>CM051832.1:79043323-84043323 GCA_028451465.1 Erethizon dorsatum | reverse complement strand
ATGGTAACATCCTTTTATTAACAAGAAATTTTGGGTCATTCCACTTGTTTACTGGGGTGGTGGGTGAAGCAAAAATTAATAGGGTGCATTCATCAAAGTTTCTTTATAATGAAGTCAGTTTGTAAAAGCATGTTATTCCATAGAATTAGAAAGTTAGAATTTCATAGTAACAGTATGTGCATCACCTATTTTGAGGAGCAGATTTTTAAGGACGATCACAGGAAAACACCTGTTTTGACACTCTGTGGGAAAGGTGCAAACATACTGGGAACTCTGTAGGTGTAGAGTAAACAAGAATGCTTTGGCTAGCATCCTGCAAGGAGGTGGGTCTAAACGGTCTGCTCCAGCTTCTGCTGCTGCTGTTGCTGCTAATATTGCTGGGACGGAAAAGTGGCTGACCTGGCATATCCTTTACTCTTGGTGCTACAGCAGTAACTCAGGAAATGTTGTTTAAGGGGAACCTTCTGGATCCTTTTCATGGCACCATGGCAAGAAGAAGCTGTATGTTATCTATTGAAGATAAGGCGTGGAGTTGGCTAATGGATGCTGGTGAGTGAATAAGGCAAATGGGGAGCTAGTTTACTAAGATTCCCTTTGGGTAGGGAGCTGCTCTTGATGACTGAGATGGCATATGTGGAAAAATGCCCTGTAGTGCTCTAAACATCAGGAACTTTATTTAGAGAGGAACTCTGATTTTTACATTAGTAATCTGTTCTGTGATCTTGTGTATGTTTTCATAAATAAAGTTCAAATTTGCTCCCAGCATAACTACTTGAAGATACTAATCTTGAAGATGGTTAGATACTTTAGTCTATGGAGCATAGTTTTCCATATAATTTCATAGTCACTAATTTCTACTCTTGTTTTTAATTTGATCCACAATAATTTCAAAAACAATGCTTTCTAGTATTTGAAAGCAGTTAATTGTCATTTCTAAATGATCTCCTTTTTCACATTAATAGATTATAGGATTTTAAATTATTTTATGTGTATGATTCTAGCTAGGAATATTGTTTTCAATTCAAGATAATTGTATAAGCAAATTAGTACAATATACACTTAGTTTTAAAGGAAATATCTTAACATATCAATACAAGGTAGTTTTCTTTAGCAAGTTCCTTTATTACTACAATGAATATTTTAATGCGCTATCTCAGAGGTTTTACTCCAAAATTTCTTTCCTTAGTGTAGAGCTCCTTTTTGACAGTCTAAATATGTGATTAGCAACATGTATGTGTATGTGTATGTGGCTTCCCTCATGCTCATATCAGATACAGATATATACCAATGAATAGCTTACCTGTGTCTTTCATTAAAATATTGGAAGAAATAAGGATTTTAAGTTTTTTCATGCACTTGTAGCTCAGATTTGCCTAGAATAATTATTCCGTGATTAATAGATATTCTGTAAAACCTATAAACTTACAGTGAATGATAAAAGTTCTGACAAATAATGCAGGAAGAGACCTGTTTAACTTTTTAAAACTTTTATTGAGTTTGACCATAAATCCCTCCTCATGTATATACCTTTTAAGAGTGCCGTTTCACACGTGGTAGTACCCACCAGTAACTATTTACTGAGCACCTGTGTTCCTAGGCAAACTAGGTACTGAAGATAAAATTATGGAGCAAATTTGTAGAAAAATATAAACTAAAGTTAATTCTTTAAAGTCAAACTATTACATTAAAAAAGATCAGCTTCCATTTTGTTTCTGTCATAGGGTCTCACCCAATCTTTCCTTATCCAAAGCTATTACATTGGTGTGATGATGTTTTAAAATTTTAAATTTTAGTTCAAATTAACATCTAGACTTATTGAAATGGTATTTCAGAGAGAAATTCAGGCTATTTGTCCTCATCCTTTATAAAGTCTCTGTTCCTTCAAATTTAAAATATTGAGTGCTTAAAGGAGTACTTACTATATTGTAGTGTGGGGTTATTTCATTTTAGAGCAGTGTCTGATCCTGAGTGACTTATCAAACATGAGTAGACTTTGCCCAAGAAGGAACTGCATTATTTAATGTCAATAACAATGTATATTTAGGAATTGAAGAAAGGAAATCAACTTTCTTAAAGAAGATTATTTCAAATATGAAATTATTTGAGCCATTTGACACCAAGTAGCATAATTATTATTACTGTTTTTCTCGATTTGAAGAACATTGTCAACGATGTTCCATGAAGTTAAAAATTACACACATATAACTGCTATTAGGGAATAGAGTTTCTCCTCAGCTGTTTCTGAAGCACATATAAAATACTGTGCATGGTTAACTTCTAGTCTTGAAAAAGTGATAGTTCATCAGTTATTTTGGTCATTTTTATTTGCTGCACATTGGGGATTACAGTGTTCAGGTCCTATCAGAGTTTTAACTTAGTTTCTGGCGTGATTTCATCCAGCTGATCAAAGCAAATTGTGTTAGGGTCTGTCTCTTGTAGCTGTCTAATACTTAAAATTCAGTGGGCTCAAGATTGGCTCCTGAAGGCTTGTGAGCAGTTGAAGAGCTGTGAATAGTGATTCCAAGCTCTTAGAGTCGCCATGGAAAGCATACCATTGTGAAGCACAGACAGATGCAGAAAAATCTTAGCAATTTATCTGACAGTGCTTCAAAACTGAATTAATCACATTTTCCTTTGTTCTTCCTCTTTTCTTTCTTCCATCTCTTGCTCTTGTCACCTGTGCACTCCTTGCCCACCTGCTTCTTTTTCTTCAATTTCTCTTTTTACTAAATTCCTTCATTCACCCTCTTCTGATCATAGTAGAAAGTGATGTTTGATAGAATGTATGTTGTACTTTAAAAACATTTGATTATCTTTCAATTTAAAAACCAGTTGCGTTTAACCTTCTCTCTGTCTTTCCATTTTCTCTTCTAATTGCAGACAACTTTGCCTTTTACTCTCTGTTGCCTTGTGGATCAGCACCCTGGGATTATTGTGCATTTGTAAACTTTGATGTAAAGGTTGTAATGATAGGATTTATTAACATTCTGTCACTTTTAGATTTTTAACCTCAATACATCAGGCATGCTATAATGTGTGTTCCTTACTTTTCTTTCTAGAACTAGATCTCCATACCCTTCCTCATCCATGTATTGGCTTTCCTATGGGATGCGTGAATGGCCTATCTCCATGTATTTTGTTGCCTTTCTCCATTGCTTCTTGTGTTTTTGGCGGGGAGTTTTGGCGCTACCTGAGCTCTGTGCTGGTTATTCCCCTTCTCCCAGGGTCTTGTGCTGCGTGGTCATGTCTCCATTTCCTTGGCCTTGTCCATTGACAGAGCCTTGGTTCCGGGATGGCTGCCTCTAAACCCTTGTGAGGGTGGGGAATATTCTTTCCCCTGCTGCTACAATTGAGCCCTGTGCTGGGTACCATGTTGCCCTCTACACTTGCTTTCAGTTGTTAAGGCTCCCCAAGCTTTGGCTGTGGCTCAGTGGTCTTGCTGGCAAAACCCTGAAACTTTCCTAGCCTCGACACTCAGTGGTAGCAGCAGGTGTTGGGATTTCTCCAAGCCCCTAAGACCCTGGGAGGAAGAGAATGGCTGTTGACATAGACCTCAGGAGTTCTCAAAGCGCCCAGAAACTTCTCCAGAAGATACATAAAGGTAAGAGACTGATTTCTCCAGGAGGCTATTCTAGAAACTAAACATCTCTAGCCATGGATTGATTTAATATAAATGGAGTTTAGTAGTTAATATCCTCGAGGAACTCTGTGTTTGATCATGGAGCCAAAATAGAGTTCTAGCACGGAGAACTACTTATTGAAAGTATTTCTTTAAGGAATTTTGGTTGATATTTTTATTTCTATTTTATCAAAAGTAAATTTGGCATTGAACAGATTTTTAAAATGTTTTATTTTATTCTTTGAGTTGGAACTTATGAAGTAGTGTTTTTCTCTTTCACAATCTGCAGTGTGTACCTAGTAAGAGAATTCTTGAGATTTAAAATGGTTAAAAATTGTAAATTATTTCCTTTACCAAATGCCTATATTTTATTTACTTCCCTATTAATATTTCAAACCGAAGCCATGAAATGAATATATCCTCAAATTCTTCAAACTCAAAATCCTAAATCCATAATTAGTTCAAAAGGAATTAGAAGAGCAGCTCAGACCTTGGAAGACTAGGATTCATTTTTGTCTTTTGTCAAAATTACTGTCTAGCACTCTAAATGTAGCCATCTGTTTTCTTTTAGGGCTTTCTTTTCAGTGTTCATAAGGGATTATTCCACCTGCCCCTACTATATGGGAGGAAAAAATCACCACATGTGGGGATAAATCACCTGTATGAAAGATCTGTGTTCAGGTATTTGGTGAGGAGTAGAGAAAGAAATCAGTGCATCCTAGAATGAACAACACAAAACAGCTTTGTGCCAGCTGTTACTTACTTATAACTCTTTATTCTTCATCTTGCTTCTGTTCATAGCCATTGATCTGTAAAATGCTATCAAGACATCTTTTCTAATAGGTCATTGTTAGCCTTAGTATAAATTCATATCTTCATTTTTAACTTGTTTCCTTTTCATTAAGAACTTAATCCTTTAATTGATCCTCTATCACTGGATCCAAGACTCTGAGTTTAATGTCATATTGACACCCTTTAATTTGAACTTAGCTTTTAATAATTAAAATGAAATATATTTACAAATAACCATACAAAATGAAATATGTCTGTATTTGATAGTTTGTTTAGGATGCTTTTAAATAGTAAACTTTATTTTCACTGACATTCATTTAACATAATTTCAAAAGTAGCCCTGCGCTTTCAAATGAGCAAAAGAACAGGTATCCTAATATCTTAAATCTTATAAGAGATTTTTTTCACACTCTCTTTTTGAGTGAGTAATGAGGTTTCAGGGCCCCCCGTGTTAACACCCAATATTTTAGCCCTTGAAATTTTACCTACATATAACAAAAAGAAGAGATAGCATCCATATACTGTGTAAGAATTGAACTGAATAAGGTATTATACAATAATCTCTTGCATTTTTTTACTTGAACCACTTTTTTGTAATGATATGAATGATTTTTTTCCCATCCACGTTCAGTGTAGTTTTGTTTCCTTTAAGTAGAATGTTAAATATGTGAAAATGTTGTACTTATTTCTCTTAATATGTTAAAAATAGTGGAAGTTTGGAGATTATTTTTAATTCTTCATGATCCCCGCTGAGATGTGGCAGCACTGATGGGATCTGTTCAACATACGTAATTCTAAGTTCGGCTACCTCAGCAAAGTAGCACTGGTAATTAAACCTACTGCCATAAATTTTCTAGTAGCATCTTATTCTCCCAATACCAGCCAAGATCCCAGGTGTGGTTAGGAAAACCCAACTGTTCCTTGGACCCTGTGTATGATAGCACCCAGGCTTGCTAAATTACCAAATAGCTGCTTTTGCACAGCCAGTGATCCCACCAGAAGCAACCAGTGCTCCATGGAAAAAACCAAAACAACGTGAAGGTAGCAGTGGCATAGTCATAGACTAGTCGGCACTTTCTGCCTCATCTTTTCTCATTGCAGACAGGAGACTACACCATGCCTGAACTCAGACCAACTTCAAGAAGTCGGTGAAGGTACACAAGAAATAAGATGCCTATTTTCAAAAACTAAAGGATATTCAACAAAGTACTTTATTTACACTTGAAAATATCCAGATTTTATTCCCTCAAAAGATAATGAAATGGAATGTTTTGAAATATTTATAGTGCATTAAAATGGTTAATTGGTTTCATATGTAAAAACAGAAGAGTGAAATCTTAATGCTTTTAACTTTTCTAATGGGCTTACAATTTTTTTAAATGCAACTTTTTTTTTTACATTTCTAAAATAACTCCAGGCATAGTCTTAAGCTAGGAGTGTATGTTATTCTCAGCTTTGCCCTGGGTGCATTTTCTCTTCTGTGTTTTTCTAAGACTTTTATATTCCCTTGGTATGATAAATCAAACTAATGTAAGAATGTGAACTCTGAGTTATCTTTTAAGAAGTTTAATTTACAAATTAAGTACTTCTGAGTAATAAATTTTAATACTTATTTCATAAAGAATATGAAGTACTTAAGTACTTAATTTACTGTAAATCTTAGAAGTGAGTGCTATTTCTCAAAATGAGGTCCCAGGCCCAGTCATAATTATTCTTAAAGAGTATATCTGCATCATTCAACTCATGAGACTTTAGCTTTCAATTCCGTTGGTTTGTTTTCTTCCATGAATTCCTATTACCTTCTTGGCAAGTATAAGGGCTGTCTGTCCTCGTGCACTCTGAACAGAATATTTACAGTAGATATCGAGAAATGAGAGGTGTATAGCATTTATTATTTATTTATTTTATTGCTGTAATAAATTTTCTCAGCCTCATTAGGAATATCCATCTAGAAAAGAAGTAAAAGAACAGTTATATGGTCAGTCAGAGCAACTAAATGAAAGACAGAGGGATGAGACCACATACATACTAACATTTTTGATGCTTTAGTGGAATCTTACTCTTCAAATCAAAACTTTCCTGGTTATTATTTGTTTTAATTTGGAAATAAAAACTCATCAAATCAGAATAACTCCAAATTAAAATGACTTTTTAGTTAATTATAATAGTTTATTGATTACCTGCTACTCACAGTCCCATTACAATCATTATCTTACTTATTCTTCACAAAAACCTTCTGAGGTAGTTAGTATTTTTATTTCACCATGACAAATGAGGAAACTGAGGCCAAGAGAAATTGAATAACTCATAGCTTGACACAGGATTAGCCCCAAGAAGTCTGGCTCCAGTATCCAGCCCAAGAGCTCCATACTAGCTGTGACCTTTGGCAATGAGTGCTAGCTCCTAAATTCTGATCTAGCCCTTTTCATGGATAGTGCCATGAAACCTCTCAACTCACATCTGGGTTACAGTTCCCTCACTGGCTATTTGACCTTGGCAAGTTTACTTAGTATCCTTCCTCAGCTGTAGCCCTTTCCAAAATATGAATAATCCTGTCTGTCAGAGTTTTAAGGAAGATTTAATTCAATTTAATTTAATGTGAGAGTGTGTGCCAGGCACTTAGCACAAGGGCTACCACATAGAAAATAGCCAATAAATTGTTGATGTTACTATGTAATTTTCCCAGGGTCACACAAGCTAGAAGGTAATTGAGTCAATTACAGATCCAACTCCTTTTGAACAGAAAACTAACTAAAACTAGAACACACACACACACACACAATCATTTTCCATGAACAACAGGCACTAATTGTTCTTTTTGGACTATAACACTTCAACTAACCATTTATTTTACAGTGAATAAATTAGGATGTCATGCATACAGAAAGGAGTAGTAAGTATAAGGCATATTTTGAAAGTGAGGTTTTTGGGGTTGGAATTTTAGCGTTATCACTTACAAAGCTGTATGATTTTAGGCAATTTACTTAATCCCTCTGGGGTTCTTTCCCTATATTGTAAGCTAAGAATAACACTAAAGAAATACTGCATTGCATTATCAGGGATGTTAAATGATACATATGCAATTTTAGGGATCCAATAACGGTGTTTATTAATAGTTGATAGGTATAAAATATCTCTATAAAATACATTATGCAAAATCAAAATGCATGATTAGTGAGAACTGTAGACTTGAGAGATGAATAAGATCTTAATGATTAGATGGTCTTTCATTCCCTTAGAACCTACATCGTTTCACTACAGCCACTTGATGTCAAAAGTAGATCAGTGAAGAAAGGGAGAAAAGACATTAAAAATCCAATTATTGGATGGTGGTATCACTGGAGGGGTGGGCAAACTTCATTCAGCTTGACTGATGCAGTGATTGACATTGGGGGAGTCATCGATAGTGGGAATAATCCTGTTAAAACATGTTAGAATTTTCATTCATATGTTTATTCTCTTTTGAATCAGAATCCAAAGCAGCAGTTGAGGCTCAAGTCTGGAAGAGAGCTACCTAAACTTGAGTGTTGGGGTTTAGCCTTGAATGCTAGTCACATTAGGTAGTACCAGAATTCAAGTTATATTTATTCAATAAAATTCTCACTGCTGAATTATTTGGCTTCCCTCACTAGATTCCTAACTTCTTGTGGCCAAGGATATTTATATATTTACTTGTAACCTTAGCACAGTGTTTACGTAATGCCTGCTTGACAATTAGATAAGAGAATATAAGTTCCAGGGATGTCTTACTGTTTTTCTCTTGCTGTACACAGAAACATGAATACAGATGGAAGTACACTGACCAGCTTTTGCTTTTACTGTGCAAGGGTCATACTGGAAAAGGACTTGCATGGTATTACTGTAGTTCTCATTATCGTTTGTCTTCGTGGCTCCGTATGACTGAATTACATCTAGGTCTAGCATACTGTTTGTGCATGGAAATGTTTTACCTCTTTTTCCCATTCTTACTTCCTAATGCCTGCTTCCAGTTTACTTTGGCAGCTCACCATGAGACCTTTAGGTAGTAATTTTGAGATATTGAAGCAATACGTGTTAACTAACAAAAGTTAAACGCATAGTAAAGCCTATTACATGTGAGATAACTTAGATACCTTGAGTACCATCCTTTGTTGTAGATATGTTCTGGGCAGTTTAATCTGTTCTGTTTTACCCTTTTATAAATGTGAGGCAGTAGTACAAATAAAATCATGCAATCTTTCCCCAGAGAGAATTTTTCATCAGAAATAAAAGTGTCAATGTGGAGGGTCAAAATATTTTAAAAGTTAGTGGTGTTTGGTAATCAACGCCACTTTTTATTTCTTATGTGGCAGTGGCTTTTGGTGTATGAATTTTTAAAAGAATGTTGCAATTTTAAAAAAATATGCCACATAGAACAAGCCAAATATTTTGAAATAACATTTTACTCACGTGAATCACACTATTATTAAACTGCTATGTGTAAGACATTTAGAATACATTAGACAAATTTGTAAAAAATAACATTCACACCATTTCTAAGCAGAATTGTAAGTGTACTAGTATAGTTTCTCAGTGAAGAACAGCAGCTCTGGAGCCAGAAGTATAAGCTCAAACCCTAGATCCAACTGGTTGTGTTACTGTGGTAAGTTATTTGACATTTCTGAGCGCTAAATTTCTAATCATTGCAATGGGAGTAGTAATAGAATCATAGGATTGTTTTGAGGATTAAATAAATTGATAAACCTGAACCACTTGAAACAGTGTCTGGCATATACTAGATAGTCAATATGCTCTTGTTATTGTTTGCTATTCTTTTTGTTTTATGCCTAGTTTCTAACAGAAGTGCTTACTAGCCCCTTGTTTTATGAGGTAGGGCTGATGGGAACAGACAATCGTGAAGGTAAAACTGAAAGGCAGTAGTAGTTTTTCTTAGTCAAGGATTCAAATGCAAGAGGCCAATTCATATGATAAAGTAGGGCCAGAACTGCAAAAACTTATGCATGAATGAGAGGAGAGAGCTAGCTGAAAGTGAAGTTGTGTGAATGGGCAATGGGTACTTGGAGTAACGACCATTTGGTAAACTTAAGGAACCATTCTTAATTGTATCCACCCAAGATCAGTTTTGTGTCTCAATGTCATATAATCAGGACTTTCTACCAAAATCTGTTTAAACTGTCGTTTCCTTATATTCCGTGAATATTTATATGTTTCACAAAAATAAGCCATATTCATGATTTTCAGAAACATCCATTTTTTCCCTTCCTTGATATTCTCTATATTGTCTCATCATTCTTCCAAGAAGAGTTTAATTTTATGTATTGGTGTAAGAGTTATTATCTTACAGAATAAACCTGATGATCATCAGTGTGACTAGATATAGATTAAGCATATGTTTTTCCTGGAATAATTCTCATGTCGGATTTTCTATTAAACTTTGTGTTACTATTTTCAGGTTAGAAAAATATGGTCCTGCAGTTATACTTTTGAAGTTTGTCTAAGCTATTTCAAGCCACCATAATCATACATCAAAAAGTGAAGGTTGCCCAGGAGGAAAGTACAGAGTGTCTCCAATTAAAAACACTAAAATAGCAAAGGTTTCACAAGCTGTTTTCCTGATTCCTGACCCTGGGTTGGAAAGATGTCATGTCCCATTTATCTCAGTGGGTGTGGTGACACTATCTATCCAGCCTCCACACCAAATTTTATTTAAAATCACTTTAAGAAAGTAAGTAATTTATATTGTATTTTCAAAGTCTGGTATCGAGATATCAAGTTCATACTTTCTTTTGTGCAACTATGACTTACTGACATGTTTTCAAACAAACATTGCATACCTCATATAACAAAAGTGTACTATATTAAAATTGCTACATGGAAAGAGATACCATTAAAAAGGATATCTCAACTCAAAGTAGTGAGATGTTTAAAATTTAGCCCAAAGGTGTTTCACATGTACTTCCCAAGTCAGGAAATGAATATAATGGGAGAAAAGATAGGGTACAGACAACCAAACTTTCTGCTTCTTATGGAGAAAATGTATTTTTTAAATTTTTTTTAAATTTTTTTGTGGGTACTGGGGGTTGAACTCAGGACCTCACGCTTGCCAGGCAGGCGCTTATGCCGCTGAGCTATCTCACCAGCCCCAAGAAAATGTATTTTTAACAAACATTAGAGAATATAGAATGTGCTATACCAACAAAAATATTATTTCCTCAAGTAGCTGGATAAACCAGCATAGTCTTTCCCCTTTTCATTATTTTTAGGAAAAAATACGTCGAAGTACTACAAAGAATTCACTGAAAGAACGAGGGTGAAAATCTTGGTTTGTCTCTTTTGTTGGCTATGACAGGGTGAAAATTTTTGGTAAATACTGTTTATATAGATTGAGTTACCCTGCATTTATAGAACTTGGGAAGTAGGGAGATGAGAAAACACAAAGCAAAAGGGCAGTTAGTGCTATTCTGAAAAGATAAACACTGGTCCCTGTGATCATATCTTAAATAAAATAAATAGAAATGGATTAAGAAATTAAACTAGTTTAGAAGAATGTACTGTATTTTCTATTCTCATTTTCATTTGGTTTTTATGCAACAATTATTAAAGAAATAAGTGGCACTGTGTATTTTTAAACATTCAGCTAGTGACAGTAATAGTGGAAGTAATAGTATCAAAACCCAAAGTGTACTAAATATTTTTGCTATAGAAGAAGTCACTGAATTTGACACTATCATTGCAGTTTTTTAACCACTTGAGAAAAGGGTAGAGAAACAGGTTAAACATCATTATGAGAATAGGGCTTGTTGGAAGCCTTAACAGATTATGGAGAACATAATAAACCTTACCACCACCTTGGAACAGAAAGAGTGGTTGCAGAATAAACTGAGGTGGGAATTTGAAGGAAAGAGCTTGTGCTAAGAGAAGCAAGTTCACATTAGTAAGAGTACTGGCTGTCATGGCCTCTCCTGGGGCCCATTCCTGAGGAATGCTTCCTTTGTGCTAAGTAAAGTATGTGTGGAAAGGCACTCTACAATCATTTGAAATGCTTGAGTAACAGTTCATCAGAGGATAGTATGTAATTATTTCTAGCTCTAGCATTTATTTATCTTAGTACTGATTTTTGGAGCTAGTTTATTTATTTATTTATTTTTAACTTGTGTTACCTACACTGTCTTGTTCATCGTTGGTGTATAAACAGAAAAAAGCAAACATTAGTGGCTTTATTTAATGACTAGAATAAATAGAAACTTATTTCTGATTATTTTGTAAATGAATAGAGCTGAATGTAATGTTGTATTCATGGCACATGAAAACCCAGAAAAATAAATGGAAACTTGGACTTCTGAATGAACAATTTATTGAAACCTTAGCTTCTGATTTTATCTCTGCTCTACTGTAGAAAGATTTTATTATTTTTACTAAGCCTAGAGGAAATAACTAGGGAGCCTGTATATCATTTCTGATTAATCTGTTAGTCATCCTAATAATAAGAAATTAATTTGTATTTTTCATAGTTGTCCATTTTGAACTATAAAATCACACAGCCAACTCATAGATAGTTCAGGAAAATTGAGATGATGCATTGAAAAATAAGAGCACTCTGAAAGTGAGTACGGTGTTTTATGCTACTGTTTTAACACTGTTCTCCATGTGTAGGTAGGAAAGGCAGTGGAAAATGACCTTCAAGCTTATAGTTTAGATAATTAGGAATGGAGCACTGCCCAAAGAAATAATCTTTCTTGTCTTCTCTTTTTTTTTGGTACCGGGTATTGAACTCACGACCTAGTGCTTGTCAGGCAGGCGCTGTGCCGCTGAGCTATAGCCCTGGCCCCAATCTTTCTTTTCAAGGAGAATAAGCAGTAGAAATTTAACTGATTTAGTTTGGGGTAATAGAATTTACAGAAAGACATTTGAAATCATTTGCATTGACCTGATAGTGCTACAGGTTAAGGCAAAAATGCCCAGGGATAGACGTGCAGTCAGCAGGAGGGATCTATAGACAGTTCTTCATACATCTCTCTGTAATCTCAGTCAGAAAGGAGAGAAATTGTGACAGAGAATGAACAGTTAATAAGCAGGAAAATGAGGATGGTACGTTATCTAGAAAGACAAAAGAGAAAATATTAGGGAGGAAGTAACGGTGCTAAAGCTACAGAAAGGACAAGAGATGAAAACAGGATATTTGCTGGTACTTTTTGAAGACAAGTAACCTCTGAAAGAGGTCTGAATAGAATTGGAAGGAATAGAGTCTAGATTGCAAACTAGATTCCAAGAAGATAGGTCACTAGTAGGTTGAGAGTTGTATATGAGCACTCAAAAAGTTTGGAACACTCTGTAAAGAAATTAAGCAATTAAGAGAAGAGAAGTACTGTAAGTGAGTGTCAGCTGGAGAATCAGCACAGAAGAGGAGACTGTGGTAGAACACTGGCATTGTGGATTTTCCTACTCATGGAAGGTACAGAAATTAGTGGAGAGGAAAAGAGTGAAGAATCATTAAAGTAGGGGTAATGAATGAAGCTGTATTTCAAAGAAATTAAGAAAGGATTTTAAAAGGTGGGTTAGAGAGTTTGGGGTTGAAAAAGAGGTAAACCAAACAGTTCTTGAAAGACAGAAGTAAAGGAGAAGCCACTTAGCCAGTGAGATTACTCTCCACAGCATTTTCTTTTCTGAACCTTGAGCTTTGTCCTCCTTGTCTAGGTGTCACACTACCTTGTGTCTGAACTCCTTCATATATTGCTTTTAGCTTAACTTGTTTGCTCACTTTATGTCCCACCTTCGAATTTTGTGAGAGCAAGGAACATGTCCTGTTCATATGTGCATTGATTAGATGCTCCCTGCTCACATGTCACATGCTCAAATATATTTAGAAACCTCCAAAGCTAGTACTATCAGAAGAAGGGTTGTAGATCTGCCTAACCACCATTCTGTATAAGGCTGTAGGTTAACTAGCTACCTAGGTCAACCTCAAATGTTGCTTCCAAAACAAATCCTTGCTTTTAAGTGAGTAGGTCTGGTTATTGTATCAGACTTTTTTTCTAGTTAAAAAAAGTTACAACATAACTTAGAGTTTAGAAGTGAGTACTTCTGAAGCCAAATGAAAATTTAGCCATAATTCATTGTAGAAAGTTAGAAACATTTGACTAAAGAAAATAATTGTAAGACAAAAGCTTGCAAAGCAAATAGTTGCTAAATGTTATTTATATCAAACAAATTAGATTGTCACTAATTTTCATCCGATGCACACTAGTAGGCACAGATCTCTTTTTATATAATAACTGTAAGCAAAAGTTAAAAACTCTGGGTTGTCTTTACATTAATGATTGCCATTTATTTTTTCCTAAATTCAAAGTTTGTTCAAGTTTTATTGAAAGTGTAATTTCACAATTGGGATATATTTCTCAAATATAGACTCTTTTTACCTGTATACACATGGTATAATAATTTAAAAAGTACATTTTTGTATATAAACAGAAGGAGTCTTAAAATTGTGGGCTCAAAAATCAGACTGCTGACATTTAAATCTGGCTTCAGAAATAGATACCTGTGTGACCAGATATACATTGTTATAAACTATAATTGTCTTACCTGTAAATCTGGATTATTTAAAACACTTGCCTGGAGTGATTATTAAGAAATTTAAAGATAATGAAACATACAAAACATGTAAATAGGTTCTAGCACATGGTGAAACCTCATTAAATGTTATTATATTTCCAAATTATATGTCAGTGATTTGGAAATCCTTGATAAGAATGTTAACCACTGCTCCTAGCATATACTTACTCTCCATTAATCTACTTTACTTTTTCCATAAATGACCAATAATTCATTTTTCAAAAAAGCAGAGTTTTTTAGACATAGAAACTATTTTTTCATGATCTTAGACTTAGTATTATGTTTAAAGTAAAATAAAAAATTAATACTTAAATTATGTAAATCTACTTCTCTTGAAAATACTTGTTTATTTCTCTTCAAAATGCATAGAGTGAGACAAAACGTGTAGGGTGGGTAAAATCTGACTGATAACTTTAATTTGTTCATTTTTTTGCAGTTATTATTGATCATAATAATCACTTAAAATGCCAGTTGATAATGTCGTTTATGCAGTTGTAGAAAGTTGCAAAAGAACAAAAATATTTCTTGCCAGAGTTCCCTGTAAAGCCTAAAAAGGTCCTTTAACTGCATTAGAATTGCAAAATGAAACACAGTCTTTTACCCCTGTTTACTTCTCTTGGACCCCCTTCAACTACTCTTTAATGTGGTAGACTTTCCTCCCCAGCCTCCCTGGATTTTTAAAAACATATCCTTTTGCATATTCCTGCCTTCACACCATTTCATCTTCTCACAAAACCCTTTCCATCCTTACTTTCTTTTTAATGGTGCCCTATCCTTTCAGACTCAATACCAGAGACAGCTTTTTGGGGCGCTTCCCTAGCCCTTCCCTAGGCTCTGGGTCTGTTCCATTGCATCCCACATTGATTCCTGTGGTAAGCACCTACTGATCTTAGTTCTCCGAGACACATATGCGGTGACTAACACCATTGTGTAAGTGCTGCAGGAATAGTTGTGTGGTGTTCAACATTAAGCTGGGTTTTGCCCTTAGTTATTAGAGAGGTACAAGGACATAAACTTTTTGGATCATGTAGAATACTATTAAACTTTTTAAAGTCTACTTTATGATAAGTAATTTACACAAATATAAAATAACACTTACAGTAAACATTCTTTTTTTAAAGTGAAGCATGTATTTAAACCGTGGCAGATATAATTTTCATTTTTTATGAGAGGTCAGGCTAAGCTGTTACCAGTTAACAATTTCAGTGAGTGGTTTATCCAACAAAGGTTTCTTCCTTTGTTTGTAGTATCAGTGGTCTACTCCTTAACCAGTGATGCAAAGCTCAGTCCTTCTTCCTCCTCCAAGTGAATTCCCAAGTGACTGATGCTATGACAGAGAAGGGAAAAGAGAACAGTGACTTCTAATCATCTCAGCTCCCAAGTCAAACTACCATTTATGCTTAGATTCCCTTGGCTAGATTTATATGGTGCCAACTTAATACACCAGAAGCTGGAAGGTGAGGTCTTTTAGAATGCTCAGACAGAGGAACAGTGCTTAGAAACTGACCTAGCCACTCTGTTTTGTTTTTCTTTTGTATTCTTATTTTTGGAGGGGTTGGCATGAGGAGGCAGGTGGATGTTACAAAATAGATGCTACTGGGTGAATTCAAATGTAAAACATTAACTCTGCAACTGTTTATTGAGTTCTTGTAATATATCAGACATATTAATTACTAAACATTTTATCTCCATAGATCCTAATCATTTTTGGTTTATGGTCTATTTTGAGAATCTGAGCGATGTTACAAAACACGGTGTGCATCAGTCAGCCGTATAACCCACAAATCTGCCATGCAAAACCAGGAGTTCATAAAATCTCTACAGCCCACAAAAATCTCCATTGTAGCCCTCCTGGAATTAGATCACCTGGCCTGTGCTACATAGATTGGTCAAGTATTAGAAAAGATGAGAGAAACCAGCATGAGTATAATTTTCTCCTGCCTTAGGGTGAGTGCTAAGGAGCCTTTTAAAGAAAACAAGGGCTTAGTTCCTTGACTTAAATAGAAGAGGTAATTTGGTTGCTACCTAGATATAGATTACTTGAGGAAGAAAGATGTAGACAAAATTATTGATGAAGTGTAATCAAGAGCCAGATGGCTGATTGAGCGCTCAACAACAACTTCTATTCATAGCTTCTTGCTAGTCTGTCCTGTATGAGTCTTTAATAATAAATGGATTAGGGCCGGTGAGATGGCTCAGCGGCTTAAGCGCCTGCGCAGCAAGCGCGAGGGCCCAAGTTCAACTCCAGGAACCCACAAACGAAAAAGGGGCCGGTGATATCGCTCAGCGGCACGGGCGCGCAGGCGCCCGAGGTCCTGAGGTCGACCCCCCGGTACCCACACACACAAAAAAAATAATAATAATAATAAATGGATTAAACTCTTCGTATTTTATGGCTACACTGCAGAGACACCAGTGATTTGTTATTAAAATATTATGCGCTTGAGTTTGGGGATTGTGCAGATTAGTGACAAGACTACAGCAGATTCCCACAGCTTCTGTATTCAGGGTTTCTTCCTTCTTTAAAATTATAAAGCACATATCTTTATGTTTCCAAGTATTTTGCTATAATTTTACATTTTTTACCATATCAAGAAAAGTCTGCTTTGAAAACATTGCTTTATAAAAATTAAACCTAGGCACATGTTGCTGAGAAATTAATATCAACTCAACATTTTAAATTATAGTTTAGGATTATTTCTTTTCAGAAATGAAAAATTATTATTATGCCCATTTTATGGAAGAGGAAATTAAAATTCAGAGTACATAAATATTTCTGCTTATGTCTTTTCTTTTATGGAAGTTTTTACCTATCATTTTAAATAGTGTTCTCAGTGGATTATAATTATTTTGTGAAAAGTCTGCCTTTTTTGGTAGTCACCAGATTTGGGAGCTATTGTTGAAAGACAAAATTCTGCTTCTCATCGTTATTTTTTTTCAAGGTTGGCTTTTTGTGTGTGTGTGTGCGCCCAATATATGCTTCTTGCATGAAAGAATGAGGAAACAATTAAGTGAAAGTATGAAAAAAAAAAAGTAGGACCCAATCCCTGCCCAAGTGCCTGAGCAGCAAAATAGCATCAGTAAGGGGACACCAAAGCCAGATTTTCTTAACTCAAATATCAGCTCAATTTTGTACCATCTTACAGAATTTGTTGGTAATAGTATGTATCTTACTTTGTCATTATGAGGATTAAATGAATTAGTATATCAAGTGCCTTGAACAGTGTCTATGTCTGGTTTAATTTTGCTTTATAAATGTAAGCCCCCAGGATTATGTAATTAGGATGTAAATATTTAAATTTTAAACTAAAATGAAAATCAGAGGGATTTAAAATTTGATATTGAGTGAAAAATAAAATATTTTAATCTTGTTTTATTATTGTATATTTGATAATCCTGGAAACTGACATTAAATTTGCATTTTAGTTTTAGCCTAAAAATTTGACGGCATGTTATTTAAACTATTGTGTAATTTTAAAACACTGAAGTTTTAAAAGATTATACAATTAACTATTTCTTCCATATTTTATTTTCTTTCATTTTAAAATAAGCCGTGGGCTGGAAAATGCAGTGTTAATTAATGTTCAACATATATGATGCTGCTAAGATAAACCATGTTACTAGAGGTCATCCAAAATTGAGATGAAGGGCCGGTGAGATAGCTCAGCAGCATAAGCGCCTGCCTGGGAAGCGCGAGGGCCAGAGTTCGACTCCTGGAACCCACATACGAAAAAAAGGGTCGGTGATATCACTCAGCGGCACGGGCGCCTGCTGGCGCGTGAGGTCCTGAGTTCGACCCCTGGTACCAAAAAAAAAAAATTTGAGATGAAAATACTGAATATTAGCATTCACCTATTGTGCCATTGGAAAGTAAACATTTCAGAACTAATCATGGAATTATGTATTAAATATGACCTTCCCCCAAGAATTAAACTTCTTCCATCAAATTTCACTATTCTAGTAGAAAAAAATCAAAATTGGAATGGAAAGGCAGTATAAGATATCCTGTATTTTCGCCATTTTTTTGACTTGAGTCATCCTGGAGCACAAGTGAGTCATTATGGAGCTAATTGCTTTGGAGCAAAACCTTTTGTACCAGGTAAAGTAATATACAGCAACCACAGGCATTACCAGTATGGCCCTGAAACCTACCAGAGCACAGAGAAGAAGAGAAAAGCCTGTCACTCACCCCCTGCAATACTTGAAGAATGTATTACTCTGGTCTTTTCTGAGATTGCCCTTCTCAGTTTTCATGTACACCAAGAGCACTAAACTCTGTGTGTTAAGCCAGTATCTGCTCCTTAAAATAAGCAGCTGAATCCTAGGATGTGTTACAGAGGTGAAGAAGTTATTTAGCAATCCAGCGTTGCCTGAAATGACATCCTTTAAAAATGTTCTGATTTAGGTGGACGTATCTCCCTCCTACTCCACCCTCCTTTTCCGTAATTCTCAAAGCTAAGAAGTTCACCTGGCATGACATCTTATGAAGAAGTGGAGCTCCCTGACAAGGCACACAACTTTTAAGTTTACGCTGCCTGGCAAAATGAAATTGATTATACGGAATAAAATATTGTTACTATACCTTCAGGTCATTAACTTTATTAAGTAGAAATGATTTTTTATTTTTTAAAATATAAAAATATAATTACTTTTGTTCTCTATTCTGGATGTACCTTTGCATGCATATATTGTATGTGTAAAGTGTGTGTATACTCTTACAGATCTCCAAATATATCTTAGTGCAAAGCTATGTGTTGCCCTATATTACTGGGTTTATAATCCCAACTGTGATGGGTCCTGTAGTTGGGAAGCAGTCTGTGGATGAGCAGAGCTTATTCTAAACCTCAGATTTATCATTTACTGTTGGCGTGACCTTTGGACTTCGCTTTGTTCATTTTTAATTTTTTTTATTTTTTATGTTTATTTTTTTGTGGGTACCGGGGGTCAACCTCAGGACCTCATGCGCCAGCAGGCACCCTGTGCCCCTGAGTGATATCACCGGCCCTTTTTTCATATGTGGGTTCCGGAGTTGAACTCGGGCCCTCGCGCTTGCCAGGCAGGGGCTTATGCTGCTGAGCCATCTCACTGGCCCTGTTCATTTTTTAAACAGAGATCATTCAGTCCTGAATTTGAAACATGCATTGCTCATCTCTCTAGGCTGCTGGGAGAATGTGATTGTAGAGAACCCAGTATAGCATTGACCCATAGAGAACTTTATGAATCGTAGGTGTGGTTAGGGATGTAATTATTCACTTCTCTTAATGGTAACACAAGGATGGAGGGTGGATTCAATTTTCAGAGGCCCATGATTATAGTCAAGACCATTGCCACCCATTAATTATATGATCTTTGACCAGACATTTCACATTTTGGATCTGGTTTTCTTACCACTAAAACAAGGTAGCATCTGCTGTGATTACTTCATATGACTGTTGTGAAATAACAGCAAATAAAAAATAATGTGTTATGTAAACATAAACAATGTTAGTTTTCTGGTGCTTTGTTGGTGCTAGGTTTCCACTGAGAATAGATTGTGTCTTATAGGAGCAGGGACATCAGCCATTAAGTGTATGTGGGATAGGATGGTTGACAGTTGTTCCAGTAATGTGGTAATTAGAATTCTGAGGACATTTATGTGTTGGTGGATGGGAGCAGAGCAGGAGAAAGGGTATGTCGACAACATTATCAAGGAAATTGAATCTCAGACAGTGAATCTTTATTTTCCCACCTCATTCATGTTTCATGAAGCTGTTGCTGCCATACGGGCCTGGCTGTAGACTGACATATGAGTAAGTAAAGTTACTGATTAGGGAAATCTAAGCCTCCATGAGATGACATTAAAGGATAAGGAAGAGAACCGAAGAAAGTTTCAAATAAGGCTCACTCATGTCATGTGTCATCAGCGTATCAAAATATAGATGGTGGCAGAGAGAAGAAAGCTCATATTGAAATTAAATACTTGATATGTATGGTCCATGGAGCAGAAAACACTTGAGAAAGTGGAAATGAAGACAGAACAGTGTGTATGTGCATAAATTAAGGAATATGTATTCTTGTAGCCTGTCCTTTAAAAGGGAAAAAAAGGATTTTAGAATACTAAAGTTTATATGCTGAGGATACTTCTAGGTGAGGATACTTCTAGAATCCTATGAGAAGTTGACTGTGAATAAAGAATCATTAAATTTAAAAAGAAAATTGTGATTTATGAAGCTTTAAATCATATAGTAGTTTATTCACTTTATAAATATGTCATTATCTTTGATTACTGATACATTTTACTAAAGGTTAAAATTTGTTCATGTTTAAACACAAATTTGTTAACAGTGATAGTGACAGCATATTAAATTATTGGCTTGTTAAGAATTATACTGCCCCGGGCTGGTGGGATGGCTCAGCGGCTTAAGCGCCTGCCCGGCAAGCGCGAGGGCCTGAGTTCGACTCCCGGAACCCACATACGAAAAAAGGGCCGGTGATATCGCTCAGTGGCACGGGCGCCTGCTGGCACGCGAGGTCCTGAGGTCGACCCCCCCGGCACCCACAAAAAAAAAAAAAAAAAAGAATTATACTGCCCTGAATTGTGAACTAAAGAAAGAATAAATGAGTAAAGAGGAGAAAAGTAGAGTTAAAAAGTACCTTTCAATGTTCAAAGGATTCATTAAGATAAAGGATTGAAAAGAAGGCAAAAGATATTTGAAACAATATATATTTGATTCACTTTTATATATCCAAGTTCCATTAGTTTTCTTCCTAAATAGATACATTTCTTTTGCTGTGAAGGAGATTGGAGATATTTTAAGTGATAGCATTCTGTTTTTTCTTTTTTATTTTATTCATAATGATGGAATATAGTTTACATCTTTTCTGATTATGGCCTGCATAAGGAAGCATGAGAAATTTTTTTTTCATCAAAGGAACTGAGTTATCCACTTCAGTTAATCTTTAATTTTATAAAGATTTCATCTAATTCTAAACTATTAAATACACGTTATTGAAAGATATCTATTGTTTAAAAGTACACAAATATATTTGATTAATATCCTTTAAAGAGAAAACAATTTGACTTATTGAAAATGTAGCTTTGCTACTTATGAATAATGACTAATTATTCCCATGGAGGTTAAAACCTTATATCCCCAGACTAACAAAATTTAAGCTTGTAGGACTGTTCAGTCATTTGACTTGAAGTACACATATAAGCAAGAAATGGTTTTGCTTCCTACTTTGCTGACATCAGCAGGAACTATGTTTTGACTTAGTCACTTGGGCTGGACAAATTACATTGCAGGTTTCAAATCACTTGATTTACAAGAGGCAGCCAAACTGATTTGCTTGCCACCAGATTTTTGAACTAAATTTCAAAGAATACTCATCTCAGTTTCTCATGCAAATTTTATTTAGGTTATTATTCAAGACAGTGTTTTCAGTTGTTACTTTGAGATGCTTAGTTGGTTCCTTACTGTCTAAATGTGATGGATAGCTGATATTCAACAACTTCCTCTCTGAAGGGGGAGGAGAAACACCTTGATTTGTCAAATTTGCTGATTTCTGTGCTGTAAATACTAACATTACTGATTTCAAGCTACTGAAGTGAGGTCACTGGATATAAAGTTGAGGTAGGTTGCCCACAGTCAGCTATGGCCAGCCAGTGTCATCTGGGAATACCACACCCTGGAGGGGTCAGCGTTATGGAACCCCTTGATTTCCATTCTGGGGGTTAGGGGTAGAGTGAAGTGAAAGCAGACATGGCTATAGACCTCTCTAGTGGTGTTAGTGAATGTGAGCGTAGGTGCTGTATGCCTCCTCTGTTCAAATAGAAAATTCCTCAGTGACTGGTAGTGATTTGAAAAGGTAGAAAAAAACTGAAATGTTAAGTAAAACATCCCTGTTTTACAATGCCTACCTCTGCTTCATTTGCAAAGCAGGCTCAAACTATAAAAATCAAAGCAGAATAATATAGAGAACATATTCCCAAGAGATATTTAGAAAATTATAGTCTTACTGACTCTTGAAAACACTGCCCAAAACAAAAAGGGAACTGTTTATTCTGCTCCCGTAACACCTGCTTGTCAAATCCTCAGTAGATTCTTTTGGCTTTTTTATGGCAACCAAATTCCTTGGCTTGGGCCCTAATGATTTCAAAATGTTTAGTTATCCTTTGTTTCTGATATCAATGTTTTGTTACTATCCTAGTGTTTTCACCCTAACATATGTTAAATGGGCCTTTGGCCTGCATTTATAATCAGATTAGTAGTTCAGGTCTTTTTTACTGCTTCCACTATATTTTCACGCTTAGTTAAATCAAAGCAGCTTCCTTGTTGTACATTCTATAGCAAAATCCTCTCACCCATGCTCCAGACTGATGGTTAAGATTAGTGATAGCTGATGGGCCGGTGAGATGGCTCAGCGGCGTAAGCGCCTGCCTTGCAAGCGCAAGGGCCCGAGTTCGACTCCCGGATCCCACATACGAAAAAGGGGCCAGTGATATCACTCAGCGGCACGGGTGCCTGTTGGCGCACGAGGTCCTGAGGTCGACCCCCCGGTACCCCAAAAAAAAAAAAGATTAGTGATAGCTGAAAGTTATATACATATCTAATCATTATCTCTGGTTATATTAATATAAATTTTCTATTTTTCATTGAAGGCATCTAATATATACGAACTCCCCCTCCCCACTGATGTAATTTAGGTTGTTTGTTCATCCTGGAGTCCCCTTCCTTTTTTTCTTTCCCTGTCTCTATCCTTTCATACTCATTTCAGGAATCATTCTTTTCTTTTCAACATCTTCCCTAATCAAATCTCTCTGCTTCCCAGGCCTGTTTGGGAGCTCTCCTGCTGTGCTTCTGCATTACACTCTGTTGACTATTCAATATTTATACATTCATTGTAACTGCTGCCTTTTGTTACCAAAATTTCATTTTGAAATTTTTCAAAACCAACAAAAACTTCAGTGTTAGTGTAATAAATGCCTACATACTATTCAAGTAGGTATACCAATTATCAACCTTTCATTTCATTGTTATTATTATTATTATTATTATTATTATTATTATTGTTACTATTGGCCAAAATGGGGGGTCAAACCCAGGACCTGGCACTTGCTAGGCAAGTACTGTACTGCTGAGCTGCACCACACCCCTATTACATTCATGTATAATACACACACACATATATTCATACTATTTTCTGACACTTTGAAGGAAATTAATGGCATTTACTCTGTTCCTTTTGTTAGTCAACTTTACCCAGATCCTGCTATTCTTAGATTATGATTAATGATTTTTGAAGATTTGTATCTTGAATCATTCATTCACCAAATAATTGTTAAACAGATATTATCTAACAAACACTGAAGCTTAACCTTGAACGTCTCAATGTGTGGGCAGCCTGACTTGAAGATGTTGTGTTTGTGGTATAATTATAATTTGATTATAAGAAGGATGAAATGTTGCCTTTGAACTCAGAGAAAGAAACCATTATGCTCAGATCTGTGAAAGCACCATCACTCATCCATTCATTAATCCATTTATCACCTACTTTATGTTAGATTCTGTTCAAGATTTGGTACACACAGTTGATTCTTTACCTTTAAAGACTCTAATTTTATGTAGATGATGGAGAACATCTTCAAAGAATACAGTACAATCTGTTTACAGGTGGAGAATTCTACAGTACCATGGAGAAAGAGGACAGGGAGGTGAGGAATCTTCCTGAATAGATCAGGTGATGTTTGGCTAGTAATTTGTAGGATAAGGATAAGGACTAACTAGGCAGATAAAGGGAGAGAAAGCACATTTGAGACTGAGGGATCATTGATTTCAAGCCAAAGAACCATAAAAATATACAGCATGTTCCAGAGACTGGTAACAGTTTAGTGTAATGGGAATGCCAAATGCTAAGTAGTGGTTACAAGCAAAGGGAAGATACAGGGTTGCAGGCTTAGGCCAAGTTATGGAGGACTTTGTAAGTTCATCTGCCCAGTTTGAAAGCTATGGGACACCACTGAATGATTCAGGTGGGATAGTGATGAATACCAGCTTTGTCTTTAAGTAATTTTGCCCTAAAAAACATTACAAACAGAATTTATTGTGATAGTTTTATTTTGGGCGATTAAATCTGTAATAAGAGCTAACTCAAATATTATGAATGATTCAAAGATAGATTTAGTAATTAGTTTACATTTTTAAATTAATGAATTTTTTTTTGTGTGTGGGTACCGGGGGGTCGACCTCAGGACCTCACGCGCCAATAGGCACCCGTGCCTCTGAGCGATATCACCGGCCCCTTTTTCGTATGTGGGATCCGGGAGTCGAACTCGGGCCCTTGCGCTTGCAAGTCAGGTGCTTACGCCTCTGAGCCATCTCACCGGCCCCTAAATTAATGAATTATTGATGCCTCAGCCAATTAGCCAATTTCTCTTACCTAAGAATTTTATTTTCTTTAAGATATTTTCTCCTAAGGAAAATCATATCTAGAGAGTATGTGTTGCTCATAGCAAGGAGCTAATAGTGTCTAGCTAATACTGCTGAGAGAGAGCGAGAGAAAGAAGTTGCTATAATTAGACACCCAGCTTTATATGCTACTGGATGTCATTTAAATGATTTTATTTTTTGCTGCAAAATTCTTTCTGTTGAGTAAATGAGTAGGAATTAATCAATGAAAACATGACAGTGATTCTGCAGATTTTGTAATTGATGTAATGTTTTTGTTTATTGGGCTAATTAAGCCTGATTGACTTGCAGATTGCAGCAGCTCTGACAAAGCACCCATTGCTCACAAGATTTTAAATCTCTGTAGTCACTGCAGCGCAGAGCCACTGTTTGGATCACCTGGCTACAGGGATCTTCAAAGAGAGAGCATTAATAGGGGTTTGCTTGTGCCGATGTTGAAACTTATGTGTTATGGCATCAAAAAAGTTACATATTGATATTAATTTAACAAATGATGTTTGTTTTACAGTCCTGCAGATAATCAAATAGCATGATTTATGCTTCAAGTTTATTGCCTTAGAAGAAGATACCAGTGTGATTTCTGAAGGATGTGAATATTAAATTTCTGTGTAGTCCAGGGTTTCTCAGCCTCAGTCAGCACTGTTGATATTTTGAATCTGCCAGTCATTTCTTGTAGGCTTGTCCCTGCTTAAAAGCCACAGAAGTAGACATTTAAAAGTTAAATGACAAACAAACCAACAAAAAATTTAGTTCAGTAACCATTCTCATGGGATAATAGCATTTATTTATTCCTAAGTCTATATCAATATTGGTACTGATATAGGTATAATTTTTGGTACTTTCTTAAGTGCTCATTGTTAGAGAGCATTTTATAAATGAACAAATCTGAAATATCTGTGAAATTGTCTCAATTAAAGGTATTTCTGAAAGTTTCATATTTTAAAAATGAAGAGAGGGCTGGTGAGATGGCTCAGTGGCTTAAGCGCCTGCCTGGCAAGCGCGAGGGCCCGAGTTCGACTCCCGTAACCCATATATGAAAAAGGGGCCGGTGATATCGCTCAGCGGCACGGGCGCCTGCTGGCGCGCGAGGTCCTGAGGTCGAGCCCCCGGTACCCACAGGAAAAAAAAAAAAAAAAAAAAATGAAGAGAGAGTCAGGAAACAATCATAGAAATGTGTATGAAATTCTGTGTTTTTACATAGTAATAATAAAAATAGGATTAAATCTTTAGGAACATTGTCAAAAGACAGCCCATTTCAGTTATGGTTTACAATATGAGAACTATACTTCTGTTTTAGAATTATATTTTTTCTACAAACTATTTTTATTTTCTCAAAAGTTACTAATGGCATCTGAAAATAGTATCAAAGAGTGCAAGTTACAGGTGTTATGGGACTTTACATAAACCATATATACCAAAAGCATAAAATTTATTCAAAAATGTTATTAACTCAGATTTATAGACTGAACCACGAAACACTGGGATGAAGGGTGTTGCTGTAGGATTAAGCAGGGACTATACGCTACAATCATTACATTGCATAGAGGTATGTAATTCTTCTAGCTGTTACAGAAGGCCAAATCATGAAAGATCAATACAGTTGTGAGAAGAGGAGGAGGAAGGTGATGAATAAATGAATAAGTCTAACAAAGCATTTTTTTGACTTAGCTCAATATTAAATTATTTCTAACCATCTTTCTTAAAAAAAAATTCTGAAGAGCTGATTGTATGCCAGGTATTGTGCTAAATTAAGTGACTTTCTTACATGGTTTCATGCCTTTTGTAAAACAATCCTCTAAAGCAGGTAGTCATAGACCCATTTTAGAGAGGAGAAAACTATGTATTAAATGTCTATACACAGATCATGTAGTTGAATCACATTGAAACTTGAGAGTGAGCCATCATGCTATAATTTCTTTATTTCATATATTCATATATTCAGCAAGGTACTAGGTTGATTTTTTTCCTGGCAAAAAATTGTCCGTACCTGACCTTTTTGTAGATAATAACCATCGGATCTCCCTCATGTTCCATTATTTTTCATACTGTTTCTGAATCAAATTAAAAATGAAATTCATCATATAGCTGATGGATGAGAGAACCTACCCTGTGTAGATACAATAACCATATTACATCAAAACCTTTTCTGTAAAAAAAAAAGTATATTGGGCAGGTGGAATTTTTCTTCCCATACATATTATAAATTTAAGATGCTCTCATTTGTCATGTACAGTTTCTGGAATAGATTTCCTTCTTCCTCTAATTTCATCATTTAAGTTGTGAAATACTGTAGAGACTATGTTAACAGTCTGTATCTATTTCATAGCTTGTTATATTTATTTAACAGTGCCTACTTTTTTATATTTAAAATTCTTTAATACAAGGGACATCTGTACACAATGTAGCTATAGTCTGAATTACAGTAACTTTGTGTTTTTGTTATCTCAGGAAGAGATCACTTGTAAGAAGACAGTATACCCTTTGTAATTGCTAGTATAACACTGCATAGTTTTATGTGTGTAGCATATGTACAGCATGGTGGAGGTCAGGAAGGGTAAATTCATTATATGCCTGCCATTAGTCCAAAAATTCACCTTCATCAGAATTGGTGTGGAAGTTGAAACTTACCTGCCATTTCAGATGATATCTTAATCAGATATGTCTTTTGAATTGTACAACAAAAGGTATAATTGCACTATATATTTATGGCTCTATCTGAGTCCTTGGAGGGTAAATTTGATTTGGAGATAAAAATTACATATCTTTGAAACATTTTGTTTGGAACAGATTTATAGCCTCAGACTATATTCTTATCCCAGTGCTGTTAGCATGTCTTAGCTTCTCATAAAATATTTTAAGCTAGTAACATCAAGCTTTTACAAAAGCCTGTAATACGGGGGAGAAAAAGTCAGACACAGAAAGATTGCAAAAGAGTAGAGCATAAATTTGTTATTACAACAGTGAAAAGGAATCTAATTTGTTACATTTTGACTTGTCCTGCCTTTTGCTGGTATAACCACTTTTGGAATTTTAAGTAAAGATCCAGGGCAGTCCATGTTGGGACTTCAGTTACAGAAGTGCCAGCAGTTCCATGGAAATGACTGCTTTATGAAGACCGATCTGTCTTCTGTCATACTGAGCTCAGACTTTTATAATTGAGCTCTTCTTTGGGAAATTCTTCAAATAATTTCAGTCACTTTACATTGTTAAACTTGGGATGGTTATTGACGGCTTATTTAGAAAGCACTTAGCTATGCTAGGAATGTGAAATAGATGCAGGTCCTTTCCTTAGTGAATTTAATGCTGTGACATATGTATTTAAATCAGTTTCCTCATGAACTATCCCCAAACTTATCAGTAAACCAATCTTGAAAGTAAAGTGGATATGTGGCCTAAACTATTTTCTGATAATTTTTGTAATTTTGTAATCCATTTTATCTTTTGGTTAGCTAAGTAGAAAAATATCACATGACAACTATTCACACTTTGGTGAAGAACCAAAATGTTGAAATATTTGTTACTTCTACATTGGTTCATGATAGGGTAAACAAATTATATATAATATTAATATTGTCTCAAGTCTTAAAGCAAAAAAAAAAAGTTTTAAAGCCTTTTCATTTTCCAGTTTTCATACCCAGAGGTGGACAAATTACGGTTTGACTTTTAAAACAAATATGGTTTGACTTTCTTCACTAATAAAGAGATTGCTAAAAAATATAATAGAGATTAAGTTGGTATTATTAGCATTTTTTCCCAAAAACTATGGCTTATGAAAATAGAATTGAAAAGTCCTCGCTTAGTTTTACTTTGTGCTTAATAGCAGTTTGTAAATTAATATAGCTATGACATTGGTATAAATGGAATGACATTATTTTTATTATACAATTCTGTTAGATGTCTTTGAAAAAGCTGAAAGACTGAAGTTTTATGAATACTTTTCTGGAAATTCCAAAGAGATTTTTTTTTTCTTTCCTGAGATATTCTATTAGATTAAATCAGAAAGATTTTTATATATACATGTTTATAGACTCACATATATTACATATATATGTACATATACTTTACATATCTAATATACAATAAATGTATAATATATAACATACATATATACCATACAAGTAAAGTTTTGAACTCAGATATAAAGGAACTTTTCAAAATCAAATCAATAAAGAATCCTGTATAAAGACAAATATGGAAAAAAGTGCTCCATTTGCTACACCCTAGGAGGAAGACAAAACCCGTATTCCGTTAGCCTTCATTTCTTCATTGACAAAATGAAATAGTTGTCTCATGCTATTTCTAAATCCCATTTCAACACTAGGATTCTGTGATCTATTAACTACAAAATTAAAATTGAAAAACAGTGAAGTGTAGTTACTGTGATCCTAGTGTAGCTTAAAAGCTTTTAACTAGGCTGGTAATCATAGCTAGAGGGTTTGTTGCTATTTAAATATTAAGTAAACAGCTTTCTAACTTTGAATTTAATTACCATCTTATTTTGGTGTTAAAAACAATATATCTCTAATTTCATGACATAACTTTTAGAGAAAATACACATCTTTTAGCACTGTAATTTTTACAAAAAATTTTTATAGCACTTAATTTTATTCATTTCAGTCCTCTGTTTAATTTTGCTGTGTGTGTCATCTCGCTGAGCCCTGCAGAGTATAATGTAATATCCTCAACACCTAATAAGCTGATAGATACACTTCCATTTGACTGTAGATTCTGCAGATAATTGAACTGAATTAGATGATAATGCCTCACTTTTAAGTAGTCCATGTTGGAAGATTAAAAAGGAATTTTTTATTTCATCGTTATATTTTGGAAATGTCTGATGCTTTGAGGGATACATTAAAAGGTGGGGGAGACTGCAATTTAAATAGGCACAATGAAAAGGCAAATATCACATCCAATTAGGAAAGTGAGAAGCTTTTTGAATGCCACAGTCACCCAGTGTCGCTGTTGTTATTATTCCTTATGAAAATGAGGAGTATTAAATTGATTGCTTACTAATGTCAGTTATTTTGAATGCTGAGTAAAGAAAGATTTTTCTCTAGATAACACCTCATTTATTTGCCCTTAGTTAACAATAAAGGGATAGTTTTCAGAATACTAGAAATTGATAATAAATTGATACAGTGTTTGTAATTCTATAATGGAATTAATGATTTAGTCTATATTAATTTAAATTAATTGAAACTATAAATTCCAAAATAAAATATATTAAATATATGATGTATTTGGTATTTTAAGTGATTTGGTTAACTTAGGGAAAGTAGCAGTTCAATGCAAAATTTCTCTACCTTTCTATATTTTAAAAATAAGTTCTTAATTAAAATTTTCAGGCATATATGTCAGTGGAGTAAATACTGTAACAACACTATGGTCTGATGTTGACAGTTTTTAATATTGGTTACTCCTACTGTGTCTATCCTCCCACTTCTTTTTGTTTTGGGTGGAAGTAGGCCCAAGTAGGTTGGGTTTTTTTTTCTTTTTTCTTTTTTTTTGAGATAGGGTCTCACTGTGTAGTTCAGGCTGGCCTTAAATTCACTATATAGCCTAGGCTGGCCTTCAACTCGCAGTGATCCTCCTGCCTCAGCCTCCCAAGTGCTGGGATTATAGGCATGCACCCATAGCCCAAGTATTTTAAAGCAAACCCTAACTGGCATATCACTTTTTGTGTAAATGCTATTATATTAATCTTTTATGTATAACGACTTTTTAAAATGTTTATCTTTTTTTTTTTTTTTTTTTTTAGAAACAGTTAAGTTTAAAAATAACTACAAATTTGAAGAGGAAACAGCCTAGCTATAGCAAAAGCACTTATAAACTCAGCTCTTACTTTAAATTGACCATGTGCAGTGTTGTGCTTCTTGCAGTGTATGTAATTTGTAAAAGTCCAAATAAAGATATAATTTTGAGGGGCTTGGATGCAGAAAGGGCATTTTCGTTTTTTGAAAATGGACATCTGCAATGACTATGAAAGCAAAAGGCTCTGAGACATCTTCAGCTGGAAAATATCTTAATCACTTTCTGTAACCAGTGTCAGCTACCAGCATCTCCCAGCAACACTGCAAATAGTCACTCCCAGCTCCATTATAAATGATTTAAGTAGTCAGACTACAGTGGCTTAAATCCACAGAGCTGACAAACATGCCCTGGTATTTCTCTTATATGCTGTGACTATTCAAGCCAGGGTGTTATCTTGGAATCGAAGAAAGCTGAGAAGTGGTGGGATGTGATTGCCAGGAAAGTGAAATTCATGTTATTCATCAAATAAAACACATAAAATCTACCAAATAAGTGTTTAGTGTGGATCTGAATATGCAAAAATAATTGGAAAAGTAGGAAAGGGCTTCAGGGATATTTGAACTTCTAACAAGGCAGATAAATTGCCTCTCCCACCACCTCCTGCTCACAACCTGCATGTCCTGTGTTTCCACCTATCAGAAGAGGACTTGGGAAGTGATCGTTTTTTCAGTGGACAAATACAAGTTGATTCATCATGTTATTTCTTGGTACTTGTCTGTTATTCTATTATTTATGTGGCAAAGAAGATAGCTTCTAAAGCATATACATTATAAGGAATTGAAGTTATTAAGCCTCTTTTGAGAATAGTGATATTCTGCAGTAAATAATGACGGATTGGCCCAAAAGGATTTTATTTCTTCCTCATGCAAAGCATTAATACTAAAAGGGTCCTCTTGGCAACCTGTTTATAGCTATTCTTACAATAGAGTGTAGAGAATGTAAGATTAATTCCATTGAATCATAAATGTACTGCAATCTGTAGATTGACAGTCAAGATAAACATTGCTGATTACTGTTGAATTATGCATACAAATATTTACAACATCCTTTGTAATGAATGAATAAAAATAAATAATAATTAAAAAACAGAGATCTAGTACTTAAATTTCTATGTATCTCTCCAATTCTGAAGGGAATGTTTTCCAACTGGTTAATGCTATTGTTTAACTCAATAATGCATCTTTGAGATGTGATGTTAGCCATATTTATTTCCCTACAGACTTTGGAAAATCCAAGTTTAGATATCAATCTTTTGTTTCCTAGAGAAATTTCTACATATTTTTATATCATTATACATCTCTGCTCAAAACTCATACCATCAGGCTTGTCTCCCACAGTATTACTCCAGGTATAGACATATATTTATAAATCAGTAGTTCAAAATGTAATGTGAAATTATTTTTCATGACAGGTTTTTAAGTTTCAAAAGCAATTTTTAAATTAATGACTAAAATCTTTAAAATGTAAGGCTTTCCTTGGCTATATTCTGTTAAATTTCTCAGATATGTGTGTTCGACTCATACCTTAGAAATTTTATCTCATGTTGTCTTGAGGAAATTTAAATTGAACTGTACTTTATTGTTTTAATCTTTTGTCTAATACAGTGATACAGTCCTGAATTGGACTCTTTAAACTAAGAAATTATTTGAAAGTGTTTGAAATTGTTATTTGTGTTTCATACCTTAAATATGAAGCTGTTTTTGAAGCAAAATGAAATGTTTATGATGGATAAAACTTGCTGACCAATAGTTGTTGGAAAGATTTCATTTGATGGATTCTTATGTAGATGATCATATATTTCTAGCTAAGAGGGTAGCCATAGCCTGGGCTGTTGGTGTTTTTAGAAATATAAACTGCTGTAAAGAATGCAGAGGCATCATGGTGTCGTTTCCCCCACATCCTTATCCTAACACATGACCTGAGTGCTGCTGTGATGTACATCTTCTTGGGGGAACTGTGGTTTTGCTGTTCACCTGGAGATCTGTTTATAATTATTCCTGACGTCTACTTGTTTCCCATCTTTTTTCACTTCTTCTTTCCTCTTTCTTCAACTTCTTTCTTCTCCTGGGCTTATAGGATGATTCAGACTAGGATTAGTGGTTGGTAATTCACATGCCAACTTCCTGTAATTTTCAAGTGAAATGCAAAATCCATAGCAGTGAGGATAGCATAGCAATAACAGTGAGGCTATTCCAAGGAATTTAAAGATTTTCATTATGAGTGAAAGCTGTTAGTGAGCACTGGAGTTGTTCTTTTTAAAGGTATCTTCACTTTTCTTTGAAAAGATATTGTACTATAATAAAATTATGCTCAGATATAATGCTTTTTCTATTTCAGTGGCCTTGTCCTTGGGCTTATGAAGGGCTCTGAATCTCGGTGGATTTGAAACTACCTATTACTCTTCTATATTATGTGCAGAAACTTGAGCCTTATAATTTGGAACAGTGACGGCGAACCTTTTAGAGTTTCCAGTGATAACAAATGGCCTGCTGTGGCACATGTTCCATAGGTTCGCCAGCACTGGTATAGAAGAAGCAATGTATCAAGGACCTGTAGAGGGGTTAGAGAGTCCATTTAAGTTTAAACACTGACACCTCCAACTTAGCCATATACATAGGCAAATTAACCTGTTCATTTACCATCTCATTATCTGTTATATGGGGATGATAATAGCACCTACTGAATAGAATTGTACAGTCTTAAGCTAATATATGTGGCTTTAATTGTTTTGTTTTGATAGCTGAATGAATGCACATTTTACTACTGTGAAATAAGATAATGTAAAGCAAACATGTTTTTAATCTGATAGCACTCTGAATTTATTTAAATGTCTACTATTATATTCCTGCCTGATATTTGTATGGCAGCTAGACAGTTTTTTGCAGGAAAAAAAATTTTTTTGGGCCGGTGAGATGGCTTAGCGGCGTAAGCGCCTGCCTTGCAAGCGCGAGGGCCCGAGTTCGACTCCCGGAACCCACATACGAAAAAGGGGCCAGTGATATCGCTCAGCGGCACGGGTGCCTGTTGGCGCGCGAGGTCCTGAGGTCGACCCCCCGGTACCCACGTGGGTACCGGGGGGTCGACCTCAGGACCCTGCCCCTGAGAGCAGGGGCTTGTGCCGCTGAGCAATATCACCGGTCCCTTTTTTCCTTTATGTGGGTTCTGGGAGTCGAACTCAGGGCCTCACGCTTGCCAGGCAGGAGCTTATGCCGCTGAGCCATCTCACCAGCCCGCAAAAATATTTTTAAATGTGCATATATTATTACTTTTTCCAGTGAGAAATTTTTAATATCAAGAAATCATACCCAAAATACTATATCACTATTTGGAATTTACAAAAATATATGTGCAAAGTAGCTTGAATATCCTGTCAATTACATTTTGATTTATAAAATGTTTACCCTGCATGTTTAACATGTATTGGATAATTTATAAGTATTCTTGCAAACAATGGCATTTAAGTGTAAAAATCTGCTACATATAGTCACTCACCACTGATATTTCTGATTACTAACCTTAGGTTTTTCTGTCGAAGCACATGACACATAGAATCTAGACTTAAGTAGGAGTTACAGTACATTTACCTCTCTGCTAACACTTAGTTAGCAGAAAAACTGAATATTAATATTGGGGAACTAGAGTATTTTGCCCTGGAGTAGAAATCCCCTTTGCATGCATAGCAATTTTTTCCTCAGTGTTCAAATATTAAAACAATTTTAGCTTTTCTTTCAAGCTGTTGTGACTTTAGTATGTATTTTTGGCAAGATAGAGTTTCCTTTCCTGGAATCTTTTCAGATTGCTTAGAATTGTCTTTATTAAATTTATCGGAACACAGATTTTCTAAATGACATTTACATTTAATAATTGCTGCAAGTAAATGTTTAAGAGCCAGGAGTATGGTTGGAAAGATTTTCAAATTATTGATTACTAGGTATGAGCCTCTACAAAGGTACTACAAAGAGATTTTGTGGTTTTGTCTCATCTTCCTTGCCCCTAAAGATTTGATTAACTATATCCAGAGTATTATGAGCTTGAATAAGATCTCAAATACCTTAATACATTATATTAAGTCCTTCATATGAGAGTTACATTTTTGCATGATACCAGCTTTTACACACATGTCTGTACTGGGTTTATTTTTGTATTGGTTCTATTTATGCACATGAAATGTGTGTGTATTCTACTTAACACATTTTGGTGAGATTGAGTTACTGCCCTTTTCCCTGTGAATATTGGTATGTTTTTGTTTGCCACTACATAGGTAGACTCCATAAATAATCAAAATATTCACAAGCCAATTCCAAATTGTTTTGTATTCCTGTATATTTTTAAAGCAGGTTCTTACATGTTAGTATTTGAGAAATATGTAATGAATGAAATTAGATGTGGGGGTGGCACTAAAACTAAAACGCCTTTGTCTCAGAAAATTCTCCCTCGTTTTTAGACAAATCACAATTGCAAAAGAAGCCTCATCTTTCTCCAAACTAGTATTTTATAATAAGCATTTTCATTATAACAGGTTATATGTGGCCATTACATTTATATAAAAGCTCTAAACTCCAACTGCAGTCAATATATTAAAATATTTTTGAAACAAAGGAATGTATAATTTGGGAAGTATATGAACTCACCACTTCCTTTTTATTTCTCTCCTCCTTTGCTCTTTCTGTGTGTGTGTGTGTATTATGTTTCTCATATAAGAGAAACTGTGATATTTGAGCTGTGTGTCTGACTTATTTCACTTAAGATTATGTTCTCAAGTTGTATCCATTTACTGACAAGAGCCTCAAGTTTATCTTTCTTTATGGCAGCGTAGTACTCCATTCTGTATAAATGCCACATTTTTCTTTATCCATTCACCCTTTGATGGATATACTTGCTGTTTCCAAGATCTAGCTATTATAAATTGTGCTGCTATAAACATGGATATGCATATATCCCTGTAATGTAATGATTTTAATTCTTTTGGAAGGATACCTGGATGGAGGGTAGCTGAGTCAAATGGAATTTCTATTTTTAGTTTTTTAAGGCATCCCCACATTGATTTTCACAGTGGTTGTACTAGTTTACACTCCCACCAACAATTTAGAAAAGTTCCTTTTCCCCCACAACCTCACCAGGACATGTTATTATTAGATTTTTTTGATGTTTGCCAGCTATTCCACAGATAGAGGACTAACATCAAGAATATATAAAGAACTCAGAAAAATTAGACCCCCATAATTAAAGACCCAATCAAAGACTAGACAACCAAAATTAATAGAGACTTCTCAGAAGTACAGATGTCAATAGATACATGAAAAAACGCTCATCATCACTGCCCATCAGAGAAATGCAAATTAAAACGGTACTGAGATATCATCTTACCCTAGAAAGCATTGTTATGATCTAGTACATTCTATAGCCAGCAACCTTTATTTTACTTCTCTTTATTGATTATTTATTTGAGAATTGACCATAACTTAATGTGCACGTAATTATTCTTTCTATTCATATTTGTTAATTTCTACATCTATTTCTATGAAAGGTTTGTTTTTATTTCTCTGATTAAAAGATTATTAATGTAGTTTAGATTGTAACTTAGTAGCGTAAGAAAAGGCTAATATTTGTGTCTCTCTGAACATGACCAATCAAAAAATGTGAAAGGTTTACTTATTTGATGTCAAACAATTATTTGATTGACTTACTATTTCAGTTTTCAACCCTTCTTTTGAAACATGCTTTTTAGTTGTAGGTATTTGGCATATTTGACAATTGATTTGGGAAGAACCTTAAGTGTAACTAAGTAGTCATGAGAAGACTCCTTAGTAACCTTAAGGAAGGTATATTTAGACTCGTTTAGTAAGCAGAGGTGGTAATGTTTAACCGAGTAAGCAAACATATGTATGGAATAGTATGCCTTCAAACCCACTTGGCAGTAGAGAGCGCCACGTGGAAAACTAGCTCACTACTCTGACCCTGCTTGTCTTATGCAGGAAACTAAATGCCTTTCAGACAGTGATTTAAGACAAAAGAAACATTTCTAAAATCATAATATACAATCATCAGTGCAAGAGTACATTATGAGGGGCCGGTGAGATGGCTCAGCGGCGTAAGTGCCTGCCCTGCAAGCGCGAGGGCCCGAGTTCGACTCCCGGAACCCACATACGAAAAAGGGGCCGGTGATATCGCTCAGCGGCACGGGTGCCCGCTGGCGCACGAGGTCCTGAGGTCGACCCCCCGGTACCCACAAAAAAAAAAACAAAAAAAAACATTATGAATCTGTGATAGAATCCTTGTCCCTAACTGATGTTAGGTCACATAACGTTGTTTAAAAGAGACAAAAGCTGGAGATACCACACATTATGTTAGCAAGAGAATTGCAGAGAAAATGCAAGTAGGACTTCCCTGCTCTTTCCCTATAGCTTCAATTGAAGTGTAAAACTGAAAAGTCAAACTTTGAAAATCTAAAATAAAAGAGAAGAATATCCTTTTTTTTTCTTTTTTTCCTTTTTTTTTTTATATGCAGGTACCGGGAGTCAAACTCAGGACCTCGCGCTTGCCAGCCAAGCGCTTATGCCGCTGAGCTATATCACTGGCCCAAATATGCTTTTCTAAGTGTGCTTAATTTTTACACTTATTTCCTTCGAATGTAAATGCTGCTGCATATTTATTCCATCCCATGCAGTTACATGGGGCACATTTATCTGTAATACCTTCCCAATTTGAAGGTATTTGTCTTTAGTGACAGAAAGAAAATTGGGGTTGGATAGATTTGCTCCTGCTAAATTACCTCTTATTATATTGGTTGCATTAGCAAGGGCTATCCGTTCCTTATTTTTCTCACTGTTCATATCCAGATTTGTTATTCATAACATTTGATCCAAATTCATCTTATTTTTCTTTTGCACTCCTGGATAATATTTCTTTAGCTTCTGTATCACTCTGCTTGTGAGGATGTTTCCACATTTACCATCATCTCCCTTTCGAGGACTGGTTCTCAACCTGGAGGTAGTAAGACCTTACTTCTAGCCTCACAACCAGGACAAGGAAAGAGCCACTTAATACCATCTGTCCACTCAAGGAGCCCGTATGACAAAGTGTTCCTGGAAAGTAGTAGCAGGGTTTTGTTGTGACACAGGTTTCTACCCTGTTCTATCTAAAATCTCCTATACCCTCTAAAAGCCTCTGTCAGATTGCTCACAGAACATGGTTTTGTACAAATGGCCCTGCTCATGGATGCTCAGTTGAGCTCTGTTTTCTGTAGTCTTTTTTTTTAATGCAGGTACCGAGAGTCGAACTCAGGACCTTGCGCTTGCGAGGCAGGCATTTATGCCGCTGAGCTATATCACCGGCCCTGTTTTCTGTAGTCTTTAACGACCCTTTCAGTCTGGCATGGTGGCACACTCCTGTAATCCCAGCATTTGGAGGTTGAGGCGGGAGGATCACCGTGAGTTCAAGGGCAGCCTGGGCTGTATTGAGAGTTCAAGGCCAGCTCGAACTACATAGTGAGACCCTGTCTGAAATAAATATTTATTTCAGTAGGTGGGTTTGGAATTTTACCTTAAACTGGGGTTCTCACAAATTCTACCCAACCCCTGAGGAGCTGAGGAGTCCACAGTTGGCTGTCAAGGATATTCAGAGGTCCTGCAATTATACATATATGTATTTCCACACATACATTTTCTGGGAAGTGAGTCCATTGTATTCAGAGGTGCCTGTCCCATGATTCTCTTTGGCTGGGGAACTGTTGATGTACGGTGCACAGTAACAGAAGTTATGGTGAAAATAGCAAGATCTAGAAATCTTTGGTTATAGAGAATTAGTGGTTCGTGAGTAGAGAATGTATGACATTACTCGAGATGAGCTGGTCCAAAGGGTCCATTGTAACAAGATCAACAAAGGTTTGTTATGTCTGTGGAATAGCTGCGATGGAACTAACTCCCAAGTGACACCTTTTGAGTTGTTTTCGTAGGAATCTTCTGGGCAGATCTGCATTGTATTGAAGCTGAGGGAAGATATGAATGCTTTTCAGGACACAAACATGTTTCAAGGGTTTAGTTTTTGTTTGTTTTAACCTTGAAAACTATCTTTGAAAAGTAAATTACAAATTTGGAGAGTCTACCCTTAATTTGAGACTAAGGAATTTGTGGTATTCCCTTCACTCACCTCAAATTCCTTTTCCATGTAAATCCATACTATTAAAGGGAATACTATTAAATTTATGGCTCATTAGAGTTATTATTTATTTAATTTAAACTTGAATCTGACTTTGTACCCTGGGTTACATCTTTAGATGATAAAATGACAAACATTTTCATATTACTTTACAAAATGCTGTGTAAACTTCACATAATTTATATGTATATTATTATGCTCTCAGTAACCATATGCTTAATGTATAGCAGAAGTTCCTAATATTTTAAGAAATGTACTTTGAGACGAATGATAGTTGGAGGTAGAATGTGGCAAACTCTGTAGAGGAAATGCTTCTTAGTGGAGTACCTACCCATCTTTGTGCCTTTTATTTCTATGCCAGTGTATTGAAACATTTTCATATGTTTGTATGTAAAATAACCCTTAACAACTAAGGACCTGACTCTTGGGTTAAAGCCTAGCTAGTCAATTACAGACAAATCATTGAAACTGAAATATATACAATTTGAAAAGAATCCGAACAATTCAAATTGATTTTTCAAAAACCATGATACTCTTGTTATCAACTTAAAAAATCAGAAAATCTCATCTGTGGCTTTAATGATAACACTGTGGAGCACATATCTTAGGAAGAGAAACTAAATAGCAAAGAGATTGTAGTCAGGTTGCGACCTCTGTGGTGCTGTGCTGATGCACTGCTGCTCAGTAACCAAATCACTTGGGCCCTGAACCAGGTGGTTTTTGACACTCACTGGCAGGTGCCAGTTTTATCTGATATTTGTTTTTCCAACTTTTGATTGTAAAACTTTGAAATTTGAATTTTCAGAGGACATTCTAGTTATAAAACAGGGACATTCTTTTGTATTGCTTTGGAAATGTCTAACGTTAAAACTTATGCTGTCAGTTTGAAATTCCAAATCTTGTACAGTTGGAGAGGCTGTGGTCCTGAGTTGGTTGGTCAGTGAGTTGTTTATCTGAGTATTGCTTGCAGAGTGGATTCCTTAGTGAGCATGTTCTCATATAATTTTTTTTTTTTTGTGGGTACCGGGGGGTTGACCTCAGGACCTCGCGCACCAGCAGGCGCCCGTGCCTCTGAGCGATATCACCGGCCCCTTTTTCGTATGTGGGATCCGGGAGTCGAACTCGGGCCCTCGCGCTTGCAAGGCAGGCGCTTATGCCGCTGAGCCATCTCACCGGCCCCTGTTCTCATATAATTTATTCAGATAATTATTATCTACTCTTTAAACCTGAGAGGAAAATCAAATGACTATAGTTTAGTTTTTATAATTACTTATGATTTTTATATAGTGCAAGATAAATTTTACCTCTCTGCAGGTCTCAGGAAGAGATTCTATTTTGTAGCAAAACTGTACAATAGATATTGTGAATGGGAAAGAAACTGCTCAAAAGGAAAGAACTGGGATGGGAGAAAGGAGAAAAGAAGGAAGGGAAAAGAAAAAATGTATGTATGTGTATATACACACACAAGACAGCTAAGATAATTATAATACTAATTTCTTTTAGTTCATTGAAAAGAACGGTTTGTGCTTATACTGTTTGATCAATTTTGTGTGCCTGTATCTTGTAATCTGAGCAACTACTGTGAAGATAACAGTACACAATATATCAACCATTGTTAATTTCCTGTTACCTTGTTTTGAAATTCTGTATCATTGTTGTTTTTTCTCTTTAAAATAAAAAAAAAAAACTTAGTTTTGAGATGTGATTTACATGTTTGCTACAATTTGAAAGACAAAATAGCTAATGTATTTTAAGTTAATTTGTGAGTTTTTTTTTTTTTTTTTTTTTCTGTGGGTACCAGGGGTCGACCTCAGGACCTCACACTTGCCAGGCAGGTGCTTATGCCGCTGAGCTATCTCACCGGCCCTGTGAGATAATTTTTGAGATATGGATTCTTTTTCCTAAAAAATATTTCTTGTATTTAGCCCTTTCCTAGGTTGTATCTTTCCAGAGCCAGTGTTGCCTGAAATAAATGAGATGCCCCTTTCTTTGATCCTCTTTGAGACTGGAGAAAAGACCCACCAGCAATAGAAGAAAAGGGGTAGTCCTCTCATACATTTTGTAATGTTTTAGTTATTTAATTTTTAAAAATATCACCCTTCTCTTTCATAGCAACTATTTTAAAGTGCATTGTGTTAATCCTCATGGATTTCAATTATATCAAATCGCTTTCTCTGGATAATTAATAATGAACAATACTAATATAGTAATTGAAATATTCTATTTAATACCTTTTCCACATGATAGGTAATTCTCTGAATTGATAAAGCAAAACTAGTTTTGTTTTTTTTTTGTGGGTACCGGGGGGTCGACCTCAGGACCTCGGGCGCCAGCAGGCGCCCGTGCCGCTGAGCGATATCACCGGCCCCTTTTTCGTATGTGGGTTCCGGGAGTCGAACTCGGGCCCTCGCGCTTGCCAGGCAGGCGCTTAAGCCGCTGAGCCATCTCACCGGCCCCAGCAAAACTAATTTTAAAAGACATTTTGTTTATGAGGTACAAGTTAATGCTTTGGTCTGTGAATGCTACATGAATAATTAAATTAATCTAGTTAATATATCCATCCCCTCAAATGCTTTACATGGTTTGTTGTGACAACATTTGAAATATACGCTCTTCACAATTTTGAGATGTACTGTACTACATTAACTATATTCACCACACAGTGCAACAAATCTCAAAAATGTCTTCATTCCCCTAGTCATAGGATGACTTTATTTTATACATAATGAGTCAAATCACATCATAATGTGTTGATCCTTTCAAAAAACAGATTAGATGTTTCATTTACTTTTTAGAGTGACACTGAAATGAATACCATTTGAGAACTACGTGATAGAATTTCTCCAAAACATTAATATTTATCTTCGGGGTCACCACTCAAAGACTAATAGCACTATGTCTAGAATTCTTGTCATGGACTGTGTCAGTTAAACAGTAATAAATGTGATTTAGTAGTTCACTATTTTATATCCTGTGGCTGGTCATGGTCATCTGGCTAACACCCATCCCATATTAATCCCTTGAGTCAACAGTCAGGAACATTCAGTGATATACTTGAAATATTTTTTAACATGTGGTATTTAGAATGTTTAGAATGTTAAAGGAGTCTTTGTAATGATCTTCCCCTTGGGGAGTTAAGAAGATATTTTTAAAGTTATTTTTCAAAGAACATAGTGTTTGAAGACTTGCAAAAAATATAAATCTAGTAGAGTGCTTTAGAAAAAAAGTTCAATTCTAGGGAAGAAAATCACACCATACACTGAAGTGTTATATTAGTAAAATATTCTATGAAAAATTCCAGAAAACAGAGTATGTTGTTCATTTTTGGTTGAGGAAAGGGACTTTTTTTTTTTTTTTAATGAATAGAAATGTGTTTCATGCTCCCTTAGGGAGCTACACCTTTCTCTGTAATTGTGTTTTTCACATTGTATGTTCACATGTAAATGACTAAAAAGATTGCATAACCTGTTCATATTTTTCATGGTATGTATTAAAGCCTGTTTCCATGGCAACAATTTTTAATGGGCAAATCCCATTGTGTCAGTACTCTCAAGCCTGACGCAATGGGTGTATTTTCTGGGTATATTGAATTGTTAGAAATGCTTCCCATATGGGGGCCGGTGAGATGGCTCAGCGGCATACGTGCCTGCCTGGCAAGCGCGAGAGCCCGAGTTCGACTCCTGGAACCCACATACGAAAGAAGGGCTGGTGATATGGCTCAGCAGCGTGGGCGCCTGCTGGTGCGCGAGGTCCTGAGGTCGACCCCCAGTACCCACAAAAAAAAAAAAAAAGAAATGCTTCCCATAGGAAAAGTTAGAATTGGCGTTATTTTTTGGCGTAGACGGTGTACTGGCCAAGAATTTATTTCATTAAATAATTTAGCTATAGATTGTCTGTGTAGTGGGTTACTGCAGAGGTGACACATTGATCCCAGCACCTTGGGGGTATCAGGAGACCTGCTGAGGATGGGCGCTGACTCCTCTGGCTTGCGAACTGATAATAGCATCTTCTCTTATTTTATACAAGGGAAGTAGGCAACTGCCTTACTTGCAGAAGAAAGTTGGAAAAAAATTAAAATAGTTTCCAGTAACATTTCAGATAGGTGTTAAAAACAGTTTATCTATGGGTTTTAGTTCTTTGTAGCTTTGACTTTTAACAATACAGAGTAGATTGATTTATTAGAAAGAAACCTAGTTTGCAGATTTCTTCTCATAAATTTTATCTGTTGAATCAGTGTGATGCAGAATGGTGAAGCAGGTATTTGGAAAGTTGGATTCAGCTACTGCAGTGTTATAAAAATAGATTAAGTAAACAGACACAGCAGGCCAATGCAGCTTAGATTTTGAATCCTTCTGAGACTCAGTATAACCTTAATAGAGTATAGTTCTAGAGAGAAAGAAATACGAATCCCTGAGGTGATTTTTAATATTATATAATGAAGGAAAAACTATATTATAGCAAAGAATCAGGTGTTCTGTCTTTTATAATTATTTCAGAGAGCTTTATCTGAAAGCTTCAATTTTTAAGCTATTCCAGGCTGCTGTGTTTTTTTTTTTTTTTGCCTTTGCTATTTTTATATCACTGCAGTAAGATAACCCTGCACCAAGTACAAGACAGCATTGCAGTTGTTGTCAAATGTAAAACTGTTATTAAACAGAAGCAAACAAAGCATATCCTTGGAAAGAGAGAATTTGTCTACAATTGAAAACTTGCAGTATTAAAATTAAATTTGTCTTCTAAAAATTAAAATGTGAAAGGAGTAAATGAAACTCTGCATTCCCTCCTTAACAGTTGTGACTTAATTAGCTGAGAACCAAAATATGTTTAGTCACTCGTTTTAATTATTCTTCACTGTTGCAGATGTTCTGTAAAAGTGTTCCTTCCTCGGGTATCATCTTTGTTTCTTAAAATTATTCTCACTACATTTTTGGATTTTATTCCTTTCATCAGAAGTCACAGAAAGTTTTTATGGTTGGGCAGTTCAACCTTACCTAATTAAAGTTTTGTAATGCTTTTCTATTCCATGTTTCCAGAGGAATTATTACTATATAAATTATATCTATAATTATAGATATATATCTATTTCCCCACACACTTTGTTGGTAAATTTGATTATATCCATTTATTTTCAGTTGTCTAAAAAGGCTGGAAAGAGTATTATCAATTTAGATAGAGTGGTAAATCAAGTTGGTTGTAATGATATATGCCTGTAATCCCAGCACTCTGAAAAGTTGAGGCAAGAGGATTGCAAGTTGGAGCTCAACCTGGACAACTTAGTAACTTAGAGACCCTGTTTCAAAATAAAAAATTAAAACAAAATGAAAAAAAATACAGGAAAGGACTGGGGATATAGTTCAGCGTGAAGGACCTGGGTTCAATACCCACTACTGCAAAAATAAAATAGAACAATAAAAAAAGTGATATATCAGCCTCCACAGATTGATACATAAATGAATGAGCAGAGTAAAAGGCCAAAATGGAGATGAGTTGCCTTACAGATGCTTGTGGGGTCATTCATTCTTGGTGTCACTAGCCTTGGGTGTGGCTTTATGGATAATAGGATTTTGTTAGCTTTTATATTCTTGTAATTTAGATTTCTGGTTTTGAATGTTCAAGAACAGTCCTAAAGAATCATAATATGTGACTGATGGTGTTGGTGCCCCAGGTAGGCCTGATTATGCGACTGGAGAGGGCACATAGTTGGCTGTCAAACTCTGTGTGTCTTCGTTGACTCTTCACATAAACAGTAACTCTGATGAAGGAAAGTACTTGTCCATTTGGGAATTCACAAAAATGGGGAGGGGTCACAGCATTAAAATACTACGTCTCTTTTCATACCAGGGCTGTACAAACAGGACTCGAAAAATGAATATAACATAGGTCAGTAGTTTTATAGATCTTCAGCTTTTATAATCCTAAGCAGTTCTAGTCTCATAGTTGAATGAAACAATATACCTCTGCACCCCCCTCCCCCATTCAGTTCCTCTGCTAAGAGCAGCTGTGTGGGTCTCAGGAATTTCAGGTTCCCAGTTCTTACCTCTGTTTACTTACAGTCCAGGTTTCTGACGGAAAATATGTGGCTCGCTATATGAGAAACAGGTAGAAGGGGGCGCAGAGTTTCTACAAATGACTGGTGATTCTGGTTCAGAGATTTAGTAAGTTAAAGTTGGAATTCTGGATTTCTTTTTACTGGTATTCAGTAAGTATCCACAGAGAATATAAGGTAGTCTATATGTACGTTATTTCCACAAGTATATAAGTAAATGAATTGACTAATTAAAGAAGTATCTTTATTACATATCATGAATCCTACTCTAAAATAATACCAGGCATGAAAGGTAAGTTGGTGATGGAATAGTTTTGCATTAGAAAATATGAATATAGTTATTATTAATAAAATTTCATAACACTTTTCTGCTTTCAAGCCTGTCTTATTTTTAATCTTGCCCAAGTTCACATGAAATATTTCATAGATCTTTAATGAGAATCAGTCTCCACATGTACCCTTTTATATATGTGTATATTGATCTCTGTATAACACACACACACATACATATGTTTACATATACATGGGCACACACACACACACAAATGGATATAAGTGAGTGGTAATCTCTAGTGTTTTAAGTTGAGATCAAACTTCTGCAAATAAGATGCTGTACATTTTCCTGTGAAGGGGAAGCACAGGCAAAGACCAATATCACCATTATTAGTTTGGGATAATTGATGGAGGGAGAGGATCAATAGGGCTTGGCCAAAGGTGCCTTTGTTTAAAAAAATCTGCAGAATAGTAGAGCAGGAGTCAGTTCTTTTTGGAAAGGCCCAGTTTAACCAAAACAGTGCACTAAGGCCTTTGAAATGCATGAATGTGGCAGGGATACTGGAAAATTTTCATCTGACAAGCCCAGAGAAACTTACAATGAACAACAGCTATACTTTACCGGTATACTCTAGGTGCTAATATTGGACCAAGGCTTTATCCAAATTTTCATTGAGGTCTCTAATATCTTCTTATCTACAGAGTATAGTTATTCCCATTTTATTGATGAATAAACTGAGGCACAGATGATTAAGTCATATACATAAGGCTAACAGTTTGGAAAATACCAAGATTGAGATTTGAACCTAAATGCATTTTTCACTTTTAGAATGCTGGTATTAAGATTTGACTCTTTCATCAGTTTTAACAGAACTTTCTAAAATAATATCACACATAAGGTGCTCTTTCATGGGGAAATTAAAACCTTACCAAGAATAAATAATGATGGTCTCAAGTTTGAAATACGAAGTCATTAATGAAACATGTATTAATGTAACTGCTTAAGCTTTTGTTCATTTTTTTGACAAAACCATTCAAATTCTTGACCCTATTTCCTATATTTTCATTTCTTCTTTCACCTCCTCATACCTATAAATCTTTTTTCCTTTGAATTTGTTATTTACCTTTGAACTCTTGGTTCATACGACTTTCTTGAAAATCACATGGGGAGCAGTAACATTTCTTTCAGAGAATACTTGGAGAAGGGCTGTCCGTGTGGAGGGGCTTAATTCTCCATGCTTCCTTATTCTCTGCATTTACCTCCCGCCTGACATGGTTTTGTTTTTGCAGTATACTGCTAAAACACGTGCCAGCCAGTATTGCAATGACATTTCCTGTAGAGAACACCTTGGCACAATTCAGGATAAAAACAGAGTATATGTGAGAAGTGAAAAAGCAAATTTGATCAGCAAAGTGCTGACATCCTAATTGGAAGCAGTGAGAAATAGCATACAATTGCGTAGGGCATGCTGAATCTGTTTGTCTCTCCCCTTCCCACCCCCACCTCATGGGCTAATAGGGAAGCACATTTTGAGAATTCTGATGAATGCATTTCCAATTCTATTTTTGTGGGAAGGGCTGCATTTGCAGGGAATTGGTAGTAAAGTGTTTGCATTCTCTTTGCTTCTGTCATCTCAACGAATTGCTAACTTTTTAAGTTTCTTTTATGTAACATGAGTTACAGATATAGGGAAAAAAAACTTAAGCCCTGTAATATTGAGTTTGAAAATTTATGTTTTCATTAAGGAAAAACATTTGAGGTTTATAAATAGCAAGTAGTAGAAAAAGACTTCTCTTTATGTACTGCAGTGTAAACAAATCTTAGGTAGAGGTACATGAAGATAAGCTTTATTATTTTTTAAAATAAAATCCTCTATTTAGGCAATATTATGACTATATTGATACATATTTTACTTTATATTGCTATATAGTACTTTCATTAAAAGTTCCCCAGCCTTTTTCTGAAACAAAATAAGTGGATATATTACCCACTAGAGTGTTGTTAATGGGGGACATAATTCAATAAACCCAGCCTTTTGCACATATTTACATTCCACTTGTTATTTCAGAACACCAAAAATAAATGGGATACTTTTGAAAATCAGCATACTTTCCTTAATTCTGGTTCTTTGAATAAACAACTACCCTAGAATTTTTGCTTTGTTAAACAGCAACAAGAAGTACAAAACATTCAAAGTGTTAATGATTAGTTTTCAAATGATAAGTGTCTGCTATAGCATTTCTTCTTAACCCTTTTCCATTTTTTTTTCCTCCTTGGAAAAATTATGTAATAGCCTTAATTGGATGCACTATAATCTCTGGGTGGGAAAGGTACACAAGAAGGAACATATATTACGAAAGCAGCCTTCCAGAATATTTCTGTGTTCTGCCAATACTGTCACATTCTTCTGAAAGGCAGCCACTCCAATGTTTTTGCAGACATGTTAGGGAGAGTTCATATTAAGATGCAAACATATTCCTGAGAATTCATTTGAATAGAAAATCCCAGAGGCCCCTTTTTCTGTTTTTAACAAGAAGCATGCTTGTGCAGATGGCCTGTTGAATTTTCCAGCATTTTATGAAGTATGCAATTTGCTGCTCAGACCCTAAGCTCTTAGATTGGCACTGTCTTACTGTTTCAAGGAACCTGCTAAAAGTCGCCCATAGTCTCTTGCCTAGATGCCATAGAAAGACAGCAGAACTCCCTCTCTGCTCTGTCTCCCTGACTTCTGTGTTTCTACCTGAAATCCTTTCTCCATGGGTACTTGTTTTATATGTAGCTCTGAGCTGCTAGAAAATAGACATTGTGCTCCCAATAAAGTGGGCATAGAAGGGGTCCATAGTGCAGGCTACAATTAAAATTAGCTTGCAACTAGAATCTATCTGAAAGAATTGTTGATATCCAAACCTGATGCCAAGTTTCAGAATACTTCTGGTGGATCTGATGATTCCAGGCCTTTCACTTGTTGAGATTTGAGCCTACCACAAAATGGCAGCAAAGAGCTAGGAGTCTCTGAGACCATACTGAATCGTTGGTGAGAATGAGTGGTAGGGTGAAATGTGAATGATCTTAAATTTGAGAGAATATCCTCTAACCTCTTGAAAGTATTGCTCATGAAGTCACCTTCCACTGGTATCTTCTGTGTCTAACTCACTTTACCATTTGGAATTGAATTTTGTACTATTTTTTAACTATTCATCATAATGATAAGCTATCATATGTTATGTCAATTAAAACAGTAAGATAGTTATCACTATGTATTTATTAATGGATGGATGTTAAAAAAATGGAGTATTAACAAACTTGTGAATCTGTGTTCCCCTTGCCTATGTGTGGTGCAGTGGTTGGTACAGTGTATTTGAATATTACATAGTTCACTAATTCTTCAGAGAAATTGTTTTCTGAAGTCATTTCATTCTCAAGAATCCTCTTAGACATCACTTTCTGTAAGAGTTATGAAATTATTTTAAATATTTATTTTCTAAAAATCCTACTGAAAAATAGCATCTAGTTTATAGAGCTTTCCTCGCAGTTACTGAGAGTAACAAATTCGTATGAATTTATTTTTATCACAGAAAATCAGTTTATCCTACATGGTTTTCTGAGCTGAACCTATCATTTTTGTAACTAAAATTATCAGATAGATTTTCCTCATGGTTTCATCCAAAATGAGAACCATTGAGACCTGTTACTATTTCTGTAGTGGCAACACTAATTGTTTGGGGGCAAAATTGAGTTTTTCCTAATGGTGAGGAAGACAACTTTATTTACAATTTGCACAAGGAGTCTTAGGCAACTAATGGAAATCTGTAGTTTAAATGTGTACTATTTTGACAGCCATAAGTCTGTCTGACTATATTTTTGTACAATGAGAAGAGTCTTGTATAGATTGTTTCCTAATTGCTGCATTATTAAAGACCACATCAACTTGATACTGTTTTAGTTCTGAATATAGCCTGCCAGATTTCTGTATACAGTACATGTAAAGCAGGCAGATGTCTCAGTCACTTTTAATTGTTCTGTGACCTTGTACAAATTGCTCAATTTTTCAGAATCTCTGAATGCTTGTCAGCAAAGTAGGAGGCAAGCATACTCACATCGTAGAAAGCAGGGAGGACTGGGTGAGATTTATTTCTTCAAGGTCCCTTCCTTCATAGATTTTATATCTTTAGTGGAGGAATCTGTCGATCAGTAAGTAAACTCATAAATAAGCGCAGTAATTGCAGGTATGACAAATGCTAGAAAGTGAAACAGCAGTGAGTGTCAGATGGAGCCTGACTCTTGGAGGACTTTAGATATGTGGATTATGGTCTTTAATTTTTTGAAACAACGTATATAGTAAATGATACTTTTTTTCCCCCTCATCATACCTAACTTTGTTATCTTATATTTTAACTATTATGTTCATCATTTGTAAAATGCAGATTTTTTCGGTACTAAAGATCTAAACATGGAAGGGATTGAACTCAGGGCTTATGTACAAGTATCTCCAACCTTTTTATTTTTATTTTTCATTATTTTGAGACAGGATTTCACTAAGTTGCTAAATTGTCCAGCCTGGGCTCAAACTTGCTATCTTCCTACCTCAGCCTCTCTATGAGACATGTTTGTTTTCAGGAATTTAAGATTTTATGGTAGATGTGTTTTTCCTTGAAGGTCAGTGGAGTGATGGAGTACATTTTCATTTTTTCATAGGGTGATATAAATTATATTACAATTCTTGTTTTGTTCAGATATAGACTAACTGTTGTACTGTTTGTCAAACGATAGTACTGATTATCATTTAAGGGTGATTTTGTTCTCCCTCATTTTGGAACATAATCGGTTCCATAGTGGGCATCTGTGTGCCAGCTTACCCTATTAACCTACCTGTGTAGTTTGGACAGCTGTTTTGCCTAAGATTGTTAGTTTATAAATAACCAAATTGTCAGTACTCTTGAATTTGCTTAATGTGTGCAGTCATTCTATATCCTTCGGCCCTCTCCACTTTCCTGTCTTCCTGAAATTCAAGTAGACCTCTGCAGTGCCATTCAATGAATGGATTATCTTTACTTAATATTATAGGTTGTGTAACCTGACATTTAAGATACTTCCTTTTACCCACTCCAAAAATGGGCATCTGAGATGAATACACATTTCTCAGATGAAGAAATACTAATGGCAAATAAATATACAAAAAAATGTGCAACATCACTAGTCATTCGAGAGATGCAAATTAAAACAACACTGAGATACCATCTCACTCCAGAAAGAATGGCTACTATAAAGAAATCAACTAATAACAAATGCTGGAGGGGCTGTGGGGAAAAAGGAACCCTTCTTCACTGTTGGTGGGAGTGTCAACTGGTACAGCCACTGTGGAAGTCAGTGTGGAGATTCCTCAAAAAACTAGGGTTGCAGGTCCCATTTGACCCAGCTATTCCCCTTCTGGGCATCTTCCCAGAAGAATTAAAAACATCGTACCACAGTGATATATGTGCACCCATGTTTATAGCAGCACAATTTGTAATAGCCAGATCTTGGAAACAACCCAAATGCCCATCAACTGAGGAATGGATAAGAAAGATGTGGTATTTTTATACAATGGAGTACTATTCAGCCATAAAGAAGGATAAACTGGAGACTTTTATAGGTAAATGGATGCAACTCGAGAAAATAATCATAAGTGAAATAAACCAGACGCACATGTGTAAGCATCGTATTGTCTCACTAGTATGAGAAACTGAAAGAGTAAATAAGATCCAAAATGTACAATAGACACGGTGAATCAAAAAGAAACTGGTCAATAAGAAAGAGAGACTGGAATGGGGAAAAGAAAGAAGGGAAAGGGAAAAAAATTGTATATGTATATAAGATGGTTAAGATAGATACACTACCAGTTTTACTTAGTTCATTGAAGAGTAAGGTTTGAGCCAATGTTTGGACAATTGAATGCTAATGTCTGGTATCCTGAATAACTAACTTAAAGATAATAATACGTAATGCATTGACCATTGTTACCCTCATATTATGTTGTTTTGAAAATTTGTTCTTTTTTTTGATTTGTTTTGTTTTTTCTTCTCTTTAAAATTAAAAAAAAAAATACTTCCTTTTAACTCTCACCTTAACTCTCTGAATTTAACTCTCCTGAACAAAGCCTTTACCCCAAAAGATTGGTTTGCCCCTCTCTTTTGACTAGACCGAATGTTTCAAACCTGTGTTATGTTTTTACTTACTGCCACTTTATCTGTGAGGACCTCCTGGCTTTTTGGATTCCCGGGAAGCCAGTTGTGTTATAGAATATGTAATCCTCAGAGTAACTGACCTGGATTTGAAGACTAAACTTTTATGTATTAGTTACTCTTTGATCTTGGGCAAGTAATTTCACCTCTCTGAAATTAAGTTACTTTATGAAATTTCTGTGTTGCATAAAGTAGTTAATACCAGTTAGGCACTTGGCATGGTTAACAGAATGTGCTTGTGAAAGTGCTTCATTCCTACTCTGTCTTCCCTCTGCCCTTTTCTCACTTTAGTGTCACAAAACATTTTGTATTACTGATTATCTCTTTTCTGAAATATACCCTATGCTAATCTTTATAACCACCTTTTCATCTGTAGTTTTGTCTCTTTGTTTTGGTAGGTCATTAGATAAGAAAGAGGTAGATACTAATATTGTCAAAAAGAAAGTTTAGGTATTACCTATTTATTTTAATGAGCCATCTATTCCTTTCAGTGAGCAAAATGTTTATGAAACATGAGGTATAAGAAATGAAGTGAATCAATAGATGTTTTTAGATAGAAAACCCATAGAAATATATTAAAGAGAAAACACATTGGGGATACAAAGTGTTTTTGAATATATCAATGGGAAGACACCAGAAAATCAAATGACAGAAGTATACGCACAATACATAGTAGGTCAGTGCTGCCAGCCCCATTCAATAGGACATTATGTACTGCTAAAATACATGATCTAATCCGAGAGTTTCCTCAACTTAAAAAAAAAAATCTTGATGATAAGAACATTGACATTCCATTCCAAGATCTTTTCCATCTTAAATGATAGAGCTGTTGATGATTTGTAAACCTTACTTGAATAGATTTAGAGTATTCCTGGTCCTTTCATGGTAGTCTTGTTTAATCTTTCCCTAAAACATCCCCATTCACTAATACAGTATGAATCTTTTCTTGCTGTATTATGTGAGCTCCAGGACTTCCACCAATTTCCACATGGGGAAAGGAACCTACACAGTCTTTTAACACACCTCCCCATCATAAGCTAATTTAATTTAACAAAATCCTGGCAGTTTATAATGTGGAATACTGATTTTAGGTGAAATTCTTCATTGCCATAATTATTCCATTTGATTATCAGCAGTTTTCTAGACTTCTAGATATTAATATAAAAACAAATTCACTTACCAAGTGGTGTTTAGAGACCTCAACTTAATTTAAAAAATAAATCAAAACAAACCAAAAACAATTACTCCAACTATGATACAAAAGAAATTTATTGTAAATTAGAAACCACAATTTTTAGAAATGAAATTGGAAATTATTGGAAATTATTTTAAAACTAGCTGCAAAAAAACTCCAAATCAAAGAAAGACAAGCAGAATTTCAGAAAAAGCTAAGTAGAGTTGCATGTAGAAACTTTTATTTTTAGTACTTTATCACACAATTACGATTCACTGAAACTGCTTTAGAAAAATTGTTTAAAAAATAGGCATATCTATATTTTCTTAATGTTAGTGCATCTAATATGCCAATTTAGCCCAATTCCTTTTAATTTAAAAAAGGGCCTTTCCTGTTTGATTTCATGACATGGTAGGAGTATCAGGATAGGTGATAGATTGTTATTTTTAAATGTTACAGTTGAGTATGCCAAATTCAGAAAACTTAGAGTGAAATTACTGATATCAGCCACTAATAAAATGAGGCAAAATGAACTTCATTTTTTATTGTTTCTGGTTTTTGTGGGGCAGGGAAATGTAAAGTGGGTGTTCTAACAAGAATTATTACAGGGCCAGTGAGATAGCTCAGCGGCATAAACGCGAGGTCCTGCGTTCGACTCCTGGAACCCACATAAAGGCAAAAAAAGGGCCAGTGATATTGCACAGTGGCACAAGCACTTGCTGGCAAGCGTGAGGTCCTGAGGTCGACTCCTGGTACCCACATTAAAAAAAAAAAAAAAAAAAAAAGAGTTACTACAATAGGAAAAAAGCCATTTTAGTTCCATTTTATTGGTATATCCCATGAGCTTTACCTTAGAACTTTTGCCAAGCTATTTACAATATTCATACTTTTAAGTAATAGTCCCTGTTCGACTAACCCAGATTACAGTTACCATTTATTCTTCTCTGATGTGATTGTAGTGTGGAGGCCAGTTTTCATCTTGATATGAAGGAAGCAAGTATAGAATAAAATTTCCTGTGAAGTTACAAGAAATTAGAACATAATAAAGCTTAATTTGGTGTTAATCAGCAAGTACATTTTGAAAACTTTTGCCCTTTTAAAAATGCACTGTTCTATATGCAGACACATAGATAATATTTATGATTTTGTTTGTACCTATATTATATATGTATGATGTATACATTATATATTGTTTATATGATACATATTTTGCTTTATAAGATACCTGTCTTTATTCACCCATTCAAAATGAATTACAACTATTAGCAGTTTTGGGGAATCACAGCTGGAAAATAATCATGGTTCTTACCTTCGCTGAGTCTGTTCTAGTGAAGGAAATAGGCAACTGATAAGCAGTTTAACTGCTGAAGCGTGTAAAGTGGATGCTCTGGCACCAGTTAGAGGAGCATTTTACAGACTTGAAAGGTAAAAGAAAACTATTTGGAGGAGGTAACATTTAACTGGAGGCCATAGCTGTTGCTAGAAGTTAGAAAGGCAGAGTGAGATGAGAGAGATGGAAATTTACATGACCAAAGATGTGTTTTCCAGAAGGGATTAAGCATAGTTCAGTATAGTGTGGCCAAAATGCAGTGTGTGTGTGTGTAAACTGTACACTTAGAAGATTATGAAGTGATGGGTTTGGGATTATTGTCTGGAAAAGAGTAAGGTGTGGGCTATTTCTTTCATGAACTATCAGATGATTGCTCTCGCCACCGCTGCCACTGCTGCCACCACAGGCCTTCTTACATTCCTGTTTGATGAAACAATGAAATAATTAAATACAGCTTTGCTAATGTCATCCCCACCCCATTCCCTGGCTCTCTCTGGCTACAGAGGGAAGTAGAAAATCTTTCACAGAGTATTTAAAACATTTTCCAAGCCAGATTCTGCTACTTTTCAAACTTATTCCCCACTACTTTTATTACACATTTGTTACTTGTCTTTGTTGCCTCAATCTGTGCTGTATCATCTACCTAGATATCTTTTTTTTAACTTCTCATGTATAAATTCTACTTCTCCTTTTAAGCTATTATCTGATTCTTTGAAATGGAAATAGTCCCTTTTCCCTGAAAAGACCTCTTTATCTGAACATCTCTGATGACACTCTTTGCCCTCTTAACTTTATATTCTTGTTATCTCTGTGTATGCCTTTCTTCCTTTCCTACGATATGTGTCTGATTCATTTTTTATATCCACTCTCCCATAACAGTTAACACATGAGAGGTCTCAATGAGTACTCAGTGAATTAATTTATGGGATATTCTTGACAGTGTTAAGATTTGGTATATTCAAAGCAAGACTACTTCTTTCCTACCATCCCTTCTTTCTCTCTCCCTCATTTCTCTCCCTCCCTCCTCCTTGCTCTGTCTTTCCCTCTTTTCTCCCCTCTCTCCCTCTTCCTCCTTCCTCTCACCCTCCTTCCTTTCCTTTCCTTTCCTTCCTTCCTTCCTTCCTCTCCTTTAATTCACTTAATGTAGCTTATTTGTCAGACTGTATTAGGAAACAGTGAATTAACTGTTGTGTTCTGCTTTTACTTTTGCTTCTGTGTGTGTGCGTGCATTTGTGTACATACATATTATATTTCTAATTGAGATGTGAATCTGACTCTCCTAGCATAAGTTTATAGTCAGTATGCTCAGGTGTTACCCCAAGAAAAACAAAAGACTCATCCTGTTCAGTATTTGTTGGCTTCTTAAGGGAAAAACCCATGTAAGTTTTCATTTTCTGTCTTTGTGTAGTTGTGATATCATTTGTTTAACCTGAAAACAAGAAAAAACAACAAATTAAATCCCAAGCTTAGTTAGATTATCTTCATTCTGACTACTCACTGTTGGGATACATGCTGACCCAGATATTACAGCAGTATCTCAGGTCACGAACTTAATTTGTTCCATGATTCTGGAAAAGATGGCCATGGTCCTGTTCATGCAGAGGAAATGACTGTGGTCATGTTAGTCATTGGTGCAGAGTTTACAAACAAAAACAAAATTTTGCCAAATGCTTGTTAACCAAATTGTTCAGAAACAAAACAAAAGTGTTTGTGGACCGAGCTACCACTGTACTGATACTTCTTAACTTCACAATTAGTGTTGTCCTTTCATGAAATATATAATCTCTAGAAACCTCGAATTTCTTCATTTGTAGTGTGCGACTAATACAATCATCTTGTGCAGTTGTCATGAGAATAGAGGATATTGTTGTGAGAGTTAATGATGGACACTGCAATTGACTTTGAACAGGAAACTGAGCAAAGGATTCCACCTATTTTTCCCAAAGCAAATGGCAGTGAACCTGCTCAGACTTATTAGCTCCTCACTTGAAAATTTATTACCAGTATACTTTATAAACATTTATTTCAGCTGTGAAAGTTTTAACTTAAGCTTAGACAATTTATAATTGAGCTGTAAAAGCAGTATTGCTGAGTTAATATAGGAATTACCTAAGATTTATAGGTCTCTAAGAAAATAAAGTTCATAGATGCAATTATTACTCATATTACATGCTATTCGCGTCACCAGTATACTCTTTCTTTAGGGTGCTGTCAATGTTGACCTTATTAAAAAAAAAACTTAAGGACTTTTATGGGTACATTGATGACTTACCATTGCTTCTTTTCTTTTGAAATCTTTTGCTTCCATTGAACAAGGTGTTTAGAAATAATTCTTTGATCACAGAGCTGTCATTGGTCCTGAGACCTTGTTTAAGATGATGTGCCTGCAGTAACAAAGGGCTGTAACTCTTTGTGCAATACTTTGTGTTTGAATGATCTTTCTCCCACCTTCTCCCTGTGAACGAAACTGTTTAGAATATGGACTATTTAGAAACAAAAAGTTTCAGTTATCTAACAGATAACATTAGTAGTTATCTTGAAGCCATTGACAAAAACTGGCCTTAAAATAACTTTGGAAGAGGTTGTGATTGGTGTGCAAATGAGAATATCTGTTTTATCTTTAGAGTAGCAGTCATTATAATCATCCAGTGGATACCCAAGGGAAGACTTTAAAATAAATGCCTATGCCCAGGACACAGCCAAGATTGACTCAGAATTTCTAGGGATACAGCCTGGATATAGGAATTTTTAATTAATTTATTTATGATTTTTATTCACGGTCATGTTTGGAGACTGGTGACTTCAACCTTACAGTGTTGCCTAGATGATGAGATAGCTGGCACACCATCAAGTTTCTTTCTGTCTCCTAACAACCCATTCATTCTATAAGTACTTGTAAGAATGCTGGTGAAGTAAAAATGCTAAGATAGGGCTGGTGATATAGCTCAGCGGCATAAGCGCCTTCCTGGCAACCGCAAGGTCCTAACTTCGATTCCCGGTACCCACATAAAAAAAAAGAAATGCTAAGATAAATTTGGTCCTGCCTTTAACAAGTTCTTTATCAAAAGAAATTGACAGACTTGTAGAGAGTACATATGATGCTGTTTGGCAGTGCTGAATATACACTACTGTGTGTGTATTGTATGTGGCAAGAAAACAGAGTAGAAAAAGAAACAGAAAATTTCAACAGAAAGTGACGTTTGAAGAAGATCACTTCTCATACATAATCAAATTCAGCCTATCAAAGGAAACTGATTCCTTTTTATTATCAACCCCTTTTAACATGCAGAAGCCTAGTTTCTTAGTAGTAAGTGATGGACATGAGTTGACGCTTACTTATGGCACTAGGCGAAGTCTCTTGTCAATTACCCTTGGAAATGCTGCTACTTGGACACAAATAGCAAAGGTACTCTTTGGACTAGGAGGCTCAGTAACTAACTCAGTGAGGCCACAGAGCTAGCATGTGAGAGAGCTCCTGCCATCCCAGATCTCCCTGGTTCCCGGATACATGTCTTCCCACAGGACTGTAGATTTGCCATCTGTGCCTCATCAAGGCATACTGGGGGTTAGTTCACTAATGGAGAGTTTGACTTGAGGGGAAGCAGGAAGGACTGTGACACAGAGAGTTTGAAGGAGGAGAAAGGGGTGCTCTCAAGCATGTCTCCAGGCATGGACCTGAGCACTGGGAGGCAGGGGTTGCCAGGTTCCGAGGACATGGAGACGTGCAAGGAGACAGTCCCAGTCATTTCGATTGGCTGAATTCTAAGCCATAATGGTGCTTTTGTGTACATTCCCTCATTTAATACCTAAATTATCCCTTATCTTCAATTCAGTGAGATTGCCTAATTAAACTTCTGATTCCAGTGCATGTGATCCAGTGCATATCTAGCTGAAGCTAGTTTGTCCTTTTCACATCAACTCCTGGGACTGTTTCTCTTTGCTTATTTCTAAGGTGTATGAATATGAGAGGCTTATGAGCCAGTAAGGATGCAGAAACAGTCAACAAGTGACCATATTGCCTACTTGGGAAGGAGCACAACTATAATAGAGTAGTAAGAACTTCACTGAAAAAGGAGCAAGTGGAAAAGCTGGGCATGGTGCTACATCTTGTAATCCCAGCACTCTGGGAGGCTGAAGCAGGAGGATCACAAGTTTTAGTGCAATCTGGGCAATTTAGCAACTTATTGAGACCCTGTCTCAAAATGCAAGGGATGTAGCTTAGTGCAAAAAAGCAAATAGGAAAATGGGAATACAGTATGGGATTCAGTAGAGACCCTGAAAAGGTTGCAGAAAGAATGTTTGAGAACTACTTTATCTGACAGCATATCTTTTCTGAAATCTAGTCAGAACTCATTCACTTGGCAAATACTTGGTCTGATGTAGGCTGTGGGCACAAGAAGTTTCAGTCACAGTCTGGGAGCAGTCACCAGGGGAGAAGGACAGGTAAGCACTTTGCATGATTAGGAGTGCGGCAGGTACAAAGTGCTAAGGAAACAGTAACTATTTCTAATAAAGGCACCCTGCTTTAGCCAGAGGTAGTGTAAAAATCAGAGATATGCTACTCACTTAATACACCCCAGTGGGTGTATAGCAGATCTGGGCTTTCAGCCTAAACGTTGTTGATGTGATAGCTAGAGAAAAACATGTGACAGCCATCTCTGCTTTTCCCTCTCATGTTCATATTCTGGCTTATTAAAAAACAGTGTTACCATGGCTGACGTTCCTGTGAGGCTCAACATCTCCATACTTGTCATCTTAACTAATCATTTACGAATATGCTCTGCAGCTTCTGATTGTCATTTGGAACATAGAACCTAGGGATGACTAAGCTTTTTCAGTTGCCTCTGCTTAAGTGATGATTTCAGTACTCCTCTGCCTTAGAAACTCACCTACAGATGTTTTATAAAAGTTCTATATTTTGTAGTTACTTTTGTTTATTTTTAACATGGATTCTTTCCCAAAAAAGTCATCAAGGATTCTAGACATATATGAAATACCTCTAAAAACTCTGAGACTTTGCTGATTTATTCCCAGTGATTTTTTTTTTTTTTGATAATGTTTATTGAGTGGTATTTCTTGAGATATTCAGATAATTGGGGAACTGTTGTGGAAAACCAGTGGAAGTCTCTGGGGGTGAGGGTAGAGCACAAAGGAGGAGACAGGCTCAGATAACCTGGGTTATAATACTGCTTTTTTTGCTTTCAGATTTTTTTTTTTTTTTTTTTTTTTTACCCTTACTGCTTGCTTACTGCTTATGCTGCTGCAGTCAGCATCCAATAGAGACATGTTCTGGGCTCTTGAGCCAATTGTCTTTCTCCTAGCTTTAGCCTCAAGTCTGAAAGAGAGCTGATGGCTGTGCATAATTTTATCAAATTGTCATGGCAGTGTGGGGAAAGGTAGTGTTTTCCCCACAGGGACAGAGCCAGTGTCATTGAGCACCTTTCGTTCAAGTACAAAGTTGATCTGTCTGGAGGAGATAGTGGTCATCAGTGATGAAGACTTTATCCCCTCCCCTCTTTTCCTGCTCTGTCGTTGCTGTTTATGTGAAGCAGTAATATTTAAGGACTGGATCTGAGGCAGGATTTGTGAGGACATGTTTTCATTTAGGTAATCCCACAAGTTTACAAAGGAGAGCCAGTGAAATAGTGGATAAAAAGAAGGGTCTCTGATATTTAGCGAAGTCAATGGTGTGTATAAAAGATTGCAGAAAAATGTAATGTGATAATTTCTGCGTATTAGTGGCAGCCAAAATTTTATGCATCTGTTATAGGTTAGGATATTATTTAAGCATTAGTTATGTGCATAATATATGCTAAGACCTCTAATATTCTAAAGATTTACAATGGAAATATTGAGATAAGTTGTTGAAAAAGTATTACATATTATTCTTAAACGTAAGATGATGACATTTATCATGTATTTGTAGCCATGTGTTGGCGCTAGTAGGCACAAATAAACAGATGATTTGTATAAAGGTAATGGAGTCATTTTTCTCCATTATCAAAATGTATAGCCTCTCTGTTTTCCTTTATTTTATATCCTGAGTAAATGACATGCCCCTTAAAGTCTATCTTTCTGTATTACTAACTTTATATGTATATGTATACATACATAAAACTTTTTCATTAATTCCTAATATATTCAAATCATGGAGGTCAGATCAGTGGAGTACATAGATAATCCAATATCCCTCTTGCTTCTTTAAGTGTTTTGTTGAAATGGATGATATGAAGCAGTATTTTAACTCTTGGCATTAAGTTTTTTCTTTTATACTCTTAATCCTTCAATATAGATGTCTCTGAGGGGGAAAAACAACCAAGAATGACAAAATGATATTTACATCTGATTTTTTCCATTACATTTTGGAAATACCTTGTAGATTAATCTTCAAAATTAGTTGCTTACACTGTAGAACATCTTCTCCTTTTCTGGACTCTAAAGGGATTGAAGTCATCATTTTGTTCTGACCTGTTCTGGGTAATCATTTGTCTTTCTAGTGTGAGCAGTCAGTGATTAGAAAAGCAGTCATACATAAAGATCAAGTGGGTTTTCATTTCGTTTGAATTCAGATCTCTAGCTGAGTGGTTAGGAGTGCCAGCTCTGTGGTAGAACTGCCTGGATTCAGTTATATGTTCCAGGACAGTTCCCATCTACTGTTTGTACTTAGGAAAATATAACAGAAAGTGCAAAATGACAGTGACATTGAAAGGATTGAGTGAATTAAATCCAGAAAGTGCATAGAACAGTACCTGGAACATAGGAAACACTTTGTACGTTTTATTGTTTCTTATAATAAAACATACACTTGGGTTTTTAATCAATATTCTGTAGGGGGCAAAAGATTTAAAGATGGCAAGATTTTGCTTTGAAAATGGACTAGAAGCTGGCATAGGTCTGTAAAGAACTGACTAAAGAGAACTGTCTAACAGATTATTAAGACAAAATTACGTACGCATTTTACTTAAGTTTTACTCCGTTTTTATCCTCAGAAAAGACCTAGAAATATAATGGAGACAGTCATGCTGTAGTTCAACTAAAAGTGGTTCAATGACGAATTGGGAATTATTTGTACAGCATTTTTAATTTCTTAATTAAAAACCTGCACTACAGGGCTGGGGATGTGGCTCACTGGTAGAGTTCTTGCCTTGCAGTGCACAAGGCCCTGGGTTCAATCCCCAGCACCACCAAAAAAAAGCACTACAAATAGACCACTAAATATTACTATGTAAATGTTAAGATTTTTAATTATTAGCCAAGATTGAAGAATGTCTGATTTGGAAGTCATAAAACTTCAGAAGTGTTTTAACTACAGTTTAGAAGTCTGACAGTTGCTGTACTGAAAAATAATGAAACATTTCAAAAAAATAATAGAAACATAGGGATCTGGCATTTCTAATTTTATAATGCTATAAAAAGGCAGCCAACAAATGTTGAACTATTTAATGATGCTGGCACCTAACAAATGTCACTGGGCTTTTACAAGGTCATAGAGACTCTGCTTTGATACAGGGATGCTGGCCAGCTATATCTTGGGAGCTTGACAGGAGTTTGGAGTAGGGGCAGACAACACGTGCCAGTTAAACCCTACCCAGTATTAGGCTTGGTGACATCTCTACACATTTTTAGTCCTCTGTATCACAGAGGAGACCATAGGTGTAAGGAAAAAGTGAGACTGTTTCTTCTTTCAGCCTTCCATCAAAGGCAACTCTAAACAGAGGATCTTTGCAGGTCCTCCCTGAGGAGGTTAAGATTTCTTCAGATGACTCTCAGCTGTGTACTGATAGAACTGTTGCAGTCAGGTGTGTGTGTGTGTGATCTCTCACAGACAAAAGCTGCTGGAGAGAGTGGTATTTTTGTCATAAGAAAATGTATGTGTGATTTATGACCTTTTTCCTTTTCTCCACCTCCTCAGTGGCAGTTAACCCAACTCTCATGCATTACATAATACTTATGTAGAGGTATAGTGTTTCAGTTATGCCATTTTCAAGATGAGTAATGGGAGTTGTGCAATTAAAGCTCCTAAATTCTCTGGGAAAAGTCACAGTATCCTAGTGTTTCAGTTAGAGTGCTTTGATATTGCGTCAGCAGTGAGGATATTTTGGGATATTGTAAATGTCACTATTGGTTTTAATATCAAAGAATCTTCATCATCAAATTTAGGAATGTTCTACAAAATAGTCCCTAGAACAGCTATTGAATTCTAGAGAGAGCTCTTTAAATAACTGGAAAAGTCTAATTTAAAATCTCCTGTTTGAGATCAGATTAGATGTTGATAGGCAAAGGTTTGAGTATTAAGTGGAATCAGTTACATTCATTTACATTCTTTCAGACCATGATAAAATTACAGTTTAAACTCAGGCGCTGTGTGTGTGTGTGTGTGTGTGTGTGTGTGTGTGTGTTTCTTTTGTTGCCATCCTCAATGATTGTTAAGCCACAGTGTGTGTGCCTGTAGGATAATGAATATTTGGGGATAAAATATATTAAAATTACTACTAAAATTTGAATACTCTATATTTACTATATTGTATACCATACTATTTAAATATAGTAAATATGTATTTGCTTATTTACTGTACGTGTACTGCATGTTTACCATGCACAATAGTATACTATTTATGAAAACAATACCACCAAAAAGTGAAATTTCCAGAGACTTTCTAAGGGGGGGGGAGAATGTATGTGTTTCAAGTGCTCTAGAAATTTTCTCCAATTGATAATTTGGTGTCCCTTTTGGTTTTATTCTGTAAGACTCCAAAGGTTCTTAAATATTTTTTTCAAATGAAACATGAAATGCACATTTTAAGAGAACTATCCCACTCTTTTTAGTCAGTTTCTGTAGTTTAAATCTATTATTCTATGTTTGAGGATACTTTTAGAATGAAATATTCTACCATTTAAAAGTGCAAAAATATTAAAAGCTACGTGTAAATGATTTTAGATTATCAATTGTTTTGAGATATATGTGTCCCTGTTATGAATTCAGTGTTTGTGTCCATACCAAATTAACTTGTTGAAGTCTTAACTCCCCAGTGTGTATTTAGAGATAGGAAATAATTAAGCTTAAATGAGGTCATAAGGGTGGAGCCCTGATCTGATCAGATTAGTGTACTTGTAAGGGGAGACTCCAGAGAGCTGTGTTCTCTCTTATCTCATGCACACACTGAAATGGGAAGTAACCATGAAGAGTCCTAATTGAAATTGAAAAGGACAGGATCTTGATCTTTGACTTCTAGACTCTAAAATTGTGAGAAAATGTCTTTTTATTAAGTCACCCAGTCTATAGTATTTTATTATGATAGCCCTAGCTGATCATTACAGTCCCCATTAAATTCCATTAGGTATAAAGCAATCACTGGCTTTCAGTTAGGAGTGATTCTTCACCCCACTTCCTACCCCCAACTGAGTGGGGTTGAGGATGCTATGGGGGTCTAGAGCTTAAAAGCCAGGGATGCTGCTAAATATTCTACAGTGCCTAGGACAGTTCTCATAATATTTTGTCTATCCCAAAATGTCAGCGTAGTACTGAGGTTGAGAGACCCTGAACATCTCTGTAGGTTGTATGTGTTCTTTTAAACTGACACAATCCCTTATGGAAACAAGTAAGTTGCAAAGAAATACATATTTAAGAGCCACAGTATACTCTGTGTTAGATACATTAAGATATTCAGTACTTTCAAAAGCCAATAAACAGAGATTCCTAGAATTAATTGAACTCATATCTGCCTAAATGGAAACAAAATAAGTGTGTTTATGTGTCTGAATGTTTGTTTGTATAAAATATAATTATGTTTTTTAAAATAGGTCACCTTATCAGTGCCATAAATTTCCTTCCACTAAATTTGACAATTTAAAAATAAATATTATGTGTGGTAATATTATAAAATAGTATCTTAGTCTAATATTATATATGCTAATATAAAATAATATAGTATATAATACCATTAGAATTAATAAATAAACCATATATTAGAACCATAAGAAAACATTTTTGAAGGTGAGAAATGACAGAAAATAGTGTTTTTTTGTTTTGTTTTGTTTTTTGGCAAAATTTTTATCATCTTACCAGGGAAAATATTGGTGAGAATTTTCAATAGGAAACTACCAAATTCCCTAGCCAGATTTTTTTGGCCGATACCTGAGCAATGAATATTTCCAGAAAATGCTTCAAAAACATTTGCATATCGCAGCTGTTCCAAAGGAAATACTGGTTTTAACGATTGAAATAAAGGGGTCTATTTTGAACAGCCTTAATGAAAAATCAATAATGTGGATGAAAGTTAGAAAAGACTTATGAACATAAGTTGGTTTCACTATAATTTTTTCATTCCCCTTTATTTCCAAAGTCTACCCAAAATATAACTTGATAATTTTAATCCTACACCATAGTTACCATCTGGCAACATAATAACATGTCTCTTTAGATTCTGACTTCATAAATCACAGTATTCCCTTTATTGTAGGTAGAAGTAGTATAATTAAAAATGGAAAAATAGCTTTCCTGGTTTTCAGATGGAACTTTGTTTTGTTTTATCAAATTCAGCCAACTTCTAAGTAAGAAATTATTTTATTTTTATTCATTAGGCAGTTCTAAACTAACTAGGAAATAGTTTTCTCATTCCTCTAAATTGCTGTCTCTAGATTCATTCAGTTTTATCCTTCTCAGGCTTGTTGTTAATTACCTAACTTCTACCATATTCTGCAATTTATATCTTGCTATTTACATCACATCATGTGTGAAGTTGGGCCATACTCTTGCTCAAGCAAATATATCACCAAAGGGAGAGATGCTATTGTTATTCTACTGAAAAAATATGACCACTCAGCCAGGCTTGATGGTACGTGCTTACAATCCTGGCATTCTGGAAGGTTGAAGCATGAGGATTAGAAGCCTGAATCCAATTTGGGCAATTTAGTGACTGAGAGAGAACCTGTCTCACAATATAAAAATAAAATAAAAAGGACTGAGGATATAGCTCAGTGTGAAAGACCTGGACTCAATCCCCAATGCCAGGAAAAAAAAAAAAAAAAATATATATATATATATATATATATAGCCACACAGAGAATTTTGTGGATTTCCACGGGGTCTCACATAGAAACTAAGTACAAACCTGATACTGGAACCAAGCTTTGCTCAGTTAGGGCATTAAGTATAACTACATGTACCTATAAAAACTGAATAAAAACTTATATTCTTATTTTTGTACTAACTTTAATAGCTTAATTTAAAATACTGTGTATGTTAAGGTGAACAATCTAGATGATTTAGAGAAGTAGCTCCTAGATAATTATATATGTGAACTCTGGATATTGAGTGAATTTGTTTTTAGACTTTTAGAACAGATTATCATTATAAAGATTTTGTGATGATAAATATATCAGATATGTTCACAGATCTCTTTTCCTCCCTGGTCACACTTACAAACCTCCTCTTGCTACTTCTTCCTTTCTTTTATTTTTTGTGGCAAGCTTTTTCATGCATTTAAATTATGGGCTTCTGAAGAAAAGCATCATTAGATCATTGTAACACAAAACTAAGATTTGGTATTAAATTTAGTTTTTATTCTACTATCTTCATTAGAGTTAGAGTCGAATTTATCTTCCAGTATTTAGCAAGAAATAAACATTAATTCATTTTGCAAGTGTTTACTGAGCTGTGGGAATGGGAACTTAGAGGTAGCCTAAGCTGTGATGCACCAATATGGTATTTACCTTATTTCTCAAAGGAAAGTGTGCTGAAGGTGGTTTTCTTCAGGACTTTAGGCAGTCCTTTAACATGAGATGTTTATTCTAACTTACTCTTCACCTTTTTATTTGTGAAAACACAATCATTCAGCAACACAGTCAGTATTAAACAAGTTTTGAACTTCCTAAGAAGCAAAGTTCATCTAATATCACTTGCAGAGGTTACTCTGTTATTTTTTCCCCATGTGTCAATGCAAATTCACATGGCTTTGCACAATTATGTTTTGTAGTGTTTTCTGCTATGCTAGAAACTCCTGGAATACTTGTTAAAATGCACATCCCTGGGTCCCCAGACCTATGGGTACAGACTGTGGGAGAGGCTTGGTATTCTGAGTAGATTTAATAAATACAGAATGCAAACCAAAGGTCTCGGCCCCTATTAAAATTTTCAGATGAGGGCTGGGGATATAGCTCAGTGGCACAGTGCCTGCCTGGCAAGCACGTCATGGTCCTGAGTTTGATTCCTGGTACCAAAAAAAAAAAAACAAAGTTTCAGATGCACTGATAACAGAATGTATAGCAGACACATCCAATTGCATAATTTCAATAGGGAATGTTTGTAGGTCAGAGGGGTCGGTGGTGTATATTCAAGGAAGGAGCTAGATGGCAGTACTTAGGAAGCACACGTGGATTTTCATAAAGCCTGGCTCAGGGCCCAGGGTTCTGTACTACGTGGTACCTAGAAACTGACCTGAGTGAATTGACTGTAACAAAATCATCTGGGTGGATACAACCCTGTTTGTCTGCAGTTAAATATAGCCAGTTTAATAAGAAGTATGATGTGGAGATCAGAATTTCTCTTACAGTTAAACTTTTCTTTGTACTGAAATAGCAGGCTTTCTCTAGGAGGCCTCAACTTCATGTCCCTGAAATCAGACCATGTGTCATTCATGAGCGTATTTATTTTAGCCAGTCATACTCTGTGGTTTATCTTGTGATTCTAAGTTGTTTTTGTGGTTGTTTTGCACTGAGATGATTTTAAGCTTATGATAATGTGCCTGTGAGCTCAACATATATCAAGCAATGTGATTTTATATGAAATAAGTCACATATACGTAAATGTTGTCTATTTGTGAACGTATCATAAGTCATAACTAATAGACATAAAAATTGCCTTGTGCCAATGTTTTTTTTTTCTCTTGTTTGATATGCAGTTATAGTGGAAGCATTGTAGGTTTTACAGAAATTCTGCAGTGTAAATAAGGAACCTGAGGCTTAAAGAAGTTAGTATCTTATGTAGTCCATGTAGCTGGTGAGTTGAGAGAGCGAGGCCTCTGTTGCATGTCAGAAGACCTGTAAAACCTTTGCTTTTGACCACTTTTCCTCTGCTGCTGCCTGATTTCAGCTCTTACATAGAACTTGCTAAAATGATGAGCAATATCCCATGAGGTTAGCTCAACATAGAGACTGGTGCCTAAAGATCTTAATCTAGAAGAACCAAAGCAGAGCATTCAGATTGGAATTGTGACAGGTTTTACCATACATGTAAACAGTTTTCTGAGTCAATTTAAAGTACAAAGTCAAATTAACTTGATTTTCCCATAGAAAACTCAAGAAGGTGGGGTGATGGCTTAATCTTTTATTCTTATGTACAGTTCTAATTAGATTTACTGGTGGAAAGAATTGTCAAAGCAATTGATGAGCTCTTTTACTCTCAATATGATTTGACAGTATATTGAAATAGTAAAAGTATGGTCACATAAAATTGTGTATTATACTTTCATAAATATTTTTGATGGAAAGAATCATTCCAGAATGAAGGAATGTTCATGTTTATTATTCTATTTTAACTTATTTTTGTTTCTACATTTTACATTGTCATTTTTTTTGGAGGTGACTGTCCATTTCTCATTTTTATATGTTTGGGTGATAAAGACTGGATTTATCTTTGAAAAGTTAAAGGCTACATTTTTCACCAGTGTTTCATTAGAGCACTCACAATCTCCATATACAGTGGGAACACATGGGAGTTTTCTAATGAGTGGACTTACAGAGCTTAATAGGAATTTTATGTTATGCAGTACTTGCAAAGGCCTTTTCCTGAAGATATACAACGTGCCTTGGGTTCTCTAAGCTCATTTCTTAAGAATTCACTACAAATAAAAGTAGGTAATAAACTTTATGACTCTTTTGGATTCATTGAAGTTAACCAAGAAGCTATTATGGCAAGAATCAAACTGAATTGTGTGTTTGTGTTACTGGGATTGAACTCAGAGCCTTCACACTGAACTGCTTTTTTTAAAAAAAAAAAAAACAAAAAACAAAAAACACAGGATCCTACTAATCATTTAGTTGCCCAGACTGGTCTTGAACTTCTGGTCCTCCTGCCTTGGCTTCTCAGAGCGCTAAAAATATAAGCATGTACCAACATGCCTGGTGTGGACCCTAATAGTCTTTAATTGACATTCTGTGTCTTAGTCTTACCCTGGAAGTTTGTAGGTTTTTAAACTTGAATCTAGAAATATTGATGCTAAAATTATTAAAACAAAGGAACTTCTGTAAGCTTCCAAATTCTTCCAGCTGTCTTAATCTCTCAGTTTTCATAATACATTGGGGTGAAGTGATAAGTTCTAAATGTATTATGAAATGATATGAATGATGTGTGAAAAATGCATAAGAGATTCAAATGGTTGGTTTGCATTATTATTATTGTTTTACAGTTTACTGATTTTATTCTTTTTTAAGATGGTATTTGCTGCTTTTGTCTTTTTAGGGTCGTTGTTCCAGGGAGAACTGCAAATATCTTCATCCACCCCCACACTTAAAAACACAGTTGGAGATAAATGGGCGCAATAACTTGATTCAACAGAAGAACATGGCCATGTTGGCCCAGCAAATGCAACTAGCCAATGCCATGATGCCTGGTGCCCCATTACAACCCGTGGTAAGCATGCTTTCAGTCCCCAGTCATTACATTTGTAATTCTGAGTGCTCAGTTTCAGTGCTAAAATACTAATGATTCTACTAGATCGAGGTACAAGTATCTACAAGTATCAGTTGCCTAGTATTTTCTAGAAAACTTAAGTTTCAGTTTATGGAACAGTTTTTACGCTATGAACTCACTCGTCTTCTAGCTAATCCATGTGACAGTTTATATTGTAGCATTCGCACCTTCCCCACCGCCAAATTATCTTCAAAATATATCCTATGACTTGCAGGTGCCAACAGGGTATTTGTTAAAATAGTCAATAAACTGACTAATGTAGTCAATATTCATTTTCAGCTTTACTATAAAGATAATAGTGTTTGTTTTACTTTTTCTTTCTTTTTTGAGGCAGGGTTTCACTATGCAGTTCAGGCTGACCTTGAACTCACTTTGTAGCTCAGGCTGGCCATAAACTCACTTTGTAGTTCAGGCTGGCCTTGAACTCAAAGTGATCCTCCTGTCTCAGCCTCCCAAGTGCTGCGATTACAGCGTGTGCCACCACGCCCGGCCCAAAATAATAGTATTTTGTTAAACTGATATTTTATATATATATAGTATATATAGTATAGTATAAATATATACTAAATATATATAGTATATATACTGATATTTTGTATATATATATGTTTTTATATATATGTTTCTGAAATTTTAGAACATTTCTCTCCATCTTGAAGAGAATCTCTGTAGTTCTTTTTTTAAAGAAAATTTTTATTATTCTTTTACAATTTAAATTTAAATTATTACACAGTCACAAATGCCAGGTAACTTCTGAATTATAATCAACTTGAAAGTCTTATGAAAAGAGAACTAATCAGACAGAAACTCCAGGGGCTTTAAAAAAGGAGCACATTTGATAATCTCTAGGTAGTCACAGATATTTAATATTTGCCAGACATTGTGTGGGGATAACTCTTGCTTCAGAATACATATGCCTATTTAACTATTTGTGTTTTGGTGTATGATAAATTAATAATAATCCTTATAACACAATTACTATTAGCTTGCAGAGGTGTTATGTTGTGACATAGTAATTCTGTACTTAAATTTAAATATATAATGAAAATTATAATGATCAGAATATATTTGTCAGTAATTTATGTCACTAAATTATATGTAATATTATGGAGTCATAGGAATTTGAATTCTGGTATGGTAACTGTAATGTGTATTTTAGTTACTTTCTCATTGTTGAGACAAAACACCGGACACCCACAAGTCAAAGGAGGAAAGATTTACTTCAGCTCACAGTTTGTAGAGGTTTCAGTCCATAGTTAGCTGTCTCCAAGGCAGGGCAGAGGGGCTTTGCAGAAGAGAAACAGTCCATAGCAGAGCAGGCAAGAGCCAGCAAGCAGTAACTCTGCCTTCTTTCTTTTGATTTATATTCCATCCAGTCTACAAGCCTATTGATTGGTGCCATGCTCCCAGAGAGGGGCTTCCCATTATCATGCAGAACTGTGCTTAAGCCAGTCATTGTGCTAATCTAGTACCGCACACCCTTAATCCCAATGTCACACACCCTAGATCCAGCCACCTCTGAAAAGCCCCATCTATGAGCACATGAAGCTTTGAGGGGACATCTAGATATAAGCCATAACAGTGTGTGTGCTAATTTTTTTCCTAATACATTTAACACTTGAACTTCATTGAATTATTATTCTGTCCTAGAACTTAATGAAACACTCATTCCAAAATGGGGGGGGGGGTTGCATTTTGAGTTGGAAGGGATCTCCATATTAAATCAGAAGTGATAGTAATTGTCCATACTTTAAGTTGGAAGTGAGAGAATATTATTAATTCTGTGTTTTAACCTAATCTATTTTTTCAGTTATCGAGATTTCAGTAAAAAATGTGACTGTCTTAATTTATTTTTATGACATATATAGTTTTACATGTTTGTATTGGGATAACATAAAGCTTCCCATTTTATTTTTAAATTTTAATTATAATCATTCTAACAGAAAAATATAGGACAAAGTCTCTTTTACACTTGGGCATCACATACAGTTTCAAAGATCTGGGATGTCTCCTACTCTAATTGATATAAGATCTCTCCTTGATGTGTGATACTTTGTTCCACTTAAACATTTAAAACATACTGACTGCCAGCCTGTGCGCTCTGTGTGACCCAGGGCACCTTTGAGACTTGCAGGTGTGCTTCCCAGACTGAAGAGGACACCACCATTCACAGCCTTGAGTTCCTTACTGTGACCCCTTGGCCCGTACTCTGACTTCATCAGGGACTCTCAGGGCCATTCTAGCGTCATCCTATGCACAATCCTGGGATAGACTGTAAAGGATATTTATACTCTTTGAAATATTTCTTTAAACACTAGTAACAAACATGCTGATTGTAAAATCACTAAATCACAGGTTTCTGGAACCATCAGAGCATTCACCACATTTTCTGATGGTTTTGTTAGAAAATTATCTGCATAAAGTAATTCTTTTTATTAGTTATGAGCATATTCAGCCTTTATGTTAATTTTATCTCACATGACTACATTCGAGTGTGGAATTACCCTTCTACTAAATGTATCCTATCATAATCTAAAAATATACTCTATTCAGAGTGATTTTTTATAATAAGTATAGAAATCATTTTAATTATTCAATTTTAAAGTATTTGAAATTTTAATAATGATAGAGAAGGCTTTAATCCAGGAAATTTGCCTTCAAAAATCTCACCTGAGACTTTTTGATCCTTTTTGTAGTCAGCTCTATTTTGATGAGCATAATAACATGGAGATTCAGAAATAAATGGGGTGATCATCACCAGCTGCTAACTGGGACTTTAATGTGAGCCTACAGACAGGGACTATAACAGAGCTCGAAGCAGCCCGGTGACTGATTTTGAAGAGACCTATCACTCAATGAGTGATCTTTAGTACAGATGTGAACATTTGAAGTCCTGCCAGGTTGTGCCCTTTGTGCAGCCCATAGCACTTCTGAGATCAGCAGGTGTGATTAACTTGGATCCAACCCAAGTAGTGGTAACATCAAAGGAGGTGATACAGTGGGTCAATCCACAGCATCAGGAGTATCTGGAGTATAGAAGTAGTGACAAGACTCGGGGTCAAGCATATGACAGCATCTTTGTTCTCTAGGGCAAACCAATTTGGACTCCAAATTTAGCTGAAGGAACAGAAAGGGTACAAGGATAGGGTGGCAAAATCTCAGCAAATTTGCAAACAGCTAATATTGTGCTTGGCATATATCAGGAGTCAATAACTGCATGATGAGTGAAAGAACAAATGAAGGGTAGAGTTTTCCAAACACCAGATAAAGAGGCAGAGGTTCATAATAGCTTCCTTGCCCTAGAGATCAGAGGAATCATGACTTGGAACCAGAGCACAAGCCCACTTACAGAGACTGGGTAGTGCCGTGTCCCACTCAGCTCTTGAAATTCCTGGGGGGAGGACAGTGGAGGATGAAGAAATGAAGACAAGAGTCAGAATGCAGAAAGCTGAGGTCAGGTGGAACCCTCTCTCCTGATGAGAGTAAAGGAACTGCCCAATGACTGCAGTGCATTTATTTATACAATCAGCAAGAGGTTGATAACAGAGGAAACCCCTCTCCTATGGCTCACCTTGGGCACTCCGTATTCTCAGGAAAGGCCTTGCTCTAGCCCTGCATGTGTGATTGATCTCTAAATCAGCTGCTCCCCACAGGGTAGAAAGGAGCAAGTGGTGGATACAAACATGTAAGTGGTGCCTCCGTTCATGAATGCTTTTGTTTGTGAACAATTTGGTTCCCAAAAAGAAGCGTTTGGCAATTCTTTTTTTTGTGTGTGTGAGCTCAGCATTGGGTAATGATCAATGGCCATCTTTTTTGCATGAACACTAACATGGCCATTTCCCCCAGAACTGTGGAATGTATTAAATTTGTGAACTGAGGTGCCACTGTATTTGTAAAGGCATTCAGGGGCTTGATGATGGTTCTTTTGACACCAAGAAATAGTTATTATGCCACCAGTTTGGGTTCTCATTTTGTCATAAATTGTCAAAAACTGGGTCTATAAATTTAAAATTTTCATGACACTGGACAAACTTAGTAAATGCAGAACTTTATAGGAGTTTCTTGCTTTCATAGACCTTATTAGAGTGTCATGATATGCACCAAGCCAAAAAAAACAGAAAAAGGATTAACATTTTTAAGACAAATATAATACTTTAGGGCTTTTACTATATTCAGAACTTTTACTCTATCAAATTCTTACAACTATTCTGTGAATAGGTAGTATTATCTCAGATTTAGAGATAAAGACTCACAAAATTGAAATGCATGGGACAGAGAAATTCATAGTCACTGGATTCAGCTGAAGTACTGTATCAGGAGCTCCTTAGCTGCTCCTGTGACCTCGACCTCGCTGTTCTGTCGTGTTCCAGGCATTTGTTGGCAATAGGCTGCTGAATGCTTTGAAGTCATCATTTGTCTCCCTTCCAGGAACACCTAGAATTCTTCAGTTGTTTTTTGAGGTTTTACTTTCCAGTTTATCCACCTCATGGCTCAGATGTATTTCTGGTAAAATGTTTCCACATCAGTCATCCTGCAGTGTTCATCCATCCTGCAGTTTTTACTGCCTGTTTTAATCAAGGAGCCTGTGAACCCTCAAGCTGCTTGAGAACAGGTGCAGAATTACAGGGACTGGACCTTGTTCAGCTGATACTAGGAAGGCAAGAAGTGAGCCTTCTTTATTTAAGTGTTTATAATTTCAGTAAAGTTGGCTTGAAGGGCAAACTAAAACAGAATAAAGCAATTATTCCTTTGATCTTTTTCATTCAGAAGTCAGGAGCTTACATGACAGCATTTATTTTATTCCTGTTACATGCTGCCTTCTTAGAAGGAAGTATGTGTGACGTGTATTTGTTGATAACTGCCATCATTAGCTTTTGGTGCTGTTTATATTCAAAGTAATTGTTCGCTGACACTAGACACAGACCTGGGTACGGGATTGTGCTTCCCCAGAAACAGTTTTGTATACTTAGATTGTTTGCTGCACATTTTCTAAGCTTTATTTTTACTGTTTCCAAGCTTGAACTTCATCCAAACACACACAAATACACATATGCACACAAAACCTGGAAAAATCTGGTTTTAAAATTTGTGTTCCATAGATCTCAAGTGATGGTGCTTACATATTATGTATTTTATGTGATTCCTTTATTTTATTAAAAATTGCAAACATTGTTTGCAAAACAAATGCTGTTTCATATAGTGTTTTAGAATAACCCTGATGATATTTTCAGCATCATAGCATAACAACTACATTCCTGAAACTTAGATTAATATAAAAATTGTAAAACAAAAAGAAAATATATTACATTTTTAAATAGTCATGGTAGAGAAAATATTAAATTTTGAGATGAAGAGCAAATGTAATTAAATCTCTTTTTGACATTCAAATATCTACTCTAGGAAATATTTAATGCATTTGCTAGTTTCTGTGGCAAAGAAAAGCATTTAGCAAATCCTTTAATAAATGTGTCAAGCAGTAATTTTAGAGGCCTTGTATAGAGGCCAATTATAAATGCATGATCCTGCAACTAGACATCCATCCATCTATCTGAATGAATGAACAAAGCACAAGGCAAAAGACCCTTTCTGGAGTCTGCAGTCAAGTTAGAGCAGAAGAGACAGTCAGTAAACACAGGCCATGTTATGGATAAATGCTGAATTCAAGTGATAAGGACTTGTATAGGAACAGAAGGGTAGGAAAATCCCCTTCATAATTGATGATGTGGCCAGATTGGGGAAACTTTAATAGCAAGAGTCTTGAAGGTTCTTGAAGCACAAGTAGAAATTAAACAGGTGAGCTAGACATGAGTAGTGTTCAGTGTAGAAGGAAAACTATGTTCAGAAAAAGGAAACCTTCAGGGGATATGCCTTCTTAGAAACCTTACATAGAAAAGTGAATCTGTTTCTTTACAAGACCATATAATACATGGAATTGGGATTAGGCAGATGCTTTTTTAAAAAATTCTGCTATCTTGATACCTTTCTTTCTTTCTTTTTTTTTTTTTTTTTTGTGGGTACCGGGGGTCGACCTCAGGACCTCATGCACCAGCGGGCGGCCATGCTGCTGAGCGATATCACCAGCCCTTTTTTCATCCGGGAGTCGAACTCGGGCCCTCGCACTTGCCAGGCAGGCGCTTACGCCGCTGAGCCATCTCACCGGCCCTATTTTGATACCTTCCTTAAGGAATTCTGATGAAAAGCAATCACAGGGACATTCACCTTTAATAAAAGTATCCCAGGTGAATTTAATGGGCATCTGGTCTAGTAAGTGAGAACCATTAATTTCAGAACTGTTTGGAATCAGATACACCTGGGTTCAAATCTTGGGCCTTCCATTTACTCACTTGCAATGATGGGCGTGTAATTTCTCTGAGCTTTTATCTGCAAAATGGGTATAATAGTATATACCTGACAAGACAATAATTCACTTATACATTCATTCATGGATGGATTCAAATTAGCTGGATGTGGTGGTAACGTCTATAACCCCAGCACTCAGGAGGATGAGGCAGGAGGATTGCTGTGAGTTTGAGACCAGCCTGGACTACATAGTAAGACCCTGTCTCAAAAAAACAGGAAAAAAAATGTCTACCATGTGCCAGGCATTGGTCTATGTTCTGGGGGTTTAGAAGAGAACTAAATAGATCCCTGTTCTGTCCTCACCCATTCCAACTCTCAAAAAAAGAAAGAAACAACAACAACAACAAAACGCTCAGATGTTCATGTTATGACAATTAAATACAATACCACAGATAAAGTACTTAGTACAGTGTTGGCACATAACAAATAGGGAATTACTAGTAATGATCATGTATGTATTAACTAGAGTCATAATGTGAAATTGAATAATATTTCCATCTATAATGAAGCCTGATTATCTCAATAGAAAAAGAACTTCTCATTTAAAACAAATAAATGATTAACCCATAAACACTGTAAGAATTAGCAAATTTGCAATTTGTTTTTCTTTGTTGAGGGCTCACTGGCAAAAGGCAGTCATAAACAACCTTCTTTATGCCTTCCAAGAACAATGATATCTCTTAATGATTATCGGAAGGATGTAGTCAGTATCAAATGCACTAATTACATAATGTGTGGGTTCTTCAGAGAACATAGGTGCTGCTTGATAATGCCATTGCATTAATACTGTCTTTGAGATTCTGCAGAACTCTCTGCAGGGTAGCTTTTGAAATAGAGGGCTGGCCTTCCAACAGTTTGAGTGTTTTCCTAATCCGATTAGGGCCCTCTCTGCCAGGCTAGCAGTGACCTACCTCTCACAAGGTGCTCTTTGAAAAATCGATGCAACAAAAGCAATGTCACAAATTCAAAAGAATCGAGGGAATATTGTACTTTTTCTTTCTTTCCATCCCCTCCCCTTCTTTCCTTTCCTTTCTTCTCTTCTCTTTTTTTGACCAGCTTTTGGAATGAAGTTTTGAAGTATAAAGGTATTGTTAACCAATTGTCTGTATGTTTTACTTAACCAGAGAGGGAAGAATTCAAGGTACAGGTTTGTGAATAGTTCATGTTTTATTTAGATTTTTAAAAGCTGCTACAGACTTGGGGACAGTACCCTTAATGCTTCAGATTTGAATTTGCTCTGGTGAATTAAGTTAGAAAATCAATTTATGTGATGACTCTATAGAAACAATTCACAGGGAAGATTGTCACAAGTTAATAGGATCAATATCTGTGTATAATAAAAGCATTTTACCTGCAATGTGCAACAGATGCATTACATGAATTTGCAGATTTCCAATTTTTTTTTTTTTTTTTTTTAATGTGGGTACCGGGAGTCAACCTCAGGACCTCATGCTTGCCAGCACGCACTTGTGCTCCTGAGCAATATCACCGGCCCTTTTTTCCCTTTATGTGGGTTCTGGGAGTCGAACTCAGGACCTCGTGCTTGCCGGGCAGGTGCTTATGCCGCTGAGCTATCTCACCGGCCCTCCAGTGTATTTTTATAAGGCTTTACAAAGCTGAATTTTATTGGTCCATGGGTCTTATTTTGCTAAAATAAGAATTCTTTTCTTCCTGCCAAATAAGTTTGTAAATTTTGCATTTGTTTTTAAATATTTATAATAGGTTATATACGGTGACATAGACATATCAATAACTTTATAAAGTAAACATTAAAAATATGCTGTGTATAAATATATATTAACTCATAGCAGTGGAATGAAAGAGGAATATTAACCAGCTTCCATTCTCTATAACCCAGTCTTTTAGTTCTCTATCTTAAAATTTCTCATAATTCTTAAATATCTAATGTAAAAATTAAGAGCACTGATCTGGCTGGATTTTTCGAATACTGTGTCTGTGACAGGGTACACATTTATCCTGAATGTTCTTGACTAGAAATCCATGTTCTTTATACAAGTCAACCTTTGTGCTTTTGCTCCCATGCAGCCAGTGATCAGTGAACAGCACTGAATCAGCAGCTGCTCCAGGAGCTGCTGGCGGGCAGACAGCCTTAGGCCCAAGTTTCCAACAGGGTATTGGTTGTTAATGTTTGGGACACATAGACATTTCCTGTGTCTGAGGGTAGCCGCCTTGGATGGGGATGGGGCTGGAGATTGGAGGTGATACTTTAGGCTACTTCATTAGGCAAGAGCCATCGAGCTGGCAGAGCAGCTCACCATGGCATTCAAACCCATGTGTTTCAAGGTCTAATTATATTAACTTGAAAATGCCACTGCAGTCTGTGGTGTATTGTTTCTTCTTCCCAGTGAATCGTATTATATATTAAATATTCTCTTGTTCACCTTCTTCTTAGTAAAAATGTGTATTGTACCTGCAAAGATTTTGTGTCGGGGCAATTTGTGAGGCCAAGAGAATAGCAAATCCACTGGGATAGGCATGCTCAACCTTGGCAAATTTGGCCTGGATCATTCTCTGCTGTAAGGCTCTGCTCTGTGTTTTCAGGGCACTTAGCAGCCTTCCTGCCCACTATCCATTAGATACAGTAGCACCACCCAGCTGTGGCCACCAAAAGTATCTCCAGACATTGCCAAATATATCCTTAGTTGAGAACCACTAGCCTAGGAAAAAGGGAATACTTGAATTCTATTTTATTCTTCTAAATATGAGTTAGAGCCAGACCAGAAAAAGTATATATTTTTATTTTCTAACATACCTCTTTTGTGCCATAAGAATTACTTTTGTAATACATAACTCATGTTGCATAAAACTTTTCTCCAAAGCTCTGTTGAATACTTCATATATTCTGGCATATTCTTACTCCAATTAGAGGGGAGAATTAGCTACGTTCTCATACAATCTAATCTAATGTCACTTCCATACTAAAAATATTCAGTGAAGATTTTATTCCTTACCACTAGGTAAAGAAAATATGTTTTTAAAAATTACCTTAAAGAACAGGATTCATGGGCAGGTGAGATGGCTCAGCGGCGTAAGCGCCTGCCTTGCAAGCTCGAGGGCCCGAGTTCGACTCCCGGAACCCACATACGAAAAAAGGGGCCGGTGATATCGCTCAGCGGCACGGGTGCCTGTTGGCACGCGAGGTCCTGACGTCGACCGCCAGGTACCAAAAAAAAAAAAAAAAAAGGATTCATTTTGCGTATGAGTTTTGCTGTTTCTGAGACATACGTTATTATTTTTAAAAGCATTAAACTTTGAAAATTGAACTTTAGCTGAATGTGGTGGCATAAACCCAGCAACTCGAGGCTAATGTAGGAGAGTCGCAAGTTTAAGACAAGCCCGAGCAAATTTAGCAAGATGCCATCTTAAAAAATAAAAAGGGCTGCAGATGTAGCTTAATGTTCCTTGAATTTAATGAAGAAAAAAAATGAAACTCTATCAAAAATGTTATCAACATTAAGGTGGGAAATTAGATTCTGTTATACTGGAAAAGCTAATTGTTAAATAGATTTCAGGTAAAATTCTACTCAAGAAAATACGTATTTCTTGAAGTGCAGTTTTTCATATAAACAAATAGAAACAATCTTGACATATCCATCAAAGCTTTTCTGACAGAAATTCTATCTTGTGACAATTTATTTGATGTTGCCATATGTATTTGCTTGAACAAGTCTATAACATTTCTTTAAAAGATTTCTGTTTCAGACTTCACACTGCAGACTTCTCTCCCTAGTGAGGTAGATTCGTTGTTGAATGTCTCACAAGAATCTTACGAGCTAGGAGAACAGTTCAGATTTCTTCAGAAAATCCTGCATCAGATGAATATGGCAAACACTTTCTCTTATGTTCTCAAAAGGAAAGGTGTCCTCATTACCTTTCACATACCCATGAGACTGATTTACAGTTTACATTGACTGTGAACTCTGTTATCTCCTGGAAATTCTGCTGTATGTATTTATAATAGGACACTTGCAACCAATTAACAGTTGTAAATAGACCTTTCAAGCACATCTGCCATAGCAATTATGAAATATATTTTTCTTACACAAGTTTCTAGGATTCAATCATAAAAATATGGAGGCTTGGTGACCACAAGAAATTCTTTTATTTAATAGTTGATCTGTTATTTAAAAGAGAAGGCCAGTTTTATGGACTGAACTTCAAAATCCCTGTGGAGAACTTAATAAATATTTTATCTCTTATGTTTTAGAAAAAAACATTGATTTGATGCTTACTTAATAAAGCATCTTGATTTTAAATGAGAATAGATAAAAACAGATTAAAGGGAAGGAGAGAGGGAAGAAAGAATGCATTATGGATAGATGGTTAGATGGATGGATGGATGATAAGTGTGTAATGTAGGATATCAACTTTCAACTGAGACCTGCATATTAAATGCTGCTTTCTATTTTATTTTTCAGCCAATGTTTTCAGTTGCACCAAGCTTAGCCACCAATGCATCAGCAGCCTTTAATCCCTACCTGGGACCTGTTTCCCCAAGCCTGGTTCCAGCAGAGATCTTGCCGACGGCACCAATGTTGGTTACAGGGAATCCTGGGGTCCCTGTACCTGCAGCTGCTGCAGCTGCTGCACAGAAATTGATGCGGACAGACAGACTTGAGGTAAGAATGATTAATTGGTTTCATTGTATTCTGTTCTAATTATCAAAGTGTTTCCATAGCCAAAGAGATTTTTTTTTTTTTTTTTTTTTTTTTTGGTGGGTACCGGGGGTCGACCTCAGGACCTCGCGCTCCCACAGGCGCCCGTGCCGCTGAGCGATATCACCGGGCCTTTTTTCATATGTGGGTTCCAGGAGTCGAACTCGAGACCTCATGCTTGCTAGGCAAGCGCTTATGCCGCTGAGCCATCTCGCCAGGCCCCAAAGAGATTTTTAAAAATTCAAAGCAAAAGGTTTGATTTAGTGTTTGTAGCATTTTACTAGAATATAGGTATTCTTTTATTTGATGAATGTAATATTTGTTAAAGCCTCAACACCATTGTAGAATAGTGGATAAGAGCTTGGACTTTAGGTCAGGGTCCCTGTTACGTGTGTCATCCCTCAGTTTCCTTATCTTTAAAATGATGATAATAATGGCATTTGCCTCAAAGAGTTAGAAAAATATCTGATGCACAAATGCTTCTTAAATGTTTATTGGGGGCCGGTGAGATGGCTCAGCGGCATAAGCGCCTGCCTTGCAAGCGCGAGGGCCCGAGTTCGACTCCCGGATCCCACATACGAAAAAGGGGCCGGTGATATCGCTCAGCGGCACAGGCGCCTGCTGGCGCACGAGGTCCTGAGGTCGACCCCCCGGTACCCACACACACAAAAAAATAAAATAAAATAAAATAAATGTTTATTGGGGTTTTTTTGGTGGTTATTGCTGCTGCTATCAAGAATAACAAATTATTACCAGGTGTGGTTACCTGCCTGTAATCCCAGCACTTTGGGAAGCTGAGCCAGGAGGATCCAAGTTTGAGCCCAACTTGGGCAACTCAGTGACATAGTGAGACTTTGTCTCAAACTAATAAAAAAAACAGGGAGGGAGGTCTGGAGACACAGGTCAGTGTGAAGGCCCCAGGTTCAATCCCTAGTATTGGAAATAAAGTAAAATAAAATAAAAATGTCAGTCCCCTATTACTTCCTCTCATGATGAATAAAATATTCTAAAACTTATGGTTTTAAATTTCCTCATAAGCTACACAATATTTTTGTTGGAATAGCAAGGCATCTTTGTGAAATGGGATCTTGCAAAAGTATTTTCAGTAGAAAAGTACTTGATGCTCTAAGTGCTTCAAAGATGATTAGATGCATAAATGAATGTGCTTGGCTGTTTCTACCTGAAAAAGAAATTTAACATTTTAAGTCTTATTTTGAGGTTGTTGTGTAGAGTTTGAACAGTTCTGAATTAATTGATATGGTAAACTATAGATGGAGGTGAAAAATGACAAAATTAATTGAAGGTATAGGACTGGCATGGAATTCCCTTTTTGTGTTTCTCTGGTTAGGCAATACCCAGGGCTGAGAAGTCCTGAATGGATTAATTACTGAGAAAGCAGCAAAGTAATGCTGTTGTAGGAACATAATTGACTCTAATGATTTGTCATTTTAGTACCAACTTGGTTAATAAGCACCAGTATTTTATTTATTAAACTTCACTGCGTACTTTGAAAATGACCGCAGCTTTTATGTATTTGCAGCTGTATACCAGACACATACATCACAAATTTAATCCTCAGGACAAAATGTAATGAATGTAGAAAATTTTAAATTACTGGATGCTCAGCATTTGAAGCAGTTTTATACTCTTTGACCTTTATGAGAGCAAACTCAGGGAGCTCTTAATGCATAATTGTTGATTGATTAATTGAACCAGTCAGAGATGTACATTAGTAAGTTAATTATTGATAGGTGACAATACTGAAAAACCTGGCAGAATAGAAATTTTAGATAGCTGAGTTAGGTGGCTAGAACCCTTCTAAGCTAATCCTCCAGCAACTTTAGGTACCGATTTGTCATTTGTATTTTGTGATGTTTAATTTAATTGAAGACTTTTGTCTTTGGTTTTCTCTTTTCTTTCTGTGAATAACTGTCTTATATATTTTGTCTGTTTTCTTTTGCTATGGCCAGAACAGATGTCTACAGCTGTATCACCTGTCATTTCTCTTTAACCTGAATTCTACTTACTTAAATTCCTGAGAGTAGTTCAGAGTACTCTTATTCTTTTTTTTTTTTTTTTTTTTTTTTGTGGGTACTGGGGGTCGAACTCAGGACCTCACACGCCAGTAGGCGCCCATGCCGCTGAGCAATATCACTGGCCCTTTTTTTGGATGTGGGTTCTGGGAGTCAAACTCGGGTCCTCGTGCTTGCCAAGCAGGCGCGTACGCCGCTGAGCCATCTCACTGGCCCCTGTACTGTCTTATTCTTGTTGACATAGTCTGAACCAGTGTCACAGTTACAAACTACTAGGATATTACAGTTTGACACTTTGTGCTTTGTGCTCATGATTTTAGACAATCTTAATTTGAGCTTATTTCCTCTCATGTAAACTGCACTACATAGTGGGGTTTAAAAGGCATGTGGCATTGAATGCACACAATTAGTTACTTATTGGTGACAAGTTTGGTTATTTGGAGTTTAAATCTATACTCTATTTTAATATATTTTTGAATTTTGAGTTTCTTCTGAGAGGATTATCTGTCAGAATATTGGCAAATGGTTTTACTGCAATTTGTTATACAATAAAGAAATTTAAAATACTTCTGATTCTTTATAATGCTTAGAAGAACTGACATGTTTATAATACTCAATATGCTGTTACAAAAAAAAAAAAAAACCTTAGTATGTAAAGCAGAAAGATAAGTTTGGGTTGTGGTTCTCCAAACCTCTGGGCATCTCCAACTAGAACATTTTAGGGACATTTACATTATTGTCTTGCTTTTAACATCAGTCACAGGTATTGAAACATTTATTTTAAAGTTTAAATATACATATATATGCAAATATAGAATTATCACATACACATGGCACCAGCTTGTATCTGCCTTTGTATTTATCTGTATCTCTGTTAGCATTTTTAGCAAGACTTCCTAGTACTTTTAAAGTACTTTGTATACTTTAAAATTCAGACATCGTGGTTTTCTCTAAAAAAGGAACAAATGTCTTAAATACTAGACACTGAATTGTGGCTTATAATGCCATTTTTGTGACCTTGGCATTATACCTTTCTGTAGTTTCCACCCAGCAGTTTACTTTGCATGATCATATTAAGAAATAATTAAAATCTGTAGATACTAGAAAAACTGAGTCCTTAAGCCCTACCCATGCTTCATTACAAAGATTGCTAATTAAGTAAATCATTGATTTATTTCAAGAAGCACATTAATTTTTATGATGCAAAAAGGAACCACAAATGCACTTATTTTCTCACTGTACAATATTTGATATTAAACACCTTTTAAGTAAAAGTCATTGTGAGAAATATCTTTGAAACCTTTAAATTGCTGTCTGTATCAATCACAAGAAAGGTTCACATCAGAATAGTGCTAAACTCATAACTATTCTCCAGTAACTTGCTACATGAATAAATAAATGGTGTCAAGGCAACCAATCAAGTTATTCAGTTAATCACAGAAGGATACATGTCCATATTTAAAGTGTAGTGTAGTCCCACAAAGGTGATAAAACATGAAAAAGTTTTAACTTGAGGGAAATTTTGAACATTTTCCTTGGGAACATACTTATGCTTTGAGCATTCTAACTACAAGTTACTGTGTTTTGCTCTTAGACCGAGTTCCATGTTCAGGGTTCCACGAGGTTAGAGTTACATACAGTGATCGTTAAAAATGCAAGATCTCTTTCTAAAAACATACTCAGTTGGTCTGTAGTGAGGCCCAGGAATTTTTTTTTCCAGAGATCAGGTGAGTGATTTGTCTTGGTCAGCTTTCCCATTGCTGGGACAAAACACCTGATACCTGCAGTTTAAAGGGGGAGAGGTTTATTTGGCTCACGGTTTCAGAGGTTTCTGTTTATGGTCAGTTAGTTGCAAAGCAGAAGCATCGTGGATAAAGGATATGATGGAAGAGAGCTGCTTACTCTGTGGTGGCCAGAAAACAGCACAGAGGAAAAGTACCAGCAACTAAGGGGCTAGGCACTTGATATAGTTCCAAAAGGCATGCCTCCATGACCCCCCGACACACCCAGAAGTATGCTTTAATTTCTCAAGCCAAGCAAGTTGACAGTGAAGATTAACTGTCACATAATTCTATAAATACAAGTAGTTTGTAAAACACTAGCTCTGGAAGATGCCAGCCCTTATTTAAACCTCACCTTTTCATCATTTACTTCATGAAAAGTTACTTATGATTGAATTGAAAATCTGCCTCCTCCACTACATGTGACATTCTACATATGGCTAAATTGCTGTGACATTATGCCCAGTACAATGAAGTATTTAAGATAAAAAGAATGATTTGTTAAAGTAATTTATGTAACATAGCAATAATCACCCAAACACTAGTAGTCACATATTTCGGATTGCTTATGAAGATGTTAGATTGCTATTTGTTTAGTGGCATAATTTTTATATCAACAGTCTTCATGAGAAAAGCATATTGAATAAAAGTTCCAGGTAATGTGGGTAAACTACTTAGCTTCTGATATTTTTAGTTGGAGTTTGTTGTTTTAAAATAAATTACTTAAAATGAATTATTCTTGTGTTGTGTTATTCTACTAAATGAGTTAAATCATGACACAGGTTTTTAATTCAGGCCACTGGTTACTTTGTGCTTCCATTACTTACTGACACAGAAGAGTCTAGTAACCCCTCGCATATAGGCAGAAATTAGTAAGGTACCTGTTAACTACACAACTGTAGTTAACTACAACCTGTTAACTGCATTTCAAGCAGAGTCACTATAAAAAGTAAGACTAGGTTGGGGATTTTATAGTTTTGATGGATTTAGCATGTTTTTATGTAAGAGACTTTCTATTCAAAAACATTAGGAAAGCAAATGATTTAATAATATAAGAAGCATTTATTGGTAGGATTGTTTATTGTATTTCTGTAGTGTAATGCTACTGCTTCTGTAATATTTTAATTTCTCTAGACAGTTACCAAGAAATCTTAACAGTGTTGTGCACAGAAGCGTAGGTAGTTTACTTTTAAAATCTGTGGTAAGCTTTAGAATGACATTAAAAGTATATAATCACACCCCCATTTCAAACATCTAATGTACAGTGTCTCTGTAAATTATCACTCTCTGTGATTAGTCTAAGTTTTGTTTTGGAGATTATAGACTCGTAAATGGCTTAATATAAAGTAATTGCTAATCTTGCCTTGGCCACTCGTTTTCTGCTAATCTGTCACTAATTTCTTCATCTAAATTAAAGCAAAAAAGTCCCTTATTTGCAGTTATTTAGAAAGGTTAATAAAAGTAACTCTACAGTTGATCATTTTGGCATATTGATGAGCTTATTTTTTTTTGATGAGCTTATTTTTAACTTGTATGCATTTTATGTAAAAGACTTTCTATTAAAAATTAGGAAAGCGAATGATTTAATAATATAGGAAACACTTATTGGTAGGATTATTTATTATATTTCTGTAGTGTAATGCTACTGTTAGGACAGGAAAACTGCCATCTTGCGTAAATACATTCACTCATAGGAGTGAAGTAGATTTACTAATTATTTTGTTACACATTCCTATATATTCAAATTTGATTTTTTATATGTGGTCAAGTGGCGTTCTTTTATAATATAAGTAGAATATATATAATATGTATGAAGATACAAATAATAGTATTTGGAAGTATGCTTATGTTCTCTGGTCTAAATGACGGGATCACCTTTTTAGAATTCAAAGAAAACTCCAGTTTTATATTTGTAGCAATCCTATGAGGTAGCTAATGCAGGTATCTTTTTCTTCATTTTTTTAGAAAGGGAAAAATGGAACAAAGTTGTTCAATTATTGGATAACTGTCTGAAACTAAAAATCACTAGATTAACTAAAGATCACTAGATTAACTTAGGAATTTAATTGTCATAAATTCAATATGGTTTCCACTAATCACAAGAATATTAAAATACACAGATTTTAATCATTTTGAAGTTGAAAATATAGGTATTTTATTTGCATTAGGTTACAAACACATGACTAGAAATTCTGGGGACACTTTAATAAAATTATCTTGTACTGATTTGGAATGTGTTAGCTTGAGTGTAATAGCAGAAGTCCTTGGTTATTTTTGAACAACATATGTGCATGTATTTTTTTAGTTTCTAATATTGATCATTTTATTTTCAATTGATTATTCAAAATATTAGAATAAACAGAGCCCCTGTACCCTGTTACAGTTCAATCTCTGTTCCTGCTTTTTGGTGTTATTTTCCAAAGATGGCTGAGTTAATTACACAAGTATGGTGAACACAACACATACTAATTCAAAAAGACCTCTGAAAAAAAGATACAAATGACTCTCCAGTTTTGAATTAATTCAAACATTGACATTAATTTCCTTAGAATCCCAGTGCCTAACTTGCAGAATTTACTATTATAAAACCTCTTATTATTTTGACTATTTTGAAATGTGTTTGTTATATTTAAGAAAATAGAGATTGAATAAGGAACTCTTTATTGTAAACAGCTTTGTATAATGTGTGATAAGCTATCTGTCCATCATCTTATGTAGTATTCATGACATTTTAAATTTTGTGTTATTAGAGTTTTAATTCAGAAGATTCTATACTTAGTAAAGGGAGCTGGAACCTACAGTTACTTACCTCAAATCAACTTCTTTCTACTGTATCTGCTATTTATTTCACAAAAGAAGAGGTATTTGGCAGAATTCAAATTTCTTTGGGAAGTTGTTACGATTATTTTTCTGTTAACTATTTAAAGTGTATAATTGTCCTCTCTATATATTTCTGGGTATAGTATTTATAACTTAAAACCTAAATGTTCTCTGTGAATATATTGAAATCCAGAATTTTTTCCCTAAAAGCAACCTCTTACTTATTGTTCATTAAAGTTCATAAACTTACCTGATTTAAAAAACAAATCCTGCCCTAAATTGTGTAGTGAAAGACTCAGTGTTCTTTTTGGTTGAATCATATGTTGTGTTTGGCTAAACATAGATGATTATTTTAATTTAGGCCTATATAAACCACCTCTCGAACTATAGAAAGTACTTTTATTTTTCGACCAACTAATGATATTTTGAACATTCATCTTTAGAAAATGTTAAAAAATACCTATAGTCAGGAATATATTCTCTGCAGTATTACCTGGAATATGAGAATATTGGAAACAGTCTGACAGTGATGTATATTATACACATTTTGTTGAAATTTAAACAGCCATCAGCAGTAGTCACTATGGATACTCTAGCAAAATGAGAAAATGCTTATGTGTTATATAAATGTATCAATTCCTCTGAGGAATGTAATCCTTATGTATTGCAAACATGTACTAATAAAAAATAAAACTTGGAAAAAAGAAACAAAATTACTAGCAATGCTAAAAAGAAAAGATCACTCTGAATACTGTTTTGCAAAATAAGAAAATGTGTATGCTACATTGTTGACCAAAAAAAGGTCATTAAGTTAGTAGCTGTGCTGTAATTGCAACTATTTAAAAATGTGTGCATGAAGAAGACTGGTTTGGTTGAGAAAGAATATAAACATGATATTGTTAAGACTATTAGATTTAATTTTATCTTCTCTGATCCAAAATCTCTGTACGACAAACCTTAGTTTAATTCTGATTTGAATTGTGAGATTAAATTTGTTGAAATTCTATGTCAGTTATAATTTGCTAATATACTACTACATTTAAAAGATTTCTTTTGGAGATCAATGTAGTTAGGTTTTCCTGAGTTTATCAGAAAAAACAGGCCATACTCATATGTAGCAGTCAAGGGATGGATCTCCTTTTATTGATGGTGGCTATTGAGGAAAACTGTCTTTGAAATTCTGGGAAGTTTGTTTCATTCAGAGAGGTATTCAGTAAGCCAGATACACACCTGGTTCGTGGCATACTTTTTTTTTTTCTTTTCGGGTTTGTAACTGTCACCACTGAAAGTCTCGTAGAAATTTTCTATTTTTATTTTATTTTTTCAAGGGCTAAAACAGTGAAACAGTTGAAAATGCTTATCAGTTGACACTAAAACCTCAGAAAAAGCTGGTTTTAGGACATGCTTTAAATTAATTCCTGTTAATCAACTATGCTTAAATATTTTTAGAATGCTTCCTAAATGTATTCCACAAAAGAGTAAGAAGTATGAAATTTTAATAAGCCAACCCTCAACCTTTAGAGATCACAGACAGACTGACTTTAGATCTTCCTTTCATCAGTGTGGCAAAAAGTGAGTTAAATTGAAAAATGAAGGACTGGTGAGATAGCTCAGCGGCACAAGCGCCTGCCCGGCAAGCATGAGGTCCTGAGTTCGACTCCCGGAATCCACATAAAGGAAAAAAGGGCCGGTGATATCGCTCAGTGGCACAAGCGCTTGCTGGGAAGCGTGAGGCCCTGAGGTTGACTCCCGGTACCACATAAAGATAAAAAAAAAGAAAACGAAAAATGCAGTGTTAATTTCCTTGCTGTCAATTCTTTTCTGAGCAATGTCAGGAAATTAGGGATTACTGTAAGCTAATAGCTGAAGTGACTAGTCACATGTGCGTGCAAGTTTCTTACTGGATGTAGCAATATTGACAAATTTGCTTAAACAGAAAGTAGTGTGTTTGTTTATGCTGTGGTATAGATCTAGCATAAATTCCACGCATATGTAAATAAAGTATTTATTCCTATTTAATTTAGGTGTGTCTGTCTTCCTGGCGCTGGCAGAGAGCCTCCTAGTTTTGGTTTGGTACTAGTAATCAGTGTTCAGAATGCTTCACCACTGACTCTGTTGTCCACCCAGAGAGGAGGAGAATTGTTCTGGAAAACAGCTTCATCATATTTGCTTTTAAAATTATGAACTCTTGGTGTTGCTTCTTTTTTCTGTTAAATAACAAATATAGTAATAAAAATAGTCTTCTACAACTTCCTAACTTATCTTTGTACTCTTAGTTTCAGAGCATTTGTCTGGCACATGGTAGTTATTTAATAATGTTTTAAAGATTAAATAAATGGAAGTGATGAATGAAGTTGGCCTACTGCTATGCATGTGGAATACAAAGCTTTAACTAACTTAGTATTTCTAAACAGTGCATTTGTCATTTGTAATGTTCATTCTATGATGTAGCACAGTACAAATTATAAAGTATATCTTAAGGAGAACTTTTCTTAATAATAGGATATAAATATAATGGAGGTAAAATAATGGATTTAAGTGCATTTTATTTATATAAGTCTAAGAAAATACTTTTTAAATCATAGCAAGATTACAGTTTCTCTTTGTTACTTAACTTTAAAATAAAGTGCTCCACGTCTGCATTTGTTCAGTTTGTGAAAAGATCCTTGAAACATAGAAACTATTTCCTTTAAGCATGTGTGTTAAAAGCTTTGGGAAATTCGAAGTACTTCAACTAAAATTTAAAAGGACATTCTGTGTTTTAGGTGGCCCTCTTGTGGTGAGAAGGTCAAAGTATCCCAGATGAAGACTTGGAAATATTCATGCTGTGTCAAAGTCAAGCAAATGAATGACAAATAATCTATTTTCATCTTTTCTCTAGGCTCCTAATAGCAAAATTAACAGACATAAAACAAGCAGACAGTAACACAAACTAGTCTTTTTTGCATCTGCTTTGTGTAGCTACTATATAACTCTAATGATCAAAAATAACTCATGGTGACATTTTAATAAAAAGCTATTAAATTTGATTTTTTTATACTATTCACTTGGGAATCATTTTATACTCACATAAAAGTTGCAAAAATAAAAGCAAAAGTTTTTGCTTACTTTTCCACTGAGCTAAATATTAACATCTTATTTAACTATAGTATCATCTGTAAAACCAGAAAGTCAGCATTGATATACTGCCATTAACCAAGCCATAAACCTTAATCAGATGTTATCAGTTATCCTATCAGTGTCCTTCGCCAACTCCACATTGTTCAACATGTGCCATGTCTCAGTCTTTCATTGTTTTGTGACTTGACACTTTGGAAGATTACCCATCATTTTCTTTGTAAAATATCGTTCCATATCATTTGTCTACTGTCTATTTGTGATGAATTTGAAGCAGAAATACAAATGTTGTCATGTGTCCATTTCACTGCCATATCAATGGATGTAGGATGAGCTTATGTCTTATTACAGTAATGTCGACTTTATTCACTTGATTAGTGTGCATGTCAGGTTTCATCTCTGTAAAGTTACTCTTTTCCCTTGGTAACTAATAATTTTAGATTAGATGTCTTATAGTTAATCAGAAATGCATTTTCTTTTTCAAGGGCATTTTAATGGAATGAGGTTACAATTTGTATATCAAAATAGACCTTGCTGAAGTTGGTTTGTCGCATTGTTTGCAGTGATCTTTTCTCCTTCACCTATGCCTATCAGCAGTTTTGAAGATTAAGTTACAGTCTTCGGAAAGGTTGTGCTTATTCATGCTGACTGAACCCCATGCACTTAATGGCCTCACAGGTATGTCGAGAGTACCAACGTGGCAATTGCAACAGAGGAGAAAATGATTGTCGGTTTGCTCATCCTGCTGACAGCACAATGATTGACACCAATGACAACACAGTCACCGTCTGTATGGATTACATCAAGGGAAGATGCTCTCGGGAAAAGTGCAAATACTTTCATCCACCTGCACATCTGCAAGCCAAGATCAAGGCTGCCCAATACCAGGTCAACCAAGCTGCAGCAGCACAGGCTGCAGCCACGGCAGCTGCCATGGTGAGTACCGACATCAGCTCCCTCCTTGTTAGCAGTCGCAGAAGCAAAGTGAGCAACTGTATCTGACTAGAGGCTATTCATTTATTAACCTTTTTTTAGATTTGTTTGCTGAAGATATGTTTGTTCAGGTATCCCAGAAAATACATAAAGAAGTTACCATTCACAGCAGTGAGGGTAACTCCTCAAATGATTCAGATTGCTTCTATTCTTGGCCTAACTCTTAATACTCTGTCTTATTCTGGATGTAGGGTTTCTGAAACTTCTGCTTTGTAAAGAACCACCTGTCTCCTTCTTTTCGATTTAACGATATTGCCATTCTTGGTCTTGTTATTTTTTGTGTGCCATCTAATCAGCCATTGTGTTCCTTTGGTGTGTTCTTTTGCACATCAAGGCTCTTCTTTACATGTATCCTGCTTTTAACCATAACACAATCTGGAACTATTTAGGAGAATTGCTTCAACAACATCGTTTTTAGAATTAGCTACAGGATTTTGAATACTATGCTATCTAGATTGTCTGAAATAATATTGTGGCATAAACCTAATTATATAACTACAGAAGCCTCACTATGCCATAAGACAGCAGTACTCAAGAAGTTAGAAATTGGATCATTTAGAGTAGACACTAAACTACATGTTTAAGATAAATTTTAATGTGCCCTAATAGCTGAGTTGAGTCCATTCTTTGTTCTTTGCTTAGCTGTTTTAATGTTATCTTTTTTAACATAAATATATGAATTAATCTCTAAAATATTCATAAAAAACACTGTGTAGTATTTCACAGCACAGTGAAATAATCATGAGAGAGGTCTTTTCTGTGTTTGTTTATGGATACTTGAGCAAAAATACAGAAGGCAGACTCTCTCCTTTTCTCTTCCTCTCACTTTTTTTTCTGTTAGAGTATCTTGTTTGTAATTAACTACAAAGAGGAGTTATCCTCCCAATAACAACTCAATAGTGCCTTTATTGTGCATGCTTAGTCTTGTTATTCGTTGTATATGGCATTCCGATGATTTGTTTTTTTATTTGTTTTTTCTCACCTACCCAAAAATGCACTGCTGCCCCCATGATGCACCTCTGCTTGCTGTTTATGTTAATGCGCTTGAACCCCACTGGCCCATTGCCATCATGTGCTCGCTGCCTGCTAATTAAGACTCAGTCGGCTGTCAAATCACTGAAGCGACCCCTCGAGGCAACCTTTGACCTGGTACTATGACCTTTCACCTTTTAGCTTGGCATGTAGCTTTATTGTATATACAAGTTTTTTGTTCTTTGGTTTTTTTTTTTTTTACCAACTTAAATATATATTCCTTTTTCTGTTATAAAGTTCTAAAATACAATGAAAAACTGAGTGTGGTTTCCTGACAAAATTAGTGGAAAGACTAATATAAGTACATAGATGGATGTCATACAATGCGAGACTGAAAACCCAGCAGCCCACATTCAGTTTAACTACATTGTAAAATGTGCTAAAGAAATACTTTGAAAAAATTAAAGTGTATTTTTGACTGTATATTTTATGTACCTGTTTGGTTAGCATGGCTTTAGTAATAGAATTATTTACTTTTTAGTATTTCTAGTTCAGTATTTAAGAAAAAAAAGTTGCATGCTCTGGGACATTTGCATGTGTTGGTAGATGGGGGGAGGAGCAGGATGGTGTAGGTTTTTATGTTAATGGGTTTCGGTCACTCCATACAATTAACTATTAACATTGCTTATACTTGTCAATCCTCATGGAGCTCGCAGTGCAGCTTTTCTTCTTTTCCCAATCAATGGCTTCTCACATAAAGCCTGAAGCATTATGGGATGTTAAACACCTTAACACATGATAACACGCGCTCTCGTCCAGAGGGGTTTTATTGTGGACAGAAATAATGCTTCCTTTAAAGCTTTTATCTTGCTTTTTTATTTTTCCTTTAATTTTTTGTTTATTGGATTTTTCCCCTTGAGTAGTTAAGTGCTCTGCTACTTGCTTGCTCATGCTTCCTAACAATTTTAGCCTTCAACTGATTTTTCTTTTTTCTTTTTTTTTCTTTTTACTGGTATTTGTTTTTTATACTCGTTCACTAAACAGGGAATTCCTCCAACTGTACTTCCCCCATTACCAAAGAGGCCTGCTCTTGAAAAAACCAACGGTGCCACCGCAGTCTTTAACACTGGTATTTTCCAGTACCAACAGGCTCTAGCCAACATGCAGTTACAACAGCATACAGCATTTCTCCCACCAGGTAAGGGCTTGGATTTGTTAATAAAGGAATCTGACAGTCAAGATAGAAGTCTTCTGTTAGAACAGATAAACCACACCCCCGGATTGCTTTTAGTCATAGATAAGGGGTAAGGTAAGGTGGTCCACAGTGGAAACTTACCTGAAGTATGTCATATGATTTTTCTTTACAACTAGGAATTTTAGCTTAAAGAAATGTAGGTTAAATATCAGTGGTGTTTTATATATTTATTGGTGTTTGTATTATTTGGAATTGAAATACAGTTCTCCTCTTTTCCTCTCTTTCCTCAACATTGTTATATGTCTGTCAAGCTAATTTATGATACTTTCTTGCTGTAAGACCCCTTTGCCTTCATGATTCTATGAGTTAATTTGACTTGTATGAAATGACTCTTTCAGTTTTGATTAGTTTTCAGCCTCTTTGGTTTCAAAGTGGACAATAAAAAACTAACCGTATGTTCTAGAGCTCTTAAAATATGCTCTTCTTAGTAACAATCAGTTCCTTGCTTAAAATTATTATTGTTTCTAAGCTAATATTTAAATAATGATGTTTACACTTATATTTGAATTTTATATTTGTGGTTATAATTTATTTTCAACTTGGTCACATACATATATTCTAAATTTATTCACATGGATTTAAAAGTTAAAAACATGGACCAACAATTCATTTAGATACCTGGAAATTTACTATCTGTACATACACTGAATTTCAGAAGATACATATTAAAGTTCTTATAGTCTGGAATTTAGCTAGCCAGACACTCTAATCTCATTTTTCATTTTACCCCTTAACTTTTATTTTAAAATACCATAAGTTTAGAGATTTAATAATTTAATTTTATTAGTGAATTAATGACTAGTTGTATATATCAAAGATCTAGCCCCTTATACTCCATTGAGTATTTGCAGTGTGTTAGTTTCATAATGATATGAGAGAATGTGATAATGTACTTTCTGGATTCATGAACAAAGGAATAAACTATATTCAAATTAGTTTTTACTGATAGCCACAACTTTTTATTTTTTTTACAATGCATCTTTGAAAACTGGCCATCCATATGCAAAGAAATAGGTAGTAGCAATGAATTAACTAGGATATTCTATTAAAATAGTTCATGCTTATAGTATAAAGTGATATTTATACTCATCAAATAGCATCTGTCAAGTGGTATTTTGTCCCTATTAGAATAAAAATTGATTTTGATCTGTAGTGTATTCATTGCTTTCTGAGGGAAAAATTCTGTAACTCTTTTCTATATAAGTAGTTTCTCAGAAACTTCCAAAAATTTATCTTTTTAATTTTTTAAGTTGCCATGTCACTAGATTTTACTGTTTCCAATGAACAACCCATCAATTTTATATACTCAAACCACTAGACAAAAGTTTAAAGAGATCATAGGCAATTATCATAATCTCTTTGGAGAAATAAAAAAATTTATTTTTGTCAGTCTGTTTCATTGAATAAAACATTATCATTAAAACTGACAGTTTCCTTATTTAAGATCTAAAAATAAAAACAAATCTATCTTCTCCTAAATGTTAAGGAAGGTTCAAATAATCTTTCTTACCAAATTAGATTTTACATTAGTATAGTCAGATGACCATACTCTTTTCTAAGTAAGTGTAATCATCAGTTGAATACCATGCATGACCCTTATTTGTGACAGTAGTGTATCTCCTTAAAAGTTTTAAGTCTGTACATAGGAAGAACCTATGTTAGGGTCAAGGTAGGAAGATGGCAAATGCAAAGCAGAATCAATTGTTCTTTTGTTCTTGAAAGTTAAGCATTGCTAATTTAAATTAAGTATGCTATAATATCTTAAAATAAGCTGAAATTTTGATATATGATATATTTCTTTTATGATCCATTTTACATTAGATATTCTGTTCTTGGTCATAGTAGTAATGTGAAATAATATTTATCTGACTGCCTCTTTTAAGAGGCTAAAGCCACAGGTTGACCTATTTATCATTAGATACATAATCAGGATTAGATACTGCCTTCGTAATTCTTCAGAAATATTTTCCTTTTTATAAATGTACCTGTGTGCACAAAAAAATGCCACTATGACACTGAAAGTTTTAAATAGCTTACCTCTACTTCTGCTAGACCACTTTGTCAGATAGAAAGAGAAGCCTGAAGCAGGGAATGTGAACTCAGACACCTCAGGGGCCAGGCAGCCAACATAAACAAGTGAAGCAAGGACTAAATTGGGAGTCAGCCACAGAGCCTGAGAGGTACTGGAAAGCACAGGACCGTGCCCAGGGGAATGGTCAGTGTTCAGGCTTAGCCTTTTGTTGTCTCAGAGGCTTATCTGCTTGCAGATAGTTCCTGGTGTACCACAGACCCCTGTCTCTCCATTTACATCACAGTGTATTGAAGCAATGTGATTTTATCTGGGCCTACTAGGGTGAGCTGACACAACCTGCCATGGAAGCCCTGCTAAACAGTGCTGCTCCGGAATACACTGGACATTAGAGTGTTTATATGTGAAATCCCCCAATTTTTAAAATGTTGCTAATTAATTCAGTTTTTAAAAAACAATCTTTGAAAACTAAATAGTAACTCAGTTCTACCATGGATTTACATGTAATATCGTGTAATACCTGGGAGCAATCAAGTTCATTTTCCAAAATCTAGGTTATCCTATGCACAAATAACAGAAGAATCACGTAACCAAAACATCCTATCTGACAGTCTAACATTTGGGAAGGTATACTCTGAGGACCTTATTGGAACTATGTAGAAAGTAGAAATAATTTGTATTTTGCAGCTCACGTTTTACAGTTCTATAGTCTATTGTTTCAAAAAGAGTGACAGAGATATGTAAATCTATTTAATTGACATTACAGTGAAGCATAGTTGGCTAAATCTTTAGAATAGGTGACTATGCATAACAGCTTGCTGTTAGATCAGGATTCTGTGTCAAGCCAGCCAGCAAGCTAAGAAAAATAGCAACGGACAGTAACTTTTTAAGAACAGAATTGGGCTTCCATGGCATCTACCCATCCGACCATCGTATACGTATGCATATTTTCACCATATATACATCCATCTTTCTATCATACTGTCCTTAGCTCCCTCTTTTCCTTCCCTTTGTCCTTCCCTTTCTTCTGTCCTTCCCTCTTTTCATCTATTCATCTTCTCATTCATTCAGTCAATAAATTTTGATCACATGCCATGTAGTATATCAGTATTTACAAAATAAATTATAATCTCACAGCTCTAGGGGAAAATCTAGTATCCATAAATATTTGTTTATCTAACATAGTTTTTTAAAAATCTCAATGTGAATCTTATACACAGGGTACATACTTTCAGATTCCAAGCCCCAGAATGTCCTGTTGCCATAGGTCTAATTGTTTCACATAATAATTTCAAAAGAGTCACTTTTTATCGAGTAGCTGTCCTGTGTCATGCTGCACTGGGTGCTTGACATCTTGTCTTTTTATTTTTCTCACCACAACCTCAAAAGGTTGGCTTAATAGTCCCACTTTACCTGCGAGTCATTTGGGGTCCACTGAGTCACAGAGACTTGTCAAGTTAAATGGTTTGTGGGGTTAGGAAAAATTTGAACTTAGGTTGGAGGACTTGGTTCAGTCTCTTGATATCTATATGAAATGTAAGTAATAATGTAGCTATCTAAAACAAGATCTGAGCTGGGTACACACCTGTAAATTAGCACTCTGGGAGCAAGACAAATTCAAGCCCAGCTTGGGGAGTTTAGCAATTCAGTGAGACCCAGTCTCAAAAAATGAAGACTTAGGATAGAGCTCAGTGTGCAGGCCCTAGGTTTAATTCTCAGTACCACAAAAACAACCAAACAAAGAATGAAAAAATAAAAGAATTTGAAAGAATGACACTAACCCTTACTGATTACTTAATGCCATGCCCGAGGTTTTACACTTTTCATCTTATTTAAAGATAAATATTAGATTAAATTCGTATTAAAGGATTTTCTTTTCCAATTTTAGGAGTGTATTACTTCTTTATTTTTACCTTCGCTCTTTAGGACTAATTGATTATTTATACAGATTATAAATAATCTAGGGCCTACTCATATTGTACGTGTGAATTTCATTTTTGTAGAGTATGTCAGAAATACTTGTTTTTTACATTTTTCCTCATGAATTTAAATTAAGCCCAATTCTACACTCTACTCTCACTGTGTCAGATGGAAGTAATTAATAAAAAGGTGCTACTTGTTTGATATCAATTTTGGTCATTGAATTGATTATGAGCCTTTAGTCCTAAAAGATACTACATTGTTTTTAGAAGACCTAAATCAGCTTTGTACTTCTTATAATAAAACCTAAGTTGGCTTGAATTATCACATGGAAATTCCAGCTTCTAACCAAACCTCTGTTATAATGAGTTTTTTCTCTCCTACTTGTTTCTGTTCTTTTTGAAGTAATTTTAACTATGTATACATTTGTAAATTTCCATCCTGTTGTTTACCCTGCATCTTCACAAAGATCAATTTAAAATTTAATTTAAAAAGTCATGTAATTAAAATAACACATTCCACAGAAATACACCATTCAGCTAAACATATCTTTGTAGGCGAAATTGGAAATTGACGAATATATCCATTTAAATTTTGCCTTGTGCTGAAAATTGAAGAAAAAATTTAATTTGGCTATTCGTGCATCATTGTTAGTAAATCAAACCATTTAAGTAAAGATGGATATTTTGGTCATTTCAAAAGTGATTTTTGCTTTTGGTAAGTGGGTCCTACAGCATTTTGTCTTCATATTTGTGAGTTACTGCACCCCGGCTAGTATTTTCATTGCTGCCTTATGTTTATTTGCTGCAAATCCCTCTCAGAACTGTGTGCATTGGTTATAATGGTAATGAGGAAGACAACTCAAACTAAAATTCATGTCATAAAAGGTTTAGGGTTTTAGAGTGATAGTATAAAGTTAATTCATTTCCAGCATGTGCAGGCTTCAATGCATGGAATGAAATACAGTAGGCAAATTGCAGTATAATAATTAATAGTAAATTTGAAACCTTTAACCTATTCAATATTTAAACTTTCTTTAATATCCTTTAAATATCCATGCTATTCTTTTTCATTCATCTTTTCATCTTTTCTTTGGTAATTTCCCAGTCCTTCTGCCCCTACCACTAGAGGATAATGGTTTCATAAAACTTAGACCCAGTATTAAATTTTGCTTTCTCTAATGTCTCAAATTAATTTTTTGTAATTACTGGTTTGTTTCTGTTGTCTTTTGTAAGTCTCTTACTCAGCTGTAGTAGCAGTTACAGAGATAGTCAAGTGTCTTAAATAATGCCTGTCAATGTAATATTACTTTGCCTGAAAGATGCTTCCCTAGATCCATTACCAAGTTTAATCACTGATCATTGTGCCCACAGTCTAATTGTGATAACAGACTAATTGCAGCTGTGACAGAATGCCAGTTAAGTAATCTGTGTTTCAGTTAAGTTTCTCAATGGCAGCTTTGTTTTGTAAGGCTATATCTGACAAGACTCAATTGGCAGATACTTTTCTAACAAATGTTCATCCCAGATGCAGCTAGTGTTTAAACAGGATGTGCCAAGATTTAGAAATACAAAGTCATTTGATATTTTAAAACTTAAAAGTCTAAAATAGTCTCACAGAAAAAAAAAAAAAAAACAGTAGTTCTCCATATGGAAAAGTGCCTTGAACTTTGTAAAATTAAAAGAGATTTTCAATATTTACATGTCAGAATAGGGGCTATATATATAACACTTATTTTTACTTATCATGGTCAAACTGTTGTGAACATCATTTCTAACAACCTATATGTGTTGTGTGCATCTTCATAATGTCCCACTCGGTTTTTACTGAAGTCTAATTAGTAATTTCTTGCATGTGAAATTTTGTAAAACATTTACTACTGTGGGAAATCTTGAGGGCCTAAACCAGCAAAGAAAACTAGTCTGTTTTCTCAGATACCTACCAAGTAAACCAATTTGAGACTTAAAAGAAATTATATTTCCACTTATAATACTTTTCCTACATTTTGATTTCAAACTAAAGAGTCAAAGAAATTTCACTTTCTTCTATGCACTTTCTTTTTTTTTTTTTTTTTTTTAATACGCGGATACCGGGAGTTAAACTCGGGACCTTGCGCTTGCCAGGCAGGTGCTTATGCCGCTGAGCTGTATCACCGGCCCAATATGCACTTCCTTTTACTTTATTACTGGATATCTGTCCAATAAAATTCCTGTGTGGATGATCACAACGCACTTTGTGCCTGTATGGTTACTTCTACAATGAACAGAGAAATATAAAACTAAGGGAATTAAAATGAATGTTTTGGTTTCATTACATTGTTCAGAGTTGTGCATTAAATTATTTAGTGTTTTAGTAATAAATAATATCCCTAATTAAATGTGTTCAATTTAAAGAAAATATTAATATATTTATGTGTAAAGTCAGAAAGAGCAGAGCAGTTAGATGGCTAGTAACCATATTAAAACAAAACAAATTACAATATTATTTTTAAAAGAATTAAGCAGATTTAAATCTTTTCAAAAATACTTTTTCTATAGGCAGCAATTAATAGAAACAAAGTGTACCAGCACACAGTTAAACTGGCTTTTATTCTTCACTTGAGACTAGTTCTAATTGATCACTGTGCTATTGTATGATTTGATTGTGCTGACAGTTACATGCCACTGTTCCCATAATAACAATTTTTCTTCTTTGTTCAAATGAATTTCCTAATTACACGTGTGATGGGATGTTTTAATTCTTTTCCCTTTTCAAATCCACCTTCCTGTTGCAATGCATGATGGGCAGGCTCAATATTGTGCATGACACCCGCTACAAGTGTTGGTAGGTGCCAGCTTTGTTTCTTGATTATCTTAAACCTATGGTGCACCTCACAGCCCCTCAAAATCCACTGCTAAGTTTAACTTTTATCTATTGGGCAAGTCCATTTCCCTTTTACTAACACCTGTCAATTAAATGCCATTTTCTATTTAATTGACATGGACTCACATAAATGTTTTCTTTACACACAACAGTTTCCTTTAGTCACCTTTGGTGGATTTTGATTGGACTATGAGTTCTGGTGTGTAAAACAAAAATCTATATTATAAAAGTAATAAACTGTATTTTCATAATAGTAAATAGTAAAAATACTTTTTATTCAGATAACTGTATATATCAAGTAAATATCTGTATTTTTATGTAGATTTTGAATGTCTATGAACACTATATAAAATTGTTTTTGACTTAGCAAATTAAGCCTGTTTGTGTCAATTTTCTTGATTCGATGGTAACAAGCTTTTTTTCCCCCTTTTTTTTTCTCTTTCATCCCCCTCCTCTTCTCTCCTTGGAATGTTGTCCCGCTTTGCGCTGTGATTGCATGTCACTCGCTGGTGATGATGTCCTGTCACATGGCTTATTGCTATGATAAATACCATGCCCAATGATCTCTTCCATGTTGCCATGGTTTCCATATTGCTACACTCTTCTGTATGTTTGCTTATATGATTTTCCCTCCGAAAGTTCCCATGGTGCACGGTGCTACGCCAGCCACTGTGTCCGCAGCAACAACATCTGCCACAAGTGTTCCCTTCGCTGCAACAGCCACAGCCAACCAGGTTTGCTAATTTACAGCTTTGTTTCTTAAAAACAACTCTAATAGGGCTCAATCCAGCAGCCTTTATGCACACTGATTTCCCATTGAAGTCAGTGGGAGTCATGTGTCTATGAGGGCTGTAGAGGGTGCTGTAATGAGCATGGGGTTTCAAAGATACCTCTTGTTGGCCTACACATTCTTTCTATTATGAGCAGCAGAATGCTTTTATGCCATTTATAAGTGCTCCAAAGTTGTCGCGGCTCCATTTCTGAAGCTACTAAAATGGTATTTACACAAGCAATTCTCATTTGGTCTCAACCAATTGTGCAGGTATATTGATTAGTCAAAAATAGAGGCAATCTTAAGGCTTTTACTAGAAGTATTTGGTGTATACAGTTCCTAAAGTCACCTAAATTCTTAATAAAAAACGGAAAATATTTAAATGTATTACATATGCCACAAATGACCACTCTTGTAAATAAGAGTTTGTTATAAAATTATAATTTGGTTTCTTTGATAGGCACATTGCATATTCAAAAGTAATTAAGTTCGTGTGCAAATTTCTAAGCTTTGGTTCTCAATGCTTTAAATGAAAAAAAAAAAACATAAATGCTCTTAATTCTGTAATTACCCTGCATAAATATTGGAGATTCATGAAGAAAAAAGAAAATATGGTAAATTGAGACTCATTGTATATTGCTGCAGGTTTACAGAGTAACAGTTACACAGGATACTTTTAAATAAAAGTAAATTTTGTGGTATACAACAATGACTATTTAAAATAAAATTATTATTTAAAAATTAAAAGTTGACATACATTCCACCAGCATTTTCTGATTCTGTTTAAAAATATATTCTAAAATACTGGTTGAATTAAAGTCTCATTTATATAAAAGTTTGGGTTTTAAATATATAGATATGTTTGTTATGAAAGAAAAGTTCATTTGGGTTGGTAGCATATGAAAATAGGTAACCAAATTTCAGATAACCCTCTGACTACAGTTAAATGAAGTTGAGTGAGTATCACAAGAACCAGTATCCGATGTGATTCTACATGTCGCCCCATAGGAAGAGAAGAACAATGGAGTCCCATCTAAATTTGTATTTTTTTAATATGTCATGTATTCTTGATGAACTTTCAGAAATCTGTATACCCATTAAAAACTTTCAAAAGTATACTGCCAAGATGGATTTATTTGAAAGTTTTAGACAAACTTTAAATATTTCTTGGTAAAGAATCATTAGTTTTTCAGAAGCTTGCCAAATTAGCCCTGAATTTACTGTAACACATCAGACTTATTTACAAGAATGCTAGTTTGTGTATATGTGGCATGTTAATAAGTAATCTTTGACAGAAATATCTTAATAGATTCAATCCAATTCATTTATGGTGAAGATCAGTGGTACTGAACTCTCTTGTTTGTATCATGTGTGACTATAGAATTGCTGGTGTAAGCAGAACTATAGCAAAGCAAATTTCAACATGCCCTTGGCCACTTGGGTTGTAGGGGACACTTTACTTTTTGCATTGTGCTGTGACCATTTCATGCATAATCTTGGGTCTTCATACTATTTTACAACCAAAGGAAAGAAAAGGGAATGGATATATATATACACACATATATTATATCTACATATACATACATATGTATATGCCTACAGTACATTAGCAATGCTGGAAATAGCTGATGCCACAAAATGCAGCCTGCATGCATGCAGAAGTTTTAGCTGGCCCTTCATCTGCATCGATTGATGTTGAAGGTCCTTGGTATGTTTCGACAGCCCCATCCTTGATGCTTCTACACTGTTGGGTGCAACATCCTGTCCTGCTGCAGCAGGAAAAATGGTATGAGAAGCTTCATTATGCTTGGAGCACATTTTCGTGCCATTTGCCAATGCTATAAAATTGTGTAAAAAAAAGTCAGCTGAGAAATGGAAAAAAAATAGGGACATATTAATATACATTCCAAACTGTGGATTGTAGCATGTTGAATTAGTCTAGGATGTCTACATTGAAACAATAATAAAATGTCTTTGTGTATGTGACTTCATTATTCTCCCATCAACCTTGCAGAAATAGTATTAGTACCATTTTATAGAAGAAATGTAATCATAGAGTAATTAGTTGCTTTGCTCAAGTTCACACAACCAGGAAATGAATCACTAGCAACAGAACATGTTCTTTTGGCCTGTGATGGTCTCCTCTATCGGGCCGCTGCTCCCATGCTAGCAGCATTAATTTTGGGTTAGAAAAGAATCAAGTTACAAATTTGCAGTTCTTGGCTTTGGGGACTATTGAAATAAGTAATCTCTATATCAGTTTCTTACTGAATTTTCTCTCAAGTTTTCTAATTATGTTGCCTAGTTAAAATACATTAAGGTGTGCAATCTGGATCCAGAAAATATGTTCTGAAGTCAGGCTATGCCCTTAGCCAGTTCTTTTGAATTATTCCCTATAATTCTTAACTGGTATTTTTAATTTGGAAAAAGTTAGACACTCTAATTTGAATGAAAATGGTAGGAATTTGGTTGCCCAAAAGTAAACAAGACGTTTCTTATTCTGATTTCTTTATTATTAATAAATAACTGAAACCACAGGGGTGTGGGCGCATGTGTGTAGGCCAACAAAAAGGGCTTCTTTCAATTACTGCTCTGCATGAATTTTTGGTAGTTTTACTTCTCTTACTTCCTAAAAACTGGTAACATTTATACAATAGCATTTAACATAAATATTTTTAAAAATGAGTTGCTATTTTGGCATTTAAGTTCATATTAACTGACTGTTATATTGACCAGATAAAGACTGTCACCTCACAGCTGATTCTCACTCTTCTTGAAATATTTATTAAGATGTTTTCATCTCTTGGTTGTTGGCTTGCTTGCATGATCATTCATTAAATAATTTTTTATTTGCTAGATACCCATAATATCTGCCGAACATCTGACTAGCCACAAGTATGTTACCCAGATGTAGAATTGTCATCACTAAACAGTAAGTTCATTATGTAATATACATTTGTATGTCTGTGGAAATTTTCTTAAGATAGCAATTGCGTAGTGTACTTAAATTTCGCAGAACTTCAGAGAGAATATTGTAGACTTCACATTTTTATTGTAGATGGGTTATGCAGAATTGTATACAAGTACGATACTGTCAACAAAATATTGAAGGATAGTAACTTTTGTTTTTTATTTCATAATAGACACAAGCATGAAGAAAAATATGACTTAAAAGTAAAGAGAAGGCATGGGTTAAGGGTTGGCAAATATTTTTAAAGGGCCAAAATAGTAAATATTTTCGGCAGTGTGGACCATATAGTTTTTGTGGCATCTGGTCATTTCTGCCACTGTAGCATGGAAGCTCTCGGACATAGCACAAAGTAGTGGTGGCGAATATATGGCACTCTTTTGTTTTTAAGTCAAAAGATGTTAATGTAAGAGTTGTTTTTTCTAAACCAAAACCTCAGTATTCAGGTTTAATTGCAGTGTTGGCACTTTGAAATAAATAAGTGGACTTTGGGTTGCAGTTTGGACACTCATCTCTAAAAGGTTCGCCATCACTGATATAAAAGAAAGGATATGGCTATGTTCCAATAAGACTTTTTTGCAAAACAGAGTAAGCTGGATATGGCCCACAATCAGTAGTTCAGCTGACTCCTTGTGATCCTGGTTAATTTCATTTTTCCTATTGTTTGACTAAATCTTAAGTGTAAGAATATGTACTTGGGCCGGTGAGATGGCTCAGTGGCGTAAGCGCCTGCCTTGCAAGTGCGAGGGCCCGAGTTCGACTCCCGGATCCCACATACAAAAAAGGGGCCGGTGATATCGCTCAGCGGCACGGGTGCCTGTTGGCACGCGAGGTCCTGAGGTCGACCCCCCGGTACCCACCAAAAAAAAAACAAACAAAAAAAAGAATATGTACTTATCTCATCCTGTGCATTACCATTAACAGAGTCATTAGATTGAAGTAATTGTGACTTTAACTAGTTATACACATACATACACACACACAGGTATATGTGAATACACATAACTACATACCAGTTGAACAGTTAGGTACTTCAAAATACTTATCTTGGGAGGTCATATAATTCTGAAAACATTGTCATTGCTCAAAACTGCTTTGAAAATCACATAGAAACACTGTCTTAAGTACTTTGAAAGGCACCTTCTTGTCATTCTTAGAAAATGTATTTTATTTGATATGCATTCAAGTTACAATCTGTGCTCAGAAGCATGATGGTACTTATATTTAGAAAGAACATTTAAAACTGAATTTGGTAAATAAAATGGATGGTCATTCCATTGTTGCTTCCTTTCTTTCATTTATTTGGTCATCAACATTACAAATAAGGTTTTGGTGTTACTTTGGGTTAGTTGCAGGCCAAGGAGATAAAGATGTAAGTAATCGCAGGATAATAGATTAAAATAAGAGGTCTGGAGCAAAGATGAAATGAGCAACTCTTCCCAACAAAATCAGAAAAAATGTTAACAGTGAACGTGTACATGGTGAATGGAGGAATAAGGATCTTAGAGAAGGGCAGAGTGCCAAGTCAGGATTCATGGTGGCAGAGAACCAATTAGAGACCATGTTGACCAATCCACAGTGAGAGCCAGAGACTGGAGCCCACTGCTGGAGAGAAGGGTGGATAGAATTGTGAGACCATTTAAGAGAGAAATTAGACTGCATTTGAGAAGCACTAGTAAAGACATGCTGAGATCATGAATTAAATTGTTGAAATTAATTTTTATTTAATGAGCTGTCTCAAAGCAGTTCTGATAAATAGGCTCATGATCATGAGCAATAGTACGTTGTTTTTAGTTTGTAGATTAAGGAGAAGAGTAACTTTTCTTCATTTGACATGTTAGAAAATCTGTGTCTAGCTTTTATAGTCTTTAGATATGTTTAGTATGTATATATGCAACTATGTGCTATTTCTTAGCAATAATTCAGGTTGAAATATATGATACCACATGACCGTAAGTCCATCAGTACATAGTAAATCAGTAGGCTTGTTTTTATGGAAGTTTAGGACCCTGATGTTCTGTTTTTCAAAAAAGGTTTGCTTTCATTTAAAGTTGCAGTATTTAAACTGGTTAAGTCAGCAAAACGGTGATTTCTCTCATTCTCAAAGTTATACTCTAAACCATACTTTTCGTTTTTAAACATTTCCTGATGAGACTAAATTTCATGTAAAAACTAAAACTTCTGACTCTGATATATTATAATATCCATTAAAGCTTAATTCATTAGGAATTATTCTTTAATAAGCAAGGATTTTAATTTTTCTTGGTATTAGAGGAAAAAAAACTGTAAGCTTGAATTATCTAAAAAACTCACTTAAAGTATCATATTTCCATGGATTTTAATTTTGTAAGCCAAATTCTGAAAACTTATTAAATTTTACAAAAGAAGTAAAATAAGTTTAAATTCTGCTCCGCAAGAATAGTGTTTTAAAAAAAAAAAAACTCTACTAAATTATGCCCCTTGATTCTGCAACTGTATTTAGCTTATTAATAGGAAATTTTTGAGAAGAGTCTATAATTTTATTAAACTGCATGTCATTGCATACACAAATACCCATTTACCCATTAACAGACAAATTTGCCCATTTGTACTTCTGAAGTGGTTTTTGTTTTTACATGAGGATATAACATATGTGTAAATATACTTTAATTAAGAAATAAAATTTTCATATTAAATATGTATTGTAAACTGCATTTAGTAATTCTAGTTTAACACAAATTATTTCTTTTTTCCTTGTAGATCATACTAAAGAGGAAAGGACAGTGTGCTTGGTTAGAGTAAAGGACGAGGTCATTAGCCATATTGTATATACCTTCAAGCAACACACACAAAAATCCCTCAGCCATAAGACATCCACATATTGCATGTTAAACAGAAGAAAAGACAACATGGAAATCCACTGCACACTTTTGCCTATACACTTTGTACATTTAATTGATATTTGTGCTGAGGTGATATTCCTGTCTAAAAGAACAACATTGTCTTTCTTTTCTAGCACAGAGTTATGCATTAAAATATGCATACCTAATTAGTTTCCTATATATTCATGCCATCTTGAAAAGACAGACTATGGTATAACCATGATTCTATTATGTATTGGTACGTCTGTAGACCAAGATATAATTTTTTAAAAATAAGTTTATTTCTTTCAAGGTTTACAAATAACAAAGGTGCACCTTGTATTTAAAATTGCCATTATAGGTGAGAGCGTGCATGCACAGTCATTTTCGTTTAAGAGTAATATTTTTAATGTAATAGATTGTAAGACGTGGTGAGGGAGGGATCTGACAGAGATGAATGTGCCAAGCAAAACCACAACTGTGTATATTTTAAAGCACATCATGGCTTTAAGTACCATGTTGTCAAGGATTCTCATGAAGTGCCATAGACTGTACATCAAATTAGAGTATTATTTCTTCAGTGTTATTGTTTTCAGAGCCACATTCTGTTGCTTATTTGCTAGTACTAATCAATCAAAGGGCACCATTCTTTTTTCTTTTTTTTTTGGAAACCAAAGCTGTCTCAGAAATGGCCAATTTAACTACAGTAACAATAGACAGCACATCACAAACTCTCAATACAGATAAACTCACATACTGGAGATATATATAATAGATAAATATATAAAATTATTTTAATGCATTGTAGTGTAATATTTATGCATACTATACTGTATAACATGTTATTCAAAAGGGATATGCCATTTCTGAGACACGATAACAAAAAATGTTTGAGGAAATTATTTTGCTTCTATTTATAGCCTCTGTCAAAAGTCAAAAGACTATAAATGCTTTGCAAAAAAATGGTTTCACGTTTGCTTCATCCAAGTCACATTCAAAATGGTGACTCTAAACAAAGAAGAAAGCAGCACTATCATCAGATGCATGATAAACCAAAATATGAAAATGGCAAATGTTTAATTAACCTAGTAATTGGGTGGGTAAAGTACATGGGTGAATTTTATATGTGATTTTTGTTTTGTTCAGATTAACTGCTTATAGCCTTAGAAAGCCTTTTACAAAATTAAAAAAAAAAAAAAACAATAGATGTGCATTCAGTTTTTAAGAATGGATTCATCCAAAGGAATTCCTTTTTTTCTTTTTTCTTTCCTTTTTTTTTTTTTTTTTTTCTTTTTTTTTTTCTTTTTTTCTCTTTTGTGGTTTGGATGTTGCAGCTAGTAAAGGATATTTTTGCTCTGTTCAGCAGTTCTAAAAACTGCTGAAGTAGGGGCCAGGTCACTGGTAGTTATAGTATGGAATGGGAGAAGTGAAAGTTCAGTTATAGAACTTTCCATACTTCCAAGTTTACTGCAAGTTTTTATGCTTGAGAGAGATGCTTTCTAATATAAGACTGATGTGTTGATTTTACTGATTGTACTGTACATCTATTAAAGCCTTAGATTATTACATTACGGGTTGGAACCCATACCAATGTAATTTCAATCATGTTAAGAGAGTAATGGTGACTTCACATGTTATTGTAGTTAGTTACATTATAGAATATTACTTATTTTTCTTGTTAAAATGTAGTTTTTCATTTCCTACATTTATTAGATTTTCATTTTCTATTAACAATTGAATACCATTTCAGTTTATAGACTATTGTTTTATTAGATTTTACTGATGAATTTTTCAAAATACAAAAAAATTAGTTTTTCCTTCATAACATACTCAGTTTTGAATTACATGTAGTGTCATATGGATATTCGTATTATTGTTAACTAAATGATTTATATTTTACTGATTTAATATTACAGTGTAAGAATGTCAGTCATTGTTAGTTCTTGTCTAGTTTTCATTAAAAGAACAAAGATCTTTTATATGGATATCTTATAAATATATAATCATTGCTAAGTAAGAAGTTGTTGCTATTGCAACAATCCTGGCAGACAATTGAGTAATATTTTGATGATTTATTTTGTTTGTAATTAGTTATTATAAGAATATCTAGATCCTAGATATTAGAATAAAATTTATTTTCTACTGTATCCATTTCAAATGTTAAAGTATTGTTTAATATTTTTGAAATCCCTGAATATCAGGCCTTGTTATAAATAAGCTGCATAATCAATAAATAGAACAAGGGACTTTTTGTTGATAATCCAAATACTCAAAGTTTACGTAATGAGAATTATAGTGTGTGTGCAAACTCTTGAGGGTTGATTATGCTGCAATTTAGCATGTCGGAACGTCTAGAGGGAAGGTTGACTTTTTGCACTTCTGTATATAGTCAAAAGAGAGAAACCTGTATAATAGTAAGATCTTATTTTGAATAAAAACGTCTATAATTACAAGGAGTTTTGTTAAGGCTAATAAAATGACAGACTGAGCAAAATTGCTTGCAAAAGTGGCACAGAGTTAGCACTCCATACCCCTTCAAACATGTTGCTTTGCTTTTTGTGGACAGCTTGTAGTTTGCCAGGATATTTTCAGCTGGAAAGATATGTCATCCTTCCAAGATCTCATGACTGACAAAAACTCCATTGGGCCAAATCTGCCTGAAGATCATTACCAAAAATAGCAGGTACTTCGACCATTAAGGTGAAATCATGGATCAAATATTCCTTACATTTTTCAAAACTACTGCATGTTTAAAACTTCAAAAAGAAAAAAAGAGAGAAAGAACTATACTAAGGACATATATTATTCAAATCAGTTTCTGCCAATTTCAGTGGTTTATTGTTCACAAAAAGAAATCTTCAAAACAAGTATTGACTTTCACAAAATTTAAACCATAAACAGGCAAACCAAACAGCACACCGTAGCTATAGTTGTTATGTGATTGTTTTTTAATTGCTGTAGGATCCTGTTCTTTCAGCAGGTGAAAAAATAAAACACAGTTCAGATTCCACTGTTTTAATTTCCAATGCGGAAGCATTCAAAAGAGCAAAGTGTGATGATGGCACTTGTTTGATGAATTAGTCTATCCAGCCTTCACTCAGCTGGTTAATGATGTTGCACTTATCGGCAACCCTACCACTTTCACCTGCTGAAAGGACAGATGTGCTTGGTTTTACTATTATGTAATCACAACTTACTTTCTGCTTGTAGTTGCTTAAAATTATGTATTTTGTCTTGGGCTCCAATTTGTTTTATGCTTATTTTATTATTACTGCAGTAGTTGACTTTGCTGTATGGAAAAATAAAGTGAAATTGCCCTAATAAAACTTCTCTTTCTTAAGTATATTTGTGTATCTGAGATTGAATAGTAAAGTATTTTTGTGCATTTCATGCAGCCATGCATGTACATCTTTAGGAACATCTGATACATAATTTCATTATATGGTGTTAATGGATTGCAAAAAAGGCATTTACTTCTTTCTCACTAGTTATCTTTTGGATACTGAGGATCTGAATCAGATATATTGCCATTCCATGCCCAGTGTCTTCTGAAAACTTACCTTTTTCTGACACTTAAGTGCTGACTGAAATGTAAAGGAGAAAACTATAACAATAACAACAACAACAACAAAATCAATTCTATATCACTGTCTTTCTTTTAAGAAATGCTATTTCCTTGAGTGATCAAGCTGACTAGCACTGGAAATCAGCCAATCTAAGAAAGCGTTTCAATATTGAAATACATATGACATTTCATTCAGAAGGATAAAAGTGTTTATGCATATACCCAGCTGAGCCAAGCCATGATCTAACTCCTGAGTGTGAGTATATGCATGTGTGCGTGCATTATATACGAACTCCCTACAATGAATGTAATCATTATGTGCTGCAAATATGTACCAGTAAAAAATTTTAAAATTATTTTGTTTGAAGTAAGGGCCTGCTATCTCATATGGGCTTTTCATGTTACAAATCTATAGATAGCCAGTGAAGGCCAAAGTTCCATTATGAAGAATATTTTTATATTTGATCTTTTAGTTCTGCTCTATGTTGACTCAGCCACTTGGTATTTGGTCAAAGGCTACAAATTCTCCTTTTAAAGTGATTCCTCTTTTTTTCCCCAAAAAACTTATTGCAAGCATCAGAAGTTATTTATAATTGATATAGTTTATAATTAGCACAGTTCTGTTTCTGGTTGAGTTCTATGGGACATTTTTGTTGTTCTCCACAGCTGTTTATGGGAAAGAAAATGGCTGGCCTGGAGATGATTCTCTAAAGCAAAGGGCCATGACTTTTCTTGAGTACATAAAGACATTGACTCTCTCCAGTTAGTGATAGTATTTTGGGTATCTTCTAATTGAACAAAGAAACTATAACAAAAAGCCATTGTAACTCTTTGGTACTCTAAATGAAACTGAATTTTATTAACATAAGTGTAAATGAATGCATCTGAAAAATGGTAGGTAAGATTCTTTTTTCTCCAAACAATACTCAATATTCAGAAGATATTACTGCTATGGAGCCCACTGGGGATTCTCAGCTCACATGATTCTCTTAGAAGTCACTTTCTTTCTCACTTAGGGGAACAAAATCATTTGCTAGAACTATTACTTCACAATAGAAACTAGGCTAGGGATAGTGACCCTTCTAGATCTTTCAGTGATACAAACAGCCCACTGTGGCAATGTGCCATAGGTTCGCCACCACTGGCCTAGGGCATAACCCATTTTAAATGTTCAAATTTGATTGCTGACCACATGAAGGGAACCAAAAATTGAAATTAGATGTTTAAAAGTGCAAAGATTTGCTCTGAGCTTTCCTGATCTATGACAATATGGTAATGCCTTATTGAAGTGACTTGAATGTGGCCCCTGTGCCATTGCCATCCTTAGTCTTGTCTCTGACACTGTCCCTCTTAGGATGGTCAGCCCCACCATCCCTGGAAAGGGCTTTGGCACCTACAGTAGTTGGGGTGAGTAGTAAACCTGGAATGTTGTTGGCTAAGGCCACACAGGGCCACGGCCTCCCACTTAGAATTTCACAGAAGGTGGATTCCTAGTTCTCTGGGCACCAGGACAGCAGTATCTCAGTTCGTGCTAGGTTGACTTTGACCTGGGGCTCATGGACTCTTCCAAGTCCTGCTGTCAAACCTCCTGGGCAGTGTCTGTGTTTGTGCTGTTCACCTGCATCCTGTCCTGCTAGGGACCCAGGGGAAGGACCTACAGCTTGTTATCTTCTGCTGCTTCTCAGGATTTGATTCCCTCTCACTGTTCTAAACTTCCAAACCTCTACCTTTTCGTTGCATAAGCTTTTTCTTTGTTCGTGTTGCTTTTCTTTCACTAATTAAATGTCAGGAAGTGGAAAAACTGGCCCATTTCTTTCATTTCTGGAAAAAGTAGCAGTGGCCAGGTAGAACCCATCTGTTACCATTAGCAAAGTGATAGGACTTTCTGAAATAATTTACTGAATCAAGTGTGCTCAGTTACTCTTTTTCCCCTCCTTATTGAGTTTTGTAATGACAAAACTTACAATTTCCTTTTTAAGAGACAAGGAATAAACTTGAAACTTTATTCGTAGTGGTTGGGGCCACTGGGTGGTTATGTAAATTTTAACTGCCCCTCTCAGTCACATTTGCCTTTTGGTGGACATCTGGAATGTTGCATATTTGATCATTGAACTTAGAAATGCTCAGCAGTGGGTTAAACTGCAGCTTTGGGTTGACCTGTGTGATCTGCTGCCATGAACACAATTTTATGTGAGGGAAATTCAAATTATTGCAGCTGCTACCTGTGCAATGATCATGAGTACATTTCTGGGGAAATAAAAAAGGCAGCCATTCCTTTATAGGAAGTTCCCATATTTATGTGACCTTGGGCTCCAGTGCCAGACTTACTAAATCTGTTCTGGCAATAGATATGCAGGTTGCAGAAAGGACTGAACGTTGAGTTGTACCTTCAAATTATGACTGAAAGGCAAATTATTTGGATCAGGATAGCTGTGACCAAAATTGCCCTTGAAGATAGGATGTGTTCTCAGGAGAAGTCAGACCACAGTCATAATGGACTTACAAACAATCAGTCAGAGTGGCTCTCAAAGTCTGGACATAGGTGAGCTGTCTGCAGAAGCACATACTAAGAATTTATAGAGCAGTGAAGTAATAACTAAAATTTAGTCAAGCTGATTGCCAAAGTTCACTTAGAATGACATACATTCAGCTGAAGGAAATTATATGTAGTGAGAAAGTGGCAAAGCTAAGCAGAAAATCTGAACTTCTGAGATCCCACAATACAGCATAAGTTCAGACACACTAAGATGGAACAAAGACATGTGGAACCAGAAGCCCACAGCAGAGGTTGAATAAAAGCAACCTCAGTATTTGACACCTAATAGTAAAAATCTGGACACTGCCAAGGGGCTTTCGTAATAGGAAGGAACTGATATTTCCCCTGCTTTGCTTTACTACCAGAACTTTTCCTTTCTCAAGTCCACCTAATTTCCAGACACGGGCTTTTGTGGTCCCTGAAGAGAAACGTAAATACTAACTGGTTGGAGTAATAGAGGCAGAGGGAAGGGCTGATTTCCACAACCTTGTGAATGGGAAGGGTGGTAAGTACCACAGATGTTGGTAGGGAACAGAAACTACATGGGGTAACTTCCTAAAATGATTAAGTGCACTAAGAATTTTTACACTCATAAAATGCAAAGCTCCTAGAGCATTAGGGAGACATTACAGCAGTTAAGATCAAAGGGTATGCAATCAGAACACCTGGATTCGTGTCTCAGTGTCTCAGCACCTGGACTTTGGCAAGGCCCTTCACTTCTCTGTGACTCCATTTCAACTTCAATAAAACGGGAAAGGAATACCTACCTTCGGGTATTGATTTTCAGGGTTGTGATTTTCAGTTTGCTGCAGATTGGAATTATTTCGGTGATCTATGAAAAGTATTAATACTTGTTTCCTACTTCTAGCCATTCTGATTTAACCCTCCATGGAGGAAACTGCTTGGTTAATACATACTGAAGTGTTAAAAATGTGCCTGGCATATAGCTAGCAATTAATAATGTTTACTACAATGGCTATTTTAGTCCTAGTGTTATACAACCCTTTCAAAACAGCTGGGTACCTACTATCCATTTGTGCCATCTGTACTTCTATTCTGTTCAGTAGTACTGAAACTTTAACTTCCTATAATTTACCACAACAGGTCCTGCTCATTGCTTCCCTTCTACTGAGTATTTTAAAAATAGAACCCTATACTTTTTTACTCACTCTGAAAAATTTTACTTCTTCATATGCATAGTTCCTGTTCCAGCTTGATGTGGCCACAGACCATACCTACCCATATCAAATTGAAATTAACCATTTAGACATATCTGAACTTAACTCTTTGAATCCCCTTTTACATTTTTATACTGTACTCAATAAATGATAGGATGCATTATCATAAAATTCATGCCATTAAATAATACATTTGTTAAAAATTCTAATAACATCTGAGGGACACTAATACATTTCCATGTCCTATTTTACCATAGGCTTCTTTTAGATGTTTAGATCTTTTAGATGAGATGACTCAGCTCAACAAACATATACTAAGACTCTAGCAATATGCTAGGCTCTGAGATATAGATAAATGATAACCTTAAAATGACTAAGATGTATAAAATACATAATTTCCTTTGATTATGCACTTAACCAGTTTTCTCCATCTCCCACAATCTGTTACTATACTGCATAGTAGTTAAGAAGCAGATTAAGTGAAAATTAGTTTCACTTCTTCAATAAAATGATGTGACCACCCTACTCATTGTCTAATTTGTTTTATCTTTAAAATGTAACCTTAATATTTAAAGAATATATCTGGAGAGTATAATGCAAATAATTTCACTGCAGCAGCATTTAAAACTTTATTTTTAACTGATGCATAAAAATATAAAAATTATACATATTGATAGGGTTATTGTGATGTTTTTATACATGTATGCATTGTATATACTTAGAGTAAACCTAGCTCCCTCTTCAAACAGTTACTGTATCAGGGTTTACTAGAGAAACAGATATAACACAAGATATACAAATGTAGAAGAAATTACAAGATCGGCTTACAATGGTCAGCCACAGAGTTGGATGAGGAAGCGTGCAGAGGGTGTCTGCATGCTGGAGGCTGAAGGGTCCAGTCCAAGGTCTGGAGCTCACTGCAGTGTTCTGTGTAAGTCGGTATCAGGAGGCCTGTGCGTCTTCGCTGGACCACTGAAGAATCTACACGGGAAGGCTGAGTCTACAACGAAGGCTGAAGAGTCCCAGGCAGACGCTGAATAGTCTGCACCAGAAGCCAGGAGAGGGCATCCAAGCTGAAGGCGTTGACTGGAGCTCCTCCGAAGAACCAGCAATCAGGCCTTCCTCATTTCCCTTTTGTTGTATGCAGGCTACCCACCCTGGAGGGGGTCCTTTACACCCACACCATCTCCGAGCCCTCTTCTTGCACAGGCTGAGGATGTTTACGAAGGACAGAGGCTGGCCTCCTGTTGAATCACTTAGTTAAACTAAACTTCTCAAGTTGACACAACCAACAACAACATCCTGGAGTGGGTAAGGGCAAGTCCTCTACACCCCAGAATTTAGAGCTGCTGAGTTACTTAGTTAAGCTTCTAGACTTCTCAAGTTGACACAATGTATCAACCTTTACAATTACTCTATAGGAAAACATTCAAAATCCTTCTAGCTTTTTGAAATATGTAGTACATTATTGTTATCTGCAGTTACCCCACTATGCAGTAGCACACTGGAACTTACTCCTAACTGTAGCATTTTTTGTAATAGTAAAAACAGGAATAACTTACTTTTCAATAATCAGAAAATGAACAAAAGTATTGTATTCAGAGTATTACATATTTCCAAAAGTAATTTACATCAAAATAAGTGAGAAATTTAATGGTAAGATTCCAGGAAACTTAAATTTTTTAGATTTTCAAAAGACATTTTAGTAAACATCAATTGCTTTTTATTTAAATTCCTTCATATTTCATTCCTTTATTTTTAACTTGAATTCATTTACATTATCTTCTAGTTCATTTTTTCCAGTTAGGTGAGTCAGTTTGTCAAACTGATACTATTAAATTATAATGTTTTTACGAAATACGCACTTCATCTATCAATGTTAGTTGAAAAATTACATTAAAATATCTTACTGAATCAGTAAAACATAAACATTATTTTAAGGAAGAATAGCAAAATGATATTAATAAAGCCTTTAATTTTAACCTTATGCTTAATTCTTTAAAATTTTAACTGGTTTACATGTGATTAAATCATTCCATTTCCATTTTCTTTAAAGCATAGATTTCTGTTTTAAAATCGTCAATCAAATCTGTTTTATTTAGATGGTAATCCACATATGTTCCCTCCCACCACTACATACTGAGTAACCAGAATTAGTTAATATCTATTTATAATAATTGTAGAAAGAGAAGACAAGCATGTGTAATACCTTAAGAAGATTTGCTAGCGGGGTAACTCTATTTTGGGGTAAGAACAAGCAGCAATCCAAGAGGTGACATGTGAACAGAGATCTAAATGAAATAAAAGAGACATCACATTATCTTGATGGCCACACCCTTTCCTGCTACATTTGTTGTTAAATGCTGACTTATTTTTCCTGCCAAATTAAATGCCAATACATCCAGAAGTATCCTCCTCCATTCTGATGCCATAGGGGTAACAGTAATTATTTCTCACTCTATTTTCTCACAGTGTATTGTTTTATTCGTATTCATTTCGTTCTGTCTGGTATTACAGTTTTGTTATTTACAATTTGGAATTTCTCCAAAGATAGGTACTTGCTTGCTAGTCTTATTCATCTTTGTGTAGTACCCAGTGCCTAAATCATGTTTTGTATTTAATAGGTCTCAGTTGATTGTTTCCTTAAATTTGTAATTAAATCTGCCTCCTAACTTTGATTGAAAATTCATATTAGGAACATTGTATGGTACTCTGCTTTTCAGGCAATGGAAACAATGCAGCCATGGAGTATCTAGAAATGTTGCCATACTCACAATGCTTTCCATTCTTTGAAAAATCTGGGGAAATAAACTGGTATTTCCCAGCCCACACCCCACTCTGTATCCCCTTGACCGTACCATCAAATAGAACAATTTAGAATGTATTTAATTAAAACTACCCTCTTTTCTTCAGTAGAAAAATGTGATTAATTCATTGTCCATGGAGAAAATATAAGAAAGAATATTCCAATATGTGTTGCAAGCATTTATGAACATTTTCTTCTTCTCTTTTTTTTTTTTTTTTTTTTTGTGGGTACCCGGGGTCGACCTCAGGACCTCATGCGCCAGCAGGCGTCCGTGCCACTGAGCGATATCACCGGCCCTTTTTTCATATGTAGGTTCCGGGAGTCAAACTCAGGCCCTCGCGCTTGCCAGGAAGGTGCTTACGCTGCTGAGCCATCTCACCGGACCCCGAACATTTTCTTAGAAGGAATCTGGGTGGCAAAAGAAAGAACATACCTTTATAAACTTTCTATATTCTTTAGAATATGTCTAAGTCTGAACCTGAGAGTCTGTTGTCTTGCGTGCAAATGTTCTTTCTTCCCATCTGCTAACAGGTTTTTATTTATGTATGCACTTCTTTTCTTAGACAACTCAAGCCTGTGTAAATTAGCATTAATGGCAGAGCACATGAGTAATATGAACCATTTACTTGGGAATGATTTTAAGAATTGCAGTGGACATTGATTTGTACAGAAAATAGAGCTATAGCCTGAGTACTTTTTAACATATTTATCTTGTTTTAATTGGTGAGTTTCTTTTCCTTCATCCCTATTCCCTTTATATTATCTCCCAAGGCTGTAAGCTTTGATCATTATTTTAGGCTACCTGAGCTCCCAACAGATTCCCTACTATGAAAAGGTGTATTGAATAATTACTTTATTTAAAGGAGTTACGTGGGTCTAGGGCTCCACTCCATTGTTCTATAAACAGTTTTCCCATTTGTTCATGTCTAATTAGCAACCCCTGAATTAAAGACAAATTTTCAGTTCTATAGCTAATGAGATTAAAATAGTTTAAGATACTTTGTATAAAAATCACTTACATTTGTATTTATTTATTTTGTTTCCTTCCTTTCATTTCCTTCCTCTCTTTCACCCTTTCTCATCTTTTTTCACTTTATGTAAACATTTACCATCTATATCATATGCTCTCTAGACACTGAAGACAATAGATAAAACCAAATAAATTTCTATACCTAAAGAACCCAAAGAATGATCGACAAATAGTTAAAAGAAAAAAATACAAGTTAATGACTATCACACTAAAAAACCTACACAGACCATTAGGGGACAGAACTGGGAGACCAGGGGATGGATCTGTGGTTGTGGAAACACGAAGTTCCCCAACTTCACTCTTTTTCCCTGGTTTTCAGTGTTATTTATTTGCTTATTTATTTATTTTTTGCAACTTTCTAAAAGCATTATCATGCTGATAAATATAATGGAGAATATTGCTGTTACAATACCCAAACCTTAAATTGGTAAATTTTGATCCCATAAGCACCAATGATACTTTCTTTGCCTTGAATTGATTGGATGGATTGACATAATGCATATATCTTTATTAACTTTCTCATTTGCTATTATCCATCACATACATGATTAAAATATTTTAAAATATGCATACAGGAAAATTCCTAAAATATTTGCCTTATTGCATTTTTTTCAGATTTCCCAAAAAAGGCTATTAATCTTATTTCAAATATGTACAGATAAGGATGGATTAATAAATTGTATCTCCAAAAAAATTAAACATCTTAGTGTTTACTATTAACATTTTCTGTATTTTCTCCTGAGTTTTACAATGAAGAATGAATGAATTCTCACTGGAGGATGTTCCTTCCTCCAGGCCTAGAATGACTAACATTCTAGACAACCACTGGTTTACTTCTGTTATTTCCCTGAAGTACAAAAAAACTTGTCCTCTAATGATTGTAAAACACTTGAACAAACCAATCTTTTTTTTTAAGAGTTCCTAAAGATAGTAAATTAATGGATTATAAGAGCCTAACACGTTCAAATGAAAATATTTATTGGTTACACTGATCTAAGCATATGTTAGCACTGGGATATGGAGAAGAAATAAATAAGGCAATGTTCCTTCGCTAATGGAGAGCACAGTTCCGCTGGAGAGGAAGGCATATGGGCAGCAACACATACTGAGGAGTAAGGGTGGTTGGAAAGGTCCAGTACTAAAGTGAGCCTGAGGCGATACAGGTCTTTCTGGAGGAAGTGGCAACCAGATCAGCCATTGTGTTTAGGCAAAGAAGTGGGAAGTTTCTATCAGACAAATGAGGCCACCTTAGTTCAGGCAGAGAAACAAGTACAAAACTTAAGGCTTCAACACATATGTTATCACATAAAATATGAGGCTGAGAGGCCCAAATGAAGAAGCTAAGAGAGAGACTGAAGTAGTACCAGGGAGTCATCTTGAACCTCAGTCAAGAGTTTGCAGTTTCAGAGGGAGCTGTAGAAAGTTGAAACACTGGTTACCACCAGCAGAGGATTTGTGAAGGCAGAACTGGAGGCAGTATAGCCAGCTACTGGTCATGAGACATCAGGATAGTGAATTAGGATGGGAAGTTTAGAAACTGTATTACTTGGGAATCTCCCAAGAAGTGGATGCCAAGACAGAATAAAAGTTCAAGAGGTTTAATGGGGAAGGAGCCAGAGAAAGTGGGAAGAAGCGTCAAAACATCCTATAGCTCTGACATCTGTGAAGGAAAGGGGAAGGAAAAACATAGGGTAGGGAAAATTTCGATGAAGCTAGCAGAGACTACCCAAAGCAAATGGCCAAATAAAGGACTTAGCATCTTGCTGTCGTGAGTCTGAATTAGTGGGAGTAGCAGCTAAGAAGCAAGATTGGAACGCATGTGATAGTGAATTCGGGGAGGAAGCATTGCTACTGTCAGTTGTGCTCCCTGCACACACTGCAGATCTGAGAGATACATATTTATTGCGGCTACGGGGACAGAAAGAAACACGCAAGCTGTAGAAGTACGGAGAAGAGATGTGTAATTGGCTGCACGGAGAGGCGGAAGAGAAAGAGGGAGAACAAAAAAGGTGGCTGTGAAGTTTCTGTGTGACTTAATGGACAACAACAGAATGAGAAACAGTATGAAAAAAAGGAGAACTTATAATATCAATTCAGAAAAAGTTACATCTTTTAATAGGAAAGATTTATGCCAGGAAGTTAGAAGTTAATTTTGAAAGATAACAGTTTAAAATACACAGATTTTTTTCCCTGAAAAATGAAACAAAATAGTTTCTTTAAATCTCAGCGTTTTTTCTTTTATTGAAAAGTTTTAGTAAATGAAAAATGAGTGTAGAAAAACTATTTTGTATTAGATTATCCTTAAATTTTATATATATGAGCAAATTAAAGAAAGTCTATGGTTCTTCATTTTGAATACTCCCGAAATACCTAATTAGTATCAAATGTAAGACAGTAGCAAGGAATCTTAGGAGAATTGGAAGAGTAATATAAAGCATAGCCATTTGTCAAAATATTCTTCCGTGTTTATAAAAATTGAGGCCTCAAAATTATTTAGGTTTTTTTATATTCCAGAGAGCACTTACCATGTTATTTACAAAACGTGATAAAAATTAGGTAATACCTCCTATGCAGACATATGTATTATAGTTTGTTTAAAAATATCAGACATGGGCCGGTGAGATGGCTCAGTGGCGTAAGCGCCTGCCTTGCAAGCGCGAGGTCCCGAGTTCAACTCCCGGATCCCACATACGAAAAAGGGGCCGGTGATATCGCTCAGCGGCACGGGTGCCTGTTGGCGCGCAAGGTCCTGAGGTCGACCCCCCGGTACCCACAAAAAAAAAAAAAAAAAGAAAAATATCATACACATTTGTTTGGAAATGCTGAGGCTTATTTATATAAGAATTAGTTATTCTGAATCATAAATTTATGGCAATATTTATCACCAAAAATGTTTGCCAAAATAATATTCTCAATAAAACTAATGCTAAATGCTCAAGATTGTTCAAATTCACATTTTTTTTGGATTTTGAGGTAGATTTTTGTTTTGTTTTGGCAGTTTCCTATCATTTTTTTCCTGTGTGTTTTGTGTCTTTTCGTTTCGTTTCATTTTGTTTTGTTTTGTTTTAACAACTGCAGAAGGTGCGGGCAGTATGAATTTCCAGCAGATGTCAGTGTTGCTGTTTGAGGTGATCCAAGAAGTTCTCCAAATCTGGGGCCTTAGCCTGAAGAGTAGCAGAGTACTCTGCCAATCCTCAATTCCTGTGAAGTGTAGAAAGGCATTCTGAAGAATTCTACCATTTGGGGGAATGTTTTCTTTGGAAATATATTGTTTTAAGTTGAAAAACAGGGCTTCAGTATTATTCCATCTGAGATTTAATTTGGTCTAGTTATGTATTAATTTCCTGCATTTATTCTTCCTATTGCTCCAAAAAGTATATTCACTATCCATTCATTTCTCTTCATTTCTTCCCAGAATGATGTGTGTGTACATGTGCCCGTGCATGTATATGTTTTGGTTTAAGGAATTTCAATATGTTTACCCCAGAAAAATTACATAATACACTTGTACTTAACAGGTATCAAAGAAATATCTAGCTGCCTTAAAAAGTCTTTGATAAGTCCCCAGCCACAAAAAAAAAAAAACAAGTTATAAAGCTAAGTTTTATCAGAAGGTGTGAACGAGGTACTAAATGTACTAAGAATGCACAAAGGAAATATACCGAAAGCATCTAGTTCACTGTGTGGCATGTAGCACGCAGAATGATAGGTGTTGCTAGCAGCCATTCATTAGTAATAAGAAGTACACAAAAAAAGTTGGCACTAGTGGAGTTGTTCAGATTTTTACTGGAAAAATATGCAAAGTGATCATATTTTTAATCACTAGGGCAACTATATCTGGTATGTGTGAAGTGTTTGCTCCAACCCTTAGGACAGAGAACATATCAGAACAGACATCCAAAATACTTGTCTGTACTGTGTGTTTTGTTCTATGGTTTGGGATCATGTTCACATATTTTCAGTGAACTAACTCAGGTTCAAGAATACGTCAAAATACATCTGAAAGATAGGTCTAAGGAGCAAAATGTGAAGAATCTCTTCTGTCCGACTCAAATATTCAAGCAGATAAAATGAAGATTATTTCATCTTTTCCAAAGATGAAATGTATGACAATCATATCCTTAGCCCTTAAATTTATTCATTAGGTGGTCACCCTGCTAGTAACAGGTAAATTATAGGACTTATGAAAGTTGGGTTGATTGTATGGTTCATTTTATTTCACCATAGTAATGTGCTTCTGACAATAAGATGACACAAAGGGGAAAAACTCAAATTGTAAAGACTGAGTAAATATACTTTGTCTATTTTCTAGGCAAACAAAGTGAAAAGATTGACTGAGTTCAATTACTCACATGAAAAGAGAGACATACCAGTCTCTCAAAGAAAGCTAAAGTTTATGGAACATTTTGTCCTTTCAGATATTGTACAGGGGAGAGTAAGTTAGATAATTAAGAATATTCCCAACAAGCATTTCACAGTAGTGTTCCTACCTCTTACGTATTTGCATAAGTAAGGTTTCTCAGCAAGTTTTAAGCATTATTTTGGGTTCTTCTTTGCTTAGCTTCTAATTCTAATTATTCATACTGAGAGTAGTCTACCTGCTTTGCCTTTCATCTTTTTCACTGCATATTGTCTCCTAGCTCTATGACCTTGAGATGAGTTAGCATCCATGTCCCTTCATGTTCTCTCACTTGTGAACTGGAGACTAATATTAATGATTTTTGTGATTAGTAAATTACTTTTATAATTTTCTAAAAGGAACTCATCTTGCCTTTTTCTTTATTAGACTAAGGACATTAATGTAACTAATAAGTTTCATTGTATCTGGAAGGATTAAATTAAATCAAGGTGATGAGAAGTACTGACATTCAGCTCTATGTCCCTTGTTTTAAAATTGGTAATATTTATTATTAATCAACATATGTAACTTGTTTAGTAGATAAAATCATTCACATAGAATATGAAATAACAGGAGCTAAATTATTAAGAGCCTCTGTTCCAAAAAATTGTTTTATTTCTGTGGTATAGAATATGGGTTTTATTTTGACTTTCCTGCCCTTGGCTCTGTGACATAAGGTCTGTATACTAGAATCCTAGGCTCTCTAAGCCTGACTTCAAACTTCCTGGTATGCCACCAGTGCCAAGATTATCAGTAGTCTTTCCTACAACTGAGTTTTCTTTCTATAAAAAACTCCCATACCATTTGAAGACAAGAAAAAAATCCCAAATGCCAAAAACACAAACACAAAGCCCACTTAATTCTAGTCACTCCAGGAAAAACTAATTGAAATTTAGTGACTGGGCAATGAAGCTCTCCCTGTCTGGTCCACAGTGGCATTCTTCTTTGATAACCATATCCTCAAAAAGTCCCTGGTAAGGATGGTTCTGTACATATCTGCTGCTGCACAGCCTCTCATTCTAGCTGAAAGAACCAACTGTGGGGCTCACTGTAATCACTCTTTTTCATCCATCTTGTGTCCCCATTCTCTTGACATTTAATAAGTCTTAGTAACTCATGCCCCCCACCCCCCGTTATAGTGCCCAGGAACTACTCTCCCTTAGACTTCTTGATTCAATATTTCATACCATTTGGTGGGAGAGTATCGACCAGACTTCCAACCCCCAAACTCTGCAAGGGACTGGTAATTCACAGTTCTCCGCAGCTCTTGAACGATAATTCAGTGATTCTGTGAAGTTCTATGGCTACTCCAAAGGCCATCCCAGTTACATCCTGGGGTAAAGAAGGAAATCAAGACTTAGAGAACAGTTGATACCCAAATGCTCTCAATTATCCACCTCACTTTATAGTAGTTTTATCTGGTCTGGATATGGATGAAAACAGGAAGAACTAGTTCTGATGATTTCTGGTCACTTCCTCAATTACCCTTTGCTAAACCTTGATGAGAGATCAAATCACAGTGCTAAGGAGTTTCCACAGTAGATTTATTTTCCCATTCTTATGCATTTTGCGGGAGGAAAGGGGAGAAAACTAGATATTTCTTAGTCCAAAGAATATCTCAAATTATTACCCTACATCATTAGTTTTTTATAATTTCCCCAGAATTTGATTTTCATGAATAATCTCGATCACTTTTACAAATTAAACATTCACAGAAGTTTATGACAGAGGGAAAGTTTAATTCAACTCTTTATTGGCATGCACCTTAGAATGCAAGCTTTATAACATATAGTGTGTGTGATCACAAATTACGATGCGTGTATAAATTTTAAAATTTTATTACAGTAAAAGACACATTGCCACTAATCTTACACAAAACACTCCCTGTCCCTTCAAACATACTTTTCCCCTCATTCTTGCCACTTCCTGAAGCAGTTCTGGAAGTCCACTTTCAAGCATGTCTTTAGTTGCACTGTCCTGGCTGCCTCAGTATCATAAACTGATTCAACATGTTTACCTTTCGTGGTCATTTTAACTTTTGAGAGGATCTGAAGTCACACAGTGCCAGATTCTGTGAATAATGTGGATGAGGACACGCCATGATGTTCTTACAAGTCTGCCTTGCCATTGGATGGCATTCAGTGGCAGCATTTACCATAGTTTTGATCAAAACCTCATAAAGACACTCAAGAAGAGGACTTCCAGAGCTGCTTCAGAAAATGCAATATGAATGGAATAAATGTGTTCAAAGTGAGGGGGAGTATTGTGAGAGGGATTAATAGCAATGTGTCATTGACCGTAATAACAAATTTTTCTTTAAACAGTGTATTTTTGATCAGCCCTTATATAACATAAACTCTCCATCAGTATACATATAAATATATGTATATTTTCTACAATGAAAACATTCTCAGAGCAGGAACAATAAGCACTATTTATTTTTTGTTCTTCCTTACTTTCTAATTTATTTTTTATTGGTACATTTTAGATATACATTGTGATCACATTCATCATAGGTACTTAGTACCTGTACATTATATAGTTTGCTTCTTTTTTTCTCATTCCTCTCCCCTCCCTCCAACCCCTCTTCCTCTCCTTATTTACAAAATCTTTGTTTCCTTTTTTCCTTTATTCTCTTTTTTTCTTGTCCCTTCTTTCCTTTCCCTCTTCCCCTTCCCCTGTTCCCCTTATCGTTTGAACATTTTCTTCCCATTCTCAATAACCTTACTTTTTTTGTTTTCTTCACAACATGTGTACCTGAGCATCTAGGGGGGGGGAGCAGGGAGAGAGAGAGAGAGAGACAGACAGACAGACAGACAGACAGACAGACAGAATATTGTAAGTATAAAGGATATCATTGAGACATTATGGATCAAACAGGCTTAAAAATCATCTTGACAACAAGTTGATGAATTGGTTCAGAATCGTAGTTTTGGAAGTGGAAAGAAAATATCCTATAGTTAATTAGTGCTAAGTTAAAAACATAATTACACTTTAACAATACTTGCTACCTGTTAGACACCACCTTGATAACTATGTATTAGGTACCATCATGTATTAGGCACTATGCTCTGCTTGTTTCTGGAAATCATTTCATTTAAATTAATTCTCACGTATATTGATGTGGGTATTTTTATCTCCTCTTAGGAAATAAGGAAATTGAGGCAAACAGACAACATGTGCCTTGCCAAACATATCATTAATAATTAAGCAGGAATTCAGATAAAGTATTTGATTCTAGAAGTCTAAAGAAAACTTTGGATTCTTAAGGCAAATGTTAATGGCTTTAATCAGTTTTGCATTCTGGTTAACATAGCTGGGTGCAGTAGTGCATGTCTGTAATCCTAGGTACAAAGGAGGCTGAAGCAGGAGGATCGTAAGTTGGAGACCAGCTTGGGTAACTGAGTGAACCTGTCTCAAAAAAAATTGATGAAACTGACTTAGAACTGATTTATTTTAAATAAGTTTGATCATAATTATTTACAGTCATACTATAGAAATTGTACAGCCGTTTTACCCAGTCTGAGTTAATTTGGATCAAAAGATATCTGAAGATATATCATCTGTTTTGATAGTGATTTTTCATTTTCTAGGGACAGTATAAGGCAAATGCTTATTTATAAAGACACACTGATCCATGAAGTCTAATTAATGGAGAAAATATCATCATGGATATATACTATTTTATTTTCATAATAGTATTTTGACTTTTTTATTTAATGTATGTAAAATGCATATTTGTAACTAAACTTTTTTCTCTAAAATTACCTCCTAATATTTTAGCAAATTTGAGTGAGGCAGATCCTCTTAATCTTGAATATTTTTGGTATTGGTTGGCCCTATGGAGCTCCTTCATTATGCAAAATGCTTATTTGATTCCATGAGAGGCGGACAGCTGTTGCAGTTGCATTTATCAGATTAGCCTCTGCAGTGGGAATCTTGCCAGGAAGTGGAGTGGGAAAGGACACAGCACAATCTGAGGCTTCCACACCCATCACACGTGGTACATGCACAGCTGTGACATCTTCACAAGCGGGGATCAGAAGAGTAATGTTTATGAAAAACCTGAACTCACGACTCCAAATTGACACTATACTTTGTAGTAATTTACCTCCCAATCCCACATTTCACTGGGGAAAGTGTGAATGTGAATATGAATGTATTTCTTAATGGAACGAACAGAAATGATTTTGGCTGTGTTCTGAAACACATTTTAAGTGGAGCAAAAAAGGTTAGACTATAAGAAAAATATTTGGATACTTTCTCTAAGAACTACACTTTGTGAGCTTTATAGAAATGGTAAAGTTTAATGAAGAGATCTTTTTTGTCTATAGTTTCACTTTCCAGGTGACTATCGGCATTTCTGAATCTCCTGAAGCTAAGACAAGGTTGCGTGCTACTTCTTTATTTAGCATCAAGGAAAAAATAAGATCATCAAACCATCTGTGGGCATTCGTCGGAAAGTATCTATGTGTGTATGTTTGTGTGCTTACTAAATTATTTATATTTATAATCTCATGTAATCAAAGACAGACAAATATGTTTATGTCATTCATTAAAAAAAGATCTACTTACTTTTTAAAGTCCAAATTTACACACGCATTTCTGCCTACCAAGAGGTATGCCAAATTCTTATCAGTAGTAATCCTTTATTGCTCTCTTCTTCCAAATCATCAAACTTCTAGGATAGCATACTACGAATGTAAATTTCCAAGTAAGGGGAATCTTTGTTTAAGTCCTTTTCAATTATGAAGAAGAGCTGAATTCTGCACTTTTATCAACTGAAGCACAAAGACTCAGACTGGGGAGATGAGATCAGATGAGAAACACAAGGAAAAAGAATTGTGAGGCTGGGGTAATCACAATGACATGGATCCCTGCAGTGCATAGAAATCTTATGGGAATACGTGGTATATGCACAGGCAGGTTCAAATGTGTGCTTTGAGTTTATTCAGGCATGGTATTGTAATAAGAGTTTGATCACATTTTTTGATGTTGGCTGACAGATACAAGTCTCTCCCCTCTATTTTCCTCTCCTGCCCCACATATGAACAAGGCAGTAAGAAAGCCTGGCCCTCCTACGGTGCGTGCAGGATGCTGGAGCCACACACAGCAATTCTCATTGCAACCCAATACCTACCCTGCATAACACCTCCAAGCTACTTTTTCTTCCCTGCTCTTTCAAATCACTTTCGAACGTGCTTAAAAGCCATCTTATCTTCCCTAGAATGCCTTGTTCTGTGACTACTAAAACTTTGTATAACTTTGGATTCCCAGCACCAACATCCAAACCAAATTGTGAGTGGGAGCTCACCTCCTTTTGAAGAGGGACCAAAACAAGTCTGTAAGGACATTTCAATATAGACATACATTTAAATTTCAGATTTAGGTTGAAGTTATTTGAAAGGTGTTTACTTATAACTGTACTGTCAAAATGAGATCTCAAGACTCATGAAAAGGAAGAAAAGAAATCCAAATCATGGAAATACTTAAGTCCAGATCCAAGACACACAACGAGTGAAAAATGAAGAGCTGAAGAGCTAAAATGTCATTTTGGAAATTATGAAGATTGTGAGAAAAGAAACAATCACTTTTGAAATAGCATTCAGTAGATAAGTTTTTTTTTTTCTTCCTTCTTACTGTCAGTGAGGTTTTAAAATTCAAACCAGAGTTACAGAGCATGAAGTAGAATCTTTGAAGTCTGTGGCAGGTGTAGATGTAGATTAATGCAGATTCTTACACTTTCCTGGCTCTGGATAAAATCAAACCGAGATGAAAAAGAGCTATGAGTGGGTGAAATCTATGGACATACTTGGCACTGTTACAGATGGAAAGCCCAAGGATTGCCTTTTTCAGCCCTGGTGTACAAGTAACTAGGATATTAAGGGCAAAGTATTATGATCAGTCACGCTGGATGACATGTAATCTTACCTTGTCCATGAAAAGAGGAAGTGGACTTTGTGAAATGTTAAGTGAGGAAATTCGGCCAAGTTACAGCTTTAATATATGTCTCAAGAAAACCAACATTCCAATCATTCTTCTATCATCAGCAGCAATGTGGTTTCTTTAGAAAAGATGAATTTCAAAATGCTATCCAAAATGGCTTTTCTAGAGAAGTGTCTGAGGGTTGATGTCCTTGGACAGAATATCAGATTTAAATCTTAGTCTTTCACTGAAGTAAGTGTTCCTTCTAAAACATATGAAAACTCAGCCAACTCCCTGAGTTGTTATTATTAACATCTCATTGCTATATAAATGTTCTGCAGAAGGAGAAGGAATACTTACGTTTAGGGAGTAATTCTGACAGATTACAGTTGAGGTCTTGTTAAAGTTTATTGAGGGTTATGTCTACAAATGATTTACCCATCACCGTAGGATTAGAAATACCAAACAGTAACAGTAAGAATAAGCACAACCATTTCAATTAGGTGAATACTGGATTGTTAAACCCAAGCAGACAATAATTTTAATCAATACTCAATAGAGGCACTGTGAAAGATTTTTAAATAATAAAATCTTTGTGTAATTCAGAAATAGCTTTAATATTGTGAATTAACACCTTTTTTTCTGCTTATCCCAAATATTATTTTCACCATATCTCTAGCGAAAGAAGGGAAGTAGAGAAAGACATTCTAGCTCCTTAAGCATGGCACCTTTTGGAAATTATACTATTCTTTTTTTTTTTTAATTATACTATTTTTGAAAGCAACAATTGCAATAACATTCATTATACCAATAGAGAAGTTATGATTATATGGGAATGACCAAATGACTTATAATCCATCTGCAGAGGCAAAAGAATATGCGCAGAGGACTGAAGGGTAGAAATGTGTTTCACCGTGTATCTCCTCAAAAATTATACCTACAAAAATTATACCTACAAAACAAATTACTTCCAAAAAAGTCTTTATATCATATGACTGTGCTCATAGCAGTAGTGGATTAAAAAGTAATAAATAATTCACTATACATATCTACTTTGAAGAGAAGACCTATAGATAATGAGGAAAAACAAAATCAAGACTATAGGTAGTTGTTTTAAGAGAAAAGAGGACACTTTGCACAGAGGTAGTTAGGCTTGTGGGAAGCAAAATCCGGTCTTGTTACCTGTATCAGGTTCTTTGCTGTCTTCCTCAATCAGTTATTTAAGCCTATTTCGGGAATCCACATAATGAATGTAGTCAAGGCACAGAGATTTTGGAGGACATGAAATTGTCCGGAGATTAACAAAGAACAATTTAGTCTACACTGGAAAGTTTCCAATGTAGGAGCATTTGTTAGAAGTTCTATTATTTTTCCCATATTGGCAAATACTAAGTACTTTAGTGACTCTCAGGACTGATAAGGCCTAAACAAATCATCTGAAGTCATGTGACACACTTCAACCACCAAGTCTTGGAAACCAAACACAGAAATAGAAACTACATATCGAGCACCTGTTGTGTATCAAGCACTCTTTTGGGCCCATTACATATTGCTGTGGTTTATATCTACACGTCTCCTCAAAGCCTATGTGACCATCCTTTGGGGAGGTGACTGGATCATAGGAGCATGATACTTACTAGTGGATGAGTTCACTCCTGAGTTTATAGCTAAACATGATGTTGGGAGGTGAGGCTTGGTTACAGCAGGAAAGTCACTGGAGGTGTAGCCTGGAAGGGTCTATCACTCTCCCTCCTCCTTTGATCTCTCTCTCCACTACCTGCTACCATTCTATGAACTCTTTCCCTCTGCGATGCCCCTCTGCCATGCTACCCTGCCTTGGAGCCAGCTGACTATGGACTGAAACCTCTACAAGATGTGAGCCAAATAAACCTTCTCTCCTCAGAGTTGTGGGTGTTGGGTATTGTGCCTTGGCAAAGAGAAAGTAACTATGACACATACAGAATCTCATTTAATCCAAGGAAATACTTATAAACTTCTTTGAAATCTGGAAAGTAGTGATTTTGAGAGATTAAGTAACTTCCTGAGTTCACTAAGGGAATTAATGGTAGGCAGAGGGATAATAGAAGGCCCATCATTTACTCCATCAAACTCTCTTGAAGATCTATGTTCATTATATTGAAACTGCCTATTGTAATTCCAGCTTTTCAATCCTGTTGAGAGATAACCTGTCTTTTTATTTTTCTGTTCACAAGGTGTTAGACTCAAATGTTAGTACTCCACCTCACAAATTCATATGTTAAATTTCTAATTCTCAATTTGGTGGTATTTGAAGGTGGGACCTTTAGAAGATAATTAGATTTTGGTGAGTCCGTGAGGGTGGAGCCCCTATGATGGTATGAGTGCCCTTATAGGGGAATGATGAGGAGAGATTGGAGTGCTCTCTTTTCCTCATAGTAGGTTACAGTACAAAAACAGCAATCTTAAAATGAACAAGACCAACCTTCAAAGGAAATGAACCAGAATTGTGATCTTGGACAACCCAAGCTTCAGAACCATGAGGAATAAATTTCTACTGTTTAAACTACTCTGTCTTTGGTGGATTTGCTACAACTGAACTGATTAAGCCATGCTGTCATGCCAGCCTCTCTGTCTGCCCACATACTGATACAAAATGACCAATTCAGTTTCCTTGATACCTAGTCATTCAAGAACTTGAATAATTCTGCACCTGTGGTTTTGGTTTGCAACAAGAGTGCACATAACCTATCCTCACACACATTCTCCTGAAAACATATCACACAAAAACAACCCTTGTTTCTTTGTCATCAACGTTGTAGACTCATTAACCTGGATGGTGACTCCATTTCCTTTGCTACCATATTTCATCAATTCATTTAGTTATGGTGTTAGCCGGCAGAGCAACACTTGCCACTTTTTGACCTGCAGCCTCTCCTAAAATTTCAGGGCAAATGTCTTTATCAGCAGGCAGGATCAACTCTTCAATACTAAAGTACTGGGCTGGTGAGATGGCTCAGCGCTGTAAGCGCCTGCCTGGCAAGCGTGGGGTCCTGAGTTCAACTCCTGGTACCCACATAAAGGAGAAAACGGGCCGGTGATATCGCTCGGCAGCACAAGCACTTGCTGGCAATCACGAGGTCCTGAGGTCGACTCCTGGTACCCACATTAAAAAAAAACTAAAGTACTTCTTAGCTTTAGAAATTTGGTGGGCCACCAAGGATGATCCTCTTAGAGAAGACACATTGGATAAAGTGATGGCCTTTAATAATTACTTCTGTTATTCATTTTCACATTTTTTTCTTTTGAAAAACCCCAAACGCTTGTCTTTTAAGGGTAGAGTGCTTGGTCTCCAAGTAGTGAGGCAGCTTCAAGGGTCACAGAGTTTCATTGGCTAGATGGTCACCATAACATTACACAAAGCTAATAAAAAACATGCAATGCAGGTGAATTACCTGCTGTAAGCAAACTGTAATTCAGGTAGGAATTTAGGTATCTTGTTTTAAGTACACTTTTCTTTTTGTTGGCAGTCTTTTGCTATGTTGTAAGAAGGTCTTTCTCCTTTTCTTAAAAGCTCTTCAGTGATGTTTGTTTTTTCACTCATTTTTGGCTAGAGTTAGCTTGTGGGCTTACCAAAACTGTGACTGAGATAAGCGTGCAGTACAGGGAAAAGGATTAGATAGAAGTGGTAAATAAATTAACAGGCCACATGTGGACTACAATAAGTGTCAGATTCTGACGTAAAGCCTTCCCCCACATGTAGCTGTAAAACTGAAGTACGTCAACTCACTTGCTACCATAAAGCCTGCCATAAGAAGCAGCTTAATTGTGACTTGTCACTAACTTATAGGGTTTTGATGAGTCTGGTAGCAACTGATTTATTATGGTCTCTGTCCAGGCAACCTCTTTGCTAATGCTCATCTGTATCTGCAGCCACGTCTCAGTGCCAGCACCATCCCTCAGCTCCATCTCGGGTCATCAGGCATTACATTCTGACAAGGAGTGTGCAACCCTGATCTCCCACACGCACAGTAGTGGTTTTCACGCCTATGAGATTTTGATGCTGCTTCACAGTAGGGTTCACACTCACGTGAGAATCTATGGGTCCTGCTGATCTGACAGGAGGAGGAACGCAGACAGTAATGGGGTGACGGGGAGCAGCCACAGAGGAAGATTTGCTTGCGAACCCAATGCTCAGCGCCCGGTGTGTGACCCAGTTCCTAACAGGCCATGGGTCAGAAGGGTTTTTGTCCCATGTATTTGGGACCCCTGCCCTATTGGTTCTGTTCTCCCATAGAACCACACTAAAATCACTAACCAGCAGTGTGACTTTCGGTAATTTATGCTCTCTAAAGTTCTCTTCCAGTGTCTCTAAACTGGTAATAATAATAATAATAATAGCACCTACTCAGCAGGACTGACAAAATTAAATAAATAGTATGTGTAAAGTGTCTGGTCCCTACTGTATGCCTAATTAATGTTTCACAACTAGACCTATAAAAAACTGGTTTCTATGGCCAAGAAAGCAAAATTGCTGAAAATAAGAATACACCAGTTTAAAAACATTTCTTTTCCTGATTCTTTTGAAATGATGATAAATATCATTGCTTAGCATCAGAGAGAACTATAATTAGCTCATTCCTATGGTGAAAGGGCTTAAAAAGTAATTTTCAGAAGACATTACGATAAAAAACGTGTAGTCTCAGATACTTTGGAAACTAAGGCAGGAGGATTGCTTAAGACTAGGAATTTGATGGGCCGGTGAGATGGCTCAGCGGCACAACCACCTGCCTGGCAAGCGTGAGGTCCTGAGTTCGACTCCCGGAACCCACATAAAGGAAAAAAGGGGCCGGTGATATTGCTCAGCGGCACAAGCGCTTGCTGGCAAGCGTGAGGTCCTGAGGTTGACTCCTGGTACCCATTAAAAAAAAAAAGACTAGGAATTTGAGACTGGAATGGTAACACAGCAAGATTTTCTTTTAAAAAAATAAAACCTAACTACTAATAAAACATGTAATACAATATTACCAAGATTCCGTTTTTTAGTTAGTAACTGATTACTCTGCAAGAGATGCTACTCAATAGTGAAAATACTAGAAAGTACTTTAAAGAAAGTAACTTCATATATTGCTGGAAAAGAGTGACATTTTAGTATTGTAGCTTGACAATATTTTTCAAAAACGTAAGAATAATATTAATTTTAAACAATTTTTCTTCTGAGAACTCTCTGTAAGGAAGTAATAAAAATTAAAAATCCCCATAGAGGTTCTTTTATTACAACATTAAATTGAGTAAAAGCTGAAATCAATCTACACAACAACAAAAAATTGTAATTTGTAATTACCATGGTGCTATCTCCTCTTGGCATTTTAAGTACCAACTAAAATTAAGTTTATGAAGACCATGTGATATCATGGTAAGACTGATTTTTAGAAAAAGGAAAATATGAATTAAGTTTAAATGAGAAGGAAATGTGTAGCAGAAATGATTGCAATAAAAAATATGATACGTTAATAGTTGCGTTAAAATGATGGAATTTGAGTAAATGTTTTTTTTAATTAAAGAAGATAATTTATTTAAAGATGGAGAAGGAGGAAAAGACGACACAAAGCCATTCTGGACAAACGGGGAGAATTCAAAAGTGAATTGCTTTCATTGTTCTTTTTAAAGATTATTTCTAATTTCAATTACATAAACATTATAATTTCAATTATTTATAATTTCCATTGCATAGCATTAGGAAATTGTAATGGTTGATACATTGTGTCAACTTGAGAACTGAGATGTTTAGAAGCTTAACTAAGTGATTCGGTAGGGGGCCAGGGTCCTCACTCTGTAAACATCCTGAGCCTGTGCAAGAGGGGGGCACAGAGATGGTGTGGGTGGGAAGCCTGCACACAATATAAGAGAGGAAAGAAGGCTTGCTCTCCCCTCCTTTTGCTCTTGTTGCTTTTGCTGTCTTCTGCTGCCTTGAACTGTTGCCCCTGTGCCATGCCACCCTGCCTTGGAGCCGGCTGATTATGGACTGAAACCTCCACAAACTGAGCTAAATAAACATTTCCTTCCTTAATTTTGGGCGTCAGGTATTTTGTCTCAGCAAAGAGAGGAAAGTAACTAAGACAGAAATGTTTTGTGCTGTGACCTAAGGTCTAGTGCAGAGCTGTGCACGTAGTGCACGCCAATTATTCTGGTCAGAGGAATAGGAAAAGGGGCTCCTGTTTGTTCCGGTGGCAGCCTCAATTGTGCCTGATTATACACCAGCAAAAGTGGTTAAAAGGCCAAAAAGCCAAACCAAACCAAAGCTATCTTCCAAACTAAAGGACTAGGAAAAGGGAACCATGGAAATAAAGAATATGAGGAAATTGAGGAGAGGAGAAAATTGAAAACAGGTTGCCTTAGTTCTGTGTATAAGGGACACAGTTCTGGGCTCTAACCGGAACTGAGCACATGTGGAGCAGACAGATCAAAAGCACACAGCCCAGGCTTTGAAACTCAGCGGACGGAAACTCTACCCATAGACAATAAGACAAACTTCCAGTTTGAACCTAAACAAGACTGTTACAGAAACAACAGTAGTAAAGAAAAAAAACACAACTTTGCAGTGGATTGTTCAGAGTTTCATAGTATGTCAGAATGACCACGGTGCAGTCTAAACATACTCACCACATAAAAACAAGCCAGGGGGACGCCGTGAGAAGTTCTCGAGAGACAAACAGCGGATAAATACACAGAAGCCTGGAGTTGAACCAGGTGTTGAACTTAAAGACTTAAAACAACTATTATATTTTCCCCTCTTTCTTTCCTCCCTTTTTTCCTTCTCTTTAATTTTGGGTTAATTTCTTTTTCATTTTCTATTTTCCTAAGGTGGACATCGATTTTAGACCTTTCTTGTTTTATAATGAAACATGTAAAGTGAGTATCTTATGTTTTAGCTAAAGTTTACAAAAATTTTTTGTGTGTTTTCAATATAATTCAGTTCAAATTAGTGTTTAATTTGCCTTGCTATTTCTTCCTTGAGTTATGTGACATATTTATATGACTTAACTTGTGTATCTTTAAGGCTTTGCTAGATGCCATATTTTCATTTATTTGTAGTTTTATTCTCTTATAGTTACAGAATAACTCTGTAAGATTTCAGTCATTTTAAGTTTATTGAGATTTGTTCACAGCCCAGCATGTGATCTGTGTTGGCGAATGTTCCAAATAAACTTGAGAAAAACGTGTGCTGTATAGCAGTTGGCTGTAGAGTTCTATTAACATTTATTACTTTAATGAAGCTGACAGTATCATTATGATGCTGTATATTTTCACATGTATTTTTCTAGTTACCTTATTAATCAGTTACTAAGAAGTATATGAAAATCACACTCTATGATGGTAGATTTGTATATTCTCTCTTTATTCCTGTCATTTCTTTGTGTTTTATAGCTATGTTAGTACAATTAAGATTATTAAAATATAATAAATTTTTGATGCATTGATTCTTTTATTGGTATTGTAAGAGGTAGTTTAGCTAATCAGTGCGTAAATAGACAAAATGTCTTTAGTGCTATTTTGTCTGATCTAAAAATATCCCTTCTAGATTTCTCATTTTTTTCATGATAAATCTTATCTCATTCTTTTTTTACTTTTAATAAGTGACGATAAGTGTCTACCTTTAAAGTGAACATTTTCTGGATATCATATATTTAGTCTCACCTTTTCATCTAGTACATCTAGCAGGACAATGCCTATCTTTTAATTTAGTCCATTTTCATTTAATGTAATTAGTGATGTTTAGTCTGTTTTCTATTTTTTCTGTTCTACTTCCTGTTCTGTCATCATGCTATTTTTATACTTTTTAAGTATTACATTTATTTTTTTCATTTGCTTTTTAGGTTATCTCTTGATTATTATTGTTATTATTTTTGGACAGGGCATCGAACCCAGGGCCTTTACACTGAGCTACATCCACAGTCCTTTTTTATCTTTTAGTTTGAGACAGACGCTTGCTAAGTCACTAAATTGCCCAGGCTGAGCTTGAACTTGTAATCCCATAGCCTCAGCCTCCCAGAGTGCTCGAATACTTGGGGATAGTTTTAGGGATTTCACTGAGGTACAGTCAGAAAACTTTGGCTCATGGATTAAGTTTTCCTTGCTACCTAGTTTTGTAAATAAAATTTTATTGGCCCACAGCAACACCCATTGATTTACATATGGCCTATGGCTACTTTCTTACTACAACAGAAGTGAGTATCTGTGACATCCACCATATTATGTACAAAACCTGTAATATTTACAGACAAAAGTGCTGACTTCCACTCTGGGGATTTAAATATAAATATTTAACATAATCACAAACAGCATTAATATAGAATTGCCTCAGGTAAAATATAAAACTTTGGAATGTTGTGTTAACCTTTTCCTGCATCTATACCGACCCATCAATTCAGACTTCTAATTTTGGCTTTAAATAATCATTTGCCTTTTAAAGGGATCATGAAAAAAAAGGAAATATATACATTTATATAGTTTTATATTTGCCCACATATTCAGTATTTTCTAACATATTTGTAACAATTTTTCTTCAGCCTGAAGAACTTCCTTTAGCATTTTTTATAGACTAGATCCATTGGAGATAAATTTTGTCATGATTAATTTATCTGAAATCATCTTTGCTTCTTTCATTTTTTAAAGAATAATTATACTGGAAGAAGATTCTTAAAAAGTTTAAATATATCTTCTGACCTTTATTGTGATAAATAGTAGCTATTGGTTGTAGCATTCTACATGTTTTATGTCATTTTTCTCTGACAACTTTCAACAATTTTCCCTCTATTTTTAGTTTTGAGTGGTTTGACTCCAATATGGTTATATTTAGATTTATTAATTTATTTTCAGCTTCTTGAATATTGATGTTAATTTTGAAGTGTTTAGCCATTAATTTCTTCAAATATGTCTGTGTTTCACTCTTTTATGGAACTCTACATGTATGTTAGACTTCGTATTGCCCTGAAGTCTGAGATTCTATTTAGTTTTCTTCAATACTTTTTCTTCTGTTTCTAGAATTGGGTAATTTCTTTGGACTTTTCTACAACTTTTTCTAATAATTTCTTCTGCCACTTTCAATGTGATGTTGCTTTGATTTAGTTAATTTTTCATTTCAGTTTTGTACTTTTAAATTTCCTTTTTTAACAAGTACAATTTGTTAAGATACCAGTTTTACTTAACATCTTAAACAAATTTTTAAATACCTGGGAGTGTCTTTTCCTAATTCTTTGAGCATATAGCTACACTGAAGAGTCTTTGATAGATCCACCATCTGGCCAACTGGGAGTATGCCATTTTTTTCCAGACTGTAGTGTTGGGAAAGTTGGGGGACAAGCAGGTAAAGTTAAAGCACCTCAGTGAGTTTTCTGATAATTAAAGAGTTAAACACCTGATAGAGAGAGATTAGCTAAGCAAAATAGAGAGAGCCATTAGGGCACTGGGCACTGGGCCTGGCTCACTTCATGCCAAGACTCCATTCCCTCCTCCCTCCACCTCCAGTTAAGCACAAAAGGAAACAAAGTGGGGAGGGGGCTATGTTATTAAAAAAACTCACTTAGCATATAAAATATACACTAACACCTAGACACTCACACATCTATATTGTTACAGCAATTTTAGATTTTACTGGTGACTCAGGACACATGAGTGGCACTCTGGAGAATTGGAAGGATCCGAGCTTTATTAGCTGGCTGGCCCAGAGAAATTATGCACTTCAAATTCTGAGCCCCGTGTCTGAGTTAGGAGAGCTGTTACACTGAGCTTGTGGTGGGAAAGGACAAGCAGAACAAAGGTAGGTACTTAACGTGACAGGTTTACAACTTTGAACATCTGGTTGGCCAGGGCCACTGTGCAGTAAGATAACAGGATGGGGTAAAGCTGTTTGCTCATCACATTAGGGTGTTGCCGGTAGCAGAATTTAGAAATCAGTTAGTAGCCTCTGCCTAAGCTCATGTTGCCTGTCACGTAGTCAGCCTTGACTGTCTGCATCCAGCTGCTTCTCCCAAATACCATGCTAGATCAACCTGACTGCATCCAGCTGTAATGTCTGTGTTTTCCAGAAGGATGTAGTTGCAGATTTCCTGCTTGCTTCAAGGACTTTGGGTGCAGAACAGACTGGTCCAGTCAAGGACACATTTAACTCTACCTGCTTCGCTCAAATCCCCTCCCCTTCTTCCCAGAATGTTATGAACAATTCCTTATAAGTAAGCCTACTTAGAATAAGCCTGCCTGACGACGTATGATTTAATTCATGTAACCAATCATGTAATAACCTGCAATCAGCTTTGTACTTCCTGCTTGCTAAAATGTATTTAAACTGAACTCTAAACTGACTCAGAGCTAGTGCTTTGGGCTAGTGTTAAAATAAAGTTGCCTTGCAACTCCTCAGGTGCAAAGAGTCCTCCATTCAGTTTGATATCAGATTTCTGCAACAGAACAAAATAAGAACATAACATCATCTGACAGGCTGGGTTTCCGGGTTGAGCCCTTGGGGGGAGGACATAGGGTGGCTGAGCTGCTTGTCTGTGATAGAGTTCTTTCTTCTACATCCTTGAGCTTCTTATGCCGTATGTTTTTCTCCTCTATGTAGGTCTTAGGGAGAATATTAATGTTATAGACAGCTGAGTCAGGCAGAAATATTATAGGTAGTCAGATAGGGCTAGACCCTAGAGAGAGTCAGGAAAAAGATGAAAACTCATCACAACTGTGGCTGGAGGCACATCTGTTGGAGGCCAGGCCTCAAGATAAAGATGGAATGACCAGGGAACAGATAGGTACTAGCACCTGATCTAATGAAGTGTCGATAGACATCATTCACCTTGGTAGGTGACCAAGATCCTTGGACTCATCACTTCCTAAAAAAAAAGTTATTTGTTTTTTCCATGTGCACTTGCTATGTGACTTGGTTCCCCATTGGATCAATATTACCTAAGTGACTATACTTATAATCTTATTGGTTGATCATAGCTGTAACCCATGTTGTACCCATGTGGTTGTGCTCTATAAAACTTTCCCTGAAAAGTGGAGTCCTTGGCAACCCACTTTCTGGTCCTGTCCTTTCTCTCAGGAGCTGTATCTCTCCCCCTCAATAAATATTCCTACTCTTAACCTCCATTGTTCCTAGAATTCATCCTTCCATTTTGGAGAACACGAACTTGGCATATCAGACATCTAACAGGTTGGGAGTTACAATATTTCCCTTATATTATATTTAGAGGTCCTGATATCAATTTCTATAGCACTAGGACATTTTTACTCTTTGTAAATATTTCTGCTGGCTGGTGTTCGCACTTGAGTGCTAGCTTTTTTTCTTTTTTTTTTTTTTGTGGGTACCGGGGGGTCGACCTCAGGACCTTGCACGCCAGCAGGCGCCCGTTTCACTGAGCGATATCACCGGCCCCTTTTTTCGTATGTGGGTTCCGGGAGTCGAACTCGGGCTCTTGCACTTGCCAGGCAGGCGCGTACGCCACTGAGCCATCTCACCGGCCCCTAGCTTTTATTTTTAAACAAAAGTCAAACAAACAAAACCCACCCTGTCTAAAATCCCACCTACTACAGGCCACCAGTCTGCACTTCCTTTCTGGGAAGCTTCCACAGCTGCCTTTGTCTTTCACTCCTATACTGACATTGAAATTGGGAGTCTAAACCATTTTAGATGAATTCCAGCTACATCTTACTAAAGGCTGGAAGGCTGTCTCACTAAAAATCAGTAGAGCTGCCTTTTGATTTCATTTAACTTGAGCAAATTGCTTAAATGCCCTGTATCATAGTTTTCTCTTCTAAAATTTAAGGATTTCAATGAGATGCATAATCACTCCTGCCAATAAAGTTCTGTTTTTCCTATGCTCAAGTCAATAAACACTATTTCTGCTAATTATAGGCATAGTAGTTGTCTGTGCTGTTCTCCTGTACTCCTTTTCCCAGAAGAAAAGCTGTTGTCAACTGAGATGTTCTCAGGACATGAATGAAGCATTTTATCTATTTGTTCTGTGGCTTTCCACATGTTGTTTTCTATTTCATTGCCAAAATGGTCAACAGGCACATTGCTTTCAGGGTGAATTTTGCAAAGTTCTCTAATTTTTCAGAGTCTCACTTTTTTTCCTAAATTTACTGTCAATTTTCTCTCTTTTTTAGTATCTCTGCTATCACTCAACTCTAATTTCCAATTCCTTCTCAGGACTTTCATATCAAGTTGCATTTTCCTTAAATAAAAGAAAAACTACCATTGTCTGTCTTGGTCCAGAGTTTTTTATTCTGCACAATTTAAAAGACTGATGCCAAGCTATATTTTCTCTGCTGACAAAATGACAAAATCAACAAAATAAGAAACATGTCAAGAAAATGTCAGATGTTACAAAGAGATGGAATGTAGCAAGATGAACAAAGAAAGATCTGTCACAAATGGACTCACAAGATATGAATAATAGTTTTTATCTTTATTTTTATGTTATATATATGGAAAAGTAATCTTCATCTTATTAAGTCCAGCATGCTTTACTTCATCTATTATATTTTCATTCATTTATTTATTTTTAGATTTTTAAAAACGTTATGACAGGGCCGGTGAGATGGCTCAGCGGTTTAAGCGCCTGCCTTGCAAGCGCGAGGGCCCGAGTTCGACTCCCGGAACCCACATACAAAAAAGGGGCCGGTGATATCGCTCAGCGGCACGGGCGCCTGCTGGCATGCGAGGTCCTGAGGTCGACCCCCCGGTACCCACAAAAAAAAAAAAAAAAATAAGAATAAAAAATAAAAACGTTATGACCATACACAATGAAGTAGTGAACAAAACAAAATCTCTGCCATTCCTCTTTGCCACCAAAAGTCATGGAAGATGAAAAGCTCTACTTAGAGTTGACAGTGATCATTGGACTTTAGAGCTAACTAAGGTTACAGACCAAGAGAGTAGAAGGAATCATTCAGGGATAAATTTCTTTTTAAGACGACAGTATGAGTGATAGGCTAGAAAAGGAAAGATTGGAGAACATCAAATAATTGATTTTGCCAATTATTTTCACTAAACTAATGATTTATTTAAATTTATTAAAATCTTGTTATATTACAAAAGAACTACCTGCTCAATTTGACAGTTTATACAAAAGTAAGGTTTGAAATTACCTCTAGTCATATTTAAAAATCAATTGATTTGGTTTTGTGTTTCTAGGAAATCAACACCATAATATGTTTTTCTTCCATTTATTAAAATATATACCCAGAATAAGTTAATCTAATTAATATAAAATTGATGAACCAAATATGTTAAAACTTGTTCATTTGAATTTATTTACAGAAGACACTGTGCTTAATATGGATAAATTTTACTCACATATAAATATACAGTATGTGGATTTATAATGAATTTATGAAAGGATTAAGAATATTAGTTTAGAAATCTTAGCACGTCTCATAAAGCAAATAATACCTTACAAAATAATTCACTAAATCTCTTTTGAAATTTACTTTCTGTTACCACTCTCTAGAATACTTTTATTTGGGGGACATTAAATTTATCCAGCTGGATGTAAAATTAAATACTAATTCTATTATATATAATTTAATAGATATGACTTGTATCATGAATATTTTATGGGGATATGATAGTCTGAGTTAATATGAAATATGTGAGTGCTAGAATTTTTTAAATACTACTTATGGATATTAGGCAGGAGATAAACAGAATCCAAGATTTTAAATTCCCTTCTCCTCCAGCCCTTATGAGTAATGGGAATGAAAAATGGGAGATGAAAATTTTTTAGACATAGAATAAATTGGAAAATTAGGAAAAGAGTAATTTTTTTTTTTACGTGGGTACTGGGAGTTGAACTCAGGACCTCGTGCTTGCCAGCAGGCATTTATGCTGCTGAGCTATCTCACCAGCCCAAGAGTAATATTTTTAAAGTGAAAAAGCTCAGACTTTTTAAAAAATAGATCAGTGATATTTTTATACAAATGTGTTTATTTTGGTCAAATAAAGGTATATTTTCCAAATTATCTTTGCTATTACTAATAGTATATCATATAAAGATTAAATTACATTAATATTATTGACCTTAAAGATGACTACATGACTATATTGTTACAGCTTCAAGCAATTTTGCTGCTAGATATGTATAATTTAAATACTATTTGTTTAATAAGATGCTTAATGGAAATTTATTTTAAAAATATATACACATTACTTTTCTTCCAATACTTATATTTGAGCATCTTCTGAAAAAGATGAAAATTCTTCCTTTAAAGATGGCAAACCAGGAAAAGGCATTTGCCTCTTATGCCAGTTAAGATCTTGCTAAAAGTTATGAAAATATATGAATGAAAATACAGTTCTCATAGAAAAAAATGGATTAATTGTGGAGGTTAGAATAGGGGTGAAAGCCATCAAGTATGAAAAATTATACTAAATTTCTGCAAAATAGGATGAGGAAGGGAAATAATAGAGAAAATAAACTGGACAAAGAGAAGTTTGAGTTGTTTTTTCCTGCACTGCAAGTTGGTCACCAAATTTATACCCATAAAATAAATTCAAGTTATTCCTCAGCAGGGTGCAGCCGTGTACAACTGTACTCTCAGCTACTGTAGAAGCTGAGGTAGGAAGATCATTTGAGTCAATAATTTTGAGGCCAGCCTGGACAACATAGTGAGATCTCTGTCTCAAAACAACAAATAAAGAAAAAAAAATTTCTCTAAAGAAATTGAGCAAAAAATAAGCCAGATTCAGAAAGACAAATATTGCACACAGTAATATCTTGGTTCATCAACAGTTTGATTTGGAGAATTTGGAAAATTTTTCCTTCTGTTGCAAACTCTGCATCAGTGACAAATGTGAAAGTGGCCATCTTCCCCAGAACTGTGGAACAAATTAAGTTCGTGAACCAAGGTATCACTGTATTTTCCCTAATACAGCATGTGGAATATAGGTTGAAAAAAAAAGATGGCATGAATTTGAAAGTAGAAGGGAGACTAATATACAAGAGGAAGGAAAGTCAGTGGGGAGGAAAGGGACAAGGGAAGATAACGAGGTCATCGACATGACCCCAAAAATGTTATACGTTATGTACAAAAATGCCACAATGAAACTCAGTTAAATACTTAAAAAAAGAAATTGAACAGAACTTTGGAAGAAAGTAGATTTCTATCTAAGTTTTGTGTCATTTGGCAAGACTTTTGATCTAGGAAGACCAGTTCCAAACCAATTAATTTTGCTGGCCATGTCTTGCTCCAAGTAGAGTAGCCAGAATTTCCACTCTTAGAAGATCTATGTAAGAAAACAGTTTTACATACATAAACCCACACCAAAAATTTTTAGATGTTTGCTCTTTGACAAAATTCTTCTACGTTTATTGCATTTTTTCCCAATGTAGAGGTTGGTTTTAGTAATTATTTAATAATAATTTAGTAATTTTTCTGGAAAGTTAATCACATCATCCCTCCTAAGAAATGTAATTTTATGAAGTTTAATCAAGCAGTGAATTTTGATTATTTACACTTTTCTGTATCATTGGTTATTTTCAAATCTTTATTTCTTATTTGTATATTTGTTCTTTTTCTCCTTTTTGTTGATCTAAAGATTTAACTTTTTCAGTTAAACAAATAATTTCATTGTCATTTCTAGACTCACTTTTCCAATTCATTAATTCCTCTATTTTATTATTCCTTGTTTTTTTCCTTTTATAATTTCTCCTGTTTCTTGATTCTATTTTGATTCTTTCCTTGTGATTTACATAAATATTAGAAAATAAAACTACAAAATTTCAACTGAGCACAACTTTAGACCACGTCCTATTGTAGTTTCTAGGTATTTTAAAACTAAATGTTTCATTTTGTTCATTCCAAGAATTTGAGACTAAAAATGATTATTTATCATTCACTTGATATTTCATAGTTAAAAGAGATAAATTAAAGTTTTTCTACTATGTTCGATGCTATATCATGCAGTGCTTTGTGAAAAATAAAGCAAAAAGATAATATATAAACCTATTTTCTTTTCAAATGTCAGTTACTTGCAAAGATGCAGCTGGTACTATTGATTGTCATGACCATCCTATAAAACAAATTAGAAACAGTGATACATTGTATAGTAGAGCATCTGCACAGATGCCAATAATGTAATTTTTTTTCCTATTTAAATTCACAGATCACCTAATATCTATCCTTTTGTCCATGGGGTAACAGGCTAGAATTCAAAGCACTCAGGTTAAGAATTTATGTTCTAAGGGAATTCTATTCTGGTCTTGGGGAATAAATTCCTTCAAGAGAGAGGATTACCTAGGGAATATTGTTTTCATTGGAAATATTTCAGTCTTTACTTCTCTCCTATTTTTCTTCCTTTGGTTCAATTTTTTCTTCAGAAAACAAATATTGAAAACCCCCTCTGATTTATACATTGTGTTTAAGCTAGAATTATATTTAAAAATCACTCCTTGTTCTTCAAGAGCTATCTTGAGACATGGAAAATTTACAAGATAATTTAAAATACAATGGTAGACACCTTTGAGAGAAGGATATCTGAAACTCAACTGAAGCACAAACAAATGAAAATGCAAACTTTCACAGCGGACAGAAAGATAATATTTAAAAGTAAGGCTTTCCAATAGTGAGTAGGACATGTTCAGAAAGTCCAAAATATTATCTTCCTCATCACTGAGACTACAATTTAAAGGAGGAGAATTTTAATTTGTTCACATAGACCCGAAGGGCATGCCTCCATGTCCCAACCAGCTATTTCTACAAGTGTGCTCCTCCAAATCCTGGATTAGATCTCAACTAAAATCAAGTTGATACCCCACCCCAACTGCCGTCCCTTTTCAACTAGCCTCCCAAACACATCTCATTAACCATACTTAATATCCAAATAAAGACAGTAGCAAGTTCTTAACTCTGCCTAGCCCATGTACAACCAGAAACAGAATAATCCCTTGAACTATCCAATGTACAATCATCCCTGTACAGCCAGAAAGAGAATCCCCAAAGTCTCAGCACTTCCAGCATTTCTCAGAAGTCCAAGTCTCTTCTGAGAGTCACAATAAACTCTTAGCTGTGAACCTTTGTAAAAATCAAAAACAAGTTATATAATCACAAGGTACAATGTCACAGGGTGAACATTACCATTCCAAAAGGGAGGCATAGGGTAATAGAAAAGAATCAGAACAAAGAAAGACTGAAACCCAGCCAGGCAACATTAAGTCCCATAACTCTATATCTAGCATCTGGGGCACATGGTAGTAGAATGTGAGTTCTAAAATGCTTGAACTGCCCCACCCCTATAGCCTTATCAATTGCAGCTCACATGGCCTCTTTCTTAGGCTGGATCCATTCATGGCCTACAGCTTTCCTTGCAGACATCCCACCTTCCTGACATCTACAGCTGACTAGTGTCTCCACTGCACCTTTGACTTCACTCCCATGGCCTTTTGCACCGCCCTCTCAAGGACTCTTTGCTTGACCTTCCTTTGAAATCTGGGCAAAGGGCTCTCTGACCCTACGCTTGCATTCTTCATCCATTAAAACCTGTATCCCTTGGGTGATGCCAATGTCTGCTACCAGAAGAATCACCAATCAGGCTATCTTGGATCATGGCTACTGTGGCCATGAGTGCCTGGATGGCTAAACATGGTGAAATGAATCTCAACAGACCAATTCTCCAGGAGGCCCTTCTTGAGTGGGAATCCCAAGAACTCTCTTTAAAAAAACATTTCTACATTTCCACCCTTGAGCCTTCAATGGCTGGGGTCTTTTTGATTCCTGAGATGCCCTCAAGGTATTTTTCTTGTCCCTGTACAAACTACTTGGCTTCTTTTTAATGGGGCTGATCTTTTTAGTGGCTATATCTTTTTTGGTTCCAAATTTACACATGGTTTCTTCTGGAACAAAATTTAAGCTTTTCAAATTTTCCTGCTCTGCCTTTTTTCTCTGATTATCACTAAATTTCTGGCTAAAAGCAGCCAGCAGTATCCATGCTATATCCTGAATATTAAGCTGTCTTGAAATTTCTTCCACCAGATTAATTATCTACCACCCTTAAGCTCAGTCTCCTGCAAATTCTCAGGGCATGAATAAAATATGGACAAATTTTCTCCCAGAGTATAACACATCGCCTCTAGTCCAACTGCCAATGGAGTCCTTGTTCCCAGCAAAAACCTCTTGATCTGGCCTTTACTGTCTGCATTTCTATCAGTATTCAGTTTTTCTGAGCTCCAACAAGAACCCCCCTTAAACACTGCTTGCAAGCTAGTGCTTCTCTAGACTGAATCTCCAGACTTTATCAAAACCTTGCCAAAAAACAGCTCCAAAAGCTTCTGAATCACATGGTCAAATATAGTCACAGCAATGACCCTACCTCTCTGGTACCAATTTTTCCTTATTATTCAGCTTTCTTGTGGCTGAGACACAGTAACCAACACCCACAATTTAAAAGAGCAGAGGTTTAATTTGTTTAGAGTTTCAGTCTATGATCAGCTGGCTGCAAGGCAGAGACAGTATAGTAAGGCAAAGATGGTTAGTTCATGGTGGCAGGGAAGAAGAGCAAAGGAAGAATGCCAAAACAAAAGCGGTAATGGACTGGACATAGACCTAGAGGTCTTCATGCCCCCCCCCACTCTCCAGACACATAGAATCTCTTCCACTAATCCCTGGGGTGGATCCCAAAGACAATCAAGTCATCTTAAACAGCACATTCAATATGTGAATATATTCTGGATTCTAGAAGAGGGAGAGAGTACAAAAACACATGAATGTGTAAGATCATGTTTGTCTAGAAAATTACAAGTAATATAGTTCTAGGCTATTTAAACGGTAGGGCCTTGGTCATGAAGAAAAACCATAGCACTATAAGGATTTAGGGTTTTATCCTGTTGGTGAAATGCCATTGGCATTTTGAAGTGTATGGTGATATGATTAGATTAGTATATCTGAAAGACTCTCTTGTAGCAGGAAGAACGTACAAAATATTTTACAGTGGTACCTTGATTCATGAACTTAATTCGTTCCGTGATTCTGGAAAAGATGGCCACGTTCTCGTTCATGTGGGAAAGATGGCTGCTGTAGTGTTTGTTACCTGATGCAGAATTCTCAACAAAAACAAAATTTTGCCAAACACTTCTATTTGTGAATCAACTTTTTCACAAACAAAAGCATTTGTGAACCAAGGTACTACTGTAATTGGGATCATTGGCCTATATATCCCATGAGTCCATTTTGTTCTGGCTATTTCTGAGATTACCAAATAATTTTTCTCCTATTATTATTAGTCTGCAAAATTACAAGACTTGTAATTTTAATTGTTGTCTACATTGATAGCTCCATATCAGTTACATGTGCAAGGCACTCTTGTATGCTCAGTGTATAAATTAACGTTCCTGATTATTCCCGTTTTACAGATGAGAAAGCTGACATTTAGAAGGTTATTCATCTGGCTTATAAATTAGAATATGTGCAGTCTAATCCAGATCTCTATCCCAGAGCTAATGCTCTTACCTCAAACTCTGATGCATATGTGTAGGTGTCTAGAAACTGGAGCCAGGTATTCTAGCCTCATCTTTGCTACATGGAAACCTGGTACAGGTCAATCAAATTCTATAGTGTTAAACTGAGATTTTACTAATGATGTCAAAAGTCTGCTAAGGTGGCATCACTGTTTCATTATCCTTGATTTGCTAGTGCAGGAATGTGTATAGATTTATGCACTCCAAATGCTGCTAGTGGTGGATGGCATCAACTGTGATATGGCCAGCTTCAACTAAGGGTATGTGCTAGAGTGATGAAAGCAAAAGCACCTGCCCTCATTACATTGATATCATTCAAACTCTACTGTTACCAGTTGCTCTAATAGTGACCTAAAATCTATGCAGGGATCTGCTGAAACCAAAACAAGATTCTCAGAAGTCCTCTATGTCAGCAGGTGTCCGAACTCTAAGCCCATGTGAAAACTGTGGTAGATGTAACTTTCAGTATTGAAAAAAAGGATAACTAGGGTTAAGTGAGGAGAATAACTAGGGTTTTCAGTATCTGGTGAGCTATAATGAAAGGGTGCCTTGCAGGATGCCAAGAGAGAATCAACTTCATCTTTTTATCACTCAAAGTTTCCATTGATCAAGGTTGGCCATGTACCACATGTTGCTCAAAGGAGGGGACATCTTATTTCATGATCCCACAAAGACAACCTTCATGGCTCCACAAAAGCTGATGTAAAGTTACAGAATAGTGATGGCAAAACTTCTAGAGCTTTCAATGATAACAAAGAGCCCACTGTGGCATGCATGCCATAGGTTTACCACCACTGTTATAGAAGAAGAGGAATAGATGCTAGACAGGAAAATATGATAGGTGACTCCTATAGTCACTGCAATATTACCTCCATTGTACTCCAGAGAATAATTTCATTGGGCTTGATAAATCAGACATGAGAATATTATTGTATTCAATTTGGCTGTATGTATCTGAAAATTCAAACCACTGTTCCTTAAATAAGATAGAAGTTTTATTTCTCTCTCACATAAAATCGATAGGTGTCCAGGGCTACTTGATAACTGACCTCTTTCTTCAATGTCACATTCCAGATGGCTTCTAGAAAATCATTCATCAAATCTGATTTTCAGGCAGAAGGCAGAAGGAAGAGAGAAAGCAGAAGAACACATTTCCCAGTGGAGTAGACTTATAAAAATCCTTCCCAGGAGTTCTCCATATCACTTGAAATTACATCCCATTATATAGAACATTGCCATAAAGCTCCCAGAGGAATGAGTTTTGAATCTAGTCCCTTGCAAATGTACAGAGTAATTACTACTATGACTGGGTTTTATTACTAATAGAGGAGAACATGAACATCCTTTCTACCTTACTTAGAAATTACTCTTCTAATCTTCATTGTACCAAATTAATTCAGAGTAGCTATAACAATGAAAGTTTTAAACAATGCATGTTTTAGCAATAAATGAAGTCATTATGTTTAAGAAATCTTAAACGTTTTCCCCTTTCTTGCCAATCATTTGTACTTTTTTCTGTTAATTGGCTGCTATTTTCAGTCAAGTACAATTGCCCTAAAGTAAAGTTAAAGTCACATTCAACTGATTAGAGTTGTCTTATAATGATTAATGAGCCAGTGAAATTAACACTGTGATTATTTGGAACATGAAAGCATCATTCAGTAATGAACTTTCAAGAGATTATTTATTTCCCATTGCCATATTTCTAATCAAGTGCTTATATGCGTAATGAGTGCGGCCAGAAAAATCTGTCTTTTGCCTTGTTTACAAAAGTCCTCTTAATGGCAAATCATGAGCATATTGAGATGGATTATCTTTTCAAGTCTAAACATGAATATTTAAAGGGATCACAAACCAGTAAAATACCACCGTCCTTAAAATTCTAGTGAGATAATGTGAACTCAGATATATAAGATACCTCAGAATTCTTTTAATTAATCTTCCAGTGTCATGAATATAACCATCTGCAGATGATTTTCTGGCATATTTTGGACAGTGTTTAGAAATTGAAAACATACCTTCCTGTCAGTCTGTTCCAGATGGCATTAATAGTTAGAACATTTCTTCATGGAGCAGAGCCACAAAATTTACCTTTCTCATCATGATCTTTAACTTGTTCTCTCCTGTCATGCTAGATTCATATGTGCTAGGTATTGCAGACAGAGTAAACTATCATCAAAGCAGACAGCCATATTAAAGCAAGGTTTAATTTCAGAATCAGATAGCAAAAGGAGCAAAAGGATCACCCAAAGAACAACACCTTAAGTTAGGGAAAGGGAATAAAGGATGATAGAGTAAGGAGGGGCAGAGAATTCTACTTTAATAGGCAAAATTTGACCAAAGACAGAGAGAAATGGCAGACTTATCCACACATATATTTATCTTTCTACCCAGAGTCCAAGACACAGAAAACAGAAAATGAAAAACCCTGAGGAGAGGGGGTGAGTTTGGTGGCTATGATCAAGGAATATCAAGAGGACTAGAGTACCAAGAGCCCAATAGGGAAGGGAAACTGGCAGGTGGTTAGAATAGAAAGATGGTGAGAACAGCTGGGAAAGGGATGTGAAGTCTTTGGAAGGTTTTGAAAAGAGAGACACAATGTTTCTTAGATTTAAAATAATTGTCTGTTTGATATGTGTGGAAAGTAGCTATAAGACGGGAAGCAGAAAAACCACTTAGGAGGCTGTTAAGTGGGGTTGGTGGCTTATGTCCAGGTAATAATTGGTCTAAGTGGTCTAATTCTCATTATATTTTGAAGGAAGAGCCTATATGATGCACTAATGGATTGAATATGCAGAAAAGAACAAAATATAATGAGTCAGATGGTTTTAACTTGAACACTTGAAAGAATGGCTGTATCACTTACTAAAGTGAGAAATCTTGAAGGAGGTGCATATTTATGCAGGAGAAAATAAAATGTTTGATTTTTATTTTAACACACCCTTTAACACCCAAATGGGAATGCTGAGTAGGCAGGTAGATGTCTAAGCTGGAATTCAGCAGAATAGCATTAGTCCAGTAATGACTAATGACAGTGGATTTTCAGAGCGTCATCTGTATTGTTTCCTGCTTAGTGCTTCGGGTAGATGGGACTTCATGGTGACAAGTATTCTTTGCAGTATAAATTTTAGTGTTAGTGATGTCACAGTCATAATGCCAGTAGTACACCGGAAGTTTTGTTTTCGTTTTTAAGTGCGAAACTTGTGGCAGATACAGTTCTTCAGCCCTCACCTTTAGGATGAAGGCCCTCATTTACTCAGGGGTTATGGAGCAATGAGAGCACAAAGCTACATGGGACTTGGGGAGCCATTCTCCTTTGGAGTGGCCCCTTCCTGTGTATACTCTGAGTGTGCAGCACATCCAATGACTGGTCAGTGTGGGAAGTGCAGAAAAAGTCTTGCATTTTTGCTTCAGTTTGAGAATATTCTTTCACTGCTGCATAACAGTTCAACTTTTCCCTCTGCTTAATTCTGTTACTTACTGCTTACAAGTGATCTTGAGACAATTGGAATCCCTAATAATCTTCCAGCACTCAAAGTTCCATCTCAGAATCTGTTTGTCAGGGAGCTGAGGGAGCTTTTATTAGTCAGCTTTCCTGTCCCTGACACTCACAATTTAAAGGAGAGGGTTTATTTGGCTTGTTGTCTCAGGGGATTAAGTCCATTGTTGCTGGCTGGCTCCAAGGAAAGGACATCATTGCTGAAGGGTGTGGCAAAACTAAGTAAGCAAAACTGCTTACTTAGTTGAGGGTGAACGGGACATAGAGCAGTAGAACAATGGCCAAGAGGAAGGGGTGAGGGGTCAGACATTATCCTCAAAGTCACACCTCCACGACCCACCCAGACACATCCAGAAGTGAGTTTTACTAATGCTCTAAGAGGCTCCCAAGCCAATGAAGTTGACACAATTAAGCTTAACAATGACAATGCCCAATTTAAGCCAAAAATATTCTATCAGTGTATTATGTAACTATCCAAAATACTGATTGTATTTTATTTATTTATTTATTTTTTGTGGGTACTGGGGGGTCAACCTCAGGACCTCACGCGCCAACAGGCACCCGTGCCGCTGAGCGATATCACTGGCCCCTTTTTCGTATGTGGGTTCCGGGAGTCGAACTCGGGCCCTCGTGCTTGCAAGGCAGGTGCTTATGCCGATGAGCCATCTCACCGGCCCCCAAAATACTGATTTTAAAAGACAATTCAGTTGCACTCTACCCTGTTGTCTTAGTTACTTTCTTCTCAGTGGGACAAAAAAACAGACATTTACAACTTAAAGGAAGAGATGCTTATTTTGGCTCATGGTTCCAGTCCACGGTTGGCTAGCTCCAAGGCAGACACAGCATGGTAGAGGGCATGGTAGAGGGACAGGGCAGCCAATAAGCAGAGAGCGCAAGGAGTTGTTTCAAGGTCACACCCGCAGTGAACCATCTCTTCTGACCAGTCCCCACCTCCCAGCAGCACATTTAGCTGTGAACTCATCAGCAGATTAATTTAGCGTCCCATGATCCAATCACTTTCCAAAAGCCCCAATTCTGAACATATGAGACTTTTGGGGACATTCTAACTGTAAATCATAACACCTGTTTAAAATTATTTCAATTAATATATATTCATTCAGGCAGATCCAGTCTTATGGCCAATGTAGATTTCACTTGCCTTGTATTCTGTTTTAAAGTTTACTTTTATATTAAACTATGGATCATCCCACAAACAGGACATTTTAACAGAAAATATATTTAACAAAAACCAGAAAGACTTGAACCAAATAACACTTCATTGCAAAAATACCTCTGAACAACAAGGTAGATGCATTATTTTTATAATTCAAAAACATCACAAAAGACACAGGAATCCAACTTCTGGAGCTTTTGTGTATGTTCGTATCTGTCAGTCAAATGTTCCCTTTCTGAACACATTGCTTTTCATCATTTCTGAAATGTGACATTTTTATGATTAAGATTATCTCTTCATTCAAAAATCTCTCCCCTTAACTTCCTGTGCTTTTCAGTATTTTTTAAAAGACTAATAAATCTTTTAAGGGTTTTAGTTTGTTTGTTTACTTGACTTCTTATAAACCAGCAGGCTTTCAAAAGCAGAAAGAATGTTCTTATTTTTTAATTTGTAAAACATTTAAAGTGATTGAGTGAAATTTCTTAACTTTTGTTATATATTCACAAATTTGGATTTAAAACTTTTTGGAAATGTGGGAAGAAAAGCATGAGCAAAAATGAGTCATAGACTAGATTACTTAATTGCTTTTTAAAAACAATTCCTCTAAATGTAAATACATTTGTTTACCAGCTGCCTGGGAATTGCTGCCCTTCTTCTATTCTGTTTTTCTAGAATTTCAGCTTTCAATTTCTTTCTTTTTGCTGTTATATTACAACTCTAGCTTATGAAAGAATATGAGCACTGATATTTAGAGATGTTAAAGTGTAGTTTCCCATTAGATTTCATGAAAAGAAAATAGAAATAATGCATGAAGCGCTTTCCAGGGTTTTAAAGATAAATTTCAAGTTTAAACTGTTCAAGTTAAAGTCCAAATGACATTTTCTTTTCTTTTTTTTCCCATGTAACAAAAATGAATAAGGATATTTTAACATGAATTAAAAATACTTTAGTGGCTTTATTGTGTCACACCTCTTTTAACTGTTCTTAAAAATGATTCCTTATTGTTTAATCTAGGTTCTTTTTTGTTTTCTTGAATTGCACTGTAAAATAGGAAAGGTTGATCAGATTCTTTAAACTTCTTGGTAGCCCAGAATGGTTCCATATGTCTTCTCAGAAACCAGTTACAAGTAGGAATTTAGATTTTTGCTTATGTGGTTCCAGAAGGGAAAGCTCAGGGTCATGTGTGACTATAATAGCTAGATGTATTTCAGCACAGTGGCAGGAATAAATTTCAAACATATACCATTGCACAGATTCCAAATGGACAATGAGTAACTATCCCTTGCTTAGTTATCACTGATCAGAAATACTGTCGAGTATACAGTAGTAGTGAGCAATAGAGGTTAATACATTTTTTTATTTCTGCAGTTCTGTGATTTAAACTGATGACTTGCTTACATCTATTCCAAGCTCTTCCAAATCAGAAATGCTTCAAATTTATACTGGAAAAATTTCATATTGCAGCAGCAAAGACATTTTGCTCAATTTTATATTCTTCCCTGTGCTACGAAATTTACTCACTATGGAATCTACTGACAGGTTTGAATTGTTCCTAAATTTATAGTCATGAGGTTGTCATGGAAAGATGGAACTTTGTCTTTTTGGGAATGAAGCCCTGCTAAGTTAGCTCTGTGGTGATTTTCTTGGTTCTCCTGTGTAGGTGACCACTGCAGTGCTACTAAATTACCAGCTAGGCCGTTTGTGGTAGATGAAGTAACTGCCCTCAAAAATACATGACTTATGGAGCCTGTTGGGTATGTTACCTCCAATAGCAAAAAGGGGATTCTTGCAGATGCTAATAGCCTTGAATCAAGGAGATCATCCAGGTAGGGACAAGCTAATTACTGGATGCCTCAAAAGCTGAGAACAAGGCTGGAGGAGTAGGTCAATGGTGCATGTTTGCCTAGCATGCATGAAACCCTCACTTTGACCACTAGCATTGCAAGAAAAGATATTTTTAAAGAAAAGGAAAGAAAAAAAAAGCAGAGAACATTTACATTTCTGTACCTATGAGCTGTGAGGACTGAAGGGCAGAGAGAGATGCAATGTTGCAGTCTCCGAAGATGGCAAAGGGAACTATGAGCTGAGGAATGTTGGTGGCTCTAGAAGCTGGGAAATGAAACAAATGCATTCTTCCCTAGTGCCTCTGGCAAAGAAAGCCGCTCTGCCAAGCTCTTGATTTCAGCTCCTGAGACGTGTGTGAGACTTTTGGCATACAGAACTGGATGATTACTGATTTGCAGTGTTTTACTTTGTGGTATTCGTTTGTCTTTACCTCTGCATCTTAATGGAGGCCTGAGAGAAAAGCTCCCTGAGGTCACAGGCCACAGAGTGCACAGCAGCTCTTCCCTGCAGAAAACGTGCAGCTCGGCTGCTTCGCTGGCCTTCACTGTGCAGCTTTTGAGTAACTCCAAATAACCCAAAATGGCTCCCGGAGCCAAAATACCTGTAATGGATTTCTGAATGGTCACTGGTGTACAGCAAGATCCAAAATGTTTTTTGTAGAATCATCAATTTAGGTATATGCTCTTTAGCATTATTTTGGCTTAATGTACATTACATTGTGATTACATTTTAATTATTTTTAAATTTTCCATCCACTAAAGCCCAGAAAAAAATACTGGTAATTTATTGCTGAGAAGCCAAATGGGAGTCAGTAACATGTAGGTTTGTTTCTGCCAAAGAGGCCTTAGGCTCTTTGACAAAAGAAAATAAATAAATGAACTAACAAATACTGCAGCAAGTACCTCAGAGTGTTTATCTTTTAGCTGGAAGGAAACCATGAGATTAAAGAAATTTGCATGAAGGGTGAGGTCTTAACCACTATAGTGTGAGGCTAGACAAGTACAATGTAATCAGTGGATCAAGTACAGCCTTATTTTTTCCAGGAGTATACTTTATTTTATTGTATTTATTTTATTTTATTTTATTTTATTGTCATTTTGAGACCGGGTTTCACTATGTAGTTCAGACTGGCCTTGAACTCACTTTGTAGCCCAGGCTAGCCTTGAACTTGCAGCAATCCTCCTGCCTCAGCCTCCTGTTTGCTGGGATTACTGGCATGTGCCACCACTCCCAGCCTCAAGGACTATACTTTAAAAAGGAATTCTTTCAGGTCTCTAGCTCTACAATGCAATTCGCAATTATTCACGGAGTATTTACGTATGCTCACAATATGGCACTGAGGTTCAGTTTTGAAGACCTTGGACTCAGAAGAGCTGATTGAGTTCAGGCTCCGCCTTTTGGTAGCTGTGACCATAGCTGTGATGCAGCACCCATTTCCACAGGTGAAATAAGGATAATAACGAATATCTCTTAGGTTGATTGTGAAGTTGAAAGGAAATCACAAGCTAAGTGCCTCGCACAGAACCTGGTGCAGAGCAAGAGCTCAGTAATCACAACCTGTCATTTGTTCTCTGTCTCAGGCTCCGGGCTGGAAATTGTGTGTGAAGGCAGAGAAAAACAGATCTGAGTAGCCGTAGCCCCTGTGGAGCTCTCTCCACAATCCTGACTCTCTGCATGTCCCATGCACCAGAAAAGAAGCAACTCTCAAGTTAATAAATAGTTAACTGGTACAAATCTGGTATATTTTTCAAACACATTTGTATCGACAAAAGCAGAAAAGTCCCACTAATGAAGTCCTTGTGTACATGTTGGCATTTACTTATTGCTTTAGAATTCTCACAGTTCACTGAGGGAGCAATGCAAAGGGAAAAAAATCATAATTAATTCACAGTATTTTCCCATTAACTGTAATCTGCTGAAGAAATAAATGAAGTAATTTTACAAAGATTATCTTTAAAAATTATTTCATGTTATACTAATAATAAATGAGTATAAATCTAGGGCTTTGCCTCTATACCTTCCCTGGAATTCTGATTCTGTTCAGGATACACTTGTCATTTCTATAAAATGCAGGCCTCGTCCTCGGTGGAGAGGTGGACATGGACCCCAATCTGGTGAAGGTCATTAAGTTCCAGTGTCTATTCCTGGCTTCATTCTGTGGACTCAAAAACACCTGACTCAACAAAGACAAAGGCCCTTCAAATTTCATTTTAGTATTTTAAGAAGTATAAAATACAGCTGAACTGTAAGAAATGGCAAAATCATCCGAAAAGGGTCTCTTTAGTCTTTTAGGAAAGAATTGTGATGTTTTTCAAAGTTAAATTTAGGAAAATGCTTGATTATAACAAAAGCTGCTTTACTCCTTAAAAGATGCCATTCAGAATTGATTACCTTCCTTTGAGGAGGCATCAATAGGAATGACTGAAAAGCAAGCCAGAGGCTCTGTTTTTCAGGCTAATTATCACATCCTTTCCAGCCAATTGCTATGTTTTTTGAGGCACTGTCACAGACTCATTGGAAGGAACTACCTTCTTTCCCCAAAAATAAGACCTAGACAGAAAATAATCAGCCTGAACCCTAGAGATGGAAAATGCCAGCCCTGATCAGCCTATCTTTGCCTCCCCTGCCCTCGCCATTTGCTTGCTCAGTGGCGACTCTGTAAGGTGGGTAAGGTGAGGATAGGCTGACTGGAGCTGGCATTTTTGCTCTCTAGTTTCCAAGTCTGATTATTTTCCAGCTAGCTCTTATTTGGGGGAAAACACAGTAGAGAGATTACTTCTGGTGTCTATGACTACTACAAAGACACCATGTCTAATATTAGATGTCTACTTCATATAATATTGTAGAAAGTCTTGGAACTATATGGAGAAATGGAGGAAAATCACAATTACATCTGTATGAGAAAGACAACATCAAAACAGTGCTTTCTATGTTTGATTGTACTTAACTTCTTGTCATTGTGAATTGATATTTGCTATTAAAAACAGAACTGAGGTACAATGGAATACATTGTCTGTATTATTGATACTTCTTTAAGCAAAAAATGTGTAAGTTACTCTTGTTTCATTAAAGAATAAATCTCTTAGAACACCTCTTTTCTTAGAACACCTACTTTCTGAAGGAAGTTATAGACACATAAATTTAATCAATCCTTTCTATAACAAATGAGTCTATAAAATCACAAGCTATATCTGATGTACAAATAAAACTATTTTTTAGAAGTCACACATATAATTACGATGGTGTGTGCCACATGGTTGACTCAGTCAATATTGACTAATTATCACTTAGGAATTTTATTTGGTTTCGTTACAAAGATATCAAGTTAAGTAGCTTAAAAATATATTAACTTTTCTGTCATGTACAATGGAGTCCACATGTAGGCTATTGTACCAGATCCATCAGATTAGAAATATCTTAGAATACTTCTATTTTTCTCTTCATCATTCTTTGTAGAATTTTACACGTTCAGCACAGCCTTATGTTTACAAGATGGTTGGCCTGACTCTACCCATCATGTACAGGTAGAGAAATGTGAAAAGTTGGTTGTGAAAAAGTTGTTGCTGGGTGAATTCATTTCACTTTAAAGAAAACTTTCCAGACTCCTACTCAACAACTTTTGTTTATATCATTGGTATGAACTCAGTCACATGCTTTCACTTTTCTCTAAGTTAAAATGGGAAATGTATTTTAGCTGGACATACCGTTACACCTAACAAGAAATGGATTTTTTTTTGTGTGTGGGTACCGGGGGGTCGACCTCAGGACCTTGCGTGCCAGCAGGCGCCCGTGCCGCTGAGGATATCACCGGCCCCTTTTTCGTATGTGGGTTCCGGGAATCGAACTTGGGCCCTCGCGCTTGCCAGGCAGGCACTTACACCGCTGAGCCATCTCACCGGCCCTGGATTTGTTTTTAAGAAAAGAGATAAGTTGTATTTGAGTATTGAACTAAGCAGTCTCTCTCACTGTGTAATTATGATTATTTGAAGGTCTAAAAGTAAGCATATCTTCCCTCAGTGGTTCGGTTTGCTTGTAACTATATTTCCTCTCAGCAATGTGCTGTAGCCCGCTTATATTAGTTTGCAGGAGGCAGTGGAGAAATTTTCTAAAATTTTGCAAGCCAGTAACTAAAATAACCATTATCCAAAAGTTAAATAATGTAAGCAGAATTAAAAAGATGATATAAAGAACAAAGGCAATGAATGCCTGAATCACTTCTGAGTTATTTTACTACAGTTTGCTGTCTCTGTGTTTGTTAGCAGCCAGTTAGGGTCACATGCTCATGCTCAACGAGATGGAGGGGCTCATTTGCCTCAAATTACCACCTCACCATTGTTCGGGTATGTTGGGGTCTTTCGTAGCAAGGAACAGTGGGGGAGGGAAGAAGGTCAAACTCTTCCTATGCATCCTGTCAGATAATAATACGCTGCACATATGCAATAAACTAGAACTAAGTAGCAAATGAAACAACAGAAATTTCATTAATGACTGGATGTTAAATAACTCACTCCTGAACATTCAATGGATTACAGAAGAAATCAAGGCAGAAATTAAACAAGTTCTAGAATTAAGCCATAATGCCAGTACAATATACCAAAACCTATGGGATACAGTGAAAGCAATTCTAAGAAAAAACTTTATTGTTGTCAGTGCTTACATTAGAAAAGTAGAGTGAGCTCAAATAAGCAACCTAATCATGTACTTCAAGAAACTAGAAGAACAACAATAGTCAAAATCCAAACCCAGTACAATGAAAGAAATAATACAGATCAGAGATGATATTAATAAAATTGAAATTAAAAACAGTACAAAGAATCAATGGATCTAAGAGCTGGTTCTTTGAAAGCATAAGTGAAGTAGACAAAACCTTAGAGAAACTTACCAAAGTAGAAAAGACCTACATCAATGCAATTAGAAACAAAAAAAGTTGAAATAACTTCCTCCATTGCCCCAGGATGGCGGTGCCAGCGAGAAGAGTGTAAATTCGCCCTCCCCCCTTCCTCCATTGCCCCTGGACAGCATGGCTGGCGAGAGGAGTGTGAGATCCACCCCTCCTCCCTCCACTGGCGGGACTCAGGGCCCGGAGACCTGTGGGAATGCCAGTGACACAGTAGGGCCCTGGCTAAGGCACACACAATGGACAGACAGAGCTAGAGGCGTGGAAATATTCCATGCAACATTAGCAATATGAGCCAACAGGTGATCTCTAACCTTTCTTTTTGTTTTATTCTACTCATCCTCTTCCACTCTTTTGTCAGCTATCTTGCTTGAATTTATGATACTTTCATGTGAGTAAACATTTTCTCCCCTCATTCTGGTCCTCTTCAAAACTCCTAGGCCTTCTCTTCCAATCCTTCCCTCCTGTGTCCTACAACTACCCAAAACCTGGATGAGCATCCTGCGCCCTCCAACCTTGCTCCTACTATATTTAACCTCACTCATCTCTCCATCCTACCCCCCTATCCTCCTGAACCCTCCCACCAACAACAGGGTAAAATTACTCTACTAATTGGAAAATCATTGCCTACCTGGTATAAGTGGGGTTATACTATATTTCTGTAGACCTTCTTCCTACAGTTATAGATATCAGGCTAATAGTTACCACAGTTTGTCAGTAGCCAGGTTGTACTTGAGTCTATTGTTATTGCCAACTGAACTACTTTAACCAGGATGTCATACATGCTATAACCAGTTTTTCCCCCTTTAAGACAACATTGCGATTGTAAGGGGTCATAACCATCACCATAGTCCAGTACCAAAGGAATGGGTCCTAAGTCAAATAGAAAACAATTCCTCAGTCTTAATATATTGGGAAGGTAGGTTCTAGGGATAGACATAAAGACCAAGAACCACATACATCTAAAAGACATTCAGAACAGACACCTCCTAGGAAATCCTCAACACCAGCAATAAGGCTATCTAATGTAAGAAATCTACAAGCATCAACACAGAAAACAAAATAAAATAGAAAATAGAAAATGACAGACAAAAAAACAAAATGCAATCCCAAACCCCCAGCCCACCCAGGACAAGTCCAGAACACAAAGAGATAGAGGAAATCGGAAGCCAACAAATGGAACTCTCTGAAATGAAAGCAGCAGAAGTGAAAAAACAAATGGAAGAGGCCATAGAAAAAATAATCTCTAAGGTGCAAAAAGCAATGATGATCAAAGTAAAAGACAAAGCAGACACAGATGAACGAACAGAGGAGCTCAGGAAAACGATGGAAACCATGAATGCCAAACAGACAAGAAATGGAATCAGTGAACCAGATCCAAACAGAAATACGGGAGATTAGAAACTCCACTGAAAGTATACACAAGAGATTGAATGAAGGTGAGGATAGAATACCAGATCTAAAAGACAGGAATGCAACTGGCGACCAGGAAAAGAAAGATATCTTAAAAAATCGCAAGAGACCACAAACAATCAATCCAACAGCTGCAAGATGAAGCAAAGAAGAACAACATAAGATTGACTAGAATCAGTGAGAAAGCTGGAGACAGTGCAAAAACCATTAAAAACCTCTTCACAGAAAAAATGGCTTTAAACTTCCCAAACATGGATAAAGAATTTGACATACAAATAAATGAAGCATATAGAACTCCAAATAGACATGACCAAAATAAATCAGCACCAAGGCATATAATAATCAAGATTCCAGAAATTCAGCACAAGAACAGAATATTAAAAGCAGTGATACACACATACCCATGATTACAGCAGTGCAGTTCATAGTAGCTGAATTGTGAAAGCAGCCTAAATGTCCTTTAACAGATGAAAGGATAAAGAATGTGGTGTTTTTACACAATGGAGTACTAATTTACCATACAGAAGGATACACCTAAGTCATGTATAAGAAAATTGATGCACCTTGAATCCATAATATTAAGTGAAGTAAACCAGACACACAAGCTTAAAAATTGTATAGTTTCTCTTATACAAGAAACCCAAAGTATTAGTGAAGCAAAGAGCAAAATAAAAGATGGGCAGTAGGAAAAAGGGACATGGATATTTGGCAAATGGGAAGACAGTACAGAGGAGAGGGAAGAAAGAAGGGGAAGTGGATGTAGAAATAAATGAGAGGTGTCACGAACATGTACCAACTACCTACATGAATATATTACAAGCATGTACTAATAAAAAATGAAACAGTAGATATGTTCAGGCTTGTTCCATTGCTTCCTGGACGTGGTCCTCGCCCTTCCTTGTGTAAAGGAATGACATTGGGCTTGACATCCTGGTGCCAGCAGCTGCATATTCTGTGCATTCATCTTGGCTGAGGACAGGTTGGGGTAGCTGTTTGTGCCCTAGGCTTCAGGAAGTTTGGAGAAACCAATTGTGTCTAAAGGAAAAAAATCTAGCTTTTAAAATTTTGCTTTGCAGTGCAGTTACATGCTATTGAGGTTTGCACATTTATTATGTCACTGTGGTGAAAATATTCCTGGGAGAAACCAATATAGTGGCGTGTACTGCGCATCTCTTTCTAGCTCTGCATTCAGAAACATCACTAGTGTAAAACTGGCCGCGGATGGAATATTTATACAGTGCAAATTGACCACTGCGAAAATGAGGGTCCTTTTCTATGGAGACTATGTTCTAAGCACTTACTAGCACACTTGTGTTGTTTTTTTTTTTTTTTTTCCTGGGTACCGGGGGTCGACCTCAGGACCTCGCTTGCCAGCGGGTACCCGTGCCGCTGAGCAATATCACCGGCCCTTTTTTCATATGTGGGTTCCGGGAGTTGAACTCAGGACCTCACGCTTGCCAGGCAGGCGCTTATGCCACTGAGCCATCTCACCGGCCCACACTTGTGCTTTCTAATGTTTACAAATATATTTGAAGAGTTTGCTCTCTTGATGGAGCCAGTATAGAGATCAAAGCAGGGACAGATGCCATATGTTTCGCTAACACTGTAGTCACATACAGAAGGCTCACCAGTGAACACATTAGAACAGGGAGAAAATTGTTCTTCCTGTATTTATGCCTTGCAGAGTCTCTCATGAGACAACCATAACCAACAACCAGATATTTCCGTCCCAAACTAGAGAAGTGATATTTTTTGTGGCTAACCCCTTGGGGAGATAGACAAGAAAAGGAACTTTTATGTGCTTTCCCCTAAGGAGTAATAAATTGGTTTATGTCCCTTTGAGCTTGGAGTGCTCGTCAGAAAAGTAAAAGCTGATGAAAAAAGGAAAAAAAAAAATCTCCAGCACTGTCTCACTGTCACCCTTTGGAGGATGAAGAATTATGCATTTTAGAGAAATAAAGATGCAAAATTAAGCAGAAAATAAAGGAGAAATTCTCAATGTAGTGGGAATCGTTTTAAAAGTTGATATATGATTCCCTTTCTATTTACATTGAGCCTAATAAATTAAAGCAGGATTTATTTGTTCACCTTGGGTGCTTTCCTTTCACTCTCTACACTTCTGTAGAACCCTTCTGCCCCACAGTCTGGAGCAGGCCAAGGTGCCAGAGAAATCCAAGGAACAGGGAGTTTAACGATGCTGCTTTGGCAAGGCTATAGGGGGTAAAACAGGTTTCACTGCCACGGGGAGTGTGAATTAGTGGGACTTGTAAGGGAAAAAACTGGCAATACTTATCAAAATTGTAACTACATACAGTTTCTTTTTTTTTTTTTCCTGTGGGTACTGGGGGTCGAACTCAGGACCTCCCATGCCAGCAGGCGCCCGTGCCGCTGAGCGATATCACCGGCCCTTTTTTCGTATATCGGGATTCAGGAGTCGAACTCGGGCCCTTGCGCTTGCCAGGCAGGCGCTTACGCCACTGAGCCATCTCACCGGCCCTACGTACAGTTTCTGACCCAGTAACTCTACTTTCTAGAATATATGCTATGGATACATTTGTATGTATTATACTGAGTAATGTAGTTTAAATTTATTCTTCACATATTTGCATAATAGTAAATGGTTAGAATTCATTCAAAATCCATCAATAAGAAGTGGTTAAAATTATGATTTATTTTTATAGTGTCATGCTATATAGCTATAAAAATATTCCAGGAACTATCCAATAAAAATCAAAAATATATAAATCTCTCACGAGTCAAAACGGTATGCATAATATACCTTTTGTATAAAATAAGAGATTGAAATCTATATTTGTGTCTTTAGAATGCATTATTCTGGAAAGATCCACACAATTGGAAATTTTTATGTGGAAAGGAAAGAAATTTGGGCTAGAAGAAGGACAAAGTTGGAAGAAAGAAACACTTTATTTTTTACATTTTACATTTTGAAATTGTATAGTTATTCTTTTTCTTGAGCCATGTGAATGGATTATCTACTTAAAAATATCTGAAATCTAAATACATAGCTTGCCATATTCAGGGGGAAAGAAACTTGACCTCTGTCAGCTGAGACAGGATTCAGCGAGATTGGAACACATGCTAGTTGCAAGTTGCATTTCTCATTCCAAGGGCTTTCAGTGAAGGGATCATGGTAGAGACCAGCAGGTTTACAGGAATCAGCGCAGGGGGAAGAGCCTCTGAGGGGCTGGCAGAGTAGAAAACGTCAGAACCATGGCCAGATCAGAGGGCGAAGGGGTGGAGCTGTCACAGAGGTCCTGCAGGGACAAGAGCTCTTCTGTGGAGGCAGGCACTGTGGAAACAGAAAGAATCAATACCCCAGGCTTTGGGGCCTATAGTCCTGCATCTCCAGCTCAGTTGAAAGGAAGTCACAGGGTACATTCTCCATAATGGTCATCTTCCTGCCTTCTGGAAGACAAAGAGGGAAATGAAGGTAGAGAATAGATCTGAGGGACAAATGAGAAAAAGAAAAGCAAAAAAGTACCAATGATTTGCATCTTACATGTGTGTTAAGTCCATACATGTGGGGATGTGTTCTATAAATGGGTTAAAGATGGTCCTTTATAACTGGCACCTGGGTTTCTTCTCAGAAGTCTAGGACCACCATCTCAAATCCTGCCAGCACCAAACTCAAAGTTTTACGTATCTTATTATTTTAAAATTTAGCCTAAGTATATTTTTAGCCATTTAAAGACTACCTGAACTGGGCATGCAGGCACATGCATGTAATGTCAGCACTCTGGGAGGCTGAGGCAAGAAGGTTATAAATTTGGGACCCAACTTAGGGACTTAGCACAACCTGTCTCAAAATAAAAAATAAAAAATAAAAAAGGTCTGAGGATGTAAGCTCTGGGTAAAAAAAGACTGACTTCTGTGTATATTTCATGAAACTACACTCGAACTACACCTAACATCTAGTAGCCATAGATCAGGCAAACCCCAGGGTTATAAATTCCCCAAACCCCTGCTGCTCCCAGGAACTTGCTGACCCAGACTTCCCACCTCACCCCTAAACAACATCATCAAGTGTATCAGTCATTTATCAATCACCTCTAGCCTGGGTTTTCTTGTCTCCTTCCTTTCTGGACAGTGGCCTCAACTTACAATATTATTTGCTGCAAGGCCTCCTGGGCTGCGAAGGACTTCTTTAGCAAACTGTCAGAGCGTCTCTCATTAAGCTCCTTAGGCACTACTGCCACCTCATGGCCATGCGTTTTCCTTGACCAGCCTGAAATCATCTACGTCATCATAGCTCACACATGTGTAACTACTTAATTTAATTTATGCAAGTAAGTAGCTGGTATTCAGATAATTGCAAATTATTTCACTTAATTCTGTACATGAATCTCCCTGTATTGCCCCGGCTGGTCTTGAACACATGGTCTCGAGTGATCCTCCCAGCTCAGCCTCCTGAGTAGTTACCATGTCCACTATATTTAGTTCTTAAAGTAAAACTATGGATAAGGTTCTATAATTCCAAAGGAAAAGTTAATTGGCTTGTCCAAGGCTTAAAGGCCATGGTCTGAAATTAGTTGTATGAATTTTTTGGAAGATATAAAATAAACATCTGCCTCTGCCCAAAGAACAAGCATGGTGAGTACGTGAGTTTCTTAGGGGTTCCTTATAGAGTGGAGGATGACTTGCAAGCTGTAGCGCTGTAGAAGTCACCAACCCCCTTTTATTAAGCTACTGGATTTATAAGGCTCTAATCAAAACAGCAAAAGCAGGAACAAAACCCAGAAGGGATCTTGGGAAAAGTTGTATGTACTCCACTCCCATCCCATTCATATTGGAAAACTCCACTGGTCTCAGTAATCACTGTCTAGCCACAGTGATGGGCGACCTTTTGCCATAATCTGGCACATGGCCTTAGCACCCAGGGAGAGCCACCGAGCCAAACAGGGGCCTGTTACAAGAAAGAATTACTTTGGCCAGGATTCAGAGGATGTTTCTCACTCTACTGGGGTTCAAGCTCAGATAGGCCTTCTGACTTCAAATCTGAACTCTTCCTCTGAACCACACATAAAACTCTTCTCCAATCCCCAAACCTCCTTTTTCCTGTCCTTCCATTGTTAGCAAATGTACGATATTTATTATCTTCTACTTTTTCTCTCAAAAGGACAATAAGATGATGTTCTCAGAACTTAGAGGATCATCTGGTCCCCAGAGGCTAGCAAATTCATGAAAAAAAGCTGTTTAAAGAATTTCTGTGTCTTCTAAGTTGTATAACCACTGAACTTTAAAAATATCTCCTACTCTAAATCCCCTTACACATGTTGTGTAAAATATAGTAAGCATTTTTAAATGCAAAGCTTGGCTTATACAACAGAAGACATCTCTACGGAATCGGAAACAAAGCAGGATATCATAACCGAAACTATCGTGTCAATATATCTTCACATGTCTGTGCCCTAATCCCTTGGAAAATAAGGTCTTAATGCACTCAAAATAGGGATTTGGAACTCGGGCCCACATAGACTTGACAGCCATGAATTGCTATATTCTCAGAGAACAATCAACTTTTAAAATCTGCTCACCGACCAAGAGAAACAGTAAGGAAATTTATAGGTCTTGGTGAAGGCTGTGTGATAAAAGTAATTTCTCTCTTATCTGCATGGTTCATGGTGCTACAAACTAGCAAATAACTTGGTGTGGTTCTATACTGGCAACAGCACACAGCACCTGCTATATTGTAAGACAAATATCACCTGGAGAGATGGCAGGCATCAGAGACCACACTGAACACCTACTTACAAGTAGTCATTCAACCTCAGCTCCAATCCAAAAGTATCAAGCATACGAGTGATATGACCATGGTGAGTGAGAGGCAGCAAAATCAAGAAAATAAGACAGATTTGATCATCGAAGGCTTCGGCTGCTCAAATTCCTGGATATAGAATTCAGTGCATGCATATGCACAAACACGAATATTGAATGGAAAATAATATAGCGTGAGTTTAAGATTTCCTAAAGACTTTTTGCTGAACATGGCAAACATTTGTCACAGAAGAGAAAAGGGAAAGATTTTTGTCATTTATTCTTCTGGTGACTAATTGGACTTTGTCTTATTAACACCATAAACGAAGGTGAAAATGGAAAATGTTCATAAAACAAATGAAAATCATCATTGAAACTGAAAATTCTAACGCTAAATCTCAGAAGTAATTTAAATTTGAAAAGAGCAGCCTTTTACCTCGTCTCTGACTTGCCTGGCCGTATTTCCTCTCTTTGTAAAATGAAAACTTCACACCAGACTATGGGAGAAGGAGAAATGTTTTTCCTTTTCCTTTATGTTTCTGTGAGCAGGCTTAAAAAAGAAGATATCACCACTTCTGAGAATTATGCTGATTTTTATGGAGGTAAGTTGAAAATTTTCACATAAAAATCAGTAAACCTAGATCTATCATATTAACACACTCCCACTTAATAGCTAAAATAATGAAGCTGTTTTGAGAATTAAATATGCAAATGCATATAAAATGTACTATGCAGTATCTGCCACATGGAAAAGACTTAGTGTTAACGCATTTTGAGATTTTAGCATTGTGCATCATTTTTCAATTCCTACATTTCTAACACCTGCCTATATTTGAAACCTCAAAAATAGTCGTTAATTAAAAGGCCAGAAAGTTTTAATGCACTGGAAGACACTACTGTTTGACAATGATTAAAAATTCATTTTAAACTTTTGTCAGGCATGTTTTGATGGTAATGACAAAACCATGCTGAAATATGGGAACAAAATGCATAGAGTTGCCTGATGGAAATGTTTGGCCCTTGGGCTGTGTACCATCTAATAGACACCTGCTCAGAAAAATTGTATTTCACAGTTTGCCAAATATTTTTGCATGAGTTTTAGAAAGTGCACCTTGTGAAGAAGGAAATAAAATACATACTTTGTTTATGATACCACGCGGTTACTTCATTTGAAATTACAAGCAAATGAAATCCTGATTCAGGAGTACAAGCTGAGAGGAGGCTTGGCTTTTAGAGAATTCTATTTTATTGTTTTATAATGACAAACAAGAGAATTAGCAAATAGCTCAAAATGCCAGACTTCGTTGATGACCATAATTTCTTCTGAGAAGAGTGATTTGCCCTTAAATGCACATTATGACAGAATATTCAGCTTGCAAAGTATGTCATCTTAGCACGGGGAATTGTGTAATTCTAGCCATAGGAATACCTTCTCCTTGGTGGAGAACATACACTGACTTTCTTTGACCATTCATCAGAGATGGATCAAATTTGTCTAGAGTTTTGTTGTTATTCCACTTGGCTTTAGGTAAAAATTGATGGGGTTATATACACATGCTCGTGATATTTACTTTGTCCCAGTTTAGATGTACCGGTATCTTCAAGTACTTTTTTGTATCATTACTTCAAATATCTAGGTGGATATTTTGAAATTTCTCAGATACCTATACTAGTTTTTTATTGTTGCATAATAAATTTAGTGGCTGAAAACAACACAAATTAATGAGCTCACAGTTTCCATGTTGCAGGGACCCAGGTATGGTTGGTTAATGGGATCTGCTCAGGGTTTCACCAGGTTAAAATCAAGGTGTCTGTTGGAGCTGTAATGTCATCTGAGGCTCAGAGAGATTCTCTTGAAGACCATTACTTGATGGCAGAATTCAGTTCCTTGTGGCTTCAGGGACAAGCCTCTCAGTTTTTGAGAACCCTCCATTCTCTGTCATGATGCTCTCCACAAGATAGCAGTTTGTTTCTTTGAGGCCAGCAAGAGAGCATCTGCTACTGCCTGGAATCTCTCTTTCCCATCTGTTACAACAGATGTAACTTAAGTAATAATTTACATAACTGTATCTCAGCAAAGGACTGTCCCCCTTCTATTCATAGGTTCCAGTCACCCTCCAAGGGTAGGGATGAAACTGAGCTCTACAGCAGAGGTGGGAATCATGGGGGTTGTTTTAGACTCCTACCTGTTGTTTAGTGGTTATTTTGAAGGCGAGAGGCAAAGGAAGGGGACCTATTTGGCTTGATCTGTGTATACATCAAAGCAAGTTAATCAGTCTAAATCCTGGTGTATCCAGGTGTTGCTGCTCCCAAGTAAGGCATGACATGAAATTTGGATTTAAGAGTCAGAATTCATTATGTACTGCAAATATGTACAAAAAAAAAAAAAAAAAAGGAGATGGGGGAGAAAGGAAAAGGGGATGAAAAAAGGAATTAAGATGCGTTATGTACATGTACCAACTCCCCAAAAGGAATGTAAACATTATGTATGTGAACATGTACTAATAAAGGAAAAGAAACAGATTTGCAGGATGCTATGAATTTACCCAGGGAGTAAGATAATGCTGACAGATTCTAGGATTATGCTGATGTTGCAGGGAAAATAACCAGTTGTCTGCATAAATTCCTTTATTCAACACTCAGATTAACACACTGCTGTGAGGAGGCACCAGTTGAGTGCCCATTATATCAGGTTCTCTATGCACATTATTTCCTCCAGTCTTCTCTATGGGCAAATTAAAACTCAATGTTAATGATGAATGAATGCTGAAATATATAAAAAAATAATAATAAATACCAAGATATTGCTCAATATACATAGGGAGTGGGTTTCAGAGGCAGGGTTTCAAATTTGGTTTTATTTTAATTCAAAAAGTATTTTCTCTAAATCTACACTGTTATTGAAACTAGGGGCTCCAGAAATTCCCATCCAACTTGCCCACAAACATGTACTGAGGATGTACTATGCATCAGAGGATAGTATTGAGCGACAGAGATATGGCCTCTGTTTCTCAGAATAATTATTAATGCTATGAATAATGCCAATTAGTAATGTTAGACCTACCCTTCCATATTGAATATAATAAGCATGCTTAGATTATTGAAAAGCCACAGTGAGTATAAAAGTTTTCTATTCATAGAATACATAACATTCTTATTTAGTTATTCTACAATGAGTTTAGCAGTTACAATATAAAGAAACTAAGAAACTGCGTGCTGTTTTGAGAAAAAAATAACATTTCATGAAAAATTAGCGTTAATGTCCACATAATTAAAAACTTTGGATTATAAACTTGGATTGTTGGGGTCGGTGAGATGGCTCAGCGGCTTAAGTGCCTGCCCTGCAAGCGCGAAGGCCCGAGTTCGACTCCCGGAACCCACATACGAAAAAGGGGCCGGTGATATCGCTCAGCGGCACGGGTGCCTGTTGGTGCACGAGGTCCTGAGGTCGACCCCCCGGTACCCACAAAAAAAAAACCAAAAACTTGGATTGTTATTGTGTAGTATCTGTCTTCGAGTTGAAGAATGGTTACCCAGTTTGCAGAAGAATGCACTCTTGGCATGATAAAAGAGGGGCCCTAAAGAAAGAAAGAAAGAAAGAAAGAAAGAAAGAAAGAAAGAAAGAAAGAAAGAAAGAAACAAACAAACAAACAAACAAACAATCAAACAAGCAAACAGGGGAGAGGGAGAGAATAAGAGAAGGGAGGGTAAGAGAAAGCGATTGAGATAGATTTAATTTCAAAGAATTTATACAGAATTTTTAAAGCAGAAAATCTAGAAAAAATTAATATTTATGAACATACAACTTTTACTTTTTAATTTTTTACTATATAAAGGGAGAGAATCGAGTATACCATAATATTTTTAGCGATTTGAGGCATCTAAAAACCGTCCAGACGGTCTTATTTTGGATCAACTATTTAACATCTTTGTTTTGATTTTGTGGCTGTCGTTATAAACAAGAAATTTTGAAGTAATTGACTCATATCCTTTCTTCAGTGCAAAAATGAAAATATTATATTTCCTCTTTAAATTACATAGCGAGAACTGTTGCCACCTTGTGGTAGCAATGCAAATTGCAATAGGTTCTTTATTAACGTTTACAGCACATTGGACTATAAAAAAATGGCACCAATTTAATATATAAATGGTATTAAAATAAAACAAAGTGATAACGACAAACGTGTAAAAACATATTAATATCAGCAATGAATTATTATACAATGATAGGAACTGGAAAAGTTATAATTTCTGATATTAAGAACAATCTGATAAACGTTTTGCTATTTCTATTAAAACAAAATCATGGTAACATAAATATTACTTTTTTGTGATTTAAGCTCAGATTTTAAATTTCTTTGGAAAAATCAATTGTTTTAACTTTACTATGAAATAAAATCTAAACATTTGATAGTATTGTAATTATTTCACTGATGTAATTACATATTACACGAATCTCACTTTCTCTTGGAAAGTATATTTATTTATTTATTTATTTATTTATTTATTATTGTTTTATGTGGGTACCAGGAGTCCAACTCAGGACCTCGCGTTTTCCAGGCAGGCGCTTATGCCACTAAGCTATCTCACCAGCCTGGAAAGTATATTTAAAATGCCTAGTTAAGATGAAAGCTTTTCACAGTTAGGTAATGTCAGCACAATGACTTAATGAGGACATTATAAACATTGACATTCAAGATGTGCCTGGTGAAGGAACCGCGCAGATAGCTGCCTGCCTAGTGAGATTTATAGGTTGCTCAAATTACTGCGCTCTCATATAGCCCAGAATCCCGTTGGGTATGAGCGCCGAATCACTGTTTCCTCAGTTACACAATCTGTCTTTAAGGTGATTCACTATACAATGGCTTTGTCCATGTGTTTGTGGTGTCCTGCTGGCATCAGTGACCTTTGGAAGAGGAACATGAGACAGAAGAGTTTGAGGAGTACTCGGAGGAGACGGCCTGCCTAATCCTTAGTAGGTGACAGGAGAGGAGAGGACAGGACAGGACAGTTGTGGAAGAAAGGATGAGGCCCTTCTCTTCTCCACACTGAATTCCCAGAGTAACCCATTTGAACAGAAAGTTCGAGGGCCAAGTTAAGGGCCAGGAAAAGTCATTTGCCCACTAAGGTATGGTGGTGACATTAACATCTGGGGTTTGAAGAGAAGACCTCATCTGTTAGTTTTATAGCCCTTACATGACCATCAATTCATTCTCGGCCTTGTTTTATTTATTTATAGAAGGGATATAAGAATGCTTGTCTAAAGCACACACAATCAGTAGATTGCATCATACCCAATTCTTATCCTCACTTGCTGTTAATGAGTCTATAATTAAAATGTATGCTGCTTTAATGCATCTTAGCTAATTATATCCCACTGGCTTAGGTGGAATCAGGAAAATTATATGGTTTGGAGAGAGAACGAAACATTTTTGTGGCAGAAACTTCGTCAGGTGAGAAAGATATGACCATTTGTTTCACATGAGTTGACACCAACTTCTGAGAATAATTTAATATATATAGCAAGCTAGAAAGGTGTTTGGTTTATAGTTTTATGTTTTCAACCAAGATCATATGTGTACACGAGACCAATAGCACTTACCAAATACCCATCATGTCCTCAACATTTCTCACCTATTCTTGCAGGAAGGGTATGTCAGGTTGAAGAGTTCTGTAGTAAGTGGAATGAATGATGTGAAAAATGTTCTTCCAGTTGAAAGAAATTAGCAGTGAATGTGGCTCCAACATTTTCTCCTCTGCCACAGGGACTCTGTGTGTTCCACATGATATAATGGTCTTTGTATAATATATTTTGTTATATGTAATATTTTATATAAATTAAGTATAATACAAATTAAATTATGTATAACGTATACTACATATAATTAATGCCACAGCCAAAGAAGGAAAAAGATTCTCTGATTCATACCGAACTCTGACATTAGAAGGAAATAAGCTGCGTGTAGTGGTACACACGTGTAGTCCCAGCATTCTGGGAGACTGGAGGAGGAGCATCACAAGTTTGAGTCCTGCCTGGACAACTTAGTGACATAGAAAGACCCTTCCTCAAAATAGAAAATAAAAGGCTCAGTGCAAAGGTCCTGAATTCAGTCTCCAATACTGGAAAAAAATAAAGAATAAATGGATTAAGTAAATAAATGGTTGTAAGCCCATAGAGTTTGATTTGTTTTGCAATTTCTTTTGCAATTTGTTTTACTTAGAAACACAACAAAAAACAGGAAAATATTTCACAATCTTTTGTCTGTTCCCTGATGAATGGAAGACATATTTAGATTATACTAGATAAAAAGAGAATGTAATGTGAAGACAATATGATGTAGCATTAAATTCTCTTAAATTTGATTGAAAAGAAGGTGAGTCTGGGAGATTTTTTTTTTATTTGTACCATATTTTGTAATTAAAATAAAAGAAAGTCTTCAAATAAATGTCCTTATAGTCAGAGGAAAGTGTTTCCATTCTGGTTCTTCCTCTAAGGAAAGTGTGAGGCTTTGGAAACATTTTATAATTTTACCTAGCTTTGAATTCTTAAGTCATGGAAACGCTTTGAGAATTACATAAAGTTTCTATATATTGCTGCTGGATTTTCATGTAGAGAGACAGAACACCGAGGCCTTTTTCCCAGGAAGCAGATTTATTTGTGCAGGCACTGACTCAGGGGATTTGTATCCAAAGGCTGAGTGCTGAACACCGTGTAGTTGAACCCTTTATACAATTTTTTGTGTCTTTCTTTCCCATTTATGGGAGAGAAACATTTTGCAGTCTAGCTGTGTATACATTAACATTCTACAGTCTGATTGGCTAGGATTTATGTTACAGAGTTACATCAAAACCACATATGCTACACTGAGGCTGTTGTTGCTACACTGTAAAAAGTTCCCACCCTGACATGCCGCAGGGACCCTACCGCAATATCATTCACCTAATTTTGAACCATCATATGGTAGATGCTCAAAAATATTAATTTCCATATTTATTGAATAGATGAATGAATAAAGGAACAACCTTGAGTCTAATCCAGGAATCTATCTGATAAAGTAAACAAGTGGTAATCACATTTTGATCTCCCAAGAGGTGTGCAGTGAATTTTGTTATTATCTGATTTTTTCTTTTGGCAGCAGCAAATAAAACTTTACTTTCTGCCACATGAGAAAGCTGAACTGTTGTTATAATGATTTTTATTTTTCCTGATTTAAAGATTTTTTCCAGCATTAGTTGAAAGAATAATTCCTAGGTGCATCATCAGCATCTATTTTCTTTAGAAGAAAAATGTTACATAGATTTTGGGATGTGATTTTCCTTGTCAAAATGAGGGATGTATTTATACGGCAATTTAACCTAAAATCTTCCAAAGGAAGCCTCCTTGCACTCCCTAGAAAGGCAGGGTTCTGTCAATTCTCTCCATACTCAGTCGTAGACTATAAATATTTTGGGCTCTATGTTGCCAAAATAACCAATTAAAAGTTGAATAATTCAACTAGTATGATTTTGTGGAATTTTTTAGAAAAAAATATGCTTAGGTTAAACTCATGCTGTTTTCAAATGAACTTATCAAAACCATCTGTGTGTCCAGACACAGAAAGACAAAGTAATCTCAATAGTATATTAAGAAATGAAAATGAACAAATTAGAAAATGAATAGTTCTTTAGTGATTATTAGCAATCCTGGTGAGAGTTGAAGAGACAGTTAAAGTTTGAAATTTACTTAAAGCCTACACTCTTAGTACCCAAAGTGAGTAATTTATTAAAATATTAATTTCAAAAACAGAATTTGCCATCTGGAGGCATATTTATATAATACAACTTAATTAACTAAGGCCTATCCAAAGCCCATATAAGAAATATATTGCATCTCAGGAATATACTTCACATGTTTTCCTTTGAAGAACTAATATGGGAATTATTGATTTTTAAAATCTAACAGTAATATATTTGCTATATATATTAAAGAATCACTGAACAGTAATTGTGTGTGAATTTTAACTCATAAAATAAGTAGATTATGTGCTTGGGATTCCCATTTAAGCCTAGTAACATTCAGAACTTTATTTTTATATGAAATACTCCAGTTAAAGTTTGCTAGAAAATCCACTATTTTTGAGTCCATTTCTATCACCGCTCTCTCACACTGTCTATAGAATGCAGTGAAGTGAAAAAATGAAAGAGGAAAGGAAGATGTGCTGGCACTGAAGATAGCATCTGGCTAAATCAGATCCCATGAAAAATGTGCCTAGATCATGATTCTATTTTAAAAATTATTTTCTTTTTGTTTTTTTGCTTCACTGAGACATAGTTTATTTTCTCTCATCTTCTAGTTGCTTTTTCAGTGTCTTGATGCTGTCCTTTGAAACACGATTAATTTCATTTTAGTAAAGTTGGTCTTAACTAGTTCTCACTGTGTTCCTTAGGCTTTTGGAGGTGTATCTGAGAGCTCTGTGACTAGAGGGCATAAAGATTTGCTCTTATGTTTTCTTGTATGGGATTTAGCTCTTAAAGTTAACATCTGTCTTGCATTTGAGAGAGATTGTGTGTGTGTGTGCATGAGCGTGCAAATGTACGTGTGTTGTAAGGAAAGGGTCCAGGCTTAACTCTTTCGCATGTGCATGTCCAGTGTTCAGTGCTATATGAGGAAAAGATCATTCTCCGTTTAATTGTCTCAGCACCCATAGTCAAAAATCAATTGATTATAAATGTGATGGTATAATTTTGAATTCTCAGTTCTATTCCATTGATATGCACATCTATCCTCATACGGGCAACACATTCTTTTCATCATAGTACCTTTGTACTAAGTTTAGAAATTGGGACGTATGAATCTTGGACCTTTTTCTTTTTATCAAGAACTTTTGGACTATTATGTGGTCTCTTGAATATCTACTTGAACTTGGAGGTCGATTATCAATTTCTACAAGAACATAATGCAGCATCTTGGCAAACATTGTGTTGATCTCTGGGTCAGTTTGGGAAGTATTAGCATCATATCCTTACTAAATTCCTATCCATAAAAATAGAAACAATATTCATTTATTTAGATACTCTAAATTTCTTTCACCACTTTTTCATAGTATTCAGTGCAAACATATTACAATTTTTGCTCAATTTACATCTAGAATTTTTAAAATTCTTTTTAAAATTGAATTATTTCCTTGATTTTACCTTTGAAGTGTTCATTGCTTATTTGCTTCATTGATTTTTATATGTTGATCTTACATCCTGTATCTTTGGATTTACTTATTAAAGCTAATATTTTTAGTCATTTTAGTTATTAATATTTTAAGATAATGTCATCTGTAAAGAGGAACAGTGTTGATTCTTTCCAATGTAGATAGAATCACATACACCAGTTCCTTAACAAGAATTTCAATACAATATTGACTAGAGGGGCCAGTGAAATGGCTCAGCGGCACGAGCGCCTGCCCGGCAAGCGCGAGGTCCTGAGTTCGACTCCCGGAACCCACATAAAGGAAAAAAAGGGCCGGTGATATCGCTCAGTGGCACAAGTGCCTGCTGACAAGCATGAGGTCCTGAGTTCGACTCCCAGTACCCACATAAAAAAAATTTATATATATATATAGATAGATAGAAAGATAGATAGATAGATATATTGACTAGAGGAAGTAAGAGTAGTCATTCTTGTCTTGTTTCTGATCTTAGGGGTATGTTCAGAATGTTATCTTTGGATTTCTTCTTTGCTGTCACTTTTCAGAATGAGGAAATTACCTTCAATTCCATGTTTACTGAGTGCTTTATCATGAAGATGCATTTTCTGAATCTGAGATGATTATAAGTGATTCTGGAAGTTAAATCTTGCATTCAAAAAATAAATTTCAGGGCTGGTGAGATGGCTCAGTGGCGTAAGCGCCTGCCTGGCAAGCGCAAGGGCCCGAGTTCGACTTCCGGATCCCACATACGATAAAAGGGGCCGGTGATATCGCTCAGTGGCACAGGCGCCTGCTGGCACGCGAGGTCCTGAGGTTGACCCCCAGTACCCACAAAAATAAATAAATAAATAAATAAATTTCACTTGGTGGATGATAAAATAAACCTTTTTATAAAAAATATTGCTAGGGCCGGTGAGATGGCTCAGCGGCTTAAGCACCTGCCCGGCAAGCGCGAGGGCCCGAGTTCGACTCCAGGATCCCACATACAAAAAAAAAAAGGGGCCGGTGATATCGCTCAGCGGCACGGGTGCCTGCTGGCGCGTGAGGTCCTGAGGTCGACCCCCCGGTACCCACAAAAAAAAATATATTGCTAGATTTGATTTGCTAGTATGTTATTAAAAACTTTCTATATTGATAAGATATATAGAGCTGGAATTTTCTTTTCTAATGTAATCTTTTTCTTGTTTTAATATTAGGTAGTGGTGTTCTCATAAAATAAGTTAAGAATTATTCTGTCCTTTTTGAGCGAGTTTGTGAAGAATTGATGTTTAATCTTTAGGTTTCAAAATTTACCAATTAAGTAATCTGTCCTTGGGCTTTTCTTTCTTGGGAGTTTTTAAATAAATAATTTAATCTCATTATTCATTTTAAGTCCATTCCTATAACCTAGTTTATTAGTTTTGGTGTTTCTTTCTAGTAATTTGTACATTTCACTTATCTAATCTATGTACAATTACTTATATTCCCTCTCCCCATCATACTAGTAATTGAATCCAGGGCCTTCACCCTGAGCTACATTTCCAGCCCTTCTGTAGTTTTTTTGAGACAAGATCTCGCGAACTCACTAAGTTGCTCAGGCTGGAATTGAGCTTGCCATCCTCCTGTCTTAATTTTCCAGAGTGCCGAGATTACAAATGTGTGTCACTGTACCCAGTTTATCTCTTAAAAAAGAACTTTAAAAAAAATTCTGTAAGGTCAACGATAGTGTTTGTTCATTTTTTAAATTGGATCCTTTTTCCTACTCAGTATAGCTAAAAGTATATCAATTTTGTTGATCATTTCAAAGAACCAACTTTTTGTTTCACTGATTTATCTATTCTTTATATCACTAATTTGCATTCTAATCTTTATTATTTCCTTTCTGCTGTTCATTTTAGGTCTGATGTTTTCTTTTCCCAGTGTCCCAGTGTAAAAGTTTAGATTATTAATAGTTTTTCTGTATTCTTGGTCCTACCCAACAGAGCTAGACTTTCCATCATATTAAGGTAGAGGGAGTAGGGGTGAGGGGTCCTGAGGACAGGAGGGGGTGGGTGGTGGCTCAATTGTCATGGATTCTTGCTGTTCTTGACAAAATCCTGTATATTTTCTTGAATAAACATTGATCTGTTTTCTCTGTTCCCTTAGTGAAACTTCCAGAGACTTTAAATAATTTTAATAACTTGTGGTCGTTCTGCTCAGAAGAAAGCCCTCACACAAATACTGGTCATCCTGCCAACATTCGTATCTATGATTCTGTTTTTAATATTTATGCTTTGTTACTTTTATTAATTGCTTTGAACTTTTTATATAGGGAAAATACTTTACTATTTTATTTTTATTTTAATTGACCAATAACTATTCTACCTATTAATGAATACATTGTATTTCAATACATGCATGCAGCATATAATGATCAGATCAGGACGCTCTGCATATCAATCTTTTCAAATATATATCATTTCTCTACACTGGGAACATCTGAAATCCTCTATAATAGCTATCTTGAGATATCTGATGAGTTTTTTCCAACCACAGATAACTGACTACTGTATAACCTTCCTCCTATGCAACTGCACCCTTGTCCCTGTTAACCACATGATTCAGTTTTATTGCACACGAATGCAACTTCATTAGAGTGGAATGGTGTTTGCCCTGAGAGCTGCTGACATAAATTTCAGCTCTGAAACACTGTTGCTGAGTGACATCAGATTTATTATGGCAAATAACTGTGTCTCAAATTCCCTTTACTCAAATAATCACATTTAGTAATAAAACTTTACTTTTTTTCACACAGTTATGAAGATGAGTCGAACACTGGCTTGGCCCTGACTGTGTGAGTTGCTGCACGTCCTGCAGCTCGTCATTCCTTCTTCATCACCGAGCCTCGAGCATGAGGACCGTGATTTCTAAGTGGAACGCTGATGGCGGAAAGGAAAAATTTCCACCTATCAAGAATATAGTCAAACAACTAGCTAGGTTCTTACTGAAAATTTTGTTAAAGTTGTTTATATTTTATTTATAAGTTATTTCAGGAGACACAAAATCATTTAAGGATCTATGTGTGAGTAAACAAATAAAGCAAAACAAAAAAATTCATAATCATTTAAAAACAAAGATTGAAGAGAAACATGAAATATCTCATGTTTGACTGATAAAATTATTAATATTCACATCATTTTAATTCACATCATTCACTGGCAATTTTTGAGTGATGTGAGAGAAAATACATACTCATATTTTTAATTTAATCATTTTCTTACTATTGCTAAAATAATTTGTAAGTTATGTAGTCAGTCTTTCTTATGTGTGAAAAACAAAATGAAAGCATGAAGGATGAATTTAAAACAAGTAGGTACAGACTGCTGATTTCCTAAGGCTGAGTTTTGCTGTGAAATTGGAGGTTCTACCAAAAAAAAAATTGAAGAGCACCATTTAATTTTTAGAATATATGCCTCGCTGAATTTCTATGACATTAGACTTGTTTTCTTCATTTTAAAAATTTTGAGAATGTATATACATTTAAAGGAAAATGGTTTTATGATAAAATATTTTGGTTTTTTATTTCTTAATTTTTTTCTTAAAGGAAAACCAAGATCTAATTATGAGAATATACTTTGAAGTATGATGTGGGGAAATTTTCTCATAAATATCTTAGATAAGTTGACTAAAAATAAGCCATATAGAGAAATTAAGTAACTCTCACAGATCACATAAACAGTCATAAAACTGGCTGGAAATGTTAACTCAGGATGTTCCCCAGAGTTAAGCCTCCTACATTTTTCAAGTCACATCTTATTTTCCTTTTAAGAAAAACCCTTTAAAATGGATCATATTGGCTGTAGTAATTGTGTGTTCCTACAGTTCTTTAGTTTCCTCAAATCAAATCATTTTCTTCCATTCTATTAGAGCAATCACACATAAAGGCATTCTATGTGACTGACTTTTTAATTGGAATTTTTTTCTTCTTTAATATTTTGAACTCTTGAAATTTTTTTCTGGGTGTATTCTACTATAACATGCACTCATGCACACACACAGAGCTATGTTCTCCTACCCTATGTTCACTGTGCCATTAAACTCAACCATATCACTACTTCCTCAGTGTTTTTCTCAATCCTTACTGTTTAAGTGTCCTTTCTCAATAGTAAAGAAACACAAAATACAGTTCTTCAACCATCAAGCTTTATTTTCAATCTATATTTTCTTCCCATTCTTTCCTTTTAAAATCTGTCTTCTGAAAAAATCTGTACCCACATGAGTTTACCTGCATTGTCAGACATTAAAACTTGGTGCAGACAAATATGAGTTGTCAGAAACATGTTCTTAGATTCTTTCTTCAGTTTTCATTTATTTCTCACTCCCATGGCAAGTGTAGCTACCACTAAGCATAGGCCTCTGTTCCATACCTCAGTAATGGTTTTCCAGAAGCTAAATACATTCAAAATTATAGTAGTGTTTCTCATAGATCTTACAAAGTGTATTTTAAAAATGAATTAGGAAGCAAAGTGTCAAGAATATTCAAGATATCTCCAAAGAAGAAAACTGCTCTGACAATAAAATATTAATGCAGTTATATCCATTAAGGCATCTGGTATTACCACAGGGATGGATAAAATAAACCCAAGGGATACACAGACTTGAATCAAATCACTGAAATGTACAGATGTGGCTTGTGTGCCATGGAGCATTGCTTTGTTTACAATAGCTTGTGTTATTTCCATGGATTTTACAGGGTTATAGCACTCCAGAAAAAACAAAAAGAGGAAACTTCTTTTTCAAGAATGTTAGATATGGAGTCTGAGCTGATATCATGGTCTGGCTGGACTGGAGTCACGAATATCTGCTAATAAATGGAGAAAGGGCTCAAGTCACTTTGAGTTCAATGGGCATATGGATTCAATCTGTGGTTATTTCTCTAGTTCTAGCATTTCTTATTGGGATAGAGAGCTCCTGACCAAACTCGCACATTTGCTTCTTGGCCTGTCAGAAAAAGGATCGTTATGAGAAGAATGGACAAATTTAATCAGATGTTAACCCAATTTGCCAGATGTGGTGACTTTGCTAAAGCTTATCTGCGTAGCCTCTGGCTGCTGTTGGACAAGGTATTCGTCATCATTCCTTTAACAGGGAAGCACGGAGGAGCAGATCGTTTTATACAATAAGATGGTATGTAGTCACTGTTTTGCTTCAGGATTTCTTTTTTGTCATAGCATAATTTGGAGGAATCTTGACTGATTTCTCCTGAAACATTGTGTTACTCCATGATTTTGATACAATTTTGCAAACTGGAGGTAGTGATCAGTAGGGAGCAGTTCTCCTAGACATTTTAGGCACATGCATATATGTCAGAGGTTCTGCAACATTTAAAAATAATTTTGAGACCCTCTGACTTAGAACGTGCCAGGAAATGACCCTTTAATGTAAAGAACACTTTTTTGACCATACTGTGGCAAGGGCCTTTGAATTGAGCTACTGTACATCACTATCCTTTTAAATTTTTTTTAAATCTTAAGACAGGGTCTTGATAGGTTGCTAAGCTGTTCAAGGTGGGCAGGAACTTTTGATCCTCCACCCTCAGCTTCTCAGAGTGATGAGATTATAGGCATGTGCCAGCGTGCCTTGATAAGAATACTTTTTTTTTTTAATGTGGGTACCAGGAGTCGAACTCAGGACCTCGCACTTGCCAGCAGGCGCTTATGCTGCTGAGCGATATCACCGGCCCTTTTTTTCCATTGTGTGGGTATCGGGAGTCGAACTCAGGACCTCGCACTTGCCAGGCAGGCACTTACACCGCTGAGCCATCTCATGGGCCCAAGAATACTTTTTTGAATCTTGAACCTCCACTAAAAAAAAAAAAAAGAGGCAGGGTGTTTGTTTAGGTTGATTTGATTTTTTTAAAATCAATTTATGCCATATTTGGAATACAGGCCTCAATCCATATATCAGATTATGTGAGAAAGTTTATAATTCTTCATAGGTCCCAGACTGGAGGTGACACTGTAGCAGATCCATGCTGTGATATAACCTGTCCCACCACTTGGCCATGTAATCCTGCAGGTGTGATAGCGCTAGAGGTGTAGATATGTGGAGTCTCTAGCAAGTTTCCCTAGGACAGCGGAAGTAGAGAGAACCCTGTGATTCTAGAGCTAATGTACACTTGAAAAACAGCTCTTTGGAAATTAATGGGCGTTGGTGAAGAGTCTGATCATAGGGGTAAAAAGTACCATGAAACTTGAGTTACTTATCCTAAACTGAGTATTATCCAATCTACTGAATTATAAGGTAGAAATATCATCAATCTATGTGCTGGAAACAGTGCATTTCATATTTCCAAAGCAGAGACAGAGGCATGAGTCAATCACATAAATGGGTGGGCCAGACTTCCACATCACCCATCTCTACTACACCTGCCCTTCTTCCTGACACTTGAAAGAGGAAGAAAAAACATAGGCTTATTTTACCAGTGGCATTTGGTGCAATACACTTGCATTAGTTGATAATGATCTGTCGCTATTTAGCAGCCCTATTCACGAATGACCATGGAAAACATTATTTAAAAAGCCTTCCCAGTGGCCTAATCTACAAGAAGTATATAGTACATTTGTTCACTTCGTATGAGGGAGATGCCTCGATATGTGAAAACACACTGACTCTCAGCAGGCCCCATGGTTTGACTGATTGCTTAGATGCCTAGAGAAAACAAAGATGGAAGAGTGAGGATGTGAATGTTTTGGGAAGAGATATTGGATCAATCTATGAAAATGGACACTTGAGAGAGTTTTGCGTTTCAACAATGTAACTACAGTGTTTCTTTTCAGGGTACCAGATTGTGGTCCTGTCCATGGTCTTTGATCTATTTTGTATCCTTTTTACAAATTGCAGGTAAGTGATGAACATACGAACTATTTTTTTTGAGTTGTCACATATTTCGCTTTATTAATTCATTGCTGGGTCAAACAATAGCAAATGACTGCTTATCAAACCGATGACTTTTTTTTAATGGAAAAAAGTAAAACAAAATTTCATAACAAAATAATAGGAGAATAACAATAGTTAATACACTATTGTTATCTTTAAAGTAGTTACTCAGAGTACAGGATATGGACATAAAAAATTCTCTGAACGATATTACCACAAACCTTTCTTTTCAATGAACTAAGAGAACTTAATAGTATAAATATCTTGTATTTTATTTTCTTTTCCCTTCCTCCCCTTCCCCTTTCCCCCATCCTAGTTCCTTTTACCTTTTGAACAATTTCTTCCCATTTCACAATACCTATTGTACATTTTGGACCGTATTTACTCTTTCAGTTTCTCGCACCACAGAGACAATACAATGTTTACACATGTGAGTCTGATTTATTTCATTTACAAGTATGGTCTCTAGTTGCATCCATTAACCTATAAAAGTCTCAAGTTTATCCTTCTTTATGGCTGAGTAGTACTACATTATATAAAAAATCACACCTTTTTTATCCCTTCCTTGGTTGATGGGCATTTTGTTTGTTTCCAAGATTTAGCTGTTACAAATTGTGCTGCTATAAACATGGGTGCACATATAGTGCTGTGGTATGATGTTTTTAATTCTTCTGGGAAGATGTCCAGAAGGGGAATAGCTGGATCTAATGGAACCTCTAATCCTAGTATTTTGAGTTATCTCCACGCTGATTTCCACAGTGGCTGCACCAGTCGACACTCCCACCAACAGTGGAGAAGGGTTCTTTTTTCCCCACAACCTCTCCAGCATTTGTTATTGGTTGATTTCTTGATGATAGGCATTCTTTCTTGGGTGAGACGGAATCTCAGTGTTTTAATTTGTATCTTGAATGATCAATGATGTTGAACATTTTTTCATATATTTATTTGCCATTTGTATTTCTTCATTTGAGAAGTGCATGTTCATCTCAGATGCCCATTTTTGGATTGGGTCTTTGAATTTGGGGGGTCTGCTTTTTTCAGTTCTTTATATATTCTAGATATAATTCCTTTGTTTGAGGGACAACTGACTAAAATTTTTTCCCACTCTGTGGGTTGTATTTTTACTGTTGGCGATTTCTTTTGATGTGCAAAAGCTTTTAAATAAGATGAGATCCCAGTTGATTCTTTGAAGTATTTCCGTGTGATCTGGGTTTTGTTCATGAACTCTACCTACACCTATGTCTTCAAGATTTCTACCTACTTTCTTTTCCAGTAGATTTAGTGTTTCTCTTTTAATATTTAGATCTTTGATTCATTTTGAGTTTAGTTTAGTGCATGGTGATAGACATAGGTCTATTTTTAGTCTTTAGCATGTGGAAAGCCAGTTTTTCCAGCACCTTTTATTAAAGAGGCTATCTTTCTTCCAGTGGACATGTTTGGCCTCTTTGTCAAAGATAAGGTGGTTGAGTGTATTTTGAGTTGTGTCTTTTAATTTGTTCCCCTGATCCTCAGGTCTGTTTTTTTTGCAAATACAGTGCTGATTTTATCACAGTGGCTTTGAAGTGTATTTCAAGTGAGGGATTGTGATGCCCCTGCCTTGCCTTTGTTGCTCAGAATTGCTTTTGCTATTCTAGGTCTCTTCTGTTTCCAAATGAATTTTAGGAATGCTTTCTCTAGTTCTGTGAGGTATGCTAATTGTATTTATATCGAGATTGCATTAAATCTGTATAGCAGTTTTGGGAATATGGCCATTTTCACTATATTGGTTCTTCCTACCCTAAGAGCAAGGGATATCTTTCCATTTCCTGATATCCTCTTCAACTCCTTTTTCAAACTAATTGTCAATGTATAGATCTTTTACTTCCTTTGTTAGATTGATTCCTTAGTATTTCATTTTTTTGGGGTGCTATTATGAATGGTGTGGTTTCTCTAATTTCTCTTTTTGTGTGTTGCTTGTACACAGGAATGGTATTGATTTTTGAGTGCTGCCTTTGTATCCAGCTCCACTACTGAATTTGGTTATTAAATTTACAAGTCTTTTGGTGGAGTTTTTGGGGTCTTCTAGGTAGAGTATCATGTCATCTGCAAATAATCATAATTTAACTTCTTCCTGTCCTATCCTAATTCCTTTTATTTCTTTGTCTTGTCCAATTCCTTTGGCTAATGTTTCCAGAAAGGCAGGGACCCCCAGTGACCCGCCAAGGCACCAAGGGTGGTGGGGGCACACACATGTGGCCCAGGCCAGCCCAGGCAGGGACCACTGGTGACCCACCCAGGCCCCTGTGGGGTCACACATACCAGCAGTTGGTAAGTTAGGTGAACCAGTGCGGTTCTTTGACACACAGACATACAGAATAGAAGCAGGTGGGTTGGGCAGGCATTCTTTTTTTTTAAATCAAAGATCTTGGGTAGAACTCCAGCAACACAACACCAGCCCGTGCCCCAACATCCAGAGGCCAAGATCAGCCCTATACCCAGCACAAATCCCACTACAAACTTGGCTGGAATACACAACACATTTCTGGGATCCAACTTGGACCTACCACAGAACTGGGAACACCAGAGAAATTTTACTGTGTTTATTTTTCTATGTTTGTGTGATCAGTTTTCCTTTTTCTGTCCAGTTTGGGTCTTTTTTTGTTTAGTTAAGTTTGGTCTTGTTTTATTTTTTATGGTTATTTTTGTTTTCTGTTTCTTGTCTCTTTTTTTCTCTCTTTCTTTTTTCTTTTGTCTTTCACAAACTAGATTTGTTACCTTCCTTTTTGTTTTCATCTACTCTTCTTACTGTCTTTCATTAACTATGCTGTTTGATTTTATGATAATCTCGTGTGAGTAAACATTGCGTCTTCTCTTCCCGCTTCACTTCAATACCTCTCTGCTTTATCTTCTATTCTTTTCCTCCTGTGTCCTCCAGTTTCCCTAACTTCAGTAATCATGCTTTGCTCTGCAGCCTTGCTCATACTATTTTGGACCTCATTCATCTTTCTGTCTTGCCCCCATCCCTCTTAATCCACCCTACACTCAACAGGGTAAAATCACTCCACTAAGGGGAAAATCACTGCATACAAGTTGCTGGTATATGCTGGATTCTGTTATATAACTGTAGAATTTACTCCTGTGGTTAAAGATATCAGGCTAATAGTTACCACAGTTTGTCAGTAGCCAGGCTGTGCTCAAGACTACTGTTATTGCTAACTGTACTACTTTAGCCAGGATGTCATACCTGTTATAATCAGTTTTTCTCCCCTGTATGACAGCACTGTGATTTTATGGGGTCATTACCATCACTGTAATCCAATACCAAAGGATTTGTGCCAAATAGATAACAACTTCTCATCCTCAATACATTGGGAAAGTAGGTTCTTGGTATAGACAAAAAGACGAAGAACCACCTACATCTAGAAGACATCCCTGAGGAACAGACATTTCCTAGGGAAGCCTTGATACTAGGAATAAAGCTATCTACCATAAACTATTTTGTCTGATGGAAATTTTATTGACTTCTGTCATTGTGGAAAAAGCGTTTCATTACCCACACACAAACTGAACTGTCATCTATGTCTTTGTAGAAATTGTCAGCACTTCCCACATACCCAATTTTTCCAGTTTCCATTTGACACCTGGCTACAACCTTCCAAATTAACATTTCTAATTTTACTGCTCCACGACTTGGTGCCACCAAAACTAAAGCCCAGCTGCCAAGATCTTTACAGAGACTCTACAGTGGCTTGTAGCTGGCCTTTCCAGAGGAGCTGAAGAAACATTAACAGTTAGGTCAGATTCAATCTAGGCGAGCTGTTGTCAGCATCACTAAGGACAGGTGAAATGCTTAGGTCACATATGCCTCTGAGAGGGGCAAACATTTTGGTACACACTCAATGAAATAAAGAGCTGGCCCTCGAGAGACAGAGAGTGGCCTGCAACATTTAGAACTGGAAATATTTATGGTTTTTGGAGATGGAAATCTGTGGAATTTGTCAATTTATACTCTTGGTTTTGTGGGTGGAGGAGGGGGTCCAATTACAGTAACATGATGGTCTGTTCATAGGGGAAAACCTAATTTATAGGTGAAAAATTTGTCTATTCACAAGTGGAAGAAGATGATCATAGGTAAAAAGAAAGGGCTGAATCCATTTGTAGGTAGAGGGAATTGGACAGGTTTATTGTGTTTTGGAAGGAGAACAATAAAAATAATTTTAAACTGGGCTTGTATCTGAAGCTGTAGTTTTTATTTTTAAAATTATGATTTTCTTTGTTTCCTTTTTACCTATCTTTACTTCTTTTACCCTACCTCCTAACCACCCCCCCTCCAGCCCAAGACTTTGATTCCTTATTCTTAAGGAGTATAGAAGGCCCAATGATCCATCTTCTATAACTATTTTAGGATGAGGAGGGGTATTGATACTACCTAGCTGGGTATCTAAAGTCTCAACTTGACTGATCTAAAGGTGATAAATGTAGGTTTTGTTGCTTGATGAGCCATCATCCTTTGATAGTCTGGAAAAGAGTAGAAGAACATTAGCAAGTTGTTAATGCTTAGGCTTCATTTTATAACCGTGTTAAATAAGTGGGAGCCAGGTATTAAAAGTAAAACATTGATGAATAGCAGTTTCAAAAAATGTTATAAGTGGGCTGGTGAGATAGCTCAGTGGCATGAGCACCTGCCTGGCAAGCGCGAGGGCCCGAGTTCGACTCCCGGAACCCACATACAAAGAAAGGGCCGGTGATGCCGCTCAGCGGCACGGGCGCCTGCTGGTGTGCGAGGTCCTGAGGTCGACCCCCGGTACCCACACACACAAAAAAAGATAAGTTAATTGTACTTGGCACAAACCTTTTATCTTTAATATTGACCTCTATTTTGAGGTGTTTATGCAAATATAACAGGTAGTGTTTAAGAGCATACAGATCTGGCCCTATTTTGTTAATAAGAAAATTATTCTCCTATTTGAATTATAACAATGGTAAATGAATATACTAAAGAAAGAAATCTGTGTTTTTATGACCACTCAACCATCACAATATTTTTCTTTTTTTACTCTAGAGCTTAGAACCTCTATCTTTTTGTAGAACCTCTTTTTGTAGAACTGAAAACATTTTATAGTAACTGGCTCCAGATAATATAAATATATAAAACCTGGAGAAGACAAGAGAAAGTTAGTTTATACCACAAATGTAACAAAGAAGCTTACTATCTGGAATATTTATATTGCATTTTGTTTTATTATGCATACCTGTATGAGAAACTAAATTTTTGCCTGAGAGGTACTTGAAATAACATAACATGTTAAACTAACATAATAGGAATACACTGAAAGGCCAAAGGACACATTTTGCAGATGAAAGCCTCCAGTGGAAGAGGAGGGTGGACAAGAAGGTGACTGGGGTTGTATTTTAGGGGAGAGAGGAGGAAAAAAGAAAATCAGTGGGGCTCCTTCTCAGTTTGAGTGCATAGACTTTACCAGGTCCTGAGGATGACAGCAGTTATCACCTACATGACCACTTGGAACGACGTGGCTTAGGAAATGTTTCTAGCCACCCAAAAAGGGAAACCATAGCATCAGGTGGTCTGAGTTTATGCCTTTTGGTTTTGAGAAAGAGAAGATTGAAAGCCGTTTAGAGGATCTCCTTTTATCTAAAGTTTGAAGCTCCAAATATGTGCGTGATTGCTTCCCTGGGTATCACCCTACCAGCCTGTCTTTCCATGGTGTCTCAGGACTAGGTTTCCCACGCTGGTTGTGTGAGATGCTCTGCTCGGGACACTGGATGGGTTTATCCTTATATGTGTCTCCCTGGTGAGCAAACTTTAATTCTATCTGACCCAGAAATGAGGTATATTGACCTGAGGCAGTACCTACTGAGGCTGCTATACGTAAGAGAAGATACCTCTCAAAACCTCTTCCTATTTTTGGTTGGAGGTGGCCCATTATTGCTAGATCTTCTGATTGTCAACAAAATACAGAAACTTTGATTTTTTTTTTTTTTAGTGAGCTCTCTTCACTTTTAATAGTTGGCTTATATGTTCTTAAACCTAAAACACTCCCAAAAAGCATATATGAAGGCCAGATGTAGCCGTTAGTTTAAGCAGCACTACAAGCATCTCAGCAGAGATTCTTGAGCCTGAAGGAGGCACTAACGAGCAGGGCATTGTTGGTTTGAAGGGGTTATGCAGATAGGGATCCTAGTAACAGACAAACTGTTGCCCAACACTTCTACCACTAATATTTTGGTCCCATGGCCTAACTCCAGGAGTGAGCAAGAAGTTGGAATTCTAAAAAGCAGTAAGTTATGAGGATCGTCACTTCAGTAGCCAGGCAGAATGAAGAGTAAATATAGAAACTGATTTGAGTTATAGAGAAACAGGATATGATAATTCTTGCATACCAGAATATTTAGAACAAGATTTATACTTGCTGTGCTGAATTACTTGTCATATATTGTTAACAGGTCCTGGGTGAGCACAGAAAGACTTCCTACACCCCATTTGTCAGGCATTCTCTGCATTGCCTTAATCTTTCAGCCATTTGATGACCTGGGGATTCAAACTCTGTTATAAAGGAGGGGATCCTATTCCATGGAGAATCTAGGACACATCACTACATTTTTTTAATCCAGCTTTATTGAAGTGTAATTTACATAACATGAATTTTACCATTGAAACTGTAAAAGTCAATAATTTTAGTAAATGTATTACTAAAGATATTGTGTCACAAATCATCATAATCCAGCTTTAGAACATTTCTGTCATTCTTAGAAAGTTCCCATTTTCCCTTATCTAGTCATTCCTTTTTGCCACTCTCAGGCCTGGGTAATGACTGCTCTTCTTTTTATTGCTATTGATTTTCCTTTTCTGGACATTTCATATAAACTTAATCCTAAAATTTGTAGTATAGTGTTTTGTATCAGTAGCATTCACATAACAAAATATCTTTGAGTTCACTCATGCTGAGGCATGTATCAATATTTTTCTTTTCAGTACTCTGTATTATTCTACTGCATGACCCACATTTTATTTATTTATTTTATTTTTATTTTTAAATTTTTTGTGTGTGTACCAGGGATTGAACTCAGGACCTCGTGCACCAGCAGGCGCCCATGCCGCTGAGCGATATCAACAGCCCTTTTTTCGTATGTGGGTACCGGGAGTCGAACTCAGGACCTCACGCTTGCCAGGCAGGCACTTATGCCGCTGAGCTATCTCACTGGCCCAACCCACATTTTAAAAAATACAATTGTTTCCAGTTTTTGTGTCCATGAATAATCCAAATATGAATATTTGCATGCATGTCTTCATATACCATATTACAATATTACCATTTCACTCCATAAATATTACTGAATTTGTGCATTTATTTTGTATTTTAGCTATCCTTCTAAAGTTTCTCATGATTTCTCAGTTCAATTTGATATAACCTACAAAAATGCATGAGTGAAAATATGAGTCAGAAATATTCTAAGAAAAGTCCCAGTAGAGAATAGTGCCAGAAAATTTTTCCTGAACAATTTAAGAAAAAGAATGAATTAAACAAAACAGCTAAATACATTGTTGTAACATGATTTTTAGCCACCTGATAATATTTTTTAGTCTCATTTAGTAAATATACTGTTGACATTTTTACTATGTCATTAATCTTATTTTTTATAGAAACATGATTCTTTTAACCTCAAATTGGGTAAGAAGTTACCCCACACTATAATGGTACTCCAGCAACTCCTTCAGAAAGAATAAATGTTCTTGACTCCGTGGTGGCTTCATTGATTGTTGTTTCTGTGGTTAATTAAGTAGTTTTCTCTATATATTTACTTAGAGTTGTTCATCTGGTATATCTGTGGCATATATTTTTTTTTCCTCTTTGAAAACTGAAGCACAATTTTTCTAGCTTTTGTTCGTTTATTTGATAGTTTGGACTTGCTTCACAGTTATTGGCAGCTGCTCAGCAATTTCATCTGCAAGGTTCCTCAGCCCCTACTAGGATGTAATGAATCTGAGAAGACTTGGAACTAATTAAGAGTTGATAGATGATACCTGAAGCTGTCCTCATTTGCCTTGGCTTTCAGCTCCCTTTTATTCAGATTTCTTTTTTCTTGGATTTCTAGACTAAATGATTTTACTGGACAGAAAGAATGAAAAAAGTAAGGGATGGAACAGTTCACTGTTCGCCATCTTGCCGTCCTTTCTTATTTTATTTTGGGACTCTCAAGCAAGATCCTTCTTGTTTTTGTCCTGAACATAACTATTCATTTTATGTACTTTACATGCTTTTGTATGTCTAAACTTTCTCTGGTCCATCTTACTTGTCTGTTACTGTCTTCTATATTCCTAAATAATATATCCTTCCTTTTTCTTTCCAATATGTTTATATAATGTTTGAGCTTGTTATATAACTACTTATGCTGTTATTTAAGACTTATGGCAGACCTTTTCCTTTTCTCTGAACTTGGGAGAATTTGCACCTATGTTTAAAAATTTAATGTCCACATGGATATTAAAATTATTTTAAATTTCTACTTTTTTCAGAATCTCTGCCTATGAGATTGTACTATTTACCTTCTAAACTTTTGAAATCTGTGAACATAAAAATTAAATTTTACTTCTGAATACAAATGACATCTTATTAGCACATTGTCACACAGCTTTTTCAAAATATTAGCAAAATCAGACTTGAAAAAGGAAATGTAAAGACACAGGCACACTAGAATTAGAAGTCAATTGATCGAACAATTCTAATAGAAATTAAGTACACTGAGTTTACTTCTCAGTGAACGTACAAAGACATGCTTTTGGTGACATTTCATATAATAGGGGCTGAGATGGTGTTAGCTTATTTGCAAGAAAGTAGGTTGAAAAGAGTAATTAATCTATGCTTGCCCCATTCATAATGTAGTGACAGGGTCAACCTGATGATTGTGTACCAGCTTTGCTCTGTGTAGGTGATAGCCTCTGAGTAAGTTTTGATGCTGCTTCCAGCCTGTTTAATTTGCTCTTATATCATTCCCTCTTGGAGGCTCAATTTCTAGAAACAAGACAGACAATGAATGATGGTGGGAATGGCTGAGTGGGAGACTAAACACAGCATGACACCTTCTGGGAGGTAAAAGGATTTCCCCACAGGGAGGCCTGAGGTTAGAAGTAGGGACTGTTCTGAAGGTATGCAATGGCAAATACATGTTTTTAAAAAATTTTATTTATCATGCACCAAACTGATTCCCCCACCACTATTTTTCAGATTTCTCCTATCCTATGAAGCACCACACTAATGATTCTAGAGAATTAACACTGTTTAAAGGGAATATTATAAAGAATTTTATGCCAATAAATTACACAGTTTAAATAGAGTATACAGATTCTCGACAGGACACAAATTGCTGAAGCTGCGACAGGAAGAAACAGACTATTTTACCTCAGGAATTCACGTGGTCATTAACAGTCTCCCACACGCAAAAGTCAGCCCCAAAGAGCTTCACCAGTGAATCCTATCAAACAAAGAAATTCTTTCAGAAAATAGAGGAGGAAACATTTCCCTGCGGATTCCATGAGGTTAGAATAGCCGATAGCCTAATAATAAAGCCAAAGACATTGCAGAGACAGAAAACATAAATGCAAAATCCCTTAATAAATTATTAGCAAACTCAAGTTTGCATTACATAAAACATAGAGAAAGGATTATACACCATGACCATGTGGAATTTATCCAATAAATACAAGGTTTGCTTTACATCCATAAATAAGTTAAAATATTAGTAGAATGGGCAAAAATTGATATGGAAGAAACATTTGACAAAATCCAACATTCACTCATAATAAAAATTCTCAGCAAACTAAGAAAAAAAGGAACTTTCTCATCCTGATAAAGAGCTTTTACTTACAATTTTACAAAAGAAGTACGTAATTATACAATACATGCTAGAGAACATTCTTATGAACATTTAAAATAGACAGAAATTCCCTGATTGTGGATTAAAAGACTACATATTGTTAAAATGGCGTTTTCTCAAATTAAACTATAGATTTAACAAAAGCTTTATCAAAATCCCAGAAGACTTTTGAATAGATTGCTCTTAAAATTTATATGGAAATGCAAAAAATACAGAATATCCAAAACAATTTTTAAAAAGGAAGGATAATTTCAAGGCATATTATAACCCGACCTTAATAGATAGTGTGGAATTTGTATAAAAAGATATACACAATAATGGGACAGAACTGAGATGTTCATGAATAATTGCTTATGATTTTTGATAAATGTGAGAAGACAATATAAGAGTGAAAAGGTAATACTGTGTCTGGTAGTACTGTGACAATTATATAAACACTTTTAGAAAATAAACTTAGATGACATCACCCCCACACAAGGATGAACTCCAAATGGATAATAGACTTAACCGTACAAGCTAAAAGTATAGAATTTCCACAACAAAACATGAGTCATTATGTCCTTGACATAGGCTAAGTGTTCTTAGACATAAAAAAATTGTAGGCCATAAAAAAGGACAGGTTGCACTTTATTAAAATTAAAATCTTTTGTGCTTCAAAGCAGATGATTCAAATAAAAAGATAAGTCAAAATATGGGAAAAATATTTGCAATACTTGCAAATTTTGTATATGAGAAAGGTCATGTATACAGAATATAAACTTTTACAATTTAATTATAAGAAGCTACCTCACTCACACTTTTTTCCACGCTCTAAACAAAATTTCTTCAAAATTTCTTGTTGGTATACTTTATATCTCCAAATTGCTTTTCTTACATCTATCCATCCAATCATTTGATAATTTATTTTGTCACATAATCAGTGGGTACTTACTGAACATCTATTTTGACTTAGTATTCTTATAAGCATATGGAAATCAAAAGTAAAAATACAGTCAAATATTAAAATATAAATTATAGATATGAGAACATTTGAGCTTTCTATGGGAAGAACTGCACATCTTTTTTATTGTTTTGTGTCTGTATTTCTCTTATTTTCCTACAATTTGTGTCTGGATTGATGTTAAGCCTCTTATGCTCATCTCCCATAATCTTTGATCATCTTTCTTTTATTTTCTTCCATTCTCACCATTAAATCTAGGAACTTTTTCCCGCACAGCTGAAGTGTATCTCCTGAGCTAAGTTCTCCATCACCATTTTTTAACAGATGAAGAATAAAGATCGCACTGAAAACAACCAGAGTTGGTGATCCCTCAGCAGGAAGACAGCATAGAAGTTTCCCTTTATATTATTGGGAAAAGGCCCCCACATCCATGACCAATTATTACTGCTAGGGTGTTAGGGTACTTTCCACTATACTTCTGGACTCTGTTTTGTACAAGGAATCGGACCAAACTCCTTGCACTGACCTATATCTCCAGCACTTTTTGAGTCTGGGTCTTGCTAAATCATAAAGCCCAGGCTGGGCTCAAATTTGCAATCCTCCTACCTCAGCCTCCCAGAGTCCTGGGATTATTCATCACCCTTAATATTAATTCCCATACTTACTACCCAGACTTCGATTGTAAGGATTAGTAAATACAGGTTTTTGGGACTATAGTTACCTCTTCATGGTCATACTGTATACCTTACTGTTAGGAGTCTTCTGAGATTTGAGCCTGGTTATAAGCCTAGGAGAAAAAATGAGTGGGAAGAGCGAGTCCTGAGGAACATCAGCATTGTTTTGGTTGGTAAATGCATCAGGGAAAGATGTTACTGTTTCCATAGTTAATACAGGATAAATTTCTTCTGGCAAAGGTGGAGAGACCTCAATGGCCATCTGCACACACCTTGCATTTGATGTATTATTTGTTGTCTCTTTTTTCCCACCAGAACTAAAAGTTCCAGAACAATGGAGACAAATTTTATTATGCTCTCCCTAGAACCATGTCACTGGCACATAGCACAGTTTCAAAGGATTCGTGGAGTGAATTGTTAAGTAAAATCAGCAAGACTTTTAAAAATGTATTTTAAACATCCAAAATGATTAACAGAATGGCTTTATGGGTTTAGTGACCAGAAAATGGAGCTTAAGGATAGAGGGCAGTGAATAGAAATTTTAGGCGCACTTTTCAGAGAGAAGGGGTTTGGCTGTCTTAAAATACAACCCATGATTTGGGTTAGCTCAAGAAATAATGAACTCTGGAGATAACTCCAATCACTGTATTAGTTGTCAATGTCACTCAGCATTTTTCATTTATTTTTACTGGACTGTTTCCTCTTTGGAAAAGTTTCAAGCTTAATAATCTTGAAGTTAAAATGATACCATCTCCTCCCTAAAAGAAAACAGAATCACCATGCCTTATTAGGGTTGGAAAATTTTATTTAGGAAATTATTTTTGGTGTGTATGTTGACTTCTAATACAACTTTCACATAATAGCTTTCAACTTTAAAATAAAAAGAGTGTTTGAAAAGATAAAACTAGAACAATCTGATCAGATACTTGGGGTTGTAGAGAGCTCATATTTTTTGTTCAAGAAAAGGAAGGATGAGCTAGCTAAAAATAACATGAAAAATAGAATGTGGCAATAGCATACTATTGTTCACTTAAACATCTTTGACGTTCATACTCCTTTATTTTTGGTGTGCGTGAGGCTAAAAATATGCCTACCATTCTAAGCAACTTCTTATCCATATCTAGGATATTTTTATTAGTAAGATAACTATGTTTTGACTTGCTATTTTATTTTCATTGTGCTGACCCTCAGGATTTTCAGTCTCCCTTCATAGAATCAAAAGAGAAAGATCCTTTTTCAGTGCTGGCATATATGTATGTGCTTGGATTTTTTGTTTTTAAAGGGCCACTGTACATATGCATACATAATAGATTAGTTTCCTTATAAAATGTAATGTGTCATGTTCATGCGTGTTCTTTAGTCTTTAACATCTCAGGCACTTCTTAAACATACAATCTTTTCAGGAATTTTACAAACAAGTGACACATAATTTACTCCTTTATTCTCCAGAGTTAAGCTTTTGTCATGGACACATCTGTCAGTTTTTATAATATAAGCTACCTAAATTTTTCAATCAGACCTGCTCAACTTGTTCACCAGAATGTCTTTCGAAATGTCGAGGTTGAAATTAGATTTCATTCATACAGTGATTGACCACAGTGAGGGCAGATAAGGACAAAATTTTATTTTTGATTTCTCTAAAAGGAATGATAATAATGAAGTCAATTATAATTGAATTCTGAACATGAGTAAACATGAAAAAGAGTAAGTGTACTTTTTAGATGTGATAAATGCATTATGCTTAGAGTTCAATTCCATTTTAATGTTTTCTTTCTAAATGAGGAAATAACATTCTTTGAATTTTTCATGAATGAATATATTGGAAATGTCCTAGCCACTTGTTTCTCAAAATCAATTTTTATTACTTAATTTTTCATTACTGTAAGGAAATTATCTTTACAACCAAAGTATTTACTTATGATTTTAACAAAGATTGGCTATTTGGTCATTCTAAGGTACTGTGGTACTAATTGAACATTTTTTTTTATTACTGCAAATCTCAGTAATGTTTTTCCTCTCTATACTGTACCTATTTTATATCTATACCATATATACATACATATATATATGTTAAGTGCTAAAGCATAAAAAAATCATACTTCACCTTGAGTTCCAAACTTTTTAATTATGTCCTTAGTTATAAATCTTCTTAGTTATTCTGATTTTATTTTTTAAAAATCAAGTTCTTGATCAAAATTAATTGCATTTAAAGTATTAATAAAATGAAAAAGATCTATAGACTAGATACTAAATAATTCTAGTGGCTGACAATATACCTGAGTGGTAGAGCACTTGCCCAAGGCTTTGGGATCAATTACTAGCATGACACACACAAAATAATAATATTAAGTCTAGCAAAATTTATCACCTGACATCTTTGAATACATTTCCTTTTTCCAAAACAATAAAATGTTATTCTACATACTTATCATTTTTTCCTAGAGATAAATTTTTCCTAGAGAAGAAAATGTATAGATAACACATCCACAAGCATTTAATGATCATTTTTATATTTCTAGCTTATTACTCAGCTCTAATACACTGGTTAATCCTCTTTTTATGATTTCATACATGTATTTCAGCAATTTTACTTCAAATTATTTTGCAATAGTATTTATTATGCATTGAGCATTTATTGTATAGCAGATATGGCCAATATATACTAAAAAAGATTTTAGCTATAAGTTAGATACTACTATATTTCCATATTATAGAAAAGAAAACTAAACTTTAGAACTTAAAAAAAAAAACATAAAACTGGTTAAATAAGTAGAATTTTAAAACAGATCTGTCTTACTTGAAAGCTATGTTTACAAGCATTTGCTATTTGTTACGAGGAAAGGAAAATTCTGTGTATTCATCCCCTACTTTGTATCACATATTATGCTTAGTGGGTTGCATGTTGGACAGATGGGCAATCTTTGTGAGTTTTCTTCCCATAATCAGACATGCTACCGAAGAAAACATTTGTAATCCTTCCAAGAATCAACTTTTCAGTTAAAAGGACATTTGGCCAATGACTCTACACAATGGTGTAGGTCTTCTCGTGAAACTTGAAGTACCTCATGTGAAAGATTCTTTCGCAGACATTTGCTATTGCAGGTAATGCTTACCCCCATAACCCAGCATCTCTGCTGAGTAGAAAATATAATTGATAATGTTCTCCTGGCCCTGTGTAAGAGCCTGATTTCAGTTAAGCCTTACCAACCTCCCCACCCCCTTAACCTGTAGGCTCTGGGGACTATACACATGAATGCTTCCTTTAACATTTTTTTCGGATGCCTGGGTAAGATAATTTCCAAGTTAGCGCATAGCTTTATTTCTGTGACTTTGTGCTCCGTTCTCTATTGAAGTACAGTTATTTTAAGACAGTTCATATGTGAAAAGGCTGTTGGCAGGGATCTGACTGAAGGAGTATCCTTGAGTATGGACTTCATTTAACCCCAGCTGAAGAAACAAAATGAATAGAAAAAAATGAAGAAATTCACAAAGTTTAAAACCCCTATAGGCAAATTGGCAGGAATGTCTGTTAAGGAAAAACAAATATCACAAGCAGTTTATGCTCTATAGCTTTGTTTTCCTTTTCTGTTTCTGTGATGAAGAGGACCTCATTTAGCAGATCCAAGAACAGGGAACTGAAGGTAAATAGTTCATCTTTTCTCAGACAGTCTTCCTGTGACTCAAGGAGAAGGTTGAGAAGAGGAAGAAAAGCCAAGGATAACATCCATGACTGATCTCAATGCCTAGCTGTGTAGAATTCCAGAATATTTCTGGGCATATTTGTATTACAAGAGAGGACACAAAAGATAAAAAAGAAGAGGAAAATGGAATGAAAGGCAGAAAAACAAACAAACAAACAAATAAACAAAAAACCATGAAGAAAAGTCCTAGAAGTCGTAAACAATGTAAAGACACGAGAGAAGTTAAAATTGGTAGTTAAGTAGGAGGTTGTGTTTTTCTTAGGAGGGAAAAATGAAAATGAGTCAAGTCATGCACAGAATTCACGATTCCACCAGGAACAGTTAGAAGTACCAAAAGCTGGTGGTGAGAAGCTGAAGAGCAGGAAAAACTGCCCTTCTGGTTGGAGTAGGTTACTGAGGCATCACTGCCCCCTGGTGGCCAGTATCACCCTTAATTCTACCTGTTCGCGTTTTGAGGGGAGGGTTTCAGTATTTCTTGGGCAGAGGTTGTGGAGTCCCTGCCACCGGCCCTCTGATTACCTCTAGTTTGTGTTCCATTTCAAGGCTGCTCAACTTGTTTGTACATATCTCAGTAGGAAGAGAACAGAAGAGTTTCATAAGGATTGTATTTTGTACATCATCATATTTTTCCTCTTTGGAAAGATAGCTTATCTTTAATTTATTTGAATATTCGATTGATAGCTCTTAAAGTGCAAAGTACTCAAAACCAGCTGGCAGAATTTCACTGCCTCATATGCACATGATAACTTAGGATGCAAAATGTTTTCTATAGTCAATGTTTTCTAATGATTCTATAGTCCTGTCCTCTGTAGAAACTGCATGGAGAGAAAAGCAAAAGTGACATAGAAAAAGACAATGAAACAGAGTTTCTAGCAACTTAAATTTTTGTTGCCTAGGTCTCAAAGCCTTGGAGCTCAATAGGACCATAGATGAATAGATTAAAAAAGCGATATCTATTTTTCCCCTATTTTGAATCATGTTGCACCGTCTCAGTATTTTTTTTTTTTTTTTTTTGTGGATACCAGGGGTCGACCTCAGGACCTTGCGTGCCAGGAGACACGTGTGCTGCTGAGCGATATCACCGGCCCTTTTTTTGTATGTGGGTTCCGGGAGTTGAACTCAGGACCTCACGCTTGCCAGGGAGGCGCTTATGCCACTGAGCTATCTCACTGGCCCCACCTTCTCAGTATTAATGGGAAGTTTAGAGGAGACACTTGGGGCAAATAAATAATTTCACAATAATTAAGTCTATGTTTCTGCCAACAGCAGTGGGAGGGAGATGTGAGGACCTACCTTTAAGTAATTCATTCCCAGTTTCTGAATTCACACTCAGTTCTCTTCTTCCCTAACAAGAGGTTCATGAACTGATCCACCATAACAGCACCTTCTTCACGAACTCTGACTGTCTAGCAAACTCTCAGCATACACAAGTATAAAATATATACAGAATTTAATTTAACTGTCTTCTATTTCTGCCAGAAATGTCCTCATTATTGTTATACGTCCTTTTCTTATCTTGAGAGCTCTGCTGGGAGCTCTGCTTGAAGCTCTGTTGTTCATTTTCTCCTCCTTGATATATGAAAGATGTTTGTAATTGTCAGAGGAAAGTGTGCATGGAGAAAAGACATATGGAACTGGGCACTCATCGATTTATTCCTGATTAAAGCAGATGTTGCCAATAATATCATATTGCTGATTTCCAAACCCTACAAGTAGAGTATTCCATTGGCTGACTCAAGTACAAAACCCCTCCCCAAAGCAATATGAATATTTCTTCAAGAGACAAGATTTTCAAAAAGGAGAAAAGTAATGTGTTGGATTAGATACACAAAACAAAGTATTAGTGCTTTACTCTTCTACTTTCTTTTTTTTTTTTTTTTTGTGGGTACCGGGGGGTCAACCTCAGGACCTCGCGCGCCAGTAGGCGCCCGTGCCGCTGAGCGATATCACCGGCCCCTTTTTCGTATGTGGGTTCCGGGAGTCGAACTCGGGCCCTTGCGCTTGCCGGGCAGGTGCTTAAGCCGCTGAGCCATCTCACCGGCCCCCTCTACTTTCTTATATTATCTTGTCCTCTACAGTGTGAGGAGGCCATAGAACTGCCAGCCAGGTACCACCTCTCCACCATCAGAAATTATGTTTGCTATGATTAACTTGGTATATTTCTTTAAATTTCCTTTTACTTAGCCTTGGTGTAGGTAATAAAATAGAAAACAATTTTGATGTTAGTTTTTATAGTTCCCATTAAAATAAACATGTAACTATTAAATTATAAAGTCTATCACTTAAAAGCCAAAAATGTGAGAAAAATGAAGAGAAATGAGTGCTATATAAAACTACTTAATGAGAATAAAATAGACTTGCATAACATGCTAGACATCTTTTCTTCTTTCCTTTCTTCTCTAACACATAATGGCAATCTACATTTGAGAGCATATTACACTAAACATAAAGAAGAAATTAGTAAAAGGAAAAGACATTTGAAACATAATACTTAAAGAACTCAAACCAACTTCATATAGATATTGCTACCTCTGTCCATTATGGAATAATGAGTAGACTTAACCTCCTGGTACAGACATAGAAAACTAGATAAAATATTAAAAATATCTATTTTTAAACTTTAGGCAACAGGAAACTAAGGACTATGATCCCTGATAGAAAGGAAACAAATGATGAGAGCCCTACAACCTCCCTAGCTTCCTATTCCTAGAGGCAAATTCGGTACCATCCCTATAGGGAAAGTAAAGCTAAATATAGTCCAGTACTCTGAGAAAGTTGTGGAGATAGAAATTGAAATTCAGAGAAGCTGAAATTCGTGGAGGTTATAGGGCATACTTACAGGAAAGTGTGTGCTATTTACAATGAACAAAAATAAAAATAAAAATCGAGCTCCCGAAAACTGTATTGGAATAACCTTGAGTCTTTTTTGAATATTAAGTAGTGCATGTCTATTGTAGTCAGGGTTTACAAGGGAAAAGATTTAACACAGGACACATAATTTATAGGGTTATTTTATAATATTCACCTGAAGAGTTAAATGCAAAAGAGTGCGGGAGATCTGTCCACAAACTAGAGACGCAAAGAATCCAGCTGAGGGCCTGGATCCCACAGCAGTGTCCTGCACGAGTCCAGCTGAAGACCTAGAGCCCGTGGCAATGTCCTCCACAAGTCCATTTGGAGGCCTACAGCCCATGACAACGTCTTATGTGAGTCTGTATCAAGGATCTGCACTGGGAAGGCCCAAAGATCAGAGGGGGAAACTAATATGTCTGCACCAGTGGGATGAAGGATCTGTGCCAGCAGGCTGAGGGACCTGCATTGGAGCCAGGAAGCAAAGCTCAAGGTAAGGACCAGAGCTCCCTATAAAAGGACCACAGCTATCCTCAGTGAGAGCGAGGACCCAAGCTCCTCAGATGATGAGAATGAGAACAACTGAGTTCATATCAAGAAAACCAATGTGACAAGCTTCTCCAGGAGAATCAACAGCACGCCATCTTCCCCTCCAGTTCTCTTTTTATGTTGGCAACAATCCTCAGGTGGGTCTTCCACACCCAGAACCACACTGATTCAGTTCAGCTGGGTGTTACAACTTGACCATTAGTTAATCCACCACAATGTCAAAGTAAATTTTCATGGTATTAGTAAAAGAGAAAGCTGAAAGTTATAGATAGAATAATCTTCGAGTTTACAAGTCCACATGATCATTTGAACACCAAACAAATAGGTAATTTTTAACTCTTTAGTAATTTTTTGGAGGCATTCAATGCAGGGTCGAAAGAATCATGTTTTAGTGAAAATATCCCTGGAGGGAAAACTATTCAAAACTATCCCTAAAAAGTCTGAAAACAAAACCCAAAGTGAACAAACTAATACGTAATTTAAGTGTTTGCCAAAATACTCTGTAAAAGAAGACAAAGAAATCTATACATTCAACAATGTAAAAATCCCAGTGTTCAATAGTCAGTAAAAAAGTCACTGGACATGAGAAGTTGGAAGATATGATCCATAACCAAGATGAAAACTATTTAAGGGCTGTGGTATAGCTCAGTGAGAGAGTGTATTTTGGCACAGCGAGGACCTGGATTTAATCCCCATAATTGCCAAAAATATTTAAGAGAAAACATAATCATAATGATGGCAGTAATTGGGGGAAAATAATCTAAAAACCTTCACATACATTTCACTTTGTTCCTTACATAAATACATGGCACTATATTATTTAATTCCATGTTATAGGTGGAAAACTGAATCACAGATATAGTTAAGTTGGTTGCCAGACTATACAAGCTAAATAACTTTTAGAGTCAAACTACAACCCAAATCTCTGAAATCTTTAATGTTCCTAAGTAGATGGTAGCATGACTCATAGTTAAAGAAAGTCATTACGGGTGGTGGTAAACTACATTAAATTTTCCTAGGTTAGTCTTTTGGCAAAATTATCAAGGAACACTCTATAAGTGTATTCCTGTGGGTGTATATGCACGTTTATCTGTGTGTACATACATCCTGGCTATGCCATGTAGATCATATAATTCAACACAAGAATTACTTTTAAAATCATAAATTACATTTTATAATGATATGTTCACATACTAACATGCTTACTATTACAAAAATGATTTTTCTGACCCCTATATCTCACCAGTTACAAAGATAAACTCAGATGGATTAAACACTTAAATGTAAGACCAGAAACCATAAAATTACTAGAAGAAAACATAGGGAAAATGCTGCAAGACATTAGAATGAGAAGGATTTTTTTTGCAAAGACCCCCAAAACACAGAAAACAAAAGCTAAAATAGATAAATGGGACTACATCAAAATAAAAGCCTTCTGCACAGCAATGCAGTCAACACAGTGCAGAGACATCCTAGAGAGTGGGAAAAATATTTGCTATCTATCTATCTATCTATCTATCTATCTATCTATCTATCTATCTATCATCTATCATCTATTTTTCTATCTCTATCTATACATATATAGATATTTGTGTGTATATATATATATGACTCCGAAAAGCAGTAGAAAACAAAAACAACACAGCACAAAACAACAAAAAACCTGATTAAAAAATTGGCAATAAGTCTAAGTTACATTTCTCAAAAGAAGTTACATAACATACAAACCATCAACAAGTGCATTGAAAAATGCTCAACATCTCTAATAATCAGGAAAATGCAAATAAAATATCACATCCCAGTTAGAATGCCTATTATCAAAAACATGAAAGATAAAAATATTATGAGAATGTGGAGAAAAGCAAACCCTCACACACTGTAGTAACGTAAATTATTATACCCAACGTGGAAAGCACTATGGAGGCGCCTCACCAAATAAACAGAGGACAATCCCGCTAGTGAGTGTACATCCCGAGGAAATGGAATCAGTATGTCAAAGAGACATTTACACTTCCGTATTCACTGCAGCTCCTTTCACAATAACCAAGGAATACAAACAGCCTAAGGACCCAGGAACTGAAAAATGGATTGAGAAAATGTGTTACATATATGCACTGGAAAGTACTCAGCCATTAAAGGGACAAAATCCTGTCATTTATCACAAGATAGATGGAACTGGTAGACACTATGTTAAGTGAAATAAGCTTGGCACAGGGAAACAAATGCCACATAATCTAACTCATACGTGGAATCTAAAAATAGGTTCATCTCATAGAAGAGGAGAGTACAATCTTGGTTCTCAGGGGCTGGACAAAGTAAGAGGAAGGAAAGATGGGGAAAGGTTGACCAGTGAGTACTAAGTTACAGTCAGGTAAGAAGAAGAAGTTCCAGTGTGTCATCACATGGTAGGGTGGTGATAGGTTACAATAATATACTGTATATTTCAAAAAGCTAGAAAAAAGGATTTTGAAAGTATTCACTATAAAGAAATGATAAATGGGAGGTAATCATGTTTAACCTGATTTAAACTTATGCAATGTATACATGTATTGAATGTTACCTGGTATCCCATTAATGTGAACGACCGTTACGTTTTTAAATATCAGCTAAAATAAATAATTTTAAAATGACTTTTCTAATGGAACTAGGACTAAATCCTCTCCAAATATAAAGACAGGGCTCTAAAATATTGCTCTAGATACATAGCTAGAGAAGAAAGAAGCAATCATTAGTTTTAATACTAAGAGTCACTTTTATGTGGCAGGTCAATGTAACTTAGGAAAGAATTTAAAAATTATGTTTACATAACTTTTGACACTGAGAATTTCTAAAAAATCAACAATCTGTCTTGAAAATGTTTTTAAGTTCTTAGAGAAAGAGGAATGACTAGCAGATAATCAAGTGCTCTTTTAATTCTAATGCTCCTCCTAGATAACTGTTCTTGGTCATTATAAACATACACTAGACTAGTATACTCTATGGAAAGGAAGCAAACTATGGAATATCAAAATGTTCTTTAATTGTGTTGTATTCTAAAAAATTTCAAAGAGTCCTATCATTGTGATGTGATATTTAGAGCACAGGAATAGAAATGATGAGAAATGCAAATCAATATAGAACCTCACTAATTTGAACACTTTAATTAATACAAACCTGTTTCCTTATGAATATGCTATAAAAGACATATGTAATTATTATAGTTATATAATTATATAAAAGATCACACATATGCATATATATTACATGCATATATATATATATATAAATATATTTGAGAAACACTATATTTTTTTCTTGAAGAATTTCAATGCCTGTTAATATATTAAAGGTTTTGCAAAACTGTGCCATAAATTTTAATATATTGACAAATTTCTAAAAAAATTGGAATTTTGTTTTGAAAACTATGAATATTCTGAAGAGTTACTATTGCCCCAGAGCTCAGTTTGGGAAACATGTTAAAGACACCACTTTAAAGTTTTTATGCTAAGATGGAACTTCCTGGGTACAAACATCAATTTATAGCTTATTAATCATTTAAACTTGCTGTTGCTTAGATCTTATTTACTATTCCCCAAATAAACTCTCAATCCAACCCACTGTTCTGGTTAAAATATTCCTTTCTGTAGAATTTTTTCCCACCCATAGCCTTGCTTGAGATTCATTCTTTGGACACCTCTGGGATTTATTTGGACTAATTATTTGGTTTAGTCTGTATCTCTTCTGTCCTGTGTAATTCTGGCTGGCAGGAACAGGTGTTCCTAAGATCATTTTTGAGCCAGTTATCTGTACCACAGGATATGAAAGGCCACCGCAGCTGTATTACTTGTATCTATCCAGTCTGGAAGCAAGCACATCCATTTTATGCAAACTGTAATATAGAATATTGTACAGACATTCTCTGTAATCTGTAATCTGAGATTACTGCATTTTTTGTGAGTATCTACATGGTCTGGGTATGGACCACTGCTGAAGTGTGATACCATGAAATCTTGCTACAAACATTTTCTATTTCATTTTGCAAAGAGCAATAGGCTGTCCAGTAATGCAATGGCATTAAAACAGTCATTACCTACAGTAAGAAGTGCCCTTGACATTTCAGACTAGTACATACCTACATGCTCGTGCAAATGTACACAAAGTTTTCACAGCATAATATTTTCTCTAATGATAATAGATTTTTTTCCATTCCCATTATATTCTTTTATTCTGGTTTAATCTTTTGATGGCATTTACATCATACTAAATTAGTTTCACATTTTCCCAGAGAATTAACAATGAAATATCACTTCCCAATCCCCTCCAAATATTTAAAATCTTCATAGTATAAAATATTCTGCCAGTACTCTACTTTGCCATCCATTTTCACAACAAAATACCTGGATGTTGCAATGTTTAAAAAAATTATGAGACAATGACAAGTCAGATACCTAAGGATACTTTTTAAAAAGAGGAATGCTATGCATCAAAGCCATCTTTTTCCAAATTCATGGTGCTGGCTTCTAATTTTATTCATGATTATCATCGTGATGGCTCCCAGACATCTCCCATACACATTATGCCACACACATTATGCCAATTATGAATTTGTTATTACAATGAATGTTCATTTCATAAACATGATGCATGAATGATACACTTCCTCTGCTGATCCCCACAGACTGCTGGAAGCAAAAGCCTAATTCTTCACAGAAGTCTCCTTTCTGTCAGTACACGTGGCTTCTAGTTTCCAGATAGGGTGTCACCCTAGAAGTTGGCCACAAGGTACAGGAAAATCTTAGCTTTGGCTACTAAAATTTACCAAAAACCAATATTTAGAGTAGCAGTCCAGATTCTAGATCGGTTTGTTTGTGGGCTTACTGATGACAGGACAATAATATCTCCCCAATTTCTAGGGGTAAATGTAACTTTTGTGTAAGTAAAGACTGGATGCATTCGATTATAGAATATCATCAGAAAGCAGTGGAGAAAGATATAGGGTAAAAAAAATGTAGTTTCTTGAACAGAATTCCAGACTCAATATAAATAGCATGATGCTTTTTCAGTGCTACTATTTCAGGGAATATGTAAAAAAAATCTTTAACTTAACCTGAAGATATTTTCTATTAAAGTAATGTAACTGCCTTTGTTCTGGCTACATCTTCTGATAGAATGGTTTCCAAAATAGGGTTTTAAAGTGGACTCTCCTTATGGAAAGAGATTATACTCAACATTCTAAGTTCTAGGCAAGTCTTTATAAACTAATTCACTCAAATCTTGTCTAATACATTGAGAAGCAGAAATGTTTAAAAAACAAACTTTAAGAGCATTTTAACTCCTTTCTTTGAGAGATGTGGAAATTGAGAATTAGAGGGTGATGTGACTTCCCAAAGCTGTGGATTGCAAATTTATCTAGGTTAAGATAGTCTTCCCGCAAGCGATTACTGCAGAGTAAACGGAAATAATAGACAGTCCTCCCACATTTGATTACTCTAGTTTTGCTAGAGGAAGAAAGCCATCTTTGGACATGCAAATCTGCAACTTTCTCCCCTTAAGGAACACCATCAAAGGGCATGATTTTAATGACCAGAAGTTTACTCCGGGGTCAGGGAAAAATAAGTCCAAACCCAGCTGTGTGGTATCAAGCAATTTGTATGATTTATCCAAACTTCCATTTTCTTATCTTTATAATGAAGCTATTAATACCACATTAACTATACCTAACCTATGGGGTTCAATGTACTGATTTAATAAATATAGAGTAGGCACCTATTAAATGCTAGCTATTGTTAAAATGTGATTTCATTTTCACTCTTATACCTGATGTCTCTCTAAATGGATCAGAACCTGGACTTCTATCCTTAGTTTGGAGTCCAGGTTTTGGATATGGATGGAATACATTGTCTACTGCATTGATTCTCAAAAGGGGTCCCCAAAGATTGGTAGCATATTATTTGGAGCATGTTAAAAATGTAAATCCTCTGGCTCCACATTAAACCTCCCAATCAGACAAGCCAAAGATGGAGTCCTGGGCCGGTGAGATGGCTCAGTGGCTTAAGCGCCTGCCCGGCAAGCACGAGGGCCCGAGTTCGACTCCCGGAACCCACATACGAAAAAGGGGCCGGTGATATCGCTCAGCGGCACGGGCGCCTGCTGGCGCACGAGGTCCTGAGGTCGACCCCCCGGTACCCACAAAAAAAAAAAAACAAAAAAACAAAAAAAAAAAACAAAGATGGAGTCCAGAATTCTACGTTTAAAAATTTCCAGAGATTCTCATACATGAAAACATTTGAGAATCACCAGTTTTCTAGATTCATCTAGAAATAGATGTGGGAAAATGTGGGATCAGATTAAGGACCCAATTTTAAGGCAGCTTCTTATCCAGGAAGACTTTGAAGCATTGGAAAAACCAGTGGTGAGGGAAAACATCAGCACAAGAGACTAGGATGTAGTTGGAGTAGGTAGAAGGCAGGGAGAAATGCTCCTAAGTGTGGAGACATTCCACCTTAGAGGTGCCTCAACAGAAAATGAGAAATTCCATACAGATAAAGAAGGGAGGAGATGTTACGAGCTTTGAGCCCGGGAGCTGGACTACCCCTACCCACTTAAATCTATTCACTGTATTAAACTTTAACTTACCTTATACAGAATCCACATAGAAGAAGTATTTGGGATAAGTCAGACTGAAGGTTTATAGAAATAGATTTGAGATTTAAAAACTTAACTCTTTGTAATATCTTCCTTATTATCATAATTTCAAGAAGAATATTCTTAGAAAAATACTTTGAGTTTCTCAGCTCCCTCATAGAGGCAGAAATACTACACTTCGACCCTTGGCCAAAGATGTAGCAACTACAGGAATCAGTAATGACTCAGTGTCTGAATAAAACTGCACAAGAAAAGTTATAAAATTATGCATCAAAATTGCATTCATTGGTTAGGGGAACCACTCTCATTGCTGTACAGTTCGCAGACACCTGTCATATTTACTCTTAAACCTATGCCTCTCTTGTATTCTGCTGCCTGTGCACAAGCACTTTTACTATGAATAAAGCTCTGTATTCTGCACAACCTACAAGATCAATTTAGTGAGATTTCCCTGCTGAGGAGCATGGAATTAGTTTCAAATCCTTTGTCCAATTCCAAAGCCTTCAGTACTAGACATCCAATTCTCTCACCTCTACATAGTCCCTGAAGCTAAAACTCCACACCTTTCTTATAGGCCCTTGTCCAATTTCTGTTTTTCTTTTCCATTTGAAAAATTTTCTGACTCAACCAAAGATGACTCTGATTCTCTTTCATTGATTCAATGTGTAAATATTCAGAGTGTAAAGTCTTAGCTTTAGCACTTACAAGTTGTGAGGACTGGAGGAGTCCTATTTCTGCCTTTGTATTGGATCACAGTCTAGTGGTGGGGACAGACTAGGTGACAAATATTTCCAATATGTTGTGAGAAGCTTCGAAAGTCCTAGAGAACAGGAAGGCTGTCGTATGTCACAGATAATCATTCACAGCCCCCTAGGACACTTGTGCTGCCCACATAACTAGAGCTCAAATTGTAGAGATATTGAACTGGGATTGGAAAAGAGTAAAATCTTGTCTAAATTTGTCCTTTCTTTGGCAGGAATAGCAAAGAAAATGAACTGTCTGAGGAAGCATTTGCCCCTTCTGAGAAATTTTGCAATTAAATAAACCAAATACAAAGCAAATAGAAAGAGAATGAGAAAGCAGTTGTGGGCTGACTCAGGAGAAACTCAAATGAGAGGTTCTCAGGCAGGAACAGAAATTCTCAGAAAGCAAAGCAGGAGACTGCCGCTGATGAAATTCTTTCTGGTTTGGAGGGCCTGGCATTCCACAACCGCTGCAGCCATTTGCCGCGTTCCCTTGAAGGACGTCTGCCCCTGCGTTCATCTTGTCTTGCCACAGGACAAAAACCCTTGACTTCTCCATTGCTTCTGCCATTGCTGGACATTCAATTTCTTTTAGTATGACCTGCAATTTAATGTTTTGTGTCTTCATTTGTTACACTACTGCGTAAGGGATAAGGAAATATATTTAGTGTTGTGTTAAATGTTCTCACTTCCTATGAGAAAATGAGTACTAAGGTACTCGGACTTTAAAAATCAATGGCACAAAGCATATCTAATTTAAAAGAAACACAATTCCTTCCTGCATGTCTTTTGTTATGGGATCAAACTTTTTATCCCTGTGACTCTTATTCAAGGGTAGGCTGTAAGTATATGCTTGAGTCTGTTACAATACTGATATATTACAAAACGTGTTTGGTAGCCAAAGTATATGCTGCTGGTATTTATATTACAGACTGTGGTAGTACAAATTATTTTAGACATAGTTTTGTGGAGATAATACACTTGAAAAGTTTTATTTTTGGCAAATATTTGACAAAGATGATTTTTTTTATATAAGGTAGTAAGATGGAATTTTGAGATAAGCTTTTCAGATTTAAATAAAGATATTACCTTACCCAGAAAGTGTGCCCTTGTAAAGAGGCAGAGTAGGTGCAATGTGCAGTGCGCTCAGATGATCAGAAAACCTATATTACTCCAATTTTCCTTTGCTAACAATGTATAACTCTAATCCTCTGCTGGAGACTGAGCTCTTGATTTGAATATTCCTGCTAGGATGGGAGAGCCAGCTGGCCAGACCAATTTAAAGAATAATTTGTTACTGGCCATTTTCAACTTCTATTGAAGAAAAAATCTATCATGGGGATATTAAAGGGAACTAAGAAAGCATTCATAAGCTACATGTTTCTGCGTACAAGGCACTCTGGATATATTTTCCTTAATCTTTGCAAAGCCTGAAGTTGTAGGGTTGGCTGCTATTAGTCTATGCAATAGCTCAGTACAAATGAAAAAAAGGCTCTGGGATCTGGAAAGACAAAATCATAGCCTTGGTGAGGGAGTAAAGGCTGGATTCCACAAATGTTCATTGATGCTCTGAAAGTATTATTAATATTTGATGAGAAACCAGAGGCTTAGATCTGAATATCCTTCCTAAAAACAGAGAGTAAGTGTGGTAGTCAGGATTTGGAACTTGGCCTATTAGGTTTCAAACTTGTAATTAATTTCTTCATCTGTAAATTTGGAATAAAGTGTTTTTTATCTTGTAAGATGGGCAATAAAGAAATCATATGCAAAGTACTTTACACTGTACCTATTGCACTGTTATATTATTCCACTTTTGGTAAATATTTGGAGCGGCAAGGGATAACAGATGTCAGTGTCACCTTTCTTCTACTTTGGAAGACACTTGAAGATTTGACTCTTGTTCTGTCCTCCCTCAACATTAAGTCAAGATCTTGCTTAAGAGTCGGTAGCAGATGTGAAGAAAGTGGCCCACACCTCTGATCTCAGTACATGGGAAGCAGAGACAAAAGTATTCGAGTCTGAAGCCAGCTTGGGCTATATTGGTAGATCCAGACTAAAACAAAACAAAACAAAACAAAAAACACAAAATTTAACAATAAATAAAAAGAAAAGAAAATACTTTATAGCAAATCTATGTCCATGTCTTTCGACTGTGTTTTGGATAAAGCATTTTTCCTCATCACTGAGGTGTAGAAGTGAGAAACTTGTGTTGATAACTGGGCTAGATATCCGACCCTCCTTATCTGTGAGAAAGGTAATGTCTCACTAGGTATGAATCGTGAAGGGTCTGCTCATCTGTTACCATCCCTGAGAGCTGAGGTGGTCTTCGTGTATTCACCAGCCTCTTGTAACTCACATATGTCCCAAGTGTAAAATGGCTAGGTATTCAGAAGTTGTGATAGTAGTCACAAGACCTTCACTGTGTTTTTGTTGTGCATGGTTGGTTGCTTTATTTCTTTTCTCAAGGGCAATATAGACAGGGCTGGATGAGGCCCACTTTGCTTTGTGGATTTACTGGTTAACCTGATCCTAGCATTTCAGTTTTTAGCACAGCAGTGTATGTATTGCATTAGACTGCTGGGCAGAGTAGAGATCAGAAGTGAGGAACAGGGCTGGTGAGATGGCTCAGCAGTGTAAGCGCCTGCCTGGCAAGCGTGAGGGCCCGAGTTCGACTCCTGGAACCCACATACAAAAAAGGGGCTGGTGATATCGCTCAGCGGCACAGGTGCCTGCTGGCGCACGAGGTCCTGAGGTCAACACCTGGTACCCACAAAAAAAAAAAAAAAAGAAGTGAGGAACAGAAAGAACATCTCTAGAGAGACAACTAGGTCCTAAGATAAAGCAGGAAATGCCCTGGTTTTGAAAAAAAGGAAAGAAAGAAAGAAAGAGGAAAGATACTGAAAGAAAGAAAACAGAAAGAAAGAAAGAAAGAAAGAAAGAAAGAAAGAAAGAAAGAAAGAAAGAAAGAAAGAAAGAAAGAAAGAAAAATGGATTCATGCAGGTTATGAGGAATCCTAATGAAGAATCTTTGGTGTCCTCTGCTTTGTGATGAATTACACATTTTGTCAGGCAGCTCTATGAAAAGGCCACACTTGGTGTATTGGTAGGATTTCAGCTGCTAATTTAGGTTTTTGTACTGCAGAGTTTTAGAGAAAGATAAAATTTAAAGCAATATTTATTCTTTGCTTACTCTGTGTCAGAAGTTGTCACTGGTACAATCTCTTATGTTTATCAAAAATCCCACGGTAAATGGTATTTCTCCCATTCTATGCATGAGGTAGCTAAAATTTGTTGTCAATAAGTCAAGGGAGGCCAGAAGGGGTCATGGAATTAGTATTTATGTATAATTTGATGCCAAAGACCTTGATTTTCCTATTATACCACATTACTTAAAAATATTAATGATACTAACTTTTGCTGGTTGTGTGCTTTATCCAAAACATCTATTAATAAGTGACATTGAACATTCATCATATGCTAGGCATTATTCTTTTTTTTTAATTTTTTTTGTGGGTACTAATGGTCGACCTCAGGACCTCGCATGCCAACAGGCACCCATGCCACTGAGCGATATCACTGGCCCTTTTTTCCTATGTGGATACCGGGAGTCGAACTCAGGACCTCGTGCTTGCCAGGCAGGCGCTTATGCCGGTGAGCCATCTCACCGGCCCTAGCATTATTCTTTTTAAAATAAGCTCTCTTTTCTGAATGTTTTCATCATAAAAAGTTGGAGGAGGTAGATACGTTTAAACTGTTTTAAACATAACACAATGTATACATGTGTTGAAATACTGCATGGCACCCTATTAAAATGTTAAAGTTTATGTTTTTATGAATCTCTTAAAGCATTTATTTGAAAAATGTTTGGAAGTATCGTTTCATTTAGTGCTCATGACAGATCCAGGATGTCTTTGCCAATATCACTTTCCACAGATGAGGAAATTGACACAAATAAGGTTATTGAACCTGCCTGAGATCACATACCAAGAAATCACACAGCTCTTCAGTGGTACAGTTATATATGTAAAAGCATCTAGAATTCCTGCTGCAATTGGAGTATGCCAATTGCATTGGCATACTGGAAAGAACTTCATTAGCACGTGCCTACCTCCCTAGGATATTAAGGGTAGTGAGCACGCAATAAAATTTACTGAATGGTCTGTGACAGAACCTGGCTGTCTGCAGTGTGCTAGTCAGCTTTTCAGTACTCTAACAAATACCAGGAACAAATTGACTTATACAGAGAAAATTTTGACTCACAGTTTGGGAGATTTCAGTCCACGATCGATTGGCCCCCTTTGCTTTGGACCGGTGGTGAGGCAGCATATCATGGTGCAAGCGCACGGGGGAGCAATGCCACAAGCTTATGGCTGGAAAATGAGGGGCAAGGAGAGGCCAGGGTTTTGTCGTTTGTTTCAGGTCTTTTTAATTATTCTTTTAAAATACATTAATAGAACATTTTATTTGTGTGAAATAGCATGGTTTCAATGCGTAAGAGGTACTTCCTCTTACAGATTCCACCACCACCCAATAACACCAAGCAGAGGACCAATCCTTTAACACATGAACTTTTGTGGGACACATAAGACTCAAACTATAGCAATAGCTTCCCCAGGGTGATGGAGTTTTAAAATTGTACTGATAGTATTTGTAATAGAAAAAAGTCTTGCAAAAAGTCTTGGAAATAACTCACCACTAGAGGGTGGATCAAATATATGATAGGCTCGGGGCCGGTGAGATGGCTCAGTGGCGTAAGTGCCTGCCTAGCAAGCGTGAGGGCCTGAGCTCGACTCCCGGACCCCACATACGAAAAAAGGGCTGGTGATATCGCTCAGCGGCACGGGCGTCCTGCTGGCGCGCGAGGTCCTGAGGTCAACCCCCGGTACCCACAAAAAAAAAAAAAAAAAAAAAAAAAAAATATATATATATATATATGATAGGCTCAAATAGTGAAATACTATGCAGCCTAGCGTAAATGAGAAATTTCTCTTTGTATTTCTATAGAGTTATGCCCAAGATGTATTATTAATTGAAAAAAATTAAAGAAAATGTTACATAAGAATGTAGATAGACTAATACTTTGTGCAACAGTAATAACATGTATTACTTTAGTAGTGCATATTATTTGTTAATGGTTTAATCATGTATATATATTAGCTTTTGCTTTAATACATATTTAAAACTATGGATAGAGGAATGGATAGAGGTAGGAATGGAAACTGTTCACTTCTAAAACTAAAAGTACCTTGTTTTATGGTTTTGACATTGAAGCTGTATTTATATTTCACACAAATAAAAGGTTTTATTAATGTATTTTAAGAGAAAAATTAAAAAGACGTGAAACAGATAACATAAATTATATATTATGAAGGTGGCGATGACTTAGGAAAGATTCATTTCAACTGACTTTAAACCATAGTATTTTGACTGTCTATTGTAAGGATAAAAAAGAAAATCACAAAGAAAATTTCAAACATAATCAGTAGGATTGTTATTACTGAAAATATTTCTATTATAATTTTGACACTATTAAATATATGCCTCAAATACTGAGTTATGCTAATGTTTTCATGGGCCAACGTCTTTCCAGAGCAAGGGAAAAGAATTAATAAAATATAGAAGCAAAGTAAAAAAAACCTCTGGACTCTTTCATTTGAATTGGTGAAAATAGCATGAATTTAGGAATTTTTTTTCTAAAGAATACATATTTTCTCACTTGTTCCACTAAAAAACCCTGAAGCACGAACACCAAAAATCAATGAATACTCTTTGTACCCAGGTTGCAGTTTTGTTTTTTTTTTTTTTTTTTGTGGGTACCGGAAGTCGAACTCAGGACCTCGCGCTTGCCAGGCAGGCACTTATGCCACTGAGCTATCTCACCGGGCCAGATTGCGGTTTTTAAAAAAATATATTTCCCATGAAAGGATCCAGGTCTCCTTAGAAAACTGCTGATTCCAGGTCTGGAAAAAGAAAATGCAGAAGTTCCATTTGGAACATATTCTTGCGCCTAAAAGTGAAGCAACGATCAAAGGGAATTAGGTGGTATCTTAGACAGGGCAGCAAACCGGAAGTAAGGCACTCCCACCCGCCAATGCTGGCACAACTCCAGAATCAAAAAGAAAATAACTGCAATGAATTGAATATGTTAAATATAAATATTTTAACATCAATATATTTATAATACAAAAAGACAATAATTGCAATGAATCAAACACATGAAATAAAAATATTTTAAAATCAATAAATTTATGATAATATTAAAAAACTTAAAACTCAATGATCTTTTGAAGGTTTCTAGCATAGCAATCAAGTCCTCTGAAAATTAAGAAGAAAAAGACTCAAACGTTTATCCTGCTTTTTATGTTAGGAACAAATTTTAAGGCAACTGGATAATTGATGAGGAAAAGTTCTCCTGCCCCTTGTGAATAACTTGTTTTTTAAGTTTTATATATATATTAAAGCAAAAAGTAGTATATGTATATTTATATAAATATAGGTAGTATATATATATAAGGTATATATACTTAAAGGTAGTATATATATATACATACATATAAATATATGTATATATTATGAATATAAATTTATATATACATAAATATATATACATAAATATATATTTTATACATAAATATATATAGCATATATAAATATACATAAATATACATAAATATACATAAATATATATTTATATTCATATATATTATAAATATATACATGTATATGTATGTATATATGTATATTATATACATATACATATACATATATGTGTATATATTATATGTATATATCATGTATGCATACATATTATATGTATATATGTATATTATATGCATATATGTATATATAATGTAATATACATATATATTATATATACATGTATATATGTGTTTATATACATGTATATTTAAATATATAATATTTAATATAAATATATACATATATAATATTTATATAAATATTATATATGTTTACCATGTATATATAAATATATATTTATCATAGATATATATACTATATATATGGGATATATATATACCCCATTTTGAAAATCCTGGTTAAGTCATAGGTTTAGGCAATGCTCATTAGTGACTGCTATAAACATTAACTTGGTGAGAAGGACTCATCAAGTGAGGACTTTGGAAACTTGGTGAGGAGGACTTTGGAGTAGCTGGATGAGACTGACAACACCTGAACGGAGCCATCAATAGGAGCATTATTTATATCGAAGCATTATATTTTTCTTAATGTGATATAAGGGGAAGTATGTAGCACAAAGTTGCCCCTCCCCCAAATTACGAATCATTTAACTATTGATTTATAGGAAAGGGGGAAATAAAGGCACCATGAAGATCATGGTCAGCCAAATCAAGAATGTGAGAGGTTATATGATCAATGATCCTTTCTTTAGCAAATATATGGCATAGAAAAGAGGAGAAAATGTAGGGGCCGGTGAGGTGGCTCAGCGGCTTAAGCGCCTGTCCGGCAAGCGCGAGGGCCCGAGTTCGACTCCCGGAACCCACATACGAAAAAGGGGCCGGTGATATCGCTCAGCGGCACGGGCGCCTGCTGGCGCGCGAGGTCCTGAGGTCGACCCCCGGTACCCACAAGAAAAAAAAAAAAAAGAAAATGTTATATATCACGAGAAAAGATATATCAGTGAAAAGCAGTATTTGGTTGCCATTTGTTTTCTGATTCCAACAGATCACTTATAAAAAGACATTTTTCAGTAACTGGAGAAAATTGAACACAGCCTAGTTATTAGCTAGTAATGAATTACTTCTTCGATGTGCTGTGATCATGTTTGTAAACAGCCACTGGCTATTCAGTATACATACCGAAGGATCCATAAGTAAAATAACATTCTACCTGAGACTTAAAATTCTATTTTAAAAATTCAGGTGGGCAAGGAGAGGAATAAAACAAGAATAGCAGAAAGGAAATCCTTTTTGATATGGGGTAAGGAGGTATATATATTTATTTCCTACTTTCTTTCATGATGAAAAACTTAAAAAGTGAAATCAAAATATGAAAACAAATCAAAATGGGCTGGATCATGACCTATCATAATCCAGAAATTTGGAACATCTCAGGGAGTGTCAGTGCTAACTGAGACCCACTGAAGGCCATGAGGGTCCTTCGGGGTGTGGCTTCTGCCTACACACTTGTTTGTGAGATATAAGAAGACCTTGGAGGAGAGAAATCCCCTGCAGCCTGGGGATAGGATAGCAAGAGCCCTCAGCCCAAAGTGATACTGAAGCATCTCAAAATTTGCAACATATAAGTATAAAATCAGCAGTATCGTATTGGCCACACATTTGTTTTGCATGTTATTTATGCTGCTCCTCAAATACATGGTTAATTGCTTTTGGAATATTTCTGTTATACTGATATATCTTATGTAATTTAATTTCATTCAGTTTAACAAACATTAATAACCTCATAGTGATCAAGACATTGTGTGGTGAAGGTGGGGGTTGTGCATATTAAACAAAATTCTGCCCTTGCATTCTTGGTGCTCATAGTTTCATGAGAAGCAGGCAAACAACCAGAAAAAATGAGACATGCATGATAAGAAAAGACATGAGCAAAAAAGCATTCTAGATAGCTAAAGAGAACTTAAAGCCATGCTACCAGCTTTTCTCAAAAACTTGTGACCTGCACAAATAGCCACATGTGAGTTCTCAGTCCTTTACGTTTGATGTCAGTATTCTAGTCCCATTTAAAAGCCAGTATCTCAGGTCGGTGAGATGGCTCAGCGGCATAAGCGCCTGCCTGGCAAGCGCGAGGTCCCGAGTTCGACTCCTAGAACCCACATACAAAAAAAGGGCCGGTGATATCGCTCAGCGGCACGGGCGCCTGCTGGCATGTGAGGTCCTGAGGTCGACCCCCAGTACCCCCCCACACACAAAATAAATAAATAAAAGCCAGTATCTCATCTTCTATGTACATGAAACTCTATGAAATGGGCTGGTGCTTTTGGACTATTTAAATGAATGCCACTTACACAACATTGCTTCAAAAAGTGAACATGCTTCTGTAGGAATTGCAATTTCACTGCTGGTTGTGGGCATGTTCAGGAATGTCTTTGACTGAACATCTGGAATCATCATTAGGAAAGTAGTGTAATGTTCTTTTCCAATTTCACTCATATATTCATTCACCTGATGCATCAGTTTGAGGACTTGCTGTATGTAGGAGAAATTATTCAAGTCCTTTTCAGGAAGGAGGTCTCTGCCTCGCCCCAGAACTCATAAGGTAAAGAATTCCTCATCTATGAAGACTCAATGCTGGGAAAAAAATGACCCATGTTCATTATAAGACTAATTATTTTATTTGATGATAGATTAGCTTTGTAGTAAAAGCATATTACTATAAAAATAGTCACATCGTAATCTGGGGTTAGCTGAATAAAATGCTTCTCAGTTCTGATCACTCCAAGAGATGACTTAGTCTGCCGGTAGGGAGAGGTGGAGACCAGCTATCTCATCTTTTCTACAGCAGGATTTAAGATGCCGAAGAAGAACCCATAAACTCAAAGGTAGCTTTTCAAAAAGCAAGCCCCATGTCTCAACTTAGAAAGTGGAAGTGTCAGGCTCTCTGATGCTGGCTGAAAAGTTAGGGTTTCTTGTCTTTGGAGAGAAACAGGAAGCACATTTCCTTATCAGCCAAAGCAGAAAGAGTTCTTTCAGCACACCCCACCCGCTGGGAATGGACTTTGCACTGCCCAAATACGCCTGTGGAGCCCGTTTGTGCTCTAATTGAATCGTTTACAGCAGCACAGCTGGGAGACTGAGCTCTCACTTCCTTGATGTTCTACAGTCTGCAGTTCATTTTTGCCAAGCCAAAAGGTGACTTGTAGAGGGAAAAATAACATAACAACAACGACATTTGAAAAGGAACAAAACCAGAGCAACTATTGGATATTTTGGCACAGTAATTTAATCATTGTAATTCTACTGCTCATAATAATTTCTCTGGACCTAAAACTCAACTTCTTTCAAGATAATTTATGATCATGGAAACCACACAGTTCCCTGAGGTCAGGGAGCCACAGAGAGACCACATCCTTTGTTGTCATTGCTCAGCTCCAAGTATCTTACACTGCTTATTGTGCCAGATTCCAAGATGTACAAATCATCTCAAGTGGCCGGGTTGTGTAAGAGTGTTTCAACCGGCAAGATGCCCACTTTATCAATACAAATGACTTAACTATTTTCTGTTAGACCACGTAATCATCCTACATGACTTTCTGGAAACCACAATTATCTGTGGGGTGGCAGAGAAAGACTTGAAAACCTGGTGTGACTGAAATTACCTGCAGGTTGAGTTTGCAAGGGTCTATTTCCCTCATTTTGACACTGGGAGCAACTTCATTTAAAGGACGTAACAGCGTCTGCCTATGGAACAGGGAGTGCTTTATCACTGCACCTGCTTTCCCTTCCTCTCCAGCCGCAGATCAGGCAGCGCCCTTGGACTCGTCTTTTCCTGCCTTATGCACAGATGTTCCCACTCAGACACGAATGTGAACCTCTTCTTCAGCATAGTTGGCTGACAACATTACTAGAATCTCCGGGTGTAAATATAAACAGTGCCATGAATCAGCCCCATCTCACTGCTTTCTATACGAGTCATATTTGTAAAGAATTTCTTAAAGACTTAGCAAAGGTCCAATATTTGCAAATGCTTGCAAATGCCAGCAATTTAATAAAAATGTAAGAAGGATTGGTTTATTTCTGTTAAATTTAGTTTATTTTTCTCCAAGTTCAGCTTATATAACCAACAATTTCTTTTAGAAGATGATTAATCCTTAAAGAAAATGGGAAACAGACCACTTATAAAGACTTCAGATTTTAAATGCCTGGATTGACTTTGTATATTAAAAGTTTGAAACTTCACAATGAGTTTTTAACTAAAAGCTCTTCCATATTTGAGGCATTGGGCTAAATTTAAGGATAATTGAAAACTTTCAATACTTTTCTCTATTTCTTGTTATTTGTTTTGTTTCTTGATTTGGAGATACAAAAATGATACTTGTTTGGAAATGACTAATTTGACAAGTGCAGGAAAGTCAGGTGTCTAGATAAAGACAAAGAAATGAATGCTTGAAAACTTTAAGAACAACTGTTTGCTTTCCAGAACTTGCTGTATTACTTAGAGCAAATCAGTGAAATAAGAATCAACAACACCAAGGCATGACTGTATTTTGGTGAGGTATGGGATAAGATACATGGGAGTGAGGTAGAAGAAAAATTAAGAGAGAGCCCAAAGGAGGAAGAGTGAGGAGTAAGGAGTGGGGGGGGGGAGAGATACTTACAGATATTTCAAATGATAATATGTGAGATAATCCATTTTAGAGATGTCCTCACCTTGGAAATTGAACTAGGACCAAAGAGAGTGCCTAAAAAGAGGGAGGAATTTGTTGCTCACCTACACTAAACCAAGCTTTAAGAAAGAACAGTTTTCTATTTGATCTATTTCAAATCGAAATTTGATGTTTCTCTTTTCTCCAACACAGCTTAAATGGTTTGGTTGGGTCTAGTTTCTTGCAACAGAAATGAAGTCAAGCAGTGCTAGGTTCGGTCTCGTCTAGAATTTGGGATTCCTGCTAAAGGGATTCTTAAGTTTTCAAGGGTGTCCAACCCACATATTTAGAGTAAAAGACCAGGAATGGACTTGTGCCTGAGGCTCAAACTGGTAACACTGTGTATGTTTACCTGGAATATTTTATTTTTACCCCAGCTTTTTTAATGACTTACAAATGACAAGTAAAAATTATGTTGTACAGTACACTGTTTTGATATCTGTGTATATTATGAAATGATTAAATCAAATAAATAATGAATTTATCTCATCACATACTTATTTTTGTGTGATAAGAATAATCAATATCTACTCTTTGAACAAAATTCACATATGTAATGCATTATTATTATCTATAACCACTCTGCTGTACAGTAGATCTCCAGAATTTATTCCTTCTAACTAAAATTTTATATCCTTTGGCCAAGATTTAACCCCAATAGGCTATATTTACCACCCTCCCACCATCTGACTCTCTGCTTCTATGAATTCAACTTTTTCAGGGTCCATGTATAAGTGAGATGATATAGTATTTGTCCTTCTGTGCCTGGTTTATTTCTCTTAGCGTGGTATCCTCCAGGTAGCCTGGAATGTTTTATATTTTGGAACAAAGAGAATAAAGGTGACTATGGAAAATCAACAGGATTTGGGTTCTTGGCCTCAGACATAGCTTTAACAGCCATATAAGGCATCTGACAATTTGTGGTCCTGTTTGTTAAATGTACCTACTCTGTCTTCTAGGAACTCAGGAGGCAGCTATGACTAGCACAGACAGAATTCTTGATCCAGTGGAGAAACACGAAAAAATTTTGCACTTAGAGATCTGCAGAAAAAGATATGTATCCGGAATGGAAGCAAACGTAGCCAAAATAGACCATGTTCTCCCTGAGTACATGATACAAATGTTGCATGTTGAATAAAAGTTGTAAACAGTAAATCAGAGAATTAAAGATCTTTTTGCAGGGTAACTCAACCCTTTTATTCTTTAGTGAATGAAAATAGCCAAGGGATTGCTCTGCATACATGAAAGCAAATTCATTTACGTTGGGATGCATGTTGCTACCCACTGGTTTCTGCTCTAAACCCTTGTGAATTCCAGAAATTTTGGAGTCCTTTTTTCTCATATATTTTTAAATGCAGAAGTTTGAAAAGGAAGGGCCCCACATGTGTATTTTATTTGAATCACTCAATTTTAAATAAATTAAACTTCTGCATAAAAACTGGATTTCCATCTTCCTTTGAAAATTTGGAAGATAGGGAACCCTCAACTGACCTATTTTCACAAAGTGAAAGTTCAGTAGGCTGAGAAGCAGCTGCCCTCAGCAGACAGGACAGGAGCTGTCTAGGACATCACACATTGAATTACTCCCTTCCTCTCTTTAAATTTGAGGCTGAGCGACAGGTGCCAGTCATCATCATCACATCGGCACAGTTGTTGTTACTGTTTGCCTTTTAGTATCGTAAATATTTCTCTGCTCTTCATGTTTCCATCAGTTGTGGGGTAATAACGCCATGCCATGCCAACACTATCACACATTTCAAGAAAAATGGAGAATTTACTTCAGAGAAATACGAAATAATTCTGCATGTTTAATAGGCAAACCCTCCCCTTGCTTCACTCATATTTCTGTTTGGTCCTCTAGGCATTTGAACATTTGAAATCCTGAGGCAGGGTTTATCATAGGTTGGATTTTATCCTTAAGTGCCCAGATCTCCTTAGAATTACTACAATCAGATAAGTTTTCCGAGTGGTGTAGAATATCAGTGGCGTAGGCAGGGGAAAGTCTTACCTCGTACTCAGAGATTTTAAAAGGGTTTTGAGTTTCTTCTTGCTATTCTTAGTCCCCTGTATTCTATATCCCAAATTATAGAAATGAACATTGTTTTAATGGATTTGAAGCTTCTGAGTGTAAATAATACACATCTCAAACAATTGCATTCTTGACTCATACTTAACACAACCTTGCATTTCCCTAACTCGATAACTCTGTATTTTGTGTATTTAGCATTTGTCTGGGCACTAGATTTATAAGAGCAAGAATATGTAATGATGACACAAGATTTCCCATTTCCATATTAATTAAGGTTGGGGGTTAATTCTTTTGGTAAGAGCCAGTTTGATAAAATCAACGTTTCCCTCTACATTTCTGAAAATCTCCTAAATGTATAGGAGTTTCAATATCAATTATTAAAATTTTTTTTTTTTTAAGTACTGGTTATTTCCAGGCCGGTGATATAGCTCAGCGGCATAAGCGCCTGCCTGGCAAGCGCAAGGTCCTGAGTTCGGTTTCCGGTACCCACATAAAGAAAAAAAGTTATTTCCTCGTTCTTTGCCATTGTCCAAAATCTTTCAGTAATTTTTGCCATGTTGAAATGACTACAGCATATTAGTTACAACTTTATAGCCTGAAATACAAATAACTTTCATGTAATCTTCTTCTTTACAATGTAACAAAAGAGAGATCTAAAGTGAGTTTTGTGTTGGCTCCACTTATCAGACAACTAGACTTGAAGATGCCTAAGGACCTTTAGAAGTATAATAAAAGACCAAAATACTAACATTCATTTTTTTATTGATTAAAACTGTCATAATTTAACTTATGAGCAGTGAATTAAGCATACATTTGTGTGTATGTGAGAGAGAATACCTATGTATCTTGTCTACATATTTTTATATGTGTGTGGGGGGGTAGACCTTTGGCTGTGATGCTGTCTGTCTGATTAACATTGTTTCCAACAGTGCATTTGTATCACTGCTGTTCACCTCAGAAATACATGTACTACCACCGAGGTCTGTTTCTGCAGTGGATTGCACGTATAATGTGTCTTTTGTCTCAGTCTTGTCAGCCAAGCCAGAATGAATGCTTTCCAGTTTCTCCCATAATGTGTGCAGAGAGCTCCACTCCTCCAGTTCAGAGCACTGCCCAACACCCTGGCTAACTTGCCTATGATCTCATTTTCTTTCCGTTTTTCTTGTTTCAGTGAATACTTTTAAAGCCTATTGCAGGTTTAACCATGGATGAAAATGCTATAGGTATTGTGAAAGAAGAAATCACATCTTATATTAGAATATAAGTTTCTGGCATAGGCCAGCATTGTCAGGGATTTGGTTAGTTAGGAATTTGCGGGGCAGAACATGGACTGATGAGAAAGGTTGAAACAGCCCTGGTCTGCTCATCCAGGGCCCTGAGGTGGAATACTTCTCCTGCGTGGAAGAGAACCCTTTGTCCTTTTCACAAAGATACTTCCGCTGCCCAACCATTTCCTAGGAGATGCCACATATGCCCAGAGGGCCCACTGTATTATACTCCTCTCTCCAGGAGTGGGGGATGGCATAGAAGGAGTACTTATTTCTAATTTGCACAAGGTATTTTTCTATAGTATGGAAATCCTCTATCTGTAAGTTGCTCTATAGAATGTAGATGGTCTTTAATTGGTGGAAATCCTTTAGTGTACTATAGGACATGACTGACAGCTCATAGCCTTAGAAAATGTGGCTGACACTGACATGAAAGTCATAGCTGGCGGAAAAAAGTGCTCTAAAAATGGTGTTTTTTAGGATACTTGGAATATATCTCCATGGGACCATGGTTACACATAGCCCTGTGTCAGGGAAGGATTCTACTCTGTGCTTTTTCAACCACTCCCTGCTTTCCCTCCTGGTTTCTGCTCTTCCCATGTCCATCAACACTTACCCCACATAATCAGGGCTGTCTGTAACTGGGCGAGTTCCTGGACAAGGGCACCCCAAGTTACCTTCTATAGGACGAGAAGATAGCAGGTCGGATCTTGTGAATTGAGCAGTCACTGTTATTAGTATGTTACTTTAAAACACAATGAGTGCTTTCTATGATTGAAATCATTTCACAAAACACTTCCTGGTAAGTGCGAAAAGCAAGTGAGGAAATTCTCTTCCCTCCCCACACAAATTCAACTTTTGGTTCTCTAGTGCGTCGATAAAGTCTCTGGTTTCCCAAGCAAAGCGCGCTCATCTTAGAAAGGCACATGAGTGGGTGCGTGGGTATGTACACGTGGGTGGGTGTGGGTGTGTTAGAATATTTTTATTGTATACCTGGAATTCAGCTTTTACCTGCTTTCAATGGCTGGGAATATTTGTGCAAGCCAACTCTATCTGTGGGGTTACAGACAGCCAGGAGTGAAATCAGGCCAGGGCTTTCTGGGGACACTTTTCCAGCTTCTGTTCATCTGTGTCAGTACTACTGAGGGCTGTTTGTCCTTCCTGTGTGCTTCCTTGAGTATAAAAATTCAGCCAAAAATCAAGGGAAGTTTTCTTCTGAATTGTACAAGTGCTTCTTTGAAAGTTGTTATAACCACCGGAGCAGTCCAAGTCCTAAGCCTGAATTTGTAGCAAAAAAGAACTTTCTGGAACAGTGTGTTCAGAGATGTGTTCTTACTACCTGCATATTTTGTAGGGAGGATAAGAAGCACTGGGGTTAAGAGAGAGGTGACCCAGGAGAGAATGATAAGGCAAAATCAGACTTTATAGGACTGTTATAATTTATAGCCTGAAGCAAAACCATGATTAGAGATCTATCGGAGTATGTGTACAAATGTAAGACAGCATGGGCAAGGGATGGAAGATCTGCATGTGGGTGGGAGTTTTAAAGCATGTGGTTAAAAAGACAATTGTATGAAGTATTTTGATGCCAAACAGGAACATTTGAATCACTTTTATGTTAGCTAATGTTAGAGGATTATTGTTGCATTTAGTGTGATAATGCCACTTTGAACATGTACAAACAGTCTCTTTGTTTTAAAAAAGACATTTTGGGCCAGTGAGATAGCTTAGCGTCACAAGCGCCTGCCTGGCAAGCTCGAGGTCCTGAGTTTGACTCCCGGTACCCACATAAAGGAAAAAAAAAAGGGCCGGTCGGTGATATCGCTCAGTAGCACAAGCACCTGCTGGCAAGCACGAGGTCCTGAGTTCAACTCCCGGTATCCACATAAAAAATAAATAAATAAATAAATTTAGACATCTTTAGGGGTAGAATTTCATATTTGAATATATTTTGAAATACTTGAACATAAAAAAGTACTCAAGACAAAAGTTAGGATAGAAAAGGGGATTAAAAATGAGCAGTGATCATTAAAATATAGAACTGCAGCATAGCTAAATGGATAACAATACGCAAAAAAAACCAAAAATTAATAATTAAAATGTTAATAAGCTATACTTTGAGCAGGAAAAATTACAGTAAGGACCCACTGCTTACCAGGGTATCTTAAGGATAAAGGTTGGTACCTCTGTCTTTGCAACCTCTACCTGTGCAAAGTGGTACCAAGAAATGGCAAAATGTCTATGAATAATGAATGAAGCAGTTCAGTCTTTGCTCAAACTCTCCACTTCTTTACCCTGAAGCCACATCAGAGAGGGTCTTTCACACATCTTCTCCATCTGCTTTTACTATGAGGGTTGTAGGTGAAGATTCAAAGCTTTTTACCTCCCAGTGCAAAATTTGTGATTTTGCTGAGCCCAGAGAGAGTATCTTTCTCATGGCATACAACAGCAGAAATGTGGGGCAGGATACTATGGGTATAAATACTGACCAGTAAAGGCTTTTCTCTGCTTTTGCTTCTTATATACTTGTGGAAAATGTGTGCAATAATGATGGTGCTTATTAACAATAACTGCTCTACGTCTCTTATTATAATACATTTTTGGAGATAGGGTCTTACCAGGTTTCCCAGGCTGACTTTGAACTCTGGGGTCAAATGATCCTTCTGTCTCAAGCTCCTAAGTAAGTGAGACTACAGGAGAATGGCCCTATGCCCTTCTTTAAGCATTTTGTTTTCTTTAGGATCATCTATAATTTTTTCTTTTTACCTTGAGAAAAATAGGAATACGACCTATAGTTGGATAAAGTCTCCATTCTTTTGTCACACTGCAAGAATGTTTTTGTATTTATTCATGTTGCAAGTATTATTTAAGCATCTATTAAATGCACAAGGTTTTGGAGACAAAATGAAAAGTAGCAATAGACATGCTTACTGTTTTTAAGAACTTAATGTTTGTGAAATGCTTTTGTTGCCAAAATGCAAGATGTAGTTTATAACATTTATGTCTAACCCATCACCTCATCCTTATATTTATGGTTAGCTTCAATCTTGTGTTTTCTAAAAGCTGGAAATGTTTCTATTGATGTTGAATCCCTCTTCCACCCCCGGTTTCTGGCTGGTGGTCAGAATAGAGGAGCCAAAAAATCACAAGATGAGCTACCCCTGTTGTTTCCTTGGCCCTGCCGGAAGTGAAGGCTTGGAAACACACCAAGGAAGCTGGTCTTTTGTAAGCCTTCCAGATTGGACTTTACAGAAGAATTAGATTTATTTGGAAGTTATGACAAACAAGTTATTAATTTTTGTATCTTTCTTAGGCTGGACACTGAAATTTTTAAGTCCTACATTAAAAATATATCAGTACAAAGATCAATCCCCAAATCCTACTTAGTCATTATTATTTAATTTTCAGAAAGTATGAACTTTCCTGAATCATAACTCCTATCTGTACCTTTACAGGAAAAGGAATCTTGTATTTTAAAAGTTAGGGCTTTAAATACATTCAGCATATTCTTACTCTCACCATCTTCCACGGCCTTTCTCCCTGGAGCTCAGCTGCATATGGCTCCACCAGGCAGACCCAGATGGTTGAATCCCAAGGATCTGCATCAAAGTTAATGCCATGATGTGTCCAGTACAAACAGAGGACCACATTTTCTCTTTTTACTTCCCATTTCACTTTCTACAGACCCAATATGGGTGCTACATGGTACTCCATGAGATGGAGAGTAACTAAGCATGCTAAAATCTCATGCCTGTCCTTAAAGAATGAAGGATGTTATAATTTTGTTCAGTTACATGATTATATATACAACATGATAAAGTAACTAGATTATACTTCCCAGCTCATGAAATGAGATGATCCTTGGATGGAAAATAGGTTAACCATCAAGTACACTGCTAATACACAGCATGTCCATGCTAAAAGAGGATAAAATACGCAGAATTATTTTCATCTAAAGTGACTATGATAAAGTAATTTTGTAATTTTGCTCATTTTAAAAACACAATTTAATTGTAATTGTCTTTGGTATTAAAATTCATTTTCATTATGATTTTCTGATGACCTATTGGAGTCATCAAAAGGTATAGATATTGTGATGTTTTAAGAAATTAGAACTGTTATGTACATTTGTCAGAATTATATGTTAAAGATTAGCTTTCACACTTTCAAAAGCTAATGTATAAAGTAAAAGTAACCCTGAGAGGGAAGATGTAAGGAGTATTGAAAAGAGAAGAGATAAACAGAGATGAGTTCATCAAGGATAAGAAAACTTAGCCCTGTTCTGATGGTGATTTGATTGGGCTTCCTGTGACCCTAGATTGTTCTTATTCATATTTTAAACAAAACAACAATTTGGAAAGGATAATATTTCGCATTTGAAACTGAGACTTTTTTTTCTGGAGCCAATTATGTTGTCAAGACCCAGCTGAAATATTCAGGTAGTGGGCAGACTCCTAAATATTGTATTGATAAAGACTATAAAGATTTGTGTTCTCTCTACATTAGATTTAAACTTATGTACTATGGCTCAGATGATCCAAAATTTAATTTTTGGGCTCCCCAAACCAAATCCAGCTTCCTGACAAATTATTATTCCAGCCCTGTGATAACCAACATTCACCTAGTGGCTAACTCAACCTTTCTTCATTGAGTAGTCTCTTTAAATAATTGTTCAGTCACTGCAGGATTTCACATAGTCATTTGAATTTCAAACTCTTGGGCAGTGCTCTTTCTCTCACAGAGGTGCCTTCTTTCTCCCTGGTGTGGCATCTGGGTGAGGAGAGAAGAGCCACCGGAGCCTGCAGAGGAAGGAATTCTCTGCCTATGGTCCTTTTTTCCTCTCTGACGTCTGCTGAGTTGCTTAAGACTTGATCCTTAATGAATCTACACTCCATTACCCCCATGTCCAGTGGCATTACTAATTTGGGAAAAGAAAGTTTGAATAATTTGGGAAAAGAAAGAAACTAATATCAAATTTCCAAGTTTTATCTTGCAATAGCTCATGTCGGTTTATTTTTCCTTCCTGTGTCAAAAAGCGCTTTTAAAAGAATAGATGACATCTACATTAAAGGAATAATAGAAACAGAACTCTATTATTATCTCCTCTAAATGCCAGTATTTCCTTCTATGAATAAATGCAAAAAATACATTATTTCCTGATCAAAAGTTACATAAAAAACTTTAATTTTTAGAGTTCATACTTACAAAATGCATATAAAATCTCTTAATCATGTACAGGTACAAATTCTGTTGGATAAATATTATCGATATGCATATCTAAAATGTACCAATAAGATTTTTTAAAAATGCAAAAAATAATAAAATCTATAATTTACTTCTTCAGTTACATTTATTGAGGCTCTGTATCCCCAGTTATGTGGCAAGATTGAGAAAAATTCGACCTGTCCTTATGGAGTTTACAGTGCATTGGCAGAAAAGTTGCTTAAGAAGCTATGAGAATAAAATGATGATTGTGACGGGAAATATATGGGCTTTTGGCAAGAGAAATGGGCTTAGTTTGAATCTGAAAGGACCTGTATGAGTAAATCTGCACCATGTTCAGTGTAGACAGCTGTGAAGACCTTGAGACTGGAAAGACCAAGAGTGTACTCTAAGAGAAACCAGGCCTCATCACAGCTGATGGCCTGAAATGGTGCTAAAAAGAATAAGGCACTCGCCCTCATGTGACATGCCTAGCATTTTGAAATTTACCTTAAGGTTAGTGAGAAGTAATTTATTAATTTTAAATTAGATGTTCATTAAACAGTAAATCTGGCTGGAAAATGTGTTACGTTGTTTAGGTCCCTGAGTGAGTATGGGAGAACGATTCAGATGATGTGTGGTTGGCAGAGCACAAAAAGAATAGATTCACAATACATCAAGAAAGTCAACTTCACAAGACCTGGCGATAGATCAAGTGTGGGCGTGATGGAAAAGGAAGAGCCAGGGATGACTCTTCACTGAAGAGGATGTGAGATGGGAGAGTAGGGGAGCAGGTTGGGATGTGGAGAAGAGGAGTTACACTTAGAGTAGATTTGGTTTGAGGGATCAGTTGGGCATGTGTATGGTTATTAAAGGAGACAAATGACTATACCAGGACTAGAACCCAACAAAAAGGGCTGAACTGGAAACACTTACTGAAACCATCCCATGTAGTTGGTGACTGAAGCACTGAGAACAGATGTGATCGCCTAAGCAGAGGGTGTAAAACTGGAAGAGAAGGCAAGTCCAGACCTGCAGAAACATGACACTTTTTTAAAATCAAAGGAAAAGACTGTGACAAAAAGGAGACATTGAGAAAGAAAGACCAAAATAGCTGGAAGAACAACAGCATCAGAAAAGCCAAAGAAAATTTCTGGAGAGCAAGTGGGGCCAAAATTGTCTAATACTGGTAAGCAATCAAGTAATGGAACTTTCTGAAAGATATAGGTGCAAATTTGATAAGAAGAGTTCTTGGTGGAGTACTGCAGGCAGAAGATTACTTAGATTGAAATAAAGTTTAAAAAGTGTTTCGGAGGGGAATAGAGACAGGTATGTGTACACAGAGTGTAGCTTCTTATTCAAAACATCCTGTCTGGTTATTTACATTTGTTCAGAAGGTTTGAAATATCTGCTATGGATCAAATAATTCAATATTTTCTAAGACAGAATTTTAAAGATAGTTCAATAAGTTCCATGCCTAAGAGTGCTGAAGTGCAATGAATTTGTGAAGATTGTATTCCTGGCTATAGCCGGAGAAAAATTCAGGTAAATCCTGGATTTGTCTTTCTATTTTGCCTTCCTGCTTGAGCAATGAGTGCATTTGTGAGGGCGATGTGCTAGCCCCAACTGTACTATTGTTATTCGGGTTTTGTGCCACAAGTGTTTGCAGCCTATTTGAGAGTTGGGAATTGTTGAAGCATCCTTCGGATTGGGATGTCTGGTCAGTCTTCCTCTTTTGAGAATTTAATGGCAGTCCTTCAGACACTGCCTGGGCTTTCATACCATTATCATTTTCAGCAAGTAGAATAAATTTTAAGTGGGGTAGAGTTCCCAAGTAGAAACCAAGCCCACTTTGTGTTTGTAGCAAGGGTATATTTCTTTCTGGTAGCCTGGCCACTTAAAATAATTTTTGAGACAAAGTTGACATAGTAGAATAAGTACTTCATTGCAGGCAGTCTAAAATTGTCTTTGCTGTGTTATGATAAAAGCAGCACAGGGTTTTCAAAACTGGACTTGTAATATGTAACTTACTTTAGAGGAATGGCTTAGAACACTGGTCCAAATAAAAAAAATGATCAAATCCAAATTAATGTGAATTCCATGGGGACTTTTTACAAATGACCTTTTGCACATGTGAAATGCCTGCTTTGTTTTTGCATTTTTAACAGACTTTTTGAATGAGATTACAAACCCACTTTGTTTCTTGGGACCGGCATCGTCATGAGGCTGCTCTGAGGAGGTCCAGTCCCTCAGCTGACACCCACACATCCCACTGAGCTGCTCTCCTCTGAAAACAATGAAGCAATTCACTGTCCAAGTGTCGTCCAGTCAACAGAAAACATCATTCTCAAGCTGAAATCTTCAACTAAGGGAGCTTTTCATTGTTTATCTAAAACTCTTCAACCCACCCACAAAAAGAACACAGATCATTTACTGGCTAGGAGAGTGATTTGAGTTTAGTTGGAGAAAATTCTAAAGTTCATATTAATCATGGGCAGAAGTATGACTTGTTCAAACAGCATATACACTGGCTGTTGTGGGGCTCTAGGCTGTATTTGAAAGCAGCTGAGGAAAGTCACTTTGTGTCAATCACTTCGTGCCTTATCATGTTCACATTGGATTAACCTCACCAAACAGTGATTTGTTTCTGGAGCAAGTTGCAACGGCTAACTGTGCTCTTTCTGCGCCACATGAAGGAAGGTATTATTGCCACTGAATTTTAAGCTCTGATGATTCAGTGTGCTGGGCCTTATTCCCAACAACTGAGAGGAAAAAATTTCAGCACCCAGACTTTTTTTAGCGGGGAAGGGGGCTATTCAGGACAAGTCATGTACATTTTCTGAGCATTTTTCCTTGTCCTACCCTTAGATTTAAATCTTAGTTTATGCTGCAGTAAGCCAGCTTGTTATTTTTGCCTACTACATATTTGTCTTTTCCATCGGGTAGTGAACTTCTCAAGCAGAGACCTTCAGCATGTGTGGTCTATTTTTTATCTCCAGCACACCTGAAATTCCAGGATTTGGTACTTGATAGATGTTCAATAAACAGCTGCTAAGCAATAGAATAATTAAAAAATGTCCTGCTGATAGAAGAGAGGTGATAGTTAATCCTAAATGATGTTAATAAGCATGGAATAGTTCTTTTTCCTGCTCTCCTACTGACAACTAAACATTTTCCTGAGACCACAGAGGAGAGAGAATAATATCTCTTATTATTACAAGAGAATGAGTGAAAGAAAAACAATAGGTTTATACTTCGTAAGTCCCCAGTGCCCTCATATTCACTGGTTGTTTTTAATCAACAGCAGTGACATGCATTCTTTTTTTTTTTTTTTTTTGGTGGGTACCGGGGGAACGACCTCAGGACCTCGCGCGCCAGCAGGCGTCCGTGCCGCTGAGCGATATCACCGGCCCCTTTTTCGTATGTGGGTTCCGGGAGTCGAACTCAGGCCCTCGCGCTTGCCGGGCAGGCGCTTAAGCCGCTGAGCCATCTCACCGGCCCGTGACATGCATTCTTAATCTAAGAAAAACCAGAGCACGGAGATCTAGAAGGTCCACTGATGCGATTTGTTTTAACTGTGAGAAAACTGAAACCCACATAGGTAAAATGACCCATAATAGACTTGCGGCCAAGCCAACCCTTGAACTCTGGACTCACTCCTCTAGTCTCTGTGACACCAGGGGCCCACCTTTTCATCTACAAACGTACAAGCACTGAAGCACTAAATTCCTCACACTTAAATCCCTGTACTGGAAGTCAGGATGGAGCCAGGTTTTAAACAACAGAACAAGAAGTCCAGTTCTTGTTAGGATCCAAGAAACCTAGCCGTGTGCATTTTCCCCCTGGTTTCTGTAAAGAATATATGAACATGTACTCTGTATGTGGTTTCTGTCCAATGATGAATTAAAGAACCATGGAAGCTCAAGATAGGGAAGGATCTCAGCTCATGGGGCCATACAGTTCTTGGTCTTAGCTATTATAGTTCCAGTGCTTGAGAACTCACATGACTTCCTGTTTTCAGCGAATTGAAACATTAGAAAGCTCATTTAAGTAGACCAAACAAGTCACTTTGCCTCTGGTTCAACTTCTATCCTCTGGAATTAGGAAGAACACGGCTCAGTGCTGTTGAGTGAACAAATGACATTATTTCTGTAAGTCAGCTCTCCCTCCGGTTAAGTATCTGCCCACCATACTCTTATCGTCACAGGTCATAGGTACTGTGTGACCCAAATGATAGGTTCTTTTAGCTACCCGTAGAATAACCCCCAAAACTAAAATTACTATACAAAAAGGTAACAATTCATAAATTGAATAAAGACAACATGAAATGTGTTTTTAAAAACTAAATTTTGGTAAAAGAGTTCCCAAGCAAGGATAGGAACTCTGAGAATAATAAAAGTAGAGTTGTAGAAAGAGTGGATGAGATGAAGAATTTCCATAGAGGTTGCTCAGCTAAAATCTTTAAATGGCTCTTTGGTGTTGACAATGAGTTTTTGTTTGTTTGTTTGTTTGTTTGTTTTTTCCATTACAGAGCCTCTAAAATAAAAATTAAAGTTCATAACTTCCAGAGAGCTTTGTAGTCTCTGAGAATTACTCAGAGCCATTGTGTTTGTGCTGGGTACCATGTTGCATTATTTTGGGAAATTGTGAGATTTAAAAAAAAATAGTTCAGTAAGACTGCAAAGGGATGAGGAAAAAATAAAAAGATTGACCAAATTCATGCTTGAAGCACTGAAAATTGGATGTTTGGCAGCATCTCCAGTTTCTTGTGGTTTCAGGGAGAGAACCAACAGACCCAGTGTTCATCTTTTGTTAGCCACTTACTTATTTTGTTAAGAAAATAAAAATGACTATAAACTAGAATTAGAACAAGAGAATATAAAAGTTCACTCCAATTTTGCTGAGCACACAAGTTGTGGGTTAGGCAGTAACCAACAGAACAAATCTGCAAAGCGGAGTTAAGCACTAGGAAAACTGTACTTCAGGAGAGAAAATAGGGCACAGAAAGAACTATCAGAAAGGTAACTGTGATCTTTCCTCGGTAAGTTGCAGACTTCCATAACTGTACAAATAACTTCTATCATTTCATTTACCTTACCTCCACCAGGTCCAAGGAGCATTAGTTGAGTGATGTTTTTGATTTTAAAAAGCAATTACTGTATAGAGACAGGGATATAGCTCAGTAGCACAGCGCCTGCCTTGTAAGTGAGAGGTCCTAAGTTTGATTCCTTGTACCAAAAAATAAAATAAAATTAAATTAAATTAAATTAAATTAAATTAAAAGCAATTACTGTATAGTAGCTTGAAGATACAAGGGCAATGATACATTAGATGAGCACCACCCCCCTTGGGGTTTTTCTTCAATATGAAGATTGTCCTTGCTAAGCAATCTGGGTATGGAGCGCCGGGACATCTGAACAAGGAAATGTTCCCTTTCCTTTTTGTTTTTGTCTCCCTAATATTTTGGACTTAATTAATTTTAATTTTATTTTAGTTATAAAATTAGTTCAGAAATACTGATGCTCACTCTAAATCTGGTTAATATATTAATAGCATTTTGTGTTGCATATTATTCTATTTTATTATAATCTTTATTAAAATTAAAAGGGTAAATAGCAACAAACATTTAATAGTGTTAAATTGGATACTCGGAAAGTTCAGATTTTTCAGTTTTTATTGAGTCATCCTGGAGACGACTTCAGACGTAGGGACACAGCACTGTTGTGTCAAGTTTTACATTGCTGGGAAAGAGAATATGACATGGCTACTTACACAGTCTGGGTTTTGTGACTTTGTTGTGTTCTTGGCAACCTCTAAAATTCGGATTTGAGTTTGCCTTTGAAACATTGTTTTTTGGATACTGTGACCATAATATCTCTCTACAAGAAATATGAAACCCCACAAAATTTAAAAACATAAGTAGGCTGTTTAGGATCTAGTTGTTTTACAAAGGAAACGCAATTTATGTACCAGTGGCCTCTCTACAGTTGATGTGTTTAGGAGTAAAGTTAACAGCTAAGAGTATCCAGCTATCACTTTTTTTCATGGTGGTTTTTATTTATGGAGTGGCGAAGCATGCTGTGAAGTGGAAAGAACATAATTTTCCAATTAAGGCAGAGCTAGGTTAAATCTTGGTTTAGGTACTGATTTGCTGAATGACTTCGGGAAAATTACCGAACTGCTGAACTCTATGTTCCAGTCTGCAAAGTGGGACTGAGCAGATCTGCTTCGCCGTGTTGACGTCACTGCAGAGATTAACAGTAGTATCCTTACTGCCTGTGGTGCTAAGCAAGCTCTCCCAGGGTTCTGTCACAGAGACTAAAGAGCACTTACCAGTTGCTTAATCTCTGACAAGTTATGTAATGTTTTTGTTTTAATACTGGTCTGAACGTTCTGGTAATAATAATACCCAACTTATAGACTCCTATGAGAATTAACAAAGATACTAGTTTATATAAATTGCTTACAACAATGCACGGCACACAGTAAATATTAAATATAATTTTCTGTAATTTCTGTTAATATAAAGGACTAATGTATCATTTTGGACTGTAAAAACCTATAGAGAAGTTGCATCCTCAGATGCAATATATAATATATTATAATTATAATTATAATATATATTATATAGTTATATAATATACAAGAAAGGATTTTGCATGTTTCACCATGCAGAAATGATAATTATTTGAGAAGGTAAATATGTTTAATCTACTTTAAAATTACACAGTACACACATGTATTGAAACATGCATACTGGTAGTACTCCATCAATATGTGTATTCTGGGTTTTTATAACTGGAGAAAAAATTTCTCAACTCAAATTTTTCTCTCCATAGTTTTTAACACTGAACCACAAATTGCTTCCCAAGCATCAGTGCCTCAATATGCTCCTAGTTAAAAAAAAAGACTGAATTAACACTTAAAATGGTCATATTCTCTAGGTAGGTAAGATAGAGTGGAGTAATCATTACACCTGGCATTAAACACAAGAGTTTGGACCCCTCTCTGACACTCACTGGCGATGTGATATAAGGAGTTCCCATAATTCACAGTGAGTCTAATTTCTTTAAATGCAAAGGCAGGACTATGCAAAAAATGAAATAAATTAATATGTCTTCTATATATGTGTTCTATGCATTCTGGACTGACACAAAGACATATATGCCTGATCCTAACTTTTGGTGAAGTGATTAATATTTACTGGTTTAATGATAACCCGTTTTAGTTCAAGTACTGTCTCTATTGCTAACTAGTTTGATAATATTGACAAGTTACCTAGCCTTATCATGACTTTATTTCTTCGTCTATGACATGGAGATAGTAAAATACTTACCTTGAGGGCTTGGTGTGGAGATTAAATCCAGTCGCATAAAGGGCTTAGCAGAAGCTCAAGAAGCAGGTTCTCAGGAAATGTTATCCACCATTTTCATCTTTGGGAGATAAGATTTAAGCACATCCTATAAGTAAATAATATGGGGTAATATAAATACTTAAATTAGAGTAAAGGAATCAAGAGTTGGAAAGATAAAATGTTGGAAACTTCCATATTCTGTGAATGAATACTATGAGGAATGTGCATCCCAGTTCAAACTCTGATATGCCCAGTCAACCAAGTATTGTATCCCTTAAAGAAATGCCAAATTTCTGTGTTTGGAAAGCAGCTTTCCAATAGCAGGCCAGTGTTTTGTAAGTTTGTAGTTTCTCAGAGCACAGCAGATAGCACAGAAGAAATGTCTTTTAAAGGGCTATTTACAGAGACCAAAATCTCAGCTCCATTTGGATAGCGCTGTGATTGCTAAGTTTCTAAACTCAGAGTTGTATAGTCAAACTAATTTAGAAGAAACTCCAGAAACATATGAGAGATTTGAAATGTATTATATCATCTACTTAAAATCAACACTGGGAATTATTTTAAAAATTATATCTTTGAATAATTTTTAATAGTGGTGTTCACTTTTGTATAGTTAGGAAACAAGTTTTCTTACAGCATTTCCTCTTCAAGCAGTTGCTGTACTTCCATTTTGTTCCATATGCTCTAAAAGCAGCATTTGCAGAATCAAACAAAATGGGAAAAACATTTTTTATTATGATTTCCAGTATTTCCTAATATTTCCTTTAGGATTTTTAAGTGGAAAAATACAAACTTTTCATGGTTAGGTTCTAATGATTGCTAGATTTTAGTGACTGTTTTGTTGCACTAGTTAGATCGGTAGCTTGTATTTTATGCTTCAGTAAATCCAGGATTTGAATGTTTTACAGCAGGTTTCCATTTTCCCCTTGAGACAAAAATGATAGCCCCAGCTGGTATGACAGTTGCCAAATGAAGAGAAACTCAGAGACTGAGATCATGCGGCTGAAAAGAAAGGAAGTTATTTTTTCCTATTAAATAGTTATTACTCAAGAGTTAAATGCATTGGAAATAAATAAAATAGCTTGTATCAGTGTACCTGAATGCTCAATATATTTAGGTCTGAATATGCATTGCAATAAAAAAATCCTCTAATGAACATGTCAGGCTATTGACTTTTCACAATTTTGTAACTCTCACTTTCTTGCTTTTACTTTTTAATCTCAATAAAGCAACACCTAGTTTGTAGGAATATTTTTAAATTATAAAATACATAAAATAAATATAAAAGTGCAGACAATACTATATTTATACCCATCCATACACCCATCAATCATATTAATAGGAAAATTTATACAAATTTGCTAGAGATAATCATTTAACCTCTCCTTGATCACGTTCACTTTATATGTATCTATCCATTCTGTTCGCCATCTTTCACACTGTTGGATTCTTATATTTTTCTGGGTACTGTTACAACCTGGTAAGGGCATCCCATATCATTGCTTCAAATGCCTTTAAGCTTTATACAAATGGTAGCATGGATTCTTAGAACATAGTATACTTGCATTTCGAAGTCATTTTTATTTCACTAAGGTCATTTTGCAGGGGGGTTGGAGGTTGCTGCCGATCAGACCAGGGGAGTTTCACCACTGAGCTCCATCCCTATCCATCTGCCCCTTTTTGAGACAGGGTCACTCTATGTTGTTGGTTTCGTACTTGTAATCTTTCTGTCTCAGCCTCCTGAGTAGCTGAAATTGCAGGTGTGAGCCATGGTGTCAAGAATTATTTTTTAAAATTTCTTACTTAAATACTTTACATATAGAAAAATATGTATTTTCCTAGGTTGTTCATGTTTTAGTTGTTGCTATATCTTTTATATTACATTTTAAAGTCAGTGAGTACGTAAATCAACACTTGTATGTATCACAGTCATAGATTCTCAAATTTTAGTCAGTGAATTAATACAATTATTGAAAATCTCATCTCTTCCTTTCCAATTCTTATGTTTTGTTTCATTTAGTTTTTTTTTTTATTATTATTATTACTGGGGTGAGGACTTCCATTGTCACCTTAAATAAAAGTAATGGTAGAAGGTAACCTTTCCTTGTCCCTGAGCTCAATGATTTTTACTTATAAACTTTCAGTTGTACACATGATGCTAGTTCTCTGGTGAAATATAGATGAATTTCTTCATTAGCTATTGACTTATTAATACTTATAGTCCTTGTTGCATCAGTTTTGGTGAGTTGCTCAGGAAAATTACCTCAATATAACCTAAGCATTAGAATGCATTTACATACATTTAATATAATTTTTTCTGTTGCTGGGTACTGAATTTAGGGCTTTACACAGAGTAGGAAAGTGCTCTTGTGCCAAGCTACATCCTCATGCCTTTTAATATCTTAAAGACATCAGCTGTAGTTGTGTCTCACCTCCCTTTTTTTATTCTGTCTGATATTTGTTTATGCCACGTTTTGCTCAACATATTTTCCAGGACATTTATCTATTATTCATCTCAATTTTATATTATTAAATGTTTCTGTTCTTTTTAATTTACTAATATTTGCTTTCACATCTATTATTTATTCCTTCAGTTAACTTTAGGTGTAACTTATTTTGAGTAAGAGGATTTAAATATATTTGAGATTGTAAATCTCCTTCTAAGGATTCCTTTAAGTTGAATTCTTCAGTTTTGATGTACTGTATATTCTTTTTTCCCAATTGTAACTAGTTTGCAACTTCTGATTTGATTTCTATGTCTTTAAGCCATGATGTACTTCTTCTCCTTATTATTTTTAGTATTATTACTATTATTAATTTAGTTTTAAAAATGTTAACTGTCATATTTCTTCTTGTGTTTTTTAAAATCAACTTGTCATCAGGAAACAACCTGTCTGATTTTAATATTTTTAATATGTTGAGGTTAACTTTAAAAAATAAGACATGATTACTTTGGTTACATGTTTAAATAAAAATAATTTAAAATTTCTATTGGTGAAGTCATAGATTTATGTTCATCTATTAAGTACAAATTTGATAATTTTGCTGTTTATAGTATTGATAATTTTGCTTTTTGTAGTATTAATTTAAATTTTGTTGTTCTATCACTTTTAAATAGATTTGTGTTAAATTAAACAAATAAATACCACAGTGATTGTAAATGTATCCATTTTTACTTACACTTAAGAAATTTATTTTGGATTACATAATTTGAGATTATATTTTCAAGTGCATTCAAGTTTATCATTAAAGCTATTTTATTTCATTTTTATCATTATTTGGTACCTACCTTTTTTGCTAGCAATAATTATCTTTAGTTTTTGTTTTGTTTTGTTTTGGTTTTTGAGACAAGATCTCACTATGTAGTTCAGGATGGCCTGGACTCACTATGTAGTCCAGGCTGGCCTCGAACTCGCAGCGACCCTCCTGCCTTAGCCTCCCAAGTGCTGGGTTTACAGGCATGCGCCACCATGCCCGGCATTATCTTTAGTTTTTAACACTAACAGAGTCATTTGCTTTCTTTTGGCTCAAAATTGTGTAACCTACCTTTCAACTGCTTTATTTTTATTTATTTATTTATTTATTTTTATTTTTATTTTTTTTATGTGGGTACCGGGAGTCAAACTCAGGACCTCGCGATTGCCAGGCAGGCTCTTATGCCGCTGAGCCGTATAACCAGCCCTTGCTTTATTTTTAATTTTTTACCCCTTAAGTGAAAAGCAACTTTCATCTAATTTCCAAACACAAAATGAGTTTTTATAATGGTCAATTTTACTTAGTCTACATTTATTTTAATTGATTGATTGAGTTAATTACAAATCTATATGGATGTTTCAGTTTTTATTGCTACCATATACTTAACATATTCTAATTTTCAAAAATTTAGTCTTTCAATTTGAATTCTTAAGTTCCTTCTTTGTTTTGGAAATTTTCTTTCTTCCATTTATTTTCTTTTTTTTTTTTTTTACTTTAAATGTTTTTACTTTAAATTTACTTTTGAATTTAAAAATATTTAAAAATTCTTCCTCCCATTTTAGTTTTGCTTGTTCTAGGATTCCATTATTTGGCTTGCGGAACTCACCAACTGGTCTTTTTTTTTTTTTTTTTTTTTTTTTTTTTTGTGGGTACCGGGCGGGTCGACCTCAGGACTTCGTGTGCCAACAGGCACCCGTGCTGCTGAGCGATATTACCGGCCCCTTTTTCGTATGTGGGTTCCGGGAGTCGAACTCGGGCCCTTGCACTTGCAAGGCAGGCGCTTATGCCGCTGAGCTATCTCACCGGCCCTGAACTGGTCTTTTTGATCCCTACTTTTTCACATATTTTTCCTATACGCCAGAAAATGCTCTTGAAGACTTACTAGTTGCTTATTGTTCTCCTTGACTTTCCTGACTCTCAAACTTAGTGCTGTCTAAACTCTATTTATCTCCTCTGATACTGCGTTAATGAAGCTTATTGCTCAACTCTACATTACCAAATCCAATGCAGAAATTTAAATCTTTTTTAATCCTGTTACTCCACTTGACATTATTCTCTCAATGGACTTCTGAACAAACTTGTGCTTGACCAGTTTTCCTCTTTCCTCTTTTACTATTTTTACAAATTCTTTTCTTGAGCTTCTCCCACTACCCTCAAATAATAAATATTGGAATTTATCTGGCCATCCACATTCCCCAGTGCCCCAAATGGGCCTTTCTATTTTGTCATATTTTTTCTAAAGCAGCCACAAATTCTGCTGATGGTTTTCTACAATTCAATGAGTCATCATATTTTCAGCATTTTCTTTCATTTCTCTTTCTTAATAAAACAGATTAAACACATACAGATGCACAAAGCCATTCTACTAGGCAAAAGATACTTATTCATAACCATATTAAAATGCCATTCATTTATAAAAATATCTGTGGCATTGTGGTTCCAGACCAATAAATGCAGGAGTTGAAATGGTGAATTTTAGAACAGCCTTGCTAGATGTACAAGGATGGAATAATAACAGTAGTAAATGAATTATTTTAATTTACAAACTCATTCTATTACTCTTTGAAATACTATTTTATATTATAAACACAGAAACAGTGCATTTCAGATTCTCAAGCTGAAGAGCATTGATCTTGAAGATGAATTGAGTAATTGTCAGAGCACTATCTCGCTGATCAGAATGAAGAATTAATTTCGCCCTTCTTTGAAGACTGTGCAGTGCTTCAGTGAAAAATGATATATGGTTGTATGATTATAACTATCCTAGATTTTGCAATAACCAGGGCCAATATTCATTTATATTGGAAAGCGACCTATCTTCAGCTTTGAGACTGTATAATACATATTTCAACACATATTGTAAGATCTTCTCTGTCTGTGGGTTCTGTTGATAGGAAAGAGACATAAAGTCCAGAACAAGAAAATATCTATCGCTGAAAAAATAGGCACCACCTTACCTATAACTTATTTCCAGGCTCATTTCAAAGGGAAAACTATGCAGTCATAGCTTTGATTCTAAAAGTCAAAGCTATGATTCTAAAAGTTATTGCCTCAGCTTTCAGGAATGTTCTTCCTGTTGCATTTCCCCAATAACCCCAGAGAGGAGATCTCTTGCATCTCTTTCCAGCCATCTCACTGTATCAGGTTGAAGTTTTCACTGTCAGGAATTCTCAAAGTAGTACATTATTAGTAATTATAAAACAGGACAAAATTCGTTATTAAGGGATGCATTGTTATAAGAGTTAACCCTCAAAACTACTTTTTAATGGATTTATTCTTAAGATTTTAAAATGTGAATCTAGGTTAAAGCCAAAGAAAGAAATTGTTCTACGTGGTGTAAACCGTGTTAAAGAAGAACTTTGAAACAGGGGTTTTCAGCTACCAATTAATTGTGCTATGTGAATTACTGAAATACTATAACATTTTCTCATTTAGGCTTTGGCAACTAACATTATCCAAGTACAGGAAATAGAGGAAATAGATCCCTCATTATTAAGGGCCAGGCGATTACAAATCAGACTGATTTTTGATTTCTCCAAAGTGACTTATAATCTTAGTTATTCAGCATCCATATCTCTGTCATAACTGCCACATTTCAAGGAAAAGTGATCTAAATTTCCAAGTCTAAAACTGGTTGATATGTTCAGAGAAATTGAAAAAATCCTCTAGAGGGCTGACAAATTAGCTAGTTCTACTTATCTCAGGAATGGAAAGGTTAAGAAAGTCTGACACTCCCTGGCATTTGGAGCCTGGGAATTTTAATATAACCAATGCCATATGATGCCAAGTTTCAGTGTGTAGCAGTGTAAACCAGAATATAATCAAAGCAAAACAGGAGGCATTTGGAAGTGAATGACATATTAAGGATTATAGTCTTCGAATGAATATGTCAGTGCATCCCAGAGTTTTAAAATGGAGAAGGATAATACTAGTTTGAGGAAGAAAAGCTTCGTGGAGTAGAGTGTCTGTGAAAGGCTATACAGATGGGAAAGATTCCTCCAGGTAATATTGAAGGAATACGAAGTTTCTGTTAAAAAACCACCAGAAGCAGTGGAAAGGGAGCTCACTTTGCACTTCGATGGACTTCCCTTGGTCTCCCTTTCATTCATAAAGAAAAGAAGTGGAAGACAATTAGGGTTTTTCAAATAAATTTCTTGAAATGCAAAACCTATTAAATAGTTCTTCTAAGAACTATTATGTTTATTAACAGTAGTCTTTGGAATAAAGATCTATGATTTATCAGTATATATTTAAACTTGTTGCAGATGTGCATACATTAGGAGAACTTGTTTTCTGATTCTTTTTTTTTCTTTTTAATTCAGGCCTGTGCTTGTTCTTCTGTGAGTGAGTTCACAGCCACAGCATACATGCGCCAAATCCAGGTAAGTGCCATGACGTGGCTGCCTCTGCTCACTTGCGCAACTGCAGGTGAGTAGGTGTCATGCCAGGCTGTGATCTGAAGGTTATTTGAGCTGCTAGTCTGACTTTCATATTTTGTGAAATATTATGTGAGTGTATGGTAGATATTGTCAGTGATTATCCTTGAAATGGAAGTGGCCACATACCTCCTCTTTCCAGCTTCTAGATTAAAGATATGCAACTACATGTCTTTATCAAAGTGTGTGACCCTAGCAAGTTACACTAGTAAATTAAATGTTGATATTACAAACACCACACATAATATCACTCCAATTTTTAACTTTTTAACTCCTTATGTTTATCAAAACTAATTTATTGCTGTAGTTAAAGATGTTAGATTTTTTTTTTTTTTTTTTTGGAGACAGGGTCTCACTATGTAGTTCAGGCTGTCCTTAAACTCACTACGTAGCTCAGGCTGACCTTGAACTCCTGGTGAGCCTCCTGCCTCAGCTTCCCTAGTGCTGGGATAACAGGCGTGGGACACCATCCCTGGCAAAGATGTTAGAATTTTTAAAAGTTACAAATTAGATATGTGTACTATCTTTCTATGAGCAAAACAGCAATTTTGGCTGTTTTAAATAACTGAGGTCCTACATATGATTTTTCTTGGAAAAAAATTACTGCTTTAAAAGTTTGGAAACATACATAACATTCCTTTCAAATGGACAATGTGATGATCTCTTTTGCTTTCAAATAAAACATATATCTATTCTTAGATATATGTTTGCAAGAAGGGAATGGATGAGAAAGGGTCTCCATTATTATTTTGCATACAATATAGATAGTAGAAAACGGTGGGCTTTTCTTTTCACTGCTAAAATTTTAGTAACAAAAAAATCAGTAAAACAAGAACAATGCAATGGTTGTGTTTTATGAAGGAGTATTAATGAGCATCAACTATGTATCTAAATCACACAGAGGCTGCTCATTAAATATTTGTTGAATGAATGAGCATTACTGGATATTAACTCCTAAAGGGCCCGGAGAGGAATAGTCAAATATACAGAAGTCAAATAAACAACAACCAGGATTTCAGAGTTAGTTTATTCAACTAAAAGGAAGCAAAATAAAAACCAGTATAAAAAAAGGTAACATGAAAGTTATTACACTGAGATCAATACAAACTTAAAATTCATAGGATATCTAAAATACAGTTTCATACCTAAAGAAGTTTTTAATAACTTGAGTATAATAATGATTTTGTTATATATGTAGTGTTTGTGACAAAACCAGAGAACATAATTTAAACATTTTAAAAAATGATAAGAACAAAATACTGCATATTTTAGAGTTGGGAAGATATATGTAATAATATTTACAAATGAGGAGATAAGTAAATGTGACTATTAGCATTTTAGTACAATCTAAGCAGTAATTTCCAGGAAGTCGGCTGGAAAAAAAAATGGATAGCAGAATTAATTATAAGAGAATATTTACAAGGAAATTGAAGTTTTGTAAATAAATAAAAACATCAATTTATAAGTAGCCATTTTTCTTTCTTGGAAGAATTAACATTTTCAAATGGAGTGTCAAAGGTGGAGTATTTTTGGAAGATAAAGGGGAAAAAAGTATCTATCACCTCTTCGATATGTAATCATAAAACTTACAGCTGTAAACTATAAGCCAAAACTGTATGTGTTATGGTTTATAACTTGATGTGCCCCCAAAGCCTCATGTGTCTATAGGAGGGGGCTTGGGGGGGCCACTAGATTATGAGAGCTTATAACTGACTTGCAGTTAGGAGGTGGGGTCTGGTCAGAGGAGGCAGGTAACTGGAGCACGGCCCGCAAAGATTTGTCTCCCTTCCTGGCTCTGCCCTCCCTCTCTGCTTCCTGGATGCCTGGAGCAGGTCCTCCGCCAGCGAACCTCCTCTGCGATGCCCCTCTGCCACGCCGCCTGCCCTGGAACCAGCCCACTATGGACTGAAACCTCTACAAACTGTGACCCCACATCAACCCTTCCTCCTTTTATTTGTATTGGGTATTTTGCTCCAGTGACAAGAAAGTGACTAAGACCATATCTGTAGCTACATGTTGCTTTTAACTAATTTGACAGATTTACTCCCATTTTTTTTTATATGTGGGTACCGGGAGTCGAACTCAGGACCTCACGCTTGCCAGGCAGGCGCTTGTGCCGCTGAAAATTTATTGTCAAAATGTGATTGACAAGAGCCATTAAAATTTTAGGAGTTTAGTTGCTTCATCATTTTTTCAGCTCTTCCTAACATATTTAACTAATATTAGTTACATACTATAAGATATTCTCCATAGGTATTTGTCCTGTTGTAGAGGCGGGAATGCTCTATGTCATCTATTCCATTTTGCTGTGACACCTCCCTGTGCTTTCAGGAGTCTCCTGCACCCTGACTCCATTTTTTGAGGTGTGGGTGGGGAGTTGGTACCAGTTTCTCCCAGTGGTCATTTGATGTGTCAGATGCCCCTCACATGTTCCCCACATGCATGGATGGATGTAGGGAAATGCTCTTGTCGCCTGCTCTTCAGTGCTCCTAGGATCTCTCCTGCTTCATAGTGAAATCTTTAGCCTCCCCTTCCCTCAGAATCTTCACTGTTCATCCACATATTTCCTTTTCCTCCAATTAGTCAGGGTCATTTTCTTATCCTTGAAACTGAGAACATTGAGAATCTCAAAATTTATTTTTTTTTTTAATTTTTTTTTGTGGGTACCGGGGGGTCGACCTCAGGACCTCAAGCACCAGCAGGCGCCAGTGCCGCTGAGCGATATCACCGGCCCTTTTATAGTATGTGGGATCCGGGAGTCGAACTCTGGCCCTCGTGCTTGCCAGGCAGGCGCATAGGCCGCTGAGCCATCTCACTGGCCCTCAAAATTTATTTACAGAAAAGACAATGTTCTTCATTTCAAAATAATTTGTTCCTAAAAATCTTTAGTTTTTTTTTTTTTTTTTTTTTTTTTGTGGGTACCAGGGGTCGAACTCAGGACCTCGTGCACCAGCAAGCGCTTGTGCCGCTGAGTGATATCACCGGCCCTTTTTTCTTTTTTTTTTTTTTTTTTTTTTTGGTGGGTACCGGGGGGTCGACCTCAGAACCTCGCGCGCCAACAGGCACCCATGCCTCTGAGCGATATCACCGGCCCCTTTTTCGTATGTGGGTTCCGGGAGTCGAACTCAGGACCTCGCGCTTACCAGGCAGGTGCTTACGCTGCTGAGCCATCTCACCAGCCCTAGTTTTCAGTAATACTTTCATCAATCCAAACATTTTGTGAAAGAAGAAACAAATTGTCAAAGAGACAATGAGCTGAACTGTGTCTTCCCTAAATTCATATGTTGAAGATCTCAGCCTAGTACTTCAGAATTAGACAGTAGTTGGAGACAAGGATTAATTAAGAAAAATATGGTCATTAGGGTGAGGCTAATCCAATATAACTGATGCATTTGTAAGAAGAGGAGATTAGGATGCAGATAGGGACACTACTAGACCCTCACACACAGATGACTACACAGCACACTGTCAGAAGGTGCCCAAAGGCACCTTAAGGAGGGAGGCCTCAGAAGAAACCAACCCTTTCCCACCTTGCACAACCTTTCACACTTCTAGCCTCCAGAATTGTGAGAAAAGAAATTCTGTTGTTTAAGCCACCCAATCCATGGTGCTTTGCTATGGCAGCCCAAACAATCTAATACAAAGATTTGTTATTCAAGATTAAACTCTTAGCTACAGCAAAAGTAAAATTCAAATCCAAATCTGAGAAACCCACTAGAGTCCTTCTGCTGATTCTTACATGCAGCAGGAGACTTGAATCATATATACCATGCGCATCAGAGAAATTATTCCAACTGTATTTTGGTAAACAAATAATTGACTAACATGTCACTTAAAACTTCAGGCTTTTTCTTTCCAGTCTGCAAAATAGTTCTAAGAATGAATACAGGAATATGACCAAGCACATATTAAAATTTACACGATATGGGTCTGCTTTTCATATTCTCATTTCATATGACTTCAAAAAGATTTATTAACTTTGGATAAAGATTAGTGTTTTAAGACTCACCTTCCATATTACGGTTCAGGAGGTCTTACTAAAAGACCACTCTCGTCTGTGACTTTAGAAACAAATTACATTCCAAGCTTTTCCCAAACAGCTTCTGCCAAAGTCTGTAATCAGTCTTTTTTTTAACTCATTCAGTCACTTAAATTTTGTTAAGTTACCAAAGTGATAATGCTGAATATAAATACATGAAGTAGAAAGAAAACGTTGCCTCTCCCTAATTCAGTGGAAAATGAGGGTGAGTAAAAACTTCTCTAGGGGAACAAGTTGATTCAATTAACTGTCTTAGTTAAATCTAATCCCATTAGAGATCCAAGCACCATCTAGTGCTCCGGAAAAAGTAACTTTCTAAATAATGTTCTGTCAGCAATTAACATAATAGAGGCAGGTAAGTGCAAATCCTCCACAGTCTTTTGTCATTGTACTTTGAAGAAAGCTTAATCAAAATTTTATTTTTTTTGTTTTGCCTTTGAAAGAAGGTCAGCAGTATCTGGGTATCATTGCCAAATGAATCCCCTTACTAGTTTATGAAAGGAAAATTTCCCTAAAGCTGTCTTCTCAATTGAATAAATCACCTAATTTAGTTTCTTACTAAATAGCATTACTAAACTTTTACTATATATAGGCCACAAAAAGGCTAGGTGCTCCCATGTGAAGGAAAGGAGGATTTTTCTTTCATGGATTAAATAGTAAATAGGTGGTCATGTGATGTTTTGAAAATTCTGGGAGAAATTCAGAATTAAGGAGGAGTTGAATATAATTCCTCAGAAAATGAAAATGAGTGATGTGTCTACTCTATATATGTAGTTTCCTTGAAAATTAAAATTTTAAAAGGAAATACTATTGGGCCGGTGAGATGGCTCAGCGGCTTAAGCGCCTGCCCGGCAAGCACGAGGGCCCGAGTTCGACTCCCGGAACCCACATACGAAAAAGGGGCCGGTGATATCGCTCAGCGGCACGGGCGCCTGCTGGCGCACGAGGTCCTGAGGTCGACCCCCCGGTACCCACAAAAAAAAAAAAAAAAAGGAAATACTATTTAAAAAATGATTAAAAATATATAATACTAGGATAATCAAAGATATATACATTTATAACTACAAAATGTTGGTTAGAGAAATTAAAGAACTCAAACACATAAAGAGACATTTTTGTTCATGGATTGAAATACTCAATATTGTTTGCATGTAAGTTCTTCCCAAATTGAGTGATACAATTAAGGCAAAACCAATCTAAAGACTGATAAAATTTTTGTAGACATTGACAAGTAATTCTAAATTTCAGATGGAAGTACAAATACTTATAATAGCTAAAATAAACACAGGGGGATAACATTATCTAGTTTCAAGACATATGTATATATGTGAATTATGTAGCAGTGTAACACTGCATCAAAATAGATAGAAACGAAATGGAAAAAGTGTCCAGAAATAGATTCACACCTATATGGATGCTAGTTTTGGAAAAAATTTAAAGTAGATCAGTGATGAAAGAATACTGTTTTTAACAAATAATGGTATAACAATTTGATACCAATATACAAAAAGAACAAAAACATAAAACAAAAACAGGCTTTTCTTATCAAGTGTCATAACAAAAATTACTTCTCACAATGTGTTAAAAATTAACTTACAATAGATAATAAAGAGAAATATAACACAAATTTATAAAAATTATAGGACAAAATGTGGTGACTTTGGATGAGTAAATGATTTCTTAGGTACAAAACCAAGCACTCCATCTCAGAAAAAAATAAAAAAGAATAAATTGCACTTTATCCAAATGAAAAATCTTTTGCTGTTCAAAAGATACTATTAAAAGGTGAGCCATGCATTGGTGGAGAATATTTGCAAAGCATATATCTGATAAAGGACTTATATACAGAAATCTCCAAATTCAATAGTAAAAGACAAAGCCAGGCACGGCTGTACACCTGTAATCCCAGCATTCTGGAAGGCTGAGGCAGAAGAATTGCAAGTATGAGCCCAGCCAGGGCAAATTAGTGACTTAGCAGGATGCTGTCTTAAAATAAAATTTTTAAAAAGGATAGGAATGTGTATCTAAGTGTGAGGGTGCTGGGTTCAATCTCCAGCACAGTAAAACTAACTAACTAACTAACTAACTAACTAAACAAACAAACAAACAAATAAACCTAATTTTCAAAAAGGGTAAAGTCTTTAACAGACACTTCACAAAGAAAACATATGAATGAAAAACAAGCACATAAGAAGATGCTCAAAATTATTTGGCATTAGGGAAATGCAGAGTAAAGCCACAGTATGATACCATGATGTACCAATAACAACAGCTAAGATTGGACAAGGCAATCATCCCAAGTATTGGTGAAGACAGAGTAAACTCTCATACATTGACAGTGGCTATGTAAGGTGCTACAACCACTTTACTGGATCAATCAGAGCCTCTTAGTGGTCTCTTTTAAATTGTCTTTAACCATTTTTATTCTCCCAATTTTGAAAGGTGAGAGAGAGAAAGAGAGAGAGGGAGGGAGGGAGAGAGTTTTTTGACTGAAATTATTGTATCATTTTATGGTCTTCAGTATGTTAATTCAGAATGAATCAAATGTGTTCAAGCTTTCAACACCCTGTTGTTTATCCTACCTAAACCCTCTTTGTTTAGTTTTCCACTTGTTTTTGTTTTACTAGCTATGGACCCACCCAGGCTCAACCTTTCATACCCAGCTAGACAATCTCCCCACTTGCTATGACTTCAGTCACTTCTGCTACCATTGCTATTTCCCTATACCACTTGTTTGTTTTTACACCTCATCTAGCTCACCTACCCAGCTTTCATCTTAAACCAGTCCATTGTATTAGGTCTTCAAGTTCTGGTGGAGTAGCCACACAACCATGCCAACAGACACTGCTCCAGATGCCCATTCACAGCTGGTCTGCAGCCCTCTACTACAACCAGCCATTTATAAGCTCATAGTAAATCATCCCTGTTGTCACTGAGTGGCAAGTAAAGACCATCCATCAGCAAACCCTTCAGTTGCACTTCACTTTCTCTGCTACCCCTATACCCTATTTCCTCTGTAAAAAATGAATACCAGCCAAGTTGGAGAGAACTTCAATTCAGGATCAATCATATGCTTAAATTGGTATTATCTGAGTTTCCTGGGATTTGATCACCAGAAATATTTCCAGGAACTGATCCTAGGTATGGAAAAAGATGAAGAAGAAAATAAGAAACAAAGAATGATGCAGGTGAGAGGAGAATGAGATTGAGGGTCTGGAAGAATTAGCAAAACATAATCTTCAGCGTGGGCCTTGAAATAAAACCAGTAGGGCCGGTGAGATGGCTCAGCGGCATAAGCGCCTGCCTTGCAAGCGTGAGGGCCCGAGTTCGACTCCCGGATCCCACATACGAAAAAGGGGCCGGTGATATCGCTCAGCGGCACGGGTGCCTGTTGGCGCACGAGGTCCTGAGGTCGACCCCCCGGTACCCACAAAAAAAAAAAAAAAAAAAAAAGAAATAAAACCAGTAGAAGGCAGGATTAAAGACTTTTCCAGTGAGGAAGAAAAATGCAAAATCACGAAAGCACAAAACACATTTGGGGAGTATAGTAATTATAGCAAAGAAGCATAGAAAACAGACAGTAGGCAGCAGTGCTGACAGATAAGGCTGGAGCTGAAGACAAGTTTGAAGCCTCATTTGTGTCAGATTTAGACATTTTTACCTTATTCACGAGGAATGGTTATTAAAGTAGATTAAGAAGAATATGCACTAAGTTTCTTTCTCTGAGTGACAAGTGACCACAGGAAGATGATATCACCAGAGACTGCTGAAAGGGAGCAGGACTAGGTACATGAATATAAAGCCAATAGAGTCACACAAGGCTGAGTTCAAAATGGTTTTTCAGTAGGGATTTAATGCTCAGGGTTACTGCCTTGATGCTCTGAACAATACTTTTAACGTGACCAGAAGAGCACATGAAGGGCATGGAGCCTCTGCTCACAAACTCAGTATCTTCCTTCCTCCAGGCATTTCCGTGGTCCCTGAGGGTTCTCAGCGGCTCCCCAGCCTCTAACGCCTTGGGTAACATCTGACCTCCATCTTCTCCATCCCCACTTCAGCATAGTCAGCAAGGAAATGGAGAGAGGTAGGGGCAAGGCCCAGGGCAGGAGCAAATATTCCAGATTACCTTGGGGACAGAGAAGGAAGGGGCTGTCACTACTTTTAGTTGGGAATTCCATCACGTGTGCACCAGGCAGCTCAGCCCAAGCAAGCTTCTTACCCATCCCAGTCTACGTACCACACAGGTCTCATTGCAGAGGTTATATTCTCTTGCTGGTCTCTAGTCCACTGAAGGTTGGAAAGGAGGCCCTGTGAGAAGAGAAGATGCTAGCTGTACTTCTCTGTCCCTGGCTGTGCACAGTGCATTACTTTTCCCATGTGGTGTAGGTCCTGCAGCTATTGAGCCAGAACTGGAGGAACTGGTGCGCTAAGCCAATGTGTATGTGCCAAGTCCGGTATATGGGGCACTGGGGTGCCTGTGAGGGTTAGCTCTTACATCCTTGTGCTAAAGGAATGTGACATTAAATGCTAAACATAAAATATCATGATAGTTCAAGAGACAAAGACCACAGAAGAAAGGAAAATATTTTATATTATAGCAACTTTAAAGGCACCTTTTCAATTTTGCACTGAACTGATTAATTATTTAGCTGGCTCAGGGCAGAAATTAGTTACGAGATTACAGTGGTCCAGGTAGGGATCCAGAGTGGGGAAAATGGAACAATTTCTTCTCAAGCAAGTTGCCTGAAGCTTACCAGGTAGCGTGAATCTTACCAGCTCCTGAATTGCTTGGTACTTCAAAAATAACATTATGTGTATCACATTTTATTTAGAAATTCCCATTTACGGGACGGTGAGATGGCTCAGCGCCGTAAGCGCCTACCTGGCAAGCGTGAGGTCCTGAGTTCGACTCCTGAAACCCACATATGAAAAAAGGGGTCGGTGATATCGCTCAGCGGCACGGGTGCCTGCTGGCGCACGAGGTCCTGAGGTCGACCCCCCGGTACCCACAAAAAAAAAAAAAGAAGAAATTCCCATTTAGTTTCACTTTCTTCATCTAGAGTCTGTACTCTGTATGAGCAAGAGATTATCTTGCTCTTCTGATAGTAAGAAATGAGCTCAGCATTCAAAAGAGAACAAAATAGATCCCTGAAAAAATCATTTATTAGATAACAGAAGAATAAAAATAGTGAAATACAGAAAAATAAAATGAATAAAACGTTATGGAGTGTGTGTGTGTGTGTGTGTGTGTGTGCGTTAAACAGAAGCCATAGCTTCTGACACTAGGAAATTTGTATAATCTAACAGAAGGACATTGGAGTAGTAGAAGGGTCCCACTCCCTGAGAAGCTAAGGGTTATTTTTGCCTGAATATTGTTACTATATCAGAGAAAGAACTCAGGATACCTTAGTGACAGAGCTTGTCCTCCCTACACAGTTTAGTAAAAGTCCACTTTTCCTGAGAAAGCTCACATTTGAGGAGCTTCTTGGAGGAAGATTAGAGTCTCTTCAAAAGTTCTGGAAGCTCTCCAGAGTTTTAAAAGACAGGGAGCCACATAATTTCTAGAAATAAAATTTTGTTTTTATTATTATTAAAATGAAACTGATAAAATACTGTAAAGGCTGATACAGTAACTACTGTGCGAGCAATAGCTACAAGTAACAGTGGGCAGTACTTCCTGGAAAATAAAGGTAAAGTAGTTTTCCAAGTGCTCCAATGATACTGGTTGCCTAAAAGAAGGATCTCATAATAAGTTTATTGTATTTTTTCTAAATAGCCCATGGGTTTTAAAAAATTGATTTATCTTCTCAGGATGCTGAAAGTGGCTGTGGTTTTTCCTTTCAAGAAGAGGTAGGTGTGTTTATTGCTGATGTTGTTATAAACACAGAGCTGAGGGTTGTGATCCATCTTCATGTGTTCGCTAGGCACAGGCTTTATTATACTTCAACAGCGTGCCAGAGTAGGCACCACCTTTCTTGCTCTCCCAGTGCTGCAGTTGGATGAACTATGGGGCAGGTGCCCTGAGTTCGTGTTCAGCATCAGGGTCAGAGTGAAGGGAGTTCTGACAGTGACTCCACTGTGAGGTCTCCATGAAGGTACTAGAAGGATGATGGTGATTCTCTATCATGCGCTGTGCTCGGTCCATTAGCACCACCCTTCTTACCAGTGAGGGCCTGATCAGCTCAGTAATGCAACCGAGAGTATGGAGGAGGGAGAAAGAATGACTGGGAAGTGTACGTCAGAGCTGCAGATACTGCATACGTCAGAATAGCAGATACCGTTCTGTTACATCTCTAAGTGATAAATGTTATTTCCCCTGTTTTTGTAGTTTCCACCATCTACTCTAAAAGGAATAGGGGAAAAAAACTAATCATCATTTTGCATATAAGGAAATCCAAATGTGTAGAAACCAAAATACTAGCTTGAGGAGTGCAAATAAGAAGTTTTAAAATCCACTCAGGATCTTATTATTATTATATATTATTATTATATATTATTATTATATATTATTTTAGAGACCCTCACACATTCTAATCTGTCTCATCCATGTTTTTCCTTGATGATTTATCTTATAAAGTCAAGAGGGATCCCAACTGTTCTTTTTTCTTGATAACTTCTTGACATTGTAAGATAAACTATTGAGGAAAAAAATGAAAAAGTTTAAAATGGAAAAAAATTTACTGTTATATGAGGGTTATTGTTCCCTTTCTTTGTCTTTGAACTATCTTGCAATTCTGTAGGTTGCAGAAAGCTGATACAAAAGTAATTATCAATAGAAATACAAATGAATGTGTGTAGAACTTGATTAATTTTTACCAGGCAGATATTTGCAGTTTGTTGTCCATTTGTATATTCTTTTCCACCTTTCTGATAACCTTTACATATGTGTTCTAAGGATTCTCCTTTGACATAGATATACTATTTTATTGACTCTCTTATTGATTAATACATTAAATAAAATCTTTGACATACATTTGTTTTATATTTTTTATCGTAATAATTGTACCTCCTAAAAAAGATCTTTTCTCAAGAGCTTAAATGGTCTATAGACTCTTTCTTCCTTTGTTGAATTATAAGCTTATGCCATTGGCTTTGCCATTCAGAAATTGTATTAAAGGAAATTAGACGGTGTGTGAGTATGCTGTGAAAGTTGCAAATCTGAAAGCACTGATCCCTACCGAGTGTAAGCGATGAAGGAGATGGTGAATATCTAACAGTGCTGGTCAGATATTCAAGTCAATGTGCCGCTCGAAAGACTGAAATTCTCTTAATGAAGAATCATAGCACAGATACATGGCTCAGTTAGTTCTTAAATGTTTCAATTGGATGGTGGCAAGAATGCCTCTCTTTCCCTAATAGATGCTTTCTCAAATGGCTTCCTACTTCACTATCTTGTCCCATGCATAAAGGTAAATATTTGAGGAAACAGAAAAATAAAAAAAAAGTTGATGCTTTTATTGAAAAGATACAATTTACATACACTTTACTAACACTTTGCATTTATTACCAGTTACCCCACCGTACAACTCTCTGTAATATACTTATACTTGTAGATGAGAAAACCAGTACTCAAAGGAGCTAAATAACTTTCCCCAAAGCATCCACCCAGTGAGTGTTAGAGGTAGGAGTTGAACCTCTTTTTTTTGCTTAACTCTGAAATCAGTGTGTTGATTGAGCCATTACACATGAGACCTATATCACGGGGCTCTAGATTTCTACTGTTTTTCTCTGAATCCCAGCTCTACTACTTTTGCTTCCTCTGATGTCACAGGCATTTAGGAGATGAATAAGAAAAGACATGAAAAAGAAGACAGAAATGGAAAGCTCTGAAATACAAGAATACAAGAGAACCATGGAAATGTGTGGTCATGGGAGAGAGGAGGGGAGAGAATTTCAGGAAGAATATGGTGCAACTATGTCAAGTAGAATGGTGGTGTCAACCAATGCAGTTGACATGAGTTTTGTGGAGCAATATTAGGTAGTCACTGGCAGATTTCAACAGAATGGAGGCAGAAATGAGAAGATAGTCTGTTGAAGACAGCTAGAATGTGGAAGATACCAAAGGAAAAAAATGGAAGACACAGGACAGGGAGGAAATGCTGATAAAAAAAATGCTTAGGACAATTTAAAGAAGCAGAGAAGACCATCTAAAGGATAGACAGATGCATGAGCCTTGGAAGTCAGAAAAGAAAACATTTAGCCATCATAATTTCTCTGAAATAAGAGAGAAGAGTGCTGCAAGGGAAAGGGATTTGAGTTTACGTGAACAGAAGGAATGTGGAGGACAACTGAACAGTTTCCCAATGATGGCTCTAACTTGTCACTGAGTGATGGCCAGGATTACTTACTGTTATGGCCTGTGCCTAGATGTACTCCCTGAAGTCTCATGCGGTCATAGGTGGGGCTTTTACAGAGAAGACTGGATCTAGAATGTGTGAAGTTGGGATTAAGGGTGTGTGCTTACTAAATTAGTCCACTGATGGTTTGGCATACTTCTGAGAGTGGACAATAGGAAGGCCCTCCCTGGGTGTGAGTGCTTCCCATCCTAAAGGTGTGTAGCCTGGATATAACTTAAGGGAGGGAAATAGGGCTGTTATAGTTGCTTGTTTCTTGCTGCTTCTTCACTACTTGGCTGCCTTGCTGCCTTCTGCTTGCCATGAATGTTTCTCCTCTGCGATATCCCTCTGCCATGCCACCCTGCCTTAGAGCCAGCCAACTATGAACTGAAACTTCTACAAACTGTGAACTAAAATAAACCTTTCCTCCTTTAACTTTGGATGTTGGGTATTTTGTCTCAGCAATAAGAAAAGTAACTAAGACACTTACTATGAGGGTGTAAATGGCTGGCTGGTGAGGCCGAGTCCAATTATAAGTGGGTATTTGGAGCAGAACAGTTGGCATACTTGTATGGATTCTCTACCAGAATTCAACAATGTAAGACACTGGATTACTGTAATATTAGTACTAGATAGGTGAGATACATGAGGTGTAAAGAGGAACAAGGGATATAAGGAAATGGAAATGCTAGCAGAAGTGACAGAAGTGATGAAAGGAGGTTGCCTAGCTAAATGTAAAACGGTTAAGCCTGAGTGAGTCTCAAGCTGATGAAACAAGTGGGAAACCAACAGTGAAGCCTACTGCAGGAGGAAGAACATGAGTATTGATGAAATATCCTAGTTCAAACTTTATCTAAAGAGCAAGGAGAGTGTACACAAGACGTTGTTGATTAAGCAATGGAAAAGTACCTTCATATCTCAACGTCGAAAATATTAAAGTTAATAAATTTTTAAACACAATATTTTTATTCTAATGGAAGCCATTTTAAACAGACTTCCACCTGTTTCTGAAGTAACATTAGAACAGGAGGGACTTACACATAAGGATTGGTTTGTAGACGTTTCTTCTTTCTTTCTTTTTTGAGTGATATTTTTGTCTTTGCTTTGCTCAGAGGCAATAAATTATCTACCCCTTAACTTAAAAAATACTGTAGTACAAAGGACTTTTAAATGATTCTTACAAGTGATGTCTTTATAGAGTCTTCCTAAAAGTATGAAAGGGTAATGAGAAACTACCACACAAATCTCAGTGTTTAAATTGGAAATCTTAATCTATATTCTCTCTGGACTTAATTGGGAGTGAAGGAAATAACTCATTTCCAGTCAGGTCTTTGGTTCTCATATTGATAAGAGGTATGAAACAAGAAAGAGGAAAAAGCAATTTTGATAACTAAATGAAATCAAATTATCAATAGTGTTTACATTTCTTGTGTGTTAGCCTAGTGTCACCTACCTTGATTGTTTAAAAGCTCATGAAAACTTTCATAATTTAAAAAAGAGTTTGTCATTGTATCGGGCACAGAGGAAAGGCTTTATTTTTCTTGTTTTCCTCTCAACCCTTCAAGAATTCAGCATTTGTTGATTCTTTATTTTGTTAAAAATATGAACACTATACATAAAGCAATATATAGAAGTTCCTATTTGCTGACATCAGCCGAGAAAATGAGACATTAACTTTATTTGTCTCATCCTGTTTAAATTCTGTATTAAGTTGAAGCATCTACTTAGAAAGCTTCTTGGATGTTTGAGGCAGGGAGGCTGCAGGGCTGAGAGGATGTGTTAATGGTGGACTCCCTGAAATGGAGTTGGCAGTGGCTCTCTGCAAATCAATCCTGAGTCAGAGGATGTACACAAGTCTATTAAGCTCTCCTCTCTGTCATGCTCAGCATTTTCCTTTCCATTTTTCTATCTGGAAATACTATTAGTTGGCTAATGCACCTTGCTACAAGGGGCAAGAAAGACATTAGGGATTTGGGATATGATAATGCCCTTAATCATTGTTCAGATAAATGTTCTTAGCACTTTGTCTAAATTAAACTGGCCTAAGCCCAAAAGGTCATCATATTATTTTCAATCTGTTTTTACCCTGAATATTTTTAATGTATAGCAATATAGTTTTAATTATTGATCTCCCTTTTCAAACTCAGCGAAAAGGGAATACAAATGAAACAAATGCAGGGAATCATGGAACTGAAAGAAGGCGGATGGAATTTAAGGGCTTTCTAAACACTTAGTTATATTAAATGACTTTAAGAATTTTTAGTACTACTTTAATTTAGTAATTTTTAAATGAAAAACACTTTAAGGTGGGGCATTCTTTTTCTTAATATTTTCATTTCTTTATTTTATTTTATTTTATTTTATTTTATTTTATTTTGTGGGTACCAGGGCGATATCACCGGCCCTTTTTTCGTATGTGGTTTCTGGGAGTCGAACTCGGGCCCCCACACTTGCCAGGCAGGCGTGTACGCTGCTGAGCCATCTCACCGGCCCAATATTTTCATTTCTATAACCTCTACTCTGCAAACATGGTAACCATCTGGGATGAAGCCTGTGCTAGGTCAGAACTGCGCTGAGCAAGGGTGACTTATATTTTCTGCCTTTATCCATTATGATTATTATTACATCTTATATTATTCCTTTTTAGACAAACGTTATATAAACTTAAACATTTTACCACCACTCTTGAATTTATATATATGTGCAACATGTATATTAACTTTTTCTTCCAGTTTCACTGAGGTAAATTGATAAATAAGAATTGTATACATTCAGGGTGTACAACATGCTGATTTGATGTGAGTATATGCTGTGAAATAATTGCCACAATCAAATGAATTAATGTATCTACCACCACACTTAAGTTTCCATTGATGTGTGTTTGTCTGTGTGTCTGTGTGTGATGAGGACATTTAAGGTCTACTCTCTTAGTGCATTTCAAGTGAGTGGTGCAGTACAGTCACCATGCTGAATGTTATGGTAGATCCCTAAGATGTGTCCATCTTATAGTTGAAAGCATACATATATAGTCACGTTAATCATTTTTCAGGGAACATTAGCTATATTATAAAGAAGGATCCCCAAGTATTATTTCTTAGCTGTTTCTTTGTGTAGCTGCCTCCTAGCAGGCCACCTAGGTGCTGTCTGCTCCTCTTGGTGCTGACACAACACGTCAGGTCACTTGCTGGGAGTCAAGTTGGCTTAGGAGATTGTGACAATCAATGTAGAGCCCTAGGATGCACGCTCTCATTTTCTCCCAAGTTGGCTGTATTTCTTATGGCTTCCAGGTACAGATCCTCAGAGAGGAAGTACCCAGGCATTCATGAGAAAATTCTCATTTTCTTTTGCCTCTTCTTTCAATGGCTCTGCACTCTGGAGTTAAACTGTTTTGTTCAGCCAGGCTGTGCAAACTGATGCATAAATCAGGAGACAAGTCTCTGGTTCTCTGGTACCTGGAAGGAGTGACAAAAAATCCCCTTGCATTTAAAATATCCACAAAGAGGTCCTTACAAGTTGTTTAAAATACTTGTAATTTGTTGTTAATATAAATGTACCAGTGAAAGGTTAGAGTTATTTTCAACAGGCAAATATAATTTTACAGGTCTGCATTCTGTCACCGGATCTTCCATGTTTGAAAATCCTTTGCTCCTTTCAAAAAAAAAAAAAAAAAAATTCCTGGGGATTAATAACACTGATACTGAGTTACCTTCTACGTAAAAACTGGTGAGAGGTAGAACTGAAAGACATTTTACAAGCCAAGACGGAGTCCAAGCCCAGGAATTCTGTTACTCTTATAACCATTGATAACATCGCTCGACCTGAAGCTGCTTAGAGCCGCATTCAGCAGTGCTCAGTTTTAAATGTTTGATGTTATCAGCTGCACCATGGGAAATACAAAACAACAGTGAGTGTTCAGGTCTTGGTAGACCAAAGAGGAAGGGAGTGGGCCTAGACTCTTCTACGAAAATGTGCATATCTCTAATTGCTATAAATCTAGATCCACGCGGGTGCAAACGATTGTTGCTAATATTGCTTGAAGTTCATTTCCTTCACCCTTTTTCTAAAACAGAGACTAACTTGACTACGGCTGTTTCTGCTGCCCTTTGAAGAGATTTCTGTGATGAAAGATGACAAAAAGCAAAGCAACAACCTACTTTTCCGTGAAATGTTAGCTCCAAGGCCTAAGGGAAAACATTCACTAATTCTTTTCATATGAAAATGAGTCTTTATTCAGAGAAGGCTGTGAACAACAGAGATTTACAGGGATGAGTAAAAAAATTTGACTCCTCTTTAGTACTAACTTGGACAATACTACAAGAAAATAAATCGTTTCCTCAGGTTGTGGTGCTTTTGGGAGAGTTAACCTGTGACTCAAATCAGAGCTTTGATGGGAACACCAACAGTGATTTTTTAAGTAGGTTTTAATCAATGGAAAGTTCTCTTACATTAGACAAAAATTTTTCTTATCATGACCAGAAAAAAAGTGCCATTTTCTATCTATTTTCATTGTGTTATTTAAGTGATACTGAACTTCAGTCTTAAATTATGGCTACTGGAAATGAAGACTATACTAGTAATCTCATAATGTTTTACATTTTGTATTAAAATTGATAAAAATTAAAGAAGAAAATTTTTACTCATACTGAAATTGCAAGAGAAATGTAAAACTAACCTCTTGAATAGTTTTTTTCTGGAAAGGAAACCAGTAACCTGCATGAAATTACCCACATGCTACTAAGTATAATTGGAATTAAGCTAGAAAACTATTTTTCTCTAAAGAATGCAAACATTTGCGTGTTTAATAGAAAAGAAAGAAGGAATATAAGTTAAATAATTCTAATGGTAAAGCTATTGATGTTCTCCATTGTAATCCAAATATACATTCTTCTGCTACAGCACATGCTCTATAATGAGACTAAAATCAACTAGGATTATTAGAGATGATGTTAATGTAACTTGCAAGATCAAAAAATTTTCATATGATTTTCTCCACAATTTTAAAAGTTTTGTGCCGGCAATAACAGCAGCAGAATGCAGAAATTTGTCAACAAAGCAGAATTAAGCAAGTCAGGGAAGACCATAATACTATACAAGATGCCCACTCATCTTACTTTCACTTGAGATTGAACATATGCAAAAGGAGCATGGCAAGATAATGATCAAAGCGATCAATTGAGCCAGTGTGGTGGCACAGGCCAGCAATCCCAGCTACTCAGGATGCTGAGGCAGGAGGATTACAAATTCCAGGCCTGGGCAATGTAGTGAGACAATATATGTGTATGTGCTAATTCCCCTGTTGTACTTATTTTTCCCTTGTTGCTGAGACAAAATACCCAACACCTACAAGTTAAGGGAGGAGAGGTTTATTTAGCTCACAGTTTTTAGAGGTTTCAGTCCATAACTGGCTGGCTCCAAGGCAGGGTGGCACAGTAGACAGGCATGGCAGAGGAGATGGCAGGTAGAAAGTAGCAAAAGCAACAAGAGACCTTAACAGCATCTTTCTGCCCCTTTTATCTTATCCAGACTACTTAGTGTGGGCAGTGCTCACATCCTTAATCCTAGAGCGCTTGATCCTAGCATTGCACCATGAATCAGTGCCAGAGTTACACATTCTAGACCCAGCCATCTCTGAAAAATTCCCACCTATGACCTCATGAGGCTTTGGGGGACATCTAAACAAAAGCCATAACACCCCCAAATGAATGTATTTATTATGTATCACAAACGTACACTAATAAAAATTGAACACTTTAAGAAGGAGCTGAGGATGTAGCTCAACTCTCCCTAAGTTCAATCTCCAGTGGGCAAACACAAAACAAAAACAGTAATTACGACAAGCCAGGAGTAGTGGTGCACACCTGTAATCCCAGGACTCGGGAGGCTGACACAGGAGGATTGCCGAGCATTTGAGGTCAGCGTGGGCTACATAATGAGTTCAAGACCAGCCTGAACTACATAGCGAGACCCTGTTTCAAAAAAGAAAAAAAATAATAATAATTACAACAAAACTTCAACTGATACCTTTGGAATAGGGTGTGTAAATTTTGCATCTGCTTATGCACCTACAATTTCCTGTGGTGATGAGCTTGTTTCCACAATTCAGTGCCCTTTATTTACCTCATCCCGTCTGCCTACTTTCATCTGTAGTTTGTATACAGTCCTATAATTACTACAATATTGCTTTCTTGGTTATGATTTTAACACTTTAAAGCTGATAAATTGGGGTTTAAATAGGAATTGTTTTTATTGGAGCTCAGTCCATAAAGCAGCATATGGTCTGATTATTCTACACTAATCTATTTTTGCCCATTAGTTCTATAACTTGAAGAATTCAGTATAGCATACTATAAGGTTTTTAGAAATACATGTATATGCTATAGCAGATGCTTGCACTTTTAAAGGCACATTTTAATCAAATAAAATAATGTTTCAATAATGTCATACATTTGTAAAAGTATTTATAATCTTCAAACCTTTTTTGCTCAAAAAATATTTCAAAGATCAAAAATGGATTTACAGTTCAGTAACTAGCAAATCTTAATTTCTCATTTTGGTATTATATCTGTAAAAAGAAATAAATGATGTGAGTTACAATTGGTTGAGAGCCAGAACAGTGAGGGATAAGAATACAAGATCTTTGTTCACATGGCCTGGTTCAAATACTAGCTCTGCCCAAAATTAGCTACATAAATGGGGCAGATCATTTCATTTCTCTGTCACTCAGTTTTTTTATTTGTAAAATGATGGCATAGTGGCACTTACCTTATAGGGTTATTATGAGAATTAAATGTGTTAATACAAATAAAGTACTTGTTACTTAATATGCATGAATTATTTAAAATATAATTAACATCAAAATATCACACAGTACTTATTTTCTACTGATCTATGAATTTCTCAAGGTAAGATCTGTGTCTTATATGCTGTTACATGTGTAATACATGCAGCACAAGAAAAGTTCCATCATAGCTGATTGAACTGCATGGAATTCTTTGATTATTTTTGATCTCCTTTGAATTAGAAAATATGTTTGAAGATTCTTCCAAAGATAATCATTTTCTTCCTATGTAACATACTATTTTTAAAGAATATTTTAAATTTATAATTAGCTTTAGAATACTTTAGCCTACCTCTGAAATTTAAAAAATGAATAAGAGAGCAAAAGTCCAAAAACTTAAAGCAGGTGCAAGTGAAAATTTTGGATACAGGTGACTTAGTTACAAAGAAACAACAGGTTGAGCTTTTATAGGTAGCTAAAATGATGAGTAAAAATTCAACTGAATACTTAAGATGAGATACTTAATAAGTGTTTTGTGAGCCAAACACTGTTAGATGCTGAGAAATCAGAAAAAATGTCCTTTTCCTTAAAAACTTATTATTTTAACAGGATAAAACATTTATATGGTACCTAACCCCCTTAACTAAGATGAAACCATAAGGTTCTGAGTATTAGTTCATGTTATAGATAACTTACCAGACTGGATTCTGATCTTTGAATAGCCTCTCTAAGTCCTTCAGCTGCTAAAATATGTTACGTAGACTAGTACTCCTTCAGACTGTGAAATTCTAGAACTTAATTTCTATAAATAAAACTTCCATTTTTGTGCTTCAAAATTTAAAAGCCTTCACAATTGATAGCCATTTCGCTTATATTTCTTAAATTACATTTTCTTACTTAGTAATAACATTTTCCTACTCATCAAAGAAGGAGAGGCTGTAGGGATTGACAGCAAGTAAGTTATTAGTAACATTCAAACAATGGTGATGGGAGCAGATTTCATCACAAAGCTTTGTAGATGGAATTGATAGTATATTCTAAATAAGACATTTTAAATCTCTGTGGATCAGCAAAGCTTATTCATTCCTGTTATTCATGGAATGTAACCATATCCTACTTCATACTAAGGTAAGAATTATGAATCAGTTTATTGGTATTCATAATATTTAAGTAGACAGTGATTACTTTTCTTAAACTCCAGTGTCTGAGTACATTTGAGTACATTTCCAGATTAATTCACTGTTTCAATTCCTATCATTCTTCTTTTGTTTGTTTGTTTGCACTGGGGGTTTAGCCCAGGGCCTTCACACTAAGTTACATCCCCAAGCCTTTTAAATTTTCTTTTTTCATTTTTTGAGAAAGGATCTCGCTGAGTCACTAAATTGTCCAGGCTGGGCTGAAATTTGGAATCCTCCTGCCTCAGGCTCCCAGAGGGCTGGGATTACAGGCCACTGTGCCTACCTCCCATTCTGTTTAGAGAATGGTGTCTCTTACAGGTTCAACATCTCAGCCCCTTAATACTTGTTATTTTATGTATTCTCCAGCTAAATTGGTCAGCTGTAGCCCGAGTGAGGGCTGGGTGTGTCCTTGCTTTTTAGATACTTTTCCTCATTACTTAGGTTTTCTTACAGTCCTCTTGCTTCAGTCTTCCTGAGCTCTGAGCCTGCTGCCTAGAAATATATTTCAAAAGAACATTTTGCAACCTATACACCTCACATTTTATCTTTCACAAAATAGATGACATAATTTTTACTGTGCATAATTGGGTGCCGGTGTCTGCATTCTTTCTTTTAGAAGATTTACGTAGTTTTACTTCCCATCTAAGTTTCCAAAAAGCACTTGCTCCTATATTATTTAACACAAAACAAAATAAACTCTAGAAAATAACAAAGAAAAACATAGTAGTAAATCTTTATGATCTTGGTTTAGCCAGTAATTTATCAGATACAACACCAAAAACATACAAACTATAAGAACTACCTAAAAAAATTTAAAATGTCTATGCTTCAAAATACCTGATGAAGAAACTGAAATACAGTCAATAGATTGGGAGAAAAGTATTTGAAAACAATATATTCCATAAGGATACTGTATCCAAAATTTACAACGTATACCTATAATTGAATAATAAAATAAAAAGTGGACAATGATTTAAATAGACATTTTCAAAATAATGTATACAAATTAACCCATGAAAAGTTGCACAATGTCATGAGTCATAAAGAAATACAAATGAAAGTCACACCCATTAAGATAATCATAACTTAAAGGACAGAAAATACAAGTCTTAGCAAAGATGTGGAGAGATTGGAGTACTTATATACTGCTTGGGAATGTAAAACAGAACAGCCATTTTGAAAAATATATCAACCAATGTTAATTTCCTATTACCTTGTTTCAAAATTCTGTATCATTGTTTTTATTTTTTCTCTTTAAAATAAAAAAATTAAACATTTAAAAATTAAAAAAAAAAGAAAAATAGTTTGGCAGTTTCTTAAAACCTGGGCATAGTGGTGCACACATGTAATCCCAGCACTCTGGGAGGCTCAGCACAAGTTAGGGCCCAGCCAGGGCAATTTAGCAATTTAGCAACTTAGTGAGACATCGTCTCAGAATAAAAAATTTTAAAAAGGACTGAAGATGTAGTTCAGTTTGAAGGTCCTGGGTTCGATCTCTAATACTCCCATAAATAAATAAATAAATAAACAAACAAACAAACAAACAAATAAATAAATGGAGTTTCACCCCATGAACACCCATACTCCCTTCTGAATGTCTATTTCTTGCTATCTACTAAATCTGCTATGCTTTTCCATAAAACAAAACCAGAGACTTAATATACCACTCAGCATTTTACTACTGGTTATGTAGCCAAAAGAAGTAATGACATATGTCCTTATAAAGACTAATATACATTGCAGCATTATTCACAATAGCCAGAATGTACATACCACCTCAATGTCAACCAACTGGTGTATGGAAGAAATCATGTGGTGAATCCATACAAGAGGTGATGATTCAGCAATAGAAAGGACAAAGTGCTGATATGCACTACACTGTGGAGAAACTTCAAAAATATATTTTTCAAGCCCTATAGGGTTGAAGTGAATAAACCCAGAACAATAGGACACATAGAATGGGCTGGTCCTGGTGATTCACTTCTATAATCTCAGTTACTCAGGGGCTGAGGCAAGAGACAGTGAGTTCAAGGTCAGCCTGGGCAACATAGTGAGATCCTTACTCAACAAACAAATGAACAAACTTGCATAATTCCATTTATATGACATATCCATGACAAGCAAATCTATAGAAGCCAAAAGTAAATTAGCTCTTGCCTAAAAATGGAGGTGGGAGGAAGCAGTGGGAATACAAGAAACTAAAAATAGGCAAAAAGTTTCTTGCTAGGGTAATAGAAATGTTCTAACATTGAATTGTGGTGATAGTTATACAATTCTGTTATTACAGTAAAAGCAACTGGATTGCAGAATGATAACTGGTGACTTTTATGTTACATAAATTATATCTCAGTACATCTGCTAAAAAACAATAAAGTATATCTAAGAATTATGCAATTAATTCTTACTTATGTACCACAGATGTTAATAGCTTTATCACAGATGCACTGTGAGGGCAACAGTCCTATAATCTGTAATGCTGGAAATTATTTAATGTACTATTTATCTTCGTAGTATTCAGATTTTTTTTTTTTTTAATGTGGGTACCAGGAGTCAAACTCAGGACCTTGCGCTTGCCAGGCAGGCGCTTACACTGCTGAACCATCTCATTGGCCCATTATTCAGATTTTTATAAAGTAATTTAAAACATAAAATATAGTTAAAAATAAAACCAAACATTTCTGATAAAGGATGACACACTAAATTTTGGGGTTTTTTTCTCACTGCATGATATGAAATTTGTTCTTTGGACATTATAAACATTTCAGACACTGTGAAAGTCTAATTACTTTACTTGCTTTAAAACATTTTCTAAAGAATACAGGCCACAATTATGGCTATCACTCGTTTTTCACTCCATGCAACAAATACTTGGAATTAAATGATTTTAAATTCTAGCTCTGTTACTGAAAAGGCATGTTTCATAAACTCTGCTTAATTTTGCTCACCCCTAAAATAGTGACAATAAAGATATGGGTCTCACCAACTTGTTGTGGACATTAAATGAGGTTGTGCATGTAAGCACTTTGAAGAATGTCCAGCAGCCCTCGATACGTATGCTATTATCAAATTTTATTTGCTGAGCTGAATGAAGAGTTTCTGAGGTTTCATGTTTTAAGAACACCATCACAAATCATTTAATACTGGCATTCTGCTCATTTTAGAAGTCTGTGAAGAAAATGGTAGACATGAGGCATGAGCAAACTATATAGTACATGTTTAAATTAAAACAAACTATCACAGTAAAAGACACATTGTCCCTAATCCCCTCAGAATACTCCCCCTCACTTCCAACACATCTCATCCTTTTTCTATTTTCTGAAGCAGTTCTGGAAGTACTTCAGTATTTACATCGTGTAATCAAAAACACCGTGAATACTTTTGCCCAGTGCCATCCAATGGAAAGACAGGATTGTAAAAATATTATAGTATGTCCTCATCCAATTTATCCACTGGATCTGTGCTGTGTGAATTCTGGCTGCTCCCCAAAGTGAAGATGACCATGAAAGATGAACATTTTGAATTGATGCAGGACATGGAGGCAGCCACAACAGCACAACTACAGACACTCACAAAAGAGGACTCCAGACCTGCTTCAGAAAGTGGCAAGCATGCTGGGATAAGTGCGTTGGAAGAAAGGGTATTTTGAGGGGGAGTAATAGCAATGTACCTTTTACTGTAATTTTTAACATGCAAAACGGCACTACATTTTTTAATCACACCTCAAACGTCTCATTTTAACCACGCAGAAAATGTAAGCTAATTTTCTTTAATGGGGAAAACAGGCAAGAGAAACAAAAATTTGATGTTTAATGTGTGAAAGGGTCTGGTACAGTGATGGTTAGTGGCACTGTGAGTTTCGTGCTGTTGTTTGGAAGTTACAACTAAAGATGCCAAAGACACATTAAATAAAGTGCCTGCAAGATGACCCGGGCACCTTCAGGAGGCCTGTTGTGTCAGGATCTTCTGGGCACAGTTAGTCAATATGTCTGGCATTTTCACTTTTTTTAAAAAAGGAAGATGAAAAAGAATTTATTTTCTACTCCATTCACTTTGAAGTTTATAATTAACATATAGCCATACTATATATTGTTATTTTACTTTAGTTTATTAGTACATATGGGTAGTACATAATGTTTACATTACTTGTAAGTAATGTAAGTTGGTACATGTCCATAACACATCTTAATTTCTTTTTTCATCCCCTTTCCCTTCCCTCCCTCCACCCTTCCACCCATTTGGATCCCCTTCCCTTTTTTGGCACATGTTTGTGGTACATAATGTTTACATCCCTTGTGTGGAGTTGGTACATGCACATACCACATCCCAATTCCTTTTTCATCCTTTGTCCTTCCCCCCAACCCTCTCTTGATCCCCTTCCTCACTGAGAACAATCCATCTCCCTATATCCTATTATCTGTCTTTTATTGTGCTCTTTATTTTTACTCTGAATTTCTCATATAAGAGAAACCATGTGATATTTAAGTTCATGTGTCTGATTTATTTCACTTAACATTATGGTCACAAGATGAATCCATTTTCCTACAAATGAGTCAAGTTTATCTTTCTTTATGGCAGAGTAGTACTCCATTGTGTGTAAATGCCACATTTTCTTTATCCCTTCATCCTCTGATAGAAAAATGGGCTGCTTCCAAGATTAAGCTATTATGAATTGTGCTGTTATAAACATGGGTATGCATGTAGCACTGAGATCTGATGTCTTTCACTCTTTTGGGCAGTACCTAGAAGGGGAATAGCTTGGTCAGATAGAATGTGTAGTTTTAGTTTTTTAAAAGAATCTCTATACAGATTTCCATAGTGATTTTACCAGTTTACATTCCCACCAGTAGTGGAGAAGGGTTCCTTTTCCCCCACAGCCTCTTACACATGAAAAAATTGGGGCCTGGAGATGAGAGTACTCATGCTACCACCAAGCTAGATAGAGGCAGAAACATAGTTTAGACCCGAAAGTAATTTTTGTTATTCCCCCTGCAACACTCTTTCTTTTCTAAATACCAATTTCTCTATCTGGTGCTTTGAAAAATTTAATGCATCACTTCTTTTTTCTAAGTAGTATTCTGTTGTCTTTGTATACCACACTTTATCTGTTCATCTGTTGATAGACAAATGTTGAGGGCTGGGGATATAGCTCGGTGGCATGGTGCCTGCCTGGCAAGTGTGAAGTCGTGAGTTCCATTCCCGGCACCCAAAAAAAAAAAAAAAAAAAGTTGATTCTATATCTAGGCTATTATGAATAATGCTGCTATAAATATGTGAGTGGAGAAGTCTGATTTCATTTCCTTTGGATGTGTATCCAATATAGTGATTGTTGGATCATCCGATAGTTCTGTTTTTAATGTTGAAAGGAAACTCTACACTGTTTTCCATAATGACTGTACTAATTTACATTTCAACCAAGAGTATATGATTTTCTCTTTCTCCACATTTATGTCAGCATTTTTCGTCATCTTTTTGGGGGTAGTCATTTTAATTGGAATGAGATAATATCTAATTGTGGTTTTGATTTGCATTTTTCTGATGATTAATGATGTTTTTCATGTATCTGTTAGCCATTTATGTGTCTTCGTTTTACAAATGCCTATTCAGGTCTTTTGCCCATTTTAAAATGAGATATTTTTTCCCTATAGAGTTTGATATGTTTATATATTCTAAATATTAATCCTTTATCAGATGAATAGTCACAAATGTTTTCTTCCATTCTATAGATTGTCTCTTTAATTTATTGATTTGTTTTCTTGGTTGTGTGGAAGTTTTTAGCTTGATAAAATCCCATTTCTGTATTCTAGACCACTGTCATAAAGCATTTCCACTATGTTATCTTCTAGTACTGTAGTTTTATAGATTTTGGTCCTAGGTTTAAATCTTTATTCTACTTGGAGTTTATATATATATATTTTTTTTTTTTGTTTTGTTTTTTTGTTTTTTTTAGACAGGGTCTTGCTATGCAGATCAAACTGGTCTTGAACTCACTATGTAGCCCAGGCTGGCCTCAAACTTGCAGCAATCCTTCTGCCTCAGCCTCGAGTGCTGGGATTACAGGTGTGCACCACCATACCCAGCTTGAAGTTGATATTTAAAAGTGTGGGATGGGATCTAGTTAATTCTTCAGCATATAGATACTGCGTTTCCCAGCACTGTTTACTGAAACGTCTATACTTTTCTCACTGTGTGTTCTTGGCACCTTTGTCAACAATCAGTTGACTATAATATGTGAATTTATTTGTTTTCTGTTCATTGGTTTTTATGCAGATATAATGCTATTTTGGTTTCTATAGCTTTACTGTATATTTCAAAATCAGGTAGGGATTGTACTGAATATTTAAATCTATGCAGTTCTTTTGGATAATAGGTACATTTTAACAATGTTAATTCTTCCAGTGCATGGATGCAGGATATCTGCACATTTACTTGTGTCCTCTTCAGTTTTTTTCATCAATATTATATAATTAGATCTTGTCATTTATGGAAACATGGATAAACTGGGAGGAAATTATGTTAAGTGAAATCAGCCAGGCACAGAAAGACAAATACTTCATGATCTCACTCATATGTGGAATGCAAAAAAAGTTGATCTTATTGAAGCAAAGAGTTACAACAGAGGAAATCAGAGGCTATAGAGTTTAAGGGAGAAAGAAGATGGAGAGAAATAAATCAATGGGCACAAAGTTACAGTTAGATAGCAGGATTAAGTTCTGAAGTGCTATAGCAGAATAGGGTGACTATAGTCAACAATAGTGCACTGTGAATTTTGAAGTACCTAGGAGATAGATTTGAAATTTCTCATCATAAAGCAATGATAAATGTTTGAGGTGATGTGTATGCTAAATACTTCATTCAATCATTGCACAATGTATATTTTGAAATATCACACTGTGCCCTATGAATATGTATAATTTTGTGTAAATTTAAAGTAAAATAAAGCTTAAAATATTAAAAAAGAAAATAAAATGTCTGTTCTTTACTTCTTGTGATAAACTGCAAGGCACCAACTCTAACTTCCTTTCTAGAAGATTAAATGTGACAGCTAGTACTGCCTGTGTCTCTTCTTTCTTAATTTTGAAATCTGTTTTTCCTTTATTCTAGATACATAGTTCATTTTAATGAGGATCCCTGCAGCCCACGTTTTCCTGTTTAAATTTTTCCTCTGACAAGTGATAGTGTACAAATGCAGTAAAAAGTGCTAGTTGTGACAACTTCATTGAAATAATTTTATGACAAAATTACTTCTAAGTTATTTTTTGGTAGTGCGTGGATTTGCAGCTTAATGTTGTATAATTTGTACATGAAATTGGACTATTCTGTTGGTGATTACAAAACAGGGGAAAGGGAGACATAAGAAAAAGATCAAGTTGATTAGTTTAAGGAGGACAATCTCACATGGCAAAAACACTTTTTTTTTCCTCTTCTGTAAGATACCACTTTGATCATGGTATGCTTCAATTCTGACACTATCAACAATACCCCAATCCTTTTAAAGTGCAAACTATTTATATTGTGTTCAATTATTTGCATTTCTCTAGTCACAGTTCTGAAACTTCTTTCACAACCTTTCTGCTTAGCCTATTGCCCACTGAGCACACTGTACATTTTCACCTTTTGTTTCATACATAATTTTCTTTCACTACAGCCGTATTCCTCCTTGACTACGTGTATTAAACTCATCTTTCGAATGTTATCTGCTTCATGAAGAGCCTTTCTTGGCCTCTGTCTGTGAATGTCTACCTTCTAAGTATAGTTATCACTACTACGGTCATAGAGATTAGTAAATCCTGTTATTTTATAGTGTAGGGATGGAAATCAAAGGAGCTAAGCGATATAGGATGACAATTCTCTGTCTGACTGGGATCTTTAAACACAAGTCTCAGTTTAAGTGAGAGAAAATGTGTAGGATGCCAGTGGTGTAAAAAGCATTGTGCTAAAAGGTTCTGGGATACAAAGTGAATAAGATAATATACATCCCTGAATGATGAGTTACATTATTTTGGAACAAGACACTATACACTTGAAAATTAGAATAAAAGAAAAGAAAAAACACATTGTCTGATATTTTCTGTCTCTATGACTGTCAAGAGCATTTTGTTAACTTCAGGACAAGACTTACACCAACAGTAAAGAAAGTTCCAGTGGTTTTACAATGGTTTAGATCTAGAATATACACCAAAGACCTCATGTGTTCAGATGTAGGGCTTTGGGAGGTGGTTGGGTTATGCGGCACACGACTGAATAAGCTAAATGTGCCGTTAGGGAGTGGAGCCTGGTTGGAGGCAGACCACTGGAGGCATGACCTGGAAGGGGATATCTCCTCCCTGGCTCCTCCTTTTGCACTTTGCTTCCTGGCTGCCATGATGTGAGCAGCTTCCTCCACCAGACCCCTCCACCGTGCCATTTCTGTTTTGGAAACTGCTGACCATGATCTGAAGCTGTGAGCCAAAATAAACCTCTCCTCTGTTGAGCTGCAAGTGCTGGGCATTTTGTCTCAGCACAGAGAATGTGATGAAGATAATTGGTAAATTTACTTTCTGAGAATCCTTCCAAGTATGAATGTTGGCTGATGTGATGGTTAATTTTATGAACTTGGGTTAAGCCTGGGTATGTAGATATTTAGTCAAACACACCTGGATGCTGAGTTGAAGACATTTTTCAGGTGAAATAATGATGAGAGTCAGTAGACTTCAAGTGAAGCAAATGTCCCTCCATGAAGCTGGGTGGCTTTACCCAATCACTCAAAGGTCTTAATAGACAAAGATGAACAGTCCCTGAAGAAAAGGTAGTTTTGCCAGGAGGTTGCATCTGCAGTTAAATTACAAAATTAATCCTTCTCTGGATTTCCTGACCACCAACCTACTCTAAGGATTTTGTTCTGGCCAGCCTTACAATTGCAAGAACCGATTCCTTAAAATAAATCTCTCCCCCTCCCCTATACCACTTTTAGTTCTTTTTTCTCTAGAGAATCCTATCAAGTACAGTTTAAATTCCTTTTAGCTCTATTTGCTAATGATTCACATATGAAATTAAATTTTTTCTTCAATTGCATGATTTACCTTTGCACGCAAATCTTACATTTCTTATTTTCCTTCAAGGGGATTTACTACATCAAACAATATGAATATTTTAAAAATCCTTGATACTTACTTGAATTGTATAAAATACTATGGAGCTCTGTATCATGTTCCCTGCATTTATAATTTTTGAAAAATATAAAATAATTGTTTAATGTTTGAAATAATTGCAGACTGTTTGAAATTTGCATATCATTTATTTGGCTTCTCTTTCTTCTCTATGATGTGCCCCTTTTTATCCTAGGACTTCACAGATAAATTGGCAGCAGTACTTCTCCATGAATTTCAAATTTTTCCATAGGCCTTAATTTTCTTGCTCATTCTGGAAAAGAAACTACTTTTCAAAGCAATTCATATGAGAAATTAGAAGCTCTTAAAATATTGCTGCGGTAAAAAAGCACTCTCTAAGTACATCTGTAAGTAATGTACCCTTACAAAATGTTTAAATCAGTCTTCCTAAACTTTATGCATTCTTTATTTCTAAACTCTGGCCTTAACTTACTCACATTTGTGATGTTGTTTTGCAATGTTTTTCTCAGAGTTCCAATTAATAGGGTCTTGGTTCATTCATTTTTTAAAAATTTATTTAGCAAATAATTACCTACTTCCTAGTATTTGCCAGGCACTGAGATATATCATGAACAAAATAGACTTTTGTCTCCTCTGTGGAGCTTCTATTCTAGTGGGAAAAGAACATAGCTACCAAAGGCACATAGCTTTTAAAAATTAAGAATGACTAAAAGTAAGAAAAATATGAAGACAGATGTTTGAAATTACAAAGTAGAAGAGGGTAATAGCCTATTTTTTTCTTGTCTGTGGTATCAGTGCTATGGGAGTTTGTATGTAACTGATTCTTTTTTTTTTTTTTTTTGTGGGTACCGGGGGGTCGACCTCAGGACCTCGCGTGCCAACAGGCACCCGTGCCGCTGAGCGATATCACCGGCCCTTTTTTCTTATGTGGGTTCCGGGAGTCGAACTCGGGCCCTCGCGCTTGCAAGGCAGGGGCTTACCCTGCTGAGCCATCTCACCGGCCCCCTGTAAGTGATTCTTAAATAACCAGCATGAAAGTGTGGATTGCAGTCCTGGATTTCCATCGTCCTCTCAGCCAGGAACTACAGAAATGAGGCTACAGACTGGCCCTGAGAATGCCACAGGTATGCATTTTGTACACAAAGCTTTCAAGGGAGATATTAGTTCATTCTGATAGAGTTGCTTTAAGTTATAGAATTAAATTATGTTTATTAGAGAGATTTTAGAAAATAATCAGTGTGAAAGAAAATTTGATAGTTTAATTTATCATTAAGAGAGAATCACTATTCACATTTTAATACACCAAAACACATAATGTAAATAAATATGTATATATAATTGTATGCCATTTAAAAATAAGACTCCCATTGAATTTATAGCCTCTGTTTTTATTTAAAATTATCTTTTGAGGGCCGGGCATATGGCTCAGTGGCACAGCGCCTGCCTGACAAGCTGAGGTCCTGAATTTGATTGCCGGTACCAAAAACACCAAAAAACAAAACAAAACAAAACAAATTATCTTGTGAAATTTTTGCTGACTTTAAGTATGTTCCAGAAACTTGACGAGTGGCTGTAAGAGTGGTACTAATGTACCTAACCTGAGTCCTGCTCTTCGACATTCATGCTTTCTCCATTTGTTTATCTTATTATAGCAGTTTTGATAATTTCTTTAAGATGAATTCATACAAATGAAATTGCAGGGCCAAAGGGAACTCATACTTTATTGTTCTTGATACATATGTCTAGGACATATCAGTTGATACTCCCACCCACAATGTGTACAATCACTAATGTAGTTATATTTATGAACAAAAATGAACCAAACGATAAATATAAGAAGACCAGCACAATAGTGGCAGTACGAGGCAGGTATGCATAATGGGAACTGTTGGCTTAAATGGGATTGTCTTCCTTGAGGTCTAAACTGGTTTCTGTTTTCTTTAGGTCTGTGTTCAGATGGGTTTTTCATGATGGTGTTGTTTTTACAAGCAAGACAGGTGTATTCCTCCTGCTCTGGCCATCATTTATTCAGATCTCTTTCTCTGCACAGAACTGCCCAAGTGAAAGACTCTTCTTTGGAGGTTTCTAGCCTCTGTTATACATTATTTGCACAGAATGCAGGGAAGTGATGGTCTTCTTTCTGTACTCTGATGAAGGCTCCAGGTTCTTTTCAATCTTCCTCAAGGGGCAGAACATTTTTCTACAACTTTTGATGGCTTCCTATATTATATAGAGTAACACAAAAAATCCTCATGATGGAAAATATTCTCCCCTGCCTTCTCTGACTTCATCTTTGAGCCCCAGTAATCTCCAGCCTCATAAACCCTCTTTGTTTCTTGAACTTTTCAAGCTCATTTTAACCCTTGGGGCTTTGTATTGCTGTTCTGTATCTTTCTTTTTTCATATTTTCACTCCTGGATTTTTCTCACTCTGATATAATTCCCTAAATTAGTTCCCTATCATCACACCCATCATGCACTTTAGTTTCATCCTATCATGTAGAATTATTTGAAGTTATTTCATTCAGTTATTTGCCTTTTACTAGTGTATGGTTTTTCTCTTCTTAATGGAATATAAATTCCACGAAGGCAAGGGCCTCCTGTGCTTTTGTCATTGCTATAACTTTCTGTACTGCGAAGCATGTGTTGAACGAATAAAGGAGTAAATTAAAAGCACCAGATATACTAAAAGTTAGGCTGGCAAGACACTCTACTTTTCCCCCAGCATGCTCATAGAAACAGATAATTTAGCCTTTTGCGATATGTATGTACTCAGTCTCTCTTAGCTTGCTTCTCAGCAGAATGGCATTCAAATATGCACTTAAAAATCTTAGTCATATGTGTCTCCAGGAAGTGTCTTCAACTCTTGCAGGTGAGAAGATTCTTACCTTCACTATCAGACATAATTTTCAGATAACATTGTGTAAGTGTGACCCAGGTCCTATTCCTTGCCGTCCAATGTGTTTGAGAACCTGAAGCCAGCATCTTTAAAGTTTTTCTTTCATTCTTTTTATTTTTATGGTAAGGTAGTTTTTCCATCATGGTTTTTGGGTCTCCTTTCATATACTGTTTATCTACCTTACTCCCCAGTTTGTTAAATAGATTATGGCTATATCACATCAAAAGGCCTAAGGAAATTATTTGGCCCACGACAGGCCCTCAGAATGAACTAACTCTCTAAGTGTGTCATTTTATTTTCTGAAAAGACATACAATGAAAGAAATCAAAAAATATATCAGAGTAGTGTATGGATAATGGAAAATGTTGCCTTCCTTTTGTTATCTCTCTTTTTAAGAATGTTATTTATTACATTTGTCTCCTGTATCTTCTTTTACAAAATTTAGTAAATAAGTAAAATCATTCCCATAACAGCTGGAAAATATTCCATAGGAGTGGGATTTGTACAGCTGTCTGGTTCTGCCTGCCAATGAGCATGTTACCAATCGGCAGCCACCTGGAGTACTCGTCTATAAATCAAAAGATTTCAAACTAGTGGTTCATAAGCGGGATGGTATTAAACAAAAATTAGCTGACATCAAATTGGATTATTTTCCATATATAAGAAAGCCATTTTAGATATATCAATAACGATAACAACAACAACAAATAATAATAATAATAATATATAGGAATCTAGCAACATGGATCCCATAATTCTAAATGGCAGTATTTGACTGATGATGAGGAGTGTCAGATCTGTCCAAGTGTTCTCTGCGATGGTCCACAGACGATTTTGTCTGATGATGCTCATTTATGTCGAGTTCTTGGCCCTGAAGCTGTCAGAGTATTAACATCCTCAGTGACACGATCTCCCAGAACTTCCCTGTTCCCCTGACACTGGAACCTCAGACACACGCCCAGCCTTTTCTTCTCCCTCACCCCTGCACCACCTCACCAAGGTAAAAAAGCCTGGTACAGTTGTATTCCTTCTGAACTTGGGCTTGCATCATGGGTGAGGGCTGTGTGTTTTTTTTTAATCTATGCCCAAGTTGAGGTGACAAGCTAGTGATAAAAAAATGGGAGCAGGTCTCCCTAAATAGGCAACCAAAAACCAAAGAATTAAGACAAAATGGTAGAGAAAAGAAGTAAACCTGATTTTTCTCTCTCACTTGTCCGACCAAGTACATTTTTGACTAGGTCTATATTTAATTTACAATGTAAAATTCATCTAGAATAGATTTCAAAAATGTAAATCCTCCTCCAAATTTTGGCCCCATTAAGAATCAGAGAGGGCCGGTGAGATGGCTCAGTGGAGTAAGCGCCTGCCTGGCAAGCGCGAGGTCCTGAGTTCAAGTCTCGGATCCCACATATGAAAAAAGGGCCGGTGATATTGCTCAGCGGCACAGGCGCCTGCTGCCGCGTGAGGTCCTGAGGTCGACCCCCGGTACCCACAAAAAAAAAAAAAAAGGATTAGAGAATGTGGAGTGGTCTTATTATGAAGAGGAAGTGAAAAAGAAGCTAAACTGGGCATGGAGGCATCCACTTGTAACGCTAATTTATCAGGAGGCAGAGGGAGGAGGATTGCTTGAAATTAGGAGTTCAAGGTCAGCCTGGACAATTTAGTGAGACCCATCTTGAAACAAAAAGTAAAAAGGACTGAGGATGTAGATCAGTGTGAGACCTTGGTTTCACTCTCCAGTGCTAAAAAAAAAAAAAAAAAAAAAAAAAGCCAAATTACATGTATGCATTTTATACAGCAAGTCATTTTCGTATGTGTTTTCAGAAAAGCAAAATTGGGGACAGAGTAAGGATGATTTGGAAAAGATGGTTACTAATCAAAAGGGGGTTGCGTTTAAAAACAAAATAGTTATTCCTATCTTAGAAATTGGTCTTAGAATTGATCTTAGAAATTGGAAAGATTGGGCAGAAAACTGACAGCTGAGCTACATTTGACTACCGGTGTGAATGTAGTAATGGTGAAAAGAGGGCGATGTCAGAAGGGAAATGAAGGTCTTATCATTGAAGCCAAAAGATCTCATTTTCCTTTCCCCCAGAATTACCATCATCAGCTGTGACTGATGATGAAGGATCATTTCACCTTACCCCCGAGAAATAGTTGCCAACCTCTTCTTTGGCCCACCTCACATGGAGTGGCCATGTGAGTAACATGACATGTTACCCACCTCACATGCCACGGAGTAACATGCCAAAAACATAATTCTGCCCTGATTCTTAAAAGAACAGTAAAACACTGATGTCATCTGTTTGTTTAATGCTAAAAAACCTTTCCTGGTCTGTTTTTGTACTGCCAAACTGGGAAGGGACGTCCGGAGGAGTAATGGGAGGCTTTAGCTGTGAAAGAGAGTTCTTACTGCAGTGTGGGGACCCTCAGTAAGAATAATGGGTAATAAGGGAAATTTAGATGGCAAGCCAAAGATCTAGGACGTCTGTCAGTATTGTACAAGATATCTGAAGTTGGTGCCAACGAGGGTCAGTCAGCTGCAGTTTACCTTTACACAGCCTGTGCTTGGCAAATGAGTATTCTAAACAAGGTTGCTAGAGACAGAGAAACGTCTGGGCCAGGGAACAGACTCCTTACGGCTGAGCTGCTTCCTGCTGATTACAGATTGGTGTAGATAATGCATTAGTCTCCTTTCCTTAGAACTTCTAAATTTAGAACACTTAGAATTACTATTATTGTTATGACCTGAGTATATAAACTGTGTATTTAAAAATTATTATTCTGTAATGCTAACTGAAAGTACATATATGAAAATTCTATAGAACATCTCAGTAGGACATAGTAAAACCAAAATCACGATTTGTTTTCCTCCCAGTTCACACTGGCTGATGTAATTTTCTATCTCCCTTCTTGGTCCTTTTTTGTATCCCATATGCATTTGTCTGCTTCAGAGAGTTGTTCTTAGTCTTTTTACTTCTTAGGTAAAAGGCCTCAGGTTTATGGTTTTAATACACTCAGACTTTCAAATTTATATCTATAACTCCTGAGTTGTTTCAGATATATATGTGTATATCAGCTTACTCGAAATTTTCACTTTTCTCTATCTAATCTTTTTAATATATAATAGATGACTCATACATTACATGGTTAGAGGTTAAATTGATGAGGTGAGAGAATCTGCTTCTATAAAAGTGCTATGCATATAGTAAATGCTTTCTAAATATCTATTGAGTCAACAAATGATCAGGTGATTGTCCTAATTTCCCCCACAACATGCATTCTGTCCTGTATTTTTTACTTTTTTAGACTGTATTGCTATACATCCATCTACCTGTGCTAGAAAACTTGGAGACGTTCTCAACTCTTCCTATACTTCACCTCTGACATCAAATCAGTCATCAGATACTTTTAATTCTACATGAAAGACATTTTCTAGAATCAGTTTCTTCCAGTTGGCACTATTATTCTGTATTCTTGTCTTCCCTAACAAAAGCAGTGTATTTTCTGTTATGGGCTGAATTTTATTTTTCCCCAAATTCACATTAAAGACCTAATTGCAAGTATCTTGGAATGTGACTATTTGGAGACAGATCCTTAAAAGAGGTAATTAAGTTGAAATGAGGCCAATAGAATGAGATGTGATCCAATCTAACTGTTGTCCTTATGAGAAAGGGATATTTGGAGACACAGAGAGACACCAAAGATAGGAGCACACAGAAGAAAGATTTTGTGAGGAGACAATCAGAACGTGGTCATTTGCAAGACAAGGAGAGGCACCTCAAGAGAAACCAAACTTACTAACTAACATACTAAATATATCAATTTAAGATGGATTATGAAAGAAAGAAAAGGAAAGAGAAGGGAGGGAGATAGGGGAGGAAGGAGGGAAGGAAAAAAGATAAAAACAGAAAAATACATATAGTAAATAGATTCTCAAACGTTAAAACAGGGAACAAGGTCTCCTCTATCATTCCTTCTGTTCCCATGTGTGATCTTTCTTAAACATCATGACAGCTGTAAAATGGGACTATTACCTCACTGTTTCAAAAACTTTTGGCTCCTTACACCCTGACAGTAAATCCAAATGTCCTAGCCTTGTATTCGATGCTTTTCATGAGTTGTTTTTTCTCCACTTGCCTTTTCCAAATCCATTGGCTCTACAGCCTGAAAGAGCGAAAGAAGCAAACGGTAGGTCAGAGAAGGGCACAAGGGAGCGAGGAAGGCAGCGGTGACTGAGCTTCCACCTGCTCCCCGGTTCTACCTCAGCTTCTGGGGCCTGCCATACCGCCTACCAAGCACTGTCGCAAACACTTCCCACGGAGCAATTCAGTTAGACATGAAACACAGATTAGGGAACTTGCTCCAGGTTGCTCCACCAATGACTACCGGAGTTGAGATTTAACCTGTGAATCCAGCTTTGCCCCTCGCGTACTACCTGATCTTTCCAATGTCCTTTAGTGGATATTATTGTTGTTTCATAATCATGTTCAGTTGGTTTCTATCGCTGGCAGTAAAATAAAATTCAAGTGTTAAACAGCCAAGATTAAATGCTGCATTCTTCAAGGGAGAAGGGGAGGCAAATTATTCAAACCTGTGGCTTGAATTATTCAAACACTGTGTCTCAATGATCGCCTTTTACACTTAGCGTCAGAATAGCCTGCTGTGCTTCGGATGTGGTTTGCACCCTAAAGGTTCCCGTGGTGGAGGCGTGGTCCTCAGTGTGGTGCTGTCTGGAGGTATTTTGAACCTTTAAGAGGTGGTACCTAGTGCAAGACAGTTGGGTCACTGGGGGCATTGTTCTCAGAGGGCATCTTCTCAGGAGGAATTGATGAAATTTGTGGAACTCCAGTAAGTATTGGGGAAAATTAGTTGGTATAAAACCAGGAGGACTGGCTGTCTATCTGGTTTCCTGTCGTGCCATGTGATCTCTGCCTCCCTCGTGCACTCTCACAGTGATGCTGTCTGCCGTGGTGCGTCACATGACTGGGCTCTCACCAGAGCCAGCGTCATGCTGTTTGAAGATTTTACCTCGAAAACAGTGAGCTAAGTACGTTCTTTCTTTTATAAAGTACACAGCCCTGGTTGTTCTGTTAAAGTAACAGATTAATAAATAAATAAATATATATATATATATATATATATATATATATAGGCCCTATTAAAATAAAGACTTATTTTAATATATATTAAATATATATATTTAATACATATTATATATATATATATTTTTTAACAGGAACACCAAAGCAAATCTTTATTTTAATGAGGCCTGTGCTGTAGCACAGGGGTCCAGTACACAAGAGGAGCCCTCTTAGAATAAAATCAGGGAAGTGGCTGGGGAACTGCCAGCTTTATATAGGAACTGCCGGCTTCTTTCAGTGAGGCCGAGGGCTGAACACTAGCTATGAATGCTGGGCATGCAACAAGGATCCCAGATTGCTCCCTTCCTGATTTTAGCCACGCCAAGGTGCCTTCTTTGTATAGTTTTTATCCAATCATGATTATTTACAAGCTTTTAAAAAACTCTCATCTTGTTCAGAATGTGTAAAAGCTAAAATAAATGATGATTTTTCTTTCCACATTTCATGTGAACACTGCTATGACAGTTGCCACTTCTTGTTTTTAGCATACACCCAAGTATAGGGCCTGATACACTGAAGGTAATGAATGGTAGAATCATGTAACTAATTAGAACACGTTGACAACTCTGTAATAATTGTTACAACAAATGAAGAGTGAAGGGCTGGTGAGATAGCTCAGTGCCCTAAGCGCCTGCCTGGCGAGAGTGAGGTCCTGAGTTCAACTTCCAGTATCCACATAAAGGAAAAAAAAAGGGCTGGTGATATCGCTCAGCGGCACAAGCACTTGCTGGCAAGTGCGAGGTCCTGAGGTCGACTCCCAGTACCCATTAAAAAAAAAAAAAAAAAAAAAAAAAGAATGAAAAAAATTATGTGAGGAAAAGAATACAGTTAAATTCCAAATGAGACACATCTGGAGGAGCTGAGGAATACCACTGTTTTTTCGGAATAATAAAACTTGTATGTGTTATACATTGCTATATTGGTTTAGAAGGTACAGCATCTGCATTCCAGAAGATGGAGATTTTTTTATTACATCTCTCTCTTTTTTCTTTATTTTTCTTTTTTCAGATTGTACTTGTAATGTCATTAGAGAAAAATTGGGTATTCTTTTCTAGATTGGATTCAAAACATTGGGTCTTTGTTTTCTTACAAATTAGGTAAGGAATTGCTAACACCCTAACTTTCTGGTCAGTTTAGTTTTATCATCAGAATATAGATTTACAAAGATTGGGTGGGATTTGAGAATTGTTGAACCTCTAAATATTTTTGAAGCAAGCATAGATGTCCACCGTAGCTTTCTATATCAAAAAATTTACATCTTTATAGATTAGTAGAAAGGAATTATTCTCATACATGTAGTTAGAAAGACAGTGAGAAGAATAATTGTTTCCCAGAACTAGTAAAATTTTATATTATCAGCATTCCTAATTAAAGAAACCAAAAAGAATTCTCTAGGTTTCCTTATTTTTTTATTTTGTTATTCTTGTGTTAATTCAATAAAAGAATAATAGGCTTGAATGCTGAATAGCAGTAATATAATCTTGCTCAGCTTTGAATAACTTCCCCCTTTTGTGTTTTAGAAGATGCATGAGTATCTGATCTACTTCCCATAAAGGGAATATTAGAGAAGGCAGGTAGATGCATCATAAGCATTTTATAGCACAGTGTCTTATGATAAGAGTACTTGATATCTATTATTCTGCTTAGTCTGTAAATGCATACGTTTTTCTATAAATTATCTCACAAAATCAGGAGTTGCTTTTGTTTTTAAGAGTAGTTGTTTCTTCTATAACAATTACAACTATATTAAAACCTTAATATTTTGAATGCCACTGCAGGGCAGTAAATCAATAAGTAGATCAATTTTTGGTATGTTAAAATACTGGAAATGTTCTTACTAAATTTCTTACAAGAAAGTTAACCTCACCACTCAGCATCCAAGAGAATTTCAGACACAAGAATTTTTACCAGGGCAAATGTGGCTGTTATTCCTAGAAACCAAAGAGAGACCTCCTTAACCAGTTCAGTCACGTTCAGTAAAGAGCCAGAAATTTGGGCAAAGTCACAGCAAGGACACATCTCAGTCACCATGGAAAGCATTCACCTAGGGGCTGGTTAAAATTAGGTAAAATTACTTCAGGGTGATAGAAATTAGATAAATATACAGTGAAGAATGGGCTGACTGGCCAATGGTAGGGCAAACTTTCCTTGTGGATAGAAATGTTCTATATTTTGACTGGGGAGTTGGTTACATGGATATACACATTTGTCAAAACTTGACTAGCTGCGCACTTAAAATGGATGCATTTTCTTGGGTCTGAATCAAATTATGCCTCAATAAAGTTGACTAACAATGAAAATTAATGTTGCGATGTGACTGGCTTTGGAGGCCGAGTCCTGAGAGAAAAGGAGGAGGCAATGAATGTCCGGGAAATTTTTCATTTCAAGGCTTATGTATGGTATTTATATTCTTCTTCCTCCTGACCTAGATGTGGGATTCCCTGGAAGGTCCTCAGGCAGAATTTATTATCTGAAACTTGCCCCTTTTCTTCTCTTCAATAATTTTTACCCCTATCTTCCATTTCATGGTTGTCTGCTTTCACACATCATTTCATCCCTAGCAACTGGGTACTCTACAATTATATGTTGTCAACTGATGGATACATAAATAAATGAAAGACGGAAAGTTAGCAGGCAGGAAATAGGAAAGAGAGAACAGTAGGGAAGGAAAGATGGAGGTAGGGAGGGAGAGAGGGAAAGAGGCAGGAGGCGGAGAGGGAGAGAGGAGAACGGAAAATAAAAGAGAGTTAACAATTTATACCAAGGCATCCCTGTCTGAGAACAAGGCATCCATCTCACTGTTCTTTTTCTTTTGCTTTGCTTTGTTTGCTTTTTACTTTTCTTTTCTTTCTTTTCTTTTCTTCTTTAACCACTGAAAACAAACTTATAAGGCTATAAATTATGTCACAGCAAGGTATGTATTCCAGACAATGAGAAGATGCTTAATTGATGATAACAGATGGATAGGTGGATTGATTAAAAATATCACTGAGCAGGTAACTAAAAGAGATGTTTTGGTTGGGAGAATTTGTGCATATCCCTCCCATCTGTGCCCTGTTTCACACTGCATATAACGGGAAAGTAGCATCATAACCCAGAGAGGAACACAAGCTTTGAAGTCAATTAGACATGGGTTTGCCTCCCAGCTCTGCCAGTTACTAAGCTTGAGACCTTTGAAATGACGACTGATGCACTGAATCAGTTTCCTCATTTATGATGGTACATTTCCTATTACATAGAAAGATCACATGAAATAACAGATATGCTTACAATTTGTTTTTTTATCTTTCCCTTTCCTGATCCCCATCTTTATACAAACTGTTATGCAATTGAAGTCAGTAGGAACCCTGAGAGGGAAAGGTGGCAGCCCTAGGGGTAGTTGGTCATACAGCAGTTTATAACAGGGTTAAATGGAAAGTTAGTATAAGTGGATATGTGCTATGTGACAAAAAGAGAAGGTCAATTCCACTGTATCACAGTATTCATCCTTAATTAAATATAAATATTCCATTATGAGATGATTCAGAGTTACTATATCTTATAGTGTAATGCTCAATAAAGACAGGGATACATGCCTGTCTTGCTTCCTGCATTGTTTGCAAGAAAAAAAAAAAAGCCCGGCACATAATAGGCACATGAATATTCATTGTATATAAAAATGTTAAATGCAAATAAAAAGTAGCTGCTTTCAGTGGACCAGAAGAAATGAATGAAATTCTTTTAAAATAACTTAGAATCTGGATTGCCACAGACACTGTTCAAGATGAGTTTTCATAAAAATCTTTTCTTTCAGAGCATTAAGGTTGTCTGCAAACTTGCCTGGGAACGTACAAAAGAGGAAGATTTTGAATGTCAGTAACTTTTCTGAATATCCAGCTCCACAAAATACAACTTTTCCTTTAATTGCAGAGTAACAAAAGACCTTTGTAAATATAGGGAAAATACAGAGAAAATAAAACCACACCACTTAGACATATGCAATTTTAAGATGCTGATATTTTTCCTTCTAATACGTGTTTTTAAGCAGGGACTAAATACACATCTGCATACATTTTCAGAGTAGGAGTTATAGTTTAGATGAATTTTTGCATTCTGATTTTGATTACAGCATATTATAGGCATCTTCTCCATAACAATTCTTCATAAAATTTTAAATTGCTGCCTATCCTATGAGGTATGGATCCAGTACTTATAAAAACTGAGTATAGTTTAGTGCTGCAGGAAGAAAGAGTCTTGGGCTGGTGCCAGCAATAATGACCGACTCAGGAAGGTCATTAGGTAATGTCTGTTTAGGTAATGGTGTCATGTTTTCTGGGGCACTGTAAAGCAGCATTTCTGGGGATTGAAGAGAATGCACGTCAGACTAGGTAAAACAGCACACCTGAGGGTCTGAAAGAAAAGAAATAACTTATGAGGAAGAAGACTGACAGGGAAAGCTAGAAAATGGATATTTAATGTCCTGTCAGCCAGTCCAAACTATTTTTGGCATGGATAATTCTGCCCATTATTAAGGAACTGAGGTATGATGGTGTATCTGTGTGACCACTGACACCGTTTATCCCTCCACATCTGAGCAGGCTGGAAGAAAGAGATTTCCAAATTAATATAAAAGTTCTTAGATGGATTATCTTTCTGTAACGATACCTAACATTGACCAAGTGCTTACTGTGTACCAGCGTCTGTTCTGTGTTCTTTCCATCCATTAACTTAATCCTCACAACAACTCCAATAAATAATTTCCATTATTAACTCACAATCCCCATTTTACAGAGAAGATAAAGGAGGTAAGGGAAGTCATACAAATTGTTGAGGGAGTAAAAGCCAATAAGATTTAAACCCAGGAGTTCTGGTTCATATATATGTGCATATATATATATTTTTTTCCAGTAAAGTATATTCACAATGCTGTGTGTATTTCTTTAGCTTGCCCATTGGTGGTTTTTCTAATCTATAAAATCTTGCCAGGGCCGGTGAGATAGCTCAGTGGCATAAGCGCCTGCCTGGAAAGTGCGAGGTCCTGAGTTCGACTCCTGGTACCCACATTAAAAAAAAAAAAACACAAAAAACTTGTCAGTGTTTCTCTCTAACTGTGGTCTCTTTGCTTGTCCTCTGTTTACAAAAACTAGAGAAGACAATACTAGCTGTGGCATTGCCCCACCTCATATGTTTGACCCTAGCCACTGGAAACTTGCTTTTCCTCTCACCCTCTTACGAACATATTTTCTGTAAAACTGACAATAGCTTTCCAGTTACTGTGGAGCCTTTTTTGACACTGTCCTACTAGAGCTCTTCATAGCATTGAAGACAGCAACTTCTTCCTCGATAATTTCTGTCATAGAGTTTCTATAACACTGAGCACTCTATTTCTCTCTTTATGACATTTCTTTATCTGTTTGATGACCTCTTCCATTTTGTATCCTCAGCAACTATAGTCTACAAATTTTCACTGTTACCCACTGTTTTTCTTACCCAGCATATGTTCCCAGTCTAATATCATTTTCAAAGATTTTATCTATCATCTTTTATAATTGTTCTCTAGTTTATGCTCTCTAGAACTGGGTATAAATGTGTTTAAACTTTTGTATCCATCTGTGAGCTAAACAGCTTCTAAATGGCTGATAGACACCCTAAATTTAACAGGTATAAAGTGCAAATAAGCATCATCTCCCTCAAATTACCCGATCCTCCCCAACGTTAACTACGTAAGTTAACAGTAGCATGCTCCACTAACTAGAATATTAGCATTCCTCTTGTTTTTTTGCTTTATCATCTCTACATAGTACTGATTTTCAAGACTTTCTTATTCTATTTCCCAAATGCTATTGAGTCTTGCATAAATGATGACACTTTGGATTCTGAGTGACTGTAAGGAAACTCAACTTCAACTTCTCCTTGGGGAAAGGGAGTCCATATAGATTCATTTCACACCAACAAGAGGAATCACACTTGGGGGGTAAAAGAATTAATGCTACCAACTATCTAAATGTATTGATCTCGCTCTTGTATCATTCCACACTAATTTCTGCTTCTCTCTGCTTATTAGCTCTATCCCCTCCAGATTCATACCTTCATGTATAAAGAAATGGCCCTTCCTTTAGTAGCTCCAGTCCTAGAAGTGATATTTTTGGCCCAGCTTGGCATAATTACATAGTGTGATTAAAAAACTACAGAGAATGTTTAAAATAAAAATTAAAAAACTAAAAATTATTACAGTAAAAGACATATTGTCATCATTTCTCTCAAAATACTTACCCTCAGTTCAAACATCTTATCTCAGTATTCTTGCAACTTTCTGAAACACTTCTCGCACTCCTCTTCCATTACTGTCTTCTAGTGTCTCCCACTGTCCTGGATCATTTCAAAATGTTAAAGGCAATTCGTATTAAATAAAAAGGTTAGAGTGTGTTCTCATTCACCTGATTCACCAGATCCGGCACTGTGCCCTGTGCAACTTTGACTCTTCCCAAAAGTCAAAATAACTATGAAATGTAAATGTTTTGAATTGATTTAATACATCAAGGCAGCCAGTACAGCACAGTTAAAGACCTTCTGGAAAGAACTGCTTCAGAAAGTGGCAAGAATGATGGGATAAGAGTGTTTAGCAAGGCAGATTAATGGCAATGCATCTTTTACTGTAATAATTTTTATTTAAACAGTCCACGTATGTTGTGATCACATTTTGTATTGTGGTGTGATATGAGGATAGCAAGAATTAACAGATTTGATGGATCTATGTAATATTTTCCACTAGAATTATACTTTTGGCTTAGGGGAGCTCAAAAAGAGAATTTGGTTTTATCAGAAGAATCAGAGAAGGAGTGATGCACAAGAAAACATATTAAATGTCTACTACAAATTTATTACTACCTCTGTACACCTATTTCCACTTCATTTAAAAATCTTTTTTTTCTAAACTATTCTTCAATACTATGGAAGCCTCCTTCCTTACCTGCCTTTCTCCAATTCTCATTCTCCTTAAATCTATTGTCAACATAGATTTGATTTCATGTAAATAAAATACAAAAATACAATTTTTGTGTGTGTAATTATTACCCATCTACATAAGCTCTTTAAAAGGGCCTACTCACTTTCATGTTAAAATTTTATGACTCCTACACCCATACTTGCCAATCTAAACTGAAGTATTATTATTATTTCAGGTTCTGCATATCTTCCCCTAATGTCATCAATTGGTTATGTTTTTGTAGAAAACAGCAAGCCTTCCTCTTGCTTCTGCTTCTCTGATTAAGGTGCCCTTCTTTTGGTATCCCTGACTCCTTAGTTCTGCCCAAATCCTACCTGACCCTTAAAGTTCAGTTTTTATACAAATTCCACATCCTATCTCTCTAATAGGTATTGAACTTCTTCAGTACTTCTGCATATTTGTATCTGTGCTAAAATAAATATGTTTTCATCACCAAACTTCCTGTCAAAATTGGAAACTCCCCGAAAGCAGAGGCTTTGAGTTAAATTACCTTTGTATTCTCCACACTAAAACATTTTTATTGAACAGCAAGCATATTATAAGTATTAGGGAAATGAAATTGCAAATAAAAATACTACAGATTGATCACATGAGTCATTTTTCTGAGATCTCTCCCAGTATTCTACTCTAAAAAATTTAAAAGTCACATATTTGACCTATTCGAAACCATGCTACTATGCTGTCATTATATCCATTATATTAAGGGTTAATTAAAACTTCTTTCATTAAATTCTCTACTTTGAAAATTGGATGATCAGATTATTCTAAACATTTAAGTAAATAAAAGATAGTCAGAATCTCATGTTAGTCTACATTTTCCAATATAGCATACTGGCAAAAGTGGAATTTTTCTTTGATGTTTACAGCAATATCCTAGCAAAATATCATAATTAATATTACCATTTTTACAAGTATACTTGAAAAAAACAGTATTCAATTTTAGATCAGCTCTCTAGTAATCCCAGAATTCTTTTGAAATAAACTTATTTATGAACTTGTACTAAAAAATTTGTGTCTTAGACTCATTTCACTGAATAGACTATGCCATTTCTTTCCTGAGGCATGTATGATTTTCCTTATTTTCTTCAGGTCTCCTTGCCTGCTCCGTCCAGTTATTTACTCAGTAATGACTTCCTGAGTCTTTTCTGGGAGCCATCTGTTTCTCAGCCCCTTTGCTCATGAGCCACCTTCCCCTGGGTGTTCTGTTTACTGCTCTGATGCCGGTGTTGTGCCCAGCACAGACCTAGTCTCTGAACCCCCAAACCATATATCCATTTGCTTGTTCAATATCTTTACTTGGATTTTGGACCCCTACCTCTGATTCAGTATATTCAAAACTAGTATTTTCTTCTCCAATTCTGTCCTCTTTGTCAGCAGATGACACCATTATACACAGACGCAAAAGCTAAAACACTGAGAATTTGTCTAACCTCCCCTGTCTCTCACCATCCTGTCAGTCGCTAGATGATCTTTCCTACCTCTCAACTGTGTAATCCATTAATTTACTTCTTTCTCCACATCCACTGTCACACTTGCGGTCACCATCATCATCTTTTCTACTCTTCTCTAACTCCCTTTTAAGCAGTTCTTAGCATCTGCATTTACCCTTCTTTAAATCTATTGTTGTTGATCTAGTGATCTTTTTAAAAATATTGATCTGACCATGTTATTATTTTTTTAACAATAGCAAAGTTTTATTAAAGGTAAGAAAAGAAACAGGCTCTGCAGAGTGAGTTTGGTCAATTAAAAGTAGGCAAGGAAGTGCACCCTACAGGGTGAGGTTGGCCCACCATGCAAGAGAGAACACAGTGGCCTTATTCCCATTCTTAAAATTCCACATTATTTCCTATTATTACAAAGATTTGTCTAAAAAGGCCTCTAAGGACTTACTTCCCTCTCCAGGCTATCATTATTTTTCTTCTGGATTTATTTCTATGCATTAATAGTGAAAACTTCTTTCTCAAATAATGCTATTTCCTAACTCAGAGGCTTTACACACATTTTGAAATTGCATTTCTGTTCATTTAAAGCAGAAATAAAAATATCCACATGATTAGATAAATTAGGAGTACAAAAACTTATAAAATAAAAACTGAATGCTTTCTTCCCATTCCCATTCCATCACTCTTCTCAAAAGCATCCAATGCCACTTTTCTCTTGTGTATTTTTCCTAAAATGTGTACGTGCATGAATGTGTGTGAGAACGAATACGTGTATTTATTTGAGGAGGTGAGTTTGCTCTGTGCTCTACTCTATATGATAGTGTAGTGATTAAAGTATAAGTTCTGGAACCTGAATGCCTAAATTCAAATCCCACCTCCATTTCCACCAATAACTAGGCATGTGACCTTGAACAAGTTACTTATTTACTCTGCGACAGTGTCTTATTTTCAAAATGGGAAACTGATAGGCTCTACTTCATTGTTTGCTGTGAATATTAAATGAATGTACTCATAGACAAACACACATGAATCATCATGAAGCTGATGCAGATTCTGCTATCATCTGAATGTATTTACTTTAGTAATATATCCTAAACTTAGAAAAAAAACCAGGATGGATATATGGACCTATCATTCTAATTAAGATATAGTCCCAAGCCTAAATTCGAATTTGTCACCTAATTTCCAAATGCTGTCTTATTGGTGGTTACATTCTGGGTTAGCCAATTATCCCTAAGACTCAAACATTTCTTTTGCTCCAATGTGCACATACTTTAGCAATGGCCACCTGTATTTTTGAGAAGGGCAAAGAGAAATATTACAGAATATATTATTGATGCTGTTTAATGGCTTTTTCCTCAAAGTGCCAAGCTCTCCCCTTCATTCATGGAACTTTGAGTCTAATAACTATCTTTGGAATTGTACTAGTAGGCTACAAATTTCATTATTGTGGCTCAAATCAGTGCTCTGCTCATAAAATGAATTAAAAATCCCATGCTAGCTCTTGTTGGTTCTGAGAATCCTGTGATCAATTAGCCACCACCAATGATCTCTGTTTAAAAGACCATTTTGAGAATTGGTTTGACCCTGCTGCCTGCTACAGTAGCCACACTTCTTTCTACCATGATGACATTCTTTTTTTTTTTTTTTTTTTTTGGTGGGTACCGGGGGGTCGACCTCAGGACTTCGCGCGCCAGCAGGTGCCCGTGCCGCTGAGCGATATCACCGGCCCTTTTTCCGTATGTGGGTTCTGGGAGTCGAACTCGGGCCCTTGCGCTTGCCAGGCAGGCGCTTACGCCGCTGAGTCATCTCACCGGCCCCCATGATGACATTCTTTCATCCCCACTGTAATGCATTCCACTATCTTTTTCACCCTATAATTTCACACTTTTTAAGCACTTTGATGTTTTCCTCACACATGGGTTTATCATGGAGAAATAAGTTTCTGTCAGTCCATTTTAGGAGCCACAGGGAGTGGGTTTGTGTGTCACATACAACACATATGATATAAGACTTTAGGTATCTTTTTCTTCACTACATTGATGGTTTCTCTCATATCTGCTTCATTTGGTATGGATCATTATTACATCTTAGTTAATTTTGTTGTTGCTAAGACAAAATACTCAACACCCAAACTTAAAATAGGAAAGGTTTATTTAGCTCACAGTTTGTAGAGGTTCCATTTCACAGTTGGCTGGGTTGAAGGCAGATTGGCATGGTAGAGGGGCATCAAAGAAGAGAAACAGTTCATGGTGGGCAGAAGGCAGCAAAGCAGTGAAATAGCGAAAAAGCAGCAGCAGGCCTGTCTTCTTTCTGTCCCCTTATATATCTATCCAGGGCACCTGCTTTTTGGGTGATTTCACCCACACCCAGGTTGGGCCTTCCCATTATACACTCAGAAATATGCCAAACCAATCAATGGACGAATTTAGTAATCACACACCCTTACTCACAGCATCACACACTTAATCCCAGCATCACGCACTCTAGATCCAGCCACCTCTGAAAAGCCCCACCTATCACCTCTTGAAGCTTTGGTGGGACATCTAGACACAATCCATAACAATAAAACTGTTTTTGGTGAACTGAGCAATGCTGCTGCATGAGCTGGCAGGATGAATTCTGAATCTCTGATGAATTCATGTATTAACAAATCCAATGCAAAATTATGTATTCTCTACTCTGATCAAGTACTTTTGGGGTTCTTTTGTCTCCAGTATGCCCTATATTTTGCCAAAGAAAATTATCAAAATTTTACAATTCCTTCGTTATTAAACTTTCGGTCCTAAGGTATAATTTTTGTTTGTGACCCTGAGGCATGTAGGATCTGATGGACAATTTTACTCTTGTGCTACTAAGACGCAAAGAGAACAAAGAGAATTTGCTTCTTATCCAAGGTTATTCCTTTAGATAACTCCATTACTTGCTCTTCAAGCAAAGCAGGAACAAATTCAACAACAGTTTGAAGAGAAAGGACTGCTTCTGCGGGCAAAGTATTAGCATGGGTGTTTGGAAATCCTAGGTACTCTAAGTGAGCCAAAATTTCCCATTTTGATTATTGGGGGCCCCTTCTTTCTCAAAGAATGTCTTGATTTTCCATTGGAAACTCAGTGAGTCTGTGAGTTCATTCTAGGATATTCCATTAGATAATCTATATCTAGGGGCTAGGGATATAGCTTAGTGGCACAGCACCTGCCTGGCAAGGGTGAGGTAATGAGTTTGATTTCTGGTACCAAAAAAAAAAAAAAAGAAAAAAAAAGAGATAAGCTATATCTGTTCTTCCCTTGTGCACCCTGGGATGCCAGCAGTTCCTAATGCTACTTGGCTTCCAGAGATTGGGTCCATTCTGATCCAATCATATTTTTCCCAAGTTACAGGAACTTTTTTACTTTTTTTTTTTTACATTTTTGACAGTTGTTTCTAGATCTGTCAAAGTTCTTAGTTGTATATAACAAAAGTTGAGCTTGGATGCTATAGTAGATATAGTTTTTTCTTTCGTTATATTTTACACTTAGCTACTCTTTGCATGTTGGGAATCCAATAATTTTTGTATGAAAATTTTTATCTTCCAATTTACTAATTTCTCTAGTTTTTTTGTTCTAGCTGCTATTCTAAGCATGCGATTCTTATATCTAAGAACATCAGTAAGTTCATCCTACACTTCAGTGTTTATATTTCACTGCTTCCTTTTGCTGAATATTTTCAGGACAATGTACATAATACATGTACATCATGGAGGTAGTAGTGGGCATTAGCATCTTGCTTGTGCCATTAATGGTAATGCTTTTACCAATGGTTCATCACTAAGCTTATTGATGTTGTTTTGGTTTGATGTATGTATTTTTATTATTTTTAAGCATCCAATTTTATTCTACCAAAAATGTTAATGAAATCCTGATTTTGAATTTTGTCAAGTTGCTTTGGAATCGTTTTAAAGTATTAGGTATTTTTCATTTTAACCTGTTAGCATGATGTTGCTTACTAGAATTCTTAGAAGACCACAATAACATCTTATTGTTTTCAGATATTTTAATAATATCTCTTTTTTTCTTTCTAATTCTACCTTTCTTTTCTCATGGTCATACAGATTTAAAGAGTCAGAAAGTGTATTTTATATCTCAAATATCACTTTCAGCATCCAATTGCTGTACTTTGAATCAACTTTAAGTTACTGCTATGTCTTCTAAAATTTCTCCCTTCTGTACTATTCTAAATCCTTCAATTCTCTTTCCTCTCTAATAACTATCTCCCAGTAGGAAATTCAGAGCCCAGGACAACCCTCTGTGGGCATTTACTAAGCAACTTGCAATGAAAACTTGCTAAAATAGCATATTAAAGTATATATATATATATATATATATATATATATATATATATATATCCTTGGAAATTAAGGTAGAAGATTCCAAAGCAATCAAAGAGTTATTAAATGCCTGCTAAATTTCAGGCACATTGGTAAAAATGGAAATGATTAATATGCCATTATTTCGATTTTGAAAGAACCATAGTTTTGGTAGGAGACAAATAGGCAAGTAGGATAGCACTACAGAGGGGTATTACGAGGGTACTCAGGCAGAGTGCCTCACTCTGGGGGAGGCACAGGGTGCAGAGTGTGTAGTTATTTCAAAACACAAAGAAAACTACTTTTCTTATTTGGCGCAATTGATAAAAATTCAAAAACAGGAGAAATTTGATATTCAATTCTAGAAAAGTTCGAAAATATAACTAATATTTGTTACTTATCCAACTTCAAATTTTTGTAAGAGTATAATTTTATTTACATTAAAATAAACAAGTAGTTAGCACTTTGCCTCCAGAGGGTGGTATCATCCAGTGAATTTGTGGAATCCCAATGTCACATGGCATTTTAAATCAACCCAAGTAGCTTTTATGCTATAGAATCCTAATTTTAGAGAGTAAGTATAAGAAAGTTTGGAAATATATTCTCTCCATCCTAGAAAAGAACATTCAGTGTACTAAAGATTTTAATCACTTACTATCTGCTGCTATAGCATATTATACCGACTATAGATATGCCTGGAAGTTTCCAATTAAGGAACATAAAATTAATTTTCTTGAGTACTATATTTCAAAAAGAAAATGCAAAATATGAAAATCACCATCCTCATAAATTTCAGTCTTTACTAAGTGATAGTGATGATGATAAGTGATGGTGGTGGTGGGGTAGTTCATGGTGGCACTGGTTGTAGGAAATGTATGTAAATTGTCTTTGAAAATTGTTTTTAGAGACATTAGTTTGAAGTTATGTATAACTGTTTGGCTTCAAATAATATCAGTAATTTTGTTGCATCTCTCACCCTAAATTTAGTCTAAAATGACATTTTGATATTTTAAAAATTCAAATTTACTCCTTAAGATTGAATATTTGGGGGGGCCGGTGAGATAGCTCAGCGGCATAAGCGCCTGCCTAGCAAGCCTGAGGTCCTGAGTTCGACTCTTGGTGCCCACATACGAAAAAAGGGCCGGTGATATTGCTCAGCGGCACGGGTGCCTGCTGGCGCACGAGGTCCTGAGTTCGACCCCCGGTACCCACACACACACACACAAAAAGATTGAATATTTGACACCTTTGAAGCTATGTACAGAATTTTTTGTAGACTCTGTAGTCAGTTCAAAAGTAGTGACAATGACGGGAGTATGGTAATCAGTACTCAGTCTTCTGGGAGGGTTATTTTGAATAGAAAAATAAATATTCGATTGAATGCTTGATTAAAAACTACTAGTTGTCTTCTCTATGGATTTTCCTGTCTTACATGGTGGTAGAATCCCTGATTTTTATATGAATCCAAGTATACATGGAATAAAGGATACATTTATCTGTCTTCTTTCAATCAAGTTGAGGCTATGTCAATAGATTTGACCACAGGGATACATGCAGAATTGCTACATGGAAGTCTTGCATCTTCATTAATAGACAATCATTATGTATCCTTTGTCCTGTTTTATTTGTCTCTTTCTCATTCTGATAGACTGGAATGCAACAAAATATCTGGAGTAAAAGAAGTTATTTTTGCCCATGGTGAGCATTGGGGTGGGAGGTCACATCAATAGCAGATCAATATGAGAATTCATAGATCTGAAAAATTTAAGGAATTGAGCCATCTGGATGTCCCTAGACTTCTTTTTTTTTTTTTTTTTTTGTGGGTACCGGGGGGTCGACCTCAGGACCTCGTGCGCCAACAGGCGCCCGTGCCACTGAGCGATATCACCGGCCCCTTTTTTTTGTATGTGGGATCCGGGAGTCGAACTCGGGCCCTTGTGCTTGCAAGGCAGGCGTTTACGCCGCTGAGCCATCTCACCGGCCCGTCCCTAGACTTCTTGACTCCTAGCTTTTGTATAAGAGAAAAATAAGTATATTTCTTCTGTAAGTCACTGTAATTTTGGGCCTCAAAAAGAATCTCATCCCATGATTCATGCGAATAAATGTGTTGGTTTAAAAGATTACATTGTTTTCTAGAGTCAATATGTATTTTTCATGTAACAGAGAAATAATAAAAAATTTTGCATTTTGTCAATTTCAATTATGCTTTATATTCACATTACTGTACTATCATTTAAATATTAATTTTCAAGAACCCTTCTGCATTGGAAGAATATTGGAGGACTTGAGATAGATCAAGGATGGACTAATGGTGAAGAGAAGCAGCATTATGGAAATTCTTATACAGAGTTTAAGAGAGGGTATGAGGTCCCTTGGGGTTTCTTGAAAATTTAATGTTGCTATGTTCTTATCTTTTAACTCTCCTACAAATATTTATTTGGTGCCACTGTGCTGAAGGCACTATTTCACAGGCTGACTGTGGTGTGATTAAACAGATGAGTCCTAATTGTCATGAAAGTTGTGTTTCAATGGGTGGATACAGATGATTAATAAGTAACCAACTATACAATATGTGAAAGGGGATAAGTGTTATAGGAGAAAGCAAAGGTAGCATTAAGAGACAGAGTGAAACAGACAATTCAGAGATATTTTTTTTCCCTTAGTCAGAAATAGGGTAAGCATTTAACCACCATATTCCCAAACCCTCTGCTCTTCATAGGGTCCAGTTCCTGCATCCTTGTTGGTGAGGACACACTGACACCGGTTACCTGGTCCTTCCCATCCCAGTGACATTTTAAAGAATTATAAACTTGAACTCTTCTTTGTCTATAAAATGTTCACCTTCACTGACTCAGGCAAATAGATTTTAAAATATCTTTTAATATTGGGAATGCTATCCTGTAACAAAGACGTCATTCGAGGTGGGGAGGAACTCCATGTGCACCCTAGTCACGGCTTACCACTCACCAGCCAGATGCTGTTGGGCAGCACTAAGCTCATTGCTTGATTTGTGAAAGGAGATAGAACTGGCAAGCTTAGGGTTAAATGAGATCCACCCTATGAAAGAAATATATGGCCTTAGACAGTGGCAGTTGTTATTGTATTTAGTGTTTTTTCAAGGACCCAAGCACAGGACTTTTTATGGCATGGAGATTCGTGTGAGGACTGTGTGGGCTGAGAGCAGCAGCTTCTGGTAAGCAGAAGCACATGAGTCAGCACGTGTGTGTTTAGACTTGCCTCTTCAGCTTACTACAGTCATCACGCCCTGCAGTAAGGGCATAGTCTTAGTGTTCTGTGAGAAATACCGAGTTAAACGAAAATCAGCTAGATCAACTCATCTCAGTATCTCATCTTTAACTATCTATATTAAATATACACTAAATGTATATACAATATTTGTCAATAAAAATGAAAAAGTAACCCTATGAGAACAAAATCAGAGATGATGGTAAGCCAGGAAAACATTACGATATATGTGACAATCAAGATTAATAGTTTTTAAGATAAATGGAACTTTTAGAAATCAGGAGAAAGGAAATATACCACCCTACCATCAAAGGCCAAAAAATATCTAAATGCACAATTTAAATAAAAGCTTAATCAAGAGACACATGAGAACATTTTGTTTTCAATGCTTATTAAAGACATTTTTTAAAAAGAGAGAAAATATAAATAAATAGACATTCTCATACACTGTATACACTATGTAGGTATATACTGTAAATTTGTATCGCTAGAGAAGCTTTGTTAGTAGGAACAAAAAGTCGTGAAAATGTTCAAAATATCTCAAAAGTGAAACATTGCAAGAATTGATCTAATTAGAAATAATAAAGATGCATGCAAAGTTTTATGTACTTGGATATACACCTGAGAATTATAAAGAATAGGAAATTATAGAAAATCTAAATATGTAGCAATAAGGGGATTGACCCACGGATGTGTTCATAAATGACATGCTACTTGCAAGTGGGCCCTGACTGGATGAGGTGGTTCACTAGGGTTGTGACCTGAAAGGGTATATCTCTCTAGCTCTTCTCTCTAGCTTTTCACTTTGATCTTGCTTCCTGGCTGCCATGACCTGAGCATCTTCCCTCCTTGGCAGGTCCTTCTACCAGGCTGTTTCTGCATTTGAGCCTGTCAGCTATGGACAGAAACTTCTGGAACTGTGAGCTAAAATACATCTCTCTTTAATTTGTGGGTGTTCAGTATTTCCTTGTCCCAGTAACAAGGAAAGTAAGACACCCACTCAGTAACTGATGTGCTGATTGTGGGTCTGGGTAGTTAAACACTTTCAATTAAATGCACGTAAATTTTCCACAGTTCTCTTGTTTGTTTTTCTTAAATATTGTGTCAAACCAAAGATCTGACAAATTCTCCACTCTCAAGGTATTTTCCTTATTTTCATCCTTCCCCAAATGTTTTCACGTTGCAGAAGGAAGCTGATATATCTAGGAGAATATCTGCTCCAGTTTGCTCTATCAATATACTGTCTTGTTCTAGTGGTTTCTGGATATTGGCTTCTGTTTTAAAATGCAGATTTTATTATTATTTCAATATGATGATGTCAACAAATCAGGAGGTGACTACCACTGAAAAGATAATTTGTTACTCACCGTTGTGAAAAGGAGATTCTACTCCCTACAGATAGTCACACAGAGAAGAATATAGGATCAGGAGACAGTGGGATCAAGGGAAAAGCATGGAAAACAGCATTTACTGTGATTTCTGAGGAAAAGAACAGGCAAGGCAGAATAGACAAGTTTAGAATTGGCTAGTTTGAATGATAAATACAGGCTATAGTGTAAGGTCTAAATTTAGTTGCTTGGTATCTGGCCTTGGGGCAATTAGGGCAGAATGATGCCCTCAGTTTAATAATGGACAGCAATGGTTCAGGATACAAGTTTTGGGTTGCTTGCTTTGTGAATGAAAAGCACATTTCAGGCAAGCAGAGTCCTTTACCATCTCTAGAAATTGGCTAGCCCTTAGAAGGGCAGACTTTCTGTGAACCATTGATCTTGATTGTCAATTTGATCAACTTGAGAGATACCTTGGAGATCAGTAAATCACACTTCTGGGTATGCCTCAGAGTGTCACAGATGTGCAATTTTGGGATCTACGTCTGGTCCCTGGACCTTTCTGCTCTCACAGTGTTCCCCTGTTCTGTTTTCTAGCCACTATGAAGTGAGCAGCTTGGCCCCACCATGCCCTTCTGTCATGTTGTTTCTGACTCAGAGCCAGCCGACCATGGACTGAAACCTCTGAAACTGTGAGTTAAAATAAACCCTTCCTCTTTTAAGTTACAGGTGTCAGGTATTTTCTCCCAGCAATTGAAAAGCTTGCCAGTACTGGGGAACAATGGCTAATACAACCTCCCTTTCTGTATCTATCCCTAATGTAATTTCCCATCCTTATCTCCCAGTAGTTGCTTTCTCCAATGCCTTGTCCTTAACTCAGTCACAGAATCCTGAGTTCTGCCAGTTTCATGTCTGGATTTGACACTTCTGGTCCCCAGACCTCTCCACACTTCACTTCACCTTGCATGGGAATATGGCAGCTGTGATTCTTCTGCAAGCTCTATACGTGCCTAGGGAACTTGGGTCCAGACTCAGGTTGTTTCTTTGTTGGAACACTGAAAACAGCTTTGTTGTAGCTTAGGGCATTTTGGAAACAGTACTGAAAAAACTACCAACATCTGGATGACTCAAACACCTCTGGTTTCTTTGGTTGTCCCCCACAGCTATGTTTCTGGAGACTAAACACTGAATTCTGATTTTCTGCCAATTTTCCCCTTGTTCTGCTGTTCCTTTCTTTCTGCTCCACCTTCTAATTTGTCTTCTCCTCCAAACACCAGCAGAGCTTTCCTCCTTCCTGTTATGAGGAGACTGAACTTGCATAAGATCCCGATGCCTCCCTACTCCATAGCTTATAAAAGCAATTCTGCGACGGGAATAATTGAAGCCTTGCTTTCATTATTGGAGTTGTGAACAGAACAAGTTCTAGGCTTCAGTGGTGATTAAAAACGCAATGATTTAGCGCTTGTTACAGACTGAATACTTTGTCCCCAACCCAGTTCATGTGTAGATGCCCTAATCCCCAACACAAAGGTATTTGGAGGTGAGCTCTTTTAAGAAGAAATTAGGTTTAGCTGAGGTTTTAAAGGTGAGGGTCTGTTAATAGGATTAGTGCTTTTAAGAAATGACAGCAGAGAACTTGCTCCCTCTCCGTGAGAACTCACCATATAACCACACAGTGAAAAATCGACCTCTACAAGCCTGGAAGTGGGCCCTCATTAGGACCTGAACATGCTAGTACCCAGATTTTAGACTTCCAACCTTTGAAACTCTAAGAAAATTATCTGTTCTTTAGGCCACCTAGTCTGTGGTATTTTGTTATAACAGCTCAAATTGCATAAGACAGTGTGTTGAAATATTATTCTCTCTACAATGTCACCTTAGTAAATTTTGTACCCTACAAAGGACATTTAAATTATCTATGTGCCTTTTTCCCCAGGAATATATATCCATGGGCTCTGTCATTATCCTGTCTTCAAGTTAGTCTAGGTAAATTTTTGCTGCAATGAAAAGGTGTCAACTTTTTCTAATAAACATTTTCAATCTCCCCCAGAATACTGTGCTTATTTCTCTTCCTAACTCTCCAGGTCACTTCCTTGACCACTAGGAAGATTAGGCAAAACTGCAAGCAAAGCTCTCCTTTAAAGGATGTCCCGTAGGCAGGTGTCTTGCAACACTGGAGTTGGAGGAAATAAGCAGCTGTCTGATGAAAGCCAGCAGGATAACCCTATCCAAATCAGCCACCATGCCTCTCCCCTGCCCAAGTGAACTAATCTGTGGCCTCAGCCACTGGATTCAATTTCGATACAGGCACAGATAAACTGGGGGACCATTTTGTCTTTTTAAAAAATTGTTCCAGGAGGCAGTATCTTCAGAGTGATTTGTTATAGTCTCTTATTCAGGCTCAGTAAATCTTTCTTCAAAACAGGCTTTAATACGCCCAAGGCCACAGTGCATCTGCCTGAACTACTGAAACTGGATTTTTCTCTGAGAAGAATTATTTAAAAGTTAAGAGACCAAACCCATGGACTAAAAGCTTGGTCTTCTCTTCCATGGTTATTTTATATCTGTTTCTGCATATGGCTCTCACAGAATTTTGACTTCAACTCAAAATTACATGGCTTCTGTATTTGGGTCTGTTTTGGGTCAGTTTATTCTGAAATTTACACATTGTAGTTTCAATACTTGTGTATTAATATACAATATAGCATAATTGCTTGATTTTTTATAATTTAACAAATATTACCAAATAACAAATATATTAGTAAATAGAGTAAAACTGCAGATATCAAAGCTAAAAACAGTGGTTTGAAGGTAGAAAAATGATACTAAATTCTTTTTTAGGAACAAGTAGCTTGCACCTTGCATCTCTAGCTTGCACCTTTTACATAATTAACTGTTGTTCTAGAGTGTCAGAACAGTAGTACAGAAAATCAAGGGCCGGTGAGATGGCTCAGCGGCTTAAGCGCCTGCCTGGCAAGCGCGAGGTCCTGAATTTGACTCCCGGAACCCACATACGAAAAAAGGGCCGGTGATATCGCTCAGCGGCACGGACGCCTGCTGGTGCTCTAGGTCCTGAGGTCAACCCCCGGTACCCACAAAAAAAAAAAAAAAAAAAAAAAAGAAAATCAACATTTACAGTCCATGATCCTTAGTAAAATAACTAATGAAGGATATGGCCCAAGATAAGAAAATTGAATCATAATAGAATGATTGGAATACAATAAACAAGAACTGAAATTTTAAAAGTGTTGGCAAAAATAAGAGTAAGTATATAGTCATATTTCTTAAAAAATAGGAAGCTAAAGAAAAAATAATTTGGGAACAATTGGATATTCTATGAAAACATTTTGACCAATTTGACATTTGACTCTAAACTTTTTTCCTGTATTTTTAACTTAACTATGCTGAAATTCCATGTTTTTTGAATAATAGATCTGTCAATCTTATTGTTTATTGTTTTTAAATTTTAATATTTTATTTAGAAATTTCATTCATTCTCCAAGGTTATAAAAATATTTGTGTATAATTTTTAAGAACTTATATTGTTTCCCATATTTCCAAAACTGAGAGTCACATGAACCTATAATATACAAAATAGGAATATACTTTATTTTGAAATACAGCACAAAGGACATGTTTAAGTAGAAAATCATAATTTTATAGAGTGTGGGACTACAGAGAGAAGGTATGTCATAAATCTTTGAACAGTATGTTAAAAAATTTGAATTTACACTAAGAGTTGATTATAAGTAAGATGGTAAATTATTTCTTCTAGGTTACTGATAGGTTACCCTGTTTCCATGGAGAGAATAAATCATCAGTCTTATTGGTATGATACTTTTAATTAGAGATTAAGAGCATCAAGTGTGACAAGTTTTTGTGTCTATTTTTTCTTTCACATGTTTTAGGTTCATTTTGAAGTAGTAAGGAACAGACGAAATGTGTAATGGAATTATTGGGTCAGAAAATTTCCAATTTGATGACAGTTGATTGAAGCAAAAAGTTAATTTTATAAAGGCATATTGGGCTGTTTAACCCCCCAAATAAACAAAACAAAACAAAACAAAACAAAATAAAATAAAAATAAAACTCCTTTTTTGTCTTCAGATATGTAATATACTTTTTTCAAAGTGTGGTGTACAGGTCACTTTGTCATATAAATGGCAGTAAAATGAATTACAGAATATGAGAAAAATAATTTTCTAGATTTTGGTCATTTTGGGTTGGAAAGAGCATGGACTTTGAGGCTAGATGGTCCTGAATAGGATTCCCAGATTTAGAAAATAAAAATACAGGATGCCCAGTTACATTTAAATTTCAGGTAAGCAATGGGTAATTTTAAGTGTATGTTCAATGCAATACTTCATAGGGCAACCCTATTTTAGGTTTAATATCCTAGCCTTATTCTTCCTCCCTATGTAATTTTAAGAAATTATTTAATTTCTCAGACCTTAATCTTCACAGTCACCAACAAAGGAACAAAGGAGGATAATAGTCACTTTTAAGGTTGTTGTAAGTCTTTAAATATATGTTGCATACAAAAGACCTTGAACACTATCTAAAATGTGATAGATGTTTAAAAGTGTCAGATTTTCCCCCTCTTCTGATATTTTATGTAGACACATGGAAATAGATACAATTATAAGTTCCAAATTCTCCATGTCAAACATATGTAGATCAGTAACAGAGAAGCTAATGATTTGGATACTGCCAGCCGAGATTTTAAACCAGTCTTCAATTACCTAACTTATGCCCATGTTGCCCTATTATCTCACAGCAAACATCTATAATCCTCTGATGCTAAAAAATGGGAGGCTGGACAGGGCTAGGTTATTGTCCAAAGTTTAATTTTTGATTTCACATGTCTACCTAATTGTGTCATATATTTTCCAGTCACATCAAAAAGATGTGATCATCTTTCCAGTTTTCAAGAGAGAAAGAGTGAGTCCAGCATGTTCTCAATCAAAATAAGAGTTTTCCCACAAAAATAAAAAGAATATGAAAGACTCAAAACAATTTTAGAAAAGAACAGCATATCTTACACCCAAATGTTGGTTTCTCATACCATTCTCCAACAAAAGGAATCAGAGCTTCTTGGAGAAATGGCTCGTACTTGGGGTATGACAGTGATTGTACTAGATAATTTTGGATTAGCTTATACTATAAAAAGTAAGACATACTAAACAAAATACAAGAAAACAAAAATCTAAACAACCTCACACAGATTGGAGTATGTCAAAGGAATGTAGTACTCGAAAGAATTTCTAATGGCCAAAGCTGGAACAATTTGAGGACGAAAATAAATAAGGTAGTGTTGTATTATAACACAAAGTATAAAGTACATATTCATAAGTTTATATTAACATAAATGATTGAATGAATGAATAAATCAATAAATAAATGAGAGGGAAAAAGACAAATCTCCTTTGAAGAATTCCTAATGATTTATATAGATACTTCGCCTTTAAAGAGGTAGAACAGGAGTCCTGAGAGTACATTAGAGAAGGGTTGTAACTTTTTGGTGAGGAGACCTGAAAAACACTATTTTATTCAGATAATCAAGGTCAATGTCAACAATGATCATTTATGTTAGTACTAAGTATCCTGGATATGATGTGATGTGGTGAAAATATCACTTTGTCCGTGTAGTATGCTTCCTCCACAAAATCTATCTAACCTAAAAGAAAAAGGAGGGGGCCGGTGAGATGGCTCAGTGGCATATGCGCCTGCCTGGCAAGCGCGAGGTCCTGAGGTCGACTCCTGGTACCCACAAAAAAACAAAAAAGGAAAGAAAAAGGATACATCTGAATAATACATAGATCTTAGCCAATAATAGTGCATCAATATTGCTCATTAGCAATGGCAGATGTATCATACTGATGTAAGCTATTCTTTTTTTAATATGCGGGTACTGGGAGACGAACTCAGGACCTCGCGCTTGCCAGGCTAGCGCTTATGCCACTGAGTTGTATCACCGGTCCCAATGTAAGCTATTTATAATAAGGAAAACTGGGTGTAGGGTATATGGAAACTCTCTGTATTACCTTCTCAGTTTTTTCTGTAAATCTGAAACTGTTCTAGACATTAAATTTATTTTAAAAAATAAGAGCAAGAACAAAACCGAGAACTTACACTACCTGATTTTGAAGTTTATTATATAATTACTATGAACAAGAGAGTATATAATTGGCATATAATAGTGATAGCAATAAGGGAAAAATAATATAGAGTCCATAAACAGAAGTCTACAAATATGATCAGCTGATGTTTAAACAAAAATGTCAATGTAATGAGGAAAAGGCTCTTTTCAAAAATAGTGCTGGAACAACTGGATATATGTACTAGAAGAAAATGAATCTCAGGTGTTACCTCAACACCTAGACAAAATAAACTAGAAATAAATAGTAGATCTAAAATAAAAGCAAATATTAACTTCTAAAGAAAATATAGCAGAAAATGCACCTTAAAATAAGGACTTTTTTTTTTTTTAGAAAAAATACTAACTGTAAAAAGCAATAGTCATTGAAGTCTGTAAGGATTAAAATCTTTTTTTTTTTTTTTTTTTGTGGGTACCGGGGGGTCGACCTCAGGACCTTGCGTGCCAACAGGCGTCCGTGCCGCTGAGCGATATCACCGGCCCCTTTTTCGTATGTGGGTTCCGGGAGTCGAACTCGGACCCTCGCGCTTGCCAGGCAGGCGCTTAAGCCGCTGAGCCATCTCACCGGCCCAAGGATCAAAATCTTGAACATCAAAAGATAACATTAAATTGGGCTAGGCCTACAATCTGGCACTCTGGGAGGCTGAAACCAGAGGTCCCAAATTGGAGCCCAGTCTGTGTAATTCAGGGACTTAGCAAGACCCTGTTTCAAAATAAAAATTAAAAATAAAAAGGGTTAGGGATGTAGCTCAGTATGAAGGTCCTGGGTTCAATCCCCAGTGCCATTTCAAAAGAAAGAAAACATTAAGAAAATGCTGAGCATGATGGGAATGCTTTGTTCTCAGCTACTTGGGAGACTGAGGCAAGATCACAAGCTTGAGACCAGCCTGGGCTACTTAGATCCTGTCCCAAATGAAAGAGTGAAGAGGGAAGGGATGTAGCTTGGTGATAGAGAACTCCTGGACTCAATTCTCAATACTGAAAAAACACCTATAACATTAAGAAAATAAGAAGGTAAGACATACATGGAGAAAAATATTCACAATAGTTATCTCTTACAAAAGACTTGTAATAAGAAGACAAAAATTCCACAGTTTTTTAAATTGTAAAAAGTAAACAGACACTTAGATGATATATTAATGGCCAATAAAAACGTGAATTATGTGGCTAACATTATTAGTTATCTCCCAAATGCAAATTACATATGCACTAGAATTGCTAAAAATTAAAAAAGACCATCAATGCCAAATCTTGGAAATGATGGGCAGTAAATGGAATTACCATACACTAGAGATAAAAATGTAAAATAATACAACCTCTTTGGGAAACTGTTAACTTTTTCTCACAAAAGGGATCTTACTACTTGGCAATTCCATTCTTAGGCTTATATTTATTCACAATAAATGGACAAATAACTTTTAATAAAAAGACTTATGCACTAATGTTCCTGTCAGCTGCATGAAAAATATTTAAATGCTGGAAAAAGCCCAATACACCAGTAGTGGATAACAAATTTTGTTATATTTATACAATGGGATAGACTGCTAGAATAAAATGGACATACTCCCAATGCATGTGACAACATGGTGTGGCCTTAACATTTATGCTGAATGAAAGAGGCCAGGCATAAAGAGCATGTGCTTGTATGATTCCATTTAAATGAAATCGTATAACATGCAAAAACTAAAACAAAGCAATAGATTAGTGTTTGTACGGAGTGGAGGGGATTAGGGATGGGATGGAGAAGATTAACTCTAAAAGGTTACAGAGAAAACCCTTAGGTGATGCAAATATTCTATGTCTTGATTGAGTTGGTTACAGTTTTGTACATTTATCAAAACTCACTGGATTGCACATGTACATGTTATGTATCATGTATAGAAAATTTATCTGGAAAGAAAAGGTATGTATACACACATACTGTTGGCTGAGTGTGGAGTTTATGGACTTAAATTACACCTCCATAGTCTGTGTGACTGTAGGCTTGTCACTTCCCTTTTGCATGTTTCGGCATGCACAAATCATTCTAAGAATAGTACTAGCCTCATAGGATTCTTACATAAGTTAATAAATGCACGTGCAGTGATTCGAGTCTGCCTGGCACATACGGAGCTCTAAATAGGAACAACTGTTCTTACCACCCTTTATTTTTCTCTTTTTTCTATACACTCATTCATTTGTAAATTCTAGCACCTCTACTTCCAATCTGACAGTTTTCTCCATCTTTTACTCTAGTGCCTATAGCCTTTTATCTCTTTATATAGTCTCTTGTCTACCTTCCCCAGTAAGTGTTTTTTGTTTGTTTGTTTTGTTTTTTAATGAGCTTATTGTACTATCTTGGTGAAGCCCTTCGGTAGTTTTCCTTAGCACTCCAATCAAACTCCATACTTCTTGTGATCTGTGATGAGCCCCTTCCTGAGACCTGTCTGTACGTCCTTCATCACTGCTCCCTGTTCGCTGGCCTCCTGCTGCACGTATTCTTCTATCCTTGGAACTCACTGGACTCCTTCATGAACTAGACAGGCTCCTGTACCAGATGGTTCTTCGGCCCAGAATCCTCTTGGAATAACTGACTCCTTTCTTGACCTGAGCTTAAGATACCACCCCCTCAGAGAATATTTTCTGCACAATACACAATGTGCAGCCACCGTCTGCCATGTTAACTTTTTACATATTATTCTGAAACAATTCAAAAGTTAAGAAAAGGATGAAGTACAAAGAAAATTTTCTCTGAACCGCTTGAGGGTAAGATGATGAAGTGAGGACCCCATCATTTCCTATGATTTTAGTGAGAATTTCCTGCAAACATAGACATTGTCCCAAATGACCACAACACAACAAATAAAATCAGGAAATTAAAATTAATACATTACTTCTTTTAATTATTTGACTCTATTCGAATTATTCTAATAATCTCTTTCATACAAAAATATCCAGTTTAAAATCATGTGTTGTATTTAGTTGTCCTTTGTCCTGATCAGGAAAAATTATTGACTCTCCTTGACTTTCATGGCTATGTTCTTTAAGATTACAGGCTAATTATTTTACAATGTTCTTCGATTTAGGTTCATCTGGTATTTCCTTTGAAATTCAATTATGTACCATGAGCAAAAATATTACAGAAGTGATGCTGTGTTCCATTGTTTTGTCCTCCCAAGCGTCAGTTTTATTTTGCCCTTACAGGTCATGTTGACTTTGACCACTGCATTAAGGTAGCTCCTGTCAGGATTATCTACTATAAAGACACCCATCTCCCCACTGGGCCTCCGATATCTGCACCGCGTGACAGAGCTTCACCAGTCCCAACCCGTCCCCTGTTGTGTTCCATTCAACACTTTCATGACTGAAATGTCGGGGAGGAAAGGAAAGAGAAGGAGGTAGAGTAGAGGGGTTATGTTCCATATTCTTGATGGCAGTTCCTACAATGTAATTTATCTTGTTTATTTTCCTGCCCTATTTTATTTTATGTCTCGCTCAACTACAATATAAACTCTGCAAAGGTTTACCACCTTTTCCTGGTGGTACTGAAAAATTTTTGTGTTTGAGAAGCCTATAGTGGATATTTGTTTCTCCTACAATGCACATATAGACCATTAAAAAATTAAGGCATTTATTAATCTTTAAACTAATAAGATTTTAGTCTCTATAATCATGATAATAGCAATCAGTTTGATATCATATATCACTCAAGCAGGCTGTTTTTGGCTTATAAATATATAGTTTTAAATTCTTACACTTTTATTTTGCAGCTTCAAAGTTACTGTTACCAGGATAAAAAAATTTTCTATTTTTTTGTTTTTAATGATAATAATGGACTATTTAAAATTTTAGGGGTAACTTATTCTACTACTAGCACAAAGATTATTCAGTTATACAAATGTATAAGTGAATCAATATACTATTTAAACATTAATTCAATTGAAGATTTACTTTGTACACTTATGATATGCAGTTTATATTTCTTCATCTATGTGATATTCCCATTTTAACAGGATGGTAGACAAGAAAAACTGATGTAAATAAAGATATTTTCTACCTGTCAGAGAGATAAATAACGTAATTCATTATGTGGAATCTATTGGTTTATTTATTTTCCTGTCTGGTTTTATCCTGATTTCTTCCAGAGGAAAAAGCTTTTGACTTTAAGACATTATACATGCAATCTCAGAGCTCATGTGACTTGCTAGTTGCTAAGGTAACCATATTTTCCTGAAAATACCAAGCTAAACAGCAGCTTGAATCATCAATGTATAATTTGCTGCTATTACATTCACTGAAATTTTCTTTAGCATTCAAAGAAACACATCATACTCATAATTCTGGATCTTTTCTCTCACCCATGTCTGGTTTTGACATTCTAAAGCACAATTACAATACAGTTATTAAAAAAGAGATCAAAATGTTTTATGGATTATAACATATAAACCCTCAGGTTCCACTAATTAATAATATATGATAATTTAGCAGGGATCAGACATACTGTATCTGTGAATAAGAATTTGCCAAGTAAAGAAACAGAAGAAATTGAAATGCAGGACACTTAAGAAGTTATACTGTTATTCAGACTCAACATATTTTGTAAACAAATTGATAACTCTAATAACTGTTGAGTCTTTTATAGAAGCAGAATTTCAAAATGTAGAATCTTTATTTCATAGCTTATTAAAATACTGTAGCAATTATAATGTTGAGAGTTGTTGATTTGCATTATTCACTTAAAAGTAATAAACCTGAATGTCTATTTCGTCCTATCATTCACACATTTCCTAAATTAGATTCTGCATTCCTTCAATTAGCAAATTTGTTTTGATATGGCTATTATTGAATACAGGAATTTAATAAGCTACACAGAATTTTAGATGTTTAGTGACACTATATATGAAATTCAAGAGGTCATTGTTCATTGATTTCTATTAGCTACAAGCATACTTTCAAATTCTGAATCAACTTTCTCTCTTATAATTTTTGGCTTCCTATATACTTTTATCAAGAAATTCAACTTCACTTTCAAACCACAGAAACACATTTTCTGAATCACTTTAGGTTTAAGAGCATATTAACATTTCTGAAAATACACTACTTTCAGAAACACATTTGATACGAAGACATCAAAAATGACTTGAATTATCTGTTTTTCTCTATCTGTAGAGTTAAATACTGTAACCAGAATTCAAATTCAGCTCTGATCTTTCTTTGCAGTGGGGCCTAGATATTTCTTGTGAAAGCAACAATACTTTCTTCAATACTTTGAGAATAATAATACGTATTTCTTTGGGTTGTTGAGGGAGTAAATCATATCATCTCTACAAGAAAATCAAAACAGTGCTTAGTATATGTGTTATCTGCTATTATGTTTATTATCATTATTATGTACATTGGAAAATTAAACTCACTAAAAATTATTTATTGAATTTTGGATCATGCGGTCAACATAATCTTTGGGGTAAGGGCACTATAGTCTTCATCCGTTGCTATTTTAGCTTCCCAGATATGTAAACTTTATCTCAGAGCACTTGGTCATGCATCTTTTGAGGGATACGTAAATCCGCTTTACAAAAGAAATGAAGGTTTAAAGCAAGTTGGGTTTTTAAAATTTTTTTATTTTTTTATGTAGGTACGGGGAGTCGAACTCAGGACCTCACACTTGCCAGCAGGCACCCATGCCACTGAGCGATATCACCCGCCCTTTTGTTCCTTTTGGGAGTCGAACTCAGGACCTTGTGCTTGCCAGGCAGGCACTTGTGCTGCTGAGCTATCTCACTGGCCTGCAAGTTGGTTTTTTGAGAGTGAAGTGTGGTCCCTCTCTTAAATGACAAAGCATTCCAGATTAAATTAGTTTATTACACACCCCCAAGTGTTAGTCAAAAAGGAATATTTGAAAAAGGTTGACATTTTCTTGATGACTCAGGCTGCTCCTTGTGATCTGGGAGTATAGAGCTGCCATCCAATCTTGCCCTAGGGGATTTCTGCAATACTCAGGCCAATTTGCCTTGGCAACTACAATTTTCTGTTCTACGTTTCTTTGGACTCCTTCTTCACTATCAGCTACCGCATCTGTCCCGTTAGTTGTTCTGACCCTGTCTCATCTCTAACAGAGTAATCTGGAAAGATATCAGGTCACCAAGGAAAACGAAATGCCCAGGCAAGTAGAACAAGTAACCGTATGTTTACATGCGATAGTAAACCAGCTGGAAGATACATCCTCTGCTTTCTGCGGGGATTCCGTACTGGGAGGTTCTATCAACAGGTACAGTCCGGGGCGAGTTAGACATAACCCTGTAATGCTGGAGAATGTTTCCTTTAGTGAGGACACTGTGAAAGCCAGTTGATCCCACTCTAAGCAGCATGAAATAAACATGAGTCATGCACCTTGCGTAATCAGTTTGTCCAGTGAGTCATAGCAGTTCTGCAGGAGCAGCTTTTCACCTGCTTTTCTTCAAATAGTAACTTAATTGCTACTTTAATTTCATGCAAACTTTCTGCATCTTGGCTTACACTACATAGTCTGGTGCAGCACTCAATTAATTTTACGATCCTTTTAGATTTTCTCTTGAAAGAAATGCTGTGGTTTTAATTAGACTTCTTGTCCCTTGAAAATATTACACACTGAAGTCTGTTGACTTTCAACTTTGGAAACTATTTTTTTCCTTTTTGGACATACAATTTCACACTAAATTTTATTTTCACTTTTTTCTGTCAATAAGAAATCTGAAGATATGCTATCCTTGATTTGCCTCCATTACTTAATAATATTGTCTACCTATTTTAACACCTTTGTTATTTCTGATATGTTAAATGTTATTATTTAGTTGACTTAATGTTTTATTTATTTCAATTTTGTCAGAATCTGATTATTAATTAAATATATCCATTGTAGTTTTCTTATTAATCATTTTGGAATTATTAGTGGCTAGCAGAATGCCTAGTACACACTAGATGCTCATTACACATTCCTCAGTGAGTACTGAAATGATTGTAATCCAACTTAGTGTTACCTTATTTGTTCCACTGAGAAGAAATTGAAGGAGTTTCTTTTGTGGCTGTTGTTTTGGTGTATTTTTTCACAATCCATCAGCTTATTCACTCATGTTTTATAATGGGTTCAGAGTTTTGTAGGATATGCTTTTGTCAGTACAGAGGAATGCAGAAAGTTGCTAAGCCCATCTAGTTCCCCACTGTATGCCCACCATCTCATGTGCCAGATGCATGACAGATGTTTAATCAGTATTTCTTGATTCATTAAGTAGATTCAGAATACTCAAAATAGGAGGATAAATGAAGATACATTCTAATTTACTTGCTTTTGAAGACTTGACTACTAAGAGAAATGATATACGAATTCATTATTACTTTCTGAACAGCTCTATATTGGAGGATGAAAACAAAGTGTAATTGTCTTCTATAATGAGAGATGATGATGAAATACTTCCTAATGTTTATGCTAGTTTTTCCTATGTTTGAGATATCCCATAATTAACCATGTCATTCCTTTGATAATGATATTATTTCTTCAACATTGAGATTCATTATCTTGAAGATCATCTTGGTGTTATTTATGAAGTGCTGATTTTAGAACTTAAACATCTGATGACATAATTACTCCCTTCCAAGTTACAGAAATCCTCTATCATTGTCATAATCATTGGAGAAACAATTAGCATAATGTGTAGACTTCAAAAATGATAAATTTTTGGGCCGGTGAGATAGCTCAGTGGCATAAGAACCTGCCTGGCAAGTGCGAGGTCCTGAGTTCGACTCCTGGTACCCACATACGAGAAAAAAAATAAGGGCTGGTGATATTGCTCAGCGGCACGGGTGCCTGTGGGTGCACGAGGTCCTGAGTTCGACCTCTGGTACCCACACACACACACACACACAAAAAAAGATAAGTTTTTAAAAATGAACCACCCTCTGGTTGCTTGCTAGTTTCTGTAGGGGGTCAAATTTTTCAGGCAAACATATACAGTGTTCTTCCCCACCACATTGCTCAAAACACTTTTGTTAGGTGATCTCTAGGAATGATGAAAGCACATACAAATAAAATACCTATAGAGTATATCAGGATAAAACAAAGTGTTAACAACAATATAGATGATCGGTGTTAGAAAGGCCATATAAAGAGGCTTTAGAAAGATGTCATTCAACAATATTTATTGATGGATTACTCATGTAGGCATAGGTGCTTGTGCTGCAGGCTAAAAATGCACCCATGTCTTAATCCCTAGAACCTTTGAATTTTACCTTATATGTCAATAAACAGTGTTTGTAAATGTGATTAAATTAGGAGCCTTGTGATTGGAAGATTATCCTGAACCATCTGAGTATGCCAATGCATTCATAAATGCACCCAAAAAAGAAAGATAGAGGGAGATTTGAAAGACACATAGAAGGGAGATTTGAAGATGCTGGCCATGAAGACTGGGGTTTTGAGGCCACAAGCCAGAGAACATTAGCAGCCACCAGAACCTGGCAGAAGCAAGAAACAAATTCTCCCATAAAGCTTCTGGAAGGTGCAAGCTCTGCCAACATCTTGATTTCAGACTAGTGATGCTGATTTCAAACTCTGACCTCCAGAACTGTGAGACCATAACCTTTTGTTGCCACCAAGTTTGTGACAATGTGTTATAGCAGTCTTAGGAAACTAACTTAACACCTGATGTTACATCATGAAAACAATAGACACAAATCTGGACCCTAACTATGCATGCATTTATAAAAAGTAGGGGAGAAATTCATACTTACTAACAGTCCACATACTGCCACATGTAGGCATCAGTCATGTAGGCACTTCACAACATTTTAATCTTCGTAACTCCATTGTCTTTGCCTGACTAGCAATGACATTCTTAGTAAGAGCTTTCATATTGGTGTAGACTTTAACTGATAGTGTTGTTGAACTTTATAATGTAATGGTTTGTATTTAAATTCAAAGCTATAGGAAGAATATGTCATTGGATAATAATAATAGCAATGCTCAGATGGTATATGTCTTCCAGCTTTTTTGATTTATTAAAAAAAAAATGTACTTACTAAGCTTCCAGTTATTTTAGTCTGTAAAGTTCGCTTACCATAAGGCTAACAGCTACACTGGAATGAATATTATGGAAAATCTCAAGGCCAGTTAGTGAGCTAAGAAAAAAACAAAGAGCTGTTTTAAGGGGGCAAAAGCTCCAGTCAAAAGCAAACCATAGTTCATCTATAAACTTCAGTACTACTCCGACTCATCCTCTGAGGACACCAGTCTCAGGGGATATCGTGGTATTCTGAGGCCAGAAGAACTAGCAATGACAGTCCAGGTGGTTAAACATAGAGGGTAAGGAAAGATCAGAATTTGGCTACTTTTTTCTCTACTGCTGCCAGCTGCAGTCTACTCTGACTGCAGATCCACTGTTCCACAACACGTGCTCATTCCAATTGTTTTCCTTCTCCCAACAGTTTTCTCCCATGTTTGTCTTCGATTTCTCAGAATTTGTTTTCTTCTCACATTGAGACCCACAGAAGAGAGAGCTTATGGTCATTCCATGATGGGTGCCATTTACTGGCACCCTGTCCTGCTACTATGAAACCTGAAGGAACTGTGCTTCTGACTAGCTGAGACTGATGCAGCTGCCTTGGGGCCTGCGCCCTGCGGAACCATGTGACCTTTCTTTATCTTCTGGATAATTTAGGACCCCTCCCCTTTTCTTTCTACTGGGTCTGGGAATCTGGAAGGTAGAATGAACTCTTCTTGTGTTTTCTCCCTGCCCTTAACTTACATCTGCAGTGCTTTGTTATTCATGTTAATACAAAATTGGTTACAATAAAAGGAATCTTCCTTTAGTTCCATTGAATGTGATGCCTGACACGAGCAATCAATAAATATAATCTATACATGTAATTCAGAGCAGTCATGAACATTAAATTAGTGCTTTGAAAAAGTTATGACACTATATCCATGATTCAGATTTTAAACTACTGTTACTTGAATTAATATGAATTATTTGAAAGGTTCAATCTTTTGGTGTTTACTACACTATGTTAGGACTTATTGTACCTGTTCTTTCTCTTTATATAAACAATGGTAATGTGTTCAAATTAATCCACTTGGAATTAATTAAATTAGATTATAGGAGAAATAACATATTTTCAGCACATTTCTGAAGACTCCATCTCTACATTAAATATTTCTTTAAGAAATTAATAAAATCAGGTGACGGTCTGTCTCATCTGACCATCTGGATTTCAACACTAATTGCTGCTAACATGTTTTTTTTTTTGCTGCTGTTGTCGAGTTTTTAAATTCAGGTAGAAACAGCACTTTGTTCTTTATCATTTATGCTTCAGTTCCCACCTACTCCCTGAAGAGAATACAAACAAACAGATTAGGAAAAATTAGTAGGGGAGGGCCGGTGAGATGGCTCAGCGGCTTAAGCGCCTGCCCGGCAAGCGCGAGGGCCCAAGTTCGACTCCCGGAACCCACATACGAAAAAGGGGCCGGTGATATCGCTCAGCGGCACGGGCACCTGCTGGCGCGCGAGGTCCTGAGGTCGACCCCCCGGTACCCACCAAAAAAAAAAAAAAAAAAAAAAATTAGTAGGGGAATAATTCCAGGGTATGTCCATATACTTTAATTAGAAAATGGATATAGGTTTAAAAGTTACATATATCTAGATAAACTTAATTTAAAAAAGGTAAAACTATGAAGAAACAATTCCAGGATTTGGTTTCGTGGGGGTAATCAGTGGATGGTTATGCGAGACTTAAATCCCTTTCTTGCCAAGATACAGCAAGTATGTTCCATTCAGTCAACAAATTAGCAAGTATTTTATGATTGCTTTTGTGCTCAGCCATTGATACACAAGATGTGTAAAAGAAGCAAAGAATCCTGCAGTCATAGATTTAGTAGAAGAACTGACTTCATTACCTATTGAATGTTAGATTTACTGTCTCTCAGCTGAAAACTAAAAGGGGTTAATTTACCTCTCAAGAGAATGTTTGAATGAAATACTGCATTGAGAATGCTTAGTAAACATCTAAAAGTTATTTGTTATAGTAATTTTAAGATATGAGAATTGATGAGTGTGTTAGCTTTCTGTCCCTGTGAAAATATCAAAAGTTTATCCTGGCTTACAATTTCCAGTCTATGTTTACTTGGCACAATTGCTTTGGGCCTACAAGGCAGAATATTGTGGTGGAGAGGAGATTTTAGCTTCCTGGTAGCACAGGAGACAGAAAGAGGAAGAGAGAGAGAGAGAAAAAAAGAGAGAGCCAGGGATCCCCTTCTAGGGAATACCACCAATGACCTAATTCCTTCCCTAGGCCCTACATCTTAAAGGTTCCACCACCTCCCCACAACATGACAGGTCGGTGTCCCAGCCTTTAATACATGGGTGTTTGGGGACACTTACAATCCAAACCATAACAATGAGCTTATAAATTAGGTAGGAAAGCATTAGCAAATATAAAGTAATTCTTTATCACCAAGTGCAATAGATTGGTGCAATTGTTTGCTTCTGAAATCATTCACAACCTAGAGCAGAGTCACTTAGCCAGGCAAGCTTTAGCGTATGTTTTTCCTATCTCAGCAAGTGTCATCATCTTAGAATCATATTTGATACCCTTTTCTCTCAAACCCGAATCAGATCTATCAGAGAATCTTGCTAACTCTATTTCCAAAACAAGCTCACGTCTGTTCACATTTCCACACCTCTACTGTTGATAGCCCAGACCAAGCTTCCGACACCTCTCACTCAGAGAAGTCCAGAATCTTCATAACTGGTTCAACTGCACTTACTTTTATATCTCTGTTAATTATTCTTACAGTAGTTAATGATTATATATTATTTTTTTCAGTCCTGGGGATTAAATCTAGGGCCATCTTCCACTCAGCTTCATTCCCAACCTGTTTTCCAAATTTTTATTTTGAGAAAAGATTTCACTAAGTTGTCCAGGCTGCACTTGAACTTGTGATTCTCCTGCTTCAGACTCCCTAGTAACCCATTACATGAAGTTGCCACCATGCCCAGCCACTATTGAGTCATCCTCAAAGACATAAATCTTAGTATATCAGTCTCCTGTTCCCAATGCTCCAGCAGCTTCTCAAACATTAATAATAAAATTTAAAATCCTTATCGAGGACTAGGAGCCTCTCCAATGCCTAACAATGGCTACCCCTGCAACCTTTTGTACTGTTCCTCTTGCCTCATTCCCTAGCTCTGGCCTGCTTCTCGTCCTACTTGTTTCTGACATTTCAAACTCTCTGTGCTAGGTATTCTCTCTGCCTTGGATGTGAAGTCTACCTCATTGCAGTTAGACAAACACAAAGACAAAGAAACAATTCATGGCAAATTTTGAAAAGAAAATCAATTTGAAAAATGCAAAATAATAATTTAGAAAGCAAAATAAAAGAATACCTTCATCACTTTGGGTGTCTTAGTTGGGCTGGGTTGCTATAACAAACTGTAAATAAACAATAGACCCCTTCTTTCTCACCGTTCAGGAGGTTAGGATGTCCAAATTTAAGGAATAAACAGATTTGGTGTCTTGTGAAGTCCCAATTTCTGCTTTGTAGACAGTGCTTGTTTGGTGGGCAAGGCCCAAGGGAGCTCTCTGGCAGCTTTTTTTTTTTTTTTTTAATAAATACGCTAATCTCATTGATGCAAGCTATTCTCTCATGACCTAATCATCTCCCAAAGTCTCCACCTCCTGATACCATCACATTAATGGTTAGATTTGTGCCCCCTGAGGGAGGGGCACATGAACATTCAAGTCTATAACACCGGGTAGGAAAAATGTATGAAATAGAACACACAAACACTAACTATAAAGGAAAAGCTTAAATTGGAGTGCATCATACCTGGGGCATGCAGTATAGGGAGATGTTATTGGGAGCCTACATAGGACCAAAAGCTCCTAAAAGTGGTAGGGGAAACTCCATGTTGAAGCTTGAGGAAGGAAATTGTAATTGAAGTGCAAGGAAGTAAGTGAGGACCATAGAGAGGACATCAAGGACACAATCTCTGCAGTGTCTGATAGCTATGCTGAAACACACATCGCCATCTACCTTGTGTGTGGCAGGTTATATAAAAATAACCCAATCTATTCTTAGTATTCTCTTCAACTTGTGCTTGTTCCTGTGAAAGCTCATTACAGTTAGTTAAATCATTATTAGACACAGTTTTACATTTTTTCTAGGACATGGAATAACCAAATAATATTTCTCATGAAACCTGATTAAGATACTGGATAATAAAAATACCACAATGCTGCTTTAACAAGACTTCTGAATAACTAAAGTTTTATCGTCTTCAGTACATTATTAGAGAGAAAAGCTAGTACTTTAGGCTTAAACAAATTAGCAATAGAAGTAATCCCTGGGCTGGTGAGGTAGCTCAGCGGCATAAGCGCCTGCCTGGCAAGCGCGAGGTCCTAAGTTCGATTCCTGGTACGCACATACAAAAAATGGGCAGGTGATATTGCTCAGCGGCACAAGTGCTTGGTCCTGGCAAGCGCGAGGTCCTGAGGTCGACCCCCGGTACCCACATTAAAAAAAAAAAAAAAAGTAATCCCTGAGTTTCTGGTAAACTTCAGCAGAAAGGGACTCAATATTTAACAATCAAGACCTCTAATATCATACCAACAGAAAATAAACTTTGATGCTGTATGGTTATATTTCCTTAAAGACAAGAATGTAATTTATCACCTTGGATATAAACTCATCATAGTTCCTAAATATCTTGATTCTAAGCTTTAAAACCAGAGCAACCCATAGTTGTAAATATTTAGCCAGTAATTATTAAATAGATTGTCTCAGCATGAGTATTCCAGCTGGAGGAGGAGAATGGGATTTCATGCTGTTCACATTACAGTATAAGCCATTTTTACAGTAAGGCTGAGAATAAGGAGACTGGTTATTTCTACTCGGTATTCATCAGATTCTCACATACCATTTGCAAACTGAAGTCCACATGATAGATGTCTGACAGAGCTAAAAGCAAATATACAGTTAAACTTTTCAGGTTATTTCCATCACTTGAAGTTTTAGTGCATGGTACTCACTAAAAAGAAATACTCCTTTTTCAAAGTGAAAAAATTGGTAGAAGTATTGTATGACTGGATATGTGGAGTGATAACTTCTGATGGAAATTGACTTTATTTGTCTGGAATAGGGCTCCCTAGTGATTTTTCCTTCTCTTAATTCCTAGACATAGTCCATAATATTTCATTTTTCAAAAATAATACTCAAATACACTTATGCATGAAATCCTCTAAATTCCTTCATATCTGCAGCACACTTAATTTTTTTAAAGCAAAAATTTATTAGGTTATAATTCTGAAGGCTGGGAAGTCCATGATAAAGGTCTGGCAGTATTTGGTTTCTGGTGAGATCTCTATTCCTGATTTGCCTATGATTGCTTTCTTATTTCACCTGGTGGGGAGAAAAAGAGGTTTGTGGTGTACTTTTAAATGTGTATTTCTACAGGTTTTTTTCTAAATAAAGTGACTAGAAATCTGATTAATGTTAAAGAAATTATTCCCATCCACTGATAAGAATATCCATCTCAGATACTATTTAAATTTTATAAGGGGTCACAAAATAATGGTGTTGGGAGGGTATTATGACTTATTATCAAACTTCTCATAATTTTCAATTCTGAAAAACATTTTATGGCTTTTACAACTTTACATACTTTTTATTTCTGAAAATTAACTAAATATAATAATTCTGCCTTTGTTGATTTTTTCTCCTACTTTTGATGTTCAGTAATTAAGCTGTCAGTTCCTTTCCAGTTTCCAAAAATGTTTTGTATTAACTAAACTTAGGAAATAAAGTTTTAATTTAGATCATTCTCCTTGAGAAGTAACAACTCTTTCTTCTTTCCTCTCATATGATATATGACTACTCCAAGACATATGAATCAAATCTTTCAAATTCTTGATAATATAATAAACATGTTTTTAGTTGGCAATTATCTAATTTTGTTTATTTAAACAGAAGGGATGAAAACAGATACAGCTGAAGCTCCCATTCTTCTGGCTGTGAGGTTCTGGCATATATAAAAGGAAATGTATAAATGGCTGAGCACAGTTCATTGCTACCAGCGCAGATGTAACTAAAAACAAACAAAAAAAGCAGTCACTAAAGGTGTGTGGTGCATCTGTGTGTAAAAAACATGCTCACATCTATTGTTTTTTAAAGCTACACACATGGCCATGTTCTTCCATGATTGGCATTATGTAGAGATAGAGTTGCCTGTGAACAGTTATCTTAGGAGGAAGTATGGAATAAGAAAAAAGATGGGGTATACTGGTAGCTCACAAGAGTTTATTGTTCCATCTTATCTCTGGAGAATTTTGTTGGTGTGATCGAGTTGGTCTGGGGTTCCATAAGATAGTCTAGTGACCAAAGCCTGAGATCTCTCCACCTATCTTGGTTGTGTATGAACTTCAGTGCTCCTCTGATGCACAGAGGATCTTAGTCTGTGTTAGAATACTGTACTCCTAGAAGCAGCAGTTACAGAACTGAGTTTTTTTGCCCTCAGAATGTATGTGACTCCACTTGTCAAATGTCAAATAAACAGCCAGAGAGCACCTTTGCGTATTCCTGCTCTTGAGCACTGTAGTATCTTCCTCCAGGCTCACTAAATGTAGTTCATTTGCCTGGAATGATGTTCCCTAAGCAGTACTGATAACTTTCTTGCCTTTATTCCTAGTCACAATCTATATTCTATAATGTATATTTGCTGTTTGAGGATAGGGGCTGAAAAGCTTCATGGCTTACCACAGGCATCAGGAATTTAGAAATTGTTTGGTTAGTCAATGATATTTGAAAGAAAATTTAACATAATGTTAAAATAAATATAGTACTATTAATAGATCAAGAAAGAGGCAACTAGTATCCAAGAGATAATGAACCTGTAAATACATAAAAAATACAGAAAAATAATCAACCTAATCTAGCAAAGGTGAAATATAAAACAGATAAATAAACACATATATGAATATAAATTATGCTGTCTGAACTATTTAAAAAAGTTTTAACAATTATCAGAGACCCTTTCCAGGGTGCCAGTTATTAGGGACCCGCTGAAGTGAGTCCCTGATCTCCTGCTCAGAGTAAAGAAAAAGAACCGAAATGAAAGACACAAAAATTACAAGAAAGTAGGGCTCTGGGATGATCAATGTTCTCTGGGAACAAAGACCAAGAATCTCCGGCTCGCCACCATTTTATTAGCCAGTACAGGGGGAAGGGTATGGTGCTTTTCCTGGAACAGCGTAGAAGTAGCGGTTGAATGGGCAAGTTTAACATCATAAAGGAAACAAGTTAAGATTCATTCCCACACCTGGGTCTAGTGTTCCCTGTATCATCCTCAGCAGACTTCACCCTGCTCTGTGAGCTTTACAGCTTCATTGACTGAGTGAAAGCAGCCGCATTCCAAAACTGGCCTACAAGGCAGGGCAGGAGGGCCTCGGACAGCTACTGTTTAATTTATAATTTGTGGCCCCCAACAAGCAATAATTTACATTGTTGTTGAAAATGCAATGAAAGATATCATTATATATTATTAGCAGCACTTTAATCAGAATCTTTTTGAGGACCAATACAAAAAGTCAAGAAAAATTAAAACTATAGTGTTCATAAGATTAACTTCATATCTGCGATTGAATCTAAAGCAATAATATAAAATTGTATGAAAAACTCTCTGAAATAGATTCATTGGAATACTATCTTTAAAGTATGGAAAAATAAAAGCAATTTAAATGCCCATTGGTAAGAACAGCTAAACTACTTCAAGTGTGTCAGAATATTAAAATGTTAGGAAGCCTTTGAAGATGAGAAATAAGAAATTTACATATAAGGTTTTGAACAGGGACCAAGAATATCTTTGTGCTATTATTATTAGTGAGAAAAGCAGAAGTTGAAGGTGTGGCCACATCACAAAGGTCGTTATATGAATATAAAGCCTACTATTGTCAGAGTATAAAAATGTTTATGGAATTAGAGTTATATTCTGTAAGTTATATTCTATAAGTAATGACTTGGGAGAAATATCTCTTTCATTAAGGTTGTGTTCATGTTGCTTGATTAGTATTATAAGAACAATTTAAATAGCATCAAAATCTTCAAGAAAAGAAGAGAAACTCTCTGATGCTTTCTTCATCACACTTAGAAGAATTGGTACTTAAATGACGTATGTCAGATCTGGCTGTAGTAAAACAGGCAGCAGGCGAGATGCCAGGAGTGTAAGTTCTAATCTTAGTTATACCATCTGTGACTTTGATTGTGTCTGCTCCTCAGATGGCTAGTTTGAAAAATGAGAGGGTTTGACAAGGGGCCCCTGAGACATTTCCATGGATATTTAAGTGAATACGTGCTCTTCCCAGTTCTATTTGAGGTTGGGTGGCAGCAGTTCTCTTTCAGCAGCACCACTATACTGTATTCTTCCTTTTTGTAGGAAAGTACAATGAGTAGAGGAAATGCCTACTGTGTAGTCAAAAGATTGCGATCCTTGATTCTTGAGGATGTCACCAAAGGAAATAATATCCTAACAGAAAGAGTGAACGTCATCATTAAGAGCTTCAAAATAATGTGGAGATGCTTGTAAATCTGGCAAACAAATATGTATACATGTATTAACTATAAAAATCATTCTGCAAATGACCGAAGCCTGGTTAGATTTGGTGTGCTCATCTATTCTCACACATTAATGAAGCAAAGGCCTTGGTATCAAAACTAGATTTAAGCCCAAGGAATTAGATTGATGCATCTCAGTACTATTTAATATAGGTCGAGAAAATGTGCCTTTTACCACCAAAAGCAATAATCTTATTTAGAATATAATTCACTTCCTCAATAAGATTGGTTATCAATTTCAGCACAGAAATATTGTCTGACTAAGCTAACAGCATTATTACCTAATAACTGCACCTATTTTCAGTATAACCTGAATTTTAGAGTTGAAATTTTGTTCTTTTGTATTTTATAAATTATTATATATTGACATGTTTATTGTCTGATTGTGTACCTGTAAACATAAATTTGATATTTTGTAGCTATGAGGATATCTGCATATATGACACACACACATATGTGACCCCTCTACATTCATTTAAACATATCTCAAATGGGATCATTTTTAAAGGAATTAAAGAGGCTAGAAATGAAAGTGGTTTTACAAAGTTTCCATTTTCTGTCATAGTCATCTAGAATGAAACAAAAATTCATTACTATCTTTAGATAAATATATGTTGATGTAATATAACTATACTTAAAAATATGTGCCCTACCTGAAAGATGAAAGGCAAAATTTTCTTCATTAATTTTATGTACATGGTATGCTGGAGAAGAATTGAGAGTTGAGCATGATCACAGTCCATTATTACAAGTCAGACACATCTACTAAATTCTACTAAATTTTTATATTTACTGGAAACATTTTCAAGAATGACAATTCTTAGCTGGAATATTAATGAACCTACTCAGAGTCCATTCTGAATGATACTTAGCAAGTAATTTTTGGCAATGGCATATTTAGATATTATCTTAGTGTAATGATTGATTCATTGTGTCAACTTAAGAAGTTTAGAAGCTTAACTAAGTGACTTAGCAATTCTACATCCTAGGGTGCAGAGGACCTGCCCGAGGGTGGCTGTCTACAACCCTAGGATGTAGAGGACCCACGCTAGGGAGGGTAGCCTGCAGATAATATAAGGCAGGCAAAGAGGCTTGCTCCCCTACTTTTTTGCTCTTATTGCTTTTGCTATCTTCTGCCAACTTAAACTGTTGCTCCTCAGCCATGCCACCCTGCCTTGGAGCCAACTGATTATAGATTAAAACCTCCAGAAACTGTGAGCTAAATAAAACTTTCCTTCCTTAATTTTGGGCATCAGGTATTTTGTCCCAGACATGAGAGAAAAGTAACAAAGACAGATTTTGATACAGGAGTGAGGTCATTGCTGTGACTATACCAGATCATGTGGTTCAAGAGGCTTTGGGAATGGCTTGTGGGAAGAGTTTGGAAAGGTTCAGAGATGTTGCCTGAAAGAGTAGAGTGGGAATACCTTAGGCTGTTCTGTATGGGAAATTCTGGTTTGAGCTCAGAGGACTAGAAAACTGGTAAAGAACAGGCTTGGGAGGCTTCTGCTGGGAAGGACTGCATTGGCTGCTGGACTCCAGATGATGTATATTATGCCTTGGCAGAAAGTTCGTCTGCATTTTGCTCATGTCCAGAGACTTTGCCTGAGACTGAAATTAAGGGGGGTAGACTAATTAATCTGGCAGAAGAAATTTCAAGACAGTCTAATGTTGAGGCAGAGGCACAGCTATTATTGGGGGCTTTTAGCCAGATTTACCTTGAGAATCAATGGCAAAGAGTACAACAGAATGATTTAAAACTTTGTGAGTTTGGCCAGAAAGGAAGCTCCAGTAGAGCTGTGGACTGTAAAGACAGAGTTGTGGAGATCTTGATTGCTGAGGAGAAACAGGACAATGCAAGAGATGGCTGGAGTGCATCACAAGAAGCAGCAAATCTCCACCCTTTGCAGCCTCAAAACTGCAAAAGTGAAAGGCTTTGCTTTGAGAAGAAAGCTTCAGAGGACCATGTTCCAGAATGGCTGTGGCTGTACTATGTTCTAGAATGGTGGTAGCATACAGAATTTGTTCCTCAGAGTTGGATTCAGAATGCTTAGCAATCCAGGCACTCAACTCCTACAGCCAAGAGAGAGGGAAGCGTGGCTACTGCTCCTGCTGGCAGCAGACTCTGGCATCATCCCTGTGACACTGGTTTTAAGTGCATGCAGAATGCAAGAGCTGTGGGATTAAGAAGGCTTCCACCCTGATTTTAGAAGGCCTGGGAGGCCAGGAAATGTGTCGCCAAGAGGTCAATGTGTGAAGCTGTGAGGGTGAAGCCAAAGATGCAGTGGAGACCCCTGAAGTTTGGAGAAGCCAGGAACATGAATCATCTAAGGAAAGCTGCAAGGAGGGAACAAAGTGGACCTAAGAGAGAAGCCATGGGAGCTACTACCACCAGAAGTGCCATAGGAACAGAGTCACCCAAGCCCTTTGGAGCTCACAACTTGCCACAGATTGCCTCGCATGCTACACATGGAACTACAGGTCTTAATGTTTGCCCTGTTGGGTTTTGGACTTGCTTTGGTCCCAATCCTTTGTATCCCCCATTTGTAATTTTTGGAATGGAAACGTTTATCTTGTGCCATTGAATGTTGGAAGTGTTTAACTTTTCATTTGTACAGGGGCTTGCAGCTAAGAGTTTGCTTTACATTTTGGTGGAGAATTGGGACTTGGATTTTTCAGTAATGTTGAAACTGTTAGTACTTTGGCAACTCTTAAGGATGGACTAAATGCCTTTTGCATAAAGAGATATGCATGAGTTTTTGGTAGGCCAAGGGTAGAATGTTATGGTTCTGATGTAATATAATGTTGATAGACTTAATACTGGTTCTTAAGGATTGTTAAACCTGTGTTATAATGTTCAAGTTGTGAAATGATAAGAATAAGCATCACCCAAAGAAAACTTACCTTCTGTTCTGGTGAGGGAATTAATGCATTTCCTTTTGTACTCAGGATAGTTAAAACATGTTAGGTGTAATTATAAGCATGTCTTTATATCTGGAGACTGGTTTAAAGAAATGTGACTGGTTGCCAAGTTGACAAGGGGTGTATCGTAATGATTGATTCATTGTGTCAACTTGAGAAGTTTAAAAGCTTAACCAAGTGGCTAAGCAATTCTACATCCTAAGGTGTAGAGGACTTGCCCTAGGGTGGCTGTCTACTACCCTAGGATGTAGAGGACTCACTCTAGGGTGGGTAGCCTGCATATAATATAAGGCAGGCAAAGAGGCTTGCTCCTCCCTTTTTTGCTCTTGTTGCTTTTGCTGCCTTCTGCCGCCTTAAACTGTTGCTCCTCAGCCATAACACCCTGCCTTAGAGCCAGCTGATTACAAATTGAAATCTCAACAAACTATCAGCTAAATAAACCTTTCCTTCTTTAACTTTGGGTGTCAGGTATTTTGCCTCAGCAAGAAGAGAAAAGTTAGTAAGACACTTAATAATTCTGCATTGTGTTGAGAAAAAAATAAGTATCCTTTTTTAATAGGAAAAATACTTTAAAATGCTGTAGTAGTTGTCATACGCAAAAGATTGTATTTTCAGTTTTCTCATCCTATATACTCATTTTTCATTTAAATTCCTGATTATACTTAGTGTACTATAGCCTTCTATAATTCCTGTTATTAAGTAGATTTACAAAGTATTCATTTATTAAAAAATGTTTGTCGAACACCTATTGTATTTAGCACATACTTTAACTCACTTATTTATAGATGGATCTTATTTCTCTGTAATTTAAAGGATGTGGTTTTTAATTTTCATGTCCCATTATTGTGAAGTTAACTGTTAATCTTTTAAGTGATTATTTGTTGATTTTAATATTTTGACAAGGCTGTACAATTTCTAAAATATTATCACCCTACAGAGAGACCCTGATCCTACTAGTAGTTATTCCTATTTCCCCATCTTCCTACTTCTTGATAATCAACAGTCTCTTATGTCTTTAAGAATTTGCCAGGGCCGATGAGATGGCTCAGCGGCATAAGCGCCTGCCTGGCAAGCGTGAGGTCCTGAGTTAGACTCCTGGAACCCACATACGAAAAGAGGGCCCGTGATATTGCTCGGCGGCACGGGCACCTGCTGGCGTGCGAGGTCCTGAGGTTGACCCCCGGTACCCACCAAAAAAAACAAAAAAAAACAAAAAAAAAAGAATTTGCCTATTCTGGATAGTTCATACAAATATAATCATATAAGACATGGCATGTTGTATTTGGCTTCTTTCACTTAGCATAATTTCTTCAAGGTTCATCTATGTTGTAGCATGTATTAGCACCTCATTTCTTTCTCCATTATTTATTTTCTTTTTTAAAAATTCAGTTTATTGATACAATTTAGATATACATAATGATCACATTCTTCATAGGGAATTGTACCTGTACATGATGTATCTTGATGCTTCTTTTTTTCCCATTTCCCTCCCTTATCTTCAGTCCCTCTTCCCCTCCTTATTTGTAAAGGCTTTGCTTCCATTTTATCCTCCTTTTTTCTTTTCCCTTCCTTCCTTTCCCCCTATCCCATCCCTAGTACCCCTTCCCATTTGAACAATTTCTTCCTATTTCACAATATCTATAACACATTTTGGTCCTTTTTTACACTTTCAATTTCTCACACCAGAGAGACAATGTGATATTTATACATGTGTATCCGATTTATTTCACTTAAGAGTATGGTCTCAAGGTGCATCCATTTACCTCAAAGTATCTCAAGTTATCCTTTATGGCTGATTAGTACTCCACTGTATATATATAAAAAAAAATCTTCTTTATCCATTCATCAGTTGATGGGCATTTGGGTTGTTTCCAAGATTTAGCTATTACAATTTGTGCTGCTATAAATGTGAGCGTGCATATATTGCTGTGGTATGATGCTTTTAATTCTTCTGGGGAGATGCCAAAAAGAGGAACAGCTGGGTCAACTGGGGCCTCAAGTCCTAGTTTTTTGAGGGATTGCCACATTTATTTTCACATTGGTTGTACCAGTCTACACTTCCACAAACAGTGGAGGATGGTTCCTTTTTCCCCATAGCCTGCCAGCATTTGTTATTGGTTGATTTCTTGATAATGGCCATTTTTTGTGTTGTGAGATGGAATGTCAGCATTGTTTTAATTTGCATCTCTTGAATGACCAATGATGTTGAACATTTTTTTATATATTTATTTGCCTCTTGTATTTCTTCTTCTGAGAAGTGCATATTCATCTCAGATGCCCATTTTTTGTTTGGGTACTTAAATTTGGGAGGTCTGATTTTTTTTCAGTTCTTTGTATGTTCTAGATATTAGTCCTTTGTCTGAGGAACAACTGGATAAAGTTTTTTCCCAGTCTGTGGATTGTATCTTCACTATGTTGCTGTGTCAAACCTTTTTAATAAGATGAGATCCCAGTTGTTGATTCTTTGTAATATTTCCTGTGTGATTGGCATTTTGTTCATGAAATCTTTGCCTACACCTATGCCTTCAAGAATTCTACCTATTCTTTCTTCCAGCAGATTTAGTGTTTCTGTTTTAAAATTTAGATTTCTGATCCTTTTAGATTTTAGTTTAGTGCATGGTGAGAGACATGGTCTATTTTTAGTCTTTGCCCTGTGGGAAGCCAGTTTTTCCAGCACCATCTATTGAAATTATCTGTCTTCCAGTGAATGTGTTTGGCCCTTTTGTCAAAGATAAGGTGGCTGAGTGCCACCTTGGAGTTGTTTCTGCATCTTCAAATCTGTTCCACTGATCCTCAGATCTTTTTTTGTTTGTTTTGCCAGTACCATGCTGTTTTTATCACAGTAGCCCTGTAGTATAATTTCAAGTGAGGAACTGTGATGCTCCCTGCTTTGCCTTTGTTGCCCAGAATTGTTTTTGCTATTCTAGATCTTTTCATTTCCAATGGATTTTAGGAATGTTTTCTCTAGTTCTGTGAGGTAGATATATGCATGAATTTTGGCAGGACTGAAAGGTTTAACTATACCCAGTTATTTGTAAATTTTTAAAATTTCTTTTGATAAATTATATAACAGTTGCAAATGTTGGCTTTTAGAGACTCATGGCTGCCCCTTCTCAGGAGAATTAGTTTTTTGTTGTTAAACAATACAAGGCAAGATAGGAAAAATTCAGTAGAAAGCATGGGTAACTGATGTGTGGATAGTGTCAGAAATTGAAGACAAGGTGGACATAGTAGATTATATCATCAAGTCAGTGATACCCTAAAAATGACAAAACATCATGCAAGCTTGGTCTAACAGCTGCTAGATGATTAAAAAACAACAACAACAACCCTAAGCTCAACATTTTAAGAATAAGAAAAATGAGAAGATAACTCAAAAATATTAAAAATTTATTCACTGAATTCATAGCAGAAAAATTTCCAAATTTTGGAAAAGAATCCAATATTCAAGTACAAGAGGCATATACAACTCCAACAACTATGACGAGAAAAGAACCTCTCTACGCCACATCAAAATTCCAGAAATTCAACAATAGGAGAGAATATTAAAAGCTATTAGAGAAAAACAGCAAGTAGCCCATAAAGGCAAGCCTATAAGAATAACAGCATGAAATTTAAAGGCCAGGAGAACTTGTAGTAAAGTTTTTCACACCTAAAAGAAAATGATCATCAAACCACACCTCTATAACCTGAAAAATTAGCCTTGAAAATTGATGGAAAAGTAAAGACTTTCCATGAAAAAGAAATGTAAAGAAATACATGACTTCTAAGCCAGCCTGCAGAAAATATTTAAGGGAATCTTAGACAAAGAGAGGGAGGCCACTAATACCAAAGATCCTAAAAGAAAGTATATCTTTGGCAGAACAGGAAAAAAAATTAATATAAACAGCACTGCAAAAATATTGCACAGGATTCAGGTACATACTTTACAGTAATAACTCAATATCAAAGGTCTTAATTCCCCAATCAAAAGATACAAACAGATTGGATCAAAAAGCAAAATCCACCAATATGTTGCCTACAAGAGACATACCTCATTCAAAAGGAAGCAAATAGATTGAAAATGAAAGGATGGAAAATGATACTCCATGCAACTGGAGCCCAAAAGCAAGCAGACATAGCTATCTTATTTTCAGACACAGTAGACTCCAAACCAAAACTGAACAGAAGGGACAAAGATGGCTACTACATACTGGTAAAGAGTATAATTCAACAGGAAATGATAATAATTGTAAATATTTATGCACTGAATGTTGTTCTACCCAATTTGATAATACAAAATCTACTACCTATAAGAGGGCAGAAAGAAACCAGTACAATCATAATGAGGAACTTCAATATCCCACTCACAAACTTAGGAAGGTCAACTAGAAAACAAAAACAAAAACAAAAGAAAACCAAGAAATATCAGAGTGAAATCCATCACTGAACAAATAGATAACAGATATCAACGTTTCATCGAACAACAGAATATACATGTTTCTCAGCAGCACACAGATTTGAAACTGAATTTCAAGAATTTTAAATATGAGTGTTGAGATCATAGGCATAGAAGATATTACAAAGGAAAACCTTCCACCAAAGAACAGAAAGTTGTGCTAGAACACTGGGAAAAGCTCCATTTAGAGGACAGAAGAAAAGGAGACAGTAAAGGGATGGCTGTTTCCTATCTCACAAAGTACCAGAGGAGAGAGATTTTTACAATCCCTATCAGCAGATCTCGATATTACAGAAAATTGAAGAGATTGAGGACTCTTCTGAAGGCAGAGCTGGTGTTTAGGAGGGCTTCAGTGCCTTTAAAGTGATATTTTCAGTGAAGTGGAGGTAGAAGGCAGATTTCAAGCAGATATGGGATGGATAATCAGGAATTAGTGGAATAAATAGGTAGTTTTAGACATTTAGCTGGAAAAGGAAGATGATTCTTAATGTAGGGAGATTGGGAAATGGACCATGTTTAATAAGAAGTGGGAAAAAGAAGGGGATGTAGAGGGTCCTAGATGGAGAGTGAGGAGATGTGGAGGTGAGTCCAGAAACTAGGGTGACCTCTAGAGGACAGGATTTTCTTTCAGAGGAGGTTTCATAGTAGGATGGGTAGTGTGGGGTGGGGAGAGTGACACATGTAACTTTTACAATAGAGAAGGGAATTTATGTTGTTTACTTCAGATTCAAAATGTTCATTTTAAAAAGAGAAAAAAAATCTCTGAGAGAGTGTGAGGGACATAGACTCTGGGAAAAGTGGGAAAAATAGGACAGATATTTATTGTAAGTTAAAGAAGAAGTCAATAAGAAAAAAAGTTTTTAAAGTATGAAGTAGTTTGGGGGGTCCCTGGAAACTCCAGTCCTCATCCTTTCAGTAGGTAAACTCAGTAGAGAGAGAGAGTAAGAAAAATAAGTCAATAAATATTTTTTCAGGCAGCAATAAAGACCCACCTGCATTTGAAGGGGCATAATACAGAATTTATTTTTGTTCTTATGACTTCCGAATCAACTGGAACTGAAAGGGGGAAAAGAAGACAGTAGAAGATCAAGAGTGAAAGCCAGAAAAATGGACAAGCCTCTCAATAGTTTCCTTTCAAAAGCCCTACTGGTCCCATAAGATAATAATGAAATGTCAGTATCGAGGGGTTGCATACAGTAAGAGAAAACACCACATGCTAGAGGAAACCACCCGCTGTTCAAACATCTGATTGGGTATTTACTGTCTGTATAAATGTGCAAATACTTAGGCTTTCTGAACTACTAACTGCAGAATAAAATAGCAAAAGCAATCTATGCATTTGTTCAAAAATGAGATGTAATAATATTTGTAATATGATCATCACATAATGGTCAATGAAAGTTGATAATTTCCTAAATTAACATACTACTTGTTTAGTTTTCACTCCTTGGGTCAACATCTCATAGATATTATTAGTAACTTTTAAACCCCCTCCTATCTAATTTCTTTGAGTTTTAGGTTCTAGCATTATTTGATAGATTACATAAAATGACATTTCAGCATTCTCTCTTCTTGTTAAAATTTCTGGATTTGTTCAATCAATTTTCACTTAATTTGGAACTTTCTTCTATGTGCCATTGCCTGGATTTTTCCAGTCACTTTGCTTTTACAAACTAATTTCCTCTCTTGCAAAGAAAACAAATACCCTTGGCTTAGGTGTGGAAGTTTCTGGCTTATTTTGGTTAAGGTCAATATTCATGATCTCTGCATAGCCTCTTTTCTAGCAAAAGAAAGGACAATGATCAACTTACCCAGTCTTTTCTCTAGTAACTGCTAAACGCAGGCTCTTGTTGGCTTCTGAGTAAATATCATCTTCAGTGTTTCTCGTAACTTTAGTACCCTCTAGTATCACTAGAATTGTTTGCAAGTTATTTTAGCAAAAAGAAAAAGTGAAGCTGAATCTCTCACTTACCCTGGGAGATATCAAAATTTCTGACTGGTTTTGCAATATTTTATTTTTGTTGTTGTGGTCATTTTTGCCACATACAAAGGGTAAAGACAAATTTTTATAATATATACAGTATTTGAACATTAAAAAGTACTCAGAACACATTTTCATTTTCTAATAGTTTTGTATGTATGGTCCTGCTTCAAAAAATATTTTACTTTTTCCTCCTTGTAGATCATTTTAACTAAATCTTGCATCAATTTCTTTTCTATTTTCATATCATTGTAGGTTACTCTTTATTTGGTGAAACTCTTTGTTTAAGGTCCATATTACTGAAATCATGTAGATAATGCTTCCTAAAGTGGTATGAAACTGCTGCTTTAAATTATTTTTTAAGGCAGGGGAGACAGACTTCACTTTTCTTCAAGGTTAACTCTTTAAATAATTTCATGGATCTTTCTGAAGTAGAACTCGTTTCAGAAATACATGCTTCTCATCAGGATCTTTAAATAGATTGTTAATTATCACATTTGGATCCATCTTAAATGAAAGAAAAGCTTCCTCCTCTGGGGTTGAGCTTTTCTTCCTCTTCAGCCTCATGTCTGAACCGACACTGAGCTGACCACACACGCACATCACAGCCACTCCTCACCACCCTGCTCCTTGCTCTCATCTCTCCTTTCCTATGATATCACAGTCCCTCTAGCTGGACTTGCTGTGTTCCACTCACCTTTCTCCTACTTTGTAGGCTTCATATAGTGACAGAGTATTTGAAGCATTTGTCAGATCCTGTCACTCCTCTGCCCAAAACCCTCCCATGGCCTCCCTTCTCTGTCAGAGTAAAATTCAAAGTCCCATCGTTACCAATGAACTTTACATGGCTTGGGCTATTTCCTACCTCGTCAACCTCCTCTCCCACTCTCCCCTTGCCCTCTGATGAACTCATGGCTCTCTCTCTCACGTCTTATTGATCTCTGCTTAAATTTTACCTTACCAGTGATGTACTCCCAGATGAATCAAAGTGAAATAAAACAGCAAATCAACCAACATCTCCCTCCAGCCAGTGTAATGTTTCCCCATTTCCCTGCTTTATCTTTCCCCGTAACAATCACCATCACGTGACACACTATATATAGCTAATAATTACTGCCTCCCCCCCTTTCTAGAATCAGATCTCCATGGGGACTTTACTACACTCTTTGCTGTCTCCTCAGGGCTAGGAGGGTAGACTTTGGTGCTTACACAGTATATGTTAAATGGGTGAATAAGTACAAGTATTGTAACAGCATATTTCTTTCTAAACTCTAAGAGAATTCATTAATTTTTCAGCTTATTATCCCCCTAATTTCTGTAAAAATAGGCATCTGGCTTTGCCTAATTCTCCACTGACTTCCTGCCTCTAAGATATTTCTCAATTTACAAATCAACCCCAAACAACAGTTAAACAATTGCTGAAATGCGCAGGAAAATATTTTATTGATTCTCATTAGTTGGGTTAGAAAGTACGTCAAGACAGGTGGAAAAAAACTATTGAAGAGTAAATATTGAACACCTGCACTGCATATTTTCAGCTAAAATGTGGGTTTGTGTAATGTACTAGATTTCATACCTGAGCTAGTCATGTAACTATCACCTTACTTGTATTTCAGTTAGAGATAACCTTTAGATACTTAAGCTAGAATTCTGGAAGCCCAGGGGAAGATTAAATATGTGTTAATAACTGAGAAGACAAATACTATGTGTTTTCCCATGCTGGTTTTCTTTAAATGTTTGTTCAATAGAACTAAAGTTGAGACAAGATACTTTGTAGAAAAGGAAACCTAGGAAAAACAGCTGATGGAAGGTTCAGACTCTCACCCACTGTCGTGTGCCAATCCACTCAGCTTCTAAACATATATGCCCCTCACACTGGGCAAAATAAAAGCTTTGTATTTTGCCAGGCTTTTCAGTGGCTTCATTTGAGTTCTCACTTGCTCCATCCAAAGTAGCTTAAGAAAATAGTCCTTTCAACCTCACATTATGTTCACACAGAGAGTTCTATAAATACAGTTTTCTCCAGCGGGGGATGGTAATTGTTCTGTGCCTTTATAGATTGGTGTTCTGAGGAAGAAGCCAGCAGACTCACCTCTTAATCTGGCCAGGTCAAGAGCTCACAGGTCTGTCTGCTATTATTTAGGAAAGAGGAAGATTTTTTTTTTTTTTTTTTTTTTTTTTTTTGCCTAACATGACATTTCTTAGTGGTAATTTAATTAAAACTAGTCTTTTAACTTTAGTATCTAAAAATCCCTTTAAAGTAATGCAATTTTTATTATTATCATTGATAGAAAGCAAATTTTAAGAAAGAAAGAATAGAAATTGATTTTACCCAAGCTTAAATTAACATTTAAAAGGGAAGGCAACTAAGGACTGGTTAAACAATAAGTCAATCAGTCAGCTTTTATTGTGGTTTAGTTTGTTGTATTTAGCACTTAATTTAATTTTGGGCAGGATCCAGTGGCCTCTGGGATAGCTGCTAAGGAACATTATCCAGTGTTATGGGCCTCTCCAGAGGACCTGCAGAATGGTCAGTGCCACAGAAGCACAAAGGCTAAGACAGCAGTCAGCTACAGAGACAGAAAGAGCAGCCAAGGCAGGGAGAAAGCCCTTGCAAGACCGCAGGAAATGTAATAGTTCGCTTCTTTGTGTTTTTTTTTTTTTAGTTTCAAAACTATTTTCAACAAATGGATCTGAGAAGTAGAGATTGGGATATCTCTCATTTTCACAGCAATAGGTTTTTGTCTAATTATGCTTTTCTTCTAATGAGCAAACTTTAGATTCCATAAAAATCTGTTTTATCTCTTTATTTCATAAAGAATGATGAAAAGAAGTCACTTGAACACTTGATCTGTTAGTACCATGTCATTGTGTTCTATATTGATAAAAGCCCAGATAGATTCTCAGGACTCTTCAAATGATTCTAAGTCACCTAGATATTTTTTTTTCAGTACTGGGTGCAGAACAAAGAACCTCATTTATATATAATTTAACTCAAAAGACACATGGGCTTTAAGGTAAAACATAAAAATTCTAGAATAGAAACTAGGAGAAAAATCATCAAAATTTTGGATGAGCTAATAATTCTTAGACTTAGCACCAAAAGCATGATTCATAAAAGAATAAATTGATAGTCTGGACCTCAGTGAAATTAATAAAACTTTTGCTGGCAAGAGATTCTGTTAAAGGATGAGAAGACAAATTACAGTTTGGAGGAGAATATTTTCAAATCACATATCCAGCCAAGGCATCTGGAATATATAATAACATTTCAACATTCAACATGATAAAAACAAGCAATTTAATTAGAAAATTAGCGAAAGAGATGCATTGATACACAGATGACAAAAACATGAAAATCTCTTTGCCACAATTAACAATAAAAGAAATGTAAATTAAAATTATAATTAGGTATCACTATTCACCAATCATGATGGAAAAATATCACATATTACCAAACATTTCTGAGGCTGCAGAGAAATTGAATGCTAATGGGTTGCTCTTGGCAATGTGCCGAAGTCCCGTTGCTTTGTAAGATTTTTTGGCAGTTTGCATGTGACCCAGTAATTGTATCATTGGGCATACTTGGTCTCTAGGCCTACCTCACTGCCAGTTGCTTTGTAAAAGCCTACCTCATTACCAGTCTGATGCCAGCAGTCTTGGGCTCCAATGCCGTTCAGGTTCTAAATCCGCCCAGAGATAGGCCAGCCCAAGGCTTCAGACTCGTCCCAGCTCTAGGCCTCCCCTGTGCCAGAAAGTTTCTGAAGCTATATCCTGAAGGTTAACCCATATCTCCCTATTCTTTTCCAGACCCCCAGTCCAGGCCTAACCTAGTAGATCCTAGTGGTGGGTCAGTCTCGGTAGATGGAGGCTCCAGAAACAATGATACAAACCAAGGCTCAAAGCATCTCCGTGGACCTAGAACCCAGACTTGCCTACAGACTTATGCATCAAGGCCCATACCAGGAGGAGGCCAGCCCCCTTGGACAGGTTCCAGGCCTGTCCCAGTAGATGCAGGTCCTAGACCCATCCTTGTGCCCGGGGCAGCAGCTAGAGACTCAGGCTAAAGGCCTGCTCTAGCACCAAGTCAGTCCCTGTGAACACTGGCTTCAGGCCAGCTCCCATGGATACAGATTCCAGGACTGCTCATGTGGACCCAAGGTCCAAGCTACCCACAGGAACCCAATGAACACCTCTATTCTAATGGATCCACATTCTAGGCCCAACCTTGAGGACCTAAGGACCAGTCCATTTGACCCACCTGCTCACCCATGCAATTAATGTTCATTAATAGAACGAAGGGTAAAAACCTGATTATCTCAATAAACAGAAAACTGTTTGACAAAATTCAACATAATTATTAAAAACAGTCAATTAATTTGGTGCAGAGAAAATGTACATTACTCAATTAATGTAAGACAGCCCTTTCAATAAATGCCATTGAGACAATAGGGTATTTCATATGACACATAAAACTTCATTCAAAATGAATTGCTGAGTTAAATATAAAAGCTGAAATTATAAAGCTATTAGAAGAAAACATACAAGAAAATCTTCATGATAGTGGTCTGGGCAATGATTTATTTTTGGATAGACCTAAATGCATAGGCAAGAAAACAAAGCACAAAAGAATAGGATTTTATCAAACCAAAATGCTTCTGCACAGGAAAAGGATCTGAGGAATAAAGAGACAACACATGGAATGTAAGAAAACACATTTAAACTGTATATTTTATAAAGGGTTAATATCCAGATATATAAGAAATTTAAAGATCTCAATATAAATAAAATAGAAAACACAATTTTAAAATGGGAAAAAAGACATTTTTCAAAAGAAAATATGGAAATTTCCCAAAGGAATGTGAATAAATGTTCAACATCACTAATCATTAGGAAAACACAAATTAAAACTACAATGAGATATTATCTCATATCTATTAGAATGACTATTATTAAATGAACAAAATATAACAAGTGTTGGTGAGGATGCAGTGAATAGGAAACTTCTATACACTGTTAGTAGGAAAGTAAATAACCACAGCCAGTGTGGAAACCAATGTGAAGATTCATCAAAAAATTAGGGCCGGTGATATAGCTCAGCAGCATAAGTGCCTGCCCGGCAAGTGTGAGGTCCTGAGTTCAACTCCCGGTACATGCATATTAAAGAAAAAAAATTAAAAATAGTACTTCTATTTGACCCAATATTCCAACTATGGGTATATATCCAAAGTAAATGAAATCAGTATGTGGAATTGACATCTTCACTTCCATGTTTATTGCAACACTACTCACAGCAGCCACGAATTGGAAACAACCTAAGTGTGCATCACCTGATGAATGATTAGAGAAATTGTGGTAAATAAACATGGTGGAATACTATTTAGCCATTAAAGAATGAAATATTGCCATTTATCACAATATGGATGAACCTGGAGGACATTATGTTAAATGATATAATCCAGATACAGGAAGAAATCCTGATACAGAGATTATTACATAATCTCATGGACACATGGAATCTTTTTTTTTTTTTTTTGGGTGAGTACTGGGGCTCGACTTCAGGACCTCATGTGCCAGCAGGTGCCCATGCCGCTGAGCAATATCACCTGCCCTTTTTCCATATGTGGGTTCCGGGAGTTGAACTCAGGACCTCGTGCTTGCCAGGCAGGCGCTTATGCCGCTGAGCCATCTCATCGGCCCGACATGTGGAATCTTAAAAAGCAAAACTCTTAGAAGAAGAGGATAGAATTGTCTTATCAGGGACTAAGATGAAGAGAATTAGGGAGATAATGGTCAAAGGACAAAAGAAACCTCGCTTGGGAGGAATGAGTTCAAGAGATCTGATGTACAACATAGTGACTGTAGTTAATAACGTGGATTATGTTTTTGGAAATCACTAAAAAAGTAGATCTTAAGTGTCCTCACCACAAAAAATAATATATACGTGAAGTAATGTGTATGCTAATTAGCTCTTTTTAAACATTCCATAATATATACCTATTTCAAAACAGTATGTTGCACAAGACAAATACATATAATTTTGTCAACTTAAAATAATGAATTAATTCAATAAAAGTAAACTATAGCTATTCCAAAATCCTGCCTCCTTCTGTGTAGTAAAGCAAATCCACAACAGAATTCCAGGAGTTGTTTTAGGGAGTATTTGAACAAATTTGGTTAAAGAAGTGTTGCAGTAAATTTAAGATTATTAAAGCAACTAGAGGTATTGTGAGGTATTGTGAGGTATTGTAAGGTATAGGGCAATTGAGATTTTCGTTCTTGTTTTAGTCAGCATTTACAGGGGAATAGATTTAATACAGGACACATAATTTATAGGATTATTTTATAACATTCACCCAAAGAGTCAAATGCATAAGAGTGCAAAAGATCTGATGCACCAGAGACCCAAAGAATCCAGCTGAGGGCCTGGACCCCACGGCAATGTCCTCCACGAGTCCAGCTGAAGACCTAGGGCCCATGGCGATGTCTCATGCAAGTCTGTATCAAGGATCTGCACTGGGAAGGCCCAAAGGTCAGTGGTGGAAGCTAGAAAGGCTGCACCAGTGGGATGAAGGATCTGTGGCAGCGGGCTGAGGGATCTGCACTGGAGCCAGGAAGCAATGCTCAAGGTAAGAACCATTGTGCCCCCAAAGAGAACTGCAGCCATCCTCAGTGACAGTGAGGTCTCAAGCTCCTCCGATGATGAGAACAGCTGAGTTCATGTCAGGAAAACAAGCACGACAAGCTTCTCCAAAAGAATCAACAACACACCGTTTTCCCCTCCAGTTCTCCTTTTATGCTGTTGGCAACAATCCTCTGGTGGGCTTTCCACACCCAGCACCATGCTATTCAATTCAGCTGGGTGTTAAAGTTGACCATTAGTTAATCCACCACAGTTCTCTTAACTAACTTCACTCTTTCTCGCATCAGTGGTATAAAAGAAGCCAGTATATAAACTTTATTATATAGGAATTGTGCACTGCTTAACCAATAGTGTACATTTATTAGGTTTTTATTTTTATATGACTTTTTATAACAAAGGTAATAACCACCTCATTGTTTTAAAATCTGGTTATTTATCACATATATTTTATGCAAATGCACTCTCACATCTGCCAAACACCAAAAGATACTATTCAAAGGCTCAGATACCATCTGCCAATCAGCTACCAATCCCCTCATTTCTTTTTTTTTTTGTCGTTGTCGTTTACTACAGTATTTTTAATTGAAAATCTGCCTCCTGCACATCTCTGTGTCTTGTGTCAGTGTAGACTAGGCTAATGTCCCTTTAATTGTGTTGGCTTCCCCTTTTTTCCCCTTCTATAGTATTTCCTGAATACCTTCTCTATTTCTTTCTTTACTGTCTCATTTTTAATGAATTACATACTGTATAGCTTCCTAAGAAAGTGAGAATCAGAAGTAATTTTTTTGTTGTTGTTTTTTGTTTGTTTGTGTATAGTACTGGGGATTCAACCCAGGGTTCAGACTGAGCTGCATCCCTAGGTTTTTTAAAAAGTAAAAGCAGATGATTTATTTGAAGGTGGAAAAAGGGGGAAGAGAGAGAGAGAGAGAAAGAGAAAGAGAGAGAGAGACACCCTGGGTGAATAAGGAGTATTTGAAAGGGAAATACTCCCCAGGTTTCTTGAAACTATTTTTAATTGTAATTTAATTTAATTTAATCAATTTATTTTTTGAGACAGCATCTCACTAAGTCCTTAATTAAGTGCCCAGCCTGCACTCCAATTTGTGACCCTTCTCCCTCAGCCTCCTGAAATGCTAGACTTGCAGGTGTGTTCCACCACGCTCAGCTAAGCTCTTTAAAAAAAAATACTGGACACATAAAAATATCTTTAATTTTTGTAGTGGGATAATATCTTGTCTGGGTATAAAATATGGTTGACAGTAATTTTTCATCAGAATTTTGAGTATTTGAGATTCTAATATTTCTAGTAACATAGGTATTTCTTTTGTGGGGTTTTAAATATCTGGCCTTAAATGCTATGTCTTTGGAAAATTTGTGGTCCTATACCTTTCTACGAGTCCATTAATTTTGTTAAACATTCAGTGGATTCTTTCAACTGAAAGACATAAGCCCTTGTTTTGAAGATATTTTTGTTGTGCTTCTTTGATCTTCTCCTATCGTTTTCTCTCTCTTCTTTCTCCAAAATTTCTTGTGATTGGATATAAAATTTTCCAAATTAATATTATTTTCCAAAATGGTTGTCCTTGTTTTTGAGCTATGATGTTCTGGCTACCTTATAGATTTTCCTGACATCTATTCATGTTTTTATTGCAAATTATTTCAATTTATAATATATTTTATTTGTCTGGTTACTTTTTAAAATGTTTCCTAATCTTGTATTATGGATTAATTGATCTGTCTGCTTTGACTAAGTTCTGTTTTTATTTAAGTTCATTTTTTTCAGTCTCATTTGTCCTAGAAGAGAATTTCTCTCACATATGTTACTATTTCAATAAACACACACACACACACATTTGAATTACAGAAAATTTATTGAACAGCTGGATGGTAGGGGAGAGTTCTGGGCTGGTGGGCAGGATCTCCACAGTTGGTTTCACTTTTCTACATGTCTTAGGCAAATTCTAAATAGCTAGAGGTGTTTTACCTTGAGCCTTAAATTCTTTGTCCTTTAATATTTTTTTTTTCAGGAGAAGATAAATATTGCAATGAGTGTCCTGGAAACAAGGCAGAGGAAAGGGCTGTTGTTTGTGGAAGAAATAAGTTTAGAATAATTAAATCTTCCACTTTTCATCCTAAATGTGTATGTTTGTTGGTGTTCACTGGTTCTTTTTTTTTTTTTGTGGGTACCGGGGGTCGACCTCAGGACCTCGCGCGCCAGCAGGCGCCCGTGCCACTGAGCGATATCACCGGCCCTTTTATCATATGTGGCTTCCAGGAGTCCAACTCAGGCCCTTGCGCTTGCCAGGCAGGCGCTTACACCACTGAGCCATCTCACCGGCCCCCATCACTGGTTCTTGAATCAACTTCTCCAGAGACTAAATGTATTTTTTTTTCCTCCTGTTGTGGGTATGTAGAGGGGTAGAGACTCAAACAATCTTAGGTGTTCAGTCTTCATACTGACTTCTCCCTCCCTGTTCCCTGCCTCCCTGGGCCGCTGGGAGGCTGAATGAGCTCGCTCTTCAGAATCACCCCTGCTGAAGCTCAGTAGCTTTTGACATGGATTCTGCTGTCAGTTATCCTTCCTCTATCTTATTCTGCTTTTCAAAAAATTACTGGATTGTTTTTTCTGATGTTATAATTTATTTTTCTGTCTTCATTAAATTGAAGCTAAAGTGCTTTTTTTTTTTTCATTTTTAAAACAAGTTTTGTAGTGTTTGGGAGGCAGAAGAAATAGTCATCTGTGGTCACACCTTCACATTCACTCAGTTAGCAGACCCATTTTCCATTATTTTTAGATCTCTGTACCTCAATTTTTTATCATTCTGTGTTTTCTTCACCATGGATACTAAGTGAACATTGATATAAACTAACTGTCATATGGATAACTGAGGGAAAAGTCCTCAAGCTGAAAAAGTTGAGAAATCCCCTGTCATATAGAATTCTGAATGAGTCACTAGAGGGGAATGCAGGAAGCTTTGGCCAAATATGGATTGCAAAGCTGTTACATTGCTCAGTTTTTGAACTTCCCCTATTGTTAAACTGTTTGATGTAGTTTCCATCAAAAGCTAGAATTTTACAATGAGCACTAGTCAGCTCATTTCCATAATTTGTAATAGGTCTCGATTGCTATACAAGTTGTCATTCTATAGTCCTTTTCAAAAAAATGTACTTTCTTAACTGCTAAAATTAGAAAATGAGTGATTTGTTGAGTTGTAGATAGTTCTTTGCAATAGGAATTTATTACCCGTTCTCTTTTTTAGAGCAGAAGGAGCAAGCCTCAAGTTAATTGGCCTGTAGTATAAATAAAGGAAAATTTTTAAGTAAGCAGAAATTTATTTAGAATACTTTAATGTAGCATAAAATAGGAAAACTAATGAAATATAGGAAATTATTTTTATATCCAATCAACTTCTTGGTTTTACATCTTTATCTAAATTGAATAAGAAAAATATAGGTTATTAGGTATTTTGCTTAGAAACAAAGCAACACATCAGTCTTCATATTTTCCATGTTCTTCTGCTAGAATCACTTTTGCTTTTCCTGAGGAAAAAAATAATATGTAGGACTTAATGGTTTGTGTTATGATTAATAACATAGTAGAAATGATATTTGTATCCATAGTTGTGATCCAGAAGAAAAGCCTATTAGAAATCTATATTGTAAAACATCTTAGAAGGAATTTAATTATGCTGGATATTATTTAATGTATTTGAATGTATTAGCTGAAAAACTAACAAAAGAATTAAGGCATACTTGCACCTGATATACCGTGGCCATAAAGCTAACCTTGAGTCTTCAGGATGTATCTTGCTGTGTCCTACCTGTCAAACTGGGTCCAGTAGCACCTTTTGTCTCAGTGTCATCTCCCTTCCATTACCCTTTAAATTTCTACTCATTTAATGGGTTTTCACTTTATGCAACAACTTCTATGAAAGCTTTCCTGTCACCAGTATTATCTCTGCCACCAAAATCATCCCTTGTTTCACCTACTACACTCTGAACACAAATGCACTTTTGATTACTGTCTATGGTCAGGCCTGCTCATCTTTCTATTTGATCACCTATGCTGATTGTATTCCTACCTTAAAGCTGAGTTCTTAATGTTTCCTTAATGAGCCCTCCTGGTCCTCGTCACGGGGTCTGGGAAGTTTATATTTGTAATCACATGGAAAAGTTATTGAAATTCTAGCAAGTTAATTCCAATCTACCACTTCCAGTGCAATCTACGGCGAGAATAAAGGCACTAAGGCATATTTATAGTTGTGGGGAGCCAAGGGGGTCCTAAGTCCAACCAGAATGATGGTTACCAGAACAAAGGCCTCGACCCAGGGCTGAACCTGGGTTTTATTAATTCTTGAGGAGGGGAGTGGCTCGGGGATGAGTGACTGTGAGAGTGGTGGGAAGTATGTGAGTACCATGAGCTAGGCTAGGTAGGTGACCTAAAATCACCTTTGCAATATGCAGAGGGAAGGAGATGCAAAAGGAATAATCTGCATAACACAATTCAAGATAGTATCTAATGTTTTAGGGTTGCTGCTTCAGCTCTGATGTGTAATCTTTTATGCCCTGGGAAGTCATAGCCTCTTTCTCGAGGCTCGATCCCAGCCCACAGTGTGGAGCACGGCTCTCCATCCCGCCAGGCTCAACCATGTATTGGGAGCAAAGGGGTGGGGAAACACAGGCCTGTCGCCTTGCTTCAAAGACTACATATCAGCACCTTGGCTGGACTGATTTGCATTGCTTAAAGCCAATTGAAGAGATAAGGAAAAGTCCTAGCCAGCTCTGTACATATCAATATGTGGAATTAGGGCCAGGTTCAGCCAAGATGGAGATAATTGCTCTTCTTTCAAGGACAGCCATCCAGGTGGTCCTCCACATTTCCACACCAGGACTGACCAGACACAATATCTTCACGTGATTTGTTCTTTTTTGTACTTCAGGTTTTAGTGTACATCCTCTGTAATGAACTTTAAATTTAGAAAGGGCAAGAATGTGCTCCTCTTCTATTAAATTGCATGTGTAACAATATCTGAAGGCATTGAATTGAATAGGTTCAGAACAAATAGTTGAAAATAGATGAACTGAATTCTCTAAATGAGAAGCTCTTTAATATCAGATGTGGCATGCTGTTCATCTGTGTAGAGTAAATAATCCAACTAAGTATACTTAAATCCAACTTGCAAAAAAATAATGTTTCACAAATGCTGAATGAATAGATGAAAAAATTATTTCATACAGCAATTTGACCAATTTTTTTTCTTTTATGGTCAAAAGTACATACTTAACTCCTGGAAAGAATTTGCTTCTGATTGACAAGAGTGGTAGCCCTCGTGATATCAATTCTTTGTAAAATAGATTAATATCTTTGTAAGTCTAGGGTTTAGCATTAAACAACCTTAAGAGCACATATTAGGTAGTAGAAATCTGGACGAGATTTTATTCCCAGAATCTATAAATGGGAAACCTGAGCAATCAGGCCATTGATTGTTCTATATATATATTTTTTAATTTTTTTTATGTGGGTACTGGGAGTCGACCTCAGGACCTCATGCTTGCCAGCAAGCACTTGTGCTACTGAGTGATATCATAGGCCCCTTTTTTCCTTTATGTGGGTTCCAGGAGTCGAACTCAGGACCTCGTGCTTGCCAGGCAAGCGCTTAAGCTCCTGAGCTATCTCACCAGCCCGATTGTTCTATATTTCAATGGGTCACTGATCTTGCAAACTTGATTTTATAATAGAGATAGGAGCACCATTAAAATTTTTATAGTCGGTCTTTATTTGGTGGGATTTTAGAGCAGAAATGAAACAATAATAGAAGTTTTGTTTAATTTCAAAGTAAATGTAACTCTATAAAGTTATTAACATGAATAATGGTCAAAACAGCTATAAGGTAAATCAAAATGATCAAACATTTATACAAATTAAACATCAAGATTAAGGAAGGAAAACAGAGAAACTATGAAACAGGGAGAATTGTTTAGCGTTTTTCCTTTGAACAATTTCCTTTAAATACAGTGATGCTCCATTCCATCAATTAGCCTGGGTTTACTTGTTACCAAATATTTATAAAGGAATTGGAGAAAAAGGGCATTGCTATAAACTTTCCTCCTCCTCCTTCTCCTTCAAAATACCTATTTAAAACACTGTGTTGTTTTATCAATTTTTTAAAATCCCATATATGCTTCAAGATAGAAACTTGAATCAAATGTCATTTCCATTAGCTGGAAAGATAAGTTTTACACTGTTGAAATGTTTAGATAAAGTACATAATATTTAAAGTACTGAAGTATGTGCTTTTTGACGGTTGAGAAATCAAAAGCTACTTCGGGGTAGGGCAGTCTGAAGAATAAGGATGAATTTGAGATAGACCTTTAAAATTAGGAGGACTGAACATTTAATGAGATTAAAAAAAATAGATGAGTGTTATGTACAATATAATTGTTATGAGAGTAAAAATATGTGTAGTCTCATTGTAGTGAAACATATTCAAATAGATTTCTGCAGAGGAGAAGGACATCTTTTACATCATTGCTGTTAGGACATGGAAATGTTCTGATTTCAAGGTCACCCTTGCTGACAGCGGTGAATTGGGTCATTAGAGGAGCATGGCCATGGCCTGCTTTTGAGGCTCTTGGGGTCTGGCTGGTGAGATGAGATTAAAAGATGTAACAGTTTTCACGAGGTCATTTAGTGTTACTGCTATCTTTTTGGCTTGAAACATAAACACATTGAGCACCTATTGATTGTTTTCCTGGAGAAGAAAATGTTTTGGGATTCATCTGATAATTAACCTTATATGTCATAACAAAGGAAGGGTGAGATGGCCCTTTTAAATCTTTTCTCTCCACTTATAAATTCCTTGCCAATTGAAGAGAAGATGGAGAGTCTCATCCTAAAGGTTCAGTGGTGGCACTGGAGCAAATATGTTCAACAAAGGAAAACACACTTCTTCACGCTGTCAGCCAGGTCAAGAGAATTACAGGATAATTCATAGGGACCTGTTATTGTATTTAGTATATGATTTCCTTTAGCTCATTACTAAGTGTTATACTGTATAAATGGGGGATGAGAAAGCCTAAAATTCAATCTGGAGAAAAATATTAAAAGTAAAATGGAAACATATGCAAACATATGAAAAAGGATTTGAAGTCAATGATGAAAATCTGGACTTACTGCTTTGCAAGGCTGGATTGTACTGTTTCTAGTTCTAATTATTGTAACTCAAAAATCATGCTAGATCACATAAGAAACTTGAAACAAAAGGAATTATGAATCATATTTTCATTGGCATTTCATATTAAACTTTCATATTTTGCTTATAATACTCATATTCACTATATTTTTGATATGAAATGAAACATAAGTAATTTCCTTTTCCAATTATTTATAAGTAAATGATTGTGTTCAATCAAATTTGATCATTTCAAAAACATAAATGACATATTTTCCTGCAAATTATTTTATTAACAGCATCCTTTATGTTTTCACTGATCAGGAAAGATGAATTTGAATTACAGTATAAATTTTATATCAGAAATTTGTGTTTATTAATACACACAGTTCATGAAAGTCCATTACTTTAATCACAAATTAACAGTGTTAATAAAGAATTTACAAATTTAATTGCAAAACGATAACATATAAAGGTTAAGAGGTTGAAAACTGTGGTAAAGCACAGAATTTTAGATGTAGTTTATACATATTAAAATTATATTTTAAAAAGAATTCTTCTAATCTTTTCTTTCTTCAGATTAAAAAATAAAAACAAATTAAATGAACAGTAGTATTTCCAGAGGCTTGCTAAAAATTTTAAGATAAATTTGTTTAGTTCTGTAGATTAAAGTGTTTATGTTTCATGTCATTAGAAGAATTCAGAATAAAAAGGCAGAAAGTTGAAATTATCCCATTTTAGCCAAGCTCAATGGTGTATGCTGTAGTCCCAGCTACCTGGGAGGTAGAGACAGGAGGATCTCAAGTTCAAGGCCAGCCTGGACAATTTAGCAAAAACCTTGTTTCAAAATAAAAAATAAAAAGTTCTGTACATGTAGCTCAGTATGAGGCCCTGGGTTCGATTGCCAGTACTGAAAATAAAACAAAACAAAAACTAGCATTTCTTGCTCTTATTTTTAAATCCTTCATACTAATTGTTTTCCACTGTCTTCCTCTCAATTTTAATGCCACTTTGGTTAATAGGATGAAACAACTAGAAAAAAACAGAGGGCAGTAAAGTAGGAATAGATTTAGAGAAGAAAGGATAGTAAATAATTGTGCAAGTTTTCACCAGGTCCAGGTGAAGGCGAAGTAATTCAATGCACCATACATTTATTTAATGTCCTTTATTTATAAGATAAGACTAAAAGCCTCCAAATGATGAAGAGTATCAATCTCCTCCTTTTCCAATCCTCTCTTTTCTCTCTCTACCCAAAACAACTCATAAACAACAATCCACACCTCTGGATACAGAAATAGAAATAAGCCTATATCAAGTTTTACCAGAAGACCAGAGATGCTCTTAGAGAAACCGAGACAAGGAGGCCTAATTTGGCAAACCCCATCCCTTTGCTTGTTTGCCCCCCTCACTTGGCTCCTTGCAAGACAGTATGACATTCAGGAGAGGCCCAGATGACCCCCAACCACATATGCTCTATCTCCCCATTCCAAAAATTCCCCCCAAAAAACTTCTCTACAGATCATCCACTAATCTTTCTGACAAGAATGAATAAATAAGTTACTGAATGTTAACCTGTTACTATGTGTAAGAAGAGTTTTATGGAAAAGTGTTAAAGAAGTGCCTAAAATAGTGATAACATAATGAAAATGTAAAACATTAAATTGACCGAATGTAAGAAAACATTTCACTTAGAGGATCCTTCTAAATTCCAAACACTGAAGGTCACAGACTCCATCACACACAATTAGCGCTGTAGCATGAGGAGCTTTTGTTCTCTATAGCAGGGGTCAGCAAACTATTATTCATGGACCACGTCCTGCCAGCTGCTTGTTTTGTAGATAACATTTTACAGCGGCACAGACATGTCCATTCTTTGTGCACTGACTGCTTGCTTGCTACAGTGTCAGAGTTGGGTGGTTGTAACAGAGACCACGTGGTCTACAAAGGCTAAAATATTTACTGTTCAACCCTTTATAGAGAAAATTTGCTAATATCTGCTATGCAGGAATAAAGATGCTGAAAAGTGTGGCAGATTTTCTATCTCAATGCAATTATTTTTCTCTCTTCCTCAGCTTCTTTTTTCTTCAGTTGTCGAACAGTACCTTTAATTTGACTATGTGGCCAGGAAATCTCATTTAGAAAGCTCTGAAAGAAATGAATAATGGTCATCTTGAGACATCTTCAGTTTCTGCTGCCTTTACACTATAGATATAATTGAATGCTAGTTTGCAGTAATTGTCTTGCCTTTGGTTATATAACTCCAAATCAATTTCGACTTGGATCCCTTCGGTCACTGCTAATGACTGCTGATTTATCATACTGGGAATTACCTCAAATACAGTACAAAAATGCACATTTTATTCTTATCTTACCCTACTAATGTATCATGTTCATAAAGTGAGAGGAATAGATATTTAGAGCTTATAGATATTTTTATGATGACATATAGAATATAACAACAAAATATCCTGGTCCATCACTATTTTGATTGAACTTTAAAATTACAAAGGGGCCAACAATTTTAAAATATAAATTTTTCTAGTGCATGAACAGTCCATTCTTGGATTTTGTATATCTCAAAGCACGCTTCCCAGAAACTCTTCTACATAAATAGGTTGAAAGAAAGAAAGATAAGGAAGCCAACTAAGTTTAGGAAAAACAGAGTTAAGTGAAGAAACTTTGTGTAAACGTTCTCAGCATTTAACATATAAAACTCATTGTTAACTGCAGAAAGAAAACACAGTACGCTTTTTCAAAATGTATTTATTCACCCGTTCCATATTTTTGTGTTTATTGTCTGCAAATCACTATTCTAAGTACTGCCCTGGAAGTCTGTGTCAGATGCCAGCTTGTGCCTTTCTCCCTGCTCAGATATTCTTTGTCCAGGAAGTCTCAGATTTGCCTCCTCAAACACAGATGATCATAAAATATTAGAGAGACATTCCCTAACAATCATCTTTCAAATGTCAATAAATCTTTTTTTTTTATGTTCGACCAGGAGTCGAACTCAGGACCTCACGCTTGCCAGGCAGGCTGAAATGTCAATAACTTGATTTCTCCCACACTTTATTCCTCTTCCCGCTTTATTTTCCCCACTGCTATGCACCACTGTCTAATTTACTATTGTTTGTAAGCTCCCCCCACTCCCACCACCAGAGTTTAAACTCCACAGGGCAGGGAATTTTGGTTTATTGTTTAATGCTGTATACTTAGGGCCCAAAATAGTGCTAGTATATACAGTGAGTGACACCACATATATATTGCATAAATGAGTAAAAATGCTTTCTCTGATAATTCAAGATTTATTTTTATATTTTTTTGTACCTGGAAGATTTCTCTCATGAACATTAATTATATTATGCAGAATTTAAATAATCTGGACTGATTCTTAAACATGAAATGAAATTATTAAGTTTTTTGAAAAATAAATTTCTGATATTAAATCATTAATCTAATTCAAAGTATCTTCTATGTTAAAAAATAAATGAGAAAACACATAAAGGTTTTGAGTTATTCAGCTCTCAGTAAATAGCAGTAATAATTTCTATAATTTTTATACCTACCAGATGTTACTTATATTTCTCCTTATTTTAAACTTTTCCCACCTCAACATACAAGATACATTACTCCTGAATAACGTAGAGGTTAGCTAAGGAATTTGTACAAAATCAGGAAGCTCATGAACAGTAGAGCTGGGTCCAATGATAACATCTGCTTTCTATTTCCTTCTCCTTACGGTAACAAAAACTCCATTGTGTGGATTAATTACAGCAAGCTAAGCACTGTGTTAGATACATTATATACATATGTTGACTATTTTAATTCCATAATTATTTTGTGACATACATATCTTATCCTTATTCTACAGCATGGTTGTTACCAATAGGGACTTTGAAACAAGATTGCCTGGGTCAAATTCTAGCTTCACTACTCACAATATATGTGACTTTGGACAAGTCAATATTTGTTGGTCTCGGATTTGTCTAAACATAAGGAATATTCTAGAATTGGAAAAAAAATTCTGAGCTCTCCAGATGTTTGAAGTAGAGATAAATATAGTCTTTCTCTATTTCAGGATAAGGTTCTGCTATAGTCTGGGCTCATTTAATCCATGGTCTTTTTTCACTTTTATTTATCAATTTTGTACTATATACAGTTCATATTTTAGTACCCTTGAGTATTTCAGCTGATGGGCTTGGCATTCATTCCAATTTAAAGATTGTACTGAAGAAAACTGAAAGAGGAAGAGAGAGAGAGAGAGAGAGAGAGAGGCAGGCAGGCTGGTTGGTCACTTGTGGCCAGATGGACCTGAATCTGAGTAATTTTATTATCCAACCACGTCATTAAAAAACTTAATCAGGCCACTTGTTTGGCTTTGCTGCCATGATTACGAAAACAAAATTTTCACTTTCTCCTCTTCTTCTTTCAACTGGCCTACTCTTACATTTTTAATTCTTTTTAAATGAAAGAATCCCCCAGGGGCAAGCCTACTGTGCATTTCCTGGTCTTGCTGTTCACCCCAGACAGAATACATGAGTGTCACAGGTAACCCCAGTCTCTACACATTAGAAACACCTCTGTTCTCTTGTACAGTGGTCCTTTTACTGGGATCATTGCAGAGAATGTTAAAAATTCAGTTAGCATTATTTATCCTTAAAACAATCAAAAAATAGAGATTCACTAATACTTACCCGAATGTACTGCATTTTATTTCCTCATTAATATGGATGGGCACCAGCACCCCAGGTTCTGGTGTCAGCAGATAACACTCATGTGTGCAAGACCTCCTGAAGGAGTGTGTACGTGCCACCCTGACAGGGCTCAGAAACTGTGGCCCACTTATTCTTTCTTTGCCTGTAATAATGAATTTATGTTTGTGTGCCTGATAACATGGATTGGAATTATCTGTGATGTTAAACTAAAGTAACTCTTGCCATCTGAGCAAGTGTCTTAAAGAGCTGCATGCTACAAAGCTGCAGATGGGTGATAATACTAATAATGAAAGCAAAAACAAAATTCAAGAAAGCGACAGTACAAACATTTCTTGTACTCTTTGGGCAAGTACTTTCTCAACCACATTCTGACCTAACAGTCATAACCTCATAGTTTGTGTCAAGGTGTCAGTAAAAATGGCGAAATTATTAAGGAGACCATTGACATACAGCTTTTTAAAAGTCTTCCACCATTAATGAAAAATCTCATCCCAAGTGTATGCATGGTCTTCTACATCAGTTAATCATGGTAATTGGACAACTTAATTGGCAAACATTTTAAAACTAAGCATCCAGAAACCTCTTTTTATGACAGGCAAAAGGTTTTGGGTTTTTTTGGGGAAGTACATTTAAAACTCAAATAAATAATGATTCATTGTAGGTTCATCTCATTCTAGTTAAATTCTATATTTATGCATGGTTTGTGATGCACAAAATATTCTAAAGAGGGGCCGGTGAGATGGCTCAGCGGCTTAAGCGCCTGCCCAGCAAGCGCAAGGGCCTGAGTTCGACTCCCGGAACCCACATACGAAAAAGGGGCCGGTGATATCGCTCAGCGGCTCGGGCGCCTCCTGGCGCGCGAGGTCCTGAGGTCGACCCCCCGGTACCCACAAAAAAAAAATATATTCTAAAGAATAAGACATGTCTGTAACTTACGAATAAGTTTTAATATTCTATATATCAAGAACATGCTAACAACTGGTTTAAAAATGAAATAAGCAATTACCAAGTTTAGAAAGCACTCCTTGGTAAATGACAATTTTAGTCAAATAATTGATATGGTGGATATGATTCCTTTTTTATTCATCTTGACTTGCATTGATGAACTCAAGCCTCGTTGGGCACATTTCTCCCCGTAGGTTTCTCCCGTTGTGGGACTAAGCTTGGAATAAGCCAGTGAAAATAGAGTTAGGCAGCTGGAAAACTGTCAAATACTTAATGCTCTTTTTCTAGGAATTAGTCTCCACAAAAATCCCCAGATTTAGAAGAAGACATTTTCTTTTTCTTCAAATAAGAATGGGTAGTTGTAGATTTTGTTAGGAAAAAAACTACTTTACTTTAATAGGCTAGATTTTCTACTAACTCCTTTCAAAATCGTTCAGGACCTCAGAGATACCAATTTTCATTGTGTATGGAATGATTTACCACCATTTAACAGTTCCAATGACAATGAAATTATGTTTGTATGCTCTAAAAGTAGCTTAGTTAGACTGTACTCTAAGATTTGCTACATAACCTAAGCTAATAGGATTATTTTGAAACATATGTTGACTACCAAGACTCATTTATCAGAAATTAGTTAGAACAATCTATATTATAGGATAAGTAACCAGTAATTTAGCATAGTGGAAGAATCTCCTTTTAGCATGGTCATTGCATAGATCAAGATATGGTGAGGTATATGAAAAATATTGCATGGAATTATTAAGAACATTTCCTAAACATATCCCCTAGTAGTGTGGGCTGGGTCTGCCTGAGCAGCCAAAAAGGCTATGACCTTCTATCTTGATGAATATCAATCACAGTTAGGAACACGGTCTAAGTCTAGGTGGACAGTGGTTATTTGCTGTGGAACTTTGGGTAAGTTACATAAACTACCATGCTTCAGGTTCATTCTTTTTGAAAGGGAGATAAAAATAATACTTTTCTCATGAAGCCACTGTGAAGATTATTAACTGAAATAATATAATTAAATGTTTTATTAAGTAAAGAGTTAGTTATGTATATTTATATTCAGTGAGTATAAACTGTTATCACTATAAATAATTTTATGGTGCACATAACCAGTTATAAAATGCAATGCCATTTTGAGTATAAAAGCTTAATTGTGAAACATCAGAGATCCAGAAACTTTATGGATGTGATTACATCGCTGTCAACACATGCATTTTACCCTCCAACAGGGGATATTAGTTTAAAAAATAATTCAAAGCAAAATTTCTTAGGAATCAATGTAATATTTCCCCTAAAACTTTCCTAAAGTTGGCCAATGATTGAAATTGTTTTTTATGTTATTTAAAATAATATAATTTCTTCAAAATACAATTTTATATCAGACAAATATTTCCAAATTCTCCTTAAGGAAAGTAAAGTTCTCCATTGTTTTGGCTTTTTCTTTTTTTCTTTTTTGTTTATTTTAAACAGAAAAAGGTAAGAATAACAATAAAACAAAGTTTCAAAACAGGCTAGTAGGAGAGTAACAATAATCAACACATTGCATATTGTTACATTCACAGTAGTTGTTCAGAGTACAAAATATAGGCACGAAACATTGTTCAGAAAATTACTAGCACAAAACTTTCCCCTTAATGAACCAAGAGAAACCAGCTGTATAACTATCTTAACTGTCTTGTGTTTATATATATTTTTTCCTTTTCCCTTCCTTCCTTTCTGCTTTCTCCCATCACATTTATTCTTTTCTTTTGAACAGTTTTTTCCCTATTCACAATATCTATTGTACATTTTGGATCTTATTTACTCTTTCAGATTCTCACATAAGTGAAACAATATGATCTTTACACAAGTGGGTCTGGTTTATTTCACTTATGAGTATGGTCTCAAGTTGCATCCATTTACCTATGAAAGTCTCCAGTTTATCTTTTTTATGGTTGAGTAGTATTCCATTATTTTAAAAAAAACCATTTTTTTTTAATCCATTCCTCAGTTGATGGGCATTTGGGTTCTTTCCAAGATTTAACTATCACAAATTGTGCTGCTATAAACATGGGTGCACATATATCACTGTGGTGCGATGTTTTTAATTCTCTGGGAAGATACCCAAAAGGGAAATAGCTGAGTCAAATGGGACCTCTAGTCCTTGTTTTTTAAGGAATCTCCACACTGAATTCCATAGTGGTTGCACCAGTCTGCACTCCCACCAACAGTGGAGAAGGGTTCCTTTTTCCCCACAGCCCCTCCAGCATGTTATTGGTTCTTTTCTTAATGATAGCCATTCTTTCTGGAGTGAGATGGAATCTCAGTGTTGTTTTAATTTGCATCTCTTGAATGACCAATGATGTTGAACACTTTTTCCTATATTTATTTGCTGTATGTATTCCTTCATCTAAGAAGTGTGTATTCATCTCAGATGCCCATTTTTGGACTGGGTCTTTGAATTTTAGAAGTCTGATTTTTTTCAATTCTTTATATGTTCTAGATATAAATCCTTTGTCTGAAGGACAACTGGCTATAACATTTTCCCACTCTGTGGGTTGTCTTTTCATTTTGTTGGTGATTTCTTTTGTTGTGCAAAAGCTTTCTAATAAGGTGAGATCCCATTTATTGATTCTTTGTATTTCCCATGCAGTCTGGGTTTTGTTCATGAAGTCTCTGCCTACCCCTATGTCTTTAAGATTTCTCCCTATTTTCTCTCCAAGTATATTTAATGTTTCTATTTTAATATTTAGATCTTTGATCCATTTTGACTTTAGTTTAATGCATAGTGATAGAGATGGGTCTAGTTTTAGACTTCGGCATGTGGAAAGCTGGTTTTTCCAGCACCATTTATTAAAGAGACTATCTTTCTTTCAGTGAACATGTTTGGCTCCTTTATCAATGATAAGGTGGCTGAGTGTGTTTGGGGGTGCGTCTGCATCTGCTATTCTGTTCCACTGATCTTCAGGTCTGTTTTTTTGCCAATATTATGCCGATTTTATCACAGTAGCTTTGTAGTATAATTTCAGGTCAAGGATTGTGATGCCCTCTGCCTTGCCTTTGTTGCCCAGAATTGCTTTTGCTATTCTAGGTCTCTTCTATCATAAACAAATTTTAGGAATGTTTTCTCTAGTTCTGTGAGGTATGCTAATGGTATTTTGATTGTATTGCATTAAATCTGTATAACAGTTTTGGGAGTAGGGCCATTTTCACTGTGTTGGTTCTTCCTATCCATGAGCAATGGATATCTTCCATTTTCTGATATCTTCTTCGATCTCCTTTTTCAGACTACTGTAGTTTTCAATATATAGATCTTTTACTTCTTTTGTTACATTGATTCCTAAGTATTTCATTTTTTTTGGATGCTATTGTAAAGGGTGTGGTTTCCCTAATTTCTCTCTCTGTGAGTTTGTTGCTTGTGTACAGGAATGCTATTGATTTTTGAGTGTTGATGTTGTATCCAGCTATACTACTGAATTTGGTTATTAAATCTAGAAGTCTTTTGGTGGAGCTTCTGGAGTCTTCTATGTAGAGTATCATGTCATCTGCAAATAATGATAATTTAACTTCTTCCTTTCCTATCCTTATTCCTTTTATGTCTTTCTCTTGCCTAATTGCTCTGGCTAATGTTTCCAGAACTATATTGAATAGGAGAGGTGATAGTGGACATCCTTGTCTTTTTCCTGATTTTATAATGAAAGCTTTCAGTTTTTGACCATTTAGTATGATGTTAGCTTTTTGTCATAGATGGCTTTTATCAGATTAAGATAAAGATCCTGTATTCCAATTTTCTGTAGGGTTTTTATCATGAATAGGTGTTGGACTTTGTCAAATGCTTTTTCTGCATCTATTGAGATGATCATGTGATTTTTGTCTTTGGTTCTGTTAATATGGTGCATTACATTTATTGATTTGCATATGTTGAACCGTCCCTGCACCCCTGGTATGAATTTAACTTTGTTATGGTGTATAATCTTCTTGATGATTTGCTGCATTCTTTTTGCCAGTATCTTATTGAGGATTTTTGCATCTATGTTCATTAGGGAGATTGGCCTGTAGTTTTCTTTTTGGGTTCTTCTCTGGTTTTGGAATCAGGGTAATACTTGCCTCTGGAAATGATTTTGGAAGTATTGCTTCCCTTTTGATTTCTTTAAAGAGTTTCAGCATTAGTAGCATTAGTTCTCTAAATTTCTTCTAGAATTCAACTGTGACTCTGTCAGAGCCTGGGCTTTTCTTTGTTGGAAAAATTTTAACTACATTTTCAATTTCATTGGCTGATACTGGGTTATTTAGAATTATTATATCTTCTTGATTTAATTTTGGCAGTTGGATTGTATTTAGGAATCTGTCCATTTCTTCTGTGTTTTCCATCTTTTTAAAATATAGGTTGTTGCAGTAGGTATTGATGATCTTCTGAATTTCTGTAGAATCTGTTGTGACTTCCCCCTTTTCATTCCTAATTGCTTGAATTTGTTTTTTTTTTTTTCTTTCCTCTTTTTGAAGAGGTTGGCTAATGGTTTATCAATTTTATTAATTCTTTTTTTTTTTTTGTGGGTACCAGGGGTCGACCTCAGGACCTCGCACGCCAGCAGGCGCCCATGCCACTGAGCGATATCACCGGCCCTTTTATCGTATGTGGGTTCCAGGAGTCAAACTCAGGACCTCACGCTTGCCAGGCAGGCGCTTATGCTGCTGAGCCATCTCACCGGCCCTATTAATTCTTTCAAAGAATCAACTCTTCGTTTCATTGATTCTTTGTGCTTTTTTTAGTCTCAATCGTATTAATTTCTGCTCTTATCTTTATAATTTCCTCTCGTATGAGTTTTGGGTTTGATTTGTTTCTCTTTATCTAGAAGTTTGAGGTTCATCATTAGGTTGCTTATTTGAGTTCATTCTGTTTTCCTGATGCTCAAATTTATCACTATAAATTTCCTTTTTAAGACTGCTTTCATTGCATTCCATAAGTTTTAGTATGTTGTATTGGCATTATCATTTGATTGTATGTACTGTGTAATTTTATGTTTAATTTCCTCTGTGATCCGTCAGTTGTTCAGAAGTGTGTTGTTTAATTTCCATGTGTTTGTGTAGTTTTTGTGGTTTCTTTTGTCGTTTATTTCCAGTTTCATTGTGCTATGGTCAGATAATGTGCAAAGAATTATTTCAATTCTTTTACATTTACCTAAACATGTTTTGTGGGCTAGTATGTGGTCTATTTTGGAGACCATCCCATGTGCAGCTGAGAAGAATGTGTATTCTAATGTTTTAGGGTGGAATACTGTGTAGACATCTACCAAGTCCATTTGTTCACAGGTTTGGTTTAATTCTGATATTTCTTTGTTGATTTTTTGGTCTGGTTGATCTATCTATTTGTGAGAGTGGGGTATTAAGGTCCCCCACTACAATTTTATTGGTGCTTATTTGGTTATTCACGTCTGTTAATATTTGTTTTGTGTAGTTGGGTGAACCTGTGTTTGGTGCATAAATATTTACAATTATTACCTCTTCTTCTTGGAGTTTTCCTTAACAAGTATGTAGTGAACTTCCTTGTCTCTTTTAATCAGTTTTGGCTTAAAGTTTACACTGTCTGCAAATAGAATAGCTACCCCTGCCTTTTTCTGGGTTCCTGTGGCATGGAGAATTTTTTTCCATCCTTTGACTTTTAGTCTATGAATTTCTTTTTTGGTTAAATGTGTTTCTTGAATGCAACATATGGATGGGTCTTGTTTCTTGATCCATTCTGCCAGTCTGTTTCTTTTGATTGGTGAATTGAGACCATTTACATTGATGATTACAATGGATACATACTGGCTTATCTATTTCATGTTATTTTCCTATTGTTGGTTCCCTGTCTTATTCCTCTGTTTAATTGCTTACCCTGCTTGGTGATTTCTTTCTATTAGTGTTTGTGTGTTTGTGGTCTTCATTATCTCTTTCTAATGCTCCTTCAGAGCATTCTGTAGTGCTGGTTTGGTGGTCATGAATTTCTTCAGTTGCTCTTTGTCATGGAAGTATGTTATTTCTCCATTGATTTTTGAAAGATAGTTTTGCTGGGTACATCAATCTGGGTTGAAGATTGTTTGCTCTTCAGGCTTGAAATACCTCACTCCAGTGTCTCCTTGATTTGAGGGTTTTTGTTGAGAAGTCTGCTGTGATTCTGATGGGCTTTCCTTTGTAGGTGATTTGTTTCTTTTCTCTAGCTGCTTTTAATACTTTGTTCTTCTGCTGAATTTCTGGAATCTTGATTATTATATGCCTTGGTGTAGATTTCTTTTGGTAATGGCTATTTGGAGTTCTATATGCTTCATTTATTTGTATGTCAAATTCTTTATCCACGTTTGCAAAATTTTCTGCTATTATTTCTGTGAAGAGGTTTTTAATGGCATTTGCGCTGTCTCCAGCTTTCTCACTGACTCCAATCAATATTATGTTGTTCTTCTTTGCTTCTTCTTGTAACTGTTGGATTGATTTTTCATGGTCCCTTGCTATTTTTAAGATATCTTTCTTTTCCTGGTCATTAGTCACATTCCTGTCTTCTAGGTTGGATATTCTATCTTTACCTTCATTCAATCTGTTTGGTATACTTTCAATGGCATTTTTAATCTCCTGGGTTTCTGTTTGAATCTGTTTCATTGATTCCATTTCTTATTTATGTTGGGCATTCACGGTTTCCATCATTTTCCTAACCTCCTCTATTTTTTATCTGTGTCTGCTTTAATTTCTTTCATTTTGATTGTCATTTCTTTTTGTATCTTAGATATTATTTTTTCTATGGCTTTTTCCATTTATTTTTTTGACTTCTGCTGCTATCATTTCAGAGAGTTCTAGTGGTTGGCTTCTGATTTCCTCTATATCTTTGTGCTCTGGACTTGTTCTGGGTGGGCTGGGTGTTTAGGGTTGTATTTTGCTTTTTCTTCTTGTCACTTTCTATTTTTTATTTTATGTCTTGATGCATGGAGATTTTTTATGTTAGATAGCTTTATTCCTGGTGTCAAGGTTCTCCTAGGTGATGTCTGTTCCTCCAGGATGTCTTCTAGATATAGGTGTTTCTTGGTCCTTCTGTCTATCCCAAGAACCTACCTTCCCAGTATATTAAGAATATGGAGTTGCTGTCTTTTTGACTCAAAGCCCATTCCTTTGGTACTGGACTATGGTTATGGTTATGGCCCTTTGCAATCTCAGTGCTGTCATACAGGGGAGAAAAAAACTGATTATAACAGGTATGGCATCCTGGTGAAAGTAGTACAGTTAGCAATAACAACAGACTCAAATACAGTCTGACTACTGACAAACTGTGGTAACTATTAGCCCTGTGGTAACTATTAGCCTGATACCTTTAACTATAGGAGCAAGTTCTATAGTTATATAATATAATCCAACTTATATCAGGAACTTGTACACAATGTTTTTCCACTTAGTGATATTACCCTGTTGTGGAGGTTTAAGAGGGGTAGGGAGTAGGATGGAGAGGTGGATAGGGTTAAATATAGTAAGAGTAAATTTGGTGGGCAAAGGATGATCATCTAAGTTTTGGGTAATTGTAGGATACAAGAGGGAGGGATTGGGAGAAAAAGTCTAGGAGTATTGAAGTGAACCAGAAAGGAAAGACACAATATTTATCCACATTAAAGTTTCATAAAATCAAGCGAGATAGTTGATGAAAGAGAGGGAGAGGATGAGTGGAATAATACAAAGGGAATGTTTAGAGATCTAAATCATAAATGAGAGGAAAAAGAAGGTAGAAATGAGAAGGAAAAGAAAAAAGAAAAAAATGAAAACAGGAAATAAAAATAATAAATAATTACACACACACAAAAGCAACAAATATACACAAAGAAAAACAAAACAGGGCAAAACAGAACAGAGAGAAAAAGAGAAAAGAAAAGGGAAAAAACACAAACAACAATGACAACAAAAATAAAATAAAAATAAACAGCAAAACAAAACACACTAACCGAGCAGGCTACCAAGAGGAAAACTCATCAAATGGAAAAATAAAAGTGGTGAGATTCCTCTAGTGTCCACAGTCCTGTGGCAGGTCCAAGTCTGATCCTGGAATGTGTACTCCAGCCAAGACTGCAGGTGGATTTGTGCTGGATTTGGATCTGATATTTGTCTCTGGATTTGGGAGGTGGGATTAGTTTTCTTTGGCTGGAGTTCTCCCCAGCCATTTAAAAAAAGAAAAGAGAAAAGAGAGAAGAAGAAGAAAAAAATAGGGAAAAGAAAAGGAGGTGGCACTACCTGCCCACTTCTATTCCACGTGTTTTTGTCCCCAAGCACAAAACTGGTTCATCTAACTTACCACCTGTTGGCTCGTATTGTTACTGTTGCTTCGGACTTTTCTGCACCACTAGTCCCCCCTATTCGTCGTGTGTGCTCTAGCCAGTGTCCTACTGTGTTGCTGGCTTTCCCACAGCTGTCTCCAGTCCCTGAGTCCCGTCAATGGAGGGAGCAGGAACCTGTCTCGGACTTGCTTCCTGCCAGTAGCTGCAGCTCCTGAAATTGTTAATATCAAGAATATGTCATGTGTAAAATGATTTATTTTATTGAAAGAATTACATTTAACTGATTTTGATTTTCAAAATCAGAGCTGATTTTAGGCCCAGCTGTGATGTCTTAATGCTTTATTTTTATTTGTGTTTCCTAAACCAATGTCACTATAAAAGGAATGAAGATAAAAGAAAAGAAAGCTTTGGGCTGCAGGTGTTGCTCAGTGGTAGAATACTTGCTTAGCGTGTGTGTGTGAGGCCCTGGGTTTGACTGCACAAAGAAAGTAGAGGAGGAAGAGAAGCAGGAGGAGGAAGAAGAGGAACAATGGAATGAGGAAGGGAGGGAAGAGGAAGGTAGGAAGGAAAGGAAGAAGGGGAAGGAGGGAGAAGGAGATATTGTGCCTAATTTTTGCTGTTTAAATGATGTATCAATTCTTGTGTAAATATAAAGATGTATGGATAAAAATTGATAGTGAAGTTCAAAGTTTCCTGTGTCTGTGTTTTTAATTATTTTTGCTCATATTCCTTATTTTCATATATTGAAAATGAAACCTTGTGCCTTTAACATAGAAGTTTTTGCTAAGAGCCATACATAGTTATTAGTAAGAGAGAAAGCACTCACCTGGAAGTACACTATTAAGAGAAGACAGAAGGAAATAAAGTTCTACATGGGCTTTTATTTTAGGACTTTATTTCTTTCTTTTTTTTTTTTTTTGTGGGTACCGGGGTCGACCTCAGGACCTCGCGTGCCAGCAGGCGCCCATGCCGCTGAGTGATATCACCAGCCCTTTTTTCGTATGTGGGTTCTGGGAGTCGAACTCAGGACCTAGCGCTTGCCGGGCAGGTGCTTATGTCTCTGAGCCATCTCACTGGCCCATTAGGGCTTTATTTCTATAGAGATTGACTAACTTCTTCCATATCTGATTAGGAAATCTGGAATTTTAGAGAATCTGGTGTAATGATTTCCCAGGAACACTACCAACAAAGAGTGCAAGAGTGTTCCAACAAATATTCAGCTTTATTTTTCTTTGTGTTTACTTCATACAAAAGAAAGGTGGAGCCAGTGCAGTAGCAAACCACTGCCAAGCAAACCTGATGTGAGTCCCTCAAAAGTGCCACTATACCTTTTCAAACTATTATGACACAGTGTCACACTGCTGTCATCCTGGTGATGTTGCCTAGCCAAGTTTTTTGCCACCAGTTTCTCCTTTTCTAGCATACCTTAGACAAAACCAATGGTGATTAATAGTTTTGACTTTCTATAATGCATACAACAATTCGGCTTTTGGCTACCCAACACTTGAATCCATTATATTTTGGAGGAATCTCACATTATGTGAGATTGAGTAGGAGTTTGGATGCTGTCTCTTAGAAAAGACAAGGGAAGGATATTGTCTCTTCTTTCCCCCAACAGCTGGGCAACAAGTATGTGACCTATTAGCCAGATGTTCCTACTCTCTACACTGAATGCTAAGGAAGTGATACAAAAAAGAGGAGGTCATTTAGAAATTACACACTGGGGTATGTAGTTCAAAGACCAAAATTTTGTAACCAGCAAAAGCTATTCTGGACAGCCAGAATCTTCTGAATGCCATGGTTTTCTTTGTTTATTTGTTTTTGATATTTTCTTGGTGATTCTTTTGGTGCGGCCCTTCTTGGTTCCAGATTTCTGAACATGTTTCTGACATTGCTACCCATTCTGTAAGAATCCATTAAGTTCTTCCAGTAAATCCCTTGTGGGCTTATTGTGGGCTTAATTCTGACCCATGGGAATTTGTTTCCACATACTTATCTCTATAGACTTCTTTTTTTTTAAGGCAGGCGCTTATGCCGCTGAGCCATCTCACTGGTCCTAGACTTCTAATTACAGTCTTCAACAAAAAATGTATTACAGCCATAGTGCTTGTCATTCTACCACAAATTCTATGATAAGTAGTTTGTTCTGTCTTCCTCTGCCAAGTCACCTCCTGACATATCTTCTGTTCTTGACAACTCTGTGTGAATGCAGCCCTCACCCAGTTGGAGTTGCATTTCCCTCACGATGAGAAGGTGGCATAGACAGTGCAAGAGGTGAGTGACTTGGAGCTGGTCAATGCCCCTCTATTGTACTTGATTTAGACTTTACATTCCATCTTTTCTTCAAAGTATCACTTCAATTTATTTAGATGGGTAGTTCAGAGGCTATGAAAAAAATATTCATTCTTCAATTTGATATTATTTCCTGCTATTCTAAGGTTAAGGTGGGGAAAATATTAAACCCAAGGCTTTGCATATGTTAGGCGAGCACTCTATCACTGAACCACACCCACCCCCAGCATGAGAAAGAATTTTTAAAATAATAATATTAAAATTTAATTTTAGTAGTAAATGTAACTCACAGTAAGCACTCATGAAACATCTAAGCCTTGCTGGCAAATTCAGCAAAGATGTTACGTTTTAACTAGAAGCATTTTCTGTTGTTTGCAATCCGAAACCCTGAGCTGAGTTTGCTCAATGTCCTGCACAAAAGATACCAAATGTTGTATTATAAAGAGAATCAAGTCCACAGTAATTAGGCTGATTTTCTAAATCACCATATATACCTGAGAAAATAGTCATTTAAGATGGCACTGTAAGATCTGACAAGACCTTACAATGAAATGCAAGGTGTTGCATTGTCAATCTTCTGCTATAGAACTTTTGCTATGATTCTTAAAGCTAATTGACAGAAAACCTTGATGATGTTGGGCGAAGGAGAAGATAAAAAGCAGTAATAGAACAAGAAGACAAAAAAGAGTGTGATTCAAATAGGTAAACTATCATTTTAGACATTTTATATAGTTAAGATTCAGAATTCCCAATTTCTTAGACACCTGGCTTTCAGTTACTGTATAAAAAAGTGTTGGTAGAAAGATGGAGTTTTTGCTTCGTGTTGGATATAAGTTCATTGTGCCAGCCACTTATCCACATCTCCATACAGTCATTAAATTGTTCTGAACTGAAATGAAGAGGTATTATGGATTTTTTTTTATAGAACTCACTACCCTGCAGTATCTGTTAGTGTAGTAGCCTTCACAGATTAAAGGAAATTCTTTATTCTGACAACCCTACTTCATCACCCTTCTCTGTCCAACAAATTCACAGAACTAAACTCCAGGAATTAAGAGATGGGCATTGAGCATGCGCAGGGCAAAAAAGGATGAGTGTGTTACCTAGATTATTTGATTGCCTTTTATTATTATTATTATTATTGGTATTGATTCTCTATTCTTTTCAGATAGAAGTCCTATACTCAAATGTTCTTGTTTGGGAAGGTTATGATTATATACCTCCTGTTAATATTTATAGGGAAGGTATATTGCTTTTCTTTTAGCTATTGAAGATTGAAATAGCTCTTCTGTGGGAAACAGCTGGAATGAGTGGCTCTTGATTAGTTTTAGCTGCATAACTCTTTATTTACATAAAATTTTATGCTAAATAAATATAAAAAAATGGAACTGTGAAAGTTCAGAGAGCCAGAGACCCGCAGTTTGCACTTTCTGTACTTGATGCTTTCTGTATTCCATTCCTACCCTGACTTAGTTATCCCCATGCGACTCCCGGGATCTAAGAGCTGAGAGATTCAGGTGTCTGTCTTTGAACTAAAAGTCTTTGTATTGGCATGTATGTATATATATATATATATATTTTTTTTTTTTGTGGGTACCGGGGGCTCGACCTCAGGACCTCGTGCGCCAGCAGGCGCCCGTGCTGCTGAGCAATATCACTGGCCCCTTTTTCGTATGTGGGTTCCGGGAGTCGAACTCGGGCCCTCGCGCTTGCCAGGCAGGCCCTTATGCCGCTGAGCCATCTCACCGGCCCGTGTATATATTTTTAACTGAAAGACTTTACTGTCATAAGATAAAACAGCCATATAATCAGTGCACTATAAAGTAAAACATATTTTAATGTAGATTATTGTCAATGAAAAACCATAGATTTTCTATCATTGGTTTTACTTACTTTTTATCAACTTTACCTCATGTTGAAATCATCTAGAATTCCTGCTCCAATCATAATGAAAAGATCCTACAATGGTAGAGAAAAGAAAGGAGTCACAGGAGACTCCATGGGAGTCTGACATCTTGGCTAATTTTCTGGATACGTAACCTCCGGATGCTTCTCTTCCCATCTGAAGAAATGGGGCTGACCTCAATGTTTCCACATTTCCCACAATTTCCTACAGATAAGGACCACCTGTGGTACTTGTCATTGCTAAAAGTACAAATTCCCACAATCATTTTAATCCCATTAAATCGGAATTTTAAGGAGGGGGTGTGGGAAGCTGTGTCTTTGACAGGACCTCCAGGTGAGTTGCATCACTGCAAAGTTTGGGAACCAACAAATTCAATATCCCCATCATTCTCATTCAGAAACTCCATGCATCTCTTAGTTTTCTTTTACAATAAATGTTCCCATAGAAGCTAAACAATTTGGAATAGAGATCTTAGCAGGAAGGAAATAATTACTTCTTTAAAATGAAAATAATGTTGTTACCGTTAACTTTTTCCATGAAATATTAAAGTAAATTTATAATATTGAATAGTTAAATTAGATTTTATTTGGAGAAGTTGTCAGAATCTAAATAGAGTAAGTTTTGTCCAACCCTGATGAAACAAAATAATAATAAATAGAATTGAGAGGTCATGAAGGAAGAGATCTCATGCACAAAAATGCCTGATAACAAGACCTGTCACAAAAGACTATAAGCTCAGCTGTGCAAAAAAACCAGTACAGCCTTGACCTCCATTCCCCCACCCCCCCAAAACATAACTTCTGCCAGGATGACTGTGTAGCAATTGCCGTCTCAATCTTGGATGGACATTATCTATATATCCTTGTATACCTATGTATCCTCATAGCTTAGCGTTATTGACTTGAAATGACTTATGTAATCACTCTCATTTGCCTGTTATGTACATGTCCCAACTTCCCATAAAAATGTAAACATTGTGTATTACAAACATGTACTAATAAACTGAAATTTTTTTAAAAATGAAAAAAACTTCCTCTTGCCTCAGCCTTCTTGAATCTACACATAGTTTACTATGACATGTGTATTCCCATTGAAATGTCCACTGCCAAATAAATTCTCTATCTTTGCAGAATCTACTTGTCATTTAGGTTTTAATACATCTTATCTCCATGTCTCATTTTTTGTCTGTGGGTTGCTTTAGCTCTAACTTTGGGTTTTTTCATTTCTTTGTTATTGTTGTTAAGGTACTTTTTCTTTTTATCCTTATAAATCACTTAAAAATGTGTATTGCTTTTTTTTCTCAAGTACTATGTTACAGATTTTCTGTAAATTTTGCCAAAAATTTCCCTTAACAGTGTCTTAGAATTAACTTCTCAAAGCAGAGCAGAATATCTACATGCTTGATTCACTTAGCAAAAATTTACACTGCACTGTCAAGGTGGCAAAAATTTAATCTCAATTTAAGGATTCTCCTCTATTTTTCCTAAGGCTTAGTCCACACTGGTATTGTGGGGAGCAAGGAATAGATGGCTATCTGGCTCTAAGAGGCATTTATGCAAATTAGTATTTTCACAAACATCTAATGGCTTATTTAATGATCAGTCTTCAGATATCAGTAAGATGTCATTCATTCTTGGCCTCATGGTCCCCAGATTTGGTTGCTGTTTTCCGTATTCTTTGCCACTCCTGAAAGCATAAACATTATGCTACGCCTCCTGGGGACCAGGGAATCTGAACTCTCTGAGGTTCCTTGTGAGAAGATGTAACCTATATTATTTCCCCTTCAGATTTTCACCTCTTTCTTATATAACTTCTCCAGAAGTAATGCATAGATTCCTTTTGTTCTTGAATTCCAGAAACTCACTTATAAGTTTTACTAAAACACTATTTTAGAATAGAGCTTTGCATTCAACTTAGCTGAAGTTTCAAAAGCAACCTAGCTGAAGCCTAAATTCAATTTGTTACACTAACACTTATCTGTAATATGCGATGGACATAAGTAGGTACTTGTCTCTATCCAAATCTTAATCCCAACAAATACTTTCTAAGTCGTTCTTTTCAAAGGAAAATATTACTAAATATATGTTCCCATGTTAAATTGAATTACTGATTTGTTAAAGCTTCATTATAAATACTTAAAATATTTCATAATAGTTTAAATATAGCAAAATGTTATATGCCGGCAGTATAATTTTCTAAGGATTATTTAGTTGGTTATCTCCAAGAACTTTTCTGAAATTATTTCAGCATAAGAAATTAATTTTACACACAAATCCAATATGAATGTGTCTGTTTAGAAATCATGTAAATATTATCATTGTTCACCTATAAAAATGTCAGTAGCATTCTGAAAAATTCAAAACATTACATCATTTGTTCCGTGGCTTACGTTTTACTTTTTAAATTTATGACTGTTATTTTTCTTCTTGTGAGGATGTATTTTGTTTTTCATGCCTTTGGAAGTGATTAATCTGTTTTAATTCTTAGAGAAATTCCTGATGCTTCTCTTGAAATGTTAACTTTTATTTATATCTTACACCTTATTTATTATGCTAAAGCCTTCAATTCTTAACTGAACCAAACAATGTAATGAGAGTAACAAAAGACCATAGAGCAAAAATTAATATTTTTCATTTATTTTTTCTCCACAAGATTAAACAGACTGCAAACAATAGTCTGTGTGTTCTCTCTTTTCCTTCCTTTTTTAGTTTACTAGTACATGTTTGTAGTACATACTGTTTACATTTCTTTGGGAAGTTGACACATGTACATAACACATCTTGGCTCCTTTTTTCAATCCTTTCCCTTTTCTCTCTCCCCTTTCCACCCATCCCTCGATCTTCTTCCTCTTTGGGAACAATTCATTTTCTAACATAATTTTATAATATAAATAGGTTTTCATATTACTGCTTAGTCTTTACTACTAGGGATCAAACTCAAGGGTGCCCTACTACTGAACTACACCCCCAGCCCCTTTTATGTTTCATTTTGAAATAGGGTCTCACTAAGTTGATGAAGGGGCACTCATCTATGCCTCAGCTTCTCAAAGTGTACAATTATATTTTTAATATCTATATAATATGCCAACTGTTGTTTTCTCAAAATCTGACCAGTTCCAAAGTTGCCAGATATTTAGCAATATCCAGTTTTTTAAATCTTATAAAGAGTCATGTGATCAAAACTTGCAGAAGCTGAAGGAGATGATTATACTGGGCTAAGGAGTGCAAAGATTTTTACAGTTTAAGCCATCTGGAAACAACTTTACAACTGAAGCACCAATTCTAAAGTATAACAATTTTAATATATACCACCCAGAATAAGCTTTACAAATTTCATACATGTATAATAAAGTTTCATTGTATTAATTATCATTTATTTGATAGCTATATAAAAATCAAATAGTATCTTTTTCACATAAATTTATATTGATTTCTTTCTGTATGTAGCATAAATATTGCTATAAAACTCTAATATAGACGGACAAACTATTAAGCAGAATTAAATACATATTAAACAACCATGTGATAGCAAATACAGTATACAGATACTTTAAAATTACTATATTGGACTTCGCTTTAAAATCATCCTTATATTTTAATGTTTTTTATTTAATTTTCTAGTCAAACTTTGGAAAGATAATTTTGAAGGGCCGGTGATATAGCTCAGCAGCATAAGCGCCTGCCTCACAAGCACGAGGTTCTGAGTTTGACTCCCGGTGCCCGCATTAAAAAAAAAAAAAAAAAAAGATAATTTTGATATAACTTAATTTTATTTAAAAATCAATCATGGAGTTTTTTTATTTAATATTCTTTTCTAAGTATTGAGAGTGTTAAGGTGATAAAGTTTATATAACTACTATAATTATATTGCTATTTAGGATTATATATCACAGTCTTCTTGTCTCACCTTAAAAATTAACATCTTAACCTTGCCTTTGTGTTTAGTTTTTAAAAAATATTTTACTTCATAAATTATATTTCCATGTCAGAGAGATAAACTGTCACATGTCAGAATTAGATGAGCTTGACTGCCTAATTAAATACAGTTTCACCTGGAAAAGTGTTCAGCTCTCACATTTCAATCTAATATTAAATCCAGAATGACCCCCACATGGCCTAACCTTTAGAGCAAGGACAAACAGACAAAAATAACCAGCCTTCTTCTATACTGCTGTTTAGTCAGTTCTTGACCTAAGAAGCAACGGCAAGTTAGTATAATAGGAAGACAAATGTGGAGAGAAGAAGGCATCATTAAAATGAGAGAGGGCTACATGGGCATAATGATAGAAGTCAGAATGTAACTGTGTTGCCGACTCTCAATGGTCCCCACTTTCTCCAGAACTGTCACAGTGCATTGGGATGGAGAATAAATTGGTGATTGCCAGTTCAGAACATTCTTCCCTCATGACATCATGCAGAGAGTTAGAGGCAGCTGAGAGTTTGGAGGAAAGGACACTCTTGACTCAGAAAGCATGAGCTGGAGCTAGAGCTCTGTGCCTCACTCACTGCGTGGTGCCAAAGTAACCACACCACTTCTCCAGAATTAAGTTTCTAACCTTGGGAAGTGATGGAGTTGATCTCCATGAGCTGTAAATTGTCTCATAGTTCTGAATTTCTAAGATTCTGCAATCACCACTTCATGAACATTTCACTTCATGAATGCTTTGCCTCGCTTTGTATTGCAAAAACTGCAGCAAGTCTGAGCTGGAAGTCTGAGCAGATTAACTGGTTCTCTCTCAGCCTAGCTGAAAAAAGAAAGTAGGAAGCAGCATTTGGTGTGAAGAAAAATCCAGTGTCTATATGATGTATTTACAGAAAAATAACTAAGGGCAAGCTGGGACATGAGAAATATTGTTGGGAGTGGCAAAAATAAGAGTTGCTTTTTAGATAAGATATACAGTTATAAGTTACCACCAGTAAGACAAATGATTCCTGACAGGACCAAGCATACAAAGCGTTTACTACACTCATTCCTGACCAAAGACTAATTTCTTTCTGTGAAACTACTGGTAGCACAGAGGACCTCACACATGGAAGAGGAAGTCCTACTATGTGTTTCTTATGTTGGACACTGGGCCAACCACTTTGGTTCTCAAAGTGCAGCTCAACTTTGAGAAGTTAACTTTGTGAATAGTTATACTGAAAATTTTCAAAATAAACATTTTGCATCGAGGTAAGAAATTTGACAAAAACAGTACCTAACATGGAACATCCAGTTTCAACATCTTATTGGAAACAACACAGTAGAACCTACTGAAACTTTTATCCCCCTCCCTTTTCCAATGAGTGAGAGTGGGAGAGGGGAGATACCATAATCAATGTGTCTGACTTATAAATAATGACAAATCAAAAGATGTCATTGCCAAGCTTGTATGATTGAGATATTTTTACATTAATAGATCTATTCAGCTTCCTCTAAATATGAGTGAAAGCTAGATATTTTATATTTTAAAACAGAGAACCAATACTCATAATTTGTGAAATTATAAACTACATGCAGATTAGCAAATGGTAAGCAGTCTTGTACTATATTTATCCTGTCCTAGTATAATAATTGACCTCTACTGAGTCTTTTTTTCTTATTTGAGTCCATTCCAGTAAATACAACATAAAATACAAAGAAAAATACGCACTGAAGGTCCAGGGACTATTGGCATTCTGAATCCAAAGCATTAAAAGACCACATTGAAATAGTGATGATGGTATTCAGTTAAATTCATTAAAGAAACAAATGTTATTCTATATTTCATATAGAACAATACATTCATAAACTTTATCCTATTGAAGTATGGAATAAACATCATTGTTTCCACACATATATACATATAAATGTAGATAACTAGGCTTTGTTTGGATTCTACTTTTATAGAATAAATCTCATAATAGAAGGTAATACAGTTTCTTGTGAAGATTACACTAAATCAACATGGGAAATCTTACAACACCACAAGAATTCAACTGACAATGCCTTTAAAAGAGATTGAAAAAAAGTGCACATCACATAGAGACCTCTAAAATTTTACTTGTCTTCTATAAATATTATGACCTTGGGCAAATTGCTTTAGTTTTCTGCACTTAGTTTCCTTAACTTAGAATCAGTTAAAAAATATCTAGAATGTAACATTGCTTCAAGCCTTAGAGATATTATATATAAAATGCTAACTCAATGATTCAAAAAATATGCTTAATATATAGGATGCCATAAAAATAGTGCATATGTATAAATTCAAAATGCTATGTACATATAAATTCACAAAAAAGAAAATGCACAGTTATAAAGATATATTTCCACTTTTACACCGTTAGATTTAATAATATTTTAAATATTAGTCCATCACTTTAGTATATAAATATTTTATCACATATATTTACTAATAAAGTACAAATTAAATACCTCATTATAATGGGATAATTGAACGTTTAAACCACTTCTGAATTTGAAAAGGAAATAGGTAAGCATCTTAAGGATTTTTTTTCTGAAATGTTTTCTAATAAGAGTCTATGTAGAAAAATAGATTTAAAAAAAAAAAAAAAAAAGCAAAGACTCCAGTGACTATTTCTTTGCATTTGCATCTTAACATATAGCTTCCAAATGGGAAGGTTGTGGTTTTTAATGTTTGATGTTGATTTGATCAGCATCTAAGACTATTTAGTCAGAAAATGTTCATCATGGTGCATGCAGCTCCCTAAACACTTGGCTTTGTGTTTTATGGTATTGTCTTTGAATTTCACTTAATGATTTTCCAAATTGCCAAATTCCAAATTCCAATTTCCAAATTTCCATGATTGCCAAATTGCCAGTTATGGAAAATTTTGCTTTTTCATGTCATCAAGAGTCTACACATCTGGTATTTTCTTGGAAATAGAAGTCAATAAGAAATATGAGCCTCACACATCATTGTAATGCAGAGAACAAAACCAACCTAATTTATGAATTTTATGCCTTACTGATTTGGTCCAACATATTATGTTTATAAATGACTCTGAATTATTTTCTATAATGGTAGTTCTCATACATTTTCAGGCAAGGGGCCACTTCAGCAAGAGCAAATGACATTTTCAGGCTGGCAAGAGAAAAATACACTTTTACTTCCCATTTGAAATATAGCAGTTATTCCTCACGCTCTGCAAGGTACATGACATTTAGTATCTTTTTAAACCCTAACCTCAATTCCAGATTCTCTCTCTTATTATAGATCCAAATCACCTGTGCCCAGTGATTTGTCCTGAAACCACACTTGCTGGAGATCATCTTTTAGTTATTCCCATGTCAGCACGTTTGTTTTTTTGTTTGTTTGTTTGTTTACATGATCTCTACAATCAGCAGTTCCACTTCTGTATGTGACCTTATCATTGCCTTTTTGGTTTTTCTTCATTACCCCACTGACAAATGATCTTTCTGAGTGAGTTCTTGGAATGTTCTTTGGAAATATGTATTATACTTCTTATTGCCTATCATCTTATTTATTTGTATACACATCTAATCTTCCTTGTCATAAGCCTATAGGGAATTCTGTGTTGTTTTCCTAAGAAAATTTCAGTATATGCACAGCAATCCATATATAAATATTAAATTACTGAATCCTTGAAACTGACAGGTTTAACAATCATCTTCCTCTTGATAAATTTGGATTCTTCTAAAAGAATTTGTTTAATATTCCCTGAGGATAGGGACATTTTCAAATGCTACCTGTCTACATCTTAGATTCTTATACTGTATAAATAACTTCTGTAATGCACTAGTTCCCACATCCAACGGCCATTTATGAAATGTGTGTAGACAAAAGTTAGGTGACTCTTATTAGACAATGGTTTATAAGAAATAATTTTGAATTTAGTCAGAGTTCTTCAATCATTAAATGTGTTTAGAAATACTCCCTCTTCAAAGAGGTACCCTGTACTTCCAATGTGGCAGTATAACAACTGACATTTGAAACTTCACCAATTTTCCTGAGTCTTGAAAATGGGTTGACTAGTCATATATAGGTAGTAGTGTTGTTTTAGCATTTTCATTTCCTAGATCCTATGTTTGTTTTCCTCTTACTAAATTAAGAAAGAAAGTAAACAGCATTTTTTTTTTCAACACTATTAATTCTGGAGAGAGCTCATCATTTTTTGTATCACAGTCACAAGAATAAATTACAGAAAATGGCAATGAGGGGCCGGTGAGATGGCTCAGCGGCTAAAGCGCCTGCCCGACAAGCGCGAGGGCCCGAGTTCGACTCCCGGATCCCACATACGAAAAAGGGGCCGGTGATATCGCTCAGCGGCACGGGCACCTCCTGGCGCGCGAGGTCCTGAGGTCGACCCCCCCCCGGTACCCACAAAAAAAAAAAAAGAAACGCCAAATAAAATGTGACCAAAAGTAACACATTCATTGCCATTTTTTTTTTTTTTTGGTGGGTACCGGGGGGTCGACCTCAGGACCTCGCACGCCAGCAGGCGCCCGTGCCGCTGAGCGATATCACCGGCCCCTTTTTCGTATGTGGGTTCCGGGAGTGGAACTCGGGCCCTCGCGCCTGCCGGGCAGGCGCTTAAGCCGCTGAGCCATCTCACCGGCCCATTATTTGGCGTTTCTGTTATCACTTTTCATGATATAAGGAACTAAAAAAAATAATGAGAGTTTCTGAGCTCAATATTAATCTTTCCAGGATCAATTATATACTTTTTTATCTTTTTATTTGACATAGGGTCTTGCTATGTAACCCAGGATAACCTTGAACTTGAGACAATTCTCCTGCCTCAGCTTCCCAAGTGCTGGGATTCCAGGCATGCACTACCATGCCCAGATTCAATTATATCCTTCTAATCAAACTTTTAGGTAGTCTAACAGATGGGCATGAAACAACAGTACAGAATTCTGAATTTTACTGGCCGGTTTTTTGTGTTTGTTTTTGTTTTTTACCTTAGTCAATCTTTCTTCTGTGGTACTTTTCAGACTATGGACAAAAATATTTGCCATAAATTGCTTAGTTTAAGTTAATCTATAGCCTAGAAATGACGTCTTATAATTTTATTAAGTATTTAAGGCAAAATTTATTAAATGATCATGTGGATTGTCAGAAATATATGACAATTTGTTAGGTGCATCCTGGATATTTTTAAATACTAAGAAGAAGACAGGAGTTTTTCTAAAAAATATTACCCAAACTTTTCCTGTTCTCCTTGCTAATTAAATTCAGTTGATCACACTTCATTCATTATATTTAAATTAAACTAAAATATAATGAGAAATATATTGTTTGACATTATAAACAAATACAAAAACCATCATTGTTAATTCACCAAGAAAGTTTGAACTAACAATGGACATCATTACCTAAAATGGGAAGTTAGAACTAAATTTCTCTTTTTGGGAAGAAAATATGATGAATTTTGTAGTTAGACGAATTGAATGCTATATATTTTATTAAGAAATGAAAAAGATAATTATTTGAACTTCATGTTTAGAAACTTTATAAAATGTACTTACTTGCCATGGCTATAGAAGGAGTTTATTTTAGAGAGAGTACGATGGAATTATAGGGATTATCAGTCTGTATCTCCATTGTGATGGTGAGGGTGAATGCGCTTGTCCAGGTTCTGTAACTTGGCTTCTCCTGTCATCTTAAGAAATTCTGTGGTTTAATTTATTAGAAAGAATGTCTCAGGGCCAGTGATATAGCTCAGCGGCATAAGCGCCTGCCTGGCAAGTGCGAGGTCCTGAGTTTGACTCCTGGTACTTGCATATTAAAAAAAAAAAGAGAGAGAGAGAGAGAGAGAGAAAGAATGCCTCAATTCAGTTCAGTTCAATTCAATTCAACTCAATTCAGTTCAACTCAATTCTTGTTTTGAAATTGTTGTTCAGGAAGAAACCTTTTGAGGTCCCCTTATTTCACAAAAAGCAGAAACTTCTAGGAGTGAGGCTGGGACTTTTCCATTTTCCAGGGACATTTTGTGACCATCAAAGAAAAAAATAAAAATAAAAAACCTGAAATGACTTACACCTGCATCAATATACCCTGTAACAAATTTTCTTGTCTCTTGATGGTTGTCCTAGATGCCCATATATTTCTCCCATAGACCCCCCCCCACATTGAGTCAGTTCTGTTAGCTGTTAGCTCTAGCCCTTAATGAGGTACTCCCATGTCTCCATACGTACGTGAATAAACTTTGTTTTACGTTACTTTCTCCTGTGAATCTATATATTGTCAGTTGAATTCTCAGGCCCCCAGTAATCGAACCAAAGAGGGCAGAGGAAAAACTTCTCTCCCAGACAGGATTCTATATGAGTTTAAATATGCTGGTTACTTTCCAGGAAATAATTTTATAGAATTTATTATCGGAGACATACATAATAAATATTAAACCTAACATTTGAAAGTATTGCCTCCTATATTTTTAGAGTTTATGGTTCCTTCAAGCTTAATGGACTTTGTTAAGGTATGTTTTGAATTTTAAAAATCTATAGACAGGAGAAGAGAGAGGGAAAAGTGTGACATGAAATTGTTGCTAAGAGTTGATGTAGGAGAATTAAGCAGAATTTCACTTCCACCGTTTTAGGGTTTCTTTTCATCTGGGCCTGAGAATTAATTTACATAAAACAGGTCAGTAAAAGAAAAGCATACAAATTTAATTAATGCAAGTTTTACATTGGACAAGTACCTTCATAATAAAACGAAGACTCAAATAAGTAGTTAAGAGTCAATACTGAATTGGACAAAACATATGAAGTTCTGAAAAAGCGTCTAGATTATGTAGGGAGGCTAAAAAGATAAGATTTATTTTAACGAATTCTGTACAGAATTCTCTTGGTTTTCAACTTCCTGTCCTTGATGATAAAAACATCCGTTTCCTTCCAGTACAAGGAGGACAACTTTCATATTTCCTGATTTTAAGAAACGGAAGGGAAGTCAAAATGATCTTCTCGCATTTGCTGTTTTTCAAGTGCCTGGACTCAAAATAGTAAGTATGCCAGAGTGATTTATTTTTAATTCCTTCAGTGATAAGTTTTTAAAGCATCAAGGTAAAAGCAATTATGCTAGCCCTCTGTGTTACTTAGTAGCACAGATTTATAAGGCTTATGGCAGAAGAACAGTGTAAAGTAGAAAGATCATGATTTAGAATTCAACAAAACTTGGATTAAATATTAGCTTTGCCTTTTCTATATAGCACCGTCAGTAATGTTAAGTAATTATAGGAACTTCTACTGACCAAACAGGAGAGATTTGGTAGATTTCATCTGTGTAAAATGAAGACAAAAATTTCCTTAAAGAATTCTTCTACAAATGAGAGATCATGTGTACACTTGAAATATACAGCAGAATTCTTGATGTTTAATTAATAATTGTTATCATATCATTATCACCAAGAACAAATGAATAGATATATTTTCAAATATTCAGTCTCTGTTAATTTCACCAATTTTCCTAATATAAAGATGTATGACGATAAAGATTTTCATGTAATAAACATGAATTCCCTTCAAAATTGTTAATAATAAATTCGGTACAGTAATTTTGATGGTAAAAAATTTAATGCTTCAACTTTAATGCAATGTAATGATTATCATAGTATTGGGCACTCTTAAAATAAAGAAATCTTGGTTGATGATGATCATATAATATTAGGAAGTCATATGGCAGAAATTTTGTTGACTTTTTCTTATTATGTAGCTTTGATTAAATTGTTTTTCTCACCATAAAACAGATTTACATGCCATTTTTGCTATAAAATATTTATATTTTCTTCTTTTAACTCCTGTTTCTTTTCAATGGACCACGTTTGAAATATTGATTTTTTTTGCAAAAGTAACATATATTATAGAATATAATAAAACACAACAGTATTAAATTTATTATATATGTTATATTTATGTCTAACAAATATACAAGCAATAAAACATTTAACATAGTAAATAATAATGGGCAAAAGATATGACAATAGTTTAGCTAGTGAACCACCCCCTTCTCTTCTCCAAATAGACAAATATTAGTAAAGAGGAATGAACCAATGCAATCGATGTAATGTTGAGATGGGCCATACCTGGACTACAAATAAAGGCTCTTTTGCCTGTATAATAGTTAACCACATGTATTTTAAATTTGAATCATTTGTTAATACACACACATACACGCACACACACACACACACTGTATATGTTAAAAAAAGTGTTGCCTAGAAATCAGATAAAAAGACACGTATACCATACATATAAAATAAAGTTAAACATGTAAATATTACAATATCAATGTCTATTTTCTGTATTAAAATACATGATATGATAATCTCGGATTCCTTTATGTCAATGATTAGCTGGGCTGCTTTGCATCTTCCCTCTTTAGGGAGAATCTGCTCTGCCGGTCTTCACAGTCCCCTCCTCCCTATTTCTCCCTGACACTGGGAGACTAATTGTAGACTACCAGCCTCATTTATACTCATGACCTGCCTGGTCCTTGTAGGAGCTTTTATTTTAAATCCTTGTAACACATGCATACATCCTAAGAATGTAGAAATTATAATAACCATATTTTTTTAAAAAACCACTTACATTCCAGATTTCTTATGCATGTGAATGAAATTGTTCATTACTTCACTTTCCAAAATAAAGCAACTGTCTCTGGATCACTTTACTCACGTAGTGAAAACTACTGATGGGCTGTGGAGCCCACTTTAAGAAAGACTGGTGCACAAGGTAAAGTATTAACTCCTGTGCATGGTATTAAATGTCAGATATCATCTGACCACTTGTTCCCCTTGTAAACCTTACTCACACAAAAAACAACTCTTGGCAGAGTTCTTTCCCCAAACCATAAGGAAAGACTTGTAACTGTCAGAATTTGCATACTTGCTAATAAATCCATTTGCTTATGCATTCCTTCAGACAGCAATTTTTGCTAACCCCATTGTCTATCTGCCAAAGTAAATTTAGCTTGTCTATCTTCTTGATTTATCTATCACCTTCAAAGGCAGGCACCATCTTGTTTGTCTTTATATGTCCAGCATTTTCGTAATTCCTGGAATAAATGAGAATCCAGGTAATTAAAAACATGCTTATTGAATGAATTTTAAAAATGAATTATGTGGCAGTGCCCCATTGAAATCAAAACCTAAACCCACAGTTTAAATCAAAACTTAATCAACAGCTGCAGTGATTTGTAGAAAAGACAATTCATATTCTGAATGTTCATTTTAGATGGTAATCTTGTAGAGAATAAGATACTATAAGAGTATGTGTGGGTTAAGGCTAGTCATTTCAAAACGACCTCCATATTAGAGGACTTTTTTTTAAGTCTTTTCACCGTGGGGAAACTCTGTTGCCAAGTCAATACAAGAGATTCTGTTGAAAACTCTGTATAACCTATATTTTCTTCTATTAGTTGAAGCTTTAGAATTGTTGAAGTCAATCGGACTCCAATAATTCTGCACTCTGAACATATTTAAAATATAAATTTTTGGCCACTGAAGTATGAGTCTGATTGTGTTACAATTTAACTCACAAAACCAAGACCGAAATACTTTGTTTTAGAATTCCATTTCTAAAAAATGTTTCATAAAAAGTTAGAGTTTTTAAAAGAAATAAACATGAAAACAATTAAAACCTTTATGAATATTGAATTTTTGATCAGAGATTTCACAACGAGTTTCCGGTTGCAGTTTTAAAAAAAAAAAAATCTGGCCTTTTCTCCCTTAGGTAATGAGCCACTGACAGTCAGCGACGCCTTTGCAGTGGTGTGAATGGTTTCCAGTTGTCAACAATGTTCCGAAGTCAACTGCTCACATTTGACTCAGCATTCTGAAATTAGTTGCATAAATATTGACTTTTAATTGAGCTGATTTTGAAATTAAAAGCAAATGAAAAAGATTCTAGCTACTTTATTTCTTTGTTATTTTTTGATTATTCTTCTTGTTTTTATTTTTTTCTTTTTCAGTACTGATGATTAAATCCAAGGCTTTGCACAAGCTAGGAAAGCTTTCTACCATTGAACTACTCCTCCAATCCCAGTTTTTTCTTTTTTTCCATTGTTCTTATCTAACATGATTGGAAATACTGATAAATGGGCAACGGTCAATAGTCACAGCAGAAGTGTGGAGCAGTTGAGCTGTGAGGAGTTCTAAGCTTTCTCCTCGTCCCACCCTTCCCTTTCTCCTGACAGTGCACCTGTGCTGGAGGATGTGGCCTCTCCCTGACTTCTGCAGCCTCTTCTCTTCAATAACAGGGGTGGGGTCCTGAGCTTCCCTCTTTGAACGTATTTGTATGCAGGAAGAGAGCTGGGAAGATGGACTTTCAAGGACTGGAATGAAGATCTTTTTGTGTTGGGGCAGCTTTTATGTTGGAGAAAAACGAATCACAGCTCCAACTGTCATCAAGAGTAGGTGCTAGGTGATGGTAACTTACAGTAGCAAATTCTGCTCTGCTCTTAGTAACTGAAAACAGCATTCATCCAGGAGAGAGTTTGAACATGATTTATGCTGATGGGAAAATTAACCTTCCAGAGAGATATACTCTAGAGAAATTTAAAATTGGATAGCAAATTAGATGTAAAAAATCTGTTAGTGAAAAGTGCTGGAACGACAACAGGGAAAAAGTTTAGAAATTATTTCATTATGATGTATCATAGAAGTACATGGCTTAAGAAAACAAATGTCTACTTCAATAATAGCATGCAGTTTTGGAGTAGAGGTGAGAAAATAAGCATATTCTCATTTCCAATTATGGACCAGAGTGAAGAGTGCATCTACTTGCATCAATCGGTAAGTGGCTACATTGCCCAATCCCATTAAGAATGAATGCGTAGCAATCTGTGCTGTGAGAAATGAGTCTTTACAAAAGGAACTATTTGATCTGGGCAAACACAGTTTAAAAGCCATAAACCTAGTCTGACACCATGACATACCATCATTCAGCCATGGGATACATTTTAACAGACAGAGCATATATCAATATAATTTGTTTAAACTGGCATTGAAACATATAGTGATCTCACTGATCTCTTCAAATTATGCCAAGATCAAGTAAGTTGAGTGAAATATTATTGAAAATGAATTAAATTATAGTATAGCAAGATCATATTTTCCCAAACATGCAATCATTGAACTACTTTATAATCTATTTTTAAAAATCTGTTCTTCAAATTTGTATACTAAAATTAATTCTGTTGAATGATAAATGATACATAATAATATAGATAGCAGTAAAGGAAAAAGCTGACCAAAGAGTTTTCCAATATTTTAAAGTCACTTAGTTTAAATATGTTTAAAGATAGAAACTTAACCAAACAGTTACATTATTCTGCTATCTTTCAGTATGGATACTTTTATACAAAAGTATAACAGATGTGTGAATTAAAATATGTAGTTTAGAGTTGTGATAAAGCAAAGGCTAGATTCAGAATCATTTTCACAGGAAATATGGAAGAGATCATAATTGTCACCTAAAATACCTAGAGATAACCCTCTTAGCTAAAACATCCCTGAACATCAGCACATTTTCATGAAGTCATAGGGTTGTGTGGAAAAGAATTTATGAAACATTAATCTAGCACCCCAATTCCATAAAAGTTTTTTTATTCCTTTTCCTTTTTCTTCTCTGATAGCTTCCTTGAAAATAAGGTAAACACAATTGACAGATAACACTTTGTGATTATTAACCTTTATGACCTTTGAAATATAAAAGAAACTCTTTAAAGAAACTCAATTTGGGGTAGAGAGATTGTGTCTTATCTTCACAGGAAGGAAATGGCTGTTCCGTCTCCCTCTTCCGTAGTGAGTAGCTGAGAAAACACAAGTGAGTTTCTGTGGATCTGTAAAGTGCTGTACGAATGTCACTTGTTAGAGAGCCAGGAAGTCCATAGGGTATATTCACATTTCTTGTGATTCTAATCCTTGTGAATTTTGTGGTTTCTTTCTTCTTTCTCCACTGTGCCCTTGAAAGAATCTCACAGAGCTGCCTGATCCTAAGGAGTTGCAATTTCTTAACATGCTACTGTGGAAGAGCCACTGATAGCAACTCAGAATGCCTATCTAGCTCTCTGGACCAGTCTTCCTCATGGGTCCTCAGTACAGTTTAAATACAGCCTATGTATTCATCAGACTCTTTCTTCCAACACTACTTACATGAGACATTCTTCTGGAGGTACTGGAGGTACTGGAGGTGGGGAAATCAGCAGTGATCCAAGCAGAAAAATAATTTGCTATCATGGGGCTTATATTCCATTGTCCAGGTACCTGTTATTTCATACCTTTTAGAAAAGATAAAATTTTTGTGGAAAGAAATACCTAATTTCTTAGCTGATCGCTCTTTCTCTAGTTCTTTTCCTCAAATGGCTTTCTAGTAGATAAGTATACGGTATGTGTTTACATGGCCCCATAATGGAGTTCAATCTCTTTATGTACAGACTTCTAGTATCTAGTATGAAGTTGCTTGTCTACTTAGTGAAAAATACAAGGAGACAGATGAGTTATCAGGCAATTACATTATAGTGTGGTTATCACTGTGTTAGAGATCTTATAGACATGGCTACTACATTGCATAGCTCCAGGGACAACATCCAAACAGGACATGATCCAAATGGCATTGTCCTGAGTTGCATGACCTGTGCACACATGTGCAGCATCCCTGAGAAAAGCATGCAAGAGAGAAATGCTATTCAGACCTGAACGAAAGATCACTTCAGCGGGAGTGTCGAGTGTTGAGCAAAAGGAGCAATGAGGACGGAGGAAGAAAGAGACAAACATGAGAAAGAAACCCACAGTTGTTTTGAGGAGTCTGATCTTTATCCTGTGACAAGTGGAGACTGTTGGAGGTTTTATAACCTGGGGATGTATCGAGGACAGACTTGCATATGAGAGGCATTGCATTATGGAATTTATATAGTTAGAGTTGCTCTTTGGCTGCATTGCAATGCATAGGTAAGTACTTCCGAGGCTGGTAATAAGTGTTTCTGAGGCTGTGCAGTAACCTTGCCTAAGGATGAAGAGGTCAGGACACAGTTTCACATTCAGAACACAGAGAAAAGAAAGGCTGAAGTGAACACTCAGCAAGTGGGTGTGAGAATATAGGTCACTTGGGATGGGGACTGAGGAAGAGACAGGAGTTAGGATGTCCTCTTCAGCCTGAGCCAGTGTGTTAGATGGCAGAGTTATTCTCTTAGGTAGGAAACAGAGACAAGTAGCAAAGATTGGAAGGAAAGATAAATTCAGTTTTTTAAATGCTGTGTTTAGGAGCCTGGTGGTTTTCCAAGTAGAAATGTCTAGGGAACTATTGCTTACATGACTGTAACATCCAAGAGCAAACTGGGACAGGGAACTAGACTGGAGCAAAGAGCATAAATTTATAGATGTTGACAAAAATCATGATTCAAGAAGAATTTCCCAGGGAGAAGATGGCTGTTGGTGACTTTTGGATCAATGTATTACAATAATGTGATAAAAGATACCTGGAAAATGCATATATGTAAAACATTTTGTATATGAGTTGTTATGGGCTTTTGGAAGTGGAAGAAATTGGTAGTGATTTCCACTGACCCACTTTTAGTATAAGCATATGTAACAATGCAATATATAGGACTGAATTGTGTTTATAGAATTGGCATTCTATAAATTGTATCATACCATCCATATTATTCTACCTCGTCTTTTTCTCACTGATTTTTATCACATTGGCATATTGAACTAAGGCATTTATTTAACTGCATTATGATTGACATTCCATGTGAAAACAGGATACCTTTCATTCAGTCTCTTGTTGCTGGATGGACATTTATTTGTAATAAAGTATATCATTTGTATAAATAAGCTACAATGAGCACACCTATATGTTGTTCCTTATATACTTGTATAAGTTTATCCAAAGTACACTCTTAAAAGTTTCTAATTCAAAACATTTGAGGGCCGGTGAGATGGCTCAGCGGCATAAGTGCCTGCCTGGCAAGCGTGAGGGCCCGGGTTTGACTCCCAGAACCCACATACGAAAAAAGGGCCGGTGATATCATTCAGTGGCACTGGCCTGCGAGGTCCTGGGGTTGACCCCCGGTACCCACAAAAAATAAAAAATTAAAGATTTGAGCATGTTCATCTTTTATCTATTGAGTTCCAAATTGCTCTCTTCAACCAATTTATAACCCAATCAACATTATATGAAATTTATTCAACATTCTTTCCTGCACTTGGCATTATCAGACTTAAGTTTTTGCATTCTAGTCAACATGAAGTGACAAATAAGTGCTCTATTAATTTAAATGTTTCTAGTCATTTGTAAGAGGGAGGATTTTTTAATTTGTTTATTAGTCACTTGGATACATCAGTCTCTGAATTTTATGTACTTTGTCCGTTTATGGATTTGGTGGTTTGTAAATTTTCTATTGATTGATATATATTATACATAATAACCTCCCCTTCCTTACTTATCAAGCAAGTGTGTCATTTCCTTCTATGCCTACCTTTTGCTTTATATATGATTCATTTGATAAAATAAATCAATATTATTTTTATTCTTTTTCTTAGTCCTTTCTAAGAAATCTTTCTCATACCTCAAGGTCATAAATATATTCTCCAAAGATTTCGCTCTACTTGTTACCAAATTTTAACTTCTAAACATAAGTTTTGAGTCACCTTGGATTTCTGTGTGGGTTGAAGGGTACAAAGAATTTTTGTTTTTAAGGACAAAATTTTAAATAATATTTTAAATAACATAGCCAAATAACATAGCCAAGTATCATAATATCATTTCTGTCACATGCAAGATTCCATATATTACAGAAATTTCTATTATGTTTCATTGTATTTATCTGTCCCTCTGTGAGTCCCATACTTTTTATTGCTAGAATTTATAATAAGATTTGATATTAGATATAGAGCTTATTGTTACAGATTCATCCTTGTCTTCTAAAATATGTTTCTGTCTTTTTATTCTTTCATGTCTATGATTGCCTCATCAAAGTTTATGAAATTCCTACTTAGTGGATACAACTAAATTTATAGATGAAAGTGGTAGAACTATATTATTTATCTAATTAAAAGCCTTTTGAAGTAATATACGTTTGAAAGACAAGAAGTGTCACTTTTTACTAGACTGTGCTACATGTGGAGTAGGCTTATTATCTTTGTACTAATAGCAGAGTAGCCATCAGATATTCAATAAATGTTCTTTTAATTAACTGACAGAGCGAATTAAAAAGGAACAATAAGTTTCTTTTTTTTTTTTCTTAATTTTTTTTTATGTGGGTACTGGGAGTCGGCCTCAGGACCTCGCGCTTGCCAGCAAGCACTTGTGCAGCTGAGCGATATCACCGGCCCTTTTTTTTTCCTTTATGTGGGTACTGGGAGTTGAACTCAGTACCTTGCGCTTGCCAGGCAGGCGCTGATGCCACTGAGCTATCTCACCAGCCCCTATAAGTTTCTTGATGATCTTGTTCGTAGTAAGGCTAAATTAGATCTATAATAAATGACTTTTAGAGAAAAAGCATGGCCTATTTCCTTAGTTCCTAAATCCATTTGGTAGATCCACATTATTCTTGTTGAAAGTAATAAGATGCTTTTTAAAAAAAATTGTAAGAGATTTGTGTCACTTCCTTCTAAAAGAAAACACCTTTCAACATACAAAGCATGAATCTTAGAAGCAACTTTCTTATTTTTCTACGTAAAATCTTTAACTGAATACCTCCTAAATTCTAGGTTCTATTCTAGGGACTGAAGTTACAGCAATCAGCAAAAGAAACCTGTCTGCTTCCATGGGGCTTGTATTCCAGAAGGGGTGGAGATTAGAAGCACACAAACTAACTCAGTTTCATTCTGTGTTGCAAGTACTGTGTGCCATGGGAAAAAGGTAAAGTGAGAGCAGGAAAGGGAGAGTGGGCAGTAGAGGGTTGCATTTTTCTGTAGGACATTAAAGATTGGTCTCGATGAATGGTTGACAATGACTTGAAGGAGGGAAAAAAGAAAGACATGAAGATAAATGGGGAAGGAGTTTTTCAGATAGATGAAGCCAGCAATGCAAAAGTCAGAGGCAGGGCCTTTTCTCATGTGCCTCAATAACCAAGAGCACAGTGAAACTAAGGTAGAGTAATGGGGAGGAGTGGGGACATAGTACAAGACTTTATAGGCCATTGTGATGATTTTGTCTTTCAGCTCCTAGGTTGCATAAATCTGCATTCCAGTGAAAATTGGTTTGCAGTAGCATTATTCTTCAAAAAGATCTTTCATAGCTTTTGTCCAGAAGATCATTGTCTTTTGAAAAAAGAAAGAATTTTGAAGAACTGTATCATAAGAAATGTTTTTAAATTGACTTCTAAATTTTTTCATAATCATTTTAAATAGTTGCAAGGATATGAGTCCTGGCATATTGTAAATATTTAAAGCCAGATATTATATTACACTTTCAAATGTAGTGGACTGCTAATGCCTCAGCCATTTGTGACCATCATCATCCACTTAAATGATACATGAATAAACTAACAGTTAAACATTCTGCCCAACTTCTTAGTCTCCCAGAATTGCAGTGTCATTCCACATCCTCTGAAGAATTTTATCTTCATGTAATAATACTTTATTTTTTAAGTATTATGCTGATCATGTTAGTATATTTAACTGTATCCTATATATAATTTTTAATTTAGTCATCTTATTAATATTAGCATGATTATCTTCTTCCTCAATATTACTATTATTCTTATGACCATAATGCCCAAATATTAAAATATGCATTCAGAAGTAAGTTAAATTTAAGAGTAAAAATATAATTAATCAAAACAACATACATGGAAAATAAAATTTGGTGAAGTAATATTTAACATGAATTATAATTTTTCTGCAAATATTTTGAGATGAATGGGTAACTTTTTAAAATGATATCAAGTTGACATCAATTTTTCATTTCCAAATTTTGGGGGGTAAGAGGGAAAAATGAAAAACACTGATTTATATAAATTGCATATATGCAATAAAAAATTAATTACATCAGTGTATCAGTGTCTTTCAACTCTGAATATTTTTCAGAATTGTGTAACAAAATCACAGAGTGATACATCATAAACCTTTCTCATTATCTATTAGTAGATGATTTATTGGGATTCTCCTTTCACAATTATTTCACTTATCTTAAAATATTATCTTTCAATGAAATTATGAAAGTTGAAAATATTCTGTTAGACTAAGTATATCAAACAGGATTGAAGTAAAAATAGAAAATTGACGTCTGTATAGGAAAAAAATAGAAAAACTTCCTGGTAGTCTAAAATAGAGTCTGATTACAACTCAAGTGCAGATACTCCTTTATTCTGTAGGTCTTCCTTTGTTTAAATAAAATTGTCCAGCCAGTGGGGAAGCCTTTGTGAAAACACTCTGACATCCCCAGGTGAAAAGTTGTAACAATGCATTATAACTCGTAAGTCATTCTAAATTTTGAACAAGCAAAGTGAAACCAAATTTCCTATTCTATCTTTGTTTCACGTAAGAAAAAATAAAACTTATATTCACTAACTCTGCATCCACTGTTTTGAAATTTTGCAGGGTCAACTCACTAAGCCTCCTTCATATTCTAATCCCAAGAATGTACGTCTTCTCTCATTTTCTTGGGGAAATTACTGTTTGAGTGATGTGTAGCTGATTGGTGTGTATCTACTGTGCTGTTAAGAACTTCATGACTCCAGATACATTAAGCTCTGGTGGGAAAGTTGTGAGAGTGTGTGCTTGTGTATACAGGCTGTGGGGACTCAGAGAGTTTACCATCTGAACGTTCTGAGTAGTTAACAAGTTCCTGTTTGTCACATATATAACTGAGAGGAATTCTGTTTTGAAACCTCTGCATCAAATTAAACTGATTTCCCCGTCTGGGAATCTTTATTCTGAATATGTGAAAGGAGAGAAAAGAAAAATGTAGAAGGCGATGGGACCCATGGTTTTTCAGACCTACAGCTCCATCAGTCTTCCCCCTTTTTCCTTTTCCTCCACCAACTACCATCTCCATCCAGGAGAAAACCCAGAATTGGTTTCAAAAAAATTCCAAAGTCCTCCTGAGTTTTCCTTACAGGCACTAATACTGAGTTTTACACAGTAATTTCATTTTTAAAGTTATTAAAAATAAAACAAACTTAGATCAAGCAACTCCATTTTGCAGTTACTTAAGAAATGAAACTGTGCGTAGTGGCACATGACTATAATCCCTGCACTTGGGAAACTGAGGCAGGAGGCAGGAGCATCACTGCAATTCGACGCCATACTGAGCTACACAGTGAGTTCAAGACCAGCCTGAACTACATAGCGAGAACCTGTCTCATAAAACAAACAAACAAAAAAGCAGAAAAACCACAGAAAGCTCCTGGAGCAGTTTTTATAAATTTTTTAAATAAACCATATAATTAAGTAGAATATTTTCTCAAAATATAGCATAATTATTCCATAATAAATACTCTTATAATAAAATCAAGACCTCTTGGCTTATATGGTTCTTCAGGTTTTGAATTTTGACTACTTCTGTAATATTCAATGCCATGTTCCCTCATTCTCACAAATTTCCAAACATTCTTACCTATTTAATGTCTCATCCTTAGAAGATGTTTTACATCTCAGGATACTCCTACTCCCTTATCCAGAAAAAAAATGTTACCTCAGTTCTTCACTTACACTCTCCCTCTTTTAAGTTCTGCCCATTATGTAGTGCCAAAATTTGTGAAATTCTTGATTATCCTTTCTAAAGAAATCCTCCCAACTATTCTGCCATAATATTCCAATTGTTTTCTTTATGGAAATGACCACAGCCTGGAGTTAGTTCATTCAATTGTTTATACATTTGTTATCTTGATGTGTACAAGAGTCTCATCTGTCTTCCATTGTCCCTGTATGCTGAGAACATAAAGTAATGGCTGACCCAAAGCAGGTACTCAAAACTATTGATTCAATACGGAATGACAAATATAATAATGAGGACAAAATTATAGAGGACTAATTGGTGTAAGTAGTAAAGATTTATCCAAATTAGAAATGAGCATATATTCAAAGCACATACAAATGAGTTTTCATTTATTTGTCTGGTTCTTGTATTAGAATGTCCATATCCTGATCTGTAGATTTCATACCTCTCTGTGGTTGGAGTACCAGCTGCGTGGTGGAAGGCCTAATGAATGTGACCTAAGACATAGTTCCTTACTCAGCAGTTAAGGAGAACTCTATTTGGGTGGTCCAGTATTTCCATTGGAAAAATGTACATCCCTCCACAATGTCTCAGTTTGCTCTGGCATCTATTTTTCCATTTCAGTCATAAAAATAATTAACCACAGATGGATTTATAGGAACAGGATTGACATCTTCAGGAAGAACTTTGGCCTGGCATATAATTTATCCTCCCCTCCCCAAATTGGGTCAAGAAAAATCAATACCTGGATTGGTTGGCTGTTGCTCAGTTGCTTCTCAAACCTTAATGGGCTAAAATTAACCAAATAAGATTCCTGATTCACCTTTTCTTATGCCATGAAATAGGAAAAATTCAACAAAAAGTACAGACTGGTGGTCCAATCCCCCATGGCTCTTAATGACTAGAAGGGCATTGTTAAAGAAGATGGATGATTTTGCTGGTCTATTTTCCTTCCCTTTTAGATAACACAAATTAAATCCCTTTCATACTGATGGAAAGGATTAATCCCTTTGTCTGGGTCTCAACATTTTACCTTACAAGTGGCTCTTTATAAAGACTGTGGAAATAATTGCAGATTTTATAAATAACACATTATTAAGTAAAAAAAATTATGCTTGCAAAGTAAGTGTTACCTCTGTAGGTTTCATACAACTTCCTCCAGAGACTAATAACTTAATTTATGTGTGTCTTTCTATAATTTTGGAACAGTATACTGGTTTATGGGAAAATGCTAGCAAGTTATTTGCATTTTTATTTTTAAATGAAAAGTATTAGTTATTTTAGAAAGTCACATTTTTATTCTTTAAAGGCTTAGAGCATGTTGTGAGGTAATTGAAGAACTGAAATTTGGGGACCTCAGGAGATGAATCTTTGAATACCGTATTACTTCATTGTAAAACACAGATTCAGAAATTCAAGTAAATTCATACATTTTAGAATCTAAAATTGGCCCCTTCACAATCTTTTCAGGAAGGGATAAAAACAGACTGAAATATTAATCTCATAGATTTTTTCATTATCCTCTTAAAGTTTTGTGCTTTCTGTGTTAGTTCCAGTAAAAGATGAGTTTTTCAGTATTTACTTGATAACTGCAATTATTTTGATTACCACTACTCAGATTTTCACTTTTCCATTTTTATTTATAGAGTCAAAATTAGAAAAGAAAGAGGAAACTATAAATAGGAATTTATATTTTAATGTTAACTTTTTAAAGATGGTAGATTCTAACTTTAGTTATATTATGACTAATATATGCCAAGCTAAGATAGTCAGATACAAACTATTGCTAATATGATGGCAAAGCCATGGTTTTACTTATTTAAACTGTTTGTTTTGTACCTGTTCTCATATAATTTTCTCATGTCTGTAGATAAACTCAACTTCAACAGATATATACAAATATGAGCGCATAGGGCTATAGGCATCTTCAAAGTGTTACCTGTATTAATATCTGGTCCAAATTGCTGAATTCACCTGCCATGCCATTTATTATTATAGATTTTATCATATGGTTTCTCAGTTTGTACTTAAAATGTTCAATCATGCGCAACATGTAAAGGTTTTTTCAGTCATTGAAAATACTACTTTCACCAGGAGTGGTGGCACATGCCTGTAAACCCATCACTCGGGAGGCTGAGGCAGGAGGATCACCGTGAGTTCAAGGCCAGCCTGGGCTACATAAGCGAGTACAAGGCCAACCTGAACTACATAGCAAGACCCTGTCTAAAAAAAAATGCTGCTTTTATCTAATACGATTTTTAAATAAGTCCTTTAAGATATGTTCAATTATTTAAAATGGTGCTTGAATTTATATTAAGAACATGTACACGTGTTATGTTAGGCAATCTTAAACTGCTTTTAATGCAATGCTCTGTTTTACAGGAAATGGTACACAGCCGATAGCAGAGCTCCCTCAGGGAAGCAGGCAGAGCAACTACTCTCTAAGTTGTTAACTGGTATATCAGTTTTTTCAAAGCAGTTGAATAAAATTTCATATTAAAATAATCTCCAAGTGAGAGAATGAATACAATGATAAAAGAACCTACCATCCAGGGCACTGCTTATTGCGGCTAATTCATTCAGTCATGACAACGACCCTGGATGGTAACTGTTAAGTCCTATTTTATGGAAAAGAAGATACAGAAATTTTGTCAGCATCTTACAGTTGTCAAGGCTTAAAGGCAAATCTTTTGATTCTCATCCACAGTGTAGTTCTGCCTCTCTGATAATTTATCTAATTTGTCTGTTCAAGCAGATCAAACACCATGGAAATGGAAGCACAGGGAAACATGTCCCATCTTCATCTGAGTCTTAAAACCAGGACAAATACTACATTTTGCCTGCATTTGGGTAATGGGGGATTGAACAGTTAATTCAATCACACAAAAAGAACCTAGACTGAACGCACCCATTTAAGAAGCATTTTTCCATACACGTGAAGGCTTAAAAGCACAGCATTTGGGTAATGTGAGTTATTTTACAAAATATGTTATTTAATATAAGGCTGTGATTGATACTCATTTAGTCCCTTAGGTGTATTTTAGGATAGAAAATATGCTCATTTTCAATTGATCATTTTTATAGCTATTTTATTGTACATGACTAAATATCTTGTTTGATTCACTCTCTTGAGAGATGAACAATGCAGAATTCTATCTTCAAGCCACAGAAAGACACTAACATCTGAAGAGACTTCTAGTGTCCACACTGTCCTTAGAATGGATAATTTTATGTCATGCAAAGTTCAAGTCACAATTGTATGTCTACCTTCCCATTATGCATGGATATTTTCTATGCAACTCTCGATCAGTTAGCCATCAAAATCAAATTATAATTACAAGCACAAGGAGAATCTTTGCTTTGGAAATATAAATACAGAAAAAGAAGCAAACAAAGACACCCTCTAAGACACATCAGTAGTAGATATTGATATTTATGCTCCCAGCATTTGTTGAGTTTCTTTCTCCTATCCTTTCAGATGTTATGCTTGATGGAGTGTGACAGGCTGAATAATTATCCATAAAGATAGCCAGATCCAAATTGCTGGAACCTGAGAATGCTATTTCATGTGCTGAAAATGGTTCTTTTCAAATGTGGCTATGGAGTTATGGGCAGATTATCCTCCAGTATCTGGGTATAGAACGAACTTCCTTATATGAGGGAGTTAGAGGGAGGTTTGCTGCAGATCACAATGTAACCACCAAAGCAAGAAGTTATGCTGCTGGCTTTGAAGACTGAGAAAAAGGCCAAGGGCCAAGAGATGCAGCTCTAGAAACTAGAAAAGCAAGCAAATGGATTCTCCCCTAGAGCATCTGCCGAGAGAGAGCATAGCTTTGCTCTCTCTTTGACTATGGCTCAGGAAAACTGATGTCATATTTCACATTCCCAGAACTTTTAAGAGAATGCATGTGAGAATGCACATTCCCAGAACTTTTAAGAAAATTACCACAAAGTTTGTGGTAATTTTTTCAAAGCAGCATAGGAAAACCAACACAGTTGGGACTCAGAGATGAAATAAATGGCCAGGTTCTAAACTAATGAATGTATCCCATTTTTTGATCATAGATACTTGGATACTTCACAAATGGCCTACATCACCTGAATAGCAATGAAAGGAAGCATTCACCAGAAATCCCGGGAAGACACTGGGAATTCTCCCTCTAGAGCACGTGAGATCTGAAAGCAGAAGCCATCTACTGTTCGAATAGGGAAAACCTGAGTAAGGATGAAATCAAACAGAGGTGATGGGGAGAGCAAAAGAGAGAAAGCGAGAAAGAGGAGAGGAGAGCACAAGAGTGGCATGCTGGGTGCTGCTGTTCTTTGCTCTCTCAAGTATTCTGAGACTGATCTCAAGCCACGCTTCCTCCCAGACTGAGGGAAGCGCAGGGTGAAGGTGAGAGAAGCAGCTCCCTCATAAACCAGGCTTGGCTGAAATTTATTTTACCATTTGTACATAAAGCCTCTATTTGGACACAACTTTTGGGTTTGAGTTTTTAGATTTTTTTAAATAACAAAAATCAGTACAGTTGTATGACTGCTAGTGTATATTTCCCTAACTATACATAATTAGGGACTGCATAGACAAGCATGCCTCGTATAGTGGAGATTATAAACACTGTATACTAGAGATGGTCAAATAAGGGTCAGGAGAAATCTGAGGGAGATGATTAACATACATGAACAGTAGTCCATACCTGTTTGGTTAGCAGCCCTTTGCCAAATTCAGTTAGGTATATCTTATCCCCAAAGTATCTGGACACATTTTTCAGTCCTGAACTATTTTTTTCTTATGAATAAAATATTGCTTTAAGTGGTTTTGTCTTTTTTTCTGATATTAAGCAATTTTTATACTTCTTAGTTAATCACTGTCTTTAAATCCCAGAGTAAATACAGAAGATTGTCTCCCTCCAGCTGGCCCAACATCTCCTTCCTATACTCCAGCACAGAGTAAATTTGTCTTCTGTGAAAAGAGATAGGTATTGTATTAAAAAATTAAGTCCACAGTTTGATGTACACTTTGATATCTGTAAAGTTATTACGACCAAGTGAATGTGAAAGTATTGCATATGTTCCACATTAGCCAAGAGACAGGAAAAACTTTTCACAAATTATGCCTATAGTTTTTGTAGGACACAGCCTTGTTAGTAATTATTTCCTTATTATTTCAAGATTGTTCCAAGTGGAAATAGTGAGAATGGAGCGATAGAAATGATGAACATATAAATATGATTGTTTTTGAAAATTTCCTTGAAAATAAGAGCATTATATAAACCAGTCACGTAACTCAGCTCTTCATTTTTCCAGATAATTTGATTTTCTGATGCAGTGGAATGTATCTGGTAGCTAGTATTAGTAAATGGCACCACCTAATTTCCCCCACAAAAGGTACAATTAAGTTTTCTGTTCTAAGTCTTCCATTTAAGGTTGTTTCTATTGGTAAAATGAACAATGCGGCAATATGTTTTCTGTCAAAATATGATTGCATATTGATCTGATATAATATCTAAGCTGGTCATTTATAACATGATAATTTATAGTCATTACCTGAAGAAATAGAGGAGGCTGACCAGGTCAGACTCACAGCCAATCAGCAATTCAGACATGAGTGGCTGGTATAATCATGTAGATTCTACTTCTCCTATAAAGGTAGAAGAGTATATTTTTGTTGATATAGAAATATTCTACCAGAAAAGATGGAATGCAAATTAGGGAACCCAACCTAGTAAGGAATTGCTTGTAAATGCAAAACTATTTTATATCATTAACAGCTAATGCTAGCTTGGTTTTGGCTCTATGTTTAAGTTAGTCAGCTTCTCTCTCTCTCTGTCTCTCTCTGTCTCTCTCTGTCTCTCTGACACAGGTTATTGATTTCAGAAAACACCAAGGAAAAATACATTGTTCCCAATCTTCATTTAAAGATGACCACAAGACTATCAAATGCTGGCTTTAACTTACTGACTTTATTATCAGTTGGCTTCTTGACGTGTTAACTCACCCAGTTCTGGAACCTCTTCCAAATTTCTTAATTTCTTTTACTTGAAGCTTAGAAGTACAATTTTATTATTCCCTTTTCTCTGAAAAAAAGATGAAATCTTGTGTTATAAATATAAAACTTCAGATGATAAATGGCAAATCTCTAAATAAACAAATATTTATAAAGACATAATCTGCAAAACTTAACCCCCATGTGACCCAAATACACCAAAGTACAAAACTTTGTGTATTAAACCGGGGGAGGGGGGAAATAGAAACCAGAAAACAGCAAATAAGTATATGATTAAAACAGTAATCAACCCCATATCAATGGCATTTATTTTGTAGTTGTAAACACAATTTTTAAAACACTTTATGCATAACTGATAATCACTACAATGATTAATAATAATACAATTATCTCTATCCTTAAGAAATGTCAAAATTTCTTCTGCCTAGAAAAAAATATTTCAATTTTAAGCTTTTTTAAAAGTATTTTTTCAATATTTAATAATTCTCATGGGGCTAATTTCAGGTTGTAATTAAAAAATTAATTTTAAAATATTGACTGTTTTGGGTATTGAGCACTTATCTCTATTAGCACCATTTTCATAGCATGTTTATTTTGCTATCCTCACAAACTAGGTTTGCAATATTTTTTAATTAATTTCTAGTTTCTTTTTATTATATGTGTACAACTATTGTTCACTGTGTTTCTAATCTTATCAAGTACAAATTTTTGCCTTGGATTTAATAATAGACTTTTTAAAATTAGCTAACTTTCTGTGTATAGTCATGCATCACATACTGATGAAGATAATATTCTGAAGTGCTTCATTAGGTGATTTTGTTGTATGAACCTCTTACAGTGCACTTATGCAAACTAAGGTGACTTTGCTGTCACTATATGATATAATCTTATGGGGCTACCAGCACATTTGCAGTCCCTCTTTTACCAAAACATCATAGTATAGCCCATAACTATAATTATGGCAAATTATTTTTCTTAACTCTTATAACGTAAATACTAACCACTCAGTAGTGCAATTTTCAAACATTTACACATAGTGGGCTTTTCATTTGGACTATGTTCTGAACGTACCTATCTTTCTTGCTCCAAATGAGACTGATTTCTGTGTCTGGTACACATCTATAATTGTGGGGCTTTACCTTTCCTCCTGCGTTGGATCACCTTTTTCCTGGATCTTAATTCTCTATCTTGGTTTACTCTCTCATTTTGAGACATTTTTTAGCAGTTTCTAGAAAAAAACAACTCTGGTAGTTTTATTTTTGAAACATTGTATTTCCGAAAATGTCTTCATGTTATCCTCACACTTGAAAAATACTTTAACTGGGCATAGAATTTTAGGTTCAAAAATCATTTCCCATCAGAGCATTAGGGCATTGCTTCTCTTTTCACAATTAATAGTTCTAACAGTGTCAGTGATTTTAAAATTTATTTTTGTTCATGTATTAATTTTCCCAACTCTGGATAAAGTCTCCTCTTTGTACTGTGGTTTCTGAACTTTTATAAGGACAGGAATTAATTTTTTCCATGTGCTAATCATTTAGTAGTTTTTTTTTATTCTACACATTCATGCTTTTCAATTCCTTTCCCTCCATTTTCTGTTTTTTTCTTTCTTTTTTTTTGTGGGTACCGGTGGTTGACCTCAGGACCTCCCACTTGCCAGGCAGGTGCTTATGCCGCTGAGCCATCTCACTGGCCCTGTTTTTTTCTTTCTGAGCACCTACCATTCAAATACTGGACCTCCTGGATTGAGTCACAGCTTTCTGCTCTTTTCTCTCATAATTCATAAGCTATGTCTTTTTTTCCCTGCCTAGATGATATTTCTCTGAATTAATCTTCCAAAATATTTATTAAAATTTTCAAATACGTGTTATTATATATAACAGATCCAAAAGACCTTTATTATTTTATCATTCTTTTCATGGTATGTATTTCTTTGCCTTACTCACTAAAGGTAGAGCTTTCATTATCCTTTGTATTTTTCTTTGGCTTCCTTCACACATGCACGCACACTCCCTTTAACGTTCATTTGCTTTGATTTCCTTGTTTTGACCATCTTTCAGATGAAAGAACTTCTTCATATCATGGAAGGCCTTGCCTAGTTTTGAAATTGAGGATCCGTACCGGGACTGTTTTTTTCCAGCATGGAGCACTGTTGAAAGGATGGTCCTTTGAACCGGAAGCAGAATCAATGAATCATCTTCTTCGCATGGGAAGTGGAGATGTGAGGGAAAGGAGGAAGTGCAGATACGCTTGCAGCCTGCAGTTGTGCTTTCAAATATGAGTCTATTCTGTGGTCCCTATTGTGTTCCAACGATCCAGCTGTCTGTTCACTCACCATTGCCACACTATTGTAATGGCAAGTACTTTATAGAAAAGCTGAACTTGGATAGTGAGTCCTCTCACTTTGTTTTCTTTTTTATTGAATCCTGCTGTTGTAGGTTCTTTCCTTCTCCATACTAACTTCGGAGTTAGTTTTTTTTTTTTTTTTTTTTTTTTTTTTGTGGGTACCGGGGGGACGACCTCAGGACCTCGCGCGCCAACAGGCACCCGTGCCGCTGAGCGATATCACCGGCCCCTTTTTCCTATGTGGGATCCGGGAGTCGAACTCGGGCCTTCGCGCTTGCAAGGCAGGCGCTTAAGCCGCTGAGCCGTCTCACCGGCCCCGGAGTTAGTTTTTTGATCTCCACAAAATTACTTGCTGAGATTTAGATTAGGATTGCTTTGAAAGGGTAAATAAATTTGGAAAGAACTGACATGCTGCTAATATTGCACCTTCTTATTCATGAACTAGGGATTATCTCTTCATTTACTTCCTCTTCTTGGTTTTCCTCAGAGAGGTCTTACACATGATAGCTAAGTATTTTATTTTTAGAAGGCGTTACTGTAAAAGATCTTGTGTTTAAGTTTCAAATTTCACTTCGTTTTAATGTATAGGAAACCACTTGACTTTTGTATATTAGTTTTGTATCCTGTTACTTTGCTATAATCACTTTTTAGTTTCAGGAGATTTTTTATACATAAATGATCATGTTAACTCTAAACAAAGGCATTTTTTTATTGTTGCATTGCTAATGCAATTAGCCAAGAAAAGGAAATAAAATGTTCATAAACTGAGAAGGAAGAAATAAAACTTTGTTCCCAGGTAGTCAAAACTATTTCCTCTATTCCTAGTTTGATAAGATATTTTTTAAATCATACATAAATATTGAATTTTGTCAAATGTCTTTTCTGCCTCAGGTGAAATGGCCCTGTGCCTTTTCTTCTTCAGCCTTTTGGCTGTGATAGATTACACTAATTGATTTTTGTCTGTTGAACCAATTTTTCATGCTTATGATAAATTCCAATGGTTGTGGTGCGCAATTTTCTGAATTCATTTGCTAATATTTTAATATTTTTGCACTTATATTCATCTGAAATATTTGTATTTTTCTTTTCTAATAATACATTTATCTCATTTTTGTATTTGAGTACTGCTGACTTCATAGAATAAGCTTGCATCTTCAGGAGAAGCTTGTAGAAAATTGGTATAATTTCTTCTGTTTGGGATAGCCCACTCAAATCTATCTGGCCTTGTGCTTTTTGTTTTGTATGACTATTATTAATTATTGATGCAATTTATTTAATAACTATAGTATTTTTCTGATTGCGCTATTACTTGTGATTCTTTTCAGCGTCATACAGTTTTTGACTTTAAATTATTTTAATGTAAAATGTAATTATTGTGTACTAACTAGAGTTTAATACGTATATATGAGGACTTATCAAAATACAGTGAATGTTTAAATAAAAATATTTATAACAGTAAAAGACACATTGCCATTAATCCCCTTGAAAATAATTCCCCTCACTTGAACACACTACCCACCATTTTTGCCACTTTCTGAAGTTGTTCTGAAAGTCCCCTCTCATGAGTGTCATATGAGATGTGGTCAGAAATATGGAAATGCTACTAAGTGCTGTCCCATGGAAAGACAGTTCATAAAAACATTAGCATATCCTCATCCACTTTATTCACTGCATCTGGCACCATGTGACTTCTGGCTCTTCCCCAAAGTCAAAATGACCATGACAGGTAAACATTTTTAATCAATTCAGGATATAGAAGCAGCTGTGACAGTGTAACAAAAGACACTCAAAAAAGTGTACTTTCCTTTTTTTTTTTTTTTTTTGTGGGTAGCGGGGGTCGACCTCAGGACCTTGAGCACCAGCAGGCGCCTGTGCCACTGAGCAATATCACCGGCGCTTTTTTCATATGTGGGTTCCAGGAGTCGAACTCGGGCCCTCGCGCTTGCCAGCCAGGCGTGTCTGCTGCTGAGCCATCTCACCGGCCCAAAAAAGTGTACTTTCAGAACTGCTTCAGAACAGGAAAAAATAGTAGGATAAGTGTGTTTAAAGTGAGGGGAAATATTTTGAGAAGTATGAATGTCAGAAAATATTCACTGTAATTTTTTTAAAATTTATACCTTTACCATATTTGTCAATCTTGCCTCAGATATAGTCTACTTGAATTTTTACATATCACTATATCTAATTAATATCCTTTGAAAAATTAATGGATTTTCTTATATAACAAAGATATGTTATCTATAATAAACATCTTCTTTTGAATTTTCTGTCATTATAAAGAACTTCTTTTTATTGGTATCCATAGCAGATAGAGTTTTCAGAACTGTATGAATTATAGGGGAAGAAGTAGAATAAATCTGTACAAAAACTATAATTTCACTATCACAAATTTATTTCCACTCTTTCCCAGGTTGGTGGAGGACAAATTTGAAAGAGTTATCATTCACATACTAAGTAATACAAACTAGGAGATGTTAAGTCTATCGTATTCCTGTTCTTCCTCACCATAGATGCTCCTTAGGTTTGCTGATTGTAAAGCAGGAGGCTCCACATCACACCAGGTGGGAGGAGAGAAGCGTCTGAGCCTTTGAAAGAGCAACCTCATGAAAATAAAAGCTTCGAATATTATTGGGAAAAAATTCCCTATTTTTGAATATAAAACATCACATATAACTGTTATATATACAATATATATATAGAGAGAAAAAAATATATATATTGAAAAGGCAGAAAAGATAGTGAAGGCAGTAAATGTCATGAAGAAAGGACAGGAGGCCAGAATATTACAGAATATATGGGGAATAAATTAAATTATCTTGACAGAAAGATAGGGTTTGGGAAGGAAGATTTGGGGCAGTTATAAAGAAATCCAAGAACATCTTAATGAAATAGGGAGAAAATGTAAGCCCTTTGAGTACAGAAAGCATGATGAAAACCCATGTTAAGAAAACAAAAATGCAAAAATTATTTTTGGTGCTTGCAAACTCATATTATCTATTTCCCTGTTGTTTTATTTTTAAAAGAAACAGCCTGCAATAGAGTAATCCAGATTACGTGTCATTAAGTATTTATACAGTACATAGTAAAAAGAAGTACTCGGAGAACACTTTTATCATAGATACTATATAAAGAGTTCATAATTGACTTGATATAGAATCTCAAATTCCTGAACAGCTTTGTTGTAAAGCACAAGGTTTTAAAACAATGCTTCCTTAAGTTTGTATAGCATTGGTTTTTCCAAATAGCCCAAAGTGCAAGTCCATTATACAATTCTCAAAATATCTCAAGAGATGAATAGATACCAAAATGAACACTTCTGATCTGCAGGCCCAGAACATGCTCATGAAGAGCCTAAGTGCTCATTTCAAGGCAGTGGGAGAGTGAAGGTTAGAAGCCAATCCAAATCTACTTCATACCACCTTGTGATATTTGTGTACCAAGGGGTTTGAATTCTGCATAATGATCTAAACTTGTATTAAAACATGTCATCTCGTATCTTTTTAAAGTAATAACTTCGTACAAGAGATGCAAGAGTATGAACTATACACACGTTGCTGATTTTAGAGAAGCAAATGGTCACTGGATAAGAATGGAGAATTATTAGATCATTGTTGGCACACTCTCTCCTCTGGGGATTGAGGGTAACTTCAATCATTTTTACAGTTTAACGCTAACTCTAAGTCTCTATGTCTTTAACTGCTGTAAAGCACAAAAATATGTAATACTGTAATTCCATTATTGAGAAAGAGCAAGCATCGTATGAAGAGCACTGAATTGCTTACTCTAGCTAGAAAAAGTGACCATTAATTCCATCTTAAATGGCTCTGTGGCCCCAGGGTTACAGACCAGAGAGAACCAATTGTACATCCCCTCTTAGTCTTTTTAATTTGATACAATTACAGGGAGTCATTGTAGTAGCCCTTATATCTTCAATACCTTGAGCCTAATGGATCCTATCTACTCATGATCTACTCATAATCAAATCCATATTTGTTTTGATGTTTTTTCTGTATGCAGTGTTTACTTTTATATATTTAATGTCATAATGGTATTTGAAAGCACTACTTATGTAGTGCTTTACTAACTTTCCCTATCCAACAATTTGCATGGCTTTGAAAATTAACTTCTTGCATTTTCTTTTGCTTTCAGCTCTTTTTTCCTCCCTTTTTTCTGTGATGTGGTTTACCAATCTTTTCTATATTGTGGTTTTTCCCTCTCAGTTCATCCTCCAGTCGCCATCACTCATTTACAGGCATCTACATTTCTGCTCTCCCGGAAGGACTTTATTCCATGACTAGAACATTGGGATCCATTCTTTCCTTTTAAAAATACCCAATAAATTTTTATATAAATCCCCATCTCTCCTGCTCTTCCCAGTTCCCTTTTTATGGTTCTTCCAGTTAATTTCAGCCATCTAGGTCCCAATACTTTTTACAGTGCATCTTGTTATTAGGTACTTTATTCTTACATGCTTCTTTTAAGGAATTAGCATGTTTTCCTATATTGGCTTTAATTAGGAGTTCATGAGTTCCTACAAAATTTTCTGCACAACATGTCTACTTTGTTTTGCATTTATTTATTAACTTCTAGATATGTTCTTTCATATCTTCATCATCAAATGTAGCAGCTTCTAATTTGTGGGTATTTATTTACTCTGATGTTTCCTTGTATTCAAATATTTTTATTTTCCTTTTTAAGTTTATGATTTTTACTTCTGTCTCAATGTCTTTATTCTCTCGTATGTTTTCTGCTTTTATTGTTTCCCATTTCTATGAAACTTTGTCTCTTCAGGAGAAAATTATCTTTTAATTATCCCTAAAATTTAAATTAGAAAAAAATGTAGTGGGCTTGACACAGTAAATACACCCTAAATATATTTGCTATTATTTTTATAACTATCAACATCATGGCTGGAAGAACTACTGTATCCTAAAGAACTTAGCTTAGTTCTCTATGTCTTCAAGAACAACTTTTTATGATTTCTTGTAATGTTCACTTTCTTGTTTCTGATATCCAATTTGTCTCTCAATCTTCCCTATATCTCCCATGTAAATGTACTTTTTTCTCTTCTTTTTGCTTTAATTGTTTCTATTATCACTTCTAGTATAGGTTAGTGATGTATTTTAAAATACTCATTCCTTGTATTTCTTACCGCCTTTATCATGTCAATATTTTCATTTTAATGAATTTAGAATAAGTATTACTTTAACTAGGTAATTTACCTATTAATTCTCCTGTTTGATTTTTAAATTCATTTAAAAATATTTTAAATGACTTTAAAATTACATAATCCATCTACTATGTTGATTCATTTCTGATAATTTCTGATCAGAGAATGCTGGGAGTATAAAATTTTGCATTAAGTTCAGGGACAAGAGCTTTGTCCTTGTTAGTAGGAAAAAGAATAGTGTTTACCTGATTCAGTTCCAAAACCTAAACTTAATCGATGCAGTGCAATATCTTTTAAGGAAATCAGATGCCCTTAAACAACTTCTATTTCTCTGTAATTTTGTATCAAGCTATTGGTTAATACACACACAGTAATGCCAGTAGACTCCAGTTTTCTTTTGCCCTTACAATGATATTATTGGCACTCTGTCACTCTTAAGAAAATTGGAGCCAGGTGTGGTGGTGCATGCCTGTAATTCCAGCACTCTAGGAGGCTTAGGCAGCAGGATCACAAATTTGGGCCCAACCTAGGCAACTTGACCAACTTAACAACTTAGCAAGACTATCTCAGTGTCAAAAATAAAAAACAGGATGGGATGTACCTCAGTGTGAAGGCTTTAAATTCAATCCCCAGTACTAAAAGAAAGAAGGAAATAAGAAAGAAAGAAAGAAAGAAAGAAAGAAAGAAAGAAAGAAAGAAAGAAAGAAAGAAAGAAAGAGAAAGAAAGAAAGAAAGAAAGAAAGAAAGAAAGAAAGAAAGAAAGAAAGAAAGAAAAAGAAAAGAAGGAAGGAAGGAAGGAAATGTATATACTCCAGCAGGAAGGTATATGAGCATAATGTATAATATACATATAATTATATATTCATGTGACTATAACTGAAGAAGAAAGTCTCTGGCTAAGTGTATGTTAAGGTTGGTTGCTCAAACTTATGGGATGTTATTTTTTTTATATCTTGCATGTTTTTCTATATATGGGCATGTGTATGCACATGCATGTATGTGGCTTCAGCATTTTTTTTCTTATAGTAAGTGAATCATTTTTATAAGGAATAAAATGCATTTTTAAAATGACCTGTGAATTTCTTTATCTCATAATATTTATTTTTATAATAGCTTCCATAAGCTAAAAATATAGCAAAAGAGGTCAGTTGGGTCAATCTACAAAAGGAATTTAGATGATACCATTAACTAGGAATACTTTCCTCTCTAAAAATGCCATCACATCTTCCATTTCCTCCATATGAATTATGATAATAATTAAATTTTTTTTTATCCTGTCACTCTGGCGGTAAGCCATAGCTTTCCTAATCACACTTTCACTATTCCACATGATTCTCAATAGCCCTTCTCTAATTTCCCTTACTGAAGAACCACAGCAGGTACCCTTAGTTTTTGATCCTGCTTCTTTTTATAAGACATGCACAAACACATATACACGTTACATTTCACGTATGCTTTTCATTTCTGGATGCTATAGTCATTTTTTTTTTAGCCTTGAGACATTCTTATTATATGTTGGTGCTTTAAGTTCTGCTTTATCCTGTCATGTAGGACGTTTATCAGCCCTGAAAGATTTCTTTGATGGCTAATTTTCTTTCACCATTGATGCTCCCTGTCTTCATTTTCTGGCCTCTCCTCATTGCCCAAAGTGTTATAGCTCATTTTCTCATATACCTCCTCTGTATCACTATACCAGATTCCAATGATGCCAATATACTCATACAATGCTTTACATATGATATATTAAATATTGTATATTTACATCTTCAGGATGCCATGCTTGTTTTCTCAAGTATCCCCTTCCATGAAGAAAAACAGATGGGTTTCCTCCTCTTTCTCATGTCTTAACTCCAAGTAGTTCTGGCCAGTAATCTTTATGGAGTCAGTAAAGCTTATCTCTTTCCTCATACCCTAGCTATCTCTTGTTTATCCTACTACTCTGTGTGTTTCGCTTTGCCTTTTTCTTTCCATGGACTGAGCTACAACTGCTTATTTCCCATCTGCTCTTGAGATGCCTGTTCTATGTTCTCCCTTTAAAGCACTACATACTTTCCCTGCATTCGTTTTGAGTAGTTGTTACCAGCTTAGTTCTTTCACTGAATATAACACACACATGGATGATTATTACAATAATGATCTTCCTCTGAGAACAACTACATATCATTTTTGCTTTTCATTTTGTTAAATAGTCTATCCTTGGCACATTTCTGAGTTTTCACCACACTGTTAATAATCTTTGCCTGTCTCTAAATAAAAATAATTAGATGAGTAGTTAAACTTGGCATCTCTCTGCCCCACCTGTTAGTCACGCATGCATTTTCAAATCCAAACCCTCATCAGTCTGCCATGTTTATTGGTGATGTGAATCTCTCATAATGTCTTGCTAAAGTAAGTGGTGGTGTCTCTTGCAACCATGATTTCTTGCCTGAGTATGATCAACAGAACTCTTAACTGTGCCTGACTAAAGCAGTCACTACACAGTTTTTCCAGCCTTGCTTCTTTCTTTCTCCTGAGGCACTCATTCTCTAAAACAAATTCAACTTCTCTGCTGCTCTAAAGCTTATGTCAAATTCCTTATTCCCAGGGACTCAAATTACTGTAAATATGTCCCTGGGATTCCTCCCAAATGAATTAATAATTTGGGTCCCAGGAGCAATGACATGTGATAGGCCTGGTTTCTGTGATGAAAGCAGAACCTCATAACTTACCTTTAATTGAAGGAAGCTTTCCATTTCCCCAGCAGTAATACAAAGATTCTTTCCATTCTTTCACGTTTCCTTCTTTCCCTTAGCAAAGACCAAACAGATGAGATGATCGTCTTCTTTGCCTTTTTCCTCCTTAGTTCATTCTTTTTGCTTAGTTCTTTCATTTCCCTATTGATCTCTATTTGCGTCCCTTCACTGGTGATAAATTCTCACCAACATCTCCTTCAAATCAAGGCAGAAGAAAGTGCCTGCCCTGGATCTGCTCTCATCTCTCCGGGAATACTTTTCAACAAATTCTGCATAGCCACAGGCACAATCCTCCATCTCCAGGTCTTTGGAATTTGTCTGTCACATTGAGTTTCCTGAAACTCTTTTTCTTCTCTTCCTCTTCTCTTCCTCTTCCTCCTCTTCTCTTCTCTTCTCTTCTCTTCCTCTCCCTCCTTTGCTCTTCTCTTCTCTTCTTCTCTTCTCTTTCCTCCCAATCACATTTATGGTCACATTCTCTTTGATACCTGAGATGATAGCAATTTCACTAGTTGAATGCATTCCCCTTGCCTAAATGTCCCCTTCTAAAAGAAGTAATTTCTTCTTCTATCTTTTTTTGTTTTTCTTTTGGGGGAGTCTCTTGCTCAGTCATGGAGGAAGGCTATGATCATTTGGCCTATCATCCCCTTCTCTTCTAGGACTGAGTTGGACCATGCCACTCGGAGTTTCCCCTCAGAAATTTATCACTGGGAACAATGCCAGGCTTTGAGTAGCCATGTTGAATCATGTGTACGCAGAAAGAGAACACTGATCAGCAGAAAGAGAGAAAACCAGGGGAAGACAAAGAAAGGGAGGTAAAGATAAAAAAAAAAAAAGCATATTATAAACAGTAATTATAATAGCTATCATTTATTTTGCATTTCGTAAGTACTAGATACATTTGAAACACCTTATGCATGTGAGGACATTTTCAAAGGTATCTTGTGATGTAGGAATTAATATGAGCATTGATACAAAATACATTTGGCCATAATCCAGTTGCACAGCTTGTCAGTGGCCCTAACTGGCTTCTTGCAGGGCTTAGACTTGAACCCAGAGTGTTGCACATGTTAGTCAAGCACTCTACCATAAAGCTCCAACCTCAGGCCTAACAAACTTCTGAATCCAGTTCTGTTTGCTTCTCCAAACTTATGTGTTTAACCATGTACCATGAGCTAATACATGAAAGTCATTCCAAACAATTCATCATATGTGTGTGTCACAGTTCAAGATTACTAAAGCCTTGAGGTGTATTAGTTTTGGACAGGAGCAGCTACAGCATTTTAAAATTTATGTAGCAAAGCAAAGTCAAGCAGGATTGCATAAAGCCTTGCTATTCAGAAGGTAGTGTTAGAATGAAGAGCTTGGTCTCACAGAGAACTTGTTATGAATTCAAAATCTGGGATCCCACCTCATACGTACTACTTCTTTTTAGGGAGATTACAGCAGTTGATTTGTAACATATTCAAGTTCAAGAACTTACAGTGTGATTCAAAAACAGTACAAGGTGAGGGAGACAGTTTATAACTTATCTAGTTATTATCACTATGATGCCATCTATAAGATATTTAGCTGCAATATCAGACCTCTAAAAATAAGACTGGAAGATGAAGAAAAGCAGAACTAATTTGAGCCTGAGACTGTGTTAAACCCTATCACTGGAAACACAAGAATGTGTCAAGAAACAAATGATTATTTATCTACCTCAAGTATTACTTAGTCTCTATTTTTGTTCTCATTCAACTAATAAATGACTTTTTTAAAATTTAATTGAATTGAATTTTTATAGACATTTGATAGTACTATTTCTCTTTAGTAGATTGACTCACTGTGTGCTGTCTTTGTTCCCATGATATATTTTTATAATCGTATCTTAAGTTTGGTTTGTTGTAGGAAAGCTGGGAGTAGCCCATTTTGACAGCATTTCTACAAAATCTAAGCTAAAGGAATATGTGAATCACTTATAAAAATGAATATAACGTTCACTTATTTAAAACTGGTCCACAATTTGGGTGCTACTGGTGAAAACTTATTACCAGTTCTTTAGAGAGCCAAATTTCCAATTTGAAATGTGATACCAGCTGCTACTAATTTAAACTTGAGAAGTGTGAAACACTCAGGACATAATTGAGATCAACATATCAGAAGTGTTATGATTTGAGTCTAGATGTTCCCCCCAAAACCTCATGCAATCATAGGGTTTTTTGGGAGGTGGCTGAATCTAGAGTGTGTGATTGATTCTCAGTGCAATGCTGGGATTCAGGGTGCTGGTATTAAGGGTGGGCGATTGCTGGATCAGTCCACTGATTGGATTGGCACCGCCCTAGTCATGTGAGACTGGATACAATAAAATGGACAGAAAGTGGCTTGTCTCTCTCTACTGCTTGTTGCTTTTGCTGTCTTCTGCCACCATTAATTGTTGTCCCTCCGCCATAGTCCACCCTGACTTGGAGCCAGCCAATTATGGACTAAAACCTCTACAAACTGTGAGTTAAATAAAACTTTCTCCCCTTTAACTTTGGGTGTGTGGTATTTTGTCTCAGCAATAAGAGAAAAAAAACTAAGACAAGGGGTAAGCAGATGGAAGATGCCACTCAACATAAGAAAAACAAGGGTGTTTATTTTTACACAAGATTTTCATTTGCATATTTGGAATTTAGCTCATGTATGCACATTATAGATGTATCAAACATCTGTAATTACTGATTGTAGACATACTCAAAGATAACTCTCAAATAATGTCATATTCTTATTCTTTGGGGTGCCATGGAAATTCTCCATGATTTTTAGTCAAGACCTCAGATGTGAGTAACATACTTTAAAGGTATTCATGGATCCACAGGCTTTATAAGTATTTATTACTCTATCTTAAGCAACATCTCTAAAGAGCTCATACAAGAACTGGCATATAATATAGAATTTATAATCTTTTATCATAAATGTTCTAAGACATGGCTTTGTATAAATAAGGAGGTCAGACACAGAGTGCAAAGATGATATTTATATCACACAAGGTTTATTAGAGAAAAACTGAAGCTACAAGTCAGAATTGGAGACTTAAATTCTGGATTTAACAAAGATGTTTTTGAGAGTATTATAAAATGCTTGAGAACAGGGAGACTAGGGCTTCGCTTCAATGAGGAAAAGGAGGGTAGTACTTAAAGTGAATATAAGAAAGCAGTTCTCTTGAATACTCTTTCTTAACTTTTAGGAGCAAGAAACTTTCTAAGGGTGGAAGAGGTTTGTATGGCCTGGGATCTATAGATTCTTGCAAGGGTTAGGTACAAATAGAAAACCTAGCTCAATGTCATCTGCCACGGAACATGAATCTGTCCACAGGCTCACATAGCCTGTGTCCTTTCACCATCTCCCAGACACTGTGTACCTCCAAACCACCCAGATTAAACCCTAAATAATAAAGCAGCTATGTCCTTCTACTGCTGAACCAGTACCTTGCTTTCCTTTCCTCTGGGCCCCCTCCTACCGTTTCCCCTCCCACAGCCCCCACCTTCTTCCTCCTCCCTTCCCTCTTCTTCGCTTCCCCCTCCCCTTCTTCTCTCTCCTCTTTCTTCTCCCTGGCCTCCGTGCTGTTCTGCTTTCCTCTATCCTCCTCTCTCCAACCTTGGATCAGCTTACTGTCCTATTCTGTGTCCTGTACCCTGCTGTAATTCTTAATGAAATTCATTTCAGGAAGCCTACTGATTGGGTCCATGACAAGGGTATAATTTACAGGAGCAGCTGGGCCCTCCTGACACGGGACATGCCTCTCATTCTTTCCCAGTATGTGCCCAGATTTTTTTCTCTTTCAGTTTGTGGCTTTCAACTGTAATTTGTAATGATCTTCCCATCTTCAATGATTTTTAGATTCTCTGTGACTTTAAAGAAGGAAAAGGAGCAGATTTGCTAAAGAAGATAAAAAGAATGTGCATAAATGCAAGAAAAACAACCTTTTGTTTTTGAATCAAAGGCTGAGCAGATATGACTTCCAATATCTGGCTGTTTCAGCCTCTCAGTCCCATTCTCTCTCTCTCTCTCTCTCTCTCTCTCTCTGGCTTATGTGGAAGAGTAAAGTATTCAGGAAACTTCCGAACTACTCCTTGAATATTGGTCCCTTCAAGTTCTGGTTTATCTTGACAGATGTCTACTGGGAATAACCCTTTCTATACTCGAGCTGAATGGGCCACCTAAAAGTTAAACTTTCCTATCAGTGTCCTTTACTTGTTTGTATTTCATCATAGGATAGTGCTTAATTGCATGGGCTTTAGAGATAGAAGGCCTGTGTTTAAATCCCAGTTTCTAGTGTGTGACTATGGGTAAATTATAGTTTCTATACTTTTGTTCCATCAGTTGCAAAATAGGGATATAACTGTCAACAACTGTTGTAGGATATTTTCAAAGATTAAAGCAGATAATGCTCTTTAAGTGTCAAATAAATTATACATCTCTTGAAGATAAGCAACTTATATCTGTATGGGTGGAAATGTGTCATACCTTTCTTCACCTACCTATAATAAAAGGTTAAAAGGAGAGAAACCTAATGACTAGATTTAACCAAAGTTTTATATGACATGGTAGCCCTCATAAATGCAGACCCAAAGACCCAGTGAAAGCTGATTTTATTTGTGAATTTAAAGACGAATTGATAGTATGTAGAAATATGATTGGGCAAAAAGGGTATGATCTAAGGACAATGTCCTGAGAGGAAAACTAGTAGGTCTTGTCTGTGTAGATTCTTCTTTCTCCCTGCTATAGGGCAGGATCCCCCTGGAATGACAGTCTACAGTGAAACAGGAGAAGTGACCTTTCTAAGTCACCTAAGCTGGCTTTGGGGAAAGAAGCTCTAGTACCTATGGGCAACCTTTGAGAAGAGGAACTTTGGTTTCTGTGATTCACTTCAGGGAAGAAGGAAGAAAACAGAGGAGAACTCAAGGAAACACTCTGCTTCTGCCGCCTCTGGTCCTCTTCAGTTCGGGAAACTTAGCACGCCAAAGAGCCGTGCTGTGGAGTATCTGAGCCGCAACACATTCTTTCTCAAATACAAAAAAGTTAACACAGAATATCTGAGGTAAACATTCAAATATATGGAGCATATTTTTATACATCCATGGCATATATAATTGGTAGTCAAATATGAATAAATACAGGCATATAATTAGGTCTTAGGTGGTACTCTTTTTCCTGCATTAAATCTCAAAGTTTTACAAAAAGAAAGTTATAAATAAGTAATTATTGAATACAGGCAAAACTTTGATTTATAATATAACTTAAACACATTGTAAATACGTAGTTAAGCAGGCTGAATGTAAAAACAGCACTTACAAAATGTGCATTTAACATCATTTAAAAAAAAATCTATGGTGCCCTTAGAATAACTACTTCCTCCAAATTCCTAGTAAGGTGTAAATGTTTTGGAAGTAGGTAAGGGCATTTGGACTAAATGTACAGCTTGAAGCATTCACTTTATGAGTTAATGTATTTGCAACAGACTTCTGAGTGAGGTTAGGTATTGCTTAGGTTGCAAATGAAAAAAGCAAAGGAGTGAAGAGTAAGGACCCATTGAGTACTCTTGAAACTCTTAATGGGTTTCTTTGCTTCCTTTTCCCTTTTAATAGACCATCCATCCCAGCTAGCATCATCTTTTTCAAACGATATAAAAATGTTCCATGTTAAGGCTCAGAGCTACAGAATAATTTAATTTGAAGACTGCAGAGAAACATAATCAAGACTCTCTTAACAGCAACATTTGCTCTTTATTTGAGTTATTTACTTTAGTTTTCTCGCTTACTGTATTTTCATCCTGTTCCATTTGCCACCACTCAATACCAGCATATTGACACTCGGCCATGTACTTGTATACGGCCCTTTCTATATGGGTTTCTCTAAAACACTGCCTGGGGATTGAGGAGTATTTTTCTTCTCGTCTCAAAGTCGGGAGCTCGTGCTGTTCCTCGCAATATTTTCAAGGGAACACAATCATGTAACATTTGGGACCAGAAAGAAATCGTTAGAGTATATATTTTGCTCTTGGATTTTCTTCCTCTTAAAGAAAATTTTCTGTTAATGTATTACATAAAATATATCATTAAATAGTACATTGTCAAGGGGTACTTGTTTCCTTTCCTGTGCGGCCCATTTAAATATGTCCCTGAACAGCAAACAATTCAATTAGTTTTCAATTAAACATACTCACATACCTTTTTGAAATGCACTGGCTAAATTTTTGATGTACTCAAGGGGAAAAAAACACTAGTTTTTAAGTAAGTGTGGTAATTAAGGAAGTCTTCATTCTTTATTTTTAAAATACTCACTAGAGGTAATTGTAACTAATCACCTTAAGAAAAGGATTGGTAACACCTCCTCCAACTATACCTTAATCACTTTGGAGTTGAAATTGGGTTTAATACCTATAAAAAACTATACCTAATATTTCAGTCGTTCCAGAAAGCTTTGATATTGACTCAGTTTTTTTCCACTGCAGTCTCTAATCTTTAATTAAATGTAGTTGACCCGGAAGATTTGGGAGCTCGTTTGTCCGGTAGGTATTAGGTGTCTATCAAATCAAATTGGACTGAAGCGACGCGTATAATTTACGAACAAGATTTTTACCAGGCCCATTTAGAAACTCTCACAATGACGCTCCTAGTGACGTCGGTTTATTAGTACAGTATTTGGTTAATTAAGAGGAAAAGTATTGGAATGGGGGGGGCAACGAATGAGAACGGCAGAGGAGCCTCCCCAGTCTCCTCCCAGCCTCGCTCCTTCGGAGGCTCGCGCTCTCCGGAGCAGCAGGTTTCTGCATGTGCTAGGCAAAGCGAGGCGCCGCACAACGCCTGGGCGTTCCCAGCCGGGACTGCTGGCTGTTTGCAGGCTGCAAACACCTGGCTTGGTGCTAGGGGGCCGCAGAGACTTCTGCCTGTGACTAGTCGGCTGGGGAGCTCCAAGCAGCAGGCTCTCAGCGGTCGGGAGGGTTTCCTGTGTGTCAGCAACTTCACTCAAGGAGATAGCTGGTTTAAGAGCGAGAGTGCGCTCGCGGGCCAATCGCTCGCCAACAGCCACCGCTGACCAAGCGCACCCTTTGCTCTCGCCACTACCTCGCGGCGGCTGCAGCGAGACTGAGCGCACCCCAGCACGGAGAAGCCTTGTTCCCCAGAAGCCGCCTCAGCCCCCGGCGGCGCCCCCCTGAGCGCGGGCAGCGCGCCCGGCGAGCTCTGCGGAGCACGCCCCTTGCCTCTGGAGGCGCGCGGACTCGCACGGGCGCACAGGCTCCGCCCACCCCGCCGGGACCGAGCTCTTCAGCCGCCCTCAGCGCTCGGGACTGAGCCGGGTCTCCTGGAGCGCTTCCGCTGGTGGACGGCGGACTGGAAGAAACCTAGAAGCACAGGGGGCTGCGGCCACGCGCGCTCCGATGGCCCTCGGAGGTTGAGCGCAGGGAGAGGTGAGCCCGGAAGGAGCGACTCGGAGCCACGAAGCCCAGCTTTTCGCTTCCAAGGTAGGAGAAGGAAGATGCCCTCACGAAGTTGATCTTTGAGAGAAGGAGGGCGGGCTGCGCCCTCTTCTCGCTGGACCGCAGCCGAGCAAGTTTGGCTTGATCTCGCTGTGCCCCGGGCGTGCTCTGCAGCGCGGACCCGCGGACCCTCGGGAAAGCGCAGTTGGAAAGTTGTCCGTGCCCTGCGCGTCCTGTTGTGTAACCTCTGCGTCGCCTGCCAGACGGGGAAGTTGCCGGCCGGCCCGCCAGCCTGGTTCGGTCACTGATGCGAGCGGATTTCATGGCCCGAGGCGAACGCGCGCCTGGAGCCGGCGAGTGCGAGCCCCCGCGCGCCCCCTCCCGCGGGGATCCCCCGCGCCCGAGCCCTTCCTCTCGCCGGCTTTTCCGATGCTCGCTGCGTACAGTGCCATCGCCGCCCTCTCGCCGCCGCTTGCCCTTCGTACCTGCTGCCTAAGTCGGGTAGGAGAGAATGACCGAGGTGCTGTGGCCGGCTGTCCCCAACGGGACAGACGCTGCCTTCCTGGCCAGCCCGGGCTTGCACTGGGGAAACAGCACAGCCGCCTCCACCGCCGCCGCTGCCGCCTCCTTCAGATGCGCCCTGACCAAGACAGGCTTCCAGTTCTACTACCTGCCGGCCGTCTACATCTTGGTGTTCATCATTGGCTTTCTGGGCAACAGCGTAGCCATCTGGATGTTTGTTTTCCATATGAAACCTTGGAGCGGCATTTCCGTGTACATGTTCAACTTGGCTCTGGCCGACTTCTTGTACGTGCTGACTCTGCCAGCCCTCATCTTCTACTACTTCAATAAGACGGACTGGATCTTCGGGGATGCCATGTGCAAACTGCAGAGGTTCATCTTCCACGTGAACCTTTATGGCAGCATCTTGTTCCTGACGTGCATCAGCGCGCACAGGTACAGCGGCGTGGTGTACCCGCTCAAGTCCCTGGGCAGGCTCAAAAAGAAGAATGCAGTCTACATCAGTGTGCTGGTGTGGCTCATCGTGGTGGTGGCGATCTCCCCCATCCTATTCTACTCTGGAACCGGAGTCCGGAAAAACAAGACCATCACCTGCTATGACACCACCTCAGATGAGTATCTGCGAAGTTATTTCATCTACAGCATGTGCACCACCGTGGCCATGTTCTGTGTCCCCTTGGTACTGATTCTGGGCTGTTATGGATTAATTGTGAGAGCTTTGATTTACAAAGACCTGGACAACTCGCCTCTTAGGAGGAAATCCATTTACCTGGTGATTATTGTACTGACTGTTTTTGCTGTATCTTATATCCCTTTCCATGTGATGAAAACGATGAACTTGAGAGCCCGGCTAGATTTTCAGACCCCAGAAATGTGTGCTTTCAATGACAGGGTGTATGCTACTTACCAGGTGACGAGAGGTCTAGCAAGTCTCAACAGCTGTGTGGACCCCATTCTGTATTTCTTGGCTGGTGATACTTTTAGAAGGAGACTCTCTCGGGCAACCAGGAAAGCTTCCAGAAGAAGTGAGGCAAATTTGCAATCCAAAAGTGAAGACATGAGCCTCAATATTTTATCCGAGTTCAAGCAAAATGGAGATACAAGCTTGTGAAGGCAAGAGAATCCCCTAACACCTCATTTTGTAACATGGTAGGATGCTTAACAGAGCCAAGCACTTTTCTCCCCTTTGAGTTTCTAGTAAGGTTATAAAAATCAAAACAAGAAAGTAGTAAATTAAAAAAAAAATAGAAGCAAATTGCCCACATCCACACTTGGTTATTTGGGGTGTCTTCAGTCTCCCTTCTGACTGACTAGAAGTATGTCTAATAAAATAATGCTATGTAGTTAAACATTTGCTTTTCTTCTGCCTTTAAAATTTACAAGCTTTTGTAAAGTGTGTGTGCACATGAGTACTGGAGCTATTTTAATATTGTTTATTTCTCAAAAAAAATAGACACTCAGAACTCGAATTTTTTTATTTTTCCAGGCTTTATCAATTTTAATGAACCATGGCATGAACAAACTGGAAATCCAAATTCTTAAAATATTTAGTACAGGATATCCAGGTTCATTCAAAAAAGAATGAACAGACCGCTAAGCTAGACGTCTTTCAGTTCCTTGCAAGCATAAATGGTAGCCGGCTGCATTTCTTTGGGGAATTGGGTAGAAAAGTAAAGTCAATGAACATAAAAGCCTGAAAATAATAATTTTTCAGTTATTTCTGGAAAAACGCTCACTACACATTGGGTGCTAAATGTTGATGGTGAAAGCCTGCATATATAATCTTACTGGAAGATGCAATGAAGATGTCATAGTGCTTTGTTTCATTGTAAACACCCTGAACCTGTTAGACTTCCTGAGATAAAGAACATTTACTTATGTACTACTGTTGTACAGGATCTTAGGACTTTGTGTTCCAAGACAAGGGCTCTCTCACATCTGTAAAACTAATTTTACAAAACTCACAGTTAAGTCACGACTAGAGTTTGAGTGAAGTTGAATAATTGTTTTCAAATTGAGGTATGTGGAGCAGGAGAACAGTATTTTCAGAAGGGGTGTGGTTGGCAGTCATCCACAAGGCATAGCCTACAATATAGTACTCTCAAATATATGAGGCAACTAGAGCTGGGTAGAAGGCCTTTTGGAATAATGTCTCTAAAATCATAGTGGAAAAAGGTTCTTTTTGCTTCAAAGTGCTTAAAAAATTAAATGCAATATGAGAAGAAAGAGAAGTAGGCAGAATTTGTATAGGCTATGTTGATAGAATGGGAAGCTATAATCTGTTAATAAATCTTACATCCTAATGCTTAAAGAAAAAGAAATGTATATGGAAAGAGAAATACAGAGAATTAAAGCATCATAGCACTGAGAAGTAAACTGGGCAACATACTAATCACACTACTAGTAATTAAGGAGAAGAAGACTGGTCAGTGTATTTTGTATTTGTTCTCTGCCAGGCATTAATGAAAGATTTGTAAAATATTTCAACAACTTTAATAACGATTTTCTTTCTTACTTATTTATTGGTACATGTTTGCAGTACATAATGTTTACATTCCTTGTGTGGAGTTGGTACAAGTACATGACACTTCTTCATTCCTTTTTCAGCCCCTTTCCTTCCCTTCCTCCCCTCTCCCTCCATCTCTGAACCGATGGATTTCTAGCCCTTAAAATAGTCAAATTTTTATATAATGAGAATAATGAGGAAATACAACTACCACAAATGAATAACTTTAGTGTCAAAGAACTTTTAGTTGTGAAAGCTAGCCCTTATGCAGTCCTCATCAGAGTTTATAACTAATAGTCAAATAACTTGTTTAAAAGCACCTTATAATTTAAGAAATAAGGGGTTGTAGCACACTATGGGACATAAAATCAGAGAGCTCAGGACTTGGTACCAGTTCTTAAATGCCCAGGTAGATTGAGCATTTATGAGATATTCCGAGTTGCTTCAACTTACTCAATCTCTAGCCACTAAGATCAATTTTTTAAAAAGCTATATTTAGCCTACTTCTATAGTGGCACTTTTTATATGTTCAGTCTTAGTGTATAAGGTTATAGAAACCATATCTAGAAGAAACCTTGTACACTTCCTCATTTTGAGGTTTTCAAGTTTCTCATGAGGCTCATAACAACATTGTCTGTTTTTGAATCCTAAAAGACAAACTCTAAAACACATCTTTACTGTATTAATCGTTTCACACATATGTTCAGTGAAACAAGATCAATATTGTTAAGCTGACCAACATGGAAATCCCAGAGTCTGTACCATACTTGAATTCTCAGCTTAATGGTACACATTTCTGTAACATTTCCTCACCATGTAATTTAGTTTCCTTCCTTTTAGGTCTCTGGATACCCATGCTGGTTTTGAGTGTATGTTAAATGCATTGTTTCAGCTTCCAGAGAACTTTCTTTGGGAGTGTAGGTCCAGCCAGGAAGTGGACAGTGACTAGACTTGCCCTTTTACTGCTTGGTATGCTTTTTCCAAGGTGTTTCTTTTCTTTTTCTTTTTTCTTTACCCAGTCCTAGGGATTGAACCTAGGTGTTTGAGCATGTTAGACACACCACTGAGCTACATCCCCATTCACAAGTGTTTTGCTTTTAGCTTTATACATCACACCATGGGTAATGACATGGGAGTGTATGCCAAATAGTAATTAAGAATGATCTTTCCAACTTCTTCCAGGCCAAAAGAAGTATCTGGAAAGATCTGTGCTAATGGTGAAAACGTATAGAGGGTCAGGATGAAGCAGTAATCTATCAGCTGAAAAGCTGATTCATGCCATGTGATGATATGAGTAAGTATTTTAATTGTAAAGGCAGAAATCGGTTGAAATTTGGATGGAAAAACAGCTAAAAACATGTTAGTACCAAGTTCAAGGGGTGTTTTTATTGCGTAGAAATCATGGTCTTTGACTCCCGAAGCACCAATCTGTATTTACACTGAAATAAAAATGCAAACTAAGATGAAATATACCATGAAAGTCAGAATTCAGATTTAAAATCATGATGTGATGCTGGGCCACTTGTGGGACTCCTGACCTCTGGAAGACCATTCTTCATGGATTGAAGGGTTGAATGACATCCATTTGTTGAGATGTAGGCGATGTCACAGAGCTTGCAAAGTAGACAGGAGTGCAACGAAATCTGCTACTGTGTTTTCCAGGACTCTCCAGTCTGGTTCTCGGCTAAGTGTGATTACAAGTTTCAGCAGTTGTGATGTGACAGGTCATAACCTGCAGTCTTCTCTGTCTACTCACGTAGTATGCTAAGCTGTGGCTGGATGCTGTAGGTGTTACTGCTTATCCCAGCTGGAATTCAACTAGTGATGATATTGAAAGATGCTACACTAATTAGCACCTCTTGAAGCTTTACCTTTGCTGGTCAAACTGCAACTATTGTATTAATATTTATTGAAGCTCACAGTCCTTCAGCTGTACAGACTGAAATACTTTCTTGAAAGATCCAACACACTGATGTAAATTGTATTTATTAAAGGTATAATATTAATATGTCACATTGGTGTATTTTACCTAATATATGATGCATAGATAAAATGAGAGTTGTGTATCATGATGCTTTTCAAATATCAATATTTTAAAACTTAAGTCTTTAGAATTTCGGGGGTTTAAAATACAAAAATCTGTTTCATGGTACAAGTGATTAATTTCCCTAGAAATACATTTGCATGTTTGCCTTTTTGTTACGTCTTTCTGCATAGACACAATTTGGTATCAGATTATCATAAGATTAATTGTGAATATAAAGTATCTTAGCCAGACTGGGTCTGCATTGTCTACATTTTATATATATTTTAGAAAAGCATATGTTGTATTTTCAGGAGATTTAGAATTTTGTCCTCAACTATGGTCAGAGCTTCTACTTCCAAAGGAAAAAGTCTTATCTTACATTCAGAGCTAATCTCTTATGGTTTAGAATTCTACTGGTTTAGGCATTATAGATACAACATTAGAATTCAAGGACAGACTTTAGGGAGAAGAAGGGAGAAAAAGGCACTTGGTTCAGTCAGTTACTGTTGCTCAAATCTGAAGAGTTTGTGTTGTGTTTCTTCTTGAAGTGAAGTAATATAATCTTAATTTTTTTGACATATAGTTCTTAAGTAGCACACTACCAGAAAGTTCAACATTGGTATTGATTTTAATCTGTTTTCTTTGTTCAGTTGATAATTTTAATAATGAGTTTTTTAGTGATAAATATAATATTTGGCTGCTGAATTCTGTTATAGTTTTTTTATTCTGTTGTTATACACTGCATTATATACATCATCACAAATTAATATGAAGGTGAATATATGTTGCATATCAAAATTTGTGAATTTGAATTATATTATGTTTTAATGTTTTTGCAAAAAATTTTTATTTTTGTATTATCAGTGATTTTAACATAGATAATTGAAATTAGATTTCTTTGTGAGTAATAGTGCCATTGAATAAGTGGTATGAAACAGTGTTACTTGACATATTGAGCTTTCTCAGGTTTATCTGAATTGATGGTAGTTTAACAAAATCCAAACTAATTGTGCATAATAGTTTTTAATAAAAGGAAAGTACATTTCCTATAATAGCATAGTGTTGTTTGCATGCAAAAGTACGTCTTGTACTGTGTGCGTGTGTGTGTGTGTGTGTGTGTGTGTGTGTGCCTAAGGCATGGCAGCCAACTTTGTATCCACTATTTATAGTAACAGCAGAGCTTCATAATCATGGGCACTAGAATTGTACTTACCATAGTCAATAAAAGCTGAAAAAGATTCAATAAAACTGTAAAACATGGCTTAATGGCGTCTGTCTTATTATAGTGTTAATATTCACAAGTTTCTCCAAATTTTAACACGTCGTAGTATTACAGTCTGGCAGGTATTATAGGACATATTGAACTAACTCAGTATTTCTTATAGTGAAAACTGGGCTTTAGAAGCTGTGAAGAAAGTTAAAAGTAAAGTCCTGGTGCTAGATAATTCATAAGAGTTCATTACTTGATATTTAATTACCAATAGGGATGTGATTTCATTTTCTCAAGAAATATATTGAATGCTACCTTAATATTTCTTCCCGTACTGTGTTTAAAATGTCGGCTATAATCTTTTCTCACTAGCGTTTAATCCACGAAAGTAGTCATACTAATGATCTTTTGTGGTTTCTGTTTCTTAGCCTCAATTGCTTGCTTTGTATGGGTGTATTGATATATATATATGATATGGTAGTACTTGAATACAGTGCATAATGGAATGAAAGTATGCTTAAAGCATTACTTTTTTATCTCATTGGTGAAGGTAAGTGGTCCTGTGTCTGTGGAAATAAATGCCCTATAACAAAATAATGTGAGTATAAAATACAAATCTCGGGCCGGTGAGATGGCTCAGCAGCACAAGCACCTGCCTGGCAAGCGTGAGGTCCTGAGTTTGACTGCCAGTACCCACATTAAAAAAAAAAAATACAAATCTCTCGAAACCCTTAACATATATGTCAGTCAATATTAACTCCTTAATGACATGTGCTGTACAAACTTCATTGTTTGAAAATCCTTACTTATTAACAGCAGCTTTGGTAGAGTTTTATAGTATGTATATGAGTAGGGGGAGAGTGTGTATATGTATTTAGTGCATACATAAATATGTAGATAATTATCTGACTTAAGAACTTACCCTAAAACTATAAATATTTTTGATTTCCAAAATTACTGTGATAGAATCAGAGAATTTTTTCTCTCTAGAATTAAAGGCATTCTCATTCTCTCTCCTCTGTTGCTTTCTGTGTCTCTCTCTGTCTCTCTCTCCTCTCCTCCTCTCCCTTCCCTCTCATCCCCTCCCCTCCCATTCCCTCTCCCCCTCTCCTCTTCTCTCCTCTCCTCTCCTCTCCTCTCTGCACACCTTAATGAAATAGAAAGTTTATACTTTCTTTTCATGAGATTTATAATTTTGGACCCATATATAGCTAGGGCTTCCATTTTCAAATGTAAAAAATTTTTCCTAAATTCAAAACAGAACTATTATGATTTAGTGACCTGATGGGATGGGGTACTATAGGAATGACAGATGTCACTAGAAATCCATGTTATTGTTTACACTGTGCTTACTTGTTTCACCCTGTAAGGTTATAATGCTTTGGGGTGGACCCTGGGGACTGCCGTCCCCCACCAGCATAACTACTGGGACAGACCATCCGGTACAGTAGCTGTGATGGAGTCAGTCCTCTGGGATGAGCCGCTGACAGTACTGCAGCCAGACAGGCACGGAAATTGGGTAGGAGTAAGGAGATGGGAGCCCAGTGGAGGCCACAGGTATTGCAGAGGGAAAAAAGTACTACCTACCCCTCTTGATAATTTGATGGGGGAAATCACCTTTGTGAAGATGAGTAATCCTTGGTGGCAGACTAAAACACAGACCTTGGAGATGATCCATTTAATTCTATCACTTTCGTTTGCGGTGAGAGCAAAATTTTCATTTGGAGATGGTTGGAAAAAGAATGCAAATTAGTATGGTGGGTTATAACTGTCCTTCTTTAGCAAAATGAAGTACTATAAATCAGAGTCCATAACTCAGTAAGGATTTGTGATTTTAGTTTTAGATGCACACGCATACAGCAAAATACACATAAACTCGTATGTCCTTGTGTCCTAGATTGTAGTGGACATTTTATTTTTATTGTGGACATGGTTTTTTAAAAATTGAGGTTCTCCATTGCTTACTTAGTAAAAGGTGGCATGGAGTGAAAGGAAGAAGGGATGTAAAGTTGTTTATCAAAACTAGATAAATGGGGCCGGTGAGATGGCTCAGTGGCATATGCGCCTGCCTGGCAAGCACGAGGTCCTGAGTTCAACTCCCGGAACCCACATATGAAGAAAGGGGCCCGTGACATCACTCAGCGGCACGGGCGCCTGCTGGCGCGCGAGGTCCTGAGTTCGACCCCAGGTACCCACAAAAAAAAAAAAAAAACTAGATAAATGCAAAGGTACTTTCTTACATGCACTCACTTGATCCTTTTCTCTTCTAGTGTTATGTTCTTCTGAACGCTTCACTCAGAATTCCCAAAGAAATTAAGGCAGCATTTAGCCTACATCTCAAAATGGCTATTTACGTTTAAAGATAGGTTCACTGAATCTCAGATTTGTGTAAATGTGAATAACTTAACATTTTTTACTGTTTGTTGGGTTTGAACAGTTAACAGCAAACGTCAAACCTTCACTTGTGTTTAAGAACATCAGTACTGCAGTCGCAAAACCTTAGGTTCAAGTCCACATTTACTATTCACTACTTGTGTATGCTGGGCAAGTTATTTAAGCCTTCAAGGCTATGTTTTCTTCAACTACAAAGTGGGAGTAATAGTATGTAACTCATCGGATGTCAGAGAAATTAAATGAAATAAGATATACAATGCACAAAATAAGTACTAGGCATATCATTTTTGAAGTGGAAAGGATTTTGTCACTCTGCTATTTTGTTATTCTAGATTTCTGTTGCCTTTCATACTATGGAGGCTTGTGAATCTCTTAGAAATTCAATTTGTGGGATTTGTAGATTGGGTGCATTTAAAATTGTTCTTTTGGAAACTACTGAATTTCTGAGATTGGGTAATAAGCAAGTATTCACCTTTTTTATGCTTTGCACTATGATATGCCCTCTGTGACACAAAGATGCATACGATAAAATGTATCCAACTAAAAAAAATAAAAAAAAAAATATATATATAAACAAGAAGGGTCTGCTGACCTCACCTCCTGGGCCTCTCCTCTCTGGTTCATAGTTTATTTTCTGTCACCCCAGTCCAGCGTCTGCTCTTCAGTTTTGCAGATCTGGAAACTTGATCTGAACAGTTCGTCTAGAGTTCACCAACACTCAGAGACTGACTCACACCAGACTAACTGACAAGAGAATCATTTACCAGCTAGCTTGCCAATTTTGAGTATACAATGGCTATATCCCAGTCACAATAACAGACATCTGTCTTTTTGTTCAAGTGGGATCTAATTATGTATCAGAAAGATGCCTGTGAGCTTAAAATAAGAACAAAGATTGGTGATATTCTTGAAAAGCATTTCCAGTAAGAAAGAGCAGCTGAACAAATTTTCTGTCCCTGTAGATATTGGCCTTGCTAATCAGCATCTGTCTTTTACTTGATAATCAGCATCTAACCAGCACTCTGCCTGCTCGGGACAGCCTTAAGTAAGTACATGGAGCAAGACTTTCACATTTGTTTATTTTCTTTTAGAATTGGTCACCACCGTTTTTAATTCTTTGCATGAAAATTATGTTTTAGAAATATCTCCTACCTAGTGAGTGTGAGGGGAGGAGAGTGGTAGGAAGGGCTGTAATGATCCCTAGGTTGGAGATACTTAGGAGATATCCCGTTGGAAAGGTGCAATATGTCATTGCAATTGTACAGTTCCAGGTAGAGCCATAGCAAGATAGAGATTTGAGAATTGATAATTGGCAAATTATAACTAAAGCCGAGAAAATAGATGCGATCATCCAGGGAGCATATACAGTCAAAGAAGACAATGGCAGCAGCACAGAGCCATAAGCAACCCTGCACAACAAGGATGGCCAGAGAAGAATACTGATAGGAAAGAAGTGGAGTTTAGTAAGATTCAAGAAGTTGCCTGAAGAAATTAGGCTCAGAAAAGAATTTATGGAAGGGGTAATTCTGTGTCACAGTGCAAAAGACTATAAAAAGTCTGTTGGGTTACAAAGGCTGGGTGTTATTGAGGACACATTTAAGCTACAGAAATAGTAATGGTCACTGAAGGAATGTCTTGGTTAAGAAGTGGAGGATATAACTTGAGGCAGAAGATTAGAAATAGGAAAAAGGATGAAAAGGAATTTCTTGAAGATGCTAGAGGAAGCAAGCTCCATGCAGAAATTGAGGTGAAAGGAAGGGTTAGTGTAGGGAAGAAGTAGCTAAGGTTAGGAAAGCTGAATGACAGCTTATCAGACTGGAGGAGAACCATCATTCTAGGTCTAAGACATACGATGGATTGCTGAGTTACAGGAAGTATGTAGAAGTTGTGTGAAGAAACCAATTTGAAATTTGGTAGATGAGAACACAGATAATAGGTCTTGCTTGCGAGAATTAGTTGGCACTATTCTCAAAGGATGGATCCACATGGCATTTGAAGAATAACGTCAAGAAGCATTGGGGAGAATGTCTGCCCCTCTTCTGGATAATGAGTATAGCGGTTAATGGAGTCTACTTGGGAAAGGAGTGAGGCAAGCAGTTTACTGGGGCATTATTGGAAGCTTTGGTCAAGAAAACAGAAGCTTCTGTGAGAAAGAATTAGGAATAATAAGTCAGAAGAGGGATACAAATCTGGATGAAGGAAGAAGAAAAATGAACTGGGTGAAGTAAAAAAGATGATAGTTTGGTTATCAACAAATTTACACTAGGGATGTCATAGTAAATCATGGGGCTAAAAGGTTTTAAAAGATCCTAGGGGGCCGGTGAGATGGCTCAGCAGCATAAGCACCTGACTGGCAAGCGCGAGGGCCCCAGTTCAACTTCCGGAACCCACATACGAAAAAAGGGCCGGTGATATCGCTCAGCGGCACGGGCGCCTGCTGGCGCGCGAGGTCCTGAGGTCGACCCCCGGTACCCCCCCACACACACAAAAAGATCCTATTGCAGAAGGAATTTTCACTGTAAGTTTTCCTCTACTTCCGACAGATTGTGCCCTCAGATGTATGGAGCCAAGAAAAGGGAAATAACTGGGTTTCAGGCAGTGATTTGAGAACTTTTGTGATAGTTTTTAAAACATGAATGTGAACTCATTGACATTCTCCTCAGCAAGAGTTGGAATCTCTGTGACCTATTCTCGAATCCAAGAGAGTTTGTGACTATTTTGACCAACAAAATATGGAAGAATGATGCAATGTGCCTTCTGAAACTAGATCATAAGAGAGCACATAGCCCCGTTTGTTGGAGCACTGTCTCTTGGAGCTCTGAGCTACCATATACAGGGATGACTACCCGGAGACTGCATGCTGCCAGAATCATGTGGAGAGATGCATTATGCTTAAGGCAGTGAAAAGGAGAGCGTGGGGGACATCAGTGAGCCTCCGGCCATTCAAATCACACCAGGCAGATGTCAGACTGGTTGTCAGACAGCCTGAAGATGACCGATCCAAACATCCAGCTTCTCTACTCACCCACAACTACCTAGGTTTTCTTAGCTGAGGCCTTAGAAATCATGTGACAAAGACAAACTTTGCATAGTGAAATTCGTGTAAATTCTAACCCACAAACTCTATGAAGACAGTAATAGTGTAGCTATTTTATGCAAATGAGTTTGGGAGTGCTTTGTTACATAGCAAAAGACAATTGGAACAACCCAAGACAATCTACAGTTGGAAATGAAGATGCAGTGATATCTGTCAGTGTTATTACTCTTTTTGACCTCATGTAAGTGTGACCAGAGTAAGGGTGGTGGAGGTTGAAGATTGGATTGATTTAGGAATATGTGATAAATTCCCAACCAGGGCTGATATTGAACTGTATGCACAGGTACAGTAGACAATTGATCCAGTGTATATCAGATTGATTAATGTTAGTGTTTAAACACGGAAGATACTTCAGTTGTAACTCTTGCCTTCAAAACAGCACTAAGGATCTAATAGGCACTTAAATTAACATAAAGTAATTTGTAAGAGGAAAATAGGTTAGTTGTGTCAATATACTGTGGTTTTAAAAGGATTTCACAGAGGAAAGAATTTTGATTGAACTTGAGTAGACTGAAAAAATATATTGTTGGAGGAAATTGTTATTAGATTTGACTTAAAGGTAGGCTAGAATTTAATATTTGGGATAAGAAATGAAAGCATTACAAGCTTGCTTTTTGAATGAGCAAATTTAGCAGAAAGAGGATAGATTTGTGTAGAAGAAGGGAGAAAATAGATTCACTGTAGGTTTGGCTAAGAATGGGAGAACTTAAGCTTAGGCAGGATAAAAGCACACTCTTAAGGAACAAGCAAAGGGTATTATGTTCCTTGCAGTGGGCAATAGAAAGCTGTGACAAGTTTAAAATAAGAGAATCACGTTATAGAGGATTTGGTTGGTCAGTGAAACCTGTTAAGGCACTGTTGGTCTAAGCAGAACAATTAAAGAATAATGGTGGTGGTAGAAAAAAATTCCAAAAGTTCCGAAACTATTTTGAGTTCAGAAAGCTCACAGGATGCAAAGTAAACAAACAAACATCAGTTGCATCTTTATATAGTAACAATTATTTTGTGGATGCTGAAATTAAAAATACAACTCAGTTACCATAAGCTCCAAATATTAAATACAGTGTTTAGGAATAAATCTATCAAAACATATAAAGGACTTATATGTTCAAATTGCATAGTTCTGATGAAAGAAAAACATGTAGTAGGAACACCAGTATTAGATTAGAAAATCAGTAAAATAAAGATGTCAGTACTCCCCAAATTGATATATGAGATGAAGACATCTTTCAAAATCCCAGTAGGTATTTTCATAGATATAAGCAAGATTTTTCTGAAATTTACATAGGCATTCAAAGGAATTAGAATAGCTAAATTATTTTGAGAAAGAAAAATAAAATTACATAGCTCTAGTGATCAAGACCGTATGGCATTGACAGGGAGGTAAACACGTTAATAAATGGAGTATATTAGAGAACTCTGAAATGGGCCTACAGAAAAACGCCCAACTGACTTTTTAATGAAAACATAAAACAAAATTTCATAATCAAATAATAAGTGAAAAAGGAGTTCCTCAGAGTACAAGACATAAACCAAAAAGATCCTTATAAAAAAGAAACAGATAACGCATATCTTTCTTTTCAATAAACTAAGATAAACTAGTAATATAAATGAAACCAATTAGCATGTATATTAAAATACTTTTAAAACAATGAAATTTGTAGTATGGGGAAGTATTTGAAGTATTTTCTATTTTCTACTTATCTCTCTTCTATTTTGTTCTTTGTGCTTCATGTGTGAGAGAAACCATGTGAAAAAATTTGGGCTTTTGTTTCTGACTCATTTCACTTAGCATTATTTTCTCAAGTTGCATCCATTTACCTAGAATGTCTTGAGTTTATCTTTCTTTGTGGCAGTGTAGTACTTCACTGTGTATAAATACCACATTTTTTTTATCCATTCATCTGTTGATGGTGCAAAAACAATTAAATGGAAGAATGCTTTTTCAACAAATGGTACCAAAGAAATTGCACATCCTTTTCAAAACCACAAAACAAACTCTAAATCATTGACCTAAACCTCACTAAAAATGGAGCATGGGCTTAAATATAAGTCATGAAACTATAGAAGATCATAAGTGATATTCAGAATCTAGGGATAGGGGAAAACTTCTAGGCAACACTAAAAGCATAATATAACAAAGGAAATGTTCATAAATTGAACTTACTACTTTTAAAATATTTTCATCGTGAAAGACCCAACTAAGAGAATGAAAAGATTTTCTGTGCCTTGGAAAAATATTTATTTTCAAGTTTCATATCTGACAAGGGGTTGGCATTTAGAATATATTAAAACTCTCAAAATTCAGTATTAAAACACATCTAACCTACCTCAAAGCCGTAAGAATATATAGATGGCAAATGAGCACAAAGATGGTCAATGGTGTTAGCTGTTAAGCAAATGCAAATTTCCAATGAGATAATACTGCACCATATCAAAATGGCAAAAATAAAAAATAGTGACAATGCCAAATAATAAGAATGCAAAAATACTAGCTCTTTCATACATTGGTGGTAGAAATAGACACTCTGGAAAATAGTTTTTCAGTTTTTTAAAACTAAACATGCAACTACCGTATGACTCATAAATTACCTTCCAGACATTTATCTCAGAGAAATAAAAATCTATATTCACACAAAAACTTATACAAAAATCTTCACATAAACTTTATTTGTGATTGGCAAAACCTGGAAGCAACTCAGATATCTTTCAGTAGATGACAGGTTAAATAAATATGAGAGAACTATATCATGGGTTAATACTCAGCATTAAGAAAGAAACAAACTCTTGGTACAGCCAATAACCTGGACAAATCTCCACTGAATTATCCAAAAGGATAGGTTCGGTATTATTCTTTTTTTCTTTCTTTTTTTTTTTTTTGTGGGTACCAGGGGTCGACCTCAGGACCTCGCACGCCAGCAGGTGCCCGTGCCGCTGAGCGATATCACCGGCCCTTTTTTCGTATGTGGGATCTGGGAGTTGAACTCGGGCCCTCGCGCTTGCCAGGCAGGCGTTTACACCGCTGAGCCATCTCACCGGGCCTCGGTATTATTCTTGAGACAAGAAAATTATAGAAATGGAGAACAGATTAATAGCTGGAGAGTATTAAGAAAGGAGCAGGGAGAGGGTGGTAGAAAGTGGATGTGATAAATGACAACATGAGGGAATCTTGTGATAGTAATGTGAATGTTTTGACTGTATCAATGTCAGTATCCTGTTTGTCATGTTGCATTATAGTTTTGCAAGCTGTTGCTACTAGGAAAAACAGTAAAAGTAGTATCGTTCTGTAATATTTCTTACAATTGCATGTGAATCTGCAATTATCTCAAAATAATTTTTAATAAAAAGCCTTTCAAAGTTTTTAGTTTTTCATAAGCCGCTTACATAAAAATATTTAAAAGACAGTCAGAATATTCAAACCTGGAAATAACTCAAATATTTATCAAAAGATGAATGGGAAAACAAATTGTGTAGATCCTTGAATATTATTTAGCAACAAAAGAAAACAATCTACTAATATATGAAACATGGAAATACCTAAGCTATGCTGAGAAAAGAAACCAGACACAAAGGAATATATTATAGATTATTATTATAGGAAAAGATTCTGGAACAGGAAACACTAACCTATAATGACAGACAACTGATCAGTAGTTGACACAGGTTTAAACTGTGGAGGGATGAAGGACCGACTGCAAAGTTGCATAAGGGAATTCCTGGGGCGATGGGCATATTTTATATTATGACTGTAATGACTGTTACAGGTATCCATCTGCATTTGTCAATACACATCAAACTGTAATGTGAGCTCATTTTATTGTACGTACATTATTTCTCAATAAAGTTGACTTTAAAGAAAAGGATGAAGTGCAATTGAGAAATCAGAGATGATACTGTGATTTCGTTGTTGTTTAGAATCTGTGGTTAGGGATAAATAGGCTCAGGAATCGTTTTTTAGTAGAATGGCAAGACTTAGAGCAGGTTATGGCTGCTTAAAAAGAGAAACACTCAAGATTGAATACATTTACGTTATGAGACAGTCATGTAAAAAAGTCTTGGGAAGATCGAGTCTCTGAGGATACTTGTTTGAAGGACTACTGTAGAAGGTAAGATCTTGGCAATTCACAGACTTCAGAGGCAAGTGAGGAAGGCCCACATGCTGCTTAGGACCAGTTTGATTTGTCAACCTCAGAGTAAAAAATATGTGGGAGGCTGAGGACTAAAGCAGTTGTCCATGAGCAAGTAAGATGTGGGAGGGGGCGAGGCAAGCTCAGCAAGATTGATGTTCACAAGTGTAAGCAGGTTACCTGTGTGATGGCTAGGTTTAACTCACAGTACCCGCGAGGTAGAATAACGAAGCCAAGTGTGCAGCCAACCCAGTGATAAGAGCAAACCTAAGAGATGGAGATTTCCCAGTAGTGTGGCTAAGACCAAACAAAATTACACACCAGGAAAGAAATCTAGCTCATGAGACACAGTTAGACAAGATCTGGACAAAACTAGGAAAGTTCAGGAAGGATGGAGTTGAAGTAAACTCCTTGGCACTGTGTCTCTCACAAAGCTAACTGTGACACTTCCTCTGAGCCTGAACTAGTTCCTTTTGAGTGTCCAGTGTCAACCTCTCCCCAGCTTGACCAGTCAGTCCTGTAGCAGGTGGTCTGTACACTGCATTGCCTGGTTGCCGTGAGCCACTCCGTCAATATATAACTGGGTCTCCAGACTCAGAACTTCTATTGTAGGAAGGGAATCAACTTCAGATGCCTGAAAAGCTCAAAGAAAGGCTAGACTTTGCCTGGTTCTTTTCCTGCCTGACTTTCTCTGGTCCCCCACTGCTGGGCCAACAGGAATAGGAGTAAGTGGGTTACAATGAAGAAACTCAGAGAGGAACATGGTCACAAGATGGGCAGCACAAAATGGAAACTAAGTCTAGGAATGAAACAGAAACAATCGTACCATAGGGTTAGAAGTTTTTTCTTATGAATGTTGTACATTCTTTACTTAAGACTCAGACCAATAGGATTCAAACCCCAGGACAGATAATTATCAATCAAGAAAAATTGTATATAATATTTAACCTTTTTCACTTGTTTCATTAAAAAAATGGATGCATATTAACTGTCTCATTGGGTTCTTATAAAAGTGAAGATCTCTGTAAAGCTTTGTAAAGCTGCCCGACTACATTTTTTAAGCTGCCATCCTCACATTCCAGCATCAGTCATCAACAAACAGCATTCACCGAGCACTTAAGTGCCATGCAAGAAATCTGAGAAGTGTGGAGACAAACTGTAAAGTCTCAGGTGAGGAAACCAGGATAGAATGATCAAAGAAGCAAATAAGAGAAGAAAAACATGAAATGTAAGGAATTCAGAAGGAAGTAGTAGTCAGAGTTAAACAAAGAAAGAGGATGAGCATGAATGGAGACAAGAGAGATGGAGATTCTCTCAGCACTAAGATTAGGGTGGAGAAGGAAACCAGAGGGCAGAGGCTCAAGAAGGCAGGCTCCAGGAACATTGTGTTCTCAGGGACAGATTGAAAGAAATAGTTGCTGTGAAAGGCCAAGTAGCAAAATACATTGATTGCAAAGTATGATGTTTAGTGTGTGTCTTTTTTTATATTGTTATTCAAGTCTCCAACTCTAGAAGAACAAGCAGCCCCTAGTTGCTGGGATATACTACTCCCGCTGCTTCCAAATCTGATTCTGGCAGGCACAGCCACTCCCCGCAGTATTCCCGTTAGCGTTCACACAGTACTCATTAGGACCTGAAATCTTTTCAGCTTTGTCAAATTCCATTATAAGGCCCAACAAATCTTAACATGTAGGCTGTGGTGTTTCTTTTCACATCAATTTGATTTTACAATCAGCTGTTGAAAATGTTAATCTTTTCTGCTCTTACACTATTTTTTTCCTCTATGATGAAAAATTACCACTTCATTGGGTGTCTGGTCATTTCAAAAAATCCTCCATATATATTTAACAAATAATTGAAATAATGGATTTTCAACTGATTAGAAAGTTAATTTATAAGGTGTTTCAATTGTCATTCTTTTCTATATTTGGTTCACATTAGAAATATCTAAATATACCTTCTGGGCCTGCCAAAAGAGAAAGTAAATAAAAACAATAATTTTTTATAATATTGGAAATATTTAGAAGTCATAAAATTATATTCTTTGCGTGAGAACCAATAATTTTATGTAAAACTACAGTTGATCACAAGTATATATGAGGAATAGTACCATGGTACTGACTAATTACACTATTTTAATAATGTGAAAATCTCACAATGAATTTAATTCCAAACTACTACATCTTTCTTTCTTTCTTTTTTTTTTTTTTGTGGGTACTGGGGGTCGAACTCAGGACCTCACGCGACAGTAGGTGCCTGTGCCGCTGAGTGATATCACCGGCCCTTTTCTTGTTTGTGGGTTCTGGGAGTCGAACTCAGGACCTCGCACTTGCCAGGCAGGCGCTTAGGCCACTGAGCTATCTCACTGGCCCCTACATCTTTCAGTATTACTTAAAATTTAGTGTCTTTGGTATGAAAAATACCCTAAAGTAATTTTCTCTTTTCAGTTGTTTTATAAGGAAAATTTGATAATGATTTTTAAAATACAACATTGCAACCCAATGGCAGCAGAGCATTTTCTTCAGTACAAATTGTATTATTCAACTGAGTGAACTTTAGCTTCCAAATCTATAACAAATAAAAAAGCTTAAATTGTATATTTAATTTTATTGCAATTATATTTGATGACATTTAGAAAATTCTGTCAAATGATCTGAACACAAATTTATCTCAGAGATCTCTGATCTTTTGGGGGAATAAAATACATACTCTCAAAATTTGAAAGTTATAGTTTGTATTTATTTGCCTAAAAATCTGTACATTTTTAAGTGACCATCTAGAATTTCCTTTATGATTTTAATCAGGATTCTTCATTTAAAATACTGCAATATGATGAGAAATTTTTTTTTTTTTTTTTTTGTGGGTACCGCGGGTCGACCTGAGGACCTCGTGCGCCAGCAGGCACCCATGCTGCTGAGCGATATCACCGGCCCCTTTTTCGTATGTGGGTTTCGGGAGTTGAACTCGGGCCCTCACGCTTGCTGGGCAGGCGCTTACTCCACTGAGCCATCTCACCAGCCCAATATGATGAGAAATTTAAACTACGTATTTTTCTCTTTTTTAGTTTTATCTGCTATACAAAAACATAAAGTTGTACATATTAATGAAGTACTGTGGTGGACTGACAACTGGTGGTCAACACCCAGCTGAACTGAATCTGCGTGGTGCTGGGTGTGGAGGGCCCACCTGAGGAGTGTTGCCAACAACATAAAAAGGAGAACTGGAGAGGAAGAGTTGGTGCTGTTGGTTCTCCTCGAGGAGCTTGTTACTCTGGCTTTCCTGATAGGAACTTGGCTGTTCTCATCATCAGAGGAGCTTGGGACCTCATTGTCACTGAGGATGGCTGTGGTACTTTTTGGGGGGCTCTGCCTTCTTTGAGCATCGCTTCCTGGCTCCAGTGCTGATCCCTCAGCCTGCTGGCACAGATCCTTCATCCCCCTGGCACAGACTTTCCAGCTTCCACCACTGACCTTTGGGCCTTCCCAGTGCAGATCCATGAAAAAGACTTACATGAGACATTGTCGTGGGCTCTGGGCCTCCAGCTGGACTCGTGGGGGCATTGTCATGGGCTCTAGGTCTTCAGCTGGACTCACGCAGGACATTGCTGTGGAATCCAGGTCCTCAGCTGAATTCTTTGGGTCTTTAGTGTGTGGACAGATTTCCTGCAATTTTTGTGTATGACTCTTTGGGTGACTATTATAAAATAATCCTGTAAGTTAGGTGTCCTGTATCGTATTGTTTCCTTGCAAACCCTGACTACAACAAGTACCATATAAGGTCTGCATGCATTACATAAAGTTTAAATCAGATTTAATCTATTTATCTCCTCAAAATTATCAATCTTTTGTGGCAAAAACTTTCAAAATCCTTTCTTCTAACTTCCCCAAATGTACAATACATAGTTGTTTTCTATTAAATAAAGAAAATATTTGTTTTGAAAGCCAAAATACTGTATAGGATGTTCCAGATCTAATGAAATATATTGTGTGCATATTAGTGTGAGACATTACGGGATGGAAATTTAGGAGACACATTAATAGCATTCATTGAGTGGGCAGAGGATGAGGTAAAGGGAGCAGCCTGGGGCTCAGACAATTTCCAAATTTCCTGTTTGAGCAATGACCAGGGTGAACGGTGCAGCCATTCACTAGATCTGGGGGAAATACAGGGGAATTAACGATTTTCTCTTTTGAATAATTGGGGCCCAAACTTACAAATTACAAACTTACAAATCAAATTAATTTTGTGTTTTGTAGTTTCCTCGTTTGTTTTATTTAAAAGTGCAAATATAAATAGAGCGACATTTAGATATATTGAAGTAATATAGTTTTTGGAGGATAGCAGAAGTTTTTATTACTAAATATGATTGTTGAAGTCATCTGTTTCAGACTTAGGCTACATATAGAATTTTGTCAAGCAAAGGATCGTATTTTATGCATTCAGTAGAGACACTGGTAATATAATGGGGATAAAGAATTGGGGGATGTGGTAGAGACAGCACACAGCTTCTCCTCTCCAAGTGTTTGCATCTGCTGGGAGGATATAAATGATGGCCGGAGTGTCAATGATGGAGAAAATTAATCTTAGAAAGTGACAGTGTCATGAAGCTATGTCTGTCTGAAGGTGTCTTAGTCACTTCCTTGTCACCGAGACTCAATACCCGATGTCCACAAATTAAAGAAGGAAAGGTTTATTTTGGCTCCTGGTTACAGTCCCTGGTCAGCTGGCTCCAAGACAGAAATAGCACGGTGCAAGGGCCAGGGCAGTGGAAAGCTGCTCCTATTGTGGTGTCCAGAAAGCAGCAAGCTAAGGGAGGAGCTGGGGAGGTAGATACTCTCTTCCAGGTCACACCCGTGACCAGCCTTCCTAACATTATACTCAGCTATAGTGCCCCATGATCCAGTCACCTCTCAAATGAGAGTTTTGAGGGTCATTCTTGATCTAAAGCATAACGAAGGAGCTGGCATTTGACCTGAATCTGGCATAATGAGAAGCTGATCGGTGGAAATCTGGGGGAACACCTTTTAGACAGTGGACTCCAGATTTTCTGTGCAGGACAACAATCCAGTTGGAAGAAGTTTGAGGGTACTTTGACGTAACATTTTCCTAAAAAACATCCTTGGTTAATTTAAAATACATACTTATTTGAAGCGTGAAAAACCGACACAAAATAAGGTGTGGCTAAGTGCACCCCGTTCTCATCCACCAAGCCATAGTTTGGACTGCCATGGTTCCAAGCAGAGAGAGCAGCAATAGCGAAATAGTAAAGGCACAAAAGCAGAACCGGGCTTGGCTCTCCCAGGAGCAGGCAGAAGGCCAGTTTGGCTGAAATATGAAGAAACAGGGGACTGCATTGTAGGAGATGAGCTCAGGGAATTGGGCTGCACATTACAGTAAACCCAAGCTCATAGACAATGGGAAGGGGATTGGAGGACCTTAAAGAGAACTGACGGGGAGGGGCTGTGTTTTGTATATTAAATCCTCAAGTTATCATCTGGTACAATTGCCACTATGGATTGTCACTGAAAGAAAAACTTCATTTACAAAGAAATAGGATAAAATATTTCTTGTTATACTTTCTATGTTTTAATGTTTTAAAGTATTCATCTTCAAGCTGTTTCCATGTCAGAGATACTGTACTAGTGAATATCATAGTATCTTACAAAGGTGTCTTGCAAGCCTGCCTTTATCTCAAAATGGCATTTGCTGGGCTGGTGAGATGGCTCAGTGGCATAAGCGCCTGCCTGGCAAGCACGAGGTCCTGAGTTTAACTCCTGGTACCCACATAAAGTAAAAAAAGGGGCCAGTGATATTGCTCAGTGGCACAAGCACCTGCTGGCAAGCATGAGGTCCTGAGTTCGACTCCCGGTACCCGCATTAAAAAAATGGCATTTGCTGACAGTGGGTGCTGTATTTTAATTCATGTTATGAACAGATGTTGTGATTTTCACCTATGTAATAATATTCTTAAAAATTATTGAACTAATTAAAAAATTACTACGATAGCTAAAATAAAATAGAAGAATAGACACAATCTATGATTGGTGAAGCTATACTTGCCTCAAGATATCAGTAATGTTTTTTCCAATAATGGTGCCAAATTTCTGAAGATGCTGAAGTGTTTTCTTTGGGGAAGGTTAGGAATACTAGATTTTTAAATTATTCTTCAACTTCTACAAATAAGGATTCATTTTTTCATGTGTTCTAGCAGTTTCCAGTGTGTGCAAGTAGATGTATCAATTGCCTAAGAATGCCGTGATTTTTTTTTTACATGTTGTAAATTTAAGAAAAAAATGGCTTTTCGAAGTTATAGAATCATACCAAGTAGAAATGTGGTCATTAAAACCCAGTCTCAAGGGATTTTAAGATAGAAAACAATTTATAATCGGTTACTTTCTAGTCACTGAGAACAAATACCTGGCACTTGTAACTTAGAGGAGAGGTTTATCTTCCTCAAAGTTTCAGTCCATAGTAGGCTGGCTCCAAGGCAGAAATGGCATGGTAGAAGGGGATGGCAGAGAAAAATGACTGAACCCATGGCAGCCAGAAGGAAAGAGAAGGAAGGAGCCAGAGACACAAATCTACCCTTCCAGGTCAAACCCTCAGTGACACCCCTTCTCCAACTAGGCCCCACCTGCTCACAGCACACTCAACTATTAACTCATCAATAGATCAATACACTGATGAGAACCACCCTCCTCCATGATGTAATCACCTTCCAAAAGCCCTGCTTCTGAACATGAGACTGTTGAGGGACGTTTTAGATCTAAACTGTAACTGCTGTTTTGGATGCTATCCAGAAGAAAACAACAGAATAGTCATTAAACGGATGGTCTGTGTAATCACATTGTTTACAGTCTGGTTAATGAAGCAGTGCAGACCCATAAAATGTTTCCAAGCAGGAGACTGAACATAACACAGCAGTAGAAACGATATCACAAGGCAGCACAGGTGTTTGAATGCCGGACAGTTCTGCAGATCTTTCCGTGCAGTGGGGCCTCGAGAAGGCTCCATTCACTTAGGAGGGTGCTCAGGTCTGGACATTTTCAAAGAGCGCACACACACACAGGTCTGTTCAACAGTATGTACCTCACCACGGTCAGATGAGGGTTAAAGTTTACATTCCAAGAGCAGAAAATGCAGATGTCCCAAGTCGGTTTTGCCACAACAGTTCTATAACCTTAAAAGGAAGTGTTTTACCTTCATAATAAAAAAGAACTTTGATTTATTTCATACTCTATTATTTTATCTTTAGTGAGCAGACATTTTAAATTGCATGCTTGTAGAGCTTCTGAAAGAATCCTTTCAGAAATCCATCATTAGTTTTTTTCTTTTCTCTTTAGCATGACTAGACCCTCCCTCGATGTTCTTTGCCAGACTCACAAGGCATTCAGAGACACGCAGTAAAACGATTTTTTGAGAAATTTGAAAGCAATTTCTGACCAGTATGCTCAGAAAGAGATATTAATTACATGAATATGGTTTTCTTAGACAAGAATTAGAAAAACAGGAGAAAAAATGATTTTAAGGTTCAGAATTTCAAAGCTATAAATTTATTGTAGTATAGTAACTTTGGCTCCACTTTTATCTTTCCATTCTTATGTTCTCTTCTTGTCCCTCCTCTTTCTTCCACTTCCTTTTTCCTCCCCTTCCTGAATAGTTTAGTCCTGAAGCCATTAGGTGGAACAGATCCTAGTAGGCATCTGTGTCAGCCTAGAGGCGCTACAAGTGGCCTAGCTCAGGATGCCAGAGTCCTGGCAAGTTGAGAGAGCATTCACTTTATGGCAGTCTGGCATGAAGTATTGGAACCTAACGAGGGTGAGGATGGTGTGCAGAGGGGTGGTCTGCCACATGGTGTAATCAGGGACAATATAGACATTGAAATAATAGTGATAACTCGTTGAGAACTATTGCCCATTTAATAATATAAGAAGCCACAAGGGCCGGTGAGATAGCTCAGTGGCATAAGCACCTGCCTGGCAAGTGCAAGGTCCTGAGTTCGACTCCCGGTACCCACATAAAAAAAAAAAAGAAGCCTCAAGTCCATTCTGATACAAATAAGTAAATGAATATATTGAAAGTTTAATGAGGAACAAGAGGATAGAAACACAATTTCAAAGTACTGGGTCACAAAATGCTCACTGAAAAAGGAAAACTTACTGTACAGTGAAGTTTTGTAGACTCTGCCTTAATTTGGTGATGAAAGTGAGTTTTTTCAGAAATGGAAAATTGTGTGCTGAGGAAATAACATGGCATCACTTCCGTTTCATTCCTAACAAAGATGCATAGCTTAAATCTATTTATGAGGAAACATTAGACAAACAAAAATTAGGAGCATTCTACAAAATAGCTGGCCTTCACATTTCAGAGGTGTGAAAGATATGATAGTAAAAGAAACACCAGGGAGGGCCGGTGAGATGGCTCAGCGACATAAGTGCTTGCCTTGCAAGTGCGAGGGCCCGAGTTCGACTCCCAGAACCACATACGAAAAAGGGGCCGGTGATATCGCTCAGCGGCACAGGCGCCTGCTGGCGCACGACATCCTGAGGTCGACCCCCGGTACCCACAAAAGAAAAAAAAAGAAAGAAACACCAGGGAGATTGTTGAGGTCAAGGAGACTAAAGAGACCTGACAATTAAATACTTTAGGTGATTCTAAACTGGGTCCTTTTGTTAAAACTTATTAGTAGTATAACTGGTGGAATTTAGATAGGTTCTGAAGAATAAATGTTAAAGATGTATCTGTTGTAATTTCTTGATTTCAGTGATTACATTGTGCTTGCATAGGAAAATGTTCTTGTTTGTAAGACATAGAGCCCATCATTTCTAGGGTAATGGGGAATCAAGTTGGCAACTTGTTCTCAAATGATGCAGGGAACAAAAATTTATTTTACAGTAACTTCCTGATTTTTTGTTTACAATTGTTTTTCAAAAAATTGTAATTTTTATCTGATTTTATAATGACAACTCTATAGTATCTCTCATTCATTTTTTGCTGTAAATGTCAACTTAATAGCTTGGATTATCAAATTAGATAATCCAAGCAGTACTGTGAAGTAGTTTGTCTTATCACCTACAAAGAGTGACAGTCCAAGCAGCCATTGGCATTTCATTTGTATTCATTTCATCGCATTGCACATTCTTTCTCCATTTTCAAAAGGAGGAAATTGGATAATGAACCACTTTGTTTAACAGAGAACAGTATGGTTTATTTTAGTATTAATTTATTTTCAGTACTGAAGTCCAGTGTGTTTTTTTCAGGTAGCAGCAGAACAATAGACATATTCTCATAGTTCAAAAAGTCAATCTTACTCATTAAAGAAATCAGAGTCACATAAGACCATGACTAATTTACCACCCAATCCAATTTTATAAGTTAATTTTGCACTTTCCTGTATAACTTCAAACTTTTTCTTCGTCTTGCTCTTTTAAAAATACTTAGAAAATTAGCTAAATTGGACCTTTGATGAAAATACCTACCCGAATATATTTAAACAGAAATTTTAACTTCAAAATCAGAGTTAATAATGACTAATATATATTAAGTCACCACATGTAATAACTTTCTGTAAATAGATGTATCAGACAGAAACAAGCAATTATGCATTTATACATTTATGATAATGCAACAGCATCAAGCATTAGTTGTTGTTATAATGTCCATTTCACAAATAGGTAAAATGAAGTCTAATGAGTTACATAAATTCATAAATGTTATTAAGCAAAAGACACACATTGTTTTGTGGGAATATACTCAGTCCATGCTTCTAAATCTCTTTGTTTACCAGTCATCTGAGACAGGAAATGTCTTTAGAATGCCCTGGGTCCTGAGGCATTCTGCCCCTTCAACCACTGCACCTTAATCCTCCCAATTATTACTCTTTCTAAGAAATCTGGTTAAAAACCATCTTTAAAGAAACTCAAAATGTAAAGAAATACCAGGGCCGATGAGGTGGCTCAGCGGCGTAAGCGCCTGCCTGGCAAGCGCAAGGGCCCGAGTTCAACTCCCGGAACCCACATACGAAAAAAGGGCCAGTGACATCGCTCAGCGGCATGGGCACCTGCTGGTGCGCGAGGTCCTGAGGTCAACCCCCGGTACCCACAAAAAAAAAAAATAAAATAAAGAAATACCAAAAGGACAGACAGAAACTTTTATATATAAGAATACGGAATATGTCATCTGAGAGAGGTAGGAAGTATAAATCAAGCCAATTCCTCTGAATATTACATGTTTTTGACAATATAAATGCACATTCATTTTTCCCACTCAATCACTTTATTGATTTTTACTGCCCTAAACCAACATTACAGAAGCCCCAAAGTAAGGGATCTAAAGGGATTACCCAAAGATAAGCGTTGCCTCTCTTTACCAACACCAGTTATCATGGCTATCTGCACTCATATCAGTGGTGGAAAGGGCAACAGTTACAGGAAATATTGACTATCTTTACAATATAATTTCTAATCTGTCCTAGAAACCATATGGTATCAATTTAACTTAAATTAAGGTAGGAATGCTAATAAATGTTATGGGCAATATTTTAAATTTTATATATTTATTTACTTTTAAAAATAAAATTGCTTTGGTAATTATTCTCATTTTATATATTACATTGTTGCAGTAAAATTACCTTTTAATAGGCTAAAATCTAATCAGGGGAAAATGTACTTTCCCAAATTTACCTTGAACTAAGAGATAAATTGTATGAGATTAATTACTAGCTTTACTTTAGAAACCTACTTAAATCATTACTTCTCTTACGAAAACCTCAATATTTTATTCTGTTTCATAAGAAGAAATGTAAATTTTTCCCCTCGAAAGAGTTGATACAAATTTTATTAGAATCATATGTAATATAAAATATCTTCATAGTGCTGCAGTAACTCAAGGAGCTGTGCAGTATTCCAGAAGGATGGTTTAAAGCTTAAGAAACATGAATTACATTTGACCTGGTAAATGAGTGAGCAAGATGCTAATGAGGTTACAGAGGGGATGTGACTGGCCCACTTAAAAGTGAAAAGAGAATTGGCTAAGTTCCAATACAGAACATCTTGGATCATGGTTCTCAGATATTGTATAGAATCTGGGAATTGGGTCATCTCTAAGATTAAATTAGCTTTCCAATTGGGTAAGAATTACCTAACCGTAATAAAAAAAAGAGTATCGAAAATTCACATGACTTCAAAATCAAGCAATTAACATCTGTGCACTAACAATATGGACTTAGGATAAGTACTCTGTTATTAGATGCCGAGTCAGACTTCCTGAGATGCCTTTCTTTACCTGCAAAATGGAGCGGACAGGATGGCCAACATCTAAGCTTTACATGGGTAAACTCATGTGAAAGTCTTTCGCATGTGGTACTAAATAGTTGTTAGCTATGAAGACATTGTGAACAACTCCATATTTGGGCCCCTGTATATTTATAACATGCATGAAACAATGTTGCTTTACAAATGAATCCAAAACTGACCTTTTAAGTTTATGTAAAGGTACAAAATTATGCCTTTTGTTTCTGTGAGTAGATCATTCCTGTACTTGCCTCTACACCTGGGAAAATAATATAATGTTTGAAAAAAAATATTGGGGAAAGATGCTGGACTGATTGGCCCCTATCGTTTCCTGCATATCTATTCTCCCCTCTTCTGTGCCTCACTGTAGACCATGAGGTGGATCCACACTCTCTCCAGCCCATGGTCTCCTTTTCTCTCTGGTTTCAGATAGTTTTGGCCTAGGTGAGGCACAACTGGGAGATTGTAGGGCTAGAGGAGAAGAGAATCACGGTCTTTTGAGGTGCATTACTTTTCTCCTAGATCAAGGCTCACTGGTAGTGTGTTTCTGCATCTAAGGGGAAGCATCGTCAAAAGGCTCTAACCTGGTTCTGTAAACCTTCTTTCCCTTTGCCCTCTGGTTTAGGGTAGCTAATACTGTCCTGCTGTATTCAGTCCCTGAGTAAGGGTGATTCATGATGCTCATTATCTCTCTTGTTTTTATTAACAGTACTCAAAAAAAGTTTTCTGTAGTGACTTCTGACTAATTCAGATGTCTTCAGTTTACTTATGTGTTTTTATAATTTGTTAGCACTTTTAAGAGTACTAAATTGTCTTATTTTTATGTTGCATATTTTAATTATAATACAACTATATAAAATCATAAAATAAAATAACTGAAAATTATTGTAATGTCCAAATGCCTTAACATTTGTTACAACATAGGAATTCATTCTATGTTTTGTAAGGTTTTTAAAAATCATACATATGTAATTTATCAGTGCCACTCAATAATAAGGGCAGATAGCAACTAAATGTCTATTTTAAATCAAAATGTCAGAAATATAGGAAAAGCTTTTAAGAGGAGTATAGCAAACTCACCCTGCCATGAAATTTTGGTTTGGTTGGTTCGGTTTTGTTTGGTTTGGTTGGAGTACTGGATATTAAAGCCAGGTGCTTATGCATGCTAAGAAAGTGCTCTACCACTGAGCTACATCTCCAATCATTGTTTTGTTTTTAAAGAATTTGTTCACTGTTAATTATTGGTGCTTTCATGAATAACATATAACCCATATATCTATAATCTCATTTTATTATAAATAAATTATCATGGTAGACTCTTGGGTATTTTGCTACCTAAAAATGTTGCTTGGTAAGTATAAGTGGCTAAGCATTTCTAGTTTTAAGCCATAGTTAAGTGAAAAAATTACTTCTCTCTATCCAGAAGCCAAGAAATTGAGTTGTTATTACTATGCAAAAGTGAGCCAAACATGCTGCTCTGAGGATATAGTATAAAATCCAAGCATAGCCCCTGTGTTAGTCAGCTTTCAGTTGCTATGACAAAATACCTGAGAAAATCAACTTAAAGGAGGAAATATTTATTTTTGGCTCACAGTTTCTGAGTTTTCTGCCCATGTTTGGCAGAGTATATTGATTTTGTATCTGTGACAAGGCAAAATATCATGACAGGGAGTTTGTGGTGGAGCAGAGTTGCTCATTGCATGGCAGCCAGGAAGCTAGGGGAGGGAGGCGAAGGGCAGGATGGGACACCAAATACAGTTTTCAAGGATGTGCCTGCAAGAAAGTATTTCCACCAACTGTCTCCACTTCCTGAGTTTCCACCACCTCTCAATAGCCCATTAAATTATGAATCCATCAATAGATTGATCCATTGATGACGTTAGAGCCCTTGAAATCTAATCCCCTTCCAAACTCAACACTGCCGCCTTGCAGACCCACCCTTCAGCACATAAGCTTTTGGGAAACACTTCAGGCCCAAACCCTAAAAGCCCCTGTAAGCGTATGACTCACTTAACTAAATGGTCTGACTTCTTGTATAGGATACTTAAGAAAATATCAGAAGAGAACAGATCCATGGTGTTATTATAAAGACTGTATACCACCTTGGCTGAATTCTTATCCAGTCTTTCCCATTGTATCATCTAAGTTCCTAAAATGGATAGGATGCATACACATGACAAGTAGAGGTTGAAATAAACTTAGTTCAGTCCTACAGAGAATGCTAGTAAATATACTCACGTTGCGTCATCAAAAATTGTCTGAATAGAACTGCTTAATTCTGAGCAATGTGAATGGAAATACCACACTGCAAATATGCAGAAATAGTATAGCAAAATAAATGAAATATGAAAGAAATTAAAAAAAGAAAGCATTATAACTTTCAGAACAAAAGTAAAAACTCCAATATAGAAGAAAATGTTGTCAAAATACAAGAAAATTTATCACAATGGCTGCTTAGGGAATATATTAATAACGACATGAATTCAAAAGCTCCAAGATAATATGATAAGCAATGAAAACAGAAGAAAGCTGCAGATTTAAGAAAACAAAACAATAAGCATAATCACAGAAATAAATTTTAAAAAGGAGAGTATAAAACAGACATTACTAAAAGTTGGCACACACACACACACACACACACACACGAAAGAACAGTGTTCACCTGAGGAAAATGATAATTCCTACCAATTGGTCAAATATTAATTACCTTTAAATACTTATGCCATTTTCCATTTTTCTAAGTTATTTGTGTTTAATCATGTGTTTAATCAGTTTTACAATACAAGGGCAGATTTTCCCAAAATTTAGGTTCCATCTTGAACTACACATTGTCAGTATAGCACTTATACTCCCGCCAACTTTTCTGTGGTCTCCAGCTGACTCTTAACAGCCAGTCTTCACATCTCTGTGCCCAAGGTTTTCATTGTCCGACCATAGAAGATTCGTGTCCCCCATACACACTGTTACTGCTCCAGAAATACTGGGAGATCAGCATCCACTTTCAGAAGCACCCAGTCCAGTCATCTTGAAATTCGGGTGGGGTCATTCTAGCTCTGCTTTGTATCATTTTTCAGAGTTTCTCTATGTGAGTAACTCTGAACTATTACAAAAATGCGCTATGCACTGTACTCTTTATTATCTGCCTTCCCTTTCTAGTCCTCTTATTCCACTAACCTGCCAGTATCCCTTGCTTATCTCAGATAAACTATTTGCATTCAAAGCCTTCGCTTAGAATCTACTTTTGGAAGAACTCAAATCACTGTGTACACCATGTACAAATAATACAAATATAAAAACAAATACCATAATTTCTAAAGTGTGTCAAAATGATTTAGATTATGAACATGACTATTATATTCTTTTCATTCATTTTTAAGTTTTTTAAAATTTCCAATTATAAAAAAAATCGTAACTAGTGAAGCAAAAGGTATAAATGAAAGTAAAACATTGAAGGAGATATTGCAAGTGTAATCGGTATTTATAACTAAGCAACACTGTGAGTTCCTAGCACATTTTGTTTCTTAAAACCATTTCCTGTACACAATATAAATTTTACTTGATGAATGTGGAGATCAGGGCTATATACCATTGTGCTCAGGTTTATATCTTCCCTGTTTTTTCTTTTTTCAAACAATTGTTTTGAATCTGTTAGAATTGTAGTCATATCATTGTACTATGATAACTACTTCTGTACATATGCATGATATATATATATATATATATATATATATATATATATATATTATTAGCAAAGTTTATTTTCCAAAAATAGATAAGCAACCAATATATAATCATAAGGTATGAGACTAGTAGAAACTTAATTATTCTAAGTCAACAATTTTATAAATGATATTTCAGATCATAATACCATTCTCTCAGGATCAAAGAACTAGTTGAAAGCAACCAGGACTAAGCCTGGTGTGGTGATGCACACCTGTAATCACAGCACTCAGGAGGCTGAGGCAGGAGGATTGCTGGGAGTTTGGGGCCAGCCTGCACTACATAAGTAAATTCAAGGCCAGCCTGCACTACATAGTGAGATCTTGCCTAAAAAAAAAAAAAAAAAAAAAAAAAAAAAAAAAGCAACCAGGACTAGAACAAAACCAAGTATCCCAACTTGTAGCCCAGTTACTTCCAAAATAACTCTTCATTCAGTATCTCCTTTCAAACACATTTCCCTATAAAGGTACATCACCTGGCAGATAGTACATGAGGTTGACAGCATATTGGCAGGGGGCAAGGATAAATTAATCACAGGCAGAACAATAGATAGAGCTTAAAAAGGTAAAGATCATGATAGCTTACTCAGGATTCGATGTGATTCACTGATTTGTACTAAAGGAAATGGGTGGGTCTGACAGAATGAGAATGTTTGTGCAATAAGTTACAAGTCTGAACAGGGTTTAAATCAAGTCTATCCACCCAAGTCTGGCCAGTTTCTCTTCTAGGTTAAGGTTTAGTCACAGTCCTTCCTTAGTTTCTCTTCCTCTTTTCTTCCAGAAGTTAAAGGCTCTCCAGTCAAGAAGGAGAATACACTACTGAAACATTCATATGCTTTGAAATAAGGTATTTCTTTCATGCTTTTAAAATCATCCCAAGCCTGGACTCTTCAGAAATAATTGCCTGCAAATTCAGGATTGGAAAACAAAAGTCATAGTTCTCCATTAGTATTTCTGAATGACAGAGAAAGCTAAAAGGTATCTCCAGTTAACGAACTGATAGTGGACTTTCTTCCCTTTTAAAGAAGAGAAATAGTAATAAAAATGAAATCATAATTTATTATGTGGTATTTAATGTCAAAGAAAGTAGCAAGGGTTCACATATAGAAGGATGCCACATAATGATAGTGGCGTGTGATGGTATTTTATATCTTGCTGACTATCAGTCTTCTAAAACTAAACTTTGAAATCAAAGTTTTCTTGTCATGAATTTTCAGAATTCATGTGCACATAATACAGTACAAGTCAGTATGGGCAAGTTTTTTTTTTTTTTGTGGGTACCGGGGAGTCGACCTCAGGACCTCACATGCCAGCAGGCGCCCGTGCCGCTGAGCGATATCACCAGCCCCTTTTTCGTATGTAGGTTCCGGGAGTCAAACTCGGGTCCTCGCGCTTGCCGGGCAGGCGCTTAAGCCGCTGAGCCATCTCACCGGCCTAATATGGGCGAGTTTGAGGTGAGTGAAATGTTATCCTTGCAGACGAGGAGCTTAGACTCTGGTGAGAAATAAGTTAGCATAACATAAAGTTAAGATAAATGAATTCTGCTTGGGGTTCCTAGGGGATGTGGAGGGAGAGATAAATGGACACAGCACAGAAGAATTGCAAAACAATGAATAATACTGTGTATTACACTATAATGGTGGGTAGATATTATTATACATTTATCCAAAGTCGTAGAATGTATAACATGAGCAAACTCTAAAGGAAATGATGGAATTTGGAGTGATTATAATGTGTCAACGTAGATTTACCAGTTGTAATAAATACACCACACTGGAGAGGAATGTTGATACTAGGAGAGGCTATGTATGTGTGGGATATGGTATATGGGAAATATATCTTAGCAGTTTTGCTGTGAACCTAAAACTATTCTAAAAAATAAAGTCTGAAGAAAGGAGTTATCAATATATGCTTGTTTTCTTCATATGAATGGTGTATATCCGGAAGTATACTGTATATCCCTTTTACATTTTGAATTTTATACTATACAAATTCCTTAATAAAAATAAATATATCACAAAGTGCTATTTGTAAGATTAGCTATATTAAAAACTCAAACCCTTGTGTTGGAATGAGCCACATCATTTGATTGCATGCAAGCCACTATTTCCTTCCTGTTTTTCTTGAATTTGAATGCTTTATTTTAAAACCCAGGCTTCAGTTAATCATGTTGCCAGAAGTAAGGGAGAATTGAAAAAACTCATCCTCATTCCATGACAATAAAGGGACAAGATCCCCTTGAGGTCCCTATACTGCTGGTTGTAACTTGTGCAGGAGATTAAGGGGAAAAAGTGAATGATTGCAGGTCTGACTTCAGAACTGCCAAGTCTATGTTCACACTCGATGGTGGAATTTTCTTTTCTGTCTTCACCTTAAGAAAACTCACTTTACTGTTAATGAAGCAACTGCAGATACTTTTTTTTTTTTTTAGAAAAATGCCAAGTGTGAATTGAGAAGTGACTACTTCTAACTGGAGAGCAGTGAAGAAGGCTCATCAAAGGATTCAACGTTTTAGCGCAAGGTTGAGGATTTCTACAGCGCGAATGTGGGAGAGACAGTCTAGGCAGAGGCAGCAGCACCAGCTAAGACACAAGAAAATGAGGGAACCAATTTCAGAGTGCCAGAGTGCCATTAACGCTGACTGCGATATTTCTAGTCAGGGCGAATTAGAGATTAATGTTTATTAACTAGAAATGCAATGGAGCCGGCCAATTTTTGTCTGGGGAATTATGAGTTGTGGAAAGTTTAGTGGTTTGTTGGAGTCAGCATTTACGTCTCCTCCTAACTCTGCATTCAGTGATGTCAATTTGTTGGCCAGGGATAGACCTTGATTTACACTACCAAAATTGGTAAGTGAGCCAGGTGTGGTGCACACCTGTCATCCCAGGATTCTGAGATGCTGGGGCAGGAAGATCCCAAGTTTGAGCCCAGCTTTGGCAATGTAGCAAGACCTCATCAAAAAACAAACAAACAAAAAAAATGTTTGAGGCTGTAGCTCCATATGAAAATCCTGTGTTCAATTCCAGTACTGAAAAAAAAAGGCAAGTATTACAAAAACAGTTTTTAAATTTTTAAATTTTGTTTTGGTTTTTGACAGCCAAATTACTAACACATCACTGGTTGAAGTGATGAAGGAGCACTTCTGGGAGTTTGCCAATCAGACCAAGCACTGAGGAGGCAAGTCAGGGCCAGAGATAGGGCCTTATAACATTAGACAGAAGAAATATCTAAAGATGTAAAGAAGTTAAGATCAGGAGAGACTGCATCATGAGGAATGGAATAGAAACCAGGTGGATCCTGGAGGAATATTTACTTATAAGGCATAGATAGAGAAACATTCTACAAGGGAGAAAAAAAATCACAGAAGTAAAAGCGACGTTTGTATAGGGTGATAAAAGATGACAGTGTGAATGGATGCAACCCATAGCTAGATCATCATCATCATCCTTGTTATAATCATCACTATACCAACCACGTTTATTTAACAAACAATATACACCAAGGGACATAATATTTTTATGTCTCATCTAATCTAAACTTCAGAAATTAGAAGAAGTAAATATTGTATTTATTAGACATTGTGGAACACTGAGGCTTAAACTATTTACGTAGCCTGCTTTCAAAGAGTTATGGGATAGTTGGTATAACTGAGACTGCATTACTGCAAATTTTATTTTCCTTATTCAGAGATCATGCACTTGAAACACACTATTGAAATCTCACATAGCTTTATTTCCTGATTTTGGCCATTCTAGTAAAGCATATGATAGAAAAGTACAAAACAGAGAAGTAGCTGTGTCTTCTTGTTTTTAACTTTGCAGTTCCAACCAAAACTAAATTAAAAACTTGGAGACAAAAGAGACTTAAATAAAACAAGCCTTCAAAGTTTTCTGTGAACATTGATTATCCAGGGTACATTTCCCAATTTTCACAGTAGATTAAATGTTTGGACACTACCCACTACTTTATTTACAGTAGTTTATTTTTTGTATTTTTCATTTGGGTGGTTTTATAATATCAAAGAAGCTCTCAAGTAAGTCAGTTTACCTAAGTCACCATAGATTTTAAATATGAAAATTTTAGGAACATAAAGAAAAGCTTTACAGTAAGAAGCAGTTACACAAAGGAGTTGAAATCTTAATAAGTAAATGATTAGCTATCATACTCCTTTTGATAGAGAATACTTTTAAATTGTGTATCTATAGAATTTTTTTATGTTACTGTGAAACTTTAACTTCTCGTAAAATTTTCCTGTGTTTAATGCCCACATATGAGCCTCTAGTTCTGTATAAGATGCCCTACTTACAAGGTGCGACTTGCTGTTCTTACAGATGATGGGCACTAGTCTAAGTACTCTGCGTGTACTAAATAGTTTGCTATGACATCCTTATGAGTTAAATATTTCTGCTACCCTCATTTTGCAAATAGGAAAATAGACATAATTAATCAACTTGCCCAAGATTTCACTTTTAGTAAGTACAGGCACAGGGATTCCAACCCTGGCAGTCTTATCAAAAATGTTCTATTAACCACTACAAAAAAAACCAACCAAACAAAAAATAACTTTTATAAAATTAAGGTCATTATAATAGTAGCTTTCGTATAGTTAAATCAGATTTCACAATATAAAATGTATTCATTTTCCAAATGAATTTTAATTTGTAAACAGAGATGAAATTGTACATTGGAGAAACTCAATTATCATTAATAAACTAGACAGAATGTAGGCATTTCAAGATGTATCAATATTTGCATTTACTTATGTAAAGTTGGTAAAATAGATTATAAAAATGTACACATTTTTCTTTTCTAGAAAATATTTAAAATATATCCCCTATAAGTGTTACTGACCATGAACCCTTCACTTTGAACTATTTCCACCTTGTTATTATAATTATGTATATTTATAGCATATTCACAGTTACTTATAATTTATTCAATACTGAATCTATAGTCAAGAAAACAACCTTTCAATTACAGCATCATGTCAGTAGCAAAGCAATTCAATTTATAATAATTCTGTAAGTTATAGTTTGTAGTCATCACTCAACTGTGTTGCCAGCACTAAGGGAAGAAGTGAAATAATTATCCTCACAGCAGAATGTTAAAGAGAGAATTCCAGTTTCTCCATTATCTAAATGAAAAACTAATAACCCTTTCAGGCACCTGCATATTTGATGTTGTGTTACTAACATGTTAGGATGGGTACAACATGTGTACTTTTTCTTGGGATGTTAGGGATTGATAGATGTCAACATTAGCTAAGGACTTGTAGCATGTATGTCTTCTGAAATCAACTACAGAGAAAATTACACACTTCCACTGTATCTTAGCTGATCTGTAGCTTGCTTGTCTCATAATGATAATCACCGGAATCACATTTTATTGAGCAATAGCTGCTTGTGCAAATATCTTACCCTTTTGTGAGTATTGGCAATTGTAGTTAATTGCTAATGTGAATAGCCATATCTTCTCAACTATGTCAGCGTACCCTCTTTGTATTTATTCTATTCATTTGCTGTCACGCCAACCCTATTTTTACAGGTAATGTAAACTACCACTAGGACATAAGAGGGATGAATTTTAATTCCTGCTATAGATTGTTCAGTTGGGTTACTTCAGGTTTTTGGAAGCTGCTTCTTTTCCTTTGATTTCAAGATATCTTTCAGGAGATTCATGAATGGACTCATTAGAAACTCTTACACCAAATAAACTTCAAGAGCATTTTAGTTATTATGAGCTTAATTGGTATATAAATTACACGCATTTAACTTTTTTATATGAATAAATCATTAAATAAAAACAGCCATCAAAAATTCAGCAATATAGTGTGAAGTTTGGTAGAAAAATTTCCTACGTTCAGGAGTCAACCATGCGTCAAACCTCATGATTCTGTGTTACTACCAGTTTCTTATCTTACTTTAGTTTGTTCTATGAAAGCCTGGTTGTTAAAATTCCCTTCTCTCAGTTTGTGACAAAGATTACCATATCTCCCAAAAGATATACTCTTCACCTCTTCCTGTCTCCACGCATGAAATTCTGCCAATACATAGAACCCTATCTTACTATCTGGGTTCTATTTTCTTTTAAATTACATTGATGGTTGTTTTCTTCCTCTACTGTTTACACAGCAGGTGAACAACAACAACAACAAATTCTTGTGAAACAGATCACTCTAGGAATATTGGAAGTTTCCTGGATACTAAGGTGAACTGTGATACTTAAAGCTATGTGATTAACAGTTTATGTCAATAGTTCAAAACATATATAAAAGTCCATAGTGGAATTTAAGACAGCTCTACATGATTTTCTGATAACTCTTTATGCACACCGTTGAGAGTATTGCCCCACTATCAAACATCAGAAACATTATGAAATGATCTGAAATTGATATGCTTGGAGACCTTTCCAACAGTAGCCTTCTTGGGAAATGATGTGAAACAAATGAGGTTATTTCGGAAATTGCATAACATCCCAAAGCTATAAGAGATAAATAAGACTGCCGAAATCTTGACCCTAACTCTTAGTTTTTTACTTTTAACTTTTATACCTGCCTCTGTAACTCTTGAATTTTGCACATTTCTGAACTTCTCTCTCACCATTTTGTATACTGATATTTCTGCATTGATAATTCTTCCAGTCTTACAAGCTAGAAATTTGATTTTTCTTGTGAAAATAAAAGATTTGGAAAATTCTCTCATGTTTAATGGACATTTTCACAAGTATCTCACAAGAAGTTTGAATTCAAATATGTTCAAAATTGAGCTTTCTTTCCTTTAAAAGAAGCCACATCCTTCTCCTGACTTCTTCACTCTGACCACGCCACCACCCCTATTCAGTTACTCACACTTTTCCCCTTTCTTCTCATAATGTCATCTCACATGGGTTCTACTTCAAAATTCTCACTTCCTCTTCAAGTTTTCAGTTCCAAGCTCAGGGGCCTCATAATCAGTTTCTCAACCACTAACTCTTACTATTTCAGTCAGTTTTATGAACCATTTCTCAAATAACTGAAAAAAATAGATCCAATAACATTGCTTCCTAGACAAGAAATTGTTCATACTTCTCGTTACATAACCTCTCTGTAGCATTCAAGATTATCCAAAATATACCTGGAGTTTCTTTTTTATGTCCTATATGCTTATATGCACTTTAAACTCACAAACTTGCCGTATTCTCCTCTGAACAGATTGAACTTTGCTCCCTTCCTATCTTTACTGCTTTCTTACTAAGAATAACCGTGTGTCCCCTGTCCAGAGCAGTAGTTTCCAACAGAACTTTCCATAAGAATGCAAGTGTTTTACAACTCTGTGCTGATTGGTACGGTGGCCAGAAGCCACATGCACTTATTTCTTCCAATTATTTTCTCTCTACTCTCCCTTTTTCTTTTTAAATAAATATTTTAAAGGAAAGAGAGACTGGAATAGGGAAAAGAAAGAAGAGAAAAGGAAAATAAAATTGTATATATATGATGGTTAAGATAGATACACTACCAATTTTACTTAGTTCATTGAAGAGTAAGGTTTGTGCCAATAATGTTTGGACAATTGAATGCTAATGTCTGGTATCCTGAATAACTAACTTAAAGATAATAATACGTAATGCATTAACCATTGTTACCCTCATATTATGGTGTTTTGAAAATTTGTTCTTTTTTTGATTTGTTTTGTTTTTTCTTCTCTTTAAAATAAAAAAATAAATAAATAAATATTTTAATAGAATTAAAACTCAACCAAATGTCTGCCTAAGTGAAAACAGGAATTTCTATCACTCTTTTCACACGTATTCTATGTAGAAGTTAAGTGGGACTTTGATTTCACATATTCCTCTCCCATGTTAAATTTAGGATATTTCTCTATGAAATAAGATATCCTCTGATAAATGCAGAGTAAAACAAATAAGTATTTAGATTTTGAAAAAAGTAATGTTCTGAACATGGCTAATAAATGGCAAATCATTTCAGATTCTAGCAAATCGCAATGCTAGAATCACACATCAATATACTTATTGTAGCTATAATGTGGGAGTCTACAAAATTGAGAATGTAGTTCATGTCCTTTTTATTTAGATTTTCTGTACAATAACTGATAGCTGGCTAGTATATACCCATTATAAAACTTAGTCATTGAAAGATTTTTGATGAAATGGAGTTATTTGCCTAGTCCTGTTGGTTTCTCCTTCTAAATCTTATTTTAAAATTGTCACTTGTTATTCAAATGCATAGATTCCATCTTGATTATACATAGTGAAGTCATCACTGTTGGTCTTCAAAATATCAAATCCTTCTGCATCATAACATTCTATGAATTTTAAATAAATTTGGGAAAAATATTTTCGTAATTTATAATTTAAATTTATCTCAGAATTTCCATCTCAGAACAGTAAGTTGTGAAATACTACCACTGGCTTATCACATAAAATATCTTTAAAAACAAAGGGAAAATGTGATTAAAAGTTTTTAACAATGAAAATTATAAAAACAAAAATTTTAAGTCATAGTTCTTTTTTTTTTTTTTAATGTGGGTACCAGGAGTCGACCTCAGGACCTCGCACTTGCCAGCAAGCGCTTGTGCTGGTGATATTTTTTTTCCTTTATGTAGGTTCCGGCAGTTGAACTCAGGACCTTGCGCTTGCCAGGCAGGTGCTTATGCTGCTGAGCCATCTCACGGGCCCTAAGTCATAGTTCTTATGCGTAAAAGACAGGAAACTGAAGTATTGAAAGACTGAAGATGATTGAAGTTATGAATAAATCATAACTGAATGAGTTCAATTTTTACTGTCCCCTGTTAATTATAATCTTATCAAAATATATTTAAATTCCAAATAAAAAGTTTTAGCTGGAGATTTGGGCAATATTTAGATAACTGAAATTAGCAGGCAGGCATGGTGGCGTGTGGTTGCAATCTGAGCTTTCTGGAAGGCAGGAGGCTCACAAGCTGAAGTCCAGCCTGAGCAATTTAGTGTCTCAGTGATACCATAAAGAAACAAGTAAAAAAATAAAAACAGCCTGGAGATGTGGCTCCATGGAAAGAGCCAGGGTTCAAATCCCTAGGTTAAAAAAAATATATATATATATATATATATGTATATATATATAGCTATCATTGCTATCTTAGTTTTATACGGGGTAGAATGTAATAAACTTTGGAACCAATCATTAGTATTTTTTGTAAAATCCAGACAGTAGCACATGAACCTGTTTAAGTGATGCTTTGCTTTTTTCATCTTCTTCCTTCAGAAAAGATAAATGCATACAGAGAAATCTTGATCAATCAATCAGATGGGCTTTTTTTTTTTTTTTTTGTGGGTACCAGGGTAGACCTCAGGACCATGCACGCCAGTAGGCGCCTGTGTCGCTGAGCGATGTTACCAGCCCTTTTTTAGTATGTGGATACTGGGAGTGGAACTCAGGACCTCGCGCTTGCCAGGCAGGCGCTTATGCCACTGAGTTATCTCACCGGCCGCAAGGTGGACTTTTAGAAACAAACTACTATTAAAATGTAAAGCACTTTGTCTTGGAATATGTATGATTTATATGGTGTTACATTTTCAAGCTTCTATTTCTAATATTCTTACACAGGTTGAATTTCACAGATTGAATTATCAACCAGATAACCTTTCAGAATCTGTTAGAATTGCTATAATCTATAATATTTAGGTGTATAATAACACAACAACAATGAAAATTTGTCACTGGATGATCATTTGGATAAAAAAATGACAGTTTGTTTCTCAAATGATTTTTGTCATTTTTGTTTTGGAATAAAATATTTGAAAGGGCATGTTTTCACTTAGGGAGTGTTAAAAAATAAATTGCTTCTTCAACATTGATACTAGAAACATGTAAAGGATATCTTCAATATACATTGGCATTTAGCAGGGAAGTAAGTTAGAAAGGAAACAGATGGAGTTCATCAAATATACTTAACTCAAAAAACACTTTATCTGTTCAAATCAGTTTTTTTTATCTCTAGCTATAATCTTATTTATTTATTGAATTGGTTTGTTGTTGAATGATATTAATGAATGTCTTTTCTTAGTAACTTGGTATGGAATGACTATAAGACGTCTAGGGTTACCAAAGTGATGGAAATTTAGTTTTCTTAAAAGTTTTGATGTCTTTGATTTGAGATCACCCTTTATTTCTGTAGATATATCTAAACTCATTTTCCTAAATAAATTTCAACTTGCCTAAAAAGGCTCGTTTGACTTTCATGTTGAGAGAGATGTGTTTTTGTCATCCTCCAGAGGATGAAACAGGCCCTACAGGCGGAGCAGTCTGATCAACATGGTAGTGCATCACCTCCCACTTCTTTCTCACTTTTGGAAATTAGCCCGTAAACTGTTGATAGAGCTCGAGATCTTAATAATTTCTTCAATTACTCTATTCCTTTATCTCATGAGCTTACTCTATGATTACACTATGCTCTCTGTGCTGCAATTTTTTCCCTTAGCAACATTAGATTTTTCCATTTCTTCTATCTATTTTTACAAAGTTGACTTTGTCACGTACTATTTTTCACAATATTTTAAAATTCACTGCTTTATTTTTAGATTTATAGTCAAGACTGTATTTGGTTTGCCTTCCATGATACACCACAAAACAAATCTCCCCAAAACTCGGTGATTTACAGCAATATTTTCTTTCCTATTTGCATATCTACAGTCTGATGGATTTTGGTTGATGTGGGTTGCTTGCTTTTGTTGCCAAACTGTAGATGAAGTCCAGATCTACTCTACAGAGCTCATGTTCCTCTTGGGCTGGCTACCTAATTGTGTTATTTTCTTGGAAATGGTAAAAGACTGCATCCCATTTTAAAAGCACATTCAAGACTCTGCCAGCTTTGTGTCACCAGTACCCCACTGGCCAAAACAAGTAAGTAGTCACCCATCATCGAAGGGCAGGGGAAATTTTCTTCCCAAAGAGGCAAGAGCATTGCCAGTGAGTGAACATATGATGAACAATAATTCATTCTATCACAGAAATTTGTTATTAGTACATGTTTGCACTACATTAAGTTTGCATTCAACTTGAGGAGTAGGTACATATGCATAAAACTGCTTCTTTTTTTAGCCCCACCTCCCTCCCTCCATCTTTAAATTCCCTTTTCTCATTTTCACTTTTGTTACTATTATTATTCTTACCTCCTGTTTATGAGATATACTGTTTACATTCATTGTGGGTATTTGGTCCCTGTACATAGTATATCTTAATTCTTCTTACTTCCCCTTCCCCTCCCCCATCCCCTCACCCTTGGTCTCCTGGACCTCTTCCCATTTGTAAGAGATCTATCCCCTTGTTTCCTTCTACTCATCCTTTATTTTGTTCTTTGTACAATGGCTTACTCAAATGAGAGATAACATACAGTATTTAAGGATGTGTGTTGGATTTATTTCAATCAACATTATGTTTTCCAGACGCATCCATTTTCCTACAAATGTCTCAAATTTATCCTTGTTTATAGCCAAGTAGTATTCATTTTGTATAGATACAACTTTTTTTTTATTCATTCATTTGCTGATGGGCATACCAGCTGCTTCCAGGATTTAGTTATTATGAATTGTGCTGCTATAAACATTAGTATGTGTATATCACTGTAATATTATGTCTTAAACCTTTGGGGAAGATACCTATAAGGGCAATAGTGGGACACTATGGAATTTCTAATTTTTGTTCTTTGAGAAATATCCATGCTGATTTCCATAATGGTTATACTAGTTCAACCATTAATTATTCCCACCAGTACTGTAGCAGGGTTCCTTTTCCACTGTAGCCACACTAGCATTTGTTATTCTTTGGCTTCTAGATTATTTCCATCCTTTCCGGTCTAAGATAAAATCTTAGCATTGTTTTAATTTGCATTTCTCTAGTGGCAAGAGATATTGAACATTTTTCATATGTTTGTTGGCCATTTGTATTTCTGAAAAGTGTCTATTCATTACTTGATTGGGTCTTTATTTTAGGTGATTTTTTTTTTCTAAAATTTCTTTATATATTCTAGATATTAGTCCTTTTTTTTTTTTTTCTTTTTTTTGTGGGTACCGGGGGTCCACCTCAGGACCTCACGCACCAGCAGGTGCCCATGCTGCTGAGCAATATCACCGGCCCTTTTTTCGTATGTGGGTTCCGGGAGTCGAACTCGGGCCCTCGCGCTTGCCAGGCAGGCACTTACGCCACTGAGCCATCTCACCGGCCCTAGATATTAGTCCTTTGTCCAAGGAATGGGTGGCAAAATTTCTTTCCTATTCTGTAGGTTGTCTTTTCACTCTACTAATTGATTCCTTTACTGTGCTGAATATTTTTAATTTGATGTAATCTCATTTGTTGATTATTGCTGTTATTTCTTGTGCTATTGGAGTTCTCTTTAGAAAGACCTTGCCTAAAAAAAAAAAAAAAAAAAAGGAAGACCTTGCCTACACCTATGACTCAAGTGTTTTACCTATTTTGTCTCCCACTAGGTTTAGAGTTTCTGTTTTAATGTTTTAGATATTTGATCTATTTTGACCTTAGTTTACTACATACTGAAAGGTATGGGTCTAGCTCCAGTCTTTTATGGATAACCATTTTCTCAGTACCATTTGTTGTACAGGTTATCTTTCTTGTCCATGCATTTTTGTCCCTTTGCCAAAGGTCAAATAGCTGAATGTATCTGGAGATGTTTCTGAATCCTCTGTTCTGCTCCATTGACCCACATGTCTGTTTCTGTGCCAGTACCATGTCGTTTTTATCACTGTTGCTTTGTAGTATAACTTGAAGTCATGTATTGTGATACCTCCTGCTTTGCTTTTGTTACCCAAGATTGCTTGTGCTGTACTAGGTCTCTTCTGGTTCCATATAAATTTTGGGATTGTTTTCTTTAGTTCTGTGATGAATGTTGTTGGAACCGCACTGAATCTGTAAAATAGTTTTGGGAGCATGGCCATTTTGACAATATTAGTTCTGCCTGTCCAGGAGCAGGGGACATCTTTCCGTTTTCTGATCTCCTCTTCAGTCTCCCTTTTCAGAGTATTGTAATTTTCATGGTAGAGGACTTTTACTTCCTCGGTTAGGTTAATTCCTAGCTATCTAATTTTTCTTGATGCTATAGCAAATGGTATTGTTTTCATAATTTCTTTCACATTGGGTTCATTATTGTTATACACAAATACTATTGATTTTTTGTGTGTTGGTTTTGTATGTGCTACACTGCTGACATTGATTATTCTATATTGGGAGCTGGCCAGTCTCCCAATCTTATGGAGGAGTGTACAGCAAAGGATAAAAGACAATAGACAAAGTAATATGGTATTTGAGGGTCCAGGAAGATCAGAGCTCTTGTGGCTAAGACAAAGACTTCTCCAAACTGGCCAGTATTTATTGGGTCCTTAACATATCAAGGGGTGCAGGAAAGTACAGGGAATAGCTGAGACAGAAGGCACAATAGTGAGCAAGGCTTTGTGAAAATAGATCAAAGACATTCCAAGCAGTAAATCTTTGCTTAATGAGAAAACTGTTTTATTTCTAAGGCTGGCAGTTGTTGCCTTGGAACTCTGAGTGAGATTTAGTGTCCTCAGCTGTGGTGTTATCTTGCCTTCGGAGATGTCACAGTGTCACAGGCCACTATAGGCCTCTACCTCTCCGTTGGCACGGAGAGTTCTATTTCTGCATGCCAGCTGCTGCCTCATCAGGAAAGTCACTTAGGCCAGGGACAGACTCATAAGTTAATATTGATAGCTAATTTATAATTCTAAAGCCTGCTCAGCACCACCTCAAAGTGGTCTCCATCAATTCTATGAGGTTTTTGCTAGAATTTTTGGGTCTTATATGTATAGTATTATGTCATCTGCAAATAATGATAATCTGAGTTCTGCCTTTCCTATAAGTATCCCCTTTATTTCTTTCTCTTGCCTGATTGCTCTGGCTAATGTTTCAAGTACCATTTTGAATAGAAGTGGAAATAGTGGGCATCTTTGTCTTGTCCCTGATTTTAGAGGGAATGCTTTCAATATTTTCCCATTGAATATGATGTTGGCCATTAGTTTGTTATAAACACATTGTATCAAATTGAAGTACACTCCTTCTATACGTATTTTCTTCAAGGGTTTTATCATGAAGGGGTGTTGGATTTTGTCAAAGGCCTTTCCTGCATCTATTGATATGATCATGTGATTTTGTCCTTGCTTCTGTTTATGTAGCCTATTACATTTATTGATTTGCATATGTTGAACTATCCTTGCAACTCTGGGATGAAACTTACTTGGTCAGAATGTATAATGTTTTTGATGATGTATTGCATTTTATTTGCTAATGTATTGTTGAGAATTTTTTCAACTATGTTCATTAAGGAGATTGGCCTGTCATTTTCTTTTTTAGTTGGATCTTTTTCTGTTTTGAGATCAGATTGTTGCTGCCTTCTATGAAAGAGTTTGGAAGCACTCCATCCCTTTCAATTTCATTGAAGAGTTTGAGAAGTATTGGTGATATAACAACCTTAGAGACTTTATAAAATTCAGCAGTGACTCCATCAGGCTCTGGACTTTTTTATTGTCTCAATTTAATTGCTTGTTATTAGGTCATTCAGCAATTTTGTTTCACAGCAATTTTAGAACTATTCCATATTGTTCTGATGTGATAATCTTTTCATCTGATAAATTGAAATAATTTTCAATAAATGCTTATTGAATGCCGACTATGTGCCAACAGGATAATCACTTACTTCTAGAACTCTCCCCTGGCAGTTAAATTATATTTACTAATCTTTTCCTTTCAAAATACATTATTGTTTTTCTTTACCTACTAGTCAAATCTCCCTGCAAGTGTTCAAACTGGCTATGTTCTTTATATATATTTTTTGTCAGTCCCAGAGTGGAGCTGAAAGACATTCTATAATAGGGTAGTCTCATAAATAGGAGCTACATTTTAGTCAGGACTCGGGTTGCTTGGGTCAAGTCCAAATCTCCAACATTTTACTAAATTGAACTGTGTGCCAATCTTCTTATCTCAAGTATAGTAGTAATCATTGTACCTACCTTAAAATTATAAAGGAGATTCATAAGTTAATTTATATAAATCTCTCAACATATGACTTTACAGATAATTATGAGTAAACACTAGTTTTGTTTTTGTTAGTAGTAGTAATATATATTTAGATATAGTTGTGAGGAAATTGCATTTGCTTAAACTTGCAAGATTCTCTGTTGTTGAGGGACTTTATCTTTACTGGGAACTAATAGCTATTGAGACTCAATTCTAAGCAAAGGACTTTAGTTAGTGCACATCCCAGATAATGGGTTAGTCACAAGTACCCTACGAGATAGGCCTTACAACTTCTGAACTGCACAGGAATCTGAATCAGAAAATGTAATTTAATTTTCTCATGATCAAACAACTGCTTAGTGTCAGAATTGGGATTTAAATTCTAGCTCTTTATATTTATTTTCTTACTTTCTGGGATGTCTACAATATGTACAGTAGTTTGCCAAGAAACTAAGCATAGTTTGTATAGTTTCCAAAAAAAAAAAAATCAATGCTTCTGTTTAAAGAATTCATGGAATAACGACATGGTCTGTGCAATATGTTTACACATTTTAGCAAGTACTATAAAATCTCATTCAATACCTTAAAATGTAATAATTTTCTCTTTATGGAATCTTGTTTATTAATTGAAATGTAAATGATACAAGCAAATTATAAAGAGAGAAAATAGCACTTGCCTATAATCCTTGATAAAATTTTATTAATGTGCACATAGTAAAACATACATGCAAAGGCCTACATTTATCTGTTTGATGTATACAATTAGAGCCATACATATTCTTCATTGCTTTCTCTACATTTTTTGTAGCCATACATTCTTATGTTTAATTAAACAATTTTCAAACGTGATTTTAGTAGTGGCATAACACTGCAATGTGTAATTGGGTTCTTGTTCTACAATTGGATATTTAGGTTGAGAATTTTTTATAATAAATAAAGATGTGAAGAATATCCTTGTGGATGTAACATCTATATCTCAGATTGTTTTTTAGGCGAGCCTCAGAAAAATGTTACTAGATGACTGCATGTAAATTCTTCTAAGGCATTTGGCACCTTGGAGGGAGTCTATGCATGTTTGTTTTGTTTTTTGCACTATAGAAGTTACTAGTATAAATTATATTTTCATGTGTGGCTTACTGTATTTGTTGACCTTTTTCTATATTTAACTGATACTGATGCTTCTCAGCAATTGTTCATACTCTCACTTTTCCATTCTTAGATTCTTATACTTGACTTTAGTCATCTTTCAAATGGCTACATATATCTTCAAGAAATTTTTTTTCTTATTTTAATTAATCTAAGTGAGTAATTGTTTTTGGAAGCTTTTCATGTAGGAAGCTACTTATCACATTGCATATAAGTAAATTTGCTAGGTAAAAATATCTTCCTTCATGATGATCTAGAATGATGTTGCTGTTTCCCACTGGTGTTAATTTTTTAATTAATAAAAAAGGAGTCAGGTCAGCTAGACCTTTTCTCTTTCTTTTTTTTTTTTTTGGTGGGTACCGGGGGTCGACCTCAGGACCTCGCGCACCAGCAAGCTCCCGTGCCGCTGAGCAATATCACCAGCCCTTTTTTTGTATGTGGGTTCCGGGAGTCGAACTCGGGCCCTCGCGCTTGCCAGGCAGGCGCTTATGCTGCTGAGCTGTCTCACCGGCCCCAACCTTTTTTCTTTTATAGGTGTTATGGTTTGTGTCTGGACGTCCCCCAAAGCCTCATGCAGTCATGGAGTGTTGCTTTTCAGAGGCAGCTGAATCTCAAGTTTGTGATTGATTCATTGTCTAGTGCTGGGATTTTGGGTGTGAATGCTACACCCACTCTAGGGCGGGTAGCCTTCATACAATATAAGGGACAGAAAGAGTCTTCTCTCACGCTCCTCCCTTTTTGCTCTTGTTTTTGCTGTCTTCTGCCACCACGAACTGTTGCCCTCTGCCATGTGCCAGTCTGCCTTGGAGCCAGCCAAGCATGGACTGAAACCTCCACAAACTGTGAACTAAATAAACCTTTGCTTCCTTAATTTTGGGCGTCAGGTATTTTGTCTCAGCAATGAGAGAAAAGTAACCAAGACAACAGGTAATTTGCTTTTTCTGTCTGTATGCTTTTAAAATTGTTTCCCTTTGTTATTGAAAAATTGTCCTGATGTATTATTAATTACTGTAAGAATGACTGATTCTCTTATTCCATTTCTGAAAGTTGCATCTCATTATGTTTTTGATTGTTGATATTCTTCCAGTTATTTTTATTTTTTCCTCAGTAGTAGATAAACCCATTTAAAGCTCTTCCTAATTTACCAAGCAGCCGTCAAGACTGAAGTTGTTACTGTGGGGCTTAAAGCTGTACAGGGGCTCTCCCTTCTCCACTCTGAGATCTCTTATTCTAGTCACCTACATACTGGGACCTAGGTTCTTCGCTGCTTGTGGGCTTGTGACTGAGGCTTGAGGGAGGCAGGTTGCCCTACATTCTGCTGGGGTTCTGCTCGTTTACCATTTTACTCTTGATTTCAGTGCCCAAACCTATGTCTACAACCTCAGATTTTTCTTATCCAGAACAAAAATCCAGTCACTCTAAAGACCCTCATTTCCTGAATATATTTTTAGTAGCTTTTGGTTGTCTTGTGTACATGATGTTTTTCCAAAAACAAATGTACAAACTGTTTAGAAAATTAATTCAGAAAGATAACTATTTTTTAACCAGATTAATTCAATTTTATTTTCTTACTAAATAGTTGTTAACCTATTATTTCATATGACTCATGTAAATTAATATTTAAGTTTCTTTCTTTCTTTCTAAATGATCATATGGTTTTTATCCTTCATTCTGTGAACATAGTGTATCACATTTACAAATTTTCATATGTTGAACAATTCTGTATCCCTGGGAGGAAATCTCACTTGATCATAATGAATGATCTTTTTAATGTGCTGTTGAGTTTGGTTTGTTAATATATTGAGGATTTTTATATCTCTGTTTATTAGGGACATGACTTGTAATTTTCTTTTCTTGTTGTGTCTTTTTCCAACTTGGTATTACAGTAAAGCTGGCCTCATAAAGTAAGTTTGTAAATATTCCCTCTTCTTCAATTTTTTTGTAATAGTTCAAAAAGTATTGGACTTAATTCTTCTATAAATGTTTTGGTAGAATTCAACAGTGAAGCCACAAGGACCTGTGTTTTTTCTCCCTTTGAAGAATTTTATTACTAAATGTAGTTAAGACATAGGCAATAGGACCATGGAAACTACTCTAATTCAACAGTAAATATTCTCACTAACTCTTCAAACAAATCATGTCTCTTTAGGTATTCTTAGCCCAAAATAAAGACTAATTGGTTTCACTTCTTCATAGCTTTGATGGGTAGTGTCAGATTTTTAGTCTTAAAGGTGTGACTTTAGTCAACAATGATGTTTACATAAAATTAATATTTTAGTTACATCCAATTTTAGTGTCATTATATATGTGCACATGTAAGTGAGCACCTCAGTGTGTGTGTGTACTAATAATTTTTTTTTTTGTGGGCACCGGGGGGTCGACCTCAGGATGTCACACGCCAGCAGGCACCCGTGCCGCTGAGCGATATCACCGGCCCCTTTTTCGTATGTGGGTTCCGGGAGTCGAACTTGGGCCCTCGCGCTTGCCGGGCAGGCGCTTATGCCGCTGAGCCATCTCACCGGCCCTGTGCTAATAATTTAAAACTCTAAATTTGTTACTTATGTTTTAAAATCATAATACTGCAGACCAGTATTTTAAGCAATTTCCTAAAAATAAAAATGTCATTTGATTTATTCTGTTTATCATATACAAGTAACTTCTTTAAAAACTTCAGTATTCAGAATTCTGGTTTCCATTCAAGTGATTACTTTCCACATGTACCATGGTACAAATTAATGTCTCACACTACAAAGAATATAACTTTTCAGCAAGTGTTAAACTTGTACTGTTTTCTATGCACTGTCCTAGGCACTGAATGAATAATAGTAAAAAAGATGAAGTCATTTTTATGCAATTTTTATTCTGGTTTCTGAAGAAAAATATAAAAACAAAGATATATATATATTTTTTTTTTCAATAGGGAGAAGACTATATAGAAAGGAATGTAGATTCTTCTTATTAGAAAAATAAACTTTTAATTTAAAAAATTCTTATGGCAGGGAAAGAAGAGAGAAATTTTGCTTAACTTTCAATCCTCTTCTCTATATAAATTAAGAGACTTGGTTGTTTAGCTTTTTCATTTCAGCATAGCTATTTTATAGCTACTCTACTTAGTATTTTGTGATAGGATTTATAGATATTTCCAATTTCTTCTGAATATGGTAAGTTAACTGATTGAGAATAAAATTTATTTAGAAATATAAAGAGAATGAAAATTGGTTAACTGTATGAAAAGTCCAAGTAGAAAACAAGGGACAGTAAAGAACAATTTATAAGTCTACTGTGTGCCAGTCATTGGGATTGGCATAGCAAGGACACAGAGCATGAAAACACAGATAGCCTTGCCTCATATTCCTGAGTTTAGTGGTGAAGTGGAGAAGCAAACTAATCAAGTTCATAACATGATAAAAAACATGGTAGCGCAATTTACTGCAATATTAATTTCTGGTTGCTCATTCTTGAAAAATTGAAAAGTAATTTTTCTTTCCCTACTTCAAGAGTAATACAGTGCAAGTCTTTAAGTTTGGTGAATATACACCAGCTTTTGTGTGCCAGAGCCCCAAAGGGCAAGTTTATAGACAGGTAGAAAACAACACCACCCAGGGTTTTGTTGCAATCAAAGAGTAAAATGAGAGTTGCTACCCACAACGCAAGTAGCGTGGTTAGAACAGTGAAGCTGAAGAAATCACTCTGCTCCACTCATGTGAGTTTGGATAGCACTCTAGGGTCATTCTTCTTTCCATTGTCCTAAGAGAGGTAGAAAATAACATAGCAAAAACCCAGGAACTCTTTGAAGTTCTAGGCAAGAGTACATAAACCACATGCACTTGGATCTCCTGGCCTGACTTTCAGTCACCTTTACCCTACTTGACCCTGATTAAGCGTTCATAAATATGCACTACATCTCATACATTTAATTAAGACCAGAGTGAATTCTGGAGCAGGCATGTATGTGGAAAGCCCCTGAGATAACTCAGCACCCTGTCAATCATTCCTGTTAATCTTACCTGAAGACTCACTGGGAGGCACCTGGGGTGGAGTGTATATCCTTTAAATTCTGAAAGCCTGATTTGTCTGTGTGCAGTCCTTTTTACTTTCCTGTCATCCTGGCACCACTTTTCTGCTTATGCCATATTTTTCTTGGCATGGACTTGCCCTGAGCATGTCTTCCTGTGATCGTCAGTAAATATAACTGCTTTTCACTTGCCATCAGGTATGCTCTTGCAATTCATTGCTTGTCATACACAAGAGCCTGGAATTTGTCTGCTGAATTCTTCACGCAGTAGAACAAAGAGATACTAATGCGTTGTCCGTGAGGCCATGCAGTGCGTATGAGAAGCCCTGTCCTTGGAGTTTGCACATGTGTGAAGAACGAAACCACTCTTTCCCCAATGGCACATCAGACTTAGAATGGGCCAGTGAGTATTTTGGGGACAAACATGAGTGGTTGAGGTCTACAGGTTCTTTTTTCTCAAATTCTTTTATGCAATTTTTATTTTCAATTCAAATTCTATGAGTTCTCATAGGTGTTGCGCGCCCTTGCCAGCAAGGAACACACGAAAGTGGAACTTGTTATTAACAATTTATTAACGCTGTACAGGGACCGAAGTCGCACCCAAGCCGGTTCTCAAGCTAAGCTAGCTTCTTCCAGCTTCTTCTTCTCCCCCGGGCACTCTCCTATATAGGAATCCATCTCCAATCACCCTCTGCCACGAATAGCACACCCATTGGGCGCCGCCGCAGGGATCCGCCCGCTGCCCAAAACCTTCCCTAATAAGGGAACATAGAAATGCGGAACATAGGCTGATCAGCTGATAGGAAGCAGGCTATCCGCGCCATGTTGGTGGCGCAGTAAGAAAAAGGCTCCCAACATCTCCCCCTAATTAATTAATTTTAAATGGCACAACAGCAGGAGAATGTAGAGGCCCGTACCCTGTTGTGCAAACGCCAAGCGGATTAACATAGCATGAGATGGCCAGGCTCATACTACTTCATCCCTATTGGCAATGCTCCCTTTTCACAGGGGTGGGGCTTTGGAACAGACCCACATGCATACGAGCGTGCATTCCAGCAGTCCCCTCAACCCCGAGGGCAACTGCTGTGCAGTGCGGCTAGCCTTACATCCTGCATAGGCTACGAATGAACGGCAGCCAGCCATACTTGGGGAGATGTACCAGCATCTACAGCTGTAATGGCCTGAGCGAGCATGGCGACATCCCTACGGCGGTGTCGCCGCAGGCGGCATAAACACCAGGGGCAGAAGGCGGCACTCAAAGCCACGATTCCCAGGAGAGACATAGAGCCCGCCCATCGTTGTACCCATCCAGACCATCTTGTTATAGCAGTCCGTCCTGCATGAGTCCAGCTGAAGACCTAGAGCCCATGGCAATGACCCCACGAGTCCAACTGGAGGCCCAGAGCCCACAGCAATGTCTCATGCAAGTATATTTTATGGATCTGCACTGGGAAGGCCCAAAGGTCAGTGGTGGAAGCTAGAAAGTCTGCACCAGCAGGATGAAGGATCTGTGCCAGCAGGCTGAGGGATCTATCCCGGAGCCAGGAAGCGACGCTCAGAGTAAGAACTGGAGCTCCCCCGAAAGTCACCACAGCCATCCTCAGCAACAGTGAGGTCCCAAGCTCCTCCGACGATGAGAACAGCCAAGTTCCTATCAGGAAAGCCAGCGTGACAAGCTCCTCAAGGAGAACCGACAGCAGCAACTCTTCCTCACCAGTTCTCCTTTTTATGTTGTTGGCAACAGTCCTCAGGTGGGCCCTCCACACCCAGCACCACGCTGATTCAGTTCAGCTGGGTGTTACAAGTTGACCACCAGTTGTCAATCCACCACAATCCACCCCTGGTCAACTTGATAACCACACACATTTCCTTAAACCAATGGTCTCTAGTGGCAGATTTGTGAAAAGTTAACATGTGTTGATCTATTCAGATTTACATTAATATAACAATTACACATATACAATTCTTATTGCACTCATTTCTGCACCAAAAACAAAATATACAAAGGGTGATCAAAACTCAAAGTTAAAACGACAATACTTTGACAAATTAACCTGATTACAAACATATCTAAAAACTACATTAAAATCAAATTAAAAGAACTATTACAATCACAGTCCTTGCATCCAGTATCTTAACTACACGACATGTCAAGACTAAAAAATGAGGATCTCCTGCAATTTAAATACACTCTTATCTTTAGGTGAAAGGTTTCAGTTCATTTTTCCATTGTCCTGTTTTTTCTTTTTCCAACAACCACGTTCTTCTCTTTTTTATCCGTAAAGGGAGGACTAAGTTTTAAATTGGTACTTTTGGGATAACTCAAGTTCTGAACACCCAAAACCTTACTTATAGATGAGTTGTCAAAAAAGTCTCCAGTGGTAATAGGCAGATATACTTCCTCAAACTTGGCCGGCGCTTAAGTTGCGCCGGGCCAGTAAAAACGAAACCTGCGTCGAGCGCAGTATCTTCACAGCAATTCCCCGCACACCCGTGGCCCCTCTCTAACCGGAGGTTTAGTGGATCCACTCCCGCTCTATCGGCGGCCTCCCTCACTGGGGAGAATCCCGCTCTATCGGCGGCCTCCCTCACTGGGGAGAATCGGCTCAGAGTAAAAACGAAACCTACCTTGGTGCTGATAACGCTAAGGTCGCAAGTTCGTTCCCCATACGGGCCACCACTTGTTGCACGCCCTTGCCAGCAAGGAACACACGAAAGTGGAACTTGTTATTAACAATTTATTAACGCTGTACAGGGACCGAAGTCGCACCCAAGCCGGTTCTCAAGCTAAGCTAGCTTCTTCCGGCTTCTTCTTCTTCTTCTCCTTTTTTCTCCCCTGGGCACTCTCTTATATAGGAATCCATCTCCAATCACCCTCTGCCACGAATAGCACACCCATTGGGCGCCGCCGCAGGGATCCGCCCGCTGCCCAAAACCTTCCCTAATAAGGGAACATAGAAATGCGGAACATAGGCTGATCAGCTGATAGGAAGCAGGCTATCCGCGCCATGTTGGTGGCGCAGTAAGAAAAAGGCTCCCAACACATAGGTACTTATCCAAATCTGGGGTGGGAACAGTGAGATTATTCTCCTAATAATGACTAATAATTTTTGTTGTACCTAGTAAGGTAAGGTAAATTTGTACCAGGCCACACGATCATATATAAACATATGAGGAGAATATTCAAATACTGCTCAGAGAAGGAGCTCCAAACTTAATGCCAGGCATTTAACAGTACTGAGAGAAAACTTCTATAAAACAGGGCTTCTCCATTCTTCCGTGGCTGCACAGTAGAATTCCCTGAAGAGTTCTTCCATTCTTAATGACCAGCCGTATCCCAGACTAATTAAATCGGAATCTTTGGGCATGGGACCCAAGTGTAAGTGATGTTTTGTTTTAAATCTCCTCAGCCCCTGCATAGCCAATATGAGAACCATTGATTTAGAGGAATTTATTGACCATTAGCCATGTAGCAGTTAATAATTGGGCTATGGGGCAGGAGGAGGTGGTTAATAGTGTGGACGCTCCAAGCAGAAGAAACTGAAAAGGATGAGAGCTAAGATTTAGGAAGGTGTATTTAAAAAGATAATAAGTTAAATCACTGGAGTACACTGAGCATTTTGGGAAATGAGGAGGAAGTGATGAGAGAAGCAGCTAGACAGGCCCAGTAGAATATTTGGCAAGTCCTTGTTGCCATGCTAAAAAGCTTGGGTTTTATCCCTGATTGTCAGAGAAAGATTGGAATCTGGTTCCTGGGGAAGTTACCAGATTGGATTTGCATGTGAAAAGGAGCATTTTGACTGTTGGTTGGAGAATGAACTGGAGAGGAAGGCAAACAAGACCAGTGGTGGGGAGAACAGTTAGTGCTCCAGAAAAATGATGATGAGGCCATGCCTAGGGAAATGGATTAGGAAGAAGAGGTCCAACTGATATATTAAGGAGGTTAAATGAATAGAATTTGGAGATGTAACCGTGAAGTATATCTCTCAGATCTCCTGAGGTGTGGAATATAATTGACCAGTGGCCTTAGTTTCTTTTTCTGTAATTCCATCACTTCATTCATGACAAGGCCATGCTTTCCATTTCCTGTTCCAAGCTAACAAATGAGTGTGAGAAGAATGAATGTAAGCCATTTTTATAGGATACAGGACTCCTATAGCTAAACTTTGGCCTGGAACTCCCCATCGCCCTGTTTGAAACGCTCCTGTCTTCCTGCACTGTATTCCTTCCTCCCTCACTGCCATAGATTGAGCTTTAGAGTCCCTTCTTATATATATATATATATATATATATATATATATATATATATAGCATCTGCAGTTGGGACTTTGTAAAGTGTTAGGTTACAAGGATGGAGCTTTTATTAATGGGATTTTTGCTGTTACCAAGGAGACCCTAGGAAGATCCCTTGCTCCTTTAGCAGTGTGAACACAAGAAGATGGTCATCCATCTAGAAGCCAAGAAGAACCAACTTGTCGCACTCTGACATGGGATTGCTCAGCCTCCAGAGCTGTGAGAAATAAATTTCTGTTCGTTATAGACATAGACAGCTAGACTATGTATTCTGTTACAGCAACCCAAATAAACTAGGATACTTTTTCTTCCACAAGTCATGGCTGCATTGCAGCCTAAAGCACCTCGCTATTCCTAATTCCTTCCCCCACCCCTTTACCTTTCACAGGCTTTCCCCTCAGTATTCTCTTGCACATCTCACCCTGTGTCTGTGTCTGCTTCTTAGACGATGCAAACCAAAACAGTACTAATTACATGTACGGAAGAAGGACTAAAGATCCTAAGAGGATTTTCAGGTTGCTGTGTAGAAACAGAATGAATTTTCATCAGCATTACAAGGAGTATAAAAGGCTAGAATGACAAGATCATCTTTGTATATGTTTTCTTTTCAGGATTCTAGGGTATTCAGATAAAGGTCCCCAAGAGAGCTGCATGTTATGATTACAGAATTCAGAAGACAATTCAGGTATACAGGTATAAATTTAAGTCTTCATATATAAGTTGTAACTTCTGCTACAGCTGTGTATGAGGAGATAAAGGATATTGGTTACTGTGAGAAAAGATCTGAGCATAAAAACTGGGAAATTATAAAGGATACAATGAAGGAGGCTTAGTTGGCTAGAATGAGAGGAAAACACACAGGCAAGTACGAAAAATTAACTTCTTTGAACAGGGAAGGGAAAAGTGTAGATAAAGATAAGCTAAACATTCCTGAAATCAAGTATGTTAAGAAATAAAATGACTCATTGGGTATCAAGTATGTTGGGTAAGTTAAGTAAGCGTTGTTTAAATAGAGTGGTTGTTGAAAATAACCACATGAAAAAAATCTTTAAGAAGGAATAGAAAGTGTGGAAGTTTGATGTGGAATACATATTGCTTAGAAGAGCTTTGACTGGAATGAAGAAATGAGAAGAAATAGGGTGGTAGTAGGAGATTCTAGAGATATTTTTATGTTTTACTTGAATTGCAAAAAATGTGAGAGGATTCATCAAGCAGCAAGGAACCAGGATTTAGAATGAAAAATAAAAATAAATGACTTGCAGTTGTTCTAAGGGATAGGAGGGAAATATACTAATAACACAAGTGGTAGAGCTGACCCTGAGCAAGTGAAGCTATGACTTCCTTTTCTTTGAGCCAAATGGTCTTGGAGAAAGACACCTAAGTTTCGAGGTGCAAAAGAGGGAAGGTAAAGCTGTTTTCATGTGGTAGCTTCAATTTCTTTCTTGAAGGATAGTACTGGGAAAGCATAGTATGGAAAAGGCTAGAGAGTCTTGAAAAGGAGAGATTTTTAAAAGGAGCTTTTGGTCTGAGGATAGGATACTGAAGCTTAGGATTTCTCATTTCGCTGATGATGAGAATAAAAGACATAGAATAAAGCAGGAGATGAAGAAAGCAGGAAGCTGTCAAGGATGACTAGTTCTCATGGTGAGCCCTAGGATTCTGACAGGAATCAGGATGCAGGAAAACACTGAGGCAGGTCCAAAGTCCTCAGTGATACTGTGTTGTAGCGAGACTGATAAGAAAGAAGAAGGAATGAGGTTGATGGCATGAATTTCAAAACAGGATGCATTTTTGTAGGAGAACATGCAAATAGTGGTCCACTAACCCCCATGGGTAGTTGAAAGAATGCAATCCTCGCCATATCTTGAGAGCTAAGGCATAGGGAGAAGAGAAATCCTTCCCTTGAGAGGAATGCAAAGATAGTTCTGTTCTCTGAGCAGAGCCAAGTTTCAGTTAATTAATCATGATTACGATGATGATAGTAGCGTTTATTAACACATTGCAATCTAGGCACTATCCCAAATATTTTTTTATTCATATGAAGTTATTTATAACAAGCTAGCAGAAGGGGTGATTTGTGAAGAAGCTGAGTGTGTAAAAATGTGCTTTTAATGATAAAATAAGTAAACTCCGGAAGGTACAATGAAAAGGATGACAAAGTCAGCAGAGAAGGTCAGGAGAACATATAAAATGTTGTAATTAGAGTATTAGCTTTTTAAGAGTTTGGTCATGAGCAGGGCTTGTGAATCCTATTCCTCAAAGGCACTGTTGGTGGAGTCCCAAGGAGGGTATACAAAATAAAGGAAGAAAAAACTATCTAAAATGACACAGTTTATAACTCAGGTTTTATTCCTAAAACTTATATGTAACTATTGATATTTGTAAGTTGCGATAAGTAGATGACCCATAATTATTCATTTTTTGCTCTGATTTAAGACCTAGACTAAGAAAGTACAGATATCATCTGCTTGACACCCCCCACCCTAGCCCACATTCTAATGTCTTAGAAAACAAGTCACAAACTTGGAAGCTATGAGTCAAATCTGAATTGTGTTTGATCCACAAATATTTTAAAATTGTAATTAATTCCCAACACTTAAAAATTCAGGGCTTTTGCTTAAGGGAAAAAGGAAGGAATGAAAGGAAGAAGTTCAACTAAAGTAACAAGTGGGTCCATTAAGGAGCTGGGAAGGTGGCCAAGCTTCTTCTCAGTTTCCCCACGAGTTTTGCAGTTTCAGCACTGGGAAGCCTCAATACCCTTTCATTTATAAGCAAACTAGGATAACTGGACACCCTAGATTCAGATGCATTTTTTAGATTGACACATCACAATTTGATGTTTGCCAAAAATGTTACCAGATGAATAGGCATTATTTAACTACCTTCCGTAGATTTCTGAGTTTTCCAGATTTTGGTCTATCAAAGGAAGAACTTAACTGTTTTAATCCTCCCAGTCCAAGGGAGTACCTCCTCAAAGGAAAACAACTGCCCTACTTGAAGAATCTTAATGATGCAGAGGAAAGGAAGCAGTCCACATAGATGAATGCTTAAAGAAGATGAAAGTCCACAAATCCACCACAAAGTTTGTTAACATCTAACCCATGCATTCATTGTACTGTAAGACCTAATCTCAATAATGGTTTATTTTGATTAAATAGATTCTTGTGGGTGTACCTAGGCAGATTTAGCCATATGTTACATGCTGGTTAAACTTGGTGGCAGTAAGAAAGACAGGAAGGAGAGATACAGATGATGGAGTTAATTGGGCTAAGGATTCTGTTGAAATTGTTGAGTCTAAAGAACCAGCTTTTGGACAGAAAACACTCACAATCAAGAGCCTTGATGCTAGTGTGGGACCATGTGCCTTGCCCTCAGCCCCTGGGTTCTCCACAGAACAGGGCAACAGAGGGGACAACCAACAGACCAACCTAATTGAAGAAAAGAAGGACTTTTCTTTCCAGAAGGAGTTTCATTTTAGGACTGAACTGATACCCTACCACAGAGACCAGCTGAGTGGTAGATAGGCTTGAAGAGGGTTACTGATAAATGGGTGTTACCTGGGATCCCCTGGGAGGGCTGAGATCAGATCATGGGGCCTATAGTCTGTCATGGGAGGCCAGGTTAGGCAGAAGTAATCATCAGAGGGCAAGATCCTGAAGAAGGGCATTTAGTCTACTGGTATGTTTGCACTGTGGTGCTGCTGCCTACATCCAGCAGAAATTAGTGATCTGAAGTGCTATAGGTCAATATAAAGGTGGCCTAATTGTCTTCACTAAAATTATAGTCTTCTTTGTAAAGATTAAGGGCTATTCATGAATAGTTCCTAGGATTTGTCAATATCCAGTTGACATTTAATGCTATTGCTGTCAGTGAATTTACTACTATAGCAAAGGTAACATAGTACTGACTGGCAATTGGTTTTCTCTCTATGCTAATATCTGAATTGCCTGAGGGTCATAAACAATACTATGGCTTGAACTCAAAGAATGGGGCATTGTGCCAAAGAATTTACAAAACCCAGCATAGGAAAAAACAAAAAAACAAACAAAAAAAAAAACAAAAGAAAGCAAAAAAAAAAAAAAAACCTAGAAAAACAAGAATATGAAACAACAAAATGCCTCCAAAGCTTCCAGCTCCACCAAAACCAGTTCATAGAGCACTGAGAAGGAAAGAAATAATAAGCTACAGAACTGATAGTTCTGAAAGGGTATCAATCAAGGTAAAATATTCAAGAAGGTGCTTGGTGAATTTTTTTTTTTTTGGTACTGGAATCGAACTCAGGGCCTCACGCTTACAGGCAGGCACTGTGCTGCTGAGCTACATCCTCAGCCCTGGTGAATTTAAAGAAGATATAACTAATCAGATAATGATCCTAATGAAACAAATGATCAGTGAGTCTAGTCTAGAGAAGACACTAGTAAATAGATATCAGAGCTAAAGAAAGGGATGCAAAACATGAATACCCAGCAAAGAAAAAAAATTAGAGTCCATAAGATAGGTCCGAACAGAAATCCAGGAGATTAAAAACATGACAGCATGGGTAGCAAAAGTGACCAATGTTAAGACAGAGTGTCAGGCATAGAGGACAGGGCTGTGGTTAATGGTCAGTTAATGAAAGATACTTTAAAAACAAAAGAACAAGAAAAATGGATCTAACAGCACCTCTAGGACTCAATGTGGAGAAATATAAGAGTAATTGAAATTAGTGAAAAATCAGAAGATAGCACAAAGGACATTAAAAAACCTCTTTACACAACTAACAGCAGAAAATTTTCTGGATATTAGAAAAGAATTTAACATACATATAAGTGAAGCATACAGAACTCCGAATGGGCATGATCAAGGAAAACAAAACAAAACAAAAAACACTTCACATAATAGTTAAAATTCCAGAAATACAACTTAATCTTAAAGGCTGCTACAGAAAAGCAACAAATCACCTATAAATAAAGGAAAACCTACCAGAATTACAGCAGATTTCTCAACACAAACCTTAAAGGCAAGGAGAGTATGAAATGGAGTGTTTCAAGCTCTTAAAGAAAACTTCCAACTCAGACTGCAATATCCTGTGAAAATACCTTTCAAAATTGATGGAAAAATAAGATACTTCCATTGTAAAGAAAACCTAAAGAAATTCATGACTGGGAAAGCAACACTCCAAAATATCCTCAAGAATATCCTAGAAGGAGAAAATGAAGGTAAAAATGCCAAAAGTTCCAAAAAATGAATACATCAGGTAGGGCTAGCAATTAAGTAGAAGGGAAAGAGAGCAAAACTACAACAGGAAATTAATACAATGACAAGATTAACTCAATACCTATAATTATTACCTATAATTATACCTATAATTATCCATGTAAATGGACTCAATTCACTGGTCAAAAGATGCAGATTAACAGAATGGATCAAGAAACAAAATCTAATGATATGCTATATACAAAAATCATTTAACACAAAACAGAAATTCATACATTAAAAATCAAAGGTTGGGAAACAATATTTCATGAAATGAGAACCTAAAAACAAGCAGGAGTAGCTAGCTTGTATTCAGACAATGAGAATTTCAAGCCAAAGCTGATTAAAAGAGGCAAAGAAGAACATTACATATTTAAGATAGGAGGTTAGGGCATGACAAAGCTGGCTGTGGAAGTAGACATGACCTGATCCTGGGACACATGTACAGAGCAGTTCCCAAAGCTCTGCACATGGACTTCTTATGACAACTCTAACTGGTTTTCAATAGGATGGCCTAGACCTAATGTCAGCCTGAGGTGTGGGATCCCTTTACCACCTCTTAGGATCTATATATGGAAGTTCTCGTGTGTTTCCTGGAGATTTGGGCAGCATGAGGGACACACTGATGCCGAGGAGAACTTGCTGTCATGACCTTTCCTCATGACAGTCCACACTGCCTTCTCCAGGGTGTTCTTCTGTCTTGCTTTTTCCTCTTTTATTTGGCTCAAGCTTGCATTGCAGAGCCAGTTTTTCCCTCACTCTTCACTTTTACATTCTTGAATAAACTTGACCATTGCCCTTTTGCTCCTTCTGTTTAAGTCTTTGAGATCAGAAGAACCTGGAATCTAATGCCAGAGGGAGAAGCAAGCAACCCAGAACCTGGAAATGTTTAGTTGGTGAGCCACTTTTAGAAGCAGGCTGCCAGATAACTTATTGGTCAAGGGAACTGTTCCACAGAAAGAGATAACAGCTATAATCATATATGCACCAAACCACAGTGCACCCAACTCCATAAAATAAACTTAAATAGACATAAAATATCAGGTCTACATAAACACAGTTATAGTGGGGGATCTCAATACCCCACTATCACAAATAGACAGATCAACTAAATGAAAAAATGAGGAAATATCAAAGTTGAGCCAAATTTTTGGACAAATAGACTTAATAGATATAAACAGTGTCCCATATCACAATTCATGACCACGGCACAGAACAAAGGATGAAATATTACCCAGAGTAAATGTCCAATTCAAACTCCAAGAAGGCCCAGAGGAACTGCCCTTAACCGAGACCCCACAGTGTGAGAGAGTCTCATAACGACAGCCCTGAACTGAAGCTTCTGTGGCTTTTTATTGGTAGAACCAGGAAGCAAGGATGAAAGACAAAGGAAGGACATGTGTGCAGGAATTCATGTAGAAGAAAGGGGAAAACAGGAGAAAAGGGTGGTCTGTTACATAACTGATCTTAGGGCCAATGTAAGTAATAAATCAGAGTATGCAGAGGATGACAGTTGGTGCATTCATTCCTTAAGGCAATGTGTTTTGATTCTACTTGGACTTGTGGTCCTGTAGGCTATCTTTTAATCTCTAACCATGCATCCCAGGAACTTTCTGGGTGTGTGGCTTCAAAAGTCCCTTATCTTTGCATATTCATCACATACATACCTCTGGTCAATGCCTCCACAGTTCCACCCAACAACAGAGTACACATTCTTTTTTGGCCACACATAGTACTTTTTCCAAAATACACCACAAACTAGCTAATGAAGTACACCAAAGTAAATGCAAAAGAATTGCAAATTTACCATGCATGTTATTAGATCAAAGTGCAACAAAATTAGAAATTCATAGGAAAAAACCACAAAAACTGTGCAAACATATGGCAATTAAACAACAGACTCTTGAATAATCAATGGATCACAGAGGAAATTAAGAAAGAAATAAGACAGTTCCTTGAATTAAGTGATAATGCTAGTACAACATACCAGAACTTATAGGACAGAATGAAAGTAGTTCTATGAGAGGATGTTTATAGCAGTGAATACCTATATCAGAAAAATAGAACAAGTCAAATAAATAACTTATTGATGCACCTCAAGAACTTCGGAAAACAAGAAAACTCCAATCCCAGAGCTTGTACAAGGAAGGCAATTATAAAGATCAGAACAGAAATTAATGAAACAGAGGCTAAAAAAAAATTATAAAGAATCAATGAATTGAAGAGTTGTTTCTTGGAAAGAATAAATAAAATAGACAAACCCTTAGCCAATCTTATCAAAACAAAAAAAAAAAAGGAAAGAAAAGACACCAGTTAATGCAATTAGAAATGAGAAATGTAAAATCACAAGGAACACTACTGAAATCCAGAAAATTATTAGACAAATTCTACTAGAACTTCAGGGAAGATCTAACACCAATACTCCTCAAACATTTTAAGGAAAGCAAGAGAGAAGGAGTAATTCCAAAATCATTCTCAGAAGCTAACATTACTCTGATTGCAAAACCAGGCAAGGATCTAACCAAAAAACAAACAAACAAACAAACAAACAGACTTATAGGCCAATTCATTAATGAACATAGATATAACAATCCTTAAGATAGTGGCAAACAGAATGTAACAAGTCATCAAAAAAATCCTATAGCATGACCAAGTATGCTTCATCCCAGTTATGCAAGGATGGTTCAACATACTCAAATGAATAAATGTAATTCATTACATAAATAGAATCAAGGACAAAAATCACATGCTCATCTCAGTAGATGCAGAATTTATCCCAGGCACATACAACTATTCTAGCTTTGACAAAGGACCCAAAAACATACACTGGAGGAAAGATAGTCTAATAAGTGGTGCTGGGAAAATTGAATATGTACATGCAGAAGATTGAATCTAGACTTACATAACTCACCATGCAAATAAAGATAAAAATGGATCAAAGATCTAAATATTAAAATAGAAATTATTAACCTTCTGGAAGATAAAATAGGTAAAACTCTTGAAGACATAAGTATATGCAAGGTATTTCTGAGCAGAACCTCAATGGCACAGGAAATAATACCTAGAATCCACAAATGGGATCGTATCAAACTAAAAAGCTTCTTCACATCAAAGGAAAAAACAGAGTAAAGAGATAATCTGCGGAATGGCAAAAGCATTTTGCTAGCTATTTCATGGACAAAGACTCTCATCAAGAATATATAAAGAACTCAAAAAAAATTAGACTCCCCAAAATAAAAGACTCAATTAAAAACTGGGCAACTGAAATGAATAGACACTTCTCAGAAGAAGAAGTACAAGTGGCTAATATACACACGAAAAATGCTCATCATTGCTGACCATCAGAAATGCAAATTAAAACTACACTGAGATACTATCTTATCACAGAAAGACAAAAAACCAAAAATAACAAATGCTGATGAGGATGTGGGAAAAAAGGAACTCTTCTACATTGTTAGTGGGAATGTAAAGTAGTTCAACCACCATGGAATCAGTATGGAGATTCCTCAAAAAACTAAAAATAGAAATTCAATTTGACCCAGCTATCCCCCTTTTAGGTATTTCCCAAAAGAGTTAAAATCAGCATATTAGAGGAATACATATATTGTAGTCAGAGTTTGCAAGAGAATAGATTTAATATGGGACACACAATTTATAGGATTATTTTATAATACTCACCCAAAAAAGTCAAATGCAGAGGAGTACAAGAGATCTGTCCATGTGCTAGAGACCCAAAAATCCAGCTGAGGGCCTGGATACCATGGCAATTTCCTGCACAAGTCCAGCTGAAGATGTAGAGCCCATGGCAATGTCCTCCATGAGTCCAACTGGAGGCCTAGAGACCACAACAATGTCTTGTGCAAGCCTGTATCAGGGATCTGCAATGGGAGGGCCTGAAGGTCAGTGGTGGAAGCTAGGAAGTCTGCACCAGTGGGATGAAGGCTGAGGGATCTGCAGTGAAGCCAGGAAGCAATGCTCAAGGTAAGGACCAGAGTGCCCCCAAAAAGAGCCACAACCATCCTCAGTGACAGTGAGGACCCAAGCTCCTCCAGTGATAACAGCTGAGTTCATATCAGGAAAACCAGCATGACAAACTTCTCCAGGAGAATCAACAGCGTATCATCTTCCCCTCCAGTTCCCTTTTTATGCTGTTGGCAGCAATCCTCAGGTGGGTCTTCCACAACCAAAACCACACTGATTCAGCTCAGCTGGGTGTTACAAGTTGACCATTAGTTAATCCACCACAGAGAGAGAGAGCAAAATAGAGATAGATAGGAAATGGAAGTTCAAATGGTTGCCCAAATTATATATTCCATTGTTTCAAAAGTACTTTAACTTATATGGTAATTAGTTTCCTTTATAGTGCTAGGTTATCTTAGTTCATTGCAGAGAAAGTTTTGTTATTAACTGTTTCTTCTTTGCAAGAATCTTTTTGGTTTATATCTTTTACTCCAAGTGTCTTAGTTACTTTTCTCATTGTTGAGAAAAAATACCCAACACCCAAAGTTAAAGGAGAAAAGGTTTATTTTGGCTCACAGTTTGTAGAGGTTTTAGTTCATAGTTGGCTCGCTCCAAGGCAGGGTGGCATGGCAGAGGGACATTGCAGAAGAGAAACAGTTCATGGCAGGCAGAAGGCAGCAAGCAGCAAAGTAGTAAAGCGGCAAAGCAGTAAGCAACAGCAGCTACCCTCTTTCTGTCCATTAGATCCTACCCTCAGGACCGGTAGCTCTCATAGCCAGGATGGGTCACCCTTAATCCTAGCATCACACCGTGAATCGATCCCAACATCACATTCTTGACCCAGCATCTCACAGCCTGTACCCAGCCACCTCTGAAAAGCCCCACATTTGACCTCATGAGGCTTTGAGGGGACATCTAAATACAGGCCATAATATTGAGTAACTACTTTGAAGATAATGATACATGGTGTAACTACTGTTATTCCCTTATCATGTTGTTATGAAGTTGTGTTTCATTTTTCCATAGAATAAAAAAGTAAAAAAGAAATAAAAATGCTAGCCTTAGCTTACACAGTCAGAAGAGAACCAAGAGAACTTGTGTGTTATCGTTGTAGGAATATGCAGCCTCTTACTGTGTGGAAGATTTGTGGAAGCTCTCCATCCTTACTGACCAATGACTTCCCTTCATTTGATTCTAGTTTTTAAAAATATAGATACTGCATATTGACCTATTATGTAGCAAATGCAATATACTCTAAATCTTTTCAATGTACAAGTTTAGATAGCTATTAGATGTGACAGTATTTCAACTGAACAGAGGTTCCCCAATGTTCAGAAATGTATGAAATTTGAAAGCTACCCTCAGAACTTTCCCTGAAGTACAAACATGTGTGCTGCTTTTCAAAAATAAAAATTTAGCAATTTTATAGATAATTTTTCAGATTAAACAGCAGTTGCTTCAGGTAAAGTTCAGGCAATCAGGGGCTGTGGTGAAGAAATAACCATGTATAAATGCTGGTGTGGCTGGGTAATTGCTATAATACACCCTCCTGCTTCCTTAATTCAAGGATCTGGAGAGGGCAAACTTGGCTGTGTTTATTACCCACAGCTCTTCCAGCTGTCAGTCAGCCTCCTGGGGCACTTCCAGGACACCTGCCACTTTGGCACCGATGCTCTAGCACTAGACACTGATTTTTCTATTAGGAAAGAAACTGAAATGCCACGGAGTACATGGGATCTATCAAGGTTAAATGGGCTGTTTACTCTATCAAGTGAACAAATGAGAAGTGATTCAGGAACAGAATGGGTAGTGTGCCTCATTCTGCAGAAAAGAAAACTTATTTCTCTCAAAGCAGACTAATATTTAGCAAATGGTAGGTAATCTACAAATATTTGTTGAATTAATATTTACTGAATAAATTGCTTGGCCTTTGGTCATTTTAAGTTTCTAGAACCAATAATGACTTTAAGAATTAAACTAGCTTGAGAGATAAACAAGCTAGATTTATTAGAACTGTCTTTTTGGAGCAATTATTTTTTTTTTGCTTTTTGCTAAAACAACAAATATAGGCAATTAAGTCTATTATTCATGTAAGAAATTTAAAGCAAATCCTCTTCTTAATATTAATTTTCCAGTTTAATATCCAGTAATGGTTGTGCTCTTTAATTTTTTCTCATTTCTTATATTGTTAATATTGTCAATAGGAGGTGAAAACTATGCACAATATTATCAAAATGACACTAACTGGTAAAATCAACATAAAATGGGACAAGTTTGACTCAACTGAAATCACATTTATAGATAAAATGTCACCTTAATAAGTAGAAAGTCAATACAGAAAGAATAGTACTGAGAATAGTGTGGGATTCATGAACTGGTGAGAAGGAGCTCATTGTGGTTTGTGTCTAGATGTCCACACAAAGCCTCATGCAGTCATAGGGTGCAGGTTTTTCAGAGGCAGCTGAATTTAGAGTTTATTATTGGTTCATTGTCTAGTGCTGGGATTGGGGCAGTGAATGCTACGCCTGCACTAGGGTGGGTAGCCTGCGTACAATATAAGAGATGGAAAAGAGGCTCTCTCTCCACTTTTGCTCTTGCCGCTTTTGCTGTCTTCCACTGCCATGAACTGTTGCCCTTCTGCCACACTGCCCTGCCTTGGAGCCAGCTGAGTATGAACTAAAACCTCCACAAACTGTGAGCTAAATAAACTTTTCCCTCTTTAACTTTGGGTGTTGGGTATTTTTTCCCAGCAACAAGAGAAAAGTAACTAACACAGAGCTCATTCAGTAGTTTTAAAATATATATGTCTAACCCATGTCCCATACCCACCAGCAGCAATAGCCCCTTGCTGCTGTCCCTGGTGGCACCAGCAGGCCTGGTGTTTCCTAACCACCAGTCAGAGGAAGAAGGCAACCCTTGGTCACTGTCTTCAGATCTGCCATTCGATATGGTGAGCTATCTATATCCTGTGACACCCATCCTCCACCCAACAGCAGAGAAGATCCAGCACGGACATCTTTTGGCTTTCTGCTCACTGGCAGAAAGCAGTCAATTTCAGTTTCTATCTGCTCTCCACCTAGCTGTGGAACAAGGTCTAGGACAGCCCTCCTTCCTACAGTAGAAGGCAATCCAGAAGCCGCTGTTTCAGGTATGCCTGGTCTTGTACTTCCTAGTAGAAGGCATCCCAGGCAAATGCTTCTCTTTCCTAGTGGCGTTGCCCAAAGGATGTACCAGGAATATTGCTATCCATATTTGAGGCCAAGTACTAGAAGGAATCATATATACTAGCTATATTGAGAAGATTTTTTAAAGCAGCAATGATAAAATTACTTCCTTTGAAACAAATGAAAATAGAACACCTCAGCAAAGTAAACATTTATTAAGATGGAAATTGTAAAAGTACGGTAAGGACAATGAATAATATACAACTATAATGAAGACAAGAAAACACACTTGATAAGCTCAAAGGTAGAATGGAAATGAGAATAGAAAAGAATCAGTGAACTGCAGCACAAATCGATGATAAAACTTATTGAAGTCATGCAAAACCACATTATAACTAAACTTCTGAAAACTAAGATAAAGAAAAGAGTCATAGGGGCCGGTGAGATGGCTCAGCGGCATACGCGCCTGCCTGGCAAGTGCGAGGGCCCGAGTTCGACTCCCGGAACCCACATATGAAAAAAGGCCAGGTGATATCGCTCAGCGGCACGGGCGCCTGCTGGTGCCCAAGGTCCTGAGGTCGACCCCCGGTACCCACAAAAAAAAAAAAAAAGAAAATAGTCATAAAGGAACCAGAGATAAGCAATTCATTACATATAGGGGACCCTCAATTCAAAAGGTGGTGAATTTTCATCAGAATCCAGAGAATCCAAAAAAGAGCACCCCAACATTTTTGTGCTGAAGAAACAAAAAAGAATTGCAACTCTAAATTTTATATCTGGTAAAACTATTTTTTAGAAGTAAAGACATTCTCAGAAAAAGAACAATCATTTTTCCTTTAGAGTCTACCCTTAAATAATAGCTAAAGGAAGCTTATGAGCCAGAAAGAAAATGATGACAAAAAGAAAGGGCAAGCGACTGGATAAAATTAAGGGTATACACGATAGACCACCCTTCTCATGAATCCCTAAATCATTTCAACACCACTGTTGATATAACAGGTAGGGCATGGCAAGGCTGGCTGGGAAAGTATGCAGGGCCTGTCAATTACAAGATTCCAGGACAGCATCAAATAATTCCCAGGGCCCTGTATGTGGAACATCTCCCGAGCTCCCACAAGATGTGGATGGCATAAAAGAGACGAGATGCGTGGAGGAACCCTCTAGATGCAGAACACATTTTTATTATTGCTTTTATCCTTTCCTCTCTTTGGCCCAAGATCACTCTGCAAAGGCAGTTCTTGCTTTACTCCTTCACCTCTTTTCAAATAAACTTTGGGCACCATTTTTGGCTCATCTCGTCCAATCCTTTGTTTGAAGCAAGAAAGACCTGGAAAACTTTTAATTGATGAGCCATTTCTAAAGGAACTACTGGACAAAATTATAACACCATCTGTTGTGGTAGTCTGTGTATGTAGAAATATTTGAAATAATGATATTTAAAAAGGAGAGAAAATAAAGGGGCTAAGAGAAAGCCAGCTTTTAGTACTTCACTAGAGGTGGTGAAATGTTGGTACTAGGACATTTATGATAAGTAATGTATGAATATTTAAGACATCAACCACCAAGAAAATTATTCAAAATAACAATTTCAAAAACAATGAATAAAATGGGAAATAATTCTTAAAAATTGTTTGAGTATTTAATCCATAGCAAATCAAGAACTTGAGAGAGACAGAGGAACACAAACCAGAAGAAACAAAAACAAATGATAAAAGGGGAAATTTAAATTTTTTATGTCAATAATTATTTTAAATAAAAACTGAATTACTATAAATCAAAAATTGGCAGATTAGAAAAAATATTACTCATCTATGCAATATTTATAAGAACTCAGATCAAATATAAAGATAAGTAGGTTAAAGCTAAAATGATAAAAATATGTCATAATAACATTTATAAAAATTGAAATAGAGCCTATACTAAAATCAAACAAAGTAGATCTCAGAGCAATGAAAATTGCTAAGGAAAAATGAGGGATATTGAATAGTGATAAAAAGAATAATGCAAAAGAAAACATAGCACTAAACAACAGAGCTTCTCACTGGCCCACTCATCAGTATAGGTGCCATCTTGGTCCTAAAGCAAATGGCAACCACTTTAAAATAACTGACTCACCTGAGGAATGTAAAACAGATGATTTCATAAAATTAGACAGTCAAATAGTAGTTACAAAAGCCTTGAGTGTTAGGAGATGGGAGAGTTCAAAAAGTACATTGTTGGACAGAAGGAATATATATTTTTTTTTTATTTTAAAGAGAAGAAAAAACAAAACAAATCAAAAGAAGAATAAATTTTCAAACCAACATAATAGGAGGGTAACAATGGTTAATACATTACGTATTACTATCTTTAAGTTAGTTATTCAGGACACCAGACATTAGCATTCAATTGTCCAAACATTATTGGCACAAACCTTACTCTTCAATGAACTAAGTAAAAATGGTAGTGTATCTATCTTAACCATCTTATATGTATATATATACAATTTTTTTTTCCCTTTCCCTTCTTTCTTTTCCCTATTCCAGTCTCTCTTTCCTTTTGACCAGTTTCTTTTTGATTCACCGTATCTATTGTACATTTTGGATCTTATTTACTCTTTCAGTTTCTCATACTAGAGAGATAATACGATGCTTACACATGTGCTTCTGGTTTATTTCACTTATGAGTATTTTCTCGAGTTGCATCCATTTACCTATAAAAGTCTCCAGTTTATCTTTCTTTATGGCTGAATAGTACTCCATTGTATAAAAATACCACATCTTTCTTATCCATTCCTCAGTTGATGGGCATTTGGGTTGTTTCCAAGATCTGGCTATTACAAATTGTGCTGCTATAAACATGGGTGCACATATATCGCTGTGGTACGATGTTTTTAATTCTTCTGGGAAGATGCCCAGAAGGGGAATAGCTGGGTCAAATGGGACCTCCAACCCTAGTTTTCTGAGGAATCTCCACACTGACTTCCACAGTGGCTGTACCAGTCGACACTCCCACCAACAGTGAAGAAGGGTTCCTTTTTCCCCACAGCCCCTCCAGCATTTGTTATTAGTTGATTTCTTAATAGTAGCCATTCTTTCTGGGGTGAGATGGTATCTCAGTGTTGTTTTAATTTGCATCTCTCGAATGACTAGTGATGTTGCACATTTTTTTGTATATTTGTTTGCCATTAGTATTTCTTCATCTGAGAAATGTGTATTCATCTCAGATGCCCATTTTTGGAGTGGGTCTTTAAATTTGGGAGGTCTGATTTTTTTGAGTTCTTTATATGTTCTCGATAGTAATCCTTTGTCTGAGGAACAGCTGGCAAACATTTTTTCCCACATTGTGGGTTGTCTCTTCACTCTGTTGGTGGTTTCTCTTGCTGTGCAAAAGCTTTTTAATAAGATGTTGGACAGAAGGAATATTTTTAAATGTCTGGAATGGGCAAATAGGTAAGTGAATGTCTAGGGCCAAGGGGTAGGGTAGAGAGGACGAGGAAAGAGGGGCAGAGGGGAAAGGGGAAATGACTACAACTGATCATGGAGTTTGTTTCCTGGATGATGAAACTATCCTGAACTTTACTATAGTAATGGTTGTACAGCTTTGTGAGTGTACTAAGCACCATTGTGTTGTACACTTTAAAAGGGTGAATTGTATGATTTGTGAATTGTATCTCAATCTGTTTAAAAAATAAAAGCAAAATAATGGAATACAGCCAAATCAGTACTAAAAGGGAAATTTATAGCATTAATTCTTACACTAGCAAAGAAGAAAACTAATCAAACAACTCAAGAGTCTAGACTATTTTCTAGAGAAAATGTGTTTGTATTTTAAAGTGGCTTGAAGAGTATTAATGAAGAATAAGCAACAAAGCCTTAGGGCTGGTAACTTTTTCACCTAGTTGAAAAAGTTCCAAAGACTAGTGAAAGACAAAATAAAAATGTGTCTAGACTGCAACTCAGATGCCATGCTTATCCAGCTGTTTTCACAGTATCTTCATTTTAAAGTGCCTTATAGGTACTTTAAAGATAATTTTTAAACACAGATCAATATAAAAATCACTCTCAGTTCTAATTAATTCTTATGGTATTTCAACATGTGTATTTTTATCCATGTATTGATTGAAATAGCTAAATCCTTGGACATTCTATACTATTTATGCAATTTTATAGGCTACTTTTCCCCCTAAAATATGAACAGTTTTCCATTATATTAAACATCTTTATGTAACATACTTGTGATACAGTAATATTTTATCTATTGAAGACTCTTTAATATCTAACCATTTTCCTATTATGTACATTCCAGTTGTTTCTATCACTATCCTAAAAATCATTATGGATACAGCTAGAATCAGGGACAAGATTATTTTTTTCTGAATAAATTCCTAGATATGGAAAGTTTTTTTTTTTTTTTTTTTTTTGTGGGTACCGGGGGGTCGACCTCAGGACCTCGCGCGCCAGCCGGCGCCCGTGCCGCTGAGCGATATCACCGGCCCGTTTTTCGTATGTGGGTTCCGGGAGTCAAACTCGGGCCCTCACGCTTGCCGGGCAGGCACTTGAGCCGCTGAGCCATCTCACCGGCCCGGAAAGTTGTTTTTTAACTCTACAAATGATCTGAAATTCTTTTTTTTTTTTTTTTTTTTTTTTTTTTTGTGGGTACCGGGGGGACGACCTCAGGACCTCGGGCGCCAACAGGCACCCGTGCCGCTGAGCGATATCACCGGCCCCTTTTTCGTATGTGGGTTCCGGGAGTCGAACTCGGGCCCTCGCGCTTGCAAGGCAGGCGCTTATGCCGCTGAGCCATCTCACCGGCCCATGATCTGAAATTCTACAATGAAAAAAATCTTATTTTATCATATCTTGTATTCTTGGGTTTAATAGTTAACTCTTATAATGACAGTAATAAGTTTTCTTTCTTTCTTAGAGTACAGATATCAAATAACAATTCTTTAGTATAATATGGAGTTAAGATAAAAATAATGTGATCATTTTCAAAATTATAAACTTAACCAATTTTTATAATACATGACTGTTATCTACATTGGCCTCCAGAGATTTCAAGAGATTTAAGATATAATCTAAATAAATCAGCAGTAACATCTTCAGATTTGCCTCCTTTAGACATGATGGAAGAAAACAGAAGGTAGTAAGAACACATAATATGATTTTCTAATATATGCAATATCTCCCCAATATCAGGAATTTTTTATTTTCATAATTAAAGTGGATATTCAAAGGTATTAGATGAAGACCATTTTAAATTGGAGTCTTCATATAATTTAAGAAATAGTGAATTTTCCCCCTAAATAATCCAGAAAATTGTCCTAATAATTTCTATACTGTGAAAATTTCCTTATAATGCTCTATTGCCATACTTCTTTAAAAATGCATTTCCTGCCAGGTGCAGTGGTACACTCATGTAATCCCAGCACTTGGGAGGCTGAGGCAGAGGATTGCCATGAATTCGAGGCCAGCATCAGGTACACATTGAGTTCAAGGCATGCCTGAACTGTACAGTGAGACCATATCTCATTAAATAAATAAATAAATAAACCAAAAATATGCATTTTCAATATATAAATTAATAAAAGAATAGCTTCATTGTTGGAAATGCTACCTTCTTCTAAAATTTTTTAAAAGCAGTCATATCTCTAAGTGTTGCAACATTAAGAAAGGTTGACTATATATTAGCAAAAAAACGTAAAGATTATGACTGATCATTTAAAAGAATTAATAATAAAAACAATTAAAATGAAGCACAATATTATAGGCCTAAAGAGGTGTGATTAAAACCCACTGTGACAAATATAATATATGAATACAATTTCTGCATCATCAGGAGACTTTAAGACACAGCTAGGAAGCATTTAAAAGCATTCTAATACATATATATATATATATATATATATATATTACATAATTTTGGTTACACTTTCCTGTTGTGTTTAAAATCAAGTCAAAGTGAGACCTGTGTCAACCCCAGATGGGTGAGGATTTCCCATATGAGCGATTGCTTATCTTACTGTGGGTTGGTCATCCTCTCCCACCCACTAGACAAGACTACAACTACAGGTTACCAAATTCCACAGATTTCCACCACCCAAAACATAAAAGATTCCCAGTTCCTTACTGCAGTGTGTCTCATCTCTCTGAGCACCCACACTCTGCTTTTGAGTGCATCCTATATTTCTAATAAAACCTTCTCTTGACACTTAAAAAAAAAAAACACATTCAATTAGATAGTATTTTAATATAAGTAGGTAAATTGGACAAATCTGTATACTTTGTACTGCACCTCAAATCCCCAAACATTTCCTATGAGGCACCACAACACCTATTATTTATCTATTTTATATTATTACTATTATGTTTCATATTACTTCATCCTCATAACTCTACAAATAGTGTAGGTACTTTAATTATTCTTTTATTACCGTGGAAGAAACTGATGCTCAAAAAGTTTGCCTGGTGTGCTTAGAGTCATGTTGTTAATAACGTATTCAATCCTATCAAGGCATGCCACGTTAGAGCTTAAGCTGGTTCCTCTCTTGGAAGAGCAAATACTCTTGATATGTAAAATAATCTACAGACTTATCAAGTATTCATGAACCCAAACTATATTATAATGTCTAATTCTAATGAATAAGAGGGGGTTATACAAGACTTTTAAAAGGTCATGTTAAAGTGACTTGTTCACATTACTAACAGAATGTTGCTTCCATTTCCAGTAAGAACTAAGGAAACTAGAGTTAGTCTGCAGCATGTGATTTATGCTTAAATCAAGATAAGGAAAATCTTAATTATCAAAATTTTCCTCACAGTGGTCTTGAAATATAAATTTGAGCATACCTCAGGATAAGCCACGGAGGACTCTATTTCACTGTGCATTCATTTATCCCTTTATTAGTCATTTCCTCAGATTGATATGCTCTTCTCTTTACTGGTGGGCAAGGCTATGTACATTTTACCATGCTACAATTCAGAGTCTCGCCACATGATTTTTCTAGGTCTATACATTTTGCCCAAGTTGTATAACCTGTGGTGTACATGAACAAACGTAGTCTCGGCCAGCTTTGTGGGGGTTGGGGTGGGAAGGCATGCTCATGGGTAGCTGTTTTGAGTACAGCGCTGGGCTGCTCTTCTGTTGCTATTATCTAGAAATAGCAGAGGGACATTGTGTGTCCCTGACAATCCTCAGTGAGCCATGCGTAGTAGAGTTAAACTTGGCCACCACACACAGTGATTCAGCAATTTATCAGCAAAGAATGTGAAAGGGAGAAAGATGATTTTCCATGTTGGGTTTGGGTAAGACACATTATTCACTGTGTATAAATAAAGAGAAATCTACAGCTATTAATTTTGCTCTTTATTCTAAAGCTCTCCTAATGAAGGCACTTGGCTGATTCTGGAAAAATAAGATCCTACAGTATTTGCCTAATTGAGCATCTGGAAAGTAAAAACTGATCTGTAAGCTCGCACAAAAATGAAATAAAATAAAATGGTGTTTACAGGAATATATCTACATCACATGGATAAGGTATGGGAGTTACTTGTTGAGCAAAAGCTGTTCTGTGTCAATCTAGTAGACATGTAGAAGAGAGAAAATTCTGTTAATCCTATTTTATAGAAGAGTAAGAGGAGCCAATGCAAGATTAGATGACTCTTCACCACGTCATGCAGCGGGATACAATATCTGAACACCACTGCTCCCTAAAATCAGACTATGCTTGCCTTTATCCTTTTGTGCTGCTAAAGTGAAATACCATGGACGGGGTAAGCCACAAACAACAGCGTGTCTCTCACAGTTCCAGATGCTGGGAAGTACAAGTTCAAGGCACTGTAGGATTGTTATCTCCTTCCAAGATGGTTCCTTGTTTCTGCATCCTCTGGAGGGGACAAACACTGCACCCTCACATAGCAGAAGGCAAAGATGGAGGGGCAAAAAGGAACTGAAGTTTCTCTTTCAATTCCTTTCATAAAATTCCTAATCCCATCCTTTAGAGCACAGCCCTTATGGCCTAATCCCCTCCTAAAGGTCCTACCTCTTAATATTTTTGCATTGGAGATGAAGTTTTAACATGCATTTTAGAGGGGATAAAAACATTCAAACCACAGCATGCCTTTCCAAACAACACCAATTTTATTAAAATATAATGTTAACCCTTCCTCAAATTGACAGGTTAATAAAATTAACAATGTGAACTCTATCAATCTTTCTATAAAATGATTTAATGTGGTTGTGAACAGCTGTATGAAGAAATGATGGCAAATGACATTTCCAAAATCAGTTTTTAAAAAGTTAACCTTCTGGAAAACAACTATTTGTGTTTACTTGAGTATGTGACGTTTTTTTGAAGAAGAAAATTAGAAGAAAAAAGAGTAGCTTTCCAAAATGAAACTTGAAATTAGTAGTAGTAGAGAGAAAAGACTTTCAAAACCTAATTCTAAATTCCTTTCTGAGATTCACACGAGCACTTTAGCTCTAGAACAATGTCTCCAGAAACAAAATCTATAAATGATGACATTTATAGATCAATTACTATTACCTGGGGAACTTAGTCTACTCTTATTTTACAGTATAACTGCCAAAAGAAAATCATATATGGCATGTTTTGACTTGGCTCTAAGCTTTCTCAAAGATGTTCTTTCTTTTTCAGCTGTGACTCTGAAACTTACCTGCTATGTTTTTGGCCCAAACCCAGCTCTTCATTAAGTCTCCAGTGTGCAATGATTCTCTCTGGATTCCAGCCGGCCTCCTATTTCAAACTTTGCCGCAGTGAAAGAGTTCAGATACCAAAGCCACCAAGTGTTAATACGAGATAATCTGGGAGCTTCAGAGAGAGGAAAAGTATAAAATTTCTTGATTAGAGATTGGAACAGGCAATCATATAGAGAACACTTGGTTGTGAAGAACCGACAGGCAGAGACTTTTCAGCCACTGTGACAAGCTGCTTTCTTCACAGTTGCTAAGACGACTTCTTGGCCAAAAGATCTGAAAGGCCCACTTTCTGCTTTCTGGAAGATAGGCCACTGGGTAATCTGCTTCACTGCTCATTCACTTATTCTTTCTCCCATTCATTTCCTCAGTAACTTAATCAGCTATTTAAGAACAATTTTATTTTGAACAGTATAAAAAAGTGCTTCTAATAATTTAATGAATGTTCAAATTCCCTAGAAATCTTTCTGAAAAGTGTCTTCTAATTCATTCTGTACTTTAACCAAGTTCTCAGTTGAGGCTGATGCCACTCCTGCATGGTATGAGAAACAGAACTCGTTTCATTTCTCTTTTCCCTTAATTAGTGGTTCCCAAACTTGTTAGAAAAATGCAAATTCTTGGTCTCAGGCCAAACCCACTGAATCTTAGAGTGAGATCCAGGAACTCATATGTTATCAAGACCTCTGGTGGAGGTGATGCGTACTCACATTTCAGAATCAAGAAATGTAGACCATAATTTCTAAAGCCTGGCTGCACATTAGAATCACTTGGGGAGTTTGGGAGTTAAATTATGTTCTGAAAAAAGATATGCTAAAGTGCTGACCCTAGAAGATACCTGTGAACATGCTATTGTTTGGAAATACAGACTGCAGATATAATCAAGCTAAGATGAGGTCACACTGAATAAAGGTGGCTCCTGTATCCAGTGACTGCTGTCTTTAGAAGGACAATGGGATTTCGATGCACAGACATCTCAAGATGTAAAGTTCATGAGACAAAGGAGGCATAAACTGGAGCAATGTAGGTTTAAATGAGGGAATGCTAAGGACTGCTAGAAACCATCAGGAGGTAAGAAAGAAGCATGAGACAGAGTCTTCCCCAGAGACTAGAGCAAATATAAATTTGCCCAAACCATGACTTTAGATGTTCAACCTTCAGAATTGTGACGCAATACATTGCTGTTATTTTTTTTTTTTTTTTTTTTTTTTTTTTTTTGTGGGTACCGGGGGGTCGACCTCAGGACCTCGCGCGCCAGCAGGCGCCCGTGCCGCTGAGCGATATCACCGGCCCCTTTTTCGTATGTGGGATCCGGGAGTCGAACTTGGGCCCTTGCGCTTGCCGGGCAGGCGCTTAAGCCGCTGAGCCATCTCACCGGCCTACATTGCTGTTATTTATAAGGCAGTAAGTTTGAGATACTTTGTTATGGCGGCCCAGAAAACTAATGTAGACCTTTGCAAAACTAAACCAAACAAAACCAGAACAGAACACAGTGATGCTTATTACCCGATCAATTTAATTAGACTTCCTGGGGATAGTGTTTCTATGTTTGATTTTAAAAATCTCCCTCAAGGGATTTCAACATGTGGTCAGAGTTAAAGTATACAATTCTACCCACTTTTAGACTTGAATAGACTGTTTGTATTCTATTTTGCAATAAATCAAAATGCCAGAAGCAGTTGAATATCAGTAAGATGATGTCCCTATGTTTTGTGAGTACCAAAATCAGTTATGTAGATAGGAATTATATTATGAGAGTGTTTCTCAGAATTTTATTAGGGTTAGAGTCATCTGCAGTTGATCTTTAGTAGAAATGCAAAATCTTAGGATCCCCATAGTCCTACGAGTCAGAGACAGCATTTAAACAGTGTCCCCAGGTGATTTAAATGCACATTAAACGTTGAAAAATACTGTCCTTACCGCAGTAAGTTTTGAGTGATATGATAAAGTTATGTGTGAAAATGCTTAGTTTAATGGCAATGTTTAGAGCAGACTGGAAGGCTTTCAGAGCTTTCCAAAAGACATAATGTTCTGCAGTTATGAAAATGCTCTACAACTGAGCTATTTAACACATTAGCCACCCAAAACGAATGGCTAACGAGCATTTAAGGAGAGTATACTGTTGACAAACTGAATTTTAATATAATTGAATTTTAATTCTTTAAATTGGCATGTAAGTAGCCACATGTGACTAGTGGTTCCTGATTTTGACACCACAGGCTAGATGCGAAGATGAATTAGGCAGCATCTGTGGTAGCTGGAGAGTGAGCTGACGGCACCTGTGGTATGACATTATTAGATGGTATCAAAAAAAACAGCATTTTTCACATATGCCCACCCCCAAAAAAGCCAGGCAATCCAAATTTTTTCTTGAGTGGAGAAATGAAGTAATGAATTAATGATTGACTATTTACTTTTGTCTGCCATCAGCTTTCAATTACACAGGATCTGATCATCCTGCCTAGTGGTTATCTAGTGTGTATACCTGTACCTAGTTTCTCTTTCTTTGCCACTTTGCTATTTGCACTGCTTGACTCATCATTATCACTTATCAGGGATCCTTCAAAACAATAAATAATTTTCAAAGGATTTAACAGGTAAGGAAAAGATACACTGTTATTTGGCTACAACTTTTATTTGGGTATGTGCAATCGATTTCAACAGTGTGTTGCTCTCCAGATGCATTACCTTTTTCCTTAGCTAGGCATGGTGCTTTATGCCTTAATCCCAGTATCCTGGAAGACAGAAGTAGGAGCATCACAAGTTTGAGCTCAACCTGGACAAGTTAGCAATTTCATGAGATCCTGTCTCAAAATAATATTTAAAAAGGGCTGGGGATGGTGGCAGGGAGGGACAGAGACTCTGATCTGTGTGCAAGAGGAAAGCAGCTATGCTGAGGCAAGGATCATAGAGAAAACCAGACTTGGGAAGTAATCAGAAAGAAAAACTCACAGGACTCACAGGATCAAAATCCAGCACGAGGATGTTTTAGAAAGGGAAGTCAACTGCTCTTGGCTTGAGGCATGTTTTACACACCAGATACAGCAGACATCTCATCTTGGGAGAGGATCAGGCTCCCTGAGGGAGGAAGCCAGCATTTTAGCAGCTGCCTGGCAAATGGACTAAGCTTGCAATCACTCTTCCTTCTCCACTGGGAAGAAAAACACAGCCAGCAAGACACCCACAAACCAGGACATCAGAAAAACTGAAAGCTAGAGAACAGTGTACTTAAGGACACCGACACCTGTGGACTTGGGAACTTGAAAACAATTGGGCTGCTCTGATTAGGGACCGAAGTCTGAAAGGTGAGAAAACAGGGGTGGGGGGTGTAAAAGTAAGCAGCCTTTGGGAGTGGTGGGACTCTGGGGAAAGAGGCCTGATGGACTCAGGAATAATTACTCCCCCATTTCTTCCCCATACACCTGGGATATTGTGTTTATGGGACATCTTTCACACTGCCCACACCTGCTGGCAGGTGCCCACAGGGGAACCCCCGACAGCCCATGTCAGGGAATGCGGAAATCACAGAGGTCTGAGGCTTTACCAATTCACAAGGCAGAGTGACACTTTGGGGAGAGGAACTGAAAAATGACAGAGGGCATCTGGGGACATGCTATGTGGAAGACTTCCGGTGGGAACATACAGAGACAACCACAGAATGTCTCCTGTAGGGAAAGAAGTGGGGAGCAAGAGAGATCTGGTGAAAGTTGGGGGAGAATCAGGTGCTGGGCCAGTTGCACTGCCCCATTCCTCCCCCAGTTAACTGTGGTGGTTAGGTCTTGCAAAAGAGACAAGGCCTGCAGGTAGCCAGGCCCAGAGCACTGACTGCAGCCGGGAGGAGGGCCCAGAGAGCGGCCCAGGTCCAGCAGGCTTCTCGTTCACAGGCAGGCAATTAAGCAAATCACAGCAGGGGTGGAACTAGCTTGGAAACTTGTAATTGAATTAAGACTGAAATATAAGTGGGACTATGAGGACACTTTGACTTTGTGCTTTTGCAGGTGGCTGAGGTTTTGCTCTTGTTATTGTTTCTTTTTAATTTTTTCATTTTTCCTTTCATTTTCTCTTTTTTGCTTTTTCTCTGGTTCTCCTCTCTTCTACTTTCTTATCCCCTTATCCTCTCTCCCTTCCTTTCTTCCTTTTATCTTGTGTGTGAGTAGGTGTCTGTCTATGTGCAAAAGAGAATAATAATTTATTAGTGCTTAAATTTAAATAATACCTCTCATGGGCATGTCAGAGTAACCCTCACTGAAATTGTGCATAAATGATCCAAACATAAATTATCTATCAAAAATTTAGCAAGTTCCACAATCTCACAGCTTCCTCCATCTCTATCTACATTTGCTTCCCTTTGCATGCCTCCTCTTGTTTCCATGAGTATTTGCTCAAATCACCTAAATACTAACTTTTTATGCAAGCTATAAAAATAAATCCAACAGGGTCTGATCTCCTATCTGTTTTCCACCTATTGATTTTTCTCTTCCCTCCCTCTTTTCTGGCTTACCCCCTTCCTTTTCCTCTTTCTTTTCCTTTTTCCTCTCCCTCCACATCTAATTCTAACTCTTAATAACAGTATAGTGCTATCTGTAGGAGGTATTGATGAAAGCGTGAAATTGTTAAAAGAAGTATTAATATACATGACTGATTTACAGTTGGATCTGCTGACAGTATTATAACCAGTAGGAATTCTCTCCTTGCAAAAGAGTGAACGGGTCTTATCCCATTATGCTGAGTAAGTAGAAGAGGTAGGTAAATACCAGAAAGCAAACAAAGCCAAGATCACATCACTGGAATGCAGACACTAATTAAAAAGATTTCCAGCTGGGCATGGTGGCACATGCCTATAATCCCACCACTTGGGAGGCTAGGCAGGAGGATTGCCACGAGTTTGAGGCCAGCCTGGGCTACATAAGCAAGTTCAAGGCCAGCCTGAACTATATAGTGAGATCCTGTCTCAAAAAAAAAAAAAAATGATTTCCATACAAGCAAGCAACAAAGTCTTTCCCTATAATTGATCCCCAACCCTTGGCACACATGCACAAAAATAGAAACTTGAAAAAACAAGGCAAGAAAATGCTCTCCCAAACTCCCATTCCCCCAAAGCAAATTCACGAGGGCACCAATGTAGAAGAGACAAACAAACAGCAAAATTATATGAAATGATAAAAGAAAAAACAAACTCAGCAAGCTCAAAAAGGATACAACTAGATAATAAGATTAATGAATAAAATGGGCAGTAAGCTTAAAGAAGATACTAATAAGAATTTAGCAGAGCTAATCAAAATAGTTCAAAATATGAATGACTGATTTACCAAAGAATTATGGAACATAAAAAGGTGTCTAATAGAATTACAGGAGTTTAAAAACTCACGTGGAAAGTAGAAGTGACCAGTGAGAGAAGAGCGTCTCAGAATTGGAAGATAAGACTGATACATATAACCATTTGCTCTGAGACACCTAAAAAAAAAAACAAGAAATCAAGAGAAATGGATCTAACAGCTAATAGATGACACAAAGAAGACTAATCTAAGATTAACTGGAATTAAAGAAAAGTCAGAAGATAGCACAAATGGCATAAAAACTTGTTTACAGAAATGATAGCACAACACTTTCCAAGAATAGGGAAAGAATTCAACATACAAGTAGTAAGACAAGAATATAGAACCCTAAATAGTTGCAATGAGAAAAGAACTTCTCTGGGACACATGATCATCAAAATTTCAGAAGTCTAGCACAAAGACAGAATCTTTAAAAAGCTGTTAGAAAAACAAACAAACAAACAAATCACTTCTAATCGCAAAACCATTAGAATTACAGAAGACTTCTCAGCAAAAGCCTCAACGTATTCCCACCAGCCCTGGTGGTTCAGAGAAGCCTAGCAGTGACACGTAAAAATTATAGCCCCATTGTGAATGTGTTAAAGGCCAGAAGAGACTGAAACGTTTCAAGCCCTAAAAATAAACAACTGTCAACTCAGACTAAGGTATCCTGCAAAACTATCTTCAAAATGGCTGGGCAATTATGAGCTTTCCATGACAAAGAACACCTTAAGAAATTCATGACTGCCAAACAACTACTCAAAAACACTCTCCAGGATATCCTAGACAGAGATAACGAAGCCAATAATGCCTAAGTCTAATGGATGGAATAAAAGCATCAAGCAGGGTAAGCAGTTAAACAAAAGAGAACAATAAAGGAGTCAGCAATAGGGAAAAAAAAGGAATAAATCTGTAGGAATAATTTTTTCCCTTTCAGTAATAACTCAAGGTAAATGGTATCAACTCCTCAATCAAAAGACACAGATTGACAAACTGGACCTAAAAACAAAATCTAATGATACACATTTAATCCAAAAAGATATTCAAAGACTAAAAATTAAAGGATAGAAGACAATATTCCATACAAAGGGAGCCTGAAAGTGAGTTAGGAGATTAGGGCCTGGCAAAGCTGGCTCGGGAAGTAGGCGTAACCTCTTAGTTACAAGACCCTAGACACATGCGCAGAACAGTTCCCAAAGCCTTTCACATGGGCTACTTGTGAGAACTGGCAGGTTTTCAATATGATAGCCTAGACCTGACACCAGCCTGAGGCGTGGGATCCCAGCACCACCTCTCAGGACCTGTATGTAGAAGTTCTCATGGGTTTCCTCGAGATTTGGGTGGCATAAAGGAAAGACAAGCCATGAAGAGCTTGCTATCATTAGCTTTCCTCATGACAGCCCACCCCGCTCTCTCCAGGGTGTTCTTTTATCTTTGTTTTTTCCCCTTTTACTTGGCCCAAGCTCACTCTGCAGAGCCAGTTTCTTCCTCATTCTTCACTTCTACTTTCTCAAATAACCTTTATCACTCTTTTTGATATTTTGTTCAGTTCTTCATTCAAGAGGAGAAGAACCTGGAATCCAACTCCAGAGGGAGCGGCGAGCAACCCAGAACCCAGTAACTGTTAGCTGGTGAGCCACTTTTAGAAGCAGGCTACCTGGTAACAAAAGCAAGCAGCAGTAGCTATTCTATTTTCTGACCAAGTGGACTTCAAGCCAAAACTGATCAAAAGAAACAAAGAAGATCACTACATATTGGTTAGGAGAACAGTTCAACAGGAATAGATAACAATTGTGAATATATATGCACAGAGTATTAGTGCAATCAACTTCATAAAACAAATGCTAATGGACATAAAAGATCACATAAATATCAATACAATCATAGTGGAGGACCTCAATTCCCCACTATCATAAGTAGACAGACCAATTAGACAAAAAATTAATGAAGAAACATAAAATATGAAATATATCCTCTAACAAATGGACTTAATAGATATCTACAGAGTGCACTACCTTACAACAATGTAATACACATTCTTCTCAGCAGCACACAGAACTTTCTCCAAAATAGATCACACTAGCCCATAAAGCTTGCTTAAATTAATACAAAAGAATACAAATTTTCCTATATTATTATCAGCTCTCATAGTGCAATGAAACTAGGAATCAGTGCCAAAAGAAACTTCAGAAATTTTACAAACCATGAAAATTACTCTTGAATAATCATTGGGTAACCAAGACATCAAGCAAGAAATTAAACAGCTTGTAGAATCAAATGACTAATCCAGTACAACACATTGGAACTTATAGGACACAATGAAAGCAGTCCTAAAGAAGAAAGTTTATTGCTGTGAATGCCCACATTAGAAAAACAGAATGAGCCTAAATAAATAACCTAGTGATGCACCTCAAGGTTCTAGAATAAGATCAATCCAAATCCAAAGTTAGTGCAAGGAAGGAAATTATAAAGACCAGACCAGAAATTAATGAAAAAACAGAGTCAAAGAATTAAAGAGCTGGTTCTTCAAAAAAAATAAACAAAATACACAAACCCTGATCCAAACTTACCAAAGGGAAAGAAACAACCCAAAGTAATGCAATTATAAATGAAAAAGATGAAATCACAACTGACACCACCTAAATTCATAATATTATTAACTACTTTGAAAACCTGTACTATATAAATGAATAGATTCCTAAAATTACCAAAATGGGATGAAGAAATTATAAAAAAAAGAAACAATCCAATGACAGGCAATGCAAATAAGGCAGTAACAACAAAACAACAACAACAACAACAAAAACTTACCAACTAAGAAAATCCCAGGATTTAGCAGATTCACTGCTGAATTCTACAAGAACTTCAGGTTAGAGCTAATGCCAATAAATTCTTCAATGAGATTGAATGCAAAGGAGTACTACTAAACTTATTCCTAGAAGCTAGCATTACCTTGAGTCCAAAACCAGACAATCAACTGAAAATGACAAATCTCTTTAATGAACATAGATACAAAAATCCTCAGTAAGATACTAGCAAATGAAATACAACAAACTATCAAAAAAAGACCTACATCTTGGCCAAGTAGGCTTAATCCCAGGGATGCAAGGATGGTTTGATTTATGCAAATTAATGAATACAATACATCATATAAATAGAAGCAAGAACAGAAATCATATGATCATCACAAAAGATGCAGAAAAAGTCTTAAACAAAATATAACATCCATTCAGAATTTTAAAAAAACTGAAGAAAGTACAAAGGACCTTTTTTCAATCTGATAAAAGCCATTTATGACAAACCTTATTTCAATCTGATAAAAGCCATTATAACAAACATCACAGTAAATGGGGAAAAGCTAAAAGCTTTCCCTCTAAAATCAGGAAAAACAACAACAAAAAGAAAATCAGGAAGAAGACAGGGGTGTCTACTATCAACACTCCTGTTCAATATAGTACTCAAAACATTAGCCAGAGCAATCAAGCAAGAGAAAGAAATAAAATGGTAATGTATCAGAACGGAAGAAGTCAAATTGTCTTTATTTGATGATGATGTGATCCTTTACATACAAAAATTCCACCTCTCCTAGAACTAATAAGCAAACTCAGCAAGCTAGGAAGACACAAAATCTACATTTAAAAATCAACTGTACCTACACACGAATGATGGTGAAATTTTAGAGACCGAGCACCCAAACTATACTTATCTATGACAAAGTATATACTTTGGAATAAATATACTTATTTGTTGATAAATATAGTTATTTATCGCAAAGTGCCAACACTGCAATTAAACCTGAATACTGAGGTTTTAGTTTAGAAAAACAGCTGCATTCCAATGCTTGGCTGCTGGGGCAGATTGGCTCTAGTGCCAACAGAGAGGGCTCTGCGTGCCCACTATGGCACGGGCGCCATAGGTTCACTACCCCTCATATACAGCAAGAATGAACCCAGAGAGGAAGAAATTAGAAAAATAATAGCATTCACAATAGCCTCAAGAAAGATTAAATACTTAGAAAGTAACATTGCCAGGAAGTGAACAACCACTATAATGAAAACTACAGTACTCTGAAAAAGGAAATAAAAAAATACATCAGAAAATGGACGAATGTCCCCTATTCCTGAATAGGCAAAACTAATATTGTCAGTAGCCATACTACCAAAATGGATGCATACATTTAATCCAATTCCAATCAAAATACCAGTAGCATTCCTCACAGAACAAGAAAAAAATAACACTAAAATTCATATGGAACCAGAAGAGACCCAGAATAACAAAAACAATACTAGATGAAAAAAAAAAAAGTTGGGACTTTTACAATCCTATTTCAAGTTACACTACAAAGCCACGGTGATCCTCCTGCTTCAGCTTCCCAGAGTGTTGGGGTAGAGGAGTACACCACCATACCTCACTCATATGTACTTCTTATACAAATTCTAGCTCTTTCAACTCTGGGACACCTAAGCTTATACTCTGGCTGCTGTTTTTCTTTTTTGCTCTCTGCTTCTTATATTTGTCAACTTCATTATTAGTCACTAGTCTACTGACTCTCCTTTTCTTAAGCCTGCTAGCCTTCTTATTAGTGTGAGTAGAAATTCTTACTTTATTGGCATGCCCCAGCCAGTTTAGAAGACTCCAAGAGTAAGACAAGTGGAAATATTACGGAAGCATCAGTGTAATGAGTCAGATCCTTGAATTGCTATAGTTAAAGATATTTCAGCAAAAAGGGGAACAACCTCTAAAGGTTTTAATAGATTTATTTAAAAGGAGTTTTTGAATACTTGGATACAGTCCCTCCTTGCAAATGGCCTGAAATCTGTTAATAGAGAACAGAAGACAACTTCAGTACAGTATTGCTGTTATGAAACACAAGGAAGGCTTCATTGAAAGGGGAACTTTTTTTTTTTTTTTGTGGGTACCGAGGGGTCGACCTCAGGACCTCGCACGCCAGCAGGCGCCCGTGCCGCTGAGCGATATCACCGGCCCCTTTTTTGTATGTGGGTTCCGGGAGTCGAACTTGGGCCCTCGCGCTTGCCGGGCAGGCGCTTAAGCCGCTGAGCCATCTCACCGGCCCGAAAGGGGAACTTTTGACCGGTGTCTTAGAGTAAACGTTTTCCAGGAAGATGGAGGTGAGTACTGAGGAAAGGAGACACAGAGCCATGGAGAAGCTTGTTAGTCAGGGAAATTCAAGTAACTCCGAAGGCCTGGAGCAAAGACTTTCAGACCATCCTTAGTCACTGAATACGAAGGCAAGGGCAAGATAGTGGAATGCTTGAAATGTGTTGCCAAATAATTGTGACTTTATCTCATCAATGATGAGGAGCAAGAGAAGGGTATCAATCAATAAGCATTACTAATCAGGTCTCTGTTTAAAATATTAATATGTTTAATGTTTAGAGAGAACAAAACTTCACTCAGGAAGATGAATTACTGTTTTATTGCAACAATACAGGAAAGGGATCAAGAGGCCTGCAATTGAGAATAGACAACGGACACAGAGAAAGAAAATTTAGGAGTGAGAATATGATCTAAATTTCATTTTTTTTCCTTAGGAATTTTAAAAAGACATTTTCTGACAAATTTCTGCCCTGACAGCGTAGAGCTGTAACTTGATAAAGTGGGATAACCTTGGACTTTGAAATCAGAGAAGCCCAAACTTGAGACCCAAACCTCCCACTTGTAATATAGGTGGCTCCTAGCCAGACATTCAAGCTGTCTCAGCTTCAGTGATCTGCGGGCAATTCCTGCTTTGCAAGATAGGTGAGATGCTTAAATAAAGTATGAAGAATGCCTACACCCTCGAGTAACAATTACCATTACCTCCCTTTCTGCTTGCGATTCCAGCTCTAAAATCCATGACAGTGAATCCTTTCATACACAAAAAGACTTCTCTTTTTGAATTCAGAGATCTAGAGCCTAAAATACATTTTTAAATATAAGCAATTTCTTTCCTGGTAGAATTAGGCTCACTGCACCAGTTTGTACTACAATCTCCAAGTGACAGTTATATTAAATATAACAAAACGGTAGTGTGCCTAGAGCTGACATATTCCAATCAATATACTTGTACAAGATGTCAGATTCAATATAGTAATCCAATGCCAATTCTACTGCCAATTGAATTTCTGATAACTGAAAACCCCCAAAGTTGAAACAGTTACTTCAAGCCAAATGCTGTTTGGAAAGTTGTTCTTAATCTTCTGAGACACTTTCAGAAACAATTTTGAGTCAGATTTGTCTCTCTGTGTAATATATGCAATTATCAAGTATACCAATAGAAAAAGGATATCAAAAACAGAGATTTAGTGTTGATGATTGCTGTCAATCATAAAAATAACTTGGGTAAAAAATTTCTATGTTGGACCAAACTGCCAAGAAACTTTTTAAAGTAGAACACTGATGGGAAGATTTTGTTTTCATGTGTGTCTAAGTTTTCTATGATGAAATACTAAATAGAAGTATCCCTTGGAAATGAAGTATAATTCTACAGCCAAATTTTTAAAAATAAAATGACTGAAACAACAAAGATAAGTCTACCAGACTCTTACTTGATAACATTGTATACATAAATACAGTCAATAAAGTAATAAAAAATTAGTCAGAAATTGCCAAAGTATAATGCAAATTTTTAAGACTGGACTCTATGAACTTTTTGAGACATGACTCATATTTTTTAATTAATCATTCTGTGAAAACTTGATGATTCTTTAAGTTATATTTATGATCAAGAAATCTTATAGTGTTGGAACCTACAGGGTTTTAGGAGGAAACCATTATTCTTGAAGGGTTCAAATAACTTGCTTAAACTTACACAGCTGAAAATAAATGTATATGACTCAAAAGGAATTAAAGTGATTCACTCAACCTCACCTATGGCTCTCACCTTGAAATCCTTGCTGATTTTATTATCCTGAGTATAGTCTTTTAAAGCCTAAATGTTATCAACTCCAAAATGGAGATGATGTCCATTTCTGGGTATATTCATCAGGATTCTAGCACATGATTCCAATAGATGTACACCCATACCAGGTAAGTGAGAGGGAACACAGAAAAAAAAAAAAAAAAAAAAGGATAGTATCTTGTGTGGAAGAGGACAGAATTCTAGCTACCCTTTGACTTTAAAGGGAAAAGAGAGGGAGAGACTACTGGACATGGAAAGAGAACAGAATGGAGAGCTTCTGATCAGAAGCGGAGACATTCCATGAGAAAACACAGCCAGTGTCAACCTGACATCAAGTAGGGGACCTGCTGCAAGGACTGATGTCGCCACCCCTCCCCTCACCCTGGGGTCTGCTGTGATCTACTAGGTACCATCCTGACAGTCTTGGTAGATCAGTTGGGGTTAAGTGATCTTCCCGCCCCTGTTTCCCAGGTAATTGGAACTTCAGGCCTGATCAGCCCAAGTAATTCTCCAGGGCCTTCCCAGACTTCTTACCTAACTGCTCTTTGAGCCATGCTGCCCCTGCAATGGCAATACACAAACATTTTAATGCTATCTTGAAAGCCTTCATGCATATTTGCTAAGCATCTGTTATATGGGGTAGGCATGTGTTGGTCTCTGAAGATACAAAGAAACCATGGTCCTTACCCTCAAGAAGTAGCTCATAGCCAGGACTGATTCAAAGCACTAGCATTTCTTCACCTGAATTATTGCCTTCCAACTGGTCTCACTGCTTCTGTACTTGTCCCTTAAGCCCACTGAGCAGCTGGAAAAAGCTCTGAAATCCTAAGTAAGACCATGTCATCCCCTGCTCAAAATTCAATGGATCCCATCTCATTCAGAATGTAAGCAGAGTGCAATGGCTCCTGCCTGTACTGTCAAACTACTAGGAAGCTGAGACAGGAAAATCACTTAAACTGGGGAGTCTGAGGCTAATCTGGGCAACATAGACCCTGTCTCAAAGAAAAACAGTTACATTTCAGAGTATAGATGAAAACTCTGGTCTAAAATGTCCAACATAAGTGGTGCATTAGAATCCCCATAGCTCTTCGTAAATATTAGTGTATCCTCTCCTCAAGAGGTGGCAGCGGTAACTCTACTTACCACTCCTACCTGAGTGCGAATTCTAGTCACTGAATTACTTACAGAGAGCACAGTGTGGAAAAGGGGGAAAAGACACTGCACCATGGAGACTTGGTAAAGTGTATCTCGGCCCAGTGATCAAGGTTGACATTCTCAGTAATGTCATGTTGACAGCAGGAACATTTGACATGGCATGACGAGGAGAGCTCTTCAGCGCTCCCTCAACCCATAACTCTAGTCTAAACATGGGAAAAATATCAAACTCCATTGAGAGACACTTTAGGAACCATCTGACTACTACTCCTCATGCTCATGAAAAACGAAGTCTAAGAAACTGTCACGGGCCAGAAGAGACAAAGGAGACGTGATGACTGACTGTCATATGGTACTCAGGATGTGGTCCCAGAATAAAAGAGTACACCAGCTGAAAAAGTGTGAAATCTTAATAAAGTGCTGGGTTTAGCTGATATTGATGGACTGGTGTTGGTTGCTTGACTATAACAAATGTAAAATGGCAATTAAATACATCAACAATAGAGGAAACAGTCTGAATGTGTAGAAAATCTATACTACCTTTGTAATTTTTCTATAAATCTTAGACTATTCTGAAATTAAAACTTTATTAAACCACAGAAAACAGCTGGTAGGAAAAAGCAGAACAAAATAACAACACCATCTCCTTTCTTACTGCATGGCTATGTTTCTTTACTGTAAGAAAACTTGGGCTGGTGAGATGGCTCAGAGGCATAAGCGCCTGCCCGGCAAGCGCAAGGGCCCGAGTTCGACTCCCAGAACACACATAAGAGAAAAGGGCTGGTGATATCGCTCAGCGGCATGGGCGCCTGTCAGCACGCGAGGTCCTGAGGTTGACCCCAGGTGCCCACAAAAAAAAAAAGAAAAGAAAACTTTATGCCGGTCCTCACAAATATGACCAAGAAGGAAGACAAGAAAAATGCCTTGGGGAGGGATGGATGCTGAGTACTCCATTGGCCTCACAGCATATTTAATTTAAATTTATACCTTAGTAAAATTACAAAATATTATCCATCTGAGTTATGAAGATCTAATGAGACAACTTACAATTGTGATGGCTAGAGCCATGAATGCTAGATTTCTAATGTGTTGCTGAACAATCTCATGGACCTTGAAAGAAACAGGAGCCTCTCCCTAATCATTAGGGGTACTGTCTTTGGAGACATGTATACACATGTGCACACAAACATGCACACACACAAACATAATATTGCACTCAGAATATGTTTGAATGAACCTCAAATCGACAGTCTAAGTCTAAAAGCCTGAGAGAAAATCGGATCCAGAACAGGCCTCATTTAGTATGTTTATAATCAGAGTAAGTTTTCCACCCAGAGAATCTAGAGCTTGTGTACACATCAGGACGATTCTTAAGTTCAGGTTTCAAATGTTGTAAGGAGACATGGGCTCTGTCAAGCTTTATCCTCCAAAAAGATAATTTTTGCATGAAGCATCCCATATGTCTCCTAAACTTCCCGCTTCCTAAATCTAGAGACAGGGAAGATTTATCTGAAACACTTTCCTCAAAACAATAATGTTACAGTAACTGTTGTCCTAATGTTTAGAATCTCCTAGATCTTTGATTTGAACTTGTGATAGTGCAGTGAGTTCAGGACTGTGAGTCTTGGTTAAGCCAGGAGCCAGAGTTTTCATTTTTTGTTCTAACAAGTCATTTCAAGAGTAAATATTAATTATCACAAGAACAAACACAGACACTGTTAGTCATCACCACTGCTCTAAAAACAATGAAAAGAACACATTCTCCCAAAGTGATTACATTATAAGTACTTCATTCCATGTGAAGTTCAAAACCTGAGAATAAAAGGAAATGTTTTAGAAAATTGCCATTTAAAATTTTTCTTTAGGTAATTATTTTCTTCGTGGAATAATTTTTGTTAATATTACCAATCACCCATCGCATTGTCTGTGTTCCAGCTTTTCATAGGAAAATAGATATTGTCTACAACAATAAGGGCCCCAATCTTTTTGTTTTTAGTAGATAAATTCTTTTTATCCTCCTAAAGCTTTGCAATTATGGTGAAGAAATAGGGCTGCTGTCAAAATAATTGACAAGTGGAAAGAGGTGACGTGGGGATGTTGGAGCATGATGGTAGCTGTCCCTCTGCTCTTGACTTAAAAACTGTCATTTTCCAGTTGGGGGCCATTTGGTTTTACTATAGGACAATATATCATATTGTATATTAATCTTATAACTATTGAAGTTATTTTACTTCTACTCCCACCAAAGCCTTGTGCTCTACATTGCATATTCCATGGGGAACTACTAGAATCATAGAATTAGAATGCTAAGTTTTATTTTATGTTTCAAACTCCTTTTTCAGCTTCCAGGCCAAAAGATCACCTAGCCCATCTTTCTATTGATGAAAAACTGACCACTTCATACAGCAGACCTCTGTATCCAGATAACTGAGTCTTTCAAAATCTCATCCCTATGTCGATCCGAACTTTCCTGTCTTCTTATTTGCTCTGGTCATCATAAGCAGAATATGGTCATCATCACTGTCATTGTTATCCTCATCAACACTGTATTTATTTAGCACTTACTCTGTAGAAGACATTGTACAAAGCATTTTATTTGATATTGCTCCAAACATTGGAAGACAGGTATTGTTAGCTTTGCTTTATAGATGAGAAACTCAGGCTGTGAGAGGTTAACTAATTTGACTAATGTCACGTATCAAAAGGTGAAAAATCTGGGATCTGGACATGAGGCTGTCTGGCATGGACTGAGTTGATTTGGCACATCCAATTTCCCAAAAATTTCAATTCTGTAACCTGTAAATCCATGTTATTAATAACTCTTTTACACATATTTAATGAGACAGTTCAATGAACTTTTGCACTGATTATGTGACTTAACCTCCCCACGCCACTCTGAATGTTCCTCAACCTTCATTTGTATAACAGCAACTAATGAAATGATATTTACAAACTAACTCTCTACTTATCACTATAGGGACAGGTTCAGCATATTTTAGTTATACACAGATGGCCCAAATTTAAAAGTTTCACAAATAATCATTCATTCTCCTTTCATACAACACATTTAGAAAGCACCTTTTCCCATGCTCAATACCATGTCCAATTGTGATGACTACTTGGCCTAGATTACCTGGGCTAATTATCAGTCCCCAATCCGTGTTGGTTGAATGAATGTAGTTGATGATTATAAAGTAATATTGTACGTGGTCCACTTCTTCTACAAAAGGGGTTCCTTTATACTAGTCTTAAAACAGATACTTTTTAATATCTCTGTAGATATAGAACTTTACATTGATATATTTGATGATATAAAGTACTTTTGCTAAAGTTTTTAAAAGTGATTTCCATGGGCATTTGAAAACTTTTCCCTAGCTGGGTGCGGTGGTGTGTGCCTGTAATCATAGCACTCCGGAGGCTGAGGCAGGATTGCCGTGAGTTTGGGGCCACCCCAGGTTGCACAATGAGTTCAAAACCAGCCTGAATTACCTAGGGAGAACCTGTCTCAAAAAAAAAAAAATGACTCTTTCATTTGTTTTTCATTGTTTTTGTAGTCATCCTGTCTGTATCTGCAGCAGTTTAAATGAGTAGGTGTTTAGAATTTATTTCCAGTTTTTTTTTTACAGACATGAAAGAAAAAGATATGCTCTTAAGAATAATTTACTGATTTCTATATAATTCTACCTTGAGGTGATATTAAGTGTGGATTGAAGAAGAAAAAAACAAAAATGACCCAAAAATGAAATGTATTGAAGCAACTCTTTGATAAATCCATAAAATACGTTTGGTGTGTAAATAAATAAATGAAATAGTTTTTAACAAATATGTGCTTTAATTATTGTCTCATATATTGGGCAGGGAAGACAGCCTCTAGTCTCATCAGTTCCAGGCACTAAATTCATTCATTGCCAGTTATTTAGTCAATCATTTACTGGAAAGATATTTTTGAGCCCTCAGGCCTTAGACTTGGTACTTGGGCCAAGCCTTTGACTTGGTATAATGCTTGTGATGATGAGAAAAACTACCATGCTTTCTGCCTTTCTTCACCTTACCAGTAGAAAAAGCACACAAATATAAAATTTCACAGTGAAAATTGTTACAAAGGAGAGTTTTATGTCCCTCTGAGAGCATTTAATAGTGAGATTTGAACCAGTAAAGGCAGGGTTCCCAGGGGAAATGACAAGTAAGATGTGATCTAAGGAGAGTAGGAGGAAGCCCAGGAGAGCCAGGTATCACAGAAGCCAGAAAAGAGAGGGAGTCAGGAAGAGAGTGGCCAATAGGGTCAAATGATGCTAAGGGAACAAGAAAGGAGAAAGCTAGAAATGTTGAATGGATTTAATAACATGGTGACCTTAACAAGAGATAGCCTGGTAGAGTCTTGAAACAGAAGCTAGATCAGATAGTCTGAGGAGTGAGGGAAGGAAAGGAACTGGAGACGGGCTGTATATCTAATTCCTTTCCAGTTTGACCCTAAAAGAGAAGAAAGATAGATAGAGTAAGCTGGAGAAACTTACGATGCTGGGAGTGGTTGTTCTGTTTTTTATCCTTGTTAATGAAAGAGACCTGAACTTATTTAAAAGCCTAAGGAAACATTATAATAGAATGCCTGAATCTATAATAGAGAAAGGGTAATTAATAGGGTAAGACACATTAGAAGTTTCGAGAGGGTGGTCTCTCTTCTACATGGAGGGAGGAAAACAGGTTGGAGCAGCAGAAGATAGAGTCCTATGTTTAAAATAAAGGATATAAGAAATTAGTGTCTAATAGTTATATTTTCTCTATAAGGGATGAGATAAAGTCACCAGCTAATTGAATGGATGATTGGGATTGGTGATGAAAATCAAAAGTTTGAAGACAGAAAAAATTTGAAATGATCATTTCTATGAGATCAACTCTATTAGATATCACATATGAGTAAGATCACCCAATGCTTAGCTTTCTATGACTGGCTTATTTCATTTAACAGAATGATCTTGAGCCCCACTCACATTGTTGTGCTCTTTTGATGACTGAATAATATTCCATTGTGTAGTTGAGCCACATTTTGTTCATTTCTTTATCTGTTGTTCGGCATTTGAATTAATTCTGAGTCTTGGCTATTGTGAATAATGATGCAGTTAAGTATGGGAGTACAGATATCTCTTTGATACTGATTTCATTCTTTGGGTATGTTTTCAGTAGTGGGATTGCTGGATCATACCATAGTTTTATTTTAATTTTTTTGAGGAAGATTGATACTGATTTCCATAATGGCTGTACTAATTTACATTCCACCAACAGTATGCAGGGATTCCCCTTATATCCATATCCTCGTAATCACTGGTTATCTTTAAACTTTTTGGTAATAGCCATTCTTCCTGGGGTGAGGGGATATCTCACTGTGGTTTTGACTTACATTTCCCTGATGATTAGTAATGGTGAGTATTATTTCATGTACAGTAAGTCCCGGACTTACGAACATTTGAATTGTGAACTTTCACAGATAAGAACGGAGCTCGCATTAAAAAAACACTTGTAGATGTGAACAAATCAAAGTAACTCATATGTCTACCTTACCATTTTAAGGTAACTGTAAAAGTAAAAATAATTTATTTACAGTTGCACTGAACTATACCACCATTTTAAGGTGACTGTAAGACTAAAAGTAGCTTATTTACAGTATTTTTTTGTGTGGGTTTTTTATGCTTTACATTTTTTTGTGTGTGTCAAAGGTGTGTAAGACTCACTTTGTCAGAAATGAATCTGACTTATGAATGTTCCTCAGAATGGAACTCATTTGTAAACTGGGGACTTACTGTACCCGCTGGGCATTTGTATATCTTTTTTTGAGAAATGTCTAGGTTTATTACCCATTTTTAATTGGATTCTTTGTTTATTATTAACGAGTTTTGGGAATTTTCTCTTTAGAATCAATTTCGCCCATTTAGTTTGTCTACCTGGCAACTGTGCCCTATAGACATTTGATTTTACGATTCTTGATCTCTAAATCTATACCTTCCAATATTTAATTTCAGCCCCAATATCTTATTTGTACTCCAGATATCTACAAGCAACTATTGATTGAATGGTCTTCAGGTGTCTGATTTTTTAGTATCTTTCTGTGTCTTGACTTCACTATCGCCATCCACCCAAACAGACACTCTGACCAGGTACTTTTCAAGTGTTCTTCTTCATTGGTGGCTTTCCTCCTTCATCCCCACTGTTACGTCTTCAACTAGGACAGTCATCATATCTTACCTGTGTTACAGTTGAGTGGGCCAAAAATAGTCCAGGTTCTTGTGCACGAAGAGGAAAAACTCGCCAAGTGTACACCTTGTCGCAAGTAGTAAATAGCCACCCCTATTGAAGGTCATGGGACAGTAGCAGCAGAAATGGGCAGAGGCAAAGGGAAAAAGGAGGAGGAAGAGGAACCATGGGCAACTCAGGCTTCCAGTCCTTAAAGGGTCAGACACCTCTAACTGCAGGTGCCTCCCATTCTGTCTCACACTGTCGATGATCTGCTGCCTCAGGCATCATGACCTTCCAAGTTTAAACGTGGATAATCATTAGGATGGTGTTGTGTTTATAGTTGAATGAAAGGAGGGAGAGGCTCCCTCTAACTGTACTACCTGGTCTACTAAAATAACTTTTGCTGCAAAATTGCCATTCTTTCCTCATATTCTAGTACTTTTTCTACACATCCACGAGATTGACCTTAACAACAATAATGTCTTTTCCATCTTATTTACTTGAATTATTTCAAAGTTCTCATAATTTTTCTAATGGACTGGCATGCCTCATGTATCTTTTGGGTAGCTGCTCCCTCAACCTGGAATGCCTTCTGCCTCCGTCTTCTGATCCATCCTCCTGTTGAATCCCTGTTCACCTACCAAGACACAGCTCAAGTACCCTCTGGTCCTTGAACCTTTATTGCTCTAAAGGTACCTTAGGTGGGCCAAGTGGGATAACCTTTATCACGGTGCTCTGGGTACCATGGTTTTCATGCAGGATCTCCCCTTCCCCAAGTAGACCAGGAGTGTAGAGCCTGCAACTTTGTAATCTAGTGATCCTTAGCATTTAATTCCTGGTCATAATTGACATGCATCAAGAATTTTAATAAGGGGTTGGTGATATAGCTCAGTGGCATAAGCGCCTGCCTGGCAAGTGCGAGGTCCTGAGTTTGGTTCCGGTACCCACATAAAGAAAAGAAAAAAAAAAAAAAGAATTTTAATAAATGAATGCCTAAATTCACAGAAAAAAATGACATCGTATGAGGAAATTTTCCTTATCTTAGAAAAAAGATTGTAGATATATCACAGACTTTTTAATCCCTTGTTTCACTCTTCAACAATCATCCTAAAATGTCAACCAAGAATATACAATGTACTCAAAAAGTTTTGTTTATGCGGCTTATGTGTGTGTTGTCAGTATATGAGAAATGTGCTTTTTCTAGTTAAGAAGAAAAGAAAGGACTACTTGATAAATGAAGCTAAAACATTTATTTAAAAACTCACCAGAGAGCCATTTTTCATGCTATGTATCAAAATAAAGTTCAAATGCTCTTAACAGCTAAATGTGTTAAAAAATAAAAAAAGAAAAAGGAAAAAAAAATGAAAAGGAAAATGCATTTAGGGAGCAATTGTATTAAATTGGTGAGAAGTTAGCCAGCATATCACACCCAAAGCAGAAAATATGAAGAAAAAGAATGTTTTGACAAGATAAAAATATAGAGAGCTTCTGTAATTTACCAAAATTTACAAATAACTACATAACAAATAGAAGAAAATATTTAAAACCTATTTAATATATTTTATATGCTTGATACAGAAAATAGTTGATTCTATCAATAGAAAGAATAAAACACTAATAAAAACACAAGATCTCTTTTAATTAAAATACATGAATTTAAATAAAACACTCTCCAAAGAGACTTTTAATATGTATGCACATCATTTTTTTTACTGTCTTCTCACCTAATTTTTTTTACAAGATATTTGATTTTAATATAACTACAGTGTTAAAGTAGGTACTTAGATCTTTGCTTCTGGTTTTTATTTCTGTGTCTGAAGGATCTTAAACTGAGGCAAAATGACTACTGGGTACTTTTTGCAAAACATATAAAATGAAAAGATGTGTAATCATTTTCTCCTCTAGGTACCTGTGCACACCGATGACAGGAGATGAGAAGACCAAAATGACACTCTTTTGCTTCAGTTACCATTTGGTTATTTTTCAATCTGCAGATTTTTGGGGAAGATCAACAATACAGCTGTAAGAAACTTTATGAATATCCTGTCTCAAATCTTTTGAGAATTTCTGTTCTCCTTTGGGAAAGGACTATTTATGGAGGTGAATTGAATACTTAAAACAATTAGTTATATAATAATATTAAAAGGAGGGTAAGAGTAAAATGGACGAATAAAGTAATGAGTATACAGTAAGGGTAGAAGTGTCAAACCATAAGACAGGGTCAACCAGAAATACAAAGGAACAGGATTTCCCACTGTTCCATAATTCTTCAAGCTAACCCCAAGACATTGCTGATAGATCAGAGTTTGGGTTAAGTTTGGCTTTACACAGCAGGCACTTCTCCTAACAGAGGCTTTAATCTCTGCAGGCAATTTGGAAGCCTTGAGCATTAAGATCCTTAGATGTGCTTCTTTTTGCTCCTTATTTTTGAAATCGCAGAATCCAGACTAGGATTATAAGAATGAGAGAGAAACAGGAACCAAAACTTATTCAGAAAATAAATTTTAAAACTGAAATCACGATTTCTTTAATTAAACTTACCATTTAGATTAATCTGTTTAGAATCTAGCATGTCAGAATTCAACCAGGTACATTATACAATATGTATAACTTCCTAAGGATATCGAGTCTCTCTGATTATAACATGATATATACATTACTAGCTTCAAAATAACAGGCAAACTTGCTACAGATGTGCAGATGAGGGGAGAGGAGTAAAGTAAGGTCTTGGCATAGAATTTACACTGTGACCAATCTGGAAATATGAAATTACATATATTTGTTTATAGAATACTTCAACTCTTATCTCTTATGAATTGTCATGTTTTTATTCTAGGACTCGAATTTGTATATGTTGAACTTCCAGTAACCCTGAAGTTTATCTTATTTCCCAAAGTACTCACTGTAAAAAAATATACGACTTTGTGACTAATTTAGGTGTAAGATTTTACACATCCTCCAGTTAGATCTCAGCAACAAGTCTGAAATTAACAAAACATGCCTTCGAGTGGTGAATACTGTAAGTAAAGAGTTCTCATACACTCAATGTGTCCATCCCTGTATCCAGTGTCTGCATCCCATCTCTCATATCCATCTTCTTCATTTGTTTTTTCCTAGGAGCTTGGACCACTCACACTGTCAATCTATTCTGCCTGAGTTTATGTAAATGTTTCTTACATTTTAATAAAACCTATTTCATCAGGCAGTCTTTATGACATATGTGCTATAATCATGAAGCAGTTTTCGATGATTTGCTTTGCAACTCAATTTCTTATACTCAGGAGTTGTTTCACTTTAATTTAAGTTGTTTCAGACATAGAAATAATTGATTTTATTAATGTTTGAGCTAGAGAACTATGAAGAAATCATTAGCCTCTAATTTCTACTCAAACTTATTACTTGAATAACAACTATTCAGATTATTTTAGCTGACATCTCCACTATTCATTATAAAGTTTTTACATGCTGACAGCCATGTTACTTTTAGTGGCATATAACGCCTTTCAAACTCTCCACTAAAAATGAATCTTTATAACTTCGCTTCAGTGTCTCTTTTATTGTGACACATCCCCATAATTTTTAAGTCTAACTTATTTTTCCAACTTTAGCTTGGTTCACATTGCTGTTAACTTTTACATAACAAAATTTATTTCAACTAATTTCTATGAACTCATTTTTACTAAATCAAGTAAATTGATTGAGTCATTCATTTGAAAGCTTTTTTCTCTATTTAGTAACTATTCTGAGGTCCCCTCTAAACACATAGTTTGCTTTTCTACCTAGATTTAATGTGGTCTGTGCTTTCTTGATAGCTTCTGTTCTTTGGGCTGAATTTCAAACCAATGGTTTTGTTGGACAACACTCATTCTGGGCTCTTGTACTCAATTTCAGATGTTACAGACCAGTTCCTTATAATGTTTTGTCCAAACATTCCATTCACTCATGTACTTATTTTGCATTAATATATGTCAAATGTTTCAGAGTTTATTGTGTTACAAGAACCATGCTGGGCACAGGACCAACATTAGTTAAAATAGCAGACACAATCACATTTTCATAGAGCTTACATTCTAGTGGAGGAGGAACACCAAATGAAAACACACACATATTATTTAGAAAATATGATAAATTTTATAAAAGAAAAAAGTAGTAGTGAAGAAAACTATGGAAAAGGAGGTTCAGAAACTATAGGATCTTAACTTATGTGAAGAAACTAGCTGTGTAAAAGCCTGACAGGCATAGAAAATCACAAGTGGAAAAGGATAGGACAAGTGAGCACTTGGTAGACATCAGTAGCTGAAATAAACCTTGTGAGTATGAATTGCTATAAGAAGCTGGTGCTCATGTGGTATACTACAAAACAGGCTAGGGGTCTAATCATGGTCTCCAGGTCCCAATCTGAAAAATTAGATCCCTTAATGACTTTCTGAAACAATGGAGATGCCTAGACTCAGGGGAAAAAGAGGGCTCAGTTAACTTCTAAAAAAAATATGTTTTTTATTTTTCCTTGTCTCCTTCAAAAAATAAATATCTCAGTAAATCTGCCTGCCTCATGTGGTTCCTCTGATAGTGCAAATACCTTCTGAGAAATACGAGAATTACATATTGTCAGAATTGGAAAGGACTTTGTACCTTATCTAGCCCAATATCTTTATTTTCCACTATGAAACATCTGTTTTTTTTTTTTTTTTTTTTTTTTTTTTTTTTGTGGGTACCGGGGGGCGACCCCAGGACCTCGCGCGCCAACAGGCACCCGTGCCTCTGAGCGATATCACCGGCCCCTTTTTCGTATGTGGGATCCGGGAGTCGAACTCGGGCCCTTGCGCTTGCAAGGCAGGCGCTTAAGCCGCTGAGCCGTCTCACCGGCCCGAAACATCTGTTTTTAAGGATGTTAAATTTGACATTTTGAACTCAGCTTTCTTTGCTTCATAAAACACAGTCATGTTTGAATACTGTTTTAAACACTGTGTCCATAGAAAGCAAGCTAGTGCATCATTCAGTGTAACTTCTAAAGAATTTCAAGCCACACATTCCCCTCTCTGTTGAGTAGCTCTTCTTAAGCATATGGGAGCAAGAAATTATGGACCTGGGATGAGCTAAAGGCTAGGGGGAAAGGTGAGAACTAAGAATGGGACAAAATCCTTGCAGAATGACAGTATATGCTGTATTAAGCCTCAGGACAGAAACTCTGGAGCCAAGAAAAAGCCAGAGGGTGGAGGAGCCTCTGCAGGATTGCTAGTCCAGGCTTCTGGAGCAACTGGTCCATTGCTAGGGAAGGAACTGTTAACAACACTGATACAAAATAGTGGCTGAACAGGCAGGGACAGAATACGTTTGGCCCTTAGATGATTCTTACTGCTCATGGAGAGCCATGTATGAATTTTTTACAGTGATACCTAAAGGTTCAGCTCTAAATTTTGGGATCAGGCCAAAAAGAATGTGCAGCAAATTAAGTGAATCTCATACTTCTACTTTATGTATATGTGTCATTCATTTTTTTATTTGTATGTTACAGGGTTTAGATTTTACTTTTTCTTTCTTTTATTGTAATTTATCTATAATTACACTCATATCTATAAAACAGAAAAAAAAATAATTTGCCAAAGCTGATCTAGTCAATTAATGGCTAAGCTGATCTTTTCAAAAGTACTAGTTAACATTTTAATGACTGAATTGTGGTTGAGTAGGAAATAAAAATCAAGGAGAAGATATCCACAGACCATAGCTGGGCAAAAAGTACAGAGGGAGGCTGCAAGGATATTGGGATTGCCAAGCCAGAACAGAAGGATTCACATAGAACCAGGAGCTCTCGGCACCAAAGAAAATCTCTGACTATTGGCAATTTTTCCTCAGTCTTGCCTGATCATGTTACAATCATTTCCAATAATGGTTTTTACTATGTAATCATTTTCGCTTGCTCTTTCTTCATGTACTCATTATTCTAAGGAAATATATTGATTTTTTTATGTTTGTATCTATATACACATGTGAATTCACACACATAATCTAGATATACACAGTGTCTAGAAGATACTAGTGGTGGACATGGTTCTAAGTGCTTCCATAATCCATGTATGAAAACAGACAAAAATACTTGATAGCAAAACCAAAAACCCAATGACAATCTTAGAATAACTAGGAGAAAAAGTATCTCTCTGTATGAAGTTCAAAACAGAAATGGGTAGGAACACTCCACCAACACCCACAATGCCTGTGTGCTAGTAGCACCTCTGGAAGAGAAAGTCAATAAGGACCAACTCATTACTTAAGGAGAGAAGAATTATAAAAACAGCCAATAGGTTTTCACCCAGAAGGGCTGTGGACTGTGGGATCAGCTGGGCTGGAGACTGACCATACATTCGGGGCTAGAGCAAGGCCAGCCCCAAGAACACTGAGCGCCAGAGGCGAGCCATGTAAACAAGATGTTGGGACTAGAGCAAGGCCAGTCCAGCAGGAGTCTGGCCTTGGTGTTTCTCCCTGTTAACTACAGCACAGATAGCTCTGAGAATGTTTTGCTTTCAGTGTTCTCAGCAAAACACCAAGACCTTGCACCTTTGACCCTGTCACACACTTCCCCCCTTTTTACTGTGTATAAATAAAGATGCAAACCATGCTGGGTTGTTGCTGCCTCTCCATCAGAAAGGTCAGGTCCCACCAGATCCCAGTTTTTTTCTATGTGTCTTGTTTTTTCTTAATCTCCCATCACCCTCTCTCAGGACCTCGCTGGCTGCGCGGGTCGTGGCAGTGGACAGTTTGGGACAGCAGCTGAAATGGTGAGGGGCTTCGCCCTGCTCTAGCAACAGAAGAACACAGAGCTGATGTTAGATTGCAAGGAACTGAAGCAGTCTAGTTCTGTGAACTCTGAAAACTGATCTGCTAGGAATCTCTCCCATACTGGACTCTACCCTGAGGAAAACTGATGAGAGTGGAATCACAGGGGATTCCAAGATAAAAGAACAAGAGAGACAATGGAAAGGAGGTCTCAATAAAACTGACACAGGGAAGCCAGAGATGAAAAAGGTCTTACGCATTTTAGTAATTAAGTCATCACCTCTAGAGAGGAATTGTGTTCACTTTTACTTTATATCTGATGTCACGAACAACTTAAGCCATGTCAAAAACAACTTTCAAACTGAGGGTTTTCATGGACCACACAGGTTGCACTAACCTCATGCCACAAACGTTCATGTCTCCAACCAGTCAATGTTCTGTAATAGCTATCTCCTTGGTGATGGTGGTGGGTTGGTTTAGCCTAATATATTCTCCATGAGAGTTGTAATTTGGAGCTTTCTGCTTTACTAAGGTATTTCTGACTTGACCACCCTACTTTTTAGGGCTTGAATCTTTCCTTCCAGACTGAAACATGTGCATCCAGTTACAGTCTAGGCCCTAAGCCATCAGGAATCGACAGATGGCCTTAGATTAAAAAACAAACTAGATCTGGCTAACCGCTATGCAATCATTCTTTCTTTCTGTTTCTCTTTTTTTCTTTTTCTATTTCTTTCTTTCTTTCTCTCTGTCTCTCTCTCTCTTTCTTCTGCCTCAGATTATTTCTGCTAGTAGAGCTCAGACTTCTTTATTTAAAGTTTATTACATTTTATCTAAAATTTTAGGTGTTCTGGAACAGGATGCATTTTTCTGAATATTTAGTTAAACAAATTGGTTAGCATAAAAATGTGTTTATTTGCTATTATGCATACAATCTCAGGCTTTCAATATATATCTCTTAAATAAATACCTCAGTCAAGATCTTTCTGAACTCCAGACTCATCTAATTATTCTCAAGCCTGCTCCACATACAGTCTTACTGTCTCAGTAACTGGCAACTCTGAACGTCTATCGATTGGGCCAAAACCTTTGTAACAATTCTTAGCTCCTTTCTTTCTCTCCCATCTTTCATCATGTGTATCAGAAGCCTTTTTATCTATGGCTTTTAAACATACCTAGAATTATATTATTTGTCCTCAACTACTAGCACCACAATTCTAATCAGCATCAACTCGCACTTTGACTGTTATAATAAGCAGTGAGCTACTTCGAATTTTTTTCCATCCTACAGTCTCTTCTCAATACAGCCAGAGTGTCACTGTTGAAACACTGTTCAGTCATGTCAGACTTCTGCTCAGAATCCTCCAGTGGCTTATGTCATGCACATTGAAACCTAAATCCTTATACAAGACTATATCTAGCACCTATCTAACCTCATCACTTACTCTTCCTGGTTTACTCTGACCCAAACACCAAGACCTTCTTCCTATTCTTCAAACACACTGGGCGCATCTCCATTCAGAATCTTTTCTCTAGTTTTTTTCTCCATCTGTGTTGCTTTTCCTTCAGGTATCTATGTAGCTCTTCCCTTGCCTCTTTAAATTTTCCCTGGAAAGTCAACTTCTCTGTGACAGCTACACTGTCTACCCTGCTTAAATGAATCCCTTACTCCAGAAGATCAACACTAATTCCTGTGATTTATTTGATGTACTACCAAACATCTTCCATCTATGCTATATACTACATAATGGACTTATTTCTTATTTTATTTTCTGTCTCTCCATAGTAGAAAGTAAGCTTCATAAGGTTAGGTATAGTCTCTTTTTTGTTTTGTTCTCTGTTGTATCTATAGAACCTACAAGAATGCCTGGCTACATTGAAGATGCTCTATATGTATTGAATGAATGAATGAAGGAAGGAATGAATGAATGAATGAACGGCACACTGAAGAAAATATAACGAATGGACACATTTTTTGCTGTGTAAATATAAATAGCATTGTGAAAAATCTAAAGAAAATGAGAAATCATTAGACAACAGAAAATGATTGTGAAATGGAAATTCACATTGTAAGTACATTCAGAAGCTTCAAACCTATTTTTAAAATTTGGCCAATAATTCTCTCACAAACTAGTTTCTCTATGCCATATTGGATTTCTTGAGTAAGAGCGTCACTTCAAGATGTATTGTAGGGCTGGGAGATAGCTCAGTGGCACAGTGCCTGCCTGGCAAGTGCAAGGTTATGAGTTTGATTCCTGGTACCAAATAAATAAATAAATAAATAAATAAATAAATAAATAAATAAATAAATAAATGACATATTATAGTAGCTGAATCACTATTCTAAGGAATGTTAGGCAAGTGGAATGTTGTTAAGTGGGAGATCTCTGGAGTCAGACTTGCTGGTTGGAATCCTGATTCCTGTATTTCTTAGCTATGTGATTTGGGCAAGCTAAACCCCAATTCTGAATTTTCTCAGTTGTAAACATCAAAATTAATGCTGCAGTCCTTTTCTATCTTTTATTTATCTGTGAGGAACTCTCAGAAGTAAACTGCATTCATTTGGTTAATGCTGTACTTATACAGTGACCTATTTGAGAATTATGCCATGTTAGTATTTGTTGATCTGTTGTTTTAAATTGGAAATTGGTATATTCTCCTTTTTGTTTTGCTTTCTGTTGTAGCTATACAACCTACAAGAATGCCTGGCTATGCTGAAGATGCTTTATATGAATTGAATGAATGAATGAAAAATATATACAAAAAAATGGACAAATTTTTGCTGTGTAAATTTAAACAGCATTGTGAAAAATCTTAAGAGAATAAGACATCAATAGACAACAATTCCTTTGTACCAATATGTCTAGAAAAGCTTGTAAATTAGTTTTTACAGGTAGATGTTAAATGTCATAAGAGGACAGTAGTCCACAGACAGAAGATAGAAAGGGACATTTAAATGCAAATATTTCCAAGTCTAAAGAAAAGTCCACAGGTGGCCAGCTGACACCTTACCCCCATTATATCTTTGGTGGTGTGAGGCATTAGATTGTGAAAATATGGTGAAATGTTGCAACAAAAGAGGTTACTTAGATTTACATAAGTAATTGTCAACGTATGGATCCTTTGTCAGTATTTACCCTTTGATCTAGTAACTGAGGCGTAGCTCCCATTAGACAGTTGGAAATAGGAATTACATCTGAAGATTGAGCAAGTTAGATTTGGCTTTACCTTCTTCCATTAACCAAGGGACTGAAAGGCCAAGCCAAATTCACCATGAAAGATTCTCATTGAGCAGAACATTACAAATCATTACATTCTGGATTGCCTTGAGTGAGCTTTAAATTTATTTTCATTTCTATCAATAAATATCTGTTCTACTTTCAGAAAATCAATATTATCTTTAAAATAATGATGGGTATTTATCATTGTAAGGTTCTTATTTGCTTTCACTACATCCAACTTTTCTTTCTAGGAAGTTCAATTATTGTAATTAATTGTTATTTATTTTTAGGAGTACTAGAAGGTTCTGACATTTTATGTCTTAAAATATTAAAACCAAAAGATTAAAATACGTAATTATCTATTTGTCATTATAATCCTTATTGTTGCCTTTTCACTATCTAGGCTTAATAGTACATTTTGTAGATATATTTTATGATTTTTAAACAAATAAAAAATATAGGATGCCTTTGAACATTTCATATAGCACTTTGTACTTTCAATATCGTTTAACAGGTTCTGAAATAATCTTTTATATGAACTAAATATTCACACAAGGAAACAAGGCAACACTGCCTCTCCTGGCTCGGCTGTTGGAATTAACGAACTGTTACATGTCCTCTAGCGGTGTTTTCATAATGTCATTGAATATTACACAGTAAAGTGCTGACCTCATCTCTTTTCTAGTATATTGTAAGCCACTCTAAGCTTGTTAGCTTCCAAACCACAATCCAGTGTTCAAGACTGCTCTTTGCCTATGGGATGTACTTTTTCATCATTCAGCTTTATGTGAAATTATTTTGACACAGTAAGACATCTTCAGCTGTAGGATATGGAAAGAATTAAAATGCTTCAGCAGTTCAGATGAGAAAATATGATTTTGAGTCCCTCTGTGTACGTGCTTATGGCCACTAGAGGGGTCTCTATTAATTAGCGCAGCCTCCTCTCTTAACACCAACTTAATCCTTCAGATATTAGATTCAGATATTTCTATTCAAGACACATGGTTATAGTTTGATGTTTCATGGTTTGCTGGAAGCAAAAGTAGCAGTCCTAACCTTTCACTGCTTAAACATGATGAAATTTATTAATTTATTTCCAAGAAACATTTTAATATATGGCATATATACATATATGTCACACACAAACAAATAATCGTATACACCAGCAGAGATGAGAAAACCAGTCTTTGGTGTCACTAACAGCTATCAGGATGTGGCTTACTTGCCCTCATTCCTCTATTTAAGTTAAAATAAAAAAGGTAAAAGTCTAAGCTGATACATGGATCATGAGGGGATACGCTCTATTGTACAAGGTTCTTTCCCCAGCAGGCAACTTGGAACCTACCCAAAATGGCATAAACATAAAAGAAAACTGAGTCCTTTACAAGAAATCCAAGAGTAAGGCCTTAATTCAATGACTGCTGCAATGTTACAGGGGCCTGATCTTCTGTATCTTAGAACTTGCACTTTCTTAATACTCTGGTCGGTTTTCCATTCTTGGTTTCCAGATGACCACTGCAGCCCCAGATTTTGTACTTTTCAGCTTCCATTCTATACAATGGCACTTTTATATCGTAACACAAACAAAATTACTGGGCCTGCTTATTGCACAAATGTAATTTCAAGCAAATCCCTAAATCAGACAATCTGGTCGAATGGATGTTATATGCTGATTCACCTAGACCAATCTAACGCCCATTCCTGAGGTAAGGGCAAGGAAAAAAACCAAAGCAGAGACAGCAGATGTGGTGAAATTATAGCACTGTGTTTATCTAAAGAAATGTAGGCCAGGGCACTTCACTAAGGAAATGTGGGTTATTGGAAAATGAATGAATGCTTTTGGATTCACTAACCACTACAGTTTTTTTTTTTTTCTTTTAGTTTTAGACTTATAAACTCTGTAGAGTTGGAAAGTTCTTCAATATTTCCATAGACCACTTATCCAGTGGTCAGTGCTGTACATTATTTATTACAAGCAAAGATGAAACAATAACGTGAGCAGAGATATCTGACATTGGCTGCTGTTCTAGCAACATTTATTGTGGTAACAAGTGAGCAAAAACAGTTAGGGAATGACAACTGCTAATGGCTTGAGGCTTAAAAACAAAATTTTTGAGGCTTGATTTTTGGCGCATGCCTGTGATCCCAGTGCTCTGGGAAGCTGGGGCAAGAGGATCACAAGTTCGAGCCCAGCCTGGGAAACTTAGAGACTTAGTGAGAACCTGTCTCAAAATAAAAAAATTAAATAAAACGGCTGAGAATGTAGCTAAGTGTGAAGTCCCTGAGTTAAATCTCCAGTACAGGGCCGGTGAGATGGCTCAGCGGCATAAGCACCTGCCTGGCAAGCGCGAGGGCCCAAGTTCGACTCCCGGAACCCACATATGAAAAAAGGGCCAGTGATATCGCTCAGTGGCACGGGCGCCTGCTGGCACGCGAGGTCCTGAGGTCAACCCCCGGTACCCACAAAAAAAAAAAAAAAATCCCCAGTACACAGACACGTATGCAAAGGAGTTATTTATGTTTAATTGAACTACTGGCCCATTTTCTCTTCAAATGGAGAAGCAAGGTCATTTCTATGGCTGCAAAGGCACATTTTGTATGAACCATGCTGGAATGTAATAATGGTCCATACAAAGCTTTCATCTTTGTGAATGTGTAATGTGTGAAGCATACTTTATACATTTTAATATTTTATAATACATTTTGCTATATGACTAGTGCATCCCTATAATTTTTGGTATTGAAATATCTGTCAGAGTACCAAATAAATTACAATAATATTAAAAATTTTAAAACATCAAAATAGAATTGCATTTTATACTCTCTGAAACCTAACTTTGTCCAGTTTTGACTAGACTATCTGATTTAGGGATTTGTTTGAAATTACACTTGGGCAGTAAGCAGGTTTGGTAATTTTGTTTGTGCAAGGATATAAAAGCGCCATTTGTATGGACTGGAAGCTGAAAAGTACAGTAAGTTAGTGGCTGAGTTCTGTGTTTAAACCTGTCTGAGGAGAATATATTATCTGGAAGATGTATGTTTGTTTAAAAGCCAAAGGCACTCCCTTTTTAATGTACCATTAAACATCCTTGGAGAACTATTTTTCGACACCTTTGTGTGTGTGTGTGTGTGTGTGTGTGTGTGTGTGTGTGTAGAGTAGGAGGTAGGCAGACGAAAGAAATTAAGTGTCTATATGTTTTTATTATTTTAAGAAATGCATAAAGGACAAGGGGTACTACACATAAAAAACAGCTTTATGGATTAAAATATATTGTTTTTGTTTATACCACATATATTATTGATATTCTTTTAAAATTATTATTATTGGGCCGGTGAGATGGCTTAGCGGCGTAAGTGCCTGCCTGGCAAGCGTGAGGGCCCAAGTTCGACTCCCGGTACCCACATATGAAAAAAGGGCCGGTGATATTGCTCAGCGGCACGGGCGCCTGATGGCGCATGAGGTCCTGAGGTCGACCCCCAGTACCAACAAAAAAAAATTATTATTATTTAATTATTACATGTTTGTAATACATAATGTTTACATTCATCTTAGGGAGTAGGTACAGGTATTTAACATATTTTGATTCTTTTTGTTCCCCTTCCCCTCTCCATCTACCTCCCTCCTTTTCTAGATAGTTTTCATATTCTAAAGAGTATGTGGTAAAAGGGGCTTTGGTTAGGACGTGTGGTTAACTTGTAGAAACCTATCATTACAGAAACCTTACCTGGAGCTACTGGAGGAAATGGTCTCCCACATTCTCTCAGGTTACCGACCTTACTTCAGAGTGAGAGAATGGTAGGCTACTGTATAGGCTGAAGGCATTTCCCAAACTTAATGCCGATGGTTACGACTGACCCCAACATTTCCTATAAACTCGGCAGGCTTTGCTCAGTTCTGTACCTTTCCTCACCAAGCCTAGTTACCCTTTCTGTGCAACTAAGATTTTTGTGTGTAAACCTGTTGGGCAGAATTTCATTCCTTGGAAATTGCTGTGCTTTCCCACAAACCACTCCCTCTTATTGCATATGTGACACAACTTTTTACAATTGCCGGAAAGCTCCCTGTGGTATCCTCATGCTGGGAGACAGGAAACATTGTCCTACACATTTTAATAAAAACTTTATGAGGGAGAGATACGAATGTTCCCAGAAAATTATCTGTTAATTTTTGTCACCTTGAGAAACCTAGAAAATGACACAGTAATTTTGTGAGTTAAGGTGAGTTGTTTCGTTCTTGGGAAAAGAAAGTGTATGACTGCAATTATTTCATCTCTCCATACAGAGGGCCAAGTTGAGAAGCCAAATCACTGCAGGTATTGCTCTGAAATCTCTTTGCCTCATGGGGCAGAAAAAGGCCCGGAAATGGCCCTGTCTGCCATCTCAGCTTCATTTCAACCGAGCCTTTCTCCTACTACCACCCTCTGGGAACACTGAACTACTGATAATCCTAATGTGACTCTGTTCCTGCTGTCCCCTTTGGCTGGAACGTCCACTCTCCACAGTTTCAATTCAGTCCTGCACATCGTTAGTTCCTGCTCCTAAGATGATGAATAACTGGAAGAGTTCTTGCCATTCAGGGCAAACCTCTCATTGGGCCCACAGAGCCCTGGCCCTTACAAAAAGCTTAACACTCTGAAAAAACAGTTTCTTTCCTTGTGAGGGTATCAAAATCTTAACCAATTTTATGTTTTTTAATATCTTACATATTTAATTATTTCCAGAGTCCCACTGCTGATGTGTATACATATTTGTACGGTGGGATTTTCTTCTTTCTGACTGTAATTCCCACATATAGCCATCTGGCAAAGCTGACTTTCTCATATCAATCTTTTCCTCCTCATCTCTTCTCCTTAGATATCTCCTTAACCTCCTCCATTTCCAAGTCTCTAATTATGGAGACAGAAGTTATACGAATTCTCTAATGTTGTAAACTGTGCCACTTTAGAAACCATAGGAATCCATGATATACCACGGAAAGCAGACTTTCAAGCCACTTTAAAGTTAATTCGTATTTTTCCCTTGGAACCCTGTGTGCCTGCATCATTTATCTCCTCTAATTCTCCCAGCTATGTGTCTGAAAATAAACCCAAGAAACATTTGAGACTTAACATGTGTTTCAATGTCTTCTCCTTTAAAAAGGGATTTAAAAGAAAACAAACACAATAGTTTGCTTGAAAAAATAGAAGAAAATAAATGAATTTATCACTTTGCCAAGTTCAATAAACTCACTTTGGGTACATTTAAAAATACCTTGATGATTCATCAGTAAATATTCAGAGAACAAGTATCTACAAAAGTGACAGTATTCCTTCTACAAAAATGACAGTCTTCCTTCTATTTCTTTTTTTCCTTTTCTTTTGTGTGTGTGTGTTGTGTGTGTGTGTGCGTGTGTGCATCTTTTGTGTTTTGGGGTATTTTTTTTGAGCCACAGATCAACAGAAAGCATTTATTTCATTTGCATGCAAAAGTTTTAGACTTTGGGTCACATAGTTGGTATTGACTTTAACAAATGTATTAGAATGTTCCATTATGCATGATTTTACTTAATGTCTACTATATTTCAAGCCCTCAACTCTAAGGGTATGAAAACAAACAACTTATCACCAGTGGAAAAGATGGACACATGCAAGAAAATGAAATGCAAATGATGCTTGCAATACCATGTGTATTTTGTGTAATACAAAATGTCAAATGTCATACGTAGGCAGGTGCAAAGGTTACAGGAATATAGGGGAGGGAAGAACTTAACTCTGCTTGAGGATAGGGAGATTTTCAGAGAGCTATTGACTACACAACTGACATTTGAAAAGTGAAGGAAGAGGAAGTATTCAAATAAAGGCTCAGGGGAGAAACTATTGGGAATGGTGAGTGGTTGGTGAGAAGGGCATACTGGTGTGGAGGGGCATAGTAGTGGCATAGCTGATGTTCCAAAGTTTGGATTGGGAATAATTGTGAAGTGCCTGGAAAGCAGAATACATAGTATTAAGCCTTGAAAATCATCAGGAAATGGTAAGAGAGGAATCATGCTCTTGGAGATTTTTAGTGATTGATGTCTACTGTTAGGAAAGATGCTAGTCTACATTTCCTGGTTTAATCTCGCTCTTTTGGTTGGTATTTTAAGCTCCCCAAAACTTGTAGACTTCAAGTACTTTGTTCTGTTTATCCACCTGGTTTTCATAAGAGGATCTAGAGAAGCTAATTTCTTTGGTTCAGGCAGACAATACCATCTGTGTCCCCTATTATGATGTAACTATATTACCTGAAAAAGCATTTTCTTGAAAAATGCTTTGTGGTCATTTATGTCCCAGAAGAGCAAGTTTCTTAGATCTATTCTTGAGTGAAAACTTTCATAAGAGTGAGAAGGACAGAGAGCCTAGAAACACAGGAAGTCTTTTGGGTAGAGGAAAAAAAAATTCTGTTTCCAAACTTCGAGTTAGTTTCCTCTTTCATGGGCCTTAAAGGCTACTGGCATTGTCTGATCCTCCCTCCAGAAACTAGGAATTTATAGGAAAAAAAGAGCTCCAGTTGTCCAATCATGAATAGGACAAGAAGAATTGGATTTTTCTCATAGTCCACTGACTTCTGAAGTCAGGAAATAATAAAATGCCATGTCAGTATTGGTCACAGACGCTATATCTATGCCTTGTCAACAGCTATTCCTAATTCATTTTGTCATTTTGCATTTGTTGGAATTAAAACACTTAATTTCTTAATTCTATTTCAGCTATGGGTTTATTTCACTGTCACTAATGGATAAATGATTGAGACACCGCAGTTGTTTTCATCTTATCACATTGGGAGTAAGGATGACAATACGTGCTAATTCTAACACAATGAACATTTAAATGTGCAGAAAATTACAGGGTGACAGTACTTTAAAAAGAGTTCGTTTCTACCACATATAATAAAAACTCAGAACATTTCTCTTTCATTTTACTACATATTCATTAATATAAATAATTTTATCAAACTTGGTCTATGTACTGGGTACCTACTGATTTATTTCAGTTATATTCCAGTTATTTCAGAAAATTTATATCTTTACTGAAACGTTTTTTTGAGAGAGGACACCAATGCTTACATTGTGTCTTGAAGCTTTTAATAATTTCTGTATTTGGTGGTAATATTATATATGACATAACATGATCTACCCTGTATTTAAAATTCTATTTTAGTAGAGTTCCTCATAATTTCTTGCCTGTAGATGAAAAGAAGGTAATTCAGCCACAGAACACTGGACCTGCCAGGGAGAAAAGCACAGAAGTCAACTTGTCAACTTGTTAGAAGTCAAGCAAGTGATTACGCTTGTGGTAGATGTTTTAAATATTATACCTGTTTTTCATTTTTGGCAAGACTGTAACTCTGTCCTCACTTGCCAGTCAAGAAAGTGGATCTTGGAAAGGTTAGGAGAGCTGAATGCGCATACTACTTGCCGCTAGACTTACTTTACCTTTACAAAAATATCACATCAGAAAAAGAAATAATTTAAGACGTGTTTTTAAAAAAAAGGTAACAAAGGGCCGGTGATATGGCTCAGCGGCATAAGCGCCTGCTTGGCAAGTGCGAGGTCCTGAGTTCGACTCCCGGTACTCACATTAAAAAAAAAAAAAAAAGGTAACAAGGCCTTATCTTTTATCAGATAGGACAAAGGGTGGTAAAGAAACAGATAAAGTTTCTTTAATCTTTAATCTTTATTAAGATTAAAGATTAAGATAAAGTTTCTTTCTTTAATCTTTATTAAATAAATATTCTAAGATGTTAAGGAGAACTCAAATTCTTTTTTTTTTTTTTATGTGGGTACTGGTAGTCAAACTCAGGACCTCGCACTTGCCAGCAAGTGCTTGTGCTGCTAAGAGATATCACCGGCCCTTTTTTTCCTTTATGTGGGTACCGGGAGTCAAACTCAGGACCTTGCACTTGCCAGGCGGGCTCTTATGCCACTGAGCTATCTCACCGGTCCAAGAACTCAAATTCTTGAATCCACAACACTGTAACCAACAGAAGAATAGTTAAAAGATATGCCTAAAAATTTAAAAAAAAAAATGAGAAGTGGCAAAATAGACACAAAAGTTCATAAGATTCTGAGGACTTGATTGTAGATTAGTAAGATTTGATTAAGCATACACCGCATGCAAAGTGTGTGCTGGGCTGTAAAGATACACAAAAATGTATACTGCACCCTGAGGACATGCGAGCCTTCCCTCTCACTAGTTATATGCTATTCGTGTATCACCTGCTCACCAGTGCAGACAGAGCAACGCGTTTGACAACAACATCTGGGACCCTTCAGTCCTAACACATCTGACTGCTTACAGAGTAGCTGGTTCCAGAGCATTTACCATTTGTGCACTGCTGTATTTAAATATTTGTTATATCAGAAATTTGAATAGCTTTCTAATGCTTGTGGTTTTATTCACATTGACCTCGAATTTACTTTATTCAGGTGTTGTTTTTGATAGCATCTTCTTATAAGGTATGTTTTTATTTCAGCAAGGCACACAATGACTTTTCTGAGTGTATTTGTGCACATTTACTACCCTCCTTTAGTGGGTAGACTCACAAGCAGCTAATAAGATAATAATTAACTTCCTATAACAAATCCCAGAATAAATCTTATGATAATATTCTTTCAAAGCTGTGGTGAACCTTAGAAATCATTGGTAATGTCATCGCGACTGTCATTGTCTCCTTAAGGGACTTCTTAGTGTACTTGGTTATCACATTAATTTGTTAACTTCCTTCCTTGGAAGTTTAAATTTTGATGGGATGGGAGAGCAGAAATCATATACAGGAAGGAATGAGGCCACCGAGTTTCAGCTGTTCATTCTAATTCAGTCTAATTCAGAAAAGTAATTAAAAAAGAAATGCATTTGAATCCAGGTGGTTTCAATCACCGCTCTTCTCCACTAAGCTGCCCCTCCTTTCTGGCCACACCATGATATCCCTGCCACACAAGCTTCCTCTCTATTTCATGTCCCTTTAAAAATTACAATGTACTATGAATTGTAGAACCAGAGCAAAATTGGCTTTTATGACTTGTATGGCATTTAAATATGTTTAATTATTCATAGGGGCTTTTCAGTGTATATTCAGAGTGGAACATAACATCAAATTGGATGGAATATTGTTATTCCCAGGGCTCCCCTAAAAATTATTTCATTTGTTAAAACAACTAAATTGTTTTAAGCTTTTAAGTGCCTTTGATTTTTACAGAGATTCAAAGTATATGGAGACATAGACATTTAAAGAGTGGTTTATGCAAGGCGTAGTGCACACACCTATAGTCCCAGACGCTCTGGAGGTGGAAGTAGGAGGATCACAAGTTGGAGGCCACCCTGGGCAAATTAGTGAAATCCTGTCTTAAAACAAAACTAAAACAGAGTTGAGGATTTCTCTCAGCATTCCTGGGGCTCAGTGTCCAGTACCGCTAAACAGAGAAGCAAGCAAACAAACAAATACATAAATAAATAGTGAGTTATGTTGATTCTACAAATGTATAGCTGCATTTTTTATATAACCACTCACTGGCCTTTTTTTTTTTAAACATGTATATCTAGGCTTGAAATACTTAACATTAGTCCTTAGGAATTATTTTAAATACTTTAATGCTCAGGTTTCTATTATGTAAAATTGTCCCTCTAACCGAAATAAAGTGTTTTGTGTACATGGCTCACTTCGTGGCACAGTGTAGAGGAGTTGACGATAGTTCTCTTCCATCTATTAATTCCAGCACTACAAAAATACCACTGTAAACCTCAAAGGAATTTTAACAGACATAATTTGCTATAATGTTCAATAGATTCTGGTGAAAGTAAATCATAAAATCTACTGATATGTTACTAGCTGCCTGCAAATGTGAAAATTGCTAAAAAGCTTAGGATTCCAGCTCTATTCCAAGGTCCAAAGTACTGTACAAGCATATGGTTTCATGGATTGTTGGAGCTTACTTTCCTTTGTCACTCCTTATAATGATGTTAAATGACAACAGTATACATAATCTTTTTTATTATGTTCTCAAATATTTTATTACTGAGCTCTTTATGAAAGTGTTTTCCCTTTCTGGATATTTTCTTTCTTGTTCATAATTATAGAAATTGGTCTAAATCTTAACTGTCTAAATGAATTTACAAATTTCTACTAGTAATACTAATCCTTATAATACTTCATGTCATCTATGATATAGAAATCTAGGGCATTAGACATTAACATTTGTAAATGATTACAATATAAGTTTTGAAATCATTTTTCAAGCTTTCCACTTTAAAATTTAAGAGATCAGCCAGAAGATAAAATATATTTAAAGGTCAGAATATAATATACTGGGCCGGTGAGATGGCTCAGCAGCGTAAGCGCCTGCCCGGCAAGCGCGAGGGCCCGAGTTCGACTCCCGGATCCCACATACGAAAAAGGGGCCGGTGATATCGCTCAGCGGCACGGGCGCCTGCTGGCGCGCGAGGTCCTGAGGTCGCCCCCGCCCCCGGTACCCACAAAAAAATATATATATATATAATATACTGAAACCTGTTTTTCTGTCTCAAAAGGAACCTATAAAAGTTATAAAAAAGTCTGAATGGTATAAATCATTTTGAAACAGATAGATTTCCCCCCTCCCCCATTTGCTTCTCTTCCAGCAGGAGTGAATTGATTACTTTCAGATCTGAACTTTGCGATCTAGTGAGTAAGCAAAGTATTGGTAAAAAGAGCTGACTGTGCACCTATATTCAATTAAGCTCATTCATACATGCTGTCTCCAACATGTTTACTCTTACAAAAAGGGAAATAAAAGAATGCTAAGGGTTACTTTTTTATTCACAGTAGAAATCTCAAACCTTAATCTAGGAGAATGTGTGCACCCATTTAAGAGAAGGTGACTATATGTCCAGATTTGTACCTGTTGCCCTAGAGTAATTATTATGTGGGGCTCTTTTGTTTTCAAATTGGTTTAGTTTAAATGACAAATTAAAAGATCACTCTCATTTTTGATAATGAGCTTGATGACTAACAGCATATACATTAATTTTTATAAAGACATGAAATTTTCTACTTCCAAGGTAATAGTGACAGTGTGCTGTTTTCACATTTGAAATGAGGTTGTTGAGTGGATTTCATTTTTATTTTTAGCTACAACTCAACAACTTCATTTTTAAAATTCAGTGGAGCTGAATACTTTTTTTATTTAAACCACTTATTCTCTAGCACCCTCAATAAATTTTTAGCGTAACATATTTAATAAAACAAGAGAAAATCAAAATTCCCTATAATCATACCGCCCATCAAAGGTTATTTAATATTTTCTCTTTAGTACTTATATATATGTATTTTTGAAAAAAATTTGGATTGTACCGTTTATAAGTTTTATACCTTCCTTTTTTCACTTACTCTAATTACTAACTTTTGCCCAAAATATGATTTTCAGCATGCACGTGTAATGCCTCAAAGTAGTGCACACTGTTGTTTTTGTAACCATTGCCTTAATATTGCACATTTAGAGTTCTGCCAAGGCTTTCCTGTTATATAACTAACTTTCTCTGCACTTGTTTGTACAGAGTATCAATTAGATTAAATCTTTGCCTAAATTTCTCTGATTACAAAGCAAGGCAAAGTGCACAACATATTTTAAGTCATTCATTTCAAGATAAAATCATACTTTTTTTCTTTTGTTGGCTGAAGTTTAATTCACATGTTTCTGCTACATTTTTATGTGGTTTATTTGATAATATACTGAGAATTGCCTATTAGACTTCTTTACCTTGATACATGATAGGTATTTCAATTTCAGATGTCCAAAACTGAATTGGCTGGCATTCCTCCTCTTACTCTGTCCTGTCCCCTGGAATATGCTGCGTTTATACACCTGATCTCCCCACCTTGGCCCCTAAAGTCATCCAGCTCACTGTCATTGTCTTAGCATGTGTCTGCCTCTTCTTCAGCCCTTTGCTCTGGTTTTTGTCATCTCTTGCTAGGATCACTGCATTAGCTTACCAAACTCTGCACAGCTAACCTGAAGTGTTTCTTGTGCTCAGAACAAATAAAATGATTTTTATCACACACAATTCATACAATCAAGTTATTGTGTTTAGAAACAGCAGTAAGTTTTGTTACCTATGAAGTAAAATCTAAAGTCCTTTAAAGGGGGTATAAGGGTCTTTGTGCTGCAGTTCCTTCCTCCTTATCCACCTTAATCTCTCACCCTGCTGTTGGATCGCTCTGGGCATGCAGTTCTGTGAACATTCCAAGTCTTCTACTGCCATGTTTGCATTGGCTGTTCTCTCAAAAACATTTCTTTTTCCCCTCTTGTAAAACTCCTTTTCATTCTATAGGTCTAAATCGAATGATAATGCCTCAAGAAGATACTGGTACTCCTTTCATATTCTTAACACCATAAATATACATATACCTAATAAAATATGTATTACCTTATAATAAATTATTTTATACTTCTATCTGGATATCAGGGACCAATTCTTAGCAAAGTGCATAACACACAGTAGATGATCAATAAATGCTTACTAAAAGAATGAAAGAAAGAAAGAATGAATGAATGAATGAATGAATGCAGCCTCGGATTGATCTGCATAGGCTTGAGAAAGACCTGAGCATTCAGCTGGATTCAACATCTCAAAAAATACCTTGACTAGATCTAGAAATGTGAAGTTCATTGTCTTTGGAAGACACACTTCTATTTTGAATGGTCTTAGATAAGTGCTGTCAATTGAAATATAATGAAAGCTACTTAAGTAATTTTAAATTTTCTAGTAATCAAGTTTAAAAAGGTAAGAAACAGATGAAATTGATCTTAATAGTATTTAACTCAACATGTCCAAAATAATACCACTTCAAAATATAAATTGATACTAAAAAGTATTAATAACTATTTTAATTCTTTTGTTTTGCACTAAATCTGTACATTCTAACATGGATATTTTTAGCTATTAGCTCATTTCAATTTGGAGAAATCATTTTTTTAAAAATATTCTATCTAAATTTTAATTTCATAAAATTTATAGTTGAGAAAATAGATTCCCATAACTAAGTTGTTCCAAATTATCTTAAATGTTTTCTAATATTTAACTGAATACCCACTTAAATTTAAATGAATTAAAATCCAATAATAATAAAAGTTCAGCTCCTCAGTCACACTGGCCATAATCAGGTATTCTATCATGGCTACCATTTTAAACAAGTTCTTTCTCATAAGCAGGATTTCCTTCTCCTATATTTTCCTACTCATTATTTCTGTCATTTTACTTTAAGACCAAACTACATCTTCAACCAACACATATTATTAGGCAACTTGTAAAGAAAACACTGAGTAATCTACTTTTTTCTAATTTTATTTTAGTTTTTTAGTACATGTGTGTAGTAGATAATGTTTATGTGCCTTGTGGGAGGTTGGTACACATACACAACACATCTTAATTCTTTTTTCATCCCCTTTCACTTCCCTCCCTCTCCCTCCCTCTATCTCTTGATCGTCTTTCTTTTTTTTTTTTTTTTTGTATATATTTGCAGTACATAATGTTTACATTCCTAATCTTTTAAAATAAGCTTACTATATATTGGTTTAGAATAGCATTTTGAAAACTCAGACCTATTTGGTAGTTGTTCTCAATTAGTAAGATATTTAGAGTATTGTTCAAAAACCCCAGATAATTTGCATGGAGTTTATCAAAAGTTAATCACAGGAAATATAAGCTTCTTTATAAATTATTCTTTCTAAATTTACAGATACTTTCTAAAATGCAGTTGATTTAAGAAATTAGCCATGCATATCTCTACTAATAGACCAACCTCAAATAAGCTACAAAAAGCACATGCTTTACTAAGAAAAGATGATGTCTGATGTGAATGCAAATCCCTGTAGACCTTTAATTGAAAGCCTATAGGTATCTTGAAAAAGATTGGGGTTCATTAATTGTCAAAAAGGCTTTTAGCCAGTCCTCTGAGATTCAAGCAAACTGTCTTTGTGTGATGATTTCTTGAGTTGAATCCAAAATCCAAAACCCTGACAGATTTTAAAAAATGTCAGTGTGGAAGCAGGTGGACTTCAACAGATACATGTGAAACAGTAATGAAGACATCCTAAAGCAGCCAGTACTTTCTCCTTTCCTGACTGCTTATTTCCCTTTTCATTGAATCTATTGAAAGTTGCTTTGGGAATTCTAACTACCTTTCTAGGATTGGTAAATCCCAAGGAAGGATTCATTAAATAATGAGAACTAAGTAAAATGCTATAGATATAACCAATTTACATAATATATAAATGATTTGTCAGCCATATATTTAATGTTTACAATAATGATTAGAAGTAGTATAGTTTGGGGCAGACATACATGTTTGTGGTAATTGAGAAACTACCAAAAAACACAAGTGAATCTTGAAAAGGAAGCTGCTGTTCAGACCATGTCATATATAAGTAACCACAAAAATTCATAAATGCACTATCCCAAAAAAAATAAGACAATCACACAGAACAAACATAGGTTTTTAACTAAGCTCTTATTTTTTTTTAATTAAGTGTAAATATATAAAAGACAAACTTCAAAGAACCTTCTTTGGCTAGAAAAGAGGTTAGTAAACTTTTCAGTAAAGGGCTAGATGGTAACTTTGTGGGCTGTCATTGAGTTTTTGTTATTTTTCTTGTAGTAAAACCCTTTGAAAATGTGAGAACCATTCTCCGTATGCATATAAACATGGGCAGCACACTGCATTTGTTCAGAGGCCACAGTTTGCCAATAGCTACTCTAGAAAACTTTCTTGTCTGGATATCTATGGGACAGGAAAATTTTGAGCTTCAGTACTGCTCTATATTCAGCTCTCTGAACATCTACATTTAAAATCACAGTAACTCCCAAAAAAATCATTGTCAATATCACACAGAGCAGTTGCCTCTCAACTTCATGTTTCATTAGGCTTCTTTCCGCTTCACATTACAGCACATGCTTATGAGTAAGTTTACATATATGGCAAAGAACTAGTTTGGTGGTGCATGCTTGCAATCCCAAGCATTCTGGGAGGCTGAGGTAGGAGGATCACAAGATTGAGCCCAGCCTGGACAATTTAGCCACTTAGTGAAAACCTGCCTCAAAATAAATTTTAAAAAATTTAAAAACTGTGGAAGTAACTGAGTGTAAGCCCTAGTTTCAATGCCCAGTACCAACAAAAGAAGCATACCAAAGAAATATAGTAGTAGCTCATACTTATGGAATGTTTTCTATAAGCCAGACAATATATCACAGCAGTGTCCTGCATACAGTAGACACTCAGTAAATGTTAGTTGCAATAAATATCTCACTGAATATGCATAAAACTAGAATATTAGGTACTGTTACTATGACTATAAATGAAGGAATAGGCTCAGAAACTTAAGTTATTTAATTAAGATCAAAGAGCTTAATTGGTGGAGCCATTCTATGAACATGGTTTTTGTTTCCAAGATGTGCTTTTAACTTTCATGTTGTACAAATCACTATAAACATGGCAAGGTCTCCATTAGCAGATCCTGGGAATTCTGACTCTCCCATTACATCATTATTTACAAGTTATCACATCATTATTTACAAGTTATTTACAACTATTTATAGCAGATTCTATTTCTTTGTAAAATATCCATTGTAGAATATTTCCTCTTTTCTTCATTTACTTGTTTGTGAGTCTTTGTTTTCCAGTTATTCAGGATGTATATTTTACATACTCCCAAAACCATAAATGCTTTGAAGATTTCTTATATGACCCGCACTAGACTCAAGGTAAGCCCATAGATATGACACATTTTTTATTTCCTCATATTTTGTTTCTGTTAGCATTGTGATTTGAATATCAGTGTGTTTTCTTAGTCCTTATTCCAAATCTTCATTATTGAGGAAAAAAGTGTAAATGTATGTGCTCAACCTAATGGAATTAGATTCCCTACTTTAGTGATAAGAATCCTGGGTCTTTAGCAACTGTGTATTTTGGTAACTTTGCCACTAAGGGAATAATTGGTGTTTAGAGAGACATTAAAGAAATGTTAGGTGCTATTTAAAGTTTTGTGGGCTTTTATTCATTTGTTTTGTTTTGGTTTTTTTGGTTTTTTTTTTTTGGTATATAAAAAAGAATGAGACTCTTGGGGCATAGTCTTGTTAGGAAGAAAATTGAACATTTGTGTTGCGTCAGGCTAAAAATGCTTTACTATAGTCAAAATACTAAGATAATGCATTCAGGGCTCTCCCATATGGAACAGTGGCAGATACAGTATTACCACTGTTATAAATCTATGTGCCACTCCAGATTAATGGCAGAAAGTAAAGAAGAGGGACCAAAGGTTATTAATGCAATTTAAATGATTTGTAATGCTACCTATCAAATGATAATGGTATATTTTCCTCTGACTTATGTAATTAATTTTCCCCTTACAAATATCTTTACTCTCAGTGCAGTTTCCAAAGTTGTAAAGACAACAAAGATGGCCCACCCGGACAAGTTAGGTCTTGTGTAGTATAAGGTCTTAGTTTCATGCCAAAAAGCAGACATTGTTTATTATGCTGCTCATGCCTACCAAGCCCAAAGAAAGCCATGCATTTCTTTTCAACATGGCCTTGAAGCCACCTACTCCCCGAATTAGAATTGAAACCAATAGTGAAATCAAAGGTATAGAATTATTAGTTCCAAATGCGAGAAGCAGGAACCATTGATAAACATGTATATGTCAAAACACTGAGCAAAGTGAAGTAATCAGATCAACAAATTTCATTTATTTGATGAAGTCACTGATTACTTTCTCCAAACATAACTAATGAGTCATAATTTTAGAGCCAAGATTAAGGTCTTCAGTACCTCTGACTACTGTATTTTTACTGTTCTGAATTTCTCCTATTACCATTTATCTACACAGATTTTTAGTATATTACATATATTTTGGATTTAAGTCATATACATTTTAATCACTTGTCAGAAATGCCTTCTAATAATATCAAAAATTTTTCCTAATTGTCTATAACTGAAACTAAAAATATATGAACTACCATTCTATTTTTTACTTCATCTACATTGGAAGCGTTTTTCTACTGCTTTAAAATATCACAAATTTATTATTTAAAATTGAGAAGCATACACCAGTGTAATAATGTACTTAAACTTAATTAACAAAAGTAACATTCTGCAACTGGAAATGACACAGTAGAGGGAAGACAGCTCTATTATTGACTTTCCTTACTTTCTGTTTAGCTGTAGACACTGAAGCATGAAACGGCTGTGTTCATTATTATCTTGGGCCTGGTAGACTTCTGTTTACAGTTTCCACCAAAACTACATTAACAGAATAAATATAAAATGCATTAATAAATGCAATTTTATGTTCCCAATGCAGATACTTCACAAAGTACAAATTCAGATATAAATACATACTGAATGTGTATGCACATATATGTATACATATTGAGATATGTGATAGTTAAATGACTATAACATAATCTTTTGTACATGTTCAGTACCAGTGCAGTTTTTCCCTGAATATTGTATATCAAATCAGTTGAAGTCATGGTTGTGGTACCCAAGCAAAAGGAGGTCTGCCTATATTTGGAAGCAGTCATGGGTATACACAAGATTTCAATATATATGCAACAACTGCAATTTGATACAAAAATATATGTGAATTCTGTTGGTGATTTGTTACCTACATACATAAGTGTGGGAAATGTTAAATTTCAATGAGAACTAAATTAAAACAATGACAACGAAGTTGAATCCAGATATGAGTGCAAATTCCAGATACTAATGACTCATACAAATAAGTTTGGGAAGGGCTGGTGAGATGGCTCAGCAGCATAAGCTCCTGCCTGGCAGGCGCAAGGTCCAGAGTTCGACCCACATAAAGGAAAAAAAGGGCCTGTGATATTGCTTAGTGGCACAAGTGCTTGCTGGCAAGTGTGAGGTCCTGAGGTCGACTCCTGGTACCCACATTTAAAAAAAGTTTGGGAAGTGCTTATGTTCTTTGAGTCACAGATACCGCATAGAAAAGTGGAAACAATACATTCTACAGGATTGTTGAGAGCATTAACTTAGATGATTAAAGGAAAAAAGCCATGGCAGTGTCTGAGTGGCAAATTCGTCTATTGTCAGGGCCCTTTAGGTTCCATCAACACCCTCTGAAGAAAAAAATTGGGCCTCTCGCCAGGCTTTCTTAGTCTTAACCTAATTTCCAGATTCACTCTTAAACCGAACAATTTTCCAATGAATGAGTTGTGTTTTCTAATTTACTTGAACTAATATTTAGAATAGTAATTTCCAACCTCTCCATTGGATTGAAATATATCCCTGTATTTACCTTCTACTTCTAATAGTAAAATGTCTGTTGAACAATCATGTTGTATTTTTTTTTGTAAATAGGAATTCTGCTACATTGTTTAAAGTAAATTATTTTACTTAAATCTGCCCTTGACAATTAAATGTTGTCTGAACAAGCCTGTAGACACACACGCACATAAGAGCCTGTGCAACTTAGAATTCTGAACTGGTTGTCGCATGTTTCTAGCTCATATCCAGCTGTCTGGACCATGCAGTCGAAATATCTGCTACCACCTGGTGGTAGTTTACCCAAATTCCAAGGACAGGCTTTCTTACGTGTTTAATGATAGCTTAATTGCTACAACTCCCAATCTGCAATTCTAAAACACATTGCCAAACCCAAAATACTTTAGGAAATACATTTCTAGGTTATTAGGCATCTGTCCAGAGCCTCCATTTACTCTGCTTAACACAGTAAATCATTACTAAATGGAAGTTCCTTTAATGTTTCCGCTATAGTATTATTCCAACTTTGTTTTCCTTTATCACACAATGTTTGTTCCAGCAAAATTATATCTACTTGCTTCTCACACACAGCCTATGCTTTTTCCCACAGCTTTGATGCCCATTCTCATGTTCATATATACAGATACAAATCAAATATTCAAATGTCACCTCCTCCATAAAATCTTTCCCATAGGGTTAGGTTCCTGGAGAGAAGGAGCCACATTTAGTTCATCTGAGTGTCTCCAGTTTATCAGAGTACGTATGCTTCAGGTGCATTCGTACCTCTCGAAGTACTTTGAAAAGGTAGAATATGTAAAACATATACTGAGTAACTAGCGGAGAAATATGTGAAACTAGCCTACACGACTGGGAGAATAGAGCAGAACACAGTATTTTTAATAGGAAATAATTTGGAGAAAGTCCCTAAAGAACAAAATTATCAATGCCCCTCCAAGTGCCTCAGGACAATTCAGGACTGGACAAAAGTTTACACTGGAGCTATATAACTCATTGATGTGTTACTGGTAAAATACTAAATTGGATATAGATGATCATAGCAAAGAATTAGAAGACAGGAATCTTGGCTTCTTGGCACCACTACTTTCAAGGACAAATGTTTTTTCAAAATGTTCTGCATTTTTATTTATGGTACAATCACAACTGAAATTAAAGTTGATACTCAGAAGTAGGTTGTTGCTATAAACCCTAAAACATTTATAATTGGCTTTAGAATAAGTGGCTATCAAAGGTCAAAAAAGATCTCAAAGAGATGGTAAATGGAAGCTGGAGAGACAGGGAGAACACGGATATTGAAAACAAAAGAGAAGATCTCCTGTGCTATATAATGGTAAAAACTTTGGCAATATTTTTGGCTGTATAGAGCTGGGTGCTGTGGCCCACTCGTGTAATCCCAGCAATCACAAAGCTGAGGCAGGAGGATCACCATGAGTTCAAGGCCAGCCTGGGCTAGATAGTGAGCTCAAGGCCAGCTCGAACTACATAGTGAAACCCTGTCTCAAAAAAAGAAAAGAAGGGCCGGTGAGATGGCTCAGTGGCATAAGTGCCTGCCTGGCAAGCATGAGGTCCTGAGTTCGACTCCCGGTACCCACATACAAAAAAAGGGCCAGTGATATCGCAGCACAGGCGCCTGCTGGTGCACAAGGTCCTGAGTTCGACCCCCGGTACCCACACACACACACACACACACACACACACAAATAAATAAATAAATAAATGTGATATCTTTAAAAAAATATATATATGTGTGTGTGTGTGTGTGTGTGTGTCTGTAGTAATGCGGAAAATGGGAAATATACTTAATGAAATTGTAGATACAGCAATTACCGGGAAGTATCTATTTTCTGGAAAGTGCCAAATGTTTTCTTCTAGCTATGTGTGATAAAATAAACACAGGTGTACATAAGAAAGAATTTTTAGTTTTTAAGTAGGCTATAGAGGAAATATTTCCAACCCAGAATTAGTGATTAGGAAATAAACTCCTTTGTCATTCCCAAACTCCAGGTTCACAAAATACACTCAAAGTAAATTAAAACCCAGAGTCAATGCCAGGACACTGTTAATAAAACTACTTCATGGACAAAATCAGTTCAGTGGTACAGATTTAAGGCCTGTTTTTGGAACCTCAGAAAAATGTACTGGAATAATTCATGTCCTCAGCTAGACAAGAACTAGAACTTCTAAGAATTTTAAGATAGCTTCTCATAAACCTCTCAGTTAAATAATTGGGCCTCCAACAATCATAAAATCATGGTTCATATAACCTTTCCACCACAAAAGAGGTCAAAACATGTGCTAGTAAAATAAAATTAAACAAAAAAAAGGAAATAAAAGGATCTTTTTTTTTCAGTATTGGGACTTGAACTCAGGACTTTGCGCTTGTCAGGCAGGCACTGTGCCACTGAGCTATCCCTGGCCTAAAAAGGATCTTTAAAATGTCCCGTAGCTCAAGGTGGGAAAGGGCCTGACTAAAATAAAGTTGTAAAAGCTATTTTTGTCTACTGGAGTGGATTGTGATTTGATATCTTGAAATCCCACAACAGTTGAAAAAGAATTATACAAACTTGAACCAAATAGTATACATTTAAAGAGGCCTCTGGCATGCAAACTCCTATGAGTTGGAAGCAGGCTGAGAAAGCCACTCAACTCTGAATGTGGGCCATTTTTATACAAAAGGATAGATGATTGAGAGGGCAGAATGAAGAGTTGGAGGACAAGAGTGAATCCAAGAACCACAGAATTAATTTCCAAGGAACAGAGCTGCCCGAATCCATACAGTCCAAAATCAACCTCGTGAGTTAAGGGTATGGATGACAGATAATTTATCTTTTAGTTTTCAAATTGTGCCCCAAGGAACTGCACTTGAGGAGCTCGGGCACCCCAGGAACTGATGTAGATGAGAACATTGTGGACTTTGAGCTCTGTTATAATGGGATGAAGACTTGGGAGTTTGTAGATGTTTTGTATGTAACAGGGTCACAAAAACCAGATGTGGTGGTTCATGCCTGTAAGAGCAGCTACTGGGCCACTTGACAGTCTGAGGTGGGAGATTTTCTTGAGTTTGAAGCCACTTAGGCAACACAGCAAGACACCATATAAAAAAATGTTTAAAAGAAAAGGAAGGAAGGGAGGAAGGAAGGAAGGAGGGAAGGAAGGAAAGATGGAAAAGAAACATAAACTCTTGGAACAGAAGACAAACTATGATAGGTAATATCCAAAGACAGTCTTTAAAAATTTCTCCTCTTCCTAAACGCATATGCCATTCCCTATCAAGAGGTGGAGCTTATTCCTTGTCCTTTTCAATATGCACTAAATCTATGCCTGGTTTTGACCAACAGATCACAGCAAAAATGCCATTTGTGAAATTCAAACATACTTATTAAAATATATTCATTTTCTCTTATTATAATCCCATACCAAGTAAACCCTTAATTAGAAAAATTAGTATAAAAAGAGAAATATAATAAAATGATTTGTGAAATGTGTCTCCCTAACTTGATTTTTAATCAAGCAATGTTAAAGTTTCTCTAAATCAGCCTAAAAATTATTTAATAGATTTAAGCTATCTGATGTTTACATAATTCCTATTGGAAACAGTATCTATTCTCCTGAAAATTTCATTCTTAATTGTTAAATTGTTTTCTGTATTTAAAGTGCTTTTTAGACATAAGTTTACATATTTTGGTTATTCTGGGAATGTAGAAGTATTGCAAAACCTAATCAACCTAATCTCTAACTAAGAGACTAGGTTGGGTCCTAAAATACCTATGTCATAATAAATTATGAGCAAAGTTGTTATTTAAACTCCAAATCTGTGACCTTTGTAACTATTTTTTTCATACATCAATAGCCAGAGACCACCTACTGCTGCTCTGGAAGCTAAATGACCCTTGCAGTATAGATCTTTGACAGCCTGCGTACTAAGTCAGCCACAGTGGAAATACTCAGGGAGAATGCGAGTCAGTTCATCTTGGGCTCTCCTCTGCTAACACCTATTAGACATAGGAAAGGTTCTGGCCAAACTCTATTGGAAGATTTTGCTGTTTCAGAATTTGAAAGACCATGAGAAAATAGACACGTGACCTGGCACCAGGCCAGAAAATTACAAGCATCTCTTTCCAGAATGACTCAGGCCTGGCTTCAGAAAGCAGCACTGTCTGCCAAAAATTAACTGAGTTAAAGCCAAAGAGAAAAAACATTTGAATCTAACTCAAAAAGTTAATTCATAGCACTCAATTCTATGATCAGTGTCCATCTTACTTAACCTGTCAGTAGCATTTTCAAAGCTGATCCCTCTTTCCTTTTGAAGCATTTTTTTCTTCCCACACCCTCTCACTCTTTTCCTCTTTTGCTGTTCATTGATTATTCAGTTTTTTTTTTCTTTGTGAGTACCGGGGGTCGACCTCAGGACCTCGCTCACCAGGAGGCGCCCGTGCCACTGAGCGATATCACCGGCCCGTTTTTCGTATGTGGGTTCCGGGAGTCGAACTTGGGCCCTCGCGCTTGCCAGGCAGGCGCTTATACCACTGAGCCATCTCACTGGCCCTGATTGTTCAGTTTCAAGCCAAAGTCCTGGTTTCTGTTCTTGCCCCAGCTTCTAAATGGCAGAGTATTAGGACTCAAGATGTGGCATCTCTATCATTATCTATTATTTCCTGTGATCTCACCTGCTTGGGTTGCTTTAAATACTTTCTCATAGACCACCAACCCCTAAATTACCCTAAATCTCTAGCGTAGACCTTTCCCCAGAATTTCTGACTCCTATAACCACTGATTAATTGGCATACAACATTGTGCCCTACAATATCCTTGAGGCTTCTCAACTAGACCTGACTAAATTGAGCTCTTAACTTTCTCCTTCAAAGTGTCTATCCCACATCAGCAAATGACAACTGTATCTTTCCAGTTGCTCAGGTCAGAAGCCATGCAATCATCCCAGAGTGCTCTCTTTACATCAGGCATCGCATTTGACTCCTGAGCAAACCTTGCTGTTGATCTGTTCAGATTATGTCCAGGATCTGATCCCTTCTCACTGTTTCCAAACCAGCACCGTTTCTCCCCTGCATTACTGCAATGACTTTCTAGTTCCCCCTTTCTCTCACCTTGGCCCCCATGTAGCCTATGCTCAACACAGCAGCCAAAGTGAAGGGGTTAAACTGCAAATGAAAGTATATCAGTTCTCTTTTCAAAGCCCATAAGGGCTCCTCATGTTATTCCACATAAAACCTTTGCAATGGCCTTCTCAGCCCAGTGTGGTCTGGGGCTTCCATCTTTGGTCATCTCCTACCACTGTGCCCCTGGATTGGACCCACTCAGAGGTACAGGCTGCCTTGCTCTTGGAACCACCAGCCATTTCTTGACTCATTTCTTTGCACTTGCTGTTTCCTGTCTTTGAAAACCAACTGCCCCACCCCACAGTTGTGTGAAGTGTTCTTTTATCTCCTAAATTTTTGCACAGCATCCATTGCTCAGTGTGGGGTTCCCTGAAGATCTTGTTCATTTTTGCAACCCACACGTCTCCTGACATCCCTATCTCCTTTTGTGGTGGCAAAACTGAGTCCAGGAAAGGAACAACACCTAAGGAAGTCAGGAGACTGTGAACAGCTTTATTTTACACCAGTGGTCCTGGCTGGAATAACTTTCAACAAAAGCCAGCAGTGAGTGTCTATGAGCCCACAGTTTTATATGAGGCATGAGCAGGGGTTACAAAGGTAGGACAGGACAGCCTGGCAATTCTTCTGATTAGCTAGCAGGGTGAGATCATCAGTTACAAGACTAGATTAATGACCACAAAGCTTGGTACAATGAGGTTCAGTTATGCTGTCATGGTTACAGGGGCCAAGAAAGCAATTACAGAGCCATGAAACAGTTACAGATCTAGGCAGCTTCAAAGACAACAGAGTTTTAAAAAGAACAATTTTTCCTACTACAGTTTTCCCTTTCACTTCATGCCTCATTTTTTCTGTATAGTTCTTAATATTTTTTTTTGCAGTCAGTATAATTTACCTATTTTTTTCATTATCTCCCTTTTTCTCCCCTAGCTAGAAAATAAGCCCACAAGAATGGAGCTTTCTGGTTGGTTGGTTAGTTTGCTTTGCTGATATATCCCCACCTCTTAGGACAATACCTTATGTATCACAAACGCTCAATAAATGTTCAATTAATGAATGTTGATTTCACCTTACAAAATGTCCTCCATCTCAAACTCTTCCTCATTAACCTATTTTATTTTATTTTATTTTATTTACCAGTACTGGAAATTGAACCCAGGCCTTCACACTGAGCTACATCTCCAGCCATTATTATTATTATCATTATTATTATTATTATTATTATTATCATCATCATCATTGTTGTTTTATTTTAGGGCAGTGTCATGCTAAGTTGTTCAAGCTAGACTTGAACTTACAACCCACCTCCCTCAGCCTCCCAGAGTGCAGGGAATACAGGTGTGTGCCACAATGCCGAGCTCCAAATTTATCTCTTTACTGGTTGTCCAAGAAAAATGGTACAAATTTAAAGAGAATAAAATATAAAGTCTTTGTTCTTAAATTGGTCTTAGTGTCACGTAAAACATCAAATTTTTACTAGAAATTTAGGAAGCTAAGTTGAAAATTGGTTTTAAAAAGAAAACATTTTAAAAATCTACAATGAGAATTAAGATACAGATGGGGTTATTTTTTTTTTTTTTGTGGGTACCGGGGGTCGACCTCAGGACCTAGCACGCCAGCAGGCGCCCCGTGCCGCTGAGCGGTATCACCGGCCCTTTTTTCGTATGTGGGTTCCGGGAGTCAAACTTGGGCCCTTGCGCTTGCCAGGCAGGCGCTTACGCTGCTGAGCCATCTCACCGGCCCGATACAGATGTTTTTTAATCAAGCAATCTTCAAAATATTTTACATACACAAAAGCCAAAAACAGTTCATTTTTAGCCTTACGTTTTGTCTCAGGAGACCTTCCTAAAAAATAGAACACAATAAATCAAGAGCCATTAACTTAGATTTTCTTTTAGCAAACCATAATCTGAGTTTGTTGGACTGTTAGAATCTTATTGGAAGAAATTCTATATCAAGTCCTAAAATGAAAATAAAATGACTATGCAGTTATAAGGCACTAAATTTAAGATCTTACTTGGGTTTCTGAACAAGGTGTTGGTTGCCCAAAATGACTTGTCTGAAGCCCTCTTGTCTCTCTCTACTCTTGGACTCGTATCTCTCTCCCAGCCTCCTTTAAGCACGGCCTGCAGTGCTTCCCACTGGTGTCCAGATCAGGAAGCACAACCCTGCCGTGACCTATGCAGCCAGTAGGGTCCTGAGAGGCGGAAACAGGAGATTAAAAAAAGAAAAGACACATAATGAAAGGAAAGCTGGGATGGGGTGGGATGCAACCATTCTCATTGAGAGGCAGTGACAACCCAGGACGGTCTGCATTTTTATTTATACATAGTAAAATGGGGAGAAGCATGCAACGGGGCCAAAAATGCAAAGTCTAAGACTTTTGCTGAGAACACCAAAAGCAAAACATTCTCAGAGCTATCTGTGCTGTAGTTAACAGCCAGGAGCACCAAGGCTGGACACCTGTTGATATGCAACTGAGCTAAAGGTCAACTTGTTTACATGGTCTGCCTCTGGCATTTTATGCTCCTGGGACTGGCTTTGCTCTAGTCTCAAGGAGTTTGCTGACCTCCAGCTCAGCCACAGCTCAGCTGCTCCCCACACAACCCTGCAGCATAGAGCTCTTGACATCCTAAGGGCAGGTCTCGGGTTTTCACAGTCTACACTTTTCTCCACACAGGAACATATTTATTTTATTTGGGACAGTGTCATGCTAAATTGCTCAAGCTAGGCTTGAACTTGCAACCCACCTCCCGCAGCCTCCCAGAGTGTGGGGAATACAGGTATGTGCCACTATGCTTTACTTTATGCTATACTTTAGATATGCATGTGTCTTAAGGCATAGGTAAAGAGAATAATGCATACTTACAGTGACCTTTCAATTTTATTCTCTATTACATGACAAGGGAGTGTCTAATCCTACAGAAAAAAAAAATGATAAATAAATAAAAGTTGAAAATGTCATAACCACCCTAATATTAAAACTTTTAGAAAATCTTTTTTATTGTCCAAGGAGAAATCACTTATCAGAGCAGTGATAAATCACTTTGATAAGTCACTTATCAAACCAAGAAATCACTTGTCTTGGTTTGAGTTCTTTAGAAAAACAGAAACACTAGAAAATACATGTATAATTATATTTTTCTCTCAATGCTGGTTCAAAATACCTTAACCCAAAGTTAAGGAAGGAAAGGTTTTTTTAGCTCACAGTTTGTGGAGGTTAAATCAAATGCACTCATCAGAGCAAATCAATTGTCTTAATGGAATATTATGCAGCCATAAAAAGAAATGATATCCTATCATTTCCAGCAAAATGGATGAAATTGTGTGACCTTTAATTCTGATGTTAATTTGACTGGATTAAGAAACACATAGCAGTCTAGTAAAGACACTTCTAGATGTGTCTTGGGGTGTTTCCAATGATGTTTGGCATGTAGCCTAGCAAATTAGGAAGGGGGAGCTTTTGCTACCATCCCCTCTGGACATCCATCTCTGTTTTGTTTTCTTTTTTGGGGGGGCTGAGGGGAACCAGGAATCAAACTCAGGACCCTGTACTTGCCAGGCAGGGGCCGTGCCACTGAGCTATATCCCCAGCCCCTCATCTTTGTTTTCTTTAACCTTCCAACAATGGCTCATACCACTGAGCTGCTAGGCCTTTGGCCTTGGACTGGTGCTTACTCCTTGACTGCTCTTGTTCTGACCCCTCCAGCTTCCTGGACTGAGCAGGTCTTGAATCCTCCCACTCTCTAGCAAGCAGATGGCCATTGGGGAGTCTCCCACGTCTGATCCTGTAAACCTACTGCAGTGGTTAATACATTGTGTCAACTTGAGAAGTCTAGGAACTTAACTAAATAACTCAGCAGTTCTACATCCTAGGGTGTAAAGGACATGCCCTTACCACTCTAGGATGTCGCTCATTATGTCAATTTAAGAAGTTTAGAAGTTTAACTAAGTGACTCAGCAGGGGGCCAGGGTCCTCATTTTGTAAACATCCTGAACCTGTGCAAGAGGAGGGCACAGAGATGGTATAAGTGCTACACCCACCTGAGGGCGGGTAGCCTGCATACAGTATAAGGGAGGAAAAGAGGCTTGCTCTTTCCCCTTTTTTGCTCTGGTTGCTTTTTCTGTCCTCTGCCGCCTTCACTGTTGCCCCTCTGCCTGCCATCCTGCTTTGGAGCAATCTGATTATGGACAGAACCTCCGCAAATTACTACAGGGTGGAGAGGCTGGTGGAGAGGGGCTAGTGGGAAGCTAGAAAACAGGTAGCCAAAATACCCAAATGCATTTGGGCAGAAGGAATAAATTCTATCTTCTGCAGAGCAATGGAGTGACTATGGCTAACAATAACCCATTATGAATTCCATGACTGTAGAAGAGGAGCTTGAAGACTCTAGACATAAAATGAGAAGGGGATGGAAATGTTAACTACTTTGCTTTGATCAGTACATATTTTAGACATGTATTGAAATATCATGCTGAACCTCATAGATATGAACAATTATTACGTATGATTTTAAAACTTCATTTAAAATATAAGGAGATGGAAATGTTAACTCCCTTGATTTGATCATTACATGCTATATATATAGACAAAATTATTATACTATACTTCATAAATCTGTACCATTAAAATAATTTTTAAAGTGTAAACGAATAACTTGTGATTAAAAACTAAAACAAAAATTGCCCTCAGCCCTTCTTCAGAACCAAGCTCTACTCCATTCCCTTCAGCTCCCAGATGATCCCCAAAGCCTGTGTGCCCTCTATTAAGCCTGTGTAGCACCTATTGAGTGCCTTCTACAGAGTTAGCTGGCTGGTCCAGGTGTCTCCAACAATGCTCTCTCTTCCAATAACAATGCTCTCTCTGCAGATTTTTCCTTTTTTATCATCAGAATCTACCTATTTGGGCATATTTTGGGTCCCATTCCATTAAAGTTTTGATTTTTCTTTACTTTTTTTTTAATGTGTGTGTGAGACAGGGTCTCACTAAGTAGTTCAGGCTGGTCTTGAACTCGCAGCCATCCTCCTGTCTCAGCCTCCCAGTGCTGAGACTGCAGGCATGTACCACCAAGGCTGGTGGCTCATTTTTCTTTAGATGAGTTAATGCTTCTTTTTGGCTTAAAGTATCACACCTCTCAAGTAAATTTCAACTTAAGAAGGATCTGCTAGAGGTATCTCTGTACTCGTAAGCTAAAGGAAGGTCCTTAGTACACAGGATTTAGGAATGACTTTTACAGAAAAGGAACATGAAATTATGAGAAGAAAACTTAAGACTTTATTTCCAGCTCCATTACTTATTTGCTGTATGATCTTGAGAAAGTCAACTAAATTTGTCAAGCATCTGCTGCTGCAGTGGCAAACAGAAACACCAAAATGACACCCAGGGTTTGGAGACAGATTTATTTACGTTGATAGGCACTGATCGGGATCATTCCTGAAATATCAGGCCCTGATCTCTGGTGGTCTAGGGCTTACATGGGATAAACAAGCAGGAAGTACAGGGGCAGAATGGCTTATCAGCTGGGGGTTGGTTCTTACAATACGCATCACAGTGACCAGCTATGCATCACAGTGACCAGCTGTTTCCAAGAAACAAAAGTAACAGGAACTGTAACCGGAACTATTACCTGGGCGACTAACAAACTGAAGAATACTAGCTGGTGGGGGGCATCTTCTGCTACACTGCTACATAAGCTTCTTGTCGTGGGGGAGATAAAACTAACACAACTATATATTCAAGTGATATGGAGTTCTCTACAAACCTAACATCATATTATCAACTATATGGATGGGTTCAGGGAACACAGTCTCTTTTGTGACCTTTAGATCACACTGTCTGTGTTCTTCCTACGCCACCCACATTTAGAGTTGTACCTATGTACATGTATCAAAAATAGATTTTAAATAACATCAGTGATTGCCATGATCACAGAGGAACTATTATTTAAAATATTACTTTGATTAAAAATGTCAGTTTTGAGAAGCTTTTAATATCTTGTACCAGTGTGCAACTGACATCAGTGACATTTCAATATTAATTTCTTAAAGTTGGTTTTCATTTGTATCCTTATTTAGCTGAATTTTGCATCTTGTGAATTTGTTAAAGACAGTGGCTTTCATGATGCTTTAGTTTACAAAGGAAATTGCTTAAATATTTATAATCAAACCTATATATTCTGAACATATGTAAACATTTTTCTCAGTAGTTACCTGCTCAGTGAAGTTTTAAATACAGATCATTGTAACACGACATGCTACGTATATGGAAAAGAGTATTATTTAGTATTGAAATTTTTCCCTTCATAAATCAAAATGCATGTTTATTTTTCACTATTTCCAATAAAGATTATAGTTCAAAATTACCCCTTCAACATAGGTCTAGGGAAGGACTTTCTAAACAGAACCCCAAATGAACAAGAAATAATACCGAGAATCAACAAATATGATCATATCAAATTTAAAAGCTTCTGCACAGCAAAGGAAACAACACACAGAGTAAAGAGACAACCTACAGAATGGAAAGCAACTTTGCCAGCTATGCCTCTGACAGAGGATCGATACCTAGACTATATAAAGAACTCAAAAAACTTGGACCACTCCACCAAAGAAAGACCCAATCAAAAAACAGGCAACTGAAATGAACAGACATTTCTCAGAAGAAACAGAAATAGCCAATAAATTTTAAAAAATGTTCAACATCTCTGGCAATTAGAGAAATGCAAATTAAAACAACACTGAGATTATATCTTACTACAGAAAGAATGGCTACCATCAAGAAATCAAATAATGGGCCGGTGAGATGGCTCAGCGGCTTAAGCGCCTGCCTTGCAAGCGCGAAGGCCCGAGTTCGACTCCCGGAACCCACATACGAAAAAGGGGCCGGTGATATCGCTCAGTGGCACGGGTGCCTGTTGGCGCTTGAGGTCCTGAGGTCGTCCCCCCGGTACCCACAAAAAAAAAAAAAAAAAAAAAAAAAAAAAAAAAGAAATCAAATAATGACACATGCTGTTGAGGTTAGGAAAAGGACCCTATACATTTTCGGTGTATATTTTTCCGTTATGGAAATCGGTATGGAGGTTTCTCAAAAAACTAAAGCTAGAAATTCCATTCAACCTAGTTATTACCTTTCTAGGATCTTCCTGAAAGAACAAAAGACATTACATTACAGTGATATATGAATACCCATGTTGATAGCATTATTCACAGTATCTAAATCTTGGAAGTGGCTTGTATGTCAATGGATAATTAAAATGTGGTATTTATACACAACAGAGTACTATTCTTCTATAAAGAATGATGAACTTGGGCTGGTGAGATAGCTCAGTGGCATAAGCGCCTGCCTGGCAAGTGCGAGGTCCTGAGTTTGACTCCTGGTACCCACATAAAGGAAAAAAAGGACCGGTGATATTGCTCAGCAGCACAAGTGCTTGCTGGCAAGCGTGAGATCCTGAGGTCGACTCCTGGTACCCACATTAAAAAAAAAAAAAAGAAAAAAAAACAAGAACAATGAACTTGAGTCATAACAGATGCACCTTGAGACATAATTAATGTTAAATGAAATAAATCAAACATCAAGCTTAAATAGCATGGTTTCTCTTATATGAGAAACCCAAAATATGAAAAAAAGCAAAATAAAAGATAGTGAATAGGACATAGGGAGAAAAATCTTTTGTAAATGGGAAAGGCACCAAGAGGTAGAGGGTGGGGGAGGGAAAAGAGGGTAAGGGGTGAAAAAGGAATTAAGATATGTTATGTACATGTACCAACTCTCCATGAGGAATGTGATCATTATGTACTACAAACACATAGTAATAAAAAAAGAAAGTGAAAAAAAAATACTCCCTTACTGCCAAAATTACACTTTTGATCTCACTTCAGAAAATTAGAGGATTTGACCGGAGGATATTGCTCAGTGGTAGAACACTTGCCTAACATGAGGCCCTGGGTTCAATTCCCAGCGCAGAAAAAAAAAAATTAGAGGATTTTCTATGAAACTAAGAATTAACCATATTTAGTAACTCAGCCAATATAGAGAGCATCTTTCATCTACAGAATTCTTGCCTGACACTGCATATACATCAGTGAAGAGGATACATGATCTATTCCTGGTCCCACGGAGGTTACATTCCCTACTACATGAAATAAAATCCTAGATAAAGATGAACCACAGGCGTTCTCTAAAATGTTAGATGAGTGTGCATTTGTACACACATGTATGTGTATGTATAGGCACACGTGTAAGTATAAACTTAAAGGTGTATATGTTTATGTGTATTGGATATACTTACATGTGTTATATATACATCTATCATATCCTTTTTGGAAACTGAAATAAAGTATATCCTATGTAAAATGGAAGGGGAGAAATATGCTGTAAGTTTCTCACATACAGAAACTAGGGGTCTACAGTGTTAACAAAAAAAATAGTTGGGTCCTTATTTTCCCCCACCAAATCTCTCAAAGCTGACAATTGCTGCAGCACACAAGCCACTCAGCTTTATGGGGAAGCCGTGGCAGGTGAAGCACCGGTCATGTCACTTCCAGGCTCTTCACTAGTCATGTAATTATCATTTAATTGTCAAATCTATGTGTTCAACTAAACTTCCCACTTTTCTCAACCTGCTATCCGATCTCAGTTCCCCAGTTCAGTGTCCATCAACAGATGGATAAAGAAATTGTGGTGCATATATACAAAGAAATTCTATTTGACCATACAAAAATGAAATCCTGCCATTTGTGACAACATGGATGAACCTGGATGACATTAAGTGAAACAGAATGATTCTTTTCTACATAGTTCACCAGGCTTTTGCTAGACTCTACTCCCAGGTCCTGTAAAATCAATTTTTTCCCATCAGTTTTTTGGTATTTACTTACAATTCCTTTATCCCTTTGTCAAATACACAAATATTAAACCTGAAAAGGCAGGTCATTCTTTGCAGATTTGGGTAACCTGAATATTGCAGCTTGGAGACCATTCTTTAAAGATATCACCTAAAAGACCTTAGGCAATGGTATCGTACCATGCTGTCTTTTTCTGATGGCATATAGGCATGGATAACAAATGGCTCATGAGTACATTTTCTACTGTAAATAGCTCTCGTAAATCTTACTGACAGTGAGAAAGTAACGTCAAGATGAAAGTTGGAATCAGTGAAAACATAATCTTAAGACTCTTCTCCTCTGTTTTAATCATACTGCTTTTACATTATCTTTCTTGGTTTCTGTTTTTCTTAACAATAATAATTAAACATTAACTGAAAAATCATATTATAGTGTCACATGACCTTTAAAATATTTTCTCATAGGGGGGATCATGATAATTTTAAATTACTGCATGTTCTTTTACATAGTGGCAACTTGTCTAATTTGCCCTTGGCCAGCCACCTTAGTAGAGGGGTGAGAACTGAAACCTAAGGCTGTAGAGATGACAATATAATATTGTTTTACTAAAATAGCACATGGTGGTGCAAAAATTATTTGGAAACCTTTTGTATTGTATTATTATCTTGAATATAAAACGGCTCATTAAAATCCCTTTTATCAGGGCTGGTGATATAGCTCAGTGGCATAAGCGCCTGCCTGGCAAGCGTGAGGTCCTGAGTTTGACTCCCAGTACCCACACATAAAAAAAAAAAAAATCCCTTTTATTTAGTAAATAGAATGTGCCTGTACTGATGTAAAGTTGACCTGGTAAGGGCTACAGTGATCAAGAGTATAGACGATGGAGTCCAGCAGCCGGGATTACATTTCTTTATTCATCTACTTATAAATTACTTAGACAACTTACTTATCTCTTCTGGGACTCACTTATCTCAACTATAAAATGGGAATGACCATGGCACCAGTTTAATAGCTTACTGTAGGCATGAAATGAAGTGATTCATATTAAACACTCAAACATGAGCTCTTATTTTCATTTATTTTTATTACAATAGTTGGTAACATCTCTCACATAGGCTTTCTTTAAAACTTGGCCCTTAGGCCTGGGGTATAACTCAGCAGCACAGCACCTGCCTGGAAGCGTGAGGTTGTGAGTTCGATTCCCAGTACCAAAAAAAAAAAAATCTTAGCACTTAATTTACACTTCTCGGGCCGGTGAGATGGTTCAGCGGCGTAAGCGCCTGCCTGGCAAGCGCGAGGGCCTGAATTCAACTCCCAGAACCCACATACGAAAAAAGGGCCAGTGATATCGCTCAGCGGCACGGGTGCCTGCTGGTGCGCGAGGTCCTGAGGTTGACCCCCCGGTACCCACAAAAAAAAAAAAAAAAAAAAAATATATATATATATATATATATATATATATATATATACACTTCTCTTGTTAAATCAAGACACATCGCAGTGTGAAGCACTTGGGGCTGATTCATATTTTAATCAATGTATAGTAATACGTAATATATAATTCAATACAATCACATACAAATTCACATCAATATTTTAGTTAATATTTTTTAAAATCATTTCTCCCTAAGAAAGAAATAATCTTCAACAATTTGATTCTTTTGAAAACAAGTAAATAGTGACAGCCTGGTAAGTATACATTTTCTCAAATCTCCCTTTTTACAGATTTTAATCTAATTTAATTATGGCTAAACAAGGTCTTTCAGAAATTGCTCTTGGGCTCAGCAGAACTCTTTTGGCTGTAATATCACATTTTATCATGATTCCATGCATGCACATTTAGTAACCCACGTGATCATTTATGTTATAAGTAGGAATTTAGTACTGATAATATTGCACTTGTTGTTGTTATCACACATCTCTGTATATAATCAAAATGCTTTAATTTTGGTAGTACTAACTAAAATTATCACTATTTTGTGAAATCTTTATGATTATGAAGAGTCATCCTCCGCTCTGTGCTTTTAAATTCCTTAATTGCATTATTAAGGGCGAGTTGATTCTCTAAGTTGAGATCTTCATTTGCAAAATGGAGATATATATTTATGTGTAGTTTTACAGCCTTTGACAGTCTTTTTAATTCATGATCAAATCTGAACTATTAACTCTCAAAGGGTTCAGTAAGTTAATATGACTTCCATTGACCTGCATGGACCCAATAGTCAGAGTTATTTTTAATATGCAGTGAAAGTTGCAAAGCAGAACTTTTCTCTTATTTCTAACTTCCAGTAGTTACAAAAAGCATACTTCCTTTGTCCTCTTGAACAAATGCCTTCTAGTGGCATTTCTTTTAAGAGCAAAAAGCTAAGGTGCCTATGGCTGCTGGAAAAAGATACTGTCATTTTCTTTCTGTTTTCCTTATCTTTTGCACCCAGAAGACTAATGAGAAAACTGGGTGCTTATGCTTCTTCATGCTTCCATTTCTACACACTTTGGAATGACTTGCTATCATTTCTGGCTTTTTTTTTTTTTTTTTGTGGGTATCACGGGGTCGTGCCGCTGAGCGATATCACCGGCCCCTTTTTCGTATGTGGGATCCGGGAGTCGAACTCGGGCCCTCGCGCTTGCAAGGCAGGCGCTTATGCCGCTGAGCCATCTCACCGGCCCTCATTTCTGGCTTTTAAAGCCCAAAGTCCACCCTGAAGATCTGACAAAGAAACAGAACTAGAAATATTTGGAGCTTGTGAATAGATTCCCCCAAGTGTTTTCATTTCTTTTCTTTCTTTTTTTTTTTTTTTTGTGGGTACTGGGGGTCAACCTCAGGACCTCGCGCACCAGCGGGCACCCGTGCCGCTGAGTGATATCACCGGCCCAGTGTTTTCATTTCTTGGCCATCAAATTGAAAATGATTGGACCAATTCTATGTTTTATTCTCTTTGGCACTTAATTCTATAACCTCGAGGTTCTGATGAGAATTTCTATTAATAGCACTTAGATATTGCGTCTAATTTACTTTGCTTGACCTAGCAATTAGTTCTACTTGTCTCCATCTTTTAGCCCAAATTCCCATTCTTCAACTGTGGCAAGAAGGACAGCAAGAAATAATTTGCTATTTTAAAATTCAGTAAAAGAGCTAACTTAAGAAATAATTGGATACTAAGTGAAGTTTTTCTTCCACCTGTTCTTGAATCAGTGTAGGATTTCATGGAGAAAACTGACCTTCACTACAAGGGAATGGATCTCTTGCAGTAGGGAAGTGGTTCAAGGGAACGAGGGTGAAGGGTGAGGAAGGGAAAAGGAAATAAGAATAAAGATCCCCACATACAGGAACCTAATAACTCCAGTTATGTAAACATTATAGGTCATAACATGAGCTAAGATAAATAATATCAAGAGGAATGAAAAATGGGAGAGGAGAACTAGAGGAGGAGGGAAAGGAGGGGGAGGGAAGCAGAAGAGATTAAATAAAAAGAAAGAAACACACTGTAATATGAACGTGTAACCACTCCCCAAGATGACTGTAAGCTACGTGAACTGCAAACATGCACTAATAAAATAAAAAAGTAAAAAATTTGATCTTCACTCTACAGTGAATGAGACTTACCTAGAAATGCTTGATACACAGCCACTTGAGGTGTATATGCAGTTATTCTTTGAAATTATGTTCTCCAATTATGACATATTGCAATCAGAACTTATTTGCTCAAAACATGTATTGACCTTGACTCTCTGGAGCAGAAAAGGGATTTATAAGAAGTAAAGCAAAGCTCATGGAGTCAATAGCAGGCTAGAAAACACAATTTGGAACCTGACCTTTCATGTTTCTTGTGTCGCTATGTTGATATTTGTGCCTCAGTGGAACACTAGCTTTTTACAATTTTAAAAGGGAGCTTTTGTAGGAAAACATTTTTGTTTTGTTTTAAGTGGTATACTGTATAAGGTATCAGTTGGGTTGATGCTTTGGCTGTGGTTATCGGGGAGCTCAAATACATGATTTCTTCAGCTTTAAGTGATGTCAGCAGTGTCTGAGGGTCTCAATAATCTAGACAGCAGTGGCTCGTGAAGATTGTACAGCTTGCAGTGGACATGAGCTTCCAAAGGCATATGGGCTCCACAGAGTTGAGGCCTGAAGGCACTGGGGCTTGTGGCAGCAACTGTTGCAGTCTCAGGGGTAGAAGATATGAAGAAGACTGTCCCCGAGTTCCTCAAGACAAGCACGAGTGACATCAAGTGTTATGGCCTCAGCAGCTGTGGTCCCTGAGCCACAGAATGTGAAGGAGACCTTCTGTAGACCCACAGGATGAATGAGAGATACCTGGCTCCACGGCACAGCAGCCACGGTTTTGGTGCTGCATGAAAGAGTGAACTTTCCCAGGTCTCACGGGATGAGCACAACCAATGCTGGTGTGAACGGTTCTGGTGTCTGCAGACTCACAGTGGCAGAATGCACAGAGGACCTTCCCTAAGTCCTGTGGGTACTGCAGTCCAATTGCAGGTGTTGCTGAGGCTTACAGCACTGGTGGCTGCTCTCCTAGAGCTGTGAGGCCTAGGTTGCACCTTCTCCAGATCACCAGTGACAAACACAAGTAATACCAGGGCTTTTGGTCCCAGCAGATGCGATTCTAAGCCCATGGACTGGGACAAAAGCTTTCCCTAGGTCATTGGGAGTATGTTTAAATGACATGTGAGCTTGTTGTATTGGTACCTATGCTCCTGCAGGTGGAGGAAAACTTTCTTATGTCTTATAGGTCAAATGGAGGTGGCACTGAGGCTCATGGCTTTGATATCTGTGGTCTTGGAGCTGCACTGCAGGATGGGTAGGAATCAAGATAGTATAAAATTAAGTAGAGCAAGTGAAATCATTATTTTGTAGAGGAGCCACTAAAACATAAGGCCACTGGCTTCATTTGCACCAGATTAAATTTCCCAAATAAAAGCATCCAATTGACTAAGGCTTTGTCATGCTCTCATATGACCTTAGCTATGAAGGAAATACTCAAGCCATACTTGCTTCTCCACAAATGTTAGTGAGTATGAATGAGTGGATAAAGTTGCTGATTAGTAGCTATAAAAATACCCTTTGCTTGAGCCATTTCTAGATGCCACGACCATATTCTGAATTTCCTTTGATTTTTCTGGCACCTTTATAAGGCTAATATGCATTATAAATCATTTTTTTCCTGTCCTCAGTTCAGTAGGACTTCATTATAATCGACTTCATCTTACTGTAGTCTCTATTTATCCTTCTTCAGAAGGGGGAGAGTTGGATGATATTAAAAGGAGGATGTATTTAATTTGTTAACTTAATAGGAACAATTTCCATTTTTCTCAAAGATTTAATAAAATTTCTGATGAGTGCATGAGAAGTAGCAGAGAACATTAAGAGGAGAATTGTGAGTGCATTGAAAGAGTTTAGAATACAGTAAGTCCCCAACTTATGAATGAGTTCCTTTCTGGGAGAACATTTGTATGCTGGATTTATTTGTTAAGTCCAACAAAAAGAGTCTTATACCCCTTTGACACAAATATGCTGTGTACATTGCTTTGTACTTTCTAGCAGTTCCCTCCACATCAGCCCTGCTTCTCCTCTTGCTTCCGGACATCCTGGGCTGTGACCGAGCACTGCACTACTGTACACTATCACATTGCACAGTGAGCACACAGCAGCACAATTGTGACAACGCCCAGCAGACACATGAGCTACTTCCAAAACTTGTTGGCATCTACGAATGTTCGTTATGTGAGGTCATTGGTATCTGTGAAAATTCGCAACTTGAATGTTTTTAAGTCAGGGACTTGCTGCCTTACTATATGTGAGGAGGAAAAGAGAGCTCTCCAGCGATGTTTGATTGTTTTATCAGTGATGGAGATCACCCAGTACCTCATTTATGCTACTCAAGTGCTCTACTGCTTAGATATATCTCCAGCCTCCCTAACATGTTTGATTTTTAAAATGAGTGTTTTGCTACATCTTACTAAGGGGTCTAGAAATAGATAACCATGCACAAGACATTTTTCTACCTTGACCTGGTAATGTCTGCATAACCCTCAAAATCACCATTTTCTTTGAAAAATACAGTAAGGTCTATGCTGGAATAGTCTACAGTGACTATTCCAGACAACAGTTCCTGGTGAGACAAGACATTTCCACTTCTTTAGTATGCCTCTCTTTGGGTGAGTTCATCCAATCACCTAGATATAAACACTATCTTGATACCAGTGACTTCCAGCTTCCTCTCAACAGTCCTGATGCACTGCAGAAATTCAGGCTTCTACTTCCAGCTGCCTGAGATCTCCAAGATAATACAGCTAAAGCAGCAGTCTTCCCAAGCCTTCCCAATCTCACCTACTTACTTCACTCAAAATGTATTAATCTCCTTCTCTTCCTCACCATGACAACCTAGCAGTAGGAACTGTGATCTCTAACTTATAAGTGTATCACCGATCTAACCAGTTCTCGTTTCCACACAAGCTCCCCAACCCAAACCCTGAATCTCTCTCTTGCCTGGATAACCCTCACTAGCTTCCTTGCATTCCCTCTTGGCCTTTAAATCTATCCCATCCTTGGCGGCCAGTGTTAGGATCTTGGTATTTTTAACCTCAAAATGTATGCAGCTTCCAATTAATGTCATTAGCAGGCTGAATTATCCACCTCAGAGCCATCCTGAGCAGATCATCTCCATCACTTTTTAAGTGAGGAAGGTCTGCACTAGTTTTTTTTTTTTTTTTAATGGAAAAGAGGTAAAACAAAATTTCATAACAAAACAATAGGAGAGTAACAATAGTTAGTACATTGCATATTGTTATCTTTAAAGTAGTTATTCAGAGCTCAAGATATGGGCATCAAAATTTTTTCCAATCTATATTAGCACAAACCTTCCCTTTCAATGAACTAAGAGACACTAATAGCATACTGACTTGGTTTTTTTCCTTTTTCCCTTCCATCCTTTCCTCTATCCCCCATCCTAGTTCCCCTTTCCCTTTGATCAATTTCTTCCCATCGCACAATATCTATTGTACATTTTAGACCTTATTCACTCTTTCAGTTTCCCAAACCAGGGAGACAATACGATATTTACTCATGTGATTCTGATTTATTTTACTTATGAGTATGGCCTCAAGTTGCATCCATTTACCTATAAAAGTCTCAAGTTTATCCTTCTTTATGGCTGAGTAGTACTCCATTGTATAAAAATACCACATCTTTTTTATCCATTCCTTGGTTGATGGGCATTTGGGTTGTTTCCAAGATTTAGCTATTACAAATTGTGCTGCTATAAAAATGGTTGCACATATATCACTGTGGCATAATATTTTTAATCCTTCTGGGAACATACCCAGAAGGGGAATAGCTGGTGGAATGGGACCTCTAATCCTAGCTTTTTGAGGAATCTCCATACTGACTTCCACAATTGTTGCACTAGTCTGCATTCCCACCAACAGCACAGAAGGGTTCCTTTTCCCCCCACAGCCTATCCAGCATTTGTTATTGGTTGATTTCTTGATGATAACCATTCTTTCTGGGGTGAGGTGAGATGGACTCTCAGTGTTGTTCTAATTTGCATTTCTTGAATGACCAATAATGTTGAACATTTTTTCATATATTTATTTACCGTTTATATTTCTTCATCTCAGAAGTGTGTATTCATCTCAGATACCCATTTTTGGATTGGGTCTTTGAATTTGGACAGTCTGATTTTTTCAATTCTTTATATGTTCTAGATAGAAGTCCTTTGTCTGAGGGACAACTGGTTATAATTTTTTCCCACTCTATGGGTTGTCTTTTCACTCTGTCGGTGATTTCTTTTGCTGTGCAAAAGCTTTTTAATAAGATGAGATCCCAGTTGTTGATTCTCTGAATTATTTCCTGTGCATTCTGGGTTTTGTTTATGAACTCTCTGCCTACACTTATGTCTTCAAGATTTCTACCTAATTTCTCTTCCAATAGACTTAGTGTTTCTGTTTTAATATTTAGATCTTTGATCCATTTTGACTTTAGTTTAGTGCATGGTGATAGACATGGGTCTAGTTTTAGTCTTTGGCATGTGGAAAGCCAGGTTTTCCATCACCATATATTAAAGAGGTTATCTTGCTTCCAGTGAACATGTTTGGCCCTTTTGTGAAACATAAGGTGGCTGAGTGTGTTTGGAATTGTTCCTACATATTCTAATCTGTTCTATTGATCCTTAGGTCTGTTTTTTTGCCAGTACCATGCTGATTTTATCACAGTCGCTTTATAGTGCAATTTCAAATCAGAAATCTTGATGCCTCCTGCCTTGACTTTGTTGCCCAGAAATGCTTTTGGTATTCTAGGTCTCTTCTGTTTCCAAATGAATTCTAGGAATGTTTTCTCTAGTTCTGTCAGGTATGCTAATGGTATTTTGATTGGAATTGTATTAAATCTGTATAACAGTTTTGGGAGTATGGCCGTTTTCAGTATGTTGGTTCTTCCTATCCAGGAGTAAGGGATATCTTTCCATATTCTGATATCCTCTTCAATCTCTTTTTTTTTCTTTTTTTTTTTGTGGGTACCGGGGGGTCGACCTCAGGACCTCGCACGCCAGCAGGCGCCCATGCCGCTGAGTGATATCACCGGCCCCTTTTTCATATGTGGGTTCTGGGAGTCAAACTCGGGCCCTCGCGCTTGCCGGGCAGGCGCTTAAGCCGCTGAGCCATCTCACCGGCCCGTCTTTTTTCAGAGTACTGTAATTTTCAAGTATAGGTTTTTTACTTCCTTTGTTAGATTGATTCTTTTGTTAGATTTCATTTTTTTTGGATGCTATGATGAAGGGTGTGGTTTCCCTAATTTCTCTCTCAGTGAGTTTGTTGTTTGTGTACAGGAATGCTATTGATTTTTGAGTGTTGGCTTTGTATCCAGCTATGCTACCAAATTTGGTGATTAAATCTAGAAGTCTCTTGGTGGAGTTTTTGGGGTCTTCTATGTAGAGTGTCATGTTATCTGCCAATAATGATAATTTAACTTCTTCCTTTCCTATCCTTATTCTTTTTATGTCTTTCTCTTTTCTAATGGCTCTGGCTAATGTTTCCACAACTATACTGAATAGGAGTAGTGATAGCGGACATCCTTGTCTTGTTCCTGATTTTAGAGTGAAAGCTTTCAGTTTTTGTCCATTTAGTATGATGTTGGCTGTTGGTTTTTCATAGATGGCTTTTATCAGATTGAGGTAAAGACCATCTATTCCAATTGTCTGTAGGTTTTTATCATGAATGAGGCCTTTATCAAAAGGTTGTTCTGCATCTATTGACGTGATCATGTGTTTTTTCTCTTTGGCTCTGTTGATATGGTGTATTACATTTATTGATTTACATACATTGAACCATTCCTGCATCCCTAGGATAAATCCCACTTGGTCATGGTGTAGAATTTTCTTGATGTTTTGCTGCATTCTGTTTGCCAGTATCTTATTAAGGATTTTTGTATTCATTAAGGAGATTGGCCTGTAGTTCTCTTCTTTGGGTGGGTCTTTCTCTGGTTTTGGTACCAGGGTAATACTTGCTTCCAGGTGTTGCGTGCCCTTGCCAGCAAGGAACACACGAAAGTGGAACTTGTTATTAACAATTTATTAATGCTGTACAGGGACCGAAGTCGCACCCAAGCCGGTTCTCAAGCTAAGCTAGCTTCTTCCAGCTTCTTCTTCCCTCTTCTCCCCCGGGCACTCTCCTATATAGGAATCCATCTCCAATCACCCTCTGCCACGAATAGCACACCCATTGGGCGCCGCTGCAGGGATCCGCCCGCTGCCCAAAACCTTCCCTAATAAGGGAACATAGAAATGCAGAACATAGGCTGATCAGCTGATAGGAAGCAGGCTATCCGCGCCATGTTGGTGGCGCAGTAAGAAAAAGGCTCCCAACATCTCCCCCTAATTAATTAATTTTAAATGGCACAACAGCAGGAGAATGTAGAGGCCCATACCCTGTTGTGCAAACGCCAAGCGGATTAACATAGCATGAGATGGCCAGGCTCATACTACTTCATCCCTATTGGCAATGCTCCCTTTTCACAGGGGTGGGGCTTTGGAGCAGACCCACATGCATACGAGCGCGTGCATTCCAGCAGTCCCCTCAACCCCGAGGGCAACTGCTGTGCAGTGCGGCTAGCCTTACATCCTGCATAGGCTACGAATGAACGGCAGCCAGCCATACTTGGGGAGATGTACCAGCATCCACAGCTGTAATGGCCTGAGCAAGCATGGCGACATCCCTACGGCGGCGTCGCCGCAGGCGGCACAAACACCAGAGGCAGAAGGCGGCACTCAAAGCCACGATTCCCAGGAGAGACATAGAGCCCGCCCATCGTTGTACCCATCCAGACCATCTTGTTATAGCAGTCCATAAACTTTGCGCAGTAACAGGTGTGACTCTGGTAGCATTGATCTGTGCCATCTGAAGCGCCAGTTGCCGAGTATAGTTGACAAAGGTAGCATTCCAGGGACCGGCCAAGTATTGATTGAGTTCCCATACTTTGGCAAAGGCATTGCATACCTGAACGTGTATAACACATGCAGCATGATAATGCACGTCACAAGTTAGTCTCTGCAGAATATAAAAATTGTCTATTTGTTTTTGAACTAACACCATTTGTTGATTAATAGACAAGATTCCAAAATGCAAATGAGCATTAATGTCTGCTTGGGTTTGTAAGGCCGTGGCTACCCGCTCTGAGAGCTGATTGATGACCTCTGCACTCTGGATGGACTGGGCAAGGGCAAAACCAGCGGCGGCAGCAGATGCCACCACCGCTGCAATAATTGCTGTCACAAAAGCTGTGAATCCAAAATCTCGCTTGGCACAATACTGAATGACAGGGAAGTGCGTTTGATTGACGTGTAGCGGCATCATGACCCCAGATGGCACTCGCACCAACAGTGCGCCGGTATGTTCTTCTGCCCAACAATTAGACAGCCTACAAGGAACTACAGAACAGTTAAGCCCCCCTCTTCCCCCGGTATTATTGCTGGTAACATTGAAAACAACAAAGAAGAAGGGAGCCAACACACAAGGAGTAGAAGTAACACAAAATTGTGAGCCTTGGTGACATTCTACGTATCATAATAGGTAGCTGTCCCATTGAACACCAGAACATTGTGCATAGCAAACGGAATGAAATCAAGACAAGCCTGTATACCACATAGAAAAAACCCATCAGACATCAGGGGTTGATTATACTGGTTAGGGTTCTTATAATGGTAGTCAATAGCGGCGGGAGGACCACGGAGGCCTCCCACCCACATATCTCCTTCAGAATAAGACTGATTATTAAGAAGTGGTAGTGGTTCATTGCGTAAGCAGTTACCCCAACGCATAGCAGATTGTAAATGGGTATCATGAGTATTTTGCCGGCAGAGACCCGCAGGGCGGGGATCCGTAAAGGGAGGACTAAGTTTTAAATTGGTACTTTTGGGATAACTCAAGTTCTGAACACCCAAAACCTTACTTATAGATGAGTTGCCAAAAAAGTCTCCAGTGGTAAAGGGAATAAGGATAATGCAGCCAAATTCATCATATGCCGTAGCATTAAGTGGCGTAGACTGCAGGAAATATAGGAGCTTCTTTGCCCACAGCCATAAGCATGGGAGGGTGTGAAACCCAGGCCCAGTGGTTCTCACCGCTAGAGAGGGGCAAGAGTCCCAAAAAGCCCACCAAGAGAAGAAACAATTGGCAGCGAGCCAAAATGCAGCCCCATAGGGCCCCTAGCAGGAGCCCGCACAGGAGAAGAATTACTGAGAGCTCAGAAATAGGGGGAAGCCTTAAATCTCTGCTAGACGTAGGGTTGTCAGCCATAGTATGCAAGCCATTACTTGACAACATACTTACACTGAAGTGGTTAAGTAAGAATGAAAGGGCTAGAGTCAGAGCAATCACTCCCTTAATCATTTTGTCCTTGCGTGTCGCTTACTTCCACCGATGATGAGTCAATGGACTGAGTCTGGGTTGTACTGAGTCTCACAAGACGTTCAGGAACCCACGCCGGCTCTGCATTTTGTTCCTGTGGAAAAACACAGACCGAACCTCGTGGCCATACCAGCACGGATCGGGGCCACGCCATTGCCCCGTTAATACATCTTTCCACTTGACCAATCCTTTGGAGGCCTTCGGAGCGCCTACATGTCGATCGGCGGCAGAGGCCCCCCGAGAGTCCAAGGTCAAAAAATTGAGGGTAAAGAGAGCCATGGATAAACGCTCCTTAGGGGTGGTTAAGATTCCCCCTTTTTGTTTTTGTAAATAGTCCTTGAGCGTGCGATGAGCACGCTCGATGATGCCCTGGCCTTGTGGATTGTATGGCAAGCCATGAGAAAGGTGTACCTGCATGCGTGCACAGAAGTCAGAAAAGGGTTTGCTAGTATAAGCGGGGCCATTATCAGTCTTGAGATTGGCAGGTTTGCCCCATGCGGCCCAGGCCTCTAAACAATGTTGTATAACATGGCAGGACCGCTCTCCCATCATAGGGGAGGCATAAAGGACCCCAGAACAGGTATCAATAGACACATGAATATATTGAAGCTTTCCAAAACTGGGGAAGTGAGTCACATCCATCTGCCACAATTGTCCAGGAGCTAGCCCTCGAGGATTGATACCCCAAGAGGGCTGAGGACGTAGTAGCGCGCATGATTGGCAAGCACGGACGATACCCCGAGCATCTTCCCTAGGGATATGAAATCGATGTTGAAGTGTGTTGGCATTAACATGAAATTGGCTATGAAAATTAGATGCCTGTTGGTGTTTAGTGAGGGGGAACACCCAGATAGGACGAGTGGCCGCATCTACTAAGGTATTACCCTCACTCAATGGGCCAGGCAGACCTGAATGTGCTCGTAAATGTGTTGCATGAAACTTTGTTGTTCTGGCTAAAATCAATTTTTGTAACTGTTGAAAGATATGACTAACTGTACTACTGGACCGCAATGAGCCCGCAGTTTCTAATAGCTGCAGTGCATTAACCACATATTGAGAGTCTGAGACTAGGTTGAAGGCTTTAGGAAAAGACTGAAACACTTTTACTACTATAAGCAGCTCGACAACTTGGGGGGAACCAGGGGTAAATTGTTGGGACACCGCCTCATGTCCATCAACCATATAAGCACCTATACCAGTTTTAGAACCATCTGTAAAAATAACTGGCGCCCCCACAAGGGGCTCTAGGGAAGTGATGCGGGGAAATATTACTGCGTGTTTGGTAAAAAAGGTGAGGAGAGGGGCCTTTGGGTATTGATTATTAATTGCTCCATTAAAGACACAGCGAAGAATAGCCCAATCGTCAATGCAATTAGTTAAGGTGTCAATTTGATTCGCTGTGTAAGGTACATGGATACCTTGAGGGTGTTCTCCAAAATGTTGCACACAAGTTTGTATACCCCACAGAGCAAGAATGGCTACTGCTGTAGGGTAGTGCTCAATGCTCTTATTTGGTGAGATTTTGGGATGAACCCAACATAATGGGGCTGCCTGCCACAACACTGCAGAAGGCTGTCGCATTGTTGCCAACACACATAAAACCATATCTGTATGAGGTTGCCACCTGGTTAAAGAAGCTTGGGCCAATTGTTTTTCGACCTTATGTAGAGCGGAAATGGCTTCAGGGGTCCAACTGCGAGGTGAAGTTAAATCAGCATCACCAGGGAGAATATCATATAAAGGTTTAAGTTCTGCATTGGACAAACAAAGGTATGGTCGGATCCAGTTAATATCACCTAATAATTTTTGGAAATCATTTAAAGTTTTGAGATTATCCCTGCGGATCTCTATCTTTTGAGGAGTAACTGAGGAAGAGGTAATTCGGGCACCCAAATATTCTATAACAGGACCTCTCTGTATCTTCTCAGTGGCTATATGAAGACCTGCTGCACGAAGTGCTAATGTGAGCTTTGTCAATGCTTTATCAACCATGGGAAGAGTAGGTCCAGCCAGTAAAATATCATCCATATAGTGTAAACATTTTAAGGTTGGGAACTGGGTTCGAATTGGCTCTATCACTTTTCCTACAAAATATTGGCACATAGTTGGACTATTAGCCATACCTTGCGGCAAGACCACCCACTCATAACGAGCGTCAGCAGCTTCTTGATTTATAGCAGGCAGAGTAAAGGCAAAACGTTGCTGATCATCAGGATGAAGAGGAATGGAGAAGAAGCAATCTTTAATATCTATAGCAATGACGGGCCAATCAGAGGGTAAGGCAGACAATAGAGGCAGACCTCTCTGAAGTGGTCCCATAGGCTGCATCTGAGCATTCACTGCCCTTAAATCATGGAGCAAGCGCCATTTTCCTAACTTCTTTTTAATAACAAAAATGGGGGTATTCCAGGGGGATTGAGATTCCTGTAAATGGCCAGCTTGTAACTGCTCTTGTACGAGCATATGTGCTGCTCGCAATTTGTGTTCAGTAAGGGGCCACTGGGGTATCCACGTTGGGGAGTGTTCTTTCCAAGTGATTTTGATAGGTTCCCCAGTGGCCCCTAAGAAAAACCCAGCCCCTGTCTATTCTTTTGGGGTTCAGGCTGAAGAGGATCAGACTTACCTTGAAGCTGCTTTCCCAGGCCCTTTCCAGGGACATATCCCATTTTATACATCATGTCTTGGGATTGAGGAGAATACTCATTACATAGGCGCAACCCCATGACTGTTAAAATATCCCTACCCCATAGGGAAATAGGGAGTTGCAGCACATATGGGGTAATTTTTCCCATATGCCCTTCTTCATCACGCCAAGTAAGTTCCTTGGCACTCATATCAGGAGTTTTGGTGTAACCTAAACCTTGAAGGGTATGGGTAGCCTTTTGTAAGGGCCAACCTTGGGGCCAATCATGGGAGGCTACGATGCTCTTATCCGCCCCAGTATCCAACAAGCCCCTAATTTTTCTTCCTTCTAAGTCCAAAAGTAATTGTGGCCGTTGCTGTAAATCTATTGAGAGAGCAATGAAGTCTTGCCCCGTTGATCCAAAGCCACTAGACCCCCTTTGCACATTTCTGGCAGGGAAGTGAGAATGCAAACTTGGGAGAAGAAGCAGCTGAGCTATCCTGTCACCTGGAGCAATGACTGTAACTCCCGAGGGTGAAGCAGCCATAATTTTTATTATACCTTGATAATCAGGATCAATAACACCTGGAAAAACCTGTAAGCCACGTAAGGCTGCTGATGATCGGCCAAAAAGGAGACCTACTGTGTCTGGAAGGAGTGGGCCTTTTAAATCTGTCTCTATAAGCTGCACCCCCATGGTAGGTGTTAATACGAGTCCGGTGGTGGCATGGAGGTCAAGCCCTGCGGCGCCAGCAGTGGCTCTCCGCGGTTGCTGGGATGACGGAAGGTTGGCCACTGTTCCTGTGTCGGGGGGTTGTTCTGGGTGCTCATGGCTCCATACATTTGTGGGCCCTGGAACCTGGGGCCCTGCTGGCCGTTTTTTGGCTTGGCTCCTAAATAGTTGCCCTGAATATCTCTGGTGGATATGCAATCTTTAGCTAAATGCCCGGGTTTATGGCATCAGTGGCATGCACTGGCCTCCATACCTTTTACCGGCTGTTGGGCCTGATTAGACTTGACACACTTCTTTTGAGGGCAATCTTTTCTTATATGACCTTGCATACCACACCGGAAACAAGCCCCGGGCAGGAAATTATTTTTTCCCTTTCCACCTTGTATGGCAGCCATAACAGCGGCCGCAAGACCTGCATTAGTCAGTGGACCCCCAACCTCTCGGCACAATTTCATCCATACTTCTAAAGGTTTAGTTTTATAAGGAGCTATGTCTGCCCGACATTCCTTGGTGCATTGTTCAAAAATAAGCTGTTTAACTAAAGGCATGGCTGTTTCCATAGAGCCAAAAATGCGGCCTGCTGCCTGCATCATGCGGGCAACAAAATCAGAAAACGGCTCTACAGGCCCTTGGGTTATCTTAGTTAAATTACCTCCAACCTCTCCAACTCCTGGGACGGCTTTCCAAGCTCTAATAGCACATTGATTAATTTGCTCATATACCTGCTGGGGAAATCCGAGCTGGGCATTAGCAAACCGGCCTTGTCCTAACAGCATGTCTAAATCCCACGCCGCATTACCTGCAGCACGATTATTGGCAGCCTCCTCGGCAGCAAATTCTATATTGAATGCTCTCCACTCTAAGTATTTGCCTGGACTAGTACAAGCCTTTACCAATGAAGCCCAATCATTTGGGGTCATGGCATGCAGAGACAAGGATTCCACCAGGGCTACTGTAAAAGAGGCATTTAAGCCATAGGTCTTGACTGACTCCGCTAGAGTCTTGACTGTTTTAAGGTCTAGGGGTTCATGGTATCTGTTTCCGGCAGCGTCTGTGAACACTGGAAAGGCCACACCCTCAGCGCGAAACTTGCGCCAGGTCTCAGCGCAAAAACTGCGGCCTCCTCCAGAGGCCCCTCCACCATAAGGAGGAGGGGAGACAGGCGGGGCACTAGGCTCTGCCCTTCCGGGTCCCGGTCCCTTCTCTGGGGGCCGTAAAGAACCCTCGGCCGGCCATTTCCGGTTCCTCCTTGTAAATGACTTCCCCTTTTTATCTCTTGTAGGAGTCAAGTCGCATTTAGACATAGCCTCACACAAGGAATCCTCATCTTCATCACTAGAGCTACTCAATTTTTGTTGGGGCCAATCCTCCCATTTACTCCCCTGTCCCTTCTCACTGCCATATTGGGAACACTCCTCTTGAACACTCTGGAGTGCCTGTTGACTGGCCTCAATGAGCTCTTTGCATGAGGAGTCGCGTAAACAATTGCAAACCAAAGACCACAAGGGGCGAATCCCAGGGCTTAAATCTCCTTGTTCATAAGCAAAGTCTAAATCCTTACCCAATTTGTCCCAAGAAGGGAGGGTCAAATGTCCTGAGACAAGAAACCAAGGGGCATATGTTTCTATTGCATCTTTAAATTCATCAATTGTTCTCCCTTTTACCCGCAGTCCTTTCTCAGTTAGGAGCTCCTGCAGGGCAAGAAAAACTGACTGGTGAGACGAGGCAGCACCCATTACAGAGCTTAGGCAGATATACTTCCTCGAACTTGGCCGGTGCTTAAGTTGCGCCGGGCCAGTAAAAATGAAACCTGCATCGAGCGCAGTGTACGAAACCTGCGTCGAGCGCAGTATCTTCACAGCAATTCCCCGCACACCCGCGGCCCCTCTCTTACCGGAGGTTTAGTGGATCCACTCCCGCTCTATCGGTGGCCTCCCTCACTGGGGAGAATCCTGCTCTATCGGCGGCCTCCCTCACTGGGGAGAATCGGCTCAGAGTAAAAACGAAACCTACCTTGGTGCTGATAACGCCAAGGTCGTGGGTTCGATCCCCGTACGGGCCACCACTTGTTGCGCGCCCTTGCCAGCAAGGAACACACGAAAGTGGAACTTGTTATTAACAATTTATTAACGCTGTACAGGGACCGAAGTTGCACCCAAGCCGGTTCTTAAGCTAAGCTAGCTTCTTCCAGCTTCTTCTTCCCTCTTCTCCCCCGGGCACTCTCCTATATAGGAATCCATCTCCAATCACCCTCTGCCACGAATAGCACACCCATTGGGTGCCGCCGCAGGGATCCGCCTGCTGCCCAAAACCTTCCCTAATAAGGGAACATAGAAATGCGGAACATAGGCTGATCAGCTGATAGGAAGCAGGCTATCCGCGCCATGTTGGTGGCGCAGTAAGAAAAAGGCTCCCAACATCCAGGAATGATTTTGGAAGTATTGCTTCTCTTTCAATATCATTAAAGAGTTTGAGCATTAGTGGCATTAGATATTATCTAAATTTCTTATAGAATTCAGCAGTGAATCCATCAGAGCCTGGACTTTTCTTTGTTGGTAGGTTTTTAATTACATTTTCAATTTCACTGACTGATATCAGGTTATTTAGAATATTTATATCCTCTTCATTCAGTTTTGGTAATTCACATGCATCTAGGTATCTGTCCATTTTTTCTACATTTTCCATTTTATTAGAGTATAGGTTCTTGAATTAGGTATTGATGATCTTCTGGATTTCCACAGGATCCGTTGTGAATTCACCCTTTCATTACTAATTGCTTGAATTTGGGTCTCTTCTTTCTTGTTTTTGATAAGGTTGGCTAGGGGTTTACCAATTTTATTTAATCTGTCAAAGAACCAACTCTTTGATTCATTGATTCTTTGTATTGCTTTCTTAGTCTCAATTGTGTTAATTTCTGCTTTGATCTTTATAATTTCCCCTCTCAGGCAAGCTTTGGGTTTGATTTGTTCCTCTTTTTCTAGGAGTTTGAGGTTCAACATTAAGTTGTTTATTTGAGTTCATTCTGTTTTCCTGATGCGAGAATTTACCGCTCTAAATTTCCCTCATATGACTGCTTTCATTGTATCCCATAAGTTCTGATATGTTGTATCAGAATTTTCATTTAATTGTAGATACTATTAATTTTCTTCTTTAATTTCCTCTGTGACCCATTGGTTGTTCAGGAGGGTGTTGTTCAATTTCCATGTGTTTATATAGTTTTTGTGTTTTCTTTTGCTATTGATTTCCAGTTTCATTGCACTATGGTCTGATAATATGCATGGGATAATTTCAATTCCTTTGTATTTACTTAAGCAGGTTTTATGAGCTAGTATGTGGTCTATTTTGGGGAACATTCCACGTGCAGTGGAGAAGAATGTGTATTCTGATGTTGTGGAGTGGCACACTCTGTAGACATCTACTAAGTGCATTCACTCACAGGTTTGTTTTAATTCTGATATTTCTTTGATTTTTGTGTCTAGATGATCTATCTAATTGTGAAAGTGGAGTATTAAGGTCCCCTATTACAATTGTGTTAGTGCTTATTTGATTTTTCATGTCTGTTAATATTTGTTTTGTGTAGTTGGGTGTACTGGTGTTTGGTGCATATATATTTATGATTTTTATCTCTTCTTCTTGGAGTATTCCCTTAACAAGAATGTAGTGAGCTTCTTTGTCTCTTTTGATCAGTCTTGGCTTGAAGCTCACATTGTCTGCAAGTAGAATAGCTATCCCTGCTTTTTTCTGGGTTCCTGTTGCAAGGATTATTGTTTTCCATCCTTTGACTTTCAGTTTATGAATTTCTTTTTGAGTTAAATGTGTTTCTTGAATGCAGTACTTTGTTGGATCTTGCTTCTTGACCCATTCTGCCAGTCTGTTTCTTTTGATTGGTGAATTGAGGCCATTTATATTGATGGCTATAACAGATATGTATTGGCCTATCTTTTTCATTTGTTTTCTCATTGTTGGTTGCTTGCCTTTCCCCTCTGTTTAATTGCTTGCCTTACCTGGTGGTTTCTTTCAATTGGTGTTCTTGTGACTGTGGTCTTTGTTTTCTCTTTCTAATATATCCTTCAGAACATTCTGAAGAGCTGGTTTGGTGGTCATGAATTTCCTCAGTTGTTCTTTTTCATGGAAGTATCTCAATTCTCCATCAATTCTGAAAGATAGTTTTGCAGGGTATATCAATCTAGGTTGGAGGTTGTTTTCTGTGTTGAGAAGTCTGCTGTGATTCTGATGGGTTTTCCTTTACAGATGATTTGTTTCTTTTCTCTAACTGCTTCTAATAATCTATTTTGGTGCTGAATTTCTGGAATCTTGATTATTATATGCCTTGGGTATAGATTTATTTTGGTGTTGGCTGTTTGGAGTTCTATATGCTTCATGTATTTGTATGTCAATTTTTTATCCATGTTTAAGGAAGTTTTCTGCCATTATTTCTGTGATGAGGTTTTTATTTTTTTATGGCATTTGCACCATCTCCACCTTTCTCATTGAGCCCAATCAATCTCGTGTTTTTCTTCTTTGCTTCATCTTACAGCTGTTGGATTGTCTTTTTATAGCCTCTTGCTATTTTTAAGATATCTTTCTTTTCATGGTCATTAGCTGCAAGCCTGTCTTCTAGTCTGATAGTCTATCCTCAGCTTCATTTAATCTATTGCATATACTTTCAGTGGAGATTTTAATCTCTTGGATTTCTGTTTGGATCTGTTTTATAGATTCCATTTCATTCCTATGTTGGGCATTTATGGTTTCCATCATTTTCTTAAGGTATTCCTTTTTTTTTTATCTGTGTCTACTCTAATATCTTTCATTTTTATCATCTTTTCTTTTTGTACCTGACAGATCATTTTTCTACAGCCTTTTCCATTTGTTTTTTCACTTTTGCTGCTATCATTTCAGAGAGTTCCAGTGCTTGACTTCTGGTTTCCTCTATCTCATTGTGCACTGGGCTTGTCCTGGGTAGCCTGGGAGTCTGGGGTTGCATTTTGCTTCTGTGTCTTGTCATTTTCTGTTTTCTAATTTTCCTTTTATTTTGTTTCCTTTGTTGCTGCTTGCCAATTTCTTATGGTAGATAGCTTTATTGCTAGTGTTGAGGCTTCCCTAGGAGATGTCTGTTCTTCAGGGATGTCTTCTGGATATAGGTGGTTCTTTATGCCTATTTCAAGAACATACCTTCCCTATTTGTTGTGGATGAATTGTTGCTATTTGGTTCAGCATCCAGTCCTTTGGTACTGGACTATGGTGATGATTATGACCGAATACAATCAGTGTTATCATGTAAGGGAGAAAAATTGATTATAACATGTATGACATCCTGGCTAAAGTGGGTCAGCTAGCAATAGCAATAGCATCAATTATACCTGAGCTACTGACAAACTGTGGTAACAATTAACCTGATACCTTTGACCATAAGATCAAATTCCACAGTTATATAACAAAATCCAACATAAACCAGCAACTAGTCCACAATGATTTTCCCCTTAGTAGAGTGATTTTACCCTGTTGAGGGGGAAGGGGTGGTATCAAGAGGAGAAGGGGACAAGATAGATTATTGAGGTCAAATATAGTAGAAGCAAGGCTGGATGACAAAGGATGATCACCCAAGTTTTGGGAAGTTGGAGGACGCAGGTGAGAAAGGATGAGAGAGAAAATGTAGGAGTTTTGGAGTGAATCGGGAAGAAAAGAGACAATGTTTACTCACTCAAAGATACCATAATTTCAAGAGGTAGTAGAGGATGAAGAGAAAGAATATGAGTAGAAGAAAACAAAAAGAAATTTATAAGCCTAACTAATGAAAAAAAGAGGGAGAAGGAAAGAGCAACAACAAAACTGAAACCCAACCAAAACAAAGATAACCACAGAAAACAAAACACCCCAACCAGACAGAAAAAGGATAACCAATCAGACAGACAGAAATAGAAGTAGTAAAATTCCTCAGGTGTTCCCGGGTCTATGGTAGTGTCCAAGTCAGTTCCCAGAAATGTGCTATGTACTCCAGTCAGGTTTGTTGTAGGGTTTGTGCTGGGTAGGAAGCTGATCTTGACCTCTGAATGTGGGGCCTGGGACTGGTCTGTTGCTGGAGTTCTCCAGAGCCCTTTGATACAGAATGGCAGCCCCATCCGCTTCTATTCTCCATGTCTATGTGCCAAAGCACTAGGCTGGTTCACCTAACTTACCAACTGCTGGCCCCTCACTGTTGCTTCAGACTCTTCCACGCTACTGGTTTCACCTGGGGTTGCATGTGCACTTCGGCCAGGGCCTGGTCTCGATCTCACTGGTTCTGCCCAATGTTGGCATGTGCGCCTACACCTGGGCCTGGACTTCTCTCTCTGGTCCCTTGGTTCACCCATTGGTTTGATTTCTCACTGCTGTTTTGGACTTTTCCGGGCCACTTGATCCTGCCTGCAGCTTACACCATGTGCTGGCAGCTGGCTCAGTCCAGTTCCCCACCTGCGGCATGTGCTACACACTGGGCTGGCTCAGCACTAGTTTTGTAACCTCTGTACTCTTTAATTTTCTCATGTCTAAAGTGGATGTAATACTAGCACTTCTCTCATTGGGTGCTAGGTTGATATGAAATTTTTTTTTTTTTTTGTGGGTACCGGGGGGTCGACCTCAGGACCTCGCGCGCCAGCAGGCGCCCGTGCTGCTGAGCGATATCACCGGCCCCTTTTTCGTATGTGGGATCCGGGAGTCGAACTCGGGCCCTTGCGCTTGCCGGGCAGGCGCTTAAGCCGCTGAGCCATCTCACCGGCCCTGATATGAAATTTAATTGAGGTCATTCAGGACAAAGATTTGCATGGTAAACAATGAATGTAACTATTATTTTGATTAATAGGTTAGAGTAACTGTAAATTTATTTTAATTTAAAAAGTAGCTGCTAGTATAAGAAACAAATTAGATATAGCCAGCTGTCCATGTTTAAAGATGCACGCTGGGCATGGTGGCACACACTTGTAATCCCAGAATTTGGGAGGCTGAGGCAGATGGATTGCCATGAGTTTGAGGCCAGTGCGTGGGCCACATAGTGAGTTCAAGGCCAGCCTGAACTATATAGCCAGACCTTGTCTCAAAAAACAAAACAAAACAATGATGCAAAATATTTACACATATGTGTTATATGATAAGGGGAAAAATAAAGGAGTCCAAAAGGGTAGCACTGAGTATGGATCCTTCTGTAATTTTCCACTTTTCACCTTGATTTGGGGTACAGTAATCAAGGAAGGATGAATAAATTTCCGTGCAAAATTGAATATTAATTTTGTATTTTCATTTGTTTCTTAGTTGTTCATCAATGGCACTACAATTTATGCTATCAGGAATAACAGCAATAAAAATCCTATATTTCTAAAGGAAATGTCACTATAGTAATAAACTGTCAACCAAGAAAAATAGAACAGTAATACTCAGTGCAACAAATAGGATGTGGAATGTTATACAGGCCAAGGGATCCACTCCCTCTGCGACTTAGTTTTGATAATGTGCTATTTTTCAGGAGAATGGCTCAGTATTTCTTCAGGTAAATTAGAATGACAAATGTTAATATATAACACACATATGTTAAAGAGTAACCAAATGAAAAATTTTGAAGCATTGCCATTTTTATAATTAAATGTCAATTTCGATGATGCTATCCCCTGGCTGGAAAATACCAGCATAGAAATAGGTTAAATAATATTGTGCCCAGAATACTAATCTTTACTTTAAAATGATCTAATAATTTCAAGAATCAGAGATGTAGAAACACTTAATTACATTTAGCACACTGTGAAAGGTTTTAATTAAAAGGCATACAGATCAAAAAATTTAATACTGCGTAGTAAATGGCACTCTAGACTTAGGCTAACTTCACTACTTTGTACTTAAGCTTTCTGTCATATAGAGAAACAAAAATAGGTAGAACACTTGTGAGGTTCTTAGAAATTATTTAGACTACAGAAGGGAATAACAAAGTCTTATGGTTCTGAGAAGATGAAGTTAACATATAAAACTCATGAAGTTGCAATTCTAACAGTAAGTGAGATAGAATCCCTAGGAAAGAAGTCTTCGTAGAGGAGATAAGCTCTTGGCTAAATGTCCAAGGATGTGTAGGATGAGCAGAATGACTGTTCCTGATATCCAAATTGTCACAGCTTATGTGAGGATGCATGAAAAAGGGTTCTAGAAAGCAGGTAGCCTGGATTAAGTTCCACATTCAACATCTGTTAGCTTGTTCCAGATGAAATACTAGAAACCTTAAGTGCCTTCTTTTATTTGATCTTCATAATGACTTAGAATGCTGATCTTAGCCTCATTTGATGGATGAGGAAAGCAAAGAATAAAAGAAACCACAGACAAATCCCTAACTTCAGGGAAAAGCTGTAATTTAAAACAGATCCCCCTGCTTCCAAAATTATGCTTTTCCCACTATTTGAAGCTTTCTTTTTTGCATGTTCAGATTTTTTTCTTTTGTACCAGAAATCGAACTCAGGACCTTGCAGTTGCCAGGCAGGCACTTGTCTGGCTGAGCTATATCCCCAGCTCACACTCTGATATTGTGACATTTATTTCTGCATATATAACTTTGATCTTAAGTGAATGACAACAAATATAAGGTGTATATACACGTAGCTAATATTTACAGTTCTGTTCTTTTGAAAATGCAGTGGTTTCTTTAATAAATAATTTTAATAATTTAATGATTCACAAGTCGGTACAATAAAGTATACATGGAGGGGTCGTGCCCTACAAATTTCCTCTCTCTACATTCTTTCTTTGGTCCATTCTGGGTAATGATTTTATTAGTTTCCTGTTTCTTTTCATGATTCTTTAAGAAAAGCAAAGAGGAACATGGTTCCTTCATCTCTGTTACCCTATACAGTCTGATCTGCACCTTGCTCTTTTCATTAGCAGCTTCTCCTGGAGATCATCCTGTATCAGCCTTGAGATGTTCTCATTCTTTTTATAGTTCCATAGTGTTCCACTGTATGAGCAGACTGTGATTTATTTAATTGGTGCTCTGTTGATTAACAATTTGGTTTTGTTCTAATCTTTTGCTATTAAAAACAATATGATAATAAGTAAACCTATACATATATAATTTCATATACGTGTTGTTATATGTATTGAGAAAATGATGAACAAGTCAAAGGTAAATAGTACAAATTCAATAGATACATCAATCTCTCTCCTGCAGAGGCTCTACCATTTTGCACATCTACCTGTGGTATGCAGAACCTCTTTCCCCACAACCTTAATGAGAGAGTATGTTCTTAAACATTTTGATATTTGACAATCTGATATACAAAAATGAGACTGCAATGAGCATGCTATATTTCTTTCTTTATAAGACAGTGCTTTTTAAAATATCTTGTTATAAGACTTGAGGTCATTTGTGGTTTGTTTTGTGAACTATCTGTCTGTGTCTTTTCCTATTCTCTACCTTTTTTTTTTTTTTTTGGTATTTTTCTTCTTATTATCTAGGACTGCTTCCTACTAAAAAAATTAGTCCTTTTGTCTAGAGTGTGAGATACAAATATTTTCCCAGTGTTTTAGTGTCTATTTTGCTTTTGCTTAGATGTTTTATTACACTATAAAATTAGTGTGCATGCATGTTGGTTGCTTCATGGGTACAGGTACATACATATGCTGTCAAATTGATCAGTCTTTCCTTTTGTGACATGTAAATTTTGAGCTGTATCACACAGCCCTTTCCTATTCTATGGCCTTAAAAGAATTCTCTCAAGTTTCCTTCTTGGAAGCTGCAATGAATGTAAATTTCATTCAGAGCACAGAAACTGTGACTGCAACAGCAGTTGAACAGGAAAAGTGCCTCTTAATTCCACATACACTGAGTATCTCCAGTGTCAGGAATAGTGTGTGCACAATGAATGATGAGGCTCAGGCCCTGGCTTTGAGGTGCTTACAGTCTGAGCTCACTCCAATTAGAAAAGGGCACATATAGAGAGCTGTGAGAGCTCATACAGGGGATGCATGGCACAACCTGGTGGTTTATGAGGGTTTCCTGGAAGAGGGAAGGCTGCTGTTCTACTCTAGGGAGTGAAAATGAAAAAGATGATTGCTGAAAAGAAAGAGGAAAGAAAAGGAAATCTACACCACGAATGAAGTACATGCAGTGGACAATTCATTTGCATATTATTGCAAGACATTTGTTTTACATTATACATTGTATGTATACAACTACAAATAGGTTACATGATAACTTGACGTGTATTACTGATCTAAGGTTATTCTAAAGCCCTTGGTCACATGTGCTCTTTTAATCATCTAAATAATCTTGTGACATCCTCTTTCTCTCTCTGATTGGGACTTTTTTTCTTTGAGTCCCAATCTGATCAGCTCTTTCTGTAACAGTGACTAGAAAGTCTGTGCTGCCATCAATTTTCTCTATGAGTCACTTCTGCTTTTTCACCCAGGAAAGCTAAAGCTCAGTAACCAAATTTAGTCCCAAGTCAACCAGCAAACGAAGGCAGTTTGGCCATTACTGCTTTATTGATCAACCCTTTCCTGCTCACTACAAGTGAGTTATAAGATCATTGACAGAAAATGGGATAGATGATAAAGAAAACCAGTTTATGGAAAGTAGAACATGATGTGTTTCAAACAGGAATGTAGACTCATGGTGATTATTGATCCAACATAGGACCTTGATTAGCTCCATCCCAGTATTCCCTCTCTGCTCTGTATAGGACTAGAGTTTTCTTCTCCTCTGATATATTATTCCAATGTCACCTTCAGAGAAGCCTTCTCCAGCTGATCCACATCCAACTTTCCCTTCTCTATTTCATCACCCTGTTTATTTACTATTCACAAATTTATTTATATCTGTTATTATCTCACTTGCCATAATGATCAAGTTTGTTGACTTGGTTGTCTTCTTTTTGCTTTCCTTCAACAACAGATAACTCCCAGACTACTGGGAGGAGATCTAGTTCGCTCCCTTCTATACACAGTGCCTATAGTAATGCCTGGCACATAACAGGTACTCAATAAAAATTTGCTGAACGAACAAGTACAATGCAGTGTGGTGACGTGTTTTCCCTGTGAGATGGCATACACTCTTTGCCAGGAATGGACAATAGCTCCTCTGGTAGGCACTCTAATAACTAATATGATTATGGCACATCACAGCAAGTTGTGATAAAATTGTCATCCTGATAATGCCTCCATATTTTTTACATCACCTGTGGGAAATCCTAAAATAAAAGCCCATGGATTAATTTCCAACACAAGTTATATATAAATTCAGGTTTCCTTCAATTTGTCTCCTATCTCTTTGGGAAAAGAGTTCAATAAGGGACAGGTTTTACTCTGTGAATAGCAAGCAGCTTTTAATTATAACAGACAGAATGGGAACAAAGTTATTTACACTGCAGTTATCTGAATTCTCCAATGGTAACTTCTACTTAATTGCTGTCGGCTGGCAATGCAGACTTGGGAGAACAATGAAGCGCTCCTTCCTGACATTCCTGCTTTTTAATGTATATTTGTGAAAGATTTGCTCAAGTTTTTAAGGCCTCAATGTATCATATATAAAATGGCAATGTTATTTCTTTGAAATAGATTGCTTAGATGATTTAGGGTAATAAATATAAAGGCACAGTTTATATTTTAAAAGATTCTCCCAGGTACTACAAAATAAAATCAGAACAGTACATTTCATTGACATTCATGTTAGGAATGAGACTGGACTGCATTCCAGTTCCAGAGAAGACAGTTAATCTTATGGATTACAAAGCATGTAATTATAAAACCAAATAAAATTTCCATATTGTTCTAAATATTAGTAATTTTTAGTGAATATAAAAAAGGTAATATAAAATGATTCATGAATGATGAAGATCTAATTTGGCAAGTGATCTACTGGGCAGCAAATAGGAATAAAAAGTAATAAACTGAAAAATATTTTATGAGTGGAAAGGGTGGTATTTAGTGGATCAGAACACCTCTGTTAAAGTCATGTTTTTATTTTTTGGATTTTTCACCACATATATTTTGTACATTTCAGAAAAAGAAAACAAGATTTACAAAAGATATACATATATAGTTCAAATTATTTACATAATTGACTTAAATTTGTATGTTGTTAAACCAAGTAACATTACAAAAATTGAAAAGTATATATAACAAAGAGAAAAATAGGTCAGTATGAAATCACATATGCAAATTTTTCTTCCATGTAAAATAAGTATACAGAATGTTGAAAACTAAAATGTTTCCTACTGCCTGTCCATCTTATAAAAATTTGTGTACAATGTGTCTTTACAAGTAATATTCCCTGACAATTTAACTGGTTTCCACTCATTAGACTAGTATTTTAATTTCTATATATTTTGGAAGCTATAAACACAGAAGAGAATGAAATAAAGTACTGTACAATAGCCTGGTACTGAAAAATTCATCCAAACAGACATATGATATGCTAGTGTTGAAAACACAAATTGTATAGTAAAATTCTAAATCTTCATGATAATGCACAATCTTTACCAAATGTATAATTTGGTACATCAATTTTGACATCCAGCCAGAAATGAATATTAATAGGGAGATAACATAACTGACAAGTCTAGGTGCATACGAGCTAGGCAAACTTTTAGGAAATGGATGTGAAAAGGGCAAGAAAAGTACAGTGGTGGCACCAGAAAGAAAATAGAAAGCTTTTAAAGGTGACAGTCCATTCAATACAACAATGTAGGGTAGATGCATTGTAGAAAGCTGATGAATGTCTGAAAGATTTCTCTCTAAGAAGGAAGAAAGAAGATAGTAGTATCATTGATGCCTGAAAATCTAGACCCTAAAAATTTCCCTTGGATTGCCCTCAGACCTGCTCAATGGTCTAGGAAAGCATTTTAGGTAATTTTGCTTCTTTTTATCTTAAGTAGTGTTTTAATTCACAAAATACTTCCATTAACCAAATCTAAATAGAATTTTACAGCATCTTGTAGCTTGTTTCCAAAGAGACACAGAGCGAAGCCTTTTTCCCTCAGAGAAATCCAGCATCCAGAAGTGAAAGATACACTAGATAGATTCTTGTAGTTACCATATGTTAGTTACTTTTCTTTCATTGCTGAGACAAAATACCTGACGCCCAAAATTAAGGAAGGAAAGGTTTATTTACCTCACAGTTTGTGGAGGTTTCAGTCCATACTCAGCTGGCTCTAAGGCAGAGTGGAGTGGCTGAGGGGCAACTATTCATGGCAGCAGAAGATAGCAAAAGCAACAAGAGCAAAAGGCAAGGAGAGAGAGAGAGCATTCCTCTTTCCCTCCCTTATATTGTATGCAGGCTACCTGTCCCAGGGAAGGTGTAGCACTCTCGGCCATAATCCCAGCATTGGACCATGAATCAATCACAAACTCTAGCAGCCCAGCCCCATGACTGCATGAGGCTTTGGAGGGAAATCTATACACAAACCATAATACCATGAATCTGGAATAGTTTTCTAATGCTAGGGACAAAGCTCTTGCTGAAGAATCTGCAATTTGGGCTGAACTCAACTCATTCATGGTCAAAAGTGGCAGAAAGATTGACTCAGTGACTGGGGGTTCATATCATCCAAAGTCCCACTCATTCAGTCATTCACTGCTATCTGGGTGAGAAAGCTGGCTCTTGGAGAGAGGTGGGACCTGAGGTAGGGTTGTCCACCAGGATCTGTACCCAATGGCCTCTTCCCTGTGATGGTTGGCTTCCTCTAGCACAGTGGCTGGATAGGAAGAGTCTAGGGGCCACTAGCCACTGTTAAGTAGTGGGAGCTGCTAATTTCTCCAGGCTTGCAGCCAGAAACCTGTTGCAGTGTCACTTATGCTGTATTCCTTTAGTTAAGCAGCCACACAGTCCGGGATCAAAGGGTCCCACCTCTCACTGGGAAGAGTGTCAAAGAATTTCAAGTCCGTTTTTCCAAACCACAACAGATAGAAATCTTATTTCTGTTCCCTCAGTGACTATGGTGATATTTTCCTTCAAGCATCTAATATTCTCTCCTAATGTTATTCAATAAATTCTTCAGATGCAGGCTGATGAAACAACAGGAAAAGTACTTTAGTGCTTAAATTATTTCAGGACCACAGTTGGAAGCCACTGGACATACTTAACTTTATTGGAGCCTCACACAGTTCAATTTATTAAGGTGTTAAACAAAATTTCTATTGTAATCTCAAGGTTTTATTATTTTCCTACTGTCCAAAGGAAAGAACATAGTTTGTTCATTCTTGAAACTCTGAAGCACTGTTTGCAGGTTTTTCTGAAACTATTAACTAAATATACCATACACTCTTTTACTTTTGAATTAATTCTAACTTAGGAAAACATAATTAAAGAAACAAATATTAAAGGAAAAAACCAAAATAGCAGAACAAGAATTATAAAAACAATAGTATCTCATTGGAAATATCTAAGACTTTGGGATGTGACTATTTTACATTAAGTGTAATTTTATTTTATTCATTATATTCTTTTTTATTTTAAAGAGAAAAAATAAAAACAAAGATACAGAGTTTCAAAACAAGATAATAGGAAATTAACAAAAGTTAATGTATTGTGCATTGTTATCCTCAAAGTAGTTGCTCAGATTACAAGATACAGGAATGCAAAATTGATCAAACAATATAAGCACAAAGCGTTCTTTTCAATGCACTAAAAGAAATTGGCAGTATAATTCTTATCTATCTTGTGTATATATATTTTTTTCTTTTCCCTTCCTTCTTTTCTCCTTTCCCTCATCCCAGTTGTTCTTTCCTCTTGAGCAGTTTTTTTCCCTTTCATGATATCTATTATAGATTTTGGATATTATTGATTCTCTCAGTTTCTTATACTAGGGAGATAATATGATGTTTACACAAGAGAGTCTGATTTATTTCATTTATTAGTATAGTTTCAAGTTGCATCCATTTACCTATAAACGCCTTGAGTTTATCCTTCTTTATAGCTGAGTAGTACACCATTGTATAAAAATACCACATCTTTTTTATCCATTCTTTGGTTGATGGGCATTTGGGTTGTTTCCAAGATTTAGCTATTACAAATTGTGCTGTTATAAACATAGGGGTACATATATCTCTGTGGTGTGATGTTTTTAATTCTTCTGGGAAAATAGCCAGAAGGGGAATAGCTGGGTTGAATGGGACCTCTAATCCTAGGTTTTTGAGGAATCTCCACACTGATTTCCACAGTGGCTGCACCAGTCTACACTCCCACCAACAGTGGAGAAGGGTTCCTCTTTCCCCACAGACCCGCCAGCATTTGTTCCTGGTTGATTTCTTGATGATAGCCATTCTTTCTGTGGAGAGATAAAACCTCAGTGTTGTTTTAATTTGCATCTCTCAAATGACAAATGATGTTGAACATTTTTTCATGTATTTATTAGCCATTTGTATTTCTTCATCTAAGAAGTATATATTCATCTCAGATGCCCATTTTTGAATTGGGTCTTTGAATTTGGGGGACCTGCTTTTTTTCAGTTCTTTATATGTTCTAGATAGAAGTCCTTTGTCTGAGGGAGAGTTGGCTAAAACTTTTTCTCAATCTGCTGATTTTCTTTGCACTTTGTTGGTGATTTCTTTTGATGTGCAAAAGCTTTTTAATAAAATGAGATCCCAGTTATTGATTCTTTGAAGTACTTCACGTGTATTCTGGGTTTTGTTCATGAACTCTTTGCCTACCCCATGTCTTCAGAATTTCTACCTACTTTCTCTTCCAACAGATTTAGTGTTTCTGTTTTAATATTTAGATCTTTGATCCATTTTGACTTTAGTTTAGTGCATGGTGATAGACATGGGTCTAGTTTTAGTCTTTGGCATGTGGAAAGCCAGGTTTTCCATCACCATTTATTAAAGAGGTTATCTTGCTTCCAGTGAACATGTTTGGCCCCTTTGTGAAAAATAAGGTAGCTGAGTGTGTTTGAAGTTGTTTCTACATATTCTAATCTGTTCCATTGACCTCAGGTCTGTTTTTTTGCCAGTACCATGCTGATTTTATCACAGTCGCTTTGTAGTGCAATTTCAGGTCAGGAATCTTGATGCCTCCTGCCTTGCCTTTGTTGCCCAGAACTGCTTTTGGTATTCTAGGTCTCTTCTGTTTCCAAATGAATTCTAGGAATGTTTTCTCTAGTTCTGTCAGGTATGCTAATGGTATTTTGATTGGGATTGTATTAAATCTGTATAACAGTTTTGGGAGTATGGCCATTGTCCGTATGTTGGTTCTTCCTATCCAGGAGCAAGGGATATCTTTCCATTTTCTAATATCCTCTTCAATCTGTTTTTCAGAATATTGTAATTTTCAAGTATAGATCTTTTACTTCCTTTGTTAGATTGATTCTTTTGTTAGATTGCATTTTTTTTGGATGCTATAATGAAGGGTGTGGTTTCCCTAATATCTCTCTCAGTGAGTTTGTTGTTTGTGTAAAAGAATGCTATTGATTTTTGAGTGTTGACTTTGTATCCAGCTATGCTACCAAATTTGGTGATTAATTCTAGAAGTCTCTTGGTGGAGTTTTTGGGGTCTTCTAGTAGAGTATCATGTCATCTGCAAATAATGATAATTTAACTTCTTCCTTTCCTATCCTTATTCCTTTTATGTATTTCTCTTGTCTGATGGCTCTGGCTAATGTTTCCACAACTATACTGAACAGAAGTGGTGATAGTGCACATCCTTGTCTTGTTCTTGAATTTAGAGTGAAAGCTTTCAGTTTTTGTCCATTTAGTATGATGTTGGCTGCTGGTTTGTCATAGATGGTTTTTATCAGATTGAGGTAAAGACCATCTATTCCAATTTTCTGTAGGGTTTTTATCATGAATGAGACCTTTATCAAATGGTTTTTCTGTATCTATTGACATGGTCATGTGATTTTTCTCTTTGGCTCTGTTGATATGGTGTATTACATTTATTGATTTACATACATTGAACCATCCCTGCATCCCTAGGATGAATCCCACTTGGTCATGGTGTAGAATCTTCTTAATGATTTGCTGTATTCTGTTTTCCTGTATCTTATTGAGGATTTTGGCATCTATGTTCATTAGGGAGATTGGCCTGTAGTTATTCTTTTTGGTTGGGTCTTTCTCTGGTTTTGGTATCAGGGTGATACTTGCCTCCAGGAATGAGTTAGGGATAATTGCTTCCTTTTCAAGTTCATTAAAGAGTTTGAGGAGTATTTGTGTAAATCTTCTCTAAATTTCTTGTAGAATTCAGCCATGACTCCATCAGAACCTGGGCTTTTCTTTGTTGGTAAGTTTTTAATTATGTTTTCAATTTCACTAACTGATATAGGGTTATTCAGAATTTTTCTATCTTCTTGATTCAGTTTTGGTAGTTGATATGTGTCTGTGAATCTGTCCGTTTCTTCTGTGTTTTCCATCCTATGCGAGGAAAGTTTTTTGAAATAAATATTGATGGTTTCCTGAATTTCCGCAGGATCTGCAGTAATTTCACACTTTTCATTCCTTATAGCATGAATTTGAGTTTTTTCTTTCCATTTTTTGATAAAGTTGGCTAGGGGTTTATCAATTTTACTTTTTCTTTCAAAGAACCAACTATTTGATTCATTAATTCTTTGTATTGTTTTCTTAGTCTCAATTGCATTAATTTCTGCTCTGATTTTTATAATTTCCTCCCTTGTATGGGCTTTAGGCTTGACTTGCTTTTCTTTTTTTAGGAGCATGAGATGCAGCATTAGGTTGTTTATTTGTGCTCATTCTGTTTTCCTGATGTGAGAATTCACTGCTATAAATTTCCCTCTTAGGGCTGGTGAGATAGCTCAGTGGCATAAGTGCCTGCCCAGCAAGCACGAGGTCCTGAGTTCAACTCCCGGAACACATATAAAGGAAAAAAGGGCCAGTGATATCACTCAGCAGCACAAGTGCTTGCTGGCAAGCGTGAGACCCTGAGGTCGACTCCCGGTACCCACATAAAGAAAAAATAATCATAATAAAATAAAAATAAAAAATAGGGGGCCGGTGAGATGGCTCAGCGGCTTAAGCGCCTGCCCAGCAAGCAAGAGGGCCTGAGTTCGACTCCTGGAACCCACATATGAAAAAGGGGCCGGTGATATTGCTCAGCCGCACGGGCACCTGCTGGCACACGACGTCCTGAGGTCGACCCCCCGGTACCCACAAAAAAAAAAAATAGATTTCCCCATTAGGACTGCTTTCATTGCATCCCACAGGTTCTGGCAAATTGTATTTGCATTTTTGTTTGATTGTAGATATTGTTTAATTTCTTCTTTAATTTCATCTGTGACCCATTGGTTGTTGAGGAGGGTTTTCTCTAACTTCCATGTGTTTATAGAGTTCTTGCAGTTTCTTTTGTCATTAATTTCCAATTTCATCCCACTATGGTCAGATTACATGCATGAGATAATTTCAATTCCTTTGCATTTACTTAAGCATGTTCTATGGCCCAGTATATGGTCTATTTTAGAGAATGTCCCATGTACAGCTAGAAGAATGTATATTCTGGTATTGTTGGGTGGAACACTCTGTAAACGTCTGCTAAGTCCACTTATTCACAGGTTTGGCTCAGTTCTGTTTGTTTTTGTTTTTGCTTTTGTTTTTTGTGGGTACCAGGGGTTGAACTCAGTACCTCACATGTCAGCAGGTGCCCGTGCGCTGAGCGATATCACCGGGCCTTTTTTTGTATGTGGGTACCGGGAGTGGAACTCAGGACCTCGCACTTGCCAGACAGGCACTTATGCTGCTGACCTATCTCACTGGCCCCCTCAGTTCTTTTTTTTTTTTTTTTTTTTGCTGAATTTTTGTCTAGTTGATCTATCTCTTTGTTGCAATGGGGTATTAAGGTCCTCCATTACAACTGTGTTATTGTTTACTTGATTTTTCACATCTATTAATGTTTGTCTTATATAGTTGGGTGCTCCCATATTTGGTGCATATATATTTATGATTGTTTTCTCTTCCTCTTGAGTTTTTCCCCTAACAAACATGTAGTGACCTTCTTTATCTCTTTTGATCATTCTTGGTTTGAAGTCCACATTGTTTGCAAACAGAATAGCTACCCCTGCTTTTTTCTGTTTTCCTGTTGCACGGAGTATTGTTTTCCATCCTTAGACTTTTAGTCTATGAATTTCTTTTTTAGCTAAATGTGTTTCTTGTTTATAGCATATTGTTGGATCTTGTTTCTTGATCCATTCTGTTTCTTTTGATTGGTGAATTGAGGCCATTTACATTGATGGTGATAGATGATATGTATTGGCTTATCTTTGTCATGTTATTTTCCTGCTGATGGTTCCCTACTTTTCCCCTCCATTTAATCACTTGCCCTGCTTAGTGGTTTCTTTCCATTGTTGTTCTTGGAATTGTGGTCATTTTTATCTCTGTCTAGAATATCTTTCAGTACCCTTTGTAGTGTTAGTTTGGTGGTCACAAATTTCTTCAGTTGTTCGTTGTCATGGAAGTACCCTATTTCTCCATTAACTTCTTCTTTTTTTTTTTTTTATGTGGGTACTGGGAATTGACCTCAGGACCTCATGCTTGCCAGCAAGCTCTTGTGCCACTGAGCAATATCACCGGCCCTTTTTTCCTTTATGTGGGTTCCAGGAGTCAAACTCAGGATCTTGCGCTTGCCGGGCAGGCGCTTATGCCTCTGAGCTATCTCACTGGCCCCTCTCCATTAACTTTGAAAGATAGTTTTGCAGGGTACATCAGTCTGGGTTGGAAGTTGTTTTCTTTCAAGCCTTGAAATACTTCACTCCAAGCTCTTCTTGACTTGAGGGTTTGTGTTGAGAAGTCTGCCATGATTCTGATGGGCTTTCCTTTATAGGTGATCTGTTTCTTTTCTCTAACAGCTTTTAATATTCTGTTCTTGTGCTCAATTTCTGGGATCTTGATTATCATATGTCTGGGTGTAGATTTATTTTGGTTATAGCTGTTTGGAGTTCTGTATGCCTCACTTATCTGTATGTCAGATTCTTTTCCCATGCTTGGGAAATTTTCTGCTATTACTTCTGCAAAACGTTTTTTTTTTTTTTTTTTTTATGTCAGTTGTATTGCCTCCTGCTTTTTCATTGACACCAGTTATTCTTATATTATTTTTCTTAGCACTCTCTCGCAGCTGTTGAATTGTTATTTCCTGATTTTTTGTTAGTTTCAAGAGATCCTTCCTTTCATGATCACTAGCCATGATTCTGTCTTCAAGGACTGACAGTCTGTCTTCGGTTTCATTCAAGCAGTTTGCCAGCTTTCAATGGAATTTTTAATATCCTGAATATATGTTTGAATCCATTTCATGCATTCTATTTCTTTCCTATATTGATCATTCACTCTTTCCATCCTCTTCATATCATCATCTTTTTTATCTATCTCTACTTTAGATTTCCTGAGCAATTCCTTTATAAATGTTGACATTTCTTTTTTTACCTGAGAGATTATTTCTGACCTGATTTCCTCAATAGCCTCATGGATTTGTTTCTTTACTTTGGTTGCTATCATTTCAGAAATTTCAGGTGTGTGTCTTCCAATTTCTTCCATGTTAATAACTCCTGGACTTATTCTGGGTGGGCTGGAGGTCTGAGATTGCATTTTGCTTCTGCATCTTGTCATTTTCTTTTTTTTTTTTTTTTTTTTTTGTGGGTACCAGGGGTTGACCTCAGGACCTCGCACGCCAGCAGGCACCCGTGCCGCTGAGTGATATCACTGGCTCCTTTTTTCGTATGTGGGTTCCGGGAGTCAAACTCTGGCCCTCGCGCTTGCCAGGCAGGCGCTTACACCGCTAAGCCATCTCACCGGCCCCATCTTGTCATTTTCTATTTCAAAAAAATTTTTTTATTTTGTTTTCTATGATGATCTTTGTGAGTTTTTGTAGTAGTTAGCTATGTTGCTAGTATCAAGGCCTCTCTAGGAAAAGTCTGTTCTTCAGGGATGTCTTCTGTGTGTAGAAGATTCTTGGTTTGTGTCTGTCGTGAGATCCTACCTTCCCAATTAAGAGTGGGGTGTTGGTAACTGTTTGGCTCAGTCCCCAGTCCTTTGGTGTAGGGCTGTGCTGAGGTTATTATCCCAGAGCTTCCCAGTGTTGTTACAGAAGGGAGAACAATTGATTACAATAGATATGACATCCTAGCTAAAGTAGTAAAATTAGCAATAATAATTTAGAGACTGACAAACTGTGGTAACTATTGATTTTGTACTTTAGACCCTAGGAGAAAAGTCTGTAGTGATATAATAGAACTGATTGTAAATTAGGAGTTTGTATGTAAAGTGTTTCCCCTTGGTAGAGTGGTTTTACCCTGTTTTGGGGATATTTAGGGAGGATAATGTGTAAAAGAAAGATTACTGGGGAAGAAGTAGAAGCAAGCCCGGAGGACAAAGGATGGTCACGCAGGGTTTGGGAAACTAAAGAAGGGGTTAGAAAAGAAAGAATGAGTAGTACTTGAGGGATTATCTAAACTTGGTCTCTGGGTTTGGGGAATGGGATTAGATTTCTGCTGCTTGAGTTCTCCCCAGCCATTTAGAAAAGGGAGAAAAAAAGAAAGGGAGAAAAAAGAAAGAAAGAAAAAGAGGGACAACAACAAAGGAAAAAAATTGAGAGAAAAGGGCCCATTGCCAAGTCCCGGGTTCTTCCCATGCTGTTTGCCAGTCCCCTGGTGTAGGGGGAGGGGCCAGGCCCCTAGGTTCCTCTGGTGGAGCTGGTTAACGAGTCCTAGATTCTTTCTGCCCCTGGATTCGATGTTGCATGTGATATTTCCACACCTCTAGTTTCACCTGTCTATCTTGTGCACCCTATCCAGGGTCCTACTCTGTCACTGTCATTCCCACAGTTCTCTGGGCACTCCTCTCTCTCCAGCCACCCATCCTGGGGTGATGGAGCTAAGTGAAATTTTAACAACTATCTTCAATAGATTAAAAGACTTAATTATTATACTTCTATTTGTAACTTTCATAAGTAAAATTATATTTGTCAACTGTAAAAAAGCCACATTATAATAGTAACCAAGTAAAGCTGGGGCTTAAGAAGCATATTCATACTATGTTGATATCTAAACATCTAGAATAACTGAAACAGATTATGAAGTGTTTGCACATTGTTTACCCATAAGATGAAAATTCATATGAGAAGCATCCTTCAAGAAGTTATATCCTGAAATAATTCTTAGTAAGTCTCACTTCCTAAGAATATGGAAAATCTCTACAGATCCACGCTGACCAGATAAGGAAGGCAGGGAACCAAGGGCTGGCCAGTGCCCGGCAAAACGGCTCAGCACATGGAGGAGCACCTCAGAGACACTTTCCTGCATCTCTGTCCTTTGTGTTTTTAGAGCAGGCAGACAATCTGGTGGATTCAGTCACTGTCACCCCTGAAGTCATGGGCAGGGCCTTTCTCTGACCATTTCTTTCATGGGGCCATCTACCAGGAACTCACAGCTCTTCACATATCCTTAATGCTGGGATTTAGGTTCTGTGGCACTAACCTGGAGTCCTAAACTACTTAATTCTATTTGTACCACATATGACTAGAAAATATAAAATTAATTGATTCAACACCCAAAATATCTCTTCATAATTGCAAAAATGACTACTTTCTGGTGTCACAGGATGTTCATTTCCTAACTGAACCAAAGCTACTCATGTAGGGCCGGTGAGATGGCTCAGTGGCGTAAGTGCCTGCCTGGCAAGCGTGAGGGCCTGAGTTCGACTCCCGGAACCTACATACGAAAAAAGGGCCTTTGATATTGCTCAGCGGCACGGACACCTGCTAGTGCACGAGGTCCTGAGGTCGACCCCCGGTACCCACAAAAAAAAAAAAAAAGCTACTCATATATTTTTCTTACATCTCAGTTTCAGAGAATAATCATAAACTTTGATTAGTGGCACACCCCTCACTAAACATTTATTCATGTCTTTCTTCAGACTTGGCACTCTTCTAGACACTTAGGACAAATTACTGAACAAGACATAGAAGTTACATTCTATGAATTTATATTCTGTCCTGGGAAGACAGATAAGGAGTAATAAATGAATAATATAATATTTAATCGCAATATTATTTTTATTATAAATATGTCTTATATTTATGTTATAAATTTATTTACTTTTATGCTATTAAACACAGCATGTTATGTGTGCTGGTTATTCATTGGTTGTATTAATCAGAGTTCTCCAGAGAATCAAAACCAATAGTATATGTACAAGTATGTAAGAGGAAGTTTATGATGGGATTTCATTCATGAGATTGAGAAAGCCAAGAAGTCCCACCGTATGTTGTCTGAAAGCTGGAAAACTAGTGGAATAATTCAGCCTGAGTCAGAAGGGATGAAAAGCCTGGGAACCAGAGGAGCAAATGCTATCACTGTCCATCCAGGGCCCGAAAGCCAGGAGGAGGGTGTGGGGCATAAGCGTAAGTCCCAGGGTCTGAAGGCCTGAGAACCTGAACTTCTGATGTCCTGTGCAATGGCAGGAGAAAAGTGACGTCCCGGTTCCCAAAGGGAGTGAATTTGGCATTTTTGTACTTTTTAAATATATCCAGATCCCTCAGTAAATCAGATGATGCCCCGCCATATTGATGAAGATGATATTCTTTATTCGGCCTGCTGATTCAAATGCTAATCTTCACCAGAATCTTCCTTAGAGACATACCCAGAAAAAAATGTCGTATCAACTTTCTGGGCATCCTTTAACCCAGTACAAATTAACCATCACTCTCATCTCCTCAGAGCCATTCTCTGCCCTATTCTGTGTCCTATGAACAGTATTCTGATTCTATTTCCAGTTGGTTTCTTATCAAATTGGACCAATGTAGGTGCAAGTGAGGTTATTCTTTCCTCAGTTTACCCCTGCTTGGGGATACTTTTTGGCTACAGTATCTCTGTCCAGCTACACCTCTTCTTAGATGCCTGCTTCTTCCAAGGTCCCCGCCCTCTCTGGGCTCCATCCTGATGTCACATTCCCTTCCTTTGCTCCTTTTTCACGTCTCTAGGTGTCTCAGTGTTCCTTAACAGTCCCCTCAATCTTGACAACTCTACAACTGGTCCCTTCATTAAATACTCTTGAGTCATCGTCTGTTTCTATCATGTCAGGCATTTCATTTTTTGACAAGATTCTAGCTGTTCATCGCATTACCTCTATGTGAAAAAAACAATGAACATAAGGCAAGGAGATCAGGAGCTGGAGTGGTCAGATGCGCCTCACTGAAAAAGGGGACATTTGAGCAAAAACTTAAGTGAGTCTACTTCCCCTATTTAATTTAATTGTTATTTTATTAATTTCCACTTGGGTCTAATTGCATGTCCAACTCAATTTCACATGTGAACATTCGTGTATTTAATATATTCTTTGAAATTTACACATGTATGCATTTGTATAGAATTCACATATACATAAGTATAAATACACATATACCCATGTATGTATACACACATACCTCCTAGTGTTAGTTAACTAAGTGTGACAATCTACGTAAATGTAGACTATGCTTCTTATTGGACTATCTGATATGCAAAAGAATTATGAAGCCAAATAATACCACTTAATGTTAACTTATAATTTACTTCTATATTCCTCCCATATCAATTTTACGGTTTGGTACTTTCTGTCTTCTTTGTACCTGAACCACAACTAAAATTCATTCAGATTTTGTATTTGCCCCCTAGGTAAGAGAATTGGCAGTTATGTGAAAAAAAATGGCAGAATTGGGGTAGGCAAAATAAAGAGATGAGATATAAGGGTTTAATGGCTCTTCCAGACATGGCCAGTGTCCTTTGGTGCAGTGGCAACACACAAAAAAACATGATATGAGAGGGTAATAGTGGTGAATGTGCTAGATTAGATAGGCCCATAAGTAACCTTAGCAAAGATGTCAATGCCCCGAGAGTAGCACTGAAACAGTAGGGCATCGAATGTGTGTTTAAGCTATATAACAAATGATGAGATGGAGTAACCAAAGACAGGGTTGGAAACAAGAAACAGGGTCATACTGAGAAAAGTAAGTACTCTGTATAACCAAAAACCAGGTGGGCTTCCTGAGCCCCGCCCACCTGAGCACTACAAATATTCATGTGGGCAAATAAGTGGTAAGGGAGGGAGCCTCCTTACAACATTGACATTGTTGTTAGATTTTTGTTCCTTTCTCCCCTTGCTACTGGATGCAGGGGTAATTTAAACTAGAAATTAAGTGGACTTGTAAATTAAGAAATTAAGATAAGAAAATTGTAATTCTTTTACAGCTGAGTTTATAGACCAGAGGTTATTCATACTTAATGATAATAACTACTCTGTTGATATTACACAAAAGTCTGGGTTATGTGCTATAAAGTCTAGAACCCTGGCAGGCATCTGCAAAGAGTTGAGACAGAAGATTTTTTTCCATATCTACATGTAAGAACACTGAAGTGAAGGAACCTAAGCTATGTAACAAGCTTTAATTGTCATAGTGAAAAGGAAACAACAAACTCTCTTCAACTCTCAAATGTTTAAACACTGAATCCAGAGCCTTACTGTATATGCTGTTCCCTCAATACCACTGTAATTACTCTTCCAGCTCTCCATACACTTTGCCCAGTAATTCTCCTTCTACACATCTAATCCTTACACTTGCTTCTCCTGACCCTAAATCTGCCACTTGCTTGGTGATTCCCTGAGGTCAACAGCTAGAAGTACTTTCTGTAGATCAAGAAAGTGACAATGTCATTTTATTCCTTTCTGAGTTCTCTTCTGCCATGGTTTGAGTATATATAGCAGAATTCATATGTTGGAAACTTAACCCCAAAGGTGTATGCTAATGGTATTTGGAGGTGGAGCATTTCCAATGTATTAGAAGCTGTCATTAGAGTGAGACCTTCATGACAGCATTAATGGCTGTATAAGAAGAGGAAGAGAGATCTAAGATAGCAAGATTACTCTGTCTTGCCATGCTTCATCTCTGGACTCTGTAGAGTTGCCACCAGCAAGAAAGACCTCACCTTATGCCCCTACCCTGTTGTAACCTGCCCAACCTTCATATCCATGAGCTAATAAGCCTTTATTCCTTACAAATTATTCAGTTGGTGGTATTCAGTCATAGCAACAAAAAACAGATTAAGATATCCTCTCTTCATTCTGAACCCTCTCGAACTTTCCAGAAGGCATTAACAAATTCTCCTCTCTGAACTTCTGTCACAAAATGTGGCTCATGTCTCCCTGACAGTTGGCTCATCATCTTCCTAAGACTGATGTGAATACACAAACACATACTTAGAGTAACTATGGATTACACACTTGTACTTCAGTGGCACAGCTCTTCCTAGATGCAGTGGCTGTGCAAGATAAATGAATTCCAATAAATTGCTTTTCCTCATACATAAGTCAATTTTTGTTTTGTTTTTATCACTGATAGAATGTACATCAAATTATTATTCAGGGACTTTTGTTTCCTGTGAACTCTTCCTATCTTTTGTACTTTTACGCAACTTTGTGCAATTGTATCCAGGAGAATTTCCCAAATATCACTCAGTTCATTTTATCTTGTTCTCTCACTAATCAATAACTCATACAACCTCTTCATCTAAAGTACTCAGTATATAGAGACAAATGGCTCACAACATCACTCATTTGCTAATAAAGCAGTTTTATTTCTCATTGAGCAAAGAAAATATATTTCCTAGAGACAGATAGAGGTACAAGGAAACAGAGTCAAGAGTGAGCTGAAGGATTTTATGAAGTTGTGTGGGAAGGTAGAAGGGGGAATGCTGTGAATAGAGAACCAGAACTTGGCCTCTGTCCCTTGCTCTTTAGCTATAATCTTCCTTCCACCCAACACCCATCTATCATGTGTTTATTTTAGAAAGTTATTGGTAGATGCAAACAGCAAGCAAATGCCCAAATTGGTTTGCATCTTAAAATTGCCTACTAAGTGTTTTTCTCTGAGTTTGTCTCAAACCAACAAGTTGGAAATTTCCACTGTGATTTATTTTTGTTCAGTATCTCCTTTCTCTTCCCATTTTCTGTAGTTTGATATCAGTGATTACTTTGTAAATAATTTACTTACTAGATAGTATTGATATTTCAGTAAAGCATTTGATCTTTTCCAATATTTATAAGTTATAGGGCAGTAGCAGCAGGCACAGGGTTTTTTTTTTTTTAATGAACGGGGGAATTTAAAATACCAAAACCAGTTCTGTTATTAAAATTTCAGAGTTCCTATTTCCCTGAGTGTGATTTGATTCCATATCATTTTCAGCCTCTAGGCTGTAGGAGGATTATAGCTCTGCTCTGATCAGTGAGCTATGGAACCCAGTTGGGGGCAGGATGTGTTAGCAACAGGAATGACAGAGGTTTAGTGACAATCTCCTTGGGCAAGGGACAGAGCAAGGAAATTGACAGGTGTCTACAATTAATTCCAAAGCTTTTGTACAAGTTAGAATTGAATTTTAAATCTCTTTCTCTGGTGAGTCAACAACAGCATGACAACCATCAATAATTCATCATTTCTAAAAATCCTTAGAGTATGTGTAAGGGAGTACTAGTTTGGAAATGAAGAAATGTGGATCCTACATCTTGCATTTACTTAATGTGACATTTAAAGTTTCTGTGTTTCAGTTTCCTGTTATTTAAAGAGGAGTTGCTTACTATTTTTATTTTCAAAAGACTAATACTTATGCTCTGAAGTGATTGTAGGATAACTGGTTACTTTAAAGTTTTGATGAATAATTTTGCCTTTCATCTTTGAATCCATTATTTTTTACAATACAAAATTTGGGGGACATTATTCTAAAATCTACATTTTTCTTATTTTTCATATGGATTTCACAACTTTTCATGTAGCCAGGTTGTAAAAATTTGTAGATAACTAATATTTACAATTAAATGCTCAAGGGAGTTGTTTTATTTTCAGAAACACAGCTATATTACACAATTTGTAGAAAATATATTCCTTCATTGTTAGATAGCAGTTTTACTCACTAGTAATAGCAGTTATTGAATTAATACTACCTTACCAAATGCTATTGTAAATAAAGAAACAAAAAGCAAACAGAATGGAAAACATAACTTTTCTTTCAAAATAATACAATGCACACATTTTGGGCAGAATTTCTTAACTTTTGCAATAATAAAGTTGCTTTGTGTTAAATAAATGAACCTGGATGATGTTTATTTTTGCTTCACAGACATAAGATGTCATATTGGCTCATTTGTTCTTCACAAGACTAGATACACTACTAGAACATAAAGTTAATACAGTGGTCTACAGTATTTGTATCATATCATACACACACATTATAATAATTAGGGTTATGCTTGATACAATGTTTGAAGACTATTTCAAAATACAAAGATAAGTACATTTTCATGATCTTTGCAACAGAATCCATATGCTCTCCATTTAAATATATTTTAATTAATTTTTGATAAAGTGATGTGGGAGACCAGAGAGGAAAATTAAGGCCTAATTGGCCTCCTCTGTGAGCACTAAGGAGAAGGTGGACTTTCAAGCACGTTGACACACTAGGGAAAAGGAAAAACAGCTGAGATCCTATTGTTTACCTGGACAAGTACCATGGATAGTGGGAGGCAGAGGAATCCTGTATAACTCTAATTGCTTGTACCTGTGTCTGAGTGAATAAAGGCAAGGTGTGCCAGTCACTCAGGGCTCTTTGTTGAAGGAAGAAAAGAGCCTCCTGGTCCTCCATATTTTAACCTATTTTGTGTCTCTTTGTGTCTCATCTTCATCACCCCTTGGTCAAGTACATTCTTATAGGCTGGCTCCCAAAGACCTGGCCAAGGAAGTCCACTTGAGGGAAAAGTGCAGTGAGTCAGCAACAGGGACTGCTGTAGCCAAGAGGTGCTGGCTGGCAAAAGAAAATGACAAAAGGAGAAGTGAAAAAGGAACATGAGTGTGCATGGTAGAGCCAGCCAGGGGAATGGGGCAGAGTTGATCGACTGAAGTACAGAGTTATGTCCCTTTGTTGGAAATTCTGTTGCACCAGTCTGATGATCAAGTTAGTACTCAGTTGATTTCTCACATGTTGCAAGATGTTATCAAACATAATCCTTGGTTTCCTCAGATGGGTATGTTTGATGTAGAGAGAGAGCTGGGATTGACTGAGAGGGTTTGAAGCATGCTTATACCCAGGGTTCCGTTATATCCCCTGAAACTTTCTCCACGTGGAGTTTGGTCCATGCAATTCTTTGTCCTTTAACTGAGGGAGAACATCCCATATCTAGTGCACCCTTGAGAGAGGATGGGGATGGGGACGAGGATGAGGAGCCCTGTTCCCCTTCTCTTGCTCCTCATATTCCTCCTTCTCCACCATCTGTGACTGAGACAGAAGTAGAGTCTCCTTATCAAAAACTGGTTAGACAGGCTGTGTTTAATGGAAAGCCCTTCCGAACATGTGAATTTCCAATTAATATTAATCCTGACCCTAATAATCCACAACACAATGTTCATGAGCATAATCCTTTGGAGTGTAAGTTGCTCAAAGAATTAAAATCCAGTGTCATGAATAATGGGGTTCAGGGACCTTTCACATTGGGCTTGTTGGGGACTGTCCTGGGAACTCTGCATTTAGCTTCTTTAGACATTAAGCATTTAGCTAAGTCCTGCCTTTCTGCAGGGCGATACTTAACTTTCCATATTAATTTTCAAGAGTTAGCAGCTGAGCAAGCTCAACAGAATCAGACAGCAGGACAACCAGAGATTACAGAAGAAATGCTGTTGGGAACAGGTCTGTACTCAGACCTAATCTCACAGTTAACCCTTCCAGACCAGGCTTATTAGCAAATGGCTCTCATAATGAAATGAGCCTGGGTAACTATTCCTGAAGACAGTGTTCCCACTCAGTCCTTTTACACATTCTTCAAGGCCCCTGTGAGCCTTATGCCCAGTTCTTAACCAGGTTGCAGGAAGATGTCCGAAGATAGATACCTCATGCCCAAGCAGCAGAGATTATTGTGTTGCAGCTGGCTTTTGAGAATGCTAATAAGGACTATAAGCACGCGGGGTCATCCAAGTGACTAAAAATGTTGGAAACTATTTGGAAGTAAGCCAAGATATGGGTACCAAAGGTCATAAGTCCTCTATGTTTGCCCAAGCTATGTTTGGTTTCCAGATTTGATTCTCCTTGTACCCTCACACCTAAGGCCCTTAAAGAGCTTCAGATAATAGAAACTGCTTTAGCAAGTAGACAGCTATTTCCAATTAGTCTGACTGTGCCTTTTGTGCTAATCATACTGCCTATTTCTCACTCTCCTATTGGACTTTTTGGTCAAATAGTGAATAATAAATGTCAATCTATTGAATGAACATTTTATGTGATTTCCCCATATGTAGTTAAATATAGATAGCAGCCTGGAGGAATTACATTGGTCAAAAGTACAAAGGCATGGGAAAAGGGAGAAGGCACAAGTGTTGAGTTGGTCCTCAGAGATGGGAAAATGGGAGGGACTGGTTACTCTGCCGGCATGGGGGCAGAAGTTTGCTTGTGTTGTTGCAGGAAATGGACAGAAGGTGTAGGTACCCGCCAGGAGTGTATGACCATGGAGAAGTCCTGTTCTTGATGCATCCATAGAAGAACTCGACTCTGCTCTCCTCACCAGTGAAAGCCCTCCCTCAGATGACAACTGAAGAAAACTACTCAGGAAGCAGAAATACTTGTTCATCATCAGTGCCTACCTGAGATGAGAATGCCTGGCATCCATACCCCTCACAGCAGTTAGGGGTACCTCTCCAGAGGGGGAGACAGTTAAATTAGTTATAATATAGGTAGTCAGATAGGACTACGCCCTTGAAAAGAGCCAGTGCAGATACATTACAACTGTGGGTGGAGGTATAGTCATTAAAGGCTATATGTCAAGACAGAAGATTGCATAATTATACCTACATGCGTCCCCTAGGGATAAACAAGCTGTGACTGATACTCAACTGCTGTTATTGTAAAACAAAAAGGGGAAAATGTGCTGTTACTGTAAAACAAAAAGGGGGAAATCTACCAGATAGAAAGATTAAGGCCTAATCAGCCTCCTCTGTGAGCACTAAGGAGAAAGGCAGTGTGCAAGCATGTGAACATGCCAGAGAAAAGGAAAAACAACTGAGATCCTGTTGTTTACCCAGACAAGTACCATGGATGGTGAGAGGCAGAGGAATCCTGTGTAACTCTAACTGCTTGTACCCATGTCTGAGTGAATAAACCCAAGGTGTGCCAGTCATTTGGGGCTGTTTGTTGAACAGAGACAAAAGCCCCCTGGACCCTCCACATTTTTACCTATTTTGTGTCTCTTTGTGTTTCATCTTTGTCACCCCTCATAGGCTGGCTCCTACAACCCTGATTGCAAATATTGACAAATTGGAGGAGTGGAAGGTACTTTATAGTAGAAACTAGAAACCATAAAGAATAAAGATACATTATTTAGAATTTCTTATGCAAAGATCTTGGTAGTTATACAAACTTATGGAACATAGATCAGCAAACTTTGTAAAGGATCAAATGTAAATATTTTTGGGTTTGCAGGACTGTTCAATCTTGGCTGCAGATCTTTTTTTTTATGTTTTGTTTGTTTATAATCCTTTAAAAATTCACTTGTAAAATATTCATACATGCAAAATATTACCCTTTTACTACAGTTTTCCATTTCATGAATAAAGAAGTAATTAATCTTGCTTCAAAACAATTGTGAAAAACAAAAATTTTTGGTCTAGATGAAGAATTTAAGAAGAAAACCAGTGCATATGACCTAACCCCAATGTGGCGAAGCTGAACTATCAGTGGTAAATTGGACACCACAGGCACCCGTATTTCACTTGCTCTTGCCTTCATGGGGAGCCAACCCTGAACATTAAACGCCTGCTCTGTCACAGACTCAGCAAGCTTCTGAATCGTCCACTCCTCCCAGGGTTTACTCCCACAGGTAAGAAATCCTACCCCCATTATACATAAATTTAGACTTGGAAAACTAAACCATTCACTCATGATGACATAGATTTTAGGTAAATGGAGGACATGCCAGAGAAATAAAAAGAAATAATCATTTGTGTTTCATTACTCTTCATGTTCAGAACCTATCTTCCTAGAGTAATATGTGATTTTCTTAGTTAATATGGATACTTGTGAAGGGTGTATTTGACTTTCTGGAACTTTAAAGTTGACATTCTCTTGAACTTTCTGAATTTATTACACGTATTTCCATAACTTTCTTCAATGATTGATCCTCCGTGGAAAGCAGTAACTACAGAGAAATCTGATTTACATACTGAATGCTTTAAACTGTCTGAATGAAGATAATGTAGTCAAAACAATCTATTTTCTTTTATCAGTCACTTAGTGGAGTTCATGTTTTATCAAACTCTGATATTCAAAATTATTCTAGGGCTGGTGAGATGGCTCAGCGGCTTAAGTGCCTGCCCGGCAAGCGCGAGGGACCGAGTTCGACTCCCGGAACCCACGTACGAAAAAGGGGCCGGTGATATCGCTCAGCGGCACGGGCGCCTGCTGGTGTGCAAGGTCCTGAGGTCGACCCCCAGTACCCACAAAAAAAAAAAATTCTATGTACTTTCAGATTAATTGATCGCTGAACCATAGGCTCTTTGAAGCCTCAAAATTTTGGTCTCCAGGTAAGAACAACTTTCCGTGGCTTCAAGGCACTTGAAACATCTTTACTGAGAGCACTGTAAGAAGCAAGTAGATTATGAGCTTGCATCAGTTCCCAAAGATAATTGTTTGATTGTAATATTGCAAGGTTATTTTAATCATTGCTACATTTACATTTACTGTGGTTGAAATCAACACAACTACAACCAAGAGAAAATTTCATACTCATTTAACCAAAAAGCTCATAACTATGGACATTATTTTCATTATTTTTGAACTATAACCATTATGTTACATGATAATTAGTAGTGATTATAAAAACTCAATTATAAAATAATTATACTTTTTATAATCACTTTATCATCTCAAGTGTGCATTCTGCTTTCTGGCTGTTACACTTGAAGTCAACCACATCTAGTGCAACTTAAGCAATAATAAAATCAGAAATAAAATGCCATTGAGTGTAATCACTCTGTTGATTCTAATTTATCTTTAATTCAAATGAGGAAACCCAAAAAGCCAATTAACTAGTCCCAGAGGTAAATGTCAAGATCTTTAAAGTGGATGGTTCGTGGGCTTTTTTCCCATCTGGAAGCTGACTGCTTAGCTTCAGAAAATAGGAGGCAGGCACACAAGGCATAAATCTGATCATTTATACCGGACAAAGCAGCAGGAAGCTTATTGATATTCTCTTTTTATTTTCTTCAAGCTGTAGGCTTGACAGCCAGTTTTCCTGAGAATTGATTGCTTAGACAAAAGATGAATTTAAAACACATTCAGCTCTTGATGGGGGAGAAAAAAAATGATAAAATATGAAAGGCTGTACTTTTGTGCTGCTATTGAATGAAGCCTGTAGCAGTAAGTTTCAATCTGATTATTGAATTGTATATGTTGATCTTGTGCCTACATTAAGTACTCATTTGCTTTGGGTTGTTATTTCCAAGGTGACCTTTGGAGAAGTGACATTTTACAGAAATGTCCAAAAAGTAAAGGCAATACAGTAAGTCCCTGGTTTACAAAAGAATTCCATTCTGGGAGAACGTTCGTAAGTCAGATTTGTTCATAAGTTTGACAAAATGAGTCTTATACACCTTTGACACAAATATGCAATGCAAAGCATGAATAAACCAAATGCAAGGTTCGTTCATATCTGAAAGTTTGCAAGTCGAATGTTCGTAAATCGGGATTTACTGTATATGTGACATGTCTAGTGTGACCCTTGGTGGCAAAGCTGAACCTTTACATTGTATATATAAGTCTCAATTCTGTTATTCAAGCTAATGCCCCCACAGAGCAAACAGAGACATAAATACTCCCATATTCCCATATTTCTATATATTTCCTTAAACTAAAAAGGGCGACACACATTGTGGCAAACTTTCTAGTTACACAGGACATTATGAGATGTCAAACTGAAAATGATGTAGGATTTTTTTGTGATAATCCAGATTACGCTTAATTGACCATTTTGTTTCTATTTCCTCTTTCCTCTAATGTTCCCAAATTATAGATTTTATCTTCCCATATATTTTTTTATATTCTTTCCCTGGCGTGCAAATCCTCCTTCAGTTTGACCTCTGTCTGCTGTAGAGAGTATGTGGATGGTAAAAGCTGAACAGAGACACTGGAGTCTGTTCTCTGAGTACCAGTGTAGTCTCCAAGAATTCTGAGATAATAAACCTGAGAAATTTATCTGCTTTCATTGTCTTCACTTACAAAATGATCTTAAGCAGCATAATGACCTTTAAAGTTCAAAATTTTTGAGTCTGCTTATTAAGATATCTCCCATGCTACAAATACCCAGCTCCTGATCTCTGGCCATGTTATGTGCAGCCAGACCCGCAGCAGACCCCAGACTGCTTAGGGTCATCTAAGAGACACTGCACCTTAATTCTGCTTTGCAATACCTGCTCATGCCCCCACCCCAATCACAATCTTCTCTAATTCCCCAGTCAGTATTGATTTCTCATCAATGTATACTCATCCTCTATCCAAGTTATTTTTAGATGTATTTATCATCTCTAGTAAATTATAAGCCCAGGAAAGAAGGGGTGTTGCATCTACATATTTGTGGTCCTAGGCTACTTAATATGTTATTTTACAATTGGTATAATCTCAGACACAATTAGTTGACAGATTTGACTTATATAATGTGTTAAGTCAAAAAATATTTATTAAATTTAAAGAGCTATGGTTTTAAGTGGATAATTTTGTTTTGGTTTCATTGTGAACCTATTGAAAAAAATCTTGGAGCCTGTATTAGTCAACTTTCCATTGCTGGGACACAATACCTACCACCCACAATTTAAAGAAGGAGAGGTTCTATTTAGCTCAATTTAGGGGAATTCAGTCTATGATGGGCTGCCTCCAAGGCATTGTTATCATGGTAAAGGGCATGGTGTAGCAAAGATGCTTAGTTCATGACAGCTGAGAAGCAGAGCAGGGAAGCAGACAATGCCAAAAGAAGGTGTGAGGGACCAGGTACAGATCCCATGGTCATGCCTCCATGAGCCACCCAGACACACCCAGATGTGTGCTCCACCAATGCTCCAGGCAGATCCTAAAGCCAATCGAGCTGACACTCCATCATAGCCACCACAGAGCCATTTGTCCTATGATTACAGCATAAAAGGCATCATAATGAAGGGCAGTGACACTCAGAAATCTGCTTTCTCAGATAGGCTATTCCATAAAATTCAGATGTAATCATTTTATCATTACTTAGATTAGAAACAAAAAGGTCATCTGTTTTCTTTCTATTTATATTCAGCCCCACTTTTGAGCACTATGTGTTCAAATACTTCACATATTCCAATTACTACATGTTACTTAAAATACTTCAAAACAGTGAGCTGTTTAATTCATGAGAGTGTTGTGGCCATTGAGATACAAACCATAGAAGTAGACAAAGATTTGTCTGCTATTGCTTTTGCCTCCAGGGTCTTTCAACTGCAACCAATAGTCTAATTTGTTCCCTGTAATTGGTAAAGAGGTATTAGCAACCAAATACTGGCATAGTTCCATTGCATTTTTCTGTCCTGCTACTACTCATTGCAACAAGTGTGCATACATGCACACACACACACACACACACACACATTCACATCTGCAGGTGGAGCATACAGAGACAGTTTTCCCATACAATACATACTAAGAAAGCAGAGGAAAAAAGAACAAAAAATCGACCATTTTCTGTGCTTGCCAAAGTGTAGCATACTTTTGTGTCCTAGTACTGAGTGCTGAAGCTCAGTTGTTAAGAAAGGTCATGGTAACAGTGAACCACAGAGCCTTTGTGAGCTGATAAGTGGCTGACTTGGGACACTGTACCTGACCCTGCCCATATCCCCAAACGTGCAAGGAGATCCTGGAATAATCAGTTCAGTAATGAGTGAATTGAAAGGAGACTAGCAAAGGAGTGATAAAAAGATGCTACAATATGGGAGAGAGAGGAACAGGAGCAAAATTTAGTAACAAAGAACCATATACAAAAAAACCAATAAAGCAGGTAAAAATTACGATAAATTTCACCATGAATTAATTGTATTAAAAGCATAACAAGTCAATTTTTGGTGAAATGTCATAAGAAAAAGAAAGATCTTTAGAAAGTAATGATTAATAAATTACACAGAATATAATCTGGAAGATCTCAGGAAAAATAGAAAAAAATTATAACTGAACTGAAGTTGAAATTAGAAGGCAGAAAAGGGCTAAAAATACATAGAAATCAGGAAGGAATAAAGATAGAAATGAAAAAAGTAAACAGAAAAAAATGGAAGCAAAGAGCTAAGAAAACGAGAGATCTAACACACTCATAAATGCATTTCCCAAAGTTGAACAGAATAATAACATAGATTCAATATACTTTAAGCCAACTTTCATGATGTGAAATTGTAAGAGTACCAGAGAATACTGCTCTAAAATTGTCAGCAGAATATCCTACTCCGTAAAGTAATGAACCTCAATTGAAGAAAAAAAAATTGGAAGTTAGACATTGTCTGCTAATATTCTATTATTTATTTTGTTTATGGCTACTTAAGTGTGTTTATTCTGAAATAATTTATCAAACTATGTATATGAGGATTATAGTTTTCTCTATGTTATAAGTCAGTTTAAAATGCTAAAAGTAATTATGAGCCAAATAAGATAGTATCAATATATGTAGCAAAAGGCAGAGAAGCTGTAAGGAGAAATACAAAAAAAATATACTATTAGAATTTAACTTCACACTCTCGGCACATGACAGATCATATGGGCAAAGGTAAGGACATAGAATATCTAAACTTATTAATAATGTATATATAAATACTGTGTTTTAATGCTGCTGAAAGATAGACAAGCATCTTCCTTCACAGACTTTATGAAATTCAGAAAAATTGGCTACAAACTGGCTTCAACAAAATCAGTAAATTCCAGAAAGTAAAAATAATATAGGCAATATTTTCTAACATCATGTAATAAAACTAAATAAAAAGTGTTAAAATGTTAAAATTCCTCTTTCAGGGTTTGGGGTATAGTTCAGTAGCAAAGTATTTGCTCAGCATGCAGGAGGCCCTAGGTTAGATCCCCAGGGTTGAAAACAAACAAACAAACAAGCAAACAAGCAGAAAGAAGCCTTTTTTTTTTTTTCAGTAACTGCAGATAAGAAATAGAAACAAAAAGTAAGGATGGTTGTCAACAATTAATTATATGTTTCAAAATGACTAAAAGATTTTGCATGTTCCCAACACACATAAATGATAAACCTTTGAGGTGACAGAAATGGCAATTACCCCAATCTGATCATCATACATTTTATACATGTACTAAAATTTACTGTACTGTATTCCATAAGTTTTTACAATTATTATGTGCTTATTAAAATTTCAAAATATATTTTTAAATAACCACTTAAAGAAATGAGAGAATCATTTGGTCATATTCATGGTAACAAAATTCATAAATCTGGATGAAGTACACAATTTTTCTAATAAAGTAGAATTTAATAGGACTGACTACAGGGTAAATACATAATCTGACAGATAAATTTCTACTTAATTCCACTAAAAAATTTTTAAATGCAGATAAATCCATGTTGTTGCATAGAAAAAAGGAAAATCTTTGCAATCATTTTTGAGAAGACAAGGTTGAAGTCAAAACTAGAAAAAGACTAAAAAAGAAAAGGATGCAGGAAGGGATAAAGAAGGAAAGTACAAAAGAACAAAGAAAGGAAGAAGAAATTTAGCCTACTAATAAAAAATAATATAAATATTATAAAAATTATATTTTAAACTGAAATCCATAAACTCAGTAAATATATATACCTATACCGTATCTAAAAGAAGTTTGTTACATAAATGTGAGGTTGTTTTGATATTAAGACATGTATTAATATAATTACCCATATTATTGACTCTAAGGACAAAATATGTCCATAATCATTAAAAGGTATATTTATAAAACTTTACATACACTCTTGATGAAAACAGGTAATGCAATATGGAGTAAATAATGAATACTATAAATAAATACAGATGGATAAAATAAAACTATCTTCACTCAAAAGCTATCACAACTTTTTTTTTCAGCACCAAGGACTTAACCCGGTATCTTGCACATGTGGGCAAGCACTTCACCACTGAGTTACATCTAGCCCTTTTTATTTCATTTTGAGACAGGGTTCACTAAGTTGTCCAGGCTCACCTTGAGTTCAAGATCCTCCTGCACCAGCCTTTTGGGTAGCTGGCATTACAGGTGTGTTCCACTATGCCCAGCCACTTTTAGTGGTGAAACACTGCAAATGCACCCACTCAAATTAGGTTGTTCTCAACCATCACTATTCATTAACAAAGATTAGTATTTATTAGAAGTACTACCAAATGTGATTAGGCAAAAGAAAGAAGCTAAAAGTTCAAACTTTGAAAAGGAGAGAAATGAACATTACTTACTGATGATATGATTGAATTCCAAGCAATCACAAGAAAATAGACTGAAAGAAACTTACAAACAATAAAAGGCTTTAATAAAGAAACTGAATCTATAAATCAAATATAAAATTTGTAGCTTCTTGTATATAAAACAGCTATCCCAGTAGTTATTTTATATATAAAGATCTATAAGTATAATAAAAGACCCCATTTAGCAACAAAATAAATAAAATACTTAAGATTAAAATTGATAATAAACATGTAAGTTTCATAAGAAGGAAACTTTAAGATATTTATTACAAACACAAAAATGAATGGAACAAATGGAAAGGCACTTCAGGTTCTTGGATAAGAAATGTCAACATCATTTATTTTAATTCTTAGTAAATTTATTTATAAACAACAATCTCAATTAAATAGCAATTTAAAGTATTCAAAGTGATTCTGAAACTATATGGAAAAATAAAATTTATTGTGTCTATATATCGTGTCTATATTTCGTTATTTTTAACTTATTTATGCCTATATTTTAGAAATACTCAAATACTTGTAAAATCATATATATGCACATACTTTTCAATGGGGAATTGAATAAATAAACTGAATATATCTACACAATGGAATTCTAGGCAGCTATAAAAAGGAAACCTCTGGAAAAGTAAATGTTAAGGGAGAAAGAGCTTTACCATATATTAAATCATGTTATATTGCCTCAGTAAATAAAAAAGTATAGCAGTCAGTTATGCCACAGTAAACAGCAACACAAATTAAACAAAACAGAATGTCCAAAAGTAGACCTGCAAGAAAAAAAAATTAGGTATACCACAAAAGTAGTTTCTCCGATGACTAGAGAAATGGGAGACCTTTTTCAACAAATGATGTTAAAACAACTGGATAGCCTCTACAAGGGAAAACAGAGTCATTCCTAACTCCACCCACCAATAAAACTATGTAAATCATATTTTAAATATAAAAATGAAATCACAAAATTAATAAAATATTGAGTCTCTTATATCTTCAAATAGAAATGACCTTTCTAAATGTGACTTGAAGTTCAAAATCCAAAAAGAAAATGTGAATACATTTGATTTCATTTTAAAAAAGAAAGTCTGCCTAGTAAAGGAAGTCATAATCAAAAGCAAAATACTTGGAACAAAGTGAAGAAAAGAAAAAAGATGGCTACCCACATCATTTTAAAAAGTTAATGTCTCTAATATGTAAGTGGTCCTACAAAGATTGATAACCTGATAGAAAAATAAATGAAAAAGAGATAACAGATAGGAAAGGAAAGGCAATACAACATAGGAAATACATCATAGGAAAGGAAATACAACAGGCTTTTAAATCCAATGATAGAAAAGTAAATGCAAATTAAAATTCACTGAGATACTATATTAGTCAGCTTTTCTGTTGCTGGACACAATACCCAACACCCACAACTTAAAGAAAAGTGGTTTAATTTAGCTCATGTTTTAAGAGGATTCAGTCCATGGTTAAACAGCTCCAAAGCAGAAACACCACATGGAGCAATATCCATTAATTCATACAAGCCCAGAAGCAGAGCAGGGAAACAGAACTGGGTGGGATTATATGAAGTACCAAAGGTCAAGCCTCTATAACCTGCCCAGACACACTGAAGAGCATGCTTTACTAAACTGCTAGATGTCCCTAATCCAATGAAGTTGACAAGTTAGGATTAATGGTCACAGGTACCATTTTCATTTATTACTTTGGCAGAAGTCCCATGGTTTGGTAAGATTCTGTTCAAAGATGTGGCATGTTCATACATTGGTAGTAAGATTATATGTTAGTGCCAATTCTATATAAGGTTGTTTGTCACTAACATTAAAATTACAAATATATATATTTTGATGCTTCTTACCAGAGTCCTCAGTCAATAAGAGATTAGTTAGTTATGTTTATTCATACAATAGTACTGTAGGTGATATGGAAAGAATAAAAACACTCTGTACATAAAGCAGAGGAAGCATCCAAGATATATTTTCACAAAAATCAACAAATCAATAAAAAACAAGCAAAGTGCAGACTGTCAGGTAAAGAGTGTAAACTTGTGGGTAAAACTGACAACAAAAGAATACTTATTCTAATGTGTTTTAGAAAAATTCTCTAGAAGCATACCTAAGAAATGTATGGGAGTAGTAAACATTACATAATTTCACCTGTGGTTTTCAATTTTTTGTTTTTATATATTAAATTGTGCTATTGTTAATATTGAATCTGGCCTTGAGGCCAGATTTTTTGTGTTTTTACATTCATGCAGTACTCAAAAATAATTGAATTTGTTCAAATTTTATTTTATTTTTATAAATTTGTTATTTTATTAGTACATGCTAGCAGTACATGCAGTTTACAGTCATCTTGGGGAGCGGTCACATATACATACCACAGCTTGTTTCTTTTTTAATCCCTTTCCCCTTCTCTCTCCTTCCCTCCCTCCTCCTCCATTTCCCCTATCCCATTTTTCATTCTTCTTGGTATTATTAATTTTAGTTCATGTTATGGTATACAATGTTCACATTAATTGAGGTTATTAGGATCCTGTATGTGGCATATCTTTATTCTACTTATTTCTCCTTCTCCTCCTCACCCCTTGTGCTTTTTCCCTTGGACCACTTCTCTATTGCAAGAGATCCATCTCCTAGTCCCCTCTATCCACCTTATTATTCTCATTGTTTGTACTTTGCCTCACTCAAATGAGAGATACCATATGGTATTTAAATTTGTCTGTCTGGTTTATTTCACTCAACATTATATTTTCCAGGTGCATCCATTTTCCTACAAATGTCTCAAATCCATAATTCTTTATAGCAGTATAGTATTCCATTATATAGAGATACCACATGTTTTTTATACAATCATCTGTTGATGGCTATCCTAGGCTATTTCTGGGATTTAGCTATTATGAGTTATGCTGCTAAAAACATGGGTATGCATGTATAGCTGTAATATGATGTCTTAAGCTCTTTGAGGAAGATACCTAGTTGAACAGACACTTCACAGAAGAAGAAATACAAAAGGTCAACAAATATATGAAAAAGTGTTCAACATCTCTGGCCATCAGAAAAATGCAAATTAAAGCAACACAGATTCCATCTTACTTGAGAAAGAATGGCAGTCATTAAGAAATCAAATAACAGGGGGCCGGTGAGATGGCTCAGCGGCTTAAGCGCCTGCCCGGCAAGCCACAAGGGCGCGAGTTCGACTCCCGGAACCCACATACGAAAAAGGGGCCGGTGATATCGCTCAGTGGCACAGGCGCCTGCTGGCGCGCGAGGTCCTGAGGTCGACCCCCCGGTACCCACAAAAAAAAAAAAGAAAGAAAGAAAGAAAGAAAGAAATCAAACAACAAATGCTGGCAAGGCTGTGGTGAAAAAGGAACTCTCCTTCACTGCTGGTGGGAATAGAAACTCGGGTAACCATTATGGAAATCAGAATGGAGATTTCTCAAAGAACTGAAATTAGAAATTGCATATGAGTTTGCTCAAATTTTAGAATTGAATAATAAAATTATATCTAAGGTTATGATGAAATGTTTAGTATAATACGTGTTTCTTATGCTTAGTAAATTTTATTGACAAGCTACGCCATGCCACTCTGTGTTGCATATATCCTGTACTGTATTGGGTGTTAGGGGTACCATGAGTAACATCTCAGACTTGATTCTTGCCCTTATGAAACATCCAGATAAAAGAAATGTACTTATGTATGTCAAATTTATTTGTATATGCTCTTTCCTAAGATGTCTGTGTAATTTTATGGTATTGAATAATGATTGAGACAAATTAATGAGGTTCAGAAGAGCTTTTTTTGTAGTCTCAGCAGTATTAAGACGGAAAAATAGCATCAGCTCTGTTCCAACAACTCCATGAGACCTCTTTATAAAGAAGGCTACAGTGGTAGTTCATAAATCCTCAGAGTTCCCCAAAGTTACTCACAAAACTTGCCCAATACAAAATGATTTTTACGACTGAGTTGTCAAAGTTTCCAACCCCAAATGCAAGGAATAGTTAGCTAGTGAAATATGATGTATGGTTTGTAAAGGACAAAGAATCACAGATGCACATAGTACCTGTCATATACAGAGAACAAAATCACATGGTCTCTAAATTTGAAAGGAATTAATAAACTCAATGGAGAAATGAAGAAAAGAAAAAACAAATTATTTGAGAATGAAAACAATAAATATTTGGAAGAAATGACTGAATTTTTTTAATATTTCCTATATGAAATGTACAATATTATTCATGATTAAGTCCCATTTCACAAGAAGCAAACATTTTTGGTAATTTCTTTGGAAATTAAGCTTTTGGTTTTGTAGTCACAACATTCTAGCTTTCAAAGAGAACTCTTTCAAGCCAGATCATGAAAATTACCAGGACGTTACATGGTGACTTGCCTAAAAAATGGGTACTAAAAAAACGTTTGAAAGATCTGTGTTTGCACTGGATATCATCAACTGCCAGCTTTGTTACTGGATTATCAGCCAGCAAGCCAGTTGTTTTATTCTGAGATCACTGACTGTCATGGTGGTTGGGCTTTTCTTTTGTGTAGGCCACTTAGCCCTGAGAAGGGTGCTCCAGGCCCATGGAGCACAGAGGTTAGATTTGTTCATGGTTGGATGCCAAATTATATGACCCAGGCAGGAGAAAGGAATCCTCAAAACTTGTACAGAGTCCCCCTATATACATGGAAGCTGCCTCACCACCACCACTTTCCCCCAAATTTTTCATATTTATGGTGGACAGACATATCTCATTTACATTCCCACTTTAGTGCAAGCTTAGGTTTCACCTAGCACACTCTTCTATGTGAGTAACAATGCCTTCATTACATTTTTAGCTTCAGAAATGTAGACCCTCTTATCTGCTAGTACAGTATAGAAATGTAGACCCTCTTATTTGCTAGTAAAATCACCCATTATTATTTTTGACTCTTAAGAAATAGAAATAAACACTTAACCTTCAGCCTACCATGTTTATTTGAAAGAACAGCTTTTCTTTTCTAAACACTAATAAATTTTGCTTTTGGTAACCTATTTTGGAGCTTGCCCACAATCCATAGCAAGCTTTTCAGGGTTTGGTTCATTTATTTAATTGTTATTTTTAAACTGCATTTGCCAGTCCCTAGCCTCAAAGAGTAGTTTCCACTGCCATAGGTCATTGTAATGGCTTCAGCAGAGAGAATCAGTCACCCCTTCTTTCAGTTCCCAGCATTTAATTGGTCTGGGAAAGAGGATCTAAACTCATGGAATTGGTTGAGTGTTGCTTCATAATTTCTTCACCCATCTTCAAGAGCTATTCCCTCTTGCCAGCATTTAGGCTACACTTTCAGGCCAAAGACAAGTTGCTCTGACAGAAAAGATGAAATGCCATGAAGGAACAAAGGAGTTCTACTTTGTTATTCCCTAACTCTGAATTATTAGTCCCAAGGAACCAGTTATAACTTTTTGTTCTCTTAGTTTTTCTGAATAAAACTGAAATAGTCCATATTGCTGTGCTGGCCTCAGCTCATTAGGGAGATGGTAGCTGGCACAGTGTGATACCTAAGACTTCAGGCTTTAGAAAGGGGTGACTTGAGTTTAAATCCCAGGTCCATCAATTGCTAATTGTGAGACACTGAGAAAGTTAGTTTATCTTTGTTTCCCCTTATGCAGTAAGGAAGTTGATGACACTTTTTGTACAGCAATTTTATGAATTCTAATGCACAAACACGTAATGCATTTGTATCAGGACCCCATTTTTTGCATGAGAAAATGGTTCAGGAAGGACCCAGGAAGAGTCCTTAAGGGCTCCATCTGCTCAGATCAGTGCAAAGAACACTGGAAATGTAGCAGTTACATTTGAAACAGAAGGTACCAAAAGTTGGTAAATAATGTTTCACAGGCTTCCTTGAGAATTTATGGGATAAGATCAATAATGGACATGGGATAATTATAGAGAAACTTGATGAATACAAACCTTCCTTCCTTCTGGTCAATTTTCCTCAATACAGCCTCTGTGACTGACAAAAGCTAATTCTACCCCATCTCCAGATAGACAACTTCATCACTTTAAGCTACCTTTTTTTAAGTAGATGGAACACCCTTGCTTTGGACTGAGCTTCTGCACTAAGCCCCAGTAGGTCAGACCAAGGCAGAATACAGTAATTTGTGCTAAGTGCCATGCAGTCAAACTAAACTTTAATAAAATGGGCCAGTTTTCCAAAAACAGATTGACAGCAACCAATCATAAGAGGTTTAATTTACCTGAGTTGCCTTATGAGGAAGTCCCCTGTAGTTTAACCCTATAAGGAATAACTTTAAAATTGCTGATATGTTTTTTGTTTCCTGTTTCTGTTTCCTTCTGTCTTTTCCCTCCTATAAAGTCAACCCCCTTTGCTCAGCTCATTGGCACACACTCCTTATTGCCCAATTCTCAAATTGCAAATAAAATTTAAGTATATCTTTAAACTAGTTTTGTGGTTATTTTGTCTCGTTACAAAGCTATCAACATATGTCATTTATTGGCCAAATTTGAGTTGCTTGGAAATGGACATGTGACCTAGTTGGACATTCAGACATGTGAAAATGTGTGTTGGTGACCTTAGGGAGACTATTTATTTCCTGCTACCAGAAATCATAGAGGAATTCCACCTTACTGCTGGGTGTGAGTGGCCACTGGAAGTGTTTAAAAGCTGTTTCTAACACTTTAGGAAAAAGAAGCAGCAGAATCACAGATTTTGATACTGGACCAAGAATTATTTAGGACTCGGACTATCTTTTTATTTTATATGAACTAGTAAATCATTTTCATTGCTTAACCTACTTTAGTTAGGTTTTCTATTAGTTCTATTGATACAGTGATGGAAAAATATTGCTTCTTCAAAAACGGAAACAGGTACACAAGTATAATTTACCTGGAGGAATATATATCTGTGTATATAGAAAGCCTCAGATTCAATACTGTATGCAAGAAGAAGCAAACAAGAAAAGAAAACAAGCCCATGGTAGTAAGAACAAAGGATAGAACAAGTGATATAAGCAAGCTATGAACTACTTAGAGGAGGAAATGAATGCTTCTTTCTGAAAAACATCACTTTTCATTTAGCTAGCTACTGAATATTTCTGCAGAGGGAGAATGCCAGCTGAGTTGAAAATGACACCCAGACTTTTGGCTATGTGTGACAGATGATTTCCTGGTGTAGAATGTTATGGCTCTGTTTGAATTAAATGAAGAAGGGCTTTAAAATGGAGTTCTTAAGCAATAGAAAGGAATTTTTTTTAATATCGCTCGAGGATAGGAAAGGAGAATTTTTTAAGCAATAAGGTGTAGGCGATTCATACTAGAGTTACATTTTGAAAAGTTATTATATGGAGTTGTTGAGTTGTTTTTGATAATGTTCTTTATCTGAGTAAAGCAGTTGTATTAGAGGTAATGAAAATTTTAAGTGGAGTGGCTAAACACAGCTGAATACGCTATGTGATAGGTAGAGTATGAAGGTAAAGTTGCTTAAGACACTGTCCAAGGGAAGAGGGACATGGAAGTAGCATCCAGGGCTGCACTAGAGGCAGCATTCAACCAGCATCAGTACTGAACTATGGGGTGGGTTTGGAGATGAGCCTTCCTATAGAGATGCCGAGGGAAACAACCGAGAGAGTGGTGTGTCAGACTGCAATGCTTTGATTCCGATAAAAAAGCTGGATTGTTTTTCAAGTGATTCATGGAAGATATTATGAAATTAAGGTTCCTCTCTCTCACAGATAGCTCATTAGTCTTGGGGTTAATAGGTTTGAGTTAATGTACAAGAAAACCTCAGAACAGGTTCTGGCTTAATGTAAGCACTATAAGCATTAGCTATTATCATTTATTGCAGGACAAAATTGTGCACTGAACACCTGAAGAAGAAAATCCTCTGGCCATAGGTCAGATCAGTAGGGTCTTGTATGCTACTTGGCTGCTTGACTCCTCCAGATTTCTCTCTCAAGAGTGCCCACTCATTAGCACCAGGCCACCTCCTTTGAAGGAGTTAGTTCCACACACAGACTGAGATGGGAGTATAAATAGATGGAGAGTCATGCTGGGAGGTGGTAGAGAGCCTTTTAGGGCCCTAATACAGTGTAGGAGCTCAGGGTTCTTGGCCTTGAGTGCTAGGAGTGCTCTGCAGGCACAACACCTTGTGTAAAGTCAAGGATTTCCAGAGGATACAGTAGGGTAAAGAAGTCATGGCAAAACCCAAAGCGCAGGCTGGAAATGTGATATTAATCAGTATCACCTCAGTCTCTTCTAAGCATTCCTTTGGGGAGTAGCCTCCGTCAGAGAGAACCTGGGATAGAAACAAGGTGGTGGCCGAGACCTTACTTGAACTGTGTGGAGCGTAGAAGGAAATAGAAATAGAAAATCAAATGCTGCAATCTTGCAGAAAGTGTTTGTTCTTCCTTTCAATAGAAGGGACAAAAGCTGGACAAAAGATAAATAGCACTTAGTGAGGTTGCAGGAACACTGATAATCTCCACAGAAGCATTAAAGAAAGATGGATTTCTTACAGAATTTAATGATTCAAGAGTCCATAGTAAGAAATTTCTTCTTGTTGGTGGACAACTTATCATGATACTATAACAAAATGTAGAAAAATAGGAACATTGTGGTTAATCTTGATTGTCAATTTGATTGCCTTGAAAACAACCTAGATTAGTAAAACACACTTCTGAGTGCATCTGGGTGGGCCATGGAGGTGTGACCTTAGCAGTTATATCTGGTCCCAGGCCCTTCTCAGGCTCTTTCTCTGCTCCCTGCTAACAGATGCCCTGAGTTGAAGAGCTTTCCTCTGCCACGCCCTTCTCCCATGCCATGTCTACCATGGAGCCAGCTAGCCATGGACTGAATCCTATGAAATTGTGAGCCAAAATAAACTTTTTTTTCTCTAAGTTTTGTGTCTCAAGTATTTTGTTCCAGCAACAGAAAGGTGGCTAATATAGGAGTTATGCAAGTTATTACACATTGAATAAGTAGTATGATTCAAAATCAAGGTGTCTTAGGCTACTAAGGAGAAGCCAATAGTTTCAGGGCTAGATTTAAGGAATGGTAACTACCCCAAGCTGCACCCTCACCCCTTCCACCATTATCTCCTTATGGCTATGGGATTTAGGGACAAGTTTCTTTCACTGATGGCTGGCAGAAATTTATAGAGATCAGCAAACCTCCAGGATCAGAAAAGAACCAGATATCCTCCATCTAAACATCCTGTTCATAGTGATGGGTTTCTTTAGGTGAGTCTGTCTACGTGAACAGGAAAGCCTGGGACTCTAAATTTCATTCCATTCTCCTTAAGGGAGGAATCTTGAGACCTAGTCTCTCTGAAGTTTGTTCAGTTAGGGAACAAAAGATCCTATCATTCATAGAGGAACATTTTATCAAGGAGATTTGGTAAAAGTTGCTGAGAATTCTACCTCCAGAACTGAAAAGACAATGGAGCTAAGAAAGTGAATTAACTTCCCAGAACTAACAATTGGTAATCCTCTCCGCACTCCCATTACTTGACATGTACGCCGGAGCCTCAGTTGCTCTTCTCCGTTTTGGTTATAAGGGAGCAAAAATACCCACCTCTCTTCATATGAAACTGAGTTGAAAAAAGACTCAGAATGGATTTGCCTTCCAGCCATTGTATGCCTGTGGCATGATACCTCGAATCAGGAAATCAGCCCTGGACTATGCATGTAGAATCTGGATCTATAGCAAGGCCCAATAGGTTGGTTGAGACTATTACAGATGGCAATAAGAAAACTGATGAGTACAGATGGCAATAAGAAAACTGATGAGCACTCAATCAGGAAACATCTCCGTAGTTTATAAAGTTTATAAACATCTCCCCAGTTTATAAAATGAAGACTGGGAGGAGGTAGAAGAAAAACAAATCCTAAGGGAGAGGGTTCAGAATATTTGCTGCCTGCTGACCCACCGGAGTCCACTGAGGGATGTGCCAAGAGTCTAGGGCTACCTCTCTGTACCCAGGGCATGTGGAGTAAAACAAAGAAGTCAGTCTTGATTCTTTGTTACCTGGAGAACTTTGGAGAGGTATTACATACTTCTTGATTGTGAAGTAATATATTAGAGGAACATTTTCTGGGTTTTTAATATGTATATTTAGCATGCAAAAGATAAGACCTTTCATCAGTGAAAGAATTACACACTACATTTGTGCTTCTGTTCCCTTCTAATTACTACAAGACCATTAGAGTGCTGTTGCAGAGCGTGGGCAGAACTGGTAAGGAATGATTTTGGAAGACAGTCTCAAATCCATGATATTTAGACTCTATCGTGCTCAGCCTCTTAAAATCCCAGACTCCCAAATGCTTTATTTCTACAAATTTCCCACCATTCCACAGTCAATAAATGATACTTCTGATAAATGTTTGGAGTCTTCAGATATACAAAAGAAAATTCTAAAATTATTTTACCTAACAGGTTCTGGGATCCTTCCAGCCTAAACAATGACATTGGGAAGGTAACCAAGGTCAAGATGGAAATATGGGTTCTGTGCATGGGGATCTGTGCTACAATGTCTGGTGTGATCTTAAGAGGCTCCATCTGTAATAGCCCTATAGTAAAATGAACCTTCAAAAAAGCTGTCAAGATGCCATCCCAACACATTTCTTACTTGTTGGAAGTGGTTGGAGACTGTGTCAAGCAGTTGCACGAAATCGTTGCAAGCTCAAGCAGTAAAATAGGGCCCACAGCTTAGGATAGGCTTCTGATACAATGCAACAAGAAAAACAGTTAAAACTCGTGTGGTCCTCACTCTGTGCACATTCTAACATTTTACATTTGCAATGTTAATACAGTTAATCCTCACAGTGTCCCTACATGCAAATACCCACTTTATAGATGAGGAAACTAAGGCAAAAGAGACGTATGAATTGCCTAAAGGCACACAGGTAGTCAGTGGCACAGTTAGGATTTAAATTCAGACATTCTAGAATTAGAATTCATGCTATTTTCCACTGCACTAAACTGTCTCTACCTGGCATGATGGACACAGAAGCACAAATCACCGAAGCAAACAGTGATTGAAATCTTATAACTACTAGTTATAGAGAAACCAAGATGAACTAGAGAAAGACTGCATTATCTGGGCTGGTGAGATGGCTCAGCGGCTTAAGCACCTGCCTGGCAAGCGCGAGGGCCCGAGTTCGACTCCTGGAACCCACATACGAAAAAGGGGCCGGTGATATCGCTCAGCGGCACGGGCGCCTGCTGGTGCGTGAGGTCCTGAGGTAGATCCCCGGTACCCACAAAAAAAAAAAAAAAAAAAAGACTGCATCGTCTGATATTATCACTGCACGGAAATGTAACTTGAAATGATCATCTTGGAAAGTTAATGGATCCTAAGAATATGTCTGGGAACTTGCAGAGGCCTGACAAGCACTGTTTATATTCATTGAGGCAACGCAGGAGGGAGAAAGTTGGTGGGTACTTCATCTTCAATCTCTCCTGGGAATTCTACACTCTACAGTGAAGACAAAACATATCTGATCATATCACTGCCCTCTTTATAAGTTTTTAATAGCTCCACAGTACTAGAGAATAAAATTTAAATTTCTTGGTATGAGCAGCAAGGTTTTTTGTAACCTGCTCTCAACTGACTTCTAAGCCATTCCTTTCACATTTTTTCTACATCTACACATGTAGCCACAATGGACTCCTTGCCTGTCCTCAAACACACCATGCTTTTCATGTTTTTGGTTTCCTCAAAGCATGATCTGGAGAGCACATACTTTGGAATGAACAGAGGGACCTTTCAGAAATGTTCTTTCTTGGGTTTTACTAAAATCTAATACCGGTGTATTTGGCCTAGAAATCTGTATTTTAACAAATTCTCCATGCAGCTTATTTTTCACATGCATTAATATTTGAGGGCCACCTCCCACTCTTTAGGATGATCTCTCTGTCCTTCATCCACCATCCCACAGATCAAATGTTATCATCTTAAGAAAAAATTTTCAACCCCCTCTTTTCCCAGATAAAATTGCCCTTTTGCCCCTTTACCCTATTCAGGCTTTTATCTTGTACCTATGCTAATTTTTGTTTTTGTTTTTGTGATTTAGGCAGTGATATTTGGAGGATATTAATTCATCTATTACAAGGTTTTATTGCATGTTAGCAGTCTGATAGCAAAGTAACTAGTGTTGGGATGTGGCACTGAGAGTCTAATGAGGGGCACAAGAAAGAACCACCATAGTGAAGCGTGCCGTGTGCAAGGTGAAGGGCAGTGTGTTCTAGAAGCTGCGGAGGCACTTGGCCTGGAGATGGAGGCTAGGAAAGAAGCTTCTCAGGAAACTGATGTCTAAGTTGATTGTCAGAATAAAACTTAGATTTACCTAAGGGATGAAGAAGAGCATTCCTCTAGCAAAAGACAAAAGGCACCAAGGCCTAATGTGTGTGCACGTGTGTGTGTGTCCGTGGGGTGTGTGTGCAGCCTGCGTGTGGAGGGAGGGAGAAGACAGAATATGAGAGAGAGAGAGAGAGAGAGAGAGAGAGAGAGAGAGGCAGAGGCTAAGGCACCTTTATAACAACCAGTTTTATATATCTAGCTAGCTTTTTTTAAGTCTTCCTTCATAATTAAATCCATTTTAAATAAATACACCAAACTGTGAGAAAATTCTTCTAAGACCATCTTGAATGGATTCTTGAGCCTCAAACCCAACATTTATCTTAATATCTACCCTCCTTCCTCCCTCAAGCCCCTCTAAATGATTGTGTCTGGGTGGGTGTATCTTATCCCAAGTGGGTGAATGAATGAATCAATGGATACATTAAGGCATTGTAAAGCAGTTAATACAGTGGGACATTAGCATAGTGTAAATGAGAGTATGGACTTTAGGATTAGATATTCCTGGTTTCAAATTCCAGCCTTGTTAGTTGCAGCTAAGTAACTTTGAGCAGGTTATATATACTTTTTCTACCTCTCTTCATTTATGTAATAGATATGCTAATTATCTCATAAGAATATTGTCAAGATTAGAAACAAATATATAGTCTGCAAAAAAATGTATAGAAACTTCAGGAAAAGAAAAACTTGTATAAATATTTTAATACTAAATTTATTGAGACATGACAAGATTATATTAGTTCCTTTGGGCTCTCCAATTGCAAGAGGTGCTCAAGATGGTGGCCATTAGCTTCCAGACATTTATTAGCACAGCGAATTGCTATTTGGATAACCTTGGTCATTGAGATTGCTGCACATGCATTTTCAATTTCTTATCTAAGGGCCGGCAGTGCAGTGGGTAGTGCGGTATGTGACATCCTCTAGGGTCCTCCTATAAGGGTACCATCATCTGTTGAAAAAACATCATACTATTTTTCTTTTCCTGAAGTGTGTACACATTTTTTTGGTGGACTCTGTATTTAATATGAGACTTGCTATAGAGTAGGACTTTGGAAAAGGGTAGTAGCTACTAACTTTATGGATTTAGATCTAGCTTTCAAATCCCAGCTCCGACCATCCTTATATCTATGTGGTCTTGGGCAGTAAACAGAATCAATCTACATAGGCTTCCCCAGAGTCGCCTACTCTCCCCATCCAGTAAGTAAATGTATGCAATATTCACAGCCCAGGGTCTAACACACAGGGAACACTGAGTAAATTATTATTGCTACCATTATTATTATTAATACCCTTGGGCCAGGGAATTAGCTCAGCAGTGCAGTACCTGCCTGGCAAGTGCGAGGTCCTGAGTTCGATTCCCTGTACCAAAAAAAAAATACCCTTTACAAATATTTTTGGCACTTGTGTCACATACATGTATTTCTCATGCTTAAAAACTTAGCTTTCTGAAAGAAAAAACCTCATTTCACAACTATAAACCATCCTAAAACACAGTTTTTAAAACCACATCAAATTGCAGTTGACAGCCACAAGGTGGCTCCAGACTATTCCTATTATCTACCAACTACAAAATTACCTTTCAAAGGATACGTTTTTTCAAGCAGCACTGTGAGAACTATTTTTTGTTTGTTTTACAAAGTATAACACTATAAAATAGATTCAACTTAATTGTTTTCATTTCCTTCCCATGGCCTTGCTAAAGGTAGGTACAATTTTAAATGAAGAACATATATTCAGACATAGCCCTAAAAAAATTTAATTGTAGTGGATATGCATTTAATCACATTATTTTGCTATATTGATATTACTATCTGAAACTACACTTTGGGCCCTTGTTCATTTGAGTTTCTTACACTATTTTCACAACTAATGGCTAAACTCTAATTTTTGGGAAATATTGAAATGTGGGACTAAATTTTTTTAACATTTTCATTTAGATTGATTCCAAAATACTTCAGCTTTTGCAATTTACTTTTCAGACTAAATGAGATTTTGGAGAATTTTTTTCAACAATGCCTTTTAATTGCATTTGCTTTCATAGTTCAAGTACAAGTGATTCAGGTAAATGTAAGAATTAATGTGGAAAAGTGAAGGTGTAAGTACTGTAAAACCATCTTGTTTTGTTTTGTTTTGTTTGTTTTGTCTTGTTTTGTTGGTACTGCTGCAGCATTGTCATTATTTATCTTGGAATTTTTTCAGTTTGAAATGCTACAACCATTAATTATAGGAAAAGACGTTTTCTCATTGATGTCCTCTGAATGCATGAGACTCATGTTCTGTTAAGTCCTCCTCCCAGGCTTGTTGCTGGGAGTTTATTTTTAGCATTTTGTTTCTCCTGGAAATCGGAGTTCTACTGCTTCTCTCTCCTGGAAAACTGCTGGCTTACACTTAGCATATCTCTAGCATGGACTTCTAGATAGCTGTGAAAATGTTTTCTTCGGGTCCCAAACTTGATATTTTCAATCGACTCTATTAAGAGGCTTTTGTTATGCATGAAAATCTGTAATATATAATATTTTCACATAACCAAAGCCCTCTTCCAAGTAGGACAGACTCATACATACATATATGTGTGCACACATCATTTATATGGAATTTTTATTTCTATGGCTCTTGCTAGTTTATTTATATCTAGATTTGACCTCAGGATTCATGTAGCTCCTCTAGAGAGGATCTGTGCTCTCAGTTTACCATGGACTATCCCCTTTCACCTGTGAGTTTCTTTCATTTATACATTCTGAGTGTGAAGTTGTGGTCCCCACCTTAGGGGCCAAGAATCAGAGCAGGAAGAGCAAATTCATCAAAGGGAACAGAGATGAGAAAGAGTTTTTCTTATCAGTGGATAATTAATTCATAGTTTGAGAGCTAACTTGGCTTGAAGGACATTAAGTAGGACTTGGAATTCCATGATTAGAAGCATAAATGAGATAAAGTCTTTTCTCCCTTGTGCATCTGTGACTCTCACCCATTTGCCATAGAATTTAGACCAGGAAGAGGCATGGGTAGTGTGCAAAGTCCTTGCAGTAATAAACATAACATGGCTGCATCCTAGAGCACAGCCATGGAACTGGTAGTAAGAGCTTTGTGTAGTACAAACCAGGAAGAGGGGATGCAATGGAGGAGCTGCTCAGGTTAAAAATAATCTTTGTGCAGATCTGCCAAAATCCAGCACAGAATGAGGCATTCCACTAAGGAACCCGCCAAAGAACTACAACACTGTATTAATACAGAGAAAGCACTTCAGGAAGGTAAATAGCTGGAGCAAGTATATTGTTCAGAACATTGAGAACAAGGTTGCAGTGTCGCTCAGTGGTAGAGTGCTTTCCTAGCATGCAGAGGACTCTGTGTTCAATCACTAGCACCCACCCCCCAAAGGTACTTCCTTAAGCTTTGTGAAATTCTGAACACAGGTGGCTGCAGACACAGACACATTTACTCAGAGCCTAACTCTGAATAATTGGTGCTTAAGTCAATGACATAAATAAGTAGCTAGTTTGGATCAGTGGAATATTTTCTTCATTGGCGAGAGCTTATGTCTAGATAAAATATATTTTAAGTTAACCTAGAAGAGCCCTGGTATTTAAAACTCTCAACTATTTTTACTAGGTCCATTATCAAATATTTCCAAGATACCTCATATGGAAGAGAACCACGTTACTTCGATGACATTTCCTTCTTACCTTATTTTTATCTGTATATAGGTGATTTATAGTATAGAGACACCAAAAACTTCAGAACAAAGTTGACAGGGACAAGAGTGAGACAAGCAAGTCACAGTTCAAAAAGGCACTCTTTCCACATTGTGGAAGTGCGGGCTCAGCGACTAACAGCGAATGCCACCTCAATTTCCGCCCTAGGTCGCTCCTCTGCCTCGCTTAGTCCTGGTCCATGCTTCTTGGGTTGTTTCCTCATATTTGTCATTTTCATAAAGTTCAAGTGAGGTAAAAATAGTGTTGCCGCCATTGTCATGAGAAAGGCTGGCAGGAGAAACTGGATTCATCACCTGTATCATTGCCAACACGTCTCCTTCCACCACCGGCTGTTCTGTGAGACAAAGAGGCACCATTAGCTGTCTTATTCCGCCCTCACCAGCAGCTGTTTGGACTTGTTCCACGAGACATACAACAGGGTGTGTGTGTGTGTGCGTGTGTGTGTGTGTGTGTGTGTGTGCTGGAGAAATACATTCAAGACCTGTCAAGACTTACCCTGTCCTTTAGACATTTTTCTATAAAATCTCTTTCCAGTGCACCCTTACAGGTATGCTTGGACAATGTGATGCTTTTCAAAATCAACTTTAAAAAAATTGTGTTTGATATTTGATGTAGTCTTCTATCCCAGCTTTGAAGAGTTTTTCCAAAGACCTGAAAAGATCATTCTCCTGAATTACCTACTTTTGCAGCTGAATGGAAACTTAATGAACTTCTCTTTTACCCTTTTCATTTTATGTATTTTCAAAAAGTTGCAACTGGGGGCCGGTGAGACGGCTCAGCGGCTTAAGCGCCTGCCTTGCAAGCGCGAAGGCCCGAGTTCGACTCCCGGAACCCACATACGAAAAAGGGGCCGGTGATATCGCTCAGTGGCACGGGCGCCTGCTGGCGCGCGAGATCCTGAGGTCGTCCCCCCGGTACCCACAAAAAAAAAAAAAAAAAAAAAGTTGCAACTAATTGCAAAATAAAATTTTACCAGAAGTATTGTGAAACATTTTCAAGCATTAATATATAAAAGTCTAAAGAGAATCAAGATATGTGAAACTAGAATGAAGGGGTACCTATGTGTCTTCATGAGACATGGTGTAGGGGAAAAGGATGACAGTTCTATGACCAAATGTGATCTGAGTAGAAGGGAAAAACTGAGAAGTCAATGAAAAAAAAAAAAAAAAAAAAAAAAAAAGTGGGTGGAAGGCAAGAGGAAAAAAAGAATTGAAATGTGTTATGTACATGTGCCAATTCCCCAAAACAAATGCAATCAATATGTACTGTAAACATGTACTAATAAAAAATTTTTAAAGCCAGTGAATTGATACAATTCAAGTCAGAAACAAAAAACACTCTGATCCTATAAAAAATGAAATTACTATATGTCTCTATTAGCTAAAACGAAGTAATGTTAAGCATAGGAAAGTTTTTTTATCTGCGATGATATCTATGAATATTTTCAATTGAATTCTTTTATGTATTCAAATGTAAAAACAAGAGGATGATATACACATTTTATATTAAATGAGTTCCAAGAAAGTATCTCATTTTAGGACTCAGGGATCATCTCATAGCATTGGTAATTCACTGCATTGAAATCAATCTGATGATGCACAATATACCATGAGAATCTTAAATAGTTCCAAAAACCCAGGGTTTTTTCTCACTTGAAAATAATTAATAGAATATAATTGACCTTCTTAAGGAATCTGCAGAATGGCAAAGCACATTCTCTTAGAGAAATACTAGGCCATTTAAAGTCACGATTTTAAAATTATATTTGATGTATTCTCATATTGCTACATTTTAGTTGAGCTAAATTGAACAAAGAAACATGCTTATTAGAATATAAGATGTTTCAAGTTTAAGGTTTAGAAAGACTGTTTCGATCATTTTGCATAATAAAAAATGTTGAATAGTAAATCAAAGTTGATGATGAAAATTTAAGGTAATATGGTTTCTTTTTCCAGAATTTGTATGCAATAGATGCTTATTTTAGAAAACAGGGAACTTAGGAAGGGAAAGGGACAGAAAGCAAGCAAGCAACAAATGTATACACACCCAGCTCTGAGCAGGTCTGAATTGCACTAAGGATTTTAAACATGAGGGAAACTCATGCATGTATGAATAATTATGCCTTTCTGTCTGCCTTAAATCAGAGAATTTTATTGTTGTTTTGCAGTTAATCTTATACACTTTTATTCTTCTTACTTATTCTAGATTTGTCATGTGTTTCCAAATCACAATTTTATGTGAGGTTAAAAAAAAATTAAACCAAAGCATGACTAATATAAAGAGAAATTATGGGATTTAGATTTAGGATTTGGTAAGTCTGGGTTTGGACTGGTCTGTAAGTGAGGACTGGATCCATAGGCCCTTCAATCTTGCCCTCAGATTTGCTGGAAATTTTAGAACCTTACAAACTTCATCCAATTTCTTGAAATAATTTTAATGTTCTATGTATCACTCATCACTTCATGATCACCAAACCACAATACATACTCCAGGAGACTTGGGACCATTGTCTTTCTTGTGCCTTTCTAGCATCAACATGTAATTAATAAGCAGTTGATAGATGCCTTCATACTACATAATTTAAAATAAACTAAATTTAAACCAAAATTCCTAGAAAAGAACATAAATACATATATTTGAGTTCTTACAAAGTTTGTCATTATAGATCACTTTCATAGGCCATAAAACATTGTTTAGATTAACACTAGCCAAATACTACCCTACAATCCTCCCTCTACTCTTAATGCCAGTTTCAAAGTTGAAATAGTATAAAAGAAAGCAAAGAAGGTGAACAATTTAAGTATTTATTCCTGGGTTTTGACATTGCATTTGCAGGTGTTAAAGGTCATGATGAAAAGGGTTTCTAAAGATTTCTTTACAAGGCAATAGTGGCTATTGCATTATGAAGATTAGATGTCTATCGCTCAAAGAATAAAAATCAAAATAAAACTGTGCTAATGTTTCTGAATGGAATCTTCCAGTGTCAACTTCACATATATAAACACAAAGTGCTATATCCCCAACGACTGAGAGTCTATGATGATTTTAAAACAATGCCGGGGCTAGCAGTGTAGCCTAGCATGTATGAGGCTGCGGGTTCAATTCCCAGAACTGCAAAAATAAAATAAAAACTGTAGTAATTACAAAGACACAGATACCACAGATACATTTGAGAAGACTGAATAACTTTAAATATAGTTTGGTGTGGCCGGGGATATAGCTCAGATAAAAAATAAAAATAAAATAAAATAAATAAATAAATATGGTTTGGAGGAAAAGCAACATTTCTAAATTACATTTGAATAATATGTAAATATGTGTGTGACTAGAGAAATTCCATAAGTGGATAATTTACTGTCTCATCCACATCTCTTGAAGTTTATATTTAGAAAATAGACAAAAATTGGGGAAAATCTCACCCAGCTACACTGTGAGTTTATTTTAAAATACATTCTTCTGTGTATTAAGCACGGTATCTTTATATAAAATTTCATTCTTTTCATTTTTATATAATTCTAAATCATTATATCTTTATTAATGCTTAGCAATTTCTCCCTTTTAAAAAATTCCTAGTAAAGAAATTTTGGAGACTCTTTATAATGGATCCATCTCTAAATTGTATTACATTTAGATTTTCCAATCTTTACTTCCTTGTGCTGGGTTACGTATATATTTCTAACCACCTTTATCCTAATATTTTAAATTTCTCTTGAATTACACTTAGGTTTGAGTTAATCTTGTTTACTAAACCTTGACTTGATTATTTTTGTGTTAGTGATTTGTTTTTCATAAACTTCATTTTCTTAGGGTTGTTATTTATCTCTCTGAAAAATCTTATCAAACTCTTAAACACATTTGTCTTCATGTTTTAGCTCTTTTATCTTCATTTCATCCAGAGTGATTACACTTTTTCTGATCTTTAATTTTCTTGGCTACCTTTTAAGTTACAATATTTCTGAGATAGTTTGGAATTTTGACCTGCAAGCTTATTTTGATGAAGTTTTTGCCCCTTTATGTTCCTTATGTAATTTTTATATTCTTTCTTATACTTCTTTCTCCCCGTGGTACACCACCTAGACCAGCAAAGTCCCCAGTCTTGATCCAGGCCATGTGAGGTCACTCTGAGGTTACCGAGGTACAGTGCCTGATCGCAAATGCAGGTCCAGGCCTTGCACCAGTGGGGGACTCAGCACAAGCCCGGAGTGCAAGTGAGTTGCTTTCCCCCCTTCCTCCTAGTTAAGCAACTGTAGTTCTACTTATAAATCCAGTTGTTGATCAAAGCCTTTTTGTTTTCTTTCTTTCATGGGCTGAGGAGTGTCCTATACCAGGCCTTTATTTCAAAAGAAGGGTTGAAGGCAGGGCCCCTGTTGTTCTTAGGCTCCACAAGCTAAAATTATAGCGATGTCTCCCAGATTCTGGACCAAGAACTCAGCAGGTCAGCTCTATTCCACTACTTTTCCATTAAATTTGCCAGTACCGTATTTGAGCAATGTCACGTATTTTTAATTTTTTTCTTTCTAATTCCAATTCTCTGTGTGAGAAATATGAGGAGCAAAAGGAACTCAGTGAATAATACTAACAAACAAGTGTTGGTAGAGTTGTTCTTAATCAAAAACTAGAAGACTATACATAAATAACTCTACTTTTCTTTTAATACAACTAAAATCCACAGACCTGTCTTATTTCTTGTATTCTCCAGCTCTTAGAATGTACTAAGCAAACAGAAGGCACTTACGAAACATTTATTAACTAAGTGCTTTGCTATTCTTCCCTGAGTTAGTGAGACAAGGAAGAAGAAAGGAAGGGAGAGATAATAAAATTATCATAGAACCAAGTGACATTGCTTTTGATTCATTCATAGCATGGTTAAAGTGGCAACACTAATATACATAGCACAACACACATGGTAAAATCATATGTAATAAATTTTTTCATTGTATCATGCTAACCACAAGCACTATAATATTTGATAAATTTACAAAATATGTCCAGTGATATGTTTGAAAGAAGGAAAGAACTGGAAGAATGTAAATAATTGCTACAGATTCTTAAATTTGGAAGGAGTGACATAGAAGAAGAGTGATTTATTAGCCATTCCATTTATTATATGTAGTTCACTCTGGCTGAAAGGTTATAGGCATGGCTTTAGAGAAATAGTGTGTATGTTGGGAAATAGGGCAAAGTCACTGCAGACAGAGATTATGACAGATTAATTTTTTTATTTTAAAGAGAAGAAAAAACAAAACAAATCAAAAAAAGAACAAATTTTCAAAACAACATAATATGAGGGTAACAATGGTTAATGCATTACGTATTATTATCTTTAAGTTAGTTATTCAGGATACCAGACATTAGCATTCAATTGTCCAAACATTATTGGCACAAACCTTACTCTTCAATGAACTAAGTAAAATTGGTAGTGTATCTATCTTAACCATCTTATATACATATGCAATTTTTTCCCCTTTCCCTTCTTTCTTTTCCCTATTCCAGTCTCTCTTTCCTATTGACCAGTTTCTTTTTGATTCACCATGTCTATTGTACATTTTGGATCTTATTTACTCTTTCAGTTTCTTATACTAGAGATACATTATGATGCTTACACATGTGCTTCCGGTTTATTTCACTTATGAGTATTTTCTCGAGTTGCATCCATTTACCTATAAAAGTCTCCAGTTTATCCTTCTTTATGGCTGAATAGTACTCCATTGTATAAAAATACCACATCTTTCTTATCCATTCCTCAGTTGATGGGCATTTGGGTTGTTTCCAAGATCTGGCTATTACAAATTGTGCTGCTATAAACATGGGTGCACATATATCACTGTGGTACGATGTTTTTAATTCTTCTGGGAAGATGCCCAGAAGGGGAATAGCTGGGTCAAATGGGACCTCCAACCCTAGTTTTTTGAGGAATCTCCACACTGACTTCCACAGTGGCTGTACCAGTCGACACTCCCACCAACAGTGAAGAAGGGTTCCTTTTTCCCCACAGCCCCTCCAGCATTTGTTATTGGTTGATTTCTTGATAATAGCCATTCTTTCTGGGGTGAGATGGTATCTCAGTGTTGTTTTAATTTGCATCTCTCGAATGACTAGTGATGTTGAACATTTTTTCATATGTTTATTTGCCATTAGTATTTCTTCATCTGAGAAATGTGTATTCATCTCAGATGCCCATTTTTGGAGTGGGTCTTTAAATTTGGGAGGTCTGATTTTTTTGAGTTCTTTATATGTTCTCGATAGTAATCATTTATGACAGATTAATTTTGCAAAACCACTTCTTTATTAAATATGCAATATAGAAAACTTGTTTACAGACCTGGATGAATGCAAAACAGGATTATTCTTTTCTGAAGAAATATGTTTTAAAAAATAATAAGCAGTGTCTCCATGGTAACAATAAAGGCAAATATTGCTTTGGGCCCATTAGGTCAATATCAACAGCTAGGACAGGTGAGCGTAATGTCTGGGGAGCTGAAGGTGGGAGAATTTGGAGAGAGTGTGAGTGAAGAAAATGACAGCCCAAACCGGAAGCTGTGTAACTGAGTCTTTGAATCATCAGCAGTGCTTTGGAAGAAATCAGAGCTTCAAGCTTATGTTTTTCAAAGATACTTCCCTTCCATCCCATGCAAATCAAAGGTAGGACAAGATATGATACCATCTTTTTTTTTTTTTTTTTTTTTTTTTTGGTGGGTACTGGGGGGTCGACCTCAGGACCTCGCGCACCAACAGGCGCCCGTGCCGCTGAGCGATATCACCGGCCCCTTTTTCGTATGTGGGATCCGGGAGTTGAACTCGGGCCCTCGCGCTTGCAAGACAGGCGCTTACGCCGCTGAGCCATCTCACCGGCCCTCGATACCATCTTTTTTAAAGTAAATCACTTCAATTAGATGTATTTTTAAAATCAGTGAGCTTTGACAAATCAGGGCATAGTTTATAAATCAATGACTTTGACAAGAGGCACACAGAGAAAAAGAAAAACAGGCATATGCACAAACTCAGATAATGAATTTACACAGAGGAAAGCTGTACCATTAAGATATTTCTTTTCACACTTCAGGAAAACACTGTATAATGCATGCCAATATAGCACAGAGACACAGTACTCCTGAATCACCTATTAATAGATGTGCTACGAACAGCAAAGTAATGCATCGAAGGCCTATGCATTGCTTCATCTGGTGAATGAAACTTACTCTTTTATTTTGTGACAAAAATATACATTTTTAAAAACACTTTTCCTAGGTACTGTATGTGATAATTATCATTAGTCCAGATAACAGGATTACCTACAATAATTTTAATATACAATTAATATACATTTTAATATTCAATGGGGTATTGTGTGACTTTTCAATACACGTGTTCAATGTGTAATACAGATCATAGTAATTGATGTATCATCACCTCAGTCATTTCTTCGCACTGGGAACATTCAAAATCTTCTCTATTATCTTTTTTGAAATATACAACTGTTGTCAATCCTAAGTATCCTACTGTGTGTTAGAATAACAGAAGTTATTTCTCTTTTCCAGCTATACCATACCTGTTGACCAACTTCTTTCCATTTCTCCTCCCCACAATCTGCCCAAGCTTTCACAATGATTGTTCTTCCCTCTTCTTCCATGAGAAATGAAATGAACTTTGCAGAGAGATGCAGATGAGAAACTGCAGTTGTGTTTTAGTTGCCTTCCTCCACTTGATCACTAGATGGCGCCCAAAGAATTTATTAAAACAGCAACTGTTCCTGGCCCAAAAGAGCCTAGGTCTCTGCTATCAGTTCAATTTCTATTTTATTCATCTGTTATTCAGGCAAAGATTCACAGATTTTTTTTCATTACAGTTTAATTCTCACAGTTAAAAGCAGTCTTTTCAAACCCACTGCAATTTTGTAAAGGACTTTACAAAACTTTACAGTTTTCCATTCCTTTGTCTTATACAAAAAAATTTATTTATCTTGTCTTTTTCTTATTCTGAAACAGTCTCTGTTCTGCTTCCCTAAAAACACTTGACTCATTCCTCCTCCAGAGAATTAGTTACCAAATGTCATTCTCACACTCCCTGCATAACAACTCTGTCACAACTTGCTGTCAAAGTGTATCCTGAAAAATTCCCCATTGCCCTTCTGCCTTCCAGCTACTTTAGAGTTTCACAACATTTATATCTCTTCTAGATGTTTATACCATGATCAAATCTAAGCAATCAAAATATGCGTGTTTGCTCTCGTGGAGAAGGGTTTGTCCTTTCCCAAGCTCTGTTTTGTTTGGAATAGGAGTAGGGTGGGCACCAAAAATTATTTTGGCTCTGAGTCAAGTTCCAGCCAAAGAAATAGAAAACCTTTCCATCCAAATTTTATACTAAAACTCTGGACATCTCCCCTGCCCATTTAATTAGCTAAGAAGTAATAGATTGAAGTTTTATTGAAATTACTTTGTAAGTAAAATCTTGACTACGTGTGTTAGGTGTATGTATATTTATATTTGAGTGTACACATGTAAGTGAGATACACACACACACATACATGTAACCTTTCTCGCTGTCACTCTTCCCCAATCTCACACAACCTTACCAAGTGATTTAGCTTTGTTTGTTTCTTTGTACTTTTTGTTTTTTAAAATCTATTTTCCTACCCAGTATTTTACTTTCTTAAAAATCATGCCCTGGTAATAGTGCTTCACAATGAACATGCCTTTTGCTTAGTTCATCCTTTTTCTTTTATATGTGAAATGTAATTAAAAATGTTTCTCAAAAATAGTATTTTTCTTGGACCCAGATGTTTCTCTTCATGTTCTTCTTAAATAGCACAAAGTGGAATGCCTAAGGTAGGCAGAGTTTTTACACCCATTTATTTGACAAACTAAATATACCTGACATTTTTGTTCCTTGTTATTTAGTTATGGGACTCCTTACACCTTCTGGAGCCGGGGGCATTGGCTTTTACTCAGAGTGTGAACTTGTCTGCTTAGTTTCATCTCCGTCTCCATCTAGTAGAGAAGTCACTAAGCAGCCTTTAGAAAGTATATGTGAAGATTTTCTGGTGAGCAAATACAATGTATTCCATTGATCTTTTATGACTTTTTCCTTAATCAGCTAGAGGGAAGAGGTTGCCATCACTGAAAATTGGAAAAATTGGGGTGAATCGAAGGCCTGGCTTTATTCAGAAAATGCTCTAGGATTGCAGAAGTTCCTGGTCTGAAAATACGCAAAGGCATATGTAACACTGGTTTTCAAATCTAGCTGTAAGACCCCTGGAGAGTTACAGATTTCTAGGCTCTACCTCAGATGACTAACTCAGAATTTCTAAAGGCGAGCCTAGGAATTTGCACTCTTCAAAGCATTTTTTTTTTTCATTTAACTGCAAGCATCTGACCCTCATTCATGGATTTGCATTCAAGACAGAGGAGCCTAGACTCTTAAACTACTACCCTTGGCAAGTTTGACTCTTTATTTGTTTTTGTGTGTGTATGTGTGTGGGTACCAGGAGTCGACCTCAGGACCTCGCGTGCCAGCAGGCGCCCGTGCCGCTGAGCGATATCACCGGTCGTTTATTTGTATGTGGGTACCGGGAGTCGAACTCGGGCCCTCGCGCTTGCTAGGCAGGTGCTTGCGCTGCTGAGCCATCTCACCAGCCCTTGACTCTTTATTTAACTGTCACAATATCTTCACTAAATGGTCTACAGTGCATGGAGAAAAGTGAGCAAATACATGTTCAGGGTCAAGCCCTATGCTGAAGAAGCTTGTGAACATGGGCCCAGCAGCCAGAGTTCTTGTGCTCATGGTTCCTGTTTTGACCTTGATTTTGTGCAAACTTGAAGACATGATTTAATTTTGTTTGCCTCATTTTCCTTATTTGTAAAATGAAGATAATAGTAATATCTTCTACTTAGCATTATCATGTAAGGGTCAAGTTAGTTATATATATATAAATGTTCTATATATGTAGAACATTTAGAATAGTGCTGGTACTGCTGTATGTTCAAGAATCATATTCTTGTTTTGATTATTGTGTTATTTATCCATTCAAGAAAAACCAAACTTATTTTGTTTCCTTTGAAAGACTTTTTACACTAATTTAAGATAAGAAAACTGAAATTCAAAGGTTCAGATTAACAGCACTCATAAATGTTAGAAATAAAATTCAAATCCAGGCCAAATGACCTCAAGTCCATAGTCTTTACATCTTAAGAAGTCACTTGCCTACCTCAAATGGTAGTGGAAATTACTACTTCCAAAGGCAGGGATTTTTCTGTCATTGTATACATCTGACCAATGGTAGTAACAATATGATGATGCTTTATGAAAAACAATTGTTTCATCATTTGCTGAGTCCTTGTTAATGCCAGTCCATACACTTAGCACTTGTATATGTTGACTCATTTGATCATTCTAATAACCCCACAAGTAAGTATTATTTTCCTTGCTTATCAGACAGGGAAATTGAGGCTCAGAGAGCTTCTTGCCAAGCTTCTACAATTAGTACATGGTGGAACAAGTATTCAAGCCCACAGCATTCTGACTCTATCATTTCTACCCTTAACCACTCTCTTGAGTGGTTTCCACAGAGGCTCTGGCTCTGTGGAAAGTCTTCCTACCAGCCACCCAAAGCCCATATTTCTGGAGCCACAATCCACTGGCTTTGGTTTTCTTTAGGGTGCTACAGAATAGAAAATCTCTTCTGTGTCTTTTGGGAAAAGAAGTCTTCATCATTTCTAAGTTAAACATTTAAGTCCCTTCAATAAATCCAGACAATGGGTGGTGTCCATTTTCCCATTATTGGCAGCCATTCCTGTGCATTGTCTCATTTTGAGACCTTCCTCTACCCAAGTCGCTCGTCTCTGAATGTGCCCCGGGTATCTTGGTTAATCTAACTGCGCTCCCTAGGCCGTACCAAACTGTCCAAGACCAGGCGGAGCAGCAGGAATCTGAGTCCGATGCCAGGCCGTCAGCAAAGGGTACTTCTAAATAGGTTGAAAAAGAGGACTCATCACTGAGGCATTATGGATCCATTTTCAGTTTTAAAGCTTAATACAAGAGTTGTATCATTTTGTTTTGCTTTTAATTACTTCTGTCTTTGTGGTTTAATGTAGCCTGTGGTAAATCAAAAATTAATTGAATTTGAGTTTGCTAATTTCTTCACAAGCTACACTTTGTTCAACTTCAAGATTTTATTTTATTTTATTTTATTTATTTATTTTTTTTGTGGGTACCGGGGGGTCGACCTCAGGACATCGTGCGCCAGCAGGTGCCCGTGCCGCTGAGCGATATCACTGGCCCTTTTTTCATATGCGGGTTCCGGGAGTCGAACTCCGGCCCTCGCACTTGCCAGGCAGGCGCTTATGCCACTGAGCCATCTCACCGGCCCAACTTCAAGATTTTAAACTGACAAAAAAGAGTAAATTTGAAAAGGACAATACAATCTCCATCCAGATAGGTTGTTGATAAATGCTATTTTATTATGGGCTGTTGATAAATGCTATTTTATTATATTGGTAGTTGTGTCAAGGATCGGGAATTTGCTTTCACTCTTACCTGACATCCATCTGTACAAAGAAATGTCAAAATAATCAACTACTGTAAAACCTAACATAGCACATTAAATTTTATTGAATTTCTTCATTTTCTTTTAAGTTTATTGATTCCTTTAAGAGAAATGTGTTTAATGTCCACATTCTTTATTTTTTTTGCTTTTACAAGGTAAGTAGAAACTTGTTGCTTAGGCAATTTCCTTCAGCCTTGTGAATTATCTTAATTAAAAATGCTCTTATGGGCCAGTGAGATAGCTCAGCGGCATAAGCGCCTGCCTGGCAAGTGCGAGGTCCTGAGTTCGACTCCCAGAACCCACATACAAAAAAAAGGGCCGGTGATATCGCTCAGCGGCACGGGCACATACTGGCGCGCGAGGTCCTGAGGTCGACCCCCGGTACCCACACACACACACACAAAAAAAATGCTCCTATTTTATATTATAGAAAAAAACTCATTTATCAGGCATATTAATAGAGCATTGCTTTTAAAAGTTTTAGCCTCTTTCTTTTGGATTCATATGGAAGTGATTCATACTGCTTTAAAAATTCTCAAATTATTAATTAGTTATGAAGAAATACTTCATAGCTAAACACCAATGAAGTGATTATTAGAAATTAGGAAGATATTAGAGGTGAGAATAGCAATACCATGGTGAATCCCAAGATCTTTCCAATTCTGTTTTTAGTGTCCCTTTCAAGATGATCAAAGGGGGCTGGATACAAGGATTCAATCTGCCCTGGTAACCTTTTCATGAAGACTTCTACTGAGAAAAATGTGTCCAGTAATAAAAGCGGAACTTAGTAGGACTATTGCCTATTCTCTCTTCCTTATCTAGGCCAACTTTAAAATATCACCGATAATAAGCTAAATTCCTACTATAAAATCCACAGAGTTTCTTGAACTTAGCTGGGAAGTAAACATCAGTAGCTCAGATTCTGACAAAAATCTTTCTATTTAACATTTGACATTTGAAGTTACAGCTTGTTTTTTTTTTTTTTAATTTATTTAAAAAGTACTTTTGGATTACAACTCCAGGTCTTTGGTCATTTCCTAAGCTACTGGTGGACTCTTGGGTTACCTCCCCAACATTTAATCCTTCAATTCTTTTCTTGCTAACAGTACCCGGAGGCATTCAACCCACGTCTGATTTGTACCTGTGACCCAGCGGTGCCTCTGATCACCGTTTTCTGACACCAACTCATCCTCCTTACGACAGAGTGGAGAGTTCGGTATTAAACATGTGACCCACAGAGATTCACCCAGAAAGAGTGACTCCCAGGTTTGGTGTGGAGCCTGTAGTCAACACAAACACAGAGAGGCACACGTGCCTAAGGACAGGACGCTGAAGCTTCTGGGAGGTGTCATATGGTCCAAAGCCAATGCCAACACTACAGAAAACAGAGAAAAGGAAAAAACAGAAAGATATGGGATAATGGTGGTATTTAAGGGCATGGGCCAACCTCTACTTCTGCTTCTACCTCAGCACTTCTCAGCCTTGTATCTTAATAAATCAATTCTATTTTTCTTTAAGTCCCCTTGAGTTAGATTTTCTGTCACTCACATATAGCTCAACCTCTGAGGCTGTTTCTTATCAGAGAAGGGGTCTTAATGTGACCCACATCATCAGGTGGGTGAAGTAAGTAGATAACATCTGTAAAGCATATATTGTCTGCTGAGCATTCAGACACCATTTAATCTTGTTTCCTTTTCTTTTCCTCATATCCTCATACAAATTTCTGGGTAGAGCTGAGTCACCCCAGTGTTCCATCTATCCAGGGAGTTTTCAGAAAAGGGAGTGGTGTAGGACAAGGACTGAGGTCATGATGAAGAAGGCTACAATTCCCTGTGCTCTCCTTAGACCCGACTCTGCCTAGGCCTCGTCCAGGGGGCTTTGGCCTCTGCCATGGTGATGAACACCGACAATCCTTCACGGCAAGCAGGAAAACAAGGAGTTAGAGGCAAACTACGTTTTTCTAAGAAGCACATCAGAGAGGGGGAATTCTGTTTTCCTAGGGTATGAAGCCTATGCAAGACAATATCTTAAGTCAGATATTTAAAGATGGTTCTTGTTTTTGATGAGAAACTTTGTAGAGAACTACAGACCAAGAAGACATTCAGTGTAACTATGATAAGTAGTTCCATTTAACTGTGAGGTAATTTTTCATTTCGTTACACAATTTTAGAATGGGAGTGCATACAAACCCTGGATAGATGAGTGAACTGAAGCCCACACTGGCAAGGTAACTTTTTTCAAACCCTATAACCAGCTGAGACTCATCCAGAGCTGCTGACTCACAGTGTAAAGTTCTTTAAATAGACTGTGCTGCATCCCAGTCTCTGCTTAACAGACTCCATTTCACTTTCTATTACCAACCAAGTGTCTGGCAGACTCACAAACACCCGTCAAGTCTAACAAGCATAGCCAGTTTTCCCAAAGGTAGTGCAATTGCCGTCTGTGAGTCAGCATCAGGCCTCATGGACACATTTCCCTCTCACTGCACAGGGGCGAGTGAGGCCTGTAACAGGGCATAACAAACATCTGGCCAACGTTTTGCAGCCTCAGCACTCTTGACATTGTGGTGGGATAATCCTCTGTGTGGTAACAGAGGGCACAGTGGAAGGAGGGAGGGGTATGTTGTACAATGTTTAGCAGCATCCTTGGCCTCTATCCCCTGGATACCAGTAACACCCCTCCACTTTTAACCACTAAAAATGTCTCCAGATATTGCCAAATGTGCCTGGGAAGAGAGTCAAAATCAGCCCTTTGGAAACCAATGCATTAGAGATAGGCCTTTTTGCAGCAGATAATCCTTAACCATTTTCCCCTAAATGTAGGAAGTCGTACCATCCTAAATGTGGGAGGGGGAAGATGCGAAGTACGCTTGGGATCTGGAGAACCTCTATTTAAGACAATTTAAAAAGTGTTGGGCTTCTGGACTAAGGATAGTGCTCACTAGCAAAGTGTTTGCCTAGCAGGCATGGGGCCCTGGGTTTGATCCCAGCATCTCTCTCTCTCTCTCTCTCACACACACACACACACACACACACACACACACACACAAGTGTCAGGCTTCTACACTACGCTTTTATTTGAATCTGCTATTTTTAGTGTCTATCAGTACTGTCTTTGTGTAAAAAATCTTATTTTCTTTGTTTACACATCTAAATACATTGAGAAAAAGAAGGCAGACTTTGTTTCTTTACCTGATAGTTTTTTAGCTTGATGGCAAAGACTATATCTAAAAGGAACCTCAGGCTATATCTGATACACTGTATACACCACAACAATAAGAAATTACATATCAAATAAGGAAAACCTTTCACAACGGAAAAGTATCCTCAGTAATGAAAGAGAACCACAATAAGGAGTCTATGGAAAGTAAAGGAGTAAAAACTGCACCTACAGAGTGTGTACACTTCCAATCTTGGTCATTCTTTCGTCTTGGATGATCTCACCGAAGGAGTGCACAGCTCTGCCACTAGCTTTGGTAGAGTCTCTACCAAACTCCATGGCGTCTTGGGTACACAGGGCTTAGGCAGAGGCTGGGATAAGTGGCAGAAGAGAAGAAAGATAACAACATGAACTCAGGAAAGGGTAACACAAGAGGAAGCAGGTGAAAAGAAAAATGAAAAGGAGGTAGGTGTAAAGCAAAATTTGCCAGGGGATTCTAGTCTCAGTTCTGGAAAAAAAAATTTGAAAATTGTGTTTTCCTAGCATGAATTATTTTTGTGGAACATACGTAAAATGTTTCTGTTTTAGAAAGTGTTCATCAAAACAGCGATTGTGTTTTTGTCTTTTAGCATATTCACTATGTGAAACTTACATGATTAAATCTGATAGAAGAAATAATACCAAATATTGTATCAATCCTAAATAATCAGTTTTTCTGAATATCATAATGTTCCTGCTGCTATTCCAAGCTGTCCTTGGAGATAGCCACAGCCCAGCAATATACAAAAGGTTTCCTTTCTTCCTTCATAATTGTCTAGGACAACACATTCTTATATTTAATTTTTAATCATCTGCAGCTTTTCAGATACTTCAGAGTATGACTTCAATACTACAATAACTGAGATCCAATATTTCTAAGAGCCTCATGTTTCTTTTTGCCTGTGGTTGATAGCATGCTGCTTCAGCCTCGCACTGGATACCAGATGTGGAGCAGATAACACAAGGAGAGGAAAATAAGAGGCTTTTCATACGAGGGCCAGATTTATATGAGAATGAAAATAATTTCTCCAAACCAGGAAGCCTTTTGCTTTAAAGAAAAAAAGTGCATACATTCATTTCAAGTGCTGAGATAAGCCAGTTTAGAATGACTTTCACCTTGACCCAGAAATCTTAGGCAGAAACATCACTATTAGAAGAGGACTGAATGGCAATTCACTGTAGGAGAGGAGGGAGAAGAGAAAAAAAGGGAAGGGAGCCCTGCCAACTCAAAAAGTTCTTCAGAATTCCAGATGAGATTTTATAAACACCCTCTTATACTTGGGGAGCTATCAAATTAATGATGTTGTATTGTTCTAGAAGAAAGCCCAGATTCAGTTTTTCTGTAAAAATAATGAAGATGTATAAAAGCAAATCAAGACAGTAGCATCTATAAATAAATGCTTTTACTCTAAGTACTTACGGTACAAGTAAGGAAAATCTGAGTGGTACACAAACCTGGCTGTAATTAAAATCACTTCGGTTCTCTTCTTTAGTTCTTAATTTTATAATTCTCAGATGAGTTTTGGTATTAAGATCTTTTAATCTCCTTAGGTGACTCTGAAACTTTGTCAGGATTAGCAACCACTGGAGAAATCAAGTTAACAAGTAAGTTTTAAAATATCCACACATGGCCGGGCATGGTGGTACATGCCTGTAATCCCAGCACTTAGGAGGCTGAGGCAGGGGGATCACTGCAAATTTGTGGCCAGCCTGGCCTCCAAAGTGAGTTCAAGCCAGCCTAAACTGCATAGTGAAACCCTGACTCAAAAAGACAAAAAAAAAAAAAAAAAGTATATATATATATATATTCCACACATTATTTTAGAACTATAGTTGAAATTACCAAATTTCTCAATCAACCCATTTCACCCATAGCAAGGCCTCCTGTACTCCTAACGCATGTGCTGTTGAGTTTTAAAGGTATTATAGCTCTTTGCTGATGTGACAGAGCTGTGGAACTTCACTCTGGGAAAGCCTATATGCATAAAAGATAAATGTCTTTGCTTGCAATTTTAGGGCATTCATAGGTTGCTGAAATCTTTCTGGAAAGAATGGCTCCTAATTGGATGATTACCTTTATAGATTCTGAGAGTTTATTGTCGAGGAATTTGTCCTGAAGGTTTATACCTAAAGAGAGCCTACTTGTTTCTTGATAGGCAGTTAATAAGATTAAGAGACCAAGTAAAAGGAACAACCAGAGAAGCCATAGGCGAAAGCGAATACTCTTTACTGGTCCAAACCATTCCGTCCAAGTCCTCTTGGTTCCAGCCTCAGGGTTGCATTACTCTGCACTTCAGCATCACCGAAGAAGCTTTTAAAAATACTAACACCCGGATGCCACCCTTGAACGATTACATTAGACTTTCTAGAAGTAAACAGGAGGGTCTCAAAGGAGGTTTCCATGGATTTTTGCTTTTGTTTTTGCTTTTGTTTTTGTTTATCTCCCCTCAGAAAATTCCTGTACATAGTGAGAGTCTCCAGTCTGCTCCAACTAGCGGAGAGTTACTTGCATCTCCACAACTTACCTTGCTAGAGGTAGCACTGGGCTTTTGCGTGTATTCCTCCCTCTGCTTACAACACTCTTTGCTGGCCCTTTACTAGGCTAATCCTACACCAAAACCCCAACTCCTACATCCCCCAGAACTGGACTGGCTTTTTTTAGTGTGCATCTTTTGCCCACCTCTATAATTGACTAGATGCTAACCAGTATGAAAACAATAGGTATGTTCCGTTGTTTTATTTTTTATTTTTTTTCATTGCTACACCAAGAGTGGCACTAAACCAGCACAAAAGGAATTAGTTTTTCTTTGAATAAGAAATGATCTAGAAAAGAGAAACTGGGATGGGGGAATAGGGAAAAGGAAGAAGGGAAAAGAAAAAAATTATATGTATATATATATATCTATATATATATATAGATATATATGTATATGAGAGTTAAGATAGGTACACTACTAATTTTGCTTAGTTTGGTGAAAAGAAAAGTTTGTACTAATAATGTTTGGGCAATTGAATGCTGATATCTTGTACCCTGAGTAACTAATTTAAAGATAACAATACATAATGTATTAACCCTTGTTACCCTATTATGTTGTTTTGAAATTTTGTTCTATTTTTCTTTTCTCTTTAAAATAAAAACTAAAAAAAAAAAAGAAATGATCTAGGTACCTTGTGTTCGCATTTTCAGATTATAACGGAATTCAGTGGCAGGCTCTTTGCTTGGAAGGACGCGTGTGGGCTTCACTGACGTGGAGATTTGATGGGTGCAAGGGGGAAGTTTTCCGTTTGCTCACACTATTCAGGAAGACAGCAACCAGTAGCCCAAGAAGGAAAGTAAACAAAGCCCAGTCTGATGTTCAGACTCTTCCCTTTTATATTATACTTGGTACTGAAACATTCTGTTACCTATGAACATTTATAGGGAGTTAGAAATAATTTTGCTTGTTGCTCAATAAAAATTATTTAAGTGACTGAGAGATGAACTTTATCTCAGTCGTTGAAACTTGTGCCTTCAGGCTCTCAGTTCAGAATAGTTAACGTGCATGAAAAGCATGTGCCTTTGTTAAATACCTCCTATGTGCCACATGTGTTCCCAAGGCCCCTGATGTATGAATCTATTTATTACAATACACAAAAAAATTATTATTAGCTCCAGTTTACAGATGAGGAAACTTAGGCACAAAGAGGTTGTTTAACTTCCTCAAAGTTTTAAATAGAAGGTTTTTAAATAGAAAAGCCAGATGTCAAACTCTGTCATAGAGCCTCTGTTTTTAGCCTCTCTACCAGACTGTTTTTCACAAGACAGTAGAGAGTTTACAACATTGTTTTATCAAATGTGTCTTTAGTCCTACTTGTAAGCAAATTTCAAATGTATGAAGAAGAACCCAAACTTTTCCTCTGTGGCTTGACTCAGTACAGCGTTGGGGAATGTCATTTCTATTTTTTTGTGTGTGTGTGTGGGTACCGGGGGGTCGACCTCAGGACTTCGCGCGCCAGCAGGCGCCCATGCTGCTGAGCAATATCACCGGCCCCTTTTTCGTATGTGGGTTCCGGGAGTCGAACTCGGGCCCACACGGTTGCCAGGCAGGTGCTTATGCCACTGAGCCATCTCACCAGCCCGTCATTTCTAGAGATAACCTGTCAATGAGATATATTTTAATAGCCTCTACAATCTGTAAGTAAATCCCATGTGTGGCTATTAACTTTTCAGGTTAAGAAACACTTCTCATTTTTCATTCATGACAAAACATTCCACCTCTCCCATCTAGGAGAGACAGTGAACAAAAGAAGAGATCATTTTTTTAGACTAGAAGAATAAAATCATGAAACCGTTGGAGGATAGAAAGCTAAACAGAATCCTTCATTAATGTTTATTTTTGGGCCGGTGAGATGGCTCAGTGGCTTAAGCGCCTGCCCGGCAAGCGCGAGGGCCCGAGTTCGACTCCCAGAACCCACATACGAAAAAGGGGCCGGTGATATCGCTCAGCAGCACGGGTGCCTGCTGGCGCGCGAGGTCCTGAGGTTGACCCCCCGGTACCCACACACACACAAAAAAAAATGTTTATTTTCATTATGATTTTAGCATTTTGTGACCCTAGAAATCAGTTTAAGTGCTGGAGATCCACTTGTGAATATAGCCATCAAGGTCAATTGTTAATAAACAAAGAAAGCTATCACAGAGATCTTCCGATAGAGATAAATGCTATGAAGAAAATAAAACAAGATGTTCTGGTAAAGAATATCTAATGGTGGGGCTATTTTAGATTTCAATCCTAAATAACTGAAAAGTAAAATGTACCATGAACCATTTGGAAGTGAGATTAGAAAACATTTTGGTTATAAAATACGCCCTATCTAAAGCTGGGCATGTGTTGAATAGTCCCAGCTACTCCACAAGCTGAGACGGGAGTCTACGAGTTTAAGGCCTGCTTGGACAATGTGGCCTGTTTCGCTTTCTATACTGTCTGAACTTTACATGACATTTTTCATCAAATTTTGAAATTCTCATTTTGCCTTTCATGTTCTGTACTTTTAAATAAAAATGTCGATCAGACCAATTTTTCCCTTCAAATGAAGTAAATTCTACCGCTGACATGCTTCATATCAATTTGCAAAGTTTCCATGGAAATATTTCTGTCCAGAATTACTCCCAATCATATCAATCTGTCTGGAGACCTAAAACTAATTAAGTGGAAGCAAACAAGATAATGAATATCCCTGTATAGATAATGTATTAATTTATTTACAGGGTTGAACTTATCATACATATCAATGCAAACCTGCCAGGAAACAGAAAATGAAAATGAAATGAGTGATGTTTTATTTTTTAAATAACTCACAGATTTACAGCTTATAGAATTAAAACTTGGAGTAACTTTTCATATTTCCAAGTTGGACTAAATTATTTAAGCCATCTCTTCCAGAGTTTAAGCTTTCAATTAAAAATAAGACCTCTTGATTTTTTTTTTCTTATATTCAATGATTTGATATCAGTGTTTCCTTACCAGTGTTTATGAATCAAAATTGCACTTTTGTTAAACATTTCACACTTGGGCTATTCCGTGAAACTGAATTTCTTCTTAGGTTTTCCGTTGTTCCTTTTTAGGGAAAACATTTGGCTTCCTGCAGCATGCAGCTTTTCTGCTGGGCCCTTTCAGGAAACGAAGTCCTCTCTGTAGGACTCCCTGTCTTTAAAATGATAATGGCAACAATATAAACAACGGCCTCCACCATGTCACATCAGGAAGGAATTGCTCTCTCCAGCTCAGCGATTACAGTGTGTACTTTGTGAGACGGTCCTTGAAAATGGATCATAAGGCTATCATTTTTTCCCTTGGACTGCAGTCTATTGTTGGTCATAAAACCGATGAGTTCTGCCAAAAACAAAATTGCAAATCAAGACTGTACAGGGATTGCCATCCAATCTGTCACTGTTTATTGTCACCATTACTAGTGTTACTTTATAACTAAACCTGAGATTCTCCATTAGGCTTCACACAAGCTGAATAGATATTTGTGTGGTAATTACAGTGTAGTCATGTGGTATTTTTATTGAATGTATAATGTTTGATAATTAGAAATGAGTGAAATTATATGGCATTTGGCATACTAAAAGTCTATTACCGACACCATTGCAAAGTTCTTCCTTAAGAATTAACTAGTATTACTTACTAAGAATTTCAGGCTGTCAAATATAACAACAAAATTAACTTTTATTCATTATTTTCTAATTTATAGTATTTTCTTATCCATTTAATTATTGTGTTTTGCACCAATGCTTTGAGATAGGCACTATTTCAGTACCCATTCAGGACAAGGCTGAAGTGCCAAATTAGAGTATGGCTAGGTCAAGTAGTTTATCTTTAGCCTTCAAGCTTAGAAATGTGCAATGCTTTGAGGTCTTTCTTGAACTGAAAACCTGTAAAGGTGAGGCTGGAGACCAATTTGCAATTTGCTGGCAGGGACCTGAATAGTAGATTTTAACAATTTACTTATCTGTTTGAAATAGGAAAGAAAGGTTCTTCATTGCATGTGAAATTGTCCTAAGTGTTGGGCACCTTGTATTCTGAAAGATATGATGGTGTTTTCAAGAATTCTACTGAGCAGGCCGGTGATATAGCTCAGCAGCATAAGCGCCTGCCTGGAAAGTGCAAGGTCCTGAGTTTGACTCCCGGTACCCACATATTAAAAAAAAAAATGGAATTCTACTGAGATCCCAAGTTCCCAAAATCATTTCTTCCACTTGCTTCCCCTTAGCTTCCAGTTCTCTCATCTATAATACTATACCTGTGCGTACACACATGCAATCATGCATAATATGCTTCAGAGTTACTGTAAGAAATAACCACAGGCACAGTGGTGCATGCCTTAATCCTAGCTACTCGGGAGGTTGAGGCAAGAGGGAAACAAGTTCAGGCCTACCCCGGGCAATTTAAGGAAATCCTGTCTCAAAATAAAAATAAAAAGGACAGCAGATATATCTCAGTGGTAGAAGGCTCCTAGGTTCAATCCCCAGGTACTGAAAGAAAAAAAAAAGAACTTACTCAAACTATTAAAAAAAAAAAAAAAAAAAAAAGGCCTCTTTCTTTCCTTTTGTTTTCTTCTTATATGTGTGTATTTTAGGACTATCCAAAGTGATGTATATCTGTGCATTGCTTCTGTAACAGGGACCTTATAGGAGAATTACAATGAACTAGGAAAAAACTATTTTGACTCTTCTGTGCCCTGAAACCATTGTCCCCCTGCTGTTTGTCTGCTAGACTAAAGAAGAGTAATTCTTTCCATCAGCAGTCTACTACCTAGGGCCGGTGAGATGGCTCAGTGGCGTAAGCGCCTGCCTGGCAAGCGCAAGGGCCCGAGTTCAACTCCCGGAACCCACATACGATAAAAGGGGCCGGTGATATTGCTCAGCGGCAGGGGCCCCTACTGGTGGGCAAGGTCCTGAGGTCGACCCCCGGTACCCACAAAAAAAAAAAAAAAAAAAGCAGTCTACTACCTAAATGCCTACATACTCTAGGGAGTAATCCTTCCACCGGTTTTCCGTCTTAAACACAACCTATGAATGTCTGTTAATTTAATATACTTGTATTGTGAATTTGGGCCTAAAACAAAGAAAAATATGTGTGTTGTTTGTTTTCATCATTGATAACTAAATTCTGGTAAGATATGATATGTCACACAATTATTAATGTAAGAAAGATATTTTATATTAGATAATGCATTGCATATTTTCAATGTATGGTGATTAAGAGATAATGTAGTTTATTAATGGAGTTCCTTGGGAAAATGGGAGTACATTTGGATAAGGCAATAATATTCATTATTATGACAGTGTTTCTGGCTGGATGCAGTGGTACCCAACTGTGGTCCCAGCTACTTGGAGGCTGATTCAGAATCCCTTGAGTCCCAGAGTTCAAGGGCAGCCTGGACAACATAGCCTGACTCCCTGGACATCAATAATAATAATAATAATAATAATAATAACAATAACCATAAATTTTTTAAGAAAGAAAGAAAAAAGAGACAATATTTTTATTAATATTTGTTACTAAACAATTCAGTCTTAGTTGGTCAGCCTGTATTATCAATGTTCCACAATTAATTTCCTCTGAAAAGAGAATAACACTTGTAATACAAAAGTAGCAACTGTAACTAACATTTTATTGAGTGTTGAGTAAGTGCTGAGTTCCACTTTAAGCAATTTATATTCATTAATTATAATCATGCTACTATTTCTATTTTACAGGTGAGAAAACCCAACAATTAAGAAACTTTCCTAAGGCCTTAATGCTGCCAAACCTGAACAAAACATACAGTAAATATTTACATTTTAAAAAATTATTAGAGTAAAAGATACATAGCCATTAATCCCCTTTGCTTCAAACACACTCATCCCATTGCTCTTGTCATTTTCTGAAGCAGTTCTGGAGGTCCTCTCTCATGAGTGTCTTTAGGAGATGTCATTAAGAAAAAGATAAGGAAATGCTGTTCAAAATGCCATCCAGTAACAGGACAGGCCTGTAAAAGCAGTATTGTGTGTCTTTTTCCATTTTCTTCACCAGATTTTGTACAGTGCAACTTCTGGCTCTTTACTGCAGTCAAAATGACCTTGAACTATAAATGTTTTGAATCAATTCAGGTCATCGAGGCAGCCACAACAGAAAATGGCAAGAACAGGGCATAAGTGTGTTCAGAACGAGGAGAGTATCTTGATAGGGATTAACGACAACTTGTCTTTAGTGTAATTATTTAAAATTTAAACATTTACAGTGCTTTTCAATCACACCTCATATATGTCCTTCTGGAATAAGATCACGATTGAAAACTTTAAATTATTATCTCTGCATATTTTTGTGAAGAAAACATTCTTATTCCAGAGTCAAAGACAGCAATAATATTTATAATTATGAGTTTATAAACTCATGGAAGTTGATGATCTTTTTAGGAGGCCTCCCATTACTCAATTTACACAGTTGTATTTAAATAAGATGTAGATAATCAAATCCAACATATTTGGAGATGGGGAGCCTCTAATGCATCAATATCTTTATGTGAACTTTATGTTCACATAACTTTATGTTAAATTCTGAACAAATTAGCAGCGTATGCCTGCAATCTTAGCACTCTGGGAAGCTGAAGGAAGATCATAATGTTGAGCCTAGCCTGGGAAACTTAGCAAGACACTGTCTCAAAATAATAATAATAACAACAACAATAAAAAGGGATGATGAGGTACCTCAGTGCAAAGGCCCTAGGTTTAGTCCCCAGTACAGCAAAAAAATGGACAAACGATCCACAGAGATAATACATAGCAAGGTAAAAGTCATAGTTCAAAACAGAATTCATTGTTAGATATAAAGTATATGTCAACACCAAGTTCATTAAGGAAATAAAGATCATAGGACATAGCTGGGTGAGGGGTGTAGAGTGGGAGATGGAGGGGCAAAGTCCTGGTTTGGGGAAAATGCTCTTTCTTCAAATGTCAGCTCTTTACCACTTCTCTAACCAATCCTTGAGGACTACGTACCTAAAATTAAAGACAACTGACAGTAAGGAGATGGATGCAATCCTAAACCAGCTGAGGCAAATGTGTTCTTTAGGGGAAGGACTTATCATTCTTTTCTCCCCAGTATAAACATGGAGTTGAGAAATACAGAATTATTGAGTTAGTATTATTGTCCAATTTTTAGAAATAATTTAGATCAGTAAAATGGTTCCATTTTCCTCCAGATGGAAACACAAGATCATTTCCTATTCATTTTTTGCTTTATAAAAATGTTCTCATACAAAAATCAGAAAAGTAAACAGCCTTATCCTGAAACATTTTTGATGTGTAAGGGCTTCTTAAAAATACAGTTTCCCCAAAATCACAAAATTTTCAAGTAGCATCTAATTCCATAGTTTCTCACAAACTTCCCTAGTAATAATACCTCACATAAGCACCTCTGAAAACTTCAAAACTACTTCTGTATCATTACATCTGTATCCTTAAAATACCTCTGAGAATGCAGAGAGTACAATTAAACCCATTCTAAAGGCAGAGCGGTTGAGATTCCCACGGATTTGTATCACCTTGCGAACTGTAAGCCAGTTCTTATAAAATTTCTTCAGAATTTTCACATCCTACCTTCATTCTGAAGCCATGTGTCGTGAACTCCCAGAATAAAAACTGTCCTATTTTTGAATAAGGCATCATAAAACGCCACGCTCTTTAACTGATCTCAGCCAAGTCTTTCTGTAGGTTCCCACCACTAGCATATTCTTATTACTCTGCTGTCTAGCAAATTTACATATATTTGTATTTTCACAATGGTATAATCTTTTCTTTCTTTAAAAAGTACTAACAAACATAATAACAATTTTAGGAAATATTAAAATAAAAATCACCCACCATGCCATCTCCCAAAGATATCCAGCAATGCCACTTTGAAAACATGACATTTATTCACTTATTTTTCTACAAAATTCTTTTTTTAATTAGTACGCATTTGCTTACATGATGTTTACATTTATCTTAGGGAGTAGTTACATGTACTTAACATATCTTATTCCCTTCCCTCCCTGCTCCCTCCCTCCATCTCTAGACCCCTCCCTGTTTTCATTATTGCAGTTGTTATTATTGTTACTTTTATTATCACATACAGTGATTACATTCATTGTGGGGTAGTTGGTACATGTACGGTTTAAGTCTTTTTAATCCCCTTCCCTTCCCTCTTCCCCTCCTTCCACTCAGTCTCATGGCACCTTTTCTATTTACATAAGATTGCTCTCCCTATTTCTTTTCATCAGTCTCTTATTTGTACTTTAGATTACACAAATGACAGAAGTCACACAGTACTTAAGTTTGTGTGTTTGATTTATTCACTCGACATTATATTTTCTAGGTATATCCATTTTCCTACAAATGTCTCAGATTTGTCCTTCTTTATAGCCAAGTAGTATTCCATTATGTATAGATTCCACATTTCCTTTACCCATTGATCTGTTGATAAACATGCAGGATGCTTCCAAGGATTTAGCTATTATGAATTGTGCTGCTATAAACACGGGTATGCATGTATCACTGAAGTGTGCTGGCTGCAGGGAAAAAGGAACCCTTCTACATTGTTTGTGGTAATGTAAACTAGTTAAAACCATTATGGAAATCAGCATGAAGATTTCTCAAAAAACTAAAATTAGAAATTCCAGTTGACTCAGCTATTCCGTTCTACAAAATTCTTTATCTTAGGAATATATGTGGAACATCTTTCTAGGTTATTAATACACACTGCAATCTTTCTTCTGGTTACTGTTATTGAAGCACAGTGGACAGGTGGAAATGTAAACCAACATTAGTGTGTAACCTGATGAACATTTCCCAAAATGAACATTCCTGGTGTCAAGCTGGGAAACAACATCCACAGAGGCTCTTTTGGCCACTTCCTAAAGTCAACCACTACATATTTTTGCTTGATTTTTAACTCTATTAAGAGAAGGAGGTGAGTGTCAAGGGGACTGAAAAAAAAAAAAAAGCCATATTATGTACCTGTCCCTACTCCCTAAGATGAATGTAAACTTCATGTAATGCAAGCATATACTAATAAAAAAAATTATAAATTTAAAAAATAATATAAAAGATAATATATAGTATATTCTCTGTTAGTTCTGACTTCTTTTCTTCAACATTGTGTTTACCAGGTTCATTCAGGCACAAATTCTTATTACTGGCTGCACTGTATAGTGCTAAATGGATTACTACAATTTAATCAAGGTTGAAGACAAAAAAAAAATTCTTATGTGTGGGATTTTTAAATTTACCATCCAGAAGCAAAGCTGCATCTACACTTTTTCTTAATATTTTTTTCTTTTAGTTATGGGGATCCAAACCAGGGCCTCATTCATGCTAACCAATCTTTCTATTGCTTTGTTCATATTCTTATATATGTGTAAGATATATTCCTAGAAGTGGAAATGTGTGTTTCAAAACAGAATGTTAAGTCTTTTGATGGGTGTTACCAGATTGCCCCTTAAACTGTAGAAAATATATTTCCACTAGTAGCATGTGAGAGTGTCCATTTCCCAGTATCTTCTCCATCGCTACATATCATAATTTTCCTTTCTCCTTAGATGGTTTCTGATCATACCATATTATCCTACTAATGGCAATATTTCTCAGTTCAAATATTGGGTTATTTCAGAAAGCTAAGGACTAAATTTTCTTTCTTAAAGCTGAATCTATTATTTATAATATGATAGCTGTATGAACTAGATTTTGCTTAGTGCTTTCCTCCTCAGCTGAAACTATTCGTAAATGATAACGTACACCATGCTATGGAATTCTTCAAGTGCATACAGTCTCACCTAGTGTCAAATGTTTTCTGTTCCAAAATGTAAAAGGAAATATGAATACTACATTCTTTATGCTTACATTTTAATCACTTGCTGTCCCCTTAAGTCAGGGAACTATAAATAATAATTGCAGTCGCAATTTTTATAATGAATTTTTCTTCCCATGAGACTTTAAAAAGAAAAAAATCTTTTCTTATTCTAAAGGTGGCCTATGATTGTTTGAAAATACAGCTAATAGAAAAAATGAAAATCATCTATTTCTTCCACCTAAAATCCCTGTTTGGGAGTTTTTTTGGTGTCTTCATTGGAGTATTTCTGATGTATATTTATATGGCTATTTCAATAGAAAAAAAATAAATTCTATAGAGCATGCTGTTTTGTAATCTGCTCTTTTCTCTTAACATGTCTTACAGTTTTACATTGATGCATCTTTTGATCTAAATAATATTAATCAATCAATTATTGTCTTTATATACTTACATATAATCTCTCCAGAGTGATTTGTTGACATCAACCCTAAAGAAGGTGAAAGTCCTTCCTAAGGAATTATCTCAAAGCAATCATGTTGGGTGTTGAAAGAGTCCCAGCAGCCAGGAGCGCAGGTGAGTATGTGTTGGTTGATGTAATTTTCTCTTCTCCAGCCCGTGTTCCTAGCACGCTGCCCTACAAAAGGGGAGTTATCAATGCCTCCATTCTGACTCTTGTACATTTTAGTTTCCAATCGAGAGTCTTGAATACACAGGTCTGCATTTTTCTTCCATCATTCTTAAAGGAGCTACTTGTGGGAAGCAGTTATATGTCTACATTTGTTTCACGAGTATTACCGTCATTTAAATTTCATTTATAGGCATGTAGGCCATGTTTATCAATCACAAGTGCTGTTTGCATCCATAAAGTGTATAAGCTGATGATTTGTGGGTTAGCTAACTGAAAAAATATGTAGTCATTGTTTTGAATATATAGTTCAAACTGTTAGTTAAGATTTGGACTAGGTCCAGTATTCTAATAAAATGTGTGGTGCAGGGAGGGAATTTCATTACTGTAGCTCCACAGCCACATAATTACTTACAGGAACATAATTTGCTAGTTAACTCATCAGAAACTAGTGTATATTTTTAATGTGTAAGTATCATTTGCAGTTTGAATACTCCAACAGGCAAACCAATGAGAAATATCCATTCCTTGGTTTAACTTTTTGCCCAGAATAAGAGAAGTAACAGTTATAAAAATTTGGTTAAACCCTTCTTGGCTTCAGTAAGAAAAACTGAATATCACTCTGAAGATCAACTGTGGTTTGTCTACCAAGCCCAGTCATTGTTTGAGTATCTTAAAAGGTTATACATGACAGTATGTGTGAAAAGTTTGTCTTTTCCATCCTTTGACAGAGCTAAATCCACAAATCACTATGCCCCGAACTAAACCTGAGATAAAAGGTCATTGCTTTTCTCTACCCTTCTATCTAATCTCTACTTCAAGTACAGCTATAAAATCATCTGCTTACCAAGAGGCCCAGAAGCACAAAATCCATTAATGCCATATGTATAGATAGGAGTATGACTTCAGAACCTCAAATGTTTCCACGGGTTTTTTTTTTTTTTTTTTTTTTTTTTTCCTTCATTATGATCTGCCAGAAACTTGGCTGGAATGTTCTCCTTTTCTTTCAAAATGCATTGTACTCAATTTCATTATGCAAGTCTCCCTTTATTAAGTAATTACACACCCTTTCTCATTTGTGTGCCTATATTTTAAAGTAACTTTCAATTTGTTGGTAAAAATAGAAAAGCTGCCTAAAGGGGGGGCAATAAGATTTTATTTTCTATTTCCATTCTTTCTCCCTGGGGGAACTAACACATATTCTAATGCATCACGAGATGAAGATGCTGATTCAGTCTTCAGTCATTCCTGGAGTCAGAGCACAGTTCTTAATGAGAGAGAGAATCTGCTGTACGAAAAAAGTTGTTTCGTTATATGAGTGAAAAATAACTTCCTGTTACTAAATTGTCCCTAGTGAAAGAATTTAAATCTGAGAGCAAGTCCTCCCATACTTATTTCAGAACAGAAGAGGGCAAACAACAGAAGTTGAAAATGACAAAATTTCTTAAATAGAAATTTTACCTTAGCAATCTTACGAAGAATAGGAGATTCACTGTGTCCAACATATGGAAGTAAAATCCTTGCTAACCATAAAAAAAAAGAGGACAAACTGCGCAGATCTTCAGAGGGCAGGGATGAAAGTGGGGAAAGTTTTGAATACATGTTTAAGGATTGTGCCTTAATGATCTGGATGTAGATTTGCCTCCATAATAATCCTTTGCTTTTGTGGCTCATAAAATATAAGCCACTGAGCTATATTGCAGGCCCCAAATATAAACATTTCTATGTCAGTTATCTCATTTGAGTCTCACAACCACCCTGAGAATGAAGCAGAGAATAAATTACTTACACAAATTACAGATGTGGAACCTGAGGTTCAGGAGTCTTAAATGGTTTGCTCCTGGTCCCATGTGGCTGCTCAGTGGCAAATCTCCTGCTTCTGAGTGAGCCCTGCTTTAAAAGTAACCGATAGAAAATCATTCATACTCAAGTTCTTACAAGTTCGTATAATGCATTAGTGACTCAGCTATGTTGTTGGAACAATGGGAAGTTAGCAATTATTTAAACACTTTACAGAAAAGTTTAAATTCACATGCAAATCTTTCAGAGATGCTTACTTTCACATATTAATGACAGATATTTATGTTCCTCCTTTTTATGGTAATGTCAGTTGATCAAAGTCTCAATGATACTCTCTCTTCTCATTGGCAAAAACAAACAAACAAACAAACAAACAAAAACAACCCATTGGTAATAGAGCAGAATGCAAACTAAAGGAAATGAAAGGATCCCTAAATTCTGAAAACTCAAAGATAGAATGAGATTGGCCATGAAGTAGCATCAGCCTGAGCACTAGTTATTGACTTACTACCTGACTATAAAATATTTTCCTATCCTATCACCTCTCTCTCTCTCATTTGCCTCCATCCTATATATCTCTAGTAGAGTATTTCAATGCAGTTACCTTTTACTAAATCTTTCGTACGGTGGCTCCAGTGCCCCTGGAGTTCAAGACCACGGCAAAATAGTAAGACCAACTATGAGTTACCACGTCTCACAACTATCATAGGAAAAATATGATCAGGTCAGTTTCCGTAATGAGAAAACCGAGGCTGAAAGAGGGTGAGCAATTTTCCCTAGGTGTAATTTTTAGGCAGCGATGGAACCAGTGACCCAGCCTAGGGCTGATGAACTCTGAAGTCCAGCCTGTCTTTCTAGATGTATTTGTGACTACCAGGACCTTCGGCTACACTGCCAACTTTAGATATTTCTGGCCCTATTACAGTCTGTGTTGATGTGGAAACAATTCGTCTACCTTGAATGTTCTGCCTAACTCTCCTGCCTGTAGAAATATTAGTTTTTTAGGACTGATTTTAAGCATCACGTCCTCCTTGAAACCTTTCCTCCCTAATATTAAAAACGTCTTACCCTTCTTTGAACACCCTTAGACCTTTTCATAATTCTATTGTGCTTACCTTACTCTTCTTTTATTGTGGTTATTTTTGTATCCTCATTAAAACTTGGCAAGTTCCTTGGAGACAGAAATGAGGGTTTATTCATTAGTGATAGTTCCTTGTAGCCTCTAGCAGGGATTAAATGCTTAAGTCAAGATTTGTAATACTGAATAATAAATGCCATCATAAATGCCATCTAGAGTATACCATGTCTACAACAGAATGTCCCCTTTTCTCCCTAAAACAGAATGTCCCCTTTTCTCCCTCCCTTCTGTTTTCTCTAACATGGTTATAGGTACCACCAGCCACCCACAAGCCAGCGATTTTGGGTGTCATTCTTGACTTCTCCATTTACCTCATCCCACATCTAAATAAAAATTTTGTAAGTATACACTCTATGGCTTCAATCCATCACCTATGTACTCTTGAAAAGTGGATGATCCAATGAAAAGATGAAAGAAAGGAGGCAATATAGCCAATGTACTTCATTACTGGGTCCTTCTCACCTATTAAACAGTCAGCCTCCAAATGTATGAAACAAACTATGCACAACAAATCCTTCACTTTTAACTCCATTATAGCTGACTTCCTATGTTCTCGTTTTGCAGACAGTCTTACTCATTTCTCAACTCAAAAATCAATGTACTCCTCTATTCGATTTACTCCTCTATCTCCTCACTTGTAAATGACTTCAAGGATTTTGTGTGACCTATTGGTAAGTATAAAATTGTCAATTACATTTATATTGGGCATGTTTCCTTTTGAAAATAGATGTTAAACTGGAGATGCTTGTTAGACATTGTGGATGAAGCATTTAGGTGTGGTATGTAGCATTAGGTTAAAGTTAGACCTGTTGGTAGTTTTCAGTACACAGATGATATATAATCCCTGGTCCTTGATAAATTTACTTAAAGCATTGTTTCTCAAATCTGGTTGGATAGTAAAATTACAGAGTATGCTTAAACTGGCAAACTTAGGCTCTACTGGAGGGCAGTTCACCCAGAATTTCTAGTGGTATTATCCAGTCATCAGTGTTATTTTAAAAATTTCCTGGAACGGAGGCTGTAGCTCAGTGACAAAGCATTTGTGGGGCCGGTGAGATGGCTCAGTGGTGTAAGTGCCTGCCCGGCAAGCGTGAGGGCCTGAGTTTGACTCCCGGAACCCATATATGAAAAAAGGGCCGGTGATATCGCTCAGCGGCATAGGTGCCTGCTGGCACGTGAGGTCCTGAGGTCGACCCCCGGTACCCACAAAAATAAATAAATAAATAAAATAAAAAATAAAGCATTTGCTTCCCAAACTTAGGGCTTTCGTTCAATCCCCAGAACCACAAAATAATAAAAAATGAAAAATTTTAAAACCTCCTTGAGGTACACTTACCTGGGAAGAATAAAACAAAAACAATGACAACAACAAAGGGGAAAAAATTGCTTCCGAACATTTGTTCAGCACAGCCAGGATTTGACTTAAATGTAGTTTATCATACAGCAGAGATAATTTTTCACTGCGTGACAAAATCTCTTTTGACAACTAAATAGAGTTGAACTTTGAGTTTCCAGAATCTTTTCCATTCTGTTCTCCCAAATTATTCACTTCATAAAATACTCCAGCTGTGGATTGTTCTGTCAGGTTAGACAGAATACAGCAAAGAACATTGATCATTATTCATTTGATAAATATATTTAGGTGCTGGGACACTATACTAGTTATAGGAGAGTGAAAAATAAGACACAGGTCCCATCCTGGGAGCTTGCAGTCTAACCAGAAATGATTCACTTGTAAACAGGTAAGTATAAATGAAGTGGGCTATATGGGGGTATAAATATACAAGGATCAAAAAATTTTTTTGGTGTCAGCCAGCTTCTTTACATAAGAGGTGAAGCTTGATCTGAATCTTGAAAGATAAACTGGTTGATAGTAGCAGGCAAAAAAGAGTTAGGAAATAAAACTCTAGGAAGTGCAAAGTGTGAGTAAGGGAGCCTCGAGGGATTGAGGAGCTGCAAATAATTTGGAGTGGAGTGTGTGTTTGAGTGTGCAAGGGATAGAGAGGGGTCCATTAGAGAATGAGAATTAGGGTCCATTAGAAAATGAGAGGAATAGGGGGCTGGTGAGATGGCTCAGCAGCGTAAGCGCCTGCCTGGCAAGCACGAGGGCCCGAGGTCGACTCCCGGAACCCACATAGGAAAAAAGGGCCGGTGATATCGCTCAGCAGCACGGGCACCTGCTGGCGCGCAAGGTCCTGAGGTCGACCCCCGGTACCCACAAAAAAAAAAAAAAAAGAAGAAAATGAGAGGAATAGACTTTATAAATTGCACTAAAGCCTTCAAACTTCCTCAAGGTCACTTTGCCTCTAGATAGTATCTTCTAATGTCAGTAACAAGATGCCACTAAATGGAAGGTGCATAATCAGAATTATATTTTCCAGCAGACTCAATGGATATTTTGAATATCTTATAAATTTCCTCTATAATTTTTGGAAACCAGTATTTTCAAATGAGTTCTTGTTATGCATTTCTATTTAGATATGCATTTTCTGAAGTGGAAAATGGGATTACCAACACAGTTGTTTGTCTCTTTTCGCATATTCCTCCTGCCCCATCTTCCTTACTTCTCTTTCTCTTGTGGAATAACCACTAGGCCTTGGTGGTGGATTCCAAGCTTCACGGAGAAAGCAACCTCGATATATCCCGAGTCACTGAGTGTACAGAGACCTCCCTCGACTTGCGGAGAAGATCACAGTGCTGTGGAATAGAGTACAATCCCTCCAGACCCCTTCGTCTGCCACAGAACTGTCCTTATGGAAGAGGGCAGCAAGGGATCTACTGTGTCTCCCCTATTGTACGAACCCTAAAGACCTTCCAGACAGTACCTGCAGGGCACTAGAAGCTGCCATGGGCAACACTTTTTTTCAAAATATAAATCACAAGCCATTTACCCATGGAGAATTGTATTGTTTAATTCAGACAACTTCTCTGTGCACACTTAGACAAAGAGAAGGTCCACAGAATTCACCCGCCCTGTGGAAAGTGTTGGGGCCCTTGTTCTGGAAGGGTTGTCTTTACTCTCCTTCTCTTCGGCAGTGTCTGATGGATAGGTCTCAGCCCACTCTGCTACCATCTGGATGGCAGGAAACCTACAGCTTTATCTTCAGTCCCACTGCGTGTCTCAAGGAATTTGGAACACTGCTTAATCTCTAGATGCCATGTTAGATTTTTTCTACCAAGAATAATAAATATGTGCCTCTTCTTAAAAACTCTCTGAAATGCTAGATGACCTCAATGAGAGTTTTTTGAAGGAGATAAAGTACAATCAACTAATTCATCTCAAAAATACTCTTTTCATTTCAAATTGAAATAAAAACTTTCCCATGAGAAATGCTCTTCTATGATATTCAGAATGAACATACTGCAATTATGCAAGTTTTAAAATATTTAACAGTTCCAAATTAAATTCTTCATTAAAAGTAGCAACTATTCAAAATGGTATTTACTGTTCTTATAGCTTCCCAAAGATAAGAAGACAGAATTCTAGGAAGACTTCTGAAATCCTCACCAAAAGATTTAAACAATTTCCCTCTTCATTTCCAGCTACAAATGAGATCATATAATGTAATATTCAGCAAATCCTATACAAACAAGTGACTATTGCCCTACAGCTCTCAGGTGTTCCAAAGTCTGTTTATTTCTGATAAAAGCACCCAGTTTTAAAATGTATTTCTTTACCTCCAAGAACCCAGTAGTTGTGTTCCTAGAACAATAAAAGTCATCTGCTTTTTGCTCAGACCAAATTGAAGATCTTAATGACAAGAAAAAAGGGTGTAGAAAGTCTTTCAAATAGTATTATTCACAGGAAAAAAATGCTAAGTGGATTTAAAATTGCGGCTTGTCATTGCCTTCTACAAGTCATATTAAAAGAACTGAAAATAGAATAGCATTTTATCAAAAATATAATTCTAAGAGGAGAAACGACTTCAGATTTTAAAAAAGTACATTAGCTGCCGTGGTTACTTTGTGGCTTAGAGGGCTCAGTGTGAAAGGTACCATATAACCATACAACAGAACTCTGTGTTAGTGTGTATCCATGTTTCTTAATAACTCTATCCACTGTCAGCTATTAAAGTTTGACAGTAGCATATTGTTGGGATCGTCTGATGTTCTGAGTTAGATGACAGGTACCATTTCTTTGTCTAGCATTCTTTTCTAAGCATATTATCAACCCTTAGCTGATGTATCTTCCGATAACTGTACAGGTTCAGGCCTTTTTTTCTATTTTATAATTTAAGGAACTGAAACAGGGAAATTTATCTTCAGTGTCCCCAAAAACCCTTTCCCCTTTCTTTTCTCTGACCTCTTACCTTGCCGACTTACTCATACTCCACACTTATGTAAATGTACACACATTGCTGCCATACAAACAACAGTCTAGTAATATATTGCATATTAAGTCATAACATGTTTTTAAGGTCTGAATGCATTACGTTTTTTTGCTCTCCTAAAGAAAAAGAAAGGCTTAGCACACACAAATTAAGCTTTAACAATGGAACACAAGAAACTGTGGCTCTTGTGTGAGACTACTACCCTCCTCCCAAAATTACACTTCATAACTATCCACCTTCTCTTCATGAATATGGGTGACCTTGCTTCTGTAAGCCAAACAAGTTAACAATAAAACCTTATTCTGAATGCTTATCATCAACATCAGTTAAAGTACTCTCGTAAATAATAATTTGTATTGGGAAAAGCAGATTGAGTTGTGGTTGTAAAGCAGAGGAAATCCTTGGATCTTCAGTGAGTTATGCTAGAGCTGCACCTAGCTGGTACTCCAGATGACTGGCTCCATGTTTTGACCCAACTTTTAAATTTAGTATTTAAAAACTTGAGTACACATATCTTTCACCATACACTAAACTAAATTCAAAATGGATCAAAGATCTAAATATTAAAACAGAAACATTAAATCTGCTGGAAGATAGAATAGGTAAAACTCTTGAAGATATTGGTGTAAGCAAAGACTTTATGAATAAAACCCTAATTGCACAGGAACTATCACAAAGAATCAACAACAGGGATCTCATCTTATTAAAAAGCTTTTGCACAGCAAGAGAAACCACCAACAGGGTGAAGAGACAACACACAAAGTGGGAAAAAAATGTTTACCAGCTGTTCCTCAGACAAAGGATTACTATCGAGAACATACAAAGAACTCAAAAATATCAGACCTCCCAAATTTAAAGACCCAATCCAAAAATGGGCATCTGAGATGAATACACATTTCTCAGATGAAGAAATACAAATGTCAAATAAATATATGAAAAAAATGTGCAACATCACTAGTCATTCAAGAGATGCAAATTAAAACAACACTGAGATTCCATCTCACCCCAGAAAGAATGGCTATTATCAACCAATAACAAATGCTGGAAGGGCTGTGGGGAAAAAGGAACACTTCTCCACTGTTGGTGGAGTGTCGACTGGTGCAGCCACTGTGGAAATCAGTGTGGAGATTCCTCAAAAAACTAGGGTTGAAGGTCCCATTTGACCCAGCTATTCCCCTTCTGGGTGTCTTCCCAGAAGAATTAAAAACATCGTACCACAGTGATATATGTGCACCCATGTTTATAGCAGCACAATTTGTAATAGCCAGATCTTGGAAACAACCCAAATGCCCATCAACTGAGGAATGGCTAAAATAGATGTGGTATTTTTATACAATGGAGTACTACTCAGCCATAAAGAAAGATAAACTGGAGACTTTTATAGGTAAATAGATGCAACTCGAGAAAATACTCATAAGTGAAATAAACCGGACGCACATATATAAACATCGTATTGTCTCCCTAGTGTGAGAAACTGAAAGAGTAAATAAGATCCAAAATGTACAATAGATATGGTAAAACAGGAAGAAACTGTTCAAAAGGAAAGAGAAACTGGGATGGGGGAATGGAGAAAAGAAAGAAGGAAAAAGAAAAGAATTATATATACATATATATATATATATATATATATATATAATAGTTAAGACAGATACACTACAAATTTCGCTTAGTTCATTGAAAAGATAAATTTGTGCTAATATTGTTTGGGCAATTAAATGCTGATATCTTGTACCCTGAGTAACTAATTTAAAGATAACAATACATAATGTATCAAACTATTGTTACCCTCCTATTATGTTGTTTTGAAATTTTGTTCTATTTTTCTTTTCTCTTTAAAATAAAAAATTTAAATAAAAAAATTAAAAACTCAGGTACATATTCATTACCATAAATCTTGCAAATATGTTCTATAGGCTAAGCTTTTTAATTATATGAGTGACAATGCAGGTCCCGATTTAACTTAAAATCTAACTTTCTCAAGCATTACGTTCTGAAGCAAGGGGCAGATGTTAAGTCCCAGAGTAGTTAAGGAAGGGAGAAGGGAGGGAAACGTACTATGCATCTTGATACAGATTGTTGTGAGAATTTAGTTATACTGTTTTATGAGGAGAACTAATACAATTAATTTTGAAACCTGAATTTAGTAGAAATAGAACTGATCTATGAAACATAGTAATGGAACCTATATAAGTGGGATTTTAGAGAGATCCATGCCATCTCAGATATTTAGGATAGGATGTAATTACAAGAAAAATTGAAATAATGGGATGTGTGGTTTAGGGGATTCTGTAAAGCGCACACAGGGTTTATTTCTGAATTGTTTATTTACATAGAGCTCAAATCTTTGTTTTCAGTTACTAGCCCAGCTGTAGAATAATAGGAAAGTAGTAAGCCATAGAACGACAAGAAATAGTGGTTTATTTGAAAAAGGGCAGTAGGGTTTGGTCACAAAATCCTTTCTTGTCTGTAAGCAGAAAAAAACAGATCTGGATGATCAGAAAGTCAGAAAATAGAATCAAAACTAAGATGATTGCTAAAGTACAGCATTTAGAGCTTTTTATTCCCTCACAGAAGATTCCAGGGAAAATGTAAAATCTTAGAAGATAAAAGGAAGGTGGAAAGAATGATAAAGGGATGCTACAATGAGGAAACAGTGCATTCCAATACCATAAGGCACGTGCTCATTTCAGAGTCCTCAACTATAATTTTCCAAGGATAAGTGCTCTTAGGCCACTTGAGGCTGTGTGGATAGCAGACATTTCCTGCATTAAGTGCTTCTCTATCAGTTGCATGGTGAAATAATGTGGGGTTTAGTATTACACTAATGTCTCTAAACTATTTGTTTTAATTTATGAAATTTAGAATGTTTCTTTAAGAGTTAATCATTCGTGTTCATTCATTTATTCATTCAATTATTCTTCAACTGTTGACTAAATTGTTTATTCTATTGTTAATTCAATCAGCACTTTACATACCTGATTCTAATAAGCACACACACCCAGAGGAATGGCAGATTTCGTGTCCGCCCCCAAAAAACTTAGGATCACAAATGAGCAATAATGTATGAATATTTAGAACACCACGAGATGCATTATAATTTTATAAAAACACTATGAGCTTCTTTCTCAGACTTTCATAGATACAGATAGATGATAGATAGATAAATAAATGTATATGTATTTCTGAGTGTATGTGTCTATGTGTGTGTATTAGATACCCGTATAATAGTCTACTGCTGTAAATGAGTTGTAGAGTTAACATAAATTAACATTGAAGTATTGATTCCATTTCTTGCTGATCTTCTAGACTTTAAACTTTCAATCTTGGTGGACTTTAGTTGGTCTAAATGTTTACACCTCTCAGAGCCCTCCTAGTAACAGCAAATATTTTTCATAGTTTTGAGAGAGGTACCGTTATGTGCTCTTCCAACCAACATATGAGAAAGTTGCTATTATTGTCCTCGTTTTGTAAAGGGGTAACTGTGGTACAGAGATTTGAAATAATTCACCAGAGGAAGTGTAGCTTGATAGGCTTTGAACACTAGCTACAGCATCTGTGCGCGCGATCAGTCTTCCATGCAGTCTCTTCCAACAGAGCTCTAACAGTGAGGTTAAAATAAGAGGATGTATGGGAAAGAGTTTGAAAAGTTTAAGCATACAAAAATGAAAGGTGTAATTATCAAAGGCTGTTAGATCCAAAACTACATTGAAGGAATTCATGTAGTATCTGTAGAGTCCTGCTGTGTTTGCTCAGCACCAGCTTCTCCTTCTTTGGATAAAAATGCCCTTTTTGTCTGCTCTCATTCTCCATGGGTTGGATTGGAATGGCCCCACTCCTGTCTCCAAGGGTGAGAACACTGAAAACTGGTTGTGCTGTCCTCTTGTTCTGGGTCAAGAGTAAGGTTAGTGGAAAGCGAGTCAAATCCCTGTACTTCTTTGAAACATCAAATCCTGGAATGCATAGCTGTGGAAACACAGTATGACAACCTGTAAATCAGACACCTCAGCTTTTCCCCTTGAAGTCTGTCATTAGATAGCTGGGTGGCCTCAGTTTTCTCATCTGCAGTAGTCTTCCAAGTTTCTTTTATTTATGCTTAGCATCAACATAATTATAGATCTCAGGTTTTAATCTATAGGTCGTGTCCATAAACAAAGGACACATGAACGCATTAATCTTTAGACACGTATGTTTGCTTCTTATGGCTGCTTACCATCTTGAGGTATGTCAAGGAGTAGCAAGGTGGTTCCTACCTAAAAAAGCGTGCACCGCGATCTCATCAGTCTCATACCGTGCGCCTCTGCATCGCAGAAAGCCAGCACTTCCACAGCTGCTCCTGTGAGTGCAGGGAGCTGTTTCACCAAGGGACACAGAACTGCAAACACCAGACCTCCGATGCTACCTGAAGAAGAAACGGAAATCCACCTTTCTTTTTAAAATTAAGTACATAAGGAAGGTCACAACCCTCCGCATAATCTGGATAGCACAAGACATCATTCTGCAATTTAGTTAAAGCTGGAATCCATGTTTACACATTGTAATGAATTTCATACACATTGAAATGACGGCATTTTTAGGCCCACAGATTTCTCTTAGCATAACCATCTAAAGAGAGCATTATTCAAAGGAGGCTTTGAGCCAAGACTAGGGATTTTCCTGCAGCTTTTGGTGGCTTCTGACTTTGTGCAATACAGTTACCACTACCCTCCTGTGTGTTCTCAATACCCTTTTTCTCCGCCCCAACCTCCTTCCTTTCTTCAGTACACTTCAATTTGAATAGTAGGTATTTCAGACTCTATGGAAAAAAAACAAAATGTCATAAAAACAAGGTTTAAGGATGACAGCAACATTAAGACCTTAGCACCGAATAGAAGGGTACCGGCAGGTCTGGAGATGGGCGGGGTACTAAGTGTGCCTGTCCCTCACAGAAATGACACTGCTGCCAGAGGCAAGCAGAGCACATTGGCAGCCTCACTGGCTGGAATTCAGTGAAGCCCATCTGATTCCAAGGTACTCTGCTCTAATGTACTCAGCTGATTAAAACAACGTTTTTCTTGTACTTAACAAAATTTCAAGACCTCGAAGATCTCAGACACATTTTCCTACATTTTATAGCGACTCACTAATACATTTACAGTACTGAAATACTTTCCATTTTCCCCATTATTCAAGCGGATTGTTCGTAAATAATTCCTGGACCAAGGTTCTCTCCTGCTTCAGGCAAGCTCCCCTCTGTTCCAGCCCACACAGAACATCTGCATACAACCTGAATGTTCCTGGTGCTGACAGCCCTGCTTCTTCCCCAACTGTCACCATCTGGCCCTCAGCTGTGCACTCCTGAGAACCCACGCAGGCAAATGCCAATCTCTGCTCCCCGAAGGCTGTGAGCTTAGCGTTTCTCCAGTATTCTAACCCAACGGCACAAATAATTCTTAAGTTGGTTTTTTTGGTTGTTGTTTTATTTTGCTTTGTTTTTTTTTTTTTTTCCCCTCCATTACTTTCATTCTCCTAACCTTTAAAATAATAGTTTACATTTACAATAAAAGTGAAGCTTTTAATCAGGGAAAATATTCTTAATTTGCCTTATCACCAGATTGAAAATGAAATGCATATTTTCCATAATGATTTGTTATGTAAGAGCATACAAATACAAATAAATTCTGCTAAGAATTATGACAAGTATACTTGGAAAACAGTTAATTTGAACTATTATGTTAAAAATTCGACAATATTGCTTTAATCAAAAAACTTTTCTCAAAAGTCGCACCAGCTGAAAAACATAATTTTTTTGCATATTATAAAATAACTTTTAACATTGTATGTGGAAATTAAAATGATACTTTTATGATCTCTTTATTAATTCAGCATCTAGTTATTCCTGAGTAACAAGTATTTAACTCAATTAATTAATTTGAGAAATATTTATCAGTGCTCCTATCAGGTCAGCATTAAAAATGAAGATGTGTCTAAAATATGGAAACACTTTGGAGTATGCAGGCTGGGAGCCAAGACAGAAAGAGAAATACTTCCACTTCAGCTCAAAAAGCAGAACCATGCAGACACAAATGCCCTTCAAAAAAATTAAGTACGTGATTTCTCAATCATTTTTATTTCTTTTAAGGTAGAGCTAGGAGATCTTGGATTCATATTTGATTTATTCTGGCAAACAGTCCCTTTTGTTCATAAATAAATAAATTATAAAACAAAACCTCTCTGCCTGATAAAATTTGTTTCTTCAACATTCTGGGGAGATGAATGTGAATATTTAGATCAGAATTAAAATCCTATGGGAAGTTTTTCACTCTCTACATTATCTTCTGATTCCAGTGTTCACAAACTTTAATGTGGAGAGTTTGTAAAAATGAAGATTGCTGGGTCCAGTTCCAGAGTTTCTGTGTAGCAGGTCTGGCATGGGGCCTGAGAATTTCCGTTTGTACCTGGTTTCCAAATGATGCAGCTGGTCTGAAGGCCTAGGTTTGAGAATCTCTGCTGTATCTCAGACTGTTCTAGAAGGAACTACATTTCATGAAATCTCGATTGTGGTGATATACCTATTTCTTAACCACTAACCAACTGTCAATATTCTTCATCAGCCTTTCCAGATCCTTTTTAACATTTGGCACTCATATGCTTTACATATTTAGAGAATTTTGTAGTGATGAATTTATACACCATATGTGAGGTTATGCTTTTTTTATATGGTAGACCTAGAGTATACATACAGCACATTCTGTATACATACAGCACAAGCCTGCCTGTTAAAATATTGTAAAGATGTGGAGGGACATGGCATCAGTCATGAGAAGGCTCTGTACATTGAGCTGTAAGTTGAGGATCTGCCTGGGAGAGAAGGAGGTGGTCCCCGGGCTCACATCCTGGAGCCAGGCAAGAGGGATGAGAGTCAGCATCAGATGCAAAGCTGCAGATAACCTTGTTTTTTTACTATTGGTGATTCCTCTGTCTTTCTTATTATAAAATAGAATCAATTAACTTATAGGGGAGATTTTTCAAAATTTAGATGAAATCATAATTTTACAGTAAAATATTTGCTGACCAGTAATATTAATGTTCACTCCAAATTCTGATGCCAAATCTCATCCCCCTTGCCTGGCTTCAGTGTGGGAGTCTGACAGTTATTTCCCTCTGCCACACTCAGGTCCCCAATTTACATCTCAGTGTCAGAGCTTTCCTGTGACTGGTGCCATTAGCCTCCATGTCTTTGCTATATTTTAACAGACAGAATTCCCTTGGTTATGTTGTACTAAACTATGCTATAGTGAAGTGCTTTTGTCTGAAGTTTTGACTAAATTGTGATTTCCAAACTAAGAACGTTTTATTTGAATTAACAACAAAACCCATGAGATTTCCTCAGAAAGAAATATTTGTTATTGTTAACATTTTACATTTCTATTTAATCAAATTAAAATACCTTAGAGATCAGAGACAAAACACAAACTGGATTAATAAAATCATAAATAATTGCAACTACAAATGTTAAAGTAGCCAAAAAAAGAAACTGAAAGGCAGGGATCAAGATTTAGGACCTGGGGCCGGTGAGATGGCTCAGCGGCGTAAGCGCCTGCCTTGCAAGCGCGAGGGCCCGAGTTCGACTCCCGGAACCCACATACGAAAAAGGGGCCGGTGATATCGCTCAGCGGCACGGGTGCCTATTGGCACGCGAGGTCCTGAGGTCGACCCCCCGGTACCCACAAAAAAAAAAAAAAAAAAGATTTAGGACCTGGAGAAATAGCTCAGTGGTAGAATATATGTTTAGTATATGTAAGGCCCTATGTTCAGTCCCAAGCGCCCAAAAGAAAAAGATTCCAGACCTACTTTGGACAGTAATAGGTTGTGTGATCTTCAGAAAATTCTAACCTCTCAGACATTCAATTTTCACATCAGGAAAAAACATGCATAACCGAGTACAGAAACTACTCTTTTGAAGACTGGTGGTTCCCAGTATAGAGTTCCTGAGCCAGCCAGGCTAAGGAAGCTTTTTCAGTGGACCACAAGAAGCTATGTTTCTTTGAGGAAATGTATCATAATTTAATCTGAAGTGAATCCTTAGATTGTGATCCCCTTGCAAAAAGCACCAGGTTACCATGTTACTGAGGGAAGAAGGTAATTGTAATATGAAGGGGGAAAAAAAAAGAAAAAAAATATATACACATATATATATATTTCATGGGCAGACCATGTTTAAATAGTAGCCACACTCTGTTACCATGTCAGCGCCAAATCTAGCTGTCTTTGGCCTCAACAGCTTTACTCTATGATGGTCACTAGGTGCATGTACACTTTCAACCAAATAATGCCACAGCAACAAGAAAATCAACTGCAGACTGAAGTCAAACATCCTCAGCAAGGACCAGGGTCTTCAGAAGAGAAAGTCTTGAATGTCAAAGGATTAAGGAGCACTTTGGGCCTGCACCGTTTTTTCTTTCTCTCTTCGCCTCCATACCAAGCTTCCTCTGTGGAATTTATACAGAAAGTTAAGTGTGAGGTGACGGTCTGTGAGGTGAAAATAGGCCAAAATAAAAACAAACAGCATTCTTGTCACGCCTTATCATTGTATGGAATCTTTCGGTAAAGATATACATTTGGATACAAGTATGAGTGAAATAAACTTATTTTCATAATTTTAAAAGTAGACTTCCAGGGGAGGGACCTCTATTTTACCTGGACTCAGTTTAAATGGTCCTTTTCTGGAACTAATTACTGCCAAATAGTAAGCATTGCTTATACTTTAACATGCCTAATGGAAATAATAAATTTAACCAGTCATCTTGCTCAAGTTAACTAAAATATCAAATTTCTTTGGCTTTGACCAACAATATATGCACCCAATATAATAATCATTAGTATTTTACATTGATCAAAGTCAATGATTAATATGGTTCATTAATAAAATTCTAAGAAAGGATTTATTAGTCATTAGATACAGTTTCGTTACCAAAGTTTTGGAAACATAGGGCCCATGGTGAATGAGTGAATAATAAAAGTTCTCCTTAATATGAATAGATTAGAATTCAACAATATACACTAACCCTTAAATTTTACAGAAGCAGAAACTGAAGCCAAATTAGGTCGCAACATGCCCAGGTCCCCTTCCAACTCTATATTTTTATTTGTCTAGTGAATCTATGCTACCTTCCTAAGCCTTCCATATATTACAAAGTCTAATAAATCTCACTGACGATAAATATATTCAACTTTAATTCCTCCTGGTTCAACCAGAATATATTTCTTCTGCTGTTAAATTCCATTCCATCATACCTTAGGAAAGTGACTGATTAAATGAAACATTCTGTGGATTGTGTTATAATGGTTTAATGTTCAGGCTTGGTACCTTAGCCCAGTAATCTGTACTGGTAAAATATATTTTAGAAAATGTTTGTAACATATGCCTCAAATCCCCTTCACAGAACATGTTGCTTTAAATAATGAGGTAAAAAAGAGTTTGGCAAAAAGCATTTTGTGTTCTGCCAAATCCAGCGTTCTGGGCAAAAATGGCTTGTGAAATTAAGGCTAAAACATTGGTTCCTGCTTCTCTACAAAAATTTATAATATTTTCTTAACTCACAATACTTAGAATTTCAAGTGTATATTTTGTCATCTTTTAGGAAGATGGAAAGGAATGTTAATTGAAAAATAAGGAAAATATTTAAATAATCTCATGAGTATTATTGTTAAGGATCTATTTGTTAAGGATCTATCTATTCACAGCTTAGTGAATAAGATCTGTATATTTTACTTTTTCTATAACTCATCTAAATTTTCCTATAGAAAATTAAAGAAAAGAAACCTCTAAAATGCTGCTGTGACTAACCGAAGCCCCTTTGATTGGATGCAACTCTAAAATTCCATTGGAAGCAAAAGACCTTGGAAGGCAAAGGGTTGGCTCCTCCCCAGCAAACTGACCAACGCCTTATAATGAAAGCAAATCTCCAACCCAATTTGGGCATATCGATAGACATTTATTTAACAAACAAATATTAACAACATGATTTAAAAACAGTTCTTACAACCTGTCTGTTAACTTGAAGGTATGCCAGCTCTCTTTTCTTTAGGGAAAATTTCCTCAAGGTAGATCAATAATTCACAGGCAGGATCCTGTGCTTCCTGATGTGCCTTGAACAGCTAATAAACCTAAGAACCAATGAACTGACAAAAATAATCATCTATGTAGCCTGGGGGCCTTTCCCTGCGGCACAGGTCTTAGGCTTCATTGGGTTCATACAAGGGTAGAAAGTTTCTAAAACACCTTAGCAATCATGAATACTTTTAAAGTCACTAGTAATGGCCCCATTTCTAACATTCATCATGCCTAAAAATAAACCTTGAATTTCCCCAGATAAAAACCACTTCTGACATTTAGTATGCTAATTAGCCAAGTTTCAGGTGTTGAGATGCAGAGAGCTGAAGCACTTGCACTGGTTACCTCCAAGAAAGAGGTGTTGTCCTCTGATAAATAGCTGCAGACCATCTTTAGAATCCCCTTAAAGCCACTGACTATGCTTGATTTAAAGCTGAAACTAAAGGGCCACCTCTCTGACAGTGTACTGTATTTGCTGGACCATTTTTTAAATTGTTGTAGACCTCATAACCAAAAATTGATTATTATTACTGCTACACATTTTGAAACAGTGTTTGTAAGAATAACCAATGAAATAACAAAAGGAATGGTAGACCTTTATCTGTATGAATTTGTAAATACTACTCATGGTAGAGGTTTTTAATAGTTAATTGACTGCTATGTTAAATTTAGGTTTATATATATTCCCTTAATTCTTGCTTTAAAGCATTCAGAGATGGTTTTATAAACAAGATGAGCTTTAAAGGAAAAAGCATGTTACTGTGCTTTTCTTTCCTTTTTTAATGCTAGTTGCTAAGCATTAGAATGGTGAAAACTATTTTTAAATTTAAAAGCACTTTCATTATCTTGCTTTTATGAATACATGTGTACACAGAGGATTAATTGAAACACTGAATAGGGCTTGACACTGAGTTGAGAAAAATAACTGATCTTCTAAAGAGATATATCCGAAACTGCCATTCCAGAGAAACTAGGAAAGCGAGAAAGGGGAGATTGAAATACTATTGTCCTTTAAAGCCTAGAATGTTAGGGGAAGTCAATTGACATTCTTTGAGTCATTAAGTGTCAGGAATGTCCAAGTACTTTATATGCAATGTTTTACTAAATACATTCACAATAGTCTATTTAGGGATGACAACATTATGTAGCTGCTAAAAGACCACACCTTAAAACCACAAAGATCTAGTTTCCAATCTTAGCATCACCATGCTCTCTCTGGAGTCATTGTCACATTTTCTTCTTTCTGCTTGAGTTTCCTCATCAAAAAGTAACACTATTTATTTTCTGGGGCTGGGTTGTTCATGTCTTAATGGCTGGCTAAAACAACAAAAAATTTTTTTTCAGAAGTTCATTTTTTGTTTGGTGGTGCTGGGGATTGAACTATGGGTCTCATATATACTAGGCAAACACTTTACTACTAAGCTACACCCCTCCTCCAAGAAAAAATTTTTCTTATGGTATAGCTACAATACTTCTGCCACTGAACATGTGGTTTTCCCACATCAAACAATTTTCTCCAGTTCTCTATGGACACCAACAGGGTATCCTACAATTTAACCTGTAGTCCCCCCAAACTGCCACCCACTTCAGCAATTGCAAGTAGTATGTCCACAGGCTACCAATACACCTTTCAGATTTGGCTACAGGTCCGGGTTCCCAAGACCCCGTCTTCAAGCTCAATAATTTGCTACAGTTGTATCAGCTAACATAGGTCCTTGCTTTAGTGATAATAAAAGTCAAAACGAAAGCATGAATTTATAGAAAAAGTTTTAATAGGAAAGTAGAGGGGGGCCGGTGATATAGCTCAGCGGCATAAGCGCCTGCCTGGCAAGCGCAAGGTCCTGCATTCGACTCCCAGTACCCTCATATAAAAAAAAAAAAAAAAAAAAGTGGAGGGAAGATAGGAAAAAAGACTTCAGAGCACATTTGATACACCATTCAGACTGCCCCCCACAGAATCTGGAGGCCAGTTTTTAAGGAGGGCAAGGTCTGGTCTGAAAGGCAATTTAGTTCTCATCCGAGGAATCCTTATGACTTGAGGGACAAATCCAGGGCAATGGAGACTTCTAGGTCTTCTCAGTCTTCAAGGGTGATAAGATAGACTAGATAGATTGAGGGCTAATAAAGCAGACCCTCTCCTAATGACTAACATTCACAAAATGAAGATCAAGTTTTGTTTTACTTTTAGTTACCTCTTGGGTATTTGTAGGTATAAGTAAAAAGTCATAATTTTTAACAAAAATCCACTGTTAAGTCCCCAACTACCTTAGAATAAAACACAAATGATGCTTGCAATGAGTAATGTATTAAAGGCCCAGGAGTTTGCATGTTCTTTGTCTCTACAGTGATCTCTGACCGTGTTGTGACTGTGTCATATAACCACTCACAGAACACAAAGAAACATTTCACTTACTATTACCAGCTTATTATAAGGTTACAACTCTGGAACAGCCAAATGGAAGAGAAGCACGGGACAAGGTGTAGGGTAAGATGTACTATATCCCCATCACTCCATGTAGTCACTAACTCAAAAGTTCTCCAAATCCTGTTGTTTAAGGGTTACAGAAGTTACATTACATAGTTATGGTTGATTAAATTATTAACCATTGCTGATTGCTTCATCTCCAGCCCCTCTCCTCTGTTCATCTGCAGGACCTGGAAAGAGGTTGAAAATTCTAGCCATTTAATTACAAGGTTGGTTCGCTTGGCAACCAGCCCCCACCCTTCAAGAGTCACCTTATTGGCAAAAAGTCAGGTATAATTGAAAGGGACTTATGAATAACAAAAGATGTTCCTCTTACCCTCTCATGCAGGCAATTCCAAGAGTTTTAGTTTTAGCTCCTGTTCCAGAACTGAGGTCAGAGACCAAATATATATTTCATATTTTATCAATTTGGCATATACTCATCACTAAAATGTAGAATCTATTTCCTTACTATTAATTAATCAGCATTTCTAAAAAAGAAATATAGGCTGAATTGCCCCATCCCATCATGTTGAAGCCCTAACACTCCTCTCCATGTTGGAATGTGACTATATTTATATATGAGCACTTTAAAGAGATTATGAAGTTAAAACGATGCTGTGAGAGTGGTTCATAACCCAGTCTGATTGGTGCCCTTACAGGAAAGGGAACTTGTACACACAGACACGAGGTTGTGTGTGAACAGAGAAGACCCAGTCTGGACACGGCACCAAGGTGACCACTGCAAGCTCAGGGGAGAGGCCTCGGGGGAACCAGACTGGCTGACACCTGGATCTTGGACTTCCAGCTGCAGAACCATGAGGAATAAAGTTCCTGTCTTTTATACCACTGTGATGTTAGGTATGGCAGCTCTAGTGAACTGATATGTATTAAAAAAAAAAAAAAAAAAAAAAGCAGAAATATCCATGTACTAGTACTGACATTAATTTAATCAAAATCTTTAAAACAAGATGTTTGATGATGGCATCAAACAAACTGCAATACAGAAGTTAAAGCAAATTTTTCTGAAACAAAGAATATTCCAAGTGGTAGAGTAGCAAATGGGACACATTTTAAGAAGCACCTATACATTTTTTATAAGTAGAATGGGGACAAGTGAAATTTAGTGTTGGTAGCATCTATTCATGTATCATGGGGCACTCATCAGGAATCTTTTGTGCCCTCTGTGCCAAGTCCAGATGATAGGAAGACACATTTAACACTGTCCCTGCCTTTAGAGAGCCCAGAGGGAAATAGTAAATCATGCATTTTATAAAAACACTCCAAACTGCTCAGAAAGGTGGTAAGTTAATGAGTTTTTATAACTCCCAGAGAGATAAGGAAAAGCAACCTAAGGAATCAACATGGGCTCTTGTATGAAGACATTGATCTTAAAAGCAGTTTGATCCACAAAGGTCAATAGAATTCTAATACAGTATTAGCTGAGTATAAGAAATAAAACAGAAAAACATACCTTGTAAGAAGCTATGGAATCGTTATATTTCATATGTGCTTCTACTGCCTTCAAATTATTTTTAAAAGATATATCCACTGTGCTGCATGTCTGTATATACCACACTGTTGCAGCCCTTCCTGTCTCCCTCCAAGACTGCAGTAGCTTCCAATTTTTTTTTTTTTTTTAATACTGGGAATTGAACCCAGGGTCTTCCCACTGAGCTACATCCCCGATCCTTTCTATTTTTTATTTTGAAACAGGGTCTCCTAAGTCTTCCAGGCAGAGCTAAAATTTGGGACCATTCTGTCTCAGTATCCCACAGTACTAAGATTTTAGGGGTGCACCACCACACCCAGCTTTGTAACTTTCAATCTTTTCCCTCAGTAGGATGGGTAATAACCCATCCTTCACAAAGCAGCCAGGGTTTCAAGAATCCGATCATGTCATTCTCCTATTTAAATCTTTTCAAAAATGTCTTAGTTCAAGTAGACATGGATTCAAGGTCCTTTGCCCATAAAGTTCTGTGTGATCTAGCTCCTGCCTACCTACCTATTCTAATCTCTAGTCACCATCTTTATGCTCAATTCTTTCTATTTTGTAAGTATGCAAAGGTTGCACTAGATATTCTTTGCTTGAAATACCCTTATCCCTGATACTTACATGCCTCCCACCTTCTCTGTGTTTTAATTTAAATACGATCTCTTCAGAGAAAACTTTTCTAAGTACACAGTCTAAGGTTAACTACCAAGTACAGTACCACATATCAGATTATTTTATTTTCAATATAGCACTTCTCATTATCTGGTAACTCTTTTTTTGTTTCATGTCTGCTCTGTCCCAGTCCCCTCTCAGAGAGAGACAGAGAGACAGAGAGAGAGACAGAGACAGAGAGACAGAGAGAGACTGCCAGTCTTGTTCATTGCTATATCCCAGCATCCAAAATGCATACCCACAGTAGGTACTCAATAACTATGGCTCAGATGGTATGTTAATACAGAAAGCAGCTTAGGTAGTATTACAAAAGTATGGCCACAATTGAAACATATCACTCCCTTCTACTTTGGAAAGATAAAAGCCGAAGCGAGACATAAAGAACCTGTATTTTTAAAGTGTTCTTAGTGTGATTGTGGACTCTGAACTCTGGTCACACAATTGCAGTGCTTAAGAGAAACACTTCTTTTTTTTTTTTGTTTTTTTTTTTTTTTGTGGGTACCGGGGGGTCGACCTCAGGACCTTGCGCGCCAACAGGCACCCGTGCCGCTGAGCGATATCACCGGCCCCTTTTTCGTATGTGGGTTCCGGGAGTCGAACTCAGGCCTTCGCGCTTGCAAGGCAGGCGCTTACGCCGCTGAGCCATCTCACCGGCCCGAGAAACACTTCTTAAAAGTGGTAGTTTAGGGCCGGTGAGACAGCTCAGCAGCGTAAGCGCCTGCCTGGCAAGCGCAAGGGCCCCAGTTCGACTCCCGGATCCCACATACGAAAAAAGGGCCGGTGATATCGCTCAGCGGCACGGGCGCCTGCTGGTGCGCGAGGTCCTGAGGTTGACCCCGGGTACCCACAAAAAAAAAAAGTGGTAGTTTAAAGACACAAATAATGACTAACAGGAAAATCTGCATTTATTCAGAAAGCAATCCGAGCACATAGATTCAAAGTGGTTAGCTTCTTGAAGATGTAGCTCCTGTAATAATCTGCACTGCCACCAAAAATAAATATTGGAAAAATTTAAGATGTGCTAGATTCTTTCTTGTGAACTAATGCTCAGTATATACAAATGTAAGTTTGATTCTGAATTCAATTGTAAGTAAGTTTAATCCAAAAAGTCTATCTTGTCCTTAGGTGCTGATTATAAGTAAAGCATATTAGGGTTTACTCTGTTCCTAAAACCTACTATCATGATAATATTCTGAGTTGATTTGAATGGGATTAAAATTTACACAGTTATGATTTGATTGATTTTCCATGGAAAAATAATTCACTAGAACTTTTCAAGAAAAAGAGTTTATCATATAAAACTCTTAGTTTAACTTCATCATAATTTAACTCTGTAGTTACTTCTTGGAGGATATGACTTAGAATGAAATATTCAAAATACATTTTAATAAGTGAGTTGTATTTTTGGAGGTTAAGTATTTTTCAGTGAATGCAAATGGCAATACTCCAAAAATGGTCATTACCTGGAGTGATTATCTAGACTTGAAGGTTTGCAAAGAATACATCTCCCTCAGTAATCTTTCACAAAGTTTACTTCTTCTAACTATAGACTGTTTCATTACATCTAAACAAAATGTATAATTATTAAAGGTCATTTAAAAATTTTTCTATCCTCAGTAATGTATAACATGACATTTTAGTTCAGCATATATGTACCGGTGATGCTAATTCAACATCTTTTACTAATTAAATAATGATTTTGGTGTATTGTCTCCTATATGTTGAGTGATTTGACAAATATTTCCTTAGAATCTACTTTAAAATGGCATTGTATTGGACATTGAGTTATTCATTCATTAATTCATTCAAAACCTAATGAGACTTTTCTTTATTCCAGATGTACTTCTGGATACTAGAGAGAGACAGGTCAGATAATGGTTCTGTTTTTAAGCCATAAGCAATCTTGAAAGAAATCTCAGGGGCCAAGGACATACCTCAAGTGGCACAGTGCCTACCTGGCAAGTGTGAGGTCCTGAGTTCAATTTCCAGTTCCCAAAAAAAGAAAAAACAGAAATCTCTTTTTCTATGCATTGGTAGTTTTTTTTTTTAATTTCTCCAATGAATGGAGAATTAAAGTAGGATTTCAAAAACACGATTTATCATATTTAAATTGATGGCATTGAGGAGTTATTTTGATTTTGCTTAGATATTTGATTTCTTTCTCACTGTCACAGATATTTGAATATGGAAATTCTTACATTATTAACTCTGCTATTTATATATTGTTGTAGCAAAATCAGTTTTGCTTTCTGTACTAAGAATAGCCTTTTTTTTTTTTTTTTTGTGGGTACCAGGGGGACTACCTCAGGACCTCGCGCGCCAACAGGCACCCGTGCCACTGAGCGATATCACCGGCCCCTTTTTCGTATGTGGGTTCTGGGAGTCGAACTCGGGCCCTCGCGCTTGCAAGGCAGGCGCTTACGCCGCTGAGCCATCTCACCGGCCCTAAGAATAGCCTTTTTTTGTGGATAACTAAAGGCAACCAAATTTATAATGGAATTGTGCTCTACTAGCTTATTTGGAGGTTAGCTGTTTAAATCCGAACAAATTCCCTGTGGATGCTGTATTGCATGCATTGGTTTGGCTCTTCGACTTGTTTTAAAGCATATTTAACCTGTAACAGAGTGAAAATACATTAGTAGTAGTACCAGCCTAAATCCTGTTTCCCAGAAGTAGGAACTCATTTGGAGCAGAAAAAGGAGGAATAGAAGCATTTCTTATATTTCCTAGTCTTAGAGTCCCCATTACATGTTATTAGAAATTAAAAATATATTTTTATAGCAGGATTTTTCAAATTTGCATGAGCATAAAAATCATCTGAGGATTTTGTTAAAATGCAGATTTGCTTCACTGGGCTCTGGAAGGAGCCTGGAATTCTATGTTTCTAGCAAGCTCATAGGCAATGTTGCACTGCCAATCTTCAGACCACACCTTCTGTGACAACTTAGATTCCCTTAGCTAATCATAAGACTTCAGTCCTCACAGTCCTTCTACCCAAGCTACCCTGCGTTGATTGTTGTCTAAATTTACTGTGACAACCTGCCATTCCTCCTCCCCTTAAAATGTTTCTCACTTCTACACTCATCACAAGATCCCTCATCTTCACAAATAAAGCTGATTTCAGCTAATATCTAGAAGAAAAACTGATTTAAATTACTTCATTTGGTAGGACTAATGTCATATTAACCTGAAAAGTTCTTCAATTTTCCTTTGTGTGTATGTGGTGCTGCGGATCAAATCCAGAGCACATTATGCATGCGAGGCAAGCACTCTAGCCCTGAGCTACATCCCCAGGCTAGATTTTTAAGAAGGATTTGCCTTAGCTCAAGGGCATCTCCAGCTGCAAAGAGTTTTGAATGTGGTGTAAAGAAAGAAAAAAAAAAAAAAAAAAAAAAAAGCCAGGCTGGTGGTGCATACCTGTAGTCCCAGCTACTTGGGAAGCTGAGGCAGAAGGATCATTTGAGCCCAGGAGTTCAAGATCAGCCATGGTAACATAGTGAGGACTCACACACAGTGCTGGGGAAGGGATATTTTTGAGCCAAGACCTGTCCTGAAGCCCATTTGGGGGTTTGCCTAAGGACTCAATCATCCCTAGGGATGCAAAGTTACTCCTGTGTCTAACAGCCTCTTCTGTTTATCCACTTCTGGACTAACAAAGCCTTTGACACAACAGGTTGACTACTTATTCATTATTAAATTCTCTTTGAAACAACTAACACTTATCAAGCCCCTATGTTGTACGGGGCACTTGATCAATTGTCATATTCATAATCCAGCACTCAAGAAGTTTATGGTTTAATATGGCTGCAATTTTACAGAATTCTTTCCTTAGAGGAAACTAATTTCTGCATGTGTCCCAGTTCACTCTGTTGTTGCTTCTTGTACTTACAGAAAGCTACTTGTAAATTTGGGGAAGTCACAGTCTTTGGGGGCTTTTATTTTTGAATTTACCCTCTCCATTCTAGCTCCAGAGTTTAATATTACTACTTCTAGGTGATCTGTTTTCATATCCCCCTTATTCCCTCTGGTCTCCATGGACCTACACCAGTGTTACTCCTCCTGCTCTTTCATTAGATATATCATTTCTTAAAAAGTACGTCCTGGGTCATGTGTGGGAGCTCACACCAGTAATTCCAGCACTCAAGAAGCTGAGGCAGGAGGATCATGAGTTCAAGGCCAGCCTGAACTACAAAGTGAGACAGTGTCTAAAACAAAAAAGTCTTTGTGTTGTCTTACTCTTGTGTCAGTATTTGTTTAGTGAAAATCTTTTGAAATTTCAAGATTAAGTTTATTAAATTGAGTAAAAATTGATTGCCTACAGCCGCCTTTTTACCTCTGTATTTCACCAGTACAATATTAATTTATAAAGAATAAGAATGAGAATGAAGAGAAGTGAGGAAGAATAGGAAAGAGAAGAAGAAGTAAAACAAGAATAAAGAGGAGAAGAAAAAAGAGGAGAAGGAAAAGAAGAAATTAGATTTAGGCATTGTCAGGTTCATCATACACTGCAGGCGCCACTATTATCATAAGTATGTGTGTCCTCTACCCATTACCTACTGGCTACCTGGAAATATTTGAATTTTTTTTACTATTTTTTACATTTATACTTTCTATACTGTATAATACAAGGAAAAATACTACAAATTAACTCGTTCAGTCACTTTCCTGTACTTGTTAAAGAGTTTCTGAAAAGATCTCACTCTGCTGCCACTATAGATGTCATGATTGCCATCTTGCACCCCGCGGTTTTGGAGTCTGAGCTAGACAGTATAGTAGAGCTCTTCAGAGAAACAGAATGGACAGGATGGTGCTGCAGTTGGAGTGTTGTCTTAGTTACTTTTCTCATTGCTGAGACAAAATACCCAACACTCAAAGTTAAAGGAGGAAAGGCCTATTTCAGCTTACAGTTTGTAGAGGTTTCAGTCCATAGTCAGTGGGTTCCAAGGCAGGGTGGTATAGTAGGGGAAAAGCAGTTCATGGTGTGGCAACCAGAAGGCAGCAGAGAGCAGCAAGCAGCAGCAGCAGCCTGCCTTCTTTCTGTCCCTTCATATTCCATCCAGGCTATAAGCCTATTGATTGGTACCGCTTACACCCAAGATGGGCTCCATTATCCACACCCTTAATCCACATTCATATTCTCCAAATCCAACCACCTCTGAAAATCCCCATCTATGACCACATGAAGTTTTGGGAACACATCTAGATATAAGGCATAACAAGTGTTGAAGAACCCCCAAAGGTCTTTGTACCAAAGGCTGGATCTTGAGTGTGATGGTATTGGGAGGTGCTCAAAGGTGGACATTTGAGAGAAGATGGCTTCTGGGATGTCCTTAGGTCATCTATTTTTGAGTCACTGAAGACATGCCCAGAAGGGGATTGTGGAACCTGGGCTTCTTCTTTTCTCTTTTCTAGTTCCTGGCCAGGAGCTGAGCAGTTTGCTTTGCCACACACTCCCTGCCATTTCTGTCTGTCATGCCTACCCCATGCCTACCCCAGGTCTACCTGATCTTGAACTGGAACCTCCAGACTGTGAGCCAAAATAAATTATATTCTCCTTATAAATTATCTCATAATCTTTTTTTTTTTTTTTTTTTTTTTTTTTTTTTTTTTTTTGTGGGTACCGGGGGGACGACCTCAGGACCTCGCGCGCCAACAGGCATCCGTGCCGCTGAGCGATATCACCGGCCCCTTTTTCGTATGTGGGATTCGGGAGTCGAACTCGGGCCTTCGCGCTTGCAAGGCAGGCGCTTAAGCCACTGAGCCGTCTCACCGGCCCCAAAATTATCTCATAATCTTATCCTTGTAAGTTATCTCAGGTTTTTAGTTGTAATAATGGAAAGTTGATTAACACAGATGGCATATAGATAATAGACAGACAAAGAGATTTATTTAAATCTCTTGATTACACTTGATTTCACTTGATTACAAAGGGGAACAAATCCCAACTATACAGGGTGAACCAGTAGGTTAGCAATCAGGAAGACCCAACACTGCAGTTCAGGTCTAAATATCATTTAGAGGCAGAATTCTCTCTCACTTGGAGAGGTCAGCGTTTGGCTCTATTTTGGTCTTCAAGTCATTGAATGAAGCCCACTCATATTATGGAAGGCAATCCTTTTTACTTTTAACATTGAGGAACATTGATTTAAATGTTCATCTTTCCAAAACATTCTACAAAAACATCCAGAACATTGTTTGAGGACTTAACTAGTGACAAGGCAAGCTGACACGTAAAAATTAATCACCATAACAGGAACAGGTATCAAAACAAAGACAAAAAGATATTCGATTTTACAATAATATGTCAAGATAGTCTCATATATGAGAATTGTCCTAACACTTCCCAGGAGTGATCTGACCACAGTGTTTTGAATAGTCTGTCCAGTTTGGTACCTCTATCTCAGTAGCTGTGTTTATATACCCAGGGATTATCAAGCTTCATGAGTCTGTGTGGGATAGCGGTAGGATGAAAAAAGAGGGAGAGGGGCAATGTAGTCCTTTGAGGAGAAGTTAATAAATATTTCTTTCATTACAAAGGATTTTATTCTAGTACTGTTAAAGAAATTTCCACTATGAAATTACTAGAATCATTTAAAATTCTTGAAGCTTACATTTTATGTGATAAAACTATGAAACTTAAATCTTTGACAAAAGCACTCATTTTCATTTTGCAAATATATTCTTGTATTGAATTCCTTCTAACAATTTCTACTTCCATTCATGTGTAGAAGTTCCTGAGACATTTATGCTGAGTCTAGATGGTCTCTTTGTTCTATGTTTATTTGACTTGTGATTTTTCCAATTAAAAAATACTGAATCTAAAAAATAATTGACCTTTTAAACTTGTATGAATTGAGAGGAATGGCCAGGTGACATAAAAATGCAGGTCCAAACTACAGTTTAGTTTACTTCTGTCTAAACAAATAGTGAGAATTGACAGTCAGCTCAAAATAAAAGTATCAGAGGTGGCTCTTAAGCTTTTTAACATAAGATAATTCAGATTTAAAGTCATTGTATTGTGCACATATCAATTTGTGTGAAATAGTTTATCACAAAGCTAACATTCAGTTTTTAAGTATAGAAGAAGTTACTAGACTATGGACAATTAAATTTACATTTCTTGTATTTTTTATTTTAACTTGGTTCCATTAAGGTGTCTGTGCCTCATAGGCCTCATAAGGAAAGAGGTTAGCAATCAGGAAGACCCAACACTGCAGTGGAGTCATTGCTGTGACTGTACCTGACCATGTGGTTCAAGAGCCTTTGGGAATGGCTTGTGGGAAGAGTTTGGAAAGGTTTGGAGATGTTGCCTGAAAGAGTAGAGCTGGGACACCTTAGGCTGTTCTGTATGGGAGATTCTTGTCAGAGCTCAAAAGACCAGAATGCTGATAGAAATCCTACCGGTAAAGACCAGGTTTGGGAGGCTTCTACTGGGAAGAAGGATTGCATCGTTGGACTCTAGATGATATATATTATGGCTTGGCAGAAAGTTCATCTACATTTTGCTCATGTCCAGAGATATTGCCTGACACTGAGATTAAGGGTGGCAGACTAAGTAATCTGTCAAAAGAAATTTCAAGGCAGTCTAATGTTGAGGTGGTGGTATGGCTACTGTTGGGGGCTTTTAGCCAGATTTTTTATTTTATTTTATTTTATTTTTTTTTATTTTAAAGAGAAGAAAAAAACAAAACAAATCAAAAGAAGAACAAATTTTCAAAACAACATAATAGGAGGGTAACAATGGTTAATACATTACGTATTACTATCTTTAAGTTAGTTATTCAGGACACCAGACATTACCATTCAATTGTCCAAACATTATTGGCACAAACCTTACTCTTCAATGAACTAAGTAAACATGGTAGTGTATCTATCTTAACCATCTTATATATATATATACAATTTTTTCCCCTTTCCCTTCTTTCTTTTCCCTATTCCAGTCTCTCTTTCCTTTTGACCAGTTTCTTTTTGATTCACCATATCTATTGTACATTTTGGATCTTATTTACTCTTTCAGTTTCTCATACTAGAGAGATAATACGATGCTTACACATGTGCTTCTGGTTTATTTCACTTATGAGTATTTTCTCGAGTTGCATCCATTTACCTATAAAAGTCTCCAGTTTATCCTTCTTTATGGCTGAATAGTACTCCATTGTATAAAAATACCACATCTTTCTTATCCATTCCTCAGTTGATGGGCATTTGGGTTGTTTCCAAGATCTGGCTATTACAAATTGTGCTGCTATAAACATGGGTGCACATATATCACTGTGGTACGATGTTTTTAATTCTTCTGGGAAGATGCCCAGAAGGGGAACAGCTGGGTCAAATGGGACCTCCAACCCTAGTTTTCTGAGGAATCTCCACACTGACTTCCACAGTGGCTGTACCAGTCGACACTCCCACCAACAGTGAAGAAGGGTTCCTTTTTCCCCACAGCCCCTCCAGCATTTGTTATTAGTTGATTTCTTTATAGTAGCCATTCTTTCTGGGGTGAGATGGTATCTCAGTGTTGTTTTAATTTGCATCTCTCGAATGACTAGTGATGTTGCACATTTTTTTGTATATTTGTTTGCCATTAGTATTTCTTCATCTGAGAAATGTGTATTCATCTCAGATGCCCATTTTTGGAGTGGGTCTTTAAATTTGGGAGGTCTGATTTTTTTGAGTTCTTTATATGTTCTCGATAGTAGTCCTTTGTCTGAGGAACAGCTGGCAAATATTTTTTCCCACATTGTGGGTTGTCTCTTCACTCTGTTGGTGGTTTCTCTTGCTGTGCAAAAGCTTTTTAATAAGATGAGATCCCAGTTATTGATTCTTTGGGATAGTTCCCGTGCGGTTGAGTTTTTATTCATAAAGTCTTTGCCTACACCAATGTCTCCAAGGGTTTTACCTATCCTACTTTCCAGCAGATTTAATGTTTCTGTTTTAATATTTAGATCTCTGATCCATTTTGAATTTAGTTTAGTGCATGGTGAAAGATATGGATCTAGTTTTAATCTTCGGCATGTGTAGAGCCAGTTTTTCCAGCACCATTTATTAAAGAGGCTATCTTTCTTCCAGCGAATGTGTTTGGCACCTTTGTCAAAGATAAGGTGGCTTAGTATGTCTGGGGTTGTTTCAGCATCTTCTAATCTGTTCCATTGATCTTCAGGTCTGTTTTTTTGCCAGTACCACACTGTTTTTATCACAGTAGCTTTATAGTATAATTTCAAGTCGGGGATTGTGATGCCCCCTGCCTTGCCTTTGTTGCCCAGAATTGCCTTTGCTATTCTAGGTCTCTTCTGATTCCAAATGAATTTTAGGATTGTTTTCTCTAATTCTGTGAGATATGCTGTTGGAATTTTGATTGGAATTGCATTAAATCTGTATAACAATTTTGGAAGTATGGCCATTTTCACTATATTGGTTCTTCCTATCCAGGAGCAAGGGATATCTTTCCATTTTCTGATATCCTCTTCAATCTCCTTTTTCATAGTACTGTAGTTTTCAGTATAGAGGTCTTTTACATCCTTCGTGAGGTTGATTCCTAGGTATTTCATTTTTTTGGATGTTATTGTGAAAGGTATTGTTTCCCTAATTTCTCTTTCAGTAAGTTTGTTATTTGTGTACAGGAAGGCTATTGACTTTTGAGTATTGACTTTGTATCCAGCTACACTACTGAATTTGCTTATTAAATCTAGCAGTTTTTTAGTGGAGTTTTTGGGATCTTCTGTGTAGAGTATCATGTCATCTGCAAATAATGATAATTTAACTTCTTCCTTTCCAATCATTATTCCTTTTATTTCTTTCTCTTGTCTAATCACTCTGGCTAAAGTTTCCAGAACTATGTTGAATAAGAGTGGGGACAGTGGACATCCTTGTCTTGTTCCTGATTTTAGAGGGAAGGCTTTCAGTTTTTGGCCATTTAGTATAATATTGGCTGTTGGTTTGTCATAGATAGCTTTTACCAGATTGAGATAAAGACCCTCTATTCCAATTTTCTGTAGGGTTTTTATCATGAAAAGGTGCTGGACTTTGTCAAAAGCTTTTTCTGCATCTATTGAGATGATCATGTGATTTTTGTCTTTGGTTCTGTTAATATGCTGTATTACATTTATTGATTTACGTATGTTGAACCATCCCTGCATCCCTGGGATGAATCCAACTTGGTCATGGTGTATAATCTTCTTGATGATTTGTTGGATTCTGTTTGCCAGTATCTTATTAAGGATTTTTGCATCTATGTTCATTAGGGAGATTGGCCTGTAGTTCTCTTTCTTAGTTGGGTCCTTCTCTGGTTTTGGTATCAGGGTAATGCTTGCTTCCAGGAATGAATTTGGGAGTATTGCTTCCCTTTCAATTTCATTGAAAAGTTTGAGAAGTAGGGGCGTTAGGTCTTCTCTAAATTTCTTGTAGAATTCGGCAGTGAATCCATCAGGGCCTGGACTTTTCTTTGTTGGGAGGTTTTTAATTACATCTTCAATTTCATTGGTTGATATTGGTTTATTTAGGATTTTTAAATCTTCTTGATTTAGCTTTGGTAATTCATACGAATCTAGGAATCTGTCCATTTCTTCTGCATTTTCCATCTTAGTAGAATATAAATTTTCAAAATAGGTATAGATGATCTTCTGGATTTCTGCAGGGTCCGTCGTGATATCACCCTTTTCATTTTCAATTGCATGGATTTGAGTCTTTTCTTTTCTTTTTTTAATAAGGTTGGATAAGGGTTTGTCAATCTTATTTATTCTTTCAAAGAACCAACTTTTTGCCTCATTGATTCTTTGTATTGTTTTTTTATTCTCCAATATGTTAATTTCTGCTCTGATCTTTATAATTTCCTCCCTTGTACGGGCTTTTGGCTTAACCTGCTCTTCTTTTTCTAGAAGCTCGAGGTTCACCCTTAAGTTGTTTATTTGCGCTTGCTCTATTTTCCAGATATAAATATTTAATGCTATAAATTTCCCTCTTAGGACTGCTTTCATTGTATCCCATAAGTTCCGGTATGTTGTACTGTCATTGTCATTCAGTTGTAGAAAGTGACTAATTTCTTCTTTAATTTCATCTGTGACCCATTGGTTGTTCAGGAGGATGCTGTTTAATTTCCATGTGTTTAGGGAGTTTTTGTGGGATCTTTTGCCATTGATTTCCAATTTCATTGCACTATGGTCTGATAATATGCATGGGATAATTTCAATTCCTTTGCATTTACTTAAGCAGGTTTTATGAGCTAGTATGTGGTCTATTTTGGAGAACGTCCCATGTGCAGCTGAGAAAAATGTGTATTCTGATGTTGTGGGATGGAACACTCTGTAGACATCTACTAAGTCCATTTGTTCAAAAGTTTGGTTCAGTTCTACTATTTCATTATTGATTTTCTGTCCAGTTGATCTATCTTTTTGTGACAGTGGAGTATTGAGATCTCCCAATATAATTGTATTAGTGCTTATTTGATTTTTCATGTCCTTTAGTACTTGTTTTATATAGCTGGGTGCATTGGTATTTGACGCATATATATTTATGATCGTTATCTCTTCCTCTTGGATTGTTCCCTTTACAAGGATGTAATGACCGTCTTTATCTCTCTGAATCCCTCTTGGCTTGAAGTTCACTTTGTCTGCAAAAAGAATAGCTACCCCTGCTTTTTTCTGGGTTCCTGTGGCATGGAGTATTGTTTTCCATCCTTTGACTTTCAGTCTATGAATTTCTTTCTGAATTAAATGTGTTTCTTGTATACAGCATATTGTTGGATCTTGCTTCTTGATCCATTTCGCCAGTCTGTGCCTTTTGATTGGTGAATTGAGACCGTTAACATTGATGGTTAAAACTGATATGTATTGACTTGTCATGATATTTTCCTGTTCTTGGTTCCCGCTCTTTGTTTTTCTGCTTTCCGGCTATTTAATTGTTTGCCCTGCCTGGTGGATTCCTTCTGTTGGGGTTCCTATCTCTTTCTAGAATGTCCTTCAGAACGTTTTGGAGTGCTGGTTTGGTGGTCATAAATTTTCTCAGATGTTCTTTGTCATGAAAGTATTTTATTTCTCCATCAATTTTGAAAGATAGTTTTGCAGGGTACATCAATCTGGGGTGAAAATTATTTTCCTTTAGAGCTTGCAATACATCATTCCAAGCTCTTCTTGAATTGAGGGTTTGTGCTGAAAAGTCAGCTGTGATTCTGATGGGTTTTCCTTCATAGGTGATTTGTCTCTTCTCCCTAACAGCTTTTAAGATTCTGCCCTTCTGTTGAATTTCTGGGATCTTGACTATAATATGTCTGGCTGAAGTTTTTTTTGATCATGTCTAGTTGGTGTTCTAAAAGCTTCACTTATAGGGGTGTCAAATTCCTTTTCTCTTCCAGGAAAGTTCTCCCTGATTATGTCTTTGAACAAGGTTTTAATGTCGTTGATGCTATCTCCTGCTTTTTCATTTATTCCAATTATTCTTAAGTTGTTTATCTTTGAGTCATCTAGCAGCTGCTGAATTGATTTTTCATGGTCCCTTGCTATTTTTAAGAATTTTTCCATTTCATGATCACTAATTGCAAGCCTGTCTTCTATATCTGAGATCCTGTCCTCGCATTGGCTTATTCTGCTACAAATACTTTCAATGGAATTTTTTATCTCTTGGGTATCTGCTTGAATCTGCCTTATGGATTCCATTTCTTTCCTATGCTGAGCATTCATGGTTTCTATAGTTTTCTTAAGTTCATCTATTTTTTTTGTCTGTATCAACTATAGTGTCCTTAAGCATGGTCTTCATTGTAGACATTATCTCTGCAGTTATCTGTGAGATTATTTCTGTTTTAATTTTTTCCAGAACCTCATTCAGTTGCTTTGTTGTTACCACTTCAGATAGGCCAGGTGGGTGGCTTTCAGATTGTCCCACCTTGTTGCTCCCTAGGTTTGCCTTTGGTGAATTGGATGTGTGGGGTTGCATCTTGTTTAAGTGTCGTCTCATTTTTTCTTTCTTTAATTCCTGGGGTGATGTTTGCAAATTACCTATAGTAGGTTACTTTATTGCTAGTGTTTAAGATCTTTAGAAGATGACTACTTCTCTGCAGTATCTTCCAAGTGGAGCTTGCTTTTAGGTTTTGAGCTTTCTGCCAGATCCTACCTCTTCAATTCGTTGGGTATGCAAAGTTGCTACCTGTTTGGCCCAGTCCTTGATTCTTTGGTACTGTGCCACTGTATTTTCTGTGTCCCTTAGTCAATCTCAATCATGAAATATCAGGAAGGAAAGATGTTTAGAACCATTATTTCACATTTGGCTATAATGTTAACTAAAGCATCAAACACAGCCTAGAAAATGATAGACTGAGCTAACCAGTTATTTACCACTTTTAGCTGTATAGAGTTGCAGTTATATAACAAAATCTAAAACACACCAGAAAAATTATATGCAGTATACAAGTCCTGTGTATGGCAATTTTTCCCTGAGGAGTTTAAATTTAAAATGAGTTAAGGAGGAAATAGAGTATTGGGAGAAGAGGAAGGAATTAGATGTAAGGTTAGAGGACCAAGAGGGATCCCACTAAAATTGGGACACTAGTGCAGAGGACAGGTGGTAGAAAGAGAAGGAAGGGATAAAAGGAAGAACAGATCACAACCACAGTCACAAAGAAGTTAGAGGCGCTATTTACACTCATATAAAAAACCAGAGAGAATAATGAAGGAAAGAGCAAATACACATACAGAAACAAAAACGAAGATAAAAACAATAAAACAGACAGATCAAAAATATAACCCCACCAAAAAACAAAACAAAACAAAACAAAAAGAAAAAAAAAAACCCTTTGCCAGAACAAAAAACAAATCAGTGAGAAAAAAAATAATAAAAAATAAAAATAAAAATAAAAATAAAAATAAAAATAAAAATAAAAAAATAAAAAGAATCAGTTCCAGGTGTTGACTCTGCTGTAGGCAGTTACCCTGTGGTGACAGAGTCCTGTTCTGTGCAGGTCCCTTCCAGTAAGCCAGGAGCGCCCTCTGGCGGGCGGTAAGCAGATGCGCGTACTTTCAGGCAGAGACCAGTCTAGCTCGCCTCCGCTCTCAGCACCCTTTCACGATCCCTGGGCCTGAGAGGCTCAGCGTGCTGTCCGGAGCGCGGGTTCCCTGCACTGGTTCCCGCCGCTCTGGTTTTTCGCCACGCCCCCCACAATGGCGCCGGGCCAGTCGCTCTCTGGCGCGGGACAGGTGTGGCTAAGAGTCCAGTCTCGTTCGCCTGCTGACCTCAGCACACTTTCGTGGGCCTGAGAGGCCCCGTGCTGTCCTGTCCGGAGCACAAGTTCCCAGAGCAGTTTCCGAGCCGCTCTGAGTTTCGCCACACCCCCCACAATGGCGCCCGTCTGGTCGCTCTCTGGCGCGGGGCAGCTGTGGCTGAGAGACACTCACCACTGGTCAGCGCCGTTCTCCGCCGCTCCCCTGCCCCGCTGCTGTCTCAGGATCCTCCGTGGGGGCTCCCTGGGCACCAGCTGCCACCGTGTGTCCGTAGAATTGAGCTTCCGCGGCGCTGCAACTCCCGGGATAGTGGAAGGTGCGTGTGTGCGGTCTGCTCCTTCTTTCCTTCTTCTTTGTTGGAAGTCGCCCGTCACTGGTGCCGGGGGTCCCAGATTGCGCTTCAGAACTTCTCTGGGTTTCGGGGAGGCATCTCCCCCCCTCCTGCGCTTTCCGGGTCGCTATATTCCCGTGTTCCAATGGTAACTTTTAGAGAGAGTTTCGCTGCCTGCTTCTTACTCATCCGCCATCTTGAGGTCCTCTTTTAGCCAGATTTATGTTGAGAGTCAAGATCAAAGAGCCCAGCAGAATTATTTAAAATGTTGTGAGTTTGTCCAGAAGGGAAGCTCTAATACAGCTGTGGACTGCAAAGATAGAGCTGAGCAGATCTTGATTGTTGAGAAGGAACAAGAGAATAGAAAAGATGGCCTGAGGGTTTCACAAGAAGCAGCAAGTCTCCACTCTTTGCAGCCTCAAAACCACAAAAGTGAAAGACTTTGCTTTAAGGAGAAAACCACAGAGCGCCATGTTCCAGAATGGGGGCGGTGGCAACAACAGGTTCCAGAATGGCGGTGGCATAGAGAATTTGTTCTTCAGAATCAGGTTCAGAGTGCACAGTGATCCAGGCACTTGACCCCTATAGCCAAGAGAGAGGAAAGCCTGGCTACTGCTCCAACTGGCAGCAGACCTTGGCATCATCCACGTGGTGCTGGTTTTACGTGCATGCAGAATGCATGAGTTGTGGGGTTAAGAAGGCTTCCACCCAGATTTCTAAAGAAGGCCTGGGAGGCCAGGCAGTGTGCTCCTGAGAAGGCAATATGTGCAGCTGTGAGGGTGAAGCCAAAGGTGTAGTGGAGACCCCAGAAGTTTGGAAAAGCCAGGAACATGGATCATCTAAGGAAATCTGCAGGGAGGGAGCAAAGCAGGCCCAAGAGAGAAGCCATGGGAACTACTACTACAGGAAGTGCCATGGGGCAGAGTCACACAAACCCTTTGGAGCTCACATCTTGTCACAGATGTTTTGGATGATCCACATGGAACTACAAGACTTAATGTTTGCCCTGCTGGATGTTGGGCTTGCTTTGGTCCCATTCCTTTGAATCCCCCTGTTTGTAACTTTTGGAATGAAAATGTCTGTCTTGTGCTATTGAATGTTGGAAATGTTTAACTTTCTTTTCATTTGTACAGGGGCCTGAAGCTGAGAGTTTGTCTTAGATCTTGGAGGAGAATTGGGACTTGGACTTTTCAGCAATGCTGAAACTGTTAGGACTTTGGCTACTCTTAGAGATGGACTAAATACCTTTTGCATAAAGGGATGTGCATGAGTCTTTGGGGGGCCAGGGGTGGAATGTTATGGTTTGTGTCTAGATGTCTCCCAAAGCCTCATGCCATCAGGCGGGCTTCTAGAATTTGTGACTGATTCATTGTCTAGTGCTGGGATTATGGGTGTGAGTGCTACACCCACCCTAATGTGGTTAGTCTACATACAGTATAAGAGACAGAAAGAGTCTTCTCTCTGCTTCTCCCTTTCTGCTCTTGTTTTTGTTGTCTTCTGCTGCCATAAACTGTTGCTCCTCTGCCATGTGCCACCCTGTCTTGGAGCCAGATGATTATGGACTGAAACCTCCACAAACTATGAGCTAAATAAACCTTTCCTTCCTTAATTTTGTGCATTGGGTATTTTGTATCAGCAATGAAAGAAAAGACAGTGCATTTAACATGAAAGATGTCCAGGTTGGTAGTACTGTGAATCCCATTTTAAATTCAGGTACTCAAGAATTAGTCTTTCTACCAGAGGATAAATCTGGATTTGGATAAATCTGGAAATGTTTTCAAAATTAAAGTAAATCAAAGACATGGCTGCAACACTTCCTCAAGAACAAAGAATGTCACACCTACAAAAAGCATTATAAATGGCAACTGGGTGAGAAACATGTAATTGAAAGCCTTTCATCTGATGAAGAAGGCTAAGGTATTCCTACTAGAGTTTAACTAATAAAGAGGCTAGGGCCAGTGAGATGGCTCAGCAGTGTAAGCACCTGCCTGGCAAGCACGAGGTCCTGAGTTCGACTCCCGGTACCCACATACGAAAAAAGGGCCGGTGATATCGCTGAGTGGCACGGGCGCCTGCTGGCGCGTGAGGTCCTGAGGTCGACCCCCAGTACCCACAAATAAATAAATAAATAAATAAATAAATAAATAAATAGGCTAGTTCTTCATCTGAGATACTTCCCTATTCAACCCAGTTCTGTTTTGTTGAATTTCCCATTATCATGTTGGCTGCCTGACTTGTTGATCGGGTTCATTTAATTTTAGTTTTTAGTAGGAGGCTAAGAAGAAATCATTTCTTCCTCAGTATATTGTCAGGGTGTGAGGAGTATAAAGACAAAAATACTCAGAATTTGGGGCCGGTGAGATGGCTCAGCGGCTTAAGCGCCTGCCCGGCAAGCGCGAGGGCCCGAGTTCGACTCCCGGAACCCACATACGAAAAAGGGGCCGGTGATATCGCTCAGCGGCACGGGCGCCTGCTGGCGTGCAAGGTCCTGAGGTTGACCCCCCGGTACCCACAAAAAAAAAAAAAAAAAACTCAGAATTTGTCAAATACAATTTTTTATTCTTGGAATGGGAGTGGAATGAGTTCCAGGGGTCTGAGTGATTTATTCAAGTTAGGAAAGAAAAATATTAAGCCATTCCCAGTCAAGGTTTTAAGTAGCATCCCTGCACTCCCACTTGATTACTGCAGATCAAGAATTTGTGCCACCTTTCCTGAGTGTTGAGGTTTTTCTCCAGTCAAGGGATTTGGGGCACTGACCTCTGATGTTTCTTTTGGGACGAAAGGAGGCAACAGCATTTAATTTATGCTATGTATGTGCTACTGTTTGGATATGGTTTGAGTGTGTCCCTTAGGAGTTCATGTGCCAAAGACTTGGTCTCTAATTTGGCAACATTTAGAGGTGTGGAATCAGTGAGAGGTGGAGTCTAGTGGGAAACAATTTTATCACTGGCACCACAGTTGTTGGAAGAGATTAAGGTAGTTGCAGAGCCTTTGTCAGTTACCAAAAAGAATAAATTGTTATAAAAGAGCAAGCCTGACCCTCTCTGCTCTTGCATGTCCTTTCTCACCATGTGACTCCTCTTGCACGTGCTCCTGCCACTATGTGTTGTAGCTAAGGGGGCCTCTCCAGAGCCAAGCGGATGTCAGCACCATGCTCTTGGACATCTACAGCTGTGAGTTAAATGGGCTTCCTTTCCTCACAAAGTACCAACCTCAGGTACAGTATTTTGCTATATAGCAATGGACAACAAACTATACAATATAGATAAGCACAAAGTCAGTTACCTACAAGTTAGGCTCTAACTTTAAAATACTTCTGGGTATTCTTTTAAAGTACAGTGTCTGAAATCATGCTAGAAAGAATGGACAACCTGTGAGGGTTTTTAGCTTATAACAAATGAGGAAAAGTTTTCTTACTTTGGTGGGGATAAGACAACCCCCTCTCTCACAAGTTATTGTGCGTGTGCATGTGTGTGTAAGACAGAGTACCTTAAGGAGCCTTTATATAGTCATGGAAACAATATGTGGTAATTACTGAGAATGCTGTGTTTGCATTATTGTGAAGAAACTGAAGAAACTTGTTTGCCTCACAGTTCCATCTCCCCTGCTACTTGAGATGCCAGACCTGTGCTGTCATACTTCATACCCTCAAAACAAGTCAAGTTTCTCCCCTCTCTCTCTTTGAAAGCCAGACATCACTGCCAACTAGCAACACTACAGGCTGGGAAAGAATGTGAAATGTTAGGCAACGAATTCCTGAGCACCTTACTTTACTTTCAGGGCTGGGAGCACCTCTGGGCCCCGCCAGGACTGCAGTCTTTATGAAATAACTTTTGTTCTGTGTCCCTCTTCATGTTGGAGGGGGTCAGCCCCAAAGGGACTGATCACCATGGGGAAAATTTCCAAAAAAGGAAAATGCACCAAAGAAAAATTCTTATTTCTGTTTTTGTAAAAAAAAAAATTAAAAAAAATCCCCCAACCATTGATTGCTTACCTGAATCACACATACATTATTGAAATCAGTGTTGATATGCGTAGAAATATCTACATTCTACAGAAATATTATGTTAACAAACATTGCCATGAAAAAGTTTTATATATGCATTGGCAGTAGTAAAATCTGACTCTTCTGCATTCCATTAATCACACACTGAACAGTAATGGCTTTTTCACATGACTGCTTCCCACTAGACCATACACTTCTGCGGGGCAGGGACTAGGCCTTATTCATTTTTGTGGATAGAGCAGCTAGCATAGGTACAATGCCTGGCACACGGAGCAGGTCTCAAAGAGAGTACAGTAGTTGAATGAAACATGAAAAAGGGTGGTAGCATAATTATTGCAAAGCTCCTGTTTAGAATTGAAGATAACATACTCATTATGCTTAATATCCTACCCTCCCTGCCGTTCCACCTCCCGACTCTAAACTTCAGATAGTAATTTGTAAAAACCTAACTGGGGATTGCACTGCTATTATTTATACCATAAACCACATATCAGAGAGCCCAATTATCCCAGTAATTAATTAAATTTGGTAAGTAGAGAAATAAAAATTATGCCCATTTAAAAAATAATAATTACCATACCTTGTCTTAAAGCATCCTTTCTTCCCTACATCTTATAATTCTAATTCATATAAAATCCATTATATAAAATTATTTTTCCTATATTAAAAATGAACAGAAAAATTTTTCTTATTTTCTGATATGATAAATGTGTTCTGATTTCTATATAAACATAGAAATGGAAATACTAATATACTAATGTTAGCTACAACAATATGCTTAACTGTAAAACTTAATATATTCCTTATAAGGTTTTGATCATACAAATGTTTTTCTTTCTATATTTTCTTACTTCTTAAATTCTGTATTGCTTTGTATATTTTGGTAGAGTCAGTATTTTCGTTTTGCCTGCTCAACCTCTACTCTGCTTTTAGAAAATGGAATAATGAAACCCTTTATTCATATATTCTCCGGAATTAAAAATGTAATTAACAATAATTTTAGATGTTATTTTTGTAAACATTTTCACTTAGAATTTTCCCATGTTAAAAAGTACTTTTCTGCCAACAATTAACCTTTTCTTCTATAACATTAGATATTTTCATGATAAGTTTTAATTTTTATTTTACAGGTAAAGTCCACAATAAAGGTAAAGGCATGCTGTATATACATACTTGAGATTACATCATTAAATTTAGAATATTTTCATATTCATCTGTAATACAGACTTTATCATATGGAATTTTAACATTAGTAACATTTGAAAATCAAGCTGGTTCTTAACAAAGTATGAGCAAATTAAATAAGTGGGTGCATATAGGTATATATTTATATATGTATAAGTATTCATGTATGTGAACCAGTAAGTATACAATATCTCTTCATATGTCTTTGTTATTCAGAGAATTTAACTTCCGTTTTGATTCTTTCAATCATTTTGTATTAATTATATCATTTTAACTTACAAATTGTACTGTTACAGATCTTTTGAGATCTAAATTTAAAAATGCATGTTAAAAATGTGGCAACAAATTTATACTCAGCCTAACACCACATAATTTCAAAGCTTGGCTTTTTCTATTCTAGAACCAGAAGATTATTTTTGTTAACAAGAGGGATGAGAGAAAGCCAGAATAGATATGCATTTTTTATTTAATGTTCAAACTTTCAAGCTTCAGTGTACTTCGTTATACAGAGATTATGGGTTTGCAGGTCTTCTTTTAATTAATTAGTTGAACATGGAAAAGTTAATTACATATAATTATAACTTTGCTTGAGTACAGAACTTCTGCAATCCTGACAGCACTGTTAAGTATGCCAATTTCGCCAATGACATCCCAGGAGGGGTTTGTGGTAGTGTTTTAGGTAACATTAACCTAGCTCTATAAATTTGTTGGTCTAAACATTAAAAGACCCATAAAATATTTTTGAACTTAGAATAAACAAATTATTTTTTTATTTTATGGAAAAAAGGTAAAGCAAAATTTCATAACAAGACAATAGGAGAATAACAATAGTTAATACATTGCATATTATTATCATTAAAGTAGTTACTCAGTGTACAAGACATGGGCATAAAAAAATTCTCCAATCAACATTAGCTCAAACCTTTCTTTTCTATGAATTAAGAGACACTAACAGTGTAACTAACATGCATTTTTCTTTCTTTTCCCTTCCTTTCACTTTTACTCCATTTTCCTTTTTAACAATTTCTTCCCATTTCACAATATCTATTATACATTTTAGACCTTATTTACTCTTTCAGTTTCTCACACCAGGGAGACACTACAATGTTTACACATGTGTGTCTGATTTATTTCACTTATGAGTATGGTCTCAAGTTGCATCCATTTCCCTATAGAAGTCTCAAGGTTATCCTTCTTTATGGTAGACTAGTACTCTATTGTATAAAAACACCACATCTTTTTTATCCATTCTTTGGTGTGATGGGCATTTGGATTGTTTCAAGGTCTAGCTATTACAAATTGTGCTGCCATAAACATGGGTGCGCATATATCATTGTGGTATGATGTTTTTAATTCTTCTGGGAAGATACCCAGAAGAGGAATAGCTGGATCGAGTGGGACCTCCAATCCTAGGTTTTGAGGAATCTCCATACTGATTTCCACAGTGGTTGCACCAGTCTGCACTCCCACCAACAGTGGAGAAGGGCTCCTTTTTCCCCATAGCCCTGCCAGCATTTGTTATTGGTTGTTTTCTGGGGTAAGATGGAATCTCAGGGTTGTTTTAATTTGCATCTCTTGAATGACCAGTGATGTTGAACATATTTCATATATTTATTTGCCATTTGTATTTCTTCATCTGAGAAATGTATATTCGTCTCAGATGCCCAATTAGCTAAAATTTTTTCCCACTCTGTGGATTGTCTTTTCAATCTGATGGTGATTTCTTTTGATGTGCAAAAGCTTTTTAATAAGATGAGGTCCCAGTTGTTGATTCTTTGAAGTATTTCCCATGAGATCTGGGTTTTGTTCATGAACTCTCTGCCTACCCCTGTCTCTTCAAGATTTCTACCTACTTTCTCTTTCAGTAGATTTAGTGTTTCTGTTTTAATATTTAGATCTTTGATCCGTTTTGACTTTAGTTTAGTGCATGGTGATAGACATGGGTCTAGTTTTAGTATTTGGCATGTGGAGAGCCAGTTTTTCCAGCACCAATTATTAAAAAGGATATCTTTTTTCCAGTGAACATGTTTGGCTCCTTTGTCAAAGATAAGGTGGCTGAGTGTGTTTGGAGTTGCATCTGCATCTTCTAATCTGTTCCACTGATCCTCAGGTCTGTTTTTTTGCCAGTTCCATGCTGATTTTATCGCAGTAGCTTTGTAGTATAATTTCATGTCAGGGATTGTAATACCTCCCGCCTTGCCTTTGTTGCTCAGAATTGAGAATAAGCAAATATTTTTATTTTCTATTTAAATATTTTTATGTGAATATCTCCTGGTAAATATAACCCCTTAGTGTCATAGTTTCTATCTTTCATAGGCAAAAATTTTGGAAACAATTTCAAGGAATAGGAAATTATGGATAGACTCTTGTACTATGTGCATTGAATGAAGAGTGGATAAAGAATCATCAACCCTGGTAGTATGGTGGAGATTTTTAATTCTAGCTACTCTGATGGCTGAGGCAAGAGGATCTCAAGTTCAATTTACTAAGACCCTGTCTCAAAATCAAAAAATAAAAATAGCTAAGGATGGAGCACAGTGGTAAGGTACTTGCCTAGCATACACGAAGTCCTCAGTTCAATTCTCAGCAAAAAAGTTAAAAAATAGAATAATTATCCAAAAGTCTTAGTGCTTAACACATAGAAAGCTTGTTCCATAAATACATGGGATACTTCAAAACTTGTCCAAAATTTATGAGTTAAGGTACATAACTGAAACACAAAAGACATTTTCCACAATGAAAAAAATACAATAATCTATAAGCAAAAGGAATGGCCTTTTCTTCACCATCCCACTTCCTAACTTGCCTTGCATCTCACCCCATTGCCCACCTACATATTTCTGCAATTCTCACATCATGGGCACTCAGTGACCTCACGCTTTCGGACTTTCTTACTGGTTCCCCCTTCTCTTTGCTATTCTCTTCCAAGTCGCTTGGCTGTGGGCCCATTCCCAGAGCAGGCCCCCTCCCAGGATGCAATTTCCCTTAGAGGAGCACCCACGCTCCGCCTCGGTGTGACCTGCATGTTCATGATTTCATTGGGTCAAAGTCCTGTCACGTAAGTATGATCCCTCCCCATCTGAATACTCAAGTGTTGCCTACCATGTTAACCAGACAGAAGTGACAGACGAGCCCAGATCTGAGCAAATCTGAAGGAGGCTTTTAGAGAGAGGGAGCAAATTTCATGCTTCAGAAGAAGAGCAGTTTGTCTGAAGCATGGTGAGAGAGAGGAGAATGGGAAGACTCTAACTATGGTACCTTTGAAGTGTTGAGACCATGGGAGGGATAAGTTCTGATTATCTTTTTAAACAATCACTCTGACTACTAGGTGAAAAATAGGCAGCAGGAAAAGCAAAGATGGAAGAACAGCTAAGGTGGAAGATACTGTGTGCCAAATTCTAGACAAATGTTTAGGCATGAATGAACAGCCGATGACTATTTAAAGCATGATATTTAACTCACAAGGCAAGGAAAGGAAGTATTATTCCTATAATAGTTATTCAATAAAGCAGAAGAGAAATAATGTTTACTATGATCACTCGTTGACCCTCACTTTTTTTTTTTTTGAAAAGCAGTCTTGCTATGTTGCCCAGGCTGGTCTCAATCTCCTGGGTTCAAGCAATCCTCCTGCCTCAGCCTCCTAAGTAGCAAAGACCATAGGCACTGCAAATGGCCTGACCCTCATTCTTGATGCTTTTATGTGGAAAAAAAAGCTGGTTTTATTAAAAGAAAACTTAGTGTTAGGTGGAAATTTGTAAATATCTAATGGGAACTTAGCTTTAGAAATCAAATGAAATACTGCTATATTATATTTAATCTTACTGTAAAACTCGTGTCTTTCCATGCTGAGGGTGTGGAGCTGATCACTCTTAACTAACACAATTTTATCTTTTAGATTACAAAGGGAAAGAGAAAAAAATGAAAGAAGGAAAAATTAGAGGTTTATTTGAGGATAATGAAATGGAATTGACTAAGTTGTGAAAGGAGACAGGAAAATGAAAGGTCATAGTTTGTACTTGATACACTGCAGTGAGAAGAAAGAGAGCGTGGAAAAGGAAAGAAATCTCCATGATTAAAGGGTGAAATGATTCACAACTTTGGAGGTGATCATGTAACCAAATATATAAATGGTGGTTTTATAACTCAAGATTTGTTAAGTTAGACAAAATTTAAAGTGTGAATTAATGATTGTTAAGATATTGCCATGGTGTTAGAACCAATAAATAATAAAAGATCTTCTAAGAGTTTAATGAATCAAAATTATAAACCCTTCTCTCAAATTTATCCCAATGATGTCAACAAATTTCTCACTCCAGAATATTTTGAAATATTAAATACATATATTCTAATAAGGAGTGATTATCTGAGGCTTACTGGCAAAACATTATCATTTTTAATGTGTTAACAGTTTTTACCTTTATGAAAAAGAGATACTAGGGAACAGTTAATTCCTGGTTGTATTTTCTTATAGAAGATATTCCCTTTATTATTTAATATATCCCAAAGTTTACATCTGATAATGTGTGTGATAGGCATGTGTGAACATTTGTGAAAGTATGTGCAAAAGGGAAAAGCCATGTTCTCTAAGAACTGGATAATGGTATTATAATTTGAGAAAGTCCTAATTTGTGATTTTATAAAAATTGCATTTAAGTATGCTATATGTAAACTTGATTGTGAAAATTGAGCTCAAACATGTGGATATAAGGTCATAGTCCACTAAAATATGACATTACATGGATCTTAAATATTATTACTTCATGTGCTCTTCAATTCAATGCTTTAAAAACAAAGGTATATAAATACATGCTAGTCACAGAATGACCTATAACAGTAAAAAAACTAACAATTTTTCAAAATAATAAACCAGAAAAATCTCCTATATTTTTATCTTTCCTGGCCAGAGAAATTGTGTTAACAGGAGGCTAGTAAGAATCATCACTAGGTTTTGTGAACACGATTTTTGCTACAGTATAGGCAGGGCCTTAAATACATTTCTCACTACTGTATCTATTTTTAATTTCTAATTTGACATGGGATTCTTAATTCACTGTCTCTAAGTTGCAGGCTTTTTACAAAAGCTTAGGTGAAACAGTAGGCCCTTATTATTTTATTTTTAAATTTTCTCCCAAAATGGATGTCTTTTAAAAATATGACAAGGATATATCTGGTAAATTTTTCTTCCCCACTATTAAAAATAGATTTCCTGCATCAGCAATGACAGTGCTCTCTCAATCAAACAAGTAGCAATAACACAGGTTCTGGACCCAAAATGCATGGGGCCAACTGACCTTAAGCTATGAAGGTTAAGTAAAGTAAGGACATTTCAAAACAATAAAAAATTCTTAATACTGTTTTGATAAATTTTGTCTGATTTTGGATTTGTTTTTATTAAAAAGAAATACATGGCCAGTTGGTATCGTATTGGGAAGTTTTATTTTTACTCTTATTTAGCACAATTTGGAGCACAATGAATAAAACCTACTTAGAAGGTTGAAATAACTGCCATGGGACAGGGTAAATTTTCTTTTAAAGTATATAAATTGTGCATTTAAAGAATATGCACATTTTTATTTCTCTCTAGGGACAGTTATGGACTTTTAGTGGTCTCTGTTGCTTCCCTCATATCCTACCATGCCAAGGAAACAGCATCCTAAATTTTTAGCAATGTTTTCCTGCAAATTTTATGATGGGATTACTTCCAATTCATAGAAGCTATGAAGCAACAAATAAATTATTATTTATGAGATTCTGAGATTCTAGTTTTTAGGTAGCCATAGAAAACTAATCTTTAGTTCTAGAAGACTATAATTATCTTTTGGTGAAGATGCCAGTTACCTGCTAGGAATGAGCTAGAGGAAGCCTCTTACCATATCTTGTTTGGCGTAGAGGTTTCATGGGTGAAATTATATGTACATTTCTTCTAACTGTACACCTAAGTTTAGTCCCTTTTAATCCAGAATTACCTTATGATACAGCAATCCCGTAACTGGTATATAATCAAAAGAATTTATTTATTTATTTTTCTTTTGTTTTTTTGTGGGTACCGGGGGTCGAACTCAGGACCTCACGCTTGCCCGGCAGGTGCTTATGCCGCTGAGCTATCTCACCAGGCCCTTGGTTTTGTTTTTGGAACCAGGAATTGAACTCAGGACCTCACTCTTGCCAGGCAGGCACTGTGCTGCTGAGCTATACCCCTGACCCCAAGAATTTAAATTACTATATAAAAAGGATATCTGTACTCTTGTGTTCACTTCAGCACTGTTCATATTAGTCAAGATTTACAATCAAGCTAAGTGTCCATCAGCAGATGAGTAGATAAAGAAAATGTATGCATAGTATAATCGAAACATAATGAATGCTGCTGCCAAGTGACATCCAGCTTTTGAAAGGCAATACAAGAACTGGTGCATTAAACCTTAATAACAGTGTACGACTAGTTTCAACTCGTTCAGTACAGTCACTTGGTTGTGAACCAAGTGACGACACATCGCTATGAAATTTTGTCAATTTCATTGGAGTTAAGAGATTGTGCTGCTTTAAATTCCAGCTTTTAAAGAAATGTCATAAATGGAGATGAAACTTACATCTAAGATTACGAAAGAAAGAAAGAAAGAAAGAAAGAAAGAAAGAAAGAAAGAAAGAAAGAAAGAAAGAAAAAAGGAAAACATCAACTTATACTTAATACAATAAGCAATATCTGACTGTTATATTTGGAAAGTGATTAAAGTAGTATCTATTACAAGTGAAATTGACTTTCTTTGTTCACATCTCATTTTGGGAAAAGTTAGACATGCACTGTGTATGTCATATTCTATACTTTCTGTTCCTTTCTACTCACAATTCATTGTCCACATTTACCATTTGGCCACAGAAAAGCTATTCCCTTTTCACAGTGTATGCAGCCATTTGTCAATTCCTTAAAAAGGTGAAGATGTAGTTGAATCCCAGCACAAATCCTCTGTAACTAGAGTTCTGTTCTTTTCTGAGCTAGAATATTAAGACAATCATTTTCTGTGTATGTTATCTATGGTAAATTTAAAAGCAAAGGGCTGAATTATTTTAAAAAGCAGGCATCATGTTGAAAAAACTGAAAGAACAAACATTATCATTTACAAGCAATTATTGGAACTGTCTGTGTACAGTGTTATCATAAATCCCCTTTACTTATTTTTGGTTGTTCAAAAACCTCTCATAACTTTCTGTCATCCTTTACTGACTTTTTTTTTTTCCTGAATGTATTTGGGGATCTCATAGTCTCTGAAATATGTTGATCTTCTCCTCACCCCAAATGAATCTTAGTACGCCACTATCAGTAATCTTCCATATAGAAGTTTAGAATCTTGAGTTCAGACCCAAGAAAGCATTTTTAAAAGGAAAAACAAACAAAAATCCATGGATCTTTATTTATTTATTTATTTTTTTGTGGGTACCGGGGGTTGACCTCAGGACCTCGCACGCCAGCAGGCGCCCATGCCACTGAGCAATATCACCGTCCCTTTTTTCGTATGTAGGTTCCGGGAGTCGAACTCAGGCCCTCGCGCTTGCCAGGCAGGCGCTTATGCCACTGAGCCATCTCACCGGCCCCCTATGGATCTTTAAAATTTATGAAGCCACAGAATCGATAGTCCTGTTAGTGGGACAGTACAACCACACAGGAAATCAGTATGGAGATTCCTCAAAAAACTGAAACTAGAAATTTCATTTGACTCAGCTATTCTACTTCCAGTTATATTGCAAAAAGAGTTAAAGCCATCATATTACAGTGATGTATGTATACCCATGTTTCTAGCAGCACAATTCATAATAGCTATCTATATGTCCATCAGCAGATGAACAAATTTAAAAAAAAGTGACATTTACACACAACAGAGTATGACTCTGCCATAAAGAAAGATAAACTTGAATCATTTATAGGAAAATGGATGCACCTTAAGACCATAATATTAAGTGAAATAAATCAGACTCACAAGCTTAAATATCACATGGTTTCTATTCTATGAGAAACCCAAAGAATGAATAAAGACCAAAATAAAATATAGATAATAGGAAATAGGAAGTTAGATCTTTTTCAAAAGGGAAGGGGATCAAGAGATGGAGGAAAAAGGGTGAAAGGAGAAGGAAGGTGTTTGAAAAAAGGAATTAAGTTGTGTTGTATACATGTAACCAACTCCACACAAGAAAAGTAAACATTATGTATTGCAAACATGTACAAAAAATGGAAGAGGATCAAGAAATAGATGGAGGGAGGAGGGAAGGGAAAAGAAAGGGGATGAATGAATAAGATATATTATGTACATGCATCAATTCCCCACAAAGAATGTAAACATTATGTACTACATACATGTACTTAAAAAATAAAGTAAAAAAAAAAAAAAAAAAAAAAGGTAACCCTTGCTCAAAAACCCCTGAAAGAATTTGAGCCCAGCAGTTACTTCTAATCTACTCTTCCCAGGAATGCTTCTGTTCCAAGTTTCCTCGTTTGGAGAGATTTCAGCAGTAAAGTACATAACTGGTCCTCCTTCCAGCCACCTGAGGGAGAAATTGGCAGGAAAAAAAATGAAGATGAGCCTAAGGACATCTACTGTAATGATGTAATTATTGTTAAATCAATAATTCTGATTATTTATGGTCTGAAAATATGAACACACATTGCATTTGAAATGAATAATCTTTTCAATTTTTCAATTCTAAAATTATGAATGAAAAATCATCTCAGAAGTAAGTTAAAAGGTTTGAGATAAGCTTGTTTCAATGTTCTGCTATATCTATTTCTCTGTAACAAATTACTTTTAAATCTTAGTAGCTTAACACAACAATAAAAATGAATGATCTCATACAGGGTCAGGAATTTAAGAAGGGCTTAGCTGAATCCTTCTGGTTCAGAATCTCTCATAGAGGAGCAATAAGATGCTGGGTCTGACTGGTTATCCAGAGCTTTGACTAGACCTAGAATATCATTTTCAAAGATGGTGCGTTTACATGGTGTCAAATTAATGTTAGCTGTTGGTGAGGAGCCTTAGTCCCTCTCCAGGTGGAACTCAACAGAGAATATCTTGATTGCCTTCACGATGGCCCTGCTTTCTCCTAGAACAAATGATGCAACAGAAAGCAGAGTAAAAACTGCGATGATCCAGTCTTGAAAATTGTAGTCTGCCATTTGCGCAAAGTCATGCTGATTTTAGATGTCAGTGTTATTCATTGTAAAAGTGGACTATGCAAAAGGAATGACTAGTAAGAAATAAGAATTACTGAGGAATTACCTTGGAGACTATCAAAATCTTCCCTGGTCTCCAAATGATTTCTTTTCCTCCTACAAGCAAAAATACAGTCAACTCAAAAGTTTCATCCCAGAACCGATTAACTCAGTCCAAAATCTTGCCGTCTATTTCAATTCCAAACACTGACAAGGCCCTACAGGTGTAATAACTTAGGTATAGCTCCTTAAACATAGGTCTGCTCCATAATCTGAGGCCTAGAGACAAACTATCTGTCCTCCAGACCTGTGTCTAGCACACAATGATGGAGCGGGCTTTGCATAACTGCTATAGCTACTCTCCTTTCGAACGAAGCAAGGAACCTGGAGACAAAAAAGGGATCACTGGCCCATATTTGTTCTGAAAATTCTCCAGGCCTGGGACTATTGGGACTGGAAATTCCCACCAACACTGACTTTGACATGAAGTCTCGTTCAATTATTTCTAAAATGTGCTACTGATTACAGAGGTTAGACAATTCAGTGTGTGATGCTGGTTCCTACATCTGCAAATGGCAAAGCATGGGAATCCCTTATGTTATAAAAGCTTCCCATTTTCCATGGCACATGTTTTATATTAGACTTATAGATTGCAAATTAATGTTATTTATATACTGCATCATCCGTTAGAGATACCTAGGTAGTAGTTTTAGGATTCCAAAGGGAAGGATATCTGACATATATGACTAATTCTTAAGAAATAGAAAATAGCCCTTATGCTACAGATGGAGCTCACTATATATCAATTTACAGTGCTATTCACTCTGTTGGTAATGTAGCTTCCTCCAGACCATGTTCAAAGACAAATTAATGAGTTTATTTTTAATGCTTATTTGTTATCCAACATGGCTAAGAGCATGGGGTTTGACATCAGAAACTCTTCACTTACAGTGGAGAGTTAGAATCCAGGCTCTACCAGTTTCTGTTTATGTGACCTTGAACAAGTCAGTTTCCTGAGTCTTAACCCTATTTAAAGGAGACATTGAAAAGATTAAATGAGATAATGTATGTAAATCCCTTAGCACACCATCTAGCCTCGGACAAGTCAGGTAATTTTTATTATTATTATCTAAAATTATGGGAGTTATCTGCACATTTCACTATTCTTTGGGTCAAAGTTTTCCCATGTGTAAAATTAGAGGTTGGATTTGATTTCTCAGGTTCCTGCGGGTCTGTCAACTTTTACAGTTTTTCCAGCAGAGTTGCCTACAGCAGCCTCTTTTTCCATAATCATCACTGCATTTATATGGCACTTTTAACTTCAAAATCCTTTCACATCTATTATGTCTTTAGATGCTCATCATTGCTCTGTGAGGCAAGTGTGTAAAGCAGGAAACATTATCTTCATTTCACTGATGAGGAAAATGGGATACGGAGCAGCTGACTCGCTCGGGTTAGTTGTTTACGATGTCAAAACCAGTGGTACCTGGCTTTTATGGGTATCACCCCAGCCTCCTTCCTCTGTGCAACATGTCCTGGCTCAGTGTTTAGTACACTTTTTTTCAGTCCAGAAAACATGAGTAGTTTTTAAAAGTGACTGGGAAAGACCCGATAAATTGACTATAAATAAGAATGGGAGTCAGGATGTATACATTTTGTCTCATCTGTCCACACCAATCTACAAAAGTCAATTCACCTTGACACCCTTGTGACACATGCTGATGTCACATTATGTATTGATGGGATGCTGTCATTTCCATGACCTGTGTGTTATTTTCTAACAACAGGATGTGAGTAATTATTCACTTCATCAGTTTTCTTCCTTTGCTGTTGATTGTTTCCAGTTTTAGCCAAGGTTTTTAACACTGGAGTAATTAGTTTCTTTACTATAGTAATCAGTAGCGCTGTTTGGAAATCAATGACTAGAAAACATGTCCAGAGAAAATAAAAGGCACATAGCTGGTGAGCCCAGATTAGTAATTAAGGAGTGGAATCGGGTGGATCCTGGAGCAGAAAAAGGGGCTGAAGGAAGTGTTTTCTCACCATGTTCCTCCCTTGAATTGAGACTCCTACTTCCTTGGGGCACTGAGCCAAAGCAATAGTCAAATATTGACTTTTCACCAGCAAGAGTAGCTGGCCACACCTTGGTTCACAGTAACGAAGATTTGCTGAAACAACTGGCAGAATCCTGATTACTCTCTGTGTGGTCAAGATATTTTCTTTGGTGGCTCCTGAACAAAATAGCCATACATATTTTCATAGTATTTATTTGCATTGTTTTTGGCTATTGAAGTACTGTGAAAGAAGAGACAGTTTTCTTTTTTTTTTTTTTTTTTTTCAAATTTTAATTTATTTGGGGCTGGTGAGATGGCTCAGTGGCATAAGCACCTGCCCGGCAAGCGCAAGGGCCTGAGTTCGACTCCCCGTACCCACATATGAAAAAGGGGCCGGTGATATCGCTCAGCGGCACGGGCACCTGCTGGCGTGCGAGGTCCTGAGTTCAACCCCCGGACCCACAAAAAAAAAAAATTTTTTTTTAGTTTATTAGTACATTGTGTACTACATAATATTTATATTCCTTGTGAGAAGTTGGTACATTTCACATCCCAGTTTTCTTTCTGATCTTAGAAATAAGGTAAAAAACATACTAGCTGAAATGTCCAGATAACTGAGAGAGAATTGCTGAGATCTGAATTATCAGTATACAAAAACTTCAACTACAATTTTACCAAGTCATGTCAACCATCTTCATTTTCATCTTAGTCTTGTGAAATTGTACTTCTTTATGGATTGCTAGAAGAATAAGTTGTCAAAATTCCTGATATTATATATGCTATATATTTGGAGTAATAAGAACTACCAGCTTCAGTATTCTTTTCAAAGATCTTATGTCAAGATGTAACGTATTGAGGGATGGGAAACTTTTTAAGAAGATGTTAATGAAATGTTTGGTTAAAAATGTTTCTTAGATGGTAAATGCCTTTTCATAGAGTAAAATTTCTAAGTATTTTTATAAACCTGTGTTTTACTACCCCACAGAGAGCTTTAGATAAAAACTACTCCAAAACACTGGCCCATCCTTAACGTCATAAAATCAACATTTCCTTAGGCCCAATGAAAATACAGTAAATTCATTTTCAAGATGCCTAGATTTTATTTTTCTGAAGAAAACTTTGTACAGTTCAGACCCATGTAAAAGTATTGCCGTTCTTGAAAAAGCACTGTGAATTGTGAGATTTACTCTCATCTTGACTTTGAGGCCTACAACCTTCATACACATAGCTCTCCATTGACAACTTTCTGGGTGTAGTCTATAAAAGCCACATTATATTCTGCTACTTTGTTAAGGAACAGCCAAAACCTCAAAATGAGTATTCTTCAAATATGCTGTAAGCTTGCTGTAACTCTTAACTACCAAGACATTACAAGAAGCAAATTTTTCATTTCCCATGTAGGTTCCCTAACTTGTCTATAACCTTATTGAGGTTACAGCTTACATTTTTTTCTAATAATGTTCAGATGGAACCCAGAGCCTCACACAAAATAGGTGAGCACTCTAGAACTGAGTTACATTCTCATCCTCTTTACTTCTTTTCATATAGCTCCCCTAGTATCATCTTAGGGGCCACAAAATTGCAGCGACAAATACTTATAAAATTAAATTGGTTTGCTAGGCTGATGAGAGAGGCTGCTGAGAGAGAGCTTTATGCCCAAATCAGACTTCAAAAATACATAAAGCCTCAGCTCAAGATGAACCTCTATTTGCACTGTGATTTCATTGATGAATTATAGGAAACATAAAGCTGTAACATATTCAAAATGATCAGAACCTTTTATTGCAGTTTTACTTGAGTTCTGACTTTCCTGTGATTGAGGGCAGCACTGAAGAGTTCTTTTCAGTATTTTTCTATCTCATATCCAATTCCCTGCTGCTGCTTGATATCAAAGATGTCTGCATTATAACAACTTAGCAAAGCTATTGAAATGTGTTAGGAAAAATTGCATGACGGTTTTTGTTTCTATTTTACATATGAGAGGCACATTATAAAATAAAAATTGTTTCATACTTTATTAGCTTCATACATATTTTTCTGAATGTCTTCCTCAAAAGACAATAGCAAAGAAAATTGTTTCAATGGCAAGTATCTATCTGGTTTTCATAATTTTGGCTTCTGCAGAGGCTATGAAATTTGGGACAATTATTCTTACAAATACCTATCACTTTACACACAAATGACTACCTAGTCTACATATGGATGAGTGTTTTTAATTTCCTGGGCATGTAACAATACCATTCAGAAATTTCCCTTCAGCTAGTCAGCAAATCTGTTTGCAGTGCTTACATATACTCCATTTTCTACTAAGTAAAAGACTGGAACACTCTCTTAACATTTTCTATACATATGAGAGAACGGTACTGACCAACAAAAATTTGGTCAATTAAATTTGGTCAATTCAGTAAGGTGCAGACAAAAGAGATCTAAAATATTATTATTGTTAATAAAAAGCATGCATCTGCTGATATGGCAGTAAAAAAACATGTCAGGAGAAGAGAACTCAATTTTACATTGATCTTGTTACATCCAATGGACTATTACTATATGGTGGTTTAAACAAAAGAATTTTGGAAACTTTTAGTTCCCTTTTTTAAAAGTTATGATTCTACTGGGACTTAGAGCAAATATAAATCCACACTTTAAATTATTTTCTGAGATCTCTTCTTACTGATTTATTACTTTATTTTACTCTCTGTTTTGATGTAGGAAAACAAAAAAGTATCCTTATATTATTTTTAGCACTAGATATATATTTTGAATGTATTCTCTTCAATAATTACATAGATGAAATAGTTACAGAAAACTGGTCAGATGAAATTCTGGAAGTAAAAATACTGAATGAACTCACAGTCCTTTAAAATATACTGCTTTCTTCTTCTTTTTTTTTTGTACCAGGAATTGAACTCAGGACCTTGTGCTTGCCAGCCAGGCACAGTGCCACTGAGCTATATCCCTGGCTTTAAAATATACTGTTTTCAAACCTCCCTTAAATATGTGATCTGGTAACCATTGCATTTTAAACATATTGAAATGAAGTCTTTCTTCACATATTTCTAGATGCTGTTCTTCATATTCCTTTTAATGGGCAAATCTTGCATAGTAAGTGATTTGAAACATATTTAGCATCTGTAGCAATATTATTTTGCAAGGGCAAAAATGTGAATTCAGGAGTTGCATTTTTAATATCAATTTAATTTTATCTTTTTTTTTAACTCTTGAAACACGCAAAGACATACTATTGTATATAACCCTTCCCTCAACCCATTCTTGATACTTCCTCCACAGGGAATTTATTTTCAATCTTAGCATTGACATTAGGAAAGCTGATAGGACACTGGGACTTGCAGTTGGATGGGACCGCTATGAGGTGAGGAATTATAATTAGCCCAGTTATGCCCCATCTTTAATGGCTGCCTCATAAAGTGGGAAAGAAACTCAGAAAACCAGTTCTTGACCAGAAAGTAATTTATTAATTTAGAATGAAAGATGATAATGTGGCATGTGCAATGAAAAACAGTAAGATTGCTGGACAATGCTTGGTAGACGCCCCCTCTCCTTTCTATTTCTGGATGTCAGGACTCCTCAGACACCATCACTGCACCTTAGAAAATACAGGAAATGTTACAAAGCTACTGGTCTCAGGTTCTCTTTTTCTTAGATTCTAGGAGGTAAACTTCTCCTCTGTTATTGGTATCATTATTGCACACCAACCTATGCTTTCAGAAAACTGTTATAATCAATTAGCATGCTTGGTTTCACAGGTAATTTTATATTAATTATATCCTTATTCCATTTTCATTCTGATAAGGTTTCTTCATGGTAATGTGCCTGATCTTTAATGTGGTGGATTTTCTATATACTCCATAGCCAAATTTGGATTGAGATATAGAACACATCCTGTACTCAAACTGTTTCTTCATGCCTCCTCTAGAGAATCCCCTGGTCCAAAGAATTTTGAACTCTATTTCCCTGGATGTGATGGTCATATTTTAACTGGTGCATCCTCATCTCATCTAAGAAAGTTCTTGAATCTCATTTGGGTTCCAATCCCATTGTAGAACAGATAATTCTAAAAAAGATTCCTGTCCAAGCTAACTATACTATGTAGATTCTATTTACACTAGAAAAATGATACCCATTGAAATTGCCTTTCTAAATTTTTTTTTTTTTTTGTACAAGGAATCAAACTCAGGACCTTGTGCTTGCTAGGCAGGCGCTTGTGCTGCTGAGCTATATCCCTGGCCCTGCCTTTCTAAATTTATCTTGCTCTTTCAGATTTTAATTTACATTTACTCCTTCTCCCCACCTAAAGCTATCATCTGTCTCCCATGTTGCTGCAATAAATTTTAGGGGAGAGTATTGAGCTTTGTCAAATCTAGAGAGAAATGAAAATCAAGAATAGTTAGAGGAATGCACAGGCGTGTGATTAGGAAATCAATAGATGAAAATGTGGGGAATTAATAGATGAAAAGGCAGGGGAGTTGCAGATCTATTGGAGAGATACATTAGTAAAAAGGGAAGTATCGTAGGAAAATGTATTAATTAAGAGTCTATAGATATTGCCAGTCCCAAAAAGCCAATTCATTTGTTGGTCAACATCTTTTTGAGTACTTTTCAAGACCAGCACTAAGACTGTAGTATGTATTGGTTTGAGAAACCATTTAGCAACTTGTCTTTTCCAAACAGTCTTTCCTGAGTGTTGTCTAAGCAAGTTTTACTTTTCAATTAGAACATACTATTTGGAAGATCTATTAGAAATTGTCATCTGAAATAGGGTCACTGACCCAGGAAACAGTTTAGAAATCCTGTAGAAAAAGATCTCCTAACAGGGAAAAATTTGGACCCCTTTCCTCCAAACAGGTAAATAAATATGATGACAAGCATTCAACTAATAGTTTAAATTATTTTCATGTTAAATACTTATGTGTTAGAATATTCCAGTAGACTATTAATATCTTCATGTAAAGCAGTTAAAGGGAAAATATCTTATAAATAAATGTACAAAATATATTTTTGACCCACTTTTCCTTTGTATTCCTCCCCTTTATAGCACTAGTATTTCTGCTAAGTTCTACTTTTTTTGGAAGAAAACTTACCCTTAAAGTAAAACAAAGTTAAAACCAACTCAATTCTTTCTCACCATTTCATACCAAACTCCCAGACTTCAGAGTTTATTCTTGTAACATTCAAAAAATACTGCAGGGCAAACTGATACAGTGATATAATAGATGCATAGATGTAATATCTACAATTATTCTCTATAGTGAATCACAAGTGTCCAAGGCATTTTTTAAGAGTAAGAGTTTACAGGTAAATCAAACAAATAAATTCCTCTTTTGAAATTAAAACTAGGTTCAATAAACTCCCTGAGAGTGTCAACTGGTACAGCCGCTGTGGAAATCAGTTTGGACATTCCTCAAAAAACTAGGATTGGAGGTCCCATTTGACCCAGCTATTCCCTTTCTGGGTATCTTCCCAGAAGAATTAAAAACATCATACCACAGTGATATATGTGCACCCATGTTTATAGCAGCACAATTTGTAATAGCCAGATCTTGGAAACAACCCAAATGCCCATCAACCGAGGAATGGATAAAAAAGATGTGGTATTTTTATACAATGGAGTACTATTCAGCCATAAAGAAGGATAAACTGGAGACTTTTATAGGTAAATGGATGCAACTCGAGAAAATACTCATAAGTGAAATTAACCAGACGCACATGTGTAAACATTGTATTGTCTCCCTAGTGTGAGAAACTGAAAGAGTAAATAAGATCCAAAATGTACAATAGATACCATGAATCAGAAAGAAACTGGTCAAAAGGAAAGAGAGTTTGGGATGGGAGAATGGGGAAAAGAAAGAAGGGAAAAGAAAAAAATTGTATTTATATATAAGATGCATACACTACTAATTTTGCTTAGTTCATTGTAGAGAAAGGTTTATGCCAGTAATGTTTGGACAATTGAATGCTGATATCTTATACCCTGAGTAACTAATTTAAAGATAATAATACATAATGTATTAACCATTTTACCCTATTATGTTGTTTTGAAATTTTGTTCTTTTTTGTTTTTTTCTCTTTAAAATAAAAAATAAAAAAATAAAAAAAATAAACTCCCTGATTACACAATTAGGTTGAAGTTTACTGCACAACCAAGTTAAATAAGAATATTAAGAACAATCTTGAGGGGGAAGTAAAGTCACAGATATTTCACACAACCATGCAGAGTCTGGGTGCATATATCAAAAGAAGAAATTATTCAACTCTTTTCCTTGGTTGTTAACATTAACAGCCTCCATGGAACTACTTCTCTCCCAATGGCCACCTTTGTAATTATTGGCCAGCCTCCAAATACCTAAGAAAATACCTCTGTGTTTGTCTGGGATAAATCTGACTGTAATAGTCTAGTTTTCACCAATATTATAAAAATATTCTGTTGAGTGGTTGAGGAACTAATGGAAGGATGGCGAGATTTTATATGACAAATGTTCACTTTCTATTTCAGGCAGCAAGAAGTGGAGGTAAAAGTCATATGCAAAAGAGATTTTGCAAAAGTTTCAATAGAGAGAAATGTGGTTAAAGCCAAGGAATTAGCTTGAAAAGAATAATCTTTGAGGGATAGATCCTAAAGCAAATAGAAATCAGAGAAAGTAGGGACTAAATACCTTTGGAAAAAACTTCAGAAGCTCTGAAATCTATCTATAAATGCCAAAGGGTGTGGAAAGTGATTGGACAGGTAATAACCAATAGGAGCAATTCTTGTAGACCTCCCCATGTGGATCACAGCCCCTTTCCAGGGTCAGTACGTATTTATTTGGCACTTCTGCAGCACTCATGAAAACCCTTGAGTTAACATATTTCTCTTCATGAACCCTATACTCCATTGGGGTCAAAGCAATGGCCTCCTACTTGCAATGATGGGAATAGAATTCATAGGATTGAAAGTGAATGAAGGAACCCACCCCACACAATTTGAGATAACATTTTGATATCATATTATACTTGATAAGAATGTTACCCATGGATACAGCATATGAAACTAATTAAAGGAAATTTGCAAAGAACTTTGGTGAAACTGCCCTGCCCATTCCCTATGACAAAGCCCAGTGTGTTACAGAAACCAGTGATTAGGGAGAGCATGACTAGGCATTTCCCAGGTGGAAGTTGGCAGGGAGGAAAATTCCCAACATGTTCTGTCAGGTCAGCAGTCAGTTTGGCTGCAAACAACTAAGATGGTAATATTGTGAGCTAATCCTGGTCTGACTCAGTCATCTGTCAGACCCTCACAAGTCATTTTGATGATCTTTTCTTGAGCAAACAGAAGTTTCACAGATGATGGCATATTTAAATGTTAAATCTTATCCAATCCTCTATTCATCTGCTCTTATATTTGCTTTTCTGGATATGGATGACATAATACAGACATAATACCAAGTGACTGAAAATGAACCAAAGAAGGAAGTGGGTAGTCTTCTTTTAAAATCCCACTTATCCCTCTGCTGAGGTCTCTTAAGAGAGCAGCTATCTAGGAAAGTTAGATGAAAGCAAGTACACAAAGCATTCTAAAGCAGAATCAACTTTTAAATCACTACATTTGATTTTCTGAATTTATAGATTTAAAAACAGATGAGGGGAAAAAACCCAAAGGCCAAAGAGAAAGTACGACCTGACAAGTTATCCTACATCAAGTTAATGGAGGAGCCTGACTTAGAATTCTAAGATTTTGATTGCTAACCTTATTGTCTAAAAGTGTATAAAGCTGAAAGAAGCCACAGAAATTATGAAATACAAGAGTTTCAAGGGAAGTCTTTTAATCATTTTTTTAGGGTGCAATCTAGTAAAAGTGGTGTTGTCCTTGCTTTTAAATTTGAGAGGAAGAGATTGCTATCCACCTTCAAGCTTCGGGCTACAGTCCGTCCTCAGCCTGGAGCTTCTTCCTCCAGAAGAGGCCCTTAGAATGTTGCTCCAAAGCAATGTAAAAACCACACATAATTTTCTAGTGTTTTTGATTAATTAATGAGATTTCTGAGGCCACCTGAGGTGAAGTGATCTGCCGCACTGTGCAAAATACTTGGGTGGAAAAGTTAGAACTCAAATAGGCAGTCCTTCGCATTTTCCCAAGTCAAAAATTCAGAACTAAAGAGGACTTCTGAATTTAACTTGAGATGCCTAAGAAGAAAGGGAAGCATGATTCACAGTGTCCCACAAGGAGAAAACATATCAGCGCCTAAAGATGAAGTTATAGTCTGCAGGGTTCCAGCCTCTCCTGACCTTAAAATCAAACCCAGAGTTCTCAGCATGAGGCATCTCACAGACTCAGATACCCTCAGATACCTGAAGTAGCACTGTAGAAATCAAGCTGCCCCTGAGTGTCCATAAATGCCTTTTAAAATGAGTTTTAGGCTATAAAACTCTCAGGCCATATAATATATATAAACAAATCAAAGCTTCTGTCAGTTACTCATCATTCAGCCATGGCCATATATCTTTAATCATGGAGAATATATTTGGGATGGCCTGGTTTCCATGCATATACATACCTGAAATTCATTTCAGGGGTCCTAATGATTATTCAAATTTATAGCCAGTAACCTTGGACTTCACCCCTCTCCTCACCTTAATGAAATGGGAGACACATGCTTTTTGTACTGAAATGTTGTTAAGCACAAATAAAATAAACAGGGATTATGAACATCCAGCAAAGCCACAAGAATTCATTTATTAAACAATAGCCAAAGAGTCATCATCTAGCAGACCAGGTAGATCAGCTGATATTCTAGAAGTTTTAATGAATTTAAATAAATCACTTAGGTTTATTAGTTCTAGCCTTCCTCCAGCAAGACCTGCTCACCAGCCTAGTTCCAGAATGAAGACTACAACCATTACTCAGATTTTACCAGACCAATGCTAACTCTTTACTCATCTCATTGTTCTAATGGGAACACAGGCTTTTCTTGTGAAATAGTGACCCTCACCTGGGAGGCTGAGACACTGTTCTGTGATTCCAAAATTGCAAATTCCCTTTACATCAAGGTCTCTCTTCTCTCTGGAACTCTAGCTCAATAGTGACAAGTTAGGGGGCTGTCTATGGGTGGGGCACAGGGCAGCACCTAAGCACACTGTCATTGGCATGTGTGACATGGCATGATAATTTAAAACTGGGAGTAAGTGGGGTCTGGAGACCTGAATTGATTTAGGATAGTTCAGAATCTTAATCAGGGTTAATAAATGTATATACACTCTACTGACTACAGCTATTCCTAGGGCTTAATTGCTACTGAGTGAGAAGTCGAGAGCACTGACTTTGTAAGCTCCAAACAGAAAGTGTGGGAGCCAGGCCTCCAAGATAGCAGAAGGGTGTATCAGGGAAAGGCTTACTACTAGACTGTGCCGGACATGGAACCTGCCTCTCACTCAAGAGAAACCACAACTGCATCTACCTACTTCTGTATGGACCTAGCAGCATCCATGTACTCAGAAGCTAAACTGGGCCATCCAGAGCCGAAGGTGAAATGAATGTCCATAAGTAGTATTGCTCCTGTTCTGTGCCTGTGCTTTTGTGTGGGTGGCTTATAATTTTGTTAATACTATACTGCACTTAAATATAGTAAGAAACGGGTTGTCCCATTCTGCCTTATATAGAAAGAAGCATATAAGAATAAAATAAGGGAACATCCCAGAGTCTGTAGCCTAATTTATTTATTTTATAGTCATTCAATAAAAATATATTAATCTCCTCTTGGTGCATTTGGACACCAAGTACACTGGTCTGAGCATGGGGAGACTGACAACATCCCCAGCTTTACTAGGCAATTGAAGCAAGCAGGTAAATTAGTAAAAAGCAAAAACAGACTTCAAGAATGCATTGAAACAAAGCAGATGACACGAAATAGTCTTCATCGGGGGTATAGAACTTTCCTGTAAAGAGCTGCACAGGCTGTATGTGGGCTTCTCTGTCCTAACTTTACTCCCTGTATCCTAAGAAAGCCAATGTATGTGAATAGACACAATAGCATTCTACAGAAGTTTACTTACGCATACTAAAATGTGCATTTCTTAGAATTCTCATGTTTAATTAAATATTATTCATTTGTCTATTTAAACCATTAAAAATAGGTTAAAACCATTCTTAACTCATGGGTTGTTCAAAAGCAAATGGAGGGTCAGATTTGGACTAGGATATTTCTGTGCACTAACTCCTGGCTGCAGGCTTAAAGAAGAAAGGAATGCAGTTAACCTAGAGAGAGTTTGATATCTCTTCTCTGAGGAAGTGAAGTCTCGGCTAGAGGCATAGCTCAGTAGTACACTGTGTGCTCAGCAAGCTAAAGGCCCTAGGTTCAATCCCTAGCACCAAAAAAAAAAAAAAAAAAAAAAGTGTTATCTTTACGAATGAGAGGAACCCAGCTGTGGGAAGAGCGGGGAGAAGAGTACCTCAGGCTGAAAAAGAATAAACGACAAGGTGAAAAGATTCTGAAGCAGTCAGAGCACATAGGATCCCCTGTTTATTAAGGAATGAAACACTGTATTTAATCTGAAAACCTTTTAAAATACATGGTTTAAGCCAAGTTCTGTGGTGCAAGCCTATAATTCCAGCACTGAGTGAGGCTGAGGCAGGAGGACTGCATATTTGAGTTCTGCCTGGGCAATTTGGTGAGTCTGCCTCAAAATTACAATATAAAATAAAATAAAGGGTTGGGGTTGTAGCTCAGCAGTAAAGCACCTCTAGATTTGACCTTTGGTACTGCCAAAAAGGAAAGAAAAGAAAGAAAAAAGAAAAGAAAAGAAAAGAGAAAAGAAAAGAAAAGAAAAAAGAAGAGCAGGAGATATAGCTCAGTGGCATAAGCGCCTGCCTGGCAAGCACAAGGTTCTGAGCTCAATTTCTGGTACAAAAAAAAGAAAAGAAAAGAGATTACTGTATGTGTGGGCACTGATCTCCAGCCATTAGGTGAAAAATGTAGAAAGAGATGGCATAAATAATCTTTCAATGAAATTTCATATTCTCTTACCGTCATTGTCTCTGGCAAAGATCATAGGTTGATTTTTTTTCCTTTGTGATGGTTACTTGGCAGTCTTTGTGTTGATTAAAATGAATTATCCTGTAGAAATGGTAGACATATTTTCATTGAATGATTTAACCGTATGTCTATGTCATTGAGAATGTAACCATATGTCTGCCAACCAAATGTCATAATTCATTTGGATAGGATTTGTAGAGTGAAATTTTGTATAAAGATGAATAAAAGTTTCACATATATATATAAAGTCTATTCATCAGGGATTTATCTATGTATCTAAAGTTTTTTTTTTTTCTTGCCACCATAAACTTATAAACTGACCATCTGGGCAATATGATTAGAGAGCACCTATAAAAATAAATGATGAAAAGAAATGTTCAAATACTATTTCGTATAGTGGTTTTTCTGAAGCCATACTTCATTCGTGATTTCAAAGCTTGACAGGGAAAAAAATTTTTAAAAAAGAGATCATTTGCAGAGTCACCTTATGTGGGAAAGAGATGATTGCTTCTGTCTGTGTTTTAAATCTGTGACGGGACTCCAAATTTCCCCCAGATGCTATCAAGGAGAACATTTTTCATTTTAAAATGAATACCAGAGAACACACCCATCTGTCTGTTTTAAGAAAATGTACAAGTCACTCGTTTATCAAAAAACTCAAAGTGTTAGTAAGAGCTAAAATATGCCAAGGAAAAAAATTAACAAAACAACTGGAAATGTTGTTTTAAAATGTGTTTCTGGTGAAAATGGTATCTAGGGTTTTTATTACATAAAATAACCCCAGCTTACATTTATGATGCTAAGCATTTTTAAGAAAGATGGTTATGAGATTAACTCATATGTGAAATAGAAAAATACTGAATAATATTGTAAAATATTTGATGCCTATTTCAAATTTTTCCCAGGAAAACAAACATATCTTAGTTTGTATGGGAACTTTTACCATCGTTACCTTACATCATTGCATAGTTCAAGGACTTATAATGTGTAAGAATTTTGAGTGCTTTAGGTTTTTTAAAGGGTGGTAAAATATTTGATAAAAGTTCAGTAACATTTAATAATCATCTAAGTCCCTATAAGATCTACATATGAAATGAATATGACTGAAATATTTTTTGAGATGTTATGTTCATTAGAAAAAAAATTTTTCAAAAAACTCATTTTGAAGCAGAGACATAAAAACTATAAGAGTCAGACATGCTAATGGAGCAGTGGGGAGGAAATGGTTGATTTTAGTGGAAGAAATCCAGGATGTTTCATAGATGAGCTGGCATTTGAGCTGGGCCTGCAACAGATGAAGATCCAAGGGAAAGCATTTTAATCCATGAGAAACCATTGTGGGTTTTGAGCAGGAAGTGTTCTGATCAGTTCTGCTTTGTTTTTCCATTTCACATTTTTAAAAAAAGAATTATAAGATATAATAAACTCATAGAAACGTACATTTTTCTTTAATGTGCAACTTCAGAATTTTCTGAAACAAATATGTGTACGACTCCCCTTCTCCCTAGTTAAAAAAATAAAGCAGAGCAGAATAATGGAAGTCCTGAAACCAGGGCTGACACAAAGATGTGCAACCTGAGCATTTGCACAGAGCCTGCTGCTGAGGAGAGTCCTCTGCTTGGCATTATGCTCTGCTGTTGGTATCTTGAAATTAATAATTTTTGAGTCAGGCATGGGGGCACATGCCAGTAATCCCAGCACTCAGGAGGCTGAAGCAAGAGGATTGCCATGAGTTTGAGGCCAGTCTAAGACACATAGCGAGACCCTGTCTCAAAATAACAGCAACAACAATAATAACAATTTTTAAACAAGGGACCCAGCACTTTCATTTGGCCTTGGGCCCCACAAATTATGTAGACTTTCCTGCCCCAAACCTTATTCTGTAAAACAGCTAAACGTACAGTTCTCCCCTACCACCACCCAGTGCTAACCATTATTCTTTGATTTCCTTTAGCATCTACTCTCTAATTATACACGCCTGGAAGAAGATTTTGCCTTTTATAAATGTTATATAAATAGACTGTGTTCTACTGTGTCTTTTTTTTTCAGTCAACATTATGTCTTTAAGAGTCATCCATATTGTAATTCTCATGTTCTCCGTTTTTTTTTTACAATAAGCTCTACCCGCTAGCATTGCATGGGACTGACTGTCCACGGAGAAGAGCAAGACTGGAGGCCTGAGTCCCGTTGGGGGGCTGGACTGATCGACAGTAATGGGAGAGAAAAGGATTCATAAATAGTGCCATGGGGAAATCTGTGCTGTCTAGAAACCAGTATTGTCCTGAGATTGTAAGAACGACTGCAGATGCAGAGAAACTTAAATATCCAAAACAATAGCAACAGCAAGAGAAACATCCTGTCTAGGGACAAAGAAGTTGGCTCTGAGTATTCAGACACAAATGATTGGGGAGACGGTTCAGTGAATCAAAGCTACTCCCAGCATGCTATGTTGGCCAAGAAAAAAAAAAAAAAGAATGCTGTAATTGAGTGGAATACACACTCATAAATTAATACATGGGTAGATACATGTATTTATATATTCAAGCACTCTTTTTCGGCATGAAGGCATTGAGATATAGAAGTGGCATAAAACAAAAAAAATAAGACAGTAAATTTTAAAAGGGGAAGTGGCAGAGATGATCTGATGCTGTATAGCAAAGAAAAAGGTAGTCAGTGTGGTCATGGAGCCTGTGATTTGAAACTTTTGGGGCAGTGGAAAGGGGCAAAGGACTAGAGACAGAGAAATAAGACTGAAAAAGTCTGCAGAATATGTGGTAGACAGCCTCGCCACATACTCCCTGGGTCAGTAACTCAGTAGTGGAGGTGCATTTCCCTAGCAAAGCATATTAAAATCACCCAGCCACTCTGGTGGAAGACAAGACTTATTTACATCAATAGTAGGGCAATGTTTTATTTAGTTGGCAGTCCATTAAAGGCACATCAGATATCACCATTAGACATTCTGCATAAGACATTCATTATTAAACACAATGAGTGTAAGGAACAAAACCATCCGCAGGACAGGAGAGCAGCAAGGCAGTGCCACGGACTCAGCTCTGTTGGACGACATACATTCCACACTGATGAGAAGCCAAGAGCAAAGATGTCTACTTGTTTGTTTGTGGTCCTGGGGATTGAACCCAGGGCTTGCACACTGGGCTACATCCCCAGCCCTTTAAAAAAAATTTTTTTTTTTTTTTTTTAAATTTTGAGACTAGAGCTTGCTAAATTGCCCAGGCTGGGCTTGAACTTGCAATCCTCCTACCTCAGCTTCCCAGAGTGCTGAGATTACAAGCAAGCACCACCAAGTCTGGCTGGCAAAGATATTTTTAAATTATATTAGGATTAAACAAAGAGGAGTTCTGATGAGGATAAACATGTGAAAATGATCATGAACAAATACTATTTGTCGACCTAACATTTTCTATGTAATTATGTTGCAGAAATTCCATTGGACAGTTTCACATGTAATCTTATTAGCTGTCATTTTTATAAGTCCAGGTTATACTTGGGAAGTTCAAATTTAAAGAAGGTATATTCATTATACATGGTTGTATAGCAGGTTACTCAAAACCATATGCACTTAAAAAAAAAAAAAAAAAAACAATTTCTCGCACACAATTCCTGAAGCTCAAGACTCTGAAAGCAGCTTAGCTGGGCGATTCTGGCCAAGGCTGAGTTGGCTGCTGTCTGGGACGGCAGTCATCTGCGTGCTGAAGGACCAGCTTCCAGTTAAATGTCTCAGTTGCTGGCAGGTCCCAGCTACTCTCCAGATTTGGAACAAGACTCTCTTTCACATGGTCCCTTCCTTGTTTAAATGTCCAAGATGGAAAATTCAAGAGAGAAGAAGCTTTAGACTTTTCTAACTTAACCTGGGAAGTGACATTTCTATACCTCCTGTCATGCTTCATTGATCATTCAGACCAAACCTGACCCACCACGGGTGAGGATAAACTAAAGGTGTGGACACTGGGAGATGGGGTAGGTGGGGGCTCTGTTGGAGTCAGGCTGTCAAAGAAATTGAGTAAGTTGTCTAAACTTTCTAAGCTTGAAAGTCAATTTTTAAAACCAATTTTGTCAGTCTAAAAGTCCAGCATTCCTTCATATGAATTGTAGGACAACAGAAGCCAAAACAATGTTTTTGAGTTAATTTTTTGCAGATTTTTGTGTAAACCAAAGTTAGGTTATATAAAACTTTGTATCATGTACACAACTAAACTTGAAAACAAATACGTCACTTTAAATGCAATTTTCATTGAACAGATAAGAGAATGGCTGAGCTTGGTGGCCCGCACCTGTAATTCCTGCCACTGAGGAGGCTGAGAGAAGTGGACCAAAGGTTCAAGTTTCAGGTTGGTCTGGACAATAATCAAAATAAGAAATAAGAAGCACCAGGGATGTAGCTCAGGGTAGAGCACTTATCTAGCATGTGTGAGGCCCTGGATTCAAACTCCAGTAGTGCAGGAAAGAAGGGAAGGGGCCATGGGAGGGAATAGGGAAAGGTGGAGAGAGAGAGGACGGTAAAGCAGCAGGCTCTCCTCTTCACCCAGCTCTTGCAGCCCACCTTTGTTTTGCCACTAAAGCTAACTTGCTTCCTGGGATAGCATTTCTCTACACTGGGCTATTAAAACAAAGTTAGAAGCGTTCCAATACAGCTTTTTTTGTTTTTATGTTTTTGTTTTTGTTTTTGTTATATGGCAAATAAACCCTAGTTTAATTCCCTATCCCTTTAGTTGAGTTTCCTGCTTAGCGGAGCTATAAGTATTTCTAATTCTTTCAGTTGAAGGTAACTTCAGAGGACATTAAAAATAAAGTCAGCAAATGTTACAGGGACAAAAAAGGGACGTTAGAAAACTTTTGTGGCTGGGCCGGTGAGATGGCTCAGCGGCTTAAGCGCCTGCCTGGCAAGCGCGAGGGCCCGAGTTCGACTCCCGGAACCCACATACGAAAAAGGGGCCGGTGATATCGCTCAGCGGCACGGGCGCCTGCTGGCGCGCGAGGTCCTGAGGTCGACCCCCCGGTACCCACAAAAAAAAAAAAAAAAAGAAAACTTTTGTGGCTTAATGAAAAACATGTCTGAACAATTTCCTTTGCATCTTAATTCCCTATGCTGGCTGAGGGGTAAGACGACCACAATCACATATCTTACTATTCTTATTTTGCCTTAGACTCTATGCTGTAGGAAGTGCAGACTTCCCTGACCCATTACAAACAGCCCCTGGAGCCACCAGGGTTGTCTCCCTTGCTCTTTCCCTGACCAGTTTTCCTGCCTACTCTATGAATTGCCTTTACTCCTGGATCAGCTTATTATATTGGGATCTTTGTCAAAGCTGCCAGTGCTCAAAGTGACTGTTAGTGCTGCTGGTACAAGTGACTGCTTGTTGCTTGTGGCCATCTCTCAGCAGCCACCAGAGCTGCAGACCCTGGCATCAAATGTGGAAGATGTGGGTCCCAATGCTGTTGGTACCTTGATCTTAAGGACCGAGGGAAGTTGCTATTCTACGGTAGTCACTTTCCTCAATGTACATCATGGCAATCCCAAACCATCTAAATGAGTCTGCACTGAACAGACATTCTCTTTTTCTTAGATACTTCCTGCTATCTTTGAGCCACATTTCTGAGCCTCAACCATCTCTTCTTTTTCCTCCCCATTGTTGACTTGGACCCCTACAGAACAGTGTACTTCCTGGATTGATTTACTTGTCCCTGTCCTTCCTTCCCTACCTGGCCTGCATTTTAGGATGAAAGCAGCTTAAGCTCAAGCTGTAATTCTTGATACATAAAAGTCATACAAAGTAGGTCTGATTTAATTTGCAGCTTTATATACTAATAAAAGCTTATCTGAATTAAACAGAGTAAGAATGGTTTGATAGTTTAATATTTGGGAAATTGCATGGCCCTAGAGTGTAACCTGTTGCTTACAGATCATAATGCTTGGTTTATATTGTTTGTTTTGACACTGGGGCTTAAGCCCTGGGCTGCTCTACTACTATGCCAGATCCCCAGCCTTTTTATCTTTTATTTGTAGAAAGAGTCTTGCTAACTTGCCCAGATTGAGCTCTAACTTGTGATCCTCCTGCCTCAGCTTCTGAGTTGCTAGGATTATGGGTGTGCTCCACCATGCCTGTCTGCAAATAATGCCAGGAAAGTCAGATAGCTTATTTGGCCATAGTCAGCCTCTTCCCACCACTTTTGTTTGCATTTAATGAATGATATTTTCAGAACCACAGGATTATCTGAGGATAACAAAACTATTCTCTTTCTACACAATTATTTAGCTCACCCAAAGGAAACAGAGTGGTATCTGTGAACAGTTTTTCTATCTTCCAGCCACTGAATATTAACTCCCTGAGTCAGCTTATAGAAAAAGTGTTATTCAAGATGGGAAATTTTACTGCATGTGAGGTTTAATGAAAAAGTAGATTTATCAGGCACATAATATTCAGGAATTCTCATTCCATCCTTACAATAAATACCTAATTTTAAATATTGCTTATGCCTGGTATTCTATTCAGATTAAACTCTAAGGACAGTTTAGAGAAAATTTGGGTCCGAAACCATGTCAGCAAAATTATCTTTCATTTTAATAAAGAATTTTCAGGCTTGAGAATAAATCTTAACATACTAGGATACACTAGGGGCAGTTTTCTTTTTAGCCTCTGGAATAACAGAGAAAATAGAAGGCTGACTGCAGACAAAGAAAGGAGAAATGTGTTAGTGATGCAGAAGTCACCGCCCGCGCTTTGAGTGGTACTGACACATCAAAGGGCACTGTCTGCAACAAAGGGGAAGATAATTTCTGGAGAGTGACAAAACCATTTGGGAGAACACAGCTAAAGCCTGACTCACCAGGTGATTGGGCAAACAGGCGGCCCTGTTCTGCTTCCCAGAGGTCACGAACTTGAACATGCTTTATCCCATGTTCAGGACAAACCAGCTCCCAGCCCCAAACCAGCCTGCCATCAGGAACTTTATCAATGGAGTGACTTCCTCAGCAACTTTTGACATCAACCGCACTGCAACAACTTTAGCATAAGAGATACAAAAATTTCTATCAAAAACTGTTTAACTAGAGAGAAATTATTCACCAAATAGGTATTTAGGATATCTATTTGACTTTCTATTTCCTAACCAGCAGTTTATAGAATACCTGAAGCCTAAATTGAGCTGTAAGTTAAGACAGTCATGAGAAAATTGGCTTGGTGTAATACACAAAATAACTCCACGATAACAACACAAAAAGACTGTCAACCAAATGTTAAGTTTTTGTATTCACATAGTTTATTTTTATTCTTCCTGCTTTTCTAAACAATAAAAATATACTGCATACATAATGAAAAGAATATAAATATTTTTCTTATTGTGAAAGAACACCTTGGACAGCAGGAATATTTTGTGGAAAAATATTCAACTACTCAAAATGACTCATTCTTTGAGAGTTCAGGTAGTTAAAGTTTTATCGTAATTCAGCATGCACTACAAAGGGAAACTCGAGAGACTACATAAGTAAGACAGTTTTATTGAGTTCACTTAATTTCCCATTAGTAATGAAATTTTTAATTACATGTAAGTGTGTGTCTTCACTAAGGATATGGGCATATGAGGGATATATAGTTCATTTTATAATTATGTATGTGCTGAGAAAGTCTTCAGAAATTTCAACAGAATCTGATTTGACATACTTAAGGGAATTATGAATACCATCTTAATAAAAATAAAGCTGAACTGGTATCTTCACAAATTTATGTGACCCAAATTTAGCAGCCTAGCTTATCATGCTGTATGCTGCATAGGCACTGTTAGAAACAATTTCATTTCCACCCAGATTTTTAAACCCACACCTGACTTCCCTCTTCCAGAAGGTGCCTTGCTGTTTTTACCTATGGAGAGGTTATTTGCAGCTTTGCAAGTTTTCCCAGTTCATTTTCAAGTCTCTTGGCTCTTTTCCTGGTGGAGAAGGAGGTCTTCCTTCTCACCAGGGTTTTCAGATTCTTCTTGCTCTTTACTCAGAAACTTCTATTCGGCAGCTATCTCATTACTTGGATTTCTGACACTCACTTTTCAATTGAAAAGCAACCACAATGTAACCATAAAAATGCTAGAGGAAAACCCTAGTCATATAAAACTTTGGAGTATGAGGTATCTGTCTATTCATAGCATGACATCCACAAAAGAAACCTATAAAGGAAGAGATAAATTCAAAATAGAAATATTTTAAGATCTCAATTGAAAAGCATAAACAAATCAAAGACTAATCACAAATTGATAAATTATTTTCAAGCCATATGACTGACATATGACTATTATATCCTCATGTATTATATAACATAACCCTAATTCATAAGCAGCAATTACAAATAAATACAAAGAGAAGTCCGATAAAACATGGCTGATGCCTTAACTGCTGAGAAGTAATATTACTTGTGTAAAGACATCTAAATTAGCATTTTATAAATTATATAGAATTTGAAGTGACTTTTCCTCCACCATGCTCCTATGCCATGCCATCCTGCTTTGGAGCCAGTAGACTTCGAATGAAATCTATACAAACAGTGAGCCAAAATAAACCTTTCCTTCCTTTAATTTGCAGGTGCTCAGTATTGTGTCTCAGTGACAAGGGAAGTAACTAGACAAATTTTGATACCAGAAAAGTGGTGGTGTTGCTGGGACTATACCTGATCATGTGGTTCAGCAGCCTCTTTGGAACTGGTTCATGGGAGGAATTTGGAATGGTTTTGAGATGCAACTGGAGAAGTAGCCCTAAAATGCTGTAAACCGAGCTTGATGGGAAATGCTGCTTGGAGCTGCTAGAAATGTAGATGGTAAAGACCAGGCTCAGGAAGATTCAGTTTGGAACAAGGATTCCATTTGCAGTTGGACTCAAGACCATGTGTGTTATGCTCTGGCAGAAAATTTGACTACATTTTGCCTACATCCTGACCTTGCAGGAGACTGAGATTAAGAACAATGGACTAATTAATGTGGTGGAGGGAATTTCAAGACAACTTAATGTTAAGGCTGTGGCATGGGTACTGATGGGGGCTTATAGCAAACACTACACTGAAAATCAAGAGCAAACAGCCCAGCTGAATGATTTAAAAAGTTTTGAATTTGAGCAGTAAGGAAGCTATGGTAAAGTTAGGGCTTGTAAAACTGGACTGGAGGAGAGCTTGTTTGCTAAAATGATTAATATTAAAAGAAGCCAAGTTCTCGGCCGGTGAGATAACTCAGTGGCATAAGTGCTTGAGGTCCTGAGTTCAACCCACGGTACCCACAAAAATAAATAAATAAATAAATAAATAAATAAAAAGCAGCCAAGTTCTTTACAACAGGACAATAGGAAAAATGGCTTCAGACCATAAGCAGAACTAATAAGGCACCACTCATGCAGGTTCAAAATTCCAAAAGTGAAAGACTTTGCTTTGAGAAGAGAGCCTCAGAGCACCAAACTGGAGAAGGTCCATCTCTGGAATTTGTTCCTTGGGATTCCATTTGTAGTGGTCAACCCTCAAGGCATTCACAGACCCCTGCAGTCATGATCCAAGGAAGCCTGGCTGCTGCTCCACCTGGAGGCAGATTTTGAGGTCATTCAGCCATATGGTGCTGGTTTATAGACATGCAGAATAGAAGAGCCGTGGGGTCAGAAAGGCTTCTACCCAGATTTTAAAACAAAGTCTGGGAAGCCAGGCAACGTGCCCTTAAGACGGCAATGCATGAAGCTGTGAGAGTGAAGCTGAAAGTGCACTGGAGACCACAAGGAGTTGTAGAAGACTGATGTTGAACATATGAGGCAAGCCACAAGGACTGACCAAAGCCAGCCCCAGAGAGAAGCCATGGGGTTGCAACTATTGGCAATGATGTAGGGGAGGGCCATTCAAGCCCTTTAGAGTTCATATCTCACCACAGCTTGCTGTGGGTGCTGGACATGGAACAATGGGATTGACCTATACCCACATTCCTCCCTTTTGGAATGGAAATGTTTACCCTTTGCCATTGTACATTGGAAATGTTTAACTTTTCTTTGATTTTTACAGGACTTACATCTAAGAGTTTCCTTTGATTTTCAGAGGAAATGTGGGACTGGGACCTTTCAGCAATGTTGGAACAGTTAGCACTTTGGCAACTCTTAGAAATGGACTAAATGTATTTTGCATAAATGGATGCACATGAGGCTTTTAGGGGCCAGAATGCTATGATTTATATCCAGATGTCCCCCAGAGTTTCATGCACTCATAGGCAGGGCTACTGGAAGGTGATTGGATTATGGAAACTTATAGCTGCCTTGCTGTTAAAGAGTTTGGGCCTGATTGGAAGAGGCAGGTCCCTGGGGGTGTGGCCTGGAAGGTTCTCACTCCCTTCCCAGCTTCTCCTTTCACTCTGCTTTCCGGCCGCCATGTTGTGAGCAGCTATTCCTCTGCCATGCCCCAGTACCATGACATCCTGCCTTGGAGTCAGCTGAGCATGCAAGGTCTGAGACTACTGAAATGTGAGCCAAAATAAATCTCTCCTCCTTTATTTTTTAATATTTATTTAAATTTCTTTCTCTGTCATCTCTGTTTGTCTCTCTCTCTCTCCACATTCTTGCTTTAGAGCCCAGGCTGGCCTCTAACTTGCAGCAATCCTTCTGCCCCACCCTCCCAAGAACTAGGATTAGAGGTGTTCGCCATCACGATGGGCCCAAACTTTTCCTCCTTTAAATTATAGGTGTTGGGCATTTTGACCCAGCCATGAGAAAATTTACTATACATTGACCATGATATACATTACTATACATTGACCGTTGATATACATTTACTGTTTGAATGACATTTTACTAAGGTTTATGGCCAAAATTGTAACTACATCTATGGACAGATTAGTAGTTCATTTTGGTTAAAAGAAACTATAGCAACAAATGAAGACCTTTTTTCTCCCTCAATATGTGGTTTAGTAATTCATAAACTAAGAGCCTGAAAGCCAGATTCAGTTCACCATTTGTTTTCACAAAGCAAGTATGATTGGAATACAGCCCATTTATCTGTATATTGTCTATGGCAGTTCTCATGCTAGGACAGAATTGAGTAGCTTCAAAAAAGATGGTATGGGCCTGCAAAACCTGAAACATTTATCATCTGGTCTTTATTGGGGAAAAAAATAACTATTTAGAATATTTAGCATATACCATAACATAGAAATATTGAATGTTTTCCAGGATTTTCCATAAAATTATATTCTACAAGGTAATGAGAGTTTTTTTGAGAATATAAATTCCTCAGCAGAAAGGACTTAATTTTTATATTTTGTGGCAATATATCCCTATTACAATAGTTGAATAACAGAACGATAATCTCCCTTTTATGCATAAGCTTTAAAACAGATCTTAAAGACCTTCAAATGAGTTAAAAACAACCACGACAGAATTGAGTAAAACAATCACAAAACTATTGGAATAGATGGAATGCTGTGATTTTGTGTTATCTCCCTTAACCAACACTCACAGATCCTGTGCTCTATCTCTTAATTGCTGGATTATGTAACTGCCAGTAAAACAGTGCTCCCATTGGGTAGATTCCTTAAAACAGACCCTTTTGCTGGCAATAATTTACAAAGAAAACTTCCTTTCTACCAGTATAAACTCTCATTGTCTCCGTCAAAACCATAGTCTGAAAGACTTACCGGAGCCACTTCTGCAGAAGGGGTGATAGGCTTCAATCATGCAGCGGGGGCAGCTGGATTCTCAGCCCTCCAGGAGCAAAGGGGGCTCCTCATGGTTGGTAAGAAAAAGGGCGAGAGAAAAATTCTTTGCGATGTAGCTAAGCAATTTCTCCTATTCTTTCTACATTTGGTTCTCTGGAACAGAAGGTACTGAGGAGTCAAACCTTAAACACTAGAATCTGAAATTGAGCTTTCAACTAAGAAAACCAGGATAGATGAAATCTCTCTAAAATTTCCCTTGAGTGAGAGTACATTCATCATATAAAAGTCATGCAACAAGCGGATGTGGTATTGTTTTCTTTTGTTTTGTTTTAACTGCAGATCAGGTGTCAGGTAAATCCAAGACATGAGAGAAAAGGTCAGATCACTTATCTTAGAGAAGGACTTTATCTTTTTTCTCTAAAATTCAGTAAAAGAACTAAGATATACCAAACCATTAATAAGAGTTGATCTCAGGACCTCGTGCTTGCCAGGCAGGCACTTATGCCGCTGAGCTATCTCACCGGCCCCAATACGAAAAAAGGGCCAGTGATATCGCTCAGCGGCATGGGCGCCTGCTGGCACGCGAGGTCCTGAGTCTGACCCCTGGTACCCACAAAAAAAAAAAAAAAAAAAAAAAGTTGATGGTGGAACACAAACCTAGTGAGTAGTTTTGTGGTGTTAGTCTACACTTGAATGACACTTCAGCTCAGGATAACTTCTGTATGGAGAAAAGAATGATTTTTGTTTCTTAAAAGAATAATTAAAACAAGAAAAAGAAAGTGGAGTACAAGTGATATAGGCAGATACTAATTATAAAACTAAGCATATCTTTATTTCTCTTTAGTTATCATGCTAGAGTTTTATGACATTTTTAAGATATAAAGATACAAAGTATCTTTACAGGTGGTACTAGTCTTTGTTCTTACAAGAGGGCTGCTCACAGTATAATATGAATAGTATGTAGTAGTATGAAGAGATGTGTATGATATGCTGGCTACCCAAGATGTAATCTCAATAGTATGAACAGTGTGAAACAATGTTTTGGTCAATGTACAAAATAAGTTGAGAGGTATTACTGGAGCTTATTTTAAAAGGATCACTGATAACACATCCTAAGTTAGCTAGATAGTTACATTATACAGTAACATGTTTAGTTACTTAACAAATATTTATTGAAAATTTTGCAAGACTAATTTTACACTTCCATTTTAAAGTAAGGATACATGGCCACTATCAACCTACCCTTGGTGTTTTCAAAATTAGAAGAATTTGTCTATATTTGTTTACCTACAGGTGACACTAGCAAATAGTACAAACATCAATGAAATCAATCTCTTCTTTATGTAAATGAGAAGGACCAGTGAGGAGGGAGTATTTCTTTTCTTTTTTGAAGATTTAAAAGACTCACATTCTAACATTCTTTGAATGTTAGCACCTTAAAAGGAATGCATCAATACCTCTGTGAGAGCGGAAGTGAGGCTGGAACCTCTGCTTAAACAACATTCAGTATGAAAAGCTGAGCTATCCTTACCTGGTAGTTTTTACTTTAGATTGTTTTCCAGAAATTCCTTTTCATGTTACCTGAAAATATTTAGCCTTCATCAGAGAAAGCATTTATCCATGGGATGTTTTGGTGTATTTTCCCAAGATAACATTAATTGAGACTCAATTCAAGTAAGTGTAGATTTTCATCAGCCTAGCATCTTTGACTCAGGGAAACTGAAATGTTAACTATACATTTTTCTTTAGATCTGGGAAATAGTATGTCTCTCCTAGGATTGATATATGTCACAAATAGCATTCAGAAAAGGAATAAAGTAACATTCACATATTCATCAACAAATACTTATTAAAGACCTCCTGCTGTGGTAAATGATGAGAAAGACAGAGGAGGCTCTAAAGATGAATCAAGCATGGACCATGGGCTCAAGTAATTCACACAGTGTTTAGGGTACCAGACTTAGCTATGTAAATAATTATGGTATAGGATAATGATTCGTGTTGTAAGTGGGGGTAAAAAAAAACTCCAAACGTATTTCACCGGAGGAAGTGACTAGCCTTAAAATTTGTTTATCAGTAATACTCTTTCCTTTATCTTTAATCCTAGTACACCATAGAAAGTCTTTCTATGGGAGATAATATGAGTGCAATAAAAATTGTTATTGAAGAATTTACAGTAGAAACTATTAAAATTGTGTTCTCTCTCTGATCTTGAATAGGCCATGAAGCTTCAGTAACACTCATCCATATGGCTACCTGGAGTCCTGTGGATGGTCCCTTCCACATGGGTCTAGGAGGCTGCATGGGTCTGGGTGCTAGAGCTTTAAAAGCAGATTTCCAACCATTAGCTTTATATTTGGTTGGTTGGTGGGTTGAGACAAACTCTCACTAGTTAGCCCAGTCTGGCCTTGAACTCTTGATCTTCCTGCTTCAGCCTCTCAAGTGCTGGCACTGTAGGTGTGGGCCACTGAGCCTTTCCATCAGTTGTTAATCATTACCCTTAGGGCACCACGGAAAGTGCAGCCAGAGTTCTAATTTTGCTCAGCCTTCTCTGCTGTAAAATGAGGACTTTGGTGACTAGATTCTCACCAAGTTTCTTTGTACAGCCAGGCGAGTAAGGCAACTTTTATTATCACCATTTTAAAGATAGGGAAACTAAGTTCAGGAACCTTAAGGAACTTGTCCAAGACCCAAGGTAATAATTAATATCCACTACTTGAGATTAGACACCAGGCCTATAAGGATAAAGCATATTCTTCTATGTCATACTCAGAACCACACCTTTGTGGTAAGAGTATACATGCAGGCCCATATAGCATTATCTTAGTATTTAAGTTATAAATCAAGATAAGAAACTGTGAAAATATGATCTATCGTTCCATCTTAAGAAATACTTCTCCATAAGGTCCTGGATGACCAAGGTGAATTAGGAATTCTTGGATCGCCCTAAGGCAGTGTAGAATGTATAAGGGAAGATAAAACTGACCTCAACTGACACTTCTTCCTGCACTAAAGCACCTAAAAGTGCACAACCCAATAAAAAGCCATTTCTTGCACATAGGGTTGAATTCAGAGTCGCATACAGATCTGGAAGTGAGTTTGGCATCACATAATGGGCAGAGCTTTCCAGAGTTCAGAATGCCTGGGGTCTGGTCTAGAAGAGGGTTCAGCATCTAAATGGTCATTACCTTGCCCCTGTGGGAAGGGACATTGCCAGAGGAGAGCAAGAGGCTGGTGATAGGCACAGGTTCCTCTTGCAAGGACCTAAGAGCCAGTCTAATCATACTGACTCTAGGTACAACCTAAGAATGAGTAGAAATTGGGAATTTTCTTGTGAGCGGGTTGGACCAGTTACTGTTGAGACCAGGCACTGCAGCCAAAAACACTCGGTTGGAACCTGAGGTCTGTCACTTTCTAGCTGTGGAATGGCAAGCAAGTTACTGAACATTTTAGGGCTTCAGTGTCCAATCTGTAAAATGAATATAATATTAATTGGCAGACAAACACTGAGTAAGGGTTCGTGGTGTTCTATCCAGCTACATTACAAAAGAATTTGTCTCCGGAAGATTTTCCCGGAGAATTACATAAGCATAATAATATCCAAACATTATGATAGTCAAGGTGAAAGCCTTCGCTGCACTAAAAGGCAGGGAAAGACTTAGGGGTGAGAATTCCCTAAGCGCTCAAGGCGGAGGCTGCTGCCCTAGTCCTGCCAGTACCTCGTCCCAGGTCACTTCCTGCTGTGGAGCTAGTGAGGGGTTTGGAGATGGTAACTCGCAAACGTGGCCATGAGTCACGGTGGGAGTAGGAACTGAAACCCAGTGTCAGCACACCGCGGGGTCCGTCCCTCGTCCCTCGGATGAGGACGAGGCAGCAGCACCAGATGTTAAAAGGCCGGTCACGAGCCTAGTTGACGCTCAGATCCCTCCCCACCCACTTGGTGCTCACGCTGCCAGCGCCGTCTGCAGACAGGTCTTGACATCTCTCCTCGTGGGGAACCGGGGAGACTGCGAACAAGTCGAGGCAACTCCCTCGCACCTACTGTAAATGCGAGCCAAACCTAGCGACTACCCGCCCAGCAGCGTAGACTTTTCCTGAGAGGCAAGCCTGGACACTGCCCCTCACTTCTCCAGGTGAAACGAGTGCCAAGTGGCTCATTTCTCATCTGGTGCCCTCCCCCACCCTTGCAAAAAAAAAAAAAAAAAAAAAAAAAGAAAGAAAGAAAGAAAGAAAGAAAGAAAAGAAAGAGAAAAAGAAACCGTGGAAACTCCGTTTCTTGCAGACCAAAAACTAATCAGCCCTAGCTGCTCCCTTTAGGGGACAGTCGTGACTGAGCACCGAGAAGTCAGACTCTCTCTAAAGCACCAACAAAGGACTATATTTAGTTCTGAGCTCTCCGCCTAAATTCCTCTTCTTTTTTCACTCTTAGCTTCAAAACGACTGGGTTGGGGAAGTGGGAGGAAGGGGGCGGGGGAGCAGCGGAGAAAGAACAGCTGTGCCTTTGCCTCCCAACTCAATCTCTATAAATAACCAATCGCGAGCGGAGGCTACTTTTCAGCCAATGAAGCAGCCCAAACTGATAAAACCCTGGCTGCAGCCAATGGAGAGACACTTGAGGGTGTGAGACTCGCGCCCTGGGACCAATGAATTCAGAGTCTGGGAGAGGTAATTTGAGACAGAGTGTGGGTGTGTGGTGCAAAAGCTTCCTACTTCCAAGCCCGAAAAGCTGCTCTGCCGTTTGAGCATGCCCTGACTGCGGGCACTCCGAGACTCCGGGATCGGGAAGTCGTCCGCCTTTCCGGGTTTTGGCCAGAGCCTCGTGGGGCGGAGGACGGGACCCCTCCGATTGAAGAGCGCTCGGGGCACCAAGGGCCACTCCAGCCCTACTCGGACAGTGCCACAGGCGGAGTCCCTCCTGTTTTCTTTGTCCCGGGGGTGCACAGCAGAAGAGCCGGCTAGCTGAGGCGGAGCACCGCTTCGGTGGTGGAAGATTAGAACGTGGGGGCGGGTGGGTCCAGCGGAACCCACGTGTCCCTGAGCTCGGCGGCCCGCAGATACACACGCGCCCGGAACCGGGCCAGCATCCACGCTCTGACGACCGCACCCTCTCGGGGAGCCGCCGCGCTCCGCACGCACCCCATCCTCCTGTCTGAGCTGTCCCAACATACTTCCTCCTCCAGTTCTAGACTCGGCGCGCCCGGGACTCCGCTCCTCCGGACTCAAATCGCGAGCCCTGCCCACCGTCCCGCCCCGCCAGACCCAGCAGAAAACCAGGAGCGGAAGTTCGGGCGGGGCGCGGCCGCGGCGCACTGGGCATGCTCACCCCGGCGGGCGGGGAGGGGACGGGAGGGCCGGGCTGCGCGCGGCTAGTAGGAAGCCCTCGCCCCGCGGAGGCTGCAGGCGAGAGCGCGATGGGCCGAGGCGGTGGGCGCACGATCCGCGGGGATCCGTGCCACGCGTGGCCCGGCCCGACGCGCAATTAGCAGCCGCCTCCGCAGCGCGCCACCGCCGCTTCCCGACCTCCTGGGCTGCCGCGGCGAGGAGCCCCAGCCGTCGCCTCCCGGCAGCCGGCATTGTCCTCCTTCCCGATCCGCCGCCAGAGCTGTCGCCGTGAACTGCTGCGGGGCCCCGGACCCGCGCCCCGGGAGCACGCCGCCGCCGCCGGCCAGCCCGCCCGCCCGCCCGCGCCGGGTCCCGCGTGGTGATCGCTGCGCCCTGCGCTCCTGGGCCACCCTCTCCTGGGTTTTTCCTGCGGAGTGAGGGAGGGGAACAGTCCGGCCACCAAGCCCAGCTTTCCCAGGCGCGCAGCCCCGACGGGGCCGCGGCGGGCGTGGGGAGCGCGCTGACGGAGCCATGAGAGAGTACAAAGTGGTGGTGCTGGGCTCGGGCGGCGTGGGCAAGTCCGCGCTCACCGTGCAGTTCGTGACGGGCTCCTTCATCGAGAAGTACGATCCGACCATCGAGGACTTCTACCGCAAGGAGATCGAGGTGGACTCCTCGCCGTCGGTGCTGGAGATCCTGGACACGGCGGGCACCGAGCAGTTTGCGTCCATGCGGGACCTGTACATCAAGAACGGCCAGGGCTTCATCCTTGTGTACAGCCTCGTGAACCAGCAGAGCTTCCAGGATATCAAGCCCATGCGGGACCAGATCATCCGCGTGAAGCGGTACGAGCGCGTGCCCATGATCCTGGTGGGGAACAAGGTGGACCTGGAAGGCGAGCGCGAGGTCTCCTACGGCGAGGGCAAGGCCCTGGCCGAGGAGTGGAGCTGCCCCTTCATGGAGACATCGGCCAAAAACAAAGCCTCGGTGGATGAGCTGTTCGCCGAGATCGTGCGGCAGATGAACTACGCGGCGCAGCCCAACGGCGACGAGGGCTGCTGCTCGGCCTGCGTGATCCTCTGAGGCGCCCGCGGCCGCCGAGCGCTGGCCACGCTCTGCGCACAAAAGCCAAACGCATCCGACTCTAAATGTGATTTTTGTTCTTGCTTTGAGATTGGAGACGACTTTGCATTGGTCGGGGTGTTCCGGGAGCCCTACTGGCTTCCGCGGCCAGCATCCCTGCTTTCTTCACTCCTTGTCTGAGGGGGTTGACCGGTCCTCACCATCTGAAACCCTGGTGGAAATGTGGCTCTTTGCAACATGTACATTTCTCATTGATTTTGGTTGACGCATATTTCCCCATTTAAGTAGCCGTTAGGGGGTTGTATTGGCAGCTTGACACCCGACAGGCAAAAGTTTCAGCTTGGAAAAAGCGGGGGTTGGGAAGGTGGGGGAAGTGGAAGAGAAGAAAGTGGAAAGGGGGAAATCCCCCCTCTATCTTTTGTTGTCAACAACTGTTTTCTGTTTCCAAGTTTTAAATACATGGAAGGAAGTCCGGGAAAAGCATATGAAGGAGCAGGAGGGGAGGGAGAAACTTTTGTTTTTTTCCTTATTTTCCAGGAGTAGCTGGAAATTAAAATCGGGTTTCTTTTCTACCGGCTTGGAAGGGCAACCCTGTGACTGACTGCGATTCCGAGGATGTCTATGCAAAGTTGGATTCTTGTTGCAGTGTATCCAATCCGAAGTATTGCACATCTGAACTGGGACTGTTAACACTGATGCCAATACAGTGTGGGGTGCCAGAAAGTGTCTGCTGATATTTGTGGAAAGAAATCTATTTTGTTTACCTACTGTATCAAAGGGGAGTCTGGGGGAGAATGGTAGTATTTTTTTTTTTTATCAGCTGTGAAAAAAAATGTTACAGATCTGCACAATTTTGTGTGTACTATCGTGTGTGTGTTTTTTAAGTTTAGCTTTTTTTTTTTTTCCATTTGGTTGGTAGTAACAGAATTTTAAAGACTAGCTTTTAAAAATACAATACAAAGACTTTGTAAATGTGATTCAGGGCCCCCAGCACCCCTGTGTCTGCAGAGTGCCTTCAAAACTCAGCTGTTCAGCCGGTGCCAACCTGTGAACTTCCCACCATATCCCAGAATCTGCTATCCCCCAAACCACTTCCCAGTTTCCTTTCAGTAATCTTCCTGAAGGAGCCAGGACAATAGGGCCTGTTGTTCAGTGAATTTCTTTATCATTTTCAGCATTTTAAAATGTCCATATCTTGCAATGTTGTTTTTTTTTCCTCCTTTTTCTGCCTTCATTTTATTGACATTTCAGGTATTTAGTTCCCCTTTTATATTACTTTTTATATGTTTTGATTATCTCTCAAAGGGTGTTCCTCCAGGCAAAGAGCAAAATTTCATCATTGTGATGTATCAAGAGAATTCCAATTGTAATTTTTAATTCCACTCCTTTAATCATTGTCTCTTCATTTTAAGACTTTGAATACAAATGTCATTTTTAAAGAAACAACCTCAGAACTATTGTTTGTGTTTCTGTATTTCATATTCAGTGGTTTACAGTGTCAGTAATAATAGTATCATGGCTGAGGTGGACAGGGCAGGTGAATGATGTCCTCAGAGAGTTGTCAACTTATGAGGACATATCTCAGTGACAGGGCAGGTGACATTTCCAACTTCTTAAATAGGGAGAAAATCCTCAGTGTCTGGGAAGCCCTGCGTATGGCTATGCAGTCTGACTACAAGATGAGATGTATTTTGATTCTGTTCTGCTGACATGAAGCGGTTTATTCCACTGTAAGTAGGGAAAGGGAGAAACCAACTTCTAATACTGCCTTAGATCTGGGAAAGTAACCATCCATCTGGCAAAGCAGGGTGGCACTTTTTGATTTTTAGTTGTGTATGTCACACATCAAGTCTAAAGTATGGGAAGCATACTTTCTAATGCTGAAGTCATACTTTGTAGTGTATTTTGCAGTGTATCTGTATAGGTTATAGACAGTATTCCAACCGTTTCAAGGTTTTCATCTGGAAACGTTAGATTATTAAAGAAAAAAAGCTAAGACTTTACACTCTGCTGTTTGTGAACCATAATTTGAGCTTATAAATTTTCCTCCTAACAGTAGGAGGCAGTGTGAGCTTTTCTATTTATTTTTCATAAAGAGATCTTTAGTACAGAGTAAGAGAAAAATCTGTGTGTGTGTGTGCGTGTGCGCGTGTGTGTGTATTTGCAGTACTGGGTATTGAACCCAGGACCTTCACACTGAGCTACATCCCCAACCTTTTTTTTATTTTTCAGTTTGAGACAGGGTCTCACTAAATTTCCAAGTTGCTCAGCTGGGCTAGAACTTGGGATTCTCCTGCCTCAGCTTCCTTGAGTTGTTTATATGTAAGAGTACTTGATATATCTTAGGTTTATGAAGTGTAACTGAAGTCTGACAAGGATTTATTCCCTTGGCAAAGCCAAAAGAAATTACAAGTCACAGTTTCTTTGAGCTGCATTAACATATTTTGCCTTAACATATGTTTTTTCCCGGGAGGCATTTCAGTATTCCAGTGTGAGAATAACCAGTTTTGCCTATAATGATCCTAGTGCCATTTTTTGCCATTCTGAATTCACACTTAAAATCAAACATAATTGGAAGGCAATATCATAAATATTCTAAATATAGAAATTGAAGGAAATTTCTCAAATATATGTCTTTGTAAAGATTCATTCTGGCATTTGAGTAAATTTAGTGGCTTAAGTAGATCTAAAACATTGAAACTTCTGAAGATGTCTCAAGTACTGTCTGAAGGATTTCTTCGAAAAGGTATTTGTTAACTTTTTATTACTTGGAAGCCTTTTGACAAAAATGCTGCCAAGTGTACAGTTAATTTAAGAAATGTATGTACTCCTGACAGGAAATATTTGAAAGTGGAAAATTGGAAATGAAATAGATCGCTGTATGTGTTAATCACCTGCATACAAGATTTAGTCACTTGCAGGACTAAATTCTTCGTAGGTTAGAATATGTCTTTACTAAGTACTGTAACAAATGCTTTTCTGATTCTTAATTATAGCAATTTCATGTGTACCTAGGGCAAGAAAATAGTAGTTGAAAAATTGGGGGTCTTTCTCCATTAATTTTTTGGCAAAATTGAAACTTAGAGACATACCTTTTATTTCAGAAAAACTGTTTTTAAGAATGTCAGTTGATTTGGCTAGAAGAACCCTTCTAAGTACTGTGGTGGGAAAAGATAAGAGCATTTGTTTCAGTGAAGAAGTCGGGCTAAGTTAAGAGTGTTAAGGGAAGTGAGTCTAGGAGGGAGGGCTTTGTTGTAAGGCGATCACCTGTCAAAACAGAAATTGGGTGGGAAAAGAGCCTTCTTGGGGAGCAAAACCTGACTATTAAACTTGACCCCTGCTGTTTTTTAACAGCTTTTCCTTTAGGTCCCTGACAGTTAATCCAGGTTTTGTGTCATTTCAAAGGATTATGTTTTTCCTCCTTTTGTGGTAGCCTCAGGAAAGTTAAGGTATCATCTCAAGTCTAACACTTTCATCTTTGTGAGTTGTGGTTCTTAGATAAAACAATTTCCATGTTGTTAACTGTTGAAACAGACTTCATTAAATCATGTTTGGAACCAGCTCTACTTGAGATTAGAATTCTTTCAATATGAGACTTCATGTTTTCTGATTACTTAAATATTTCCTATAGATGGAATCCTAGAATGCCTCATCTGTTTGAACTGTAGTTTGAATGATATCCCAGTATTTGTCACAGCGAGGAGGGGAAGTGAGAAAATGCTATGTGTAGTGACTGATCACTCAAAATAGATGCAAAATGTCCTGCACCTTAACTGTCAAAAAGCATAGTTATTTTTTACAACAGCCAGAATAAATTTCTACAATGTAAGTGTGAAAGGAAGCAAGATTTAATGTGGAAATTACCACTGTTAATATATCAAACATTTGTCACAGTATCTGCTTCATTGTAAAAAGCTTGCTAATATAAATTTTGTCATTATGAAAATGCAAATTTTTAAATGTACTAACAGAGGTGCTATTCTTGATTATGATATTTTATTTAGACTACTGGGATGATGGAATGCATTCAGTTGAACATGGCGCTCACTGTAGATGAGATGTTTGATCTAATCACAGTAGGATTTTGATGATTTGGGAAGGCTTTAGGGATCATCTAGTTCTAAGTTGACTACATATGAAGTTACCTGAATTTCAACACACATATTGCTGGGCCCTCCTCCAGTTTCTTATTCGTTGGATCTAGGATCAAATCTCATAATTTCCATTTCTAGAAAATTTTCAGGTGATTGGTGCTGTTGTTGGCCTGGGAACCACATGCAGAGAACCAATGATTTGGTCCAAACTTCCAAATGAGTACTATATTGAGAGCTACCCAGGTGCTTGGAGATACAGACTTAAGACCCATTTATACATTCCAGAGTGCTCTCTGCACAGTCATAGAATAACCTCTGTAAAGGCTGGGAGGTAGTCAAGTGGTAGAACCCTTGTCTAGCATGTGCAAGGCCCTTGGTTCAATTTTTTAAAAATCTCCATAGACATTTATAGGTGAAGAGGACATAATTGATCATTTTCACATTTTGATGTGAATAATTTATCTGTGGTTTCAATGTTAATTCAGAATTGGCTTGAAATGAGAAAATAATTATAAATAGAAGCATAGCTTCATTGATCAGAACCAACATACCATCCCCAAACCCTGAAAAAAACAATTTTGAAAATAACATCTTTGACAAAAGGGAATACTTTAAATTATTTGTCTTCTCTTTGAACTTAAAAATGGAATGTTTTAATTTTTCATGAAAATAAATTGTGTTAGAAAATTTAAGTTGTCAGTTTGTACTAAGCATGTGTATATGTCTTAGATTTCCAGGCACAAATTAATTGAGTCTCATGTAGTTCTGTCGTTATCTATTCTTAGAAAAATGCATACCACAAAACTGTACCATACTTCTTGTTTTGTTATTCATGCCAATACACAAGGAAAGTCCCATAACTCTGTTATCAGATCTGGGTTTTAGTGGTACTTTGGGGACCTTCCAAAATTTCAGTGAGTTGAAAACTAATAATAAATAGTGGACTTGCTCATTTCAAATTCCTTATTTACAGTTCCGAGTTGAGTACAAGTTCATAGGCTGAGGGAGTAATAGCTGTTTTAGAAGTTAGAATAATAACATGTTTGAGTAGGAAGAAAGGACTTTACTCAGATCTTTTTCATTTTTAATATTTTCTGCACTTGAATTATTTGCTTGCCTTTACGATAGTAATAATAGAAGATAAATAATTATTGAGTGTGGTAGGTTTTTGTCTCCTATACCATTGATTGCTTTAAGATACACATAAAATAAAACAATTGTGTTTTATTTCTTAAGTTTAGTTTGCCCATCTGGTAAAGGAGTATTTTTATATGTTGCTCTGAGTTTAAATTTTACTTTAAAAGTTACAAACATTTATGGCTGATAGTTTGAGATCTATGACAGTTTTAGAGAGCTCCATAGTAAAAAAGCTACTGCTAACAATAGTGTAATGAAACTGGCTTTGTTCTATTTTTATCTTGGCTTTCATTTTATGCTTATTTCTACTATTAATTTGGATCACTACTACTTGATTTTGTTAAAACTGTTAAACTTTTAAGATTATATTTATTTTGGGATAATATATTTTGAAAGTGTCCTGTATTATGAACTCATTCACCATGTCTAAGACAATCAGAATTATTTTATAGTTCATTCTAATACTGGTTAACATTTATTAGAACTGAACTAGTTTACATAAAGAGGAGAAAATAATAAAGGGATGACAAGTTCTAATGCCTTAATTAGTGAAATTATTTGTCTCATGAAACAAATAGTTAACTGGCATAGAGAGGAAAAACAAAATGGCCTTATTGCTTTTGGAATTGTGAGTGTTCATCTGTTTGATAAATTGGAGAGGATACCTGTTTATATTCTTTCTTTTTCAATTGACTAAACTTACTCTCTTTAAAATGAATTTTGCAAGATAATGTGAGACTAAGTTTACAAGAGTTTTGAAAATGTGTGGTTGGTTTATTCGTGGTAATTGTGAAAAATTGCAAGGGCAGCAAAAAAAAATTTTTAAATAGAAAAAAAAAGAAAGATTATTGATGCATTGGGAATACAGGTGTCGACCTAAAGGCCTGAGATTGTTCCTTTATTGTTAAGAATGTGGTTGCAATGGAAGTTGGAAAATATAGCTGAAATTGATTCATTATTTAACAAACATTTGCTGAGCACATATTACTAGCTGTGGTGTGAGGACTAATGCTTAAAGAGCAATTACTATGCTTTTTTTCACTTTTAGTCTTGAGAGTAACATTAAATAATAATACCATATAGTAAAGTACATCTGCACGTGACATCAGTTATAATGCCGCGGGTCTGTCTGGCAGGCGATGGAGTAGAGAAATTTGTTGAAAATTGGACCTTTTCTTAGCCATGTGGATATTGTAAATAAAAATTGATCCCATGAAATTTAAGTAACTAATAATTGTTTTGTTGTATGAGGGACTGTATAATAAGACGATTGCTATTTCATTTCTTATGCATTTCCAACTTCCTTTCTGAGAGTAGGTAAAACTGAACACATAGGAAATCATTTTGCATTCCTGTGTTCATGTGGAAGGGAAGAAGGAAAAATGGAAACAAAGGCCTTATGAAATTTATTTACTGTTTTTAAAGTGTGGAACTAAAAGGAAAGGACAATTTAGATTATAGTCTCAATGCAAGAAATAATGATTGGCATAACATCTTTTGTAGTTCTTTGTGTACAGAAGATTCAAGGCAGGGTATTCCTTTTGAAAGATAGTCTTTTGCAGAAATGAGTGTGCCAAAGAATTAAGTTGACATTTTAAATCTGCTGGGCTAATGGTTATTTTATATAAAACTTCTTATTCTCAAGACTTTTGTGCTTACTAGAAGAAAGCAACAAGCTTAGGGAAAGAAATGTGGGGTAATAAGTAAGAAGTAAAAATAATAGCAATTATTGGAAGAGCATATGAATTGACGGGTGTTGTGATTATTAACCTCCTGTAGTTTGCAAAATGATTTCTAGTGATCGTTTTGTGTAGATTATCTCATGAATTGAACAGCGTATTTCTGAAATATGGAAAGCTGCAGAATTGCAGTAGTTGAATAGTTCAGGTAAGGATATTTTAATTGTTTATTTTCTAAAAATCTGATTGCTATAGGACCATTTATGAAATGCAAATTTATTATAGTTTTATATACCTTCAATAAGGGTTTCAATATTTTATATGCTGTCTGACCATTTATAAAATGTTTTTAAAATCTAGTTTTAGTCATGAACTCAGAATATTTTAATACTAATAATATACATATACGTGATACAAAAAGTATAAAAGTACATGTACAAAAGTACAATGTAGAATCTAATACTTTATTCTCTTGAGAGGCTAACATTATATTGAATTATATCTCATTCAAGAAAAGAGCCTCTAAAGAGATCTGTATTAGCATAATTGTAATAGAATATATTACAATATATTTATATATGTATATGAAAATATATTCTAGATCTAGATAGTTTTAAATTTTACATTTTAAGTAGATAATAGAATTACAACAATATTCCTAAATTATTTTCAACATTATTCATCACCCACTAGAAAAAGTCTTGGAGTTCTCTCCTTTTGGTTTAGTTATTTTAGCTTTACTTAGTAATATAATCTGTTATTTTTCCTTTTGTGTATCATTTCATTCATCTACATGTAGTTTATGCTAATAGTTTTCTCTGTCACTAATGTAATTACATTAATAGATTAGCAAAATCTAAGAACTGCTTAACTGATGGCTATATAAATATGGTTTTTATGTAATAGTGTAAAGAAATATTTTCAAACTATATTTGAGGTCCAAACTGAAACAGTTCCAACAAAAGAAGATTGTCCATAAACATATTTTTTTTTTCAGTTTGGGCATAATCTTTGTGTTTCTTTTTAAAAACTGATAAATGAAATTTAAAAAAATGAATTAGATTATAGAAATGTTTATTTTGAAACTTTCGAAACTGCCAAAAAAAATATTTCCAAGCCATTTCTTCTTTTGCATTACTCCTGAGTGGCCTAATGGTCAAAAAATAAGAAATAACAATTTTTTTATGTTACTGGGGCTTGAACCCAGGGCCTTCACACTGAGCTATAATCCTACCCTTTTTATTTTATTCTTTATTTTGAGAGAAGGTCTTGGTTTTTCTAAGTCATTAAGTTGTCTAAGCTGGGTTTGTATTTGTAATCCTCCTGCCTCAGCTTCCCAGTGTTGGGATTACAGGTGTGTGCCACCATGTCCAGCTAATATTCTCTTTGAGAGAATATGGTATTATGAAAGGCAGAGTCAAAACCTTAAAAAGCATAACTGGTTTCCTAAGTTTTTGTACAAACCAACTTTTGTTATTGAGGAAGCATAAATACTGGCAAGGGTAATGAAAAATGTTCTTTAATCATTTTAGTAGTGTTCATTTAGCAGGTGGTTTTGGTATTGCTGGTAAGCCATGATAATGTAAAGGAGAGTAAATTGCAGGCTGGGAAGAAATTATTATTCAGCCCATACACCAGTCCTATGTTCCTCTAATTCTAGAGGAATTCCTTGTGTTAAAGTTGTGATCATTGTGACTTAAGATTTACTGAGGCCCAGGGCTTCTACTGGCCAAAGGCAAAGGAGCCTATATGTTGGAGACATAATGCTGTTGTAATAAATGAAACTCAACTCAGGATTTCTCAACCTCAGCCATATGAACAGGTGGGGCTGGGTGATCATTTGTTGTGGTGGCTGCCCTCTGCAGAGCCCCAGTCTCTGCCCACTAAATGTCAAAAGCACCCTCCCCACCTCAGTTGTAACAATCGAAAATATTGGCAGACATTGCTTCCAGGGTGCAAAATAGCCCATGGTTAAGAGCCACTGCTCTAAACTACTAGACCTGTGTGTTGGAGGAGGCATAAACTAGAGCAGAGGAAGATTGTACCTAGAGTGAACTAGGAGTAGTTAAGACTTTCCTCACTCCAGAGCATTGCAGTTAATGATATCATTTTGATCAATTGATCAAATTCACACCAAAGAGAATACATAGCATTCAAGGATTGCTATTGGTTGTGGGTTTTGCTTACCTGGAAAGAGAAGATTCAAAAGCAAGTTGTGTTCTAGTTGCTGCGATGGCCAGAGAGAACCTCAGGGCAGAGTGATCACTACATGGATCTAGAATTAGTATGGGAAGAATCTGGGAAGGGAGTTCAAGGGCAACTGTGTTGCAGTTTTGTTTTGGTGTCCCTCAAGTCTTCATTGGGAGACAGCTGGAAGGTTTTCATCCTATACATATCTTCCTGCAGTTCACAATCCTTCCAGCTGAATCCAGGGCCCTAATTCAACAACTGACTTCATTACTTTGGAAAAGTAGCCCTTTAGAAAGGAAGCCCTGTGTGTATTTTCTTCCATTTTCACTTACAGTCAGGTCTTCCTTCTTTCTTTCCTTCTTCATTCTTTACTTTCTTTTTTCTTGCCTACAAACAACTGATTTTGTCCAGGATGGACTGCTGTTGCTTAACTGCACACACCAACCTGTGCCCAAGTTCCCTAGCCAGGTATCAGGAACCGGGCAGGGGAGGCACTAGCGCCTGTGGTGTAATGAAGGGCCTCTCTCCGCTGGCAGTCTCTACTTGGCACATAAGCTATGGCTGCCAACCCCTAGAATTCAGCATTAAGTAGCCTGTCAGCAGGTTCATTAAAGTGGTATTAACTTAATAACCACGAATCTTTAATTTACTCAAAACCAGACGTGATTGTTTTGGACCTCACATTTTAAATGAAGTAGATATTTAAAAACCTATGCAATGCATCCATTAAAACTTTAAGCAATCAGACTATTAAGCACTCTACTTTTTAGTACAACTATGATTTTATATTTCACAGGGTGCACATTTGGACATCAAACATTCTTTGTATACAGGGAGTGTCACAGTTTTGTGAATGAACAAGAGCAATCTTCAAGCCCACCAGAAGTTTCTACCTAGCTAGATGGATTTCTATAAGGAAGATAGGTAGACAATATGAAATAATCCTTTACAATAAAAAACAAAACACTAGTGAAAGGAAGTGATTTGAGTCGCTGCAACATGCTACTCAAACTTAAGAATAATCTTGTGTTGGAATGGATGGTGTTGGTAATAATGTTTTATTCTCCATAGTATCTTTGCATTAAATTAAAAATGGAAATATTATATTTAATTGGTAATTTGATCACAGTTAAGATTGAGAAAACAAATTTGTTATATCTAAATTTCCTGGTTTTTTTGTACTCTGTTTTCCTCTTTTATAATCATCTGATATTTCACAACTTTATTCTTGTTTTTAAGTTTTATTGGCTTTGGGAGAATGTTATGTTTTCTCTCTAATTAAAAATTCTATAACAAGGGGAAATATTCAGTTATGAATCACCATGTCCAGTAGCCAAGAAAATAGATGTATTCATAAATTTAAACAAATAAATTATACAGGATGTTTTTCAATGTCATTATTTGCATTTAGTTTTTTATAGCATGGAAATGATTTTCAGTGGAAATGAAATTCACCCTTTGATACATTACCATTTGATTAATATTTTTAAGTAGTAATTAGCTCACCTTTTGTAGAAAAATGCCACCTATTTTTTAAATTTTCTTTACTCAAGAGACTAGCACTTTTTGAATAGAAAAAAAAGCATGTATATTAATTACCCAAACATTATAGTTTAGATTTACCATGGTGGTAGTGACTGGTAAGACATGTACCCTTTCGATTATGGTAATAGAATTGATTTGTGTTACCCTATTGGGAAGCATCAAAAGCACTTGCATAGTGGAACTGGAGAGACATCTTGTTATTAACAATTTTGAATAAGAGAGTAGATAATGCAACAGAAATAAACAAAATGTGGGCCTCCTAGAAAATACTGTTGTTCAGTCATTGCACATGCAGCTACTTTTTTAAAAATTATATTATGAAAATGATCAGTTTTAGTAAGAAAATGCCATACAATGACAATTGCCAATTTTCACATATTAAAAAATTTTAACCACATAAATTACTTTTTATTATTTTCAAGACTGACCTACTTAGATTATTAAAAACACAGTCCTTTCTTTTTCTGCCAGAAAATATGAACAGACACTGTTGTCTGCAATGAATTCCAAATGGAGTTTAAAGTATTATATATCAGAGCTTAAATAGATTACAGGAACTTGATATTTACATTTTTTAGTATCAGAATGCAAGCTTTGTATAGAGTCGTTTCATTAAGAAGTAGAACAGTTTATCAAAAATAATCAAATGGATATAGTTGAGAAAGTCAGTAAACTTTATGATTACTTTTGATATCAGTGTTGCTGAAATATAATTCCCTTACGTTTGTAAGACATTTTCTTAGCTATGGTTTATGTATATTTTAGAGCAACTTAGTGTGTAGTTTGTTGTTTTTAAAAATTCATCCTTTAGCTATTTTTCTCTTGGCAATTTTTTTTTATAACATAGTTTGCCTGAAGAGTTAAAGCTTTTGTTCAAAATACATACTAAGTTGTGATTCTCATAGCAACCATTATTTATTCTTTTATATAAGTTGCTTCATATCATTGTAAATATATGCATTATAACTCCAATTAAATTTTATCATTCCTTAGATTAATTATGTGGTATACAGCAAGAAAAGGTGGGTGATGGTAGAAAGCAATGGTGTGTTTGTATAATCTCTAGATTAAGAGTAATACAAATATTTACTTAGGATTTCACTCATATTTACCATGTTTTGAATCAGGAAAAATTATGTTAGCATGGATATTTAAATCCATGATGGGTAGTATGTATGACTGAGGTTTCTTGACTGATAAGACATTATAGATTCTCAGTGACTTTTATTATGGATTTCCCTTACGAGGCAAAATCTCTAATTCATCCTTTTACTCCCAGTACTTGCAACAGTGGCCAGGGCAAATTGCACTCATTATTAGTGGAATTAATTAATAAACAGTTATGAAGAAAAAGGAAATAATTTTTACTGCAGCACTAAAAAACTAGGTCAATTACCAAAAATATGGACTATTTCAAAGTTTTGCATCAACTTCAGGCAAATATTATAGAATAAAAAGCTGTGGGAAGATTTTTTATTCCTCAGTTCTGAAAACCTATATCTTGCAATGGCAATGTTATTTAATGGAATTTAAATTTTCTCTAAGGTTGTTGAAAGCAAGGTGGAAATGTTTTTAGAACTTTGGGAGCAATTAGTATATGGTCTTATAAACCAGTGCCCTCCTGTGTATTGGCTTTCCAAATGCAGGTATGCCTCGGTACACCTTAAAAAAGCTGTAAATAAAAATTACATCATATTTATTATATAGTTAAGAAATTTGCTAAGAGATTCACCTTTTACTCATTTGAAAACATACGCATTATTTTATAAACCAAATCACTGCTAGCTAACCATTCAAATTTATGGTACAACACATTGAAATTTCCAATGTGCCCACAACTATGCTTTGTAGCTATGGTTCTCAAGGTGGTACCTCAGGACCAATAATATCAGCAGCACCTTTTTTAAGTATGTAGATTCTTAGGTGTCACCTACTACCTATTCAGTCAGGAATTCTGGGGGTGCTGCCCAATAATCTGTGCCTTCTGGGTGCTTTTGTTCATGTTCAAGTTTAAGAACCACTGCTCTATAGAATATGAGGAAGAAGAGTTATGGATGGTGTCTATTTTGTAGAAGAAATATAGGCATATGCACAAATGACAATACAAGGTGACAATAGTATAAGAGTGATACATGCCATAAAATTGTCATGGATAAAGGATAATGAGAATTTGAGGGGAAAATAGATTACTATGGGGATGATACCTTCAATCATTCATTCATTCACAGAAGAATTCTAGGGGATAGTGTCACTGGGGAGCTGGGTTGTGACACAGGAATGAATGGACCCCTCACTTTCTTGGTCCTATGTTTTTTGTACCCTTAATGAAATAATTCAGTCAAGACACACGGGCACCCATCCAAAAAATAGAGGTATAGTTATTGTAAAGCAGATAGAGTGTTAGATCTTCAAGCCAGAAAGTAAGCAATGTCATGAAGGCATCTGCACTGATGGCAAGTTCGGATATCTTTTTATGCACACGAAAATTGCTCCTGGACTTGAACTAGGGTAATCATGATGTTTACCATCTTTTTACTTAGAAGTCACTTTGGAATTGCAAAATGTCTTCCTGTCTTTTTTAGATGGCCAGTGTTTCCTCAGGGGTTTTAATCATGTAAGAAACTTACAGAAGAAATTCATGGAAAGTAAGTTCGTAATTTAAACCAGGTCCTACCTCAAGACAATAGAGTCCATAAAGAACATTTCCTTTCGTGATATCACTGGGCTACAGGCTATGGCAGCCAGGAATGCTATACGCCTTGTTTTGGAACTAGATGGCCAGGTGGCCAGCTATTAAAAGGACTATACACAGTGTGTAAGCCTTAACATGTCACTGTGCTCTGTGGGATTCTGTTAGGTCTGAGACCTAACAAATGATTATAAATGTATTATACATTGACATCTTTGTTTCTTTACTTAATTGGTAAAGCATGCTATTTTGGTCCCCTCCCCCACGCACATTGTCCCTCAGGCCCCCTCATGTCTGACTACCTGCCTAACAGGACAAATAAGACACAGTGCTTAGCAAGCTCATAAACACACATAGCTAGATTATTAGCATTGGTTCAACAGAATTACTTGGCCAGTTTATTAAAACACATACTGATGAACACCTGAGAATTTCTGATTCAATATGTGCATGTGGACCCAGGGGAGTAGCATTTCTCACAGATTCCCAGGAGAATTTGGGAGTCCATCTGAGATTCACTGATAGTGAAAATTTTGAGTTAAAAGTGATTGCACTCATACCCAGAAATGTGATTTGCCCAACAAAGTTAGGTAAAGGCTAAATTGGAAATAATGTGCACTCAGTTCTCAGTTCAGCATAACCTCCGCAGCAATCTGCCTTTGTGACACCCTGAAAAGAAGATGTCTACTTGATCTCACAGTAATTCTAACACCTACAAGAGTAAGGAATTAGTAACTTGATGACGCTTTATCTAGCTCTTGTTTATATTGTATTTAACTTATTGCAAAATCAACCATATTCCAGATTTACAATGCAATTGTGCACCACTAAGCTACCTGTTTTGTGTCTGGAGATTGATCTGTATATAAAAGTAACACTTGTATCACAATACTACTTTTTTTTTTTTTTGTGGGTACCAGGGGGTCGACCTCAGGACCTTGCACACCAGCAGGCACCCGTGCCGCTGAGCGATATCACCGGCCCCTTTTTCGTATGTGGGATCCGGGAGTTGAACTCGGGCCCTCGCGCTTGCAAGGCAGGCGCTTACACCGCTGAGCCATCTCACCGGCCCTCACAATACTACTTTTAAAAAGGTAAATCTAGCACATCCTAATAGACTTTCTGTTAATAAGGGATTCTAAGGACAAAGATCTTGTATTACAAAACACTTCTCTGTAATACCTCTCTGTTAGATGATTAATTGCAGCACTAACAAAAAAACTGTTTTAGAGAATAAGGAACTAAAATATATCCTGAGAGACAATTAGTGGAGATAATATGCTGTAAGCTCTTTGCTGATAATTCACTTCTATTTCAGAAGTGTGTGCGCTTCATCCATAAATCCAAGATTAAGTTCTCTAATTCTGTAAATTAGAGAAAATATATTAATCTTTTTTTGAATGATAATAAAGATAGATTTCCCCCAAACTTAATTAATCTACTTTGCATTCTTGAATGATTGCATGAAAAACTCAGGCCCTTCAACACAAATCATGTAATGGCATTTTAAATGATTATGTGGAAAAATTGGACATGAGTGAAAATAATATATTCTGAATTATATTATGATCTCTTTTGATAATTTCAAAATACATTTTTAATTGCTTTCATTTTAAGTCAAGTTTTGTAAGAAAACTCTTTTGATTGCCTGAAGGTTAGTATGGAGGAAAGAATGGAAATGAGGAAGAAGAGTAACAACCAGATGGGGACTTGGCGGTGGATGACTCCTCACACTGAAGAGCTGATTTGGTTAATCCTAGTGATTAATGGCCTATCAGGGGATAAGAGCATGTTTTAGACACTTACTTTATATATATGTGTGAAATACATATTATTAATATATATGTTACTATATATGTGCTAATTTCCTACCACTGAATCAATGTTATTACATGAAAGAGAAAAATTATCTGTCTGCATTCTCTTCTCTCCCTGTAGTTAATCTCTCCTTTCTCCCATTTTGTCAAATAGAATATAAAAAATACTCAGACTCCAACGCAGTTAAATCTTAGGCACTTTCACTTGTCACAGTCATCATCCAGTCTCCCAAATTAAAGAGCAGCTGTTCAGATTCTCTTGGGTAGGACATGATGAGCTTTATTTCCCACTTCCTGCGGAGCTCAGTTTGAACTATTTCTGATTCTCTAAAACTTCAAGTAATCATCTACTCTTTAAATGAAGACAAGAACTCAATGTAATTTGGGTGACCATTTATTGCTTTCTTCCTAAGAACAACTGGTTTATTTTATCCCCAAGTATAGCATTCTTAGAATTGCATGAAAACGTTTACGTCATGTACCTGTACAGTGTTGCTAGAAATAGCACAAACTTCTGCCCCATGTGAAATGAAGCCATGTAATTGTATCATCTCTTTTTAAAAATAGTTTTTATGGCTTTAATAATCCCACTTTGGTAGAAAGCTGCTTTCTAATGCAATTTATCTCAGTTTCCTGCAATTAGCTTCCTGGGCTCTAAAAAGAAAAAGGAAAGTAATGCTTGAGTGAGAGGGAAAAGATAGTTTAAACTTAAGCTGAAATAGATCTCTATTAGATTATTTTCCCTCCTATTGACTTCTGTGGGTGGAGGTTTAGGGGGAATAATAGTTCTGAAGTGCTGTTTAGCCCACATTTCCTAGTTTTTAAGAGTATAGTGTAATTTTGTCATACAATCAACTTAATTTCCTTAATAATATATAAAAGTCAGATGTTTCTAATTAGGCTATCAGTTTTATTAGTGCAGCTCAAACTTTAATATACATGTATGTCACCCAGTGACCTCAATGAAATGCAGGTTCTAATTGTATAGTTTGAGGTTTTGCAATTCTAATAAGCTCCACAGTGATGTTAATGGACCTTACTGCCATGGCCTCACTTTCAATACCTGCGGTGTGTACTATACAGCCATTAAGTGAGTTATCTTAACTTTACTGTACTTTTTTTACTTATATGTAGACAACTTTTCAAGATTAAATAATTTCTCTGAAATTCAAGGTTTTCACTGTAGGAAAAAGGTGGTTGTGGGGAAAAAAACTTTAAAATAAACTTTTTCAAGATAGAGAATTGGGGCTTAGGAGGAAGTTTTTGTTTTTATTTTCAGGTAAGTGAAAGAAGACATTGAGCTGAAAAGTTGGCATCTCTTTTAAACTAAGAAGTTTGAAAATCTGTCTAATTCCTAATGATTCATTTTGACTATCCTGAATTCTTCAGTTCTCTTTTAGAAATGAATGTCAAGGCTTAGAAATTTTGTGTCATTCAAAATCAGGTACTAATGTTATGAATGTCAGAGAATGATTTGCAGGCTAAATTTAATTTTAGAATGTTGGATGTTGAGAGTCTGAATATCAACTAAATCCCCCATGGGTCAATGCTGGTGGAATTGTTCATTTTTTTTCCCTCTCTTAATAAAAATACATTTGGGGAAATGAGCCCAGGAAGTTTAGAGTGCTAGTGAAAGGCATTCATATTCTGCATTCAATTTATAATTAAATTGTAGCTCCATGTCATTTAAATTACCCTATTACAGTCTATGTGGCAATTTACACAAAGATAGTTAAGTACTTGCTTAGGGAAGAATTTCTCTAACTATTTCCCAAGAAGCTTTCCACACACTCATATAACTATCAAATAACTATGGTTCAAGTTATGCCTAGAATGTTTCCTCAGAAGTTTTGTCTGCTTTGCAAGTATAAAATGATCGCATATCTTCATGTAGTTGTAGAGGGAAGTTGGAATTCAATGTTGTCAACTCTGTGCAGCAGATTACATTTGTTACTCACCATTAATGTTGTATGGTTTTATTTCTTTATTTTGTTTCGTTTTTTGTGGGTACCGGGGTCGACCTCAGGACCTCACGCGCCAACAGGCACCCGTGCCGCTGAGCGATTTCACCGGCCCCTTTTTCGTATGTGGGATCCGGGAGTCGAACTCGGGCCCTTGCGCTTGCCGGGCAGGCGCTTAAGCCGCTGAGCCATCTCACCGGCCCGGTTTTATTTCTTTAAATTTCCTCACGTATCTGTTGGTATCACCATCCTCATCAAAGGAAAATAATGTCTGTCACATGTTCACTGAGACAAGATGCTCTTATTTTGGTTCTAAAAATTACTTCACTGCATAAGAATTTCTTCCACATTTATTAGCAGAGAGATTTTCCTCCCTCTGTTTTATTTAGCAACCTTTTTACTATCTGACTAATGGGATCCTTGTTAGACTGCGATTATTTCTGTGTAATGGAGTCCTGTTGTCCTGTTTGTAAGTGCAACAAACACAAACTTTTTCTAAAAATGACATTTTGGATCTAACTATCATTAGCAAATGCTTGCCTTTAGCTACAGTCAAAAGATGAAAGTCTTGTTTTTTTTTGTTTTTTTCCTAAATACTTTAGGTAGAGGTTTGTAAATGTGATTGAGATTTTTATTTTATTGAAAAAGATTTTTCATTTATTCTTCTGTTGAATCAAACTACTATGTGGTATTTTAATTAGAGCATAGTATCAGCTACAGTTTAGGTTTAAAAGAGTAATAAGAAATAGCTTATAAAATATTAATTTTAAGAACTCAATGCATTGAAGCATTTCAGATTTTTAAATAATTGGTGTCAAAGTCAGATGATTTTAAGAGTACCATACAAATGGTAGACACAACCAGAAATAAGACAGTGACATTTATGTTGCAGGCTCAAATTCTGGGAAGAACAACTGCATGTATTTTCTTAGTTTTTGCATGAAAAATTAAATATACCCGGGAAAACTGTATGTTAAAAAAACCTAAAATATTATTCTGCAATATGTCAGTGTACCATACGTATTATTGACTGATAGTAATTATATTCTGAAAGTTTGAGAAATGGTTATTTTCTTTACAAAGCAGGGTATATGCAAGGTTAGCCAATTTATGAAGCCAAAGTAGTTCTCATTCATTTGCTTTGTAGTGGACTTTGTTTTTTTCTTTTTTCTTTTTTTTTGTTTTCTTTTTTGAGACAGGGTCTCACTATGTAGTTCAGGCTGGACTTAAACTCATTATGTAGCCTTGGCTGGCCTCGAACTTGCAGCAATCCTCCTGCCTCAGCCTCCTGAGTGCTGGGATTACAGGCATGTGCCACCAGGCCTGGCTGCAGTGGACTTTCTTGAAAGAAATAAAGAAAGATAGAGTTAGAGGGAACATCGTAGTGTTTGTGCTTAAGAGTGAGTCTGCAGCACAAGCATGATCACTTGTGGGGATTTCTGTAGAAAAGCAGCAGATTGCTGCTCTTGCAGGACTTATGACCACAGCAAAAGTTTCTTTTTTAACTTGAAGTGTCCTGTTCCACAGGAAACAATAGGGAGATGAATACACTTTAGATGGAGAAAATAAATGCTTACCTTTTCCTTTTGATTTATTTTACTTACCCTACATGGACTTGAAACATTCCCATTTGACTCTGAATAATAAAAGATGAAACTTGAATAAAAGAAAAGCCATATATATATATTTCTTGGATGAAAAAAACAAAATTCTGGAAGGATGAAGATGACTGAAAGTGAGTTACCAAGCTACTAAGAGATAAAGGGAAATGTTATACTTAGTTTTGAATTCTTTCTTTTCAAATATATTTTACATTTTGGGGAGAATTGTGTAATAGTATTACAAATATAGAAAAAATTATCAGAGCAACAGAACAAAGAAATGGGCCTTTTTATTGCATTTATGAGAGTGTATATCCACATACTCACTAGTATTTTGCAATATATGACATCTAAATTAGATTTCTGGACAAGGGAATCTTGTGGGAAGGGGTTAAAACAGTGTAGTGATTTTACCTTTTGCTTTCTTTTGTGAGAAATGAGATCTAATTTCTGGCTAATTTAGGGAGCTGAGAGAATTATCTTGAGCTTCTTTACTCCTGGAGTCTTTATTTGCTTCTCTTTCCCCTACTGTTTCTCAAATACTCAGATAGATTCAGTAAGTGTCCCTGGGTACCGCATGTCTGACTGCATAGGGAATTCCCTCAGAGATGCATATCAAACACAAACCAACCCTAACAACTGATGGAGGTTTTTCAGAAAAGCAGCACACATTATTTAATTACTGAAGATGATTTATTCATAAGCATTAGGAATATAAAATAAATTCAATTTATGAAGATGGGTTTCTTACTCTGTGCTGTTATATGCAATAAGATATAAGGTTAAGTGGCTTATCCTCAGTGACCTGACCTTTCTCTTTATTTTCATTATCTTAACAATTTGATTTCATTAAAGAAGCATTAAACAAGGCACTTTATGGTGAATAACTCAGGCCTGGCACTTCGGGATTCATCTCTTTGGCTTTAGTTGAAAACAGATTAAGCAATACATCAATAATGCCCATAGCATTAAGTATTTTCCTTCAAAAAATTTTAGACTTGCTTCATATCAAAGTCATTTGTGCTTTAAACTTATGGAGTTTTGTCTATAACTTTTTTTGTAATTATTGAGAATAAGGTGTTTAGAAAAATCTGGTTTATTTTCTATATTTTATAATTCATCACTAAAAGGAAGAAAATGAGGAAAAGATGATCTTTGTCCTTTAATGCTAGGGAACAAATAATATATAAGAAGAGCAAAGGTTACTGCACCCTGCTTTTTGTTTTAAAGTGGTTTTCTACCCCATAACCTACTTAAGCCTATCTCCTAGACAAATTTATGTAATACTGGATCAGTAAATCTAAAGTTTTTAATACTTATCTTAATTCATTTTTTTCTCCAAATATTCCCATTGTTTTGTTATTTTAAATATTAAGTGAAAAACTCTGGTTAGGATCTAGGACTGAAAATGGTAATCCTTAACCTTCTGTTGTTAACTTGTATTCTTTTATCTCCCAGGTTTGCACTGAACCACTGACGGGTTCAGTTATCAACCCATGTGCAAAGAGGCAGATAGATGATAGTAGCAAGATGAAAAAATTGACTGAGGGCATGGGAAGTAATAATGTTAACTTAAAAAAAAAATTTCCAAAGCAAACTAAAGTTTTAAATTAAATTAATGTTTTCAGTACTGTCAAATCCATTCATTGTATTTTCAAGTTTTATTTTTAAGTCACTGCTTTTTAATGTGACTTCATTTTTTTCTTTTTTTGGCACTCAGGAATATCTTCACTGACACTTTACAGATCAATTTTTAAAAAAAAATTTCTCTGTGAAATAGAGAAATAATTATAGAGTATTCATTTATCTTTTTCCTTTTTTTTTTTTTTTTTTTTGATACAGGGTCTTGTTATAGTATCCAGGCTGGCCTGGAACTCACAATCTTTCTACTTCTGCCTTCCAACGAGCTGACTACAAACATGCTACCACACCAGGCCGATAGTGATTTTTTTTCATCATTATAGTTAAGCTGTAACTTGGGATTCTGTTGTATTTGAGGACGACTTCTTATATAGTTTTAAATATCAATAATTGCATTTCCCCCAACTTTATTTCTTTGCACTATGACTTATAATTATGACGGAGTTCATATATTTAGGTATGAATAATTTATCCCAGTTGAAAAGTAGTTGGGAATAAGTGACATGGTATTTTTATGGACTAACTTGTCTCTTCACTCCTAAATTCATACATTAAAATCATAACTCCCAGTACCCCAGAACGTGACTGTATTTGGAGATAGTTTTTATAGAGGTAATTAAGTTAAAATGATGTCCTTAGGGCGTACCCTAATCCAATTTGAAGTCCTTAGAAGAAAGAAAAATGAAGATGGAGACGTACAGAAGGAAGACTATGTTCAGACACGAAGAGAAGACCGCTCTGTGTCACCAGCCAAGGAAGCGGCTTCAGAGAAACCAGTCCTGCGACACCTGATGTAAGACTCAGCTCCAGAATTGTCAGAAAGTAAATGTCTGTTCTTGAAGCCACACAGTCTGTGATATTTTGTTATGACAGTGCTAGCATCAAATATAGGCATGCTTAGGACTAGGAAAAAATAGTCACAATTAGAATGGAATTTCAGTTTAAATACTTCCCTTGTTATTTTTATCACATAATGATCCAGCGTGAGTGTAAAAGAAGGGTTCCAAATTCAGATTTACACCAGAAGCATGGAACAAGAATTTAAACTTACTAACAAGTATCACTCCTTACAAATGAGCAAAATTTATAATTCCAAGGCGAATGACTCTTCTATATTCTCAAGCCCCTACTAGAAGAGCACCAGTACTGGCAGAAGTTGGCCATCTGGAAATTAATAAACCCAAACTCCCAAAATACAGCACTTGGTTATTCCAAATATACAACACTCTGGAAAAGGAAAAATTATGGAGTCAGTAAAAGGATCACTAGTTGCCGCGGGTTTGGGCCAGCAAACCCTGTTAGAGAGACGAATGATGATGCAATTGAGAATATCTTTGTTGGGGGTGCCAGGGGCTTCACTGGAATGGAGTGAAGCCTGGAACTGACTCAAACCTGCAGGTTTATTGAGAAACAACAAAGGCAATAGAGTTTTGCTGAGCACAGATGTTTGTCTTAGGTAGCAAGGTAGACAAGCAAGGACAGTTTGGCTGAATAGTTAACTTTTATCTGATTGTCCCATCAGGAGCTTCCTTGTTTTCCCCATAAGGCCCATCTCTGCTCAAGTTGGCAAAATATCCTGTCTTTGAAATATTTCGACTCCTCAGAGTTAGCAGTCTTTTGCCTCCTGAGTCAACTCTAGCAGACACTGCCCAGTTGGGTGTTGCAGGGAACACCAAAAGTAGTAATCAGGAGTCCGGGCAGGGGGTGGGATGAATAGGTAGAGGATAGAGCCTATTTAGGGTGAGAAACTATTCTGTATATTAAAATGTATAATGTCGCTATGGATGTGCCAAAACCCACAGAATATACACCAAAAGTGAGCTCTACAGTACATTATGTGCTTTGGATGATAATGATGAGTCAGTGAAGGTTCGTTCACTGTTACATATTACTACCTAGGTGGGGGACTTTGATAGCTGGATATGAGGGGATATGTGGGAAATCTCTACCTTTACTCATTCTGCTGTAGGCCTAAATCTACTCTTCAAAAAAAATGTATGAAAAGCACACACATGCACACATTTGACATTGTTTTTTCTTGACACACTCATTAATTCCAGACATTTAATGACTGCCTACTGTGCACCCAAGCATTTTTTTTTAAGCTTAGAGATACAGCAGAAAACAAAACTGGTCAAACCTCTGCACTGAAAGAGAATAAAGGGAAGATAGCTAGATAGATAAATAGATAGATATCATCAGGCAGCGATAAGCACTGTGAAAAAAAAATTCAACATTTTAAATGGATGGAGAGCAAAGTGGGCAGCGGGAGGGGTGCTCTTTTAGAGAGAAAGCTTCTCTGAGGAGGGGACTTTCACAGGCCAGAAGAAGCTCATGGGGGATGAGATAAACCATCCCAGCTTAGAGAAACTCAGGCAGGGCAATCAGCAGAAGAAGAGCCCCTGAGGCTAGGACAAGCTTGGTACCTTTGAGGAGAGTCAGGGGGCTTGTGAGCCTGGCAAGCTCAGTGAGCAGTGGGAGAACCTTAGGTGAGGAAGTTAGGATCAGACAACTGATTACACAGAGCTTGGTCTGTGGGGCTGAAGAAGGGGTTTTCTTTCGACTGTGATAAAAAGCCCTGGAGGGTTATGAGCTAGAATAAGAAATGATCTCACCTACTTTGGATAACGGGGAGGGAGTTAAAAGCAGGGTGCTCTTAGAAAGCAGTGTATAGGATTCTGCTTGATGTCTACTTGAAATTAGTGCATTGCAGTTGATAGGAAGTGAGTTGAGACCAAGATGTATAACGTATTTTTAAGGTACGTGTAAAAATAGTAGCTGGTAAAGTGCATATACTTGAGACAAAGAGTCAAGAATATTAGGAGGGCAAGTTCAGACAGATGAATAATGGTATCATTTACTGAGATCAGGAACATAAGGGAAGATCAAGTCTTGGTTCAAAATTTTAGTTTGGTTTTGGTTAATCCATGTGGAGTTGTTGAGGGAGCAGTTGGATATTTGGAGTTCAGAAGGAGGTTAAGCGTGGAGATGGACATTTGAGATCCATATTTGCATGTGTGGGGAACTGCTCAGACTGAGTCAATGCTTGGGACGTGTAAGGATGCTTCCAGATGGCTTTGAGGACATGACTCCATTGTCAGCACAGGCATACAATGGGACACAACTATATAACCATGACTTAGCAGTGGACAACCACATATGCACCAGTAAGGCCAGCATGAAAGAATGTAAATAGGTAATAAAAACATGTATAAAAAATATACAATGAAGGTGGCTCTTGTGCTCTGCTCTGCTCCATGCTGCTTGATGTTGTTGATGTTTTACATATTTGTGTTCTTTAACCTGGGGACCTCACCCACAAAAATCTCCCCTGAGTCCCCCAAGTGGGCCAACAGCATGACATAGACAACCCAACTACATGTGTGAGCTCCAGTTTTCTGCAACATTTAGAGGAGCAGGATCCAGCAAAGGAGAAGATTTCAGGTTGCAAGAAAGAATTCAACTTGCAAGAATTATATGAGATTAAAATCATTAAAATAAGAAACTGAGAGCTTGGGGCCGGTGAGATGCTTCAGCGGCATAAGCACCTGCCTGGCAAGCGGGAGGTCCTGAGTTCGACTCCCAGAACCCACATACGAAAAAAGGACCAGTGATATCGCTCAGCTGCACAGGCACCTGCTGGCGCACGAGGTCCTGAGTTTGACCCCCGGTACCCACAAAAAAACAAAACAAAACAAAACAAAAAACTGAGAACTCTCAAGTTGTAAATTAATTTATACCTGAAAAAAATGCCCCCAAGCCCTCATAGTATTCTCTGTTCTGTTCCAGAGTATAATTAAATGACCCATTTGTCTCAGCCAACAGGTAAACTATGAAAGTCTGAACTATTTTGAGTTTTAATTGTGGATGAGATAAATACCAACACATGAAGAACTTGTAATTATGTGAATATGCCAAAAAACACAAATATTTGAATATGCTAAAATGTTAAATTGTGAATATGTAGAAATGAAATAGTTGTTGATTATTGTGAGAGGCTTAATATTTTTTATAATTTTAAAGCCTTTGTTAATGCTTATACATTAGTATCACTTGGGGAACTTTGGAAAAATACCAAGTTCTGGGCTCTATCCCAGATCAATTAAATCAATTTCTGAAGTATCAAGACTTTTCTCATTTTTTCAACACTCCCCAGGAGATTCTAATATGCAACTAAGGCTGAAGTCACTTGTCTCCACTTTACATAACTATAATTATTATAATAAATGTGTGATAGTTGATAGATTGTGTCAACTTGAGTAAGTAACGTCCAACTAAATTGGTTTGGCATAGTTCTGGGCATGGAAGACCCACCTTAGGGAGGATTATTGCCAGATTACTATAAATGGGAAATGAAGTAGGAAGAACTGCTGCAGTCTTTTCTTTCACATTGGACATCATCTCCTGGCTTCCAGCTCAGTCTCTTCTGCTTCCAGCCCCAACCCTTCATCCTTCCATTGCAGATGCTTCAGCCTCCTGACATGGACTCACATTGGACACTACACAGAGCCTCAGGCCTTCAACTGGCTCCTTTAGATTCCCCAGGGCACAGACAGATCCTCTGCACTGTTCTGCACCTGACTCTATGGACAGCCATCCTAAGCCAATCTTGTAAATTCTTATATACTTGTATATCTTGTATTGTATCTGTTTCTCTAGTATGCACTGACTGATACAAAATGTGATATTGTTTTGATCCTTTATACATACTATATTACAAATAATGCCTTTTGTGTTATCTTTGTGTGGTGGATCGCCAACTGGTGGTCAACTTGTAACACCCAGCTAAACTGAGCCAGTGTGGTGCTGGGTGTAGAAGGCCCACCTGAGGACTGTTGCCAACAACATAAAAAGGAGAACTGGAGAGGAAGAGGTGGTGCTGTTGGTTCTCCTCAAGGAGCTTGTTGCACTAGCTTTCCTGATAGGAACTTGGCTGTTATCACTGGAGGAGCTCGGGACCTTGTTGTCACTGAGGATGGTACTTTTGGGGGGAGCTCTGGTTTTTACTTTGAGCGTCACTTCCTGGCTCTGGTTCAGATCCCTCAGCCTGCTGGCACAGACCTTTCATCCTGCTGGCACAGACTTTCTAGCTTCCACCACGGACCTTTGGGTCTTCCCAGTGCAGATCCATGAAACAGACTTGCATGAGACATTGTCATGGGCTCTGAGCCTCCAGTTGGACTCATGGGGGCATTGCCATGGGCTCTAGGTCTTCAGCTGGACTCATGCAGGATACTGCTGTGGAATCCAGGCCCTCGGCTGGATTCTTTGGGTATTTAGTGTGTGGACAGATTTCCTGCACTCTTTTGTATATGACTCTTTGGGTGACTACTATAAAATAATCCTATAAATTATGTGTCTTGTATTGTATTGTTTCCCTTGCAAACCCTGACTAAAACACTTTGTAATTGAGACTAGCTTAGAGTAATACTGACATAATATTATGTACTTAGCCATTGTACTACAATTAATATTTAAGTTACATTAAATTTTTGAGCACATATATAACACTACAATTAACATTTTTTACCAGTCATATTGTACACTTAAACAGAATATTAGGGCATTATATGTAGCCCATTGTAGAGGACCACTTGGACAACTCTCCTTGAAAGAAGAGCAATTATCTCCATTTTGGCTAAATCTGGACCTATTTCCATGTATTGATATGTACAGAACTGGCTAGGACTTTTCCTTAACCCCTCAATTGGCTTTAAGCAATGCAAATTGGTCTAGCCAAGGTGCCGATGTGTAGTCTTTGAAGCAAGGTGACAGGTCAGTGTTGCCCTGCCCCATAGCTCCCAAAAAGCATGTGTGAACCGGGTGGGAAGAACCATGCTCCACCTCCACACTGCAGAGGCTATAACTTCCCAGGGTATAAAAAATTACACGTCAGAGCTGAAGAACCGATCCCAAAACATTAGATACTGCCTCAAATTGTGTTATGCAGATTACTCTTTCTGTGTATCTTTCTCTGTGCATATTGCAGAGGTGATCTCAGGCCACCTACCTAGCCCAGCTCATGGCACTCACATACTTCCTGCCATTCTCACAGTCACTCATCCCTGAGCCAGTCCCCTCTTCACAAATTAATAAAACCTGGGTTTGGCCCTGGGTAGAAGCCTTTGCTCTTTTTAGCCTAATAACAAGCTAGTCCATACTAGCTGGACTTAAGACCCCCTTGGCTCCCCACAACTACAAATATGCCTTAGTGTCTTTATTCTCACCATGGGTTGCACTGGAAGTGGTAGATTGCAATTCCAATAACTTTTCATGGGATTACAAATTTAAGCCACTCAAACCATGATAAAGTTTGGGAAGGGCTTTCTATAGCCCATTAAATTCATACTACTGTTCAAACCCTTAAAATTATTTACAATCCACTGTAACATGTGGGGAATAGTATTCATCAAAATCTTAGGTTGAGTATAAGAACTTTTTTCTTTATCTTCTAGAGTAGTGGATTGCATTATAAAGGGAACTTTTCCTTGTAAGCAGTGGGAACCAACTTGAAGCCCTTCAAAAGAATTATTTTTTGTGTGACTAAAAAGTTCAGAGGTTATCTGAATTTGTGCTGTGATAGAACCAGGCTGTCAATGGTGCTGGCTTCTATTCCCCTTTCTCTAGATTGGTCAGGAGTGTACTCTTCTTGATTAGCTTTATTCACAGGCAGCTTCTTTTTTCAAAACTCCAGCCTATGCTTGGGATTCATTCTAATTGGCACAGCCTGATCTAAACACTTTGGCTACTGCTGCTGGGATTAAGAATTCTCATAAGCCTCACACGTGCCTCTCTTAGGCTCACACTGGAGCTCCTCACACTAGTAAGACATGGATTCAGAACTGGATGAAAGCAGTGCTCTGGAGTGATACAGGGTAAACAAGAAACATGTCTGCAATACAGATTTGATATGACATTTGACTCTCCTACTAACATGCATTTGTATTAATACCCTAACATGGTTTTACTACAATATTTAGAGTGTTGGTATAGTAATACATACCACATTACTTAAAAATTATATTTATTTAAATAAAGAGTCCTGCTAGAAATGATGGAATGTGCCTTTAATCCCAGCACACTGGGAGGCTGAGGTAGGAGGGACTGCAAGTTCTAACCCAGCCTGGGCAACTTAGCAACTTAGTGAGACCCTGTTTCAAAATAAAAATGGCTATAGGGCCGGTGAGATGGCTCAGCGGTGTAAGCGCCTGCCTGGCAAGTGTGAGGGCCTGAGTTCAACTCCCAGTACCCACATACGAAAAAAGGGCTGGTGATATCGCTCAGCGGCACGGGCGCCTGCTGGTGTGCAAGGTTCTGAGGTCGACCCTCGGTACCCATAAAAAAAAAAAAAAGAATGGCTATAGATGTAGCTCAGTGCAAAGGGCCTAAGCTCAATTCTCAGTATCACCCTCCCCCCACACAAAGTTCTATATTTAATTTATGAATTCAACTAATTATAGAGCCTTATTTATGAAAAGAAAAATGAGAGGTGAAAATGATTATTTTAAGAGCACAACTTTGAAACTTTTTCATTTCAGTATTTCTACACATCTACTCCTTTCCAACATTTGTAGGTCAGAGTTTGGCTTAAATGCTTATTTATGAAGTTGGAAGTGTAGGATGCCCATCATATGTGTGGTGGTCTCTTTCACAGTTATTCTGAACACACTGTGCTTCCATACGTCAGGTCTCTGCTGAGTTTTGGGAGTAGGGGAATATTCAGCAACTCTCAGGAAAGTACCCTTTTAAATCTGCTGGTGGCTTACTACAAAGATAAAGCTTTTACCCAGTTCATTGCCGTAGGTAAAGAAGAAGTATTAAACATTTATTCAAGGTGGTAGACCAAAGCACTCACACTTAAAATATTCTCCTTTTGAAGAGAAGATGAGAAAGTAGTATAACAATCTTTCCTGAGTACCAGAACATCATTTCTATAGCACAAAGGCATAAGAGCAAAACTAGTGTTTATTTTTGGAAGTGCACTAATACATTAAAATCCAAAATGTGTTAAGGATAAGATTAGATCAAATTTTCTCCACAACATCACTGAGACATTTGATTACATGACAAAAATATTTTATGCTGTTTTATATTTTCTTTTTGTTTTCATGTACTAAAATTAACCTGATTTCCTGAGTACAGTAGCTGGAACTATATAGGCAATTGTGACCCAGTTGGGCAATTTAATCTTAAAATAAGTAATACTCACTGAGTGGTTCTACATGCTAGTTACTTTTCAGAACACTTTACTTGAATGTTGGCTCCATTTTACAAGGGAGGAAACTGAATGAATGGAAAACAAGTATTTTGCCTATGAACACACAGGAACTGAAGATATTCTGGCTTCTGTGTCCAGTGCTCCACGATCTTATGACCTGAAGACTTATGACCCAGCAAGTGGAACTTCTCTCCACTGAATCAGCTCAAGTGTCCACCTACAGTGGTACTACAAAGAAGTTAAAGATCTGAAGAGATAGTTGAAATTTTCTTTCTTTCTTTTTTTTTTTGTGTGGGTACCGGGGGGTCGACCTCAGGACCTCGTGCACCAGCAGGCACCCGTGCCGCTGAGCGATATCACCGGCCCTTTTTTCGTATGTGGGTTCTGGGAGTCGAACTCAGGACCTCGTGCTTGCCGGGCAGGCACTTATACCACTGAGCCATCTCACCAGCCTGAAATTTTATACCTAGGACATCAATCAATGGACCCTGAAGGAAAGAGTTTTTGAATTTTGGTTAAATTTTCCATAAAACATGAAATTTAGACATTCCTCAAAGACTATTTAAGAAGTCAATACTGAAATTAATTTAAGTAATTTCTATGGTACCACATCATAGAATTTTACTAAAGGCTTCAAATTATCCCCCTATCATTGTTTTTACTGTTTAAATAATTACATGAAAGTTATCATACTGAAGACTGAAAATCTGTTTCTCACTTTTGAAAAATTCTAATGACTATAACAGTCAAAGTTCTCTTGCAATTTTATTTATTATAGCACAGGTGATTTTCAAAATTAAGAATAAGCCATGTAACTATAATGTAAGTGATCCTAAACAGTAAAAATTTCAAAAGAATGGAATTGGGTAAAAATCATAGTGTTAGTCATCAAACATGGCAAATTTCAACTTTTTGTTCTCAGAACACATTTTTTTTTGCTTTTAAAAATTGAGACAAAATTTTTTATTTTCATGGATTTTATCTATTGGTATTTAACATACTAAAAACAGATTTTTTTATTTTTTTGAAACAGGGTCTCATCATGTATATTGGACTGGCCTTGAACTCATTAAGTAGCCCAGGCTGGCCTTAAATTCACAGCAATCCTCTTGCCTCAGCCTCCTTACTGTTGGAATTATAGGCATGGGTCAACATGCTTGGCTAGAAAAAATTTTAAAATATTTAAGTAATTTAAAAATAATATATCAGCTAATATTAACACCTATAATATGTCTTAATTAAGAAATGACATTTTTTAAAACAATATAAGTAGCCACAAGAATTGTTTTATAATTTTTGCTATTCTCAATAGCTTGATAAATGCAAGACATTTAGGTTCCCCTCTCTGTTTCTGTATTCAATCTTTTGTGATAATGTTTTGACTGAAGAAAATCTGACTTTAACCACATATTTAGTTGGAAATATCTATTTTTTTGAAGATAATTATGGATATTCTTCTTTGATATTACCTCAAGTTGTCAAGTTGTAATTTCTTAAATGTTTATAATGTTGATCTGAAACCATATTAATGGACTTCTCATCTCTGTTATACTAAAATTCCACTGGCTATCTTGCACTTTAAATGAATCATTACCCTTGCATGAGTCTGTAACATCATATATTGGTTATTTAATTGGTTATATTGGTTATTTCCTTAATTTTACAAACCTTGCAAATATTTACACATTCCATTACATAATATCAATAATATCAAAGAAAGCCAGATTTGCTAGTATTCATAGCAATCTTTTCAGAAAAAGTCTATTAAGAAACTGACAAGCTTATAGTGGAGGTCATAAGTTTTCCAAAATTCTAACTTTTGTTGGAAAGCTTGAATTTTATTACTGGTGACATATACTATTTATTTTTTTGAAGTGACAACAGCATGATCAACTTGCCCAGTTTTGCACAAAACCTCCAGTGGTTCGTAGATCTCACTTTGAAAACCACTGATCTAAAAGAATATTGTTTATATGGTAAACATTACAAATATTTAAGTACACATTACTGTTGTGCTTACTTCTCTGCTTTTTCACTCACTGTGTTCAATATTTCTGTTCAAAACCATATTCACCTGTGGAAAAGAACTTCAAATAACAGAGTGATCTGGATGGCATGATCTGGATGACTTGCAAGTTATTCATTGCTGTGTGGCTCAGTTTCCTAGAATCATCTTGTTTTTTGGTGTGGGGGTTGGCAAATTGGGCTTGATGCATGCTATGTAGTAAAGGAAGTGGTTAGCTTAAATTAGTGATTGACAACCAGAGAAGCACTCTCTACCTAAGAGTCATGGAAATGTGTGTGGGGGTGTGGTTTTATTTGAATTTGTTGTTGCAGTTGAGGAGGGGTCACTGGCACTCAGAACCGAGGATCAGGGATACTCCATGACTTCCCAATAAATAGTCCTACCTTAAAAACAAAAACACACCTTTGAGAAATGTCAGATGATTAATGCTGAGTTCCTCCAGTAGAAATCTTTATCAAGGAAGAGTAAGTGCTGTATCAAAGGAGAAAGACACATGACAACATACTGCTGGAAAGTACATGTGTGAAAGGGGCTAAGGTTGAGCTATCCAGGCTTACTGGTAGAATTTTTAAGGATGAAAGGGAGAAAGATGATGCAAGTACCAGTGTGCAAGTACCAGACCTTCCTTGTCATGTACCTTCTCTATGTCTAGCTCTGATTAGGATATCCTAACATCAAAGTCAATTTTTAAACTTTTATTTATAATGCGATTATATACATATATATTGCATAACTCAAAAGATAGCTCATCTATATTTCTTCATCACACAATAGAATAGTGTGAACAAAGTTCTGAATCAAAAACAAAACACTTGCTTTTCATAGAATCATAGAATCAGAATGAAACTGAGTGATTGACTGTTTTCAGAATTTGTAGCTACTTAGTTCCTATCGTTTTCAAGTAGAAAATTTATACTCCAAACAGGGAACAGATTTTGTTAAAGTCATGAAGTAGCTAAAGGAAACTGAGTATTAGTAAACAGAGATAACTGAAGTTAAAATGGCATGGATGGCTTAAGTATTCAGAATGTATTTGCATTTTTAAATTCTAATCACATAGTACTTTTTAATTATTGAAAACTTGTATCAGTTAAACTCAAGGTTCTTTTCTTTTTTCAGCTTCAGTGTTTTATAGAACTCAGCTTTTTATGTTGCAGTGAGTATCAGAAGGAAGTATTACTGAAAACAAAGGGTCTTAACAGTTCTTTATGCAATTTATCCATAGAATAATCTCAATTTCTCATGGACTAATTTTTTATTTCTGAGTTAGCTGGGAACTTTGATTCCTACATCTTTTTGATGCAGTATTTTGTGTTTTGCAAGACTCCAATGACATCATCTACCAAAAGGCAGAGAAATGCCCATAATGATTACTTATTTATTTTTTATTTATTTTTTGTTGTTTGCTTTTGAAACAGGGTCTCACTATGTAGGTTTTTAAAAATTTTTTTTTTCCAGGACAGTGAGTTGCTGTGAACTCACTGTAGCCCAGGCTGGACTTGAACTCACGGTGACCCTCTTGCCTCAACCTCCCAAGTGCTGAGATTATAGGCATGTGCCACCAAACATGACTTTATTTTCTCTTTCTTTGTTTGTGTAAAATAAGTGATTGATGAAAAGAGATTTTAAATGAAGAACTTTAACCCAACGAATTATCGGTGTACTTCTCTAGTAGTGCTGCTTCAGATTGTATTTTTCCTACTCCTGTTTTAGTTTTTATAAGAATTTATAGATTTAGTTTGCCTTGAAAATCAGAACAAACTATTAAATCCTAGCTGTGCCTCCCTCAGTCCAGTGATTTGGTCAAGTTCCCTAAGCTCACTGGGACTCAATTTCTTCATGTAGAAAATCACTGGCATGTAATATACAGTTATTGTATTAACTTATACTCAGCTTGTAAATCACCATGCTTAATGCTTGTGTTTAATTCTCCCTTTAAAAGGGATTTTTAAAAATACATACATATAATAACTATGGACAGCTTTCCATTACTTTTTTTTGTGTGTGGGTACCGGGGGGTCAACCTCAGGACCTCGTGCGCCAGCAGGCACCTGAGCCGCAGAGCGATATCACCGGCCCTTATTTTCGTATGTGGGATCCGGGAGTCGAATTCGGGCCCTCGCGCTTGCCAGGCAGGCGCTTAAGCCACTGAGCCATCTCACCGGCCCCCTCCATTACTTTTTTATTTTTTATTTTATTTTACTTTTTTATATGCGGGTACCGGGAGTCAAACTCAGGACCTCAAGCTTGCCAGGCAGGTGCTTATGCCGCTGAGCTATATCACCGGCCTAGCTTTCCATTACTATAACAAACACATGTGATAAAGAAACTAACAAAGAGAAAACTATTATTTTGGCTCAGTTTTGGAGGGTTCAGTTTGGGATTGTTTGGCCTCATTGCTTTTGTGCCTGTCATGAGGCAGCACATTAAGGGGTGTAGGATAGAGCAAAACTGGTCACCTCATGGCCAGCAAACAAGAGAGGAAGGCAATGGCACCAGGTTTCACACCTCCAATGACCAGAGACCTCTTCCTAGGCTCTACCTCCTAAAGGTTACACCACCCCCCAATAGTGCCACCAGCTGGGGACCAAGACTTGGACTCATGAGCTGTTGTGGGACATTCATCCAAATTATGGCAGATATGTACTTAGTTTATATTACATGAACTTTTCTCTACCCTACTTTGGGTTCAAGCTTCAGTTCCTTTTGAGTGCTTATTTTTAAAAGATACTTTTTAAAGATACTATTAAAAAAAGATGCTATAGATCGTTTTAAACAAAAATAGATGAAACATTTTATGTCATTTTTTTTTTTTTTTTTTTCGGTATCGGGAAACGAACTCAGGACCTCATGCTTGCCAGGCAGACGCTGTGCCACTGAGCCATATCCCCAGCCCTATGTCATTTCTAACTGGGTGTTTTTAGGACAAATATTTGAAAACTGCCTTTATTAAATTTGTACTTTGGAAATCAAGTTTTACTACTAATGAGGCAAAATAAAATTTTACAAAAAAATTCAGAATGGAATTTTGGGCAGTTTTAAGGCATACACGGTTCCTAAGAACTCAAAGAATTTTTATAACTTTCAATTTTTAAAAATTTGAATTTTTCCTTACAAATAGTAACATTTTAACAACATTTAGAAATTACTGAGATTCATGTTAATAGCACTTACTGAACTACTATTCCATGAATTATTAAGCTGAAGAATACTTTGAGCTAATTCATCTCTAGGACTAAGTTTAGTTTTCAATCATTTCTAAGTTTATATCACAGTGTACATTTCCTCCCCCCTAGAAAGGAAACAGAGGCAAGCGAGAGTAAGGCTCCACATGTTTGACTCCAAGTTTTTAGTACAAAATTGCTGTCTACACAAGTGGTGTCCAACCTCATTGCACCTGCTTGCTAATGTGAAGACTGACAGGCCCTGACTTCCAGTATCTTACTCCAAAGGTGACGGAGATTCATCTCAGTAATGTGTGAAAACTTTGCTGTAAGGAACTCTGTGACCAGTATTGGGTTGAATGAGAACACTGCTTTGAAAATATGTATGAAGACTTCCTAGGGCAATGCAAGTACAAGTTGTGAGTACAGCCCTCCTCAGCTGGCGTTTGTTACCGTGTTCCAAATTCTATGTCAAATTTTAAAGATTACATTATAGGTTTTCTAACAATAGTAAATCATGGGAAAGAAAAATTATCTGTGAGTTTTAAATGACTGAAATATTTGCCACTGAAATTCTAAATTAGTTTCCACTGTGGCAATAATATCTGTTTGCTTGATTTAGCTAAAAAAAAAACCTTGTATTTCTTGACATGCTGATTTCCAGAACAGTTTGCATGCTTTCAAGAGTTAAAAGCTGAATTAGCCATTATTGCAGTAATTTTGTACTTACAATTTGTCTTGGAGAGTCTTTAAAAGTTGTAACATAATTAGTAGCCCAGCCTATATAAAGAAACAACAGGTCTATAAAAGGCAGAACATGGGAAAAAAGAGAGAAAAAATAAAGTATTGTAATCCAGAGCAGACAATGTATCTAAAAGTGTACCTGTACTTAGAACAACTGCCTTACATATTTTATATGTTCTTTGGCCTATTAGTCTGGTTTTTAACCTGTATATATGATAATTAATTTTATAAGGTCTTATAAGATAAATAAATTAATCTGATGCTGAAAAAATAAAAGGTAGGTAAAGGGAACAGGAAAAAGAAGAATTGAAATGTGCTATTTTTATGTACCAATTCCCTACAATGAATGTAGTCATTATGTACTGCAAACATGTACTAATAAAAGGGAAAAAAATTTAAAAATAAATTCTATAAAAACAGCAAAAAAGAACAAGTCTGCTAGGCTCTCATACTCCAGGATTTAATACTAAATTTTCATTCCTTTCTGATGTCAATACCAATCATTATCTTTATAATTAAGTCTAATTTTCATTTATTATCTAAACCAGACAATCAGTAACTTTACCCTTTTCTTCTGTTTCCTTTAAAAGAGTATTTTGTGAGTTCTCAGTTCATTCATCTATTTTCAAATGCCCAGATTTATTCCTTAATATGCCTGTAACTCATGAAGATGGGAACGAATGTAAATAACGTGAGAAAAATTGATGTTTGTGATTATAGGGAGTATTGATCCTTTGAATGGTATTTTTAAATGATTCATCTTTAGTTTCTTTTTACAGTTAAAGATTCAAAAGCAGAATGAAAATTTTGGCCTTGCTTTTCATCTCATTCACACAAAGACATTAAGAAGAGCTTCTTTAAACCCATCCTGTTTGTGAAAACAACCTCCCAAAAGGAACGCAGGACCATTATTGTTCTCCCCTGTTCCTGTCAGTAATTGATTCAGGAAGCTTGCCTGAAGAATAGGTTTTTCTGCTTTATTATCACTTCTGCCAAATGTTACACATGGATTGTCAAAAATTCGAATGTAATAAAATGAAGAGCGTTACATCTATAATGAATATAATTTAGTCCTTCGGGATGTAGAATTTTCAGTGGTGCAGACGTACATTTTGAACATCAATGATAATGACATTGTAGCTATAAAAAATATAGGAAATGGACTGAAACGGCCTTCGTCCTGTAATACTTGGTAAATTATTTGATAAAAAGGAGTCCTGTCTTGGGCCGGTGAGATGGCTCAGCGGCACAAGCGCTTGCCTGGCAAGTGCGAGGTCCTGAGTTCAACTCCCAGTACCCCCATATGAAAAAAGGGCCAATGATATCGCTCAGTGGCACAGGCGCCTGCTGGCACGCGAGGTCCTGAAGTCTACCCCTGGTACACACACACACACAAAAAGGAGTCCTCTCTATCACTTGTTTCTTTCTCATATAGGAGAAGATGGAAGTGAGGGTATGGGAGACAATGTGAAGTGAGTACATTGGTTTGTTAGTTGTTTTTTTTTTTTGTTTGTTTGTTTTTGTCTTTGAGACAGGGTTTCACTATGCAGTTCAGGCTGGCCTTGAACTCACTTTGTAGCCCAGGCTGGCCTCGAACTCACAGCAGTCCTCCTGCTTCAGCCTCCCGAGCGCTGAGATTATAGGCGTGCACCACCATGCCTGGCCAAGATGTTAGTTTTTATTTTATAAATATATTATAACATCTAAGAAACAATGTTATTAGCCAGCTTTGACAAGGATCCACTATAAACGTAACAGAAGCAAAGACAGAGAAGATACTGAGACAAGGTGTATGCTCCCAGTGATAGGACAATGCCACCTTGTTCTTTTTTTTCAGGAGTTCAAGTCAAACAATAAGTGGAAGAGTCTCAAACTTAGTCACCCAGGTCATGACTTGAAGATCAATCTGATCTCTCTCTTCACTTCCTCCCACCCCACGGAGTCTGGTGTGTCTCTCAGAACTCTGTTCTCCAGATCATGAAAAGATAGGCACAGTGCAGGGTTCCAGTTCAGGGCTCAGTGTCATCCTGAGTCACTCCTGGCTTCCCCTCAGGCGTCCTGAGTTGCCTCCTAGGAATGCAACAGGCAGGGGTCCAATGTACAGTTTTCCTCCTCCGCATTACCAGTTATGGAGGCGGGAGCCAACTTTGTAACTTCTGCTTCCTCTGGGCAGATTCTTCCTCACTCTCTTTCAAAATATAATTAGTGTTTATCCACTATGTTCCCAGCATTACCACTCTTTTGAGCAGGTAAATCAGGTAATTCTTCTCACAAGCTGCAGCTTCCTGCTAAGTTGAGTCTTCTCCCCTATTGAAGGACCGATGAGAAATGTGGCTCCCACTAAGTCCAGCTAATCTATGGCTCTTCCAACTGAGACCATTTATTGCAGAACATATCATCAGTTACATTCTCATTGCAGTAGGCTGCAATTTCCCTGTGCACTAGAAGGACTTTTCTTTTTCTTAAAAGTCCTGTTGTTTCACCAAAAGGACGACGCTTCCTTCTAGATGAGCAAGACTCAGCAGGTCTGGTGCAGCTAACCTTGATCCTTCCTAGCTGGTGTCTTACTGTCTTATTGCTGCTTCTTGCCCAGCCACCGTTCTGTTTTTTAACCTGCCTCCTCTTTTATGCGTACTTATTTCATTACTTGAAAGAAAACAGCAGGATCTGGAAACTCTAGTCCAGTCATGCTCCTGGACTCTTGTCTTGCTCTGCGGTCTCTTTTGATCTCAGTTTCTTTCTCACTATTACAAATGTGGCAACTGAGAACCCTGGGGAATTTGCAATAAACAGAGGGACTGTAGGAGAACGTGCATCTGAGTGTGGGAAGCCAGGTGTGTCTTCCGTATATCAATGCCTAACCTCATGTTGGCTGTGATTGCAGATGTTGCCACCTCTTTCCCCAAGCCGAGATTTTATCGCCACACAGAAGTGTGAATTCTTACGTTAATTACAACATATGGTGGGTTACAACATGCTCTGGTGCTGGTTTTAACACTTGCAAAGTAATTGGAGGATTGTCCATTCTTAGATATTTAATTGCCTCACAGCTGCAGAAGAGGTATTGCCACAGCTGGTTTTCACAATGAAAAGCTTCCACAGGGTGCTATGGTTTTGGCTGGCCTGCTGTTTTTGGGGAGAAACATGAATTCCTGCCTTCACAATATGATGTTATTTTCATCTGTATTTTTCATTTTCTTGGCTGGCTCTTAAAAAAACAGTCAAATTTTAAATGAAATGTTATTTAAGTTGGAAATTGGCCACATGCTACTGAGGTAGGGAGGGCATTTGTGCATTGTATTAATGACAAACACACGCATTTTTATTTGAGTTCTCATGATTGGTCACATTTTTCATAAATCTCTTTAATTCATTTAAGAAAAATGTTAGCATCTAAAATACACTGTACTCTAAGAGTTTTAGATTATGTATTATTTTCATATTTTGTAATCCATGTTGTATATTTCAAATGATATTTTTTGCATTTATGTTAATATACTATTTTCTAGCTGAGCCATTTTGAGTTTTTAAAGAATTCTAAGGTAACTTATATATTTATTTGCATTGTAAAGAGGATCTAAATGATTGTCAAATCACTTAAAATGTTAGGTTTTTAACTGAGCTGATTTGACTAATTTTTTTTGTTGTTGTTGGTACCAGGGGTCGACCTCAGGACCTTGCACGCCAGCAGGCACCCGTGCCACTGAGCAATATCACTGGCCCTTTTTTCGTATGTGGGTTCCAGGAGTCAAACTCAGGACCTCACGCTTGCCAGGCAGGCGCTTATGCCGCTGAGCTATCTCACCAGCTCTTTGACTAATTTTATGTGGTAATTAAAATATTTCTATCATAGTTTTGTTGCTATGCATTCATTTCGCATATACTTAGTAATCTTGGAAAAACAATTTTAAAAATAAGCATAGAATGTTTCCATGCTGAATAAGACCTAAAGGCTTTCTAGTGCCAGATTGTTTCCCACTGAAACCAGAAGTTGTGTTTCAGAAGGACATGATTTATATCCATGATGTGCATTTTAAAAGTCAATTGGCCTAGATAGGGAACTATGACATTTTAGAGAAAAGCTGATTCCAGGACTATAGCAGGGAAGGCACGGGATGAAACCAGGATTTTAAAAACAATTAATGAATTATTTTTGTTCTGGGAAGTAAGGAAATACACAAACAATGAAGATATATCAAAAGGACAGAGAAGTTAGCTTCTGTGAGCTCTACTGGCCAAATCTGGAACAATTAGAGAAAGAGAGGGACACAGAGAGAGAGAGAGAAGGAGAGAGAGATTAATGGAGTATACTTGAATAAAACAAGAATTAATAGATCCAAACTAGCAATAAATAAGGAAAATGAAAAGCTGTTTCTTGCAGTAAAATGCTGGCTGGTAGTAAGAGAAAGCTAATACAAAAAAGGCAGCTGGAAAATGACAATTTTGCAGTCTTCACAGTACGTAAAATCGATCACAGCTAGAAATATTAAGATATACTCAACCAAGCAAAGGGAAATTTGCTGAGAAACAAGAATTTTGCAGTCTCCAATTATCTCTCTACAAATTACTTAATAATCATGAAAGGATAATAATGTAGAAATGGGATGACATATTACTTAACCAATAGAGTATCATTAGCATAACTAATAAGAGGCAAAGGAACAGCAAGTGCTTTCCTGTGTGATACCACAGGAAAGCCACATTAGTCATGTGGCAATCCAACTCAGAGTGAATTATCTCTTTCTCATTGTGAGAAAAGAGCAGAGAGAGCCGAACCTTAACAGATGCACTCTACGGAATAACTGACTTGTATTCATCAGAAATGTCAATGGCATGAAAGCCAAAGGCAGGCCCACGAACTACTCCAAATTAAATGACACTAAAGAGACATGACAACTAAATACACTACGTGATCCTAGACAGTTTCCCATACTGGAGAGAAATTCTATAAAGGGTAATTTTTTTAACAACTGAGGAAATTGAAATGGACTTTAAAGTGTTAGATTAATGTAAAATGTCCTAAATTGAGCCATTATACTGTGATTCATAAAAGAAACAATATGTGGTTATAGATGAGTTAAACTGAAATTTTAAGGCATAAAGAGGCACAATTTGTCCAACCTACTCTTTTGTGATTCAAAAAACATATATGTTTTGAATTTATATATATTATATATATCTGTATATATGAAGTAGGTGGGTAGGTAGATATAAAGAAAAGAGAAAGCAAGTATTAAAGCTTAGTAAACATGAGTAAAGAGCAATCAGGTGCTTTTTGTATCATTCTTGCAACTTTTCTGTAAATTGGAAGATATTTCAAGCACAATCTTTAAAGAAAAAACACAAGGAAACTGTATCAGTCCATGCTGACAGTAGACACAGATTTAATACAAGATATATAAATACCATATATAAGGATTTACAAGGTAGGCTTACAATGGCCATGAGAAAAGAGCACAGAAATCCAAACCTTAAAAGATGACCTCTATGGAATAACCATGCAGAGTCAGGTGTGGAAGAATGCAAAAGTGCTGTCTGAGAGCTGGAGATCCAAAGGATCTAGTCGAAGGCCTGGAGCTCACTGCAGTGTCTCATGCAAGTCCGTATCAGGAGGCTGACAGGTCTGTGCTGGAGGCCGAAGAGTCTGTACTGGGGGCCAGGAGACGACGTCCAAGGTGAAGGTGAAGACTGGAGCCCCTCTGAAGAAACAGAAGCGAGCCTTCCTTCTTCACTTCCCTTTTATTCCATTCAGGTGACAAGCAGCCCAGGGTGGCTCTTCTGTCTTCAGTAAATCCCTTCAGACAACCCAGAACTATGCTGACCCAATTTAGTTGGGCATTTCTTACTCAAACTGACAAAATCAGTTACTACCACAGAAACGATTAGTGGATTTATTTTTATTGAACAATTAATAAAGCCCTTACTATGGTTTGGAAATTGTTTGGGTGTTTCCCAAGGATCCAACTGATTGGAGGCTAGTCCCCAGGGTGGTAAGGATTGGGAGGTGATGGACCTGTAAGAGGTAAGGCCTAGTAGGAAGTCCTGGGGTAACTGGAGGTCCTCCCCTAGAAAAGGATGCAAGTATTTTTTGTTTTTAAGAAACAATTGTTTTAAAAGGAGAAAGCTGCCCCCTCCTTCCCATCTTTTCACATAGGCCTTCTCACACATTTCCTCCTGCGTGTACTGTGGGGCCTCTGCCAGTCTACACTATGCTGTTGGGACTTCCACTCTGCAAAACTGCACGGCAAACAAACTTCCTTTTCTCTATGAACTTAGCTATCTTAGGTATTCAGTCGTAGTGATGAGAAGCTCACTGATACTGCCCCATTTCTCTGAAAATTAGAAAGAAACCCCCATCCATCAATTTTAAAATTGAGTTGAGAAGACTATATTAACATATGAAATAATCAAATAACTTTTGAGTAATAAAATGACAACTGCATGAAAATTATGGAATACACTTATACAAGTTGGGAAGTCATTTATTTATGTATCCCACAACACTTTCTCTGATCATATGCAGGGTTGTAACTTTTTTCTGAAGTTATGTAGATAACATTTATCCATGTAGCAGAAAGCCATTGCCCTAGGATTTAGAATACGTAATTCCTAGACCATCTCTGTCATTAAAAGCTCTTTAACTTTGTCATGTCTTTTAAAATAACATGACCTCGGGCCGGTGAGATGGCTCAGCGGCTTAAGCGCCTGCCCTGCAAGCGCGAGGGCCCGAGTTCGACTCCCGGAACCCACATACGAAAAAGGGGCCGGTGATATCGCTCAGCGGCACGGGCGCCTGCTGGCGCGCGAGGTCCTGAGGTCGACCCCCCAGTACCCACAGAAAAAAATAAAATAAAATAAAATAACATGACCTCAGTTTTTTCACCTGTGAAATGAGGGGTTGACTTAGGGAAAGCCCCTTAAACTTTAAAGGCCCACAATTCTCCATGGAATGGATACCATAAGAGCTGTGCAGAGTAGATAGCTAATGAAAATTGCTGGATGTATCAAACTGCTTTGTGGATTTGCAGGTAGGATGCATAAGCAAATGGTTAATTTTCTATGGAAGAGGTACACTCTTGATGATTAAAAAACTACTTTATATTCTAATGCTGCTTTTATTTCTTCACATACCTTAAATATTATTTGACATTTCAAGCAATACTGCTGTGAGATACACAGGGCATATATCTTCAACCAACTTTTTTTAAAAAACACAGCCGAAACACTGAGAGTTTACCTTTATAACACTGAATAATATTTCTTTATCTACCAACTTCAAGAATTTGGATTCATAATCACATAAAAGAATCTGGGTTCAAAATCACATAAAAGAAGCAAACTAATGTTCCATATGCTTCACTTTGTCTGTGTTTTATCTACATCCCCCAACTCTGTACTCTCAATCACATTCTATCACACTGACTTTGTTCTTTTTTTTTTTTTTTTTTTGTGGGTACCGGGGGGTCGACCTCAGGACCTCGCGCGCCAGCAGGCGCCCGTGCCGCTGAGCGATATCACCGGCCCCTTTTTCGTATGTGGGTTCCGGGAGTCGAACTCGGGCCCTCGCGCTTGCCGGGCAGGCGCTTAAGCCGCTGAGCCATCTCACCGGCCCCACTGACTTTGTTCTTAATGATTAATTATTCTATACATTGCTAATAGGTTAATTAAAATGTTTAAATAAAATTATTTCACATGACTGTAATTATCTGAATATTATTACTTCTGACACAAAGTTGCATGATTAGACCTAAAAAGGAGGAGATGTAATCCGTGTTAATAGATTTATATTACTTAAAGATTATTTCGAATATCTAGATCAAACTGATTCTTTTTTTCAGTTTAGTAAATATTACCCAATATCATAGTTTGTTTTATAGCTAGGCCATTTCTTTTTACATATTCGAAATTTATAATCAACTTTATTTTTACTGTGTACAGAATTAAAATGTTTTCATCTTGTAATAGATCACTCATTTTTTATTAAGAATATTTTCTACAGGAATATTTCACTTGAAGTCTTACTCTTCAGAATCCTCTGATTTCCTGTTACTATTTGGACTGTTGATTTTCTAAGATTGCTGGACAGTTCTCACCCAATAATTGTTTTTCATAGATTTCTAGGTCAAGTTCACTTTTTTCTTGGCTGACATGATCTTCTTTGTCTAGATTACTTATTTTTGACTTAGTATATCATCAGGTAATTCTTTTTTTCTTCTTCAGAAAGTACATATGGTAAGTAAAAAATTTCTAAGCACTTGTGTGGCAGATATCTTTTGAAATCGAAAAATAATTTAGATGGGTACATAATTCTTGCTTCAAAAAATTTCTCATCAGAACTTTTAAAGCGTTTTCCCTTATGTTCTATCAACCAATTTTCCTGGGGAGGAGACTGATACTGGTCTCCTCCTCTCATTTCTTTATAGATAACTTCTTTCACCTCTCAGAGAGTTTTTTGGATCTTATCTTTCACATAGTGAAGTTTCAGAAAAGGTGCCCACATATGGATTCCTTTTTTTTAAATGTAACATTTAGTGATATCCTTAATCTATATTATTCACTTAGTCAACACAATTAGACAGTTACCTGTTATGCACCAGCACGACAGGGGCCTTAGCCATTATAAGCAAGTTGTTCAAATTCTTTAGAGAATATTTGTTTAGTTTTAGTTTAACTGAAGGTACACATGACCCCAACATGTGGACATGCAGGAGAATGTGGTGAAGGTAGACTTACATAGTTTTCCTGTAGAACAGAAAAACCAATATTGCTGCTCCCTGTGTTACTTTCTTGTGGCATTCTTGCTAATTCTAAGCTTTGAAATTGCAGCTTTTGTTTGTATGTGATTGGCTGTCTGAGTCTGTGAGTGATACAGCTATGGATTCAATCAACTGCAGATTGCAAATACTAGGAAAAAATTATACTTGTACTGAAAATGCATAGACTTCTTTTCTTGTCATTATTTCCTAAACAAAATAGTTAAACAACTATGTGCTTAGCATTTACATTGTATTACGTAATACAAGCAATCTAGAGGTGATTGCAGACGTACTGGAGGATTGTGAAGGTTACAAGCAAGTACTAGATCATTTAGGGGACTTGAGCATCAGCCGATTTTGGTGTCTGCAGGGAGTCCTGGAAACAGTCCCTCATGGATACTGTGGGATGATTGTAATTTCTTGGTTGTAGATTTATTTGGCTTTGAGCAGTATTCCAGGAACTGTCCTAAGCATTTATTGTGTACTAACTTGGCCAATCCGCACAAGAACTCTATGAGAAAAGTACTATAATTACCCACATTTTAAAATGAGGAAACAGAGCTGTTCAAAGTTATGCAGCTCAAGATTGGCCCAGCTGTCATTTGAATCCAGGCAATCTCTGATCCCATACTCTACTTACCTTGGAGAAGTATATAGTAATTTTTGATTCCCCAATCCTGGGATTTGTTATGGACTTAATCCTCTTCACTCATATTTTTAAACAGGCATTTCAACAGAATGGGAGGTGAAGAGGCCAATGGGGAAAGGCATGTGTTCTGCTTGCAATATTTCACTATAAGTTACCCATGATTTCTGAATGCTAAATTCACAAAGTCTGCTGGCCAACTCCAGATATAAGTAGTTACGCATGCTGTGAATTTATGTAGCACCATGATGGCAGACAATGAGTGGCCAGAAGTTTACTTTTAGAAGCCTAAGGCTTCTGTGGGCATTCTTTCCCATTGCTGTAACTATCTCCTACCATTACAGCTGGAACCCTCTCTTGCTGATAGAATTTAAAGATGCCACTTAACTCCCCCATTACCTACCCTGCTCATTTTTCTGATTGGGCTAGGGTAGTGGTATAGAGGAAAGCTGCAGTAGAACTGAAGGAGGGAGGGAGGAGGGAATGGAATTTGTATGGGAACCTAGTCTGGACTCTTGCTTTCTGCTAATTACTGCATACCTATAATGAATCATGTGTTCTTCTAGATATTTTATACATAATTGTTTAATTTTTATAATAACCCTGTAGCAAAAGCATCATGCTCCATAGATGAGGATGTTAAAGAATTTGCCTTAGATTACACAGGAAGTATATTTCTTTGACTCTGAAGCCCATGAACGTTTCACTCCATCACGATGCCTTCCAAATATTTAGGGTAGTATCTGGAATGGAGCTGGTGTTCATGCATGTTCACTCTCCATCCCTCTCTCTCACTACACTTGTACACACACACACACACAAAACTAATCAATGCAACCAATATGTATTGAATGGTTATGTGCTGGTAGAGGGATTGATACATTCTTTTCTGTGAGTCATATCATGCCTCTTAAACACACTGTGATGCACCTTTCTGAGGGGTGGGAGTGCAGGGAAAGGTGGAATTGTGTTCAGAATGATGGCTGCTTCTAGGTCAGGCTGCAAGGGCTGCAGAACACCTTTGCAGAACAGCTTCTCCTGTGCAGCGAGTCCTGCAAGTCTGACCCTGACATTCAATTCCCTTGAAGTGAGGTATTTTTGCCATATTGAAAAGCAGATTACTTTGCTAAGAGTCCTTATCAGCTTAATGAGAATGAATTTGGGGACTACAACATTAAGTGAAATAAATCCCACACACAAACTTAAATATCACATGTTTTCTCTTATACGAGAAATAGAAAACATAAACAATTAAAGAGAAAAATAAAAGATAGATAATAGGAAACAGAAAGAGCTTTTGCTGGTGGGAAAGGGACAAAGAGATGGAGGTATTATATGTAGCTAAGTTAGGTAAAAATATTATAGGAAGTCAGGGAGGGCTGGGCCTTTGAGAAGTCAGTGCAGAAGACAACTGTGGCTGGAGGCGCATTCACTGAAAGCCAGGCTTCAAGAAAAAGAACTACTCACCCATGTACTTCCCCTAGGGATGAACAGCAGTGATTGATATTCTAAGTAGGCATCAATCACCTTGGGGGGGAGGACCAAACCTCCTTATCCCACCCCTTCCAGGAAAGTCCTTGTCTATCCCATGTGCGCTTGCTGTGTGACTTGTGTCCCCATTTGATCCCCATTTAATCAATATTACCCAAGTGACTATACTTGCTGTAATCCTATTGGTTGAACATAGTTTGTCCCACCTCACACCCATCCTATGATTTGCCATTGGCTCAATATTACCTAAGCGACTATACTAGTCATCTTACTGATTTATTATAGTTCTGTCCCACCTTAACCCTGCCGCACCTCCTCGTGGCTTTGTTCAATAAGACACCCTTGACAAGTGAGGTCGGTGGGCAGCCAACTTTCTGGGCTCCCTTCTGTCCCTCTCAGACTGAAGCTTTTCTTTCTCTCAATAAATTCTTCTTACTCTTAACCTCCGTTGTTTCTAGAATTCATTCCTCGATTTTAGAGAACACGAACTTGGCGTTTCAGACATCTAGCAGGTTGGGAGTTTCTTTCCCTTATATCAAAGGGAAGATAAAGGGGTAGGCAAGGGCAAGTAAAAATAATTACGCAGTACGTGTACAAAATCCTCACGATGAGTGTACAAAATCCCCACAATAAGTGTACAAAATCCCCACAATGAATGTCATCATTATAAACTGCAAACATTTACTGATAAAAATAAAAATTTGAAAGAGAAAATATCTTATTACCTTTATGTGAACTAAATTTATGGGATGTATTTAAAAAGATAACATAATAGGTCACATAATTATGGCAAATTACTTATATCCCTTTGCAATAGGTTTTTGCCATTTTTCCATCAAAAGTTTGAGTTTATTTCTTTGTCCTTTAATCCTGGATGTGGCCAGCTAACTTGCTTTGGGCAAGGGACCTTAGAAAATGTGGAGCAGAGGCTTGAAAAGAGCTTGCACTTAAGGTTTGCTTTCTCCTACTTCTGCACCTTCTTGCCACCCTGTGAATTAGCTTCCTAGAGGATGAGAGAACGTGTACAGAAAGAACTTGAGCACCCCAGCTTCCTGAGCTACAGCTGCAGACGTGAGGAGGAGGCTACTTTAGATCCAGCAGCCCCCTATGAGCTGGCCTAATCCAGAAGCAGGAGCCAAATCACCCATAAAACTGTGAGATACTGTAAATAATTGTTGTTTTAAGGTACTACACTTTGTGGTGTTCTGATGTGAGACAAAAGCTAATTGCCTCACACAGCTAGTTGAGGAAGGTTGGAGAAGGGGAACAAGCTGCCTGGGTGAGGGACCTGGATTATCATCTGTTCAATTTAAAGGTCTTGAATGTTTGGCTAGAGGTGGGGGAAGGGAGAGAAAAGTACAGAAAAGGGGGGAAGGGAATACATAAAACAAAGTCATAAAAATACATAAAAGTCACTCTTCCTCATGACTGACCTTGTTATAGCTTCAAGAAGAAACACTGGGGACATGAGTATTTTATCCCCAGTGTCGGAATTTTGCTGTAATTTGAACAATCCAAAGTGATCTGACACCATTGTTTACTTTTTATTTAATGGGCCATTGAGTTTCATCTTGACCCAGAACTCAGTCTGTATACTCTTGAGAGGCATTTTCTGAAACTGGGAAACATCAGAAGCAGAAAGCAGAAGCCATGTCACTGAGTATTCTGCCAATCTCCTGCCACCTGTCATAACATTACGCTGTGTTTAAAACACCAGACCCTAACGCTTTAACTCAGAATTATAACCAGTTTGATAACAGGCTTTGTCCCTCTACTGTGGAGGGAAAAAGTATTTGAATGAGACTTTAAGCTTTCTGAAAGCAGGAATCTTGTTTTATTCATTCATTCATTTGTGCAGAAAATGTTCATTGTGTAATGATGGTTCATGCCTGATTTCACAGATGGTACTAAGTAGATGAGAAAAGAAACAACATAAATCTGTCGGGTGTTTGTTTGTTTGTTTGTTTTTGTAGTGCTGGAGATAAAATTCAGGGCCTTATGCATGTTAGTTTAGGTCTCCACTACTGAGCTACATCCCCAGCCCCATAAATCCATTTTTAAAAAGCATTATGTGTTAATACTGAGTAGTTACTAAATGTGTGCACACAGAGAAGAGAAGAAAGGCTTGATTTAATTCATGCACCTGTGTCACAACTCATCTTCTTACTTGACCTCCTACAATTCACTGTGCACTAAATAGCCAGAATGACTTAGTAAAATATATTAGGTTATATAAGTTTTCAATTTAAACTCTTACTAGCCTTACAAAGTAAAAGGGAATTTCCTCCTTAATCATTCTGGCTTTCATTTCTTAGGCAACTCTTAACTTGTGCTCTTTGTTTAGCACCTTTGAGTAAGTGCTTCCTGCTGCCTAAAGCAGCATCATTCCTCCTTGTCATTCAGAGCTTAGTTTAGGTGACTGGATTCCTGACACCTGATAAATTAACTACTGACTGACCCTGCATAGCTCAACCACGATATGCTTCTTCCCTCCCTCCTTCCTTCCTTTCTCCTTTTTCTCTGTCCATCTTTTGCCTTTCTTTCTCTATTCTTGCTTTTTTTCTTCCACTCTTTTTTTTTCTTTCTTAGCTTTGTTTCTCTGCACTAGAATCCAAAGACCACAAAACTGCCTGTATTCTTTCCCACTCTTATGTCTGCTTTTCTAGGTGTTCCCTAAGTGCTTTTGGGGAGATGAATAGAAGAAATGTGAATGCTGCAAGACTTGCAGGTACATGCTGGGTGGCCAAGAGGAGGAAATGGCATTTTAAACAGAGAACATATCATTGTGTTCAAAGACAGGAGATGATAAAGTGCTTTAGGAGTGTTTTGATACCTTTTCTTGCATGTGTTTTTTTTTTTTTTAATGTGGGTACTGGGAGTTGACCTCAGGACCTCCCGCTTGCCAAGCAAGCGCTTGTGCTGCTGAGTGATATCACTGGCCCTCTTGCATGCTTTATAAAGTTTATTTTTATTAGTACATGTTTGCAGTACATAATAATTATATTCACCCCGGGGAGGTGAGCTGTCCGAGTTCCGACCTCTTAATTCTTTTCATCCCTGCCCCTCCCTCAATCTCTTAGTTCTCTTTTGCAGAGGCGATATGTCCCTGTTTCCTGTTATCCATCTTTTATTTTGCCCTTTAATTTATCTATATTTTGCGTTTCTCATGTAAGAGAAGTCAGGTGATATTTAAGCTTGTGTGTCGGATTCCACTTAACCTTATTGTCTCAAGGTGCATCATTTTTCCTACAAATAACTCAAGTTTATCATCTTTTTAAACTTTTTTTTCTTTTTTTTTTGTGAGTACTGGAGGTCGACCTCAGGACCTCGTGGGCCAGCAGGCGCCTGTGCCGCTGAGCGATATCACCGGCCCTTTTTTCGTATGTGGGTTCCAGGAGTTGAACTCAGGACCTTGCGCTTGCCAGGCAGGCGATTATGCCGCTGAGCCATCTCACCGCCACGTCTTTTTAAACTTTTTAAACACAGTGTTGATGAGGACCACTCACTTAAATTATGTCAAGCGCACTGTTTTCATGTTGGCAAAGGATACAAGGCCAGAATGTGTCTAGGGAGATACGGGGTAAAGATGGGAGAGAAAGCCAAAGCAGGGCGCCTTTGCCCTGCGCGGGGCCCTGCGTCTTAACCCACCTCTGACCCTTGCCCCTCTTCTCAGCAAGACTCACGGCCGGTTGTGCCTGCGGTTCTGCAGCTCAGCTCTTCGTAGGGCAGGAAGGAAGGGCGGGTCTGCTTGAGATTTCCTGTCTCGCTGGGAGCCACTGATACTGAACACTTTTCATGCCCTTTGCAGCCTGCTATCCGGAGAGCGGGAATGCCGCCCCAGAAGTCAGGCCGGAAGCGCCGCCGGCTCGCGATAACCGCCCTCTCCCTCCTTTAAGCAAGCAGGTCGCACTCTTCAGGGGGCGCCCCTTGGCCTCCTTAGGCCTGGAAAAGGAGCCCTGCCATTGCAGCTGTAAGAGGAGAGAGAAGCTCAGGAGAAGGAGCACCGGTTGGGTGAGGCAGAAATGGAGACTGGCTTTGGAGACTGGAGCCCAAACAGGAGCTTTCCATTCTGCCTCGCTGGGAAAGACTAAGGCTGTCTCACCCCTGCTTCCCTCCACGCCCTGCCTGCCGGTGTCCCTCCTGGCACGGAGTGCGAGGCTTTACTTTTAAAGTAATTCTTGCACATGGAGTGTAAGGTTGCAGAGTGATTCTAGGCCTCAAAAATCATTAACTGGGTGTTTGATCATTTTTCAGAGTGCCTGCAGAAACATTAAGGAGAAAGAAGCATGGGCAGAAGAATGAGAACATTACAGATGAGGCAGGCCGCTTGTCATGAAGCACATTGGCTCTTACAGTGTATTTGAAAGCGGCTGTTTGTATTAGCCACCTGAAAATCATGCTACAAAGATAAAATGAAAGATAAAACATTAAAATGCATTTTTTTCTTTAACATCGATTACAACAATATAAACATGATTCTCAGGCTCCGGTGGAGAAATGTAATGAATTTAGTTATGATACGAATAAATTTAAATTGCTAGCCACTAATTGGCTACATCAGAAAACCAGGACTCTCATAGTGTGGGTTCATCAGAGGCGAAAGATTAAGTTACACAGTGGTAACCACAGTGCATTAGAGTTGGATGTGTTTTCCAGTATTTTTATTCTATTCAAACAATTAGACATTTCCTTTAATCTATGAAACCTGGATCACCTCTCACTGTGGTAATTATTTTATTAAACAAACAGATCCTTTTCTCAGTCACTCCTCTTTACCCTGTAGAGTAGAAAATAATAGTAGTCTTCTTTTTGTGTGTGTGATACTGGAAATTGAATACAGGGCTTTCACAGTGAGCTACATGTCCAGTCCCTTTTGTTTATTAATATATTTATTTATTTTTTTTTTATTTTTTTGTGGGTACCGGGGATCAAGCTCAGGACCTCGTGCGCCAGCAGGCACCTGTGCCACTGAGCGATATCACCGGCCCTTTTTTCGTATGTGGGTTCCGGGAGTTGAACTCAGGACCTCGCGCTTGCCAGGCAGGCGCTTATGCCGCTGAGCTATCTCACCGGCCCAATATATTTAGTTTGAGACAGGATCTCACTAAGTCACTAAATTGCCTAGACTGTGCTTGAAATAGGAATCCTCCTGCCTCAGCCTCCCAGAGTGCTGGGATTACAGGTATGTGCCACTATGCCTGGTTTGTATCAGTGCTCTCAGAATGAGTTGAGACATTCTTTGCTTTCCATGGGACATTTTATGAATGGTCTTAGTGCGTACAAAAGACTACTTGAATTGCAAAAAAATGTCTTTGGAACTATCTCAGCAAGCCTGAGACTTTACAGTTTTTTGTCAGCAAAGTTTTCAAAGACCTCAACATCACATTATTGTGTAAGGCCTAGAAACTTAGAAAACAAATAGCATTCTTTTCCCTTGTGTTGGGAGCTTAACCATAATTCCGAGTTTCTAATTAAATCTTCACAACTAAAAATAAGTATATTTTGCAAAGAAAAGACACTAAGACCAGCATAAACATTCTCACATAATAATATACTTTTCACTACAAGGTCTTCATTTTCTTTCACAGAAATACCTCCTAACAAAATTCTGACCCCCATATACTTATGCCTTTGTTGCTGGACTGGCCCCAAATGTTGGCAGTAATAATCTGACAAATTGAGTACGTGGCCCTGATAATTACCTTGAATATTTTGGCTTCAGTGGGTTCAGGGAGCTTTATTTCCCGGTGGTTGATGATATTTATTGAGTAAATACTTGATGAGTTTAAAAGGTGTTTTGATCCAGAAAGATGAAAAAGGATAGACAGGAATAAAGAGAAATGAGTAATGTTTAGTGTATTCTTTTCTTTTAGGAGCAGTTTGTAAGATCTTTGTATGAACTGAATTTAATAACAGCAGTTTGTTGTAGCTGTTATTATTCATGGATGGCCTGAGGATGTAACTCAAAAGTATTTTAATGCTATTAATATTACTAAGCTTAACATGAGTTTTTTCATCATGAAAGAGAATTTTCTACTTGTATAGTTCCTTGTGATAGAGTTATTCTTGGATTAAAATGTAAGCTGTGCATTTTTCTTTCATATTTTTGTTATTTAATATCCTGATCTACACAGAGTAGGACCCACATCTAAGGAACAGAAATTTGGTAGTGAGTCATATGGAAAATAAAACTGAGTGTTTTTCACGGAAAAAGAACTTAATGGTGATGTTGTAAACTCAAGCTTGTCTCATCTTCAAGAACTATTATTTTCTCCTTACCTCTTAAACTTCCACATATTGTATAAAAGAAGTCTAAAGAGATTTGTGATTTTCAAAATAATTATATTTAACACAAGAAGCAACAAATGGCATTTTGAAAACTAAAATACTTTTCCTCTGCTGGTTTTCACTGTGAAATTAAAACTTCCTTTAAGTTTATGAATGTGCAGTTGAAAAATTCACTGGGAGAGTTAAGGCACACAGACCTAGGCCACAACAGAACTGAATGTAGTCGGAGAATTGTAGTTTCTACTGAAATCAGGAGCATGAACTCTGTCCTACTGTTAACTCTTTTATCCAAACGTCTATTCCTCCAATCGGAGAACACCATCCTCCTTCTCACAAATGCTGCAGCTCAGTGCAGGGCTTGCTGACTGCCTGGATGCAGTTTTGGTCCAGATCAGTCTCTTCTGCCTGGTCAGACAGAGCAACAGTGGGTTGCAGTGGCTCTCAAGATGGAACTTCTTAGAGGCATTGTTAAAACACAGCCTACTGGGGCTTTACTTCTGCTGACTTAGTAGGTCAGAGGCAGTACCTGGAAAGTAGCATTTCTAAGCTCTCAGTTGGCTGATGTTGTCAGCCTGGGAACCTCACCTGAGAACCACTGGTGTGGTGCAAAAAGCCCAAGAATAGAAGTGAAGAAATTGTGCCTTCATCTGTTTTGACAGCTTCCTACCACTAAACACATATGTGTGAACTTCAGGCCTCCTTCCCTCATTTATAAAACAAAGAGGGTTCAGCTGGTAAATCCTTGTTAAATTTTCTTCAGTGATTTTTCTGTTCATCTCATATGCGCTATGCCAGATGTATAAAAAGACTTATCCCACAGTCATTTCAAATTGTGAATCCATCCTCTGAAGATGTATCTTAGTCTCACTGAAAGTGTTGGAGGAGATGGCTTAGAAACAACACCTAAGTTATTTCTGAATATGAAATAAAACAGTCAAGTTCTTAGATCAAAGATTCCCCACGATGTGCGAGAACAGGTTACAAGTATGCTGACATAGTGGTTTTCTTGAAGCTGGGCCATCTACAGCCCCCAGGCAATCCATCTTCGGAAGTGTCTCCTTTCTCTCTGGAGCTATGGACATATTATGATTTTCTAGGTACTGCCATATGAAAGCGTTTGGGAAGTACAGTTAGGTTAACTAAATTTATTTCTTCATCCATTCAGTAGTTCTGATATTTTCCATATCCAATTCATTTAGGAGTGAAAGAAGTTTTATGAGAAAGTCTGGCCCTGATATAGTAATTTAGTCTTTAAAATGTCAGCAGAAATATTGGCACCATTCTTGGTGTATTTTACTTTGATGCAGGGATTTAATAGGATATGGAGGAGGTGGTTTGATTTCCCTGAAACCACTTGAGAAAGAGAGCGTTCTCCTGTTCAGCACTTTATCATTTTGTTGTACCACCAGCCACACACTGGGCATTACACTGAGCATAATAAGGCATCAGTTGAAGGCTAGTTATTGGCAGGAAGTATACATGTGCAAGAGCACCCATGTGTGTGGTGGCTGGAATTTGGGAATAGGGAGTGGGGAAGAATGTTGCTGAGTCCTTGGATGGGACTTTCAGATTTCCTGAAAGTGTAGGCATCCCTACCACCCAGATCTTCCTCTTTGCTAGAAATCCCACAGAAGTCTAGATAAATCCTCAGAGACTAGAAGTGAACTGGGAACAAGATGGTTACACAGAATATATCTTTCAATAGCTTTATAAGGTCTTGATAAGGACAATTACATTTCAATCTACTGTTTAGAACCTATATTATTTGCCCTGCACATAAGAAAAAACCATAAAATGTGAAATGACGTGGAACAGGAGACATTTGACTTTATAAACTAAGTAGACTTATTATTCTAACTAATTTTGCCTCTTCAACTTATTACAAGTTGTTTCTAGGTAATTTAATTCCTTGTTTTTAGAAAAACAGAATTCTGTTATCTTGACTACTAATTGGTCTTCAAAATTTGTCCCCATTCCTTTTTACACAGTAAATTTATGCAGGCTTTTTACTTGCTAACGAATCGTCTATTTGATTGCTTATGAAATAGTTTAAGCTGGCCTATTTGCTTCTAAAATTGCTGTTCTCCACCACCAGTGGCCTTGTCTGTCATGAAAAATTTATGCCAATGCTCTGCAGCATGTTACTTTGGAGCTAACACAGTTTTACACAACCATGAATATAATTAATTTATAAACATACATATTTGTAGTAGTAACTAAAAAACATACGAGTAGTTTCTAAAAGAAATCAGGTGACAACACTGTGATTAGTCCTTACAAAAAATAGACAAAGTCCAGAATGAATGTTATTTCATCCTAGTTTTCAAATGGGAGGAAAAAATGGCTTCCCTGGAGCTCAATTCCAGTTTATACTTCTCCTTCAAACTTAATTTCTCAGTTTATTGCTCATTATTGGTAGTTCTGTGAGACTCTGTTTGGGCATGATTTTGAAATGGTCAACTATGTATTATTTTCATTTAAATTTGCCTTCAGGCTTCAAAGAGTCTGAGGATCACTGTTGTTTGACAGGAAAATCTTCTAGATGTATAGTCCAATAAATAAGAATTCGCTCTCATTTTTTACATCTGCATTAGAGGAGATAATCTTTTTATCATTGAGAAAAGCAACCATTCATTAATAGCATGCACATTTCTAATCTACAGAATACTTTTCTGGCTTTCTTAAGAATATACATGCTTTATTTTCTTGAATATTAAAAACAAGTGTACTGTTACATAACATTTCCTTGCTAATACACAACATACCACCCTCAATAGCTGCACTTGTCATTTTATAGTATTTCAGTCACTTCTTGTCCATTTTACCTTTAAAGAAGATTTGTCCTTATAGGTCAGGGATTATAGTAGTCATATTTTGCATCTTTCCCAGAAGCTGATGGAAAACTGAGCATTATGTGGGTATTCAATCAACTATTTCCAAGGTAAAAATAGACAAATACACCAAACTGGAATGATTCTGCACCACAAAAAATGTAATAAACAGAGTGAAGAGACAACCTAAAGAATGGGAGAAAATTTGCAAACTATGTATCTGACAAGGAATTAATACCTAGAATATATAAGGAACTCAACTCAATAGCAAGACAAATAATCTGATTTAAAAATGAACAATTGATCTAAATAGACATTTCTCAAAAGAACACATACATATAGATAACAAGCATATAAAAAATGCTAAAAATCACCAATCATCAGGACAAATAAAAAGTACAATGAGATATCACCTTATTCCAGTTAAAATATCTGTTATCTAAGAGACAAAAGATGACAAGTCCTGGTGAAAATGTGGAGATAAAGGAACATTTGGGAATGTAAATTAGCACAGCCATCATGGAAAACAGCATAGTTCCTCAAAAAATTAAGAATAGAGCTATCATGTGATCCAGCAGTCCTTCTACTGGGTATATATATATATACCCAGTATATATATATATCCAAAGGAAATGAAGTTAGTACATTGAAGAGATATCTGCACTGCCATGTTCATTGCAACACTATTTTCAGTAGCCAAGGAAAGGAAACAATCTATGTGTCCACCAACTAATGAATGGATAAAGAGAAATGTACACGTATACAAAGGAATATTATTCAGCCATTAACATGAATGAAATGCTGTCATTTGTGACATGGATGGAATGAAGATTATTATCTTAAGTGATTAATAAGCAAGACAGAAAGACAAACTTTATACAATTTCACTCATATGTAGAATCTAAAACACTTGATTTTACAGAAGTTAACAGTAGTCTTAGTTATTTTCTTGTTGCTGGGACAAAATACCTGACACCCACAAGTTAAGGGAGAAAAGGTTTATTTTAGCTCACAGTTTGTAGAAATTCAGGTCCATAATTGGCTGGCTCCAAGGTGGGGCAGCATGGCGGAGGAGCATGACAGTAGAAACAGTGCATGGCAGGCTGGCCTGCCTTCCTGCCTTTTTTATTCCATCCAGGCTACAAGGCTATTGATTGGTGCCACCCACACCCATGTTGGGTCTTCCCATCAGCCATACCCAGAACTACGCTAAACCAATTAGTGGACTAATCCAGTACCACACACCCATAATTCAGTACCACACACCCATGATACAGCATCATACACCCATGTTCCAGACATCTCCTAAAAGCCCCATCTGTAGGCGCATGATACTTTGGGGAGCATCTAGATATAAACCATAACAGTAGAATAGTGGTTATTAGAGAACAGGGAGTTTAGTAGAAGGGAAATATGGGAAGAGGTGATCAAAAGAAGCTATAACTAGATGGGAGACATAAATTCTGCTTTCATATTGCACTGTGGGGTGACTATACATAATGATAATATGGTGTATATTTCAAAAACAACTGGAAGGGTTTTGGATGTTTGTTTTTACTACCAAGAAATAGTGAACATCTGAAGAAATAGATATATTTGCCCTGATTTTAACATTACAATGCATACATGTATTTAAATATCCTATGGTACCCCCCAAAAAGTATGATTTTTATGTCAATTAAACATGAATAATAATAATGAAAAATAAAACAATTATTGAGTCACATTGAATTGAGTTAAAAATTTTCACATGATACTAATTTTCACATGATACTAAAAATTTTCACTGATACTAATGAAAAAAGCATCAGTAACTGCCTCTGCTCATTACAGGCTGGGTCTGTCATCAAAAGTAAGGATTACCAGACAAACTAAGAGTACCAGGGAAGAAAAGCCACAGAGGAAGCCAATTCCCCTTTAACCTAGTCCTGTCTCTGATGCAGAAGGGAGATATTTGGCAAATGTTACAACACACACTATCTCCTGTGATTGTCTCTTATACCAGCTGCACAGCACAAAATAGCTTTTAAAAAATTATTTAGAGCCTGAAGTTCTAATGAAAAGTTCTGCACTTTTAAAATTATTCCATGCTTTGATTTTTTGTGAACTTTTATATAAATGATGAAAATTACTTCTCCAAGGCCACGACTAACTTATAAATGCTAATTCAGTGCTTCAGATCCAGGTTTTTCTCGCTCCTTCTCTTCCCAGCTGTAGCCCTGAGAGTGTCTGTACAGGAGGCAAGGCAGAGAGGAGGGCCGCTCTGCTCACTGTGCTCGGAGCGCTCGAGTCCAGGGAGCGTGGACTCTACCCTGTAGCCAGAGTCTTATGGTCCTCAGATGATGTTTCCATCGATATCTTCATTCTAACTTTCAAAAGTAACTTTCTAACTTATTATTTTTATAGTTGTATTATAAAATCTCCCACTTTATATAGTTTCTCGCATTCTTCTCAGAGTTTACTAGAGACAGGAGCATACTTGTATTTAATGAATGACTGTTGAGCCAGGTTGAATGGAATTAAAAATTTAAAAATAATTTTGAAACACTATCCCTTGTTTCCAAGGGATACTGAAGAACTTTTTAAAAAATTTTAAGCAAAATAGTAGTTTAATCAAAGTGGGTACTGCATACAAACACAGTCAAGTCCTTGGCATTTCCTGGAACATATTTGTCATATAGTTTTTATATAAAGAGCTATGTGGAAAAGCACTAACCACATTAAAGAAGAAGAAAAAACTAAGTGGAAAATTTTCATTATGTAAGAATGCTTAGGTAGTTCTATATGGAGTCTTTTTTGTTGTTCTGCTCTTGACCTTTGAAAAAGTAAGCTCAGTTTTTCAAATGTTTGTAGAAATTACATAGTACATGATATATATTTGTCCTAGCGATAACCTTATCTGCAGAATTGGTCTGGTAACATTAATATGTCAGTCATACCCCACCCCATTTCAAGTGACACATTGTCATAATAAACTCTTCACCTTTAGGATGGAGCTCTTCTCCTTAGGCAGATGATGGTATTTGGAATGAACATATGTATACACAAAAGACCTATGGAGAATAAAATTAAACTCATATGAAAGGTGGTTTTATGTAAATTACAAAAATTAGATTTTTTTTTTTTTTTTTTGTGGGTACCGGGGGGACGACCTCAGGACCTCGCGCGCCAACAGGCACCCGTGCCGCTGAGCGATATCACCGGCCCCTTTTTCGTATGTGGGTTCCGGGAGTCGAACTCGGGCCTTCGCGCTTGCAAGGCAGGCGCTTAAGCCACTGAGCCGTCTCACCGGCCCCAAAAATTAGATTTTTAAAATAAAATTGGTTATCTTCATTTTCTAAGGCTGAATATCTCCTGTATACAATCTCATTGACCTTTGCTCAATGAAAAATAAAGGAGCAAAACTAGTCTTTGTTGCTTTGTTATATGTAAATATATCTTATAATTCACTTAATAGATCACTATTGTCATTGAAAAGCTAAACAATTCTGTAAAACAGTTATATTGGAAGTTTGCTGCTTAGCAAAATATCAGGGAGTAGGCAGGTTATGGTGGGCTCATAAATCTGATTAATTACCTTTTTTTATATAGCGGGACTGAAAGCAGTATTTCCTAATGCATCAACTGAGAATCATCTGGGAATCTTGTAAACTTTGCAGATTTCCAGGCTAAATCAGAATTTCTGTGAACAGAGCTAGGAATGTACATTTAAACACTCATATGAAGTGATTACTGTATTATGCTCATTAAATCTGAAAGCCTCTGATCTTAAATTCACATTTGGTAGTTAAAAAACATACAACTCACCTTTGGCAAAACATACCCTGTATATTTTAATATATCTTTCCACTCAGGGTGTGTGTAGATGTGTGTTGTGTGTTGTGTGTGTGTGCTGCTGGAGAGCCAACCCAGGGCATCACACATGCTAAGCACTTATTCCAGTACCAAGGACACCCCCAGCCCCTCTGTGTTATTTTCTACTTTCTCTTCCTCTTCTTTCATAATTTCATAGAATTTCAGAACTAAATGTCATTAGAATGATTTTTTTATAAGCAATAAAATCTAATTTGAGATGAATTACAGTGTACAGGGTGGATCATAAATGAAACATAAATCTGAAGAATAAATGTTAGGAAAAGGAAAGAAGTAGAATAGAGTCAAATCATGTAAAAAGGGAATTTCAATCATAGTTATTTCCTGTGCAACTTTATTCAAATTTCAAATCACATTTTAAAAGCAACAGCTTGTCGGGCTGGCCATGTGCTCATATTTTGGCCAGGGGAGAAAGTAAAACTGATGGAAACTCTCAAGAATTACGAGAATTATACCCAGGTCACTCTCTAAAGACAAGTGGCAGTACTGTTAAAAGAAGAGCTTCTATACAGTTAAAAACAAACTCCCATAATGCAAAAGAACTTTAGAACCATTGCCTGTTTTACTCGGAAATCAGCTAATTCTTGAGAATTAGTCAATAAGTATTATGTGACTATACGGAATCAGGCACTAGGTTAGGTCTTAAGGAAACAGCACTGGAACTATTGGAAGTTAGGGCAGCAAATTAGGCAAAGAGTAGTGTGCTGGGGACCAGGGGATATGAAGTAACATTTTACTAGGGACCAGCATAGTAAAGCTATGCTGACTGGGGTCCCATGGTCTTGAGGCCAGTGTGACTTTCCTTTTGGAACAAAGACATATGCAGAAGGCTGCCTGTTTCCTGGCTGTGCAGAGAAGGCTTGTAATCACAGCATTCCTAAAGCAAGATAACATCCACAGGGGAAAATCTAAAGAATGCAGTCATATTGATATGGAGAAGGACTTGTTCTCCATTCCTTTGTCCCTCTTTCACTATAGTCACTGTTCCAGGAAAAGTACACTATGCCCTCCTCTATGATCCTCACTTGCTCATAAAATGTCTGACCAGGGAGATTGATGTGTCTGTCCACTAGAGGCAGGTTCCTCCTGGTCCCCTTGTAGCTTGTATATCGTCTTTCTTTATTCCTCACTGTTCCCCCCTCAGGTATTTTGGGGTCTGATCAGCTCCTGACCATTGGCACCCTAACAAGACTTGAGGCTTGGAGGGGAAGACCCACCAGAGTGGGAAAGAAGCATTGCAGACATTGGAGAATTCTGCAGGATAACTTAGGAGTCAGCCAAACAGAAATGAAAGTAAGCAGTAGCACTGTGGAAAAGTTTTTCTAACCAGGATAATGGGGCAGAATTTGTCAGTAGAAGAGCAAAGATATGTGCAGTTGTTGTGTATGTTGTTATAATAGGCAGAGGCTCAGGTCAGTACTCGCTCTCTTTCAAAGATGCTGCAAGATATTACCAAACATAACCCATGATTCCTGCAGGTGAGAACTTTGGATATGGAGAATTGGGATAGAATGGGCAAAAATTTAAGGAGGGCCCATGCTAGGGGATAACAGATTGCCCCTGACACCTTTGAAACATGGAGTTTGGTAAAACCTGTATTGTAATCTTTGTGTGCTGCAATGGTTGCCACAACTGCTACTGCTTCCCCTAGTTAGGGACAAGGAAAAGATCAAGAAGAAAGTAGAGAGACTCTTTCTTGGCCTGCACCTCCAGAATTTTTAGAGGCTGACACAGTGTGCCCAAGATGGTAGCGCAGTCATTGTCAGGAGTGGCGGCGCCGGTGGGGGCAGTGGGGCGGACCCTGGGCTTGGAGAAATGAGGCAGCTGTGGCGAGCCAGTGAGGGGGCTGTGTACCAGAGAAGTGGCTTCCCCCTTTCTGCTTCCCTTGGCCACACTGGACATGGTGGCGTGTGCCTGTAGTCCCAGCTCTGTGGGAGGCTGAGGTGGGAGGACTGCTTCAGTCCAGTGGCCCTTTAGACTGGGACTCTTAGAGTCCATTTGGGAGCTCTACATATGGTCCCACAAGGTATTAGACAGCTTGCCCATTTCTGTCTATCAGCAGCTCAATATCTCCATTTCAATGTGGAGCTACAAGAGCTTGCGGTAGAACAGGCAAGCAGAAAAAGGGCATTAGGAAGACCAGGGGTCACAGAGCATGTGCTATTGGGAACAGGACCTTACGCAGATCTTGCACAACAATTAACTTATCCTAATGAAGTATATGACCAGGTAAATTTGATGAAGAAACATGCATGTACTACTGTTCCCAAAGAGGGTCCTCCAGTTCAGTCCTTTTTACATATTTTACAGGAATCACAAGAGCCTTATGCTCAATTTCTCTCTAGATTACAGGAGGCAGTCCACAGACAGATTCTTCATCGCAAGTGGCTGAAAATATACTACAACAATTGGCCTTTGAGAATGCAAATGAGGATTGTAAGCACCCTCTTGGGGTGATCAGGGCCATAAAAATTCTTGGAAATTATTTAAAACCTTCTCAAGATGTAGGGGCCAAATCTTATAAAAGTTCAATGCTGGCCCAAGCTATGTTAAGTCTGACAGAGGGGTATCCCACAAACATTGTTAGAAGAAAAAGAAGATCTGAGTAGGTGACAGAAGGTATAGAGGTGATTAATTCAGAGGCTAAATGAAAGACGAGAGCATGGAGTTGCCAAAATTCTAAAGACAAAAACAAAAAAACAAAAAAAAAAACCAAAAAAAAACAGAAGAAACTATTGATTTTGAGTAAAAGGTATTTATTCTTCCTAATTCTTATTATAAGATCTCTGTTAATTGACCTACAAAAAGTTCTGACTAGTCTATTTATAGTTACAGACTTAAAAACTATAAGAGTTATTATAATTCAACTTGGCCAAATACATCTGAGTGCACTCTGGTTTTTATAAACAAATTGTCTTATGTGTGTTTGTCCATCTGTCTGATTATGTGTCAGTCATAACAAATTTATGACTAGTTACCATATTTATAGTTGTTTTGTTTGAGGTCAACAATATTTTTCTTCTTTTTGCTTTTTTGGATTTTTAAAATATTTGTCTATAACTTAAGTTGTTTTATAGATAAATGTCATTAGAGTTAAGGACATGCTTCCACCCAGGTTGCCAGCTGATGAAAATGATGTTTAAGACTGGTTTTATAAATACAATTGATATTGTTGTTTGTGTACAATAACTCTGGAATCTTTCATTGTTCAAAAATAATGTGTTAACTGTTATAATTTTGTTCTCATATGCCATCAAAGATTTTTTTAAGATAATGGAATGGGGATCCCTTAGGCTTAGGGAAACCGTTGAACAGGACTCCCCTTGGTGAATAAAGGAGTAGCTGCCTGGAAATATTTTCTTCCAGTCTTTGTTCACTAATGGGATCCCAATGATGTCCATAGCCTTATGGGAGACACACCCCAATAAATGCTGAAATATATTATTGTGATATATTTACATTGGTCGTCATCAAAAGGCTATGTTTTCTGTGGGTAAAACAACAAAGTTCCATTAAAAGATGCTCTTGGTATAAAACTAAATTAAGACACAAAGGTTTCTATATAGCTATGACATTCTTATTGGTAAGTTCATGGTGTACTAAATGTATTCATGACTAAACGTATTCGTGCCAGGTCTTCTAAGATGTAACACTAGGATTACTTATGTTGATAACCTTTTTCTAGACTCAGATATCTGCCTTTCTCTCGTGCTCCAGATTCTTGTGATAAGAGGTATCTTATGTCAAAATAGCATGAGACCGGGGCCGGTGAGATGGCTCAGCGGCTTAAGCGCCTGCCCGGCAAGCGCGAGGGCCCGAGTTCGACTCCCGGAACCCACATACGAAAAAGGGGCCGGTGATATCGCTCAGCGGCACGGGCGCCTGCTGGCGCGCGAGGTCCTGAGGTCGACCCCCTGGTACCCACAAAAAAAAAAAAAATAGCATGAGACCATCTGTCAGATGATAGTTTTTTTTTTTTTTTTTTTTTTTTTAAAGCTTGCATGTTCAGGCACTGAGCAGTCCAGACAATGTCACAAACTTCTTTGATGACATCCCATTAAAAGATAACAAATTAGGTGAGAACTTCTTTATGTATTAGATAGAGACGACTGACTAAAAAGGCTGTTATATACTAAGATGGACATTTAAGTGTCTTACAAAAAATAATGTCATTATGATTGTCATGCTAAAATAGTATGTGTAGCTCTTGATCCTAAGTTTTATCTGTAAACTATGTAGCTGTTGTCTGTTAACATTCTGCAGGGAAAAAACTACTAAAACAACTATAGTTGTGGTAGATTGGCAACTGGTGGTCAACTTATAACACCCAGCTGAACTGAATCAGCGTGGTGCTGGGCGTGGAAGGCCCACCTGAAGATTGTTGCCAACAGCATAAAAGCAGAACTGGAGAGGAAGAGGTGGTGCTGTTGGTTCTTCTGGAGATGCTTGTCATGCTCGCTTTCCTGATAGGAACTTGACTGCTCTCATTGTCAGAGGAGCTTGGGACCTCGTTGTCACTGAGGATGGTTGTGGTAATTTTGGGGGGAGCTCTGCTCCTTACTTTAAGCATCGCTTCCTGGCTCTGGTGCAGATCCCTCAGCCTGCTGGCACAGATCCTTCATCCCGTTGGCACAGACTTTCTAGCGTCCACCACGGACCTTTGGGCCTTCCCAGTGCAGATCCATGAAACAGACTTGTATGAGACATTGTCATGGGCTCTGGGCCCCCAGTTGGACTCATGGGGGGCATTGCCATGGGCTCTAGGTCTTCAGCTGGACTCATGCAGGATACTGCTGTGGAATCCAGGCCCTCAGCTGGATTCTTTGCGTCTTTAGTGTATGGACAGATTTCCTGCACTCCTTTTATATTTGACTCTTGGGTGACTACTATAAAATAATCCTATACATTATGTGTCCTGTATTGTATTGTTTCCCTTGCAAACCCTGACTACAACAGTAGTTGATAGTAAATAACAGTCCTCTGGCTATAGTTTATATTTCAAAGTGCTTGATATCAAGATGAAATTATAATAGTTGAACTCACTGCTTCCACTGCAATACTAACTCTTCCTTGATTACAGCAGTCAATTCAAAACCATTCCACTCCCTTTTATACTGGACATATTAGGTCCCATTCTAATTTACCGGGACCTTTAGTCTATGGTAACCAACAGGCTGATTCACTGGTGGCGTATGTTACTCCCTTTGATCTGTCCAGACACTCCCATGCATACCATCACAAAATAGCAAAGCTCTAACAAAAGAATTTCAAATGCCTGGCTCACAAGCTAGAAAAATTGTCTTGTCATATCCTACTTGCCAGGGCATCCCTTACCCCTTTCCTGCTGAGGGATGTAACCTGTGAGGCCTTCAACAGAATGAAATTTGGCAAATGAATGTTACTCACATCCCATCCTTTGGGCAGTTACAATATGTTCAAGTCTCTATAGATACTTATTCTCACATGATTCATGCCATCTGACATGGGGGCAAAAAGGTGGGACACATTCAACGGCATTGATTATCTGCCTTGGCCATTATGGGAGTCCCTCGTACAATAAAAAAAACTGATAATGAACCCTCATAGGTTAGCAAGGCCTCATCCTCTTTCTTTCGACTTTGGCATATTAAACATCTCATGAGCATCCCTTATAGTCCTCAGGGCCAAGCCCTAGTAGAACATGCACACCTGTCTTTAAAAACACAATTACAGAAACAAAAAGGGGGAATATGGTTACTTCCACAAGCACAATTAGACCGTGCCACTTTTATCTTACATTTTTTAAACCCACTTTCAGAAAGTAAACATACTCCATCAGAGCTTCATTGACAAAAGGACAAATCAACGAGCATGCCTAGGGCAAAATTCCTATGGAAAGATGTCCAAACAGGAAAGTGGGATGGCCCAGTGCAGTTAGTAACATGGGGCTGAGGCTATGCTTGTGTATTAACAGAAAATGGAGCACCACTGTGGGTGCCATCCTGGAACGTGCAGCCATGGAGAGAGGAGATCTCCAAATCCATGGTGTAGCCTGCTGCCACCAGGCCTACCAGTGCAAGCCTTCTTGTGGATGACCCTGGAGGAAACACCTCGGCTGCTGATGACTATGAAAGCCACAAGACCGATGGTGTGGGGGCAGGTGAAGAAAACAACCCAGGAGGTTGAAAAGTTGGTGACAAGACAAGGCCTACCACATACCCCAGAAAATATGTTTGTTGCCATGATGGCCATCTTTGCCTGCACTGTATGCATAAATCCACTGTCTGGAAAAGAATACTGAGCATATGTACCCAACCTCCCTTTATTATGACCCCTTACATGGGCTGATTTTCCCCTGAGAGTTATCATGATCAATTATATTGGGTTCCAGGACCCTTTATGGCCTCTGGATTTGTGGATTCCAATATTACTCTAAATTATACATTGCATTTTTTGTATCCAACCTTGTGCATTGAACACAAATCCAATCTAATTATTTCCTGCCTGCTTACCTGCAGGTTTGGATGGCCTATTATGGAGAAAAATTAATGTTCCTGGGAATGGGATCTATTAATATCTCAGGGGAGTGGAACACCTCATGTTCTTCCATGTGCACAATATACATCTTGGGGAGGCATATATGATTCTGCCCTCTCCATCGTGGGCCTCCTGCATAGGAGACAGAGGGCAAAAAATGTACCTAAATCAATTTGAGTTCATAGATTCGAGCTCTCACGGGAGGCTAGAAGAGAGAGACAACAACCACTCAGCCTGGAATATGACTCGTTGGTACTGGTGCACTAATTACTATGAAAGGAATACCTCTGTTCTATATACTGATGCTGAAGGATGATTAGCATGGAATGGATATGGCTTCAGCCTCCCATTGCCACAGGCCATCATTAATGGCAAGCCTGGGCCCCTTCAAAATTTTGGAAATTAGCTCTTCCCTATTATATAGGTCAACAATGGAAAAGGCATTTAACCAAATTTACTGCAAACACTTCTAGTATCCAAATTGGGAAAAGTAAAATGACAGGGTTTTCCATATGTACATACAATCCTTATGTTTTCTTATATGGGACTGTTGAATGGAATCTTACCTCATTTACATGTAGAAAATGTACTTGAGCCATTGCATATCAACTAATAAACTAACACCTTGGTAAACAAGAGTTTACTAGTCTTGGGGTTTATGCCTGTGGTCTGGATGCCTGTGAACCTTACAGAACCATGGTCCAACACTCCTGCTATTCATTCATTACAATCTCTAATTAGTCACTTTAGACATAGAACAAATAGTGTTGGGTTTAATTATTGCTGGAATTGTCTCTTTGGTATTGTTAATCTCCAGTGTTGCTGTGTTCTCTGTGGCTCTCGCTCACTCTATATGGACTGCTCATTTTGTAGACAACTGGACCAAAACAGTGGATGAAGCTTGGAATATGTGGCACTATTCACACAAAACTGCAGTCACAGATTAGTGTCTTAGGAACTACTGTTATGTGGATGGGAGATCGGATAGAAAGTCTGCAGTTACAACAGGGCCTTTGATGTCATTTCAATATTATCCAATTTTGTATAACTCCTCTACCTTACAATCAATCTACTCACCCCCTGGGAACATATGAAAAAACATATACAGGGTGCTACGCATGGTCATGTTGCTATGAACCTAGAAGCCCTACAAAGGGAAGTATTATGTCTCAACAAATCCATAATTTTGATGAGCAAATTCAAGATTGGGACAAGCTTGCTGATACTTCTCATCAGCTTAATCCATGAAATTACATCAAGGCCTACTTTGGATTCTACACTGGATTAATTATATTAACATGTTTGTGTCTTTTATTTCTGTTCCTGCTGTACTACAGGGGATGCCAAACCCAACAATGGCTAGACTCTGTTTCAGCTCTTGCAATTACAGAAAAAAAAAAAAAAAAGTGGGGAACTGTTGGGGGCCAGGGGATATGAAATAACATTTTACTATGCTAGGGACCAGGCTATGTGACTGGCCTTGGGGCCAGTGTGACCTTGCTTTTGGAACAGAGACGTATGCAGAAAGTTGCCTCCTTTCTGGCAGTGCAGAGAAGGCATACTCACGGCATTCCTAAGGCAAGATAACATCTGCTGAGGTTAATCTAAAGAATGCAGGCATATTGATATGGAGACGGATTTGTTCTCCATTCCTTTCTCCCTCTTTTAGTACAGTCACTGTTCCAGGAAAAGTACACTATGCCCTCCCCTATACTCCTATGTTCCTCGCTTGCTAATAAAAGTGGGCTGACCATGGAGATTGATGTGCCTGTCCACTAGAGGCAGGTTCCTCCCGGTCCCCTTGTACCTTGAATATTGTCTTTTGTCTTTCTTTATTCTCTGCTGTTCCCCCCTTAGGTATCCAGGGCTCTGATTAGCCTCTGGCAAGCTGGGATGGTTTAGATGGAATATGTTTGTAATAGAACACCTGTAACAAGGACTTAATGGGGAAGAGCTTGTTTAAATGAATAGGAAGTCTGAATCAGAGTGACTTTGAATTTACATGGACTGTTTCCATTAATGAAGGACACTATGATATTACTTTGGTCTGCTAGGCATTCTTGTAGGTCCTGCCTTAAAAAATAGGTATCAGGGGGCCGGTGAGATGGCTCAGCGGCGTAAGCGCCTGCCTGGCAAGCGCGAGAGCCCGAGTTCGATTCCCGGAACCCACATACGAAAAAGGGCCAGTGATATCGCTCAGAGGCATGGGCGCCTGCTGGCGTGCAAGGTCCTGAGGTCGACCTCCGGTACCCACAAAAAAAAAAAAAAAAAAAATAGGTATCGGAGTTAGCTTGTAATTTGGATAACATTTAGATTACACAGTTATTATGTGAATAAAATTACCTGAACATAAGTTTTTCTCCCTCTTAACTAGGTGATTAATCTCTCTGAAATTATGTTGCATTATATTATATTCTTGAATAGACCCCTCATTTCAACTAACTTATATTGAGCACCCATACATGCTAGCTACTAGGTATAAAGATGTTTCTGGAATTCGGAGAGCTCCCATTCATTTTCAAGGAGTAATTTTCTTCAGAGATAATGGAAAAGTAAAATTTAAAATGGTTTTACACTAACATAGTGATATAGGAAAAATATCACTAATACCCTGAATACCAAAGAATGAATTCCAAGGGACAAAGGAAATTAAGAGTAGGAAAAGTTTATTAAGAGAAAGCTCCTGAGAGACATTAGGGGTTCTGAATTGGTTGCAACTGAGGACCTTTGTCAGGGGTAATTTATACAGCAAAGTCACAGTGTGGGTGCAACATGGGTCAAACTACAATCAACATAGAGGATTATAAATATAGCTGCTCAGCTAATATTAATCCAGTAGGGAAACGAATCATGTAGCAAGGTATATGGAAAGAACAAAGGCATTTTTGGGAAGGAAGGAGAGCATGGGTCCAGATATTCTGGTCACCCATCTGTGCCTGTTGCCTATCTTGGCCTATTGGACCAGGTGGCTAATTATAGTATTATCTCAAGTTGCTGTTTGTCTTGCAGGTCCCATCCTGAGGCCCGGCTTTCTTCACATTTGCTGCCTCCAGCCACAATTCTGATGTCTCTATTTTTTATTTGGATTTCCTTAAGGGCTAACTGCCTCTCTGACTATGTATTAATTTCTATCTAACTTAGCTGCTTATAGTATTAGCACAAGTTCCATTTTTGGCCCTTTTATATTTTGTCCACATAAAAGTCATCCTTCTGCCAGGAGTGCTTCACCCTTGGCCTTCTTTATCCACCTAATAAATATCAACTCATCATTCATATTTAAGATCAGAAGACTCCCTGGTCACAGTTTTCTCTTGCTTTTCCTGGAAACTGTGGCATTTTGTGATAATACTTCTGTCTTGTGTAATTTCTTACCTGCCTTCTCTCTCGCTTAGCACATTGCTTCAAGTGTCATTATTACACTGAGAATTCTCAAAGCAATGTCTCTAGCTCAGAAATGTCTCTTGATTTCCAGATTTATTCAGCAGGCTGCAAAGTCAGAATTTCCAAATATACTCACATTGACTTTTCCCTCAGAAATCCTGTTTCTTTTTCTTGAATTCTCATCTTGGTAAAACGTAACACCTACTTTCGTTAAGTTTCCCAAGACAGATACTTGGAATCTCCTTTGATTCCTCCATTTCCTTCTTCTGTAGCTCAGATCAGCATTTTTGTCAGAAGTATGGCATCTTCTAAATTACACCTGCCTGCCCCTAACTTAAAACCCAGACAGCGGGAACAGACTTCATAAAACCAAACTTATTTCTCTTACCTCTTAAAAAGAATTTTACAAGTCCCCATAATATTCAGAATAAATCTAAAAACTTCATTTAACATAAAGAAAAATCATTACTTACTCCTCTTCCTAATAGGGCTTAGATGTACCAACTGTGACAAAGTCATTTTGATGCTCTCAGTAACTTCCACCTCCCAACCCCAACCTAGATCTTACCATTTTAGCAAGGCTGACTTCCAACAGCCTGAGCTCTTTTTTCCCAGCAGTCCTCACCTGATGAGTGAAAAAATTGGTACATAAATATATACTCCAATTCCCTTATCCTTGATTAAATAACTGTAAGGGCTGTATTCTGCACCAACTCCCAGAATCTTTCAGTGTAGTTGTTATTTTTACTCACAGTGGTAACAGGCAGGCTTGATATAATTCCTTTTATTGGCTGTGTTTCCCTTTTCCAGATTAATTCCCCCTGCACCCGTTTCTTCCTGGGCTCACCTCACTAATAAACAGCACTTGAATCCTTATTAATGTTTTGGATTTTGAAGAAGCCAGAAAAGATACTAAATATGTATTCACGGTTTCAGAAAAAAATTTATGTAATTAATAAAATGTTAACATTTTTCCACTGTTCCTCTGCCTAGAATGATTCTGACTCTCACCTCCCTTACCAAGCTTAATTTTACTAATTGCTCAAAATTATGCTTAAACACTACCCCTTTGAGGGAAGCCTTTAACACTGAGTTGTAGACTGGAAGTTTTACCTTGCCATGTCTGAATATACTTGTATTATGACAAACACCTTAATTTCTGACTTGTCTGGCTCCCTTGTAATCTCGCAGGGAGGGATCTAGATATATTTGGATTTTCAGTATGGTCCTAAAAAATGGGAATGATAGCATTGATTCTAAATATTCACTTAAATGAATAGTTTTTATTGAACACATTTCTGAATGAATAAACAAAAACTGAAAACAATGGCAGATTTTACTAGACAGAAAAAAGTCAATTGCTGAATGCAAATTTACACAACTAATACCAAAGTTCAAATGAAACAGTTTTTGGTATTTGCACCATTGTTCTTCTCAGTAATTGTAGGTAAGAGTAACAATAAAATAACACACAACACTTTAAAAATACTACACAATTCAAATTTCCATTGTATTACATTACCCCTATTAGGTAGCGTTTACTATTATAACTACTAATTTATTTTTCACTATCTTTAATATTAGTTCCATTTTACACAGAGAAAATAACTCTCATATTGTATATTTTAAAGTATTTCCTTTTCAGAAGACAGAGTGTCAGAAAATCCCATTATACTTATCAAGATGGTGTGGAATACTAAATTCAAATAATGGGTGGGATTTGGGAACGTCCATCATCCTGCCCTCCCTAATACAGAGTGTTAATAATTGCCTGTGGCAAGTTGCTTGCCTTATACTGTTTTGTGACTCAGTGTAGCCAAGATATTACCCTTTAGACTATGGGCTGGAATTTCCTTTTCTTTTTTTTTTTTTTTGTGGGTACCGGGGGTCAACCTCAGGACCTCACGCGCCAGCAGGTGCCCATGCCGCTGAGCGATATCACCGGTCCCTTTTTCGTATGTGGGTTCTGGGAGTTGAACTCGGGCCCTTGCGCTTTCCGGACAGGCACTTAAGCCGCTGAGCCATCTCACTGGCCCTGCAATTTCCTAAGACAAGTTGCACAGTTATATTTCTCAAAAATATTCAAAGTACAAATTCACCAAAAAGTAGAGACATGCATTTGTTTGATAAATACATATTAAACCATCTTTCTATATGTTGCATATATTGTTAGTCTTTGTGATTATAGATTTAACTAAGACAGGATTCTGACCATTGACATTTGGTAGCTTATCTTGAATAATTCTTACCTTTATAAATCAATGCCCGAAATGTACCATCTATGTCTTTCCTATTGTGACTAGAATTGAAAAATGGTTATTGGTTTTTGACTTGGTCTTTGATAATTTTGTTTTTGCTTAGAGTGTTTTCTACTATGAACTCCAGATGCTTATAGATGTTAACATATTTATCTTGAAATGACTATTCCTTTTGTCTCATAATTGAACTGAAAAGTGCTTTAGTTTTATCTATGAACTCTTTATTGCCTTTTTCATTTTTATTTTTTGGGTTCATCCACATGTTTTTTTTTTTTCTTTTCCTGTAACAGTAAATTATTTGGGAAAACAGATCAAATCTTATCTATTTTCGTATCCCTAGGACTTGCCATGCAGTAAGGTACATAATAAGCACTGGATAAATGTTTCTACAATGGATGAAAAGCAAAATCCTGTAAAATACTTAATATAATGGTTTAAGGCTCAAGAACTAGAAGTGTTTTCTTTCACAGTGTTTCTATGTGAATTCTATCAATAAACACATTTTAGTTTAAATTCTATAAACTAATCTGCACCCTGTTGAATAATCACCCCAATATCCTTTCTTCCAGACATAATTCATAGTCAGTGATAAATTTCAATTCATAAAACTAATCTCTAATGTCACATCCTGTCTGCCTCATTCACTAGTTTCCCAACAATAATCTGAAATAGTCAGTGTGCTGTAATCAGGAAATCTTTATTGGCATAATCCCAAGCCCAGTCATCTTTTATAAGCCTTACTGCTGGTAAGTCAAATCAATTTAAGTTCAACCACATGAATGAAAAGTCTCCCATAACTTAAGCTATTACATGTAAGTCTACAATTCACAGACTGTTTTTAGAAGTCAGTTTTCACTAATTGAGCACTTCCCTCAAGTTTCCAAAGTATCCCACCAAATCCTCTTTAAAACTCATTTTAAAAACATCTAAACAATACAATTATAGTTGAAGTTTTGGGTCCTTTGTCCTGAATCTCTGGTGCAGGAAACTGAGGAGTAGTAACTGAGGGGTTGTCAGAAAGGGAGAAATATATTTGAGTACCCAAATAGAAAAGTATGGCAAGGCTTCCTTGCAGCACTATACAAGGCAAACATTTATGTTATTTCTAGGTCATATATACCTTTCCTAACCCAACAGGTAGAGGGTTGACTTTGCTATTTCTAAACTCATGGCTTTCTTTGGACATTCCTGCTAACTTTTCTGTAATGAGAGGGATGGTAAAAATTTCATGCTTTTCATGCCATACAATCTCTGTCACAAGTATTCACCTCTGCCACTATAAAACAAAGGCAGCTAAAATGATACATTAAACAAATGAGGATGACTGTGTTAGAATAAAACTTTACTAATGGATGAGAAATTTGAATTTGCTACAATATTTACACATCATGAGTATTTTTCTTTGGATTTTTTTCCAAGCACTTAAAAAGTAGGAATATTGTGAGTTTATATGCTGTACAATAGCTACATATCAGACATAGTTTGCAAATTCTGCTTTAAAGCTATCCATGTTTAATTTCAAATTTGCCAGGATTTCTTTCTGTCTCCTGGTCCATCTCCTGTATATGCCTTGCATTCCCATTTTGCTCTAAATGTCCTTTAAGTATCATTGTAGGACTACTGTCTCAGTTACTTTTCACTTTTCTGAGACAAAATACCCAACACCCAAAGTAAAAGGAGCAAAGATTTATTTAGCTCACAGCTTGTAGACGTTTCAGTCCATAATTGGCTGGCTCCTAGGCAGGGTGGCCTCTCAGAGGAGAAACACTTCATGGTGGGCAGAAGGTAGCAAAGCAAGCAAGGGACCTTAGCAGCTTCTTTCTGCCCCTTTTACTTTCTATCTAGGCTACTGCCATTAGGGCGATGCCAAATCAAATGGTGGACTGATTTAGTAATCACACACTCTTAATCCCAGTATCACACACTCTAGGTTCAGCCACCTGTGAAAAAGCCCCACCTACAACTGCCTAAGCTTTTGGAGGGACATCTAGAAACAAGCCATAACATTTCACCCCTGGCCCCCAAAAGACTCATGCACATCTCTTCATGCAAAAAGCATTTTAGTCTATCCCTAAAAGTTGCCAAAGTCCTAACAGTTTCTGCATTACTGAAAAATCCATGTCAAAACTCTCCTCTGAGATTTAAGACTCACTCTTAGCTGCAAGCTCCTGTACAAATGAAAAGAAAGTTAAACACTTCCAACGTACAATGGTACAAGATAGACATTACCATTCCAAAAGGTACAAAGAGGAGAATAGAAATGAGTGGGACCAAGGCAAGTCCAAAATCCAGCAGAGTGAACATTAAATCCTGTAGTTCCATGTACAGCATCTGAGGCAATCTGAGGCAAGGTGTGAACTCCAAAGGGCTTGGGCTCTACTCCTATGACACTGCAGGTGGTGATAGCTTGCATTGCTTCTCTCTTGGGCTGGCTCTGCTCCCTCCTTGCAGTTTTCCTCAGACAATCAAACTTCCTGGCTTCTTCAAACTTCTGGGGTCTCCAGTACATGTTTGGCTTCACACTCACAGCTTCACCCATTGCCCTCTCAGGGGCACGCTGCCTGGCCTTCCAGGCCTTCTGACATCTGGGTGGAAGCCTCCCTGACCCCACAGTTCTTGCATTCTACATGCACCTAAAACTAGCACCACATGGATGATGCCAAGGTCTGCTGCCAGCTGGAGCAGTAGCCAGGCTTCATTCTCTCTTGGCTGTAGAGGTCAAGTGCCTATGAACCAAATCCCAAAGAACAACTTCCCTAGGCCACTGCCATTCTGGAACATGGTGTTCTGGGGCTCTCTTTTCAAAGCAAAGTCTTCCACTTTTATACTTTTGAGGCTGCAAAGGGTGGAGTTCTGCTGCTTCCTGTGATGCCCTCAGGCCATCTTTTCTATTCTGTTCTTTCTCAGCAATCAAGAGCTTTTCTTCTCTCTCTTTGTAGTCCACAGTTTTACTGAAGCTTTCTTTCTGGACAAATTAAAAACATTTTACGTCATTCTGCTGGGCACTTTGATCTCAAGTCTCAACATAAATCTGGCTAAAAGCCCCCCAACAGTAGTCATGCCATAGTTTCAACATTAGACTGTCTTGAAATTTCTTCTGCAAGATTAATTAGTCCATCACCCTCTAATCTCAGTCTCAGGCAAAGTATCTGGACATGAGCAAAATGCAGACAAACTTTCTGCAAAGGCATAACACATCATCTGGGGTCCAACCACCAATGCAGTCTTTTTTTCCCAGTGGAAACCTCCCAAGCCTGTTCTTTACCAGCATCTGTTCTGTCAGCATTGTGGTCTTCTGAGATCTGAGTAGAATCTTTTATCAAGTACAGCCTAAGGTGTTCCATTTCTACTTTTTCAGTTGGCCTCTCCAAACATTTCCTAACTCTTCCCCTTCCCACAAGGCAGTTTCAAAACCACATGGTCAAGTATATTCACAGCAAACACCCCACTTCCCTGGTACCAAATTCTGTCTTAGTTAGTTCTCTCATTGCTGAGACAAAATACCCAACACCCAAAGATAAAGGGGAAAAGGTTTATTTAGTTCACAATTTGTAAAGTTTTCAGTCCATAATTTGCTGGCTCCAATACAGGGTGACATGGCAGACAAACATTACAGAGGAGAAAGAGTTCATGGCAGGCAGAAGACAGCAAAAGCAAGCAAGGGACAAGACAAGCCTCTTTATGTTCCTTATATTATATCCAGATACCTAGATTAGAGTGGTGCCAAACCAATCAGTACACTGATTTAGTAATCACTCACCCTTAATCATAGCACCCTTAATCCTAGCATTGCACCATGAATCAACCATACACTATAGATCCAGCCACCTCTGAAAAAGCCCAACCTATGACTGCATACAATCAGAACAAATTTTTTTTCTTTGTCAAGCAGGGGTCTTTCCTGAGCTCCTGTCTGTGCAGACCCCTCTCTTACCACAGAACATTTTGATCCCTCTTCCCTGTGGGCCTTCAGGTGACCCTCTATGTCTTTGTTCTAAAGATACTAAAGTCATATTCATCATGTTACCTTTTCCACTAATCCTGAAAGATCACTCTTTAAAAAGATTACAACATACTGTTTATTATACACACAACACATTGTAATGTAACTATTTGTTTATATACCTTCCCTTATTACCAGGTTTTGGTTTTAGTTTAGGAAGGACTGTTTTTTTCAGCTTCCTAATTATCTTCCTCTTCTACTTTGCAGGTCCTAGAACAATCAGTAACAGAAGACATTCCTATGATATGTTAATTTTAATCCTGCCAGAAATATTTTCACTTTTAGAAGCACATATTTGGAAGTTCAAGGGAATTTCTAATTGTTAGCATTTGAGGTTCTAATAAAAGGAAGAGAAGGCATTGGGGCCTTCACTTAATCAGCATATTAATAAATAGATGCTACTTTAAAACAGCAGAGCCCATCACCAAAGCCAAGCAACTGGCTCCCTCATCCTCATCTGTTGGTTACCAAGACACTGGTTTTAAAAATCTATAAGTGTTTCCATCAAGTTTCCAAATTAGCCCAGTGCATCCTTCCTCAAGGGTCCCATGTTTCATGGCTCTTGTTTCTTTCTGGACTCTCAGGCTCACTGTCAGATACAGGGTTCCCAGGGCTGTCAGGAGCAAGACTTGCAGGCCCTAGGAGGGAAGCAGGTACAAGAAAAACTGCCAGGCAATTTATGAGTAAATTATGTGAAAGCTGAAAGTTGGTGACTGAGATGTGGTCCCTAGCTCTACCCCTTTTTCTTATCTGCCACATTTGGGTGCAGAAAAGTATTTATACAAGAGTGACACATTATTCAATTCCTGGTGTCCCCCCCCAAAGATGAAAAGGAGTAACTCATCTGAAATGCATCACTTAGAATGAAATAATTTCATTAAATGAAGGAGTTAGAAAGATGAATATTTATTCTGAAATAAATATCAGTAATTCAATGAAGGTTTTTTTCAGGAAGGTAAGATTTTAAAAGTCCTCTGAGGGCTAGGGGTGTAGCTCAGTGGTAGAATACTTACCTAGTATGTAATAAGCCCCTGAGTTCAAGCCCTGTCACTGCATTAGTTCACTGATTAAAAGGAAAAAAAATTCTCTGCTTTCTCTTTGGAAAATTTTCAACTCATTAGATCTATTCAAACTGACTTTCAAGCAAAAAATGAAATAAAAACAAAGAGAAGAGAATCTTGACTGATAGTTCAAAATGATTTACTCATTTGTGGATAATTCTAATTCATAAATTTGTATTTTTCTGGTTAGCAAAATAGTTTCACTTTGACTGCTATTTTGACAAAATCTCTTAAAATTCAGAATTAGGAATTTGATTATCTCTGGGTTACAGCAACTTTCTAAACGTGGTTTAATTTTAATTTATTAAACAGAATATTGTGAACTTATTTTATCTTCCTACTGCCAGAACTACAAACTAATTTTAAAATGACTCTAAAACAGGTATTAATAACCTGAATAATGTGGCACCTCTAGAAGCCAAAGGGAAAACCAGATGTGGTCCTTGCCACCGCAAAACATTCCCACTTGCTCTCTTGCATTATTTATACTCTGGTCTATTTATATATTACTTCCATATATACCACAACACTTTGCATTATGCTTTGTTTTCAACAATATGGACTAAATATTGATAGGGGAAGGATACCCAGAGTTTTAAAATGCTGGGGGAAAGAACTAACTATTGGTGGTCACTAGTTAACAAAATATGAATGACTCATTCACTGCCATTATTGGGAAAGGCATATTTGCAGAAACAGGTGGAATCAATAGCACAGGGGAAGTATCAAGTTTAGAAAGAATTTGAATTTGTATTTCTTGGAGCTTCTTCAGATACCAGCATGGATTTACTTATTATTAGGTTAGTGTGCTGTCTTGAACCAAGGGAGCCTAGATATGTGGATGGGGATGGGAAAGGGGAGCAGGGCAATTGCCTAAGGGGACAAATAGCAGGAAAGAGTGAAATTTGTAGAAGAAAATTGCTGGAAATAATTTCTTTCTTAGTAAAATTGCCTAACTGAGGGTAAAATACTGTGAAGTAGGAGACTTTGGGACATGGAAATGAAAAATTTCTTAAGTCACTTTAGCTATTAAGCTAATCACTTTTTGGAAAACAATTTTTGTGATATGATGTCCTTTTTAAGAACTTGTGGGTTTTTTGATTAAATTAAGAATGTTGGTTTAACTTTGTATTCAGCTTTAGGTCTCCTTTGAATCCATTTCTTAAAAGTGAGGTCGGCTTTGTGTATGTTGGCTTAGAAACTGTACAAACACCTACTGTTTTAAACAAACATGGAATCTGAGTGAAATTAGAACTGTAGGGGTTCGAGAGCATGTGTTGGAACATTTGAATAGCTTTTCCCCAGCAGATCTGCCATATAATTTAAATAAATCCCTGCAGAAGAGATGGTAGGATCTTTCTGGATATATGCACTAAAATTCAGTTTGGAATTCCACATTAATATTTTAAAAAATTAAATAAATAAAAGCAGAAAGCCCAGGTTCTAACAGTGGCTGCCATGGCCCACTTTTTGAATTCCTGGCAAGTGACAATTGTGTGATAATTATCTTCTTCCCAAGTTAAAATTCAAAGGTGTTCAATGAGGGTAGAGAACAGGCAGAAAGGGTTATCTTCTATCAGATGACACAGCCACTATCTTCAGGGCTTGTATAGTCAATGAGGATTAGAAGAAAGGCAGGTATTTAGATAAAGAAGAGCTTATCAGAATGGGAGTCTTGCCATTGGACATTCAATCTAGCGTCTTAAAATCCAAAAAGGACACGGTGAATCAGTCTTTTCCAGTACTACCATGTGGTCTGTTTAGAGCACATATATGGTAATCATATATTGCAATGCTCTGAAGGTCAAGGAAGACTTGGAAATTAATTCTTTAAGACAATAAAAATTATTTTGATAAATATCTTCTTTTTCTCTTTCTTTAAATTCTTGTTACTGGTCTTTATTTCTTTTTTTTCTTAATATGGTGAATGTGACTACATACAGTTAGGATGGTGATAAACTCACTTGTCCCAAAGTGAATATAATAAGAATATTATTAAAAAATAAAACCCTCTAGATTCCCTGTCTCTAAAAATATAGATGGATTAATTTGTCTTCTGGCTTTTTCTTTATCAATGTACCTGTATCATATTTACATAATATAACTGTCATCCTTATCTTTATTTACATATTACTACTTCATATATTAAGAAGTCTTCATATTTTCAGTTTTCTTAGTTACACTGTGATTCACAGAAATAATATAAGTAATTAGAATGTTTCTGATTGCAGGGTCTGCTTTTACAAAAATCAGTTAGCTTGGTAGAAGCAACAATAAAGGTAATTGTCTGTATGTTACATTATTAGGGAGTCTGTAAAACCTGGCATTATCATAGAAAATATTTTTTTCTTTGTAAAAACAACTCAGCTTGGCATGGTGGTGCACACCTATAATCCCAGTACTTGTGAGGAAGAGGCAGAAGCAGAAGAATCTCAGGTTCAAGTCCCACCTAAGCAACTTAGTGAGACCCTGTCTCAGAAATTTAAAAGGTCTGGGGATGTATCTTAGTGCAAAGGCCCTGAATTCATCCCCTAGTACTACCAAAAAAATGCGTAAGTGTGTGTATATATGTATATTAAAAAGAAAAAATAACAGAAAGAAAAGATGGCACAATTGTGCTATTATGGTTTTTGATTAATTCTCTTGGCTTCTGTACTAATTAACCTATATTGTAAGTTTGAAGAATGTACAATGAAAACACAGGAAAATATAACTCAGCGCTGATCTTTAACTTGGGCATAAGTTACTGGAGAAAAACTATAATAGGCCTTGCCTCATCTTTTACAAGAAATTATATTTGACAGGCTGCTCTGACCCTGTACTCACGGCCAACATTTTTTTACCCCTTAATGATCAACTATTTATTTTGCAATAGTACTTTTGCTTGTTCTGTATCTAAGTCAGTGGCTGATACTTCTAACAAACACTATGAGAGTCATACATATATATTAGGTTGAAAAGATTGCCTTATATAAAAACTATTATTTACATGTATTGCATCGGAGAAGGGGGCATAAAGACATTCTGTGACAACTAGTAGAGTGGGATTTCTGGAGCCTTCCTTTTCAATTGACTGGTGACTATCAGGAAGTAATGATTCCTCCAGGGATTTGGGTGTGCTACATTCTCATCCCTGTGCATACACAACAGCACACAGTTAAATAGCAAGTTCTACAAGAAAGTGCTATTATAGATGTTTTACTTATGCTGATTATTTAATCCTTCCAACAACTCTTGAGACAAATCTATTTAGTGCTCTATTTTAGAGTGAGGAAAATAAGCCATATAGAGGTTAAGTAACTTACTTGAGGTCTCAGCTAACAATGTTGGGACCAGAATTCCCACAGGGACAGTCTTGCTCTAGAGCCCATGTTTGTACCACTGAGTTTTCCCTCAAATGTCCAGCATCTTTACAGGCCACAGCAGGAAATGGGGCTATACAAAACAGCCATGCCATTTTCTACTCTAAATAAGAAACAGATTAACAAAAGATTAACATTCGCTATATTGAAACAGAAAAGCGAACAGAATATTCAGGGAAGAAATTAATCCTATGTGGTCATTTATTCAAGAGTCAACACCTGTGGCCTCTTTTTCTCTGGCAATTACAGTGTATATTGAAACTGCATGGAATCTTATAGCATCTTTAAAAATTTCTCTGAAAATACGTCTTTCTTCATCATAGAAATATTATGTTTACCATGTACTCAGAAACTTGCATACTTCTTTATTAAACTATGTTTGTTGTTCTACAATTTCTTAAGCCTTTTTTAGCTTTTTGAAAAGGGGGATCATGGCCCACTGTGGCACATGCCTATAACCCCAAAACTCAGGGAGGCTGAGGCAGAAGAATTCCAAGTTTTTTGAACCCAGTCTGGATAACAGCAACTTAGTAAACCTGTCTCAAAAAAAAAAAAAAAAAAAAAAAAAAAGGAAAGAAAAGGAGGCTCATTAGTCTTAGGGTCACTTGAAAATGCAGCCATCTGTCAAATCTTTTGATATAAAGGAATATCTACAGCAGGGAAGAGCAAATGAAGAGAGATAGGGTCCTGGACCTAGAGGCTCCCCTGGGGCTGTTACAGGGTGGAAGAAAGTTCTGTTTGACATATAGATTCTAGAAATGTAGGAGTATGTAATGTCATAAAGTGAAGCAAGCATTGAACTCAGGACCGGGAGGTCTGTATCTAAACATTTGCACTATAAATGCTAACTACCTAATCTTGTGCTAGTTAACCTCTTAGGTTTCTGACTTTCTTTAAGACAATTAGGATTACATAAGAAAGTGAATGTAAATATGCCCTGTGAACTTTATTGTGTTAAATATATTTGAGCAAATTAAAAAGAAAACAGATGGCGGGAACCACATTAGACCAGCAAATTGATCTGAGTTCCTACGATTGTATCATAGTACTGTCCCAGAAGTGCCATGACACGCAATCAGATCAGAGCAAGTGTTGGAATTTTAGACTTCAAGGATGTCTGTGAGCAATTTCAGAACTCTAACCACTGGGCTGGGGTTCAGGTGGAAATCTCGTTTTACTAGTTTGGTTTTTTGTTTTAGTGATCCTGGGGGTCAAACCTAGGACCTTGTGGATGGCTGGCAAGTGTACTACCACTGAGCTACACCACAGGTCAAAAACTCCAGTTTTAAATGTATTAAGATGCTGGACAAAACTTTGGATATTCAAAAAGAGGGGAAAAGGCCAGTACCCAGATATTGGGTCATAAAATCAACTGGAGAAATAGGATGGGTTCCATATTCTGTGTAACTTGGGTTAATGTGCCTTCAACATTTTTGGCTAATGGGTAGTGATGGGTGTCTGGCCTTGTGATAAAAGGGACTCTGCCAAGCCTAGGAACCTGAAGTTAATCTCTTAAACTAATGGTTCTTGGATTACAGAAATGAAGACAGCTGCAAGTGGGTGGAAAAGGAGGACTCAAAAGTGACTTTGTGTTTTTTCCAGAATGGTTGGGGCCACGGGTATCACTACATAGATCAGGCTGGTCTTGAACTCATGGCAATCCTCCTGCCTCAGCCTCCCAAGTGCTGGGATTACAGGCATGCACCGTCATGCATAGTATGGGATAGTATGGGATACTATTGCAATTGTAGGTCTAGAACTAAAAAGGAAAGCTAGGACTAGAGGTGTGCATTTTAGAAACTATCCCTGAAATAGTTGCCTACAACAAGGCCTTAGATGGTATATTCATTTTCTGGAGATGTGACAATGTACCACCAAATAATACATAAAAAAGAGAAAATTACTCTCTCACAATTCTGAACATTCCAAATCCAAAATTAAGGTTGGGGCTGTGTTAGTTCTTTGTGAGAGCTTTGAAAGAAAATTGTCTCATGCCTCTCTGTTAGCTTCAGGTAGCCTCAGGTATTCCTTGGCTTAAAGATGGGATTCTCCTGTGTCTTCATATTGCCTCCCTCGTAGGCATGTCTGTCTTTGTGGCCAAATTTCCCCCTTTCATAAGGACACAGTCATATCAGGATATTAGTTGTCTTCCCCCAGTGCTAGGAATAGAACCTAGGGCCTCAGGAATGCTTAGGTCCTCTGCCACTGTGCTTCACCCCAGACCCTAATTGGATTTTGACCTGATTAAGTCTACATTAATGACCTCTTCTTAATTTGAACATAGGCAAAAATCCTATTTCCAAATAATGCAATGGTCACAGGTGCTGTAAATTAAGACTTTCAATATTTTTCTGTGGGAGGTCTTACAACTCATGACAGAGAGAATGGAGAGTTTGAAGTAAGTACAGCACAAAATGAAAGCAAGACTTTTGAAACAGATTGAAAACGAGTTCAAAAGACTGAAGAATGAGAAGTAACTATTTCATGGAATTAGGAGAACTCTGAAAAGTAGTTGCCAACGGAAGGATAATTTCACACACAAAAAAGGGCTTATAATTTGAAATGATAGAGAAAAAGTCAGGCAATGGGGTGAAAACCAAGAAAAGACAGTCAGATTTAGTTATCAGGAGGCTACTGATGTTCACTCTAAGACATGTCTATGCCATAGTATTTCTGGAGGCAAACTCCAGGGGCTCAGCCCTAAGCACTGCCAGTTCCATGAGTTGTTGGTGCATTATTCAAACTTTCTATGTCTCAGTTCCCTCATATGTAGAATGAGAGTGATAGTAGTAGTATTTACTTCATAGAGTTATTATGAGGGTTAAATAAGTTGTGCTTAAAGTAGTGTCATTTAACCTTAGTGTTTCAAAGGATAATGTCAACAGAGTGAAAAGGCCACCTATAATATGAGACAAAAAATTGCTAATCATGTATTTGAGAAGGGATTAATATCCATAATACCTAAAAGATTTCCACAGCTAGACAACAAAACTGATTAAAAATGGGCAAAGGATTTGAATATTATTTCAGAGAAGATATACAAGTAGGTAATAAGCACATGAAAAGATGTTGAGTTTAGCTAAATCAAAACCATGATGAAAGGGCTGGTGAGATAGCTCAGTGGCATAAGCGCCTGCCTGGCAAGTGCGAGGTCCTGAGTTCGACTCCTGGTACCCACATAAAAAACAACAACAACAACAACAAAACACCATGAGATACACTTTACACTCATTAGGAGGACTATGACCAGCAACCAGAAAATAGTAAGTGTGGATGAGGATATGGAGAAATTAGAGCACTGAACATTGCTGATGAGAATGTAAAATGGTAAAGCTAAGATGGAAAGTTATATGGAAATGCCATAATAAAGTAAAAATGGATAAATAAAACCAGTTTTTAAATTAGTAAAAATATTGTAAAAATACAATAAAATTTTATTTAGCATTAAAAGGGAAAATTATGGCATATTTTAAAACAAGAATAATTATGCTAAGTGAAATAAGTCAGATGCAAAAACACATATATCATACAATTTCACTTATGTACATTGCACAGACTTACCAAATTCCTAAAGTTGGAAAGTAGAATAGTGGCAGCTACGGGCTGGGGATAAAGAAGAATGGGAATTGTTATTTAATGGTGTTATGGCTTGTGTTTAGATGTCCCCCCAAAGCCTCATGGGGTCATAGGCAGTGCTTTTTCAGAGGTGGCTAAATCTAGACTGTGTGATGTTGGGATTAAGGGTATGTGATTATTAAATCAGTCCACTGATTGGTTTGGACCACTCTAATGGCATAGCCAAGATGGAATATAAAAGGGGCAGAAAAAGGCAGCTAGGGTCTCTTGCTTGCCTTGGGACATTCTGCCCACCATGAACTGTTTCTCCTCTGTGGTGCCACCCTGCCTTGGAGCCAGCCGATTATGGACTGAAACCTCTACAAGCTGTGAGCTGAAATAAACCTTTCTGCCTTTAACTTTGGGTGTTGGGTATTTTGTTTCAGCAACAAGAAAAGTAATTGAGACAAATAAGGATAGAGTTTCAGCTGGGCAAGGTAGAAAAGTGTTGGTGGTGGATGGTGGTATTGGTGATGCTTTTATAGCCATGTGAAGGTAATTAATGTCATAGAACTGGAATTTAAAAATGGTTAAAATGGTAAATTTTGTGTGTATTTTAATCATAATACTCTGGACTAGAAAGAAACATAGTGTTACATAAGGTAGACTAGGGCGGGTTTCAGGAGTAAACAAGAGACAAGGGCATAGAAATGGTGAGTGAAATTGGTCAGTGTAAAGGAAGGAATGAAGAGTAGAAGCATGAAAAAGCAGGGAAGAATGAGGGATTTCTTCAGAGATGATCAGGCTTGTTTGTAGATGAATGAGAAGGGTCAACTGAGGAGGCGAAATTAAGGCTATGAAAGAGAAGGATGGACAGATGGAATGAGATTTGAGAGACTGGAATGCAAGTGAGAACCCTAGAGAGGAGAGACACCACTTGAAGAGAGGGAGAAGAAACCATTTGGATATAGAGACAGAGTAGGTTTTTACAATGTACTACTATTTAACAGATCAAAAAAATTCTCTTTGAAACTTCTAATTCTTTTTTTTTTAAAAGAAAAAAACGAGAGAGAGCCTCAAGATGGCGGATGAGTAAGAAGCAGGCAGCAAAACTCTCTCTAAAAGTTACCATTGGAACACGAGAATATAGCGACCCGGAAAGCGCAGGAGGGGGGGGGATGCCTCCCCGAAACCCAGAGAAGTTCTGAAGCGCAATCTGGGACCCCCGGCACCAGTGACGGGTGACTTCTAACAAAGAAGAAGGAAAGAAGGAGCAGACCGCGCGCGTGCACCTTCTAATATCCCGGGAGTTGAAGCGCCGGCGGAGGCTCAATTCTACGGACACACGGTGGCAGCTGGCGCCCAGGGAGCCCCCACGGAGGATCCTGAGACAGCGGCGGGGCAGGGGAGCGGCGGAGAACGGCGCTGACCGGCGGTGAGTGTCTCTCAGCCACAGCTGCCCCGCGCCAGAGAGCGACCGGCCGGGCGCCATTGTGGGGGGTGTGGCGAAACTCAGAGCGGCTCGGAAACTGCTCTGGGAACTTGTGCTCCGGACAGGGCAGCGCGGGGCCTCTCAGCCCCACGAAAGTGTGCTGAGGTCAGCAGGCGAACGAGACTGGACTCTCAGCCACACCTGTCCCGCGCCAGAGAGCGACCGGCCGGGCGCCATTGTGGGGGGCGTGGCGAAACTCAGAGCGGCTCGGAAACGGCTCTGGGAACTTGTGCTCCAGACAGGGCAGCACAGGGCCTCTCAATTGAGCCCACGAAAGTGTGCTGAGGTCAGCAGGCGAACGAGACTGGACTCTCAGCCACACCTGTCCCGCGCCAGAGAGCGACCGGCCGGGCGCCATTGTGGGGGGTGTGGCGAAACTCAGAGCGGCTCGGAAACTGCTCTGGGAACTTGTGCTCCGGACAGGGCAGCACGGGGCCTCTCAATTGAGCCCACGAAAGTGTGCTGAGGTCAGCAGGCGAACGAGACTAGACTCTCAGCCACACCTGTCCCGCGCCAGAGAGCGACTGGCCCGGCGCCATTGTGGGGGGCGTGGCGAAAAAACAGAGCGGCGGGAACCAGTGCAGGGAATCCGCGCTCGGACAGCGCGCTGAGCCTCTCAGGCCCAGGGACCGTGAAAGGGCGGCGAGAGCGGAGGCGAGCTAGACTGGTCTCTGCCTGAAAGTACGCGCCTCTGCTCACCGCCCGCCAGAGGGCGCTCCTGGCTTACTGGGACGGACCTGCACAGAACAGGTAGCTGCCTACAACAAAGTCAACACCTGGAACTGATTCTTTTTAATTTTTTTTTTTTTCTTATTTTTATTTTTTTATTATTATTATTATTTTTTTTTCTTCTCACTGATTTGTTTTTTGTTCTGGCGAAGGGTTTTTTTTTGTTTTTGTTTTGTTTAGTTTTGTTTTTTGGTGGGGTTTTATTTTTGATCTGTCTGTTTTATTGCTTTTATCTTCGTTATTGTTTCTGTATGTGTATTTGCTCTTTCCTTCATTATTCTCTCTGGTTTTTTATATGAGTGTAAACAGCGCCTCTAACTTCTTTGTGATTGTGGTCGTGATCTGTTCTTCCTTTTATCACTTCCTTCTCTTTTTACCACCTGTTCTCTGCACTAGTGTCCCAATTTTAGTGGGATCCCTCTTGGTCCTCTAACCTTATATCTAATTCCTTCCTCTTCTCCCAATACTCTATTTCCTCCTTAACTCATTTTAAATTTAAACTCCTTAGGGAAAAATTGACATACATAGGACTTGTATACTGCATATAATTTTTCTGGTGTGTTTTAGATTTTGTTATATAACCGCAACTCTATACAGCTAAAAGTGGTAAATAACTGGTTAGCTCAGTCTGTCATTTTCTAGGCTCTGTTTGATGCTTTAGTTAACATTATAGCCAAATGTGAAATAATTGTTCTAAACATCTTTCCTTCCTGATATTTCATGATTGAGATTGACTAAGGGACACAGAAAATACAGTGGCACAGTACCAAAGAATCAAGGACTGGGCCAAACAGGTAGCAACTTCGCATACCCAACGAATTGAAGAGGTAGGATCTGGCAGAAAGCTCAAAACACAAAAGCAAGCTCCACTTGGAAGATACTGCAGAGAAGTAGTCATCTTCTAAAGATCTTAAACACTAGCAATAAAGTAACCTACTATAGGTAATTTGCAAACATCACCCCAGGAATTAAAGAAAGAAAACATGAGACGTCACTTAAACAAGATGCAACCCCACACAGCCAATTCACCAAAGGCAAACCTAGGGAGCAACGAGGTGGGACAACCCGAAAGCCACCCACCTGGCCTATCTGAAGTGGTAACAACAAAGCAACTGAATGAGGTTCTGGAAAAAATTAAAACAGAAATAATCTCACAGATAACTGCAGAGATAATGTCTACAACGAAGACCATGCTTAAGGACACTATAGCTGATACAGACAAAAAAATAGATGAACTTAAGAAAACTATAGAAACCATGAATGCTCAGCATAGGAAAGAAATGGAATCCATAAGGCAGATTCAAACAGATATCCAAGAGATAAAAAATTCCATTGAAAGTATTTGTAGCAGAATAAGCCAATGCGAGGACAGGATCTCAGATATAGAAGATAGGCTTGCAATTAGTGATCATGAAATGGAAAAATTCTTAAAAATAGCAAGGGACCATGAAAAATCAATTCAGCAGCTGCTAGATGACTCAAAGATAAACAACTTAAGAATAATTGGAATAAATGAAAAAGCAGGAGATAACATCAACGACATTAAAACCTTGTTCAAAGACATAATCAGGGAGAACTTTCCTGGAAGAGAAAAGGAATTTGACACCTCTATAAGTGAAGCTTTCAGAACACCAACTAGACATGATCAAAAAAAAACTTCAGCCAGACATATTATAGTCAAGATCCCAGAAATTCAACAGAAGGGCAGAATCTTAAAAGCTGTTAGGGAGAAGAGACAAATCACCTATGAAGGAAAACCCATCAGAATCACAGCTGACTTTTCAACACAAACCCTCAATTCAAGAAGAGCTTGGAATGATGTATTGCAAGCTCTAAAGGAAAATAATTTTCAGCCCAGATTGATGTACCCTGCAAAACTATCTTTCAAAATTGATGGAGAAATAAAATACTTTCATGACAAAGAACATCTGAGAAAATTTATGACCACCAAACCAGCACTCCAAAACGTTCTGAAGGACATTCTAGAAAGAGATAGGAACCCCAACAGAAGGAATCCACCAGGCAGGGCAAATAATTAAATAGCCGGAAAGCGGAAAAACAAAGAGTGGGAACCAACAACAGGAAAATATCATGACGAGTCAATACATATCAGTTTTAACCATCAATGTTAACGGTCTCAATTCACCAATCAAAAGGCACAGACTGGTGAAATGGATCAAGAAGCAAGATCCAACAATATGCTATATACAAGAAACACATTTAATTCAGAAAGAAATTCATAGACTGAAAGTCAAAGGATGGAAAACAATACTCCATGCCACAGGAACCCAGAAAAAAGCAGGGGTAGCTATTCTTTTTGCAGACAAAGTGAACTTCAAGCCAAGAAGGATTCAGAGAGATAAAGACGGTCATTACATCCTTGTAAAGGGAACAATCCAAGAGGAAGAGATAACGATCATAAATATATATGCGTCAAATACCAATGCACCCAGCTATATAAAACAAGTACTAAAGGACATGAAAAATCAAATAAGCACTAATACAATTATATTGGGAGATCTCAATACTCCACTGTCACAAAAAGATAGATCAACTGGACAGAAAATCAATAATGAAATAGTAGAACTGAACCAAACTTTTGAACAAATGGACTTAGTAGATGTCTACAGAGTGTTCCATCCCACAACATCAGAATACACATTTTTCTCAGCTGCACATGGGACGTTCTCCAAAATAGACCACATACTAGCTCATAAAACCTGCTTAAGTAAATGCAAAGGAATTGAAATTATCCCATGCATATTATCAGACCATAGTGCAATGAAATTGGAAATCAATGGCAAAAGATCCCACAAAAACTCCCTAAACACATGGAAATTAAACAGCATCCTCCTGAACAACCAATGGGTCACAGATGAAATTAAAGAAGAAATTAGTCACTTTCTACAACTGAATGATAATGACAGTACAACATACCGGAACTTATGGGATACAATGAAAGCAGTCCTAAGAGGGAAATTTATAGCATTAAACACTTATATCAGGAAAATAGAGCAAGCGCAAATAAACAACTTAATGGTGAACCTCGAGCTTCTAGAAAAAGAAGAGCAGGTTAAGCCAAAAGCCCGTACAAGGGAGGAAATTATAAAGATCAGAGCAGAAATTAACGTATTGGAGAATAAAAAAACAATACAAAGAATCAATGAAGCAAAAAGTTGGTTCTTTGAAAGAATAAATAAGATTGACAAACCCTTATCCAACCTTATTAAAAAAAGAAAAGAAAAGACTCAAATCCATGCAATTGAAAATGAAAAGGGTGATATCACGACGGACCCGGCAGAAATCCAGAAGATCATCTATACCTATTTTGAAAATTTATATTCTACTAAAATGGAAAATGCAGAAGAAATGGACAGATTCCTAGATTCGTATGAATTACCAAAGCTGAATCAAGAAGATTTAAAAATCCTAAATAAACCAATATCAGCCAGTGAAATTGAAGATGTAATTAAAAACCTCCCAACAAAGAAAAGCCCAGGCCCTGATGGATTCACTGCCGAATTCTACAAGAAATTTAGAGAAGACCTAACGCCCCTACTTCTCAAACTTTTCAATGAAATTGAAAGGGAAGCAATACTCCCAAATTCATTCCTGGAAGCAAGCATTACCCTGATACCAAAACCAGAGAAGGACCCAACTAAGAAAGAGAACTACAGGCCAATCTCCCTAATGAACATAGATGCAAAAATCCTTAATAAGATACTGGCAAACAGAATCCAACAAATCATCAAGAAGATTATACACCATGACCAAGTTGGATTCATCCCAGGGATGCAGGGATGGTTCAACATACGTAAATCAATAAATGTAATACAGCATATTAACAGAACCAAAGACAAAAATCACATGATCATCTCAATAGATGCAGAAAAAGCTTTTGACAAAGTCCAGCACCTTTTCATGATAAAAACCCTACAGAAAATTGGAATAGAGGGTCTTTATCTCAATCTGGTAAAAGCTATCTATGACAAACCAACAGCCAATATCATACTAAATGGCCAAAAACTGAAAGCCTTCCCTCTAAAATCAGGAACAAGACAAGGATGTCCACTGTCCCCACTCTTATTCAACATAGTTCTGGAAACTTTAGCCAGAGCGATTAGACAAGAGAAAGAAATAAAAGGAATAATGATCGGAAAGGAAGAAGTTAAATTATCATTATTTGCAGATGACATGATACTCTACACAGAAGACCCCAAAAACTCCACTAAAAAACTGCTAGATTTGATAAGCAAATTCAGTAGTGTAGCTGGATACAAAGTCAATACTCAAAAGTCAATAGCCTTCCTGTACACAAATAACAAACTTACTGAAAGAGAAATTAGGGAAACAATACCTTTCACAATAACATCCAAAAAAATGAAATACCTAGGAATCAACCTCACGAAAGATGTAAAAGACCTCTATACTGAAAACTACAGTACTCTGAAAAAGGAGATTGAAGAGGATATCAGAAAATGGAAAGATATCCCTTGCTCCTGGATAGGAAGAACCAATATAGTGAAAATGGCCATACTTCCAAAATTGTTATACAGATTTAATGCAATTCCAATCAAAATTCCAACAGCATATCTCACAGAATTAGAGAAAACAATCCTAAAATTCATTTGGAATCAGAAGAGACCTAGAATAGCAAAGGCAATTCTGGGCAACAAAGGCAAGGCAGGGGGCATCACAATCCCCGACTTGAAATTATACTATAAAGCTACTGTGATAAAAACAGTGTGGTACTGGCAAAAAAACAGACCTGAAGATCAATGGAACAGATTAGAAGATGCTGAAACAACCCCAGACATACTAAGCCACCTTATCTTTGACAAAGGTGCCAAACACATTCGCTGGAAAAAAGATAGCCTCTTTAATAAATGGTGCTGGAAAAACTGGCTCTACACATGCCGAAGATTAAAACTAGACCCATATCTTTCACCATGCACTAAACTAAATTCAAAATGGATCAGAGATCTAAATATTAAAACAGAAACATTAAATCTGCTGGAAGGTAGGATAGGTAAAACTCTTGGAGACATTGGTGTAGGCAAAGACTTTATGAATAAAAACTCAACCGCACGGGAACTATCCCAAAGAATCAATAACTGGGATCTCATCTTATTAAAAAGCTTTTGCACAGCAAGAGAAACCACCAACAGAGTGAAGAGACAACCCACAATGTGGGAAAAAATGTTTGCCAGCTGTTCCTCAGACAAAGGATTACTATCGAGAACATATAAAGAACTCAAAAAAATTAGACCTCCCAAATTTAAAGACCCACTCCAAAAATGGGCATCTGAGATGAATACACATTTCTCAGATGAAGAAATACTAATGGCAAATAAATATACAAAAAAATGTGCAACATCACTAGTCATTCGAGAGATGCAAATTAAAACAACACTGAGATACCATCTCACCCCAGAAAGAATGGCTACTATAAAGAAATCAACTAATAACAAATGCTGGAGGGGCTGTGGGGAAAAAGGAACCCTTCTCCACTGTTGGTGGGAGTGTCGACTGGTACAGCCACTGTGGAAGTCAGTGTGGAGATTCCTCAAAAAGCTAGGGTTGGAGGTCCCATTTGACCCAGCTATTCCCCTTCTGGGCATCTTCCCAGAAGAATTAAAAACATCATACCACAGCGATATATGTGCACCCATGTTTATAGCAGCACAATTTGTAATAGCCAGATCTTGGAAACAACCCAAATGCCCATCAACTGAGGAATGGATAAGAAAGATGTGGTATTTTTATACAATGGAGTACTATTCAGCCATTAAGAAGGATAAACTGGAGACTTTTATAGGTAAATGGATGCAACTCGAGAAAATAGTCATAAGTGAAATAAACCAGAAGCACATGTGTAAGCATCGTATTGTCTCTCTAGTATGAGAAACTGAAAGAGTAAATAAGATCCAAAATGTACAATAGACATGGTGAATCAAAAAGAAACTGGTCAAAAGGAAAGAGAGACTGGAATAGGGAAAAGAAAGAAGGGAAAGGGAAAAAAAATTGTATATATATATATAAGATGGTTAAGATAGATACAGTACGATTTTCACTTAGTTCATTGAAGAGTAAGGTTTGTGCCAATAATGTTTGCATAATTGAATGCTAATGTCTGGTGTCCTGAATAACTAACTTAAAGATAGTAATACGCAATGTATTAACCATTGTTACCCTCCTATTATGTTGTTTTGAAAATTTGTTCTTCTTTTGATTTGTTTTGTTTTTTCTTCTCTTTAAAATAAAATTAAAAAAAAAAAAAAAAAAAAAAAAAAAAACAAAAAAAACAATGATATGGAATTTCAAAACAAGATAATAGGAGATTAACAATGGTTAATATATTGCATATTGTTATTTTCAAAGTAGTTGCTCAGATTACAAGATATAGGCATGAAAAATTGGTCAGACAATGTAAGCACAAACTGTTCTTTTCAATGAACTAATAGAGATTAGTAATATAATTATCTTATCTATCTTGTGTGTGTATATATATATATATATATATATATATATATATATATATTCTTTTCCCTTTTTTCTTTTCTCCTTTCCTCCATCCCAGTTGTTCTTTCCTTTTGAGCAGTTTCTTCCCCTTTCATTTTCACAATATCTATTGTACATTTTGGATCTTATTTACTCTTTCAGTTTCCTACACTAGGGAGACAATACAATGTTTACATATTCGCGTCTGATTTATTTCACTTATGAGTATGGTTTCGAGTTGCATCCATTTACCTATAAAAACCTCGAGTTCATCATTCTTTACAGCTGAGTAGTACTCCACTGTATAAAAATACCACATCCTTTTTATCCATTCCTCAGTTGATGGGAGTTTGGGTTGTTTCCAAGATTTAGCTATTACGAATTGTGCTGCTATAAACATGAGGGCACATATATTGCTGTGGTATGATGTTTTCAATTCTTTTGAGAAAATACCCAGAAGGGGAATAGCTGGATTGAATGGGACATCCAATCCTAGTTTTTTGAGGAATCTCCACTGATTTCCACAGTGGTTGCACCAGTGTACACTCCTACCAACAGTGGAGAAGTGTTCCTTTTTCTCCACAGCCCCACCAGCATTTGTTATTGGTTGATTTCTTTTTTTTTTTATTTTAAAGAGAAGAAAAAACAAAACAAATCAAAAAAGAACAAATTTTCAAAACAACATAATAGGAGGGTAACAATGGTTAATGCATTATGTATTGTTATCTTTAAGTTACTTATTCAGGATACCAGATATTAGCATTCAATTGTCCAAACATTATTGGCACAAACCTTACTCTTCAATGAACTAAGTAAAATTAGTAGTGTATCTATCTTAACCATCTTATATATATATACAATTTTTTCCTTTCCCTTCTTTCTTTTCCCTATTCCCTCATCCCTGTTTCTCTTTCCTTTTGACCAGTTTCCTTTTGATTCACCATGTCTATTGTACATTTTGCATCTTATTTACTCTTTCAGTTCCTCATACTAAAGAGACAATACAAGGCTTACACATGTGTGTCCGGTTTATTTCACTTATGAGTATTTTCTCGAGTTGCATCCATTTACCTATAAAAGTCTCCAGTTTATCCTTCTTTATGGCTGAATAGTATTCCATTGTATAAAAATACCACATCTTTCTTATCCATTCCTCAGTTGATGGGCATTTGGGTTGTTTCCAAGATCTGGCTATTACAAATTGTGCTGCCATAAACATGGGTGCACATATATCGATGTGGTACAATGTTTTTAACTCTTCTGGGAAGATACCCAGAAGGGGAATAGGTGGGTCAAATGGGACCTCCAACCCTAGTTTTTTGAGGAATCTCCACACTGATTTCCACAGTGGCTGTACCAGTTGACACTCCCACCAATAGTGAAGAAGGGTTCCTTTTTCCCCACAGCCCCTCCAGCATTTTTTATTAGTTGATTTCTTAATAATAGTCATTCTTTCTGGGGTGAGATAGTATCTCAGTGTTGTTTTAATTTGCATCTCTCGAATGACTAGTGATGTTGCACATTTTTTGTGTATTTATTTGCCATTTGTATTTCTTCATCTGAGAAATGTGTATTCATCTCAGATGCCCATTTTTGGATTGGGTCTTTAAATTTGGGAGGTCTGATTTTTTTGAGTTCTTTATATGTTCTCGATAGTAATCCTTTGTCTGAGGAACAGCTGGCAAACATTTTTTCCCACGTTGTGGGTTGTCTCTTCACTCTGTTGGTGGTTTCTCTTGCTGTGCAAAAGCTTTTTTTTTTTTTTTGTGGGTACCGGGGGTTTGACCTCAGGACCTCACGCGCCAACAGGCACCCGTGCCGCTGAGCGATATCACCGGCCCCTTTTTCGTATGTGGGTTCCGGGAGTCGAACTCGGGCCCTCGCGCTTGCAAGGCAGGTGCTTACGCCGCTGAGCCATCTCACCAGCCCTGCAAAAGCTTTTTAATAAGATGAGATCCCAGTTGTTGATTCTTTGTGATATTTCCTGTGTGGTTGAGGTTTTAGTCATAAAGTCTTTGCCTACACCAATGCCTTCAAGGGTTTTACCTATCCTACCTTCCAACAGATTTAATGTTTCTGTTTTAATATTTAGATCTCTGATCCATTTTGAATTTAGTTTAGTGCATGGTGAAAGATATGGGTCTAGTTTCAATCTTTGGCATGTGCAGAGCCAGTTTTTCCAGCACCATATATTAAAGAGGCTATCTTTCTTCCAGTGAATGTGTTTGGCACCTTTGTCAAAGATAAGGTGGCTTAGTATGTCTGGGGTTGTTTCAGCACCTTCTAATCTGTTCCATTGATCTTCAGGTCTGTTTTTTTGACAGTACCACACTGTTTTTATCACAGTAGCTTTATAGTATAATTTCAAGTTGGGGTTGTGATACCCCCTGCCTTGCCTTTGTTGCCCAGAATTGCTTTTGCTATTCTAGGTCTCTTCTGATTCCAAATGAATTTTAGGATTGTTTTCTCTAATTCTGTGAGATATGCTGTTGGAATTTTGATTGGAATCGCACTAAATCTGTATAACAATTTTGGAAGTATGGCCATTTTCATTATATTGGTTCTTCCTACCCAGGAGCAAGGGATATCTTTCCATTTTCTGATATCCTCTTCAATCTCCTTTTTCAGAGTACTGTAGTTTTCAGTGTAGAGGTCTTTTACATCCTTTGTGAGGTTGATTCCTAGGTATTTCAGGTTTTTGGATGTTATTGTGAAAGATATTGTTTCCCTAATTTCTCTTTCAGTGAGTTTGTTATTTGTGTACAGAAAGGCTATTGATTTTTGAGTATTGACTTTGTATCCAGCTACACTACTGAATTTGCTTATTAAATCTAGCAGTTTTTTAGTGGAGTTTTTGGGGTCTTCTGTGTAGAGTATCATGTCATCTGCAAATAATGATAATTTAACTTCTTCCTTTCCAATCCTAATTCCTTTTATTTCTTTCTCTTGTCCAATTGCTCTGGCTAAAGTTTCCAGAACTATGTTGAATAAGAGTGGGGACAGTGGACATCCTTGTCTTGTTCCTGATTTTAGAGGGAAGGCTTTCAGTTTTTGGCCATTTAGTATAATATTGGCTGTTGGTTTGTCATAGATAGCTTTTATCAGATTGAGATAAAGACCCTCTATTCCAATTTTCTGTAGGGTTTTTATCATGAAAAGGTGCTGGACTTTGTCAAAAGCTTTTTCTGCATCTGTTGAGATAATCATGTGATTTTTGTCTTTGGTTCTGTTAATATGGTGTATTACATTTATTGATTTACATATGTTGAACCATCCCTGCATCCCAGGGATGAATCCAACTTGGTCATGGTGTATAATCCTCTTGATGATTTGCTGCATTCTGTTTGCCAGTATCTTATTGAGGATTTTTGCGTCTATGTTCATTAGGGAGATTGGCCTGTAGTTCTCTTTCTTAGTTGGATCCTTCTCTAGTTTTGGTATCAGGGTAATGCTTGCTTCCAGGAATGAATTTGGGAGTATTGCTTCCCTTTCAATTTCATTAAAAAGTTTGAGAAGTAGTGGTGTCAGGTCTTCTTTAAATTTCTTGTAGAATTCGGCAGTGAATCCATCAGGGCCTGGGCTTTTCTTTGTTGGGAGGTTTTTAATTATTTCTTCAATTTCATTGGTTGATATTGGTTTATTTAGGATTTTTAAATCTTCTTGATTCAGCTTTGGTAATTCATACATATCTAGGAATCTGTCCATTTCTTTTGCATTTTCCATCTTAGTAGAATATAAGTTTTCAAAATAGTTATAGATGATCTTCTGGATTTCTGCAGGGTCTGTCGTGATATCACCCTTTTCATTTTCAACTACATGGATTTGAGTCTTTTCTTTTTTTAATAAGGTTGGATAAGGGTTTGTCAATCTTATTTATTCTTTCAAAGAACCAACTCTTTGCTTCACTGATTCTTTATCTTTGTTTTAGTCTCCAATACGTTAATTTCTGCTCTGATCTTTATAATTTCCTCCCTTGCACGGTCTTTTGGCTTAGTCTGCTCTTGTTTTTCTAGAAGTTCGAGGTTCACCATTAAGTTGTTTATTTGCACTTGCTCTATTTTCCTGATATAGGTATTTAATGCTATAAATTTCCCTCTTAGGACTGCTTTCATTGCATCCCATAAGTTCCGGTATGTTGTACTGTCATTATCATTCAGTTGTAGAAAGTGTGTAATTTCTTCTTTAATTTCATCTGTGACCCACTTGTTGTTCAGGAGGGTGCTGTTTAATTTCCATGTGTGTAGGGAGTTTTTGTGATTTCTTTTGCCATTGATTTCCAATTTCATTGCACTAAGGTCTGATAATATGCGTGGGATAATTTCAGTTCCTTTGCATTTACTTAAGCAGGTTTTATGAGCTAGTATGTGGTCTATTTTGGAGAACGTCCCATGTGCAGCTGAGAAGAATGTGTATTCTGATGTTGTGGAGTGGAACACTCTGTAGACATCTACTAAGTCCTTTTGTTCAAAAGTTTGATTCAGTTCTACTATTTCATTATTGATTTTTTGTCTAGTTGATCTGTCTTTTTGTGACAGTGGAGTATTGAGATCCCCCAATATAATTGTATTAGTGCTTATTTGACTTTTCATGTCCTTTAATACTTGTTTTATATAGCTGGGTGCACTGGTATTTGATGCATATATATTTATGATCGTTATCTCTTCCTCTTGTATTGTTACCTTTACAAGGATGTAATGACCATCTTTATCTCTCTGAATCATTCTTGGCTTGAAATTCACTTTGTCTGCAAAAAGAATAGCTACCCCTGCTTTTTTCTGGGTTCCTGTTGCATGGTATTGTTTTCCACCCTTTGACTTTCAGTCTATGAATTTCTTTCTGAATTAAATGTGTTTCTTGTATATAGCATATTGTTGGATCTTGCTTCTTGATCCATTTTGGCAGTCTGTGCCTTTTGATTGGTGAATTGAGACCATTAACATTGATGGTTAAAACTGATATGTATTGACTTATACTTGTCATATTTTCCTGTTGTTGGTTCCCACTCTTTGTTTGTTTTTCCCCTCTCCCTCTATTTAATTATCTGCCCTGCCTGGTGGATTCCTTCTGTTGGGGTTCCTGGAGTTGTAGTCCTTGTTATCTCCTTCTGGAATGTCCTTCAGAACATTTTGGTGTGCTGGTTTGGTGGTCATAAATTTTCTCAAATGTTCTTTGTCCTGGAAGTATTTTTTTTTCTCCATCAATTTTGAAAGATAGTTTTGTGGGGTACATGAATCGGGGTTGAAAGTTATTTTCCTTTAGAGCTTGAAATACATCATTCCAAGCTCTTCTTGACTTCAGGGTTTGTGCTAAAAAGTCAGCTGTGATTCTGATGGGCTTTCTTTTATAGGTGATTTGTCTCTTTTCCCTAACAGCTTTTAAGATTCTGCTCTTCTGTTGAATTTCTGGGATCTTGACTATGATATGTCTGGCTGAAGATTTTTTTTGATCATTGCTAGTTGGAGTTCTATAAGCCTCATTTATATGAAGATCAAATTCTTTTCCTCTACCAGGGAAATTCTCTGTGATAATGTCTGTGAATAGGGTTCTGATGTCATTTATGCTCTCTCCTGCTTTTTCATTGATTCCAATTAATCTTAAGTTATTCTTTGCATCATCTAGCAGCTGCTGGATTGATTTTTCATGGTCCCTTGCTATTTTTAAGAATTCTTTCTTTTCATGATTGCAAGCCTGTCTTCTATATCTGAGATCCTGTCCTCACATTGGCTTAATCTGCTACAAATACTTTCAATGGAATTTTTGTTCTCCTGGATATCTGCTTGAATCTGCCTTATGGATTCCATTTCTTTCCTATGCTGAGCATTCATGGTTTCTATAATTTTCTTAAGCTCGTCTATTTTTTTGTCTGTATCAGCTATAGTGTCCTTAAGCATGGTCTTCATTGTGGACATTATCTCTGCAGTTATCTGTGAAATTATTTCTGTTTTAATTTTTTCCAGAGCCTCATTCAGTTGCTTTGTTGTTAGCACTTCAGATAGGCCAGGTGGGTGGCTTTTGGATTGTCCCACCTCATTGCCCCCTGGGTTTGCCTTTGGTGAATTGTATGTGTGGGGTTGCATCTTGTTTAAGTGTCATCTCATTTTCTTTTCTTTCTTTAGTTTAATTCCTGGGGTGATGTTTGTAAATTATCTATGGTAGGTTACTTTATTGCTAGTGTTCAAGATCCTTAGGAGATGACTACTTCTCTGCAGTATCTTCCAAGTGAAGCTTGTTTTTGGGTTTTGAGCTTGCTGCCAGATTCTACCTGTTCAATTTGTTGGATATGAGAAGTTGCTACCTGTTTGGCCCAGTCCTTGGTTCTTTGGTACTGTGCCAGTGTATTTTCTGTGACCCTTAGTCAATCTCAATCATGAAATATCAGGAAGGAAATCTGTTTAGAACAATTATTTCACTTTTGGCTATAATGGTACCTAAAGCATCAAACAGCCTAGAAAATGACAGACTGAGCTAACCAGTTATTTGCCACTTTTAACCATATAAAGTAGAGTTGTGGTTATATAACAAAATCTAAAACACACCAGAAAAATTATATGCAGTATACAAGTCCTTAATATGTCAATTTTGCTTCCAGGAGTTTAAATTTAAAATGAGTTAGGGCCGGTGAGATGGCTCAGCGGCTTAAGAGCCTGCCTTGCAAGCGCGAAGGCCCGAGTTCGACTCCCGGATCCCACATACGAAAAAGGGGCCGGTGATATCGCTCAGTGGCACGGGTGCCTGTTGGCGCGCGAGGTCCTGAGGTCGTCCCCCCGGTACCCACCAAAAAAAAAAAAAAAAAAAATAAAATAAAATAAAATGAGTTAAGGAGGAAATAGAGTATTGGGAGAAGAGGAAGGAATTAGATGTAAGGTTAGAGGACCAAGAGGGATCCCACTAACATTGGGAAACTGGTGCAGAGGACTGGTGAGAAAAAGAAAAGGAAGGGATAAAAGGAAGAACAGATCATAACCACAATCGCAAACAGGTTAGAGGCTCTGTTTACACTCAAATGAAAACCAGAGAGAATAATGAAGGAAAGAGCAAATAGACAAACAGAAACAAAAATGAAGACAAAAACAACAAAACAAAGAAAACAAAAATAAAAACCCACACACACACAAAAAAACCCTTCACCAGAACAAAAACAGATGAGAGAAAAAATAAATAAAAAAAAATAAAAAGAATCAGTTCCAGGTTTTGACTCTGCTGTAGGCAGGCACCGTGTGGTGACAGTCTTGTTCATGCAGGTCCATTCCAGTAAGCCAGGAGGCCCTTTGGCGGAGCAGTGAGCAGAAGCGTGTACTTTCAGGAGGAGACCAGTCTCATTTGCCTGCTGCCGTCAGCGCACTTTCTGCGGGCCTGAGAGCCACAGTGCTGTGCTGGGTCCTGAGCACTGTGTTTTGGTGCCACGATGAGTCCTGAGCGCTGTGTTTTTGTGCCACGCTGAGTTTCACCGCACCTCCCACAATGGCGCCCGGCCAATCGCTCTCTGGCGTGGGACAGCTGTGCCTGAGAGACACTCACCCTTGGCCAGCGCAGTCCTCTGCTCCTCCCCTGCCCCGCCGCTGTCTCGTGATCCTCCGCGGGGACTCCCTGGGGTGCCGGCTGTCACCGTGTGTCCGCAGATTTGAGCTTCTGTCGCTCCACAGTTCCTGGGACAGGGAGAAGGTGTTGCGGTCTCCTCCTTCTTCTTCATTGAAAGTAGCCTTCACTGGCACCCTGAGTCCCGAACTGCGCTTCAGAACTTTCCTGGGTCCAGGGGAGGCACCTCCCTCCCTCCTGCACTCTCCTGATCACTGTATTCCAGTGGCCCAAGGGCAACTTTTAGAGAGTTTTGCTGCCTGCTTCTTACACATCCGCCATCTTTTTCCCGTCCTGATATTCTTGATGAAAGGAACTTCAGCAAGCCATTCTGTCATCCTAGAGTTAGGTCTCAGTTTTTGATGAGCCTGTGCCCCTGGCTGGGAACATCACCGAGGTGTCTCAGATTTATCCCCTGGTTGATTTCTTGAAGTTAGGCATTCTTTCTGGAATGAGATGGAATCTCAGTGTTGTTTTAATTTGCATTTCTTGAATGATCAATGATGTTGAACATTTTTTCATGTATTTATTTGCTATCTGTATTTCTTCGCCTGAGACATGTGTATTCATCTCAGATGCCCATTTTTGGATTGGGTCTTTGAATTTGAGGGATCTGACTTCTTTCAATTCTTTATATGTTCTAGATAGAAGTCCTTTGTCTGAGGGACAGCTGGCTAAAATTTTTTTCCACTCTGTGGGTTTTCTTTTCACTCTGTTGATGGTTTCTCTTGCTGTGCAAAAGCTTTTTAATAAGAGATCCCAGTTGTTGATTCTTTGGCATACTTCCCATGCAGTTTGTGTTTTATTCATGATCTCTCTGCCTACCCCTATGTCTTCCATATTTCTACCTACTTTGCCTTCTAGTAGATTTAGTGTTTCTGTTTTAATATTTAGAACCTTGATCCATTTTGACTGCATGGTGATAGACATGGGTCTAGTTTTAGTCTTCGGCATGTGGAAAGACAGTTTTTCCAGCACCATGTTTTAAAAAGGCTATCTTTCTTCCAGTGAACATGTTTGATCCCTTTGTCAAAGATAAGGTGGCTGAGTGTGTTTGTAGTTGTCTCTGGATTTTCTAATCTGTTCCATTGATCCTCAGGTCTGTTTTTTTTTCATCAGTACCATGTTGATTTTATCACAGTAGCTTTATAGTATAATTTCAAGTCAGGATTGTGATGCCCCGTGACTTGCCTTTGCTGCCCAGGATTGCCTTTGCTATTCTAGGTCTCTTCTGTTTCCAAATGAATTTTAGGTATGTTTTCTCTAGATCTGTGAGGTATGCTAATGGTATTTTGATCAGGATTGCATTAAACCAGTATAACGGTTTTGGGAGAATGGCCATTTTCACAATGTTGCTTCTTCCTATCCATGAGCAAGGGATATCTTTCCATTTTCTGATATCTTCTTCGATCTCCTTTGACAGAGTACTGTAATTTTCAATATATAGATCTTTTACTTCCTTTGTTAGATTGATTCCTAAGTATTTCATTTTTTTGGATGCTATTGTGAAAGGTATTGTTTCCCTAATTTCTCTCTCAGTGAGTTTGTTGTTTGTGTACAGGAATGCTATTGATTTTTGAGTGAAACTTCTAATTCTTATTCCTTTATTTTATAGAGAGCAAATGTTATATATATATATCTTTTTTTAAATGTACATCATTTAACTCATTTGTCTTTTCCTGAAAAAGAAAAGACAAAAGTTTCATAGTAAGGTTATCTTGTACAAGTTATGGATGGTATAAGACATTCATGAATGTAATAAAGTTAGATCATGACTTGTCTAAGTTAAAAGATAATCCTATTGATTTGTTTAAAGTTCAATGGGTAGCTTTCTTGATAGTGGCTTTGGAAATAATTGGAATAGGTTTGTCTTCGTTACTTTTTTCTCATTGCTGGGACAAAATACCTGACACCCAAAGTTAAAGGAGGAGAGGTTTATTTAGCTCACAGTTTGTAGAGGTTTCAGTCCATAATCGGCTGCCTCCAAGGCAGAGAGGCGCATGGCAGAGGGCAACAGTTCATGGTGGCAGAAGGCAGCAAAAGCAACAAGAGCAAAAATGGGAGGAGCATGAGAGAGCAAGCCTCTTTCCCTCCCTTATATTGTATACAGGCTACCCACCCTAGTGTGGGTGTAACACTCACACCCATAATCCCCCCATTGGACCATGAATAAGTCATAAATTCTAGAAGCCCACCTCCATGACTGCATGAGGCTTTGGGGGGACATCTAGACAAAAATCATAACAAGGTTTTACTGATTTAGTTGCCTCTAAATAAGTAGCATTGAAGGCTCTTAAACTTCAAGGTCAAATATATTACAAGTATGCTGAAATCAATGTTTAAACTTAGAAATAGGGCCAGGGAAATAGCTCAGTGGCACAGCACCTGCCTGGTAAGCGCAATGTACTGAATTAGATTCCCAGTACCAAACAAACAAACAAACAAACAAAACAACAACAAAACAACAACAATAACAACAAAAAACCCTTAGAAATATTCCTGGATAGAAATACGGAAATATGAAAACAGTTATTGTATGTCGCTATTCCCAAAACTAAACCTTTGACAGGGTTATTATGAATTTAAATTTAAAGAATTAAACTAACCAAATGTGGAAATGAAATGAAAGCTCTAGAGTTTTCATTATTTGTGAGCTCATAATTTTACTAAATATCTTTTAATTGGAGAGCTAAGATATTTTTGGCTTCTTATTCAACTTAAGTAGAACAAGTAGAATTCTGCCTTTTTAGTAATTCACAGGCTTATGTTTACTGAACTGTGCTGTCAAGGTCAAATCCCCAAATCACTTTCCAGAATGCTGCATAGTTGTTGAAATACGGTATAACAATGCTAAATTATCTATGCTTAATATAAGAGGGCATTAGGAAGTCATTATTTACATTGGTGTGTTTAAGGAAAGTTAGTTTCCCTAAGGTTTATCATTTTGTGCATCTTACATTTAGCAGCAATATTAAAACTTTCTTTATTCCACCTTCTTAGAATTAAGATCTTAGATGATTCTGCCATATTTTAATTCTTGCCTAGATATGAATGGAAATTATTATTTTCAAATGAGATTAGTAATTGATTTACATTTTCGTTATACAATATTGTAGTAAACCCTCAAAGGAAACATATCTGAATTTTGAGAATCTTCCCTTTACCTTATTTGTAAAAAGGGTCTTTGCATAGGTAATTGAAAGCCAAGAATCTTGAGATGGGGAGGGTTTTATTCAGAGCTCTCCAAGAGACAAAATTTATAGGATATAGGACATATCCTATTATATATATATATATATATATATATATATATATATATATATATATATATATAATATGTAGAGAGATCTATCAATAGAAATGGCTCCTGGGATATGGAGGCCTAAAAGTCCTATGATAGGCTGACTACAAACTGGACAATTGGGGAAGCCAGTATTGTGGTTCCATCCAAGTTCAAAGGCCTCAGAATTAGAAAAGTGATGATGTGCCTCTTAGTCGGAGGCCCAAGATCCCAGGAGGTTGCTGGTGTAAGTCCCAGAGCTTAGAGGTCTGAGAATGTGGAATTCTGATACTCAAGCCTGGAGGAGAAAGACATTCTGACTCCAAAAAAGAGAGGGAGGAAGGAAGGGAGGGAGGGAGAGGGGTGCAAGAATTCTCCCTTCTTTTACTTTTTTGTACCATCTGGGTCCCTAGCTAAATGAATGATGCCCACTACATTTCACATTGAGGAAAGATCATCCTCACTTATTCCACTGATCACTCATCAGTGGGCTCTGGGGACACCCTCAAGGCACACACGGGTCAGCACGATCATTCTAATCAAGGTCTAAACAACCTGTGTTTCAGCAAAAGGAGCAAGAGGGGCTTGGTGCCCACTGAAGCACTGAAAATAATTAATGCAGTGACTAAGAATAAATAATGCTTTACCACTGTCATCAGGTGACACTCCAACTCAACAAGCTCAGGGAGATTATCATCAGTTGTATGAATGCTAAACACCATCACATGTATCTTATAAAGGAGAGGCTGAAGGAGCTTGGCAAACACAGAACAGGCCATATGAAATTGAGGGAGAGGTTGGAGAAAAGGGGCCACAAACCAAAGAATGCCAACAGACACTAGAAGCTAGAAGATGCAAGGAAGAGATTTTCCCTAGAGCCTCTAGAGGGACTGCAGCTGGCTGACACTTTCAATACGGACCAGTGACACTGGCTTTGGATTTCTGGGCTCCAGAGCTGTCAGAAGATAAAGTTATGTTGTTTAAGCACCTCAGTTTGATAATTTGATGCATTAGCGCCAGGAATCCAAAGCAAATTTAAACCTTTCCAGTGAAAAAAATTTCACACATTCACTTTAATGTTGCAGGTAATTCTGATCCTTTCACAAAAATCCTGGAGAGAAATAATCCTATGAGCTAAATGCTGAAAATTTCACATTTAGGGAGGGATAAATATTAGAAAAAGAGTGTTTCTGACACAGTGACCATATATCAAAATAAATTGTATTCAATTGAATCAGATATTTCATTATAATAGCTTATATAGTTTTTTTTTTTCTTTTTAAGATTAGGAAAAGTATCTTAAATGTCAGAGAAAGACTATGATTGTGCCACTTAATCTTAATAGTCAACTTGACTGGATTAAGAGACTTCCAGGGAGCTGATTGGATTATGGGGCGCTCTATTCATCAGCAGGTTAATCCACTGATGTTCTTAGCTGAATATGCTGCTAGGGTGTGGGGGATATTTCTCGCCACGCCTCTTCCCCTGTGTTCCACCTCCTCCTATCCATGAAGCGAGCAGCTGTGCTCCACCACACCCCTCTGCGGCGATGTTCCTGCCTTGCAGCCAGCCCACTATAGACTGGAACCTCTGAAACTATTAGCTAAGCAAACCATTTCCTCCTTTAAATTGTATGTTAGGTATTTTGTCCCAGCAACAGGAATGTTGGCCAATACACTGATTGAATATTTTAATCTTTCTTCTCATTTGCTAGTTTTTTTTTTTTTTTTGGTGGGTACCAGGGGTCGACCTCAGGACCTCGCTTGCCAGCAGGCGCCCGTGCCGCTGAGCGATATCACCGGCCCTTTTTTCGTATGTGGGTTCTAGGAGTCGAACTCGGGCCCTTGCGCTTGCCAGGCAGGCGCTTAAGCCGCTGAGCCATCTCACTGGCCCTCATTTGCTAGTTTTAAAAATTATTTTCCAAATTATAAAAACAGCAAATCTTCTCAAAGAGTCTCCTTTTTACTGAGAAAGGTATTCTCTCTGAAGTCTCTCTGCCTACATATTAATGGTCAAAACTGTGTCACGTGACTCTCCATTTCTCACAGCATCACAAAAAAGGCAGAAGAAAGGCATAGAAATTGGGAGCTGCTAAAATGTTTAGTCATATATATGTGAAGTTTTAATGTGCCATGATTTATTATTTCAAAGTGCTTCATTAAATTCTTTTCAGCTGATTGAATTGGTGGTTTTTTAATTTTGTTTTCTCTGGATCCACAAAGTATATTCATATACAAATAGAGTCAATGAAGAGACACAATTAATTTCAGTTAGAAAGGTCACCACTTCACAGCAAAAGTCTTTCTACCAGTGTTAATAAGTATGCCTAGCCATTCATATTATCCACAGTCGACACTGAGAAGATTCAAACTGGTTTCATGTCGTACTTATTCAGCAATATTCAGCAGCAACACAAAGTGCTAAATGCTGGCTACGTTTGGAGATGTTAAAAAAGGTGGACATTCCAGACATAATATATGGGCCCAATATAAGCACAGCATAGCTCACTGGCTAAAAGTAGGACTGTTTGTTTTCTTATTTCCTGAGTCACTGGGGAATTTTGTTTAGTTATGCAGTTTTCCAATTTCCATTTAAAACAATGCCTCTGCATGAATATTGTAGGTTGAATTGTGTTTCAGAAGAAAAATTAGTACCTGTGCATGTGATTGTATGTGGAAACAGAATCTTTCTAGATGTAATCACGTTAACATGATGTCATGAAGGTAAGCCCTAATCCATTATGACTGGAGTTCTTATGAGAAGAGACAGAGAGGGCCGGTGAGATGGCTCAGGGGCATAAGCGCCTGCCCGGCAAGAGCAAGGTCCTGAGTTCGACTCCCGGGCACCCACATAAGAGAAAAGGGCCGGTGATATTGCTCAGTGGCACGGGCGCCTGCTGGCATGCGAGGTCCTGAGGTTGACTCCTGGTACCCACAAAAAAAAAAAAAAAAAAAAAAAGAAAAGAAAAAAAAAAAAAAGAAGAGACAGAGAGATTTAAGGAGAATATGATGTGACCACAGAGGCAGGCAGTGAATTAATGCATCCATGAGCCAAGAAACACCAAGGATTGCTGGTTTTACCAGAGGCTAAGAAAAAGTAATGGAACAGATTGTCCTCTAGAGCCTTTAGAGAGAGCATGACTATTCTGACGACTTGATTTTAGACTTTAAGTGTCCAAAACTGTGGTGAGAATATTTCTGATGTTTAAAGCTATCCAGTTTGGGGGAACTTTGTTATGTATCTCTAGGAATATGATACACCAAAAATAGTAATTACTTGCTGGTTGAAATATCAGTAGTACCACTATGAGGCTCTTCAAGATGTAATTTTATTTAACTCTATCCTATTCCATATCTGTATCCCTAATCTTTTCATTTACCTGGAGAGTTTCCCAGTGTTACTTTCTCTTCTTTTAATTTATTAAATGATGGTCTTTTCTAAATTAATCTACATTTAGAAGGAAGGGCAGCTTTGAGCCTGGCATTCAAGAGCAAGAGAATGGTGGCACTGGGAGATGGAAAATCCCTGTTCACATTATTGCTAAGGTCCGAGATGCTTCTGAAAGATACACTTCACCTAAGAGCATAACAGACTGGAACCTCAGAATGGCTTGTGTTTGAATTGGCAGTTCATATTGGGGTTGGGTTTCCCTGAGAAACAATTGTTGTACTAGAATTAGGCGTGTAGGAAAGATGTCAAGAAAAAATATCTGAAAAGGAAAAAGGAGAGGGAGCTGGAGAAGGTGTGGGGAGCTTTCAGACCATACCACTGATTTGACACAAGTGAAGAAGATTTAGAAATAGAAGAAAATTTTGATAGGAAGACTCCTGCTGCAGCACAGTTCCCAGAAATTTTCCATCAGGTTAATGGGAAGCCTTGCACCAAAGTTACTCATCAGAGGAGTCCCTTGTCCCAGGAACGCATTAGTAGGTTCCATCACCAGGTTCCATCATCATCTAGGAGCACATGCAGAAAGCATAGCTTCCCCTGGAATTGGCTGTGTCCAGTGGGACAGTATCTGGGCCATCCAGTCAATTGTGCTGTAGGCAGCAGGACATCTGAGCAGCCTAATTTCATAGCTGAAACCAGAACAAATTTTGGGTATTGCCAGGAGGCTACCAGAGGGCTAGCATCTTGAGTAATGAGGCATCTTCATCTGAATTCTATTACTGATCATTGCAATGATGGTTACATTTTGGCCATAGCTGGTCAGAAGCAGTTCTCTTATCAGCTTGCTCGGTGGCACCAAGCTCCTGTCAGTGGGTCCCAACTGTGTTGCTGGCCAGGAGCCTTGTCCCAAGCACTCCAACTGAGAAAGGATCTATGGGATCAGGTCTTTGATGAGATCCATGCTGGCTTATGGAGAGCTTGACAGTGGCAGTCCCCGACTGCAGTGGTTCCAGCTATTCCTCTCAGCAGCAGGAGTGATTTGCTCTGGTAGCTGTTTCCAGTGCTCATCATCCATTGTTTGCTCTCATTGTGTTCTTGTCAACGATACTCTTCTTGCTCAATCAAATGCTGCCCAAATTTTAAAGTGCAGCTCAATTCCAGTGGCCAATTGTTTCTAGAACACATCATCCATGTAGCCTATTTTTCATTCAATCGAGCATTTCCTGGCTTATTAACTTTCCCTGTGTACTCAACCTTGTTTCTCTAATACTGGGTGTGATACATTTTGAAATGTATGTGCCAGTATATATATTTCTCTATGGGGCTAAAAATTAGAAAAATGTTGACACCATTGATATTATTTCAATAATTACTCCAGTGAATGCCTACAGTGACTACGGCTCCAGAAACCATTCCCGGCTCTGTAGGTGCTGATCGTGTTGTTCGTATTTCCAGACACAGATGACGCATTGTGAGATGGTGTTGCAAACTTCGGGGTGCTAAAAAGTATTTCAACTTAATTTCTAGTCAAAACGACCTTGCAAATATTGAATTAAATGATTATAAATTATAATTGTTTCTATAATATGTTTCAGAGCTTTTATTTAATATATTCTTTGGCATCGTGAATATTTAAAGAGTAACAAAGTATTCAATCAAAGAGTTTCTTCCTCTTATTTTCCTCCTCCTTCTTTTCTTCCTCCTTCTTCTTTTGCATCTTTGAGGGACTAAAAGTGTATTTTATTTTTCAGAAAAACTACATTGAATATCTGACTTTCTCAGGGGTGATTTTATTTTTATGAGAAAGTCTAGGAGACCAAAACAAATGTATGATCTAAAAGAGTGGAACTTGGGGCACTGAGAAAACCAGGAAGGTTGTGAAGAAGAGGAGAAAGTGGTTTGGTGTGGTTCTGAGGCTGGCTGGCATTGATCTTTCTAGTGACCTTGTAGAAGCTCATGTTAAGTGCTTCAGTTATGCAGCATGCTGTCCTGATTTTGATTCAAAATGAATTGTTATATTATTCACCGACTTCATGTTATCCCTTGTCCCTTCTCTCCCCCACTTCAGAGCTGAGCTCTTTCCCAGTGATACATCTCTGCAAGCTTAGAAAAACAGGAACTGCACAACTCCTCCGTTCTCAACAACGAATCCTTAGTTTTTAGCCTAAAGCCAGGATGCTATCTGAAGAGCTGTGGCATTTCCTGTCTGGTTGGGAACACTTCAAGGTTATCAGATCCAACAAATAGCTACTGAGCAACAAAAATGTGCAAATTCCTTTGTTTTATGTTTGCCTAAGGTCATAGTTTTCTCTGTTCCTCGAGGCAACTTAGATTAATGAAACAAACCTGAAGTTGGCAGTCTGATTACTTAATGTTTTACTAAATACCTTGTTCTGATTTTGAGTGTTAAGTGAAAGTACAGTAAGATATTCATTAAGGTTGGGACCCAAACTATTCTCTTTTTAACTTGTGCATGTATCATGATTTTTCTCTAAAGCTTTACGTTTCAGATGTTTGTTGTTTAGTCCATTATTTAAAAGTTGTACGACGGTGTGGGAGTCTCTAAGCTGTGATCATTAGTTCTCTATGAATTCTTCACAGCTGGTAAACGCCAATACATGTAGCTAATATATTTATTTGAAGTAACCAAATTCATTTCATGAGTGCTTTTCTGATAGAAATGTTATTTCGCATTTAAACTTACTGTTTAAAGATAACATTATTATCACTATTAATGTGATTTCTTTTGCCCAGGGATCAATAATGCTTCATAGACGCCAGTTCAGTAATATTGCTTTGTTGCACATATTTCCAAACACAGGGCAGGTGCAGTTATCAACACTCAAAGTCACAGAGAAGGCAACATTCAAGCTTTATTTATATACATTCATATAAATAAACATTAAATTATCTCACTCAGGAAATGTTACACTCTCTGTCCCTTTCCCTCCACCTCCACTTGGAATGGCGTGTTAATCTCAAGCTGAGACTGGCTTGCTACTCTGTTGTGTCTTGTTTTTGGACTTATTTTGGATATCAGCCTGGTGAATCTTGGGGAGATCCAAGCCTGGACTTGAATCTTGGCCTGTAATGTGGAGGCCGATGGGTCAGGAGGACAGTGGAGGAGACAACATGTGCCTGCTCCTTACCGCAGCCCTGTGGGGAAGAGGAAGTACTGTGAAGAAGAGGCAGAATTGAATGAAAAAAAAAAAATATATATATATATATATTCATCCTTAACACAGAGTGAAGAAAAAGAGATTCACTCCATTGTGCACAAGGAAAACACCGCACCTGAGGGCCAGAAGTCTGGAGAGAAGGCAGAGACATCATGGCACCTCTCGGATTTGTGGCTTTAGGAATGCTGCCATGATCACCTCCATGATCACTGTCACTGAGGCCTTGGGCGATGGTAATTGGTTTCCTCTGAATGGCTTCATAGGTGGTGGGCATCACAAGGAGGTTGCTGTGGGAGAACCTGTGATTTGTTTGGGAACAGGTAGTGAAGCCCTTTGTAGAATGCCCCAAATCCTGGAGAGAATCCCTTGTGAGGAGGAAAATTTTTGTTATTTGACCTCACTTTGTCCTCTCAGGTTGGTGGGGGCCAGAGAAATTCACATATGGGCTCCAGCAGTAAATGAGGAACATTTTGAGTCTAAAAACAAGGAACTTTTTGGGTCTAAAACGAGGAACATTTTGAGACTAAAACTTCATTTGTTTAAAGCATTCAGAAACATTTTGGAATGAATAAGATTCAATAAGTGCATATCTTATGAAGCTTCCCTCAGTTAACTGAGTCTAAGTAATGCAAAAACATTTATCAAATAGAAGAGTTTAGCAGTTTATAAGTCTGAATCTTGGTCTTTTAAAATCCTGTGACTCCTGTCTTAGGGAGTCACTCAGAAATTCTCACAGGGGTGACAAGTTGAGGATGATGACTAAGTTTCCTTCCAGGTGTGGAGCCAGCTTGGAAATAACTACAGTGCATTTTGACTGATTATCTTATGCGCTTACTTTAAGATAGTTATGTCTCCCTGATTTATTTTTATTGTGTTATATAACAAAATCTTTTCCAACACAGAAAAAAAGATAGGACTGCCTGAGTAGGTATGCATTAGTTTTTCCAGGGATGGTTTTATATTTTGTTGGTTCTTAGAGCGCTACTCTGAAGTTTACTCGTGTTTATTGTAATGAGGACTAAAGATAGATTGCTATCCTCATTTTTGTTTTTCACCATTTAATATCCAAATTGAAAAGGGTCTTTGAACTAGTATCCTAAATAAGTTAATTTGAGGAAAGAATCAACTGATGTCAGAGAAATGACGTACCATCCCAGGGTAAATAGTTCATTCTTTCTCTTCTCTCTCCCTTTACATTTTTTATTGGTATATATAGACTGTTTAATTATAATATATGTTAGTGTTAATAAAAAGCTTTTCTTTCTTCCTTTCTTTCTGATGCATAGGATACAGTACCTTATAAGCATTTTTTTTATTCCTCATAGTACAAGTAACAATTATAAGTGTCTATGGATGTCATTTGTATAGATGTAATTTAATTTTATACTGTATTTTTTCATGGAGCATTGACTCTAAACATTTTGAATTATTTCTTTTTTTTTTTTTTTTGTAGGTACCGGGGGTCGACCTCAGGACCTTGCGCGCCAGCAGGCGCCCGTGCCGCTGAGCGATATCACCGGCCCCTTTTTCGTATGTGGGTTCCGGGAGTCGAACTCAGGCCCTCGCGCTTGCCGGGCGGGCACTTAAGCCACTGAGCCATCTCACCGGCCCGAATTATTTCATTTTTAAGTAAGCGCCTTATTTTATTTTCCTAATATATTAGTACATTTAATTTTTCCATATTTCTGTATTTTACATTTGCATTACTCTTTTCATTTGTGGTATTCTAAATAGAAGTAATACTTTTTATTATTGAATTCTTTCACTATAATCTGAAACTTTTAATAATTAGAAAAGCAAATCAGTGAAAAATAGTTGTTTAGTGTTGTCTGCAATAAGGTTAGAGATCATTTAAAAATAACATTATGTGATTTTAAGAGAACACATACCTCAGGCTTTTGTCATTTCTTACTTAAAGTAACTTGCTTAGCTATACTCTTTAGCAGAACTGTTCACCTTCTCAGGATCTTCCTTTATTTAATAGCTCCTTTTTTTCTGAAATAGTCAACTTTCTCTCGACTGGCTTTTCCCCTCCCCTATAATCAACAACAACCTTTCCTTATTAATAAAAACAAACAAAGAAACAAAATATCACCACTCTTCTTCCACAGACCTGTGACTTCCTTTACTTTCCTGTTGCTATGAAATGTCTTAGAAAAACTACCTCTGCCTTCCGTGCCTACCCAACCTCTCTCTTACCAAATGACTTTGTCTCAGTTTATTTGTGCTGCTATATAAAAATACCACAGACTGGGTAATTTATTAACAATATAAATTTATTTCTTACAGCTCTGGAAGTTGGGATGTCAGTTACCATGGTGTCAACACTGGTGTCTTGTAAGGTCTGCTCTCTGCTTCCTGTGTCCTCGCATGGCAGAAGGCAGAAGGGCGAGTGCATGCTCCCTTCCACTTGATGTCCTTTTGTGAAGGTGCTAATCCCACTCATGAGCATGACTCATGACTTAATCTCCTACCAATGCTGTATCTCTTAATATTACTATGAGGGCTTATGCTACAACATGGATTTTGGAGCAGACTAACATTTAAACCATAGCAAATTTGCTCAGGTCTCAACAGCCAGTTCTTTGATGTGCTGCTACCTCTCTGAGCATGGGGTGAATTTCCTTGAAACCTTATGTTCTCTTGACACTTATGACATGACCCTGTTTATAATTGTTGAGCTATTTTGGTTCATTGCTATTTCCCCAATTTAATTTCATGTACTTAGCTTATCACAGGAAAAGTAACAGTTTAGTTATATAAACACAACACTACTGGCATAGGATTTAGAACACTTTCATCATCCAATTTCCTAAAAGTTAAATTGAAATTGGTAAGATTCTGATTTTGACAAGAGATACATGTGGGCTTCAGGTTCCTAGTGTATCACAGAACTTTCAGTGATGGAGTTAGCATAAAACTGTAAGATGTAACAGAATTTTAATCATCCTCTAAGCACTCTTAATTGTTATTAAAAGAGAGAGATTGAGATTTACACGCAGACTTGCTGTGACTAATGTCAGCTCAGTGGGCTGTTACCCTCTTAGAAACCTCTTCAAAGTGATTGAAAGGTTAAGAGCTACTCGGTTTTAATATTTCTGATTCCTCCACATTGCACAGTGCTGGCAGCCTCTGCACGCACACTCTGATATAATTCAGGGCTTCTGGCAGAACCGTCTCTTCACTCCCTAGATAGTTACTTATATTCTTTTGCATTATATTTATTCAGTCAACACTTGTTGAACCCTGGTATGGGTGAAGTCCTGTATTTGTCACTGAGTATATGGAGATTGATAAGATACAACTCTATTCTACTTTGTAGTCCATCAGTGGAAACAGACATATGACAGAGTACTCATAAAATACTTAAAATGGAACTTTCTTCTGCATGGTAAGTGTGGCTTTGAGAAATAACTCCTTTACCACTCCACATTTACTTCATGGAACACAGAGATTAATCTAAACTTAAGAAAGTGAGCCAAACCGTTCCATTCAGGGCTTTTACATAAAATTTGATATATGAATAACAAGAGAACAAAGTTTATTTTTTAAAAATTTGGGCAACTAGGACCTTCCATATAGAGGGAACTAGTCTAAGGATAAGGACATGAGACAAAGAGAACTGTAAGTAATGGATGGAATGAAGCCAGGTCATCATTACATCATTTATATCCCTTGTTCCTGTCTTGCTCTCTTGAACCATTAAGAGTTGATACTAATGTATACCCGTTAGTATAAGGTGAGCAGCACATACTTACTGCCTTCCTTCATGGAATACTACTTTTTCTTAAATAGTCAAGACTCTCTTGACTGGGATCCTCCTCTTTTACCTATGAACACCATCAACCTGATAGTAAAAGCACTAAGAAATCATATAAGGGCAACATGGGAATCATAGCTGCAGAGGTCCAACCTAGACAAATAAGGCTAGGCTGGATGAAATCAGTAACGTTTTCCTGAAAGGGATAAACAGCATTCTTTGAATAGAGTCCAAGTCTCCCAGAATGCTGTGTACAAAAGTACCAGCATCCTCCAAATACTAGGTTGCACTGTTACACACTCAAATGTTGCATTACTTCACTTTAATCATTAACTGAAATAAATAACTTGGTCAGTAAATTATTTGAAAATTTTATTTCATCAGAAATGGTATAGATGGAAGTTTGATATATCACAAATAGCATAATTTATTAAGTATGTAAAACTTGGGAGGTTTGTCATGAGATTCATTGGGCCAAAAAATTCTCTGCAATCTAACACATGGCAGAGGTTAAATTTTGGCCTGAGCTGCCATATCTCCTGCATTTTACCTTCTTAAAACTCAGCACACTGACAGTGATTTTCCCTTGACAGAATGAACTCCCCAAAGGTAGAGCTGGCGTCCCTCTTGTGTTTAGTGGGTCCTTCAGGTCTGCCCTGGCATCTGACACACTGAGAGGCATTCAGCACATCTGTACAGAATACTCTTCAAGGTGGGAACACTGCATGCTGTGTGAAGCCAGGAATCTTCCAGTATTCAAAGTAGATGTCAGAATGAGAAGATAACGACATGGAAAGAAAGAAGAAATGTCTGTTGTGGCACGGAGGGTAGGTGGTAGTTCTGCTGGACCGAAGTGGGAACACCTTCTTACTCTTGCCTCATACCCAGAACACACTGTGAGTACAGCTCAGAGGGACTCACTAGTTGTCCTGGAGGAGCTATAACTGGTAAGACTTTCTAGGGGCCAGAGAAAATGTGTTCCATAGAGTTACAAAATATCAGGGAACCTAGGTTGAGAATAAACCCATCTTAGTGAAATGCTATGGTCAAGGAAAAGAAAGATACAGGTGCTGTCATCACATAATATGCAGTATCATGAAGGCTGTAAGTTTAATAATTTCTTTTCCTCCTTTCTGTTTCTCTCTCTCTTAATTTTTAAGTTATTATAATGCAGTTGTGATATTATTGCCAGATATTTGAGCCTTTGTAAAATATCCATGATGTAAATTTCTTGGGACAGTGCATATTAAATTTTATTAAAGCAATCACATATGCAAAGTAATATAAACATGTATATTTACCATCGCAAATTTGAGAAGCTGTAAGTAATCCATAGGTGTTTATTAATTTTTGAATACACAAATTTGAAAAATAAATATACAGAGAATGAACGTCCATTATTCTTCAACTATTATCAACTCATGACCAACCTTGTTTACATTCTCACCTCTTTCCAACACACCCTCCTATTTTTATTATAATGTAGACTTCATATAATTTATCAAAATATTTTATACATTTTGAATGATAAAAGCTTTTTAAAAATATGACCACAATGATTGTATCACTGTTTTTAAAATTTTACTTTTGTGGCTTGCAGGTAATTAGAATTAACTAGTGAAGTTAATATTTTACTTACAGTGGTGGATACTGACTTCACCCGTTTCCATCAAAAGGATGCCATTTGAAATTAGTAATTTGTTTCATATTTTAAAATTTTCTTCTAAATAGATTAAACAAGACTTCTAAGTTCTCATTAACAGTGTTAATTTGCTCATGACACTCATATCACTTATTAATGGAAAAAAATGTGTTCCTTAATTCTGATAGAGAACTCAAATTAGCAGTGTCAGCTGATAATATTCACTCATTCCATGACTTTTTCAGTGTTTTATACTTTACAAGCTAAGATGTGCTTAAAATGCTTAATTCACTTTTCACAACAATCCTCTCAACTGCTCAATATTGTATTCATCCTAGTTTTAAAGAGGAGGAACGAAAGCTCAGAGAGGTGGAGTGAGCACTGTAAGGCCCTCAGTCAATTTCCAAAACAGAAATTCTGTCTCTAACCCTGGGTCCCAACCACTGAATCACACTGTTTTCCTAGAAAACCTTCTACTATTGCTTTCATGCAGAGATCCACATTTTACATGATCTAATTTTCAGACCTCTGAGAAAAGGAGAAAGGTAAACATACCACTGTGTGTCCCCTTCCTACCCTGAGCAGGCTGCTGTCACTCAACAAAATGTTTTTTCCTTCATCACACACGCCTGTGACACAGCTGCAGTGCTAGGCTAGCAATTTCATTGAATCAGAAGATGAAACTTGATGAGCAACTTTCTTCTCCAGAGAAAATGATTTCCTGTCTGAGAGGGGTTTTCCTTCCAACATAAAATTATCTTCCTTTAGCTTTGCCAAAGTCATGTAATTAATGATCTATAGTACTGTATATACCATTTGCTAAAATAAATACCATGCTTTAAAAAATTTATAATTGGTCCTACTACTCCTTGTTTTCTTTTTCTTGCTGCCATACTGATAAGGCTCATTCCTGACCATTTATTTTTATCATTTCTGTTTTCAATGACCATTTTATGTTTTATTACTATGGACAGATAAAAGACTTGATTCATATTATATATACAGAATTGATTAATAGAACACTCACAAACAAACAAGTTGAAAATTTGACCATTCTTAGAGACATTATTGCTCTTAATCAAATAAACATTTGGAACATGTTTTTATATAAAGGAGGAAAAGGATTTTTGAACATTGGAGAAGAGACAGTTTTATCTAACACTTGAAAGCATTTTGAAATTAATATACTAAATAATTATCGTACTTTAGCAATTGTGATGAATCTTTTTGTCTGTCCTTTCTTTTTGGAACAGCAGTACTACTCCCTCTCTCCTGACCTGTAATTGTAGTGAGAGTCTGATCATAATCCTTGGTCCTGTTTCCTTGGCAGCAGTGATGGTCTAATGATGATAGTTCCCCACACTGCTGGACACGGTGATTGGTTCAGGGGCTGATCTCTGACCAATCCACCCAGAAAAAGATCCTTCCACAAAGGTTCTGTGGTTGAGTCTGTGGCCGTTTATTGTGGATCATAGGTAAGTAAGATGGAAACAGGAGTTTCTGAAGCCAGAGCTCCTACTTCGGTCTGTGATAATGCAGCCCACCTACAGAGGGAAGAGGAGAACCCACCTGGGGGAGGGGAGCTTGAGAGGGTGGGGGTTCTTGGAGCTGCTGACCAGCCGTTCTTCCCCTTTTCTGCCCACATTTTGAAAGGTAGCCAAAATCACTTTCCTGTCTGCTATTTTTTTTTCTAAGCTATTTAAATTTTTATCATTTGCAAATTTAAAAAATCTCTAGTACTATTCACAATATTTTATTCTAACACAGAAGTATTCATAGATTAGAATTTCTTTTCTTTCACGGGCTGTGTATCATTGGGCGAGTCACTTACACTCTCTAAACTTCAGTCTGTCATCTATCATAGTAATAATATTTATTTGTCATGAGTTGCTTACAGAGTGTATGGATTTAATGAGATGCTGCTATATATAACATGCATAACTTATAGCCTTTAAATATTATTTTCTGGGCTGGTGAGATAGCTCAGCGGCATGGGCACCTGCTGGCGCGCGAGGTCCTGAGTTCAGCCCCAGGTACCCACGAAAAAAAAATAAATAAATAAATATTATTTTCTGTGGAACATTTTGTTTACTCATTGAGGTGGAAAATGTAGTAGGTTGAATTCTTCATGCCTTCCTGTATCCACGTCCTTTGTCTGTAGGTTTGTAGTTTTTCTCTCTATAAATGGACATGCTTCCACATTCCACTGACTTTTAACACGGCCATATAAATTATTTTGACGTATGAGTTGTTAGCAGACTTAACACAAGCACAGGCTTGAATAGTGTGCACAGTGCAGTCTGTTCTCTTGATTGTGCTCTGTGATTGCCCCTAACACACCCCAGCTTCTCCTAGAGGATGTGAGATTTGTGGAGCAGAGTTGCTTCAGGAGACCCAGTCTCTTGAGTAAAATAAGTGCTTTCTGTCCTATGCCTTTGAGGTTATGTAGTTATGATACGGCAATGAATGGGTCAATCTAGCAGTTAAGAGGCAGTTCTAGTAGACAGATTTTAATTCAAACTAATCCTTAGAAAAACATTCAATACAAATGTGTATTTTTGTACCAATAAAATCTGTTCATTAAAAATCTAGTACAGAAAGGTTTTGCATCCATAGATATCATTGTAAAGATGATCAAGGATACTGGTTCCTCATGCGAATATAATCAGAACCCTGAATCCCATGAGAATATTACAAATATGGCTTCTTGTAAAGTTACACGAACTAATGGATGCTTTAATGCCCACGATTAGTCTGTAATCCGTAGGTTCAGAATCCCCGGTCTAGCGAGTCACAGTACAGGAACACTGAGCGTGCTGTGTAGCATAGAAAATCTAGCTTGAGAAAACCTTGTGATTCTGACAAATGATATAGAAATAAAAGCTGTTACTGATATATGTATTTTGGCCTGTTCTTATGTGATGTCCTACGGTTTATTCAATCTGAAGAATATGCATATAGTAATTATTTGATTTATTATGTATATGTAGTTGGCGTTTAGCACCTGCTATCGTATGTGGTGTGTTTCCTTTCCTCATACGTCTCTGCTATATGTGTCTACACATCAACTTTACAACAGAGCTCAACAGAAAAAAGAATGAAAAAGGTTGAATGTGATTAAGACAGTGTTCATGGAAAAGAGGGAAACAGGTTGTCCTGTGGAGTGTAGGTGGGCTTTATTCAAAGGGTGGATAGACTAAATAGAGATAAAAGCTGAATAAAGGAGTATTTGCTCATTCTGCCTATCTTTGAGATGAGACATTGGCTGTCTGCCTTCAGACTGGAACTGACATTCTGGTTCTTAGAACCTTTGAACTTGCAACAGAACTGTGCCATTTGCTCTCCTGGGTTTCTGTCTCTGTCTTTGTCTCTCTCTGTCTCTGTCTCTCTCTCTCCTTCCTTCCCCTCCCTCTCACATACATTGTGTATATGTATATATAATCTCTGAAGAACCTAGACTAATATATGTGTTGAGTGGGATATTGTTATCAGAATGTGAATCTGGTGAGGTGAATTCATCTAGTTTACCTAGTAGAAATACAGAGGAGTTTAACAAAACAACAAACTAGAGGTCAGTGAGACTTTGTAGGAACAGAGAGACAAAACAGAAGTGTACATATGCAGAACTGTGGTCTGGTTTGCTTTCTATTGCTGATTAGAGTGAGGGTAGCTTAGAGATAGCGGTATTTTGACTAGGACTAGTTAAGTCTGCCAAAACTGCTTTACACATTCACCTCTTTACTGGTCAAAAGGACTCTGCCTTATGGCAGCTGTATTAAGTGTAGGTAAAGTAAACAAGACTTAAATGTAACTTTATAGTAACATAAAGTTTCTATTGGAGATGGTTTGTGTCAAAGGCTGAGGGGATTGAATTTCTAGGCACAGGGAATTTTTTCTTTTGTTTTTCCACTGCTGTCACTTTTGGATGAAGAACTTTTGAGTATTTTATCCACGTTGTCTTGTGTAGTGTCCTCCGGATTTACTGTTTATGAAGAAGTCCTAAAAGTTGGAAACCCAGGACTTGGGAAAGGTGAAAAATCATTGTTGTGTGCCTGCTGTTGGGGTTGCTGCTCCGTGTAGAGATGTAGAGAGAGATGAAGTCAGTTGCATCAATAAGGAACCAACTGTACAGGGCCTGGAATATAAGGTAAAATAATAATAATAAAAAAAGTGTTTCTGATCCTTTTAGTTACAGCAGTTGTATAAAAATTATGACAGTGATAATCACATGAGAACATAGATTAATGGATTGGAGTTTTAAAATATCACGTGAACTCAGGTGCACCCCACACCACATCCAGGCTGTTTATAATATGCACAATCATACCAAGGACCTGGAAGACAAAAAGTTTGCCCCACAAAACAATACCTATATTAGAGCAGCAACTCTGTATTTAACACAATATTAAAATACCTATAATATCATCTGAAGAAAATGACAAAGATAGAGAAAAAAATGGGTAAAAACATTCTTTGTTACTACTTTATTCCCCAAAAAATAAGTGATAAGAAAAAATAGTTCGAGATTTAATGAAATGATGCAAGAAGTTAGCGTGCATGGGTTAATATTTACAAATTAGGGGACCCATGTATGATAGATTGCAAGGTGAGGGAGCAGTAAGTGTGTTTCTAAAATAGAAAAGAGGCAGCAGTGATGGGGTTATTGGAAAATGAAACAGTAGTTATAACCACTGCTCAGAACTTGCATCTTGCAAAGCTGAGTCACTTCAGGGACTAAAAAAGCAAGTCACGTGATGATGACTACACATAAGAAGGCTGACAAGCCAGTGTCACCAGAAGTCAGTGAACTTGTTTTTTTTAAGTAGAGTTGGTGGCGGAAGCAAAGTTAGGAGCAGTTTGCTATGATTGGTATTAACATACCAGAGATCAGCAACAAGGGACGGGGCAGGGGAAGTATGGGGAAATAACTTGTGAATGGTAGATATAAAAAGATTTATTTCTTTTGCAAATGAGTGAAATAAAAGAGATTGGGGCATTTACTTTAAAAAGGTTTATTCAGATATAGACATACAATAGCATATAGACATAGGATAGCATGTTTCCTATCCTAATGGGAAATACAATTAATAGCAAAAGAAAGTTAACAAAATTCACTCTCTCATTCTCTCCCCCCCACTCCCTGCCCCCTCCCCCTTCTCTCTCTTTGGTTTTTTGAGACAGAATCTCACTGTGTAGCCCAGGCTAGCCTCAAACTTGTGTCAATCCTCCTGCCTCAGCCTCCTGAATGCTGAAATTACAGGCATGCACGACCACGTCCCAATTCTTTTTTGATTATTTAAAAATTGGAGGGGCCAGTGAGATGGCTCAGCAGCATAAGTGCCTGCCTAGCAAGCGCGAAGTCCCGAGTACGACTCCCGGAACCCACATATGAAAAAAGGGCCAGTGATATCGCTCAGCGGCACGGGTGCCTTCTGGCGTGCGAGGTCCTGAGGTCGACCCCTGGCATCCACAAAAAAGAAAAGAAAAGAAAAGAAAAGCTTAATTCTGCCATAAATGTCAAGTGGCAAATAAGTTTTTCTAAAATAATTTAAAAATATACATTAAATACTATATTTGAATATAATTTTAAAGGTTCTAAAGATTTATTGTCAGTATTGACTATATAATGCATGTGTTTAAGGGATGTAATACTTTATTGCTTTAAATTTAAAGCTTCATCCTATATCATTTTTAATGCACACTTAATGTGATATAATATGATGGTTAAATTAATAAATAATTTACAAAATTAATGTGCTAATAAACAAATGATGCATCTCCAAGTCATTTTTAATGTATAAAAGCATGAATTGATGGAGTCTGCATCTTTGAATTATAAGTGTGTTTGTCTCTTTAGTATATTCTTTTAAATCAGATTTATGCTTTATTTTATGGATTAATTTGTGAACCAGGACAGGAAGAAAATTTAAAATCTTCACTCGGCTTCGCCTGTTAAGGATCGTGGCACTTAGAAAAGTACAGAATAAAAAAGCATTGCATCCTATGGAAACCTTTAGCTGAAGAAAACTTTCCTGTAGGAGGCAGTCCTCCCTGCTGTGATGTCTTGGGAACAGGCAAATGGGGCCTGTGGTTGAGAGTTGGTGAACAGGGAGATCTTCATAGAAATAAGTGTTGAAGTTATTTTCTTTTTATAGCCAGGATCAGATGAATAAACACTGTCATTGTCAATATTCTGTTTCCAAAGAAAAAATAGAAGCAGCCTTCAATATATTCACGTGTAGCTTTTCCTATTTCTTCCCAGGAGAATGTTGATTTTGTTTTATTCTACCACGTAATGCATATGTCTTCTGCTTCTGCTTCAGCCATATTTATTCGTATTAAAGCTTTCCCACCTGGCTGGCAGAACTTCAGAATAGACAACATTTTAAAAAGAAAAGTTGATTTTGAATACCAAAGAGATTGTTCCAAAATTTCATCCTTTGTTTTAGTAAACAAGTGTACATATTTTAATGATCTTAAAGAGGTGTTGTTCACGGGCCATATAAACAGTCAGTGAAGTACCTGATATAAACTCAGAGTAAAATGACAGAGGGAAGGAAACAAGAGCCTGTGCCATACAGAATGGGCTCTGTGCCTGTGGTTGTTCAGTTCATGAGAAATTTCCATTTCTTTTTTTTTTTTTTTTTTTGTGGGTACCGGGGGGTCGACCTCAGGACCTCGCGTGCCAACAGGCACCCATGCCGCTGAGCGATATCACCGGCCCCTTTTTCGTATGTGGGATCCGGGAGTCGAACTCGGGCCCTCGCGCTTGCAAAGCAGGCGCTTACGCCGCTGAGCCATCTCACCGGCCTGAAATTTCCATTTCTAAACAATAGGCATCATGGGCATCTGTTTCATAAAAATCTTTAAAAATGTTTGTCTTGGATATCCCTACACTTGGATAACATGCAGGAAAAACTATCTTCTTTTGATTTTGTTTTTCTAATTATAAGGGCCTGATGAATCTGATTTCTTGTTGGTCCTCCAATTAAGTCGGTAGGGGGAGCCAGAGTTACTCAGCCGGTGGTCCTGACCTATGATGCTTCATTCAGGCAAGAAAGACGCATCCAGCAAACCTCCTTCACGTTCCAAATGATCAGAATAGGGACGGTGAGGGCAGCAGAAGTTTCCTGAATCAGACACGGCAAGATTTTTATTAAGTGTTTTGATGTTTATAAAGAAAAGACTTTGTTCAAATGAGGCCTTTATAATTTCCTATTATGAAGAGCAAATTCTGCATTACACGTGGAATATGCATTATATAATCTACTTATAAATGGTTCTTGGAAATATGTTGTGAGTTTGTGGAATATTATCCGAGGCACTGGTGTGCAAGTAGGTGCACAGAAGTAAGTTGCTAGGCTTTGTCTTAGTTCTCATTAAGATTCCTGGCCAAGCCACTACTTTTGCTCTTCTCAATGACTAGAATAGTATTCTAACAGATCTCTCTGCTTCCACTCTACTCCTATAACACTATTTCGACATGAGAGTCAGAGAGGTCCTTGACAAATACACCATTCTGTTAGAAAGCTTTCAGTGGCTTCCTACTTAGAGAAAAAAATGAAATCTTCACAATGACCTTGAAGATGTAATGACCTCATCGCCTGCTGCTTTGGCCACCTTAGCACTTGCAGCTTTCCCTCTGCTAACTTCGCTCCTCAAGGACTCCCTCCAGACTGAAGCTCATTTTTTTTTTTTTTGTGGGTACCGGGGGGTCGACCTCAGGACCTCGCTTGCCAGCAGGCGCCCGTGCCGCTGAGCGATATCACCGGCCCCTTTTTCGTATGTGGGATCCGGGAGTCGAACTCGGGCCCTCGCGCTTGCAAGGCAGGCGCTTACGCCGCTGAGCCATCTCACTGGCCCTGAAGCTCATTTTTGTCTTAGAGGCTTTGCAATGCCTGTTTCCTTGTCGAATTTTCTTCCCACAGGCAAACTCTAACTTCTTCAGTCTTTGCTCAAATATCACTTTCAAAATACTGTAAACTTAAGTTACACTGGTTCTCCTTATCCTGCCCTTCTTTTTTCTAGAACACTTATCACATTCCAATGTACTGTATAATTTGCTTAATTACTATGTTTATTTTTGTTTCCAGCCATTAGAGTATAAGCTCCAAGGTAAAGATTAAAAAAAAAAGAAGAAGCTTTTTATTTTCAGGTGATTTCTGATTCACAAGCAGTTGTCATGCAAACAATAATAATAATAATAATAATAATAATAATAATAATAATTCTGCACACCAGTCATATGCTGTTCCTCAATGGTAACACCTTGCAAAATTACAGTAAAATACCATGGCCAGAAAGTTGGTATTGCCAGAATCCATCCAGCTTAGTCAGATCTCATTAGTTTTGCATGTACTCACTTGTTAGTGTGTCTTTATTTTTATGCAGTTTTATCACGTGTAGATTTGTGTGACCAACACCACAATCAATATGTAGAACAACTCCTTTACAAGGATCAAGGCTAAAAATTTTTGTTTTATCATTGCTGTATTTGAATGCCCTGACTCACAGTGAGTATCCAATAAATATATGCTCAATAAATAAGTAAATATTTTATGCACTAGGACTTACATAAAATACTGTAATCATTGTATCTCAAATAATTTGAAATCCTACTCCAGGTTTTCTTGGTTGTTGTTAATTTTAAATATATTTATATATATTATTTTTTAGAATATATTCATCAGTCTATTGTTTCTAAAGTGCCAATTACTATGCTATGATTTCTAGAAATGTGAATTAATGTAAATCATAAAAGCAATGTTACTCAAGATTACAAAATTTATTAAATATCCTTGATATTCTAACTATTTCCTTTTCATTTTGGGGGGATGGGGTGGGGGAAGTGATGGTGCTGGAGTTTGAACCCAGAGCTGAGCTACATTCCCAGCCAACTTTCCATTTAAATGTAGTGTTTTTGGAAATATAAGACAAGTGTTTTACCGATAATTTAACCATACTTCACATATGTCCCAGAAAAATGGTATGAAAGCGACTAAGCATTGGTAAGCCATTCTGTAATCCTGCCCTCTTTTTTGAGGGAATTCATTAATACAGCAAAATTGGAATCAGACCAAGTCTCTTTACACCGAGCTGCTATTCTGACCATTTTTATCTACCTAAGTAAGAGTTTGTTGTCATGCTGACTCGCTCTCTAGTAACGGCCATAGTTGCTCAACTTCATCTGTTAATGTGAAACGGCTGACTTGTTCGTATGGAACCAAGAGTGCTTTCCTTCTTTGTGAAGTTTCTTTACATGTTCAGAAACTGAACTCAAATTTTTAACTGTACCAAAATAACAACACTGGGGTGGGTGGAGGAGAGTCATGAGAGACCTTCCAAATTCAATACTTCCTATCAAGATGGTCCTCCAATAAATGAACCTTAAAACCTTTCAGATTTTTTAAAAGCAGTAAGCCATTCCCTCTCTACTACATGCAAGAGTTAAAGACTAAAAATATGAAAGCAACCTAACTTCTTGCTATTTTACTGGGATATTATATTTGGAAGACATTGCTTATGATCAGAAAAAAAAAATAACAAACATAATTGAGGACCAGAGGAACAGCTTTTTGAGAAATACATCTTTCTTAGCCACTTAAGAACATTTCTGAGTCAAATATATCAAATTTTTATGAAGCCTGAAGTAATTTTAATATCTTCAGTGTTTGTTCTAATCATGTCTAATTAACAGTGGAATAGAAAAGTGTAGCTAAATCATGTGAGATTAAAAACATAATTGAAGGCCTATGGTTTGGCAATATTAAATGAGGAAATAGAAGAAAATGTTAACTGTCTAGCTTGGCAAAAATTTTATTAGATGAAAAGTATTCAAAGAAAGTGTAAACAAAAGGGTTAATCGATGTGATTAAAATGAAACATTTTATATTTCAAAAAGACTATATATGTGTGTGTTTATAAATATGTGTATATGTGTTTACATGTTTTATATAAATGGGAAAACATAACAGAATAGTTTAAAATGGAGAGGGAAAAAAGTATCATTACTCTATGAAGCATTTTAATAGGATTCTATGCTTTAAGCACTTTTCTAAGTATTTCACATGATTTATCTCCTAGAAATTTGAAAAGAATACATATATCAAAACTTTAAGCACATTTACTGTGGTTGACCAAGTAACCCCATCTATGAAGTTCTCCTCAAGGTAAATAATTACAGATGCAGAAAAGAATTATTTTAAAAAGCACTAATCATATAAAAAATAGACATAATAGAATAGTTATAGAATGGCCTTTTATAAAGCTATTACACTATATTTAAGCAATTTAAGTAATATGGAAAATATATATAATATAAAATGTGGTATAGTTTAATCTTAACTGTGTGTGTATTGGAGGTTAATAGTAAATACATTCATCACGGGGAATTGGTACATACGAATATTGCATCTTGATCCTTTTTACTTCCCTTCCCTCTTCCACATTCCCTTTCTCCCACCTCCCTCCATCCTAAAGGTGTTTTTATCTTAAATATTGGGCACCTAATTTGAACTGGTAATACATGCACATGGTATTATCTAAGTGATTTTGTAGATGAAAGAATCAGTAAACTTTTACCTTCCCTTCTGCTTCTTTTTATTTCCAGGTGTTGCTATTTTAAAAAAAAATTTCTATATCCTTTTCAGTAGCCATAATTCCTACTTTTACATTAGTTTTAGTTCCTACTGATAAAGCAAATTAATAGTCACTGCTATCCTTTTTGCCATGGTATTTCCAGACACCTCTTGATTGACTCGAGTTTTCCCTCTAACAATTCATGAAGAAGTGGTGGGAAATATACTCTCTGGGTTCTTGCATATTCATAATATTTTTCTTAGCCTTTATTCTTGCATGATGTTGGTGCTTTAACTTTTTTAAAAAAAGTTGTACCAATAAGTTTGGTTACATTTTTAATGTTTCTCGGAAATATTTTTTCCTAATTTTCCGTACCTTCTATTTATTTTTATAATTTCTGTCATCACATTTTTCTTATATTATTTTGTGTAATATAGGTGTTAGTTTCTTCCTGATTTGTATTTATCTTTAAATTTTATGATCCCTTTTTATAATAGGTATCGGCTAGAAGTTCATGCAAGGCAGAGGCCAGGCCACTATTTCATAGCAGCAGAAATCTGAATAGTTCAAGATTGGTGCATGTGAATTCTTTTAGCGCTTCTCTCCCAAAGAACCACCAGGATTAGCACTGCAGGGCTAATGATAAGGCAGAGGATCTCTGCTAGTCTTGCCTCACTGATCATGTAATAACCATAAATATGCTCTGTAGCTTATCATTCTCCCTGCCTCATCTGCCTCCTAAAGCCAGGAGGGTAGAGAGTGTCTACCACCAAACCTCTCATCTTTTTTATTGATAACATAACCAAGCAGTTGTCTGTTTTGAAATAACTTTCTTTTTCTTTATGAGGAACATGCCTTGCCATCTTTTTCTGAGAATGTGGACCTAGAAAAATCTTATTTTCACACTTTCTACCAGTTTGTTTGACCTTCAAAGTTTCTGGTAGTCCTTCCCCTTACATCCTGATTTGGGGTTTTACTGATTTTCTAGATTTACCACACGTGGAGTGCATATGTCATTCCTTGTTCTTCTTTTGGGTTTCGGGTAATTTCTGAAAGGTAAGTGTGAAAAAAACCCAACTTTACTAAAACTAAAAGTCTGGCTATAAGCATGTTTACATTCAGAAAAATAATTGTGCTAAATAACATATTAGGAAGATTTTTGCAAAGTTTTGACTTATTCTTGATCTGTTTCCAAAAGGAGGGGTTATCCTTAATATCTTTATGTTTTTCACTTTTTACCAGTCCTTTCTATTTGTTCTTTGGGTAGTAATTTCCTGTTTTTCGCTTCACTTACTTCTCTCATTTTGTCTTCCTTCCATTTTTCTTCTCTCATTTTGTTTTCATTCCCTAATATGTTTAGACAGAGTGACAATTTCACAATGGTGAGTTCAAAGAGAATAATTTTGAATGAGGATAAGATGAGCTGAAGAAAGCTATCGAAAAGGAAGCATACAGGAAGCTGGTGGCCTTGACTTCTGCCACTGTCAAAAGAGAAGAAAAGCTTGTATGTGGCAAACCACTCTGAACTGCTGTCAGTAGGAGCCTTGAAGTTTTGTGCTTAGGTAAACTGTGCATGAACATTCAAACTTCAATTTTATAAGCATAAGAATGGGAAATCACACCAACAGGAATTTATTTTCACAAAAATGTCAAAATAATCATGGAAGGACACCAGACCCTGAAGTATTTTACAAAAACTTGCTATTTAGATACTTTCTTTCGGAATGTACTATATAATGTAATCTTAATCCAAATAATGTGTCATAATCAAAACCCAGAAATTGAAGAATTACACATATCTCTAAGTGTACATATTTTAATATAAAGTAAGAATTATATAAATCTTTACCTTGAAATAAGTACTTGAATTCCTTTGTCTTTTTCTAACAGTATTGGGAATTGAACTTAGGGCATCATTCATGATAGGCAAGTGTTGAAATAAGCCTCAGCCCTTTTTATATTTTATTTTGAAACAGTTTTGCTAAGTTGCCATACTAGCCTTGAACTTCCTGTCCTCCTTCTTCAACCTTCAAAGTAACTGGGATTACAGGTGTAGGCCACTACTCACTGCCTTTATTTACCTTGAGGCTAATTTGAGAGCTACCCCGGAAAGAAAGTCACTTCAGTGGAGGTGGCTATGTAACTTGGGCAGACCTGAAGAAGCTCATGGCTGAAGTCTATTGCTGTCCTCATGCTCTTAGGCAGGAACTCCTTCCTTGGAGGGGACTCCAGGCAACACATTTCTGTGTCAACCACAATGATAAATTTGAACTTGCTCTTGTATTCTGGCAGCATCGTAGTCGAGGTGACATACTCTTAGCCAGGCTTTTAAACTTTTAAATTTTGTCTTTGGGTACATCTTGATCCTTAATCACACTCTGCCACCTTTATTTTTCTTGCTTTACTCATTCAGAGCTTACAGCCATCAACATGGAACAATGAATAGTTTGTTTGTCTTTTCTAACAATTTCTATGTCCTATATGATTTTTTTTTTTTTTTTTGTGGATACCGGGGGTCGACCTCAGGACCTTGCGCGCCAGCAGGCGCCTGTGCCGCTGAGCGATATCACCGGCCCCTTTTTCGAATGTGGGTTCCGGGAGTCGAACTCGGGCCCTTGCGCTTGCAAGGCAGGCGCTTACGCCGCTGAGCCATCTCACCGGCCCCTATATGAATTTTTTATTTGGGAAGAAATCACTGTATTTTTTCACTGGCTTAGGTATTCTTGCCGGAGCTGAGAGCTCCTGATACATTCAACACTACAATTATTATCTTATGTTTGCATTTTTTATTTAACTAGCTCTTAGGGTTAAGTATGGAACCTTCCTTGTTCACCAAAATCCTTAACACCCAAAAGACTGAAATAGGATAATTCTTTACGGCATGAATAAATTACAATATATGATCAATAAAAACTACTTAACTTCCTAGAACCATGATCAAGAGACACATTTAAGTGTACAAGGCCTAGAGCCAGCTGTGATCATGGGTAAAATTTCTTACCTCTGTAACTCAAACTTCCTACTTGTGAAAAAGAAGTGTAAGTATTAACTGAATTAAGATATGATTATACTTGGTGTGTGTTATAGCTTCTATTATTACTGTTATTAATGTTGATACTATTATTTTGTCAGAAGGAAACTGCAAATTTGCTGAGTATTATCATAGAAATAAGGTAAAAATCAAACTGAACTAGCTCCTAGGAAATCGCAGATATCTACTGTATAAGACATCCAATAACATCAAAGAATTAGTTGGATCATACATAGTGAAAAAGTTTTATAAACAGATGAACATAAATTAGATAAAAATAGCTTTTGAGGCTATTTTTATTTTCCCCATCATTTGTTAATTAACAAAATGAACCACATACAGCAAAGACAGTTTCAGACAGAACTTAGTTTTCAAGCACTTTATTTCCATAAGTTATCATCTCATTTCCTTAAATCCATCTCAAGGTATCACTTTTTTTAAATCTGAAACTTATTGTAATTGTGAGGTATTTCAAATGTAGAATAAAATACAGAAACAATATGAATACTCCCTCTTTATTTTAAACCTAGTTCTCATATATCGACATTTTGCTATACTGTTTCTTTTGGTCTTTTCCTACCTTGGGTATGTTCATGTTTTTCTCTCTTCCTCTTTTTAAGTCCTGTCACCTAAGGGGCTTCTGTCTTAGTTCAGTGTGACTGAATGTCTAAGGATTTGTGTAGATTTCACTGGTATTCACTCCAGTTTCCTAGGACTTTATGGTGCCTTTTAATTTAACTTAATTTTTAATTTTTATTTATTTATATTTTGAGACAAGGTCTCAATATATAGTTCAGGCTGGACTTGAACTCACTATGTAGCCCAGGCTGGCCTTGAGCTTGTGATGATCCTCTTGCCTCAGCCTCCTGAGTGTTGGGATTACAGGCATGTGCCACCATACCTGGTTTATGGCGCCTTTTAAATAATTAAAATGGCATACATAGTTGTTTTCCTTCCCAATCTGGCTACAAGTTTTAATTGGAAAGTAATACTTGAAGTCTTGGTTATTAGCCTTTGCTTCCAAGAAGTTGGAGCTCTAAATTCTTTTATTTGGGAGGAGTTATTCTCCTGTGGGGACCCAATGGTAGCTGTATGTACTTTTGCCTTAACTATCTTCATTTGGAAGCTAGTGCATGCTCTTTACCTCTGCGATGAGTTGTGATATAGCGATAAAGAGAAAAGAAATAATCACCTTTGGACATTTAAAAGATGAAAAGAAGAACTTCATGTTGCCATGGGTATAGGTGTCTTGCTGGCCTTTTCTCATCATTAAACACCAATATTATCATACTCTTTAAACTTCCTGTGACAATAGTGAATTCATTAAAGATATAATTATTTCAAAACTTCAAGGCAGGAAAATGGCACAGTTCCTCATCACATACTTTATATAAAAGCTTCTTAACTTTGGATTCAATAATTTGCAAATGTGCTTAGGCATGTTTCTCAATAAACACAAAGCAATTGCTGATCTATCCTTTTGAAAGTTAGGCAGGCCTCTTCCAAAATATATGGTCTTTTTACAGTGGAAGAAAAGGAAAACATATTCACAGGTTGAGTTAATGGGATTCTGTGTGATTATGAGTACATATACTTATTTGTTCAACAAACATTTATTAATCACATATTGTTTGACAGGCACGACTCAACACTAGATACTGGGGATATATAAGTCAACCAAACAGAAAAAGAAAATTTTGCCTGCCTGGAGCTTACAGTCAAATAAGGGTATACTGATAATTAATATGTTAGATAATCATACATTTTCCTCTAGCCATCTTCATCTATGAAGCAGCAATAGGTCAGGCAGAGTTAGATTTAACCAGAGAAGTGTTTTGCCAAGTGAGTATGGAGAGAAGTTGGGGTAAGGAAGTTGAAGGTGGATGCAAGGAAATACTGTAGGCACGGTAATGGAGTTGAACCTTCTTGGATTAGAAGTAAGTAAATAATTGTGTGTGAAGGAGGGGCAGAGGTATAAAGCCAGGAACTAGGAACTGAATGAATGAATTAGGAACTAAAGTCTTCCAAGAATAAAGTAAAATAATGTACAATCAGTGAAAAACTTTGAAAGGAAATGTAGGATTTTCTCCTATCTTATACATAAGAGCTCTGAGGTCTAAAATTGCAGACTGTTATACCTAGGGTTGCATAACTGTGACTGTTACTATCTCAGCTGTGCAATTCATACTCAAGTCATCTGTCTCAAGCTGTTCTCTCACTGCCTGACACTGTCAACCATGAGTTCTGTGACTTAAAAACTGAATGAGGATAAAACAGGAATGAAGATGTTTAGTAGCAGATGGGAGATGATAAATTAATTTTTTTGTAACTTGAAGTTGAGGTACTGTGGGCACTATAACAAAAGTATTGATAATTAATTGCGAGGGTCACACATTCAAGTGAAGTTCTGTAGGCATTTGGAGGTCAGAGGGCTTTGTGAATCATCAATCTTTAATGACATTTGAAGCTATAAATATGGATGAGATAAAACAGGAATGTGTAAGGAAGAAAAGGGTAGCACAAAATTGGGGAACAACATATAAGGAGGTAAAGGATTTATAGAGATAAAGGAATTGCACAGGAAACTGATAGAAAAGAGAAGAATCAGGAATTTAAGAATTTCAGGTAATATTAAGTGATCAGTAGCATCAAATGCCTCAGAGATTAAATTGGAGAAGCAGGGAAAAGAGGTCTTTGCACTGGTCACTAAGAAGGTTATGAATTTACAGAGTTAGGTTACTATTACATAATGAAAAACATTAAACACTGACATTTCAGAGACCAAAGCAGAAGATGGAAGAAACTAGTTTTGACCACTGCAGTTCTGCTGGAATTACTGTCTACTAAATCTGTGGGAAAGCTCTACAAGTCTGGTTATGAGAGAAGGGTCATAACAAAATGTCAAAGGTTTGCGGATACAGTGTCCTTCCTTATCTACGAAGGATTTGTTTCAAGACCCCCAATGGATTCTTGAAACTTTGAATTCTACTGAATCTTATATATACTATGCTTTTTCCTATACATTCATACCTATATTTAATTTGCATATTAGGAACAGTAGCAGATTAACAATAATAATAATGAAGTAGAACAATTATAACCAGATACTATAATAAAGGTTATGTGATTGTGGTGTTTCTCAAAGTACATTATTGTGCTTTCCTCTTTCACTTGAAGAACTATTTTGCAACCTCTCCTTGGCAGATCTGAATTGCCAGCATCCCCACTCTTGCACTTAGGGGTCATTAGTAAGTAAAATGATGTCTGCTTGAACACAAGCACCATGATCCCACAAAAGTTCATCTATTAACTAAGATAGTTACTAAGTGACTAGCAAGGGAATGACATAAACAATGTGGTTACTCTGGATAAAGGAATGATTTATGTCCCAGGTGGAACAGAGCCAGAAAGGGAAAGATTTCATCACAGAGCACGATATAAAATTTATGAAATTTTTATTCTAGAATTTTTGAGTTAGTATTCTCAACTATAGTTGAACATGGGCAATGAACCATGGAAGATGAAACTTCAGATATGAAGGAATTGCAGAAGTATTTTCCAAAAGATATCACTGAAAATAATGGTTTAATGTTCAGATAATTTGGGAAATGTATTTAATTCTTGGAGATTTACAACTCATTTTAGCACATTTGTGGCTCTGAGAAGTCTTGCAGCAAAGGAGCTAAATTTTTATTAGCCTAATCTTTTGTAGGCTTATTGACCAAATATTTTTATTCCTATCATTATTATTACTACTAGCAAAGTGTTTTTTAAGATTCTAAGATTAGTGTTATCCGAACACACTTGGAGAAACGATTTATATCATCATGCAAGACTGTATTGGTGGAAAGAAAATCTGTGTAGTCATTAAGGTGTACACACTGATCAAAGTGTTACAGGGTGAAAAATATGACTACATAAGGAGGAAGCACTAGAGTGACCCCTAATGATACATTATGCTCATTTATTGTCATTATCATCACAATATAATTCTTAATCAACTAGAGTTTGGGGTCAATAAGATTATATATACCTTAGTTTTAAAGTCACCCCAAATCACTCTGTATGTAGAGCTTACAACAGTGATTGCAATGGAAACCTCATAAAAGTGCTTTAAGTTCACAGTAACAGACTGATCAATTCAGAGAAAGGAAAAATAAGCCTCAATAGAAATATGAGGAAAGTATGCCATTCATGAGTGTGTCTGAGACTTTCTCTAGGATTTATACATAGTTCCTACTGAGTACAGTAAAGTAAAAATGTCATTAGAATTATTTGTGACAGACATTCATCAATTTTTTAGCTTGGCATACTACTCATAAGATAGCTAGTTAAGAACATTCTCGGTGATGACAAATGACATAGGTGTTGCATTTAAACTACCTGAGAGCAATGGCCTAAACGCTAATATCAAAAGATGCTTTCAAACTCTTACCTTTAAGTGGGTAATTTTAGGATGAAGACTTATTTGAACCATGGAAATTCACCTATCACATGAGCAATATTATGATTTGTTTCTTTAGGTAACATTATGGTTGTAGATCACTTCGTAAACACATTGTAGATTAAGTAGTTTCTTTTTTTTTCCCCTGTATGCTATAACTATTTCTCTTCTCTTAGAAAATCCAACAACTATTTGGAGAAATCAGAGTAACTTGTTTCCTCCTATGAAAAGTAAGGTATTTAACAGAGACAAAATAAAAGAATGGGATTTTAAAAATGGCATCTTGCTCTGAAGGGGTAAAGACTTCTCGTTAGTTCAGCCTGCAAATGCGCATTGAATGCTTAGAGCAGTAAAATAAACGAAGTCCATGTGTTCAGAAAACTTCCCTTCCGGTGGGGGATGCATACAAGGTGAAAATGAAAATAATATTTATAATAATAAATGTTATGTGGAAAGAAGCAGGAAGAGAGAAGATAAAGGAGGTGTCAAGAGCTCTGATCCCCAGCAGGTGCAAAACAAAACACAACAAAACAGTACTCAGAGAAGGTGAGCAGAGACCTGAAGGAACAGGCATGAGGATAGGAAGCTGGAAGGAAAACCTTCTTGGCAAAGACAGGAACAGGGTAAGGGCCCTCAGTGAGGTGCCCCTTCCACTGTGAGGTGCGAGCAGGAGAGAAACAGTCAGAAGCCTACTGTGGCAGGGAAGATGGGATGCGGGTGAGAGGATAGGAAGGGTAGATGGGGCCAGCTTCCAATGACCATGGCGAGGAATTTGGAATTTGTTCTAAGCCTGAGCGGAAGCCTCAAGTGGAGGAAAAGGCATGATCTGATTTCCAATTTTGAAGACCTCTTCGAGGGCTAAATGAGCCATTCACTGTACAGAGCGTGGTAAGCGCGGCAGCACTGGGGAGAGGAGCCTAGGACGTGGACTAAGATGGTGGGGTGGAGTCAGTGGGTCCCCCACTTTGCAGGATCTATTTTGGAGGCACAGGTGACAAGCCTTGCTGCTTGGTTTGATACGGGGCTCAAGAGAGGAAGAATAAGCAAGGATCATGGCTCTGTTTGGGCCTGAGCAACTGGGTCCATAACCACAGGAATGGAGAATACTAAGGTAAAATCAGATTTATACCAAATATGGAAACCAAAGTGATCTCATTAACAGAAGTAGGGGGGTCCCTAAAAATTCCTTAAGGCTTTTTCTGTAAAGTTAATCAACTTTGATAACGAAATGCCACTAGAATTTCAATCTTTAATTACATAAATGCCTTTATTAAAGTGATGGGTGGCAAATGTGTATATTTGGGTAATAAATTGCTGTTTGCCAAGATTTTTATCACTTTGGGAACATAAATCAGAACAAAAATAGTTTATAATAAGATGTAGATTTATATCTCTTAACATCAGAAAGATATCACAGTCTTTTGTGTATGTCCTTGGCAGACTGCTGTAGGCTAAATTAGATACTGTTTTCAGTAAATACAATGCAGTTTACTTATACTTAAAAACAAACAAACAAACAAACAAACAAAAACTATTTTCCCAAAGGAGCACTGTTTTCCCCAGGAAAAGCAAATCAGCAGCTAGGGAGTCTTACTTGGCTTTAAAAGTAAAGGGTAGCTGTATTCATGCCAAGTTATATACGGGGGAAAATAACCTACTAACCCCAACCTTCACTGAAAACATAACAAAAACAAATTATGGAAGTAATGACTGGAGTTGGGCACAGAGAAATAAATTTTTGGCAGTAAATCAGTCTTATAAATTAGTAGATGTTAGCCAGAGACTAGACATTAGATTTTAATGAAACATTTTGTGTGGCAGGCTGATAAAAAAACAAATAAATTTATTTTATCTCTGCAGAAATCTGTTCTTATAATTGCTATTACATAATAGATGAATGGGGAGTAATTATATTTATCTAAAAATACAACCAAATATCCTTCTGTGATGCTGAGCAGCTCCATGACAATGCGTGAGAGCAGTTATATCTGTTGAAATAAACTGGCAAGTAGCGTATGGGGACTGGTTATTGTTCAGGTAACTTTCCACAGCACTTTCTCATGGTATGCTTTGAATGGTTTGAATGGCAAATAAGCTGAAATACGTGTTTTGAGTTACCAGGTGGACTGGACCATCTTAAGTGAGGGTTTTCAGGTCAATGTCAATGTTTTCTTTTTTCTCAGTTTTATGAATTTTGGATATATGATCACCTCAGACTAGGACATTTAAAAAAAAAACACTGTTCATAGGTTTAGGGATTTAAAAACAAACAAACAAAACCTGCATGCTCATAGCTTTCATCAACTCTATTCTATTTTGTTTTTAAATTGTTAAGAGTGCAACTGAATTATGAAGTATTAAATTCTTTAAGAATTGGCAAGAAGCAGAAATGTAAGATTTTCCAAAATACCATCTCAGGGACTGAAGAGATAATGTTTGGCTGCCTTTTCCTAAATTTTCTGCAGGCAATAAATGTTGATTAGATCACTTTGTTTAACTTGGATCAAAAATATGTAGTGTATACTTATTTTAAAGGAAGAGACAAAAAAGAGAGAAACTAGTTTTTCTTGGCAAAATGTTCCCAGGAACAAACTATTGCCACAAATTATGCTTTCAGTTTTCCTATATGGTTGTTGGTTAGGTCAGAATAGAAACTTTATTTAATGAAAGGTGATGCTATAATTCCCATTATACTTACAAAAGCAATCTCAAGCTCTACTTTACTAGCGCATGATACCAAGAATAGCTCTTTAAACTGAATTAATATTCAAAGAAACATTCTGATTTATCATATCATAGGTGTGATTTATCACTCTATATCAATTTTATGTTTATGGCCTCACTTTTACATTCATTGTAAATGTGTAATAACAAACCATTGGCTTAATTTCACATAAATTACCAAATACAAACCTAATTCAATTTGCTTATGTAAGAGTTAAGCCAGTTCAAGGTTGTGTTTCATTACATTCAGCCATCTGTAGAGTGGTGTGAAGTGCTTAATTAATTCATACATTTTATGCAAATAATTAGAAGTAAAAAAAATCCTTTATTGTTCCTACGCCTTACCATGTTACACGCATTCAATGATCAGAACTAGATTTTTCAAAGGAAACCTGTCAAATTGTAATGACAAAATTTGCCCCCATCTATTTGTTGAAAGTAGTCACAACTTGCTTCAAGTCTGAGGAACCAGGTAACTCCATGTGGGCAGCGAGTGACGTAGTGGTTTGGATTGCCCTTGTCCGGCAGGCTGCGCCATGTGTTTTGGGGGAGCATGGCTTGGTTGAAAAACTAGGCCAGTGGTGATTTTTCTCCTCAGAAAATATAAACAAAGAAGGACTTATCTCAGTATGCTTTGCAAACATATTCAGTGGAATATTTTCCTTGAAACATGAACAGTTTGATTCTCATTTAAGGACCTGAAGTAGAAAAGTTGGCAACCTCTGTAATTACTGCCAACCAAGGAACCCTGCCAAGCTTCAAAAGACACAGAAAGGCCAGGCCAGCCAAAAGACACTGTAAAAGAGTAAATCTTCAAGGTAAAGTTGACAGATATTGGAGAGAAGCATGAAAACAGATTGTATAACAATCTGGCTCTGCTTTCTGGCATTAGAGAAAGGGACCTTGGAAAAAGAAAGCCCTGAGGATATACATAGGAAATCACCTCTTGGGGATCTATAAACACAATTTAGGGTGAGGCAACGCTTGATTGTAGTTCTGAGGAATATCTGACTGCTCATCAAAGGCTTACCTTAACTAAAATAATTGAGGGATGTGATGGAATTAGACTAGGAAGCTGTGTGCTATCCTATCTTTGAGAGTTGCCATGGCAACTCAGGATTGAATTGGGTATCTGTGGGGTATACTTTAAAAATAAGACCTGGAGGAGGTAGAGAAGGGGGAGGACCAGAAAGAACAAACAGCTGGTATTAAACAGTAGCTGAAGGCAAAAGGACTGGTAGGCTCAGCTGTGAACAAAGCTGATTGGGCCTGCTGCTCCTGCTGAGCCTTTGAGATTGTACATAAGAGAAACTTAGTAAGGCACTGGTCGGTCTTGCATGCACTCTGGATAAAATGATGTCCAAAAACAGGGCTACATATTAAATGTGGTGAGGCAATGGAACTCAGTTTTATTGTTATTGTCCATGTCTCCATTTGTTTTCAACCATTTTTCTTGTTGAAAAGAATACTAAATTGGAAGCAGACAAAAAGAGACTTCTTTTCTAGAAGCTGGTTTATATTTAAACTGTGCAAGAAAATAAAAATTTGTACCTCTTAATAAAAACATACTTTGCCAACATTCCCTTCATCTTCTTAAATGTCTCCCAGGTCACGATGTCTTTTGTTTGGCGATGTATGTTGAATTCTTTTCTAAAGTTTGAACCCAAGTCAATCAAAAATAAAATGCACTTCTTTTAACATGAAATAATAAACTGTGATTATTTTTTTTAAATTCCAATCTATTTTCCTCAGACTTATTTTCAAAAAATTTTTTGTAGATGTATATGAAATTTTAATTAACTACAGTTCACAGATCTCTATTCATATATTTTGTAAAATAATTAGATTTTAAACAGCTGGTCCTAGAAAGCACAGAGAAAAGCTGATGCTGGGCTTGAAAGGTGACCTTTTATGATCAGCTTCCTGTTTTGAACTCCCCTGTGCCAGTTTAGCCATACTACAGCACGAGTTAAGAGTTATTTTGAGCAGACATAGCAACAGTATCCGCTAATGAAGTTTTGAGCTGAGTGAACATTACTTATGCTCCTGCTCTGAAAAATGTGTGTGTGTGATATGTTTATTATATAAAAGATTGGAAGTGAACAATTTATAAATGTTAATGAATTATTCCTTATTGCAAATTCTACCTTGTAAATTGACTCACATGGAATATGTCAGTAACTTTGGCTAACCTATTGTCTGTGTAGTCAGATTATGGTTGTAATTGACCAACATATTAATCTTTTGTTTATGTTAGTGAGTAAAATAAAAGCAAAATATTGAAGATTATGTTGAAATTTCATTTTGCCACGAATGATACAAGTGACTTTGCTGAAACAGATGAGTTTTCAAATGCTGGAAAAATATTTCCTTAGTTTTTTTTAATATGACTTACTGTGTAATGGCTATGGAGATGATACATTTTTAATCTACATCACTGACATTTTCTCCATCGCTTTCTTAAGATAATCAACAAAACAAAACACCAAGCCCAATTTGTAGGATATTATTGACAGAGATATGGATAACTGAAACATTTGCAGTAGTCGCCTTTGAACAAGCTTTCTGGCTAAAGGTTAATGGACAAAGTCACATACTACTCATTCCTGAATGGAATATTCACAACCTCAGAATTACCACATAAGCTAATTCATACATACCTAACATCACGCTGTGTATGTTAAAGCATTTTCATGTGCATTATAGCTATTGTAACACTGCCATTGGTAATCACTGAGATTTGCATGTTATGTGTCAACATATCTATAGTTAATTACATATGTGGATAATACACTTATAACTTCCTAATATAGGAAAAGTGAAGTTCTAGAGACCTCATAGAGTAAAAGCATCTATGTAAAAGTGTGTGCTATTTTTTTGTGTATGAAATTAATAAAATCAAACAATATGGAAGCGTATAAAACAAAAAAGTGAAAGTACCTCTTGTCCACTGCTTTAATTTTCAAAGTTAACCATTCTTAGCTAATGTGTATCCTTTAACCTTTTGTGCGATGAGATCATGTCATAATATACTTATTTTTAATAAGATAATTGTGCATTATTTTTATATTTAAGGAGATACAGTTATATATATTGTTCTGCAACTAGGGATTGAACACAGTGGCTCTCTACCATTGAGCTACACCTTTAGCCCTTTTTTATTTTGAGACAGGATCTCACTAAGTTGCCCAGGCTGACCCTGATCTTATGATACAATAGCATCAGCCTCTGTAGTAGCTGGAATTATAGTTGTGTGCATTATTTTTAATAAACAAGTTAAATTATTTTATAGATCATGTTTATTAACAAATCAGAGTAAACCAAATGCTTATATTTCAGGATGAATTAACACATCTTTGAAATGAGATTGGCAGTGTCTCTTTTGTTTGGGAAGAAGAGTGGGTATCTTTAATGTGCATTTCTTGTTAAATTCTAATATTTGGAGGCAAACATTTAAAATAGATTAAGTATTAGATATTATTGTTCATTGGCTAGAATGTATGAAAGTGATTTACCCAGCTATGAATGGGTGCAGGCAAATTACTATGCAACTTTCAGAGGTGTAACTCAGTATGGATTATTAAGCCATTTAAAATTGAAGTGCAGAGGCAGAAGATCGCCACAAGTTCAAGGCCAGCCTGGACTACATAGTGATTTCAATTCCAGCCTGAACTACGTAATGAGACCCTGTATTAAAAAAAAAAATTTAAATTGCAGCTGCCGGTGGAGCCTGGCACAGGTAGATTCTTGAGTCTTCTTGAATGTGAATTTTATAAGGTCTAAATGCATAGAGGTCTGGTCAGTTTGCGCATATAAAACATTTACATTACAAACACATGATGTTTGTTTTCATTAGACACACCAGCATTCTTATCTGCCACGAAATTAAATGATTTGCAACATAAACTTGCTTCACATATATCAATTTTATTCAGTGAGCTTAATTATATGTTTTAGTTTGTTATGAAGTATTTGAGGCATTCTTTTCTGCCATCTTGAAAAGCTCAAGTTATTTAAACCCAACTAAATAGAAAATTAGAATTCTATTGGGTGAGGAAGGAGTGTTTGTGTGTGTGCCCATGGGTGTGTGCATGTGTGCATTAAGTTGCTATGTATATTTAGATTGGTGACTTAAAAATCTGATGATTCTATGATTTCTGAATAGACTACAAAATTCACTAAGTACGCGCTATTGAAAAATGAACCAGAGTGAGGACATCCAGTGCTGTGTGAAATACTCACTAAGGGGAAGGAAAGTCTGATATGAGTAACAGAAAGAACTTTAAGAATTCTAGAAATAAAATTTCCAGGTTCCTTCAATCGTGTATGTGTTTATTTATTTTGGACTCTTTAAAATCATTATGGTTTTTTAAATTTTTATCAAAACTTCCTCAGTTTTTCATTAGAGAACAAAGCATAGTTTCCTTTTGGAATCCAAAAGGGTCTGACAGACCTTGTAGGCTTTTCTGTCAGCGCTTGGGTTGCGGGAAAACTCATCAGCAGCCTCTCTTTCCACAGCTGGGTGAGCTCAAACTTCCTTATCTGTAGGCCTCAGCCTGTATGGTCAGTACAGAAATGGAAGAAAATCTCGGGCTTTGTCACTCAACTAAGAAGTCTGTAGACCCAAGCAAGGGCTGTAATAGAATTATGACCCAGGACGATCAGGGTAATGTCTTATTTTACTGGAAAGATCATCAATATTTGATTTAACAGAGAAGCCTTCAAGAAAAAGCAGTAAGATAGAAAGATCCTAAAATAGGATTTATTTCTGTTTAAAACATGTTATTTCTGTGTTCACAATTATTTAGGACATTTAAATTGAGGTCACTAGACTATTGGTTTTCTGAAGGCCATGAGAATATCTCTACTGCTCCTCTGATATCCAGCGCCTGGCACAAAATTGGTGATCAATGAATATATTGGATGAATGAATAATGAAAGTACTAACTGCCTTTTTCCAAGATAAGGGGTTGGATAATCATTTACCATTGTGGGAGGCATTCTCTAGGTTGATCCTAATGATCTCGGCCACCAGATATCCATGACTTTTTGTAACATTTCTGAGTTTGGCGTGGACATAGGTATTTGTTTCCAGTAAATAGAGAAGTGTAAATGTGATGAGATGCTGTTTTGGGGATTAGATTATAAAAAGACTGTGGTTTCTCTTTCATTTTCTTAGGGTTACCCTGAGAGTGATCATTCTAGAGAAATTATGCTGCCACGTCAAGGGCAGCCCTATGGAGAGGTCTGTGCAGCAAAAGCTGATGTTTCTGCCAGTGGCCACGTGCCTGGGCACAGAAATGGAGTCTTCCCAGTGGAGCCTTGAGGTGGCTGCAGACCTGACAAGCTCTTTGGTTGTGGCATCATCAGAAACACTGATTTGGAGGCACCACCTATGCTGCATCTGGATTCCTTTCTTTCTTTCTTTCTTTCTTTCTTTCTTTCTTTCTTTCTTTCTTTCTTTCTTTCTTTCTTTCTTTCTTTCTTTTTTTTTGTGGTGCTGGGGATCGAACCCAGGGCCTTGTGTGTGCAAGGCAAGAACTCTACCACGGAGCCACATCCCTGGCCCCACATCTGGATTCCTGACCTACAAAAATTTGTGATATAATAAATGTTCGTGATTTTAAGTCATTATGTTTTAGGATAATTTGTTACACAGCAATAGATAGTTAATATTATGTTTCGAATTGAATTAATAGGTTATAAAATCTCCTTCTACCATAACTCCTGAAAGAAATTGATGTTGAAGCATAGTACAATAAATACAATTCTCCCATTTTAAGCTTATTTTAAACTCTAAAACCAAATTACTTCATTCAAAAGCACAAATTACTTAAAATTGTAAACATAGGGAGTTTTACTATGAAGTATTTAGCCAAGATTAAGGGGTAGAAACATGCTGATGATCTTTTTACTGTTATGTGGGTAAAGACTGGATTCAGAATGAGGTGAGTAATGCACTTATTTAGACATTTGTCATCTTCAGGGGACTGTGCCCACCCACTCAGAGGTAGTTCCCATGCAGAGCACTGTGGGGAAGCTAGTGATCTTGGTCTGTAGTATTAGCCTGGATTTGACACTAACTTTGGTACTTACTAATTTTATCAGTTTGGTCAAGTAACTTGTCTATACATTAGTTTTATCATTTATAAGGGAAAGAGAAGAAGTTATAAAAGTAAATGAGCTATATAAAGAGTAGTTTATATGGGTGGTGAAATCTATGTTCTGGTAATAAGTGAATGTAATTTTACTTTTTCATGGAGTTTTCTCAAGGAAGTTCCATTTTCTCTGGCCTTTTCAATTATTTGGTCCCCTGTTTAGATGATATTAGTGCATTTCTACTTTCGCAAAATAAATGAAAAAGTGGCCAACTCCAATGTTCCTTACCAATTAAATCATCACGTTACATATCTACATAGTTTGGAGCTCCCTGTCAAACAAGGTAGCCCTAGCCTTTTGGTGGCTACTGAGTCCTTGAAATGTAGCTAATTCTAATTGAAATGAATGGCAAGTATGAACTATGTCCTGGATTTCAGTTTCTTTATGAAAAAGAAAATAATAAAAGTATCTTGTTAATAACTTTTATAAAGCTTACATGTAGAAATGTTGATTTTTTTTTTTCTTTGTGGGTACCGGGGTTCGACCTCAGGACCTCACATGCCAGCAGGCGCCCGTGCCGCTGAGCGATATCACAGGCTCCTTTTTCGTATGTGGGTTCCGGGAGTCCAACTTGGGCCCTTGCGCTTGGCCAGGCAGACGCTTATGCCGCTGAGCCATCTCACTGGCCCGAAATGTTGATATTTTGGATGTATTGCATTTAATAAATTCATTACTAAAGAAACTTCACTTTTTATTGTTTACTTTTTCTTGAAGGTGGCTACTATAAATAAAATTTGCACTTGTTAAAACGGATCTCGGGCCGGTGAGATGGCTCAGCGGCATAAGCGCCTGCCTGGCAAGCGCAAGGGCCCGAGTTCGACTCCCGGATCCCACATACGAAAAAGGGGCCGGTGATATCGCTCAGCGGCACGGGCGCCTGCTGGCATGTGAGGTCCTGAGGTCGACCCCCCGGTACCCACAAAAGCAAAACAAAACAAAAAAAAAACGGATCTCATTTTATTTCTTTGGAAAGCATTCTCCTAACACTAAAGTTGGCTAAGAAAAATAGCAGAGCCTCTCTCTGTTCTCTGTTGCCTTCCCATTTCCAACCTTCACATGCATTTTCACCTCTTTGAAGCGATTGACTTAATAGTAATTATAGCTTTGTTTCTATGTAATATGGTTTTTTTTGGGGGGGCTTTTGATTTTTCAGCATAGGATATTCTCTTGCCTTCACATTCAGTGCCCCTTCTGAGGTTCACCAGCCCTCAGGGATTAATCACAATCCAATGTGGTATTACTATCGTTACCAATGTGGGAGACCTATTCACAACTGAGGCCAGTGGGGAAACATGACTGACTACTTTTGGGTACATTTGCCTCCATTTCATTTTTGTTTTCTATGTGCTTATAACCAATACCATCCCAAAACTTTGGATATTTTTCTAATCTCTTCTTCAGATCTCAGATGTGTCTGTATTTTTGCTGTGCTGTCTTTTTTGCAGAAGTGCCTCCCAGAACCATAAATCTCATTCCAAACCACACCAGGTGCTCTTTGTCTTTGGTGCACAGGCACCATTTGGGAATTTTAATTCTGCACTGCCCTTGGGATTCCCCTCATTGTGCTTCTTTGTTGGATCAACTATACTGCATACCAGAACTTTCTCAGGCTTGGTTTATTTCTTCTCTTTGGTGTACTACATTTCCCAAAAGCTTTAAGGAAAGGGAGCAAGGGAGGTACGTTTTTTGAGACCTGCTGTCTGAAAATGTTTTCATATCTATTCTAGTACAGTTTAGCTGTGAAGAATTTTAAAGAATTTTCCTTTTGAATTTTAAAATTCTTCCTTAGGATTTTTTAGTATTCAGTCCAATTCTCTATTGAGAAGTCTGAAGTTATTATGATTTTGTAGATTTTGTCTGTGATATTTTTTTTTTTCTCTGAGATCTTATATGATCACCATTTTGTCCCTAGTGTTCAAAAGTCCACCGTGCTGTGCATCGTTTGGGTCTGGTTCTAAGCCTGTTCATTACCCCAGGCATCTATATGGTTGACTTGTTCACTTTTCTCGGAGACATCAACCATGTCTGCTCTCTTAAAACTACACCCAGCCTCACAGACCCATCTGCACTCATTTTTCTTACCCGTTTTTCATAACAAGTATCATATTATGTCATCAGATCTATTTTCCAGTTTACTAATTCTTTATTCAGCTTGGCCTAGTCTGCTGTTTAACTCATGTACTTTATTTCAATTATTATATGTTTATTCTCAAAAATCCCATTTTTTTTTTTTTTGTGGGTACGGGGGGTCGACCTCAGGACCTCACGCGCCAGCAGGCACCCGTGCCGTTGAGCAATATCACCGGCCCTTTTTTCATATGTGGGTTCCGGGAGTTGAACTCGGGCCCTCGCGCTTGCCGGGCAGGCGCTTAAGCCACTGAGCTATCTCACCGGCCCCCATTTTTAAATTGTGTTTTAAGAAAAATATTTTTGACAGTCTCTATCTCCTACTTGGCCTTTCTTATTCCCTCTTTCATATCTCATTTTTTTGTGGGTACCAGGGGTCAACCTCAGGACCTTGTGCGCCAGCAGGCGCCCGTGCTGCTGAGCGATATCACCGGCCCTTTTTTCGCATGTGGGATCCGGGAGTCGAACTTGGGCCCTCGCGCTTGCCAGGCAGGCGCTTATGCCGCTGGGCCATCTCACCGGCCCCCTCTTTAATATCTTTAAACAGAAATATACATCTTTATATTCAGCATCTAATGATGCCAGTGTCTGCTGTGTTATCTGTTGTGGCTGCCGACGCCTAGTTCCTTGTCTTAACGCATTAGTAATCATGCAGTCTTAATTTATAAAATTCTCTGAAGGAATTCTGTGAGAACTGGATCAAGGAAGAATCTAAATTTTCTTCTGCTAGGGTTCTGGGGACATGACATCATCCAGTCTCTTTAATCATTCTTTGGGGGCATTTTGGGATGACACAGATGTGTGGCTCCAGGTTTTCATTGGCTGGTTTGTCCTCCTGGCTAAATCCTAGGGATTTGATTTATTCCCCGGTTAGCTAAAACACAGAGATTAGAGGGTTTTCTTTTTAGATCACCATTACTAAAAGGCCCTTTTGTAGTTTGCTCTGTTTTCATATGCACAGTGCTAGAAAGATCCCAGTTTCATGTGTGCAGGTTCAGATCTTTCATCCTGCTCCACAGGGTGCCTGAGGCTGCAGCCTACCGTTGTGAGGCCCTTAGATGCCTTCTGGCTGGGGCTGCACACTCAGTTTTCTGGGTGTTTTTGCCTTTTGCTGAATATTTTAGGATACTAGTTCATCAATTTAAAAATATACCATGTAGCATTTGTAAGCGAATTTTAGGATTGTTGCTGTATCATAACATTAGAAACAGAAATATAAGGCTTTTTAAAATTGTAAACTATTTTTCACATACAAAATATATATAGTGTATGAAATAATTTATATAACATCCATACCCCCATCACCATCAGCTTAAGGAGTAGCATACTTTCAATGCTTGATACTCGCTGTCCATCCCCAAAAGATGTTAATCATCTCATGATATAATTTCCTTGCTCTTCTGAAATTCACCAGGTATCTGAGTATCCCTTAGAATAATGTTTACTTTTGCATGTCTTCAAACTCGACATAAAAATCATACTGCAGCAATTTTCAATCTCCTTTCTTTTATTTGTTGAAGATTGGAGATCCTATAAAACTCTTCAATCTCTCAAAAATAAACTTACCATTACTCACAATATTGTTGTGTCAATGCATGAACACCATAAATCAAGAAATTACTAGAGGAATTGGGAATTTCTATATTTTCCTTTTATTAGAAATAAAAGTCCACTAGACTTTTATTTTAATATTGACTATCTTCCAAATTAGAAAAAAAAAAAAAGCCCTAGTACGTGAAAAGACATGTCAATCTTTCTGTTTTGGCAGCAGTTTTTTGTGGTGGTTGTTATTCTTCCTACAAACCCAATAGCAGCCTCACAATTCCAGATGCATTAAATAAGGTACGAGTTTAGCTTAGTGGTTAAAGATTGCAAAATTGAGCAGGAATTGAAGTGATAAATAACATTATCCCTGCTTACTCGTCAATATGCACATAAACACAATTTTAACTTAAGAACTTTGAAATGGGTGGAAGTTTTTGACTTTTTATTGATTCATTCCACTTCAAACAGACTTAACGAACTAATATAGTTCCTTTCTCTTTGTTTAGCCCTGTTTGAAAGAAAGGCTGATAATATTTCTTAATGAATTATACATTTTACAAAATCCCCCTCTTTTTACCCAGTCTGTTTTCAGATATCTGTGAGTTAATTTCTGGTGTGGTGTGAACCAAATGCAAGGAATACAATAAAGATTTTCTTTTCTTTGACAAAAATAAGAGAAAGGAGAATGGGAGAGCTAACATTTTCTTTTCTTTCCTTCTGGCAACTGTCATGTGTTTGCCATATATATAAATGGATAATGTCTGCCTGCTACTCATCAAACCAGGAGAAAGGAGTTTTTGTGAAAAATGGAGGCCTGAGGTCATACATTATCATAAGATGTAGGCAGCCTTAAACCAAGTAGGCACTTAATAATGTATCTGTGTATACATATATACATATATATATATATATACATATATTTGCTTTAAATAAATTTCAAGTTTCTATTCAGATTTTCACTTACTATTGTCTCTTAAATATACAAAACATACACACTGTAATACGTACAGTAACATAAAGATGAAACATACTTTATACTTTTCCATGAATGCCATTTAACCAAGGTTCTATCACTATAGTGTTTATTTTAGCATCAAATTTACCACAAATATTTCTGGTTCAGGCATATTTTTAACATCCAGAAGTTACATTTTCCTGTGAAAGTCACTGTATTTACAGTCCTTCTGAAACACTGCCTATATTATCAGTACTGTTATATAAAACAGTGCCTTCTATTTATCTGTTTTCTTCATTTGCGCCTGCTTTTCCTTCTCAACCAGATGCTCAGTTTCCTTTGTTTTCTAAATATTGTGCATTCTCTGCTCTCACTAATACATCATTGGATATCCTGTCGCCCATTCAGCATTTCCTGAGCAACAATTGTATGTCAGGTAATGTTTTTGGGGTTAAGATATGGGACAGGAAAGACAAACACTCTACTCTTGGATAGTTTATAGACAGGCAGTATAGAAGAAATCAAAACAGAATGAGATTTCATATGGCAATGAGTGCAAAGCAAAATAAATAACAAATAAATAGAACAATGGAGAATGGCTAAGATGTGAAAGTCTTTTTAACCTTTTCTTAAGTAAAATTATGCAAATTTTGCTGCATGTCAATCTAAAATTTTTGGTTAACATGTATTAATTATACATATTAATGGGGTAAAGTATGATACTCAATGGATCAAATCCAGTCTTCCTTTATCCACCCTACCTTCCCAACCTCTGTTAATTATTACTCTGCTATCAGATTGACTTTTTTTTTTCTAATTTTCCCATAGGAAAGATAATATGTTGTACTTGCCTTTTCTGTGTCTTGCTTCTTTCACTTAAAATAATATTCTTCAGTTCTATCCGTTTTGCTGTACTTGTCTTTCTAATGCTATGCTGGACCACTAGTCTACAGGGGCTACTCAAGAATTATTTAATTCTCTAGAGAAGTGTTTTGTCTGATGTAGTGTTTACTAATGATTAGGAGCCAGATTCTGCAAAGTTATATGTTATTATGAAGATTATTATCAGTAATGATATAAATGAGTTTATCTGGCTGAGATCATTCCAAATTTCATGATTTATTTTCTTATGCATATAATCCATTTAGTTCATAGCATGCAAATTTCAGAATACATTTCTTTGATGATACACAAATTTGTTCCTTAAATTCTCAGAAAAAGGAAAATCATCTTTCTCCATCTCTTATTTATGAATTTAAAAAAATCTAATATTCATTCAGCACTAGAATGAAACTTGTGATTTTAACCTTTTGAAAATTATAATTTGATCTAAGGATGAAAGGTGAAATGTTTATGAAAAGGGAATATTTGAACTTAAATATAAAATGACAAGGCAACAAATAAGGACAAAATTTTCTAGATAGAATAGTACCTTTAAAAACCTACAGCAGGAAAGAGATTGGATCACTGAAGGCTCAAAAAATTTATATGGAACAGAAGAGGAGGAAATTATTTTTTCCAAGACTTAGTAAGGGACAGATTAGGATGGGCTTTGAAGTCCATGAAAAAATGACTACCATAAAAACTTTAAAAAATTATATATTGTCTAGGAAGTCTTCATTTCTCTTTTCAGATAAGTTCTTTGATTTCTTTAAAAAATCAAGATAGAGAAAAGAAACATAAGGATTAGTACAAGTCAAAAAAAGAGAGAACTATAAAAGGTATTTACATTTAAGAAAATACATTGACTCAGAACTTCTGAGACTCATTTCATTGTAATTAACGGCTTCAGGTTAAATAGTCTTACAAATTGCTTTTCTTTTCTTATTTTCATAATAAGACCAATTTTGTGACCAATTCTGCCTCTGACTGATTGTGTTTTTAACAGTGTTCTAGCTCTTCCATTTCTATAGTGAACATGAAATTGGCCAGAGAACTGTGTGAGTCCTGTGTGGAAAGGTTTGAAGGCAGATACAGTTAGCTGCAAATCATCTTGACATTCTGAGGCAAAAGTTTCAGACCATGTGGCTTAGATTTATTTTTTCTGCCTTGGTCCGTCTCATGTTCCCTCACATGGTAGAAGGAGCGGCAAAGACAATAAAAGGGCAACTCCAGTTCCTTGTGTTTTATTCTTTGTGACCACGATACTCTGTGCTGTTCATGTTTCACTTCTTAATTGCTAAAAGGTCATAATATTGTGTATGCTCTATGTGTTCTTATTTTAAAAATTCGAGAAAACTTTTAAAAATTTTCATTTTCTTAGGGAAAAGTTCTCATTTTCTTAGGGAAAAATAAAAGAATGCATGTAAGAAAACAGGGAATTTTATTGTTATTAATTTTTGAGCTTGTCCTCTTGTCCTAGTTTTTTTTTTTTTTTAATCACTGTGTCCTGACCTTTTTGCAAAGTTCATTTTCAGTTTCTACTTTGTTTTTCCAATCTAGAAAAAAGGTTTCAACTGTAATCCAGATGGTAGAAATTCACCAGTAAATCCAAACTAGGGAAATCCCAGAGCTGAAATGAAGAAACTTGAAAGAAAATCTTAAAAAAAGAAACATGCATAAGGATATTCTTGTTTGCTAGTAAGGTGATCTGTAGAAAATTTTGAGATGAGTGGGGATAAAAATAAAAGAAAATACAGGCATAATTAAATTACCTGAATATCTACTTTCCCTTATCTGATGGGGCTCCAAAAATGACTTTTCAAAGCCCAGCTTCTAGATGAATTACATATTAGCAAATCATTCTATGTATTTATACCTCTCTAATTTTTGTGCTAAAAATTTTTTGTGATAGTTTTCTATTATCCACACCACATGAGGATATATTTCATTTCAAAATCAGTTTAAGAATTCTGGAGATCAAAGGAGAAAGGTGTGCTGCAGCTGAGAGCAGACACTTCTAAGACATCTTGGAAGGGCAAGTTCAGAACTGGATGCTCTTTTGAATACTGAGTATTGACAAGAAGATTCAAATAGATTCCACAAACAATGGAGCCCTGGGAATTGGGCACATAATAAGAAGCAATTTGAGTGGCATATATTCAAGACAATCCATTCATATTTCAGCAAACTCATGCAATTTACGTATCTTGGATGTCAGTTTAAACAGGAGGTTAGAAGAATGGTGATGCTTCATTCTCAGTTTAAATAAAAATCATGGATAATCATGTGTTTACACACTAATTTATGTCACACAAGTATGTCAAGTAAGAAAATAGGATGTCCACACACTGCGGACAAGGGCATAAATTGTTATAAACTCCACAAATGGCAATTTGGAAATGTGCATTCAAAAGCTTGGAAATAGTCATGATATTTGATTTATCAATTTTTCAATGAAGTAAGAAGATAAATGTTCAAAATTATATAACATTTATTATATTGTCATTGTGTTTACAATAATGAAAATCTGGAAAGAGCCTACAGATACAAAAATGGAAGAATTTGTATGAGTTCATTCACATGGAATATTTTGCACATCTTCAAGTGATAATGATTTATAATTACTGATATGGAAATATATATATATATATATATATATATATATATATATATATTTTTTTTTTTTTTTTGTACCAGGAATCAAACTCACGACCTCATGCTTTCCAGGCAGGCACTGGGCTGCTGAGCTATATCCCCAGCCCTGGAAATATATTTTTAGTGGAAGAATGAGACTATAAAATTGCACTTAAAGCATGATTCCATTTTGGTAATAGTATGATTTTTGCATTTGCCAGTAAATAGGAGTGAAACTTTTAAAATCATTGAATGATATTTTATTTATTTATTTATTTATTTTGGTACCAGTAATCAAACTCACAACCTCATGCTTGCCAGGCAGGTGCCATGCCACTGAGCTGTATCCCTGGCTTGAATGATATTTTAAATTTTGTTATTGGTTTAAACTTTTATATTTTCTTCCTAACCAATACATTTTTGGACTCTTTTGGATAGTAGCAAAGATTTGTTTGCAGTTCTTTAGTTATGGTTTGTAGTGACTAATATGTGACAAATAAAATCAGTAGAAGAATACAGGGGTGTTTTTCTACCTATAAAAATTAGGAAAACTGAACCTGTGAGATAGCTCAGCAGCATAAGTGCCTGCCTGGCAAGTGCGAGGTCCTGAGTTTGACTCCTGGTACCCACATAAAGGAAAAAAAGGGCCGGTGATATTGCTCAGTGGCACAAGCACCTGCTGGCAAGCGTGAGGTCCTGAGTTTGATTCCCGGTACCCGCATTAAAAAAAAAAAAATTAGGAAAACTAAGTATAGACCCAAAGAGATGAAAGAAACAAAACATTGCCCTTTTTGCTAACACAGATTTTTGTTATACTGTGGTTTGTATCTGTAGTCTTAGGAGATATCAAAGCCCATTTAATGTAGATAAGTCATCTTATGGCTTTTGTAAATATAGGCACAAAGATCACTATGCTTTGTTCCAGTTGAATTCTAACATACATGAAAATTAAACTTTGCTACAGCACATGAAGATTTCATGCAATATGTATGAGCAGATCAGTTGTTGAGAATAACAAAATGTGAGGTGTGCAAATTAGCTATCATAATGGCTAAAAAATCTGTGCTTGCCTTTAAATTTATTAGAGAATTTAGGCTACTAATAAATGTAGGATCCCCCCAAATCTGATCCACAGTAGGCTGAAATAGTATTAGTTTGTTCTATCTGTCACTGTGTTCAAGGTATAGTGCATATATTTAGAAAATTATGAAACATAATTGACTGTGTCATGATTTTAAACTGTATTTAGCTCAGGTTAAGACTATGGTATATTTTGCAACTAAACCAACTCAAGGAATTTCCTGACTTACAAGCAGGTAATTTGGAATCTTTTCCTTAAGAATAAAATGGCATCTACAATATCTTATTTGGGGAGTTATCATTGCAATTAAATAATATCTAACCTAGGCAGTGTTTCTAATACACTACAGAGTTTGACACTTAGTCGACACATCTTTGTAAAATATTGAGTAAATGCTAGTGCCATTTAATTCTTAATTTATTTTATCATCAACTTTAGTTATTCTAACACATATGAGTCATATGGAGGAAAGAAAAATATGTTTTGATGAGTTTAAAGATTCAAGCTTCAAGTGTAACAATAATTCAGAACTGACGGTACTTATTCAGGAAATCAGTAATTTTATGAAGCTCTGCATGAAACAGATTCCACAGCAGGGAGTCTATACTGAATGTGTGCTCTCCTTCACCCTTCCCTGCACTGAGAGGAAGGATGAGTATTCTTACAAGGTAAACTCCTTTTTTCCCTCTAACATGTTTGTTTGAAAAATATACTAGAACAACAATCCAGAATGCAAATATATACCCATGCAGATATACATACTTTTGAAAGTGGAAAACCTCACCAGTGAAAATTTGGAAATATATCAGATCTGGAGAATCGTGACATTAACCACAAGTAACCTGAGGCTCTCCAGTTGAACATCTCCTAGATTGAACAGTAAACCAAAAATCCATGAGAGAGAAATAGATGATCACTGTTGCATAACACTGACCTAGAGAATGGATTAATTTATAGCTTTGTGATAGAAATTACTGAATGGTAAAATTGGGATTATGTTGAATTTATAAATTAATTTGAGAAGAATCGACATCTTTGTAAAATATTGAGTCTTACAATCTACAACCATGGTTTCTCGTTTGTTTATTTGGGTCTTCTTTAAACACGTTGACAGCAGGGCCATAATTTGTATGTCTTGCTGCTGAGCAGCTCTGATTTGAAAGTGTTATGTTCCTACCAGATCACGCATGTACCACTGCTGGTTAAAGCCTATATACAGGAAGGTGTTAATTATTCTCAATAATACTTTATAGTTTTCTATGGGAATGTCTTGGTAACAATTTATTAGATTTTGCTATTTTGGGTATCTTCTGGTTCTATATGCATTTTAGGATTGCTTTCTCTAGTTCTATGTGCAAGGTTGTCGGGATTTTTATTGGGATTGGATTAAATCCATATGTCAGTTCGGGGAGAATAGCAAAAGCAATGCTGGGTAACAAGAACAAAGCAGGAGATATCACAATTCCAGATTTCAAGTTATATTACCCAGCTACAGTGATAAAAAATAGCAAGGAACTGGCAGAAAAATAGAAATATAGACCCATGGTGTAGAATGGAGGATGCAGATACGACCTCAGCCACATTCAATCAGTGGCCTGATGTTTGCAAAGGGGTCAAAATCACACTGGAAGAAAGACAGCATCTAGCAAATGGTGCTGGGAAAACTGGCTATCTATATGCAGAAGATTAAAGCTAGACCCATATCACTCTCTATGTACTAAACTAAAATCAAAATGGTTCAAAGATCTAAATATTAAAACAGAAACACCTTATCTGCTAGCAGATGGAGTAAGTAAAACTCTTGAAGTCATAGGTACAGGCAAAAACTTTCTGAACAGAACCCCAATTGTAAAAGAAGTAACAAAGAGTCACCAAATGGTATTATATCCAATTAAAATACTTCTCCATAGCAAAGGAAATAATTAGCAGAGTAAAGAGACAACCTATAGAAAGGAAGAAAAAAATTTACCAGCTACACCTTAGACAGAGTGTTAATACATAAAATATACAAAGAACTAAAAATAATTAGAGCCCTCCAGAATAAATGACCCAGTCAAAAAATGGGCAACTGAAATGAATAGACACTTCTCAGAATAAGAAATACAAATGCCTAATAAATACAGGAAAAATGTTCAACATCTCTGGCCATTAGACAAATATAAATTAAAATAACACTGAGTTTCCATCTAACTCCAGAAAGAATGGCAATCATCAAGAAATCAAATAAAAAAAATTCTGGTGAGGCTGTGGGGAAAATGAACCCTTCTACATTGTATTACATTGGGAATATAAACTAGTACAACCACTATGGAAATCCATCAACAGAGGAATAAAGAATATATGGATAATGAGAATGTGGTATTTGTATGCAGTGGAATATTAATGTTTTATAAAGAAAGGTGAACTTGAGTCATTGTGGAAAGTGGATGCGCCTTAAATCTGTAATGGTAAGTGAAATAAATCATACTCATAAGCTTCAAAACTATATGGTTTGTCTTATATGAGAAACCCAAAGTATAAATAAATCGAAGAACAAAATAAAAGACATTAGGAAATAGGGAAAAAGATCTTTGGCAAATAGGAAGGTGACTAAGAGATGGAGTAAGGAGGGGATACAAGTGGAGGGGAGGATATACTGATAAAATAAAAAACTGATTGGATTTATTCATAGGTATTTTTATGCCATAATAAATGATATCTTTTTAAAAATTAAAATTAAAAAAAATTACTAAGTAGTAGAAAGATAGCTTATGGAAATCTTGCTAAAATTTTTTATTGATTCTGATACTTTATTTGTAGGTTGCTTAGAATATTTTATGTAAGTTATGTTGTATAACAATAATAAATTTTATTAATTACTTTCCAACTCTAAAATTTTTTTTGTCTTTTTGCATTAAATAGAGTCTCCAGTAGAATGCTTCATGGAACTAGAGATAATAGGTATTATTTATCGTTTATTCACGATCTTCATAGATTTAGTGTCCTCGGACATAGATTGTGAGATGGAGATTGGCATGCAGGAAGTTGATAGCAGTGCTCTTGGGCTCCACCTCTGTAGATGAAATAGAATGAAAGAGGACTGGACTACAAGAGAAGTTAGGAGGTGATGCAGTCTCAGTGACTGGAGATTGCTTTCAAGTTGCTCCAAGCCAGAGGAAGGGGAGGAGACCTCTGCCTCTGTATCAACCTCCAGTTGGTTTCAGCTGAAGTGGCTATTTAAGCTTGGTGGATGATGGATGAGCTTGATGAATGACATTTTAGAGACATTTCTATGTAGTATATAGGTAAATATATGTAGTTTTGTGCTCACTAACACAATATTTTATGTTCAGTCCTATATAACATAAGAAATTTGAGGAAAAAACATTTATGTCATATTCTTCCCTTCCTTAAGACAAAATGAGGAACTTTCTAAAGAGAATTTTTGTTGTTCATGATGTTGTTCTGTCATTTTATAAAAAGGGACTAGAACTTTTATCTTCCAGTTGAATACTTATTGAACTATGAAAATTTAGTCTTGCTTTATACTACCCTTGCTGAACTTTAGAGCATTTAGGGCTATATACCTAGAGAATGTTCCAGTATCTAGGGAATTTGTAGTCTGAAGTAGATGAGAGTGTATATTATAGTACGGGGATCAGAAGTTGACTTTGCTATCAGCGCCATGGATGCAAACTTCCATGGGTCAAGTGAATCCAGTGAAAAATTGCCACTTGAGACATATTGGTAGACCTCTGTCAGAGGAAGCTGTTTATGGAGTGTGAAGGTATCAGTTGGAATGAGGAGAGGATGCAGAGTTGAGAGCAGTTATGAGAATCTAGCAGGCAAGTCCGCCATTATAACAGAAAAAAGTGCCATGTAGAAATCCAGAGGGAATCCAGAAAATCTGGAAAACTTTCAGATGTTCTCTAAGAAAATAAAAAGGCCTGTATTTAACACTTACTATAAGTAAGGATTGATTACTGTAGCATTAGACAAGCAAAAGTTTGACCTTTTTCTTTAATAACTGCCTTCTTCTTCCAACTCTCTCCCATCCCCATTACCTTAGATATGTCAGACCAGGTCAAATAGGGAAAAGGTTTAACAGAACAACACACCTTCTCCTGCCACAGATCTGGTCTGAGCCAATGGGAGTAAGAGGACAAGTGAAAAGAATAGCATTATGGGGATAGATACTGAATTAGGTGTGGTATTAAAACTTGTCTTGGGACTGGATTTTTATAGACATGACTAATCTGAAAACTGTGACTTTCTAAATAACTATAGTATCTGCTGATTATATAGTCAATAGGTAGAGAAGAATGCATACTATTTACCAGCAATAGTAAGATAAAAATAAAACCCGATAGTCTATAATGTAGACAAGAATAGCAATAGCAGGGCTAATAATCACTAAACTTTGTGCATAATTTCATCATTTACAAAGCACTTTTACATGGCTTATCTTTTTTTTTTAAGATGATAAGGCCAACTTTATTCAAGAGGAGCCATGGTGATGGGCATAGGTTATTGCCGTGGGGGAAGAGATTGGACTCAACTCTCCAAGTGGTCTAATATATAAAAGTACTATACAATACAACAATAATTAATGTAATTAATAATTCATATTTTCATATAAGAATCATAGAGCAACTGTAGCATCTTCCTGGAGTGCTCTTCCTCCTGTTTTAGCCTAGTTAATATTTTGCTGGAATTTCAGAGCTCAGATCAGTGCCATTTCTGTCTCTATAGTTAGATTTATTATCCATTTTTTGCTTTCATAACACCCATTATTTCCACTTCAGAAAACTTTACACAATTTGGGTAAATAATTATGTGGAATTAATTAATATCAATTTTTCAGGTGGGTTCTTATTCATAAGAAGGGCTCAGTAGACGTTGGCTCAGTAAGTGGAAAAAGAGTGAATGAAAGAACTGCTCTGTCTTGACATTCTTTGTTCCCAGATAAGAAGAGGTTCTTTGGATTTTATGGTCTGTAAAGCTACAGGTTAAAATATTTCATGATAGTAGCCATTTGTGATGAGATTTAATATTTCACTGTGGCCTGGTAAGAGATACTAAACTGGGTAGGAAAGGCCATCTGGGAAGGAGGGAGAGTATAGAGATTTGAGAGTGTGGGTTACAGGTAGCCTTTTTTTTTTTTAGACATCCGCTGACTCTGTTCATTGGCAAGAGTAAGTCCCTTCCTTCACCCTTATACATACAGAGATAAGAGGAAGTTGACAAATTTTTAAAAGATAAGTTTCCTGGTTTCTTTGAAGAAAAGTACTGTATAAGCCAATGGTACTATTTTTGACAAAGCAAAAAGAAAAATATCAGGCTAACATCAAGGACAATGCTTTGACAATTTTAAAAAAAGTTATACATACTATCTGTTATTCTTTAGTCAAGTAAATGCCTTCTTTTTTTAAACATAAAACTGAGCAGCTGATATTTTTTCTTTTAATGGCATTTTCTTACCATGAAAAATTGAACATGATTTTCTAATGAAGCATTAGAAAAGATCAGCGGCACACTCATAAAATCTTCTGCAAACACTATATCCCCTCTTAGGTGTCTTGAAACATTTTAATTACTGTGGCAATAATTTTGAATTCTACTTGGTTTAGATTATTTACAAAAATACATAAATAAGGACTTACCCTGAGGCTTTCCAATAAGCTAAAAAGAAATTTATTTCACTGAAACGTTATTTCTTCTTTGAGTTTTGAGTATGATGATTGTTACAACTCCTTTCCAGTGTCAGGATAGGATAGCACCCCTCGCTTTTTTCCATAGGCAAGCTGTCCTTTAAACTTTTATTTATTAATGATTAATTTTGGACTAATAAACTAAGAGATAGTACAGTAAACAAGGAAAAAAACATGAAATTAAGTAAATTTAAGGAATTTCTTTTTACATGTATCATCTTATTAAAATATATTAATGCGTTGTGTGTAAACTAAATGCAGCACCTTAATGAAATTGTTGGGTTAAATTATTTATCTTTATTAATAATTACAAAGCTCTATAGTTGCGAATAATGTTATGACAGTATGGTTTTTCTTTAATAAAAACAAAATGTATGTGCCCAAAATTATGAAAAATTTATAAACAAAGAGAATATTTTCCTCCCATTATCCTGGTTTAATTATAATTGTTAACCACATCTTTCTTGGGGAAAAAAAGCATATAGCAACAAGTTTTGTCTTGACCAAAATTTTTTGCAATAAGCAGAGTATAGATCAAAATAAAGTAATTATCAAAAGTACTGTGCCACACACATAGGCACACACACACACACACACACACAAAGAACTAGAACTAGTAATTCAGCAAAGTTGCAGGATACAAAATTAACATATGAAATAAGTGGAATTGTTCTATGCAAATAATTAATTATATGAAATAAAAATCTGCAAAGTAATCCCATTTATAATAGCTATCTAAAAATATACACTTAGAAATAAATTTAACCAAAGAGCTGAAAGATATCTACAATGAAAATTATAAAACACTGATGAAAGAAATTAAAGAGAGTACAAAACATTTGGAAAGACATCCCATGATCATGGATTGGAAGAATCAATATTGTTAAATCGTCCATATTACCAAAAGGGATCTACAGATTTGATGCAATCTCTATCAGAATACCAGTAATGCTCTTCACAGAACTAGAAAAAATAAGTCTTAAAATGTGTATAGAACTATGAAAACTCTGAATGGCCAAAGTAATCTTGAGCAAAAAGAGCAAAGCAGGAAACATTATACTACTTAACTTCATAACATACTACAAAGTTATAGTAATTAAAACAGCAAGGTATTAGCATACACACAGACACATAGATCAATGGAACAGAATAGAGTGCATACAAATAAACCTGCATTTCCATAACCAAATCATCTGATAAAGATATTAAGAACAAATATTGGAGGAAGGACAGTCTTTTCATTAGATAGACCTGGGATGATTGTGTATCCACGTAAAACTATATCCTTATATTTCACTAGCTACAAAAATAAACTCCGGATGCTTTAGAGCTTAAATATAAGACTTGAAATTTAAAAGGTGTTGGAAGAAAATATAAAGAAATGCTTCGGGACATGGGAATGTGCAATATCTCGTAGGCACAGAAAGCAAAAGCAAACAGGATTATATAAAACTGAAAAGCTTCTGTTCAGCAAAGGAAACAATCACAGAGTGAAAACTCAGTGGGAAGCAGGGAAGAAAATATGTTCAAACTATAAACCAAACAAAGGATTGATATCCAAATATATAAAAAAGTAAAAAACTATCAGAAAACCAAAAAACCTGATCTAAAAATAAGTCTAAGTAGACATTTCACAAGTGATGATATAAAAATGTGCAGCAGGTATATGAAAAAAATGCTCAACACCACTAATCACCAGGGAAATGCAAATCAGCACCACAATGGGATATCACTTCTCAGTAAGAATGGTTACTACCAAGGAGACAAAATGTACATTTTGGTGAGGGTGGGGAAAATGGGGAAACCTCTTCACATCATTGGTGGGAATGCAAGTTTAGCACAGCTATTGTGGAAAACAGCGTGGAGGGAACTCAAAATATAAAAAAGAGAACTACCGTATGATCCAGCAATATCACACCTGGATACACATACAAAGGAGATGAAATCAGTAAGTCTAAGAGACAACTGCACTCCCGTGTTTATTGCAACACTACTCACATGAGCTAAGAAATGGAAACAACCTCAGGGTCTATCATGAAATAAATGGGTAAAGGAAATGTAGTACTTGTACATAATATGGTACCACTCAAATATAAAATGAATGAAATTCTGTCATTTATGACAACATGGATGGAGCTGGAGATCATTATGCCAAGTGAAACAATAGAGGCACAGAAAGAAAAGTACCACATGATCTCACTCATATATACAATCTAAATACATTGATCTTATAAAATCTGAAAGAAGTTTGGTGGTTACCCAAGGCTAGGGTGGGTTACTTGGTGGACGTGTGGGAGAAAAGGATGGAGAAACTTATCAATGGATCCTAAGTTACATTACACAAGAGCGAAAAGTTCTGGTCTACTATTGCACATTCAGGTGACTACAGATAACAGTAGTGTCCTGTGCCTTTCAAAATTCTAGAAGAGATGTTCTTTTCTAATGTTTTCAGCAAAAAGAAAAGATAAATGTTTGAGCAGATAGATATGTTCATCCTGATTTGAACATTATACTATATGTGAGGTGTGACTAAAAAATACAATGAATATTTAAATTTTAAAAATTTATTACATGCTAAATCCCAGAAGCAGCCTGTATACTCATCAACAGATGACTGGAAAAAGAAAATGTGGTATCTATATATAATGGAATACTACTTGGCTATAAAGAATGACTCCTTTGAGATAGCTGTAAGAAAATGGATGCGCCTGGAAAATATAATGTTGAGTGAAAGAAAGCAGACACACAGGCTTAAGTACAGTATGGTGTCTCTCATTTGACTGAGACAAAGTACAAAGAAAATGATAAAGGATGGATATAAAGGTACAAGAGGATGGATTTCTTGCAATAGGGTAGTGATCCAAGGGAATAAGGGTGAGGGGTGAGGAGGAGAGGAAGGAGAAATAAGAAGAATAAAGATATACCATGCACAGGGACCTAATAATACCAATTAATGTAAACATTATAGGGCATAACATGAGCTAAGATAACTACTATCAACAGGAATGAAAATTGGGATGGAATACTGGAAGAGGAGGGAGAGGAAGAAAGGGGAAGAGGATTTAAAAAATAGGAAGAAGCATGCTGTAATATCTACATGTAACCATTCCTGAAGACTCTTGTAAACTACATAAATTGTATACATGTACAAATAAAATAAAAAATTAAAAAAATTATTACTGTAAAAGACACAATGCCATTAATCTCTCTCAAAGTACTCCCCTTCACTTCAGACATATTTCTTTCATCATTCTTGTCACTTTCTAAAGCAGTTCGGGTAGTCCTCTTTTGTGATTGTCTTTAATTGTGCTTTCTTCGCTGTCTTGATGTTCTGAACAGATACAAAATATTTACCTTTCATGATCATTTTAACTTTGGGAAAGAGCCAGAAGTTACACAGTACCCTATCCCGTGAATAAGATGGACGAGGAGACACAGTAATGATTTTGAATCTACTTTTCTGTTGGATGGCCCTGGACAGCGGTGTTCACTGTATTTTTGATCACGCCTCATAAAGACACTCACAAAAGAGGACTTTTAAAGAACTACTTTAAAAAGTGCTAAGAATGATAGGATGAGTGTGTCAGAAGTAAGAGAGAGTATTTTGAGGGAGATTAATGGCAATGTGTCTTTATTGCAATAGATATTTTTTCATTTAAACATTCATCATATAAGTTGATCACACCCCTATGCACATTACAAAATATCACATGATACCCTATAAATATGTGTAATTTTTATGTTTTTTTTTTTTTGTGTGTGGGTACTGGGGGTCAAATTCAGGACTTCACGTGCCAGCAGGCGCCCATGCCACTGAGCAATATCACTGGCCCTTTTTTCGTATGTGGGTACTGGGAGTCGAACTCAGGACCTCGCACTTACCAGGCAGGTGCTTATGCTGCTGAGCTATCTCACCGGCCCTTATGTTTTTATTTATCAGTTAAAACAATAAATTTTATTTAAATTTTTAAAAAGTGCTATGACATTATTTTGTGACTCCAAGCTGATGATGCTTGATAGATTGGGTAGTTATTTAATTTAAAAAAGAAATTGATATTACGTGGAGAGCAGCTGAAGCTAGAGATCGATTACACATGCAGGGCAGGAGCAAGGCTGGTCCCAAGAACAAAAAGCCTTGAGGCGAGCCACATAAACAAGCTGCTCCAGCCTGGAGAACACCAGGCGTCTGAGGCAAGCCAAGCAAACAGGTTGCTAGGCAGAGGGGTGTTACGTGACATCAACCTGCCCAGTGTATAAATAACCATGCTGCATCATTGAGCAGTTCCTTTCGTCCCATCCAGAGAGAGAGCTCCACCTGACCTGAGCTTTCTGTTTTCTGACTCTTTTCTTTATTTCTCCATCCTCCACTGTCCTTTGCCCAGAGAATTTTGAGAGCTGTGCTGGATGCAGCAATCTTATGAATAATATTTAGTTCATCACTCAGGCATATGATATTGTTATTTATTCAAGTCAGTTATTTATATTTTTAGCACACTTTTCAGTTTAAATCTAAACAAGACATATCTTGGAATTCTGACAAGTATGTTAGAATCTGGGAAAAGTATGGGAAAGTCCCCTGAGGCATAATTGCGTGAAAGAATGAGGCATCACTGGACAGAATTGTCAAGGAAGGGGATGCTAGTCAAGAAGTAAAATAACACAGTGTTGATAAAAGTGGGGATCAGGAAGACTGAGCAGTCTGAATAGAGCATAGCATTTATCTCCTGTTGCAACAGTGTTTCCCTCACTTCATTCATTAGTCATATTAAATGTTCCAGAGGAGAATATTTGAAATTAAAGGATGAAAATACTGTGTTCCTATAAGCTGCTTATGACATCAGGTAACACAGGTATTTCTTTGGTATTTTATATCATTTGAGATCTCTCTCTCTCTCTTTCTCTCTCTCTCTCTATATATATTTATCTTCTGTATGTCATTTGGAAATACAATCTGAGTGACAGAGGAGTTTTCTCTGGTCTTTATCACAGAATGCATGCGGGGCAGCGCTGTACAAAGAGGGCTTAGTGAGTAAACAAGTTTGAAACAGTAGACTCAAGGAAGTACCTGATCAACCCAGTAGAAGTGGCAGATACATAGGATGGCAGAGAGGGCAGGGAGAAGGCCATTCTTAGAGGAAGTGCTATGATCACCAAAATAAGACAGTGTCTAGAAGAAATGGTGGAGTCCAAAATGAGTGTAATAGAAAGAGTACCTTGTGGATATGGAAGCATGAGTGTAGAGCACTTAAATAGCAAAGCACTTTCCAGAGGAATGCAGCTCAAGTGTAGGGTGTGGGAAAGAGTGGAAGGAAGATGGATGGAGGAATTTTCAAAAGAAAGAAATTGAGAAAGAGCAAGAAGTACAGGGGACAGTGAGTGTAAGTTATTGATATTGGTGAAGTATAATTTTAATTTTTGGATTTGAGTCTTTGGAGGAAACAGGCAAAAATACTCTGAACAATTTGTTAGTTGGTTTTATATTTTCATGTTATAGTAAATTTAGATTATTTCTAGTTTTGTATTCTAATTTTAACCGATTTGTGTTCCATTCCATTTATTTCTCAAGACCAAGAAAAATTTGAAAAAAGAAGCAAGTTATGATAAAAGATATGCCATAAATATGTAAAGTTGATAGCTAAATGGGAGCTCAAGAGAGAAATTATATTTAAAACTTAAAAAATACTATGAGGTTTAAGTTTAGGTTAGCTATTAATTAGTTGGTTATAAAACAAATTTTGAATATTTTAGTAGCCAAAGAGAATAATCTGGCAGACTGTACAATTCTTTAATATTTTTAGATGATATAACTCTTTAAATATTTTTCTTATAAGCAACATACAAATGCATTGCATTCAGATAATCCCAGCAATAACTAACACACACATACACATACACACATACACATGCGCACACACACACACATACATACACAAAGATTCTGTTTTTTCCTGTCAGAAGTAAGTGCTTGTGATGTATGTTTCCTTGAATTCTTTTTTCTATGTGTTTTGACTCTCTTCTTCATACGTAAAGGTGAGGCCCATGAAAGATGTATATGAGAAGGCTTCTGGGAAGGAGTTCTGACCTAAATCAGCCTTGTCCTTGAGGAGTATAGTTTCCGAATTAAAATTTTTTGAAAGATGAAAATTAAAATGTCAACATATTCCTCGAGGTGGAGAATAAATGTGGTTTAAAATTTTTCCAGATTGTTGCACTTTCCAAATTTGTAACATTGAGTATCCTATCTTAAACTAAAAACAAAACAAAACTGACAATTTAAATGAATAATATCAATGACATTCTAAAGGGACAGGTGCAAAAAGAAGACTTTAACGCAGAGCCTTAAATTTTAAGCCATTTGGATAATGTTTGGGTGGTCAAAATCTGTTAGAGGCTTATCAAAAATTATTCAGTGGGGGCCGGTGATATAGCTCAGAGGCATAAGTGCCTGCCTGGCAAGCGTGAGGTCCTGAGTTCAACTCCCAGTACCTGCATTTAAAAAAAAAAATTGCTCAGTGGTACTAACTAATGTACTGCATACATCTTGTTTTTCTCAGTTCCTAAAATAATTTCTGATTTTTAAAGTCAGAAGACAGTCAGTAGATAGCTCCAGCTTCAGTTATTTTTTCTCCACAGTCAAATTTAGCTTCTTCTGGGTCGTTTAGGCATTGAACTTAGGGGTTATTGCACTGGGGATATTATTTATAACCTGTATTTATTCTGTATAGATAATATAATACTGTATAATTTGTTGAGGTTAAATTCTGTATAATAAATATTTACTAAGACATCTTAATACCAAAAATATAAAGATAAATAAATATATTGCTTTCAAGACTGGTGATAAAAATCACTTAAATGACTTGGAAGTTAGTATTTTGTGTGGCTCTGGTATAGACTGAAGTATAAAACCAAAGAGCTAACATGAATCCTAGTAAGATAAAATTGCACTGTATGCTGACATATTTTTCTTAGTCAATAACAAATATAATAGATTCTTAGTTATAGGATTGGCAGAAATATTTGAAAATTAATATGAATTCTTTTAAAATTTTCCTTTGTAGTTAGAGTCCTAAATATTAAGTGTTTTACAATTGAGCTTCTGGTTGTAGATTTTACTTCTTAGTAAGATTTCTCAAGGCTTTAAATCAAAATTTTCTCTAATGGTTTGATTCTTTTTTCACAGATCAGCTTAAAGTTGAAGCATGACTCATCAGCCTTATCACTGGACTATGTCTGAAACATTTTTTGAATATAAGAGGTTTGTTGACTTTTGTCACTAGTCACTAAGAGGTATTGGATGGGTTTTATTAGGCAGAAATTAAAAGCTAGATACTCAAAATATATACTCAAAATATACTCAACAAAACAGAGTTGGGCCCAACAAAGAGACAAAGAGAGAGAGAGAGAGAGACCTCATGAGTCAGAAGTGGCTATATTTATAGGGTAGTTTTGGGGGTGTCTTTAAAATGGATGATTTAGGATATATATTTTTATTGTTATCTGTTTGCTGATCTGCCAGGCTATGTTAGAATATAAGTTATATGTATTTGAAATTGAAATATGTTCACTACTAATATTGTTCTTTTTTTGAAGATGGAGGAAGCATAATTTATAGGTAAAAAAGACAGTCCCAGAGCCCAATTTACAGGGATTTTGTGTCTGTAGGACCTTTAGAAATATTTTTGAGTCAGTTTCCTGGAAGGGAAAAGGTTTTGAGTACTTTCATGTCCTAAAATTGCATTTTTCTTAAAAGTGCATTTTTGAAATCTCAATTTCCTTATCTTCTTTCTGTTTTTATAAATTTTTTCTAACCTACTTCATTTCTCCCCCTGAGATTTTGATCTCTTATTTTTAAGGGGTGTAGAGGGCTTTGTTGGTCTGTCTTTGCATAACTGCCATAGGTTGAGGAGGGGCATTGATCTTGTCTAGCCAGGGATCAAAAATTTTACTGAATAATTTAAAGGAGACATACAAATAATGGGTTTTATTTTTTCAAGAACTATCATCCTTTTATGGTGATAAAAGTCTACAAAAGAAGACAAGGATATTAACAATTTATTGATGCTTAAAACTTATTTTATAACCATGTTAAACAACCAGCAGACAGAAACTAAAAAGCAGTTATCGAAAAACAATGGCTTTAAAACTGGTAGAAGACAGTAGCATTTGTAATAAGGTTTTTTATCTTTAATATTAACCTCTATTTGTTTTGAGGTGTTTGTCCAAATGTATAAGAGGTGGCATTTAAGAGCACACAGACTCTTCCCTGTTCTGTTAATAAGAAATCTAATGTCCTCTTATTTTAATTATAACAACATTGAATGAATACATTAAATAAAGATATCTATCTTCTTTTACCATTGGGCCATTAAAATCTTTACTATAGGGCTCTATTTTGGAGACCTAAAGGTGGTTTTTAATGACTGGCTCTAGATAATATAAACACATAACAAGGATGTCTGCTATCACCAATTCTGTTCAATATAGTTCCTGAAATATTATCTAAAGCAATTAGACAAGAGAAAGAAATAAAAGGGATAAGGATAAGGAAGGAAGAAGCAAAATTATTTGCAGATGACATGCATAGAAGTCCTCAAATACTCCACGAAAAAAGTCCTAGAACTAATAATCAAATTCAATAGTGTAGCAGAATAGAAAGTCAACACTCAAATAGCATTCCTGTGCACCAATAACAACCTCACCAGGAGAGAAATTAGGGAAACAGAACCTTTCACAGTAGCATCAAGAAAAATGAATTATTTAGGAATTACCATAACCACTGAAGTGAAAGACCTCTATCTTGAAAAACTATCATATTCTGAAAAAGGAAATTGAAGAGGATATTAGAAAACGAAGACATCCTGTTTCTCAATAAGCAGAATCAACATAATAAAAATGGCCCTATTTCCAAAACTGTTATATAGATTTAATACAATGATAATCAAAATACCAATAACATTTTCTACAGCACTGGAGAAAGCAATCCTAAAACACATATGGAAACAGAAGAGGCCTAGAATAGCAGAAGCAATTCTGGGCAACAAGGGGAAGGTAAGGGGCAGACAATCCCAGAATTCAAGTTACACTATGAAGCTACAGAGATAAAAAGAGCATGATTTTGGCAAAAAAGACTTGTGGATCAATGGAACAGAGTAGAAGATATACTCAGCTATGTTGTCTTTGACAAGGGAACCCAATCGCTTCACTGGAGGAAAGATAACCTCTTTAACAAATGGTGCTGAGAAAACTGGCTATCCATATGCCAAAGACTCATATCTCTCTCCATTCACTAAGCTAAAATCAAAATGGATCATCCAGTCCTCAAAGGACTAATATCTAGAATATAAAAAGAACTCAAAAAAATTAAGTCTTCCAGATTTAAAGACCAATCCAAATATGAGTATCTTAAATAAATAGACACTTCTCAGATGAAATACAGATGGTTAATAAATACATGAAAAAATGTTCAACACCACTGGCAATTTGAGGGATGTAAATTAAAACAACTCTGTGATTCCATCTCACTCCATAAAGAATGGCTACCACTGAGAAATCAACCAATAACAAATGCTGGCAAGGCTGTGGGGACAAAGGAACCCTTCTTCACTGTAATGTAAACTACAAAGCTGGGAATGTAAACTGATATAATAACTATGGAAATCAGTACAGAGATTCCTCAAAACACTAAAAATAGAAATTCCATTTGAGCCAGCTATTCCCCTTCTAGGTATCTTCCCAAAAGAGTTAAAAACTTCATACCACAGTGATGTCTGCATATCCATGTTTATAGCAGCACAATTCATAATAATAGCTAAATCTTGGAAACAGCCCATATGTTCATTAACAAATAAAGCGACAAAAATAATGTGGCATTTATATGTACACGAAGGAGTTCTACTTTGACATAAAGAAGGATAAACTTGAGTCATTAGTAGGAAAATAGATGCATCTTAAGATCATAATGTTAAGTGGAGTAAATGAGACATGAAAGCTTAAATATTACATGGTTTCTCTCATTCAAAAAACTTAATATGTAAATAAAGTATGAAATAAAAGACAGATAATAGAAAAAAAGAGAGAGAAAAAAGTAATTGTAATCCAATGCAGACAATATATCTAAAAGTGTACCTTGACGTAGTATAATTGTCTTAAATGTTTTATATGTTTTTGACCTATTAGTCTGGTTTTTAATCTGTATGAATGATAATTTACTTTATAAGGTCTTATAAAATAAATAAATGAATCTGATTGTGGCAAAATAAAAGGGAGGTAGAGATAAGGGGAAAAACAGAATTGTAATGTGTTATGTACATGTACCAATTCTCTACAATCAATGTAATCATTATATACTGCAAACATGTACTAATAAACACCAAAAAAAAACCTAATAAAAGAGAAATATATAAATTTAGTTTCTATCATAAAGGTGACAAAGCTTAGTAGCTAGAATATTTATATTGTCATTTTTATTTTATAGGTACACCTATATAAGAAGACAAATCTTCATCTAAGGGTAACTTAAATGTATATTAGAATAACATAAAGGGACTATATTAAGAGAGGCTGAAGGGCACATTTTGGAAGGGCTAGTGGGACTGCAAGTTAAAACTTCTTACGACTATAAATTATAGGTGCAGTTAGAAACTGCCAGCGGGGGATGGTGTCGAGTGTGAAGCCCCCTTTTTATGTATCACCTAGCTTTGGTTTAATATTACTATTATTCAGGCTGGTGAGATGGCTCAGTGGCATAAGCGCCTGCCTGGCAAGCACGAGGTCCTGAGTTCAACTCCCGGTACCCATATACAAAGGTAAAAGGGCCGGTGACATCACTCATCAGCACAAGTGCCTGCTTGCAGGTGTGAGGTCCTTAGTTCGACCTCCGGTACCCACCAAAAAAAAAAAATTACTATTATTCTCCTTTATATCTATTTATTTTGGTTATGCATTTTCATTGGGTGTTTAAGACCAAGTCAAAGTAATACCTGTATTAATCAAAATTTATGTCATTATATATTTGTCAAGCTTGGTTAAGTCTTCTCAAGTTTTATTTTTTGGCGCAATGTGAGGGGCCACTTAGCTCCTCCATAGTCTTTTGGTTTATTAGTTGTGTCATCTGCCAGGATGGGTCACAGTCTTGCTTGACAATATGGCTTTCTTTGGAAACATGGGAAATTTCCCTCTTTAATGGCCCTTCTTCTAGCTCAGTGTAAACTGGCTGACTCTTGTCCTCTGGGGTCTAATCATCCCCTTCTCAGGAGGTTGAGTGACTCTCTGGAGTTGTGGGATCATTTTAGAGACGTCTTATCGTGTCTTGGGTCCTGGCTGACCTTGGAAGGCAAGGGTCAAACTGTCGGCTATCCTCTTAGAGCAGTTACCTTTTTGAGCTTTAGTCTGTAATCCTCAGTTGTTAAATATCCAGACAGTCAGTTGTATCAGTCTTGAAGTGGAAACAGTAGGCTTTAATCTTAGCTATTATAATCTTTTTTGAATATTAGGTACTGTGAAAATTTGAAATATTACTAGGGAACAGCTACCTCTTTTGTTAATTAGGGTCATCGTTAGTAATAGGAATCAGTGTTGTATTTTATTTGTATTGTAGGTGATGGCCTATCATCATCTTAACATATTATTTAAATTGTCTTTTAGATGTCATATTTTTATAGAATGTTAAATAACATTTACAATGTTTTATAAGAAAAATTTTAGATCAAGAGCAAACATAGCATCTTAGCATAACAATTATGTTGACATTATATTAGAACTAGTAGCTTTTTGTTATTATTTCTAAAAACTATTTAAATTTTTACTTTGTCAATAGGTTAACTTTATCTAACTATAAAATATTAAATGACATAAATAAAATTTTACCTAAATTTGTTAATTTTTAACAAAGTGTCTTAAGTAGAATATATTTGTTTACTCATGTTCTCAACAGTTTACTAATGTCTGATCTTATGATACTATCTCAACTGTATAAAAAGCATACCAATCATAATATAATTATGTAACAATCATATAAACATAAATCTGAAAAAGTTTATAATCATGAACAACTTTAGTCTGGAGGTCACAGTATTATAAAATGTTTTTTTGAGTTCCACATCTTAGAAGGCTTGTATACTTGGGAAACACAAATACATTTAATACACCATCAGGTGAGCAATAATTAGCATCACAGCTATATACCAATATTTACATATATTTAATTTTTACTTTTAAAGTAAAATTTAAATTTTAAGAAGTTTATATGGTGTAAGAATTTATATGGTTTATATGGTGATAAGAATTAAGTAACACCCTTGCATGTGTGTAATCCCAGCCCTTGGAAGGCTAAAGAAGGAAGATCACTGCAAGTTTCAGGCCTGCCTGGGCTACATAGTGAGTTCGAGGCCAGTGTGAGCTACATAGTGAGACCTTGTCTCAAATAAACAAACAAGGGGCCGGTGAGATAGCTCAGCGGCATAAGCCCCTGCCTGGCAAGCACGAGGTCCTGATTTCGACACCTGGTACCCACCAAAAAAAAAACAAAAAACAAAAAACAAACAAAGGACCTCCGTAGAGCTCTCATAAGTTTAAGAAACTGTTAATGACCAAAAATAGACTTATTATCCAATGTATAAATGTATCTCATTTATATAATAACAAAATATTTGCTTAATCAAAACCAATAGATGGGGCCGGTGAGATGGCTCAGCGGCTTAAGCGCCTGCCCGGCAAGCACGAGGGCCCGAGTTTGACTCCCGGATCCCACATACGAAAAAGGGGCCGGTGATATCGCTCAGTGGCACGGGTGCCTCCTGGCGCACGAGGTGCTGAGGTCGACCCCCTGGTACCCACAAAAAAAAAAAGCAAAAAACCAATAGATGTTGATAAAATTTTAACTATTTTTTAATTTCTGATGTAGATTAAATTTTAAATGGCAGGACCAAATTTAAAAAGATGCAAAAATTTTGATAATTTTGTTTGTCTAAGGTATAGATGCAATGTATATTATAAAAGATAGCACTTATTAGTTATTTTGTATGCATTAAACTTATGTAGTCTTACCTAAACAAACTTTAGTTTAAAGTTTAGATTCACAGCATATTTTGGCTTTAGATGTACATAAATATCTAGTCCTAGATATAGGGTGTTATAAATTACAATAATAGTTGCTCATTTAATCAATTATAAACTTATTATTTGAAAGCATTTTGCAAGTCAACATTTAAATAATTTTTACTTTTTAGGTTTTTTGTTTGTTTTCAGACAGGGTCTCACTATGTAGTTCAGGTGGCCTTGAACTCACTACATAGTCCAGGCTGGGCTCAAACTCACAGAGATCCCCCTGCCTTAGCCTCCCAAGTGCTGGGATTATAGGTGCACACCACCATATCTGGCTAAATAACTTTAACTTTTAAAACTCAGTTTTTTAAGTAAAACTCTAACAGTGAAAAACATAAATTACCTTAGTAAAATATACAATTTTTAAATCAAGTTTTTGTAAATTTAATCAAAAGTATTTTAATAGTTTAAAAATCTTATGTCAGAAATAGAAAATTCAATCTTTTAATTGTAGCCAATTTAATTATATATAATAATTTTTAAACATTTGTTGGGGTGGGGTTCAATAAGACTCTGGGAGGCCAGGCATGGCAGTGCACACCTGTAATCTCAGGACTTGGGAGGCTGAGGCAGGAGGATTGCTACAAGTTTGAGGCCAGCCTGGGGTACAAAGTGAGTTCAAGGTCAGCCTGAACTGCATAGTGAACCCTGTCTCAAAAAGGCAAAAAAAAAAAAAAAAAAAAAAGACTCTGGGAAAAAACTAGAGAAACTACCCTTTAGTGGAAAAAATTGAAGCAAATTGTTTTAGGCAGATACTTTTTTAGCCACAGAGGGGAGTTCTGTATGGTAGTTTTTCAGGCCCAAAGAACCCCACTTAGGGGAAATTTTTTAAAACTACTTTAGCATAAAATAAAATTTTAGACATTTAACTGTTAGTTAATTTAAGGAAACAATCTTAAAACATTCTATATATTAATATTCTATAAAATACATTTAATAAACCAAATACATTTTTATATGCCTTAAAAAGCCAAGAATATTTGAATTTTATTTACTAATGACTTAAATGATGTTAGGAACATTTATAAGCATTGATCTTAATTTTATTTACTTATTTAAAAATTATTTTAGATGATTTTTGAGGACTAAGGCACAGCATAAACTTCTAGGCCACATGATGTATTATTTTCACCCAAGGAAAAACTTTCAAACTATTGTTCACAGAAAACAATAGTATTATCTTGATTGGCTAACAACCTGGATAAAAACATGTCACCAACTTTAAAGACATCTTTAGTCTTATCTTTACAAACAGTTTAAATTGGCTCACTGTTAAGCTATGTGAACAAGAAGCGTTTGGGCTAGTGTCAGGAGTGTTCGTTTATCTATAAGCCAATGTGTGGTCAGTGTTTGCAAGAGAACAGATTTAATGCAGGACACAGAGATTTACAAGAGTAGCTTACAGTATTTGCCCACAGAGTCAAATGTAGAAGAGTGCAAGAGATCTGTCCTCATGCTGGAGATCTGAAGACTCGAGGAATCGGAGGTGGAAGACTGGAGGGTCTGCGCCGCAAAGCCCAAGGGCTGGTGCTGGAGGCAACAATTTGCTTGGGCAGCCCAGAAGGCCAGCTGGAAGCCAAGGTGTTTGTGGCAAAAGCCAGGAGACACACTTAAGACAAAGGTGAAGACAAAAGCTTGGCTGAGAACAGCTGAAGCTTCTCCAAAGAAAAGCAACATTATATCCGCCCTTACCATTCTCCTTTTATACCATTCCACTAACAATCCTCCTTACGTAGGACTTCCATGCCCAGAACCACGCTAACTCAATTCAGCTGGGCATTCCCACTCAAGTTGACCATTAATGAACAACAAACTTATATAGAACTAACCTACAGAAATATATTTATTACCAAATGATGTATAACCTTTATGTTACCAAACTTTAAGGTATTTATTTGTACATTTTATGTAAGCCTTGAGTCCAGCAGTTTTTTTTTTTTTTAACCCTCTAATATTCTAAGTGAGTTTGGTTATCTTCGAATGTTTTTATAACTTTATTTTTATGGAAAGCCCTAACAGAACCAGAAATATATAAGGGAAAATAATAAATTGATAGGAGCTCAAAAATAATTTTTAAAATGAAGCACCAGCAGGTACATTAACCAATTATTAAAAAAGATTAACAGGCAGACAAACTGGCAAGACAACATATAGAACACTTAAAAAAATTATATTAAAACAGAGTGCACGCTTAGATACATTGGTCATGTTGAATTATAATAATATTTTTCTTGGTTTTAGGTTTATAACTATAGACTAGTCAGTTGGGTTTTTTCCTCAGGGTTATCAATGAGCTCTCTTATTTATGTGAGTCAAAACAGTATTTAAAAATATTTTAAGCTATTATGAGTATTTTTTTGTTATCACTGTAGAATTATAACCAAAAGAAGTCAGAAAGGGAGAGAGAAAAGAGCTATAAATTTAGATAGGATTTTTTTGTTTCTTTCTTTTCTGTCTTTATTATAAAACCAAGTTTGAGACTTTGTCCTTTTATTCCTTAACTCATATTTGGAGAAAAATCAACCCTTTAAAATCTCCCATCTTAAGTTGTTCCCAAGTTTATAAAATAAAAACTAAAGATGACATTTTGGGGACTTTGAGATACCTATAATCATTTAAGATGTACTACATGCTTATAAGATCTCTCTTGTGTACACTCGGGAAGAGATAAAGAGAGAAAGAAAAGAAAAATGACTGAAGGTAAGATCCTATTTAAGTTCCCAAAGCCAGATCGTGCCTGGTCCCACCTCATCCTGGGCTCAGGCTGTGTTTGCAACCTGCCCCAAACTGAGGTCAGGCTACCTGCACAGCCCACCTAATGTCATAGGAACTGCCCCGCTCTGTTTTTTCTGTTTTTTTTTTTTTTGTAAATGGCCAATCCAAGCATCTCTGCTAGTCATCCAAAAATCTGTTGCTCATGTCCTGACCAAGTGTCCTTATTTCTGGCAAACAGCTATTCCAACTTCCATCAACAGATCAGGAAAAAGGAGTTGTACAAAACAGCTGGGCTTTATTAAAAAACTTACCACAAAGATCTTTATGTCTAGGGAGTGTAATATACACAAGGAGCTCAGAGAAAGTTTAAAAGGTTGGGAGGTGTCATTTAGCAACTACAAAACACATACTATTTTAGATAGAGAGAGGACATTGTGGCCAAAATTATCATAAGAATACAGGACCTAGTATGACGAGGGGAAGAAACAAGATAGCGTTAGAAAACCAAACCTGAGAGGCTGTGGAAAAAAAATATCTATAGGCAGGGCTAGGCAGTCAGTCCTAGGATCCAGGAAGGTCATGGAAGACAACTAAAAGGGCTGAAGTGGAGCCCTACCCACAGGCCTGTGGGTGTCTTTACCAGCAGGAAAATATAGAGGCCATGTACTACTCCCCGTCCCCTAACTACCCATGCAGTGGGACACACTAGGAACTGTCCCTGGAACCATGAGAAAACTTCCTGAGTCCCCCCCGCCTGGCTTCCATTGATTCCCCTTGACCCTCCAGCTTTCTGCCTCTTCCTGATAATTAATATCAGAACAAGGTAAAGGATTTGAGTTTTCTGACAGATGAAAGCCTCAGAGTGGGAGAAAATGGACAAGAAGGCGACTGGGGCATTTTTAGGAAAGAAAGGAGGAAACAAAGAAAACCAATGGGCTCCTTTTTGGTTTGAGTCCATAGCTGTAGAAGTTTGTAGACAGGGAGGGAGAAAATGGGGGGGGGGAGATAAACTAGGCTGCAGAAGGCAAGGGCTTGGAGGCAGTGAGGAAGAAAAAATGAAAAGCCCTTGTCTGAACTTAACCGAAGTTGTGATTCCCATGCTTCTTTGTCTCCTGACTGGTTCTCCAAGAGAAAATGTCACTGGATTGGGTCTGAGAGTTTCCTGAAGTTGAGAAAAGAAACTTAACCCACCCTAAACATAGAATGCTTGAAGGTTCAACATTCTGTGACCTCCATCACAGAAAAGAAATTTTCAGGACTAGTCAGTAACATTATGGGATGGGTTTTATTAGGCAGAAAAAAGGTACACACACAAAAAAAAGGAAAGAAAGAAAGAAAGAAAGAGAAAGAGAAAAAGTGCTGGAGAGGAAGGGAGACAGACCTCATGAGCCACAGCTGGTTATATTTATGGGGTCTTGGGAGTGTCTTTAAGATGTGAGATTTGGGATGTGTATTCTTACTGCCATCAAGGTACCTGTTGGGCAAGCTGTGTCAGAATTTAAGCCATTTACATATGTTTGAAGTGAGACCTGCTCTACACCAAAACTGCTGCTTCCTTGAGGATGGAGGAAGCACAATTTATAGGTGAAAAGGCCAAGTCCAGAGGATAATTTATTGGCTTATTGCGTCTGTAAAACATTTAGGATTTTGGGCCGGTGAGATAGCTCAGTGGCATAAGCGCCTGCTGGCAAGTGCGAGGTCCTGAGTTCAACTCCTGGTACCCACATAAAAAAAAAATTTAGGATTTTTTTTCCAGTGAGTTTTCTGACAGGGAAAAAAGCTTCAGTAGCTTTTGTACACTGAAGCTGCAGTTTTCTTAAAAGTACAATGTTAAAATCTTGAATTCCTTGTCTCCTTTCTATTTTTAAAATTTTTTTTCTGTTCTTCCTCAGGGTGGTTCTACCAAAGACTTTTAGGCTCCATTCCACATTGCAGTATAAGTCAAGGTCTGTTGTCACTGCACCATATTTTGGACTGATGCGTGTACAGCTTAATTTTGCTGCGTAGGTTCACAACCAAGCTATGATCTGCATGAAATTCAAGTAGGGAGTTAGTTCATTTGAAAAGAATTAAGATTCAGTTGAGAATTAGCTGATAAGTACAAAAGATTTGCTTAACCAAGTAAAGTACTTACAGGGCAGTGTAAGATTTTTAACTTTTATGTTTAATATTCATGAGTGCTAATCCATGTAAGAGTTATCTAGAAGGCTCCAAAAATACTAATTAAATGAGAGCCAGGGTATTGTATCTGCTATAGCTATTTTCTGACAGATTACATTGTAAAGAGGTTTACCCAGATGAATGTTCCAACGCCTACTCAGCGTTCTAGTAAGAGCAATTCTTTTTCTCAAATTAAAGCTCTGATGAATGGTTTTTCCAAGCTTACAAAGCAGAGCACCTTAAATAAATTCATTGGAGCACATTTTGTTTTGGGAAATATTTGGTGAGTTTCATTGAACAAGAACTGTACGATTTCAGTGATAACAAGGCATGAACATCTGAAATGTCCTTAGAATAGCTATTGACCCCTGTTGTATTTACAGAACTAAGAAATGAGGGTTTTATAACTTCTTTAGAGTCATTAATTTCATAATGTAAACGTTTTGAATCACTTCTGCCTTGGGAGGCTTGATGAAGCATTTTGATTAGTGTCATTTAAAAGAGTTTGTTCATTACCTGTGTGTTTTAAATTTTAAATTCAAATAACAGAAATTATTTTCTGCTAAAAAGTTACTATGAAAGTAAAAATTCATATCTCAGGGCCTTTTGTTTGAGCTATGTGATGACTATGAAGATTAGAATTTACAATATGTTGATGAACTATTTTCAATCACCATACAAACTAGATGTGATAGAAAAAGTAATATATGGTAGGTCTTTGTCCCCAGTTTCTGACAGAAAGCTCCTAAAACTTGTTATTTTCAGAGTTATAAGGAGGCTAGGAGCATTTTGCTGTTGTGGTTTTTTTTTTTGTTGTTGTTGTTGTTATTGTTATTTATATATATATGTTCTTGGTTTTTGTTTTTTTTATTTTTATTTTTTTGTGGGTACCGGTGGTCGACCTCAAGACCTTGCGTGCCAGCAGGCGCCTGTGCCGCTGAGCGATATCACCGGCCCTTTTTTCGTATGTGGGTTCCGGGATTCGAACTCGGGCCCTCGCACTTGCCAGGCAGGCATGTACGCCACTGAGCCATCTCTCAGGCCCAGTTCTTGGTTTTTGACACAAGAGCTCTGAGATCCTTATAAACCTGTTCTGAGTATCTCTAGGTATGCTACTAGGTGACTGGTGGCTGGAACCCTGAAATAGCTTCAGGCTTGGGGCTGCCACCAGAAAGGAATGATTGCAACTTTCAGCCCTATTTCTATAACTTCAGGGAGTGGAGAGGGGCTGGAAATTGAGTTAATCACCAGCAGTCAATGATTAGGCAATCACTCTTTTGTAAAAGGCTTGATAAATGGAACCTCCACAAAAATCTAGAGCAGGGCACGGGTAGCTTCCAATTAGTGAGTACATCTGTAAGCTGGGAGGCTGGCATACCCTGATCTCATCAAGGGGTTGGACTCTCTTAACCTCTGGACCTTTCTTGTCCTCACCCTATATACATCTTCATCTGGTAACTCATTTGATTTCTTTGAAACATCCTTTATAATGAACCAGTAAACATAAGTAATATATTTCCCTTATTTCTGTGAGCCATTACAACAAATCATCAAATAGGAGAAGGGTGTGCTGGAGATCCCCCATCTGTGGCCAAGTCAAAATTGTGGACAACCTGGGGATCCACTACTTGCAGTTGATGTCTGAAGGTGGGACTCAGGGGCAGGCATGTGACATTAGTTGCTTGTCCATGAAATCTGTACTGACTGTGTATGGTTAGTGTCAGAATTAAATTAAATTAGAAGATACCTAGTTGATGTTCAGAGAGTTGGAGTATTCCTTGTTGGCTTGGAAGAAACCCTATACATTCTGTGTCAGAAGTGTGGGAAGTAGAGAAATAGCTTTTCACTAGTAGGACATGTAGACACAGATGGAGAAAACAAACTTTCAAAGAAGAGCAAATGAAAACTATGGAAATTGGTAGGATCCAGAGTGTTTAACTGAGGTAGTCTGTTTCAATAATAATTCTTTTCCCAAGTCAAAAGTGATTCATTTGTGAATCACTGAATATCCATATGAATTTAGATATCATAAAAAAAGAGTGCAGAGATTTTCTAGATGAAGGTGGCAGCATTTTGTAACATGCTGATCGTGGACCTGGGAGCACGATAAATTAATTTTAGAAAAATAGAATCTCTGGTCCAGAGCAAGATTTGAGCCAGCAATTTCAAGGAGCCTGTCGTAAAAAAGAAACAAGTCTCTTCAGATTGAAAAATTTAGGCTCAGGGATGGAGGTTAATTGCCAGCCTAGCTTGGATTTGTTAATGGGCTCAGTGGGAATGTTTTAAGATTATGAATAAGAAAAAGGAGACGCCAGTGGAACTGAAACAAAGGACTAGGATGTAGTAAAGGTAATGACAGCTTACTTTGAACTTGTGAGGAATCTTAAGAATATTATCAAGGTTTCTATTACCAGGCTTTAGAGCCTGCCCACAATCTTACATAGAAAAAAATCAGCCTGAAATGAGGAGGTAGAATAGATATAAATTATAATCAACATGCAATAACCAATTGAAATGTGTTGACCGAGACCTGTAATTATTTCTTCAGCTATTTTCTGTTGGTTACTGATTGGCACAATAAGTTAAATTGCTCATACAAGGTGGTGTGGAGCGGCTTCTGAAATGAGAAGTTTCATTTATTACCATGGCTTTTCCCTATTACTTTTATATGATCTGTATTCTGTGGCATGTTGGCCACAGTCCATCTCTGCTGTCACAGCATATGTGCCTGTGGTATTTGATAGATAATGTGGCTTAAATTCTCAAAATCTTTATGTTCCTCATGAACTTATGCTTTTTAGCCACCCTCACATACCCTATTTTTAATCCTAAAAAACCAGGAATTGTATCTCCCTGAACAGCTGACCTCTGCTGGTTTTTCTTCATAGTTTTAGCTGACTGCAGGCATCTTGAATAATTCATTTTCCCAGAGTTTTCAGTCTGACACCAGAGGCTCAGACAAAGACTCTACTTTCTAGAGAGGAGGAGTTTTGAAGGGACCACCATGTCTGGCTTGAGGACAAAACCAAGTTTAGATCAGGAGGAGGGGACACAAATGAGAGAAAAATATTGGGAAAAATATCTGCCCCCCTCCTGCAGAGATCAGGACTAACCAATGTAATCAAATACAATCTCATCCTTTGCACAGTGTGTGCCTATGATTTATTTCTAGTATTTTTCCTCCTCACCTTCTTTGGGTTACCCTTCTTATGTGGCTATTGTAAGTATTTCCGTGTGTGTATGCTGTTTTGTGCCATTGAAACATGATTTGTTCTTTGATGCAAGGACAAATGGGATTCTGATGTACTTCAAAGCTTTGCTGCCCAATATGGTTACCTCTAGCTACATGTGGCTATTGACCACTTGAAATGTAAGCTAGTACTCACATTCGAGGTGCTGTATAATATAAAGCAGGGGTCCACAATCCTGAGTCACTGACCTGTACTGGTTTGTGGCCCATTAAGAACGAGGTTACATGCAGGAGGTAAGCGGCAGGTGAACAAACAAATTTTCATTTACATTTACAACTCCTCCTTATTGCTTGCATTAGTGCCTGAGCTCTACCTCTATCAGATTAGGGGCAGCATTAGATTCTCATAGACTCTCAAAGTCTACTGTGAACTGTCCATTTGAGGGATCTTGTGGGCGCCTTATTCGAATCTAATGCCTCAGGATCTGAGGTGAAGTTAAGGTGGTGATGCTAGTGTTGGGAGGTGGCCAAAAAATACAGATTAATATTAGCAACAGATTGGACTACACAGAGAACACAATTAATCAATTGCTTGTAGACTCATATCAAAACCCTATCAGTGAGTGACAAGTGACAATGAAGCTGCATCTAGTGGCAGGGTTGAGTGGCAAGTGAGTTGGTGTACTTCCATTATACAGCTGCATCTGGTCGCAGGCTTTAAGTCAGAATCTGATGATTATTTTAGTCTGTGCACTGCCTATCTATTATATTATTTACCACTTCCATTCACACCTCCTTCTGGGCACTGCACATTTGTTTCAGTCAGTTTTACTAAACCCACAAATGAACTAGCCACAATGAATAAAAAGCAAACATCACTGGAGAGTTTCTTTGCAAAGGGAAAGACCCAATAATGAGACAACAAAAGACTCTAAGTCTGCCAGCAAAAAGAGAGCTGCATTTTCAAGAACATAACGAGAATCGTACTTAAATTATGGGTTCATTACAATGTTGATTCACATTCTCCAAGCTTGCTTTGAATAATATGTGCTGATCACCTATGAAACCTCCAAAATTGCTTTGCCACATGGAGACTAAACACCGTGCAGAGAATGACAAGCCTTTGGAGATATGTCAAAAGAAAAAAAAAGAATTCAAAAGACAGAAGGAGTTATTGAAGGCCACCACTTCGTCAAACGTGTCTGCACGTGAAGCATAATTCTTACATGCTAACTGCATTGGTAAAGCTCAGAAGCCCTTTACTATTGAGGAAGAGTTGATCCTGCCTGTTGCTAATGACATTTGTTAACTTTTAGGAGAAGCTGCAGTTCAGAAGGTGGCAGTGTTCATCTTTCAACTAGTACCATAACTAGATGAATTCATGAACGGGCAGAGGACATCAAAGCTCAAGTGTTACAGAGCATGTATGAGTCACCATGGTACAAAATCCAGGTTGACCAAGCTACCTATGTTAACAACGAGGGAATAACGCTTGTTTATGTGTGATATATTTTTCAGGAGGATGTTTATGGGGATATGTTTTGTGCGTTTTCAGCAATCTAACACCATAGCTGCATAACTATTCAAGTCTTTGAATAATTACATATCAGAAAAACCGAATTTGTCATTTTGTGCCTGTATGTGCACAGAGGGTAGGGCAGCTGTGATTAGATGATTTTCTGGTTTCACTACATGAGTTAAAGAGGCCACTTCCAAATTTGATTCTATGCTCTGTCTCATCCACAGAGAAATGCTGGATGGCCAAAAATATCACCTGAACTTAACAATGCTTTACAAGACATGATTAAAATTATCAACCACATTAAAGTACATGCTTTAAACTCATATATGTTCATGCAGCTCTGTGAGGAAATGGGGACCCAAATATCTACTCTAATATATAAAAGTGAGATGGCTTTCTAAAGGTAGAACAATGGCCAGAGTTTTGGAGTTATGAAAGGTACTTCAGAGATTTCTTTTAGAAAAAGTTGCCACCGAATTTATAAAACGTGTGAGAGTAGAGATCAGCAGCAAAATACATCTCTGGTACTTGGAAATGAGACACCTGGGCAGCAATAACTTGGTGAAGAGAAAAAAAGAAGTAGATCTCCAGGAATTAGGAGGGAGCTCACAGGGAACCTAGAAACTACAGGGAAGCTGGAGAAATGGAGCACAGACCAGAGAAAAGAATGAGACAATCTGGAAAGCTGACCCTAGCTTCTGGGAGGTGGATCTGTCTCCGCTGACAGGAGGTAAGTCTGGAGATAGTCAGCAGTCCAAGGGGAAACAATGGACCAGGCCAACACTGCTAACACCAAAAAAAGCCCACAGTCGTTGTAAACTATGGAAAGAATGTGGCATTTTACTCTGAAACTGACCCAGTCTACATGACTAGATAGAACTGGAGAAGAAATACAGTATAGCATCCACCATATTTGAGAGGGTTTAATCAGGAGTCATTTTGGGAAGGGGTTAATTGTTTGTGACTGAGCTATGGCACAACTTCTCTTCGGGATTTTTAGTATCACCCTACCACGGTGACTGGCTGGGAGACAGCCATAAGAGACAGTTGCAGAGGGCACTGCTAGACACAGACCTCCTACAAAGTTTAAGCTCTGGTTGGGAAGGATATTGAGTCCTGTCCTCTGAGGTGGGAAGCCAGTCTGATTTGTGGGGCTTTCAGAGAGGTCTGGGTGGGTCTGCAATTGCTGGCATTAAGTCCATCAGTCTTAAATACCTGCCCCATTGCCTACACCCTGCACAGTACTCAATGGTCTGTTTGCTTTCTTCATCACTGAGAACAAGATATGCCTTGGTTTGGATGGCTGCCATAGCCTTTGGTGTATGGATAAAAGGGGTTCTGAAGAAGGAGGGCATTTAAAAAAAAAAAAAACCAAAAACCAAAAAACACAGACCATAGAGCTAGGTGGAGTTAGCCATGGATTTAGATGCAAGGAGGGACATGGAAACTGGGAACTTCCAAATGACTACAACACCAGGGTGCACACCATTAACCAACCATGCCCAGGGGGAAAGGCATGGCAGAATTCAGCTATGGAAATAAAATAGGTCTTAGCAGTGATTCACTGTTCTGCCCCCGTATCTGGTGGATTCAGTACTGCAGACCGCTCATTCAAAAATACGTAGATTTATTTATTTATTTATTTATTTTTGCAGCTTCTCATTCTACTTCTTTCACTGTTATTTTTTGGGGGAGTTGGAGTTTTATCTTTTCTTCTTTTTATCATTTTCTTTTCTTATTCTTATGTTATGTGTCTTGTTTTCTTTATTTTGCTCTGTTTTTTCTTATTTTTTCTTTTCTTATTTGTTCTTTCATATTCCTTTATGTAATTATAGTAATTTTCTTTTAATTCTGAATAAGAACCTTTGTTTCAATTTTCTCTTTTCTCCCCCCTCAACTTTCTTTGCTTTATTTTTAAAATTTTACTTCTTTCATTCTCCCACCCCCAGGCTCCTCTCTCTCTACTGGTATAACAGTTAAGCTTCCTTAATCTTTGGATATTTAGTTAACTATGTTATTATTTCTGAATTCTTTTCTATTGTCTGTTGTGGTATACTTGTTACATTGAGTAGATATTTACTGTATATCAATATTTGGTTTTTCTTTGTGTCTATAAATGTAGACCTCTTTTCTATGGAGAAGGGTAGTTCGGTGGTAGCTTTTATTGGTTCTTATGTCAATATCTAATTTGGCTTTGACTCTATTATTTTTGCTGATTTTATTGCTATTACCAGTGTGGCATACTTGATGCTATTACTTGGATTTTACTCTATGCCAGTATCTGGTTTGTCTTTATGTTATCAACAATACTATGATTTATTTCTAGAGAACTGGGTGCTGGGCAAATAATACTATACTGTCCTCTCCCAAATTAACGGAAGTGGCTGGATAAATATCAACATAATTATAGTGTGGGATCCTTAATTCCCCACTGTCACAATAGACAAATCAACTAGACAAGAAATCAAAAAATAAATATCAGAGTTGAGCCGCACATTCCAATTAATGGATTTAATAGATATGCAGAGTGTTCTACCCAGCCACAGAATATACATTCTTCATAAAAGCACATGGAGTTCTTTTCCAAAATAGACCACCTGCTAGCCTATAAAGTATGCTTAGGTAAATACAAAAGAAGCAAAATTATCCCATGGTTATTTTCAGATGATAGTGCAATGAAACTAGAAATAAATGGGAAAAGAAAGCACAGAAATTATGCAAACATACGGAAGTTAAGCAGTACACTCTTGAATAGTCAATGGGTCACAAAAGAAATCAAAGAAGAAATGAGACAGCTCCTACAATAAAATAATAATGCCACTACAACATACCAGAACTTTGGGACAAATGAAAGCCGTCTTAATAGGAAAGCTTAGAGGTGTATGTGCCCACATCAGAAACACAGAATGTTCCCAAATAAATAACCTAATGATGCACCACCTCAGGGTCATACAAGAACAAGAACAATCCAAATCCATGGGTAGCGCAAGGAAAGAGATTATAATGATCAGAGCAGAAATTAGAGAAATTGAGACTAAAAACCAATACAAAGAATCAATGAACTGTTTCATTCAAAAGAAAAAACAAAATTGACAAGTTCTTAGCCGATCTTACAAAAACCACAAAACACTACACCAAAAAGAAAAGGTCCAAATTAATTGCAATTAGAAATGAAAAGGCAAAATTGCACAGACAACACCAAAATCCAGGAGATTCTCACTAACTACTTTAAAATCCTGTACTCCAGTAAGTTGGAGAAACTGAAAGAAATGGATAGATTCCTAGATACATAAGAATTAACAAAATTGATCAAATAAGGTATAAAAACAGGGAATAACCCATTAGAGGCAATAAAATTGAAGCAGCGTTAAAAAAGCTGCCAACTAAAAATAAACTTAGGACCTGATGAATTCACTGTTAAATTCTACAGGAACTTCATGGAAGATGAATGCTCCTCAAACCCCTTATTGAAGTAGAAAATGAAAGCATACTCCCAAAGTAATTTCTGTAAGCTAGTTTTACCCTGATTCCAAAACCAGACAAGGACCCAACTAAAAAAGAGAACTGCAGGCCAATCTCTTTAAGAACATAGGCACAAAAATTCTCAAGAAGATATTGACAACAGGGCCGGTGAGATAGCTCAGCGGCATAAGTGCCTGCCTGGCAAGCGTGAGGTCCTGAGTTCGACTCCCAGAACCCACATAAAGGAAAAAAAGGGGCTGGTGATATCACTCAGCAGCACAAGCGCTTGCTGGCAAGTGCAAGGCCCTGAGGTTGACTCCTGGTACCCACATAAAAAAAAAAATATTGGCAACATCATCAAAAAGTTTGTACATCATGACCAAGAAAAAGATTGTTTAACATATGCAAATTAATAAATGTAATACATCCCATAAATAGAAGGACAAAAATCACATGTACATCATTCTCAGTAGATGCAGAAAAAGCCTTTGAAAAAAATTTTAAAAATCCATTCATGATTTAAACCTGAAGAAAATAGTTATAGAAACACCTTGTCTCAATCTGATAAAAGCTATTTAGGACAAACATGCTACTAACATCATATCGAACTGGAGAAAGGTGAAATCTTTCCCTCTAATTTAACAAGACAAGGATGTTCATGATCACCAATCCTATTCCATATAGTATTTGAAACATTAGCCAGAACAATCAGTCAAGAGAAAGAAAGAAAAGGGATATGTGTAGTTTTGTAATGCCTCATTCAGAAAGTAAGAGACATTTAGGGGGGGGGAAAAACCCCTTGTGATTAGAGAACTCGGAGAAAGAAATAATTTGTGCTTAATCTTCAAGGATGATAGAATCAAAAGTTAGAAGAGGAAGGGAACAGGTTCCCACCAGACTGAGGCAGTGAGTTGGTAGCTCCTGGATGTCAGAAGCCATTTCCTACTTGTATTCTTCAGATGACATATATTCCACTGTGTAGACGCCCAATAATTATGTGTGGATGGTGAACTTGATGGACTTTGGAGAATAGAAAGAGAAAAGGAGAACTCCTTGAAAAATGGAGAAAAGCCAAAGGACCTAGGAATAAGGTCTCTTTTAGAAAAATCACATTTCTCCATCTTACTGTGGGATCATGATAAAAATGTCACTAGATTAATTGGTTTCTGTAACTTGTAGAAATCAAACCATCTACTTAAGAGTTTTGTGACATCAGGAATAGGAATGACAGTATGTCAAATATTTCATTACAGTTTATGTAATATTTTAAGAGATTTTCTGACGTTTGATAGGTTTTATCTTCTGTCTAATAAAATTTTGCTTAAAGGATAGAAGAGAGACTGGATGACCTCAAACCCAACACTACTTTTTGCTCTATTTCCATGTCCTGCAAGGCAGGCTGACAGCACTGGAGGAGAGGCAATTGCCTTTCCAGTCCACCTGAAACATAACAACCTTTTCCTTCCCAGTCTTCTACTTATCCAGCATTCTCTTTTTTATCATGTCCCCAATCAAGCAATATTAAACAGAAAAAAAGAATAATGCTATTGGGGACACAAAATGAAAATTTCTAAAGTGAAAAAATGAAAACAAATGTTTCTCCTTATACGTAACTTACTTGTTTTCCTCCAGACCACTCTAGTACATGAAATCATGTCATTTCTTCTCTAATCACACATTTTTAGCAAGTTAACATTTAAGATTTCCCAGAAAGGATACTTAAACCACCAGATATCCCAGATGCTTTAACAGTTGCTTTAAGCACTTCAACAAGTTCATGCCAGAAAACAGATTTGATCTTTGTAGACTCCTCATGGGGACAAGCAGTGCCTTCTAAGTTGATCAGAACTTTCTGCCTGCAGAATCCTTTAATCCTCATTAACAGGAAGTGACATGTCTCCTTACAAATACTTTTGGAGACTCAAATAGTGATGTGCTAAACTCAACTAAGATACACAAATCCTAAGACAGTGAAGTATCTGAATACGATATTATTAAGTTATCCATAACCAATTTCTCATCACCACCTTGAAAGGCAAGTTACAAAAATGAACATTTTTGCAAATGAACCTGTAAAATAACATGAGCTAGGCGTAGGATTGGGGTAAAGCCTTACATCAAAATGTCCGTAGATTACTTATGGTTACAAATATGTATCTTTCAGGCTATCAAATAGTGACATTTTCCTAGTCACATTGAAGAAAAATGTTATAATATTATATATTATATAAGAGCAAGAGTAAATGTGATCCATAAACTAAAATATAAATTAATAGACTAAAATTAAAAAAAATCAATTTTACATGTGGGAATAAAAGATAAAAATGTTAAGTTGTTTTGTTTCTAAAATGTGTGTGCTTTCTTGGTCTGTTTTACATTTAGTAACTTTTTTTTTTTTTTACATGCGGGTACTGGGAGTCAAACTCAGGACCTTGCGCTTGCCAGGCAGGTGCTTATGCCGCTGAGCTATCTCATTGGCCCCCACGTAGTAACTTTTTTACCCAACTATCATCTTGGTTTTCCATTTCCCAAGAATTCATCCATATGTTGTCAAACTTGCTCACATCACTTTTTAAGGTCAAATATGGCATTGCCAAATCTCTTCTTCCTAAAGGTAAATTAATATTGTAAGTTCTCACCAACATTCCTTTCATTTACTCCTTTAGAAAGTAAGAAATGTATGTAGTTATAAGGGACACCTATATATTCTCCCTGCCAACCAATTCATTACGATCATTATTATGCATTCATAATAGTAATTGTATATTATATATTTCAAAATGTAATTGAGGCCTACTCCCTTATACACAGCAACCTTCGAGGTTGCAAACTGACCATGGAGGCCTGGATGAGGACTGCTTTGGGCACAAGCCACTTCAGAGACTCAGTGTCCTAACCAGGTTTCCTTTCCCAAACTCCAGGAGTCACTAAATGCAGACCATCTAAACATCTGAATACCGTTTTCAGATACCAGAATTCCTTCCTAGTAAGGGCAGCTGCCTCAGTTTCTCTGGAGGGCAACCAGTTAACTTCCTGTTGACTCTGAGTTCTATTCCCCCACCTTCCCCTGCTCTGATCTGAGTGGCAGGGAACTACCTTCCTGGGCTCTTGTTCTCTCTGGTAGCTTCATACAGTGGGAGGTAAGATTGGGATCAGTGAATGGGACTACAGCAGGGGTGTTTCTCCTCTTCTTCCTCCTCATCCTTTCTGCTCTCTTCTTCCTCCTTCTGTTTTTTCTCTTCCTTCTCCTCTTCCTCCCCCTCCTCTTTCTTTTCCTCTCCTCCGTGTTCTTCTTATAGCATTTCCAGTGGCATTTCTTCCATATTTCTAACTTTTTGAAGACATCTCTCTTCCCATGGTCCCAGCTCCCTCTGGTTAATCCCTGCCTTCTCAAGATCCCACAGGGTTGGTAATCCCATCGCTTCTAGATGTCTCTTCAAGGCCTACAAGTGTTAGCCACTTCCTGATATTCCTAAACTGTGGGTGACCTCAGCATCTCCTCTTGGGCTTCTCTGCTCTTCCATCAGCTCCTGCAGGAGATACTCTAGCTTCTGGCTAGATCATCTTAGTTGGTTTGATGCACTTAATGTCCTGTTGCTATGTGCTTTGATGCCAAATGCTCAAAACTAGCCTCTTCCAAGAGCTGTTTGATGGGAGCTGACAGAGCAGTTGTCAGCTGCTGCTGCTGCTGAAGCCTATTATAAAATGCTGGTTGTCTTGCATCAAGGAGGGGACAATACTGTGATGCATCATATATTCCAAATTCCTCCCCATTTGAATCAAACAACAATTGGGCTTTACCTGAGACAATTCCTTGCTTTGCTCTTCTTTTCTGTTTTGCTTTGGTCATTCCCGCACAAAGACCCCAAACATCAGATCCTTGTCTGAGGTGGTCCTTTCTAGGGACCCCTAAGAAAGCTAGGTAAGCAAATCCATCTTTTGAAAGTCTTAGAGTAGTTTGCATTTTCCTGGTTACATCCTGGATGATAGAGAAATTTAAAGTGACCCTCAGAACCTTATTTCCTAGAAAAATAAAACACAATGATAATATCTGGCAGAGAATCTTGGTACAAAAGTGAACTTATATTTGTTACTCATTTGATTGTCTTCACCACTCTTTAAGATGTAGCTTTCCCTCATTGTCTCCCTCCAACCTCAGTGATGTTCTTTTTGTTTCCCAAGTACAGTGTATTTCTTTCTACTAAGAATATTTCCCAAAGGCTCTTCTTCCTGGACAGAGGGTGAGAGATATTAGATGCCTTGTCTCCACAATAACTAATCCAGGATATAGACCTGAATCAATAAAGACCCAAAACAGTGAATTGTCTTTTACCTCCTCTTAACTAGGAAGCAGCCAGGTAGAAAATTCTTTTTAAAGGGAAATTAACAGAGTAAAATAAAAAGTCCTTTATAGTATTGCTAAATCCCTGTCCTTGTGTTGAGAGGTAAATGATCTCCTCTGACTGCCTATGTGGAGACCTTCTGACAGAAAAACAGTAGGGGTCACAAAAAAACTGTCCCACCTAGAGCTAATTCTCATTCTTGTCCTTTTGTTCCCCCAGGAAGGGAAATACGCCCACCAGTGCATTTTAGAGGGAGTCCTGAGAAATGAGCTATCCCTTCCTCCCCTGAGGTAAACAGCCGGCTCACAGTCTTCCTCTTCACGTTCCACCTTTATACGCCTTATTTTCAACTGTAAATGGATGCCCTTGCACCACGTAATCCACTGATTTCTTTTTCTTTTTTTTTTTTTGTGGGTACCGGGGGTTGAACTCAGGACCTCGTTCGCCAGCAGGCGCCTGTGCTGCTGAGCAATATCACCGGTCCTTTTCTCGTATGTGGGTCCTGGGAGTCGAACTCGGGCCCTCGCACTTGCCAGGCAGTCACTTATGCCGCTGAGCCATCTCACCGGCCCAATCCACTGATTTCTTGACTCCATTGACTTTCACATCTAGAAGGCTCTTCTTCCCCACAATATGATATGAAGCATAACTTCATATCATTCCAGATTGTACTCCATCACATCACCATACTCACCAACCTCAGAAAGTTATATTTCAGTGATTGCTTCATTTCTTCCAATTCATTCACCATTTGTTCCTTTCACTTCCTTGTTTTGCTTAGTCTGTGATGTGTGCAGATATAGAAAACATCATCATCCATGCTGCTGAAAAAATCTCTTGCTAATAATCTCACTTCCCATACATTTTCTGGCTCTTTACTATCATATTACTACTAACTTTCATATCTATAATTTCTTTTTCCAGCTCCTGTCTTCAGGTGACTAAGCACTGCTTGAGGAAGTCAATGCTCATTCTCTCAGTTTGATCACCAAGAATTCTCCTTTTGCACTTGGATACTTGCAAACATTAAATATGAAGTTATGCATTTAAATATTATTGGCTCTGTGGATAAATGAGTGTCTAAATGAGGAAACCAACAACATGACAAGACAAAGTATACATTATGGCAACTCAAGTTCTGTGTTATATTACTACCAAACAGATTTAGATGATTATTTTTAGGTCACATTAAATTCAACTCATTAAAAGATTTATATAATTTCTACCCTAGAAAATGGATTGTCTGAGAGCTCTACGAAGTTCTCCATGTTGCCGTTAATCCACTTGATAAAACTGAAGATAATGCACTGTGTACAGACATAAATTCTTATTTTGAAATCTATTTTATCTTTTTCTTTTTGGTGATTTGGTTTGGTTGCTTAGGTAGTTTTCTTTAGTATACCCTGATTTTTGTGTGTGTGCTTTTTTTCTGATTATTGTAACATAAAGAGTCACATCTCTTAATTTACTAAGTCTTTACCACAATCTTATTGTTAGCAATAGCCCAAACATGGTAATACAAACGTGCTGATACATACACACACACACACATTTATGTGTACATGGCACACACATGTTAATAATGTGGTATGGAAATTATGGAAACTTACAATTTCCTTAGGTACAGGCACTTTCTTTCTTTTTTTTTTTTAATTTTATTTTAAAGAGAAGAAAAAACAAAACAAATCAAAAGAAGAACAAATTTTCAAAACAACATAATAGGAGGGTAACAATGGTTAATACATTGCGTATTACTATCTTTAAATTAGTTATTCAGGACACCAGACATTAGCATTTAATTATCCAAACATTATTGGCACAAACCTTACTCTTCAATGAACTAAGTAAAAATCGTAGTGTATCTATCTTAACCATCTTATATATATATATACAATTTTTTTCCCTTTCCCTTCTTTCTTTTCCCTATTCCAGTCTCTCTTTCCTTTTGACCAGTTTCTTTTTGATTCACCATGTCTATTGTACATTTTGGATCTTATTTACTCTTTCAGTTTCTCATACTAGAGAGACAATACGATGCTTACACATGTGCTTCTGGTTTATTTCACTTATGAGTATTTTCTCGAGTTGCATCCATTTACCTATAAAAGTCTCCAGTTTATCCTTCTTAATGGCTGAATAGTACTCCATTGCATAAAAATACCACATCTTTCTTATCCATTCCTCAGTTGATGGGCATTTGGGTTGTTTCCAAGATCTGGCTATTACAAATTGTGCTGCTATAAACATGGGTGCACATATATCGCTGTGGTATGATGTTTTTAATTCTTCTGGGAAGATGCCCAGAAGGGGAATAGCTGGGTCAAATGGGACCTCCAACCCTAGCTTTTTGAGGAATCTCCACACTGACTTCCACAGTGGCTGTACCAGTCGACACTCCCACCAACAGTGGAGAAGGGTTCCTTTTTCCCCACAGCCCCTCCAGCATTTGTTATTAGTTGATTTCTTTATAGTAGCCATTCTTTCTGGGGTGAGATGGTATCTCAGTGTTGTTTTAATTTGCATCTCTCGAATGACTAGTGATGTTGCACATTTTTTTGTATATTTATTTGCCATTAGTATTTCTTCATCTGAGAAATGTGTATTCATCTCAGATGCCCATTTTTGGAGTGGGTCTTTAAATTTGGGAGGTCTGATTTTTTTGAGTTCTTTATATGTTCTCGATAGTAATCCTTTGTCTGAGGAACAGCTGGCAAACATTTTTTCCCACATTGTGGGTTGTCTCTTCACTCTGTTGGTGGTTTCTCTTGCTGTGCAAAAGCTTTTTAATAAGATGAGATCCCAGTTATTGATTCTTTTGGGATAGTTCCCGTGCGGTTGAGTTTTTATTCATAAAGTCTTTGCCTACACCAATGTCTCCAAGGGTTTTACCTATCCTACCTTCCAGCAGACTTAATGTTTCTGTTTTAATATTTAGATCTCTGATCCATTTTGAATTTAGTTTAGTGCATGGTGAAAGATATGGGTCTAGTTTTAATCTTCGGCATGTGTAGAGCCAGTTTTTCCAGCACCATTTATTAAAGAGGCTATCTTTCTTCCAGCGAATGTGTTTGGCACCTTTGTCAAAGATAAGGTGGCTTAGTATGTCTGGGGTTGTTTCAGCATCTTCTAATCTGTTCCATTGATCTTCAGGTCTGTTTTTTTGCCAGTACCACACTGTTTTTATCACAGTAGCTTTATAGTATAATTTCAAGTCAGGGATTGTGATGCCCCCTGCCTTGCCTTTGTTGCCCAGAATTGCCTTTGCTATTCTAGGTCTCTTCTGATTCCAAATGAATTTTAGGATTGTTTTCTCTAATTCTGTGAGATATGTTGTTGGAATTTTGATTGGAATTGCATTAAATCTGTATAACAATTTTGGAAGTATGGCCATTTTCACTATATTGGTTCTTCCTATCCAGGAGCAAGGGATATCTTTCCATTTTCTGATATCCTCTTCAATCTCCTTTTTCAGAGTACTGTAGTTTTCAGTATAGAGGTCTTTTACATCCTTCGTGAGGTTGATTCCTAGGTATTTCATTTTTTTGGATGTTATTGTGAAAGGTATTGTTTCCCTAATTTCTCTTTCAGTAAGTTTGTTATTTGTGTACAGGAAGGCTATTGACTTTTGAGTATTGACTTTGTATCCAGCTACACTACTGAATTTGCTTATCAAATCTAGCAGTTTTTTAGTGGAGTTTTTGGGGTCTTCTGTGTAGAGTATCATGTCATCTGCAAATAATGATAATTTAACTTCTTCCTTTCCAATCATTATTCCTTTTATTTCTTTCTCTTGTCTAATCGCTCTGGCTAAAGTTTCCAGAACTATGTTGAATAAGAGTGGGGACAGTGGACATCCTTGTCTTGTTCCTGATTTTAGAGGGAAGGCTTTCAGTTTTTGGCCATTTAGTATGATATTGGCTGTTGGTTTGTCATAGATAGCTTTTACCAGATTGAGATAAAGACCCTCTATTCCAATTTTCTGTAGGGTTTTTATCATGAAAAGGTGCTGGACTTTGTCAAAAGCTTTTTCTGCATCTATTGAGATGATCATGTGATTTTTGTCTTTGGTTCTGTTAATATGCTGTATTACATTTATTGATTTACGTATGTTGAACCATCCCTGCATCCCTGGGATGAATCCAACTTGGTCATGGTGTATAATCTTCTTGATGATTTGTTGGATTCTGTTTGCCAGTATCTTATTAAGGATTTTTGCATCTATGTTCATTAGGGAGATTGGCCTGTAGTTCTCTTTCTTAGTTGGGTCCTTCTCTGGTTTTGGTATCAGGGTAATGCTTGCTTCCAGGAATGAATTTGGGAGTATTGCTTCCCTTTCAATTTCATTAAAAAGTTTGAGAAGTAGGGGCGTTAGGTCTTCTCTAAATTTCTTGTAGAATTCGGCAGTGAATCCATCAGGGCCTGGACTTTTCTTTGTTGGGAGGTTTTTAATTACATCTTCAATTTCATTGGTTGATATTGGTTTATTTAGGATTTTTAAATCTTCTTGATTTAGCTTTGGTAATTCATACGAATCTAGGAATCTGTCCATTTCTTCTGCATTTTCCATCTTAGTAGAATATAAATTTTCAAAATAGGTATAGATGATCTTCTGGATTTCTGCAGGGTCCGTCGTGATATCACCCTTTTCATTTTCAATTGCATGGATTTGAGTCTTTTCTTTTCTTTTTTTAAAAAGGTTGGATAAGGGTTTGTCAATCTTATTTATTCTTTCAAAGAACCAACTTTTTGCTTCATTGATTCTTTGTATTGTTTTTTTATTCTCCAATACGTTAATTTCTGCTCTGATCTTTATAATTTCCTCCCTTGTACGGGCTTTTGGCTTAACCTGCTCTTCTTTTTCTAGAAGCTCGAGGTTCACCCTTAAGTTGTTTATTTGCACTTGCTCTATTTTCCTGATATAAGTATTTAATGCTATAAATTTCCCTCTTAGGACTGCTTTCATTGTATCCCATAAGTTCTGGTATGTTAGGTACAGGCACTTTCAAGATTTGAATAAGCCACAGTGAAACTTCAAACACTACACTTGCTTACTTGAGGTCTCCAGACAACTTAATAACTATTCTTCAAGAGTCTGGAAAATTTTTTTTTTTTCATTGCAAAAGAATCTCATTTTGAAGTCTTGCTTCACCACATGCCTCTAAAAAAAAATGTCAGATGAAGACAGAACTCTTTTGCTATTTCTATAAAAACCTGAGTTTCTGGCTACTCATGAAACAAGAAATTATGCTTTTAACATAAGGGCATTTACTGATTCCTTACCACAGTAATTCCTTGAATAGTCAGGTGCACAGGTTACGCATTTCTATATTTTCTGTAGTTTGTAATTCTAGATTATGCTATTCCTTTTGCCTTGTTTCTTGCATCTCTCCTTATATAGTTTGGGTGCAGTAAAAACACAGCCTTAGTAAAAGAAAATTATGGAGTTGAATATGTTGCTTCCAAATCACATAAGATAGTCCAAACCAAAAGTAAAGTGTCTGTTGCATGGCTCAGATCCCATTTCAGGACTGAGGCATTTATTCCCCTAATTCAAGGATTGTTACTGGCTGAAGCCTCACTGTTGATCTTTCCCCAGGGAGTGCCCTTGAGAGAAAGGACCTGATATGCCCAGTGTTACGACTCCTTCTTCACTATGGCTCACATCCAGGAACTGTAATTTGGAAAGTTAGAAAACCCACTTTTCATCTCCTTCCCCCAACTTAGGTAAGCCATTCCAGCTCCAAGTGATCAACTGAGACTTCTACACCTGTTTTCAGTTTTATTTCTCCTCCCCAACCCTGTATCTTTTTCTTTCTTGAGGTACTGGATGCAGTTCCCCAGCTCAGGGTCCATTTCATGGGGGATCCATCCTCAAGCCACTAATGTTAGGTGTGGTCCTAGGAAGGAGACTTACAGTGTTAGAGTTGTGTCACCAATAAGCTGGCTAGGAATAGGCATCCTGTCACTGGTGGGAGGTAGAATATGTTTAGCCCCTGGGCTGTAATTGTTAAAGCTCTCATAGGTGATAAACTGATACAGGAAGAGACAGGTAAGATATCACAGACAAAGAATGGCAATTGTAAGAAAAAGGGAATAAAATGTTTCATTCCATCAGTGCATTCAAGAAGAGTAATGAATATCTAAAGATTAATCACCCATTTATGGTAAAATATGGATTAGTTTTCATGGCAAAAAGTAATCTTTGCTTTCTTTTATAAGAGGATTACAGAAAAATTTGAAGAGTTAATTATAAGTGTTGTGGGTCTTCTGAAAAGGTTGAACTGTCCACCCCTGCACATCAAGTTTTTTATGCTAAGATCAGGGCCCGTTTAGCACAGAGGGAAACCCTAAGACTTAGAATGGGGACATCTGAGTAAATCCATCAAAAAATGCTTGAAACCATAGGTTTTTCTGAACTCTGGTACTGCATAAGCAGTTAAATTCTCTTTATTGAAAGTTGGCATTTCATGTTTGCTTGAGAACAATTCAGAAGTCTTTAAAAATATTTATTTATTCATGTATTTATTGTACTGGGGATTGAACCAGGGGCTTTTACACTGAGCTGTATATCCAGACTTTTTTTATTTTTTATATGAAGACAGGATTGCTGGGATTGCAGTGGTGTGTCCCAGTCCCTGGCACAGAAGCTTTTTCTTACTAAGGTTCAACATGAACCTTCTCTCTTCAGCATGTATCTTCACCTTCTCTCTGGCCACGACACAACAAGGAAAAGGATCACATGAATCTAATCTGGTCTGGAAAGTGCTGTGCCTGCTAAGGAAGGGAAAGGACTAATGTGGGACCTAGAAAACACACACCATCAGGAGTCTGGAGATTGTGAGGGACTGGATCCTGGGAATGCTGAATCGATGGAGAAATAATACAAAGATGGATGAGGGGGGAGTTTATTGATGTCAATATTTCCTTATATCCTCCAAGGTTATAATATCTAACACACTAGAAATCATCAATATGCTAGTCACTGGGTTTCAGAAGCCTGGAAAAAGTCATGACTTTAACTTCTGGAATTTCATGAAAATAGTGGTTTAGAGAAGTGGCATGCTAGAGTGTGTATACTGCATAAAGTCAGAATACCTACCAGCTGACTATGTTCTGTGGGAGAACCCAGAAAACACACTATTTACCAATACAAAAAGAAACTTGCTGGTGACAGAACCCTCTGTAGTACCTTTCAACAGGAGACCATGTTAATGGCAGACATCCTTAAAGCAATGGCAGCGATTGGATCATAACATTAAAGAGGCAAATGGTGGTGCTTAACAGTTAGAAAACTACGGGGATAATCATTATAAATGGTTGGCATCGAGGGGCCTGCCCATGCAGAGCTATGGAGGTGGTTAGTGGGACACACATCCTGAAGGGAAGGGTAGATGGGCAGCAGTCCCAATAAAAAAAGTCATGGTTCTTCACCCTGTTTTCATTGTGGAATGAGTTTTCTGATCCAGAAGTCATAGACTGAGTGATGGGGTCTCCACAAGGAAAGCTCCTGAAATACTACTGCAAGTGGACATGATAATGATTTGCTGTTCTTCCGTAAAGTGTCCTTTGGCTATTTATTACAGTAGCCTTCTACTAGGGAAGAAAGAAAACCGAGATATTTTAGTGACCCTTAAATATGAAGTTTAAATTAACGTTAATACCCAGGGACATAAAGTGTCACTGTGGCCTATGAGTTAGACTAGAGACATGAAGGGGCCAAGGAAAAAGTGTAGTTCTACCACATGTCTGGTTCATACGGTAAAACTATGTGCCATCCATGGATAGCTCAGTCGGTCCCTAAATAAACAATTGGAAAGGACGCACAGGACAATTGTGAGAACACCAATATTGAGTTGTAGGCCTGTGGATTTAGAGCTACTTAAGTGAGAAGGTTGTGGAAACTGCTCATATCTGGCAATATCAAAGGTTGGAAATAATACTGTATCCCAGGAAGAAAAGCAGAGATTAGTGCCACATTAAATATATAGGTATCTGTGGTTGAGAAAAATATCATGTGAAATTTCTGGCCTGCCTTTCTCCTAGACGCTACAGGAGAACCCATGGCTAAAGTGTGGCTTTGACTTTCTGTTTTCTAGGGCTTACATTCCTCAAACACAGAAGAATAAAACAAGTATAATTGTTAACACAGGACACAGTATTCAAATTATCTTGGCTGACTTACTGAAATGTATCTTCTTTCTCTTTTTGTGCTTTAATTAATTTAAACTTGGCAAAGCAAAAGATACGTGGTGTTTCCTGGCATGTCAGGAAAGATAAAAAACCAAATACAGTCTTGTTGAGAAACAACTAATCCTTTTACAAACTGTGTAAGATAAGTTTAGCCACTTATTGTTTTATTTACCACTGAGTCCATGTTGCATGGAAACTCTGATACTCATTTTAAGGATTAAAATACATGGAGAATTTTGCTGGTCCCATTTGTTATTGCATACTTACGCTTGGAATGACTGGAGCTCTGAGGGAAAGTTCATGCTGTTTTCATACCCACGTTGCTAAGGTGATTTCGTGGGATGAAAACACACTGGCAACTCTCCATTAATTTGTTTACAAAGGAATATCAATGAGTCATATGAAATAAATGACCTCCTACAATCAGGACTACTTTAGCCTCTACCTCTTTGAATCCAACTGTAGGTGGCAAGGTCAATTCTCTAGCAAATCATAAACCAACTAGCAAATTAAGTAAAAATTCCTTCAGTTATTGTTAAGATACAATTACTCTCAGCAGCAACATCTATAATCTGTTAAATAGTTCCAATTAGCTAACTATTTAGAGCACAAAGTGAAAAACAAAATATATGTGCAAATAAGTGAAGAAAAGTTCATTCAATTCCAAAATGAAATTTACCTTTCTTTTATGAGCAAGAATTTTAACCCTCAGTAAATTAAAATGTTAGTTGGGTTGTTTTCTTTAAAATATATATGGATGGGTAGAGAAATATATTTTATTTAATCAAACAATCATTTATTTAATACAACTGGGTCTTTTTTGGGCATGAATATTGGGGATGGGGCAGAAAGGTTAGTGGTTGATTTGGTTTGTATGACTGAAACAGAGAAATGGAGCAAAAAGGCTAGAATATTGTGCCACTGTTTTCCTCTAAATGGCACCCTATTGCTTTGCACAGCTCTATTCAAATTCTACACGTGACTTTACTTTCTGTGGCATCAAGAGCAAAACTAATCATGGATCACTGACCTTGTTTTATGTGACACCTAGAAAAATGAATCATGCTATAGTTGTTATAGTTTGTGCTTAGATGTCACCCCAAATCCTCATGCAGTCATAGGGGGTGCTTTTCAGATGTGGCTGAATCTAGTTTGTGATTGATTCATGGTCCAATGCTGGGATTAAGGGTGTGAGTGCTTCGCCCATCCTATGGTGGGTAGCCTTCATACAATATAAGGGACAGACAGAGGCTAGTCCCTTTCTTTCTTGTTGCTTTTGCTGTCTTCCACTGCCATGAACTGTTGCCCCTCTGCCATGTGCCACTGTGCTTTAGAGCCAGCCAGTTACGGTTTGAAACTTCTACTAACTGTGAGATAAATAAACCTTCCCTCCTTTAATTTTGAGTGTCGGGTATTTTATCTCAGCAATGAGAAAAGTAACCAAGACAATAGTGTAAGAAATAAAATTCTTATCATGATATAGAAGAAGATTATTACAGGAGGCAGTCTAGTGGGGTGTAACGAACATAAACTCTGGCTAGGCCTACTACTTTCTACTCACAATATAGGGGTAAATGATTTCACCTCTATATCCTGTCTTATCCTGTGTAGAATAATAATGATAAAGATAACTACATCTAAATTAACTGATTTAATCTACTAAGACAGGTATAGTAGAAAATAAACATCATGTCAGTGTTTATTATTATTTTTAATATAGAGGTAATAGTTTGAAATCTTTTAGATTATTTTATAGAGAAAATTACCACATACTTTCAATAGTAGGACCAAAAACTTAATATAAGAAAAGCATTTTTTGTATGTGTTTAACAGAAATTTCTGCCAAACTTTACCCCCAACTCTTTAATTGAAAAAACTTAACTAAAAATTCCATATGGATTGGTTCCTCAAATTATTTAATTCTCTAGAAGTTCATCAGTACTTACAAAATAGGTTAAAAACCTAGGAAAATTCTAACAGAGTGTAGCTATTTTCCTGGTTTTGAATCTAGGGTATTTTAATTGAGAAGAAGATTATGGATTTTTAGATCCTCCAAGTTGAAATGAACCTTAAAAGCCAAAATGCTACCTAACATAGGTACCCACATTCACTCATGTATTTATTCTGCTGATTACTGAGCCTCCACAAGGGTAGGGACTGTCTTATTTTAATTCTGTGTAACTTGCTATTTATACAATGCCTGCACTGAGACAATGCTATTTGGAATAGAATATATCCATTCCTCCATCAAGCATATGTTGAGGATATAATAAATGACAAGAATTGGATATGTCATGGAGTTATAAAGATAAATAGAACAGTTTCTGCTTTTAAAGAGCTCATTAGATCAGTGTTGCATAAGCTACTGAAATATTATACAATAAGTGATGGATGAGATCCATTTGAGTGTGGCAGGTTATACATGAATAACAGTGTTCTCTCAAAACTTCAGGAAAGGGAATGATGTTCTTGGTCTTATACTTCTACTTTGTTATAGCTTGTATCCGGTTTTCCCTTCCAAAGACACATGAGCTCATAGTGGGGCTTTTCAAAGGTGGCTGGATATCAGGTGTGTGAATGTGGATTAAGGGTGCATGAAAATGGATTAAGGGTGTGACAAATAAATGAGTGCATCAATTGGTTTAGCATAGTTCTGGATGTGCATAATGGGAAGACCCACACTAGATTTTGGTGGTACCACCCAGAAGGCTTGTACCCTGGGTGAGATAAAAGGGAATGGGAGGCTTGCTGCTGCTGCTTCTGCTGCTGCCTCCTGCCTGCTCTGCCATAGACTGTTTCTCCTCTATGATGCCCCTCTGCAATGCCACCCTGCCTTGGAGCCAGCTGACTATGGACTGAAAGCTCTACAAACTTTGAGCTGAAATAAACCTTTTCTCTTTTAACTTGTGGATGGCGGGCATTTTCTCTCAGGGATAAGAAAAGTAACTAAGACACATTCTAACTGTCCAGCTTTTACTTTAGCAATGACTAGCTCTTAGAATACATAAGTATGGCTTGGCATCTGCTAAGGGGAATGCCAAGGCTTTTGACAATTTCTTATCTTTTGAAGTTTTGATATCTTCATTTCATAGTGATACCAGGTGTCATGGTGGGGGCCAAACCAGGAAGGTGAAGCTACCTTGTAAATGAGTTCAATTTATTGAAGATTTGATTTATTGGGAGCCTGAGACTGTGGGTGTCAAAGAACTCTCCCTCACCCTGCTCAATTGTCCTTCAGGGAAATCCTTAGCACCAGGAAGCTCCTTCTTGGCTAAGGCAGCCCTTTCTATTGTCAAAAGATTCTCATGTGAAATTGTGTCTACTTCCTTGTGCTTACCAATTATCATTGCTGATTCTTCCATCTGGAACAAGAAATAAAATTAAGCACTTACATAAGAGAAAATTGAACCAGAAAGGATCCCCTAAATTATTATAATAAAACTTTTATTTTTGGCTATATATTTCTCATCCCTTTAAATTTTCTTATTTCCACAGACTTCATTGCTAACTTTTTCTATTTATTTTCTATTTTATGTTTCTTAAACTACGGAGTTTGAGGACTGGTTGATCACTCACTCTTCAGGTCTCCACACAGTATTGAAATAACTTCACAGGAGGCCTCACTTGCATCTTGCAGAATGGAGAAGAGATAGTTCGAAGAGGAGAAAATGGAATCATTTTGTAATCTGTGAAACCCTTTCACAAATGCAAGATGCCAGTAATGCTTTGTAGATTTTCTCTATTTTTTAAATCACATACATGAAAGAAGTTAAGTGACTTTGTTCAGAGCCGGTGGGTCAGCAGTATCTATAATAAGAAAAGGGAATCTTCATTGTTTCTTAATTAAGAGTCTTGTAATATAAGGAGTGTTGGGAAATTAATTTGGCAGCCTAAATGTGCATTACTTTAACAATTATCTCCAATTTATTTTGGAGAAGCTAAGCAGGTATTGATTCATTTTTCCAGTCTCCTATGAGTAATCACATTGAAAGTAAACAATATAAATTATTAAGAACCTGCTTTTGCCTGGTAACTAACTTCATGCTAAAAGGGTAAATGTCAAAATGCATTAGAGGAGATGGTCTGAATTGATTTTTTGATAACTTTAAGAAAATTTTACACACAAAAACTAATTTATAAGTACCTGTCTTATTTTCTTTCTATATTACTTTTCAGAGAACCATTTCATTTGAGTGCTAGAAGGAAACTGAAGGATATTTCAGCCCAATCCAAACAGAAATATATGGGGACAGAAAGATTTTATAACTGCAAAAGCGAGATATTTAGCACGTTAGTTGATTTTTGTATTAACAAGCAAAAAGATGAAGCAATTAAATCTATTAATACTTAGACATTACATGACAAAATTGTGACTAAGCTGTCATTAAGGATGAAGCTTAGCTGACCATAGTTATGGAAAGGAGTATGAGGGGACATAGTAATAGATAATGATCCATTTCTTGTACAGATAATGTCTTGCTAATTGTACTTAAGTGTTATTTATTTATTTATTTATTGTCTACTATAATCATGTTGAAGACATTTGTTAATGTAAAAAGTATTGATAGTGGGCTGGTGAGATGGCTCAGCGGCATAAGCGCCTGCCTGGCAAGTGCAAGGGCCCGAGTTCGACTCCCGGAACCCACATACGACAAAAGGGCCGGTGATATCGCTCAGCGGCACGGGCGCCTGCTGGCGCGCGAGGTCCTGAGGTCGACCCCCGGTACCCACAAAAAAAAAAAAAGTATTGATAGTGTTTGGTGAAACTGCAGAGTCTTAAATTTCTTGTTTGTACTTTTCAATGTCATCTATTTGTAAGTCAAGTATGTAATTTTTGTAAACTGAAAATTATGCATGTTAATATTATAGAGAAATACATTTTCTGTTTCTGATTCTGTGGTATAAAAGACAACTGAGAGATTACAAATGACTTTCTATTAGAAGTCTAAGTAGATGATAACTTATCTAGGAATAATTTTTACTTTGGTCTTTAACCTTCTATTCTATGCTCTTGCTTACTGAGCTACCTGAGGGCAGCCGGTGCCTATTTTGCCACCCCAGCATTGACTTTTCTCCCTCACCTCCCTACCTCCTTCCTCACATTGTCTGTCTCCACTGCACACTTCCTGTCAAAAAGGTGGAGAAGCAGAAATGGGCGGTTCACACGGGTGGTGACATTGTGCAGGGTTCTTTTCCATGGTCATGAGAAAGTAGTTAACCTTGTGTAATTTTGGCCAATTTTAGTGCTTCTTTCTTTTTTCAAATACATATGTAAAATTTCCACTTGGTAATAATACTGAATTTAAAAGTCAATAGACAATCTGTAAATATATTTGTCAGTAGCTGTTGTCTATATTCTTTAAACATTTCTCTTAAAATAGCTTTATTACCTGCAATGTAGGAGGGATGCAAACATTTTAGAAATTGAGATTAATTATTTGCCTATGTTTACATAACAAGGAAACTGAAGAACTCCAAATAATTTTTGTTAAATAAATACCTTTTCTGGAGGTGTTCTGTAATATTTGTGTTCAGTTTTAAAAAGCTTAAACAATTCAGTAAGAAATGGGAGGAAAAAGGCTGGCACCACTTAACATTTTTAAAAAATGTATTATATGATGTATTTTCTTTTTTTTTCAAAAACAATTGTTCATTTTTTTCTACCTTAATAAACCAATACTAAAATGCTTTAGAAGACCTGAATTAGGAACACCACAAGTTTAGGGATTAAACACTTTGGAAAGTGGAGAGTAAAATAGGAATAATGCTGCTCTTGACTTTGGGGTATATAACGAAGTTCAAAGGAAAGACAAATTTGGAAGACATTACCTCACTTGTCTTATAGAATATTTTATCTTTGTGTTTGGTGTTTTATGATATAGAATTATACTTACTCTGTTTCCTTCATTCAGTAGTCTATTTTCTTTGCTTTTTTATTAAACTTTGTCTTTTGTAATACTTTTCGAGTTTAGGAAGATGTGTATTTAAAAAGTTATTGCCTTATTTTACTACTGTATCAGTCAGTGTTTATTAGAGAAACAGATTTAATAAAAGATATACAAATACATAAGAATTTGCAAGATTGGCTTACAGTGGCTGCCCACAGAGTTAGACGTGGAAGAGTGCAAAAGGTCTGTCTGCGAGCTGGAGAGCCAAAGGATCCAGTTGAAGGCCTGGAGCTCAGGGTAGTATCTCTTACAAGTCCATATCACTATATCTCATGGAAGGCTGAAGAGTGTGTTGGAAGCCAGGAGATGATGTCCAAGGTGAAGACAGGAGCTCCTCTGAAGAAATAGAAGTGAGCCTTCCTTCTTTGCCCTTTATAGCATTCAGGTGAGCAGCCCCCCTACCGTGGGTCTTCTGTCTTCAGTACAGCCCCTCAGCCGCACTCAGAACTATGCTGAGCCAATTTAGTTGTGGATTTCTTACTCAAGTTGACACAGTTAACTATCACAAGCACTTTAATATTCTTAGTCATTTGATTTCAACTATTTTTTCAACTTTGAGTAATTTTCTTTTACTTCTACCTATTTGCAGTAGTCAATGAGCATATCATATTATTTCTCAGTTTTCTCAATTTTGTTCTGTTTTGTTAGTTTGACTTTGTCATAGCAAATGACATCTGTATATTGCTTTTATCATTTGCACCTGTGTAACAGTTAGAGCTCTATAAGTAAGTATATTCAACTCTTTTTTACTAGTTCTTTTGTTGGTCGTCTTAGTCATCATTTTGTCAAATGAAGTCCACCCTTTAGTAAATTCCCCAGGAAAGACTCCTGCATCAGCTTAAAATTTGAAGAACATCTTGGTTGGATATAAAGTATTTTCCTGACCATTTCTTGTGGAGAGTTTTGTTGCACTGCTTTCTTGCTTTGACTGTTGCTGACAAAATGTCAGATACCGCCAACCTGATTTTCCTTCCCCTGTAAGTAGCTGTTTGATTCTGCCTGGAAACCCAGAGGGATCTCTACTTTTAAAGCTCAATAATTTTACTGGGATGTGTCTCATAGTTGACTGTTCTGGAATGAATTTTCTTGAGATAAAAGATGGATCCATTCAATATATAGATCCAGAAAAGTTCTTAGAACTTTTCTTGAATTATAGTTTAAAATTTTAGCATCCATCCACTGGGAACTGGGTTGTTGGAGGACAGGGTCAGGACACTTTTCCTCTGCTGCCCCTGTTTTGCACTACATGTTACCAGTTCAAAAATAAATAAAAATTGAATTATTTAATATTGTGGACATGCTACACAACAATCATTCATTAATAGAAACATGTGGAAATGCTAAACATAACTGAATGTTGAACAGATGCTCTATCAAGCTGTTTAATGAGAATATGATGGTATCTTCTATCAGATCACTTTTATGACACTTACTCAATGCTATATATTTGAAAATCAACAAACAAAATTGGTTTATTTGTTTGATATCAAGAAAAAAGTATGCTTCTGATAATTTGGTTTCATTTCAACTTACATATACAAAACTGTGTTATCATATTTCACTCTTCTTTCTGGCAATTAAAAATTATAATGTAGAAAAAGTTTCCTCTTCATTTTTACACTCAATCTTTGTTTAAATTTAAGTGTTTAGTAGTATTTATGGGTCCCAGAGAAACCTCAATAAATGTAAGGTAGCTACATTTTTTTAATCTTTTGACATATTTTATAGAGCCTTCCATGTTTATTTCAGTCTTTAAAAAAAAAAACACCAGATGTAGATAGAATTTTTGCATCATACACTTTCCTATTTATGTAAATACGTTGAAGTCGCCGTTTATAGATCCCCACTAGAACTTAATTATATTATGCTGTCCTGTAGTGTGGCTTTCTGTACAGCAAATTTCCACATGAGAATGCCTGGGACTGTGGAGACTGTGTAACTTTCTAAAGTTACAGAGAAAGATGATTTGAGATTTGTTTTGTGAGTAATAATAAACCAATGGGGAGGAGGTTCAGAAATATTACACATTGTAGTGCAATTTCTTTTCCGTATCAGGAATACTGGTGGAGATTTCCTCTAATTTCCATCCATGCTCTCTCAAGATCGATTTCCTCAAAGTGAGGTATTCTTTTTTTTCCTTTGGGCAAACATGGTTCATAGGGGGAAAAACAATCTTTGGCCAAGACATAGCTTTTAATGTAAGTTTGTCACTTCTAGGTCTATGACATTGAAAAAATTTACTGAACACTTTTAAATTCCAATCTTTCCATGTAAACAAACACAAACACATTTACCTTCCCTGGTGATTTTGAAGTTTAATTAATAATATCTGAACAGTGAGAAGCACACAGGTTCAATGTGAGATTATTTACCTTTCCTGCTCACTGTGCTTCATTTGGGAAAACTTTCAAAGAAGCTGCCTCAGCAAACCTGAGTCCCTGTGTTAGAGCTCTCAAGAGTAAAGTGAAATTACTTAATAGACCTAAACTGCAAAAGAAATGTTGTGGATAATCTCCAATTCAGAGAGTTCTTCACATTAATATTTTCATTGGTTTATTCCTAGAAGCCAAAAAAAAATCTGAGGAGGAGATGGTGTGACATCCAGCAGTGTCACTTATGATATGCATATATCATTTTCCTTTTCCTATATCTAATCAGGAAAAGTGGACCAATCAGTGATAGGCTCATGCTTTGGGATCTCTGACAGTCTCACTCCACTGAAGTGAATACATTTTAAAGGCTGACACCAATCCAGTCTTGTAACCAATAGAAATGCTGTTTGGTTTCCAATACAAAACATGTTTCCAAGACTGTCATCACCATGGCTTTTCTCTGTACCAAACACGTGTCAATGCAAGCTGTTTTTCAATACTATATGTAATATCAGCAGTTTGTTTTGCTCAGATGAGTGGCTGCCATTGCACTTCCTTACATAAGAAAACAATAGATTTATTCTTAGGTTCTGTTTCAAAACTTGCGTAAGAGTCTCAAAACTGGACATCTTCATATCTGTTCTGGTGAACCTGGCAAAAACTCTTAAACAAATTATTAAACACTGTGATCAAAGGAAGTCATTGTCTTTCTCAAGGAAAATACAAACAATATAATTTTTTAATTTTTATTTTAAAGAGAAGAAAAAAACAAAACAAATCAAAAAAAGAACAAATTTTCAAAACAACATAATATGAGGGTAACAGTGGTCAATGCATTACGTATTATTATCTTTAAGTTAATTATTCAGGATACCAGACATTAGCATTCAAGTGTCCAAACATTATTGGCTCAAACCTTACTCTTCAATGAACTAAGTAAAATTGGTAGTGTATCTATCTTAACCATCTTATATATATATATATATATATATATATATATATATATACAATTTTTTTCCCTTTCCCTTCTTTCTTTTCCCTATTCCAGTCTCTCTTTCCTATTGACCAGTTTATTTTTGATTCACCATGTCTATTGTACATTTTGTATCTTATTTACTCTTTCAGTTTCTCATACTAGAGAGACAATACGATGCTTACACATGTGCGTCCTCAAACAATATAATTTTACCTAATTTTATTGGCAGTGAATTCCAAATTTATGAATATCTACAATGAAAAAGAAATTAAGGAATGAACACATACAGATTGATGGCATATGATCCATACTTTCAAAGTGTTAAAATTTGGTGGCATACCCCTGTTACACAAATAATTATAGGAAAATTTGAAGAGTGATGTGATTTGAATCTGTACAGTCTTCTAAGACAATGAAGAGTGATTTGCGTGTTTGCCTATGGTAGCTAGTTCATGGATGGGGCTTTGCTGAATAAGTAACATTTGAGTTGTACCTTGAGGTATGTGTAAATGTTGAAGTGTCAGAAACAGTGCAAGATACTGGAGTAGTGTTCAAAGACTCCGAGCCATGAGCAAGCATGGGATTTATTTAGTGAGGAAATAAATTTGGAATGATAGGTAGATATGAGTGATAAGGCAGATGAAGATATGAGGGACTCATTTTGGGTGACACTTTTGATTACAGTATTTATTGGGGAGGGGCAAGACTAAAAGCCACCTCTTCATAATCAACACAGTGTAAGTCCAATGAGCTTAGTGAATGCCTGAGTTAAGGCCATGGAAGAAGGATTGGTTAGAAGAAACGAGAAAATGGATTGATGATGGTGCCTTATATAGGGCAAGCATTTCTGGGAAGGAATATGGATAATAGACATGAAAATAATTTCATGTGAGGTATATTGAATTCAAAATACTTTTGGGCCACCTAGGAAAGTTGTTGAGAAAACAAATTATTGTAAGCTCAGGGTAATTAGAGATATATTTGTTCACTGTTCATATGTGGGTGTGTTAAATCTGGTAAGAAGTAGCTATCAAGATGATATTAGTTGTGCAACAGATTTATTATAGGAAACATTCATTTAAAAAAAGAACAGCTAACAAGAGTAGGCAGGGAGATCGTTCACATCACAAGGTAGGCCTGATACCTATGAAAAGACAGAGTGGAAGGAAGATTGGGAGGGAAGAGTTTTAGACCGCAGCACAGTCCAAGAATGTTTTCTTTAAGCTAAGGGCATTTTCATGCCAAAGTCACTCGTTAGAAAACTCCCATGTCCTACAGAGATGGCTTGCACTTGAATTTCCACTACACTCAATCACTGGTCTGAAGCAGCCCCGGGGGAGAGTGCTTTGGAGGCACGTGTAGCGATTGACTGGGAATGGCAGCTGTTCAGGCTGTCAGTTACCCACACTGCTCACAGAGGTAGATTTGAGCAGTAAATTTTCATGGCTGCCACAGTAAGTGAAATTGAATGTATAGGTAAATAATATTACTCAAGTGGAGTAATGAGCATCAGAAGAAAAGGATGTCTGGAGGACTCTTGAAGTACTATGTGTGTGTGATTATAAAGGGAGATAAATCCATTATGAAGATCTACAAGTGTTGAGCAATTCATAAAGGAGACAATAGACAGCAGCATTAAATGCGACAGAGATAATACACGGGATAAAGTTGTGAAATACATTATGAAGCTTAAGAACTGATACAGCCCTGTTGATCTCGGAAAGAGCTGGCTCAATGGAGGGATGTGATTATAGTAGGTTATAAAATGTTTTAAAGAAATGTACAGTGAAAGAAGAACAAAGACAAGCATAGTAGATTAAGAAGGCCGGAGAGAGAAGGAAGTTGTCATTAGCCAATAAGAAGACTTAAGCATACTTGCTGAGGAAGGAAAAGAAATCGAAGAAAAGGAGGCTTTGAAAATGGAGCAGGATCTGGAAGAAACATTTGAGGATGAAAATAAGAGAGGCTGAACATGATGGGTGAAGATGAGTGTTGATATACAGTGAAGGAATATGGAGCAGGAATTTGAATACATTAATTACCTAAAGTGTTTTTCTTGGCTATAAAAGTGAAAATGTGAGGAGTATAAAATCATAAATTGGTCATTTAGGTGAAAGGCAAGGATATCTGAGTAGAGACAAAAGAATTGCCAAGTAAACACAGAAAACTGAGTTGAGATTGGAAGTGCTAAATACGTAATATGCTCAAGCAATGCAGTTATGTAATTTTCCTCAGCAGTGTTTGACAGCTTAGGAGTTTCTGCTGATTAAGCAGATGGCTGGATTAATCATAGCTTAGGCATTGGTAACGCACATGGGCTGGAAGGGCAAGGGACTGAAGAACTGGGTGATACATTCGAGAACTCTAGAATGCTGAATTGGCAAAGCAAACTGAGTGAGGAAAGAAGATAGAAGGTTACTAATTTGTGAGACTGAAGTAATTCTATAAATGAAACACGAAACGGAGTGAGATGTGTGAATGTATTTTTGATGGTGAACAGTGGAGTAAGATAAATTAACTGTGTTCTGAATGAAATGTCAGTGCCTGAGTACTAGGTTTAGGGGATCCATGGGCTACGTTGTTAGCTCTCCTTAGCGCAAGATTTATGCCTGTGATTTAGATACAGGTATGCTCTTCAAAATGACAGAGATGTAAGAAAAAACATTTAAAATCATGTTGAACGCTGGAACCAAACCAAACCAAACTGTTCTTAGTCTTTCTCCTCAAGGTAAATGGTAAATATTTCCCAAGTGCCTAATTCAAAATGATAGACACAATCCCCGAGTTTTTCTTCTTTCTCTTACATTATGCATTTAACCACGGGGTCAGCTTTATCTTGAAAACATATCTCACATTTTCCCTCTCTTATGAATTTTATACCGTAACGCAAGTCTAAGCCCCACCATGTCTCATCTCAATCATTAAGGCAACCACCTAGCATTCTTGCATGTCCACATTTGCTGCCATGCAGCCTAGTTTTCACTGACAAAAAGCTAGAGCTATTTGACATTGGTCAGGTCAATGCCATTCCTCCGCTCAAAAGTCTTAACACACTTTGCAAAACAAAACCAAAAGAAAGAAGACAGAGAGAGAGAAAGAGAGAGAGAGAGAGAAAACCCACCATCCCGTTACTGTACTCTATAATTTCTTGTATGGTCTGATTCTTTCTTACATTTTTTTAACTTCATTTCTTACGACTTCCACCTCACTGCGTTTTATCCACACTGGCCTCCTCGCTGCTTTATTAAACATTTTTATACTGTTTATTTCTTGAAATGATAAAACTTTAAACAATAGTTTGTGTAAAATATATTTTAAAAATTTATGTCATCTACTTCTTTTTACCATTTTAATATGGCTGCTAGAAATTTTTCAGTTACATAGTACTGGGTTCACATCATATGTATGGAATGACATTGGTCATTGTCTCTATGTTGTGACTGCTTCAGTGTGTTTTCCCCCAGTGTCTGGTGGTAGGCACAATGGGGTACTCTTGGGCAGCAGGGTCAGTCAAGGGGGAAGATGTGCCATGGAGCAAAGTACAGTGAGGGCAAGCTGGAAACTCTCCAAGCACCATCTCATCGTGTTTGCCTGAAAGACCTTCGGAGAGTAATGACCACTACTTCCTTATCTGTTCAAATCTTTTTTTTTTTTTTTTCAGATTTCTGGATAGTTTATTTCTTTTTTTAAAATTTTAAACAGAAAAAAGTAAAAATAACAATAAAACAGAGTTTCGAAACAAGCTAGTAGGACAGTAGCAATAATTAATACATTGTGTATTGTTATATTCATAGTAGTTGTTTAGTAGAAGATGTAGGCACGAAATATTGTCTAAAAAAGTATTAGCACAAACCTTCCTTTTCAATGAACTAAGAGAAACTAGCTGTATCTTAACTATCTTGTGTGTATATATATATATATTTTCTTTTTCCTTCCTTCCTTTCCCATTTCTCCCATTACAGTTTTTCTTTTCTTTCTTTCTTTCTTTTTTTTTTTTTATATGCGGGTACCAGGAGTCAAACTCAGGACCTCATGCTTGCCAGGCAGGCACTTATTCCGCTGAGCTATGTCACCGACCCTTTCTTTTCTTTTGAACAGTTTCTTCCTTATTCACAATATCTATTGTACATTTTGGATCTTATTTACTCTTTCAGTTTCTCGCACTAATGAGACAATATAATGTTTACACATGTGGGTCTGATTTCTTTCACTTGTGAGTATGGTCTCGAGTTTCATCCATTTACCTATAAAAGTCTCAAGTTTATCTTTCTTTATGGCTGAGTAGTATTCCATTATATTAAAAAAACCATATGTTTTTTATCCATTCCTTGGTTGATGGGCATTTGTGTTGTTTCCAAGCTTTAGCTATTACAAATTGTGCTGTTATAAACATGGGTGTGCATATATTGCTGTGGTACGATGCTTTTAATTCTTTTGGGAAGATACCCTGAAGTCTGTTCTAAATCTTATGTGAGTTCCTCTTTTGGCAGCTCTAACTCAGAACCATATTGGAAAGTGGATTATGGGAAATATATTTCCCAGTTAGAATCATCCAGCGTGGCTTCTAAAGGAGAACTCCTTGGATTGTTATGGGTTTGGAAACTATGTCATCCAAAGAATTGTCTTATGGAACAGAAGGCAACCATTCTGGAGAGCAGAGAACTTAGGAGGCATGTCATCAAATATTAGAAACAACTTTTTGCCCTGGAGTAAATGACTTCACAAGTTAAATCCTCCAAATTTAAGCTCTGTGGAAAAGTATCGATATTTTTACTGATTTAAAAGTTCCTTCCCACCTATTCAAGACTCTAACAGTTTTCATTCTAACAGCGGACAAATACAAGTTCCACCAAAGAGAGATAACCTCTAGGATTGTGAGGTAATAAAATACACAATCTCTGGAAGTGCTTGGTACATTTCCCTGGGAAGTATTTAAATAGAAATGGGATGACTACTTATTGTATAGAAAGTTGAGCTTTCCTAAAGGGTGAACTGGATGATGTATGAACTTGCAATGAAATATGAAATCTTGTGATGCTATAAATTTCATTCGCCAGTACTCAAACATTTCCATCTACTTTAAACCTTGGCCTTTCACTCTAGACATAGAAAAATCCCCATTTTCTTTCATCTAGAAATACCAGTAGGACTTAAAATCTTTTTTTATCTTTCCACAGCCTTGGCCTTCTGGCAAAATGTTTGTATTATGTCATTGAAAATGCTTCTTGATCTTTTTGCAGCTTACTTCATTAAAACTTCTGATAAATAAGTCTTCTTAGATTGATGCTGCATACTGCAAATTGACATAAAATATATTACTCTTTTAAAAGTAATGTGTTCTCATTAAATATACCAATATAAACATGAAAATGTTACCCTAAAGCTCCCAATCTGGAGGTAACTACTCTAAAATGTTAGTGCACCTCTCGGTTTTATGAAAAGTTAGATATAGGTCAGACATTTACATATATTTTACACAATTGAACTTATTCCATATACACAGTTATATGGTCTGTTTCACTTAGCATTCTGTTGTGAGATTTTCATTATTCAAATAAACCGTCCTTAAGACCTATCTAATGGCTGTATATTGTTTCATTATGTTGATCTTCCAAAATTTATTTAAATATTCTGTAACTGTCTGATACGTAGGTTGCTTCTGATATTTCATTATTACTATTTAAATGCATTAATAAATAGATATATCTTCACTTTATTCCCTTGTAATTATCAATGACTTGTTTAGCACCTGCAAATTACTTCTATTTGTAAATTCTTCATTTATAATATACATTCCTTTATAGTTCCTCAGCAACATGGTATAATGTGATTAAAGTTTTTTTATTTCATGTAACTCAAGATCATTTATTCCCTTTAATTTATTTATTAGGGCACAATAATTAGCTACCAGTTTTATATCTTAAGTCTCTGGCATATGTTTTGTCAGGGTGATGTGTTCTAAAATGTGCCCACAAAAATGTGCTTTGAATTAAGGGCCTTAGGAGAGATTGGTACTTAATAAGTGAGTTTGTTAGATTGTCTTGAAAAAAGAAGAAAAGCAATCCTTTGGCTAAAGTTCAGACTTAAGAATTGCACTGAGACTGTTTTCTATTTCTCAGTGTGGCTCAAGTGAGGAATAGTTTCTTCTTTTTGATGTTAAACAGAGAGAAAGATGAAACTAGAAGGGTGAAATTGTTGCAGCAGAAGTTCTTGGTAGTTCCACTGATAACTTTTATCACCAGACTTTGGACTTCTGGACTAAGTTACATAAAATACTCTTCCTCCATATCTATCAAAATAAGTAAAATCAATTAATTGATGCTAACAAAACAAAGAAAGAAGTCAAATCTGGCAGCGTAAGATTCAATACTCACAAAGAAAGAAGCAGAAGGCCTTCACAGGAGTGGAAGGTTCTGCTCTATAACCTTGTTGCAAATTATAAATAAATAGACCAGTCAATCAAAGGAAAGAAAGATGATAATATATATAAGATATTTATCATGACAAGTTTTTGGTAGTGAAAATAAGAGTGATTTTTAAGATCATTTTTTGTGTTGGTGTTTTTTTTTTTTTTTTTAACATTATTTGAAGTTATTCCAACATACAAAATATCCATTAGGAATACATGGTATTTTTAATGGAAGAAAATACATAGAGATAACTATTTTTCACTCAAAACTATCCAACACATTTCTATGCCTTCTCTAGAATACTGAGGCCTGAAGTAGTAAGGTAATTGAAATTTTTCTATAAATGAGTTAACTTTTACAAATATCCAACAGTTTCCACGCCATGAGGACAAATAAGCAGGAATCCCTCAACTGTTCAGATGCATAGGAGGAGGAGGACCAGGCTGCCATATGTGTGTTCCCTGTTCTGAAATCTGCATTCATATGAACAGGCTTCTGTTTTTAAGCCTGGATATTGAGAACTTGTTTTAATTATCTGTGCAAGTTAGGAATAACTGAGAGCTCTACATTTTCATTAAAAAACTTACACCTACAATCGAACCATTCCTGACTCAACTGTCACCACTGTAATTTAAACTATTGTTCTAAAAGTAATATTCCAGATCCTTCTGAGATTGCAAAGTACATTTTCCAAGCTACACCACTGCTCTCATTTTACCAAGAATGTCTCCATGCTAAAGCCAATTAGTGAAATACAGCAGACATTCTAGGCTGAGCCTTTCACTCCATTTCTTTGACTGCATAACAACAAAGGGGTCTCTTTGCCTGAACAGTGGCATGCTACATTCTCTGCTGAGGGTGGTGGTGTTCACTGGCTCTTAGTTGCATTACTGCTTAATTCTGCATTATGATTTAATTTCCATGCACAGTTCTCTTGCTGTTTCTCTGTCTGTGTTCTCCTCCAGGGCAACTAACATTGGTTGTTAAAAGTTCTTTATGTTCCTTACAAGTGGAGGTAGTTTTGCTAAGTGGGGACAAATCCCACTAGAGAGATTGATCCATTTTCAAGTTCTCAAGTGCCTGTAGCTCCAGGTGCCAGGAACTCAAAAAAGAGGAGCAGATTCACTGACTGGAACTAAAAAGACCTGAGGCCCAACTGTATGCATCTAATTGGCCCATAAATCTCAAAATCTTCAAGACAAAGCCTCCTTCACTTTATAGACGCAAATTCTTTCTTAAAGCTACGTGTGTTCTTTTGTGATTTCTTTTATCTAATTTCCCTACTATGAAACTTTAATATGATATTTATAAAACACTGAATTTAGACTCCTCAGGCTTAAATTCTAGTGTTACTGCTTCTTAATTCTGTAAGATTACACAATTTATTTACCATTTCTGTCTTTTAATTTTCTCTTGTGTAAAGTAAGGAAAATAACAACACCTACTAAGGTAGCAACTGCTGTACTAGAGGTGTGCATCACAAACCACGGACATGGCAAATGAAAGGTTAGAAATGCAGAAGTGTTGTGTTAAGTACTATTACTGCTGTATTATTATTAATATTACTGTTTTACTAGTGCTGGGAAGGACTAGAAAGAGGGGGGGAGGGAGCCTTCATGGGCTGATGTATACACAACCTGTATTGATTTACTTCTGTTGACACTGTCTGAAATGTCAACATAGTACTATGTGGAAAATAGAAATTAAATGTGCTTATCGGGCAAATTTATTATTCCCCAAGGAAAAATAAGCAGATTACATAGGTCTGGGACACTAAGAGCACACCTATACACACACACACACACACACACTCATGAATATTGGACTTCATGAAAATCAGAAGAGACACCTTCTCACATAGACAGCATGTTAATTAATTAAATTGCTTTAGACACCTGGCCATGGGAAATAAATAAAAGTGATGTAAACAGACTTGCCTTATCAAAATGCAGGCTTCTACAAACACATATTTTCACAGCTGATGAAAGAGTATTTGAGTAACTAGCTTGATTTTTTGACTCACAACATAGAAAACAGCTTGTCAAATTTTAAATCATTAAAAACATTTAATTCGGGCTGGTGAGATGGCTCAGCAGCATAAGCGCCTGCCTTGCAAGTGCAAGGGCCCGAGTTCGACTCCCAGATCCCACATACGAAAAAGGGGCCGGTGATATCGCTCAGAGGCACGGGTGCCTGTTGGCGCTCAAGGTCCTGAGGTCGACCCCCCGGTACCCATAAAAAAGAAACAAAAACAAAAAATAAACATTTAATTCTTGTCATTTATTGAATATTTTCTTTCATATTTTATTTTGATTAAATTGAGAAAGGTAGCTCTTAAAGGATCTAATTCTTATAAGCCATGATAGCAAAGCCTGACTTTCTTCTAAGCTTAGTACATTTCTAAGCACATAGCAGACATCTAGAAATGTGTTTTTAAAAATGTTGTTGTGCATGCGTACCCAAGATGCTACTCGGAAACCACAGAATTATAGACCATGAGAGCCAGAAAAGATTTTAATTCTCATTTGATCCTGGCTTTTCATTTTATAGATTAAAAACTGCCAATTTTGAAGCTACTCTGAGGAAACAGAAGAAACTTGTCCTCAAACTAGAGTTGCACAACCTCAAATGGACTCTTCTCTCCTTAAAAAATGATCTGGGTGTGGTGTAGAAAATTGGATATGCCAGAAAATACTGCAACCCAACATGACACCTGTTGCACCAGATGGATGTGAGGCAGATTATTAAGGGCAGAATAGAGGGTTTGACTCTGCTGGAAGCACTGGAACGAATGCCGCGGCTGTCTTGTTTATAGCAGGTGACGCTAACATTGCTCTTAGGAAGAATCTATGGATTGGTCTTGGAGAAGACCAATCTATGGATGAGGGTGAGGTGGGCCAGAGGGACACTCTAGGCAAAGGCACAGACATGCTAAGCATAGAAACATGACACAGCAAGGCATAAGGGAGAACAGCAGGCAGGAGAGCATTTTATATGCAGAAACTTCCCAGAGATTACATTTTAAAAGACAGCATCATCATGATCAGACTTTAATGGACATCTAAAGAGTTTTGATTTTTGTCTCTAGGGCAAAGGGCAAGATTTTTAAGAACAAAACTAACATGATTGGTTTGTATTATATAAAGATTGTTCTGGCTGCATGAGTGAATTCTTGAGGCTGTCCTGAAATCTATGAAATATATCAGGAGCTGTTGAAATAATTCAGGAAAGAGACAAGTGTTTGAATTAAAGAACCAGCAATAGGCCTGGAAAATAGGGCCACATTTGACAGGACCCTGGGACATAGCACTCCCAGGACTTTAGCACCTGTTAGAAGTGAGCTGTGAGTGGGTAGAGGCCATAAGCCTGCATCGTGCCTGGATCCAGGTATTGGAGGAAGAACAGTTTTTAGGGTGAGCTGTTGAGTCTGTGAGTGAAATATATGTGGCTCAGGATATGTATCCAGACAGAGCTCTCAAGTAAGAAGTTTGATACTTTCATCAGAAATGTGGGAGAAAACCTGGGCAGGGAATAGAGATTTGGAGGTTTATGTGGAAGATGTAGATTTTGGGGGTGAAAAGGCTGTAGTTAAAGTTATTGGGATGGATATATTGTGAAGTGCAAATGTAAAGGCAAAAAGGCAATTGATGAAGACCCTTAAAAATTACCAGCATTCAATGATGTGGCAGAAGAAGAAAATACAAAAATGAATATTCTATGTTACCAAAAAAAATCATCACCTAAACATTATGATATCTCAGACCAGAAGCTTACATAATCTGATGGTGAATATAAATAAGTATTGCAATATTGCCTGTGCGGTCTTAATCACATGCTGCATACATATTAAGAAATACCAATTAAAATATCTGTTGAAGGGAGGCCTCTGTCCGGCAGTGCACAATGCCATAATAAGCTACAATTCAAGGAAACATCTTTTATAACAGTAACTTTGGTAATCATTATGATGTCATCCTGAAGCCAGGAATGGTGGTACATGCCTGTAATCATAGCACTCTGAGAGGCTGAGGCAGGAGGATTCCCAAGTTGGAGCCCAGACTAGACAACTTAGTGACTTAGTGAGAGCCTATCCAAACAAACAAACAAATAAACAAACAAAAAACAAACAAAACCGCCAGAGATGCAGCTCCTTGTGGAAGCCCTGGGTTCAATCCTCAGTACTGAAGAAAAAGTTATCTTGATTATGACAAGGCCAAAACCAGTATTACACCTAAATATAGCTTACACATCTAAGTTTCTTCTCATTAATGCATATTTTGACAGCCATTTATCTTATAATAGCATAATATACCATAGCAACATAGTGCTCAGAGGAAAAGCCATTGTGTCAATGCACTTGAAAAAGTAAATGATGGAAATCTATCATCAAAATTTATTATTTGAACAACTTGGAGGCTGTATAAAATTTTAATTACTTAAGAAAGAAACCCTTCTGACCATGGGCTACACTTTGGTACCATCCAGAGCCCATGTAAACTAATAAAAACAAAGCATATTTGAGAGTGAAATCTTAAATCAGAATAAGATCAATGTATATTTCGAAGTATTTTAAAATAATGTATGGGCCATGTCCACAATTTATAATTGTTTATACTCTCATCAGTGTAAATCAGTGCTCTATTGCAAACATGTTATTTAGCATGAATCATGTCACAGACCCTCCTCAAGCTCCTCATAAAACTATATGGCTTAAAATTTGACCTTGGTCTGAAATCTTGCATTTTTTTTGGACATATTTCTCAAAAAGATAAAAAGGATACTTGTAGAATTTGATTAGGATGGAATGTCAGGAAGTAACATTCAATAAAAAATATTTGACATTTTCAAATCAAGATAAAATTACAGATAAAGTGATTCTAAAATCTATCTTAAAAGATAAACCTTTATGCTAGCATTGGTAACTGACTGATTTAAACTACTTCTTTAAAAAAAAGAGGCAATTGATTCATGCCAGGTTTAGAAAGCAGTGCTTTAAACTCATTAACATTTGCTATAAAATCTTCATAGATCTTTTTAAACCTTTAATAAAAGTCTAAGACATTACTAGAATAAGTCAGATGATTGAAAGTTTATTTAGATAGAATTATCTCATAACATACAACAACACACATAATACAGATTATTTTTATTCTTTTAGAAAGTTAAGACATATGAAATGATTGGCAGAAGAGAATCTTTTAGCACTATTTTTTTTTTATCCGAATAGGATCTTTTAGAACTAGAAGTGAATGCCTTTCTCCACATGCAAACTCTTCAGCTGAATAAAAGTATCCATGGAAACCTTACCTGTTAGAAGTTCTAATATGCATATACAAGGTTATTTTCTTTTACATTTTATTTCAACAAAAACGTGAATAGAATGAAAAGCACTGAACTGCTAGAAACCTTTGAGGCCTTACATAACAGTTTAGCACAAAGCCCATTATATTTTCATATTTTCTATCTTTCACAAGAACTACAAAGAATATGTTCATTAATATATATAACAAGGATTATTAGATGCCCTTTCATAATTATGGAAAGAGATTTATGATTTTTATTATTTAGCTTAAGAGCTGCAATGATGCACATCCAATCTAATATAAATAGTAATATTTCATCATTTCCCAGTCAAACAAAATATATGTTGTAAAGAAACCAAACATAAACCCTCCTAAAGGTAGCTTGTGTCTGGATAAAATGTGCAATTGAAAGCTGAAGTTAGGAGAATTAATGAAAGGTCCAGCCATTTTTTGGAAATTTTTCTGTTAGTGGTAATTCACAGAATGAAAGAACTGTGAAAATCAATGAAGTCTACGCAGACGAGAACAAGCCAAGGATATGCATTTAGATCTCCCATGGTAGAGAGGTGGCATGGGACACCAGGCAGGTGGAAGACTGAGCGAGCTTTCTAGTGGGGAACAGGGAAGACTCCAGATGTGCCCTGGTCAGAGACAGTTGATAGCAAACGCTGGAGGCTGCTAACTAGAATGGACTCCTGATGGATATGATTAGGGAATCAGACTTGGCTTTCACATTGATCCTAAATTGAAAATAGGATGCAGATAGGAGCAGAAATTAGGTAAGAGATGATTCATCAAATCCTGAGTGTTTTGGACTCAACTGCCCCAGACATTGTGGTTCCTCTTCCTGGACTGGTGGATTACTGGGATTGTTGGCTGGAGTTCTGCCTGACATATACTGTCCGACTGTTGTCAATTTGTAGCCCAGTCTCTTAGAACTAAAGGCTAATAAGTGATTTTATCAGTCAGCTAAAAGCAGACATGTAAAAAAAAAAAAAAAGGTGGGCTGAACATAGGGAAATAAGTAATATTAAGAGAAAATTGCAGCAGATGGGAGAGGAAATTAAATAAATGAAAAAATATGTGAATTTTAGGTTGGGAATAAAGGTAGAGGTGGGGCTAAAATAGGTAGTAAAAATGTTAAGTCTTTCATTGGTCCCTTTTCTGCAAGGTGATGTTCCCATATGAAACACTGTGTTTATCACAGTAGGCCCATGTATTCTTTACAAATTAAGAAATATTCAATTACATAGAAATATGAAATAGGATAGACAATTTAATAAAGTATGAAAGTTCTTTGCTATTTCGTTTTTTTCACATTATTAGACAGTGTTCGTAAAGCAGGACTCACGATTAGATTAAATCACAGGTTTTTCAAGTATTTGGAGATCAAAATGTCTTTGTTCAAGGGCATGTGGGCAAGGAAACAAGCACATCTAGCATGAAGCATGCAATCGTCTTTTACTGTCTAGTTCAGCAGATCTTCTGCCCAAGCTCCCCATGGATTGCTCAGGTCCTGCGGATCTGGATCCTTCTCTGTTCCCAGGCCCATCTGTGCTCTGCTGGCAGCTGAGAATTTGCATACAGTAACCTCTCTTTATGATGCACATTTTGTTAAAAAATGAAACCTAACATAGAGAATAACACAGCCTATTAATTTTAATGTTACATGTGAGAAGTTGCAATGTCACAAGTCATTTTGGGGAGGTGAGAAATTGAACATGCACACGAGGGGCCTCGGATCGAAGGCCCAGGTGCAGTGCCCGCCTCTTAGCTGCAGTGTGACTTCAACAACCTCTGGTAGAGATAAGGCAGCTCGTCACTGTAGCTGTTTAGTTCTATTCTCCATGGAAAGAAGGACAAAGTTAGTTTTTTCATTATACTTATTTTAAAAGCATTCTTTCAATTCCTTGAAACTTTTGAAGAAACCCTGGGTCTGCTTCATAACCGTTATGATCATATGGGCAGTAAATAATGGGGAGAGAAGATTTGTAATAGATTATAACACCAGGTTGATCACTTACAATGTGATTTTTTTCCTTTTTAGTTTATTCAATATTAGTAATTAGTAATGTTTTTTTTTGTGGGTACCGGGGGTCAACCTCAGGACCTCGCACTTGCCAGGCAGGCGCTTATGCTGCTGAGCCATCTCACTGGCCCAATTAGTAATGTTTTTAACTTTATAAAATATGAGCCATTGAGTTCAGGACAATTCATGGTGTCAGGAGCTATTTTTCACTTATGCCCTTCTAGCCCATGAATAATGAAGACTTTAAATGCACAAACTCTGTCCTGCTGTGAATTATCACACAAATCCTGACCAAGTGTGTGTGTCAGGGTGAATATTTATTCTGACCAGCAGAAAGTATTTGGAACTAGCCTGGCCCACATAGTGCCCACGGCAGATGCCTTTTATGTATATATTCACCAACCATCTATCTTCATCCCACGCCTAACCTTACGCCATATTTCCATTATGATTTCTTTATTGTCATAAGTGATAAATCCCAACAATTTTCACTGGGGGCTCTGCATCCCTTGTTACGTACTTATTGCAAAAAACAGTAGAAGATTCTTTCAAACCTCTATCTCCTTGATCGTGTCATGTTTAAACAATGCTCAGTGAAACCATAATTCATATCCTCCCTGAAAGAAGGCTACTGATCTACAACTCCCAGAAACTTGTATCTCACAGCTAGGAAAGCTACACTCAATTGAACATGCAAGTGATTTTCACATCACTCATGATTATTACAGAAGAGCTTTCCATGCACATAGAAATGGGAGTAGTTCCCAATTTGGATTGTCTGTTTGTTCTGGTTCCACTAGAATTGTCTGGTCTTTGCCACCTTCCAATTAGTCTACTACAGAGACTTGTCTGTCATAGTATTTATCTCCATGGGATACAAGTACATCAAGATGAATGAAATGCTGTCTAACCCATGTACATCATAGAAACAAGATTCATAGAGAAGAGTTCAAATCTTGGTCCCATCATGATGAACTATGTGTTATTAGCCAAGTGAGATCTTGAATCCATTTCTTCAGCTGTAAAATAGAAATAATAATTCTTACACCTTAATTTTTAAGGAGTTATTAATATAAAAATATAATGTAAGGTAAAGGTAGGAAGTATATATGAACTATCTCGTACAGAATAAGTTATGAGTACTGCTAGTGATTTCCTCCCTTTTGTAGAAAAAAACTTTTCAAATATGTTTTTATTATCATACACACATTCCTTTTAAGATCCTATAACCACTTGCATATATGATTCTTGTCATTTATGGTGATTGTGGTCTATAAAGTCACCAGGAAAATCGGATTAGCAAATAATGACCCATTACTCCTAGGGGAAACACAGAGTTAGGTCCCGTTAGGCCTCTGGTCACAACATTTCATCAACTGACCAATATATATCACTTTGATTCATTTATGTTTCTGTTTAAAGACATCTTGTTTAATATATATTGTTGATTCCTTAACATTGGATTCACAGTTAACTGCACCATAACTCACGCCTGAACGAATCTTACCTAACACATGCATTTTCTCTGCAAAATGTTCACAGCCTTGGGCTTAGGAACAGTAGATAGCACTTCCTCAGTATGAGCAGGGCCCATTTTACACAACAAAATCACCAACAAAATGCAAAACTTGTGGCACTAAATATACTAAAAAAAAAGAACACTCATGTGCAGTATGAGAGCTGAAATAAGAAAGCAGAGAGTGCCTTTGTTCCGGCTTATCTGAAAGTGTGCATCTGGGGCCACTCACACTTTTGTCACTTTGTGCATTTTTGCAAACGGCTAAAAACACTGTCCACATGTATTGATTTAAGACATGAATACATGTGAGTGAGGAGACAATTCACAAACTTGCGATGCACATATAATGAGGATTTATTGTATTTATAAAAACGTGGACACAATTATAAGTAAATCTCCCTTTTACTACTGAATTTATGTGAATATTGTGCCAAGGCATTTATTCCAATACCAATATTCCAATACCAAACTTCCATGACAGCATTCTTATTTATATCATTTTGCTGCCTGAGCTCTGACTTTCTCCAGGGCTATACCCAGCTCCAGCTTCGTAGCCCCATGCTCAGAATGGCCCCACACTTGTTAAATGCTCAGCTGCTACTATCTTCAAGTTCTCAGTGTTTTTGAACAAAAAGTTACACATATTCATTTTGACGTGGGCGCTTCAAATTATCTAACCATTTTTGACTATGGAAGCCCATGAAGGCCATTTTTGCTTTTTGATTCCAGTAGAACTCCCTTGAACTCATGACAGCCCTTGAAGTCCACAGCATCAGGTAAAAGGGGTGGTGAGATCTGGAGAGAGTGGGAGAATCCACAAATAAGAGGCAGCTCATATAAAAAAATATATGAATTGCTGAGCTCATTCCTAAGCTGCATATGTATTAAACTAATTAGAATGAAGACAACAATTGTTTGAAAACTAATTTACAGTGCTGACCTCTGCCTCGGTTCCAGACCTAGGTGTTTTGTGTGAAAGGCCAACCAGAATAGCACTGCAAAGACTGAAAACTAAACTAGCATTGGAACCACAGCTCACAGAAGACAGGTAAATACTTGCAGCTTGAATCTAACCAGGGTAATTACTTGTTAAGATAAAACACTTCTGTATTCTTCAGAAGGGTTTTACTAAGACCGAGTCTTATAACACAATAGTCACAATATTGTTAAGGCAGGAAATTAGTTAACAGAACATTAGTTAACATATTATTAGTTAACATATAAAAATTTTTAAACAACACTCAAAGAAAGGCACACCATACTACTACTTGTAGGACTTTACCTGACTCATAACATGCATAATTGCATATTTTACGACATTCATATCATAAAACTTAAACAATTCATCAAATATTTGAGTGCCTAGTCTACCAAAAATCATAATCCTTTCATTCAGATTCATCATCACTTTCCCAGGTTAAGTTTTTCAATTTTTTGAGCCATTGCTTTCTTGAAAGGTTGGTATAACCTTCATATTTCTTCATTTATCTACTTAAAAATCTCTCCTTAGAATGGCAGTTCTAAGCTTGGCAAGCCTGTCAATATTCAGGATATAGAAGTCGAATTTTAAATTCTTAGCAGAGTATTGTACAGAAGGGAGGATCTCCAGATTGATCAAATGTCCTGGTTGCTTATATCTTTTGAAAGAACATTTTATGAATTACATTTTATGCTACTGAAGCTAATATTATATATTACATTACAGTTATGTTTCTTCCTGATCCTCTTTCCTACCCTCCAAACTCCACCCAAACGGGTATGCTCAGTAATTTAATGGATGTTGGGCTCCCCTAGTCTCTTCAGGCTACCTGAAGTTTTTTGCCCTAAATGCAGACTATTTCTCTTTTATATGTATGTCACTGAGACAGCATCATATCCCTTGCCCAATTTCTCTTTCTAATTACTTTTTTTGATACTGGAAATTGATCCCAGGACTTTTGCAATGAGTTACATCCCTATACCTATATTACTATTATTGTTATTGTTATTATCAATATTTACTTTAAGACAGGGTCTTGTTAAGTTGCTAAATTGTCCAGACTGGGCTCGAACTTGTGATCCTCCTGCCTCAGCCTCCTAGAGTGCAGAGATTATAGGCATGTGCCATTACACTCAGCTATTACTTTTCTCAATTCTCTATTGACAAGTCTATTTTATATCCTTTTGGTGCCTTCCTTAACTTTTGTTAGGACAAGTGCACTACAAACTAATATAGGATTTAAAATATTATGTCGGGCTAGTGGTATAGCTCAGCGGCATAAGCGCCTGCCTGGTAAGCGCGAGGTCCTGAGTCCGACTCCCAGTACCCGCATATTAAAATAAATAAATAAAAAAATATTATGTTACACTTACAAGCCGCATTCCTCTAAAACTACGATCACACTGTTTTGACTCACTAGCAATTAGCCCATATCTCATACTGCCGGACAGTGCTCAGTGGACAATTTTTAGAAACATGATTAAATATCCTCTTGATATTTGGCAAAATAAATTATTGTCTTGCAACCTCACTTTTTTGTTTGTTTTCTTGAGACAGGGCCTCAGTATGTAGTTCAGACGGACCTCGAACTCATGCCAATCTTCCTGTGTCAGCCTCCCTAGTGCTGGGAATACAGTCATGCACCACCGTGCCTGGCTTGTCTTGCAAGCTCATTTTAGAATCATTTTCTAGCCTGTGTAGTTTGAACCATAGGAAACTTTTGTTTTCACAGATGGAAAATTGTTTAAAGTTAAACACTTTGTATGGCTGAAAATCAGAAGAGAATGAAGAAGAAAGGAAGAAGAAAAGATAGAACGACAGATAAAGAGATAGAAAGAGCCATAGATAACTATTTCAGGCCATAAATATACTTTAAAGAGAATCATGGTTTTCCTTAATGAAGACTATTATTAATGTGAACTGTAAACACAAGGTATGATGCAAACATAGGGTGAATGTTTAAATTTCAAAAATGATTATTGTAAAAGACACATCGTCATTAATCCCCTTCAAAATACTCCTCCTCCCTTACAACACACCATTCTTGCCACTTACTGAAGCAGTTCTGGAAATTCTTCCATGAATGTCTTTAGTTGTGCTTTTGTGGCTGTCTAGATGTCCTGAATCAATTCAAAACATTTGTCTTTCATTGTCATTTGGCTTTAAGGAAGATCCAGAAATTGTGTGGTGCCAGATCTGGTGAATGAGGGGGATAAGGACATTCCAAAATATTTTTCCAAGGCTGGCTTTCAGTTGGATGGCACTTGACAGAACATTCACCATACTGTTGGTCATATTTCCTAAAGAAATTCAACAAAAGAGGATTTGCAAAGTTGCTTCAGGAAGTGGCAAGAAAAATGGGATAAATGTGTTCAAAGCGAGGGGTAGTGTTTTGGGGGAATTACTGGCAATGTGTCTTCACTGTAACATGTCTTTTTAAAAATTTAAATATTCACAGTATATATATATATATTTCTTTTTTTTAAGAGGAAAAAAGATATAACAATGAAACCAAGTTTCAAAACAGGTTAGTAGGACAGTTACAATAATTAACACATTGCGTGTTGTTGTCTTCATAGTAGTTATTCAGGCCACAAGATACAGGCATGATATCTTGTCCAAACAATATTAGCACAAACTTTTCTTTTCAATGAACTAAGAGAAACTACCTGTATAACTACCTTAAGTATCTTGTATAGACACATATTTTTTTCTTTTTCCCTTTCTTCCTTTCCCCTATCAGATTTTGTCTTTTCTTTTGAACAGATCCTTCCCAATTCACAATATCTATTGTACATTTGGGATCTTATTTACTCTTTCATTTTCTCACACTAGTGAGACAATACAATGTTTACACATATGGGTCTGATTTATTTCACTTGTGAGTATGGTCTCGAGTTGCATCCATTTACCTATAAAAGTCTCAAGTTTATCTTGCTTTATGGTTGAATAGTACTCCATTATATAAAAAAACTACATCTTTTTTATCCATTCCTCAGTTGATGGGCATTTGTGTTGTTTCCAAGATTTAGCTATCACATATTGTGCTACTTTAAATATGGGTGCACATATATCGCTGTGATATGATGTTTTTAATACTTCTGGGAAGATACCCAGAAGGGGAATAGCTGGGTCAAATGGGACCTCCAACCCTAGTTTTTTTGAGGAATCTCCACACTGATTTCCACAGTGATTTCAACAATCTATACTCCCACCAACCGGGAGAAGTGTTCCTTTTTCCCCACAGCTCCACTAGCATTTGTTATTGGTTGGTTTCTTCATGATAGTCATTTTTTCTGGGATGAGGTGGAATCTCAGTGTTGTTTTAATTTGCATTTCCTGAATGCAAATGTTGAACATTTTTTCATGTATTTATTTGCCATGTGTATTTCTTCATCTGAGAAGTGTGTATTCATCTCAGATGCCCATTTTTGGATTGGGTCTTTGAATTTTGGGGGCCTGATTTTTTTCAATTATTTTTGTATGTTTTAGACATAAGTCCTTTGTCTGAGGGACAACTGGCTATAATTTTTTCCCACTCTGTGGGTTGTCTTTTCACTCTGTTGGCAATTTCTTTCGTTATTCAAAAGCTTTTTAATAAGGTGAGATCCCATTTGTTGATTCTTCGTACTATTTCCCTTGTGGTCTGGTTTTGGTTCATGAAGTCTCTGCCTACACCCATGTCTTTGAGATTTCTGCCTATTTTCTCTTCCAGTAAATTTAGTATTTCCATTTTAATATTTAGATCTTTGATCCATTTTGACTTTAGTGCATGGTGATAAATATGGGTGTAGTTTTAGTCTTCAGCATGTGGAAAGCCAGTTTTTCCAGCATCATTTATTAAAGAGACTGTCTTTCTTCCACTGAATATCTTTGTCTCCTTTGTCAAAGATAAGGTGGCTGTGTGTGTTTGGGGTTGCATCTGCATCTTCTATTCTGTTCCACTGATCCTCAGGCCTGTTTTTTTGCCAGTACCATGCTGATTTTATCACATAGCTTTGTAGTATAATTTCAGGTCTGGGATTGTGATGCCCCCTGACTTGCCTTTGTTGTCCAGAATTGCTTTTGCTATTCTAGGTCTTTTTTGGTTTCAAATGTATTTTAGGAATGTTTTCTCTAGATCCGTGAGGTATGCTAATGGTATTTTGATTGGGATTGCATTAAATCTGTATAGCAGTTTTGCTAGTATGGCCACTATGTTGGCCAGTATTTTCACTATGTTGGTTCTTCCTATCCATGAACAAGGGATATCTTTCCATTTTCTGATATACTCTTCTATCTCCTTTTTTTTTTTTTTTTTTTGTGGGTACCGGGGGGTCGACCTCAGGACCTCGCGCGCCAGCGGGCACCCGTACCGCTGAGCGATATCACTGGCCCCTTTTTCGTATGTGGGATCCGGGAGTCAAACTCGGGCCCTCGCGCTTGCCGGGCAGGCGCTTAAGCCGCTGAGCCATCTCACCGGCCCCTATCTCCTTTTTTAGGGTACTGTAATTTTCACTCTACAGATCTTTTACATCCTTTGTTAGATTAACTCCTAAGTATTTCATTTCTTTGGATGTTATCATGAAGGGTGTGTTTTCCCTAATTTCTCTCTCTGTGAGTTTGTTGCTAGTGTACAGGAATGCTATTGATTTTTGACTGTTGACTTTGCATCCCACTACATTACTGAATTTGGATATTAGATCTGCAAGTTTTGGTGGAGTTTTTTGAGTCTTCTGTGTAGAATATCATGTCATCTGCAAATAATGATAATTCAAATCCTTCCTTTCCTATCTTTATTCCTTTTATTTTTTTCTCTCATCTAATTGCTCTGGCTAATGTTTCCAGAACTATATTGAATAGGAGTGGTGATAGTGGACATCCTTGTCTTGTTTCTGGTTTTAGAGTGAAAGCTTTCAGTTTTTGACCATTTAATATGATTTTAGCTGTTGGTTTGTCATAGATGGCTTTTATCAGATTGAGGTAAAGGCCATCTATTCCAATTTTCTATGGTTTTTTTTTTATCGTGAATGGGTTTTGGACTTTGTCAAATTTTTTTCTGCATCTATTGATATGATCATGTGATTTTTGTCTTTGGTTCTGTTAATATGGTATGTCACGTTTATTGATTTGCATATGTTTAACCATCTCTGCATCCCTGTGATGAATCCTACTTGGTCATGATGTATAATCTTCTTGACGATTTGCTGCATTCTGTTTGCCAGTATCTTAATAAGAATTTTTGCATCAATGTTCATTAGGGAGATTGGTCTGTAGTTTTCTTTCTTGGTTGGGTTCTTCTTTGGTTTTGGAATCAGGGTAATATTTGCTTCCAGGAATGACTTTGGAAGTATTGCTTCCCTTTCAATTTCTTTAAGAGTTTCAGCATTAGTGGCATTAGTTCTTCTTTAAATTTCTTGTAGAATTCAACAATGAATCCATCAGGGTCTGGGCTTTTCTTTGTTGGTAAATTTTAAATTACATTTTCAATTGTATTGGCTGATATCAGTTTATTTAGAATTTTTGTATCTTCTTGATTTAGTTTTAGCAGTTAGATTGTGTCTAGGAATCTGTCCATTTCTTTTGTGTTTTCTATCTTATTAGAGTATAGGTTCTCATCGTAGGTGTTGATGATCTCTTGGATTTCTGTGGGATCCATTGTGACTTCCCCCTTTTCATTCCTAATTGCTTGAATTTGTGTTTTTTCTTTCCTCTTTTTGATGAGGTTGGCTAACGGCTTATGAATTTTATTTATTCTTTCAAAGAACCAACTTTTGATTCATTGATTCTTTGTATTGTTTTCTAAGACCCTATTGCATTAATTTCTGCTCTTATCTTTATAATTTCCTCCCTTCCATGAGCTTTGGGTTTGACTACCTCTTCTTTTTCTAGAAGCTTGAGGTGCAGCATTAGGTTGTTTATTTCAGCTCATTCTGTTTTCCTGATGTGTCGGTTCATCACTATAAATTTCCCTTGTAGGACTGCTTTCATTGTGTTCCATTAGTTTCGGTATGTTGTATCGGCATTATCATTCAATTATACATGCTGTTTAATTTCATCTTTAATTTCCTCTGTGACCCATTGGTTGTTCAGAAGTGTGTTGTTTAATTTCCACGTGTTAATGTAGTTTTTGTGGTTTCCTTTGTTGTTGATTTCCAGTTTCATTGTGCTATGGTCAGAGAGTTTGCATGGGATGACTTCAATTACTCTACATTTACTTAAACATGTTTTGTGGGCTAGTATGTGATCTATTTTGGAGAACGTCCAATATGCAGTTGAGAAGAATGTGTGTTCTGATGTTTTGGTGTAGAACACTCTGTAAACATCTACCAAGTCCATTTGTTCACAGGCTTGGTTTAATTCTAATATTTCTTTGTTGATATTTTTGTCTAGTTGATCTATTCATTTGTGAGAGTGGTGTATTCAGTTTCCCCACAACAATTGTGTTAGTGCTTATTTGGTTTTTCATGTCTGTTAATATTTGTTTTATGTGGTTGGGTGAACCTGTGTTTGGTGCATAAATATGATTGTTATCTCTTCTTCTTGGGGTTTTCCCTTAACAAGTATGTAGTGACCTTCTTTGTCTCTTTTGATCAGTTTTGGCTTAAGGTTTGCATTGTCTGCAAATAGAATAGCTACCCCTGCTTTTTTCTGGGTTCCTGTGGATGGAGAATTTTTTTTTCCATCCTTTGACTTTTAGTCTATGAATTTCTTTTTGGGTTAAATGTGTTTCTTGAATGCAGCATATTTTTGGATCTTGCTTCTTGATCCATTCTGCCAGTCTGTTTCTTTTGATTGGTGATTTGAGACCATTTACGTTGGTGGTTATAACTGATATGTGTTGGCTTTTCTTTTTCATGTTGTTTCCCTGTTGTTTGTTCCCTGTCTCTCTGCTCTGTGCAATTGTTTGCCCTGCCTGGTGGCTTCTTTCTATTGGTCCTGTGTTTGTGGTCTTCATTATCTCTTTCTAATATGTCTAATATGTCTCTACAGAGCATTTTGTAGAGCTGGTTTGGTGGTCATAAATTCTTCAGTTGTTCTTTGTCATAAAAGTATCTTATTTCTCCATAAATTTTGAAAGATAGTTTTGTAGGGTACATCAATCTGGGTTGAAGATTGTTTTCCTTCAGGTTTTGAAATACTTCACTCCAAGCTCTTCTTGATTTGAGGGTTTGTGTTGAGAAGTCTGCCATGATTCTCAAAGGCGTTCCTTTGTAAGTGATATGTTTCTTTCTCTAGCTGCTTTTAATATATTGTTCTTGTGCTGAATTTCTGGAATCTTGATTATTATATGGCTTGGTGTAGATTTATTTTGGTCATGGCTATTCAGAGCTCTATATGCTTCATTTATTTGTATGTCAAATTCTTTATCCATGTTAGGGAAGTTTTCTGCCGTTATTTCTGTGAAGAGGTTTTTAATGATTTTTGCATTGTCTCCAGCTTTCTCACTGATTCCAATCAATCTTATGTTGTTCTTCTTTGCTTCATCCTATAGCTGTTGGATCGGTTTTCATGGTCTCGTGATTTTTAAGATATCTTTCTTTTCCTGGTCACTAGTCATGTTCCTGTCTTCTAGGTCTGACACTCTATCCTTGTCTTCATTCAATCTGCTGTGTGTACTTTCAATGGAGTTTTTAATCTCCTGCATTTCTGTTTGGATCTGTCTCATTTCTTGTCTATGTTCACCATTCATGGTTTCCATAATTTCCCTGACCTCTTCTATTTGTTTATCTGTGTCTGCTTTAGTGTCTTTTATTTTGATAGTCATTTCTTTTTGTACCTTATAGACTATTTTTTCTTTTTTTCCTTTTGTATGTACTGGGAACCGAACTCAGGACCTTGTGCTTGCCAGGCCAGCACTTATGCCTCTGAGCTATATCACCAGCCCGAGACTATTTTTTCTATGGCCTTTTCCATTGTTTTTTTTTCACATCTGCTGCTATCATTTCAGAGAGTTCAATTTGTTGGTTTCTGTTTTCCTCTATCTCTTTGTGTTCTGAACTTGTCCCGGGAGGGCTGGTTGTTTGGGATTGCATTTTGCTTCTTCATCTTGTCATTTTCTACTTTCTGTTTTATTTTGTTTCCTGTGTTGATGCTTTTAGATTTCTAAAGTTAGATAGCCTTATCACTGATGTCTAGGCTTTTCTAGGAGGTGTCTGTTCCTCTGGATGTCTCCTCTCACAGGCACAGCCATCCTGGGGCGATGGAGGGAGCACAGAGTGTGGACTTACACTCCTCTCACAAGCACCATCACAGGGAAAATGGAGGAAGCCTAGAGCTCAGATTTCCACTGCTCCCACAGGCACCGCTATCCCAGGGACTCACAGTATATTTTTGATCATACCTCATACATTTATAAAATATACACATATGTATACAAACACACACAAGCACAAAAACATAACCTTCCAGTCTTTCTAGTAGTTACCCATAGGCTAAGAATCAACAATATTAAGTATGTAAGTTTCTATAAAAACCTATTGTTGATGCTCTTTCTATTACCCATGTATTCCTAGAAAATCATTAAGCTCTAGTTCCATTATCAAATAATATAGTTCTTCAAATAAAAGAGTTTCTTTAAAGTGGTTGCAGCAGCCTGGGAAATGAGGTATCATGGAAATAGATCTCGGGATCGATATACATCATGGATTCTTGAAGCACTGTATTTCTAACTGCCTAATTGTTTGTTCATTAACTGAATTGAGTGTGAGCTGATTTATGGGCATTTATTATCTAGCTACATCATCTTCATACAAGTGTCAAGGCAGATTGGCCTGTCAATGACACGAGTCATCCTGTGAGTATTAGTATTTAACAGCTAGGTTGACAGTAGACATGATCACCACCAGCAGGGGCAGAAAAGGTAACAAGTTTTATGACATTAGAAGCCTAAATGTAAGTATTATATACATAGAAAATGTTGAAAAACAAGATAAATTTGACAAACATACAAGATTTTGATTATACTAGTCTATGTCTATCTCTCTCTCTACTCCTAGTTGTCTGCAAATGTAAAATACTAAGATCTTCTTAGAAACTCACTTCCTTTCTCTGTAAAAGGAGAATAATATCTACAAAATGTTTTCTAGGTAACTGTGGTAACCCAGCAAGGTCACATGCATACACCAAAAATAATGAACAACAGCAATGAAGACAACAAACAAAAATAACAATAATAGTTATATACGTATTTTAATAACAAATATTGAAATATATAATATATGCATTTTATCAGCAATTGAACAAGAAAAGAGACGCAGCTAGTGTTTTAGGTTTTAAACAATGGCATCAAATTTCAAAACAAACAAAACAAAACACATCACAGAAGAATTACTCATGACTGCTTTATTTTATAGCATTTAAATGAGAACATGAGTTCAGGAAATAATAGTAAAAGAAAAGATTAAAATTTACAAGAATTAGATGGAAATGGTGAGACTGAAGAGTGAAGAAAAAAACTGAGGATTAAAAAATACCATAGAAATAAGAATTAATGTATTGGAACAAAAACATATGACTGAGAATCAAATTACCAAGAGTAATCTGAGATGCTCAAAGGAATAGAATACAAAAAGACAAATAAATTTGTAAAATTATAACAATCTAAATCTGGATTCTGGTTATAAATAGAGAACTGAACAAATAGAATTTAAAAAATATTTGAAGACATGATGCAAAAATGTACTTAAAAGTAAGGAAGATTGAAAGGAAAGGCAGTCTTAGAGGAAAAGGAGACACAGAACAGCATATACACACGTACTGGCTGTTTTGTAATCCCCCCAAATAGCGAATTTCCCATCAGATTTCTCCAAAACAATTCAGAACCGGAACAAAAAGCAAAGATCTGCGTGAAACAGAATGTTTCTTCCAGCTGAGTACATTATTAACATGTACGGACACCAAAGCCACATTTTAAAAATGTTAAATAACTAAAGGAACACAGTATATGAATCCTGCTTGAAAATACATAAACAAAACTACCATTGAATGCTAGAATCCAGTGGATGAAAAAGTAAATAGATATAAATATTTCAGAAGAGGAAAATGCCTAGAAAGAAGCCTGGAGATGCATATCATTTGCATTTTATAGAGAATCATCATTAAATAGCCATGGAAGCCCCAGTGAAAATGCTGTAAGTCACAATATCAAAACAACAGGACAAAATTTAGAAAGGGAAAGGGTAGAAGCATAGAATGAAGAATAAAACTGCTGACATTCTCACCTTTCCTGGCAAAAGCCAAACTTAAACTGTGATTCAAACTGACTCAAATTTATTAAATTTTTTCATAATCCTTTTCCATAATCTTAGAGGAGCTTTTAGAAATGAATGTCTCATGATATAAAAAGTTGTACTTTACTTTTAAGTTTGTTTGAAATTAGAAGGGATGCCTTTATTCAAAAATAAATGCAGAACTTACAGTTTCAGGTTGACTTGTGAAAAGCATAAAAATAGTCCTGTCCCTACTAGACAAAGGGGTGAAACCAGATGTTTTTAAAACCCTCTAGAGGACCGAGGTTGCAGACAAGCAGCCTGAAATGTGAACAGACAGGTGACTGCGGAGAACCACACCAGCGTCTGCTTAGCTGGAGCTGACACTGCTGGAGTCAACACTGGCATGAACACGTAACTGGTAATTTTGGTGAATTTCTAAGGCTGTGTGTGGTCGGGATTAAGACTCTTAACTCCTGGGGACCACAGTCCTAGGAGGGGAGTCCCCACTCTTTCTGGGTTTTTGACTCACAGAAATTCCATGAGTTTCTCACAGTTAAGAGCTGAAAAATATCCTCCTAGCTCTGGTAGGGAGAAGGAAAGATTAGTCACTGTGGAATGTATCCAGAACACTCTCCATAACCAAGGAAAGATCTTATCTCAACTGGGGGACATATTTCTCCACCTCCAGCTCCCCGCCACCTTCCTGTCGTCACCAAGAGCAGGACTTTCTGTCTATCAGGGTCAGGGCTGCCAAGAAAGAAGAGAGGAAAAACAAAACTGTACCACAGAGAAAACACTTTTGGAGGTCACAGCCCCCAAACTCAGGCTGAAACACTGACATATAATTGAAAGATTACAGAAGACTTTCTCTCCCCACACCTTGCCATCATATCAGTAAAACTCAAGAAAATAACAGTGGATTGTAGCTGAATGAATTACAAGGCACAGAGTCTCTCAAGAGTAACTAGGGGAGTGCAAAGCCAAGAGGAAAGAGAAAAACAGGAACGTTAGAGAAATTGAAGCCATTGCCACCTAGAAGCAAAGCAAATGTTAGACACAGCCCCGCTTCTTGTCATAGTAACATAAATCTCTACACAGGGAAATTTGGCTCCATTTATCTTACATAATACAACATATCCAACTTTCAAAAAAAAATCATAGGCATATTAAAAGGCAAGCAAAAGCAGTCTGAAGAGAAACAGCAACTGTAAGACTTAGAACCAGCTATGACACGTGTTGAAATTATCAGTCAGAGGATTTAAAATACCTATGGCTAATAAAGGAATCTCATGGAAAAATAGAGGAAATGCAAGAATGTATGTGTAATACGATTAGAATATATGTATAAATCCTAAGGAAAAAAATAACAGAATGCAAAACTTTAACAGAAATGAAGTGTGCCTTTGATGGGCTCATCAATAGATTTAATGTCACAGTGAGCTGAAGTGAGCTTAATAATAACAGGCTCACAGAAGCTTACCTGAGAACTGATACAGAGAGAAAGAAGAATAGAAAAAACAAAACTATATTTGGGATATTCAAGAACAGTATTAAAATGTGTAAGAAACAGCCAAAGTGTCCACTTTGCATTTAAACAAAAAAGGAATAAGATTTCCCAATCCTTTGTATACAAGCTAGCCATTGGTGTTCCCAGTTTTGTGGGTTTTTTAAAGCTATTCTAATAGTATTGAGATTTTGTTCTGTTTGATATATATATCAAATATATATAGCTTCTTTCTACATGTATATTTGCCTTTTGTGTGTCTTATTCAGGGATATATCTGTTTAGATCTTTTGCTTATTTTTAATTTATTTTATTGTTGAGGTTTTAAGAATTCTCGGTAAATTTTGTTACAAGTGCTTTATCATATACATGATTTACTATTTTCTTTGCAGTTTCTTTACATTTTCTTGTCTTTCAGAGCATACATTTTTAATTTTGATAAACTCCAGCTTGTTTTTCTTTTATAGATTGTGCCTTTGGTATATCTAAAACCTCATAAATGATCACAAAGTTATATAAGTTTTCTTCTGTTTTCTTTTAGAAGTTTTATAGTTTTGCATTTTACATTTAGATTTATGATCCATTTTGTGCTAGTGTGTGCATGTGTGTGTGTAAGGTTTAAAGTCTGTGATTAAATTCTCTTGTTTGCATATGGTTAATTACTCTAGTACCACTGTTAAAAAGAGTATACTTTTATTATTAAATCACTTTTGTTCCTTCGTTAAATATTAATTGACAATATTATAAATGTATGGAATTAATTTTGGACTCCCTATTTTGTTTCATTTATCTAGGTGTCTGTTCTTCTAGAATATTACAACGGTTTGATTATTATGGGTTTATAAGACATCTTGAGAATTGATGTTGAGTCAGTTAATTTTGTTCTTCTTTAACATGACTACTGAAGACCAAGTTTTCAATTTGCCATATAAAAAAATCAATTTGTTGCCATATACAAAATTGTTTTTTGAGATTTTTTGGGGGGATTGCATTGAATCTACAAATCAAGTTGGAAAAAATGCTCTACTAATAAGTCCTTAAACCTATAAACATGGTGTGATGAATTAACTAATGGTCAGCTTGTAACACCCAGCTGAACTGAATCAGCGTGGTTCTGGGTATGGAAGGCCCATCGGAGTTTTGTTGCCAATAGCATAAAAGGAGAACTGGAGGGGGAGGATGGTGTGCTGTTGATTCTCCTGGAGAAGCTTGTCACGCTGGCTTTCCTGATATGAACTCAGCGGTTCTCATCATTGGAGGAGCTTGGGTCCTTGTTGTCACTGAGTATGGCTGCGGTTCTTTTGGGGGACGCCCTGGTCCTTACCTTGAGCATTGCTTCCTGGCTCCAGTGCAGATCCCTCAGCCTGCTGGCACAGATCCTTCATCCCACTAGTGCAGCCTTTCTAGCTTCCACCACTGACCTTTGGGCCTTCCCAGTGCAGATCCTTGATACAGGCCTCCAGCTGGACTCGTGCAGGACATCACAGTGGGATCCAGGCCCTCAGCTGGATTCTTTGCGTCTCTAGCATGTGGACAGATCTCCCGCACTCTTTTGAGTCTGACTTTTTGGGTGAAGATTATAAAATAATCCTGTAAATTATGTGTCCTGTATTAAATCTTTTTCCTTGTAAACCCTGACTACAACACATGGGCTGACTTTATATTCATATCTTTTATCTCTTTCACAGAGTTATTTTTCTATGTACATACCTTATACCTGATTTCTTAAATTTATAAATATTTCATTTTTTTAGTATTATTATAAATGTGTTCTTTTAATTTTCAGATTATACCTGTTTATTGCTATCATGTGGGAAAGAGGTTGACTTTTTTGTATTCCTCTTACATCCTGCCACATTCCTGCATTAACTTACTTGTTCCAAGAGGATGTCTTTTTTGTTAATTTATGGGTATTTCCATATAGATACTGACATCACTTTTTAATAAAGATACTTTTGTTTCATTCTTTCCGATCTATTTTCCATCTATCTATTCCAATTGAATTCTTTTTCCATTTTTCCTAGTTAGGGCTTCCACTGTGATTTTGAGTAGGAGTGGTGAGAGATAGTATATATTTACTTTATTCCCAATCTAAGGGGAAAAGTGTCTAGTTTCTCAACATTAAATTATTTGTAAGTTTATTTGTGGATGTTCCATATTAAAAGTTACCTTCATTTCTAGTTTCCTGAGAATTTGTATCACGAACGTATGTTGAACTTTGTCAATTGTTTTTGTTTTCCTTTAGCTCTTGATGTGGTAGGTTGCACTGACTGATTTGAAAATGTTTAACCAGCCTTGTATAACTGGAATAAACTTGGTCATGGTATCAAATTCTTATTACATATGTACCATTGATCTGCCAATACTTTTTATTTGATTTGCTATTATTTTTGGAGGATTTCTGTATCTATGGTCATGAGAGACATTGATCCATATATTTTCTTTCTTATAATGCCTTGATTTAGTGTTAGTATTGAATGTTGGCCACACAGAATAAAATGTGTCTCCACTGTGTCTATTGTCTGAAGAATTTATGGAGGACTGGCATAATTTTTTTCTAAAATGTTTGGTAGAATTGACCAGTGAAACGATATGAGTAGTATAAAATATACAGAAATACTCCATACGTTATGGTTTGTGTTTAGATGTCCCCGCAAAGCCTCATGCAGTCATGGGGGAGGTGGGCTTTTCAGAGGTGGCTGAATTTGGAGTTTGTGACTGATTCATGGTACAATGCTGGAATTAAGGGTGTGAGCGCTACATCCACCCTAGGGCAGGTAAACTGCATAAAACTATAAGGAACAAAAAGAGGCTTGTCCCTTCTCCCCACCCTTGCTTGCTTTTGCTGTCTTCCACTGCCATGAATTTTTGCTCCTTTGAAATGTGCCACCCTTGCTTGGAGGCTGCTGATTATGGACTGAAACCTCTACAAACTGTGAGTTAAATGAACCTTTCCTCTTTTGATTTGGGGTGTCGGGTATTTTGTCTCAGCAATGAGAAAAGTAACTAAGACACTGTGCTATCTTTGCAACTTCTCTCTAAATCTAAAATATCTTAAAAAATAAAAAGATTGAGGGTATAATTTCAGAATGTCACCCCATAAAATTCTATTCCTATGTATTAGTGTATTATTTGTAAATGCATGTACATATGTAGTAATGTATAGAAAGATATTCACATATTAAAGATAATTATTTCCCAGTGTAGTATTGGTGTGATTTTTAAATTCTCTTTTATTGTAATATGTATATGTCCTTTTATCAAATCAATAGCATCGTTGTGTTGTAATAGCAAAGGGTATGTGGTAAACACTTATTGTGAGGAGTCATGTTGCGAAGTATATGAAGTACTTAGTTTATGTAACAGAAAGTCCAAATGGTTGTTATTATTATTTTGTTCTAAGTACTTTATGTTTAGAGCCTTATTAACATTTCTGGACTATGTTTTCATGATTTCATACCCCATAATTAATGATTTATATATTATGCTCTGATGTAGTATGTGTTGATTAAAATTTTGAGTTATCTGACCTAACATACTTGGGTTTATAGCTCATTTCTGCTACTGTGGCACATAGGCAAGCTTTTTAAGCATGTTAGGCCTAAGTCCACTCATTGGCAAAGTGGAAATTATTAACAAATTTGGCTTCTAGAATTATTCTGAGGTCTGAATAAGACTCAGGATCTAAAAGTGTACTAGCGATTATACAGCATAGCTTTTGACTACTTCCACTACTACCAACATTACTGCACATTGAAGATGTTTGGTACATTTTGAAACAGCTACATTCTCCACATTTCTATTACCCTCCCTCTAATGCCTGTTTAGGCCCAGCTCGTACTAGCCTTAGGGTACTGCCTGGTACCCCCGCTGATTTTCCTAAACTCAGAATATATTTGTAAATCACAAATTATCCAAATTTGGTTTCCTATCTCTTTCCTGCAGGCAGATGATTGACACATTACCTTTTCTAGGCTTTGCAAAATATATGAACATTACGTTTTCACTGTAAATTAATGGGAGAAATAGTACTAATTGTAAATGAGCCTGGACTCTGAGTTCTTGCTTTTTTAACTTTAAGTTCTTTATTTTATTTTATTTTATTTTATTTTATTTTTTATGTGGGTACCGGGAGTCGATCTCAGGATCTCATGCTTGCCAGCAAGCGCTTGTGCCACTGAGCAATATTACCGGCCCTATTTTATTTTATTTTTTATTTATTTATTTATTTTTTTTGTGGGTACCGGGGGGTCGACCTCAGGACCTCGCGCGCCAGCAGGCGCCCATGCCGCTGAGCGATATCACTGGCCCCTTTTTCGTATGTGGGTTCCGGGAGTCGAACTCGGTCCCTCGCGCTTGCCGGGCAGGCGCTTAAGCCGCTGAGCCATCTCACCGCCCCCTATTTTATTTTTAAAAGTAAAAAAAAAAAAAAATGTAATAAATATAGTACATGTATATGAAAAAATTCTGTAGTTTTTTTCTTACTCCTAAAACTTTTTTGCTTATTACTGTTTGTTTTAATATTTCCTAAATTTTTGGCCAAAAAGTTGATATTCAGTTGTTTCCATTTACATTTCTTCGATCACTAGTGAGGTTCCACAGCTTATGTCACTAAAGGTTCTTTGATTTCAAGAAACCTCTTTAAATAATGAGATAGAGGCTTAGTGGAAGGACAGTGGACAGCTCATGGAATAGGAGATGAAAAGCGGCATGCAGCTGTGGTCATTTTCTTCTCCTTTGGTGCTGCTCTCAAACGATTTAACTTCAGCTCCTTTCTGTTGTGCGTGTTTACCCCAGAATAACAATTCCTGGGACAGGGTCTTGTTGAGTAGCATAAATCACATGATTTATATTGGTCAGGCCACTTGATTTCACTGTTGTAGCTCCAATCAATTCATATGAGATGAGAGATGTAACTCCTGAAACAAATGACAACATGCATGTGGAGATGGCTGGGTTACACCAGTTTTTTCATATTCTTTTTGACTGTTTGAATTATGTCCTTTATGCGCTTCAGATGACGTTCTCAGACCATTTTTCTATTGGAGTTCTGGGTATAGTTTAGAATGGTTTATGTGAGTTTTTTTTATGTTAGGATTAACGGTTTGTTATGTTTGCAAACATTTTTTCCTAGTGTGCCAAATTCTTTTACCTTTGTTTTCCATGTATTTAACACAAAGAGAATTTAATCTTTATGTTGCATAATATTATACTTTGTTTTTTAATTTTCGTTTTTTAACTGGAATTAGTTTTGGTTTGCAGTATAATACAGGGGTTCACTTTAATTTCCCCTTAATAGTAGTCCAGTTTTCTCCGTACCATTTATAAAACCTTTTCTCACTGATGTGAATTGCTTTAATATACTAAATTCTTATTTTTACTTGGATATCTTTCTGTAACTTCTATTATGTTTCATTTGTAGTTTTCAATAGTTGGAGGAAGATGTTGTCTTTTCCTTTTCTCCATAAGAAATGAAAATAGGTTTTATAGAGGCATAATCTATGAAATTTACATTTCTCCTCATACTACATGATATTCAGGGTTGAATACAAGGCAGATTTTATTGAGAAGTTATAGCCAATACCTGAATGTACTTATTTAAAATATTTTCCTTCAATAATTTTGAAAATGTTACACAAATTTTCATGGACTCAAATATAATTAATATATCTGATAATTATTAATATATCTGAGTCATTTGAGGTAAATATTCTGATTCAATATTTGAATTCACTCAGGTAAATATAACACAAACATTTTATTTAAAAACATAGAACACAGTAACTACTTCTACATTAAAATCATAATCATTAAAAAATTTAAAAATATTTAATGAGTAGTGAAAAAAGTGAATTTGCTTTTTGTCTTCTGTCTTGTGGCGTATCAAGCCTGTTGAATTTCTGAATGTGCTTTAGTTCATGCTCTTGCGTTTTCATTTAATATTATTGTAAACTTTCTTATTCTCATGAATTTGAACAAAGGAAATAGCCTAGGATTTAATTATATCATCTCATCCTTTTTGTTAACCTTATATTAAAGGAAATATAAATGGATACAATAATTCAAAACTTCCCATTGATCAAATTTATATCTTCTAAATGCAAAAAGACATAAATTTATTGCATGTAGGTGTCTCAACACCTGGTGATTCTGGGTATATTAAAGCAACTAATGGAAATAGAGCCTTTAAATGATTAAAGAAATTGAGTTATTTGTGAGGAGTGTTAGATTCTGGTCTGCCTATACTTTGTTAGCCACAGGTGATAACTGCTGCTGAAAATGCATGACACTGGTTTTGTTTGATTTTTCCTATAGCTTTGTAAGAGTGTCTGTTCTTGTCTTTTTAATAATTGATACAGAGAGAGATTTTTTATTTGTGAGCAAAGATAATATTTGTTCCCTGCCTTCAGAGCTAAGGAATAAGACTTTAGATGTTTTAAAGTTTTGGTTAAGGCATCTATGAAATAAATACTTTCACATATGTATCATTGTGCATATTTTTTAGTTTATTATTGTATACAACTAGTATATCACATAACCGTGGGAGATGTTCATTGATTTCCTTTGAATTCTAGAAATAAGAATGTAGCAGTGGTCCAAAAATCAGTTTTAATGTTGAATTTATTTCTTTATCCTTTAGCAATGTCCTAAAAGCTTCAATTTTTGGTAAGTTTTAAGTTGCCTTTATGATATAGTGGAATGTTATGGCTTATGTTAACAAAGCCCATGAATAATTTAGCCTGCCTATTATTATAAAAATAATAATGAATACAAGTATCTTAATCTTACTTCATAACATATATCTCCTTATATTCAGGAAAGCAGATACGCACAATTCAGTGCGACTTATCTTATTCATTAGAGAGAAATTAATCAGAAATGTATCAGCCCAGATAATCACAATTAGCTAGAAATTTATGGTTATCTTTTCCTGATGCTTTAAGAGTTCCTATCCAATCTGAAGTTTAAATATTCACCATGGCATCATCATCAAGTTCTCGTTTCTTTCTTTGAATTGAAACACTGTATGTATAAAAGGCTCAACTTCAAATATAGAAATTCCCTTCAAAGGACAACTCTAGTATCAAAAGCAAATCTCTAAGTCTGTACTATATCTATATCAATGTAAGCTAACTATACTTCACTATGGTTACTTTCTAGAAAAATTTCAAGACTGTTCCTTCTTAATTCAATTACAATAGTAAGTCTTATTATTGGTGGGATATATTGATGGAATCTGCACTTTATACAGAAATTCTTTCTTTTTACTAAACAAATTATAGTTTAATAGAATCCTTGTTTCATAAGTCAACGAGTTCCACTCCTTTACAGTACCAGGTACCTTCAGTACGTTGTAGATGTGCATTTATCTTATGAGTGTTGAATTCATTTGTGCATATTCCAGTAAATAAGAGCTACATGAGAGGAAAAATTTTGTTTGTAATACTGACCATTGCATGTCCAGCATGTAGTGCAGTACCTGGCATCCAGTAGTCACTTGGTAAATATTTGTTGCATTAATGAATGACTACTTTGTTCCGAGTTTCTCTTTCAAACCAGCATTAACATATTTAACATATTGTATCATTGGAAATTATGGCATACTCTTTCCTCCCATTTGTATGCTCAGTCTTTCAGCCACTATCGCCTTTTTCCAAAATACTGTTTTCATCTACTTATTATGATGCAAATTAGATTCATCTGAATTTTCCACTCTGCAATGCACCAGAAATGATTCCAGACGGGCTTGGACACATCTCATAGACAAGATATAAACACATGCTTTTGCCCTACATTTTATTTAAGTGAAATTTTAGATACTGATTTCCTAATTATATACTTTCAAAACAATCTGCATTTCATGCCTTTCTATAGGAAATTTTCCAGCAGAAACAAAGGAGAGTTTTTGTACTGCTTCTGTAATATATAATTATGAGTTAATAAATTAGATGTGCTGTTGTGTCAAGTAGATTATAACTAAAAAGGACTATACAACTTTTGATCAAATGTAAATATATGTTTCATAATGGGATAATGGGATAAGACATTCATTCAACTTTTTTCATAATAATGTCAATATGAACACTGTAAAATTCTTCAGTTTTTTTTTTTGGTGGGTACCAGGGGTCGACTTCAGGACCTCGCGCACCAGCAGGTGCCCATGCCGCTGAGCGATATCACCAGCCCTTTTCTCGTATGTGGGTTCCGGGAGTCGAACTCGGGCCCTCGCGCTTGCCAGGCAGGCACGTATGCCACTGAGCCATCTCACCCAGCCCCAAATTCCTCATATTTAAAAATTTTATTTTGTTGTCCTGATTTTATGGTCATGTGATTAAAACTGCTTACACAAAAATCAGAAATTTAGTTTGTAGAAGTACTTTTTTAGATAATAGGCTTTAAATTTACTATTTTTGTAAGTTTTATAAAATTTGAAAATGTTTGACTTTCTAGTTGGCAGATTATTTGAAAACACTTTACTTCCATAAGAAGTCCTTATCACCAGAATAGAAAAAGATTTCCAACTATATCTTATCATGTTTTCTGAGAGAATCTTGGATACTTACATTTTCTTATTTTAGAGAAACACCCAACTCAGTTATTACCTTTATAAACACAGAGATAAGTTCTCTCCCTTCTAACACTGAGGAATTCATATACTCTGTTAAGAGTGAAAAATTGAGTCCCTTCATTAAATTCATCTTGAGAAAAATGTCAGAATGTTGTTTTACTGGTTCTTTTCAAGTTAAAAGAAATTCCTGCCTTATTTTTCTTAATGAAAAATATGACCATAATTATCTCTTTTGGTTTTTATTAGTATTGTTGAAAAACTGTTTGGCTACCTTTGAAGAGCCAGGAGCCCCACAATGAGCCATTAATAAATATTGTTCTAAGAAGATAAACCACCTGTATCTGAAAATTTCTGGGAAGGGTCAGGTTGAAGATAAAATATATTACATGCCAAATTTAACTCATATTTGTGGGTAGCTTCTTGGTTCACAGAATTGAGGACTTTGAAGATTGGTCAGATTATCTCTATGTTGCCACTGGCAAGCATAAAAATGAGAGCCCTCTAAACCACACAGAAATAGAGATAGAAGTATTAGATAATTGCTGAAGGAAATCTCAAGTCTGTTCTAGTCAGCCTCCCATTCCTCTAACGAAATGCTTGAGAAAATCAGTTTATAAAGAGATAAGGTTTATTTTGGTTCATGGTTTCAGAGGTCACAGTCACTTGGTCCTGTTGTTTTGGGGCATGTGGCAAGGCAGCAAATATGACAGGAAGTGTGTGGTGAAATAAGAATTCTAATCTCATGGCTAGGACATGAAAAAGAGGACAAAGGAGGGCCTGGGGACCCAATGTCCCTTTCAAGGGCACACACCAATGACAGAAGACCTCCCATTGTACCCCACCTGTTTAATGTTCCACCTCCTCCCCACAGTGCCACAGGCTGGGGACCATGTCATGGGTCTTTCTGGAAAATTTTTCCAAATCATAGCGAGATCCCTGTACATCTTTAGGACATTTGAAGTAGAAGCAGTGCTCAGATTCTTACTTGTGTCGTGAGTATGGGGCCCCAGAATCTCTGAGTATCACTGTTGGAGAATTACAGTTTGCGTAGAGAATGAAGTGTGAGAATTCACTTCTCTATTTAAACATAAGCACGTATTTGCATAGAAGAATAATTTTCAAATGTGACTCCATATTACACTCACCTAGGGAATTTTTAAAAAGCTACTGATGCCTGGGTTCCACTCCTGACTAAATAAATCATCATTTTTATGACTGAGGCTCAGGTATTGGTATTTTTTAAGAACTCTCCGAGGTGCAGCCAGAATTGAGAATCACTGGAGTAAAACATTAAGTGAAAGATAGAAATCTCGTGTAATGGAAAAACCAGATGGTGACTGAGCATATCTATTTTTGTCTCTTCTATCCCAAGCAAGTTTTCACTGGAATGTAGAAATGATGATGATGATGATGATGATGATATAGTAATAATAATCGAGTATGCCAGTTCTATAAAAGAAGTAACATCAAATCTCTAAATTCTTAAGGCATTTTATAAAACGAAAGCAGGTGGAATTAATCAGCAATGAACAAGGGAAACCACAATGTATGATTATCAGAAAGCCACAAGCTCGAATTAAATCAATCAAAATGTGAAAAAATCACATTGTTAACACATAGTATGGCTAGGTCCTTTTCATTCTTATTTATTACATAAATAAAGGCCTGTGAGAAAATACTTGAAGAAAAGAGCAGAATTAGACTTACTAGTAATAGAACTCTATGAAATCCACAGATAGGAGGAGATGAAGGAAAGAAAAATATATTACTTCCTAGAAATGAAATTGACTAAATGTTTCCACTCTAAAGGTGAAGCCCTCCTTACTTTGACCAGTATAGGGACTACTATTTTCTTATTTGCCCCTTGTAGAGAGAAGCCTCCTCTCTATTCCTTATTCACTTACAAAGAAGTCACAGGTATCCCTCCCAGATCTGGGAAGGCATTGGGAGAAAGGGATGAATACAGTTTCCAGAGTTGTGCTTTAAAAAGTAGATTTTCGGGCCAGTGAGATGGCTCAGCGGCATAAGTGCCTGCCTGGCAAGTGCAAAGGTCCGAGTTTGACTCCTGGAACCCACATACGAAAAAAGGGCCAGTGATATCGCTCAGAGGCACGGGCGCCTGCTGACGTGTGAGGTCCTGAGGTTGACCCCTGGTACCCACAAAAATAAATAAATAAATAAATAAATAAAAAGTAGATTTTCATTTATTCCATCAAGACCAAAGAAGAATAACCAGATTTCTGAGAAGAGTCCTCATAGACAAATGTAGTCTTAAATAGTATTGGAGTATGGCTAGCTCCCAGAATCACTGGGAAGTCTGGAGAACCAGGCTCAAAGAAGAACCCTGGAATGCTGTACTTCAGGAATAGTCAGTAGAGGACACTGGTACAGTTTCAGTAAATACGTCCCAACATGCCACTGGACTCAACTCCATGATCAGTGATCAGCGATGTAGATAATCACACACAAGGCAAGATGATACCATAGTGAGTGTGTTAGACAGCTTTCCAGCCATGAAACAAAATATCTGCAAAAAACAATTTAAAGGAACATAGATTTGTTTTGACTCATGGTTTCAGTTGTTTCAGTCCATGGTCGGCTGAGTCCATGCTTTTAGGCCTGTGGTAAGGTAAAAACATCAAAACAGATGGGAATGTGGTGCAGCAATGCTGCTCAATTTATGGCAGACAGGAGGTGATGAGGGGGAAAGAACCAGAGAGGAAGAGCTGTAAGGAAGAAGATAAACCCTTTAATGTCACGTCTACAGTGACATACTTCCTCCAAATGGTGCCCACCTCTTAATAACCTATTTAGCTGCGCACTCATCAATGGATTAATCCATTAATGTCAATGTTCTCATATACTCTCATTGATGAGGTCAGATCCCTTGTGATCCAATCATCTACCTATGTCTCGCCTCTGAAATTTGCTGCACTGGGGCCAAGCCCTCAACATATGAGTCTTTGAGGGATACTTTATATTTAAACTAGAACAAGAGAGTTTTTCATTTCCAAGGCAAAATTTTCTCTTGAAGGAGATGAATCCAGTTTTTCCTTCTTGTTATGGTTTAGATGTGGAATGTCCCCTTAAAGGCCCATGTGTTCAGAGGTTGGGCTTTTGGAAAGTGACTGTAGCATGGAGTCGAATGTGCCACTAGGAGACGCGGTTTGGTGAGAAGAGGTGGTTCACTGGGGCATGACCTGGAAGGCTATGTCTCCTTCCCTGGCTACTCCCTTCCCTCTTTGCTTGCTAGCCATGAGTGAGCACCTGTTCCTTCACCATCTCCCTTGGCTGTGAGGTTTCTGCCTTGGAATCAGCCAACCATGTACTGAAATTGTGAGGCAAAATGGAACTCTTCTCCTTTAAGCTGTGGGAGTCAGGTGTTCTATCAGCAACGGGAAATATCTAAGGCACTCTTGCTTTGAGTGTTCCTCAAGACTGGGAGGACATTTTACACCAGGAAGCCTAGAAGTGAACAATAGTCACAATCAAAATCAAAACCCACAAATATGAAAAGTGAGAGAGCCGAACAACTGACTTCGAAGGGGACATATTGGTAAGTTAAGGAACAGAAGAGGACTTTGAAAATTTTCTAACTAATACATTTATAGAAATTTGATAGGATTATCATCTACATCTACAATGAAGTAAGAAGATACTATGAGGAAGAAAAATACAGAATGGTTCCCTGTAAAATATAAAAGAATAATATATGAATATCTAAAAATGATCTCTGAACTTATTAGTTTAATAGACAAACTACATAGCACACTCAACACAGCTTATGATCAAGTTTGTGATTTGGAAAATAAAAGAAATCTAGCATATACAGTACAGATAAAAAGTTATTGTAAATTAAATTTAATAGACTCCTACAAGTATACTCAAGGTTAGAAAAGGCATCTTAAAGATATCTCAGAAGAAGCTCATACAGAGCCTATGCAGAAAATAAAACGATAAGTAAAAAAACCAAGATTTTCAAAATTAAAGGACAGTTTCCAATTTACAAGAAATTTATAATAATTGGATTAAAAATAAAGGGGTTGTAAAATTGAACATAAAGCTACCTATATTCCATCAATTCCTGATGAAATCAGAATACCAGGGAGAAAGAAAAATTTCTGAGTGTATCCAGAAAACAAACAAACAAACAAACAAAACAGCTTATTGACATGAAAGAGAATCAGAATATCAGTTTTTCATTATATCAGTTTTCATTTACAGTGAAAATAGTGAAAAAGGGTCTGCAAAATTTTGAACCGAGAACATTCGTGTAGCATAGAGGTAAACAAAATCGATACTGAAATAGAAAATAAAAACATTCAACCACTAAAGCACAATATATAAAACTTATTTTAGAAAGGATTTTACCAAAATTAAATGACAGCCAAGTCCAGAAAAAAGCCCAGGAAACTAAATATAAAGAAGAGAATCCACTACTCTACAACACTTAGAAAGTTGTTCTTAAAGTGGAAACCTAAAAAAAAAATTGTCACAATCTACTTTCCATCTTGACCAAAGAATCTCTAGTGACTTATCCTCAAGATCACTGACCTTTCTTTGCTTGTGTCTGCAAGGTGCCTGCCCCCTTTTTTGATATAAGACCTTGCTTAGTCACCAAATTGCCAGGTTGGATTTGAATTTCTTGAATTTGTGATACACCTGCCTCAGCCTCCCAGAGTGCTTCACCCCTGCCTCACCCCTATGTGTCTTTTTTTTTTTTTTTTTTTTTTTAATGTGGACACCGGGAGTCAAACTCAGGACCTCACACTTGCCAGGCAGGTACTCATGCCCCTGAGCTATCTCACTGGCCTCCCTATGTGTCTTTTGATGGCATTCTTTAATTCTATTTTTCATTTTGAGTATTTCGATAGGATTCTTCTTATAGTTTCCATCTTTCTGTTTAAACTACCCATTTGATTTTGTATGATATATACCTTTCTATTAGTGCCATTAACACACTAATTTATAGATATTTTAAATTCCTGTCTGCTGTTGTATGAATGTATCCTACCAAAGCCCATATGTTAAAATTTAATCTCCAGTAAAATAGTAATAAGACCTGAAGACCTGTAGAAGATGATTAAATCTCTACTTTCATGAATGGGATTATAACCCTTATAAAAAGAGGCTTCACATGGAGGTTTTTTCTTTTATGCCTTCCTGTCCCTTCTACCATTTAAGGATACAACATCTGTTCCTCTGGAGGACGTGGCATTCTGGTGTTATTTGGAAGAACTCATTAGCACCTTGATCTTGTATTTCCTAGTCTCTATAACAATGAGCGCTATATTGATTTGTTTAAAAATTACCTAAGATGTTTTGTTATAGCAGCAGAAATGGATGGTGGCATTATCTGAAACTTCCAACTCCTGTGTCTTATAAAAGATTTCCTCTGATATCTACTTTTTCTCTTCAAAGTGTTTTTCCTCCTCGCATGTCTATATTTTTTTAATTGAACATCTTATGTAGGACAACTGACACTTATGTAAATGGATTCTATGCCTAGACATGATCACATCTTTCCTTCCTCTATGCCAGTGGTTCCTGCCCAGAGGATAGTTGGCAAGGTTTGCAAACATTTTTGACTGTCACAACTGGGGGGAAGGATGCTACTGACATCTAGTGGGTGCAGATCAGGGACGCTACTAAACATCCTATAATGAATAGGACAACCCCAAAGGATTATCCATCCCAAAATCTTATAGAGCAGATGTGGAGAAAGCTTGACTTCCCATTGTCATTGCCCAGAGAGTGAAGAATGGATTCAGGAGAACATACGCTCAGAGCAGAGAAAGGGTTTGGGGAACTCGTCAGCCTGGGTGCTGGGTCCAGTATGAATCTAACACAAGTTTAACTATCTTGATCAAGGTTTTGATGTTTAATATAGACATACTTTAGTGTGACCTATTTCTTGAATAACAAGTATTTGAAATAACCACTAATGCATTATCCAGAGAGGAAGATGGAGAGAGGACTATCGATATAGGTCAAATACTATTTGCATTTTAATATAGACATGTGCTCAAGAACAGAATGACTCCAAAGATTTCTTTTAAATGTATGACTTCTTGCAAAGTTTATGTTTGCAAATTCCTATGTCTTTTGGACCCAAAATGACTGCTTTAAACAACATCTTCAAGTCATGTCAGACACACCTAACCCTCACTCCAAAAAAAAAAAAAAAATCAGTTTCCTTTTGAAAGTTAAGATTCAGAGCTGCCATACCTCGATGACCAGAAAAGACTCCACCATTCATATTGTGTGGCCTCCTAACAAGAAACTTCAACGCTCAGCTCCATTTCTATTCCTTCCTTAGCACTTACCTTGAGTGGTAATACCCATATTCAAAATGTTTATGAAACTTGATCCTTGGCTTGTCTCCAGCCAAGGAGTCAACATTTTCATGTGTATCATCAGTCAGAAAAAAGCTTCTTGTAGTTTTGACTGTTGCTAGGTTCTCTTTTTCCTTAAACAATTCTAGAAAAGAGCATGCCCATTTTGAGGAGACTTGGTCTTATTTGCAAATGTAGGTAAATTCCCTCATGGTGACTATGAGGAAGGAAAGGGAAAAAAATTACATTTAACAAACATCTATCTGCTTTATATCCTGCTCTGTGCTAAGTACCTTAAGTAGGATGTCTCAGTCCTAACCATAATTGTAGAAGGTAGAAAATGATGTTCCCAGTTTATATACTTACAATTTATTTTAGGCATTAATTAATAAATTATAATTAATAGGTATTTTAGGCTTAAATACATTTTAGCAGCATACATAAGCTATCTCACTCAGTCCTGACCGTATCAGTACAAGGCAGGTAATATTACTACCATTTTATATGTTTATAGAACTGTAGTCCTAAGGGATTTAACTCCTTCTCCAAACGTACAAAGGAAGACGCAAATGATCTCCATAGCGTATGCTCTTTAAAGGAATTGTTTTCTTATTGTCGTAGCAAGGAAGAGAGAAATCCTCTATTCTACTTTAAGATTTAAGAGAAGGTGACTTTTGTGGAAGAAACACATTGACATTAAGAGAACTAGTAAGCAGAGATTTAGGAAATAGAAGGATTATTTTGCCCAAATATAGACTACAATAACAAAGTTTATTGTATTCTTTTGCTTAATAGTATAGCCCAGGGTACCGCTTAAGAGACTCAGAAGCCTTTTTAGGTACAGTGGACCCTGGTGGGACATGCTCTATCACAGCATCGCAGGTGCTTTGTGAGGATCAGTCTGTAGCAACCGTCTAGTACAGCCTTTCTTTCTCACTTTGGAGATGAGGTGACTGAAATCCAGAGACAGCAAAGGGAACATTTATCAATGGTTTGATATGTGTCAAATGCGATTAGTCACTTTACATGTACAAGCACTTAGAAACAAAAGTAAGATTAAAATTCAAGCATGTATCTAGAGTCTCAGATAATTTTACTCTTCATTTTAATATAAGGCTTTACACAAATTATATATCAACAGTAATACCAACTTGAGCAAAATATACATTTCAGATTATTGCTTTAACAAATTTATTTCCTTTAATCCTTCAAAATCACCATTGATATTAGACAGGACAACATTTTGGTGCATGTTTATTACTGATGGACAATCTTGAACATCACCGTCATTACAGTGACTTGCTAGAGGTCTTGCAACTTGTAAGTAGATCAGAAATAGAACCCAGATATTTGGGCTCCTGGTTCAGTAAATTCCAAGACAACACATTCAGCTTTGTTTTACTTAGGTTCAGCATTGCAGGAAGTGGAAAAGGAGAGCTAGGTGAAAGGAGACCAGGTCACCTGAGTGCTGGGCCTAGCTGTTCATTATTATCTTTGCCATAAACATCCTCTCTTCTTTGCTGTGTTCTCTTCTGTAAAATGAGGGAATTGAATTAGGTGATATCTAATCTGTATTCTACTTTGAGTATTAGTCTTACTAACATTAAACCATACGACTTTAAGATTATAGTAAAAATAAAAATATAGTAAAAAAATCAGAAATAAAGGGAGTAAAACTCTTCCATAATTTTGCCAAATGTATATGTACTGTGAACGACTCTAAAAAATAATCTCGCATTCAGATTTAATATGAGAAGAGTGTACAAGTTCACTTGCAGCTCTGTTTAATGTTCTAATATTTTATGTAATATTGAATTATGGCCCATTTCTAGCCAAAGGTTGTTAGATGCTGGAATGAAAACTGTGATAAGAATAAAGTTGGTTTCCACAATCTAACAGTAAATAAGCAAAGAACCAGATTTAAAAATTGGGACAAGGAGAAGCATTGTTTGAACCCAGGAGTTTGAGGCCAACCTAGGCAACATAGAAAGAACTTGTCTAAAAAAAAAAAATTAAAATTAAATCTAAGCTAGTCAACTAATTTTGATAATCATTTCTCCAAAGAAGATATATGAAAAGCAAGCATGTAAAAAGACACTCAACATTACTAATCATTACTAATCATTAAGGATATCCAAATAGAAACCACAGTGAGATATCACTTCCCATGCACTAGGATGGCTACTATTCAAACAACAAAACAAAACAGAAAATGACAAAACACAGTAAGAGTATGAAAATAAACATTTTGGTGCATTCTTGGTAGAAATGTAAAGTTGTGCAGCTACAATGAAAGGTAGTATTGTGCTTCTTCAAAAGTTGCAAAATACAAGTACCATATCACTCAGCATATCCACATCTGCGTACATGCCCAAAAGAACTGAAAGCAAAATTTGAAGAGATATGTGTTCATAGGATGCTGTGTTCGTAACAGTATTATTCACAATAGCCAAAAGGTGGAGGCAATCTTAGTGCCTGTTAACAGATGAGTGGAGAAACAAAATATCTTCTACACGTACAATGAAATGTTGTGCAACCTTAACAGGGAAGGAAATTGAATACGTGCTGCAGCATGTATGAAGCTTGAAGAAATTATACAAAGTGAGCTATGACGGGCACAAAAAGACAAATAAGATTTCATTTGTATGACTTATCTACAATTGTCAGATTAACAGAAAGTAGAATGCTGATTGTCAAGGGCTGGAGGGAAGGAGGAAATTGGGAATTGTTTCATGCATACGGTTTTAGTTTTACAAAATAAAAAAATGTTCTGGGACAGATTGCACGGCGGTGTAATTGTACATATAATGCCACTGAACTGTATACTCAGAGGTGGTTAAGATAGTAAATTTTATGTTATGTGTTTTTTTACAATTTTGTTTTTAGCACTATTTTGTTTTGTTTCCAGTACTGGAGATTTCACCCTGGGCCTTGTGAATCCCAGCCAAGCACTTTACCATGGAGCTACATCCTCAGTCTCCTTTTAAAACAATTTTAAAAAGAGAAATTTATGTAATCTATTTCAAATATATACATGTATTATAGTAACAAACATACCAATATTTAATATATAAATAAAATAAAAAATTATACATAAATTCTTTCTGTGGTGAAAGAACCATGGTTCTGCTTAATGACAGGAAATGCATGTAACCTTCCTATGGATTCTCAGCATTCTGAGGTTGGGCACAAAGCTGAAATGTTTCTGCCAATCAAATTATGTATTAAAATTTAACTAGTGCCTCTCCATACTTGTATTTTAAAAATGGTGATAGTTAGTTTTCATTGTCATCCTTGTAGAAAGTTTTGTTTTCCATGAATATTAACAAGTGAATTATGGGTCATTAATATAGGAAATATTGACATAACAGAAAATAGCAAGGCATTGAAATCAAACTTATATTCATGGCTTTTTAGCTTGGCAAATTTGGGTAAGTCATTTGAAATTTCTCAGACTCCATTTCATCCTGTGTAAAATGGAGACAATAACATTACCGGCTAAGGTGGTTGTGAGGACTGCATGAGATAACATCTGCAAAGTGTTGTTTTGCACAGTCCTTAGAACATAGGATGTCCTTGATAAATGATTTCTGTGATTATTAGACATGGCCAGGTATTCATTCTCAAAAATTATTCCAAATTCTTTTCATAATTTCAGATCTCAATAAAAATTTCCCACCATCCTAATGTGTTTTCTGCTAGACTGCTGGTACCTCTGAAGGGATGAACAAGAGAATAACCTAGGTGGGTGGTTCTGAGTCTGTCAGGAAGGAAGCAGTGGTAACCAGATCATTACTAATAATGGTATTAAGATTCATTGAGTAGCACTCAATAAATAAAGCACTTTAATCTTGAATTATGCTAATATTTTATGAGAACTGTAACATGAAATGCAGCTCTTAATAGAAAAATTTGACTCTGTAGCCCCAGATCCTAAACTTTCAGGCTCCAAATTCTCACGGGCTCCTTTTGCAAATCTTCAGTTTGTGGAAGTCCTTGCTCTTTAACATTTATACACTTGCCAACCCTGTGTTAGGTGCTAAGGCTATAAAATAACCAGCACAAAACTACAAAATTCATGAAATGTATTGAAAGCTGTGTGCTCAGAGAAGACAAATATTGTCTGAGAGAGATATAGAAACTTTAGGAATGGTTCAGGAAACGTATTTATGAACATTTAGAAAATAAGGATTTTAAAGCATAGAGACTACATTAAAGCCCTATTCATCTTGTGAAGAAGACTGGAATCACCACTGCAGTGTAAAAGCATTATTCTACAAGAAATAAGGCCCTTCATTCAAATATCAATACACAAAGGTGAGTGGTGATATTTTCTAAGACTGAAGTTATCTGTTTTTTGTCTATATAAGGCAAGTCCTTTTATAAGTAGATAAATGACCTCTTATGGTTTATTCTAAGTCTGCATTCTTATGACCCTAAAAAAGACATTGTGGACGCTGTCCTAATAATAATTCTCTAAATTCATGAATTTTTAAATCATAGGTAAGTTTTTAGGCAATAATACAGACATGGTTGAAAGCCTTAGGCTCTATGTACTCAAGAGAAAAATGTATCCCATGAATTTTTAATAAACTCAACAGTGCTGTTTCCATGAAGAAATAAGGTATGCTAAATAAGAGTGACAGGAATTCCAGGGGGAAGGACTGAAAAAAGACAGTGTTTGACACTTTCATCTTTTAATGGTGCTGGAGGAAAAAAATGTAGATGCTTACAGTAAGAGCAGCAGGTTTTATGACATCAAAATTGAAGAAGCTTCTGATTTGCATGTTTTGCATATATTTACATTATCATTTAGAAACCCTTTCTACAAATATTAAAAAGAGGTTTAATTAATATAAATTCTTCCTGTTGCATTTCATTTTAATAGTCAGGTATGGTACATAAAATATACATTATATGAGGTATGACTAAAATATACAATGAATGTTTAAACTTAAAAAAATATTACAGTAGAAGACATGGTTCCATGAATCCCCCTCAAAATTCTCTTCCCCCTTTGATTTGAACAAAATTATTCCATCATTCTTTTGACTTTCTGAAGCAGTTCTGGAAGTTCTTTCATGAGTGTCTTTATGAGGTATGAAAAAAAAATACAGTGAATAAAGGTTACAAAGAAAATGGAAATGACCATTGGTCCACAATTTCTTGTTTCTTTTTTAAAGTTTGGGACTTCAGGGTAAAAAATATTACCTTTAATTACTATATTAAAATACAATGTTTCATCTTAAATCAAAAATTTACTACATAGATTCTTTAAATGTGGTAATTTTACATAAACATTAGGATTACTAGCCTGTCCATACAAACTTTAGGGTCTTTAGCACTGGGACTAAATTCCAACATGACAGCAGTGGCTTGATGGGAGGAGCAGGCGCCCTCCCCATCCTCTAATGTTCTGCAACCACTTCACTCGAGTGACCTTCCTGATCCCGTGTGGGCAGCTGAGTATGTGCCTCCTTGCTTAGTACATCTACGCACCTCTGTTCAGTGCATAATATTTACTTAGAATTACTTCTTTTAACTGTGTATTGTGATTACAAATTTAATCCTCTAACATATTTGAAATTGTATGCTAAGAACGGGTTCTTAGCTCCAAGTCAAAAAAATCCATTTTCCTCACAAATTAAATTTGATATGAGATTGGGATTCAAGGTTTAAAAAATGGATAGACAAATATATCTATATCTATATCTATATAACATGATGAATGAAACTAACTTGCCACCTATTTATTTAAATTACAGTGCATTTAAAATAGTATTATATTTAAAGTATATATTTCTGTTCTCTTTTCATCAACATAAAATTGTTGGTATAAGCTAGTATCCCAAGGAATGTGGCAGTTATTTTAGAAGGATATCAGGCTTTTAAATCATCTGAAAAATTGATGTAATTTTTCTTCTAACCCAAAAAAGTTATAAAATCAATTGCCTGATTATTCTAAAAAACTTTACTTTCATGAAAACTGTAGTAGCACCTTGCACTGTTCTTACACTTCAGAGAGTAATTCCTAGGCATAATCTAAATATTTTTACTTATAATCTGCCATGAGGTAGGCAGATATGTAAATGCACTTACATACAGAAAATATAAGCCTTGAAGCTCACGAACACTAAGGCACTTTCTGAAGTTACAGGTCAGATCACTTTGTAAAGTCAGACCACATATTGAATCTTGAAATTCAGCTTTCAGAAAATTATAAAACATTCTAATGTAATATTCACATGAATGGAAGATCACTTCAAAGCTTTTGTGCCCCAGAATAAAATTCATTTTAAGCAAATTTGTAACTCTTTGATTCTTGAGAATTATCTAATCTTTGAGAATCCTTGTAATACAACATATATAACATCTTGTCAGTGAATAGGGAAGTCACATGCTTAAGCACCATTTTTTTTTGAGGTGTTGGGAATTAAACTCAGGGCCTTATGTATTCTAGGCAATTGTTTTACTATTGAACTGTAGCCCCAGCCCTGTACCTCATTTAATGTAGTGTATACTTCCCACAGATTACTGCAGATTAAATGCATCATGTATCACCATAATGCAACGTTTCCCAAGCTGATACTATGGACACTTTGGAATTCATGATTCTTTATTTTGGGAATTTGTTTTGTGCATTATGGCATGTTACATAACATCCTTGGCCTCTACCCCCTAGATTCCAGTACCAACAGCTCAGTAACGACAACCAAAAACAGTCTCCAAATATTGTTAAAATTCATGGGAGAAGGTAAGCAATATCGTTTCTTGTTGGAACCACTGCTATACTTTAACTAACTGCCTGAGTCAAATGGTAAGATAGAGGTTAATTATCATCTCCTCAATAAAGTGAGCAGCGACACTAGACCCAGGAAAGATAAGATTAGAATGAGATTTCCAGCACCTAATATGAACACAGAGTTAGTGACAATACCTTCTTTCCCTGACTTTTAGGGCCAAAACTAATCTTAACAAGAGAAAGGAGGAATTTCAGTATAAAACTAAAATATCTTTTCTGTTCCTTAGAACTACCATCAACTGGAAGACTTTTAGAAAAAAAATTGTATTTTTGTAGCTTTGGGTTAAAAAAATATACAAAACTTAACTGAAATAAATCTAGAGAAATTTTCATTACTTCCTGTGGAGTTATGATTTTGGAAATAAAGATAGTAACTAGTAGTCTGGTATTTTTATGTCTCTTTATTAGAAATTGACACAATGTTAATATTACCATTTAATAGATGAGAAACTTAAGACACTGATATGTAAGCAACTTGCCGGGGTTACAGATTAGGAACATAGCTGGGATTCAAACACAGAGCTGTCTGACCTCAAAACTTATGTCCCATTATGTTACAAAGTAATCCTGTCTTGCTGTCCTGCCACCCATGAAAGGAGGTCGCAACATTCTTTTATTCACTTTTATGACATTTACACACACTTATATATGTCTAATTATATCTAGATATCTAGATAGATAGATAGATTGATAGATAGATTGTTAGAAATATATCCCCATGGTATGATTAGGGGAGGATGGGGGAGTTGAATAATCTTGGCATAACCAAGGAAAGTCAGAAAGAAAAAGAATCCCTAGCATAGGTCAATATTGTATTTGGAAAAAAAGCCTATTCATTATTCATTCACGCAGCCATATATTTATTCAATAATTCATGCATTCAACACCTGCATATTAAACCAAATATGTGTTAGCCGATGTGCTTTTAGACTAATATGGCTCCTCCTCTTTATGATGGGAACATCACGGAGAGGGTTTATGAGAAAATTCAGGTAGAGCCCAGGAACATCAAGGGGCAGAGGAAAGTCGGGTGTCACTGACAACAGGGAGATGATCTGAGAAATGTGTCATTGCATAATAAATAATGATCTTTTGCTCCTAGGACCATAATGGAGATTAAATCAAGAACAAGAAAAATGATGCAATCAAGCGATGTGGTTAGCGTGAGATGTGTGAGGGTGCTGCTGGCATAGTGTGGGATTCTGTTTTCAAGTAGTCTTTTCTAAATATATAAGCTAAAAGAGTACACTCTAAAATGATATAAAGTACAGTAAGATATGTACACAAACTAGTAACACAGTCATTTATTATCATGATGAAGTATTACATGCTGTACATAATCGTATTTGCTGCTCTTTTATAAGCTGGGCAGTGTAGTGGGTTTATTTATCCCAGCACCACCACAAACACATGAGTAATGTAGTGAGGTAGGATGTCATGATGACTGACATGGAAAGAATTTTCGGGCTGGTGAGATAGCTCAGCAGCATAAGCACCTGCCTGTCAAGCATGAGGTCCTGAGTTCAACTCCCGGAACTCACATAAAGGATAAATGGGGCTGGGGATATTGCTCAGTGGCACAAGTGCTTGCTGGCAAGCGCAAGATCCTGAGGTTGACTCTCAGTGACCACAAAAAAAAAAAAAAAAAGAATTTTCTAGCTCCATTATAATCTTATGGAACCACGATTGTACAGGCACTGTGTTGACTAAAACTCCATTGTGCTGCACATGCCTATATCACTATCTGAAAGGAAAATGAAAGATTCCAAAACCCAGGTTGGGTATCACTAAGGGAGAAAGGGAATGAAATTCACACCTACCTTGCAAATGTGTCTGGCGATGGTACTGTCTGCATGAACTTAATTATTGTTCCTAGCACAGCATTCCCATCTCCACGACCCTTCAAGTAATTATAAGTGTATTAAAGTACTTATATCACTGCAATGTCTAATGTTTTTGATATTGTGGATATTTATGGTAGCAAAATAAAAATAAAAACTAGCCCAAGATTCAATCAGAAAACATCTGTTTACCTTAATTGGACTTTACTTGATATTATTGGCTCCTGTATTAAGGCCAATCCATGCACCTTTATAGAAAAGTAGAAGTTATTTGGAAACTGTTGTATGAATATGTAGGGGAAACATATCAGGGCCTTAGTATAGGCAATGGTCTTCTGCACTTGATCTTAGCCAAAAGGCTGAGAAGTGATGGCAATGGTCTTCTGGATAGAACTCCAAAAGTACAGAAAGCAAAGAAACTGACAAATATGATTACATTAAACTAAAATGCTTCCGAATAGCGAAAGAAACAGAGTCAAGAGACAACCTACAGAAGGGTTAATATGCAGAATGTATAAAGGATTCAAACAACTAAAAAATTAAAAACTTCTGTAGTTCAATTAAATAACAGACAAATGATATGAACAGACACTGCTCAAAAGAAATACAAATGGCCAATAAATACATGAAAAATGCTTAGTATCATTAACTGTCAGAGCAATGCAAATCAAAACCTACAATGAGATAACTATCTCACCCCAGTTAGAATAACTATTATAAAAAAAAAAAACTCAAAAAGTAGACATTAATGAGAACGTGGACAAAAAGGAACTCATACACTGATGGTGTGAATGTAAATTAGTATGGATACTCTGGAGAACAATACAAATGTTCCTTAAAAAACTAAAAATATATCTACCACATAACTAACTTCTGGATAGACAGTTAAAGGAAATGAAATCAGGATACCAAAAGCATCCTTGTTTGCTCATGTGCATTGTACCACTATTCCCAATAACTGAGATAGGGATCAACTTAGGTTCCCATCAATAGATGAATAGATAAAGACAATGTGGTGTATATACGCAGTGGGATATGATTCAGGCACACAGAAGAATAAAATTGTGTCACTTGCAGGCAAATGAGTGGAACGGGAAGATATGTTAAGTGAAATAGGTCAGATATAGGAAGAAAAATACTGCATGTTCTTTCTCATATCTAGAAACTAAAAATGAGTGGGAGGGGCTGAACTGAAAGTAGAATAGTGGATTATTAGGAGTTAGGAAGGGAGCTGGCGGTGGTGGTGGTGGGAAAGAAGTAGCTGGAAATTAACAATAACATTGTGTAATCGTTGATACATTGTGTCAATTTGAGAAGTTTAAAAGTTTAAGTGACTCAGCAGGGGGCCAGAGTCCTCATTTTGTAAACGTCCTGAGCCTGTGCAAAAGGAGGGCAGGGAGTGCTACACCCACCATAAGGCGGGTAGCCTGCTTACAATATAAGGGAGAAAAAGAGACTTGCTCCTCCCCTTTTTGCTCTTGTTGGTTTTGCTGTCTTCTGCTGCCATGCCATGCCACCCTGTGCCATGCCACCCTGCCTTGGAGCCAGCTGATTACAGACTAAAACCTCCACAAACTGTGAGCTAAATAAACCTTTCCCTCTAACTGTGTGTTGGGTATTTTGTCCCCGCAATGAGAGAAAAGTAACGAAGACACATTTTATGCACTCACGGAAATATTACACAGAACCCTGTTAACATGGGAGATTAACATGTCTTAAAGTATTTTAAAATTCTGAGTTAAAAAGTTAGCTTTTTCTTTATGAGATACATAGAAATAGAATTCATTTTATTCTGGAAATATTATTTTAGGAACTCTTAAAATTGATAAGAGGAAGAATTTAGAGCGCAGTAAAACAAAGAGATTGTTAGGATGGACTATTAAAACGGGCTGCATGATATAGCATACATAGAACTTTTATTGTAAACACATATAAAATAGTCATTTTTATAAAATGACTTATTATTAGTCATTTTTCTAAAGTCATTTTTCTAAATCCTCTTAATAATGTGAGGAGTTATAAATACTGTTAGTGTCAAGTGACAGCAAATATATGGGCTTCTCTGGACTGGAATTTACAACAAATTAAGCGTAACTAGTAATTCAAGTTCTTTTTCTCCATAGTAGTGATGTTCATTTGATTAACAGTAAGTACTATAGAATAGAAGGGAATCTGCAAAGTTTTGTAATTTAAAAGGACTATTGCACACATAAGTATAATCTTATCTCTTGCAAATTATGACATGTCTGTTTATAGTAATAAGGTATTGTAGCAATGAGCACTGGTAGTTCTCATGGAAGATGCTGTAATTTTTTAACCTTTTCTCAATTGCTGTTACCATGGAAACCAGAATTGTAATTATCAGTGACAACACAGGGACATGCCACTTCTTTCACCCCAAGCCTATAAAGATACATGTTTTGGGGTCCAGATGCCAGCTACATAATTCTCATTTAGAATGAGTCCCATGCAGGTTCAGACCTTCCCTTGTTTCTGGTTATAAGGCACATCCTCAAACAAGCACGCATGTCAGAAAGCCAATCTGATTTCACAAGGGTGAAGCAATGGTTTTTTTTTCTGTACTTGAGCTTTTCAAACCTCATTTACCCAATTGGACAAATGAACAACTTCGGATAGAGATGATAGGATGGAGAGGAACGAATACCTGGCTTCAGTGATAACACAGTTTCCGCTAATGACAGGCAAATTTTTGAGTTGAAGTTTATGAGAATTAGGTTTGTTCGCAAGTCACTCTGTTTGAATCCTTCCGTAACTGGACTGCCACCAAGCTTCACTGGTTTGTGGTTATCAATAAGACCAGATCATCCATAATATTCTAGCCTTCGTGTCTCACTGCCCTTGACTGCAACACAGGGTTTTGGTCCTTTGCAAAATTTCTCATCCCAAGGCTTTCCAGGAGTGCCCTGAATATGTCCCACATATGCTCTCTGCAGGCCACTCCTGCTGTACCAGCAGGCTCCTCTGAATACTCTGGTGCCTGCTAACACCACCCCCATGTCTGCTGGTATGAGCTGTACCAGTTTGTTATTGTTACCTTGGCAAATCACCACAGACTTAATGGCTTAAAATAATGCAACTCATTTTCCTTGTAATTCTGGAGGCCTAAAGTCAAGATGTTAGCAGAGCTGTGTTCCTTCTGTGGGCTCGAGGGTAGAATTTGTCTATTTCCCTTGAATAGCTTAGAGAAATGACAGATGCCCCTCAGCTCCTGGGCTCTTCCTCTGTCTTCAGAGTGCATCAGCCCAACCTCTGCTTCCAGTGTCCCACGACCACATCCTTTTCCGACTCTAATACTCTTCCTTTTGCCTTATAAAAAGCATCATAAACAAAACTCCTCACTCCAAGATTCTTAACTATATCACACCTGCAAAGTCCCTTTACCATGTAAGGTGACACATTCATAGGTTTAGGAATCAGGCTGTGAAAATCTTTGGTTGCAATTATTTATCCTACCACATGAACCATTGTCCAGACACTGATACTACCCTTTCAGGTATCACTGTGACCACAGAACTTGTCTAATGCAGGAAAAGCACCAGATGCCAAAATACAAAAAGTGGGGGAGGGAAATAAGCATCCTCCCACTCCGTGTCATGCTTCAGAGACACATGCTGCAAAGTCCACTTGAGGTCAGGTCTTCAGAGTTTGTTTGTGCTCCTCTCAGCCAAGAGGTCTGAAGTCATCCCAGGACTGGGCTGGGGCCATTCACCATATTCTCTTCTCTATCCACTGTACTTCATTGAAGTGTGTGGTCCCGCATAAAACTTCCTTAAGATTGGTTCCTTCTGTGCTAGGAGAATCCACTCAGACTGTGTGTGCCTGAGTACACTCAGCCTCTCAGTGCAAAATGCCTAGAAGTCTTAGCTCAGGCCAGTATCCCACACATATAATTCATTAATTTGAAAATTCACCAGTCCAACTTAATTCATTCCTAATCCCCTAAATGAAAAGCCATTACATTAAAAATATTCTCCTTAAATTTAATAGAGAAAATTATAACCTGTTCCATCCAAATAGCTGCCTTTTAAAATATTGAGAGCATGTGATACTCACTTCCGCTTTATGATATTTATTTTAATGAATTTACACCCCATTCATTCATAATATGTGATGATGTGGACCTGTGGTGGGGCTAAATTTGGATGCAAAAAGGAAGCTACTGAAAAGAGAGGATGACATTATGAAGATAGTTTTATAACTCTTATAAAGAGATACTCATATCCAGTGTAGAAACATATTTTTCATATAATTAATCAATATGCTAATTATAACATCAGTGGATGATAATTTTGATAGGCTTGCAACCTCAGCTGGGCACAATTAATCAGCACAATTCTAATCCATAACATGGTATGAAATCAAATCAGAACCCTAAGTTCACTTGTTATACTTATTTAGTGGAGTGTTGGATGAAAGCAAGATGCATCAAAATCAAAAGGAGTTGTTAGAAGAGTGTTATAACTTTTCAAAAATCAACATTTACTGTTGTTACATGAAAAAAATGTAGATTTATGAAACTTGTTTCCTTATGCCCAGTTGTTACATGAAGAAAGTCTGTATTTATTAAGCACCTATTTATGCCAAGGTCAAGGATATCAAGACAAAGAAAACAAAATCCCAGTAATGAGGAGGTGCACTGTGTAATGAGAGATCAGGAGTGTCAAAACTACAAAAACAAACTGAAACATTAATGTGGTTATCAGGGAATATTGCTAAGCAACTTATTTTTTTATTCATTGTGTTGAATTTTAAATAGAACACAGTGAACTTGCATCACTTTTATAAGTACAAATATTTGTACTTTATCCTTATACTGTCTGATTGGTGCACATTAACAGTAAACTACAATTAAGCCACTGGTTACATGCAATAGTGATCTTACTTAAGAAGCTGTCTCTTACACCTCAGAACTGGCATTGTGTAATTATAAGTCATATCTCTGACTTGCAGCTGCTAAATTCTATTGGCTAAAGCTCTGGCCTACCTCTTCTAATCTTTAGATTTTCCTAAAGGAGAGATAATTCAAGTCAGCTCAGGAGTTCTGATAAACTCCTTGGTATTCCTAGGAAAGTTGCAGAACATTGAATCAGAAAGAGCTTAGAATTTAAAAGTAACTTACCTGTACTGCAACTGGAAAAAGGGAGGCTTGGATTACTGATGTGAGGACCTCAAAAATCTGAATTATTGGTACCATACTCTGGGCAGAAACTCCTCATGTGCTTCTCTTAAGTAAGGAATCAACTTGGGCTTCATTTGACCCACTGCAAGAGATGCTAAGATTCCTAGCATTATGGGACCTGGAATATAAATTAATGTAGCAATCAAAATGTAGCAACATCTTTCTGAATTCTCTGCATCTGTCTCAAACTCTACTACCAAGGCCAGCTCCACCAGGTTAGAGAATACAATCTCATCTATGTTACTCCCTTCAAATTCTATTCCTATGGCTTTCTGAGCAGACCAGCACCTTTGGGAGTGGCCACATCCTTTTGACATCTAGGGCTGGAAGTCTTATTAGAAGACGTGATAGAGTTAGCACATGTCCTTATTAGAAGTCTTAGTTGCTCAGGTCATATTTTCTCTACTCAAATCACTTTCATGTCGGGCTGAAAAAGCCTTCCTTGGCCTCTTATTCTACAGTTTTCTCCAGCTTAGACTTGGCTCTAGGCCTGTTCTTTCCCCTTAGGCAAAGGTAGTGATGAAACTATCTAAGAGCATAGATCTTGATACCTTTTTCTCCTCTGCCTTCCTTCTTCATTTCCCAAGGTGTTGAATCCTTCTCTGCCCCTGTACTAATGAGCTCACATACACTTTCTCCCACTCGATACGACACTTCCAATATTCTTTTCCAAGATTAAGATGGTAAGTAGACCACTCCAGAGCTTCTTCCATGAAAGACTGCAAAGCTCAGTCCCTTAAGGGTAAATTTTAATATAAATGGCAACTACAGCTCAAACCTATGTTAAGATGCCGGTTCAGCCAATTAACAATGCAGGTTTGTGACCTTGGACAAAATCTTTAGTTTTATCTTCTAAAAAATAAAGATAATAATGGAACAGAATTATTGCAATGATGTGAGCAAATTCCCTAGAGGGCACCCAAACAAGAAGCAGTTGCCCTAAATGTTCTTTTCTTTATGAATTCCCGGAATGCCCCACTGGACTCTCACGTGTGGGACCTTTTACAGACACTTAATGTGCATATTCAGTTTGCTCCAAAACCTGTTGTAATGGATAACTGGATTTTGACATTTATAGTATTGCATTGGTATCATTGTGTACTTTTTCATATTAGTGGATACTTTTTGCTATTTTTGGTTAATTTCCTTAATTTTACTGGACTCATAGAGGGCAATTATTTAAATAAGAATTTTTCTTCTTTCCTAGAAATACTCTCAAATTATTTTTCTATATGTAGTATACTATTTCTAGTCTTTTCTCTACACATAAGTACCAAATTTGCTTTTAATAAAACATGATGCTGAAAACTACCTGGGTGTCGAGGACAAATCTGCATTATGTTACTTATTTTATTTATGAAAGGTGGCAAAATTGACTTCTTTCTTTCTTTTTTTGTCTGTTTCTTAGTCTTGAAAATTCCACTGAGAAAAAAAATCTCATGATTCAGTTAAACATTTTTCTTAGATTTCTGGTTATAATGAAATGATTTGATTTCTATTTAGCTAGTACTGATTCCTTTTATTAATTTTTGCATTGCTCCCCAGGTTACAAACTGAAACTCTAATGTGATTCCCTCTCCCATTTTGGCCAAAGGGACTAACCAATTAGCCCCATTTCTAGTGGTTTTGCCTGTACCACGATGCCCTAGTGAGAGACAACCTATTACAAATCTCAGCATGTCAGAAGGAGATGAATGGCCTTGAATATTTTGAACAAAGTAAGTTGAACAGAAATGAGAATATCTGACATCTTAAATCAAATTATTTTCCGAAAAAAGAAATATGACTAAAACATTTCATAGTGCAAATCAGTATTGATTTTTAAAAAAATCACTAGCTGACAAGATCAAATTTTTTGCTCCTTAATCATGGTGTATATGAGTAATTCAGGGCCGTATTTTAAGATTATTGGTCAACCCATGTTTTTTACTGACATTAACTCTACTGTGAAATGAATCATTTAAGTTGGTTTTCAGTTGACTGGGTGATATTGAAAGTCATCCATTCTGAGATTTAATCTAGTATAAATTGAAAATTTTTTCTCTTCGTCCTACATAGCCTAGTAAAATCTGTTTGAAAAAAGGCTCTTAATGTTGATTATTGAGGTCATGCTGCCCTGAATACACAGTTTCCTTAACTCCTTGCTTCCTGGAATATTTATTTGCTTCAATTTTCTTTGTTGCTGGTTTTTCCCCATCACCTTGTGCAGGAAAGGTGAGAGCTAACTCTACTGAGTGCTTTGTTGCCATGGTGAAGAAAATAGTACAGTTCCACAGTTAATAAAGAGTATCAGGGTGAGGAAGATATTTCTTCCAAGCTTGCACAATTTTCATTTCATTATAGTGGAACTAAGGAACATTGACAGGCCCGTTGAAGCAAAATCTTATGTTAGATATTGTTCATAGTGTCATGCTATTCACTGAGAATATAGTGCTTTCCTTTGAGTAATTATTCAAAATGCTTGCACTGAAGGAATGTTTTAAAAGGGACTTCATGCAGTCATTTTTTCCCCAAATTAAAAGAACTGACACTCTACAGATTTCCATTTTGAAAACTGAACAGTCACAGAGAAACATTGTCACAATGACACTTACTAATTCATGGTTTGAAAAAATGATTTGTGGCTTTTCTAAAGGAAAAATGTCTTCATTTAGCTGTCCCATCCAAACTTGGGTGTGAAAAACATAAAGGACCCTTCATTACACCTCAGGTGCAAAGGGTAATGCATTATTAGTAATTTATGTGGCTCTGAACAGAAAACCTCTCCTCATCCTTCCTCTCTCATCTCTTTCTGTCACTCTCCTTATTCCTCTAATTCCCCAACCTCCCTTCCCAGACACACACAGATTCAGAAGAGCTATGCGTGTTCTTTTCTGAAGAGAGATGAGGCAGCAGCTAAGGTCCAGCAGTGCTCTAGAAAGTCTTTGCTCCATCAGTTTTTGTTCTTAGGAGATGCTGAACTGTAATTGGGCATTGCCATTGAAAATGCCCCAGGTAAACGTGCTGTGAAACTTCATGTCAATCCTTCCCTAAAATGAGAATAAATGGAAAGCTTTTGTAACTCATTTTTTTTCATACTTCCCATGTCTAATTTACTATGATGAAATGTACTTTGGTGAACAATTATTTCAGTAAAGAAAGACTAGAAAAATAATTTTTTAAAAAACCTACATTAAGTGAGAATATTTGGAAGTAACAAGTGTCTAACTTTTAACTGCATTGTTAGGATGCCAAAGGCTTTGTTAATACAGATTGTTAGAACTCCAAGTAAAGTAGAATAAAAGGTTGAAGTGACTTTTAGTGATGTCTGCTGATAGAAAACACAATGGTGTGTTATGTAAGGATTTTTCTGTCTAAATACAGTTCAAGGACAGAAAAAAATGGGAAAAGAAAGCTGAAAACATTTAGGGATTTCTTTAGAGGAAATAAATAGTAGACATTCTGACAAGAAATTGTTTTAGAGTAGGCACTACTGAGATGGATGTGTGGGAAAGTGGAAGAAGTAATAATTGTAGAGTGCTTAAGCTGTGTTGTGCAGTTTAATTTATAAAATTTCTCTGTGTAATCTTTATTTATATCAACCTGAGTGGGTGGGTGATGATGTGAACATTTTTACAAGGAAATGAGAAATTATTTTCACAAGCTGCACTGTAAAGCACTTTAAGTCAGTTCTATGAGATTTATATCTTATCATCTGCCTTTTGCTGATAAGGGAAGCAAAAGTTTCTAGCATTTTGGAAACAGGGGGCATTGGGGGAAAAATTGCAGAAAGGGAAAATTTATGAATTTTTTCTGGTTGATTTTCTCATTTCTTAGAAAACAAAATAGATATTTTGATAATCATGTGATGAGGGAATTTTATTTTTTCAGTTGGATTTTACAGCTATTTGGTCACTCTCCAAATAGCGTAATATTTCTACTATTGAACTATAATCTATTAATGTTATATTTTCATTTTATGTCCAATCAAAAATTTATTTGCATCCAAAAAAAATACAAACCTGAGCATTTAAAAAATTACATCAAACTTGATCAGAAAAATAAGACTATATTAAGATAAAGAAGAAATGAAAGATATGAAACTGTCTCTTAAGAACATAAAATCTACCTCAAAAAACTAAAACTAGAGGTTCTATTTGGCCCAGCTATTCCCCTTCTTGGTATTTTCATGAAGGAATTAAAGCATCATACCACAGCAGTATATGCACACCCATATTTATAGCATCACAGTTTGTAATAACTAAATCTTGGAAACAGCCCAAATGCCCATCAACTGATAAATGGATAAAGAAAAAGCGTGTTTTGTTTGTTTGTTTTTGCAATGGTGTACTACTCTGCCATAAAGAAGGATAAACTTGAGACATTTCTAGGTAAATGGATGCACCTTGAGACCATTCCCATAGGCCTTGGAGCATAAGACTAATTTTGTCATCAAAGTGCATAAACGTGGGTCTCTCAGACCCATGTTTATTCTTTAGAATACTTCTATTGATGAATTATTAATTAAAATTTTATAAGTTTTATCATATTAATGAATAATTAAAGGGAAAATATCACAAAAAATATTGTGTTTTTAATAATTATTGAGTATAAACAAGCATCAAAATTTTCAACATCGACTGGTTTTTGGTGTACAAAGTCTAAAAAAAATCAGAAATTAATTCTCATATGAACTACAATGAAAATACCAATAGTACTCTACAAAAAAATTCTTTGCTTGAATTATCACACCTTAGACAGTCTGTACACATGACAACAGCACGTTCCATGCACACATACCCCTTACACTGACAGCACATGTCTTTTGCTTTCCTGGCCTTTTGGTAGGACATGCTTGACATCTCAGTGTTCTTGCTATTCTATCAGGAGATTCTTATCATATTATACAGTGTGTAGTTAACAGGAACATAAAATATCTATAAAATAAATTATTAAATTATTAATATGCATTGTGGGCTTAGAAAAGACATCAACATTTTCACATCAGCTGTGTACTTCCTTACAAAACCTAAAAGATAACATCAAAATAAAAATCTATGTGCACTACAGTGTAAACACAAACAAAAGTCTACCACAGAAATAAGCTTTACTTCAACTGTCACACCCAAGGCAGTCTTCACACATGACAACTGCGTGATCCACACATAAGTATTGCTTACACTGATAGTATGTATGTTTCGTTTTCCTGTACTTTCTTGTAGAGCACAGTTAACATCATTTCCTGCTGTAGTAGGTCTTCCTGATGTTCTGCCTGCCTGTTCACCTGTCAGTTCACTAGTGTGTGCCACAATTTTTTTGTGCAGCTCCCTGGGCAGAAACATTTGTTCTTCCTTTGCTTTAAATGATCCCTTATGAGTTCCGGTCTCAATCCTCTAAGAAAAGTTTTCCATGATATTTTGCACTTGTTATATTCTTTGTAAACTATTATCCTATGCCACACATATTTAGGGTCCAGTAAAACACAACCATTGGCCATGCTTTGTGCTTCAAGTGACATCATAGTTGCTGCATAACTCATCAACGACATCATTCCTCATTAAGTTTTGTTCTTTTTTTTTTTTTTTTTTTGTGGGCACCAGGGGTCGACCTCAGGACGTTGTGCGCCAACGGGCGCCCGTGCCGCTGAGCGATATCACTGGCCCGTTTTTTGTATGTGGGTTCCGGGAGTCGAACTCAGGCCCTTGCGCCTGCCAGGCAGGCACGTACACCGCTGAGCCATCTCACCAGCCCTAAGTTTTGTTCTTGAAAGTTTCCATTTCAGCCTTCGGTTTTGTCGAGGTTTTCCTATCAATATTTCCATCATGGTGAAATGTTGACATCAGCAGTACCAGTTTGCCTTTCTTTGCTATATACAAGGCCAATGTTATATCTTTCTGAAATTCAAAGATTGTACTGTACAATTCTGTGTTTTGAAATTGCAAAATTTCATTTGGAATTTCTGCTTTGTTCCTGTGTACAGTTCCTGTGCTGGCCAACTTGTACTCTGTTAGCAAATGTAACATCAATTTGAAACTGGTATGCCAATTGTCAAATGTCACATTCTGATTAGTTTGGGAGATGGGAGCAACAATTCTGTTCATAACATCATTAGGTTTATTTATTTAGACTCTTCTATAGTCCTTCCCACATTGCAGCAGATAAGATGAACAACTTCCCAAGTATACTTGAGGCTTACCCAAGTTTAAAACTTAAAAGATACATTCTAAAACTTGATCAATCCTAGACCTTAGACAAATGAGGAAGACAGTTAGTTATACTGATACCATAGTTGGTCTATATTATGAATGGAATATAGCAAAAATAATGGCATATCACTTGAGAGCAGAGCAGAAAAGATGGTGGCTTCCATCTTTGGGACTCTCACTCTCTCAAGTCATTACTCACTCCAGAAGAACTCCGAAGCCATTAACAGCACCCAGATGGAGTGGAACAAGTGGCAAAGAATTGAAACCTCTGGACAGCAGCCATATGGGTTAACTTACAAGTGGAAACTTTCTTACCTTAAGGGTAAGATAACTGTGGCTGCAGGGCTGGGGGTATAGTCCAGTGGTGGGGTGCTCTAGCTTTTTTATGGTAGCAAGTACCATAAAAACAGAAAACAACATTGCTACCGAGCTAGTAGCTGGAGTACAAGCTTACACAGACTCTAAACCAAAGCCAACTAGCTAATTCTATAAAATTTCAGACATATTTCTAGAAACGTGTGGGGAATCTCTGGGTGGAGGAAATAAATCTAAAAGAAAGGGACCTTGACGCAATAGTTCCAAGGCTACTGGGATGCATGGTTAAAGATCAGAGCAGATCTGCAGAGGCAAAAAACAACCAGAGGGCCGGTGAGACGGCTCAGCGGCTTGGGCGCCTGCCTTGCAGGCGCGAGGGCCCGAGTTCGACTCCCGGAACCCACATGCGAAAAAGGGGCCGGTGATGTCGCTCAGCGGCACGGGCGCCTGCTGGCGCGCGAGGTCCTGAGGTCGTCCCCCCGGTACCCACAAAAAAAAAAAAAAAAAAAAAAAAAAAAACAACCAGAGTCAGCAATAAGTTATTCTCAGAGATGTTTATTCTTGCCGTTGTGTTCTCTCTGCCCTGATAAGATCACTTAACTACTTAACAGTTTACCCTCAGTGTCCCTTGGACAGTGCATTAATTTATGTACTGAGTATTCCAAGCATCACTTGAGCAGGTGTCACGTCAACCAGTCAAGTCTTGTATTGAGTAAATTTGATAAAATTGTCATTTTTATATGTTCTTTTATTTTCTAAAAATTAATGAAAAATATGTAATTTTTGGTTATCTTGTATTAAATAATTGAAGTGGTAAGTGGCTAAACTAGGTCAACATGTATCTTGAGGCAAACCATCCCATTCCTTCATTGTCCCCTGACCAAAACTCCTATACAAATGTTGCAAATGTTTTCTTTCTACATTTTTGTTCTGACATCCTTGAATTGCACATAAATAGCCATGGAGGCTCCAGCTTCGGGATGCTTTTCAGGCTTTCTCATGCTGGTGAGTCTTGGTGACATAGCCCCTCTAGGCCTCTTGGTGGTCTGACTGAATCTTGACTTCAAGTAAACTTTCACCCTTTGTACACCATAGTTGCCCATGTGAGACATTTTTGAAACTCACCATGTGAGGGCAAACAAAACAGTGAGAAAGAAACTGTGAGGTACAAAATTACAAGGCAACTTGCAGTTATAAATCAGCATGGAAGACTGGCTTCCCAAAGCCTGAAAAGGAAAAAGGACATCCAATTATTGAGTCTTTATTTTTGTTTTTTTTGAGACAGGGTCTCTCTATGCAGTCCAGGCTGGGTTGAACTCACTATGTAGCCTAGGTTGGCCTTGAACTTGTGGCAATCCTTCTGCCTCAGCCTCCCAAATGCTGGGATTATAGACATGTACCACCATGCCCAGCCTTAATAAATTCTCTTAGCATTGTACTTAGTGTACTCTGTTCCTTTATGCCTTATTTTATTTGTTTGTTTGTTTGTTTGTTTGTTTATTTTCTGAGACAGGAAGGATCTTACTATGTAGCCTAGGCTGGTCTCGAACTCACAGTGATCTTCCTGCCTCAGCCTCCTTTGTGCTGGGATTACAGGCATGCATCACTATGCCTGGCCCCAATTCTTCATCTTAATACTGGTAAGGGGGATACAGACAGCCATGGAATAGCCTGACAAGTCTATGGTGAGGTCTAAGGATAGGATTTTTCAGCTCAAAGGTCTTTTAGGTGTCCAATTGCTAAGTGAAAGGGGGCGCTCTATTTTTCTTTTTGCTCTTTTGCTTTCATTTTAGGGATTAAAAGATAAACAACATAGTCTTGGGAACCAACCAAAAAAAAAAAAAAATTGTGGGTCTGGGAAAACAAAGATAGGGAAAGGAAATTCTTCCTGGGATATTTCCCCAGATGATCTGCTGGACATAAATACCATTTGCTAAATTTACAAGAGCCCATTGTTATGAATCTTAGCTGATAGAAAAATTTACTTTTGACTTCCAATTTGAATTGTTATTTTTGTTTACTGATATACTTAAAACATTTTTTGTATGTTGTGAATTCTGAGACTATAATTATAGGGTTAATTTGCTTTTTACTGCTTTAATAAAGATAAGGATACTTATTCAAAGCTACTTGGAAATTTGTTGGCAGCCAGCCAAATTCAAAATTGAACAACTGAGAACAAAGAAACAAAAGGAGAAGGAAAAAATGCTTTAAAATCAAGGGACAGCTGCCAGGTTTATTATGGAAAGATTATGGTAAGTAGGATAAAGAAAATATATTAATAAAAGCTATGAATATAGAGATATATCTTTTTTTTTTTTTGTGGGTACCGGGGGTTGAACTCAGGACCTCACGTGCCAGCAGGCACCTGTGCCACTGAGCAATATCACCGGCCCCTTTTTTTGTATGTGGGATCCGGGAGTCAAACTCGGGCCCTCGTGCTTGCCAGGCAGACACGTAGGCCGCTGAGCCATCTCACCAGCCCTAGAGATATATCTTTGATGTGAGAGGATTTTGTTTGATCAAGTTCTTGCCCCACCAGAAAGCAAAAGAAGACAAATAGCAGCAAAACACAAGAATTTTCAGTATGTTGAGAAAAAGTATGTGGAGGATACAGTTTATAGAAAGAAATATGTATGTTTAGTTTTGCTTGTATTAATCTGGTTGAGCCCAGACTATTCTTTCTAAAATCTCCTTGTTGATCAAAGAAGATTAGGGAGCTATGGCCCTGACTTCCATCAGTCAACTCTCCTCTCTGGTTTAACTGATGCTTTCAGACAAAGGCTATAACTCTCATTTCTGAGATTAATACTAAACATAAACTTTTCTACATGACTGACAAAGACACTTAGACTGATCAATGACAAGAAACAGGACAAAGCTGCCTCAGTGGACATTTCTGACCTGATTTATGACTATCATTATTGCTGACTTCATAGTGTATTAAATATATTTATGTTTCTGAAATGTAAAGTCTTCAAAGATATAAAACAATAAAACATCTCATTATATTGGTGACTTCTTGGCTAAAGTTATTTATGATGATAAACCATTAGGCTCAAATATATACTCAAGTATATCTATTATGCTGATGGACTTCGGTGAGGTAAACCCTCTGGGCTTCTTGGTCTGACTGAACCTTGACTTTGAATAATCTTTCATGCTCTCTGCCAACACAGTCACACACAGTGCCAGAAACTGTAAAATTAAACAAAAAAGCTTGATCTTTTAAGTTACTACTTTTGAGGTAAATTGTTGCAAAGCAGTAGTATACACAAAAGATCAATTTTTGGTTGTATGTATCATGGGAACTCTCCTGAACGGGTGCTTTGTTCAACATGTTCTCTGAAGCACTATTTATGGTACAATTGAATGGAGCTGAAATAGACTTTTATCATAAAGACCAAAATAAATATAGTAATTGCAAATAATGTAATGCTATGAAAATAATGAAAAGCTTGATGGAATGAACTAGATTGGATAAACAGATTCTCAAAAACAGTAAGTTGTGAAAAAAGTTACATTATTCATCTTCCTTCATAATATAATACTTAAGATATAAAAAGACTTAGAGAAAATTAACATTTATTTAAATTTTAAAAACAGTTTATTATTCATGTTATTAGTAATAATGAATAAAAATATAACTATGGGAAAGGAGAGAAAAAATATATTAAACTAAAATTAATAAAATATATCTGTTCAAAGACCTTTGAAAATACACTTCTATGAATTGAAGAATATGTAAATTCTGTCCAATTAAAGTCCAAAATTATACTCATAGAGTAATAAAAATATAGGAAATGAAAATACATGTAAGTATTAAGATTTCATTTATAAACATAAATGTAAAAAATTCTAAACAAAGCAGAGAAAATTCAATCTATCTAGGTATTACAACAATGCATCATAATAAAGAATGTTTTATCTCAGCAATGAAGGCAATTCAACACTAGGAAATATACTATTACAATTTATTGTATGAATAGATTACAGAAAATATATGACAATCAAATATGATGCATTTTATAAAAGTAAACTTTACTATCCATTTATCTTTCAAAAATCAGTCTTTTTAATTATATGTTTATTTAATTATATGTACTTCATCTGATAGTGGGTACTGTCTAGAAATCTATAAAACAAGTGAATTTGATACAAAGTGCATCATGTGTATGTATATTAGAATTTTCACATGAAATTTGATATTTTAGAACTATTTCCATCAGAGTTAGGAATAATCTTTGGTGATAGAGATTCTAATTAATACAATAAAACTAAGGTAAAGAAATAAACACATTTAAAGTTTTGAAAGGAAAAGGAAAATAATTTATTTAAAAATCCAAGAAAATAAAAAGTAAAAAGGTTTTTAGTAGTAATAAGATAGATAAACATAAAAAATAGTTTTTCCAATACCAGCAACAACTAGTTTGAAATAATGTAAGGGCAAATGAAGATTTCACCATGACAAGGAAAAAAAAATCAATAACCACACAAAATCATAGATACTAAGTGATAAAACTAATAAGCAATGTAAAAATCTATGGGTGCAATTTATAAAATTTATTGAAGAACATAACAGAGTCAAAGAAAAAAATTTATATCATTTTTATTAAGGTTTATCATAATAGTTTCTCTAAATTAATCTATGTAGTCTGTACATTCCTCCAAAAATCAGAATCAGATGTTTTGTGATAGAATTTTATCGTCCACATTGAAATAAAAAAGGAAATGCATAAAGGCAGCCAAAAAGTTTTAAAGAAATAATTATGGTAAGGAGTCTTCACCTAAAAGTTATAAATTGTACTACTAACTACAGGAATAAAAATAATTCACTTCTAGTGCAGAAATAAGCAAATAAACCAAAGGTACAAGATAGTGTAGAAGAGGACCAATATATAAATAGATTTTTAGTATATAATAAGCAGAATTTCAAACTGGTAGAAAAAAGTCAACTTTGAAAAGTTATTTATCTATCTACTTTTTAAAAATGCAATTTCCAGATCTCACATCACTCGCCAAAATGAATTCTAGGTAATTTAAATATATAATCACAAAATAACCAAAATTGTAAGATTCATATGAAAAAATATTTATAACTTTTATTACATAATGTAAGTTTTATGTGGTAAAAGCCTTCACATAAGAGATACAAATCTTATAAGGTATAAAAGAAAATGAAATGCTTTATTTTTAGGTATCATTTTAAAATTTTCTAATAGAGGCCATAAACGCAACATAGTAGACTTTAGAGCTAGAGTTTCTGAGTTCAAATTCTGGTTTTGTCACTTAGTTTTGTGGACTTGAGTAAGTTATGTAATTGTTCCATGCCTTAGATTTTTGTCAGTAAAATGGATATAATAATTTCCTCACTGGACCTTCGTGAGCAGTAATCGAGTTATTATGTAAAATATATAAGATATTATCTGACTCATAGTAAATATATAGGTTTTTTCATTATGAAAATAAAGCTGATAACAAAACCCACAGAATATTGAGACATACAGGACCAAGATTCGGAACATATAAAGAACTCTCATAAGTCAATAAGAATTGAGTAAAGGATTTGCATACAAAATTCACAGAAGAAAAAAGTATATGACCATATATACATACATTGGAAATAAAAGAAATGCAATTTAAATCTTTCATAATGGCAATAAAACAATTAATATTAAAAATAATACCTAACATATATAGAAATGTTTGCAGAACTATAAATTGTTGAAGTATTTTGAAAAGTAACTTGATACTATCTGCAAACTATAAATGGCCTTATATTACTTTCTTTTTTTTTTTTTTTGTGGGTACTGGGGGTCAACCTCAGGACCTCGTGCACCAGCAGGCGCCCGTGCCGCTGAGCGATATCACCGGCCCCTTTTTTCGTATGTGGGTTCTGGGAGTCGAACTCGGGCCCTCGCGCTTGCTGGGCAGGCGCTTAAGCCGCTGAGCCATCTCACCGGCCCTAATATTACTTTCAATAATTACCCTGTAAGAATATATTTCATGCAAATATGCTCATACGTGTGCAAAGATGTATATGCAAAGCTATTTTCTCCAACTCTTTATTACAGAGAAAAAATAATACGTGCTCTAAGTGTTCATCCATATGGAGAGGATTCAGTGAAATATCTTTTGTTCACTCAATGAAAATGGTGCAACTTTTAAAAGGGAATGAGGAAGTCCTATATACAATGATGTGGGGAAAAATACTCTTCAAGTTTCTATCACTAAGTAAAAAATAATGTTACAAGCTAGTATGTTATTTAAAACTAAATTTAGTCCTAATAGTTACATTTTTTATATAAATACACAGAAAACTAACTGGATGTCTGTCTCCCCAAACTTGACAATGCTAATTGCTAGAAATTGGAGGGTTTTGGTGTGGGTGCTGTGGTGGAGATTTAAAAAAAGAAAAATAAAGGATGTTTAGTGCATAAATAAGTTATGAGTTCTTGTCCAAACTCAATTATAGAGCATGAGGTTAAAAACAAGTTATAAAAATGTAATTATGCAGACATCTATCTATATCTAGGACTATACCTATCTGTTTAGGATTACCATGAGTCTCGAATGAAATAATAGATGCCAAGGTTTTACAAAGGGCCTGTACATGGCAATTCATGGTTTTTTTTTTTTTTTTTTGGTGGGTGCCAGGGGGTTGACCTCAGGACCTCACGCGCCAACAGGCATCTGTGCCGCTGAGCGATATCACCGGCCCCTTTTTCGTATGTGGGATCCGGGAGTCGAACTCGGGCCCTCGCGCTTGCAAGGCAGGTGCTTACGCCGCTGAGCCATCTCACCAGCCCGGCAACTCATGGTTTTACAAATACAGTATATGTTTTTAAATATTACTATGAAAAATAAAATACTACAATAAATGCTACAGACTGGACTGATGTATTTCTCCTGGGCATCAGTGCAATTCAGTAGCACTCACATCCTACATCCTCCTTGCTCATATCCTTCTATACAGTCAGTTTCTCCCCACAATGGTCAAGCTCAAAAACTGCTGAGTGTTGTTTTTTCCCAAACTGTTTTCCCGCTCCTTCGAGCTTGGCATGCTTGGCATGTGGTCTGAACTCAAAAAGTAATTGAATCATAATTCTGTTTTCTGCCAGTGCTTGTCTCATGTACTAATTAATATATTTCTCACTACACTAAATGTTGAATGATAGCTCCTGTCTACTTCCCAAGCAAACACTGCAAAACGGTGGTTTGCTTCTACACTTTTATTCACATTGTGACTTGCTAAAAACATTTGACCAAATTCCATAACTATCAAAAACATGCTTCATTAGCTGTCTTGCTGAAACAACAAAGAAATGAATGTGTTGAACAGATGTAGACTTGTTCTTTCTGTCTCTCCAAATGGGAATGTGTAAAGTGAATTTTTGCGTTGGTCTCCAGGATCCCAGAGCAGCATCTCTGTTTGCCAAATTCAAGAAGACATCATTAAGATGTTTGCTATCAACTTTCCAATATAAAATATACAGAGTGACCAGAGGAAATATGAAAATGGGAGTTGGCAATGCTTGTTTAAATTAGTGCCAGAAGGTTTTACTTTTATTTTCTCTTGGAAAAATTCTGTTGTCAATGTAGGCTTTGTGTAGGGAACAATAATGAGTGCATGTGTGTTAAGCAAAAGGCTTCAAAAGATAAATTTCCTCTTGAAAACTTAGTGCAATTTAACTTTGCTCAAGCATGTAGGTTGAATTTTTGGCAATATCATTCATGGTTTGTGTGTCAAGAGGTCTTCGGGATTACGGATTTCAAAATCTTGGAATTTATAATTGCAATGATAAGAAAGTTGAAGATAGCTTAATGTGAACACATACCATTTGCTGCCGTTACTTTTAGCACGTTCTTCTTTTACACATTAATTTGTAAGAATCCCTTGTATTTTGGATTAATTCTTTATTATTTATGTCATAAATACTTTTAATGAGTTTGTTTTCTGTCTTAAAACTTATATATGGTAATTGCTTATTTTCCATCCAGAACATTTTAATTTTTATGTAGTCACACCATGTAACTTTCAATGTTGTTGTTCTAGTTTTTGGCTTGAATTTCATGTTGAGAAATAATTCCAAAACACAAATAATTAAAGTAATGAACTGTATTTCCTCCTACTGATTTTATGGTCTTATTATTAAATATTATTTTTTTTTTTTTGTGGGTACCGGGGGGACGACCTCAGGACCTCACGCGCCAACAGGCACCCGTGCCGCTGAACGATATCACCGGCCCCTTTTTCGTATGTAGGTTCCAGGAGTCAAACTCGGGCCTTCGCGCTTGCAAGGCAGACGCTTAAGCCGCTGAGCCGTCTCACCGGCCCTAAATATTTTATAAATCTAAAATTTACATTAGTCTGTGGTGAGAGGTAGTGGTCAATTTTGTTTCAAAATGATTTTGTCTTTCAATAGTGTTTATTAAGCAGTATGTCACTAAAATTAAATCAAACCTTTATTGATTTGCTAAATTAACATGTATACTTGAATTTTTTATGAACACATTAGTCCATTTATTTCATCTTTGTCAAACATATTATTTTAGTGTCTAGTAAGAAAATTCCTGTCTGCTTCATTGCTGTTTATTTGCAGAATTTGTCTGGATGTTTTTACATGTTTATTCTTCCAGGTGAGTTTTTAATTAGTTTTAAAAAGTAGTAATATGACTATATTTTCCTTGTCAACATTTAAAACCAAATTAGAATAAAACAGAACGGTTTCCTCTTACTGCTTCCCTTATTTCTACTGTTCTTCAGAAAAGTAATGATGGTTAACACCTTTAAGTATATATTTCTAAAACGTTTTCATTTGTTTAAACATATATGCTTATATATACATTTAACACAAATTGAATCATATTATTTTTTGACGTTTTTGTTTTCTATTTTTTAGAGATGGATGTCAACATAGTCATTTTCCTTATTTTTTAAAGATATATATTTTACCAAGATTCATATATATATACGAATATATATATGCATTTTGTTACCAAAAGTAAGGTCCAGCTTAAACTGGACCTTAAACTGATACAAAGTGTTGATGCAAAGAAGACAATATTATTAAAAATTTTTTTTATATGCAGGTACCAGGAGTTGAACTCAGGACCTCGTGCTTCCCAGGCAGGCGCTTATGCCCCTGAGCTATATCACTGGCCCTTTTTTTTTTTTTTAGACAATATTACTTAAAAGGTTGACTCAATAAGAAGAAAGAGTGGAGTGACCATTATTTTATTTACCACTTTCATCTGTGCCCCTTTCCCACACTGCACACTTATCTCAGTCACAGTTTTGGCAAGGCCACAACTAACCCTAGCCAAAATTCATTTGAAAAAATCACTGGAGAGCTTCTTTAGAAAGCAGGGAAGACAGAACAAAGAGACAGCAGAAGACTGTAAGACTGTCAATGAAAAGATTTGAAAGTAAATACCAAGAATCTTACCTACACTATGATTCACTGCAACAGGTGATTTACATTCTCCAAGCTTGCTTTATGTAGTATGTGGTGACCAGCTATTCAATGTAGCCATGAACCTTCCAAAGTGCATTGCCACATGGAGACTAAGTACTCTGCATTGAAAGACAAGCCTTTGGAGATTTTCAAAAGGAAAAAAGTGAACACAGAGAACAAAAGCAATTATTGAAGACCAACACTTATCATGCATGTCTGCTTTGAAAGCATCATTCTAGTCACTAACTGCATTGCTAAAGCTGAAATGCCATTTACTACCGGTGAAGAGTTGAACTTGCCTGCTTCTAAGGACATGTGTTGTGAACTTTTAGGAGAGGATACAGTTCAAAAGGTGGCATGTGTTTCTCATTTGGCTGGGTGAATTGATGAAACAGAGGATACTGAGGCACAATTGTTAGAGAGGATTAATGAGTCATCATAGTACCCAATCCAGGTTGAAGTCTATTGATGTTGACAATGAGACAACTATGTTTGTTTTTGTGTGATGTATTTTCAGGGGGATGTACACGAGGGTACGTTATATATACTTTTTTTTGACAACCAATACTACAGCTGCAGAGCTACTCAAACCTTTGATCAGTTACATGTCAGAAAATCTTAATTGGTCCTTTTGTGTCACTATATGCAGAGGAAGTGCTGCCATGACTAGATGGCTTTCTGGTTTCATTACTCTGATCAAAGAGGTCACTTCCAAATTTTGAGTCTGTGTTTTATCCATAGAAAAATGCTGGCTAGCCAAAATTGTTACCTGAACTTAACAATGTTTTGTAAAATGTGAATAAAATTATCAGCCACATTAAAGTATAACCCCTTAACTTATATCTTTTCAGACATCTCTGTAAGGAGATGGATGCAGAGCACATGTCTTCTCTTACACACAGAAGTGAGTTGGCTTTCTAAAGATAGATCACTAGCCACAGTTACTCAATTCTGAGCGCCACTCCAGAGTTTCCTGTAGAAAAACAGTCACCTCTGGCAGCACATTTCAGTCACACAAAACGGATCACTTGCTTACTTGTGTGACATATTCATCCTGCTCAATGAACTCAGGTTATCACTTCAGAGCAGAATGACTACTGTGTTCAAGTTAGCAAGCAGAGTGACTGTATTCAAAAGCAAACTTTAATTATGGGAGGGATGAGTGAACTTTGGAATTTTTGATATGTTTCAAAATTAGGAGTAATTTTGAAAGACACTGAACCAGGGCCTTTACATTGCTGGGACAAAATACCCAATGCCCCCACAATTTGGGAAAAAAAAAAAAGGTTTATTTTAACTCATGATTTGTAGAGGGTTCAGTCTGTAGTTGGCTGATTCCAATACAGAGCACTGCAGGAGAGGAGCATGGCAGATGTGAAACAGGGAGACTTCCTTCTTTTTTCCCTTTTTATTCCATGTAGGCTATAAACCTATTGGTTGGTGTCACCCACACCCAGGGTGGGTTTTCCCTCTTCAGTAAGTCTATCCTTTACACCCAGAACTGCACTAAACCAATTGGTGGACTAATGCAGTATTACACACCCATGATGCGTTATCATACACCCATGTCACTCCCAAAAGCCCAACCTATGAGCATATGAGGCCTTGGGGGGCCTCTAGAGATAAGCCTTAATATCCTTATTTCTCCCAGTTCATGCATGATCACCTATGTTAGCTTTCAAAAGAATTTCAGAAAATGAAAAAAGACCCCCAAACTGGGAAGGAATTGATGCATAAACCATTTGTGAATACGCCAGGTGAAACAATTTTGTCTATGCCAGAATAGCATCAACTGTTTAAGACTGCAAATGACAGTGGCTTTAAAAGTCAGTGTGGGACAACTTCAAGTTTCCATTAGTTCTGGATTAAAGTCAAGGCAAAATATCCTGAGATGGCCAAAAAAGCATGGAAAAGCCTGCTTCCATGTACAGTGAAGCAGGGTTTTCCGTAATGACAGCAACCAAAATAAGATTATGGAGTAAACCGAACATGAGCAACACACAAGGTGTCACTCTCTCCCATCACTCCCAGATGAGAACATTTAGTCCCAGAAAAACAAGCTCAGGGATCCCACTGAATCTGCATTATGATAAATTATATGGCTATTTCATTATATTTTACAATGTAATAATAATAAAGTGCACAATAAATGTAAAGCCAAAATAAACCTCTTCTGTAAATAGTGGGAGTCAGATATTGGTCCCAATAGCAGGAAAGCAGAACTGTAATGAGGCTGCTGTCACAGTCTTTGGAAGTTGATTGAGGGTGACTCATAAGTAGTTGATGGGTGTTTTCAGAGCGGTGTCTTCCTGCAGCAGGAGGGCCGGATGTTATACTTCCTATTCTTTTTTTTTTTTTTTTTTTTTTTTTTTTTGTGGGTACCGGGGGGTCGACCTCAGGACCTCGCGTGCCAACAGGCACCCGTGCCGCTGAGCGATATCACCGGCCCCTTTTTCATATGTGGGATCTGGGAGTCGAACTCGGGCCCTCGCGCTTGCAAGGCAGGCGCTTATGCCGCTGAGCCATCTCACCGGCCCTATACTTCCTATTCTGATTACTTAGCCATGAGGTATTTTTCAGTTGCTATTAGTTTCAAAAACAAAGATCTTTAATTCTTTATCACAGTTTAGCTATGATTTTTACAGTAGATAGGCAAAAGTAGGGGTGGCTGCCTACTGATTGTCAATCTCCTGGCAGTGAAATAGAACTTGTTTCCTATATTAGTTATGTATTAACTACAAACTCTAGCAATGCACAGAAACACCCCCCATGCTAGATTTCAAGCCTTCAAGTGATGTGTGTTTGTTTATATGACTTTTATATATAGTTTTGGCATAATATGCTAGGCTCTTTAAAATGGAGTCATCATTGCACAAACATCTTTTTCCCCCTGTAATTCCTTTAGATACTTAGAAGTGGAGTAGTTGACCTTTAGGATATGGACATTTGACAAACAATGAGATTGCCTTACAAAAAGGCTTTGAACACTCACACTACCATGAAAAGTACATGAAAGTGCTTGTTTCTTCATTAATGCACCCATTTTTGAAAATGATTTGCTGATGTATGGTTTTTATTTTGAATTTCTATGGAAAGAAACAATAGAATAGTTCCTTCGGAAGTACATATATTGAGAAAAATTAGATGAAGGTATGTCTTTATGATTACAAAAATCAATGAATAGTTGCAAAGAATACAGGAAGGAAAAGTACTGAAAAAAATAGAGAGCTCTGATTGAACTAGACTTGACAACTTCAATATCTGAACTTTTGTGTTAAAATGATTCAATATATTCCCTTTATTGTTTGTACTTTGAATTGTGGTTTTTTTTGTGTGTGTGTGGGTACCGGGGGGTTGACCTCAGGACCTCGCGCGCCAACAGGCACCCGTGCCGCTGAGCGATATCACCGGCCCCTTTTTCGTATGTAGGTTCCGGGAGTCGAACTCGGGCCCTCGTGCTTGCCAGGCAGGCGCTTACGCCGCTGAGCCATCTCACCGGCCCTGAATTGTGTTTTTTCTCCCTTGCAAATGAAATAAAAAAGAGAACACTGACTGAGATTGCACTGCACTGTGCAATATATGATATTATTAACAACATATTGCTTTTTTAAATTTATTTTTATTTTTAAAATTTATTTTTAATTGATGCATAAATATAAAAATGTAGATATTAATGGGGCATCATGTAGTGTTTTTATATATTATCCCTTGTGAAAAGTTTAAATCAGGTAAGCATACTTATCTTTAAATATTTATCATTTCTTTCTAGTGAAAATATTCAAACTTCTAAAATCCATTCTTCTAGTTTTTAAAAATATGCAGTAAGTTGTTTTCATTGAGCACTAGCACACCAGAACTTCTTAATCTTATCTAACTATAACTTAGTGCCCATTGGTCAACTTTTCCACATTCTTCCTCCCTACCCATTCCCCCCCGACATACTGCTATTTAAATTCAAATGAGAATTAAAAATTCAGTTTCTCAGTTGCACCATCTAGATGTCAAGTGTTCAATAGTCACCTGTGGAGAGTGGCTAACTTTCTGTCCAGCATTCTGGAACCACCTATGAGTGATGGGTCTTCAGTGACTTTTCCATAGTCACTCAGCTGTTTAGTGGCAGAACTATTATTTAAATCTGTATTTTAGATGACAAAGAGAAATGTTCTTCATATGATATTCCATTAAGTATCTATGTATGAGTGTATTTTCAGGAGGTATTACTATCTAATGCAGTGTAACCCATTGTTTTGTTTTTACATTCTGGCTCTGTAAATGTAGCATCAATTAATGGTTTAATGAACACATTATCCCATGCCCTGGGTTGCCTCATCCAGACTATGTAAATCCTGATCTATACTGGTTTTAACCTGAGCTTCTAGTACTTTCGTCACCAGTATTCGTATTTTGTATTTTTTTCTGAAATTTATATCTGTGGTTAAACCTTTCTCTAATACTTTCATTGTTTTAATTTATCTCAATATTCTCCAGGGGTTTCCTTTCCCTGGTGAATATGCTAAATATCTGTCTTCGCCTCTTTATTTTCACAAACTTGCACATCAGGAAGCTTTCTCCAAGGTATCTGAGCTCTCCTCTTGACAGAAACTGTGACGTGAACAGAAAAATAGTACAACTCTGCCATGCATGTCTGAAAATGAATTTGACAAAGCTTATTAATACCAGTAGCCTTCTGGCCATTTTAAAGCCCAAGTATTCTGTTTATTGGCAGTAAAGCTTATTTCTTCTTGATCTGCTTTTTAATAAATAACCCATTGAATATTTTTTTTTATTTTAAAGAGAAGAAAAAACAAAACAAATCAAAAAAAGAACAAATTTTCAAAACAACATAATATGAGGGTAACAATGGTCAATGCATTACGTAATATTATCTTTAAGTTAGTTATTCAAGATACCAGACATTAGCATTCAATTGTCCAAACATTATTGGCTCAAACCTTACTCTTCAATGAACTAAGTAAAATTGGTAGTGTATCTATCTTAACCATCTTATATATATATATATATACAATTTTTTTCCATTTCCCTTCTTTCTTTTCTCTATTCCAGTCTCTCTTTCCCATTGACCAGTCTCTTTTTGATTCACCGTGTCTATTGTACATTTTGGATCTTATTTACTCTTTCAGTTTCTCATACTAGAGAGACAATACGATGCTTACACATGTGTGTCCGGTTTATTTCACTTATGAGTATTTTCTCGAGTTGCATCCATTTACCTATAAAAGTCTCCAGTTTATCCTTCTTTATGGCTGAATAGTACTCCATTGTATAAAAATACCACATCTTTCTTGTCCATTCCTCAGTTGATGGGCATTTGGGTTGTTTCCAAGATCTGGCTATTACAAATTGTGCTGCTATAAACATGGGTGCACATATATCACTGTGGTATGATGTTTTTTAATTCTTCTGGGAAGATGCCCAGAAGGGGAATAGCTGGCTCAAATCGGACCTCCAACCCTAGTTTTTTGAGGAATCTCCACACTGACTTCCACAGTGGCTGTACCAGTCGACACCCCCACCAACAGTGAAGAAGGGTTCCTTTTTCCCCACAGCCCCTCCAGCATTTGTTATTAGTTGATTTCTTCATAGTAGCCATTCTTTCTGGGGTGAGATGGTATCTCACTGTTGTTTTAATTTGCATCTCTCGAATGACTAGTGATGTTGCACATTTTTTTGTATATTTATTTGCCATTAGTATTTCTTCATCTGAGAAATGTGTATTCATCTCAGATGCTCATTTTTGGAGTGGGTCTTTAAATTTGGGAGGTCTGATTTTTTTGAGTTCTTTATATGTTCTCGATAGTAATCCTTTGTCTGAAGAACAGCTGGCAAACATTTTTTCCCACGTTGGGGTTTGTCTCTTCACTCTGTTGGTGGTTTCTCTTGCTGTGCAAAAGCTTTTTAATAAGATGAGATCCCAGTTATTGATTCTTTGGGATAGTTCCCGTGCGGTTGAGTTTTTATTCATAAAGTCTTTGCCTACACCAATGTCTTCAAGGGATTTACCTATCCTACCTTCCAGCAGATTTAATGTTTCTGTTTTAATATTTAGATCTCTGATCCATTTTGAATTTAGTTTAGTGCATGGTGAAAGATATGGGTCTAGTTTCAATCTTTGGCATGTGTAGAGCCAGTTTTTCTAGCACCATTTATTAAAGAGGCTATCTTTCTTCCAGTGAATGTGTTTGGCACCTTTGTCAAAGATAAGGTGGCTTAGTATGCCTGGGGTTGTTTCAGCATCTTCTAATCTGTTCCATTGATCTTCAGGTTTGTTTTTTTGCCAGTACCACACTGTTTTAATCACAGTAGCTTTATAGTATAATTTCAAGTCGGGGATTGTGATGCCCCCTGCCTTGCCTTTGTTGCCCAGAATTGCCTTTGTTATTCTAGGTCTCTTCTGATTCCAAATGAATTTTAGGATTGTTTTCTCTAATTCTGTGAGATATGCTGTTGGAATTTTGATTGGAATTGCATTAAATCTGTATAACAATTTTGGAAGTATGACCATTTTCACTATATTGGTTCTTCCTATCCAGGAGCAAGGGATATCTTTCCATTTTCTGATGTCCTCTTCAATCTCCTTTTTCAGAGTACTGTAGTTTTCAGTGTATAGGTCTTTTACATCCTTTGTGAGGTTGATTCCTAGATATTTCATTTTTTTGGATGTTATTGTGAAAGGTATTGTTTCCCTAATTTCTCTTTCAGTAAGTTTGTTATTTGTGTACAGGAAGGCTATTGACTTTTGAGTATTGACTTTGTATCCAGCTACACTACTGAATTTGCTTATTAAATCTAGCAGTTTTTTAGTGGAGTTTTTGGGGTCTTCTGTGTAGAGTATCATGTCATCTGCAAATAATGATAATTTAACTTCTTCCTTTCCAATCATTATTCCCTTTATTTCTTTCTCTTGTCTAACTGCTCTGGCTAAAGTTTCCAGAACTATGTTGAATAAGAGTGGGGACAGTGGACATCCTTGTCTTGTTCCTGATTTTAGAGGGAAGGCTTTCAGTTTTTGGCCATTTAGTATAATATTGGCTGTTGGTTTGTCATAGATAGCTTTTACCAGGTTGAGATAAAGACCCTCTATTCCAATTTTCTGTAGGGTTTTTATCATGAAAAGGTGCTGGACTTTGTCAAAAGCTTTTTCTGCATCTATTGAGATGATCATGTGATTTTTGTCTTTGGTTCTGTTAATATGGTGTATTGCATTTATTGATTTACATATGTTGAACCATCCCTGCATCCCAGGGATGAATCCAACTTGGTCATGGTGTATAATCCTCTTGATGATTTGCTGCATTCTGTTTGCCAGTATCTTATTGAGGATTTTTGCATCTATGTTCATTAGGGAGATTGGCCTGTAGTTCTCTTTCTTAGTTGGATCCTTCTCTAGTTTTGGTATCAGGGTAATGCTTGCTTCCAGGAATGAATTTGGGAGTATTGCTTCCCTTTCAATTTCATTAAAAAGTTTGAGAAGTAGTGGTGTTAGGTCTTCTCTAAATTTCTTGTAGAATTTGGCAGTGAATCCATCAGGGCCTGGGCTTTTCTTTGTTGGGAGGTTTTTAATTACATCTTCAATTTCATTGGTTGATATTGGTTTATTTAGGATTTTTAAATCTTCTTGATTCAGCTTTGGTAATTCATATGAATCTAGGAATCTGTCCATTTCTTCTGCATTTTTCATCTTAGTAGAATATAGATTTTTAAAATAGGTATAGATGATCTTCTGGATTTCGGCAGGGTCCATCGTGATATCACCCTTTTCATTTTCAATTGCATGGATTTGAGTCTTTTCTTTTCTTTTTTTAATAAGGTTGGATAAGGGTTTGTCAATCTTATTTATTCTTTCAAAGAACCAACTTTTTGCTTCATTGATTCTCTGTATTGTTTTTTTAGTCTCCAGTACATTAATTTCTGCTCTGATCTTTATAATTTCCTCCTTCGTACGGGCTTTTGGCTTAACCTGCTCTTCTTTTTCTAGAAGCTCGAGGTTCACCCTTAAGTTGTTTATTTGCACTTGCTCTGTTTTCCTAATATAAGTATTTAATGCTATAAATTTCCCTCTTAGGACTGCTTTCATTGTATCCCATAAGTTCCGGTATGTTGTACTGTCATTATCATTCAGTTGTAGAAATTGTCTAATTTCTTCTTTAATTTCATCTGTGACCCATTGGTTGTTCAGGAGGGTGCTGTTTAATTTCCATGTGTTTAGGGAGTTTTTGTGATTTCTTTTGCCATTGATTTCCAATTTCATTGCACTATGGTCTGATAATATGCATGGGATAATTTCAATTCTTTTGCATTTACTTAAGCAGGTTTTATGAGCTAGTATGTGGTCTATTTTGGAGAACGTCCATGTGCAGCTGAGAAGAATGTTTATTCTTATGTTGTGGGGTGGAACACTCTGTAGACATCTACTAAGTCCATTTGTCCCAAAGTTTGGTTCAGTTCTATTATTTCATCATTGATTTTCTGTCCAGTTGATCTGTCTTTTTGTGACAGTGGAGTATTGAGATCTCCCAATATAATTGTATTAGTGCTTATTTGATTTTTCATGTCCTTTAGTACTTGTTTTATATAGCTGGGTGCATTGGTATTTGACGCATATATATTTATGATCGTTATCTCTTCCTCTTGGATTGTTCCCTTTACAAGGATGTAATGACCGTCTTTATCTCTCTGAATCATTCTTGGCTTGAAATTCACTTTGTCTGCAAAAAGAATACTACCCCTGCTTTTTTCTGGGTTCCTGTTGCATGGAGTATTGTTTTCCATCCTTTGACTTTCAGTCTATGAATTTCTTTCTGAATTAAATGTGTTTCTTGTATACAACATATTGTTGGATCTTGCTTCTTGATCCATTTTGCCAGTCTATGCCTTTTGATTGGTGAATTGAGACCGTTAACATTGATGGTTAAAACTGATATGTATTGACTTATACTTGTCATGATATTTTCCTGTTGTTGGATCCCACTCTTTGTTGGTTTTTCCCCTTTCCTGCTATTTAATTATCTGCCCTGCCTGGTGGATCCCTTCTGTTGGGGTTCCTATCTCTTTCTAGAATGTCCTTCAGAACATTTTGGAGTGCTGGTTTGGTGGTCATAAATTTTCTCAAATGTTCTTTGTTATGGAAGTATTTTATTTCTCCATCAATTTTGAAAGATAGTTTTGCAGGGTACATCAGTCTGGGTTGAAAATTATTTTCCTTTAGAGCTTGAAATACATCATTCCAAGCTCTTCTTGACTTGAGGGTTTGTGCTGAAAAGTCAGCTGTGATTCTGATGGGTTTTCCTTTATAGTTGATTTGTCTCTTCTCCCTAACAGCTTTTAAGATTCTGCCCTTCTGTTGAATTTCTGGGATCTTGACTATGATATGTCTGGCTGAAGTTTTTTTTGGTCATGTCTAGTTGGTGTTCTGAAAGCTTCCTTTATGTTGGGGTCAAATTCTTTTTCTCTTCTAGGAAAGTTCTCTGTAATAATGTCTTTGAACAAGGTTTTAATGTCATTGATGCTATCTCCTGCTTTTTCATTTATTCCAATTATTCTTAAGTTGTTTATCTTTGAGTCATCTAGCAGCTACTGAATTGATTTTTCATGGTCCCTTGCTGTTTTTAAGAATTCTTTCTTTTCATGATCACTAATTGCAAGCCTGTCTTCTATATCTGAGATCCTGTCCTCACATTGGCTTAATCTGCTACAAATATTTTCAATGGAATTTTTGTTCTCTTGGATATCTGCTTGAATCTGCCTTATGGATTCCATTTCTTTCCTATGCTGAGCATTCATGGTTTCTATAGTTTTCTTAAGCTCATCTATTTTTTTGTTTGTACCAGCTATAGTGTCCTTAAGCATGGTCTTCATTGTGGACATTATCTCTGCAGTTATCTGTGAAATTATTTCTGTTTTAATTTTTTCCAGAGCCTCATTCAGTTGTTTTGTTGTTACCCCTTCAGATAGGCCAGGTGGGTGGCTTTCGGATTGTCCCACCTCGTTGCCCCCTAGGTTTGCCTTTGGTGAATTGGATGTGTGGGGTTGCATCTTGATTAAGTGTCGTCTCATTTTTTCTTTCTTTAATTCCTGGGGTGATGTTTGTAAATTACCTTTGATAGGTTACTTTATTGCTAGTGTTCAAGATCCTTAGAAGATGACTACTTCTCTGCAGTATCTTCCAAGTGGAGCTTGCTTTTGGGTTTTGAGCTTACTGTCAGATCCTACCTCTTCAATTCGTTGGATGTGAGAAGTTGCTACCTGTTTGGCCCAGTCCTTGATTCTTTGGTACTGTGCCACTGTATTTTCTGTGTCCCTTAGTCAATATCAATCATGAAATATCAGGAAGGAAAGCTGTTTAGAACAATTATTTTACATTTGGCTATAATGGTAACTGAAGCATCAAACACAGCCTAGAAAATGACAGACTGACCTAACCAGTTATTTACCACTTTTAGCCGTATAGAGTTGCGGTTATATAACAAAATCTAAAACACACCAGAAAAATTATATGCAGTATACAAGTCCTTATTGTGTCAATTTTTCCCCTCAGGATTTTAAATTTAAAATGAGTTAAGGAGGAAATAGAGTATTGGGAGAAGAGGAAGGAATTAGATGTAAGGTTAGAGGACCAAGAGGGATCCCACTAACATTGGGACACTGGTGCAGAGGACTGGCGGGAAAAAGAGAAGGAAAGGATAAAAGGAAGAACAGATCACAACCACAATCACAAAGAGGTTAGAGGTGCTGTTTACACTCATGTAAAAACCAGAGAGAATAATGAAGGAAAGAGCAAATAGACAAACAGAAACAAAAATGGAGACAAAAACAACAAAGCAAACAGACAAAACAGAAATAAAACCCCACGAAAGAAAAAAAAAAAAAAAAAAAAACCTTCACCAGAACAAAAAACTAATGAGAGAGAAAAAAATAAATAAATAAAATAAAATAAAATAAAAATAAAAAGAATCAGTTCCAGGTGTTGACTCTGCTGTAGGCAGGCACCGTGTGATGAGAGTCCTGTTCCGTGCAGGTCCGTCCCAGCGAGCCAGGAGCGGCCCTCTGGCGGGCGGTGAGCAGAGCGAGGACTTTCAGGCGGAGACCGGTCTCCTTCGCCCACGGCTGTCAGCGCACTGCTTTCGCGCCGCTCTGATTTTTGCCGCACCCCCCACAATGGCGCCGGGCCAGTCGCTCTCTGGCGCGGGACAGGTGTGGCTGAGAGACCAGTCTCGCCCACCCGCTGCCCCCAGCGCACTTTCGTGGGGCTGAGAGGCGCCGCGCTGCCCTGTCCGGAGCACGAGTTCCCAGAGCTGTTTTCGCACCGCTCTGATTTTCGCCGCACCCCCCACAATGGCGCCCGGCCAGTCGCTCTCTGGCGCGGGACAGCTGTGGCTGAAAGACACTCACCACTGGCCTGCGCAGTTCTCCACCGCTCTCCTGCCCTGCCGCTGTCTCCCGATCCTCCGTGGGGGCTCCCTGGGCACCAGCTGTCACTGTGTGTCCGCAGCTTTGAGCTTCTGTCGCGCCGTGATTCCTGGGATGGTAGAAGGTGCGCGCGAGGGGTCTGTTCCTTCTTTGTTGAAAAGTCCCCTTCACTGGTGCTGGGGGTCCCAAGCTGCACTTCAGAACTTTTCTGGGTCCCGGGGAGGCATCTCCCCCCCTCCTGCGCTCTCCCGGTCACTATATTCCCATAGTCCAATGGCAACTTTTAGAGAATTTCGCTGCGTGCTTCTTACTCATCCGCCATCTTTTTTCCTCCCCCATTGAATATTTTAAGTGCTTTCTGGTTATCAAATTTAGAATTAATCGCACTACATTTCTCATGGCAGATTGATGAAGCTACCTGTTTCAGCAGAATTCTGTCTTACTGGACATTTTGTCATATTGTTAGAAATAATACTGAACACAAATGAAAATGATTTGGTTTCAAGCATGACTATGTTCAGAAGCATGTTAACTAATGGATAATATAAAATTTTAATCTTTGAATCTTTAAAAGTCCATTATATTTTTATTATAAATGATATATTCTATTTGCTTTTTAAATAAATGTGAAATGAGGATGTTTTCCTAAATCATTTTATTATGCAAATTTTATATACAGTCTACCAATTTTTGCTGTATGTAATATTTAAACTTTTATAGAAGATATAAAAATTTCTACAATGGCTAAGTTCATTAGGCACTGATATTGAAGAATAGGAAGTAATGTTAATCCTGGGTTTTACCATGCTGTTATTTTGGTATCATCAGTAAGTTGCTGCATTGGAAATGGTGATTCTGTAACAGAGAGTTCAATTAAGGTTAATTAGCAGAAAGGACTTGACACTCATGATTAATAACCCAACTGCTATGCTAATGCACCCAAGTTCTTGAACCATGCATCTATCACCAGGTGTGAGCTTGCCGGAGTAATTGAGGTAATAAAGTGTCTTTTTTTTCCTACATGCTTATTCAGCAGAAATAATCCCATAAGTGAACCTTAGTTGTATTTAAGATGATTTTGTTATTTTTAAAATTTTATTAGTACATGTTTGCAAAACATGAAGTTTACATTCTTCTTAGGGAGTAGATATATGTAAATAGCATATCTTGATTCTTTTTTATTCTCCTTCCCATATCCACCCATATGTACCTCATATTATATTACTGTAGTGAAATTATTATAAGAACATATCCGGAGTTGTTGTGCTGATATATGTATATATATGAAAGTCTCTTCATTTTTTACATTTTTTTTATGTTGCTTGAATCACAGTACTTTTTCTTCTTGCACTCTACCTTTCCATATTAAAGAGAGAACATAATAAGAGCCAGACATGAAACAAAATGCAGCTGAGCACATATTTCTTTGGTTACACAACTATGGAAACAAAATAGAGTCTGTTTGTGGCAGTTGGAACCATCCTGGACAATTTTTCTTGTCATGAGAATCTCGATGTCCTTACTTATATTCAAAGAATGTTTTGGAGGTTTCACTTTAGGAACACTTTTTTTTCATTTGCCCTAGATCAAAGTGGATTCCTGAGTTACCTCTGAAAGTATTCAACCAAATACATGTGTGGATTTGGAGTTAGAATTGTGGAAAGAACACAAATTGGAAATTATCAGAAGGTTTGGGTACTACAGCTATAAACTTGGGCAAATCTTTGTTAAAAGGTGGAAGGCAATCTATTTTGTTTACAGCAATTTGCTTGTGACTTGGAACAGTGGCTAACAAAAACTAAGAAACAAAAACAAACAATGAAAACACAATCCAGACTATATAATATTATTTATAGTGTGTCTCCCAGAAGTTAAATTCTGCACTTGTGATGCACTTCTCTTCCAATCTAGATTTTATTGAGCATTGTGAGTGTTTAACATATAGTTATTGAAAGAAGAATGAATGAATGAATGACAAGAGAAGTATGGACATTCTTTCTCCCAAGTCAAATTTTTATGTCATCTGTAGCTGTCCTACTGAGGCAGGAGATTAGGGTGTGGCAAACCATCTGTGCAAGCAGGCATGACTTGTCAATCATGGCTAGGACACACATGCAGAAGAGCTTCAGAGCCCTGCACCTGATATCAATCAGAAAATGTTATCTTTAATTCTCCTGGCTGAAGATCAAGCAGTTTTTTGATAGGACAGTCTCAATCTGAAATCAGAATGGGTTTATAAAAGACAGCGGTCATTAAGCTCATGGCCACTGTGAGCCTTTTCACCAGCCCAGCCTGCAGGGCATACTTCTACTTTAACTGATCCCCACTCACAGAGCACTTTCTTTTCAGAGCAACTCTCCCTTCTTTTCTCCCTACTTTTCTCATCAATAAGTGTAAAACCTCTACGTTCTTCACTTGCCTTTTCCAATTCTTTTAACAGGGCAAGAAGAGTCTGGAAGGGACCCCTGGGAACCCCAGTGTCCAGTAACACCACTGTTTGCCATAATCATGCAATCACACTTAATAGACAGCAAAATAGCCTTTCTTTTTTAACTCTCTTTATTTACAATGAAGGATAATAAAGCCCACCCTATGAAATTTTAAGAAGAATAAATGCTTGAAATGGATGTGAAAATGCTTATAAAGTTAAAATCATGATATCATAATTAGTTGTTATTATGCTACCCATCTGGATCTATCTTTTTTCATCGTCCTGAATTTCCTACCATTTGGGGACAGTGGTGAAAGATGTTTTGCTAAAGAAAAAATATAACTAGAGATGATAGTGTGGGGAAACAGATGCTTAGAGGGATAAAAATGCAAATACAATGGTGGTACATTTATTTTGTTGTGATCAAAAGAAAGGGTTTGCTCATTAAGTAAATCTACTTGAAAGTTACCAGCGCCAACACTGAAACGTCTACACCACAACCAAATGTTGGTCTAATATCAGAATGCATCACAAACACTTTGAAGAATCTAAATGCCAATTTTACTGCTAATTTTCCCAGCACGAATCCTCAACTAACAAAAACTAAGAAACAAACAAAAACAAACAACAATAACACAATCCAGACTATATAATACTGTTTATAGCCTGTCTCCCAGAAGTTAAATTCTCTAACTGTGACTCATTCTGTTACAATCTAGATTCTATATGGGACTTGAGGTTCATCCCTCTAGTGAAATCTTTTCTCAGTCCTTCCTGCTAGAAATTATTGCCATTCCCCATGTGAGTGCAGCATTTGATGACCTAGCCTACTTTCTTTTTAGAGTGATCAAAGTCTTTTGGGTTGGTTAGCATGGCTTCCCTGAGTTATTTGAAGTACTAGATCTTTACCTTGTTGCCTGTTCTGTTTTATTTCTTTAACTCTGTATGTATCAAAGACAGAAGTCATTTCTCATGTACTTAGGTTGTCCTTCTCAAGTCATAAATGGAACCTAATAAATGCATGTCTATCTGTTTTTGAGGGCTCAGAAGCAGAGAGTGCTGGGGCTCGAAGGAGTGCTCCCATTATTACCACATTTCAAAATGCCTTCAGGAAGGATATTTAGTCTCCATTCACTAGTATCTCTACCACTTTCATCTGAACCTCGCCACTTCACATTTTCTTGGTCTGTGGCATTTGCAGCTGTCATCCTGGGCTGACATCCTTAAGGATTTGTGCTCAGAGAGCTTCAGGGAGCTGCCTGGAATGACATGAACTACGTTAATGACAATGCTGAGCCTAATCAGAAGGCCTTATTTGTATTTAATTTATTTTTCTTTTAATCTCAATATGTTGCCTTCTTGATTAACTTTTAACCTAATGATTGTCTTTATATTCCAGTTTACTACCTGCTTCCAAATTTAGTTGGAATAAGGGTCAAAGTCAATTAATTTGAGACTAGAGATTTTATCAGAATGAGAATTAACAGTATACACATATATATATATATATAATTTATATCATAACATAAAATATTGTTATTAATAAATATAGTTTGGTATATTAACCTTCCAAAGATATTTTCATGGTAAACAGAAGAATGAAATTGAAATTGCTAAATGTTTAATCATCACTAATAATAAGCTTAGAAATAGCTAACAACAAAAACTTTTTAAGTCAGACTTTTAAAATTCATAATCAAATGGAGATCTTTAACTCCACTCTGTGTAAAACATTCCTAGATGCTGCTTTAAGATAGTATGAAAAGCTCAGTCATCCTTATTAAAAGGTTTACATGTCATTACCATATCCCTTCATCTTTTCTGGATGTTTAATAAATCAAAAAATGTATTTAGTATTACTAGAATTAAGATTATTATCCAAGAGAGAGAGAGAAAGAGGGACAAAGAGAGAGATTCTAGTCTCATTTACTTAAAAAATTGAAAAACTTGTATAAAAACCATTTTTTCTATCCCATAGCTAGCAGAAACTTGCAAAGAATCTATTTTATAGTTTTTCTATTGTTTAATAGTGTAGTTTTTATACCTACACAATTGTCATTATACACTAATCAGTTCAACAAAATATTTGGTGAGGTTAATTTAAAAAAAAAATCCAAATTAATGCATCTCTTTATCCATGATAAACAAATAATTTTTTGAATTTACCTTCTCAAAAAATTAGCTAATACATAAAAAACACATTTGACCTCTACCAGATATAGAGGAGGCAGACAGTCTTTGTTCATTACTAAGTTAGAAGCACATGAAGTTATTAGGCAGAGAAAAGATAAAGTCATATGGCAATGACACAGCTAATGTGTTTATGAAAATTAAAATATGCAAGCAAATGTTCTTAAATGGAAAAAATGCATATAAATGGAAAAAGAATTTTGAAGAATAAACATGTTTGTGAGCTAAAAAGAATAGAAATGAATCTCTCTGAGAACTCTATTTTAAGCAGAAGATTCATCGATGGGGAGATTTCATGTAATTCAACCTTGCAGTGCACTTAACAGCTTGAGGTAGTAAAAAAAAAAAAAAAAAAGGCCAGACAAACCATGCAAAGTAAAAGATGCACAGCAAGGGGATAGAGGAGCGAATACAGGTGGGTAAAATAGGCTCTGCATAAAACCTTTGAAACATAGTGGGCATTGTGATATACAAATGTCTTGATTAGAGACTCATTCCAATCTCTCTCTCTCTCTCTCTCTCTCTCTCTGTCTCTCTCTCTCTCTTCCCCCTTTTGCACACAGATCTAATATTTCTCTAGCAACTTCCACTATGCTCTATGCAGTGACCTTGCTTGGTCCCTGCTTTGTTTTTCTTAGTAACTTCATACTAGTCATCACCACCTGACCGAAATTTATTTATGGGTTGTTTAAATTTCCCCACTATAATATTATCTCTATAAGGTCAAATGTTGCCATTGTGGCTTTTGTACCTAGAACAATGCCTGACACATTGAGGATCCTCAGTATGTACCTGTTGAAAGAATATTCATTTAGGGCCGGTGAGATGGCTCAGAGGCTTAAGCGCCTGCCCGGCAAGCATGAGGGCCCGAGTTTGACTCCCGGAATCTACATACGAAAAAGGGGCCGCTGATATCGCTCAGCGGCACGGGCGCCTGCTGGCGCGCGAGGTCCTGAGGTCAACCCCTGGTACCCACAAAAAAAAAAATATTCATTTAATACTAATATATACTTCACTTTTTGTTTCTATTTTTAAGCAATTCTGCACAGGAGTTGATTTTATCACTGAAATGTGGACAGATTATAAAGTATATAATTACATATAGTATTTAGTTTTGAATGCAGAAATGCATATCCCCATACAGTCCATCTAAAAGAAATGTTGGCTCCCTCGAGTCCCTCTGGGATGACTTACATCTGATGACCAGCAACTAGACTGACCACTTATCTACTGACTACTAAAGGATCCCACCCTCATCTACTTGAAGGTACAATTGGACATTTGATATACTAGTTTAATTTTGTGTGAAGTACAATTAGATCTTTGAAATTTGAGAGAATATTTTTAACTAAAATTTTAAACTAGGAGGATCAGAATCATAGGTATCAAACATATGAAACTAATCATCAAAGATCACCAGCTTAGTACTAAATGATGAGGGTGATTAAAACATGTGCATGTGTGTGTGAGAGAAAGAGAGAGAGAGAAAGAGAGAGAGAGAGAGAGAGAGAGAGAGAGAGAGAGAATCAATTAGGAGATATGCATACAAACCAGGAATGTGAATTCCAGATACTATCTTAAAAGGAGGTATTTCTGGCAGATACCTTGTATAAGTTTGTATTCTTGCCTAGACATTTTAGCTTAGAAAAAAATTCACACAGGGAACCAAAATCCAAACAAGTAGGTTTTAAAGCTCAGGCATCTACCCACTCAGCATGTCCTATCCTCTACCAGATCCAAAAGCACGCTTTGAACCTGAGGGTTTCACAAAGCCATTTTAAAAACCAGGAAAAAAATCTACAACCTTATTTTATGAATTTTTTCAGTGCCATTGTTGCCATCATGTTGAGTTCAAGCTTTGCTGCCTTCCGTTGGTGCCCTAGTCATACACATCAAATCGCTTAAAATTTCTACCTCTAATTGAATTGGATTCCACACTTGACCCCTATTTCTGTCCACTACTGGAGCAAATTAAAAGAGGTCACATTCTACACGTATTATTCACCCTCGTTCATTTTCACCTAAGTAGCCTTACTTCCTCCTGGCCTTCATAGTGTAAAACACTTCGGGTTTTACCTGCCATCTTAGCCGCTTGCATTTGCATATACTCAAGTACCTATCTTCTATACAACAGCTGAAGTTCTAAGACTTTAGGCATCACAAAGCAATCACCTTCCTTATACTTCTGTTAATGCACCAAAGAGCAGGATTGGCTTTTATGAAATTGCATGGCCAAAATCTTCTGCCCCTTGTGCACATTGCACTACTCAATATCACATCCATTCTGTTCTTCAGTTGAATTTTGGCTTAAAATAGAACTTTTTGTATTTTGTTATAAGTTTAAAATTTTTAACTTTGCCTGTTATTTCAGACTGCTGAGAATTGTTGGCTTCAGATTCTGTCAGTGAATGGATGAGAGAACCATTTCCGTTTTCTATGATTTGCCAATCAGATAATTACAGTATTCTGGAAAAAGCCCAAGCCAGAGTCCAGGCTTTTTTCTAGAGGCTTCCTTCAGAATTGACATCTGATAATTAGAAAACATTTAAAAATGTTGATGTTCAATCATTTAGGAATCTGCCTAATACTGCTATTGCCAGTCCTCTGTAGTGTGAAGATGATGGGTGTATCGTAAAACATTTTCAAGTTGAAATCAAGGCACCCTACAACTATTATTTTTCTCTTATCACAACTCTGATATTACCAATTTGTGACTTTTCTGCTGCTTCCTATTGAGAAAGTTTTCCTTGTATAGTGAGAAAAAAATTTATTTTGAAAAATCTGTAGAATTTTACTCAGGATTAATGGTAATGACACTGTCCTGCTGTTAATGAAATTTTTGTATATGTTATGATTGCTGCTTAATAACAACGTTTGGAATTAATTCTAATGTCATTTCCCCCTGAAGAATTCAGAACTCAAATGTATTATTTCTCCTCTTCTCACTTTCCTGGAGGGTGATATTTAAACTCACGGAATATAAGCTATTAGTTATGGCAAATTTTATTATATTCTAGAGCTATAAAATTTCCCCAAATTATCTTAAGTGCCCTGGAAATGTAAAGAGCAGTTTTCAGAACAAGATCTGAAGCTATGAGCAATATTAACAATATCAGAAGAATATCAGTAACAAAATCACGTGTTGATTGCTTTTTACTGAGTATATTTCTTTCAATCTCAGAATAGATAATATATATTTTTAAAACCCCTGTACTAATGCTCCCCACAGTATTTGCTTGTGGCAGTTAATGATATATATGTTTGGGCAAAACAATTCAATGTTCAAAGAATATGATATCATTCTGAAATACATAGGCTTATCTTTGATTATCTTCTCACAGCAAAAATGTCACTGTCTGCTTCACTTTTTAGACATTTAGGAATCCCGCTTCAACCGCATGTCCATATACACCCAAAGATTCCCTCTCTGTTGCTCTTACGTTTTCCCAAGGGACCATTTTCCAGATTTTATTTGTAATATCCTAACTTCTGAGGTCATTTGTCTCTGACCATTTTAATACTAACATTAATACATTTTTCTTACTTAGTATAATTAACCTGTGTATATATGTCTTATTTTTTAAAACCAAGCAATGACTTTTTAAGCAGCTTTGATTTTATTGTTGTCAAAGAGAGCATTAAATTTGAAACAAAGACTTGACACTAAAATTGCTAAAGAGGAGGGAGTTCTGTAAAGTAAAATAGAAACCTCCTTAAATGTATGTGTATTATATCATGAATGTCAAATACCTTAAAGAAGGAATAACTCTGGGTGGTTACTTAAAATGAGATTTGGAGTTCCTCTGGGGCCTGACTTTGAGGACTAGGTGTTCTGATTCACATCATCACATGGAACACATTTATTTTTAAATGAATCGTCCATAAAATACACTTGGAAAATAGTTATCTTCATACCCACCCACAACTTATTATTTTAAAGCTTGGCATTTGATATATTGGAGTATCTTGTTATAGAGTAGAGAGAGAGATGATTAAAATTGGCAGCTGGGTGAATTTTTTCCTACTTTCTCAGAGGGAAATTGATGAGTGTCAAAAGGAGTCAGCCTGGAAACATTCTGATATTGGGCTATAGGACAGGACTTTTTCTACAGAAAAGGCCAAAAGTGCAAATGGTGTGATGCTTGAAAGTGGAAAGCACCCTCCTCATCAACAGCTGTGACATGTCATTTGTTGGGACAACTTCCAAGACAGGCCTCTTATGTGTTAGAGGCAAGTGACTGCCCATTTTTTTACTCCGTAATTAACTACTAAATGCCATGAGGAGGAGAGATCGGGCCAGGCATATTCTCTTTGCTCAAAGAGTCACAGAATAAAAAGATGAAATAAAGCATTTGGTTCTATTTGGCAGAGAGTTAAACTTTTTGAGTTATCTCATTCTTCTTCCCGTGCAGCATTCCGAGAAATTCACTTCCAGGGAAATTCTAAAATACCAAGTCCTGTGTCTTCTTAGCTTGAATATCTTATCTATCCTTATGAGAGTCAAGAGGTGCTTCTCAGAAATTTGAAGACTTCGGTGAAATTTTTGCTTTCATTTTCTTTTGCCTTTAGGCATTTCAGGTATTAGGCATTGCCTCTCATAATTTTTCTCTTGTTGCTTATGCAATCAGAAAATCTACTTGCTTTGTACTATTACTGTATGATCAACAGATAGAAAAAGAAAAATACAGTATTGCACTTTTAGATTAACAATTGAATCTAAAGCGTTTTCCTTAAACAAACGGATTTTCAAACACCCCATTATTTTCTTCATGTTGTATTTCTTTTGATTTCTGAATCTTTTCCAGAATGAAAAAACCTCCACATTATTATGCCTATACTAAAATAATTTAGTGAGCTTTCCAATTGCTTTCTATCCACAAAATGTTTTGAGTAAAGTTATTTTCAAATTTGCAAAGGCAGAGAGGAAAAACTGTGAAGTAACCTTTATGTAAGTTGAAAGCATAAATTGAAAAGCTAATTTAATAAATATTATAAACTGAAATACACATTAACCTAAATTAAAACAAAATAGAACATTTTGTGGATTATATTTCTATTAAATTCATTTAATAGCTTTCTTTAATTTTTATTTTTGTTGGAGAAAACCATAATTATTTTTTCAGAACTGGGGACTGAACCCAGGGCCGTTGCACTGAGCTACCTTTCCAGCTTTTTAAATTTTGAGACAGAGTTTTACCAAATTACCCAGGTTAGGTTCAAATTTTCAGTCCTCCTGCCTCAGCCTTCCAGATTGCTAGGAATACTGTACACATATTGCTAAGCCATTCTTTGTACTGCTGTGGCTATGAGAATCTAATGAATGTTACAAAAATTTTGGTAATGGTAGAAGTAAATGAACACTTTTTCCTCTTAATGTCCTTAAGCTCCAATTCACTCATCTACAAGACAAAAATAATACTGCTACTTATTTTGTCGGCTTATTATAAAGACTAAATATGATAATACAAACAAAGTCTTCTACGAGGTAAGCATTAACAGCTTTCTTGTAGCTTTCCTTTAGCAACCAAGATGTTTATTGCTATATACACTTTTAATTCTACAGGTGATATTTTGAGTGGCATTGTGGGAAGAGAATTTTTAACCTTATTTTACAAGTGAAAAAAACTGAGAATCAGAGAACTTAGGGTTCTATGTAACATCACACAGTACAAGGTGGTTCAAGTGGGAATGACGTCAGGACTCTACAGCTTTATGCTTGTGATTTTTATACTATATTACACTGTATCTTCTTGGACTCCAATCCAAATGTTATTAAAATTTATTGAAATTTTGAATATTTGCTGAGTCTTATGTACCAGAATGAATAATATTTTTCAAAGTGATTTCTTTGAGGAGAGCTCTCAGGTTTTTCTTTGTCTAAAGTATATTGCAATTTTCCTCTTGCTAGTGGCTAAAGTCATTTTGTCTCATTTCTTCTTTTTTTAAAGAAAATATTGCTTTAACCAATTAGTTCACTTACCAAATTAACTTTTGCTTATTTCAAAAGAAAGGAACAATCTAAAGTGTTAATACTCAGTGAATTTGAAGCTATTAAGAGAATATACATATGCATAAAAAGTATATCTAGATGAATAGACTGTAATATTATTTTGAGTAATGGTACCATTTGTGATAAATGTAGAAATCTTGCTTCTTCTTTCTGACTTCTGTACCCCTATCTATTTTAAAAAGGATGTGTTGTTGAATTTAAACACCAATCTAGCCTATTTGTTGAAAATATTTATTTCAAAAAATATTTATTAAGTATCTTCTAAGTGTCAGACATAGTTTTAGTTCTTACAATAAAGCAAAACAAATTTCCACCCTTGAGGACCTTACATTCTGAGAAGGGAGACAAAAATAAATAAGCAATTACATAAATTATATATTACAGTGGAAGGTAGTAAGTGGTATGAAAAAAGAAAAATAATGGAGCAGGTTATTACTAGGTATGGGGTCACGTTGTAACAGAAAATAGAGTGCTTAGAGTTGGCCTCAGTAAAAAGTTAATATATTTTTCAAAAACAAGAAGAAGGTAGGAAAATTAGTCATGTGCATATTTAGAGAATGAGTGTCTCAGAAAAAAACAATAGCTAGGGCAAGGACCCTAAGTCAGGAGCAAGGCTGGTGGGGTTGAGGTACAGCAAGGTCAGTGTAGCTGGAATAGAGTGAGGTATATAGGAAAGCAGAAATGGAGGACAGAGGGCTGGTCACGCTGACTTTGTGTGCCAGTTATCAGTTTTTGGACATCCGTGTTTTACTCTGAGTTTAATGAGCACCACTGCAATGTTTTGAGATGAGAGGTGACATGACCAGTTTAAGCTTTTAAATGGATTCCTTGGCCGTTGCATTGAAAGTAGAATGACGGGGCTAGGGGGAAACCAGGGACCAGTTTGGAGGCAAAAGAGATGACAGAACCAGAAGGCAGCAGTCGTGGCAGAGACAAATGGTCAGGACGCATATAACCCCACACCTTCTAGACAGTTTTTACTTTCAGCTTCACTTCTACAATATGCAGACCTTGTCTGACTTGCTCACAATTATATTTCTGATTACCCTGTTTAAGAGCAGATGCAGTATACATTCAGGAAGTATTATTTTTATATATGAAATGAAATATTAGAAACAAAACTATTTCTTATCTAGTGTATAATCTCACTATATTGTAAAGATTTCCCACATGAAACTCAACACGTCCCTATAGGTTTAGTGCTGTTGTCACCTCCACATTGGTGGTGAGAAAACTGGGACCCAGAATGTTTGTATCACCTACCCAAGCCTGGTCAGTGGCAGAGCGAAGTGTCTGAGCAGTCTGATTGCAAGGTGTCTGCTCTCAACTCTATGCAATACCGCCTTAAAGAACTGTAAATCCCAATGCACATAATTCATGGGCTCTAAAATGTGAGGTTTTATGCTTGGCATCTGTTCACTTTCATAACTGCAGAAACATGATAGGTAAGCTACACAGACACTAAGATAAAATGTACTTTCTTTGTGACATTAAATCACCCACATTAAGGAAAGCTAAAAATGTGCTATAAAAAGAAGCAAATTGTTAGTGACAGCAATCAAAATTGTATCTTTTATTTTTATTCAGCTCTGAAATATGTTGGATCGGAAAATGCACCACGAGCAATATGTTGTCTGAAAAACTAAAGTGGCTTTCTGGCAAACTAAGATAATACATCTTCTCAGTGTAATATTTTATTTGAATGCATAGAATCGTTACATTTAAACTTAGTAATGCTACATTTTTCCAGCTCAGTTGGTGGTGCATATTTTGAGATATATGACCGAAGAATCCAATTATACACCTCATGGTAAGGGCACACTGAACATCTAAAGAAGGGAATTATTTAGAAATAAAGCACACTGTATTTTTACTTCACAAAGGAAAAAAATAAAGCCACACAATTGAAGATTAATGAACCACATGTAAAATATAGTGAATAATTTATTTGGTAAAATAGAAGGAGCACATTAAAGAAGTATGTGAAAAATTAGCATTGTCATTTCTGGAGTGTTTAATATTATAGTAAAATTGAAATACAAAAGGGGATGTAGTGTTAGTTAAGATGGACCATTTTATCAGCAAAGAGTAATGATCCAGACATGCTGATGTGTTTTTGATAGCACAGGGCTGTCATGAGCTTCCTCAGGTCCATTGAATATTAAGAAATCCCTGTAAAGAAGGTTTTTTTGTCTAGAAATCAAGTTAGAAATAGACATGGCACAAATGAGGCATTTAAAGGTCGTGCTAACATTTGAAAATTTTGAGTTTTTGAATTTAAAATATGTGTCTTCTTTTCACATTGTATAACCATATATATATCTATATATATATCTGTATTATCGATTAAATAATACTCTGAAAATGTGTCGCAGGAGAACACATTTTTGCCCATTGTCCTATTATCACTGAAATTTGCATCTAAAATGTAAAAACTGGTTCATTCTGCATACTTCCATGCCATGTATCTCACCAAATGACTTGGCAAAAGTTGTAACCAAGATAATCAAATATCATATTGCTTGCACACACCTTACTCAAGAAGCCCTGTTAGCAACAGGAACTTTGTTTATTTTTTATTTTTTGTGGGTACCGGGGGGTCGACCTCAGGACCTCGCGCGCCGACAGGCACCCATGCCGCTGAGCGATATCACCGGCCCTTTTTTCGTATGTGGGTTCTGGGAGTCGAACTCGGGGCCTCGCGCTTGCAAAGCAGTCGCTTAAGCCGCTGAGCCATCTCACCAGCCCAGCAACAGGAACTTTGAACATTCAGAACTGCTGGGCACTGAAGAGGAGTGGAAATCAGAAATCATAGAAATTTGTTTTCACAAACTGCCTGATCAAAACTTTAATCAAAAGAAGACATCATCAGAAGTTGTTATGATTCCCAGACCTGATTACAACATATTTACAAGTATTATTTGACCGTCTGATTTACACCAAGAAATATTCAAAGCTGTGGATGGAGGAAATCAAAGATGAATAAACTCAGTGGTTGTAAGGAATTAACCAGTACAGATTTTCCTCAGGCACTGTTGGGGGACTGGGGACGTGGTTGTGACCAAGATAAAGGACCTAGCCTTGAGGAGTTTAGGTCATGAGGGAGCTGGTAATAAACAAGCACTTGAATAAATAAACATATACTGTTAACATGTAATTTCATATGATGAAAAACATAATGATGAAAAATAGACTACTGTAGGGGAAAGAGACAGGATTCTAGCGGAAATCCTGTTGTAGATGTGGCTGACAGGACCTTGCTGAGGTCATGACATTTTCATTAAGGTCTGAATGACTTTTATGCATAATTCATGAAAAATAGCAGAAAAGAGAGTTTCTCTGCTCTGAGGCAGAGATGTGCCGGGGAAGCCAGAGTCCACAAAGAAAGCCAGCGTAACTAGAACAGACCGCACAAAAAGGAGCGGAAAGTCCATGAGGCTGAAGTCACGAGGAGTCAGATTGTGTATCATCATGATAAAGGTTTTAGATTTTGATGTAGACATGATGAAAGGTCATTTGCAGGCTGAGCATGCAGAATGACATCATCTTATATTTTATAAGACCACTCAGCTGGAAATATTTTTGAAGGTACAGTTGATGCTTGCTGAAAGGGAGAAAAATAGTAATGAAGGTTAATGCCTATTCTTTTGAGCAACTTGTTGATTCTGGTTGCCTTTTACCCTGATGGGGAAAACAAGATTTGGGGCTTTATTGAAGGAAATCAGAGATTCAGTTTCAATGGTATTAAAATGGAGGTGGCTAGGAGCCTTTGGATACATGAGTCTGAATTTCCTGAGAGAACTGCAGATAAAAACTAGGGAATCATATACATCTAGGGCTATTATTTATTTGTTATACATGTATGTACTTCTTTTAGTGGTGGGGATAAAACACACTGCTTAGCACATGCTAGGTAAATGCTCTACTATTGAGCTATATCTCCAGCTCCCTATGAATGGAACTTAAAGCCTTAATGTAGAAGGAAATTTCCCCCCATGGAATGAATACAGATAGACAAGTTTTGGAAGTATGAGAGTCCTCAATGTTTAGACAATAGGAAAGTGACATGATATCATAGCAGTCAACATAGAAGGAGGAGAGCTAAGAAAATACCCATGGATATTGAAGGTTGTTCTAACTATTTCTTAATAACAGTCCAAAGGTTTAGTGCCATAAAACAGCAAACCATTTTCTATATTTATGATTCTGAGCCATCATTCATTCATACAGGACAAAGTAAGAATGGTTTGTTATGTCTGAGACCTCAGCTAGGGTGGCACAAATAATTGGATATGCCTGGATCACATGTCTAGGGCTTTAGTTCTTCTCTGTCCCACTATGTGCTAGTTTGGACTCCCTCAAAGCACGGTGCTCTCAGAGTAGTCAAATGTAGTGTATTTTAGGACTCTAAGGAACCAGAGTAATAGTTGCCGTTCCCTAAAATGCTAGGACCAAAGTAGTGCAAAATCTCCTCTACCATAACCTGTTGATTAAATTAGTATTCACATTCATTCTATATTTGATTAAAGAGGAAATAGGCAACTCCTAACAATCATCAATTTCCCTCTCTTTCTTATAGTGGTTAACAATTAACAATTAGCGCATTTACAATGTGATCACCACTGAAATAGAAGTGTACACCAAGTGGTTGTGAGGACAAGAAAGTGCTGTGTCTGGAGGATTAGAAGGCTCCACAGCAGGACCTATTTTTGAGCTTCAAAGACAAGAGGGAGTTTGCGGTCTAGAGAGGCAGGGATAGCGTGTGCAAAGGTGTGTTTCACTGAAGACCAGATTGTGCTGAAAGAATGAAAATGTACCTGAGTGCAGCCATGCTAGGAAAAACTTTGTCCAGTAGATACTGGGTGTCACTGGATATTTTTATTAAAAATTCTTCCTATCAACATGAGGGGTGAATGAGTACGGAAAGATGGGAGGCTGAAAAATCATATAGGACCATATTCCAATCAATTTGGGGGTTAACTGCCTGAAGTAAGCTATAGTGTATGGGAATCCATAGGAGAGGAAAGATTTGACAAGACTGAATAGATAGAAGACATTGCCTCTTGGGTGTGAAAAAGATTAAGGGGTTAAGAATAACTTTTAGTGAAATAGACAGTGAGGCCTATTTCACAGATTGCATCCATGATTCTGTGGAATCTGGTTGATCTATGATTCCATGGAGCAAGAAGTAGTCTTTTAACTTTGGAGGATGGAATGACAGTTTGCATTATGGGTCTATTATTTAGTTATTTGCTGAGCACTTACTAGATGCCTGTCATTGAACCAGGCTTTAGGGAAACAAAAATGAATGTTGTGGTTCTTACCATAGGAGGGACTCTGAGTCTTGTGAGGTTGATTTTGTCTTGCTGGGTTTCGAGAGGCCTCCAGAACGTCTCAGAGCTTCTCCAGCAGGAGAAGAAAAGGCACTGCGGAGTTCAACTGCACGCCTGTGATCTGCAAAAGCTAGTCAGGATCCAAACCACTTTTACTATATTTCCCTTGATGTTTGGTTGCCTTCTCCTTTCTACTCCTGAGCTTTCATCCAAGAGAAATCAGCTTTTGCTTTGCAAGGTAAAACATTGATCCAACCTTCAGCCTGAACGTTCTCTGCTTATTGAGCCCCCCAGGCAACTTCACATTTGCAATTTCATCCTGCTTCTTTGTGAATTTCTTCAGAAAGAACTTCCCTGTACACACTGTTTCTCTGAACAGTCTCTAACTTTTTATACTCCTAGCCAAACCACTTTAAAATTCCTGTTTTTTTCCACAAATTTTTCAAGCTTTAACCCTTATGAAATGGTACTGAGCTAATCTTTTTTTTTTTTTTTTTTTTTTTTTTTTTTTTTTTTTGTGGGTACCGGGGGTCCACTTCAGGACCTCGTGCGCCAGCAGGCGCCCATGCCGCTGAGCGATATCACCGTCCCTTTTTCGTATGTGGGTTCCGGAAGTCGAACTCAGGATCCCGCGCTTGCCAGGCAGGCGCTTATGTCGCTGAGCCATCTCACCGGCCCTACTGAGCTAAGCTTGCCTTCAGATTTCTTTTTTTTTTTTTTTTTTTTGTGGGTACCGGGGGGACGACCTCAGGACCTCGCGCGCCAACAGGCACCCGTGCCGCTGAGCGATATCACCGGCCCCTTTTTGGTATGTGGGATCCGGGAGTCGAACTCGGGCCTTCGCGCTTGCAAGGCAGGCGCTTACGCCGCTGAGCCATCTCACCGGCCCTTGCCTTCAGATTTCTGCAGCGTAGTATGTGTTAGGGTCAGTTTTAAATTAATGCTGCGGCATGTGTCCTTGTTAGAGATGGAAAATTTGTGGCTGGGAATGAAGCTAAATCCTATTCCTTGATTACTTATTTTACAATTTCTAGAAACATGCACATGTGGATTTGATTCTCAAAAGTAGCAGTATGAGGCCGGTGAGATGGCTCAGTGGCGTAAGCGCCTGCCTGGCAAGCGCAAGAGCCCGAGTTCAACTCCCGGAACCCACATACGAAAAAAGGGCCGGTGATATCGCTCAGCAGCACGGGCGCCTACTGGTGCGCGAGGTCCTGAGGTCGACCCCCGGTACCCACAAAAAAAAAAAAAAAAAAAAAAAGTAGCAGTATAAACTTGAACAGTTCAGTAATCTCTTTAGCCTGAGTTTATTCAGTTTTAAAATGGGACCAATAGAAAGGAAGATACTTAGCTATGACACGCAAGATATCAGGGAAATCATGGGGTACAAAACCAGAAAAAGTCTCATGCACACTGAGTTTGTAATCTGTTATATTTGTTATGAACTGAGCTATGCTTCGCCCCCACTTCACACATTGAAGTTCTAAGCCCCAGTGTTACTGCATTTGAGGATAGGGCCTTTATTAGCTTCAGCAGTTGGGACAGATTTCTCTGCCTTCTCTTAACTCAAATAAAGTGGCTCAATTCCTTCTGAAATATATGTATTTTCAGGGGAGGAACTATGCCTTGTAATCATCTGCTATTAAAATACAGCTTTTAGTTATTTTTTATTTCCCTAGTTTCTATATTCAAATAATTCTACACTTTGTGACTTTGCTCAGACTCTTTTGAAATCTGGCTGGAAGAGCCCCATGGAAAAGCTTTTGGAGTGAGGACAAAATGTGTACTATTCCCAGGTGCCAGAGTGATCTTAAATGCACGTGTCACAGGTAGGTGCCAGATTACCTACCATGTGCTCAGGTTCCTTGGACAGGAGGCAAGTATGCTAAGCATTTTACCTGCACTGTGTAATTTCCACTGAGCTCTAGGCCATCATTCCATTTTATAGATAGGAGAACTCAGATGGGAGAGATAAGATAACTTGTCTATGGTCACATAAGTATGTAAAAGTGGAGATTTAAACTTATGTCTATGTACTTTAGAGTTCAGCCACTTCACTAGGAATCTTTTCTGATTTCCAAGGTAAATTTAAAAAATTATCTCTCTCATTACTTTCTAAAAATCAATTTTTACTAAATATTTCATTTATACAGAAAAGTCATAGAATAATATAATGAAGAGAACGCCTAACACCTAGATTTAATGTGTTAGTTATTCATTATTTTTTTTAGATCTTTTTTCTCTCTTTTTAAGAAATAAATGATATATAACAAACAAACAATGTAGAAACTTAATCATGTTACCATCTATAGACTATTTCATTGATTTTAACTACTGTTGGGTATTTGGTTTCATAAACAGGGGATAGGTAATCATTTATTTATCATCTCTTCTAACGACAGACTTTGATATGTTTCCATTTTTATCTTGCAAAAAAATTCAGCAAAAATATCTGGAAGTAATGACATAATTTTTCCCTTTCGTTGGCAGGAATTTCAGATTATCTAACTCAAAGGGCCAATTCTTAGCCCAGGCACACTGCCACTCTTTAAAAAGATTGCGTTTCCTAGGCAATTTTGCTACTAGGTGTCACCATGTCACTGGTCAATGAGATATTAACAAATCTTTGTGTGGTATTTCAGGAAAGCCTCCCTACGTAGGAAAAGGGGAACTCTTCTTCCTCACTTTTTCTTTCCTGCAGCCTAGCATGCAAACACAATGGCTGGAACTTCGCCTTGAGTACAAGCCCAATCCAGAATTGGTGGAGCAGCAAGAAGAGTGCACTGGTGACTGCAAAGTGGCCTGAACAAGATGTTGTTTTTCAGAATGAACATTCAATTTTTAATAATAAAGTTTGTACTTTGCTTTAAAAAAAGAAGCCTGCTGCCTGGCAAGCTCAAGGTCCTGAGTTCAATTCCCAGTACCAAAAATAAAATAAAATGAAATAAAATATATAAAATGAAGCCTGGATAACTGAACAAATAATGAAAAAAAAAAAGTCCCCAAATTGTATGATGCCTATAAAGAAGATGCTTCCTTTATTTTAAAAGAAAAGGAACATTTATTGAGACTATTCAGAAGAAATAAAGAATAACAGATATCAGAATACCAAATCCTCAGATGAATCAATAAAAATACTTTGAGTTTTCCAAATTTTCTCTTGTTACATTTATTGTCAAGTAAGAACTCTCTTTGATTCCTCTTTAGGAGCCAAGTATCATTAGATATGTAGCAGAACATTTATTTTTCATGTTGTGTGCAAAAATTTTACAATCACTCTCTTAAAACCCAACAAAGTCCCTGCCTACACAGGTATTTTCTGTAGTATTTGAAACATATGTCTGATGTTGTTGGCCATATGTCCTAGAACTCTAACTGACACATTCATATGATGACCCAGACAGGATTTCAATGACCTACTCAATTTAAATTTTTATATTTATAAGACCTATACTAAGATTATAACCTTAAACCTCAGTATTTTATTGTACAAAGGAGTGACAGTAATGACCCTGTCAAACTATTCAGGTTTATAAGATACCTGCAGTGTACAAATTTACTTTTGCCTGTGAATATAATAATATTGCAATGCACACTGTTTCAAGTGAGCTTGATCTCTCTATGTTGCATTCATGGTTTTCGTCTCTTAATTCTTAGAAAACAGCTTTAAAGAAGCAGATGGTAAGTGGATGAATAAAGGCACCATTTGTGATTCTATAATTATTTAGCTGCCTAAACCACAGAGATTAGTTGGTAACTACCTACCCCCAAAGAGATAGGATATCTGAACTCCCTCCAAAAGTGTTAATACAAATTATTATCTTCACCATATAACTGTGTTTAAGCAAAGAACATATTTCAGGGATAACTGTCAAGGTATTTTTGTTGGTATTTTATAGAAGAAACAAATAAGATCATTCTACTGTCACCACTAAAAGACGTAACTTTGGAACTTTATCCATTAATTATGCCATTAACTCAGTCCATGTTCCGGATGACTTGTGTAGCTGTTTACGCAGACAAGGTAGAATAGATGGATTTACTATGGGTGAGACTGAATTTTGGAGATAGGAAAATGTCACTAGACTCATGCATTGACAGATATGAAATGGAATCATGTGAAATTGCTAATAATTGACTGTTTTTGACTTTCAAAATGGCAATTTCATCTTGCTTAATCCAATAGTAATAGTTTTTAAACTATATTCTTTAAGCAATAAGGGTTTAATATATATTCAATTACTCAATCCTCACAGATATTCAGTGTGTTGTATATTGTAGTTGTCCCTGTTTTACAGATTACAAAAATGAACTAATGAGCTCTGCAATGTTCCTCGGATCACATAGTGTGTTAGATTTCTATTACTGTGACAGAGTACCTGAGTGGGGAGAAAACTTAAATTAGGAAAGTCTTGTTTTAGCACACAGTTGCAGAGGTTTTAGTCCATGGTAGGCTGGCTCTATTGCTTTGGGCCTAAGATGAGGCAGAATACCACAGTGGGGAAAGCATGTGGTAGAAGAGTCTACTTACCTAATGACAGCCAAGAAGCAGAGAGGAAGAGAGCATGTACTGATGGGCTTCCTCCTTCTGTTTTGGTCTCACCTAGGCCTTCGCCCACTGGAAAGTGCCACTCACATCGGGGCAGGTCTTCGCTATCAGTTTGCTGTACCACATGCTAATCATCTCTGGAGATATCCTTACAGACCTACACAGAAGTGTGTGTGACTAATTTCCTAGGTGTTTCTCAATCCAATAAAGTTGAAAATCAAGATTAATCATCACACACACACCATCAGTCAGTTTTGGAATTGGGTTTAGAATCCAAATGCTCCAGCTCTGATGCTCAGGCTCTTATTTCATGGGCTGCCCTTGTTCTAAATTTAGGCTATAAAATAAAATCGGTCAAAATTCACATTTCCGTTTTGAACCGCAACATGCCTCAGATTTCTATCCATTGGCCAGAAGATATACTCAATTCCATACCCATATTCATGACATTTTCTTGGACAGCTCCATCGAGATGGACTCCACATTTCTTCCACTCAGCATCTCCAAAGAGAATGTCATCTTCCTCCACTCTGAACACTAGCCATAGCAGAATGCTGTTTTTTATTGGACTTCTCCTCTATTTCAAGTTACAAGCTTAATTATTACTTCCTGGTCTTTCTCTTATCCAACTTCTCTCCAACGCCACTGCCAAAGTGTTTCACCAAGACAAGACAAAAGACAACACATCAATGATGGAGTCAATTTTTTTTTTTTTTTGTGGGTACTGGGGCGTCGACCTCAGGACCTCGCGCGCCAGCAGGCGCCCATGCCGAGCGATATCACCGGCCCCTTTTTCGTATGTGGGTTCCGGGAGTCGAACTCGGGCCCTCGCGCTTGCGGGGCAGGCGCTTAAGCCGCTGAGCCATCTCACTGACCCTGGAGTCAATTTCTGAATATGCAAATCTAATCATATTATGCCTCCTCTTTTTCTCCTGTAGCACTTTAATGTAATACTTATCACATGGTTTGCAACTTTTCACTGATTTTTTTACTGTCCTTGTTAGTCCTAAGTTCCACATAAGAAATGTTATCACTGTTTGTAGCCACATTGATAAACTACAGTCCTGTGTTATACATGGGAATAAATTTCTTTATGTAATTAAGGTGCTTGTCACTTCTGCAACATTTTTATCTCAACTACCCAAATTACTTGCCTGTTCATTTCTCCACATACTTGGCATAAAGCACTTGAGTGGCCCCACAAGATCTGTAACTGTTCTACGGTTTTGCTTTGCCGTTGGACAGATCAATCATCTATGATTTATAACACATTTCTAAGTTACTATAAACTGATATTTTAAGGCAATTGAAATAGCATCCTTATAACAGTCCCAGCTCTTTTGAACAAATTAAAAGAGATCAGGATTATTTCAATAGAAGGTATAAATAAAGTGAAGTCAATTTCCTCATAGTATCATACCCATATAATTTATCAGCATATTGAGATTCTTTATTATACTCAGATGAAGATATTCATGGTTGCATTTGTCATGCACCTACTCCTCACTTGGTATAAATAATCCCCTTGGTTAGGGTGTGCAGTGTGCCAAAATGCTGTGGTTTATAATATAAAAGCTCTTGTTTCATTTAATAGAGTTTTAGTTTTTCAGTGTGTTGGTGGGTAACATTCCTATACCAAAGGGGAAAAGTGTGTGAGCTTCCTGTGTTTTTTGAGACATGCATATTTCCTGAAAGCCACCATACCTTTCGTGTTTGGTTCAATCTTTAGAGACTTTTGGCCGTATCTCATTAGAATTAGAGATTCTGGGACATTGGGAAGGCTGGTGTTGGTTATAAGAGATCAGTTGATAACAGAAAACAAGGAAGAATTTGGTTTGGCTTCTTTGTTAAAAAAAAAAAATCTCAGAAAAATAGACAGCACCAGAGCTTTTACCAGTGATTAGTCTAGTTCTATCAAACAACCTATGTAAACTTGACTCATCCTCTATAATAATTCAAAGCTGGCCAATTGAGGTCACATATATATTCTTCTTATCCTTCCTGGTGGCCAGGACCATTTTTTACCTACTCCTGACCACGTGGGAAAACGTTCGGCTGCTTTTCCTGCCACACCAGGTTGCAAGTGATGAACCAGACTTTCTCAAGCTGATTGGACATTCTACAGACATTTCTGTTTTGCTTCTTCTGTTTGGCGTGCTTGAGATGGGGGGCTATAATCTTGCTCTCACCTTGGGATGTACCTGGGAAGTGAGACAAAAGGTACAACCCATCTAAAGCTTCTATCACTTCTGTTTCACCAATCCTGTCTGCCCAGAGGTGGAAAGTAAGAACAGGATGCTATCTGACCAAGCTCTCTCATTTTTACTCTGACTCTCTTCATCCCTCACTTAGCAAGTCTTATTTAGTCTCACAATTAACAAAATAGTTTTATTTGGATCATATATTTTCTAAGTCATCTTCTCTTATATGTGGTTCTTATCTTTCAGTTTCAAAACTCAAGAATTTGCCTTGCCTGCTGTTATTTCTCCCATTTCACTCCTTCCTAAAGGAAAGTAAGTGCTAGATATTCTTATTGCTTCTTATTGCTTGAGGGAAGAAAAGCAATTAAAAGTACAGGAAAAAAATAGTGGTTACTGTATTGAAACATCTTTGCATTATATGAAATTTCATCTGGTTGTTTTTATTATAGTTCTAAACCTTGCTACAGTGAAAATAATTCTGATTGATTAAGGCTAATACTTAAAGTATTTTTTTATTAATTAAGTTTATTAGTATGTTTTGAGTATACATAATGATCACATTCATCATAGGGAATTTGTACTTGTACATGATCTAACTTGATTTTTTTTCCCATTCCTCTACTTATAGTATTATTAAAGCATTAAAAGAAGAAAATTTTAAAACATACAGTCTTTCTCGTAATCTTATGTGAGAATCACACTATACCTAAAATAGGCTTCCTCTATGTGCTTGAGTTGCTCTGTGTTATATTTCTTGCTTAATAAATATATTTGGTAACTAGCATACCAAAAAACCAGGCTGTCCAGATGCCTAACATTATGTATCATTTTATGTTATATTTTATTTATTCATTTGCTTTAAAAAGTTAAATCTAGCCCTGCAATTACTTTTTTTAATACGTGCCATTTTAAACTAATGAGAAAGGGGAATAAAAACAAAACAAAAGGGGAGTAGCTGAGTCAAATGGATTTCTCTTTTTAGTTTTTTGAGGAATATGTATATTGATTTCCATAGTAGTTGTATCAGTTTACACTGCCACCAACCAATGAAGATGGGCTCCACTCTCTCCATACCCTTGCCAGCATTCATTATTGGTTTGTTTCCTGATGGTAGCCATTCTTTCTGGGGTGATATGGAATCTTAATGTTGTCTTAATTTGCTTAATTTTCTCAAATGGTCAGTGGTGTTGGACATTTTTTTCTTGTATTTGTTGGCCATTTGTATTTCTTCATTTAAGAAGTGTCTACTCATTTTTGTTTGTTTTTGCCAATATCATGCTGTTTTTATGACTATGGCTTTGTAGTATAACTTGAGGTCCAGGGTTGTCATGGCTCTCGCCTTGCCTTGATGCCCAGAATTGCTTTTGTTACTGTAGGTCTCTTCTGGTTCCATACAAATATTAGGATTATGTTCTCCCGTTCTATAAGAAATGTTATTGGTATTTTGATTGGGATTGCATTAAATCTATGTAACAGTTTTGGCAGTATGGCTATTTTTACTACATTGTTTCTGCCAATCAAGGAACAGGGGATATTTTTCCATTTTATGATACCCTCTTCATTATCTAATTTAATTTTGATAACAAATGCCAAGTGAGTTTCAGCAACTAAATGTTTTCTTGACGTGTATCTGGATTCTACTTTGGATCTGCTCTGGTTCTGCAGAAGGAAAGCCTCTTTTAGAAACTTGTCTTTATCTACCGCCTTACTATTACTAGTGCTTTGCTGCCCTCTCTGCAAAATCCTCTATATTTACTATCCCTCTAGTGTCTCTTGCTCTGGTAACTTTTCTTGCCTGTGTATCTCCACTAGTTGAAAGTTGCACTGTTTTTCATCTACTAACTATTCTCTGGTAGGCTGAAAGTCTCCTGTTAATGGTTGCAACCCTTCGCACTTCCTATTATATTCAGTTCTCACCATCCGTCCTCACTTTTCTTGGGCTCGCTGCACTACCTCTCCTTCCGATTAAGGCTATGTGCTTGGTGACTTCTGCTTTCCAGCTCTCCAAGGACATCACTAGTCAAGAAGATCTCACTTTTCACTCAGTATCACCAAGACTTTGTGTTTTTTGGATATAGTTTCTTCTCAGGATGACAGAAAAAATATTTATCTTGTGTTACTGTGAATTTGTAAAGTGCTGGGTTCTGTGCCTTCTCAATTAATATAGTCCTCTAAAGTAACTACCATTATCAGCATTTACAAATAATTTGTTTTCCTATAGTCTCTGCTAGAACTAGCAAGAATCAAATTACACTAATTTCAGAAACCATCTGAAAGAACTTAGCACCTCTTAACCTTTTTTTTTTTTTTTTTGCCTAGTTGTTTTTCAACATTTAAAATTTCCAGATACAGTTCCTGAGCTATCCAAGGCTTCAAAATAAACCTATGACCCACAAATAAAATAAACATTTGCAACAACTATTTCACATTACTCTACTTAGTTAAATAAGTTCTTATTAGTTTAAAATGGCACATATTAAAAAAACTAATTACAGGGCTAGATTTAACTCATTAAAGCAAATGAGTAATAAAATATAACTTAAATGTATACATAATGCTAGGCATCTGGACAGCCTGGTTTTTTGGTATGCTGATTACCAATTCTATTTATTAAGCAAAAAATATAACAGAGTGACTCAAGCACATAGAAGAAGCCTATTTTAGGTATAGTGTGATTCTCACATAGGATTATGAGAAAGACTACATGTGTTAAAATTTTCTTCAATGCTTTCATAATACTATAAGTAGGGGAATGGGAAAAAAAGAATCAAGTTATATCATGTACAGGTACAAATTCCCTGTAATGAATGTGATCATTAGGTATATCCAAAATGTACTTATAGCATAAATATACCATGTGTGGCATGAGGATCACAAGTCAGAGGCCAGCCTGGACAACTTTGTGAGACTTTATCTCAAAATAAACTAGAGTGGGGATGAAAATATTTCACACTTTTAATTTATGGAGGAATGATTATTTTAAAAACTCTAGTTTTGGGGTCATAACTTGTTTATTTGTCAATCCTATTTATAGATTTTTATTGTTTTTGAATTCACATCTTTCTATTAATTTTTCTAAATTTATTTTTCATTCACTCAACTATTGGTAAATCATGATTATGATACTAATTGATTAATATTTCAAAGTGCAGATGTAATTCTTTCCTTATAAAATTATGGATAGCTCTATAAGCTGTGATAAAAATATAATCAATGTTTAAATTTTAAAAATTTATTAAAATAAAAATCACGTTGTAATTTATCCCCCTCAAAATACTCTCCCTTGCTTCAAACACACTTATTCTATCATTCCTGCCACTTTCTGAAGCACTTATGGCAGTCCTCTTTCATGTCTTTAATTTATGCTCTCATGACTGCCTCAGTGTCCTGAACTGATTAACAATGGCGATTGTTACACAAAAACATTAGAATGTGTCCTCATCCACTTTATTCACTGGATCTGGCACCGTGCAACTTCTGGCTTTTCCCCCAAAGTCAAAATAATCATGAAAAGTAAATGTTTTTTTACTGTAATAAGTTATTTAAACAGTCACCATACTTTTTATCATATTTTGCATATCTAATACCAAAGAAATCAAGTGAACTGTTAGGATGTATCTTTGTGAATATTTTAATGATTCATGTAAATACAGGTTGTTCATAGGTATTATGCTCCAAATTGCTCACCAAATATGAAATATAGTCTATAATTATGCTTTTTAAACCTCTTATTTTAAGAAAAAAATTATCTGAATCAGATCTCTGTTTCTGATACTTCTGTTTTTATACAAGGAATAACCTCTTATTATACGCTTACTAGATACTGCTCTATTTAAAACACATATGAGAAAGGTCATTTTAGAGACACAAAGAAACATAAATCAACTATCACTTGAAAATAACTTACTTTTTTCTCTTAATAATACTTTATACTAACATGAATGGAAAATATAAAAAGTGATATAAAATGAAAAATTGCCAAAAATATCACCATAAAGATAAAAAACTCATTTTGATATATTTTCTTTCAGCGTTTCTTCTCTCTCTATATAAATTGGCTGTAATTGGAATAATATTTTGTATTTTTCTTCTCACATTTAGCATTGCCATTTGCATTTTCCTATATCAATAAAATTTGTTTTAAAACAGAATAACTCTGGGGCTAGTAAGATGGCTCAGCGGCGCAAGTGCCTGCCTGGCAAGCGTGAGGTCCTGAGTTCAACTCCTGGTACCCACATACAAAAATATGGCCGGTGATATCGCTCAGCGGCACGGGCGCCTGCTGGCCTGCGAGGTCCTGATGTCAACCCCCAGTACCCACACACACAAAAAAAAACCCAGAATAACTCTGAATGGTGTTAAGAGCTGTGCTCTCACATGACATAGGGAAGAAAATGGACCAAATGAGACCACCGGGGCGGGGAAGGCTCCCCAGCAGCACATTTGAACTATGAGGCTGTGAGGCTTAGCTCTGTATCAACTCAGTGGCCATGGCTGTGAGAGTGACTGTCAGGTTGAGCCTGGACACCATCGACAGTGGAATCAGCAGACTGAGTAAGCAGGTCACCCTGCCTTGCTATGTGTGCGGGGGGCAACAGAAGACACAGATAGGACAGAAAGCCAAGTAAGGGGAAGCTCCACTTCCCTGACGGATTGGATTGTAACATCATCTGTTCCTGCCTTAGGTTCCAACTGAGCTTTGGTTCCTTTGGAGTCTCTTGCCTGCTGGGCCTTTTTCCCCTCTCTAGAATTTGCATTTTTGGTTTATCTGGTTCTCAGGTCTTCACATATTCTTTTTTTAATTTTAAACAATAAAAACAGTGAAACAGAATTTCAAAACAAGATAATAGGAAATTAACAATTGTTAATATATGACGTATTACGTTTATTGATTTGCACATATTGAACCATCCATGCATTCCTGGGATGAATCCCACTTGGTCATGGTGTATAATCTTGACGATTTGCTGCATTCTGTTTGCTAGCATCTTTTTGAGGATTTTTGCGTCTGTGTTCATTAGGGAGATTGGCCTGTAGTTCTCTTTTTCGGTTGGGTCTTTCTCTGGTTTTAGGTCAGAGTAATACTCGCCTCTAGGAATGAGTTAGGGAGAAATGCTTCCCTTTCAATTTCATTAAAGGGTTTGAGGAGTATTGGCATTAAATCTTCTCTAAATTTCTTGTAGAATTCAGCCAAGAATCCATCAGGACCTGGCCTTTTCTTTGTTGGTAAGTTTTTAATTACATTTTCAATTTTGTTAATTGATATTGGGTTATTCAGAATTTTTATATCTTCTTGATTCAGCTTTGGTAATTCACATGTTTCTAGGAATCTGTCCATACCTTCTGTGTTTTCCATCCTATGCGAGTGAAGATTTTCAAGGTAGGTAGTGATGATCTTCTGAATTTCCACAGGAGCTGTAGTGATTTTACCCTTTTCATTCCTTATTGCATGAATTTGAGTTTTTTCTTTCCTTTTTTTGATAAGGTTGGCCAGGGGTTTATCAATTTTATTTATTCTTTTAAAGAACCAACTCTTTGATTCATTAATTCTTTGTATTGTTTTCTTAGTCTCCATTGCATTAATTTCTGTCTGATCTTTATAATTTCCTCCCTTGTATGGGCTTTGGGCTTGTCTTGCCCTTCTTTTTCTAAAAGCTTGAGGTGCAGCATTAGGTTGTTTATTTGTGATTGTTCTGTTTTCCTGATGTGAGACTTCACCGCTATAAATTTCTCTCTTAGAAATGCTTTCATTGCATCCCACAGGTTCTGGTAAGTTGTAATTGCATTTTCATTTGATTGTAGATATTGTTTAATCTCTTCTTTAATTTCATCTGTGACCCATTGGTTGTTCAGGAGAGTGTTATTTAATTTCCACGTGTTTATGGAGTTCTTGTGGTTTCTTTTGTCATTAATTTCCAATTTCATTGCACTGTGGTCAGAAAACATGCATGGGATAATTTCAAGTCCTTCGCATTTACTTAAGCATGTTCTGTGGGCTAGTATATGGTCTATTTTAGAGAACATGCCATGCGCAGCTGAGAAGAATGTGTACTCTGATGATGTCGGGTGGAACACTCTGAAAACATCTACTAAGTCCATTTGTTCACAGGTTTGGTTCAGTTCTGATATTTCTTTGCTGATCTTTTGTCTAGCTTATCTATCTCTTTGTGACAACAAGGTATTAAGGTCCCCCATTACAATTGTGTTATTGCTTATTTGATTTTTCATGTCTATTAATATTTGTCTTATATAGTTGGGTGCTCCCGTATTTGCATGTGTATTTATGATTGTTATCTCTTTGCCTTGAATTTTTCTCCTAACAAGAATGTGACCTTCTTTATCTCTTTTGATCATTCTGGGTTTGAAGTTCACATTGTCTGCAGACAGAATAGCTACCCCTGCTATTTTCTAGGTTCCTGTTGCACAGAGTATTGTTTTCCATCCTTTGACTTTCGGTCTATGAATTTCTTTTTGAGTTAAATGTGTTTCTTGTATGCAGCATATTGTTGGATCTTGTTTTTGATCCATTCTGCCAGTCTGTTTCTTTTGATTGGTGAATTGAGGCCATTTACATTGATGGTTATAACTGACATGTATTGGCTTATCTTTGTCATGTTATTTTCCTATGGTTTGCTCCCTACTTTTCCCCTCTGTTTAATTGCTTGCCCTGCTTGGTGGTTTCTTTCTGTTGTTGTTCTTGGAATTGTGGTCATTTTTACCTCTGTCTAGAATATCTTTCAGTACGCTTTGTAGGGTTGATTTGGTGATCATGAATTTCTTCAGTTGTTCTTTGTCATGGAAGTATCTTATTTCTCCATTAATTTTGAAAGATAGTTTTTCAGGGTACATCAGTCTGGGTTGGAAGTTGTTTTCTCTCAGGACTTGAAATACTTCACTCCAAGCTCTTCTTGACCTCTTATACTGAGAAGTCTGCTATGATTCTGATGGGCTTTCCTTTATAGGTGATCTATTTCTTTTCTCTAACAGCTTTTAATATTCTGTTCTTGTGCTGCATTTCTGGGATCTTGATTATTATATGTCTGGTTGTAGATTTATTTTGGTTATGGCTAATTGGAGTTCTGTATGCCTCACTTATCTGTATGTCAGATTCTTTTAACATGCTTGGGAAATTTTCTGCTATTACTTCTGCAAATAGTTTTTTATGTCATTTGTGTTGACTCTTATTTTTTCATTGACACTAAGTATTCTTATGTTATTTTTCTTTGCATCACCTTGCAGCTGTTGAATTGTTATTTCCTGATCTTTTGTTATTTTCAAGAGATCTTTCCTTTCGTGATCTCTAGCCACAATCCTGTCTTCAAGGTCTGAAAGTCTGTCTTCAGTTTTGTTCAAGTGGTTTTTCCAGTTTTCAGTGGAATTTTGCATTTCCTGGATATCTGTTTGAATCCATTTCATGCATTCTATTTCTTTCCTATATTGATCTATTTCTTTCCTGTGTTGATTCCTATATGGATTCTTTCCTAAGAGTGATCCACTCACTCTTTCCATTCTTTTCCTATCATCATTTATTTTTTTAATCTATCTCTACTCTAGATTTGCTGAGCAATTCCTTTATAAATGTTGACATTTCTTTTTTTTACCAGAGAGATTATTTCTGTTCTGATTTCCTCTATAGCCTCATGGATTTGCTTTTTTACTTCAGTTGCTATCATTTCAGAAATTTCAGTTGTGTGTCTTCCAATTTCTTCTATGTTGATGCCTCCTGGCCTTGTTCTGGGTGGGCTGGAGGTTGGAGAGTGCATCTTTCTTCTTCATCTTGTCAATTTTCTATTTAAAAAAATTTTTTTATTTTGTTTTCTGTGAAGATCCTTTTTTTCTGTAGTAGGTAGCTATAGCACTAGTATCAAGGCCTCTCTAGGAAAAGTCTGTTCTTCAGGGATGTCTTCTGTGTGTAGGAGGTTCTTGGTTTGTGTCTGTCATGAGATCCTACCTTCCCAATTAATTAAGAGTGGGATGTTGGTGTCTGTTTGGCTCAGTCCCCAGTCCTTTGGTGTAGGGCTGTGGTGAGGTTGTTACACCAGAGCTTCCCAGTATTGTTACACAAGGGAGAACATCTGATTACAACAGATGTGACATCCTAGCTAAAGTAATAAAATTAGCAATAACAATAGAATCAACCACAACTTAGAAACTGACAAACCATGGTAATTATTGATTTTGTACTTTAGACCATAGGAGCAGAGTCTATAGTTATATAACAGAACTGATTGTAAATTAGGAGTTTGTATGCAAAGTGTTTCCCCTTGGTAGAGTGGTTTTACCCCATGGTGGGAAAAGATAGGGAGCATAGTGTATAAAACAAAGATAACTGGAAAAGAAGAAGAAGCAAGGCTGGAGGACAAAGGATGATTGCACAAGGTTTAGGAAACTAGAGAAGGGTGTAGAAAAGAAAGATTGAAGGAGAGTATTCGAGGGATTATCTGAACTTGGTCTCTGGGTTTGGGGAGTGGGATTAGCTTTCTGTGGCTGGAGTTCTCCCCAGCCATTTAGAAAAGAGAGTAAAAAAAGAACAAAAGAGGGAAAAACAAAGTAAGAAGAAGAAAAAGAAAAGAAAAGGAAGAGAGAAAAATTAAAGAAAAAAAATTGAGAGAAAAGGGCCAGTTACCAAGTCCTGGATTCTTCCTGAGCTGGTTGCCAGTCTTGCGAGGCCTCAGTCACCTGTTGGCTCGTGTTGTTATTGTTACTTCGGACTTTTCACACCACTAGTCTCACCTGTTCATCCTGTGCACCTTAGTTGGGATCCTACTGTGTCACTGGTGTTCCCTGTGGTCTCTGGACCTTCCCAAATGGTTCACCTCAGTCGTGGCAGTAGCGATGGAAGGGGCGGCTCTCCTCTGCTCAGGGCTCCTACGGTGGTGGACAGGGGATGGACCAGATCCTCAGATTGAACTAGAGCTATATGAATAACTCTTCCAGGACTCCAGCTTGCCTACTAAAGATATTGGGGGTTTTCAGCCTCTTTGACTGCATGAATCAATCCCTTTTAAAATAAATATCTTTCTATAAATGAAATTAAATATAGTTCTATTTACCTAGAGAACACTGACTAACATACAAATGAGAGAGAGAGAGGAGTTAGCCAGGCAGGAGAACAAGTACAAAGGCTCAGAAAGGAAAATGAGGCCATCTGTTTGAAGATAATAAAAAAAAGAGAAGGGTGGGATAACTGAAGAACACAGGTCAGTGGTAGGAAATGGAGACTGAGAAGGAGGCTGAAGCTACAGCCTCCTGACAAGCTGTTCTCTTGAAAGTTCTATCTTTACCTGTTCATTCTCCCCACCACCAATGGATGATAGTGCCCTTGCATGTGCTAAAGGATATGCACGTGTTTAAGTTGAAAAAAACAAAAATTTGAGGGTGATGTGGAGAAGATGAGGTATGCTGAGTTGATGTGTTTTTGTGAGAAAAGAAGGAAAATGTCATTATTTAGAGGATGGGAAATGTGTACCATAATGTAGGTTGTGCTTTTTAAAATCACGGTACAAAAGTAACAGGCAGGTTGTAGGAATTTTTTTTAAGATCATGCAGCATGCAGTTTTTATAGGGTTACATCCAACAGTTTGAGGGGTAAGAGTTGTATTGGGCTGGTTTCTCTAGAAAAATGGGACACACACACTCAATACATATGTATCTATCATATATATGTATCATATATGTATGATTTATTAAAGGAGTTAGCTAAGAAGATTATGAAAGCTGACAAGTCCCATGACCTGATGTCTAGAAGCCAGAGAAGTTGGTGGTATCATTCACTTGGAGTCTGAAGGCCTGAGAACCAGGGGAACTGATGGTATAAATCCCAGTCTAAGGCTAAGACTGATATCCCAGCTCAAGTAGTCAGGCAAATAATATTCCCTCTTGCTCCATCCTTTTTGTTCTATTCAGGTTGACAGTTGATTGGGTGAGGTCTAGTGACAGGAGAGAAGGCAATCTGCTTCACTGAGTCCTCCAATTTCAGTCTCTTCAAGGAATATCTTCACAGACACACCCAGAAAGGATTGATAGCCAATGTCTGGGCACTACATGGCTTGGTCAAGTTGACACATAAAATTATCACAAGGGATAAGCCAAAACTATCTTAAATTAAGTAATTCTCTATAAATCGTTGATTCGTACCAGGTTGAAATATTTTATTCATTTGAGAAAAGCAAAAATTTATAATTGAGGAATTTTAATAGGCATTCTGAATTGTGTACCTAACTGATTAAATTCTCATCAAATCTAGCATTTTTTAATTTTAGAGCAAGAGCTTCTTTGGTTGTGAGCAAATAGACTATAATGTCAGCTTAAAGAAGAATCAAGAACTCTGGATAGAACTATTAAGATTTAAAGAGTTTGTGCAGAAGATAATAAGTAGAAGCTAGGGGAACATCGAGCAGCAAAACTTCAGAAACACACAGGAATCACACATCTTGAGATTTGTGTAGTTATTAAGACGCCTGTAGTCAGTATTTTGCATCCTGTGCTGCATACATTTGTCTGACCCTGGTAATGTCATGTCTGATGCTGTATAAAAAGTAATCTGTGGGTGTTTGTGGTCTGGACCTACATGTGGGTGAGAAATATACCTGAGGTTCTTAAAAAAGGGTTTTAATTTATAGCTGTCTAGAATTGTAAGGGTTTAGAAAACATATTTCCATGCTTCACCTAATCGAACTCTCAAAATAATTAATGTAATTATTGTAGAAGCTAAAAATTTACCCAGTAATACACAGCTAACAAAAGAGGAACTATAAACCATTGGTCTTCCTAAAGCTACATTTATTCACCATACCTGCTATGGCTTATATCTAGATGTCCCCCAAAGCCTCATGTACTCATAGGTGGGGCCTTTCAGTGATGGAGGGATCTAGGTTGCCATGGACTGCTACTCTGTGATGTTACCCTGCCTTGGAGCCAGCTGACTGTGGACTGAAACCTCTACAAACTGTGAGCTAAAATCAGCCTTTTCTCCTTTAACCTGTGGGTGTTGGGTATTTTGTCCCAGCAATGAGAAAGTAACTAAGACAATACCATCAGTCTAATGATATAAAGAACACTTAGCTTCAGATTTACTTTAAAATCAGCTCTCCTTATTCTTGGCCCTATCTGATGAAAGTAAAAATGATATCTTACTCCAAATGAAAGATCAAGAAAGCCAAAGAGCTAGGATTAAAATCTACACCCTTTTAACTTCAGAGCCTCTTGGAAATGTTCAACATTTTTAAATTCTTTCCTAACTTTCATTGTTTATATTTGTTACTTATATAGCTTTTGATATTAGAGTGATGGTTTCTATTTAAAATGTCCCCCAAAGTCTCAAGTGTTTGAAAGATGGTTGGATGGTGGGACACTACACTCACCAGTGGGCTTATCCATTAATGAATTCAGAAGCTGAATAGGCTGTTAGGCGGTGGGGCCTTCTTGGAGATGAGTCACTGAAGGAATGACCTGGAAGGGCATTTTCTTGTCCCCAACTCCTCCCTTCTCTCTCTGCTTCCTGCCTGCCATGGGTTAAGCAGCTCTTCTCTCTCATAGCTCTGCCATTCTGTTTCTGGTCTGGAACCAACCAACCATGAAATGAATCCTGTGAAAACCATAAGCCAAAATAAACCTCTCCACCTTTAAGTTTCAGATCTAGGGTATTATATCCCAGTGAAGGAAAAGCGACTAATACAATTAGTGGTAGTTTCTTTTTAAATTTTTGTAATAATAGGTCCCTGAAATTAAAAAATAAGCCAGTAGAAACTTTTGTAGAAAACCAGCCTCAAGCTCTGTTGGCTTTTCTGAAATTTTTTGGTATATCCTAAAGGAAATATGTTTAGGTGTGAATTTCAAGTGTATTCCATTTAACTACATAAATATTCATTGAGAACCTAATACATACAAATTGCCATGCTCAACATGCCATGTAAAACCATCACATGATTCTGCAATTCATTTTCAGGGCTTTACTTTTTCCTGTAAAGTATCCTTTTTAATCGGCAATTGGTGATACTCAGAAAGGTGCTCAAAATCACAAGAAAAAGAAGTAAAAATATGATAAAGTTCACATAAAAGGCTAATAAAAGAGATCAAAGATTCAGCAAATATGTTTTAATTATGAACAATGTGAAAGCAATTACTCAATATAGTCAAAGTACTTGCTGTTGAAGAAATAGACATTGTTTTCCACTGCCAAGTTATAGAACTAAAGGTGCGAGCTAGAATAGGCTTACCCTTTCTTCTTATGCTGGAAAATATAAAGCAACTCTTTAAGTGATTTGTAAACATTAGTAGTAACTTATTACTAGTTTAATAAGTGAATGTAAATCTCTAACAACTTGCACTTTGTTGCAGAGACAAAAGAACATGCACAATACTCTCACTTCTCTGTTTGCAGGCTAGCGGGATAAAAGTTCTAACAAAGATGGAAGGCTAAGAAATGATGTAACTCCCAGGAGACACCACAGTATGAATCATAATGTGTTCCACAGAACCTCTCTCGCTTGTTTTGACTGTTCGCCTGTGTTGGACCATCAAAATAAACAGGAACTAAGGCTACTTCTGTTTATGCTTGATGTTCACAAATACTATTTTTTTATTTATAGTACTGGGGATTGAACACAGGGTTTTCACACTGAGTTATATCCCCAGCCTTTTTTCATTCTTATTTTCAGATAGAGTCTTGCTAAGTTACCAAGTTGTCCAGATTGGGTTCCAGCTTGCAATCCTGCCTTAGCCTCTCAAAGTGCTGGGGTTGCAGGCATGTGCCGCCATGCCTGGCTCAAGTTATTATTATTATTATTATTATTATTATTATTATATTTTAGTTTGCTTTTGCTAAAAATTCTCTTTCTTTCTCTTTTATTTTGTATCATGAGGCATGGTATCCATTTCTAGAATGTAATGTAAAGATGCAGTAAAATAGATGGTAATGGAATAATATTGCACCTAGTATTGAGCTTAAGAAATAGGACAAAAAAAAAAAAAAAGAAATAAGACAGTTTTTAAAACTTAAGCTTTAAAACTTAAGCTTAAGTTTTAAAACTTGAGCTTAAAAAATAGGACTGGTTTTTAAAATATATCATCCTCTGTGATTTTTTTTTCTTCAGAATTTATGTATAAGTAATGCTTCACCAATCGTCACTGTTGTAGAGTAGCAAATTACAGTATATGAATATATCTTAATTTATCTGTTGCATGGATGATGAATATTTGGGCCAAATTCAGATAAGGTTTTCTTGGGTATCATGAACACACTGCTATAAACACTTTTTTTTTTTTTTTTTTGTGGGTACCGGGGGGTCGACCTCAGGACCTTGCACGCCAGCAGGCGCCCATGCCGCTGAGCGATATCACCGGCCCCTTTTTTTTATGTGGGTTCCGGGAGTCGAACTCGGGCCCTCGCGCTTGCTGGGCAGGCGCTTAAGCCGCTGAGCCATCTTACCGGCCCCTATAAACACTTTTTTACTAATTTAGTAGTTCTCTTTTAAGGCACAAAGTTTTCAGGAAAATGGACAAAATTAATGCAAATGTAACTTTGGAATGTAACTAGGTCTGTAATATTAAAAATAGTGCAGTTATATTTTACTATTACAACAAATTTTACATAATGGGAAACTGACATGAATGCATTCTCATTTTAAAATCATTGTGTGTTTTTTTTTTTTTTTTTTTTTTTTTTTTTTTTTGTGGGTACCGGGGGGACGACCTCAGGATCTCGCGCGCCAGCAGGCGCCCGTGCCACTGAGCGATATCACCGGCCCCTTTTTCGTATGTGGGTTCCGGGAGTCGAACTCGGGCCTTCGCGCTTGCAAGGCAGGCGCTTAAGCCGCTGAGCCGTCTCACCGGCCCTGTGTGTTTTTTTAAGTAGAAAATTTATGTAAGAAAATATTTAGATAATTTTTTTGATGAAAAAAAGAATTCTTTATAAAACAAATAATCCAAGTTGAGTTTATAAGGTATATTTGAAGCCACCTCAAAAGTACTAAAAGAAAAATTGGTATTTTCTTGTAAGACAATTGGAATCTTCTCTTCACCTCTATGCCTTATTGAACCTCATGAGGCAATGTCACAATACCCCTGAGCCATGAATGTTTGGCATTTATTTTGGATGCTGAGCTCTCTAACAGCTGTATGTATCCACATGCAGTTTGAAACTGCTTTATCAAGTGTGCACCAGTGAGGGCTTAAACTCCTGAGCCTGCCATTTATACAAGCGTACAAGGTTGGGAGTACTCATGACCTTGTTTAATCTGTTCACCTAGAGAAAATATCCAGCATTCCTGAGCCTTACTTCATAGCATTTTCAAATGCATTCTTTTACATGTATTGCTTTTTCCAATCGTACACTTCATATCCAATATTTATATGCTCTATAAAAAGCAGCAACTCAAGAGCTATGACACATACCTCTCTCTTGTGTTTGTATCTTCACTTATATGGGGCAGGGTGATATAACCTACTGTTTTCAAGATGGTTTGCAATGAAAACATAATAATTTGATAAACATAAAATCTGTTTATAAAAGCAGTGGATGATAATTTTTTTTTGTGTGTGTGTGGGTACCGGGGGGGTTGACCTCAGAACCTCGCGCGCCAGGAGGTGCCCGTGCCGCTGAGCGATATCACCGGCCCCTTTTTCGTATGTGGGTTCCAGGAGTCGAACTTGGGCCCTCGCGCTTGCCGGGCAGGCGCTTAAGCCGCTGAGCCATCTCACTGGCCCGGATGATAATTTTTAAAAGATGGATTTCATTTGTCTTACTATGCTACATAAAATACAAAGAATTACTTTCACCAATAGCTTCTATAAAAGTGCTGACTGATCTGTACCACTGGTAAAGTGGAGACAGGCATTCGTTCTGGTGGATGCTTCTGAATTCTTTTTATACATTCTGTCTGGCACATATTCGGCAAAATATAAACACGGTAGAAACTGACATAAATAGCTGTTTATATTTTTATTAGAATTTATTTATTAAAAGTGTTTCTTAAACTTCAGCTTTGGGCCAAATCCTGTTCTTCATGCTAGAGGCACAAAGAAAAATGAGGTATTCATTGTTCTTGCCTGCAAGAAATTTTATTCTAATGTCTAATATAGGGACAGAAAATCAACAAATAAGCAATACAAATGGTTAGTAGATGGCACATTTTACATGTATACACATGTATATTTTCTATTATATATTACATATATAATATGTTATATATTATATATTACACATATAATGTTATATATTGTATTACACATATATGTATTATATATTATATATATTATATGGTATGTATTATATATTACATATATGTTATATATATTATGTATTTGTAATTAGCATCTGGATGAAACAAATAGGGTGCTGTGAGAGAGAATAACGGAAGAAACAAGTAGAAAAGTCTTCTCTGTAAAACCAGTGTTTATAAATATGACGTACTTTTCTAGTAGCATCATGGCTATAGTGTTCTCCCTATGTTAATATTTTGTAAGTCTGCTACAGACCTGGAGAATGATTTACTTACACTTTCATTGCATGTTACTTGAATCTCTCTATCAGTTTGTCAAATATGAGTTATAGATTTCATAATCCAAGCTCTTTTACTTCAGAATTTCACATTATACATAGTTTCAAAATTGAATTTATTGGTGAAGCCTTATGTTTCAATGTGATTTATTTTAATTTGAATTAATAATTAGCATAAATGTGTGGTTTGCTTTGTCATTCCTGCTAGATTGTGAGGTTCATAAGGAATGATTTGCATCTAGCTTAACTGCTTAATACAAGGGTGTCACACACAGAAGGGAGTCATGCTTTTTAACTAATTATGCAACAGAAGTTTCTAAGATGAATATTAACACAAGGGTGTCATCATTATTTTACACTTATTTTTACTAATAAGGCCTAATTTTCAGACATTAAATTCTTTCTACTTTTGATTTATAGCCTTTAGTCCTGTTTCATGGTTGTGAAGTTTGGATGCTTTAAAAGAAAAACAAGAAAAATTACTCCGATCTTCCCATGCCAAAGAGTTGGTGATGTGCAGAACTATTTCTGAGCATGAGGGCCATATATCATTTGCACTCAGCTTCCCCTCTTCCCTTTGATGATCTGATGAAGGCTCCTGTTTTTCTGAACAAAAAGGAGGACTCCAGGAGAAACTGAAATAGAGAGGGGCTCCTTTGCAAATCATATCAAACCTGAAATATCTGTATCACCGTTTCAATGTTAACATGATAAGAGGCCTTTACATTCCAGAGCAGAGAAGTGTAAATAGCAGCAAAAAAATTGTCAGTGATTGTTATGGTTTGTGTCTAGATGTCCCCCCAAAGCCTCCTGCAGTCATGGGGGCAGGCTTCTAGTTTTTGTTAGATTCATGGTCCTGTGCTGGGATTATGGGTGTGAGTGCTACACCCACCCTAGTGTGGGTAGCCTACATGCAATACGTGGGACAGAAAGAGTTCTTGCTCCTCCCTTTTTGCTCTTGTTGCTTTTGCTGTCTTCCACTGCCATGAACTGTTGCCCTCTGCCATGTGCCACCCTGCCTTGGAGCCAGATGATTATGGACTGAAACCTCCACAAACTGTGAGCTAAATAAACCTTTCCCTCCTTAATTTTGGGTGTCAGGTATTTTGTCTCAGCAATGAGAGAAAAGTAACCAAGACAGTGATTAAAAAAAATGCTGCTGGATTTTGGAAAAGTATTGTCTGCTTTAATTTCTCCACATTTCAAATGATTATGAGAGTTCCATGTATATGTGTCATTAGTTGTTTGGTCAAAAATAAAAAAGCAGAAAGAGTCATTTTAAATATTTATCTAACTATACTTCTTTTATATAGAGAGTTGGCTTTTACAGTGTATTACTTTTCATGTTAAGAAAAGTAATATAAAAATATATATTCCTGGGAATGAGTTGGTGTCATGAACACTTGTATATACTACTCTTAAAAGTATAAATTAATTAATGCATTCAGCATATATGCACACTGGGGATACGGAAGTGGACTAAAAAGAATCCCTCCATTTACAGAACTTACATTTTGAGTAAAGAGATATAAGGACATACATAGTAAATTAAATGGTATTTATGCTATGGAGAAAAATAAAGCAGATTGACAGAGGTAAGGAGTATAGGAGTTTGGAAGGGAATTTTCTTATGTTAGTGTATTAGGCAAAACCTGTCGTTAGAGCAGAGTTGTGAAAGAGACAGAGGAACTAGACATGTAGATACTTAGAAGAAACAACAATCAAGATAGAAGGGATAGCCCTGGAGTACAGGAAAGATGATACAGCTGTGTGAAGTAAAGGGGAGACAGAGAAGTTGATGTCAGGGTCCAGGTCTGAGTGAGATGGGAAATCCCTGCTTTGTTTTAAATGGATTTTTAAGAAGATTGCTATGACTTGCTTTATAAGACTCTCCCCCCACTTCTGTAGATCATAACTGCGCAAAATTGATAGGAGAGAGATGGGTTTGGAGGCTATTGTAGTTAATCAAGCAAAAAGCCATGGTGCTAGGACAAGTGGGATAGCAATGGACATCAGAAAGTCATCAAATGCTAGATCGTTCTGATAAACTGAGGGAGGGGGATAAAAGAAATGCTTGAAAATCTAGCATTTTTTAGCTTGAACAACTAGAACATAGACTTGCCATTTCATCAGGTAGGGAAACATGCAGAAGAGGGTTTAAAGGAACAAACAAGATGTTTAGTTTTATATATGATCAATTTGAAATGATTATTAGAAATTCAATTGGAATTTTCAAAGGAGCCTAGAGCTCATGGGTGAGATAGAGGTTGAAAACACATGATCTTAAATTTTTCAGTGGATAGGTGGAATTCAAATACTTAAGACTGGTTGAGGTCACCTTAGAAATCAGGCTACTTGGAGAATGGAAAGGAAAGCAGAATTATAGGATTCCATTCCCCATGGAGAATAAACTAGAGCTTGATCATTAACAAGAATTCTGTGGTTATAATGAATTCAAATCAGAATTTCATCATGAATAGATATAATGACCTCAAATATAAACAAAAATGGAAAGTTCACACTTCTTACAAAATTATTGTGAAGATGAAAAGAGAAGCTTCTCATAATGTACTTAGCATATAAGTACTCAATAAATGTTATTCATCATTACCAGAGTCCTCAACCACACCTATGATTAACAACTTCTAAGAGAGATCAAGGGTAATATATGATTATAATCTTCAGAGGCTAACAGAAAGGGTGAGTTAGGTGTCTGTGTTTATACACATAACAGCAGCAGTCTTCCTTTCCTGTTCCTCCATGATTTCTACGTTATGGACCTCACTTACTTACTGGCAATAACCACATTGTCAGTATTTCTCCCCATGTTAAATTCTTGATTATCTTTTACTTTATGTATTATAATATCATAAAAAAGACCTGGTATTTAAGTATATTGTGCTATGTGTACAAGTTCAAGGTTATACATCTGCCCTAGCCATTCACTGGTCAAAGGATCTGTGAGGTGATTAAAAAGAACAAGTTAAGAGAATTGATTCTTTGACTAAATTGAATAAGAGATTAGGGAGCCAAATATATGTCTTCAAGTGAATGGGAAACCAAAAGGCAGGTAGAAAATGAAAGAGCTTAGGGGAACACTCTCTGGGATCAGGGGTGGGAGGAGCCAGAGGGTAAAGGAGATGTGCTTCAGAAGCTGCTGAGCAGGAATGGAAAACTGGTAACATTGAAGAGCTGTTTGTCTCCAGGAGGAGGATATGTAATATAGTTGGATTAATTAGGGACCTCAACTAAGGAAACACTAGAATTATGGTTTAAAAAAGTTATTTTCCTTTATATCAACTCCATTAAGATTCAATATGCTAATTATCATGCTTTCAAGTCAAGGTAAAAGCAGGCAATGAGCCTAAAAGAATTCAATGCCCTATGTTTCTATTTTGGCATAATTACCCTGATAGTAAACAGAAATGAAGTTTTAAAGATCAGAAGTAGAATTGAAAGAATCTATGTTTCTTCTGCTCCATTTAAAGTTTGCAGTATTTTGTGTATAAGAATGTGTATGTTTTAAAACTACTGGCCTAGCTGAAAAGACCAACAGTCTCATTTCGTCTTTGTGAAATAAATTAATTTAAATGTCATAAATAACTTCTTATCTAGTAATAATAGATCATGATTTTAGGTTGTTGTTAGGTAACTATTTACTCAATAGAACTATATAGGAAAACTTTGGAGTTGTTTAGAACAAGAATGTAAACTTAGAATCTATGGAATTATGAAGAATTCACAGATTACTTTTAGCAGGTCTCTGGGCTTCCTCAAACTAAGGAAAACTTGTGTATTTGTGTCCCTACATATTTTTTTCTGGAAATAGCAGCCAGAGATACCACAGGATTCTCAAACTGACTCAATCTCCTAAAAGTTTCAGCCTGGTTTTAGTGAAAAAAAATTTACCAACCATTTAAAATAATAATAAAATGAAAATGAATAAAACTAAAATAAAATAAAATCAACTATTACCAAGAAAAATTAATTTTTTGTTTGATTTTTGAGACAGGGTCTTGCTATGTAGTTCAGGCTGGACTTGAACTTACTATGTAACCCAGGCTGGCCTCAAACTCACAGCAATCCTCCTGCCTCAGCCTCTTAAGTGCTGGAATTACAGGCATGCTCTACACATCCAGCTTAAGAAAAATTAAATTAAAAAAATAAAATTTGTCAGAACATTGATGGATTATAACTAGAAGATTTGAAAATCTATTAACAAGATGTTACTTTGTCCAGACACCTTCAACCTTCTTCAGTCATTTAAAAAATTATTTTTCTTATATAGTCCCTGGCATTGTATAGCTTCTATATGTGGACAATAAGACAAATACTTTGGGGTGTTTTCATAATCACTCTTTCCATGGAGCAAAAACTTCAGATCAAGATGTAACATACTTCTGAACCCAAACCAATTTTTATGAGTTTCCTCTATTTTCAACCCAAGATCTTTGACTCATTAAGCTGCAGAATAGAAAACAGAGAATTTTGGAGCTCTTTATTTGTAAGGAAAACCTGCTTTTCTTGATTTTGAAAGATCTGGAAGAATGCTGTGTGGAATAGAAGAAGGTTCTTGAAGGAGAAGGAGAAAGAAGCAAAGACAGGATACAGGGAAATAACTAAAACTAAAATTTGCTATATATTAACAAATTTACTTCTTTGAGAAGTGGCAGTTTTGAAATGCTGTGTAACTAATCTGTTCAACATATGAGGATTTCCAATATAGAAAACATGTTATATGTAATCAATTATAAATTATTTGTTATATATATATACACTAAATGCTTAGTGTGCCTCTAGTCATTAAAGAGAATAGAAAAGAAATGGAAGCCATTCTCTCATCCCTTAAACAATGTATAACTTCATGGTGTAATTAACAAAAAATAATTAAATAGAGGATATTATAAAGTGATAGACACACATAAAATCAACTAAGATTATATTTATTGATAGTTTTGGACTCCTTTCATCCATTTAAAATGTTTAAATTACAAAAAAATTCAAAATTTTAATATTATGGCAAAACTTCAGTATAATAGATACAATGTACTAATACTGTGCCCCATCAAGAAGATGAAACAGATGTTAACTTTCTGACGTATTTTCTTTAGATCCCTTTTAAGAAATGTAATATGTTACAGCTGTAGCTAATGCTTGTCCCTCCTCCCCACCCCTCCCCAGAGACAGCACCACTGTATACTACAGTTTCACTGCATACGTTTTGTAGTCCTAAAACATACATTGTGAGGGTTTCAAAACTTTGCATAAATAGTATCACAGAGCACGTATAATTTTCTGTTTGTCTTTTTCCCATTTTTCATTGCTTTCATATTTGCCTTATACACTTGAATACATTTCATTAATTTTAAATGCTATACAGCAGTGGTGGTGAACCTATGGCATGCATGCCACAGCCAGTTCTTCGTTATCACTGAAAGCTCTGAAAGGTCACCATCACTGCTATAAAGCATTTGTTTTTTGAGACAAGGTCTTGCTATGTAGTGCAGGCTGACCTTGGGCTCACTTACGTAGCTCAGGCTGGCCTTGACCTCACAGGGATCCTCCTGTCTCAGCCTCCTTAGTGCTGGAATTACAGATGTGCACCACCATGCCCAGCAAGCACATTTGTTAATCTATTTCTATGCTTAATGAACGGATAGGTTATTTTGAAAAAAATCTTATGAACATATCCCATCATAAGGCTTATCTTTCACTCTGTTCATCTTGTCTTTCACTGAACAGAAGTTGTAAGTTATAACATCGTTCAGTCTTTTTCATTATGAATCATGCGTCTTGTAAAATACACAGTAGTAGTAGAAGAACAGCATTGTAGACATGGAAGCCAAACAAACAGAAGTTGGCAAGGTGGAAGGCAACAAGTAGACTAGCAATGAAAGGGACTTCAAAAATTCATCTTGTCTACCTTTCTTTTCAAATATAAGACATTAAAAGTGATAATGTTTATTTATCTTAAGATAAAGGTCAGGGTCTGTTCAACACTGAAGGAGATGGCTCCTGCATCCAGATATCTTGAGTTAGCAGGTCTGCGGTGTTGTGTGCTTCTACATCCTTTCTCGGGGTCCTTTCCAGGCTCTTGTTGTTCTGAACAAAGAATTGGACAGAAAACAAGGTAATGAGGTTTTACATTTATTAAAGGTACCAAGGGTAAGAAAAGCAGAAAGAAAAGTATGGGCCAATTAAAGTAGGAAAAGAAATACACACTGCAGAGTGCAGAGTGGGTGATAAGGCTCATAGCAGCCTGAAGGTTAAGTTTGCCCCATTCTGACGTCAGATCTAGGCTATCGAAAACCTGCTCGATACTGTGCCAGGAGAGTTTAAGCTACCATTCTCTGGTGTCAGGAGCAGGGCTCAGAAACTGTTCTGTGCATGTCCTAGATCTCTGTAATTGAAGGTCATGCCCACTTGTTCAGCCACTTTGCCATGCCTTAATCTGCTGCCTCACCAGGCCTATGCAGCCTCCACTGAAGATATCAGCATCTTGGCACATCAGTACCCACTTAAGGTGCAAGTTGGGAAACCCTGACATTTTGCTTCTAAAGGGATTAAGTATGTATCCTTGACAGAACTTTGCTGACTTTTCAAATTATCAGAGGCACATTTTTCACAGTTTTACTAGTATAAGGTCTAACAAAACACTTTCTAAGAAATGTTTCCTTCTATCTACTTTTATTTCTTATATCTTCTAACCATCTTGCTTCTGAGGCCGTTATTTTATCTGACATAAAGGCAGGCACAATTTTTCCACTTAGATTAGTGCTCCCAGATTGACATCCCTGCTAATTAACTGGCTTTTCAATTGTTTTCTCCAGGCATATGTCTATTCATCGTATACTACAGTCACTTTAAGCTGAAGGATACTTGCTCATGAATAGCAAGAACCAACATAGTTAAAATGGCCATACTCCCAAAATTTTTGTGCAGATTTAATGCAATCAGATCAAAATACCATTAGCATATAGAACTAGAGAAAACATTCCTAAAATTCATTTGGAATCAGAAGAGACCTAGAATAGCAAAAGCAATTCTGGGCAACAAAGGCAAGGCAGGAGGCATCACGATTCCTGACTTGAAATTATCCTACAAAGCTACTGTGATAAAATCAGCATGGTACTGGCAAAAAAGAGACCTGAGGATCAGTGGAACAGATTAGAAGATGCAGAAACAACTACAAACACACTCAGCCACCTATCTTTGACAAAGGGGACAAACATGTTCACTGGACAAAAGATAGCCTCTTTAATAAATGGTGCTGGAGAAACGGGCTTTCTAAATGCTGAAGACTAAAACTAGACACATGTCTATCACCAGGCACTAAACTAAAGTCAAAATGGATCAAAGATCTAAATATTAAAATAGAAACACTGAATCTACTGAAAAAGTAGGCACAAATCTTGAAGACACAGTTGAATGCAGAAACTTCATAAAAAAAACCCAAACCACACAAGAAATACTCCAAAGAATCAACAACTGGGATCTCATCTTTTAAGAAGTTTTTTTTTTTTTTTTTTTTAAAGAGAAGAAAAAACAAAACAAATCAAAAGAAGAACAAATTTTCAAAACAACATAATAGGAGGGTAACAATGGTTAATACATTACGTATTACTATCTTTAAGTTAGTTATTCAGGACACCAGACATTAGCATTCAATTGTCCAAACATTATTGGCACAAACCTTACTCTTCAATGAACTAAGTAAAAATGGTAGTGTATCTATCTTAACCATCTTATATATATATATATATACAATTTTTTTTCCCTTTCCCTTCTTTCTTTTCCCTATTCCAGTCTCTCTTTCCTTTTGACCAGTTTCTTTTTGATTCACCATATCTATTGTACATTTTGGATCTTATTTACTCTTTCAGTTTCTCATACTAGAGAGATAATACGATGCTTACACATGTGCTTCTGGTTTATTTCACTTATGAGTATTTTCTCGAGTTGCATCCATTTACCTATAAAAGTCTCCAGTTTATCCTTCTTTATGGCTGAATAGTACTCCATTGTATAAAAATACCACATCTTTCTTATCCATTCCTCAGTTGATGGGCATTTGGGTTGTTTCCAAGATCTGGCTATTACAAATTGTGCTGCTATAAACATGGGTGCACATATATTGCTGTGGTACGATGTTTTTAATTCTTCTGGGAAGATGCCCAGAAGGGGAATAGCTGGGTCAAATGGGACCTCCAACCCTAGTTTTCTGAGGAATCTCCACACTGACTTCCACAGTGGCTGTACCAGTCGACACTCCCACCAACAGTGAAGAAGGGTTCCTTTTTCCCCACAGCCCCTCCAGCATTTGTTATTAGTTGATTTCTTCATAGTAGCCATTCTTTCTGGGGTGAGATGGTATCTCAGTGTTGTTTTAATTTGCATCTCTCGAATGACTAGTGATGTTGCACATTTTTTTGTATATTTGTTTGCCATTAGTATTTCTTCATCTGAGAAATGTGTATTCATCTCAGATGCCCATTTTTGGAGTGGGTCTTTAAATTTGGGAGGTCTGATTTTTTTGAGTTCTTTATATGTTCTCGATAGTAATCCTTTGTCTGAGGAACAGCTGGCAAACATTTTTTCCCACATTGTGGGTTGTCTCTTCACTCTGTTGGTGGTTTCTCTTGCTGTGCAAAAGCTTTTTAATAAGATGAGATCCCAGTTATTGATTCTTTGGGATAGTTCCCGTGCGGTTGAGTTTTTATTCATAAAGTCTTTGCCTACACCAATGTCTCCAAGGGTTTTACCTATCCTACCTTCCAGCAGATTTAATGTTTCTGTTTTAATATTTAGATCTCTGATCCATTTTGAATTTAGTTTAGTGCATGGTGAAAGATATGGGTCTAGTTTTAATCTTCGGCATGTGTAGAGCCAGTTTTTCCAGCACCATTTATTAAAGAGGCTATCTTTCTTCCAGCGAATGTGTTTGGCACCTTTGTCAAAGATAAGGTGGCTTAGTATGTCTGGGGTTGTTTCAGCATCTTCTAATCTGTTCCATTGATCTTCAGGTCTGTTTTTTTTGCCAGTACCACACTGTTTTTATCACAGTAGCTTTATAGTATAATTTCAAGTCGGGGATTGTGATGCCCCCTGCCTTGCCTTTGTTGCCCAGAATTGCCTTTGCTATTCTAGGTCTCTTCTGATTCCAAATGAATTTTAGGATTGTTTTCTCTAATTCTGTGAGATATGCTGTTGGAATTTTGATTGGAATTGCATTAAATCTGTATAACAATTTTGGAAGTATGGCCATTTTCACTATATTGGTTCTTCCTATCCAGGAGCAAGGGATATCTTTCCATTTTCTGATATCCTCTTCAATCTCCTTTTTCAGAGTACTGTAGTTTTCAGTATAGAGGTCTTTTACATCCTTCGTGAGGTTGATTCCTAGGTATTTCATTTTTTTGGATGTTATTGTGAAAGGTATTGTTTCCCTAATTTCTCTTTCAGTAAGTTTGTTATTTGTGTACAGGAAGGCTATTGACTTTTGAGTATTGACTTTGTATCCAGCTACACTACTGAATTTGCTTATCAAATCTAGCAGTTTTTTAGTGGAGTTTTTGGGGTCTTCTGTGTAGAGTATCATGTCATCTGCAAATAATGATAATTTAACTTCTTCCTTTCCGATCATTATTCCTTTTATTTCTTTCTCTTGTCTAATCGCTCTGGCTAAAGTTTCCAGAACTATGTTGAATAAGAGTGGGGACAGTGGACATCCTTGTCTTGTTCCTGATTTTAGAGGGAAGGCTTTCAGTTTTTGGCCATTTAGTATGATATTGGCTGTTGGTTTGTCATAGATAGCTTTTACCAGATTGAGATAAAGACCCTCTATTCCAATTTTCTGTAGGGTTTTTATCATGAAAAGGTGCTGGACTTTGTCAAAAGCTTTTTCTGCATCTATTGAGATGATCATGTGATTTTTGTCTTTGGTTCTGTTAATATGCTGTATTACATTTATTGATTTACGTATGTTGAACCATCCCTGCATCCCTGGGATGAATCCAACTTGGTCATGGTGTATAATCTTCTTGATGATTTGTTGGATTCTGTTTGCCAGTATCTTATTAAGGATTTTTGCATCTATGTTCATTAGGGAGATTGGCCTGTAGTTCTCTTTCTTAGTTGGGTCCTTCTCTGGTTTTGGTATCAGGGTAATGCTTGCTTCCAGGAATGAATTTGGGAGTATTGCTTCCCTTTCAATTTCATTGAAAAGTTTGAGAAGTAGGGGCGTTAGGTCTTCTCTAAATTTCTTGTAGAATTCGGCAGTGAATCCATCAGGGGCTGGGCTTTTCTTTGTTGGGAGGTTTTTAATTACATCTTCAATTTCATTGGCTGATATTGGTTTATTTAGGATTTTTAAATCTTCTTGATTCAGCTTTGGTAATTCATACGAATCTAGGAATCTGTCCATTTCTTCTGCATTTTCCATCTTAGTAGAATATAAATTTTCAAAATAGGTATAGATGATCTTCTGGATTTCTGCAGGGTCCGTCGTGATATCACCCTTTTCATTTTCAATTGCATGGATTTGAGTCTTTTCTTTTCTTTTTTTAATAAGGTTGGATAAGGGTTTGTCAATCTTATTTATTCTTTCAAAGAACCAACTTTTTGCTTCATTGATTCTTTGTATTGTTTTTTTATTCTCCAATACGTTAATTTCTGCTCTGATCTTTATAATTTCCTCCCTTGTACGGGCTTTTGGCTTAACCTGCTCTTCTTTTTCTAGAAGCTCGAGGTTCACCCTTAAGTTGTTTATTTGCGCTTGCTCTATTTTCCTGATATAAGTGTTTAATGCTATAAATTTCCCTCTTAGGACTGCTTTCATTGTATCCCATAAGTTCCAGTATGTTGTACTGTCATTATCATTCAGTTGTAGAAAGTGACTAATTTCTTCTTTAATTTCATCTGTGACCCATTGGTTGTTCAGGAGGATGCTGTTTAATTTCCATGTGTTTAGGGAGTTTTTGTGGGATCTTTTACCATTGATTTCCAATTTCATTGCACTATGGTCTGATAATATGCATGGGATAATTTCAATTCCTTTGCATTTACTTAAGCAGGTTTTATGAGCTAGTATGTGGTCTATTTTGGAGAACGTCCCATGTGCAGCTGAGAAAAATGTGTATTCTGATGTTGTGGGATGGAACACTCTGTAGACATCTACTAAGTCCATTTGTTCAAAAGTTTGGTTCAGTTCTACTATTTCATTATTGATTTTCTGTCCAGTTGATCTATCTTTTTGTGACAGTGGAGTATTGAGATCTCCCAATATAATTGTATTAGTGCTTATTTGATTTTTCATGTCCTTTAGTACTTGTTTTATATAGCTGGGTGCATTGGTATTTGACGCATATATATTTATGATCGTTATCTCTTCCTCTTGGATTGTTCCCTTTACAAGGATGTAATGACCGTCTTTATCTCTCTGATTCCTTCTTGGCTTGAAGTTCACTTTGTCTGCAAAAAGAATACTACCCCTGCTTTTTTCTGGGTTCCTGTGGCATGGAGTATTGTTTTCCATCCTTTGACTTTCAGTCTATGAATTTCTTTCTGAATTAAATGTGTTTCTTGTATACAGCATATTGTTGGATCTTGCTTCTTGATCCATTTCGCCAGTCTGTGCCTTTTGATTGGTGAATTGAGACCGTTAACATTGATAGTTAAAACTGATATGTATTGACTTGTCATGATATTTTCCTGTTGTTGGTTCCCACTCTTTGTTTTTCCGCTTTCTGGCTATTTAATTATTTGCCCTGCCTGGTGGATTCCTTCTGTTGGGGTTCCTATCTCTTTCTAGAATGTCCTTCAGAACGTTTTGGAGTGCTGGTTTGGTGGTCATAAATTTTCTCAGATGTTCTTTGTCATGAAAGTATTTTATTTCTCCATCAATTTTGAAAGATAGTTTTGCAGGGTACATCAATCTGGGCTGAAAATTATTTTCCTTTAGAGCTTGCAATACATCATTCCAAGCTCTTCTTGAATTGAGGGTTTGTGCTGAAAAGTCAGCTGTGATTCTGATGGGTTTTCCTTCATAGGTGATTTGTCTCTTCTCCCTAACAGCTTTTAAGATTCTGCCCTTCTGTTGAATTTCTGGGATCTTGACTATAATATGTCTGGCTGAAGTTTTTTTTTTGATCATGTCTAGTTGGTGTTCTAAAAGCTTCACTTATAGGGGTGTCAAATTCCTTTTCTCTTCTAGGAAAGTTCTCCCTGATTATGTCTTTGAACAAGGTTTTAATGTCGTTGATGCTATCTCCTGCTTTTTCATTTATTCCAATTATTCTTAAGTTGTTTATCTTTGAGTCATCTAGCAGCTGCTGAATTGATTTTTCATGGTCCCTTGCTATTTTTAAGAATTTTTCCATTTCATGATCACTAATTGCAAGCCTGTCTTCTATATCTGAGATCCTGTCCTCGCATTGGCTTATTCTGCTACAAATACTTTCAATGGAATTTTTTATCTCTTGGGTATCTGCTTGAATCTGCCTTATGGATTCCATTTCTTTCCTATGCTGAGCATTCATGGTTTCTATAGTTTTCTTAAGTTCATCTATTTTTTTGTCTGTATCAGCTATAGTGTCCTTAAGCATGGTCTTCATTGTAGACATTATCTCTGCAGTTATCTGTGAGATTATTTCTGTTTTAATTTTTTCCAGAACCTCATTCAGTTGCTTTGTTGTTACCACTTCAGATAGGCCAGGTGGGTGGCTTTCGGATTGTCCCACCTCGTTGCTCCCTAGGTTTGCCTTTGGTGAATTGGATGTGTGGGGTTGCATCTTGTTTAAGTGTCGTCTCATTTTTTCTTTCTTTAATTCCTGGGGTGATGTTTGCAAATTACCTATAGTAGGTTACTTTATTGCTAGTGTTTAAGATCTTTAGAAGATGACTACTTCTCTGCAGTATCTTCCAAGTGGAGCTTGCTTTTAGGTTTTGAGCTTTCTGCCAGATCCTACCTCTTCAATTCGTTGGGTATGCGAAGTTGCTACCTGTTTGGCCCAGTCCTTGATTCTTTGGTACTGTGCCACTGTATTTTCTGTGTCCCTTAGTCAATCTCAATCATGAAATATCAGGAAGGAAAGATGTTTAGAACAATTATTTCACATTTGGCTATAATGTTAACTAAAGCATCAAACACAGCCTAGAAAATGACAGACTGAGCTAACCAGTTATTTACCACTTTTAGCTGTATAGAGTTGCGGTTATATAACAAAATCTAAAACACACCAGAAAAATTATATGCAGTATACAAGTCCTATGTATGTCAATTCTTCCTTGAGGAGTTTAAATTTAAGATGAGTTAAGGAGAAAATAGAGTATTGGGAGAAGAGGAAGGAATTAGATGTAAGGTTAGAGGACCAAGAGGGATCCCACTAAAATTGGGACACTAGTGCAGAGGACAGGTGGTAAAAAGAGAAGGAAGGGATAAAAGGAAGAACAGATCACAACCACAATCACAAAGAAGTTAGAGGCGCTGTTTACACTCATATAAAAAACCAGAGAGAATAATGAAGGAAAGAGCAAATGCACATACAGAAACAAAAACAAAGATAAAAACAATAAAACAGACAGATCAAAAATAAAACCCCACCAAAAAACAAAACAAAACAAAACAAAAACAAAAAAACCCTTCGCCAGAACAAAAAACAAATCAGTGAGAAAAAAAAAAAAAATAAATAAAAATAAAAATAAAAATAAATAAAAAGAATCAGTTCCAGGTGTTGACTCTGTTGTAGGCAGGTACCTTGTGACAGAGTCCTGTTCTGTGCAGGTCCGTCCCAGTAAGCCAGGAGCGCCCTCTGGCGGGCGGTGAGCAGAGGCGCGTACTTTCAGGCAGAGACCAGTCTAGCTTGCCTCCGCTCTCAGCGCCCTTTCACGATCCCTGGTCCTGAGAGGCTCAGCGTGCTGTCCGGAGCGCGGGTTCCCTGCACTGGTTCCCGCCGCTCTGGTTTTTCGCCACGCCCCCCACAATGGCGCCGGGCCAGTCGCTCTCTGGTGCGGGACAGGTGTGGCTGAGAGACCAGTCTCGTTCGCCTGCTGACCTCAGCACACTTTCGTGGGCCTGAGAGGCCCCGTGCTGCCCTGTCCGGAGCACAAGTTCCCAGAGCAGTTTTCGAGCTGCTCTGAGTTTCGCCACACCCCCCACAATGGCGCCCGGCCGGTCGCTCTCTGGCGCGGGGCAGCTGTGGCTGAGAGACACTCACCGCCGGTCAGCACCATTCTCCACCGCTCCCCTGCCCCGCCGCTGTCTCAGGATCCTCCGTGGGGGCTCCCTGGGCGCCAGCTGCCACCGTGTGTCTGTAGAATTGAGCCTCCGCGGCGCTGCAACTCCCGGGATAGTAGAAGGTGCGCGAGTGCGGTCTGCTCCTTCTTTCCTTCTTCTTTGTTGGAAGTCACCCGTCACTGGTGCCGGGGGTCCCAGATTGCGCTTCAGAACTTTTCTGGGTTTCGGGGAGGCATCTCCCCCCCTCCTGCGCTTTCCGGGTCGCTATATTCCCGTGTTCCAATGGTAACTTTTAGAGAGAGTTTCGCTGCCTGCTTCTTACTCATCCGCCATCTTGAGGTCCTCCCTTTTAAGAAGCTTTTGCACATCAAAAGAAATCACAAACAGAGTGAAAAGAAAACCCACAGACTGGGAAAATATTTTAGCCAACAGTCCCTCAGACAAAGGACTTATATCTGGAACACATAAAGAATTGAAAAAAAAAAAAAGCAGGCCATCCAAATTCAAAGACCCAATCCAAAAATGGGCATCATGTGAGATGAATACACACTTCTCAGATGAAGAAATACAGATAGCAAATAAATGTATGAAAAAATGTTCAACAACATTGGTCATTCAAAAGATGCAAATTAAAACAACACTGAGGTTCCATCTCACCCCAATAAGAATGACTATCATCAGGAAATCAACCAATAACAAATGCTGGAGGGGTTGTGGGGAAAAAGGAACGTTTCTCCACTGTTGGTGGGCGTGTAGAATGGTACAACCACTTTGGAAATCAGTGTGGAGATTCCTCAAAAAACTAGGATTGGAGGTCACATTTGACCCAGCTATTCCCCTTCTGGGTATTTTCCCAGAAGAATTAAAAACAGCATACCAGAGCGATATATGTGCACCCATATTTATAGCAGTACAATTTGTAATAGGTAAATCTTGGAAACAACCCAAATGCCCATCAACCGAGCAATGGATAAAAAAAAGATGTGGTATTTTTATACAGTGGAGTACTACTCAGCTATCAAGAATGATGAACTCAAGGCTTGTATAGGTAAATGGATGCAACTTGAGACTTGTAAGTGAAATGTATCAGTCTCACATGTATAAACATCATATTGTCTTCCTAGTGTAAGAAGCTGAAAGAGTAAATAAGATCCCAAATGTACAATACATATTGGAAAATAGAAGAAAATGTTCAAAAGGAAAGAGAAACTGGGATGGGGGAATGGAGAAAAGAAGTAAGGGAAAAGGAAAAGTAAATATATATATATGCACATACAAAATAGTTAAGATAGCTATACTACTAATTTCTATATGACCATTGAAAAGAAAGTTTTGTGCTTATATCATTTGATTAATTTTTCATGCCTGCATCTTGTAATCTGAGCAGCTACTTTGAAGATAACAATAAGCAGTGTATTAACCATTGTTACTTTCCTACTATCTTGTTTTGAAATTTTGTATCATTGTTTTTATTGTTTTTTCTCTTTAAAATAAAAAAACTGATGGATAAAAGAACATAGATTAAACTTGCATATCAATGCAAGAATTACTTATTTGGCATCTTCATTATTTTGAAATCTTTCACATTATTATTTTTGTTCAGTTCTTTCCACAATGTTGAATCTGATCTAGAGCAAATGATGGCATATTTTCATCAAGCTAACTATAAAATGAAAAAATGACAGTTGATACTGATATGATTTAAAATCTTAGGTATTCTGGAAACTCACCAATATACTTAATCTGTCATACTTTACACTCAAAAGAACAAGAAAGGGGAAAATCAGGTTACTTTCACATACATGCAAACGATACCTCTCACCCACAGACAAGTATACAGAAAAGGATGGTTGAAACCATGAAGCCAATTAGAAAGTAATTCACTGAGACAGCAAGAGTTTATCAAATCACAATCAACATCCATCATTCTCACATGTTCTTATAGGTACCTAATCAATGAAAATCGAATGGAAGGAAAATATTTCTCAAACTCATCAGAGTTTAGTGACAATGACAGGCACATGCTTCACAAATAAAAACACACATGCCAATGGAAAAACAAAGCAGCTATCTGGATTTTTGTAAACTGTTGCTGCACCTTATAAAGTAAAAATATTGACTCCTAGCATGTGTAATCTTAGGTTTTGATTAGCATTTAGTTTTTCATAATTTTATGTAGATGATTCTAATATATTGTACCTGAATATTTTCCAGTAAATATCCTTCCTTCTATACACACTGAATGTAGTCAAAATAGCGTCCTGTAGGGGATCTATATGAACCTTCGGATGATTGTCATGCAGGCTGTAGTTTGAGAATCGTTCCTTAATCTGGACTGAATCTCTGAAGTATTTAATAGCTTAATTATTTACATATATCCTGAATGTATATGGAGGATATGACTGTACTGTAGTAATAAAATATTATTATACTGCAAAGAAAATTGGGATACAGTAGCATCAATTCCTCTGCCTTTCAATCTCTAATCTTCCTTTTAGGTATATTCTACAGTGATAAATTTTTTAACCAAACATAATTTAACAGCAAAAGTAAAAAGGGAAGTCTAAAATATTCTGTATTGGCTGGCAAAGAAAACAAGAAACCCATTAGATATCAAATTTTACAGAACTAATTTTCATAAAGTACTAACCTAAGGTATTATAAAGTTCCCTCTGATGTCATAACCAAATATATGTAGGCTGGAAGAGCTATTGCCTAGTGCTTCTGTTTCATTACATGTATATTCTTAATTAGCTCTACTGATCCTAAGTTAAAATTTAAGTTAATATGTATAAAAAGATCTTTTACAAATATTATTACCAATTTTAAAGAAAAATGTTATAGTTCTGTAATAATTGAGAAAGTATCTGTGCACTGTACCCAAATCTAGAATCAGGTCTGAAGATATAATTCAAGCAAAAAATATCAGACATAGCTTATCTATAACTAAAGTGAATCGATTGTTTGTATATTGCTAGCCATTAATCAAAACTTTCAAAAACAAAAACAAATAAAACATTTAGTTTCATAATCCCCAACATATAAAGAGGAAATCTGCTGCTGTTTTTAAAAGCATAATTGGACATTTTTGTTCACTTAAAAAATAAATATTAAAAATCTTGAGCATGTTTTTTATTTTAAAAATTTATTCAATGGATATACAATAGAAAAAATTAAAATGTAAATTATTTTAAAAAACTTACATAAGAATGTAATTAAAAATTTCATTTTGGAAGAGTACCTTGCAGCAAATTTCAATTTGCTTAGAGTAATACCTATGTAGCTTGAAATACTATAAAATTAGATTATTTTTGCATCTTTATTGTTATTACGCTGAAAGATTTGGAAAAAATTGTCATTTTGACTTAACATAATAAAGTTATGTTTGGTTGCTTATTATCGCATTCATTTTATTTTTGTTCAGCGAGTTGTAGTTTCATTGTCTTGATAATTAATCGCTGTGAATATTCCTGTGCTTATCATTTAAGTTTATGCATTTGACTTCAGTTTCTATGGAGTTTGCATTTATTATATTATAGTCCGTGGAGAAAAAACACATTAAAAAGATGTCATAAAAATGCTAATATAAAATCTGGCTTCATCAATTCAAATATTTATACAGTTCATTTAATTTTAGCTTTGCATAAAGTGAGCTGAATCTTGAGTCATTGAACTTTGTTTTCATTTTTCAAAGTCCTGGTTACAACCTGAAGTTTTGAAACATTTTTTCAGGAGATGGTGTAAGGGGAAGTAGGTTAGGGAGAGGACTGACTTATACTTTCAAAACATCAAGGTGACATCCTTACTTCTACCTCCTCTGTCCCATTACCATCAGCGACAGGGTGAAGGATGAAGGAATGGAATGCTGTGAGGTAGCTGGGGGCCAGGGAGATGAACTCTAGCCCGTCAAACTAATTGAGGTTGCGAGTCCAAAGCAATATCACCATCCAGCAGTAACCAACAATAAGAGGAGGGGACATAGCCAGCAACTTGGATCTGCCGCTACTTCCCCCTCTGACATCAGACTGCCAAAGCAGATACAAAAGGAGGATGAGTTCTTGCTGCTGGAAAACAACAAATATTTCATACTTCTGTGTGGTTAGGGCTTTCTGAGCAAATATTATTGGCAGCGTGGGTTAAAGATTAAACAAATAGAAGATAAAGTTTGGCTATCAAGGATAGTGAAATATCATGGAGAGACGTACAGACTTATCTCCTAGAGCCACTTGTTTTCCTTGTAAGAAGGCTGAACAACTGAGAGACCTAACCCTTCCCTTCCTAGGAAAATTTATTTATATCAGAGAGCAAAGGTTTTTCTCTCTCTCCTCAGCTGAAGAACAGAGATACCTCTGTAGCAGTTCCTGTATCAGCTAAAAGACTCATAATTGTAGTTCCTCTCCTAAAAAGCTCACCAAATTTACCTGTAGGCAGATCTCTGACTTCACGGTGTTACCTCAAAAGAAAAATGGGGTACAGGAAGCCAATACAATGATTGCTATTGAAAAGTGTAGAACTCTCAGCCCAAAACGAGAACTCTCTGCACTAAGCGATGATCAAGCTGCAAAACAGCTTATAGCACCGCAGTGCTGTGTCCCTGGGATGACCCCCCCCATTAAAATGTCTGCCTGAGAAAGCTCACTTCTTCTAGGAGAATTCACTATTGATTCTAATCAACTGCCCACATAGGACTCTGACCTCTGAAACCATCAGGCAAAATAAAACTTCCTTCCTTTATGTTGTTCTTCTACCACAGCTATGAAAATAGAAAAACTAAAGGGAAACTTCTATTTATAATCATATGTGAAATATTAGTTCCAGGAGGATTAAGAAGGTAGATGAAAAGCAAATCATCAAAACGTAGAAAAAAAGGAGTGTGTGTTAATAATCTCAGGACGCAGAGATTTTTCCTTTTACAAAACAAAAAACAACGAAAAAGAAAATAGATAACCAAAACATTAGCCAGTAGCCGTAATATAAAACACATCTAAATCTGATGTCTTTAAAATTAGAAAGTTTGGGGCTGGTGAGATGGCTCAGCGGTGTACACGCCTGCCTGGCAAGTGCGAGGTCCCAAGTTCGACTCCCGGATCCCACATACGAAAAAAGGGCCAGTGATATCGCTCAGCAGCACGGGTGCCTGCTGGCGCGTGAGGTCCTGAGGTCGACCCCCAGTACCCACAAAAAAAAAAAAAAAATTAGAAAATTTGTCAATCAAAGACTGATGAAAAAAATGAACATATGAGATAAAGTGTAGGAGAAAATATTTGCAACACATAATTAGGTTTAAAAGATTAGTATACCAGTTATATAAAGAAATTATATCAATTAAAAGAAAAATATATAAACAACCTAGCAGAAAAATAGGTTTGGGCAGGTGAGATAGCTTAGCAGCATAAGCACCTGCCTGGCAAGCGTGAGGTCCTGAGTTCGACTCCCGGAACCCACATATGAAAAAGAAGCCAGTGATATTGCTCAGCAGCACGGGCGCCTGCTGGCGCGCGAGGTCCTGAGGTCGACCCCCAGTACCCACAAAAAAAAAAGAAAAATAGGCTTAAAATTGAGATATTGGAGGCCATGGTGGAACATGTTTATAGTTCCATCATTCTGGGAGACTAATGCCAAAGATCACAAGTACAAGTCCAGCTTGGGCAATTTATGAAGACCTTGTCCAAAAATAAAAATAAAAAGAGTTGAGGATGTAGTTTGTTTGGAAGAATCAGGATTCAACCCCCAGTATGGGAAAAAAATAAGAAGATATTTTACATAAAAGGTTAAAAAATAATGCTTAATTTTAATATTATTCATGGAAGTAAACATTAAGGCCAAAATTAGAAAGCATTTGTATTACCTACACCGCAAGATTTAATTTGAACAAAATCAAGGCTTAGCAAGTCGGTGGGCTAATACAAGTTCATATGTACATAAGCATATGCAATTTTCCATTATAAAATACTAGATACTAAAATAAAATCTTAAAAGCATTGTTCTTAGCACATTGTATAAACTAATTTAATCATCAAAATAGCTCTCTAAAAGATATATTATCATTACTGTTGTCTGCACCAAATTTTTGAGCTAATGTAATCGTAGAAATATTTCCATGAGAGAAGTATTAATATCCCCTTTTAGAAATGAGAGAAATAAAGTACAAGAAATTAAAATCTTATCCAAAGTTATGCAGCTAGTAAGTGAAGGAGTCTATCCATTAAATTAAACTACTGCTGTACAAGATATCTGTATAATCCTCAGATGGCAGAGTAGTTTATCTTACAGGAGTAATTCCACTGTTGTACAAAATCGATAGAAAATAATATTTATTGTCACATTCTTAACAAAAGTGGTAATGGTTTAAATAGCAACTTTTATCTACTAAGCAAATAGTGAGAATTTCCAATCACAAAATGCTATATAGCTACTTAAAAAAATGTTGCAGATATATAATTATGAAGATAAAAAAGTATTCCTGATCTATTACATTTTAAAATATGTCTGATCTAGGAGGCTGTGTCAGGAAGGCTGCAAGTTTTAGCCCAGGCTGGGCAACTTAGCAACACCTTGTCTTAAAGAAAAAAAAAAAAAAAAGACTGGGGACATAGCTCAGTTTGAAGGCTCTGGGTTCAATTCCCACTACTGGAAAAAAACTGAAATGTAATAACTGCATGATGTTATTTTAAAACATAAAAAGTACTGTGTATCTTCAGTTATGCAGGTAATTGAAGCAACTGGAAAAGAACTACTTACTGCAGCATCTACTAACATCTAGGAATCTGCATCCATACCTGTTTTTTGGTTTTTTTTCCTCACCTATTATTTTAGATGATGCACAGTGCTTCTGTCTAAGGCCAATGTTCATCTGCCTCACCTGTATACAGACATTGGCTGGCCTGAAATCTACTGCTGAAACAGTTCCGGATGTTTGTGGATGTGAATTTCTGTATCCCCAGAAATTTGTAGTGTTTCTTCAAAAGAGATGCTCAACAAATATCTTTCAAATGAATAAATGAATAATTGAAGACTTGATAATGCCTAAATAGCTATTGGATTAGGTGTTCAAAACCATTGCTTTACTTGAAAAGGGGGGAACTCTCTTCCCTTTCTCCCCTTCTCTAACCCAGTGGCTAAGAATGCAATATCATGGTCTCAGTCCTGCAGTGAAGTAGCACTGTAGGTGAAATAGACTTTTATAAAGTGTCTGGCAACCTAACCATCACTTATACATTTGTATCTTTGGGAAATAGGTTATAAACTACAAAATACTGACTTACAAACCCTTTGTTTGAATTATAATGTCAGTAAAATGCCTAAAAATGGTATGAAAGACAAGAGTTATAAAAAAGACAGAAAAAGTAATTTCAGGGATTGCAGGGTCCCCATCATCTCAACTGGTACATGTCAAACATGAACTAGACAATATTTTAAACCAAGCATGTAATCTCATGTGACATTTAAGTAGCATGGCATATTGAAGTTGGTTAAAAAGTGAATTGGTAAGATTCTAGTTCCCAAACAAGAAAAATGTGGATTTGCTATAGAACATGATTTGAATAGTTTGGGAAAGTTGATACAAATGTATAAATTGTAAAATACTTACGGTCTTTAGCTCTGTTACTAATACAGTCTGTCCCTGGTCTAACATCAGACCTCACTTGGAATTTCCCTGTAATGTCCAAATGTTGGTCTTTAATGCTCATTTTCAATAAAAAGAACTAGAAATCCTTGGAGAAAAATTGATTCTATGCAATAAAAAAAATCAAAATAATTCCAAAGACATTTTGCTTCCATAAAGCAAATGTGAACTTTAAATGGATCTTCATTAGCCAGGCTGTGAAATTTTGAAAGTTGATTTTGCACAATGGCAAATACTAGGCAATATGCTAAAGAAAGGCAGAAATGAGTTTCTAAACATGTGAAAAAAATGCTTATATTGAAAATTCTTCAAGGTCACATCTCAGATAAGTTGATAAAATGTATTACAATGTAATTTGGTGATATAGAGGCTTAACTCAAATTATATAATAAAAATGTATGAATTATATTTTGGTTGAAAGAATTGGTTAAAGTGGTGAATAATAAATACAATGACAAAATATGGAGGATAATTTGAAATTCTTTTTCTTAAAGAGATTTTGTTCAATAAAATGCCAGCTCAAGTCAAATAATCCTGAAAGATTCCTCCAGCATTTGTGTCCCACTAATTCATTTCCAAAGGACAAATGAAACTTTCATTATCCTGAATTTCTGAGTAAGTGGTTTCAGTCATGCCAAGATAGTAATTTTGCCTTTCTATTCTCAATTTGTTAATAAATTAGACCTCAACAAATAATATTGCTACCTTCATAAATGTGAAAATTAATAATAGTAAAATGAGTAACAAATATGAATATTTGGTGGAAGTTAAATTTATGCAGCAATAAATTTTATTTTAAGAATGTTTTGTTTGAGCTGGTGAGATGGCTCAGCAGCGTAAGCACCTGCCTGGCAAGCGCGAGGGCCCGAGTTCGACTCCCGGAACCCACATACGAAAAAAGGGCCGGTGATATCGCTCAGCGGCACGGGCGCCTGCGGGCGCGTGAGGTCCTGAGGTTGACCCCCGGTACCCACACACACAAAAAAAAGAATGTTTTGTTTATTCTTTTAAACATGTTCGATACAATCAGAGGAGTATGATTTACTGAATTTCAAAGTTTATTATATTTGCAAGGGTTGTTTTCATGCTTACAAAGATGTAATATATAGATTTACATATCTTCCAGGTTGTCAAAAGGCCTTGAGAAAAACATAAATCTGGGATCATCATTTGAAAAACTGAAGTAATTAAATTAATCTTAATTGTAAATATGTCTAGTATCTACTGAAATTTAATCTAATTATATAATTAGGCACTTATTAAAATGATAGTTAATTTTAAAAATATAAACACCAAATTTTGAGATTCATAAACAAAATGAGAGACTTAATGGTTTGTTTAAAGACTTAAGAAAAATTAGGTACCTCTTTTAAATATGTAACTTTAATAAGCTTAATTCCAATGAAAGCACAAGTAATTATAAGTATTTCTGTATATTAAAGTCCTCCTTAGACATTAGAAATATTATTGATATTGCCACCATGCAATTCAATGTGGTAGTTGATTATATGCACATAATTTTACAAGACATAGATTCTGGAATTGAATCTTGGCTTTGCTACTTAAGAGCTGCTTCACTGAAACAAAATTCTGAATGTGTGTTTTCATATTAACATGGAGCAAGATAGGAATATTACCTAGGTCCTTTTGATAATTAGGTTATAAGATTTGTTTTAGGTCCTTGTAACTAGTAATAATGCCAGTGATAGTCATTTATTACTAACAGAAAAACTTAACTTTTAATACATGCTAGAAAATATTAAGCCTCTGTTAGTTTAGTAAGGCAGACTTTTCAGAGGTAGGTGTATAGGATTTGTATGACAAAGGAGAGAAAGTAAAGCATTCTAGAGTGAAGCCAAAGGCAAAAAAAAAAAAAAAAAAAAAAAAAAAGGGTCAAATTTTTTGGAGGTCCACAAAGAAAATGATTTACCAAGATTTATGTTGAGGAAATAATTATGAACAAATGGATTAGGTTTGTATTACATTAAAGGTGGGATAATGAAGGTATTTAGTTTAACCTATGTAATAGCTTATAGCAAATCGGATATTACAGCTGTGATGCATACACTATTGAACACTGAACTAGATATTGATAGAATAACACTAGTTACCCTAATATTCTTAGAAATAATAATGTCAAAATGATGCTTATTATCAGTCTAAACTATTTGGAATGCATAATTGCTTCCTGAAAATATTTTCTAAGAATAAATTTTATTTAGTAGAAATGCATTTAAAAATCTATAATATTATAACTTTCAAGAATTCAATTTTTAAAGATGAGAAAATTATTTTGCATGTGTTTTAGACATTTAAATAATTTTATCACAGAACTGCTGAGCTAATACAAAAACTTCCATTTCATATGAGGAAGTAGGAAAGCATCCTGAAGGAAAAACTGTCATTAGTCTTGATTATCAAATGAGAAAATAACATGGAAGGGCCGGTGAGATGGCTCAGTGGCTTAAGCACCTGCCCGGCAAGCGCGAGGGCCCGAGTTCGACTCCCGGAACCCACATACGAAAAAGGGGCCGGTGATATCGCTCAGCGGCACGGGCGCCTGCTGGCATGCGAGGTCCTGAGGTCGACCCCCCGGTACCCACAAAAAAAAAAAAAAAGAAAATAACACGGAAATATATTGATTTTTGAATTTTTCTTTAGGAAACTTAGTCCCTTCAGATGATGATCTGATCATGTATTGTCCCAACATGGGAATTTTCAAACTAATTTTGCTCCATGCAAAGCAGAAAGAATTAATTTTACATTCTCATTATGTTAGAAATAAAAGGGAATTTTTAAAGACTAAAACAAGGGGACCACTGAGAATAAAAATTACATATTTGCTACTTTGAGGGATTAATTCTTTACACAAAAATGATTTTCTTGGGAGAATAATTCTTAGTTCAGGAAAGGGCAATGTTTGCTTACGTAACTTTTCTGTCTGTAATTGTTTTATGTGAATATGCAAAAAGGGTTAAATCTAAAGAAATTTGTTTCTACTTATCTGTTTTGGATTACAGAGAAAAAACTAGCCTGGTTGCTCCCAAAACATGGTTCCCATAATCAAAAGTAGCACCAGAAGCAGAATCACACAGGAAGATTAGAAATGCAAATTTTCGGGCCCTACACCTTAGATCTATGAATCAGAACCTCTGGAGAGAGTCCCAGGAGTCAGTGCTTTGAAAAGCCCTCCAGCTAACAAAGATGCGCAATGAAGTTGGGCGACCACTGATTTAGACTATTGCTACTAGAGATCTTAAATGATCTTTAGTTACTGGCATGTATATTTAATGATAAGAATGTAAGTTTCCTGTTTTAAACATGTTTTCCATTCAGCCCAAACAGCAAATTACATTCCTTGAAATTTTGATTCTTGGTATTCACATGGGTCAAAAGAATTTTAGTAGATAGTTGTTGATTTAAAAGTAGCTCCTAAATGATTCCTCATCAAGCCAATTCAGGTAGTTCATATTTAATTATAAACTTTTAGTGACTCATGTTTTCAAACATTGGGAAGAGGAGATATAGTAAAATATTGGCAGTATCTATGGGCTCTCCCCATTGCTTCCTTCTTGGACTAGTATTTGCAAAATGGTCATGTAAAGATTTACTTTTTTAGAAAGACTATAGAGAAGTAAAGACTATTTCCTTTTATTATTTCAGATGCAAGCATTTATTCACATATTACTTTTTTAGCCCACGCCTCACACATGCACAAATATATGCACAAACAGTACCACTATCCATGTAGTTCCAACCTAGGACCATTACTGCTGGTGTTTCTAGCTATAATTAGTTAAATTTTTTTAACGATTTTATCAATATTTCTACAGTGGTGACATGAAGTACTAGAATTCAGGTGCAATGTACGTTAAAGCAGCCTGTGCCAATTCTTAGAAACCCTATAAGCTAATATAACCTTTTTCCCCCCAGAGGAAAAAAAGCTTAAGTAGCTAGCCTCACAACAAATGACTCCTTCACAGATCTCCATGTTCTGAGTGTTACCCAGTATAAATATTAAATGACCCTCATATGTAATTATAAACTTCAATGCCTAAATTAAAAGGCAGAGAGAAACTGATAATTCTAATGTTAATCCAACACATCCTAAATATTACCAAGTCAGAATGTAATCACTATAAAAATTATTCGAGATATTTTATATTATTATTTTTGCTAATATTAAGTCTCTGAAATCATGTGTGACATTTCTGCTTAGTATATGTCTTAATTTAGGCTAGTAGAGTACTGCAGCCAAGAGCTATGGGATTAAATAGTTCTGGCCTCAGAAGCAACTTGCTCTTTTTGAGACATGCAAAAAAGTTAAAAATCAAATTAGCACATTCATGCACCCTAATTAGACTCTCTTCTATAAAAGGCTGTGCTTTTCTGTCTATTCTCTTCCTTTTCACCAAAATATAGGAAGACTTTGGCTTTGGACTGTGTATCATTGTTATTATTATTATCATTATTTGGTTTGGGCTTTCAGTGTTAAGTTCCTAAAAGAGGAGCTCTTTCTTTCTTTATATATTTTTTTTAGTTTTTATTTTTATTAGTACATGTTTACACTGCGTCATGATTACGTTCATTGTGCAGAGTTTGTACATGAGTTTTTTTTTAATGAATCATTTATATTTAAATTTATTCATAGTTTTATTTGGATATCTTTTTAGTTTTTATTTTTATTAGTACATACTGACAATTACATTCCTTCTGGGGAGTTGGTACATGTACATAACACATCTTAATTCCTTCTTTATCACTTCCCTTCCACTCCCTTCCTTCCCCTCCTTCCATCTCTAGATCCCCCTCCCATTTGCAAAAGGTCTACCTCCCAGATTCCTATTATCTGTCCTTTATTTGGCTCTTTAAATTATATTTTGGGTTTAGAATGTGTTCTTTACTGTGTAGAGAGCCTAAATGTCATCTTTTAAAGGTGTTAGATTTCATTCAAGTATTAATAAAATGCCCTCAAATCACTTGACATAAGATAAACCTTCTTCAATAAATCTTAATTCTAGTCTTCAACTATCTTTTTAATGTTTTCTGTGTTTATGCTGAGATGAGTCATTTTTCAGTCACAGATTTTCCCTGCACTACCCTTTAACAATTTTGAGTGAGAGACAGCTACTTGTTTAGTTGGGTAACAGTCTCCAAACTTATTAAAAATGAGTAACTATAGCAACCTCTATGTCACGTCCCACTCACTTCTGCAAAAAATAATAATAATGACAACATATGGTGAGATAAGAGCAAAAGAACAGAAGAAAAAAAAGGCATGAGTTTTGGTTGTTCTAAATTTTAAACTGGTATATTAAACTAGATGATATCTTTAACATTTTATCTTGAACTCTTTGTTCCATTTTCTTTTCAATCAATTTAGTCATAGATTTTTTCTTTTGTCCTCCTTTGTTTCTAAATACAGTATTTTTATCAATCTTCAGACTTTTTTTGGTTGTGTACCATGTTGGAACACTGGCCCCTAAACATATATATGCTTTTGTTATGTTGATCTAAGGCCTTTATTAGCCAACCTGAAATATCTTTTTTACCTTTATCTGAGAGAAGGAAAACACTTGTTTCTTCTCAGAACATCAGAAGTTCTAATATAGACATTAGGAAAACCACTTCTAATGTTCTGAGAAGAGACAACTCTCTAGTCTCCATTTCTCATTATTTCAAACAACAAAGGATCCAGAACATAAATAGTTTTTTTTTTCCAAGATTAAATTGACAGACTTTTTTTCCATCTTAGACTTAGAATTCATGCTTGCCTAAGGTCTCAAAGGTTTATGATAATAAAAACTCTCGTACTTCAGTAATACTCCAAACATTCTTGAGCCAACCTTGCAACATACCCATGCCTCTTGTACTCACTGAAACCAACCAAATGTATTATCTCTGCAGACTTAGAAGCCCTTTTTTAAAGAGAAAAGATAGCTTATATGTATGTTATGTTTCCAGTATGCCAACAATTACAGATATCCTAAAGTTAGACTTCCATTCTTTAAAACAATACTGTATGTACACTTACAGGATTTCCTTCCCTATTTAGACTACCAGGATAATAATTTCTCCTTTACAGACAAGAAATACCTATTATGTCCTCCATCCCGTAACTCACATCATGTTCAAGGCTACCTTTCTTCAAGACTGTGCTGGTGTGGAAAGGTGTTTTTCCATCTTAAAGGTCATCGCAGATAATTTTAAAGATGGTAGTATAGAAACCACTCATGAGGTTGGAATAGGATCAGAATTGGTGCCTCCTAAAACATATAGGTTATCATGTTGCTGGATGGAGACTTTTATGCAAGGAAGCTATTATCTGGGACACTAGGTGCCTACAGGCCGAGATCACAGGCTCTCTGGAAAAATTTCACCCCCCTTTAGTCCTGCTTTGCCCTAGAGCGCACTGCCCTCTTGTACCTGATAGAGTATCACTAGATAGTCATTCTCCTAATTAAGGCTTTTCATCTTCAGAAATTCCCCATCAGAATGCAAATCAGCCTCAGAGGGCTTGAAACAAGCTAAGAAGCTATTTATCAGACAAAATCCTAGGGAATCTGGAACTCTCAGTTTAGGATTCCATTACCTTCTGAAAGTATTTTGATGCTGATTTGAGAATCTCCTGGCTGGGAGGCAAGAAAAGAATGACAGAGTGTTCTCTAGGGCCAGAGCAGAGAGAAAGGGAACAGGACCTGCAGCAACAGAGAGAGTCAGATCGAAAGGCTCAGTAATTGTGTTCTGATTCAAACAGCATTAATGAGTCATCTGTCATCTGAAAATGCTCTTCTCATTTATGGTTGGAGAGAAGTGCGGTTCAGTGGGAAAATAGAGCACTTGCATTTAAAAGACCTACGCAGAAGGCACTGGATTTAAAGGGCAGCACATTGCAATGTTGGGCTTAAGTCTGGAAGTTTTAAAGCAGCCTGGTATTTAGCAGTTGTGTGCTGTGGGGCAGTCCCTCCACTACAAGGCTGAGGTGTAGGTCATGCCCAGCTAAGAGGACTATTTGGAGGACAGTCAGGTGATTGAATCAAATGTGCAAGTACTAGAAGAAATATCACTGGTATAATTACTATTACTTCTACTGTTGCTACTCTCTAATGTATCTGGAGCCCTTACAACATATGAAGCATTATTTTAAGTATTTCATTTGAACTTATTCACTTAACCCCTTCTCCACTGCCCTAGTACTCTCACATAGGTTCTTTCAAAATCCCTAATTTACTGTTTTAGAAAAGTGAGAGACAGAGTGATTAAGCAACCTGCCTAAGATTTTATCCTTGGTGAGTAGAGGTAGAGTCAGGATTTGAACCCAGGCTATCGGATCCCAGAGCCAGGATTTTCACCACCATGTACTATTGCTAACTATTTTCTTAATTATTGTTATATAATTACAATTGCTATTGCCAAGGCTCTACTCTTGAGGAATTTATTTTAGAGATTACTTTAAGTAACATTACAACTCCTTTTTCTTCCTAACCATACTAAAGATAATAGCAATAATATACCTTATGAGGGTTTTTGCAAAGCTTTAATAAAATACTGTAGCTATGCATAGACAATACTACTCAAAATTTAGTGTTCCCCTGAATCACCCTGGGGTGCAGGTAAAATGCAGCTTGTAATTCAGTAGGTCTGTGGTAGGTCATTGTTAAAAAGAAATCTCTGCTTTGTGTGTGTGTGTGCGCATGTGTGTGATATTGAGGATGGAACCCAGGGCCTTTACACTGCACTACATTAAGCTCTAGACCTTTTTATTTTTTTATTTAGAGACAGAATCTCCTTAAGTCACTAAATTGCCTCGGTTTCACTTGAATTTACTATTCTCTGTCTCAGCTTCCCAGATTGCTGGGATTATAGACAGGGTCATTCCCCAGCTGAAATCTCTGCACTTCTAACACATTTTCTGATATTTCTAATGTTGCTCTTCTAAGGGCCACACTTTGAGTGTGGAAAATTTTGCACTTTTGGTTTGGGGCTTTTGGGTTATTTTCTTTGTGATACATTTTCCTGTATTTTGACAAGGTAGGCCTGACAAATATTATTAGTGTACTAAAGCAGAATTCTGCACAAATTGTTTTACCCCATCATTCAAAGATATTTTCTGCATTATAAAAATTTAAAAGAATGGATATTTAAAATGCTCTGTAAGCACTTTAATATTTTAAAAATTTGTGTTGAGAAATTAAGAACTCCTTTGCAATTTTCCTATTAGAGAATTTTAAAGTCATTTTAAAATGTCTCCCAGATGAGAAAATTTGGATTTGAATATAATTCTTCTCAGTTGTGCAAGATGAAAGGACTGAAGCTTTGTCAAGTTACCCCTTGAAAATGGTGTTACCCCTTGAACATGTGTGTTAAATTGAAATAAGCCTCGCCTGTTTTAGTCTTGAGTGATGACATTCATTCTATACATAGTGAACTACACTCTATCTTGTGTAAATTGTAGTTTAACCTCAGAGTGTACTTCTTGCAACAAAGGAATGGAGTCTCAGCCAATCACAAGAGGCAACCATCAGCCAATCATGGGCTGCCAACCAATCAGACCATAGCCATATAAGGCAAATACTCTTACTGTAGTGAAGTACGTTGATTCTGTAAACCACTTCCTTTTTTTGCTGACTATAAAGATAACGTGTACACTCTGTGGAGGGCATGAGGGGATCAGAGGTATTCTGAATCATCTTTAATCTCGATCGCTGCCCTGCTCTAGAGATTTCTTCTTCCTCAAGTAAACTTTGTTAAATTTAATTGGTCTCAAATTTTCTTTTAACAGATTTCATTGAAAGGCCTATTGCTTCAATCCTCTCATTTTACCCTTGTATCTCCTTTCCCAGTAAGAGAGAGAAGAGGAGCTTTTCACCATTTACATATTTTAAAATAAAAGCTATAGCACCCCAACAGAAGGATGAGGATAAAATGCCTGATTATTTATCAATATTGTCTTGGGAGAAAAATTTTTAAGAAATAGCTTGGCTCAGAAAAAAAAACACTTTTCAAATTGCTGTATGTTGCTTGGATTCTGAATCTTTCATTTCATATCCCATTTAAAATAAATGCAAAAACAGTTGATTAATTCATGGTCTCACAGAAGATAGCTTTTCTTGAGCTTTGGCTAAAAATTCCCAAATTGATTTTAAAAGTTCTTATGAACCAAATAATTCCAAACATAATAGCGTAATCATCATCTTTGTCATGAAATTTCTTTAAATAGCAATAAAAAATGTAGAGAGTGCCTACAGTGTTTTGAGAATTGTTTTTCTTCTAGTTTGTGAAAGAGGACAGAAGATGGTACAGCAATATTTGGTCTTTTCCCTTTGGGTCATCCTTTTTCTTGACAAAGGAATAAACTTTGTGTATTGTCAATTACTTTGAAACTCATAGTCTCTGATTGCTTAAATATATATTTGTTCATTCCTCTCTTAATGTTTGAGAAGATGTCAGGAAAGAGAAATAAGACCATGGTGTGTGGGAGGGTGTCACTATGTACCAGCTCTACTCACTGTATGATGTTGTCCTTATTCATACAAATGAATGAACATGGAATTGGTTTAAGAATTCAAAAAATCTTACTCACTTTTAAGAAGAGAAGCTTGGGGCCGGCGAGATGGCTCAGCGGTGTAAGCGCCTGCCTTGCAAGCGCGAGGGCCCGAGTTCGACTCCCGGATCCCACATACGAAAAAGGGGCCGGTGATATCGCTCAGCGGCACGGGTGCCTGTTGGTGCGCGAGGTCCTGAGGTCGACCCCCCCGGTACCCACAAAAAAAAAAAAAAAAAAAGAAGAGAAGCTTGAGCAGTAATGATAAATGTCACATTGTCGATGTTTTTAAGTGTCTAAAAGTTTTTCATTATTTATAATAGAAAATGTTTTCATTTGATTTACAAATAGGTTTTTTTGAAAATCAATGCAGTATTAAAACAGCAACCCCATGATAATCAATAATGTTGAAAAGTGTATAACTAGATTGATATTCATGTTCACAGGTGTGATTTTGTAGATAAAAGAAACAAAATGTTAATGTTCAACTCTGACATTTTGGAAAATCACTTCAAAATGGTGTGTGAGGCATGACTTATCTTTAGATTAATGTGTGATATGAAAAGAGGGGCAGAAATGTCTCGAAGTGTGAAAATCGGAATCCTTTTCTCATGTGTAGTGTTTTGCCACACTGTGAGAATAAAATACTTTTTGCAATATAGAAAGCATAGTATAATTTAAAAAAATAAGACATTGGGAAGTAGATAAAATGACTCAAAAAAGTTTAAAGAACATGAAATAACTTTTATATAAATGTCATCCTTATATTTTGAAGATAAATAAGTTAGAAATAGAGGGCTTTTTCCTTAGTATAGAGATATGTTCTATAATCAGAAGAATATTGTGTTTGACAAACTATTTTGGGAGTTGCCATATAAACAGTTCAAAGTTCCTTTGAAATGCTTGATTAATTCAGAACACAGCTGTTAAAATCCTTATGTGTATCTTAACACATTACTATTTTACCATAATTTAATCATGCATAATCATTCATATGAAAGTGCTGTATCAAAATAGTGACCCAGACAACCAAGAATAGAGTCCAAATTCTTGAAAATGTATTCCATTAGTCTAAAAAAGATATGGTGCATGGAATAGCAATAGCTGAATGTAAGAAGTCCTGCTGAACTCTCCACTGGACAGGGAACATCATCATCTCTCCAAGTTTAGGGATTTCTTCCGAATGTTATCTACAGTGCAGACGACTTACGAACACTTTGCAGTCTTCCACCACTAGACCAAATTACGTGCATATTTCAGAATTAGAGTTGCCAGACTTAACAAATGAATATATAAGACTAAATATATATTTAGTCAAATTTGAATTTGGATTACGTTTAAGTATAAATATGTCCCGTGTATCATGCAATAAACTATATCCCATATAATACTACACTAAAAATTATTCATTGCTGATCTAAAATTTATATTGACTTAGTGTTCTTTAGTTCTTATTAAGAAAGAAATTTAGAGTTAGACCTATTATCTATAGCAGTACCACCAGCTATGATAGGAACAGTAGTAGAAGTAATGACTCTTTATCAAATGCTTCCTCTGTGCTGTATTCATTTTCTTTTTTAATCTTCCCAAAGGTCCTCTAAGGTAGTTATTTTATGAAAGAATAATTTAGAATAATGATTGGCACACCATAACCACAAGTGTCTATAATCATTTCTGTTTTTATTGTTACCATCGTCATACTTCCTCTTAAAGGGGAGGACTGAGGCTCTGATACTCAGTCTACTTAGCGCGAAAGCAGGCACCCTGGGATTTAAATCATGCTTTCTCTGCTTCCAGAGCCTAAGGCATTAGGCACTTTGATCTACTGTTCTAGGTGTGGTGTTAGCCTTTGAACATTTGAACCACGCCAGAAGTCTTGAAGTGGCCTTTATTTGCACTCTGTTTTAATTCATGTAAACTAGCTCAGAAGCAGGAATGCTGCATAGCTATATGGGGCAAAAATGTTCGACACTGGATTTTAGAGCCATTGGAAATGACAGGTACTCACAAACATCAGCAGGTCATTTTGGTAGCAACTGTGAAAAATCCCTTACAAGGGTTACAGAGATAGTAAAACCTGCAAAATAACTAATATCCAGGTCCTCTGACTCGCAGTAGTGGTAAAACATGATGCTATCATCTTTATGTCAGTATTTTCTTATCTGCTGAATAAACTTATCAACACAACAGCCACTTAATATCCATTAATTTTCTTTCAGAAGGCTTATGAATCCAGCTTTCAAAGCTCACATCGCTATTACACCCATCTTCAATTAAACTTACCTAAGCACAAAACCTATGATTAATTTATTGGCAAATTCTTGTAAAATCTTCATTAATTATGAATTTATCTGCACTTTCACTCTAGATAGTCCAATTCTAAGTGTATTATTTTTTGAGAAACATCATTATTAATTCAATGTGTGAATAATAAGACCTCATAAATAATAACTCAGACATCAGCTTTTAATAACTACTATCTTATACCATGAACCTGTCATAGCCATCAGATCCACAGAGTAACAGAGGTGAGAAAGTGAAAAATAATTTGGAAATCATTTTGATGACTCCAAATCTTCCTTCAGTTTCACCATTTAACCAGTTAAATGAAAGGAAAACATAGTGTGACAGTTTAATTAATGACTTATTAAAATATCAAGGGCAAAAAGCCAAACTTATGAGATTGCCACAATTAAGATGAAACTGAAAATTACTTAAAATCAATTTATAAGTATTAGTTAATTATCATAATGAGTTTTTTTTTTTCAGAAATACATGCCTGCAATGTTGCCACAGCTCATTCATGTAGTTCTTCATTATTGGCAGCAGCAGATGATTTGGGACAAGACATCAATGGAGTTTGATGGAAACATGACCATCACTTCCCACCCCTGCTCTCTGCAATAGTGTAAATATGCCTGCATGAATCCAGGTAGAACAGTGACATGCATTTCTTATCTACTGAAAAAGCAGAGGTGACAGTTATGGACTTTGGAGACCTCACTTTTCCAAATAATTATATACAGCACTAAAAGTGAATATATGAATGGTCTCTGTTTAAAAACCAAAACACAAAACTGTGAATCATCCAGGATGTTTTCCTTAAGAATTTGGAAACAACAGAAGTGATTCTTTGTATATCATAAAACAGAATACATTCTTAATTTGAAATAAAGTTTTGTTAAATAAGTTTTTAAAATTATAGCTGCAGTTTTCTTTGGATGCAAGGAAATAAGGTACACTAATTTCACTTTTGTTTATCCAGGCAAGACATGTGTGAGAGGGTTGCTATTTGTAGCAGCAGCGTTTAATATTCAGACAGAGAAACTGCTTTTTCTAGGTGATGGCTTCTCTGGTCTCTCACTTAGCAAAGTTCTCGTGGTGTCAAAGTGACAAACTTTTCTATAACACAAGGCAATAATTTTATCTTTATCCTGAATAAATAATTATCATCAAAGAAGATCTGCTTACAGACAAAGAGTCATCACTGTAAATTTATAGCAGCGTTTTTTGTTTTTTGTTTTTTTTTAGTGGGTACCGGGGGTCAACCTCAGGACCTCACGTGCCAGCAGGCGCCCGTGCCGCTGAGAGGGTATCACCGGCCTTTTTTTTTTATGTGGATTCTGGGAGTCAAACTCAGGACCTCGCGCTTGCCAGGCAGGCGCTTATGCCACTGAGCCATCTCACCGGCCCTATAGCAGTGTTTTGAAGTCTTGCAGGACTTCCAAACATACTCTCTAAAGTTTTAGGGGAAGCTCTGAAAAGAGTAGACAAATACTTGAATTGTTTTACAGGTAATCATCATGAACTGACAATGATTTTAGTGATATATTGCTGTGCCCTTTTTATGTGTCTCATCCCAAACTTTCTTGCCACCACGTTGAGAGTGAAACCAAGATTTTCAAGGTTAAGTTCTACAGGGAATGATCAGAGTTGACGGGGGAGGGGATTGCTAATATATATTAGAATTTGATGCGAAACAGAGGGTAAGTAAGAGAAAACCCGAAACATTCAGAAATTTTAAGTTATAGCAACAGGGGCCATTACAAAGAAAAATTAAAGTCTTTCAGTCTTTCAAAAATAACATCATTACCTATGCCCAAACTTAAGGTTGAAATCATGAATGTAATTTATTATAATAAGATACAATATGTTTCCTATTTTATCAGTGACTCCTTATTATAAAAGCTGATATAAATGATATAAAAGTAAGCCTTTTAGGACACACAGTTCTGTATCTAGAGACTGTTCTTGGAGCAGAAGTGAGAAAGAAATGGGATTCTCGTGACTATAATACAAAAAATTTGGATGAAATATCTCATTGCTGCTCTTCAATGAAAGAATGTTCCTATAAATTTTCTGTTTCATTCTGAATGCCTTATGTACAATTATTTGGACCCAATGGAAACTGAGGAGATAGTGACAAAGACTATTTATTATCACCGTAATTTCTAACAATAGATGCATAATATACCCTAACTCAGAAACAACTTTCTTTCCATTTACTTTGTCTTTCCCTCACTTTCCTTCTTCATCTGTAAAATATTTTATAGTACTTTTGTTTCAGAAAGACTCTTCTTTCTCTAAATAATTATAAAACAATAAGTGTCTCTCAAAAAAAACAAACAGAAACAAAAAATAAGTGTCTCTCAAGTGAGAGAGCTCGCCCCTCCTTTTTTCATGAATTCCCTACATATAGTTGCCTGTATGGCATTTATATCAATGCCAGAAAGTAACCTACAAAAATTGGAATCCTCCATATGTAGACATTTCTTTTTTAGTTTAATTAGTAGAAAGAATAAGAAATTTATAAAAAGGTAGAACATACCCATTTGTGTGCTACTTGCACTTTTAAAATGAACTTTAGAAAAGAACAACTTGCAACTAACCACAGAGTTACAATCTGTTGAAAACTAATGAATAATGTTGAGGAACTAATAGATGTGAGGTTTGTAATCTCCTTTGAATATTATTAATCCATCATAATCTTTAAGCAAAGTTCAACTGATCAAAACAACTGAACAAAAATTCAACTATTGTTTTTCATAGGGTCAATTTTGAGACCTAGAAGGAATAGCTGAAAATTCTATCATTCCTAAATCTAACACACGTATACAGTTGTAACTAGTTGATTGAGAGATTGGTGACTTTATTTTATTTTATTTTTTATTTTAAAGAGAAAAAATAGAACAAAATTTTAAAACAACATAATAGGAGGGTAACAATGGTTAATGCATTATGTATTGTTATCTTTAAACAAGTTACTTAGGGTACAAGATATCAGCATTCAATTGTCCAAACAATATTAGCACAAACCTTTCTTTTCAATAAACTAAGCAAAATTAGTAGTGTATCTATCTTAACTATCATATATATATGTATATATATATTCATATGTGTGTATATATATTCATAGTGTGTATTCATATATATATACATATATATAATGTTTTTCTTTTCCCTTGTTTCTTTTTTCCATTTCCCCATCCCAGTTTCCCTTTCCTTTTGAACAGTTTCTTCCTGTTTTACCATATCTATTGTACATTTTGGATCTTATTTACTCTTTCAGCTTCTCACACTAGGGAGACAATACAATGTTTACACATGTGCGTCCGGTTTATTTCATTTATAAGTATTTTCTCAAGTTGCATCCATTTACCTATAAAAGTCTCCAGCTTATCTTTCTTTATGGCTGAGTAGTACTCCATTGTATAAAAATACATCTTTTTTATCCATTCCTTGGTTGGTGGGCATTTGGGTCATTTCCAAGATTTACCTATTACAAATTGTGCTGCTATAAACATGGGTGCACATATATCGCTGTGGTACGATGTTTTTAATTCTTCCGGGAAGATACCCAGAAGGGGAATAGCTGGGTCAAATGGGACCTCCAACCCTAGTTTTTTGAGGAATCTCCACACTGACTTCCACAGTGGCTGTACCAGTCAACAATCCCACCAACAGTGAAGAAGTGTTCCTTTTTCCCCACAGCCCCTCCAGCATTTGTTATTAGTTGATTGCTTTATAATAGCCATTCTTTCTGGGGTGAGATGGAATCTCAATGTTCTTTTAATTTGCATCTCTCGAATGACTAGTGATGTTGCACATTTTTTCTTATATTTATTTGCCATTTGTATTTCTTCATCTGAGAAGTGTGTATTCATCTCAGATGCCCATTTTTGGATTGGGTCTTTAAATTTGGGAAGTCTGATTTTTTTGAGTTCTTTTTATGTTCTGGATAGTAATCTTTTTTGTCTGAGGAACAACTGGCAAACATTTTTTCCCACGTTGTGGGTTGTCTCTTCACTCTGTTGTGGTTTCTCTTGCTGTGCAAAAGCTTTTTAATAAGATGAGATCCCAGTTGTTGATTCTTTGTGATAGTTCCTGTGCAATTGGGGTTTTATTTGTAAAGTCTTTGCTTATACCAATGTCTTCAAGAGTTTTACCTATTCTATCTTCCAGCAGATTTAATGTTTCTGTTTTAATATTTAGATCTTTGATCCATTTTGAATTTAGTTTAGTGCATGGTGAAAGATACGGGTCTAATTTTAATCTTCGGCATGTGCAGACCCAGTTTTTCCAGCACCATTTATTAAAGAGGCTATCTTTCTTCCAGTGAATGTGTTAGGCACCTTTGTCAAAGATAAGGTGGCTTAGTATGTCTGGAGTTGTTTCAGCATCTTCTAATCTGTTCCATTGATCTTGGGGTCTGTTTTTTTGCCAGTACCACCCTGTTTTTATCACAGTAGTTTTATAGTATAATTTCAAATCAGGGATTGTGATGCTCCCCGCCTTGCCTTTGTTGCCTGGAATTGCCTTGCTATTCTAGGTCTCTTCTGGTTACAAACGAATTTTAGGATTGTTTTCTCTAATTCTGTGAGATATGCTGTTGGAATTTTGATCAGATTTGCATTAAATCTGTATAACAATTTTGGAAGTATGGCCATTTTCACTATATTGATTTTTCCTACCCAAGAGCAAGGGATATCTTTCCATTTTCTGATATCCTCTTCAGAGATTGGTGATTTTAGAATGACAATGATCCACTGGGTAACAGAACATATTTTTGACCATGACAGCCTCAAACTTTGATCCCAACTAATTTGTAAGATGTGGCACACTTTGAAACAGACATTAAATTCTTTCTGTTTCCAAATTGTAACTGGAACAGTATGATAGCTTGTATAGAATCTCATATATCCAATTCCAAACGTGAATATACCCACTCTTATGAGGAAGTCATATGGGACATATCAGAATTTTTAAAATTCACCTTTCAATTTCAAATTGGAAAAATATAGATGTCTTTGTGAATAAGTATTTGATATACTACTGAAAAATAAATGTTTTGTTCAGTTTTGCTACCCTACTGCGGAGTGTCATTCCTTTTCTCATATGTGTGACTTCTTAAAAAAGCAAGTTCAGTTGTTACCTATCACCAGTAACAGGCTCCCCCAAATTTAATAGCTTAAAACAACATACACTTATGATCTCTCAGTTTCTGTGGTTGGGAAACCAAGAATAGATGTCTTACCAAGTCTTCTGCTTCAGCAACTTGCAAGATTGTGATCAGTGTGGGCCAGGGCTGCAGTCACATCTGGAGCTCCATAGGGAAGGATCTTTTCCCAAGCTCAGCTGGTGATCGGCAACATTCAGTTCTTTACAGGCTTTTGGACTGAAACCACTGTAAGTTTTGTACTGAGCATCACTCTCCATCAAAAGACCTTACACTTGGTAGCTTACTTCTTCAAAGCTAACAAGAGAGAGACCCTCCTTACAGAGACTTTCCCTACACAAGTGAGGTTACAGTCTTCTGTAATGTCATCACAGAAGTGACATGCCATCACTCTTGCTTCATTCTGCTGGTTAAAAACAAGTCATACTCTCCACCCACACTCAGTGGAAGAGAATCATACAAGGGTCTCAACCAGGAGGTGGTATCACAGGGACCTTCCAAGAGTGTATTTACCATAGCAGGCAGTAAGCCTATTAACACGTTACCGAGGGATATCTTTTTAATCGTATTCTTCAATATTTTGTTCCATTTCGGAAATTGCTCCTTAACTCACTCAGAGAAAAATCTCAAATATATAGCGTCAAGAATTTAAAAAAAGGAAAAAAAAAAAAAAGCCAAGCATTGTGGTTGGTACATGTCTGTAATCCCAGCACTGTGGGAGGCTGAGGGAGGAGGATTACAAGTCTCAACCCAAATTGGGCAACTTAGCAAGACCATGTCACCAAATGGAAGTGATAAAAAGGGCTGGGGATATGTTAAAAGGTAAATTTTAGAGTAATAACAAAAATCCATTTAAGTCTTCTTTATTCTACTGAGGTGACAAAGAACACTCAATTGACTTTTTTTTTTCAGTGGTGGTGCTGGGGATCAAACTCAGGGCCTTGTGCATACAAGGCAACAGCTATACCACTGAGCCACATCCCCAGCCCAGAACCCTCAGTTGACAATGTTAATGCACTAAAGAAATTTCCAAAGATCTTGTAGGATAGTCGTAAACATCCACTGACTACCAACCAGTGAGTCTGATTCCAGAAAGATTTTAAAGTGTTTACAGGCCATGTGAAAGTTGCTAAGACCAAGATGAAATCTTTCTTGTCAGATTCAGATAAAATTAGAGTCAGAAGTTATGAAAGGAGAGGGTTTATACCTGCCTGTCTGAGATAAGGACCTTCTCAATAACTTTCTACAGGCCCAAAAAGAATTCCTAGTAGTTCTGTAAGCACTCCATGCTTTGTGTGTCTTCTATGTACACACATATTTCTGTGAAAAACTTTATCTTTAATACAAAAAGTCAGACAAGGTACTCTCCTTGAACACTTGGCTAGCAAGGGCAACTCCAGCTGATGCCAACTCCTGCCCCAAATCAATGATATCTGTATTCAGGTGGCTTACATACATGTTTCCTTTCCTGCTTTTAAAAAGTTCCCCTTCACTCAACCTCCTTGAACACACTCATATTTTGCTATGACATACATATTCTCATTGTAATGTTCTCTTACTCCCAAATAAACATAACTATTATTTGAAGAATCTCCCTGTGGTTGTTACCTAGGTTGACAGTTATCAACAAGATCATTGTAAATTACTGCTGCAGCCGCCTTGCTGAGGTTCAGCTCTGCGTCCTGTGTGCCATCCCTCATGCAACAGTGTGATGATGACATGGGTAGACCCAGAAGGAATCGCTACAATGGGTAGCAGCAGAATGGAAGGGGTTGGGAGAGGGTCCAAATAACGTGGATCCTGCTGTTGATGGTGGGAATTGTGAATTAAGTTTTACTAACGTATACAAGGATTTTGAAATCCTGTTTGTCAAACAAACTCAGTACAAATCTGAAATGGATAATTGAAAGAATGGATGACAGAAGATATATTTGAAGGAGCCATTGTGGTATCTTAGTCCATTTTCTGTTGCTAATAATACAATACCACAGCCTGAATAAGTTATAAGGAAAAGTGATTTGTTTCAGCTCATGATTCTGGTCCAGAGTAAAGGGGCCATAGCTGATGACAGTTTTCTTGCTGGCAGAATCCTGAGTTGCAGGGTATCACATGACAAGAGACAGGAAGAACACAAGAGGCCTAGCCAAATCTGTTTTTGTGGCAGATACACTCTCAAGATAGCCCATTAAAACATTAATCTATTAATCACATTAGTGGAATAATCCATTTGTCTAATCACTTCTCAAAGATTCCATCTGGATCCACCTCTTAATAACTCATAATGGGGATTAAATGTCAACATGAGCTTTGGAGGGGACAAACCATATTCAAATCATAGCAGGTAGTAGCTTTTGCTCCCAGATCTACTATTTACTGGTAATGTTCTCTTTGATATTCTGAGCTCCACTTCCATCATTTACAAAGCTAAGATGATATTCCTATCACATATGATAGTGAAATATATTATGAAAATCAATGAGAAGTGTGCCTAGAACATAAATTTAATCAGACATAATAGTGTCTGTAATCTGATTACCTTCAGTAAATGAGTCACTTGAGTTATGTCCTTTAAATCCTATATGATACTATTCCTCTCACTTCAAGAAACCAAAAGGCAGAGTGATTTTTATTAAACAAAATCAAATATAACAAAGTGATATTTAACAGATTACCCTGAAGTTCTCACTTGTATCCTCAGAAGGAATACCAAATGCTAGAAAGTATGACTTGGTATAATACGTGGAAAGTATTTGTAATCTTTTAATGATTGTGACCTAAATGTGAGTCACAGATGTGATATGGTTACCCCCAAACAAACTAACATTTTTAGGTGGCTTTAATAGAAATTGAATGGTAAATACAAGGAAAATGGTCACTCTGTACTCAACCCTAGTCAGATCTTAGAGAGAAACTGATATTCTTTCTGTTTTGGCAGCCAAAAAACAAAAATAATTTATCTGAAAACAGTAACAAATTGATGCAAAGTCTCAAAACTATATCATTTGTGGAATGATTAAAATATCTGACAATTTTTTAAAAAAAGGAAGAATTATTGGAGAATATGATTATTGTCTTTAAATATTTGACAGATTATATCATGGAAGGCATAGACTTCATTACGATACCCCATAGAGTGTTAATAAAATTATTTGAAAATGGTTAATTTTGGAAATTAGGAAGTATCAGAATATTGACTGTACAACTGTATGAAATAGAGGCTTGGGAGTAATGTAACGAATGACACCAGGGGCTTACTGCTTTTCCTTTTTTCCTCCTCTTGCTCTTAAGAAAGCCCCAAACCCTTTTTGTCCTTTCTCTCTCACTCAGACTTTCATCTGTCAGAAAACTCAAATCCTTTAACATGTTCTGATATTAGTTATCAGGGACAGGCAGGGAGCTGAAGGGTCGAGGGGGGTCAATGGGAGCTGGGGGACTCAGTAAGTTTTCTCATGACTCTGGGGACAGTTCCTAGTGTGTCCCACCTTGTGGGAAGCAGGAGGAAAAGAGTGTGGCCTTTGTGTCTTCCTGCTGGTAGGAAGGCTCACAGGAAGTGTTGCGTGTCAGCCCTTCTGTTGTCTACTGTGACCCATTTAGAGCTGCCTGTTCAGCCCTGCCTTAGTTTTGTTTTGTTCGTTTGTTTTTTGTTTTTGTTTGCCTCTTGGAGTTGCTTCTCTAATGCTAGCTTATTTCCTCTCTCCATCTTATTTGGTTCTGGTACTCTCATGATAATTTTGGTTCCAAGTTTATCTCCCTAAGACTAAGATGGTATGTCCTTTGTGGTTACTAACTCACTTCTCCAGATTTCTTAAATCTTCTATGATTTCTTTGTATATGCTGTAGGTCCCTAGATATAAAGATGTTTGGGGTAAGTTTTTGAGTAAAAATCAGTTGTTGCACACAATTCCTTTTTCCTACTTTCCTGATCTGTTGATGAAGGTTGGAATATCTATGTGCTGGGAACGAGGACACTTGTTCTGGACATGAGCAACGGATTTCCACATGACCAGCAAGGAACGCCTACACCCCTCAATGGCAGATAAAAGAGTAGAGCTGCCCAGGACAGTTCCTACCCTGGGGAAATAGAGCAGAGCTGCCAATTACAGGTAGTTCTGACTTTGGGGTAATGGGGCAATTCTGGCTCTGGGAAGTGGGGAGGGCTGCACACAGAGTGTGACCCTGGCCTTAGATGGGCTGCACACCTGGACTGACCTCACTCTGTGGCAGGTGGCACATGCAGCTTAACTCCAGGGTGAGGTAGGCTGCAGCCTGACCCTGTTTTGGGCAACTGGTCATGCGGAATGACCCTGGGATAAGGTGGCTTGACCTTCAGGATCTAAATAGGATCACATCATTTTTCTCTGTCTTTTCTTTTCTTTCTTTATCTCTTTCCAAAAGTATACAAGGGAGCTCTTAAAGACATGCAGTGCATTTTAAATGATTATAGGTAACTCCATGTCTGTGCTAAAAATATCAGTTTTAGATTATATTTTATTTTGAGACCTGTTTAAGAAAGATTTTAAAAGGTAGATTTTTCTCCAATGTCAGTTGAAGAGTAAAAAGACAAGGCCTCAAACTTGATTTCATAACAAGGAGAGAAAATGAACAAAGATCCTATGCAGCAATTTATAGCTTTTCTCTCTTTCCCATTCTCACTCATTAGTTATAAGTCTCTAGTGTTGACTAACAGATAATATGTACTCAGAGTAGCTTAAAAGTATTAAATAAAATAGTGTTACAACTTACATAAAAAAGGAGAGATAATTGAAAGCCCCTGGGAAAAATTCTAATTGACTCATGTATTTGTAGTTATAAACCTAGAACTAAAATAAAACAAAACCCAAGATTAATGTGATTCAGCATGACCAATAGATCTAAGAGTACACTCTGATTTATCTTATGTGTTCTATATATTTTCTTGTCTGTTGTTCTGCCTGTTAACCTATTGTAATAATTGGCTAAAGTATATGTAGTTCTTAAATTAAGAAACTATAAGAAAGAGATCATATAAATTCATTTATGTAGTTTGCTCTTATATACTGTATTTCCAGTTCTTCCAGGACTTTCCCTAAAAACTGGTTATACAAATATTCAAGGGTAACCAAACCCACTTAAAACATAGAGGGGAAAAATCCAAAAAGAAAAGAAAAAAAAAACCCAAAACAAAAAACTACTATGTGCAAGGCTTACACAAAACTTGTATAAAAAGTAAGTTATAGGTGGATAACGTAAAGTTAGTATGAGTTAGATTAATATGTATGTTTCTGTGTGTTAATTTTCAGGTATATGTTATCTTCCAAAAGCTCTACTTAACTTGGCTTATAGGTAAGTGCACACTCATGATATAGCCCGAATGCTTTTTGCTCATATGGCTTAACAGTGAGCTAATTTAAATTGGTTGCAAGATAAGGATAAGATGTCTTTAAAGTGAGGACAAGGTGTGCTTGCTTCAGCAGCACCTATATTAAAGTTGATAACATATTTTCATTGAGGTTGTTACACAATCAAGATATTTATCTTAAAAAATTGTTCTTATAAGTGTAGCAATCATTGCTTTCTATAAACAATAATTTAAGAGTTTTTCTTAACATATAATTCTATATTAAAATAATAAAAATATTTTCTTCTAAGTGAAGGTCCCTTGGGCCTGAGAAATTACTAGTCAAAATTCTCCTCTGTGGCTGAAAAAGCAGTTGCCTAAGTCAACTTGCTTCAATTTTCTCTACTGTTGGGTGGCTTTTCTGGTTTTTCCCCAGAGTCTTAGGGTTATTAAAGAAACCCTACCCCAACAAATGTTATTAAAGAAATGTTACATACTTGGGTATACAGTAGGTTAGGTTCCTCATCTCACCTTCAGGAAGCTCCTTGGTCCCAGTCTGGTGACAAGTACTACATTTCCAAATGTTTCGTGTACTTCACTGTTTTATCCTTTCCTTCCTAAACCCTTTTGAAATGTATATTAGATTTTCTTATTCTATCCCCCATGTTTCATAATATTGTTTCTATCTCTTTCTCTCTTTGTTGTTTTAAGGATAGTTCATGCAGATCTATTTTCCAATTCAGTTAGTTTTTCTTCAGCTACATCAAATAACGCTGTTAAACTGATTCCCTGAAGCTTATTGTAAGCGAATTTTGGCCTCTTGTAGTTTAGAGCTTAAGTCAGATACATGCTTGATTTTTTAATAAAATACCTTAAAATGTGTTTATCTGATTCCAGAATCTCTGCCTTGAAAATTATCCATTGACTATTACAATACTGATAATTCATTTAATTTGGAAGAACATGTACATAGACAACATGATTGTAGCTACTATAAATAGCTTAGGGTAGTAAATATCTGATTGGGTCACTCTAAGACTGCATTGTAAGTTCAGGAAATTGCAATTTCCCAATTATTTTAAAATTTTATTCAATTTTTTACTTTTAAATTCAAACCTATCTTTTTCCCTTTATTTAAAAAGCCCTCTCAGTAATATTTTCTGATATATTTAGAACTAACCTAAAATAGAATTCTAAGGGAGTACTTGGTTTTTAATTCAAAATGTCATTTTCAAAACATTAGAAATTTTCACGGCAAGTGAATTTTTGAAATTATGTCTTCATTCATTCATAAGAAAAAGTGTATAATACACAATGTTACAATGTTGAATTTTGTATGGTTTTATTCTTCTGATGAATCTAACATTGTAAATAAAAAATAAAGTAAAATCTTTATCAAATTTATGCCTGCAGTAAACTTTTTATTTGAGTAATATGAAGCTGGCTGAAAATAAGCTTTTGGAACATCCAGAAGGCTTTTTTGTTGTTGTTTTCATAGAGATGTGCTGAATGTTGGAGTATATCCAAGTATATTTAAAAATACAATTTCAATTTTAGTAGATATTTCTCCATGAACTTATCATGAACTTTTTTTTTTAACAAAGTGTTTTCTGATTTCTGCATTTTTAAAGAGAGATTAGATTATTGTCACAAAAAATGGCTATAGGATTCTGGGTTATAAGCATGTGATGTAATTTCTTTATATATGTGTAAAATCAGAGATAAATTGAGGACAAAAAATTCTAGAGAAGGAGAAAAGTAACTCCCTGATAATTAGAAATGGGCAGAGTCAAGAGTTCCTATAAGAATAATTTATCTATGCAGGGGATATAGCTCAGCAGCACAGCACCCACCTGGCAAACGTGAGGTCATAAGTTTGATTCCCAGTGCCAAAAAAAAAAAAAAAAAGAATAATTTATCTAAAGAAATCCTGTGCTGGACTATTTCCAACTTTTCTAAATTCTTGTATCTCCTTTGGGGAAGTCATTTGCTGAAGTTGAAGTATTTATGATAGATTTAGAAATATGATTAGGGTATATGAAATAAGGTATATGAAATACGCTTATGTTTCTTTTTTATTAGCACATGTTTGCAGTACATAATGTTTACATTCCTTGCGTGGAGTTGGGACACACGCATAACTCTTCTTAATTCCTTTTTATCCCCTTTCCATCCCTCTCTCCCCCTCCCTCCACCTCTTGATTCCCCTTCCCATTTGAGAAACATCTATCTACATACTTCCTATTATCTATCTTTTACTTTGCTCTTTATTTATATTTTGGGTTTTGCATATAAGAGAAACCATGCTATGTTTAAACTCATGTGTTTATTTCACTTAACATTATGGTCTCAAGGTGCATCCATTTCCTACAAATGATTCAGGTTTATCTTTCTTTATAGCAGAGTAGTAGCAGAGTAGTACACTATTGTGTGTGCTGATGGGCATCTAGGCCACTTCCAAGATTTAACTATTATGAACTGTGCTGCTATAAACATGGGTATGTGTGTATCACTATAATATGATGTCTTTATCACTTTCGGGAAGATTTACCTAGAAGGGAATAGCTGATCAAAGAGAATTTCTAGTTTTAGTTTTTTGAGGAATCTCCATACAGGTTTCCATAGTTGTTGTCTTAGTTTACACTGCCACCAACAATGCAGAAGGGTCCCTTTTACCCATACTCTCACCAGCATTTATAATTTTTTGATTTCTTGGTGACGGCCATTCTTCCTGGAGTAAGAGGGACTCTCCACGTTGTTTTAGTTTGCATTTCTCTTGACCTCAGTGTTCACCATTTCTTCATGTATCTATTGGCCATTTGTACTTCTTCATCTGAGAAGTGTCTATTCCTTTTAGATGCCCATTTTTTGGCTGACTGATTTTTCCTTTTGGGGGAGTCTAGTTTTTTTTTAATTCTTTATATATTGTAGCTATTAGTCTTCTCTCTGAGGATTAGCTGGCCAAACTTGTTTTCCTATTCTGTAGATAGTCTTTTCATTCTGTTGGTTGTTTCTTTTGCTGTGTAGAAGCTTTTTAATTTGATATGATACCATTTTTTAATTCTTGGTACATTTTCCTGTGCAACTTGGGTCTCCTTCTAGTAATCCTCTGTGCTAATTTTGCGTGTAGGCAAGCACTTTTTACACAGCAGCTCCTAGCAGCCACAGTTGTATCGACTTGCAGAAAGAGAACGCTTACTTCCGCCCACAGTGACAACAAAAGTGTTTGTGTACTGTTAGATATATCAGGGTCCCTGGCTCTTTATGAACTCCATTGCCAGTGGGATGGGACACATCAATGTGTTTAGGTCAAGAGCCTTCAACCCAAACACAGGCCCCATCAGTCTACACAAGCATACAGACTGAGAGGGAGATTTTCAGCACAGTGAAAGTATATTGTTGCTAAAGAAGATAAAATGATTGCTAAGTAGACAAAAACTAGACAGGTCCACTAAATATGTAATGTAAAATAAATACAAATGTACATAAAAACCCTACGAGACCCTATGAGGAATTTACTCATAATATGCTTTTTTATAGATGTCCCCAAACATCTTGAGACTTTTAAGAAATACAAAGAAAATCATTTAAAAATTACATAAAAAAAGAAAATTTCTAATATAATAATGTTGACTGGAATTTTATCATTTATTACTTTTTGTTAAAGGAAATCCACTTGGTAAAGCAAAATACAATAGTTTATGGAAGTCTTGAACAAACATTAAATAAGCTTCTAAGTATGAAAGTACTTTTAGATTGAATGCTCAAATATTTGAGGAGTAAAGTTGTTAGGATCTAGAATAAGATAAAATTCCAGCACTGATACATCATGGCCTTATTACCACTGGAAACCCATGGCCATTTAAAAGCTGCAAATAATAATAGTATCAATGTCACTGCAAATCTACATGAAGATTAGCAGTAAATTTATACAAAAATATCTGGTATATTGCCAAGCTCCAAAACATATAATAAAAAATGATTTCTTATTCATCTAGAAGTTCAACATCTTGTCACTGGTTAGCAAATTATTCAGAGAGACAAATCCCCTCATTGTGTGGCTCAGTGCCCCCCTCAACCCATCATCGTCCTCTGCAACTAACTAACTTAGAAGAGGAAAGGGAAGAAAGGCACAGTTACTATTTCATATGACACAGACGAAGCACACCATTATTGTTCATCTTTTTTTTTTTTTTGTGGGTACCGGGGGGTCGACCTCAGGACCTCACACGCCAACAGGCACCCGTGCCGCTGAGTGATATCACCAGTCCCTTTTTCGTATGTGGGATCCGGGAGTCGAACTCGGGCCCTCACGCTTGCAAGGCAGGCGCTTACGCCGCTGAGCCATCTCACCGGCCCTGTTGTTCATCTTAAATTGAGTGCTATGGTCACTCCCAGCTCAAGAGATATAGAGGTACGTGGCCAAGTGGTTTCCCCAGGAACAAGGAGAATGGTCTCTGAGAGACTCGTTTGCTAATGGACATGTGCAAGCAGAATGATGAACTTTGCTGTAGATATGATCGATGTCACAGTTACTTCTATGTCCATCTTATTGACAGAGGGATCAACCCATAGACAGAAAGGAACTGATCCCCTTCAAGTGAAATATTACATTTTCAAATCCTGCTAATATGATATTATGTCTCAGTATAGGAAATTACTGAATTAAAAAATACAGATCTCAAAATAAATTTGTAGAAACATGCAGAATGCAACTTAGCACCATCTAGCAATTAATAACACTTAGGAAAAAAATTTCATTTTTATAAAGTTCTAAAATTCTAAGTTTTCCAGGGTTTTTAAATTGCAAATCAAAACCCCTATAAACATGAGAAAATTCTTCTAATAATTTTGCAGCGATTTAGCCCTTTTAAAAGGATCAAGTTATACATTTGAGGTGCAAAATACATTTTGGTATTGGAAGGACACTGGTACAGGTCACGATGCTCGTAGAGTGTCTCAGAGACCCCTTAGCACATGGGACCAAAATCATCCTAACTGAAGCCATACTCGGTCCTAAGTTATAGCAGATAGGGTAAAATAGATCATCGTACAGTTACAAAGAATTGTCTTTTATTTTCAAAGTAACCACATAAAATGTTCCACTTCTAATAGCCCCGTACCTTTGCACAGAATTTTCAATATAACAGTAAGAAAACAAAAAGAAAAGTGGGTAATGTTGAAAGTGCAATAAAGTTTCTGTTCACAAACTCAAATCAGTGCAATCGTTTTAATGTATTAAGGAGATTCTGGTGTTCTCCTAAAAAGAAAGGGCATGAACAGTCATGGCTTTTATTGCAAAGCAATTTGTTCTTGCCCGTAGCAAGTCACCAGATGAGAATGTGACCCTTGATCAGAAGAACACAACTGAGCTCACCATTGGTTTGAACAGACACCATAGCAAAATACAAAGACTCTGAGAGTGAAATTTTGTCATTAGAATGTAAATGACCCCTGCTGACAGAAAACTCTTTAATGCTTGCAGAAGCTGGAGTCATCATGGGAGACCCTGTGAATGACGGCCTGTCAAAGTTTGCAGAGAGCCAGGGCTTCCGAACATAGTTTATGGGGCACCGAGAAGAGGAAGGAGTGATGAAGATAGTATTTTCCTGAAGACAATGTGTATTATAGGGTATGCAGTTTAGAAGGAACAAAATATCCAGTGAGGGCTTTTTTTTTGCAGCAGTGCGTGAGTTGGGGGCGTGTTTCTTTTTGCTATTGCTGTTAAGTATTTAAACTTCCAGGAGGCTTCAAAAGGAGAGGCAGAGTTGGAACAAGCAAATGAAAATTGATGCTTTTCCTGAGTTAACAGAGCGATGGCTCAATTAGTTATTTATCGGCTTCCAGCAAACTGTGAGGAAGCATTTGCCAGTGTCATTTGAAGTCACTGCCACTGCTGTAAAACTGCCCGGGGGTTTGATCCCCACTGACTTCCAAATTAGGCATCAGGCTCTGCACTTACCACTTTGCGGTACATGAAAAAAGAGTTCTTAATGCCAAGGTCCCAACTAACTGGATGATGCAGGATGACAGCAGATATTCAAAGAAGCTGACTTGGCAGGTGGGTGGTAAACTAAGTTCACGGCACAAAAGATCTTACCTGCCAGAGGGGACCGTGCCAAGCAGGAATTGGCCACTGGCTAAGGAACTGTTTATCTGCGGTGAGATTCCATGCCTTCCTCTCTGATGTTTCCTTGGAAACAAAAGTTACCTGGAACACAAGATTTGTTGTTATTTTAGCTATTTTAGTTAAAAAAAAAAAAAAAAAAAAAAAAAAAAAACAGAACAAAAAACACCCCTAATGTTGCTATTTCAAACTGTGCTTACAGAGAATCACTATTTAAAATACACATCTAAACCCCTTTGGATTTGAAAATGATTCGATCACGGATGCACAATTCCCAGATCTCCAAATCTATCTTCCTTATACCTCCTCCAAACACTCAGCAAAATCACAAAATCACATTGGTAGTTTTTACCTCCTCTTTCTTTGTCATGCATGGGCCACCATCCCACTACTCCCCCAAGCCTGCCTCTCCTATCCAGAGCAGACTCTCTCTCCTCGTATGCCTGATGAGCTGTCTCACACTCCTTGATTTTTCTCCTTTAGTTTCAAATGTGCATGGAAGAAACACATTGGTTCTGGTCGTTATTAACACTATAGAGTGAATTATGTTAACTCAAAGAAAAGTTGCTTTCTTCTTACTGAGCAGGCCAGGTAAATTCCATACCAAGTTAGAGCAGACAGAGCAATTCTGAAGCATGGGCCTCTGGAGGCAGAGGGGACACTTGACTGGGGATTAGTGGTTGTGAATTTACACAGAGAAGTGTGACAAAGAGAAGTCCAAAGGAGTGAAAGGGCCTGGCCAACTGAAGAGGAGCCATCATCAAGAAGTGACAGAATTCTTGGGAAAGAACTAAAGGTACCCTAAACTCTAAGTTCATTTTCTCTATAATTTTGCAAAGAATGAAGTCCATCTCAGTTTCACATCATCAACAGGTGAGATCAAGAAAGGCAGTTATGAAAGACAACATGTTATATGCTGTTGATACTTAAAATGTGGGAAGAGGAAATATTTGGAACATATAGTATCAAGAGATAAGCCAATTAAAGTTGTGTTTCTGGAACAGTATACCAAGTGTTCAAGTTAATGATTTGAGTCATTACCATGTTCAAAGGCTCCTTAGCCTAACCATTCAAGATGTTTTTCTGGCCAGAGTTTAACTGCTACAAACTGTCATGATTTGTGCTTTTGAGCATAACTGCTGTGGCACAATTTCTTTCTGATATTTGTTCTAAGGCTCTTTAAGATAGGCCTGTGCCTTGTATCTCCTTACCGTCACTCGGAGACCAGAACACAAAAGACAGTACTTCCTCTTCATAACTGACATAGCATCAGTATGCTATGGTGATAAACAGGTTCGGACCGTTGATATTGAGTGCACTTTAATTCAAATCCCAGCTTAATCAATATTTAGATGTATGACTTTTAGCAAAGTGACTTCTCTGAGCCTTGATTATTTTTTGGTACCAGTAATCGAACTCAGGACTTCATTCTTGCCAGGTAGGTGCTGAGCCTCAATTTCTCATCTATAAAATAGGGATGAAGAATAGCTGCCTCTCAGGCTCATCATAAGAAATCTAATAAAACAGATAAAATAAGAGACACAATTCTTATTACTAGCCATTTGTTTTAACAGGTGGTGCCTTTTTCTCAAGACACTGAGCGCACAGTGTGGCCATCATCTCTCCCATTGGACCACAAGATACTTTAGGACAGGAATTGGGTGTCACCTTTGGAACCCCAGTGATTTGATCAGGCTTGGAAATGAGCATCAGAGATTAACTTGACTGTTCAAAGGTAAAAGTGAATCTCATACACAAGAGGTAAGGGACATAACCACATCTAAAAGGATGAGTAAGAGCGGGTAGAGATGGCACAGCTGGGAATCCAGGCAGCATGTGAGGAAGTGGGAAAGCGTAAGGCACGCTGAGGCTGCTGTAGACTAACCAGTTTGACCAGAGCAGAGATTTAAACAGAGAGCAGTTTTTAAAGGCAGGAGCCTGGTTTAGGAATCTTTAGTATCACACAGGAATGTAAACATCTTTCTTTAAAGAAGTTTGGTCTCCTTCACCTTATTACACTCATTAATATTTTCTGTGTGCTCAAGGATAATCTAGGATTTATTGAAGGACTTGCAATAAAGACATAATTCCGTTAATCACATAAAAATTGATTTAATAACCAATAGAAAGTCAGATGACAGAGCTCAGAAGGTGACTGTAAGCTTCATATATGACAGGGCAATGAGTACAGGCAGGAAAGCTCCAAGGTAAGGTCTCCAGGGCAACAGAGTTTGATTATATGACAAGTAGGAGGTCAACTAAAAGAAAGGAATTGTCCAAAAACATCCTCTGAGACAGATGTTTGCAAACCATTAGTCCCTTCAATTACAGCAAGACAAACACAGATTGACAGCATTTTAATTCTAACATCATTTACAGGGATGTGCATTTCGATGAAGTGACAAACATTTATGCCAGAATACATATTGACCAAATCTTACACCACAGACTATTCTTTTTGGTCAATAATATGGCTTTAGTGGTTCTTTAGTGCTTATTAGTGATTGTTCTGGAGAAATTATGGAATCATTCTGATGAGTATGTATTTGTGTGCTGAGGATGTCGCCTCTATGTGCTAACCTGAGAAGCAGGCAACTCATTACTTCAGTGCCTGTAGGTGAGGTGTGTTGTTTTGCATACTTTCTCTTCATGATACAGGCTATATCTCTTTAAATTCTTATTTTTTAAAAACATAGGCCTCCAAAGATGCAGAATTGTTAATTACAAACCATTCCATAACAAGGAAAGTGGCTGTGGTACGACATATATATTTCACACAAAACTAAAATTTCAGAAAAAGAAAAAGTTGGCAGGTGTCCAGTGTAAATATATCTAATATAATATGTGAAGCTATATTACTGATCTTCATTTTTTTTTTAAAAAAAGAGATCAATTTTAAAGTCAACAATGAACCCTTATGTCTGTATAATGCATTAGATGATTTATCAAGTCTAATACATGTTTTACAAGACAAAACGCTACTGGACAGCTTTTATTTGTTTTAATTTTGTTGCTTGGCAGCTGGAAGCTTATTGCTCATCATACTCAAGTCACCTCTGCACAAACAAGGCGGATGGTTTTTATAGCTTATTAATAAAAGGACGTGGAGCTTTCTAATGAGTAGAATCTGAAACAAGAAGAGGCAAGACATGATTATCATGAGTTTCTTAAGGACTTCTTTTCAGCTGGCGTCACTTGCTGTGTGCCTTGTGTGGAGGGACTCACTCTGCCCCTTCACTGTCAGCTGGTGATCTCCACGGTCCCCCATGGCTTGTCTGCCTTTTGTTCAGTGAGTCATAGAATTGTTTTTTAATTGAAGAAGTGGGAAGTAGCTTTATTAAAATGCAGTATCTACTTTGTTATCCAACTTAGAGAATGAAGTAGAATTTTAATGGATATTTATTGCCTGAAAAAGGCATAGTTAAAATTATAATCACAAAGAAGGGCAAAGAAGAGAGAACTAGAAGGAACATGGGGTCAGAGCTTCATCTAATGGCCTCATCTCTGCCACTAACTCTTGTGTGACCCAGAACTTGCAAAAAAAAGTCACCAAAGTTCAAACTGAAATAAAAAATGAATGAGGCAGGCCAGCTGGGGAAAAGTGTGAAAAATCTAATATTCTATGATAACTACATTTTTTAGAAGAAAAAAATATATATACATGAAAGCTTCTGATTGTTAGAATGTTGAAGACTAAATTTAACTAAAAATAAAATGCATTAAAGGTAGAAATAAATGAAGTTTGCAGCTGTGTTTGCATGTAGACACTTAGGATGAGATCCGAACATTGCCATGCCTCATTCCTTGCCTATTAAAGGAGAAGCAGAAGTAGACAATCACTAAGATGATTGGCAGTGGGGTGAAACCCCTTGAGAGGCTCGAACTCCATCCTCCCCTCTGTTCTGGCCAACATCCCTTCTGGTGTTCTTGTAGCCACACTTTATAAAAATCCACGCAGTATATAGCTTTCTTTCCTACATGTAGAATATGGAAAACTGCTGTAATGAGAATAAGAAAACAAAAAATGAAAATAAAATCACAAAATGTCAACCATTTATAACTTAGAAATCTAATAGTAGTGATGTTAGGCACAACATATGCTTTCATGAAGTGTGCACTTGACTGCGAGGACTTCCCCAGTTAATGTACATGGCTGTTTCCTCTACAGAGTGTTTTTAGAGAGTTAGAGCTGTTTGGAGTAAGAAGTAACACAAACGCTTTCTCTGAGATAATGGCGATGGTCTTGTTTTAATATGGTACCAGTGTAACCAGGGAGATTTAACACACTTTCTATGTGGTGAAATACATCACATGAAGCCGTTGTCCATTCCTGGAAATGAATGCTTTGGTTTAATGTCCTCAATGATTTATAACACTTTACAGCAAATTGAACCATGAGGGAAACCACAGATGATGACCATAACAACTCTATTTTGAATGGATGGCAGAGAGAGCGCTACTCAGTGTTAACCTCCTAACTTGTTCTTGTTTATTCTTCATATAGCAACCAGTGTGATCTTTGTATTTTTTGTTGTGTTATTTATTTATTATGGTTCTGGGGATTGAACCTAGGGCCTCATCTATGCTATGCAAACATTTTAACATTAATCCCTAGCTGGGAGAGGTGGTTTTTAAATGGTCACAAATGCTTTAATAATCATTCTTTCAAGAGAGTGAGTCATATTATATTTTCCAGGTGCATCCATTTTCCTACAAATGTCGGAAAATTGTCATTCTCTCTTTTTTTTCTTTTTATTTTATTTTATTTTATTTTATTTTTGTGGGTACTGGGAGTCGAACTCAGGACCTTGTGCTTGCCAGGCAGGCGCTTATGCCACTGAGCTATCTCACCAGCTGTCATTCTCTATAGCCAAGTAGTATTCCATTATATAGAGATACCACATTTTGTTTATCCAATCTTCTTTTAATGGGTATAAAGGCTGCTTCCAGGATTTAGCTATTACGAATTTTGCTGCTATAAACATTGGTATGCAAGTATTGCTGTAGTACGATGACTTAAACTTTTGGGGGACAATACCTGGCAGGGGGGTAGCTCGGTCATATGGAAGTTTCATTTTCAGTTCTTTGAGGAATCTCCATACTGATTTTTATAATGGTTGTACTAGTTTATATCCCCACCAACAATGAAGGAGTGTTCCTTTTTCACTACCACCATGCCAGCATTTGTTATTGTTTACCTTCCTGATGATTGCCACTCTTTCCAGAGTAAGATGGAATAAAATAAATAAATAAATAAATAAATAATAAATCAGACACACAAGTTTAAATACTGTATGGTATCTTTCATTTGAGTGAGGCAAAGTACAAAGAAAATGATATAGGATGGATAGAAAGGGACAAGGGGATAGATCTCTGGCAATAGGGAAATGGTCCAAGGGAACAAGAGTGAGGGGTGAGGAAGAGAGGAAAGGAAAATAAGAAAAATAAAGATATACCATGTAGAGGAACCTAATCACTCCAATTAATGTAAACACTACATATCATAACATAACCGCTGAGACATAAGAGCTAAGACAAATAATATCAACAAGTATAACAAAGGGTATATGGGAATCAGTGGGGAAGTGGGGGTAACGAACTGTACTATGTACATGTAACCACTCCCAAGACGATTGTAAGCTGCATGAATTGCAAACATATACCAATAAAAAATAAATTTTTTAAAAAGAGAATGAGTCATATTCCCCTCCTGCTGAAACTGGACTGACACTGTGACTTCGCTCAATTATTAGAAATGTCAGAAGGGACCTTGAGTAAGTCCTGAACCTAAATCTTAAGAGGCCTGAAACTCTACTCTCACTCTCCTGGAATACTTCTGCCACTGTGTGAAGAAGCCCAGGATGGAAAAACATCAGCAGAGGCCTGACTGTGTGAGGACCAGAGCTGCCAGCTGGGTGCAGCTCATGAGGAAACCCGGCTGAGAGCAGCAGCAGAACTGCCCAGTCAACCCACAGGTCTGTAGGAAACAAGTTGTTTTAACACACTAGGTTGGAGTGTGATTTGCTGTATAGCAATAGGTAACCAAAGCAGCCTAAAAGGCACTGGATGATCTGACCATTGTGTACCTTCCTCCTTACCTCCCACCTCCCACATTTCAACCACTCTGGTCTCCTTGCCATTCCTCGGCCTACTGAGCATGCCCTGCTCTTCACTATGCCTGGTGCTCACTCCCTCCCAATGTACACGTGCTTCCTTGCTTCACTGAGATTTAATTTTTTTATTAATGTACTTTGCTACCAAGATCAGTGCCTATATAATAATAGGTGCTCAATTTTAAATGCGTTGAGTAAATTGTTCTTAATTTCTAGGTTATTCCTCAGGGATTCGAAGTAGAAAATTTGTTCTTCATATATGTGCTGCAATCTATATATAATATGTATTAGGGACTAAGAAAGAACCTTAACAAGAAAAAAGAAAAAAGAAAAAAAAACTTAAATATCCTGGAATGGACCAGTTTGTTTATGATATTCCATCGAGCCTCCCTGGAATACAGGAATTAGTGTCTCCATGGGGCAGCTGAGGATCTCGCACATACAGCGAGATTAAAAAAGTATTTGATGTCCTTCAGTTTCTTTCTAGGTTTGTTGTTCTAAAACATTTCTATGTTTTCTCATCCCTAAATAGAGTTTTGTGTTTCTGAATGTATTTCCATCATTACAGTTCCCCAATATACACCACTCTCTATTTCCCCCGTACTGTTTCCCTACTGTCTAACCCCTTCCTGATATCCAGACATTAGCATTAATTAATTAATTAATTTATTTATTTATTTATTTATTTTTAGCAAAATTGAGTGGGAAGTACAGAGAGCTCCCATAAACCCTCATTCCCACACTCACATAGCCTCCCATATTACCAACAACCTCATAGATTACTACATTTATTACAATTCATGAACCTACCCTGACACATCATTTTCACCTGATTTCCGCAGTTTACATTAGGGTTGACTTACGGTGTTTTGCATTCTGTGGGTTTAGACAAATGTGTGATGACATGTATGTACCATTATAATATGCACCGCAGGCAGAGTTGTTCTAGTACATGAGAAATCCACTGTGCTTCGCTTATTCATCCCTCCCTTCTCCTACAGTCATTGTGCTTGACTGAAACAACATGGATTAGTGAGAGCCTTAGGAGATGCAATAATCACTAGGGGGGAATCACACTTGCCAAAGGGATTAAGCAATGAAGCATCACCTGGCATCCTTGGTTCTCAGTGCACAAAGGGATCAACATCACATGCAAAATGCACACGGACTGTTGCTGAGGATTTGCATGTCAGTTCTCATGGGCTAGAACCTGTTCCTGCTCAGAGCAGAAGTCACCAGGGTGTCACGCTAGGCTCCTTCCATCCTTCCCATATTGTCTTAGCTACTTTTCTCTCATTTCTGGGACAAAATACCCCACACCCAATATTAAAGTGGGAAAGGTTTATTTAGCTCACAGTTTGTGGAGGTTTCAGTCCATAATCAGCTGGCTCCAAGACAGAGTGGGCTGGCAGAGGGGCAACAGTTCACGGCAGCAGAAGACAGCAAAACCAACAAGAGCAAAAAGGGGAGGAGCAAGCCTCTTCTCCTCCCTTATATTGTAAGCAGGCTACCCGCCCTAGGGCAGGTGTAGCACTCACACCATCTCCCTGCCCCCCTCTTGCACAGGCTGAGGATGTTTATCAAGTGAGGACCCTGGCCCCCCGCTGAGTCGAGCTGGAAACACTGTAACTCTGTTTCCTGAGGTGAGGGCATGAAAACAATAGGTCCAAGTTTAACAAGCTGTCTTGGAAAACCCTGCCCCCCATGACCGTATGAGGCTTTGGGGGGACATCCAGACACAAACCAAAACACATATAGTCATCAAATCTAAGTGGTTGAACATTCTAAGTAGCCATCAAATCTATTCTCTCACCTCCTTCCCTTTGTCTACACCACAATAGCCTAAATGCTGGCGATCTCCTCTCTGGATTATCGTATTAGCTTCTCACCTGACACCTCGCCTTCAGGCTTGCCCGTCTCCATTCCACTCACAGCACTTCCGCGAGCCTGCGCATTCTGTTAGCAAATGAAAAGAGTAGGAAAAGAGAGAGTATTCTTCCTAGCATTATTTTTCTGGCACCTGAATATGTTCATTTTTATATTCATCACTCTCATCTGGCTCCCTATGAGGACAGAAACAATCTCTTGGAAAATTTATGGTGAGCTTTTCTTGTATGTTTTCCTTTCTAGCTTTTCTTTTATGATATACTTTTGGGAGAATACAATACTTTTCTATTAGACAAGCCTGGAACATTTATTTTCACCTTCCCTTCTGTTTTTACCTTCTTAGTAAGCAAACAGTAAGTCTGAATCCCATTTCAAGAAATCCCAAATAGATAGTATGGCTGCCTTTTTATTATTTGAAAATACCATTTTTTAATATTAACCTCTCTGATAACCTTATTCTCTTCATTATTAGGTTTTTCCTACTTTACATCTTTTATTTCCTTTGACTATATATAAATTTGGTAGTCTATTTGTCAGTGTTATATGCAATAAAGACGGCCCTCAGATTTTTCAGTTTTCTCCGTTTAGTTTTAACTTATTGGAAGACTTGTTATATCTCTTTGTCTCTTCATGGAAGGTTAGAAATACAGAAATACCAAGAAGTAAAACTTTGGCTGGGCCTCTGGCCTCACACTGATCCTGCTTAAGGTGACTCTTTTCCTGTTGACACCTCGCAGGGTCTTAGACATTAGGGAATTATGAAGAAAGATCTTTTAAAGATTCTTTTTTTAGCTTTACTTTGTACAGAATTAGGTATGCAAACCTATGTTAGATTTTTGATTTTGCTTTAAAAATATCCATCCAGGGAGGAGCCTCAAGATGGCGGATGAGTAAGAAGCAGGCAACGAAACTCTCTCTAAAAGTTACCATTGGAACACGAGAATATAGCGACCCGGAAAGCGCAGGAGGGGGGGGGATGCCTCCCCGAAACCCAGAGAAGTTCTGAAGCGCAATCTGCGACCCCCGGCACCAGTGACGGGTGACTTCTAACAAAGAAGAAGGAAAGAAGGAGCAGACCGCGCGCGCGCACCTTCTAATATCCCGGGAGTTGGAGCGCCGGCGGAGGCTCAATTCTACGGACACACGGTGGCAGCTGGCGCCCAGGGAGCCCCCACGGAGGATCCTGAGACAGCGGCGGGGCAGGGGAGTGGCGGAGAACGGCGCTGACCGGTGGTGAGTGTCTCTCAGCCACAGCTGCCCCACGCCAGAGAGTGATCGGCCGGGCGCCATTGTGGGGGGTGTGGCGAAACTCAGAGCGGCTCGGAAACTGCTCTGGGAACTTGTGCTCCGGACAGGGCAGCACAGGGCCTCTCAATTGAGCCCACGAAAGTGTGCTGAGGTCAGCAGGTGAACGAGACTGGACTCTCAGCCACACCTGTCCCGCGCCAGAGAGCGACCGGCCGGGCGCCATTGTGGGGGGTGTGGCGAAACTCAGAGCGGCTCGGAAACTGCTCTGGGAACTTGTGCTCCGGACAGGGCAGCACGGGGCCTCTCAATTGAGCCCACGAAAGTGTGCTGAGGTCAGCAGGCGAACGAGACTGGACTCACAGCCACACCTGTCCCGCGCCAGAGAGCGACTGGCCCGGCGCCATTGTGGGGGGCGTGGCGAAAAACCAGAGCGGCAGGAACCAGTGCAGGGAATCCGCGCTCGGACAGCGCGCTGAGCCTCTCAGGCCCAGGGACCGTGAAAGGGCGCTGAGAGCGGAGGCGAGCTAGACTGGTCTCTACCTGAAAGTACGCGCCTCTGCTCACCGCCCGCCAGAGGGCGCTCCTGGCTTACTGGGACGGACCTGCACAGAACAGGTAGCTGCCTACAACAAAGTCAACACCTGGAACTGATTCTTTTTAATTTTTTTTTTTTTTCTTATTTTTATTTTTTTTTATTATTATTATTTTTTTTTTCTTCTCACTGATTTGTTTTTTGTTCTGGCGAAGGGTTTTTTTTGTTTTTGTTTTGTTTAGTTTTGTTTTTTGGTGGGGTTTTATTTTTGATCTGTCTGTTTTATTGCTTTTATCTTCGTTATTGTTTCTGTATGTGTATTTGCTCTTTCCTTCATTATTCTCTCTGGTTTTTTATATGAGTGTAAACAGCGCCTCTAACTTCTTTGTGATTGTGGTCGTGATCTGTTCTTCCTTTTATCACTTCCTTCTCTTTTTACCACCTGTTCTCTGCACTAGTGTCCCAATTTTAGTGGGATCCCTCTTGGTCCTCTAACCTTATATCTAATTCCTTCCTCTTCTCCCAATACTCTATTTCCTCCTTAACTCATTTTAAATTTAAACTCCTTAGGGAAAAATTGACATACATAGGACTTGTATACTGCATATAATTTTTCTGGTGTGTTTTAGATTTTGTTATATAACCGCAACTCTATACAGCTAAAAGTGGTAAATAACTGGTTAGCTCAGTCTGTCATTTTCTAGGCTGTGTTTGATGCTTTAGTTAACATTATAGCCAAATGTGAAATAATTGTTCTAAACATCTTTCCTTCCTGATATTTCATGATTGAGATTGACTAAGGGACACAGAAAATACAGTGGCACAGTACCAAAGAATCAAGGACTGGGCCAAACAGGTAGCAACTTCGCATACCCAACGAATTGAAGAGGTAGGATCTGGCAGAAAGCTCAAAACACAAAAGCAAGCTCCACTTGGAAGATACTGCAGAGAAGTAGTCATCTTCTAAAGATCTTAAACACTAGCAATAAAGTAACCTACTATAGGTAATTTGCAAACATCACCCCAGGAATTAAAGAAAGAAAACATGAGACGTCACTTAAACAAGGTGCAACCCCACACATCCAATTCACCAAAGGCAAACCTAGGGAGCAACGAGGTGGGACAAGCCAAAAGCCACCCACCTGGCCTATCTGAAGTGGTAACAACAAAGCAACTGAATGAGGTTCTGGAAAAAATTAAAACAGAAATAATCTCACAGATAACTGCAGAGATAATGTCTACAACGAAGACCATGCTTAAGGACACTATAGCTGATACAGACAAAAAAATAGATGAACTTAAGAAAACTATAGAAACCATGAATGCTCAGCATAGGAAAGAAATGGAATCCATAAGGCAGATTCAAACAGATATCCAAGAGATAAAAAATTCCATTGAAAGTATTTGTAGCAGAATAAGCCAATGCGAGGACAGGATCTCAGATATAGAAGATAGGCTTGCAATTAGTGATCATGAAATGGAAAAATTCTTAAAAATAGCAAGGGACCATGAAAAATCAATTCAGCAGCTGCTAGATGACTCAAAGATAAACAACTTAAGAATAATTGGAATAAATGAAAAAGCAGGAGATAACATCAACGACATTAAAACCTTGTTCAAAGACATAATCAGGGAGAACTTTCCTGGAAGAGAAAAGGAATTTGACACCTCTATAAGTGAAGCTTTCAGAACACCAACTAGACATGATCAAAAAAAAACTTCAGCCAGACATATTATAGTCAAGATCCCAGAAATTCAACAGAAGGGCAGAATCTTAAAAGCTGTTAGGGAGAAGAGACAAATCACCTATGAAGGAAAACCCATCAGAATCACAGCTGACTTTTCAGCACAAACCCTCAATTCAAGAAGAGCTTGGAATGATGTATTGCAAGCTCTAAAGGAAAATAATTTTCAGCCCAGATTGATGTACCCTGCAAAACTATCTTTCAAAATTGATGGAGAAATAAAATACTTTCATGACAAAGAACATCTGAGAAAATTTATGACCACCAAACCAGCACTCCAAAACGTTCTGAAGGACATTCTAGAAAGAGATAGGAACCCCAACAGAAGGAATCCACCAGGCAGGGCAAATAATTAAATAGCCGGAAAGCGGAAAAACAAAGAGTGGGAACCAACAACAGGAAAATATCATGACAAGTCAATACATATCAGTTTTAACCATCAATGTTAACGGTCTCAATTCACCAATCAAAAGGCACAGACTGGCGAAATGGACCAAGAAGCAAGATCCAACAATATGCTGTATACAAGAAACACATTTAATTCAGAAAGAAATTCATAGACTGAAAGTCAAAGGATGGAAAACAATACTCCATGCTACAGGAACCCAGAAAAAAGCAGGGGTAGCTATTCTTTTTGCAGACAAAGTGAACTTCAAGCCAAGAAGGATTCAGAGAGATAAAGACGGTCATTACATCCTTGTAAAGGGAACAATCCAAGAGGAAGAAATAACGATCATAAATATATATGCGTCAAATACCAATGCACCCAGCTATATAAAACAAGTACTAAAGGACATGAAAAATCAAATAAGCACTAATACAATTATATTGGGAGATCTCAATACTCCACTGTCACAAAAAGATAGATCAACTGGACAGAAAATCAATAATGAAATAGTAGAACTGAACCAAACTTTTGAACAAATGGACTTAGTAGATGTCTACAGAGTGTTCCATCCCACAACATCAGAATACACATTTTTCTCAGCTGCACATGGGACGTTCTCCAAAATAGACCACATACTAGCTCATAAAACCTGCTTAAGTAAATGCAAAGGAATTGAAATTATCCCATGCATATTATCAGACCATAGTGCAATGAAATTGGAAATCAATGGCAAAAGATCCCACAAAAACTCTCTAAACACATGGAAATTAAACAGCATCCTCCTGAACAACCAATGGGTCACAGATGAAATTAAAGAAGAAATTAGTCACTTTCTACAACTGAATGATAATGACAGTACAACATACCGGAACTTATGGGATACAATGAAAGCAGTCCTAAGAGGGAAATTTATAGCATTAAACACTTATATCAGGAAAATAGAGCAAGCGCAAATAAACAACTTAAGGGTGAACCTCGAGCTTCTAGAAAAAGAAGAGCAGGTTAAGCCAAAAGCCCATACAAGGGAGGAAATTATAAAGATCAGAGCAGAAATTAACGTATTGGAGAATAAAAAAACAATACAAAGAATCAATGAAGCAAAAAGTTGGTTCTTTGAAAGAATAAATAAGATTGACAAACCCTTATCCAACCTTATTAAAAAAAGAAAAGAAAAGACTCAAATCCATGCAATTGAAAATGAAAAGGGTGATATCACAACGGACCCTGCAGAAATCCAGAAGATCATCTATACCTATTTTGAAAATTTATATTCTACTAAGATGGAAAATGCAGAAGAAATGGACAGATTCCTAGATTCGTATGAATTACCAAAGCTGAATCAAGAAGATTTAAAAATCCTAAATAAACCAATATCAGCCAGTGAAATTGAAGATGTAATTAAAAACCTCCCAACAAAGAAAAGCCCAGGCCCTGATGGATTCACTGCCGAATTCTACAAGAAATTTAGAGAAGACCTAACGCCCCTACTTCTCAAACTTTTCAATGAAATTGAAAGGGAAGCAATACTCCCAAATTCATTCCTGGAAGCAAGCATTACCCTGATACCAAAACCAGAGAAGGACCCAACTAAGAAAGAGAACTACAGGCCAATCTCCCTAATGAACATAGATGCAAAAATCCTTAATAAGATACTGGCAAACAGAATCCAACAAATCATCAAGAAGATTATACACCATGACCAAGTTGGATTCATCCCAGGGATGCAGGGATGGTTCAACATACGTAAATCAATAAATGTAATACAGCATATTAACAGAACCAAAGACAAAAATCACATGATCATCTCAATAGATGCAGAAAAAGCTTTTGACAAAGTCCAGCACTTTTCATGATAAAAACCCTACAGAAAATTGGAATAGAGGGTCTTTATCTCAATCTGGTAAAAGCTATCTATGACAAACCAACAGCCAATATCATACTAAATGGCCAAAAACTGAAAGCCTTCCCTCTAAAATCAGGAACAAGACAAGGATGTCCACTGTCCCCACTCTTATTCAACATAGTTCTGGAAACTTTAGCCAGAGCGATTAGACAAGAGAAAGAAATAAAAGGAATAATGATCGGAAAGGAAGAAGTTAAATTATCATTATTTGCAGATGACATGATACTCTACACAGAAGACCCCAAAAACTCCACTAAAAAACTGCTAGATTTGATAAGCAAATTCAGTAGTGTAGCTGGATACAAAGTCAATACTCAAAAGTCAATAGCCTTCCTGTACACAAATAACAAACTTACTGAAAGAGAAATTAGGGAAACAATACCTTTCACAATAACATCCAAAAAAATGAAATACCTAGGAATCAACCTCACGAAGGATGTAAAAGACCTCTATACTGAAAACTACAGTACTCTGAAAAAGGAGATTGAAGAGGACATCAGAAAATGGAAAAATATCCCTTGCTCCTGGATAGGAAGAACCAATATAGTGAAAATGGCCATACTTCCAAAATTGTTATACAGATTTAATGCAATTCCAATCAAAATTCCAACAGCATATCTCACAGAATTAGAGAAAACAATCCTAAAATTCATTTGGAATCAGAAGAGACCTAGAATAGCAAAGGCAATTCTGGGCAACAAAGGCAAGGCAGGGGGCATCACAATCCCCGACTTGAAATTATACTATAAAGCTACTGTGATAAAAACAGTGTGGTACTGGCAAAAAAACAGACCTGAAGATCAATGGAACAGATTAGAAGATGCTGAAACAACCCTAGACATACTAAGCCACCTTATCTTTGACAAAGGTGCCAAACACATTCGCTGGAAGAAAGATAGCCTCTTTAATAAATGGTGCTGGAAAAACTGGCTCTACACATGCCGAAGATTAAAACTAGACCCATATCTTTCACCATGCACTAAACTAAATTCAAAATGGATCAGAGATCTAAATATTAAAACAGAAACATTAAATCTGCTGGAAGGTAGGATAGGTAAAACCCTTGGAGACATTGGTGTAGGCAAAGACTTTATGAATAAAAACTCAACCGCACGGGAACTATCCCAAAGAATCAATAACTGGGATCTCATCTTATTAAAAAGCTTTTGCACAGCAAGAGAAACCACCAACAGAGTGAAGAGACAACCCACAATGTGGGAAAAAATGTTTGCCAGCTGTTCCTCAGACAAAGGATTACTATCGAGAACATATAAAGAACTCAAAAAAATTAGACCTCCCAAATTTAAAGACCCACTCCAAAAATGGGCATCTGAGATGAATACACATTTCTCAGATGAAGAAATACTAATGGCAAATAAATATACAAAAAAATGTGCAACATCACTAGTCATTCGGGAGATGCAAATTAAAACAACACTGAGATACCATCTCACCCCAGAAAGAATGGCTACTATAAAGAAATCAACTAATAACAAATGCTGGAGGGGCTGTGGGGAAAAAGGAACCCTTCTCCACTGTTGGTGGGAGTGTCGACTGGTACAGCCACTGTGGAAGTCAGTGTGGAGATTCCTCAAAAAGCTAGGGTTGGAGGTCCCATTTGACCCAGCTATTCCCCTTCTGGGCATCTTCCCAGAAGAATTAAAAACATCATACCACAGCGATATATGTGCACCCATGTTTATAGCAGCACAATTTGTAATAGCCAGATCTTGGAAACAACCCAAATGCCCATCAACTGAGGAATGGATAAGAAAGATGTGGTATTTTTATACAATGGAGTACTATTCAGCCATTAAGAAGGATAAACTGGAGACTTTTATAGGTAAATGGATGCAACTCGAGAAAATACTCATAAGTGAAATAAACCAGAAGCACATGTGTAAGCATCGTATTGTCTCTCTAGTATGAGAAACTGAAAGAGTAAATAAGATCCAAAATGTACAATAGACATGGTGAATCAAAAAGAAACTGGTCAAAAGGAAAGAGAGACTGGAATAAGGAAAAGAAAGAAGGGAAAGGGAAAAAAATTGTATATATATATATAAGATGGTTAAGATAGATACACTACGATTTTCACTTAGTTCATTGAAGAGTAAGGTTTGTGCCAATAATGTTTGCATAATTGAAGGCTAATGTCTGGTGTCCTGAATAACTAACTTAAAGATAGTAATACGCAATGTATTAACCATTGTTACCCTCCTATTATGTTGTTTTGAAAATTTGTTCTTCTTTTGATTTGTTTTGTTTTTTCTTCTCTTTAAAATAAAATCAAAAAAAAAAATAAAATAAAATAAAAATATCCATCCATAAAATACACATACACAGGGGCCAGTGAGATGGCTCAGCAGCGTGAGCGCCTGCCTGGCTAGCGTGAGGGTCCGAGTTCAACTCCTGGGACCCACATACGAAAAAAGGGCCGGTGATATCTCTCAGTGGCACGGGCACCTGGTGGCGCGCGAGGTCCTAAGGTCAACCCCCAGTACCCACAAAAAAAAAAAATATATACACATACGCAACTGTTAATGGCATGAAATCACATTTAGTAATTAAAAAAATAAATTTGTTTGTAAATTCACTGAAAATAAGAAGTCTTAATATGTAAAATACAGTTTCTGTTTGAGTTCCAATGAATATTTCCCCAAATTTCCAGTTTATTTATACTGTATTTTACAATTTGAAAATCTTGAAAATAAGTATAGTACTTTATTACATGAAATTATCATTAGGCAACTAATATACACTACTTACTTTAAATTTTGTAATAACTAAAAATTCAGTATGACTCTATTTTTGACTAATTCTTGCTAAAGTCCATGATAACCTACTTACTAAAACCATATAATTAGCTATAGCTATTCTATTTGTATTTGTGCTGAAAGTTATCTTCAATGCTAAGTAGTAGCAGTTTTTGTAGATTTTTTTGCCCTTCCTCCATTAATGAGCAGCTTTTAATTAGCCAGTTTTCTGATCATTGCTGTAATTAGATCAGAAAAGTTATGATAATTCTTATAGATTAGTCAAATAGTAAATTTATAGAATGTTAAAATTTATAGAAATTTCACAACCATTTCTAAATCTAAGGTACATAACTTTGGACCTTTTCCCCACACAAGCCTTTTTTTGGGGAACTGAGTATTTCAAGTAGAGTTATAGTACTTTCTTTGGGGAAGTATCCTAAACTGACATACAACCAGTGCCCAAATAATTCATTTTTATTACCTCTACTGAACTAATGTTAAAGGTCTCCTTTTTACCAAGCTAGTCGAGAAGATAAAGAAATGAGGAATGTTGAGTAAGTTTCCTGAAGGGCACGTGTTCTCTTGCTCTAGGTATATTATACAAGAAGAAGTTTTTTTTTTAATGCTAATTTGAGATATAACTGCCTTTATTCACATTTTTGCTGTAAGAAAATTCCTTATAATTGCCACATCTAAATCCTGAACAATCTTCTAAGATTATTTTCTAGAATGTGAATAGTCTATCTGGCAAGTTTCAAGAAGGCCACTGTTCTTGTTTTAAATTCATAATAATTTCCTAATTTTAAATTCCTTATTCCACATACACTTAGCCTCTACTATGTTTGATCTTAAATTCATGGGATAGGAGAAACATTAGATAAAATATGGACCCAAAGGATTTATAACCTCTTCAGGAGGATAAAGTCTATAATCATCACATCTAAAATGGAATGAGAAGATGAATGGAGGGACAGAAGTGTTATGATCTGAGAAAGAAAGATTGGAAAAGCAAATCCCATTTATTAGCTATAAAGAAAGAAAAGAGAGGATGTTGAAAGTTGTCATGAAATAAAATCATCTAATATTAAATTCCTCTAATATGGAATATGATATAATTCATGAATCAAAGTTAATGAGCATTGTACAAAATTTCAGTCCAAGAAATAAGAAACAGAAGATTAAGAAAATGTTGCTTACAAAGATTAAAACTAGCGCACAAGGTCCTGAGGTCGACCCCCCGGTACCCACACACACACAAAAAAAGATTAAAACTAGACCCATATCTTCCACCATGCACTAAACTAAATTCAAAATGGATCAGAGATCTAAATATTAAAACAGAAACATTAAATCTGCTGGAAGGTAGGATAGGTAAAACCCCTGAAGACATTGCTGTAGGCAAAGACTTTATGAATAAAACCTCAACCGCACAGGAACTATCACAAAGAATCAACAACTGGGATCTCATCTTATTAAAAAGCTTTTGCACAGCAAGAGAAACCACCAACAGAGTGAAGAGACAACCCACAATGTGGGAAAAAATGTTTGCCAGCTGTTCCTCAGACAAAGGATTACTATCGAGAACATATAAAGAACTCAAAAAAATCAGACCTCCCAAATTTAAAGACCCACTCCAAAAATGGGCATCTGAGATGAATACACATTTCTCAGATGAAGAAATACAAATGGCAAATAAATATACGAAAAAATGTGCAACATCACTAGTCATTCGAGAGATGCAAATTAAAACACTGAGATACCATCTCATCCCAGAAAGAATGGCTATTATCAAGAAATCAACTAATAACAAATGCTGGAGGGGCTGGAGGGAAAAAGGAGCCCTTCTCCACTGTTGGTGGGATTGTTGACTGGTACAGCCACTGTGGAAATCAGTGTGGAGATTCCTCAAAAAACTAGAATTGGAGGTCCCATTTGACCCAGCGATTCCCCTTCTGGGTATCTTCCCAGAAGAATTAAAAACATCGTACCACAACAATATATCTATAGCAGCACAATTTGTAATAGGTAAATCTTGGAAACAACCCAAATGCCCATCAACTGAGGAATGGATAAGAAAGATGTGGTATTTTTATACAATGGAGTACTATTCAGCCATAAAGAAGGATAGACTGGAGACTTTTACAGGTAAATGGATGCAACTCGAGAAAATACTCATAAGTGAAATAAACCAGATGCACATGTGTAAGCATCATATTGTCTCTCTAGTATGAGAAACTGAAAGAGTAAATAAGATCCAAAATGTACAATAGACATGGTGAATCATAAAGAAACTGGTCAAAAGGAAAGAGAGACTAGGATGGGGGAATAGGGAAAAGAAAGACGGGAAAAGAAAAAAAATTGTATTTATATATAAGATGGTTAAGAAAGATACACTACTAATTTTACTTAGTTCATTGAAGAGTAAGGTTTGTGCCAGCAATGTTTGAACAATTGAATGCTAATATCTGGTACCCTGAATAACTAACTTAAAGATAACAATACCTAATGCATTAACCATTGATACCCTCCTATTATGTTGTTTTGAAATTTTGTTCTTCTTTTGATTTGTTTTGTTTTGTTTCTTCTTCTCTTTAAAATAAAAAAAAAAAAGAAAAAGAAAATGTTTAATTTCAGTGTCCCTGAAATCATTGCTTCTGGCTGTTTAAAACCTTTACATTCAATAATCGCTCCAGTACAAAACATGGCAAAATTATCAGGTTGAAATGAAAGTATAATGGCATTGGAGATCATATTTTTCTCCTTTAGGGAAAATAGTTTCACAGTAAACTTATGTGTCTCATGTCACTGAGACTGGAATTGAAAATTAGGAATTCAGGGTAAAATCGGGATGGTAAACACCAGACATAAAATTTCTCTACAAGTCTTTACATTGCTATTTTATTCTGCTTACTACCACAAAAAATTAGGAAAGGAAGAAGATATCTATTAGAAATTGAGGTTGGTAAACACTATGGGAGGAAAATTATGAGACCTGGAATTCTTCCAAGCAAAGAATCTAATGATGTAGCTTTTACAGTATCAAAAATGACTATAGAGCTCAAATATCAACTGAAATTCTACTAATTTCCAGGTGTTCTGCACAATTATTTATTCCATCATTGCAGCAAATTTGCATCTTAGTACTCCTTTCTCAACATTACAAGAGAAAAGAAACATGGAGAGTGCTTAAACGATTTGTCTAAAGTGGTGGTCTGCAAACTCATGGAACAAGCAAATGATAAATGAGCTCACCATGGGTCTATTTGATTCCAAAGTCCACGCCCTTTCCACCAGAGCCCTTGCCTGTGGATACTTTACTAAATTCCTACTGCTGGTACTTTTCCTCCCAAAAGGCTTTTTGGAAAGGGATTTGATAAAAGAAAAGAGGATGCAAATTTTAGGTGAATTTTCTGGTAGAAGAGGGAAATATGGACGTGGAACTCTTCATCATCAATGAAGGTTATAGAACACTAAATTACTAAATTAGTGTCTAGTCTTTTTTGTTTTTTACTTAATAAAGAGGTTAAGCAGAGCCCAGTATCTATTCCTACCCACAGTATACCTATGACTTTACTCAAATAATTTAACACCTTTCAATGAAATCTTGACCCCAAGTAGACTCAGAGAGAGCTCCAAAAAGTGGTCTTATTAGATTCAGGCTGGGAGAAGCCAGAGAACCAGAAGTGGGAGGTTACTTAGGAGAGCGTGGTGATGGATGTGGAGGGGTTAAGAAGGGGAATGAACATTTACTGAGGTTCTAGTGTCCCAATCCCTGTGCTCAACTTTTTAATATTCCTTTTGTCATGTAATCCTTCAAACGATTCTACCAATAGCTATCATTGCCTTGATTTTACAGGATACGAAATTAAGGATAAGAGAAGTCCAATAACGTGTGATTGTTTGTAAGTAGCAGAAGCTTCGGACAATAACAAGCCTCTTCTTTATTTGATCTTGTTAGAATTTAAAGACTGTTTTTAAAATGGGTGAAAAAAATGTAGCTAAAAGCCCTAAGAATATTTTCCTATGCACTAAACTCTCCAAGCTCCGCAACTGTGTTGGGAAGTAAATGTCATGCACCTGCTAAATGAACTTGTGGCTTCTTTTATTGATTATCAGTATCACCCAAATTGTGTAAACCCAGACGCAGCACAGGGATCATCTTTGCAAGTAAAAATTTCCCAGATCATTAACATCGTATGCTGCAAATTGATGGGTTGGAACATACTTTACTCAACAAAGAATAAATCTATTTTAAGTATAAAAGAGGTGCTTCTATATTTTTTCTATTGACATTTCAGATAAGATTTTTGTTTTTTAAATTGTTTGTTTATGTAAATTAGTATCTGCTATTCTAAGTTATAAACATGCAATCATCTTCAACTTGGGAAAAGATTCCTTTTGAAATATCACGTCAGATTTATTGTTATTTGAGTTGGCAAAAAATTAAGTGTATTGTTTTCAATGAATCACATTAGAGATGTATATAGAGTGCATCTGAACATATTTACATAAGTAATTTAGAATTATGCTGTTTTTCCATAAATAAAAAGTTACAACCTTCAGTATTAATTACTTTAAATCCCATCTCCATCACAGTGGAAGAAAAATTTTAAAACAACTAAACACATTTGTTTTGCAAATGAGAAAGCTTTTGTTTTTCCTGAAATATGTGGAAATATAAGACCTCATCTAACATAATGTTCCCTGTGTTTTGCGAAATATGTCATTAGGAACACAATGGGACACCATGCTATCATTCTTTGGGATGAATGGAGCATTGCATGGTTCACAACTGGAACTCTTGCTGATGGTGCATTAAGTGGCTTTTTGTTCAGGCAGTATCAAAACAAAGTAGCTTCCAAATATATCTAATTGAATATAAAATCAAACTGAATAGTTCCTAAGTCTAATTTTTGCATTCAAAGTAATCTCAAAGCAAATGTGATATAGCCAATAAGCTTTATTTTTCTTTATCAATTTTGTAGATACCTTAATATTTTTATTCTACATGTAAAAATCCAGAGATATATCATCTCTATATGACATAAAACTAAAAATTAAGTCTTCATTTTTTATTTTTATCTATAGGAGAACTCAACTTTATGGAAAGACGTTCTTAGCAATAATAATATATATTTGCATTCTCATTGTCCTTTCTTTGATTTTCCTTCTCTCAGAAAGATGTCACATAAGGGAAATTTTCTCAGCTTACTATGACCTCAGATAAATCATTTGAATGATTACTACTTCATGTAATCCTTTTTAAAATAGGAGAGTGCAGCAGGGTGCGGTGGTGCATGCCTGTTACCCCAGCACTTGGGATGCTCAGGCAGGAGAATCACTGTGAGTTTGAGGCCAGCCTGGGCTATGTAACGGAGTTCAAGGCCAGCCTGTACTACATAGTGAAATCCTGTTTCAAACAAACAAACAAACAAACAAACAAACAAACAAAAATAGGACAGTGCCCCTCTTCCATCATATTTTTATTCTTTGGAAATTCCTTGAAAATGACACTTTGTTTTGAAGCATGAAAAATGCTTTGATCTCTTTGTGAGCAAAAGTGCATGATTTAAAAGCCCCTCTTAACATACAGATTCCCTGTTGTATGGCTGCTAAGCACAAAACATGTGAAGATTCCACAGGGGATAAAATGAAGTATAAGATGTGATCTCTGCTCTCAATTTATAATATTTCTGTTGAGACAAAATAGAAACACGTGGAAATGACCATACATTATTTTTGTACTTAAAAACTCACCGAGGGGCCGGTGAGATGGCTCAGAGGCATAAGCGCCTGCCTTGCAAGCGCGAGGGCCCGAGTTCGATTCCCGGATCCCACATACGAAAAAGGGGCCGGTGATATCGCTCAGCGGCACGGGTGCCTGTTGGCGCGCGAGGTCCTGAGGTCGACCCCCCGGTACCCACCAAAAAAAAAAATAAATAAAAAAAAAAAAAAAAAAAAAAAAAAAACTCACCGAACTTTTTCCCAGCAAACTAAGGATTATCAGTATTCTTCTATTCATTACTCATCCACCAGTCTGCATCAGACAGATACCACCACAGACTTGGAAGTTGTCTCTCCTCTCTTAGATCTTAAATCGAAAGAACTTCAGTCGTAAATTTTAAATCACAATCATTTTGCAGCCATAAGAGGAAGGGAAACCAACACCACACAATTAGTTTAGCACAGGTAACCAGAAGCAGGGGTTCTGTCAGCTGTCCTAACCCCTGCATTGAATTAGCTCAAAATCAACGCTGCCTTCGACATTAGACTATTAGGTTCAAATCTCTGCCACCTGCATCAAACACATTTCTATGTGATATATGACAAAAAACTAAATGATTACTAAACTAAATGATACCAAATGATTACTCACAATGTATTCCAGAATACTTAAAACAAAAAATTTTAATTGCAAGTTTCCCTGTTATACACACATTATTTCTAATGTCCCAATATTTTAAATTCGAAGAGCTAGATGTTGAGCAGTGACTCAGTTGCTCCCTGTACTAATAAAGAACTGAGGTACTATATACAGTATTCCTTCAGAAAATTGTGCTCTTGCATAAGATCAGTTGAGAGAAGTTTCCAGTATAGAAAACATTAGACATTATCCAAAGATGGAAATTTTGATTCCTCTGACCTTAGTAAATTAGCTGTACTTTTTATAAAAACATGAAAAGTGACCCTCTTAATAACTATGTAGGATGTCAGATAATCATGAGAGATTAATCTTTGAAGAGGAGGGAAAGAGAATGACACGGAAGACAGAACTTCCTCCATTCTTGGTTCTATAATAGTTAATAATTTTGCTTCACAGGGGAAATTTGGCAGTGCTTACAAAGAGATTTTTGATTATTTCTACAAGGGTCAAGGGAGAGGGAGAAGGTGTTGTTGGCTCATAGTGGGTAGGGACCAGGAATATTATTAAATATTCTACAGTGCCCTGGACAGTTCTCAGCAATAAAGAATTCTCTGGCCCCAAGCGTTGGTAGCATTGATACTTAAGCATCCTGTACTACGGCATACTCTTTAGGGTTCAGACATTTAGCTGGGATAGACCTTTAGATAGGATTAACAAAACTACTGAGAGAAAACATTAAAGTAAAGAAAACATTAAAATTAGCAAACCAATTGCATCCGCTCTTAAATTACAATGGCCTACATATTCATATACTAGTCATTTATTTATGAAAGATATTTTACTGTTTTAGTTTTCCCTGTGGTTCAGTAATTCTCACATAATATATTTATGGCCTAACCTGCCTGGCAGCTTTTGTATGAGCTGCCAGAGTTCTTTGGTAATGGAACCTTATGATTTATGCAACCTTATGATTTAAAAGGGCTTGTTTCAATGGGGTCATTGCCCATACAATTTATATAGGTATATTGCATTTGTGATGTTGTACTAGGCCTTCAAGGCTCAATCAAATATTCTACATATTGTGATCTTTCTCACATCTAAACTCAGAAAGAAAGGCTCTAACTCTGCAAATTAGTCAGTGCAGATGTTCCTTTGTGACATAGCTTGCCGAGAGTTTTTCTAAATTCAATTTCAGAAATGAATGTCAAACAGTAGTGTCATTAGAATTAAATCATATGTTCAATTTCAGTGACATGGGCTCAGGAAAACACAATGCAAGAACAAAACTTCTGATAAAATCTTCAGTGTTCTCCAGAGCAATTTCATACATTTAATTTTATGTGACATATTTTACTTATGTCATTTAATATGAAAAAGTATTGCTTTGTCAAATGGATCCTGTAGAAAGCTATGAAAACTGAAGGAATAAAGGTAGTACATTTTGCACCATCAAAAATAACCACATAAACTCATTAATCAATGTTATGTGATTTAAAAATTTAAACCTTAGTGTATGCCTAAACTGAACATAAAAATTTACTTCCTGAGTCAATACCTGAGAGAATTAAAAGTTCAAATGTAGTGTACCCCATATTTTGTTTGCATGAAATATATTTCTCTATTTCTTTCCAACTGTCCAACACTTTATTAGTAGCGATTAAATTTAGACAAATAAGATGAAATTCCTTTCTTACAATAGGACAGCAAAAGCACTTAGATGCACTCAGACGTAATAAAAGCATCTTTGACACTTATCCAATCTGAAAATCAATCAAATAAAATTAAAATTTCTACTAGCATATCCTAATTTAAAAAGAACATTGCACCTTAGCATTCATTTAATTTCAGTAACATATTCCCAACTGAAAAAAAATTATTCTGTATTATTTTTGCTTTTTTAAAAGACAAGATCAACTTTAAAAATAACAATGGAAAATTTAGTAACCCACCTTAAGTTGTTAATAGTGTCTTTTCTATGGAATAGTATATGTAATAAAATACGCATACTTTACAACTCAAATTATTTCAGTTGTTTAGTGCTTTAAGCAAATAATTCTGCTGCTGTTACAGGTCAAAGTCCAATTTGGGATAAACATCTTGGTCAATTTATCTTCATAAGACTGGTAGGAAAAATGTCACTTTTCTAATATTATATGTAAAAAATTGAGATAAGAACCTCCACTTGCTATAGGTTTTCCAATGGAAGGAGGAGAAAAGAGTCAAGATAATAAGACATGTATTAGATGTAGAGGAAGTCCATCACAGTGAGATGATCAGGAGATTTTAAAATAGATGTCATTGAAACATTGTTTCTTGAACACATTTGTTAAAGATAAAATGCTATGATAATATTTATTGATTTTATTCATTTTATAAGATGAAATGGATCTGATTAGATGAAATTAGGATTTGACCTTATCCAACTGGCTCTGTATAGAAGTATTTATTGCTTACTGGGAAAAAATTCTTCAGCAATTTCTAGCCCATTGCTTTGTAAACTTTCCTATTCTGGTAGCCCAGTGGATGAAGACAATGCAAGCATATCTTAGGCAATACGGGCTTAATCCTGGTTTAGTCACTGCATGCCTTGCATTTCCTTGAAACATAATTTTATATTAAAAATACATTCAAACTTATTTTTTAACTTCATAAAATAGAAGTGTTTTGGTGCACCAATTTAGAAAACATGGATTATTAGTTAATATCTTGGCAAAGCACAGTTCTTATGATTAAAGATACCCTAAAAGTTACCTAGAATGGCAGTTCAAAATGTTCTGACAGTCTCATAGTATTAGTTCTTACCTTCGTTTGCTACTATAAGGACTTTCTTTTTGTAGAGACAAATTATTCCACGGCTGTGTGGCAATGAGTAAACCATTCTGTCTCTCTGGGCCTTTAATACTAGTTAATTATGAAACTAGGTGTATAACTGGGCACCCATCCAGAGCTTGAATTCTGGCTCAAGCTTATGTATTACTCACTGTAAGATTCTGTAATCATTTAAATTAGATATAAAAAGCCTTTTATTATTAAAATACTAATTTATTAATTTATGCAAAAACTATGGTATATGAAATATGGAAGTAGTCTAATCAAGATAATCAATTCAAGAAGAGTATTTGTGGTCTAGTTACACAAAGTTTAGAGCCTGCAGTGTTTTTTCCCACCGACATAGGCTCTATGTTCCTGAACTTGCCTATGTAAAATACAAACCAAGATAATTGAAGATAAATATATTATGCATGTCGAGATACAATGGTTCAACTAGTTCCATCATAATCTTCTTCAAGTTTTGCCACTAACATGAAAAATATCCTATATTTCACCTAATTCACAATTGCTGTAATTTAAGTTTGTTCTTTGTGTGTGCTCAGCTGTACCAACAAAAAGATTCTTTCTTTCTTTGGACATTATCCATTATTAAATTAAAATTGTAGCTTCTTTTCTTCCTTTTCAAAATGAGCCCAATACACTTGAGGGTTTAACTTCCTTTGCATTGTAAAATATTTTACTATCGTATTTGAGTTTGTCTCTATATATACATGTGCCTACACACACTCACACACACACATATATGTATGTATGTATATACACACACACCCATGTACAGATTTTCTCACAAAGAAGTATTTTCAATATTACAGAGATGACCAAGTTCAGAGAAACATTTAAAGTCCTTCAAAACCATAAGGATTGCTGGTTCTGACTTCCAATAACTAAATAACCAAATACCATGACCAAGTGATCATTAGTCACTTCTGAATTATCATGCAAGTAAAATATTACTGCAGATTCTTATATGATAGCTAATGGTAGATTTAGAGAAGAGATAGCTATAGCAAGGCAATAAGTTGAGGGAAAGAGAATTGTGCTATTCAAAAAAACAGTTCTGGGATTTAGAATAAAACCCAGTGATATGGAGTAGTCATTCAAGGGTTTGAAAAGCAGAACCAACAGTGGTTGAAGGGTTCAGGTTGAAATATCACATGATACTGTACTTGATGTGTACAGGGAATCTAAAAACACGTGAGGATGTGATTGCCTCTCACAATGAGAATGCTTCTAGCATTTAGGGTTATCAAACAAGGGATGATATAATCTGAGCTCTGAGTAAGACAGTCCTACCCATCAAAAATTTTTTTGAGCAACGTAGTCATAGGACTACCATTAAGAAACATTGGATAAAACAAATTTCCTAGGTTATTATATACAATAATGTTTGAGTTCAGAAAAGTGATCTAAACAGGTGGGTTGAGGAATCCATGCATGGAGTCTGAGCGGTGAAAACAAGGCTTCTGAAGCATATTAAGAATCAGCTTAAAAAAAAAGAAAAGAGGGCCGGTGAGATGGCTCAGCGGCTTAAGCGCCTGCCCGGCAAGCGCGAGGGCCCGAGTTCGACTCCCGGATCCCACATACGAAAAAGGGGCCGGTGATATCGCTCAGCGGCACGGGCGCCTGCTGGCGCGCGAGGTCCTGAGGTCGACCCCCCGGTACCCACAAAAAAAAAAAAAAAAAAGAATCAAGTTGGCCAGAATAACCAGAACCTACTAAATGACGGCCATCACCACCAACTACCCAGAGCCATACCCAGCACTTCAGAGGAAAAAACTGAAGATGCAACTTTCTCATTGGCTCACAGGGAGCATGAGTCCTTTATCACAGGGAACTTTCAGACAGATTGGCGTAGTAGCACTTTCTGCAGAAAAGCACAAATAAGATTCCCAACACATATTTCCAATCTTGCAAAGTCACTAATCTGATAGAGAGAGCACAATTCACCCACCACCTCATCTATAATTCATGATCTTGCACTTTATTTTCCTGACCAGATTTCTTTAGGTCCAAAGTTAATAAAGCACTTTGTCCATCAACTAGGATCCTTTGGTTGTCTTTATGGTTCTCGACCCTCCAGTGAGTGGATTATTCTTGATTTCTGCCATTTCTGAGCCCTTCAAGTGGATGGGGGAAGAATGCTTGTCAGACTAAGGTGCGGCTGGTCAGCATGGCTCCCAGACCATTAGCTCACATGTTCATGCTAGTAAGCTATTCTGGGTCCCTAGACTACCCCAACACTGTGCCTTTTTATATTAAATGATCCAGAGTTTTATTTCTAGGCCCCAGGAAACAAGGACATTTAATTCTGAAGTATTTTAGAAGCAGTAGTTGATTTTCAGTTTTAGAGTTAATAAATGAAATAAATCATATATTCAACAATTTTGGTTTTCTGTTTAGATTTGTATTTTAAATCAGAGCTCTATTGGGAAAGCGGCAGTGTCTGTGATATTCAGGGCAAAGATATAGTGGGGAGGAAGAGGAGAGTGATTCAATAAAGGTTGACAACTCACAGAGACAATGTGAACACTTATTCTCAGGGAAGCATCTGGTTATTTTTAATAAAAAGCCCTGTTTGCTTTGAGAAAGAATTTTTATTTATCATTTTCCAATAACTAGGCTCTTTTCTCCCTTAACAGCCTGATATAAGTCCTCTGTAAGGAATCTTGGAGACACCAAGGGCTTCACACCTGGATGCCCACATTACTAGCATTCCTTCAGCCCAGAGTACAAGGAGAGAGAAAATTACTTATTAGCCTCCTCAGTAGCCTGGGCTTTCTCCATGGAAAAGACTGAAGACTCTGCTTTTAGTGAAAGAGTTTACTGTAATCTGCACTGCTTGCTTAGGAACTGTGATACTTCAAGGCCCATTCTCTAGGCACAAGCAAATAGCCAAAAGAAGAATCCCTTTAGGACTTCACAGTTAAATGGATACTTTTCTAGGCAAAGGTAAAGATCAGTTGGCCATTTCTCTCAATTTTAAGGAAAATATTCATACGTTATTATTAGTGTTGACTATATTAATAGTACTTCTTTTTCACCTGGGTCACTTTGGGAATCTACTCTTTCTAAGTATCTTTGACTCCCCTGAGCTTTGGAAAGAAATAGCATAAATTGGATACCATCTAAGTTTCTAAGTCTTGAAACACTTCCCACATTCACAATTCGGAAGCCAAGCAAACATAATTGAAAATTACAGGCATCTAAAACAGATAATTATCCTTCCAGAATTAAGTTCCTGTTGGGAAACTATTTTTACTCAAATAGTTCACTGGAATGGATTTCTTCTGAAGAAAATACGATAGCACTTTAATCTATTGTTAACTCATTGCTTTTAACTTCAGCCCTGATCTTGAGCAACAACAAAGCCAAAATTCCTATAATCTCAGCACTTTGGGATGCTGGGCAGGAGGATTCCAAGTTGGAAGCCAGCCTGGGCTACATAGCAAAAAAGTGTCTCAAAAAACCAATGAACCAAACAAACAAACAAGCAAAACACATACATACAAGACCAAAATTTAGCATGTGTTATACACATGTTAAGGATACTTTCAGCACGGAAGCCAAGCTTAAATTATGAGCGTGATATACATCTCTTTGCTTAATACCCTAAATAGAAAATAAAGAAAATCTTACAAATGGACAAATGCAGTTAAGTACACTATCTACAATATTTATCAAACTTTTCCAAGTAAACAAGATCTGAACAAATGTCACATAACTTCTGCTTCCAGGCAAAATCAACTAATAAAGACCAGGTTTGCCCTTTTAATTCAAACAGCAAAATTACCAACCAGACAAAATTGCACATTTTAAAAGATTACCTTAATTAAGAAAAAAAAGGGGGGGGCCTGTGAGATGGCTCAGCGGTGTAATCGCCTGCCTGGCAAGCGCGAGGGCCCGAGTTCGACTCCTGGAACCCACATACGAAAAAAGGGCCGGTGATATCGCTCAGTGGCATGGGCGCCTGCTGGCGCACGAGGTCCTGGGGTAGACCCCCGGTACCCACACACAAAAAAAAAAGATACAAGAAGATAAATGAAGGACAATAAATTTACAAATGGAAAATAAATTAGATGAGTTCAACAATTGCTCTAGCACTGTTGTGAGCGAGGTCCAAGCCACAGAGCAGGGAAGGCGACCCAGATGGAGCCTTGCATGGCCTGCTGTGGGGCCAGAGCTCACAGTCCAAGAGGACTAGGGCAGCTAAGGTTTGCAGGGGAGACGAAAGGGAGGCATAGACAAGGTTCTGGAGATCTGCAGGGTGACCCGTCGAGGATCCAGCAGAATACTGGTAGCACATCTGTGTAAGGAAACTACTTGAAGTCAAGAAAAGAACCATATGAAGGGAGGAGAAGGAGGAAACCATTACTAATAACCACTCATGGCCAGTGGCAGTGCTTATTACCAGTTAGACTGGAAAAGACTCATCATTTACAGGCAATAACTGAGTACTCAGAATGGCTTTGCCTCAGTAATGGGAAATAATCAGTCCTAAACTGCTGCTCTGGTTCCACTTAGTTATAAGACCTCAGAGGATCCAAGTATTTCCAAGTACATTAACTACATCCCTGAGCAAAACTCACTCGTGTTTATAGGAATACAAAAATACCCTGTACCCAGTAAATGTTATATTTCAGGCAGCTAATCATAAACCATAATCTGTGATTCTACAAATAGCCTTTTATGTAATGACAAATTTATACAACAATGATTTATTATGTTAAGAAAGAATACCAACAGTATCCCAGGTCTCAAGAATCTTTACAGCTAGAAGATGACATGAAGCATAGCTGGGCGATACGTTCCAGGAACAATGGGAGTGTACAGGTTAAGTGATTAATTCCAGTGTAGAGATGCTTTGACAAGGATTTTCTTGATTCAAAGAACATGGGGTTCCCACTTCACCTCAAAGAAAGTAGACTTCATTGGAAATATACTCGTGTACTAGAAATGGAAGCAACCAGAAAGGATATATTTCCTGACCTCCATGGCACAGAAAAAATGCAGTTTCCCCCTTTAGGTAAAAGAAAAACTTAAATGTGAGATAAAAGAGGGGGAAGTTATGTTACCAAATATAAGATCCCATGTTTCCTCATGATCCAAAGTTAGAGGGAGAAATCTGAAAACCACAGAAACTCTGGGCTCCTGTCACTTCCAACTGAAGACTAGCTCCGCTAAAATCACCTTCTGCATCCTGAGACAATTTTCAGAGAAAATTAAGCTGCTGACTCATAGGCATGCTTGTATAAATTACTTATATAGATAAAGAAAACATGTTTTAGTTTTAAGGAACACACTGAATTGTTTTTTTCTAAAATTATCCTAATAAGTTAAAATGCATTTACAGTTTTTAGACACTATAGGTAGACCACTTTAAGAAATAAGTTGGGAGACTTGTGACACTGTAACAAACTAAGATAGTGGCACAAAGCCACACTCTACCTATGAACATTAAAAAATGATGAATAAAATCTGACATTTTTTTTTTTTTTTTAAAGAAACAGCCAGGCTCAAAGTAAAGGAAAATCCCTTAGGCTGTGGAGATGAAGACTTTAAAGCCAGTACTTCCATCTATGACTGAAAGCATTGGACCCACAGGGATTTTTGTGCCCTTTCTAGACTGATGGGCAGGAGCTGATGGCCTCCCAGTGCTTAAACAGTCCCATCAGACTTTATCCCAGGTCCTCTTCTGCCTGGAAGGAGCTCTACCTGGGAGAGCTAGATCAGGACTCCAACCTGTAAAAGGGATCTAGGAAACTTCTCCCACTGGCTTTAGGGTATAAGGAAAGGTTACATGCCCAAGAATTCAAAGCATGGGCTTGCAGAATAAGCCTGGAAAGTTAAATGAAAACACCTGGACCCACAAAGCAAAATTAAATTCCTGTTTGGCATTATTTTGGAAAAAATCGATTCCTATAAATTTTGAAGGGGATGCATGCTTAAAATATAGGACCCCACCAGATCCCAAACTATAAAAGGAATCCAAAGAACATGAAAGAGAATCAGAAGATAGAACAATCAGAAAATTAATGCACTCAATCACTAAAAATAAAAACTATTACGAAAGGACTAAAAGATAAATGTGTAGACAATACCAAATAAAGAAAAAATAACAAAAAGTAACAAAATTGTCAATCTATGAGGTTAATAAGTAGCTTTAATAAATAATCAACCCCGTGGAAATGAAAAAAAAAAACAAAAAACAAATGAGAATCCTGGGTTGTGGTGATGGTAGAGGTTTGACTTATGCTTTTTGCTTTTAAATTTTGTATTTTGAAATAATTTTAGATATAGAGTAAAGTTGCAAAAAGTACAGATAATTCCCAAATACTCCACCTAGATTTCTCTAATATTAACATATCGTACCCTGTAATACAATTACAGAAACTAAAAACTAGCATTTGTAAAGTACTATTAAGTCATATGCACATTTCACTAAATCTTAGAAATTTTTCCACTAATGCCCTTTCTTTCTTCCACAGTCCAATATTGCTTTACTGTCTCTTTATTCTCCTCTGATTTGTAACAGCTCGGCGAACCTTCTTTCCTATCATGACCTTGACACTGTTGAAAAGAACAGACCAGCTATTAAAGAGCATTCCTCAGTTTGGATTGTTTGATGCTGGGTTGTAATTGGGTTGTTTTAACTATTTCTGGTAAATATGTCACAGAATTAGTACATTTTCTTATATCCAAGATGCATGAGGTCAATAGGTCTTATTACTGATAATGTTAACCTGAAGTGGTTAAGTTGGTTAGTCAATTGGTTAAATTGTTGTCTGTTTATCTATTTATTCATAGCTTTGTAAAGCTATTCTTCTCTTCCTATTTAGTAAATATCTCACAGAAGATTCTTTGAGACTATATCATTATCCTGCTTCCCTTACATTATTTTTTTCTCTTTTCCTTCCATTCCCCCTTCCCCCTCCCTTGTTCACCTTCCCATTTGAAATAAGGACCAAAATGTATGATAGATATTGGGAAGTAGTAAGAAAATCTTCTCTTTAAATTATTACACATTGTATTATTTTTAGCATCAATTGATGTTACTGCCATAATTACTACTTTTCTATTAAAATGGTGATTTTCTATTTCTCTCGGCCTCTCTATATTTATTGAAAGGATTATTCAGTAAAGAAGAGCTGATTCTTTTCCACTCCACTCACATTTATTTATTCCACTCTTTATATCAATATGGACAAATAAATATTTCTATTATGATATTATTCTATGGTTTATAAGTCAATATTATTATTATAATTTATTATTTCTCAAGTTGTTCTGTATTTGACCATTGGTCACCATTTCATGTTGGCTGCTGTTCTTTTCTTAACACTCTCCCGCCATTTTTGAGCACTTTCATAACATGAGGTAGACGTGGAATGGACCACTTGTTTAAGCACTGTTAGCCGGGAGAAGAGTACTCAGATAGGGATCTAGATTCCTGTCATCACTGTTAAGGTGCCGTTGACTCCAGGCTTCTCAGCTCTACAGACCTGGAAAGCTCAAGAGACAATTAGTACAGTTAACTCGCCCCAACCTAGGAAGAAAATCTAAGAGAATATATATTCCCAAACCAAAAATTTAAATGGATGAGAAAAAACCATAAAGGTTTCTGAGAAATGAGCATCTGTGCAGGTGCAAATTGAGGGAAGGAACCACAACATGTGGTGTCCTTAGAGCAGAAAATGCCCTGAATTACCGAGAGGTGGTCATGAGGGAATGCGCAGAAGTAGTCTGAGCACAGCTGAAATATAGAGCCAAGTGACTTCTAAAAGGAAAATTAAATTGACTTTGTACCTTCTGCTAGAAGCATTACTCTACATAAAATAACTTTACTAGGTGATGTTAAATCATGATAATTTGATGTATTTCTGAAAACATGTAAGAACCAAAAGAACTGAAAAATATTACATCATTTTTAAAACTATTTTGTTGGTAGTAGTGTCACTATTATTCAAAGACTATTGTGTGTGAATTAAACAATAAAGGAAATAAGTAACTTTTTAAACTGAAATTATCAAAAAAACAAAAGATAACCAGTGCTGGATAGAGTGTGGAGAAAAGGGAGCTCTTGCACACTGTTGGCAGGAATGTAAGCTAGCACAACCACAATGGAGAACAGCGTGGGAGTCGTCCCCCAAAAAATTAAAGTAGAACTGCTATATGATCCAGCAATCCCACTACTGCATATATATCCAAGGGAAATAAACCTGTATGTCAAAGAGGCATCTGCACTCCTGTTTATTGTAGCACTATCCACAATAGCCAAGAGAAGGAAATAAATTAAGTGTTCATCAACTAATGAGAGGATACAAAAAATGTGGTACCTATATGTGGCACATGTATATGGTACACAGACACCATGGAATATGACAGTCTAAAAAAGAAGGGAATCCTGTCATTTTAAACAACCTAGATGGGACTGGAGATCATTACGTTAAATGAATTAAGCTGGGCACAAAAAGACAAGTGCTGACTGATCTTATAGAATTTGGAAGCAAAATGGCAGGCACCAGAAGCAGGTAGGAGGGCAGGAGAGAGAGAGGGAGGGACAGAGTGGGGGGAGTAGGAGGCAAGGAGCGTGATGACAGGCAGTTATAGATAGATGAGAATAAGATATTCTGGTGCGCTATTTTGCAGTATGGTGACTACAAAGAATAATTACATATTCTTCATTTCAAAAAGCTAGAAGAAATGAGCTTTAAAGTTTTCAACATAAAACATTACAAATGTTTAGGATAGGTAAATTAGCCTAATTTGAACACTAGAAAATGTATCCATGTATTGAAACATCATATAGTACGCCAGTAATATGTATATGCTTTATATTATGTATAAATTTAAAAATACATTTAATTTAAATTAAAAAAAAAAAGAAAAATGTAGACAGATTGACCAAAGTAGAAATTCTGGCCTTTTTCCAAAATTATAACATGTCATTGGCAAAACTTGGACGTATGAGCCAGATCTCAATCCAATTTTATTTCTCCTACATTCTACTCCCTCTCTTGTAACACATATTTAGGTATGTGTAAACAAAGAACTGTTTTTAAAAACTATATTGTGAAAGATTTGGCAAAGAGCATCGCTACTGCTTAGTTTAACAGAAACTTCGCTGGCCTGAGACCCATCTGCCTCAAGGCCTCTGTACGTGCTTCTTCCTCTGCCTGGGATGTGGTTTCTTCCTGGCTCAGGCCCTGACCTCAATCATAAGAGAAAGGTCTTTCCTGATCATTCAGAAAGTAGCAATGATTATTTCCTAATCATTTTCTCTAACTTCTCTTATCCTCTCCGGGGTATCACTTATTGTCTGCCTCTCCCGGTAAATCTTCAGGCATAGAAGATTGCCTGGTAGGTTGTAGGTACTTAATAAATATTTTTTGAACAAATAAATGAATAAATGAAATATTTAATGATATACTTATAATCAATTTCATCTTTAATCAGATGGCTTTTTATTAACTTTTCGTATAATGGTTTTTTTTTTTTTTTTGTGGGTACTGGGGGGTCGACCTCAGGACCTCGCGCGTGAACAGGCACCCGTGCCGCTGAGCGATATCACCGGCCCTTTTTTCGTATGTGGGATCCGGGAGTCGAACTCGGGCCCTCGCGCTTGCAAGGCAGGCACTTACGCCGCTGAGCCATCTCACTGGCCCTGTATAATGGTTTTTGTGATACTTTATACCCTTAAATGATGTATTTGTTATGCTTGTGGTTGCTGCATAGATATGAAGAGTATGAAGGGCAACACACTCTAGTCAAGTATTCTGAAGGAAAAAGAGCCGTCTCAAAAAGACAAGATAAAATATGTAAAAGTGTTTTGCTAACATTGTGTGACAATTTCTATTGAATGCATATTTTATACACTTATGTATATTTTATGTACTTAGATATAGATGGATCCCTACAGCTATATCTCTAAACAGATAAGGATTAGATATTCACATAAAATAATTCCTTCTCCCCAACTCCCCACAAATACTTGTTGGTTGAAATCTACTGTTAGGGAAATCCTCAGACTTGTGTCTCAAGCAGTAATAAATCCTACAAATATATTCTGTGAATGGTGTTTCATGTCTGCTCTGTCCACCTTTAAAGGAAATCTTCAAAGCAGTAAACTGCTTTGGTCCCAGTTCAAATACACATTGATAACAAAAGAGTTCTTTGTCACAGGATCTTTTTTGCTAAAATCTCAAGTTAATTAAAAATAACATGAACAAAATTCTATAGCCTTTCTATGTGAGATTACTGCTACCTCCTAACCCAGTTCTTTATGATATTTATAACTCCACCAGCCAAATGGGAAATAAAACCTTCAATGACTTCAACAAGCTACTTGGTTTCCTCCGCTCTTTCTAAAGTCCATTATTGATTCAGAGTGAAGTAGTCACCTCCTTTCTCAGAGCCAGCAAGAAGTGAACGAAAAGAAGAGACTTCATGTTTTGCAAATTGATAACACTAAAGCTCCAGACTACAGAGTTTTCTTCATCTATTATTTAGTTCCTATTTACCACAACACAGGTCTATTCTAATGCTGGAATTGCAATTATCATCTAATTTCACAAAGCACCATCTTTAGCGACTGCTAGTCAGTGATCTCCAGTAATGGTGTGAGCTTCATAAACAACCCTTCTTCACCTAAGGAACAGACCAACTTTCAGCACCAGCGTTAACTGAAAGGGTACCCCACCTTTCTCTCCAAACACTCCCTGAGTCATTCTGGGAATTAACCATTCTGGATTTAGCAATGGTAGTTAAAATACCATTCCATTGTTTATTTCCTAAAGATTTTGATTTTTTAAAAATTTCTGCTCACTTTACTGTGTATGTCTATTCTTCACAGTATCCAAATTAAAGTGAAAGCTTGCAACACATTAAGTACATGATAAATTTCTAACTAAATTTTAGTAGGATGCATACGATGCATATGGAAATTATAAATGAATGTCGTACACGTAGTAAATGAGCCCACCTTTCTACAATGTGCATACACCTTAAGCCTCTGAGATACACAGAGCATTGTTAATAGCAAAACTGCTCTCCTCATAACACTGAGGTGGAGAAGCTAATTTGCCAGTGTGCGGCAGGATGTGATAGACATCCTAAAGTGGGGGAAAGGGGTTCCAGGAGTGAGGAGAAATAGTTTAGCTACAGCAGGATGACGATTTGCGTCAGCTCATGTAACAGATGCAGAAGCCTTCGTGTGATTTTTTCCCGCCCTCCCTCTGTTCCAGAATGTGTTTCATTAATCTCCCAGCACACCATCTGAGATCTGAAATTCTTTTGCCTTCAATTTGACAGGGATGTGAAGCTGAGCATAAGGCATGAGAGGAAAGGCATGACAGAAGTGAGGTTAGCAAAGAGCCTCCAATGCTGTTTGTGTAGCTCCAGATTGTTTTAACTGCAATAAAAATTTTCTTTTCTGCAACTACAGACTTTATTAATTATGGTGACCTTGGCAACCAAGTCAATAAGTTATTTTTTCTCATTCTTCTTGCAATATGGTTCTTATTTTACTTAATGTGCCTTGTACTTTCTTAACGGTCATTTACAGGACTTTAATCATGGGGCTAGGATATTGACTCTCTTTCCTTAAGTATTTAGAAATCAAAATGCCATTAGACCCTCATGTCTAATGGGAGTCTCATCCAAAAGCACAAAGATTCAGTTTCTCTGTCATTCAGCCTTTCTGAGCTTATAGAGTTTTGGTATAGTAGCACAGTCAGATTTCTGGCATTTTGTCCCATTCCCCTTTTATCCTGTAACCTATATCGTTGGTTTGGTACATCCTTAAACTATGTCATCAAACTGTAACCATTTCTTGATACCATCCTTTTCCCCTCTTTCCATACTTTGTGCCACAGTCAGCTTCTTGATTGGCCTGTTTGGGGGAGAATAACGCAAGTCCAGTCTAGATAACTTAGCAGATTCCACCCCCCACTTTTTTTCCATACTGGGGATTGAACCCAGGGCCTTCACACTAAGCTACATTTCCAGTGTTGCTCCCCCACCTCACCCCTTACATTGAGACAAGGTCTCCGTTATCTTGCTCAGCCTGGACTGGAACTTATGATCCTCCTGCCTCAGCTTCCCAGAGTGTTGGGATTATAGACATATCCCACCATGCTAGGCTCAGATTCTTCTTAAGACACAGAGCTGGCAAAGCACATTAGGCCTATATTGTAAGGGTGGCAAATCTCATAATTGTCTGTGATTCTCTGGACTTTTTGGTGTGGACAATGAAAATGTGAAAGGCCCAATAGCTGTTTAAATGATGGTGTAGCCAGGTTATAGAGAAGACTTTAGTGCAAAGCCACACAGACTGTATGATGCACAATTCCAAATGGCTCTAATAATACTGGAATTCATGGCACATGCTTAAGGTATGTAATATGGCTACTCTAATTGGATATTTGAAGGAAGATGTACTTAGATATAAAGGCTCTACGTTTTCAATAACTTAGGTGAAAATACTTGGAAGAGTCAGTTTAATTTAGTTTAGTGTATAGTTTTTTGCTGTGATCCGCACAGCCAGCAGGGTACTGAGAGGGGGAGATGGGAGATTAAGAAAAATCTAGACACATAACAAAAGGAAACCTGGGACTGGGTGAGACCTGACCTCTCTGATAGAGAGGCAGAGACAACCCACCACAGTCTGCGTCTTTATTTATACACAGTAAAAAGGGGAGAAGTGCGTGATGGGGCCGAAAATGCAAGGTCTCAGTGTTTTTCTGAGAACGCTGAAGGCAAAACATCCTCAGAGCTATCTGTGCTGTAGTTAACAGGGAGGAACACCAAGGCCGGACTCCTGCTGGACTGGCCTTGCTCTAGTCCCGAGGAGTTCGCTGACCTCCAGCTCAGCTGTGGCTCAGCCACGCCCCCCAGTTTTTCTTTTTGTCTTTTTTAGTAAATGTGTACTTGAGAAAGGGGAATTAGGAGATATTGTAATTGTAAACAAGATTGTAAGGGCTGGAAAAAGGTATAGCAGTGGAAATAGAAAGGCAAAAGTAGATGATAAAACCATTATGAAGCAAGAAACCACAAAATTAATGACTCATAAGACTCAGGGAGGAAGAGAACGACCTAGTAGTGCTTTATATTGGTGTCTAAGATTTTCTAACTGAGGAGGTGAACAAATAAATAACAGGAAAGGAAAGAAGACGGATTTTGTGTTTGATATATTGTGTTTCAGATGGAGATGGATCTAGAGAATAGGTCTTTGGACTTCTAGTTATTTCCTCATTATTTTATCATAAGTTTCCTTGAACAAACTTCACGTTTTCCTTTTACTTCAAACTTTTAGAAGACAAATTACTTAGTATGCTTAGCTTTGTGACAGATTCAACAAAAAATTAGATAAAATTTTTCTTACACTTTCATCTCCTGTATTAATTTTCAACTATAAAATTTAAGATTATTATCAGGTTTACTCTAGGAGGGGAGGGAATCTAACTTATATTTAAAACGAGCTTACCTTACCTTGACAGGCACTATGTGAGAAGCTTCATGTTTTAATTAACCATATATCCCTGTGGAATTGTAATTTTTCTCTGTTTTACAGATGAGCACAGCTGGCTGAGAGAAAAGAATCAACTTTCCAAATCCCCATTGTTAGAAAGTTATGAGATTGAGATTTGAGCCCATGCCTAAGTACACAAGTCTCGGTAGATAATATCTCTATGTGGGTAGTGCTTTTAAATTTATTGAGGGTGCAGGAGAAAATAAAAAGTAAAGCCAATATTTATTTTTACTTTTGATATTCTATTTTTGCTGTCAATATTGTTCAATAAATTCTATTTAACTTGAGCACTATAAGCTGAACCAGTTAAGGTGAAATAGTACATCTAAAGCCAATATCTATTTTTACTTTTGATATACTATTTTTGCTGTCAATATTGTTCAATAAATTCTATTTAACTTGAGCACTATAAGCTGAACCAGTTAAGGTGAAATAGTACATCTCATTAGGTTTTACATAGAAGGAAGTTTATCTGTGATTTCCAAATATCATCATGGAAAGGTTCACTAGCATAATTATCACTGGTTGGATGCCATCTGTTCCAATGTATCATAGTCAAATCACTTGCAGGCTAACAAAAATTGTATTTCATGTACAGAAAAAAACACACACACACAAAATATCCTGCCTAGCATAAGTTGCCTAATAAGTAGGTCATCCAGACTTAGCTGCATACTTTTTTATTGTTGGAAAAGTGAAAAAAACAAAACAAAACAAAACAAAAAACTTCATAGTGGAGGTATAGGCATTTGAATAATGATGTAATTTAAGTCTAATACTAGCAAATTCATTAACACCATGATGGTGTTATGATGATATTGTAATCAAGGAGAAACCAATCCTCCCTGAAGACACTGAAGAAACCAATATGAAACTGCTTTAAAGGCTAAAATGGGAAATAATCTCTGGTTTTACATAAAGTTTATTTAAAGACATTCACATTTAGAAAAGTGTTTGCAAACACCTACTGGAGGCCCCATGCTAGGGCCTAAATGTGCAAAGAACATGACGAAGTCCTTCTTCTAGGCAACTACAAGAACCACAAAGCAAATTGTCTGGCCCTCTTTGGGTGCAAATCAGACATGAGTGTATAAACTTGGCTGAGAGGAATACCTGATAAAAAAAAAAAGAAAAGTCATATCTCAACACATTTTCCAGGAAAGCAGAAACATACAAAAATTGCATATATCTTATAGATTTACAATAGTATCATAGTTTTCCTCAAAATATTCTGCTCTAAAAGAAAAACAGAAAGCAGACGAAACTAATATTACAGGGGAGATGGATAAGACGTCAAATTCTCGATTTTTAAAAGTAAACCCACAAATAGAGGAGAGGAAAGCCAGGTAAAATTGTTCCAGCTGGAAGTGACAAGCAGAAGCTGCTTTAGGTTATAATGTGCTCAGAAAACCCATGGAAGCTCTCAGAAACCCAAATCGCTACACTTGCAAGTAGAGCCCACAACACTAACAAACTTGGAAGGAAATATCCAAAATGAATTCTAATTCAGATGGAGAAAATACATGGGGCGTTTCAGAGTTGAGAGCCTCCAAAGCATAAAGCATGGTCTGTGACAAAGGAGGACACAGGATTTCTCTGATCTTGGAAGGGGTTTGGAACTCAGGAGTAGAAAGGTTCTTGTGGCATGGCCCACATTAAAGGAAGCCAGCATTTTATGAAATTAAAATTTTAAACACCTCCTATGCACTTCTTTTTTTTTTTTTTTTTTTGTGGGTACCGGGGGTTGACCTCAGGACCTCGCGCGCCAGCAGGCGCCCGTGCCATTGAGCGATATCTCCGGCCCTTTTTCCATATGTGGGTTTCGGGAGTCGAACTCAGGCCCTTGCGCTTGCCAGGCAGGCGCTTACACCGCTGAGCCATCTCACCGGCCCCTGCATTTCTTTTAATACCTCTCTGGCTCTTACTTTCTTTGTCCTTTCCCCTTTCTCTCCTTTTCCCCCCAGTACAAATGTTTCTAGGAATGAGTATGTCTCATAAAATAAATATCACAAGAGCCCATAGATCAGAGAAGTAAACAATGGTTAAATTTTGATAAAGTGTATACACGTTCTTATTTCTTAAAAAATGCTTCCACTGTAGTATGGTGAGAATTCAAGCAACGATATTAACAGATGAAGAGTAACCGACTCAATTATGTCATTTTTTACAATAAAGATTGTCTCTATAGATAAAGCATCTCGGCTGGACAACAGTTCTGCAAATCCAGTCGAGAGGCCCAGTACAACATGAGGCAGCATCTTTCACTGGGAGAGTCAGCACAAATCCCTGATCATGAAGGTAACTGGTCTTGTCGTTGCTGGCTTCATACACAAGCTGATACAGCTCAGTCTGTTTCCCCTCCATATAACCCAGCTTTCTAGCACCGTGACTGCAGCAGGGGCTATTTCCTGCCTGTCCTGCAACCAACCTACTCTGGACCTACTCTCTGTTGTGGGCAAACACATCTGCCTTTCACCACATGGCTCACACCAAAGTTCATCATCTTATAATTAAATATAGGTGTTTAAATGATCGTGCATAAACACACATTTCAGACACTCTGAGTATTTTATAACTGATGCTAAAAATGCAAAAACTATAATTTCTCCTGTATTTACAAAACATGCACATTTTAATTTTTCACATCTACCACAAAAAGGTCAAGGAGAAAGAGGCATTCCTACACAAAGAAGGTGGAATCTCTTTTAAAATGACCGAATTTGGAATAGCATTAGACAGAAATGCTTCTTTATCTATTGCTGTTTATGCTGTTTATGAATTTCTTTGATAAAAACAGGCAACGATGAAGTGAAAAGAAAAATACAAGGATCTGTCAAAGTGCTTTTACGACTACATGAAATGTCATTTAACCCAGTACATAAGCTACTGTTCCTGCAGGCAAATACTGTGTAGGAAATTTGAACAAGCAGAACAGTCATGTAGATAACACCACAGTAAGATTTCCAGAGTGTAGATGTGATTGGAATGCACTATTGAATACATTGCTCCCAGAGGGAGAGAAGGCAAAAACTCAACAGTTGTGAGGACTTGTGGGGCTCTCTGTGTCCATCACATTCACTTCCAAGGCTATTATCCACCCCACCCGCACCTCCCAAGCAGAACTGTATCTCAAGCCATCATAAACTGAACACTTCATTCTATACACAGCCTCCAGGCATTTAAAAATGCAAAATCACCTTTTTGGATTGCTTATAGAAGAAATGGGACATTGTGCCCTTCTAACATACACCAGTTATTATAGGACATCAATTTGGAGGGAAGAGTTATTTATTATATCTGTATTTACAATATTCCCAAAACAAAGTGCATATTTACTGTATTCTTTAAGTGCTGTAGGAATATCTGCCATTGTTATTGTGCTACTAATAATATTTTAATTGTGTCTGCTGGATAAATACTGCAAATTAGCCTAATCTAGGATTACTAAAATCCATTTTAAGATTTTGCTTAAAATTCTTTTGTGTATTCAAAATGTTTCATCAAAGAAAAATCATCAGGGATTTCTTCTCACCCCTCTACTTCCTCTGTCACTATTGGAAGAGTTTCCACTATAATAAAAATTAATAACAAAGAAGCAGTATTGAAATAATGAATAACACCTGTGTGGCCCTGGCCTAATTGCAATATGTAATTGTAGGTTGCTATACAATTAGAAGCATTTTATTTTAATAATGTTGTACGTGTCAAAGGACCTAATGGTTCTTATGGGGTTATATAAAAAGTATAGCATTTTTTTCCTTTAATAAATACTATTATTAAGAAATGGTGAGCCAAGTCTTTGCAATAATAGCAGTGCTAGCTATATATACCACAATCTTTAGTGCATTGTCAAGCATTTTGATGAATCTCACTCATTTTCCCTGCCCTCTACTCAAGAAATATCTGTGTCTGCTCCTGATCTGATGTTGTATACTCAGGTCATCTCTGTTTAAATCCAAGGGGAAAGATGAGCTGATGTTACAAGGTGGGGAATGAGTTTAGAGAAACTACAAATTGTCAGGCAAGGTGCTCCTCTGGGGACTGTCAACATGGCCCTTGCCTGGTGGGCAATGCCCATCATGTGGGCCTTCTGGAACTCTATTTTAGGAAAGGCTTACCAAAACCAAGCAACTGTAAATGCTTTCACCACCATTTAGGGCTTGAACTGATATAACTGATTTCATTTCCTATCCAAACACCACTATTAGTACTGTGAGGCTTCCAAGCTTTATTTTATAAAGATTGGCTTATTCATATTTTTAAAATCTCAATTCTTGAGTTAAGCAAAGATATGTCATTTTTGTTTTAAAACTAGCCTCTCTCTTTCTCTCTTTCTCCACACCCCCTTTTTCTCTCTCTCTCTGTTAGGGGTAGCTGACTCAAAAAGGAGAATGGTTAAATCTTTAAGTGTATAATTTAATTGGGTTATAATTTGATAAATTGGATTTTAATTTGAACAAAAATTCAAAAATTGTGACTGTTCACGATACTCCGTTTTCAGGTGTTGTGCTTCCTGTGCATAAATATTTAGTCTCTATCACGAGGGTTGGAGGGCAGAGGTAAATATGTGCAATGATGATTTCAACAATAAAAAAAACACAAAATACGTGCATCGAAACAGGTAAATGTTGGAAGAAGTCAAAATTAAACTATGGTAAGAAAACTAGTTACTTGCAAGTAAACAGACAAATATTTTGCTTTCCTAGTCACAAACATAAAATTAATTCCTAGAACTAACCTAATTTCTTAGAGCTCATGTAATTCTATTTTATTTATTTGAAAAGCATGGAATTTGATATCACATTTACTCTTTTTGTTTCAGTTTGGCCTTTCTGGCATTCGTTAAAAAAAAAAAAGTTTTGATTGTCTCTAGAATGCTCTGTCATCTTCCATCAAATTGATTTAAACACCCCTTTCTGTAAACAGAATAATAATAGAAACACTGTAGGTGCCTTATGGGATCACCTTTAATACCTGGTAAATAGATGTGATCAGCAGCTATGCAGTAGAAATGTCTAAAATGTGCAAGGCAATGATACACTATTAAAATTTACCAGCAAATTGCATTCCAATTAGGCATAACAATTAAAATCACTACTTATGATGCTATTCAAAATCCAGAAGTTATAGATGCCTCTGATTATAGATAGGTAAGTAACTACCACGGATGTGCATGAGGTGGAGGAAGAGGCATTTGCTTCAAATATCCTGACAGACTTCTAAGGAATGCTAGTCATAACTCAAGAGCAAAAAGTGACATATACTGGCTGGGTGGAGTTTTGTTTTGTGGTACTGGGGATAAAACCCAGAGACTCATGCAGGGTGGGCAAGTGTTTTACCACTGAGCTTCATCTCCAGCCAGGGTGGGGCTTTTTACAATGGCAGCCAAATGTATGAGGGGTGCAGAGCTGAGTATCTGCTGTAAAGAAAACATTAAAAATCACTAAATATCTGTATTCATTCTGAACTCGCAAGAAGGATAGATCTGTGCAGAGCTTGATGACACAGGTTCATGGCTGTCACTATTGCAGTCTGGAAGATCTCCACAAGCTGAATATCTCAAACCACCAAGATTACTTTAGTATAATTAAGTATAAAGTTTGAGCTTTCAGTTAAGCATTCAAGTTTCAACACCTGTACTTATTTCCACTCTCTCCCCAAACTCCACTGTGATGACAGTTAAGGAATTTTAAAAACACATATATCTACAAGGTCAAGTAGCATGGAAGACAAGAAAGACCACAGCTGCTGAGAAACAGTAGCAAACCTTTGGAAGCAGAAAAGCAGATGCAGGCTTAGTAGCTGCCTTGTTGCTAAAATGAACAAGAATTGAAATCAAAAGGAAGCAAGCTAATTTGTCAGAATTCCCCAAAGACTCAGGAACTGTAGTCATCGATACTTCTGAATGTAGCGGTGTAGGCCAGGACCGAAAACACAGGACTGATGAGCCCCTCCTTCTCCTGTTTCCCTCCTCTCAGACAGAAGAGTCTATGTTTACTGTCTGGAGATAGAAGAGGGTGAAGTTGAGACATTGCACAAAAAATAGTCCATCAAAGAAAGTTTACTTAGGGTAAAGGTTGATACATTGCCTCAACTTGAGAAGTTTAGAAGTTTAACTAAGTAACTCAGCAGTTCCACATCAGAGCATGTAGAGGACATGTGCTAGGGGAGCTGTTTATGCTCTAGGATGTTGTAATGGTTGATTCTTTGTGTCAACTTGGGAAGTTTAGAAGTTTAAGTGACTCAGCAGGGGGCCAGGGTCCTCACTTTGTAAACATCCTGAGCCTGTGCAAGAGGAGGGCAGGGAGATGGTGTGAGTGCTACACCTGCGGGGGGAAGGGTAGCCTGCTTACAATATAAGGGAGGAAAAGAGGCTTGCTCTCCCCCTTTTGCTCTTGTTGCTTTTGCTGTCTTCCATAGCCATGAACCGTTGCCCCTCAGCCATGCCACCTTGCCTTGGTACTCCGTTTTCAGGTGTTGTACTTCCTGTGCATACTTAGTCTCCACTATGAGGATTGGAGGGCAGAGGTAAATATGTGCAATGATGATTTCAACAATAAAAATAACACAAAATACCTGCATTGAAACAGGTGTATGTTGGAAGAAGTCAAAATTAAACTATGGTAAGAAAATTAAACTATGGAACCAGCTGATTATGGACTGAAACCTCCACAAACTGTGAGCTGAGTAAACCTTTCCTTCCTTAATTTTGAGTGTCAAGTATTTTGTCTGAACAAGGAGAGAAAAGTAACTAAAACACGGAAATGTAAGTTTCCTTCATTTCCTCCACTCCTAGAAATCTATCATTGTTTTTCATCCAGAAGAAAGGATATTAAAAGATCCTAGGGAAACTGACCTCATCCAGGAATAATCCAGAGAGACACTGACATTTGAGAACTTTGAAATAGGAAATGGCCAGGCCCCATCTGATCAGCCATCTGGGAAATCCTCCATCAACTGCCCTGCCCATGTACACTAAGCTTCTAATAAGGGCTTGGTGCATCTTTCTTAAATGTAGGCCTCTAGAGAAAGATGATCAGGCACCTGAAAGAAAATTCAAAATAAATAGAAGAGAAAAAGAAAAATGTTAGAGTAGTAAGACAAGGCAGGAAACAGAAGAAACCTTTAAACAGTGACTAATATGCTTATGAAGGAAGGAAATATGTTTTTTTATGTGGGGAACAGGAAGGACTATAAAATAAGCTATTAGGAAAGGAACAATTACTTAGAAAAAACTCTTGAAAGTTAAAAATGTATAACAAAAATAAATATAAGGTAAAAGAAAGAAGATAAAGAAAGTCTCCCAGAAAGTAAAAAAAGGGCAAGGAAAAACAATGTGACATTTTTTTTTTCAGAAAAAAAGAAGAACGTGGAAGGGAAAAAAATACAAGAAATATAAGAATAAAAATGCTACAGATTTTGTCCAAAAATAATGTAAGAAAAAGACTGCAAAATTTCAGAATGTATGAATTTCCAGTTTAAAGAATGATCAAAAAAGAGTTCTTTACTATGAAATTTCTGAGAATCAGGGATAATAAAATGATCTTAGGAGCTTCTACAGAAGAGTTAAAAAAAAAAAAAAAAAAAAAAAAAAAAAAAACAGGTTACAGTTAATATGCTAGGTAAAAGAATGTAATCAGATTTCCCAACAGGGAATCTGGAAGTGAGAAGAAAATGAAGCCATGCTGTCAAAACTTCGATAGAAACTTATTTCCAATATATAATTTTATGTAGGCAAAAGATCAAATTAACAGTAGAACTAATGTCATCCTGACCATGCCATGTCTCCAAAAATTCATCAACATTTTAGAGGATATCATCTATCAAAATGCAGGAGCAAAATATAACAGAAACACATGAAATTCAGGGAACAGGAAATGAGAGATGAAGGAAATCCCTAGGCTGATGACAAAGAGCTCTCCAGTCCTCAGTGGCCCAGCAGGTTGAGAATGTGATCAGTCTCTATTCCAGGAGCAAGAACAACTGTGGGATGAATAGGGCTAATGAGGAGTGGGGGGGAGAACGAGAGAAACAACCTAAAAAAGAACAGAACTTACACTTTCAAGTATTTATCAAAAAATAAGATTTGAATGTCAGGCAAATAGAATGCTAAACAAACAAGTAATTCAGAGGCAAGTAAAAAAATGGGCATGAAGGAAAGAATTACCATTGCAATCATAAACACATGGTGCAGTTAAAGATGATACTAAAAAAGTCATAATAGCATATACTAACTATTGATTTAGAAAAATAATTGATAAAAATTGTTTGTAGTGGAAAAAGCCTGGAAAGACATTTCTTTTTCCCACCACATGACTGCATCACGGTAAGAGTAGGTTTCCTTGGTAATAGTCCTAGCAACTGTGACTGAAGGGTGTGAATGATAACTGAGGCAATCCTTAATTACCGGTTGAACCAGGTGATTTTCTGGTCTGACAAAAAGACAGAAGACAAACAAATCCCTCAGGTGGCACAGCCCTCCATCTCTACAAGAAGATGATAAATTAAAAGTAGGATATAAAGAGAGAAACGGGTAAAGTCAAAGCCCAAAACCAGTTAACTTAATTCATTTGAGAGCATATTCTGTTAGGGAGAAATCAGACAATTGGGTTGATTTAGAAAGAGGTTGATTAATGTTATTTATAAGGCTAGTTAATTTGGTTTATAGCTATAAACTGAATCTGTTTGTAGTTACTTATATCACTTGGAATAGTCTGAAATAGTCAAAGAGTATGAAGCACTCTTTTCCACAAGTTTTATCAACAGAAGCCCATGACTGGTGTTTCTAGCGCTCAGTCTTACAGGAAGGAAAAAGAACGCCCAGGCCATCTCTCCTCACAGGACAGTTCGGCCTCCACTGATAATCGCTGTTGAACGCGTGAGTGTGCAGGGGAGTCCTACATCTTTCACCAAATCTTACACTGGCCCCAGTTGTTACCAGGTACACATGTAGCTGAGTAAAAGTAAAATTGGACTTTCACTACAGCCACCATGAAGAGATTTTTATCTTCAGACAGAGGGTTACAATCAATCTGAAACATCCCATCTCATTTCTAACACCCAACTGTGTGTTCAGGAGCCACCCTGGGTGGTCCCTTACAAAATGCAGTGTTTCCTGCTTAAATAAAAAAAAAAAAAAAAAAAAAAGAAAAGAAAATGAAGTAGATAATTTGATCGAAGTTCAACTTTACCGTTTTATGCCTTCAGAATATGAGTGAAGTGACTACTGATAAGTTTCTATGAAATTCAGTACTTGGACAAAATAAAAATAAACCAACTTTATCGTCTTGGTTTTAAAAGTTTCTAGTACTAAAGTTACACGGATAAAATCTTGGTTAATTGACTTCAGAACAGTGGCACAGGTTCTTCCTGTTATCATGCATGGACATTATAGTTTGCATACATCATTTTGCAAGTAAAAATTGCCAGCTAGCAGTGAGGTCCTGCTTTGTCTTTGCAAATAAATAGGTAAAATTCCCCTAATTGTCAACACACGATTTTAAAATATCAGACATTTTTAAAATAAGAGCTTTATTGAGATTTAATTCATATATCATACAACTCACCGATTTAAATTTATCAATTCAGTGATTTTAGTATATGATCAGAGTTACGTAGCCACTATCACAATCAAATTTTATATGTTCTTCGTGCCTGAAAGAAACCCCAACTTACTAAACAGTCAAAAGTGGAAAGCTTTACCAGTGTCTCTCTTAAGAACAGGGTGTGGGGAGGAGAGGTTAAGAGTGCTTAGTTATTTAGGTGTGGCAGCAAGATGCACTTCTCAGGGGTGGCCTGAGATTGCCCTGGTGCCTAAAGCAGTCTCCTGTACAGTTCCTGCAGCATCGGTCAGTGCTGATGGCATCGAGCACGAACATATTCACCAAGCCCGGCATTCTAAGTAGCTCATGTACGTACCTCTTAACCCACGCAACCAAGCTGTAAGTTTAAGTACAAGCACTCTCCGTATTTTAGAAATGGTGAAGCTGAGCCTGAGGTTGAATGCCTAAGAAATGTACTACGTTATATTACTTTAATCCAGACCAGACATTTGGTACTTTCTGCAATGTTGGACTTCAAAATCTTTTTCTTCTGCTTCATCCAGAAATCAGTCGGAATTCAAAACTCCCCCTACAAATAATTTTGGGCTATTTGAATACACATTCAATATTCCTTTTCATTCCTTTGATTATGAACATATTTATAAAATGAAGTTGCATGTCTAATTTGTAACTTCTTTACACATGTATCACAGATGCAGCGTGTTATACCTGTGTATACGCCCTTCCAGACTTAGGCTATTTCTGTAGTTTTGTGTGAAAATTACTTGTCTGGAACTTGAAACACATTTGCCACAGACTGAAAGTTTTCAGTAGTTTGCAGTCCGCTAGCTAGTCTACAATATTCAAAATGTACTTGAAAGTACAACCTTTAACCTCTCGGTGTAGACCATTACAGTGTAAAGGTATTCGCTACCCTGTAGAATAAGATTTGCCTTTGGGGAGAATCTAAATTCCAAAAGAACTCCCTCTACCAATCTACGACAATTTCTACCCCCTCTAAAGAGGATGGAAGTCCCATGTAGTGTGTTTCTACACTTAAAGAATTCAGAAAGAAATGAGGCTAGTTCCTCAAGGCTCTTAATCTCTAGAATTAGAGAAGGTAAAATCTCAATGGAAGAATAGTAAGATGCTACCTGCAGTTCCAACATTAGGACTGTCAGATTTGGGCAGCACTTGCACAGGTGGAGGTGGAGATGCGCATGCCCAGACGTGGAGAGCAGCCTGGGCAAGGCAGAGGCTTACACAGTACTTAGCCCCTTTCTCCTTGAAGGAAGAGAATGTTTATGAATGGGAGAATATGATGAGTTGAAACACAAGGTGAATTTCTTCAAAGGACAAATTGTTTTTGTTTTTCCTTAGATAAAGCTTTTTAGGGTTTTATCGAAAGAACCAAAGTATTTCTAGAATATTAGAACTGAAATTTATAAAAGAACTGTCTAAGTTTTAAACAATAAATGTAGAGTCAATTATACAGGAGGCAGCATAGAGTAGAGGGTAAGAGCATGGAGTTACGCCAGACTCCCTAGGTTTAAATTCCAGCTCTCCCCCTCTGAAGCACTTTTGTGAGTATTTGTGTGTGTGTATGTGTATGTGTGTGTACTAATATTTTGTGTTTTCACATGCATGCAATATAAACTGTTTCATATATACATATGCAGGAACACATCTATAAATAGTGACAAGGCCACACAAATGCACAGACGTTTTTTGTTTGTTTGTTTTTTTGAGACAGGGTCTCGCTGTGCAGTTGAGACTGGCCTTGAACTCACTATGTAGCCATGGCTGGCCTTGAACTCACGGTGATCCTCTTGCCTCAGCTTCCTGAGTGCTAGGATTACAGGCTTGTGCCACTATACCTGGCACAAACTATTTGCATAGTTACCTCTGCAAAACAGAAGTGAGAATAAAGTAACTTTCATCTTTTAAATGATAACGCTCTATTATTTAAATCATCTTATAATAAATATTTGTTACTTTTTATCATAATAAAAGACATTAGGTATTTTATAAAAATTCTCTTTTGAGTCAAAAATTGTTTGTAATCTAAGCACATAAATTTATTCCCTCCTGGGCTAAACTATAGAGACCACAAATTCTATAAAGGCCATTAAATTCCTATTTCATCACCACAGGACCACTATTAGATAGACTATATGTCTGTACATGTACTTGTGTGCATGTCTATGAACTTTAAATTGTTCAATTCCAATGTATCAGAATACAGATATTAAATATGAGATTGCAAGAATCATGGTGATGATGCACATACCTTATTTCCTCTTCAGATTTTGCGGGTCAGATTGTTTTCTTGTTTTCTCACCTCTTATAGGACATAGGAGATACTTTGAAAAGGACAGCCTCCCAATGACTGTCTTTTGAGTTAAATGTTCTAGATAAATAACACATGCACAACTGAAGGACAGAAAGATTAATTACTGTAGAGGCGATAGGTACATTTTCATGCGAGAGAATGCATTTGAACAAATCGGTCGTACAAAGATGGCCAGCACTTTGAAAGGTGGAGAAATAAGAAAATAGTTTCCAGGGAAAGGAAGCATTGTAACCAAAGACATATATGTGAGAAACTAAATCCTATCAGGGGACAATTGGAAAGTTTATTCAGCTGGACATAAAGTGCAAGAGGGAGAATAGGAATAGATGGAATGAAGAATAGCTACATGTGATTGAAAACTGAAGGTAAAGTTTTTCATTTCAAAAAATGTAACTAGTAAACCTGCATGTGAACTTTGAATTATACTTAAAAGAATTTATATATAAGTATATTTAAATGGCCTTTGCATCCTTTGCATTCACAGAGAAACACCCTTCTTCGTTAACAGCCATGGAGTAAAGAATTGTGACTTTCTTAATATATACAAGACGAGGACCTATAGGTCTCTGCCTAACATCAGGATCTAAAGGGTAACTCTTAGTATTTCAGCATGAAAGTTAATCTGTTTTACAGTGCCACATATATGGACGTGGTCAACATAAAGACCCAAGGAGGAATATTCATGTGTAAGCATTTAAAATATATGCATTCCTTTCAACACTTCCCTATTCCCCCCTAAGCAAATAGAGTGACATTTAAAATAACAGGGCAAATAAATAAAATAAAATAAAATAAAAATAAAATAAATAAAAACAGGGCTTTGCAGTTTGTTAGCTGTAAGGGAAATAAAATGGACAAAATATAGTGCTAGCTAAAGGATTTTCGTCATCTGAAAGACTGGGGCACATAAATATATACATAATCATTTGGGTAATAGTTGAAATCTAAAAATGTTTCTCATATATTTGCTAACTCCTGGGATTATTTCTTGTACAACTGTCTGAAGGGTTAAGAAGGCCATTGCATGTATCATTAGAAAACCATGGCTAATTTCTTTTCTGGTAAGTAATTTTTCTCCTTGTCTGTGCTTTCAGTTTGATCAGAGCTATAACATTTTCCATGCTAAACTTTTGACTTTGAAAACTGAAATACAATTTTTATTAAAATTACCCCCAGCAGGCAGTAATTGAGGAAGAAAGTGTAGCATTTGGAATTAATAGACACAGGTACATATATTTTTTTAAAATATTGCCCATGAAAGAGAATAGATTAAAATGTGTAATATATTTAGATCTTCCTGAAGATAACCATTGCAAACCTGTATCACTTTATAAGATTTATTATTTATTAGAAAATTATAATTTTGTATGTGTTCAAGAGTTTTATTTTGCAATTTGATGTATTTTCCAAACTATACAATTAGAAATGTAAGCTTTCTGTGTGAAGTCACCATAGTCAAACCCACATTTCAGGAAGTCAGTTTATTATCAGCCTATCCAGATGTTTCTTCAACTTGTTTGAGCCTGCCTGCAGCTAATTTGCTTCCTTTAGAGACACAGGTCTTTTCCATTCTCTTGATGACTATTCTCAAGTTTAGAATTCTGCTTCCACATCTCATTCATTTTCCTTAAATGACTGGGAAATGGGTATGTGCGTACTTTTCTCTCTCATCTCCGGAAAAGTGTGTCACTGCAGCTTCCTTGGGCACGGATGTCCTTTATGCAAGAAGGAAATAGATTGTTCCTTTTGAAATATTGAAAATTCTGAAAATTCCCAACACAACCTGGAAGTATCTCACAATAAATTTCTCTAACAATGTCACTGTAGTTGAGAATTTATTAGTGGTTTTTATGACCTTTTATTCAAGGTCTCACCTGATTTTTCTTGCACTTCCTCCTGCCAAATAAGACCACTCCAGATGTTCAGTGGAGAATGCTATGACTGTGCATGTGGTTTGCTTGTTGAATTCGCCAACTATTAAATGATCTGGAAACTGTAGAGAATGAATACAAACCAGCAATCAGAAGATAGCCAACTTTGCCACCTAAGTTAGGACTCAGAAAGGTTATGGGGTAAAGAATTTATAAAACGTTTTGCATCTTTGTCAACGGACATACATTTTTCAACCCATGTATCTTACTTGGGGAAAGTTTTCACTTAGGCCATAGAAACCAGTTTTACTGCATTACGGACTTTGTTTATTTCCCCACATGCAGCTTTGCTAATATGTCCCATCTAGTCTATGTGTACTAATCTCATTTCTCACAAGAAAACTCCTTTCCTCCAGTATCATTTTCCTGGCTCTCATATTCAACCATTTTATTTAAGGACTAAATTAATTTCCACCGAACTTTTAATAGCTCTCACAAGATGTGAAGGGGGTTGTGTTTTCTACATATTAAGGGGACATACTATTTTATACTTAAGTTATACAATGAGATGTCTCATATGATGCAAAAGAACACACTTCATGAGGAGGCTCACAATTCACAGCCAATGCTGCTCCTGTGTCAAAATTTTTCTTCCTTTTAACTTCAGTTTTCAAATCTGCAAAAGAGCAACTTTATGGTTACCTCAAAGGATTTTAGTAAAAATGAAAGCATCTATTTCAAGTGGCTGCCAGAATTCCTGGAACCCAACAAACACTGATGACTTCGTTAATATGTCTCATGTAAGCCCTATCTATTAATCTCATTTCCCCCAAGAAAACTCTTTTCCTCTAGTCTTCTTTTCCTGGTTCTCACATAAAAGCACTTTGTTTAAGGACTAAATTTCCACTGAACCTTTAATAGCTATATATATATGGAGGTATTATATTAAGCTCTAATGTCACAAGAAGGAATGAAGTAGTGTCCCTGAGCTCAATAAGACCATCTGTGTAAAAGATCCTGAATGGCATATGACAAACGGTAGCCATCGTTAGTATTTAAACTAGTTAATTTTGTTGCCAAGCCATGTTTTCACAATATTAAAAGAGAGTAGCATCACAGTAGTACCAATGGATGCTTAAATAAACTCCATGGGAGCACTGCTGGAAGGAAACATCTTCTTTGGGAAGAAACACAACAGAGGAGAGTCCAGGAAAGCCTCAAGGGAAGTCACTTCTATGTTGAACTTTATAGAGAGGCAAGGAGGGGTGCTGCAGGAGGGAGAAACATCAAGCAAAGGCATATGGACTTGAGATAGCAAGGTATGTACAGGAAACAGAAACCTTCAAGGAAGAGCACAGTGTATAATGAAAGAGGAGGATGAACAGGTGTCAAAGGCTTTGGGGGACATATTGAAGCATTTGATCTTCGGCTATGTGCAATAGGAAGACACAGCTTTTTTGTGAAGAGAAGAGCAAAATGTTGATATCTGTGTTCTAAACTGGTAGATCTATTTACAGTACACAGAGAAGAATGGATAATGGTGAGGGTGGAGAATAGAAGTTAAAAATGTCAGTAAACAACAGAAAGAGATGATAGTGGTCGAAACTAGACAAGTGCTAGTGAGAATGGAGGAAAAAGGAACAGTGTGGGATACATGTCATTAACATAGCTCATCAAACGATCAGAGAAAGAATATTTATCACTTTCTTGTCATTTATTATACATTTTCATGTGGTACTCCAAAGTGAGGACTCTGGGAAAGTTAAGCTGGGTTGTCAACTTGATTGGCTTGCTAGCTGCCCAGGGGATTGGTAAAACACACTTCTGAGTGTGTCTGGGTGGGTCATGAAGGTGTAACTTTGGAATCTATATCAGGTCCCTCCTCTCTGGGTCTGTTTCTCTGCTCTTCTCCTCAGCCACCATCAACTTAGCATTTGTTTTATCATGCTCTTCTGCCATGGTGTTCTTGCCTTGGAGCCAGTTAAACATGGATTGAGTCCTCTGGAACTGTGAGCCTCATTAAACCTCTTCCCTTTTAAATTGCATCAGATACAGCAACAAGAAAGCTGACTAATACAGGCTCCTTGACAATCTTCTCCCTGTGTTTCTTTGACAGAAGGGAGGGACTGGAAAGAGACAGGAGACAGGCAAAGGCATCTCTGTTTTCTCACCTGTTTTCTGCATTAAGGACTCCTTCATTCTTACCTTCATTTTGAGTTTTCTTTTTGTCATGGTTCTGACTTTCAGGAAATAAAGAAGAGATAAGGAGGGATGAGGCGGGGAGGATAGGCAGAAGAATTAGGGAAAGGAAGATTTAAGAGCTTCGGAGACAACAGAATTGTGCTCTGGATGCAGAAGATCAGGGGCAAGAGGACACTCTACCACTCACCAGCTATGTGACCTTCAACAAGCCATTTAATATTTATAAGATAAGGACAAGTAACACCTGTTAGGCCTGTCTACAAGACATGAAAAGGGATGCAAGCAGCTCACAGGTCTGAAAGTTCTCTCCAAAAGAGCTATATGAATGTAGAGAATTATAATTAAGAATCACAAATATTGATATAATGGGCATTTCATTTAATGGAGAGGAGAGAGGCAGTTTCTGCTCTCAAAACTATGTTTCTTTTATGAAGGCATTCATATATAATACAGCATGCATAATTCAGCAGAGGCATGAAGGGGCAGAGCTAAATCCAAACACTTAATTTAAGAGTGCTACATGAATTGTCTACATGCTATTGTGGAAGAGTACAGAATCTGCATCCATGACATAATGAGATTAATGTCTGATGATACAGTTAGACTGGGAGCTCCTTCGGGAGCTCCTTATACAACGTTATGAGACTTGAGTTCCCACTTTTCTCATCAGTGAGATGAACATAACAATACTTATCTCACAATCACTGTGTAAACTAAAGTAGATAATAATAGTACAATGCTTAGCATAAATGTGGGGCTCTATAAATGTTATTTTCTATTATCCACATTTATTTGTATGTTTCTGACATCCTAGGCACAATTCTAGGATTTGACACAATGAAAATTTAGGACGACCAGATCTCTGCCCTCAAAGAGACTGTGGTGTAAGATGGGGAAAGGAAACACACCAGTAAACAAGAAATGATGAGTTCTATGAAGAAAATTAAAGGATAGTGTAGCAGAATCATCAGTGATGCTGAATGGTGGAGGAATTACAGAAAGTCTAAGTACACGACATTAAGTTTAGATTTGAAGGATGTGAAGGAGACACCCATCAAAAAAAGAAAAAATGGTTTTACCTATTTTATCTTTGCACAATCAATGTAATCACTATGTACCACAAACATGCACTAATAACAATTTCTAAAAGATAACACTGTAAGCACAAACACACAAAAAGAAAACAGACAGAAAGGTAATATTTTGATCAAAAGAACCGTCAAATGCAAAGAACACAGCAGAGCAAAAAGTTAGGCATGCTTGAGTGTCTTAGTTACTTTTCTTATTGCTGAGACAAAATACCTGACACCCAAAATTGAAGGAGGAAATATCTATTGTATGGTTTGTAGAGGTTTCAGTTCGTACGTGGCTGGCTCCAAGGCAAGGTGGCATGGCAGAGGAGAACCAGTTCATGGCAGGCAGAAGGCATCAAGGCAGCAAACAGTGAAGTACCAAAGCAGCAAGTGGCAAGTGACCATAGCATCCATCTTTCTGTCCCTTGCATTATATCCAGGCTACACAACCTTAGGGTGGGTAGCACTTGCACCCTGGGTGGGTCTTCTCATTATCCACACTCAGAACTATGCCAAACCAATCAGCAAACTAATTTAGTAATCACACACCCTTAATCCCACCATCACACACTCTAGATCCAGCCACCTCTGAAGAAGCCCCAGCTATGACCGCATGAGACATTGGGGGGACATCTACACACAAGCCATAACATTAAGGCACTGAAAGGGGATTGGAAAGCAGCAGGTGAAGGGAGGAGGCAGAGATGAAGTTGAAGAGAAGTGATGGCCAGATGAGAATCTGCATTTCACTGTGAGTGCAGTGGGAAGAAGACACTGCAAGATTGTAAATAATTGATGCAATCTGAAATAATATGCCTGACATCGTGCCTTATTTATAATAAGCATTGAAGAAAAAAGTATCATACTTGAGTTCTGTATATTTTACATTTAAGCTGAGCATTACTTCACAGATGTGACTAACTGATGCAAAGAAATGCAATCAAGAAACACTGTACACCATACTTAAATAATTTACATTTTGGCTGAATGCATTTTATTAATTATGAGATTCCCCCAGTGACCAGGCATGAACAGGTCTGATGTACTGAACTATTTTCATCAATCAGGTACAAATCTTCCAAATAATGTCTATACTACTTAAAAATCTAGCACAAAATCAGAATGAAAAGGAATATCTCTTTGCTGGCACGGGCATTATTTTAGGATTTTTCTTCTTTCCCTGGTATCAATTTTTCTCCCTAAAAATATGAGAAAGAACAAGAAAAGGAAGAGGTTGGTTTTTCCAGTGACGTGCCATCACAATAGTGGCCAATATTAAGAGGCAATTTTTTGCCTACCCAATGAGTTATCAAGCCATTTCAGAAAGGAAAATAATACATGTTCTACTTTTCTCCCTCTCCATTGACTCCATTTTTCATGATACACAGTGCTTGTCTTCAGGTCTGACTCCATGATTCCTGGACCCATGAAAGGCTTTTGTTTTGTGGAAACTGCTCTCTCTTTCTGCATGACACCTACTGCTCAGCCTGTTTCCTCCACATATCCATTCCTCTTGTCTCATTTGTTTCTATTCCTTTCTTTTTCTCTCCTACAGAGTCAAAGAACATAAAATTTCAGATGAAATTTTGTTAGGACAAAGTTTTCACATTGTGCAATCACTCTTCCTGTGGTTTTAACTGACAGTTCTGGATATACTCTCAGCAGTGGGTTATGATTTTTTACTTTAAAGGCCAGTGGGAAAAACAATGTTTGGTAGGAAAAGTTCTCCAGCACTAGGATCATAGAGCAGTGGAAAAATCAGCAGATTGAAGCATCCAGTAGGCTGGGTTCCTTCTCATCTTCATCATCTCAACCTGACCCCAGGAGACCATTTTATGTGGTTACAGTGGGCACATGAAGTTATAAACAGTAACTATAACAAAGATGATAGGGCAAAAGACCTTTCTTTTTTAATGGAACAGGAATCTAAAACCTGGTAAAATTTCATACCAAGAGTAGTTGTAAAGAGTAAAAATAGTTATAGTACTGAAAGTAAAATTCCTAAGACCTTGTAGGTGTTTGATAAAAATACCAAGTAAAGCAGAACATGTTTTACAGTTTATAAAAAATATTTGTCATGTAGCATCACATTTCATTTTCATAACTCACACTTAGGGAAAATTCACATACTATCATAGTCAAATCAGTGGAAAAAGTTTGCATAGTAGAGCACATACTTTGAAGTCAGACCAGTATGTGACACTCCTACCTACGACCCCTGTGATTTTAGGTAAGTGACTTCACCTGCGAAGACCCCGGTATCCTGGAATATACTGAATGTGAAGACTAATTGAAGTAATGCGTGTAGAGGATTCACTATGTTTTCCAGTGCAAAGTAACTTCATAAGTATCTTTTCTTGTTATTATACTGATGAAATAAGACATATTTGAATTGCAAACATGACTTCACATCCAATAATCTAAATCTTTGAAACTTTGGAATATTTTATAAACTGTGGGTTTCTCATACGCAGATGTTAAATGGTATTTTTCCCTCACTTCAAGATAGTCACGCAAGGCTGTGGCAGCCACATTTTTGTTTTTTGTCCTTGTACTAAAAGGATTATTTATATCTTTTTAGTAAATCTAGACTCCTTACCCTCATCCCCAGCCATATCTTCAGCTTTTTTTTTTTTTTTTTTTTTTTTGTGGGTACCGGGGGTCGACCTCAGGACCTCGCGCGCCAGCAGGCGCCCGTGCCACTGAGCGATATCACCCGCCCTTTTTTCCTATGTGGGTTCCGGGAGTCAAACTCGGGCCCTTGCGCTTGCCACTGAGCCATCTCACCAGCCCCATATCTTCAGCTTTGCATGGACTGAAGAGTAGTCTTTGATGAAATATTTCTATTATGGGTGTCAGATTTACACATGGTAAGAGAATTTTAGACAAGAATTCCTACACAAACTTCCCGAATCTTCCTACCAGAGATAAGATTTTTTCCCAGATCTTTTTCCATAGTTTAAACCCAAAATGAATGTTAGATATCTTTCTCTTTCAATTTTTCCTCCCAACTCTTCTGTCCAAGATTCAAACAATCCTTCTCCAGGGCTACACAAACACAGTCGCGAGTTCAATGCATTCACAGAAGTGTTCTTGTTTTGTCTGTACATTGTATGACACAATTAAAGCAGCATTTAGAAAATACTGTTTTAGTACAGGCCCGATTATCTAGCTTCTCATGATCAGCATATCTGGTAGAATGGCTATCACATTCCCACATGCAATGACAAGTTGGAGATAATTAGCAGCACCCTCCTTGACCAATTTCTACCCACTTTGGAATGGTCCACACCACCGCTGTCTGTGTGATAGCTTGCCTACTTCATTTAGATAATCTGCTTGGAATATGAAGACACTGGATTTGCAATCTGTTGTGCTATATACCCCAAGATTTGACAACTATACCCTTCTCTGTTTGTTAATCTTTCATTGTGTTGTATTTTTTTGGCATTTAAGAGCGAGAGTCCTCACTAACTTAAAAAAAAAAGTTCCTTTGTTGGTGGCTGCCGTGGAGTTACTTATCTGCAATGACAATGAGGATTCTCGCTCTGTGAATTGCCTATGCATTCTGAACCAACACCATTCCTACTCCTTATTTGTCCTGCCTTGTAAGGGAATAGACCCTGATTTACTCGTCATAATCCAGTTTTGATCATTGATAATTAGAGTAAAAGTAGAAGCACTGAACACAGGTACAGTTCAATATCAGTTTCTGAACTGCAGTCACCAGCTTCTTGTCATTTGAAGTTTAAAAGTTACCACATTATCTTAACTGTGCTCTCTATCTCCAAGTCACTTTACCACCAGCATCCCTCCTCTAATAGGTGAAATCTCCTAACCCAGTACTCTGTAAAATCCTCAACTCTTCATGTCAAATAAGTAACTTTCCTTTCCCAATATCAACAATAAAGCTTTTTCATTTATGCAGTTTAGAGCTTAGAATCTACTTCTCAAAAAGTAATATGTGGACTCTAAGAAGGAAAACCAAATAAAATAAAACCTAAAGACCAATAAGACAAAAGAAGCAAATATACCATTTGAAAAATGAAGATGAAATGTAATCATATTTTTAAATCTGGATAAATGAAAGCCATTACAAGATAGCATATGACTTAACTGAATTTCTTGGCAGGCACAGAGATAGGGAAATGTGTTCCTCATTCAATGTCCGCATTATTTCAGTAATTTCCTAGAAGATCTCCTTGCTTGCTCTGTCATATCATCATTTAAAAAATAAACACTTAGACAAGTTTATTTCTTCCTTATCCCTGACTTTTAAATGGTTCTGTCTACACATGTGCATGCCAAATGGGTGAAATGATGTACAGCAGAGGTGATGGACCTATGATGTAGAATCCTGCCAGACCATCTTTCATTATGTGCACCCCAACATGCGTGTGTCTCCTTGCTTGCATTCTGAGCTCCATCTCTGTCTGGTTTGCACTATTCCCTCTCAGCCTGGCATGACTTGTTCAAGCATAGCATAGTGTAGCTGACGTCCTGTTTCAAATCCAGACTGCGTCCTCAGCCAGGAGGGGTCTAGACATGCCTGAGACTCTGGTCAACTCATTAATAGATGACATTCATGAAGAGTCCCTGAGTAAAGAGGAGTCAGGCACTACATACTTATCACAGTAATGCTGCCTTTGCTGTGAGGAAAAAGAAAATTAATATAACATCGTGTTTGCAAGTAAGATTTATGTTCAGGTCTAACTCTTTCCAATTATATTCATCTCTGGCTGGATTGATGACTGAGTTCTGAGAGACAGGGGCTGGGAATAGAACAGGGATCTGTGAGTAAAAACTGCAATGATCTATCAGGGAATGTGACTGGTATGGTTATAACAACAAAGACTGGCAGAGACTCTTTCCATGGATTCCCAAGAGAACACTGTGAAGCCTGAGTACCTACAGCTCCCTCCATCAAAGGCAGCAGGGACAGCTCACCACACACAGGCCTCCTTGCTACTCAGGGAGAAGGGTGATTTCTGCCAGGCTTGGCAGGGACCAGTGGCAATGAGTGATGGTTTTATTCTAGGGAAGAAGTGGGTGACATGAAGAAAGATCTAAACAAAGGTGCCACATGTAACTCATTAGAGTCATTTGTGAATTCAGGTAATGTATTCTTCTAAGTTTTAAAATACAAGACATTCAGGGACTTTTGATACTGAATTAATAGGATAGTTCATAGGCTGGTCAGTGACATGTATCCTCTAGAATATTCACTTTCTGCATAAGGATAAAAGACCCTTAGTGTCAAACTATATAAAATCCCCTCTCTGAGATGCATGGACAGGCCACTTAGGCCTATGGAAATCTGCAGTCATCTTCAGATCAGTGCCTACATCTCCTAAATTGGGTTCGCCTTTTCCTCCCAATCACTTCTCTCATACTGTTCTCTGGAGTAGAAATGTTCCCCTGCAGTTAGGGAAGGGCCTGTCATCTGCCCATCACCTAGTTCCACTCGTGCAGTCTTTTCATGCTCTTTCCACACCAAGGCTTCATTCACCCGCTGGCATTAAGTCTATACTTCTAAATATCAGCTTAAATTTTACTAATCTTTTCCATGTGCTTTCCATTACTCAGCGTCACTCTCAGGCATGTATCCAGTGTCATTTTAGAGTTGTGTGTGTGTGTGTGTGTGTGTATCACTTAGAGAATGATACGAGACAAGTAACTGAATGAGGGAGTTCATCAGAGCAGGATTTTTCAGAGATGTTTCAAGGCAACAGTGGAATTTGAACAGAGTCAAGAAGGATGAACAGGATTACGGTAGGCAGGGAGAAGAATGGAAGCGGTTTCCTTATTTCGCTTCTGTCCAGATCCAATCAATGCATCTGCATTCTCAGCTGCCCATCAGCACATCTGCCATCACCCAACACAAGTCACTCAGGCGACCACTACTCTGTTCATAATGTTCCCTCTTCCCCCTTTCCTATGTAATGAAACTCAACCAACCTTCAAAACCTCATTCAAAAATGTCTCAGTACCCCTTTGCTTCCCAGACCAAATGTAATCACCGTTCTCTCTAAATTCTTAGAAATATATTTATTCCTCAACTCTAGCACATAACGTATTATTACTGGTTACCAAAATTACTGTCTTTCCTATGTAATTGTGGGCTCCATAAGCTACTTATTTTAGGTTACTTGAACCCAGCACCTGGCATACACCCTGGCATTTAGAAGAGGCTTCAGGAATATTGATTAAATCACAATGTAACTGTCTGACAAAATACCTGGATGCCAACCCATGAACCATGTTCTGGGTACTCTAGCTGGATGGACAATATATAAATTATCTGTTAAAAGTTATCCCCAGATTCAATAGCTTAAAACAACAAACTCTGAGTTCATTTCTAAGAATGAGGAGTCCCGCCCTGACTCTGTGGGGTCCTCTGACTTGAGGTCTTGGCCAGGACTACAAATATCCCTAGATTTCGTGGAGAGGTCTGTTTCTAGGATTTCTCTCTTGTCTGTTGGTGGAGGCAGCCCCAACAGAGGGCTTGATGCATAGTCAGGAACAGTTGGAAACACTTCCAGAGAGCTGGGTGGGAATCCAATCAAAAAAGGACTACGCTTGAACACAGTGCTAAGGAATCTGGACTTTACACACACTACCCTGGAGCCTTCAACACCAGAATCACATGACAAAGCTCACACACTAAAAGATGATTCTGAATGTTTGAAATAAATCCACTTATTTGGATTAGGTAATACTTATAGCAGGAAAACTAGTTAAAGGTCAATTAAGACAAGGGATAAGGTCTTGCTCAGTAGTTTTACTTTTTTCATTCATTCAATTAATATTCACTTTGCTTCTATCCTTCAAAGTTGTTTTAAGTAAAAGCAAAAAAAACTAGTAGAAATTATTTCAAGTATAGATGTTATTTTTAAATAAATTTTGTTACATATGTTTCAGGTTTATAATGTGATAAGATACATATAGATAGTAAAATGGTTACTATAGTAACCAAATTAATCTATAGGCTGTCTCATCTACTCTTTTGTGACAGGAACACACAAAAAAATCTACTTAATGCAATATAAATAAAAATTACTCAATAAAATATAAACATAGGTATTCTAATCAATGGCTATATAAGCTGTGTTGCATGTATACAAAGGTACTCTTAGGAAGAGATCTTTAAAATGAAGAAAGTTGTATAAAGAAAAGGAAAGACTGAGAAACTGCCATAAATTGGAGTATGAGGAGACATGAATTCTAAATGCAACTTGTCATCCTAGGATGGGTCTTAGGACAAATAAGAAATTAGTGAAAAACTAGGAAAGTCAAACCTCCATGGTTTGGAGAGTGTCTTCCAAAGGTCCATGTGTTACAGGTAGAGACTGAAAAAGAAAAGTAGAAGAGGGACTACTATTGGTGAAGAGGACTTAGGGATGGTGGGAGAGGAAGGCGGGAAGGAGAGAGGGAGAGAGAGTAGAAGGGAAGATGGATAGATGAAAGCACAATATATGCATGTATGGAAATGTCACAGTAAAACATATTAATTTCTACAATTAATATATATTAATAATTGTAATAATAAATAGATCCACATATCAAAGGCTTGTTCCCCAGGATTGTATTACTGGGAGTTGGTGAGACCATTAAGAGAGGACCTTATGGTGGGTCCTTAAACCATTAGGGGTGTGTGCTTGAAGGGGGTCCAAGTCTCTCAGTCTCTTTCTGCTTCCTGGCTACTGATGTAACAGTTTGTTTATCGCATGCTCCCACTGCGAGTGCCACCTTTGCCAGAGGCCCAAAGGCTGGTGAGGCCACCTCACCTTGGAATGGAACCTCTAGAATTATGAGCTAAATAACATTTTTCTTTTTATAAAGTTAATTGCTTCAGGTAATTTGTAGTGAGGGAAGGCTAACTACTATAACCAAGCAAGCTCTACATTTAGTTAATAATATACCAGTATTAATTTCTTAATTTTAATTAATGTACCATGCAAATATAAAATTTTAACATTATGGATATTGGGTGAAGCATATAGAGAAAATATCTGTACTATCTTGCAACTCTTCTGTCTATCTATGTTTCTTTCAAAATAAAATGCCTAAAAATAAAGTAAAACAGGAGGAAAACAGCATACAACACTCAGACAGATAGCTGACAACTTCAGAAGAAATTTGGATGTGACCACTGTTATAAATCACTGGTCTTGTTGTACTGAGGAAAACAACTAAAAATCAAGCTCTATGGGTGGTAGTTGATGAAAAAGCTTCCAGACTCCAGAAAGCTGCGGTATCTTCGTGAAGAAAAAGAGCTCACCAAATTCTCATGAGGTTCTTACGCTGATAAAAACAAATCAAGCAATTCTCCTTGAGGAAAAATCTTAAATTCTGTATTACTCTGGTATTATGCTTGTGATTTTTGTCTAGGAATCCGCTGTTCATGTTTAAAGAGAAAGTAGAATTGATTACATGGTAAGTGGGAACACAGAAGGAGAGCTTATATTTTTCTCCTAAAATGTAGGAGCAGGTAAAAAGAAAAATTTTATATTGCTTTCAGTACAGAGGAAAGCTCTGTAATAGGCCTTTGTTTTATTTTCATATAGTATGGTTGAGCCCTTATGTCCAAAAATAACACATCTTTTGCCTATCTCCTAATTTAATGAAGATTTTTAACTGGGTTTTCTGAAAAGTAATTCCTACTACTTCCTACAATAGTGGGGTTAATCTGACACACAGGGTTTGTTCAGTAAGTGTTCTTTAAATTACATTTTTCTAGCTGTTGAATGATTTACTAGGGTAGTTAGATACTGAAAGAATATGATAAAGGAAGGAGAATTACTTTAGATTAAGACAGTACCCTCAAGCAATCTACTTTGAATTTCAGATATGTCAGCAACCTTCAAAGAGCTGTGCTGCAATCCTTTGCCTGCTGGGCAAAGCTGCCTTGGGTGTAGTGCCTGTTTCTAGCCTCTTTTCCCCCTCCAAAGACTAACACAATGAATTAAAAAACAAGTAAATAAATTCTCAATCAGTACAGCAAAAACTTTAAGAGATAATGAGTCCAAACTTATACTAAAGTGCTCATCTAATGTTTTAAGAGTCTAAGTTGCTATTACACAGAGCAGAGATATCAATTAACCACCAACTTCAACTGATTATTCTGTGTTTAGCACTGAGAAAGCTGGGAGAATTTAAAAAGTACAAATTTTCTCAAAATGACTGCTGTGAACTACATTGCACCCCCCCATTCAAATATTCAATCTCTATTGTCAATATGATGGAGGCTTTGAGAGGTGATTAGGTTTTAGAACAAGTCATACAGGTGGGATCCTCATGCAAGGATTAGTGTTTTCGTATGCAGAGACAAAAGAGAGCTCTCTTCTTTCTTCTATTTGCCTCCCACCTCATACTCCAGGGAAAGATACAGCGAGTGATGGTCTGAGCCAGAGAGAAAGTTCCCACCAGGAAACCAAATTAGCCTGGACCTTGATGTTAGATTTCTCAGCCTCAGTATCTGTTGTATTTTGTTACAGAAGCAGAGCTGAGTAAGAAAATCACAACATAAGAGAAAAAGAAATTTAATAAATTTATAAGTTATGAGGTATAACATGCTTTAATCAGAAAAAAGTAGAAATGGTAAAAGTGGGATGACTAAGGAATGGGCTTTGGAGGACTTGGCTTGCATCTGATGCTTCTAGGACTTTGTTAATCCTCTCAGCTGGACCTACTAACACCTTCTACTGGAAGGCTCACTCCTCCCAGTCCTATGTCCACCCTGACCATGCTGAGGCCTGGCCAGCCAGGAGGCCCCACATGAGCTCTGCTGATTTATACCTGGTGTCTGCCAGAGAGCAACCTTGTCTGGTTTGTCTACGGGGTTGCTGTCTGGTCATATTCCCTTTCCCAGCTATGCAGTACTCACTCACACTTTGGCATTACTCTAATTAACCTTCTAAGTCTTGATTTTCTCAAGTAGAGAGGAGCATGCATGCTGATCACACGAGAGAAGGTGAAGAATTAAATGAGTGAAGTGGTTAGGTGAATGCAAACCTTTCTGGAACTATGAACAAGAATGGAGATATGAAGTTAGAAATAAGTATGGTATTGTTGTGAAATAATCTAAATCAAATCCTCACCCCTTCACTAATGGCACTGTAATAATAGAAAACAAATAATGGAAATAAAACCAAAGAGCCTAAATTGTGTAGAATTTGGGTGAAACCGAATCTCTGGTTTGTAGTGGTCAGCTGAGGAAAGCTCACGGTGAAGAAATAGATCTCGATCTCATTTCTCACAATACTCCACCATCAAAGCTGCTAGCAAAAACTGCCTGCTGCCAAACTAGAAATTCACCAGTCAAGTAAATCCACCCAAATAATTGACAATGTCTGTGTGCAGCAAAGCATCACGGCACATGCAGGCTAAGTTTAAAGGAAAGAGAGAAGTCTAGTATTTTATTTTATTTTCCAGTGTTTGAATGATTAATAAACTAGTCAAAAAAAATAAAAGAAAAAGAAAAAAAGAGGAGGTGAAGGAAATGACAAACGCCATTGGCTTCTCTGTGTTCTTAGGCAGTAGTTATCAAACTTTAGCATGTATCAGAATCACCCGGATGTGGAGTTTCTGGAGGGGTGGTGTGCAGGATCAGGCATCCTGGGAATTTACATTTCTAGCCTGTTTCCAGGGAGTGCCTCTGGCCCAAAGATCACATTTGAAGAAATGCTAGCCAAGGAAAGAACCGCTAATCACTTTTCTTTAAGAAAAATCTGTTCTAAAAGTTATATCTAATCACCACATGTCACTCAAGAGAGAGTTTTATAAACCTCTGTCTTCTATCTGCACCATTAGCAACCTTGCCTAAAACATGAAAATAGTCCTTATTAAAATATGATGTTGCTCAACCCACAAAGATAAGTCAGGGGAGTGAAAAACATGAAACATTCTTTCCATTTGAGTAATACACTAAGCAGGTAATAAGATAAAATAGTCAACATCAAAAAAGAACAGTAAGAAGAAAAACAAAATAGGAAAATTCATTCTATTCAATAGCCTTGCCTCATATAACCCTGGCTTGAATTAGAATAGAATGGATTTCACATTCAATGTAGACCATTAAGATAATCAGATCTTAAATATTTCTTATAAATAATCAAATGTTATATATCTATATGGTATAACCTAATGAAGAGCTTAATAATCCCATTAATGTAAAACTGTTGTAGTCATTCAAAATATAAAAAGTCTGAAAAATTCTGAATGGCCTTTGTAATAAATCTACATAGATACTTCTTTTGAACCCTGTGAATTATGAAGTAAAATATTTGTTTTGTCCTTTGAAATGTCTTCATAAACTTTAGGACATAATACTGTTGAAAAATTTTTAAAAATCTTAGTTGGAAATGACTGATTTTTCTTTGTCTATAAGAACAAGTTATCCCACCAGGACCAGTTACAAACAAGCCCTAGTCTATCAGTGCAATTTACCTTCAGAACCATACCTTAAATAAAATAACAGTACATGACAATAACAACGCATTTACATTAAGGGTTAATTTACCTTTAGACACTTTCCCAAATGCTAAATAAATTCAGTAACCTTCTTTTCTCAAAGAGACTGTATCTTACAAGTACAACTCAGCCTTAATAAGCAATAAATTTCAATTTGGTGACCCAAAAACTCAGCTATTAGTTGTCAGGATGGAAGGGAATGGAGAGTTACTGGCATCTAGTGAATAGAGACTAAAGATTCTATTGCCAAACATCCTAAACTGCACAGGTCAGATCACCATGAGGAAGAATTACCCTGGCCAAATAGTCAGCAGTACTGCTGTTGAGAAACTCTGGCTGAAAGCAATAGAGTGAGAAATAGAGGGTGAAAACTAGAAAATTAGTCTCCTAGAAAAGGGACACCAGGGAAGATTTGAATCATTTATTTGCCTCAAGCAAATCCAAAGTTTCGTTGAATTTCAAATATGTTACCAGTAGTTAATTCTTCCAAAAATATTTTATTGAAGTACCCTTCACAGCAAAGGAAGGGACATTACTGAACCCTCCAGAGGGTAATATTGTTTTCACCCTACCCCACCAAAGACCCCCTGGGCTCAAAAGACAACACACAGACACACTGGTTGGCCAATCAATCCTCTCCAATATTGGCTAATTGTAGTTCCTAAAGCTTATCTTCTATAATTCTGCTTAATGTACTTCTCACTTCATCAGACTAAGTTATCTAGGGCCCTCTCCCCATCTCTTCAGCTTCTCAGACTTTCTGGATTGGCATCAATGCTTTTCTGACTTTTCACTTTTTAAGATTGCAACTAGACATCTAGCTTTTTTCACATTTTCAAATGTATCTCTTAACGCCACATAGAACCCCCTGATTTCCAAATCCACAGTATTCTTTCATTTCAGAGTCTTTGATTTATGTCATAATAGAATTGATTCTTTCATTTACCTGGGTGATTCACTCTATATTCCATTTCAACACTAAAATTTCCCTGCTCTAACTCTGAAATTTATGTCTACTCTGCTTTTCTTCAACTTCCCCCTAAATCTAGCTATTTCCTAAAGTGCTATTCTTAGGCATCTTACCTTTTCTAGCTCTCACCCGTAGGAACATATGTGTCTCAAATCTACATTTTAAATTCCAATACTATGTCAATTACTTCATATTTACCTAGATGAAACATGAAGGGCTGACTCTGATCATCACATACAAATTGTCTCCTGACACTATTGCTGAAATTCTAACACACATTGTTAGTGTGAGTATGAATTAGAACAACAAAAAATGTTGGAAGCTAAAAAAGGGAATATATATACCTATTTCATGGCTGAGGATTCCATTTCTAGGCATATAGTCAATAAGTGTGTAAATGGGCACCAAATGACAAGTGCAAGGATCTTCACAGCAGCATTTAGTATTACACCAAGAAACTGGAAACATTACAAAAGTCTATAAATAGAAGGAATAAATAAATCTGAGTTCCTTTCTTCCAGAAGAATACCATGTGGTTTTAAAAAGGAACAAATGACTGCATGTATCAACTTGGATAAATCTTATAGATCAGATATTAAGCAAAACAAACACATACAATTATAGGCAATATGATATCTATTAAAGGTCCTAAACAGACAAATCAGGTTTCTGGTTTTCACTGTTAATCCTGATATATCAACTTCACTGGGTTAAGGAATGCTTAATAGATTAGTAAATTCTGCACCTGGGTATGTCTGGGTGGGTCATTGAGGCATGGTGTTGGCTACTAAATATAGTCCCTTGCCCACTTCTTTTGGGTTCTATTTCCCTGGTCTGCTCCCCAGCCACCATGAACCGACCAGTTTTACTCCCCCATATCTTTCTTCCCATAATATTTCTGCCTTGGAGTCAGTGATTATAGACTGAAAATGTGACTCAATTAAACTTTTCCTCCTTTATATTATGGATGTCAGGTATTGTGTCCAGCAATCTGAAAGCTAATATAGAAAATTGGTGCCAGAATTTGGGGTTATTGCTGTGAGTCTACCTGACCATGTGCTTTAGAATCCTTCGGTACTGGTTTGTGGGAAAAGTTTGGAAAGGTTTGGAGATGTCTGCCAAAGAAGCCCTAGAATGCTGTAAGCAAAGTCTGATGGGTAATTCTGGTTGGAGCTGAGAAGACAAAATGTTGATAAGAATATGGGACAGTTAAGACCAGGCTCAGAAAATTTCAGTTGGGAACAAGAACTACATTAGCAGTAGGAAAAGAGTCCATGTGTGTTATACTCTGCAAAAAGTCTGTCTATATTTTATCTATGCCCTGAGTCTTTGAGGGACTGATATTAAAGCCAGTGAACTAATTAATGTGTCAGAGGAAATTTCAAGACAGCCCCATATTCAGGCTGTGGTATGGTTACTGGTGGTTGCTTTTAGCCAATTTTTTTTTTTTTATGTGGATACCAGGAGTCGACCTCAGGACCTCGCACTTACCAGCTAGCACTTGTGCTATTGAGCAATATCACCGGCCCTTCTTTTCCTTTGTGTGGGTTCCGGGAGTCAAACTCAGGACCTCGTGCTTGCCAGGCAGGCGCTTATGCCTCTGAGCCATCTCGCTGGCCCTTTTAGCCAATTTTATAGTGAGAATCAGAGGCAAAAAGGAGAGCAAAATTTGAAAAGTTTAAATTTTGGTCAGAAAAGAACCATATGTAAGTGGGGGAAAAAGAGATATGAGTGCTGAAGAGACAGGTGTTATTAACTAGCAATAAGAAACCAAGTAAAGTAATACCTTGGTTCACAAACAATTCAGTTCACAAACAGAAGCGTTTGGCAAAATTTTGCTTCCATTCACCAAGTCCACTCTGGGCGAGGAGCATTATGGTGGTTATCTTCCTCCCCACATGGACATAAACATGGCCATCTTCCCCAGAACCATGGAACGAATTAAGTTTATGAACCGAGGTACCACTGTACTTAGTACAGGGACAATAAAAAAGATGTCTTGAGAGAATCTCAGAAATCAGCAAGCCACCACCCATTTCAGGCTTGAGGGTGCAAAAGTGTCAATCTTTCATTTGAGAAGTGTCCCTAGGTGTGGGCTGGAAATCAAGTCTTTAACATGTGAGCCTTTAGAGGGAACTTCGGATCCAAAGTGTACCAGTGACCCACCTCTAGAATCGAAACAGATTGACCTGGGGAAAGGCTCCTGGCAATGGAGTGCTCTCAAAGGCCCCCCAGGTTATTTAATACATGGTCAGACTGAGAGCCAGTGCTCTAAAGCTAAAATGCCACAAAACTGAAACAAGGCATCTGGAGCTTTTAACTTCTCTAACATTAGCTGTTAATTTTTACACAGGAAACATTTTATACTGTTTAGCCATTGAAATCACTGCAGCAAAAATAAAATGATACCATTTTTGCCAACTGACACGTAAAATGGATAAGAAAACATTCACCTGCACTATTACTCTGTAATAACAAGACTCAGAAAACAGAGGGCGCTAACAGGGAATGTGTGGTCTTCAGAAATTCAACTGGGTTTTTGAATTATGGGGACTTTTGTTATTTGTCCTACTTCAACATCCTCCTTTTATAAAAGTCTTGAGTGACTTCCCACCCCCTACTGTCACTAGTAGTCAAAAAAGAAGACAAAAAACCCCCCACAAGATAGAATCACAGTGATGCACTGTGAAATGTTCAACAACTAGTTCTCCCAGGCTGAGATCCAGTTCATGGGGGAAGTTCTGATTTGTAACATTTGCTGATTTCCATGGAATGTATACTCCCATCATGACTGATTTCAAGCTATCAGTGGTTTAACAACTGGCTTGCAAAATTTTGGAAAATTCGACAATTTCCTGAGCTGGTATAAACCTATTCCAGCACTCCACTGTGAAATTATTAGCATGTTTGTCTACTGGAGTCCTGGCATGCTAACTACTAAGATTTACTAGCATCTACCATATTACTTGGCATATCGCCTTACAAATACCAATTTGAAAATTTGTCTTTACACTGAACTTGAGGAACTTTCCCCAGGTGGGGATATCTTTTAACCACATTTTATCCACAACTGGGATTCAGAAATAGACAGATACATCCGTAGAAGTTAGAGAGTGAGAAATAAGATATAATACCTTTAAGAGAGAAGCCATCAAAACAAAGGGCTTCTTTAATGAGCTGAAGTTGGCATCAAACCCTGAGAGTCAGAGAGGTATTAGCAAGAGAGACAGAAGTGGTGGGCAGTTACAGTATTTAGGCCCAGCCCATTTGTGTAAAGGGAAGGGAAAAGATAGCATCAGCAAACAAATAGCTTCATTACTAAACTCAAAACCAAATATATTTCAGGCACTACTACCTAAGTAAGTCAGAAGAGGATCTGATCTCTTTACTTTTGAGAGATAGGGACTGAAAAGAGCCATAGATAATTTTATTTTTGCTGCAGTAATTTCAATGGCTTTTGGCTAGAAAACAGCCTAGGAGTACATAGAAAGTCTTCAGTAGGGACTGAATCTCCAGAGTAAGTAATTGGAGATTTAGAACATTAAGGATCCAGATTAACTGTTAATGTGTTAGTACTAAAAAGAGAAGGTATTGGAAACATGCAGGTAATTTATATTTTATCATCCCTCTCCTACATTTACATATCCAGAGAGAATAGCACAGTGTTTAAGAGTGCACTCAGAGTCACATTAAATTCCAAATCCATCACTTTTTATCTATGTGACCATGGGACATTTCTCTAGGTATAAGGTTTTTCCTCTAAACTGGAAATAGTGACAAACCTATCTTATAAGGTTATTGCAAGATTTAAATGAAATAATGTATACAAAACATTCAGCATAATACAAGCATTAAAAATGCCTTTAGCTGGGAACCAAAAAACATGGACAAAAGATAGTGTTGGGCAAAGCATGAAGTATTAGCTACACTTAAGAAAATGTTGGAGAAATGAAATATTTTACTAACCTGTGATGCAGAATTTGAACACACAGCAGACTGATTTCGAAGTTCCCAACCTTCTCATACAGCTTGTCTTTCCCAATAGGAAAGAGCACAAGAGTGTAAGTGGAGTCTTAAAGATGTTTGTTTATCTTAGGGGTGGTTTGGATGATAGATCTACAGCTAAGTTTTGTTTTGTCTTGTTTTTGTTTTTAATAAAGAAGGGCAAAAATTGGGACAGTTATACAAATAACAAACCATTGCTTCTAAACTCTGATTAGACAAATTCTGCTGCAGACATTCATGCCTTTGCTACCAGCTCTCCTCTGTAGACATTACATTTCTCCATCAGAACAAAAGGGAGAGTCAAAACAACGTAGCTTGAACGAATATCTACTTCTCATTCTGCTTGGATGGGATCCCCTTGTTGCATCATTCTTATTCGCACACCAACGGCTGTGCTCCAGGGAGTGACATGTAGCAGCAGACTCTCAGCCAGCCAGCTGCTTTCGTTTACTTGTTTCCTGGCCATCCTTCTTTTTGTTATTGCTTCCCAGAAATGATAGTGTGTACACTGTCCTGAAATGTATGAAACACAAAGTCAGATATATTAATAAGTGTGTGGCAAGAAGAAAGCATTGTGGCCAGATAAATTTGGGAAGTTCTAGGCTAAACAAAAACTAATGTTGAAGCTTTTAGTATCCTAATACAGACATCAAGAGAGGAACGGAGCTTTTAATACCCTAATACATATTAGCGATCAAGACAGAAATATAATGTGCCACATCTGGAAACACAGATTTAGAAACATAAAGTATCCCTTGCCTACTCATACTACTTAGATTAACTTTTTTTTTTTTTTCAATGCAGGTAATAGTTTCTATATTAACCCTTTTTACATCGACTGGTCTCATAAATAAGACTTGATAGCAAAATTAGTCCAATAGTGATACAATAGTTATTACTCAATGAATTATAAAATATAACTGAATGAATTTGGTATAAAACTTTGAATGGGTTCCTCTGTGGAGCTAAACTTGTGATTTCTTAAAATGTTCTCTATAATCTTACAAAAATATTACCATTATTATTTTTTTGGACTTTCTAATGGTAATGTTTGCTTAAAATGTTATAAATTCTTCAAAGGAGATGTAGCATATACTTCCTAAATAATAGGGATTATTGCAAAAGAAATGAACATGTGATACATTGACTCTACTGTTGCACTCAATAAAGCTATAAAATATAGCAGAAATTGGATTACAGTGATTAAATGGTTAGATCACCTAGTAAGCTGCTACTAACAAAATGCATTTTAAAATCTTGCTAGTGCTGACAAAAAGATGTAGCATCAGTAAGGATGAGACTGAGAACCAAAACAAACATAGTACTCTTACTTTACTAGAAAATAGAGGCTAGGAATCAAAATAATTGTGAAATCCTGATTCGAAAAACTCAAAATTCATTAAACTGCAATTGTACTTAAAGAGTGTGTGATTAAAAAACCTATATTCATATAAAAAGATTAAGGAGAAACTGCACATTTAATATAAATCTATAGTTAAAGCATGAGTATGCCTTTTAATGGAATATTAAAATACAAGGATTTTATGTCCCTTTTTGTTTTGGTCTTTTTGAGACATGGTCTTCCTGTGCAGTTCGGGCTGGCCTCAAACTCACGATGCAATCCAGGTTGGAATCAAAATCCTCCTGCCATTCAAAGTGATATTTTTATTTTTCATTAAAGACTGCAAAGCATTTCATTTTCACTTAATGATCATACAGTCCCAGTAAAAAAAATACTGAAACAAGACATTGCAAAGGAAAGCTGAAACTAAGATGTGCTAAATATAAAATGATTATATCTAATGTTTTCAGAGATGCTCTTTAACAAAAAATGTCTACTAAACATCATCTAGTTTTCACCTCCATTTGCCTCTCTATCTTGCTTTTGCTTAGCAATAATATAACGTTAATAACTTTCGCTGCCTTGGAATAAATATTGCCTTAATATTTGTGTTCCTTCTTTATGGTCTACATTTTGGTTGTTAAAAGGATTTGGCAAATACTTTGTTTTACTGCAGATGGAAGGAGGCAGACATTAATCTTCAATGTAAGTGCAAGCCAGAATAAAAATTATGTTAGTAAGCATGGCAAGAGACACTGAACCAGTGTGGACAAAACAAAATGTGTGAATGAGTCACTGGCTAGGTAGCACAAAGTGTCAAGTTCCTCAGCAAGGTTCAGCAGGAAATGGAAATAATTTGAAGTGAAAAAGAATTTTGTGCTGAAAAGCCTTTGCAAAGACAAGCTTCTATATGTGAATTGAATATTAACAGATGAAGCATATAAGGGAGGCTAACAAGGAGCATAGTTACTCATGTATATTTCTACACTGACCCAGCACCCACACCAACGTGAGGGAATTGTAATTTAACACTACTGCAAACCATCGCTCTGCTGGGCATCATACAGACCCACGAAAAATACATTGCTATTTATCTATCCCTTTCTTCCCTTCACACGCCACAAATTCTAGAAGATAAACTCTAATATTCTAAAAGAAATTAATCACTTAAAACTAAACCTACTGATGACCCCAAGAAGCTTATTACGTAACTTGCTGTTGACCTATGTTTCTTACAAAGTTTGTGTTTGTATGAGGTATGATTATTGTCATCTTGATAGAAAAGTGAACATTTTTTTGTGTATTTCTTCAGTAATGGATATAATAAAGGATGACTGACATGTATTTGTTTTTCTTTTTTTCAATTTTAGGAAATATGATTTTCTTTTTATTCTTAGAAAAACAAAGACTTTACATCTTTAATTTATCAAAAATCTTATCTGTTTCCCATGATCAAGCATTACTTCCTAAATATACAAATTGATAAATATGCTTATAAATATATTACTGTATTTATATATGTATATTTAAAAATGTGAAAAAATTATTTAAGGAAGCCCACAAAGATGAAACATTCTCTGTCCGTGCTGATATATTCTGAACTCCTCAGTGCTACAGTAAAATGGACTTAACTTGTTTATCTTCACTGGCAGGAGTCTTCAATATGTTACAAAAGCAAAATCACCTTTTATAGAGATTTTAAATCAGTTTCTTGGAATCATAATAATAACAGATGACTTTCTTCCGAAATGTTACACTTGCTGTTCACTGTACACACACACACACACACACACACACACACACACACACACTGAAAGGATGGGAGTGGGAAATTCACTATTATTCTGAAATCCCATTACCCTTAACATTTCATAAATTCGCTGAACGTTCTGCTTCTCAAAATCTAATGTTCTAAAAAGACACCCTGCAAAAAAACATGTCATAAAGAAGTAAGGAATGAAGGTGTAAAGGAAGGGCAAGGCAGAGAGAAGTCGTATGAAAACTATAGGTAGTAACTCTTTTCATTCGATCATCGCATCATGAAACTTGGTGAACTCTTCACAATTTTATATATAAGGAAAAACTGGAAACGTTTATGAGCAAACTATTAACACAGTAACATTAAAGTTAGAAACATGTCAAGTGAAAATTCATATATGCAACTAAAGAGATGCTATAGTCATGTCCACATCCAAATTTAAATTGTTTCTTCATATTTTGTATTTATCTTACAGAAAATAGCTCAAGTTTCGTCTCACTTTCTGATGATCACTCAATTAGTAAGGGGATCAAAACTGAATTGAATCAGAATTACGACCATTGTTGGGGCTGAGTGATCATGCACACAGATATATTATAATTCTTTTTTCTATTTTGTTCTGTGCTTAAAAATTTCCGTAATAAATTTCTGTTAAAAATCAGTTTAAGGGCCGGTGAGATAGTTCAGCAGCATAAGCGCCTGCCTGGCAAGCACAAAGTCCTGAGTTCGACTCCCGGAACCCACATAAAGGAAAAGAAGGGCCGGTGATATTGCTCAGCGGCACAAGCACTTGCTGGCAAGCGCGAGGTCCTGAGGTCGATTCCTGGTACCCACATTAAAAAAAAAAATCAGTTTAAATTCTAATTTGAAACATTTTTAACATTTCATACATTAGTTTTCTATTCTTCCTCCCTTATTGGGTTTGAGTAGACAATAGAACAGGGCAAATACTGAAATTAGTATCATTAAAAATGAAATATAATTATTAAAAGAAAGATAGGCAATGAGATTTCAGGAAAGAAAAGATGGAGCTGAAATGGGAGAACAAAATATTGAATAGTTTCTCTTATATGAGAAATTCAAAGTACAAATAAATTAAAGAGCAAAGTAAAAGATAGGCAATAAGAAACAAGGAAATAGACCTTTTACAAAAGGGAAGGGAACCAAGAGATGGAGGGAGGGAAAGGGAGAGGGAGAGGAGGGTAAGGATACAAAAAGAATTAAGATGTACATGTACCAACTCCCCATGATGATGTAATCATTATGTAGTGCAAACACATACTAAAAAAATTTTTTTAAAGAAATTTTGAATGAGAAGTGGCATTCAAGATGAAATTTGCAAAATAGTTGGAGGCAGTCTGGAGGGTATCAGATGCTACAGGGAAAAAATGAGCAAAGCCAGAGAAATGAAGAGATTTTGAATGATTTCAAGAAAAAGAGATTGCCCAGTGTGGATGGAACATATGACACAAAGGGAAAAGTATTAAAAAATAGGGCCCACACTGTGGAAAGTTATGAAAGTCAAGGGTGGTAAACAGGACGAATAAGAGCATTATACAGCTAGTAATATATATATACTATATATATAATATATAGTATATATATAATATATATATACTATATTATTATATATGATATATATAATATATACACTATATTATTATATATAATATATATATTATATATATAATACTATATCTATAACATATACATATATCCTGTTTAAAGGATGAAATAGCTAGCATAAATTATCTGTAAATAGCTCAACAAATTATCACCATGTGAACAATGTAATCACTACCACATTAATGAATATAACATTGTCACCCACTCCAGAAGCCTCTCTTATACTTGCTCCCAATCTCTACCCTTCCTACTTCTCAAATGCCATTGATTACCTCTGCTTGTTTTTGAAATTTTTATGAAAGGACTTATGCTGTATGTATTCTTTTATGAAAATCTCCTTTCACTAGCTGTGTTTGTGGCACTCATCTGTGTTATTTCCTATCGCTATACTATGTCCCTTTCATTGATGTTAGCATTCCATTGTATGAAAATGTGCAATTTATTTACTCAACAATTGATGAACATATGGGTTTTTCAAGTTTGGAGCAAATGTTCTTACTAGTGTTATTTTCCCACGTGAACATTTTTATATAACTTTTGAGGCACATTTGCACTTATTTCTGCTGGATATATATTGAATAGTGAAACATCTGTGTCACAGGGTATGCATATGTTCAATGTTATCAAATAATGCCAAATAGTTTTTCGAAGTGTTTACAGAGATGTGTACTCTGATTAGCAGTATAAGAGAGCTCTCATGGTTCTACATTTTTACCAGTATTTGATATACTCATTATCTTTAATTCTTGTCATCCTAAAGAGTTTTAGAAATTTATCTTTGTGGTTTTATTATAAATGATATTGGGCATGTTTCGATGTTTTCATTTGTCATTGGATATTCTATTTTGTGGAAGGTTTATTTCAGACATGTTTCTATCTCCTGGATTGTCTTTTACTTATTGGCTGCTAGAATTCTGATATGGTGTGAGGTAAGCCCCTTATTGAGTTTAAGTATATTTCAGGTGCCATCTCCCCACCAGTGCTTATCTCTCTATTTCTTTAATTGCATATTTTAATGATGAGAAAAATCTTTATTAAATAATTACAATCTTTTTTCTTTAAAAGTAAGACTTGTTGTGTCCTATTGACACAAACATATGTCTGCTAGAACCTAGCCTATTTGCTTTTGCACCTTTACCTCTACAATTTCTTTCAAATAGATATTGTATATTCAAATTCTCCCACAAAAGGAAAAAAGATTAAATAAGATTGAAATTTAGGAATAAAATGTATGATGCATTACTTATTAAAAAGCATAGTGATGTCTGCAATTTACTTTAAAATGCATTAGAAAGGGTAGATTAATGTAAAGGAGAGGGATAGGTAGCAAGAGATAACAGGTAGTAAAGAATACTAATAGTGGAATGCAAATAGAGAGTAGACCAATGTTCACTATACAATTATTTCAACTCTGCTAAATGTATGCAAATTTCCAACATAATATATTGTAAAATATTAATGAATGTATTTTACTACATTACAATAATGGAAAATTTATGTGATCACTTCAATAGATTCAGATAAACCATTTGACAAAACTCAATACCTATTCATAATATTGTATTAGCTAGCTTTTCTATTGCGGGACACAATACCTGTCATCTACAACTTAAAAGAGAAGAGGTTTAATTTGGCTCATGTTTTAAAGAAATTCAGTCTATGGTCAACTAGTTTCAAGTCAGAAACATGATGAGAGACAATGGTGGAGCAAAGCTGCCAAGTTCATGGTGGCTGGGAAGCAAAGCAGGGGAACACTGCCAGACAGGAAGGGGTTGGGGAGCAGATATAATATCTACGTTTGAGGCAGGAGACTTTGAGGGGACAGCAGTGTGACTGGGGCAGTTGGGTGTGACCTGTCCATTGCAGAGACTTGTTAACCACTGAGACACAGGTGCAGACCAGCAGCTCCCAGGCTCTGCACCTGATAACATACTTCTGGCATGAGATCAAGCAGGCTTTTGCTGGAACAGCCTGGATGCAGTCAGAAAGAAGATATAGAAGCCGGCAGCCATTGACTTCGCCACCACTGCCCTCTTGTTCTTGGCGTGGCCTGTCCTGCATGCAGGATCTGTCTTCTCTTTTCCCTTCAGAGCACATTTTCATCACTTCTTGTTTCTTCTTTTTTGCCCTAAAGTAAATGGTAAACTTTCACATTCTCCAATTGTTCTGACCAATTCTCTCTACAGGAGGGTAAGAGCTTGGAAAGCACTGCTGGTCACTACAAACCTTGAAACAAGTTCATGCCTCCGGACCCACCCACACATGACCGCAAGTGTGCATCGCCAGCAATGCCCTGCGTGTCAAGGAAGGCCAAGCAGCGGCCACAACCACAGAAGCTGTGAGGAGGCGAGGAGAGATCCTCCCCTAGAGCCTTCAGAAAGAGAATGGTAGTGCTGACATCTTCAAACTTCTAAACTCCAGACTTTGAGAGGACAAATTCTTGTTGGTTTAAGCCACCTAGTTTGTGAAAATTTCTCCCAGGCAGCCATAGAAAACTAATACTGCATCTGTGAAAAAACTAGAGATACATCACATTTAATGGTTTAAGTACAAACACTTTTCCTTCAAAGTGGGGAAATAGGTGAAGACGTCTACATTAATCACTTCCAATTATCAAAGTATTGGAAGTCCTATGTAAGAAAGTAAGGCAAGGAAAAGTAACAAAAGCGTATGAATTAAAACATTCAGGAAAGCACTATTTAATTACTGGCAATATAATTGTGTATATAGAAAATCTTAAGGAATCTCAGGAAGAACATGTAGATGTGGAAAAGCAGTGTGCTAGGTGTATGGTGTGACTCTCTCACGTTATCTTTTCCCACTAAATGTGGCGATAATCTGCTATTATCATGATATAGCGGTAGTGATTATGTTATATGGTAAAAGTGGTTTTACATATACAATTAAGAGCCAAGGTCAGCTGATTCTAAAGTGAAGAGATTATTCCAGTGGATCATGACCTAACCATACAATTGGATAAAATCTTCTGGACTCTTTCTCATCAGTGATATTAAGTTTTAAAATGATTCAATGGGAGTGAAGTCTCTGCCACTGACTTTGAGATAGAAAGGGCCACATGACAAGGAACGAATGATTGTTTTGGGGAATTGTTATATTCATATAAATATCCTGATCATTTTTAAACCTTTTACCCCTCTCTCCCTTTCCTCCCCTCTCCTTAATCCCCTTCCTCATGTCCAAGATTATTCTACCTTCTAATATTTTACAATACACTATATATATATATATATATATATATATATATATATATATATTTCTCCATATATCTTCTATAAGAGAAAATATGAAATACTTAACTTTCTAAGTCTGGCTTATTTCACTTAACATGATGTAACATGATGATTTCCTGTTCCATTCTTTTTCCTGCAAATGACATGATTACATTCTTCTTTAGGGCCACATAATATTCCACTTCTACATGACTCATTTTCTTTATCCTATCATCATTGATGGGCATCTAGGCTGTTTCCACAGTTCAGCCATTGTGATTTTAGACACTATAAACAAGGATATGCATGTATCGCTATAATATACTATCTTTCATTGTTTTGGGAATACACCCAGGAGAGATAGAGCTGTGTCATATGGTATTTGTATTTTTGTGTTTTGTGTTTTGTGTTTTGCAATACTGGGGGTTGAAATTTTGTGCTTTTCTACATCCTAGCCCTGTTTAGAATTGTTTAAAATTTGAGACATTGTCTTGCTATACTGCTAATATTGAGCTGAAATTTGTAATCCTCTTGACTCAGCCCCTCAAAGCACTGGGATTACAGGTGTGTGTCACCACTCTCAGTTTAATATATTTTGTTTTTAAACCAAGTTGTTTCTACCAATAAAGATCCTGAAAAAAACCTGCCCCAGGCTCTCTCCACATGCTTTGTCAGCATCCTCAAGAGGAGATAATTCATATTTGCTCACCATAATTTTATCTATAAAATAAAAGTTGAAGTCATCCACTACGAGTGAGAAGGGTAAGGTTTTTTTGAGTTATGAGAGAGTAATGAAGAGTTAAAACACCCACTAATGGGAGTAGAAGACTGTTTGCAGTCACTTAAAATGAATCTTGACCAGTGTGACCATTAATCATACCAATTTGAAATAATTAAGCAATTGATTAGTAAAGCACACTTCTGAATGTGTTGTCTGGGTGGATCATAGAAGCATGACCTTGGAGACTATTTGTGGTCCTTCCTCTCTGACGCTGTTTCCCTGCTCTGCTTCCCCGCTGCCACGAACTAAGCAACTTTGCTCTACCATGTCCTCCACCTTGGAGACAGATAAGCATGGATGGAAGCCACTGAAGTTGGGAGCCAAATTAAACCTCTCCTCCTTTAAGTTGCAGGTGTCCAGTAACAATACCATAGACTGTGTAGCTTTAATAATAGATAATCTTTCTCTATTATCTCTATTATTTCTCAGTTCTGGAGTTTGGGAAATCAAGATGCCAGCTAATTCAGTACTCCAATAAGAGTCATCTTAGCTCATATGTTTGGAAGGTGATTAGGTCATGAGGGTGCCATATTAATCAGTGGATTATCTCACCGATGAATTCATAGCTGTTAAGTGGTGTATCCTTGGTAAAGACAGGTCACTGGGGACTTGATATGGAAGGGTATATCTCCTTACTTGGCTCCTCCCTTGTCTCTGTACTTCCTGGACACCATGAGGTGAGCAGTTGTCCTCCTCCAGACCATTCTACCACTCACTTCCTGCCTTGGAGCTTTCCAACTATGGACTGAAAACATGAACCAAAATATCTCTCTTCTCCTTTAAGTGTAGGTGTCAGATTAACAAATTTAAGCAGATTCTTAAGGAACTGCAAAGATATTATAATGAATAATTGTTCATTATAATAGACTCATTAATAATGATAAAATTCAGTAAAAGTAATTCAATGTGTTAAATGTTCCACCCTGACTAATTAGTAGGAATGATTTTAGGTTAAGAAGTCTGATCAATTTGTTAATGAATATTTTAAAGGAAGTAGTATATGATAACCCCCAAGAAAATTACACATTGGGCTGTGGGCTAAAATAACACGAAAGTTACAAAATCCATTTTGCTTTTATAAGGACCTATAATTTCAAAACACCATAGTAAATAGTCATTGGCAAAGCAAGGAGCTCATAGAAAACAAAAAGACAGAGGAAAGCAGAAGAAAGACACACTTAAAGAATAAAATTTTGGGGGCCGGTGAGATGGCTCAGCGGCGTAAGTGCCTGCCTGGCAAGCGCGAGGGCCCGAGTTCGACTCCCGGGACCCATATACGAAGAAAGGGCCAGTGATATCGCTCAGCAGCATGGGCGCCTGTTGACGCGCAAGGTCCTGAGGTCAACCCCCGGTACCCACAAAAAAAAAAAAGAATAAAAATTTTAAATCACATTTTCAAGTTTAACTTCCACTAAAATGTTTTAAATTTCATTTGAGAAAAATTTGAGCATTCCTTCATTACATTTAAATCATGTACACTCAGTCTCTGAACAAAATATCCTAAGCCTAAGTCTTGTATTAATTGATAGTGTTTTACTACATAATAATCGTGAAGTATTTTATTAAAAAATTCTATAAAATTCCAGTAATATATGAGATCTTACTGAGAATATAGCTTAAATAGAATAAACACAACATACTGAAACTGCTCTATGTTTTACTCTACACATTCTTTCTATTCAATAGATCCTAGAATTTCCAACTACATGTATGCCATTGAACAGGGTTTCAGTACATAGTTCACCTGTGGGAGCATATGAAGTATTTATTGTCAAAATTTGTAGTGTAGAGTTGGTCATTTCAGTATGTTCTATTTAGCTCTCATACATACCACCATATCTGTGTACAACCTTTCATAATAAGGAAAACTCTCCTAAAATAATGTAAAAATAGTGTAATATCTAGATATTTGCTTGATGTTGGCTGATATACTGCAGGAGCTAGGGTGGGGAGGAAGATGAGGGGTTGGAAATCCATGGAGAAGAGTGTGAGAAATGTATCAATGGACTGAATTAAAAGCACACTCCTGGAAGGAGTGAAGGCCTCTACACATCCTTATTCATTCCTAAACCTCTCACCTAATACAACTCCTTGCAATGGATGGTAATGATGCAGCAGCAGCGGCAGGGGGGTGGTGGTTCTAAAAAGCCTGTCCTTCTTTTTCTTTATTCTTCATGGAAATATTAAAAACAGATTAATGTATCATTTGTTTTCCACTATGATTTTTTTCTTATTCATATTTTATTTTTATTTCTTAACTAATAATAATTATACATACATATAAGGAATAATGTGATGTTTTGATACATATGTATATTGTGGAATAAGCAAATCAAGTTAATTAACAAACCTATCACCTCATATCCCTGCCATTTCTTTGTGCTCCACATATTTCATTATCAAAAATTAGTGGTGTGTACATCTGAAATTTCACCATGCTAAATTTGCAATTAGCCAGAGCATTATCTGGAAGGGTTGACCTGTGGAGAAATGTAAATGTGTGGCAACACAGCACACGACAGACCCTTCCCATGAGGAGATTCTGGAATCAGATGTAAAGCAGGTAAAATGTCAGGGAGGAAACTAAGACAGCCTCATGGTAGAGAGCCCAGATTTTGTAAGTAAGGCTCACAACAAAAACATCAGTTATCACTGGAAATAGGACTCCAGTTTCTATCTGACCAAAATAAGGATCTTGGGCCAGAAACAGCAAGATAAAGTCATTATTTGCTGGAATGAGTCTAAAGTAAGGGCTGAACTAGAGACGAGAAGATGATGACTAGTAGGTAGAATGCTTTGATTTAGGACGGCAAAAATGACCTCAGTTTGATTGGGGTTGTAGTTGTACAACACTGTCAATATGCTGGGGTCTATTGAAGCTTACATTTTAAGTTTGTGAGTTGTGTGGTATGCAGATTTTTGGTTCAATAAAGTAGTTTTATTAAAAAACATAAAATAAGGGCGCAATTACAATAAACATATCAGATTCCTGGTTGGATGTCAGAATTAGTGGGAAATAGAAATGTGATAATGTTTACTAGAACTTAAAGGTATGATTTGCCATTGATAAAACCCAATGGAAATTACTGACTTTATATTTATCTGTTTGCCTGACATTTAAAATTATATAACTTTTTCCAGATTATGTTAGATAGAACAAATTATGTTACCTCAGTGGCAAATGGAAATGGAAACAATGAAGAAGAAAATATTCTTATTACTACAGGATATTCAAGGTGGGAAAAACAATATTTTGTTTTGCTGTATGTACAACTTTTATTTGAGATAGTCACAGTACATTGTTAAATTTCAATAAAACCTTCCACTGCAACACTGAATTTATATTCATATATGTAGTTTGCTTCATCACTAATGAATAGATAATTTTTAAAATATTTGGATATATTGTACTTGATTACTATAATTACAATTATTTTTAAAAATAAGCTAATATGTTTAATAACCTATTATGAAACAACACATCCATATTATAAATTTAGTTCCATTTTCAAGTCAGAAGATGATCTATTATATCATTTCCCAAATGCTCAGAATTTTAGTTAGTTTAGAATTGAGTATCAGATGAATAGAATTGCAAGCAGCATTGAGATTAGAGAACTAAATTAGGGAATTTTCATCAGAGTAGTATCTTATAAAATTTGGCAAATATTAAACATAAGCTCTTTGCATGATGTATTCAGTCTTGAGAAACAGCTTTTGAATATTCGAGCAGTTTTACTTGTCAGGTAAGAAGGACATGAAATCTGTTGGTCGAGCAGATAATTTTTCAGTACTTGGCTAATTACACACAAAATTTTACACAAAGTATATTTGGAAGCTTCTATTATCAATTTGACATACTATATTACATAAACCATTGTCATTGAGTTATCCCAGTGCTATATATCTTGTCAACTTTAACCAAGAGTATACAAGAACAAGAATGGCATGACCCCAATGTTAATTGAGATTACTTAAGAGCATACAGTATTTGCCATCTACATTTTTCAGTATTCCTAAAATTTCATGGAAGGCAGAGTACAATTAGTGTAAGGGAAAACCACAATATTTCATTCACTGACTATTGAACAAATTGACTGTTTAAAGACCAGTCCCAATAAATTAAATTTTTCCAAATTATATACATTCCTATTAATAAAAACATAGCTTTAGGCTAAATGCTTTTTGTTCCTTTCTCCAAAATAGTCAAAATAGTTCAAATCCCAGCTGTTCCCCCCATTGGCTACTGGAGTTTGGACCAATTTCATTATGTGCAAAACAAAAATGTCTGAATAGATGATTATTAGAGTCTGTATTGTTTGGCAAGAGATTTGCTTTCTATCTACCCTATATTAGAAAATTATAATTTTCTAATTGTAATTAAGTAATTATAGTTAGAAAGCAAGCAAACTCAAAAAGAGAAAGCTATTTCTTGGTAAGATCTAATTGACTTTTATTTGTCAAGAAAAACTTGTGTTTTTGAATTTATCTTTTAGAAGAAAGCAGAGGATTCTGAGCTTGGCTAACGTGTGTGTGATTAGACAAGAGGCCACAAATAACAGGGGAGACATAAATTATCTCTTTATAAGTTAACACATCTTTCAGATCTTTCTCCATAAAGTGAAATTTTTATATCAAAGAATTTTAAAATTTGATTAATATCATGAAGACTATAGGAAATAAAACAATTGAGTTTTTAGCAGTTTTCATGAGAATAAGCATAGGACAGTAGATTTTTGCCCAAACGAGAATTTCCTTTCAAATAAATATTCAATGTATACCATATACATGTCCTTCAAACACATCCAAAGCTTGAGAAAAAAATTCTACTATGTTATTTTACCTAATCTAGTATTATGTAAAATAGAAGGTTTCTGTCAAAAATAGTAATAATGTTCTTTCTTTCCACATCCCAATATCCTACCCAATCCTGAAAAGGAAGTGTCAAAAACAAAATTATAATACGTTTAGTAAAATGATATTATTGGCTTTCATTTATGATTCTAAAAGTGGGCAACAGGGCCGGTGAGATGGCTCAGCGGCGTAAGCGCCTGCCTTGCAAGCGCAAGGGCCCGAGTTTGACTCCCGGATCCCACATACGAAAAAGGGGCCGGTGATATCGCTCAGTGGCACGGGTGCCTGTTGGCGCACGAGGTCCTGAGGTCGACCCCCCGGTACCCACAAAAAAAAAAAAAAAGTGGGCAACAGCTCACTGTGTAGATTAAAGTGAGGCTCCACTGAAAATCACAGGATTGGCTTTTATGAGGTGGCACAAAACAGAACAAACAAAATGGAGATTGGTTACTGTAAAGTTACTACTGGCTTTTTTTTTTTTTTTTTGTAAGATTTAAGGCACAAGGAATTTCCTTATTACTTTGACTCGTATAGACTGGGCTCTTTCTTATTGGTGGCTGTGTCTCTCATTTTTAAGACAAACTTGTTTGTTTTCAAATTCACCTGCTTCACTTGGAATCAATGACCCCATGTTTTTGAATCAGTGTTGTCTGTTGGGGCCTAGCATTGGAGACTAGTCCAAAAACAATGGCTTCCATAACAAGAGAAATTTAATGTGTAATTTTATAATAGGGATATAATAATAACACTGCAGGAAAAAAAGAATTGGACTTTTGAGGATTCTTGTGGGATCCTGAATCCATAATGTAGTATTTTAGTAAAGGGGGATTTTATGAAGACATTTGTGGTGACAGTTTTTAAAACACCTTGGGGGCCGGTGAGATGGTTCAGCGGCATAAACGCCTGCCTGGCAAGTGCAAGGTCCTGAGTTCGACTCCTGGTAACCACATACGAAAAAAGGGCCAGTAATATCACTCAGCGGCATGGGCGCCTGCTGGTGTGCGAGGTCCTGAGGTCGACCCCCGGTACCCACAAAAAAAAAAAAAACACCTTGGTAGATACACTATGGTTTTCAAATCAGAAGTCTATCTTAATCCTTGGTAAATTGAAAGTGATTAATTTTGGTTCAGAGTCTCTGGGCCAGATATGAAAATAAAAGAGAGGATTGTTACAACCTGGTGAACTCTAAAATAGTATTTTCAGTTAAATAAATAGTCTGTGTGTACTTTCAGAGAAGTTTCATCTGAGGTACTTTATAGATATAATGTCAAAGTAGGTTTTGAATTCTTTTGTGCACGTTTATAAGTGGACTCGGTATCTTAATGGAATAAATGATAAAACAATAAAGAATAAAACAGCACATTTATTATTTGTCTATAATGGTTATGGCTTGAATCTTGATCCCCCCCCCAAAGCTTCAAGTCATAGGTGGAGCTTTCCAGAGGTGGCTGTATCTAGAGTGTGTGATGCTGGGATTGATTCATGGTGTGATGCTAGGATTCACACCATGGGTGTGAGTGCTACCTGTTCTTAGGATAGAGTATGTGGGACAGAAAGACTGCTTCTCTGGTCACTTGCTACTTTGCTTCTTCACTGCTTTGCTGTCTCTGCCCACAATAAACTGTTTCTCCTCTATGATTCCCCTCTGCCATGCCACCCTGCCTTGGAGTCATATAGCTAAGGACTGAAAGCTCTACAAACTGAGAGCTGAAATAAACCTTTCCTCCTTTAACTTCAGGTGTCAGGTATTTTGGCTCCACAAGGAGAAAAGTAACTAAGACAATAATGTTTCAATCACTATGTGTAACAGTTTGCCTATATTGTCATGTCATTCTTAGCATTTGAGATATGATTAGCATTTGAGATATGATTGTTCTTCTTCAACTAGAAGTAAGTTGTCAAAAGCACATTGAAAGTAAGTCGTGAGGGCTGGGATTTGACATCAGGGTTCTCTGATGCAGAAGTCAGTACTCTCTTCCTCTATGCTATAAACATCTGTAGTCACAACCATAAGACCCAGTGAGCCTAGTGTCTAGAAATATAAAGTTTGTTCATCTTATTACCTAATTTTCTTCATGTGAACTAGTTACTACCTCCTGCATTTTCTTGGCCTGAAAAATGATGACAAATAGTTCTTTCCTATATTATAGCATGTTCAGTGAATTTCTTTAGCCTATTTCGAAGCCTTTTCTAAGTATTAATGGAAATCTTATTCTATAAATAAGATGGGTATTTTGAGGGTTTTTTTGCTTTCATGAAGAGGATTTTAGCTGCTTACAATTGAAATTCAAGTCCACTTGCAGTTCAATATGCTATTTGTAGACATATTTCCCACTGAGTTCAGAATTACTTGGATGGAGAATTTCATCTGAAGATGAGTAGTGAATTGGGTACTTTATAAAATGCTATGCAGACTCAAAAGACACTTATTATCAATTGACCTATTCTGTCAGTGTTAGTATGTGCGTTTCGATGCCTTTCTTGTAGGCTTTCCTGATCTTATCCCTCATTTTTGACCTTCACTGTGTTAATGGTATATGAAAGCTACATCTAGGAGAATCTTCAATAATTGTTACATAATTTTGTTAATCTAGAAATCCCAATACTTACTTACCTCATTTTAAGCTTTAAAAAAATCCAATAAGCAAATTTAAGAATTCATAAGGGGAAATTTATTTGAAAAGATGGCTATTCTAAACCAGGGTATGGCCCATATAGGCTGCTTTCTACTACAATAATATACTAAGGCCTACATCCCCAAGGGACCAGCAAAACAACATTCATTTCTTGCTCACTCTACACATTCGCTGGAATGGGTGGGCACTCTTCCACTTCTACATTGTCAGGCAAGAACCCAGGCTCACTGAAGCTCCACCGTCCCGTAGTTGCTCCATCTGGAAACTCAGTAACCTTGTTCAGTGTGGCAGCGCACAGGGGAACTGCAGAATCTTTCACAGACTTTTCACTGCTTCAGCCCTGAAATCATACTAGGGTGGAACTAATCACAGCTCTCTGTCTAACTGCAAGGACGCCGGGAAATGAAATGCTTGCTGAGGTATATCCTTGCCCACAAACAGGGACCATTTAAGTCTCAACTGTATCTAGTCAGCTTTTAAGATCCTAGTAAAACATTTATCTTTTAGAGGCCCTGATAGAAGCAGAACTCATTTTCAAACATGTTGACTAGTTTCAACTGTGGGTGATGATGTCCTTGCTTCTTTGCTGTTTAAAGCACTTCACAGTGCTAAAATGTCATGCTTTTTTCATGACATAGGTAGTAATAACCTAAATTACAATGTAGAAAACTGAAACCTTTAGAGGTCAAGTAAATGTCCTAAAGTAATAAAGCTAGTAAGTGGTGAAAGCGTGATTTTAAAATAGGTCTCTCTGAAAAAGGGACTTTTTTTTCAACTTAATTGGCTTCCTTCACTATCAAAACACTTAGTTCTAGGCAGCTCTGAAGGAAACCAGCAGAAATTTTCTTTTCCATGCCTCACTTTGTTACTAGATTGAAACAACTACCAGTTCTTACCCATAACATTATCATAGGTGATTTGTTTTCAAATGCTGAAAGGAAATTATCTGTTTTAGATGATCCTAGAAATGAATGATATACATATAGGAACTGAGCTTTAGTCAAATGGTGTGAGATAGATGGTCTTTATATCAAGCTAGATCATTAATATGAATTTACAAAGTCTTCTTTTATATGCGCCAGTATATTTTTTCATATATAGTATTGATATTTCCTTAGGATCTACATCTTAAACTCTGAGATATAATCATTTTCAATATCTCTCATACAAATAGCAAAATGTTATTTTGTTTATTATAAGTTCATCCTTTGGTGTCCACAGGCTAATCTAGCCAAAATTCAAGAAATAAAAATTGGGGCCGGTGAGATGGCTCAGCCTCTTAAGTGCCTGCCTGGCAAGCGTGAGGGCCCAAGTTCAACTCCCGGATCCCACATACAAAAATGGGGCCGGTGATATCGCTCAGCGGCACGGGCGCCTGCTGGCGCACGAGGCCCTGAGGTCGACCCCCCGGTACCCACAAAAAAAAAAAAAAAAAAAAAAAAATTGAGTGACATGTTAGATATGAACATTCATTGAGATGGGTTAAATTCTGATGAACTCAGAGCTTTCCCACTAATATAAGAAAATATTTGTCATTTTAATTTTGATAGGCTTAGGCCTAAAACTATTAAACTCTTACTTTCATGAATTCTTTAAAGACTAACTTAGATTTTGAAGTGATTATTAGTAGTAGGCTTTAAAACAGTATGTAAAGTTTTTAAAACCACTAATACAAATGATAGCCAAGAAATTGATTTCTTAAATATATTTTTATATTTAAATGATTTTTTTTCCTTGAAATTTACCTTTTTGAGTAGGAATGTATGTTAATTCCTATTTTATTTACTTAGTTTACACATCAAATTGTTTTTAGAGCCCTGGGAAATGGAAGTTCAATTTCTATCCAGAGAACAACTACCTAGTAGCCTCAAACATCCAGTACCCAGAAAAGTTTAAAACATTTTCAGAGATTCATACTAGCTAAACCAAATAAAACAAATTATGTTCATTTACTTAAACTTCCATCTGGGACCTACAGCCTGTTGTTCATATTTTAGATACAATTTTATTGTAGTCAATAATGTGATTTACAGGCCGGTGAGATAGCTCAGCGGCATAAGCTCCTGCCTGGCAAGCGTGAGGTCCTGAGTTCAACTCCCAGAATCCACAAAAAAAAAAAAAATGTGATTTACCAACTCAACAGGATGAGGGTAGGAAATTTAAAGAGGAGACAAGGATTTAATAGAGGTAGTAGGCGCCACTTCTTTTATACTCCATTTACTTGCTATACGTGTAGCTGCAGTCGGAGTAAGAGTCGAAGGCCAAAGGTTGACACTTGGATCTGACACAAGAGTACAAGTAGCACCTGGATGCTCTTACTGGGGTGAAGAACATGTGCAGTGTACAGTGCAGGGACAGGGAAAGGACGGTGGTGAATAGACTTGGATTAATAGTAGGCGAAATGCTGTACAAATGCAGCTGGCTGAAGAAAGTGCATAGGTAGAAGGGAGTGGAATAACAAATAAAGAGCTTTGAAGGCAAATCATCAAACTCACAGTATTTTTTCCTAAGACATGTGATGTATCTGTATGACGGAGAACAAAACTTTGAAGGGATAAGGAATTCATAACTAAATTCGCAAAATACTCTTATACCCTCATTACAAGTTTCTAAATCAAATCAAGAAGTAACCTATATCCTTACATTAAACTGAAAGAGCCACATTCACATTCACATTCCTTTGGGTTCATCCTTTCTTCATTTCTACACAAGTCCTGTGGAGGCAGGATATTGGGCTGTGGCCCACAGCTGGGCAAGTGGGTGTGACCTGTCAATCGAGGAGATGCAGGACCCATGTTCACAAGCCCTGCACCTGGGACCAATCAGAGAATGATACTTTCAATACTTCTGGCAACAAAACAAGCAGGTTTTTGATAGGATAGCCCAGATCTGACACCAGAATGGGGGACACAAAAGAAAGCCACAATTAACCTCATTGCCACAGTAAGTTTTTTTCAGTGGCCTACTCTTACTCTGCGGTGTGTACTTCTTTTCCTACTTTAATTGGCCTGCACTCACTGCACAGAGCATATTTCTTTTCCTACCTTTAATAAATGTAAAACCTTTTAATACTTTTTGTGGGTCTTGATCAATTCTTTGTTCAGCACAAGAACCTAAAAAGAAACTCATTCTTTTTTTTTTTTTTTTTTTTTTTAATATGCGGGTACTGGGAGTCGAACTCAGGACCTCGCACTTGCCAGGCAGGTGCTTACGCCGCTGAGCTGTATCACCAGCCCCCTAAGAAACTCATTCTTATGGACAAGAAAATGATCAAGAACTGATTCAAAAAGAAATATAAGACTTTAAGCTTCTTTGTAAGCCAGGAACAATAACTTGAGATAAAAGGAAATTATATTTTAAACTATCGATGTCCGAAGTATTTGAAATATTGAAAAATGTTATAAATATTGTATATATTTACTCTCTCTATATAATTTTTTAAATCTACATTTTTATATTGTTGTAATAAGATTAATCTTTATGTTGATAGCAGCTAGAAAAAGTTGGAAAGATATATAGATACAGTGGTACCTCAGTTCACAAACTTAATTCTTTCCATGATTCTGGTCTCAAACCGAAACAGTTGTGAACTGAATCAAATTTCCCCATTAAGTTCAATGTCATCCGATGGGGAGTTCAGAATAGAAGCAAAGTTTTGCTAGATTTTACTTAGTTGTTCAAGAACAGAAGCACTCTGTGAACAGAGGTACCACTGGATAGATATAGGTGTAGATATATAGAGAGAGATATTTCAGATATTCAGATATTTGGAGCAATCAGTGAACTGTCAGGATAGCAAGGAATTAAAGACATTCTTTAATGGTAAAAAAATGGTAAAAATATTTAAATAATAAATAAATAAATAAATACTGAAATGAGTAAATATACAGTACAATATTTTGGGACTTTTTTTAAAAAGAAAAAACTTGAAAATGATTTCTATAGTAAATGTCAAGATTCATTATAAACCAACTGAAAGATTATGATTTCTGTGAAAGAATTGATAAATGGATCATTGAAATAGAATAGAAAACCCAGAAATACATCTACATTTTTAAGGGATACTTGATTTATAACAAAAATATCACTGCAGATAGGGGAAAAGTAGCAAGGAAATACATTAAATTATACTTTAGTTGATTAAATATCCACCTAGGAAAAAATAAACTTGATGAGTCCTCTCACAGTCTACTAATAAATATACAATTTATAATCCCATAGGGATTGAGAAGTTAAGTATGAAGGGCAATGAACAATAAAGCTTCCAGGGAACAATCTAACAGACTACTTTCAATGGTAACAAGGTTGGGATAGATTTTTCAGGACACAAAAGAAACTAATTATAGAGGAAAAAAATTAATGGACTTGACTACATTAAAATTACAAAGTTCTTTTTATATGAAACACTTTTAAGAGAGCAAAGATGTTGTTCATCAAGTGAAAAAAGACAATAAATATAAGGAAATATGGTTAACTATTTAAAAATAAAAATACAGGGCAGTGATATCGCTCAGCCACATAAGCGCCTACCTGGCAAGCGTGAGGTCCTGAGTGTGACTCCCTGTACCCGCATAAAAAAAAATAAATAAATAAAAATAAAAAATAAAAAGATTGACAATACAAAATGCCTGTGTGAATATAGAAGAATGGGAACTCTCACTCACGACTGTAAATTGGTAGAACTGTAAATTGAAACAACACTCAGGCATTGTCTAGCAAAGTAGAAAACACATAAAATACATGACCTAGCAGCTCTGCAGTGAAGTATCTACTCAACCAAAACACAAACACCTATGGAAACAAGTGTATGTATTATTCCCCCAAAGAAAAAAATCTTACATATTCTTCATTAATAGATATATGATTATGGTAATTATATTGTATTTAAAAGTTTATATATCACTAAAAACTGAAGACTTCAGTAACCACTGATGCCATGTGTTCCATACCCTCTCTCATTTTTCAAGGGCTTTGTTTCTTCCTCTCCTCTGTAATTATTTTCTCTGTAGAGTGGGTCATTCTTAGCAATCTAAACAAAATATTTCCCCTTTTATTTAAAAATGAACACAAATCACATACCACATACCACAAACTCTGTGATATGGGCTGAAAGTTGGTGTCTTTCCACAACTCATGCTGGAAACTAATGCTGAGTGTGGTAGTATAAGAGGAAGGGTATATTAGTTACTTTCTCATCACTGAGACAAAACCTGACACCTTCAATTTAATGGAGGACAGGTTTACTTTTGTTCACAATTTGTAAAAGTTTCAGTCCATAGTTGGCTGGCTCCAAGGCAAGGCTGCATGGCAGAAGGGCATAGCAGGCAGGAAGCAGCCAGCCATATATATACACCCTTCCAGAACACACACACAATGACCCATCTCTTCCTACCAGGCTTCACCTCTAAACATCACACCCAGTGTAAACCCATCAGTGGACTAATCTAGTATCACACCTCCATGATTCAGTATCACACCCCCATGATTCACTACGACACCCCCATGGTCCAGTCACCTCCCAAAAGCTCCACCTATGAGGGCATGAGGCTTCAGGAGAACATCTAGATATAAACAATACCAGAGGGTTTTTGGGTAAGTGATTTTAAATAACGAGGGATTCACCCTCACGTGGATTAGTGGCCTTGTAAAAGAGATTTAAAGTTGCCTTCTTCCTTTCTCCATGTGAGGACGCACAGAAGGCACCATATACGAGGAAAAGACCCAGACTAGACACCTTGATCTTGGGCTATCCAACCTCTCAAACTGTAGGAAATTAATTTGTTGCTAATAAGTCCCCTAGTCTAAGTATTAGTGATAGCAGCCAGAAAGACAAGATACCTTTATTCTCTTTTTCAATTCAAAGAAAAAAATTTTTAAATTGCCTAAACTTGCTGTCTCTACTTTTCCTTCCATTCTTTCTTGAACTCATTATGATAAGGCTTTTATCCCTACTTCACAACTCAATTTACCTAGTCAATTTACCTAGTACCTCAATTTACCTATTTACCTAGTACCTCACACAATTTCTTAATCTCCAAACCTTTCTTATTCAACCTATTAACTACATTGGATGGAGCTGGTTGATCACACTTTCTTATTTGAAGTAACCCTTTACTTAGCATCTCAGATGCCATTCCTATTTTCTTCCCTATTGAGTTTTCAGTTCTAAGCCTAGGGGCCATTATGTTTCAACATTCGACCAACCAATGGTCTCGTTAATTTAATGCTCAAAATGCTTTGTCTTTTTAGAAATTACAATTTGTATTTTAATCTCTTTCTACATCATATTCTTATAACAAATTAAAAACAAAAATTAAAGAATTGCTTTAATAATACATTTAAATTGTGCATCATATTATGACCAGTCCCATTTCCACGTGTTTACCACATGCTTCTCACTGTCATTAAAGTTTTTGTTTTTATTACCACTAGAGTTTTCCTTGAGGCCAAGGAACATAAGTTGCTCTTAACTGAGCTCAGTCATATTTCTTCCAGGGAAGCCGAAAAGGGGAGAAATGTGAGGAAAAATTGTCCATTTTGAGAAATAAACTTCTACTTTTCCCATAAAAAATTATGTCTATTTATATATCACACATGTTTGGAACACCTACTTGGTCCTAGATACTGTGCTTGCTAAGGAAACAAAGACTGAAAAATCCCTGCCATTTAAGTACCTTGCAGCCTAAGAGAAGAATTACATTTTTCAAACATGGCCAGATGAACATTGATTCATTATAGATTTAAAAATCTATAATGCTGGAAAATACCATTCATAATTTGGTAAAACAAAAGACGTTATCAGGTGTTCTGTCAGTTAATTGCTGGCCTTATTTCTATTTATTAAACTATTTAAAAACTTTATTGGGGCCAACGTTAACTGATAGATGTTGTCCAGTGGAAATGCAAATAGAACTTCCTGTCTGATAGAAAGATAACTCTGAAAGTTTATTTCTCCTTCAGATATTATCCAATTCTTTGCAGTTCATAGGCTGTATATCTTATTTTAAGATTCCTTTGTTATAATGCATGTATTTAATAGGTGTGAACTGAAGGCAACCCAGACTGGCTCATGAGAATTGTTCAGATTTCAGGAATTCTGAAAGCTGGTTAACTTCATATTAGTAGCTTAAATTCACCCATGATGGGAGTACTCATGCTACCAAAATAAGCAGACACTGCAAATAAGGGATTTTTCATTTGTTTGTATGTTTCCTGGAAAGACAGTTGAATCTTTTTTAATGATTTATTGGTTCCCTAATTAACTGATGAGTTAAATATAATAGATGATTTAAATTAAATTTTCATGTATGTTCACTTTATATCTTTAGAAAGAGCCTTGGTTCAAAGCCTTTGAAAATTTACACTTTAACAGTTGATACCAATTGTCATTCACTAGAATTGGTTAGCCATTGTTTAATTACGTGAATGAAGAACTTGTTTTTCAGTCATTAGAACACATACAGGGACTATTCAATGGGGATTGCTTTAAAAGGACAATCCAAATGGTTACAATAGTCACAATTCTCAATCAAAGGAAAAGACTAGGAAAATAATATACAGTTTCCATACTGATAAATACTTGCAAGTCCTAAATTCACCAACTTGACCTTACAATGTAAGGTCTTACTCCCTGTTAATGTATGGATTGGTTGCCAGGAAATTACTATTTTGAGTGTGTTCCCAGCTATTTCTTAGAGTTTCATGTACTAATTCAGTAGAATGTCTGAAGATGTAGATTTAAGCCTTCAGTTCTCAGACGAAAGATAACTACTTATATTGTAAAGAGCTTTGTTAGTCTCTTAAACAAAGGTCCCCAAAACTCTTTAAGTCTAGTCTTAACCAAGGCATTCCACTGTAATTCACCTTTCATTTTTAAAGAGCAGTTTTCAAAATATAACTTTAGAGTTCTTCAACAATCTTGGAAAATAATCATATATTGGTGGTATTATCCTTACTTTACAACAAAGAAATAAGTACCCTGAGTCCTTATCTTGGGAAGTTCATGTTACACAAGGTGATTCTGATGTCATTTGCTTACGGGACCCTGTACAAAATATAGCCAAGAGACTAGAGACTGCTTTAAATTACATAATAGAAAATAGGTTTATATCACTGTTGAGATTAAAAAAAAACTGTAGGTAGTTTACAAACAAATATTTTACTTAGAAGACCAAAATTTAATACGTATATATACCAATTCCCCATGAAAAGTGCATTTATTATGGATCATAAACATATACTAATAAAGAAAAAGTCCTAAATTGTTTTAATTTCTGTGCATATTCAGCTAACAATTTCTAATTGCCAAATCTGACAAGCAAAGAAAACATTGGGTAATGGGGCTTATTTCTTTTGTTTGGATTTTTAATTTGTAGATTTGACATAGAGCAAGTTCTTGGCTCTTGGCAGAAGAATAAATGTTCTTCAGCCATAAGCAACATAAGGTGCTTGTGTTTCCTTATAGTTTGGCCGTTTGGCAGCAATTTTATTTTTATTATGAGGTTTTGCTGATATTTTCACATCACTAGTTGAATTTCACTTGAAGTCACTATTGTGTTTTTCACTGCGGGATGTTAACTGTGGTTTTGGAAATAACAGTCTAATGAAGCTGAGTCATTTCAAAGCTTTTCATTTAGTACAAATGCTTTTGGTAGTTAAGGTAATTCCAGGAAAACTCTTTGACGAGGACTTTGCTGTTTAAAATTATACAGAAGAGAAAGGGAAAAAAGGCTCAGGGAAGCTATGGTTGACTAAAGCTCTGCTTTTAGCTTTGCTTTCCCCATGGAAAAGACAGTTGCATTAAAGTCAACTTCAGAGATAGCCCTGAATGAAATAATTGTTATTTGAGTGAATTTATATGAACCTGAATATCAAATAAAAAGAGTGTGATAAATCATAAGGACTATTATTCTTTATTTTCTCATTGCAAATGCTACTGTGACTCAATTTGCATCATGGCTGATTAGATTTTGTCATTTGATTGGCTTCAGAAAAGATGTGAATAAAATAAGAAATAAAACCTGCATCTAATGAAAAGCAAAGGCTTCAAGGTCAGACTTCTACTTTCTTTGAAGGTAGGTATCCAAGATTCCAAAATACTGCTATACCTTTGTCCACTTGCCTAGCTGGACTACAATTCCCAGAATTCACTTCTTAAGTTTTTCCAGTTTGGAGGATTAATGAGGGTGATTCTTTGGAGATTCAGAAAGCTTGAGAAAAACACCCATCATTTTGTACCTTAGACTTGTTGCCAATTTGCTGACTCATTTTCTTGGCGTGAAGCGGCATCTGGGGCCCCTACAGCACTGTTTACCTTCCCTCAAATTTTCCTCCAGTTCCTCTTAACTCCTATGCCACATGAATGTGTTTAACTCTGAAAGGAAGAACTTATTTTCAGCAAGACAGCCATGCTACCTATACAAGAGACAACAGGAACGAACATAGATCTCAGTTCTTTCCTGTAGAGTTTCAGATCATGCTTTTGAGTTCTAGGTTGCCTTGATTTCCCCCAACTTACCTCATCTTCCATTACTCTGGAACATTCAGATTGATCTGAACAGTCTCCAACATCAGATGTGGAAAACATGGGCTTCCAGAGAACGCTTATGATATAGGGGAAAATACAACTCCCAACCTGCTAGATGTCAGATGTGCCAAGTTCATGTCCTCTGAAATTGAAGAACGAATTCCAAAGGACAAGGGACATTAAGAGTAGGAAAAGATTTTGGGGAAATAAGAATAGATACTGAGACACAGGAGGCATCTAAGAAGTGAGTTGCCACCGAGGCCCTTTGTCAGGGGTAATTTACACAGCAAAGTCACAACGTGGGTACAACATGGGTCAACCTATGATCAACCTATAGGATTAGAAGTATAGCTGCTTAGCTAATATTGGTCCAATAAGGAAGCAGGTCATATAGCAAGAGTACATGGAAAGAACAAAAGCATTTTGGGGAAGGGATGGGTCCGGATGCTCTGCTCACACACCTGGGGGACTGATGTCTATCTGGACTTTACTGGACCAGGTGGTACTAATTATACTACAATTCTAAGTTACTGTTTATCCCTTAGGGAGTCATGCAGGCCTGGCCATTGCATCATTTTCTTGAGGCCTGGTCCTCTTCAAATGTGCCTCCAGCCACAATTCTGATGTCTTTATTTTTTCTGCTGACTTCTTTGACAGCCCAGTCCCTCTCTGAATGTATATTAATTTCTATCTAATTTAGCTGACTATAATGTTTAGCCAGCTTCATAAGTTCAAATACATACTATATACATACACCTGCTAGTGGCTGACCCTGATAAAGTGCACCTTCAAAAATATGAGACACCTAAACTGTAGCATAAATAACAATACATAATTTTTAATACAATTTTAAAGTAATATCTTAATGTTGTGGATGTAGCTCAGTATTAGAGCACTTATCCAGTGTGGACAAAGTTTGATATCAAGCATCAGAAAAAAAAAAATCAAGAGATGTGGTCAAGCCACAGCAGTGGACCACATCTGCAGTTGAATTCTACTCCTCCATTCCCTCAGCTGACAAGCTGGAAGAACACACAACCTTCACTGAGTGAAGGAGAATACCAGTTGATCCAAGATAAGGAAAAAGAAATCTAGAAAAAGTCATCACTCCAATACCTGGACAAAAAGAAGGTTTTAATAAATTTGACCTTGTTAAATATGGTAAAACAAAAGAAATAGCATGATAGCTATGTAAAAGTTCAGCTTAAAAAGTAGAGGACAGAAGCTTAATTTTTTTTTTTTTTTTTTGTGGGTACCAGGGGGTCGACCTCAGGACCTCGCGCGCCAGCAGGCGCCCGTGCCACTGAGCGATATCACCGGCCCCTTTTTCGTATGTGGGATCCGGGAGTCGAACTCGGGCCCTCGCGCTTGCAAGGCAGGCGCTTAAACCGCTGAGCCATCTCACCGGCCCCAGAAGCTTAATTTTATAAGACAAATAAGCAATCCAATATGCAAGAAGAAGAAAAGAATTTGTTAAATATTTTTTGCTTATAGAAAAATTTAAAAGAAAATGAACTCCATGAAACAAAATGAGACATTATACCAACAGAATGCGATGAATAATGCAGAGCTAAATAAGTCAATTAGGGAAAAAACACTGTTCCACTACAAAAATAATATATAAACTAGAAGAGGCACGAAACAACACAGTCAGAGTTGAAACTTAATTGGAAGCAAGGAAGAAAAGAATTACAATAGTCATCTTTGGGGTAGAAGAAATTAACAGTGGTAAAATTCCATTCGAGAAACATAACAGATATGTTGAATGGATAAAAATAACAGAGATTAAAGTAATGAGTATGAATTCAAAAAGATTACTAACAGTATAGAAAATATATATGATGTCATAGTAGACTAATATTTTTCTGAAATAAAGGAAGAACTTGATCTGACTATTATAAAGGTATTTATAGAAAATGCTGATCTAAATTATCAGCACCAGGGTATCTTAGTGAAGTTAGTGAAGTTCAAAAATAAATAATTATTTAAGCATGTAGACAGAAATATTACAGTATCAAGGGTCTTGAGGAGGAGGCAGTATGAAAGGGAATCAGAATGAAAGAAAGTATCTTTACAGTAGCATTCAAGCCAGAAAATGGCAGCATAACATCTAAAGTTCTTAGAAGGATGGAGAGTGAACCAGTATTTTAGCAGTCTCAATTACTATGACAAAGATTAAAAATAATAGAAAATACATTGAACATACAAAGAGTTTTATTGAAAGAGCTTAATAAAAGTACTATTTATAGAGATGTGAATAGGATTAAAGTAAACAATAAGGAATAATAATTACCTAGGGTTAACAACAGTGGAACCATTTACTATGGTTAAACTTAACAAAAACAATTTCCCTAAAACAGAAGGACCACCTGATAGGTGCTGTAGCCACAGAAGGACACAGATGCTTTCTAAGTCATACTACTGCAGAGAAGTGGAAGGGGACGGGGAAACAGGTGACAAATATCTCAACTCCTTTCTTTTTCTACCCTCCATTCTTCTGTTACCTTTTACTGGATAAATAGCACCAGAAGCCACAAAACAAGAGCCTGGGGTTCTGCTATTGATCAGGGTAGAGAAAGAGAATGGATACTGGGGAGTGAGAAGCAAAGGGAAAATAACTAGAACAACCAAGAATTTTATACCAAGCAACACATCTTTCAAGTTCCAGAACTAAAAGACTATATTACCACTAGGCCAGTCTGTTAATAACAAAGTAACAATAACAACAATACTATTAATTTAAAGATAAAATCCAGCCAATAAAGAAGTAAATCAAAGTATTTAGGAAAAGAGAAGCTGAAGTAAACACTGCTTGATCAAGATTGTTGCTGCGGCTTTCCACTGCATTTTTGATTTACTGCATTCTTCATTTTCAAGAGTTCTGTTTCATTCATTTACATGATTCTTACCTCTTTGCTGAATATCTTATTCATATAACTAATTGGTTTCCTAATTTCATTTAACTGTCTTGTTGTATTATCTTATATCATATTAAATTTCCTTAGTTTTCTTATACTCATTCTTTTGAGTTCTTTTTTTTTTTTTTTTTTTTTTTGTGGGTACCGGGGGGCCGACCTCAGGACCTCACGCTCCAGCAGGCGCCTGTGCCGCTGAGCGATATCACCGGCCCCTTTTTCGTATGTGGGTTCCGGAAGTCGAACTCGGGCCCTTGCGCTTGCTGGGCAGGCGCTTAAGCCGCTGAGCCATCTCACCGGTCCTCTTTTGAGTTCTTTATTGGGAATTTTATCAATACCCTTTCCTTGGGGTCTGTTGGTAGAAAAATATTGTGTTATATTGAAGATATTATGCTGCTTTTTTTCATGCTCCTTGCATTGTTATGCTTAAATTTGTGCATCTGGTGTATCAGTTGTATCTACCACTTTTATAAGGTGGCTTTTAGATGTGCCTTATCATTTTGCTAAGCAATGTTGGCTTAGGTTCCAGTTGGGCACTGTAGTATAACCTTCTTATGTCTTCTTTAGCTGTAATCAGTGGCTTTGAGTGTGGTGCATACAATTTTGGGAGCAGAGATCCTTCTTATTTCTGGGGGCCATAGAGAGAAAAGGGTAGTATACTCCGAGTGAGTGTGGTACACACAGCCATGGGGGTTGGGAATCCCCTGCATAACCACTCCTGCAATGGGAATGGTGGTGTTAGGGACTTGGAGGGAGAACAGTGAGTGTTTCCTCAGCAACATGTATGGTAGGGATCCTGTGTGTGTGCTCTCAAGAAAACTAGCAGCATGGACCATGGGCAGGCTACCAGCATTATTATCCTGTGAAAGGCAGAAACGCTTTCCTAAAAGAGAAAAATAAATCAACTGCAAAGAAATTTTAAACCTATATGCAGTTTTGAAATTTTATTAAAGTATAATAAACACATAGTGAATAAACAAGGCACTGCTCAATACTTTTTCACAAATCCGTGATTCTTTGTAATCAGCATACAAGTCAAGATACATTACTTTCATCTCCAAAACCCCTTTTTGCCATCTTTGAATCACCTCTGCCAAATGTAATCACTAATCTAACTTCTAATACACATTGATTTGTTTCATCTGTTTTTGAACTTTATAAAAATGAAATCATATTTTTTGCCCTCCTTTTTGTCCAACTTCATTCATTAAGCATTATGTTCAAAATTCTTTCATATTGCTGCATATAGTTGCAGTTTTCTTAATTCCATATGGTATTTTACATCAAGAATTGGCAAGCTACAGCATGTGGGGCTCAATCCAGCTCACCACCTGTATTTGTGTGTCCTACACAATAAAATGATTTTTATATTATAAAAGATTGAAAAGAAAGCAAAAGAATGCCATTTAAAGACCTATGAAAACTGTCTGAAATTCAAATTTTAGTGCCCTTACATAAAGTTTTTAATGGGAATATACCCATGCTCATTCATTTTTGTATTGTCCTTGGCTGTTTTTGTGTTATAAATACAGTTTTGGTAGTTAAGGAACTGTGACAGGGGCCATGTTGTCTACAGAATCTCAAATATTTACTCTGTAGCTCTTTACAGATAATTACTTGCCAACCCCTGCTGTATGTCACAATGTATTTATCTCTTTGACTATTTAGATGAGTCTTGGTAGTTTCCAGTTTGGGGACATTACACATTATCTGCATGCTATGAACATTTTCAAGCATTTCCTTCATGAACATATGTGAGTATTTTTATTGCATATATTTTACTAAGAGGTGAAATTGCTGCTTTGTAGGAAGACACTGTCAAATAGTATTCCAAAAGAACTGTACAAATTTACAGTCCATCTGGCAGTGTTTGGGTGTTATGGTTATTTTATACCCTTTCCAACACTTGGCATTATGTCTTATTAATTTTAGCCACTTTGGTGAGTTTTTAGTAAGACATTTAATTTTCATTTTTCTTAAAGATATTCACAAGTATTTGGTTTTTCATATTTTTGTGGGTGACATTTACAATTTTTATTTCCTATTTGTTTAGTGTTAGTATATAGAAATACAATCTATTTTTTGTGTTATATCTTTGCATCCAGAAAACTTGCTAAATTCATTTGTTAATACTATTGGCTTGTAATTTTTGTTGGATTTTTCTGCCAACTCTACCCTTCAAATACTGACAGCCTCATTTATTCTTTATAAATGAGAAAACAGTTCTCATGTTTTCCCTCCCTTTATCCCTCCCTCCCTCCTTCCTTCTCTCCCTTTCTCTTTCTTTCTTTCTTGCTTTCTTTCTTTTTTTCTGCCTGTCTTTGTCATTTTTGTTTCATACTTCCTTGTTATAAGTATTTGGTTTTATTACATTTACCAGGATGCTCAATACAATGCTAAATAGAATTGAGAGTACCTGACAGGACCATGTCTCATTTAGAATCTTAAGGAAAACTCTTTCAATATTTCACCAATAAGCATGGTTTTTCTTTAATTTTTCACAGATACGCCTTCTCAAATTAAGGAATCTTTCTTCTATTTATGGTTCACAAAGTGGTTTTATGTGTGTATTTGTGTGTTCTAAATTATAAATGAGTGTTGCATTTCATCAAATGCTTTTGTCTTTAGCAATATAGTCATAGTTTTACACTTTCCTAATGTAATAAGATGAAATACGTTGACAGCTTTAAATGTAAATCATCTTTCAAAGACGTTTGCTGAACAAATGTCCTTGAAAACAGAGTCCGGTACAAAAAGTCAATTAATATCTCATGTATAAGATTTGCAGAAATGCAGGAAACTCATAGAAAATTACCTCCAAATATTAGTCAGCTTTTGTGTCTACACTTCTTGGTTTTGGTGAACTTTTCCATCAGTATGCCAATCTACTTAATCTGACCCACAGAGTCTAGGATAAGTCTACTCAATTTGCCTCAGCATTTAATTAAGAGTATTACCAATCAGACCTCAAGCAGGAGAATGAGGCTATCTTGATGTCTTCACTTCAGTCATGTTCCCCAGGTTCCTGGGTCAAGCAGATGAAGAAATCCTATAAATTGTAAGGTCTGTTTTTGAAACTCAGGTGACTTTTTGCTTAAGTATTCATGTCATCGCCCATCATCATTCTTGACAATGTGTATGAACTTGTAGAACACTATGTTAGGTGAAATAAACACAGAGCGACACAGGCCCTATGATCTCACTCATGTAAAATCTAATAACACTGATGTTAAGGAAAGAATAGAATGGCAGTTATCAGAAGCATAGTGGGAGGAGAAATAGAGATTTTGATGGGAAGATATAAAATTATACCTAAATAATAAAGTTAACCAATTCCAACCTTTGTGAAAAAAAGAAAATGTCTAAGTTGGGAGAAGACCATATAGGAATATTATATAAGTATTAAAAAGATGTTCATTATATAAGCTGAATAAAAATAGAGCTACAAAATATGCAAATGATTTTAACTATGTAAAGATGTATATGGGATAGACAGAAGAGTAAGAAGCAAAAGTCCCAAAGAATAGATTATGAGTAGTTTTGAATTTTTTTTCTGATTCTTTATAAATTTGGCTATTTGTTTAAAAGCATGAGCTTTTTTGTAATTGAAAATAAACAGAATGAAATAAAAACAGACATTATACTAACAGGACAGTCTGGTATTTGGAAGAAAAATTATTTCTGAATTCTTGAGATTATGTGGATTAAAGACAATTAAAAAAAGAGTCTTTGGGGCCGGTGAGATGGCTCAGCGGCTTAAGCGCCTGCCCGGCAAGCGCGAGGGCCCGAGTTCGACTCCCGGAACCCACATACAAAAAAGGGGCCGGTGATATCGCTCAGCGGCACGGGTGCCTGCTGGCACGCGAGGTCCTGAGGTCGACCCCCCGGTACCCACAAAAAAAAAAAAAAAAAAAAAAAAGAGTCTTGTCTCTAACGGTCATTGACCACTGAGTTGTTTTATAGACATTCTAACAATCATTTTCATATGAAGTTAGAAACATTATAGAATGTATAATACCTAGTTCTGTTGCTTTTCAGCTTTATTTTCTATGAGTCTTAACAATATTTTGACATTTATAAGCAATAGAAACTGGCTAGTTGTTCTCACTGGAAACAACAATTTATCAAAAGTCCTTAAATTTTGTTTTTTAATTATACTTTCTATTCTGAGGAAATTGTGGATTCAAGCAATGTAAAAACTAATACACAAAGATCTTGTGTATGCTTTATCTAATTTTCTCCAGTGAAACTGTGTTACAAAATTGCAAAGATCACAATGTTCCCTCCTCTTCTTATCACAAGTATCCTTCAGAGTACCCTTGTGTAAATATGCTTAAACTCCACCTACTCTTGCCCTCTCTTTGACAACTGGCAACCACTAAGTTGTTCCCCATTTCTATATTTTGTCATTTTAAAAATCTTCTTTCCTACTGTCCATCATGGCACAGGATCAAGGTGCAAAGGAGAACCCCATGCAGGAAATTGGCATCCGCAAGCTCTGCTGCAAGGTTTGCGTCTGGGGGAGTAGAGACAGACTGACCAGGGCAGCCAAGGGTGGGAGCAGTTCACAGAGCAGACCTCTGTATTTTCTAAAGCTAAATACACTGTCAGATGCCTTGGCATCAAGAGAAGTGAAAAGATAGCTGTCCACCGCCAGTCTGTGGAGCCAAGGCAGAAGAAATCCTAGAGAAAAGTCTAAAAGGGGCAAGAGTATGAATTAAGAAAAAATAACTTCTCGGATCCTGGAAAGTTTGGTTTTGGGATTCAGGAACACATAGGTTTGAACAACAAATATGATGGAAGCACTGGTACCCAGGGTCTGGACTTCTATGTGGTGCTGGGTAGGCCGAGTTTCAGCACTGCAGACAAAAAGCCCAGGACGGGCTGCACCGGGGAGACAGAGAATCAGCAAAGAGGAAGCCACATGCTTCCTCCAGCAGAAGAATGATGGGATCACCTTTCCTGGCAAAAATGTTCCCATTTCTATCCAAAAGGCCAATAAAATATTTTCAGTGAAATGTAAAAAACAAAACAAAGCAAAACAAACAAACAAAAAATTACATGTAAATAAAATCATACTGCAGGTAGTATTTTGGGGTTGGCTTCTATCACGCAATATAATTCTTTAAGATTCACTCTGGTTGCTGTACACATTGACAGTCTATTTCTTTTTTATTGCTAAGTAGTGCTCCATGATACGAACACACTAGCTTGTTTAATCATTCATCCCGTGGAGGATATTTAGCATGTGACCACTTTTTTACTACACTGTGTTACACATATTTGTGTATATGTTAACTTCTCTGAAATAAATCCCCAGGAATGCAATTGCTCAGTTGTATGGCATATGTGTGTTTAGTTTTTAAGGAAATTACCAAATGTTTTCCAGGGTGGCTGTATCACTTTACATTCTCACCAGCAATGCGTGAGTGATCTAGTTTCTCCACATCCTCACTAGTATTTAGTATTTCTTTTCTTTTTTTTTTTTTTTCAGCCAATTTGAGGGGTATCTGGTGATATTATGTTGCAGTTTTAGTTTTCATTTCTCTAATGGCTAATGAAGTAGAACGTGTTTTCATGTGGTTATTTACCTTCTGTGTATCTTTTTGGTGAAATGTCTCTTCATGGCCTTTGTCCAAGTTCTCACTGAATTGTTTCCTTTCTTTACTGTTGAATTTTGAAAGTTATTTTTATATTGCAGATATAAATATTTCACAGGTATATATATGATCTTCAAATATTATTTCCCAGTTTGTAGCTTGTCTTTTCATCTTCTTAACACTCTTTCATTTAAAAAATAATTTTGATAAATTTCCAATTTATCAACTTCTCTTTCTGTAGATTATGCTATCATGTCTAAGAACTCTTTGCCTAGCTGTAGTTCCTGAAATTTTTCTCCTATATTTTCTTCTAAAACTTTAGAGTTTTAAGTTCATGTTCTATTTTCAGTTAATTTTTGTTGAAGATCTGAGATGTAATTCAAGGCATTTTTTTGTAATTGTTGTTGTTTTGGCTGTTTCATCTATTTATTCAGCTCTATGCTGTTCCATTAATCTGTGTGCCTACCCCTCCACCATAATCAAGACTAAATACAATCTTGATTACTGTAGGTATTTAGTAAGCCTTGAAATCAAATAAGTTAATTCTTCATCTTTTATTCTTTTTTTTTTTGTGAGTACTGGGGGTCGACCTCAGGATCTCACGCTCCAGCAGGCACCCATGCTGCTGAGATATCACAGGCCCTTTTTTCATATGTGGGTACCGGGAGTCGAACTCAGGACCTCATGCTTGCCAGGCAGGCGCTTATGCCGCTGAGCCATCTCACTGGCCCATCTTTTATTCTTTTTAAAAAATTGTTTTACTTATTCAACTTATTTTTCATATAAATTTTACAATAATCTCATTTATATCTACGAGAAATATTTCTAAATTTGATAGAAATTATGTTAAATCTGTACATATATTTGACGAAAACTGACATCTTTACCATAATGAATCTTTTTTTTTGTGTGTGGGTACCGGGTGTCAAACTCAGGACCTCGCGTTCCAGTAGGCGCCTGTGCCACTGAACAATATCACAGGCCCATTTATTGTATGTGGGCACTGGGAGTGGAACTCAGGACCTTGCGCTTGCCAGGCAGGAGCTTATGCCGCTGAGCTATCTCACCGGCCCCATAATGAATCTTTTAATCTATCTTTTTTTTTTTTTTTTTTTTGGTTCCAGGAATTAAACTCATGACCTCACGCTATCCAGACAGGTGCTGGGCCACTGAGCTATATCCCGGCCAAGTATTTTAGTCTATGAATGGCTACTTTTATTGCTATTATGTAGTCTTAAACATATAAATCTGTAACCATTAAACTTAATTGCCAACTTGATTGAGTTAGGAGTTGCCTAGAGGATTAATGAAGCACATTTCTCTGTGTATCTGGGTGAGTAATGGAGGCATGACCTTCAATAACATATGTCCTCCCTAGTCTTTTCCTCTCTGGTGCTATTCCTCTCCTTTGCTTCCCAGCCACAATGAAGTAAGCAGCTTTGTTATTTCAGGCTGTTCTGACATTATATTCCTGCCTTGTAGCCAGTTCACCAGGAACTGAATCCTCTGAAACCATGAGCCAAATAAACCTGTCTTCCTTTAAATTGTGGATGCCTGATACTTGGTCCAAGCAATGAAAAGCTGACTAATACAAAATCCTGTACATATTTTGTTAAGTTTACACTTCAGCACTAGAATTTTGAGCACCTATAAATGTTCTTGAATTTTTAGTTTCACTGTGCATGTGTTTACTGCTAATATATAGAAATTCAATTGTTTTTGTTTGTTGTATATTGTGCAACATTGCTGAACTTTCTTATTAGTTCTAGGATGTTTTGATGGCTGAGTTTTTTGTAGGTTTCTTGAGATTTTCTACACAAACATACTGTCTTCAAATAGGAAGAATTTTATTTTTTCTTTTCATATCTGTATATTTTTTTAGTTCCTTTGATTGCTGAATTACTTGCTCTAGAAGTAATACTATTGAATAAACATGGTTGGAGTGGAAATTCTTAATTTTTCTTACCTTAGAGGAAAAACATTCACTCTTTTGCTATTAAATACAAAGTTAACTGTAGCGTTTTCATAAAGATTATATCAATTGGGTTAGTTTTTTCTATTCTTGTTTTTCTAACTATTTTTTTTTCTTTTTGTGGGTACCGGGGGGTCGACCTCAGGACCTCGCGTGCCAGCAGGCGCCCGTGCTGCTGAGCGATATCACCGGCCCCTTTTTCGTATGTGGGTTCCGGGAGTCGAACTCGGGCCCTTGCGCTTGCCGGGCAGGCGCTAAAGCCGCTGAGCCATCTCACCGGCCCCTTTTCTAACTTTTTTGTCATGATTGGATTTTAAATCTGTGAAATCATTTTCCTGCATTGATTAACATGATCATGTAGTTTTTCTTATTTAGCCTTTTAAGGTAGTAGATCACACTGATTAACTTTCAAATTCTGAAACAGATTTGCATCCTGGAATTAATCCCATTTGATCAAGATGTATAATTCTTTTTATACATCGCTGAGCTTAATTTGTTAACATTTTGTTAAGGATTTTTGCATCTATATTGATGAGAAAAATTGGTCTGTTGTTTTCCTTTTTTGCACTGTTTTTATGTGGTTTTGATATCAGGAAAATTCTAGCTTCATGTAATGATTTGAAAATGCTGCCTCCAGTTCTGTTTTCTTAGAAGTGATCACGTCCAGTTAGTATTAAATACTCACTGAACATTTGGTGCAGTTCTCTTGTGAAACTTGGTGATTTGGGAAAATTTTTAAAGGTGAATTTTTAAATTATGAATTTAATTTCCTTGTTAGTCATAAAGCTATCCAAATTTTCTATTTTACATTAGGTAGGGATGGGGGGGAATAGTTTCATTTTCATATGAGTTGTCAAATTTATGTGTGTAAAAATAAATTTATTTGTGTTTGTATAATAGGATACCCATATTATACTGATATTCCATGTTTTATTCTTCAATCAGTTAAGGTGTGTTTTTCATCTCTTTATTTTTCTTACAGTCTGGTAAATACTTCTAAAAGGATACTGAAGAAAGTTTAACAATCAACTTTTTTAAAAAAGCAGAAAAACTCAATAAGTAAAAACAAAACACAAACTTACATTTGATCAATTTAACTTCCTTTTTGCTAAAGCAATAGTTTTGAAAGTTAATGTAATAGGGCTTCACATCTCTTCCTAAATCAACTAATTTGTGAAAATGATTTTAGAGAGATTTTGTTATGTTAAGCCTTTCTCTAACACAAATGTATTCCTCTGTCAGTGAAAATTAGAAAGAATTAAAGAGCATATTAGCATACAAAGTAATAAAAAATAGTTCTGAAAAGTCAAAACTTCATGTTGCTAATTCTGGTAGCAAAAGTAACTATATGGATTTAGCATGCAGTATATGTTTTGGTGGTAGAGCAAAAGTTAAACAAATTTAAACTGTTAAACTGAAGCTGGTCCCATAGCTACTTTCACCTCAATTTCTCTGGTGAATTAGAAGATCACAAAAATTCTTGGTGGCTCCTTCTATCAGTGTAGCAATAACCTTCCATTGTTGTAGATGTCGATTTCTAAATATTTGGATTTTTTTCTTCTTGTTGATTTTGGTTTATTTTGCTGACTTTCAGTATCTTAAAAATGACAAATTCTGTCCATTTTATAAGATCTCTGTTATTTGAGAGAAGACTTTCAGAATTCAAGAAATATTTTGCAAAATCTGTACTCATAAAATTATAGAGACAGTGTTTTAAATTTTTAAATGGAAATGCTTGTTTTGAGAATTCTGTGTGTGTTTTTCTGACCACATTTCTATCATACTTTTTATTATAAAATTGGCATAAAATACTCCTTCCATTTTATTGGTACAAACTGTTCATTGCTCTAAGTAATTAGAGGTGCTGCATTATAAATTTTTGCTTATTTCTCAGGAAATCTGTGCCTCAGGAAATCTCAGTCGGCATACTAAGAGGATGAAGCATGGCCTTGAAAACAAAGCTATGTTTTAAAATATAGAGGGGAAAAGGGTCAACCTGAGTAAATACTGTAGAAAAGAAAAAAATTTAATAATCTCTTTATCTTCACTCTTCTATCTTTTCAGCATTGGTCCCTAAACACTCATCTACTTTTCCATCTATGCACTTCTCTTTTCCACATACAAATATCACATCCACTAACACACACACACACACAACACGCTTGTGATTTCACCCATCGTCTCATCCCTCACTAATGAAATGCAATATATTAAGCTCATTTTAATAAAATATTAGGTAATAATATAGCACTTCCCAAAATATTTAAATTGCAATAGAGATGCTGGGAAAACTATCACTTTGCTTGATTCCTACTCTACCATCTATCTAATCCTTTGTTAGTACTAAATTTGATCTGATCATTAAGTACAGAAAGTAAAACCTCCCTACGTCAAGGGTCATTAAGCTTTTTATTGTCTAGGCAGATAGTGAGTGTTGTAGGGTTTACAAATCATACAATCTCTGCTACAACCGCTCAACTCTGCCACTGTAGCACCCAAACAGCCATAGACCATACGTAAATGAATGCCAATAACTACACTTCAATAAAACTTTACTTACAAGAACAAACTGTGGGTCAGGTAAAAGCCACAGACTACATTTTCAACTCTCTGGCTAGACCCTTGGTGATGCCACATCAAATTAGCTGTGCTCACTCATTTATATATTTAATAAATATATATTAAGCTCTTGCTATGTGTCAATTACTTGATTATTTCATGTTCATAGAAAGACAGCTGAAACAGTCTTTACTCTGAAGAAGCTCAGAGTTCCAAGCAAAAGATAAGTTTGCTAATAATAATAACAATAACTTAATAAGGTAAGTGTGAGTCATCTTGAATCTGTTGTTGTAAGTGACAATAAATCTTTTCCAAATTACCTTAACAAAAAGACAGCATATTGAGGAGATGCCTGGTTCAGGGACCTAATCCAGATCTATTTCTTATCTCTACTTTCTTGAGTGGACTTCATCTTGAAACTCAATGTGGGAATCTCAAGAAATTCAGAGTTTTATCAATATCACACTTAATACGAAAAAAATAGCATGCTGCCATGATAGCATAAAGTTCTGCATTCAAGTGGTTTGGCCTTCCTTGCCTATTTGGGTGCACAGTGGCAAGGGTTTGGAATATGCTGGCCACTCTCTCCATCCCTGGAAACTTTGAAAACCCCACAGGCTGAATGAAGAGGGATGGTTCATACACAGTAAAATGGTAGCATTATCATAATATACACATACTATGTGGTCAAAACGACCAATATCCACCATCAGTTAAAAATGTAAGAGTGACCCAAAAAGCCACTAAAACAGTTTTCTATTACTTTGCTAACCTGGATTATTGCCCTCTGGAGTGATTAGAATGTTGACCTGTACATAGTTCACCCACAACACGATCCTCTCCCTATTATTTATGCTATTTCCCATTGCCAGAGGGTTTGACCACCCAGATTGTCCAGTGGGAGGAGTACTGTCCTTGGCCCTTTGTCTTCCTGACTGGCCGTTGATATCTGCTTTCAAACCTTTTTGATGTACTATGCTTGATGCCAAGACTATAGTAACAAAATCTCCTCATACTATGTCTGCCTGCCTACTAAGATGTTTGGCTACTAGGCTGAATAATCTTACTCGTCTCATTCAAGGAAACTGCATAATTGATGTCGTTCCTGGCCATCCAAGGCCCTCTGTGTCTATGTCCCACTCCATAGTCCCAGTAGGAAGAAGTTGCCAATGTGCAATAGGAGACATCTATGAAAGGAGTTTAATGGGCAGAAAAAAAGGTAACTGGAAAACCACATCATAAATATAATTCCCATGTCCTATGTGCGTAAGTCCAATGCTAATGGTAGGAATAACACTAGCAACAACAATACAATTATAACAATAGTAAATAATATTCATTTAATGCTTACTATGTGTCATATGGATTTCTAAATATTAATTCAGTTAGTCCTCATCACAATGCTAAATGGTAAATATGGTTTTATCCTCATTTTATAAGTGAGGATCCTAGAGTAGAGGGATTTTAAATAACTTGGTCCTCTGGAACAGAGCACAGTTGGGGTTTGAATGCTACCAGTCAGATTTTCATCTTTACATCAGGGTCCTGCCACACTGATATACTGCAGGACTCTTTCAAGTTTGCTGTGAAACCACGGTCTTGAAACTTTGGCATCACGCTCATTTTAAGAGGCATAGGACTTCCAGCTGAAGAGTAAGAAGTAAACCCTGTTGTTGTTCCAAGATCAAGACTGTATCTAGTTGTTCTAAATTCTAAAGTAACATTTTGGAACATTGTACTCCATCTTCTCCAGATATTTCAATTTTTCTATATCTTTCTGGCCATTTGCTAAACGGAAGTAATTATTTGAATACCTTAATGTAGATTTCTAACTGAAAATTACAGTACTATCTATCTAACAATAATAACTTGACTAAAAGCTTTTCCATAAAGCAATTAAAATTACATTAAATATCTACATTTATAAACCAAGTTCTCAGCAAAGGAGTATAGAGATAGATGCTCAGTAGTAGTTAAAATTCAAGCTAAGATTTCCAAATCTAATTTTTTTCTAACATACTTGTGTGGATTTCTTTTTAAAAGTCTAGTAATTTCTTCTTGAGTTTTAAAAAAAATATATAAAAACCATTTTACAAACATTCTTAGAAAATGATTATTCTTTTAAGTTTATAGTTGAAAATAGTTTATGACCTGAATTTTAAAAGTGTGTGTGTCTGCACCAAAGTGTTATATTTTCAGTCATTTAGAAATATGAGGGATTCTTTGGTTTTTCTCAAATTTGACAAACAGTTTAGCAAGTTTGAAATATCCATAATTTCCTTCTTTAGATCATAAAATAAGACTACTGAGCAATACACACTTGGAAATTATGGGTATTAAATGAACTCATGTTGTTTTACTTTGCTAAAACATTACTTTGCTAAAACATGCATGTATTTTCACATTAAATTTAAATGCTAGAATTGCTTTTTTGTTTTTTACAGATCTCTCACTATTTTCCTCCTCAGTGGGGCCCTCATGTGAATATTAAATAACCACAGAACAGGAACGAATCCAACATTCATTCCTAAATGTATATAGTTTCAGAAGATTCATGGTGGATTAAAGAGTTAGTGGTAGTGTTGGCAAATGAGGGTGGTGTTTCCATTTTAGAAGTAAATCACTTTTTAGCTTTATTGTTTTTTGTGTTCTCGGTAATAATGCTTTTTAGAAATGAAATTGTACAAGATAAGGTAAACTATTTAAAAAATATATTCATTTCCAAAAATGATAAAAAAATGTGCTAATGAATCTTGTTTTCAATTCCTGGTTGTATATATTAACTAATCTCCTTCATTCCATAGATGAAAATTGAGAATTAGGCTACCTTATAGGTTACATTAAAAACACATATTAACCTAAAATGGCTCCAATAAAATGTTTACTCATAGTACCCACTAGATTTAAGAAATTTAAAATTGGACAACTAGAAATTAGAAACCCTAAAAATCGGTATCAGAGCTTTCTAGAAATTAGAAATTTTTGTTTCTAAAATTAGAAATTACCAGTTGGACTTGTAACAATAAGTAGTGTCAGGCACTATTCAAAATGATTAACGGTGACTTACTGGTAATGTCATGAAGATTCAGTGAGATACGCAGACAGGCTATGTAACTTGCCCAGCATCACACAGAGCTTTAGTAGTAGAGCTAGGCTGAGAATCTACAGAGCTGGACTTATCAGCACTTTGTACTGTGCTTTCTTTTTCCCACTTTGTGAGAATTTTGCTGAAAAATTCGTTGAAATAGTCCAATTTCTGAAAAGTGTCTGCAATCTGGTCATGAGAGTCATGCACCTATCCTGTTTCTCTGCAGTTGATAGCACTCTCATTCGATAATAATATCGATTATGTATCAATCTTTTCTTCATCCTTTTCTAGTATAGCACTCATTCCTTATATACACCTCTAGAGAGCTGGCCTTTTGCAATTAAAAATGATAGCGTTGCAACACCTATTGAAGTTTATATTAATTGAAACAGTCTTGAAATTCAATTTATGTTCATTATTGTTGTACACTAGAGGTCCCTGATGCATAACTCAAGTCCCGAACACCACTGATTAGACTGAGATAGTCAATTCATAGGCTAAATTTTAGGTCATAAGTTCTTCTGGCAAAAATGCTCTGACAGAAGAAGAAAAAGAAAAACTAAATGTACCAAATAAATCTCATTTCATCTAAACTAGAAACACAAGCATGTTTAGTTTGAGAAGTGGGATGGCATTTGAATTGATATATACGTGGCTTCTTTTCTAGTATTTTCAAATTTTTTCAAACTGTAGTAACTCTAAAATACATTTTGCAAAACTTTGTTTGCTGTGGTTCATCTTAAACTGTAACTTACAATTTTTATTTTAAATTTAAATAGTTGCAAAGGATATATTTTCTTTTTTCTTTTTTTGTGGGTACCGGGGGTCAAACTCAGGACCTCGTGTGCCAGCAGGCGCCCGTGCCGCTGAGCGATATCACCGGCCCTTTTTTCATATGTGGGTTCCGGGAGTCGAATTCAGGACCTCGTGCTTGCCAGGCAGGTGCTTATGCTGCTGAGCCATCTCACCAGCCCATATTTTCTAACATTATATGTTGAAGTTTAAAATTAAGATTAATCTTTTAAATAAAATAGAATTCTTATACCTTAGAAAGAAAAATCCTGCAAATCATGAGAGACAACAAGTAACTTATTAAAAACACCCTCTGTCATTCAGTGTCTAGCATTTAACACTCACACAGAAAGTCCCATAATTCTAACACCTTCAAACCATATGGAATAATTTTTGAGCAAATCCTGCCCTCAACTTCCACACAGAAAGAAACTACAGCTAAATATCATAAAAGTTTGTAGCATGTGCTTTTGCTGAGGTCTGAGTCAGATAGTGGTTTGGAGGGCAGGGTAGATTTGAAGTGTTTAAGAGATAGACCAATTAATTAACTCATCATATCCCTATAGCAGATGGCATGAATTCAAAATATTCTTGCAAAGACAAAGTAATATTTCCTATAGGAGCAAATGTCTTGTCTTTATGATATCTGACTGGAATGATGCTTATAAGAGCTATACATAGTAGCAGAGGATTTGTATGACTAATAATTCATATTTTTATGTGAATATTTGGACCATTTTTGCACAGGCAACTAGATGGAGTACAGTTGCAAATAATTTTATTTTTATAAATGTATTTAATGTTTAATTCAGTGTTCAAAATTAAGTGATTTTGATTTAAAAGTTTAATATATGTTGTTTATAATTTATATAACTTCTAATTTTAATGAACAACTTTGAATTTGTTAATAAAATAACTTTTTTGAAATCATAAAAAAATCTTATTTATATATTTACTGGAATTCTTTACAAATATACTTACAAATTTTGTGAATTTATTTGATTATGGTTTCTTTGATTATGATTTATTTTAATCACTTCAATTATTAATTTTAATTAATTTTATTGGTACAACTTTGCCATGTATAATGATCACATTCATCATAGAGAATTTGTACCTGTACATCATATATATTAATTTCTCCTCTCCGCCCTTCAACCCTTCTTTCCCTCCCCACTTACAAAATTTTATTTCCATTGTTATTTTTTCATTATTTTATCCCTATTCACTTCCTTCCCTTCCCCAACCCCCTCGTTTCCCTTCCCATTTGAACACTTTCTTCCTACTTCATAATATCTATCCTCCATTTTGCTTCTTATTCTCTCTTTGGGTTTCTCACACAAGAAAATCAAAAAGATATAAAAATTCTAAATAACCCAGTATCAGTCAATGAAATTCAAGAAGTAATAATAATTTTTTTAAAAAGCTACCAACAAAGAAAAAAGCCCAGGTTCCAGTTGATTCACTGCTGACTTCCACAAGAACTTTAGAGAAGACCTAATGCCACTTCTCCTCAAACTCTTTAATGAAATCAAAAGGGAAATAATATTCCCAAAGTCATTCATTTTTTTTAAATCAGATGTTACTGGTACATTTTAGATACACATAATGATCACATTCATCATAGAGAATTTGCATGTGTACATGATATAACTTGTTTCTTTTTTTTTCCATTCCCCTACCCTCCCTTCAACCCCTTCCTCCCCTCCCCATTTACAAAAGCTTTGTTCCAATGTTTTCCTTTTTTCTCATTTTTTTACTTTTCCCTTCTTTCCTTTCCTCCTCCCATTTGAAAATTTTATTCTATTTCACAATATCTATTATGCATTTTGGTCCTTATTTACACTTTCAGTTTCTCACACCAGAGAAACAGTGCAGTATTTACACGTGTGTCTGATTTATTTCACTTCAGAGTATGGACTCAAGGTGCATCCATTTTCCTAGAAATGTCTGGAGCATATCCTTCTTTATGGCAGAGTAGTGCTCCATTGTATAAGAAAAAAAAAACACATCTTCTTTATCCGTTTGCCAGTTGATAGGCACTTGGGTTGTTTCCAAGATTTGGCTGTTACAAACTGTTTCGTCATAAACGTAGGTGTGCATATATTGCTCTGGTATGATGTTTTTAAGTCTTTTGGGAAAATACTCAGGCTGGTTCAAATGGAACCGCTAGTCCTCGTTTTTTGAGGAATCTCCACAATGATTTCCACAGTGGTTGCACCAGTCTACAAGCCCACCAACAGTGGAGAAGAGTTCCTTTTACCCAACATCCCTGCCAACATTTGTTATTGGTCTATTTCTTAATAATAGCCATTTCCCAAAGTAATGCTTAGAAGCAAGCATTATCCTGATACCCAAAGTAGAGAAGGACTCAACCAAAAAAGAGAACTACAGGCCAATCTCTTTAATGAACATAGATACAAAAATCCTCAATAAAATACTGGCAAAGAGAATGCAGAAAGTCATCAAAAAGATTATACACCATGACCAAGTAGGATTCATCCCAGAGATGCGGGGATGGTTCAACATAGGCAAATAAATATAATAAAGCACGTTAACAGAACCAAGGACAAAAATGACATGATCATCTCAATAGATGCAGGAAAAGTATTTCACAAAGTCCAACACCAATTCATGATTTAAAAAAAGACCCTAAAGAACATTGGAATAGAATGCCTTTATCTCAACTTGATAAAAGTTCCTATGACAAACCAAGAACCAGTATCATACTAAGTGGTCAAAAACTGAAAGCTTTCACTCTAAAATGAGGAACGAGACAAGGATACCCATGACCACCACTCTTGTTCAATACAGTTCTGGAAACATTAGCCAGAGAAATTAGACAAGAGAGAGAAAGAAAAGATATATGGATAGGAAAGGAAGAAGTTGAAGTATTGTTATTTGCAGATGACATGATACTCTACATAGAAGATCCCAAAAAGTCCACCAAAAGACTCCTAGATTTAATAACCAAATTGGATAACATAATTCAAAGTCATCACTTAAAATCAATAACATTCCTATACATGAAGGAGAAACTCAGTTAAGGAAACAACACCTTTCACAATAGCACCCAAAAAATGAAATACTTAGGAATCGATTCAATTGTTATTATTATTAAAACAAATTATGTGAAAGTTTTGATCAATGACAATATAATTATTCACTCTAGTGGCAAAAATAAAACTTAATAGAAGAACATATTTGTGACTGTTAAGATTGAATTTTCAAACTGATTGGCTTTGGGATCTACCCTAGAGATTGGTGAAACACACACTTCTGAGTATGTCTGGGTAGGTCATGGTGGCATGATCTTGAAGTCTATATCTGGTTTCCAGCCCCTTCCTCTTCAGCATTGTTTCTCTGCTCTGCTTTCTGGCCTCTGTGAACTAGGCAACTTTGTTCCTCCATGTTTTTCTGCCATGCTATACATTTCTTGGAGCAGCATGACTATGTACTGGATCCCCTTAAACCATGAACTACATTAAACCTCTCCCCCTTTAAATTGTGAGTGTTGGGTATGTCTCAGCAATGGGAAAGTTAAGTCATATGATATAGCAATTTATATGTTATGTATGTCTTTACTTTTTGTGTATCAAAACACAGCTAGCCCACTAACAGAATACCAAAACATACATAATGATAAATTCAAAACTCATTGATAGTTTGCCAATTTTGACACATAAAAACTAAGACTTCACATTTTTTATCACATTGAGAGAACATTTTTCAAAATAAAACAGAGTATATTTTACTTAACAATTTGCTAGATTGACTTCTAAGTGAGATTTTAAAGCATATACTAGGTGGACCTTATTTGTGCTCATGGCCAAGGCCCCACTAATATTTGGGGTAACCCTGTAGTATGTGTTTAATAGGAACTAAAAACCGTAATTATTTGATAAAATTATCTACCTTTTAGACATTTTATTAATTTATTTCACATGTAAAGACTGTACTAATCATAATCATTTGTGATTTTTGAAATATGTATGCACTGTGGAATGGTTAAATAAATCGCTGTTATCCATTTTTAATAATAATCACGTTTTTTTGAAGACCAAAGTTTTTATTTTTCCTCTCAGTCTGTGTAGTCATATTTCTAACTTTGTCAAAGATGTATATTTTAATGTAATATTCTTCATGAATATATTTGTACTTGATGACTTGTTACTAATTACTCTGTCATACTATTCTTTTCTGCAAAAAAATACAAATTGAAATTAATTTTTTTGTCCTGTGACTATAAGGCTTTACACATTAAAATACTTTTGTGGACTCATCTTATCATTATTATTACTATTACTATTATTGTTAATATATGATGAAAATGTAACAATTTTGGTTAAGCAGAAAAAATATATCTCTTACTAAAATAGCTGAACCAGGTATCCATGGATACATATTACTTATTGCTAGAATGGGACTGGATATCAACATCCATTCTAGTCTACTCATTCAATTTTCAGAGATTAATTTCTTTGAAACATGCTTCGCAAAAAATAAACGGAAGGAATAGGAGACTTCTATTATCTATCAGTAATATCTTCCTTCTATTTTCTTTAACAATGATAAGAATTTAGCAACTTCTTTTTACCTGCTGTCACCTCTATCCAGCCTCTGACCCCTCTTACCTGGGTTATTCATCAGCTCTTAAGTGGGGTCCCTGTTCCCACCTCTGCTTCTCTTCAGTCTAAGCCTATGTTACGTAATAGCAATGGTGAACCTGTGAAAAGTCAAATCATACTGTTTGTTCCCTTTTTAAAATTCTACCTCGGTTTCCCACCTCTCTCAGGAAAAGGCAAAAATTTACCCGCCCTTCAGAGCTCCGAGTGATCTGGCTTCCTTTTCCCTCTCTGACCTTACCGCCTGTTCTTTTCATTCGCCCGTCACACCTCACCAGCCCCTTTGCTGTTCCTCATTGAGAAAGACAGGTTCCCTAGCCGAGCACCTGCCTGTTGGGCTTCCCTCTGCCTGAAAAATGTCTTCCCTCAACGGTAGTTACCTTCCTTCCAGTGAGACCCTGCTCTTTCTCTGTTAGGTGGAGTTTTAATACCTCCCTCTCTCAAGCCCTCCCACAAATTGTTTCCCATTTTCTTGCTTAATGTTTTCCTCTTAGAAAAGACCACTATCTAAATGTGATACATATTTTACATTTTAATTTTGTTCATAATTATTGTACTCACCAAAGGTAAGATTCATGAAGGCAGGGATTTTATATAGTATTATGAAGTGCTGTATCTCAGTGCCTGAAATGCAGTATACTCAATAAATACCTTGTGAATACTGTGTTGGTTTTCTAGGCTGTATGACAAATGATCACAGATGCAACATCTTCAAACAGCATGTCTTCATCACCTCACAGTTTCTGTGAGTCAGAACTGTCTGGGTTCGCTGCGTCCTCTGAGCACATGGCCACAGAAATCTCACTATGTGTAAACTGGGCTGTGTTGCTTTCTGAAGCTCAAAGTTCTCTCCCTCGTTGGTCATTGACAGAATTCAGTTATTTGCAGCTTTAGAAAATTGTTGCTGGCTGTCATCCAGGGCCCATTCTGAATTCCTGGAGGCCTCTGCTTTTCCTTGTCCCCTGTGCTCTCACAATATGGCCGTTAAAGTTCCCAAGGGCAAGAGGTAAATCTCTCCATCCAATCTAAGGCAGTCCCACATGATGTAAAATAATCTTTCTGGTAGCTACCACATCCTATTCACCAGTCTCATCCACTATCAAAAGAGGATTTTAGAGGGTGTATACATCAAGGAGTGAAAATCCTGGAGGTCATCCTAGAACTCTGCTTACCACAATAACCAAACTCTAAAAGGAAAGATAAGACTTATCTTGGAGTGTTTTGGTTAAAAAAAGAAAAACACGTAGAGACATGTATTTTTCTTTTATGTTTTCGTATTATTTCAGATGCTGGAAGCTATTAAACCCTGTAAAAGATTCGGATTGGGTAGCAGTAAAGTCAAAGAGTTATGACTGTAAAAGAAAAAGAATAACTGGTGTTGCATATTGACGTTACTCAGGCACATCCTTTTCAGGAAAGTCGACTCATGGAAACTGAGGCCCTGTAAACAGAACTGCTTGATAACTACTTGTGCCCCTGAGAAGACTTTGTGTACGCCCCCAGACATTAATAGGTCCTGGATTGGAGACTATTAATGTTGTCACTCCTATCAAACACTGGGAATCGCCTGACACCATGAGTTTGCTCTGGCTATAATTTCTTCCAGCTGTTGTGACAAGATGCAGTAGGAGCCCTTTCTGAAAAGAAAAAGCATGCACCCACCATCTCTAATTCCAGATTATTTCTGATTCCTCAGCCATTTCCTTGAAGGCATCTCAAGCAGTCTTCAAACTTTTACTATTATCTATTGTCTTTCTTAATTTTTTGGTTTTATTTTTAGTTTTTTTTTGATAACAGATCCAACACTATAGTCTTTATATATCTTACTGGCCACTAAAGGTTGAAATTCATAACAGAAATATGACAGCAATTTCCAAGTCGTCCAATCAAAAGTTGGAAACCACATATTGCAGAGTCTCTTTATTCTTATTATGGGATAGCGTGATGAAGAAAGCTTATTGGCCAAGGGTTAGAAATCCTACAAGCAAAGGACTGGCAGAAAACACAAAATGCAGTCAAACCATGGGGGAATATACATATGTATTTAAATAAATATACATTCAATACATTATATCAGTGTGTTTTCAATGGAATTTATGCACACACACGTGTGTGTGTGTGTAAGGAATGACTGATATTCGTAGTGTTACAGCAAGTCACGTTGTATGGGTGGTGTTTAAACAGGTATATGCGTTTAGGGGAAGAATAGTGGAATGGAAAGTATAAAGTGATATTAAAAGACATATAAAGGAAAACAATTTAAGAGAGGATAAGACACATTAACTGAGCAATGAGGGAACTACAAACCTGAAGCTTAAAGATTGTCCTAATCAATAAAGCTAGTCTGAAACTTGAGAGAGTGTCAGCTCCTAAACACAAGCGATTTCCAGATTCCTTATTGCTACATAAATTCTATAATAATTCTCTGTTTTAAAGGTAGCCTAGATTTATTTCTGTCCCTTCTGACAAGGACATTGCTTTAGAGAGTTCTTTTTTAAATAGGTTGATATGCCTTCTTTGTACCAAAGTAGCATAACTTGGCAACTGAATGTGTATTTTAAATTATAAATGTGTTGACCTACTTTTCAGCAATGATTTAATTTTCTTAATAGCATGTATATGTGTTTGAAAAGCTGTCTAGAAAATATGCCAAAACACTATCCTTAGTTAATTCTGCCATTTTGAGATTTTTCTTTCTTTCTTTTTTTTTTTATATGTGGGTACCAGGAGTCAAACTCAGTACCTCGCGCTTGCCAGGCAGGTGCTTATGCCACCTATATCACTGGCCCATTTTGAGATTTTTCAATTTAAACTTTTCCTCTTTTTGCTTATCTGTGTTTTAACTTTTACTGTCAGAAAGTGTAGACCATTTTACCTTACAAACAAAATACTTGTTTTTTTGCAATAATATTTTATTAAAAAAACTGCTCATTAAAACTCAAAGGGCCATGCAAGATAAATTTCAGTGAACAATCATGTATTTTAAAGTAGACGTTCTGACAAAATAGTTTTATCCTGTCAGACTACAAGCTCCTGAACAGAAGTAACTCTTTTGCATTGTTTCCCCTGTGTGTTTCCAGTGCCTAGAAGGATACACATTCAATATTTATTGCATGAACAACTCTCCTCAAATAAAACAACTGAAATATTAACAACTCTTCTTATTATTGCCGCTGCACAGCTCTTATTCTTTCCTAAATAACTTGAGAACTAACGATAAAAGTCTTTAATTTGTGCCTGTGTATTCCCATCTCAAGAACATAAAGCAATACAGGAAACAACCTCAAATAAGTGAAATGTAATAATGGAAATCTGTAATTAACCTCTCCCTGGGTTCCAACTTTAGAAATGAAGGAACATATAGTAAGAAATAATTTAGAAACAAGACTACATTTGTCAAGACTGCATGCCATCCTCCTCAAGGAGAAGGTTTATAATGGGCAATATTGTATGGACTATAATATTTCAGAATAAGTTCAAACATGAACACAAAGATGAAAAGGCTATACATTAATAACACAGAAAAATCTTAGCGAGAGTGCTGTGGACATTCCACACATAGTAATTACTTATTGCTTTGAATTTCTGAATGCAGAAGAGTATCTACTACTTCCCGTGCAGAGTAAGTTTCTCAAACACATTCTGCCCTACCTGACTTTATAATGAACTCACCTTGTAAAATTTTTTTACATGTTTATTTAGAAATAGGTAGGAACACTTGTCCACTAGTAATTCTCAACTCTGACTGGTCATTAGAATTACAAAAAAGTTTTAAAATGCTGATATCCAGTCCCTACCCCAGACCAATGCAAACAGAATCCCTGGTGGGAACACGAACCCATGTAGTTCTTTTTGATCTTTGATGTAAAACTGAGTGTGTTACCAGGATAGACAACCTTTACATTAGATTGCAAACTTCTTAAACTTGGGAACTATGTCCACTTTGCCTTATCCAAGTGCTGTTTATCACAGTAGCTGGAATACAAGGTCTCCCGGAAGTCAGAGCGCACTTTAAGCTTCAATAATTGCTGTGGTTGGGAAGACTGCTCCCTAATTGTTCATTTGCACAGGCTTCGTCACATCGAAGTATTGAAAGGTGGTGCAACCTGTAGGAGCTGGGCCTAGTGAGAGGTCCTCAAGTCACTGTGAGCACTTTGCACACTCTGGAAAGTGATAGTGAGAGCTGGGCCAGCCCTCTCTCTCTCTCTCTCTCTATCTGTTTCAGTTGGAAATGGAGTACTTTACTCTACACACTTCCTACCATTGCCATCTCCACCATGAGACGATGCAGCCAGCGCGGCCCTTGCCAAGCCTGCACTAAGCCTTTTGTACTCTGGTTTCCAAAACTGTAAGCAGAATAAACCTTTTCTCTTGGTAAAGCTAATCAACTACCTTGGGTGTTTTGGTGTGGTAACATAAACTTAGCTAATACAGTAATCTCAAAAGCACAAGTGATTCTAACTTTTAAGCACTATTTGAAAGCTTAGTTATGTTTCAATTTTACTTATACTGTACCCCTTTATGGCTTCTGGTTAATAAACTTTAAGTTTTTTTGCTTCAGCCTTTTTGACTAATTGTGGTGAACATTGAAAAATTTAAAATAATAATGTAAAATATGCTTATTGAAAACTCACAAATTCAAATAGGTAGAGAGGAAACCAAAGTAATAAACTATTTTAAATGTTTCTGTTTCTAAGTTTGTAGCATTTATGTGTATGAAAATATTAAAATTTAAAGCCACACTAAAATGGTTGGAGTATGGTGACTGGTAAGGGACCAATAATTATAAAGTTAAAATCTGCCTCTGAATGGTGAAATTGATCTATTATCAAGCTTATTTCAGTTCTATTTCCACGTTATAGTAAGAACACCTTCATCCATGCAATTAAAAAAAATGGCTTTAAAACACAAAATTCATTTCTACAAAGCAAGAAGTATGGAATTAGGCAGTTGCTGATGGTGACTCGGTGGATCATCCATGCCATGATCATCCTTGGCTTACAATTGCAAGATGGCTCCCATTCCTCCAACCCACACATTCAAACTCATGGCAGAAACAGTAGAGTTCGGGTTCTACCACTGATAGCTAGGAGCTGATATTTTTATTAGAAAAAATGCTTTCCCAAAATATCCCAAGCAGATTCCCACTTAGTTTTCATTAGCCTAAACTATAGCATGTAGCCCACTATAGTTAAAAATTAATGGAATATTAAGTATTTGACTTTTCCCTCTTCTATTTTGTAAAATCAAACATATTAGTTTACAAATTTAATACAAATTAATTTAATTTTCTTATAGATGGACAGGATACTAAATTGGGTCAAAAAGAGATTTCTTTTATTTACAAAAAAAAACTTAATGTGATAAGTAGCATTAGAAAATATAGAGATGGTCAAGAGGATGTTAAGAGATTTAAATAAAAAATTAAGAATGGCAGTAATATTACTCAAAGTAAAATATAAGGGTAAAGGTCTAAGTAGGACATGGATACAAGGTTACAGTTAAAACTTAGGGGACCAGGGATATAGCTCAGCAGCACAGCACCTGCCTGGCAAGCATGAGGTCCTCAGTTCGATTCCTGGTCCCCCCCCCAAAAGAAAGAACCAAAAAACTTAGTTATTAAAGTAAATATAAATCCATGTATCAAACAATATGAAAAGTAACCTCATATTGTGAGAAACTAGTAGAAATATCTCTCAAGAAGATTGATTAAAAAATAAATTTATGCTCGGAAACCTTAATATGTCTTTCATGATCTAACATATCTAAAAGAAAAATAGGGTCTATCATTAATGGATAGTGATATAAAATATTTATTTTATGTGCACTACAATTGATATATCTCCACAAAGAGATGTTGGAGAGGCATCCCAGGTCTCAAGATAGCACATGACTCTTAGTCTCCATCCAGTGCTTCCATGTTCACATCTGCTTTACAAGGTCAGGAGATAAATTTTTTAGTGTCTGAGGATCTGGACAAATTTGGGCCTGACATTTATCTGGTCAGACCTTACTTTGTTTAGCTCCACTACAATAAGACAAAAGGATGTTAACAAACAAACCATTCAAACAGGTTTTGATGCTCCTTTGTTGCCTAATCAAGAAAATCTTCAGCACTAGTCAGATAATACCAGGACCACTTACAGTTTCCTGGGAAATGTGATCTTTCTTTGAAGGTACAGGCATCTTGGACAACTGAATTAATCTAGCTTATTTGGTCCTTGAGCAAATACAGAGGGCTTTGCCTATAATTCACAAACAAGCTTAAGGGGTATTACCAAGCAATTATTTCAATGAGTAAATAAGTTCTAACTTACTACCTTGCCTGGAGCAGAAAAGGAGGTTCCCAAGTGATATCCAATTACAGTTCTTAGTTCATTGAGGCAGATTCAGTGGTGACATTGAATGACCACACCCTTACCCTCATTTGAGCACCAAAAGGCAAAATTTTTTTCCTATTTTATAATAGAAACTTTAAGCAGCAAATACATATAATTGCTACACAAGAGGTATTTCTCAGAGGAATTTGCAATATGCGTAATTTGTCTTCTATCCTTGTTACAGTATGCATAATTTATCTTGCGGGAAATAAATGGGAAAAGGGCGCAGCAGTCGTTTTGCAGCTTGGTTATTAGTCACAGCTTATTAATACCATATTCTTCCCGAGAGAAGTGGGAAGTGCTGTGGCATCGCGACACCACCGAGTCTCAGGAGGGACTCCCATGACACTGAGACGCTGTTTTACTCAAGTGCTTCTACACATATATATTTAAAGTGTAAATGTGTCTTACTACCCTACCACGTTATACTGAGGACAATACATTTCATTCCAATCTCTCCAACTTTTTAATAGTGAGATAAGTTTTCAGAGAGCCGGAGAACTATACACAAAGTGAAATCTCTGCTTATCTGGGGGAAAGTCTCTTACAAGGGTGCCTCCACGTTATTAGTTAGATTCATATTATTAAATGAATTTAATATGAGGTGCTCTTGTAAAGTTATACTCCAGAACAAGATTCTAATACAAACCAGTTCCTTAGCATCTCATTCCTGTGATATAATACAATAACCACTGTAACGATCCCTTTGCCTATCACAGTGAAGATCAGAGATATTAGCTCTGTTTATCTTTTAAAATTGTGATGCAAATACTCATGAACTCAAGAAACAGCTTTGGAATTTCTACCATATGTCAGACACTATGCTAGGCACAGAAATATGGCAATGAATACGTCAAGAAAATCTTTGCTCTTAAGGAGCTTATGTTATTTTGACATATCAACATGAAGAGTTGAAGATGGAAAAGGAAAGCACAGGTAGATATTTATGGGTAGGAGAGGCAAAAATGAATGGTAGCTTAAGGCAAGTCTAGGTAAAGCCAGAGGAATAAGATGAAAAGTAGGAATAAGATGAAAAGTAGGAATAAGATGAAAAGTAGGAATAAGATGAAAAGTAGCAATAAGGCTTTCCTGACAGCTAAAGCATGACAGAGCTTTAGGAAGAGTTAAGGAACTCAAACAGATATATATCTGGTGGCCCATTGCTTTTCCTTCACCAAAGAGATTATAAAGTCAAAGTAGGAAGAGAGGAAAATTATATTTATAACAATCTTCTAACTAAATACATAGGGCACTTAGAAGATAAAGATTAAATTAATAAAATTAGATTGCTCTAGCTGGCTTTTCAAAAATATATACTTTTTCCAGTCATCACCATCGTTGGACAGAAATAATCACTTTCCTCTATACTAGCATTAGGACAAATATCTTCTAGCTTTCTATCCCTTCTTTCTCCACACCTCCCCTGCATCATCAACCTTTCTTTTCTGGAAAAGCAGAATAAAAAATATAGTCATATCTTGAATATAGCTATACTTTCAAGCCCATTCTTTGATCATCTGTTGTTCACATGCTCAGACTTCCCACAGAGAATACAGTTGGGAAGATAAAACTGCTTAGCAACTGGAATGCATTGACTAGAGGTAAAAATCTCTTTGGAAATGACTGTTCCCATTACCAATTTAGAGCCTGAGTTTCATTACTTCAGAGTAAGATGTAGCAATTGGATTCTTCTAGTTAATTTTCATATGTTCTAAATTTGAAGTTTTTGAATGTGGACCAAGAAGCAAGTTTAAGAAATTCCTTTGTCCCTGAATTTTTGGAGAAATGTTAGGGGGGTAAGCTAAAGATTTCTCACTCTATTCTGCTGTATATTATTTCATAAGAAATTCTGCTTGGGGTTAGAAAATAAATTCTTTTAAAAGTATTTAGGGGGCAGGTAAGAACTCTGCCTTAAAATAATTTTATCCAAAACAAAATATTAATAAGATTCATTGTCTAACTGATGTCTGTAGGTGAGTGGGTTAACATGATGAAGTCTGGGTAGGCATGAAATACTGTACCCATGGTTATCACAGGTTATCTCCGAGGAAAAATAATGAGAAATAGATTATTTGTCAGATGATATAGTAGATTAAATAATTTATTCTTAATAATTGGTCTTTTCTTCTGCTTTAAATGAATAAAAATTTGTCAGGCATGTGAGGGACCAGTTATCCCTAGAACACTGACCAAACAAGAAAAAATTTCTATTACTACTTACTGTTTAAGGTAAGATTTCTAGGTGGGTTCCATTCCAGGGCTGATCACAGCTTGGATGCCATCTGTCATGTGAGAGCTGTTTATGTCTCTGCCCTTATCGGTAGCCATTTATTTATGAATGTTATTCACGGTAATCACTTCCCGAACTAACCCCGCCCCATGGTATTTCAGTACTACAGTGCAAGAGGACCACATAAGGAAACAGTAAAAATTAATGAATAGATGAATCTAGCCTCAACACTTGGCGGTGAGAGTGAATATTGACAGTGACCAAAACAAAGACAGGGAAAAGAAATCAGACTTAGCCAAACTATGTGCTCTAATGATGTAGTTTCCAAGACTTCCTTCACTTTTGACAAAAACTGCAAGTTCAGAAGGTTCCCAAACCACCTTGGATTTGACCAGTTGCTAAAGGGACTCACAGGACTCACTAAAAGCTGTTATGCTCACATTTATTCTTTATCATAGGAAAAGAATATAGATCAACATCAGCCAAAAGGAGAGACAGAGAGTGAACCTTGTAGAGTTTCAAACATGAAGCTTCTACCATCCTCTGCTGGGACTGATGTGTGGCCATACCTAAGGAATACAGCCAACCAAGGAAGCTCACCCACGCTTCTATGTCCATAGTTTTTGTGGGATTCCATTACATACTCATGATTAAGCCCTCCTTTTTTTCTTTATTTTCTTTTTCTTTTCTTTTCTTTCTTTTTTTTTTTTTTTTTTGATAAGGCTGTGTTATGTAGTTCAGACTGACCTTGAACCCACCATGTAGCCTAGGCTGGCCTCAAACTCACAGCAATCCTCCTACCTCAGCCTCCCATGTACTGGGATTATAGGCGTGCAACACCATGCCCAGATTCTAAAGCCCCTTTGTTAAATCTCATGATTGTTCTTTCTGATGTGGCCAACACTTGTCCAAAACAAAGAGATGTCTTGCATGAATTACCTCCTAGAATCCAATGGCAAAGGCCATACCTCTCTTTGGGCAAGGCCAAATTCTTCACTGTGTGACGAGAAGCCAGAAATTAGTATTTATAAAAAGCTGAGATGACAATCCATGTTATGAAGGGAAATATAGTGACCCAAGGATTTGAAACACATCACTTTAATTCATCTTAGCCAAAATTATGGTTTTGTTAATGGTAAATTTCAAATATTTGAGCAAAGTAAAAGCATACTTCTGATTGTTCCAGAAAAAGTATGGCAATGATGGCAGGATTGGGGGAAAGATCCTTTAAAGTCAGTGTTGGGTTCAATGATTTAGTGGGCGAGCTCACAGGAGTCACTCTTTAGTCATACTTATGGGTGAAGTTTATTAAGCAAAAGGATATGCATAAAGATGAACAAGGAAAAAAGGCATGTGAGTAAGGTGTAAAATTCCAAAGAGCACAGCTGACTCTCTACAATCCCTGTGAGTTGTGAGAACACAGGTGAAGTACCCAACCAGGGCACCTTGCTGGAGACTTAGCACCTAGAGTTTTATTGGTAAAAACTCTACCTAACACAAACCTGAATTCCAGACCCCTGCCCAGAAGGAATGCAAGCCTCTCTTGCAAGTTCTGAGAGTGGCTGGACCCTGCAGAAATCTAAGTTTCCAGACCCCAACCAAGGGCTAGCATTTTAAGCAGGCCTTTAAAGGGATAATAGGCAGCTCTTTTCTACAGAATGGTTGAGCCAAAGTCTCAGGAAAAAAAATTAATCCAAAGAAGTTTCATTCAAGCCAAACAAAAGGATCAGTGGGAAAATTTGTTTTAGTGACTACTGCAATATGAAATGGATATATGTCCTTGCTGGACACTAAAGAATCACAGGGAATTTTTTACATGTCCTATCTTTTATGTATACAGCAGTGTTTAGTACAAGAAAATGTTAAAATTACACTCAATTTGTCTCAATTTTTTATTTCCCTAAAACGGTAAATACCAGCCTCTCCTACATTCCCAAGTGAGTTGCTAACCCACCCAGGCAGGACATTCAAAGGAAGAAGTCCAAAAAAATCCCTTCGCTCTCCTCTCCCCTTTACTATAAATGGCCCAGAGTGGAAGGGAGCAAGGTAGCTGGAGGATTTCTGTTGGAAGGGGATGGCTGGGTTAGCTCTCTTCCGCACAGTGGCACAGTCAAAGTCTTAGGAAGAGATATTCAGCAATGTCATTTGGAATCAAACATTTGGCCAAGAGATAGGTTAGAAAATGCAGTGGTCACTTCAATTTGCAGGTCTTAAAAGCTTACAAGTTGAGCAGAAGACAAGAATCTTTTTTTAACTTTATTTTTTATTAGTACATATTTGACATACATAATGATCACATTCTACATGGACAAGGACACTGGTGTTGTGACACCTTCCTATAAGAAGGGTATGTCTAATTCTTGCATGACAATGGATATTTTAACCATCCTTTTCACACTCAACACGGCACATAAAGTAAGTTAATGAGGATGACATTATTGTATGTCAACCTTAGGTAATTTTAATTTTTTTTTTAATTTTGAGACAGAATCTTACTAAGTATCTAATTTGCTCAGGTTGGGCTCAAACTTGAAATTTTTTTTTTTTTTTTTGTGGGTACTGGGGGTCGACCTCAGGACCTCGCACGCCAGCAGGCACCCATGCTGCTGAGGGATATCACCGGCCCTTTTTTTGTATGTGGGTTCTGGGAGTCGAACTCAGGCCCTCTCGCTTGCCAGGCAGGTGCTTACACCACTGAGCCATCTCACTGGCCCTGCAATTTTTAAAGAAGTAAATAATCTACTTATTTTTGCAAAGTGACCAATCGATTATAATGCAACATTATATTGAGCACCACTGCTGTGGGCAATATGAAAGTTTTGGGCGATGAAACCACGGATGTGTACTTTAGGAGCTACAGCTGGCAAGCAAGAGATGGAGGGAAGAGAACCTGGCTGCGACTCCCAGTGAAAATCATGAGAAAAGAGCAGTAGCATGCACAGTGAATGGAGGCAGGAAGACTACAAGTAGAAACAGGATAAGGACACTGGTCCCGCCTGGCTGAAAAGAAAAGACTAATTCAAGATAATCCTAAGATTTTGTGCATGGGCTTCTGAGAACACCCAGAATAAGGATCAAGTTTGGGAAGAGAAATGAATTCAAATTAAAACAAATTAAATGTTTTTTCCCAGCGGGATTGTGGAATGTGAATATCAGTAAAAAGCAGGAAGTGTGAAAGAAGTGCAAAGATCTATGGCCTGGGAGAGTTATTGCTTAGGTAGTCATGTACAAAGACAATGAGGTTGATGTATGTTTGCTAAGTTCCCCTTTAAAAAGTGTATTTTCTAGTTGTTGGCTTTTTTTTTTTCAGTCATGGGGATTGAACCCAGAATCTTTACACTGAACCATATTCCCAGCCTCTCCTTTTTTTGGCAGGCTGGCTAAAGTCCCAAGCTGGGTATGAATTTATAGTCTTCCTGCCTCAGTCTCCCAGGTAGATGGGGTTACAGACATGTGCCACCATTCCCAGCTTGTTGGTATTATTTAACTGATATTTTGTTTTATAGATTTGTAAATTAGAAAAGTGTAACAATCATAGTGAATAATTAAAATAGTATAAGTTATCATTCTTGTTAAATGGTAGGCCTCTCAACTTGGTGAAAGGGCGTTTGAAGAGAAACTAGATTTTAAACTTACCTTTGTTGTTAAAGTTTCCACTTTTAAACTAATGTACACATGTACACAGACACACATGCACAATTAGGTAGAAATTTCAGAAGGGTCTTTGCAAATATTTCTTACATTAAAAGAAAGAGAAAAGGGCCGGTGAGATGGCTCAGCGGCGTACGCGCTTGCCTGGCAAGCACGAGGATCCGAGTTCGACTCCCAGAACCCACATATGAAAAAAAGGGCCAGTGATATTGCTCAGCGGCACAGGCACCTGCTTGCGCACGAGGTCCTGAGGTCGACCCCTGGTACCCACAAAAAAAAAAAAAAAAGAAAGAGAAAATCACAAACAATGTAAAATGATGATTTGTTCACTGATTCTGATTCTTATCAGTTCTATGTTTCCTCATGGGGTACTTCTCTGCTTTCCTTGCTTTCTGCACACATTATGGGGGCCAAACTTTTGTGGTAACAATGGTGGTACTTCAGGGGGATTAATGAGGAAGAGGCTCCCCACACCCCACCTGTCCTCTCTGCTCTCCTCTATGAGTTGCTACTCCTCCTTCTCTTTCCACTTCTCCTGGCTCAGTCCCATTAGTCTGTGAAAGAAAACTTACACACAGTGATCTTCTACTTTTTAAGACTTGTTCTTGCTCTGAGATGGGCTGGAAAAGGGAAGAGCCGTGGACGGTATACTAGCTAAAGAAAAAAGAAGAGAGAATGTTTGTTTTCCTTCCAAGTCACACTAAGATTTTCTTTTTCTCTTACAATACAAGATGTTAGACAGGTTTGTTTATTTGCTTGTTTCGCATTGGAAGGATCTTTAAAAGTACTCATCATTTCTATCCAAGTCAATTAGTATTTGGTGAAAGAGTGAATAAATGAATGAATGAATGAGATGAATGAAATTTATTCTGGAGAATAGGGCAAAAATATTTGAATAGGAATTTTTCAGTTGATAAGTATTTCATGCACATCTTATCACTTAATTCTTGATAAAATCATATGAGCTTATTTTAGGGATTAAAATAATAAGATTAATTTAAGGTCAAGAGTTGGATCCAGATCTTCTCCAATCACTTGACATTTTCACTGTTACCTTGTATCTTTGGAAGAATGAGAATAATTAGAACAGTGATGTCCCAGGCCAAAGCATGAGGATATGCGAAGACAAGGCCAGTAAGAGTCTGCTCAAGCCAGTCATGGCAGAAACCCACCCAGCTAAACATCCTCTTGTGTTTCTAGTGTCTCTCCCAGATGTTTAGTTTCTTTGCCCTGTTTTGTTTTGTTTTGTTTTGTTTTGTTTTTTCATACCACTGATCACTGTTACATTGATTTACTTGCCTAAAACTTGTTTCCTCTGACTGGCACTTAAAATCCAAGAGGACAAGGACTTGTCATCTTTGTTCACCTTTTTCTCCTCTGGTGGATAGTACAGTGCTTGGCAACAGCTGTCCTTCAACAAATATTTTATTGAATATATGAATTTACAATTTTGGAACATTCATTATTCTACTCTAACTATGCTGTCCTTAATATTTTTCTTTGAGAGTGGGGCAAAAATTGTATAGGAAAACTAAGAAACAATGTCAGAGAGAACCTGTTAATGAATTTTTAAATCAATTTTTCTTCCCTGTGTAAAGTACAACGCATTGGTTTCTGTTGAAGGCACTATAGATTCTAACTACTCTTGTTTTCAATTTGTTGCAGAAATTGTCATTATAATATGAATTTGTAACTTACTAAATACCAAATTTGATGTCACTGATAAGTTTAATCTTATTCAATAAAATATGACAAAATTCTATGAGGGCCAATATCATTGGAAAGATCCCTTTCTGGTGAACACAAAAATCTCACATGGCAATTTTTTCATAACAAAATAAATAAACTATTTGAGTTATTGGTTGTAAAGTACCTTACCTATTTAGTCATAAACATAGTATCTTAATTTTTCCTTAAATACTGCAGCAATTGAGCTGTTCTTGGAAGAAATTTATTAATATTTCATCATGATATTCTTCTCTGCAGGAAAACCAAAAAAATTCTATTAATCATGGAGATATCAAACCTATCTGTCATTTGTAGTATGCATATGAAATCAAGTAATCAGATAAAATTGATCTCAGAGACAAATGGCCCACATTAAAGAGGTCTTCTCAAAATTCTAAAATTGCTCCTTTTTGTGATTAACTCAATAACTAAACCTCTCAATTTGCAAATGAAGATAAATGACCAGATAATTTTTTAAACTCAGAATTCTGAAACAGAATAAAGACACCTAAAGTGGCTAACAGTGTAAGATCTGAGATGCTCACAAATATTCTTAGTCAATTATTTTATCTACTTGCTTTTTCAATGGACATTTACTTGCAATTCTTTGTAATTTTATGGAAAATGAAACAAGTGGAGGGACGTGACCTGAAGCCAAGTCTTTTTATGTATTTGGATTTTAGTTATTCTAATATATGTCTGAAGAGTTAGACTAGAATCAGTCTACATCTACTAGAATCAGTGTCCTGTATGTCCTGCTGTATAACCCATTAAAAGATAAGGGAAAAAGTAGGATGCCTATAAGAAAATAAGTTAGATAATGCAACATGACAAAATGCTCTTATTGCCTCCCAGCATCCATTCTTCCCAACTCACACACACATAGAAACCTGCCTTGGTTCAGAGTGATAATGTTCCTGGATTAAAATCTCACTTTTCAGACTTCAGACTTTACTAGAGCATGTACCTTAGTTTTGATCATAAAATTTAAGCAAAAACCTACTGGGTATGAAACTTACAACAATAGTAATACAGTAGTAGTAGGTATGGGAGTCTACTGGAGAATTTTAGGTTAAATATAACTTAATAATCTTAGCTGAGCAAAAAGATTAAAGGAACTCGACATGATGATTTAATAAAACCACCCAGCCATAAGTCATCATACTATAGTGATACTTGCATACTAATGTTTATAGCAGCACAATTTGTAATAGCTAAGTCCTGGAAGTGGCCTTTATACCCATCAACAGATGATTAGAGAAACAAAATGTGGTATCTATATACAATGGAATATTACTTGGGTATGAAGAATGACAAATCTGAGGCATTTGTGGAAAATGGATGCACCTGGAAAACAGAATGTTGAGTGAAATAAATCAGACACACAAACATGAATACAGTGTGGTATTCCTCATTTGAGTGAGGCAAAGTACAAACAAAGAAAATGAAAAGAGTCTGATAGAAAGGGACAAGGAGACAGATTTCACACACTAGGCAAATGGTACAATGGTTCAAGAGGGGGAAAGGGAAAGGGAAGGGCATATGAGATGAATAAAATATGCCATGTACAGGAACCTAATAACGCTAATCAATGTAAATATTATAAGCCATAACATGTGCTAAGACAAATAGTATGAGCAGGTATGAAAAAGATGATTAAGGAATCAGAGGAAGGCGGAGGGGAGGGAAGGGAAGGGAGATTAAAAAAGTAAGCAAGCTGTGGTATGTACGTGTAACCACTCCCCAAGATGATTGTAAACTGCATGAATTGCAAACATGTACTAATAAAATAAAATAAACAAGGAAAAACGTTTCAGTTTTATAACAATAACAAAACCCATCCAGCCAGCACTGGATGCTTTCCCCTGGACTTTTTCATATTAAAAAAAATTCATTACTGTTACATGCAGATAAACCTATCCCTGGTCCACAGAGCCTTTCTTTGTCATCCATTTGTTCTTTAACATAATAGTAATCAGAAAAGCCTTACAAAAAGAGCCCATTTAAATTTTGTTTAACACTAAATTCTCAAACTGATTTGATCATAATATACCTGCTATTTCCCCATGAACAGCATACTAATTACTATCCTTTCACTAGGGTTCTCAAATGGCATTCAAACTTAATATTGTGCAGTTGCATAATCAAAAGCCTTTAAGGATACATCTGCAGCCACCACTGTCCTTGAATATTATATTTCTTAAGAAGCGTTGTTATCAGTGACAATCACTGACATAGGCCATTACTCAAGAAGTCAGCATGCTCTGTCTCCACAAGGCTGGGGGTGCCAGAGACCTCACATGGCATAAGCAAAAAGTCTCTGAAAATCATTTTCTTTACTCTGATATGTCCAGGGATGACTGCTGGAACCTAATGCAGATGATAATTTATATAATTTTAATGAAATGCAGGGAAGAATGAATTATACATCTGTTTTTTGGAATTTGATTTAAGTCCCTAAACTTCTATTATTACAAGTACGTAGATTCTCTCTGACGGGTATTTGAGCCTCCTCTTCTTTACTTCTACTCTATGGTGAGCAGAGAAAAATTATTCAGCTTTCTCTTTCCTATACATGAAGGCATTTATGTCAATCATCATCCATGACTGTGTCAGACTAAGACTAAGCCAAAGGAAATGTGAAAATGCTTTTCAACGTTAATGTCTTTCAAATAAGGACATCTAAAAGTGAAGGTTATGTTCACCACACATGGCATATTCCCTATTTTCAGAGTATTTATATTAAACACAGATGAACTTCAAAGAGAGTAGAGACTTTGATTCATTACCTATATTCTAAGTGAAAAGAAAGTACATATAGAAAAATAGTTGAAAAAAAAATGGTGTTTCTTTGTTTGTATTTAGGACCGAATGGTAATTTTTTCTTTATTATTTATTATTATAATTATTGTTATTGTTATTGTTATTATTATTACTTTAATGAGCGGTGGTTAGGTTTGAATCCGGAGCCTCATACATAGCAGGCTAGTACTATGTATGTAGCAAAGACAAGTCCTTGCTTCCTGGTAAGCATGTGCTCTACCACTGAGCTCCATCTCTTAGGCCCTAGTTCTTAAATTTTAATTTGAGAGTAGAACTCCTACAGCTTCAGGATCTATTATATCTATGGACTTTTAAAAATTTAGTGCTACAAAGATGATAAAGGGTGATTCTTGGTCTTTCAGCCACAAAGATAGCTGGTCTAATAGATGTTTCTGTAGACCAGGGGCTGACAGTCTGTAGGGATCTCATAGAAGAGCCCTGGATGTGGGATGTCTGAGTCCAGTCCTTTAGGCCAAAGACAGATTCACCCAAGGAATGGCAGTGGGGAGAAGTGAGGTAGGCATTTTTTCTGACTAGCTTGTGCTAGGTATGGTAGTGTAAATAAGTGCAAAGCATTTGAGGTTGATTAAAGCAGTAACTTTAACTGAGCTATACTTCCAGCACCAAATGGTAACTTTCTAATTTTTATAATTCATGTTCTCTTGATAGTAGTTTCGTCAGTTAACAAGTTATAAACCATTAGTGTCTTTGTACAATTACATTTGACAAAAAATTAGACTGGAATTTGGCCAGTTGTCAGGGCAATTCTGAGCATAGTACAGCCCATATTACTCAGCCATCCTCTAAGGCAGACCATAAGGACTAGGGCAAGCAGATTGCAATTAAAGAGTATGCAAAACCTGAAAGAGTAAAAAATAAACTGTGGCCACAAGTCTTTCCCTATAAGGGTTCTAATTCCTGCAGTTATAGGAAATGGGCCAGTAGTTGAGGCACCAATGCATCATCAGGCTGTGCAGTGTCTTTGGTACAACATTAGGATCCTTGAAGCAGAGCTTCAGTGCAGACTGGGACAGCGGAGTAAGGGCATGGTGGCCAAGGTTCTGCTTTGGAAGGAGACACAAGAGAAGCTACCACCACTTAATAAAGGAAAAAAGGAGAAAGGGAGAATGTGTGGACTATTAAAGACAATTGAGAGCATATGTGAGAAGCTTGAAGGGGGTTAGCGTTCTCAGAAAAATATAAAACTGTGGATTTATTTTTTTCTCTAAGATCATTATGTTGTAAAAACAAAATGTAAGCAATTCTAGAAAAAGCAGCAACTGCATATGCAAAAATATTTTTAAAAAAAACAGATTTTTGTAGCCTCATGACCTTGTAGGAAAAAGTTATATGACATTGTGGTGGGGTTAAATTCTTGAAAGTTGTTGGGTAGACAACAGAAAAAAAAATTATAAAAGAAGAGATAATTAAGGCATCAATACTATGTCTAATAAATTTGAGATCGGGGCAGAAAAAACATTACAAGTACAAGTCCATGAAAGGTCTTCATCATTTTGGAAAATTACTGCCAAGAGATCAAAACCTTAGACATGTTTACAAAGTGATTTCTTTGAGTTAGCACTATTCTAAGCACTGTAGAGGTACAAATAAATGACAGGTATTTTCCCTTCTAGTCTTGTGGGCAATAGCTAAAGCTGGCTATAGGGCTCTGAGGAGCACACAGATATGAATGCATGGTAAAGTAGGGCAGATTACAAAAGGGGTAAAAATAGAAAATGAAATCTTTTTACAGTAAGGTCAGGAAAAATGAATTTCAATAGATAAGACAGATACAGTGTTCTTAAAATACATAGGCCTCAACTATAACTAGCTTTTTTGTTGTTGTTATTAAATATAGGCTCTACTTTTGTACCTTTTCATCTCTACTTGATTGAAAGTATTATTAAGCCCCTGTGTGATATAAAAAATATATTTTTAGAAGGAAGAGGTATCTGACAATTGGAGAAAAGTTACATTACTAAACTTTTAAAACACGAAAGAGCATATTGAATGTGAACAATACAGATGGGTAAAATAAACGCATACAATGTAAAAATCTTGAGGGACAAAACAACACTTAACGTCCATGTTCGTGGAAAGGACTGGATGCGAGGTAAAGACTTATTTTGAAGATCCTCTCAGTCTGAGCCTGCTTCTACAGAAGTGTCTGTTTTTTTTTTTATTTAAAAAAAGTAATGATTTATTTTTACTTCAGCAAATGTATTTTTAATTACTTTAAAACTAGATCAGTTATCAACAAACTAGTATGGAAAATTGTTTCTTTTTTTATTATTTTTTATTTTTTTAGCCTTCCAAAGGGACATTCCAATTCACCAGCAGGCCTTCTTGAGGTGACTGTCCATTCTCCAGTGGACTCTCAGTACAGCCTTGTTGGAACTTTTCAAACATCAAGTCACTAATGTGTCCAGGAAGGAAAATAAAACAGGCGGCGCCAAGTGACCCTGTTCTCAGTGCAAGCCTGCACTTTCTGACACCAGAGCCGATGGGGTTGATAGGAATGACCAGGGGCTCGAGTACACACAGGGCAGGGAACCCTCTTGGCCTGTGGGGGTTTGTGCTCCCCTTTTCTGTGCCCTAATGGCAGCCCACCATGCAGAGGAAGGGCCACTGTGCTTGCAAAAAGGGTGGCCTGGTAGAGCAGAATGAGCTCTGGACTGGTAAAGTCATGTGTCTTTGCATTCTGCGAGGTGAGGAAGGCTTTGCTGATCATAGGATGGTTGTACTAAATAATTCCAAGTATAATTATGATATATTTTAACAGTGCATAATAGAGTTCAGATTCATGATCTCGTTTGAACTGTATAGTAAGCACTTTTAGACAGCTCTAGACTTTCTACCAGGAGGAGCAGGGATTTGGATCAACCAGAGCTCTGAGCCACAGGAACCTAGAAACACAGTCTCCAGCCCTCATAAACCCTTCCTCACAGGGTGACCTGTATTCTTTTAATTAAGATGACACATTTTTCTGAAAGTGTACATTCACCTCTAAAAACTCCTCTTTCTCTTTGCACATTTCTGTTTTAATTTTTCTTAATAAGATCTTATTCATGGCATGTCCTTGTTAATACTGAAAAAATGTTCTATTTTTCTATCTGTAAAAACTGAGTATCTATCGCCAGCCCTTCATAAAAGATTTGTGGGGTATCTTCGCACATCTCACTACACCCTCTATAACCATAAATCTTTATAAACACTGAAAGCCCAAATCAAGCATGGTTATTTACTAAGAAGATTCTCCCATTATGAACCATGTTGGGCAATATTATATTAGATTCTTTTTTTTTTTTTTAATGTGGGTACCAGGCAGGCACTTGTGCCTCTGAGCTATATCTCTGGCCCCATATATTAGATTCTTAATGTGTTTCAATAGTATAATCTTAGGTATCCTAGATATAATTTTTTTTTTATTTTAAAGAGAAGAAAAAACAAAACAAATCAAAAGAAGAACAAATTTTCCAACCAACATAATAGGAGGGTAACAATGGTTAATACATTACGTATTACTATCTTTAAGTTAGTTATTCAGGACACCAGACATTAGCATTCAATTGTCCAAACATTATTGGCACAAACGTTACTCTTCAATGAACTAAGTAAAAATGGTAGTGTATCTATCTTAACCATCTTATATATATATATATATATATATATATATATATATATATATATACAATTTTTTTTCCCCTTTCCCTTCTTTCTTTTCCCTATTCCAGTCTCTCTTTCCTTTTGACCAGTTTCTTTTTGATTCACCATGTCTATTGTACATTTTGGATCTTATTTACTCTTTCAGTTTCTCATACTAGAGAGATAATACGATGCTTACACATGTGCTTCTGGTTTATTTCACTTATGAGTATTTTCTCGAGTTGCATCCATTTACCTATAAAAGTCTCCAGTTTATCCTTCTTTATGGCTGAATAGTACTCCATTGTATAAAAATACCACATCTTTCTTATCCATTCCTCAGTTGATGGGCATTTGGGTTGTTTCCAAGATCTGGCTATTACAAATTGTGCTGCTATAAACATGGGTGCACATATATCGCTGTGGTACGATGTTTTTAATTCTTCTGGGAAGATGCCCAGAAGGGGAATAGCTGGGTCAAATGGGACCTCCAACCCTAGTTTTCTGAGGAATCTCCACACTGACTTCCACAGTGGCTGTACCAGTCGACACTCCCACCAACAGTGAAGAAGGGTTCCTTTTTCACCACAGCCCCTCCAGCATTTGTTATTAGTTGATTTCTTAATAGTAGCCATTCTTTCTGGGGTGAGATGGTATCTCAGTGTTGTTTTAATTTGCATCTCTCGAATGACTAGTGATGCTGCACATTTTTTTGTATATTTGTTTGCCATTAGTATTTCTTCATCTGAGAAATGTGTATTCATCTCAGATGCCCATTTTTGGAGTGGGTCTTTAAATTTGGGAGGTCTGATTTTTTTGAGTTCTTTATATGTTCTCGATAGTAATCCTTTGTCTGAGGAACAGCTGGCAAACATTTTTTCCCACATTGTGGGTTGTCTCTTCACTCTGTTGGTGGTTTCTCTTGCTGTGCAAAAGCTTTTTAATAAGATGAGATCCCAGTTATTGATTCTTTGGGATAGTTCCCGTGCGGTTGAGTTTTTATTCATAAAGTCTTTGCCTACACCAATGTCTCCAAGGGTTTTACCTATCCTACCTTCCAGCAGATTTAATGTTTCTGTTTTAATATTTAGATCTCTGATCCATTTTGAATTTAGTTTAGTGCATGGTGAAAGATATGGATCTAGTTTTAATCTTCGGCATGTGTAGAGCCAGTTTTTCCAGCACCATTTATTAAAGAGGCTATCTTTCTTCCAGCGAATGTGTTTGGCACCTTTGTCAAAGATAAGGTGGCTTAGTATGTCTGGGGTTGTTTCAGCATCTTCTAATCTGTTCCATTGATCTTCAGGTCTGTTTTTTTGCCAGTACCACACTGTTTTTATCACAGTAGCTTTATAGTATAATTTCAAGTCAGGGATTGTGATGCCCCCTGCCTTGCCTTTGTTGCCCAGAATTGCCTTTGCTATTCTAGGTCTCTTCTGATTCCAAATGAATTTTAGGATTGTTTTCTCTAATTCTGTGAGATATGCTGTTGGAATTTTGATTGGAATTGCATTAAATCTGTATAACAATTTTGGAAGTATGGCCATTTTCACTATATTGGTTCTTCCTATCCAGGAGCAAGGGATATCTTTCCATTTTCTGATATCCTCTTCAATCTCCTTTTTCAGAGTACTGTAGTTTTCAGTATAGAGGTCTTTTACATCCTTCGTGAGGTTGATTCCTAGGTATTTCATTTTTTTGGATGTTATTGTGAAAGGTATTGTTTCCCTAATTTCTCTTTCAGTAAGTTTGTTATTTGTGTACAGGAAGGCTATTGACTTTTGAGTATTGACTTTGTATCCAGCTACACTACTGAATTTGCTTATTAAATCTAGCAGTTGTTTAGTGGAGTTTTTGGGGTCTTCTGTGTAGAGTATCATGTCATCTGCAAATAATGATAATTTAACTTCTTCCTTTTCAATCATTATTCCTTTTATTTCTTTCTCTTGTCTAATCGCTCTGGCTAAAGTTTCCAGAACTATGTTGAATAAGAGTGGGGACAGTGGACATCCTTGTCTTGTTCCTGATTTTAGAGGGAAGGCTTTCAGTTTTTGGCCATTTAATATAATATTGGCTGTTGGTTTGTCATAGATAGCTTTTACCAGATTGAGGTAAAGACCCTCTATTCCAATTTTCTGTAGGTTTTTTATCATGAAAAGGTGCTGGACTTTGTCAAAAGCTTTTTCTGCATCTATTGAGATGATCATGTGATTTTTGTCTTTGGTTCTGTTAATATGCTGTATTACATTTATTGATTTACGTATGTTGAACCATCCCTGCATCCCTGGGATGAATCCAACTTGGTCATGGTGTATAATCTTCTTGATGATTTGTTGGATTCTGTTTGCCAGTATCTTATTAAGGATTTTTGCATCTATGTTCATTAGGGAGATTGGCCTGTAGTTCTCTTTCTTAGTTGGGTCCTTCTCTGGTTTTGGTATCAGGGTAATGCTTGCTTCCAGGAATGAATTTGGGAGTATTGCTTCCCTTTCAATTTCATTGAAAAGTTTGAGAAGTAGGGGCGTTAGGTCTTCTCTAAATTTCTTGTAGAATTCGGCAGTGAATCCATCAGGGCCTGGGCTTTTCTTTGTTGGGAGGTTTTTAATTACATCTTCAATTTCATTGGCTGATATTGGTTTATTTAGGATTTTTAAATCTTCTTGATTCAGCTTTGGTAATTCATACGAATCTAGGAATCTGTCCATTTCTTCTGCATTTTCCATCTTAGTAGAATATAAATTTTCAAAATAGGTATAGATGATCTTCTGGATTTCTGCAGGGTCCGTCGTGATATCACCCTTTTCATTTTCAATTGCATGGATTTGAGTCTTTTCTTTTCTTTTTTTAATAAGGTTGGATAAGGGTTTGTCAATCTTATTTATTCTTTCAAAGAACCAACTTTTTGCTTCATTGATTCTTTGTATTGTTTTTTTATTCTCCAATACGTTAATTTCTGCTCTGATCTTTATAATTTCCTCCCTTGTACGGGCTTTTGGCTTAACCTGCTCTTCTTTTTCTAGAAGCTCGAGGTTCACCCTTAAGTTGTTTATTTGCGCTTGCTCTATTTTCCTGATATAAGTGTTTAATGCTATAAATTTCCCTCTTAGGACTGCTTTCATTGTATCCCATAAGTTCCGGTATGTTGTACTGTCATTATCATTCAGTTGTAGAAAGTGACTAATTTCTTCTTTAATTTCATCTGTGACCCATTGGTTGTTCAGGAGGATGCTGTTTAATTTCCATGTGTTTAGGGAGTTTTTGTGGGATCTTTTGCCATTGATTTCCAATTTCATTGCACTATGGTCTGATAATATGCATGGGATAATTTCAATTCCTTTGCATTTACTTAAGCAGGTTTTATGAGCTAGTATGTGGTCTATTTTGGAGAACGTCCCATGTGCAGCTGAGAAAAATGTGTATTCTGATGTTGTGGGATGGAACACTCTGTAGACATCTACTAAGTCCATTTGTTCAAAAGTTTGGTTCAGTTCTACTATTTCATTATTGATTTTCTGTCCAGTTGATCTATCTTTTTGTGACAGTGGAGTATTGAGATCTCCCAATATAATTGTATTAGTGCTTATTTGATTTTTCATGTCTTTTAGTACTTGTTTTATATAGCTGGGTGCATTGGAATTTGACGCATATATATTTATGATCGTTATCTCTTCCTCTTGGATTGTTCCCTTTACGAGGATGTAATGACCGTCTTTATCTCTCTGAATCCTTCTTGGCTTGAAGTTCACTTTGTCTGCAAAAAGAATAGCTACCCCTGCTTTTTTCTGGGTTCCTGTGGCATGGAGTATTGTTTTCCATCCTTTGACTTTCAGTCTATGAATTTCTTTCTGAATTAAATGTGTTTCTTGTATACAGCATATTGTTGGATCTTGCTTCTTGATCCATTTCGCCAGTCTGTGCCTTTTGATTGGTGAATTGAGACCGTTAACATTGATGGTTAAAACTGATATGTATTGACTTGTCATGATATTTTCCTGTTGTTGGTTCCCACTCTTTGTTTTTCCGCTTTCCGGCTATTTAATTATTTGCCCTGCCTGATGGATTCCTTCTGTTGGGGTTCCTATCTCTTTCTAGAATGTCCTTCAGAACGTTTTGGAGTGCTGGTTTGGTGGTCATAAATTTTCTCAGATGTTCTTTGTCATGAAAGTATTTTATTTCTCCATCAATTTTGAAAGATAGTTTTGCAGGGTACATCAATCTGGGCTGAAAATTATTTTCCTTTAGAGCTTGCAATACATCATTCCAAGCTCTTCTTGAATTGAGGGTTTGTGCTGAAAAGTCAGCTGTGATTCTGATGGGTTTTCCTTCATAGGTGATTTGTCTCTTCTCCCTAACAGCTTTTAAGATTCTGCCCTTCTGTTGAATTTCTGGGATCTTGACTATAATATGTCTGGCTGAAGTTTTTTTTTGATCATGTCTAGTTGGTGTTCTAAAAGCTTCACTTATAGGGGTGTCAAATTCCTTTTCTCTTCCAGGAAAGTTCTCCCTGATTATGTCTTTGAACAAGGTTTTAATGTCGTTGATGCTATCTCCTGCTTTTTCATTTATTCCAATTATTCTTAAGTTGTTTATCTTTGAGTCATCTAGCAGCTGCTGAATTGATTTTTCATGGTCCCTTGCTATTTTTAAGAATTTTTCCATTTCATGATCACTAATTGCAAGCCTGTCTTCTATATCTGAGATCCTGTCCTCGCATTGGCTTATTCTGCTACAAATACTTTCAATGGAATTTTTTATCTCTTGGATATCTGCTTGAATCTGCCTTATGGATTCCATTTCTTTCCTATGCTGAGCATTCATGGTTTCTATAGTTTTCTTAAGTTCATCAATTTTTTTGTCTGTATCAGCTATAGTGTCCTTAAGCATGGTCTTCATTGTAGACATTATCTCTGCAGTTATCTGTGAGATTATTTCTGTTTTAATTTTTTCCAGAACCTCATTCAGTTGCTTTGTTGTTACCACTTCAGATAGGCCAGGTGGGTGGCTTTCGGATTGTCCCACCTCGTTGCTCCCTAGGTTTGCCTTTGGTGAATTGGATGTGTGGGGTTGCATCTTGTTTAAGTGTCGTCTCATTTTTTCTTTCTTTAATTCCTGGGGTGATGTTTGCAAATTACCTATAGTAGGTTACTTTATTGCTAGTGTTTAAGATCTTTAGAAGATGACTACTTCTCTGCAGTATCTTCCAAGTGGAGCTTGCTTTTAGGTTTTGAGCTTTCTGCCAGATCCTACCTCTTCAATTCGTTGGGTATGCGAAGTTGCTACCTGTTTGGCCCAGTCCTTGATTCTTTGGTACTGTGCCACTGTATTTTCTGTGTCCCTTAGTCAATCTCAATCATGAAATATCAGGAAGGAAAGATGTTTAGAACAATTATTTCACATTTGGCTATAATGTTAACTAAAGCATCAAACACAGCCTAAAAAATGACAGACTGAGCTAACCAGTTATTTACCACTTTTAGCTGTATAGAGTTGCGGTTATATAACAAAATCTAAAACACACCAGAAAAATTATATGCAGTATACAAGTCCTATGTATGTCAATTTTTCCTTGAGGAGTTTAAATTTAAAATGAGTTATGGAGGAAATAGAGTATTGGGAGAAGAGTAAGGAATTAGATGTAAGGTTAGAGGACCAAGAGGGATCCCACTAAAATTGGGACACTAGTGCAGAGGACAGGTGGTAAAAAGAGAAGGAAGGGATAAAAGGAAGAACAGATCACAACCACAGTCACAAAGAAGTTAGAGGCGCTGTTTACACTCATATAAAAAACCAGAGAGAATAATGAAGGAAAGAGCAAATACACATACAGAAACAAAAACGAAGATAAATACAATAAAACAGACAGATCAAAAATAAAACCCCACCAAAAAACAAAACAAAACAAAACAAAAACAAAAAAACCCTTCGCCAGAACAAAAAACAAATCAGTGAGAAAAAAAAAATAAATAAAAATAAAAATAAAAAAAAGAATCAGTTCCAGGTGTTGACTCTGTTGTAGGCAGGTACCTTGTGACAGAGTCCTGTTCTGTGCAGGTCCGTCCCAGTAAGCCAGGAGCGCCCTCTGGCGAGCGGTGAGCAGAGGCGCGTACTTTCAGGCAGAGACCAGTCTAGCTCGCCTCCGCTCTCAGTGCCCTTTCACGATCCCTGGGCCTGAGAGGCTCAGTGCGCTGTCGGGAGCGCGGGTTCCCTGCACTGGTTCCCGCTGCTCTGGTTTTTCGCCACACCCCCCACAATGGCGCCGGGCCAGTCGCTCTCTGGCGTGGGACAGGTGTGGCTGAGAGTTCAGTCTCGTTCGCCTGCTGACCTCAGCACACTTTCGTGGGCTTGAGAGGCCCCATGCTGTCCTGTCCGGAGCACAAGTTCAGAGAGCATTTTTCCAGCCGCTCTGAGTTTCGCCACACCCCCCACAATGGCGCCGGGCCAGTCGCTCTCTGGCGCGGGACAGGTGTGCCTGAGAGACCAGTCTCGTTCGCCTGCTGACCTCAGCACACTTTCGTGGGCCTGAGAGGCCCCGCGCTGCCCTGTCCGGAGCACGAGTGTCCAGTGCTGTTTTTCTTTCGCGCCGCTCTGAGTTTCGCCACACCCCCCACAATGGCGCCCGGCCGGTCGCTCTCTGGCGCGGGGCAGCTGTGGCTGAGAGACACTCACCGCCGGTCAGCGCCGTTCTCCGCCGCTCCCCCGCCCCGCCGCTGTCTCAGGATCCTCCGTGGGGGCTCCCTGGGCGCCAGCTGCCACCGTGTGTCCGTAGAATTGAGCCTCCGCGGTGCTGCAACTCCCGGGATAGTAGAAGGTGCGTGCGTGCGGTCTGCTCCTTCTTTCCTTCTTCTTTGTTGGAAGTCACCCGTCACTGGTGCCGGGGGTCCCAGATTGCGCTTCAGAACTTTTCTGGGTTTCGGGGAGGCATCTCCCCCCCCTCCTGCGCTTTCCGGGTCGCTATATTCCCGTGTTCCAATGGTAACTTTTAGAGAGAGTTTCGCTGCCTGCTTCTTACTCATCCGCCATCTTGAGGTCCTCTCTCTTTTTTTTTTTTTTTGTGGGTACCGGGGGGTCGACCTCAGGACCTCGCGCGCCAGCAGGCGCCCATGCCACTGAGCGATATCACCAGCCCCTTTTTTGTATGTGGGTTCCGGGAGTCAAACTCGGGCCCTCGCGCTTGCGGGGCAGGCGCTTAAGCCGCTGAGCCATCTCACTAGCCCTATAATTTTCTTTTGTTAAGTGAACAATTCGATTTAGGTTACTATTATGTTTTATAAGCATACTTTGTGGCATTTCCTCCACAGACAGCTTATGTACTTAAAAATAGAAATAACATTATTTACACTGGACAATTCATTTAAATTTTTATGAGTTTATAATGTTTGTGGACACTGGTTTTAAAATCATTTTAAAAATCATATATTTATAACTCTGCTTTTGAAAATGCAGAAAAAAGATTTTACTATTCCAGAAAATGAAAAAGAAACATATAAACATATTTTAATACTCCAAACTGTCCAGTACCAAAGAGCCTAAGAGCACTTCACTCAGCAATAACACGGTTAAAATTTAACAAGCACCTAGATCCTCACTAATATTATATCACATAGAGGAAAGGAACAGGAACAGCAAAAGGCCAAAAATTTCACCAAAATAAGCTTGCCACAGAACAGATAACCAAAAGTATCATAAGTAAAAACACTTAATGAAGTGATTGTCTGTATGATAGTGAACTGTGGTGTCAATTTGAATAAGACACACCTGTCTGATTGATTTAGCACAGTTCTGGGTGTGTCTGACTTACTGAAGAAGAAAGACCCACCCGGGTGTAGGTGGCACCAACCAATAAGCTTGTAGCTTGGATGGAATGAAAAGAAAAAGAGGTCTGGCTTCTCCTTCTTCAGAGGAGCTCCAGTCTTTGCCATCACTGTTAGATGTCATCTCCAGGCTTGTAGCGCAGACTCTTCAGCCTTCCAGTACAGACCTTTCAGCTTCCAGGAAGGACTGGTATGGGACTTTGCAGTAAGCTCCAGGCCTTTGACTTTTGACTGGATCCTCTGACTCACCAGCACACAGATGGGCCTTTTGCATTCTTCCACACCTGCCTCTGCAGGCGGCCACTGAATGCCTATTTTGTAAATCATATATATATCCGAAAGTTTGTATAGCAGTCAGTTAAAGCAAAGGTACAAAATTTCAGGAAACATGAGACTATATTACAAAGAGTGAAAAATGAGCTGGAAGAGCATAAGGAAGAAGTAGAACGGAACTAAAAATCACATAATTTAAGGATAAGTTGGCAAAAGTCATGCAGGAGAAATACTACCAGAAACGTGGAGGATAACATTGATAATAGCAGACAAAATGTAACGAAATTAAGGAGTTAAACATACTATGCAATGATTACTTAAAAGACAAACATATGCATAAATGATTTTTTAAAAGTGAGAATCAAAATAGTGAAAGTCACCAAATATTTTAAAAACTCAATGCAAGCAAACTTTCATGTTAAAAATAATAATAATGGGGGCCAGTGAGATGGCTCAGTGGCATAAGGACCTGCCTGGCAAGCACAAGGTCCTCAGTTCGACTCCCGGAACCCACATACAAGAAAAGAGCCGATGATATCGCTCAGCAGCACAGGCATCTGCTGGCGCGTGAGGTCCTGAGGTCGACCTCTGGTACTCACGAAAAAAATAATAATAATAATGGATAAATGTAGAAATACAAAGAGCACATGTCCTGTCAGGGTGGGGGGAATGGACACAGAATAATCAATGTGAAGAATAATGAAATCGCTGGACCCTAAAAGATAATAACAGATCTTTTAAATGTACAAGTATAAATATCAAAGTACTAAGGAATGGTTTACACTCCTGGTGCTTCAATATAAGGCTAGTCCCCAAATTTCCATGGGAACACAGAAGACGGGAAGGAATGTCTGCAGTGTCCTCAAAGAAAGAGTGTGACAATGATTTTACATCCACCAAAATTCTAACCCAAGAAAAAGGCAACAGGCTTTATTTCAACATGTGAAAACTCGGGGAATGCAGTGTCTATGAATTCTCTTGAAGAAACTCTTCCAGTAAATTTCAACCATCCAAGAAAAAAAAATTGAGACATACCTGCAAAAAAGACTGATGATAAATATTAATTCCCTTTAACTCCAGGAGTAAAGCTAAACAATTGCAGAGATTACAATTACAGAATAAAATGTGAAATTTATAAATCCTGATGGGATTCTTTCACCTGCATAGTGTCTTTCACATATTAAGTAGAAGTGTGTCTTTCATCTATACAAAATCCTTGAGAATATGGTTGTACATCAAAGATGAAGAAGCAGTGTGATAACTCAATGTAGAAATATAAAGAAGTCACCTTCTGTTTGGCTAATCAAGAAAGGCAAGAGATCTGCAGAACTCAGGTAAACAGCTTCTGATCTTTGTGGCAAAAATTGTATACTTGCTGGTGTGTCTCGTGTGCACTTACTCATAAACTGATCCCAATGGATGCTGGACAGGAGCGTGAGCCAGCCCCCTGTAAATGAGTTTTCTAGGGCATTTGATAAGACACTGAAAACACCCTTCTATTGATTGTCTCCAGGACTTAAGAGGAAGAAGTTCCAAATTACTATTATTAGGACTCTAAAATTGAATGGATCACTAGTTTCATAAAATGCACTTAGCATAGATAAATACCATTAAACCTGTAATCAATCATCAACATATTTATATTTGATGATTTCAGGCATTAATTATTGTTGCTCTTTAAAGTAATGATTATATAGACATTTCAGGATAAATATTTACTAATTCTAGGCAAACGGGAATTTTTCTTGAGTTTTAAAATAAGTTCGGGCTGGTGAGATGGCTCAGCAGCATAAGCGCCTGCCCAGCAAGCGTGAGGTCTTGAGTTCGACTCCCGGTACCCACATATGAAAAAAGGGCCGGTGATATCGCTCAGAGGCAGGCGCGTTCAACCCCCCAGTACCCACAAAAAATAAATAAATAAATAAATAAAATAAGTTCATTGATCCTTATGTTTTAACTATTCAACCATTACAGTTTGGATTCTGATTAAATATATATTTATAATGATAACATTTATCAAGTATTTACTATATGGCATGCATTATTCTAACTGCTTTATACATGTTATTTCATTTTTTATGACATGGGTACTATTACTGAGTATATTTTAACATTGAGGAAAATGAGGTGCAATGCACATAGAATAGTGTTATAAAGTAATAAATAATAGCTCTTGAAATAGAAAACCTGAATTCATGTCCCACCTTTGTCACTTAGTATTATTTTGAAGAAGTTGTACTGAGATTTCAATAGTTTTATCACAGATCTGATGATATTAGTAACACCAGTGATACTAAAAATACTAATAGTCATGTCTACTTCACAGTATTGTTGTAAGAACTTACGTAATGTACATAGAAGTCCTTTAACTACAAAGCATTGTGCCACCTCATCAATACTATTATTAGGTGGTCATATATATTAGGTGGTCACATCATTTTGTCATATCATTTATAATTAGCAATGTTACAAATGGTTTTTAAATCTTTCACCTCAACAGGGTTATATTGTTTTTTAACAGAAGTAAAAATCATTCATTCTACAAATCATTTCTTTCTACAAGATGTATTTGAAATGCTAATCCCTGAATGCTTCAGGGGAGAAGAATTCATATCAGCTCCTCAAGGGATCTCGATTTAAAAAATTTTAAGGACTATAAGAGTGGAATGAATCACCCAGCCAATTGTCAATTGTTAGTTTTTAAATCATAGGAACTGTGGATTTTAAAAGCATGTGCTGGAAAATTCAGATTTGTGTTATTTCCGATATTTTTATTTCCTTTGAATTTTCTCTCTTTCCTAAAATAACTGCATCAACCTAAGAACAATGCCAAGCATAAATGATCCCGAGCAATTAGAAACTGTTTCTCATGGTTATACTGAGTACAAAGTATTTCAATAGTCAAGATAAAGCTTTTCAAGTATTCTGCATGTTTACACTTCATGAGTTTTCTCCTTCAGTTTTCATGGTAAAATTTTTCTCTTGTGTTATAGCACACCCTTCTTTAAAAGTATTTTTCATAAAACAAAGTAATATTTCAGAAAAATTTTTAATATTTCATCTTTAAGTCCTCTTCCTATGTATGCTATTCTCTCTCAAGTTGGCATTAAGGAGAAAAAAAATGCTTTTCTAGTGGGAAATAACTACAGACCATGAGATTTCCAAAAGTATCACTAATGTAGGGTGGATTTAATAAGTGGCAGGGATAATTCCACCTTTGCCTGTGAAGCCGACAGACACTTAGAAATAACAAATATTAGAAGGGTGGGATTTGCTGAGTGTGGTGGTGCACACCCATAACCCCAGCACTCGGGAGGCTGAGGCAGGAGTATTGTGGTGAGTTCAAGGCCAGCCTGAACTCCATAGAGAAATACTGTCTCATATAAAAAAAAAATAAAATGGGTGGGGGGACTTAAGGTCAGTTGTTCTGAGAAATTAAGCCTATTTCTCTAATTTGATACAAGGTTCATTTCATTATATTCCTAGGTTATACAGCTTTCATCTACACTTTTCTTTCTCTCCTTCTCTTGTGTATTTTATGTGGGTATAATATCCCCTCACAAACATCCTTTAAATGGCTAACTGCCAGACCTAGTTTTCAAACCCTTGAACTCTTTTCCCAGTTTCATGCTTTGAATCTGGAAGTGCAATGCATTTGTTTTCTTTGGCATGATGTAGCTTAAATGCCATTCAGTGCTTCTGTGATGTCTGAGTACAGTATAAGGGAGGAAGAGATGTACAAGACATGTTATGAGTGGAGAGAGGGCAATAATGTCATGGAATTTTATTTTTTAAATTTTTTTTTTTGGGGGGGCGTACCGGGAATCAAATTCAGGATCTCACACTTACCAGGCAGGCACTGTGCCACTGAGCTAAATCCCCAGCCTATGGAATTTTAGAGAGCCATCATACACATCATGCTCAACATTTTCCTCTCCACTTTTTATTACTTATCTGCACTTCAGATCCTTTTAGTATATTATTATTTCCACATTCTTTGTTTTATGATTAAAAGAAAACAATATTAAAATGTTTGTCAAGGTAAAACTATCTTCACTTAGGGAAATTTTAAGACATTTTTTCCCACTGTACATAGTGATTCAGTTCTATCCCATAAAAATTCCTAATTCTATTAAAGTAAGTCTTGTCTAAATACCTAAATATCAAAGTTTATATATATATATATATTTTTTTTTTTTTTTTTTTTTAATATGCGGGTACTGGGAGTCAAACTCAGGACCTCACGCTTGCCAGGCAGACACTTATGCTGCTGAGCTATATCACCAGCCCTAAAGTTTCAATATATTGATTATGTCAATACCTGAAAATCTTTACTTCTGTCTTCATCTATACTCTTCCATATTACTTTGCATATTACATAAAATTATTTTTATGATTTTTTCCAAGGTAGATGGAATATATTTCTGTACCTGTTAGTTTTATGTTCAGCTATGTGACCTGCTTTCTGTACCTCTTAGTTTTGCACTCAGTTATGTGACCAGAAGGATGTTATCAATGATGGCATACACAGGATTTGAGGACAAACAGCGTCTAAGTGTCAGTTACAGTTCTTGTACTATGAACAAAGCAAGGTTAGGCTGCCGGTTTTTGAAAGCAGATAGAGCAAGACCACAGATTAGTCATTCCAGCTAAGACTATCCTCTGTTAATCAACACCAGGTCTCATAAACATGTGAACCAGCCCAGATGAGATCAGTAGAACTGCCTAGTCTTCTCAGCTGCTTGTAGATCCTAGAAGAAGCCAAACCAATGTCACAGAAACAAATTACAGAGATAGCTGGGTTGGTGGATGGATGGGAGAGAGAGATTTAAGTGTTATTGTTATTTGTTATGCAAATTTATTGTGGCAATACATACCTGATATCTGTGTGCATAGACACTGTACATATACATATATAAACATACGCACACTCTATAATATAAATATTTAGAAATACTTTGAAGAAGGCCAGTGAGATGGCTCAGCGGTGTAAGCGCCTGCCTGGCAAGCGCGAGGGCCGAGTTCGACTCCCGGAACCCACATATGAAAAAAGGGCCGGTGATATCGCTCAGCGGCACGGGAGCCTGCTGGCACGCGAGGTCCTGAGGTCAACCCCCAGTACCCACCAATTAAAAAAAAAAAAAAGAAAGAAAGAAATACTTTGAAGAGTAAAACTGTTTCTTTTTTCTTTTTTTTTTCTTCTGTGGGTACCAGGGGTCGAACTCAGGACCTTGTGCGCCAGCAGGCGCCCGTGCCACTGAGCGATATCACTGGCCCTTTTTTCATATGTGGGTTCTGAGAGTCAAACTCAGGATCTCATGCTTGCCAGGCAGGTGCTTATGCTGCTGAGCCATCTCACCAGACGAAGTAAAACTGTTTCTGAAGAGTAATGTGCAGCATTTACTTATGTGTAGATAAGTTTTCTGATAAACATAGAAAGTTGACATTACAGGATTGGAAGTTGGCAATTCTTTCTAAAGGCACTTTTACCTAGAATCCCTTTTCCTAAAATGAGTTTTCTAGGGCCGGTGAGATGGCTCAGCAGCATACACGCCTGCCTGGCAAGCGCGAGGGCCCAAGTTCGACTCCCGGAACCCACATACAAAAAAAGGGCCGGTGATATCGCTCAGTGGTACGGGCACCTGCTGGCGCACGAGGTCCTGAGGTCGACCCCTGGTACCCACAAAAAAAAAAATGAGTTTTCTAAATATTCAAACACCCACTCATTGTGTGTATATATTTGAATAATTATCTATACGCTACTTTTTACATTTTTGAGAATATTTTTGTATTAATTATTTAGTTCAGGATGCTTTTGTTTTAATTTTCATCTCTAATAAGTATTAAGTTGGCAACTTTTTTTTTTTTTATGTGGGTACCGGGAGTCGAACTCAGGACCTCATGCTTGCCAGGCAGGTGCTTATTCTGCTGAGCTATATCACTGGCCCATGGCAACATTTTGATCAAGAGAGCAACTCGGAAATTAGAAAGGAGCAATTATGGGTGTGTTCCCATGTATTTTAAATTAATGACAGAAAATACTAGAATGTAGCACAAAAGAGAAAGGGGACAAATGGATCCTTAACTCCATAAGGCTGAAGGGATTATTTTTGATGCATTTTCACATACACTCACAATCAGAGTACATTCAACCCTTGGAAGAATACACATTTCCCATATAAACAGAAAATCCATAAATTAATCCTTGTTTGACAAATCCTTGTTTTATTTTAGATACTTAAGAAGAATGCCAACCGATGCCCATATTCTACATCCTCCTGTCTTCCTTCTCTTGCCACCCTTCATGGGGGGAGATTGGTTCCACAATGGACAGGTTCTTTATAAACTGTAAAATGCTGTACAAGTGCAAAATTTTCAATTTGCTTTGAAATTACAGATCTTTGAAATTTAGACCAAAAGCATATTGAGTTTTGCTTATTCAGAAGGAATGGTGCTTTGCTGAAAATAACTGCAGAAACATCAACAGCACTCGAAATGCAATTCAGTTAGGCTCATTTACATGGTGGTATGGACGGAAATACTCTCACCATGCAATTTAAAATATGCACGGAGATATGTTAAATGACAAAAAGAGTTCAAAATGAGAAAAAATAGAGTTTACAGAAGATGTGCAGAAGGAGGGGAGGGGCTTCTGCAAGTTGCAGCAACAACTTGTAGGTTAGACTGAACCACAGCGGAGTCACTAATCATTGAAGGCTACTTGAGACAATAAAGAATACTAAAGCTCTATTGTGATAAATCAGACACTGCTGTCTACTTATGGGGCTTTCCTCACAGAATCCCTGATCTAACTGCTGAAATGTAATTGGATTGTAGTTCCACTGAAGTAGACAGTGCCATCAAGTGGACGTTGGTTTCAAAACACTCCTCATTGGTACCATCCTATCTTGCTTGAGCGGTTCTCCAATTCACACAGCAAGTTTGCTTTGTACGCACTGCAACTGCTCGCAAGCCCGTACTCAACTCAGAGACCAGCCAGATGACAGCAAGCCAACACCAAATAGTCTTCATCAGCAGAAATCTGGATCAAAATCACATGTTGTGCACACAGAGCAATGACCAAGCATGAGTGGCAGGTTTTGTCATCTGACTTTTAAACATTCAGTGTGCCTTCCAGAAACACAACCGGTCCCAGGACTTTCAAAACAAAACAAAAGTACAATGATTACAGAGAAGTAAGGAACATTTTTTTCCACCATGAAAGCAAGCAAATAGACTTCTGAATGTATATTGAACAAGATTATAATTGTACCACGTGACCTCTGTCCTTAGTGATTGAACGTGATTAAAATTCTACATGTTGTAACAGAAGGATTTTTAAAAGAATAAAATAGTCTATTATTTTTCTGCATACAAGGTAAATTGCACGGTTCGAGTGTAAATAAATACGTAGGTAGTTTATAATTTAAAAGTTAGGCTACATCCTGTCCTAGCTAAATAAATATTTCAAAAATATCCATTTGATATGGCAATACTTCATTAACTTGTGTAATAAAATTCATGTTCTGGGCAGATTCTGTATAATTTCACTAAGCACATCCAAATCGCTGAATTAGCATAGTAGCGATGGCTGGAAATACAATATATTTCTATTTAAAATCAGTAAAACACTGAGACCCTGACTTGCATTCAGTGTTGTCCCTAATTCAGGGATCCTAGTTGCAAATCCAATAAAATGCCCTCTCTATTAAATAGGAGATTTTTAAAAAAAATTTGTCATTTAAATATACAAGTCCGAAAGCACCTGAGTTCATAAATGCTAAAGGTGCTAAAAAAATTTTATCCTAGGGTATGGAGTCCCTTCAAAATAAGTAAGAGTTCTAGTAGCTTTCCTTGGCAATGGGAGCCACAAGAGTGCAGCAATTACAAACACTAAAAATAAAAAACAAGGACAGAAAGACAAAATAAGTTCTACATATCCTGGGCACCAGAATTAAGATAAAGCTCTGCCGTGCCCAGCAGCAGCCCCTCACATGTCTAAACCCTACAAGTGGTTCTACGGTGTTGACAGGGGAGGGAAGGAAGGGGGAGAGCACATTAGTTTTATTGCTGGTGCTGTGAATGCTAGTCTATATATTTTTTGTCTTAGGCTGCTTTTGTTTTTTCTATTTTATTTTCTTGTCTAGTTTAAAACGGTTTCACTATGATGGGGCTAGGTGGGGGTGCTGTTGTTGTCGTTGTTGTTGTAGCTATTATTTTTATTCCTGCTTGGGTTATTAGGTTCTCATAGAACTTTAGCTTGATTATTACTATTTTGCCTTCAGATATTGCTTCTGGTACATTCACTTTTGCTTCAGTTTAATTCAGTTTCATAGTTGGGACATTTGCATTGTGTCCATGTATCCTTCATGATTTTTTGTGTTGTCCATTCTTTCACTTTCTGTGCTTCAGTCTTTCCTGATGTATATCCTTTTTTCCAGCTGAATTGGTATATTGCTTAACAGATCAACTAAGTTCTACAATTTCTGTTCATAGATTCCAGGTCCCTGGTTAAATTGCCCATCTCACTCTCTGTCGTCTTGAGCATAGTAATTACCATTAATCTACAGTCTTGGTTTGTCCCCCACAGTAGTCTGCTTTAACCATGAGGCTATTTCTATCGTCTTCCTCACTTGAACATGCTTCTTGGTGTACTTCATTATTTCTTATGAATTCTAGTCACGGTGCATAAAAATTCAAAAATGTCTGGATGATGATCCTGTCAGAGACCATTCGTCCCACTTTCTGGCAGATTGACTCTGACTTGAGAGCACACAGTATTTACCAGGACTTTTATTCTGGGGCATCTTGTACTCTAATCTTTTTCTCACCAGCACAAAAGATTGTTGAAATCTTTGCTTGATTTTCAATTTTTGGTTACTTTCAAGCCACTTGCTCTGGATAGCTTGCAAATCAACACATTCTTGGAAATGAATTTGCCCACTTTTACCACTTCCAAGACATTTCCCTATGCTTCATTTATTTAAAAGACATTGGTTGCCCTCAAAAGTGTATAATTTTTATGTCTCAAACTCCCTGGGATTGACGAAACTTTGCTAGCTTTGTTGTCCTTCAGATTTGGCCTCGGCCTCTTACACCAGAGTTTAAGAACTAATGAATTCCCCAAGGGTAATGCGGCATGCAGAAAGAGGAGCTCTCCTCAATGATCTTTTTATCTCTGAAAGTCTTGACCCAAGTCCTGGCTTCTGAGAAACTATCTCAATCTCAGACAGATTAAGTCGGTGTGTATACGAGTAGATTCCTTTTCCAACTGATCTTACTGGGAGTGATTGTCTAGTTTCTCCATTATAGCCAAAAGCTGAAGTCTTGGGTTATTGTGGAAATTACTTACAAAATAAATCAGAAGAAAAGAGAGAAAATCAATGGCTTCTAAAGAGTGTACAAAAGAAAGAAATGTATATGATGGTGACATCCAGTCATTCTTCCTCTCCACAGAAAATGGCTGTAATCTTTGACACTGCCCCATTGTGCCAAATCAACTACTGGATTGATGAGCTGATCCCACCAACTAGTTGGATATCTTTAATTTGTTGAAATATACAGCCCAATCATGAAAATCTCTCCAACTCCCTTCCAGCTTCTTAATGTATTAAGTAATCAATGATCCTTTAATGGCTTTAGAAGCTTATTCAATGCCACATGTTAACAATTCCAATTCATTGTTGATCAAAGCTGTAAATAAAAGTCAAGGGGAAAATCCTCTTAACTTTCAACATTTCATTCATCCAAAAACTTGTCTCAGCTTTTGGTAGCATTCCATAGTGGTGTTTATTTAGTGTTTCATGAAAGCCATTTCTATTTTCAGAGAAGTGGATGTAGGAGAGCTGCATTTAAAAAAAGATTACTTCTACTTCCTTTTTCAATTTCGGAGTTATAAAGCTTTTCCTTAATCCTCTGTCACATAACCTAGATTCAAGACTATTTCATGAATTTAACACTTCGACAAAAAATATTCCTAAGTAATCTGCTATTCTTTGGTGACTTAATGAGTAAAATCACCTAGTAAATGGAATGATTAACAAAGCTGTAAACAAGGGTGTGAAATTGTATTCATGAGAATGTGGCATTCCTCATAAGTCCTATCACTGCTCAGGGACCTGCCATCTACTAAGGCTAGCTCCTGTTGGCAGCAGTGTTTCACTGGGATATGTCACATTTTCCACAATTTAATAGATTTTCCTATAAAATATTCAATATACTTTTATTTAATGCTTATAGAAGTAGACAGAGCCTATCAAACTAGGTTTTAATAGGAAAGATAAATCATCTTTTAGCTTCTTAAGTTTCTCTAAAATGTCTTCCCTTTTTCCTCTTCAGCAAATATCTAAACCAGGTATTTACTTTGTTAATAGACCAATACTCTCTACTCAGCTACTAGTCATTCTTCTCAGAATTGCTCCCATAAACACACAAAGAAAAAGTGTTTACTCTTTCTCTTATAAATATTGGATAGGAAAAGGTTCATATTTTTAAATTTTTTAAATCTCTAATTTCTGACTAAGCATTAAAAACTGTTACCATAGGCCAAAGTTCACTTAACTAACCTTCTAACTAGTACATTACTGAGGTTTCATCTTTCTATTCTTGCTTCACTTTGTCCTGCTATCAAATGATATTTTTAACACAGAAACTTCTTTTTAAGCAATGGAGTTAAGTTTTTTAAACCCAGCCCTTCTATAAAACATCTACAAATGTAGAAGAAAAAAACATAAAAAAGATCATAGATATGTGAAATAATGAGAAGTCTCCAGAACCCTAAACCAGAACTCAATTCTTCTGCGTGTGCCTTTGACTCCCAGTGACTCAGTGTAAGCCATCAGCGGAGCCCTTTGAGATGCTGCCCTTCCACTGCAGGATGTCTTGCTCCACTTTGGGCCACTGGGTGTACAACAAGCTACTGGTCCATGTCTCAACAACTGTGAAGAATCAAGGAAAACACATACCATTCCCTGAAAAAGATATTAGTAATAAATTCAAACCTGGACACAGAGTTGAAACAGCAGAACATCAAAGACATAAGGAAAAAACTTATAATAATTTCAAATGATCTATCAACTTTTTGTGAAATTGCTGAATGATTGCCATCACTTACAGATAACAACCAAGCAGTCAACCTGAGATGGATGACTTTTATCAAACTGTACCAATCCTATCTAACTATATTTTTTCCACCTTGCCCAATAAATACATCTACTCAATTTATGGACCTTTGCCGGCCATGTGTGTTCTACACTCATCTTCTTGTCTGCCCTCTTCCAGAATATTCAAGTCTTTGCTTCCATCACCTAAAATCTTACCTACAGTGAAAATCACATAAAGTTCTCACCTCCACCTTGAGACCTTCCCTGATCATGCCACCCACTTTGTCACATAAGTGCACAATGTCTAGCATTACCCTTATTGGTGGGTGCGGGTCCCCTTGCTCAATGGAACTACTCTGATGACACATCTGATGACAGTTGCTTAAAGCTATGGTTTTGACTCTTTAATGTATTTATGAGATTCAGTGTTTTACATAATTTCTATCTCTCCTTTTTTGCTGAAAACATATTAAAAATCTAATATCATCTATCTATGCCATTTTATAGACAAAGGAGTATTTTTCCTGTTTTGATAAAGGAGACTTTAACAATGGCAGTCTAATAAAGACATAATGTCATATGAATTTTAAAAATTTACTTAATATGAAGCTCACTATATTGCTCTTACTTTTCTCCCCCAACTAAATATAACTAATAAATTCTCAAACAACAGCCCCCACTGCATCCAAGACAGTGTGTAGAAATCACTGCCATACTATTACTTCCTTCCTATAGCAAAGGTAAAATAAGTGTCAGACCACTGTTAAGTAATCAAATCATAATTATCCTCCATTCTTCCTATGTTCTTACTATGATCACTCCAGTCAGGCCACTGGGAACATTTTACATATACAGGTTACCAATGCAAAGAATATTTTGTCTTTTCAACATTTTTAACTGAAAGTGTTCTGTGCCCCCTTGTTGAAAAAAGTCTTCACTTGCAATTTCATTGCACATTCTAAAAGTAGACTTCAAAGTCTACTTTCAGCTTTCCTTTATTGTCTCATGTTGACCTTTCTTACTTCTTTCTTTTTATTGTAATTCCAAATGTATTTACTATCTTCTAACACACTCTTCTCTATACTAGCTTGTATTTTACTTCTGTGGTTTGTTTATTTATATTTAGATGCTTATATAATGTTAATCACTTATTTCTACCCAAACTTTTCGTATGCCAAAATATTTTCCCTAGTGCACTTAGAATTATTTTTGCAAAGTTAATTTTCTATTATTAGAGGAATACAAATTCATTCCAGAACTTTTTAATATATATTTTTACAATTAAAGAAAATGGCTCACTATTCTTACTTCCAAAAAATTGTACTAACATTTTGATATATGTATTCCCTTATAGATTTTCCTAGATGTGAACATTCTTCCCCAACAGATAAAGGGTATATATTTAGCTATCTATCTGATACAATTAACAAAAATATATTCAAAGGTTCAAGATAAAAAGCATACAAAGAGAGATTTTATTTAGAGGCAATATATCCCATTATTGTCTATTACCATTGTTTGAAAATAAGCCAGTAATTCAAGTCACATTGTATGAACTTTAAAGATGAAGGAACTTATGATCTAAGTTCCAAGGCAGTGAAAATAATCATTACCTTGATCTACAAAACTGATTTTGAGGGTGGAAAAGAAAATACTTTTTGCTTGACAAGTCTTCTCATAGTATTCCCACCATAAAATTAATTTAGTTAGTATTAACTGCTACACAAACATATCACCAATTATTGATTTTAGAGTTTGCAATATGCTTGACACTCTGCCTACTTTCTTCTTGGACGGAAAGTAGTCTAGAGCTCTTCTGGGGGGACGATGTAACTCACATATCCATTCCCTACATGATTGCCCTACCCTGTACATAACTCAACAGACATTGCCAGTGGGACCAGTTGTCAGCATCAGAATCTTCAGAGATCAAAGATGGTCAACACATAAAGTTCTCTTCCTTGTGTTTGATTTATTTTTATTTTTCTTGGAAATTGGCTCAGAAAATGAATAACATCACTGTGCAGGCCAAATTGTCCTGTAAACTCAGGGTGGAGGCCTCCGCTAAAATTGCTATCTTGGACCACATACCAAGAGAAGCAATGGCAAATGACTGTGTAACTTTTGAAAGAGAAAGACCTTTGCTTTTCCAGATCTGAAGACTTTTGGTCTTGGATTTCTATGTTTTGAGATATATTTACCTCCTTTTTCTGCTTATTTATATGTAGTGTGTTTTTGTTACTTGCAAGCTATGAGTGAATATGGTCCAAGGAGGAAAACAGATGAAGGGTTTTGTCTGACCTGAAGAAAGATAAGTGGAGATTCAAGAAAACATCTCAAGAAATGGGAGAGGAAAATGAAAAAGAAGGAACAGAATTAAAGGAAAGGGAATCCTCTTTACACAGAGAAGCTTTTCCTTGGCCTGGAAATCTTTTTACTGTTACTTATATTATGGTTACAACTTGTTTTAATGTTTTACTTTTATTAATACATGTTTGTAGTACATATTATCACTTGTTAAAGCAATACAGATGAACATAAATAGCAATTTCAGCCTTCCTGCTGCGGGCAGCACCTCAAATCTCAGTTCAGTTCTTTTACAGCCTTGTCAGACTGCAGGAGATTTAAGCATCTTGAGCTCTCAATTTCTAGCTTTAATTTTTCTGGTATTCCCCCACCCTTTGATTTCTTCTAGTTGTATTTGCAAAACAAAACAAAACAAAACAAAAAAAACCATTTTCTGGTTCCTAAGGCACATAAATATTCTAGTCCTCCATTAGCATTGTATCTGTCCCTAGAGGTGGGAACTGAATCCTACTCCCAAGCTAAGAGTTTTAAAAACAGAAATCTCAGGTCCTGTTTCCTTCTTCCAGGTGTCATTTCCTTCTAATTTTTTCCTGCTTTTCTTCTCTAGCCAATGTCATCATGTAGTTGTTTTATTTACGTTTTTCAAGGGTTCATAGTTTTTAATCCACCACCAGGGGTGTTGGCCTGGTATAAAAGTACTTGGGCCTATTGGAAGCAGAATGCTCCACAAGTATTTTGGTAGTTTATCTTTTGCAGTCATAAGTCTTTTCCTTTGTTTTAACTTCTGAATCATGAGAAAATTACTTGGGCCTAATGGAAACAGTATGCTTCACCAAGTCTTCTGATAGTCTATTTTTTTTTTTTCAGTCATAAGTCCTTCTCTTTGTTTTAGTCTCTTACTCATGTGGCATAACTCTTTAAGTAATGATTTTCATGATCTGTATAAATGAGTAGTATATTTGCTGAATTCAATTGTTATGGTTGAGATATAAAACATCCTCCAGAATTCTTATGTTTTCGTCAGTGGGCTTTTGGAAGGTGATTATATCAAGGAGCATTGTACTCACTGATGGGTTTATTCATTGATGAGTCCATAGCTAAATGTGCTATTAAGAGGTGGGACTTTATTGGAAGAGGTGGGTTATGGGGTGTGTGACTTGGAAAGGTCTATTCTTGTCACTGGCGCTTACCATCTCTCTTTCTCTGCTTCTTTGCTATCATGGGTTGAGCAGCTTTTCTTCACCAAGCCCTTCCACCATGCCATTTCTGCCTTGGAGCTAGCCAACCATTTGTGGACTGAACCCACTGAAACTATAAGTTTATTTTGTCCAAACAATGGGAAAGTGACCAATACACCAAGAATTCTCTAAAAGGGCATTCTATTCCCTTCCTGCACAAAATGCAAACTTAACTAGTTAAATATGTGTATCACAACTGGCACAGAATAATATAGAGAAAAGTATTAAAGAACCAGGGAATGAGGGAATATTCCTACTGAATTTAACAAGTTCATGAGATATAAATTTAAAAACTCAAGCTATGACCTGAAAAACAGAACTGACCAACATATTTTAGCAGACTATAGTTAAGGCCACTTCACATATGCTTTTGTTGATCTGGATAGATCATCTTCTTATGAAGAAGGGGGAAAGAGAGTGAAAAATAAAATCTAAAGTGAAACTTTTATTAAGAACTCAGTAAAAATAATAAATAAAGTGGATACAAGAAAATAATTAAAGGGCCGGTGAGATGGCTCAGCAGCATAAGCACCAGCACCAGGTCCTGAGTTTGACCCCTAGTACCCACATAAAAAAAAAAAAAAAAGAATTTAATAATGATATCATTTTACAAAGATTTGAGAAGGCATGATGGTGTAGACACTGATAATTAGCAACCAGGGGAACTATTTCTACAGCTGACAGTTCTTAGAATCCAGAAATGTCAGCTATGTGGAGAGGGCCCATCACAGGATTTCCACAAAGTCACACAAGCTAGAAATGGGGGTGACATAAAAACTAATTCTCCAATCTCATTTCCCTCCTTCCCTCCAATCTCCTACTGCTGTTCCTACTAGCTGAATCCAACTAGAAGCCAGAAGGCTCTCCAGCCTGCTGGTGTAGTCCATACACAGGGTGTTCCCAGGACACACCGTGAGGGCACACTACATAAAGAGTGGCTTTGTTGGGAGCCTTTTTCTTACTGCGCCACCAACATGGCGCGGATAGCCTGCTTCCTATCAGCTGATCAGCCTATGTTCCGCATTTCTATGTTCCCTTATTAGGGAAGGTTTTGGGCAGCGGGCGGATCCCTGCGGCGGCGCCCAATGGGTGTGCTATTCGTGGCAGAGGGTGATTGGAGATGGATTCCTATATAGGAGAGTGCCAGGGGGAGAAGAAGAAGCTGGAAGAAGCTAGCTTAGCTTGAGAACCGGCTTGGGTGCGACTTCGGTCCCTGTACAGCGTTAATAAATTGTTAATAACAAGTTCCACTTTCGTGTGTTCCTTGCTGGCAAGGGCGCGCAACATGGCTCTAGTGAATCTAACAAAAAGAGCCCTCAGCACAGATCTTGTAAATATTTTACTGCAGATGGAAAAGAACTTCATCCTAATGCAAAAAAAGTACAGACTTCTGAAAAGTGTTTACTGTATGAATCAGAATAGCATTTTAAAATATGTTTGACATTTTCCACAGGATATGAAAACAATCTCTAAGAAAAAGAAACAGAAAGATTATAAGTGGAAAATAAGATTGAGAGGTCAGTGGAGTTACCTTCCTAATCAATAGAGTGACTTAAAAATAATTAAAAATGAAAAAGCCAAAGCAATAACCGAAAAAGTTGACATGTAAGTAAATCAAACAAGTTCTAGTCAATGTGCGGAACCATTTGATGTGAAAACCTTTTCTTTCACTTTAAATATAAAATCATATTTAATATTATATTGACAGAATGTAACCAATAAAATTTATCAGACTTAAAAGTGAAATCAACACATCTCTTATGTCAGAAAGCAAGAGGATGCTTAAAGAATAGTATGAACTGAAACAGATGTTTTACAAACAACTGAATTCGATATATCTGAATGGGCTTCTCTTTGGACAACTTCACCAAGATATTCACCATGGCTAAGGACTAAATATGAGTAGGAACTGAGCTTCCTAAATAAAGAAAAAAATCTGCAAGAGTTATCTTGTCCATTCTAACAGACCAGAGAGACTGTCCACTGGTACCTTGGAATACACATCTATGACATCTGATCTTCATGGATCATAGGAGAATTAATTGTAATTGATGGAAATAGAAAACACAAGCTTGTGGCTGCCATTTCTGAATATACAAATGTACTCAGTTTCAGAAATACAAACCTTAGTTATTTGCCTAAAAATTTTTGGAAGGGCACCCTCACCATTCAGGTCGCTCATTCCTCCAATAGAAAAATAACTCCCAGTGATCAGGAGTTTATAGTTAAAATTTCAGCATTCACAGAGGAAATGCACTGACTGTGCTGAAGTTGGCAACTGAAAAAATGGGAAAAATCACAGTCCTTCATCAATCCTTTTAAACAAATCTAAAAGATATCTAAAACCACATTTATAATGTTAGAAGGTGCAGAAAAAAACCCCAAGCAGCTGTTGCCATCTCATTTTTGACAAAGGGGCCATTAACATACACTGGAGAAAAGATTGCCTCTTCAACAAATGATGCTGGGAAAACTGTAATCCACATGGAAACGAATAAATCTAGATCTGTGTATCTCACCATATACTAAAATCAAATCAAAATGGATCAAAGACCTAGATACAAAAACAGAAACACTGAATCTGCTGGAAAAAAATTAATAAAACTCTTAGCAACCTAGATATAAGTAAGGACTTCCTGAACCAACCCTCAACTGCACGAGACACAACACGAAGAACCAAGAAATGGCTCTGTATCAAATTAAAAACCTTCTGCACAGCAAAGGAAATAATCAAAAGAATGAAAATACAATCTACAGAATGGGAAAAAGTGCCAGCTATACCTTGGACAGTTGACTAAAATCTAGAATATATCAATAACTCAAAAATTCAGACCTCCCAAAATGAAGGACCAAATTTAAAAAGTGGGCTATTGGGCCAGTGAGATGGCTCAGCGACTTAAGCGCCTGCCCGGCAAGAGCGAGGGCCCGAGTTCGACTCCCGGAACCCACATACGAAAAAGGGGCCGGTGATATCGCTCAGCGGCACGGGCGCCTGCTGGCGCGCGAGGTCCTGAGGTCGACCCCCCGGTACCCACAAAAAAAAAAAAAAAGTGGGCTATTGAAATGAACAGATACTTATCAGAAAAAGTACAAATGGCCAATAAATAAAGGAAAAAAAAAAAACAGTTCAGCATCTTCCACTATAAATCAAATGTAAATTAAAATAAGACTGAGATTTTACCTTACTCTGGTAAGAACGGCTATTATCAAGGATGCAAAGAACAGCAAATGCTGGTGAAGTCATAGAGAAAAAAAGGAAACAGTCTACTTTGTTGGTGGGACTGTAAACTCGTGCAACCACTATGGAAATAGATATGGAGATTTTTGCAAGAAATGAAAAAGAGAAATTATTTGACTCAGTTATAAGTCTTCTGGATATCTTCCTGAAAGAACTGAAGTCATCATAGCACAGTGATACGTTGTAACATCACAACTCACGTGGCTAAATCATGGAAGTGCCTTATATGCCTGTTAACAGCAGAATGAATAAAGCAGATGTGGTATTTACACACAATAGAGTACTATTCTGCCATTATGTATCACAAACATATAATAATAAATTTTTCTACAAAGGTTTAAAAATTATATTCAGAGATGAAAGTAATATAACCAACATTTAAGAAAAAAACATAACTAATAAACATGAAAAAACAATCAGATATGAAGAAGAAAATGTAAATTCTAGAGTTAAATAATGGAATCCATTAACATTAAAAATTTTGAAATTCAAGCGGCTAAGTTGAACTGGTTTACAACATCAAGGAAATGGATAAAATGATAGGTAAGTATAAACAAAACATTAAAAATTTAGCAGGGCCAAATAAGGTGGATAAAATGTGGGAAGTTGAGATCTAAATGATGAAGTGTTCCAGTTTATTTTTAATACTGCTGTAGGAGAGGTTCCAGAAAATGAGAGAAAAGCAATATTTAAAGAGATCATGCTGTAAATGTTCCAGAGTTGAGGAAAACACAAAAATCAGATTAAAAACACTTGTCAAGTCCTGAATAGAATAATTGAAAAACAAATGCATATGTATATTAGTTGACTGTATCATCACAAAACTGCAAAACATCAAGAATAATGATAAAGTAACAAAAACTGAAGAGTATGCAGATCTTCCAGTAATGATCACCAGGCTGGTGACTGATTTGCCGTGAGCAATGATCCACTCTGAGCCGAACGAGTAAAACCTTCTCGTTGCTGAGGGAAAGTAACATCATCCTTCTACTCCAAACTCATTTTCATTTAATAGTAAGGATAAAATTAACATTTTCAGATACATACTCTCAGTAAGAGATTGTGCTTATAAAAAGAACTATTTCAGAAGAAAGTACTTTGGCAGAAAGGAAGTTGAATCTAGAGTAAAGTTCAGATGTAGTGTTTATTTTTAAATCCTCATTATCTCTGAGCAGAATATATGATGTATCATGACATTGAGACATGGGTAACAATTTACAGGTAATCTTTAGAGCAGTGGGAATGATTTTTTCTCTATGGAGGAGGGAGGATTGTCTCTACTTGGCAATGTCTGCAAACATTTTGTTGTCACACATTTTGCTCCACACTGAATTAGGAACATGCTATTGTCCTTTAGTTGGTAGAGGTTAGGGACGTGGCTAAGCATCCTACAGAGCACAGGAAAACCTTCATATCAAACAATTATCCAACCCAAAATGTCATTACTGCCAGCAGTGTGAAACCCTGATTGAAACAAATAGAACAGGAAATATAACTTTGTAACAATAGAAGGAAGGGGGAAATACAAATGTCCAAAGATGGTATGAGTTCAGAGAAATAAAGGACTTACATGATAAAGAAATAAGACAGAAATAAAATCATTATCAAAATAAGTAAAATAACGTGTTTAAAAGGCAGATATTCTCAAAGTGAATAAAAATGAATAAAAATTTAGCTATTTACAAAGATATTTAGGACTTAATGACATAAGTCTTAAACAGTGCAGTGATGGCAAACCTGTTAAAGACCACCTGCCCAGACTGCAACCCAAAACCCAGTTATTTATCACAAAGTTTCAGCACTGCAATTAAACCTGTAGTATCTGATGCTTGGCTGCTGGGGTGACTTGGCTCACATGAGGACAAAAGTGTCCACTGTGACAAGCATGCCATGGGTTCAACACCACTGAAGTAGAGGAATGAAAAATGATACTAATGAATAAAAGGACAATATTGCAAACAGTATTACCATTAGGTCAAAGAGAATGCAGAGCAGAAAGTATTATTATGTATAAAAGTGGACATTACTTGATGTTATAATTGTAAACCTATATGCAACATACAAGCCTGAAAAATATACTAAGCATTTTTTGCCTATATTGTTTGATAATACACCAGTATTACTTCCTTCAACTGTAATCAGTGCCTAATGCTGATCATTATGGTGGGAGGGACAGAGGACTTCTGAGAGCAAAGACATGTTTAAAATTGTGACAGTTTTTAAAATGCGCTGAAAGAGAAATTCTTTGATCTGTACTCAAAATTATAGGCCCTCAAACTGAAAAACAACTTATACAAGGAGACAATGCTAAAAAAAGTATAGAAATTTTATCTCAGACAACACCTTCCAAGTGATATGGTATATAAAAAAATATTTATTTCATATTCACTGTCCTTAGCTTACTTAGTTATACTAAAAGAAACCTTGGGAATTTATTTATTCTTAAATTATCAGAAGTCCTCATATAACATTTATTCTGCTATTAAAATTATTTTACTCTATTTAAATATCTTTAATAAAGTGTTCATATTTTATATTTTTTCTGTACCATTAACATTCTGAGGGAATATATCCCAATACCTTGAATTCCTCAAATTTTAAAAATACAAGTATTATTTTATAAATGCTCAATTTATTCCTTCTTTATGCATAATGATAAAATATAGTATAGTAAACACATGAACCAGTAACATAGTAGTCTGTCGTTATCAAGTATTGCATACTCTACATATTTGTATTGCTACACTTTTAAATGACTGGTAACACAGTAATCTTGTTTAACTGCAGTGCTATGTGGTGCGTGACTGTCTAGAGTCTTTGTTTCCTATTTAGCTTTATCACTAGACACTCCCTTCCCACAATGTGCGAGTTACCCAGTCTCTTCACATCCTCACCAGCACTTGGTGGTGCTGCTATTTTTTATTTTAGCTATTATCATAGATTAGTAATGGTATCTCTTGACTAATTATGCTGAACATAATTTCATGTGCCAATTTTCCATCTATATTCTTCATCTCTGACATATTTATTCATCATTTTGTCCATTTTCTACTTGAATTATTTCCATTTTTACTGTTGAGTTTTGAGACTTCTTTATATTATGTATGTAGTAGTTCTTTGTTGGACATTGGGTTGGCAAATACAGTATTTCCTTTCAATACATAGTTTCTCTTCTCACTCCCTTATCAGGATCTTTTACAGAATTAAAAGTTTCAATATTAAGGCAAGTATGGGGGCTGAAGCAAAAGGATCACAAGTTCGAGCCCCGACTGGGAAATTTAGCAGCTCTGTAAGACCCGGTGTCAAAAGAAACAGGAAGTGAGTGCTGGGAATATAGCTCAGAGTGGGGGCCCTGGGTTCAATCCACAGTACAGCAAACAATCGTAATAATAATAATTTTGATGGAGTAGATATTATCAATTTTTTTCTTTAATGTGTTATCATATTTGTTTCAAGTCTAAGAGCAATTATCTTTAAATTTAGAAGATTTTACATTGTTTTATTCCCTAAGCTTTAGTTTTACATTTTACAATTAAGTCTGCGGTCCATTTTAACTTTCGTTTAAACTTTGATATAACATTTATGTACTTTTATATCAAAAACCAGGTGGTTTCTTTTGCCTTTTTCTTTTTTATTTCTTTCCTTTTTTTTTTGTCTATGAAATCTGATTGCTCCAGCCCCTCTTGTTGATATGGCTTTTGTCCATTCTTCAATTGAATGGCTTTGCATCTTTTCAAAAATCATTTGACATATTTATGTTGATATTTTTCTGTCCTGTTCCATTGATCTATGTCTCTATCTCAATGCCATTACAGTGAAGTCTTAATTACTGGTGCAAGATTTAAATCAAGTGACAGATTTCTCCTACTTTAGCATTCATTTTCAGCATCATTTTGGTGTAGTAGTTCCTTTGCTTTTCCATAAAAATTTTACAATTATCTTGTGTATATTCACAAATTTTTTTTTTAGTATTGAGATAGGAATTGTGTCAAAAACTCTACATCAATTTGGGGAGCCCTGATATCTTAATTATTAAGTTACAGTGTGTACTTCTGTTTATCTAATTACTTAAGCCCTGAGTACAGTATATACTTCTATTTATTTGGATCTTTGTTGTTTCTTTCATGAACACTGGATAATTTTCATGATACATGTCCTGGAAAAGTTTTGGTTTTGTTAGATTTACACCAAAATATTTATATTTCTCTCTCTCTTTCATCCCATGAGTGATGTATTTTTAATTTTGGTGTTCATTTTATCATTGTTAGTATACAGAACTACAATTTTTCATATTCATCTTGTGAATTCTCCCCTTGGTGAACTCATTTATTAGTTCTAGTAGGGTTCTTTTGTAGTTTCCTTGGGATTGTGTACATAGACAATCATGTTATCTTACAAACCTGGCAGTTTTCTTCTTCCTGTAATCTGCCTTCAGAATATCTGTTTAATAAAAGAGTGGACAGTAGATAAACTTGCCTTGCTCTTGGTTTTTAAAATGCATTCAGCTTTTTGCTGTTAATTAAAATACTAGCCATGAAAGCATGTCAGCGTTGAAATTTCTGAGAAGTTTTAAAATTATATATTCAATTCTCTTAATGAGTACACAAATCATTCAAATTCAAATTATCTATTTGTATTGGATGAGTTGTGGTGGCTTGAGCTTTTTGAAACATTGGACCTCTTTGTCTAAGTTGTTAAATATATGCATGTATTATGCATGTAAAGTAGTGTGTGTGCACATGTGTGTGTGTGTACTAGGGATTGAAGCTAGGACTTTTATACTGAGCTACAACCTTTTTATTTATTTTTTTTTATTTTTAAACATAATCTGGCTAAGTCCCTAGGTTGCCTAGAGTGCTCCAACTTGTAATCCTCTTGCCTCAGCCTGGAGCGTTGCAATTATAGGCTTGCACTTCCACACATGGCATATTCCTTTATTCCTTTGGTGTCTGTAATGTTAATAATGATATTCTGTTTCATTCTGGATATTGGTAGCACAGCTCCTCCTCTATTTTTCTGTTAATCTTGTTTGTCAATTTCACTGAATTTCTAAGAATCATCTTTTTGTTTCATTGATTTTCTCTATCATTTTTCTGTTTTCAATTTCATTGATTTCTATCTTTATCTTTATTGTTTCCTTCATCCTGCTTGCTTTGAGATTAGTTTGCTCTTCTTTAGCTATGTTCTTGAAGTGGGATACTAGATAAATTCTTTACATTTTTTTCTCTTTTCATTTGGTGAATGTGTTAAATTAACCGCTTAGTATTACTCTTGCTCTAGCATACAAATTGGATCTGTCCTATTTTCATTTTCATCCATTTCAGTGTTGCGTTTTCCTCCTTTGAGGCTTCTCCTTTGACCCACAGATTATCGAGAAGAGGAGTATATTTTTTCATTTTCAAGTGTTTAGAGATTTTCCTGTTATCATTCTGTTATTGATTCTAGTTTGATTCTATTTTGATCTAAGAACATATTTTCTATGACTTCAGTTATTTCTCTTCTGCTGGGGCTTGTTTTATGTCCCAGTAAATATTCCATGGGCTCTTAGAAGGATATATTCTCATGTGGATTTCTCTGTAAATGTCAATTAGGTTTTATTGGCTGATGATGTTATTGAGTTGTTATATATACTTCTTGGTTTGCTGTATTATTGCTCTCTCAATTGTTGAGAGAGTGGTGTTGAAGTCTGTAACAACAATTCCTGGATTTTTCTATTTGTTTTTCAGTTGTGCCTGTTTTTCTTCATATAGTTTGTGATTCTTTGCATATACAAGTTGGATTATTTTAGCTGGCTAGGGGTATAGCTCAATGGTAAAGTAGTACTTGCCTAGCATGTGTGAGACCCCAGGGAGAAAGAGGGAGATGGGAGAGAGAAAAGGAGAGGGAGAAGGAGAGGGAAATGGGAGAGGGAGAGGGAGATGGGAGAGGGAGACTAGCATGAGAAGAGAGGCAGGAGTGAATATTTACAAAGGAATGTGAAGAAGCTCTTGGAGATGGTTGATTTGTTGTGATTGTGGTGAGGATTTTAAGGCATACACATACTAAAATTTACCATATTGTACACTTCACATATGTGTCTTATTGTTTATCAATTATAGCTTTAAAAAGCTATTTCAAAAGAAAAACATAAAAGCTTAGGGAATAAGTAATAGGAAAAAATATAAATTAGAATAGAAGATTATCATTACCCCAGGAGGGAGGTGCCTGCGAGAAGAGAGTAAGTCCGCGCTCTGCGCATGCTTCCTCCACTGCCCCCAAAGGCAGTGTCTGCAAGAGGAGTGTAAGGACACACACCTGTAGCAGGTGGACTGACCAGAACCCCGAGACACAGGACAACAGCAGGCCCCAGGTGCACAGACGCACACACACCTTTGGAAGGCAGAGTAATCAGCCAGACAAGCAACATGGAAGTGTCTGAAGCAGCAGTGAGGAGCCAGCAGTTGGACTCTGGAGAACTCCACCGACAGAAGACCAATCCCAGCCCCCACATCGAACGGCCAAGATCAGCTCTATACACAGCACATTTCTGGGAGTAAATATGAACGCTGTCACAGAACTGTAAACACCAGAGGTATTTTACTACTTTTATTTCTCTTGTTTGTCTGATTGGCTATCCCTTTCCTGTCTGGTTGCATGTCATTTTATTTTGTTCTGTATTCTGTGGTTGTTTTTGTATTTGGGTTTTGTTTTGTTTTCTCTCCTTTCTCTAGTCTCCTTTTTCTTTCCTTTCTGCTTTTCTTTTTCATTCTCTTTCTCTCTCTTCCTTCTTTTTTTCACTGTTTTTTTCTTACCTTTCTTTCTCATTTTCTTCTACTGATCCACATTCTTTCCCCAACTACTTCTTGAATTCAAACTTTCAAGTGAGTAAACATTGTGTCTGCCTATTCTGATTACTCCTTCTCATTCTATTTCATTTTTTCCTCCTGGGTCTTCCAGTTTCCCAAAACTTGGGTGATCATCCTTTGACCTCCAGCCTTGACTCTACTGTATTTGACCTCATTCATCACTTTAGCCTGTCCCCTACCAATCTTAACCACCCTGACCCCCTGCAAAAGGATAAAATCACTCCACTAAGGGGAAAAGCACTGCATACAAGTGCACAGTATATGTTTGATTTTGTTACATAGCTTTAGAGTTTGCTCTTGTGGTCAGAGGTAGCAGGTTAACGGTTACCATAGTTTGTCAGTAGTTAAGCTGTACTTGAAACTATTGTTATAACTAACTGTACTACTTCAGCTAGGATGTCATACATGTTTTAAACAGTTTTTCTCCTTCATATGATAATGCTGTGATTGTATGGGATCATAATCACCACCACAGCCCAGCACCAAAGGATTGGGAGCTGAGCCAAGTAGTAATTTTGTATCCTTTACACATTGGAAAGGTAGGTTCTTGGTATAGCTGTAAAGAACCACCTACATCTAGAGGACATCCTCAAAGAACAGACATCTCCTAGGGAAGCCTCAATACTAGTGATAAAGTTATATATCATAAGAAATCAGCAAACATTAACATAGAAAAAAAATAAAATAAAATAGAATGACAAGACACAGAAGCAAAGTCCAACCCCAGGCCCCCAGCCCACCGGGAACAAGCCTGGAACTCAATGAGATAGATGAAATTGAAAGTAAAACAATGGAACTTTCTGAAATGATAACAACAGAAGTGAAAAAAAAAAGTGGAAAAGTCTATAGAGAAAATAGTCCCTCAGGTACAAAAGGAAATGATGCTTAAAATCAAAGATATTAGAGAAGACATTGATAAAAGAATAGATGAGCTTAGAAAAATGATGGAAACAAAAAATGCCCAACATAGGAAAGAAATGGAATCCATGAAACTGATCCAAACAGAAATCCAAGAAATTAAAATTCCATTGAAAGTATGTGCAACAGATTGAAGGAAGGACAGGCTAGAATTTCAGATCTTGAAGATAGAATTCCAGCTAGTGATCATGAAAAGAAACATATATTAAAAATAGCAAGAGACCATGAAAACCAATCCAACAGCTACAAGATGATACAAAGAAGAATAACATAAGATTGATTGGGGTCAATGAGAAAGCTGGAGACATCACAAATGTCATAAAAAAAAAAAAAAGAAAGAAACTCTTCACAGAAATAATGGCAGAAAACTTCCCAAGCATGGATAAAGAATTTGACATACAAATAAATGAAGCATAAAGAATTCCAAACAACCATGACCAAAATAAAACTACACCAAGACATATAATAATCAAGATTCCAGTAATGCAGCACAAGAACAGAATATTAAAAGCTGTTAGAAAAAAGAAACAGATTACCTATAAAGGAAAGCCCATCAGAATCATGGCAGACTTCTCAACACAAACCCTCAAGTCAAGAAGAGCTGGGAGTGAAGTATTTCAAGTCCTGAGAGAAAACAACTTCTAACCCAGATTGATGTACTCTGCAAAACTATCTTTCAAAATTAATGGAGAGGGCCAGGGATATAGCTCGGTGGCACAAGCACCTGCATGGCAAGCACAAGGTCCTGAGATTGATTCTTGGTACAAAAAACAAAAAACAAAACAAAACAACAACAACAAAAAACCCCCACAAAATTAATGGAGAAATAAAATACTTCCATGACAAAGAACAACTGAAGAAATTTATGACCACCAAACAAACCCTACAAAGAGTACTGAAAAATATTCTAAACAGAGATAAAAATGACCACAGTTCCAAGAATAATGACAGAAAGAAATCACCAGGCAGGGCAAGCAATTAAACAGTGGGGAAAAGCAGGGAACCAACAGCAGGAAAATACCATGACAATGATAAGCCAATACATATCAGTTATAACCATCAATGTAAATGGTCTCCATTCACTAATCAAAAGAAACAGACTGCAGAATGGATCAAGAAACAAGATCTGACAATATGCTGTATTCAAGAAACACATTTAACTCAGAGAAGAAATGCATAGACTGAAAGTCAAAAGATATAAAACAAACTTCCATGCAACAGGAACCCAGAAAAAAGCAGGGGTAGCTATTCTGTATTCAGACAATGTGAAATTCAAACCAAGAATGATCAAAAGTGATAAAGACAGTCATTCCATACTTGTTAGGGGAAAACTTCAAGAGGAAGAGACAACAATCATAAATATGTATGCACCAAATATGAGAGCACACAACTATATAAGACAAATATTAATAGACATGAAAAACCAAATAAGCAATAACCCAATTCTAATAGGAGACATTAATTCCCCATTGTCACAAAAAGATAGATCAACTAGACAAAAAATCAGCAAAGAAATATCAGAACTGAACCAAACCTGTGAACAAATGGACTTAGTAGATGTTTTCAGTGTTCCACCTAACATCATCAGAGTACACATTCTTCTCAGCTGCACATAGGATGTTCTCTAAAACAGCCCATATACTAGCCCACAGAACATGCTTAAGTAAATGCAAAAGAAATGAAATCATCCCATGCATATTATCTGGCCATAGTACAATGAAATTGGAAATTAATCACAAAAGAAACCACAAAAACTCCATAAACACATGGAAATTAAATAACACCCTCCTAAACAACCAGTGGGTCACAGATGAAATAAAGGAAGAAATTAAACAATATGCACAACTAAATGAGAATGCAGATACAACTTACTGGAACTTATGGGACACAATGAGGGAAATTTTTCCCTTAAAAGGGAAATTTATAACGGTGAATTCTCGCACCAGGAAAACAGAATGAGCACAAATAAACAACTTAATGTTACACTTCAAACTTCTAGAAAAAGAAGAGCAAGACAAACCCAAAGGCCACACATGGGAGTAAATTATAAAGATCAGAGCAGAAATTAATGCAATAGAGACAAAAAAAAACCCACAAAGAATTAATGAATCAAGGAGTTGGTTCATTGAAAGAATAAATGAAATTGATAAACCCTTAGCCAACCTTATCAAAAAAAAGAAAGAAAAGACTCAAATTCATGTATTGATGAATGAAGAGGATGAAATCAATATAGATCCTGTGAAAATTCAGAAGATCATTAATACCTACTTCAAAAATCTTTATTCTCATAGGATAGAAAACACAGAAGATACGGACAGAGTCCTAGATACATACGAATTACCAAAGCTGAATCAAGAAGATATAAAAATTCCGAATAACCCAATATCAGTGAACGAGGTTGAAAATGTTATTAAAAACTTACCAACAAAGAGAAGCCTAGATCCTGACGGATTCACTGTTGAATTCTACAAGAAATTTAGAGAAGATTTAATGCCAATCCTCCTCAATCTCTTTAATGAAATTGAAAGGGGAGCAATACTCCCTAATTCATTCCTGGAGGCAAGTATTACTCTGATACCAAAACCAGAGAAAGACCCAACCAACAAAGAGGACTACAGGCCAATCACCCTAATGAACATAAATGCAAAAATCCTCAATAAGATGCTAGCAAACAGAATGCAGCAAATCAAGAAGATTATATACCATAATCAAGTGGGATTCACCCCAAGAATGCAGGGATGGGTCAACATACGCAAATCAATAAATGTAATACATCATATCAACAAAGCCAAAGACAAAAATCACATTGTCATCTCAATAGATGCAGAAAAAGCTTTTGATAAAGTCCAGCATGCATTCATGATAAAAACCCTATAGAAAATTGGAATAGATGGTATTTACCTCAATCTGATAAAAGCCATCTGTGATAAAACCAACAGATAATATCATACTAAATGGACAAAAAGTGAAAGCTTTCTTTTTAAAATCAGAAATAAGACAAGGGTGTCCACTATCACCACTCCTATTCAATATAGTTCTGGAAACATTAGCCAGAGCAATTAGACAAGAAAGAAAGAAAAGGAATAAGGATAGGAAAGGAAAAGTTAAACTATCATCATTCATAAATGACATGATACTCTACATAGAAGACCCCAAAAACTCCACCAAAAGACTCCTACAGTTAACAGCCAAATTAAGTAGCATAGCTGGATGCAAAGTCAGCACTCAAAAATCAATGTCATTCTTGTACACAAACAACTTACTGAGAGAGAAATTAGGGAAACCATACCCTTCACAATAGCATCCAAAAAATGAAATACCTAGGAATCAATCTAATGAAGGATGTAAAGGATCTATATATTGCAAATTACAGTACTCTGAAAAAGGAAATCAAAGAGGATATCAGAAAAGGGAAAGATATCCCTTGCTCAAGGATAAGAAGAACCAACATTGTGAAAATGGCTATACTCCCAAAATTGTTATACAGATTTAATGAGATCCTGATCAAAATACCATTGGCATACCTCACAGAACTAGAGAGAACATTCCTAAAATTCATCTGGAAGCAGAAGAGACCTAGAATAGCAAAGGTAATTCTGGGCAACAAATGCAAGGCAGGGAACATCACAATCCCTGATTTGAAATTATACTATAAAGCTACTGTGATAAAAACAGCATGGTACTGGAAAAAACAGACCTGTGGACTAATGGAACAGTTTAGAAGATGCAGACACAACCAGAAACACACTCAGCCACCTTATCTTTGACAAAGGGGCCAAACATGTTCACTGGAAGTAAGATAGCCTCTTTAATAAATGGTGCTTGAAAAACTAGCTGTCTACATGCCAAAGATTAAAAGTAGACCCATGTCTAACACCACACATTAAACTAAAGTCAAAATGGATCAAAGATCTAAATACTAAAACAGAAACACTAAATCTACAGGAAGAGAAAATAGGTAGAAATATTGAAGACATAGGTGTAGGCTGAGAGTTCATGAACAAAACCTAAACTGCACAGGAAATACTTCAAAGAATCAACAACTGAGATCTCATTAAGAAGCTTTTGCATATCAAAAGAAATCACCAACAGAGTGAAAAGAAAACCCACAGAGTGGGAAAAAATTTTAGCCAACTGTCCTCAGACAAAAGACTTATATCTAGAATATATAAATAATTGAAAGAAGTCCAGCCCCCAAATTCAAAGACCCAATCCAAAAATGGGCATCTGAGATGAATACACCCTTCTCAGATGAATAAATACAAATAGCAAATAAATATATGAAAAAAAAATGTTCAACATCATTGGTCATTTCAGAGATTCAAATTAAAACAACATTTAGGTTCCATCTCACCCCAGTAAGAAAGGCCATCATCAAGAAATCAACCAATAACAAATGCTGGCAGGGCTGTGGGGAAAAAGGAACCCTTCTCCACTGTTGGTGGGAGTGTAGACTGGTGCAACCACTGTGGAAATCAGTGTGGAGATTCCTCAATAAACTACGATTAGAGATCCCATTTGACCCAGCTATTCCCCTTCTGGGTATCTTCCCAGAAGATGTAAAAACATCATACCACAGTGATATATGTGCACCCATGTTTATAGCAGCACAATTTGTAATAGCTAAACCTTGGAAACCATCCAAATGCCCATCAACTGAGGAACGGACAAAAAAGATGTGATATTTTTATACAATGGAGTACTACTAAGCTCTAAAGAAGGATAAATTTGAGAGATTTGCAGGGAAATGGATGTAACTTGAGACCATACTCATAAGTGAAATAAATTAGACTCACAGGTTCAAACACCATATTTTCTCCCTAGTGTAAGAAGCTGAAAGAGTAAGATCTAAAATGTACAAAAGATATTGTGAAATGGGAAGAAATTGTTCAAAAGGAAAGAGAAACTGGGATGGGGAATTGGAGAAAAGAAGGAAGGGAAAAGGAAAAATATATCTATCTATCTATACACACAAGATAGTTAAGATAGTTACACTACTAATTGCTATTCATTAATTGAAAAGAAAGGTTTGTGCCTATATTATTTGATCAATTTTTCATACCTATATCTTATAATTTGAGCAAATACTTTGACAACAATATGCAATGTCTTAACCATTGTTACTCTCCTACAATCTTGTTTTGAAATTTTGTACCATTTTTTTATCTTTAGATTATGACTGGGAATGTGGAAGATAAAAGTGAGAAACATGGACATTATGATTATAACACTTTAATGTTCTACAAATCTTGCATAGTAATTTTGTTCAACCACAAACTTTTGGTAGCTCACATCGACAAAGTCAGTTCTATGATTTTGTTGTTGTTGTTGTTGTTGTTGTTGTAAAACAAATAATAGCATAGCTTCTCAGGGGAAGAGACATTTTATCTAGCCCTTAGAACTAAAGGAAATAACTCATGGTGGATCTTCACAAAGAAAATGCAAGTACATTCTCTGCTAAATGTCTTCAATATTTCCAATGATGAAGTGATGGGTTCATAAACCTGCTCTATATTCTTCCTCCCAAAGAAAACCAAGGGACTATCACCAATATTCAAAGCCACAACAAAGCTAAGAGAAACTAAGTAAATGCATGTTGGTTATAAAGTCCCTTATTTTCCTGAACACCTAGAAAATTCTGAACACTTGACCAATGTCTTAAAAGTAAAACCCATTTACCTATTAAAATCAACCCATTCTTAGTTCTTAACCTTTTTATATTGTAATTATTAATTTTATGAAATTCATTTTTCTTTCAGAAGTGAAAGTAAAGTGAAATAGCATATCATTCATAAACTAATGGCAAATTGTTCTGGGTTTCCTTTCTGAACTTGTCATTCTAATTTCTGCAGTCATTGCCAGTAGCGTGGGTGGTGACCCCTGGGCACAGCACCATGCTCATCCACAACGGTGTTTGCTCCTAAAAGGCAACTTCTATGCTTTCCATTTTATCAGAAAAATTAGTTTATTGGTAAATTCAGTTAGTTAACAAGATTCATATTTTATGATTAAGTAAAAATCCCATTGAACTCGAGAACAAAAATTTTAGCAAATTACTTAAAACAGTGTGAAAAACAAGAAAAAAAAAAGAAACTATTTGCTCCTCATGACAATGAAAAAGATAAAAGGTAATAGTAGTATCCTAATGGAAAGGGAAGAGACACGAATAAGCTACATTTCCTTTATCAGTGTTAACAATTGATAAAGGTTTATCATTTGTACACACATATATATAAGCAAATAATGAAGCATTTGAAAAACAGTTTTCCTAAACGGTTAGTATCAAGAAAGAGATTTCTCCTAAACTTTTACTTTTTAGCTTTAAGCAAAACTTCAATCCATGAGTTTCTTTTTTCTTATTTAATTTTTTGGCTTTGATGTTAGTATTTGTCTGTTTCTAATCTCATAAAAGTGTGTTATCATCTTACAGGTAAGAAGTTAATTCTGAAATAGTGTGGTACCTTTAAATAAAAGTATATATGAATATTGAATCAGCCTCGGTAGCGCCTGCCTTGCAAGCGCAAGGGCCTGAGTTCAACTCCCGGATCCCACATACAAAAAAGGGGCCGGTGATATCGCTCAGCGGCACGGGTGCCTGTTGGCACACGAGGTCCTGAGGTCGACCCCCCGGTACCCACAAAAAAAAAAAAAAATGTTACCATCTTTCAACACTGCTCCCCTTGTGCTTTACTTTCCACGAAACCAAAACTTTTATAGTTTCCCAAATACCATGTACTGCCTCATATATGTGTATTCTTTTGCTTATTCTCTTCTCTTCAACAATTCATCTTACTGTGCGAGAGCGAATTTCTGTTTGATCACCTTCAAATGCTGTCTCCTCCCAATACCACTCCCTTCTTCCTGCTTTCCCCACTGCAATCACGCTCTCTTCTTTACGGTTTCTTTACCTTGTATCTACCATTACTGTCAACCAACTCACACTTCTTTTTTTAGAATTTATTTATTTATTTAAATGACAAACGTATATGCATTTATCAAGTACATTATATTTTAAAGTATGTATACATTGTAGAGTGGTTCAATCCATTTAGTTAACATAAGTGTTGCCTCACATAGTTACCATTTTTATAATGAGTACACTGAACATAAAATGTCATAGACTTTTTCAAGAATACAGCATACCATCATGGACTATAGTCACCATGTTATAGAATCAGTTCTTGAACTTATTCCTCCTGTCTAACTAATTTGTATCCTTTTGGCAACATCTTCCCAACCTCCCCCTGACTTGCCCCAGCCTCTGATAACCAGTACTCTACTCTCAACTTCTATGAGATTAATGATCAATTTTTTTAGATTCCACGTATGAGTGAGATTAAGCAGAACATGTGTTCTATGTATAGCATTTAACTTAACATAATGATGTTCAGGTCCAACCATGTTGTGACAAATGACAGGATTCCTCTTTTTACGGCTGAATAGTATTCTATTCCCACACTTCTTCTTCTTTTTTTTTTTTTTTAATGTGGTACCGGGGGTCAAACTCAGGACCTTGTGCTTGCCAGGCAGGCGCTTATGCCACTGAGCCTTCTCACCAGCTCCCTACACTTCTTTTTAATCATTTGCATACACTTCATTCTTCCCTGCTAGATGAAAATTCCTTGCGGGTAATATATTAATTATATTCTCCTATTTTCTGTATTCTTTATTCTTGATGAATAATTATTACATTTTTGAAGAAAGATCCATACATGAATCATATAGGATATCTCAGCCTATGTCACACTGATAACAAAATCCTTAAAACTCAGTAGTTTATTTAAAAAAAAAGAAACAGAACTTTATGTTCTGGTAGTTCTAAAGGATAGGAAGTCCAAGGTCAAGGCATCAGCATGTTTGCTCACCTTGTCAGTGCTGCTTTCCCCTTCCTATATATCACCTTGATATTACATCCTCCTGAGAAGAGAAATGCTGTGCTCTCATATGGCAGAAAGAGGAAGGCAAAAATGGGAGGAATTCCTTCATTAAATCCATGTGTGAGGGCACTATCCCCACTCATAAGGTAAGGAGCCCTCATGAGATAATCATCTCTTTTAATCACATTGTCCATTGAATTTGGAACCCTGAATTTTGAAGTGGCCACATTTAAACCATAACAGAGATAAACAGGAAAAAAAGGAGATAGTCTAAGGAAAGAAAAAGAGGTTAGGGCCGGTGAGATGGCTCAGCGGTGTAAGCGCCTGCCTGGCAAGCGCGAGGGCCTGAGTTCGACTCTCGGATCCCACATACGAAAAAGGGGCTGGTGATATCGCTCAGGGGCACGGGGCGCCTGCTGGCGCGCGAGGTCCTGAGGTCGACCCCTGGTACCCACAAAAAAAAAAAAAAAAAAAAAAAGGAAAAGAAAAAGAGGTTAAACAAAGGAAAAATTTCTAGGCAACAGAAAGGCATTCTTCAAAATTAAAAAATATATATATATCAGCAAAAATGGAAACTTCAAAAGAATTTAGAAGTTAAGGAAACTTCCTGGAAAGTAGAAGGAAAATTCAAATGAAAAATAGGAGGAGAATAAAAAAGTCCACAAAACCCAACATTAGACCGGAGTTCCACACAGAGGAAATAGAAATTGTTAAAGAAACAAATAAAATTTCTCCTAACTTTAAGAATAGGTATCCTGTAATTTAAAATATCCACTGAGTACCCAGAACAAGACATACTATACATGGCCCTCCATCATAATTCAAAAGGCAGAGGACAAAAGAAGATCCTAAAACCTTTGGGAGAGAGAAAGAAATTTAAATGATGTTGGAGTTCTCAAAAACAGCAGTAACAACTAGAAAACAATGGTCAAATGTCTTAATATTGTGAAAGAAAATATTTCCAACCTTAGAAATCTGTGCTGAGTTAATCTATTAAATGTCAGGGAAAAGAGAGGTATTTCATAAATATTTACTTGTCCATGCCTGGTAAAACCAGAACACACACATATCTCACCAGTGTTTGTCCCTAGTTTCTATTATCACTTATATTATCAAGGGGGAAATAAACTGAGTAGCTTTCACTTTGTCACTTGTGAGCTAGTTAAGACTTTCCAAGGAAAGAAGCAGAATAAATCCCACGCTCTTGTCTCCTGGTGACAGTGAAGGACCCCAGGATAATACTGTGTTGAAGCAAAAGGATGGAAGGCCAGAGAAATGATACAGCTAAACCCAAATCTGGGAGATGACTTGTGCATTTGAAGCTATGAAGAGAGTATAATGTGAGAAAGTAAGCAAAAAGCATAGCTATCAACTTCAAACTTACAACACTATGCGATGAAAGGACATGAAATAAAAATGTGCCACATGGCTTAGCTATGCGTGATACCTACAGTCAGCGTACTGTTGACTGCAGTGTTGAGCTAAGCAAAGTAAATTGAGATGATAGAAAGAATGCTGCAAGAGAGGTAAATCCTCACCTGGCAGTACTAGGAAGCTGTGAGATAATATATAATGTGGGAAAACAAAATCAAGAAGAGGAAATATAAAGATACTTTTTAATATAATGAAATCACTAAAGTTCTAATAAATCTGCTCTGTGAATAAAAACATAATGGCCATCCTTGTTCCTTCCATTTCTATCGCCAGTCTTTTCCTATCTCCACTCCATTAGCTGCTTCATCTGGTGTTTATCATCCAATTTCTGAATGCAAAAATTAAATTCGTGAAGTGACAAGCCATAGGCATATGTGTGACATAGGGTCTCATCCATGGTATCTGTTCCTAGTCACATGTTGTTGATATTGTTACACAAGGAAATCCATCTTTGGTATGTTATAAACATTGAAATCCACCAGGAGACACATTGCTAATACAGTCAAAGATCCCAAACTGCCACCCAAAGAGCCTCTGCACTGAGGGTCAGCAACGTGGACTCATTTTGTGCTGCACCTCCCTACGCAGGCAAGGAGATAATTAAAAGAATAGTAAAGGAGAAAGAGAATACAGTTGAAGAGTCTGAACATTTGTTCAACTTAAAAATAATCAATGAACTATAATTGTCCTTTTTCAAGAAAAATACCCTGGGACCCAAAGCATTTCAAGTGTGTCAGAAAATAACAGCTGACACTCATATGGTACTTACTGTTAGCCAAGAACACTTTGAGAAAACAGGCCTATATTAATTCAGTTGATATTAGCTACACTATATGGCAAAAATACATATAATGTTTTTGTCCCAATTCTGCAACTGAGGAAACAGACAGAGGATTAAGTAATTTGCTGAGATTACACAAGTAGTAAACAAAGAGTCCAATCTACCCTAGCTCTGAGATTCCTGCTGTTTCCCTTTAATATTAGCCACTGATAGGAGAAAGTTAGACAAACAAACTCTATCAGAGTATCTGGGTATGTTTATGTGAGTGGTGTTATCTGGTAGAGGGAAGAGGCAAGTGAAAATGAGCTGGCTGATACCAGATGTACATTAGTGCTTATTTCTATGCCAATGGCCTGCCCTGGACCCAAAGTTATACATGAATGGTATGGGCTGCATAAGTCACATATGCCTCCTTCATAAGCCTACATGTAGTCTCCCAGAATGAGGAACTTCTGTGGGATGAAAGGGAAAAAGAAATTATATCAGAATCAAGGCTGGCAAATCTACTTATTTTTGGCTCAAGAGTAAGAAAACTGGATCTAAGGGGCTGCAAAAGGAGGCTGTGTTCTAGAGCTAGTGAGGAATGGCCATGCTCAAGGTATCCTTGATCACAGAAAAGTTAGAGGAAGAGAAGAATAAATCTCAGAACTCTAAACCAAAACTGCTATGAAAGAAGGTATTTCTCAAGTCGAGTGAGTTTTAATGTTGTTTCAAAAATAAAAAAGTATGTACAAGAAATGAAAAGACCTATTTCAATATCTGATTATTAGGAATCGAATACATTAGGCCTTTTGCAAATCTGTTCAGGTTTTATACATTGTCAGGCAAGCTGTTTCAGAGTTTGAATGTAGCTCTACACCTCACCTGAGGAGGCTAGGCTATGTTCCAAGATTCCCCGGAGCGTGGGTTCAGAGTACGTAATAGAAGCCCTGTGGAATATAAGCAAGATATTCAGTTAAGTAGCTCATTGCAGAGCAGCTTAAATTCCTGCTCTTTCCCAGCTGTGCTCTAGCACTTGGCTGCAGAGAGAACAGAAGCAGAGCTCCCCAGAGACCCAGAGTTGCTGTGCTTTGCTGCAGGGAGTTCAGCTATCGAGGAAGAGATAATGGTTAACCCTCGGCTGAGTGATTGCACTCATCTAATTCTTTCGAAACAAACTATTGCTCACACAAGAATGGCTTTCCAACCTGCAGAATCTGATCTCATCTAGAAGCATGGAGTCCTCTTTTGGAGATGGGGACAGCCACTGTCACCTTTCCACTGTAGAGTGTGGTCTGGCAGAGTGGGCCTTGGAAACCCATGCTACACTGTACTGGAGGCAGGGAGGCTCTGCCCTCCTCCCTAAAAAGGAAATTTCTTTCCCTGCTTGAAATGGCATCTCCTTATTGACATCTCTAGGGGCTTAATGTTTGATGGAAATTCTTTATGTCAAAGGGAAACTGGGGAATTTAAAGAGGACCATGTCTTCCAAAACTCATTTATTCGGTAATATCAAAGGAGTGAGGGATTAAAATATCTTGCCAGGCCTCTGTAAGCACAGAAATCTAAGGAACTAAACATACAGAGGGGATCGAAGAAACAACAAATGGTTACACCTTAATATGCATGTTTTAAGGTGTGAGATATTTTTTAAAATCCCATCACTGAGTTACAGAACACAATTTTTGGCTGTTTGAGTAATTAGGAGTGTGTTTTTTCTGAAAGTACCCAAGTGTCTATGGTACAAACATCTGTCCAACATCTGCCAAGAGGAAGAATGCACACATTGAGGAAAATTGCCTTTATTCAGGAACAAAAAAGCTTCCATAAGAGTTGGCCAATAAAAAAAAAGTAAGATTTTATTTTGCTGAAATTATGTTTTTGATTTCTGGCATTACAAAAGGAGTATTTAAAATGTAAATTGATTCACAGTGGTCCTGTTAACTGAGGGATGGGGATGTCAGCTGTGCAAATGCAGACTAGACATCATTCGTTCTCATATTACTTTCCTTTCCCTCCATGACACTTTCCCAGTATGCATGCAAGCACACTCTACTATCCTACTATCCTCTCTCCCTCTCCCTCTCCCCCTCTCTCTCTCTCTCTCTATATATACACACACACACACACATTCATTGTGAAAGCTGGTCGCACAGTCCATGTGGCTATTTGTCTTGTCTGCTACCGAAGCCAGACATCCCCAGCCAATCAGGAAGGGAGGAAGGAAATGACGTAAGGAAAGGTGGAATGACCTGGAACCTGGTAGCTGAGTCTGAAGCCATGAGAGGCAGGGTGGACATCTACCTCATTAGTCTCTCACCACCACCAGCCTTCCCACTGAGATAATGGGTGCCCTAGAGGAGAAGCAGGAGCTAAAGGTAGACCTTGCCAGGGAGCAGCAGAGGCTAAAGGCAGACATCTACCTAGAGCTGACTTCACCATGGCCCAGCTCCTGTTCCGTGCTGGCCAGCCATGTTAATAAGGAGATAAGCGCCTGCAAGAGCTGCCCCAGTGCCAGGGCCTAACACTGCCCTTCCAAGTGTGAAATCGGACTTCTGCCGACTTCCACCTTCCAAACCTTAGAGCCCACACTACATAGGCACTGTACAGGAAAGAGAATTCTGGGCAGCCCAGCTCCGGCTCAGTCAAGTTGATATGCTAGAAATCTATCACACTGCCCTAGAGAAATAGTTCTCCAAGGGTGAGTGCAGAATATACAAGTTACATTATATTTATGAAAAACTGGAACTAATTTAAAGGTCATAATACCTGACCATCATCTATTTAAGACACTGTGTGATTCCAATTAATGGGGTTGAGATATGTATTAACATGAAAGGAGCCACATGTATACTATGGTAACATGAATAACATAACAGGGTTCTTTAATACACTTGTGTACATACTCAACACGTGCTTATCACTTACTCTGTAACAAGTTCTCCTCTAAGCATCAGAGGTACAGCAGTAAAACAAACAATCCTCTGTAATCTGGGGACTGATATTCTAGCTGAGGAGAAAGACCATAAAAAGCAAACAAATAAGTAAAATATATAATGGCTTAAATAGTGATAAATGCTATTGAGGCAAAGAGAGATGGCAAAGGAATAGTGAATATTGATGGTGATTGCAATTTTGAGTGAGGAACCCAAGGAAGTCCTCACTAAGAAGATGATATTTAAGCAAAGGAATGAAGGAGATGAGGCAGCTTGCTCTGTATTGTCTGGAGACAGAATTTTCTAGACAGAGGAATTAGCAAGTGCAAAAGCCCTGTGGTAGCATTGTGCCTGGTGGGTCAGAGGAATTATGAGGAGCTCATTGTGGAGAGAAATATATAAGAAGGAACAGAGCATGCTGTAGATTAGATCGAGCCCAATACTGAAGGCCATAACTTGTACTTTGTGACTTGTGGAGAAAGAGAAAGGGGTGGGGAGGAGGACAGGAAGAACAGGAGGAAGAGGAAGATTTCCACTAGGAAATTTACAAATTAAAACATGTCATCCTATCTGTTGTATTTAGACTGGACAGTGGGAAAAGCAGAGCTAGACAGGCAGCAGTAGGGACCTACAATAATAATCCAGATGGGAGATGACATGGCTTGGAACTGGGTGGTGGTGTTGAAGATGATGTGGGAGCTGGATTCTGAATATATTTTAAAGGTAGACCATTTAAACAGGCTCATCTGGCATGCTGTAAGTAGGCTGTAAGAGAAAGAGAGGAGTTAAGAATGACCCTAAGCAAATCTTTTTAGCCTAAAAACTTGGGGTAGAGGAAACCATGGAAGGAGCAAATTTAGATGAGATGAGCTTTGGACTTGTTAAGTCTGAGGCACCTATTGGACATCTTAATGGGGATGTCAGGTAGCCTATTGTCTTTCTGCAGCCCAAATCTCCTGTATCCATGTTGAAGACAGGTCTGGCTCCATGGAGCACTGACTTCTGAGAGACACTGCTGCAGAGTTAACTTGATTATAGGTAATCCTGGGAGTTCAAAAAGTATTTCTAGGTCATCAAAGCAATGCTTAAAAATAAGAGAATATGTGTGACCTTCATTTGTCAATCATCTTGCTTACCCTAAATACATCAGAGGGCAGACCTATCAACTGGATTTTTTTTTTTTTAAAGAGAAGAAAAAACAAAACAAATCAAAACAGAACAAATTTTCAAAACAACATAATAGGAGGGTAACAATGGTTAATGCATTACGTATTATTATCTTTAAGTTAGTTATTCAGGATACCAGATATTAGCATTCAATTGTCCAAACATTATTGGCACAAACCTTACTCTTCAATGAACTAAGTAAAATTGGTAGTGCATCTATCTTAACCATCTTATATATATATACAATTTTTCCACTGGCTGTTTTACCAAAAACACAAAATGAGATGGAATTTAGCTAAAAAGTTTCTTGAATTTAATCCTTTCTCTTAAATCTTTTTTCTAGTTGTTTAGCTAATTAAAAAAAAAAAACATTTAAACATAGAGTTCATTTTTTAAATTTTGTTTTACTAAACTCATATGGAGAAAATTATCTATAAGCTCTGTGCTATTATTATCCTTTTTATTTCACAATGCTCTTCTAGATTTGTGATTATTTTCTAGAAATAAATTCACTGAAACTCACTGTGGTGAATGAATGGTCTTAGGTTTTGATAATCTGATCGGGTGAATCTAATTTCATGGAAAAAATGTAAGGCTCTTTACATCTTATCTTGTAGCATTTAAAATGTGGTGCTATGGATAATAAAAAATACTTTTTAAAAATCACATACATTTAATATTTTTAGTTTTCTACTATCAATTGCTTAAAATCAATTCATAGTCAATCGTTTCCACTAATTTGGAAAAATCAGCTTGTCATCTTTCTCTGTTCTTCGGTTTTTAAACACAGGGATTGTGAAGCTAAACAAATCATTATGTATTCTACATGCAGTCCTCCTGTGACAGCCTTTCAGAGAAGAATTAAGAAGCTTGAATATTAAATGGAAGCAATCAATGGCTGAGATAAGGTCAGTTTCAAGGATAAAGATATTTTTTGAATTGAGTAGTTTGTTACACTTGCATGAAAACAATTTTACCAAAAAGGCTTTGTTGTGTATCTAATTTATGAAGAAAGCCATTGCCTCCAGTAACTTCACTTAAAAAGAAAAGGTTCCCCCCCCCTCTTTCTCTTTCCCCACTTTCTCCCTTCTTCCCCCGCTTCTGTGATCATTGACTCCAATGTCATGGCTTTTATTTCAGATAAAACAGAAAATTTTACAAAGAATACAAACGAAGCAGCCTGTTGGTAATGGTTTGAAGCCTTCCCTTGTGGAAACAATATCTATCTTTGCATTAATATTGACTTTGCAGGTTTAATTTGTCACCATCACTAGCATGAGTTTTTATATAAATAGAACTAACTCACATTAATTTTTTCTGGTTTCTAAATCAGAAACCAACCTAACTGGACAATATTTTCTCCAGTATTGTTGCAATTATATATACAATTGAAAATAATAAATTAACTATTTCTTTAATTAATTCCTATGCATTTATTTACAAAATCCTTAAAATACGAATAACTGTAAATGCACACAGAACTATCACCATTTTGGGAGACATGAACTTTCACTGGGTGTTGTTTGGTATAATACTGTCATTTTAGTCATGTAGCCATACATCCAGTTTTTAGACATCCATAATGGGTTATGCATGTCTATGTGCTTTAAAATTCTTCAAAAAAAGAAATCAATAAAGCAATGTGCAGAATTCAATGATTAATAATTAAGGGTGATGTGTGTACGTGAGTTGATTATACCATTCTCTCAGTGTATGTTTGAAGTTTTGCATAATAAAACAAAACAAATTCATTTGCTTGTATCCATCAACTTCTTTTTTATAAACAATAATGTTAAATTTTAAGTGCAGAAATATAATTCTTTAACTGTAAAATTATAACTCTGTAGTCCCTGTATTAGCAAAGCCTGAATATACACTAAAATATCTAGACCGTGTCTAGAAATGAGCACAAACTGAGAAAACAGGTACCTTTCCCAGGTACTTTAGGCATGATAGCATTTCATCCACACAGCAACCTTCTATAATTTCCATATTTCAAATGTAAGAACTGAGACCTAGAAAGCGAATAACTTGCTCATAAAGAAAAGTTGCTAGAGTTGAGATGCAACTCTAGATCTGAGTGTCTCTAAAAACTGAGTTCTGTCTTTACCAGACTACTGGGTCTTTGAGGTGTTACTGGAGAAATTTCAACCTCCACTGTTCATAATAATATAAAACATAAACTAAAACATGGTTCTGATCCTGTGCCTTCACTGCTAAAAGCCCCCAACACTTTCCCTTATCAGCTAAGTCATAGAGAACAGCAATTAATCTCTGGGGGCCTATGCCTGCGACATTCAATCCCACAAGCCCCTTCATATCTACTCACCCTCTGATCTGTCCTTGTGACCCTGCGTTCCCCTTACACATGCCGTTCTTGCTAATAGATCCACCAAATAGATTCACCACCTCATAGCCACGAGGGCAGTCAGTCTAAAACACATATCTAATCATGCCTAAATCTCTTCAATGATGCTTCTGATTATAGAGGAAAACCCACATGCTTTTAGGAGAAGATATGAAGCACCCCATTATCTACTCCAGTGGCATCCATGCTTTTTGGAACAGGACCCATAACAATAGAACATTTATACTCCAAATCGATTCCTTCATACATTTAAATAACTACATTAAGGATTACCTTTACTATATGTGATGCCAATTTCTATCTGTTCTATTTCAATTTTCAATCTTTAGCACATGCGATTTGGAAAGCTCTGGTTCAGTGTCTGCTGCCTCTGAAGTCTCATGTCACTGCTTCTAAACACAAAGATGGTACTCAGGCATCACCACGCAGAGTGAGTGAACAAATTAAGGACACTTCAAAGATATAACCGTTCCAGAAGTTGAAATCATATTGTTTGGGAAAGCGTGAGAAGTTAGAAACTAGAATAAATGATTAAGATTTTCCAGACAGACTAAATAAATATAGAACTCATTATCAAGCTATGTATCAGTTATCTTTAGCCATGTAACAAATCACCCCAAAGCATAGTGATTAAAAACAAAACAAGTTATTATTTTGCTCAAATCTGTGAGTTGTCCAGGTGCTTCCTCTCCGGCTTCACCTTCTCCAGCACACAGCTACATTCTGCTGAAACAAAAGGCCCACCAAAGCCTCTCTGCAGTGCCTGACAGTTGATGCTGGCTATTGGCTGTGGTTTCTCTCCTTTTCTCCACTGGGGCCTCTCATCCCCTAGTTAGTTAAATTAGCTTTTTACATGGAAGTTTCAGGGCAAAATCCAAGAGGGCAAAGGCAGAAACTACAATGCCTTTTGATATGTGGGCTCTGAAAAACACAGTGTCACTTCAAATCACAGAACTAGCCTGGACTGTAGAAGTGGAAAATATAACGTAACCCAGGTGCCTCAGTAATCAACGTACCAGTTCTCCATCTCGCTGATCATTCCCTTCTGTAATCAACTAGCCTTCTCTTTTTCTTGGTCCTTTTTACTGTGGCATCTATAGTCTAAGAATGAAGGCGAGTTCCTAAATAGGAAGAATCACAGGAAAGTAGAAAAACAGACCTTTTTTTTTTTTTTTTTTAAACAACCATCAGTTAAAAGCTGGTTTAGCTAAAACTTTCTGATGCTGGCTTTCAACACTGTTTATTTAGAGAGTGCATGTCTGGGCTCATAGATGGCAGAACTCTGTAGACTGTGTTTGATTTACACCCAGAAAAAAGTAAGGCCTGGGACAAAAATCTTCATCTTTGGAAGTAGATACTTTGGACTTCTTTTGTCTCATCTCTGAAAAAGATGTCCCTCGCTCAGATTCACCCACCTAATATATGTTCACAACAGTAAGTAATCAAACTCACTTCTCATTTTATATTCTGTCTTGATTGACCTCTTGCAAATACTCTATTCACAAGTTCAGCCAAGGAAGGTTTGTGCACAGCCTGATAAAGACGGCCTTTCAACATTTGCTAATTTTGCCTTATAGCTGTGATAAAAGAAGAACAGATTTACCCAAAATCTCTGAAAACTGGGAATGGGGTGAAAGCAAAATGACAATACTTATGAAATACCTTCACAATGATCTGCAGATTATTTAATAGTCCCTGTTCTAATCACTCTGTTCCCAATTCTGAAAATGCTAGATTCTTTATTACAGAACCCTAAGGTGTCTAGTTGTGACTGCCTGGTCCAATATTGATTTTTCCCTTTGTGTTATTTCAGCTGCCAACTCAACCAGTTGAAATGACAAACTGTCAATAAAACATGCATTTCCCTTTTATTTATGCATAAAAAGATGAAACTTAAGAAATGAATGTTTGAGTCAGAATGCTTTTATTAATTTAGCTTTCATTTATTTAAAAAAATAGTTGTGTATTAGTTACAGTACCTAGTAAGCACCTATTCTGTGCTAGACTCTTTGTGGAAGTGCACAAAACATGGTTCCTACTCTCTTGGAGATAATGTCTTATGTGAAAGATAACATGGAAAATACAAAGATCAGTCATTTGTATTCTACACTCCAGGTGCTTTCAGAGACTAGCTAGGCAATGACAAATGTGACAAAAGGGAAAAAAGGGTTATAGGACTTTCAAAGAACGTGCAATTACTTTGCAGTATACGGCATAACCAGAGAAAGGTTCAACGATGCAACACTTTGAACGGAACTAAAGAATAGATAAAACACTTACCAATGAGGAACGACTAGGCTTCTGGGATAATAAAAGGACCTGACCAAAGAGGTACAGCTGCAGAATTGAATTCATGAGTCCATGTGGCTAGACAGTTGGTTCCAAGAAGAGGAAAGGTGGAAAAGAACATGAAAAAAGAAAGTTATGACCCAAGCCAATTAAAACCTTTGAGGGGCTGGTGAAATGGCTCAGGGGTGTAAGCGCCTGCCTGGCAAGCGCGAGGGCCTGAGTTCGACTCCCAGAACCCACATACGAAAAAAGGGCTGGTGATATCGCTCAGTGGCATGGGCGCCTGCTGGCGCGTGAGGTCCTGAGGTCGGCCCCTGCTACCCACACACACACAAAAAAAAACCTTTGAGGCCTTAAGTAATCAAAGGGATATGATTCCTCATGCATCATGAAATAGATCATTAAAACCATGCAAGACAAAAACATATACTTTCCCCCACAAAATAAAGAAATTTTCTGATTTTTCCTGATAGCTAAAATAATTGTCTATGCCATTTTTTATGCATAATTACAGACAGCTTGTAAATCTCACATCTCCCTTTTCTCCTTATATCCCCAACCCCTTCAGTCTAATAAGATGATAAGGAAGTCAAACAATCTGGCTTGATAAGAAAGAAGTACCAGCAGGATGGTAAACTATGAACGATCCTTCACCTTAGCCCCATTTCTTCATCATAAAACTCCAAGTCTCCTTTCCCTATACCCTCAAGTTATTTTGGATCTGCTTAGATTAGTAATAAATTCTTTTACACTGTACATTTTAGGTATGTGTGCAGTAATAGCATTTGAACAACCTTGTGGGTGGAAGCCCATCCTGTACCTACAGAGTTACTATAGTAACTATTTTGATGCTCCTATTTATAGGCAATATTCCTTCAAAACCATTCTAGGCCTCTGCTTGCTTCTGACCTTGGAGATGCAGCAACCTGAGGTCTTAATAGACCTTAGGCGCTAAGGCCATTGAAACTTTAAAGACTTCTGGTTTGGTTTTGTTTGTTTCTTTGTTTGTGGTTTTTTGTTTTGTTTTGTTTTGGGTTTTTTTTTTGTTTGTTTGTTTTGTTTTGTTTCATTTTTTTTGGTATCTGGAGAATCCAGCTTGCTTGTAGTTAAGTTCAAGGTAATATCTACACTAAATATATAACAGACACATAACAGAAAAAATATTTTAATCAAACTTGTTGCAGTGTCAGCAGATATAGTATGACAATTAATTTCAAAAAATATATAGGAAACATATGCGTTTCTCTTAAAATGAGTAATAGTCAGAATTTGAACAACTTTCACTTATTAGTGACTGGCCATCAAGCAATTACCTCATTCCAGTGCACATTGCTTGTCCCTGTAGGATGTAGAATCAGGTTATTTTTCTCCTGTAGTTAGATTTTGTGCAGACCTAACACATGCATTCAAACAGGTGCACCTCAGGTGGTTAATTTGCCTAACCAAAGTTGAAATGAACTGATGAATGATGAAAATGAATTAATTCTCATTTAGCCAGTAATGAGTCACTTGTACGCAAGCCACTCATGGCCTATTAAGCTCTCTTCTAGAATGCATTTCATGTACAAGTCATTCCTCGGTGAAAACAAACTGCATTGAAATTTCTAAAAGCTCACAATTCTAAATGATGAATACTATTTTTCTAAACTACCAAATAAAATCTTTCATGATACTAGAAATATGGTTCTCATAATTGGATATATTTGAGAGTCATACTCAGAATATTTTATGATTGGTCATATGGTACGTATTATTGAGAACTTCCTGATTGTGTGGAATGGACCACTATTGTCTTATTAAAATGTAAAATATTTTAGATCATTTTCTGTTGGGGAACACAGATTATAAATTGAATCCAGAGGATGTCCAAGGCCATCTTTGTCCTGCCCTGTGAGCCACATTGGAACTCGGAAACTCCCTGCTTTCTGTCAGCCACAGCTAAAGCCCTACAGCTAGTGATGCTGTGGCACTCACAGGGCAAGATAAAACCTGCTGAGGAAAACAAGGATCTTTAAAGCAATTTAGTAGCATAGTAAAAGTTTACTTATTGGCCATTGTCTCATCTTTGTAAGAATGCTTTGTTTTTTTACTAGCCCACAGAAATGACCACCCTAGAGATTGAGAAAGTGAACAGACCTCAGAACCATCTCTCAGTGACTTTTCTTGCTTTTTTTTCCCCTCATACAGGAGATTCACTTCAGTAGAACTCTAGGAGCTCTGAACAATGACCCAGATGTGCAGTCCCTTCAGGTCCTACACCTGGCTCCCCAGCGGATCAGGGCTTTCCAGACAGGGCAGCAGCCTATGGCTCTTTGATGTCCACACAGTGGATAAGCCAGACTGACTCTCATGAAGGCCATTGTCTGCCGGAGATTCTATCCACTGCCTGCCCCGAGGCTGAACGTGTGTCTTCACAATGGATTCTCCTAGCTGGTTATGAAATAACTCATTCCATATTAAACAGCTTCTTGCTTTCTGCAAGGCAACAAGTACTGGTGAGTCTGAAAATGCTTTAAAGGCCAGCTCAGAGAATGGTGTGTTTTTACCTGTGTTGTTTAAAGCATCCATCAATAATATACATGTTAATTGACGGGAAGAAAGTATTTGTTCTGCCAGCTTTTATGTGCTTTGAGATTACAGAACTGCCAACATTATTCCTGCCAGTTCACATGACTGCTTGACAATCTCTCATCCATTTGCATTTTTCAGTGATTGTCCAATAGTATAAGAAATCTACAAATTCTGTCCATATTGTTGAATTATTGTAGCTGCTATCTTATTATCCCTGATAGGTCTGAATTCAGATATAATCAGAGCCATTTGTTAAGTATGAATAACAATACTGTCATTATGTATGTCAATAGGCTTGACACAATAGTGTAAAAAAGTGATCTTATTATTTCTACCAATGCACATACACACACAAAGAACATTAGAAATATTCTCATGCCACCTCTTTAACTATGTTTTATAAAATATTCATTATTAAAAGAATAAAACATTAGCTGTTTAGAATTAATGATCCACAGAGAAATCTGTCAGGTGGACCTTATGTAAATGAAATATCTACTATTAATTATTGAGTAAATTTCAAAACTCAAAAGCTCTAGATCTACCAAAAAGATACTTTCATCTTATTTCATCATGAGTCAAAATATATTGATATTCCCTTCAAAAGAACAGGGCCATGAAAAATAAAAGAACACTTTCTTTTGTGAAATCTTAATACAACCTTTAAACAGTGAAGTCAATTCTATCTAATTTACATACAATTTGCTTTTGCTTTAAACAAATTATCAAGTCCACAAAGATGCCTGGATGTTTGGACTTGAGAATTACATTTGTAAAAGTGGAAATGACTCCCAGGGTTTTTATGAATTTGTTCATTTATCCATCTCTGTAGCTGCTGACTGAACCCTCTCATCCAAATTTCTACAACAAAATTACCAGTTTCATGATTCCAAACTATAGATCTTCAACAACTGCAAGGCTATTAATTTATTAAGACATATTAAAGCTTCATTTGAAACCAGCACTGTCTGTTGTCAGAGTAAGTAATTTACTATATAAGTAATTTTTAAATATAATAGAAACTCCAATGATTAAAATAAAATTTTTTCAAAAAATTACAGAATTCACAGTAGTTTCAAAATATTTTAATTATCATAGAAAGCAATTACTCCCATGTAACTAAGCTAAAATATCTTAAGTCTACATTTAGTCAATAACAGCTACCAATTATTGCATACTTATTATGTTTCAGGAATTACGTTAGACACTTAATCATTATCTCATTTAAATTTCACAGCAACCCTTTGTACTATTAATAAATCACAGATTATTTGATTTAGCTAGAAAGCTTATTTCCCTCAAAGCCAGACTTCACAAAAACTGGGTCTAGAATTCTAAAGTAGGGTAAATATAACACAGTTAGTGTAAAGTAGGGACAATACAAGCTCTAGCAGTGAAAAATATGGTACCATCATTGATATGCAGAGGCAGCTCATGTAGGCCCCATGCAAATTGTTATATATCTAGCAATTTTGCAAGATAGTTCATAAAATTGCTAATTTGAACTTGGCCATGGAATATTTTCACAATACAAATTAGTAAGCACTACAAAAAGTGGGGGTTATTCTACTCCCTACATCCCACCACACAGGAGAGCTGCTTTACCAGCACATCTTTGGAGATAGAAAAAGAATCCAAGAATTTTTTCATTTTTATTTTGGTTCAAATGGGTCAGAATAACTGGTCTTCTCAAAAGTCTATTAAAAGGGATCATAGACACATTTGAAAAGTAAAGAGTTTGTCAATTCTAATATCTTGCTTCTGTATTCTTCTATGCAGAAGGCCTTGAGGGCATAGATGTGCCTTTCCATAATGTGCAACATTCAACCTTCAAAGCCAAAAGAGTAAGATCAAAACTTCATTCTTCTCTAAGATTTTTTCTCGTTTCTATGTAATACCAGACCATAAATGTTCTTTCATGTATTATGTTTTCAAAATTTTTACTACTCTCCATTTTTTCTGAGTCAAAAAGATTTTTTGTCTCAAACGTAAAGTACAGCCTTTGATAGGGGCCAGAATCCAGAGTAAATATTACAGGCTGTTCATTTACTTTGTCACATATGTGGTCTCATGGCTGCCTTCTCCTCACTACTTAATGAAAAGCAGATAGTTGAAAATGGTCTGCTGACTGGAGCCAATGCCTTTGCAACATCAGCATCTTAAAACCTTTGCCAAAGATTCTCCCTTAGTAAACCCAAGCCCTTTCTGATAGATGTACTGAATGTCAAAACAACATTATTAAACCATGGCTTCATGCTACTATAAATTTCAAAGAATCATCTTGGTTTTTAAATGAGGCACACCATGTGCTCATTCATCCAGATGGAGGGAGATGTGATCACAGCTCAGTAGGCTGGATGGGTTTAGCAAGATGCAACCTGTCCATCAATAGCCCCCAAATCTACTCTCTCTGGTAGTTTTTCATGCATGAGCTACTTTTTCATGATTAATGAGGAGTAGTTTTAGCACAAATAAAAACTGCAGCAAGCCACCTACTCATCAGTGAGCAATATTCTTTGGCAGCTGTGCTGCCAAAGAATAGTTCATTTATGAGAGCAAAAAAACAGACATTGTAGAAGTTGAAATGTTTATGTAATAAAAGAACAGGACAAATTACTATAAAATCCCCTTCATAGGAATTAAGAATTGATCGACTATTCTTAGACCACGGTTTAATAAATAAGACTTTGATTTGCTACCCTATCACAAATTTGTTTAGCCTTTAAATCTATACTATTAGCAATTTTTATACTTAATCTTATTTTGATCAGATCCCAACATTCACCCATGGTGGAATTCACTAATCGTGGATTATCCCACATGGCATAACAACTAGGAAATTTTTCCGAAGTATATAAAGTAAATATTTTCAGATGCTGAACAACACTGTATTTTGATGTAGTACTTTGGAAAAAAGTCTTGTCAGAGAAAGAGAAGCAAATGAGAGAAGCCCACAGTTGACCTGTATTGACTCAGATTGCTTCCTGAGGGTACTTTTCAGACCACAGAGTATAGGGCGGAAATGAAGTAGAGTACAACGGTCTTGCTCAGATTAGGAGAGAGAGATCGGAGGTGAGAGAGGTGGCAGTATCTGGAATTTGAGGGACGAAGAGAAACAGAGTAGGCTCCAGAAATCAATCTTTGTGATTCCTCAAATCTGACTGAATACTAAATTGCACATACACAGACTGAGACCACAGGAAACTAGGCGAAGTACAGCCCCTGGGCAGAGAGGCTTCTGAGTTCTGATCAGCCTGTGGAGAGCGCTTTCAAAACCCTAGGACCTTCTCAAGAGACCCCAGAAAGACAAAGCTACTTCGATAAAGTCTACTTTAAACTTCTCAGAGCAATTATTAAAAATAACAGTAGGATCAAGTTGATCTTCAAGTACGGTAACTGCCTGACATAGCAAAAGTATACACTTCAAGGAAGGAAACAAAATCCATATCTTCACAAGCATAGCATTGCCAAATTCTAGGATCCAATCAACACTTTCCAGACCTACAAAGAAGCAGAATATCATGAACCTTAATCAAAAGAAATTCAATAAATAACATCAGAAGCAATAACATAGAAGCAATTCCATTAATCCAGGCTGAAAATACCAGCAATACAAGTACATCTGTGTTCAAAGGTTTGAAAAAGAACATGAATATAATGAGGAAATAGAGACTTCAATCATAAGTGTAAACCATTCAATGGAACTAAATGGAAATTCTGCAGCAAAAATATAATTAAATAAAAAATCACTTTCAGGATTAATAGAACATTAAATTAACAAAGAAAAGATCAGTAAATTTTAAGATCAAGCACTTGAAACAATGCAGGGAAGGAAGAAAGTCTTAATGATTAACAAGAACCTCAGTCATCTCTGAGGCAATATCATTTTGACAAGAATAAAATTGGAGTCTCAGAAAAAGTAAACAGGGAGAGACATACAAATACTTGAACATTATAAGTTTGATATGAAATATAAACAAGGATCTAAGAAATTCACGTAGCAAAAGCAGAATAAACATAACAAAAATCACATCAAAGCACATGATAATCAAATTGCTGACAATGAGTAATAGAGAAAATCCTTAGTAAAGCAGCCAAGAGGGAAAAACCATAATCACATGACAAAATGGTAAAATGATCTTTGATTTTGCATCCTAAAGCCAAAGACAAACAATACAATGATATCTTTAAATTGTTGAGGGAAAAAGTCTATATCCAGAGAAATTTTTGATAAAGAAATTAAGGGCAAATATACATTTCCAAGCCAATAAAAGCTGAAAGCATTTGTTACTAGTCAGCTCTATCATAAGTAATGTTAAAGGAAGTTCTTCAGTTTGAAGGAAAATGACACCAAATGTAAACTCAGATTTTCACACAGGAATGAATGAAGAACATCCATATATATATATATATATATATATATATATATATATATGGAGAAGCAACATTTACTTTTCCTTGTTTTAAAATTCCTTTAAAAATATTTGACTCTTTAAAGCATAACTAACCATAAAGTTTTGTGGAGTACATCAGATCTGTGGGAATAAAGTATGACCAAAAAAGAACAAAGTGTAGGAAGCAGTAAATGGAAGTATAATTTTTTTAAGTTAGGCATGAGGGTACATAACAATAAACTATAGATGATGAATGTAAATCTTACAATGCCCATTTAAAAATATACAAAAAGAGGTAACTGAAATCTAGTGGAGGAAATAAAATGAGATATTAGGAAATAGATCCAAAGTAAATTTTAAAAATTATTAAAAATGAAAAAAGGATTATACGGGACAAAAAACTAACAGTAAGATGGTAGACAAACTCAAGTATGTCAATAATTTCATTGCACAGAAATGGGGTAACTATGCAAATTAAAATACAAAAATTGTCATGCTATCATAAAAGTAATAACATATAATTTATTTCAAATGTAAAACCACAGTAGAAAAAAAGTAGGATTTTATATTGTGTAGCACATCAGAAAACTGAAATTACTTCATAAATACCAGAGAAAATAGATTTTAGAATACAGATTTTAACAAAATAAACTGAAGAGAGGTATTTCATAAGATAATAGGGTCAATACATCAAAAAATATGTAACATATTAATTGTGAATGTAAATAATTATAAAGCTTCAAATGAAGCAAACCTAACAGAACTGGATGGAGAAATTAACAAATCCACAATTACAGTTGGAGACTTCAGGGCTCCTTTCTCCATAATTAATAAAAGAAAAGATAGAAAATCAGTAAGGATATAGTAGATTTGAGCACCCATATTAACAAACATGACTGAATTGACATTTATGGATTACCACACTAACATTCTTTGCAAGGGTACGTTGAATATTTATCAAAATAAACCATATTATTAATCATATTAATAAATCATAAAAACACTGCTTTTTTCTTATTATAAATTGTTTAAATTGTAAGGTAATTTATAAATATCTTGCTGTCTTAAGTAATTCAAACAGTGGACCACGTTTCTTCTGACAAAGACAGCAGTAAACTAAAAACAAAATCAGCTTGCTGAATTTTCCTTTTTTACCTCTTGTCTGAGGATGGAACTTGATTTTCATTAATCCAGAACTGCTGCACCAGAGATGATTTCAATCAACTCTTTGGTGATGGCGTGGCGAGTGCGACTGAATGTCAAAGTCAATTCATCAGTCATCTCAGAAGCGTTCTTGCGGGAGTTGTCCATCGCTGTCATCCTGGCACTCTGCTCACTGGTGGAGGATTTCTTCAGGGAGTACTAGATGATGTTGGCCAGACTGTACTCTTGGTAATTTTGCAGCACGTCAGCATCAATATCATCATAGATGCCCATGCTCTCAGCACTTGCAATGGTATTAAGAGAAAAGATGGGCTTTTCTTCTGTCTTACAGGAAATAACAGACCTGAGTCAATTAAAGATGATAGAACCTTCATCACGCTCATATCCAGAATTTAATAATTCAAGAGCTATGATGGACGCAGCTCCAAAAGTAGGGGGCTTTCTTCCCACATCCTTGAATGTCACCAGAAACTAGTCAGAATGAGTCCTGGAAAGTATGCCCCTGATATTATCACCCATTGCAACGAGCATGACCTCTTTTCCAGCTGCCGTGAGCATGGCCACCTCACTTTTCATCTGTTTAGCAACTCAAGAATGAACTGCACCACAAAGCCCTCCATCTGAGGACACACTGATGAGAAGGCGTTTCTTCTTGTCTTCAGGTACCTTAACATCAGCTTTTTCGTACAGAATAAAAGATCCTACTCCATATCTCCGAGCCGGTTTCAGCTCCCTCTCAGCTCTGGCATATTTTGCTGCTGCTACCATTTTCATAGACTTGGTAATTTTCTGGATGTTTTTGCTTTCGGACTTGGATCCACTGTGGCTGCAATGCCCAGGCCGACAGCCCAACGATGTTAGCCGGAGAGAACAGGGTAGCAGCTTTGCTGGAGGTCTAGCAGACAGGCCTTGTCACACCTGCGCCCTTCCCAACCTCACTCGCTCCTTCAGTCTCAAAAACACTGCATTTTAATGGCTTAAAGAATGTTCCCTGATCCCAGTGGCAATTAACAATAAATCTATGAAAGCAAAATGGTGACATATTAAACAGAAAACTTTAAAACCTATGTGTGAAAAATAAATCCTTAATAATAAAATATTTAATAATCAAAAATACTACAGCATATGAAAAGTTGTGGAATTAACTAAGCAGAGGCAACTTTATGATTTTAAAACTTGGCAAAGGAAAGAAATAAAAGGCATACAAGTATGGTAGGAAGAGAGGAAGTCAAATTATCCATTTGCAGATGATATAATTTTTTTTTGTGTGTGTGTGGGTACTGGGGGTCGAACTCAGGCCCTCAGGTGCCAGCAGGCGCCTGTGCCGCTGAGTGATATCATCAGCCCTTTTTTCGTATGTGGGTTCCAGGAGTCAAACTCAGGACTTTGCGCTTGCCAGGCAGGCGCTTATGCCTGTGAGCCATCTCACTGACCCAGATGATATAATTTTGTATATAAAAAAAGCTAAAGACTCCACTAAATGACCAACTGATAAAAGAATTCAGTAAATTTGCAGGATAGAAAATCACAGTATAATATTCAGTAGGTGGTCTGGGGTTGTAGTTCAGTGGAAGAATGCTTGCTTAGCATGAGTGAAGCTTTGAGTTCATTTCCCACCACCACAAAGAAGCAAAAACAAAACAAAAAAATCACTGGCATTTTTATACACCAATAACACTTATGAAAGAAACTAAAGAAGACACACAAAAAATGGAAAGGCCTTCCATATTCATAGATTGAAAAAAATTAATATTGTTAAAATATCTGTTGTACTCAAAGTAATTTACATATTCAGTGAAACTCATCAAAATACCAATAACACTCTTCACAAAACTAGAAAGAAAGCCCCAAAATTTGATGAAAGCACAAACGACCTCAAATACTCAAAGCAACTTTGAACTAAAAGAACAAACCTGAAACCATTATGAAACTGGATTTTAAAATACACTATAGAGCCACTGTAACCAAAACGACATAGCATTGGCATAAAAACAAATACACAGACCAATGTGATAGAATTGAGATCCTAGAAAGAAACTTGTGCATCCATATCCAACTGATTGTTGACAGAGATGCCAAAACATACAATGCAGAAGTAACACAATATTGAATAAATGAGACTAGGAAACTAGATGTTTAGCGGTGGAAGATTGAAACTTGACCCTATCTCTCACCCTGTACAAAAGTCAACTCAAAATGGATCAAAGTCATGAAACTACTATAAAAGAAAAAATAAAGGAAATAGTTCAAGATGTTGGTATAGGCAACACTTTTTTTCAATATGATCCAAAGGCAGAAAAAGCAAGGCAATATAGGGAAATGAGATTATAACAAAAGCTCCTGCCCAGCAAAGGAAACAACCCAGATAGTTATGAGATAATCTGCAGAAAAGGAGCAAATATTTTCCAACCATTCATCTGACAAAGGATTAATATCTAGAATATGTCAAGAATTCAAGACATTTATCAAAAATGTATGTGATCTAATTTAAAAATGGGCAAGTGATCTTAATAGACCCTTCTCAAAGAAATGTAAATCTTTAACAAGTATATGAAAATTGTTCAATATTATTAGACAACAGGGAAATGCAAACCAAATCCACAATGAGATATCACCTAGCTCAGTTAGAATGGATATGATCAAAATAAAGAATAAAAATGTTGCCAAGGATGTGGACAAGAGGGAAGTAAGTCTCAAACATTGCTGGTAGAAATTTAAATTAATACAACCTTTATGGAGAGCAGCATGGAAGTTCCTCAAAAACTAAAAATGATCTACTGTATTATTCAGCTATCCAACTTTCAGGTATATATCCAAAAGTGAGATCAGCATATCAAAGAAATTTCTGCAGGCCCATATGTATTGTGGCACTATGTTACTATAGCTAAGATAAGGATCAACCTAGGTGATCATTGGCAAGCAATGGGTGGATAAAAAATATATATTATTCAGCCATGAAGGAGAATGAAATCTTGTCATTTGCAGCAGAATGGATGGTACTGGAGGACAGTATAGTCAGTAAAGTAAGCCAGATGCAGAAAGATAATACCTCGTGTTCCCTCTCATATATGGAAGTTAAAAAATGTTGGTCTAAATGTAGAATGGGAAGTTTAGGAGGAAGGAAATAGATGAAAGAAAACTGGATTTGATGAGTGCATATTACAGGCATGTGTTGAAAGAGCATACTGATCCCCAGTAATAAGTTGAATTAAACATGCTAATAAAACATAAAATATTTTTAAATAGTTGAAAAAATCACAAATCTATACCAAACTGTTACTCTAATGATTTAATGCTCTGTGCCTCAGTTTCCCTGATCATACATGGTCAGTGTAATAGTAATACATCGTACAATATAATGATCAGGGGTATGGCATTTGAAGTCTGAAATAAATTTTAGTTCCAGTCATGCACCAATTTAAAACAAGAGAAGAAAAGTGTACATTAATAGTATATGTATTCATTTTGAGAACTTAAGTAGAGGGAAAAAAAACCAAGATTCAGGTAAGAAAATAATAAAAAAGTAGAAATCAGCAAACTAGAAAACAGAAAAAAATAGAGCAATATGGATAGAACAAAATGTGGTTCTATAATTAGATCAAAACAAATGAAAAGTTTCTAGCTACTCTGGTGAAAAATTTGTAAAACACAAATTATCAGTGTCTAAATAAGAGAGAGAAATAACTAGAAATCTTGCGGAATTTAAAATGATAAATATGAAATATGGGAACCATATTATGTCATTAAGTACAATTTAAATGAAAAGGACATAATTCTTTTTTTTTTTTTTTTTTGTGGGTACCGGGGGGTCGACCTCAGGACCTCGCACGCCAGCAGGCACCCGTGCCGCTGAGCGATATCACCGGCCCCTTTTTGGTATGTGGGTTCCGGGAGTCGAACTCGGGCCCTCGCACTTGCCAGGCAGGCGCTTAAGCCGCTGAGCCATCTCACCGGCCCAGGACATAATTCTTAAAAACACTATTAAGAAGACATAAAAAAAGTAAATAAACCTATAGGTATTTTTTTTCTTTTTTTTTGTGGGTACTGGGTGTTGACCTCAGGACCTCGTGTGCCAGCAGGCGCCCGTGCCACTGAGTGATATCACTGGCCCCTTTTTCGTATGTGGGTTCTGGGAGTCGAACTCGGGCCCTCACGCTTGCCAGGCAAGCACTTATGCCGCTGAGCCTTCTCACCAGCCCAAACCTATAGGTATTTTCTAAATTGATTTTAATATCTTCCCACAAAGAGAATGCCAATACAAATGGCTTCACTAGTAAATTTTGTTACAAGTTTAAGGAACAAATAATAGTCATGTGAAAATTGTTCTGAAAAGAGAGAATGAATTTAAAATCATTTAATGAGTGCAGCATGATCATAATATTGAAAACAGAAAAAAATTACACAGATAAAATACAATTACAGACCAATATTTCTTTTTAACATAGACACAAAAAATGTTTAAAAAATAACAAATTAAATCCAATAAATATAACAAATATATCCTTATGAAGGAACCCCAAGAATAAGAAGATAATTTAATCTAAAAATCAATCAATATAATTTAACACATTAACAGAATAAAGGCCAATAGTCATATAGTAATCTCAGTAAATGCAGGAAAATCATTTTAAAAATTCAGTTACTGTTCATGACTTAAAAACGCAACAATCTACAAATAAATAGAAACTTCATCCAGATAATAAAAGTTGTTCATAAAAATTTACAGTAAATATCATACTTAATACAATAAAACTGTTCCCCATTAGTTTTTTTTAAATTAATTTTATTGGTACATTTTAGATACACATAATGATAACAGTCATCACAGGGAATTTGTACCTGTATATGATACAACTTGTTTTTTTTTTTTTTTCCCATTCCTCTACCCTCCCTTCAACTCCTTCTCCCCTCCTTATTTACAAAAGCTTTGTTTCCATTTTTTCCTTCTATTCTCTTTTTTCTTTTTCCCTTCTTTCCTTCCCCCCTCCCTCATTTCCTTCCACATTTGAATATTTTCTTCCTATTTCACAATATCTATTATACATTTTGATCCTTTTTTACACTTTTGGTTTCTCACACTAGACAAGCCAGGTGATATTTGAACATGTATGTCCAATTTATTTCAGTTAAGAGTATGGTCTCAAGGTGCATCCATTTACCTAGAAATGTCTCAAACTTATCCTTCTTAATGGCAGAGTAGTACTCCATTGTATTAAAAATCCACATCTTTTTTATCTGTCCATCAGTTGATGGACATTTGGGCTGTTTCCAAGACTTAGATATTACAAACTGTGCTGCTATAAACATGGATGTGCATATATCGCTGTGGTATGATGCTTTTAATTCTTTCAGGAAGATACCAAGATGGGGAATAGCTGGGTCAAATGAAACATCTACTTTCAGTTTTTTGACGAATCCATGCACTGATCTCCACAGTAGTTGTACCAGTCTACACTCCCGCCAACAGTAAAGAAGAGTTCCTTCTTCCCCATAGCTCCACCAGAACTTGTTATTCGTTGATTTCTTGATAATAGCCATTCTTTCTGGAGTGAGGTGGAATCTCAGAGCTGTTTTAATTTGCATCTCTTGAAGGACGAGTGATGTTGAATATTTTTTCATATATTTATTTGGCATTCATTCTTCATCTGAGAAGTTTTTATTCATTTCAGATGCCCATATTTGGATTGGGTCTTTAAATATGGCAGGTCTGCTTTTTTCTTTTTTTTTTTTTTCTTTTTCAGTTCTTGATATATTCTGGATATTATTCCTTTGTCTGAGGAACAGCTGGCAAATTTTTTTTCCCACTCTGTGGGCTATCTTTTCACTCTGTTGGTGATTTCTGTTGCTGTGCAAAAGTTTCTTAATAAGATGAGATCCAAGCTGTTCATTCTTTGTGGTATTTCCTGTGTAATTTGGGTTTTGTTCATAAAGTCTTTTCCTACACCTATGTCTTTAAGAGTTCTACCTCTTCTCTCTTACAGCGGATTAATGTTTCTTTTTTAATATTTAGATCTTTCACCCATTTTGATTTTAGTTTAGTGCATGGTGTGAAACATCGGTCTAGTTTTAGTCTTCTGCATATGGAAAGCCAGTTTTTCCATTACTTTTTATTAAAAAGGCTATCTTTCTTCCAGTGAATGTGTTTGGCCCCTTTGTCAAAGATAAGGTGGCTATATGTGTTAGAGTTGTTTCTGTAACTTCTAGTCTGTTCCTTGGATACCTTGGTCTATTTTGTTTGTTTGTTTGTTTGTTTTTTGCCAGTACCACACTATTTTTATCACTGTAGCTTTGTATTATAATTTCAAGTCAGGGATTGTTATGCCCCCTGCTTCACCTTTTTTACCCAGAATTGTTTTGGCTATTCTAGTTCTCTTCTGGCTCAAAATACATTTAAGGATTCATTTCTCTAATTTGTGAGGTATGCTATTAGTATTTCGATTGGGATTGAATTAAATCTATATAACAATTTTGGAAGAATGGCAATTTTCACTATGTTGGCTCTTCCTACACAAGAGGAAGGGATATCTTTCCATTTTCTGATATCCTCTTCGATCTCCTTTTTCAGAGTACTATAGTTTTCAATGTAAATATGTTTTACTTCTGTTAGATTGATTCTTAAGTATTTCATTTTTTTACAATATTCTGAAGGGTATGAATTCCTTAATTTCTGTCTCAGTGAGTTTGTTATTTCTGTATAGGAATGCTATTGATTTCTGAGTGTTGACTTTGTATCCAGCTAAGCTGGATACTGAATTAGGTTATTAAATCTAAAGTCTTTTAATGGAGTTTTCAGGTCTTTTATGTAGAATATCATGTCATCTGCAAACAATGATAATTTAACTTTTTCCTTTCCTACCCTTATTCTTTTATTTATCTGTTTTGTCTAATTGCTCTGGCTAATGCTTTCAGAACTATATATTTTTTTTTTTTTGAGATCCCATGGCATCTTTTTTTTTTTTTGTATTTTAAAGAGAAGAAAAAAACAAAACAAATCAAAAGAAGAACAAATTTTCAAAACAACATAATAGGAGGGTAACAATGGTTAATACATTACGTATTACTATCTTTAAGTTAGTTATTCAGGACACCAGACATTAGCATTCAATTGTCCAAACATTATTGGCACAAACCTTACTCTTCAATGAACTAAGTAAAAATGGTAGTGTATCTATCTTAACCATCTTATATATATATATACAATTTTTTTTCCCTTTCCCTTCTTTCTTTTCCCTATTCCAGTCTCTCTTTCCTTTTGACCAGTTTCTTTTTGATTCACCATATCTATTGTACATTTTGGATCTTATTTACTCTTTCAGTTTCTCATACTAGAGAGATAATATGATGCTTACACATGTGCTTCTGGTTTATTTCACTTATGAGTATTTTCTCGAGTTGCATCCATTTACCTATAAAAGTCTCCAGTTTATCCTTCTTTATGGCTGAATAGTACTCCATTGTATAAAAATACCACATCTTTCTTATCCATTCCTCAGTTGATGGGCATTTGGGTTGTTTCCAAGATCTGGCTATTACAAATTGTGCTGCTATAAACATGGGTGCACATATATCGCTGTGGTACGATGTTTTTAATTCTTCTGGGAAGATGCCCAGAAGGGGAATAGCTGGGTCAAATGGGACCTCCAACCCTAGTTTTCTGAGGAATCTCCACACTGACTTCCACAGTGGCTGTACCAGTCAACACTCCCACCAACAGTGAAGAAGGGCTCCTTTTTCCCCACAGCCCCTCCAGCATTTGTTATTAGTTGATTTCTTAATAATAGCCATTCTTTCTGGGGTGAGATGGTATCTCAGTGTTGTTTTAATTTGCATCTCTCGAATGACTAGTGATGTTGCACATTTTTTTGTATATTTGTTTGCCATTAGTATTTCTTCATCTGAGAAATGTGTATTCATCTCAGATGCCCATTTTTGGAGTGGGTCTTTAAATTTGGGAGGTCTGATTTTTTTGAGTTCTTTATATGTTCTCGATAGTAATCCTTTGTCTGAGGAACAGCTGGCAAACATTTTTTCCCACATTGTGGGTTGTCTCTTCACTCTGTTGGTGGTTTCTCTTGCTGTGCAAAAGCTTTTTAATAAGATGAGATCCCAGTTATTGATTCTTTGGGATAGTTCCCGTGCGGTTGAGTTTTTATTCATAAAGTCTTTGCCTACACCAATGTCTCCAAGGGTTTTACCTGTCCTACCTTCCAGCAGATTTAATGTTTCTGTTTTAATATTTAGATCTCTGATCCATTTTGAATTTAGTTTAGTGCATGGTGAAAGATATGGGTCTAGTTTCAATCTTTGGCATGTGTAGAGCCAGTTTTTCCAGCACCATTTATTAAAGAGGCTATCTTTCTTCCAGCGAATGTGTTTGGCACCTTTGTCAAAGATAAGGTGGCTTAGTATGTCTGGGGTTGTTTCAGCATCTTCTAATCTGTTCCATTGATCTTCAGGTCTGTTTTTTTGCCAGTACCACACTGTTTTTATCACAGTAGCTTTATAGTATAATTTCAAGTCGGGGATTGTGATGCCCCCTGCCTTGCCTTTGTTGCCCAGAATTGCCTTTGCTATTCTAGGTCTCTTCTGATTCCAAATGAATTTTAGGATTGTTTTCTCTAATTCTGTGAGATATGCTGTTGGAATTTTGATTGGAATTGCATTAAATCTGTATAACAATTTTGGAAGTATGGCCATTTTCACTATATTGGTTCTTCCTATCCAGGAGCAAGGGATATCTTTCCATTTTCTGATATCCTCTTCAATCTCCTTTTTCAGAGTACTGTAGTTTTCAGTATAGAGGTCTTTTACATCCTTCGTGAGGTTGATTCCTAGGTATTTCATTTTTTTGGATGTTATTGTGAAAGGTATTGTTTCCCTAATTTCTCTTTCAGTAAGTTTGTTATTTGTGTACAGGAAGGCTATTGACTTTTGAGTATTGACTTTGTATCCAGCTACACTACTGAATTTGCTTATTAAATCTAGCAGTTTTTTAGTGGAGTTTTTGGGGTCTTCTGTGTAGAGTATCATGTCATCTGCAAATAATGATAATTTAACTTCTTCCTTTCCAATCATTATTCCTTTTATTTCTTTCTCTTGTCTAATCGCTCTGGCTAAAGTTTCCAGAACTATGTTGAATAAGAGTGGGGACAGTGGACATCCTTGTCTTGTTCCTGATTTTAGAGGGAAGGCTTTCAGTTTTTGGCCATTTAGTATAATATTGGCTGTTGGTTTGTCATAGATAGCTTTTACCAGATTGAGATAAAGACCCTCTATTCCAATTTTCTGTAGGGTTTTATCATGAAAAGGTGCTGGACTTTGTCAAAAGCTTTTTCTGCATCTATTGAGATGATCATGTGATTTTTGTCTTTGGTTCTGTTAATATGCTGTATTACATTTATTGATTTACGTATGTTGAACCATCCCTGCATCCCTGGGATGCATCCAACTTGGTCATGGTGTATAATCTTCTTGATGATTTGTTGGATTCTGTTTGCCAGTATCTTATTAAGGATTTTTGCATCTATGTTCATTAGGGAGATTGGCCTGTAGTTCTCTTTCTTAGTTGGGTCCTTCTCTGGTTTTGGTATCAGGGTAATGCTTGCTTCCAGGAATGAATTTGGGAGTATTGCTTCTCTTTCAATTTCATTGAAAAGTTTGAGAAGTAGGGGCGTTAGGTCTTCTCTAAATTTCTTGTAGAATTCGGCAGTGAATCCATCAGGGCCTGGGCTTTTCTTTGTTGGGAGGTTTTTAATTACATCTTCAATTTCATTGGTTGATATTGGTTTATTTAGGATTTTTAAATCTTCTTGATTTAGCTTTGGTAATTCATACGAATCTAGGAATCTGTCCATTTCTTCTGCATTTTCCATCTTAGTAGAATATAAATTTTCAAAATAGGTATAGATGATCTTCTGGATTTCTGCAGGGTCCGTCGTGATATCACCCTTTTCATTTTCAATTGCATGGATTTGAGTCTTTTCTTTTCTTTTTTTAATAAGGTTGGATAAGGGTTTGTCAATCTTATTTATTCTTTCAAAGAACCAACTTTTTGCTTCATTGATTCTTTGTATTGTTTTTTTATTCTCCAATACGTTAATTTCTGCTCTGATCTTTATAATTTCCTCCCTTGTACGGGCTTTTGGCTTAACCTGCTCTTCTTTTTCTAGAAGCTCGAGGTTCACCCTTAAGTTGTTTATTTGCGCTTGCTCTATTTTCCTGATATAAGTATTTAATGCTATAAATTTCCCTCTTAGGACTGCTTTCATTGTATCCCATAAGTTCCGGTATGTTGTACTGTCATTATCATTCAGTTGTAGAAAGTGACTAATTTCTTCTTTAATTTCATCTGTGACCCATTGGTTGTTCAGGAGGATGCTGTTTAATTTCCATGTGTTTAGGGAGTTTTTGTGGGATCTTTTGCCATTGATTTCCAATTTCATTGCACTATGGTCTGATAATATGCATGGGATAATTTCAATTCCTTTGCATTTACTTAAGCAGGTTTTATGAGCTAGTATGTGGTCTATTTTGGAGAACGTCCCATGTGCAGCTGAGAAGTATGTGTATTCTGATGTTGTGGGATGGAACACTCTGTAGACATCTACTAAGTCCATTTGTTCAAAAGTTTGGTTCAGTTCTACTATTTCATTATTGATTTTCTGTCCAGTTGATCTATCTTTTTGTGACAGTGGAGTATTGAGATCTCCCAATATAATTGTATTAGTGCTTATTTGATTTTTCATGTCCTTTAGTACTTGTTTTATATAGCTGGGTGCATTGGTATTTGACGCATATATATTTATGATCGTTATCTCTTCCTCTTGGATTGTTCCCTTTACAAGGATGTAATGACCGTCTTTATCTCTCTGAATCCTTCTTGGCTTGAAGTTCACTTTGTCTGCAAAAAGAATAGCTACCCCTGCTTTTTTCTGGGTTCCTGTGGCATAGAGTATTGTTTTCCATCCTTTGACTTTCAGTCTATGAATTTCTTTCTGAATTAAATGTGTTTCTTGTATACAGCATATTGTTGGATCTTGCTTCTTGATCCATTTCGCCAGTCTGTGCCTTTTGATTGGTGAATTGAGACCGTTAACATTGATGGTTAAAACTGATATGTATTGACTTGTCATGATATTTTCCTGTTGTTGGTTCCCACTCTTTGTTTTTCCGCTTTCCGGCTATTTAATTATTTGCCCTGCCTGGTGGATTCCTTCTGTTGGGGTTCCTATCTCTTTCTAGAATGTCCTTCAGAACGTTTTGGAGTGCTGGTTTGGTGGTCATAAATTTTCTCAGATGTTCTTTGTCATGAAAGTATTTTATTTCTCCATCAATTTTGAAAGATAGTTTTGCAGGGTACATCAATCTGGGCTGAAAATTATTTTCCTTTAGAGCTTGCAATACATCATTCCAAGCTCTTCTTGAATTGAGGGTTTGTGCTGAAAAGTCAGCTGTGATTCTGATGGGTTTTCCTTCATAGGTGATTTGTCTCTTCTCCCTAACAGCTTTTAAGATTCTGCCCTTCTGTTGAATTTCTGGGATCTTGACTATAATATGTCTGGCTGAAGTTTTTTTTTTGATCATGTCTAGTTGGTGTTCTAAAAGCTTCACTTATAGGGGTGTCAAATTCCTTTTCTCTTCCAGGAAAGTTCTCCCTGATTATGTCTTTGAACAAGGTTTTAATGTCGTTGATGCTATCTCCTGCTTTTTCATTTATTCCAATTATTCTTAAGTTGTTTATCTTTGAGTCATCTAGCAGCTGCTGAATTGATTTTTCATGGTCCCTTGCTATTTTTAAGAATTTTTCCATTTCATGATCACTAATTGCAAGCCTGTCTTCTATATCTGAGATCCTGTCCTCGCATTGGCTTATTCTACTACAAATACTTTCAACGGAATTTTTTATCTCTTGGATATCTGCTTGAATCTGCCTTATGGATTCCATTTCTTTCCTATGCTGAGCATTCATGGTTTCTATAGTTTTCTTAAGTTCATCTATTTTTTTGTCTGTATCAGCTATAGTGTCCTTAAGCATGGTCTTCATTGTAGACATTATCTCTGCAGTTATCTGTGAGATTATTTCTGTTTTAATTTTTTCCAGAACCTCATTCAGTTGCTTTGTTGTTACCACTTCAGATAGGCCAGGTGGGTGGCTTTCGGATTGTCCCACCTCGTTGCTCCCTAGGTTTGCCTTTGGTGAATTGGATGTGTGGGGTTGCATCTTGTTTAAGTGTCGTCTCATTTTTTCTTTCTTTAATTCCTGGGGTGATGTTTGCAAATTACCTATGGTAGGTTACTTTATTGCTAGTGTTTAAGATCTTTAGAAGATGACTACTTCTCTGCAGTATCTTCCAAGTGGAGCTTGCTTTTAGGTTTTGAGCTTTCTGCCAGATCCTACCTCTTCAATTCGTTGGGTATGCGAAGTTGCTACCTGTTTGGCCCAGTCCTTGATTCTTTGGTACTGTGCCACTGTATTTTCTGTGTCCCTTAGTCAATCTCAATCATGAAATATCAGGAAGGAAAGATGTTTAGAACAATTATTTCACATTTGGCTATAATGTTAACTAAAGCATCAAACACAGCCTAGAAAATGACAGACTGAGCTAACCAGTTATTTACCACTTTTAGCTGTATAGAGTTGCGGTTATATAACAAAATCTAAAACACACCAGAAAAATTATATGCAGTATACAAGTCCTGTGTATGTCAATTTTTCCCTGAGGAGTTTAAATTTAAAATGAGTTAAGGAGGAAATAGAGTATTGGGAGAAGAGGAAGGAATTAGATGTAAGGTTAGAGGACCAAGAGGGATCCCACTAAAATTGGGACACTAGTGCAGAGGACAGGTGGTAGAAAGAGAAGGAAGGGATAAAAGGAAGAACAGATCACAACCACAATCACAAAGAAGTTAGAGGCGCTGTTTACACTCATATAAAACACCAGAGAGAATAATGAAGGAAAGAGCAAATACACATACAGAAACAAAAACGAAGATAAAAACAATAAAACAGACAGATCAAAAATAAAACCCCACCAAAAAACAAAACAAAACAAAACAAAAACAAAAAAACCCTTTGCCAGAACAAAAAACAAATCAGTGAGAAAAAAAAAATAAAAATAAAAATAAAAATAAAAATAAAAAAATAAAAAGAATCAGTTCCAGGTGTTGACTCTGCTGTAGGCAGGTACCCTGTGGTGACAGAGTCCTGTTCTGTGCAGGTCCATCCCAGTAAGCCAGGAGCGCCCTCTGGCGGGCGGTGAGCAGAGGCGCGTACTTTAAGGCAGAGACCAGTCTAGCTCGTCTCCGCTCTCAGCGCCCTTTCACTATCCCTGGGCCTGAGAGGCTCAGCGCGCTGTCCCGAGCGCGGGTTCCCTGCACTGGTTCCCGCCGCTCTGGTTTTTCGCCACGCCCCCCACAATGGTGCCGGGCCAGTCGCTCTCTGGCGCGGGACAGGTGTGGCTGAGAGTCCAGTCTCGTTCGCCTGCTGACCTCAGCACACTTTCGTGGGCCTGAGAGGCCCCGTGCTGCCCTGTCCGGAGCACAAGTTCCCAGAGCAGTTTTCGAGCCGCTCTGAGTTTCGCCACACCCCCCACAATGGCACCCGGCCGGTCGCTCTCTGGCGCGGGGCAGCTGTGGCTGAGAGACACTCACCACCAGTCAGCGCCGTTCTCCACCGCTCCCCTGCCCCGCCGCTGTCTCAGGATCCTCCGTGGGGGCTCCCTGGGCACCAGCTGCCACCGTGTGTCCGTAGAATTGAGCCTCCACGGCGCTGCAACTCCCGGGATAGTAGAAGGTGCGCACGCGCAGTCTGCTCCTTCTTTACTTCTTCTTTGTTGGAAGTCACCCGTCACTGGTGTCGGGGGTCCCAGATTGCACTTCAGAACTTCTCTGGGTTTCGGGGAGGCATCTCCCCCCCTCCTGCGCTTTCCGGGTCGCTATATTCCCGTGTTCCAATGGTAACTTTTAGAGAGAGTTTCGCTGCCTGCTTCTTACTCATCCGCCATCTTGAGGTCCTCTTCAGAACTATATTGAATAGGAGTGGTGATAGTGGACAGCCTTGTCTTCAGTTTTTGACCATTTAGTATGATGTTGGCTGTTGGTTTGTCATAGATGGCTTTTATCAGATCTAGATGAAGACCATCTATTCCAATTTTTGGTAAGGTTTTTATTGTGAATGGGTGTTGGACTTTGTCAATTTTTTTTTTTTACATACTGAGAGGATAATGTGATTTTTGTTGTTGGCAAAAATATGGTGTATTTATTCACTGATTTGCAAGTGTTGAACCATCCCTGCATCTCTGAGATGAATCCTACTTGGTCATGGTATAATACTCTTCTTGATGATTTGCTGCATCCTGTTTGCTAGTATCTTATTGATTTTTGCATCTATGTTCATTAGGGAGATTGGCCTGTATTTCTCTTTTTTGGTTGGACACTTCTCTGGTTTTGGTATCAGGGCAATGCTTGTTTCCAGCAATGACTTTGAGAATATTGCTTCCCTTTCAATTTTGTTAAAGAGTTTGAGAATAGTATCATTACATCTTCTCTAAATTTCTTATGGAATTCAGCAGTAAATCCATCAGGACCTGGGCTTTTCTTTGCTGGTAGGTTTTTAATTATATCTTCCATTTAATTGACTGATACTGGGTTATTTAGAATCTTTATATCTTTGTGATTCAGCTTGGTAATTCATATGTATCTAGGAATCTTTCCATTTCTTCTGTGTTTTCATCTTATTCTAATAAAGATTCTGGAAGCAAGGAATAATGGTCTTTTAGATTTCTGCAGGATCCATTGTGATTTCACCCTCTCATTCCTAATTGTGGATTTAAGTCTTTCTTTCCTTTTTTTATAAGTTTGGCTAAGCATTTGTCAATTTTTTTTAATCTTTCAAAGAACCAACTCTTTGATTCCTTGATTATTTGTTATGTTTTCTCAGTCTCATTTGCATTAATTTCTGCCCTAATCTTTATAATTTCCTCCCTCATACAAGGTTTGGGCTTGACTTGCTCTTATTTTTCTAGAAGCTTGAGGTTCAACATGAGGTTATTTATTTGAGCTCATGCTGTTTTTCTGATGTAGACATTTCCCTCATAGGACTGCTTTCATTGTGTCCCATGAGTTCTGGTATGTTGTATTGGCATTATCATTTAATTGTAGAAACTGTCTAATTTATTCTTTAATTTTGAGTGTGACTCATTGGTTGTTCAGGAGTGTGTTATTTAATTTTCATGTTTTTATGCAGTTTTTATGGTTTCTTTTGCCATTGACTTCCAATTTCATTGCACTATGATCTGATATTATGAATGGGATAACTTCAATTCCTTTTACTTAAGCTTATATTTCTATAAGCTAATATCTGGTCTATGTGTGTAGCGATCATCCTGTGTGCAGCTGAGAAGAACATGTATTCTGATGTTGTGGTCTACTAATTCTATTTGTTCAAAGCTTTGGTTCAGTTCTGATATATCTTTACTGATTTTTTCTAGTTGATCTATTTGTGACATTGATGCCCCCATTACAATTGTATTAGTGTTTATTTGATTTTTCATGTCCATTAATATTTGTTTTATATAGCTGGGTGTGCTGGTATTTGGTGCTTATATATTTATGATTGTTATCAGTTCCTCTTGGGCTGTTTCCTTAACAAGAATATAGTGAACTTCTTTGTCTAACTTGATCAGTCTTGGCTTGAAATCCACTTTTCTGCAAATAAAATAGCAACCCCTGCTTTTTTGTGGGTTCCTGTCTCATAGATTACTGTTTTCCATTCTTTGACTTTCAGTCTATGAATTTCTTTCTAAGTTAGATGTGTTTCCCATATGCAGCCAATTTTTGGATCTTGTTTTTTGATCCATTTTGCCAGTCTATTTCTTTTGATTGGTGAATTGAGACCATTTATATTGATGGTTATCACTGATAAGTATTGACTTATCCTTGTCATGCAATTTTCCTGTTCTTGGTTTCCTTTTTTCCCCCCTCTGTTTAATTACATGCCTTGCCTTATGGATTTATTCTTTTTTTATTTGTGTGGGTACCAGGGGGTCGACCTCAGGACCTCGCGCACCAACAGGCACCCGTGCCGCTGAGCAATATCACTGGCCCCTTTTTTGTATGTGGGATCCGGGAGTCGAACTTGGGGCCTTGTGCTTGCAAGGCAGGTGCTTACGCCGCTGAGCCATCTCACCGGCCCACTCATGGATTTATTCTGTTGGGGTTCATGGAGCTGTAGACTTTGTTATCTCTTTCTAGACTGGCCTTCAGAACACTTTGGAATGCTGGTTTGGTGGTCACAAATTTCTTCAGGTGATCTTTTTCATGGAAGTATCTTATTTCTCCATCAATTTTGAAAGATAGTTTTTTTGTTTTGTTTTGTTTTATTTTGTTTTTTGTGGGTACCAGGGGTCAAACTCAGGATCTCACGTGCCTACCAGCAGATGCCCATGCTGCTGAGCGATATCACCGGCCCTTTTTTCGCATGTGGGTACAGGGAGTTGAACTCAGGACCTCGCACTCGCCAGGCAGGAGCTTATGCCGCTAAGCTATCTCACCGGCCCTGAAAGATAGTTTTGCTGGATACTTCAATCTGGGTAGCAGGTTGTTTTCTTTTAGGGATTGAAATACTTCACTCCATGATCTCCTTGACTTAAGTGTTTATGTTGAGAAGTATGCTGTGATTCTGATGGGCTTTCCTTTATGTGTGATTTGTTTCTCCTTTCTAACAACTTTTAATATTCTTTTATTGTGTTGAGTTTCTGGGCCTTGGGTAGATTTCCTTGATCATGGCTAATTGGAGTTTTATATGCCAATCTCAGTCTTTGTATACAAGGAAGAACAACTGATTAGAATAATTATGTTACCTTGGCTAAAGTAGTAAAATCTGTAATAACAGTAGCATCAAACACAACCTAAAAAATGACAAAGTGTGGTAACTGTTAATTTGCCATCTTTAACCATTTGAACAAGATTTGTAATTATATAACAAAATCTAAAACAAGCCAGAAAATTGTATACAGTAAATATCACCTCAATATGATGATTTTTACCTTTAGGAGAGAAAATTTAAGGAGAATATATAAATAAATAAAATGTCCACGTGGGGTGTGTCTGTTTTCACTGGTTGACAGAGGGGCAGACAGAGCCCAGATCCATGTTGACTGATTCAAGCAAGTCAACAGGCATTAAATTCCAATGAAGTTCAGTCTGTTTCTGATTTCTGCCTGTGAGGCTGGGACCTGAGTTTTTCAGCCTACAACACTCCAAGTGCCTCCTGCCACCTTGAACTTGGCTCACTGACCTCTTGCTAGCTTGAGCTTAGTTATGCCTCACCCTAACACTTGGAGCCACAAGATGGAGCCAACCTGCCGCTGCTCTGAGTTCTGACTTGAGCTGGCTCCTTTTCAAAATGGCTACCAGCCAATCTCCCTCTCCTGGTGGGCATCTGAACCCAAATAACTCACCAGCCACTGCAGTCCACAGCATGCACTGCTCTGTTCTACTGGTACAGTTCTCTGTGGAGGCCTCTGGAGTCCCCAGTAATCACCATGCATTTGCAGGTTTGACCCATTCATCCCATGCTATGAGCCTGGGCTCAGGGAGAAAGTGCCACTTGCCACTTCCCTCTTCTGCATTGTGGTCCTTCTCTTCACTGTCTCTGTGGACTCTGATTCTCATTTCAGATCTTTGCTGGGTTCCGAGGATCCATTTTCCTCCTCTTTCTCTTCCTCATGTTGCTATATTCCAGTGTTTAGATTCCAAATATCAGAGAGGCTCTTTCTCTGCTGCTCACCATTCCCCCATCTTCCTGGAAGTCTTTCCCCATTAATTTTAAAACAGAGTGTTCACATGGCTTTCATTCATCACTATAACAGAACCACTAGCTAACAGAGATGGCAGGGAAGGGGAGAACAGCATATAGATCAGAAGCAAAAAGTAGAAGTATTTTTATTTGAGGATGACAGGTTTGTGTGTAGTTAATTCTAATGAATCTATAAGAAATGTGCTAGAAATAGTTACTGAATTTGGCAGACATATATAATAAGATCAACATAAAAATAAACTTTCTGTACTACACTTATAATTAGCCATAAGAAAATGGAAAAATTGGGGCTGGTGAGATGGCTCAGCGGCGTAAGCGCCTGCCTGACAAGCCTGAGGGCCCAAGTTCGACTCCCGGAACCCACATACGAAAAAAGGGCCAGTGATATCGCTCAGTGGCACGGGCACCCGCTGGCGCGTGGGGTTCTGAGGTTGGCCCCCGGTACCCACAAAAAAAAAAGAAAGAAAATGGAAAATAAAATTTAGAACTATACCATTTACAACATAAATATGAACACTTAGAAGTAAATGTAACATATGTATATGTATGATCTCTATACTGCAAATCACAAAACATTTCTGAGAAAATATTTATGACCTAAATAGAGAGCTATACCTTATTTATGGATTTAAAGAATCAATTTTATTTTCAGAGATCAACTCTACCCCAGCTGATATTTAGATTTGATTAAATATTACTGAAAATCTCAATAGGGTTTTTTAAAACTGACAAGTGGATTCTAAAATTTTATGGAAACTGGATTTTGTGAGTGTCCTAAAATAGAAACTTGAAAAGTAACAAATTGGGAAGGGTATCATCACTTAATTTACTGATAAAATTACAGTAATCAAAATAGTATAATATTGACATGTAATTAGACAAAATGTATTAGTGGAATACTGTGGAGATGGGAAGGAGATCTGGGGAAGGATTGGGAGAGAGGAGGGTAGAAGAGGGGTGAAGAATAAAAATGATCAAGATATATATATATATAATATCTATATATAAATAGTCAATATATATACATATATATAATATATATAGTCAATATATATACATATATATAAAAGACGAATGTAACTATTATGTATTACTAACATATACTAAAGAAAAAATTCAATAATAAATACACAAATAAAACAGAATGAAAAGTCCAAGTAGACACAATCATTTAAAATTAAATGAGTTTTCAGAAAATAGTCAAAGTGGGTAAAGAAAAGTCATTTTTATCCAGTGCTACTAGGACAACTAGATATTAATATGAAAAACATAATCCTCAATCCCTAACACAAATATACACAAAAAGTAATTTAAAGTAGATCATAGACCTAATCATAGACAAAAACTACAAAGGCTCTAGAACCAAAAGTTGGAAAAATATGTGAACTTGAAATATTGAGGAAAAGATTTCTAAAAAAGGGTCCAGAAAGCAATAAACATAGAGAAAATATATGTAAAATGGACTTTAAAATTGAAACTTTGTACATTAAAATACAGAATTAAATAGAAAAAGGAAGCTATAGCTCAAAAGAAAATATTTGCATTGAACAAGGACCTGTATCCATAATATATAAAGGACAATAAAACTTTTCAATAATAAAGAAACAACCCAGTAAACAATGGGCAATGTTCAAATGTACAATATATACAATGGAAATCCAAAGTATACCAATACTCAATAAGCTAATGAAAACATGTTCAACATCATTAATAATGAGGGAGTGCAAATTAAAGCCACAGTGAGAATCCCCAAAACACCCACTAGAATGGATAACATTAAAAATACTGAGAGTATGAAATGTTGGCAAGGATGTAGAGCTCTTAAAACACTTATGTTGGTAATAGAGGTATAAAATACAGTATACAGTCAATTTAGAAATTGGCCTGGCAGTTCTCATAAAATTAAACACACCTATCCAATGTCATAGCTTCCTGGTGTATGTATTTACTTCGAAGAAATAAAAACATGTTTTCATTAGGCCTATATTAAAATGTTCATAGCAACTTTATGAACAATAGCCAAAAACTAGAAATAATCAAAAGCCTATCAACGAGAATAAACAAAAAGTTTTATATTAATAAAATGAATCCTATTCAGCAGAGAAAATGTCTAAGTTACACACACACACAAAAAAACAGATAAACCTCAAAAAGCCAGATAAAAAATATATACTATGTGATTCTATTTATATGAAGTCCTAGAAAAAAGAAAGTTGTGAGGATTAAAATCCAAATAGTGATGCATTGTGGATGTGGCATAAATTATCCAGAAAGACTTTTAGAGGTGATGAAAATGTTCTTTGTCAGTGATGTAGATATGTGCACATGTCCTCATTCACTGTACCATTAAGGTCTACATAGCTCTGTGTATGTAATTTATACTTCAATAATTCAGTCCTACTAAGATTTTTTAACATCTGTATGTGCAAAGATAACATGAAAATATGTGGGCAAATAATCTGAATGACATATATACTCTGACTTCAAATTTATATTCATATGAGGAACAAATATTTGAACATCTCATGATAACCCAACTTGAATTAATGCTGAATAGATTAAAGACAAATGCTTTTCAAAAGCATTCTAAGGGCCGGTGAGATGGCTCAGTGGCATAAGGGCCTGCCTGGCAAGTGCGAGGTCCTGAGTTCAACTCCTGGAACCCACATAAAGGAAAAAAAGGGCCAGTGATATCGCTCAGTGGCAGAAGCACTTGCTGGCAAGCGTGAGGTCCTGAGGTTGACTCCCAGTTCCCACATTAAAAAAAAAAAAAAGTATTCTAAGAAATTTTTTCAAATCAGGGTAAGACAAGAAGAGTCATCTTTCACTTCAAGTAAACACATTTACTGAGCTTTTAGACTATGTACTGTGAATAAAAAAATAAATAATTAAAAATATTTATTAATAACAGATAACATATAGTAAACATCTAATATATGCAGATACTATGTTAATATTACTACATCACTCGACTAAAAATCAAGTGGAACTGGGTGCAAGTTCATACCCTGTAATTTATTAGACACATATAACATTGGGACAATTATTTAACTTCTGTAAACTTCAAACTCACTCTTGCAATATTAACAATTATACCTATTATGTTGTATGGTTGTGAGAATTAAATGAAATAGACAAAATCAATGGTTCAGATCCTAAAGAATTTAACAGGAGTAACTGTTAATCAGAGTTATGACTTGTATCTAGATATCCCCTTAAAGGCCTCATGTGTTCATAAGTTGGGCTTTCTTGGTGCCTGGATTTAGGGTGTGTGAATATGAATTAAGGGTGTGTGATAACTAAATTAGTCCACTGATTGGTTTAGCATAGTTCTGGGTGTGAATAATGGGAAGGCCCACCTGGATGTGGGTGGCACTGTCCAAAAGGCTTGTAGCCTGGATGGGATTAAAGGGAAAGGGGGGCTCACTGCTTGTGCTTTCTGCCTACCTTGCTATGGACTGTTTCTCCTCTGCCATGGTGCCCTGCCTTGGAGCAGCCAACTATGGACTGAAACCTATACAAACTGAGCTAAAATAAACCTTTCCTCCTTTAACTCATGAATGTCTGGTATTTTGTCCCACCAATGAAAAAGTAACCAAGACAACCAATAATTTTGTTATAATGTGCTTAATGATATATCACTGATACTATAAGAATACAGAGAAAGAGGAGATAATTTCCTCAGAAAGATTGATAACTTATCTTAAAACATGTCTCAGTGATATTTTAAAGAATAACAATTATCCAGGAGAACTGGGGAATCCACAAACTCCAGGAAAAGGAAACAGCATAAACATAGTCTCAAAAGCAAAATATAAAAAGCCATAATTGCTGGAGTGCAAATCACAAGGCAGATAAGGAAGGATAGATTCAGGACCAGGTTTTATAGAAGGTTTTTAATGTCATATTAAGAAGCTTGAGCTTTACTCTGTAGGCTCTTTAGAGCCATTAAAGTTTTTAAGTGATAATAACTTTGCATTTTAGAAACACAGATGCCTCTAGGGAAGTTTTATTTGAAGTTGTCAAGGTTGTTATCCAGGAAAGCAGTTAGAAGTTCTCTCAAAAATTTCAGCTAAGAAATATTAAAGCGTGTTTTAGGGCAGCTGCAGAAGGACTGATATGCTGGGAAAGTTCTGAGAAATTCTAAGGAAGTAAGATTGGCAAAGAAGCAAGGAGTAAAGGAAACAATACATATATCTATTCCTGGGTGGTAACAATGTCATAGGATTATAGGAAGAGGAACGAGTTCATTTATGAGCATGTTGAATTGGAGATGCCTGTAGGGACCTCAAGAAGATACAATTCCCCAGATGAATCTGCATCTGGCACTCAGAGGGGACTTAAAGAAGGGTGATGTGTACAGAGGAGCCACCAGGTATAAGGTCACAGATCTATTAACTAGCTAAGATCTACTGAGGGTGAGAGCTTGGATTGGGGAATGGGGAAGCAGAAATGGCCAGTTCTTTCCCCTGGGAGGGAAAGAAGGTGGCCATTTTTACCCATGATGAAGGCAGGAAACTTCTGAGAAGGACCTGATTTGGGGAAGTGAAAACTGAGACAATCTGTGTCCACAGGACTTAGATAAGTTTTTAGACCTCCTACATCAACAGGACTTGGTTCTTTGTTCTAGGAAAACCTTTCCAGGGAAAAGTAACACTGTAAACTAAAAAATAATTCCACCAATTGTTTCATGAAATTTCTACAGAAAAATTTGTGAATGAGTATGTTCACCTGAGCAAACAGCCCAAAATAAACAAATTTACCCAAGAAAAGTTTGTTTATAAAGATGTTCTTTGGGAGATTTTCTGAAGCCCCAATTAGCTCCAATCTTGAGAGATTCACAATGACAACATTTTGTAAATATTCTGCTTCTAACTTGTAATTTTGAAACACTACTGAAATTGTCAAGCTGATATACTCCCTTACTGTGACATGTTCAATAAAATTTTGCTTTAATAAGAGATTCTCCGGTGATCATTTAAGGGGTTCAATAGTGGGAATATAATGAGCACAGTGTGAGACATATTTGATTGGAAAGTTCTAAGGGACATAAGCAAATACCTCCTCTAGGATAAAAGATAAAATGGAGCCAGTGATTGGCAAAATCATTAACTTTTCTTGATACAGGCAAAAAAAATTGGTTTGGTAGTGACAGCTATGAAGTATCACTACAGAATCCAAAGATTCTAAGCATGAGGAAGGTTTCCTTTCATAGGCAACTTTCAAACTTCAAGTGGATATCTTTTTACCAGGAATCAGGCTGTTAGAAAACTCTTCTCACTTTTACCCAGGACCTCTGTTCATACAAAGCAGAAATTATGTAGTTTATACAACACTTTTTATAGGGAATGAGCAGTTCTTACAGAGAACATTGAAGGAGAGAAAGACACGTTTCAAGTTCTGCAGAGAGAGAGAAAGAGAGAGTGCCACGCAGGACATCTGGCACTATAGACAAATTTTGCACAAATTCCTCATTGTTTGATCTAGAACAACTGCACACAGAAAAATTGAAAACTTACCTCAACTGGCTTTATGGTGTTAAATCTATGTGCATGGAAGTCACTGTTCTGATGAAGTCATAGCACAATGACATTGTGAAACAAACCAAAAGGATTAAAAGGAAGCCAGGAAAGTGACCTCAGGATTTTTTTAACCAGTCTTTAAAGAAACAGATTCAAAGTTAAATATAGAACCTATTTTATGTGGATCCTAATAAGTTATTTGTTACCTGTGCTTAATTGATGAATTACTTGACTTCCGTAGTATGAGGTTAGTTGTTTCTCATTATTTCTTTTGTTATTTGTTTTTAAAAATGCAGTTACACAGATATTTGTAGACTTGTGAGAATTTAGCTAACAATTAGTAAAAATAACAGTGCCTTATTCACTGCTGCTGCTATATGACATAGACACGCACTTACTCTTTTGATCAAGAGTGGGATGTTATTTTCTTGTCCTGTCTATAAACCAGAATTTTTGTTGACTCAATAAATCCAGTTGCTAGTTATAGTGATGAACCGAAATTATTGATTTTCTTCAAAGCCTTATCTCATTGACATGAACCAGAAAAACATTTTTATTGGGGGTTTTGGTGAACAAATAAGACACAAATTTGAGTTAAATTTAATAACTTTAGATTTATAATTTAATATTCTTACTTATTTTATATCCAGTATTATCTAGTGAGCAAACTAAGTTAGTAAAAAACACTGGTTTTTGACTAAGACTACTGCACAGAAACTTCCGATTTTGTGCTTGTATTATGGTTGGCACATCCATCCAAGTAAACGTGGGTCAGCAACCACCCAAACAGCAATTACCAAGTATGAACATAATAAATATTATGCAAACAATTAAAATTTGGACTTTCACATCAGAATATAAATATCTTTCCCAGAATGGACTTTCTCCAACCAAACATTTTTCATACATAGCTTTTCAAGGTAAAAATTTTATTTTCTAATAGAAATTATCTTATGCTAGCCTAATTCCAAAGAAGTATCTATAATCCTTTAGTCACTTTAAAGAACAAACCAGTACAACCAAAATCTCTGAGGACATAATATGTTAGGCTAATGTCCCACAGCTTGAAAGTTCTTCATCCACTCTCCTACCCAATGATGTGTAAGATGTGTAAATCACTACTCCAAAACAGCCACGTTAGACAGCATATTGGTTTGTCTATTTTGTTACTGACTTGACTGTTAAAGTCAAATCAATGAGCAAAATTAATGTGTATGCATAGAAGTTGTCATGTTAAATATTGCTTCTCTATTTCTTATGACCTATTTGAGTCACCATGAAAATTTCTTAATTTTTTTTCCTGAGGACACAATTCTGTACACTTGAAAAAGTTTGTGCTTAAAACCATAAATAAAATAGAAAAGCAATTAGCAGAAAATTGGAGATATTTATACTGCATTGTAAATTTTCACTCTCTGTTTTATGTCAGTCTAGATTGCCTCGTGGCAAAATAATCCATAATTAAACTTTACTGCAATATAAATGTTAGCAAAATGGACTGTCTCAGTCAATCAGTGTTTAGAAAAAAGATAATCAGATCCAATTCCTTTCTGTAATGAACTTCATGCACTGCTAGTTCAGGAATTCAGCTGTAGGTGAGGCTGAGGAGGAATTTAGAGAAGCCCATGGATTTGTTTTGTAAAGATTTGGAGTTCAAAAACAAATGAAATATTACCTAAGGGGGAAATCTACACATTTGATAACTTTAAGAAAAATTCATACACCAAGAGTCTGGTTTTAAGTACATTAAAAGATAACATATCTTTATGCCACTAAAAAATTATCAGGCTGAAAAAATACATCTCAGAAATTTTGGAAGACCATAAATACTTTGGCAAATATCAGTTTTGATAAGCATTAGGCTTTTCACATGTCCAGATGGGAAAGTGTTAAACTTTACATTGAAATCTTGGCTATGCTGCTTGCTAAACCTGTGACTTCAGGTAAGCATTTGACAACTCTCTACCTCAATTTTCTTGTCTCTAAAATGATAGCAACAATGCATATAAAATAGGTTTTTGAGAGATCAAGTGTTGGCACACAGATAAACAGACACTATCACACACAGACACATTCACAATATATACACTTTATAATAGATAAAACCTGTATGCTGGATGACTGCTGATATTCAAGAATTGTCATTTATCATTAAGTTTTTGCCTACACCTATGTCTTCAAGGGTTCTACCTATTCTGTCTTCCAGCGGATTGTTTCTTATTTAATATTTAGATCTTTGATCCATTTTGATTTTAGTTCAGTGTGTGGTGAGAGACATAGGTCTACTTTTGGTTTTCAGAATGTGGAAAGCCAGTTTTTCCAGCACCATTTATTAAAGAGGCTATCTTTCTTCCTTTGAAGATGTTTGGCCCCTTTGTCAAAGATAAGGTAATTGAGTGTGACTGTAGTTGTTTCTGCATCTTCTAATCTGTTCCACTGATTCTGGGGTCTGTTTTTTCACCAATACCATGATGTTTTTATCACTGTAACTTTGTAATATAATTTTAATTCAAGGATTGTGATGCCTCCTGCCTTGGGTTTGTTGCCCAGAATTGCTTCTGCCATTCTAGGTCTCTTCTGGTTCAAAATAAATTTAAGGATTGTTTTCTCTAATTTTATGAGGTATGCTATTAGTATTTTCATCAGGATTACATTAAATCTGTGTAACAGTTTTGGGAGTATGGCCATTTTCACTATGTTGGTCCTTCCTACTCAAGAGCAAGGGATATCATTCCATTTTCTGATATCCTCTTTGACCTCCTTTTTTCAGAGTACTGTAGTTTTCAATGTAGAGATCTTTTACTTCTTTCGTTATACTGATTCCTAAGCATTTCATTTTTTTAATGCTATTGTGAAAGGCATTGTTTCCCTAATTTCTCTCTCAGTTGGTTTGTTATGTGTACAGGAATGCTCTTGATTTTTGAGTGTTGACTTTGCATCCTGCTATGCTACTGAATTTATTAAATCTAGAAGTCTTTTGGTAGAGATTTCAGGGTCTTCTATGTAGAGTATCATGTCATCTGCAAATAATGATAATTTAAATATTTCCTTTCTTTTCCTTGTTCTTTTTATTTTTTTCTCTTATATAATTGCTCCTCTAGGGTTTCCAGAACTATACTGAATATGACTGGTGATAGTGGATATCCTTGTCTTATTCCTGATTTTGGAGTGAAAGCTTTCAGTTTTTGACCATTTAGTATGATGTTGGCTGTTGGTTTATCATAGATGGTTTTTATCAGATTGAGATGAAGACCATCTATTCCAATTTTCTACAGGGTTTTTATCGTGAATGGGTGTTGGACTTTTTCAAGTGCTTTTTTTACATCTATTGAGATGATAATGTGATTTTTGTCCTTGGCAAAAATGCAGTGTATTTATTCACTGATTTGCACATGTTGAACAATCCCTGCATCTCTGAGAGGAATCCTGCTTGGTCATGGTGTATAATCTTCTTGGTGATTTGCTGCATTCTGTTTGCCAGTATCTTATTGAGGATTTTTGCATCTATGTGCATTAGGAAGATTGAACTGTAGTTCTTTTTCTTTGGTTGGATCCTTCTCTGGTTTTGATATCAGGGCAATGCTTCCTTCCAGCAATGACTTTGAGAGTTTTGCTTCCCTTTCAATTTCATTAAAGGGTTTGAGGTGTTGTGGCATTAGATCTCTAAATTTCTCATAGAATTCAGCAGCAAAGCCATTAGGACCTGGGCTTTTCTTTGCTGGTGGGTTTTTAATTACATCTTCAATTTCATTGACTGATATTAGGTTATTTAGAATCTTTATATCTTTGTGATTCAGCTTTGGTAATTTATATGTATCTAGGAATCTTTCCATTCATTCTGTTTTTCATCTTATTAGAACAAAGGTTCTGAAAGTATGTATTAATGATCTGGATTTTGGGTCCACTGTGATTTCACCCTTTTTATTCCTAATTGCATAGATTTGAGTCTTTTCTTTCTTTTTTTTTTTGATAAGGTAGGCTAAGGGTTTCTTAATTTTATTTAATCTTTCAAAGAACCAACTCTTCAATTCATTGATTCTTTATGAACGAAACCTGAATCACACAGGAGACATTACATAGAATCAACAACTGGGATCATCTTATTAATTTTTCATGCCTATGTCTTATAATCTGAACAACTACTTTTAAGATAATATGCAATATATTAACCATTGTTAATCTCCTATTATCTTGTTTTGAATTTCTGTATCACTGTTTTTATTGTTTTTTTCTCTTTAAAATAAAAAAAAGGTTTTGTACATCAAAAGAAATCAACAACAGAGTGAAGAGACAAGCCATAGAGTGGGAAAAAAATTTTTCCAGCTGTTCCTCAGGCAAAGAACTAATATCTAGATTATATAAAGAACACAAAAAAATCAGACTCCCCAAATTTAAGGACACAGTCCAAAAATGGGCATCTGAAATGAATAGACACTTCTCAGATGAAGAAATAGAAATGCCAAATAAATACATGAAAAAAATGTTCAGCATCACCGGTCATTCCAGAAATGAAAATTCAAACAACATTGAGATTCCATCTCACTCCAAAAGGAGTGGCTATCATCAAGAAAGCAAACAATAACAAATGCTGACAAGGCTGTGAGGAAAAAGGAAGCTTCTCCACTGCTGGTGGGAGGGAAATAGGTTAAACCACTGTGAAAATCCACATAGAGATGCCTCAAAAAACTAGGACTAGAGGTTCCATTTGACCCAGCTATTCCCCTTCTTGGGACCTTCCTGAAAAAATTAAAAACATCATACCACAGCACTATATACACACCCATGTTTATAGCAGCACAGTTTGTAATAGCCAAATCTTGGAAACAGCCCAAATGTCCATCAACTGATGAATGGATGAAGAAGATGCAGATTTTTTATGTAATGGAATACTACTCTGCCTTAAAGAAGGATAAACTTGAGACATTTCTAGGTAAATGGATGCACCTTGAGACCATACTCTTAAGTGAAATAAATTGTACACACATGTTCAAATATCACATGGTTTTTCTAGTGTTAGAAACCAATAGTGTAAATAACGACCAAAATGTAAAATAGATATTGTGAAATAGGAAGATAATGTTTAAATGGGAAGAGGAAGTAGGGAAGGAAAAGGGGAAAGGAGGAGGAAAGGAAAGAAGAGAAAGGGAAAAGCAGAGAATAGAAGGAAAAAATGGAAACAAATCTTTCATAAATAAGGAGGGGAAGAAGTGTTGAAAGAGGTTAGGGGAATGGGAAAAAAGAATCAAGTTATATCACGCATGGGTACAAATTTCTTAGGAATGTGATTATTATGTATATCTAAAATGTACTAATAAACTTAATTAATTAAAAAATGAATTATCACTGAATTCTAAGTTTTTGTCAGGTCCCATAAGCCTTCCTCTGTTCATCTTACAAAACCAGTTTTCCAAATTTCCCTTTCTCATCTCTTTCAGAATCTAGGCATTCAACTGTCCTTGTTAATAACATTTTTAAATAACATTTAATAACATTCTTTCAAATCTGAAACCGCCACTATCCTGTTCACTTCTCTCCACCCAAGGGTATGAGTAACAAAACTCAGTCCTCTTAAATGCCTCAAGAGCCCTAGTTGCTTTTTGTTGTTGTTTTGCTTCATTTTGTTTTGCTTTTCTGCTTAAGTTTGGAGGAAATTAACTGTGAGAAAAAGGAAGACGAATAGAAATAACAAAATGTAAGTCAAACTCAAAGTCCACTTAGATGACCTGTGAAAAAAGATCAGTTTGCATTTCTGAAACCAATTGATCTAGAATCAGTCTTTTGATCAATAACTTCATCACACCACACACACACATGTACACACACATTTGATCCTGCTAACTTCTAAGCCTAGAATTTTTAGCCTCTAATATTCAGGGAGGGCTTGAACTTGAATGGGGAAAAGTATGGTATCTTTATTTTCACAGATCTCTAATTTTAACATATTTTTATGAGCATAGGAATATTAGCAATATTCGTATCTTTGTCACTTTACAATTGTTACAAATATGTATAATGCTCATTGCTATTTAGATATTAAGATAGCTACTAGGGTCACTGTAGATCTTATTATTTAATGTTTTAATATATGTTTGAAAAATCTGAGACTTCTCAATCCACATATTCCCATTTAGTTGGATTCCTTTGCAATTCTATACATTTTACTTTATAGGTATAAGACATTATTATCTATTTAGTTGTTCTTTCACTTAATTTCTACATCCTTTTTGTATACATGGATTACCTTCCATTTGGATATAAGATGCTGATGTTAGGACAATCATAGTAGCCTGACAGGTAAAAATAATGAAGCTCCTGAGGAATGAAGCTAGGAATTTTTTAAAAATTAATTATAAGAATATATAGCTTCTTTCAAACTTCACCTTTTAGGCTCAACCCTAACCTAACATTCTTACAATATTTATTATCCTATATGTTATTTAATTTAGCCATTTGCCAGATTGTTACTATTACTCTTACCCTGTTCTATAAGATTTCCCCTTATGTACTTATTTCTGTATAAAATGAGTCAACATTGCTTCCCCAATAATTGTTTCTTCTCTTCAGTATTTTTCTTTACTACACAGACTAATTTCCTTCAAATACTTTTGATCATACATTCTATGTCTTGTAAAGCTCTAATGAAAAAGGAAATGTAATACAAATTGAGTTCCCTATATGACAAGAACAAGGTAAAATTTGGGGTTTGTAAGATTTGTCTTGGGTTTGTACAACTAGCCTCTATAAATCCTCTCTCTTCAGTTCGCAAGTATCAGTGCTAAAACAGCTTCCATCTCATTTGTGATGTGGTTGTACAATAAAAACGACACATGCGAAGGACCTCTCAGAATTCCAGGAAAGTCACCCACATGGCATCTATTGTAATAAACAAATCAACAATACTGATACGGCTTAATCTAACGAGAACTTTTCAGAATGGCAGTTAGAGTAGTTAAATTCCTTGAGAGGTCAAATAGTAGCCTCAGTGGTTTGAAATTTCCAGACCAGCCTCTGTAATTCCACTATCCTGATAGAAGTGTGAAATCTAATTTATTTGTCTTAGCTAATTAAATTCTACTTGTGACAGTAAATTCCACTACTTCTTCTCTATAAATTAGAAACATTAATTATATGACAATATTCGTGTTACCTTGTTTGGGAAGTCTATTACTACAGCCATGTTTTTGAAGGCTTGGGCCAAAGTCACTTTGAACTGGCAAGTTCTAATTATTCTGCTGGAATATCAATGAATCTTGAATGTTCAAACCCAGAGCAGTTACCTAATCATCTGTCCTCTAGCTGAGCACCTGATATATTATCTATAACTTTCATATAGTACATATCATTTTGAAAAACATGTGAGGTATAAGATCAGAAATCTAAGCCAAAATAGCATACAAAAAATTATTGGCAGGATGTATAAATTTAAATGATACCAGCAACTGAACAAATACAGAATAACCATAAAGATATATACATCCTTACTAATTTAATTCTCAGGTTTCTATGTTAAAAAGAAAAGGCAGGGCCGGTGAGATGGCTCAGCGGCTTAAGCGCCTGCCCATCAAGCGTGAGGGCCCGAGTTCGACTCCCGGAACCCACATACGAAAAAGGAGCCGGCGATATCGCTCAGCGGCACGGGCGCCTCCTGGCGCGCAAGGTCCTGAGGTCGACCCCCCCGGTACCCACAAAAAAAAAAAAAAAAAAAAGAAAAGGCAGCCCTGTGATTCTTACAGATATTGCTGATATCTATTCAAGATATAGCTTTCTTTTTTATGAACAAAACAGTGTTTTACCCAGATAATCATGTACATTAGAGGTAAACTCTGATTTATCTACTGGTGCTATGGACTGAATGCTTGAAAATGCATATGTGAAGTCTAATTCTAAATGCAATGGCATTTGTAAGTGACCCTTTTGGAGGCAGAGGCCATGTGGGTGAATATGAAGGTATCCGTCCTCATGAATGGGATTAATACCCTTAAGTGATACAAGAGTTTTCCCTCACGCTCTGCACTCTGTCATGTAAGGATACAGGAGAAGGTGACAATTTGTAAATAGGAAACATGCCCTCACAGGACACTGAACTGACCAGTGCCATACTGTTGGACTTCTCAGGCTCCAGAACTATGAAAAATAAGTTTCTATTTAAACCACCCAGCCTATGGGATTTGCTACACCAGCCTGAAATGACTGAAAGAAATGAAAATCTGTGAGTCATTGTTATGCTAGTTGCAGTTATTTGAGGTGGGTACCTGACAAAGGCCTGGCCAGTGAGATAGAAGGGTAAGAGATCTTTGAAAAATGTTTCCTTGAAACTAAAAACATACTGAAAAAGATCGCCATGTTTCATTCTTTAATACATCTTTGAGTGAGAATCTGACTCGGTACTACTGTATCCTTCATGTAACTATGACTGAGATTAGCCTGAGAATAAGGTTGACACTGAAGGTGGCAAAGCTAAAAAAATGGGAAGTCATGAATACCGATGAGCTACAGAATGAATCGTGCTCTAAGCCAAACTACATCTTGGCATCTTCTTAACTGAGATTATGAAGTTATTGTTGCTTTAATAATTGGAGATAGGGCTACAGATAACATTAGTTGTCTATGAGGGCGAAATACCAGTTCTTTAAGAAAAACAAAGTATGCTTAGTAATTAATGGAAAATTTTCTGACATATATTTTCCCATGGAACTTCAGAGGAACTTGAGCATTGGGTTGGCAAATATTATCAAACAACATTACTGTAGCAAATACATGATACATTTTTTAAGAATTGTATGAGACATAGCATCAAAAAGCAACACAATGGTGAGCAAACCATTAAGTATATGTCACCCAAACAAAGATGTATAGTTTTTGTTACACTAGCTTTATTTCAAAATACATTCTAGGCTATCTTGAAAAGTTTTCCCAAAGAGTGCATCAGAAGTTAAAATGTGGAGTTAATTATAGACATTCTGCCAAAAATGTAGATAAATGGGCAGAGGTCTGGATTAAGAAAGGGAAAGATAATACATAATGGTCAGATAAGCTTAGGAAGTGCTGGGATAGCAATGCTTAATCACTTCTCAAGGATTCTTGGTATGCTGGTTTGCATTAAGAATGTCCGAAGGAAGCACATGACATGTGGCATTTTCTACGCTACTCTGATTGCCAAACCTTTGTACTCAAAACAGTTATGGGTAATATTTTCTATATGCATATCATATAGAATATTAAAGAAATAATATTTCACACATTCTTACATAAAGATAATATAATAGGAAAATGTGAGTAATTAATACACTAAATAGCCTAACTCCAGCAATAAATATTTGCTCAGATGTTATTGAAGCAATTTGGGGTTCTCTAATTTTCTTCCTGCAATGAGAAGAGAAGTAGTGGTACTTTTCTGTTTTATTAGTGTCTAGTGGGAATTCTTAAGGATGAATGTTATAAACTGGAAAATATTATTGGATCATTAAGTGGAAAAAATTCAGTCACATGCTAGAAAAGGGAAAGAATTATAAACCTATTTTTCATGGACATAAAAACTGGAGAAGATATAGTACTTCACTTCAAGAAACTCAGAGTCATGTAAAGATTACCATCAGTATTCCAGAGATAGATGGGTACCAAACTACTTACAACTTTCAAGAGAATAGAAAGTGGAAAATAAATATCGTATCACTAATTACTAATAAATAGCAATTGCAGCAAGGAGGAATTAGTTTTTACAATTTGTGTGGGACAATAACTTTGAGTAATGGGGTTAATCAAGATATTGCATCTGCTGAACACTAAGACAACTGATGAACTTGGTCATGTGTATCAAGAAACTGTTCGAATCCAAAGGTTTTCATGCTCTGTCTTATTTATTCACCATTGTCAACTGAAACAATATTCAATTTGAAAAGTAAATATTGAGTGTGTGGTACATTTAGACCATGTGGTCTGGGAGCTGGAGGGGGAGAGTATGAGCAAAGATAAAAGAGAGAAGAGTGAACATAAAAGTGAGAGCAGTGTCTGAGGGCCAAAGGCACTCACAAAACAGTAACATGTAAATAGCTGATTATAATAACAGCGAGGCAATAACGTGTAAGCAACTGATTATAATAGAAAACTAAATAAAGGGAACAAAGTCATAGTGATATGGAAACAGAATGGGAAATGAGATGGGAAGTGGGGGGTACTGAGAAGATTTACCAATGCTTCTCACTTCACAGTCAGGTTCTAAACCAATAAACACATTATAAATTGGAAAACATCACAAATTGAAAATGCATTTAATACACTTATCCTACTGAGCATCATAACTTAGCCTAGCCTATTTTAAACATGCTCAGAACATTTATATTAGCCTATGGTTGGACAAAATCATCTCCTCCAAAAACCTGTTTTATAATAAAGTGTTGAATGTCTTGTGTAATTTATTGAACACTATATTGAAAGCTAAAAAAGAGCATTTATACACATCTGCTCTTGCACCATTTTAAAGTCGACAAACTGTAAGTCAACCCTTCATTAAGTACTGGACGGTCTGTGTAAGGTAAGTAGCATTTTTGACTAGGTATTGATAAAAAAAAAAAGGAATGCTTTCATTACAAGTCAAATAAGAAAAATTTGTCTATCTTCCAGCTTTAACTTTAATCTTACAGTCTTCTAAAGCTCAGCTTTACCATTACTCTTGGCAGACATGTTCCTTGTTCCACTGACTGGACCTTGAATTTATGGTACTAAAGTACTTAGAAGGTTATTGGGAAAGAAGTTGCTTTTAATACCAACTTTTTTGGCTTATGATGGGGTTTGGGGTAAATCCATCTGTCATAGAGGTTATTTGACTTCAAATTTATGTCGATTCATAGACACATTTATCACAAACTCATTCTACATGGCTTGATGAATAGACTCCATATATCAAATGTTATAGATATAAGGTATGCAACTCATCATATAACCTAGATATCTTGAATTTATAAATGAAAAAATAGAAGCCTAAAAAAGAAAAGGGGATTGCTGAAGGTCACCTGGGATTTTTGTAGCAGCAATGACTCAAGAAATCAGGACTACTGTTGAGCAAGTAGTTTTCTTTCCCTCACATCCACCTTCTTTAGTTTACTTGGATTTGCCATTGATTAAAATATTCCCAGTCACTGAGCCACCTGGTTCAGTGTTCCCAGCAAGTTTTGTTTGGGTGCTTTACGGACACTCCATTTGTAGGAATTATTGCGAACGTGATAAACCAAGAGTTTTTGTCTTTCACTGAAAGTTTCCCATATAAATCCCAAAATGATTTTCAGCAGTACCCTCGTTGTCTTTTTTTAACCACAACTTATGTATATTTTCCTGTCAAAAGGAATACGCTTTATGCACAAATTAGCATCTGTCTTGTTCATGCTGAATCTGTGTAATCAGTATACTAATGAGAGAAATGACTCATAATTTTTGCCTTATGCTTTTTTCAATTTGATAAATTAAAAAGCAGTGCCAAATTGCAGTTATGAAGACACAGCTGAGAAGTGTGTTTAACTACTCAGGCTTCTACAGTCTTCACAGGAATAAAAGCCACATCTGCTTCATCTGGAGGCGTGTTTGAAAAATGATTATACTCATGAGAGAAACACCAGTCCAGGAATTCATGCGATTTTATGAACTAAACCAAACCAAACAACAACAACAAAAAAATAATCAACATGTCCTTGAAAAGAAATGATTGCTAGCTTATCCAGTCTGTGTTGTATTCTTTGAAGAGCAGGCCAGATGATCTTAATTTCAAACTACTTTGTCCATTTTCTGCTTAATCAACATGCTTAAATATCAACAGAATCTCAAGGGTTTCCTACAGTAAAGTTGCAATATTGTATCATCGGATTCCCATGTTTAGGGTTTATAATTCTCATTTAATTTTAGCATGCAATAAAAATATTTATGCCGTGATGTTAACATGCAGCACTGATGTGACAAAAATTCACTGGCGGATGACTTTGCCTGTGGACCGTATTACAATCATTTCCTTAAGTATTATATAATCACTTTTATTGCTGGCCATGCATCTGCAGTCCAGGAACAGAAGAGACCAACCTCTGATGGGAAGTAAAATAAGGACCCAGAAAGATACATGAAGTCCACAGATATCTTTGAAAATATAAAATCTAAATCAGGATCCTAAAGAAATAGCAAGCTCCCTTACAAACTATATGACAATTTCTGATTAATTCTTACACTTCAATGCTCTAATATGCCAAGCATGGTTTGATTTAAAATTCCACTTGTTTAAGTGGAACTGCAATTTGCCCTTTGAGTGAACGATCTATATGACTTGCCTGTGAAAGAAGTTTACTGCAGTCTAAGGCTACATTCCTGAGAGTAGGACATCCACATAAAAGGAGGTTGCAGTTCTGTTGTACTCAGAACACATCAGGAAAGATAATCCTCTGAGAGGAGAATGGCAACTAATAAAGGTTAAGGCATAAAATTAGAAATGTTGCAACTACCAATGTACTAACTGATTAAGGTAAGAATCATCAATGGATGCTAAAACTATAGGTGCAAACCAGGTGTCATGGTACACACCTGTAATTCCATACCTCTGCAAGTCTGAGGCAAAAGGATCACAAAATAGAGCCCAGCCCAGGCAATTTAGCAAGACACTGTCTCAACATTTAAAAGGAGGAGGGGAGGCAGGGGATGTAGCTCAGTGTGAAGGCCCTGGGTTCAATGCCCAGTACTGCAATCAATCAATCAATCAATCAATGTGTAGGTGTAAGTAGTTGGTGAACAGGATACTTGTACAATCTTAAAACATTACATACTATATACCAAAGTAGAACATTGACCTTCTTAATGAGGATTAATGAGGAAAACATCTTAACCAAGTGATCAAAATATTTGCCATCAGTAATGAGACAAACTGATACCATGGGCTTCCTAATAAGACATGGCAATGGCACAATATAACCTATGTTATATTCTTATCAAAATGTTTAAGCTGATTTTAATAATGAAAAATCAGTTCAAGCAAACAAATCCAAATTGTAAAGCACTGTATAAGAAAACAGTCATGAATTCTTGAAAAATGTCAATGTGCTCAAAGGAAAAAAAAGATGAAGGAACTTTAAGGAGATAAAAGAGACATAACCACCAAGTAAGTATAATTCTATGCTTATGAGAGTGGACCCTGCTCTTACAGCTTTGGTCTCAATGAAATTGTTATTTATTCACTTTTAAAATATATCAAATGATCATTTTTAAATGATCCCAGAAAATGCTGATCAGATCCTTTACAGAAGTAGACAGAATATGGAAATGTGAAAGTTTATGTGTCTGACATTGCTTTGTTGTTATTTACAAGTTAAAATAATTTCATAATTCAAAGTCACTTATGAAATAAAGTGACTTATGATCAAACATAATAAGAAATCAGAGTTAGTTCTAGTTAGTGGTCTCAGGATTGGTTAATTTGTGGTTCAATGTCATTCTCAGAAGTATGGCTTTTTTCCTCACATTTGTCTTCTGCGGCAGCAGATGTCTCTCCGGTAGCAGTATTGAAACCCTAAAGAGATAATCCCATCTTCTCACGGAATGTGCCAGAATGCCCACAACAAATTTTCCCTCAGTTTCTCGCAGGGCCTGGAATTGAATCATGTGACCACAAGTGCAATGGAAGAGTTACTACTGAGTTAGACTAATCAAAATTTATCCCCTGGGGCTGGAGAGCACACAGACTTCAGTGATATCTGAGGACACCAGAAATCTACAGAGAATCAGAATTGTGATATCAAGGAAAAAACGAAGAGAAGATGGCAGCTCAGGGACATTTCGAACTCTCTTCATCTTCCTTGACTTGTTGTAATCTTACTCATCTTCCAGGGTCGCTCTCTCGGAGACCTTTGCTAAACCCACAGTCTAATTGCATCACTCTCCTCTGTGCTCACACGGTACTTCTTCCCTACTTCCTTATAAAACTTGCTGAGCTGGACCAAATGGTCCCAGACATCTGTTTCCTCTATTAGACTGTGATTTCCTGATAATAAGAATCGACTTACTGTACACTGCAAGGCAGCACATACCAGTACGATAGACATTATAGGTTCTTGTTGAATAGTCACAGAGAGGAGAGGAAAGGAAAGAAGAAAACAAAAAGAAGAGGAATGAAAACGATGAAGATTGAAACTACAATTTTTAATTGATTTTGTAGGTAGGATTAACATATTTAGCATAATAATTATGGATGAGTGACACAACTGTTATTATTTTATTACTAAAATTTTCACTGATTCTACTCTAATAATTCTTTTAATAACAAAAGCACAGTTCTTGGTCCCTGCCTGAACTAGGACTGCACATATCAGAATGAGTAGCAGGGAGAATAATCATAACTGCTAAACAGATAGCAAATAAATACATGAAAAAATGTTCAACATCACTGGTCATTTGAGAGATGCAAATTAAAACAACACTGAGATACCATCTCACCCCAGCAAGAATGGCTCTCATCAAGAAACCAACTAATAACAAATGCTGGAGGGGCTGTGGGGAAAAAGGGACCCTTCTCCACTGTTGGTGGGAGTGTAGATTTGTGCAACCACTATGAAAATCAGCGTGGAGATTCCTCAAAAATCTAGGATTAGAGGTCCTATTCAGCCCAGCCATTCCCCTTCTGGGTATCTTCCCAGAAGAATTAAAAACATCATACCACAGCGATATATATGCACCCATGTTTATAGCAGCACAATTTGTAATAGTTAAATCTTGGAAACAACCCAAATGCCCATCAACTGAGGAATATTTTTAAAAAGATGTGGTTTTTTATATAATGGAATACTACTCAGCCATAAAAAGGTAAACTTGCAACTTTTATAGGTAAATGGATGCAACTCGACACCATACTCATAAGTGAAATAAACCAGACCCACATATGTAAACATCGTATTGTCTCACTAGTGCGAGAATCTGAAAGAGTAAACAAGATTCAAAGTAAGCAATAGATATTGTGAATAGTGAAGAAACTGTTCAAAAGAGAAGAAAAACTGTGATGGGAGAAAGGGGAAAGGAAGGAAGGGAAAAGGAAAAAATATATATAAACACAAGACTATTAAGATCATTAAACAGATGGTTTCTCTTGGTTCATTGAGGGGAAAGTTTTGTGCTAGTAATTTTCTGGACAATGTTTCATGCCTATATCTGGTACTCTGAACAACTACTGTGAATATAACAATATGCAATGTGTTGATAATTGTTACTCTTCTACTAGCCTTTTTTGAAACTCTTTTATTTCTATTGCTTACTTTTTTTCTGTTTAAAATTAAAAACAAAATAAAGTAGCCGTAGTATTTGCATCCCCCCCAACAAAAAAAGAAAGAACATGGTTTTTATATACAATGGAGTACTACTCAGCCACAAAGAAGGATAAATTGGAGATATTTTTAGGTAAATGAATGTTCCTTGAACATAATTTTAAGTGAAATAAATTGGATATACATGTTAAAATATTGTATTGTTTCTCTTGTGTGAGAAACCCAAAGTGTAAATAAGGAGCAAAACTAAGGATAGATATTGGGAAGCAGAAAGAATATGTTCAGCTGGGAGGGAGAACAAGGGGGGGGAAGGAAGGAAGGGAAAGGGGATAGAAAACAATAAAGAATGGAAGGAAAACAATAGAAACAAAGTTTTGTAAATGAGAAGAGGAATAAGGATTGAAGAGAAGAGAGGGAAATGGGAAGAAGTGAATTAAGATGTATCAGGTACAGGTATAGACCCCTTATAATGAATGTGGTCATTACGTAAGTAAAAAATGTAGCAATAAAATTAATTTTTTAAAAACTCCACCTGTTTCAAGAGCACTTTAGGCATTTCCCAATATTGAAAGAACAGCTCTGCCCAAAGCCCACTACTGGTTACCTGCTGCTGGAGAATTCTTCTCTCACATGTGTGGTCCTGAAGCTCTCTTCCTCCATTATGTGCGCTACAGTGTGGATCTGGAAAGTCCCCCAGTGCATGAATGTAAGGCTTATTCTGCAATTTGATGCCCTTAGAAGGTGGTGAACTTCTAAGGGGTTTAGGGCATTGAATGAAGGACCCTTGAAGGGCATGCGGGATGCGTCCATTCTCCTCTCTTTTTTGCTTTCTGGCTACCGTGAGTTGGAAGAGCCTCCTCCACCACTCACTTTTGCTACAGTAAGCTACCTAACCACAAGCCCAAAAGCAACGAAGCCAACTAACCATGGATTGACATCTCCAAAACTGTAAGCCAAAGTAAATTTTTCCTCTTTTTCAGTTGATTATTTCGGGGTATTTTATTAGAGTAACACAAAGATACCATACTATACATGACCAGATGCCTTGTGTATAGCTCATGAAATGGTTCCATAAGAAATAACTCACCCTTTTGACTAGAGCAAGAAGAATGAGCTCAAGCTTGAGATTTATCTATTCATTTAGAATAGATTCCATCACACTTCACATAAACCTCTATGTAGTGTCTTCTCTGGCTACCTCTTGCCTCTTATGACCATCATCATAAGAAAAATCCCAGGACAATGCAGACAGCCATCGTGGATTCCCAAACTTGACAGATGCTGAGAGTTCAGGTAATGATAATAGGTGAACAGAAGGTTGATATTGGAAACACAATAACTGCAATCCATGTGTCACGGACCAAAATGGTAGAGGCAAGGACACTAAATAGAATAATCTATTCTCACAAAAAATAAATTTGTTCTGGGAATGGCATGCCTGTAATCCCAGCTGCTTGGACGGCTGAGTGAAGATGATCTCAACTCTGAGGCCAGCCTAGGCAACTTAGAAATATTCTGTCTTGGGCCGGTGAGATGGCTCAGCGGCGTAAGAGCCTGCCTTGCAAGCGCAAGGGCCCGAGTTGGACTCCCGGATCCCACATACGAAAAAGGGGCCGGTGATATCGCTCAGTGGCACGGGTGCCTGTTGGCGCGCGAGGTCCTGAGGTTGACCCCCCGGTACCCACAAAAAAAAAGGAAAAGAAAAAAGAAATATCCTGTCTTGAAGTAAAACAAAAGGGCATGGGGGGGTGGTACTCTCAATGGCAAAGTGCTTCCACTGCCATGCACAGTGGAAAAAAGGTGAAAGAGTGTCATCAATCACTACACTAAAATCTCAATGATTAGCTCACATTTTCCTAAAATAATGTTATGCAGTAACAATAATCATTTCATTTTATAGATGTTACAAATGATGCCTAAGAAGTCAAGTAAAATGTGCATGGTTAAGAATCTCACAACTTGGTTTTTACACCTTGATTGTCTGGTTCTAAAGGCCCTGCTACTAATCTTAAACTATGTCAAAGTTGGAAAATGGGAGTCTGGAAAGCTGGCTTCCACCTGAAACAAATTTCTACATTCAGACTGTAGCACAGTCATAGCTATATGCACTTTGATATCCTGGGGTTGGCCTGGGATGTTCTTTATTGCCATACATTTCCCTTTGCAGTTAACTTGTCAATCAGAGAAAAATGTCCATTGTAAATAATGCCTCTCCACTCACCCTGACATGTTACCAAGCACACCATGGAATATAGACTAAGATGAAAGAGACTAAATTATGCAGCTAACTCTTCAGTCTATAGCCTTTCAGACTAAGTGCTTGCCAGCAAGCTCTGTGTTCCGTTGCTTGTTTGTTCATGCTGACTCAGGGTGAGCGACCAACAGCGTGGATGGCAAAACATGTTGGTCACTGTGGAAACCAGACTTCTGAGACAAATGACCCATTCCTGGCACTGCTATCTGAGCATACTTCTTACAACAGATTATTTTTTTCCTTGCAATGGTCCATTTTCTCAAAATTTCTTTTAAAACCCCAATTTTAAAAATATCACTGTCAGGCCGGTGATATAGCTCAGGGGCATAAGTGCCTGCCTGGCAAGCATGAGGTCCTGAGTTCAACTCCCAGTACCCGCATTAAAAAAAAATTGTTGTCAGGGGACTGGGAACATAGCCGACTTTTATATAATTTTCTCAGTACAGGTTCCTTACTTGTAAGATGGGGACAATATTACCTACAGTGCAATTTATCTGAGAATATTAGGTATATTTGAAATGCCTAACACAGTCTTTTTAAAGAAATTGGAGCCATCAATTGTTAGTAGCTACTATTTATCATGTATAAACTGCTATTTTTTATGTTTCTAATCTGCATAAAATTTTAAAGAACAAAAACTGTTTGTCCCTGTTGTAAGTATACCAGTGTAAGGAAGCATTGTCAGAGAGTTGCTAATTATACTCCAAGTGGCAGAGATATCCTGACCAGTTATCTTTGTAGTAGCATGTGCAAAATAACTTATGAATACCACAAAGAAGGAATCATGTAACCCATACAGCTCATGCCAACAATGCAAAACAATAGGTAGCACGACCAACAACATGAAACAGTAGGTGAAACAACTTGCATGGGTAGAGATAGCCTGCCTGGGTTCAGGTTCATTCAGACATATGTGCAGAAGTAAACCTGAACATTGCTGGTTCCCAGAATCTACAACGTGTGGGCAGGAGGAGCAAGGCTCTGTCACACTGGCAGCACACACTGCCATAGAAACCCACTGTGTTCTTCCCAGGTTGCCCAAGATGAAAGGGTAATCTTTCAAATGAATGTTCCAAGTTATATTCCAACTAGTAGTTCATAGGGCTGTCTATTTTCTTGTAGTTTTAAAATATTTAATCCTTTAATAATTGCTTTTTTTCTCAAAAATTCAATTTTCCAGAATTCTTATCAAACTAATATCAAAACTAAAAGGTAAGAATAACATCTTCCTCTGATTAATTAAGAAATTAACTCATTTGGAATCTCAAAAACTTGAGCAAGTAGGGGACTAATCAATCAATCAATCATTCAATAAGCAAGTAAGAAAATCATGATAACAAGCCTATTGCTATAGACCAAAGTAACACTGAAGTTACTGGGACTAGCATTTGTGCTTTAGAAGTCTTTGGATAGTAAAAAAGGGAAGAACATCAGGATTCATCATTACTTTTTACTTAATCTGAGAGTTAATCCAGAGTGTGTGTTTTCAAGTAAACTGGGCACATTCTTAAAAATATAGATTTGAAAGCCCAAGTTCAAAGATTCTAATTTCAAGTAAGCCTCTCGTTAGAGGGATCTACATTTTAAAAAAATATTTTATTGGCCACAATACATAGTAATTACATTTATTTTGTGGAATTGGTACATGTATATAGTGTATCTTTAATTATTTTTTATTTCCTTCATCCCCCCCCACCTTCCTCTCTGCTCCTTTCCCCTGATCCCCTTCCACATCTCCAAAAAGTTTACTTCTCTATTTGATACCATCTCTTCTTTATTTTACTCATTAAATTATTTGTATTTTGGGTTTCTCTTATAAGATAATCTATGTGATATTTAACTTGCTGTGTCAGATTTATTTCATTTATCATAGTCTCAAGATTTATCCATTTTCCTACAAATGACTCATATTTATTCTTCATTATGGATGAGTAATATTCCATTGTGTATATGAAAATTCTGACCTTTTAATCAAAAGATTAAAAAGCTAATAAGCTGTTGGTGTCACAACATTTTGCAGGATACTGTATCTCCTAACCTAATTGTTGGCTAGGTCAGAATTGAGGTCAGCATTTCAGATGTTGGGTGCAGTAAAGGTCTGAGAGAGAGGTGCTAGAGTGCAAAGACATGGCTAAATCATGGGAGGATGGACCTGCACTCTGTTTCAGCGTTAGCATAAGCATAACAGTGCCTGCTTTTTTTTTTTTTTTTTTTTTTATGGGTACCGGGGGTCGACCTCAGGGCCTCACGTGCCAGCAGGCACCTGTGCCGCTGAGCGATATCACTGGCCCTTTTATTGTATGTGGGTTCCGGGAGTCGAACTTGGGTCCTCGCGCTTGCCAGGCAGGCGCTTACACCACTGAGCCATCTCACCGGCCCACAGTGCCTGCTTTTTAACAAGATCTGGGTAATCTAGACAGGTAGTTTTCAGAAAATGATTTGAGAGTGCCCTCTAGCCTCAATTCTGGTTACACATTCAATCAACTGTGGAGCTTTAAAAAATCTCAGATTGCTAAGGGCAACTGAAGGAGGGGCTTACAAAGTGATAAGAAAGCTATGATTATTAAGCAACTTTTAAAAACTTATAAAATGCTTTAGAAACATTCAAGACCTTGCAGTAAATTCCATAATGCTTACAGTTCTGTTATTAGAAATGTTTGGTAAAGATAGAATTCTAGATAATCATATTTGATGACATTCTCTACTTTTTGTTTATTAGGACCAAAAAAAGGGCCAGGGATTTAGCTCAGTGGCACAGCACCTGCCTGGTAAGCACAAGGTCCTGAGTTAAATTCCCAGTACCCAAAAAAGAAAAAAACAAAAAAGACAAAAAGAAAGGGAACAGAGTAATCCTATACACTCTTCTTAAAGAAATATCATGTTTTAAGAAAAATTCCACATTAAAATATTAAATCAATAAATTTTTACAGCTTTCCAAGTAGAGTCTCTGCACAATTAGGATAATATTTTTCCATTGTTGTCCCTGAGTTTGAGCCTAAGGAAAAGTTTGGAATTCCACTAGTAACTATTTGTGCCTCTTTTCTAGTATTAGAGATACTGATTTATTCAATAATTATTTTAGGGCCGGTGAGATAGCTCCGCAGCATAAGCGCCTGCTTGGCAAGCGCGAGGTCCTGAGTTCGACTCCCGGAACCCACATACAAAAAAAGGGCCAGTGATATCTCTCAGCGGCACAGGCGCCTGCTGGCGCGCGAGGTCTTCAGTTGGACCCCTGGTACCCACAAAAAAAAATATTATTATTATTATTATTATTATTATTATTTTAGCAACTTATCTTTAGAAGGCTTAAGTGTTTTTGGTTTAGTCCTACACAATTAGGAGCTCTCTTTCAGATAAATGATCCACAAAACATTGAAAAGGAGTTTTTATGAGTGATAAATTTTGGTTCTACCATTATCAGTTGTTCCAAAGGTTAATGACAGGCTTGTCATTTCTCTCTTAGTTTCATTAGGCAGATATTGTCAGAAAGGTATTTACCATCAGTGACATGTCTACAGAATCAATAGTGGTAATAAGGAGCTGTTCTCTTTTGGAAGTGGAAGTAAAATATGGCTGTCATTTTGTTTGTCACATACCTTGGATCAGTGCTCTGGGTCTTCCTGAACCAACCACCCACAGGTGTCATTGGTCACACTCAGGCAGACAGATAATTTGGTAAATGACATAGATTAAAATGATGGACTTTCAGGATGTTTCTAGAAAACAATGTCTATAACCACAGAGTAGGGAGAAGGTTAGTTTAAGTAGGACACATTGAGTGGAAGAAATGAAGTTTTGGCAGTCACAGGTATGTCATCTTATCTTTCTTTTTCCAAAAATAAATATTAACATGAAGCTTTTTGGACAGTGGATTCACTAAGACAATTTGGGATTGAAACTGGTTATTCCTATATTTAATCGCTTTATATGAATGATTTTGTCTTGGCTTTGATTTGCTCTAATTTAGGTCCCTCTAGCTCTGTTCAATGGCTCTGGGAAGTGACTCCTTAAACAGAACTCTGAAAACTTTAAGAAGATAATAAATCCTAGTGGGGTAGGCATTTTACCAACATATTTATGAGCTCACAATAGATAAACATATTGTGTAAGTCAGCTTTCCATTGTTGTGACCAAAAATATCTTTAAAATCAGCTGAAAAGGAGGTCTCGCTCAGCCTGTGATCCTTTAGCCATGTTTTGAGCCTCCGATGAGGCAGCACATCACGGTGAAGAGCAGGTGGCAGAGGAGAGCAGCTCACTTCATGGCAGCTGGAAAGCAAAATGTGAGAGAAGACCAGAGTTCAAATGTCCCTTCAAGAGTAGGCTCCCAGGGACCTAACTTGGTTCTCTTACACCGCATCTCTTAGAGGTCCCACCAATTCCGAATAACACCACCAACTGGAGACCAAGCCTTTAACGCATGACCCTTTGAAATTCAAATTACAACACATGTGTTTCCATGTTAGATGATATTAAATCAGTTTCTCACTTAAAAGCAAAAACACAACAATAATTGTTGCATTTAGAGACAATTGTCTTTGTTGGTCTCAAGCCTTACAGTGTCTCAATTCCTGGCTTTTTTAGTTGTTCTAGCATTTATTATGTCACAGTAGGCACTCAATAAAAGCTTGCTCAATGGATGAGTGTTTATCCACAAGTAAATAGAATCTAATAAGAATGTAACACATTTAACAATGCTCAACCTTCAGTGTCAAAAAGGGAGAAAATAATATTTATTTACTTTTAAAAGAGTGCAAAGTAGAAGTATGTATACAGAAGATGAGAGAAAAGTATGTATAGAAAGGGGCTTGGTAGAAAAACATTAAAGATCTCCAGCAAAACAAAAAGTTGGCTAGAAAAGAAAACATCACCATAATTTGTAATAAAGTTTAGCTGTTAATATTGATAACAATATAAACACTATGCTCTAGTCTAACCAAAGTTACAATGTGACAATTAGAAAAATGGGTTAATAAGAAGGACATCTATTTCACAAGGAGAGACACCATTTTTTGTCTTCCATAATAGAAAGGCAACCAACAAAGCTAAAATTGAAAGTTAAGAAGTAGAAATACAAACATGTAATATAAAACACGGAAATAAATTCAGAAACGGGTAAAAGAAACAAAAGGGATTGCCTGTAAAAGAAAATTTTTGGATTGCTGGTTTTATGTTGGTTTGTTGGCTTATAATCAAAGTTGCAAAAGCTAGAATTACAAAGTATTTACATCAAAGCTACTGGACTGGCTACATCCCTAGCAAATTGTTGTTGACTATCTGAAATACATATGCTCTGTGGCTACACTAAGGAGCCTTAATATCAAATAGAGACCAGGTCCATACTCACATGCTACTACATGCAGTTCACTTAGTAGCATAAGGCCAGGTAGGTGTTAAAAGAAAAGAAAACAGAGACTACAAAAATGTATCCATTAATTCCAAACAGTAGATTCATTCCTTGTATGATAGCTTGGGACTAAAATGTCTTCTGCTTCTGCTCTCTCACTTTGCCACCGAGGAAACTGAAGCACCAGGAGGAGAAGTAATGTGTCCCCAGTTGAGGGTTTAAAAATAGGCTTTACTTTTGCATAAGTCCTCTTGTACTAATCAGCTTTCCCATCACTGGAACAAAATACCTGATACCCACAACTTACAGGAAGAGTTGTTTACTTTGGCTTACAGTTTCAATAGGCTAAATCCACCATCGGCTGGCTGTAAGGTAGAAATGGCAAGGCACAATGGTATGGCGGAGGTAAGCTGTTCACAAAAGTTGGCCAGAAAGGAAAGCAGAGTAAAAAGGGAGGAGCCAGGGATAAGAATATGCTTCCAGTGACCTATCCCTTCTTACCAAACCCCACTTCCAAATGTGAGACTTTGGGATACATTTTAAATTTAAACCATAACATTACATTTAGAAAACACGTCTTAGTTTGGCATAAGTCCTTTCATCCAAATTGTTTCATTTACTTTTTGATGGATCCACTTATGAATGCAATTGTTTGAGATCCATTGCTGAGGACTGAATGGAATCCCTCCGACTTCAAGTGCGGAGCCATAGGTCACACTTGCAGACTTCAAAACTATGAGAAAATAAATCCCTTGCTTAAACCACCCAGTCTATAGTGTTTCGTTATGGCAGCCTGAGCTAAAACATTTATTTTCTATAACACTATAAATTTTCCAGGACTCAGCCACGACCCTATTACTCAAAAAATATCAAAGATTTTGTTAAGCACACACACACACACACACACACACACACACACACACACACACATTTCAGTTTAATGTATGTATTTAGCTTCAAGTGTTATGTCAATAAGAAAGTGTTGTACTTGAAGCAGCAGCTCCTTTATTTGAGTATTATCAGTTAAATTGGTTAGGGACCATAGATGAAGCTGGTCTGAGTTATTTTTTATAAGCAAAAAGGGAGGAACAAGTTTTCAAAGGGAATTAGGGAAATAGATCTCCTGACCCAGGAAATGTTGCTGGGAAGAAAAGTAGTAAGCAGAGGCTGATAGAAGAGTTTCCAGAAGACTGCAGGGGGGAGTGGTTTTGACTGCTTTGATGCCCAGTCGCAAACCATGAACCAGAGAGTGGCGTTCTTTCTATTCAGTGGCCCCTGCTCCCCCTCACACCAAAAGCATTGCTATTGTTAACAAGCCATCTGCCTGAGGACCTTCCATGCTACAGGAGCAGGCTTTGAACTGCCAGACTATTAATCCCTCCAGAGGTGGCCCTCAACCAATAAGAAATTAGGATTGGTAGTAAGCTTTCCAGCTCATGTGCGACAAACCGAAGTATGCTGCATGGGGCCCCAGAGTCCTCCATCAGGACTGAGCTCTAGTTGCCCACAGCGGCAACATTTTCCTTAGTACCTTCACTATTGGCTTCCTTCTTTTCTCTGTCTCACTTCACTAAGGCCCCTTCCTTAATGATGCTTACCAGGACCCTTTGCAACAACCTATTTGTCAAGTCTTTGTCTAAGGGATTTAATGTCACCAACTCTAATTCATGCTACACTCAGCCTCTACCCTAGAAAGACGCCCCCATTCTTCCACCTTTTGCCAAGGGATGACACAGCAAGTTAGACCTTATCAGATGCCAGTCTCAATCTTAGACTTAACAGCCTTCCAGAGCAGGAACCAATTTGCTTTGGAGCCCTAGAGAATTCAGGCTGCCAAGAGGCAGCTTGGTTTCAAGAATTATGAGAGAAGGCAAGGTGAGCTATACATACTCTTCTGCCAAATCTTTCAGCCAGGTAACTCACTGCTTCCCACTTAAAGGAATACAAGGAGTGAGAAAGAAGCTTCCAGACATCTCTTCTGCTTTCTTTCCTTAACTCATGGAAACATGTAAGGGAGGAAAATCCCCCCTCCTTTAAATTGTAGAGCCCTGTTCACTACATTCACCTGATATCTTCCTTGTAGATACTCACCAGCAAAAGCATATCTCCAATTGCATATTAAAATAGTTATTTAACAGCTAATTTGTCCTCGTGGTTTTTTAGACAATGTGAGTGCTATGATATAAGTATGTCCTCCAAAGTTCAAATGCTGAAACTTAATTACCAACATCCTATTAAGAGATAGGATGTTTAGGAAGTGATTAGTTCATGAAGACTAAGCCCTTGGAAATGAGAGTACTGACCACACAAAAGAGATTAAAGAAAGTCTGTAGTCCCTTTTCTCCTTTTGCCTTATTGTTCCTTCTATCATGTAAGGACACAGTTTTTGTTAACTGTGGAGCGCACAACAAAAAGGCAGCATTTTGGAAGCAGAGAGAAGCCCTCACCAGACACTGGATCTGCTGCACTTTGAAATTAAACTCCCCAGCCTGCAGAGACTTGAGAAATAAATTTCTATTATTTATGAATTATCCAGCCATCCTAAGGTATTCTGTTAAAGCAGCAGAAACAGACTGAGACAGATTTATTGTTTTTCTTTCAACTTTACTAAGGTATAATTGGCAAATAAAAATTATATATATATGGTATACTACATGTTTTTATATACAATGTGAAATGATTACCACAATTAAGTTAATTAATATATCCATCACCTCACATATTACTTTACTTGTGTGTATAAGAACCCTCTTGATGCCCCATGTAATTGGCTTTACGGTAGTTGTGAGTTTTCGGAGGCATTTTATTGCCTTGTTTTCTCCCATGTTTCAATTTTTTTGTTTGTTTGTTTTCTGTACTGGGGTTTGCAGCTTCTTTGGCCCAGTGCCTGCTTCTTCAGGAATGAGCCACAGTATTATTTATGACGCCCTGAAAATCTAGATACATGCAATACACGCATACAGAAAAAACCAACTGACAGCATCAGCTATGTCACTTTGGTTATAGTAGTAAAGTCAGGAACAACCATGACTTCAAATATAAACTGAATACTGACGGACACGAAGAAGCACTCGACGGGCCTGTGAGATGGCTCAGTGGCATAAGTGCCTGCCAGCAAGTGCTAGGTCCTGAGTTCGATTTCCGGAACGCGCATACAAAAAAAAAGGGCCGGTGATATCGCTCAGCGGCACAGGCGCCTGCTGGCGTGCGAGGTCCTGAGTTAGACCCCCCAGTACCCACAAAAAAAAAAAAAACACTCATGAGCCGCCCTTAACCGGAGCAAAGCCGTCTACAATTTTAGTGTATACACTTAGGCAACCCAAATGCCTCGTAGTGAGTCAGACCGTAAGTTTCTGCTGGATACAGGCAGCGGTGCAAAAGCTCAAGGAGACCAGTGAACTGTCATCTCCTGCAGATTCAATCTCTCTAAATGCAATACCTGCCGAACCTGCCCTCCCACCGCAGAATAAAGGCCCCGTCATCTTCCCGGCCTGGGCTGACCTCCTCAGGAAACCTCGGCGATCGCTGTCCAGCTCGCACGCCCTCTAAGGCTGTCTCCCGAGGCCGTCTCTCGCCCTGTCTCCGCGGTAGGGTAGCAATTCTGTCCTGGAGGGAAACTCTCCCCTTGGTGACGGTCTCCTCTTCAGTCAGGTCGGTCTTCTGTTTGCCACCTCTACCGTCCTGAACTGAGAAGAACCACGGTGCAGGGCCAGCTGGGATTTGGTAGTTCGGCTGCTTCCCTCCTCTCCTGCAAGGCAGGAAAGCGGTTGGTGTTCGTGGTGGGGGCAGGGCAGGACCTCCTTCTGCGGGGCACAGGAGGCAGTGCTTGAGTTTTTACTAAAATCTAGGTACTCTTCTCTTCTCGTATTTTTTTGTATGTAAAAATATTTAAAATTTTCCTTTCTTAGAAGTGTTGAAATTCAATTACATTTTGGCAGGTTTCCGATGACATACCTAATTATGTGTATTATCTTTATATGTACACACACACTTTTAATTCAATCTACTTGATGTTTATTTTGATATGTGCATAAAGTTTAATGGGATTACCTTATATAATTAGAATAATTAGAAAACTTATATCAAGCATTTTTATTATTTTATTTTTTATTGTAGCCTGTGCTGTCAAATATTTGCTGAAGGCATTGGGCAGACATTTTAAAATATATGTGAAATACAAAAAGATGATAAATTGTCTAAAAAGAGTGATTAAAGATGTGAACTATTATCTGAAAGAGATCAGGTTAAAATATTTCATTGAATATTATAATTTTTGCCTATGATTTAAAGAATGAGCCATATTCCATCAAATTTACATTGACTTATTTAGAGTAATGATAATTATCTGACATGTTAAGGAGCTGGTTTTGTTAAACATTCACTTACATCTGTGAGTCAGGTATTATATGCATCCAGGCAGCACCACTGAATGGAAAAATGTAAGTTTCTTATTCAGCTATGTTATGCTTTCCCAGGGTGGAACAGAAAAACGAACACAGTGACCAGGGAAATAAACATGTTTTAAGGTCCAATGGCAAAAAGCCATATTTTTTTATACCAATTATAAAATAAGACATGACTTCTTATTCAAGGAATTTTTTGATGATATATGTTTGATGGTATACATAATAATTACATTCATCTTGTGGTACTGTTACATACATATACGACATCTTAATCATTTTTACTTCTCCTTCCCCTCCTTACCTTCCCATCTCTTCTTCTCCCCAGATCCCCTTCCCATCTCCACAATATCTAGTTCCCTGTTTCCTACCATCTCTCTTTTATTTTAGTCTTTAATTTTGGGTTTCTCATATAAAAGAAACCTTGCAATATTTGTCCTGTGTCTGATTTATTTCACTTAGCAGTATGGTCTCAAAATCCATCTATTTTCATACCAATGTCAAGGAGTCCTGTTGATAGTAGAACCAAATATCATAAGGTAATTTGGAGATTACAATTAGAGAAAAAAGAAGGGACAAGGCAGGGAAAATATCAAGTAAAATTATAAGACTATCCTGAAAGGACTTTATAAAAAAACGAGGGCCGGTGATATAGCTCAGCGGCATAAGTGCCTGCCTGGCGAGCGCGAGGTCCTGAGTTCAACTCCCGGTACCCGCATAAAAAAAAAAAAAAAAACTAACACAACACTTTCCATATTGAACCATTACTGTTTAGGATAGGGAGTATTTCCACTTATTTAGTGGATTTCATGTTCACACAAGGCAGAAAATGTTTTTTCCTATCAACTTTCAGCAGTTTTTGTTTCATGATTAAAGTTTTATGCTTAATAATTTGTAACCAAGAGTAGTTAGTGTGACCAAGCCATCAAGCCTCATTCAGTTGCTCAAGATTAACAATGGTTTTTGATTGTATATGTACACATACATCACCACATTGTACACCTTAAATATATACAATTTTTGTTAGTTATACTTCAATAAGCAAAAAAACATTTTTGCTAGATGATGTGAGAATATTGACTTCATCTATTTTACAGATGCATTTTTAAAGAGAGACAGAGATATTAGTGAGTTGATAAACTTTTGTGCTTGTTTAAAGGTCTTTATTAATAGGAAACATCACCAGCTTGTTAAAACCACTTTAGAATTAAATATTGTCCATTGACATCCCTTTAGGACTCACCATATACTTAGGAGAGTAGAGCAGAAGGAAAGAAAGAATGTTATGAATTAAACTTCAAAGGCCTTTATTAGTCTTTATAAGACTTCAATATGCACAATGTGTTTATAATACAGCTTACTTGATGAATCCGGGACATATCTATAATATTAATAGGTATGTTGGTATTTTTATACTGTGAAGATCTCATGGAAGAATAAATTACCTTTTCTTACATTCATATTAGAACATCACAAAAACTTTGAATTCATTCTAAGTTAATTATTTAGTTACTTAGAATTCACACTTATTATCTGAACACTATCATCCCTGGTTTTTGTCTCCATTAAAAATGTTATTCACCTGCAATATGAGTGGGGAAGAAAGGGAAAAAAGATAATTTTCATACTTTAAACACCTAAAATAGAAAAACAATAACCTAAGATTCAGTTACTTGGGATTATTCTCTTGAATATTCTTATTCTCTTGAGTTAAATTAAGACTTTGCAAAGACATTATCCAAATGTCTTCAGAGAGTTAGAACTATAAAACAAAAATGTCAATACCTCAAAAGAAGACAGCAAATAAAGATCTCACAGGCACATGTATTATTATTATTTTTTTCTGAGACAGGGTCTCACTATGTAGCTCAGGTTGGCTTTGCACTCACTATATAGCCCAGGCTGATCTCGAAGCCATGGTGATCCTCCTGCTTCATCCTCCTGAGTGCTGGGATTACAGCTGTGCACCACCACGCCTGGCAATATGTGTTATATTCAATAAGGCAAGAATGCTACATCAAAGAGGCACAACAAAAATTCAGCCACCTACAAAACACAGAAATGTATTCCCCTTCATTTAATAGCCCAAGGTGAGCACGTGTTAGTCCATAAACAACTCCATTCTCTATGACCACTCGGAAACCTGGCTGTCTTCCGTCTGTCTCTCTGACAGCCCCTAGCATAGCAATTTTCCAGGTGTGTCCACAGACTCCTTCAGGATCGTGAGAGTTTGCAAGGGGTTTGTGAAGTCAAATCTATTTCATATAATGTTAATGGTAACATTGACTCACACTAATACTAATAACCATACCAATCTTAATACAGATTGAGCATCCCTAATCCAAAAAATTCAAAATTTAAAATGGTGCGAATTCTGAAATTTTTTCAGCACTGACATGACATCCAAGTGGAAAATTCCATACCATGAAATATTGTTTCATGAACAAAATCATTAAAAATATCACATAAATTTACCTTTAGACTACATATATAAGGTGTTTCTGAAAATTAAATGAATTTTGGGTGTACATTTGGATCCCATCCCTGAGACATCTCATTTGGAAATATTCCAAAACCTGAAAAAATTTAACATTGAAAACACTTCTGATCCCAAATATCTTGCATAAGGGCTACTCAACCTGAAATACCATTTACAAATGTTGACCTTCCCCCGGGTGTTGATGTCAGCTCTGCTGGTGTAATAAAAAGGCAGTGGCAACAAGCTGTACTAGCAGAGCAGCTAAGAGGACTCCCCACCTCCAAACACTGACAGATTTTTGAGCCACATTAAGAATTTCTTGAGTGAAGCCGTGAATATTAGCAATTTTATTAAATTTTGAACATTAAATAAATACTTATCTTTTGAAATATTCTAGGTGAATAATTGAATTTGTCATTTGTGAGAAAATTTTCTCACAAAGAAAACTCCCGGCCCACATGTTTCCTGGAGAATCCCATCAAACATGTAAAGAAAAAAAATAACAGAAAAAAATAAAATTATAAATAATTTTATACAGACTCTTCCAAGAAATTTTAGAGAGAAAATTTGCATTATCCTGATACCAAAGCCAGACAAAATGCTATGAGAAAACGACAGACCAACATTTCTATTCTTCATTAACATAGACACAAAAATATTAAATAGTATTTGACCCAATCATGCCAAATAATATATTGAAAGAATACTACATTGTAACTAATAAGATTTTATTCTAATAATGTAAGGTTAATTTACTACTCAAAAATCAAACAATGCAGATGACAGCAGCAAGATGGCAGAGTAGGTGACCCCTGCTTGTATCCTCTCTCCCCCCACAGAAAGAATATTTTCACTGCTGACCACAGAGAAAAGATGTGCAAGGCCTGTACACTGAAATCCATAAAATGCTGCTGAGAAAAAATAAAGACTTAAATAAATAAAAAGGCATAGCTTTTTCATGGAAGGGGGATACACAATATTGTTAAAATTCCAGTTCTTCCTTAATCTACAGATTGAGTACAGTCTTAGTCAAAATCTTAGAGCAATAGAAAAATTTTATTTTATACTTTATATGGAAGGTAAAGAACCTATGATAAATCCATTGTTATTGTTTTAAAACAACCTTGAAACAGAAGAACGAGGTTGGAAAAGTTAATGCTACCTGTTTGGAAGACTTATTATGGAGCTACAATAATCAGGAGAGTATGATGCCAAAATCAAGAGAGAAAAATAGGTCAATGGAACAGAAATTACAGAAATCAACCCAAACTTGTTGGAGAATTTGTTGTTAACTTAGTACAAACACAGAGAGAAGGCATAGTCTTCACAATAATTGACATTTAGACAGTTAAATATTCATATGCAGAAGGAATTTTATTCCTCATAAAATATAAAACAGCTTACTTCAAATGTCCTCAAATCATTAAAAATAGAACTACTATATGATCCAGCAATTCCACTATTGACTACATATAAAGGAAATGAAATCAGTAAGTCAGGGAGACATCTGCACTGCAGCACCATTCACAATAGCCAAGGAATAGAAACACCCTAAACATCCATCTCCTGAAGAATAGATAAAGAAAATGTGGTGTCTATACACCAGTAGAATACTATTCAGCCATAAAAAGGAACTGATTCCTATCACTTGCAAAAAGATGGATGGAACTGGAGATCATATGCCAAGTGAAATAAAGGAGGCAAAGAAAGACAAGTATCACAAGATCTTACTCATACATAAAATTAAAAATTTTTGAACTCAGAAATTCAGAAGTTCAGAATGGTGGTTAGCAGAAATTAGGGAGAGTAGAGAAGAGGGAGGATGGATGGAGGTTGATCATTAGGTACTAACATAGCCAGATAATAGTAAGAGATCTTGATGTACTGTTGAAAAGTAGGATATTATAGATAGTGATAATGTACTGTATTTCAAAAAGCCAGAAGAAAGGAATTGAATGTTTTCACTATAAATGATAAATGTTTGAGGATATAGATATTTTAACTTTGTATATATGAATCAAAACATCATAAGGTAACATATAATATTACAATTTTAATTTTTGTGTATCTGTTAAAAATAAATTTAAACTTAAAAATTAACTTTGAATAGCTCAGTACTAAAGTATAAAACCTAAAAGTATGAAACTTCTAAAAGAAAACAGAAAATAACATCTTCATTACATTGAGTTAGGCAAATTTCTTAGACAAGACACCAAAAGCATGATTACTAATGAAAAATAATAATAAAGTGGACATCATCAATTAAAACTTCTGTTTCCAAAGACATTTCATTCATTCATTAGAAGAATGAAAAGACAAACTAAAGAAAATATTTGCAAACAATGTACCTACTATATCTGGACATACATGCAGAATATACAAAGAATTATCAGAAATCAATCATTCAAAAACAAACAACTGAGTATAAAAATACTGCAAAAGATTTGAACATTTGATCAAAGAAAAGCTAAGTAGTAAGTAACAAATTGTAGAAGCCAAAGTAATTAAAACTTTTTCACAAGAAAACCAAACAAGTGTTGGTAAGGATGTGAAGAAACTGGTACTCTCACACACTGATGGTAGGTAAAATGGTATAACTACTTGGGAAAAGAGTTTTGCTATTTATTGAAAAGCTAAACATATATCCTTCCTGATTCTACTGATATATATTAACCAAAGATAAAAGAAAGTAACATCCACACACACAAAAATTATATAACAATGTTCACAGCAGCAGCTTCACTTGTAGTAGTTAAAAGCTGGAAAACACCCCACGTGACCATAAACAGGTGAATGAAAACACAAATGGTATTGTATCCATATAAAGAATAAAAAGGAACCAAGCATGAATACATGTTACAGCATAGAAAAATTGGAAAGTAACAATGTTGTATGAAAATCCCACACGACAAGGAAAAGAATAAATATTGTGTGATTCCACTTGAATAAAAGTCTAAAAAATGTGAATTCATTTAGAGTAATAAAAACCATAGCATTGGCTGCCTGGACAGGTGACAAGAATGGACAAATAAAGAAGTGGATCTTGGCCAGGTAATAGATTATTAACTAACTTGATGCTGATAACCACTTCGCAACATGTATGTGTATCAACTCTTCATGTTGTACACTTTAAATTTACACAATTTCATTTGTCAATTATACATAAATACAGTAAGTAAAGAATAAAAAGAAAGGAGGCTGTGTGAGGAAGGGATAAAGATTACAATTGGACTGGATATATTTATTATTTTGATTGTGGTAATGGTTTCATGGTTGTGTACATATGCCAAAAATACCAATCTTTACACTTTAAATATATGCATTATATATCAATTATATCTCAATAAAATTTTCTTTTACTCCACAGAGAAAGCTCACAGCAGTTGTATAACAACCTTCCCACCAGTGTATTTGCATTTTGGTTTTCTTCTCACTTCCAACCACTAATTATCTCAAAAGGTGGCTAAAGTTCAAATTCATATTTTTAAAAATGTTTTAAAGCCCACATGTACTCAGAGAGAAATAAAGATTCCATAGGTTTGCTATAGCACTTGCATCTTTGCCTGGCTGAGGTTAATATATACATTCCAAGGCCAAAGCACAGGCATATGAAAGATATCATCAGTTTGGTCTTTCATTAACAAAATGGTTCTTCAAATACAATTTATCTCACTCAGCATAAGAAACCTGGTTTGATTAAGGCAAGAAAAACCAATCAAATTAGACAACTATTCCTAATTTTTCTAAGGTCAGATCTTTATGACCTTATGACTAATATTACAACTAATGTTATTTTATGGAAGAAATGAGACAATCTTGTATTTTAAAAAGATAAGGATTCTCTAACCTATAGAAACTCACTCCAGAAACCAACGCATTATTGAGCACTCAAGAATAATGATGACAGCAACTGTGAAGTAAAACTAATCATGGTGTACATTTTATAGTCTTTTGCAATTTATGACATACTTTCATAAAGTTTTATGATGTTGGAGAACAAATGATGACTCTATAAAGTGCTCCAAGCCTTGCGGTGGAGGGCAATATAATCTGAAACAATTTATTTTTCTATCTGATCTCCACAGAAGCTGTTGCCATCCTGCAAATTTTCTATTACGCAGTCATTCTAGAAGGCTTTGCAACCAAGACCTAACCAAGCAAAACAAGCAACATAGCTTTTGGAAAATTTAGAAAACAAAATTCTCTAGTTCCTTTATTTTTAAATGGACTTTCTATTTTAGAATACTTTCAGATATACTGAAAAGTTACAAAAATTTGTTCCTTTGTACCTCACACCCCATTACCCCTGTTGTGTCTTATATTAATGTCATGTTTTGTTACAACTAATAAACCAGTACTGATACATTATTCTTAACTAAATTTCATATTTCATTCATTTTCTCTCCCCATATTGTATTTCTATTTATGCTACAGGCTCAAATCCAGGGTATATATTATATTTAGTCATCGTGACTTCTTGTACTTTGTTTTTTGAAAGTTTCTTAGACTTTCCATGTATGAGTTTCTTTCATATTTTGTCTTTTAGAATGAACTTAGGAGTTTAGGAGGGAAATACCACAGAGATGATATCCCACTTTTATCACCTCATATCAAGAGGTATATGGTATCAATATGACTTATCACTGGTGATAATATTGATCACCTGATTTCTTCACTGTAAGGTTGTATTTTTTAACTCTTCCTTACCTTACTGTTGGAGGCAAGTTGCTAAGTGCAGTGCTTATTTTAAGGGGTAGGGAGTTATGGTCCACTTCCCTGAAGGAGGAACAGTTTGATATATTATTTGGAATTCTACTATACAGATTTATCTCTACTTTCTTTATTTAATTATGTGAATAATTAATTATTGATAGAAACAATATTCATGATTACTTGTTTATACATTGAATTATAAAACAATCCTATGTTATTTATTTTGTTTCTCAAATTGTACACATTTGGCCACTAAAAGTTCCTTGAGTTCGGTTTCTATGTCCTTTTGACATAACTCTATGGCTTTGTTTTTTGAATACTTACTTTCTTTTCAGGACTATAGGATGCTATATATTTTTATGTGTTCCTTGTGTCCCAGCCCTAGAATCAGCCATGAAGGTCATTTCTCCAAAGGTTTCTAGTTTTGTTTTGTGTTATTTTTTTGAGAATGGTGTTAAAAAACAAAATTTCTTTTTTTGTGATCCAAAACTTTTTCATATATTGTCGTTGGTATTTCTAAATCTGCATTGGAATAAATAGTTGCCCTAACATGGTGCAATGGTTAATGGTGATTGTCAACTTGCCTGGATTAATACAGGCCTACCAAACTAGTAAAACACACTCTGGGTGTATCCATGGGCCAGGAAACTGAGGGAAAAGACCATTCTGATGGGGCTGGCACCATTCAATAGGCTTGCAGCCCAGATGAAAAGGAAGAAGGAAGAAGTAGGCCTGCCTTTGAAAAGTTCCATTTCCACAGACATCAAACTCCAGTTTCTTCAGGCTTTCAACATGGAATCATACCAGTGACTCTCCAGGGAGCTTTCAGGCCTTCAGTCTCTGACTAACACTGCACCCTTGATCTCTCTTGTTCTGGGGCTTCCTGTGTCTTGGACTGAGCAGCTACTGGATCTCTCACTGTCCAGCACGCAGATGGCCACTGTGTTCTCTCCCATAGCTGATCCTGTCAGCCTATCTAATAAATCCCCTTAGATAGATGACAGATAGATAGATACAGACAATAGATAGGTAGATGATCGATAGATAGATAGACAATAGATAGATAGATAGATATTCTGTTCCTTTAGAGAACAATAACCAATACACAAGTTCTAGAGCCCTTGACAAAATTGAAAGGAATAATGACTTTTGAAATTCAATGATAAATTTTTATCATTATTCCTACTGTTTTCTTTAATAATCCTTTCTCTTTAACTTTGATTAAGAGAAAACACTTCCCAATAAACCAGTTAAGTTAGATCTAACTTTAACATTAAGCTTTCAAGCATAATTTTTCACTCTGCTTTAAATGTTAGTTATATTACGTAAGGCTAAAAGGTACATCACCTGAGGCTATATCTCTTTGTTTTTATTAAATGTCTTCCCAATTCTTTCACATCTGAAATTGGCTTTAATCATAAATTTTAAATATAAAACTATACAGAGATTTTTAAAAGGTTAGTGCATTCTCAACTAGTATAGTTTGGTTTTAAATGCTTTAAAAAATGCATACCACTCACAAAAATGTACAAAAATACTTCACAAATCCAAATAGTCTCGAGGTTCTGTTATATCACATATTTAAGTGTGAGTTTTAGGGAAATTCCAGTGGATCAGTAAAAGGTGAAAATTTCTGAACATTTATATTGAAAATGATGTTCTAAAATATCTAGGTATAATTCGAGGTTATAAAACTGTGTTTAAGGGCTGGTGATATAGCTCAGCGGCATAAGCACCTGCCTGGCAAGTGCAAGGTCCTGAGTTTGACTCCCGGTACCTGCATATAAAATAAATAAATAAATAAAACTGTGTTTAAGAAAAAATAATAATTTTATCCAAAACTACAATGATGCCTTTTTTAAATAAACAAAACTAAATCTGGAATTTCCATGAAGTCAGATGATCACAGTTTCAAAAGGCAATTGCAAATACAGCAAAATTCCAAATAATTTGTTGTAAAAAGGAGAAAATGTATGTGTTCTTTTGTTTTGAGTCCTTTGTTTAATTACAAGCAGTGTACTTTAAAACTATTATATATTGGAGTTGAAAGGACATTTCCATCAAATAGACCCATTTTACAGAAGAGAAAATCTTCATCAGACTATGTAAAATGTTTTATGTTTACTTTATGGATAGAAGAAGAATGGTGGACTATGAATTTGATACCATAAAATTTTGATGAGTAGACTTGTTAGGATAATCAACTAATTCAATTGCCAAACAAGGACATTTAATAAGTATTCAGCTTTTTCTCAAAATACTTATTTTATTTGTTAGAGAATTTTTTGTTTGTGAGCACATGTTTGTAGTACACAATGTTTACATTCTTTGCGTGGAGTTGGTACATGTGAAAAATATATCTTAACTCCTTTTTCATCCTCTGTCTTATCCTTCCCTCCACCCATCTTAGAAAGTTTTTCTTTTTAATCTTCAGGCTCTGCTTCTGCTTATCCATTGCGTTCTAAACCAATTTCTAGGCCAACCATCACAATTTAATTTTTAAGGTACTATTTTAGCTCTATAAACATTAAGAAACAGATATTTTAAATGCACTGGAATGGAAGCCTGTGGGCCTGAGTTTTAGAATCATTTCTGTCTATACTCCCATGTGCTCTGAAGCAAGTTAATTCATACAGTTCTGCCTCAATTCCTCTTCTTAAAAGAATGCATCTAAAAAGATCTGTGATCTTTTCCAGCTTTAACATTCTATGATTCCATTATTTTTATCTCTGCTTTTACAAAATCACTTCATATTTTATGTGCCTGTGTAAATGCATTTGTATGAATAGCTTATCATCCCTCTCTGGAATTCTTAAATATATCAAGGGAATAGCTATCATTTAAAGAAGGAAATCATGCAAAGAAAGAATGTAGATTTTAGGATATGTGATTTTGTTATCATGCTCTTTGCTTGTTTTTACATTCACATTACATAGCTGAAATGCAGCCAAAAGCAAAAACTAGGGGATTAGAATAGAAATTGAAAGAAATTAAGACAATGCGCAATAGAATGCATGTCTTGAACTATCAAGTATGTTAAATCTTGAGATAACTGTTTTTATTTTAATTTCATGTTGCCTTGTTGCCATATGGCTTATATCTGGCATTTAGTAATTGCATGCAGCCCATTCTTTTCATCATTTTGTGAACAGCAGGACGTAAATGGCATGGCCTAAACTAACTGGACATGAAGGTGTTAACTTCCTCAGTACTTAGCTAGAATGTATGCCATATGCATGTGTGTAATTAGCCTTATGCTTTTTACATCCTGACCTGGAGTCTTTTTCTTCTGTTTAAAACGTGATATAATTTAGTTTTGTATTTTTTAATGATATCATTTTTTTCAATTGAGAAACATTAGTTACTTGTTCTTCAATAATCACCCTCTTCTCTGAGTTCATCACTAAGAGAGAAAAATTGCTTCACATTATCTTGAGTAACATTTGGATGAGTGATCAGTCATCAACTGAAATTAACCTGAACATATCTCCAATGAGATGAAGAACATTTAAGCATGCCAGCTGGAAGGCATTTACAGCTTTCATTTTCCAACTTCCATGGAAAATCTTTCCAGTGCACATCTGTGAAGGTTTCATAATGATTAGAGTGATGTGAGCTTTGTGCAGCATTAGGGCACGCAGAGCCATTTAAACCACCCTGAGGTGTCAGAAATGCGTCCAAAAATTAAGACCAAGAAGCATTTCAATTCACACATTGCAGCTATGCCCTCTGATTTATTAGTGATTTAAAGGCTAGCACCAGTTTCCTGAAACACAGATCAGAGCATGTAAAACCTCTTTAGTGTAGTGTTTGTTCTGTAGGATTTCCTCATTATAATAATCATTAACCTTAAAATTGGAAGGACCCTGTAGGCCACCTGCTCCAACCCTACAATTTTATAACTGAAAGATAGCTTTAGAGATATTGAAGGGGTTTCTCAGACCTACACATAAACCTTGTGGCAATGTAAGGACAAATCCCAAGTCTCCCTCCTATACGTACTTATTCCTATTATATCAGGGTTATTTCTTCGTTCTTTAAAATTATAAGTATGTGAATCATGTTGATCACTACATTCATATATCAAGATTTTCCTGAGTCATGATAACAAATCAAATGTGCAAGGCAGTATAAATACATTTTAATGACACAGGAAAATCATTCATATGTACTGTGAAAACTGCATCTACTAGGTAGGTTATCATAACACTGATCCAAAATTGCTAACGTTTTGTAAAAAGAAATAAAAGTGTTTTAAAACTTAGATTATGTCACTATTTCAAATCAGATCTTTTTACTGTAACTTCTGTTTAGCAAAAAGAAAAAATTTCAGCATCACGCATTAAATTTGTACTCTAAAGGTTACAGAGTCTCAAAGACCACATAGTTCATTCTCCTCCTTCTAGGAACTGAATAAACAATTCCAAATGCATAAGAATGTAAAGTGTTTTAAAAGAACTTTTCTATATATTGTCATAAAACATTTAAAATTTAATAAATTTCTACATTATGGTAGAGTCAGACCTGGACTCAAATCTCACCTCTGTCATTTACTGGCCAAACAATTTGGGGAAAATATGACTAAGATTCAGTTTCTGCAAAAGAACAAGAAAATACAATTCATTTATAGAATTATAATGAGGACTAATTTATAATTTATCTACCTTGGAACCTAGCATGTAAGAGTAGCTCAAAGAAATATAATTCCCTGACCACTGCCCGAGAATCTCTTTTTGTGAAGCAGTCATTTAATTATTTACTGGACGACTGATAATCAAATTACTAGAGTATACTCAGTGGAAAAGCAAAAGAAACACTACATGTGGTGGAGTCCTCAGAGCTACAAAGTTAAAGCATATACTAATGAGCAAAATAGTCAACATTAGGCAGTGTAAGTCAGGCCAAAAGGGTAGACCAGATGCTAGGTGAATAAGAGTTGTATCTAGCAAGATGTTATTCAGAAAAGACTTTGACAGCAACTAAGTTGAGCCTGATAATGAAGAAATTTAATATTTCCAAAAGTAGACTAGACTGGGATAGGAAGAGAGATAATCTATGAAATATAATCTGTTGCTATTGTCAATCTGACTAGCAAGGAAGTTACTATATTATACATAAAGCTAAGGCATCAGTACCACAAAAAAGCCCTAAAAATGATGAGTAGGAGTTGATAAACACATGTCTTAATGTATTATTACTACAGTTCCTTGATTCCAAATAGTTTACAGTTTTTAATATAAATTGCGATTTTCAAAAATTACCCTTAGTTGTACTGGCTTCCCAACCTTCAAAATTTTGTTTATTATTAGTTCATCATCAATTGCTAGCAGGAATGAAAAATAGTGCAGCCACTAGAAAAGTTCTTGAAAAAGTTCAACAGTGTTGCAGTACTACCCAGCAATTCCATTCCTATCTATAGACCCAAGAGAATTGAAAATATATATTCTTACATACAAATATTCATAGTATCAGCATTCCTAATAGCTAAAAAGTAGAAACAGCCAGCTGACGTTTGGATAAACAAAATATGGCTACACCTTGGAAAAATCCATTGTTGGGGAAACAGTAGAATGTGCAGGCCCATTAATCTTGAACAGATGGTTTTTAAGAGAGAAAATAGCAGAAGCATTAGTTTATCACTGCTTGAGATGTCTATCAGTGATGGTATGGAGTTTATTTATCTAGTTTGCATTAAGGTATGGGTGTTCTATGAAGAAATCAAAAAATGTCTACTGGAAATATGGCCCTAGTACATCTGGAGAGCCATTTACTTTAATAACCACCAGTAAGATCAGCTCTTCCAGGCAATATAATGAATATATTTATGTGTATTCTAATATGATCACCATTGACCTGACAAACCAATATGGTTGTAATTAATTCTAGTGATTTAATATTTCTACAAATTGTTAATGCAAGAAACAAACACCATGTGGTTATGAAGCAGAGTGAAAATGACATAAACTTGCAACCATGCATGAAATTTCTCGGTTGTTGTGAATCCTTGGTCAAGGTTTCCAACTCTTTGGGCCTGAATTTCACCAATAACGTGAAGATTATTCAGGAAATCTTTGGTGAACAATTATTAAACATTCAGTTCTGTAGTTTAGCACTGTAGGATACTATAGAAGACAGAGCTCACATCTATTTCTGATAATCGTCACTTACACTCCAAAAAATAAGATACTGGCTACAAAGTCAGCATTTCACTACTGTTAATGGGGAGGTCACATCTTATCTACTTATCTTCCTGAAAAAGTAAGAGTCAGATGAAAGTTTTCTTTTTTCCCTTTTTTCCTTCAATAGGAAGGTTCTGGAGGTACAGGATTAGAGTCTTACAGACTAACCTAAGCTCTCGTCTTTTCATTTTACTGGATATTCAGAACAGCCTTTGGACTCAGCCTACTTGGGTTCATATCCTGTCTCTGCCCCTCACTAACTACGCAACCTTGAACAAGTAGGCCTGGATTTTCCCACCTGGGAAATGAAAATCATGAACGTATTCACCTTACATGACTGTAAGAATTAATTATACATATAAAACACTTTAGAAACATGTCTGACATGTTACTACGAAAGTTATCATTATAATTAATCTGTTCATACTGATCCCAGAAGACGCACAGTCCAAAACAACTGTAGACAGTTTTGGATTTGTCTTTGCAACAGGTATCTAAACACAGACTAGTTTAAATATCTCAGTTGTAACTTATCCATTGATGTTAAACCATATACATATATTTATCATTGATACTAAGCCATGAGACACAACAAAGAACAGAGGATATTGTTATATGTGATTTGGCTTGTTTCCTGAAGTTTTCTACTTGAGGCACTGAATCATGTTTAATTCAGTTATGTCATCAGTTGTATGAGTTGTATCATCTTACTGAATACACCCAGAGAATAAGGAGTTCTGGTACATTTTATGGGTTCTAAACCTTGACACACTACTCCTTTTTACTGCATTAGCATTTATAAACTTCACTTTGTTTCTTTTTGGTGCATGTGTGCACGTGTGTGTGTGTGTGCGTTACTAGAGATTGAACCCAGGGCCTTGTGCATACTAGACAAGTGCTCTACCACTGAGCTACATCCCCAGAACTTTCTTAAATTTTATTTTGAGATAGGGTCTTACAAAGTTGTCCAGTCTGGCCTCAATTTGTTATTTTCCTCTCTCAGCCTCCTTGATAGCAAAAATTTAACTCTTACTTCTAAAGCAGGAACCTCTTCCCCAATTAATGTCCTGAATATTTGAACACTTTTATCTATTATTTTCCAAGAATTCTCTACAAAGAGGAATGACTTGAGCGCAAAACCGACAATTTTATCGTTATTATAAATCATCATACCATAATTCATTCCTTTCACCCCTAAGTATTTAGAATGGAACTTATGTAATGCTTAAGATTTTTATTTCAGCATATATGCCCATGTTAACATGCTAACTGTAAGTCATAACAATATTTCACAATGTGTCCAAGGAGATCTTTCATCAAAGCGATTTCATCCACAGATAAGATCAAAATGTGCTACATACCATGTTAAACAGTTGGGGCTTTACAATCCATAAGAGCACATGAACATCCCTCTAAAAGCAATTTTAATTTTTGCAGGTTTAACTTTTTTTGTCCACTTCCTCCCAAACTTTTCAATCATGGGTATTTTTCTTTGAGCACCTATTCATACGTTTTAGAACTGGTGTACTGCACAGAACGTATCTTGGAAAGTAATACTGACAAATATAGAGCTCATTCCACATACCTGTAGTTCACCCTTAAAGAACAAAACATATGTGCGGAAGCACAAGCAGGCCTCAGAATGAGCTGCAAGGAAAATAGCTGGCATAAAGCAAACACGCTTGAGCCCATATATGAGCTTCCCTCAGTTCCTCAGCTCCACAACTCTTTAAATTAAGGCTCAGTAGTTTGAGATATGTCCCTGGGGTACAGCATGGACAGCAGAAAAAAGCATGCAGACGATCACAAGAGCATTACAAAGTGAGACCATTTGCAAAGGGAGAAGTAGTCTTACACACACCAGTAGACTTCTTTGTATATTACAAGTAAAGGCCAAAAGAATTTAGACTGATACCAGTAACACTGGTCTTCCCAGACAAAGTCGTTCATGGCGGGTGTATCACCTTCCAGTAGATCAGGCTGTGTAAAATACATTTCAGAATGACATCTAAGGAAAATAAAAGCTTAAAGATTTGTTGCTCGAGAAAACTCGTCCTTATAGGATATCTTACTTGTAACTGATACAGGAAGGTCCCTAAAAACTTTCACAGCAATTATCTTACCCTGGAAAAAAGGTAAGCAATGATATTTTAATGATAAATATATTTATAATTGAACCCTGAATAAAATTGGTTTTTCTTTTTTTTACCAGTATATTTTGTAATACATAAATTCATTCATTGTGGGGAATTGATATATATATCAATATAGATGTAGATGTAGATATAGATACAGATATCTAGATATATATCACATATTGATCTATTTTGCTTCCCTTCCCCTCTCTTCCCTTGTCTATTCCCATTCTCTTCTCATCTCCATAAAATTTATTTCCCTTTTTCCTATCATCTTTTGTTTTGCCCATTAAATTATTGCTACTTCGGGTTTCTCATATAATAGAAAGCATGAGATATTTAACTTTCTGCATCTGGTTTATTTCACTTTGCACTATGATCTCAAAATTGTTTTGTAATATACAGTTTATAATAAATAACTTAGAGAAAACTTTACCCATCCATGGGTCCTAGCTACAAAGCCATTTTAGCTCTGATGTTAAATTTACACTATACAAGATCATAGAGCCCATAAGACAAAGTTTATGCCTCCCCTCATGTCTAAGGAGTTAACTGCAGAATACAGTGTTGCCAGATTCAGCATACAAGAATATGATGCCTATTTAAATTTTAATTTCTTTGAAGCTAACTGGTTGTCTTATTTTTATCTGGCAACCCTACCATAGACATAAAATATAGATATTAAAATCCATAGGGAAGTGTATCACTAAGTTCTTAGGACACCCTTGGAGAAGATGTACAGATCAGTGTTTAGACATTTTGACACAGAAATAAGGAAAATAGGCAATAAACTTACTAATCCCTGGTCATTACCTAAAGTTCAGAAAATTTCTTTTCTGGTGAGATCTTAAACCCCAATTTGACTCTACTATAATGTTAAACTGTGTGGACCCAGAGAAACTACTTCCCATTGGTTTAATGTCCAATGACATTTATGCTTTAAATGGGTCCCCCGAATCTCACGTGTTAGAAATTGGAACCTCAGTGTGGACATGCTGGGTGGCATGGACATGCTGGGAGGGTGTGAGTCATGGGGGCACTGCCCTCATGGATGGAGTAATGTCATCTTTGCAAGACTTATTACAAAAATGAGTTTGATCGCCTTTTGCCTGTATGTCTTGCTCTCTCTCTTATCCTTCTGTTTTCTGCCATAAGATGACTGCAAGGTGGCCCTTGTCAGTTGCCAGCCCTTTCATTGTGACTTACCCAGCCTTCAAAACTATAAGCAATAAGTTTCTGTTCATTATAAATTATTCAGTCTCAGGTATTCTGTTTCAGCAACACAGTATCTGTAGCCCAGGTGAAAACAAGTGACCACATGGATCTCTGTGGCATGCTGAGTTCTATGAATAATGCTTAATACTCGGCACTTGAATAGAATAATGTTCCTGAGCAAATTACTTTACTTCTCATGGCTTACTTTCCTCATCTGAAAATAGAATGCAATAAAGAAACTTACCTCACAAAGTCACGAAGATTTCATAAAATCTTACAACACTATCAACATTTGCTGCTCAACAAACGTCTTTCATTTTCACAATAAGATTTTCCTCTGTTAAACCTGGAGCCTTCCTAGGAAAGAAAGCAAATTGTCTAAAGCCAAACTCCTTTCTTAACACAACTAAATCATTTGAAATACTGGCTTCATGGAACTATTTCTTATTGTCATGGGCTAAAGATTTTGGCAGCTTCAGGAAAATCTTCACAGATGACGATTTAGGTTTCTAAAACCTCATGGCTTTAGAATTCAGTGTCCTGACTAAATGGGACTGAGTCATTCTATCAGTTAGGAGCAACTCTATAGCCAAGAAAGACTTCCCAATTTAGTTGTTGAGTAAGTACGCCTATAATCTCAGCACTCAAGGGGCTGAAGCAGGAGGACTGCTGAAAGTTGGAGGCCAGCCTGGGCTATACAGGAGACCTTGTGCAGAGAGAGAGAGAGAGAGAGAGAGAGAATTAGTAATAGAATTGCCTCACTAAAGTCACAGATTTGAACTTCCCTGAACCAGGTAGCCAAAGTAAACACATCTGCCTATAGGCCTTGCCTAAGTCCTAGGTAGCCATCTGCCTTAGTTACTTTTTTGTTGCTGGAACAAAATACCCAACGCCCACAAGTTAAAGGAGGAGAGGCTTATTTTGGATCATAATTTGTAGAGGTTTCAGTTCATAGTCAGCTGGTTCCAACGCAGGGCAGCACAGCAAAGGGCTATGGTAGATGAGAAACAGTCTATAGCATGGTAGGCAGGAAGAAGTGAGCCTCCTTCTTCTTTCCTTTTTTATTCCTTCTAGGTTACAAACCTATTGGGTGGTGCCACCCACACCTAGGGTGTGTCTTCCCTCTGCAGTAAATCCATCATCCATACCCAGAACTATGCTAAACCAATCAGTCAATCAATCCAGTATCACACACTCTTGATCCAGTATCACATAACTATAGTCATTCCCAAAAGTCTCACCTATGAGTGGATTAGACTTCAGGGAAACATCTAGATATAAGCCATAACACTGCTCTTGCATTGACCATGGACACCACCTCCCACAGCTCTTGCTTTTCCAACTCCCTTTTCTCTCCCCTGGGCTAAGGATAGCTGAATGAACTTGGCCCAATTGAGTGTGTTCTTATCTTGCTGTTCAATTCACATTATTTAGGAAGGGCCTCATGAAGAATCTTTCCTCATTTAATATTTAGTTGGCACCCATTTAGGTTAAAGCAATAGGTATGTACAATGACCTTTACCCATTTCATATTCCTGCAAAGCTTTTCATTAAGCATTGCCTGACAGTATTTAAAAACTAATTAGGAGTATCTGAATGACTTAATGGAGATTTCGCTATCCTTTCTTTCCTCCCATATTCTCATTATCTGCAGTCATAGTTCCAAAATTGAGACTTTAGCATTGGAACACCACTTTGATGCAGAAGGTCAAGGCCTTACCCAGGCTATTTCCAGCACTCCATTATTGATTTGGATTGGCAGTTCTCTTAATTAACACCTTGTCTCTATTTACTGCAGAATTTCAGATTTGGGAGCTAATGCCAAGAACATATGCAATGTTTTTAATGTGAATTTGCCACACTTGAAATGGAAATAATTTTTCTAAAACATTAGCCCGACAATGTCTTAAAAATGCACCAGAAAATTATGTTTTCCAAGTATTAATTATTGATCACCCACATTGTAGGATCCAGAATGAGCTTATCATTTCTCATTGCTAATGATTTACATAGAAGTGTAAGTAGAGTAATACACGTTCTTTGTTGTCCAAATGAGAGGCTACAAAGGTAAGGCAGATAGTGGTATTGTTTATAATTATAAGCTATCTAAATAAATATTCATGAAAGTATTATGAGACAGCATATTTAGCATATTCTTCCAGTTTAAAAGACACAATTGGGTAATTGTTATGTTCATATAGTGTTTCCCTTGAGTCACTGATAGGATAAAATCCAAATGGCACGTTATCACAAGAAGGAGTAAATAGCAGCCTACCCAGAAACAATTGGAAAAAAAAAAAAGGAAAAAGTTTTCCTTTTGTTGTTGGTTTCTGCCCTCGGGATATTCACACCAAGCTATAGCCCCCTGAACTCTACAGTATTCATAGCATGCCACTTGTCTCATAGGCATAAAGATATTAACATCTGTCTGATTTTCCTGATTAGCTTGACTGATTGATGGGGTCAGAACAACATCAGGAGTCTGGCAGGGTTACTTTGCAGATTGACATTTTATTGTTTTGTTTATCACTTATTAATTATTGTTAACTCCCATGTCAGAATGCTCTATTTCAAAAACTGGATCTACCATTAGTGTACTTTTCCTATGTACATATTTTTGTTTTTCATTTGTCTTCTTTATACATAGTATACATATTTCAAATCAAGCAATAAGAGTGTAGTACTTGGGGGATATTTGTACATTGTAGAATAAATATTTTTATGATTTGCGAAAGATACATTGGTAATATTGAGACAAAGTAAAATGATAAAAGTGTTATAGAATGGCCTTTTCTTATTCCCATTCAATAGAAGTCTCCTTGTAAGGGATTCGAAGTATGGTGTGTTTACAAAACTTGAAACAGGTGAATGTCTTATTTTATCCTTTCTTTGAAGAAAGGAAAACTTTTATAATTAAATCGTTTTACTGATTCATGATTTTGCAGAATCGAACATTGATTTTTACTCTAGACATAAGATTGGTGTACAGAGTCTTCCTTAACTGGAAGAAAAGGGTAAATCAACCTGGTTTTACTTCACTTATCAAAACAATAAAAATAGCTACAATACGATTTTGAAAAATTGTCATGAATTTTTAATTAGTTCCTGTGAATTATTTGTCATTTTTTATCTGATTGACATTACTTAATTACTTGTGATAGATTGAACATACAGACACACAACAGCCAGACTATATACTGCAGTATAAGTCTAACCCACAATCTGAAGAAACACTCCAGGAAGCCAAATTACAATCTCTGTAGCAGTTGGATCATAAATAGCTGGGACTTGATGGACAACTCAGACTTTTCCTGATTTTTGCCTCTACTTCCGCTATTGCTTGCATCTGATGTGGCCCCCAAAAGTCCATGTGTTCAATGGTCCTCAGAGTGGTTCTATTGGAAGGTGGCGGAGCCTTGGAAAGTGTAGGACCCAGTGCAAGGCCTTGAGACCATCAAGGCTAGGCCTTGAAGCACACTGTATGACTCTGGTCCTTGCTTCCTCCTGTCTTTCATTTCTGGACCATAATGTGAGCAGTTTTACTGCACCATATGCACAACAGGGCCAACCAATTATGGACTAAAACCTCCAAAACTGTGAGTCAAAATGAACTGTGTCTCTCGATAAGTTCATTGTATCAGGTGTGTGCTATACTGATAGAAAACTAACACAACTTCCACCTGACAATCAATACCAGAAAGCAAATATACTCCCCTCTCCAGTCTCACAGGATGCTCCAAACCCAGCCAGCCCCGTTTCCTACGCCAACAGCTTCCAGTGAGGACATGTCTGAAACCTTCCCTTTTTCTCCCCTTAATGCTTTTTCATTCATTTGGCTGCCTTTGGGGTTTTGCGAAACATAAATGATGGTGGCAGACTCCCTTGCTATAGTAGGCTCTAACCACATAGCCTTCACTTGTTCCCATTTGAGTGGTCTTCATTTATTTCTACACTTGGGAGTAGACTACATTTTTCTAAGCCCTATTCTTAAAATGTGACACTATTTTTATCAATATATTTTATATGAATCTTAGGTGCCGTAAGTCAATTATATCTCCCAAAAATGATATCTAATTTTATCTATAATTTTCCAAACATGATTGATTTTTTTTAACCAAAAGTAATTTAAATTGTTATTTTTTAAAAAGAAGTCTCTTAGTTTATTGAGTATAATGCATTCAATAACTTTCCAAAATCAAGTCATGGGATTGTATTACTTACAACTAAAAAGAATAATACAATTAAAAATCATCTTTCCAAAAAGGTTTTTTAAAAGTAGAATCAAAAATATGAAACATACTCTGAAAAATAAGGTTTTCAGGAGCTCCATAGCTTCCTGGCTTTAAACTATTTAAAAGTGCATAAATTTTAAATAGGCCAAGCAAAATTCCTAATGGAAGATGACTTAACATCTACAATTATTTTGGGATTTATTTTGGTAATTACTATCATGCTGAGCAATAATCATAGTTAAGCCACAATGATGTGACACAGTCATGCTCATACTATATCTAAAGTTAAAATGCATATTAATATCATTAAAGAAAAATAAACCTATTTTTCTGGCCCCAAAGTCAAATTTGAAGCCATCAGTCAGCCTAGGAGCCCCATGTCTTTACTTGGTTCTTTACTTAAATAGGCCACCAAGTATGTTAGTATAAGAGGAGAGCTCAACAACGTACCCATTCCTGTTCAATCCGTTTATGCTGTGAACATGATTCTAAATAGTTCTCTGCAACACCAGCACTCTCTTCCTTAAAAACACATCACAAACCACTCTTTATTGGCATTAAGAGTACCATACATTTTCCTGCTGATCTTCCACAAACTGTTTTTTAAGTTAATACGCTTTAGTTTAAGATATTTTAAGTATTCGATTTTTTTTAGTAGAAAAGCAAATGCTTTAAAATCTATTTAATACTATAATCCGTTATTACACTATAAACAAATTTCAATCTTACAAAATTCTTTCTGTCTTAAGAACTACCTCAAAATGTTCAGCCAGGGGCCGGTGAGATGGCTCAGAGGCTTAAGCGCCTGCCCGGCAAGCGCGAGGGTCCGAGTTCGACTCCCGGAGCCCACATACGAAAAAGGGGCCGGTGATATCGCTCAGCGGCACGGGCACCTGCTGGCGCGCGAGGTCCTGAGGTCGACCCCCCCCCGTACCCACAAAAAAAAAAAAATGTTCAGCCAATCTCACCTACACAGGGAAACACTTATCTGAGACATTAAGATTAATTCCCCATAACTTCATAGCACAGGTATACTGACCATATATCACTCCCATTATTACAGAAATCACAGTGCAGATCACTCTAGGGCTGTCAGAGGGGTAAGAGAACAAATTCCTTCCAATTTAATGCTATCACAATTTTTATACATTGTCATACCTACGTTCCTTGATTTGCAAGCCTCTTCCCCCTCCTACAAGGTTTTAAAGAAGAAAACTCTAGCTAGTCAGTAGGGTCTTACAATTACAAGCCCCAGACATCTATTTGACTTTTTGTTCCCTGGTCTTATTAAAAATAGGCAAGATAAAGTTTTACATAAATTTTTTTATTATATTAGAGTTGTTGTAGTCACCTTTTGAGTTCAATGGAAGTGTAGCCAAAATTTAAAAAACACAAATAAAGCATGTCATAACATAGTGAATTTTCAGAAAACTGTGTTAAGAAAAATCTGTGTTGTCTCATATACAGCCTTTCTCTAAAAGCTTCTAGAGAAGGTATTCCATGAAAAGAAGGGAATTAGCCAAGAAAAACAAAACAAAACAAAACAAAAAAATGATATGGGACACAGGAAACAGGATATCAAACAAAAGAAGAGAGGCAAAGAAAATCCCAAGGATCATGGAGAAGGAGACCCCAGGACAAAGGTTCAGGGAGTAGCCCAAGGGTCTCGACAAGAATATTCTCTGTAAAAAAAATTTGGTAAATATTTGAAGTAACCAAACATCTTTGAGGGATGATTTATAGCAGGGGTCTGCACACTATAGCCTCTGAGCCTAATCTACAACAGCATAATTGAGTAGTAATAACAGAGACCACAGGGCTAAAGGATTAAAAACCTAAAAGATTTATAGCTCTTTGTAGAAAAAGTTTCCCAAGAAGTCTGAAAGTTGAAATAGCAATAAGCACATTAGGAAACTAAAGTGCAAAAGAAGGAAAAGAAAATAAACATTGATGAATTACTCCAGTGAAAACAAACAGTTGTGGACCAAAAGGAAAAATAATAGTTTAATACATGACTCAGCTGCAAATTACCTTTTATACCTATTACAATATAAATATTGAATATTCATATAAGCAAAATTACAATAATTGGGGAGGTTAATGAGAGCTGAGGGAGAAAGGAAAGCTAATCTTTGTTCTATATAATAGGAATTCAATGGAGAATGGAAAAATGAAAAATCAGAGAGTAACATTTAATAACATCTTTAGAAGTACATGCATCATCTAAAGGAGATCAAAATGGTTACCTCTAAGGGATAAGGAAAAAAAAGAATTAATACTGCTGTTTCGCTAACAAACCTTGTATAACCCTTGGATTTAAATTACATGCATATCTAATTTTGAAAATTAAAATAAAAATCAAAATGATTTTGACCTGGAGTAAAAATCACTCATGGAATATCAATAGCCATCTCAGCAAATTTTTAGTCCGAGACAATGTGCTGCCCATGTGTATTCAATGCTGACACTAACCCTGGTTAGGACTATTACACACAGTGACTAATGCATAATATTTGTGCACCCTAATGCAAAGCACCTATTGTTATGTAATAACAGCAAAGTTCCACTGACTCCACGACATTTCAAAGTAATGGATATTCTGGAATCGTTTCTCCAAGAAGTGTCAAATAATTCTAGAAATTATTAATGTGTCCACACTATAAGCTACTATTTCTGGTTTAGCTCCTCTGCCTACAAAATAAAGAACAAGAGTTTTGAAAAAAACTTAGAGAAACACAAATATATCTTTAAACTATTATTTGGAAAAAGACAAATAGGAATTTTTTGGCACAAGGTAATAGGAAATTTTTAAACACTATATAAAAACAATATGTACCTTATAAACCAAAAAAGTATTTGCTGGAGCTATTTTCATTCTCTTTTGACATTTAACAGATTCATACAATATTCTGTCCCACTATCCTGAATGCCAAGCTATAACTAAAGCTTTCTTGTTTTCTGAAGAGCATTTTGCAATTTAAAATGCTTTTTCCCAATAATCACAGCAGCTTTTTGGCTTACATTTAATGCTTTTAATTTTTGCTTTGATAAATAAAAAATATACACGCTACTAAGTCTGCCTTCAAGGAATAGGAAAGACATTCCTATATATAATCACAAAATTGAGTTTCTCTTCTGTTTATGCTTGTATAATTCAAAATATCATTGCATTTCATGTCCCTGATTCTCCTGACAATAATCTGTCCTTTTCATTCTACATGTAAGACTTGATTCATCAACTATGAGGTCATTACTATTTGGGTGCTGGCATTCCAAATGCAAGAGTGATAGAATACAATGAATCTTGTGTTGAGAAACTTTTACAAGCACCAAGGAATCCATATAATATGAAAAAAGAGATGAGCTCATGCATAAAATGTATTAGTGTGAACTGAGGTATTGAAAATTGGTATGCCTTGATGTCAAATAAAGAGCTTTATCTCTCTTCACTCTTTGAATGTAGGGACTGCAAGATTGAATGATACGGTTACAGTCATCTGAAGCCTATATTTTCTAACTTTTAATACGTTCTGTTCAAAGTGACTGCTATAATCAAAAGAAAACATAGAACAGTCAGTACCTTTCAAAGATATATTCCATATTATTTTCAGTAGATTTTTAAACATCATCTACACAATACAAAAACATCAGGATACAAATTGAATTCAGTCAGCCAGAAAGTTTTTAGTACATTACACCAAAAATAAAGATGAAGTATAACAAAATATAAATACCAGTGCTTCATAGAAAACTTCTTTTTTATTTCTTGTTATCCCTTTCTGACTCCCTAGGCAGCAGGCATCTAATACTGCTACACTAAGGCCTTTTTCTTTGTAACCTCTGTCTTTGGGACTTCAGTGTTTCTGACGGAGAGATTATATTCCCCCTTATCCTTGAGAAGTTGAAGAACATTCTTAATGTTTTGTTTTCTCTTTTAAACCTATCACTCCACCTCCCTGGACTGGTTTCAGTGCTGAAATATCTCCTTTCCTCATATCTTCTGAGTTGTCCGCTCATTCAAAGCAGACATTATTTTCCTCCTTTAACTCTAGATTGAGAAAAGAAAATCATCTAAAATAACTTAAAAATTCAAACAACCAGCATCCTTATTTTAAGCACAGAGGTTTGCATGATAACAGATCAATCATCGAAATTGCCCCTGATTTTGGAATTCCTACAATTTCAGCTATTTCAAGAGCACTATGTAATGTTAAGCTTGTGTTTAAATTCTCCTTCTTCTGGAGAGTTGTCTCTGTTCTGTCACTTGAGTCTCTTATCTGGCTTTTAATTCATTGCTTGCTTCAGTGAGTGTTTGTTTTTTTTCTTTTCTTTCTTCCTTTCTTTCTTTCTTCTTTCTTTCTTCCTTTCTTTCTATGTTTTTATCCCTGGCTTTTGTGTGGTCCTCACTATCTCACTGGTCACCAAAACTTTTCAATCATTAAACTGGATTATTTATTCAAAAAATATTATGGATTACCTGCTTCAGTGAGGAACTATGCCAGATTCAGCAACAAATTGTTAAAAACTGAACATAGATCCCACTAGGGATCTCATGGTATAATAAAGATAAAGAGTAAATCCCAAAGAAAGATATATAAGTCTACCATAAGTGAGGTGCAAAAGATGTGTTCTGAGATAAGAGGGATTATTGGACTGAGAGGAAGCTTGGAGTGGGGATAACAAAAACACATATGGAAAAAGTGAAGATAGATAAGATTTGAAAATCCTCGATATGTACACAGTTCGAGGGAGTGCATAGAGGAATTCAGGAAGGAGTAGAAGAAACAACATGAGTGGTGTTAGGCATAAAATCTTTATATGAAATGTTTGCTTGACCATAGAATCTTGATGTGAAATATTTGACCAGAGTTCAGCAGTAAAACCAAAATTTCATTTCACGCCCAGCTCCATTGGTTAAAAGAATTCGTAAGATACTTATCCACATAAGAATTAGAGGCTTTTCTCATAAGAAATAGTATGAACACTTTCAGTGGTATAACACAGGCAAGTGCCAGGTGGGGTTCGAATCCACGAAGGATCTATTTTTAGTCAACTCCAAATGACTAAGAGATTCTCCATGTTTAGAGACTTTATAAGTCTCTCACATCAATTTGCCCAATAACAACATTTCCATAAAGAAATAGTGGTGGTGCCATTGACATGTAAAATATGACTAAGAACTAATAGGAGGGTATGTGTTTGTGGACAGGCACTCCAGGATAGGGCACAGCATAACAAAGGCTTAGTGAAAAGAAAGATAATAGTACTTTTGAGGAATAGAAATTTGGTAGCTGACATACAAGGAGTGAGAGGCAGTGTGTGGTAAGATTAAACTGGAGTTCACAATAGGGCTTGGATGACCTTAAGGCTTTTTTGGTCAATATCCAAAGAGTCTTGAGAAGTCATAGAAGCATTTCAGGTAAAAACAAGTGACATAATCAGAACAGAACGTTTTGAAGACAACCCTGATTAATGGGAGTGAAATGACTCGAAAGAATGTGGCAAGAGTAGAATAAGAAATCCTTCAGAGCTCAGATATAGTAACACATGGCTATAATCCCAGAACTCAGGAGAATGAGGCAGAAGGATCACAAATTCAAGGCCAGCCTTGTCTGTGTAGTGAGTTCAAGGCCAGTGAGTTCAAGGCAACAGAAGAGAGAGAAAGAAAAAAGAAATCAGTATCAGTCACAAGGCTGTAATGGTAATTTAGCTGAGCTATGATAGTAAACTAAGGGATTTATCATGGTAGACATGAAAGAAAGTGGATTCAAGAAATGTATGAAAGACAACTCACAGGACTCAGAAGTTGATAAAATAAGGGTAATAAAGTAGAGGATTCATCCAGAATAACTTCTATTATTATAGATTGCAGAATTAGATATATGTAGTCATTCACACAATTATAGAATAATGAAAGACAGTCAGGTTTTGATGGGAATATAAATTTCTTCTTGGGTACAATGACCTAAAGAAATGATTCCTTATCCTGCTTCCAGAGGTAAGCCAGATCTTAGGCTTAGAAATCATTAACTGACAAAGAGGTTGTATTCTCATGACAAAGAACTCTTTAACTTTACAACAAGAATATAAAATAAAGATTCTCCCCAGTTCTTCTCCAAAAGAATTTAAGGTCATTTATCTGGGTAGTCACACATCATGAAAAGGTAGCAGACAGATCTGAGAATGTTAGAGCCTAAATTGATAGTCACATCCAGCAACCTGAGTATTACCTTAACCCTTGTGTTAGAGTGAGGTGTACAAGAAAGCCAGCAATAAATGAAGTCCTGTCCTACATATAAATTAGAGTAGGATCACACTGCAATCAACCTCCCAGTATGTGAGCATATGATCAGGATAGATATACTTGGTAGTTGTCAGAAATCCCACACTGATGCTTTGGCATGTGAGGCAGAGTTGCCAATGCCATGTAGAAAATCCCAAAATTGATTCCCTATCACAGACCAACATCATTTATCAAAAACAGGATCACAGTTAATAAGGACAGAGATTAATGCTACTGTTGAAAGATTAAAGGATGTAGAATGGTAGTCTTCCTCTACCCCAGATATTTTGAGATATAACTCTCAACTCTAAATACCCCCGTATTTGCTATGTTATGCTGGAGCTGGTGCTGGTCCTCTGAAAAACACAATTTGGATTTCATCTGCCTCCTTGCTTTTCTACCTATTAAGGGTGCTAGAAAATATTGCAAGGCTGTTTGCTAGTGAGAAATTTCCTTATTAAGTGTTAACTCCCAAAAGAGCCATGGAAGAGGTCTGACAATAAATACCATGTAACATCAACTTAAACCAAGAGATGCACTTTATAGAAATAGAGATATGACAATGGGCATGATGCCCACTTGATGCCCATCCTGCACACAGGCTGTACCAACCAGTAGATGTCAACCTGAGAGAATAACAGAACCATCTTTCCACATTGCAGGTGAGGCACCAAATAGAGACAACCCTGTAAGAATGACAGCACCATCCTCTAGGTTGGAATCACACATCCTACAACAATGAGCATCCTGTAGTATGTCATACGTGGGGCCAGTGGCCAAGAGGTAAAAATAAGAATGGCTCCACTTACCATCTTTCTCGGTGATACACATGGGGAATGTACCAGCACAACTTTCAACATTATGGGTCTAGAGTCTCTAATTCCCAAAGATACAATTTTTTCATGAGAAGATACAGCAGGATTTCCTTGACCATTAAATTATGGCCTCTACCCTCTTGTTTCAGCTCTGTTGTACCAAAAACCAACAGGTATGTAAAAGAGTTAAAATTTGACAAGAGTGATCAACTCTGGTCACTAACGGGAGGCATTGAAGCTGTTATGCAATGCTGAAAGAGAAGAACATGTTTGACACTCAGGGGATTCACAGTGGTATCCCTGGGTACTCTCCTGCACAGCTCTGACTGTTGAATGAAAATGAACAAATCCAGCAACCAGAAACCATAGCCCAAGAAAGGCATGGTCACTTTGATGAGGAGGACAGATATTAAGGAAGAAATAATGAAAATAAGTTATGGCCTCAAGGCCAGATATAGCCCCTGAAGCTCTAGTTTATCTTATTAACAGTCATCTTTTATGTTTTCCCAAGAAAAGAGATTAATATGAATCTTGGTGCAATTACTCAGCACAGCTAAATTACCAGATGAAACAAATGGATCTGAACAGTACAGTGGATCCACTTAGGCCTTCTTTCTAGAGAAGCCATTTATTCCCCCAGCTGACTGACAAGTTTGTTAGCTACTAAGGTATTAAGCTACATTCCTCTTAGAAGTGCCAAAGAGAACCTCTTCGCCCAAGGTTTCTCCAGGTCTTCAATGGCTGGTTAATACAGCACAAAGGACTATCTCATCACCTGAACTCACCATCTCAGTCCCAGTGCTCCCACTAGATGCCAGGGCCTCACACCTATGCCATTTCTCCTTTTTCACAATCCTGCTTCCTCCATTTCTTTCTCTTTGTGTGTGTGTGTGTGTGTGTGTGTGTGTGTGTGTGTGTGTGTGTGTCGACCTCAGGACCTCGCGCGCCAGCAGGCGCCCGTGCCGCTGAGCGATATCACTGGCCCCTTTTTTCGTATGTGGGTTCCAGGAGTCAAACTCGGGCCCTCGCACTTGCCAGGCTGGCGCTTACACCACTGAGCCATCTCACCAGCTCCCTCCATTTCTTTCTAATCACTTCTAAAATACCTTATCATAAACTTCTTACATACTAATCTCTGTCCGTTTCCAGAAAATCCATCCAAATACCACAGAGCTGACTGTGTAATGAACCCTGATGCCAGATAAGAAATCATTGGGGATTGGGTAGAAAGGGGAAAAAATTAAGTAAAATTTGGCTAAATAAAAGGAAAGAATTAGAGCAGTAGCTGGAGGAATAGTACTTTAATAACCTCGTTTGTGAAGCAGACATAATAATATAGCACTATACCTCAAAAATATTTTACTCTTTTACTACAAATGGAAGGATAATATTCTATACTTCATATGATATGTTTTTATTAATTATAATTCTGTCAATTAGGAAACTCAGGTATAGAAAAGTTACAAAGTGTTCAAAACTTTAGCCATATTCAGGTGGGAACTAGGGTACAAACTCTGCCACATCTGACTGCAGAGTCTGTGCATAGATCCACCTCTTTCCACCACTAATTCAAAAGACAGAGATTGGCCCAGTGGTAAATTGAAGCCAACTTACAGTGCTGTGCAAAACCTGTACGCATGTCTCTTTCTATGCACTGTTTGGTAATGTCCTACAGGCAGCCTGAAACTGGCCATGGTGGAAGCATTTACACCACAAAAATCAGCAAGTTCTATGAGCCAGGAATATATTTCTCTTTTTTAGAGAGCTTGTTTTTAAACATTCCAGGACACAGATTGGCCTCAAAACAAAGGGAACTCTTCTCAACTGCAATAAGAAAGAACAAAGAAAATTGAGTGCACATTCACAAAAATAAGTATTATCAATGGCAGGAAATGAATGTTATGTCTGTTTTCTCTTTGCAGAAGATCGCAAGGTCATCTACTAAGAGTTGGGGGACAGATGTGATATCAGGTGACTCTGTGGAAGATCATTATCACTTAGTATATAATTCCTGTAATAGTAAGCAGGCATTATAATTATTACCAAATACATACTTGATAGTTCATAGTTTGACCATAATTATTAAAAAATATAAAATTCTCATTACAGAATATGATTTAATTATCCTTAACAAATCCTTTTCTTTTACAACTCCTTCAAGTATTATTGCATATAAACTCCCCTTAACCAGATGAATCCTATGTGATTCATTATTAGATTTAAGGTTTTATATCTCAGATAGAAAATATAAGCAGCCTTTCTTCAAAATTTTATAAAGACTTGTTTTTGTCAGGTAACATGAAAGTTACTCTTTCTCATCTTCATCTGAGTGATGTGTGTGTGGAGGGGTTGCCCTGTATCTCTCTGCTTTAATAATTAACAGCAAGATCTGTAAAATGAAAAAAATCTGCATTTTTACAATTTGGTGAAAAAGGAAATAGAAAAGAAGGAAAAAGATTGAATGGCTCTCTCAAGCATAGTAGAGGAAAAAGAAGCTCCAGTGCAGATTTAAGAAAGAATGAAGTGCACCTTAATCTCTACAATCTATAAAACAGTAGAATGAGCAAAAAGATGTTACAAGCTGACTGAGAAGTGATGGAGTCTCAGCAGGCAGTAATAAAGGAGTGGAGCCTTCCTTCCATGGTAGGACGGTGCATCAGCTGCACACGCAGCTGTTCCAGGTCACCAGCTTTAACGCCCACTGCGGTATGTGACTGCCTTCCAGTTTTATGGGCTCTGAGATAATCATACAACATATTCAGAATATGGCTTGTAATAGGAGTCAGAGAAAATGACATGCAAACTTGCTAATCTATTATGTCACCAAATTGCTTTTTAAAAGAATTCGATGTTTAAAAGTTATGCTAGACACATTTGAGTGAACATAATTTCTACTTAAATATGCCATTTCTAACAATTTTAGAGAGAGAGCAACAAATCTTGGGGAAAGAAAATCTTTATATAATTCTTAATCCTGTAATATTTTGTCAATGCAGTTTATAACTTTATAAGTGAGATATTATTAACTTCACAATTATAATTGAGAGTAGAATTTAATGCTAAGGAAAAAATAAGCTTTGTCATCAAAAGACTAAATTATACCTAAAGTGCCCTCCTTCTACAAGCATAGACATACTTGAATAGTTAAAATTCTTTTGTCAGAGAAGACAGTTCTTTTAGGAAAAGGAAAAATCATACTATAAAGATTATAGTTGATATTTTATGGTTTGTTTAATAATTAATTTGATTCACAAATAGGACACATTCTGAAAAGTCAGCTCTCATCCTCATGGTATTACTGCCCATTTCACATTCCTCTCAATACAAAGTCTATAAATATTTGCTCATGTAATGATTCAGCAAAAGCGATTTAAAATATTTTTAAAATATGAATTTAGTACAAAGAAATGTCAAATCTACAAGTAAAATCAAGAAATGGAAGACAACTAAGAGAAAATAATCCTAAGAGATAAATAGTACAAGTTTATCTAGACAACTGGTGGCTTGGGTGAAGAGAATTTCTGTACATCTCTTCCTGTTACACCTTGCATTAACCTTTCATCCATGTAAAATTCCTTTTCTGCATAATTGTATTTATTCAAGAAGGAAGGATTTAAAAGACTCCTCTTAGGGTCACTTACAAATTTGCCGTGCTCTACAACTGCAGCCTGTAAATGACAGAAATACATTATATGAAGAGATAACTACAACACAACATAGAAACACAATGTTCATTTTTAGTAGATAGTGGAATGAAGTCAGAGTAGCCTGTATGAGTTCCATACTTTCATATGGATTGACATAAATGCACATAATTGCCTACTCTAGATTGAAAGCATTCTTCTAAATTTTTGCCCATAGTACTAGTGGGTGGTGTATAGCTTGATGCTTAATATTGTAGCCAAACATGTATGAAGGGTGGGATCAATTTGACCTGATGCATTGACACAGTCCCAAGAAGTAAAGTAGCAATGGGCACAAAGTATGCTATTCTGAGGTATCTGAGCAAAGCCAGAGACGCTCAAGTGTTCATGGCTTTTATGTGGGACTACTTCATGTGTTGTGCTGGCTCCCACCTCTCCTTTCCTCTCCCTGCCTTCTCTTCTTACTACAAACTCAGCTGCTTCTGTTAAAGTACATAAAGGATGACCTGTATTGATAAGTCTTTGTTCTAGATTGCTTCTAGCTACCTGCCTGTATGATCCTCTGATGTAGATCCTCAAGAAAGAGCATTTCATTTGTATATGAGAAGGGAATCTTTGAGCTACTAAGGCTTCATGGGATCCAATATGTATGATATCTTAGCTAACATTAGTCAATCTAATGGTTCACCCAGCACACTCAAAGCCTGATGATATTCTGTAAGTTCAAAACAATAAACTCTTCTACAATCTCACCTCCCATTGCGCCTGAAAGTCCCTTGCCTTCAATTTCACATACCTTTCACACATTACTCAAACAACTTTGCACAGACCTCCCTCCACAGCTTCACCCATTCTCACTGTTTCCCACCCTGTACTGATCACCACAGGAATTCCTGCCTCCCGTATTTCCAGACCTTTCCATGCCAAGGTAAGGCCCAGCTCATCAGTGAAGTTCACCCTGTTGATACCTGGACCTTTTCCACAGTTTCCTGGATAGGGAGAACAGGATTTGCTGTCATATTCTGAGTTGGACTCTGATATGTGACCTTAGGAAAGTTGCCAGTTTGTCTCCATTTCCTCATCTGTGAAATAGAAGTATTTTTACTTCTTCTTAATTTATGGGGTTGTTGTAAGTATTAAATGAGTTAAATCAAGAGAAATGCTACAAGCAATGCCAGCACATACTAAGTACATGACAACCATTCTCTTTTATTACTGGAAATAATGATGACAACAGTTACAATTAATGAAGCATTTACTATTTTCCAGATGCTGTAGCCTGAATAACCTTACAAAGCTGATATTATTATGATTATTTTACCCAGGAGGAAAATGCAGCCCTGCAGACAAAAAAAAAAGAAAAGAAAAAGAAAAAAAAAAAAAAAAACACCTTACCAAAGACCACGTACTGACTCAGAGCCAGTGCTATGATTTTAACATGTTTCAGTTCAAGATGCAGTGCTTTTACTGTTTGCTTTTTATTTTGACACATCCCCCTTAGTTGTTATAGCAAAAATGGAGAAAAATTACATTTATAGACTACTTTCTTTGCAGGTCTTAGGCTAGTCTCATATTTTTCAATTAATTGGGTTCTTACATAAGCCAGATATTAGCTGAGGCCACTCTACCCTTTAAGAAATACAGATTTTCCAGAGCTGTCTTTATCCCATACTTTGTAGGAAGGCCAGTGTGTTCCCAAGATTATGTTTTTCCAGGACAATTTTTGCTTGGAATTTCAATACCGTGTCTTGGCTTCAACTTCTGGCTCTTGCTAAAACTGTCAATCTTATTCTTGTCTCTCCCTCTCAACTGTGGTTTCTGTTCCACATTTTCCCACACATGGAACTCTTTGATTTTCCTTCTAAAACATGCACACAAGAAGACTGTACTTCAGATTTGCAGGACTAGAAGGTATTTAAATAGCAGAAACACAAACAACACTGAATGTTCAATTTCCCTGACATCAAAACATTTTTAGGCCTCCCACATCTCAAAGCGATGCCACCACACCTTCCCACATTTTTACCCAAGCTCCATTATCCTGCCATGTTGCTTGACTCCCTTTCTTCCCCCTTAAAAATCTCTTAGCATCTATTTTTCTCTGAAAAAATCATTGAATTTTCTGTCCTATTATTCCTAAGAGATGGAGAAGCACAGATGCATTGTCTCACTGATATAATTTGTCATCATTTACTGCCACTCCAAAAGGAGACAAATTGGTACAGTCCATTTGTATCTCATTTGTCAGTGTTTTCCCACTGTTACAAAGGCATACTTTATAAGTATACTGCCAGTTCACAATTTTTACCAATAGATGTGGTGTATGCCCACCTTAATCTTAAACCCTTTGAGACACTCTTATCAAACTTCATTCTCTTTTCCCTACAGTACGCAGACTAAAGTTTTGCAGAAAATAGATGATAATAAGAACATGGTATAGCAAAATGTATTGTAGAATTATAGAAAAATTATCCCTTATAATATTATTCATCATTCTTGAGAGAGCCAGGAGGAGATGTGTGTATATGTACAGAGAATGGTCTATTATAGGGTTTGGCATATGCAATTATGGAGATTCAAAGTCCTACAAATATAATTAGCCAGCTGCAAGCTGAAGAAGAAAAATCTGTGGTATAGTTTGAAAGACTAAGAGCCAGAGAGATGATGTTGTAAATTCCAGTCTGGCTTTGAAAGCCTGAGAACTAGGAAGGCAGAGGGCAGAAGAAAACTGATGTCCAGACCACATAGGCAAGCACTGTGAATTCAACCTTCCTCAAGCTTTTGGTTCTACTGAAGTCCTCAGAGTGATGGCCACCCAAGTGGAGGACAACCACAGGCTTTACTTACTTCACTAATGCAAATTCTGATCTCTTCCAGAAACACTTAGAGACACATTTGAAACAATGTTTAATCAAATATCAGACATCCCGTGATCTAGTCAAGTTGGCACAGCACATTAACTATCACATCCACCTCGGTGAAACGCTCCTTGGATCAGAAACCTCATAAACCTGGATTTCACCAGAGATGACTATCAGCATAGAGTAAATAAATAAAAATGTAAAATGAGAAAAATAAATGATGTAAATGGTACAGAAAAAGAAGAGGCTAAGGAGGAATAGGGAAAAGGAATGAGACGGGTGACAGTTTCAACTTGCGGGTTTCTTATCCAATGTCTATTACACTCTTTTTTCTTCTCAACAAAGATCTATGCATTCCATAGGAAACTGGGGATAAATTCTGGTTATTCTAAACCAATTATTATAATCTCAGTCCTTTGCAGCTAGCTATTAGTCATATTTGACTAATAGATTTGACACCATACTGGCTAGTAAAATGTGAAAGAATTGTCTTAAGGATGAATCTTACCAAGGCTTCAACACACTTTTAAAAACAATAAAAGGAACACAAAGAAATGTTTGGTTTCTCTGTTGAAGTTGTATCTAGACCATCTGACTGACGTGATATAGCTGTCAGTTATATGATCATTAGGGTATCCAGCTTGAGGATAATAGAGTGAACAACCAAATGATAAGCCTTGGAATTTTTCTATCTCTTAACTTCTGTGCCAAGTTTTACAATTTAAGTATATTAATGAAAATATACAAACTTAAGGCAACAGTAAAGTCGTGCTCACATCTATGCTTTACTGTAGTTAAGTTTACAAAACCGTTTAGAATTCATATGTTGTGGGAGGCAAGACCAGGGAAGAAATATATATCCTTTTACAGAAGTAAAATCAGCGAAGGTGAACGTGAGAGTTCAGAGACAATGGGAAAAAGGGAATGACTGCAGTACCTTAGAAATGTCAAATCCACCTTGGTGACTGATTCAACAGAGGAAAGCAAAAAGAAAGAGGTAAGAATAACAGAATTTTAAAGAATGGGATACTCAAGTAAGGAAGTAAAAAAGATAAATCTATTTACAAGATCAAAGAAAAATTTGTTCCAGACACAGAGTAGAGATACTAGCATGCCAATTGAGTGAAGTAACCATCAGGTAGATGGAAATACCAAACTGGAGCTGCAAGGAAGATCAGCCAGATGATGATCACAAAATGGCAGCATTTGAAGACAAGAGAGGAGTTTGATAAGCATACAAAGGAAGAATAGGAAGGCACAGGGAGAGAGACTATAGGAAAAGAGATGCAGAAATTGGAGAAAGACTTATATTTTTTAAAAGGACAAGGGAAAACATCCTTAAAGTTGCAGAAAATGGGAAAACTAGGATGGTAAAATACAATGGAAAATGCGCAAAGAGAGACTTGTAGAGAGAGGAAGAAAGACAAAAATGACAATTGCTCCTAGAAGATAACAGAACATTAGCTAAACATCATAGCTTCCAAGATCAGGGACAAATGGTGTCATTAAGGAAGGGAGATTAAGTGAAGTGGTAAGAAGTGGAAATCAGATTCCAAGGCATTAGGAGCAAAGTGATATGGAGAACAAACTGTTACTTAAGATGTTTAAATTTTTAAAAGAAAATTAGGTAAGAATGAAAGATAAAAATTTATTTAGGTATAGAGAGCATCTAAGTATTTTTGAGAGCAAACTCAAGGTAACAAGTGGAGAAAGAAAGATGAAAGATAATCACAACATATTTTATTCAGCAGAGCCTGAGGTTATCATGCTATTAGTCACTGAAACAATTTACTTAAAACACACGTGCATGTGTATGTGTATAAATGCTTACATAATAAAATGCACAGATGCACACGCACACACACGCTGAAAACAGTGGTAAACACAGACCTTCCCATGATCTGAGAGCTACTGTATACTCCTAGACAATGCGTTTTAATGCTTCAAAATGTTAAGTACTCTCAGCCACTACAGCATTCAGAGTTGTGGTTTACCTTACTGAAAATTCCTTCTCTGACACCCATTTTATATTCCAGAAGATACCAAATGGCTGTCCCACAATTTTTGTAATGGGGCTGGCAAAAATGTGATGGACTTCAAACACCACAGAAGCAAAGAAAGAAACGTAGGTTGGATGTGACTGTGAAAGATTCACAATAGTTCCAGAAGCCATCCAGGAAATAGTCAAATTAACAGTGAGTTGACCAGTCTGTGTTGAAGGCCCGCCATTGGCTAGTGAGAAGGGCTTCTCCACAGCCAGAAAAAAACTGATGACCGAGTATTTGAGTTGTAGCTGGAAAACACTGTGGCAGAACGCCAGTTGTGACTTCAAGGAATTTCAAGGACATGGAAGATATTTTACCAAATGACAGTTCTCAGCACAAGGACTGCACTGCACCACAAGGACTCTCTAAAGGACTGACTCAGTGGTATCCCCAATTCCAAGAATGTGTAACCCAGACTAAAAGAGGTATGCATGAAATGGAACAAGAATCCAAGGGAAGATAGAAGTTGCAACAAAGAATTGTCCTTGAAAAGGACAGGTGTGTCTTCCTACTTTTCTCACACTGGTAAAACAGAAGTTTCAAGGTAGAGAACAGGTAAATTGAGGTAATAAATGTTGAGACCATGTGTTATACTTGGAGTAGGGGAGAAACAGGTAGAGATTTAGAAAGAACAGATACATTTCAGAGCAGAATCTGAAAGAATACAAGAAGTAGATCTCTACTTTTAAAAATGAACCAAATCTAGGACATTTTTATCCCAAATATCTTCCTAATGACAATAAAAGAATGAAAAAAAAAGTGATAGCAAAGTTAAGTAGAAAGGAGGAAAAGGGAAGACTACAGATTTTGACAAATATTCAGAAGCTACCAAAAAAACATGACTGGTAACTGAGACTTAAAGCTAAAATATACTTTTGTGATGACTAAAAAGTAACATTATAAAGTTTCACTACAGCAACTCTCAAGAATTTGAACTACCAGAAACTTTTAGGTATGCGATTGTGTAATGAGGCTCAAAACAAAAAGACTGGCTAAAAATCTTTTGACAGAGAAGTTGGTCTCTCAGATCCTCTGCCACACAACAGCAGGATGGTCTTCCTTCTGTGCCCAAAAGGACTTTCCATGAGCAGTGATGCCAGCTTCCTACTACATCAGAGGCAGAATTGTTCTGGGGAAGGTGAAGCAATAAGGCTTTACCAGCCAGTTCTGCAGTGTGGCTCTGGATGATGTTCCTAAAAATCCAACCATTAACTGTTTGCTTGTCAAATCTGTGAACTGATATTCCTCAATAATTTCTTTCTTAATTAAACTAGTAGAGTGGGATTGTATATTAAGTTTAAAAGGTACCTATCTTGTGATCCAGCGGTTTTACTCTTAAGGATGTGCACAATAGAAATGAATACATATATACACCCAGGACTTGTAATAATGTTTATAGCTGCTCAAAAGAAAAAAGCATGTATATATTGTAATACATTCATACAATGGAATACCACATATCAATTTTGAAAAACTACCATCACACATAACATAGATTTTCTCTGGCATTGTTGAACAAAATATATGAAAAGTGGATGAGTTCTTACCAAAGAGTCCATGTGCATCAAGTTTAAGATCAGGTAAAACTAACCACTGGTGATAGAAGTCAGAATGGTTATTACCTACAAGTGCAGTATAAGAGACACATAATGGGAGGTGGGAAGAGAAAAGAATAGGGCTCCCATCTGCTGAAAATGATGTATGGCATGATTGGGATATGTGCTAAATGCAGACTACATATGTGCATAAAAGTTTGTTTGGCTATAGAATCTCATATCAAGAAGAAAGAAGGAAGGAAGGGAGGGAGGGGTGGAGGGAAGGAGGAGAAGAGAAAAGAAAGGAGGGGGGAGGAAAGAAGAAAGAAGGAAGGTAGGTTAGCGCTGATTCTGTTTTTGGCAACCAGAAGCCCTAAATAAAATAAGAGTAAAGGAGAAATATATAGCACTCTAATGGATGATTAGATGAAAGAATTTATAGAGGACTTAAGTCTGTATTCTTTCCACCAGCTGTTTCCATCAGCTCTGAGGTAATGTCAGAGGAAGTGGACTAACACTGAGTACCCACAGTGTTATGAGAGCACTTTTCAGTACCTTTTCAATTAAACCACATATTACTTGAAGAAGATACTATTATTTTCACTTTTAGAGTAGGTAAAAGGTGCAGAAAAATTAAATTACTTCTCTGAAAGTAAAGAGCTAGATAGTAGTAGTTGAATTTGATTCAAGTCAGACTGATTTTAGTGACCATGTCTTTCAATGGCCCTCTGCTGGAATATATAGGAGACCTGGGCTGGAAGACTGGAAATAGAAGTGAAAACACTGGGGGGAAGATGGCGGATTTGTAAGAAGCAGGCAGCGAACCTCTCTAAAAGTTGCCATTCGGACACTGGAATATAGTGGCTGGGGGAGGACAAGAAAGAAGGAAGTGGCCATCCTGGGCCCAGGAAAGTTCTGAAGTGCATTTTGGGGCTCATGGAGAGAAATTGAAGTGAAATTCCAACAAAGAAGAAGGAGGTGACCGCGGGTGCCTTCTCCATGTCAGGAATCGAGGCACGACAGAAGTTTAAATCTGCGGACACACAGTGAGTGCTGGCACCCCAGGGGGGCCTCCGTGGAGGAACGCAAGACAGTGGCCGCACAGGGGAGCAGTGAAAGACTGCACTGGCTGGCGGTGAGTGCCACTGAGGCTCAGCCATCACATGCAAGAGAGCAATTGGCTGGGCGCCATTGTGGGGGGCGCAGCGGAAGTGTGCTCCAAACTCAGTGCGGTGCCTCTCCATCCATGGCCCTCAGGCCCATGGAAAGTGCGCCAACGGCAGCAGACAAATGAGACTGGTCTTGGCCAGAGTACAGACTATTGCCCACTACCCAGCCAAAGGGCTGCTGCTGGCTTGCTAGGACAGATCTGTGCAGAACAGGACTCTGTCACCACATGGTCCTTGCCTACAGCAGAGTCAAAACCTGGAAGTGAACTTTTTTTTTCTCTCATTTGTTTTTTGTTCGGGTGAGGGTGTTTTTTGTTTTTGTTTTTGTTTTTGTCTTCATTTTTCTTTTTGTTTGTCTGTTTGTTCTTTCCTTCATTGTTTGATCTGTTTTTTATATGAGTGTAAACAGAGACTCTAACCTCTTTGTGATTATGGTTCTGATCTGTTCTTCCTTTTATCCCTCCCTTCTCTTTTTCCCACCAGTCTTCTGCACCAGTTTCCCAATGTTAGCAGGACTCCTCTTTGTCCTCCAGCCTTACATCTAATTGCTTCCTCTTCTTCCAATTTTCTATTTCCTCCTTAACTCATTTTAAATTTAAACTCCTGAGGGCAAAATTGACATAGTAAGGACTTGTGCACTGCATATAATTTTTTGGTTTCTTTTAGATTTTGTTATAAAACCACAAATCTAGTTTATATGGTTAAAATTGGCAAATAACTGGTTAGCTCAGTCTGTCATTTTCTAGGCTGTGTTTGATGCTTTTGGTAACACTATAGCCAAAAGTGACATAATTGTTCTAAAAAGCTTTTCTTCCTGGTATTCCACGACTGAGATTGGCTAAAATCACAGAAAATACTGTGGCACAGTACCAAAGAACCAAGGACTGGACCAAACAGGCAGCAACTTCTCATCTCCAACAACTTGAAGAGGTAGGATCTTGCAGCAGGCTCAAAACCCAAAAATAAACTACGCCTGGAAGATACGACAGAGAAGTAGTCATCTTCTAAGGATTTTAAATACTAGCAATAAAGCAACCTACCATACACAATTTACAAACATCACCTCAGGAATTAAACTAAAGAAAGAAAAGAAAATGAGATGACACTTAAACAAGATGCAGCCCCACACATCCAGCTCACCAAAGGCAAACCCAGGGGGCAATGAGGTGGGCCAATCCAAAAGCCACCACCTGGCATCTCTGAAGTGGTAACAACAAAGCAACTGAATGAGGCTCTGGAGAAAATTAAATTGGAAGTAATTTCACAGATAACTGCAGAGATAATGTCTACAATGAAGACCATGCTTAAGGACGCTAGAGCAGACACAGACCAAAAAAATAGATGAGCTTAAGAAAATTATGGAAGCCATGAATGCTCAGCATAGGAAAGAAATGGAATCCATAAAGCAGATTCAAGCAGATATCCAGGAGAACAAAAATTCCACTGAAAGTATTTGTAGCAGATTAAGCCAATGTGAGGACAGGATCTCAGATATAGAAGACAGGCTTGCAATTAGTGATCATGAAAAGAAAGAATTCTTGAAAATAGCAAGAGACAATGAACAATCAATCCAGCAGCTGCTGGACAAGGCAAAGAAAAATAACTTAAGATTAATTGGAGTCAATGAAAAAGCAGGAGCTAGGATAAATGACATCAGGACACTGTTCAAAGACATTATAATAGAAAATTTCCCTGGTAGAGAAAAAGAATTTGATGTACAGATAAATGAGGCTTATAGAACTCCAACTAGCCACGACCAAAAATAATCTTCAGGCAGACATATCATAGTCAAGATTACAGAAATTCAAAACAAGAGTAGAATCTTAAAAGCTGTTAGGGAAAAGAGACAAATCACCTATAAAGGAAAGCCCACCAGAATCACAGCTGACTTTTCAGCACAAATCCTCAAGTGAAGAACAGCTTGGAGCGATGTATTTCAAGCTCTAAAGAAAAATAACTTTCAACCCACATTGATGTACACCTCAAAACTATCTTGCAAAACTGATGGAGAAATAAAATACTTCCATGACAAAGAACATCTGAGAAAATTTATGACCACCAAACCAGCACTCCAAAATGTTTTGAAGGACATTCTAGAAAGAGATAATAAGGACTACAACTCAAGGAACACCAACAGAAGGAATCCACCAAGCAGGGCAAACAATTAAACAGAGGGAAGGGAGGAAAAAAAAGAGGGGGAGCCAACAACAGGAAAATACCATGAAAAGTATAAGTAAATACATATCAATTTTAACCATCAATGTTAATGGTCTCAATTCACCAATCAAAAGGCACGGACTGGCAAATTAGATCAAGAAGCAAGATCCAACAATATGCTGCATAAAAGAAACACATTTAATTCAGAAAGAAATTCAGAGACTGAAAGTCAAAAGATGGAAAACAATACTCCATGTGACAGGAACCCAGAAAAAAAGAAGGGGTAGCTATTCTTTTTGCAGACAAAGTGAATTTCAAGCCAAGAATGATTCAGAGTGATAAAGAAGGTCACTACATCCTTGTAAAGGGAACAATCCAAGAGGAAGAGATAATGATCATAAATATATATGCAACAAATACCAGTGCACTGAACTATATAAAACAAATATTAAAGGACATGAAAAATCAAATAAGCACTAATACAATTGTATTAGGGATCTCAATACTTCACTGACACAAAAAGACACATCAACTAGACAAAAAATCAACAATGAAATGTTAGAACTGAACCAAACTTTGGAACAAATGGACTTAGTAGATGTCTACAGAGTGTTCCACCCCACAACATCAGAATACACATTCTTCTCAGCTGCACACAGGACGTTCTCCAAAATAGACCACATACTAGCTCATAAAACCTGCTTAAGTAAGTGCAAAGGAAATGAAATTATCCCATGCATATTATCAGACCATAGTGCAATGAAATTGGAAATCAATGGCAAAAGAAACCACAAGAACTTCCTAAACACATGGAAATTAAACAGCACCCTCCTGAACAACCAATGGATTATATATGAAATCAAAGAAGAAATTAGACAGTTTCTACAACTGAATGATAATGACAGTACAACATACCGGAACTTATGGGATACAATGAAAGCTTTCCTAAGAGGGAAATTTATAGCATTAAATGCCTATATCAGGAAAACAGAGCAAGCACAAATAAAGAACCTAATGGTGAACCTCAAACTTCTAGTAAAAGAAGAGCAGGCTAAGCCAAAAGCTCATAGAAGGGAGGAAATTATAAAGATCAGAGCAGAAATTAACGTATTGGAGACTAAAAAAACCATACAAAGAATCAATGAATCAAAGAGTTGGTTCTTTGAAAGAATAAATAAAATTGATAAACCCTTATCCAACCTTATTAAAAAAAGAAAAGACTCAAATCCATGCAATTAAGAATGAAAAGGGTGATATCACAATGGACCCTGCAGAAATCCAGAAGATCATCTATACCTATTTTGAAAATTTGTATTCTAATAAGATGGAAAATTCAGAAGAAATGAACAGATTCCCAGATATGTATGAATTTCCAAAGCTGAATCAAGAAGATATAAAAATCCTAAATAAATCAATATCAACCAATGAAATCAAAGATGTAATTAAAAACCTCCCAACAGGAGAGACCTCAAGATGGCGGATGAGTAAGAAGCAGGCAGCAAAACTCTCTCTAAAAGTTACCATTGGAACACGGGAATATAGTGACCCAGAAAGCGCAGGAGGGGGGGAGATGCCTCCCCGAAACCCAGAAAAGTTCTGAAGCGCAATCTGGGACCCCCGGCACCAGTGACGGGTGACTTCCAACAAAGAAGAAGGAAAGAAGGAGCAGACCGCGCGCGTGCACCTTCTAATATCCCGGGAGTTGGAGCGCCGGCGGAGGCTCAATTCTACGGACACACGGTGGCAGCTGGCGCCCAGGGAGCCCCCACGGAGGATCCTGAGACAGCGGCGGGGCAGGGGAGCGGCGGAGAACGGCGCTGACCGGCGGTGAGTGTCTCTCAGCCACAGCTGCCCCGCGCCAGAGAGCGACCGGCCGGGCGCCATTGTGGGGGGTGTGGCGAAACTCAGAGCGGCTCGGAAACTGCTCTGGGAACTTGTGCTCCGGACAGGGCAGCACAGGGCCTCTCAATTGAGCCCACGAAAGTGTGCTGAGGTCAGCAGGCGAACGAGACTGGACTCTCAGCCACACCTGTCCCGCACCAGAGAGCGACTGGCCCGGCGCCATTGTGGGGGGCGTGGCGAAAAACCAGAGCGGCGGGAACCAGTGCAGGGAACCGCGCTCCGGACAGCACGCTGAGCCTCTCAGGCCCAGGGATCGTGAAAGGGCGGCGAGAGCGGAGGCGAGCTAGACTGGTCTCTGCCTGAAAGTACGCGCATCTGCTCACCGCCCGCCAGAGGGCGCTCCTGGCTTACTGGGACGGACCTGCACAGAACAGGACTTTGTCACAAGGTACCTGCCTACAACAGAGTCAACATCTGGAACTGATTCTTTTTATATTTTTTATTTTTATTTTTATTTTTTATTTTTATTTTTATTTTTTTTCTCACTGATTTGTTTTTTTGTTCTGGCGAAGGGTTTTTTTGTTTTTGTTTTGTTTTGTTTTGTTTTTTGGTGGGGTTTTATTTTTGATCTGTCTGTTTTATTGTTTTTATCTTTGTTTTTGTTTCTGTATGTGTATTTGCTCTTTCCTTCATTATTCTCTCTGGTTTTTTATATGAGTGTAAACAGCGCCTCTAACTTCTTTCTGATTGTGGTTGTGATCTGTTCTTCCTTTTATCCCTTCCTTCTCTTTTTACCACCTGTCCTCTGCACTAGTGTCCCAATTTTAGTGGGATCCCTCTTGGTCCTCTAACCTTACATCTAATTCCTTCCTCTTCTCCCAATACTCTATTTCCTCCTTAACTCATCTTAAATTTAAACTCCTCAAGGAAAAATTGACATACATAGGACTTGTATACTGCATATAATTTTTCTGGTGTGTTTTAGATTTTGTTATATAACCGCAACTCTATACAGCTAAAAGTGGTAAATAACTGGTTAGCTCAGTCTGTCATTTTTTAGGCTGTGTTTGATGCTTTAGTTAACATTATAGCCAAATGTGAAATAATTGTTCTAAACATCTTTCCTTCCTGATATTTCATGATTGAGATTGACTAAGGGACACAGAAAATACAGTGGCACAGTACCAAAGAATCAAGGACTGGGCCAAACAGGTAGCAACTTCGCATACCCAACGAATTGAAGAGGTAGGATCTGGCAGAAAGCTCAAAACATAAAAGCAAGCTCCACTTGGAAGATACTGCAGAGAAGTAGTCATCTTCTAAAGATCTTAAACACTAGCAATAAAGTAACCTACTATAGGTAATTTGCAAACATCACCCCAGGAATTAAAGAAAGAAAAAATGAGACGACACTTAAACAAGATGCAACCACACACATCCAATTCACCAAAGGCAAACCTAGGGAGCAACGAGGTGGGACAATCCGAAAGCCACCCACCTGGCCTATCTGAAGTGGTAACAACAAAGCAACTGAATGAGGTTCTGGAAAAAATTAAAACAGAAATAATCTCACAGATAACTGCAGAGATAATGTCTACAATGAAGACCATGCTTAAGGACACTATAGCTGATACAGACAAAAAAATAGATGAACTTAAGAAAACTATAGAAACCATGAATGCTCAGCATAGGAAAGAAATGGAATCTATAAGGCAGATTCAAGCAGATATCCAAGAGATAAAAAATTCCATTGAAAGTATTTGTAGCTGAATAAGCCAATGCGAGGACAGGATCTCAGATATAGAAGACAGGCTTGCAATTAGTGATCATGAAATGGAAAAATTCTTAAAAATAGCAAGGGACCATGAAAAATCAATTCAGCAGCTGCTAGATGACTCAAAGATAAACAACTTAAGAATAATTGGAATAAATGAAAAAGCAGGAGATAGCATCAACGACATTAAAACCTTGTTCAAAGACATAATCAGGGAGAACTTTCCTGGAAGAGAAAAGGAATTTGACACCCCTATAAGTGAAGCTTTTAGAATACCAACTAGACATGATCAAAAAAAAACTTCAGCCAGACATATTATAGTCAAGATCCCAGAAATTCAACAGAAGGGCAGAATCTTAAAAGCTGTTAGGGAGAAGAGACAAATCACCTATGAAGGAAAACCCATCAGAATCACAGCTGACTTTTCAGCACAAACCCTCAATTCAAGAAGAGCTTGGAATGATGTATTGCAAGCTCTAAAGGAAAATAATTTTCAGCCCAGATTGATGTACCCTGCAAAACTATCTTTCAAAATTGATGGAGAAATAAAATACTTTCATGACAAAGAACATCTGAGAAAATTTATGACCACCAAACCAGCACTCCAAAACGTTCTGAAGGACATTCTAGAAAGAGATAGGAACCCCAACAGAAGGAATCCACCAGGCAGGGCAAATAATTAAATAGCCGGAAAGCGGAAAAACAAAGAGTGGGAACCAACAACAGGAAAATATCATGACAAGTCAATACATATCAGTTTTAACCATCAATGTTAACGGTCTCAATTCACCAATCAAAAGGCACAGACTGGCGAAATGGATCAAGAAGCAAGATCCAACAATATGCTGTATACAAGAAACACATTTAATTCAGAAAGAAATTCATAGACTGAAAGTCAAAGGATGGAAAACAATACTCCATGCCACAGGAACCCAGAAAAAAGCAGGGGTAGCTATTCTTTTTGCAGACAAAGTGAACTTCAAGCCAAGAAGGATTCAGAGAGATAAAGACGGTCATTACATCCTCGTAAAGGGAACAATCCAAGAGGAAGAGATAACGATCATAAATATATATGCGTCAAATACCAATGCACCCAGCTATATAAAACAAGTACTAAAAGACATGAAAAATCAAATAAGCACTAATACAATTATATTGGGAGATCTCAATACTCCACTGTCACAAAAAGATAGATCAACTGGACAGAAAATCAATAATGAAATAGTAGAACTGAACCAAACTTTTGAACAAATGGACTTAGTAGATGTCTACAGAGTGTTCCATCCCACAACATCAGAATACACATTTTTCTCAGCTGCACATGGGACGTTCTCCAAAATAGACCACATACTAGCTCATAAAACCTGCTTAAGTAAATGCAAAGGAATTGAAATTATCCCATGCATATTATCAGACCATAGTGCAATGAAATTGGAAATCAATGGCAAAAGATCCCACAAAAACTCCCTAAACACATGGAAATTAAACAGCATCCTCCTGAACAACCAATGGGTCACAGATGAAATTAAAGAAGAAATTAGTCACTTTCTACAACTGAATGATAATGACAGTACAACATACCGGAACTTATGGGATACAATGAAAGCAGTCCTAAGAGGGAAATTTATAGCATTAAACACTTATATCAGGAAAATAGAGCAAGCGCAAATAAACAACTTAAGGGTGAACCTCGAGCTTCTAGAAAAAGAAGAGCAGGTTAAGCCAAAAGCCCGTACAAGGGAGGAAATTATAAAGATCAGAGCAGAAATTAACGTATTGGAGAATAAAAAAACAATACAAAGAATCAATGAAGCAAAACGTTGGTTCTTTGAAAGAATAAATAAGATTGACAAACCTTTATCCAACCTTATTAAAAAAAGAAAAGAAAAGACTCAAATCCATGCAATTGAAAATGAAAAGGGTGATATCACGACAGACCCTGCAGAAATCCAGAAGATCATCTATACCTATTTTGAAAATTTATATTCTACTAAGATGGAAAATGCAGAAGAAATGGACAGATTCCTAGATTCGTATGAATTACCAAAGCTGAATCAAGAAGATTTAAAAATCCTAAATAAACCAATATCAGCCAATGAAATTGAAGATGTAATTAAAAACCTCCCAACAAAGAAAAGCCCAGGCCCTGATGGATTCACTGCCGAATTCTACAAGAAATTTAGAGAAGACCTAACGCCCCTACTTCTCAAACTTTTCAATGAAATTGAAAGGGAAGCAATACTCCCAAATTCATTCCTGGAAGCAAGCATTACCCTGATACCAAAACCAGAGAAGGACCCAACTAAGAAAGAGAACTACAGGCCAATCTCCCTAATGAACATAGATGCAAAAATCCTTAATAAGATACTGGCAAACAGAATCCAACAAATCATCAAGAAGATTATACACCATGACCAAGTTGGATTCATCCCAGGGATGCAGGGATGGTTCAACATACGTAAATCAATAAATGTAATACAGCATATTAACAGAACCAAAGACAAAAATCACATGATCATCTCAATAGATGCAGAAAAAGCTTTTGACAAAGTCCAGCACCTTTTCATGATAAAAACCCTACAGAAAATTGGAATAGAGGGTCTTTATCTCAATCTGGTAAAAGCTATCTATGACAAACCAACAGCCAATATTATACTAAATGGCCAAAAACTGAAAGCCTTCCCTCTAAAATCAGGAACAAGACAAGGATGTCCACTGTCCCCACTCTTATTCAACATAGTTCTGGAAACTTTAGCCAGAGCGATTAGACAAGAGAAAGAAATAAAAGGAATAATGATCGGAAAGGAAGAAGTTAAATTATCATTATTTGCAGATGACATGATACTCTACACAGAAGACCCCAAAAACTCCACTAAAAAACTGCTAGATTTAATAAGCAAATTCAGTAGTGTAGCTGGATACAAAGTCAATACTCAAAAGTCAATAGCCTTCCTGTACACAAATAACAAACTTACTGAAAGAGAAATTAGGGAAACAATACCTTTCACAATAACATCCAAAAAAATGAAATACCTAGGAATCAACCTCACGAAGGATGTAAAAGACATCTATACTGAAAACTACAGTACTCTGAAAAAGGAGATTGAAGAGGATATCAGAAAATGGAAAGATATCCCTTGCTCCTGGATAGGAAGAACCAATATAGTGAAAATGGCCATACTTCCAAAATTGTTATACAGATTTAATGCAATTCCAATCAAAATTCCAACAGCATATCTCACAGAATTAGAGAAAACAATCCTAAAATTCATTTGGAATCAGAAGAGACCTAGAATAGCAAAGGCAATTCTGGGCAACAAAGGCAAGGCAGGGGGCATCACTATCCCCGACTTGAAATTATACTATAAAGCTACTGTGATAAAAACAGTGTGGTACTGGCAAAAAAACAGACCTGAAGATCAATGGAACAGATTAGAAGATGCTGAAACAACCCCAGACATACTAAGCCACCTTATCTTTGACAAAGGTGCCAAACACATTCGCTGGAAGAAAGATAGCCTCTTTAATAAATGGTGCTGGAAAAACTGGCTCTACACATGCCGAAGATTAAAACTAGATCCATATCTTTCACCATGCACTAAACTAAATTCAAAATGGATCAGAGATCTAAATATTAAAACAGAAACATTAAATCTGCTGGAAGGTAGGATAGGTAAAACCCTTGAAGACATTGGTGTAGGCAAAGACTTTATGAATAAAAACTCAACCGCACGGGAACTATCCCAAAGAATCAATAACTGGGATCTCATCTTATTAAAAAGCTTTTGCACAGCAAGAGAAACCACCAACAGAGTGAAGAGACAACCCACAATGTGGGAAAAAATGTTTGCCAGCTGTTCCTCAGACAAAGGATTACTATCGAGAACATATAAAGAACTCAAAAAAATCAGACCTCCCAAATTTAAAGACCCACTCCAAAAATGGGCATCTGAGATGAATACACATTTCTCAGATGAAGAAATACTAATGGCAAATAAATATACAAAAAAATGTGCAACATCACTAGTCATTCAAGAGATGCAAATTAAAACAACACTGAGATACCATCTCACCCCAGAAAGAATGGCTACTATTAAGAAATCAACTAATAACAAATGCTGGAGGGGCTGTGGGGAAAAAGGAACCCTTCTTCACTGTTCGTGGGAGTGTCGACTGGTACAGCCACTGTGGAAGTCAGTGTGGAGATTCCTCAGAAAACTAGGGTTGGAGGTCCCATTTGACCCAGCTATTCCCCTTCTGGGCATCTTCCCAGAAGAATTAAAAACATCGTACCACAGCGATATATGTGCGCCCATGTTTATAGCAGCACAATTTGTAATAGCCAGATCTTGGAAACAACCCAAATGCCCATCAACTGAGGAATGGATAAGAAAGATGTGGTATTTTTATACAATGGAGTACTATTCAGCCATAAAGAAGGATAAACTGGAGACTTTTATAGGTAAATGGATGCAACTCGAGAAAATACTCATAAGTGAAATAAACCAGAAGCACATGTGTAAGCATCGTATTATCTCTCTAGTATGAGAAACTGAAAGAGTAAATAAGATCCAAAATGTACAATAGACATGGTGAATCAAAAAGAAACTGGTCAAAAGGAAAGAGAGACTGGAATAGGGAAAAGAAAGAAGGGAAAGGGAAAAAAATTGTATATATATATATATAAGATGGTTAAGATAGATACACTACCATTTTTACTTAGTTCATTGAAGAGTAAGGTTTGTGCCAATAATGTTTGGACAATTGAATGCTAATGTCTGGTGTCCTGAATAACTAACTTAAAGATAGTAATACGTAATGTATTAACCATTGTTACCCTCCTATTATGTTTGTTTGAAAATTTGTTCTTCTTTTGATTTGTTTTGTTTTTTCTTCTCTTTAAAATAAAAAAAAAAAAAAATGCAGTGAAAAAAAAAAAAAAAAAAAAAAAAAAAACACCCAACAAAGAAAAGCCCAGGCCCTGATGGATTCACTGCCAAATTCTACAAGAAATTTAGAGAAGACCTAACACCACTACTTCTCAAACTTTTTAATGAAATTGAAAGGGAAGAAATACTCCCAAATTCATTCCTGGAAGCAAGCATTACCCTGATACCAAAACCAGAGTAGGACCCAACTAAGAAAGAGAACTACAGGCCAATCTCCATAATAAACATTGATGCAAAAATCCTCAATAAGATACTGGCAAATAGAATCCAGCAAATAATCAAGAAGATTATATACCATGACAAACTTGGATTTATCCCAGGGATGCAGGAATGGTTCAATATATGTAAATCAATAAATGTAATACACCATATTAAGAGAAACAAAGACAAAAATCATATGATCATCTCAATAGATGCAGAAAAGCTTTTGACAAAGTCCAGCACCTATTCATGGTAAAAACCCTAGAGAAAATTGGAATAGATGGTCTTTACCTCAATCTGATAAAAGCTATCTATGACAAACCAACAGCCAATATCATACTAAATGGACAAAAACTGAAAGCTTTCTCTCTAAAATCAGGAACAAGACAAGGATGTCCACCGTCCCCACTTTTATTGAACATAATCCTAGAAACTTTAGCCAGAGCAATTAGACAAGAGCAAGAAATAAAAGGAATAATGATTGGAAAGGAAGAAGTTAAATTATCATTGTTTGTAGGGGACATGATACTCTACATAGAAGACCCCAAAAACTCCACTAAAAAATTGCTAGATTAGGGCCGGTGAGATGGCTCAGTGGCATAAGTGCCTGCCTGGCAAGCGCGAGGGCCTGAGTTCAACTCCTGGCACCCACATATGAGAAAAGGGCTGGTGATATCGCTCAGTGGCATGGGCGCCTGCTGGCGCGTGGGGTTCTGAGGTCGCCCCCCAGTACCCACAAAAAGAAAAAAAATTGCTAGATTTAATAAGCAAATTCAGTAGTGTAGCTGGATACAAAGTCAACACTCAAAAATCAATAGCCTTCCTGTACAAACTTACTGAAAGAGAAATTAGGGAAACAACACCTTTCACAGTAACATCCAAAAAAATGAAATACCTAGGAATCAATCTCACAAAGGATGTAAAAGACCGCTACACTGAAAACTACAGTACCCTGAAAAAGGAGATTGAAGAGGATATCAGAAAATGGAAAGATATCCCTTGCTCATGGATAAGAAGAACCAATATAGTGAAAATGGCCATACTTCCAAAATTTTTATTCAGATTTATTGCAATTCCGATCAAAATTCCAACAGCATATCTCACAGAATTAGAGAAAACAATCCTAAAATTCATTTGGAACCAGAAGGCCTAGAATAGTGAAGGCAATTCTGGGCAACAAAGGCAAGGCAGGGGTCATCAAAATCCCTGATTTGAATTTATACTGTAAAGCTACTGTGATAAAAACAGTGTGGTATTGGCAAAAAAAAGACAGACCCACAGATCATTGGAACAGATTAGAAGATGCTGAAACAACTCCAGACATACTAAGCGACCCTATCTTTGACAAAGGTGCCAAATACATTCACTGGAAGAAAGATAGCCTCTTTAATAAATGGTGCTGGAAAAACTGGCTCTGCACATGCCGAAGATTAAAACCAGACCCATATCTTTCACCATGCACTAAACTAAATTCAAAATGGATCAAAGATCTAAATATTAAAACAGAAGCATTAAATCTGCTAGAAGGTAGGATAGGTAAAACCCTTGAAGATATTTGTGTAGGCAAAGACTTTATGAATAAAACCCCAATTGCACAGGAACTATCACAAAGAATCAACAACTGGGATCTCATCTTATTAAAAAGCTTTTGCACAGCAAGAGAAACCACCAACAGATTGAAGAGACAACTCAAACTGGGCAAAAATGTTTGCCAGCTGTTCCTCGGACAAAGGATTACTATTGAGAACATACAAAGAACTCAAAAAAATCAGACCTCCCAAATTTAAAGACCCAATCCAAAAATGGGCATCTGAGATGAATACACACTTCTCAGATGAAGAAATACAAATGGCAAATAAATACACAAAAAATGTACAACATCACTAGTCATTTGAGAGATGCAAATTAAAACAACACTGAGATTCCACCTCACCCCAGAAAGAATGGCTATTATCAAGAAATCAACTAATAACAAACGCTGGAGGGGCTGTGGGGAAAAAGGAGCACTTCTCCACTGTTGGTGGGAGTGTCGACTGGTGCAGCCACTGTGGAAATTAGTGTGGAGATTCCAAAAAAACTAGGATTGGAGGTCCCATTTGACCCAGCTATTCCCCTTCTGGGTATCTTCTGAGAAGAATTAAAAACGTGTTACCACAGTGATATATGTGCACCCATGTTTATAGCAGCACAATTTGTAATAGCCAGATCTTGGAAACAACCCAAATGCCCATCAACCGAGGAATGAATAAAAAAGATGTGGTCTTTTTATACAATGGAGTACTATTCAGCCATAAAGAAGGATAAACTGGAGACTTCTATAGGTAAATGGATGTAACTCGAGAAAATACTCATAAGTGAAATTAACCGGACACACATGTGTAAACATCGTATTGTCTCCCTAGTGTGAGAAACTGAAAGAGTAAATCAGATCCAAAATGTACAATATATATGGTAAAACAGGTCAAAGGGAAGAGAAACTGGGATGGGGGAATGGGAAAAAAAAGAAGGGAAAAGAAAAAAGTTATATATATATATAAGATAGTTAAGATAGATACACTACTAATTTTGCTTAGTTCATTGAGAAGAAAGTTTTGTGCTAATATTGTTTGGACAACTGAATGCTGATATCTTGTTCCCTGAGTAACTAATTTAAAGATAACAATACATAATATATTAACCATTGTTACCCTCCTATTATGTTGTTTTGAAATTTTGTTCTATTTTTTTCTGTTTTAAATAAAAATTAAATAAAAAGAAGTGAAACGCTATCAGGATATAAATTAGAAAATAGCACCAGAAGAACCAGAGGGCATAATTGGTATAAAAAGAAGCAGTATGAAAGGAGAGAAGAGGTTAGGATCAAAGCTTAGAGTCTTGGAATTGGAACACTGAAGAAACAAGAATGTTCCAGTGGTGGGTAATAGTTGCATTTATGAATACTCAAAATATGCTTTGCAAGTTTTTAAAATCAGATAATGGAAATGCAGTACCATTAGTGGCCTACCATTAGTCACAGTTTGTTGGTGATGAATTAAGAGGAATATGCCAGAAATGACAATAATTCATAACTTCATGGGAATAAGGAACAGGAGTGGTGCAGCAAACTCAAGGTTCATGAGCAAGAAATTGAAATGAAAGGTTAATGACAACTTATTAATGGTGTGAGCAAGATCAGTCTTTCAAATTCACTTTCAGTATATTTTAATTTGTAAAACCATGCACTTATTTCACTTCTGCGTTTTTTTTACCATGTTTTGTTTATAATTCTTGCAGGATTGGCTGGTCTTATAAATACAGTGTTGAAGAAATGCCTAGTAATTATTCTCCTAGATTGCCAAATCCTGGCCATTTGATTCGTTTACAATTATAAATGGAGATGAAGTTGAAATTCTACAAGCTGAGAAAAAGATATTCTGAATTTTCCTCTCTCAATTCCTTTCTTAACCTTCTTTATCTTCCTACTATTTCCTTTATATATGCATAAAAATATGAGGAGAAAATCAAAAGGGAAGAGGGAGAGGCCCTTTGAACTGAAGGTAACAGTATTAGGAAAGGGACTTGATTCCTATTGGTAAGCCCTATTTCAAGTTTAAATGTTTCCTAAAGTATATTCAATATATTACACTTTCATAATTACTTTTGTTCTATGCTTGTGTAATAAAGTGATACTCAAATTGCAAATAAACATAACTCTCATATACTCCAGTGGTGAGGAAGTGCATTTGCACTTCCCAGCCTCTTATAATTAATTCTCCCGAGAAGGCTTGATTATCTTAAGTTGGTAGGTCATGAAAAGGCCATTTCTCTGAGCCTAAACACAAGATGAGGTAGTCAAGTCAACTGCTGAGAATGCATCAAAATTCCTAGAGTAATATTGTCTCTTCTTATATTTGAAATAAATTTAGTACCGTCCACAAACCAGGTTTGTTCCACATCTCATCTTAATATTCATATACTTATTAATTTTGATATTTGTTTCCTTAGAGTATGATTTTGATTTTTATAGGACTGCCTTCCAGAAAAAAACAGTGAAGATAATGATTAAGGAATCTAGAAAAATGTGTTTTGCTCTTGTTCCTATGTTTTAAGCAAAGAACAGGAAAATACCTATTAAGTGGACCACATACAACTAACTGTAAGTGGAGATCTTCAAGAGAGACTCACAGTTTCAGACAAAGAACACATACTAGAGGGCCAATATTTTGAAGGTGTCTCCATCAACTAGAAGCACACAAAGATAGAGAAATTACTAGAGTGCCACATTGGGGTGAGTTCAAGAACAAACATTACAAACCTCTGCCTTCTAGTACAGATAAGCGAATAAAAGAGACTGGCTTTTATCAGGTTAACTAGGTCTCTGACACATTGCTTTGCCAGTGTAAATCAGATTTTACTGATCAGCCTACTATAGGGTGTAAATCAGCCTACATAGGCCGCAGTGACCACAGAGGTTGAATCCAAGAGAAAACGTTTAGATGGCTGTTTGACTTTTTATATAGTTGACTCACAAAATTCTCTAATTAGTCCTTTCAGTAATTTAAAATTTTTATCAAGTTTCTCTCTTGAAAACTGGTGAAAAGACCACAGTGCCCATCTTTCCTGACCCAAGTCAGAGCAGGTGAAGGCAGGAAAAAACCAGGCAGTAATTCAAATGTCTGCTCTTAGGTTGGTAATATACAAGTTGTCTCAGGCCACATGGGATCATTCCTAGTATCTGGAAAAGTTCCAATCAGGGTTTATTTCCAGGGATAGTGGGGAAAGAACCTGAGCAGTAGTAGGAGTCTCCAACTGTGCCAATGCAGATAGAAGCCCCAGTCCTAACTAACTCAAATATGGAGGCTCTGTGCTGGGAAGTAGTCTTTTAATTACCCAAATCACTCTGTCCCTCTCTGCACTCAGCCCTGTGGGAGGAACCTTCTCAAGGACACTTGAAACCAAGTGGGAAAGATCAGATTGGTCAAATTAATGTTAACACTTCAGATCTTCCAGAAAGCCATCTTTAACTTAGCTAAAGGGAATTTGTTATGTCTTACTATTAGAACTTCCTCAGGGCCGATGAGATGGCTCAGCAGCATAAGCGCCTGCCTGGCAAGCGTGAGGTCCTGAGGTTGACTCCTGGTACCCACATAAAAAAAAAAAAAGAAAATAAAAGAACTTATTCAAATTCTTTGAGGTAAAAACTTTCTCGCATTTATTTTGTATCCTTTGTACCTGGCAAAGGCTCTAGTATAAAGCAGGTACTGTACTCTGTTACTGCTTGTTGATAGAGAAGTTATTAAAGGCGTTTTTACCAAACTCCTAAATATGATATTCTGCACAGTACCACCATACCATATTTTACAGAGTAGGATTTTGTGCATATTTAATTTTATAACAATACAATAGTATGGATCCGACTGACTCAGAAACTTAATGGAATCATTGCCTCTCTCTGATCATTTTTACCTATAAGCACAGCACTTCTACATGATTCACGATGTAACTTGGTTTTATAGAGTTTGTGTTTTTCAAGGCATGTTCATGTGTAGTGCGTAGTTATTACTATGAGAGGGGAAGGACTAGGAGGCTGTTCTTTTTACAGATAAAGCCAGAGAAGCCAATGTCTTCTCAAGATCTCCCAACATTGCTGACAAGGCCAAGATCAAAACCAGGTGTCTTGCCCCAACTGCCTCACCCCACACCCTTGTAAAGAGAAGTCATAGGCAATTGGGTTGTTTCCCCTTCTTTTTCATACGTATGCTCCTGTCATGATCATCAGATTCTGTGCATTCACACTGAGAAGGACGCCTGTCACTTTAAGAGCTGATGGACTAAGATGCATTGAACACTGAAAATGCTTATTTTTAATACCGAGCAGTATGGAATGAAACATTAAAACTACCTCATTATTCAACCATTTAACAAGGCAAAAGCTCCAAATCCCTACAGACCTTACAGTCTCCCTGACTAAATGTTGGAATAATTTTTAAAGAGGTTACCGAGATGCTTGTTTTCTCATTAACCATCCACGCACTTGCTAGGTTTAAAAATTACATTATAAAAGATTTTTCCAACCTATCCTCTGGGAAATTTTATTTTTCTTTTTCTTTTTTTCTTTCCTATTTTTTTTTTGTACTGGGAATCGAACTCAGGACCTTGCGCTTGGCAGGCAGGCACTGTGCTGCTGAGCTATACCCCTGGCTCCCTATGGGAAATGTTCAACTCCTCAATTTTATTTCTTACCCATAGGCAACTGGAGTTAATTTACAATAAAATATTCCTCCAAGCTGTAAACCATTTAAGCATTTTTTTCCAGAAGTAATCTTACTATTACTGATATATATATATATATATATATATATATATTCATATGGAACCATGAATCTCAATGACATCTAGTTTTTTTAATAAGAATTTGGGTTCCTGAATAAAGATAAAAATCTTTTTCATTTCAAAATCTAATTAAAGCCATTGAAATCTGACATAGTGAAAATAAAAATCTAAATAAAATCTTCTAGCATCAAAAGATCACACATACCTAGAACTAATGACCATATCATAACATCTCACTTAAATAGCAAGCTATTCTTACCCTCCCCTCAAAGTTTTAAACTAACAATTACTTAAACTAATTTTCTCTAAACCTTGACTTAGGATTTTGAGTTATAGCTAAATATTGCCAAATATTTCAGTTTTCAAAATTAAAAACATATGTAGTGCAATATGCTTCAAATATGCTCCTAAAAATAAAACCTAAAGTGTCAATTAGTAGTATTCATTGGAAAAAACAATTTTGGAAACTTTAGTCAGGTTAGAATTTGACAATAGTAGCTATAACTCATGATTTAGAAATCAGTATGGAGAGTCCTCAAAAAAAACAAAAGAGAAATTCTATTTGACCCAGCTATTCTCCTTGTAGGTATCTTCCCAAAAGAGTTAAAGACATCGTACCCACAGTGATATATGTATATCCATGTTTATAGCATCAAATTTTATAATACTGTACCTAAATCTTGGAAACAGCCTATATGTCCATCAACAGATGAATGGATAAAAAAATGTGATATTTACACACAATGGAGTACTACTGTGCAGTAAAGAAGGATAAACTTGAGTTACCTGTAGGAAAATAGATGTACCATAGGACCATAATGTTAAGTAAATTAGGTGCACAAGCTTAAATAGCACATGGTTTCTCTTATATGAAAAACTCAAAATATAAATAAAGTGTGAAATAAAAGAGAGATAATAGGAAAAAAGAGAGAAAAGTTATTGTTATCCAGCATAGACAATGTACCAAAAAGCATACCTTGACATAGTGTAACTGTCTTATGTTTCATACTTTTTGACCTATTAGTCTGTTAATCTTTTTATATGATAATTAACTTTATAATGACTTATAGGATAAATAAATGAATCTGATGCTGGCAAAATAAAAGGAAGGTGGTGGGAAGGGGAAAGAAAAAGAATTGAGATGTTTCATATACATGTACCAACTGCCTATGAATAAAGATAAAAATCATGAATGTAATCATTATGTACTGCAAACATGTACTAATAAAAACTAAAAAATAAATTAAAAAAGAAAAATATGGTGAATGGTTACACTGTTTAATTTATTACAAAACAAAAAATAATTAAAAACAAATAATTAAAAACACAAAAAATAATTTAAAAAGAAAAATACGGTTAATGGTTACATTGCTTAATTTATTACAAAACGCATTGCCATTAATACCCCTCAAAATACTTGCCTCCAGTTTGAACACATTTAGTCAGTCATTTCCGCCACATTCTGACAATGGAAATCCTCTTTTATGTCTTTAGTTGTGTGGTTGTGGCTCCCTCAATGTACTGAATCTATTCAAAACAACTACCTTTCATGGTCATTTTTACTTCAAGGAAGAGCTGGAAGTCTCACAGTGCCAGATTCTCCAGTGAATAAGGTAGACAAGGACACGCCCTAATGTTTTTGGAGCACGCATTTCTGTCAGATGGCACTGGACCACAGCAATCACCTTGCTTTTTCATCACACCTCCTAAAGAGACTCACAAAAGGGGATTTTCAGACTACTGCAGAAGGAGCCAAGAAGATGGGATAAATGCGTTGAGGCAAGAGGGACTGCTTTAAGGGAAGTTAATGACAATATGTTTTTTACTGTAATAAAGTATTTAAGCACATAACTTATTTTATCATCCCTTGTATTTCTGAAAAATACCTCAAATTCATTATAGTTTTCTTCCTTACAATTTAAGAGTACAGGGTTGGTGATATAGCTCAGCAGCATAAGCACCTGCCTGGCAAGCGCCGAGGTCCTGAGTTTGACTCCCGGTACCCGCATTAAAAAAAAAAAAGTACTGAACATCTTCTGTGAGGGCCAGGTAAAATCGCCATGTAATATCACCTCCACAGAACGATTCTTCCGTAGAAACTGTCCCTCAACAGGAGGCAGTGTCCTGGGACCATGGGAGTACAAGGAAGCAGAGGGAGATACAGTGTTCTAAGTCACTTGGAAGCTGAATCAATAGACATATTTTAACAAAAGGTTTGGTTCAGAGCATAACACTTGAAAGGGATTTCAGCTCTGAAGGAAAAGCACAGAAAAACGCCACTACTTCCTTCTTTCCCAGGAAGAAAAGATGTGACTTCAGAGAGGTCATCAAGTGTGCAAGTGGACAGCCAAAGAACCCACTTCTCTGTACTGTGACAATACGCAAACATTCTTCCATCCTACTAGGGTCTGCATGCTTGCTGCAAGAGTAATTTCTTCAAAAATGAGTGATCCAGTTACCATGCACTTCATAGTTCGACCAGCCTGTTTCACACTGAAATCTTGCTGCTACTTCTGCACCTCTGAGAATGGACCCATTTATACATAATCTACATGGAATCACTGAAGTTTCATATGGCTCAACATGCGAGTAACTATGTACAGGTGGAAGAGAACTTTTGACTATCGGTCACTGTCACCATGGAGTTAACGACATCCTGACGAGGCAAGAGGAGCAGGGAGACCAGAGTGCCAAAATTCTCCATCCATCTTGTCTCTATTCTTTTCAGTCTTCCTATCCTCAGACAAGCTAATTAATGCAAGCCAGATACCTACTGCCTCTCAAGAGCAGGATACCTGATGTAGCACTCACTCATATGTGCCTGTGTGTGTATATCTGTATCATTCATCAACAAATATTTGCTGAGTATTTATTCTAAATAGGCTAGACACATTCTAGGCAATGGAAATACAAGACCTAAAAGGAAAGACAAGGTCTTTGTTTCAACAGAGCTTATATTCTAGTGAAAGACTAATAACATGCAAGAGGAGACATAAACAAGATAATTTCAGACTGTACTTAAGTCACTTAACTAACAATGAGCTACGATTTCTCAGCAATCATTTTACATACTAAGAAAAAAATCTAACTTATAAATTGCTTTCCCATGTAATGAAATGTTTATGAATACTAAACTGAATAACAGGGCTTACCTGTTACAGTGTATAAACAGCTAAACATTCCTTTTTTTTCCATTTTGCAATTTGTTTTCATATTTTGAAATTTAGTTAATTTAGTTAATTTTCTAGACACGTACATTTTTTTGCACGTTCTTAAAAAGAAACTAGAGGTTCAGAGCTGTGTTCTGAGAGCCCAGCAAATAAACAGACTTTCTTGTAGGCTTGTAAAGATCTTTATTTCCATGGAGGGTGATGGGAAGGTTTGCTACATACCTGGAGATCTCGACCTTCTTCTGCTCAACACTCCTATTAATTATGGGGGCTCAAAGCAGAGGGCATTTCCAGCCCAAGGGCTTATTAGGAATTGTGGGGAGGTTGGTACTCAGTAAAGCAGAGAAGCATATGAGTGCAAAGCCCCTAATGGAATCTATTCCCACCTTGAAACTCACTGCAGTACACAGGGTGTGTGACATTCATTGAAGACCTTTTTGCTTTCATGTTAATCAACAATGAAAGGTTAACAGTGGCACCCTGAGCTGTTGCTTCAGAAGGGAAGACAGCTCAGATTATAACACAGGCAATGTCAGGACTGCAATAAGACTATCGTTGGGGAAAATTTATTTTTAGCTGCTCCCCTAATCAGGAAGTTGTACATGAAGTTGTTCTAAGTCCTTATCCTCACAACTATTCTCAGAAAACAAGAGGGAAGACAGACTCACAGGAAGAAGTACAGAAAGCTTAACAATGATGGTTTATTTCAGGAAGACAGCTCAGATTTTTGGTTCTAGAATCAAATTTAAAAGTCACATACTAGCTATGAGTGTCAGGACAAGTTAATCAGCATCTCTGAGCCTTGATTGTCCTATCCCTAAAATGGGGGTAATTTTACTTAACTTATGGATCTGCGATAAGTGATGCCTGTTAGCCTTCCGTCCAGTGTCCAGCCCCGTTATCCAGTAAATGTGAGCTGTTAGCAGACAGTGGCAGTATCAGGGAGAAAATGGAGCCTTTGGGAGAACTAAATAATTCAGTTTGTAGTTGAAATTTTGCAGAGTATATTATTTGGAATATGTCACATCAAACTTTATTGTCTGGAGGAAATCTTAAGCATTAATTAGGCCCTGACAATATTTTTCCTGCTAATATAATTAGAATTAGAAAAAATAGAAAGTAATGTGGGGTGTGGTGGTGCATTCCTGTAATCTCAGCACAGGGCAGGCTCATGCAGGAGGATTGCCATGAGTTCGAGGCCAGCTTAGGCTACATAAGTGAGTTCAAGGCGAGCCTGCACTACAAAGTGAGACTCTGTCTCAAAAAAAAAAAAAAAGGAAAAAACAGAAAGTAAACTTTTCACATGTGCTGCCTCATTTCAGAATATCCTTGAATAAAACTTACGTTAAAAACTCAGAAGTAGGGCCGGTGAGATGGCTCAGCGGCTTAAGCGCCTGCCCGGCAAGAGCGAGGGCCCGAGTTCGACTCCCGGAGCCCACATATGAAAAAGGGGCTGGTGATATCGCTCAGTGACACGGGCGCCTGCTGGTGCACGAGGTCCTGAGGTCGACCTCCCGGTACCCCCCCCCAAAAAAAAAAAAACTCAGAAGTAGGTTACATTTCAGAAGAACCAGAAAAAGAAGAGTCTAATTTCTTTTATATCGGTTCTTATCGAGGAAGAGCTGAAAATAGTTATCAAACCATTAAAATATCAGAAACACACTGTGTATATGTTAATTAACAGAACTGCAACATATATGGGGTTGTCATTCATTTTCAACTAGTCCTTATGTTAGGTTCTGAAGTTTTGATTGAAAGACTCCTTCAGGTTATTTTAACTGATAGAAACTTGGCCTGAATAAAATCTTGTTGTGAGGATGCCTCTAGCATCAATCAGACAGGTTTTACGTTGTCCCTGTTACAACCACATTATCCTTCTACACTTATCATATGCTTTCATCTTTTCAATTTTAAAGACAAGAAACTGATGTCTAGTAAAAGATTAACATTAAACATCAGTGGAGATAGAGCCATGGCAAAGCCATGATCGAACCCTGAGCTCAGGTGGCTTCTGAGGACTCTGCCCACCTTACCTGATCACCTCCAGGATAAGATAGCAATCTTGAATGAGTCAGGGACCAATTTTTTTATGGACACACCTGATTCTATGAACATCATTTAGTCTAAATCCCAATTTCAAGCTGTATGGGAATCATGACTGAAACACACTGATGGGCATCATAAATCTAACCTACCTGAAAATGGCTCTGTGTCTTCTGACAGGTCTAGGAAACCATGCCCACATTTATGAATGTATTTTTTCTGCATCAGGTGCTGCATGGGTATTTTGAGAAACACGTTGGGAAATTACAACAGGAACTTAGCTTTTGTGTTCTGAAAATGCCAGTTTTATTGCAGCTCAAACAGAAACAAAAGGGAAGTGGCGTCATTACCCTGGCAGGTTTTTCAGTATGGTTCCTGCAGGGGCTCTTGCTTTTCTAGCTCCAATGTTCACCTCCCTGGGGTAGCAAGAAAGCATGGTATCTTAGCATAATCTGAACCACACATGAAACATGACTGCACCATTTCCATGCCATTTTTACTGGGAAATATTTTCATCAGAACATTAACATTTGTTGAAAACATGTGTACTTCTTGTTTTGAGAGAAATAACATTCTTTTATTTGATAACCTCAAAAGTCTTTTAATCTTCAACTGCAGGTAGGAGGGGGAAATGGATCTCCAACAGAAAGGTAATGGTGCCTCTCAATCACATACTTTCTTGCTGAGCTACCTAATAGTTCATGAGCTCTTAACTGAGACTTAAAAAATGTTGCCAATTGTTAGTGCACTTGTAGCCAGTTTAGAAATTGTTGAAATGTACAAAATAAATGAGAAAGGAGCAGGGAAGGAAGAAATTCTAGGTCATGCTTGTAGGAACTACTTGACCAAAATATATATATTTTTAGAGAATGAGAACAATTCCAATGTTCAATTTTTAGTACTGCTGTTATTTTTAGGCACAATATGTGCATCTGTGATACTGAAGAATCAATGATGGGAAAGAATTTCATTCTATGTCCTACTATATGAAAACATATTAAACAATATGAAGTGCTGCCAATACCCACAATCCTATCTTATATATAGCTCACTTAATCTCAGTGTTGCACACTGCTCTATAACAAGTAGTCAGATAAAATGAAAAAGTAATTAATTTTGAGTTAAAGTGAGAAACAGGAAACAAAGTGACGGCATAGCAGGAATGTATTAGGTTTTCAAAGCTGTCCTAAAGTATATGAAAGAAAATTGAAGGAAAAGACCACAGTACCCATGGAAGGAGGTGCTGTGCCTGAGTGAGCTGATGGTGCCAGCTCAGGGTGTTTTGCTCTGCTGGGGCACAGTCATCTTTAGCGTTGTATAGTGGGCACCACAGTTTGCCCATTAAGCAATGCTGAGTCTAAAGTGAGCCCAAACTGAAGCACTTTAGTCATTCTGCATCTCTTCCATCTTCCACCCACCCCTTCTAGTTGCCTTACTTTGTCTAACTGACTTCTAGTCACTCTCAGGTCTCAGCTTGACATCACTTTCTCAGGGAAGCCTTCCCTGTGTGGTCTGATGGAGTGGAGTCTCCCTACATGTAATATGCTCTTTCTAGCCCCATACAGCACACGCCGTTGTTGATTTCATGTATAGGTATGATTCCCGTCATCGTCTCAGAGCTCAACACAGTACCCTACTGGGTGGCAGATGTTAAACAGATGTTGGTTAGTGAATGAATGTATGTGGCAATAAACTAAAGGCAAGCTGGAACGGAGCTCTGGAATAGGTGTAGATCTTCAGAAGCCATCCCGAGTTCAGGTTTCTGTCATGGCTCTGTTATCAGTCTGTTGTTTAAAGCTGATCTTTTACTAGATATTTGAGATGGGGCGGGGGGGAGGAGAAAAAGGCAACAGTCTTATGCTTTACACACAGAACAAATTACTGAGGGGAGCCCCTGAAGCTGAAGATCGATCACACATGCGGTGCTAGAGCAAGGCCAACCCCAAGAACACGGAGCGCCAGAGGAGAGCCATGTGAACAAGCTGTTCCAGCTCCGAGAGTGCAAGACGCCCGAGGTGAGCAAGTAAACAAGTTGCTAGGCAGAGAGGTTTCAACTGACATCAGCCTCCCAAGTATATAAATAAATGTGCTGCAGTCCTTGGGCAGCTCTTTCTCTCATCAGGAGAGGAGGCTCCACTTGACCTCAGCTTTCTGCATCTTGACTCTTGTTTTTCTTCATCCTCCATCATCCCCCCTCTGGAGTTTCAAGAGCTGTGCTGGATGCAGCAAATTACACTATCTTAATTTTCATAATTTGTTCATAAAACTAAAAGAAACTACTTTCGTTCTACTCTTTCTTAAATGTCCTAATTTTTATTAGAACATGTTTGCAGTTCATGATCATTACATTCAGTAGCCAAAATGGAAGACATTTGATAATCTGGAAGATACTCTCTACATGAAGGATGCTAGACTGGGCGCTGCTGGATCTGAAGGAGGTGGAGAGCTCCCCAGTCCTGCCCTGTGCTGCACTGCCCTCTGAACCCGCCTCTCCCTGAAGCCAACTGCTCAAAGCAGCCCTTGAAACTGAAACCTGATTACCTGAAGGCTCCTTGCTCCCTTTCACATTCACTTTACCCACATTTTTTCACCAAATTGTCTTTGCCTCTCTCCAGAGGTTCCAGCTGGGCTATAGGCTGAGCACTTTTGGGAACATTTAAGGAAATGTGAGTACAATGCTGTGTCTTTAAAGTATGTTGTGATGTACACAATTTGTAATTACCTTTTTCGTTTTTATAGCAACCATTTGTAAAATATTCCAAATAATTCCACACCTCTTTCTTCCTTTGGGAAGGTAATTTTTCAGCCTAAGGCATATTATTCTGTTTGTTTTTTAATTTTTATTTTATTTATTTAATTTTTTAATGAGACAGGGTCTCACTATATAGTGCAGGCTGGCCTTGAACTCACGGTGGTCCTCCTGCCTCAACCTCCCTTGTGCTGAGATTACAGGCATGCACCAGCATGCATGGCTTTATTATTCTGTTTATAGAGAAGGAAAAGAGGTTATGGCTCTCTAACTCAGAGCCAAACAGGGCCCTGAGAAGACTCTACTGTGGAAACTTTATAGCCTATATGAAATCAAAACCAACCCAACCAAAAAGGTGATTCCAGGAGAAGTTAGCCAAAAACAAAATCTATGCTGTTCAGATTTTCAGCTTTAAGGTATCTTGGGACAACATTATTTTAATTTTTTACTTTTTCCATCAGAAATGACTGAGTGAAGATGGTAAGACTGCTGAGACCAAATGTTTGTCCTATCTCAGCCCACTTCCCAATGACTCATAGAAATACATTCTTCTTGATGTGGTCTCTTTGGAGCCAGTTGGGAGAAGGAGAAACCAATAGTGCAATGTTTTGATACTGAATATTGACAAATGCCTTTTAAAAATAACCAGTCTCTCAGCAAGAATAAAAGAAAGAAAGGAAGAGAGAGACAAAAGGAGAGACAGAGAGAGAAGAAAAGAAACTAGATTTCTGCATTCAGTCAAAATATCATTCAAGAATGAATTTGAAGTAATAATATTATCAGATGACTGGAAACTAAGAAAATTTGCTAAGAAAAGAACTACATTAAAAAGAAAAAAGATAGACAATTGAGGAGAAAACAAATAACCCCAGATGAAAACTGGAAAACACAGGAGTGAAGACCAAAAGACACTGAATAAGTGGGTAAATATTTATGATTTTGATAAATCAAAGATGCATATTAAATGGTAGATTTCAACTCTAAAATGGCCATGAATTTATGGACTTTTTTATATCGTAGTTCACAGTGAAAAGATTTAAAAAGTAATAATAATGAAAATAAAAATAGATAAACTTTCTTTTTTGTGTGTGTGGTACCGGGGGGTCAACCTCAGGACCTCGCGCGCCAACAGGCACCCGTGCCGCTGAGCGATATCACCGGCCCCTTTTTCGTATGTGGGTTCCGGGAGTCGAACTCGGGCCCTCGCGCTTGCAAGGCAGGTGCTTACACTGCTGAGCCATCTCACCAGCCCAAAAAATAGATAAACTTTCTAAATGTGACTACATAGATAGTTTAAATTCATAGGTTAGAAATCCAACATATATGCTTTACATATGAAAAATCAGCATTTTTTTTTTGGCAAGACCATAAAATATTGACAAGAAATTGATGAATTCCTAATAAATGAAGAAAACAAAGAACATGAACAAAGAGTTCTCAGAAAATATATGTGACTAATGAATAAGCATATATGGGATGATGCTGGTCATCCCATATTAAAAAAATATTAAAAACAAGATGAAGTAATTTATTTGAGCTGTTTTATCTAGCCAAATGAATAGTCATTGCTTTCTATTTGAAATCTACACTCTTTCTGATGTTTATTTTGTAGGTTATCTGATGTGTAGGAACAAAATGAGTTGGAAGAAATATGGCAAAATCATAGTGATGGGTAAGTTATAATGGTAAAATTGTAACATCTTTCATGTCACATTATTTTCTATACTTTCTTCAGTATTTTATATTGAATTCAGTATTTTAATTGTATTTACTTTTTATTTTAAATTTTCTGGAGATGTTATAAACAGCTTCTCTGAGCCATATTGATATAAATTTGAAGTTCTGCAGGGTTAGTTTTTGTCTGTTTTTCTGTAGTACTAGGAATTGATCTTAGGGCCTTTGCACTGAGTTACATTCCAGCCCTTTTTAAAAATCCTGTACTTTATTTTGAGAGGGTCTCACTAATTCATTAAATTGTTCTGGCTTGAACTTGTCATTCTCCTTCCTTCCTCAGCCTCACAGAGTGCTGGGATTACAAAGTAACAGAATTATTCTAACCAGTTGTTCTTCCTGGTATACCAAGACTGAGATTGAATAGGGGTCATAAAAAATACCATAGACCACTGCCAAAGAACCAGGAGCTGGGTCAAGGAAGCAGCAACTTCTCATCCCCAATAAATTGAAGAGGTAGGATCTTACAACAGACTCAAAACCTAAAAGCCAGCTACACCTGGAAGACACCTCTGAGAAACAGTCATTTCCTGAAGGTTCTAAATACTAGCAATAAAGCAACTCACGATAGGCAATTTGCAATCATCAACACAGGAATTAAACTCAAAAAAAAATACAAAATGAGAAGACACTTATATAAGATAAAACATCAGATGCCCAGCTCACCAAAGGCAAACTCAAGGGGCAATGAGGTAGAATAATCCAAAAGTCACCCACCTGGACCCTCTGAAGTGGTAACAGCAAAGGTATAAAAGCAAATGAATAAGGCTCTAGAAAAACTCAAATCAGAAATAATTTCTCAGATAACTACAGAGATGGCAACCATAACGAAAGATATGCTTAGTGCCTCTAGAGCAGATACAGATAAAAAACATAGAGAAACTTAGAAAGATGATGGAAACCATGAATGCCCAACACAAGAAAGAAATGGAACCCATAAAATATATCCAAACAAGCCTGGCATACTGGCACACACCTGTAGTCCCAGCACTCTGAAGGCTGAGGCAGGAGACTTGCCATGAGTTCAAGACCAGCCTGGGCTACATAAGTGGGTTCAAGGCCAGCATGAACTACATAGTGAGACCCTGTCTCAAAAAAAAGACTCAAACAAATATCCAGGATATTAAAAATTCAATTGAAAGTATATATGGCAGAATGAGCAAATGTGAGGACATAATCTCAGATATAGAAGACAGGATTGTCTTTAGCAATCATGAAAAGAACAATTACTTAAAAGTAGCAAGGGACCCTGAGAAATTGCTCCAGCAGCTGCTAGATGATGCAAAGAAGAATAACTTAAGTTTGATCAGAGTCAATGAAAAAGCAGGAGATAGCACAAATGACATAAAAAAAAAAAACCTGTTCAGAGAAGTAATGATAGAAAACTTCCCTGGCAGGGAAAAAGAATTTGACATATAGCTAACTGAGGCATACAGAACTCCAATTAGTCATGATAAAAAATAAATAACTTACAGCAAAGCCTATAATAGTCAAGATCCCAGCGATGCAGGTATCGTTCAACACTCACTAGTCAATAAGTGTAATACACCATATTGACACAACCAAAGACAAAAATCATATGATCATCTCAATAGATGCAAAACACGCATTTGACAAAGTCTAACACCCATTCGTCATAAAAACCCTACAGAAAACTGGAATAGATGGTCTTTACCTCAATCTGATAAAAGCTATGATGAACCAACAGCCAACATCATATTAAATGGACAAAAACTGAAAGCTTCCACTCTAAAATCAGGAACAAGACAAAGATGCCCACCATCACCACTCCTATTTAATAGAGTTCTGGAAACATTACCTAGAGCAATTAGACAAGAGAAAGAAATAAGAGGAATAAAGGTCGGAAAGGAAGAAGTTAAATTATCATTATTTATGGATGACATGATACTCTACATAGAAGACCCCAAAACTTCCACCAAAAGACTTTGAGATTTAAAAACCAAATTCAGTCACATAGCTGGATACAAAGTCAACACTCAAAAATAAACACAAATAACAAACTCACAGACAGGAATGAGGGAAACCACACCATTAACAACAGCATTGAAAGAAGTGAAATACTTAGGAATCAATCTTACAAAGGAAGTAAAATATCTCTACATTGAAAACTACAATACTCTGAAAAAGCAGATTGAAGAGGATATCAGAAAATGGAAAGATATCCCTTGCTCTTGGGTAGGAAGAACCAATATAGTAAAAATGGCCATACTCCCAAAATTGTTTTACAGATTTAATGCAATTCCAATCAAAATACCATTAGTATACCTCACAGAACTGGAGAAAATAATCCTAAAATTCATGTTGAATCAGAAGAGACCTAGAATAGAAAAACAATTCTGGGAAACAAAGGCAAAGAAAGGGGTATCATAATCCCTGACTTGAAATCATACTACAGAGCTACTATGATAAAAATAGCATAGTACTGGCAAAAAAAAAAAAAAAACAGACCAAAGGATCAATGGAACAGATTAGAAGATGCAGAAACAACTCTGAACACATTCAGCCTCTTATCTTTGACAAGAGGGCCAAACATGTTCACTGGAAGAAAGATAACCTCTCTCATAAATGGTGTAGAAAAACTGGCTTTCCACATGCCAAAAACTAAAACTAGACTCATGTATATCACCATGCATTAAACTAAAATAAAAATGGATCAGGGATCTAAATATTAAAACAGAAATACTAAATCTGCTGGACAAGAGAATAAGTAGAACTTTTGAAGACATAGGTGTAGGCAAAGACTTCATGAACAATACCCTGACTGCATGGTAAATACTGCAAAGAATCAGCAACTGGAAGAATCATCTTATTAAAAAGTTTTTACACAGCAAAGAAATCATCAACAGAGTGAAAAGACAACCCACAGAGTGGGAAAATATCTTAGCCAGTTGTTCTTCAGACAAAGGACTAATATCTAGAACACATAAAGAATTAAAAAAAAATTAGACCCCCCAAAATTTAAAGACCCAATCCAAAAATGGGCAATTGAAATGAATAGACACTTCTCAGAAGAAGTACAAACATCAAACAAATATATGAAAAAGCATTCAACATCACTGATCATTCAATATGCAAATTAAAACAATGCTGACATTTCAGCTCACTCCAGATAGAATGGCTATTATCAACAAATCAACCAATAACAAATGCTGGTGGAGCTGTGCGGAAAAGGAGCACTTCTCCTCTCCTGGTGGGAGTGTAGACTGGTGCAATCACTGTGGAAATCAGTGTGGAGATTCCTCAGAAACCTAGGACTAGAGGTTCCATTTGATCTGGCTATTCCCCTTCTTGGTATCTTCCCAAAAGAATTAAAAACATCATACCACAGCAATATATGCACATCCATGTTCATAGCAGTACAGTTTGTAATAGCTAAATCTTGGAAACAGCCCAAATGTCCATCAGCTGGTGAATATGTGTTGAACTTATAAAGAATAAGTGTTGAACTGATAAAGATGTGGGTTTTTTTTTATATACAATGGAGTACTACTCAGCCATGAAGAAGGATAAACTTGAGACATTTATAGCTAAATGGATGGACCTGGAGACCATATTCTTCAGTGAAATAATCAGACACATATGTGTAAATATTGCATTGTCTTTCTGGTGTTAGAAACTGAAAGTGTAAATAAGAATCAAAGTGTGTGACAGATATTGTGAAATAGGAAGTAACTGTTCAAAAGGACAGGTGAACTGGGGGGGAGGAGGATGAGAAAAATGAGAAAAAAAGTATAAAATGGAAACAAAGCTTTGTAAATAAGGAGGGGAAGAGGAGTTGAAGAGAGGGGAGGGGAATGGGAAAAAAAGAACTGAGATATATCATGTACAGGTTCAAATTCCCTGTGATGAATGTGAACATTATGTATATCTAAATTATACCAATAAACTTAATTTTTAAAATGTTAGTTCAAAGATAAATATGTTGTATTTTTATTGAGTTCATATAACACCCACAGATTAATTTATTTAGCATTATTATTTTCACAATAAGATCTTTCTCTCCAACAATGAGTTATGTATCTTTACACTTGGCCAAATTGCCATGGACTCTCAGAAATAATTGAAAGTTGTTTTCACATAGACTTTACAAAGTTTTGTAATGTTTATTCATAAATATTTTATTTTTTATTGCAATTCTAAGTGTACTCTTTCTATTATGTTTCATACTCTTGGTATATTAGGCAACTATTGTTTTTTGTGTACTAACATTTTAGTCAGCTATTCTAAGGAGTTTTTACCTATTGCATCTATTATTTTATCAGCTGATTACTTCCATATATATATGTATATACATATATATTATTTTCAAATAACTGACATTCGCTTATTTTCTTCCAAATTTTATATTTCAAGTTCTCTCATCTAATCTGGTCTGGGGTATGAGAAAAGAAGTTGCCTTCAGAAATTCTGGTGATGATGCTCTACAGGCTGTGGGATACATATATCTTGAACTAGGGAAATATTTTGGCTGTACCTAAGACTTGGAATCATAAACATCTAAGGGGCTTTGAAGTTATGAGCATTATTGAGTGCACACAGAGAAAATACATAGAGTAAGTAACAATGGGGAAAGGGACCCAATATTGTAGTATTTCTTCCCATCACTGAACAGTGTACCTAGAAAACTGGAGGGGCGGAGTGTGATTTCACACCAACACATTTTCTTCTTAGACTTCTTCAAAGAGAACTACATATACACATATATACATATATATATAAAACATGTATCGCATATGTATGACATGTATCACAAAATATCTATCGTTTATAAGAACTAGTCTAGTCTAAACAAAAATAAATTGTCTAGAAAAGAAGCTCTTTCTCAGCTCCACAGGTACACTCTATTATCTTTTGCTTCCCTTCAGTGATCCTTATGGTTTTGCCCACTGTTGGTATTACTTAATCTACAGCAAATGGGCTTACTTACTGCTTTATTTCCTCCTGCATTAATTAAATTTGTCCCCAATGTCTTCAGTATTCCTTCTTTGACACGGATAACCAATTCATGTCTTAAAACCACTGAGTCATCAAAATAAAGAAAAACATGAAAAAAACTGCCATTCAAAAGAATTGCATGCTCACTGCCAAGAACAACTAGAGTAACCTGTGGAAAGCATGATGCAGATGTCGGGACTCAAGACTCAAGGGGAGTAAACATATAAGGAGATCAGGAGAGATGACACAGCCGGGGCTCCAGCACCCTGCATCAATGTCTGCATCTCCCTGGAAACCACAAATCCCAGCTTTATGGCTTCCCTAGGATTTTGTGACATCATTTTTCTTATTTGGTGGGGGTATTTGGGGGGACTGCTGAAAATAAAAGAAGCGCTAATGAAGACCGAGTTCAGCATTTAGAAAAAAACTTATGGTACATAAGGAGAAGTCTTGGTTGTTTAAGGACTCCAGGAATGTTAACAAGAATGCTCTCCATCTTTCTGTTCTGCGGGCCCTGCTGTTTCCTTTTCTTGAGACAAGTCCACTTCAGGGCCTTGGCTAATGGCCAGCAGGAAGTGGGGCAATGAACTTCTTTACTAGCATGCAGTAGTAAGCAAAAGAAGGGTCTCTCTCAATTGGAGAATGTAAAATGCACCTTTTGGTGAATTGGGAAAACCTGAGACACATGCACCAGTAAAAGTCATTAGGAAGATTCTATGAGTTGATCCTATGTACTAACCAAGATCCATGCCTAAGGTTTTTCCTGAAAAGGATACATGAGAAAATAAGAGTTTCTTCAAGAAAGGTGAAAGGGAAAATTTAATACTAAATAGGAAAAGGATCATGTTCTCCATATTCCATCAGATAATCTGGGAGAATTTACTAATGAGGCCAGAATTTGCTTCCAGAGTTTCTTCCAGAGTTTGAGGCCAGAGTTGACCTTCCAACCTGGAATATTCTATGAGCTCATTGCTCTATAAAGCACTTTAGTTGTATATTAAAATGTCATGTATTTGAATATTTTTGTGAAAATACTAGCTTTCTTTCAAAATACAATTGAGTTTGATATCATTATATTTTAGATTTATTTTTGGTCAGAAATCTTAAGAATGCTCACTTTTTTGTGAGTCAATAAATGACATGTTTTGTTAATTAAATACTGCTTGTCACTAGCTTATCAGGACCTCTGTCCTTTATCAGTGGCTTTCAAAATGACTTTAGTTCTGGAATATTTTGCAAATAAAATCTTGTATGAAATGCTACTATTTGAAAATGGAATTGCTTTGTTTGGAGCAGGAATGTAGCTTACTGTGATATTTAGATCTTCTTTGGGCTAGAAATGAGGTGGCCTTTCCATTTGTCACAGTTTAAGGTGAAGAGCTCAGACCTCTGCCCCCCAGCCTACCCCAGTGACCAGTCATTGGATCCAGATGTCCCCAGGAAGGCCAGGGTGGAGGACTACATGCACCTTTGGTTAAACCAGCTGCCTTCTCCTGAGGCAGGTTCAGCTCTAAGCAGTAGTTGCCAACCTTCCTCACAGTTAAGGAATGAAGAGAGGCCTGTGATGCACCATAGCATTGACTTCTAGTTCCAACTCCTTCCCCTAATAACAGGTAATTAGAGAAAAACAATTTAGTATTTGGGCAACCTTTTTAAAAATTAATTTTACTGATACTCTTTTGATATACATAATAATCACATTCATCATAGGGAATTTGTATCTGTGCATAATATATCGTGATTCTTCTTTTTTTCCCCATTCCCCCCGCCTCCCTTATGCATTTTTGAAGTGTGACTGAGTCACTACATAGTATTACAAATGATGGGAAGCTCTGTAAAGAAGAATCCCAGCTAACAAATGCAAAAGTAATGAAAATATAGAAAACCAACATTTTGGGCCGGTGAGATGGCTCAGCTGCATAAGCGCCTGCCTGGCAAGCACGAGGTCCTGAGTTCGACTCCCAGTACCCACATACGAAAAAAGGGCCGGTGATATCGCTCAGCAGCACGGGTGCCTGCTGGCACACGAGGTCCTGAGTTCGACCCCCGGTATCCACAAAAAAAAAAAGAAAGAAAACCAATATTTTGCAGTCCCCTAAGTACATCTTGGATTCAGACTGGTCATCAACAGAGGCCAAAATTGTTAGAGAAAAATGTTGAAGGAAAATTTTACAGTGAGAAGTTCAAAACTGCTTATACTCATAAGATACAAGATAATAAAAGAAACAAAAACAGCACTACCAAAGAGCAAGAGTCAAATCTAGAGAGTGAGACCTCTATAGCTAAATGGACTTAATTTCCTGAATATTCCAACAGCTTGAAAAAATAAGGTGGGTGCAAGGGTGTAAAGAGAGGGAGCCAAACCTTAGAGAACCAACCATAAATGTGTGGAAACTACCTTGTTTAAATCTCTATTCAAATGAACTGCAAAAAATGCATTTAAAAAATTGAATATGGAGTAGGTACAAAATAATATAAAGAAATTATTTACTAATTTTATTAAATATAGTGCTGCCACCATGGCTATATTAGAACATTTTTGGAAGTGCATACTAATGTATTGTGCGGGTGTTGGCCAGAGGTGTGCACGAGAAGGATACGCAGAAGTAGGGACTTTTGGAGCCGCACACCCCAAACCTTAGATTAAAAGATAGCCTACCAAGCCACAAGGCCAAGTAGGATCACAACGCATTGCCTTAAGGAATGAGTGCTCTGGCCTTTTTACTCCCCATATCTGATTTATCATTTAGATTGGTCTCAAAGTCAGTCATTTAACAGACCTCCCTGACCTTCCCCTGTCTTTTCCTGTCCCCTACATGATTTCCTGCCCAGACATCCTTCATTTTTCTTTTATCCTTGTTTCCTGGTTCTATCAATAAAAGGCCAGAGAAGCTTCAGTTCAGGGCCTATCATTTGAGACTTTCTCGTCCTGAGGGGTGTTGGTTAATGGCAGCCACATCCGGGCCTTCTCAGGGTTTGACTCCCTGTAATCCTTTGTTTCATCCTTTGTGCCATGCCATGGTTGTGAACTGTGACAATGTGTTCAGGGAGAAATTACAAAGTGTTTGTTTTTTTCTTTTAATTTTTGAAAAATGTTTTGTATTTTAAATTACTCCAGGCAAAAATTTAAAAAGGTTGAGTGAAGTGGCAGAGGTGGGGAAAGAGATGAAATAAGTGTAACTGAATGCTGACAATCATTAAAGTGATGTTATAGGCACAGAGGTACACAGCACTATTTATTTTTCTGTATGTCTGAAATTTTTCACAATAAAAAAAGTTTTAATATATCCATTTTCCAAGTCTCATGATGTATTTCTTTCTCATTCTGGGAAAGAATGGGAATATCAGAGACTTTAGTTTGTAATGGATTTGAAAACATGTGTGCAGAATGGTTCAATTGTAAATATAACAGAAAACTTTGAATTTACTCATAATTAAATAAGAACTATGTGACAATTTAGAACTTTCATTATGTAAAAATAAAGGAATGCTCATTATTCCTTCCTGGTGCATATGTCTACTCTTCAGTGGTGCTAAACAGAGAGTGAATGATGGAAGACTACATTTCCTTTAATAAAATGTCATTATTCTCTTTGTGAAGAGAGGATTGTATCTCAGACTTCTAGCCCCAAGATGAAACTGTCCAGCATCATTAAAATTCTAGTGCAATCTGCTTTTTAACTGAAACTCCCATTAAAATATGCAGGGGAAAATTGTACCTTCATTAATTCACACACAGCAGGTGAATTTCCAAGAACAAATCCTCTGACTATTTACACTAGTTTCTACAAATCTAGAGACATGGTCACATTGCACACTGAAAGTAATATTTGTTTGAATAATTTGATTGACTTTTTAGATAAGTTGTCATAGTGTTGACTGGAAATATCACTGACATCAAATTCAGAGAGAGGGTGAAAGATGAAAGATACCGAGTGTCGTTAGATTCACGTGACTGAGTGGAAGGAAAATTGTCCCTACTCCTGGCATTGCCCTCAAGGTCCGTGAGCCTTTAGACAGAATAGGCTTTTCCATATCAAGCTGTTCACTGTAGTGGAGTTCAGCAGAGGCTGTCTGGCAGTCCTGTATGGCTATGAAGGTCCAAGCACTTCACACAGAAAGGAATGAATGTGTGTGTGTGTGTGTGTGTGTGTGTGTGTGTTTTCTGGGAATCTTAATATTTTCTTTCCCAAACCAAGGATCTTTACTAAGATCCCCTTTCTATGCCTTGGTGCAATTTCCACTCTCAAGCAAACACTGTCACTTGAGGCAAACAGCTTTTTCTCAACTCTGGATTTTTGTTTTGTCTTTAATCACGTCATCTGTGATGATCACGCAGTCATAACAACCGAGGATAGTCTTTGGCCATTTTTTGAGTTACGGAGCCTTTTGAATATCTGTGTCAGCTCAGGGTCCTAGTTGCAAGCAACAAAAGCTGAAACTGACAAAATGAAGCAGAACATTGATTCAGTAAGGATATCGGGTAAGTTCACTAAATGGCTGAGCATGATGACACTTTTGTAGTTACATAAGCAGGAACTGTGTCCAGAATCTTTCCAGAGAGTCAGTTTTGATGAGGACACCCCTGTTGTTGTCTCTTGAGTTTCCATGCTGAGGCTTCACTGTTTAGATCACCATCACAGGGCTCTGGGTCCAGATAGCAGCTATCTTGGCCTCAGATCTCACTCTTGTCACTGTCACCACCCTCAGAGAGTTCTCCACAGGCCCCACATGTTTAGCTTACAGTTCCCAACTACAATTCAAGGACATTGCAAGTGTTCACCTCCCAGCCCTGGGGGGTTAGGAGGTGGTAAGGAAAGTATTTGTCCAGCATTTTCACCTTTTACAGTGGGAGGTGAGAATAAGACTCATATGGAAGTGCTGTCAGCTACCTGGCACATAAAGAAAAATAAAAGGGTAAATATACAATACAGAATCCATAACAAATGTCAGATACTTCCCAGAAAACACACACAAACACGCACACACACACACACACATTTTCTTTCATTCTGGATGAAGCTCTTGGACCTTCATGACCCATCTATAGGACTGCTAGACAGAAAGTGGATCTCGACAGAGGTAGTTGCTGCTGTTGAGAAAACAAACCCTGGTACAAGATAAAACCTACAGACAGTTGGTGCTTGTGGTGGATTAACTAATGGTCAACTTGTAACACCCAGCTGAACTAAATCAGCACGGTTCTGGGTGTGGAAGGCCCACCTGAGGATTGTTGCCAACAGCATAAAAGGAGAACTGGAGGGGAAGATGGTATGCTGTTGATTCTCCTGAAGAAGCTTGTCACGCTGGTTTTTCTGATATGAACTCTGCTGTTCTCAACATTGGAAGAGCTTGGGCCCTCACTGGCACTGAGGATGGCTGCAGTTCTCTGTGGGGAGCTTTTGTCCTTACCTTGAGCGTCGCATCCTGTCTCCAGTGCAGATCCCTCAGCCTGCTGGCACAGATCCTTCACCCCGCTGGTGCAGCCTTTCCAGCTTCCACCACTGACCTTTGAGCCTTCCCAGTGCAGATCCGTGAAACAGACTTGCATGAGACATTGTCGTGGGCTCTAGGCCTCCAGCTGGACTCGTGGAGGACATTGCCGTGGGCCCTAGATCTTCAGCTGGACTCGTGCAGGACATTGCCGTGGGATCCAGGCCCCCAGCTGGATTCTCTGGGTCTGTAGTGCATGGACAGATCTCCTGCACTCTTCTGCATTTGACTTCTTTGGGTGAATATTATCAAATAATCATATGAACTATTATGTGTCCTGTATTAAATCTATTCCCTTGTAAACCCTTACTATCAGAGTTCTAATTTAATTCTATTTTTCTAAATTAAATACCTAGACATAATATTTATATACCAGGCTGAGTTCTGGATGAGAATTGTATGTATGTGCTAAGAATGAAAAGAAATTATATAAATAATGTCCGTATGAGCTTTATCCCATAAAAATCCTCGATGAGTATCACGTTAATGAAAGGATATTTTTAATATTACCCATGTAAATGCAATATTAATCATGGCCCACATATTCTGTCCTTAACTGTCACACACACACACACACACACACACACACTGTGTTTGCAATTCAGTTATCAAAACTAATTTCAATTTTTCCACGTACATCTCAAGAAATATTAAGAGGGATCTAATTCACAATCCATGACAATGCTTGCTAAAATGTCCTTTCCTTTCCTTCCTTCTTGCAGGCTCTTATATTCCTAGATTTCCTGGAGTTCACTTGTCCTATACAGTAGCCACTAGCTATATGTGGCTATTTAAATTTGAATGGATTAAAATGGAATGAAATTTAAAATTCTTGTCAATTAAGTGACATTCTAATACTCAGCAAACATGCCCAGATGATGGCTACCTTACAAAACAGTACAGATAAGGAAAAATTCTGAAATTGCAGGAAGTCCTTTTAGACAGCGTTTCTCTAGCACCTCTGCTTCAACAAGCCACCAAACTCTTTCTCAAATCCACCTATATGATGGCTGTCACCCCAACTCCCGGCTCTGAAATGTTACGATGGGCACTCTACTTCATCTCCTTCCCCTTTTATCCCACTATTCAGGTTATTGCCTTTTTGACATCTTCATTTTTCTAATTTTATATGACAGATAAATCCAGGAACTAAGCTTACAAAGATACAAAGCTCTCTAAGAGAGAAATGCTGGAGTTGGGAAGAACATATTTGCATGCTAAGATATATGTTCAAAATCACATCAGTAATAATTATTTATCTGCCATCTCATTTGTTCTCTCTCTGTCTCTCTCTCTCTCTGTATATATGTACATATAGAGAGAGACATTATATGTACATATATAGAGAATATATATATATCCCATATGAGAGAAACCATGTGGTATTTGAGCTCGTGTGTCTGATTTATTTCACTTAGCATTATGTTCTCAAGTTGCATCCATTTACCTGTGAATGCCTCATGTTTTTCTTTATGGTAGCATAGTACTCCATTGTGTGTAAATACCACATTTTCTTTATCCATTCATCTGTTCATGGACATATACACTGTTTCCAAGGTCTAGCTATTATAAATTGTGCTGCTATAAACATGGGTATGCATGTACTCCTATAATGTGATAATTGCAACACTTTGGGGAAGATACCTAGAAGAGGAAATTGCTAGGTCAAGTGGAATTTCTATTTTTAGTGTTTTGAGGAATCTCTCCACACTGATTTCCATAGTGGTTGTACTAGGTTATATTCCCACCAACAATGCTGTATAGTTCCTTTTCCCCACATCCTCGCTAGCATTTTTTATTATTAGATTTTTTTTTTTTTATGGCAACCATTCTTTCTGGGGTAAGATGGAATCTCAGTGGAGTTTTAATTTGCATTTCTCTGATGGCCAGTGATGATGAGCATTTTTTCTTTTTTTCATTTTTAATTTTAAAGGAAAAAAAATGATACAGAATTTCAAAACAAGATAATAAGAAATTAACAATGGTTGATATATTGCATATTGTTATCTTCAAAGTAGTTGCTCAGATTACAAGATACAGGCATGCAAAATTGATCAAACAATATATGCACAAACCGTTCTTTTCAATGAACTAAAAGAAATTAGTAGTATAATTATCTTAGCTGTCTTGTGTACATATTTTTTTCCTTTTCCCTTCCTTCTTTTCTCCTTTCCCCCATCCCAGTTGTTCTTTCCTTTTAAGCAGTTTCTTTTCCTTTCACAATATCTATTGTACAATTTGGATCTTATTTACTCTTTCAGTTTCTTACACGAGGGAGACAATGTGATGTTTACACATGGGAGTTTGATTTATTTCACTTATGAGTATGGTCTCAAGCTTCAGATGAGTGTTTTTTCATGGATTTATTGATTATTTCTACTTCTTCTGAGAAGTGTCTATTCATTTTGGTTGCCCATTTTTTAATTGGGTCTTTTATTTCGGGGCTTCTAATTTTTTTACTTCTTTATATATTCTTGATGTTAGTCCTCTGCCCATGGAATAGATGGCAAAAGAATTTTTTTCCCATTCTGTAAATTGTCTCTTCACTCTGTTGGTTGTTTGCTGTGCAGAAGTTTTTAATTTGATATGATACCATTTGTTGATTCTTTGTGTTATTTCTTATGCCATTGGGGTTTTATTCAGAAAGTCGTTTCCTATACCTATATTTTCATGTGTTGTATCTATTTTATCTTTCAGTAGATTAAATGTTTCTGTTTTATTGTTTAGAACATTGATTCATTTTGATTTTAGTTTAGTACATTAGAATATGTACGAGTCTAGACTCAATCTTCTGCGTGTGGATATATAATTTTCCAAGCACTATTTATTAAAGAGGCTATCTTTCATCCAGTATATGTTTTTGGCTCCTTTGTCAAAGATCAAATAGCTGTATATGCCGAGAGTTGTTTCTGCTTCTTTTGTTCTGTTCCATTGATCCACATACCTGTTTTTGTGCCAGTATCATGGTGTTTTAATCACTAGCTTTGTAATATAACTTCAAGTCTGGAATCAGGATACCACCTACTTTGCTTTTGTTACCCAGGATTGCTTTTGCTATTCTGGGTCCCTTCTGATTCCATATAAATTTTAGGATTGTTTTCTCTAGTTCTGTGAGAAATGATATTGGTATTTTAATTGGGATTGCATTGAATCTGTATATCAGTTTTTGAAGTATAGCCATTTTGATTATATTGGTTCTGCCTAACCAGGAGCAAGGAACTTTTTGTAATTTCTGATGTTCCTGGTTTCCTTTTTCAGTCTGATGTAATTTTCATTGTAGAGATCTTTCACTTCCTAAGTTGGGTAGGTTAATACCTAAGTATTTAGATTTTTTGATGCTACTGTGAATGGTATTATCTTAATTTCTTTTTCAATTATTTCATTTAAAATATAAATTCTAATGCTCATAGTGAGGCTTTAAATGAGAATTATTTCAATTTCACTTAAAAACCCAAAAACTGAAGCTTGGGGAATTTTAATATTTTATCCATAGTTGTATAGCTTGAAGGGGTTGAAGCCAGAGACACAATACTGAGTTCTACATGAGAACTGTGTATGTGTGACATAATTTTCTAATTGTAAGGCCCAAACTCTCTGGGCTCTACCCCATCAAAAAGTGGTAACTCTCTGAGGATATAAAAATGTAGAGTCCCATGGCAGCATAAACAGACAAGGGTAAGATTCCCAATGATCTCCCATAGATATGCTGAACAGAAACCTTTGCCACAAACATATGTTTCAAAACTCTTTTTGCAAGAAAACTCATACTTGATCATTTTCCAACATAGTTTAGCTATGGGCATTTTAAAGATTCAAAATTCATTATAAAAATGACTAAGAAATGGTTTCCATTTTTTACTTCAGCAATACTTTCCAATCCTAGTTTGGCCTTAAAAACAAATATAAAATGTATAATCAAATAAGCAGATGGAAAAATGCCAGCTTTACCTCTCCTTACTGGTATCTATTCAATAGCATCTGATTTTACTCTTCCTACTTAATTTACCTCATGTTGTAAAAATTTGTTCAGTCAATGAGGAATAAATGCAAAACAAGTGTAGTGTTATGTTCTAAGGCTTGCCACATATTTAAGTATAAGCATATTTAAATATGAGTTTGCTGTAAAAATCAAGGTAGGAAATATTTTAATTCCACAAGCACAAATAAATCTATTTCCTCCTTAAAAATCACAGTAAGAAAATTTATTTTCCTTTTCTGAAATTTAAAGAGAGCTTGGTTTAGCAAAAGAAAATACAGTTAGAAGATAGACTTTGCTAAGCTCTCCATCTTTCTACTTCCAGTTCTTCATCACATTTGCCAACAATAAAATTGCTAGAGTAAAAATTGGACCAAATTCTAGCCCAAAATATTGGTATTTCTCACTTACTGACCTAGGAAGTATATGTGCATCTTCAGACAAAATTTAATCCACATTATTTAATCAAGGAATACAGCTGTTTTACATGTGAAGTGACTTTGCAAAATTATATTCACTAGGGCCTCAGCACTCTTTATGAACACCATATGTGGGTTCAAATATTAATAAGAACTGTAAGTTGAGGATAGTATGATTTCCAAATACCCTATCTTGCTTAATGAAGAAAGTATAGATTAAACTAACTGAATCTTGGTAGACTAAAGAATTAATTTATCTACCATTAAAATATGAAACACAAAAGCAAAGCAAAAGCCTGCATTGTCATAGAGCCAAGATAAGAATTAGAAACTTCAAGCCCAGTTAGAAGAGAAACCGTATGCTACTTTCAGGTAGAAATATTATCTTAGCTGTAGTTGTCTCTGTAGCTTTATCTTGTCACAACCTTTTATTGGTTTTGGCCTAAGAATTTGACATTTTTTTCCAACCTACTGCCCTGGCTTTCTATTTAGCAAAGGATTAAATGCTTAGGATTTGTGAACAAGCTTTATTTTACAGCCTATGGAAGTGGGTCTGGTAGTGTTAATGAGAAATCATGGAAGATCACAAAACTTGAAGTCCTGTTGCTCTACTTGTCCTCATCCTCTTCCCAGGTCCCTCTCAAATGTCACATCCTCTCTTCTCATCAGTGTCACCCACGTTGAAAAGTGGCCTGTCCTTCCCTTCCATCTGCCACTACCATATACATCAAGACTCAGTAACTCATACAGAATAAGAATTTATTCCAAAAGCATTGAGGAGCTAAAGGCATAGAAATTCACTGGAAGGCATGAGACTCATTGCTCAGCAAGGATCAGCAACCAGCTCTGCCAACACGATGAATGTTTTCACCAGCTACAATTTTTTTCAACTCTGAGTCACTCTGGAAGTCACTCCAGGTATGATTTAGTGTCCAAGATCACTCTTTAACTATGGAAATCCAGCTCACCTTGATTTATTGGCTCCCCTCCCCCAAGATTGGAAGGGAAAGATTACTCCACAAACTGAATTAGGTGCTGTTACTGAAAGGAGGAAATGCGTGTTGGACCAAGGGGCCACAGCACCATTCATTTGGCAACTTCCCAGGCTCTGCCTACCAATGCGCTCTGGGATTCGTCTTCAGATGTTATGTAAGCTGCACTTTGTTATTTCACTTCTCATAAACTTACTTACATTTCATCTTTCCTACTACATTGTCAGCACTTCAAAAGCAAAAAATGTTTCTTTAAATCAAGTACGATGTCTTACACAAAGCAAATACTCAATAAATTTTATTGATTCCAAACTAAAAATAATAACTTCTTAAAGGCTAATTTTACTTCACAGTAAAACCACTTTCTAAGTTTTCCAGTCATTTATTTCAGAAATATCTTCAAAAGATAGATCTTTCAATATCTGCAGCAGTTTTTTGTTTGGTATTTTGTTGGCAAGAGAAGTTGCTGGGAGTAGTTGCTGAGTCTGGAAAGAATGTGTCAACAGAGGAGGAATGCAGCATTGTCATGGGGCTTATTAACCTTAAATATTTACTTCACACTCTAAAGATATCAGTTATTGCCAAGTGATGAAACTGCTAGAAAACTGTGGGACCTGGAATCCCAGAGTCAAAATTACCTCTGACCACTTCCTATTCTCTACTGAAAATACTGCAAATTAGAGCAGCGCTTTAGCCCTCCACAGAGATGAACAAAAGCTCCCTTTGAGGGGTTATCGCCAGAACCCTGCGGCACTCTGCCCAGAGCTGCTCTCTACAGACAAACCTTGGCAGGCAAGGCAAGCAATAAGAACATCATGCTTCCCTTTCCTAACTGGGTCCTTCACTCATTTGTTCCAGTTCATCTTCAGTTTCTTTTCTTGTAAAATAAAGTTGCTGGGTTGGAACTACTCGAAGGTCCCTCCCAACTCTACTTATGAGTCCATGTTTCTCTGTCTCTCATCTTCAAATGAACAGCAAAGCACATCTGGCTGCCTAATAATAACCATAATAATAATGGCTGACATTTATTGAACATACAGTATGAACTAGGCTGAAGGTTCAATGTAGTAGTTATCATTTTCTGCAATTTTACCAAGTGGCTATTATCTCCACTTTATATGTGAAAAAAAATGAGACTGAGATGTATACTGTATATGAAAAAAACTGAGTTTTCAACTGAATAATAACTTACCTAACATAACAAAACTAAAATATTTTAAGGTCAGGATTCATAACAAATTCCTTCTCCCACCAGAGCTTGGGCTATTCCCTGTTAAAATCTTCAGCCTTGTGTGTGTCCACTGTCACTATAAATTCAACCCTGATAAATTAGGGAGTGAGAGAGTAAGGGCATGTTTCAGAGCACTGGGAAGAGAACTATCCACAAGTGTTTTGACATCAGAACATGGTCTCTGCTTGCCATAGTAGATCATTATCATTTCCACACTGGACATTTTGACACACCACCACGATGAAAACGTGCCTGGATAGTGAAAGATAGAGAGGTGGGAAAACACCATGCAGTCCAACAGCATCCCCAGAAGTGCATCCAAGGCTGCAGCTATCCAGAGTGAGGCAGGAGACTTCAATTTTAATTACCATACTTAAAAGTAATGCTGCATTTTGACAGGTGACATTTCTAGAAGAGAAAATAAAATTCATGTTTGATCCTTCTATTGGCTAAAGCTTGACCTCGAACAATATTGTACAAAAGTTTATTTTTGTCTCCTTAATCTTCTCAGTGCCACCCAGCATTCCCCTTCCGTAATGCTTTTCCTCTGTCCTCATACTTTACACCCTGTTTTGTCTCTTTTCTAAAATCGGTTCTTAGAGACCATCAAGACACATAAATGTCTCAAGAAGTCAAAGAATGAAAACAATTCTGAGACAATCTGTGTTAACATGTTTTGAATGTAGACCAGCTATGTCAGCATCAATTAGTTATTTGTTCCAGGAAACTTTTCCTGGGAAAGATAAAGCTGTAAACCATTTTTTAAAAATTACTTTGATGTTTGTTTCAGAGGTTCCCACAGATCAATTATCAAAGGCAAGAATCTCCTCACCTGGGCAAATACTTGCTTATCAAACCGAGTTTACTTACCTAGGCTTGTTTCAAACCCCTCATTTCACAGTCGGTCAATTCCAAACTATCATATCACAAACTTTGCCTGATCCAAATCAATTCCTCACCTTGAAAATCTTCCTCAAACCACTTGATCTCAGACACCAAAGCCATAAATTTATACCATGTCTGACTTCTTCCTTTTGAGATAGTTTGCTAGAACTATCAAGGCAGTAATCTCCCTAACTGTTGTGAGCTCTAATAAATTTAACTTGCTTTACTTATAGGTTGTCTAATGATCTGGAGAAGAGTCCAATAGGTACTATATATAAAATGATCAAACCAATATTTCTCTAGATTCTGGAACCACAACTCTGATGTATTAACATTGCTCTGACTAGTTACTGATAAAAATAGAAATCAAATATGCCCATCTAGTCATAACTGAGGACCCTCAAATTTCCCAAAACTACCAACAATTTCTAGAAGACATGAGGTGTGTCTCAAAAGAGCTCGTGACTCAATTTCAGTCTCTACTCACTGCTGAGGCTTCCATTGCCTACAAACTTAAAAAATGGTAACACCACTGTAATTAGAACCCAGTATGGACCTTTTTCTTTGGCTGTGGAAGCTACTTGCATTCACTAATGTCACTAACCCTGCTAGTCACACTTAGATAATTGCTGTCTTGGTCTTCTAGAGCTGATCTTATGTTCAAAACTGGTATAAACCGGTGCTGTTCATGCATATCTGCTTCCAGTGCTGAATTTGGAGGAGACCCACATGAGTTACACTGCATAAGCCAGTATCTGCCCCTCATATATATGGGGCCAGTGAGTGGCCACAGATCAGCATTATGGATGAGCATTTGGAAAATTGGGGGCATGAACAAATTACAAAGAATCAAAACATCTTTTCTTTATTTATTCATCTGTTGATGTGCATATAGGCTGTTTCCAAGACTTAGCTATTATAAGCTGTGCTGCTATAAACATGAGTATGTATGTGTCATTGTAATATGATGACTTTAACTCTTTTAGGAACATACCTAGAAGGGGAATAGTTAGGTCAAATGGAATTTCTTGTTTTAGTGTTTTTGAGAAATCTCTTGTAGTGGTTGATTTATTGTGTCAACTTGAGAAGTTTAGAAGCTTAACTAAATCAGCTCAGCAATTCTATACCATAGGGTGTAGAAGACTCACCCTAGGGTGGCTCATCACCTGGATGGTATAAAAAGGAAATGAGGAAGGACAGAGGTGTTCCCGTTCTTTGGAGGAGCTTCAGTCTTCGCCATCAGCTTGGATGTTGTCTCCTGGCTTCTAGCACAGATTCTTCGGCTTCCACCTTGGATCCTTCAGCCTTCTGGCATAGACTCTTCAGCATTCCATCGCAGACCCATTGGTCCCCTGATGTGGACTTGCACAGAACACTGCAGTGAGCTCCAGACCTTTGACTGGGTCCTTCAGTCTCCAGTGCAGACACCCTCTGCATGCTTCCTCATTCAACTCTGTGGCTGACCATTGTAAGTCAATCTTGTAATTTCTTCTACATTTGTATATCTTGTGTTATATCTGTTTCTCTAATAAAACCCTGACAGATACCGATTTTGGTACCAGGAATGGGGTTGTTGCTGTGACTATACCTGACCATATGGCTCAGGAATTGCTTGTGGAAGAGTTTGGAAAGGTTCAGACATGTCACCTGAAAGAGTAGAGCTGGAACACCTTAGGCTGTTCTGTATGGGAGATTCTGGGCAGAGCTCAGGAGAACAGAAGGCTGATAGAAACCCAGCAAGTAAAGACCAGGCTCAGGAGGTTTCTGCTGGGAAGAAGGACCGCACTGGCTGCTGGACTCCCAGTGATGTGTGTTATGGCTTGGCAGAAAGTTTGTCTGCATTTTGCTCATGTCCAGAGACTTTGCCTGAGACTAAGATTAAAGGCAGCAGACTAATTAAACTAGCAGAAAAAATTTCAAAGTTGTCAAATGTTGAGGTGGTGGCACAGCTATTATTGGGGGCCTTTAGCCAGATTTATGTTGAGAATCAAGAGCGAAGATCCCAGCAGGATCATTTAAAATGTTGTGAGTTTGGCCAGAAAGGAAGCTCCAGTAAAGCTGTGGACTGCAAAGATAGAGCTAAGGAGATCTCCATTGTTGAGAAGGAACAGGAGAATTTAAGATGGCCTGAGGGCATCACAAGAAGCAGCAAGTATCCACCCTTTGCAGCCTCAAAACTGCAAAAGTGAAAGACCTTGCTTTGAGGAGAAAGCTGCAGAGCACCATGTTCCACAATGGCAGCAGCCACACAAAGTCCCAGAACGGCGTTGGCGGCCGCACCAGGTTCCAGAATGGTGGCAGCATAGGGAATTTGTTCCTCAGAATCAGGTTCAGAGTGCTCAGAGACCCAGGCACTCGATCCCTAAAGCCAAGAGAGAAGAAAGCCTGCCTACTGCTCCAGCTGGCAGAGGACCTTGGCATCATCCACGTGGCACTGGTTTTAGGCACATGCAGAATGCAAGAGTTCTGAAGTTAAAAATGCTTCCACCCAGATTTCAGAAGAAGGCCTGGGAGACCAGGCAGTGTGCCCCTGAGAGGGTAGTGCGTGAAGCTGTGAGGGTGAAGCCAAAGGTGCAGTGGCGAACCCAGAGTTTGGAAAAACCAGGTATGTGGATTATCTAAGGAATGATGCAAGGAGGCAGCAGAGCAGGCCTAAGAGAGAAGTTGTGGGAGCTACAACCACTGGAAGTGCCATAGGGGCAGAGCCACGCAAGCCCCATGGAGCTCACAACTTGCCACAGATTGCTTCAGATGTTCCGCATGGAACTACAGGACTTAATATTTGCCCTGCTGAATTTTGGACTTGCTTTGGTCCCAATTCTTTGTATTCCCCTGTTTGTACCTTTTGGAATGGTAATGTCTATCTTGTGCCACTGAATGTTGGAAGTGTTCAACTGTCTTTTCATTTGTACAGGGGCTCACAGCTAAGAGTTTGCCTTAGATATCAGAGGAGACTTGGGACTTGGACCTTTCAGGAGTGCTGAAACTGTTAGGACTTTGGCAACTCTTAGAGATGGACTAAAATGCCTTTTGCATCAAAGGATGTGCATGAGTCTTTGGGTGTCCAGGGATGGAATGTTATGGTTTGTGTCTAGATGTCTCACAAAGCCTCATGCAGTCAAGAGGGCAGGCTTCTAGATTTTGTGATTGATTTGTTATCTAGTGCTAGGATTATGGGCATGAGTGCTACACCCACCCTGGGGCAGGTAGCCTGCATACAATATAAGGGAGGGAAAGAGACTTGCTCTCTGTCACGCTCCTCCCTTTTTGCTCTTGTTGCTTTTGCTGTTTTCCACTGCCATGAACTATTGCCCTCTGCCATGCGCCACTCTGCCTTGGAGCCAGCTGAGTATGAACTAAACCCTCCACAAACTGTGAGCTAAATATATCTCTCCTCCTTTAACTTTGGGTGTTGGTATTTTGTCCCAGCAATGAGAAAAAAGTAACCAAGACATCTCCGTACTGATTTCCATAATGGTTATACTACTTTAGACTCCCACCAACAATGAAGAAGGGTTCCTTTTCCACCCACAGCCTCATCACCATTTGTTATTATTTGATTTCTTGATGATAATCATTCTCAGTGGAGTAAGATGGAGTCTCAGTGATGTTTTAATTTGCATTTCTCTAGTGGACAGGAAGCATGTACTAATAAAAAACATATAAAAATAAACAAAAAATATGATAGAAAATACTAAAAATTATTTTCTTTTTTTATTCCTTCTTTCATGCTTTCAACAAATATTTGAATGTCTGCAGGCTCTGATGAAAAGGAATTCATTAATATCCCCAAATTACTGGTATCTATAGAGTAGTTTTGTCATCTATTCATCATTTACCCCATTTATTCTAGGCACAGTCTATGTATCATAGATGGTGCAATGTTGGGTATAAAAGGTACCAGTCAGATTGTCTTTACTAGACCTAAGAGAAGAATGGGGACATAATGAAACAATTGAAACATAGGATGACAAATTCAGTGTTGGGGAAGCAGATGGTTGTATAAGAGCATAAAGGAGGTGAACTAATCCAGTCAATCCAGATTTAAAAATCAAGAAAGGTTTCCTGGAGTACTTGATCCTTGAAGATTCAGCAGCAAAACAGAACATCAAGTGTTCAAAGATTATAAATTCATTATGATCAGAATATATCATGTGAATAAGAAGGATTGGGGTACACATAAAGTAGAAGAAAGGGGGACAAATCATGGAAAATCATACTGAAGTTTCTAAAATTTATTCTCAATATTTAAAAAGGAGGCTATTGATGGCTTAAACTAGGGATATAAATCTGTCAAATATTTAGAGTGGTTACTCTGGAGACATCATAGACATGAACTTGAAGGGAGCAAAGAGGAAGCAGGAAAGCTCACTAAAAAGTTATTAAAATAACTCAAAAACATCGTACCATGGCAATATATGTGCATCCATGTTTATAGCAGCACAATTTGTAATAGCTAAATCTTGGAAACAATCCAGATGCCCAATAACTGAGGAATGGATAAAAAAAAAATTTTTTTATATAATGGAGTACTACTCAGCCATAAAGAAGGATAAACTGGAGACTTTTATAGGTAAATGGATGCAACTCGAGACCATACTCATAAGTGAAATAAATCAGTCCCATATGTGTAAAAATGATATTGTCTCACTAATGTGAAAAACTGAACAAGTAAATAGGATCCAAAATGTACAATAGATATTGTGATTTGGGAAGAAGCTGTTCAAAAGGAAAGACAAACTGTGATGGGAGAAAGGGAAAGGAAGAAAGGGAAAAAGAAAAAAATATATACGCAAGATAGTTAAGATAGTTATACAGTTAGCTTCTCTTAGTTCCTTGAAAAGAATGTTTTCTGCTAATGTTTAGACAAGATATCATGCCTATATCTTGTACTCTGAATAACTACTATGAAGACAATTCACAAAGTATCAACTATTGTAACTGTCCTACTAACCTGTTTTGAAACTCAGTTTCATTATTTATCTTTTTTCTCTTTAAAATTAAAAAAAAGTGATAAAAAATAGATTTTTAACATTCTCACTACAAAAAAATGATGTTAGTGAGGTGATAGGTGTGTTAATTAGCTGGATTGACTCTTTAAAAATAAGAAATTAAGGCTTTCTAAACTAGTGTGGTGGTAGCCATGGAGGGGGAAAGTTGAGACAAACCTGTGAGACAGGAAAGAATAGAGCTTAGGCCATGCTCATTGGCTGAGAGTTGGAAAAAATGGAAACTAATCATTTTCAAGTGATGAGTCAGCTCAAAACTCTGCAATGGACCTCACCTCATTCAAAATGAAAGCTTGAGTCTTTCAGAGTGGGTTTCAAGGTTTCAGCATTTACAAAGTGTCTCAATTACTTTTCTTACTGGTGAGACAAAATATCCAACACCCACAAGTTAGGGGGGGAAAAGTCTATTTAGCTCACAGTGTGTAGAGGTTTCAGTCCATAGTCAGCTGGCTCCAAAACAGGGTGGCATGGCAAAGGGGCATCGCAGAGGAGAAGCAGCTCATGGCATGCCAGGCAGAAGGCAGTGAGCAGCAAGCCTGCCTTCTTTCTGTCCCTTTATATTCCATCCAGGGTACAAGCCTATTGATTGGTGCCAGCCACACCCGGGGTGGGGCTTCCATTATCCACACCCTTAATCCCAGTATCACACCCTAAATACACATCCACACACCCTAGTCCAGCTACCTTCAAAACTTCCCAACTATGAGTACCCGAGGCTTTGGGGGGGACATCTAGATATGAGCCATAACACAGGGGGTTACAGGGCCTCATGAAGTCTATAGCACACCCTACCCCACCCCTTCACTCTGCACCACTGCCTCCTACAAGCTTCCTCTTCTGTGCTCAAAGCAATCTCCTGGAGTCGCTCAGTTGTTTCAGGCATAATCTTTCTTTTGAGCATTTTTGCTTGCTGTATACTTTGACCAGGTAATGATATGGTTCAGATACCTAACTTTGTCAAGTTTCATTTAAATAGCACCTTTTTAGCAAGGCCTTTCTTGATATTTCCTTTCAACTTCCATGAGGGCTCTGAGAGAGTACTCCCAAGTTTTCTCCTTAATTTCTATTATTTTTTGAATGACAACATATGGTAAGCTATTATTTTGGTCGTTGTCTACCTCGTACTACTCAAATGTAAACTCACTGAAAGCAGGGATTTTTGTCTTACTCTGTTTATCACAGTATCCCTAGCTTCTAAAAGAGTGGCTGGGATGCAGTATGCATTCAATATTTCTTAATTTTCTTTTTTTTTTTTTTTTTTTTTGTGGGTACCGGGGGCCGAACTCAGGACCTCGCATGCCGGCAGGCTCCCATGCCACTGAGCGATATCACTGGCCCTTTTTTCGTGTGTGGGTTCTGGGAGTCGAACTCGGGCCCTCGCGCTTGCCAGGCAGGCGCTTATGCTGCTGAGCCATCTCACCGGCCCATTTCTTAAATTAATTAACAGGAAAACCTCATATCTGTAGCCTGAGTAGTTGGTCAGATGGGGGTTCTGATTACTGAGACAGGAAGTATGACAGGTGAGGACAGGTTTTATAGAGAAGATTGTCAGTTCCATGTATGATCATTTTGAGGTTCCCCTTGCCCAGTGCCTGAAGTGTAATATTACAAGCATAATATTACTTTTATGTAAGTCTAAGCTGTTAGGAAAATTGTAACTTCCCCTAAAAGCAAAATCCCAACTTGTCTCTGAGGGAACAATGCTCAGAATTAAAGAGCTGTGTAACTGTTAATCCTGGTATGTCAGCTTCACTGAAGCAAGGAATGCCAGCAGATTAGTAAACCACGTCCCCGGGTGTGTCCGGGTGGGTCGTGGAGGTGTGACCTTGGCTACCGCATATGGTCCCTTATGAGTTCCTTTCTGGGGCTGTTACCCTGCTCTGCTCCCAGGCTTCCCTGTACTAAGCAGCTTTGCTTCTCCACACCCTTCTGCCATGATGTTTCTGCCTTGGAGCCAGATGACTATGGACTGAATCCTTCCGAAGGGTAAGCTGAAGTAAACCTTTCCTCCTCGAAGGTGCGAGTGTTGGGTATTGTGTCCAGCAATAGGAAAGCTGACTGGTACAAGCCGCTCTTGCTGGCAGGGCACCTACACATCATGAAGATAGCAGCGTCTCTGTAATGTTCCACTTGGTGCTGGACACAGTGATGTGGACATTCATAATAAAATATATTTGGGGATTCTATTTGAGGTCTTACACATCTTGTATATTTGGACAAGTGATTGACAGTCATCATCAGATACTATTAAGGTACTTTACTCAACTTTTCACCTAGTGCTTTTTTCTAACATTGTGAATCAGATGTCATGTAAGAGATAGACCACTAGAAAATAAAATGGATTATATAGCAGAGAAAATGCTAGTAAGGTGCAAGATCAATTCATGGTGCCTGAATTTATTTTTTTGTCTCTTTAAGAATTTTTGAAATTTCAGTAAACTCTGAATAGTTACTCTTTTGCAGTCCAAGTTAGGAATAATTTTTCATAAATCTGTGCTTCTCTAACTTTTGTTTGAATCAAAATTACCTAGAAGAAAGGTCTCTTTAAAAGAAAGAGAGAGAGAAAGAAAGAAAGAGAAAGAAAGAAGGAAAGAAAAAGAAAGAAATAATGAAAGAAAGAAAGAAAGAAAGAAAAGAAAGAAAGAAAGAAAGAAAGAGAAAGAAAGAAAGAAAGAAAGAAAGAAAGAAAGAAAGAAAGAAAGAAAGAAAGAAAGAAAGAAGGAAGGAAAGAAAAGAAAGAAAGAAAAAGAAAGAAAGAAATGAAAAAAAAAAAGATTGCTAGCCAGGAGTAGTGGTGTATGCCTCTAATCCCAGCACTTTGGGAGGCTGAGACAGGAGAATTGCTAGTTTAAGCCCAGCCTGGGCAATTTAGTGACTTAGCAAGTCTGAAAATAGAAAAATAATAAATAAACTAACTTTTAGAAAGACTTGGCTTAGTAGCTCAGTAGCTCAATGTAAAGGCCTAGATTCAATTATCAGTGTGTGGGGGAGGCGGTCTTTTGGCACCACACTCAGAGTTTCTTATTCAAAGCTTGATAGGCCTCCAAAATTTGCATTTCTTACAAGTTCGCAGGTGGTGTTAAGGCTGTGGGCCCAAAGACCCACTTTGGGAACTTGTATAAGTCAACAGAATTTTTCTACGTCAATTGAGACCAGTTTGGTTATCTCAACCGTGCTCTTTTCTGACTCCCAACTGAAGCTGGTTAAATTGAATATCTGAACACAAAACTACCAACTGGCATAAATTAACTCAAATTATGTTGTTTTTTTTTTTGTGTGTGTGTGTGTGAGTACTGGGGGTCAACCTCAGGACCTCACATGCTAGCAAGCTCCCGTGCCGCTGAGCGATATCACCGGCCCTTTTTTTGTATGTGGGTTCCGGGAGTCGAACTTGGGCCCTCGCACTTGCCAGGCAGGCGCTTACGCCATTGAGCCATCTCACCGGCCCTCAAATTATGTTTTAAACTTCCTTTTATTTAATGTGATTTGATTCTAATATTTTCTATGCAATGAAATCTGGCAGCCATCATTTCTTTTTTTTTTTTTTTTGCAGTTTTTGGTGAAAATGGAAGTGTGCAATCATATTTGTATGATAGGATAAATGTTCATTGCTGAGCTAATCACTGTACTATGTTTCCTCACATACAATTTGTATTTTCTCATAAAGGTGAAATTTGCCTCATTTTTAATTTGCTTGGCTTACTATGATCAATTCTTACTGGTGATATTTTCCAAGTAATCAAGCATATGGGATAGTCAAACAGTTCCAATTTTTTTTCCCAGAAGACTCCATTCCATCTTTCGCCATCAATGGTCTGACAGGTGGCTTCCTGGGCTTGCTGCACAGTTTTTACCCTAGAACTTTCTTTCTTGCTGTCTTGTGTTGAGCCAGTGTTTCCTAATGCCTTGTCTACCTGTTCCTTGATTTAAAAGCACATATTTTAGTTGTATCATAAGAAAAGTACAATGCAAGTGTCAAATTTTCTATATTCTTGATGTACTGAATATACTATTTTAGGTTAAAATTTGTTTTTACTTCCATTTTTGAAGGTTATATACTGTTGTTTTTTAACTTGCAGTGTTACTAGTGAGAATTCAGGCCTCACGTTGATTTTCCTTTTCCTTTTTATGAAGCATTTTGACTTTGCAACTTGTAAGATCTTCTCTTTTACCAAGTGTTCTGAACTCTCACATACTGTGCCTTGCCGTAGGCCTTTTACATGGCAGGAGTCTGAGCTATTTAAGTAAAGGGACTCATACTCTTTTTTTTTTTTTTTTTAATGTGGGTACTGGGAGTCGAACTCAGGACCTTGAGCTTGCCAGGCAGGCGCTTATGCTGCTGAACCATATCACTGGCCCAGGGACTCATACTCTTTACTCTGGAATAATTTTTTTGATAATGTACCCTGTATCTCTATGAAAATCCTATGTCGATCTTAGAAGGCTTTTATTAATCTTTTAAATTTTTTGTCTAGTGTTTCCTGCTCACCTCTTTGAATTTTTTCTTTTTAGGTACTTCCTGTAACTTTATCATTAAATCGTCCTATTGAATTTATATTTTAATTAGTTAAATTTATATAAAATTTTAAATAAGTATTTGTGACATGAAGTTTCTCTAAAGAAGCCAAATTTGTATTTAAAGAGCTTAAAGGTTGTTTGGAGCATTGTGACCTTATCAAGAGACAGTTTTATATATTAAAAAGCCTAACTTGCATTAGGTTATTTTAGACTCCTTTAAAAAGTCAATTATTGTTGGCCTTTTTATCTAACATAGCTTTTTTGTGTGTGACTATTGTATAAAATCCTAAAACAAATGTTAGGCTTAATGGACTTCTAGCCTCCTTTAGATAAATAAGATAGTATCTGAGTCTTGTCAAAGATTTACCTACTGCTTTATAGTTCACCTATTTGATGGCCCTGCCTTTTTCCATTTGGGACCATAAAAGACTTGCATAATTTCTTCACAGTAGGAACCACGCCCTTCAGAGAACCACATCCTTACGGAACCACACCCTTCCAGAGCTCCTGTTGTTAACCTGAGTTTGTGTTTGTGTTCCAAGCCATGGCCATATTGGCTCAAGATAAATGATTTTATCTTAGATGTGTTATTTTCTCTTTTTTACATCAAGATGTTTTAATTAAATATTTACCATATGCTTAATTTCCAGTTCTATTATACCCTTTCATACTATTCTTTTATCTCTTAGACATCATTAATATAGCAACATTTTCTTGTATTTCTTATTACTGTATATATTGTTTCTTTTATATCCATTTTTTCCAACAATTTGATTTCTTGTTTTCATTTGGAAGACACATCAGCAAATTTCAAATGTTGCCTTGCTTCAGAATCACCTGAAAAACTATTGAAACACAGATGAAGCCATTCTATCCCGAGTTTCTGACTCAGATGCTGTACGGTGAGGTCTAATAATTTGCATTATTCATAAGTTCCCAGGGGATTCTGATGTTATTTGTCTAGAAACCCAACTTGAAGGACAGCTATGTATTTGGGGGCACTACGGGGCTGTGCACCTTGAAGGGTAAAAGTGACTAACATGTGTAGAGATTAAGGACCTGTTTCTGGATTCTCTGCCCAGAACCTTCCTCCTGAATCCAAAGATTTAAACAACCTGCAGACTCAAGGCTTTGAATTAAGCTCAGGATGAACTTAACGTGAATGGTAGTAACTTAAAATTCTTCAACATATTCCACATCTATGTCAAAAAAATTCTGTACAAATAAAACATACAGCATATATGATAGTATAGCATACGTTTAATTTCAAAATTTAGTCTTATAAAATAGGCTGGTTTTAGAGAAAAGAAGAGAGAATAAATTACCAAGAAGTTTCCAGAAAACCTTAGGACTTAAGATGTCACTCTGACTTTGGTTACTGTAATATAAAAGAACAAGCAAAAAAAAAAGAACCAGCAAATTTCATAATACCCTCTGATTATTCTTTATGAGCTATTGAAATCTTCCTGGTGATAAGTGAAAATTTGAGAGCTGAGTGGCAGCTTCCAAAGTGACAGTGACACTGAGCAACCTGGAAATTATGCACAACCAGCACTAAATGTATTCTTTAAGACTGCCCAGCTCATAAAAGACATAATCATTTACAATTTCCTTTGTCATTGGCTGTAATTCTCTTGTAAACCCTGAACTATGTGATGGTTAAAAATAAGATAAACAGCTCTGTCTAGTGGCAAATTTGATCATTGCAACCAAAGTCATGAACAGTCCTCAAATCAGCTCTTTTTAAAAAATCCACCTGAAACTTGGCAAGCAAACCTGACAGGAGGTGGCTGTTTTAATCCCCACTTGTGGGACACAATGGATAAACACTTAAAGCCATCAGTCATGTTATCTTCATTTGGGATTTTTCTCAGCAGTTAAGAGAGACAGGTGCAAAGCCCAGCTCAGTAGTTTAATTTAAAGGGAAATATTTTAAATTGTAAAATTGTGCTTTCCAAAATGTCTGCAAAGCATGGGTAAAACCTTAGCCCACTCTTAGGTTCACCCTCCATTCTATTTTTTTTTTTTCTTCCTCTCTCTCTCCCCTCTACTGCCTTTAAGAAATCTAAAGTTGAATAGTAAACTAAAATTTTGTCATTATTTATGTGGTAAAGATAAGGCACGGATGGCAGCTGGGTTCCCTGCCTTTGACAACTGTTTCCACAAAGCACTCCAGAATGTGAATACAACACTATGTGGAAAAAAACAAAGAACAGCAGCTATTTCCTCCTAACTTCCCCATGAAGCATTCCTCCAACGGTGGTCTTTTTTGTGCAAACACTGGTATATCTGATCAAAAACTTAATATTTTCCATGCCTTCCCACTTCCATAAAATAATATGAAGCACCTTACAGTAAATTTAAAAAGATAAATAAAATCAAATTAAAGAAACAAAAGATGAGAAATATAACATAAGGCTGAGGCCTGGGCCCATGATATTACTGAATATATGAAATGGAGAGAATATCTACTGACTGACAGAGGATAAGGATTTTTGTAGTGCTGAGTTGTTTCCTGTTTGGTTGGTTGGTTTCTTAAACCCAACACATGCTAGGCCAGTATTTATTCTCCCACTGAGCTACACCATGAGCTTCATTGCTTTCAGTACTGGGGATTTTTTTTCAGTACTGAGGATTGAACTCAGAGTCTTCACACTGAGTTATATCTCCAGTCCTTTTTTTTTTAAACCTTATCTTTTTTCTTTTTATTTTATGAAAAAAAAATTCATAACCAAGTAACAAGAGAATAACAATAGTCATTACACTGTGTATCATTATCTTCAAAGTAGTTACTCAGTACAAGACATAAACCAAAAAGATTCTTACAAAAAAGAAACAAACAGATAATACTACAAACTTTCTTTTCAACAAACTAAGATAAACTATTAGTCAAATTAGCATACATATTGAAATATTTCCAGCCCTCTTGAAAAAAAATTTTTTGAGACACGATCTGTTTATTGGTTGCTTTTTAACATATAATAGTCACAAGATATTAAATCTATGGTTGCGCCCTCAAAGTAAAAGACCAAAGTCTTAAAACGTTACATGTGTTTGCTAGAGATAAGAATCAAGGGGGTAATTAATACACTGGAAGAATCATAAAAATTAACACGTACTCAAGAAACAGTTCACTGTGAAAGAATATTTTCTGAAAATGAGTGTAATGAAATGTCTGTACTTTAAAAAATAAGTGCAATGTGAAAAAATATAAAGGTTTAAAAACAGCATGACCTACAGTCACTGCTAATATTTAGTGTGGATTCTTTAAGATTTTATTCCCATGGGAAAAAACGGGAGAAAAGCAATTACTCATATAATATTACGCATATAAGTGAAGAGTCGTGGTGAATATAAAAATAAAAGGCTGATTCAGTAAGACAAATACATTAACATTTTAAAGCACAAATTTAAAACAGACTATTTTTTAAATATTTCGAAAGAGCTAGGGCCGGTGAGATGGCTCAGCCGCATAAGCGCCTGCCTGGCAAGCGCGAGGAGCCGAGTTCAACTCCCGGATCCCACATACGGAAAAGGGGCTGGTGATATCGCTCAGCGGCACGGGCACCTGCTGACGCGCGAGGTCCTGAGGTCGACCCCCGGTATCCACAAAAAAAAAAAAAAAAGAAAGAAAGAAAGAACTAGCATCCAGGTGTGCGGCTCAGTAGTAGAGCATTTGTCTAATGTGAGTAAAGCCTGAGTTTGATACCCAAAGCTGAAAGAAAAAAGAAAAGCTGAATTGTGAAATCAAAAATGTAGAGACCCGAAAGATGGCAATGATATAAAAAGCTGTCAGTTTCACAGTTACACTGAGGTTGAGGAAAATGGATGTGTGTTCTTTTTCTCCAACAACAATATGTTAAATTTGGGCCGGTGAGACGGCTCAGTGGCTTAAGCGCCTGCCTTGCAAGCGCGAAGGCCCGAGTTCGACTCCCGGATCCCACATACGAAAAAGGGACCGGTGATATCGCTCAGCGGCACGGGTGCCTGTTGGTGCGCGAGGTCCTGAGGTCGTACCCCCGGTACCCACAAAAAAAAAAAATATGTTAAATTTTTAAGTTATGAAAAAGTCACAATATCATATAAACAACAAACCAAGAAGTCTAGCAATCCTGAGTATAATTTAGTGTTAATGTCGGATAAAACCTTCCACGAGGCCAGTGTGACACATATTTAATAATATGCAAAATCACTGTAATATTACACCGCAATTTGGCATAAATGGCAAATGATTACTTAAATGACTGAAATTAGCATTACTTTGACAAAATCAAATTATACATTTCTGGGGTCAGCTAAGGAAAGGGACAGCAAGACAGACTAAAAGGCTGTGTTGAGACCTCACCAGAAAAAACTAGCATCTGGGTCTCCCTCCTTCTCAGATAGCGATGAGCACAGTGCTGAGGAAGGAGATAAACACAAAATGTGGTGAGACCCCTACCAGGGAAGGAGAGTTTGTGGCTAAGAGTGACTTTCTTTTGTTTTTTCTCATCTGAAAGTTTCCAGAAAATTAAAGACAATTTGATCTTCCCTACCAGACAATGGTAGAACCCTCCAGGCATCAAACGCCCAGAGTTAGGGATGAAGTCTTCAAGGCCTCCCAGATAGGGGGTCTGGTTTCAACCTTTGTGCTCTGTCTGCATCCCGCTGAGATCCAGCTGAGAGTATGACTTAAGGGAAATACCTACACTTACTGCTACTGTCACCTCTACGCCACTGCCATGCAGAGCTTCTACACACTGAAATGTCAGCCCTCTCTTCCAGGTAATGAACGGCCATGGGCTGGTAGCAAGGGCGCTGCTGGATGTTCATGGCTGAACAGAGCGAGAGCACTGAGTGAGCTTCTGGGAAGAGGATTACGAGGAGAGAAAAAAAAAAAGCCCAGAAATAAGAGTAAGAATGAAAAGATAAAATTTCACCTTTCTCCAAATTTTGCCCAGAGGTCACCCTGCCTACTAACACATCAGAAAATATTAAAAGGACATGAAGTTTGAAAAAATATTTTAAGAATTCAAATACTGGTTGTATAATAACTGTGTGAGCTTCAATAAGTTATTTAACCAGAGTTTTATCTTCTTTACCTGAAACAAATTAAATAGGACAATAGTTATACACCTACTTTATTCATAGGATAGTAAACTGATTAACATCCCACATTCTTCCCTCCTTCTTCCACCAAAGAACCCAAGAGCAGTCGGAAGTGCATCCATGCTTAGCAGGACTGGGGCAGAGGTAGTCATAAGCGTCCCACAGGCGAAAAACTTGTTTGCAACTGATTTACTTCAGCTTCTATATTAATATGTACTTTATATTCTATTACTTATGCATATCATCTAAATGAAAAAATTGGGGCCGGTGAGACGGCTCAGTGGCCTATGTGCCTGCCTGGCAAGCGTAAAGGCCCGAGTTCGACTCCCGGAACCCACATACGAAAAAAGGGTCGGTGATATCGCTCAGCGGCACGGGCGCCTACTGGCGCGCGAGGTCCTGAGGTTGACCCCCGGTACCCACAAAAAAAGAAAAAAAAGAAAAAAAGAAAAAAATTAATGTTTTAAAGTATTTACAATCAAGTAAAATTGAGTCTATAATGTTTATCTTCCAGTTTAATGTAGACCTAGCCCCAATTTCAGCTTGAGAAATCCAAATTTAAATAAAAGCACAAATACAATACATCTGTTGCACACCAGAGTTTCAGTAAGTGCTCATTTTCCCTCCCCTCCCCTTTCCTTCCCACCCCTCCCCTTCTTATTGTCTCAGAAGCCAAAAACAACTTCCATCTCACTTTCTATAGGTTTCCCTCACTACTTTCCTGCCCAAAATGCATAGAGTAGAAACACTAGGAAATTCTCAATTGAGAATGATTTTGACATCCCCCCACCACACCCTGGGCACACTTAGCAATGCTTGGAGACATTTTCTGTGGTTGCAGCTAGGGAAGCAGGGTGTAGGATAAAGGCATTTAGAAAACAAAGAACAGGCATGCTGCTAAACATCTCACAATGCACAGAACAGCTCCCTCAACAAAGAATTATTAAGCTTAAGATGTCTATGATACTGAAGTTGTGAAATCTTAGGCAATATCCAAGTGGCCCGGTTGTGGACCCTCCTCGACAGTGACCCGTGCTAACTATCTGTGCAGGACTGTTGCAGTCTTTGCCAGGCTGCCAGTGCTCCCACACTTCGTGGGCCTAAATTTAAACAGGAGCTACTTGAAAACTAGTTCAAAGCCTTTCCTCAACTCTGATCTCATTCAGAAATGAAAAGCGCACTTTTTCAAGAATTTTAAAATAGAGTTCTGCCAGTCAGAGGTATCCCTTTTCCACCCCATATTTCATATCCTCCTGCAAAGTACTAAAACAGCTACAAATTAACCCATTTATATTCTAAGGGCTACTGGCCACCAATACTCTAAGTTTAAGCTTTCTGTAAAAAGTGTGAAAGATCAAAACGCTCAGTTTAATGTCAATTCTTAGTTTGGGAAGACACACACATCCTATAAACTCTCCAGGTGATTCAGATAGTCTTCCCCTCGGACAGGAATCACAGTCTGGGTGCTGAAGGACAAATGTCTGAGTATATCTGCCCTTCGTGATCAGCAAACTGAAAAAACCCTCGTGGCACGCAGTGTTCAGAACCCATCTCTTCAACCAGTCCTGAGCTGAGAAGTGTTTCAGAAATAAGAATATCCTCAAGGGAGAAAAAAGACACGAAAATTAAAAAGAGTGAGCCAAGACTTCAGAGAAACTAAGCAATGAAAATGACAAAATATACGTTGAATTAAGTTATATCTTTATAAGAATTTATAAGTTACACTGGAGTGTTTCCACCCAGATCCCATCAGAGAACATGCAATTTCCTTCTTTAAAGATCTGGTTAACGCGCCAGTGCTTTGCTCCTCATCTCTGGACACAACAAATGCTGAACCCGACAGTCAGTGCAGGAACACCGAGAAAGAAAGCTCCGGGAATCCAACACAAGCTAAAAGTGGTCAGAAAAGATGGGAGTCAATGAAGTATCTGTGATTTCCACAGAACAGCATTGCTTTAGCAGAAAATATCTTTTTTCTGAAGATACAAAATCTCTTACTTTCATTTTATAGTGTTCAGATAATAAGACCTACCTTTAGAACTGAACAGAGGGCATCCTCCCCTGACCTCCATGCTCTAAGGCATCTACTCTGCTTCCGGAGATCAACCCCACTCCAAGGGATGAGGCGCCAACAGGGCCAGAAGGACTCTCCACCAGCTCATACCCCAGGCTCTGAATGCTCAGGACCTGAGCACAAACCCACACTTCTGAGGACAGCACATGCCTTTCTCCAGGTCTAGTCTTTCTTCCGGTGCAGCACCTGGGCCTGAGGATTATACAGAAGGCAGTGGTTGTCTGTGCATACTGCTTGAGAGGAGTGTGGAGCTGGAGCTTGAGCACACAAGCTAGGTAGGGTACTGGCACTTAGTGAGCCAGACCCCCACCATGCAGGACAAAGGAAGAGATGAAGAGAAGGGCTGGGTGAGGGAGGGGTAGAAGCCAAGACTCATAAGTCAGCTTCCAAGTACAGCCATAATCTGGCTAACTCCAAAAAGTGCAAGCATTCTAAATGCAAACCTGGTTCTTTATATTTTTAAGAAGGTCTTCTGTCAAAATAGATGTGCAGAATACATTATTTAGCAATTTAATACTTTGATTTATAACTTTTAAAATATTTGAGCATGTGGTATGTGGGCTTCTATTTGTGATCTTGCTCCATCTCCACAAATAACACTGTGAGAGTTCTTTTCACCCCGCTCTCCACCATGTCCGCCTCTCATCATAGCCTTTGCCATCTGGTTCACTGAAGGTGGTTTTGCTCTTAACTCCACTATCTCATCTACACTGCCCCTGCCTCTCAGGGTTCACATGATGACATGTAACATCAGATGACAGAGTTTAAATCTGGGGGCATTCCTCATCCATAATCTACTCTCTGGAGTTCTGCTAACCAGCTCTTTCTCTTGATGTGGCACTAGCTTTAAACTTGTACTGTTGAAGCTGTTCTTTGGAGCTTTTCCTTACTCCTCTCGTGCTCTTGTCGTCAATGGGTGCTTGCATTCATGCTTTCTTCTCCCCTCTGCTAGAACTCCTTTTGTAAAGTCGGACTCTTTTCAAGCCCTTTGTGTGTTCCCTTCTGGCTTCATCCATCATGACTGCCTGCCAATTTCTTGCAATCTTTGCTCTCCACTCAGCATAGTTTCTGGCTCCTTCTCAGTTTTCATTCTTAAGCAATTTCAACTGCTTATCCCAGTGAGCATTTGTCTCCTCTCTTCGCTTCTTATATCTTGTTTATGGAAGTAGAGAATTAATCATTTATTCCCAGTTTTAGTATTCGCTCTTCTTCTACCTCCCAGACACTGAATTTCAACCCCATGGGATGGGAAAAATTATAACAGTAACAAAACTTGCCTTTACTCCAAAGCAGACGAGATCACAACTGGCTTCTGGAGCTGGGGCGTCGCCAAGTTCACCAGTGATTTTCCAATCCCTGCTCCATTTTCATTTCCTCCAACTTCATTTTTTTCCTGTACTGAAAGTTGCCAAACAACTTCATAAAGTTACAAAAATATACCAAAATTAGTATCATATTTTGCTTCAGACTACATTACATATCTACGTCTGAATTACTGAGATGACTGGGGGCTCCCTTCTGCTTACGGTTAACCTGTCTTTGTGCTTATGTGTTTTGTTTCACAGTTGACACCGTTGTCTAGTTAGATTGACAAAATGGCATGAGACTCTTTAAAAATTTATCTTGGAATTTACAGATTTACTGTCCTGGAAAAACTTTCTGAATTATCCAGCTTTAATCCTTTATTTACAAGTAGGGAAACTTGGAATAGAGGGTTTGAGTGGTTTGCCAAATAATAAATAGTAATAGCTTATGTGCTTAGAACTTCATCTAATACAAATCAACCCTGTAGTAAATACACTATTCTATGATGAAACGTTAAAAATATTCCAGTAAAATCAGGAACAAGGCAATGATGCCTGTTATTACTACTACTCTTTGACATTATTTTCCCATGCCTAGTCTAACAAAAAAATGATGTTTTATATAAGAAAGGAACACTTAGAAAAGTTTTTAAAATGTTCGTAATGCAAGAGATTGATATATTTGAGTAACACGGAAAAGGAAAACTTACATATTTTTTAAAAATGTGACAACATAACGTTAAGAAACACTAGGAAATGAAATATTTGTAGCTTATATAAAGAAAACAGATTAATATACACTCTGTATAATTCAGTTAAAAAGAACCAGAAAGTCAAGAGAAAAAATGAGCCAAAAGAATGAATAGATAAGTTGAGGATGTAGCTCTGTGGTACGGTGCTCACCCAGCATGGATGAGGCCCTGGGTTTGATCCACAGCACATCAAAAAACATGGGAAGCTAATATCCAGAAGGGGAAATTCACACAGTCAGTAAATGTGACTAGTAATCACTAGTAATCAGGGAAATGTAAAGAAAACAAAACCATAACATGTCATTTTCTATCATACCACAGAAATTGCCTGTTACTTCTAGAAGCATTTAAATCCTGGGAGAACCTCCAGCTTCATCTGCACCCCAGCTGTGGTGATTTTCGAACCCACCTACATAGAGAAGTGAAAGAATGACAAGATGGAAGCAGCCTGGACTGCTATGGACACATGGGGGGCTCTCCTTGGAGAGCTGCCGAATGTGTGTCTGGTTAGGGGTAAGTGAGAAAAAAAAATCTTTGTTACATTAAGCCATCAAGATTGTATTAGATCCCCAGTGGTCACAGCTTTTTTCTTTTTTAACCAAATTCATGTTACATTGGTAGTGTAGCTTTCTAAATAATTTGTTGGATTTTACATTTACCTGCTTGTTTTGAGAGCAATATCCAGAAACTACCCTTTCACATATTTTTGAGATGTCATCAGCCTATTAACATGAAGTTTTTGTTTTATTTCTTTATTTATTTAGTCTTTTATTTATTTATTTATTTTTTAGCCTAGCAGCTTCCAACTGGAAATTGCAAGTCTACTATGGAAAGATCCAGAACTCAATCTAATCTCTTCTTGTTAGTTTTTAGTTACCTGAGAAGTTTACAAAGTATTTATTTCTAAATTCCTTGTTTAATTACCTCTTGTATTTAGGATCACAAAGAAGTTGCCCTTTCAAAAGTTGCAAGGTTATGGGCTCTCTTTATTCAACAGAATATTTTACTCAGTTCAGCACTTGTTTTTTCAAAACTGGGGGTTGAATCCAGGAGTACTCTACCACTGAGCCACACGTCCCAGCCCATTTTACTTACTTTTTTATTTTGAGACAGGATTTCCCTAAGTTGCCAAGGCTGTCCTTAAACTTGTATTCCTCCTGCCTCAACCTCCCAAGTAGTTAGGATTATGGAAGTGCATCACTACACCTGCCCGACCCTCTCTCTCTTCTTTTTATACGTTACTGAATATAACCAATAGCACCCAGCGCACACAATTAATTTTCTCTTTTCCAACCACTTCCTTATACCTGTTAGAATTCTATATTACCAAAGGTAACAATGTTAACATATTTTAACTCTGCGTAACATAGACCATTACCTTTTCAGCCTCCAATAACAGTTTCCTTGCCTACCACTACCTGAATGGGCAGCCAGTGACATATATTTTAGCTTTTGTTATGGTAGCATCTCTCTTCCCATACCAAATTTTGTTATAGTCGAGTGAGCAGTAAACTATGCTATGCTAACAAATTAACCCTGTGACCCAGACAGATATATTTCTCACCCACACAATGCCCAGTGTGAGTTTTGCAATCCTCAAGAGTAACTGTCTCAGAACTCTATCTTCTTGTACTTCACCATCCGAACTCAGGGCTTTGCTGACCTGGTAGTAAGTAAAGAGATGGAGCTTGAAGCTTACACTGAACTAATTTATGGCCTCTCCCAGAAGTAGCACAAGTATTTCCGCTCACAGTCCATAAGTCAACACTGAGCTCATGGCCCAACATAGCTGCATAGGGATGGAAAATATGAAGATGCATGTGGCTGTCTGTGATTACCCGATGACTTTGCCAGACCCCTTTTAACCCATATTATATCTATATTAGTTTTCTAGGGATGCCGTAACAAAAATACCACATACTTGTTCAGTTAAACAGCAGACATTTATTTTCTCACAGTGCTTCAGGCTGGAAGCTCAAGACCAAGGTATTTGCAGGTTTGGTTTCTCCCGCGGCCTCTCTCCTGAACTTGCAATTATAGCCACCTTTTCACTATATCTTCACATGGCCTCCTCCCTGTATGTGCTCATCCAGGTGTCGCTCCTCTTCTTTTGAAGACACTGGTAATATTAGATTAGGGCCTTGTTTACAATTTAATTTAACCTTGATTATCTCATTAAAGGTCCTATGTAAATGCAGTCACATTTGGGGTTCTACTAGGGTTAGAACCCAACATACGAATTTGAAAGAGGGACACAGTTCAGCCCATAATATATCAATATAATCAGTATGAGATCAAAACTACAATATGAAAGGAGAATTTAAGTAGACTTATGATGAAATCCTGTGTATTTCAACATGTAAATTCTTGGATGTCATTGCAATAGAAGACATTTTGAAGTCAGGTGCTTACACCTATAATAAATACATTTAGATTTAAGCAAAGAATGATCAGAAACCGACTATATAAAGCTACAGGAAAACAGGGCAGTGACATGAGTAATACTAGAATAAAACTTATTAGGATAAGTAATAGACCAGAATTGTTTGTATAAAGAGAAGAGGAAAATAATATTAAACAAAACAGAAATAAATGCCAAAATTAATTATACACTGTCAAAGTGGAAGAAATGAGTGTTAAGTAAGATATTCTCACAAATGAGCTAGACTGTACTTATAAGTATAATGCTAGAATAATCCTTCTGCTTGACATGGGACAAGTTAGTTAAGATATTGTCATCTTTTCTGAAATCTACGTATACATGGAACCATACATTTAGTCTCAGATTTTACATCTATGCTAAAAATCATAGCTCTTGAAAGGTGCTGTAGAGTATAAAAGCTTTTAACAGCAACTTCCCTACAAAAGATGATGAACCAGTTTGTTAGATCTCTGAAGACATTATCAGAGTAATGTTGAAAAGCACAGGCAGCTCCCAAATGATATCAAACTTAAGTGTGAAATTTTCAATATGTGTTATCATTATGCCACACAAAAAATTAAAATATATGGGAAGAGTACAATACAAAATTCTTGTAAGAAACAACTTTATTAATAAAATTCAGTGAGATTCTTATGTTTCATGTGATTCTATAAAACAATGTTTAGTTCTGTCTGTTCAAAAGAATCTTTTATTTTCTCTTATTGTGCATGAAAGTCACGGATGACAAAATAGTCCAAATTTGTGATTGTGGTGATTTACATACCATGAGCACTGTCACTATCAGTGAATTGATTTTCTGAAATAGTGAAAAAATTTTGGTGAAGTTCCAAACAAAGTATAATTTTCACTGAGTTAAAATTGTAGCTGCATTTCTGGAAAATTCAACATAATAAAATCTTGTGAAAAATATTTAGTACTAATTTATCAAATAAGTCCTTCACAATATCATTTTAAATAGATATTTTATCCACATGAGTGTCTATCTGGGATATCTGAAAGTCATTCAAGAGACACAAGACTTGTGCAAGACCATCCTGCATCCTTGTAAGAAGCTACAAGGCCTGGTCCCCAACTTAAATATCAGCTCTCCCTCATAACTGTGACCAATAACTTCAAAACACCCCCTGGAGGGCAGTAGAGCCCTTTTGAGAACCACTGCTCCATCTCTACTTGTATACTGTTTTCTAAATCTTTGTAATTTTTCTCTTTTCCATTATTTCTGCCACAGACCGCTCTGTCTTTTTCCCAAGAATCTCTCAGGATGGAACTCATTTATCAAGCCTCAATGCCCTCTAATCTACTGTTTTATCTTATTCCACCTTTATTTTTCTAAAATATTAACCTGGATTTCTAGTCAGGATGGTGTGTGATTTCACATGGAAGCCACCCTTCTGTCTCTTGCCTTCACCCCAAGATAACAAAGATATAGTGCAAGAAAATATGAAAATACACACCTCATAAACAAACGACACCTGAAGGAAGGAAAAAATATAACAAAAGCAGTGACCCTGAGATCCAAAACAGGTGAAGAATTGTTAACTCTCCTGTAGTAGCAAGAATAGAGATGCCAGACATTGTCGGGAAACAGGGAAGACAGGCCCATGGTGTCCATGTCCAGACTGATTGTCCTCCCATGGGGCTTCCCCACCTGACCAAAGTCAGCCCATTGTCACTGGAGAGGCCTCCACAGACCCATTCCTTAGAGTTGACAGGGAGAGCCACAGGAACTGGACTTAACTGCTTACTTATTGTTCTTCAATATCTCTTCAAACAAAAGTCCTGATCCACCCATATAAAACTTTTTAAAATGGGAAACCCTGCCAAGACCAACAGAAACGCCACAGACCAAGGGACAGTAGATGGGAAGAGGGGTACTGAGAGAGACACACAGGAAACTCTACATAAGATGAACTTGCAAACTAGAATACTAGACCACATAAAGATAATAAAATGAAAAGTAGCCCAAATAATTGAAAGCCACTCAAAAATGGGAAAACTCAAGTACAACTAAAACAAAATTAAAGAAAACTTTTCTAGAAAAATTTATGCCGTTTAAATTATCAAAAAGTTTAAGAAGAAATAACAAAAAGCTCTGCATCAAGGACAATAGAGATTTTGAAAAATTACTGGGGAAGAAGAAAAGGATAAAGAAGGTTTGGTTGGGGAAAACAGCCCTTTGAAACTCTAGAAATTAAAAAATATTTCCATAATAATTGTGAAAATTTATATATAGTACAAATCCTAGTCTAAGAGAGCATTAATACATAGGAAAAGAAGACAGAAAAATTGTAACATAACCAATACAAAGATATTAAGAGATTTTTTAATGTGAAAGATTTAAGACTCTTGGAGGGTAGGCTGAAATGCTGTAACACAAGGCTGATCAGAATTCAGACATGAAGAACAGTGAGACTATATAAGGAGTGGCAGTTGACCACCCAATATTAGTCATTTTCCTGAATCTCAGAAAAAGGTAGCCCTCGCAAAGTAAACACATATCTGGACACACCTAGTACAAGGATAGACAAATAGGGTCCACAGACATAAAAGATTACAGGGAAAATGAAAAATTAGACGAAATTCTAAACAACGGTGTGGCCCAACAAGATAGGTTGGAAACTGGAAGAAATGAAATATCTCTCCTCACTCTCTCTCTCTTTCTCTCACAAACACACAAACACACACACACTTGACCTCAAAGCTCACCTTTATTTTCACTCAATCACAGCACTAGTGAAGGAGGGTCTGTAACCATAGTCATACATAATCTTACCATAATTAACTTCCTGTAACTCCATTCCAACACAAATGCAGGTAAGATCAAAAGTTAGGAAATGAGCTACTATCAGGTAAACTCAATCTAATTAAAGCTATGGGCAATCTGGAATAACTCTAAGAGAAATCTGACAAGTCAACCATCTATGAGAAACAAGAAGTCTTGAATGTTCCTTTTTATCACAATGTCTGGAATACAAGCATTCAATGGAAGCAGAAGTAAAGATAACCCAGTTAACTGAAGAAAACACTAATAATTACAAATATATAATAAGTAGAGAAGAGTACCTTAGGAGAGAAGCACTGTATAGAATTCTGTAACAAACAAAATATACTATATTTTAAATTTCAAAATTCTCTAGAAGAGGTTAAAAGCAAACAAGACACTACAGGTGAAAGGAGAAGTGAACTACAAGGCAAGCCAGTAGAAATTATGTAAACCAAAGGAAGAATGAAATAGTTTACCAAAAAATGCATTTACTTTGTAAGATAGATTTAAGTGCTATAACACACATGCAATCAAAGTTGCAGGAGAAGAGAAAGGGAATAGGGCAAGAAAATATTTAGAGAAAATTGTAGCTATTGTGCAAAATTGATTGGCAAAATTTCAAATCACAGATTCAGGAAGTCCAAGAAATCCCAAGTACAGTACATCTTTTAACAGAAAGCACATCTACAAATATCGTAGTCAAATTACTAAATACCAAAGATAAGATTTTAAAAGCAACTAAGAAAGGAAGACACAGGACACACAGAGGAACAATGATAAGAATATCTCATGGGACAACCCATTCGGGACCCCTCCTGTCTCTCAGGAGCTATTCTTATTTCCCATTCCTATTCTCCAATGAATTTTCTTACTCTTCAAAAAAAAGAAGAATAACCCATGACTTTTCATAAGAAATTATGTGTCTTGTCACCAATTCAGACTGGGAAGGTTCATTTGAGATAAAGACAGCCCAAAGCCAGGGGCATATCTGATATGCCATTATTTAGCTGCTCGCTCAGGTTGCCTCATCTGTCTAGCCATCCAGTTGCTTAGCCATAGTCCAACTCTTGTTTAGGTGACACTCGCAGCAGACCTCAGACCTCAGAAGGCAGCTCACAGCCTTCACTAATCTTGTGGCTCCCAACCACCCAATACAATTGGACTCTCTGCTCCTCAGCCCTCACAGAAGTTCAGATTTATTGTAAAAGTATTCAGTAGTGGCTGCTTGCCAGTATCGACCTTGGTTATATAAGTTACTTACACAGAGGCCGCAAGGTATGCCTGTGCTGGAATTCTGCTGACACAGGACTTCTTGTCCCCCAGAAATCAGCCCCCCAACAGCCTGAACCATTGTGCAGCCATCTTGAGCTTTGTTTTTCCCTACACTCCACTCACTTCAGTCTGTGGGGTGTGATTGCTTGGTGGATACACAGGCCAACAGGGCTGATCCTTGTATGCACATGTACAACAGCAATATTAGAACTCATTATAGGCCTTAATAGAGTCTCTTGCTCTTGTATGCCCATGTGTACAATCACTTTTGGTGGCCAGGCTGGCACACACACTCAGCTGGCCAAAGGCTGGGACCCAAATTAGCTCTCCAACTCTGTATGTGTGTGTGTATATATATATATATATTTTTTTACATATATATACATATGTATGTATATTTTATATACATATATATTTTGGGGGGGTCGAGACAGGGTCTTGCCATGTAGTTCAGGCTGGACTTGAATTCACTATGCAGCCCAGGCTGGCCTCAAACTTGCAGTGATCCTTCTGCCTCAGCCTCCCAAGTGCTGGGGTTACAGGCATGTGCTTCAGCACTTTTTAAAGATTCCCTTTTCTTGAGCCCAGGAGCTCAGGTATTTCCAAGGAGCTAAAGACAGAGACTTCTTCCTCCTGGGGTGTCCCCACTCTGGACAGTGCCTTGGTGGGGAATGAAAAGTAGCTCTCCCCTCTGAACAAACCCCTCTTTTGTGTGGACTTTGGTGTAGTACATGACCTGTAAAACGTACAAGGTGGCCCTGCTGGCCTTTCTGCAGCCCCAGTGCCAGCCATGCCCTGGCTTGTCTATTTTACGTGTTTACTCTCTTTTGTGTGACCTACCTCTTATAGATCTCGCCACATGGCTTGGCCCCACCCGGGCCAATGGGCAACTAGCCAACCTGTGGCCTTCTATATAGAAAGACACAACATCAAGCCTCTATATATCACCAACTATCAGTGTACACAATAAGGGGCCTCCTCTGGGTAATCACCACCCATGTGCCCTCTGTCTAATATAGGTGTCAAATTAAATACTGTTTCCAGTTGTACAGCACCAGCTGTTTGTTGTGTGGCAGTTCCATGGCTCAACCCATCCATATACCAAGTATTTGCTAGTATTTGTAGCTGACCCTCCTTGTAGGGGGTGGTCTTCTGGCTCTTTGGGTGGATGATATCATGGTGTAACATCATCTATAGACTCCACCAGTCCTAATACTATCCGTAACTTAGCAGAGAGGTTTTTAAAAGTATGCTCTGCACTCTGTTACTCTAAATAAGCTCCTTATCTCGCCAGCATTCATGCTTGAGTGACCCCTGTCTTGGGGATAAATATCTAAAAGTCTAGCCACCCAGGCACTGTGTAGGCGGTCCACACCTTTACAGGGACCTCCCAGGCCTTGGAAAGTCTGTAACTGTTTCACTGTGGTAGAGTGAGGACACTTCTGTATCTTATCAACAACAGTATTACCTCTATCCTACTCAATCAGACAACTCTCAAAAACTTGACAGAGAGCACCGGTTCCAGAACTCTGGTCTCAAACAGTAGGGCTCTGTAAGTAACTCTGTGGCAACATGGTGAACATCCATGGCCTCTTTTCTTGCATGGAGGTGAACCATTCTCGATCCTCAGCAGCTGTATCTATAGAGGACATCATTGTTTCTAATCTTAAACCCTAGAAGATGTCTACGCCCAGGATGTACTCAGATATCAGGGAGCTGTGCACAGTATAGGCTTGAGCAGGAAGATGGCCTATACCCAGAGACGCATTCACTGGTTTCACTTTGATGGTATGTTTTCTGTAACCACTTATGTAGGCCACCTTTCCAGAACTTATCAGGATTACCATCAATCAGGCTACAGTCTGTCTTGTATCCATTAATGTGACCATGTGATGCATGTTTGTCAGGGTTCGATAAATAGCAAGCTCAACATGAGGCCTCTGGTCCTCTGGTGTCCCCCCTACCTGGGCACCATGACCTTTCTTCTAATCAAAATTAAACTTGAATTTACACAGAGAAAGTGAAGAACTGCAGAAATGTAAATATGTAGAAAAATAAAAATACCCTAATTCTTTCAAAACTATTTAAAGTAAAAATGATAAGACTGTACTGTTGAGTTCATAAAATATATGGGAGAATAATATATGATAAGAAGTGGTAACTGTAGATTCATGCAATACGTGAGAAGCAATTAATATGAATCCAGGGTGGACTGTGTTGAAGATGTACATTGTAATGCCTAGAGGAAGCATTAATAAATGAAAAGATAATGCCTCACAGCTAATAGAAGAAATAAAATGGAACTTTAAAAATAACTGGTTAAAATGAAACCAACCTCCTAGTGAGGCCATAATTTAGAATTGGTTTTTTAAACAAATTATTATTATTTTCCATCATTGCTACAACAAATTACCACATAGCTAGTAATTTTAAAACAGCATAAATTTATTAACTTACCAATTTGTAGGTTGACAAAGTTCTCAATAAGTTCTAAAATAAGGATGTTAGCAGGGCTACATTCCTCTCAGAAAGACCTGAAAATATTTCATCTTTTTCAGCTCCTAGAAACTGCCCATCATTCCTTATCTCTCCATGTTCAAATCTAGGGACCTCTGATCTTTTTCTGTTTATCATATTTCTATCTGATTACAATTAGGAAATACTTCGTGATTAGATTGTATTCACATGAAGTATTGTCCCAACTAAGTTCCTAAACCTTAATCACATCTGCAAATATTTTTACAACATAAAATAGCATATTAACAAGTTCTCAGGATTAGGATGCGCACATCGCTGAAAGCCATCATTCTGTCTACCACAATTGGTAAGGTAGTAGAACACAAATGCAGGTTCAAGTACAGAAACAGAACCATGCCAAAAGCTGGCTTAGTGATTGGATCTACAATATTATCAAAATTTTATCAGTGTAAAGGCACCAAAATACCTGGTTCTCACTGTGGACATGGGGCCTTAGTGAAGGGAATAAAAACACTCATTGAAGAGAAGAAAGCACAGAAGGAAGAAGAGTAGGGATAGTGAAGACCGCTCTTCAGAATGAGGCTGCACACCAAACTACTGACAAAATCTAATCCTCACACAAACAAAGACAGTTTGATTGTTAATTGTGATATGTCAACTTGACTTGAGAAAGAACTACCCAGCAGATCAGTAAGAACTACCTAGCAGAACTACCTAGCAGAACTACCTAGCAGAGGGAAGACCCACCTCAGATGTAGATGGTACCAACCAAAAGGCTTGAAGCCCGGATAAAATGTAAAAAGAAAAAGAAGTCTTCTCTTTTTTGGAGGACTCTGGTCTTTGCCATTGCTTTTGGATGTTCATCTCCAGTTTTTTCAGCCTTCTGGCATAACTCTTCAGCCTTGCCATGCAGACTCTTTGCCTTCTGACACAGATGTGCACCAGTAACTCCACAGTTAGCTTCTAGGTCTTCAGTCTTCAACTGTTACTAGATCATCCAGATCTCCAGCATGCAGATGGCCATTTTGGATTCTTCTGCTTTTGTTCTTGAAGATGACCATTGTGACTCTTCCTCTGATCCTGTAAGCCTACCTAAGAAATCCCTTTGTATAATTATAGATATATTTTTATATTTATTTTGTCCCTCTAGAGAACTCTAACACAGATTTTGGCACCAGGCATGGTGCCAGAGAAACAGAATTGTAAGGAGTGGTGATTCCTGGGGTTGGCTGTCTAATTTGGTGGGACCTGAAGATGTCATGGTCTCTCCTTCTGATAATGTAGAGTTCATTTGGATTTTAAAAACAACATATTCCTCACTTGGGTATCTTACTCTGGCCCATTTACTAAGTGACTCAGAAAACTGCTAGTTTTAAGTGGGGACCAGAACAAGGGAAGGCCGTGAAGCAGGTTCTACCACTTGGACCTTCTGATACACCAGATCCAATGGTACTTGAGGTGTCAGTGGCAGATAGGGATGCTCTTTGGAGCCTCTGACAGGCCCCTACAGGTGAACCACAGAAGAGGGCCTGAGAATTTTGGAGCAAGGATTTGAGAGTAAGTCATCTGCAGACAACTATTCTCCTTTTGAAACACAACTACTGGCCTGCTACTGGTCCTTAGTGGAAACTGAACACTTGACCACAGGATACCAGGTCACCAAACAACCTAAATTGTCCATCATGAACTGGACGCCCACTAAGGCATAAAGTTGGACAGGCACAGTAACAGTCCATCATCAAATGGAAGTAGTACATATGTGATTGAGCCAGGCAAGTCCAGAAGATACAAGTAAGTTACACAAAGTAGTACAACTGTCCATGGTTCATACTCCTGCTATCCTCCCTTACATCTCCCAGCATGCACCTGTGGCCTCATGGTGTGTACCATATTATTACTTGACAGAGAAAAAGAAGACTAGGGTGTGTTTTGCAGATTGTTTTGTACGTTATTCAAAACCTGAAAATGGACAACTGAAGCACTACAGCCCCTTTCCAGGATATGAAGGACAGTGTCAAAGGGAAATCTTCACAGTAAGCAGAACTTTGGGCAGTGCACTTTGTTGTACATTTTTCTTGGAAGAAAAAAATGGCCAGATGCTCAAGTATATACCTATTAATAGATTGTAGTCAGTGTTCTAGCTGGAAGATCAGGGACTTGGAAGTAACATGACTGGAAAATTGGTGACAAAAACCTTTGGGGAAGAGGTATGTGGATAGACTTCTCCATATGGGTGGAGGATGTAAAGATATTTGTGTCCCATGTAAATATTCATTGAAAGGTGACCTCAGCAGAAGAGGACATTAATAATCCCATTCTGTGGATAACAATCAACCATTTTCCACAGCCATGCTTGTCATGCTTATGACAAGCTCAATGGGCTTATGAACAAAATGGCTATTGTGGCAGGAATGGAAGTTACACGTGGGCTCAGCAACATAGATTTCCATACAGCAAGGTTGGCCTGGCTATCACCACTGCTGAATGCCTGATCTATCAGCAGTACAGACCAACACTGAGTCCCTGCTGTGACACAATTTTTTAGGATGATCAATCTGTGACCTGGAGACAGGTTGATTATATTGAACTATTTCTTTCCATCATGGAAGGTGCAGTGCTTCATCCTTACTGGAACAGACACTTACTCCCAGTATAGATTTGCCCCCCTCTACATGTAATGCTTCTGCCAAAACTACCATCTGTAAAGTTACAGGATGCCTCATCCGCTGTCATGTTATTCTACATAGCATTGCTTCTGACCAAGGAATGTACGTCACGGCCAAAGAAGGGATGCAGTGGACACATACTCATGGAATTCACTGATATTACCATGTTCCCCACCATCCAGAAGCAGCTGAATTGAGAGAAGAGTGGAGCGGCCTTTTGAAGATGCAATTACAGAGCCAGCTAGGTAACAATACTTTGCAGAGTTATGGCAAGGTTCCCTAGAACCTTCATGTGCTTTGAATCTGCGCCCAATATATGGTACTGTTTCTCCCCTCACCAGGATTCACAGGTCCAGGAATTAAGGGGTAGAAGTGGGAATGGTACCGCTCACCATTACAAAGATATCGAGAGAGCTGAAAGCCAAAAAAATAACAGTAACTAATGCACCTATTACATCTCCAATGGAGAGACGAAAGGAGGAGGTAGTTTAAGCAGAATCAAGATGTAAGGCCACCAGGCAAGAGACAGATGTACATAGATACTGTCTGGTATAAGATAGGACTGTGAAACAAAGGGCTGTCCAGCAGGAGGTAGTATCGTGGAGGAGGTGGAGCTACTGCCAGGTAACCATTGAAGTCTCATGACTGAGAGAGAACTTCCCCTACTTGTCCTTTTTCTTCCACTCCAGTCTCCTAACAGTGCATTCTAAGGACAAAGATATCCAAAACTCAGCTAGTAATGTCTAGGAGATGTAGTTTTCAGGAAAAGTTCAGGTTTGAGACTAAAGAGACCAACGACCTGCACACCTGATAAAGGTTATCTATCAACAAGACAAACAAACATTAGAACCAGAAACAAGACAAGAATACACTCATCACTGCTTTTATTGGACAGTCTATTGGAAGACCTATAAAAAAAAAAGTGAAAAGACAATAAGAAAGTAATATAAAAACCACATTTATCTGCTGACAATAAATGCCCACATAAAAAAGCCAAGAGAATTATCATCCACATTAGTGAGCGTTCAGAAGGGTTAATGAGTATAAAGTCAATAAACAAAAATAGGTTGTCTATTATCATTAGTAAGCCAGTATAATAAAATAGAAAAAGATACCATTCACTATAACAATAAAGATCTAAGAGATGCCTAAAAGAAAATAACAAAACTGCAGGCCTTTACAGAGAAATTTGGAAGACATTGTTAAAGACTTGATTAAAAGAATAGCACTACCATATTTATAAAGAACGGGGATCATAACCTTGAAAATGTTAAATATCTGAAAATTATGTAATTTTTTTCATTGCCATGACAAAATACATGAGATAAACAACTTAAAGGAGGAAAGGTTTATTTTGGCTCATGCTTTCAGAGGTTTCAGTCACGGTCTGCTGGCTCCATCGCTTTCAGTCTGCGGCCAGGCAGAGACATTATGTCAGAGGGCACAGTGGAAGAAAATTGCACCTCTCAAGACAGCCAGGAAGTAGAAAGAGGGCGACCTGGCAATCTAATACCTTTGTACTGCATACCTATGTACTGATTAATTATTGCCATAGTAAACCTGCATAACAAACTACTCCAATAGCCAGGCTTACAAAGCAAAAATTGTGCTCACAGACCAGTGAGAAAAGATAAATGCTGCAGTACATTCACATAGTGACCTGCTGTGTGGCATTTTAAATGAATGGACTGAAGCTGTATGCATCAACATAAAAAAATCTCTAGCACATAATTGTAGAGGAAAATAAGCAAGGTACGTAAAGAAACAACACTTAGTAAAACACCATTTGATGTATAAAACCATGAAAATGATACTCCAGGTTGCTTAAGACAAAATACCTACATAGTAAAAAAATAAAGACATGAATGACAGAAATAAACAATAAGGATAATGGTTACATTTGAAGAAGGAAAAACAGAACTAAAATTAGAAGATCTGATTTTAGGAGAATGAGGACTCTCTACAAAGTTTAATTTATTTCCCTTTATTATTTAAATTGATATATCTGAAGAAGATATGACATTATCTTGAGACATATTAAAGCTTAGTTATATGTACATGTCTGTTCATATTATTCTCTATATTCAACTCCCCATAATGAATGTAAGCATTATGTACTGTAAGCATGTCCTAATAAAAATTAAAATTAAAAAAGAAATATTTTCTAATTTAAAAAAAATATGTGATAATCTTACAACTAAAATATTGAAAATTTCTACATACATAGCTAGCAAGAATATGAATAAATGTAAAGAGTTAATGAGAAATATGTCTTTTTGCAATAGAGTTTTTGCTCTAGTTTTTTGTTTGTTTTTGTTGTACCTGGGACCAAGCCCGGGTCCTCACACATACTAAGCAAGAGCTCAAATGCTGAGCTACCCTGAAAAGTATTTTTATCATTTTAACTTCCATTGTAATTGTTATAATAGATTTTATGAATAAATAATTATATAAAAATCTGTAGAATGTAGATGGGTTAATGAACAGAATTAGAAAATCATTTAGATTCATGATTGTTTTGTATTTTAACCTCTTCCCAAAAATTTAGTTGCTAGTGTATTCTAGTAGACTTAGTTAAATCTCATGTAACATTTTTAACCTGATAAATGTATTAAGACAATCATTTTCTCAAAGATTTCCCTATGGATTTGCTTTTTGATTAGAATACATACGTATGCTCTTCAGTCTATAGTCAATTCACTCTTTATATATTATTTAATGAAATTTTAAATTTGAACTAAATATGGCAAAAGCATTTTCATGGCTCTGTATTTCATACAACAGCCTGTTAGACAACAAAATAGCTGACACAGAAACCTAACTTCCAGAAAAGTTATTTTGGGAAAGCCCTTCAATAATCCGATGTTTTCAAATTCCACATGTAGTCTCTTTAGACAGTTAATCAGCAACAAACTTCATGGCAGTCCTCTAGGCATCTGTGCTAGAACCTGTAGGCAGCCAGAAGTCTGTTTGCTTTTACAAAGATCTAAGTAATAGTTTGAGGTCACTGTGGGAAAACTCAGAGCCAATGAATTGCAGCCCCACTGTACTTATATCATGGCCTCCAGATGATCACACTGGCCTGAGATGCCCATTTATGGTCTAGCTGTACAACGAACATATGAGAAAACACCACAGACCTAAAAATATCCATGCTATTATGTGCTTTCATATGACACAGTTGCCACACTTGGAAGAGTAACCAGATTGTCAAGAGGAGACTGGTTTGAACTGAGATGAGAACTGGGTGTGTTCAGAAGTACCTGGCTATGCAACATGCAAAGCTGTACTTAGCTTTAGAAAAAACAATCAGCAGTTAGTAGAGCCCACAGGCTGAGTCTCAAAGACAGAGCTCACATCCAGCAAAAAAAAAAAAAAAAAAAAAACAACCCTAGGACACAGGAGAAAAAGACCTTGAGCACAAAGCAGTTTATAAGGCAGGACCGGGATGGGGATCAAGGCATTCAGGCACTGGTCGGTTCTCACCCAGATCTTTCCTGGGGGCCCAGAGTTTGCCAGGCTACTTGCCAGGTGCTGCACTTAAGGACGTAAGGATCTGTTTTCCTCTTCCACTGGGGCCTGAGATTTCCACTACTTGTATAAGCAGGTAAAATTATTGAAAGTCTATGGGATACCAGTAAGAGATTATTGTTGGTGGATAAAATGTAAGAATTAAAGATTAGAGAGATTAATAAATATTTGACTTTATTACTGTGAACTTATATGAGTTTAATCATAATTTATAATCACATCACTTCTTGAAAATAGATTAATATAGCGTTATATGATCAGCATTTCAGATGTGTAATTTGAGGCTAAAGACATTAAGTGATGTTGCCTATTATTCTGGTTTTCAATCTATATACATACTAATTAACTTTGTAAAGTCTTATAAATAAATGAATCTGATACTGGAAGGATAAAAGGAGGGTGGAGGGAAGGGGGAAAAGAAGGGAATTTAAATATATTATGTACATGTACCAACCCCCTACAGTGAATGTAGTCATTATGTACTGCAAACATGTACTAATAAAAGTCAAAATTTTTTAATTAAAAAACTAAAAATAAAGAAATTTGCATACCAACTTAGTGCCAGTGACAATGATAGAAATTAAGTCTCCTAATTAGAGTTTCGTTTTATGTTTATACTGTATCTTTTAGTTAAGATATATACTGGGAATATATACGCAGTTGAATGTGGCCAGGATTCCAAGAAACTCTACCGATGTTAAATTTTAAAAATTAGGGGAGGACATTATTTGATTTGTTTCATAAATTATATTTTATAGTGTTCTATTTGAGTGCAACAACCTGCTTTGTTTTTAATATCATAATTACATCTGAAATACTCAAAAATAATGGGAACAGCAAGGAGCCGATGTTGAGGAACACACTGTTTAAAATTTGATAGACAACTTTGATTTTATAAGAAACTCATAAATAGCAACATCCAAGTCTAGTTCACACACAAAAAAATTCAAACTGCTTCAAAAATTGTCTTAAAAGTGTCAGAAACAAGACTTGCTTACCGGGACTTGCTATCCAGCTGGGACTTCACATCATTTTTTCTTCTTTCCAGATTCACATCAACCTTCACACTTTCCCCATCAAACTTTCCACCTGACTTCCTCTGCTGATTTCAGCCGATAACAATTGCATTCAAGGAACCCTGCCCACATTAGGTTCTCAGTAATAGCTATTGATTTGAGATTCTCATTTCTACTTTAGCTTTACATCTTCAGCCTTGATTCATCTACTATCTTTAATCTTATTTCTTGGTAATCACATTCAGTCAGATGAAATTGTAATTTTGATCATCTGTATTTAACATCCACCAAAAATACCATTATTTCTTCTTTCATTTTTTTTTACTTAATATTGGTCTGAATTAATTGAGGATATTAGAAGTGACTAGAATGTATAGACCCCTAGATTCAGGGTAGGCAATTCAGGGAACTCCCAGGAGACAGCAAGAGATGGCATCAAGGATGAGGGCAGGGGCAACAAGTGGGAAATTTGGCAAGTAGGTGAAGTTCAATGTTAGCGTATTAGGAGCAGAAATTAAAATATACAGATATCAAGAAGGATAGACTGACAAAAAGAAATAGCAATTGCACAAAAACTATAAGAGAACTATACAGAAAATGTGATCGTCAATGTTCACTGTGTACTTAATATCTATTTCCACTTTCTTTTCTTTGATAAAAGAAATGGAAAAAGGAATATGAGGGAAAGGGCAAGGTAGAGGAGGATGAGAGAAAAAAGAAGAAAGGATAAGAATAAGCATTATTTCTCCATCAGTGTCCTCAGGTAAATGCTTTCGTTTCCAGCCTTCCTTAGTGCTAAGAGTGGTAGTGTGACATGGTTCTGTCTGTGGCAAATTACATTTAAAAATCCCAATTCTTCAATGTTCCTGTAGCCATAATACTTGCCGTGTAATTTTGTTGTGCTCTCCCACTCTGACTGAGCTCATCCATGTGGTATGCTTATCCAACACAATAACCTTTGTCAATGCTAAGCCTTGGCTTCAAGAGACTTTGCGCATTTCTCCTTGTTTACTCTTATACTTCTGCTATGCATGTAACAGTCTACTAGTTCCAGGAAAATAAACCAAGCATGCACAGCTATGCCAGCTAAGGCTTCTTGACTAAACCTAGCCTATTCCATCCTGGAGGATAGTCTCCAGTGGCCTAAGTGAGCTCAGCAGAACTCAGCACGATCACACAAGTGTGCCCAGCCCTAATCAGCTGAACCTGGAACATTATATGCATTCACTGTTATACTCATTCAGGTTGTGTAGTTATTTGCTGTGCACCCAAAACTGATGGTTATACTAACTGGTGAGGCATAGGTTGATATCTGATGGCAGGGGTAGGAAAGACATTGAAATAAATCTTTGGTTCTCTGAAAGTGCAATACTATACTTACTCTTTTCCCTTTTCCTTAAGCTTGAAATTAATACCTAAAAGTATAACAGCCACCAGTGACTGAGTGTATATAAATAAAGTTTATAAAGATGGTGGGGCAAAAAGGCAGAACATTCCCAAGTCTGTGATGGCATTGTGAAGCAACACAGCAGCCTTAGGTTATCTGACTCTGGTGTGAGGTGTGTGAGATACAAACTCAGATATCTTTAAGCCACCATATTCAGAATTCCTGTTATAAATAGCAAAAATTATTCATGAGACAAAAATCAAAACATAAATTGATTTATAGAATTGAGAACATGTTAGGGGCAAACGGAAACAGTGAGCAAAGGAAAGAATAAGAAGCAGGGTGACAACCCCGGACCATCGCAAGCATCTGGGAATTCACCACCAGTTTGGAGTAGAAGACTGAGTTCAGAGAAAGAAGTACAAAGGTTTAGACTCCTACAAGAAAACTGGACCAGATAAAAAATTACATTAATGTTGAGGTTGAGTTTGACCCATTGGCCATATGATTTAATTCAGCAGACTATCTGAGACTTAACCCTTTTCTATTTTATTGGTACCAGGAATCAAACTCAGGACCTTGCACTTGCCAGGCAAGCGCTGTGCCGCTGAGCTGTATCACCGGCACCCTTTTCTATTTTAAAACATTTCAACATTCTTTTTCTTTCTAATACTCTTCCTTTCCCTCTGTCTTTCATTATCTAAATCCTTCTGAACTGTTATTGCTTTCATAACATTCTTTTCTTAATTATAACTCCCATGAATATCCACCAATAAACTATGTTTTACAAATGTAATTAATTTTTTTTGCATTAGCATGGAGATAGCACAGCATGTTTTTATAACAAACTGTAAAAAAGAATATAACTACAGAAAACCAAAGAAAAGATAGGTTCTTTCTAAAACCAGTTGAAATTTCACATAAAACTTTTCTATAATTTATACATAAAGAAATAGTTGAGCTTCTTAAATCAATCTTTAGAAATTACTAAAGTGGTATGAATTTGTGAAAATATAAGTTAGATATAGGCAAATATCTAAGAAATGCCACAGTGGAGAGCTTCACCCGTTCCCTGTGCCCATTCGATTTTCTGGAACTTCTTCCCCTGGTCTACTGGACAAGCAGCTTTCATCACGAAAAGTTATAATAGTTCTTCAGCTTTATAGATGATCTAATAATTTCTCCTCAGAAATGCCTAATGTCCAAAAATATACACCTAATCTCCATGTTCTTCTGTTGTTCAAACCTGGTGTTCGGGACTTCATTCACACAAAGAGAAAAATATTCTAAATATTCTCTGTGTGTTAGCATCTAAGCATTTAATCAGTTATCAAGACAGCAGGAGGAGGGGGACTTTAGCAAACTCCATCTAATTTCTTCTTACTGGCTTATGCCATTAGGATCTTTGATACCTGATTAACATAGAATAACTTTAGTGGACATGAAGTTTAATTTCTACATAGTTCAGTGAATGTATTAACTAGGCTTCTTTGACTGCAGGCAACAAAAGTAACTCTTGGTAAATCAGAGTGGAGCAGAAATATACTAGAATTTTGTAAACTCAGACATTGAAGGAAAATCTGTAGAACAAGGTAAGAATGACAAGGACCTTGGAAGCTCCAGGGTTCTGAGTAGCACAAATTAATTGACTCCTTCTTGAGGGTCTCGGTACCAAGAATAAATCAGTCTCATCTGGTTTTTGTCTAAGAACAAAATATCTGAGGTCAATGGGGACTAAAGTATTAGAAAAGGGACTAAAGGAGTTTCCCAAAAGAAAGTTAAGCGCTGTTTTGAAAGTAACAGGCCATGAATGTTTGGCAAAGTCAAGAAATGTTCTGTTCAACATGATGATAAAATTACAAAGCCTAAGATTCTATTTCCTGGGAAGACCAATGTTGTAGTCAGTGGTTTGCAAGGGAATAGATTTGATACAGGACACATAAATTTATAGGAGTATCTTATAACATTCACTCAAAAAGTCAAATGCAGAAATGTGCAAGAGATCTGTCCATGTGCTAGAGACCTGGAGATTCCAGCCGAGGGCCTGGATCCCATGGCAATATCCCACACGAGTCCCGCCAAAGGTCTAGAGCCCATGGCAACCTCTCATGCAACTCCATATCAAGGATCTGCCCTGGGAGACCCAAGGGCCAGTGATGGAAGCTAGGAAGCCTCGGCAGTCAGGGTGAAGGATCTGTGGCAGAAGATTGAGGGATCTGCCCCGGAACCAGGAAGCGACACTGAAGGCGAAGACCAGAGCTCCCCCAAAGAAAACAGCAGCCATCCCTGGTGACAGCGAGGACCCAAGTTCATGTCAGGAAGGCCAGCCACAGCAAAGCTTCTGGGAAATCAGCAGCATGCACTCTTCCCCTTCTGTCCTCCTTTTGTGCTGTTGGCAGCAATCCTCAGGTGGGTCTTCCATCCCCAGAACCACGCCGACTCAGTCAGCTGGGTGTTCCCACTTAAAGTGACCATTAGTTAATCCACCACAACCAAGGTACCAATAAGGGAATTAAATGTTATACTAAGATCCAGGGCCAAAACAGAGCTTCCTTGCATTGTACTCAACATAGTCACCTACTTTATTCTTCCTAATATAAAGAATAGGAAGTAAAACACATAAGAGAGTTTCCACATTTTAAATTAGCACAAACCATCTCTAAACAGCAAAGTTAAGTTTCTATAATTGTTTTTCTTTGAAAATAAAAACCTACTTTGCAAAGCTTTCCTCTTTAACACACAAAATGATCATATAACTTTTATGTTAGAAATGCTGATAGTATTATTTCATACATAAGACAGTTTCTGAACTTTTACTTTTCAAAAGCACAAGCTAAAATGCAAAGTGAGTTACATTTTATAAAAGCGAAATTATTTCATGTCATTAAAGAGATGAGAGAGAATTAAATGCAGAGAATAGCACAATTAGAATCAATTAATATTTGTTTTGATATACTTCTTGTATCCAAATCAGTATCTCCATATAACAGTGGAATGTAAGCACAGTTATGTATTAAATGCCACATCAATTGGTCACATTTAAGGTGCTCATTTCAATACCAAAATAATTAACATGACCTTTCATTTATCAAGAACTATTTGAATTCTTAAAAGAAAGACTTAGAAAATGTTCTGAATATACTTCAGATTCTCAGAAATCATTTGAACTTGTTTCTTTCAAAGATAATCTTTTCCTCAAATGTAACATTACAAAAAGAACAAAATGTTCTTATGGAAGAATATTTAGCATTCCTCCAAGTGCAAGAATCACATTAACACTAAAAAACTGTTCTGTATTTGTACTTAAATTTTTGTACATAAGTTGTATGTGTCAACTTTACGATAATTTAAAATTCTGATTCCTCAGGACATAATCTTGAAGCCAGAGGGGAAGATTCATCAGAGACCTATTTTCAAGAGTCTTAAAACTAATTCAGCCTGAAGAAGGCAAAAATAAAATAAAAATAAGTAAGACTATGGTAGACATAATTCTAGGATGGTCCCTGAAGAAATTCTGCCCTAATCTTTAGATTTATGACAATGACGAGCTATGATGTCTGTGATAAGTTATCTTATGTAGCAAAGAGATTTTGAAGAAGTAAATTTACTAATCAGATGACTTTGCATTAATCAAATGTGAGGTTATCTAGATAGGCCTAACTTAATTACATAAACTGTGGAAAGACAGAGAATTTTGTCTGGCGGATGGCAGATGAGGAAGTCATAGCAATCCAAAGTGCAAGAAGGACTTGACACACATTTCTGGCTGTGAAGGTAGACAGGACCATTGTCAAAGCCTGGAGAGAGACCAGAAGAAATGAGGACAGTCACCAAAAGAATGTGGACCTTGGTCCTACAGTTGCAAATTACAAGATTCTGTCAATGAAATGAATGATCTTGGAAACTAGCTGCTCATGTCATGATGGCCAGGAAGCAAAGACAGAAGGAAGGAGCTGGGCAGGGAGGTATACTCTTATAGGCGTCACCTCCAGTGACCTCCTCAAAGCACATTTAGCTATAAATTCCTCAGTGATTAATCCCATGATCCAATCACCTTCCAAAAGCCCCGCCCCTGAACACATGAGGCTTTTGAGCGAATTTCTAGGTCTAAACTAACAGCACACAATACCTGAGCCCACCAACTGACCTTAACATAACTAAGCAAGAAAGAACCTTGTATTACATATTTAGCACCACTTACAGGTTAATCTTCCCAAAAATTGGATCTTAATTTCAAGTCCCTAGATCAAAATGTTAGTTACAGGGAATTCATGTAATAGAAAATATATCAAATGATACTAAAAGATACAGTGCACAATTCCAAAAAAAGGCAGGCTGGTGCATGCCCATACCCCCAGCTTCTCAGGAGGCTGAGATAGGAGGGTTTCGAGATCAAGGCCAGTCTGGGCAATTTCATGAGAACCTATCTAAAAAAACGAAAACAATGAATGAATAAATCCAAAATCCAAACCATGAGAAAATGTATAGGACAACCTCTTTTATCTTCCTTTCTTCCTTCCTTCCTTTCTTTCTTTCTTTCATTGTTTCGTTTTGTTTTGTTTTGTTGTGTTGTGTTGTGTTTTGTTTTTAGATAGGGTTTCACTATGTAGTTCAGGCTAGCTTTGACTCACTATGTAGGATTACATGCCACCACACCTGGCTCCTTTAGTTCTTCAAGAAACAAATAATATTTTTAAAATGTGTGAGGACTGTTACAGAATAAAGGGATTTGAGGAGAAAACAAAAAAATGCAACATGTGGACCTACTCATTTGAACAAACCAACTGGTATAGATATTCAGAAAAAAAAATTGTTCATGAACTAAACGCTAAGTGATATTAAGGAATTTTTGTTCATTATTTTAAGACTGAGAATTTTACTGTAGTTAAAATGGAAAGTCCTTATCTATTAAAACTATTCAACTACTTACTGGTAAAATGATTTTTCTTGAATTTGCTTTAAAACCTCTAGCAAATATATATACTTTAATATTTATGTAGTACATGTATCAAGATAGATACATAATGAATAGAAACATAAAAGTAGAAAATGATAGTGCTTGAGATTGGATTATGGGTACATAGTTCCATTGTACACATGCAAACAACCCACATGCACAAAGAGCTTTAATATTTCATCCCAAGAAAGAAGATAAATTGAAAGATTTCAAAATCTTACTGAAATTGCCAATGATTGGACCAAAGAAAATAGAAGAGGAAATAGTTGAAATTTTTGCATTGATGTCAGAGCTTTAAAAAAGGCAAGAATAAAGTTCTAAGTAGAATGAACAAAAAAGATCTATTTTATGGCCTTGTCTTGGTAAAATTTCAAAAAACTGAAAATCTTTCAAATAAGAATAGTGACATTACCTGTTAAGGAGCAAGAACTGTAATAACTTGCAACTTCTCATTGGTAAGAATGGATACAAAGCAATGGGAAAATACCTTCAATGGCTTAAAAGAGTGATAATTTTTAAACTAGAATTTCAAAACATTTACATGAAAAGACAAAATAAAGACATCTTCAGATATTAAAATGTGATTCCTACAAACTCTCTCTGAAAGATTAGGGAATTACTTACAAAAAATTACTAGTAAAAAATAGGGCCGGTGAGATGGCTCAGCGGCGTAAGCGCCTGCCTGGCAAGCGCGAGGGCCCGAGTTCAACTCCCAGAACCCACATACGAAAAAAGGGCCGGTGATATCGCTCAGCGACACGGGCGCCTGCTGGCGCGCGAGGTCCTGAGGTCGACCCCCTGGTACCCACAAAAAAAAAAAGAAAAAAAAAATAGTAATGGTAATTGTTAAATATTTACTATTTGAAGTATAATAAAAATATGCAATTAAAATCTTAGATTATCTCCATATAGGTAGGATAGAGATGAAAGAAAAATATTGTATTTACATGCTGTGCATAGGATTAATCCAACATTGTAAAATTTTATTTAAAAATTAAAATTTTAATATTTAAAATAGAAGTACTACGATGAAAGCAACATGTGATTCTGAGTATCAGCAATGATGTAGAGCAATTAAAACTTTCCTACTCTTTCAGTGAATGTTCAAGTTGATACGATCACTTTTAGGACTGGTCATGTCTACCAAAATTGAATATACAGATATCCTATAATCCAATAATTTCATTTCTGGAAATATACCAAATACAAATGAGTAGTAATATGCATCAAAATACTTGTACTGGAACATTAATGACTGTATAATTTGTAATTGCCTCAAACTAGAAACTACCCAATCCCCATCAGCAGTAGAATGGAAAAATAAATTTTGACATAGTGATAAAAGAAAGTACTATTTGGCAATGAAAAAGAATAACCTATACATCACATGTAGCAGCACAGATGAATGTCACAAACATAACTCAGCAAAGGAAAGTAGCCAAACAAAAGGTAAACATTTAAAAAAAAATAAACACTAAGTGTTTGTTATTTATATCAAGTTCCAAAACAAGTGAAACTAATCTATTAGGTTGGAAATCAGGACAATGGTTTTCTTGGGAAGGGAATTAGAGTTTTTAAAGGACATAAGGGTGTCCCTAGGTAATGTACTGTTTCTTGATGTGGGTCTCAAAAATCATTGAGCTCATGTTTATGATTTCTTGCCTTGAAAACATAAAAATTTTAAAAATTAAAGGAAATCTTAAAATTTAGAATTGATAAAAAAGGTACAACTTCCAAACTATATGTGGAAGTGGTAATACATGTTTGTCAACCAAACAATAAATAGAAAAGGAAACACCAAGAATAAAAAGGATGATAAATTGAGTACATAAAATGACATCACAAAAAAGTTCAAATTTATCAGTAATCAAAAATACAGTGAATTGCTTAAGTGTACCTGTGTGTGGTGTGTATAGGGGTGGGGGAGCACTGGTAATTGAACCCAGGGCCTTTGCACTGCGCGATATCCCCAACCCCTTTTGTATTTTGGGATATGGTCTCTCTAAGTCACTAAATTGCCCAGGCTGGGCTCAAATTTGCAATCCTCCTATCCCAGCCTTCCAGAGTGCTGAGATTATAGGCCTGTGCCACCATGCCCATCTTAAATTTACTTTTTAAAGGACAGAAATTCTCAGGTACATCTCAGTTTTAAATCCTATTTATATGATTTATAAAAAATTCATTCAAACAAAATAACAAAATAAACAGCAAGTAAAAACTAATAGAAATCTAATATTTTAATATTTAATGGCAAAAAAGTAAATGGAACTTAAAACCCTTTAATAAAGATAACAAACCAAATTATTATATAACTATAGATGCCTGTGTCAGTTGTGAGTAAACAATTTATTATTATAAAGACTACATGTTTTTTCTGTCAAAACTTCAAAATGGTTTCTTAAAAATGTAAAATTATATAGTATCACAGTGCAGTTATATTCAACCATCTCCTCCGGGGCTTGATGGCAAAAAATGTTATCTATGTTGCAAGATTTTTTTTTTTTTTTTTTTTTTTTTGAGACAGTCTCACTATGTAGTTCAGACTGGCCTTGAACTCACTATGTAGCCCAGGCTAGTCTTGAACTCACAGCAATTCTCCTGTCTCAGCCTCCCAAGTGCTGGGATTACAGGCATGTGCCACCACACCTGGCCTGTTGCAAAATATTTTCCAACATAGGGCTGCAGGGCTGTCTGTGTGGGGGGGAAATAAAACTATATGAATGAAAAGAAATATGCTCCAGTTCTCACAAATTTTCTTAAAGTGGCTTTGTGAGAGAATCTTGGACTCTATTGATCTGCATATCAATTTTAGAAATCGTGGAATGCAATAAATTTTGGGGTGTTTGTTTGTTTGTTTTGAAGTACTGGTAACTAAACCCAGGGCCTTCATACTGAGCTATATGCGAGGTCTTTTTAATTTTTATTTCGCGACAAGATCCAACTTGTGATCTTCCTGCCTCAGCCTCCCAAAGTGCTAGGAGTACAGATGTGCACCACCATGCCTGACCACTAAATGCAATGACTTTTAATATGTTAACTCTGGAACATAAAAGAGGAATCTCAGTATTACACTCTGAAAGCTATTTAGGCATAAAAGACTTTAATTTTACTTATTTCACACATTACTTAGTCTTGCAGTACATAACCACTCAGTCAGTAAATGCGTGCAATTCACAGGGCCACTACCAAAGCTCTTTACTTTCCCTGCATGTGTGTGTATGACATTAGGTACAATTAAGGACCTTGTAATATAAGTAACAGTATTTGGAGCAGAGTGCCTTGAAGCTATTTCTATACCAGTAGAATACCACTACAGTTCTCTTGTTTTGCCAAGAAATATTGCCTCACATTAAATAGAAACTGAGTCTAAGTTTTTGAGGCATGAGAAAGAATCTTGTAAGAAATTTCCTCTAAAAAAGAGACAGTTGCTGAGTTGTAAATGATGCCATTGTTTATTAAGATAATAAACCAGTTATTCATTTTCACAGGACATATTTACAACTGGAGAGAAAATCCATAACTATGTGCTCTAAAACCAATTCATGAATTACTACAAAACATTCTTTTGCCCAGCCTACGTCCTTTTCTCCCAAGAATATAGTGTATATGATTTACAACTTTATAGACAATTTCAATAGCCAGTTGGATATTAACCATTGAATTGTTCACCCCTAACCATACAAACTTCAAAGGGTAAGGGGGGAAGAGACAGCGAGAGAGAGAGACAGAGGTAGAGACAGAGAGAGAAACAGAGAGAGAATATATAACATAGATACTGGGGCGATGGTTAATGTTTAACTGGCCTCTCTTAGGGGAAAAAAGTGCTGGTCTCCTTGTTGTCAATATTCCCTCCAATGACTGACTGCAACCTACCAATACGATTTCTAAAAATTTAACAGTCAGTTCTCACAAACTGACACAAGACAGTTTCAGCACGCCAGTTGAAAACAATGCTTGGGAACCGACACAACCGAACTGAAGAATCCGCATCTTGCTAATCTGATGATCCCATTTAGGGTGTATGATTTATGGTAAATGAAAATCGCCCATATTCTACTCAACTATTTCTTTATGCAAAATATCTTGCAACACAGATATCACCTTTGTTTAGTATCAAAACTAAGAGAAAGATGGCTGAATGTAATTGCACAACAAAAAATTAAACAAGGTAGTAGCAGATAATAGCAGAACAAAAGCAAATGTTAGAGAAATATTTTAAGGGCTCAATGAAAGCAGAACCCGAAGACAGTAAGGCAGGCTTTGTGTTGGCCTTTTTTTAAATGTGAGATGGATAAAAACCATTACCTTCATAGTCTGCTCAGCCCTGAGAAGACTTTTCAAGCTATATTCCAGAAATGCAGCATCAATATCATACTGAGAGTTTTCTTTTAACGCAGACAACAGATTTTATAAATATGAGGAGACATCATTCAGCTGCACTCCTGGCCTGTGGGACACCAAACAGCTTTGTGAGATTTCCTAATAGAAGAAATGACCTTGCTGGCATTTTCTCTCAACCTAGAAACAGGCTTCTTTTAGTTGAGAAACTACAGAATGTGAAACCTCATTTTTTCCCCTAATTTATTGTACCATCTAAAGGATGTCTGAATTTTTTTAATTTATTTTTTTATTTTTTTATTTTTTTATATGCGGGTACTGGGAATCGAACTCAAGACCTCACGCTTGCTTGGCAGGTGCTTATGCCACTGAGCTATATTACCGGCTCCCTGAGTTTTTGAAATAAGACATAATTTTCCAAAAGTTGGCCAATTTGGTTCCATTCAGTTTTATATACTATTCCAAACAGAGAGCATGAGAGTGAGGGTGAGAGCAAGGGCAAGAGTGAGAGATAGAAATGTTAGAAATTTGTCTATGTACAACCCTATCACCAAATAAATTGCAATTTTTAAAATCAAGAACTTTAAAAATGAAAGAAATTCAGATGCTGCCTCAAACATTCACTGACCTGATCAGTTCGACTAACACAGCCATGGAATTTTGTAATTCGGACAATAGTCTGCCTGTATCTGTCAGTGCTTACTAGAGAAACAGATTTAATGCAAGATGTACAAATATATAAAAATTTACAAAATTGGCTTACGTTGGCCACCCACAGAGTCAGGTGTGGAGAAGTGCAAGCAGGATGTCTATGCACTGGAGATCTGAAGGATCCAGTTAAGGCTTGGACCTGACTGTAGTATCCCATGAAAATCCACTATTAGGAGGCTGAAGGGTCGGGGCTGGAAGCCAGGAGATGACATTCAAAGTGAGACAAACTCTGGCACACCTCCAAAGAAAAGGAAGCAAGCCTTCCTTAGTTTCCCTTTTATTCTGTTCAGGCAGCAAGCCTATTGGTTGGTGTCACTCACATCAAGAGTGGGTCTTCTGTCTTCAGTGAATTCCTTCAGCCACCCCCAAAATTATGCTGATACAATTTAGTTGGTCATTTCTTAATCAAGTTGACACAATCAGTTAACTGTCACACTGCCTATAGAAAGAACAAAGCAAGTGAAGTGATAACAACCACCGTACTGATGACAGAGTTATTGAACACTTACACATATTAATTCACACAGGGCTTTTAAAGTATATTTTGCAAGTTAACTAAGATTATGTTTTACTAGTAATAATAGTCTATGATATTTGTGGAATTAATTATGTAAATAAAATAGAACTGCTTACAGGTCATGAGTGTCTATTTGCTATTAGTAGACTCTTTTATTCAACCTGTGTGTCATCATGTCCTATCATCTTTCCTGTTCATCTATTAAAAGATTTATTTTCATGAAAGTTATTGCTTCACTTTAAATACTGACGACTATAATTATGGGTACTAAATATCTCAGAGTATGTGCAATCAATCCAGCAATTAACAAAGTCCCCGTCACGTTTCAAGCACTGTACTAAGTTTGGAAGGAACTTTGAGCATCAAAAAAAGTTGTGTTAGGTGACATGAAATATTTTGAATCTTTTTCTGCATTATAAGATTTAAAGGACAGTGTTAGATATACATCAAGTCAGAAATTCCAAATCACAACTTAGTGCATTCTCTTAGTAACAAAATAATAAGTATCAACTAGAAATATGTAAATATGCATGCTTATGTTGTAAATGGGTCATAAGTCCAAGTACTCTAGTTTTGTTGACATTTCTTTAGCTGAACGTCAGTAACATCATTAATATTTTAATATCATTAAAATATCATAGTATCCAGGTATATGATCATCATTGACATTTTTCCTTATTTCCGAGCTTATCATTTAGTGCATTTTATTTTTATCATAGTCAAAATACAATTCCTAAGTAAATAACAACAAAAGTGTATTTAAGCATGTAGGTAGCAAGATAGTTTACACCAGCAGTTTTCAAACTGGGATATAACCCCAATGCTACTTATCACTCTCAGTGAGGTTTTGGGACAAAGATAGTTTTAAGGAAATAAATCCATCTAAGACAGTTTCCTTGCACAACTGCCCACTTTCTGCTTCACAAAAGAAATAAAATTGCTTGAGGTATGTAAAAATCTCCACAGTATCAATGACACTATTTGACATTTTGGTATAGTTGTTGAGAAATTTAAGACTAGGTAAAAAATAGTTTTTTTTGCAATCAGGACGTACTCAATTTCTTGTCCTAAAAATTTTAAAGTAATCCAATGGTCAAATGGTAGGTCATTAAAAATACTCTTGATAAGATAATTGCATATTAATCCACTTTCTGTTGCTGGGAGAAAATACTTGACATATAAAACTTGAAGAAGCATTATTTTGGCTCAGTCAAAGGCTTCAGAGGTTTCAGTCCATGGTCAGCCAGCATTAAGGCAAAAATATCATGGGAGAAGGACCCAGTGGAGGAAAGCTGCTCAGCTCATGGCATGCAGAAGTAGAAAGCAGAAGAAGAGCCAGACAAGAACGGGCCAGGGAGCAGATAAATTCCCCAAGGTCACAATACATGACCCACCTAGACACACTCAGAATTGTGTTTTACTAATCTCCTTGGCATATCAAGCCAATCAAGTTGACAATCAAAATTAATCATCACAGGTTGTTTTAGGGTTTCCCTGAAAAATGGAACCAATAGGCGCTAGAGCTAGAACAAGATAGAAATAGATATAGACAGGAAGATTGATGTATACATAGACATTCATTGTAAAGAATTGGCTCCTGCAATGGGGCTAACAAGCCCCAAATTTATAAGGCTAGCTGGTAGGCTAGAAATTCAGGTAATAGTTGATATTTCTATCTTGAGTGCAAAATCTGTAGAGTGGATCAGCAAGCCGAAACATTACCAAGGTTTTTATATTACAGTCTTGACCAAGAATTGCTTCTTCTTCTTTAGGAAACCTGTCTTTGGTCTTAAAACCCTCGCCTGATTGAATGAGGCTCAAATACACCGTGGAAAGTAAACTACTCAAAATCTATGGGTATAAGTGTTAATCACCTCCATAAATATCTTCATGGCAACATCTGCACTAGAGTTTAGCCAAATAACTAGACATTACAACCTAGCCAAGTTGACTCAAATTAACTGTCACAAAAATTGTATATGCTTTTCTGCATGTAGCTCAAGAATTCAAAGAACATTACTATAACGGAACTTCCATTTCCATCTACTTACAAGAGTAAACATGATCTTTTGAACTGTAAGACAAAAAATAGAGCAGAATTGATGTTCAACCCTGTATATCAATAACATTCATCCCTGTCTATACAAGCTAACAGGTAGAAAATATGCATCGATTCCCCAAAGAAATGCATTTGCTGAATAATCATGTGTCAAAATTCGTAATATATTTATACCATCTGGTTTAATTTTATACTAACAACTGTAATGAAAACCCAATCTAAAAGGAATGCTTGAATAGTTGTACCTTATAAACATAAATATTTTTAAAAATTAGTTCTCAGAAAGGTATATATATTTTATTACAAAGTAATATGATAATTAGTAAAGGATTTTAAAAGCGTATAAATAAATTAGAATATAATTTGGGGGGAGTTACAGTAGAAATACAAATACAATGAAAACTATAAGTGAAATTTCTACTTTGTAAAGTTTAGTCCTCTAGTTTTAATGGAATAGTTATGGACTCAAAAATTGCCATGGTTTTTAGTTTATATTGAATGTTTTTGTAGAAAAACCAATATTTATATCATACAGAAAATTACATCCTTTATAATTCTTTATAATTATAAGAAGTTTTAAATGTCCATTTAGATGTGCAATAGGATATGAATTCTTACAAAATTATTTTAGCAATATGTAAGAAAAACTGTTAGAAAACTGCTGTCATACATATCTTAAAAACACAAAATGCACTTCTGTCTAAAAATAGCTCTGGGTAAGTGAAGGAAACTCCATGTTCTCAAGTGTACAGAATACATTGCCAGAATACAACTGAGCCTTAGAGCTTATCTAGCTCAGTTCCAGCTCCTTATTACAACTGAAATTTTCCCCAGAAAGGCTAGAAGATGCTTTCTTTACCTTCTCCACTATCTTTGCCTGCCTCCTGATATAGAGACCACTTAACAAATAATGCTATACTGATAAGAATGTGGGTAGCGACTACACAGAATAATGTTAAATCTGATCATTATAATGATATTTCATTTAAAATTTTTACTCATTATTGTATTTTTATTTCCTAAGCATAAATTTAGAGTTCATTCTTGAAATTTTAGAATTTAACAGATATCAACACGAACCTATTTGACAGAGACCCTGACGCGTAAACTCCTGAAGTCGACAAATTGGTTACCGATGCTCAACTCTCAGATCCAAATTCCCTGAGAGCCACTGCACTGGGGCAGTGGTGAGGGCCTGATGCTTTAACCTGAAGTAAAGAGCTTAGTATAATCATGACTAGGCGTTTTTTAAAGAAAGAAAAATGGGGAGCAAATAGCCAAAATAGCACCATATTCATTTGAAGCAGTTAGTATTCTGGTAATACTATCATAAGCAGTGTGTTTCTTTTTATTCTTTTCCAAATTTTCTATGCTGCGATTCTATTATTTTTCTAATGGAAGGTTATATTCATGAAAGTTCAAATAATGTAAGTTACACATTCTCAAAAATTTTAGTTTACACAAAAAAGGAAATTAGCGGAGGAGAAGATATTTTAGAGCTTTAAAATGGAGCCTCATCAAGGTGAGAGATAAATGTGCATCCAAGGCACTTATGTCTTTGCATTTTTATCTGATACAATCATTTCATGTTATTAGTTGAAAAATGTGTAAAGCCCAGAGACTTTGTTCCACACCAAATGTATCACGTGACCAAGCATAAAAGGTTAAATGAAATTCCATTTCTTACTAATAATAACAAAGGAGACCCATTTCTATATATACCAGAGTTTTCCCCAAATGCCTGTTCTCCCCTCCCCTCTCCAGTTTTCTCAAATTGCACACCCACTAGAGCCTTTCATTTGCCAAAAGTAAGGGAAGAGCAGAAAAAAAGAAAAGATAAATAAATAAATAAATAAATAAATAACTTTCTCTTTGATACCCAATCTAGAACTGTCTGTTCTCCCAGTCCTTTGGTATACTGAGATTCAAAGCTTTTCCTGGGTCTGGTCCTTCTGCCCCTTTGTGGAGATGGTGATGGATATGGGTCAAGTGGGAGAGTAGAAATGGGCTAGAAGTGATAGGGTTCTGAAATCATTTTGCTTTAATTCAAATCAGTCCAGTTTACCTTTGAAAAATAAAAAAAAAATCTAACATTTACTCACAAAATCATAACAAATGCACTTTTTTATTTCTTGAAACTAAAAGTCAGAATTGGCTGGGGCCAGTGAAATAGCTCAGCGGCATAAGCGCCTGCCTGGCAAGTGCGAGGTCCTGAGTTCGACTCCCGGTACCCACATAAAGGAAAAAAAGGGCCGATGATATCGCTCAGCGGCACAAGCACTTGCTGGCAAGTGCAAGGTCCTGAGGTCGACTCCCGGTACCCACATAAAAAAAAAAAAAAAAAAAGTCAGAATTGGCAATGATCAGTCACCTAAACAAAATGGCACTTATAAAAAAAAAATCTCACAGTCACTGAAACTCTACGAATGTGTACCCGAGGGAATGTCTCTGCGGACATGCATGTACAATGTGTCAGAATCACACACTACAGGCACATAGATGCAGCTTCTTCAGAAGCCTTCTCTATGTATGGAGAAGATGACTTAACAGGGCTTGGAAAGACCCTTCAGTAACAGCCATTGGCTTTCCTTGCCATTGTTTAGAAAGTCTTTCTTTGGGCCTCTGGAACTACTCATTGTAAATCACTTTTATTTCTTAAAATGGCCTCTTAGGTTGGTTTTTTTGTCTACCTATGAATATTTGCCTGATCACATCCATGTCTTAAGGGTTATAGCACCTACTACACCATTCTCAGCCTACTGGCTCACCGTGGAATTCCATTGATTTACTGCTGCACCAGAAAAAATAGCAAATCATTGCATTAGCACACATGCAAAAAATAATGAATAAATTTTAAATACATTCAACCTAATTCCATTTTTTAGGTGTTTCAACTTCCAGATAAATGATCTATGTCCATAAACTAGATTATCTATTGTTTGAAAGGACAGAAGAGAAGCTACAAAAGGGGAAGTAGCTCTGAAAAGTGATATGCAGTAGATTGGCCCCTTGACCAAAATTATCCTCTCACTCTGCCTTAATCAACTAATTTAAATAGGTACTGTTGGGTGTATTTTTGGCTTAACACATAACTGCTTTTTAAAACACAATTTTGGAGTCTTGTATTTATTTATTTATTATTTTTTTGTGTGTGTGTGGGTACCGGGGGGTCGACCTCAGGACCTCACGTGCCAGCAGGCGCCTGTGCCGCTGAGCAATATCACCAGCCCTTTTTTCGTATGTGGGTACTGGGGGTCGAACTCAGGACCTCGCGCTTGCCAGGCAGGCGTTTATGCCGCTGAGCCATCCCACTGGCCCCCTGGAGTCTTATACTTAAATCAAATTATTTTCATACCAAAAGTTTGATTAGGAAAAATTCAGAAAAGACAGATTTTATTTGAAAGGTCTAAAGGATCTGGATAGGGAAGAAATAAATAATATTGAAGCAAGGAAGCCTTTCATGAGCAAGGCACGGTCAGAGGCTTTCCATGTGAGGATGGCCAGGAACTAGCGCGAAGACCTGAACAAGTTGGAAAGAAGTAGGGAGGTAAGATACAAAAGACGCTGTGAGCATTATGCAATAGTTCTGCTGAGGCAGTGTTTTGCTCAAGGAAAGAGGAAAATATTCCTGGCATGGAATTATCACCTTCAGTTCCCACCAAATATCACCTTCAGTTCCTCCCCCTGGCTGGCCCTCTTCCCTGCCTTAAGTCTAGTTATTCACCTATGCAATATTTGTAAATACTTCTGTGTTTACACATTATAACAATAATTAAATGTGGAATTTTTTGGAGTGGCTAATAAACTAGCTATCGTTTACATTATTCATAGGTAAATGTGTTCCAAGTACCCCAAAATATAAACTCAGCTTATTTTAAGAAATTCTTATAAGAAGTAACTTAGAATCTTTTCAAAGATCATGCAGAAAGAAGGAAGAAAAGTATTATAGTAGCTAAATAGCATGTGTACATTTGATTTTCCTACTCTATTAGTCATTCATGCAGTAGTGCAAATTAGTTAAATCTGATTGCTTTCCTCCTAATTCTTAGTGACACCATGTCAAGAAAAGGAGTTTTAATTTTGAGTTGAGACTCGGGCTGAAGAAGAACATTATTTTGCAGTATAGATCAGCTTGAGGGTCTTACAGGCTAAGATACAAATATGCAAGAAAAAATTTAGGGCAGAATAAATCTTGGAGGTTTGCTGAAGACCCAGTAGGAACTAAAAATAAATGGCTTTGGACAAACAGACACTTCCATGATTAACTCGAGATTCAAACACTAACTGGAGAGGTGGTCCTTCTCGTCTTGATTCATTAGAGGCTTCTCTGTGAAAGGAAGGGAGGGAGGATTGCTAGTTGGTGAGCATGAGGAAGCGATGTAGGAGAGGGTGAGTCCAGCACACCCTACCAGCTGCATGAACCCAGCCAAGCGCAAGAGGAGCACACAAAGGTGAGGGGACTTTTATTGGGTTACATTTCTTAAAGTAATTCAATGCTAGCAGTAAGACCTTAAAGGAACCTATTCTTAAAAGGAATGAGAAACTGTATATTAAAGTGACTTAATAAAATACATCTCACAGCTTGTACTAGGCCCCTTATTTTAGACACGAACATCTCTGTTTGTTTCCACTTATTCACAGAAGAATAAACTGCATTAGAGCAGAAAGACACAGCCAGTGCAGTGCCGCCCTATTATCAACAACCATAAAAATTCGTTCTGGGAAAAGTCCTTCAACATTTTAATTGTTGGATGTGGTGTCAGGTTATATTGCAAAGATTTCATAATCTCTCTGAGGGTGGCAGGTTTCTCATCCTCCCAGTTGGCACAAAAACACCTACGTCCTCTCAAACAGCTCTGGAATGAATATACTGTTATGTTCTACCACTTAATTTATACCACAAATCTTCACTATTAGAAAATAAACTTGATCTATCCTCCTTCCAGGCAGTGTTCTGACATGATCTATGACTAGATGAAATAGGTTCTGATTTCAAGAAATTTCAAACCCTTCAATGAAGAATTCTTCAAAAGGATAAAGTTTTCTGAAATCACACTGCCATACATTTTAAAGTTATTTTAGACTAAGACTCTCTTTTTATAGATGAAGCCAATAAAGGTCATAAAATTATTCATCCAAAATCATACATCTCACTAACAGAAGAAGAGATAACATATCTTATCCCTTTGAATCTTGAGTTTTCATAATTGTATATTAAAACTGAAAAGTTACAATCAAAGTGGGTGTCTTGGTTCTCAAACCTATACATACATTAGAATCACTAAGAGGAAGTTTTTAAAAGTGATACTCCCAGATGCTCCTTCCACGCCACTCAAACAAAATCTCTAAATGGGTAGACCTGTATTCTGTATTTTTTTTTTTTAAGTTTCTCTGGCACATCTAACGTGGAAGTGGTTTAAAAGCCACTGGTCTAGAAAAAGTCAAAAGATTTTGGTAGGATGACCACGAGCTGTCCTTTCCCAACATGTTCTTGCTGTTCATTATCATCCTAGGTCTGATTACTAGTGGAAGTCCCTTTCATCTTCAAAAGTATCACAATATACATGACAAGCAACACCCACCTTTAATGTATCTGACTTATGTTCACTGAAATAACATCTCCAATGCCAAAGGCAAATTCCTCCTGAAGTGCTAAAATATTAGAGCTACGAATCATGGTGTCCAAAAAAGAATAAGTGTTCAGCTACTCTGGAATTCTTCCCTTAAGAAAGATCTTTCCATCTCCATACTGATTTTTGGCTTTCTAATCTTAATGTAATAGAGTAGCCAAGTTAAAAAGAAGTTGGAAAAGCTATCTGTCTGGAATCTGCCTAAACTTAACATTATGAGTTCTCTATTTGCATAGTTAAGAAATAATTTATTAATGTTTGTTATATAAAGAGTGAAGGGATTCTTTTATAACCAAGTTACAATAGAAAATGCCTAGGCCTGTAACATGTCCAGAAAATTCATTTATATAATTCAAAGGATTCCTAAATACTTGCATATGTTTTAAATCAGCACTTTTATTTGTCTCTGTTGCTGCTGCTGCTTATTTTGAGCAGGAAATTTTCAGTTGCATATAACACAGACCCAATTCAATTAGGTAAAGGTAAAATAAAAATCAATAAATAAATTTATTGGCTATGCAACTGGGAAGGAAAGGAATTGTTCCAGCATAAGCACAAATATATCTAGGTCTAGAGTATCAAGATCCTTTCTCTCATGTATCAGTTCTGCTTCCTTGGAGAGGAGGGCTTCTTCTCCCCGTTGCTAGCAATTCCTGTCCTCGTTATGAGGATGATGTTGCCAGTGTTCTTAGATTCGTATGTTTCTAGCAAGGAGGGCACAGAGACAAAAGACAATTTTCTACCCTCATCCTAATAGAAATGTCTCAAGGAGACTGATTTGTTGGCTGATGTCATTAAACAACCTTTGAGGCAATCAATTTCAGAGAACAAAGGGGATGGGTTCGGGAGAATGGGTGCCTTTATTTCACAAGACTGAGTCTTATTCCTAGCCTCTAATATGGTGATCTATAAAGAAGGGGACTGTTGTACACAATTAAGGGGCACGCATAGGAAAATTTGGACAGTTAAAAACAATAACTACCTCATAGTTACACTACCCTCTTCATAGGATCTCAAAAACTAGATGCTTCAGTTTAGTGGGTTAGTAGAGGAAATCTCACAGCTATGAAGGAAAACTTACTGTTGTAGTCAGGGTTTGCAAGGGAAAAGATATAATACAGGACACATAATTTATAGGATTATTTTATAATATTCAACTGAAGAGTCAAATGCAAAAGAGTGCGGGAGATCTGTCCACACACAACAGACCCAAAGAATCCAGCTGAGGGCCTGGATCACATGATAATGTCTTGCACGAGTCCAGCTATAGACCTAGAGCCCATGGCAATGTCCTCCATGAGTCCAACTGGAGGCCTAGAGCCCACATCAATGTCTCATGCAAGTCTATATCAAGGATCTGCACTGGGAAGGCCTAAAGGTTAGTGGTGGAAGCTGGAAAGTCTGTGCCAAAGGGATGAAGGATCTGTGCCAGCAGGCTGAGGGATCTGCACTGGAGCCAGGAAGGGATGCTCAAAATAAGGACCAGAGCTCCCCTGAAAAGAACCGCAGCCATCCTTAGCAACAGCGAGGTCTGGAGCTCCTCTGATGATAAGAACAGTGGAGTTCATAAAAACTAGTGTGACAATCTTCTCAGAAGAATCAACAGCACACCATCCTCTCCCTCCAGGTCTCTTTTTATGCTGTTGGCAGCAATCCTCAGATGGGCCCTCCACACCCAGCACAATGCTGATTCAGTTCAGCTGGGTGTTACAAGTTGCCAATTAGTTAATCCACCACACTTATTTCTATATTAAAGGGATGCATGGTCAAAAATACAGAGCTTATTCTTCTGAATGTATTATTCTAAATTCATTGGAAAATAGTGAGAATGAGCTTTCTTCACATAAGCACCTGTACCTCTACTGGAAAGTTGCTATTAGAAACACAGGGACAGGGGCTGGTGAGATGGCTCAGCAGCGTAAGCGCCTGCCTGGCAAGCGCGAGGGCCCGAGTTCAACTCCCAGAACCCACACACGATAAAAGGGCCGGTGATATCGTTCAGCAGCACGGGTGCCTGCTGGCGCGCAAGGTCCTGAGGTCGACCCCCAGTACCCACAAAAAAAAAAAAAAGAAAGAAAAAGAAACACAGGGACATACTAATGAAAGAAAGCAACTGAAATGTCTCCTTTATTCTAATAAGACCCTAAGTACAGATGGAGGAGTGGTAAATTACACAGGAAGTCTAGAAAAAAATGCAGTCCAGACCCAGGATGTCCTAATCATTCCCTGGCCCTTAAAAGCAAAAACGTTGCAATCAATACTTTCATGCTTTATATTCAAGAATCAGGCGGTAGCAAGAAGTGTGAATTACTGAAATGGAGCCTGAAGTAAACAGGTCAAAGGAAAGAAGGCATGAGATTAGGGAGTTAATTCTTTCTCTGACCAATTTTAGAATATATTTGTTAGCCCTTTGTCTCCAAGCTGGGAGTACCCTCAATTGTGAAAGAAATAAATATTGATTGAACAAAGCTCAGAAGCATTTTAATATCACGATTTCAAAGGACCAAAGCCCAATCACACAAGCTCTTCTCTAGATAAACTCTATCATCAGATGTTTTAATAAATTCACTCCTGCTCCGGGAATGCACTTTTGGTATTTTTAAATAAGAAAATGGATGTAAATGAGTCCATTATCAAATTATAGTGACAAAAACTGAGGCATGAAGAAGCTGGTTTCTTTCTGGGAATCTGGCAAATTGTCGCTGAGACTAGAAACTGGTTGCTAGAGATGGGTTAGCACATGTTCGGTGTCCAGAAGCGGAGTGATTTCCCAGGCTCGGTTCCTGACTACTCATTTCCATGTTTCAGGAAGTGCCCCGTGGTTCTTTAGACCAAAGTTTCCACACGTTTGAGTTGTTGGTGCAAAATGCACAATGCTGCATATCACTGCATCTTTGGAGACATAGTATTTCTGGAGAAAGGGCCTAACCAGGAATCTTGATCTCATATAGCAAAAAGTGTATATAATAATAAAATATTGTATAACTTCCTGAATTTGAGAGCAAGTCAAAGAAATACACTCTCACTCCTATTCATTACAGTAAGTCCCTGACTTACGAACATTCAAGCTGTGGATATTCACAGGTGTACTGTATAAGATTCACAAGTGTACTGTACGAGATTCATTTTATTGTTTACAAATGAATCCAACTTATGAACATTCTCCCACAGCGGAACTCATTCATAAGTCGGGGATTTACTTTATTAGTTGAACTACTCCTTTAAATAATAAAGGGGGAAACATAAAAGATTAAAACTAACAAATTTTGATGTACATTAAAACGAAGAACTTCTATTAATCAAAAACACCATCAGAAAGCATAAATGGGGTGCCCCTTGACATGAACAAATAGGCCTACCCCAGACACATGGGACCTCCCACCCCAATGCAAGGGCATGACCATCCACCAACTACAAACCAGCTCTATATTTTGCTTCCACTTGGCATAGGGCAGCAGAGGCAAGAACTAACCAAATGACATGATCCTGGATGAGGGCAATATCCAGGAAGAGAAGGGAGCAACAAGATGCCACGCCTGTCAACTTTAAGTCCATCTGTCCAGTTGAACTCCTGCCCCATGACCTAAATCCAGCAGAGACCAGAGGGCTTATCACAATTCCCATCTACCAGTGGGGGTGAAGACACATGTACACACACACCCATCGCTTTAGACAATAAGCACAGTCTGGGATAAGCAGATAGAGAGTCTTTGATGCAAGGAGGACACAGCAAAAAAACCAGACCCTAAAGACCCTAACGCTAGGCAGAGAAAATCATGATTGCCTGGATCCCAAGACTGCAGATCTTGGAAAGAAACTATTCATTCAAAATCACAGGAATTTTTTTCTTTGATTCAATTTTTTATTGATTTTTCTATTTTTCTTATTTTTATCTTTCTTTCATTGGATTTTTGGGGGTTGAGTTTCTTCTCCCTTTCTTCTTCCTCTTTTCTGTTTTCCTTTTGCGTTTTTTTCTTCCTTCTTATCTTTCTTTTATTTCCTGTAGGTTGCTCTCTGTTTATCTTTTATTCTTTTTCTTTTTGTTCTTTCCTGCAACTGTTTTCTAACACTAGTAACTTCTATTTGCTCCTCAGTTTGTTCTCCTTCTTCTTATATCCCACTGACTACTTTTTCAAAGTTTGCTTTTTTTATTCTTCAGCTCCCACTCCCTTTACCTTTACTAGTATAGCTACTAAGTTTTATGAATCTCTAGATGGCTGATTAACTTTACACTATTGCTCTTGAATACTGTTCTATAGGTAAAGTCATTCCGTTTAGTAGATATCTAGTATAGGTCAATAGTAGGTCAACATTTGGTTTGTCTTAGTGTTCATACTATAATTGCAGATCTTTTTCCTATGGTTAAGAGTGGTACATCATTGGTCTTTGGGATTCACCAATATTCAGTTTGCATTTAATGCTACAATTAATGCTGATTTCATTACTGTAGCTAAGGTGACATAACTGTTGCTATTTATTGCTTTTCTTGGGATGCCAATGTCTGGATTACCTTGGGGTCATTAGCAATACTGTGGCCTATTCCTGAAGAAATGGGCAATGGGCCATGTATGCTGCAAGCCACATCCCAAGTAAATAGAGAGGGTTGGACCCTAGGACAGAGACAAAGGCCAATAGCCACACCCAGAGGACACCACAGAAAAGCAGATATTAATTAAAGAGGTCTCCATACTAGCAACAAAGTTTTCCACCACAATGAATCCATAAGCCTCAACACACACACACACACGCACACACACACACACAGTTAGAAACATGAGAAACAAACCAACAAAGTGCCTTCAAAAACTCCCAACTCTGTGGCTCAGCGGCGTAAGCGCCTGCCTTGCAAGCGCGATGGCCCGAGTTCGACTCCCGGAACCCACATACGAAAAAGGGGCCGGTGATATCGCTCAGCGGCACGGGTGCCTGCTGGCGCGCGAGGTCCTGAGGTCGACCCCCCGGTACCCACAAAAAAAAAAAAAAAAAAAAAAAAAAAAACTCCCAACTCTGGGCCGGTGAGATGGCTCAGCGGTGTAAGCACCTGCCTGGCAAGCGCAAGGTCCCGAGTTCGACTCCCGGTACCCACATACGAGAAAAGGGCCAGTGACATTGCTCAGTGGCATGGGTGCCTGCTGGCGCACAATGTCCTGAGTTCAAACCCCGGTACCCACACACACACACAAAAAAAATACTCCCAACTCCACGAAGCTGATCCACAGGGCAACCAAATTATTTAATATGATATTAGGGGAGATAAAGCAGAATACTTCATTTGACAAACTCACAGAAGATATAAACAATAGTGAAGCAAATAAACAAACTGATCAAGGAGTCTAAAGAAGACACTAATAACAAGTTAGGAGCCCTAAACAAAATGTTGCAAAACAAGAATGACCAGCAAAGAAAGTATTAAGACTGTATAAATAGGGCTGGTGAGATGGCTCAGCGGCTTAAGCGCCTGCCCGGCAAGCGCGAGGGCCCGAGTTCGACTCCCGGATCCCACATACGAAAAAGGGACCGGTGATATCGCTCAGAGGCACGGGCGCCTGCTGGCGCGCGAGGTCCTGAGGTCGACCCCCTGGTACCCACAAAAAAAAAAAAACAAGAAAGACTGTATAAATAGACTCCAAGTACAAACTCAGGAGTTTAAAAATTCTATTGAAAGTACGGGTAGTAGAAGTGACCAGTGCGAGAACTGAGTGTCAGAGCCAGAAGACAGGGTGTTGTCTGTAACTAACTGATGGAAGATATCTTAAAAATGACAAGAAAACATGAAAAACAGATCCAACAGCTCCTAGATGATGCAAAGAAGAGGAATCCAAGATTAATTGGAATTACTAAAAAATCAGAAGATAGCACAAATGGCATTAAGAACCTATTTACAGAAATAATAGCAGAAAACTTTTAAAACAAGAGAAAAGAAATTAACATACAGATAAGTGAGGATAAAGAACCTCAAATAGCCATGATCAGAAAAGAAACTTTTCTGAACATCACACCATAGTCAAAATCCCAGAAGTTCAATACAAGAACAAAATCTTAAAAGCAGTTAGAGAAAAGCAACAAATCACTTATAAAAGTAAACCCATTAGAATTACAGGAGACTTCTCAACAAAATCCTTAATGGCCTGAGGAACATGAAGTGCAGTGTTTCAAGCCCTAAAAGAAAACAATTCCCAACCTGGACTGATATATCCTGTAAAACCATCTATCAAAATGGCTGGAGAAATAAGATAATTTCCATGATAAAGAGCACCTGAAGAAATTCATGACCACCAAACCAGCACTCCAAAAAGTTCTCAAGTATGTCCTACTGTTCTGCTATAAAAAAAGCTAAACTTGAGTCATTTGTAGGAAAACGGATGCACTTTGAGACCATAATCTTAGGTGAAATAATTCAGACACACAAGTTTAAATATTACACGGTTTCTCTTACTGAGAAACCCAAATTATAAAGAGCAAAATAAAAGATAGATAATAGGGTGTAGGGAGATAGATCTTTCACCAATGTGAAGAGGATCAAAACATGGAGGGAGAAGGGAGGGAAGAGAGAGAAAGGGGATCAAAAAAGGAATTAAGATATGCACTCCACACAAGGAGTGCAAACATTATGTACTGCAAATATGTACTAATAAAAAGTAAATAAATTTAAAAAACAAAAATGCAAGTCATCAAATGAATGAAAATATAAATCTAACCATGGGCTCATGTCAAAATTACATTAAAAACTTCTGTTAAACAATACCAAAGAAAGATAGGTACAGTAGAAAATGTACAAGAGACTTGAACCAGAAGTTCAAGAAACAGACATCCAAATGCTTACTAAACAGAAGAAGTTTCTCAACTTCACTACCAGGCAAAAAATGCAAATTAAAGACACAACGAGTTCTCACTACATTTATCAGAATAGCTAAACTCTAAACAATAAAAATTCTCACATTCTGCCAATGGGAATATAAATCAGTCAGCAATTTGGAAAACCATTTGACAATATGGAAATCAGACATACATACATGGTATCACTCAGAAATTCCATTCCTAGCTAGGTCCCCTACAAGTGAATCAGGAAACAGGTACTAAGTATTCAGAGTAGCATTATTTAGGGAACTACTGAAAACAATATGTGTCCATAAAAATAAATCCCTGGGTAAGTCATAATATGCTCACTACACCAAATACCAAAAAGCAATGAAAATGAAGAACTGTAGAAGGGATTGGGATTATATGAACTAAAATTTCAAAGACAGAAGAGTCCCTTCTCAGTTAGATGCTGACCTGCTCACGGGCTGCTTTCTTTTCTGAGGGCATTTGCCAATTCCTGGAATGTGCAGAGCACAAAGCCTCATTCAAGCGGAGACTTAGCCAGTAAAGTTGGAAGCAGAGAGAGAAACCAGAGGAGTCTTGAGGGGTTCCTACAACAGATTAAAAAATACGGGAGCTCAGTTTTTTAGTACAGGGTATTTTCTACAACATACACTGCTGAATATGTTTTTGCATTTTTTTTTTACTTTGTTTTGTACTGTTTCCAGATTCTGTTTGCTAATATTTTGTTTGGAATTTTTGAAATACGTGTCCTTGAATGAGACTGCTGTAAAATTTTCTTTTATTATAGTATCTTAGTCTGATTTCAGTTTCAGAGTTTTCTAGCCTCATAAAATGAATTAAAAAGTAGTCCTTTTTGCGGTTTTCAGAAAAGTCTTAAAGCCCTCCTCCATAAAGGTTTGGCAGAACTCATTAGGAAATGGGCTGTTGACTATGTTGTTGACTAGTGCTTTCTTGTGAAGATATTTTAACTACTGCCTTGATTTTTTTTTTTTTTTTTGTGGTTACCGGGGGTCGACCTCAGGACCTCGCGCGCCAGCAGGCGCCCGTGCCGCTGAGCAACATCACTGGCCCTTTTTTCGTATGCGGGTTCCGGGAGTCGAACTCGGGCCCTCACGCTTGCCAGGCAGGTGCTTACGCCGATGAGCCATCTCATGATTTTTTAATAGTTATGGGAATACTAAGAATTCTCATAGTTTATTGAGTTATGCCTTTTTTTTCTAGAAAATTGTTCATTTTGTTTGGGAGTCTTTGTTCATTAATATAAGTTTCTTCACAGAGATTTCTTGCTGTCAATTCTTCAATGTCATAAAATTTCTCTGGCCATTTTATTATGGACATTTTCAAATATACTCAAAAGCTGAGCAATTAGTTCCAACTAGATTAGTAAGTCACTCTATAACTATTTCTGCCTTTTCAATTTTACTTTTTGTTCTTCAGATTTCTCTTGAGGAAAATGTACTATATTTTTAAAAAATCTAACTTGATTATCATCTAATGAGAGAACATAAACTCTTTTTTCCTTCTTTTATAAATTTCTAATTTCATTTTCTTCTATAATTCTGAAAATTGCATACTAATTTCTACTAATTTAATGGTTAATACAAGCACAAATACTTTGAAACATTTAATTCCTACCACACCCTTCTTCTTGCATGCTAATTTTGCCATATATTCATGTGGTATATCAATGTAACTATTCAAATCAATGTTAACACTTATAGCATCCACTCTTTTTTTCCAGATTGACTTACATATTTCTCAGATTTCTTGATCACTTGTTCTTGCATCTCAGAATTCTTTTGTGGGCACTTTACTTTCTTCTCCAGGAATATCATACATACCAACTTTGGCAAGATATAACTTGCATACTTATTGTCTAAGACTTATAAGAAGTTACCACAAACTTGGTGACTTAAAGCAGTGGAACATTATTCTCTCACTGCTGCAAAGGACAGAAGTTTGAGATCAAGGTCTCGGCAGTGCTGAGCTTTCTCTCAAATGTCTAGGGACAAATCCTTGGTTGCTTCCTCTGACTTGTGATGTCTTCTCACAGTCCTTGGTTTGTGGCAGCATCAGTCCGACTTCTGCCTTCGTCCTTCCAGTATGTTCTCTCTCTGCCTCCCTGTGCCTTACCCTTTTATAAGGCCACTTATTGAGCTTGAGGTCCACCCTAAATCCAAAATGGCTTAATCTTGAGATCCTTGCCTAATCACATTTGAAGAACCCTATTTCCAAATAAAGTCACGTTCTGGGATTCCAAATGAACATAAATTGGGGGGTACACTTTTCAACCCTCTACACCTTCTATATAACTCACCTGTTCATATACAAAAAGTGTATAAGTTGATGGTTTTGGTATGTTCAGCATTGTCTGACCATCTACACAATCAATATTAGAATATTTTCATAACTACTGTGAGGAATCCTGTACTCTCAAATACATCTTTTGAAATTTCATTTAGTGAGAAACTACTGGTTGCACATTTTTTTCAGTTTATGTCTGAAAAGGTATTTTATACTATTTTTTTAATTTAGCAAAGTTTACAACTATAGGTTGACATTTATTTTTCTCAGCAGTTTAACAAAATTTTATTCCAATATTTCCTGGATCTGTTATTGCTAGTGTACTTGCCATTTCTTCATAGCATCTACCCTTTTCTCTCCTCTCCTCTCCACCCCTCCCTCTCCCCTCTTCTCCCCTTTGTCTCCCCCCTCCCCTTCTCTCTCTCTCCCTCTCTCTCTCGCTCATCTTTTTATTTTTAGATTTATGAAGTTTCATTAGGATGTATCCAAGTATGACTGGAGTTCATTGCAATTACTGAATCTCTAGATTTGTGTACTTCATCAAATTTTAAAAATTGTCACTACGTTTTTTACAAATTTACTTCTCTTTCCATTCTTTCTACTCTTCCCTTATGGAGATATACATAAAGGGGAAAAATCAGATTCTGGTTGGCTCAGCAGATTGCTGTGTCCTGATTCCATTTTTAGTAGAGGGGCTTCTCTGGATGAACAGTTAGCCAAGTCACAGACATGCAATTTTAGGCACAGAAGAGGTTTTGAAAAGCATGACTTCCTCAGTAGAAGGCCATTTTCATGCCATCAGAGGGAAATCTCAAAGCCCAAGTCTTACTGAGAATGGCCAATATAGTAAGCCATCTTTTCATATTAAGGACTGTGTTAATATATTATAAGTGAAAAAGTGTGTTACTTAGAAAAGGAAGTCTAGAATTAATTGCTTTGCCTATAGATAAATATTTGGATTTGGCAGCCAATCTCTACTGATTATTCTCTTAAATGTTCCAGGGTAAAGGTGCTACAGAAATCTCATCAGTCATACTTTGCCATTTTCAAAGAAAACACATATTAATTGAGCAACAGTTGTACCCAATCCCAGTATATAATTCCAGTTATTTTATGCATATTAGTAATGCTTTCTTAGCATTATTTCTCTTATAGTGAACAAAACTTAGTCTCAGAGTAAGATAATATCTTACTTATTATGCCAGAGATGAATTCCTAAAATAGAGGACTAAAAAAAATTTTACAAATCCAAAATCTAAATGGAAACTGTGTCTTTGTCATAAACTTCACTTAGGATATTTGAAAGCTATAATTTGAAAAACAGAAATCAAATACATCCAAGAGGTACATCCCATTTGTTATAACATTTTCATGTATATATTTCAATTTGTTCCCTTTACATAATAAAAGATACTTACATATGTTAGGCAGAAGTTAATGCTATATTAAAATGTTTTTCTCCTGTATTTTCCCTCCCATCTTTCCAAGGAGGTAGATGGGCTTTTTTAATATCCTTCCCTCAGTGTGGCCATCACTGCCAGAACTGCCCACAGAAAGCCCCTGAATAGATTTAAATGGAAAACACAGAAAAGGTCTTTCCCAACCTGGCAAGTATCAATTTCAAGTCCTGGAACCCAAATTTTTGGTCTAGTTCACATGCTTCCTAGAGAAGAGGAAGCATGGTCTTTTATGGAAATACCACGTTTCTGGGTGCTGATGTGGCTGGAAATATGAAAGGCAATGAGCCTCCCTTCAGCCTGGCAGAAAGGTCCCTTTTCAGGGGCTGCCAAGACCCCCGAGATTGGGTGTGCTTCTGTCAGCTACTAGGGAGACAGGGCAGGCTGCATCTCTACACCAATTCCTTGTCTTCGTGCATTTATGCCCTGCACTGAGGCTGCTTGGAAATAAGTAGTCTAATTATAGTTCTTAACCCATCCTCAAGCTCAAACCAGACCCCACTGTTGGTCTGAGTGGTCAGGAATATTTGTAAGGCTTGAAACAAAAGGTACTCAAAGGTAATCTTTTGTGAAAGTCAGTACTCATCAGAGATATCATGCTTGCTGTCCTGGAATTTCTTTCAGGGTATTCATGTGAATCTTTGTCTGTTTGGAGGAGTTTTCAGACAAGCTGGAAGGGAAGAGAGTTTCAGAAAATCTACATCCTGCACCTGGGCAAAAACCCATGGTAGGCGGGAAGCCCATAGAGTTTTTCTCTAGACATCACACTGAAACAGAAATGGTAAGTGTTAAGAGTCCATGGGTGCTTGTGCTATGAGCAACAACCACAGTGGAGTAGAGATTTGACATCCTGCTTCATTTTCTAACCACCACATACACCTTCTGGATTTCTAGGTAATCCTGGAGAGATGAAAGTGTTCCAACCAGCATTAACCTTGCATTCTCACCCACTTCTCAGACAAACCAGGTTATGGCTTAAATTGATTTAAAGGAAATTAAGTAATAGACTATTTCTTATAGAACTATTAGGTTTAAGTATTTATAATTTATTTTTCAAGCTGCAAAAATTTCAAAAATATTATTACTTTCTTATAACATACGTGTAACTATATCCAAAAGCGTGTGCACACACACACACATGCACATGCAAAACAGGGGCACATTTCCCGATTTCTGTTTCTCCTTTTCTATGTGTGTGTTACTCTTCATCTATTTTTTTCCTTTCCACAGTATCATATTTAGTATATTCTTCCCCTCCATGATTATGATTCTTTTCTCTACCTTTTTCACTTTCTTTAGAATAGAATTCATAGGAACATTTATAAATCCACTTTATCCACCCTGTCCTTCATCTCTACTTCTTCTGCTACCATTGATAACCAGCTGCACTATACTCATCTTTGGCTGTGGTGTAGCAAGCATAGCTGTGTCTCCTCTTCTGCAGGGGATATTTTTTTCTTTTCCTGCTTTAGAACTTTAAATAGCTAACAAATGAATTGAAAATATGTAGACTTCTTTTGTGAAAAGTTTAATAGTGAATTGAAAGAAATAAAGTTGTCTACAGTTCAGTGTAAAGGCAAATGATGTTTTCAGCACAGGACAGACACGCAACTTTCTTCTCGGAAGGAAAGAAGTCATTGGAGCAGGCAGTGCTGAATATGGGAGAAAGAAATCTAATTCACTACTGGAGGCAAAAAGGAGTGGTACCAAGATATTTTGGAAAAGATGGTAAATTTTTAAATTAGAATAAAGAGAATTACTAAATATGCAGAAAATTTTTATGCAAAATACAGTAAAATTAATTAGATCCATAACATTTGCCTTGCTCTTCTCAGTAAAGTAAGGAGGTCGTATCACTGGCTGTGAGTGAGATTGGAGCTCACCAGCTGAAGGTTTGAAATAAATGGTCCAGGAATTTTTAAGAAGTAATAATAGGACCGAGGATGTAGCTCAGTGGTACAGCGCCTGCCTGGCAAGCGCAAGGCCCTGAGTTCGACTCACGGTACAAAAAAAAAAAGTAATAATAATAACAAGAGGAATCCAATGTATAATACCAAAATTGCAATATAATAGTTGTGGTCTTCCGTGTTCTTTCGATTAATCTCAGTTCTGTCATATCCTCATACTTTCTCCATGGTCTACTTCCAGAACCTTTGTTCCATCTGCTGCAGGTTTATTTGCCCCATTTATTTTGATCTTTCTATCCACTGGTTCCTCTATATTCTTTTCCTCCTTCCTTTCCTCTGTGCACAAAACGAAGTTCCATTGGTTTCTTTCGTCCTCAAGAGCTCCTTCTCATTTTCTTGCTATGCCTCACATTTAGTTCACTTTTCCTTTCCCTCACTTCCACTCCAAAATCTGTAATTTACCTGTCTTAATGCCTGAAGCCAACTCTACTGTCCCCTCACCTTCAAGTCCTAGCACCCTGTCTTTATTGGACCCATAGGTCTTACCATCTCAGTTATTTAATTTTCCTTTCCATACTGTGTCCCTAAAGATAAGCCCTCTCTTCCCGTCTCCTCTCTTCTCTCAGGGCAGTCACGAGCATTTCATAACCATGCTTCCTTTCTCGGAGGCTGCTGAAATCCCACCTTTTAAAGAAGATACTTGCATTGTACTTGCCTTTCCTTCTATACCAAAATCTCATTACTTGACAACGAGGCGGTTTCTGGACAACTAGATGGTTTCATAGTTAAAGAATATTTAGACCTTAAACATTTTCTGCCCTGAAATAATATATGTCTTGTTCTTCAGCCCTGTCAGTTATTTTATTCAAACTGGTCTCCCATTTTTCCTGAGAATAGCAATTTTTTAAACAGACTTTAGCAGCTCTTATCCAGCCTTTCTCTCCCAATGATAAAGAATAATCTTCGCACTTGGTTGACTAAATGAATTGCTTCTAAATCCTCTAACATACTCTAATTCCCTCACTCTGAAATCAGAGGAGTAAAATATAAATTCGAACCCCAACCCATTTGTACCTGCCGCTTGTGCTGTAAAAACTTCTTTCTCTGTCTAGGGTACATTAAACATGGCTTCAGTTTCTCTGATGCATCTGTCCTCAAGAGATTGAATCATGTCCCCATCCCTTGAATGTGGATCCATCCTCTGACTGCTTTGACCAGTGGCATGTGATGGAAGTGAGCCCGTATTGGTTCCTGGGCTCTGACCTTGAGACTGACAGCTTTCACTTCCTCTCTTTTTTTTTTTTTTTTTTTTTTTTTTGGGTACCGGGGGGTCGACCTCAGGACCTCGCGCGCCAGCAGGCGCCCGTGCCGCTGAGCGATATCACCGGCCCCTTTTTCATATGTGGGTTCCGGGAGTCGAACTCAGGCCCTCGCGCTTGCCGGCCAGGCGCTTAAGCCGCTGAGCCATCTCACTGGCCCTCATTTCCTCTGTTGAGAAAAAAAAAAAAAGTCATTCACTGATTCAGAGACTAACAGAAAAGTCCTCTCTTAAGAGAACGGCCCAGCAGAACATAGAATTCCAGCCATACTTTCTAAGGACCCAGGAACATTATTAAAGTTCTACCCACCAGCTGTGTAACACTAAGTGACCCCAGGCATTGCCATGTGGAGCAAAAGGATTTTTCAACCATTTGCCTAAATTCCCAAACCACAAAGTCATGGGATGTGTAAAACCTCTATTGTCTAGAGTTACAGCATTTTGAGATAATTTATTATTCAGTAGTAGAATCCAGGTTTGCATGGACACATGCAACCACCACTCATGCACAAATAAATGAAGTGGGTTTGTTCCTCAATGATCTTAGAATATATGACCATTTTACATATAGAAAAGACAGTAATAGCACTGAGGAGTTAGTATAGTAAAGATTACGGGCTTTGGAATCAAACTTTCTGGTATAGAAGTCCACCTTTGTCATTTATCAGCTGTATATCCTTCAGAAGATGAATTGAGCTTCAGACAGTGTCTAAATGGACTTGCTACACTGCATTCTGGACCATTAGAGATAGATGGAATCTTGGGACCATCTGGTCCAGTGGTTTTCAAACCATGTTCCTGGCAGTTCTCTGATGGAGAAGATAAGAGATAGAACTAAATTCTGTCCCCACCAAATAAATAATTTCTTTATATATTACACCCAATATTCTTCATAATAAAAACCCCTTGAAAAAATTTTGATGCTAAAACAAATATAATGCAGAATTGGTCTCCAGATCTCCAATTTCAAAGATGAAGAAAATATCATGAAGAGTAATGTCTGCCTAGAATTTCTTTTCTCACTCACTCTCCTCACAAATTCTTGTTCATCCTTCAGTTCCCAAACTAGACCTGACTTCCATCACAAATATTTCTTGCACTTTAGATGTCCACATCCATCATCATTCTTATGCCCTTCCCAACGTTTTTATCAAAGTACTTCCTGCTACATCTCAACAGTTTCAAGATCCATATTTTTCCATATTGTAATATTTCTGAAATGAGAAAGCATCGTATAACTGATAACATTACAATCAGGTAGAAATCATGACACAGCTGTATGAAAACTTTCTGCTGGAAGTTTCTGGTGAAATAAAATGCATCAGAGTATCTGAGATTCATTGAAATGCAGCTTCTTTGTAATATACTTGCATGTTTAAATGTTTGTTTTCTATTGAGCCAGAAACTATAAAATTGTCTTTCTCATTCATAGCTCCAATCCCTAATACAAAACACATTCTCAATGAGTATTTGTGAGATAGTCCAAGAAAATTATATTTCCTACTTTAAGAATGAGGAAATTGATTAAATATTTCAATAGAAAAGAAACAATAACAATTCCAGGGAGTCAAAATTATTTACAGGTTACGTATAATTTCTTTAATGGTGGTTTAATATTTGACACAGAAAAATAAATATAGTGCAAAGAAACTCATGCTTTCAAATACTGTTAATGGTTTCATAAATTGGTACCAACTTCTAGAAAGCAGTTTTCCCAATTTTATTAATAAGGAAAATTTGGATTGCAAATATGAAAAACTGACTCTGGTTCAATTTAAGCAAAAAATGACTGAAGGGATAATTGTTGAAGGAATAGTTGAAGGCCTACTCTGTGCCAAACCTAAGGAGCGAGGTTGCTTGGCTTAGTCCTCTGTGACCAGATTCTGGAACACTATGCTATTCATCAAGAGAGGTAAGGAGGAAGAGTCCTTCTGTGATATTCAAAAAGGCGTGAAAGAAGGGGAAGAGGTGACTCTTCTCTAGTGAATGCCAACTAATGGAGAAAAAGTTATAGAATGAGAAACCTATTTTTTTTTTAATTTACTTTTTTTTGTGTGTGTGGGTACCGGGGGTCGACCTCATGACCTCGCGCACCAGCAGGCGCCCGTGTCGCTGAGCGATATCACCGGCCCTTTTTTTCGTATGTGGGTTCTGGGAGTCAAACTGGGGTCCTCAAGCTTGCCAGGCAGGCGCGTACGCCACTGAGCCATCTCACCGGCCCTGAGAAACCTATTTTATAAGCCAGAGTTATAAATCAATTCAGGCAAAGATCATCTGTTGTCACAAAAACAATTATTTGTGATCCTGTGAAAGAAAATTATATACATAAATCTCAGAGTATCACCCCCACAAATTCCTTAAGAGCTATGGAAATAAGAATATCTCTTTACAATAGAAAAGTCTGGCAAGCTTCACTTTCAGCTGATAATCAAATTTAGCATCAGCAATGATGACAGCATTATTTGCCTCTTGACAGAATAGAATAGTTTTGTTTAAAATTGTCTTTGAGTATTCTTGAAAAAATATCTGTTTGCTATTATTGCAGAAAACATAAGCAGAAAAATAACAAAAACATTATCTTTTTTTTAAAGTTTCACTAGCCAGTCATGATAATATGAAATATTTCAGTAATTCTACAAATTCTCTTCCTAAAAGTTGACACTAAAAGTATTTGCCTTCTTATCACTGTTTTCCTCCAAACATTTTTATTCATCATTGCACCATTATTATCTTTGTATATGTTTGGAAAATGATAAACTCAAATGATACTAAACTAAATGCTTTTACTTTAATAAATAATACACTATATAACCAAAGAATTGATTGATATTAAATATTCATCTCTAATTACAATATTATTTTAGAAAGATGGATGTGTTCATTGCAGATTCAATGTCTGAACAATTTAAGGAATTTTTTATTTTTTTAGAAGTTCCACATACAGCAATGACTAACCAAATTATTTTGTATCAATACACATACTGATAACAACTAGATAAAATAAATATGTGAGGCTAGAAATATTAATAGTAACAGTTAATAATAACAATCTTATGTATTAATCTGTTTGATTATCCTAATGCATGATATAAATTTATCCCAAACTCAATGCATTTCCATGTCATATAGCCTTGTTACAACTGTCAAACAGCATAAGGTGAGCATCCATTTAGTTATGAAGGGCCCAGACTAGGAACTCAGCTGAATCAAAGAGAACCTGATAGAGTTTGGGATAGTAAGGAATAGAAACTAGAGAATTTCAACTAAAACAGAGTAGTCAGGAAGCAACACCTGGACAGAATCTAGAGTCCAGCCCACAGGGTAAACAAGAACCAAATTAATAATCAGGATAGTAATATCTGACCCAATTCCAGACTATTTCGTTGCCATTCTTTGGAGATGTACTAGGATCCACAAGTTTTCATGATCACAAGCAATGATATCAAGATGACCATTACTAGGACTATTTTATGAAACAGTATAATATAGTATAGATAAGGCAGAGTAATACAGTATAATATTTATAAAAAGTATTAAATAATTAGGGAACTAAAACCTTGAATTTCTAATCTGTCAGATTTTGAAATATCAGCCCAGTTTTAAACTCCATTTCTGCACCCTTACTCATTAACATTCCTCTATGTATATCTAATTTTTATATCTACATAACCCACATGATACCATTTGTTAAAAGGATATTTAACAGACTTAGACAGAAATTATCATGGCATTACTCTTCTTGCCCAGTGGGGGATCTTTTTCAGTTTAGACTCAAACTGCGAATTACTTTCCCATCCCAAAATAAATGAAATAAAGCCCCTCACATTGCGACATGTATGTGAAATACAAAGGCAATAGACAAAGAATTCAAAAAGGAGCCAAAAGCTGCAGTCCAGTGAAAGGGATTGTTAAACCCAATCTGCTCTGCTGTGGTTTAATAGTGTCTGCATTTTTCTGCTTAAAACCCCACAAAATGTCTCCTAAGACTGATCCATATTCTATTTTATTTTCTTTTATTTTTTTGTAGTTCGTGTATTCTCTAATTCTTCACCTACGCACTGTGCTGTAGAGACTGTAGAGTCTGGGAGAATGGAGCTGCTGAAACCACCACATAACAGGGAGGGAGGCAGGACAGTGTGTCTGATCTGTCTCCTCTCTCATTGGCTGGCCCAACGTCGAGCCAAGGCAAGGAAGCCTAGGTGGCATCATTCATGGAAATTATCTCCTGACGTCAAAATGCCACACAGAGTGGACAAACAGAAAATATCCATTATTCTGTCCCACTTTTCTCCCTAATTATCTGACAACTCTTCTTAATGACCATTTCATTTTCTTCAGTCTGGCCATTAAATGTGGAAAACTATAGTCTCAGTGCTAGGCCGTCCCGTCTTATCACCCACTCTCTGTCCTCAGGAGCATTCATCTGTATCTGCAGTTGCAATTACCACCTGCACACCCATGACCTATAAATCAGTGCTTACAACCCAGATCTTTCCCTGAACCTGAGATGTAAATATTCACATGCCTACTGGACATCTCAAGCTAAATGTCTCAAATCTAAAATGTGCAAAAGAGCCTTGATCTCCTCTCAGTGGGACCTTCTCCTACTGTTTTCCCTCTCCATGTGTGACTACACCAGTCTGAAAGCTCTGCAGTCCCAGAATCTTCTCCTCCACATTCCATACAGAGTGCATTACTAGTGCCCAATGGATCTATCTACTTTGGAAAATCTCTCAAATCTATATACTAGAACCACCAATGCCCACCTGCATCTGCACTAGAACTATCATTGCCCATCTCACTCTTATCTTTAATCTGTCTCTTATTTAGTAGTCAAGGTGATCCTTAAAGGTAATCGTGAGTCAAGGTATTTTACTGCCATGCATTAAGGTCTTTAATCATTTCTTCATCCCTAATCAGAATCTTTACCACAATATATATAAGTCTCCTCCAAATCATTCCGCCACCTTATTCCTTCTCATTCTGTGCTCTTGCTTATAATTCCAACTCTTCCCCCAAACCACAGATCAGACAAGCTGAAATTGTTCTGGGGGAAAACCTTTCTGCCCCTTTCCCAAACTAGTATGTGCTTTCACAGCACTTTGTACCTTTCCTTTGTACAACTTATTTCTCCTTGGAAATTTATTGGGGGTGGCTAATTGATTAATATTCCCTAAACTGGATAAACTATAGGATCCATGTGAACAGGTCTGTGCCTACCTTCTTACTACTGTATTCACAGCACCGTGCCTAGTGACTGGTACATGATCAACAATGTATTTGCTAAATAAAGATGGGAAGAGATGCCTGGATAAGGGAATAAATGAGTCAATGGAAGTAGTCAAAGCCAATCCTACAGCTGGAAAACACTGGGATTCCACCTGGGAGGTCTTGGGTGGAGGCTAATAGTACAAGTGTAAGATGTGAAATCAAATGTAGAAACCAAATTTTTAATGATTTCAAGATCTATGTAAATTAAAAAGTCTGTTCAAGCAATCCCTTGGGTGAAACCTGCCTCAAGGCATGCTGGGACCTCAACATTCCCAGCCAGATGAAACGGGGAAGAACTCTTGCCTGCCTGCAACTTACTCAGCACATTAGTATAAGGCCTGCTGTGAGGTTAGGAGCTCAGGAAAACAGTCCAAGCTGTTTAAATTAATGCTTGGGTGCTGAGAGTTGACAGAGAAGTTAACACAGCACTCAGTTTCTTTTACAAAGAGTTGTCCTGCAGGGGATTTGCCATACCTGTCCATCAGCTGTAAAGGCTTTCCAATCAGATAATGCACATGAGAGCCTGCAGAGAAGCGGAAAAAGAAACTGGTCACACTGCTTGTCTTTTCATGGTTGAGTGCTCTTATTTCAGGGAAGCTGTTTTGTGCATTTAAATATTCTGCACACCAATGCCAGCATCCTCTTTTCTACTTCCAAAATCTTTTGGAGCTGTTATATAAACCCAGTCTACAATTCAAAATAATCAGAAAAGTTATTTTTAGAAAGAAAACACAGTTTAATCTTTTAACCTAAAGTGAAAAAAAAAAAATCAAGAAGGTTGTTTTGAAAATAGTACAATGATTCTTCTGCATCTGAATATAACATGTTACCATGGGTAAGAAACAAAATGTGCAGCTAATGACTATAGCTTAGAAGGTAGAATTGTTAACCTGAGTAGGTTCCATGGATATAGGGATTTGGAAGTTTTTTAAATGTCATAACAACTGGTATTGGGTATCATCAGATAGTTATGTTTTATCTCTCTACAGAAAATATCAAGTATTAGGGTCCCTGGCAAGTTGGGTTTTGTTTATTGGTTGTTTTGTGTAACTTTGAGAGCTTTTACTCACTTTTTAATGATTGTAATATTTCCACCTTGATGCATGCATTTGTAGTTCTTTGAAGAAACCGACTGGGCTGGACACATGCAGCATGCATACAAAGAGTGAAGGAAAGAAAGAACAGACCCAGGAAATGCCTTCCCTCAGAAGCAGTATAATGCCAAGGCTCAGACTTGACTTTGCAGTTTTCCAAACTTGTCCCTGTTTCCAATGGCAACTGTGAAATACAACCAGCGGAGTGTTTCACATTTAGATTGCTTTTGCCAGTAGGTTGTATAATTAGATTGAATGTGCTTAATCTCTCTTAGAGCTAAAACATGAAAAGATTTCACTTAATAAAAGGAAAAAAAAAACAGTGGAAAGTATTTGAAGCCAAAGAATTTGTGGATTCCTAACATCAATACATAATGTCCTTTCCTGATTTGGTTTTAGACATTTTACACTGGAACTGCTGCATCTAATGGTGAGGTCTGTAGAAGAATTTTTTTGTGGTTGCTTCTTATAGTCATAGCCAAAATGAAAAAGGATTGCATCATAATATCTCTCATTATAGGGTTAGGAAAAGAAAACAAAGCTATCCCATTCAGCAAACCTTTTATGAGGATCTGTAATGCCAGAGCATTAGTGTTTGGCCTGATGGGGCAAAAATGAATCAAAATCCTGCCTCTGTGTGTTTGCAATTGATTAAGTCGAATTTACTGTTAAGAATAATAAATAATGTAACTGTGAGGATTATGCCAATCTCATGATTGTCAAATTTCCTTCATGCTACAAGAATCAGAGAAAACTTGGGAGAAATTACCGGTTGAGTTGAGCATTAAAAGAAATGAACACATGCACAAAAGCAAGAGGCACAAATCCCCTCAACTAAAATTCCACTAAAACAATGATCAAAGTAACTATTTCAAAAATAATAACAGCCTGAGTGTTTTACATTTTATTTATTTATTATTTTCAGGTAAGTTTAAATATCAAAACTCTTTCCAATCAGGAGAATTCCAAAAATCACCTAAACTAATACATTTATTCTCATCCTACAACACAAGTTAGAGACGTTGATTTTTGTTTTCTTTTAAATTTTAGTCATATAGATTTTTTTTTGCCTCAGGTGAGGGTTACGTCAGGATCAAAAATGCTAGATTTCACAGCTTCACTTGTCAAATTTCTATCTATCTCATCCTGATACATCAAGTCCTTCCTCTTCTGCATAATCCATGTGTAGCTGCTACTAGTGGGTAGCATTTCTGCCAACATGCTGAGGCCCTTTCTCCCTTCAGACCCGTGCTCTCAGCAGTCTCCCCCACCCTCCCACACACACACACACACACACACACACACACACACCATTGTCACCACAGAAGGAGGAATAAAACTGAGCCTCAAGCTAGCTCCTCCTTGTCATGAAACTATCCCCTGAAAACCCACAGAGAAATGTGTTATCAGGAGGGAGTGCGTGTTAACCCCACACACTTATGATGAGTTTGCACTTATAAAACCACTCCTTAATGACTGACTCCAAAAAAGAAAGTGTAAGCCACTATTTAAGGGTCCAATCTCTCTTCAACCTCAGAAATAGAAAACATGTCCCAAAGAATACATTTTTCAAGGACTAATTTATTCAGTTAGCTGTCTTAACAAATGACAGTACCCATTATAATCGTATATGTCTTATTTTAAAATCAAATTCTCTGGGAATGAAAGACCAGGCACCAGGATTCAGATCGCTCTCAGGAAATCTAATGTACGTGCCCCAACAGCACGGGATTTTCCTGTCATCCAGCCCTCGTTCACTACCACTAGCGTCCACCAAGTGCCTGAGCGTGGTAGACTCTTTAAAAACTAGTAATTATTGCTATGATTTGGATCTTAACTGTTCCTTAAGTCTCATGTTTTGGAGGCTTATTTCTCAGGGAGGTCCTACTCGGAGGTGGCGGAAACTTTACAAGGCGGGACCTAGTAGGAAGTCTTTACGCCATTGGGGGTAAGTCCTTCAAAGGGACTCTGGGTCGTTGTTTCCTACCTCTGCTTTGCTTCCTAGTCATGAGGTGAGTGGTTCTGCGGCAACACACACTCTCTGTATAATGTGTTATCTTGCCAAATTCTCAAAAACAATGGCGCCAACTTATCAGGGGCTGAAATCTCTAAAACTGTAAGCTAAAATAAAGCTTTTCTGTCTGTAAGCTGACCACCTCAAGTATTTGTTATAGTGTTGAAAAGCTGACTAACATGATTACCATTTTACTCTTTGGTTCAATGAATTGAATTGTTTTATATTACACATGTAAGTGAGGACATGCAGTATTTGTCATTTGGCTTATTTCACTTGGTATAATGTTCTCCAATTCCATCTATGTGGTCAAATGACAGGATTTCTTTCTTTTTTTCAGGACTGAATGGTATTACATTGTGCATATACACAAAATTTTCTTTATCTATTCATCCACTGATAGAGAATTAGGTTGATTCTGTAACTTGTTTACTGTGAATAATCTCGTAAAGAACATAAACATTCAGATATCTCTTCAACATACTAATTGAAAATCTTTCAGGTAAGTACCCAGAGGTGGACTTGAGAAGAATGAAGAGGTGGTAATCAAAGCCTCAGTTAAATAGGAGGAAAAAGTTTAATTTTTTGAGTGATCTGTTCCACAGCATGGTGAATCTAGCTAATGGTTTAGTAGGATACATTTCAGTGTTCTGGGAGGGTGAATCTCAAATATTCTCAGCATACTAGATGTCAAATGTCTAAGGTGATGGATGAGTTGGTTGGCTTTATCTATTCTTTCTACATTTTATTTAAAAAATTGCAATGTCATTTTGTACTCCATAAACAGGTTCACCTATAAGTTGTCAAAAATAAAAAATATTAATCAAGTGATAACTAAAATACCACCAGATTATTTAACAAGAGGAATTAACTGACTAATATAACAGAAAAAAACTCAGTAGAGTAAGAACACTCATTTTAAAAGTCTATAATATAATTCTGATGACATAACATAAACTCCCTCACTGTCACAGCTGAGAATCACTAGACTGGACGGTAGGATGTCACAACTAGAAGAGCCTTAGACAGTACTTAGTAATTGGCTTTCAGATTGTGTTCTTCCAAACCCTGGGCTTCCCTGGTGAGACCTCAAAGATGGCTAATGGAGATGAGAAAATCAAGCAAGCGGGGGTTTCTTCTGCGCCTCTCACTGAGGAGCTCTGTTGTTACTCATCCATTGGACAATGACCTGGTGAATATACATGCTTTGCCAAGTTTGTGGTTGGGCTAAACACACAGGAATGAGAAAAACAAATGCTCTTCAGTAATTTTCACTTGTATGTGCTTTGTTTCTTGGGGGTTTACATGAAATTTCTTTTGAAAAAGTGTTCTGCTTAGATGGTAGAGGAGATTTAGATCTAATTCCTCACTTTATAGAAACTGAGCTTAGGTGAATTACAGAACTCATTTCATCAAAAAAATGGCAGAACAATGACTGACACTATTTCCTATGACACCAAGTTCAGTAGTTGATTCAAGTAATATTCCATACTTTAGAAACAGGTTCTACGGTACTCCATTGTATATAAAAAACACACATCTTCTTTATCCATTCATCAGTTGATGAGCATTTGGGCTGTTTCCAAGATTTAGCTATTACAAACTGGGCTGCTATAAACGTGGGTGTGCATATAGCACAGTGATATGACGTTTTTAATTCTTTTGGGAAGATACCAAGGGGGGGAATAGTTGGGTCAAATAGCTCTAGTTTTAGTTTTTTGAGGAGTTTCCATATCCACAGTGGTTGCACCAGTCTACACTCCCACCAACAGTAGAGAAGGGTTCCTTTTTCCCCACAGCCCTGTCAGCATTTGTTATTGGTTGATTTCTTGATGAGTAGCCATTCTTTCTGGGGTGAGATGGAATCTCAGTATTGTTTTAAATTACATCTCTCGAATGACCAGTGCTGTTGAACATTTTTTCATATATTTATTTGGGGTTCCTACTTCATCTGAGAAGTGTCATTTCAGATACCCATTTTTGGATTGGATCTTTAAATTGGGGGGGATTGATTTTTTTTTCCTGTTCTTTATACACTCTGGATGCTAGTCCTTTGTCTGAGGAACAGCTGGCAAAAATTTTTTCACACTCTGTGGGTTTTCTCTTCACTCTGTTGTTGATTTCTTTTGCTGTGCAGAAGCTTTTTAATAAAATAAATTCACAGTTGTTGATTCTTTGTGATATTTCCTGTGCAATTGGGTTTTGTTCATAAGGTCTTTGCTTACACTTATGTCTTCTACCTATTCTCTCTTTCAGAAGATTTAGTGTTTCTCTTTTAATATTTAGATATTTGATACATTTTGATTTTAGTTTAGTGCATGGTCTAGATTTAGTCTTCAGCACAGGAAAGCTAGTTTTTCCAGCACCATTGATTAAAGAGACTATTTTTCTTCCAGTGAAGGTGTTTGGCTCCTTTTTTTGAAGATAAGGTGGCTGAGTGTATTTGGAGGTGTTTCTGCATCTTCTACTCTAATCTACTCAGCCATAAAGAAGGGTAAACTTGAGACATTTCTAGGTAATTGGATGCATGTTGAGACTATACTCTTAAGTGAAATAAATCGGACACACATGTGTAAATACCACATTGTTTCTCTGGTGTGAGAAACCAAAAGTGTAAATAAGAACCAAAATGTATAACAGATATTGTGAAATAGGAAGAGAATGTCCAAATGAGGAGGGGAGCGGGGTGCGGGGATGAGAAAAGAAGGAAAAAATGGAAACAAAGCTTTTGTAAATAAGGAGGGGAAGAGGGATTGAAGGGAGGGTAGGGGAATGGTAAAGAAAAGAAGAATCAAGATATATCACGTACAGGTACAAATTCCCTGTGATGAATGTGATCATTATGTATATCTAAAATGTACCAATAAACAATTAAACAAACAAAAGAAACAGGTTCTGTGAAGAAACTGAACCACATGCAACAATAGGAGAATGCCTGGCCCTTCCAACTGCCTCATGGAACAGACAGTCACGCAAAATGGAATTGCCAAGTAATTCCATTGGTTGCAAGTAAGTGAAAATCCAACTCCAACTGTATTGAACAGTACAAGTGAAAAATCCAGAAGTAGGTATTTCAAAAGGTTGATTCATATAGTATAATAGAGAATATAATTGCTACCTTTTGTTCCACAGCAGTGTTTCTTTACTGGTATTTACATTTCCAGCAAGCATTTCCCTTGAAGTTTCAAGAAGATCTCTAGAAAGCGTGTTTCCATCAGAAAAGAAAAGTCTACTTCCCAACAAAGTCTTCCTGGTTTTGACTGTCCTAACTTAGCTACATCTTTCTGGGCCAATGTGCTGATTGGCTTAAAGCCACTGAGGATCACACAAAACTGGTATATTAGTTAGCTTGTAATTGCTGGAAATACTTGACATATGCAACTTAAAGGAGAAAATGTTTATTTTGGCTCAGGATTTCAGAGGTTTCTGTCTATGATCATCTGCCTCCAAGGCAAAAATAGCATGGTGAAGGAAAGCTGCTCACCTCACAGTAGCCAGGAAGTAAGTGAACAGGAGAGAGCTAGAGAGAGAAGAAAAGAGCTGGCACAAGAATATACCATTCTGGGTTATCTCCCAATGACCTGGTTCCCCCAGTCAGGCCCCACCCCCTAACAGCACATTCATCTCATTAGGCACTCATTAACAGATCAATCCATTGATGGGGTTAGCACCTTCATGATCCGATCATCCTCCCAAACCCCACCTCTGAACATATGAGCCTTTTGGACAACATTTTTGATCCAAACCATAACAGTTGAAAAATTTGACATATTTTAAGAAAAGAGGATGGAAGGAATGGGTGGAAAGAGGAACAAACTTCCTAACACATTATATTGGCTATTGTATTGTATCTAAACATAAGAAAGCATCCCAGTAAGCCAGTGAAAATTCTGAGAGATCTAAACTTTTGGAGTCTAATGAATATATAAATATGAATCCTAAAACATTAAAGATATAGTTTCAGGATAAATATTCTTCAAATTATTTATGGGGTAATATTCAAATAATCAGTATAAACAATGTAGCAATACATGTTTTACTTATCCAAAGGTCCTTTGCCCTGGTTATGTAGGAGGAGAACAGCATTGTCACACAATGACCAAAGAAATGCCTTTCATGATCTTCCTGTCTGATGAATGAGTTAGTGCCTGGCTGAACTGCAGAGCACAGGAGCATTGGCTCCTCCTTAGCACAGCCCAATAAAGAATGTACCCAGGAATGTTTATTCACTGTTTGGTTGACTCCATGACAAAGTTATAGTAACAATAGTTAACGCTGCAGACACAATGCGCTTTGCGTGTCTTAACACATTTATATCCTCACAATAACTCTATGAAGCATTATCCTAATTTTCAGAAGAGGAGTAGTTACCACAAAGAGGTTAAGTAATTCTCTTTGCATGACTTTTCTAAATGTCATTTCTATTTTCATCTATCTAATATGATTCACTCTGAATATTAAAAGTGTTTCTCAACAATGTTTCTCATGAGATACTTCAAGGGTTTTTTTAATATTGATTATCCAAAAATACAGAAACTAACAATAGCAACTTTCAGTCCTCTCCTCAACTGTTGTGGTGCAACTGGAATTCCCATATACACCCAGTAATAATATAAACTGTCACAACCACATCGGGAAAAAACATGTAATCTAACAAGTTATTTAGCATTTTATGAATCAACTGGTAGATTACTTTCATTGTTTGGATTTTTACTTATTTGGCTGTGGATAATATCTGGTTCTGAATGGCTCCTTTGAGACATCAGATTTATTTCTGTTGCCACCCAGAAAACTGGGCCTGCAACTCTCTTCCTGTTCACACAATTAACATTGCCTTGATCCAACTTTTTCCCAATTCTCCCCATTCTCCTCTCATAGCTCCTTTCTTATGTTCTGCCCTAGGCTCCTCCAAATCTGGTATTCAGCGTCACTATGATTGCCCCTTTCCTTTTGAAGAGTAACTTGTCCTCTCCCTCCACTTGACGGACTCCAGTCATTCTGAGTTAACATTTCTCCTATCCCTCTACCTTGCCACAACTCATCCCCAGGCAGTGTTTCTCTAGGATCAATCCACCACATATTTTCAGAGCTCAGATGTTGGAAAGCCAACTAAGTTTCTTGGCAATGTCTTGGTAATGTCTCTCCACTAACAGGAGGCATCGCCCGGCTGTACCAGTATGGGAGACTTGGATATGGTAGTCCATAATTTTGGATCTAGCATAAACCATGGCCAACATAATCAACTAAAAATTTTGTTTAATTGTATTAAACAGCACAGTTTCTTATCAGAATCATATATAAGTCAACCCTTTATGCTTTCTCAAAATTCATTAAAACATATCATAAATATTATCTATAAATAGAATTACTTGGAGCTATTTTTTAAATTTGACTAAGTGTCATATAAATATTATCTATAAATAAAATTACTTGGAGCTATTTTTTAAATTTGACTAAGTGTCACAAAAATATCAAGCAAAATTAAGCAGGAAAGAAACAGGATTTTAAAGAAGCAGATTTTAAAAAGTATAGTAATTTTCTATTTAACAGCAAAAAATACATAAATTAAAAGCCTTATAAAGTAGGTAATGGTGCCATCAAGGTATTTACTTCTTACATGTTTGTCACAGTTGAAGCAAAACAGAAAAGAAGACAAGAGTATTTAAGATATCATTGTGAAGTACTACTTCTACTTAATAATTAAGATAATAAGTGCAGGGCCGGTGAGATAGCTCAGCGGCATTAGAGCCTGCCTAGCAAGCGCGAGGTCCTGAGTTTGACTCCCGGTACCCACATATGAAAAAAGGGCCAGTGATATCGCTCAGTAGCACAGGCGCCTGCTGGCGCACGAGGTCCTGAGTTCGACCCCCGGTACCCACAAAAAAAAAAAAAAAGATAATAAGTGCATAGGAAAAAGAACATTTTTAAAAAAAAACTGTAGAAGAATACACAAAAGCCAAATACTCAGCTCTTCTTAATGGACTCCTTTTGCCACAGTCCCTGTGTGTTTTGATGTATGAAAGAAAACATGTGTATGAAATCCATTTTTATATGCACTAGAGTCAAATTTTTAAAAGAGATTTTGCTCTTCTGTAAATCACACAAAATTTGTGACATTTTCTTCTATTCCTGGAGCAGAGATAAGATAATTTTCTTTCCAGCCATTATTTTTCCATTAGTGTAGATGAAGTATGTGTGATTTATTATGATTCTCAGCCTCCTAGAAGGTAATGATTGCTCTGTCAGCCACGTGACACATTATGTTACATAGTGTACATGTATTGTCTATTCTATTTTATATATGTATTATGTACATACATACAATTATGTATGAGTATATATAAAACCAATATTTGTTAATACTTTTTTGGTTCTTTGATAATTCAATTTAATATATGCAAAAAAAAAAAACAGGTTGAGAGGAGTGGAGTGGAAAACTGATTTTCTCACAAGACTCAGCAGAGGAGGGAGGGGTACTTCCCAACAAAAGCAGACCAGCTTTAGAGAATGACTATATTTTGTAACTCAATCTGTTTTCATGGCTCACCCCATTCTTTAGCATTGCTTCTCTCTGTACGTATTGGCTTCATTCTCTCCTGCTATGCTTCCCCACAGCAGCAAGTTGGCTACACACATCTTCAGATTTATATCATTCTAGTCAGTTAAACTCTGATAAAAGAGAATCTTCTCTCTCCCGGTGTCTGCTTTTATAAACCTAGTGCAGTCTGATGCATTCTAGCAGTTCTCAGTTGGCAGAGGACACCAGAAATGCATCATTTGGAGAAGCATTTGATGGCATGACCTAAAGAAGTGGGCAAGAATGATGGCCAGATAAAGCAACAGGCACCTTGATCACCAGTGTGGCAGGTGCTTTTGGTGTCCACTCCATATCCTCTCGATCTTCCTCTGAGTCCACCTGCTGCTGTGATAGGCAGTTTCTGATATACTAGCAGCTTCCTATCTAAAGTTCTTGACTGTCACCATTTATCTGCCTGAAGGCCTCCACATCACAGGAGCTGGAGCCACCACAAGCATACAAAACACAAAGTGCAGGTGGACCTCCTGGGATAAAATCACCTTTCCCCAGTCAAAGGTAGGACATGTTAGGTAATATCCCACCCTCCCCATTGTCCAATGGGACAGTTGCCAGGCATGTTCAGCATGGTTTCTCAGAATGTTCCCAATGGGATTAACTTCAGGAGGCTACAATAGTAGTTGGCAGATGAATACACCTTTGATGAGTTCTTTTTTTCCTTACTCTTTGCCTTGGCTGTCTGAGCTTACATCCCAAATACACCAGGTCTACTTAAGTCCTGTATCAAGAGTAGATTTGGGGAGAAACTAAAGAAAGACAATCAGCTTGTCTATTCAATTCGCCAAAAAATAATTGCATTAAACACTGGAAATATAACAATAAATAAGAAAGGCAAGGTCTCTCTGGGACAGAATTGCAAATAAATTTAACCTCTAATTATAGTTGCCACCATGTTATTCTCATATGTTTATCTTTTTTGTTTGTTTGCTTTGTTTTGTTTTTATAATTTTATTTTTATTGGTACATGTTTGCAGTACATAGTGATTACATTCTTCATGGGGAGTTGTTACACATCCTAACTCTTTTTTTCACCCTCCCTTCATTGCATGTGTTTATCTTGATACCAATTAACATAAGGAGAATATGAGTCCAGTGTGGGAGTGCACACCTGTAATCCCAGAGTTCTGAAGGCTGAGGCTAGAGGATAGCTGTGCTAGCATGGACTGCATAGAGAGTTCAAGGCTAGCCTGAATAACATAGTAAGACCCTGTCTCAGAAAAACAAAGGGAGGGGTGTGATTATATAGGTTTACTCTACTTGTTGGTATAGACATTGACTACAAAGCAAATGCATTTGAAAACATTTAATTTATTTATTCATGTTTTTCTTTGTCATATGTTATAAAATTAGACCTTAAATGTCACTCAAAAATTTTGTCCCCAATTCCAAGAATGAATCAGAGTTAGGAGTGGTATAAATGGGCTCTGGCTCAGCCTGTCTCTTATCCCATCTTCCTTGCATCTAATTTCTCGTTGCCCACCTTCAGGCTCAATTTTCACTTTATATTCTAGCACTAATCCTAATCTTCAGCAAAAGAAATTTACATAGTACTTGCCCAGAACTTTGAGTCTTAACATGAATTTACCTCTAACCACAAGTGGCAAGGTCAGTAGCAAAACTGGCTGCAAAAGTGCCAAACAGGGAAGAGCGAACCTGCATCCCAGCAGTCTTAGTAAAAGTCCTGATGTTCACCATGCTGAGTCCAGCTCAAGTCAGGGGCAACACTCTGATTAGTTAAAGTCATTCCGGGCTCAGTGTAGGGCATCCAGTAGGGTAATCAGTTAGTACGCAGTACTTATACTGGGGACATTTTAAGCAAAATATTTTCAAAAAAAATTGTGCAAGGTGATGAAACTTTAGATGAATAAGCTTTAAGTTTCCTTCTAAATGGGAGATTTAAAATAGGTTTAAAGAGTTTGCCTGTGGTTTATCTGTTTACTTAATTCCATACTTCTAAAGTGTTTGAGAACAGTTTGGTTTTTTTATAATCTTAAACATCTTCTCTGTAGACTCATTTGTATCATTAAGCTCATTTATAACATCAGGAGCTTAACACTAATTTTATCATAAAGGCACAGAAATATTCTATTGATGAATTATGAATTTTAATTTTATGAGTTTTATTATATTAAGCAATGAGTACTTAACAGGAAAAATATCACAAAAACAAAGTATTGAGTTTTTAATATTTATTGTTTATAAAAAAGCATCAAAACTTTCAATATCAACTGTTTTATGCTATACAAAGTCTAAAAGTGAGAAACACAAATTTTTATATGGACTGCAATGTAAATACCAATAGCACTTTACCAAAAAATAATCTTTACTTCAATTATCACACCTAAGGCAGTATGCACATATGACAGCAGCACATTCCATACACATGTATTGCTTACACGGACAGCACATGGGTTTTGCTTTCCTGGACTTTTTATAGGACATACTTAACATCTCACTGATCCTGCTGTTTTGTGAGGAAGTTCTTATTATATTATCGAGTGCATAGTTAACAGGAGCATAACATGTAAATAAAATAAAATATTAAATTCTTAATATGTTTTGTGTGTTTAGAATAGACATCAACATTTTCACGTCAGCTGTGTACTTGCTTACAAAGCCTAAAAGATAACATCAGAAATAAATTCCTTTATGAATTACAATGAAAATACCAATAGAACTCTAGCACAGAAATAATCTTTGCTTCAACTGTCACACCCAAGGCAGTCTTCACACATGACAACTGCATGTTCCACGCACACGTCTCACTTACATTGACAGCACGTGTGTTTAGCTTTCCTTTCCTATGTGGCAGCCTCATCACTTCTCTTCTCTTCCTGTCTTGTCAGGTGCTTCCTACTATATTGTACCACATGTACTTACCAGGGAAATAAGATATCAATAAAATAAAATGTCAGATATGTAATGAATGCTTAGAATAGACATCAGCATTTTCACATCAACTGTTTACTTACTTACAAAACCTAAAAGATAATATCAAAAACAAAATCTTATGTAAACTACAATGTAAATACAAAAAAAAGTCTACCACAGAAATAATCTTTGCTTCAACTGTCACACCCAAAGCAGACTTCACAAATGACAAATGCATGTTCCATACGGAAATATCACTTACACTGATAGCATGTATGTTTTTTTCCTATATTTTCTTGTAGAGCACAGTTAACATTTTTTTTGTTTTCCTGGTGTCATAGTAGATCTTTGTGATGCTGTGCCTGCCTACTCATCTGTCAGCTCACCAATGTGCTCCATAATTGCTTTGCATAGTTCCCTGGGCAGAAACATTTTGTTTTTCCTCTGCTGTAAATGATTTCTTATGAGCTCCAGTCCCAATCCTCTAAGAAAATTTCTCTGTGATATTTTACACTTGTTATTTTCTTTGTAAACTGTCAAAGTATTTATGCCACATGTTTAGGATCAAGTAAAATACAACCATTAGCCAATGGTTTATGTTTCAAGTGACATAATAGTTGGTGCATAAACTCATCAACAACATCTATTCCACCTTTAGTCTTGTTGTAGAAAGTTTCCATCTCAGGTTTCCATTCTGTCAAAGTTTCCCTATCAATATTTCCATCGTGGTGAAATGTTGACATCAGCAGTACAAGTTTGTTTTTCTTTGCCATATACAAGGCAAATGTTATATCTTTCTGAAATCCAAAGATTGTATTACAATTCTCTGTTTTGAAATTGCAAAATTTCATTTGGAATTTCTGCTTTGTTCCTGTGTACAATTGCTGCACTGGTCAACTTGTGCTGTGTTAGCAAATGTAACATCAATTGGAAACTGGTAAACCAAATATCAAATGTCACATTCCAAGTAGCTTGGGAGATGGAAGCAACAAGTCTGTTCACAACATCATTCAGTCTATTACTATATGAATAAAGACCTGATGGCTGAGTTCTAGGATAAATGTCTAAATTGAAAGCATAATAAGTCTTCACATTTATAAGAGCATAAATTTTTATACTATATTTTGATGCATCGCTTTTCCATAAGTCCTTTATATTCCTGTGATCACCATTAGAAATCCATGCTAATTACAGCAGACCTATGAATGCTTTCAGTTCTGTTGTAAGGTGGCATAATAAATACGTTTTTGAATATGGCTATTGGTGCATGCAGAATGTTTTAATTGCTTTTCAGCTTTTGTGTATTTCACAGCATCTGGTAGCATTTCACCTGTTATAATTTCCAACATTGAATGGCAGTGCTGGCATTCTGTCTAATATATTTCACCCCTGTCAAGGTCCTCACTATATTTTCAGACCTAGTTCTAACCTTGGATCATTCCATTTGGTTGTGTGGCCATTTAGCAACATTTCAACTTGTCAAATATGTACTCACATTGCTGTTTTGTTTATCATCTGAATCAAAAAGGTCTGTATTCCCTGTGTCTGTATCAATTGATTTTTGCTCCATTTCACTGTCACAGGAACTTTGGCTCACATGGCCAACATCAGTCAATATCATCATCATCATCATCATCCACCCATACCACTCTTCTGTTATGAAAGCATATATTTTACCATAATGGATCATCTTCATCATCTATGCATGAATAATCTGATGATTCACTTTTACCTCCTCCAAAACTTGCAAATTGGATTTTTCATGTGCCAATGTACTGAATTGGGCTATTTCTACCAGAAAAATCAAGAGAAACCTTTTTTTTTTTTAACAAATCCTGGAGTGGTGTGGGTCTATTGGACCCTCTGTGATGCTTGGGTAAACATATGCAAAACCAGTTTGACGGAGCATAGGTGGGTAAAAATCCCATTTTGCCACTTTTGCACATGTGCACACACCTTGCCAATCATCATACTGAGTAGGTAAACACATAGATCGCTTCCTATATCCCTCAGAGAAAGGTGCTGAGATGCACAACCAGCTACTATTATGCTAAAGTACAAATTTACAGTACAAAAGTCAGAGATGGGCCTGCTGGACCCAGTATTATGCTTCTATTCCTTCACCCCTCAACCTCTTTTAAATGGTTCAAAGACAAATTTCACCCTATGTCCCATTTGGTTATTATGCATTATGAACTAGCCAAAGCCAAATTATTAAAATTTTAGACCACAAGTAATTAGCCCTTACAACCAGAATTATGTGAGTGGCTGATGTATATTAGGCAGATTCCCTATCCCAAAGATTATGTCTCCCCATCAAGGTAAGTAGTCATTTCTAAAATGTTCCTTTCTTACATCTTTTATTAAGAGAACCAAGAAAGGGAAAAAATGTAATTAATGGACCAAGGATATAACTCAGCTGTAGAGTTCATGCTTCACATCTAAGAGGCCCTGGGTTCAATTCCTAGCATCAAAAAGAAAAAAAGAAAAACAAAACAAAAAGCACATAATTAAAGACAATATGCTGTAGTTATTGGCTCTTTCAAAATACTATGATTCTTCTCTTTCAAGTTCTCCATGTTACTCACAGGTAATTGATATGTTAATTAAAGTAATTTGGTGTTTGTGATTACACATTATTCAGTAAGTTTCTTTTTAATAGGATATATTGTATCAAGAATAAAATATCACCTTTTCTGTGAAAAAAGAAAGTAAAACAGAATTTTAGATCTCAAAAAGATGTTGAAGATCTTCAGATGCAACATAGATCTGAAAGATTTTCAAGGGTATTTCTAAAAGATTTAATAATTTCACTAATTTAATAATCCTCTGCTGTCTCCTGAAGATATAAATCTGTCTTTTACTAAAAAAGTAGTCATATTTGATGAGAAAGGCCAGCCATATTTTCACACTCTTTGCTGAGAAACAAATAAGAGAATAAATACAAGGTCAACATACCATTTAAGGTTAGCTGAACAGGCAATCTTGTAACCTTGACATATTTTTTCCTATTTGAAGATGGAGGTACTTTCTAAAGAAACAAAATATTTCATTGTTTGGCGAACAATCTTTTTCTCCTTCCTTAAACATTTTTCTCTTAAGTGAAAATATTAATATTTTTTGTTTCTCATAGCATGAAACTAAATGGCATACCAACTTACCATACATTTCTTTAAATTGTATGAGTAGTATTTTTTAACTACTCTCAACAATTGTTAAAGTAAATATTGAAAAAAAGTGCGGGTCTCATCTTCTTAGGATTTTTTAAATTACTACTTAGCAGTAAGAAATGTCACCTTCAAGAAGTCCTATTGGATGTAGGCTCTGTGCTCTCATAACACCTTGAACACAGTTCATTGTGCTGATGTCTGTCCCAGTGAGATACCATTAATACTTCATATACAAATATCAGTAAGCTGTAACTCTGCACCCTGGGACATCATAGCATTTAATCTGGCTTCTGACGTCTCTGCACTATTCGTGAAGATTGCAAATTAACAAGCATGGCTTAAGAAAGGTTTTATATATATTGTCTTTGACTCACATAGTATTTTAGAAAAATTTGAACCAATATTTAAACTGTGAGTGATTTCATATGGATCTCAGGATTTCAGTTGCTTTTCAAAAACCAGGAGATCCAGCAGCACATGGCCTGACTTCTGAGGCATTAATCAGCTGCTGCTGAACAGTAGCTGCCCCTTTACAGAGGGCCTATGCCCTCCAACTTACTTCAGAGCCTATTGCTCCCAATTAGTCTCCCGGACACTAAGGCCACAAATCAGTTGACATTGATATTTGTACTGCTTTTCTTTTCACATAGGAATATTTTTAATACTCATGTTTTCATTTTGTTTTATCATCAAAAAATAAAAACCATAGACAGACTTATAGAGCCATAAGATTTTTTAAAATATGGTAACATGTTTTATTTACCTGAGCAATTTCAGTAGCATTCTGGCTAATTCATTCAATGCGTTCAATTCTGTGCTCCAGGAAGTAACTAACTGGTCTCCCCAGCTCTCCTTTCTCCCTCAAATAAAACTATACCTTGTATACTTTTGGTGTTGTTACTCTTTTGAAGGCCTTAGTGGTAGTAGTAGTAGGAATAGTAATAGCAGTAGTATGAAGAACAATAATAGTTGATTATCTACTGAATGCTAATGACAAAGAGCTATCTTATACTCTTCTTTGTACTCCACTTGCTTCAAGATTTAATTATTATGGTAAACACGTTAAGTGGGAAAATTCTTCTCAACTCTTCATGGACTCTGATCAATTCTATGTAGACACAAATTTTTAGTGCCTTGTTTCACCCCTGTACCACTCATCCCTCCTCTCTTGCTCAGGGCTTTCCTTTTGTTCCTGATACTGTGGATCCCTAAACTACCACATGGTATAACCCAGAGCAGAGGATTCATGCCCTCATCAGACAAAGTTTCTCCATTTATGGATCGGGGTCAGTGGATGAATTCTTCCCCTCATAAGTTAGAAAAACACTTTCTACTTGACATCAGGGTTCACCCAGCTCCATCACATATTCTCACATTGTCCCACCCTTCTTTCCATCTCATTCTCCTTTCCCTTCACCTCTGCTCCCTAAGATTGCACTTCTTAATAAAAGTAGTAGTACAAACATGCTTGCCTCGGGCCCTGCTTCCTGAAAAACTCCATCTGGCACTTTCTTCTGTACTTCTTTCTTATTGTTTTTTACTTACGTTACTTATATTGCCTTCCAAGTCCACCTGAGTATAATATTTATTTTCTGTTTGCAAGAGGTATAAAACCAAACTCAAGCTAAGTTAGTCAAAGAGATCAGAAGACTACTGGAATATTTCCCATGGCAGGAGGAGAAGAGGGCTACAACTGGGCCTGAGGAAAACTAGAAAGAGTTCTCCCTTCATTTCTTCTACTGTGGTTCAGCTTCTTCCATGTTGTGTGGGAAGTGGCAAACAAGCATGCCGAGTATACATTTCCTGTGGCTCCTACATTGACAGTAACCACTTTTCTTCCCTAAGATTCAGTTAGAGAATTTCCAAGACAGAAATCTAACTGATCTGGTTTATGATGAGTCAAAAAAGAGGGAAGGAAGGCCACCAAACACTGACAGGGTATCAAGCGTTCACTCCCAGGGGAGTCTTTTTGGGCAAGGACTCCGGCAGAACAAGGGTATTAACCACCTTGGATCCTAAAAAGCATCATTAAAGAGTGTGGGTCCTAGGAGTGAATGAATTCCCACCACATATCCAGCAAGAGTGCCAGCTCTGAATTCCTCATGGGGCTACTTTCTTTGAACATTTACACAACAAAAAATCTTTTTTTTTAACCATTTGTGTTTCTTTTTTCTTCCTTACTTCATTACAAGGAGACTCTTATTTCTCTTTTTAATGATCTTACTCCTGGTACATCACCCAGTACATTGAAGTGGAAGAATAAATATTTGTTAAAAGAGTGACTTCAAATATATTCAATAAAGCAATCTGGTTCTCATTTATGGACTATTACTACTTTGAAAAAATTATTAGTTCATTCTCAGATTCAAGCAAAGGTAAGCCTTTCTCCCAACTGCTTTATGAGGGAAAACTTTGCCTTTGTCTCTCAAAATGTACCAAATGCTATGTTGGAAATAACTGACATAACAGAAATATAAATAAAACTCTCTCTTCCCTCAGAGTTGAATATTAACTTGTTGATGTAGTTATTTAACTTTTAGATGTATGTTTCTGTATAGTTATTTCCACATGTTGCCCATATGCCAAAATAATAAACATCTTTAAAATTGGCTCCTTCACTATTTCATGTTTCTTTCGGATCCACCCCCATGATGCAAGTGGAAACTGTTCATGTGTATTTGATTACATGAAGCAGCTTGTATATTTCCTTCTATTAATTACAATGACTCTAAAATTTATAAACTATTTCCTTCTCCACTCCATTTGCCATGTTCTCACGATATTAGTTACACAGCCTTGATAACATAAGTGGAGCATAGAAACATTTAAGATGCATAAATAATGGGTTTAACCACATTAATTTTCAGGATTTTATATACAAAATTTCTTTAAATCTCAAAATTTACAAAAGGTTGTTTATATGAGCATTTTAAAGAATTCATATTTTAAGAAAAGAGTGACAAAAATCTTTCAGTCAGACCAAAATGAATGTGTGTGTCACACTGCTATAATCTATTTCACTCTTTAAAGTTTATACCATGTTTTTCTTTTCAGTTGGTTTGCTTGTCATTGTGGGGCTTGAACCCAGGACCTCATGTACACTAGGCAAATTCTCTACCACCAAGCTACACTGCCAGCCCTCTAAACTGTCTTTTCTTTGACTTTTGTAATGAGTTCACCACAATTTTGTCAGTCCTTTATAGTTGAAGGTGGTAGGTGAGATAATGAACCCCACCCACTCTGGATATCTTAAACAAAAATGTAGAGCCTGCTCAAAGCTGGGAACAATAAGCCAGACTCCTTTTTATCATTCTTTTGTCAGGACAGCCCTTTATCATCTGTGATGAAAAGAACCAATCCAAACATCCGGCTCTGGACATCACTGGCATTCCTTGGACCTCTCTCAACTGCAAAAGACCCACTGTACCTGTATCTGTAAGGCTGTAACAAGCTTTGGAAATCAAGAGGTCCAGGGCCTTCATCGTGCAGATGAAGAAATGGCTCTGGCAAGATGAACACTGAAATGAATTGAATAACTTGCTCAAGTATGCATACAAGTTGGTGAAAGAACTTGCATGAATGAATACATATCTTTTCTTGGAGAAGGAGCTCATGGCCTCTAAGGGCCAGCTATCTTTGGCTTAATTACCTACCAACAAAAATTCTGAAATGAAGAAAATATATCTTGGGCTCTTGGTCCTCGCTTCCCTCACTACGTCATGCAGGCTCACACCCAAGCATGCCTGTTTCTCCAGAGCAATGATCTTATGCTTCCCTTTTCATCATCAAAATATCTACATCTTTCAGTCTGCCCAGCCACATCGGTTAACCAGTCCATGCTCCACCAAACATTGATTTAATCCTTTCAGGAAAGTTTGCTTATTTAAAAAGTTTTATTGACCTTTATGAATGATTCTAATGATAGTGCCAGGACGGGATCAGGATGGGCCATAGCCAAACTTTAATAAAACTTCCATAAAATGAAATTTAGTTGGTGGCTGCTTCAGAATTTTTATTTAATACTCAATGGAGTCATTCTGTTGAAAGGGAGAGCTATGGGGCTTTTTGTGACATTGCAATTGCCTTAGCAAACCCACTGTTTTTATATAGATTTGACAGAAAATTTACTTGGAGTGGCTCTGGGGACAATGGTGGAGATCAGGCCAAACCACCCCTTGGTAAATCAACTGACTATTGTATTTTTCAAAAATCGTAGTATTTGGTCTAAGAAGTTGATCCAAATTTTTTTTTCTGAGTTCCACACAAATTTCTGCCTTTCCAATCCTGGTCATAGTCATTTAACATTTTCCTGAAGTAAAAAAATCACCAGCATAATTCACGAGTACCACCCTACAACACATTTTATTACATACTTGTTAAATGATTGCAACAGAAATAAAAATAAATCCAGCTTTTATGCAAAGCTGGCTCAGTCACTTTTCATTTTAACAAATGAAGAAAAAAGGGAAACCTAATACTATATAACTTATACATCTTCTGCCAACTTTGGAAGGAAAGAGTGAAAAGCATTGCTTCATGTATCAGACCAAATATCTGATCTCAGCCTTGGATTCTGCTTAATCCCTCCTGACATATGGCTGATAGTGTCAGGTAAATGTCAGGTAGCATCAGGAAGATATTTGGGGGTAGTGGAACAATTCCACACTCTAAAGCACACAATTATCCATCTCAAGATAGCTAATCTGTCAGATAACTAGAGAAAATTATAAATTCCTTGAAGTTTGTACTTCATCTCATTCATATTATTTTCCCTCTGCCTCCCATCTAGATCCCAGTATAAAATAACTGCTTAATAAATGTTTCCTAAATGGATAAATAAAATAGAGCTCTGAATGTAGTTTATTATCAACTCTTACAAAACTATACCATAGTAAGCAAGCCATTTCTCTAATATATATTATCACCATGGTCCCAGACTATTCTTCTGATATATATATGTTCTGTCTTTTATTAATTATATAATTTTCATAATTTTTCACACTTATGTTTTAGGAAAAATATGCCACTTATATACTCACACTTAAGCTTTTTCATATAATGTAAGTACCTAAAGACTTATGTACATTTTCCATATTTTATTAAAACATACATTTTATTTTAGGTCAATTTTTTATATTCTGAAGTTATTTATAGTATTTATGAATTTGGTATCATTGTGTTACAATAACTTTAAAAATATTTTACATTTAAATATAGTACATGTGGCTGTAGAAACATATATCTGAATTATTCTTCCATGTTTCTGTGAATACATATTTTATATACTCAAAGTTAATAAACCAGCAACTTAAAATAGTCATTAGGGGCTGGTGAGACGGCTCAGCGGCTTACGCGCCTGCCTTGCAAGCGCGAAGGCCCGAGTTCGACTCCCGGAACCCACATACGAAAAAGGGGCCGGTGATATCGCTCAGCGGCACGGGTGCCTGTTGGCGCGTGAGGTCCTGAGGTCGTCCCCCCGGTACCCACAAAAAAAAAAAAAAATAGTCATTAAGCCCTCCTTCGAGCTCCATAGCCCAGAGACAGTCGGGAAAATCTTGTAAGAACAGCTCGCTCATCACAGTATGTAAACTTGATCTGATGGATTTATAGCCATAACTCACCAGTGTGGCCTTTAATCCAGATCCCGAGTTTGCACATATAACTTAATGGCAGAAGATAAAGATGAGCACATCTGACTTTACAACACCACACTCCACCACCACCCTCGAGCTGTCACTCTGGCTTATATTCCCTATTTAATTCTTAAGTCCTTTCTGAAGTCTTTTTATCCCATCTCTTAATATTTTCTCATACTAAAAACTAGATTGGGTGTCTTCATCCAGTGGTTTAACTATTGGCATAGGGGATGACAACAGCTTAGTATTCTCACTCCTCTACCTATGATAGCTAGTATTTTGATCATCTTCATCTTTTTCATAGTCATCATGGTGCCCTGACCATCATCTGCCCATACATGTAGACTAGCTACCCTTTCTCCAAAATTCACTGACCTTCCCATTGCAAACAAAGCTTAATAATGGTTAGAAGCATTAACACTGGATTCAGACTGTTGGGTTGAAATCTTGACTATACCATTTAGCCTCCATTTAACCTTGGACAAATAAGCATGCCAAACCTCATAACAAGGAAATAATGATAGACAGGCAGATAGAAGATAGATAGGTAGATAGATGATAGATGGATGATAGATAGATGATAGATGATAGAGAGATGATAGATGGATAAATAGATGATAGATACATACACACATACTGTACATACATATATACATACACAGATCTTAAAGAATTATTGTAAGGATTATATTAGTTAGCTTTCTGTCACTATGACAAAATCCCCGAGGAACACAATTTAATTGATGAAGAATTTGTTTTGGCTCATGGCTTCAAAGAATTCAGTCTATGGTCAGTCAGCTCCATTGCCTTAGGCTGTGGTGAATCAGAAACATCAGTTGGAAGGACATGGTTAAACAAAAGCTAGTCACCTTATGGAAGCCAGGGAGCAGAGAGAGTGAAAGAGACAATGCTAGTGGGCTTTCTCCTTCTGCTTTTGTTCATTCCAAGCATCCAGCCTATTAATTGTGCCACCCACATTCAGGGTGAGAATCCTCCATCAATTTGCTGTCCTACCTGCCAATCATCTCTGAAAACAGAGATGTGCTTTACTGGAAATGTGCTTTACTAATTTCCTACGTGTTTTTCAATCCAATCAAGCTGACAATTATGGCTAACCAGCAAAAGGATTAAATGAGATATTATATGTAAAGCACTTAAAACAGTAGTGTACAAAATAAATTCTTAAGAATTTGTTATTCTTGGGCCGGTGAGATGGCTCAGCAGCTTAAGCGCCTGCCCGGCAAGTGCGAGGGCCCGAGTTCGACTCCTGGAACCCACATACGAAAAAAGGGCCGGTGATATCGCTCAGCGGCACGGGCGCCTGCTGGCACGCAAGGTCCTGAGGTCAACCCCCCGGTACCCACCAAAAAAACAAAAAGAATTTGTTATTCTTAAATACATTATTCACATTTTTTATTATGTTTTAGGATATATACATGACAGTTACAAAATTGCAAGATATAGAAATAAAAGAAGCTTGAAAATCAACTAGTCAAAGGTTAAAACTATTCAAATAACTACAAGAATAGTTATTCTTGAATAACTTCTTGAATAACTAGAATAAGTTAGTCAGCTATACACTACTGTGACAAAATATCTGACATAATCAATTTAAAAGAAAAGAGGTTTATTTGCACTCACAGTTTCAGACTTTTCAGTCCATTGTTGCTTGGCCCTATTGCTTTGGGCCTGTGGCGACACAATACATCATGGCAGGAACTGTGGCAGAGGAGGATGGTTCAATTCATGGTGACTCGAAAGTCAGGAGCAAGAAAGGAAGGGGCTGGGGTCTAAATTTCCCTTCATGGTCTGCTCCCAATTAACCTGTCCTCCTTTGCCATATTTTAAAGGCCCCATTCTTAAAGGTTCTACCATTCCCCAATAGCACCATGAGCTAGGGACCAAACCTTTAACACATGAGCTTTTCTAGAGCCTTTCTAGATCCAAACTATAGCAATAGGCAACATAACTGATATGACTGACACAAACCTCAGGATAGGGTACAGGGAGAAACAACTGTGGTGACCTGGCTAGAGATCATCTTAACTGCTACTCAGAGTGACGCATATTGCTGTCATGTGAGATCGGGAGCTGATATTTCCAGATATTCCAGTTTTTCAAAAGAAACCAGAAATCCAGACTTGCATATAATCCCCATATATGTGTGTTGACAGCTAATTCAAACTCATATAAAATGTTTTATTGGTTTAGAAAACAAAGAATGAAAGCTTCTACTTAGAACCTATAATCTAACTTCACCTCATTTGAAAACCAAGAAGATAGAATTAGAAGAAAATTGCCACACTCAGGGATATGCACAATCAGTTATTGGCCAATCTCTGGTAAAAATGCACATCTCCCAAGCCTTAATCTCGCAACCTCTGACATCCATAATGTTTTTCCTCCTTTTACTAAATGGTGTAAACTAAATTCTTCATTTTCTTCTCTATTCTCAGGGCCACCATGCCAAAAAGGTCATCTTTGTATCATAATTTTTCTGGGTTTTCTCCTGCTATGAGCTACATTTCTTCTTTGCTAAGATCAGGCTGACTTTCTTAACTTTTGATCACACACATGCCCTAAGACCTTCAAAAATTCTTTATCACTCATTGCATCAGAGCCAAGTGCATTGGTCACTCAATTTTCTGGTCTTGATCTGATTTTTTTGCTTTTCTTAGGACCCTGAAGGTGGCCCACATCCTGGTTGTTCTATGAACAAGCTGAGTCACCTTAGGTGAGTTGGCCACATTGCCTCAGCCTTCCCTAAAGTCAGATAGAAATAATGGAAGAGTGTAATAACAGCATTCACCTGATAATATTAGGGAGATTAAATGAATTAAAACAGGTAAAGGGCAAACACTCTAAAATGCTACTTATTTATAAATATAACTACATTATCTCTTGTGCTGGACACTAAATGTCATTAAAATAGAATTTAAGTAGAACATATCTTGTCCTCACAAATATTTAGCAGGTTATGCACTCATTAACTTTTTGTTCACAAAAAGAGTGAATGAATACAAGAGTAAATGAAGAATCTGTGTCAAATAAACATGTCCATAAACCAGAAATGGAACCAAAATGGAAAATAATAATTGTGTTCAAGATCAATTAGGGGCCAGAGACAGAAGCAAGCAGTGACAGTAGGTGGTTGCTTGGCTTTTACTGGGAAATGGTGACTTAAAGTGTTGCAAATGGGTGATTAGTTAAGGCTGAGGCAACCATAACCAGGCTCACTGCTTACAAAACTGTTGTAAATGGGGTCCCCTTATGGGTAAAAGGAAGATTTTACAACTTTTTCCTGTTGCCTAAGAGGACAGCTTAGCAGGGACCACAGCACAGAGAAATCACAGGTACAGCTTCATGGCCAAGAATAGCCACTGTCTGTTTCTGTGGCTAGACCTCTAGTGTCCTCAATAATACTGAAGAGAGGGGGCCGGTGAGATGGCTCAGCAGTGTAAGCGCCAGCCTGTCAAGCGCGAGGGCCCAAGTTTGACTCCCAGAACCCACATACGAGAAAAGGGCCGGTGATATCACTCAGCGGCACAGGCGCCTGCTGGCGCTCAAGGTCCTGAGGTCGACCCCCAGTATCCACACACGCACACACACACAAATAATAATAATAATAATAATAATAATACTGAAGAGGAGGAGTCCCAAATCGCCATTATGAAAGCTACTTCTGGTCTCTGGGCACAGGAACCATGCTAAAACAACTACAAAGCCTTAAAGAAGGAAAGAAAAATAGAAAATAAATAACCAAATCAAAATAAGATAAAATAAACCTCACTCAAATTGAGCCTATGAAACAAAATTCCAAAATATATGAAGAAATCCAATGCTAGAAAATATGGACAGCAAAATCAATAACCAGAACATGAGTTCAGTAAGATGAGCTATAAGAAATAGTCTGAAATCATATTCAGAATTTTCATGAAGGAATAACATCCATGTTAAATGAACAAGAAACTCTGAAGTAAGACATGAAAAAATGAAACAAAACAGTATGTCAAGGAACAAATAATTAGAAATACTGTCCATAAAAACATAGTCCCTAAAATAAAAAAAAATTAATAGTTATAGTGAAAAAAAATGGTGTGCTGAAAAGAATTATCTAAAGCATTCACCTAGAACAAAGTACTAAGAGAAGAACTTTTTTCTAAATACAAAGAAAAAAAAAAGGGGCTGGTGAGATGGCTCAGCAGCGTAAGTGCCTGCCTGGCAAGTGCGAGGGCCCCAGTTCGACTCCCGGAACCCACATACGAGAAAAGGGCCGGTGATATTGCTCAGCATCACGGGCGCCTGCTAGTGCGTGAGGTCCTGAGGTCGACCCCCGGTATCCACAAAAAATAAAAATAAAAATAAAAATAAATACAAAGAGTAGTTAAGACAAAGAAATATTAGATCCAGAGGACCTAACTTAATGAAAGTTCCAGAAGGAAAGATGAGACAGATTGATGGAGCAGCAATCCTTAAAGTTACCCTGGCCATAATGTTTCCAGAACTGCAGGAAAACAAGAGTTCTCAGATGGAAAAATGCTAAGTATTAAGAGCAAAGAAACATACCTACAGCAGCACATTATTGTTAAAGTTCATTAAAGACATAGAAAAAAATGTAAGAAAAATATGTAGAGAAAAGACATTACTTGCAAAAAACAGATAATTGGAATTATCACCAACAACAGGAGCTAAAAAGCAATGCAATGTTATCTCAAGTGTTTACAGAAAATCTGGAATTGTATACACAGCCAAACTACTTTGTTTGCAGGTGGAAGCATAGAAGAAAATACCTTACATATTCACACAATTTCGAGGTTCCACCCACAGAACCTCACTAAAACAACTGAAAAATTATACCTATACCTACTTTCTATTACTGGATGGCAAATTTAATGGCTTAAAGCATCACATATTTCTTATTTCATAGTTTCTAGAATCAAGGAAAGAAGAAAAAAGGAAGGGAGGAAGGAAGGAAGGAAAAGAAAGGGAAAAGAAGGAAAGAAAGGAGGGACTGATGAAGCAAGTGAGCAATGTAGCACAATTCCAGTTATTGAAACTGGTTGATGGGTATATGGAAGTCATTATACTATTTTCATTATACTATTTTCACATTTTGGAATATGGCTGAAAATTTTTATAATAAAAAGTGGTTTATTTATGTAGAGAATTATTCTGGGTCTATGGTGGAGAAAGATTGGAAGGGACTCTATAAATATGAAGATAGCTATGGGCAACTGCAGTAAACTAGGCAGGACACAGTGTTTTTGACTGGGACAGTGGCAGCTGAGATGGAAAGAAGACATGAAAAGTAAGCCACAGATATGAGAATCTGCTACAGTGGTGTGAAAAAGAAAAGTTTAAGGAACATTAAGAATCACACGTAACTGCCAAGCTTCTGGCTTGAACTTCTTGTGACAGGAAAGACAGGAGAAGGTTCAATTCTGAGTGAAGATAGATGCAGGGGAAATTTGGTTTTTAATATGTGAAACAACCAAGTGAAGTTACCTAGCACATGATATGAAATCTGGAATTTAAAAGCAGGATTGAGGTTGGAAGTGGTATGGCATGGACGTTATATAAATATTATATGAAACCATGGGAATGGGTAGGAGAGTTTAAGATAAAGAGAGAAAAGGGCCAGGATAGGGTCCTAGGGAATTTAAGCATTTACAAGTCAGCACGAGGTGAATTTTCTTAAAAGTGGCAAGGAACAGGAATGCCTACCACCCAGATCTTTGTTTCCAAATACCATTTATTCATTAGTTAATTAGATGTAATTAATTAACAAGTAGGGTGGACTTTTAATCCAGTGTGGCTGGTATCATTATAAGAAATGACAGAGACACACAGGAGAATGTCTTGTGACAACAGGCAGAGACTAGAGTTATGCAGCTGAGAGCCAGGGAACATCAAGGATTGCTGGCAACCAACAGAAACTAAGAAGAGATAAGGAGGATAAGACTCCCAAAGAGCCTTCAGGAAGAGTATGGCCCAGCTAACACCTTTATTTTAGACATCTAGCCTTCAGAACAATGAGGCGAATTTCTGTTGTTTTAATTTCTGTTAAGTCATCTAGTTTTTGATAATGTACTGTAGCAGCACTGGGAACCTGCAGGGACTCCAGTTGGCCAAACTGGGGAAACTATGAACATTAAAATAAAAAATGATATTAATGGATTATAGCTCATTGAATAAAATAGGAATCGTGAATCCAAAGAGATGTAAGTAAATGAATACGTTGGAAATTTAATGAAGAACAGAGTCCTAACTCCCAACAAAACCCTTATAAAATTACAAAATGAAAAAGAATAACTTTGCAGTGGAGAAACTTAGCTGGCACCACCTTAATTAAGTGATAAAAGTGAAAATCCTTAATGCAACACACTGAAATCATTTGATAGGCTGTAATGGAAAAAGCCAAGTGTCATTTCAGTGATAGTTCTGCCAGTGATGTATAACCTAAGTCTAGTCATGAGGAAACAGATAAACCAAAGTTAAACATTCTACAAAATAACTAGTTGGGGACCTTCAAAAGTGTGAATATCGGGCCAGTGAGATGGCTCAGCGGTGTAAGCGCCTGCCTGGCAAGCGCGAGAGCCCGAGTTCGACTCCCGGAACCCACATATGAAAAAAGGGCCGGTGATATCGCTCAGCGGCACGGGTGCCTGCTGGCGCGTGAGGTCCTGAGGTCGACCCTCAGTACCCACACACACACACACACACACACACACAAAAAGTGTGAATATCATGAAAGTGGGAAAAGGCTGAAAAATTGTTCTGAATGCAGGAGACTAAAGAGATATAACAACTAAATGGAACACATGATCATGAAATTGATCCCTTTACAATAAAAGACAATTTTGTTACAACTGACAAACCTGGAATGTATACATGTATCAGTTTCCCAAATCGAGCAGCACTATTCTGTAATATAAATGTGAAGTAATAAAAAAATTTTAAAGCTTGAATGAAGTCTGAGGTTTAGGTGATAACGTATCAGGAAATACACATTAAAATATTCAGAAGAGATAGGGCATCATATTTACAAACTTTTTCTTAAATGGTCCAGAAAATAAAAGTTTCTTGTACTTGCAACTTTTCCAAGAGTTTGTGACTGTTAGTTTTAAAAACTTTACCTTCTTTATATGAGGCACATTTTGATATATAGTATAAAATATCAAGCTCTGGAGGATGTAAGACCTCTGTCCAAGGATTAATAACCAACAAAAAAGAAGTTGAGACACATATGCATACATACCTGTTAAATCAAATTGACCCAAGTCAAATTTGACTAGAAATTCCTAACAGAATTATTACCACCCATATATACCACCATCTACTAAGGAAAGTTTAGACCCCTTAAAAAGTAAGTGTCCTACCTTGATTCAGTGTATTTACACTGTTGGCTTTATGAAGAATTCTTTATGCTTGAATTTAATCCCCTGGTACCTGCCTAGGGTGGAATTAAGATAACAGTTTTTCCATTGGCTGTACAAAGTACATTTGTAAAGGAATTTATTAGCAAAGAAAAATGGAGCTCCAAAAGCAGAAATAAAGAACTCTGTTTTACACCCACTCCACCTGGTTCCAGAAAAAGCAGATTTACTTTACATGTATTATCCAGAGCAGCAATCATCTGATAGAGAGCTATTTTCTAAGAGAGAAAAAGCACCAGAAGTAAATGTGTTAGGATATTTTTCGAGTCCTTATAAAGTAGTAGAATGAAATGATCACTAGAGGGCACAGCTGGGTTATTCTCAGACATGACTATAGAAGGAAATGTCTCAATTTTATATCTAAAAGGGGTTTATACTATCACTTTACTCTTGAAGTACAATAGATAAATTAGTTCATTTCCAGGAAGATAGAATTGTTTGCCTGATACAAATGATTTAATGGTGGTGGAAAAAAAAACGCCCCAAATTAAGACATTCTCTCATTTCTGGATTTCACAATCATTTACCCTTTTCTTCTGGTTCTCAGGTCATAGTTATTATATTGTAACACTTCAAAGTGAATAATAATGTCTACTCGTTTTAAGTTCCACTTCACTATTTTCATTTGTTTTGGTTTTTCCTAACTGCTAGTCAGCACTGCAGACATCATTGTCTTTCTGGGATCTTTCCATTTATTTTAAAGCTTAACTTTTTATTAGGAATTAACCTTGAAATATGACCCAAAAGACTCAGTAACTCAGAAAAATCACTTCTATGCTATTCTTACTACTGAATGCTGGTGCTTTGAAATCTCAGTGCTTAATATTCTGTAGAATTTCCTGATTTCAACCATGTCTCCTGTTCTCTTACTCAAGCAATAATGAGTAAGAGTTTGCATAATGGCTCCTGCCACTTTTAGCAGCCTGTGGTGTGGATGTGTGGAGAATGGGCTACATACAGGCCCATTGTCAGAGCTGTGTACCCTGTGGCCACCCACCAACACCTCCCCGCCCCCACAAACACACTGTCTCGAATACACCTTTCTTAGCTCCTTCTCAAAAATAACCCAACCAAAAACGCTGGAGCCCCTGAGCAAAGTAGCAAGGGAGAAGAAAAAAGTCAAATATAAGTAAAAGAAAAAGATATACATATAAGAACTTTGTAATCTAGTTAGAAAGACAAACCATAAAATGGGGAAATGTGGGCCAGCCCATGGCTCAGTGGTACAATGCTTACCTAACATGTATGAAGTCCTGGGTTCCATCCCCAGCACCACACACACACACACACACACATACACACACACATACACACACACAAAAATGTTAATACCAAGCTATTTAACTGACAATAAAGATTATAAGTTACATAGCCTGTGTTCTAAAATGTTGTCTGACATTAAAGATTATGAGTTTTAGTCTGTGTCCTAAAATGTTGTCAGAACAACATCAAGTTAAATATTTTGACTCATTGTAACTTCATGTGCTAAAATAGATTTTAGCATAGCATTTAGATGTGATATCTTTGAGAGTTTTTCTACAGATCTGGATTAGAATATGAGTTTTTCCACCTACTGTGTGAATTTAGTCACTCCTAATTTCTCTGGAATTCTGGTTCGTCATCTGTAAAATGGGAAAGGTAGGGCCTACTATTTAGAGTTAACATGAAGATTATATTTTCTGTGATGATACAGCAAGTATTTAGACATAATAGAGCATTACATCAGAATAATGTGTAAAACTGTATGGTGAAAAAATTTTTATTGGAGAAACATTACTGCAGCTATGTATAAGGTATTGTGCTAAGCATTGCATAAAGATGGGTCACAGAGTCATTGCTCTAAATGGGTTTATTGTGTAACATTATTATTAACATTAGGGTTGCAAATATTCCATAGCGTATCTACTTTATAAATATATGTAAATATAAATAAACAAAAACACATGAAGAGAAGGACACTCTCAAAATTTTAACCATTAGTGGTGCATGATCAAACTTAAACACCATTGATAGGTACGGTCATGGTTATTTAATGATAAGAATATGTTTTGAGATGTGTCGTTAGGTGCTTCTTCTTGTGTGAACATCTTAGGGTACACTTACACAAATTTATATGGTGTAGATTACCACACACCCAGGCTATTCAGCATAGCCACTTTCATATTGAGCAGGCCACTACTGACCAAAATCATTGCTATACAGGGCATGACTGTATACAATATTAACTAGTTACTACATCGTGTTAAGTGATTTTACAGTAGTGGTGTAAACTAAGTGCTGTGGGAGCCTGGAGATCCACAGTAAATTTTGACAGTCTTCAGTGTGAATAAGGATTCACCAGTCAGGAAATATGGGGGAAATTCTTCAGATGGACATCATGAATATGAGCTTTGGGTAAGACAAAGCTGTGTTGCTGGGCGTGGTGGTGCCTTCCTGTAATTTCAGCACTCAGGAGGCTGAGGCAGGAGGATCGCTGAGAGTTCGAGACCAGCCTGGGCTACATAAGTGAGTTCAAGGCCAGCCTGAACTGCAGGGAGAGTCTCAAAAAAAAAAAAAAAAAAAAAAAAAGACAAAACCACGTTGAAATTTTAGGCCTGTCACTTTCCAGTTCTGTAACCTCTGTTTCTTCATATATGCTCTTGGAAATACTACTGCTCACCCCAGTGCTACCCGAGGATTTTTCATTTCTTTTAACAAAAAGAGATAATACTCATTAGTTAGCTAGTTCCCTTACTCTAGGTTCTTTCCTCCTTGTGGAGGGAGGGTGCTCCTGACTAGATCCTTCTACATGCACTGGACCAGCAAAGATCATAAGGTCATTGGAGTTTTAATTCATTTTATTAATGCTCAAAAGTTTGTAGTTCATGCCTAGATTTTAGCCCCTTACAACTACCCACATTATACGGATTTGTGGGACCTGATATCTACATGGTCTGCTGATACTTTATCCGGCTCTCAACTATTACTACCTGTCTACAGTAGACATTTCTTGGTTATACACCCACATCTCCCCACTCCTGACTTTCCCAGTTACGTATAGCAGCACCGTGGTTTTCATTAGTAATCCCATACTGTCTCACTCCTATGGTCGGTCACAGCAATTTATCCCCTTGGCTGGAACCACTGGGTCCAGGATAAAGTACCATGTGAATCAAAAGAGAGCCAGGTCCAAGAATTCTGTTAGAACTTGGCAGGAGAGACTTCCTCTTCCTTTCGGACTTGGAGCTGAAGTTGCCAGAAGTCAAAATTAAGGAAGCATCTGGCTGAGCGCAAAACCAGTACAATAAAGGATAACTAAAAAGTAATAGCAAAAAAACAGCTTTTTGAGGACTTTTTGAGTACCTGGATTCAAAAACACTTGAACTAATATATCTACTGCTGAATCTTTCAGTATATGAGCCCATAAATTCTCTTTTTTCTTTAAGCTTGGTTTTGGATTTCTAATACTTGCAACTGAGAGAGTCCTGATGCTACTGAAGTTTCTTAGCCAATTCAGTCTTTTGACTCACTGAGTGTCCGCTTTCTCCTTAAACCAAAGTTATAGCTTTACTGGCACCCGTGACAACTGAGCTTATTATAAAGCACAGAATAAACTGACCTGCTTTCTTAGATGTAATACATTAACAATAATTGTGGAAATTTCCCCTGTGCCTGTGAACTACTTCCACACTCCAAAACATGTAGTAAGGTCCAAATAAGTTAAATCCACCACTTCCCTACTACTTTTGAAGGGCACCACTCTAATCCACCTCCTCTTAGAATCATAATGCTGCTGCTATTACTATTAGTATTAATAAGAGCAGGAATAATAGCTGAAATTTACTCAGCATCTATTGAGTACCAGTGAAATAGTAACAAAGGCTGGTGAGGCTGTGGAGCAAAAGGAACCCTTCTACATTGTTGGTGGGAACGTAAACTAGTACAACCACTTCGGAAATCAATATGGAAATTCCTCAGAAAAATAAACTAGAAATTCTATTTGACCCAGCGATCCCCCTCGTAAGCATCTTCCAAAAAGAGTTAAAGACATCATATTACCGTGATACCTGCGTATTATGTTTATTATAGCAGCACAGTTCATAATAGCTAAATTTTGGAAGCATCCGATATGTCCACCAACAAATGAATGGACAAAGAGAATTTGGTATTTACACACAATGGAGTATTACTGTGCCATAAAGAAAGATAGACTTGAATCATTTGTAGGCAAATAGGTGCAGCTTGAGACTATAGTGTTAAGTCAAATAAATCAGACACATATCTTATAGTATGGTTTCTTTTATATGAGAAATCCAAATTATTAATAAAGAGCAAATAAAAGGTAGATAGTAAGAAGTAGGGAGATTAATCTTTCTTCAATGGAAAAGGATCAAAAGATGGAGGGAAGGGGAGAGAAGGGAGGACAAGGGGATGAAAAAGGGAATTAAGATGAATTATATAAGTGTACCAACTCCACACAAGGAATGTAAACATGTACTGCAAATACGTATTAATCAATTTTTTTAATTTAAAAAAATAGAATTATCCAACAGAGTAAGAATAAGTACTTGTTTGTAGTTTTTTATTTATATTGATTGCTTACATATGCATCCAAATACTGATTTGCAGCATGAAGCATATTTTTTAAAAGTGGTTTGTGGTGAAAGAAATAACCTCTCCAAAGTGGATAATATATAACACAGCCAGCTCACTCTAGGTACAGGACTGCCCCTTCATTGTCAAAACCATATGACATTTATAGATAGGAAAATAAAGTTCAGAAAGGTTGATATGAGGAAAATGACAATAGCTACCATAAGGATTAACTCAAGTAATGGGATTCTAGGACGCGTAGTAGAATACAACAAAAGTTAGTGAATATATATATATATATATATATATATATATATATATATATACATATATATATTTTTTTTTTTGTGGGTACCGGGGGTCGACCTCAGGATCTCACGTGCCAGCAGGCGCCCATGCTGCTGAGCGATATCACTGGCCCTTTTTTCGTATGTGGGTTCCGGGAGTCGAACTCGGGCCCTCGCGCTTGCCAGGCAGGTGCTTATGCCGCTGAGCCATCTCACCAGCCCCAAGTTAGTGAATGTTAAACCATTTTGGAAATAGTCATATAACAATACATTAAGAGCAGATTTTTCTTCCTTCACATACTTTTTTCATGACAGCATTTTAAATGGCTGCAGAGTATCCCTTTGTATTTACAATTACTTTTTTGCTTACCCAATCTTACACTGTGACACATTTAGGTTGTTTCCATCTTTTTACTACTTGTAATAGAAATTAATGTTTTGTGGAAAAATTTATATAGAAGTATTTCTGAAGGATAAATTCTGGGAAAGGGGATAGCTAAGTTAAAAGGCATACGTTTTAGAAAATTCCAACTTTAGAAAGTCTAAAACAATTTATACTTGTTTCTAGCAAATTGTTCTAAATCTGGCATCTATAAAATCTGGTATTATTTATCAGTAGCTTTGTAACACTTAAAAATCCATTTGTAGGGCAAGTCATGATTAGACCAATAAACAACAAAAGTAGATTTATAAAAATCTCATCAGAACATCCCTGTGCCTGATCCCCAGCTGTCCTTCACCTCTTGTACCTGACCTCAGTTTAGCTTTAAGTTTCTCTTTAGGGCACTCCTAGTTTCCTCCCGTAGATAGCTATTCTTCCAATTAGGAGATGCACAGCTCTGGACCTCGACCAGGTTTATCTCCTGAATGTAGAGGAATAGAAATTGGGCAGGATCCTGCTTTGTTTTCCCAACATAATGGTACTGGAGTGCAATAGTACTGATTGCTTAATTGTTTTAAAAGACGCTAAGAGATATTATTTGTAAATGCCCAATACTCTTTTCCATCCCCATCCTTTTAACATCATTCTTCTACTTTCTCATGCCTTTCTTTCAGGAAGCACTTCCAATTCTCTGTAGTCCTACTGAGAGCACTCTATTTTATTGATTCCTCCTTCTCCCTGATGGGTGGAAACAAGATCCAGTCCTGACTCATAATAGTGCCATATTCTTCTGGACATAGAAATTTACCCAAGGAGAACTAGGACACAAGAAGGGTCAACCAGAGTCTCTTTGAGACCAATACACAAATTTTGAGAGAAAGAACTACTCTCTAGTTAGATACAAAATTATGAATATGGAACATGGAGCTACTAGCAACCATATTCCTCAGCTGTATAGAGGTGGTTATTCACTCCAGAAGAGAAGCCAACCAACATGGCAGGATAACAAAGGAAGCAGAGCAAGCAACTTGATGACATCATTGAGCCCTGCATCCAGCAGGGCTTGAAGTCAGTGTGACCAATGATCTTCGAGGAAAACAAAATTGTTTTAGAAAACAAATAGGAAAGTCTAATTTTTTTTTTGCTTATACTAATTAAAAGAGCCTTGACTGACACCTTTGTGAAATAAGTACTATTAACCAAGTATATTTTGAGTTCAGAAAGGGAGGCATACGGTAATAAAATATATGGTCGTAGGGCCAGAATAAGGTTAGATTATAAAAGCATATAAATAATAGTGGGTGCAAGAGAATGATCGAAACAAAAATACCACTAAGAAAGTTATTCCTTTTTAAATGTACCATAATGAATTTAAATAAAAGGTGTAAAGTGAAGAGACCTAGCAATCATCTCAATTCTATCTCTACACAGGTATATAACTTGACCAATTTACATTACTTCTTTGGGACTTCATTTCTCCACTTGTAAATAAGTATACAGGATGGTTTAATTCTAGCATCTCCTATAGCTCAAAAAAAAAAATCTAGCTAGCATGTCATCATGCTCTAATTTGTTTAAGAATGCTAGCTGATCATTGGCCTTGGCCTGGGTCTAAGACTTAGGTCTGTTGAAGTGGGAAAGGGGGCTATTACATTGGGTAAGGGATTGGGATCTCTCCCACTCAAAATGCATTGTTATCATGCTAGATGAAGAAAAGAATAGATATCAAGGACACAATTATTGTTAACATATAGTGATTTTAGAGACATTTGTGTTTGGCCCAAAATAACCACCTTGGATCATAAGCCATTGATGATGGCTTCATAAATGGCTTCATGAATAGGCTTCATAAAATTAATCTAGATTATGAGTAAATAAACCTCGACTTATCACCCTCCTTTCTAAATGTCTGACTCTCTTTGGAACAATTCTTTGGGTAAAGGTCACCAACTGGTAGGACATAGATGGGTTTTGTTAAATCACACATTGTTGGTCCACAAAGTATTTTCAAAATTCTACACTATTTTCCAAAGCTTAAAAAGTTGAGAAATTTTGTATTAAAAAACCTGAATTTGGTGCTTCTCTTGAACCAGAAGGTCTTGCTGGCAGTGCTGATTACACATATTCACATGGCAACAATAGACTGGAACTGAGTAGCAGTTGTTTCATTCAGACAAGACTGCTTTTGCCAGGTTTCCACAGACCTCCCTGGACCACTTTGCACTCCTAGGTTACCTTCTGAGCCCCTGTAGATTGATTAGTTTGGGAACATTGTCTTAGAATTTGCTTATGTACGTGACCACTCACTATTCTCATGCACTCAATATGGTTAACAACTGACCTTAAGTAGGACCGGCTCTGGCCTCCACATGGCAATAAATAAATAAATAAATAAATAAAAAGAAGAAGCTCCAAAATGTGGGTAAGAAGTAACTGCATAGTCAAGAGCAACTTCCCAGAAACTACATCTGCAAAGTCAACTGAATGCTTAGTCTTGCAAATAAAACTACAGAAAATGGAAAATTCCTCCAATAAAGAGGTTCAAAGGTTTAATAAGATTTTTTAAACAGGCAGATTCTAATCCTGGACTCACGAAATATAACTAGAAAAAAACTCAATAGTCCAGTAAGAGAACAAAAGCCTAAAAAAGAGTCGCATTCTGAAAGATCATGATAAATACTCCAGCTAGAAAATTCACTCAAGAAACAAACAACATTCTAATTAATAGTCCTAGAAGGGTGAAAAGATGTTGTTGCTATTAAATGGGTATATTTGGAGGTCCAAAAATAAATTAACGGATGGAAGATCAACTCCCAAATTATCCATTTTAAAGTCAGGTTTATTGAGTTATATTTTTTATATAGTACAGTCTCCTTTTTATGTGTACAGTGCCATGAAATTTGACAAATGTACACAGTAGTAAAACCACCACCATAATGAAGAACATTTCTATCACTCCAGACTGTTTCCTCCATCTCTATGTATTCAATCCTGTCCCACATCCAGACCCCTAGGAGCCATTTATCATCTTTCTATCACTATAATTTTGCCTTCATCACAGTGTAGATACTTCTAAATTTGGCTTCTTTCATTTAGTATAATGCTTTTGAGATTCATCCATTTTTTACATATATAAGTAGTTTGTTCTATTTCATTGTATGAATACACTGTAATTTGTTTATCCATTTACCAGTTGATGGACATTTTTGAGTTGTTTCCAATTGGCACTGTTATGAATAAAGCTTTTATAAACATTTAGGCTCAAGTCTTTTTAGGAGCATACTGTTTTCATTTCTCTTGATTAGATACACAGGAATAATACTGTTGGGTCACAGGGTAGGTGTGTATTGAACTTTATAAAAAACTGTCAAAGAGTTTTCCACCAATAATTGATGAGTTTCTGTTGCCCATAACCTTGTCAATCTTTGGTATGGTGAGGCTCTATGAGTTTAGCAATTCCAGAGGTGTACAGTAATATCTAATTATGCTTTTAATTTGTATTTCCCTATGGCTAATGATGTGTAACAGTTTTTCATGTATTTATTTTGATTCTGTATATCTTTATTTTTTTGTGTGTGGGTACCGGGGTTCGACCTCAGGACCTCGTGCGCCACCAGGCAGCCGTGCCGCTGAGAGATATCACTGGCCCTTTCTTCATATGTGGGTTCCGGGAGTCGAACTCAGGCCCTTGCGCTTGCCAGGCAGGCGCTTACACTACTGAGCCATCTCACCGGCCCCTGTATATCTTTTTGACTGTTCAAATTAGTTGTCTATTTTAAAAATTATCTTTATATTTTGAATACTTTATATATCCTGGATAAAGGTCCTTTAACAGATATGTATTTTACAAATATATATATACAACTGTATGGTAGAAACAGTTTTTATAGATTCAAAAACAACAAATATTAAAACATGGCAGTTTTAATGAAAAACCTGTTAGTGTCTAACAGAAAAAGAACCAGGGATTTAAACAGTTTTTCAAGAAACTCTCCCAGATCTTAGAGCAGGACAAAAACCTGAAACAAGGAACAAAGGATAAGAATGTTGGATTTATAATTGAATAAATAGAAGAAAATATTCCTGAATACAGAAAACAGGTCATTTTTCAAAGCAGAATGACACACAAATTACTGGGAAAATTAAATTAATTTCAAGAGTAAAGAAAAACCAGTTTTAAAAAAGCAGATTAATTCACTAAGGAAAAAGAATTAGAAAACATATTGGCTTCAGATGTATCTTCTGCAACTCAAAATGAAAAAAAATATTTTTATAGACATGTTTTTCAAACATTGGCGTCTTAGTGAATCATAAAATCAATTTTAGTGGATTGTTACCAGAATTCATTTTAAGTCCAAAAGAACAAAATAAAATGGCAATATAAAAGAATCTGGCATATACTAAGCATAAGTAAATTCAGAGCGTGTATGTATATACACAACTGAGTAATTTTAAAACCATAGGGCCTAATTATTATTAAAATAAATGCAACAGCACTTGTATCTGTCAAGGTTCTAGTCTGTAACAGAAGAAATTAAGTTAATTTAACTCAGGTGAATTTGAATAGCAAAAAACTATTGAAAGTATGCTTGGGGCTATATTGTTTATCCATTGCTTTATAACAAATTAGACCAAAATGTGGTGATATAAAATTAAATTTATTATTACACAGTTTATGTGAAGACACAGGTGATGAATCCTCAGGCTGAGTCTCTCGAAGGTTGTCATGCTCAAGGTTCCATAGATGTGGATCATTTCCAGGCTCTCTCAGATCTCTCGGCAGAACTCAGTCCATAATGGACAGCTGGCTTGGAAGCTTCAGTTCTTCTGCTAGTGCTGTGCCATGAGGACTCCTAGTGTGGACACTGCTGCAGCTGTAGCAGAACATCGCACCTCACTTCTGGCACTGGCAACCGGGCCAGTTCTGGATTCCAGATGCCCTCCACAACATTACATACAAATAATGTCTAAATAACTATTGACATGATCTACAAAAATTGCAAAGGTCCTAAAAGTATTTCCTTAAAGAGAACATACAAAATTAAAATAATATTAACTCACAAATAATAAGCTGAAACCATTAGGAGAAAAAATATCCTACAAAGGGGGAATTAATAAATGATCATGTACATTTTAAAATTTTTATTAATTTTTTTATTTTTAAATTTTTATTATGGAATACTTCAAGCATAAGCAAACAATAAAGGAGAGTAATGTTATTCACCCTCATGCATCACTATCCAACTTCGGTAATTATCAACATTCTTGCTAATCTTGCATAATCTCTTCCACACATTTTTTTTAACATATGCTGTAGCCTATTTTAAACAATATAAATGACATATTAGGTTATTAAATATTAAATACCAGTTGGAGCCACTGTGTTCTCTCTTGCGTGGTGGCCCACCCTCACGCTATAGAGTGTACTTCTTTTCCTAATTTTATTTGGCCCAAACTTGCTCTGCAGAGCCTGGTTTTTTTCCTACCTTTAATAAAACTTTGCTACAGTTAAAGAAATTGGAATATAGTCCTCCAAGGTACATTAATAAGTTTCGAAAACACAGCATAAAAATTCACATAATAAAATTTGTGAAAAAGCATAGTAACAGATTAAAAATGTCACAGACATTAATCTACCTTGTGCAATCTTTTTTTCTCCAATTTTTATTTTGTATTAGTACACGTTTGCAGTACGTAATACTTAACATTCCTCGTGTGGAGCTGGTACATGCATATAACACATCTTAATTCATTTTTTACTCCCTTTTCCTTCCTCTCTCCCCACTCCTTCCAAAATGATCTATTTCCCTATTTCCTATTATTTACATTTTATTTTGCTCTTTATTTATAATTTGCATTTCTCATATAAGAGAAACCATGCAATATTTAAGTCTGATTTATTTCACTTAATCTTATGATCTCAAGGTGCATCCATTTTGCAACAAATGACTCAAGTTTATCTTTCTTTATGGCAGAATAGTACTCCATTGTGTATGAAAATCATATTTTAAAAATCTATTTATCTGTCGATGGACAAATGGGCTGCTTCCAAGATTTAGCTACTATGAATTGTGCTGCTATAAAGATGTGTATGCATGTATCGATATAATATGTCTTTAACATTTTTGGGAAAAATACCTAGATGAGGAATAACTGGGTCAAGTAGAATTTCTAGTTTTAGTTTTTTGAGGCCTCTCCATGCCAATTTCCATAGTAGTTGTACTAATTTACATTCATGCCCCATATAATTTAAAATCTTAGTGTATGTATCAAGCTTTTACCACACAGACTTTATAGAGTGTTTTCAAACCTTTACGGAGCATTTTACAAAACACAGTAAAGGAAATATTAATAGATTCCTAGTAGTACAATTAGCAAAGGCATACTCTGACTGCAATATAGTAAAAACAAATATTTGTAGAGCAACAGCACACAAATAAACAACATAGAAGAGTCCTTATTAATTAAAAATAAAATGTATACAACTGTTGAGTCATAGAAAATCAAAGCATTAATAGCAGACAAATTAGAAAATACCCTTGACCTATAAACGTGACAATACAACATTTACATTTATGGAAGTGCACACAACTGAACTCAGAATGAAATAGATAGCTTTAAATATTTTTATTTTTCAATAAGAATGAATGAATAAACATGTGTACCCACTATCTATTAATTGCCTCTCGGCTTCAAATTCACCCTTTTGGATTGTTCTGGGAAAATGGACTGGAGCCCTACAAATTTTTTTTTTTTTTTTTTTCTATCTCTAGCATAAAGCCTTTAGTGTGAGGCTTTTTTAGGAAAGAATGTTGGAGACGCGCTGCAATACTAAAGGTGCTCTGCTTTCTGGTCCTGGTGTGCTGACTGGGACGGCTCCTGCAGTGAAGGTCAGTGGCGCCTGCAGCATTTGCAGCTCCTTACGGGCTTGGCTTCTGCCGTGCATGATGGCCAGGAGCTCCCAGGCGTCAGCAGCCCACCCGCTGCAGTGTGCACAACTTCTCCAATGCCAGGCTCCTGTGCTACACACTGGACAGCAGCACCCAGTGGCCAGAATCTTCCCTCAGGGAGATCTTTTGGGTGTTTTTGTAGGACAGCGGGACACCTCCCGGTAAACAGCATTCCCTCTCACACTGGAGACCAGGATTTCAGCAAGTTCCACCAGTGCCGCACCACTGTGAGTTTTCCAGCACTAAGTGAGCCGCAGATGCATCCTCTCCAAGGGCTGGCTCTCCGCACCAGGGGCAGAGGAGGGCAGGGCTAGGAGTTTCTTTCTTGAATGCTCTATCTCAACCCTTCCCCATTCAAAATATTATGTGCCTTATCTTCCCTGATGGGATCCAGACTGATAAAACTATTAGTTTCAAGAAATAGTCTCCAGAAAACCATGGTTCATACAGTTTTCCTGTGAAGTCTTCTGGCTTTCAAAAAACATATGAGTCTGAGGCTATTTAAACTGTTTCAGAGGGTAAAGAAGATTGTAAGACTTCTCTAAGCCTTATAGTGAAGTACAGACAATAACATTGATGAGGTGATAGTATTAAAAAAAGTTAACATAAATAAAGGAACCAGTTCAGATATTTATACACTGTAAAAAGAAAAAGAGAGAACAACAGTATTTATTAAGGTCCCTATTGTAAGTGCCAAAATATCTACAGAAAGACACGTCCTCTGGCCATAAATGTCTCAGAAAAAACTTGGGAAAATTTTTTTTTAGTAATCAGAGTAGGATAGGCCTTTCAAAGTATGACACAAAAGAAAATAATGAAACATTTGCCATAGATTTATATAACAAGGAATACAGTGCAACAGCAAGCAGAAACACCAAAATGACACCCAAGATTTGGAGGCAGATTTATTTATGTTGATGGGAACTGATCGGAATCACTCCCAAAATATCAGGCCCTGAGCTCTGGTGGTCTAGGGCTTATATGAGATAAGCAAGCAGGAAGTACAGAGGCAGAATGGCTTGTCAATAGGGGATTGGCTTATACAATGTGCATCATAGTGAACAGCCGTTTCTAAGAGACAGGAGCAACCGGAACTGGAGCAGGAACTATGACCTGGGCAACTAATGAACTGAAGTATACTGGCTGGGGGGTGGGGCGGGGTGGCATTTTCTGTTACAATAGAAATATAGGAAAAAAGAAAATAATCTAGAAAAATATTTAAAAGATATACGATGAATAGAGAACTATTTTCCTAAGTACTTGAAGTGCTCATATTGAATTTAAAAAGCAGCACTCAACACAAAAATATACAAATGATATGATCAATTAATGCATGAAATATATGTGCTCATCCAAGAGTGACCAAAAAATGTGCTGTGTGTTTACATTTTTAAAATATTTATTACAGGGCCGGTGAGAAAGCTCAGCGGCATAAGCGCCTGCCTGGCAAGCGCGAGGTCCTGAGGTCGACTCCCGGTACCCAAAAATAAATAAATAAATAAATAAATAAAATAAAATATTTATTACAGTAAAAGATACATTGCCATTAATCCCCCTTGCTTTGAACACACTTATCCTATCATTCTTACCACTTTCTGAAGCAGTTCTGGAAGTGTTGTTAGAGGGCGTGATGAAACATACAGTGAATGCTGTTGTTGAGTGCCATGCTATGGAGAGTCAGGCTTGTAAAAACCAGATGATGTGTCCTCATCTACCTTCTTCACTAGGTCTGGCACCATGCGACTCCGGCTCTTCCCAAAGTCACAATGACTATGAGAGGTAAACATTTTGAATGGATTTGAGACATCAAGGCAGACACAACAGTGCAACTAAAGACACTCATGAAAGAGTACTTACAGGACTGCTTCAGAAAGTGGCAAGAACGATGGGATCTGTGTGTTCGAAATGAGAGTATTCTGAGAGGGTTCAGTGGCAATATGTCTTTTACTATAGAAAAAAAAATTTTTTTTTTGTGGGTACCGGGGGTCGACCTCAGAACCTCGCGCACCAGCAGGCGCCTGTGCCGCTGAGCGATATCACCGGCCCCTTTTTCGTATGTGGGTTCCGGGAGCTGAACTCGGGCCCTCGCGCTTGCCAGGCAGGAGCTTACGCCACTGAGCCATCTCACCGGCCCAGAAAATTTTAAAATTTAAACACCATCACATTTTTTGATAATACCTCATATACACATTAGAGCTTCAGACAGAAAGATCTTTCCCTTTTCTTTTCTTCTTCTTATTATTCAAATTATTATTCAAATTCTTTTTGTCCTGTCCTCAAGAAAGCTTTCCAGTTTTCCCAGAGAAATTCTTCGGCATCCTTAACTTGGTACTCAAGGTTAATATCCTTCTTATTTATTTGGTGATACTAAAGGCTTCTCTGAATTAATAACACTTGCATGTGAAATAGTCAATATTACCCCAAATGAACCTAAATTTTTCTCAAAGTCAGATATAAGGACCATCTGCATCAAAATCATCCAGTTGCTTTACAGAGTGCAAATTCATGGGCCCTGCCCTAGGCCAGAGAATGAAAATCTGAAAACCAGGGGAACAAGGTAGTCTAGGCAGGAGTTGACCTTGAGTGCTTTAAAAATGCTTCTCAGGCAATTCATATGTACCCTTGACTAGAAGAACACTGCACTTATGAACCAATAGGAAAATTTCTGCCTTTGTTTTATATAGTTTATAGGGTGGTTTTCAGAAGCACTTTCTAATTCTGGGCTCATAACCCATCTGGGTGATTGTTTAAACTATAAGTATTACTCCTATTTTAAAGATAAGGGCATAATTTCCAGGGAAATTTAGGAACTTGGTCACAGAATCCTTCTGAAAATGATAGAATCAGGTTTGATTATCTTTTCACAACTACAAACTGTATCTCCACCCTCTTTCACATGAACTCCCTAAATCCCATGTGTCTTTGCGTTTGAAGAACCAACTCAGAATGGTTCTTCAAAATTCATAGACTGAAAGTCAAAGGATGGAAAACAATACTCCATGCCACAGGAACCCAGAAAAAAGCAGGGGTAGCTATTCTTTTTGCAGACAAAGTGAACTTCAAGCCAAGAAGGATTCAGAGAGATAAAGATGGTCATTACATCCTTGTAAAGAGAACAATCCAAGAGGAAGAGATAACGATCATAAATATATATGCATCAAATACCAATGCACCCAGCTATATAAAACAAGTACTAAAGGACATGAAAAATCAAATAAGCACTAATACAATTATATTGGGAGATCTCAATACTCCACTGTCACAAAAAGATAGATCAACTGGACAGAAAATCAATAATGAAATAGTAGAACTGAACCAAACTTTTGAACAAATGGACTTAGTAGATGTCTACAGAGTGTTCCATCCCACAACATCAGAATACACATTTTTCTCAGCTGCACATGGGACGTTCTCCAAGATAGACCACATACTAGCTCATAAAACCTGCTTAAGTAAATGCAAAGGAATTGAAATTATCCCATGCATATTATCAGACCATAGTGCAATGAAATTGGAAATCAATGGCAAAAGATCCCACAAAAACTCCCTAAACACATGGAAATTAAACAGCATCCTCCTGAACAACCAATGGGTCACAGATGAAATTAAAGAAGAAATTAGTCACTTTCTACAACTGAATGATAATGACAGTACAACATACCGGAACTTATGGGATACAATGAAAGCAGTCCTAAGAGGGAAATTTATAGCATTAAATACTTATATCAGGAAAATAGAGCAAGCGCAAATAAAGAACTTAAGGGTGAACCTCGAGCTTCTAGAAAAAGAAGAGCAGGTTAAGCCAAAAGCCCGTACAAGGGAGGAAATTATAAAGATCAGAGCAGAAATTAACGTATTGGAGAATAAAAAAAACAATACAAAGAATCAATGAAGCAAAAAGTTGGTTCTTTGAAAGAATAAATAAGATTGACAAACCCTTATCCAACCTTATTAAAAAAAGAAAAGAAAAGACTCAAATCCATGCAATTGAAAATGAAAAGGGTGATATCACGACAGACCCTGCAGAAATCCAGAAGATCATCTATACCTATTTTGAAAATTTATATTCTACTAAGATGGAAAATGCAGAAGAAATGGACAGATTCCTAGATTCGTATGAATTACCAAAGCTAAATCAAGAAGATTTAAAAATCCTAAATAAACCAATATCAACCAATGAAATTGAAGATGTAATTAAAAACCTCCCAACAAAGAAAAGTCCAGGCCCTGATGGATTCACTGCCGAATTCTACAAGAAATTTAGAGAAGACCTAACACCACTACTTCTCAAACTTTTCAATGAAATTGAAAGGGAAGCAATACTCCCAAATTCATTCCTGGAAGCAAGCATTACCCTGATACCAAAACCAGAGAAGGACCCAACTAAGAAAGAGAACTACAGGCCAATCTCCCTAATGAACATAGATGCAAAAATCCTTAATAAGATACTGGCAAACAGAATCCAACAAATCATCAAGAAGATTATACACCATGACCAAGTTGGATTCATCCCAGGGATGCAGGGATGGTTCAACATACGTAAATCAATAAATGTAATACAGCATATTAACAGAACCAAAGACAAAAATCACATGATCATCTCAATAGATGCAGAAAAAGCTTTTGACAAAGTCCAGCACCTTTTCATGATAAAAACCCTACAGAAAATTGGAATAGAGGCTCTTTATCTCAATCTGGTAAAAGCTATCTATGACAAACCAACAGCCAATATTATACTAAATGGCCAAAAACTGAAAGCCTTCCCTCTAAAATCAGGAACAAGACAAGGATGTCCACTGTCCCCACTCTTATTCAACATAGTTCTGGAAACTTTAGCCAGAGCGATTAGACAAGAGAAAGAAATAAAAGGAATAATGATTGGAAAGGAAGAAGTTAAATTATCATTATTTGCAGATGACATGATACTCTACACAGAAGATCCCAAAAACTCCACTAAAAAACTGCTAGATTTAATAAGCAAATTCAGTAGTGTAGCTGGATACAAAGTCAATACTCAAAAGTCAATAGCCTTCCTGTACACAAATAACAAACTTACTGAAAGAGAAATTAGGGAAACAATACCTTTCACAATAACATCCAAAAAAGTGAAATACCTAGGAATCAACCTCACGAAGGATGTAAAAGACCTCTATACTGAAAACTACAGTACTCTGAAAAAGGAGATTGAAGAGGATATCAGAAAATGGAAAGATATCCCTTGCTCCTGGATAGGAAGAACCAATATAGTGAAAATGGCCATACTTCCAAAATTGTTATACAGATTTAATGCAATTCCAATCAAAATTCCAACAGCATATCTCACAGAATTAGAGAAAACAATCCTAAAATTCATTTGGAATCAGAAGAGACCTAGAATAGCAAAGGCAATTCTGGGCAACAAAGGCAAGGCAGGGGGCATCACAATCCCTGACTTGAAATTATACTATAAAGCTACTGTGATAAAAACAGTGTGGTACTGGCAAAAAAACAGACCTGAAGATCAATGGAACAGATTAGAAGATGCTGAAACAACCCCAGACATACTAAGCCACCTTATCTTTGACAAAGGTGCCAAACACATTCGCTGGAAGAAAGATAGCCTCTTTAATAAATGGTGCTGGAAAAACTGGCTCTACACATGCCGAAGATTAAAACTAGACCCATATCTTTCACCATGCACTAAACTAAATTCAAAATGGATCAGAGATCTAAATATTAAAACAGAAACATTAAGTCTGCTGGAAGGTAGGATAGGTAAAACCCTTGGAGACATTGGTGTAGGCAAAGACTTTATGAATAAAAACTCAACCGCACGGGAACTATCCCAAAGAATCAATAACTGGGATCTCATCTTATTAAAAAGCTTTTGCACAGCAAGAGAAACCACCAACAGAGTGAAGAGACAACCCACAATGTGGGAAAAAATGTTTGCCAGCTGTTCCTCAGACAAAGGACTACTATCGAGAACATATAAAGAACTCAAAAAAATCAGACCTCCCAAATTTAAAGACCCACTCCAAAAATGGGCATCTGAGATGAATACACATTTCTCAGATGAAGAAACACTAATGGCAAACAAATATACAAAAAAATGTGCAACATCACTAGTCATTCGAGAGATGCAAATTAAAACAACACTGAGATACCATCTCACCCCAGAAAGAATGGCTACTATTAAGAAATCAACTAATAACAAATGCTGGAGGGGCTGTGGGGAAAAAGGAACCCTTCTTCACTGTTGGTGGGAGTGTCGACTGGTACAGCCACTGTGGAAGTCAGTGTGGAGATTCCTCAGAAAACTAGGGTTGGAGGTCCCATTTGACCCAGCTATTCCCCTTCTGGGCATCTTCCCAGAAGAATTAAAAACATCGTACCACAGCGATATATGTGCACCCATATTTATAGCAGCACAATTTGTAATAGCCAGATCTTGGAAACAACCCAAATGCCCATCAACTGAGGAATGGATAAGAAAGATGTGGTATTTTTATACAATGGAGTACTATTCAGCCATAAAGAAGGATAAACTGGAGACTTTTATAGGTAAATGGATGCAACTCGAGAAAATACTCATAAGTGAAATAAACCAGAAGCACATGTGTAAGCATCGTATTATCTCTCTAGTATGAGAAACTGAAAGAGTAAATAAGATCCAAAATGTACAATAGGGGCCGGTGAGATGGCTCAGTGGCGTAAGCGCCTGCCTTGCAAGCGCAAGGGCCCGAGTTCAACTCCCGGATCCCACATATGGAAAAGGGGCCGGTGATATCGCTCAGCGGCACGGGCGCCTGTTGGCGCGCGAGGTCCTGAGGTCGACCCCCTGGTACCCACAAAAAAAAAAAAAATGTACAATAGATAGGGTGAATCAAAAAGAAACTGGTCAAAAGGAAAGAGAGACTGGAATAGGGAAAAGAAAGAAGGCAAAGGGGGAAAAAATTGTATATATATATATAAGATGGTTAAGATAGATACACTACCATTTTTACTTAGTTCATTGAAGAGTAAGGTTTGTGCCAATAATGTTTGGACAATTGAATGCTAATGTCTGGTGTCCTGAATAACTAACTTAAAGATAGTAATACGTAATGTATTAACCATTGTTACCCTCCTATTATGTTGTTTTGAAAATTTGTTCTTCTTTTGATTTGTTTTGTTTTTTTCTTCTCTTTAAAAAAAAAAAAAAAAAAAAAAAAAGAATGGTTCTTCAGAACAAACCAAGAGCAAAAGGCAGCAAAAGCAGTAGTGAAGAACACAAACACCTTGGGAATGCATAGCTCTATGAGGTGGGAGGACATTTCACAGATGTGGCAACTGAGAGCCAGAGGTCTCTTCAAGAAGCAAGGGCATTGGCCGGGCATCATGGCACACACCTGTAAGCCCAGCACTTGGGAAGCAGAGGCAGGAGGATTGCTGTGAGTTTGAGGCCAGTCTGGGCTACATAAGTGAGTTCAAGTCCAGCCTGAACTACACAGTGAGACCCTGTCTCAAAACAAAAAGAAAAAAAAGAAAAAAAAGAAGCAAGGGCTGAGAACAGCATCTACAGTACAGGACAGTAACAGGAGTTAAGGAAACACTGTGGTAAGATGAGATAGCCAATGTACACTCACCCTGAGTTGAGCACCAGAACAAGTGCACTCGCTCAGCAGCAGAAGCAGCACCAGTAAGAACAGCAATAATGGGCTGGTTATATCGCTCAGCGGCACAAGCGCTTGCTGGCAAGTGCGAGGTCCTGAGGTCAACTCCCGGTACACACATAAAAAAAAAAAAAGGAACAGCAATAATGACCCCAAGCCAGTGACAAGGAGCCGTGTGCATCTCCCGGAGCTTTTGCCTCTGCAATGCCTTAGTTTGTCTAGCCCCTTTCTACCCATATGCTTGAGGATTCCCTCCACAGTAGCACTCGTTCTCTTGACCCACAGCCAGGCTTGAAGTCCCAGCATAAAGACCCCCAAGGAGAGGTTCTGGAACCCCCAGCTCCATATGCTTTCTCTGCCTCCTATGCCACAGATTTCCTGGCAGTATTTGGATGTTCCCCTGCTTTCATCATCCTCCCTTCATCCACTGACCCCTTCAGTGTATGCCTCCCCTTTAGCCCCCTTGACATCTCATCCCATGGTGTCTAGATGGAGACTATCCCAGCATTAAACTGAGGCATTTCTGAATTACTCAAAGAGCTGTTCACTGGAATGATCCATCCCCACAGGAAATCATGACAAAACTGTATGCTGTTTGTCCATTGCTGTGAAGAATTCCACAAGGGGACTGTACCATTATTTTTAAATCCATTCTTCTATTGGTAGATAATTAGATAGTTTCCAATTTGGGCATATTACAAATATTGCTGCTATGCTAGTAAATTTCTGTTGGATACTTGGCAGAAAAATTGCAATATATTCCACTTCAGAAAATAATACCAAAATGTTATCTCTCTTAGTTACTTTTAGTGTTGCTGAGGCAAAATACCCAGGCCCCATGGTTAAAGGAGGAAAGGCTTATTTAGATCACAGTTTGTAGAGGTTTCAGGTCATATTTGGCTGGCTCCAAGGCAGGGTGGCATGGCAGAGGGGCATCGCTGAAAAGAAACAGTTCATAGCAGGCAGAAAGCAGCAAAGCAGTGAAGCAGCAAGTGATGAGCAATGACCACAGCTGCCCTCATTTTGTGGCTTACATTCCACCCAGGCTACTCGACGTTAGGGCAGGTAGCACTCACACCTCCTAATCCTAGCATCGTACCGTTAATCAATCCCAGCATCACATCCTTAATGCCAGCATCACACACTCTAGATCCAGCCACCTCCAGAAAGCTCCACCTATCACTGAATGAGGCATCCAGATACAAGCCATAACATTATCTAAATATATTAACCTGCTTACTTTCTCACAAGCAATATATGAGTTATTGCCCATCCTCCCTAACATTTAGTATTATGAAACTAACATTTTTTGTCAATGTGTTGATTACAGTATTAATTTTCACTTTTCTTGTGACTAATAGAGCACTTAGTATATGCTTTTTGGCCTTTAGGATTTACCTTTATATGCATTGTGTTCAAGAGTTTTGTCAGTTTTCCTAATTGACTGGAGTGAGTTTGTTATATAGTTTAGATAATTGTACTTTGCCATTTATACGTGTCTCAAGCATTTTCTCTCATTGTTTTTTTTTTTCTTTTTTTGTCTTTTCATTCTTTATGGTGTCATTTAATTTTTTTTTAAAGAACATACTTATAATGAAATGATTACTCCTCAGGAAATAAATGATTTGCTCTTTTATTTTAAGAGACTAAAGCAACTAATTATTTGGATGAAAGACAGTTACACATTCTATGCCCTATTTTAATGCAAGCCTTGAAGTTTTATAATCATCACCTATTCCTTCATTTGACAAACATTTATTGAGGCCCACTATATCCTAAGAACTACTCTAGTTCTTAGGGACACATTAGTGAACAAAAGAGATAAAGATTTGTCTTAAAGGAATTTATAAGGGGAGATTTAATATCATTTTTATTTAAAATATATATGAAATACATATTATGAATCTTATACATATATATTACTCTTATTTGGTTTCTATCAAACTTTAGTTTTGAGTTTTTGAATGTTTGTATATAAAAACAACAAGGCACAAAACTGAGAAAACATTTAAAAAGATAAGAAAAAGCTCTTTAACAAAGTTGCTTTTGATTTGTCACTAATTTCAGGAGCAAATTTTCCATAAAGTACCTTGAAAGGTCAGGCCCAGTCCTCTATAATAGATACAGATAGTGCAGAACAATATAAAGAAAATGATTTTAAAAGATTTTATTATAATGAGACATCTTATATCAAAGATGCAAGTAGTTTAAACCTGAGTCAAATTCTGAGCTGAATTTTTCTATATGCAGTCATACTTAAATTCGTTGTAACACATTCACAGTAAAATAAATCAATAAGTTCACAGAGAATGTGCAGCACTGCTCTCCAGAGTTACCCCCTTCAGTGCGCCTCCCCCAGCCATAGTTAGCAGCTTCTTGTGTGATCCTCAGTCCCGTGTGCAAACACACAGGGATTATGTGTGCTTCTGTGTTTTAGCTGCTTTGCACTTCTGGGTTACAGAAGAAGAATTGCACACTGTAGGGATGGGAAGCTGTGATTTAGACTGAGGACAAAGTGATAGTTTCCTCCCAAGCTCAGAGCTGGGCCAGGTGAACTGGCCTAGCAGGGCCTTGACAAAGCCTCTGTCATCCCAGGCTGGTTCCCTGTGCCCGCGCGAGCAGATTAAGGGTTGTGTGGGTGCTGCATGGAGCTAGCAATGCTCTCCAGTGTAGACTGTACTCTTCCCACCTCAGCCCAGGCATCTGAGCGCACACTTATGCAGAGGGCCCCACCTCTCCCTTGAAAATAAAATAACTGCTTCTGTCATGACACTTCAACCTCCTCCTGGAGTTCTGAGCTGTTCTGCCTCCTCACAGGCACCATTTTACTCCGGCAGGTATTGCTGCCCCCACAAGCGCAACCCCTGTCTTTGCCTGCCTGCCTCAGTGTAGCTTTCCCGGGTGCAAACTTAGAGTGGTCTCTTGTCCCTTTCTGTTAGCTCCTGTCCTGCCCATACTTGCAGTCTCATATTTCTCTTTCACCAGCTCACTGGCCAGTATTCTGAGAAAAGTATCCTAGGTCCACAAGGTCATTGGCCTTAAGGCGCTCGATTTAATATATGTAAGGCATAGTTTACAAATATTCCTCTGCTCTACAAAAGTCTCTCCAACATAAGGTTCCCAGGTTTTAATGAATGAGAATACAATATGCCCATTTGAATTTGAATTTCAGATAAACAACACATGATTTTTTGGTGTAGTATAGCAGACACAATCTTTCATCTGTATTTTATCTGCCAACCCTACTCCAAAATCAGTTGAGCAGTTAAATTAAACAGTCATCCTAATCTGCATGTCTTTGCCCTAAAAACAAAGTTCTAATCCTCCCTTCAATGGCCAGGGCCTACACACAGCACAACATCTCATCAGTTTCAAAACCGGGCATTTTGAGTAGCCTTGGGCCAGTGCAGAAAGCATTTCAAAGTGGTTGCTAGGTGGCAGATCTCCATTCTGGAAAGCATTTTTTCAAATTCTATTTGTACTGCTGAATGAGAGTAGCTTGGTATCGAGTATAAATGTGTATGGTTTAGATTCTCTGTTACCATTTTTCTTCCAATTTAAAATATATGGCAAAACTGAGTTTAAATAACATGTCTAAACAGCTTTGTCTCTGAAGCCAAATGCCAGCATGTCTAGGTTGAATGCGAACCAAGCAATCATGGAGCTTAATGTATTTCAGCTATTTTTCCCTGCTGGATTTTTGAGATAGGTAAGACTGGGCTTCTTCCAAACAAATCTGGGCAGAAGAAAACTTGAAAGTCCCGGCCAGTCTTAAGTATCCCCACATGATTCCTGATACAATTTTACCTGGAAAATGGAGTGCACAAAACAGATTTTTTTTTTTTTTAATCTTGAGTTCTTTTGCAAATATCAAACTCTTCACACAATAGAATAGTGTGTTCTATTAAAAGATACCTCTTTCTTCAAACTACTATCAAACTTCATGAAACAAGAGTTGTGACTCTACATGACATTTTGTTAATCCAGAGAGAGCAGGATCCAGGAAAGGATAGACAAGGAGGTAAATAGACACTGAAAAATAGTCACCCAAAAATGACAGTGATGAGAGCACTTGTAAACCAGTTCCCCCAAAGGACAGCATTCTGTTTAGAGTATATTCATGTGTGAATTTACTATTAGCACAATATTAAAAGCTGACTCCAAATTAAATTTAACAGGATTAAACCACACCTGAGCCTTGCTTCAATAAAGTGTTGGCTTTTTGGTTTGTTTGCTTATTGTTTACTACCTTACCTCTCTCAGGCATTGAGCAATAAGAACAAAGCAAAGAATCATGCTAAATTTAGAGCTTGAAGGAACTTTACCTTATTCTCCTTATTGGTGCTTAGATTTTGCAAAGAAATAATTTAAATATTTATCAACAGGAAATGTGCTGGCACATTATGCCATAGTAATTGTGTAATTATGTCATAGTAATATCACCTGAAATTGATGATATTTTGACTAACAAAATGGCAGTTTCATTTGGTTCTATTTAATGTCCTGCAGCCATTAAAAAGTAATGGTAGCTGGGCGTGGTGGCTGACGCCTGTAATTCCAGCACACTGGAGACTGAGGCAGGAGGGTCACCATGAGTTTGAGGCCAGCCTGGGCTACACAGTGAGTCCAAGGCCAACCTGAACTACATAGCGAGAGACCCTGTACCCAAAATAAAAAGTTATAGTGAAAATCAACGATACAATTAAGACAGTTGGGGTGGTGGCGCAAACCTGTAATCCTAGCTGCTTGAGAGGTTAAGGTGGGAGGATTGCGAGTTCAAGGCCGGCCTGAGCAATTTAGTAAACTCCTGTCACCAAAAAAATAAATAAATAAAATTAAACTTTAAAAAAAAAGTCATGGTAGTTCTGGAAGTATTGGTGTGAAATAACTGGTATAGAAGATAAATTATAAGAATGTAGTGTTATAGGCTGTTAGCATGTGTGGAGTACATGTGGGGATGCATCCACCATAAATCTTAAATTTGCGAAATTCCACAAACTGTTTAGGATGGATGCCTCTAGAGGACAAGGGGAAAATTAGAGATGAGTGAGATATTTTACTTCTGTGCACTTCCAATTTTAGCCATATTCATGCACTGAAAATTTTATGTCAAGCAAACAAAACAAAACCACAAGGAAACAACTGTTTAAGGAGGTAAAGGCTCTGTTCAAGCCACACAGTGAGCTCAGACTAGAACCCATTGAAGAAAGCGGCTGTTCAAGTGCTTATCTCATCCCCACAATTCAAAAATTAAGGAATAATTTGTAGGCCTGACCGGGGAGCTGTGGGAGTAGCTTTCCAAACTGACCTCATGTTTGTCTGGGAACTTAATCACTCTAGATAAACGGAGGTCTTCCCTTTAAACCACTGTGTTGCTAGAGGTTCAATACATCAGATTTGATTTATTCTCACTGTGGTCATGGATGAGGAGATTGGATGCTGTGAATTAAGAGCTGGGGGCAAGAAAGAAGCCCTTTCCCTCTGATTAAGTCTTCCTACCATTTTCCTTAGGTATGGCCACCAAGAGTCCTCCAGGCTATTCATTAAATCCTTACCCTTTTCTCATTATGATCACTTTTCTTTGCCCTGGAGTTAGGAATAACAATTTTATTCTAATTATTTGTTGTTTAGGACAAGGGGAAAGTTAATTAGAAATCAGGTTTTTTGCAATTGCCTCACCAGACCTCTCCTGTGCCCAGGCTCTGTCCTACTTCTGTGTTCTACTTTCCTCTAGCCACTGGACTGGTCATATCCAAATTATTCTAATCTAAACTAGTGCTTCCCAAACTGTGCTGGGGAGGAAGAAAAACTTCATTTTGTGGTTGAAGAAACTATGGTCTTAGAGATTAAATGACTTGTCTTCATTCCTGCAACTGGCAAATGGCAAACACAAACTGAAACCCAGCTTCCTGATTTCCAGCCAAGTGTACCAAGTTTTGAAATTAAAACTGCTTATTTCTCCCCTCCCCTCCAGCTATTGCCCTATTTTTCCTTCCCTTTTATTGTCAAAACTCCCACACTTGCAGCTAAGTGCTTGTACTACTTTCTGACTACTTTTTCCATAAACCCTGAAAGTTGAATTCCATGACCATCAAGTGAGAAGGTACTTGTAAGTGAGCAACATCTTAGGCTAAGATGATATCAAAGGTGAGTTTTTAGCCAGGCATGGTAGTGCATGCCTGGGAGGCTGAGGTAGCAGGATCACAAGTTCGAGCCCAACCTAGGCAATTTAGTGACTTAGTGAGACACTGTCTCAAAATAAAAAATAAAAAGGCCTAGGAATGTAGCTTAGGGCAAAAACCCTGGGTGCAGTCCCCAGTACAAAAAAACAAAATTCCTTGTATACCTTGGTAAGGACTGTGTGTAAAGTGACTAATAGGATTACTGATCTGAATTTCCTTTGGGAAACTCTTCTTTCCTCCATTTTTGGGGTTTTTTTTAGCTGGGTGTGGTAGTGCACTCCTATAATCCCAGCACTCAGGAGGCTGAGGCAGGAGGATTGCCATGAGTGCAAGGCCAGCCTGAACTACAAAGCAAGACCCTATCTCAAAAAAAAAAAAAAAAAAAAAAGAGGAAAACTACTAGGCTTGACACATATTTTTAGGGTTTTTATCCTCCTTGGCTGAAACTTCTTGCTCCACTGTCTGTTCCTATTGCTAATTCCAGGCATTCCCAGCAACTGATCAATCTCTCCACTTGCAGCACTACAGGACATGAAGAAAGAACCAGTCTGATGTTAGGGTGCTTACATTTTGTTTTCAAAAAACTATCAATATAAATGAACAATGCACGATGTATAATCATAAATAATATGACCATATAGTGTAATTTGGAGCCAGACAACATGGGTTCTCAATCTCTCTGTGTTTTACTTTCTTCATCCATGAAATGAAGAAAGTAGTAGTTCCTACTTTCTAAAACCGTTGTAAGGACTAAATTAATATCTGTGAAGTACTTCAGAGGGTTCAGTAAAATGTGTAAATATACAGTATAATTTGTTATTATTATAAGTGCTACAGAAGTCTTCTTTTTCAAACATTTTTTTCCCAATAAGAATTAATTAGTTCTCAAAACCTTTTTTTCAAGTATCCTTTCTAGATTTCTCTTCGTCATTTTGACTTACCATCCCATTGTCTCAGGAATCACGGGGATACTATCTTGTCCAGAACATTTAAAATCTGGAAGGTGAAAATGTGGAACCCCAGTTAGTACCTAGCGCCTTGTCATGGCCCAGACAACCCAACAGATGGCTGCAGTCACATAAGTAAATCTACGTGAGCCCCACAGAGGATCTGCCAAAGCAGCCCACAGAATGGTTAAGAAACAAATAAGAAAGGTTGCTTTCTATGTCAGTGTCAGGCTGGTTTATTTGACAGTAGAATATAACCAAAAATCACTTTTACTCTGGCTTTCTGAGGTAGAAACGCTAATGTTTTGGTAAATATTGCAAATCTAGGCATTAAGTATATCTACAAAATTATTTGCAGTTTGTGAAACTCAAAGTAGGACTTTCTGTATAAGGGGTTTAACAACAGCTTTTTCACCATATCAGAACATATTTTGGATTTTTAAATGAATGCTTATATATCTACACTATTATTTTTCGTGGTTGCACCTACCATAGACAATCTAACTTTTTGCCACCATAAGAAATGGTTTGATGAAGATCCATAAACATACATATTTGTACACATCAAGGATTATTTCCTCAGTATTAAATCTTAGGCATGGAATTGCTAGGTTGAAGATTCACTTGTTTTCAAGTTTTTGATTATTATCTAATTTCTCTCCAGAAAACTGCACCAGTTTACATTCTCACAATAAATTACTCAGAACTCTCTTTTGCCTGCTCTTTTACTAACAGTGGGTATTACTTTATTTAAATCTTTGCCAACCTAATGGATGAAAAACAATCACCTCATTACTTTTTAAAATTTGTGTTTATTACTCATATTGAATATACTTTAATATCTGGTATATTTTGATGAATGGACACTCATGTCTTCCCTAAAATATTTTTTCTTACTCTGCTCATTTTTCCATTGTTAGTAAATTTTTTCTAATTGATTTGTAAATGAAATAAATACCAACATATTGCATGTTATTTTAATATATATTTAAATATTTTTCTCTAATTTCTTTAAGAAATATCCTTCAGATATTATGAGTTTATATGCTTTACTTAACGCACAAAGAGTGTACTTTTTAAGTTGTCAAATCTGTCAGTCTTTTGCTTTTTTGTTTCACGGACTCTCAGCTACTATCCAGGTAAAATCCAGACTCTTCAATCTGTGTTGCACACCACGTTCTATTCTCACCATATCTAACCAAATTTACCACTCACATTTCCTAAATGTAAACCTTTTGCACTGGTAAACACAGTCTTGGATATTTTTCAGTGATGGGCTCTGGAGTATGATAGAGAATCAAGTTAGGAATCCGAGTCAATCATTTGCCAACAGTATGAAAAGCCATTTTTGAGCCTTGACTTCTACATATTTAAGGTCAGGACTTGTGAGAAGTCAAATCGTGTGGTGAATGAGCGAGCTTAACATATAGTGAGCACTTAATAAACCTTGGTTCTCCAATCATCTTCCCATGTTCTTGGTCATGCTGAAACATCTCTCTGGGATACTCTCTTCTTCTTTCCCACCTTAGAATATTTTGCTCAGTTTTATCTGCTTCATAAGGGTTTCCATAAAATAGGGAGCTTACCCATGCATCTTACTCAGTTTGAGTGTCAATATATTACAGTTTCAGAAATGTTTAATGAGCCAAGGTATAAGCTTCAGGAAGGCCTGGCCCATTGCTTCACATTTAAATACATCCAAGAGTATTCATAGAAGGTATAAATAGATAAATAACAGGTGCATGGGACATAACAGAAAAGATAATAAGACTAATTAATAAATTGCACTTAAAGACATAATTGACTTTGTAAACATAGCAATATATCCTGTATTACACCACTGAATATTCTAATAATTCAATATACCATTGAAATATACCAATGGAATATATAATTCCCAATAGTTCAGTATATTCTATTTCTCTAATTTTAAGAAGCATGTAGGCTCATCTTTTAAATTCTCTGAAACTAGGATGAGTCTTAATATCAAATAAATAGCCACTGGCCAAGTGACAATGATGATACAGTTGGCACTGCCTTCGTATTTATGATCATGGCACTAACTATTCAAATTGTCATCACTTCTGTTATGTCAAAGATACCTACTAAGAAATGCAATTGAAAACAGGACAAATTGACACATGCCAGCTTAGGAGAAAGAAATTCCAAAGCAATAAGAGTCAACAGAGCAATAAAATAACTAGTTTGTGTGTCACATAGGACTTAAAGGTAAAACATGGAACTATAACTTTTCAGAAATTTATTTCTAGTCATTAATAAAGAAGCTGCATAGCTTGTAGCAACATGTAATTCAATTGTACAAGAAAACTATGTTTTAATCAAATAAGATAGTGACAGCATCAAATCTGCAGAATCATTGTCAGTAGTTGAGAAGAAAACTCCAGAGACAAGACTATAATCTCCTTTAAGAAAGGCTGTACTATCAATGATATTGTGTGGGAAAACACACATATGAAGGCTCTTCATGAAAAAACTAGGCTCTGAAGAATTAGGCTTGATATACAAAACTTTAATCAATTTATTCTGCTGACGTTTTACTTTTCTATATATACATGTTACTAAAATGTCTAAGTCTAAAAGCACTCTTTTAGCAAATATAAAGTACATCTATGTGATACCACATTTGTCATAGTTTAATTAGCAGTTCTTTTCCTTTTTCGGTGGTATATGTAATTGGAGATGTCTGAGACTTGAAAATATATGAAAAAAATAAATAAAGACTGAAATGTAGGCATCCAGTCTGTGAGTCTCCAATCTTTAGTGGTGGAAGGTGTTTCATTGTGTTGTTTTGGTGGTATTATGTTGTTGCTAAGGAATGAAGTAAGCAGGTCCTGTGATTTCTTCACAAATATAAGTTACACTTGTTTGCAGAACCAACATAATTTAAAGAGAAGCCAGCTTCTTGTATCATATCTTACAGTTTTAAAACTCAAGTCACAGATTGCATTCTAATTTAGGTAAACATTGCATATGTCATAGCTAAGCACTTTTAAAATTAAAGTTATATTTTTTCCAATGCAAAAGTAGTATGTGTTGATGTAGAAAATGCCCTATATCAAAAAATGTTCAGGTTATGAATATGTAATCAATCATATTTCTTCCAACTAATATATACGGTAAATTTCTTTTGAAAAACTTTTCTTGAAAATGTTTGGATGCCATTTCTTTTTCTAGCTTACAAAACTATCTGAGATCAAAGCAATATGCCTTCATTGTACAATTGTGGTAACTACAGAAAAGTATAAAGATGAAACACATCACCCTTTATTTCAACACACAGAAATTGCGTCTTTATATTTTGGGCCATTGCATTCACTGTATCTACAGCAAGAACCAGCAGTAAAACTTGCATGCAGGATGCTCACTACATCCCTGCTCAGCGGGGAATGCCAAATAGAACTTGGGGAAGGGCCCTATGTCTTGCTAATACCAGCAGTTATACAGATGTAATGTTTTAAAATCACTTATCTCAAGTTTCGCCTTGTAATTCTCACACAACAGGACACCAACTTTGATGAGGACACCTACTTTTTACTTTCTGGCAACGGAGCAGTAAGGGAAGAAATGGTCACTGTCCTCACTGGATTCCTCGTATTCATCCATTTACTCGTGTATTCAACAAATATCTATTATGTGTCCACTATATTCCTGGAATACACAGGGAAAACAAACATGACCTTTGCCCTCTTGCGGGTTATAGTGGAAAGACAAAATGAACATAAACACGTAAGTACCTATGCACATACACATTAAAAATTTTTAGTAAGTGTGGAAAAGGAAGACAACAGGTGGCTGGGGAAAATAAAGGGGCAATGGTCTAATTCAGGTGGGGTCAGGAAGGCCTGTGACAAGTGACAAGTCAGGAAGGAACCAAGAAGGAACCTAAGTGGAGGTTCAGAAGCTGCCAAATAAGTGTGGGCAGTGAGGGAGACAGGAAACGGGCCAGGCCAGACTGAAGAGGTCACGCAACCTATGCAAAAGATTTGAGTTTTATTTAATGCACTACTGCCTTATTCTATGTATGGATTTCGAATTTTATTCCACGTATAGTTGAGAACCATTTTCTCCGTGTGTGTGTTTTAAAGTGCATTAATTTTTACTAGGTAACACTCAAGGTTTAAAGCAAGATCCAAAGATTACTCAACGAAAATTCTCCCTCCTCCCCTCAGCTGCCAGTGTGTCTCCCTCCGGAAATATTCCAGTCGCAAACAAGCAAATCTATTTGAAATATAAAGCATTTTAAACAGCGGAATGAGTGCATAAGATGTGTGTTTTAAGAGCGCCGGACGCTGAGGCCCCGACTCAAGCATTTCACAGCCTACTCCACCTCCAGCTCAGGAGGGCGACACGCGTACTCAGGGCTCGGCGAGCTGCACCTCGGTAGGGCTCCTTCCCACGCCGCGCAGCCAGCCACGACCCCGCCCTCTCGCAGGTCCCGCCGCCGCCAAGCCCAGCACTCGGCAGGCTCGGCACCAGCTCAGGTGGGCGCGTCTGCCTCCCTGGAGGGGACGCGAGGCGCGGGAAGACCGAGGCTCCGGGCCGCCAGCGACCCAGCAGAGCCCTGGCCGGGCCAAGGTGGGGGGCGGGGCCAAGGCGGGGGCGGGGCCAACTCGGGGGCGGAGCCGGCACCGCGGGCGGCTGCAACATTCTCCGGCGCTGTAGCAGCGGCGCCAGGATCCCAGACCCCGGCCACCCACGGGGCGTTGGGCGCTCCTAGGCCCCGGGCCCCGAAGGTGAGTCCGCCTGCGAGCCGAACGGCTGCAGCGCCAGGGGACCTCTGACGGGGGCGGCCGGCTGGATGGCGGCGGAGGGAGGCGTCCCGCGGCGACTTTCCCGAGAAAGCTGAACTCGTCCCAAGTTTCCTGTGCCTCGGCTTGAACCCAGCAAGTTGGCGGCGGCTCGTTCCGTGCGGGTGGTCGTTGAGCGCGGGAGCGACGCGAAGGTGGTTGGATTAATCCGCCTGGGGAGCAGCCCGGGTTTCTGCCCGGATCCCGCGCCGCGCGCTGCGCGGGGCGCAGTTTCTCGCCCGAGAAAGGGCGGGTAAGTGGCGCTCAGTGGCGACCCGCGCAGCAGCGTGTGACCGCGGGGCTCGCAGCTATCGCGTCTGCGAGACGTGCGCAGTCCTTCCGAGAAGGGTTCCATAACTCATTCCTTTCTGGGCAAGATTAGCGGGGTCCAACCTGAGGGGCTGACCCGAGGCCCCGCTATGGACGGCGAGAGCGAAGTGGAGTTTTCTAGCAACAGATTAACCCCTTTATGGCGGAGGCGGTCGACCCCAGAGCCCCAGCTACTGGGCCGGAGCAAACCGAGGCCCCAGTCCTACCAGAGCCCCAGCGGGTTGCTGATCACGGATTTCCCGGTGGAGGACCTGGGGACGCTGCCCGCGGCGCCGACTCCCGCCCAGCTCACCTCGTTGGACGGCAGGACGGTGCAGAGGAGCCCCCTCCTTCTTTGCACCCATCGAGGGGCGGTAACTAATGGGCGGACGATCTCCCCGGAATACAGAGCTGCTTCTCCTCGACCCCGACGGTCCAAGTCACCGCAAGTCCCCAAAGCTGCATCGGGAGGCTCCCCGAAGTTTCCGGCGAATGGCACGGTGCCCTCGCCTGTCCCGCCGCCTCCGCCGCGCACCCCGCGGACTCCTGCGGTTCCCGCGCCCTGCAGCCCCGAGAACCCCACCGGAGTGACTGCCAGCTGGGTGCCGTCACCCACTGTCAACGGCCTTGCCTCTAAAGAGGATTTCTCTGGCTCCCGTTCTCAGTCTGCGCAGACCGCTAAGGACTCAGAACGGGGGCCCTCGGGACTCTCTAATGTGCCCCAGAAAAGGTCTTCGGAACAAAACCTCCCCCTCCAAAGGTTGCCCTCACGGGAGAACGAACTACCCGAAAATCCTTCCGTGGTTTTGAGTACAAACAGCCCTGCTGCCCTCAAAGTGGGGAAGCAGCAGATCATTCCGAAGAGCCTAGCCTCAGAAATTAAATTAAGTAAATCGAACAGTCAGAATGTGGAGCCCCACAAGAGACTCCTCAAGGTGCGCAGCATGGTGGAGGGCTTCGGAACACCCCTGGGTCCGGCAGGGGAAGAGAGGGACGTCGACAATGACGTGGATAGCCCCGGGTCTCTGCGGCGAGGCTTGCGGTCCACATCCTACCGCAGGGCGGTCGTCAGTGGCTTTGATTTTGACAGCCCTAACAGCTCAAAGCAGAAGAACAGGATGTCCCAGCCTGTCCTGAAAGCCGTGATGGAAGACAAGGAAAAGTTTTCCAGCCTGGGAAGAATAAAGGTAAGAGTGGGCAGGAGTCGCCAAAAGTGAATGAACGTGTTGGGAGAGGGGAGGAGCAACATAGAGAAAACCAGAAATAGTTATTTGCTTTTACTTCTGTTTCTACTATGGATACCTGGGCACAACTGTGCTTGGCCATTCTGTGGCTGGCAGGCACCACTGAGTTTAATGCAGCTTTAGGGATGGAGGCGAAACTTGTGTCACTTTAAACTTTATAAGCTCTGGCAAAATTTGGAGTACAAAGGAAAAAAATGTTTTGCAAATTAAGTATTAGCTGAAAAGTCCTGGACACTTTTAATACAGGGAACTGAAAGGAGGTGGGAAACATGCTTAGATCTGCACTCTCCACTGTTGGCCAAGTCAGCAGGTGTTTATTCAGAGGTATCAGTGGTAGCTTTATCACAGCTGATATAGACAAATACTGCTTCCCTTTTGATTCTTTTGATTATTGTTTTTTGAATGGTGATCACACACTTGATGTCATTCAGGTGAAATGTGAATTTTAAAGTCTATCAACAGAATCACAAAGGACACAGATTGATATAATTGTTTTGCTGCTTGTTTTTGTGACTATGGCCTTTGATTGTATTTTATTCCCATTTTATGCATTTAACAAATTGTTAGCACAAAGCTATAGGATAGGATGGTATTGTTTGCTCACAACAGGCCTCAGAACCGCACTTGCTAAAACAGTGTCAAGACATAAAGAAATAGGGAACACTAGAAAGGGATACTTTAACGTATGTGCTGCCTTCCCCAGAATCAAGACAGATCTCAGCAAGAGGGCAAAGATTCCTTTGGCGGTCACATTTTTTCTTGATTAATCAGAGAACTGGAACCAGTGTATATAAATGTCACATATGTAATACACAAACAAGCTTGTTTTATTTTAGAGCCTATGGTCTTAGAGAAAAGACATTACATAATATTTTAAGTGGTTTTTTTCAACTCTGTGAGTGTAGCAAAGTTCAATTTAACAGTGATGATGACTCCCAAGTCATGAAATGAGCTGAACTGCTGGTCATCTGAGAATTCTGTTTTGATGGAGTGTGGGGGACATTGTACATTTTATTTCAGTTTCAGTGAGTTATAGCGGTTATATGACTGCACTGCTCTAGGGATCATCTGCTGTGTGCTTTTGGAAATTTAATGAATGTAACAACAAAAAAGTACTTTTATTTATAATAGCTGTATTTTCTATTTGGCTCATTCACACATAGTTTGCTTTGGTTTTTCCTCTTTTTGCTTTTCTTGTCTCTTAGAAAAAAATGCTGAAAGGACAAGGAACATTTGATGGGGAAGGTAAGCATTTAATTTTCCAGACTTTTATTGCTGTTTCAATGTGGAATATCAATTATAAGTTGAAATCCAACTGCAGTAACGAAAACACTAAAGAGAGAAATATATCCTTGATTATACAGGGCAAAGCTCTTCCCTAAGCAAAAATTTTGTCAAGTAAAACCAATAGTGAAGAAAATCAATGGCGTTTTGTATAAGCTGGTAACGTTTTCAGTTAATGTCCTGGGATTTTTAATTTTTCTCTGCTTTGGCTCCATCCCATCTCCCTCAAAAAGCAGAGAAAGTAAGAGCAAGCTCTAGCTTTTCAGTTAAAAATTTGGAAGCTGGCATTTAGACCTTCAGTCACATTTCCTTTGGCTTAATAGTCTTTTCCCCACATTTCCAAATTGTATTTTCATTTCTGACTTCCTGTTTCTTTATTAAGTTGTAGCTTTGGGGAAGCATAACTCTCTTGGCTGGTAAAAACATACTCTTAAGAATTTGTAACCCATATAGTATTTTTGTCAAGGATTTCAAAAACAAAAGCAGCTTCAACCAGGTGTTCAGACCCTAATCAGATTAGTGGACTTGCTGTAAATAGATGGGTCAAGTGTCACCCAATTGGAAGAGCATGAAAGGAGCAGCCCCAGCTCTGGCCCTCATAAGTCTTACGGTTCCTGGGCATAAAGAGGGTGCTTCTGTCATACTTTGAAATGCTGAGATTTTCCAACTTTTAATGAACAGTGAAGAAAACAGGTATGTTGTTCTATAACTAAAACTAACATAAAACCACCCAGGATTATAAAACATTGTCGTTTTGGGTCATTACAAGTATTTGCTTATATGATTTTTATAAAAATGAGTTTGCTGTTGGAGCATTTTTAAATGACTAATTTTTAAAAATTCATTCATTTTACCAATCTTAGGAAACAGTGCTGTATGAAGAAGTAACCCAGATATAGTATTTTAGTTAGTTAGGGTAATTTCATCTCCCTGATTTTATAATTGAGGAAATAGGAAGGTTTGAGCATCTTTGTAATTTGTCCTCTCTCACACAGCTGGTGACACAGCCAGTAGTAGGATGCAGGTCTAGTTATCAGTCTGCTTTTCTGCTTCTCCATAAGTATGAATTGAACAGAGCCTCTATGTAGTATCTACTTTACATCCCTGGAATGTAATATTAATTCTTTGACTTTTGCCTCACAGGGTTAAGTTTTTTTTTTTTTTTTGATACTGAGGATCAAACCTAGGGATGTTCTATCACTGAATTACATCCCCAGCCCTTTTTTTTTTAATTTTCAGACAGATTGCCCAGGTGGGACTCGAATTTACAGTCCTCCTGTCTCAGCCTCCAGAGTTCTGGAATTGCACATGTGTACCACCGTGCCCAAGGGTTAAATTTTTTTAGAAAAAGTTTAACTTAACTTTTAAGGCAGATCTTACTATAGCTAGTTTTATGTAATTTCCTTTTATAAAGAGCTGCTTCTGTGTATTTTCTCTTATCTTGTCTCATATATGATGACCTAGAATTCCTTTTTTTACTTGTATGTGTGTGGAAAATGTAGGATTCTTAACAGTTAATGACTATCAAGTATGTACCTCAGGAAGCAGTGTGGTCCAGTGGTAGGAACCTGTGATCCTGAGTCTCTGTCCTGCTACTTCTGCTCATCACTTGAGTGATACTGAGCAAGAACTTTAACCTGAGACCCAGTTGTCATCACGTGTAAAATGAGGACTGTAATGCCCATGCATTTGTGAGAATGTATGAGAAATCTCAACAGTGTTATGTGTACACTTTATCCCAACCACTAAGTACTTGAAAGATGGCGGAAACTCAGAGTACATACCTGTTCCTCATGTGCAGAACAGAGAATAGGGAAGCTTTACATAGATTTCAGTGTTACTCTAGACTGCTTGCATACAGAACCACTTAGACTTCATGAGAGAAGAGGTGTGTGTTTGCTTGCTTTAGTAGATGGGAAGTGTTTCAAACTGCATATGTCTCAAACCAAACTCATCATCTTCCCCAGTAAACCTTTATCTCTTCTGATGTTCCATCTTTCACTTTCCATTTGTGGGATTTGAAGCCCTAGGAAATACCCTAACACCTTTCTCTGCTCTGCATCTAGTCTGTCACCAGTCAATTCTTGCTAGGGTGCGTAGCCCAGATCTCTATCAGCCTGCACTGGCTGCCGTAGTAGCATCCTAAATGATCTCTTAGCTGGTCAGTGTTTCCTTCCAGTAGATCCCCACTGCATTCAGGATGAAGTACAATTCCAGTGTGAAAGAAATTCCGTTCTTTTGAGTTCAAAGAAAAATCCAGTTTTTAACGTGCCCTACAAGGCTCTACTTGAGGGAGACTGGCCTTTTTAAGCCCATCTTGCACTTTTTGATCACTAGACAGACCTGCCCAAACTCTAGCTACATTGACCTGCCATAGTTCTCTAAGGTATGGCATTTCCTCTGGTTTCAGAGTTTGTACATATGCTCTTTCCTTTAGCTCTAGCTTCTCTACTTTCAGATCTTAGATTTTCCTCATTGAAACCTCTCTGACACCTGGACTAGATTGTACCCTGCTGGTCTGTTCTCAGGGCACCTGTATGTAAATCCTTCCATTTGTAGGTATGTATTTGTGTAAGGTCAGTGTGCCCACAACCCTTCAGTGTCTTGTCAAAGTCCTTTCCATGACACTGAGGCAAGGCTGTATATGATCTGCCCTCTACTTTCCCTCCCGTCTTCAGTACTTTGATCCCTCCCTCATGGTACCTGGCCACCCTGGCCTCCTTGCTGTTCCCTTTACATACAGTGATACCAAGCAGAGTCCTGCCTCAGGGCCTTTGTACTTGCTGCCCCCTCTGATGAGATGCATTTTTCTAACTGCTTTCTCACCACATAAAGTATTGGTTTAAATGTCACTTCTGTGAGGACTTCTTAAACCCTTTAAATTATTTTTAAAATCCACATATCCTTGGGGCCGGTGAGATGGCTCAGCGGCGTACGCGCCTGCCTGGCAAGCACAAGGGCCTGAGTTTGACTCCTGGATCCCACATACGAAAAAAGGGCTGGTGATATCGCTCAGCGGCACGGTCGCCTGCTGGCCCGCGAGGTCCTGAGGTCAACCCCCAGTACCCACAAAAAAAAAAAAAAAATAAATAAAATAAAATCCACATACCCTCCTCCCAGCATTCCCACCCCCCTTCCATGTTCTGTTTCTCTTCATGATACATATCCACATCTGAAGTACTATAAAAGTTGCTAGTTTATTTATTGAAGTTCTAAGTTTACTGTCAGCTCCATGAAGAGATTGAGTTCTTAAAAATCTTTTTTATCCGTCCTTATAGTCCCAGTGCCTAGCAGTTGCTGGCATCTAGTAGGCAATTTCTAGATGTCAGTTGAATGAATAAATGCATGAATGAATTTGACAGTCTCAATAATTGTTAGCACATGAAGAAATGAGAGATGTCTTTGTTTTCTGTTTTTTTTTAATCAGACCCTGGCACATTGTAGATGTACAATGAATGTTTGCTAAAAAAATAAATGAGTGGTGACGGACCTTGAAGGAAATGCAGCGTACGAACTCAGTGTAACCTAGATAACAATGATTTAAGAGGTCCGACTATTCTTTGTGAGTAGTGGACATAGACATAGAAACTTTGCTTCAGTCGAAACATCCTGTATTATTCTAGAATGACAGAGGCTCTTTTTGTGTTAATTATAGCAGAGACCACAGAATGCGTAAATATGGAAGTTTGTTCAGAAGTAGCATAGTGATTGTGGGCAATTAGTGATGTATCAGGCTCTTTTAAATTTTCTTGCAGAAAATGCAGTCCTATATCAAAACTACAAAGAAAAGGCCCTTGACATTGACTCTGATGAAGAGTCGGAGTTCAAAGAACAGAAGTCAGAGGAAAAAATTGTGATTCACCATAAGCCTCTGAGATCCACGTGGAGCCAGCTCTCTGCAGTGAGTGTTTCCTTTCTTTTCTAACTGGAAAAGACCAAGTTGTGGAAATTATGTATGAATGTGGCCTTGGTTTTCTTTTCTCCCAGAAATCCTACAATGCTAAGGAGAGAGACTTCCTTTCAGATTGTGAAATACTTATCACAACTCTGTAGACTCTAATAAGAACATGAACTTTAACACTTATCAAGCAAGTTAGGTTTCGATAAAATTAAGTTCCTTGAGACTATTGTACTGTGGACTCTGGTACTTCCTACTCAGTATCTTTTTTAACTAATATAGTGTATATGTAGTAATAATTTATCTCAAGCTTTATCATAGTTTGGCTATATATGCAAGTATGTTTATTTGTGTATATATATATATATATATATATGCATATGTTGTATGTTTACATATCCTTTTGTGGACATTTCATTTGCTATAGATATATTCATGTTTTCTTGATATTAACTGATGAATATTCCATCTCTATCTTTTGTGTGTGTGTGTGGGTATCTGACACTTATTTTTGTGTTGATGAATTTCTCCTTTCTGAATCAAACATTATTTTAGTCATAATTTACTTTCCTCCTGGCTTACAGCATGTCACAGACAGAGGTTGGGCGTAGCGTCTGTAGATATCTAATGCATGAGCAAGTTGAAAGAATTCCCATGGCTGGCTTGGGTAGTGGGCACATTGCATCCAAACAGGCCAGTACACCTCCAGGAGTCCTTAGGTAATATTGGAGCAGAGGTAGTTTCCTCTTAAGCTACAGTGAGCATTGTTTAGTCGGGAATCTCACGTATTATGGGATCTCACCAGCGTAGGAAAAGGGGCTGTGTATGTTGGGCTTGGCAGCGTGTGTGTGTGTGTGTTAATGCTGAGGGATGACTTCTGGCTCGTGCTTTACCTCTTCTCTTCTAACCTATGTGGAATTTCAGAATTCTAGAAATAGGGCCCGTTATATGGCTCAGCCTGGCAAGCGCAAGGTCCTGAGTTTGACTCCCAGTACCTGCATATTAAAAAAAAAAAAAAAAAAAAAAGAATTCTAGAAATAAAGCCCTTTCTTCTTGTCTTGTTCCACCCTGAATTTGGTCCTAAGGGGAATGTATTTATTTATTTTTACTGCCTCCAAGGTGTGGTGCCCTTAGCGCTCTGCCAAAAATGACGTTGCTACAGTGGCAGGACAAGTGGTGTGAATATGTAACGCTCGTGTGTGTTGGTGATAGGGGGTAGTGGTGGTTGTGGTGGACAAGCCTTCCATAAATTGAGGAGCTACTACTTCGCTCTAATCAGGTAAGTATAAGGGCTCAATGTTGACAGGTCTTCTGATACAGAAATCCAGACTTTGAGGAGTCTTACTGCATTCAAGTTTTAAAGAAACGTTGTGTCAATCCAGCAAAACATCTATGAGCCAGATTGGTCCCTGTGCTAACTTTTCAATTTCTATGATATTTTTATGATTTTTTTTGGATGTGGTAAGCTGGTAACACCTTTGCACAGAGTTGGTGTATTGGCAGCCTTATACCCTAATCTAAAGATCTCATATATATATTTATTAAAACAGATACTTAAAAAAAACTAGAGACAAGATCCATAGAGGCCATATTGACTCTAAATGACTGTCCTTTGATTCATGCAGTTGTTGGGATGGACCATTTGGTAGAGGATCTGAGAAAAGAAAGCTGTGTATTTTTTGGGTTTTCTTTCTGTGGCAGCTGTGTTTGTTAGCACAGGCCTAAGTCCTTCTGTTAGCTTTTGAACACTCAGCAGAAATGTGGACCTCTGTGTCAGTTAAACTCTGGTCCAGCTTAGCTTCAAGCACTAAAAATCAGGCTGCCATATTTATGCCTTCTGCAGTTTGGCTTTCATAGATAAACAAATACACATGTAATTAAATAATAGTGCATGTCCTTCAGTACAGCTTCAAATATATGCTTGTATTTTTATTTTTATTTATTTATTTATTTATTTTTTTTTTTTTTGTGGGTACCGGGGGGTTGACCTCAGGACCTCGCGCGCCAACAGGCGCCCGTGCCGCTGAGCGATATCACCGGCCCCTTTTTCGTATGTGGGATCCGGGAGTCGAACTCGGGCCCTCGCGCTTGCAAGGCAGGCGCTTATGCCGCTGAGCCATCTCACCGGCCCTTGTATTTTTATTTGACGAAGGATAAATATTTTGATGTGCCTTTTGGTAGCAAGATAGATATCAAAGAACTATTTCATAGTAAAATGTAAAACTATAAAATGGGTTCTAACTTTAGTGTGTGTTGTCTTGGATTCGAGTGTTCCCTAATAGCTTGTATGTATTTATTGTGTTGCTTGGCAGTTGCACGTAATCAAGGTAGCCTGGTTGGACTTTGTCACTTAGCATTGCTTAAGTCTCAACCTGAATTTTTTTGTGCTGTTTACACTCCCTTTTCACTTAAAATTTACCTTTATTTTATTATAAAGTAGTTCAAATATGCAGAAAAGTTAAAAAAGAAAAAGTAAAGGTAATAGATCTCTATGTACCCACCAACAGAGACTAAATAAATGGTAACATTTAACATGCTTGCTTCAGCTTCTATTTTTTTAGGCAAATCCAGCCCAGCACCTGCTGCTCTCCTGTCCTTTTTTTCCCTCTTCCCTCCCTAGAGGTAGTCCCTATCCCGAAGTTCTCTTCTGTTCTTCCATGTGGGTTTTCTACCCACCAAAAAGATGCAACTTGCTCTAATTTTTAGAAAAGTAGATATAATAGTACCAAAAAGCAGCTATTAATTTTTAGAAGCCTATCTATTCATAAAATGTCCAAATTGCTATTAGGACCCTAAAAAGAGGAGGCTTTAGGAATGATTATGTCAGGATGTTTCTTATAAGTAATTAGCGTTTCCGATTCTCTGTCAGACTCATGGCCTGATCCATCCTTGTAGAGGAGCTGTAAAGTTGAGGGTGCGCCTCAGAAGATTTCTGCTATTAATACATTTTTTTGTATCATCCTTCCTTGCTTAACTTTTCATATATCAAATTAATGAGACAGCCCCACCGAATCTTGCATGTATGACTTTAACACAAAACTCTGCTTTGAGTAAGGCCTTGACACCAGAAAAAATAGGACAGGAGGTCTTGGACACGGGGTTGTGTCTCAGTTTGGTACCCATCTTGACTTTCTCCTTAGGAGGGAACGTGTGAGTGCATGTTTGGTTAGCCACTGTTCATTGTTTCATTTTCTAAAAATCTCTTATCTTTGTTGCAAACACCTGCCTGCCTGCTGGGTTGATGAAACTTCCTTATCAGTTGACTATAAAAAGCATTCAGTATGCCAAAGACTTGATGTGCTGCAATTTGCAGTATTTTATTGTTGTTACATAAGCTCTTTAGGCTTTCATTCTGAGGTGTAATTGATCTGATTGTATTTGTTTATATGTTTCCTTTGGTTTCATTGGACGGTGCTGGGTAGGACAGTGCTCAGCCACACAAGTGACAGGTGGTTCCCATTTACAGGGTTGGATCAGGTTTAAATGTAGTGCTGTGATCATCTAAGAGTAAAGAACGGGCAGACTATGTAAGAGAGACATTATGTTGGGACTGAACAGAATAATAAACATTTAGGCTACCATAGGCTTCTCTAGTAGCATTAAGGCAAATTAAGAGTACCTCTCTAGTAGTGGTGCCTCTGCCAACAGGTCCCACATGTAGAGATGGAATGTTCTCGTGGTCACGGTGCAGCCTGGGCTTCTTGATCTATAGGATGACGACAAGCTTTTTCTTTGTTCACTTGATTGCCAGAATATGTAGATCTATTCTCATTGGAAATACAGGATTTCTTCTCTCCAGGGAATGTAACTTTGAGCTGTGCTTCAGGCCTCTAGGAACACAAATACATTTGAAATAACTTAAGTAGTAATGGTTCCCAGTTTGGGGTTGGTTATATGTGGGAGAGGTTTGAGGTTTTGCACTCAAGTCATTTCTGACCTCCAAAGGTGATCATCTGGAACTGTGCCCAGAGATGAGGAACCTGCTGTGCACAGGTGAACTGCCCGGTGACTCACCTAAATTGGCAGCGTGAGGACTAAGCCAACAGTTCTTAGATCTCTGGGAAAAGCTTGTGGGTTTGAAGAAAAATATTGATTGTGTTAGTCAGGGATAGGACACCAGGTACTTGTACAGTGAGTGCCAGGTGTGCAGCAGCCGAGCACTGGATGAAAAGTGAGCTTCAGGTTTGTCCAAGAGATCCATCCTCTAGCAGGATCCCAGAAGTACTTACTGTCTCTTCTAGATATATTTTTACTAGAATCTTTTTTGTTTGTTTGTTCTTCATCTTAACTCTCCTCCCCCAACACATACAGAGCTGCTCTCATACTAAGAAACGACTATTGCAAAACCAGTGTTTGTTTTGCTAAGTTCGGTGACAGCACCAAAGCCACACTTGCTAGCCGTGCCCTGACCCCATTTATTTGCCATGAGGCGTGTTTGTGGAATTTCTGTCACCTTGAAATACCAGGTACCTTTGGAAAGAGGGTTCAGGCTCCAGCAGCAGAAACTGAAGCACGCCGGCGTATTTTCCACACCTAATATAGACATCCTTCACTGTTCTCTTCCTTGGTACTTGCCAACGTGTGGCTTCATCATTGTTCTTAAATCATTTTGAATTTCTTCAGTGTACTTACGGAGTTTAAGCTCTTCAGTCAGGTTTTATATTTTCATCAGAGTACTGCACTTCTTTAGCTCCGTGTCGTGTGGCTACTGGTGTAACATGAGATCCAGAATTAAGACCTCAGCCTCTTCGGTTAAGTGCTCGGCACTTAAGCACACATAGTTTGCCTTTGGGAGACTTTCTGGAAGTTGCAGGATAAGAAAGGAAGATTAGAAAAATGGTAATTTTATAAATATAATTTCATTCAATTAAAAATAAGACACACTTTGGAGTTATAGTAGTTCTATCTGATGAGACTTTTTCTTTTAGAATTTATACTGTATTTATTATGACGCACACTATTTTCTGCTAACATTCAGAGCTCAACAAATGTAATAAACCTGAATATAATTCTGTTTGCAGAAATGCTTAATGGATTTAAAGATCATAGAAGGCTTTCATTATTTTCCTTAAATTTTTACCTTAAATACTCAGTTATCCAGTGACTTGTTGTTTCAAATAGTAATTTCTACAGTCATGTAATTTTTCATTCATGGTTTTGCAGCACAGCAGTTTCATAAAGTTTTCTATCTTACATGGTGATTCATGTCTTACTATATCTTTTTTGTGTTTAAAATACAGAAAATCATCTCATTTTTCATGTCTGACTTATTTTTAGCACTCATAGTTTACACAGTTAAGGATTCAGGCACATATTAGTTCACACTGTTAAGCAGAACAGTGGGACTTCTGGAGTGTTTGTGTCTTTATCAACAGAGGCAGCTCCACATGCCTAGACCTGAGATTCTGATTGGAGTTTCTGTCCCATCTGATAGAACTCAAGGTGGAGGACCATGGACCCTGGGCTGTGGACCAAGCTCTGTGTAGTCTTACTGTTTCAGTATAATTTGATCATGATATTCTATTAACTTATTTTTTAATTAATTTTGACATATGAAAGTAATACCTTAACATTTCTTCCATGTACAATAGAATTCAAATACTTCAGATAAGAGTAAAATCTTTCTTCATCATATCGCAATCCCAGTTTTTCTACCCTTCTCCACAGATAGTGCTATTCTTAATTTTACGACACTCTTCTCAGAATACGCATACAGTACATACATTTAAGAAAATATAGGTATATGTATTTGCAAATATACTAATTATAGTATAGGGCTTTCCTTTTTTTTGAATGATGTGTCTTACAAATAATTTTGTGTCTCTATTGCTCTACAGTGTTAAAATTGCTGTTATTCTGCAGAATGGGTAAATGTTTAGCCATCTTTCCTTTTGAGCTTTGAGAATCTAATAAAAACCATGAGATTTTGAACTTCTCTTTAGAAAAAAATGTGCATACAAATACACATAAATATGTGCTTTTAATTTTCGTGTTGGTTTTTCAGTTTCAGTTTGAAGGTATTTTTTCTTGACTTTATCTCAAGTACTAGGAGCACCTTACTGTATTGTAGCTCTCTGTGTGTTGAGGATAGTTTTCCTGTTGTTCATTTCACCTTTTTACTTTTCTCTTTGGGGCAGGGGGTGGAACTGAGCATTAGAGCACCTGGTTAGCATGCATGAGGCCTTGGGTTCAAACCACGGCATGAAGCAAAAAAATTTAAAAAAGTTTTTTATTGTCTGAATTACAGCAGTCTTGAACATTATGTATTACCTTCTGAAAAACATACAGAAATTAGAACAAATATGCTCTGGTTGGAGCTGAATAATTAAGGGCAACTGAATGGTGGGTATGCCAGTATTTATATTACTGATTCTTCTGAGAGAGCAGTAGGATTTGGAGAGGGATGTGTGTCTCTGTGTCTGTCTCTGTCTGTCTGTCTGTCTGTCTGTCTGTCTGTCTGTGTGTACCATGCCCCCTAGGGAAGGCAGAGATCAGAAGAGACAAGTGCTCCAGGAAGGTGGATGGAGATGAGCACAGGGTTATTTAATTTTGATGGGCATGACTACAAAAGGAAACATTTGAGCCAGAAATCTACACCTAGGACCCAGACAGAGAGGGTTTTCTTATTTCACTGAGCAAAAAATTAATGAAAGAGACTGATGAATGAATTTTTCACTTGTCAATCTTTATTGAGGGCCTGCTCAACAAAGAGCCCTGTGCTGGGCACTGGAGATAGACCAAGAAGGCTCCATCTTGCTTTCAAGCCTTGCAAACACCATGAATGCTGAGACAGACATCAGATAGCAAGTATGCTCATAAATGAATGCAGAATTACAACTGTGGTACAGCTGTGAAGGACATGTTGGTGCTGTTAGGAGATCCTGTGGGGGAGAACACTGGTATATGATGGGTGCTGTCAGTCCAGGGAAGGTGTCAAAGGAAGTGACGTGAGCTGCCATTTGAAGAGTGTCCAAGTAGGTGGCCAGGTAAAGTTGAAGGGGTGCAGGGTGGAGGAATCCTGGTAGAGAAAATGTCATATTTTGTGCAAAGGGCACAAACCCTTTACAGTGACAGTGGGTAAGAGGAATTGAAATAAGACCAGTGCTGCTGGAACTTCTCGATTCCCTTCATGGGTTCCTTAGTATTTCTATGATCTCTAAATTGGGGGGGGTGGGGCTTAAGCTCAATCATTAGGCTGCTTCTCTTACCTACACTTACTTTGCGATGTCATCCACCTGTGACATATTTACAATATGTCTTATATGCTGATGACTTCCAAGCTGTTACTCTGAAATCAAATTAAATTACAGGCTCATTCTCAAGTAGGTATATGTCCTTTGGGGAGATGGATGGGATATATTTTGCAAAAAATAGCAGTCTATAGGAATATGGTGTACTTAGGTAAAAGAAGAGAAGGCTCCATTCTTTGAGGAGTTCTGAGTAACTGTGGGGAAAGGCTGTAAAATACTGAACTTTGGGTTGTGGATTTCATCTTATCAGATTTTTGTATTTGTCCTCTTGACCTTGAGGTGTTCTCTTGTGGGGTGTCCTTCATTAGTCAAATGATGGGACTTTTTCTCAGGATCAGACCCACACAACCACTGGTCTTCATGATTTGAGAGTATCAATCGCTATCATTTACTATAGAATTTTTAAATATGGAATTAGCCCTTAAAAATTTGTTACTTAAATTTCATGGATTTATCTGGGAGACGTAGAGCCTACTGATTTTTCTAGATGATTAGTCCATACTCCTCTCGTCGCAGTCACTTTCCTTGTTGCTGAGACACCATCCCCCAAAACCTGCAACTTAAAGGACAAAGAGTTTATTTTAGCTCGTATTTCAGAAGTTTCAGTCCCTGCGTGGTCAGCAGCATGGTGGAAGAGCTTGGTGCAGAGGAAAGGAAAGCCGCTCAGGGCATGGCAGCCAGGAAGTGGAGAGAGAGTCAAGGAGGGAGCTGGGAAGGGAGATTCATGCTTCCAGTTCATCTCCCTAGTGACCTGCCTCTTCAGACCAGAACCCACCTTTAATAGCAAATCAGCTACACTGCCCGCGTAATCCGGTGACCTTTCAAAAGCCCCGCCTCTGAGCACATTAGGCACTTGGAGGACATCTAGATACAAACCGTGACATCTGTCTTAAGATTATTAGGACATTTATTTTCTGTATTATTTGAATAAATAAGGTGTATAAAATTAAGGGACATCTACATAGCAAAGTCTTACAGCAAGTAAAAGAAAATTACAGATTAATTCCCCCTTTGATGAAGGAAATAAACTCTGCAGTAACACAAAAATGGAGCAACTTCCGCTTTAGATGGCAAGAAGCCCTGCTTCTAGTAGTGGTATGCAAAGTTGTGTGGTTGTGGTCTGCCAAGCAGAGCAGCAGGGAGCCCTTTTTATCCATGTAGGTTCAAAGTCTCAGTATGAAGGATGGTCTTTGGCTGGGTTTCAGGAAACCTGTATTCTTTGGATAATTTTGATTAGTTTGCATACCATTAGTTTGCATACCATTGATTTATTGGTATGTGCAGAGTTCTTATTTTGTGCCAGGGATTGTACTGAATGTTTCCAAATACAGTTTACGTAGTCTTTGTGTTAATAGCCTGAGGGCAACTTTAGAGCAGGGCAGCTTAGATTTGAGATGTTGAATATGGCTGCTGTCCTGCTATCTTGGTTAGGGTCTCGAGGTTACCTGGAACAGAGCCTTTGACATTCCTCAGATAATGGACACATATATCTAGGGCTCTGGGAGGGCATAACTATGTTTCCTTTTGGTTCTCTGCCAGTAATGTCACTCAGTGACTCTGCCTGTTGCCTCTCTTCTTCTCTTGCATGGATTGGCTTATTGTCCCTTTTCAAAAGCATGCCTATTGTTCTCCAGAGAGCTCCTGAACACAGAGTTGCTGAGATCACAAGGAATTTAGACGTGACGTTACCTTGCACGGCCCTGTCCCACCCTCCTGTTAACTGTCAGCTTCCTCATAGAACTGCCCAGCTTCGTGTTGGGAGAGAGAGGATCGGCTACTTTTTCTCGCTTGACAGGGGAACTCATACCTTGTCACTGGACCAGTGTCTTCCCAGCTCGGTCCCAATCCGCTTTGGCCTCTATGATGTATATGAAACATGGCCAGCCACTTTGGGCAGCTTCTTTTGCAGAAGTTGTAAGAATAGCTTTTCTTGTTGAGATCCGTGGGAGTGTGTTAAAAGTGACATGACTGACATATGGAAATTTACACATCATGAAATGATCATTGCAGCCATGGTCTGCAAACTGTGGCTTATGACAAGAGATTATAATTGTGTAAATGAAATCAAAATCATAGCCCAGTACATGTGTTTGAATATGGTTGGTGTGTGTGTGTGTGTGTGTGTGTGTGTGTGTGTGTGTATCTCAAACATAAGTTTGACAAAGCAGAAGCTACCTTGGATACCTGAAATACATTATGATATTTTCTGTTTTTAGCCTTTCTGCTTCTTTATATTTTAATAGATAATAATTGGAGATTCATGCACTTGCCATTCCCTTAAAGGTTATAACTTGTAGTTCGAAAAACCCTAAATCTAACTCCCAAAACATTTGTGTTCTGACATTGTGGTGAATGGGGCAAGTAAAACAAGCCTTCACTACAGAAACTTAGAAAGCAGTATGAAAGTCAAGTAGAAATGAAATGCCTAAATGATGTTTTTAGAAGAATGTAGGTGACAGTGCCACAGTGAATGACACAGAAATATTAGAGAGCAGTGAATTCACCATCAGGAAAGTTCTATCTATATGATGTGAAAAATCAGATGGGTTAAAAAGGTAGAAAAGGAGAAATAAAATTAATATAAGTAATGTCAATAAAGTTTGACATACATACATAGGTAAGTGACAGGAGGGAAATTCTGTGCTTATTTCTCAGGTCTATTTACAGTAAAATAATTCTTGTCTAGTGAAACTGTTACATGCTTTGTACATTTAATGTAAAATATTTACTTTATCATCTACCTTTCCTAAACAGGGTTTGGTCAGGTTAGATTTTTATTATAAACTTAAGAAAGTAATTGCGGTGTCATTATTGTTCCAAATAACTTATTGTCTTAATCTTTGTCATTCCTATCCACCTGCCACTTTACAAAAATAACAAACAAAAAGAAAATAGCAGCTAAGGTGTTGGCAACACCCTTACAAAGATGTGTTCTCTCTCCTGTGTGAGAGGGGAGGTACCACAGAGCGTTTCCGCCTGCCTCGTGCAACCCCTTCTTGAGTCGTGCCTGCCCTGTGTGCAACGGCGTCATCTCATTCCTTTCATTCTGGCCCCGGCTTCCTCCTTTATCTCTCATACTTGCAGATCTGCCTGTCATCACTCATTTTCAACATTGCCTCATAAGCCTTTGCTTTGTTTGGATTTGACTCAAAATCTTTCTTTCTTACTGCCTCCCTTTACCTTAGTGTCTTCATTTCTTCTCTGTACCTTGTGGTTGTCTCTCATTTCCCTAGCTTTCCTTTTGGACAAAACCAAAGAAATATAGGTATTTTGACATCTTAAACAATTCCAATTGTCTGCCCTATTTGTTTTATTTCTTTTTTTTTTTTTTTTTTTTTTGTGGGTACTGGGGGTCGACCTCAGGACCTCGCGCTTGCCAGGCAGGCGCTTATGCCACTGAGCTGTCTTACTGGCCCTGTTTTCTTTTTTGAGAGAGGATGTTGAAACATATTTTAGTTTTTCTTATTGAAGATGATCATTTAGTTTCAAAGTCAGGACATGTTTATTGTAGGAAAATCAGCAAATGCCAATAGATATGGAGAAAATTAAAGTTAGTTGAAATCCTTCCCTCAAATCACTGTTGACAATTTGTTTTATAAATTTTCAGGTCTTTTTATAAAAATGTATGTATAGAAATTGTAATAATAGTTTCACCACCAGTTTTTTCTTTAAAAATGTTGTAATTATTTTCTCATGTCATTAAACCTGCAGTGTTGTAATCTGTTCTTTTCTCTGAATAATGTTACAATTTTTTCAAGTCATTGAACTTTCTTCCACACCTTTTTAAGGCTCATGTATTATTTTACCAAGTAAATAGATGGTTGGTTCTTTTCATTAATTCTCTATCCTTAGTCATTAGTTTGTTTTTAATTTTCCTTTTAAATTCAAAATTTAATTACAGAAAGTAACACAAATACAGCCTGTTCATTAATGAATTAAATGTATCAATTAAGACTGACAGCTGCTTTGCTCCCCACTCCCAGCCTCTCAACTGTTAACTAATATTGGTCTGGTGTGGTCCCCAGTATTTTATTAAATAGTCCATTTTTGAAATAGTTCCTTTTTCATTAAATACCTTTATAGAATTGCTCTCTTACCCCAAAGTCATTCTCTTTCATCCTTTCTACTTCTGTGTCATTAGCTTTTCATGTGTTTGTTAACCTCGTTTCCCTTTCTGATTGATGGTAGGTACATGAGAACCACATCTCATGCTCATGTGGGAATAGAGAATGGGTAAATCTGGGCTCGAGCTCCGTGGCTCACAGGGGATACAGGTCAGAGACAGCCACGGCTAAAAGAGGAATTTGTTTATGAGAGAAATGTCAGGACAAATGCATGAGCTAAGTGACCAGAATTATAAACCTGGTGACCATTTAGCTTTCACTGCAGCAGAAGCTGGGAATCCAGTGAGGTTGTAGGGTGTGCAGGAGGAGGAACTTGATTTAGGGCAAAAATAGCTGTAGATCACAACTCAGAAATTTATAAAGAAGTTTCAGCGGTTATTGTGTGGTGGCAGTTAAGGGCTCAGGCTTGGGTGATGGGCAGGCAGAGAATGTCAGGCTTTTCTGCATCCTCACTTTTTACTTGTAAACTATGATAGTAATATTTTCCTTGCACGGCTGTGAGCTTTAGATGCATGGTGCATGATAAGCATTTGATGTGATGGTAGTTTGAGAGAGAAATTAAGAACCAGCAAGAACTCTGAATCAGGAATTGGCCAGCTAGTGAAGGCTGCCTGCAAATGAAGAAATACATGCTTATCTCCAAGTCATAAAAAGCACTGCAGTTTATTCTTATACCCTTAATCATCTATCTGTTTGTTATTTGTACTGTCAGCTTCAGCTCTATATTGGAATAATTTCATTGCATTCGGGAACTTTGGCTGTGTGTATGAGATGCAGCACAGGTCAGAGCGGAGTGGAAGCCTCAAGCCCTAGTCTGATTTATTTGATTTACTGTCATTTTAATAGACCTGATGCTACCTGTGTGAAGCCAACTGCTTGCTATTTCTTGAGATCCAAAAACTTTGCTGACCATTACAGAATTAAGTTTAACCGAAGAGCAGAGATCAGTTTTTTGAACAAATGAATTAAAAGTCTCTGACACATTACTTGACACATTTTTAAATTTAGTGTAAGATTTTGTCAAATGCACCATTGTCTTCTGTTTTTCCTTTTGCAAATATAGTATTTTGTTCACTACTATTTCCCAGCAAAGCTGTCTCCATCTTGATCTCATTTGTCTGGTCTTTGGTTGCACAGTTCTCTGCCTCTTTGATTTTTGTTTTTGTTTTTGTTTTGTTTTGTTTTGTTTTTTTGTGGGTACCGGGGGTCGAACTCAGGACCTTGCATGCCAGCGGACCCTTTTTTCATATGTGGGTACCAGGAGTCGAACTCAGGACCTTGCGCTTGCCAGGCAGGCGCTTATGCCGCTGAGCCATCTCACCGGCCCTCTCTGCCTCTTTGAAACCGATGTTTTTTGGTGGCTCATAGCTTAAGGAAAGCCGTGTCTCAGGGACTTCCCCCATGGGTGAATCGGGGCTGGAAAGAGCTGGGGGGTTGGGTTACAGAAATATTATTTCTGCACCCTGGCGTATTTTCCATTTTCAGAACTTCAAACAGACTTTCAAATTGTTGCTTTTCCCTATTTGCAGTGAAAAACTTCTAGGTGCTTTACAGTTTAGGAACAACTCTGGTTTTGTTAAGTCGGTAGAAAGGCCCTGGGAGTAATGGGGTCCTGTGATATAATTTTACTTTGCCATCCCTTCCCACTTGAGCTTTTGAGAAAAGAAGCATATGCGTGGAGAGTCACTACTAGACATGAAAAAGCAGCTTATTTTCACCAAATGAGTAAGCTCTGGCAAGTTGAAAGAGCTTGGGTATCCAATGTAAAGTGCTTTATAAAGCCAGAGGACCTTGGATTATATATATCCTATGTAATTTTTAACTTTAAATTTTCTAGTCTTTCTGGTTGGTTAGCTCTTCCATTCTTTTATTTTCCTTGGTTGGTGGGAAAAAGAGAAGGAATACACACTCATCTTACCCAGAAAGAGCATCAAGTCATGGAGAGCCTGAGCATGTATTCCTGTTTACCCCAAAGGAAATGGTAACCTTATCAGCCTAGACTGATGCTCTTAATCTCATCTCTCTCTACAGAGAGAGGACTGGTTCTCTCTACAGAGAGGTTTGGGGTAAATGGCAACATTAGGACTCTGCAGAGCTTAGAGGACTTGACTTACAACCTATTCCTGTCAAGGATCAATGGATATTGAACAAAATATGGATTTCCTGACAGTTCTCTGCAAAGTGAAGACACTTAGTGTAACTATAGTGAGTACAGTAATGAAATTATTGGCAAAAGTCTGTCCCTTCTTTCCTGAGATATTCATCTGAAAATCTCAGAATTGCAAGGCACCTTAGTTAGGGCTGGTATAATGAAATACCATAGATTGGATGGCTTATAAACAACAGGAATTCATTCCTCATAGTTCTGAAGGCTGAGAAGTCCCCAATAAAGACAGATTTAGTACTTGATATGCTTTTTGCCTCTGTTTCCTTCCTGCTGTGTATTCACTTGGTGGAAGAGGGCAGGGGAAGGAGACTCTTTGCAGCCTATGTTTATAAAGGTTCTGGCCCCATTCACAGGGGCTCTACCTTTATGATCTAATCACCTCCCAAAAGATTCTACCTCCTAATGCCATCACCTTGGGGTTTAGGATCTCTATCTAAGAATTGTTGGGGAGAGGACACAAATGTACAGACCCCTGCACAAAGTATCAAGATGGAAATAGGCATGAATTTTAGATGAACATCTAATAATTAATTTGGGCTCTATACTTTAGGATATTTACCATTTTATAAATTTTGTAAATCATAGGTGAAGAATTTTAAAATTGATTACAACACTGAATATATAATTTATAAATATGAATTTAGAAGTAGTAAAATATTAGTGAGTTCTCTGCATTCACTATCTTAACAAGCCACAGATACATCGTCATATTTTTAAACAGGTCAGAACATTTAAACAGGTCTTGTACATTCTGATTTTTTTTATTTGAACTAATTTTTATTTACTTAAAATGTTAAAGATACTAACATATGTTCAACTTTATATAGAGTCTGCCCTGGTCAGATTTGAAGAGTTTTGTAAATTGGATAGACTATACAAAATCAAGAACCCCAAATTGAATCTACTTCTTAGCGTTTCATTAAACTACTTTTGCAATTCTATTTGTTGGTGGCTTTTTTTTTTTTGCAGTACCAAGTTTGGACCCAAGGCCTTTGCACTGAGCTACATCCCCAGAACTCACCTGTCTTAGTTACTCTCTTGTTGCTGGGACAAAATAATCAACATCCACAAGTTAAAGGAGGAAAGGTTTATTTTAGCTCACAAGTCCTAGAAGTTTCAGTCCAAAATTGGCTGGCTCTAAGGCAGGGCAGCATGGCAGAGGGGGATGGCAGAGGAGAAACAGTACATGGTGTTGCAGGCAGGAGGCAGTGAACAGTGAGTCTTCCTTTCACTTCTTATTCCTTTCAGGCTACAAGCCTATTGGTTGGTGCCACTCACATCCAGGTTGAGCCTTCCTGTTATCCACACCCAGAACTGTGCTAAACCAATCAGTGGACTAATACAGTTATCACACACCCTTATCTGTATTCACACATGCTAGATCCAGCCACCTCCCTAAAGCCCCACCGATGAGTGCATGAGGCTTTGGGGGGACATCTAAATATAAGCCATAACACAACTTCTCCATCTTTTTTAGGAGAGAATCTTGCTAGTCACCAAATTGCCCAGGCAGGAATTGAATTTGTGATCCTCCCACCTCAGCCGCCCGGAGTGTTGGGATTATGGGCTTGTACCCTCACTCCTGGCTTGTTGGTGATGTATTTAAATACATTTAAGCCAATGAGGAATAAGAAAGTTTAGGTGAGGTTGGTTTGGCTGTGTGTGTTCCCATTTGTTCCCAGCCGGTGCTAACAATATGAAATATATATTTTAAAAATGAAAGAGTCCCTCTTGTGGGAAGCTCGCCTGGCAGGCTCTGGCTTTGTCTGGGAGGCCAGTTTGTTTGATCTACAGTGAGTGGAAAGGATCAGCTTGGGAGAAGAAGGAATAGGCTGGTTTATTTGGCCACAGCTCTAAATTCCATTCTCCAAACAACAATAGCAACAGTAAAGGTGATACTACGGTTTCTGCCTGGAAGGAAAAAAAAGGAGCCTGTGCAATTTTAATATCTTCCACTTTAAGTAGCAAGATAGGACTCACTGGTTTTAATAGCTGGTATGTTATTTTTTCTTTTCACAAGTGGAGAGAAGGGGAGCCTTTGAGGACATGTGATACATTTGACAGTAGCTTAGATTCTCTTACTAAAAATGTGCAAAGTGCAGAGGGCGTGTGGATTTAAAAACTATAGGTATAAACATGTTTTATTAACTTTTTATCATGCAAAAAAAATACCTGGCCTTTCTAATTATTTTGACTTAAATTTACTGATAAGATTTTGAATTAGAAAATTGCCGTAAGTATTTCTTATGGAAGAGGTATTTTTTATTAAAAACTTTGTACACATTCTCTCTTTCCTTCTTTTTCTTTTTCCCTCTTTCCTTCCTCCCTTCCTCTCTCCTTTCCCTTCATGTCTGTGTTATACTTGATGTTATACTCCTGCGTTCTCAGTCACTACTGGTTCTCTCTGCCTTCTGTTTCTCTTTTTGCGAATCCTTTGCAGGTCATTCTGTTTTTCTCCTTGGTCCTGCCTCTGCTCACAGCATTGTACCTCCAGACACCTGCCCTCAGATGCTGCTTGGAGTCCAGTGTGGAAGGGGTTCTCAGGTAGACAAAAGGGTTCCTCTTATTCTGGAGAAAGAACCTGGGCACCTGTCCTGTGCAGAGTGTGGAAGGGCTGAGGCAGAGGGACAGGCAGGAGATGGACAGGCTGTGGAACAGTGGCTTGGCAGGCCAGACACGAGGGACCACTTTGTCAGAACTCTCCAGAGCAAACTTTCAGGCTTGGAGAATGTGCCCCCATTCAGTTGCCTTAATCATAATTCAAGAACACTTCTTGGGGCCCATTTTTTTTTTTTTCTTTTTTCCTATCACAGTGGGTTTGTGTGAGCTGCTGGTTTGTTATGCACAACTTTTTGAATAAAGGAACATTTTACTATTTGTCATATTAGTATTAATGAAAGATGATGATTCTGAGCATTAATACTTCACCTTTTTTAAACTACCTTCTCTTCTCCCTCAAACACAACAGCTTTAACTATGATTTCCGTTTTCAATAGGATGGAGTATTCTCAGTCCCTCAGTAAACTAGCTGTTGTCTGTGTCTCCAGGTATTTCATTCACTTCCCTCTAAGATTTTCAGATCTGAACTCTGTTTGGATGGAGATGCCTGTGCGTGGAAATTCTCACTGGTGACCTCACCTGCAGAGATTGTGGGCACAGTGCCTGCATATCCATCTGCCCGGACTTTGTGTCAGGCAGGAAATCCTGTGAAATTCCTTCTCAGGGTTAACAGAGGGACTCTGACGGGTTTCATTCTTCTGGCCAGTCACCTCCCTTATGAAAATGTATATAGAAGCCCTTTTACGCACGGATTCTTGCTGACACACTGACTGAGGGTCAGGATGATAGGTATGGCTAAGAACATTCTACAGTATAGGTGCACCAAAACAACACATGGAAACTTTGGTACAAACCTAGCAGTAGAAAGTGTCTTAGTGATCATATCCCAGTTCCAGATATGAGGTGCCATTCATTGAGAGCAGGGGGTCCCAAACCCATATGTTATGATTAGAAGTGTGAGCCCTGGACTTGGACAAGCAAAGATGCAGATCCTGGCCTTGCTCCTATTAGCTATATGTGTTCGGATCCTAAGTCGCAGTTGTCTCTGTCTGTGAATGCTATATTCTTTCTAGATATTTTATGATGACTCAGTGGGAAAAAGGGTGTCAGATACTTAACATACTTCCTGCCATAAGATAAATGTTCCATAAATGATTGCAATTTTACTATTGATTTAGGACTCTTTCTTCTTTACTGCTTTCTAACTTCTTTCCAAAAACAAATTAAATAAAATAACATATAATTGTCTTCAGTTTCCACAACGGCACAGTGTAGAGAGAATTGTGCACCGCTGGTCTTCACATGAGCGTGTGTATCACATCCCCGAGAATTCTCAAAGACTTTGCAAGGATAGTCAGGAATAGTTTTAAGGATTCCATTTTCCAGATCCTCATCTTCTGAGAATTTTTTTTATAAAATCAGAACTGTATCTGCACTTAAAGCCTTAAGACAGGTTGTATTTCTCACTTTCTTTTTCACAATTGCTCCTTGCCATTTTACTAGAAAAACATTTCTTATCCATCTCAAATCTTCCTATGGTGTCCCATCCCAAGGAGTAAAACTTGTTGGGGCCTTCAATAAGATGGTCCATTTGAAATATTGGTTTCAGTGGTTATTTTTTTCTTTTAAAAATTTTTTTATTTGTACATGTTTATAGTACATAATGATTACATTCATTGTTTGCAATTCATACATGTACATAGTATATCTCAATTCTTTTTCTTCCCCTTCCTCTCCTTCCCTGTTTTAAAAATTTTGTTTCTTTTCTTTTGCCAGCATCAAATTTATTTATTTTAGATATCTTTATCAAGTTATCGTAAGCACAGATTAACAGACAGATGAAAAGGCCAAAAAACATATAAAACAATTGTATTAAATCAAGGCACACTTTTAGGTACATTGCCGACAGTGGATTATAGTAACTTTTTTTGCTCTTTCTTTACCTATGGCATTTTATTTTGAACTTTATTTATATAATGAGTTTCTCATATAAGAGAAATCATGTGGTATTTAAGCTTGCATGTCTGATTTTCTTCACTTAATGTTGTGGTCTTAAGGTGCACCAATTTTCTTACAAATGACTCAAGTTTATCCTTCATGGCAGAATAGTAAGTACGCCATTGTGTATAACTACCACATTTTCTTCATTCATCTGTTGATGGACACACAGGCTGCTTGTAAGACTTAGCTATTATGAATTGTGCTACTATAAAGATAGGTGTGTTTGTATCACTGTAATATGATGTCTTTACCTCTTTGGGGAAGATTCCTAGAAAGAGAATAGCTGGGACAAATGGAATGTCTAGTTTCAGTTTTTTGGGGAATCTCCATACTAATTTCCACAGCGGTTTTACCAGTTTGCACTCCCATCAACAATGAAGAAGGGTTCCTTTTGCCCCTGCAGCCTTTCCAGCATTTATTATTGTTTGATTTCTTGAAGATAGCCATTCTTTCTGGAGTGAGATGGAATCTAAATGTTGTTTTAATTTACATTTCTCAAATGGCCAGCAATGTTTGAACATTTTTCGTGTATTTATTGGCCATCTATACTTATTCATCTGACAAGTGTCTGTTCATTTCAAGTCCTCATTTTTGATTGGATCTTTCCATTTTTTTGAGTTCTTTGTATGTTCTAGATATCAGTCCTTTGAGGAGTAGCTGGGATTTTTTTTTTTTTCCCATTCTGTGGGTTGTCTCTTTGCTCTGTTAGTTGTTTCCTTTGCTGTGCAGAAGCATTATAATTTGATAAGACCCCATGTGTTGATTCTGGGTATTATTTCTCATACAATCAGGATTCTGCTCAGAAAGTCTTTGTCTACACCTGTGTCTTCAAGAGTTTTACCTATTTTATCTTCCAGCAGATCAGGTATTTCTGTTTTAATATTTAGAACTTTGATCCATTTTGATTTTAGTTTAGTGCATGATGAGAGATACAGGTCTAGGTTCAATCTTCGGCACGTGGATAGGCAGTTTTCCCAGCACCATTTGTTAAAGAGATTATCTTCCCTGCAGCAAAAGTATTTGGCCCCTTTGTCAAAGATAAGGTAGCTGAGTGTGCCTGGAGTTGTTGCTGCATCCTCTATTCTGTTCCATTGATCCATAAGTCTGTTATTTCTGCCAATACCATCCTGTTTTTATTGCCGTAGCTTTGTATTATAACTTGAAGTCCAGGATTGTGATATCCCTGCATTGCCCTTGTTGAACACAGTTGCTTTTGCGATTAAGGGCTCTTCTCATTCCATATGAATTTTAGGATTATACCCAGTAGTTCTGTGAGGAATGCTACTGATTTTTTGATTGGGATTACATTATTCTCTATAACAGTTTTGAAAGTATGGCCATTTTGACTTTTATTGGTTTTGCTTATCCAGGAACAGGGAATATATTTCCATTTGGTGATGTTCTCTTTGATCTCCTTTTTCAGAGTAGTGTAATTTTTATTGTAGAGGTCTTTCACTTCTTTGGTTAGGTTAATTCCTAAGTATTTTATTGCTCTAGATGCTATTATGAAAGGTATTATTTACCTAATTTCTCTCTCAGTGAGTTTATTATTAGTGCATAAGAATGCTACTGATTTTTGAATGTTGACATTATCTACACTACTGAGTTTGATTATTAATTCTAGGAGTCTTGGTGGAATTTTGGGGGTCTTCTATATAAAGGATCATGTCATCTGCAAATAATGATAATGTAACTTCTTCCTTTCCTATTATTTCCTGTCTTTCCTTTTATTTCTTTCTCTTCTAATTGCTCTGGCTAATGTTACAAGAACTATACTGAACAGGGGCAGTACTATACTGAGCAGAGCAGATGTCCTTGTCTTGTTCCTGATTTTAGAGGGAAAGCTTTCAGCTTTTCTCCATTTAATGTAACATTGGCCATTGATTTTTCATAGATGGCTTTGATCAGCTTGAGATAAAGACCTTCTACACCTATTTTTCATCAGGGTTTTATCATGAATAGATGTGGGATTTTGTCAATGCTTTTTCTATGTCTATTGAGATGACCATATGAGTTTTGTCCTTGCTTCAGTTTATGGGATGTATTATGTTTATTGACTTGCATATGTTAAACCATCTCTGCATTCTTTTTTTTTTTTTTTTTTTGTGGGTACCAGGGGTCGACCTCAGGACCTCGTGCGCCAGCAGGCGCCCGTGCCGCTGAGCGATATCACCGGCTCTTTTTTCGTATGTGGGTTCCGGGAGTCAAACTTGGGCCCTTGCGCTTGCCGGGCAGGAGCTTACATCACTGAGCCATCTCACCGGCCCCCTCTGCATTCTTGAAATGAATCCTACTTAGTCACGATGTGTGATCTTTCGGATAAGTATTTGCATTCTGTTTGCCAGCATCTTATTGAGGATTTTTGTATCTATGTTCATTAAAACGTTTGGCCTATAGTTCTCTTTTTTGGTTGGCTCCTTTTCTGGTTTTGGAATTGGGGTAATGCTTTCTTCCAGGAATAACTTTGAGAATATTGCTTCCCTTTCATTTTATTAAAGAGTTTGAGGAATATTGGTGTTACTATCTTCTCTAAAGTTCTTGTAGACTTTGGCTGTGAATTCATAGGGACCTAGGCTTTTCTAAGTTTTTTTTTTTTTAATTACTTCTTCAGTTTCATTAACTGATACTGGATTATTCAGGATTTTTATATATTCCTGGTTTTGCTTTGGTAGTTCATAAGTATCTAGGAATTTATCTGTTTCTTCTGAGTTTTCCATTTTATTAGAGTATAGGTTCTCAATATAGTTCCCAAGGATACTTCTGGATTTTGGCAGGATCCATTGTGATTTTCCTTTTTTCATTTTTAATTGCATGGATTTGAGTCTTTTCTGTCCTTATTTCAGTAACATTGGCTAAGGATTTGTCTATTTTGTTTATTCTTTCAAAGAACCAACTCTTCAATTCATTGATTCTTTGTATTTTTTTTATCTCAATTTCATTAGGTTCTGTTCTGATCTTTACAGTTTCCTTCCTCATACTGGCTATGGATTTGGGTTTTTCTTGGACCGTGAGGTGCATTTTTCAGTTATTAATTTGAACTCACCTGTTTTTCTGATGTTGAAATTCACTGCTATAAACTTCCCTCTTAGGACAGCTGTCATTGTGTCCCATAGGTTCCTATATGTCATACTAGCATAATTGTTTGATTATAGGAACTGATTTCTTCCTTAATTTCATCTGTGACCCACTGATTATTCAAGAGAGTAATGTTTTTAAAAAATTTTTATATTAACACGTGTCTAATACACATTTACATTCCTTTTCTGAAGTTGGTACCATATATGATACATCTTGATTCCTTTTTTCATACCCTATCCCATCCCTCCTTCCCTTGTACCCCATCTCTTGATCCCTTTATTTTATTTTATTTTTTTGGTACATGTTTTTAGAACATAATGTTTATGTTCCTTGTGTGGTGTTGGTACATGTACATAACACATCCCAATTCCTTTTCTCATCTCCTATACCTCCCCTTCCTCTTCCCTCTTTCCATGTCTTGAGCTCCTTCCCCCTTGATAAAAATCTTGAGCCCCTTCCCCTTTGAGAAAAATCAATTTCCCTACTTCCTATTATCTGTATTTTATTTTTCTCTTTAATTTTACTTTGGGTTTCTCATATAAGAGAAATCACATGATATTTAAGCTTATGTGTCTGATTTGTAGCAGCAGAATTCATAATAGCTAAATCTTGGAACCAACCTAAATGTCCATCAACAGATGAATGGATATAGAAAATGTGGTATTTACACACAATGGAGTACTACTCTGCTATAAAGAAAGATAAATTTCAATCATTTGTAGGAAGATGGTATTATTTAATTTCCATGTATTTGCATGGCTTCTGTGGCCATTGATTTCTAGTTTCGTTGTACTATGATGTGATAATAACCATGGGGGGATAATTTTGATTCTTCTTTTTTTTTTTTTTTTTTGTTATGTGCGTATCGGGAGTCGACCTCAGGACCTTGCGCTTGCCAGCAAGCGCTTGTGCCGCTGAGTGATATCACCGGCCCTTTTTTTTTTTCCTTTATGTGGGTACCGGGAGTCGAACTCAGGACCTTGCGCTTGCCAGGCAGGCACTTATGCCGCTGAGCTGTCTCACCAGCCCAATTTTGATTATTTTACAGTTACTTAAGCATGCTTTATGGGCTAGTATATTGTCTATTCTAGAGAAAGTCCAGTATGCTGCTGAGAATACGTATTCTGTTGTTGGACAGAACGCTCTGTAGATATCTCCTAAGTCCATTTGTTTGAAGATTTGGTTCAACTTTGATATCTATTTGTTGATTTTTTCGTGTAGTTGATCTGTCCATTTGTGATCAATTGTAGGTCGCCATTACAATTGTATTGGTGTTTACCTAATTTCTCATGTCCATTAATTTTTTTAAGAAGTTGGGTATGCTTGTGTTTGGTGCGTATATGTTTATAGTTATCTCTTCCTGTTGATTGGTTCCCTTAACCAATACGTTTGTCTCTTCTGATCAGTTTTGGCTTGAAATCCACTTTGTCTGCTATTAAGATACCTACTGCTGCTTTTTTCTAGATACCCATTGTATGGAATATTGTTTTCCATCCTTTGATTTTTAATCTGTGAATTTCTATTTGAATTAAATATGTTCCTTGTATATATATGATTGGGTTTTGTTTCTTGATTCATTCTGCCACTCTGTCTTTTGATTGGTGAATGGAGCCTATTCACATTGGGAATTGTTACTGAAAGGCATTGACTTATTTCTGTCATTGCATTGTTTTCCTGTTGTAGACTTTTTGTATTTTTTTCTTTTGCTTAGCTAGTCATCCTGCCAGGTATATTTATTCTTTTTGACTTACTGGAATTGTTGGCTTCCTTGTTTTTTTCTAGTATATCTCTGAGAAATTTTTGTAATGCTACTTTGGTGGTCATGAATTTCTTGAGTTGTTCCTTGTCATGGACATACCTTATTTCTTCATTAATTTTGAAGGAAAATTTTGCAGGATACATCAGCTGGGGTTGAAAGTTACCTTTTAGGGCTTGAAACACTTTGCTCCAAGCACTCCTGGTCTTTAAGGTTTGTGTTGGAAAGTCTGCTCTAATTCTAATGGGTTTACCTTTACATATGATTTGTTGCCTTTCTTTAACAGCTTTTGGATTTTGTTCCTGTGATAACTTTCTTGTCCTTTGAGTATGATGTGGTATAGAAAGGTTCTCTTGGTCCTGGCTATTTGGAGATCTGTATACCTTACTTATCTATATGTTCATTTCTTTCCCTGTATTTGCTAAGTTTTCTGCCATTATTTCTGTGAACAGGTTTTTTTTTAATGCCATTTGTGTTGTCTTCTGATTTTTCATTTCTTACGGTTACTCATAAGACTCACGTTCTTTGCATCAAGCAGCAGCCATTGGATCTACTTTTCATGTTCTCTTATTGCTTTTAAGGTGTCTTGAGAAGTTGGTCTTTGGAGGCATCATCTTCTAGGTCTGAAATTCTGTCCTCACATTCATTCGTCACTTCTGCTGCCCATACTTTCAATATAATTTTGAATCTCCTGGATTTTTGACTGAAACATTTTCATGGACTCTAATTATTTGCTAAACTGACAATTCATGTTTTTCTCATTTTGTTTAGCTCATCTAGCTTTTTAGTAACATCTCCTGAAAGCTCCGGATAATTTTGTTTATTACTTCATCTGTTTAGTTATGTTTTCTGTGATCCTACTGAGTATCTTTTATCTGTTTTCTAACTCCTCTGTTATCCACTCAAGTAATTTGAGTGTGTGATATATATTATCTATTCTCCCTCTTGACTGGCTCCTGGATTGGCTACAAGGGGTTTGGGAGTTTTGGGAGGCATTTTGTTGCCTTGGTGTTTTGTTTTGTTTTTTATGAAACAGTGTCTCACTAGTACAGGCTGGCCTCGAACTCTCAGCAATCCTCCTGCCTCAGCCTCTTGAGTACTGGGATTATAGGTGTGTGCCACCACACCCAGCTGTTGCCTTGGTTTCTCGTGTTTCTGTTGTTTTGTTTTGTGCTAAGGTTTGTGGACACTTATAGTGTAATGATTTTGTTGTTAGTATAGAGATCTATTTAGTTGGTTGCTTTTCAGATGTGCTTTGAGTGTGGCTAACTTTAATCCTTTGCCTCAGCCCTAAGATCTGATCACCTCGGTCGGTTGGGGAGGATGCAGTGTAATTGGCCCAACACTGAGTTCTCTGGGAATGTACTCTGGTATTATTAATGTCACAAAGATAATCTAAGCGTTGGCTTATAGATAAATCCCCTTTAACAGCAATAATTATGTGACCCTGTTAATATCAAAGAAATCAGCTACAGTAGTATCATCTAAGACAAATCAGATATTAACGTACCATAAGAACCAACTATGTACCACCCTTAACCCTAAAGAAGAAATCCACAATTATGGTGTAAACATTAAGACAACCCAGGTATTGACTTACAGCTAATAAGGTACTAAATGCCACAGCTGTATCTCCACTAATGGTAGAAAAGAATTCAACAATAATTTTATAGTGTTAACTTACTACCTAAAGATTTAAAAAGCTTCATTGTTATATTATTAAGGATATGGGGGTTAGGAAAGGGAATGCAAGAGAAAAAATTTGAAACCTTAAATTATGTGATATGAGGAGGAGGAGAGAGAAGTGGTACAAAGGGTCCTGTTGATAAGTAGAAAGATGTTTACAAAATTAGGTAAAGGTAAGAAGAAAATTGACAAGAAATAGAAGATAAAAGAAAAAGTGGGAGAAAAAGATTATATGGGGAGTAAAAATGAGAGAAAAAATTAAAGAGCAGAATTAAAATGGAGAAGAGGAAAAAGATAAAACAGAAGTAAGAAAAACAGATAAGAAGCAAGGAAAAAGGACAAAGGAAAATTCCTAAGCTCTACTGAACTGATGAAGGAGAAAGAAGGAAAGGAAAGAAGAAAAAAGAAATAAAGTGAAACAAGAAAAACCCCCAAAACTAATGTGGACACGGACACACACACACACACACACACACACACACACGAAGAAGAGGGAAAAAAAAATTTTTTTTTCTGTGAGTTGAATGTGTGATTTTCTTCTAGGATCTACAATTCTGTAGCAGTGTCCAAGTCTAGACGTGTCTCTGCTCATGCTGGTAGATAAACAAGACAGTCGGACCCCACATCCTGCTAGATGCAGGCACCAGCAGGCAGTAGCATTAGGGCAAGTGCACCAGTGCTGTGACTTTCAAATCCAGAGCAGCTCAGGCTGAGCCCAGCTTCTGGCTGTGGGGATGGGGCCTGTGTCCTTTAGCCCAAACCCCCCAGGGGGTCTCTTTGCAGTATGCTCCCTGGCTGTGGCTGTCTCCTGTGGGTGTCTTTCACCCAGTCACTGTGTGAATGTAACACTGGGAGCCCTGAAGTGAAGCCATCCTGCAGCTTCTCTGAGTCCCAGTTTCAAACAATCAGCCCTTCCCCAGAATGGCATCCTACTGAGCACTCTTTCCAGGGATATGGTGGGTGCTTAGACTGGAATCACTCGCCAGCTGTTGCCTGTCAAAGGACTCACGTGAGAGCAGAATCCCATACTCTCCCTGCAGATCACAGAACCTACTGGTCCATTCTGCCATCGTGTTTCTCCCCGAAGCCCTCTGAAGTCCCCAGCTTTCACTTTGTCTTTGTAGGTTCAGTCTCCCTTTCCTTCTTCTGTGTTGTATTTTGTCTTCTCAATTTCTCTGTAGGTTTTAATTTTTCTATTCGATCCTTCCTGGTTCCTGGGAATCTACTTCTCTCTTTTTTCTTCCCCAAGTTGTTATTGTCCAGTGTTTTGGATTCCAAATCTTGGAGAGGCTAAGTTGTTGTTGCTTACCATTCTGCCATTTTCTGGTTTGGAGAATCCGTATGCCTGCTCAATTCTTTAACTCTCCTGAGACCCCAACCTGTTAATAATCTCACTATCCACAGATTTGCCCTTGAGCTGTTTAACTTCTGTAGCTGAGGGCGTTCTTAACCAGATTTTGCTTTTAATACTTAATGAGTTAACATTGTAAGTGCGTTGTTTTTGATCACGTTATTAATGATATTTGTGGTGATTATACAATCCAAGAGAATCTCTTTTATACTCAGAGATCAGCACTCACAGGAAATTGTAGAAAGCATGGTAAAATGATAATAAGAGACCGTAACTCGTGGGATTATAGTATATTAGGAAATTTGGAGGAGAAATTGACACAGGGATATAATTTCAATGAGAGAAGAATTTAAAATCTCCAGCTGTGAAGGAAAACTTATTTACTTTTAAATGGATGATGGTGGCTATCAAATCATAACAGTTTTTATATAACACTGGACACATTTGGAAGAGTATAGTAACATTTTATGTCTAGATTTAAAATTATCAGAAAATACATCTTTTTAATTTATGATAAAATTTTAGTTGTCAGCTTAAAAACGGGTCTAGGGAAACATGTTTGAAAAGGTTTTTAGGAAGGATAGCAAAAAGTTTATTTTATTGCTACTTGTTCTATTTTATTGCTGTTGATTTTCAACATGAGGGGAGGGGGAGGGCACTCTCCTTTCTTGCCTCTCTATTAAGTGCAGGATTTATTTGTGGGTATTTTGTGTATCAGCTTTTGTTAATTTAATCTTTGACTGAAAAACATGAGTCTCTTTTATGTCAACCTCAGTGTCAGGTGTATTGGAAGGGGCACCAGCCCCTGCCTTCTTGGAGTTCATGGGTCAGGCTCTGCTCTTTGGTTTGAAACTGGATTGTGATGGGAACTGGAGCAGTCAAATAAAAGTGTCTGATGACTGAGATAGGTATTTCAGTCCTTCAGCAAACAACACTACTACATTATTCCAAGAACACTACTGGTGTTGATAAGTCTTGTAGGTACTGTTGCTCCTCAAAAGAGCACTAGGCTGGGCATGGTGGTACACGGCAATAATCCCAGCACTCAGGAGGCTGAGGCAAGAGGATCACCATGAGTTTGAGGCCAGCCTGAATTGCATAGTGAGACCCTGTCTGAAAAACAAACAAACAAACCAAAAGAACATTAGATTAATGTCCTTATTTGTCAAGTTTAAGTATGCTAATAGTCTGCTGATGTTTGTCCAGGAGATGAGGGAAGAGTTTGTTTTTTTGTTCGAATGGATTTTTCTAAGGAGCCCTGGTATTTCATTCCATTGGTGTCTTTGTAGAAAATAATGTTAAAATGACTTTTATGTGTGATCCTGGACAATGAACTTAGAGTCACCAGCTCATTTTCTTTAATATTAGGTTTCTTCATTTATGATTTGAGAGATTAACTTGATATGTATTTCAGAAATAGCTAGAATTAAGGCCAGAACAAAAACTCTCAACCTGATAGGATTATGTTCTAGGCAATTTTCGTTTCTTTAATGTTTAACTGTGTTAATTCTTGACTGATTAAATATTATTTGAAGGTTTTGATAACCAAATGTTAAGATGTGCTGAATTTAGCATTTTGAATAATATCTTCATTTTTGAAGAGCAGAGTTATGCCTCACATAATAAACTGACAAAGTAAATAGGTTCAACTCTATTTGTTTTTTCTAGGTGAAAAGAAATGGGTTGTCTCAGGCAGTAAGCCAGGAGGAAAGGAAGAGACAAGAGGTACGTTTCTCAGAAAAGGTGTGTTAGAGCTGTAACTGTAGCGTGGGGGGTCTGTGCTTTTGGGCTTTCACCTTCTAGATGCAGTTGCTCAGTATTGTCCTTTGGGTATGTATTTGTTTTCTTTTTACAATTAGCAAGTGGCCGTTTTTGAATAAAGGTACACACATAATTAGCCCTCAGAAAAGCAAACATTTATATATCTCAACATTTACATTTAAACAATAAAACATGGAGTTGAAGTGTTTAAATTGGAAGAAATATTGTGAAAAATGAAACAGAAATTAGATCCTGGAATGAAAACATGATGTAGCTGGAAAAACTGGTGACAGCTGAATAAAGTGTATACATTAGTCTGTAGATAAATGTACCTCAGTTATGTAATGTGCTCTGGTTAGGAGCAACTGTGTAATGGATACATGGAACTCTGAACTCGCTTTGCAAATTTTCTGTAATCTAAAAGTGTACCAAAATGCAAATTTTACATGTATTACATATACATACATGAAAGCATGGATGTGTTAAATGTATGTAAATAATATGACTGCATGTATTTCTTGCTTTTTATACTCACCATTATTTTTGAGATTTATTCATGTTAATACATGTTAATCTAGATAAATCATTTCAGCCGCTGTATACTATTCTATTTTATGAATATCATCTTTAAAATTTTCTATCTGTTTTCCTGATGATGGACAGTGGTTGTTAACATTGTGGCATAAACAATGTTTTTCTCTCACCTTATGGGTATACTCAAGAACTTCTCCAAGGTCCTAAATCCATTAGAATGTATCCATTCTTTTAAATCTATATTTGAACCTTGTCTATTTCTATTATATTCTGATAATATTTATGCAGATTTGTGATATAACAGGTTAATGACAACCTCAAGTTTAACTTTATGGTTCCTTTCTATTCTTATATAGCTGTTTTGAGCAGGTCTAACCTGATTTGCTTTTAGGTAGTTCATGGCTCTATTGCAGGATATTTTAACAATTACTACATTAAATTTAAGTTACCACTTATTCACCTTCTCGTGTGATCTAGTCTATATAGTTCATTATTTTTTGTCTAAATCTTCATATTTTCAGTTTGATTTAAAATGGTCTTTGCTGTTGAAAACATTTGAAGTTGTTCTAAGGCAGTATATCCATCAGTGATGTGAAATGCATTGTTTTTGGCCAAGGTAAAGAATTTTCCTTAGTTTGACTTACATTTGGGCAGATAATCCTATTGATTGAATAGATTTATGCAAGTTACACATTAAATGAGGCTCTCAATGGTCTTACTCTTTATTCTTCAGACTGTTATGTCATTTAATTTCCTGGAGCACAGCTGAAGCTAAACCAGGACATCTAAGACAGACCTGGGTCTCTAACACCTTACAGATGGTAAAAGGGAACACTGAGATTATTGCTGCTAACCTGATTTACTAAACATGGCCCACTTCTTAGCGACTGGGCCTCCACCTGCCTGTGTCTGTCCTGTTCCCTGGCAGCCTGGTCCCCTGTGTGCTTTTGGGAGGGGCTTTTGATGCAGGCGCCCCTGCAGTCAGAGTGATGAATGCATGGCTACCAGGGAGCTCACCAGGGCAGATGTTCACCATCCTTCCCTGAAGAGGAATTCTCCCTGCATCAGCATTCTTAGATCTGAATTTGATTTTGCTAAGGAGCTGGATGAAATCCTTACACAGGGCGTTGGCATTGTCATCATTCACACTTACCAGCAAAACCACCATGTGCCTGACACCAAGCGTCTGTGTGGAGGGTCCTTTGCTCCTTCTTGAGACACTAGCAAGACGAGAGAGGTGGCTTGTTGAATGGACAGAATTATTTTCAGTTGTATGAGTTTACATAAAAGAATTCCTGTGGCTCGTAAGAGACTTTTGAGGGTAGAATTCATGCCAGAATATTTGTTACTGACTGCACATTAGTCGCATTGAGAGACGGAGGGAGAAAAAGAGCACACACAAAAGGGGAGCAGAGTAAGGTATTTGTGAGAAATTTTCTCTGGATCCCAAGTGATGACCATAAATTCTTACTGTCCCTAGAAGCAGCATGTTTTGAAAGCAGGCTGGAGGAGATGACCCTGAAGGTTAATTAACATCACACTGAGATTTTATGACATGCCCAGCTTTCCTTCCATAGATTCTACCCTGTGGCAAAGGCATGACCTCAGGATGCAGTGTCGTCCAGATTCTTTCCTTTTCAGTGTTTACAATACAGAGAGTAACACTTCCTCCAGATTTGAATATATGTGCTTTATATAAAAATAGTTTAATGATACATGTTGCTTAATTCCTAACTTTTTTGTACTTCTTAAGATACAAAAGATCTTACAGCAGAACAATGAGAGCTCTATTAGTTCTTCAATTAAAATAATGAATAATTTATTTATTTCTCCTTCTTTCCAGGCAATCTTTGAAGTCATATCATCTGAGCATTCGTATTTACTCAGCTTGGAGATCTTGATTCGAATGTTTAAAAATTCTAAAGAACTGAGTGATACAATGACTAAAACTGAGAGACACCATCTTTTCTCCAATATTACAGACGTCTGTGAGGCAAGCAAAAAGTAAGTGCCCTTCAGTTTGCCTTTGCTTGTGCCAAGGCGTTTCTTACTAACAAACACCTGTGTTATCTCAAAAGGAAGGAGTGTGGGGTTATGAAATCTTTCATCCATCTAGTTGGCTATTGTATTTATTCCTTGAAGTAATTTCTAAAATTGTCTTTTAAGTTGTTAGTGAATATAAAGATGTTGCGTATTTAATTAATTGTCCTAGCCGATGACTGTGTAAGGTCTTCGTTCTTTCTCTTTCCCACACATCCATTCACTCTTTTCCTTTGGATTACACCTGCAAGTCTTGTTTGATAGTAGTCTGGACTTCCGTCCATTTTAGTATAGAAAGAGCAGGTCTCAGACTTAGTTCTTTCATAAGGAATATCTGGATGGAATGGAATGTTTTATTTTATTTTATTTTTTTTGGTACCGGTAATCAAACTCACGACCTCGTGCTTGCGAGGCAGGCGCTGTGCCGCTGAGCTATCTCCCCAGCCCTTTGTTTTTACTATATTTAATATTTTTCCTTTACTTTTTGTCATGAAAAATAGATAAACTTCCATAATAAATTTTTTTGCACCCCAAATTTGTAATTAACAGTTGTTAACATTTTTCTGTTATCTTTACTTTTTGCTTAAATATTGCCAAATATATAGTTACAATATTTTACTCATAAATACTTCAATGAAATAAAAATAATTAGATCCATCATTGTTTCATTTATGATTTTATTCTTTGATTTTCATGCAAGTATAGGTTAACATGTTTTAGAATTCCAGAGATAACAGAAATATTAAAAATGCCCTTCCTGCATTGTTCTCTGGCCTCCCGAAAGACAACTGAAACAAACACTTTCTTTCTTATGTATTTTTTAAGAAACAGTCTATAATTATAAAGAAAAAATATTTTTTCTTGTTTTTAAGTGATAGCATATTATTGTTCTTCTCACTTTTTTTCACCTCAGTCTTTGAGATCATTACATGTTTGTACATTAAAAGTTCCTCATTCTTTTCTTTCTTTCTTTCTTTTTTTTTTTTTTTTTTTGTGGGTACTGGGGATCGAACTCGACCTCATGTGCCAGCAGGCTCCCATGCCGCTGAGCGATATCACCGGCCCTTTTTTCGTATGTGGGTACCGGGAGTCGAACTCAGGACCTCATGCTTGCCAGGCAGGCACTTATGCCGCTGAGCTATCTCACCAGCCCTCCTCATTCATTTTTACACTTGTCGTTGCAAGTTATTTATTGAAGAGACCAAGTCATTTGTTCTGTAGCATTTCCCTTGAGGTACATAAAGTGTACCAGATCAATAGCAGAGCCATTAACTCATTAAGAATTGCAAAATGGGGTTACTCTCATTGATCACTTTTTAATTCATTTATTAGCTGAAATATTTCTATAAAGGGAAATATAGAGCCATCCCAGTGTGTAAAGTTCAAGTTACTTTATTTATTAATGCCAAATATTCCCACATTTAATCTTAATAATCTTTGGTCATTTTCTTGCTATATGATATTTCAAGATGTTAAGGGATCATGTTTTACAATTCTTGTTCCAGGCCTGGAATCAGCCATTTCCATGAGCCCTGCTGTCTTTTGATGTGAAGTGGCATGTTAGGACCTCTGAGTGAGCGCTAAAGGTGCTCATTGCTAAGTGGTTTTAGGAGTTTCAGTATGTAGCCAGAAAAAAAATCTAAATTCAAATCTACAGAACATGATACATTCAAAGAAGTCTGTAGGTATTCCAGATTCACCAAAATGTATGCATTAAATATGTACGATTTTTATGTATCAAATATAGCTCCATATAGTTTAAGCATTTGTTTGAAAAAAAGAAATCTAACTTCTATCCCTGTCCTATCTACCCTGTTCTTCCTTGTATAGTTAATCTAAAAAATAGGTTATTGTTTATCCTTTTTTTTGAGTGTATATATGTCTATATCTATATCTATATCTATATCTATATCTATATCTATATCTATATCTATATATATATATATATATATATGTTTTTTAATTCTGGTCAGGTATAGTGTCACATGCCTGTAATCCCAGAAGTTTGGGAGTTCGGGAGGCTAAGGCAGGAGGATTGAAAGTTTGAGCCCAGCCTGGGCAATTTAGCAGCGACTTAGGAGACCCTGTCTCAAAAACAAAAATAAAAAAGGGCTGGGGATGTAACTCACTATGAAAGCTCTGGATTTCAGCACCCAGCACCAGAAAGAAGAAAGGAAGGCAGAAAAGAAGGGAGGGAGGAAAGAGGGAGGGAATGGGAAGGAGGGAGGGAGGGAGGGAAAGAGAAATGTATTTCCAGCTGTGTGACTCTCCACTGAGGGCTTTGTCGTCATTGATCTATCCAGCCTCCTATTCACAGGCATTAAGATTATTTTAAATCTCACTGTTATAGGGAATCCTGCTTTGTGCTTATGTTCTGCTGTGTTTTAGCCGTTGTATCTTTGGGATAGATTCTTAGAAGCAAACTTGGTGGATCTAAGAGTAAATGTGTATGCAATGCTATAACATATTGCTAAACTCCTTTCATAGCGTTTGTACCTTTTTCCATACCACCAAGAGTAGACGAGTACCTGGTTCCCCACAGCCTTTCAACAAATCTTTAGATTTTGGTCAATCTAATGGGCAAGAAGGATTATCTGAGTATACTTTTAGTTAACATTTTCATAAGCTTTTCCATGTAAATAAGAACCATGTGGAACATAGTACCTGTGTATATTCAGTAAATGTTAAATTAATGGTGTTATTATTTCCCTATGATGTTGAAATGAATTAAATTTGAGATAAATGCTAATATTACATGAACTAAGTGAGGGAAGAAAGACATTTTCTTATACTTGCTGCAAACTGAGAATATTTGCTTTGACAAGATCAGCAATGCTGATGTGAAGGTTCAGCTTAGCTAATCACAGGAAATGATCTGCTTAACAAGAAGTGGAGAAAGGTATAAGTGTTTCTTCTGCTCAGAAAGATGGAGGCTGATAGAAGCATTTTATGTGAAAAGTTGATAAAATCATAGAGCAAGTAGAGATGATGAACATAACTTAAATCACCATATACCAAAATATTAAAACTCCAGGTACACCCTTAAGCTTGAAGGAAGCATATGTTCATTTGTTCAATCAATATTTTAGTTGTTTTGTACAGAATACTTACCATTTATACCAAGCTTACTAAGTACACTGTTCTCAATGAACATAGAGTCTTGAAGTTATAAGATAAATAACAAAGGCATTGATATATACTCATGCATCACTTAAGAACAGGGATAAGTTCAGAGAAATGCGTCGCTGTTGGGGAGAGTTCATTGCTGTGGGAACACCTTGCAGGCACTCCCAACCTTTTGGCCTGCTGGTCCACACTGAGGGAAGAGGAGTTGTCTTGGGCCACATATAAAACACATATGGTTGGGCCGGTGATACAGCTCAGCAGCATAAGTGCCTGCCTGCCAAGCACGAGGTCCTTAGTTCGACTCCCAGTACCCACATATACAAAAAACAGAAACCACACATATGGTTAATGTATATAAGCAACAAAACTTCCTTTCTTTTTTTTATAGTATTAGCTATTACAACAACAACAACAAAAAGAGGGCGAGCAGCCTGGAGGCTGCCTGCAGGTCAGACACACCTGAGTATACTTATACAAACCTAGGTGATATAGCCTACCATACACCTAGGCTAAAGTATCCATATAAATGATACAGCCTGTTGCTCCTAGGGCCATGATGAATAAAACAACATGAAATTAAAGCAAGCATAGAAGAAAATAATGCAATGGAGACACACAGTAAACATGATATCTATAAGTCCGCCAGGACAACACAGTATACTATTTTATGGTAAATATTTTATATAAGTAAGCATACGCTCTAAAAATAACAATAAAAAGTGTAGTATAGTAAAAACATAAGCCAGTGTCATATGTAGTTGTTTATCATCATCAAGTATTATGGATAGCTACTGATAGTTCCGTATGTGATATTGTTTTTTGAGACAAGGACTCACTATGTAGCTCAGACTAGCCTTGAATGGCAGTGATATCCCTGCCTCCCAAGTGCTGGGATTACAGGCATGCACCATCATGGCCAGCTCCACGGTATGTGATATTTGATGTCTTATATTTCAAGTAAGACTGCTTGGCTTCTACTTAATAATCTTGTATTTTAATAACTTACATTACAGAATTTTATTTGATTTAATTGAAGCAACATTTCATACATAGTCTTTATAAAATTCAAAGTACTCAGAAGACTACAGAATAAATTTCAAAAAAAAAAGCAAACCAAAACTTTAGGGCCAGGGATATAGCTCAGCAGCACAGCACCTGCCTAGCAAGTGTGAGGTCCTGAGTTCAATTCCCCAGACCAAAAAAGAAAAAAAAAAAAAGCAAACAGAATGCATTTCATGATGAAATATCTACATGCTGAACTTAAAGAATGACTTTTAATGATAAATGCTCCCTATGCTGTACATGAGATTATAGTCCCAAGAAAATGTAAAATAAAATCTTAATAAAACACATGACCAGTATCTGAATTAACTGCGTAGTACTGATTAGGAATAACTTGTTAAGCGCATCATAGGAAGAGGTATCTTCATGGTTTTCTTTTACATAAGGAGAAGTTGGAGCTGTAAGTGCTGGCATATTTAATGTAGGATGAGGTTAGAACTGTTCCTGAGTGGCTGAGGTTCTTTGCCGTTTACCAGTAAATAATACTTAGAGGCCGTTTTATGTAAGTAGGCATTATTTGAAAACAGCCAACAGAGACAAAGATCATGCTCATTCTGGGTGTGTGCGTGTGTATGTGTGTCTTTATCAGCATGATGTAGTCTTACCAGATTCTTTTTACCGAATTCTTTTTTTTTTTTGAGACAGTCTCACTACGCAATTCAGGCTGGCTTTGAACCCACTATGTAGCCCAGGCTGGCCTTGAACTCAAGCGATCTTCCTGCCTCACCCTCAGAGTGCTGGGATTATAGGCATGCACCACCATGCCCGGCTGGTCCTACCAGATTCTTGTCTTTTGTATAAGAAATTGCTCATTTCAGTCAACACTTATTGAGCCTCCTATTCTGCAAGGATTCTAAGTTCCAGAGCATTTCCGTCTCGTGGCTGTCAGTCTTCTGGGGCTGAGATGGCTGGTGGGGCATCGTGTGTGCAGAGGCGTCTCGGAACAGAGCATTTGGTGAATCCAAGGAAAGGAAGAGAGCCAGATGGTAAAGGCCATTGTGGGGCTGAGGAATTTTCAGTGTTTCCTGAAGAATTTCATATTTTACTAATGTGAAAAAATATTAGCAATTACATGCAGTGCCACTCCCCACCCCGTGTTGGGGCATTGGAGAAAATGGCATGTGTTTGCCTTAGAAGGGAGGTAAAAATGAGATAGAGGCAGTTGAAGTAACACCACTGGCTCTTTGGGAACCTAATTGGGGGCCCAAAGTGGAAAGACTCAAAAGATACTTAGAACAGAGTCTCTGGGGTACTGGTGGAGAGAAGAAAGAGGTTAGTGTGCCTCCAGGGCGGACTGTAGATGGAGTTCGTATTAGCCAGGATCTAAGAGTAAGAGGTTGAGGCTTAGTCAGGGAGGGAAGGAACTCAGTTTGGAGCATGTTACGTTTGAGTGACTGTGGAACATGAAGAGAAGTTGTCCAGTTGAAAGGAGAAAAACCGAATAGGACTCCAGAAAAATCTCGATCAGTGATGCAGATTTGAGCCACAGAGGTGTTTCTGTCACTGTGTTTAATGAGATATTGGATCTTGTAGCAGCAGATTTTAAGCAATGGAGGGGGTGGTATTTACCCCCCTTGAGCTACTGGAAATGCATTTTTGGTTGCCCTCCTGACTTGGTGGCTCTCCTGGCTTTAGTGAGGGCTGGTGAGTCATACATGCTGAAATTGGTAGCAGTCCTAGATAAACATGAAGTGTCCCACCCACATACCAGTGGTGCCTTTCTTGAAATGCATAAGTGGAGTAAAAGAAGACTGAATTTTGGCAGAGAAACATTGAAGGAACTTGTGGTTTGGGACAAATGAAGTAAATTAAATAAGAAGAACTGTACAGTGAGCTTGGGCCTTCCTCAAGCCAGTTGGCTGTGGACGGGTTCTCTCTGTGGTTGGCATCTCCACATTTCTCTCTTTGTGGGTACCATGGGCCTCGCAACCGTTTGCTTTCTAATCCTCCCCGTAGGTGAGGAAGTAGCTGGAATACTACTGATCCTGTATTTGTTCTTCCTAAGAAGGGTCTTTTTTTCTTCATGAGATGCCTACAATGAAATCTTTTACATTCAGGTTGGACCAGGATGGCTGTGGGTCAGCACCAGGACAAAGCCTTTGACCTCTAGCCCTCTAACCACTTTCTTCCAACTTAACTGTGCTAACTTCTGCACTCTGTCTCAAGTTCACGAACTCTACCTGATTCATCATCTCCCGGCCTTTTGAAGACCAGTGATATACTAAAAGCCTCATCATAAACATGGAAGCAGAGTATTGGGTATCTTCTTTCATTTAGAAATGAATAGACTTGTTTACATAGGTCCCTCCTTTTTTTTTCCTTTTCAGTTCTTCTTTCCCAAATCTGTGTTCACTTAGAATAATTTATAGATAATTACTAGCAAAAACCCCGTATGTCTGAATAATTTATATTGCTTAGCAACAGAATGTGATCTAATTCCAGCTGTGTTTAAATCTGAGATATATCCCTGGTAAAAGATAGATACTATTAGGAAACGAAATTGTCTGTTGTATAAGACTGAATATTAGCCCTCCTGTTCTGTTGAGAGACTCCAAGGTATAAGTAAGGTCTTTTGTGTTAGAAAAAAATTTTAACTTCAATTCTGAGTTTTCATTCTCAGTATCTAGATTATGCTAACTATCTTTTGTGTTGTTAATTGTACTCTGCAAGATAGGTTGCGGAGGAACTTTCCAAGGTACTTGTTTCTCTTTTTCCCTTTAAAAATTAAAATGTTACCATGTCTTTAGAAAGCCTGTGGAGCTAAAACTCTGCTTGTTTTCAATTTCTGCAGAGTAAAATCAAATATCCATCAATGTGCTTTTTGTGTCCTGAGGAACTGAATTTGTCCTTAGCATGTAATGAGCAGCTAATGCCAAATTCTCCAGTTCTTGTTTTGTGAAGCAGAGTACATTACAGTAATAGTAAACATACGGAACAGTACTTACCCAGCACTTGCTTCTCCAAAAGACTTTTTCCCTAATTTTCATCAGATTATATTAAAATTGAAATATCATGGGATATTAAATATGATTTTAAGTGCACATGTTTTATGAAATTACTTGATTTTGCCCCAAAAATTACATGTTGTTCAAATATTGGCCCACCATATCTGCACTGTGAAGTATGTTTTCCATTTGGTCGTTAAATTCTAAACTTTAGATATTAATGAAGTAACACAAACCTTGAAAAGTTTTTAACATTAGTAATGCTAGCATTTCATTCTTTCTAGTTCATAAAGCTAAAATTTAAAAGAAAAGCATATTAAATTTAAATAGGCCAGAGAATATGGAACCCTTTAAGTTATAGAACCTGTTTAATTTTTATCCTGGAGTATTGGTCATTGCTAATGTATCTTGTTAGCAGATGGTCTCTCCTCCCTCAATATATAGTATTGGTAAATAAACTATTACTCTGTTTTCCTTAATTTAACACAAACTTGATTCTTTATAAAAACTGATTTCTTGAGCTGGCAGTTGAAAGATAGTGACACCTGGAAACCATCGTTATGACATTCTTTGACTTTTTCTCTATCCTGAAATGAAAGAGCAAAGAAGTTCATATGAGAAGTGCCACCAGTAATCTGCAGTAACATGGATATTCTAGTCCCTGGTGTTCAGCCCTGATCGATATTCAGGTTTGGAATAACAGCAAAGGAATTAAGTAGTTATTTATCATTTCAATATAGGAAAGACTACAAATGTCCTCCCTGTAGATGCAGTCCTTTTAATTAAGTCTGCAGAGAAGGGGTGATTGGTCTAAAGCCTTGTAAAATTGAACAGGAGACACTGCCATTAAATGAGGCGACTGAAGATGTGTGCTCATCTTCCTTCTCTGAAATTCCAGTAAAAATCATGGGGAGTCAGTGCACAAGCTCCTAAGAGGAAAACAAGCAAACAGAAAGCATTAACAATATTTTAGAACCTGAAAAACCTGAGCGGGGTGCTCAATAAATATTTCCTGGAATCCGTGAAAGTTAAATCAAACTGATAGTGAAGAAAGCCAAGAGGCAACCAGATTTAAGCCACAGAGGCTCTAAAAGGTGCAGGACTTGATGAAGTTGGAGTGAAGATGTAACTAAAAAGAGAACCATGAGAAGTAGGCAGACCCCAGTCCCTTCTGCAACCCTGCCGAACTGGACAATGCCCCTCTGTACCCCAGCAGCAGGGCAAAATTGCTGGACACTGGACTAGAGGACCAGGTGCATGTAAGGAGGGAACCACATAATGGCACAGGACACTGGGATATTACGACAGTGGAGACCCAGAGATTTCTGGTCCCATTCTCATTCTGGAACAGCACCAGCAGGTGCACCTTTACCCTTTGCCTCTTCTGTTGAATCATAATAGCATACCATGGGTTAAATAGATTTTGTAATTTACATTGGAGATATTTATGTTCAAATACGTTTTTATTATTATGTTACATGGTTACATTTTTACTATTATCCCTTTTAAATTTTGCAGGAAGCAGCCAATTGAATGTTACAACACCATATGTAAATTCTCAAACTTTAAAAATACTTCTGTTTTAGGAACATGTTGGGCAAGTATTTAAGGACTCTAAATCTTGATTTCTTCTTCTAGTAGGGATGATAGTTTATTCAACCTTATGGGGTTGTTTTGAGAATTAAATAAGATACTAGATGTAAAGTGTTTAACAAAGTGCTGCAGCTCTCAAATAGCAGTTATTTTGTTGTTATTACTGTCATTTTGATCATCTGTGTCTGATACTCTGAAGTGGCTTTGGAATTTGTATTTATTGACTTTTGTGAGTATAGCCTATATATTTTCCTATGCCAACATTGGTCCAGGGCTAGGTTAAAGAATAGTTCTTATTTTATATAGATTCTAGCCCAATGGGGTACATAAACTTGTTTTTAAAAATGGTTACAGCACAGTATTACAATAGTTTAGCAGCCATCTTTGACATTAAATAAAGTCAAAGTAGATGGAGTCTTTCATAATAATGCAACATATATTCATTTTGATTTAGGGGAAGACTGGAAATTTAGTTTTTTGCTTCTTACCAGCCTCGTGTTTTCCTTGTGAGTGGTAAATTCCTTGGACCAGTGTTTCAGAGCAGGCCCTGGCATGCTCCAGCTGCCAATTAGGCTGGTCTCCTGGTTATTTTTTGCAGACATTTGGACCAGTATACTACATGCTTTTTTTCCCTGCTTGCATTGGCTTTGCAAGCTCCAAGAGCTTGGGAATTTTGGTTTGTCACATGGAGATTTAAGCTTGGATAATGATCCTAGTTGGGGCAGCCTAAATTGTTACCAAGCTTAGTCACTAGCTGTTATCAATCTTAAACTAGAGTAGAAATCTGTGGAAAAAGAAACAAAGGCTGAGGTTTAGTTGCTGTATTTCATCTGCATTGCATTTGCAGCTGTGGATTTTGAATCATTACATGGATTTTTGATTCTGCCAGTTGTGAGTGAAACAAGCAGGACCACACAGTTTTTCTGGCCGGTGGAAAGATCTTAATGTAAACTTTGCAATTTAGCCAACTTAAATCTAACACATGATTTAAGCCCAAGGAGGATGGTTGATGAATTAAGTTTCAAAAGCAGGCTTTTGAGCTTTCTGATCATTAGTTTGTTGTGGAGTGTTGCCTGTAATTGCTACACAATAATTATTAGCATCTGGGCATCAATTTTATTTTTTTCTATCAATTGTTGTATTTCATCTGATTTAGTCCTTTATAGGGTGCTGTGAAGTACCATCATTTCCCCTTTGCTGGTCAGGATGTTGAAGCCCAAATTAATTATGTGAATTTGCTTAAGTGGGAAATGACTAGTGAGTTTTTGAATTCTTTGGAATTCATTCACCAAGACCATTTGTTCAAAAATACACATATACAATATTTTATATGATGTTAATAAGAGTTTAGTCTTAAGGACTAAATTTCAATTTGGACTTCTGCTAGGGATTACATATCTAGAAATTTTTCAGGATTTGCTCTTGCTAGTATGTATCACTCAGGGAGCTAGGCAGATAGAGTGATTAGACTTATATCATTTTTTAATGTCTTTGACATCTTAGAATATGAAAAAATTAAAAACCAAACGCATCTTGTTGTTTATGGCACATCATAGACTTTGTCACCTTCTTGTTTCCTCATGAGCAGTGCCCCCTAAGTAAGGGATACTGCCCAGTATCTTTATCATAAGCCGTTTGTGAATATGTCCCTACAGTTGCAGTATTGCAATATGCTCTAAGAATAAGCTAATTGATTATAAAAGTTCTCTATGGTTCATACATCATCAGATTAAAAAGAAATCCAAATAAATTCCTAAAACTATTTCTACAGTAATTTGAGGAAGAAAAGAAAATGTACATTTGGAAAGTGCTGACTTAATTGTTCACTTCTTAGTTTGAAAAATCTAATGTTTCCCAAATAAATTTTGATGAAAAATTTGCAAGTCTTTTTTAGGATATAAATGAAGGATTTCTTTATCCTTTAGGTGGCAATGTAAATACTGAGCAATCGCACATCAAAATTTATTTTAATTTTTTAGAGTGTCAACTATGGGTAAAAACCTGTGAAAATGTGATTTTCTTAAAAAGCCCTGACATCACTTTTAACATTCTAAAAAGATAGGTGAATGTAGTTTTAAATATTAATTTGGTATAGTGTTATCATTTTCTATAATTTTAAAGGATATACATTAAATCATACAGCATTGCGTTTTTAGATTTTAAAAGTATTTTTATAGAAGAATATTCTGAGGAACATGTGTATATGGTGAATGGTATTTGTTAAAGAACTTTACAGATATTTTATCTATACAGTGTTTTCTTTGGATTTTAAAAATGGTTTCGGGAAATGATTTGGACTTGGAAAATAATTTGGTGGAAAGGTTCCATAGAAATGTCAAGATTGGCTAAGATTGACCTTGTCACTTGTGGGGGATTCAAACAAAGGTCCCTTTGTAACAAGAAAAACTGTCTGTGTATCGGGAGTTCATTGGAATTTCTTTTCTAGCACAGAAGACTGATATGAACAACCAGCACAGGGTACAATGGGAGTGTTTGTACTTATCTGCTGGAGTTGTCCTGCTGCTTCTTTTGCATCTCATATATGCAGTATCTGATGCACTGCATGATGTGTACTTACATACACATATACAAGCATGTATTTGTGTATGAATGTAAATATCTTTGAAAAGCATGTTGTGAAGACGTTGTACAGGATATAACCCATTCTAACAAGCTGAAGTTGTACTTGAGTCCATTCTGTTGAAGACAGCAGAAGTGACTAAGCCATGAAATGGCTTTTCTTTGATTTTTTTCTCTTTGATTTTATTAATTAGCATTAAATAAAAGACCTTCAAGAGGACTTTTTAAAAAAAATTCTATCACACATTTAGCTACTTTATCTTTAATTTTTGGAACATCCAATATAGTCATTTAACAATCCATGTTTTGCAGGTTCAAAAAAAGGATGATCAGTGTGAGAGAAGAGCGTGGTTTACCTCCTTTGTGTTTTTGCCAGTTCTGGGGATCACTGTATTTAAATGTCTCCTGTTTTGAACCTTCACTTTTCCCTTTATCCCTTTTTCTTTTTCAGTCTTCCTGACCAATATCTGGTTTACTTCTGCAAAATTACTTTTGTGATCAAAGTATAATTTTTAAAGTATAAAATATCAGAAATCATTTTACCCATAAAATTTAGAGATCAAGATACCATTTATCAGTATTTGTGAGAGGTATACACTAGGTAATTTTCTATTACTCATGAAATATCCTTTCCAACTTAGGAGGGAAAAGCATAGTTGTTTAGTCTCAAAATACTCTTCCCTTGCATGCTTTTGAGCAAAACATTGTTCCGGACTCTTTGAAGACCTTTGCATTTGGAAACTCAGATGTTCAAGCTGGAGAAATTTTGTTTTCACCTTTGTTTTATTTCAGATTTTCTCAGCCTGGACTATTTCCCTGCTTTAAAGTCCAGTTTTTATTGATAATATTTTTCTTTCCTGAGGATGCAGCAAGGTCTTAGTCTCATCCTTCTGCTGTCATTTACTTCCTCTGCATATCAGTTGCTGAGTTAACCGTCAGTGTTTAGCTGAATAACCAAGGAATTTGAGACAAGGGCTCTTCAGTCCTTGCTTGCTGAGTGTGTCAGCGCCAGCTTCCACTGCAGAGCCACTTACTCCTACCAGGGCCTAAACTCCATGGCATGTGGTTCAGAAAAGTGAGTCTCGCCGAGGGTGGGCTCTGCAAACTTTATCTAAGGCTCAGAAGTCTAACTTCTCTTAGGGTCTGGATGTGGTAAAAGCCTTTTGGGGATGATATGAAAAAAATATAGCTATACATGTTGTCACAGTATTTTTTTAATGTGGGAAAGATTGGCTGGAGGAAGTAAAGATGTGAAGAATTTCCTCATAGGATGATAATGTATGAAAATGACTTTCTGAGAGTGAACATCCAAGCTCTAAAAAACAGATGGAGAAGAGGGCTTTAGAAGCAGAGCTGCCTTTTCCTCTGTATTTCCCTTGAGGAAAATATGGCATAATTTTACTGGACATATTTCTTTGAAAAAGCCTGGAATTGAGTTTTAGGCATTTGGATGTGGTAAAAGTTTGAATTGTCCAGAACTGCTTTTGACCCATTTGCAATACCTACTTTCCCCTCTTGTGAACTGTGTGCATTTCGTCAGGGGACTGGTTCAGTGTTTCTCCATCTGGAGGAGGGCATTCTGTTTTAAACATCCAAGAATCAATTGTTGAGAAGGTTTACCCTCTGCCATGCAAAGTAATAAACGTACGTGGTGAAAAATTCAAATTTTGTGAAAGGAGATTCAGTGAAAAAAGCAAGTCCTCCACTAAGATTGTTTAGGGTGTGGCATCTAGAGATATTCTCTCCATATATACAAGGGCAGTTTTGTAATACAATGACAACCTTCTGCATACTGCTGTGTACCAGTTCTCTTTACTTTTCTTTTAGTCCATCAGATAGCCAGAGTTTTAAATGAAAAATACAGTAACACTACACATCCTTTTCCCCAGTTTCTCTTCTGAAATAAGCCAGTGCTTCCTGTGTCTAATGTCTTCTCTTTGGGAATTTATAATAATGAATAGATCTGCATTGATGATCATAATCTGTCTGACTACATGGAATTTTTCTTACATATTACATCTTCTTTGGCAAAAATATTTTAGGTTGAGGGTTGTTTTGTTTCATTTTTGGTTTTAGTTTTGTTTTTTCTGAGATAAAGCTTCACTATGTAGTCCAGGTTGGCCTTGAACTTGTAGTGATCCTTCTGCTTCAGCCTCCCTTGTGCTGGGATTACAGGCATGTGCCACCATGCCTGCTAGGTTGAGTTTTTTAAAAGAGTAATTCATTGAACACCTACCTACCATGTACCAGGCGCAGCAGATATAACAGTAAACATGACAGGCAGAGTCCCCATTCTTGTGGTTTGATGGGATAAACACATATTAGAACAGGTGCTTGAACAACCAGAAGACTGGGAAGTGACCTTTCCCTACCCCTTAATTACTCTGTTTTCTTTCCTCATCAGATTACTCTCATAAGATTAATGGTCTTTGACCATATGGAGAAATACCATACTAGTCACATGTTGTTAATTATTTTATATTTTCAAGTAACTTCATTAAATGGACAACTGGGGTATATGGAAGAGAGCTTAATAGACCAACATTTCTGCAGTGTAATTAAACTGATCGCTTAGGTGCAATATAAAGATCTTTATTTAAAGAAAAGGAGAACCTGGATTATGTCACAATTCCAAACACTAGCCATACTGCTAATTTGAATGCATAATTTTTTGATTTCCTTGTTCCTGAAGGATTTATGAGTCTGGAGGATTTGGATACTGTCCATTTATCTAGCTTAAGGAAAATTTATGCTTCAGCTTTACTAGTAACTCCTTTTACATCATGTCCTTAGGTAATGTTTAGAGTTGTTGGATTTTTCGAAACTCAAGATTACAGCTTTATTTTTTAAAAAATAGAGGTAATTTGTTTGAAATAGAAATTATAAAACTTAGCAGCTGCATGATCATTAGATCATTAGCTTGACTAAGCTTAACAGTGCTCACCTGTTGTTGGGTTCTTATAGTAAATCATCTGATGTACCCGGTCTCATTTACTTTTTTACTTTGTTTTGTGATTCTTTCCACATACGTGTTCTCAGTTTTTTGAAATTGAACAAGGCAACACCCTGCTTTTTATTTCTGCTGTTATACTATAAACAAGTGTCCTCATGGTGATTTAATGCCATATTTTTTGTATTTTTGTGTTTTGGTGGTGATTTTGCTCGCCCCCAAGAACTGTGCTGAAGTGCTGTAAAGTGTCTAGCATTCCACAGCAAGAACACTGTGCTGTACTTCCGGAGAAAATGCCTGTGTTAGATGAGCTAACAGTGCTGTTATAAGTTATGTGTGTGGTGCTATAGGCATGAGTCCAATGTTAGCAAGTCAACATATTTATGTATTTGTAACTGTCGTGATGTTGCTATTGGCATGAGTTCAGTGTTAATGGACGAGTGTATATATTAATAGAAACATACATAAGACAATATGCTGATCAGCTGATGACAGTGTTGTGACCAAAAGCTTCTAGAAACCTAACGTGTTTCCGCTGGGAGCTAGTCAGCTCAGTATTCACTAGTTCTACTTGGGTTTATTTCTCTCATTATACTCTAGGGTACAACAGGAACAATTTAAATGTAAAGAAAACAAATATAACATTCTAGTAATGAAATAACTCAGGGGTATGAAAAAAAATTTGTTTTTTAGTTGCTTGTTTTAAACATTTTAAAGATTGAGACCTTTTGAAGGCTGCTAAAAGGTGTGCTACTGACAATAGTGCACGGTGACTGAGTATCTTCAGTCGCTGGGGTTCCACCCCTGTCCTGTGTGGCCTTGGGCAAGCTACCTAATATCTTCCTGCCTTGTTATCCGTGTGTGCAAAAGGAAATGAAAGCAGTACCTACTTCTTTGGGTTGTCGTGGAAGTTAAATTATTCAGTATGTGGAGTTAAACTAGTTAAACAGAGCCCTTATCTACACCAATTTGCACATATATATTAGCTAAAATTAACATTTGAAACACTGTTAAGGCTTTATAGCACAGATTACTTATCAGGATATATATGGTGTGTCCAGGCAGGTACTATTAATAACTTTCCATATTGCAAGAGAATTCATCTGCAGTTTCCATGGATTCTTCTCCACACTCCCTCTCTCAGCCATCCTTAAAATTCATCATATTACTGTCTTGAACGTTTGCCAATATGGTATAAATAATTGGACTTAACATTTGATACAGTTTATTCTGGCCCATATTATGAGTGTAAATAGATAAGATTTTCCTGCTGATTTCAATTCACCAAGACCACATTATGATTATAAAGTCATGGCTGGGTGTAATTTTCTTGCATTTGCTTCTTTGTAATTGAACTGTGAAAGTTCCCAATTAATAACAGTTCTTTCAGAGATATCAATTATTACAATTTGCAAACTCTAAAATCTTTGTAATGAAAGACGAAAATAGCCATATGTTTGTCAAAATTCGATGGTAAATGCAGCAGTTAATTCTTCCTCACAGTTTAAATAACACTTCACAAGTTAATGAAAGCTTATAGTCTCTTGTTCCTCTCTCAGTATTACTATGAGAAACTTTTTAGGGGAGTTGAACAGATTAAGATATGTATAAAACCATTTCCAGTAAACAATGTGCTACTTTTCTTAGCAAATGAATGAAAGCCAGAGGTTGCAGAGATTTCTTTTTGTTTTTTTCCACATAAGTGAAATAAGTGACAAGCAGAAGCAAAAGTCTAGTGAGCCCTTAATAATTCAGTGTGCTTCTAAATAAAATACAAATTTAGGGGGTTAACACAGATTTCAGTAAAGTTTTTGGATTCAGCAGAAATTCTCAAATATTCCTTCCATACCTTGCTGTTTAATAATAATAACATCTACCAACATTATTTAACTCACTGTGCACTAAGTTCTTTAATACTTTATGTTGTGTAATCCTTGCCATAATGTATGCAAGAGATAGTTTCCTTTTTTTTAAGCCGGTATTAAGCCAAGTGTACTAAGTAGTAGGTTCTCAGATCCTAAGTGATAAACCGGGATTCAGATCCAGACGTGACTCCAGGGCCCTCACTGCAGGGAGAGGCATCCAGCCAGCTCAGAAGACTGAGTAAGGCAGGAAGGGTGTGGAATGGTTCTGAGTGGCAGAACACGGTGTGTGAGTGCAGTCCCAGCCACTCTGGCCATGGTGGCGTAAATGTGAGTCCAGTGTTGCTAGATTTTGTATTTCAGGAAAAGTGGGGAATTCAGATGTGTGGTTGGACTTTCTTACTTTTTAAATGTTGAGAGCTAATTCAGATTTTGTAAATACACATTCATTTAACCCATATTAACACACAGTTTCAATCCTCCAGCCACCCTACCCCCAAACTTAGCCAGGGTTAGAAGGAAGAAAGGAAAATATGTCTTAATGTTTTAGAGTGAAGGCTGACACCGGGATTTTGGGAAATTAAGCATAAATACTTTCAAATACACTTAACTCCAATGTAATATAATTTTAGGTATTACCAAATGAAAGTTATATAACTTTCAGTGATAACTAATGCTTATCTTTCCTTCATCCCCCCATACCTGTTGAAATTAGATAGGCAATAAAGTTAAATATTTGTCAGACTTTTTTTATATTAGAACATATTTATGTATATGGAACACACACACGCACATCGGTCCATCATTTTTTTTTTTTTTTCGGGTTAAAAAAGTTAAGAACTTGCGTTGGCCTGGCAAGAATGTACAGCAACTACAAAAAGCTAAGAAATGCTTAAAATTGGAAAATACATGGAAAAGAGAAACATAGCTTGTGTAAGAACTGAAAAGAAAGATGGCGGAGAAGACTGCTTTGGTGTTGAGTCTCTGGAGGTCCTAAATACAGTGACAGTGGTCTCGGCCTGAGCTGCAATTGCCAGTGAAGAATCTATGTATAATATAATGCTTTGAGCATCTCCTATTTTAAAAAATTGAATTTACCACTCTGTGTCATAGAGTAGAGGGTAAAGCTCAGGTTTTGAAAGTCTAAGAAAAGTGATGGCATTTTTTTCATCTTGTTTTAAAGGTTTCTGGTTAGGTTGTTGACCTATGTCCCTACACCTGCAGCTGCACTTAAATCAAAATGTTGAAGAAGGACTCACCCTGCATATGTAACGATATTACTTCTTTTGTTGGAGAGGGAGGCAGGCATTGTGATACCTCTTTTTATGTAGAACTTCGTAGGTCATTAACTTTCCAAGGAAATGAAATACATGATGTGATTGAAAAATGTGACCTTTTATTTTTTTAAAATTTTGAGCTACATTGCCGTTAACCCCCCTCAAAATACTCCCCCTCGGAGGGGAAGGGGAAATTAGCAGAATAAAGATATGCCATGTACAGGAACCTAATAAATGCAATGAAAGTAGACATTAAATGTCATAAACATGAGATACGATTAGTAATATCAGTAAGAACAAAAATGGGGAAAGAAAATTTGGAGAAGGTAGGAGGAAGGTGGGAGTGAAGTGGAGGGGATTAAAAAAAAAATCAAGTTGTATTACATATATGTACATGTTCCCCAAAATGATAGTAAACAGCATATACTACAAACATGTACTAATAAAAAATATTCCCCCTTCCTTGAAGCATACTTATCTCATTGTTCTTGCCACTTTTGAGGCTGGTCTGGAAGTCCTTTTTCATGAGTGCCTTTAGTTGTGCTGTTATGGCTGCCTCCATGTCCTGAATAGATTAAAATTATTTTACCTTCCGTGATCATTTTGACTTTGGGAAGGAGCCAGAAGTCACACAGTGCCAGATCTGGTAGATGAGGACATACCATAATGTTTTTATGAGCCTGCCTCATATTTTTTTATTTTGAGACAAGGTCTTGCTAAGTTGACCAGGCTGGGCTCAAACTTGACATGTTCTTGCCTTGGCCTCCCAAAGTGTTGGGATTATAGTCGTGTGCCACCATGCCTGGCTTCCAAATGATTTTATTTTAAATACTACTTCTCTTGGGACAGTTGTCCATAGCTGAATTAGGGGTTTTAGTCCTTTACCCCAGAACCCCACCAGAGGAAGGGGTTTATAGTATATGTTTTGTTTGTTTTGTTTAGACAAAAACCAGTGGGTTTGCATTTTGCATAGCTATCATGAGTTCTAAGGAAAACACTTGGAAATGGTACTAGTGTTTAATGGAAAGATACATAAAACCACTTGGAAACTATAAAGTATTATACAAGTTATAGTTAAACTATCAGGTACTCACTCTGTAGTTGAAGTTTGTGCTGGCTTTGTAAGCACAGGTGCCCAGACACTTTCAGAATTTCCTATTTGAGAGAAACAAAAGCATCTGCCCACAACATGAGCTGTCCTGGGCCCTGGCAGGCCCTGGGTCCCACGGTTTCGCTGTCCTGTAGCGCTCCCTTCCCACCATGGGTGTACCTTCTTCCATTTCTTTGAAACTGAAGACCATCTCTCATGGAGGAACCACACCCTCCCCTGAGGAAGTGACAAGAAGCTAGTGTCTTTCATCCTTCTCCAATTCCTCCAACTAGCTGACTGCCAGCTTTGCTCTGTGGCCAACAGTGAAGATGAAGAGCATGGTTGGGAGATACTCTTTGGTGAAATGACCAAATGCAAGTGTGTATGTGTATTGGTCAAAGCCCATTGCTTTTTCCAGGGGCTTCCACTGCATTTAAGGTATTAAGTAAGGAAAACTACAGAATGGCAAGCTGCAGGTGATCACCCCGGTAGAAACCAGGCACTAAGTGTTCTGGTGAATGACACAGTCATGGGCACCTAATGTCAACATCCTTTTCATGTAATAAAAGGAGCTTTCACGATGATGTTGTATTGCATTGTGTAAATAGGGTCACGTGTTTAGACTGGCCTGTTTTAATTGGCTGAGAGGGCTGGGTGGGAAGGAGGCAAGGTGAAGTGTACATTGGTGCACTTCACTTAGAAGATGTGCCGTTAGAAGCCAAGAGTTAGGAATTCGATATTTCAGAGAAAGAAGGTGATGGCTTCAGAGAAGTTTTTAGAAGGAGGTTAGTTCTTAAAAGTGGATTGAAGGAGGAAAGAAATGTGGGCGTGCCAGAAAGAAACACTAGAAGTTGTGTGCTTTGGGACCAGGGTTTTAGTAGAAAAATAAGAGAAGGAAAGAGTGCATATATAAAACAGAATATAAACATTGGTGAAATGTGACTGTTAATGATTTATAAATTACTGACTAGTAATTTATAGGAGGCAATACAGATTTAAGAGTACACATACTATAAAATTTCTTGGAAGTAATAGATAGCATACTTTGTAACTCTAAATTCACCATTACCAAAGAAAGTTAAAGGTTGCCAGGGTTTTGGTTATGCTCAAAAGCTAGATAAGATTTTGGGATATGAAAAAGATTTCCTGAACATTTTCACCCTTTTGGACTAAATTGGCAGCCATTGGACGTCTCAGAGAGCCTTAGAGAGGGTGTAAAATCAAACCTTTCTTAGCTTTCTATAAATGAAACCATTATACTCTCTTCCTAGGGATCTTGTATGGTGGTTAAGCAGTAGGATAACAGTCGTGACTTAGGTATGAAGGTGTTCACTGAAGCAAGGCTGGCTTAGGTGAGGACACACTGTCTCTAATTCTTTGGTGTGAATAGGGGCATTTCGGCTGACTTCCCTTTCACTGACCCTACAACCATGCTTAACATTCCCACATCTCTTAGCTTTTTGGATCTTTAGAATGGTTTCAGATTGCATTCCACAAGCCTGAAGGCACTTCAGAGTCTGCCAATTTGGGTGTTAGAGAAGTCAAACAACTGGAATCTGGGCCTCCTGACCCTACCTCAAGAAGTACAGCTCTCCTTTATTGTTGAAAGTCCTGGGCTTTCCATAAGAGTCACTTGAAAAGAGATGAAGCACGTACAGAATCTGTTACTGGAGAAAGTAGGAAAATAGAGTGCTCTATATGTGAACAGAATTAGCTGTTATCAGCTCTTGTCCTCCTGTCTACTTTCTTGCCTTTTTTATTAAAAATGTTCTGTTGAGATACCTTAATAATGTTCCATTAAATGATATGATTTAGTGGTGTTTTAATATTTTCATGAATTATACAGACATCACCACAATCAATTTTATATTGTTTCATTTCTGAAAAACAGATGCTGTTCCCATTAGCACTTATTCCCCATTTCCCTCAAAATTCCCCAGTTCTAGGCAACCCTTGCTTTGCTGTTTGTTTTTGTCTGTTTGGCTTTTGTGGCTATTTCAGATTAATGAAATCATATAATTGTGATCTTTTATGACTAGCTCCCTTCACTAGCATAATCTTTTAACAGTTCGTCCAGTTGTAACATGTGTCAGTACTTTATCTTTTGATTTCACTATATAGCTGTACCATGTTTTGTTTATCCATTCATTAATTTGTGGACATTGGTTGTTTCTCTTTTTTGCTGTTAAAATTATGCTGTGATAAACATATGTGTATAATTAGGTGTTAATTTGTCTTGGGTACATACCTGGGAATGGAATTGCTGAATCATAAGGAAACTCTTAAGTTACCATTTTGAGAACTCCCAGCCTCCTCTTCTCTTAAACGAATGGTGATGTAGACTGTGGCTGACCTCCTTCTACTGAGCCTTCTACTGAGCGCCTCCACTCAGCCCTCCCCAATCCTACATCCAGTCCTTCTCCCGCTTCCTTCAGGGTTACCTTTGAAAAACACCAGAAACCTCAGTGGTTCTTTGTTACTTAACTTAAGAAAGGAATTGAAATTGCTTAACACGATACTCTAGAGTTTACAGTTTAGGCCCAGGGTACATTTATAATTTCATCTTCCAGTAAATTCCCAGTTTCCACGTATTCTTCAGTGGTAGGTGTTTCATTACACAAGCTAGTGGTTCTTAAACATCTTTGCGTCATGGTTCTCTTTGAAAATCTTCCAAAAGCTATACATTTCTTGTTTTCTCAAAAGTAATGCATGAATAATTGTGCTGACACAACACACCTGGCATGAAAATTCAGCGAGCTGGTGGTTGCTCTGAAGACCATTAACAGACCTTGACATCCACCACCACAGTCCCCTAGGCACAACCTGTGTGTTCTCATCTGTGCTTATACCACACCCTCACCTCTGTCACCCCCTTCCTCCTTCCACCTTCTTGGCAGTCACCTGGTGTGATCTTCGAGAGGACCTGGAAGGGAAAGTATTTCGTTCTACCATTCATCCTCGGTGTCCAACAGTCGATGCAGCCCTGGAGCAGGGCTGGGAGAGCGCAGAACAGAAAGGGTGCACCTCCCTGGGGACTTAGGTTCTGAGCATTATGAAGGCAGGAAGTTTTGTTGGAATTGTCTTGTCTGTGTATTTCATGTGCCTAGAATGGAGCCTGGTACATAGCCACTGTTCAATAGTCACTGGATGCAACCTCTAGCTTTCTGGGAGGGATGAAGCTGTCTCAGGCAAGCCCTGTGAATAATCAAGGTGCCTGAACGTGGACACTAGATGTCGGATAATGGGGAGGGAACAGGAGGTTAGAAGAGTTTCTAAAATAGAGTAAGAAGATGTATTATTTTCCTATTGCTGCTGTAACAAATTACCACAACCTTAGTGATTTAAAGCAACAGAGATTTATTCTCCATAATTCTAAAGGTTAGAAGGCTGCACTCAGTCTCACTGGGCTGAAGACCTGGTGTCATCAGGGCTGCTTCCTTTGGAGCTCTCAGAGGGAGCCCATTCCTTTCTGTTTTCAAGCTTCTGGAGGTCACTTGCGTTCTTTGGCTTGTGACTCTTCTGTCTTCAAAGCCAGCTGTGTAGCATCTTCTCTCTGATTTCTGCTTCCATTCTTACATGTTTTCTCTGGCCCTGATCCTCCTGCCTCCCTCTTAGAAGGACTTTTGTGATTACTTTGGAAACAACTGGATAATCCAGGATAGTATTCCCATTGAAGTGTCCTTAATCACATCTGTAACGTCATTTTAACATGTAAAATAGCATATTCATAGGACATGGACTTTTGTGTGTGTGTGCTACTGGGAATTGAATCCATAGCCTTCTCACTGATCTGCACCCTCAGCCTTATTTATTTATTTATTTATTTATTTATTTATTTATTTATATTTTGAGACCAGGTCTAGCTAAATTGCCCAGTTTGTGCTCAAACTTGTGATCCTCCTGCCTCAGCCTCCCAGAGTGCTGGGATTACAGGCATGGGCCACCACAACTGGCTAGGACATGAACATCTTTGAGGGTCATTATTCAGCCTGCCACAGGGGGCTGTAAAAATTAACACGATACCTTTTTGTTCTTCCCAGGTGAGCCTGTGTCTTGCCTGGTCCAGGGTCTCTTCACTGTGACATGATCTCTTCCTCACAATGATTAGGAGGCTAAGGCCAAGAACAGTGTTTACAGATAAAAAATGTCACACCACTTCTTAGACTATGTTCGAAGCACTGAACATGTCTTAATTCATTTAATCATCATGTGAACCTCCTGAGATCATACCATCATTAGTTCCATTTTATAAATGAAGAAAGGGATGAATGGAAACATTGAGTAGGTCACGTAAGTTTATGTGGCTGGTAAAGGAAGGGCAGGGACTTCTGGTAGTCTGCCTCTGGATCCTGCACTCAGGATGTGATGTGTATGGTACACGAAAGGCCTCGCCGCAGCACATAGTGTGGTAGTTGGTGGCGTGGACTTTATCTGGAAGTGGATTATTCACTTACAGGTATTTTGGTAGAGTTCACTGCTATAGTAAGAGATCACAGCCTCCAACATCAGTGGGAAGGGAAAGCATGAGGGCTGGAGAACAGAGAAAGCAGAAAGCCTGATGTTTGGGATCAAGGAGGGACTGGAAGGTTTACGAGTCACACGTTCTCCCTTTTCATTCCTTCATTCTCCCCAGGCACTGGCTTATTGGCTCTTTTCTCTTCTCCTTTGTGTGTTGCCCTCCTCAGCTGGTCACACTTGTCTTTCTTGAACTGGTCACCATATGCAGTAGGACTGACAGTTGGCCTGGTCTTCTCTACTGGGTCATTTGTTTTATCTTAATAAATGTAGAAGTGGAAGTTTACTGTTTTTCCCAAACCAGGGCAGGAACTTGCTTAATCCATAGATCCCACTGTTCTGATGCTTGGCTAACTAGTACTAATAAGCATCTAAAAAGAAAGTACTGTTAAAGTCCTAGATAGAAGTGAAGTGCAGGGTTGTATGAAAGGGGCTAACTGGAACAGGCTGCTCCATAAGGTGGAGTAGGTTCGAGAATGTTGGAGAGGACATAGACGCCTATTTCCTTTGTACAAACATGCGTCATTTTTCTTAGGATGTTGTGGCATAGTAACCTGACCCCTAGAGTTTTTCCAAGTTCTGTTGTGGTGTTTTTTTTTTTTCTTTTTATCTTTTTTCCTTTTTTCTTCTTTCTTTTATTAATGAGAGCTGTAGAAAGCATTTCTTTCTTTAGAAAGACAGCCTGTAGATGTGGCGAGCCTTTGTTGTAATAAAAAATGTTTTAGAAAGGAAGTTTTGTTACGTACATTAACTATATTATATATTTTACATGCAGCCCAAGACAATTTCTCTTCACTCAGTGTAGCCTAGCCAAGCCAGGCAGGTTGGACATGCCTGAAAGAAACTCCAAGTGAGCAAAGATTTGGGGGCTCATTTTCGTGTTATTTTTACCTGTTGACTGAATTCTGACTTGAAATATCATAGGCAATCCCTCTAAAGGATCTAGAAATAGTTCCTGAAGAGAAACGTGTTCTTTCCTGTACTGATTTTTATCCCAGAATGACCAATCCACAATAGGAAAGGAGGCTTTGGCATGAAAAGGTTTTTCTTGTTTTACTTGACGTTGTTCCAGTAATCTGTGAATTCATTCTTAGCGCTGTTTCCAAGCAGCAAGAAAGAATCAACATTTTCCTAGTTTGTTTTTAATTTATAATTTGTACCCCAGCGGCATCCATGAAAGGTCCAAGGCAACTCACAATTCAAGATAGGTACACAATGAAGCTGTTTAAGTGACAAATAGAAAACAAGTCAGGGATGAAGAGAACAAATGCAGGATTCCCATGAGTAAGCTTCAACGTGGCAGTACTCTTCCAGGCAGCCAAGGTGAAAGGGCTGGAGAATTGGTTATGTAGTTGTCACTGAGTACAAGGAAACAGTTCCTTAGAAGTCATAAACCTTTTCTAGGTTTTGTGTTTCCAAAGGACTTTTGCCAGGCAGTGGGTTAGCAAAACTATCCATGTCGATACAATCCCTGCACAGTGGGTGCTACAAAAGGAGAACAAACATACACCATGATATTTGCCAGCCCAGACTGACAGCTGAAAAAGTTGGCCTCGCCAAGAGCCGTTCAGCATTGCCTCACTTGGCTGACCCCTGGTTTGAACACCTTGATGTTTTAGTGTGGTTATTATATCACACCTGGGAGGTAGTTGCTTCATGTGATCACTCATTATTCATCTCCTTGGAAAATACCACTTTAACAGGGGGAAGGAGGAATAATAGGTATCTAGTGTCATTCACAACATATTTACTGATTGGTCCTTCTTGGTTAGGCCCTGGGGATCCAGCGGTGAATAGGCATGTTTGGTCTTGGTCTTCACAGTCATACAAATTGGGGATGGAGGGAGAGGCAGCATTTTCCAATAGATGGAAATTAATAAACACAATTATAAACTGTAAAACTATTCATAATAACTCAGAGCATCCCAGACCCACACATACACAGACTTGAAATATCTCCCAAGGACATTTTGATAAAAGTGCTACTTTGTGCTTTTTGTCATTGTAGTTTATTCTCAGTTCTCAGAGACACTAAAATAGGAATGAATGCATGTGAGTAACACTGAAATAAAAGAGTTTAGTGGGTAAAAGGTTACCAAGGGAACTCTTTTCCTTCAGTGTATCTCTGTGAGGCAAGTTCAGATGATGAGTCCTTTAAATTCTCACCTTTAAACACAAACTCAGTCTAATGGTATTAAAATGTCAAGGACTTTTTAATACTGTTCTTGTATTTTTATGATCCTGTTTACATTCTTTTTAGCATGTAGTATAGTACTAAAGAAGAAGGACTAATTGAGTTGTAGCCTTAAATAATGTGGAAGGATCTTGGGAGGCACTTGGTTTTCAGTCTTTCTTTGTGCTGACCTTCCCTGGCCTGCCATCTCCTCCTCCTTGCTTTGGGATTTGCTTGGTACCTTTAATTGGAGGCGATGCTTGGAGCTGGCATTAAACCTAAGCTTTGTGTTATGTAGTATTATGGATAAGAAAACTTTGATTCAAAGTCCTAGAAGTACCATTATCTTACCTCTTACACCTTAGTCTCTTCCATCATACATTCAGACAGACCTTAAAGGTTTTAACATGATGGTAATACTTTTTTAATAAAAATTGCCCTAGAGTTTAAAAATTTTTTTACATGCTTATAGTTCATAATGTTTACATTCCGTGTGGGGGGAGTTGGTACCTGCACATGGCACATCTTAATTCCCCTTTTCATCCCCTGGCCCTCTCCTCCTTCTCCCTTCCCTCCATCTCTTGATACCCTTCCCACTGGATTTTAAGAATCAAACAGTAGCTATCAAAACAGGAGTGTGAGCAACCAGAACATTTCTGTTTGCAACTTTTCCTCATATTCTAAACTACTTTTTTTTTTTTAACCGCATTTTGTATTAGTGCATATTGGTTGTACAGATTAATGGGTTTATTATGGCAGATTTCTACATACAGATAACATATTTTAATCATTTCATCCCTATCACCCTCCTTGCCTCATCTTCCCCCCCTAGTTTCACATTTTTGGGTGGTTTCAATGTGTATAATGATTTTAATCATACTCATTCCCTTATTATCCACATTTAAACCCTTGCCCTCTCCACTTATTTCCTTCCTATTGTCTAATAATCAAAACTACTTTTGATTTCACCCCTTATCCTTTTGTTATCAATCCAGAGATGGGATTTCAGAATAAAAAGCTGAAATAGAATGTGAAAAGACGTATAGTCTGCTGAGGAAGAAACCTCTTGAGACATTTTCCAGATCAGGATATAAGACATTCTGACTGAGAAATAAGAGCTCTGTATTTTTGTATAATTAATACATTTCCTATTGGTGTTAGTCTGGTAAAGGATTCGTAGCTGAACTTTATCTTGTTCAGCACTGATTTTGACTGATTGGTGATGCCTGCCACCGTGCTCTCGCTGGGTGCTTGCTATCCCTGACTCAGCAGTTAAAAGAAACTGATACTGATCAGGAGAGTGAACATGACCATCAAAAAAAAAAAAAAAGAAACAAAAAGCAAAACAAAACAAAACAAAAATAAAAACAAATAAGTCCTAATCTCACTCAGAGCACAATATAAATTCATCTTGGTAGAGTACAGAATGTTCTGTTGTGTGGAAAGCACGTTTCACAGCACATAAGTGCTTTGCTACCACTTATCTGAAATATTTTGTTTAGTGAAGATATTTTATTATATAACAGCAGCTTAGACATATGAAACCTGCTTGTATGTTACATGTCTTCAGCCTAAGTGAATCTGACCCTGTCTGCCAGGGTACTGCAGCTATTTAGATTGACAGACAGCTCCTTCAAGTGAGGAAGAAGTCCAGGACTGATTTTAGTTTGCTTGGGGCAGATGGATATTAATGAAGGAAATGTACCTTGAAATGTTGCCATTTTTAAGAAGGACCCGGGACAGCGTTGATTGTAACCAGAACTCTGCTTTCTGTGTTTCTAGAGATAGAACACTGAGTGCTGAGCTTCTTAGCCTCACTGGAATCTTCGCTAAATTGGTTGAAGGAGAACTGGTCTGGCAGGTTTTTCAGAAAGTGTAGCTGGCATTGAAGACACTCAGGCTGAAACGGGTCTCATTCTAGTGACCCTATTCCGAATGAAAAAGCTTGTTCTGTGAGTTTGTGTCTCCATTTGTGGTAAGCACTGTATCTAGAGTACTTCTGGGAACCCAAGTTATGGTCAATCAGTACATGCTGACTTGATTTGCCAATAAAGAAAAGCAAGGTAGAAACTGACCTATTTATGGGTAGTAAAATAACAAAACAATTTCCTGAACAGGTTTCATTTTTATTATAATTTTTCATTTAAAACACCAAGTTTGATTTTCTCATCCATGTATGTACTTATCAAATATCTGACTGTCTCCTAAGTTCTAGGTGCTGTGGCTCAGTCCTGGGTATGTAGTGCTGAACACAGCAGACAGGGACCTATTCCTCCCATCTTAACTGAGAGAGATAAAGGTAAACAAAAATCATAAAATATATAATTGTGATCATAGTGGAACCCTGAAGGAGAGGTATAGGGATTTATGAAGCCATAAAAAGAGGGGAGCCTAACCCATCCCATAAGTTCAGAGAAAGCTTCCTGGATGAGATGAAATTTAATTTGATACTTGAAGGATGAGTGGGGGTTCATTAGGCAAAGGAGAGGGCAGCAGGGGAGAAGGAGAGCTGGAACAAATGACTCCCAGAGAGTTTCACAGGACATCATGAGCCATATTCCATCACGCTAGGTCGAGCAGGGTACATTGCTGCTCATGGACCTCCTGATTATCTTTCCTAGAGGCTTTACCTCCTGTGGTAAAGCCTGTTGATTCTGTTGACTCCTGTTGACTCTTCGGTTGTCCTTACATCCTGCCTTGGCATGGATCTCCTGTGAAGGTTTCTACCAGGCTGATTTGTGTTTCTTCTTTACTCAGATGATGTAACAATTGGCCCTCTTGGAAAGCAACATATTTCTTTGCAGTCCCAGCTGTTCTTCCTAAGGGATGTCCAGGTTGAGGGCCAGCAAATAGTAACAGGTGGGCAAGATCAGCTCGCACCTGAGACTGAGGCAGCAGCTGTGGTGGTTTGAACACAGGCCCCAGGCTTTAGTCTCAGAAAGGTTCTGCTCTGGATTCATAGTAAAGCTCAGGTGCTTACAATACTGACTTAAGTTCTCTTGGTTTTCATTTTCTTATCTGTAAAATGGGTGTAGTGGGCATCTTATACAGCAGGCCTGAGGAGTGAAGGAAATGAGACAGTGTATGGGAAGCACGTGGACTGCAGCCGGCACAATGGATGGTGGTCATGTTTATCAAGTGTTTGGTCTTTGGCCTCCACCAAAGCCTGTTGCCCTGTGCTAGACACACGAGAGGACATTTTGTTGGTTGACTAATAAAAGTGGATTTATTTGGGTCTCTATTAAATATTTTAATCTCCTCCTCAGTTTGGTAGGCTTACTGTACAGTCTTTTCAAGAGCTCTCAGGAGCTTTGATATGCCAGTTATATTACCAGCTGGTTTTTAAGAAGTCTGTCAGTAATGGTACAAGGGCCATGAGCGTATCATGTGTACAGGTCTTTTCTACCTACCACACAGTGGCAGATATGAGCTAACAAGAGTATAGGCACTGAGTGTATCAGTAACAGCTACCTCACTGTTGACTTTGGTTTTTCCTCAAAAATGCAGGGCCACATTTAAGACTATCTAAAGCAGCCACAAAAAGCCTGAAGTTCTAGAAACAATCTCTGCAGTTCTAGGAAATGTTCAAGGATGGGTTTCAGACCACAAGCAAGCTCTACATCAGCCTCTTTCTTCAAACTGGAACTTTAGCTGAATCCTCTTGAAATCCTCCCTCCTGGGTGGCTGACCGTGTGACCTTGGTGTCTGATGATTCTCTGCTCAGCTCAGGAGCTCACCTGGGCAGAGTGCACTTATTTGGAGTATGGGTGTGAGTGTGCTAGAGACAGTGACCTAACATCAGGGCAGGTGGGGGTTCTGCTTAGGGGGCAGTGTTTATAGGCAGCCTTATCTGGTCCACAGGAGGTCTCTCAGAATCTAGACTTTTGAGAGGAAGTTAGAATTTTCATAGGAAAGAGAAAGGTTGTGTAGCATGGCTGGTCGTAAAACATAATCATCTTGGAAATACAGTACTACAAAGAGAAAAGAGTTAAGGTGTTGTTCCAGAAAAAAATTTCATAGAGCTGAAATATGTATTTCCACTAAGAGGTTGTCCTCCAGCTGGGCTTGGTGGCAGACACCTAATCCCAGGTAATCCAAGGTCCTTGGAGGTTGAGACAATGAGGATCACAAGTTTGAGGCCAGTCTGGGTAACTTAGCACGATACTGCCTCAAGATAAAATTTTGAAAAAAGGGCCGGGGATGTAACTCAGTGGAACAACATACCTAGCATACATGAGGTCCTGGGTTCAAGTCACAGTACTGCCAAAAAAAAAAAAAAGTTGTCCTCCATATAAGTCAGATTACTTCATAAACTCATTCAGGTTTCATTCCAGGAACCAGAATGCTATCAGCTATGCTTCAGATTTTATTTGAATTACCAGATTTCTTGGTTCCTGAAATAATACTTCATTCTTTGGGAATGGTTTCTTGGTCTTTTTGTAGCTCAGTTCACTTCGCAAAGCTTGCGAATTTGCCAAAATAACCAATAGATTATTTGACATAGAAAGCTTTAAATTATGTCTTAATTATGCTAAAAGATAGGTGGCTTAGTTTATATTATATTAAAGTAAGTAGCGTAAACAGATATTTCATTGCTACCTTGGTTTTAATCTTGTACTTTGGCAAACCTTTTACAGTGCTAAACGAAATTTTTCTTTTCATTGGGAAAAGCCAAGTTACTGTTGTTTTTGGTTATACAGTTGCATTCCTTCAGACTGTTCACAGTTAGCTAAAGGCAAGAAACTGTAAAACACATTGGCTGCTAAGATGCTTATTTCCTCAAATTTCAAGATAGAGACCTTTTGAATAGTTTCTACTGTTCTTCAGTTTTCTTTGAATATTTTCTTAAAATTTGCATTAAAAAAACAATTGGAATAAAATAAATGATAAACATTTTGCAGTTATTTAAGAACTAGCTAAAAGTAGACTAGTCCTGACTGTATAGTGCCTAGAATTCAAGTGCCTCTGGATTCTCACAGATTGTATTTTTAGCTACCCATTAGACATCTCCCAGGGAAAATTAAACTGTTTCCTTTTTGTTTCTCCTCCCTCCCCCTAAATCCGTGTCTTCATTAATGGTTTAATGACCCACCTGTTGCTTAGGTGGAAACTTCGCTCAGAAAGCCCAGCATCTTCCTTGACTTCCCATCTGCTGAATTTCTTCATTCTATTAGTTTTACCTTTAAATTGTTACCTAATAGGTGCCCTCTCTTTTTGATTTCCTGCTGCCAGTCTTTATTGTTGTGTGCCCGTATTAGCCATTCCACTGGCGGTTTGCCATCTGTCTCAGCTCAGTTTTCACTCTCTGATTGACTATTTACTGACTTGCTTACACTTCCAATAGTTTCTCATTGTCATGCACTAAAACCTGTGCCTCTGGCTCTCACCTGCCCTGCAGGCTTCTCTCTTTGCCCCTTTCCCCCTAGAGTCTACACTCAGCCTCACTGAGCTACCAGTGTCCAGAATGAGATCCTGCCAGTGCCATGTGGCCCCTTCTGCCCACTGTCCTCTGTTCCTCTGCTCCCATCACACCATCCTTACAGCTGGTGACCTGTGGTCCAGCTCATGGGTCACTTCACCCTGTCAGTCACTGCTCACTGGAGTCTTCAGGATACACCTCTTAGGCTGTTTTCACTCAGCACATTTTGACACCAAATAAATGGGCTTTTCTTCTCACACCAACCAGTTCTCCAACTCTGGGTGCCAGTTGGGTGTCCTGCACCGGAGTGTAGTGAAGACAGCACAGGTTGAAGGGTTCAGGCCCACAAGACTGCCTTCACTGCAGAAGTCAGTTGCACGTATTGGTCCTTAGGTTACCCACATTTCTGTCCTACTTAGCTATAAAGTTAAGAAGTCCCCCAATCTACCTCCTAAAGACTGATTTGCTAGAAGGGCTCACAGAACACAGAAAGACATTTTTCTTTCTGTTACTGGCTTATTTGAAGGAAATAGCTCAGGGACAGTCATATGAAAAAACGCACAGGGAAAGATATGGGGGCAGAGCTTCCATGCTCCCTGGTTGCTGCCTTCCTAGCACCTCAGCGTGTTCAACCCTCTCTGAAGCCCATTGCTTAGGGGTTTTGATGAAGGTATTATTATATATGATTGATGAAATCATGGGTCCTGGGTAACTAAACTCGACCTTCAGCTCTCTTCCCTCTTTGGATGTTAGGAGGGAGGGACTGAAAAGTCCACACTTGTAATCATGGCATGGTCTTTCTGGTGACCAGGCCTCATCCTGAAGCTACCTAGGGCCTCCATCCACCAGATACATTAACATCTGTTAGCATACAAAACACAGTTATTAATAAACATACATAAATTATACTTCTGTTGCAGATCCAGTATTGTCCTTGATTGTACTTGGCTCCATGCCTGTTCATCAACAAATGAATGGATAAGCAATGGCTGTGTATATGTGTATGTGTTTGTGTGTGTGTATAATGTGTGTGTTGGTATGTACATGCACATACTCTACATTGCTGTCTATCTATACACTAAATCTGATAACTCTGAATTGTCATGTAAGTTATTAAGACATTTAAACACCATGCATATTAATAGGTTTAAAAGAATGTATTTTTATTTTGAGAGAAAGGGCACATAGAATTGGGTTTATATGTAATGTGTTTTTAAGGATTCATTTTAAGTGTTTTCTCATGTACTTTTCAATATAATAAAATGTACAGTATAATCATGACCCCCCATATCTAGGGAATTCTTGGGAAAAATGGGGAAATCTGTATTCTAAAATGACCTCAAAGGCAGAGAAGTATTTATGATTATCAGTGTTACAAGCCAACACTTGAAGCAATAAGGTGTATGAAAAATTTAAATTTAAACAAGATTTGTATTGGCTTTTGGGCTCTTTTTGGATTGATATTGTGTACTGCTGATATTTTAAAACTTGTATAAGGTGCTAACATTGCAAGAGGATAGTCTTGTCTATTAAAGTACATGGAAAAAGTGTAAATGCTATTTTCTTTTTGTTTTCTCAGATTCTTTACAGAATTGGAAGCAAGACATCAGAATAATATCTTCATAGAAGATATAAGTGACATTGTAGAAAAGCACACAGCATCCACATTTGATCCCTATGTGAAATACTGCACAAATGAAGTCTACCAACAACGAACACTACAAAAATTGTTGTAAGCGATGTTGAATGCTACTAATAGTCACACTTAGTTTTAACTAGGCTTATGGCTGAAATTAACTGACTACTTAAATTATATTTAGAAATGCCTCCTGATGAGCTAGTTCCCAGGGGAGAAATGTTCAGGAGGATTACTTTTAGGGTGAGGATATTTGAGTGGAAAAATCTAGTCCGTGGAGTTTTCTCACTAAAACACTTACGAAATTAGTTAGTTGTTGCTGTTGTCCTTGGTTTTGTTTTAATTGACCTAGACACAGGGGTGATCATAGTTCAACTTCTCGGTTTTGTAAGCCAGTACTGGCGGTTAAGTGGTTTGCCTGAGGCCTAGAGCGGGTTCTTAAGTAGATGGAGCCAGAAGCTAGCACAAAGGGTTTTCTCTACCCTTCTAATCTTCCTCCCATAATACCCTCCCACATCCTGGGTAATTAGGGCTGAGAAGATGGGGAAGGGGCCGGATGAAAAGGAATAGAAAAAGATATTATTGCAGATTTTAATTATACTGCAAAAAAGAGCCAAGTGTTAAGGTCCCCCCCGCAAACACCTTTTCTTTTGGTCCTTTTGAGAGTTGTGATGTGAGATATACGCCATCTCCATCTTTGTAAGAGTCGGATTGTTCAGGATTGTCTATACTGTCTTGTTTTTAGGGACCCTGTTGGTCACAAGTAGCTTTTTACATTGCAGTTGTAAATTGCTGTGGTAAAACCAGCTTGGGGGCTTCCTGCCTATTGTCCTTCTCACCCCCTCCTGTGATTGTGGCATTTATGACCAGAGCATGGAGTTCTGGTCAGTTCTGTGCAATGTATGAGCTCTCCCTGGAGATGGTGGGTGATGAGTTGGTGATGATTGACTGTTGGCTGCTTGGAGGAATAGTCAGCATCTCCACATTGTCGAGAAGGGCTGATTGTGCCCTCTCCTCCACATCACCATGAAATGCTCATAGATGCAGGGTGGAAAAGCCACATCTACCAGCTTCAAATGAGGTTTTTAGTATATAGAAGGGTTTGTCTGTACTATTGACATTTCAGGCTGGATAAGTCTTTGTTGTGGAAGGCTGTCCTGTGCATTGTAGGATATTTAACAGCATCCTTGGCCTCTACCCACTAGATGCTAAAAATTTCCTTGGACATTGTGAAAGATTCCCTAGGGTGCAAAATGACACCATTCACTTCCCCTTAGCCCACACCCTGCTGGGAGGTGCTGATGCAGGACCGAGGTCATTCTGTAACTTCTGTAACTCGTGAGAATGCAAGGTCATATTTGAAAATAAAGTCTTGAATTATAGCTAACTTTGGAATCATTTTGTTTTGCAGGATTTAAAAAATGTGAATAGTTACTACTATACATTATGTGACTCAAAAATAAAGATGTTATCTAAATTACTTGAATGATATCATCTTGCGAGCTTTCACACGGAAATTAGTAGTGTTTTCAAGGAACTCTGTTGCAGTTGGTGTGCGCTGGAGGTTGGAGCAGTGACTTTCAACTCCAGAGGCGCATTAGAAACACCAGGGAATCCTTGAAACCCAGTGCATGAACAATACTGAGTCTTCTCAGACTTTGATAAGAACCTTTGAGGGTGAAGGAAGGGACCTAGGACATGAGTGATTTAAATATGCAACAAATGTGGAGTTTGATTGTTTTCTAACTTCCTAAAAATCTTTTCAAAGCTGTCATGGAAAGGAAAACTTCTCACTTTGAGAAAATGAAAATCACTTCTGTGTGATTTAATTTGCTATTCTGGTCTTTCCCAATTTATTTCTAGTGGGCTTGAACCAAATAACTGAATTTTCCAATTTTATTTTTAATCATTATTGCCACTATTTTGCTTCCTGGTTCTTTTTTCCAGAGCATGGGAGTGCATGGTCCAGTGCTGATCCCCTGTTCTCGTTCATCGTGAAAGGTGACAGTGGGCACTGTCACAATGGGACTTCTACAAGGCAGAGTGAGCTGAGAGAGATGGGGTGTGTTAATTAGCACATTGGGTTGAGAGTCAGAAGCCATCGACTTCACATAAGACCTTGACTTGCCTTCTGTCTGCTAGCTGCTAAGAGTGTGTTATATGGCAAACTAGAGACTTTTCTCAGTTTCATTCTTTTACTGGAATCCCCACCTAGCCTTTCTTAAACATTATATGTGTGGTTCCATGTGAGATAATATATGTAGGAGTAACTTGCTGAGTTTTATAAAAATATCGTGGCAATATCACCACTGGTCTTACATCAGCGGAGAGGAAAAGAAGTATTTAGGTTTGGTAGTCAAATGGCTATTGTGTTAGAAAGAGGACCTTTGGAAAAGACCAAAAGCTTGAGAATAAGCTCAGTCTAACCAATCTGTCTTTCTTAGATCATTGTCTAGGGCTAGAGGAGTGGCTTGAACCATATTATTTATCATATTAGTGGAATGTGTTTACAGATGATCAGATATGAGATCTAGTCTCCTTAGTAATTTATATTTGGCATGTCCACTGTTATGATACTGGGACCTTTTCATTTGCTTATATTCCATATCTACGGAGTTCTGTCATAGACATTTTGTCTTGTCAATATTGTTATATGACTCCACTTCTTACAGTCAGCTTGTCATATGTGGTTGCCTATGTAATAGTGTGTTTATGTTGTTTATGTATATTTAAAATCATTCATAACATGAATTTATTACATATTTTGTAATACATACCTACTGGCTGCTTTGCTTGAGGAGGAAATATTTTGAAGTTTCTTTTTGCTTTTTTTATTTTCCTTCAGAGCCACCAATCCCTCCTTTAAGGAAGTATTGTCTCGGATCGAGTCCCATGAAGACTGTAGGAACCTACCCATGATCTCTTTTCTCATTCTCCCCATGCAGAGGGTGACCCGGCTTCCCCTGCTGATGGATGTAAGACGTGCTCTGGTGGCTTTTTCCTCAGTGGATAGCTCTGCTGCTATATATCTGATTAAGCAAATTATCATATTCCACTTAAATTGGTCCATATCCTGTCTATAAAATCAACTAATTCAGTAACAAGGTGTTATTTAGTTGGAAAATCTTACCTGTGTTTGAAATCTCTGGAATTTATCTTTACTTTAAGCTCGTGCACACTTTGGTGAAATTTGATTACAATACGAGCTTACTCAACATTTTTGAAATGGGAAGAATACTAGCTTCTTGAAGTCCAGAGGCTGGATTCCATTTCTGGCTGAGCCACTAAGCATAAACCTTGAGCAGATCACTTACTTTTTGTTTGGGCCTCAGTTTTCTAAGGTTGGTTACTAAGATCCCTGCTGTGTGGCATATTCAAGATGCTCTGGGGCTTCCATTTCACATGGGAATGAGACTCTTCAGCACTACAGAGCATAAACTTGCTTGTACTATGTGTTGTGAAGAGTAGATTTGAAAAGCCCAGCATCTTTTTTGTGCTAGGAAACATTTATGAAGAAAACAATTTTGACTGGATAATAGCAGGGGGTGCTGGAGGAAGTGAGGAGACTGTCTGGCATAAACTGCAGCTGGAAGACATGGAGGCTGGGAGAGAGGGCCCACACATTGGTTGTGCTGACCTGCAGAGGCTGGTGGAGTGGGCACCAACACAGGTCACACCCAGGTAGTGGGCCAAACAGTGTCTTTTGATCTGATTAGAAGAGATTGTCACACATCTGTTTTAAACTTGAGTCATTATGTTGACATAGTATCAGTTTTTACAAATCAAAACACAGGATAAAAAAATAAGTGAATTCAATTTGCTGTAGTCCATCTTAAATTCTAAGACATTCTAAACAACAGTGACATTTTGAAATGCATCAAACATGTGATCATGGTCACTTTGTTGACTCTGCTGCAGTTTTGCGGAAGTTTTGTTGGTCGTTTCAGAATTCACAGCACCTCGTTCTTCTCTGAGTTCACCTCACTGTACTCTGTCTACGCCCTTCCTTGTCACCCATCACCTGCAGGTTACATTTGGAAGTTATCTCCTGCACAAACATAGTCATGAGGTGCTTAATGATGGGGATACATTCTGAGGAGTGTGTGGTTAGGCAATTTTGTCGTTGTGCAAACACCATAAAGTGGCTTTATACCAACTAAGACAAGTGCAGCATCTCTGGGGGATGTGATCTTACAGGACCACTGTCTTATGTGTGGTCCATTATTGACCCAGACATCAATGTGCAGCACATGACTGAAGTGAGAAACTTGAAGTTTTGAAAATTTAGTTGATTCTTTTAGATCAGTATATATTGTGTCTGAGAATAGAACACGGCTAGGCTAGCAAAACCAAATTTTGAGACAATTATTTGAATAGAACAAGACTCCAAAATCTAACGTAACATGTTGTGTTGTTGGATATTTATGCCATGATTGCCCAGAGGCCTCTCAGCTTTTTGAGTCACAGACTCCTTTGACATTGCAAATGAACTTGTAGCCTTTTTCCCCAGAAAATTCATAGGTACAAAATTTTATATAAAATTTTAGTATATGGACTCCCAACTAAGTATGCCTGTTGTTGGGGTGTATTTTTCATTTTGCTTTTATATCCATTAGTGGGTCATGAAATTGATTTTCAAATCATGAGCAGAGTTTATAAAAAATAAAATGGAGTAGAATATAAGGTCAATGATATGTGTGTGGCTCATAGTGTGGTTAAATATTGTTTTATAAAAACGTTTAATTTATGTGGACATGTATGCTGGTTGCAGTATAAATATGTTTCTTAGTAAAAAAATTATGAGAACTACTAATATAAGTCCACATATGGTGCACTCTATGCTTCTCACATACAGCAATTCAGATGCCTGACTTCCAGATTTATAGGCCTGGCACTCATTCATATATAAGGTACCTAGTGGCTTGCTACTTTCCAACCACCCTGTACTTTTACATGATGCCTGTTTTCCACATGTTAGGATCAGGCCACCCAGGCAAAACCTAAATGTACTTAAAATATTGTCTCTTTAATTTTACCTCATCTGGAAATTTAGTTAAATTTGTTAATTGAGATGAACATTTTTAGCCATTAAATGGATCTGTGAGGTTTGAATGTGTATAATTTCCAGAGTCATATTTACAAGTTCACTATGCCTTAACCAAAAATGCTCAGAATTATTTTTTACTGTGACTTATTTACATGTGCATAATGAGATTTCATGGAATTGGGACCCAAGTTTAATGGAGTGGAATTTTTCACTTGTGGTGTCACAGCAACACTCAAAGAAGTTTTTTGGAGCATTTAGGATTTCAGTTTCAGATTAGGCATGCTTACCCGTGACTCAGTTTATCTTAAATTGACCCTCTCTGATATGATTTTACCAATTACGTAACTCTTACTTCTTGAGTTACACTTACCTAAGAACTTTATGTGAATTGTCATTTAGCCCTTGGAACAACCTTTTGATATAGTTGATGTTATTCCAGTTTTACAGATGAGAGCACTGAGGCTTACATGGGCCCAGTGACTTGCCCAAGGTTAGATAACTAGTATAAGACAGACCTGGGATTTGAAACAGGTTTACTTCACTCTAAATCTTACCTCATTCTCATTTATAATATTGTGTTCAGCATTGTTAAGTTTTCTGAGAGTAAGAGGAGATAGATGAACATTGGTTTTATTTTACTTTAGATAAATCAATTGAATTTGTTTGTTTTTACTTCATTATAGACTATCTGTCAAAAAACACCTAAGGATTCTCCAAAGTATGAAGTCTGCAAAAGGGCCTTAAAGGAAGTAAGCAAGGTAACTGTCGAACACCCCATGGGAAAGTAAACCATGCAGAAACCCCGGAGAAGAGTGTGTCCCGGTTTGTTGCAGATGAATGATAAGTTCTCAGTCATTTAAATGCACGGCATTCTTTGGGTGTTGAAAAGCAGGACAATACTTGCGCAAATGAAATTGGTATTTTTACTCTTTTAGACAGTCTTGTGTTAAAGACCTATAGATATTTCATTTTCTTTTGGCATATGAATAGTTTAGTCATTCTCTTCTCAACAAATATTTACTGAGGATCAGCTACTGTGCCAGACACAATGCCAGCCCCTGAAAATAAGGTGATGAATCAGTCAGGTGTGGCTGTTGCACTCACGGTATGTGCAATGTAAAAAGGCAGGCAGACATTAAACAGAATTATAATAAAGCATGGCGAGTGACACCACAGGGAAGTATAAAGTGGTGTTTTTCTGAGACCCATAGCAAGAGTAGCTGTGAGCCAGGGATTGGAAAAGAATATCTCAGCAATATGTAGACCCCTGAAGGCAGTAAAGTGTTGCAGAATTTGAAGAGCCTAGTCTAAGAAAGACAGTACTGAAGAGCCAGTTTTGTGGGGCCCTGTTACGTATGATAGAAAGTTGGGGACCATATCCTAAGATGATGTGGAAGCCATAAATTTAGTGGAGATGGGACCGTGGGACCAGCTATGAATGCAGTTACAGAGCCAGTTACAGTTGATCAGGCAAGACATGAGGGGCTTTGAGAGACAGACTTACATGTCAGGTAGATAGGCTTGGAGACTGAGTGAGTAAGTACACTTAGGCACAGAAGTTAAGGAATAAGGTCTCTGGCTGGGGCAATTGGGTGGGTGGTCTTATTCCTAGCAGGAACAGAGAGAGTTGCTGATGAGTTCCATTTTGGACATGCTGTAATTAAGATCCTGTAAAACATGCAATTTGGCTTGATAAGCAAGTCTGGAGCTCAGAGGAGAGACCTGAATTGGAGATACGAATTTGGGGATATGGGCAATAATTGAAGTTGGGAGTGTGGATGAGATTACATAAAGAAAGGGTGTAGAGTAAGAAGAGCAGTGAATGTGGGATGGGACTTGGGGAACACCAATACACATGGTCTTGTTTGGGCATAAGGAGCCAGCAGAGAACACTTCAATACAGAACAAAACAAAACAAGAAGACATGTGAGAGAAAAAGGAGGAAAGCCATAATGGCCTGGCAAATGCAGACAGTTTGATAGTTATCACTGCTGAATGATCCTGAAAGATAAAATGAAGTAAGGATTGAAGAGTTCATTGGGTTTATCATCTGATAGGTTGTATCTTTGAGTGGGTGTAGAAGCCAGGCTGGCGTGTGTTGAGGAATGAGTGGGTGGTGTGAATATGCTGCCTGCCAGCAAGAGTAGCTGGCTGTTTCAGGAATCAGGCTGGGAGTGGAAAGAGAAAGAGAGCTGTAGCCAAAAAGGTAAGTGAAGAGGGTATTTATTGATTTGTTTAATGAATCTAAACATGTGGGGGTGTTCAGCTACTTTTGGGAGTATGTCACTGAGAGGAAACAATGAAAGGTACTGAGGGTACTAAATGAGCTACACACCAAGAAGCAAAGCCACCACCAGCAGTTTCCTAAACATCTCCACATATGAATGAGGTACATTTGAACCACTTCACTGTGAGTTTCTTTTAATCAGCTTTAAGTGGACTCATCGTTTTACTTATCCTTGCCAATAGTGATTAGAAAATCATGACTATTTTGAGCTAGTTGTTTATTCTTACACACATTTTTACATTAAAAATAATTATGTCAGTAGCCCACTTAAATTAATCTTTTGTTCCATCTGTGTTCTGCATACCCACTTTAGGAACACAAGGGAAAAAATTTAGCCTGACAAATGTGAGATTACCTAATGTCCTACCGCTAATGGGTTTCTCCTTCAGGACCCCAAATCCTTGCTGTGTCCCTAGAAAAGGTGGGTAACCAGAGGGTCTTTAGGAGAAGCTTTAAAGAAGTTCTAGTCTCAGACATAACAAAGATTTTGACAAGTTTTTCATAGTAGTTACTGAGTCCCAGTGGGCTTTATCAGAAGGGCAGCATTTCTTCCTTTCTCTTGAGCGTGAGTCATGAATATCAGAATTCCTCCTACCATCTCCTATTATTGTAAGGGACTGAAATCAATATAGCCAACTCAGAAATTAATCTTTTTTGTTTGTGAAGGTTACTAATGGGGTTCAGAAGATTCTGGATAAACAATGTCAGCATTTTCAACAAGAGGAATGTGTATAGAGCGTCTGTGGTTCACAGTTAAAATGTAGAATTTTATTTGTTTGCTTTACCTGAAATCAAAGAATTTCCAGTATTTTATTTTAGCAAATTAAATTTGGGATGTTGAGACCCAAGGTTTTAGAACCAGACTCTACCTAAATCTCTTAGGTAAGTCTCTATAGGTGGTTACTCATTCTTGGGGGAAAAATATAAATGATACCTTTTTGGTAATTAAAATGCTAATACAATTTACAGCACTTGCATAGTATGAATAACACTTCCATGGAATTGCTCATGTATGCTGCTAAGACTGATTTTGACAGTTTACTGAATTTAGGGCCTTGGAAAGAGTTATTGGTGTAATCGAACAACTCAAAAACAAGAAAGTTGTTTTGTTAAATGAAAAAATGTCTTTAGTCTCTGGTTTTCTGTTAATATACTAGGTGCTTGGAGGCAGGTTCTAAGGAATTTAATAGTTCACCTTGTCAGAGTGGTTTGCTGTGTAAGAGATGGTGATCAAGAGATGGTTTTTGATGCCAGAGTACATCTTTCTCCTGTGTACTCTCTCATGGAAAAAGAGTATCTGCTCTAATTCTCACCTTATCAAAATTCTACTTATAATTGGAATAATCTTGTAAGCTTTTCTCCGAGAGGCAAAATATCTAGGCAGGATATCTTTATTTTATTTTATTTTATTATTTTTTTTGTGTGTGGGTGCCGGGGGTCGAACTTAGGACCTCACGTGCCAGCAGGCGCCCGTGCCGCTGAGTGATATCACCGGCCCTTTTCTCGTATGTGGGTTTCCGAAGTCGAACTCGGGCCCTCACGCTTGCCAGACAGGTGCTTACGCCGCTGAGCCATCTCACCGGCCCATGGGCAGGATATCTTTAATCTTTTCCGCCAGCATTGCTGCAGTCATTAACAAAATGGTAACCAGGTATCAACACTGAAAGACATCTAAGCTGTGTTGTTCAGTGAATAAAATTAAGATGCAGAATAATATGGTGATGGTTTAGATCTAGAATGTGCTCTGAAAGTCTTTTGCTCAGAAGTGGGGCTTTTGGAGGGTGATTGAATCATGGGGATGCTGTACTCATCAGTGGATTAATCCATTGATGAATTCATGGCTGAATGTGCTGTTAGGAAGTGGGGCTTCTTGGAAGTGAGTCCCTAGGGGCGTGACCTGGAAGGATCTATTCTTGTCCCTGGCTCCTCCCTTCTCTCTCTGCTTCCTGGCTGCCGTGAAGTGAGCGTCTTTCCTCCACTATGCCATTCTGCCATGCTATTTCTGCCTTGGATCCAACCAGCCATGGACTGAATCCTCTGAAAACTATGAGCCAAAATAAATAAATCTCTCCTTTAAATTGTGGGTTTTGGGTATTGTATTTCAGCAATGAGAAAGCTAATACAAATACCAGTAGTGTAATGACATTTGATGATTAATAAAATGTTTAACTTGTGAGTGTTATTAGTATGATTACTGGGATTATTCTTTATATTATCAGTCTTTCAACTGTAGCTAGGTATAATGAAGCAAGAGGAGTGTAGAAATAGGAAGTAATAAGGCTTTTATTTTTCATACTCAAATACTGCCCTATAAGCATTTATTTAGTGTTTATACAGTTATGTTTTGAAATGAGTAAGGTAATAAATGTATATTACAGAAAATTTAAGTAAGAAACAGAAAATAAAATGTATCAGTAGTTGATTGTATCACTCAGATATGACTATTTGCCTTTCTAATGTGGATCCCTCTATTGGGTTTGTATTCCAACATTAGCAGATAGGAATAAATGTGCATCTAAGAATTGTGTTCATGTGCTACACAGTGCATTTGCAATTCTAAATAGAGCTGTGCTGAACATTGTCTTATGTTTATGATTGTGCTCATCTGATTATTTCTAAAGATGAATTTCTAGAAATGGGTTTATGGGCAGAAAAATATAAGAATGTTTTTAAAGCCCCTATTTCAGGTGCTAAAGTACCTTCTGGAGAGGTTGCTCCTTGCCTATGACCACGAGTATATGAATGTGTCTACCTGCTTTACTGGACACCAAATAGTCTCGTGAATTTGATTGATTAGTTTTTTGTTTTAATTTTTATTTCTTTACTAGTGGCCCTGAGCTTTTTTATGTATATTAGGCCTAAAACAAAAAAATTGAATGAACTAAATTTAGTAAAGCTTTGGCCAATGCTGAAGAAAGGTCTGGCTTTAATATAGTGGGGAAGATTTTAATAAAAACAGTAGGGCACACATGCCCAAATTAGTGCTTGTCCCTTCAAAATAGGCCTTACAACTGACGCCATCGATGGTATCATTGCTTCAGATATTTGAGGGACTTTGGTGTTTTTAACATGTCTTCTAAGACACCTTTGGTTTCTTCAGGATTTGCCCAGTGGTGGCATGACTCCATCTTTTGTTGATGGATTTGGGATTTGGAAGTTTAAGGAATAATATGATAATTCAACCATAATAATTTCATTTTCACCTTTATTTTTAAAAAGGGATAACTATAAAATAATTGTTCCTTATTTTTATGAGTGACTTGTACACTGCCTTTATTTATGCAGGAACATTTGTAAATGTCCCAGTTGTGTTTTAGACAGGTGCTGTGCATATGGCAGTTTTGTATAGTCTCTGCTCTCTAGTCTTCTGGGAGAGTTATAGTTCAAGTTGAGCCCTGAAAGTTAAGTGGGGTATAAATGTAGGTAAGGGTAGGTCAGAGGTAATAGAGAAAATCAAGAGCCAAAATTTAGGCAAAGGAGGCATCTGAGCCAGAGTTTGGGGGCAGGGCAGAGCACAGAAGTAGACATCAAGATGGCAACATGGAGGGCCCTTCAAGATTTTCTGGATGTGGGAGGCAGAGCAGAAGGAGAGGTTTGAGTGGAGTAGACCAGGCTTTTGGCTTGGGGAGGAGGAGGAGGAGAAGGAGGAAGATGCCGAGTAAAGAATACACAGCTGGGGTAAAAGAGTGATAAAGGTGATGCTCAAGTTTGGCCATGCTGAATTTAAGACAGCTATGGAACATCCAAAAAAGATATCATCTAGGTGGTTAGACCTAGATCCAAGGAGACAGACCAAGTCTGGGAGCACAGATTGGTGAGCTCCGAATATATACAATAAGATAAAAATATGTTTTGATCAGCAGCTGCCTAACACAGTGCTTGTATTGCTCCCTGACATGCCCTGTTCCTTTCAGGATATTCCAATTTCAGGTTGCCCTTGACCCCTGTGAGCATATTCTAACTCTTAGCCTTGATTAGATACAGCCATCAGTTCCTGTGTCCATGAACTCAGAGCACTCTAAACCAAAGATAAACTGTAACTGAAGATAGGCATCATGCCCTAAATCAAGATGTCAGGTGAGCAGTCTGGAATTGTGTAAGTGTCTACCAGTAGGGAATTGAATAAATATGCTGTGGAAGTCTATGTAATGACTGGATCATTTCGCCTCTCTGCTGAGAGCCTGTTGATGGCCTCTCTTTGCCACCTTAATCCTGTGCCACCTTCCTTCATGTCCAGATTTACTTTCACTTGCTAAGCACACACACCTTGCCATCTGTTCCTTTGCTCATGGTATGTCGGCTGACTGGACCACTTTGTTACTCACTACCAATCCCTCCTGTCTCTCAGCTTTCAGCGTAAATGACCCCTCAGTTCAGGCTTCCTCACTTTTTTGTTTTTTCTTTTATGATCTCAGTATGTGATTATTTTCGTGTTTCTTGTCTGTCCCTCCATGTTAGGGATTATGTGTCTCTTTGTTGTGTTGAAACTCTAGCACCTGAAACATAGCAGGTACTAAATAAATTATTCTATTTTCAATGAATGATATTTTTGTAAAAGGAAATACTTCTATATTAGTTCTGACTTCTATTACAGAATCCCATAGACTAGGTGGTTTAAAAAGCAGACATTTATTTCTCACCTTTCTGGAAGTTGGAAATCTAAGATCCAGGTATGGGCAGATCGGTGGTTGGTTGAAGGTGAGGTTCCTGACCTACAGATGGCTGCTTTCTCATGATATCTTCGCATGGTAGAAAGAGAGCAGAGAGAAGAACCATCTCTTTTTATGAGGCTACTATTGCCATTCATGAGGGAGCAACTGCCATTACCTAAAGCCCTCCCAGAGGCCTTACCTCCTAATACCAGCATATTGGGGTTTAGGATTTCAGCATATAAATTTGTGGAATACACACATTCAATCCATAGCATTGGTTAGTGAAAAAAGGTCAGAGACAAGCATAGTCTGACCCAAAAATAAAAGAATAATTTCTACAAATATACGTTTGTTTTTGTACATTCACATAGGCACAGGGGAAAAAAGATAAAGTCTAAAATTCAATCTGTTTGCAGTTACCGCTAAGTAATAGGAAGAGATCAGCACGTTTGTGGCTTATTTTTAATCTAGTTCTGTATTATCATCATTTTATTTACTTACATTTTGCATGGAGCATGTAGTATTTACTTAGTAAAGCATGACTATTAAAAATAAAATTTCCAGCCATTATTTTTAACAATCACATTTATCTTTATGGCCAGTGAATCATATATGGACCTTTTTTCTAGATGTTTCAGTTAATAAAAAACTGGCAATAGTTTGTTTTGCTGTAGACGGGAAAACCAAGTAGATGTTGGTGTTCATCACAGGACTGTGGCTGTGTTTCCTTTGAGATGACCCAGAATTCAGTGGTTCCGGTTCAGCAGACTTTCCCTTAGCCTGGCCATCCTTGAGGAATCGTTGGCCGTCCCATTTCTCTGCAGGCTTCCCTCAGTCCTTTTCTGGCTGCAAGCTTTGCACATAGCACCGGGCTTTGATTTGGCCTTGAAGTTCATGGTCTACCTCCTGCTGCTCTGATTTGAAGGTGGCAGAAGGATGCCGCTTGCCTTGAGGTTGAGTGAAGGAGAAGGGGCCCAGGAAAGGAGCAGAAAAGTTAGAGACCAGAAGTGTGAGGTGAATGCCTGTGTGAGGAGGGCAGAGTGTGATGAGAGTGTAAAGAGGGCGTGTGTTCCCAAAAGTGTTCAGGACATTTTTTTCCTCCTGTCTTTACATCCTGACCACTAGTTCTACCTGGGGACAGTGTGGTGTAACTATAGAAAAACCGAGTTCTGTAACTATCAGAAGTGAGTCTCTGGGGCTTCCCAAGTGTTATTTCCTGTGGGAGATCCACATTTGAAAGTGAGGTTTCTCTCCTGGACCTCTTACCCCTCTTTCTCTGTTTCCAGTTGGTTCGGCTGTGCAATGAAGGAGCCCGAAAGATGGAAAGGACTGAGATGATGTATACGATTAACTCCCAGCTGGAATTTAAAATTAAGGTATTACTGTACTTACATTGATTACTGTTTTTGCTTAAATCTTCTAAATGAAGGAAGACAATTGAAGACAACAAAGTGAATAGAAATTTACTTTTCAAAGAAGAGCCATAAATTGATAAGTGAGATCCAGCACAGGAGTTGCGGATGTCTCAGGACATTCTGTTCTTTCTCGTACCAGACGGAGTGATCTTTCTCCGTGCTAGAAAGTCAGGTATTACCTAAGAAGTACAGGTTTTTACAGGAAACTTGGGGAAAGCAGTAATTTAAATACAGTAGAGGAAGTTTGGTGTTAAAAAGGGGGGAGGATTTCTCCAATATTATCAAAATATCCTGCAAAACAGTGAAATCCCATGAGCTTTATCAGTGTTCTCTTAAATCAAATAAGGACACTCTTTTGTTTTTTGCAGAAAAGGTTCACAGTGGATGGTTTTTTAAAGTTCTTTTTTCTCCTGTAACTGTTTTTTGAATATGTGCTGCCTGTTAGTGCTTGCTTCTTGCCAAATGACAGTATGAACAAAAAAGAAAATATTGACAATTAATGGCAAATCTAGTTCTCTGTCAGTTCTTCGTTGGTTCACAGCCGAGTTCTTAATGGATATGAATGCTCACAATTATAATTCTATGAGTATTAAAATTTATAGCACATAAATTTAATTAAGCATATTATAATGATTGATCATACATTTTCCTGGTAGAAGTGTTCCTAACTTATGCAGTGTAATTACAGTGACCAGCAGCATTTCATGGTACTCTGTGCAGAGAGCAGAATTTAAAGACCGATGATATTGCACAACTACACCTTTTTATTTTATAAATGGAGCAAATGAAGCCCAGAGAATAATTAGTGACAGAGGCTCTGGACTAGTGGTGGTACAATAAGAACTAGAGTCCAGGCATCCTGACTTTCAGGTCGTATAAAGCCTTCTGCTGTGACACCCTGACTGTAATGATTTAGATGAAGAAACATGCCTCATAAAACATGGGGGGGTTAATTCACACCACTTACGAATGCTCATTAGTACTAATTAGAAATATTTGCAGCATTGTAGGATCTCATGACACTATAGATAACAGTGGGCATCCTTATTCATTTTAAAGATGAGACAATAGAAGTTCAAAGACATTGGGTGATTTGTCCTTGCATATGTATTCTTTTTTTTTAATGAAGTTTATTGGTACAATTTAGATATACATAATGATTACATTTGCACATGCATTCTTGAAACAAATTTCCTGAGCCTCTTCTTTGTGGAAGGTAATGGGAAGAGAACAACATGATCCCTGTCCTCATGGAGCTAACAGTCTAGTAGATCAGTGCTGAAAATCAAAGGTGTCAGCCAAGTCCACAGCTGTTACAGTAGATGGAAGACCCTTGAGAACACTGGAAATGGAAAGGAGGTGGACAGCTCTCAGAGTTGGAGCAGTCAGGCAGGCATCGTAGGAGAGGTGTGTTTGAGCTGATCCTTGAGAGGTGAGTTAGGAAGGGTCTTCCAGGAGTAAAGAGCAGGACCACACGTGTAGGATGTGCCTTCCACTGCTGTGGCCCTACAGTTGTAAGCATTTAGTGGGTATAGACTTGGGATACAAAAGGAGCTTAAGCAGAAGCTTGTGGATATTCCATGTGCAAAGTGGAGGAGCTGAATAAGGTCATTTGGGAGCCATTGAAAACTTCTAAGTGGGAAAGTGACAAAATTATGGGTGTGTATAGTGAGGATGACTTTAGAAACTTGAGAAAGACTCTTCCAGCCTATTTCAAATCCAGAAGTCATCAAAAGAAAAAATGCTAATTTTATATGAACATTTAAAAATTGTCTCTCTATAGGAAAAAAGGTCATAAGAAAAATAAAAAGACAAGTAGCAAACTGGACAGAAATAGTTGCAACTTATGTGTAGATAGTTAAAACCCCCATTTTATAAAATCGAATAGGAAAAAGATAAGAAAAAACCAGGCCAGGGGTATAGCTCAGCATAAGCACCTGGCATAAGCACCTGCCTGGCAAGCACAAGGTCCTGAGTTCAATTCCTGGTACCAAAAAAAAAAAAAAGAAAAGAAAAAGAAAAAGAAAAAACCCACTAGAAAATTGCAAGTTAAAGAAAACTGCCGGCAGAGAAATACAAATGACAAGGAAATATTTGAAAAGATACTTTTTTAACTCAGAAGAAAATTATTAATTAAAATTAAGATAATTTCACTTTTTAGATTTATAAATGATACAAAAATTTGAGAACACATCTTATTGATGAAATTGTAGAACATATTGACCAGGCAGTTTTGTATGTTGCTTGTGGAGAAGACCTGCCTGGTAGGCAATTTGGAAATTGCTATCACAATTACAAAATGCAAGGTACTACAGCCCAACAACTTTCCCCTTAAGAAATTATTCTATGCTCATGAATGTATAAAATAATGCACACACAATTATCCATGTAGTGTTTGTAATAGAAGAAGGTTGGAAGCAATCTAAATATCTATCAAAGAGGACTGATTAAATTACAGTACAGTATCAAAATAATGTAATACTACTCAACTTTTTTCTTTAAATGATAGTGAGTTTTAGGTACCTACATGGAAAGCTCTCTTATTTATTATTAAGTCAAAAAATAAGATCTAGATGTTAAATATAAAATTTTCTCTGCCCAAGATATCTCTGGAAAGGTACAGAAGGAACAAGTGCCAGGCATTGCTTGTGGGGCCACGGTCAGTGGGCAGGAGTTGGGTGGATAGAGAGCAGAGTGGTAAGGAAACTTCTCACCTAATATTTATAATAGAAGTTTTTCCTCAAAAGAAACATAGGCACATTGAAAGCCACTGCCAATTTTAAGTGTTTAAGTAGAAATTTACTTTTTCCTAGTAAAATATGAGGAGTCCATAATTTAAAACATTTTTCCTGTCCCCTAAACCACGAACAGTCATCGGGTGGCACATACACTGGAATTTAACCATAACAGTCCTTAACATACAATAGCAAGCCAGCTCACTTTTCCCAATCATTATAAGCCCCTTGGCAGGACCTCACCTGACATGTGTGTCTTTGTAGTGACCTCTGCTTGTTCGGCTGGGTCCTCCAGAAGGAGGCGAGCAGTCCTCTCTGTGGACCTTTAAGATTTCAACTGTTCCTATTGGCTAACTGTTCGATTCATAAATTTTGGGTCTAGAGGCTTCTCCATGAACATCCTTAATAGCTAGTTTTGAAAAGCTTGGGGTTAGCCATAATATTTCACCTTCTTTTTTGAATTAGTATGCAACTAATGAGCAGCCTTCTTATAAAAAAAGTGTCAAAAAAATTGAAATCCTTTCTTCGCTGTCTCATTTCCTCCCTAATATCCTCAGTTTCCTTTAGCTATTTATAGTCATTGTTCCCTGAAAAAGATGGCATTTGGTTCTACCACATTACTACATTTATATTTTGTGTGTCCAAGAACTTTTGTTTAGTTTATGGATATAGTTTTGTTTTGTTTTTTTAAATCAGACTATTGGCAGTGAACATTTCTGGTAATGCCCCTCACCCCCTAAAAAAAAGAGAACTCTCAAGGGTAAGAATTATTCTGTGGTTGTGGGAGTTTTTTAGTTGACTTAAAATACAAAACTAAATAAAGAAAAAAACAGTAATTCCTTGGATATAGCCTTTTTTATGAGATTATAATGGATTATTTTAGAATAACCTCAGTTTCATTGCCAGAAAGTGGCATGATGGTTTCAGAGGCAAACTTATATGAGGAAAATTACCATAAACTTAAAACAGGTGTTCTTACAAATATGGCTAAGCATATGAATAAGTAGACAAAATATAAATTTGTGGGGTTTTTTCCCTTAAGAAAGCCTTTTTTGGGCCGGTGATATCACTCAGCGGCACGGGCGCCTGCTGGTGCACGAGGTCCTGAGTTCGACCCCTGGTACCCACAAAAAAAAAAAAAAAAAGAAAGCCTTTTTTAGCTCTTTAAGTCAATGCAGACTTTTACATTTATTTGTTGGTAACTGTAGTTATCTATGTATTTCTGTATATTTATATTCTGATTTGAGATATTTTAAATAGCAACCGTTGGCACCAATAGAGTTCATTACTAGGCTTTTCAGTTTTGAATGACTTGATTTCAATTTTCTTTCTCATTTAAGACTTAATAAAAGGTTCATAACTTTTTATGACCCAATAACATTTTCTCATTGAGTTTTAGTTTCATACCAGCAAATTAATGGTTTTTTACATTGGAAATAAGTTTTTATCTTTAATTTTCTTGAAAAACATGCTACGTTTCTGTAATTACATTTTGCTGTTATACAACTATAAAATAATGATGCATGTCATAGTACATATCATTTGATTAAATGTAATTCTTATATTTTGCTTTCAATAATCTTAAAAATACTTTGGCTTTGGGCAGTGAGTTTTTCTTTTTCTTTTCTTTAGCCTTTTCCCTTAGTCTCCTCTTCCCGGTGGTTAGTGAAAAGAGGCGAGTTGACAGCCTATGTCGAAGACACTGTGCTGTTCTCGAAGAGGACATCCAGACAGCAAGTCTACTTCTTCCTCTTTAATGACGTCCTCATTATCACCAAGAAGAAGAGGTAAGCCTTCGGCTAGTGGTGTTGGGTGGACCTCCCAGTTTTGAAGTTCTGTAATTCAAATGCCCATTAGGGTGATCACCTTTAAAACCTTGAGATATTAGACACTTCTTATCTATACATTGAATCAGTCACCTCTGTGCTTCACATTCTCTAAATTACCTCTGTATTTAAGACTGGAATCTTCATCATCCTCATGGTTCTAGCCAACCTCTATGGAGTTTTATTGTGTGCAACTGACTACTGAGCATTTTACATGCAGGTATCATGTTGTTCTCTTGGCATCCTGGGAGGCAGCACTCTCAAAATTCCCCTTCACTGCTTTTCACACTTCTGTCATAGAACTTGTGTGTAAAACAGATTAAATGGTTAAAAAGAGGCTGGGGGTAACTCCAGTGTTAACTGTAACTTAATTTAAAATCCACAGTTCCAATGATTGTTAATCTACAAAGTTCATCAAGGCCTGGGGAGGTGTTGGCTATCCTCTCATCTGAAAGGAAGAAAGTACCTCCGTCGGCAGTGTTTGAGCCTCTTACTTCCGGCTTCTGCTTGTGTGCTCATGTCCAGCACTGGGAAATGTCCAGGAAGAATACCACAGAAGCCTTTCCTTTATTAATATTTGTGCTCTCAAACTCTTCCTGCTCTTAAACACACACACACACGCACCCATGCTCCCACCCACAAACACACACACACCCTTCCTCAGCTCTTTCTCTAGAGAACATTTTATATTAAATGTGCCCAACACACGTAGAGTGGTAAAATATTTTCCTGATGATCTTGCCTAGATATTTCATCTTTTCCTAGAATGTGGACTTAGAATGAAAACATAAATTTGTGGTATCTTTTTCTTAGATGAAGGAAATAATGGCGGGCTGACTTGATGGCATATGATGGGGTAGGAGTAATTCACAGGGTACCATTTAGGCCAAGTGGGGAGAATCATACAAACAGACACCTAAGAAAATACAAAGTAAATGTCCAAATTTATCATGAAATATTTCTGTCAATGCTGCTTCCGAGTTACTGACTGTAGCTTGAGAATTCAAATTAAATTGAAACAGGTTGAGCTTTTCTTTGTAATCAAACCATATTATGAGATGTTCAGCCGCTTAGCTGTCTAGGTAAAATGAAAACTTTGTATGGTCGTCTCTGAAAAGCCATATTGTTTGTGGTGATGAAAAATACATAAAAATGCCAGTTTTCATACTTAGGAAAATAATGTTTCCATATCTCGAAGGAGAAATTACGTCTTTTACCTGAGGTACTCTAAATAATTCTAGTAGGTAATAGTTTTTTTTTTTTTTTTTTTTGTTTTTTTTTTTTTTTTTGGGTACCGGGGGGTCGACCTCAGGACCTCGCGCGCCAGCAGGCGCCCGTGCCTCTGAGCGATATCACCGGTCCCTTTTTCGTATGTGGGATCCGGGAGTCGAACTCGGGCCCTCGCGCTTGCCGGGCAGGCGCTTAAGCCGCTGAGCCATCTCACCGGCCCAAGGTAATAGTTTTATAAGTAAAGATTGAACAGATACTATAATTTTTTATTTTTATATTTTGTTGGTTTCTCTTGGCTTTCTTTAAGATGTTTTGTTTTTAAGGGAGAGTGATTATATAGTCTCTGCAAATGCTGAACTCTTAACTTTTAAAGTCTTCTAGCTGTTGAAATACTTGTTTTACTAAATGAACCAAAAGCTTTAACTAATCTCTTGACTTAAATAATAAAATACACACTAACAATACAAAACTAGTTAAATATTAATGTAGTTTTGATTATGATGACTTTGGCAGCTTGATGAAAATGTTAAGAATATGCAACTTTTATTCCTGTGCTTGCACGGGACAAGGTAATACATACAGACTTCTGAAAGTTGAAACTAAGGTATTTGCCATCCTACCTGGCAGCTTATTGTACCCTCCACAGGTGGTTTTGCCATTCCACTTAACATTTCTCTCCTAGCTATCCCACAGTTATTGCTCAGGTACATTTTAACTTACATTCGTATTAACAGAAAGAGCAAGACAGTACAGTTCCCGTGGAGAGGGCAACCCGAGTACCTGACTTTACCTTTACCACAGTTGAGATGTTCTTGCCTTATCAATTAGTTCACCATACTTCAGGGGGCTCTTAATGAAGAAAATAGCATTGGAGGCTTAACTTGTTTATGATCTGAATATGTGGTAAAGGTGATGAGTAGACCATAGAAGCTTGATAAACAAGGCAGGTTAAAAATGTACAGTATGCACAGCCATATTTACACGATAGCTTCAAGGAGGCAACTGCAAATGCTTTGCATGCCAGAGGCAGCAGCAGAGCAGATACAGCAGCTTTGAGTGAGGCAATAATTTAGATTTGGGTACAAAGTGCAGATAAGGTATCCTTACCTATTCCAGCTCTTTAGAACTGATACACCCACTGCCTGATAGTAATTCCACAGACCAATCCAGGAGCTTAGCTGTTGGATTTTCAGCTTCAGGGAGGCTTCCTAGCTACTGGGAGTATCTCCTTAAGAGGTCAGTTTGCTCTCCCTCCTCCAGTCCAGACTGCCAGGTGGTTTTTAAAGCTGAGTACACTTCATAAACTGCTGCGTGTATGGCCTCTCAGCTCTGCAGAGCATGTGTGATTGCTAGTGTGTGCAGAGCTAGGCTTGGTTAGCAGCTTCAAGGACAGAAATTTTTACTTCTCTTAGAATATTAGAAGAAAGTTTAAAGTTTTCACTTGCTCCAGGGTGCTTTTCTGTCACTCTGCTCTTACCAAATTTTAAAAGGATACGTGCTTAGTTTGCATACTCTCAATGAGAAAGTGAATTTTTGGTGTTTGGAGCTCTGACTAGGAGCTCCGTGGGTACCACTAGAGTAGACTTCCCACCCTCAGCACACTGGCGTTGGATCTGATGGTGCTTCACTGTGGGCGCTGTCCGCACTCTGTAGAGGGTTTCAGCAGCGTCCCTGGTCTCTGCCCACTGTTTGCTAGTAGGACCTCTCCCCAGTTGTAACAACCAAAATTGTCTCCAGACATTGCTGAATGTCCCTGTGGGGCAAAATTGCTCCCACTTGAGAACCACATTTAGAATGACAGCAGACTGTAAACTAGCTTTACCCTCGGAGTAGCGAAGGTGTGGGTGACTCTGTCATACTTGACACAGCAACCATAGCAATACTGTATTATGAAAACAATGGACTGACAAGTTGTATTCATAGATGAATAAACACTAACTTATAATATCCACTCTGTGCCTACTACTAACTTATTATGGTGATTTAATTACCAACTGCACTCACAAATACAGCATTATGAGTTAAATACTGTTGTCCCTAGTTTTGAAGTGCAAAAACAGAATCTAAGACGTAACTAGGTTCAAATTTGTGTAAGGCACTTAACTGTCTTATTATTATTCTCATTTGGTGCCTTATTATCTCCCTCCCAATTTTGCCTGAAGCTGAAAGCAAATTTTTTGTCCCTGTTTTAGTTTGTTACAGCCACTGTATCAAAATACCATGAATGATTTAAGTGAATGACTTAACAAAACAGATATTTATTTTCTCATAGTTCATGAGGTCAGAATGTGTTCACAGGATCACACTCCTTCAGAAGGCTCTAAGAAAGAATCTGTTGTTGCCTCTTCCAGGTCCTGGTGCCTCCTGGCCCTCTTTGGCTTGAGGAGCAACACCACTCCGGTCTTTGCCTCTTCTCCATATGACCTCCTCTCCTGAGTCTCCAACTCTCCTGCCCCCTATAAAGACATCAGTTATTAAATGTAGGCTCAACTTTAATTCCACTGTGACCTTAACTTGATTACATCTGCAACAACCTTATATCCAAATAAGGTAACTTCTAGGTACTGGGGATTTAGGACTTCATACTTTCATGGAAGACACAATTCACCCCACTCTACTCCCCAGCCCATTGTTATCTCACTTAAACACATAATTAAGAATTGTGCAGCTAGTTCAGGAATGCACTTTTTTTTTTTTTTTTTTGGTGGGTACCGGGGGATCGACCTCAGGACCTCACGCACCAGCAGGCGCCCGTGCCGCTGAGCGATATCACCAGCCCTTTTTTCATATGTGGGTTCCAGAAGTCAAACTCAGGCCCTCGTGCTTGCCAGGCAGGCACTTATATGCCGCTGGGCCATCTCACCGGCCCAGGAATGCACATTTTTAAACATTAACTCATGCTATTTTTATTAGATTTCTGAATGTCATGTGACTTGACTTGGACACCTGTATTTGCGGGTCTCAGATTACTCTACTGTAGTATCTTCTCCATCAAATCAATTCCTTCTCCAGGATCCAGGGTTTATTCCCTCCTTAGTGAAAGGCACCTGCGTCTGACCAGGTGCTCCACAGTAAGCCTGACCAGTCACCTGACTCTTCCTCTTCTTTGCTGGGCTCCCATGTCCATCCATTCAGTCACCAGTCTTTAAGCAGCTCACAAAATTGCTTTTCTCTTTCATATTGCCACCACCCTTGTACCAGCCCCTTTGAAGTCTTCCTGTAAGACACACCGCAGTGGATTCATGCTACCACCCCTTGATTCATTTTCTATTCCACAACCAAAGAATGCTTTTTAAAAGACACATTTACTCAGTATATCTCTTGCCAAATTTACCCATGGTCTTATTTTTTGCCTTTAGTATGTAATGCCTCACTGAGCATCACCCACCTCCTTTTTGCTATTCCTTACTACATCAGGAAATGCTCTTTCTCTCTCCTAACCCCACCCTACCTCAGACCTTTTCCAGGAAAAGTCCTTTTCATCTTTTAGGTCTTAGATTAATTGCCACTTTTGGTGGGAATTTTTAATTCAGCTCTCTGGAATGGGTTTATTTCTGCGCCCTGTGGTCCTATAAAATTATGTGAGTTCTTTGCCATAACATTTGTTGTTAAGTATGTGTCCATGTCTGTTTTGCTGATCTTTGAATCCTCAGAAGCACTCAGCTCATATAGCAAATATTTCTTGAAAGGGAGCCAATCAAGTAGACATCTAAATATAAGCCCTTTGAATGAATGTATTATTCGATGGGCAGACTCTTTCCCCCATTCTAGCTCTGTGCTACGGTTTCCTTGAATTCTCTTTAATTTTAAAAGATGCATGATTTTTATGTTCTACTCCCATTATATATTCATTTCTAAGTATGCTTTTTATGCTGAAAGTATGTATTTAGAATTAGCCAGCTCCCCTCAGTTTAGATGATTGCAGTTTTGCTGACAATATCCAAAGCATCATCTTTAGGAGCCAATGAATATATCTTCTTCTCTCTATTAGGGCTGATTGGGATGTTGACCTTGGCCATGTCAGTATCATAGAGCTTCTTCACAGCCTGCTTGTTCTGGTGCCCATTGGCCTTGACATCCACAGTGAGCTCACTGTTGCCTTCTGTCTTCTTCGTGGCAGACTCAGTGGTCAGGGCGAACCTGCTGATGGCATAGTGGTCACACACTCTGCCAAGGGTAATTGGGGTGCATTCAAAGCTACAGTGTCTTGGGCCCTCAGAGGACGGGTGGTGGATAGATCTTCTTCTCACTGTGTCTGTGATCACCTTTCATCATGTCTTCTTGGCATTCTGTGCCTTTGCTGTGGCTTAGGCTTTGGGAAGGGCACACACCGGCTTCTTTACTTTCGGACCCATCTTCATGAAATGGTAAATAAGTATTTTTGGTAACTTAATTTTGGCAAGAACAAATCTGGGGCTTTGTTAATCATTGGCTTCTCACATCCTCTGAGTTTTGACCCATACACTTATCTGTAAGTGCCACGTAACCTCAATTTAAAAAGTATTTTAGATTATTTTACTAAGCTGCTTTCCAGAGGGAATTTTTTCTTGCTTTTGTTTTCTATTATTGTATCAACTGATGTTTTAGGCTGCAAGTAAGTGTTGTCATACAAAAAAGTTTTAGCAATAAAAATGTTTAATTATCTCCCTCTCGCACAACCCAAATCCAAGATACTCAAGTGAGTTTGGGAAACTATACATATATTCTTTTTTCCTTTGAGAGATTCATTGCTGAATCATTTAAGCAGGCTGTTGGTAAATTTCCAAATAACAGAGGCTCAAGCAATGAAGACATTTATTTTTCTTGCAACAAACGAAAAAAAAAAGAAATAGTAGGCCGTCCAGGTCCCAGGAGTCATGCAGAGCCCAGCCCTGTTCTATTCTGCAGCTGCACTGTCCTCTGGGTTTCTTTTGCCCATGTGCATAGAGCTTCATGATTGCAGATGGCTCCTGACGGCATTCAGAAACAGAGGATGGGAGCAGCAGGATCCCTTTCAAAAACTGGAAGGTGAGAGTGAAGAACAGAGGCTGCCCAATGGGAGCTTTCCACAGTGGGTTTTCTTTGTTATCAGCAGAGGAAAGGTTTTCACAGACAATCCCCAGAAGACTTCTTGTACCTCATGGTGCATTCTTGGGTCACAAGATTCCTTGTTATAAGGGAGGCCAAAAAAGCAACCATATTGACGAAGAATAGAAGAGCTGTACTTGTTTTGGCTTGTTGTGTGATCCCAGAGCTGGGCACATGGGGGCTTGATGGACAAGGAAGCAGGAGGAAGAATGATGGCAATTGGTTACAGATAGTTCCAGCCAACAGCTATGAAACTCCTTTTTCCATGGAACATCTGTTAACACATGAGTAGTTTGTGGAATAGAAACAGTTCTTTGGAAGTGTTGATACTTTGAATGGGATCATGATGCTCTCATTCTCTGTCTTTAAATGTTTTTAGGATAAATGGAATGATAAAGGCATTGGTTTCAAAGGAAACAGCAGTGATTGGAAATTTATAAACCACTTCCTTTCTCCAGGGTTAGTTATCCAGCTATGGGTCATTGACTATCTCATTGGTAGTGCCTCTGCCCCCAGCAGCTTGCGTGTGCTCTTCGGCACATTCAAAGCAGGCGGATAGATGGCTGTGGTCTGGGCATTAGGCACAATACCAAAAGAATGCTAAAATCTAGGCTCAGTCTTGTTATCTTTAACAGTGAATGAAATCACCTCCTGATCTGTTTTCCATTCATCTTCTTAGTCCTCTTCTGTCTTAGGTACTTTCTCATTGCTGGTACACAATACCAGACTCCCACAATTTAAAGGAGGAGAGGTTTATTTTGGCTCACAGTTTACAGAGGTTTCAGTCCATAGTTGGCTGGTTCCAAGACAGAGCAGCATGGCAGAGGGACATAGCAGAGGACAAATAGCTCTTGGCATGGCAGTAGGAAGCAGAGAGATCATAGAAGGGAGGGAGATAGACCCTTCCAGGCCATGTGTCCAATGACCAACCTCCTCCGATCAGTCTTTACCTACCAACATTACATTTAGCTATAAACTCCTCAGTGGACTAATCCACCGAGGAGTATCATGTCCTCGTGATCCAGTCACCTCCAAAAAGCCCTACCTATAATCACACGAGGCTTTGGGGGGATATCTAGTTAAAACCTTAACATCTACCCTCAAGTAATCTGTGATGTTTTCAGGTATTTCCTCTCCCTCTCTTTAGATCAGTAGTAATCTTAATAATGAAAGCCTCAAGTTTATCCTTCTTTATAGCTGAGTAGTACACCATTGTATAAAAATACCACATCTTTTTTTATCCACTCCTCAAATGATGGGCATTTGGGTTTTTTCCAAGGTTTAGCTATTACAAATTATGTTGCTATAAACATGGGTGCACATATATCGCTGTGGTATGATGTTTTTAATTCTTCTGGAAAATACCCAGAAAGGGAATCGGTGGGTTAAATGGGACCTCCAATCCTAGTTTTTTGAGGAATATCCACACTGATTTCCACAGTGGTTGTACCAGTCTACACTCCCACCAACAGTGGAGAAGGGTTCCTTTTTCCCTACAGTCCTGCCAGCATTTGTTATTGGTTGATTTCTTGATTATAGCCATTCTTTCTGCGGCAAGATGGAATCTCAGTGTTGTCTTAATTTGCATTTCTCAAATGACCAATGATGTTGAATATTTTTTCATATATTTACTTGCCATTTGTATTTCTTCATCTGAGAAGTGCGTATTCATCTCAGATGCCCATTTTTGGATTGGGTCTTTGAATTTGGGGGCCTGATTTTTTTTAGTTCTTTATATGTTCTAGATATAAGTCCTTTGTCTGAAGGACAATTGGCTAAAATTTTTTCTCACTCTGTGGGTTTTCTTTTCACTGTGTTGGTGATTTCTTTTGATGTGCAAAAACTTTTTAATAAGATGAGATCCCAGTTGTTGATTCTTTGAAGTACTTCCCATGCAATTTGGGTTTTGTTCATGAATTCTCTGCCTACCCCTATGTCTTCAAGATTTCTACCTACTTTCTCTTTCAGTAGATTTAGTGTTTCTGTTTTAATATTAGATCTTTGATCCATTTTGCCTTTGGTTTAGTGCATGGTGACAGACAAAGATCTAGTTTTAGTCTTCGTACTCATAGGTGAAAGAAATCGGACTTGCATGTGTAAACATCATATTGTCTCCCTATTGTAAGAAACTGAAAGAGTAAATACGATCCAAAATGTACAGTAGATATTGTGAAAGGGGAAGAAACTGCTCAAAAGGAAAGAACAACTGGGATGGGGAAAGGAGAAAAGGAAGGGAAAAGAAAAAATATACACAAGATAGCTAAGATAATTACACTACTAATTTCTATTAGTTCATTGAAAAGAACGGTTTGTGCTTATATTGTTTGATCAATTTTTCATGCCTATATCCTGTAATCTGAGCAACTACTTTGAAGATAACAATACACAATTATATGAACCTTTGTTAATCCCGTTAGCTTGTTTTGAAATTCCATATCGTTTTTATTGTTTCTTCTCTTTAAAATAAAAAACAAATAATGATGCTAGCAGCCTACATTATTGAACACGTACAGTATGCCTTTCTCTGTGTTTAGGGTATATATGCAGCCTATCATTGACTTATCACAGTAATTTAGTATTATTTCTGTGTTACAGATGAAGACACTAAGGAAAAGATAGATATAATACAGATTGATTATGTCTAATGTAAAAATGTGAAATGCTGCAAGATCCAAAATTTTTTCAGCACCAATGCGTGGAGAATTCTGCATCATGAAACTTTATTTCATATATAAAATTATTAAAAATATTGTATGAAATTACCTTCAGGCAATGAGTGTAAGGTATAAAATTAATTTAGTGTTTAAACTTGTGGCCCATCCCCAAGATATCTCATTGTGTATATGTAAATAGTCAAAAATGTGGAAAAATCCAAGTATTTTGGGTAAGGGTATTCAGCCTATATCTCGTTCAAGGTCTTTCAACAGAGGCATGATTCTAATCTGAGTCTCTGATTCCAGAGCTCAATTTCTTTGAGTTTGTTACTTTTATTTTGTGGTACAGGGGATTGAGCTGAGCTACATTTCCAGACTTTTCAATATTTGTTTATTTGTAATAAATTGCCCGTGATAGATTCAGAGTACTAAGATTATAAGCATGTGCCATCATAGCTGGCTTGGGCTTATGATTATTATTATTATATTTTTTTGTGTGGGTACTGGGGGTCGAACTCAGGACCTCACACGCCAGCAGGTGCCCATGCCACTGAGCGATATCACCAGCCCTTTTTTCGTATGTGGGTAGCGGGAGTCAAACTCAGGACTTCGTGCTTGCCAGGCAGGCGCTTATGCCGCTGAGCTATCTCACCGGCCCCCGGGCTTATTATTTTTTATTTCATTTTTCTCAAATATTTATTTGCATTCTACATTTTGAATGAGAAAAATAGCCTAAAAACTTACTTTTTTTTTATTTTGGAGAAACACCTTCTAAGCAAATTTTTATTGATTACTGTATAGTTTTGCTAGATGCAGAAGAGAATTAGAACCAGTACTAAATTGTATGTGCTAGTTTTTCTTTACCTTTAGTTAATGTAGCATCAGAATCTGGGAATGAGTTTCCCTTTCATAACATTTCCTTCCTGCAGCCATTTAGGATAGGTTTCCACTTCCTGATGCTTAGTTCCATAAATACAGCGTATATTGACATAACATGAGCTTTGTGACACGTTGTAAGTCCTCAGGCTTTATAAAAGTTTTCTTCAGTAGCATACTATGAAATCGTCATCGGGGGCTAATGTTAGAAACTGTTTTCCCAAGCATTATGAATACCCAGTCTGAAAGTTGTGCAGACTCCCAGAAGGGCCATGGCCCAGTTGGGTCCCATTTTGACTTTTTATGTGGGCTCCCTGTCATTATAGGAAACTGAAGTCACTTATTTGTCATCCTTTGCAGAATAAACACTTTCCCTGGCAATTAACATTAAAAATATCTTGCATAAAGGAAAGGCAGTAAAACCCCAATTCACAGCTCTTTTATTCCTGGAACAGCGTTAAACTTGGTTGCTTGTGATAACTGTGATTTGGTTCTAAATTCAGTGAGATGGCATGGGAGAGAAATGAAAATGGGATTTTTGTTTTACTGTTTTTGTTTTTTTTTTTTAACTCATTTTCCCACACACTTTTCATTACTCTGACATCCTAAAGTATATTTCCTCCATGTCTGTAAGGAGAGTTGACATTGCTGTTCAATGTTGAAAACTGCCATCATACAGAAACACACTGTCAGTGCCTGGAGTCAGACAAAACTGGGCCCAGATCTTGGCCATGTGACCTTGGGCATGTTCATTTTAATCTATTAGGGCCTTAGTGTTCTCATCTATAAAATGGGGATGAGAATATCACCTTTATCGTGGAGTCTGTGAGAATAAAATACGATGGAACACATAAAGCTCATAGTCCCTGCCGAGTAATTGGATCAGAGTATCAATATTATTTTCTTTGTTGTATTTCTTTCTCTAAAGGTCTTGTCACAAATCAAATTATTGCCCTTCTAGCATATTTTAGTGTTTAAAAAATGTTTTAAAATCTTTATACCATTGCCACGTAGCTGTAGGGTGTGGCATGCTTTAGGACCAGACCTAAATTTATGGCCTTTGAAATGCCAGCTGTTTAGGAATAAATGCTGATAAATCCAGGCCTTTGCCTCTCCAGCAACCACAGCAGGCAGCAAATGAGTGAGGGATACCTAGTGATCTGCTTTTGTTCTTTTCGAAATGGGGTGAATTATGTGCACACTTTTGTAGTAATGATTTTCTTGCAGCACCCCTAGGGCTGATTGGGAGATGGTGTAGCAGTGTGGCTGTCCCTCCATAGCCGTAGATTCAACCAGTGGGGGTGGAAAATGCTCAGAAAAAGTTAGGTCTGTTCTGAACATGTGTAGTCTTTTTTTCCTTGTCATTGTTCCCTACATAATACTGTATAACAACTGCAGCTCTTTATATAGCATTACATTGGATTAAATATGAAAAGTATGCTTTAAAAGTACACAGAAGGCTGTTTAAGGTTATATGCAAATTTGTCACTTTATGTAAGGAACAAGGGGTATGAGCGTTCACACATTTTGATGTCTGTGAGGGATCCTGGAACCAGTTCCCAAGGATACCAAGGGACTACTATGTATTTTCTCTTTTCGTTAAAGAAAGTCGGAGGTAGTAAACCTGAATTGGAATGTGGGGGCTGCTTGTGTAATCTGGCATAATCTTATTACCCACTTAAGAAGCTGCCCCCTTCCTTGGCCATCCCAGGAGAAAGCTTCAGTGAGATACTAACAACCTCTGGCAACTGCCTGTCTCTTTTTTGTCAAGGATCATGATGCAGAGCTCTGGGTACCAGGAAAAGGCTGGGCTGTGGAATCTGGCCATCTGTGGAGACAGGCTGGGGGCTTTCTGGTCCTGATGTGGGAAACTGGCTATATATTTTGGTGACAGTGAATCACAACAGATCCTTATCTTACTAACAAATGTGATCCTCATCTCTATTTGTTATATTCTTGACAATGAAATAGGAAATATGTGGCATGTTTGTTAATCTTCAGAATTATTTTGAGGAACTGAGCAAGTAAGGCTGTTTGAAATCAGTTTCTGGGTAAAAACTGTGCCTTATTTTGTGAGAAAGAGTGCTTACCAGATTATAAATTTCTTGACATTATTTAGCTCTAGTTCTTCTTAATCTACTTATTTTCAAAGCATATGTAATTACCAGGTTTTTAAGAAAACGCCAGGCAATTTAACTGGATGGTACTTTGTTATGAAAATAAAAAGTAACATTTACTGGGTATTTGCTGTAAGCCAAACATGATTGTAAGAGCTATACACACCATTGATAGTAAACGTATTATCTCATTGAATCCTCAACAATCCAGCAAGTTTGGTATTATATGTCCATTTTACAGATGAGAAAACTGAAGCGTGGAGAGGATCAGTAACGCTGAAATACACAGAGCCCATGAGAGTGATAGAATTGGGATTTTTTTTTTTTTTTTTTTTTGGTGGGTACCGGGGGGTCGACCTCAGGACCTCGCGCGCCAGCAGGCACCCGTGCCACTGAGCGATATCACCGGCCCCTTTTTCGTATGTGGGTTCCGGGAGTCGAACTCGGGCCCTCGCGCTTGCCCGGCAGGCGCTTAAGCCGCTGAGCCATCTCACCGGCCCTAGAATTGGGATTGTTACCAGACAGTCTGAATTGAGTCTGTACCCTTAACTGCTGTGCTGTTTCGTTACTTTAAATTTGTGTATTATTCCACTAAAATCCTGTTAGTATAGTTTTAAGCCAAGCATTAAAATTGAAATCATTCTCAATCAGGTGAAAAAGTGGTTTAATCCCTTAACATGAAATAAATTTCAGCATACTCCCAGCAGTGCTTGGCAGGAGTATTTTTATCCCAGTTAAGCACAAGATCAAATGTGGGGATTTAGAAATCATGTTTTTGGAAAGAAAGGGGAAACAAGTTGGAATCTGCAGAGGAAGAGTTTTCATACATGTCTGTGAGGAAAGTAGGAAGAATTCCTTTGATCTCACTAAAACCCCGGGCCCTCCTGGGTATCAGCACTCCTGGGAGAAAGGCAGGACCATGAAATCCCTGAGAGAAACTCAAGAGGGTGTTGAGGAAGGGCTCTGAAGAGGGATAACTTAGAAATATCACAGAAGGCATTGGTAGTAGATCAAATTTTAGGATGTCACAGGTGTTCACCATCATCAAATTCTTTGTGGACATCCAGAAGAATAATGGTGAAATTCAGGGCGCTGGATTTAGTGGGGTGTTGGGCCACAGTGTCCCTAGGGAACCATTTCACTAGCATGTAAGCACAGGGGTCTGAGAAAACGCAGGCAGCTGTTAGCTCAGGAGACATTTGTCTTGGCTCCAGCAGCCTAGAAAGGTTTTCTTAGGACAGTGAGGCTGTGTGAGTGTTTTAAACAAAGCCTACAAAAGGAGATCTGCCAAAGAGGTACAATATCAACATCATCATCTTGATATATGCTAAATTCTTGTGTTTTGTTTTAGATGAATCTCCATAACATTTTTGTCTTCTACATTTCATTTAAGTCTTTTACAAAAAGTATTGGAAGTGTTGCTTGGGTTTCCATCTGTCAGATCTGGGCTATAAAAGATAGCTGGAGCAGTGGAAGGTACATGCGAGAACTACCCTAGGGCCGACAGCAGTGGAAAACTGGCCTTTGCAGTCTCATCCTCCCTTTGCCTCCCCAGTAACATCTTCTCCCTCTCTCCTGGATCTGTTTTGGTCAACTAGCCTTTTTCCCATTTCTGCTCATCCTTAGTAAATACCTAAGATGTTTGGTAATCAGGGTTAGGGTGCAAACCTTCCCTCAGGTATATGCATGTTTAGAAGCTTTCCTACCATAGGGCAGGCCTGACCTGTCGTGTCACCATCTCTTCTTCATGACTCTGACATACCAAGAGCTTGGTCCAGGGAAATATTTTGGTTTAAGAGTGAGATTGGGATCTGAAATTTTTGTTAGATGTTTTCCCAAATTCCTCAGTATTATTTATTGCATTGCAATTCCCCACATAATGGAAGAGCTACTTCTGTCATATTAGTCCCCAGATATGTTTGTCAATTTATGAATCCCCTACCCTATTTCACTAATCTACCTGTCAGCTTATGCTTTGATCACAGCTCTTGAATTACTGCAGACTTACAGTATGCTTGCATATGCATACACCCTGTTCATCTTCATTTTTTTCAGTCTTTGTGGCTATTTCTGCATATTTTTCCATGTTGTAGTTCAACTAAGCTGTTCCCCCTCCTAACAACCACCCAAAAAATCATATTTGGATTTTTACTGAACATGTGTTTAAATTATATATTAGTTTAAGAATAATAGATACATTTTAAAATGTCAAGTTTTTTAATACATTAATTCAAATCTGATGTACCTCGAAGTCGGTCTTCATATAGAAGAAGCCTGTTAAGTTTAATCCTAAATATTTTATGGATTTTGTGGGCATTATAAATAAGATGGGTTCTTCCATCGTATTTCCTGAGTGTCATTCATATATAGGAAAGCCATTATTTGTTTTTTTTCCCAACTACTTTCCTGAATTCACTTTCACGCTGTATGTAGTATATTTCAGTCAGTGATGTCATCTGCAGATAAAATAGTCAGTAGGGCAGAAAAGATATTCCATTACCTAGTAGTCACTTCAGCTGTACCCTTAGGGATCTACAGATACCTAAAGTGACAGTAGTCTTCATATCTGTGCTTTTATAGCTTTTAAAATATTTTCTTTTTACTTTTACTTATGAAATAGTTCAAACATGCAGAAAAACTGTCATTCACATACCTATCATACAAATTTAACAGGTACTAGCTTTATGCCATAGTAAATGGTAGATCCCCCTTTTTAAACAATGAAAAGATTTTTAAAAATACTGTAGATTATCTTAAATTCCTCCACCCTTATCACTTGGTCCTCTTTCTTCCCCGATGAAGTACTTTGATGAATTTGTAATCTATGCCTATGCTCACTACTGCCTCCCCCTCAAAAACTATACATGCTGTTTTGCTATTTTAAAAGTATATTTATATTATATATAGCCTTTAAATATTTTCTTGATTTAAAAGTAATAACTATATGCCCATTATGAGAAATTCCAACCTTTATAGAAATTATAGAACAGAAATCTGAAGTAATAATCCATAATAAACCGGTTTAAGAAAGCCAGGCCTAGGGTGTAGCTCAGTGGCAGAGTGTTTGCCTAGCATGCATGAGGCCCTGGGTTTGATATCTAGCATGCCTAACAAAACAAAAACAGCAACTATCTGCAGTATGTTACATTATCACTCTTCTACCCAAGATACTGTGTCACCTATGGTAGAGCTAAACATTGGCTAAGCTACCTAACAGTTTCTTCCAGAGGGAAAAAGCATTGAAATATGTGTTTACCATAGTATCCTGTCCTTTATTGATATTTCTTTATTTTACTAAAGAAAGAAATTTTAACAGAGGTTGCTAGGACTTTAAGTGGGTGTCAGCGGGGAGACCTGTGATTGTTTACGCTGGAGAGTAACAGGCTTTCACAGATTTGATTTGATTGTTGGCCCTGACAGGAGCCACTGCTTGCACAAAGCAGACAGCCTTGATGAGCAGCTGCAGACTCGAAGTGTATATTAGACAATGCAAGGAAGTCGCCACATAAACTTCTCCATGCAAGGAAAGGTGGTTTTTCCATTTGCCTTTTTCTGAGCAATTTAACTTCCTAATTACATGATCTAAATTGTTCCAGAGACTATGTAAACCATATGTTTGTTAAATGATAGAAACAAACATGGGGAAGTCTGATTAGCATCAACTTCCCTGAGGAAAAGGGATTCTTTCTCAACCCAGTTTAGCCTGCTTCCACTCACTGGACATGAGGAGGGAAACAGGACTGTAAATAGCGGCATCTGGCCGCACAGTTCCCTCTTCTATCTCAAGCACATACTTTAACACAGTTGTCCTTCTGTGTTGGGATCAGAGAAATAGTAGGTGCTGACTGATGCTAGGAGAATGAGTCCCATTCAGTATTCAGCAGAGTCAGGAAGGGAGGAATACCCATGATTATTCTGAGCCAGAGAGAGAAGAGCTAGCAAGAATGAGGTACTTTTTAGTTTTTGTTCCACTAGGTTTGCATGTTAGCTGATAAGGATAATCAGTTTAGTACTGTTTAATGGAATCAGGTATTTAAATATTAAACTTACTAAAATAAGTAGTGAAGAAGTCATAAACCCCTACATTACATGTTAGATAAGATGTTTTCTGGCCTAGAAAAAATATTGATACTGTGCAATTGATAGTAAATCATTTTAAAAACAATCAGGCAAACTGTTTCTTCATTTTGGATCCAGAATTCCAGAGAGGTTAGAGTTGCCTGTTCAGACATAATCAACACAGGTATGCAAATGTGCAGAAACAAATGCTTGAAATGAACTCACGCATCTTTGAGCAGGGTGACCACAATTTATTATCCAATCTACACATTGACAGGAAAACAGTTATTAACTGGGTCAGATAACCACCCTGCTCTTAACCAGTGGCATTGTAATCATCGCTGCTTAAAAGAATAATTAATAAACCTTTTTTTCAAAGTTAATGTTCTTCAGACTCTAATTATCCCTAGAAGACAGAACTTTGAAGCAGTGAAGAGCCAGGCACCATGGGGCACACCTATAATCCCAGCACTTGGGAAGCTGAGGCAGGCAGGAGGGCTGCCATGAGTTCAAGTCCTGTCTTAGTTACTTTTCTCATTGCTAAGACAAAATACCTAACACCCAAAGTTAAAGGAGGAAAGGTTTATTTCAGCTCACAGTTTGTGGAGGTTTTAGTCCATAGTTGGCTGGCTCCAAGGCAGGGTGGCGTGGCAGAGGGGCATGAGTTCATGGCAGGCAGAAGACAGCAAAGCAGCAAAGTAGCAAAGAAGCAAGCGACAACAGCAGCCCTCTTTCTGTTGATTATATCCTATCCAAGCTACACACTCTTAGGGCGGGTAGCACTCACACCCAGTGTGGGCCTTCCCATTATCCATGCTCAGAACTATGCCACACCAATCAGTGGACTACTTTAGTAATCACACACCCTTAATCCCAGCATCACACACTCTAGATCCAGGTACCTCTGAAAAGCCCCACCTGTGACTGCATGAGGCTTTGCGGGGTGCATCACAAGCCATGACAAGGCCAGCGTGGGCTACATAGTGAATTCAAGGCTGCTGAGACCCTGACTCCAAATACCAAAAAATAAATTAAAAATTATGGCAGTGAAGAAATATGTTAGGATTTGTTTGTCCTTAGGCAAACACTGGTGAAGATGTGCACTCTGAAAATTAAGAGAAAAAAAAAAAAAAAAGACTTAACTTGCTTTCTTTAACTCCTATGTTGAAATTCTATCAGAAATAGCCTAATAGATGAAGCCATTTTATGTTAAAGACTCTTTGGAAAATGAGTCATCTTGGGGCCGGTGAGATGGCTCAGTGGCCTACGCACCTGCCTGGCAAGCGCGAAGGCCCGAGTTCGACTCCCGGAACCCACATACGAGAAAAGGGCCGGTGATATCCCTCAGCGGCACGGGCGCCTGCTGGTGCTCGAGGTCCTGAGGTCGACCCCCGGTACCCACAAAAAAAAAAAAAGAAAATGAGTCATCTTGAATGATAAGAACCTACACTGCTTTGATGCTTATTTCTTTGGAAATACCTTCAGTACTATGCATATATTACTTCAGGCCTACTTAAATGTCTCACATTCATAATATTACGTTAATTTCTCTCCCTGAATAATTCTTAACAGGAAGTAGTGCTTTTGACTAATTAGTTATTCATTTTAATATGTGAATTGGACCACAAGTGCAGAGAGAGGATTGTAGCAAGGAAGTCCTGGTTGTTGTTCTTCTTTTTTACTTATTAGTAATATTTGGTGAGATTTTGCTTTGTTGTTGTTGTTATTTGTGTGTGCGTGTGTGTGTGTGTGTGTGTTTTATCATAAGTCTTGGGCTGGTAGGCTGTTAAACATGTGTTTGAGCTATCCTCAACTCTTTCTGCTGTGCTAATAATTGACTGCTTTGTTTCTAGTAAATATAGTCTTCTATTTATTTTTTATTAGTACACATTTGTCATACATTATGATCACATTCATCATGGGAAATTTGTACCTGTACATAATATGTCTTAATTCTTCTTTTTTTCCCATGTCCCTCCTCTCTCTTTCTTCCCCTTCCCATTTGCAAAAGTGTTTTTTACATTTTTTCCCTTCCATTCTCTTTTTTAATATAATCTTTTCCCCTTCCTTACCTTCTTCCTTCCCCCTCCTTTGTTCCCTTCCCATTTGAACATTTTCTTCCTATTTCCCAATATCTATCTTCTGTTGGCTCCTTATTTACCCTTTGGGTTTCTCACACAAGAGAAACAATATGACATTTAAATTTGTGTGTCTGATTTATTCCACTCAACATTATGGTCTTGAGGTACATCCATTTTCCTAAAAATGACTCAGGTTTATCCTTCTTTATAGCAGAGTGGTACCCTATTATATATAAATATCTTTTTCTTTATCCATCCATCTATTGGTGGGCATATGGGCTGTTTCCAAGATTTAGCTATTATAAATTGTGGTGTAATAAACATGGGTATGCATATATCCCTGTGGTATGATGCTTTTAACTCTTTGGGGAAGATACCTAGTAGGGACAAAGCTGGGTCAAACTGAACCTTTAGTTTTAGTTTTTTGAGGAATCTCCATACTGATATCCATAGTGGTTGTACCAACAATGGAGAAGGGTTTCTTTTCCCCCACAGCCTCATCTGTATTTGTTGGTTGATTGCTTGATGGAAATCCACTGAGATGGAATCTTGGTGTTGTTTTAATTTGTATTTCTTGAATGACCAGTGATGTTGAACAGTTTTTCATATTTATTTGCCGTTTGTACTTTTTCATTTGACTGTTCATTTCAGATGCCCATTTTTGGATTGACTCTTTAAATTTGGGGGGGTCTGATTTTTAAAAATTCTTTATATACTCTAGATGTTAGTTCTTTGTTGAGGAGTAGCTGGTAAAAAGTTTTTCCCATCTTGTGGGTTGTATCTTCACTCTTTCAGTGGTTTCTTTTGCTATGCAAAAGCTTTTCAATTTGATGTGATCCCAGTTGTTTATTCTTTATAGTGTTTCCTGTATGATCAGGGTTTTGTTCATGAAGCCTTTGCCTACACCTATGTCTTTGAGAGTTTTACTTATTCTGCTTTCCAGCAGATTGTTTCTGTTTTAATATTTACATCTTTGATCCATTTCAATTTTAGTTTAGTGCATGGTGAGAGTTATGGAGTTCAATTTTAGTTTAGTGCATGGTGAGTTATGAGAGTTCAGTCTTTGGCATGTGGAAAGCCAGTTTTTCCAGCATCATTTGTTAAAGAGGCTGTCTTTCAGTGAAAGTGTTTGTCTCCTTTGTCAAAGATAAGGTGGTTGAGTATGCTTGGAGTGGTTTCTGTATCTTCTATTCTGTTGCATTGATCCTCATGTTGGTGTAATTTTTCTCTGATCATGGCTACTTGGAGTTTTATATTCCTCATTTACCTGTATGCCAAATTCTTTTTCCATGCTTGGAAAGTTTTCTCTATTACTTCTGTGAATTAGTTTTTTATGTTCTTTATGCTATCTTCTGATATTTGATTGATTCCAATTTATTTATATTATTCTTCTTTGCATCATCTAGCAGCCATTGGATTGAATTTTTTATGGAACCTTGCTGTTTTTAAGAAGTCTTTCATTTGATGATCACCAACTACACCTCTGTCTTCTAGATCTGATAGTCTGTCCTCACATTGGTTGATTCTGCTGCATATACTTTCAACAGAATTTTTAATCTCCTGGGTATCTGTTTGAATCTGTTTTATGGCATCCACTTCTTTCCCATGTTGGACATTCATGGTTTCTCCGTCTTTCCTAAGCTCCTCTATTTTTTTTTATCTGTATCTACTCTAGATTCACTAACCATTTCTTTCATTATGGTTATCATCTCTTTAATTATCTGTGTAATTATTTCTGTTTTGGTTTTGTCAAGAGACATATTCATTGTTTTGTTGCTTCCACTATTACCATTTCAGAAAGTTCAGCTGGGTGGCTTTTGGTTTCTTCCACCTCAATGCTCCCTGGATTTCCCTGGGGAAAGTTGGGGGTGTTGGATTGCATCTTCCTTATGTTTTCTCATTTTCTATGTATTTTTTGTTTATTCATTTTCTTCATTGAGCCTTGTAAATTGCTTATGGTAGATAGATTTATTACTAGTTTCAAGACCTCTTAAGGAAATGACTATTTTTCAGAGATGTCTTCTAGGTATAGCTGGCTTTTGGCCTTTGAGTCTGTCCTAGGATCCTGCCTCTTCTGTTTATTACGGATGAAAGATTGCACCTGTTTGGCCTAGCACCCGGTTCTTTGATACTGGGCTATAGTATCGTTTATGACCCCAAGACAATCTAGGTATTGGCATACAAGGAAGATCAATTGATCACAACTGTGTCACCTTGGCTAAAGTAGAATAATCAGTAATAACTGTCGCATCAGACACAGACTGCAAATTGATAAACTGTGATAACTATTGCCATGTTTAACCCTAGGTACAAGATTTATAGTTATATAACAAAATCTAAGACAAATCAGAAAATTATATGTAGTTACTATCCACTCAGGAGAGCAATTTTACCCTAAGGGGAGAAAATTTAAAAGGGAGAAGAGGAAAAAATAAAGAAATGGAAGAAGAAAAAGAGATTAGAAGCCAGGCTGAAGAACAGAGAAAGATGACCCAAGGCCCAGGAAACTGGCGAAGAAGACAGGAGGGAAGGAAAGGAGAAAACAAAAACAAGAACAGAACAAAATTTAAAAAAACTAAAAACAATGTTCATACTCACAATAAGAAGCCAAAAACATTAAAAGAAAAAAAAATGAACAACAACAATAAATAATATCAAAAGCAAAAAAAAAAAAGAAAGAAAGAAGTTGCTCTGTGATTTCAAGCCTGTGGTTATCTTCTTGGGTCTACACTTTTGTGGTAGTGCCAATCCAGGGTGTGTCTCCACTGAGACTGTAGACAAGGGAGGCAGTCAGAGCCCAGATCTGTGCTGGATAATCCCAGCAAGCCAGCAGGCAGGTGCCCATTCTGGGACTTTAATATCCACCAAAATTCAGGTTGAACCTGACCTCTGGTCATGGGGGTGAGGCCTGAGTTGTTTAGCTTGTAACACTCTGGGTGTCTCTTGCCAGCCTGACCACAGCTCCTCGACCATGGATAGCTGCCTTGTTTGTCCCTCATCCAGTCACTGTGGTAGTTTAACATGGGCTGTCCTGAGATGAAGCAAACTCAGCTGCTCTGAGAACCCGGTTCAGTTGGCCCCTCCCTAAAATGGCATCCAAGCAGGTACACTTTCCAGGGTACACTGGAGTCACTCACCAGCTGCTGTAGTGCACAGCACCCGCAGCTTTGTTCATTCCATTGGTGTTTTTCTCCCCAAAGGCCTTGGGAGTCTCCCGCTTTCACTGTATCTCTGTAGATTCTATCTTCCTTTCTTTTGCCATGAGCCAGGAGCTGGAGAGAAAGTGCAGATTGTCCCTTCCTTTTAATATGTTGTGTTCTGTCTCTTCAGTTCACCTGTAGGCTCCAGTTTTCCCTTCAGATCCTTCTTGGGTCCCAGGGATCCACCTCCCTCCTTCTTTTATTCCCCACGTTGTTATTTTCCAGGGTCTGGATTCCGAATCTTGGAGAGGGTGACTTATTGCTGCTTACCAATCTGCCATCTTCCCAGAAGTCCATAGTCTTTTAAAAATAAAAGCATGTGTGTTTATAAAGTGTATTACCTACTTCCTCCTTTTGTAAACCTTGTCTTTGGTGATCTCATTTTGCTTTGGTGCATCTCATTTTGATATGGGTAGCATTTCATACTTCCTGGGTGTGGATGTGCTGGCTTCAGGTGAGTCTCTGGGAGAACTTCGGAGGTCATCTTGTCAGGTGAACTTTGAATTAATCCAGATTATTACCCTAGTAACAAATAGGCTTAATCTGAAGGCAACATTTAGTTTTTATGGAAGACATCTGTACTTGCCGTTTTGTGAGGGGAGAATCTATCAAACTAAATTTTAGAAAGCATCAGAGTTTTTGAAGGAGAGTTACATGGGGGTGGTTGATAGGCAGATATCCACCACTAGATTAAAAAAAAAATCTTGAACAAAATTGCTTGTTCTGAAGTTTCTAGCATATTTGACTGGAGCCAAGGGATTTTCTTTTCTCTTAGCTTCTCCTAATTCAGATATTTACATTTATTGTTACATAAGGTAATTTCAGTATTCCTTGAATATATTAGTTTATTGCTTATTCAACATTTATTTAATAGTTACTTATTGTGCACTTCCAAGTTCAGCTGCAAGGAGGCAGAATTAAGGGTGAGTTGTATCTAACCAGGTTTGGTATTTGCTAAACAGACAGAACAAAGGAAATGGGCATGTGTGTAAGTGATTATAACGAGATGCCAAGAAATCCAAGCTGAGTAATAGAATATGTGTGAACCATTAGAAAAGAGGGATTTGAGGGGCCCTGTCCTTAAAGGGGTAGAGTCAATGAATAGAAGGAACTCTAGTGGGTTAAGTAATTCTTAGGGTTTAGGATTAGAGCAGGTGGATTGGGAAGACAGGATGCTGGATAGAGCACGGTGTGTTTGACATTCAGATTACGGAGAGGTTGTGGTTGATGGTGGTGACAGAGTCTGATGTGTGACAGTGGATGGGTAGTTGAGGTAGGGCAGAGGAAAAGATCGTTGGGGGGAGATGAAGTCAGGAAACTGAGAGACCAGAGTGATGGAAGGATCCTCCACTTGGAAATGTACCAAAACAGGTGAGGGAGGATGGGGAGTGTTTCAGGGGTGGGAGATAACTATGATTCTGAGATAGAAATGGATCACTCAAGCGTCTAAGCTAAGACCTTTTTGGAGGAGGAGGTATCATCATCTAGAAACAGGATGAAAAGGAAGCATGCAGAGAGCCTTCAAGGGGTCCAGTGTCCTAGAGAGAGCCAGGGTTCTGTTAGAAGATGCTTACTGATTGGAAGGAACAGGGAGGGTTCAAAGAAGAGACTGAAGGTTTAGGAGATTTTCTGGATTCCCGAATGGAAGGGCACTCCCACAGGACATGCTGGGAGGTGTTCAGGAACCAGCTGAAGAAAGTGGGGCCAGATTAGGGATGTTTGTAGTGAGAAGGGGATAAATATCTAGGGGAGCCATCGGCAGTGGCCCATGCCTATAATCGCATCTACTCAGGAGGCTGAGGCAGGAGGATCGCAAATTTGAGGCCAGGTTGGGCAACTCAGTGAGAACCTGTCTGAAAATAAAAAATAAAAGAGCTGGAGTTGTAGCTTAATGGTAGAATGCCCTTAGGTTCGATCACCAGTATCCCCCATTGCACATACACACCACACAAGAGTCTAGGGCAGTGATAGCAAACCTTTTAGAGATGAGTGTGAAACTGCAGCCCAAAATCTACTTACTAACTTTTTTTTTTTTTTTGGTATCGGGAATTGAACTCAGGACCTCATGCTTGCCAGGCAGGCTCTGCACCACTGAGCTAAATCCCTGGCCCAAAACCCACTTATTTAGTGCAAAGTGCCAACACTGCAATTAAACCTGAATACTGAGATTTTAGTTTAGAAAAAACATTAACATCTTATCTTAAAAGCAAAACATGTGCCACAGGTTAGCCACCACTGGTCTAGGGGAACGAAGGGGCCCTGGCTTCAGCAGATGGAGACATGGCAGAATTAATCATGGGCAGTTTCTGAAACACGTAGTGAGGCTGTGAGTGTGGGAGGGATGGGTGGGGTGGGCAAACAGCAGACCTGTGGGGCTCTTCTCTCCTCTGCAGGCAATTTTTGAAGCAGGGGGTGAAGTCTCGTTACCCACAGTATGGGTAGGTTTGCAGTTCCTTCTTCACTGTGTGGACGGATGTGCGGAGCTGGGGAGGCGCACACATCTGAGCATGAGCAGGAGGCTGCAAATCTCACTCGCTGCAACAGTTCCAGGACAGTGTCAAGTGAATTTGAGGGCTTAGTATTTTTAAATATTAGTTTAACTTGAGATTCAATTTGGTATGGTATATCGATAAGAGTGATAAATCGTTTTAATTGGGGAAGGTTACCTTGATCCACAGTCAGTAGATATAATTCAGATTCCAATTGGCATTGGAAAATGGGTTATTCTCTCCCTCCTTTCTTCCCGCCTGTTCTTCCAGAATGGGACTTGAAAACTGATCGTGTTACAGTTTTATCTACCGAATAATTGACATACTCTTTTCCTTTTTCTTTATAGTGAAGAAAGTTACAACGTAAATGATTATTCCTTAAGAGATCAGCTCTTGGTGGAATCTTGTGACAACGAAGAGCTTAATGCTTCTCCAGGGAAGAACAGTTCCACAGTGCTTTATTCAAGACAGAGCTCTGCCAGTCACCTCTTTACTCTGACAGTCCTGAATAACCACGCAAATGAGAAAGTGGAAATGCTGCTAGGGGCGGAGACACAGTGAGTATCCGGAGGGAAAGGGTTTCAGAACCCCAGCTGTGCCTCCGCATTGCCTGACTGCCCTCTGTCTGTAGACTCTAGAAATAGTAGCTGCTGTTTTGTTGGTGTTGAGTACCAAGCACTGCATCCAGGTGCTGCAAACAGATGCTGTTCTTTTCATTGTGATCCTTGACATCTCAAGAGATGAATGTGATTATTTTTTGCACCTAGGACTCCTGATGGATGCATTGTGCATCAGTTAGTGTGATTTTTGTTTTGACAGAGTGGTTTAAAATCATTTTATTGTTTTTGACAAAATATGACTCATCAGCCTCAGTGGGATATGACTCAAGTGGTGGTTTGACTCCAGGGTATAAGTTGTCTTAGATAATGGAGTTGAAGTTATTTCTCAGTCACCTGCTCTCAGGTAGAAAGCCCAGAGATTGAAGAATGAGATACTACTCTGTTTAGGAAAACCTACCGGTGATCCCAGCTAGAGCAGTTACTGCCGTCCATCCTCGCACTGGATGAAGGGAAGGGTGTGTAGTTTTTAGGTGCATCCTAGTGATTCTGTCCATTCAGAGAGAGCTGACCCATTTATTTGTTTGAGAAATGAAAACCACCTCTTATGGTAGTCAACATGGGCAGACACTGTATTGGTTCAGAGAGTAGAGCCATGGAAGGAAAGAACATTCCCTGATTCTTTGCCCTTTCAGGTTCCTGTATCTGTCTTCTATCCTTCATCTGCCAAGTTTCTCATGAAGGAAGTATTAAAATGGATCAGCCACTGGAGAATAGCAACCCTTGGGCTGGAGCAAAATCTTAGAGAAAAAACTTGGTATGGTAGCACTCTGGGAGGCCGAAGCAGGAGGATCACAAGTTTGAGCCCAGCCTGGCAGCTTAGTGATCCACCCAGATCCTGTTTCAAAATAAAATAATAAAAAAATAAATAAAAAACAGGACTAGGGATGTAGTGCACTGTGAAAGCCCAAGATTTACTCCCCAGTACTGCAAAACAAACAAACAAATTAATTAATTAATTAATTAAAATAAGGTAAAAATCTTAGAGAAAATACCCAAAGAGACACCTCTGGTTTTGTTGCTTGTTTTTGTTTTGTTGTTGATGTTGTTTGTTCTGGAGATGAATCCAGGGCTTTCACACCCACCTACATCCCCAGCCCCATTTTATTTTGAAACAGGGTCTCACTAAATCACAGGTTGCCCAGGTTGGGTTTGAGCTCTCAATCCTCCTGCCTCAGCTTCTCAGAATACTGGGCTTACAGGCATGCGCCACTATACCCAGCAAGACATCTCCACCCTTTTTTTTTTTTTTTTTTTTTTTTTTTTTTTTGTGGGTACCGGGGGTTGACCTCAGGACTCACACGTCAGCAGGCGCCCGTGCCGCTGAGCGATATCACCGGCCCATTTTTTGTATGTGGGTTCTGGGAGTCGAACTTGGGCCCTCGTGCTTGCCAGGCAGGCGCTTACGCCACTGAGCCATCTCACCAGCCCTCTCCACTTTTAAAAGAGATTTTTAACAGTATTCCTGGGTCATTAGAGAGAGACATAAGAAAAATGTGAAAATTAACAGGTATCCAGATAAAATGTTACACAGTCACTTGGCACAAGTTCTTGGCACCAGAACTTCTCAAGGCTGGAGAAAACTAAGGACAGGTTGATGTAAAGGTATAGAATATTCCAAATGAACATGAAGGAATGAATAAGAAAAAGAGCTTCATCCTAACATGTTTGTCTGTAAAACAAAGAAGTCTTTTACTAGAGTCTCGGAGTTCTTGCTCTGAAATCCTTGAAAGCCTTCCCAGCATGCCCCTGGGTTTGCTGCTCTGGGGAGGAGGACTTGGTTGGGTGCCTCCCTGCCAGGCTATGAGGTGACCCATGTGCCACACGGACAGGACCGGGCCTGAGAGGAAGACATTGTTTTCAACTCTAAAAGTGATTTAAAGTCCTTGGCCAGTAAAGACAGAGCTAGGCTTCTTTTGTTTGAGGGAACCTCTTTTAAAAATGGAATTAATAAGTCTGAGCTTTGGATTTTTAAAATTGTAAATATCCATTGTACTTTAAAACTTTCTTATTGGTATATGTTTGTAATACGTAAAATTTACATTCGTTTGGGGGATTAGTACACATATATATATAACATATCTTAGTCATTTTCAATTCCCTTTTCCTCACCTCCTCTCCACTCTTCTCCCTCTTTCCCGCTTGCCTCCCCCTACTCCAAAGAGTCTGCCTTATTTTACCCTTAATTTATTTATAACTGGGTTTCTCATATGAGAAAAACCATGCAATATTTAACTTTCTGTGTCTTTGGATTTTATATGACTTTAAGGGTAGGAAAAGGTTTAAACCACGTTGGACATTAGTACTTATCCTGACATACTAGCGATTTCTGAGCAACTAAAGGCACCCTTCTCATATATCTAGTAATGGTGAAAGTGTTCTTGGTTTTGCCTTATGTTTTCCTTTTGTCTCTGTTTACAAGGATTGTTCTCTATTCAGGCCTAGCCAACATAGCAGCAGAGTTTTTCCTGTCTCATTCATAATTTATGAAATTTCTACCACTTGTTTCTTAAACTGTTCCAAGGAAGTGAATATGTCTAATTCTTTTTACACCAAGGCTAGATCCTTTCCTGGGACATTCTGTAGCGTGTTTTACCCTCTTGCCTTTTGATCTTGCCATGGACTGAAAGGCTGTTCACTTCCTTAGTCAGACATATTCTCAGAATATTTAGTTATGTCACCCATTAGCCCATGGGTCTGACTCATATTTGCAGTTCTTTAATTAATACCAAGGGAACATTCCAGAGGGTGTAGAGGAGCAGAGGACTCCTTTGAGTACAGAAGGAGTGACTCTGTTTTTTTCTTCCTCCCCCTTCTGTCCTCAATTACAGTTGAGAAACAAATAAATGGAAATGCTTATAAGACAGAAAATAGCATTGATGTTGAAAGAAAATATATTATACCTGAGCTGTACTTTCCTTGAAAAAACAATTGGCTGTTTAAAAACCTAGCAAATTGTTGTACGGCATGATCAGATATCTGTCTGTAGGTTCTGGGCTACCTGGTTTCTTTTGTCTTTTTAACTGACACATAAAAACATAAAACTTGTACCTATTGAGATATTGTGTAATTTTTGATACATGCATAATGTTTAAATCAGATCAAATTTTTAATCTCCTCAAATATTTATCTTTTCTTTATGGTGTCGATTATCCAGTTTGGGTCTGTAAAGAACGTATTCCTTCCAAGATTTGTGAAATGTATGGATTAGTATGTGTTTTTTAGATTTTTCTCTCTTTTATGTCTTATTTGATAAATGTGATCCATTAACAGTCTATTGAGGAAACGAGGCTTGTATTCCCACTCCGGCTTTGAGTAATTGCCAAACTGCAGACCGTTCTTTCACCTGAAAAAGAATGGTATTCATACATAAATACTTACCTTCTTTGAAAAACTGTGCCAGTGGAGAAGGAAGCTACCTGAAAACAATAAAGAATGCAAAATCAGTAGTAGGATAGGGGCAGCTGTTTGGCACAAGGACAGTTCAACTTCCTATGGCCTCGGAAGAGCTCATCAGTGGCTTTGATTACATAAAGAATGCAGGAATGCTCACCAAAGGGAAGTAGCATCTGGATGGGCCAGGCACTGGCCAGCTGTGGAATGTGAAAAAGGGACCCAGAGGTGTTGCTCCGCGCCGAAGGATGTGTACAGCCAAGGCAAGTGTACATATCAGTTTCCCCAGAATTAGCAGTTCAAGTTTATGTCCATTGTCCTGCTGAAATGAATAGCACTCTCTTTGACCTTTGAAAGTGTCTTGTTTAGACAGTAAAATACCTTGTGACCCCAACTGTATGGTACACATGTATTATAAAAATAAAATTAATCAATTAATTAAATAATCCAGCTCATTTTTCCTCTGATGTGAAATGAGACTCAGAGGCGAAGGGATTTGCCTGAAGTCACGCAGGAAGTGAGTTATTGCCAAAGCTGGAACCAGCTGGAACCATCCTGACAGTCTAGTTAGTCTCTTTCTAGTAATAGATTTTAGTCTCACAGAGAAGCTGCCAACCAGTGGACTCTTCCACCCCCGCACGGAGATCCTCCTTTCTCAGCTTCTCATCTGTGCTCACTGAGCTGCCCCCCCATGGCCGTAACTATTCCTTTCTTCTCCTCTTCAGAAATACAGCTTATCTGAAACTGGTCATTTCCCCTACCTGCCGCTTTCCCTAACACCTACACACCTCTGTGACTGACATGGCTTTGGTGCCATTTTGATGCTTTCTCTGTCTGAACAGATGCAGCATTTCCCAGTGCTTCCTGTGCAAGGGTCCTTTGCATCTTTCCGTCACCTTGGGGCCCTTACCTTTGGAACCACCTGACAGCCTCCTTACCATTCTTTTCCAGTCAGTCCTGCATTCTCCTTGTCCCCAGTGGGCTCCATTCTCATTCTTATCCTTTGGGAGGGGAGATTTGTGCATAGCAGGTCCCCAATAAATATTTTTGGGATTGAGCCCAAATTAATGTAATTAGCTTTTCTATATCCAAGTCAAGGTAAAGTGGTAGCTGCATGTAGAGAAATACTACTCTGTTCACTGCCCTTTTTGTTGCTACTGGAACTACTTTTCCCCAAATTTCATTTGTTTTTATCTTCTCATCTCCTTTCTTCTGCCTCTGTCTCTGTCTCTTTCTCTCCATTTTTTTTTTTTTTTTTTTTTTTTTTGGTACTTGGGTATTGAACTGAGGGCATTTTCACTAAGGGCTACACTCTTAGCCCTTTTCTTAAGACAGGACCTTGTTTCCAAGTGTGGTGGTGCACATCTGTAATCCCAGCACTTGGGAGGCTGAGGCAGGAGGATTGCTGCAAGTTGGAGACCAGCCTGGGCTACATAGTGAGACCCTGTCTCAAACACACACAAAAAAAAAAAGAAAGAAAGAAAGGAAAAAGACAGGGCCTTGCTAAGTTGCTTACTTGCCCAGACTGGGCTTGAGCTTTCAACTCACCTGCCTCAGCCTCAGGATTACAGGCATGTGCCTTCACACCTGGCTCAAATTCCACTTATTTTTCAACTTTTGCTATTAAGAATATTTTTAACAATTTGTAGGATGTGCATCCAAGCCATGTATACTGGGTTATGTTTGCTTGCCTCTTACAAATTTTAAGTCATTGTACTGCCAGTGACACAATAGTCTGTGAAAAATACAATAGCTTACCTTTTAGAGAAGGACAAAAGAAGAATGTTTTACTACTGTCATGCCTTTTCCCTCTGGGCTTTGCAAGAGGAATGTGGGAGCGGAGAGCCCCTTTTGTCTGCCTTCATTAAAATGAAGCACAGACAGCTGCAGCTGGCACACGCAACAGGCAGTGGCTGTGACGTTCTTGGTTTCCTGCGTTTGCAGTAGGATTGGAATGTCACCTGAGTCTGCCGTATGCAGTGATGAGGTGTCTAGGACTTGTGCGGTGATGAACACGAACTTTCTTCACCCATTATGTGTAACCATAGGATAGAAGCACCTTAAACCACACTCACAGATCCTCCTTCAAGTGTCTCTTTCATAGCCAGTGAGGAGCCTAATGAATGTGGTTGGTGCTGTCAGCCCTCCAGACGCCCAGTTCCTGGGCCTCCTGATAGAGGGGCATTGTCTGCAGGGAGGCTTTGTGCTCTTCCTGCTTCTGTTAGTGATTTAATTAACAACAGGAAGTAAATGGGTTGGAATAAAATTGTAAATACTATCTCAGACACAGTCATATTCTTCCATCCTTTAAGAAAAGTCACAATACGGAGAAGACAGTTTATATGGAAAAACGTATTTATTTCAGGTTATAGTATTTTTTCCTTTGTTGAATCTAGAATCTAAGTGCAAGCAGTATTTGATGTGTATGGCCCTCATTGTTGACTTCAGTCCAGTAGGAGGGAGTGATACGTATCTTTCATCAGTGAGGTCTTTTAATCAACCATCAACAGATAATTGACACAGTTCTGGTTAACATAACCATCCCAGACCAGTCTTTAGATCTCAAGAGCTATTTGGTGCTATAAACAAGAAATAATTTATTTAACTACACTGCATGTCACAAATACTACATTTTAGAACTCTTTTTAGTGGACTAGGAGTATTACTGTGCTTGGGTTAGATTTTTTAAACTAGGTAAATCGAGCCGGAATCCAGCTTTAGGAGGCTTTGTCTCACAGCATTCACAGTGACTTTTTTTTTTAACCCTGTGGATTTTCTTTCTTAGATCAGTTTATGAAACCAGTCTAGTTACACCGAATGTGTGAAAGAATGGATAAAAACACCATCTTCACAATCTACTTTTTTTGGCTTCAGATGTGGTTTTTTTTTTTTTTTTTTTATCAGAGGCCATGGGTATGGAAGTTTCTAAAAGAACCACAGAAACCTGTAGGCAATCAGAAGAAGCCCAAGTAGCTGAGCGAATGCTGTTTGAGGAAGGATAAAAGGAAGGCTAAAGAGCAACTAAGGTTTCTTCCACTGAGAAATCAGGAGCAACCTGCCAGCGGTGTTGTCTCATTTGCGATCCTGTCTATGTTATTTCAAAACCCACTTTCCACTTTCTCAGTGCAGGCTTGTCTTTTCTAGCAGATGCCTGGTATCCAGTGAGAAGCTGACTTTCTGTATCTTTGAACTCTACGCAATGAAGTTCACACCTTCTGTGCTTATTGATCAGTAAGATAAGAGGCAGGATGAGGTACCAGCGCAACTAACTCCTGCTTCGCACAGAGAACTGGGGAGGGACTGCACCCACAGATACTTGAGAGAGTCTTCTCAATGAAGTCTTTCTTCTCTACCCGAGTCCCTGTAGGGGGACTCAGTGTAGAGCGCTCTGTCTCAGAACACTGCAGGCTTTGTTGGGGTTTGTACCTGTCTGTTCTCCCCTTTGTTTTGAGAGCTGCGAAGAGCATGGAACCCCATTTTATTCCCTTTGCAACCCAACCTAGCACAGGGCCTGTGCTCTCAGTGAATGCTGGTTGAAGAAAGGAACAGTCTGTCAGTTGAGCCTTGGAAGTTGATGTGCGGCAAGTATTGATTTATATTAGAGCAGCATTTATTATTTTGTCACTCTGGGAAAAGGGAAAAGTCTGACCTGAGTTTGAGGTAGGTTCCAAATTCATCTTTGTTGTCTCATAATATCCCTGGACAAAACAGATGTCAGTGAGTGAATGGTGGACTTGATAACTAAATTTAGTAATGGGGATGCCCATGTCCCGGTTTTTCTTGGTCTTAGAATTCTGTCTTACTATGAGTGAGTCTCCTCCCTGCTTTAGAGATGCAGTGCTTTTGGCTTCATGGTGGGAGGGAGCTACTTGGCAGGGCTCTTAGAAGCCCCAGGGGAATCGTGAGGTTTGACAACTTCTAAGAGAGGGTGGGACTGACTCAATTGAGGCAGTTTCAAGAAGCGCCTCCTTTCAGCAAGGGCAACAAGGACTGTCTTGTTCTGTCCTCTGGAGTCCTTGCAAGGGACCGCTGTGTCCAAGGGATGCCATTAGCATCCAGGCAGCATGCCACGGGAATGAAAGATTTCATCTGGATTGCTAGAAACTGTGTCAGGGTGAAACTGCCCACTCCAATCAGAGACAGGTTGGCTTAGCCTTCCTCTCTGGGATGTTGTATGTGCAAGGTCTGGCTCCAGATTGTTCCAGAGGGCTCTGGGAACACGAAGATGCAGTGATAATCCCAGGATGAGCCGGACTTGCTCTGGTATAGAATTTAGACACAAATGGATCATGTCGATTCCTCGGGGTGAGTAACTTCTGTCCGTGAAGTATTATTTCATTTTAATTGTCTTTGTATTTTGGAAATTCCATTTGAGCCTGAGTATAATATAGATCTTATCCCAACAAAGAGGCACCAGAGATTAAAGTATTTGCCTGGGGATTGTTTTAAAGGAAGTTGTACTTTATTCATGCCTTATAAAAGCAGTGCAAAGCACTTGGCCTGGTACTGGGGAGAGACAAAGTTTTTAAAAGCAAGACAGTGTCAGAAGTTTCTGTATAAAATTGTCCCTATCACTACTTGACATGCCATCTTGACAGGGCCAAGCCTTATTTTATTTTTTAAGTAGGTTTGTTTCAGCATACCAGTTTCCACCCTTCCTGCCTTTCTTCTTTATTTTATAAGCACCTACTAGGGGACACCAACTCCTTGATTGCACACTGCCTGGGAGTAGGTGTTTACCTCTCCAAATCTGCTTTAAAAATGGAGATAACAATGGTAATATTTTCTTTCCAAGTTTGTTGTAAAGATTAGATGACATTACGTGGCATCATACCTAGTACATAGGGGCTTCATACAGTTTTCTAGAACAAAACCTAATTCCTGCCCAGTCAGGGTTTATGACCTGGTAGGACAGGCAGACAAGTGAATGCATGATCAGGGTTCATTGTGTAATAAATGCTATGATTCATTTGTTAGCAGAGGTTTACTGAGACCCCTGTTCAGTGCCAGACCATGTTCAGGTAATAATGCAGTCAATCAAACAGATCGGATGGCTGAATTCATGAGGTTTACCACTGACCAGCCTTGAGACAGAGCTGTGCAGAGGAGGTCCTCAGGGACAGGATAATCTGACAGGGATAAGGACGGAAGTGTAGGTATGCATATCCCTGGGGGCCACCTGGAGGAGGTGAGGCTTGTGTTTTCAATACTCTGTGGATACACTGAGCAAAAAAAGCCAAGTGTGAAAGCATACGTGCCATTGAGTTGCATTTTCTGAAGTATGGAACAGGCGCGCTTCATCTGTGGTGATGGGACTCAGCAGCCGCTACCCTTGGACCGAAGTAGTTGGTTATTGACTGACAGCATGTGCATTTGGGTTTATGTAAGTTAGCAGGGACAGAGCTATATACGCTGATGAGTGCAATTTATTTTGTTATGTTGTCTTTCAACAACAACAAAAATCTTTAAATGGCAATAACAAGTAAGGGTAGCTGGGTGAAGAAGGAAGCAGTTATTTATGAGCAAGCGAGCCATGACGCAGTGACAGGAACAAGGAACTTTATGTTTTTGAATGTGTATCTTTTTTAATTTTTATTTTTATTAGTATATGTTTGCAGTCCATAATGATTACATCTATTGTGGGGAGTTGGTACGTGTACATGACACATTTTTATTTTTTTTATTTCCCCTCCCCTCAGTCCCTCCCTCCATCTCTTGTCTCTTTCCCTTTTGCAAAAGATCTATCTCCATTTCCTATTGTCTGTCTTTTTACTTTGCTCTTTAATTTATTTATACTTGGGTTTCTCTCTATATAAGGGAAAACATGCAGTATTTAAACTTGTGTGGGGCCGGTGAGATAGTTCAGCGGCATAAGCACCTGCCTGGCAAGCGTGAGGTCCTGAGTTTGACTCCCGGTACCCACATACGAGAAAAGGGCCAGTGATATCACTCAGTGGCACGGGCGCCTGCTGGTGCACGAGGTCCTGAGGTCGACCCCCGGTACCCACACACACACACACACACACACACACAAAAACTTGTGTGTCTGATTTGTTTCACATAACATTATGGTTTCAAAGTATATCCATTTTCCTACAGATGACTCAAATTTATGCCAGCTATTATAAGCAGAAGAAAAAGTTTCAAGTGTTGGGCATAATGATGTCCCTTAAAAAGGAAGGGTGATGTAGTGGAAATCAACCTTGATTTAAGTCACCTCAGGACTTCTCTCTGGTGTTTCCATTATACTTCAGATCAGCTTTGGGGAGGATTACAGGAAATAATGGATGTCAAGTGTTTCTATCTGACATGTGTGGGTTTAATTAATGCTTCTGAAGTGATGTAAGTCTGTGAATGTGTGTGTCAGTGTGTAAATTAATTACAATTCTAATATTGCATTGGATCTTCAAAATATGAAACTAGCGATTATTATATTATGGAGCAGTGCTTATTTGAAACTTTGGATCCTTTAATCAATTATTTTTTTTCACGTAATTAGAGTTTACTATTTTATTACAAAGTCTTGAGGACCCCCCCTTTTTTGGGTTGGAGCTGTAGCTATTATACCATTTTGAAGTATTTAAGGGTTAGGAATGCAGCTCAGTGGTAGAGCTCTTGCCTAGCATGAGCAAGGCCCTAGATTCAATCCCCAACACAAGACACACAAAAAAAGCATTTGAGAACAGTTTAAATATAGTAAAAGAATACCAATTTCAAAATTAGTTGTATATAATTCATTGTCTTTTCCATGATGTGAGTATATGAGAAGGAAAAAGGGTGGAGAAAGACTCCTTTACTATAACTTTTTTGTTAAACTTTTTTTTGAAAAGTTAAACACAACAAACCAAGGATGGTGGCACATTTCTATAATCCCAGCAGTCAGGAGGCTGAGGCAGGGGGATCACCACGAGGCCAGCCGGGGCTACAAAGTGAGTTCAAGGCCACCCTGAACTACATAGCAAGACCCACTCTCAAAAAAAAAAAGAGATGTTAAACATCAGATTATTTATGACTGTGCTATATAGCCATTTGTGATTGTAATGTTAGTATCATGAGCACTTTATTAAATGACAAAACTATTATATGAGAAATCTCATCCAATCAATAACTAGCCAAATTTATTTTTAATCTTTCGACATGATGAATAGTTCTCTCCCTATTTTCTGCCTATTCTCAGGCTATTGTTTTTAAATAATTCTTATGTTTGTTTTGAACACCAGTCCTGTACTTGGTCTGGGATCTCTCCCATGTTTCCTGGAACGGGTTTGCACTGTGTCTAGAACATACGCTGTTCAGCGTCTGAACACCTTGACTCTTTCAGCTGACTCTGTCCTCTGTGTTTAGGAGTGAGCGAGCCCGCTGGATAACTGCCCTCGGACACAGCAGTGGGAAGCAACCTCCAGATCGAACCTGTAAGTTCCCTGGAGGGGCAGCCTGCCTGGGGATGTGGAGGCGCTCTGCCCTCTGCTGGGCGCGGTGTACCGATGGAGCACACCACCACAGCCCTTGCTTCCTAAATTTCCTCCAGGGTTTCCTTCCTTCTGCCTTACAACAGAACTGCTGATCCCTGCTTTGGAAGTCAGGGAATCTCAATTCAAGTCCAAGATACAGTTCTTCTGTGTCATGTAAACATGGCAAATTTTTGCTTAACCTTCTTGAACCTGTTTAATCATCTGAAAGTCAGGTACATCATTTTATATATAAAGTGGGGTTTTTGTGAGATTAAGGTAAATTATGTATGATGAAAGCCCTGCTTGAACTATAAAGCTGTTAAAGTTTTGCCTGTTATCAATGGGAAACTGTTGTAAATTTAAGCCTTCTGACCATCAGTAGTCTGAAAGTTTTCAACTTAAAGAAAATCGCTTAACTATTCCTTTTGACCTTTAAGTATAGTTTGGTCTGCCAGAGAACTAGGGACTGTTGCAGTACATGTTGGTGTCTGTGCCTATTCATCATCTCCTTAACTTTGATGTACTTCTGGTGATTCTAGCTGGAAGGTCAACCCAAAGGATTAGAGCGGCAAAACTAGTTATCTTAAAGCACTCAAAAATCATAGCTCTTGAACTCAAAACCAAAGTGACTGGCATGAAATAAACTTTTACATTAAAAATAAAGAAGTCATGCTAGTCAGTACCAAGTCACTGAAATTGTTTTATGTTATGCCTCCACATTTTTGGGGGGTCTAAAATGCCTTGTAAGCTTTTAGTAGGTGCTCATGTTATTACTGAACTTCCCCAAATGACATACACTGCTACTGGTAAGATAGGGACACACTCTGGATGAGAGCTGGATGTTACTGATTTTATCATCAGTTGCACAACCTTGGCATATCATCTACCCTCTCTTGCCTCAGTTTCCCTGGTGCACAGTGGCTGCCTTCTGTGCCAGGGTGTGACATGGCTAATGACTACTGATCAAGGCTATCATTCAGGCTATTCGTGCACTATAAAAGAGCTTTTGAATCTGAGTTTCTGTGATTCTAAAGCTTGTAGCCAAACAAGAGAATTCCTAGAGAAGATCTTCTACCCCGTGACAGAAACATACCTTATTTTGCCAGTGCCAGCTCCAAACTGTGCAGAAGAACTGAGTTAATGCACACTGCTGCTTTGTGCCTGTTTTCTTCCTCCTCTGCCATCGGAAGCTCAGTATGTCCCCTTTCCTCCACAGCACTGACCCAGGTGGAAGTCATTAGGTCATTCACTGCCAAGCAACCAGATGAACTTTCCCTGCAGGTGGCGGATGTGGTCCTCATTTATCAGCGTGTTGGAGATGGTGAGTAGGTGTGTTCTTTTGAGGGACTTGTGGCCAGCAGTCGGAGAACCATAGACCCCAGGAGTCTTATTTTGTCATTAATGCTCATATTCCATATCCTGGCGCATTGATGTTTGAACTCGCAAGTTCTGGCCTCTCAGCTCTAAGATTAGCTTTAATTCTTCTCCATTCTTATTTTTTCCCCTCTTTCCTAGGATTTCATTTCCCAAAGCAAAGCCTTTTCAGAGTCCTAAAGATGACTTACAGAGGTGTATTTAAGGACTTTGATAGATTGGAAAACCTTTTTATCCTGATTGCCTTTTCTTTTTTTTTGTACCTTCCTTCAGTTTTTCTATTTTTCATGCATTTCTTCATTTATCTACACATTTACTTTTGGATAGGAATACAGTCACATGGTATTATTCAAGAGGAACTATGAAAGGTTTTCTTTCCTTCTCATTTCCCCAGTGATCTAGCTCTCAACTCCAAAGGTTCTTTCTTACTTTCAAAAGGAATTTTTTTCTGCTACCTCTACCCGAAGAATCCCCTTCCTCAGTTCAACACCAGTTCACATACTCTCTCAACCTTCTAACATCCAAGCCTTCTCTCCTCACCTTTCATCACCCCTGGTACCCAGCCTGCACAGAGATGCTGCCTCTGAGCTGTCCTCACCTCCTCCTCAGAGCCTGGTGCAGTAACATTCCTCTGGATACACTTATTTCTGAGGCAAACTGTGTTCTTCTTTGCAGGCTGGTATGAGGGGGAACGACTTCGAGATGGAGAAAGGGGCTGGTTTCCTATGGAATGTGCCAAGGAGATAACATGTCAAGCTATCATCGACAAGAACGTGGAGAGAATGGGACGTTTGCTAGGACTTGAGACCAACGTGTAACCTCTGAGATGGCATTTTGTTACCGCGAGATTTGCACGACAGAATGGTGGGCTGGTTGTATTGTTAACTTCGTCACCGTCTGTTTAACTAAAAGAAATAAAAACACTTGCCTTTAAGCTTGCCAAGATGTTCTGCTCTCCGAAGAATAGCTAGTTAATTCACAAGACTCAGTTCTTACATGATGATCCCTTGGTGAACCTCTTTGGGTTCTCAGAGCCTCCCACTTCAGGGATCAGGCAGTCTCAGCACCTCCTTTCGTTGCATTCTGGCATAATTTATATATATGGCTGTATCCTGGTTGTCTCAGTCCTCACTTTGCTAAGAACATTACTGTTCCCCCTTAAACATCTCTTTACATGGTTTTCCAAGTGTTAGCAAAATTTTGTCTTTAAGGAATGCCTAGTTTTGTAAATATTTTTTCCTATTTTTTTAACATCTGGTTCTAATGCTATGTTAATTTCAAAAGGAACTGATGAGAGTTCAGAAGTGAGCTATCAGGTTTTCCTAAGTCACTTCCCAGGAAAGGGACATTGTCACTTGAATTTTTGCTCCCATTTTCCTCATTAGATGGAAAGTAAGGAGCCTTCCTTTAAGGGTTTTTTTTTTTTTTTTTTTTTAAGCCATTTCATTCAGTATTGGTCTTAGATAAGCATAGCCTAATAAACCTAAGCTTCTGTAACATAGAATTTAGATAGCTCACATATGTAGAAAATCCTGAACATTGGGCAAGGTCCTGATTTTGTTTTTTAATATTACTGAGTGAGCTAATAAACTGATAAAATACTGACATGAGGCTGCTTTGCCTTTAATAATACAGGATTCTTACTGTTCCCTGCTTATTTCCAAATAGGAAATTGGGTGGAACACACTTTAACAATCTCAAGAAAGGGAAAATGAAACCGTAGAAGTTATCCAGAAGCCAACATAATGCCTTCATGCGAATTTTGACCTTCATGCGAATCTGTTGTTGCACTTGAAGTCCTTGCTTGCTGGGTTGGTAGTCTCTTAACTGTCAGTATCTGCAGAACTTTATTTCTTCCACTAGGGCAGGTTGAGATAACAGTTTTAATAAAGGATCTCATAAAGAGGTAGTAAGGATTTGGAAGACTGGGAGAGGGTAAATGATTTTTGCTGTATTTTCCCTCTCTATTCTCAACAATGGCATAAAATCTGGCAACCTTACAATATTGTCCTAACCAATGTCTGCTAACCAGGGATCCAAGCCATAAGGTTACAGGAGCCCTTGCTTAGACAAGTATGCCTGGCTCTCACACCCCGCACCCCTCTACCTGGCGGTAGACTTCTCACTTTTGGACTGCTGTCTTTTACCTGTACATACACTCACTTCAAAAGACAGCCCAGGCCCTGCGTTTTTGGGGGGGCCTGAGAAAGTACGTGATTGAAACAGTAGCAATGGGCCACAGCAAGAGGCCTGTTGGTGTTTGTGAAACAGGAAGTCTGTCTCCTCTTTAATAATGTCACGAATTTTCTAGAGGAACAGCTAAGAAATTATAATTTAACATAATGTTTTATTTACGAAGGAAGGTAAATTTGTTGCGTGCAAGGCAATCATTTTGTATTATTTTTGCTAATAATTAGTTGAAGTTAAAAAAACCATATGAATCCTGTGAATTAATTTATAATGCAAGTGTTAAACAGTTTTGGAAGTATGTGCATTTCATAATCAAAGCCGTAATTAGCAAGCAGATTAATACAATTACTAGATAAAATATTGCTGTACAGAAGTTAACACTATTCACATTTCATTTCAACCTAGAATTGTTTTTAACATGACAGTATTTTTCAAAGCTAGTTCCATTTCTTTGAACACTGTCTCTGAATTTTACAGTGACTTCATTCATGGAAAGCAAAAATGCCATCTTTGTTCCAATAAATATGAGTTGATTGTACACTTTAAAAATTTTGTGAATTTATAAAGATTTTGTATATATTTATCTCTTTGTACTGGTGTGAATTAATTATTCCTACTATTAAGAGTATGGTTTTCTGGGGGTTTTTTGCCAAATCAGAGTTGTACTCAAAAGATAACTGTAGGGGCCGGTGAGATGGCTCAGCGGCGTAAGCGCCTGCCTTGCAAGTACGAGGGCCCGAGTTCGACTCCCGGATCCCACATACGAAAAAGGGGCCGGTGATATCGCTCAGCGGCACGGGTGCCTGTTGGCGCGCAAGGTCCTGAGGTCGACCCCCCGGTACCCACCAAAAAAAAAAAAAAAAAAAAAAAGATAACTGTAACTAACATTTCAAGAGATTTTTTTTTTTCAGTGCAAGGGATTGAACTCAGGGCCTTTGCATGGGGCTCATCCTCAGCCCTTTTTGTTTTCAACAGGCTCTTGGTAAGTTGTCCAGTCTGGTCTTGAATTTGTGATCCTCCTGCCTCAGCCTCCCAGTGCTGGTAATACAGGCATGCACTAGCACATCTGGCTCAGGGGACTAATCTTTTTTCTTTGGGTACATGCTGGCATTGGCTACACTGGAAGACTGGAGGTTTTCTTGTTTTGTTTTGTCTTCATGCTGTTTCTTCTATAGTTAGTTGAAAACTTCAGGATAAACAGCTTATCTTATCTTAATGCACATACCCCTTACTGTTGTCCTGTGGAACATATTTTAATATTCACTTCACCACCCAATATCTAGATCATTGTGGCTGTAAAGTTTTGTCACTTCATGAATCTTGGTGGGAGGCAAAGAATGAGTTCTTCTATATTAGTTTTCTACGGTCATCTAACAAATTACTGCAAACTTTGTGTCTCAAAACAACACTCATTTAGTATTCCATAGTTCTCCAGACCAGTCCAGGATAGTATGGGCTGTCTTATTAGAGTCTCACAAGGCTGTAATCAGTGTGTTGTTTAGTTTCTCATCAAAGCTTGACGTCTTCCTTCACGTTTATTCGTGTCAGAATTCACCTCCTTGCAGTTGTAGAACTGAGGTCTCCATCTCCTGCTGGCTGTCAGCTAGGGCCTGCCCACAGCTTCTAGAGGCCATTCCTGTTTCGTACCACATGGCTTTGTCTTCAAGGCATGTTCAAGCCTCCTCATACCGGAGATCTCTGTCTCCCTCTTTATGCTCTTGGAGGGAGAAAATTGCTTTTAAAAAACTCATATAATTATGTTAGACACATGGGATAATTTTCTTAATGATTAACCCAAAATTCACTGCTTTGGGACCTTAATTATGTCTTCAAAATTCTTTGACCATGCAACATAAAATAATCCAAGATGTGACACCAAGGATGGAGGTGAGGGGCCACCTTAGAATCCTGCCTACAACACCCTCTATAAAATCTTAAGACTAGGTACTTCATTTTCTAGCTTCCTTTGCAGCTAAGACACAGCCATGTGAGAGCAAACACCACTCAGATACACTTGTCTTTGGATACACTGGGCTTTGCTGGATTTTTACTCAAGCTAGTGCTGGAAAAGGAAAGATGGATAGTGCCAACCCTTTGAAGTAGCTGGATGCCTTGCTTTCTTCCCCATCTCCCATCCACACTTGCTCCATTTCCCCTGGGCTTTGGGAAGCAGCCGAGAGGGAGCGTCACGTGGTGGAATTGCCGTGCTAAATAATGCAGGCCACAGTTCTATGCCTGCCACAATAATCTTTGTTGTGGCCTGAGTCTCCGAAGGGCTTACTCTGAAGTGAGAGTATGGACCTGAAAGACTTGAAGCTTTGCTTTCTGGGATTCTAGCAGTTAAATCTTGGCAGAAGGAAACAAAACCTCTGGAAGAAACTACCATCATTTCAATTCTCAATTATTTCTAAAAGCAAGTTATGAATGACTGGTTAGCAAACACTCTGTGACGTGGGATTGTGGTACAGAAAAAGCACAGGGATTCTAGACAATAAAACCATCAGATACTGATGTGGAAAGCCAATCAACTGTGACAGTATTAGAGATAAAGCCACACTTTAGTGCAGAACCAGCAACTACAAAAAAAAAAAAAAAAACGAAACCTAGAAATTATGGAACTAGGTTTAACATTACATTAGGCAGAGATAAAAGAGATATTGGGGAAATGGAAGAGAGGCAGAACTATGCACAATGAATCATGGAAAATTCAGCGGCTTCATTAGGGACCTACAGGAGAGGAGAGGGAGGAGCACAGGCAGTGGGTTATGCTTGCATAACCGTAGGGAGGGAGAATGATCGCAGGTGAGGAGGATCCCTCCTGAGGACAGTCCTACAGAGCTGGAGGATGAAGCCAGTCTGGTAGCTGTCGAGCACTTGATGGAGTGAATCCTTCAGTCTTACAGGGGGATGAAGGCAGAATATTATAGCATTCACAACATGTAGTTTTATCAATACTAGATAAAATGACCTTTAAAAAAGTATGCTAGGGATAAACAGCCTGCATGATGAGTAAAGTTTAATTTTTTAATCAAGATACAATAATTCTACATATATATTCTCCCAATAATGGTCTCAAAATATAGGAAACAAAAGTTGGCTGAAATCCAAAATCGTGCAAAATAAACATACCTCTATTTGATAAAGTACAAAAGCATCAGTAAAAGTAAAGATTTTAATGACAATAGTTTAGTGTACTAGGCATATATAGGACCTTCTGCAACCATTTCAGCATTTTCATTCTTTTCAGGCATGTAAGATATTTACATCTGACTATTCCCTGGGCCATAACACATTTCAAGAATTTTTAAAGGATTGAAGTTACTCAGAGTAAAGTTCTCTGATTTCAATACGACTAAAAGTCAACAAATAAAATTAAGAAATACCCATTTTTTGGGGGAACTTGGACTTAAATGTAAAATGCAAAGTTATAAAATCCCCAGAAGATGACACAAGCAAAAATCTGTTTCAGCAATGTAGATAAAACATCAAATGCATAATCCAGGAAAGAAAAACCGCAAGTTAAAATCCTGGGTTCTATGAAAGATACTGTTGATAGAATGAAAAGATGAGTCACAGAGAGGAGGAAATCTTTGCAAAACACATAATTGATACAGGATTTTCATCCAAAATATATAAAGAACTCTTAAAACTCAACAATTAGAAATGAGCTCAATTTTTAAAATGGGCAAAGAACTGGATAACTCACCAAATACATACAGATGGCAAATAAGCATATGAAAAGATGCCAAATATCATATGTCAGGGAATTGAAAATGAAAACAATGAGGTACATTTATACACCTTAAAATAGCTAAAATATAAGACCTTAACAATCCAAATTATCGATGAAGATGTGGAGTAATAGAAACTCTTACTCATTGCTGGTTGGGATGAAAAACAAAACAAAACAAAAAAACACAACCTGGGAAGATAGTCTGGCAATTTCTGACAGAACTAAACACTCCTACTATATAATCCAACAATCACACTCCCTAGTATTTATCCAAATGAATTGAAAACAGGTCCACACACAAAATTGCCCATACATACTTGTAGCAGTTTTACTAATAACTGCCAAACCTTGGAAGCAAACAAGAAGCCCTTCAATAAGAGAATAAACTATGTTACATCTATACAATGGTGTGTATTAATCAGCAATAAAAGAAATGAACTGTCAAGACATGAAAAAACCTTAAATGCATATTGCTAATTGAAAGAAGTCAATTGGAAACGACTACACACATTAAGATGCCAGGAACATGACATTCTGGAAAAACAAACCATGTGGACAGTGGTTGCCAGTGGATTTGGGGCAGGGAGGAATAGGAGGGTAGAGGATTTTTTTTTTTTTTTTTTGAGTAGTGCAAGAATTCTGTATGATATGGCAATGGTAGGTACATGGATTATACAAGAAAAAAAAATACAACAAAGAGTGAAGCATAATATAACAGTGGACCTTAGTTAACAATAAAGTATCAACACTAGCTCATCAGTTACAGCAAACATACCACAATGCAAGATGTTAACAATAAGGAAAATGGAGGGGAGTGTGAAGGGGCCTATAGGAACTCTGTACTTACTATTCAGTTTTTCTATAAACCTAAAACTATTCTAAAAGATAAAAGTATTGAGAAAAAAATTGTTGAAGAAAGTTTTTCAAACAAAGGAAATGATAACAAAGAAATTTGGAAAATCAGGAATGAAGAACAATAAACGTTTGGGCAGGAGATTATCCTTGCATTTCTTTTAAATTAATTTTATTGGTACAGTTTTGATATACATACACATTCATCATAGAGAATTTGTACCTATGTATAATATATCTTGATTCTTTTTCCCCCCATCCTTGAGTTTAAAAAAATCATGGTACATGGCTCAAAGCAAAATTATATTGTCTGACATGATTAGTAATGTATGTAAAGGAAATATTTTCAAAACCTACATTATAAAGCAGAGATAAATGTACCTAAATGATTGTAATGTTTATATCACTTGAAGTGGCAAAATACTGATACTAGTAGATTGTTATTTACACATGTATACTGTAATCCATAGAGCAACTAAATTTTTTTTCAAATAAAAATACTAAAAAACACAATAGACACAATGAAAATAGAGTATTAAATATTCAGGCAAACCACAGGAAAAATAAAAAAAAAATGAAAACAAAGGGATAAAAAGAAAATGAAGTGGCAGACTTAATATATGTGATTGAAGTGCTTAAATAATTAAGTCTAATATTGACAGGTTTTTTTTAAATGACCTATGTGCTATTTAAATACATTTAAGAGTAAATGAATGGAAAAAGATATATCAAAGAAATAAAAAGCACCTGGAGTGGCTTTATTATTACCATACAAAGTAGACTCCAGAGCGAAGAAAATTATCTAGCACTGAGAGAGCAACTGCTTCACAATAAAAGGAACACTATGCCAAGAAGACAAAACAACCTTAAATGTGTATGTACCAAATAGTAAGAGCTTCAAAATAGATGCAGTGAAAACATAATTAAAAAAGAAAAATATATATAGAACACCAAGAAATGGAATCTAATTGATATTTACAATGCACCCCACCCAACAACAGATTATTCACTTTTTTACATAGGTATGGAACATTTACCAAGATAGATCATATTCTAGGTCATAAAACAAACCAACACCTTTAAAAGAATTGAAATACAAAGACTATTCTTCGACAACAATGGAACTAGAAATTAACAAAAAGTCACCAGACACTTGGAACTGAACAGCACATTTCTAAACAATCTGGAGATCAAAGAATAAAATATATAAAGATGAAAATTAAAAATATGTTGGCTGATTGACATGAAAATATGTAGGATGTAGCCAAAGCAGTTCTTAGAGAATTTGTAACAAAAAATACTTAAGTCAGCAAAGAAGAAACTAAATTTAGGGGCCGGTGAGATACCTCAGCAGCATAAGCACCTGCCTGGCAAGCGTGAGGGCCCGAGTTCGACTCCCGGTATCCACATACAAAAAAAGGGGCCAGTGATATCACTCAGCAGCATGGGTGCCTGCTGGCACACGAGGTTCTGAGGTCGACCCCTGGTACCCATGCACACACAAAAAAGAAACTAAATTTACACCTAAACTTAAGAAAGCAGAAATAAAAGATAAAATAAACCCACAGAAATAAAAGGGACAGTGTAGAAATTGAAAACAGAAAATCAAAGAGAAAAAAATACAATAGATGACTTTCAAAAAATGAATATGACATACACTTGCTAGCAAGACTGACAAAAAAGACACTATTAACGTCAAAAATGAAAAAAGGGTGTCCTTGCAGCTTCCACAAAAATTAAATGGCTAAGAAAGGGATACTATAAACAACTCTATTTATATAAATTCAATAAACTAGATAAAATGGACAAATTAATTGTAAACTGTAAACTAGTAAAACACTGACAATACTGTAGCTACTAAATATGTAATTCATAAATTTAAAATTTCCTAAAATCTCCAAATACAAATGCCTTTGTTGGAGAATTCTAAACATTTAAGGAGGAAGGTAAGTAACTTTCCAATTCACATTGAGGCCAATTTTACTGTACAAAGATAAATCCATAGACTGGTATTGTGACAGAAAATTTAAATTTTAGAATTTTAGCAAACTAACAAACAGCTTACAGGGCTGGTGATATAGCTCAGCGGCATAAGTACCCGCCTGGCAAGTGCAATGTCCTGAGTTCGACTCCCGGTACCCGCATATAAAAAACAAAACAAAACAAAACAGCTTAATATAATATTGGGACAGCATATGCTCACCCAGCCCACCACACAGTTAGACTCAGTCAGCCTTGACTGATCACGCCAGCTATAAACTTAGAGACAGTCTGACCTGGCTCTGTCTGACTGCACCCAGCTGCGCTGCCTGCACTCCCAAACCCATAACATATCCTGTTTTGCTAGCCTGTTTCAAGGACTTTCTGCCCAAGATAGACTAGCCTAGTCAAAGACATGCTTGATTTTACTCACCTGCTCAGCTCAGCTCCCTCCCTAAACTTTCCTGCCTTATGATAAACAATCCTCTCTGACTAAACCTGCCTGGAACAAATTCGCCTGACAACATGTGACTCAGTCTATGTAACCAATTACAAAATAACCCACTATCAGCTATGCATTTCCTGCTTACAAAATGTATATAAGTTTCTGCTTTACTCTGAGTCAGGGCTGGTGATTTGGACTTGGTACCCACCAGCCTGCTAGCGTAATAGAAGTTGCCTTCCTATTCCTTGGCGCGGAGCGTCTTCCTTTCAGTCTAGTACCAGGCTCTGCAACAGTATCTCTCATGAAAAAAGTGGCAAAATCTTTGTCAAAATACTGCCATTCACATCCAACAATATTTATAAAGAATTATAGACTTCAGTCACATGCGGTTGTGCCTGAATTCCTATTTGAAGAATGTAAAGCTTTGTCTTTGGTTCTGTTAATATGGTGTATTATATTTATTGATTTGCATATGTTGAACCATCCCTGCATCACTGAGATGAATCCTACTTGGTCATGGTGTATAATCTTCTTGATGATTTGCTGCATTCTGTTTGCCAGTATCTTATTAAGGATTTTTGCATCTATGTTCATTAGGGAGACTGGCCTGTAGTTTTTTTTAGTTGGGTTCATCTCCAGTTTTGGAATCAGGGTAATACTTGCTTCCAGGAATGATTTTGGAAGTAATGCTTCTCTTTCAATTTCTTTAAAGAGTTTCAGCATTGGTGGCATTAGTTCTTCTCTAAATTTCTTGTAGTATTCAACAGTGAATCCGTCAGAGCCTGGGGTTTTCTTTGTTGGTAAATTGTTAATTACATTTTCAATTTCATTTGCTGATATCAGGTTATTTATAATTTTTATATCTTCCTGATTTAGTTTTGGCAATTTGATTGTGTCTAGGAATCTGTCCATTTCTTCTGTGTTTTCCATCTTATTAGAATATAGGTTCTCATAGTAGGTATTGATCTGGATTTATGTGGGACCCATTGTGATTTCCCCCTTTTCATTCCTAATTGCTCGAATTTGTGTTTTTTCTTTCCTCTTATAGATGAGGTTGGCTCATGATTTATCAATTTTATTTATTTTTAAAGAACCAATTTTCCATTCATAGATTCTTTGTATTGTTTTCTTAGTCTCTATTGCATTAATTTCTGCTCTTATATTTATAATTTCCTTCCTCATACAATCTTTGGGTTTGATTTGTTCTTTTTCTAGAAGTTTGAGGTTCAACATTATGTTATTTGAGCTTGTTCTGTTTTCCCAATGTGTGAGTTCATAGCTATAAATTTCCCTCATAAGTCTGCTTTCATTGTGTCCCATAAGTTTTGGTATGTTGTATCAGCATTATCATTTAATTGTATATACTGTTTAATTTCATCCTTAATTTCCTGTGTGACCCATTGTTTGTTCAGAAAGATGCTGTTTCATTTCCATGTGTTAATGTAGTTTTTGTGATTTCCTTTGTCATTGATTTCCAGTTTCATTGCACTAGGTTAGATAGTATGCATGGGATGATTTCAATTCCTCTACATTTACTTAAACATGTTTTGTCAGCTAATATATAGTCTATTTTGGAGAATGTCCCATGTGCAGCTGAGAAGAATGTGTATTCTGATGTTTTGGGGTGGGACACTCTGTAGACATCTACCAAGTCCATTTGTTCACAGGTTTGGTTAAGTTCTAGTATTTCTTTGTTGATTTTTTGTCTAGTTGATCCGTCTATTTGTAGAGTGGGGTATTAAGGTCCCCCACTACAATTGTGTTAGTGCTTATTTGGTTTTTCATGTCTGTTAATATTTGTTTTGTGTAGTTGGGTGAACCTGTGTTTGGTGCATAAATATTTACGATTGTTATATCTTCTTCTTAGAGTTTTCCCTTAACAAGTATGTAGTGACCTTCTTTGTCTCTTTTGATCAGTTGTGTCTTAAAATTTGTGTTGTCTGCAAATAGAATAGCTACCCCTTTTTTCTGGGTTCCTGTGACATGGAGAATTGTTTTCCATCCCTTGACTTTAAGTCTATGCATTTTTTTGGGTTAAATGTTTTTCTTGAATACAGCATATTGTTGGATCTTGCTTCTTGATCCATTCTGCCAGTCTGTTTCTTTTGACTGATGAGACCATTTATGTTGATGGTTATAACTGATATGTATTGGTTTTTCTTTTTCATGCTGTTTTCCTTTTGTTTGTTCCCTGTCTTTCTCCTCTGTTCAATTGCTTGCCCTGCCTGGTGGCTTCTTTCTATTAGTGTTCATGTGTTTGTGCTCTCCATTATCTCTTTCTAATATGACCTTCAGAGTATTCTGTAGAGCTGGTTTTGTGGTCATAAATTTCTTCAGTTGTTCTTTGTCATGGAAATGCCTCATTTCTCCATCAATTTTGAAAGATAGCTTTGTGGGGTACATCAATCTGGGTCGAAGATTGTTTTCCTTTAGGGCTTGAAATACCTCTGTGGGGAGTGTCTAAAGCTGGAAATTGATCACAAGTGCAGGGGTGAGGCAAGGCCATCCAAAAACAAAGAGCACCAGAGGTGGGCTATATAAACAAGCTGCTCCAGTTCAAGGTTGCTAGGCAAAGGGGTATCACGTGACACCAACCTGCAAAAATGTATAAATAAATGTGCTGCAGTGGTTGAGCAGTTCTTTTTCCTCTCAGCTGGAGAGAGGGCTCCACCTGACCTCAGCTTTCTGTATACTCTTATTTCTCCATCCTCTCACTGTCCTTCTCTGCAGGAACTTTGAGAGCTGCACTGGATATGGCACCTCATTCCAAGCTCTCCTTGATTTGACAGTTTGTGTTGAGAAGTCTGCTGTGATTCTGATGGGCTTCCTTTATAGGTGATTTGTATCTTTGCTCTAGCTTTTAATATTCTGTTCTTGTGCTGAATTTCTGGAATCTTGATTATTATATGCCATGGTGTTGATTTATTTTGGTCATGGCTATTTGGAGTTCTATATGCTTCATTTATTTGTATGTCAAATTCTTTATCCATATTTGGGAAGTTTTCTGCCATTATTTCTGTGAAGAGGTTTTTAATGGCTTTTGCTTTGTTTGTAACAGTGAAATATTGGAAACAACCCAGATGCCCATTGACCAAGGAATGGATAAAAAAGACATGTTTTTTTATGTAATGGAGTACTACTCAGCCATAAAGGATAAACTGGAGACTTTTATAGGTAAATGGATGCAACTCGAGACCCATACTCATAAACCAGACCCATATGTGTAAACATATTCTCACTAGTGTGAGAAACTGAACGAGTAAATAAGATCCAAAATGTACAATAAATATTGTGAACTGGGAAGAACCTGTTCAAAAGAAAAGACAGTGACAGGGGAAGAGGAAAGCAAGAAAGGGAAAAGGAAAAAAAATATGTATACACAAGATAGTTAAGATAGTTATACAGCTATTTTCTCTTAGTTCGTTGAAAAGAAGGATTTGTGCTAATACTGTTTGGACAAGATATCATGCCAATATCTTGTACTCTGAACAACTCTTACAAAGACAACAATATGCAATGTATTAATTATTGCAACTGTCCTACTAACCTGTTTGGAAACTCTATTTCATTATTTTTATCATTTTTCTCTTTAAAATAAAAAAAAATATATATAAAGACAGAAATAAACAAAAGAATGCAAAGCTTGCACAATATTTGCAAACCACTCATTGTAAGCCACCACATGGCTCACATAGGTGTAGGTAAAGATTCCATTAACTGATGCAAAAGCATATTTGGAAAAGTCAAACCACATGAAAAAAACTCAGCAAACTAGTGTTCAAATCATTTTTGATACTTTGCCATTTTTATCACTGTGAACATGTATTAAGATATGAGAACAGATTTTTGTTTAAGTCTGTCAAACTAATTTGAATTTAAAAACAGAGATCTAGTATATTAGACTCCGCTTGTATTTAGTTCAGGTACTATAAAAATGTTATGTCTACTCCATCTTTGCTTTAAAATTTAAAAAAAAAAAAAAGGGCTTCTCATAAACCAAAATACTCAAACTATCCAGCTTAACAAGACAAATGGCTGTTAAAAGAAAATGGGTTGAATGGAATATATGGCAAAGATCAAGTACTGAAAATATTGAAATAAGGGGTGAGTGCAGAAAGAAATGAAATACTCTGTAAGGACTTATAAATATACCATCATCTTGGAAAAATTTTCTTGAAAACCCATACCATGGTATGAATAAAATTTTTTTTTTTTTTTTTGGGTACCGGGGGGTCGACCTCAGGACCTCGCGCGCCAGCAGGCGCCCATGCCGCTGAGCGATATCACCGGCCCCTTTTTCGTATGTGGGATCCGGGAGTCGAACTCGGGCCCTCGCGCTTGCCAGGCAGGTGCTTACGCTGCTGAGCCGTCTCACCGGCCCAGAATAAAATTTAAGAACTAGAAAAAGGGTATAAAGTTCCCTAACTCAACAGGACTGGTTTGGATTCCATCATCCATAGTAAAGATTGGCCCTACAGGGCTTCCGTATCAGGTGTTTCCCTTTCTTCATGTCTTTCTCAATACTAATTAGTTTCTTCTCATGCCTTATCCTTCACTTCATGGTGAATATGCAACCTCTTGCCATTATGACTAAAACTGGTGCCATTTTCTTTGCACTTGATTTCAGTGGCTTACTACTTTGCATTATATTAGGCACCTGAAAAGTACATCTAGCCATTTTCAGTGCCAAGGAATGTAAACAACTTTCTGCTTTTACAAAATTAATAAGCCTTTTTAAACCCCTAACATATGAGGTAGAATTTATTAAAACACACATACAAGACAAAATAAGTACATAAGAAGATGTTGATCATTAATCACTGAAGTGAAAATTAAAACCAAAGTGAAAAGAACTCCAAAACAAAACCACCAAAATCCAACTAAAAATACAAGTACTGGCAAGGACATGAAATACTTGGACCTCTCAATACAATGCTGTTAAGAGTGCAAAGATGGTACAGCATGTCTATGAAGTTTGGGGTTTCTTATGAACAAACTTGCATATGATAAAACCATCAATTTTAAGGATTCACAGAAGTGAAAAACATAATCACACAGACTTGTATACGTGTTCATAGCAGCTTTATTTGTAACAGCAAAAGAACTGAAAATAAGTCAAATATCCAACAACTGAATGAATGTAAAAACATATAATGAAATACTAAACAATAAAAGGAATTACTACTATATGTAATAACATGAGTTATCTCAAAAGATTTATCTTAAATGGGAGATGCTAGACACAAAAAACTGCATACGATTCCATGTATTGAAAAGTCTAGAAAAGGGAACACTAGTGACAAAAAGCAGATCAACAGTTGTCAAGGGGCAGAAGTGGGGAAGGGGAATTGCCTGCAAAGGGAAACAGAAGTTTTGGGTTTATGAGTGGGAAAAGACATATTAAACAAAAAGTAAAAAGTGTAATGTGATGGTATTACATAACTTTATACAGTTGACAAAATTCATTGAATTATACATTTGAATTGGTTAACTTCATTATATATATAAAATAATACTTTATACCTTAAAAAAGCACAGAAATATATAAAAATGTAACAATGGTAACATGATTTACTTTGTCGAATTTCCAAAATATTATTCAATGAGGATGTACTGTTTTAAAATCATTTAAAAACAATTCACATTATTACAAATACATGATTATACAATATGACCACAGTTACATAAAAATAAATATAAGCCCAGAGCCGAGGATGGAAAGAAATTTACCACCTTTTATTCTGGGTTAGAAGGTAGTAAAATAAATTCCTTTTAAAGGTTTTCTACAATTAGTAACTTTTAGAGTGGACTTTGTTTTTAAAAAGCAGCAAAAAAATAGAGAGTAACTTGCAATTAGCCAGAATAAACTTATTTTGAGCTTTTGCCCAAATGAGTTAGGAATGCATCATATGCACTCATCCTTTATGCTCTAAACAGTATTCACTTTTCCCCCACAAATGTGTCACAGAGTTATTCTTTCAAGTTATTCTCTATAATGATCAGAATGGTAAGACAAAGTTTTCTTAATTTTATGTCTTACTTTAAAACACTAAAGAACAAATAGTGTTTAGACTTGGGAGTGTATTTTCCATTTAGCAATTCCTATTTTATAAACAAAAGAAACAAATAGCACCTTCAATTAAAATTTCATTCTGATCAGCAGTAGAGCAGATGGAAATCGAAGTGACTATCTGATCTATGTGGACACCTCATTTATTATTTCTTCAGGAACACTTCTCCCATTCATGTTCCCACTGCAAACACAGAATCAAGCAATCTTTTTTTTCTTTTCTAAAGAAACTTCAAATTCTTTCTTCCAAGAAAGAATCTTCCATTTAGGCCAAATGACTATGAATTTGAACTGGACAATAAAAAGCACAAACCTAAATACTGTTACAGAGCAAACAGGCTCTGATGGTCACCTTGACTTTAGGAGCAAAACTAATATGCTACAATGTTGTGACACGCCTCAATGAAATAACTCAGTGAGGCTCACTTTCGGAAGACCAGCAGAACAACAGACATAGGACAAACAGTACATTTAAACACTTGGTAGGCAATAACAGGTGACACATTTCTGCAAGTGGAAGTAGTACCTGGACCAGTGCTGTTAACAGATCATTGTAGCATTATCAATATATCCCAATCACTGTATGATGCTCTAATTCCTTTTATCTCCTTGCATTTATTGGAAGGCAAAATAAAATTTGCATTTCTTAGGGTATAGCAGGATGCAATTCCTGTTTCCTTTTGCAATATACCCAGTAATACTACTTTCACACCTTTAGACATTAAGGATCCAAACTGTTACATAATAAATGGTAGAAAGAGGCTTGAGCAAATATTTGATCGATAGTATGTTTTAGTTAATATCATCTCTGCTACATTAAAAATACCCTTAGAAAGTGGCTTAAACAATGGACAGATTAAAATAAGTCCACATGTATGGCAATTGTAGAGTTGGTTAATTCTGCAGTTCTCCAGCATTATCAAGGACTCTGGACAGCTCCACCTTTTCACTGAGCCATCCTCAGGATATGGGTCTTTGTTCTCTTGTGATCGTTAATTGGTTACAGAAATTCCAAATATCAGATCAGACAAGACAATGTCCAAAGAGCGCAGTTTCCTCCTGTAAGTCTATTACTAAGGAAAGTCCTTCTCAGACATCCCTTTGTAGATTGCTTCTCAATTGCCATTGACAAGACAGATTCACCGATGTACTCACACCTCACTATTTATTTTTTATGTGGGTACCGGGAGTCGAACTCAGGACCTCGCATTTGCCAGCAGGCGCTTGTGCCCCTGAGCGATATCGCCAGCCCTTTTTTTTTTCCTTTATGTGGGTACCAGAAGTCGAACTCAGGACCTCACACTTGCCAGGCAGGCGCTTATGCCGCTGAGCCATCTCACCAGCCCACTAATTACTTTTTAAGGGGACAAAGACCACATAATTGGCTCCTAACAGTCTGATTACCCTTGGGCAGAGGCCCAACAACCTTGGAGACAAAGTTGTGCAGAAGTGGAGATACTTGAAACAAGCAAGCAAGAAGGAAGAGATAAAATGGCTGTTGGAAAGCAACCAACAGTATGTGTCACAATTCGATAGGGCTGAAAACACACAGTACACGTCACACTGGATTCCATTGGCTAAGAAGGTAAAGGACTGAACAAAAATAACAGATTATTATACATTTAAAAAAATTTCAGGAATAATAACTAAGATACAGTGAAATTCAGTTATCAGGCACTAGTCTATGTACATGTATTAACATATTTATTCCCCCCATATTTTATCTGTACTTTAGATAAGGGAAAAAGAACAGAGAAGCCAAGTACTTGCCCAAGACATTTAGTAAGTGACTGAGTGGAGCCTGGACCTTAGGTAATCAGACTCCAGATTCATGCTCTCAGTTGCTACTTTATGCTGCAAAGGGCAATGAAAAGAGTTGTGTACCTATTTAAATAGTAAAAACATCAAGTAAAGAGATAGGTAAAGGTGTAGAAACCAAGCCATGAAATTAGCAGAGATTTACACACTGTACATTTTATTAAATATCAGGCTTTATTACAATTTACTTCTAATATAAGTTTCTTATTAAAAAAAAAACAAAACAAAACATGGTTGCCTTGTAATTCTTAACCCAACAGTTTTTGGCTAACCATTTTGTTTTTACTGATTCTACACTTAATGATCACGGGCAGAAAATTAATTTCATATAATGGAACAAAGGAATTTTTCAATGGTACAACACTCAACACATATAGGAGAAATACTCACAAAGTGTGGACATGACCGCAACAGAGGATGTGATCAGAGAACATACTGCTTTTTATAGTACATTTATAATAGCTACAGACGACACTGTTAAGTCATGCACATTAAATCTTCACTCCCTACTAAAGGTTTCTACCTTACATTTGAAAATTGTCTCAAGGTTTGGCATTTAGCCAAAACTCAAAACTCCGGGAAAAATTGCTGACAAACTGGCTTCTCAGACCACCACGGAAGAGCTGTCAGCTGTAATATCCATCCTGGACTCGAGGTGGGAAGCTCCTGGGAGTCGCCTCTTCCTGTGTTTTGATCAAGTCTATAATAGCTGACAGTACCGCACAGTCTCTGGATTTAGTGTCTTTCCAGTCTACAGGATGAGGACTTTCGATCTTCTCTTGAAGAAGGGCATCTAGTTCCTTTCTTAAGTCCTAAAGTTGGAAAAATGATAAATAGTCAACAAAGGCTGATATATTCTCAAACTGTGCAACAGATAAAAGTGACTTTCTTTAGCTAGTACTGTACTTTAAAAAATTCAAGCTTTAATCACAATGATCATGTAGAATAAATGGTCTGTTAATACCTCAAAAAGTAATTTGGAAAAACTACAAATCAATTTCTCAACACAATTTTCTCTGTTGAAATAAAGCAAGAAACGTCTAATGTATCAAAACCTTGTAGCAAAACCACAAGGCCACATGCTAACTTGTATGCAAATTGAAAGAGAATTATGGAGTCAGTCACCTTAACAAGATGGGCAATTCTTGCTGGAGACTGAAATATAATCCATTCATCTACAGCAATAGTCTCCTGATCATTATCCTTCTGGATAGAAATATCACCTCCAAAGAACAAGAGACAATATGGGGAAACTTCTGTGCAGTCATACAAGTATATCTGTAACGGGAATTAAAGTACATTATTACATTCAGGGGTGCAAAAGGATCGTTACTACATGAACTCAACAATATCACCAATGTTAATCTTGTTAGTAGCTTCCTTCTAAAAGTGATAGCAACGTGTTCAGGATGGGGCTGTAATTCTTATGGCTTGCTGCCAGGTGGCTCCAAGTTGAATGTTATACTCCTGCCTGCTTGAATCACCATGGTACATGTGTGACTGCTCATGCTGCTTGATGGGACAGTCCTGCATGTTCAAGGTGGTTCGAGCAGGTGGGAATGTGTTAACTTGCTAGTAAATTATGCAGATTAATTCTGAATATTTTACATGAACCATTCTCTATTAGTTTGGAGAACATAGAGGTTTTATATTTTTGTTTTAACTTGAAATATATCACTACACTTTTGAACAAGATATTTTCTGAGTGTCAAAACAAAAATACTATAGCTGAAATTATTTTTATACATATTCAGTATACTAAAAATCATCTCATGTTCTAAAGTAGAAAATAAACAGAATCCTGCTTAATATTCTAACCTATACTTATAAAACAAATACTGCCATGACAACAAAATTCTTTATACACTATAAACTCCTATAAACTGTAAAATGCCAGGATTTGTTTTTTTTTGGGGGGGGCAGTGATACTAGAGATTAAAGCCAGGGCCTTAGAACTGAGCTACATCCCCAGTCCTTTTCTTATTTTTAGTTTTTTTTTGTGTGTGTGTGTGGGTACCGGGGGGTCGACCTCAGGACCTCGCGCACCAACAGGCACCCGTGCCGCTGAGCGATATCACCGGCCCCTTTTTCATATGTGGGTTCCAGGAGTCGAACTCGGGCCCTCGCGCTTGCAAGGCAGGCACTTACGCCGCTGAGCCATCTCACCGGCCCTTATTTTTAGTTTTGAGACAGGGTTCACTAAAGTCCCTAAATTGTCCAAGATAGGCTTAAAACTTGCAAACCTTCTGCCTCAGTCCCTTAGTATGGTGGGGTTACAGGTGTGCAGCACTACACCTGGCTTAAAATGACAGGAATTCCTTTTTTTTTTTTTCGTTTTTTGAGACAGGGTCTCATTGTGTAGTCCAGGGTGGCCTTGAAATCACTATGTAGCTCAGGCTGACCTCGAATTCACAAGAATCTCCCTGCCTCAGCCTCCCAAGTGTTGGGATTACAAGTGTCCGTCATGATGCCTGGCTCCAAAATATCAGTAAATCTTGAAAACAGGGTTTGAAAGGAAATCACGTAAACCAAATAAATGTCCTATTTTATGAAAGTACAAGGATTCATCAAAACATATTATAACATGAAAGTATAAGTTATCTGCTTAAGGAAAAAAGTTACAATTTATGTCAGAGAAAAAAATTGCTTATATTTAAAAATATACAATTACTGATAGTTCATATCCACAATAACTTCAAATGTTCACTTACACTACTTGTTCTCATCTTCAAGTGATAGATAAGCCAGTTGTAATGAAAGTCTGTTTGCTCCACATTAACAGATTTAGGATGAATAGAAACCAAGCCGTCTGTTTTTGTGTGAACTTTCACCCTTTATAAAAGTTAACATGCAGTTTGTTACAAGAAATTTTCTAAGGAATTAATTTTGTCTTTAATACTTCAAAACCTAACACAGAGGACTTAGTAAAAATCAAACAAACCACAGAATCTAAAACACAACAAAAACCTCTACAGATACGTTCATTTTTGCAAAGTATAAATTTAAGAGTTTATATTTGAAAAAGCAGAAATTTTCTTAATAATACAGGGAAAAATATCAGGTAAATGACTAAATGAGAGTACTCAATCATACAACTAATCCCTTGCAGGTGTAGTTACTCAACATACTGGAAAGTGACAGAATATTCCTTGAATATGTTAACATATATTATATCACTGAAGGATAAAGAATGAAATTAATACCTAAAATAATTATTAAGTGATTCAGACCAATAGAACAATTTAAATATTTTACTATGATAATCACAGTATTAAAAAATAGTCAATTTACAGAATAACTCCATGAAATGATCAATTTAAAAATTTCAGAGGGTATCCAGAAGAATATAAAATTAAAAACTGAGAACTTTAAAGTTTTTTTTTGTAAAGCTGATTTAAAAGAATCTATTTTTAAAATGTTTTAGTAGTCCCACACATAAATCCTCCAATTCAAAAGAGAAATATTTGGCATAAATGTATTTTGACACAATTTAGTTCAACCTTTCAATTCTCAGAGGTATTTTAAAAGTAATTTTTAAATAGTAATTTTCTGTCTTAGACGAGACCATAATAACTAATAATCCACAAATCATTAGTTGGCAAATTTTTATAGAGGACCAGATACTGTAAGTATTTTAAGCTTTAGGAGCTCTACAGTTTCTTTCACAATACCCAACCCTGCTAGAGTAGAAGGAAAACAGACAGATAACACATGACTGAATGGATATGGGCTGTGTTTCAATAAAAATTTATAAAAAAACTTTTAGACCATAGGCCAAAATTTGCTCACCCCCTACTCCAGACCAAAACAAAGCACCAATCCAAAGAAAGCTACATTTTTTTCATAAAGCCTTCCCAGGATGGCAGAGGAAGAAAATGAAGTGCTACCTGTAAAGCTAGATATAAAGGAAAAAAAAAATCTGGCAAAGTACTTTGCAACTTAAAAAAGTGGACAGTTCAAACATAATGATTAAAATTCATTTGCTTTCCCGTAATCTTACACCTTAAAATAAGGTTTCTCAACCTTAGTACTACTGACACTAACCGGGCAATTCTTAGCTGTAGGGAGCTGCCTGTACATTATGGGATGTTTAATAGTATCCCTGGCCTTTATCTAGTACAAGTGCATCACACCACCCCAGTTATGACAACCATATAAATATTACCAGGAACTGCCAAATATTTTGAGGTGGCAGAGGGGGGTTGGTCACCTTCACTGAAAACCACTGCTGTAGAACAAAGTATTGCATGTTGGTCTATCTTTGCATATATTTACAATTACAGAGAATCCAATATTTTCATTTAAAATCAGCTCAAATATTTATAGGTTACTACACAACGACTGTTTTATATGTCTACCTATAGAAATGTCATAAATACGGAATTATAAAACCATAATTTCTCGTTTACTGTTATACAACTGTTAAAAAATATTAGGAATTACTCTCTTAGGACATTATTTCTCAAAATGTGTACATATCAAAGCACTGAGCCACTATTTTAATTACCCGATATATAATTTTTTTTTTTTTTAACCCGATATATAATTCTAATCTACACTGCCTTCCAAAAGGGTGGTAGCAATTCACAAACCACTAGCCATTTTGACTTTTAGTATCTCTGTACCCTTACTAGAATCAACTTAGTTACTAGGCTGAACTATGTCTTTTCATCTCTATTTACTATCAAGGTTATTTGTACATAATTTATTAGTCATACTTTATTTCTTAAAATAGTCAAATTACAATTTTATTGAAAGAACAGTTATACAAATATCCATTTCATAAATCATAGAAAGAGAAAAAGACAGAGAGAGAAAGGCAGAAATTCTGAAACTAAATCTATTTTAATTTCTTGTCTAGGTACTGGTTTTTAATAGCTGGCTGGCTTTCCTAATATTCACACTTCTGTTTTATGAACATTCTTTGTGAATGAGTGATCAGACAGCTAACTCCAAGGATGTGTTGTACAGGAGTGATGCCTATGTTAAACAATTTACTTTCTTCTAAATGATTATGAATAAGGCCCAAATATGAGTAAGAACAAATTTAGAATAAAAGCCATGTTACAGTATAGGATTTCAAAAATTTAGAATTACATGTAATTCATAATAATCTTCAATGCTTACATTTTTCTTTTTTTACCCAAATTAAGTCGGATTTTAGCAACTTTGGGATATAAACCAGCACAGATGACAGCTTTAATTATCTTCTCATTATCTGTTGGGAATGGAAGGGTAGGAATAAAAAAAAAAAAGTAAAATGCCAAGACAATGGACAAAATGGGAAGCTATTGACACTGTGTTTCCTGGTTTACCTGAGTTTATATTAGCCTTTGGATCTTTAGGATTTCTACTGCTTACAAATCCAGCTCCAAGAAGATGCTCAGCAAACTGTCCTTTCATGTTATGCAGCATCTACGGGAGCAATGGTAACAAATAGAAGTAGAACACCTTTCACACACATAGGGGCAAAAAAGCATACACTCATGAGTAAATTTAGTTGTAAGCTTTCCCTCCTTTATGAAAACTTGCAAAACTGATGTTTTGAAAAGGTGTCAGCAAACTACAAAAACCTGTTTTTTTTTGTCAATGAAATTTTATTAGAACACAGCCACATTCATTTATCTACATGTTGTTTATGGTCTCTTGTACTAAATAGAGATAAAAGTTTATAAATGAGACTACATGGTTTGCAAGCCTAGAGTACAATCTAGTCTTTTATAGAAACAGTTTGCATACTATAAGGAAAAACCATGAGTACATAAGGATTGTTGTGTATTGAAAAGATTCACTAATGTAACTCTAAATTGCTCTTCACCCTGCTTTTTTTTTTTTTTTTTTTTTTTTGTGGGTACCAGGGGGTCGACCTCAGGACCTCGCGCGCCAGCAGGCGCCCGTGCCGCTGAGCGATATCACCGGCCCCTTTTTCATATGTGGGATCCGGGAGTCGAACTCGGGCCCTCGCGCTTGCCGGGCAGGCGCTTAAGCCGCTGAGCCATCTCACCGGCCCCTGAATTCTGAATAAGTAGAAAAACACAAAGAAAATAACCAACATCCATTTCTATTAGCAAGAATAAACTATTGTTAACACAATGGCACATAGGTTTTTTTTAAAAGAAAAATTATAATTTTAGTAAAAGTGATGCATGGCTCAGTATAAAGCTTTTAAGAAACAGAATGAAGAATCTTCCCTCATCTCAATAATCAGTAATCTCCAGAAAGAATCACTAGTTCTAGGTAAGCAAGATTACAGACATTCATTATGCATAGCTAATTAACAGAATAAGAAATGTATCCTAACAATGAGACCAGTCTTAAATAGTGTTAAGAGTTGTTTTTAAAAAAATTTTTAATCAACTTTCGTTCAACTTTAAGTTACATAGAAAAAAAAAGTGAATGGCTAGATGAATCTATATTTTTCACAATCACAACAAATATTTTCTAAAGAAATATTTGCTCAGCTTTAGGAGATTACAAAATACAAAGTTGGTCAAATGTAAGTATATATCATATCCCTTCTGTAAAGGTATAACTTGAGACTTTTCATCAAATTTTCCTATAGATGACTCTCTTGGCCACCTTCTGATTTTCATTACCATTATACTGTTCAGGATAACAATCTTTACATTCTATTCTGTATGTATAACTCTCACCACTACTTTATGTTAGTTCTGTAAATAATTTCAACTCTACTCTATTAGCTGACTCAGCATGCATTCTCCATTCCTGAAATCTTCTAATTTCTTAATAGGCAGCAATTAATTGTTAATGAGTTCTTTTGAACTCAAACGAACAATATTTCTTGGATGCTTTGATCTTTGTCCTTATACTTGAATTGGGATCTTGACACCATGTTCTCAAGTAACACTTGGATTCAGCCATCTTTTACCTATTTCTGGTTCATTTCATGTTTTCCATTTCTCTGAAAGTTCTTAGAAAATTAAGGTATCTGCTTCTGAAATATGCCAAAGCCCAAACTCTTTTTCTTTGCCCATAGTATCCTTCAGAGGCTACAGAAATGTACCCTTAACAATAAGTCCTCATGTCACTTTTCATTTTGCTAAAAAGGTATGTATTAAGAGTTTTGATTCATATATTAAGAATATACACACTGTGTATATTTAACCTTTTACTACAGATAGAACTGTACAAAATAAATACATATATGCTCTGATCTAGCATATGTAGTAATTAACTTAAAGCATTCAACATTACCTGCAGTGTGTTTGAAGACAGAAAATATTCCCAGCAATAGTCTTTCTCATATCTGAAACCACGTCGCTTAGCTTCTTCCCATCCCTATGGGACAAATGAAGAAATCTATTTATACTGTTCTCTCTAGCAGATTATGTTTTTAGTTTTATTTTAGTGCAGTTTGATCTTCAACATTCAAAAACTCAAAGAATTGTGAAATTCACAAACTAAAAAAACAAATTTCTCTTAAGTCTGATCCTTATAAGAAAACTGCCATGGGCTGGTGAGATGGCTCAGCGGCATAAGTGCTTGCCTGGCAAGCACGAGGTCCCGAGTTCAACTCCCGGTACCCACATACAATAAAAGGCCCAGTTGCTCAGCAGCATGGGCGCCTGCTGGCACGTGAGGTCCTGAGGTCAAAGCCTGGTACCCACAAAAAAATAAATAAATAAAAGAAAACTGCCATGAAACACTATAGTATTTTAGACACGTAAGCACAAGTTATTTAGTAATTGTGAATTTTATACAAAATGGCATCATACTGTACATGAAGTATCAAAAAGAACACACTGCTAAATTCAATGCTATTATATATTTTCAACTTGATAAATACATTTTTCTTAGTCGCAAAAAGAGGGAAATGGGGAAAAAAGAAGACAGATTAAATAAATCCAAGGGGAAAGAAAAAAAAAAAACAGTTTTCCATAATGCACAGTACAAAATAAAATCTAGGCCAGTGGCGGCAAACCTATAGCACACATGCCACAGTGGGCTGTTTGTTATCACCAAAAGCTCTAAAAGGTTTGCCATCACCGATATAGACTGTTGTAAAAAGGTACTTCCTCTAAAAACCAAATTACATTTAAATTTTATAAAGACTAGTAACAGTTACCCTGGATAACTGTGGCTTTTTGAAAACATCTTCCTAATCTGAATTATATGCATAATTATGAAATACGATCAAAGTGTTAAACCTGAATATAAGACTAGTGAGATTATTAATGGAGACTGTCATGAAGGTAAGACATAAAAAATATTATAAAATATAAAAAATAGTTCATTTGTTTTATTCTTATGAAACACAAATAAGGCATTTATCCTAGAAGGGTAAATATAATGAGATATTACAAAATTTAAAATGAATTAGCTATTTTTCAAATAATCACTTACTTTTAAATATTCTCAGCAATTTATTCCTCGTATGTGTCATACAGATGTTTTTAAAGGTTACATATGTTCCTATCCTATTATCAGTTTTTCTTTTTATGTGGGTACTGGGGGTCGACCTCAGGACCTTGCGCGCCAGCAGGCGCCCGTGCTGCTGAGCGATATCACCGGCCCTTTTTTCCTACGTGAGTTCCAGGAGTCGAACTCAGGACCTCACGCTTGCCAGGCAGGCGCTTATGCTGCTGAGCCATCTCACCAGCCCTATTATCAGTTTTTCAACTGAATCATCTGTCAAAATCTAGAGCAAGAATTTTTTTTTTAATACCTCAAATGCATTCACAACTGTCAGGTGATCACTTCTAGTTTCCTTTGCTAATTCCTTTCTTCTTGCATCTGCAATCTTTTCTTTTCCCTAAAAAAAAAAAAAAAGGACAAAGGCAATTTAAACTTTGACACTAAAATAAAAATATTCTAATTAAAAAGCTAATAAAAATGTACTAATAAAATTTTTTAAAAAGTATGTAAAGCAACAACTACTTTTAGCATCTAAATATGCTTAGCTTATACATTCCTATTTCTTACCAATGGAATGACAAAAGGATCTTTGAAGCTGAGACTAGCAGCGATAGTGAGTACTGGGTCTAAGCAACAGAAAAGAGCTCCAAAAAGAATCATTTTCCCAATATGTGGCTCAACTGGTAATCGTGCTAAGTGGACTCCAAGAGGTGTCAATTCTTCTTGTTTATCCAAAGCATTCTGTAAAGAAAGATTATTTTTAAGACAAGCATGGTAAAGCATTACGATTAAAGCTATTTTAGTTTATTTAAGAAAGACAACTAGTCACTACTCATTTTCTTTTTTTTTTTATATGCAGGTACCGGGAGTCGAACTCAGGACCTCACATTTGCCAGGCAGGCACTTACGCCGCTGAGCTATATCACCGGCCCGCTACTCATTTTCTTAAACCCAAATGCTGGAATAGTTTAATCTTCAACTGCTATTTCGTTTTCCCTTATTGTTCTGCTGTAGTTTTTTTCCATCAAAAAATAAATTCTGATGTTATCAAAGGTTAAAAACATTTAAGCAGCCGGGCATGGTGGCGCATGCCTGTAATCCCAGCACTTGGGAGGCTGAGGCAAGAGAATTGCTCTGAGTTCGAGGCCAGCCTGAAGTAAACAGAGAGACCCTGTCTCAAAACAAAAAAAGAAAAAATAAAATTAATCCACAACTTGGCATAATTGGAAATGTTAGAAGAGAAATAAATTAGTAAACCTTTAGTCGAAATCAACCAACAAACACAAAAACATAAGAGTTGCAGAAAGGACAAAAACAAGAACATACAGTGATAGTTTGGTGAAACACACAAACCCCAGATTTTACTCCTTTAGGTGCAATGAGACAGGAAGACAAAAGAAAAAGGATGTGTCTAGAATCCTGGGAATTGGAAATGACTTGTACTCTGGATCCCTTGGTAAGCTGGTCCAAAGACAGCCCTGAGTACCGCTCAACAAGCAAGTGGCTTGAAGATACCAAGGAATAAGTAAAAGATCTGTAAAAATTACAAAGCTAGGATCAGGGGAAGGGTGGAGATTGAGGTTGGTGTCTCTTTTCCTGGCAGAAACAACATACATCCTCTCTGGAAGAAATTATCATCCCAGCTTTTACATTTTTATCTACAAATAATTTTGTAAACAGAATTTCAGTACACAATTAAATTAACTAGGCACATAAGAAAATACAACAAAGAAATAATTTTTTAAAGCCATAAACATCCATTAGATATAAATTTCTAAACATCATGATCTTACAAAAACTCAAAGAGAATAAAATTATAATGCTCGATTAGTTCGTGAGCCTACCATAATCTTTTTTTTTTGGGAACCGGAAATCAAACTCAGGACCCGCACTTGCCAGGCAGGTGCTGTGCCACTGAGGTATATTCCCAGCCCTAAGCCTACCACAATCTTGATACCTAACTTGGACAGGGACATTTGAAGAAAACTACTAAACAGTTTACACATTAAAAAGACAAAATAATGTAATGCCAAACTGAATCCAAGTAGCTGGGTTTATTTCAGGAATTACACTGGTTTAACATTTGAAATATCATTGTAATTCAATACAACAACAACAAAATCACAAACAGAAAAACTCTACATGTAGGTATTAGATGATACATCATGTTCTACTACGTAAGGCATAAACACGTCAAATTGCCCCAAATTGATAATTAAGGCAATGTGACACCAGCTCAGGATAAGAATAGACCAATATGCAATCCATAGACACTTTGTCAAAGGGTGCAGCAGAAGGAAGGATGAATTTTTCTGTGGTAGTGATGGAGAACCTTTTAGATCTCTCAATGATAAACAGCCCACTGCGGCACACGTGCCACAGGCTCACCACCACTGTTCTACAGTATTCCGTCGATCAGGTCCACGTATATAAAAGCTTAAGACTCCTATCTTACTACACACACACACATACACACACAACACAAACATAGATGGATTACATAGCTAAATGTGAAAGACAAAATAATAAAGTTTAAAAAATAAAACTTCGTGATCCCAGAGTATGCAGACTTCTTATGGGGCAAAAAACAGTAACTTTTAAAACTAATATATCTGACAGCATTAAAACACTTTGTTCATTAGAAACTATTAAAAAGAGCAAAGAAGAAAATATAGACATACACAATAAACAACTGATAAAAGGCTTTGATCAAGAGTTCATAAGAAGTATATAACGATCTACAACCTAACAGGAAAAACAGGCATCAATAATATATGGCAAAGATTTCCAAATAAGCAATTAACATGAAAAGCTGCTCACAAATTGAATGACAGTCATGGAAATGCAAACTAAATAAAAAATTAAAATATATAGATGCCTACCATCATGATTAGAATAAGGCTGATAATACTAAGGGTTAGTGAAGCTATAGAGTAATAATACAGTTTTACTTAGAACTCTGACCAACCATGTATACCTAATGACCCAGTGAATTCACAAATATATTTAATTCACGATTAAGTATATACCACTGAGATACAAGTGAACTTGTGCACCAGGAAACACTGAATATTGAAAAATATTCATACCAATGCTATACAGTAGCCCAAAACAGTAAATAAAAATATCTTTCAGTACTTATATAATAAAATATGGTGAAGAAAGCAAATGAGCTTCTGTATATACAAAAGCAACAAGGCAGAAGAATCTCACGTTAACTGAAAGAAAAAAGAATGCTGCTCCTCCCACCTACAAAGAAAAAAATCCCACATCCTTTATGAGTTTGTATAAAGTTCACAAAATTGGCAAAATTGAACAAGTCTTTACAGTCATGCCTATCTGTATGACATAACAAGTGAAAGATTACCAACAGTCACGACAGAAATTATGATAGAGGTTATCTTTAGGATTAAGGGTCACGGGAGGAACTGAAAGAGCACATGAAGCGGGCTTTTTGAATGTGTTCTTCACCTAAGTAATTATTACACAATGCTTACTTTGTCAGAAAGCCTCAAGTGGTGTATTTTTATTCTCACTTTTCCTGGATGTGCATGCTGTATTTCAAAATAGAAAGTACTTTTAAAAAACTGTGGGGGGGCCGGTGAGATGGCTCAGCGGCGTAAGCGCCTGCCTGGCAAGCACAAGGGCCCGAGTTCGACTCCCGGAACCTACATACGAAAAAAGGGCCGGTGATATTGCTCAGTGGCACGGGCGCCTGCTGGCGCGCGAGATCCTGAGGTCAACCCCCGGTACCCACAAAAAAACAAAAACAAAAACAAAAAAACTGTGGGTCTCGGTCTGGTGAGATAGCTCAGTGCCATAAGCGCCTGCCTGGCAAGCGCGAGGTGCTGAGTTCAACGCCTGGTACCCACATTTAAAAAAAAAAAAATTGTGGGTCTCATCCCTCATGTTGGCAAGCATTCGCCGCCCTGGTCATGTACTACCTGCAAATGACTAAGACTTGCTCTTTCATTCAGTTAGGAGACAGGAAATCACCCCACTTGGGCCTCATAGTCCACATGTGTCCTCTGGTTGTCTGTCTATACTATAAACAAAATTGTCTGTCTATACTATAAACAAACTGATTCTCTGTTCATCATCTACCTCTCCAGAATGACACTGTATTAGCTAAAAGTCTGGCTGGGAAGAGAGATCAATAGTAAAACCTCACTACTTCCTGAATTCCAGTGATCTCACTAAATCTAATCCAAATTCCAGGAGAGACGGTTAGATAATTTACAATGTTTTTTCATTTAAACAGCTTATTATATTAGAAGGTATGTTCCAGTATGTCTACATCATCAAAACTGGATGGCCCCCCAAAATACCTGTGAAATATTTAAAACACACCTTTGACTAACTCTAACCCAACCCTAACCAACAGAACTTATAAAAAAGAGAAATGTTCTTCTGTGCTGTCCAGTAAGGCAGGCATATGTGTTACTGTGCATCTGAAATGTGTGATTAGAACTGAGATACTGAATTTTTAACTTAATTCAGTTTAACTTGCTACATAATGGCTGCAGGTATAGTGCACAGTAGATCTCTAACTTCTGTAATTTTCTCTTTACTGTGGGCATTAACTCACAACCAGTCCCGTTCCTCTCTTAATATGGTCTTACACAAGAGTGACCGCCTAAGTGGTCATTTAAAATTGAAACTGGTATCTTAAAACAAAAATCACAGGTTGAGGACTTAAGCATTTTGGTTTGTTTTTTTTTTGGTGGGTACCAGGGGTTGACCTCAGGATCTCGTGTGCCAGCAGGCGCCTGTGCCGCTGAGCGATATCACCGGTCCTTTTTTTTTGTTATGTGGGTACCGGGAGTCGAACTCAGGCCCTCGCGCTTGCCAGGCAGGCGCTTACACCGCTGAGCCATCTCACCGGCCCTTAAGCATTTTGGACAATGGCCATTTTGTTAGTATTCCTTCAAAAGAAATTTGAGAGTTGCCTTTATAAAATAGCTATACTATCATTAATTTACCTGAATTTGACAAAAACATTGACAGGAAGAGTAGACTAAGCCAAGTTTATTTCAAGAATATATATGAAAACCAGCAACTAAAAAATTAAAAATTTCACATATTTTAAATTAGGCTTGCAATGAAAAAAAAAAAAAAAAGTATAGAAAAAGCCTAATCCTAAAAGAACATGTCAAATGTATGGTTTTATAACTTCCTAATTCATACCTCATATACTAAGCTAAGTCTAATAGTAAATCAAATTTGATACTTTAACATTTATTGATCTACTGACTTACATGTTTTAATACTCTATGCTGGAATAAAAAAAAAAAGTAGGGAGATCCCTCAAAAACTGAAACTAGGGCCGGTGAGATGGCTCAGTGGCGTAAGCGCCTGCTTGGCAAGCGCGAGGGCCCGAGTTCGACTCCCGGAACCCACATACGAAAAAGGGGCCGGTGATATCGCTCAGCGGCACGGGCGCCTGCTGGCGCGCGAGGTCCTGAGGTCAACCCCTGGTACCCACCAAAAAAAAAAAAAAAAAAATACTGAAAGTAGAAATTCCATTTGACCTAGCTATTTCCCTTCTAGGTATCTTGCTGAAAGCGTTGAAGGTATCATATTACAGTGATACATGCATATCCATGTTTATAGCAGCACAATTTATAATAGCTAGATCTTAAAAGCAGCCTATATGTACATCAACGGGCGAATGGATAAAGAAAATGTGGTGTTTACACATGATGGAGTACTACTCTGTCATAAGAAAGATAAACAAGTCATTTGTAGAGAAATGGGTGTACCTTGAGACCACAATATTGAGTAAAATAAATCAGACAAACAAGCTTAAATATTGCATGGTTTCTCTTACATGAAAAGCCCAAAATATAAAGAGCAAAATAAAAGATAGATAATAGAAAGTAGGGAGCTAGATCTTTCTCACACTGGAAAATCACGAGATGGATGTAGAGGAAAGTAGGGAGGGAAAGGAGATGAAAGAAGGAATTATGATGTGTATGTACACATCTAACTCCACACAAAGAGTGTAAATATTATGTACTGTAAACATGTACTACTAAAAAAAAATATCAAACTTGCCAGTTCCATCAGATGTCTTATGGAGAGCAACACAGCTTCATTTGATGGTGGATCCATTAACCTACTCAGAAAATAAGCAATTCCACCTAGCCTTAAAATCTGTGAGGAAGACAAGATAATTAAACATACATAATATATTGACACAACAATTTAAACCAGCAGACTGATGAATGATTTTCAAGTTAGTTATTTTATCAAATAAATTAAAATTATATCCATGACTCTATAAAGCATATTTAAAGTCCAATATAATACTATCTACCAGGAACTCTTGAAAAGTAGCTGGTTAAAACCTCAAAAGTTTATTACCGATTATCTTCAAAATAAGGCTTAATATATCAAAATATGTAGGATGCTAAAAATGCTACGTAGTTTCTAACAAGGGATAAATCTTAAGATGTAATATCAGTAGCTAACATTTACTGAACACTCACTATGTGTCATACACAGTTCTAAGAATTCATACGAAGTTAGATTAACTGTCTAATGTTTCAGGGAGGATGTGGGGTTCAGATATAGGAAGCCTGGCTCCAGAACAGCACATAATTATACACTATTTAACACACATCTGAAGGAAGGTAAAACAGTTTGCTGAGACATGATAAAAAGTTCTTGTAGATTAATACAGTAGTTTCTTCTATAAAAGATGTTGGAAATTAGAATATTACCTCCCATTTAGATTCTTCATTCTCCCACCTAATTTACCTTTATTTGCAAACAAAGTTCTTCCAAAGGAGTTCTCAAAATTTCTGGTAGTTGATAGTCATCTAGAAGACTTGCTCTAAGACCATTGTACAGATGATAGCAATGACCAGGTTGAACTCTTTAAAAAGAAAGGAAAAAACCCCAAAAGCGTTATCAATGACTTTACAGAATTCCAGAGAAGAGAGTAAGAAGGGACAGTAGCCAATATCTATTTCTTACAAGCCACATAACTGTTTCACATAATTAGTATTTCATTTCTATGAATTTTATTTCCTTCTTCCCACTTGTTCTGGAAAACCCTAAAGCCTCTTTCCCAATGTGTCAGTTTGGGTATTTTTTCGGTTTTTTTTTTTTTTTTTTTTTTTGACCCCTTTTTTCTTTTTTAAATCAGTATGCTATATTGTACATATTTATGAGGTACAGTGTGACATTTAAATACACGTATACAATGGCTCAGCGGCTTACGCGCCTGCCCGGCAAGCGCGAGGGCCCGAGTTCGACTCCCGGAACCCACGTACGAAAAAGGGGCCGGTGATATCGCTTAGCGGCACGGGCGCCTGCTGGCGCGCGAGGTCCTGAGGTCGACCCCCCGGTACCCACAAAAATAAATAAATAAATAAATAAATACATGTATACAATGTGTATTGATCAAATCATGGTAATTGGCATTTCTGTTTCCTTAATACTTTGAAGCCTTCAAGTGCACTCTCTTCAAGTGCCTCTCTTACGCTTTTCATAAAATATGTAATGCTTTACTGTGAACTAGTCAACCTACTGTGCTACAGAACATTAGAACTTATTCCGCCTACCTAGTTGCATTTTGATATCATATGCCAGTTTCTTTAATAAAGAAATACAAGATTCCTTAGCCCTGCCAATACGCTCAGTAGGAGCACTCTACTCAGGTGAAGATGAAGACTTATAAACTCAAATGTGCCCGTGGATACATGCCATTATGTTGGCCTATGTCATTTAAAAAGATTTTAAGCACCTTTTATTTAGTGACCTCTCAGAGGGACACTAGAAATTTCAGTTTCATGTTGGCAACTAGTGATATGAGTGATTCCATTTTTCCAGTAACATTAAAGTCAGATGTGAAATGACAGTAATTCATGCATTATTCAAGCAGAGTATTTCTAGTCTTTTGCTGCTATAAGAAAACAAATTCTAAAAATTTTCACAGCAGGTCTACGTAGAACCATCATTAACTGTATAATGTATCTCTCTAGAAATCAAAAATACTTCCACTGAGGAACATGTGGTTGCCTCCAAAATTATGTCAGGCTCATTAGGCTTTGCTAAAGGAATGACCAAGCCAAAACATCAATTGCACAATCTTAATAAATCACCTGGAAATCAACTCATTCTGGGTAACCTGTGAAGATCATGCCAGTGGATCAGAGCTTTACAGATAGAGTGCAAACTCAGAGGGATAACAAAATGGTTAGTAAAGCTTTCATTCAACTATCTTTCTCTTAAATAGGTCATTATCTGAAAATTAATGGAATTTTTTTCTGCCTGTCAGAGACAAAAGAAAAACTCTGTTGCAGCTCCAGATATGATTCTATTATTCACATGAATAAGAGTGTGAAGTATGCATTAAAAGGAGTTCAAAGCAAATACTCTGTATTTTTTCTTAATGAAGAGATTCTTATGCTACTACCACATCAATGAAAATAAAAGTACTTTCCTGTGGTTTTTTTTTTTTTTTTTTTGTGGGTACCGGGGGGTCGACCTCAGGAACTCGCGCACCAGCAGGCGCCCGTGCCGCTGAGCGATATCACCGGCCCCTTTTCCGTATGTGGGATCCGGGAGTCGAACTCGGGGCCTCGCGCTTGCAAGGCAGGCGCTTACGCCGCTGAGCCATTTCACCGGCCCCCTTTCCTGTGTTTATGTTGGTAATAACTGGTGAAAAATCAAATGGCTAACAAGTACACTGACTAGGAACCCAGCTGTGGAGATAGATTGCCTGGATTCAAATTCTGGCTCTACTTCTACAAAACCTTGTGACACCAGATTATTTCTTTGTATATTCATTTTCTTCCTTTTTTTTTATGTGGGTACCAGGGGTTGAACTCAGGATCTCGCACTTGCCAGCAGGCGCTTGTGCCACTGAGCGATATCACCGGCCCTTTTTTCCTTTTTTATGTGGGTACTAGGAGTCAAACTCAGGACCTCGTGCTTGCCAGGCAGGTGCTTATGCCGTTGAGCTATCTCACCAGGCCTGCATATTCATTGTCTTACTCTGAAAGTGGTGATGATAACCTACTTACCTCATCACATGGCAGTGAGGACTACACAAAGTTAATACATGTAAAGGATTAGGCGATGATCTAACATGCAAATAGCATGAGCTATTATTAAGTAATACACATTTTAAAAAAAGAATGGAAAAATCATCAGTAACATAAAGAATCTTAATTTAAATGAACTAAAAAACCAGAGATAAAACATTTACAAATTAGAAAATGTGGCAGATACTTTCTCAAATACTGTAAACTATAACAATTTTCCCATTTAAAATTGTGCTGTATTAATTGTGCTGTATTAATATGAAACGTAACTCTTAATAAACAATATTTTTAAATCACAGTGACATATTCTGCTACAGGAAAAGTTCTGTGGGGTTCTAAATGCTTTGGACAAAGGTCCCATCTTACCTTCCAGCTCGACCTTTCCTCTGTTTGGCGTTGGCTTTACTAACCCATTCAGCAGACATTGTACTGATGTTGTTCTGAGTATCAAAGTGTGTCTCTTTAATTTTTCCTCCATCTATCACAAAAACTACATCATCTATGGTAATACTGTTTGGAAAACATATATATAAAATATTAGAAACACATTGAATCACTATTAGCCTGTAGCAAGTGCGTCTATAGATAGTTTTTAGAGCATTTCTACCATTTTACCACTCTTCTCACATTTATCAGCACTACAGGGCAAGCAACTAATGGAAGGCAGCATCGGTAGCTACAGCGGCAGCACAGTGCTAATTCTGCAGGCCGTGTACTAAACTCTTACTTGCCCACAGTCAAACTTTGTAGCTTTCCCATTATTTTTTTAATAATAATTATGTGGGCCCCCCAAGTGCCATGGTTTAATATCAGCTTCTATAAAATGATCTGTTCAGTGACTAAACTATATATAGCACCTTAAGGGTACAGAATAGTTTAAAGTGCTATGTATAACTAATTTTAAATAATATCACCAACTGGAGACCAGGCAACGAGGATCAAACTGGCCTCAGTTCCCAGGCTTCTTTACAAAAACGTTGGGGAAAAAAAAAAAAAAAAAAAAAAAAAAAAAAACACTTAAAAGGCCATGTTGATGAAAAGGGCTAAAAGAGCAGTACAGGTTGAAAGAAACAAAACCAAAAAATAAAGCTATGGTTACTACCATGACTAAATTCAAGACTTAAGAAACTGCAAGCATCTTGTACAGAAAAAAGATAAGTTATACTAATAATCTACAGGGCTTGAAACTTCTGTACATATCAATAATTTACAAGTAAAACTATTTTTACCTAGTCTCAGCGATGTTGGTGGCAATTACTATTTTCCGAACACCAGGAGGAGTTCTTTTAAATACCTGTAAGAATGAATACATCAAAATCCTAAGTATACACTAATTTCTGGTACCTTATTATTGTAATTACTTCAGATTCCATTCATTTTTAGCACTCTGTTCAATCATTAATGTATGTTACCTATTATTTAGTTATATTTATAAAATAAATATACATCATTATAAAATTCTTTTTTGGTAAATCAGTTCCTACAGATTTGAAATCTGTAAGATTTCAAATAAAATATTTGAATTTATAGCATATAGTACAACAAAAGTAGGAGGTACAGAAAAAGAAGTTTAAGGATTAGAACTGTTAGGTAAAACCTACAAAGGTAAGGACACCAATGTCCAACGCATCAAAATGGATGTCAGCTGGTTGTGCCATTATATAATTTGCAATTACACTGGAGTAATAAAAAAAAAACAGCCCTTCAAATACTGAACCCTACAAATAATACTGTCTACCCCTGATGATGCAACCAAAGATGGAAGACATGTAGTCAAGTACCACTGGCTACAATGCCAAAAAACTGCATACACCTACCCACTCATTTATAAAAATAATAATCAAAGAAGAAAAATGTTTCCTAGTCAGGTCACATACATTCCAGCAAAAGAATATATACTTTACTAGGTTTGGGAGTAAAGACTGAAGTACCTACACACTAAATATTCTTCTTTCCAGTCTTTGGGATCGAAAGTTCATTCTTTCCCCCTCTCTTCCCTCACATACAGACTCTATATCTCATTAGATTGGCTGAGTCTTAACTGGGACTACAGTGGTAACAAACAGAGTAGACAGTCTTTTTTTCTTGCAAAAAGAGGTGGAGAAACTAGGAGGAAAAAATTATAGATTTTCTGGTGCATTTAAATTTACTAGGGTCTGAAAACAATGTAGTACAGAAAATTACCTTTCAAGAATGAAGTGCTCATTCTAATTAGGGAAATCCCTGTATCTCACACAGCCAAAACACAAATGCATTATTAATGAACAGGAAATCTCATACTTGCTAATACACTAAGTGCAAAACAAAAATTTCAAACTTAAAGCTGTAGTATATTATAGATGATTAATTTCTAGGTTGAAAGATTTTTAGTGATATTCATATATCTTTTTCTTTTGTTCAGGAAACCCAAATAAGCTATTGGTGAAACCAATTCTTTAAACTTCTCCCTGATGTTGACAGAACTAATTTGATTTCTGGATTACCTTTTGTTAGTCGACTTTTTGTGCCGTCACCCCTGAAGCACCATTTGTTAAGATACTCAAGGAAGCATTTTTTTCATATGGATTACTGTGAAAATGCTTCTTTAAAAAAAATTAAAACACAAAAACCAGTCCTTAAAATGTGCTTCAGTTTGAAAGAAAACAAATACATTTAACAACATACCTGTGTTTGATTTACTGTAGGCATCAATGAATGTAATGGTATAATGATAAATTTATCTGAAAATTTAAAAATAAGCTTTAAGGAGATGCACAAAAGGCCTATTAAACATACACAGAACAACAAATTCAGATGATGAACTATATGATTCTTAATTTATATTTCTACATATAATCAAACTGACTTAATTCTTTATATTTTTTTCTGACTGCCTCAGCAAGTTTCAGTGGACTTTTTAAAATTTATTTTACACTGATAAACATTTTGTCCAAATTCCTGAAGAATGCTCAAAAGTTGGGAGTAGGACAGGTGCAGTGGTGCAGGCCTGCAATACTAGCTACACAGGATGATGAGGCAAAGGGGTTGCAAGTTTGAAACCAGCCTGGGCAACTTAGTGAGACCATGTCTCAAAATAAAAAATAAAAAGAGCTGGGGGTGTGGTTCTATGGTGGAGCATTTGCCTAGCGGGCACAAGGCCCTGGATTTAATCCCCAGTATTGCAAACTAAACAACAACAACAGCAAAAACAAAAAAGTCAAGAGTAATCTTTTCTAACTCCATCCCAAACACTAACTAAACTCCTGGTGGGTAAAAAAAAAATGAAAAATTCCAAATGCCAACATTTTAACTTTAAGGCTCAATTTTATTATGTAAATTTAGGAAAGTGGTAAAATATTCTCTTCATAACGCTAAGTAAAGAGCTTCGCTACATACCCAGCACATTCATTTGTGACTTAGAACTTTAGAACAGAACTGACTTCTTAAAGAAGAAGAAAACAAGGAAAAATGAAAGGAAAGGAAAGCAAAGCAATATGGACTTAAAATACCAAATTTCTACATTGCGGAAGCCTCAGAAGCAACACTTCAAGTTACAGAAGAAAAACAAACTACATCATTCAAATCTCTCTTGAAATTGTAATAAAATACACTGACATAATACCTGATTTAAACATCACTTGTGACATCAAAAGATCATGTAAAGTACTGATATTGTCCCAGCCTGGCAGAAAGACCAGTATTGCACCCTCCTATACAGAAAGGAAATAGCCATTACAAAAGATCACATCAACAAAACACACTAACGGTAAAATTCTGTGCAAATTAAGTCTTCATTAAAATGATACTAGCTCTGGATAATGTAATTACTACCTTAAAAATACAAGCTAACTTTTAAAAATAAGATTTACAATCCAGAAATTTCATTTGTTTAGTCCCTTCTTTAAATAAGTACCCAAACACCTTGCTATATTGAGACTATTTCTAAAAACAGCTCCTTCTACAGCCTATTTTTTAAAAGCATTTAAGAAAATTATTTTTCATGGGCTTGGCATATTAATAAAATTAAAATCATGTTACTTGAAGGAAAAAAACCAAAATCAAAACTAACCTCTTCTTCCAAAACAATGTACCGGATTAGGGCAGCAATCAAATTCAGATCAACTTTATCATCATCCATCATTTCCAAAACAGCTACAGTATTTGCAGAGTACCTATCAAAATTACATATAAAGTCATGAAAAATCTCATAAAGTTTCTTTTGGTTTAATCTGCTACAACAGCTTACAATGAAATCAATCTGTAAATGGAGAAACATTAAGGATAGGAGAGAATTACTGTGGTAATAAATGTTTACAAGTCTAATCATCAGTGTTTAGCTGACCCTCTTCTTCAAGTATGTACAAAATTGAGGAGTCAACCCCAACTTTTCTTTTAATCATTCAGCACCATGTTCTCACCTTCAACACAAACTAACCTTCTTCGCAGTTCCCTCACATAATCTGGCCAGCGTTCTTTATAGACTGCTTCTTTTTCTTCTTTTTCTGGTCTATTTACATGCCCTTGCATGAAACTCCTCTTAAATTGGGATCTGTGTTCCTTTTGTTCTGGAATATATCTAAAATAAAAAGTTTCATTAAGTATCTTCACATTTTTGAAACTCTGGTTTTACCTAATGTCTGTGACTTCTTAGGTTGAGGATTTTTAAAAAGACTCTTAAAAACATTTTCACCGAGCTTCCCACTGAATGCTGGTTAAATCTTATTCTTCTTTACTGAAGTATACAAAACTTTAGACCATCTTTAGCTGTCAAAAAGTACAATTAACTTTTACCTTCAATTTTAAGTTCATTTGAAAACAAAAGTTAACATTAATATAAATTCTTTTTTTTTTTTTTATTTTAAAGAGAAGAAAAAACAAAACAAATCAAAAGAAGAACAAATTTTCAAACCAACATAATAGGAGGGTAACAATGGTTAATACATTACGTATTACTATCTTTAAGTTAGCTATTCAGGACACCAGACATTACATTAATATAAATTCTAAGTACCATTAGTAACTGTCTAGTAGAAAGACTCAGACTTTAAAAAGTTTTCCAAACCTAATTACACTTAAGAATCTGCTGGGACACTTGTAAAATACAGATTAGTAAATCATATCCCTTTTGATTTGGATTCAGATCTGTTACATTAAGAATTCTAATTAGTTACCCCAGGAAACTCAAACGGTGTACCCACATACATTGGTTCCTTGGCTCACAAAGTTAATTCTGCGACTCTGGTCGAAAACCAAATTGGATGAGAACCAAATCAAATTCAATGGTTAGGTTCAATGCTGACCTTATGGGGAAATCTGATTCAGTTCTCGTCCAATTTGGTTGTGACCAGAATTTCTGAATTAAGTTCGTGAACCAAGGTACCACTGTACCTATAGACCCATGCTAGAAAACTATGTACTTCTGCTCATAGTTACAGCTAATGGCAGATACAGAATCAGCATTCAAGTATTTGTGTGTCGGTCTACCACTCTAAGAATTCTTCCCTTCCGTTGTGCATTGTGAGGAGCACGAGGAATGGAGAGGAGAAACAAAGAAAACTTAATCTACACTTTAACTGAGATCCCGAGTTAACCTAGAGGTCAGCATCTAGATGCAATGGGAAGGGTGGGTGGAGCAGGTGCTTTGGAGTCAGACAGAACCCAAGTGATATCCTTGCTCTGTCAGTGACTAGCTATATGACCTCACACAAAGTATTAAACTTCTAGCTATTTGTCTTGTTTGAACAATTGATGTTCTTTAATAGTAGTGTGGCCTGAGAATTGAAAAGACGTAGTGATAAAGTAGAACATAGTGCCTGATAAACAGTGTTAATCCCCTTCCTATTCAGGATAGTACCTGTGACCCGGATTCCCCTGAGTCTTGGACATATAGAGATACCGACCTGAAGTCAGGCAACTTGAGACAGAGATTGGACCCAAACAGTTGGCTTCTTCTCCAACAATTCCGAAAAACCAAGGTAACACCTTGAACCATCCCCTAGGCACCTGTGCCTAACCCCTCCCTATCATCTCACACTACTCCTGGTCTGGCCATTGTGTTTCTTCCCTCCTACTTCCCTGCTGTACAGCTCTTCTTCAGGGAAAACGACAGCTGAGGACTTCGCACGGAAAGCTCTGACTATGGACCAGTCTCTGTCGATTCTCCTCCTAAAGCTATCCACACATGCTGTTCTCCTTGCTTCAAGAGATTCCTCAGCTATATAGTACCTTACCTATCTTTTTGGAAGTATAAGAAAGCAATTTATCATCATGCAACTTTATAGATTACTGGTCCTTAAAAGTTAATTTTTGTTATCATCAAGCTGTTGCCTATTATTTTCTTACGAAGTGCCAAATGCACCAATAAGAAGTGAAGCGCATGGTAGAAAGTGGAAATGGGGAGGGAGCACACAGAAAATGTATGACCACTGATGATAAAATCAAGGCACAGAAGACAATAACATCCTGTCTCTCTATTAGCATGTTCTGCCCTCTCTGAAATATACATCCTCCTCCTTCATACTTTCATTGCTTTCTGGACTTGCCCAGTATTTCATTTCCCATACACACTATTTTCCCCAGACTTTTAGACAACAGCTTACATATCTGTCTGTCTAAATTCTAAGGGTATACACCAACTCTTTGCTTTGTCAGGGAACCTAGCACAGTGCAAGGCACAGAATAAACCTTAATAAACATTTGTTAAATAAAATGTCCAGTCAAAATTCAAATGGTTTTTAACCATGTAGAATAAGCTGTGGATCTTTGCTCTCATTTTGCCATTATCACTCTGTTTTTTTCATTTAGTAAGTGACTTTTATTATTAAATATCTCTTCATTAGTGTCTCATCCAGCATTTATTCAAATGTTTGCTATAGGTCAGGCACTGTGCTAAGTACTAGTTACTGAGATGACCAAGACAAAATCTTTGACTTTTAAAATTTTAAAGTGTAGTTCAAAAGCAAAAATAAATATACTATATGAAAAGGTAACCAAGTTTACAGATGAAGGAAAAGGTGGCAAATAGAAGTCTAAAATGAGAAAATGTAGCAAAGTACTAAGTCATGAATAAAAGGACATGGGCCTGGCATTGGGGAGTGGTGCAATTAAATGGGCAAGCCATGGATTCATGACAGGGAAATGATGCTGAAAAACATAGAATGAAGGCAGACTAAGGCTCTGGGGTTGACCAGCTAAAGAACTTGGGGGCTCTGCTTTCCTAGTCTTTTTTTCATCACGAAATACAAATATAATTTTGTACAGCCCAGAAAGCTAAAAGCCAGTGGCCAGAAGGTTGAGTGGATCAATAACTTGGAGAGCTAATGAGATACTTTGCTATCTGACATGTAAAAACTTACGAGGCTCTTTAAACGAATTTCCAAAGGGACATGTCATATGCAAGGGGCTTGCTTGGGGTGGGAGGGAGAGCTTATGTGATCATATTTGTTGTAGAACAGTACACACCAGAATACCAAAAAAGGAACCATTATATTAACAAAGGACAGATGATAAAAAGCTTTAGTGAAAGAATGAGAAGGAATATTCAAGGGTAAAGCTTTTAGAGTTTGGGTTGTTCAGATAAAGTACAAAATGACTTGGAGTAATTTAGCTACTGAGCATGGAAAGAGCATTAGCATACCTGGGACTTAATCACTTGATAAGTACGTATTAGCTTTTTAAATTTACGGTATTGAAAACTGGATGGAAGATTATCATCATTATTTATTATAAGACATACTTAGCAAGGCACACTGTTTTGGTGGGAAATTGGTAGGGTCAAATAAAGAAATGACTTTGGCTTAAAAAATGTCAGGTTCAAGGTGTCCATAATATTAGAATGCTGCTGAGTAGAAAACAGCATTCAGGAAGAGCTTCAGTCCTGAAGCCACAATGCTAAGAGCCGTAAAAACATAGAACTATGGTCCTAAAAAATAGGCATGGTTACAGAATGAACACAAAAAATTGACAAGACTGATAATCACAGGGTAAATCATATTTAAAAGGTGGGCAATGGATGCCAGCCAAGGAGAATAAAAAACAGGTAGGAAAATAATAACAAAACACCAAAGAGGTCCCCAATCTTTTCTGACCAAGGATCTCCAAAAACTAGTGATTTCTGGAAATGAACCCAAACTCTGTAACGTAATTAAGTATGGAACATGAATGGGCCATCTGGATTTTTTTTTAAACACCAGGCAATTTTAATGTGTAGCCACATTTGAAAATCCCTGGATCCATGGAAAAATAATGTTTTAGAAGGAAGTGGTCAATGTCAAGTTTCTGAGGCTAACGAAGTATGACAGAAGTGATATATTTGCAGCTTTTATTTCCTAATGGCCACTTACCTTATTTTTTCAATTATATCTTCCAAAAGATATTCTACAACCGGAAAAGTAAAACCAGGTATATGTATCATTGGACAGTTACCTGTCATAGCAGAAAAAACATAAACATTAATCTGTATTCAAATGTTGAAAAAAAAAACCAACATATTGCAAATAGGAAAGTGACTCTATTAATATTCCTAACTTCAGAAAATGGTCCTGTAGTTCTCTACTTTCCTAAATCTAGGTTTAACTAAAGGCAGCAATCTAGTCCTCACTCAATATTTTACTTCTGTACTCACAAACTATATACACGTCAATTCTACAAAATAACGTAACACTATGAAAGACTAGAGCCAATTTCAGTTGAATTCAAAACCTACTGGATATCTACTTTGTTTTCAACATTAGCCAAAATGGTGCTGCATGAGAATCCAAGTCGTACTGCAACTGGCCTCACCCTTGGTGGCATCTAGAATTTGGGGAGTGAGAGGGTATTCAAAACAAGACTTAATCAAATATTAACTCAATACTACTTCAAAATGACCAGTTTTAAAAAAAATCACCTCGATACTCTCATTTAAATGCCATTTATACTTCATAACAAGCAACACACACAATATGTAAAGGCCAAGATAGTATCGGAAGTCAAAGCATCATCCGTGCTACCACTGCTCTGCCCCTGACCTGTGTAAGTCTGAGCAAGACACTCAATGTTAGTTCTAGGCATCTAATAAATTTTAAACATTTATTAGCACTGTAGCATAATATCTGCTATAATTAATTTCACGATGGTTTAACAGGATGTATTTAAAGGACTTTTTAAAAGCTGGAAACAAGAACATTTACTAAACATACACTGCATTTTAATTCTCTCCCTTTTTCTTTCTTCCAACACAATTATAAGGAGGGAAAATAAGTGAGGCATAATTTCAAAAGAAAATACTTTGCAGCTAGTCAAATTTAGTTTCAGATGCTCTTGTGTTTTTGTTAATTATGCAACCTTGAGTTAAGTTACTTCACTGCTCTTAGGCTACTCTCTCATTTGTAAAACTGGACCTAATAACACTACATACAACATATTAATAGACAAACAGATTAACAGACAAAATCTCAAATACACTTTGAAGGTGTTCCATACGGTCACTGGTACTGTATTATTATGAGCAAACTGTCATCCTAGCCTGTGACAATACATAAACACCACAGAAGAATCACCAAAAGGTGCTTATAAAATTATTCAAATGTGTGGTTCAACTTAATGATGCCAACTCAATTGTGTGGTAATAGTACTAAGAAACTACTTGTGTTCACTACGGGAACAGCGATGGTGGCACGATTAAAATATAGGCCCAGTTCTCTGATCTGGAAAACTTGAATTATGCAACATTTATTTACATTAGTTTTCTTTGTTTTGGTTTTTGTTTTCAGAGATAGAATCTCACTATTGGGTTCAGGCTGGCCTCGAATGCACAGCAATCCTCCTGCCTCAGCCTTCTGAGTGCTGGGATTGTAGTCATGTGCCACCATGCTCGGCTTATCTTAGTTTTGTAACAAGTTAAATGCAGTGGTTTTCCAGTACCTTTTCTATGTAATACTCAAATTTTACTCACCAAAGTACTCTGAAAATTTCTCAGCATTCAATGTTGCACTCATCAAAATTACTTTCAGGTCAGAGCGAGAATTGAGAAGATCTTTAATAACAGTCATCAAAACATCTGACTGTAGATTTCTTTCATGGATTTCATCTAGTACAATATGACTAACACTGGACAAATGCCTAAAACAAAAAGTGTGAAGCATGTAACTCACTACAAAACTTAAAACAATCATTATTCTTTAATAACTAGGAAAATTCAATGTGATAATTGTGTCTTTTAGTAATAATTTATAATTCCTTAATTGAAACATACTCACGGGTCTGACTGGAGCCACTGAAGGATGATTCCTGTTGTACAGTACAAGATAGAACCCTGTTTCCTCGGCAACCGACTGTAAATGAAATGTGTACGTTAATCTTGCTTTTCTTTGCTAATACCTTACTGGATATCACAAAAATTTAAAAGAAAATCTTTATACTTCACATTTTGGAAGTGCTCATTTAAACAGGTAAAAGGAATCTTGGCTCCAGAAAAGGACAGAAGAAATTTAGTGGAGATGAGTGGGGGCAGGGCGCTCAAGATACCAAAAACCGAAGAATACAGTCAATTAGGGATTGGTTGGTAATGCAAAAAAGTGCAGAACACCAACTCCTTTGAGCAGAAATGATGGTCTACTATTACAGTTATTTTTCTAATCCTTCTATAATGTAGAAGTACATTTTTTTTTTTTTTTTTTTTTTTGGTGGGTACCAGGGGTCGACCTCAGAACCTCGCACGCCAGGAGGCGCCTGTGCCACTGAGCGATATCACTGGCCCTTTTTTCGTACGTGGGTTCCGGGAGTCGAACTCGGGTCCTCGCGCTTGCTAGGCAGGTGCTTAAGCCACTGAGCCATCTCACCGGCCAGAAGTACATTTTTAAAAAGGCATTTTGGGGTTAAAAGGTGAGACTGTGGTAGCAAGCCACCTATGCTGCAGCTGCTTTAAATGTTAATTTTAATAGTAATAACCACTATAAAAACTGTATCATCAGTACTTTCTTTTGAAAGTTCCAGTTTCAAAAGTTCACTAAAATCTACCTATACAAGAAATGAACATTCCTTACCTCTGAAGACGAATTTGGTACCCGGTACTATTACCATTGCCACAAGATTCTGCTCTTTCTGCAGCCACTCTTTCTGCAACCTTTTATTTAAATGAAACACAGTTACAAAGAAAATACAATTTCCTTTAGGACAAATATCCTGAACATTCATGAAAATTCGAGATTGGTGAAAAATAGTTTTTCAGATTTTCAGGTGAGTTTAAAATAGCTATTTATTGACATTGGAGGTATCTAAAACTTTCTTAAAAGCTGCAGATCACCTACTTCTTATGCTTTCATTTACCCTTATAATGTCCTTCAAGGCCAAATTCTTCCTTATCACTATTCTCAACATTCCTGTGCAGGGACACTCCTCTCAGTAATTTCTACTTTTCTTTTTGACTTTAGTGGGAAATCAAGGCCAAATTTGCAAAACTTGTAATCTGAAGTTAAGAATATACTGATACTCTTGTCTTGTCCCTGGTTTGTTTTGGTTGTTTTGCTTGTCTTAGAGACTGGTATTGTTGAATTTCTCAGTAATGACTGCCAAATATAAACTGGGCAAATGAAATATTATAATTTAGAAGTGACTCAAAAAAGTAACCAAGTCACCTTGTGACAGAACAGTGATAAAATAAGGCTAGAAGCAAAAATGACAATTGCTATATTCCAGAAGTAAACCTTCCAATAAATACATCCAGAACACACAACTCAGACCACATTAATTTGCACAAATTCAACAAATCTAGAAAAATAAAAAAATAGCAAAAATTATAATTAGCATTTCTTCATTCTGTATCTGTGTATACATATTCATATATATTGCCATATAGTAATGAAAATAACTGTAGCTATATAATTGTGTCATGACAAGTTTACTTTTCACCATTCTGTGATCTTAGGCATTTACCTCCAAAAGTGTTGAAGACTGTTGCTCCACTCAAATATATACTATACACAGCTTAAAATGTTCACTATTTATCCCTCAAATATGGCTATAATAATTGGCAATATAATTCCTAACTACAGATTCTGTATTAAATTACTCAGTAATGCAATAAACAACACTATCATAAAATTAAAGACAGCACTAAAACTGCATAATTTAATTTATACATAGAATTACACAAGACATTATTATATTATTCACAACACTCATTAAATGTTCTAAGAAATCCCAAACATCTTCAAAGAATATATAACCCATATGTAGGTCTTCTAACCGAAGACAATAAAGTCCATTTAAAAAATGTTATTTGTAAAAATGTACTTCCAACTAGTACATGTGCTATCCTGAAATTTGGACTTACGCAGATGATGCATGCAAAAAAAAAAAAAAAAACAAAACCAAAACAGTGCCTTATTTTTCCTAATGATAAACTTCCTCTTATTGAGTGGCTGCATTTTACCACTGACTACAGAAATGTGGCTTAAACAAAATAAGGCTTCCCAGTCTCACCACTACTCAATACAATTATATACTAAAATAACCGAGAACTGAACAAATAAGTGGAAAAATTCAAAGCATCTAATAAGGAGGAAGATTTTGGAACTTGTCATCTATTCTATGAACGTTTTATTGACTCTTCATTCTTTTGGATTTATACTGAAATCTTCCTGGACTAATAATTTATCTTCAATTCATAAACAATTATTATCTGTGAGAGAGATATTATCAATCTTTTGACCTTCAAAATACTTGTCAACCAAATACTTCCTTTCACAGGAACAAAAACTAACCCTGGTTAAGAATCACTCCAAACCTTAAAAATACTAATTTCCATCAAAATTATTTAAAGGAGAATAGGAAATAAAAAAAGTGAGAGATTTACTTACTGAAATGGCACTAATTCTTCTTGGCTGAGTACAAACTATTCTGCATGCAGATCCTTTTCCTCTTTCAATGTAGTTATCCAAAATGAACTGAGTAACTTGAGTGGTTTTTCCACAACCAGTTTCACCACTTATTACTGTTACCTGGTGTTTATCAATTAAATCTACCAACTCCTATTTTAAAAGGGAAGATAAATTAAGAATATGCTAAGACTGCAAAGACAGTAATCAAAATTCTACCACACTGAAAAATATATCTCGACAAATATATTAATGCTTTTTAAATTCTGGCATAAGCAGTGCAAGCAATTTGGATATCTAATTTACCAATGTTCAAGAGAATGTAGCGCCAAATTTTAAAGCACAAGAGCCAAGACACTGCTAAAGAAAAACACTGTGACAAGAATAGGAAGAGACAGTTCCTGAACTCCAAACAGAGATACTAATATTAAATTAAAAGAATACTGACGTTCTGAGCACAGAAGCAAACCACTGCCTGCCTGCTGGCTAAGTCACACACATTATTTTAGGACGAAACAGTGTTATGTGTTTTATTTGCTTTCAAATAATTAAAATAAAAATAAGAGTTTAAATACCTAAGTTAAGTGGGTAAAGTATAGGTATTTATAAAGACACATCTTTGGTGAAGACAGTCTTAAAAATTTTATAGACACATTTATATTTTTAATATTAACCATCCTACTACTTCGAAAGGGTGTAATGAGCTATATTTTCACCTACAAATAATTTAACTTGAAAATCTACATTTAACAAATTTTCCATCTATTTTAACACACTGTACATATAAAAAAAAATATCTTTGCACACTGAAATGATAGCTGGTAAATACAGTTGCCCTCCATATCCATGGATTCTGCATCGACCAACCAGAGATGGAAAATATCTGAAAATATAGCTGAGCTTGTACTAAACTCTTTAGTCATTTTTCCCTATGCAATACAGTGTAACAACTGTTTATTTTGTATTAGATATTACAGTAATCTAGAGATGCCTTAAAATACACAAGCGGATGCACGTGTAGGTTATACGTAAATACTACATAGCCCTTTATAATAAGGGACTTGAGCACCTGAAGATTTTGGTATCCACAGTGGGTCCCAGAATCAATCCTCCATGGATACAGAGGGACAACTGTACTGAGAAGTGGAATAAAATTCATTCATTCAACAAACATTTACCAGATGTCTATATAATGCCAGACACTGCTCTGAGTCAAGAGATAGAGATTGAACAAAACAGACCCTGTCCTCAAGAACTTACATTGGACTAGGAAGGGGAGACACACAGATGTCAGGTGGTAAGAAGTGCTATGAAAAGCAAAAAATAAATAAATAAATAAATAAGGTTGGGAGGATAGAAAAGGATGGGGGATTATATTGTTCTATGTAGGATAACCATGTGATGAAGTATAAAAAATTAAATCATTATATTTTAGTAGTGCCTCAATTTTAATTAAAGTGCTTAGTCTTAAATTTTTAAGATCAGACTATTTATCCAAAGTAACATTTATGAAAATTGCTTTTAAATTCTAGAGAATTATGGATATAAATATGATAAAACTTCCAGAAAACTATTTCATGACCACATTTTCCCTTTCATTCTTCAACAATTCAACAGAATAAAACTAACTTCCTATTAGGAGAAGGTCTGCTAACTTACCGTTTTTTTTTTTTTTTTTAATATGCGGGTACCGGGAGTTGAACTCAGGACCTCGTGCTTGCCAGGCAGGCGCTTATGCCGCTGAGCTATATCACTGGCCTTGTTTTTTTTTTTTTTTTAACATACTTTTAAATAAATGTGTTTAACTATTTGTAAATCTAACTAGTATAAAACATTTTACCTTTTGCATTCCATATGAAGGAAGCTTTTCCCTGAAACGCTGAAATTTAAAAAAAAAAAATTTTTTTTAATTTTCACAAATGTAATCAAATTATAATCATAGTAATCAAAATATATCATACTTAAAAATAATAAAATCCAAAAGTTTTATTATCTTTCAGCTTGTGTAACATACCAAGACTTCTTTTATTTTTAAAACATTCAAAAACAATTTTATTATGTGTAACAGAAGAGACAATTCTGCAAAGTTAGAAGTAAAATGAAATCTGATCTATCACCTAGAAGCACTGTAACAATCTCTAACTTACTTTTAGCATGTTTTTCTATTTGTTTTATATGTTCGCCTTAGATTTGATTTCTACACCACATTCTACTCATTACTAATGCAGCAGGCAACAATGCCAATAAAAGATTATCTCAGGGTGCTTGTCTTTGAATGTAAGAGAAAACTAAAAACAAGTAATATCCAGAATTACTTCAGAGCTTAATTTAGGTTACGCTCCAGGCAGTTTTAATCTCAGGATTGCCACAAGACAAAAAAACTATACAAAAACCCAAGTAGCAGTTTGTGACACATATGAACTATTCAACAAATTTACAATTTGTTGGATTACTATTAGAATACTAAAAGTCTGACTAAGTTTTCACTGTATTTTATTTATATGACAACTTCTTCATAATTCTCAAAACTTTTATGGAACTCTACACTCATACTACTTAAAAACACTAAGAACTAAGGTTTGCATTCAACTCAGTGTATCATGTGACATAAAAATATCTTCAGTGGCATAAAAATATACCAGTTTTAACAAATTCTACTGAAATGGGGGAAAAAAGCTTTAATTTAAAAAATGAAATTAAACATAAAAAATAAAATTAGAACTCCCTAGGTAATCTAGTATATTACTGTCATGCTTGTTATGGTAAAGTAATTGTTACTATCACCACAAAAATGACAAGTCAACACAATGTCTTAAACTTAATTTTAGTGTTTGAAAAAAAAGTCACATTTTTCAAACTAGAATTATCCCTATTTGCATTCTGTGTATGTAAATGGTGCTGAAATGAGAGCTTTAGCCCAATAATCTTTCCCAAGGCAGCTAAACATTCTATTTCCTAATTTCTAATTATAAACTGAGATAGGTGATAATGTGATTATAGGCTGTCCGAGGATAGGGAACATCATTACTCTTCAGAAAACATAGCATGGTAACCTGCATCTAGCAAGTGGAAAATTAATGTTTATTATATAAACTATCATTTAAAAAATATTGGTATCACCAAGGATGAAAAAGTTGAGCTCTTAAATACACTTGTATTTTGGTACATGTGAAGCATTTACAACAGTATCTTAGAAATAGTACGATAAAACTGTTTTTATGTTTTATACATTTCTTTTTTATCTGAACTAGATTACCCATCTTCAATAACTGTATTTAAATTCTTGTCTACTGCAAAGCAAAGACAGTAACCAACACTCTCTGTTCCTAAGGCTATCAAAGCAGCTCTTAGCCACGATTCTGAATTAATTTATCTCGAAATTGCCTCCATCCTCAAATTATATACTCACAGGCATCAAAGAGCTATACGATCTGTCCCCTGGACAATCTCGGCTCATCTGCTCTAGTATGAAAATCCAACTTTCACCAGTGATGGTTGGTAGACAGATGTGATGTTCTCCTTTCTCAAAAATTATAGTACATATTTGCATAAAGATACGACCCTCCGAACTCCCTCAGTATTTTAACATATATATATACATACACACACATATGTGAACATTTTATTATATCTATCACTAAAACACGAATTATACAATTTTACTTCCTAACTGGAAAGGACCTTAAACTATTTTGCCTAGTATGGGAATATTAGAATACTTCAGAAAATGTTCAGTCCTCATCACAATCCTAAAGTTACTATGTTTGTGAATATATGCTTATCACATATTTTATCACCTATAAAAGCATCTCACTAAACTCATCTAGGAAAGTGCTTTTGTTTTCATCGGCATTAGCATTTTTCAAACATTTCTCCTCGCCACATAAACTTCTGTAGATAAGACAGGACACTGCAGATTATATGTTCCATTAATTTCTATCCCCACTGTTTTTGTCAATTCAAAACAATTCCTGCAAAGGATGTCTTACTGAGAAGTTTCACTGATCTATACATGCAGTTACTTTCAGTCATAAATACATTTCTCTCAACTGTGAGAATGATGGTAAACGTTTTTTCCACATCTTGCTTTCCATTACCTGCATTTCAATATACCGAAGATCAGTTTTTTTCTTCTGTAAATCTTCCAATAATTGTTGGTCTAAAGTTACATCTGGTTCATTTTCTTGCAAAAGATATTCAGAATCTCGGTCAATATATGATCTGTCCCTGAATCTTAATGTCTTTTTTTCTTGGTTTATCAATTTCTTTTCCTGATTGTCAAGTTTCTTCCTTGAGGTTGATTTGTTGTCAGCTGAAACTTCAGTCCCGTATCTATATTGACAAAATATTTGCAAAAGTCAAAGGAAGACCCACTCAAGTCCTGCAACAAAACAATATACTAAGTATTTTAAAATCACCAAAACTGAAAGTTTGTATTTTTTGCTCTATGAAGCAGTTATGAAATACACTGATATTCTTAAAATAAATTCAGACTTTTCCTCCTTTTAAAGAGAGCTTCCAAGCTAAGTTATCCCTTGTGATGGTTTAAAAGATAAAAATCCTTTTTTCATTTCCTTTCCTAATAAACTAAAAAATAAATTCATCCTTGACACAGGCAAAAAATAAAAATTAGTAAAAAAGATAAAAATCCACAGAATAATCATTGCTCCACTGCAATGCTGTTCTTTTTCTGATTTTCTTGGATTTGCTTTATTTTACAAATTCGTTTTCTTCCTTGAACTATAAACGCAATACCACATTGTATACTTACTAAAATAGCTCTAAATGATACAGTTTTTACAATCTTTCTAAACCAGAAGCAATTTAACTTTGTGTAGACCTACCCACAGAATATTTTGAAATACAATGATGGTGGGTGAAAGCACATATAACTGAATACATCTCATATTTAGGCAGACTATTCTTTCCCATATTCAGCATTTTTGTGGGAATATGGCATCTAAACTTTTTTTTTCTCCAAATCAACTTAATCTATATTAAAAAAAGAATTACTTCAAGACTAAATGCTACTTATTGAAGACCCTGGTATTATTTTTAATCATAATTTTCTAACCAATGCCACAAAAGAAGTACAATATTTGCCTATTCTTTAAAAGAACATCTTTTGTTTTACCCATGATCCTCCGGGGCAAACCAGGATATCTGTGCTTCTGAATCTTTATCATTTTTAGTTTGGACAGAATTCAGCAGCTGCACGATTTGCTCTTCTCGTCGTTCGTCCATGTGTACTACTGCTCTCTATTTTGTACAAAGGAAAAAGCATCTTTATCAACATAGAAAAGCATGTGCAACATGGTTTATTACTATAAGAAAACATTTTATTTGATAACTAAAAAGAAAAAGGCAATGAAGTATGTTCAACAAATGTTTATAAAAGAAAACTAAAGTTACCCACACTTGCCCTCTAGCCCGGGTCCCCACTTCCTAGACCAAATATATGTTAACATTTTTGTGTATATCCCTGTAGACCATTTCATACTTTGTAGCTATAAAATTAGATCTAAACATAGCTGGCAAACAGAGAATATTTGTGTCTACTTCTATAACTCTGGTTCCCCTAACTCCTATCTTCAGGTACTTAAATGTCTTCCTATCTGAAATTTTCAGTTACTAAAACCCAAATGTTCTGTTTAAAAAAAAAAAAAAAGGTTGAAAACTGAAAATAATATTTTGATTATAGCAAGTATTTCAAAGTTATTTTTTTTATTTCGAAGTTCTTACACTAAATAAATTAGGAAGTTAAGACTAATCTCAGAGGAAGTAAATAAAACTAACCAGTGCTTGTCGTAGATGGCAAATGAAGCAGTTGTTTCAGAAAATGAAAATAAAGAAAATGCCCTATTTGAAAAGGATAAGGTCCTTGGTGAATTATGAAAACTTTTAAATATTTTAAATAAAGATCTAAAAAATGAAATTATAGGTCAAGTTAAAAAAAAAAAAGAATGTCAAACCCAATTCATTTGAGATTTTGTTTTTTAGATATAGCAAGTTTAACACTGGATTCTTAAAAAATTATGACCCTACTAACCTCAGGCTCTTTATGAGCCAGACTTACTACTGTAATGTATGCATGAATCCACAGGCAATGGGAAATACATGAGTGGTGAAAATTAGTCTATTTGTCTAAAGAACTAAAAGAGAAGAAAGGTAAATATAGTAATGAATAAATTATATATTTTTAAAATACAGAGAACCTTAGAACTTTCTGTCTAAATGGGAGTGGGAGAGGCAAAAAGAAAGAAAGACAGCTGTTTCAAATTCAAGGCTGGGTTCTGGAAGAACACCAGTTAAGATCAATCACTAGGAGGAGGCTGATGTGTGATGGGGTATGTTTTTGTGCACATGTGGCAATGTTGATGGTCAAAGGACGATGTTAAGCTTGAATTTCAAGACCAATGAAAATCAATGATGAAATTCCCTAGCTGTAATGATTTTTAGTCAGATAGAAATATGAAACTGGATCTCTCGAGAGATTCTGTTTTTAGAGTTTGTGACAGGAAATCTGGAATGCTCAGCAGAGATGGGTGTTGAAATCACAGACATATAGAAGTTCCCTTACTTCAGAAAAAAAACACCACCTCCAACACAGAAGTAAGGGCAGAACTTTAACAAAGTCTGGCATTCAAGGGGCCAAAGCAGAAAAACAAGTCAGTAAATGAACACCACTGAATCTCTTTGTTTAAAAAAAGAAAACAAAAAACAAAAAACAACAAAAAAAACCTAGCAAAACTCCTATCTTCAATTCTCCAACCCCATAAGCTATTACACTATTTTTCTTCACGTCAGAAATGCTCCATTTTGTCATCTTTCCCTCTTGCCACCCTATTACAATATGCTTTTTACTCCCACCACTCCAGAGAATGGCTCTCAAGGCTCACTAATGACCTTACTGATAAATCTAATGGACATTCTCAGCTCTTGCTTTAGGACACCTTGCCACTATTGGTTTCTCTTCTCTCCCTTAAACACTCTTCCCAGGTTCTACAACACTACTCAATGCTGTATTTTTCTCTTTTCTGGCTCCTCCTAGACTTTTTTACAACTTATTTTCCTAAGCCTGTTCCCTAAATATCTGTGTTGTACCTTGTACAGGCCAGCAGCACTGTCATCACTGGGAGCCTGTTAGAAAAACAGACTCTCTATCTTAGTCCTATATGCCAATGAGGTGCAAGGTGATCCCTCTACACATTCAAGTTAAAAAAGCAACTGTCTAGAAATTTTAGGCCTGGGTCTTTTCCTCTTCTCACTGTTCACCCACACTCTATTATCCATAAGCCCATGAACTGCCAAATGCTCACCTCCAGTGTAGGCATCATACCCATCCTGAAATTCTGACCTCTATGCCTGATAACAATATCAAACTCATAGTGTCTTTAGTCGAGCCCATCATATTCCTCCAAGCCTGATCTTGATATAGTCATGAAAGTGTTATCCATTATCACTTGTGCTCATTCCCTCAGATAAAATAAATCACAGACTTACTTTGAGTCTTACCTCCTAAATCATTTTCATCTGTCTACTTCCCTTCATCTTCACCACCAAATTCTTAATTCAAGCTGCCATTTTCCACCTTAATTACTGCAAGGGCTACTTAACTGGTCTTCCTGCCCAGGATTGCCTCTTTTCAATCCCTTCCCTACATTGCTACCCAAGTGAAGTTAAAAAATTAAAAACCCAAACATTTCTCTCTTTATTCAATACTTCAAAGGCTTGCTAAGGGTCTTAGGAAAAGTCCATGAATTTCAAGGTGCTCCTTATTTTTCTAATCTAGAGCTTTTCAAAATGCTGTTTGTGAAACGATATTAAAGGATCATGACCTGAATTAGTAAGAAAGCAGGAAAGTATAAAAACAGCAGCAACAAAACCTAGAACAATGTACAGGTAGGTTTAAGGACCAATCTATGAAATTTTTGTTTTAATTATGTTCTGGCTGTAAATTAAAATGCATTTTCTTTTGCTCCAAGTAGTAGACAAGTCTGCAATCTACTGCTCTACCTTCTCCTAACCACAACTCACACCCATACTCTTGTCTTTTGCTTCCTTGAAGATGTTCTTCTTGATCTCTGTGTTGTGATACAAACTTCTGCCTTTATATGAAAAACCTTTCTAAATTCCAGAACCTGAAACACGCACAGACACACACACTTTGCTAACTTTCAAATTTCAGCTTAAGGGTTGCACCCTCTCCAAAATCTTCTCAAATCACTTGAGGTAGCGGAGAGCCCATATTTTCCTTATCACAGTAACATTTTAACACTGCCTTCTGTCTATAGCCCCTAAAACCTAGTATCTCTGTAATGTAGGTCCTATTCAGTGCATTAAGATGCTGGCTCAAAAAAAAGTCAGTCCTCCATGAATACCTCTTTGCAAGAACAGCAAGAATGTATCATTAGAATGCTTTTACTCTGTAAGCACAAGGACTATTTTAAAAGTAAAAGCCACGGAAATTCTGACAGAAAAGCAATTGTATCAGGCTGAAGGTCAAGGGAAGAGCCAACTGACAATATTCACATTTCAAGAAGATGGAAAAATTCACTTTAGACAGTAGAATGGTATGACATTATAATAAAAAGCAAAAATGAAGCATGTTTATAAAAGATGTAATTATACTCTTTTAGGTTGGGGACCTGGGCTTAGGAAGTACATCAAGGGAAACCTGAAATTTTTTTTTTTTTTGGTACCGGGGATCAAACTCACGACCTCACACTTGCCAGGCAGGCGCTGTGCTGCTGAGTTCTATCCCCAGCCTCTGAAATGTTGAAGCTATGAAAAACATGCTAACATGCTATCAAAATGTATTAGAATGAGACAGAAATGGCAGTTTTTCAAATCTCAAATTGTAAGCTAGGGCATGGATCTAATTTTTCTTTCAAAAGATCACTATGAGTAGCTCTATAAACTATAGATTTAATGGGATGCAGGTGTGGAACTGAGAAGACTAACTAGAAGACCATGAACAGAAAACAAAATAGTGGCCAATGTATAATACTGTAATTGCTGTAAAGCTAAGTGGTTGGATTTGGAATATACCATATTAAGGAAAAAGCCAGACAGGGCAGCAGGAGTCTATAGTCCCAGTACTCGGGGAGGCTAATGCAGTCAACTTTGAGCCCAGGCTGGGCAACTTGGCAAAGTCAGTCTCAAAACCTAAAAACAGGGCTGGGGATATGCAAATTTGCCCAGCCTGAGGTCAAGGTTGGCTCAGTGTAAAGGTTGTGGCTTCATACCCCAATACTATGCCTGCAACCCACACACGAAAGAAAGAACAGACTGATTTGCTAAAATGATAAAAGGAGAACCAAAGATATAATTCCATTTGGCTTTGACAAATGAGTAAATGATAGTGATATTTAATAAAATGGAGTTTGTGAATGAGGGATGAGATCAAGAATTCTGTTCTTAATATCCACTGCACAACAAGTAGCTATACTTCTGTGTGGGAACAATGAACAATTTTTCATGACTTAATCTGTCATCTGTTTAGGTCTTTCTTTCCAAACTAAACCGTAAAACTCCTTGAATATAGTATTTTTCAGATTCCTTTAGCAACATGCATAGAACCTTGACTGAAATAGGTAAATAAAAGCTGATAAAAGTTATTGTATATATCTTTATAGTTAGGGCTCCAATTAGTGTTCCAATTTCAATATGGCTTAATTGTGCTTCTCTGTATTTTCAAAACCCAGTTGTTCAATGAATGGGAGGGCTGTCAAAATATGTTTGTTTTTTAAAGAGAAGAATATGGTAAGTTGTGAAGATTAACTGATAAAGCCCCAAAATATTTCAACAAAAAGATCCCTTTAAGAGAAAAATAAAGTAAGGGTTCAAAAACAGTAGCCTAAGCCAGTGTGATGGTGCAAGCCTGTGGTCTCAGCACTCTGGGACACTGAGGCAGGAAGACTGCAAGTTCAAGGCCAGCCTGGGCAATCTAGTGACTTAGCAAGACCCTGTTTCCAAAAAAAAAAAAAAATAAATAAAAGGGGCTGCGGATGTGGTCCTACCCTGGGTTCAACCCACAATACTGAAAAAACAAAACAAAATACAGTGGGCTAAAAGAGACTGATTACACTTGGTATCTAATATAAAAGATGCTTTTCGTTAGGTCCCGGTTCAAAGGCCTACACTAATGAAGCTTTTTTTTTTTTAAATGATAAAAATCACCCTTTTAAAAGTATGGACTATTAATGGACCTTGATATCCTTTACTACAGACTTTCAAGTTACAAATCAAACTGACAATTTCCTGAAGAGACTAACCAAATTATATCCTGAAGTTTCTTTTCCCTCTAGGATGCTACGTTTCCTCCTTAAAGAGGAGCTGTTAATCAATACAAATTTCCTCACCTCAACAAACACACACACATATGCACAAATCCTGGAAGTGTGGTTAATTTAAACTGTAATAACGGCCAGCCCATCATTCTGAACGATCTACAATCAAAATAGTACTCGACACTTTTGTTCTGCGTAAACTTATCTGCAATGTAAAGTCACCATTTTTGACTTCGTCAAGCAAAGAATTTAAGCAAAAGTAACAATTATGCTGAGAGGGAAAAGACAGATACATTACAATAGGGCACCCTTAATAAATTTCGACTGGAACTGGAATTTACAGTTCTGAAGTATTTTAAGCAAAGTACACATTCAGCCTATAAATCCTAATTTTGGAGTTAGATAAGTTAATCAGGCCAGATGCACACAGCGAAAGTCAAGCGGTCTAACATCCGCTACAGGAAGCTTTAGCATAATACATACGCCTGCACTTGACTCACACTTCACAAAACACGTGCATCCGTCAAAGAAAAGCAAAAGATTGGAGGCAGCGGCACAAAAAAGAAATCTCGTGTGCATCACCTCTTCCACTATTATCTCAGATTACCTCTTGCCTCTCCGCATCCTTGTTCTTCTGTGTCTGTTTTTTCGCGTACCACAAGCCAATGTCGCGGCCTTTCAAGTGCCCGGGATGCCGACCCCGTCCGCCTCGACCACCTCCTCCGCCGCCGCCTCCAGGGCCTCGACTCCCTCCGCGGCCCCCTCCACACCCACCACTGGAGCTGCGAGAACCGCCATCGCGGCCCCAATTCTGATGGTAATCATAGCTCATTGTCGGGGAAAACGACTCCCCCGTGAGAAGCCACAACCGCTGGAAATGGCGTCTGGGCCCGGAAGCGGATGCACATCTATTTCCGTTTTGCTTCCGGAGCCCAGAGCGAGAAGGAGGGCTCTTTAGCGTCACAAGCAACCGTTTCCGGTGACGTCATGTCCGCCCGTCGCGAAATTCCAGAAGGAGGCGTAAATGAAGTTGTGTGTGAGGGCCTGCCGTGTTCCTCTGGAAGTAGGGTGAACAAAAGGCTTGCAGCTTTTTAAGTTTTTCGTACCTTTTTTTTTTAAACCTAAGCTTGACAAGTGAGAAATGGCTTTAGGGATTTATTCCTGGTGGTAAAATCCGGAGTTTGTGTCTAATTAAGCCCGAAGTAAACAACAGTTCAAACAAAAGAACATGTGAATCAATGAGTAGTTTCTTGACAGTATAAAGAAATGAATTCGTCACCTTTCTGGAGAACAGCCTGATACCTCTTTCAACTATATGATTAAAACTAAATGTGCCCCTGCATTCTTTAAAGGATTGTCACTCATCCACTACCTAAAATTAAGTGCAGAACACTTAGAATGTGTAAATAAGCAGCATTTGAGGATCTGCATGTTCTTTTGAAGCCACATATTATTTAGCAGGCCACTAAGTCGTTTGTGCAAACTTCTTGAATAACGAAGTGATTGAGCCGCACAGGCTTGATGTTCAGCAGAGGAGAGTCACCTCACTTACCTTTAACTGATTTAAATGTGTTGGAGATGCTGCGGAAGGCAGGTATGGTATGAAATTTCATTTGCTTACATTCTTGAGAAGAAGATAAAGGCAGAAGTCATTGTACAGTGGATTAAGGGAAATGCTGTATGGTCTGGAGGGTCCAAAATATTTGGTTGTGACCTAAAATTTGTTTGAGTAGATGCTATTTGAGTTCTGGAAATCTTGTATATACCTAAGAAAACTGAGCCTCCCAAAAAACTCAAGAGAACTCAGTTGTAATAAATCCCCTTCCTAGGAGAGGAATCAGGGAAGACTGACTCAGAACTGGAGGCTAGAAGTCAGCATACCACTTAGACACTCCCATAAAACTAACATATCTCACATCTATTCTAAGGGCCCATTTATGTTTTCTAAAAGTCATTTGTTTTTTCATAAATGTTCTTCTCTCCACTTCCCTAATTCAGATGATATATACTGGTCCCCCTTTATCTATGGTTTCACTTTCCATGGTTTCAGTTGCCCTCATCTGTTATCCAAAACAGTAAATGAGAAATTCCAAAAATAAACAACTCATAAATTTTCAGTTGTGTGCTGTTCTGAGTGGCATGATGAAGTTTCATGCCATTCCACCCTGCCCTGTGTAGGACCCAAATCATCCCTTTGCTCAGTATCTAGGCATTGTATAGAGTACCCGCCCCTTAGTCATTAAGCCCTCTTAGATCAACTGTAGTGGTATTGCTGTGTTTGCATTCAAGTTTACAAGTAATGTCCCCAAAGCACAGTAGTAGTGTTGCTGACTGTTGAGATAGGCCAAAAAGAAACTATAAGGTACTTCCTTAAAGTGAAAATTCTCAGGTTAATAGAGAAAGAAAAAAATCATTGCTAAGCTGTATAAGAATAAATCTATTGGTAAAACTGTGAAGAAGGAAAAAATTCATGTTAATTTTGCTGTCACACCTCAAACTACAAAAGTTATGGCACAGTGCATGAAAAGTGCTTAGTTAAGACGGAAGAGGCATTACATTTGTGGGTGAAATATATGAACAGAAAACATTTTAGGGTGCAGGGCAGAGTGGAATGGCATGAAACTTCATCATGCCACTCAGAACAGCACACAACTGAAAACTTATGAGTTGTTTATTTCTGGAATTTCTCATTTACTGTTTTGGATAACAGATGAAGGCAACTGAAACCATGGAAAGTGAAACCATAGATAAAGGGGGACCAGTATATATCATCTGAATTAGGGAAGTGGAGATAGCAAAACGTCGTGCCAGAAAGCCTTGAGCTTTACTTCATCTCATCACTGTAGACATTGTGTGACTTAACATCATCATAAGAAGGGTGAGTATAAGACAATAAGATATTTCATGTGGGAGAAACAGAGCACATCCACATTACTTTTTATTATGCTACTTTTATGATTGTTTTTATTTTTAGTGATGTTAATCTCTTACTGTGCCTAATTTATGAATTAAATGTCATCATGTGAATAAAACAAAACATAGTACTATCTGGAGTTTTAGAATTCCACAGGGCATCTTGGAGCATGTCCACCACAGATAAAGGGACACTGTTATAAAAGCCCCAAATTCTAACAATTTCCTTGAGTCGCATTTTTTAGGAGCTCCATGCTCTGAGCAGCCTGTAATGATATTTCTTGTCAAATGTCCTCTCCACTGATCATGGAATGGGACAAAGAATGCATAATCATTGCTTTGAAACTGACAGCATTTGATGTCCATCTTCTATAGACCTCCACTCCCCTACTCTAGTCACATATGGAATTCAGCAAGGATGAGCCACACACACATCTCTGTTGTGATATTGGAAAGAATTTCAGTTTCCTCAATTCTAGGAAGTCTCTTATTCTCCATATTATTTAATCTCAATACTATAACAGTTCCTGTGTAATTTCTTCTTGGATCTAATATTTATGAAGGTCTGGTAGTGGGGATTATCTTTAGTGTTTGCCTTGGAAAATGGAATTTTAATTGATTTCTTCCTCCAGTTAGGGATGGGGATGGTTTTGGGGGAGGTGTGGATAAGAATAACTCTAACCCTCTATAGAATATAACAATGTGGCTGGCTGGTGGGAGGCAGAAAAAATGAGGAAATGGAAAAATGTTTCTTTCATATCAGGAAGAATATGGAAGAACTTATTAAATAACTCAGTACAGTATCTTGCATAAAATTTTGGGACAAATTGGGTAATTTTAGTTGTCTTGAAAATGAATTTGTAGAGAACATCTGTTCCTGATTTAAAGTGGCTCAGATGGGCAAATGTATGGTTTTAAAATTATTATTACTGATCTAATCTCTAAGTTTCTTCCCTGCTAGCCAACAAGAAAATAATGGGAAAAGCTTAAAATTGCCAGCTAATTTTTTCTGGTTTCTTCAGGACAGTCTCATTTCATGTAATTGTGAAGTTCTGCTATGTTAGACCTTTTTATCTCTCCCTTCTTTCTAAGGTGGGGCTTTATGTAAGAGGTTTAGGGAAGGTTTATGTAAGTATAAATGTCATCTCTTACGTACTTACTGTTTTCTATTCTAGGGTTGTTGGTATGATCTCATGCTTAGACCAATGTTCATGAATATTCTATGCTAGCTAACTCATGCCCTTCAAAACTTGTGTGATTGACCCTGACTAATTCAACCTCATTTCAAGACTTCATGTTCTAGAGGTCCCTGTAGTTGGCTGTCACTGCTAGTTGGTTTACTGGCAGACAGTCTATTTGAAACCTTTAACCGTAAGGTCACTTTCTCTACCCCAGCAATTCCTCTGTCTAGATTGCTAGCTAGCATCACTAGGTACCTCCTGATGTACTGTACAATAAATGTCAGCTTCTATAGTCTTTCTCAACTACACAAAAGCTGATGCAAGTTCTGAATACTACTACAATTATTATTACTATATAACAAGTTACCGGAAAACTCAATGATATAAAATAGCCACTATGCTTATATATTCCATGGGTCAGGAATTTGGGGATGATTTTTCCTTGATCTAGGATAGATGATGTCTCTCCTAGAACTTCTTGCTAGTTGAAATTTGGAATCATTTTGAAGCATTTTCATTGAAACATCTGATAACATTGGTTGGCTATGGCGTGGAATGCTGATATACAGCCCTTCCATTGGGTTTCCCATCTGTGGCCTAGTTTAAGCCCTCTCATAGCATGACACCTAGGTTCTAAGAGCAAGTGTCACAGAGCATGGTGACAGTATATGACATTTTTATTAACTGGTCTCAAATCATGTAGTATAACTTCTCTATTTTCCTGGCTGAGACAGTTACTGTCTCTCAAGACTACCTTTAGACTAATATTTAAAATCTATACCTGGTCTGTAAGGCACAAATGACCTGTGTGTCCCTGATCTTATTTGTCTTTGTCTCCAACCACTTTCTCCCTGTCTCACTCATCTGCATTCATACTGACTTCTTTGGTAGGTTCAAAACTTACAAAAGGCACATTCCTACTTCTGGAAACTTATGGTTCCTTTTGCTAGACTGGGATTACCTTAGATAATCAAACAATGTGTTTCCTCACTTTGAGTCTCTTATGAAATGTTACTTTATTAGTTAGCCTTTCCTGCCTGAATTATTGGAAAAGCCATTCTTTCCATTCTTTTCCCTTTATTCTAATGTTTCTCCTTGGTGCTTGTTACCTCCGGTCCCTATTTTCTATCAAAATGCTTGCAATACATGCACACACACATATTCTCTATTTGTGATGGGGTTATGTTCCATCATAAATTAAAAGTATCATTAGTTGAAGATGGATTCAATATTCCCAACCTACCAAACACCTAGCTTAGCACCATAGGACTACAGTTGCTTACTCTTGTCATCTGATGGTTAACTGGGAACTGCAGCATGCTGTTGCTGCCCAACTTGAAAAGATCATCCCACTATATATTACTAGCCTAGAAGAAGATTAAAATTGTAAATTCAAAATATGTCTCCTACTGAATGTGTATTACTTTTGCAAACTTTTCCTAAATTTGAAAAATGGTGAGTTGAACCATTGTAAATCAGAGACCATATGTGTAAAGTAAATGTGTGGTAAAGAATTTAACATTATCCAAAGGGAGTTCTGGCCTTTTCTCTCAGCTTTAGGGGAGGCAGTCTCAGTTCCTGGAATGTCATACCTGATAAATTGTCTTTTTCCAAGGGCCTTGGACCAGCCAGACAGCAAAAATGTGATTTATTTTGAAGCCTTTGGATCATTTCATATCACCTTGACCTCCTGATGAATGGAAACAGTTAACAGTTATGTAAGCAATCAGTTTTGCTTACTTATACTCCTACTGTGATGAACACCAATAAAGACTCTGATACAAAGTTTGTACCAGCTTCATGGATGGCAATACCCTGTTCATGTTCCTACACACTGATGCCTGGAAATTCATGTTGTCTGTGACCCTATGCAAAAATAAAAACAGAAAGTACACATTGAGAACTGTTCCTGGACTTGACTTCATGCACTTCTTTCCTTGATTGATTTTAGTTCTATACCTTTTCCCTGGAATAAAGCATAACCATGAGTATATGGCTTTCTCTGAGTTATGTAGTCCATCTAGTGAATAGTGGAAACTGACACTGGTTTGGAGAAACTTGTCAGCTTGAAGTTGGTATCAGGAATGAGGCAATCTTGTGGATGTGTGTACACTGACTCAGCTCAAACTCACACAACATGTGTATTTATGTATTTGTTTTGTTTTTGTTCCCAGTTATAATCCCAAATACCTAGAACAATTTCTAGCAGGTAGCAGTCACCTACTAGATATTATAATAAAGAAATGAATAAACATAGCTGAGAATATAAGAAATTAAGAGAAAATCTATATGAAATCCAATATTATAGATATAAAGTTTCCAAATAACGCATAACCCAGTTCTTTTTATTATATTCTGAGTAATACTAAGATGTTTGCTGTCTTCAAAATGAGTTGCTTCAGTCAATGACAACTCTCAGAGATTTTAGAGATTGTATATATATATATATATATAGATAGATAGATAGATAGATAGATATTTATATCATTAGGGAGTTATGATTATGCGTCTGCAGTTTGTAGGAGTCACCACCAGATGGTGACATTTTTATTAGGTAAGGTTTTTATTTCCACATAAAACTTATAGAGGAAAAAGATACAGTATATAAAATATAGTATTTATTAATGATAAGAACTATACAACTATCTTTCAAGGATAAGTATTTGGATATAGCACAGGATATCTAAAAGGGTATTTTTCTATGCTAGAAACACCATTTTTATCATCAGTAAGACTTATGAAGCTTAACCTCCTCCTCTCTTTATAAGAATTTGGAGGATCCTTTCATGTTTATGTACAGCCCAAGTAGATTTTTCTTGTAGATTCATCTACTGTTGGCTTGGAGTTTGAAATGTTACAGATTAGTAATCTGATCCTAATTAGCCTCTCAAATATGTCTTCAGGCTAGATGATCATGGTATCGTTTCAATACAGGAGGATTTTAAAGTATATCTATGGTATATATATATAGTTAAATAACCAAGAGGAATTAAATAGGAATATCTTTGTTTGCTTTGGTTTTGTTTTGTTTCATTTCCCCACAGCCTAGTTCCATGTCTATTGAAAAGAAAATGGAAAACAGGAGGGAAAATGGCTATTATTGTCTTCCAATCCAATTCATATACTCTTTATTTATTTATTTATTTATTTATTATACGCAGGTACCGGGAGTCCAACTCAGGACCTCGTGCTTGCCAGGCAGGCACTTATGCCACTGAGCTATATCACCGGCCCTAATTCGTATACTCTTTAAACCTTAACTTTCATCATCTTCTTCCCATTCAAAATGTTGAAAAATTAAAAAGATTTCTTTACATTTAAATCTTTACTATTTTCTTTAGTTGCATTATGATTATAATTTCAGTGTTATTAAAAATTGCATTTTAAAGTAGCAATGTTACCTTTATCCTTTAGAAAATTATGCATCTAAATATATCAAAATCTATCCTTTACAAAGCATTATTAGGATATCCAATTCATTTCTTCTTTTGTAAAGATATTCAGTGTTAACAATTTATAATATCAGGCTGATTTATCTACTTGTGTTAAAAGTCATTGATTTTGAAGATACAAAGTATTTAAAAATAAAGTATATTTAAAGCGAGAATATAACTTGAATTTGAATTTATGTGCTGTACATTATTTGAGATTTGCTTTATAAACATTACTAATGGCATTACATTTGCTTGCAAAATTTAGATAATATTATGTGAGAATTGAAAAAAGTTGAGATAATTATTTTGAAAATAACGTTTCTTGGTGGCTAAAAAGAAAAAACCTCTCTCAAGGTGAAACACTCTGAAAGCTCATGTGAAATAATTTAGAATTTTGATTCAATATAAGGAAATAGAAACCAAAATCGAAAAAATATCATAGATGATTCTCAATCTATAAATAAATATGTGCGAGGTAAGGGGACACAAAATCTAAGAACATATAAATAATTCAGTAATTTTGGAAAATAAACATTTAAGTAATGCATTTAATATATGTTTACAGAAAGATTAGAATAAAGCAATTTGAAGAAAAATCACTTTATAATTTTAGAAATACACATTCCTAATATTTTGACAAGATAATTTTTATATTTTTTCAGTGTAATATATTTTAAAACTAATCTTGAAATGTATACCTTCCAATCATTTAACAAATATATTGAACTGTTTACTTGAAATAACACATATCTTTGGGAAAGAAACAAGCATTTAAACCTAACATTTGAAATACAAGTTTGTATGCTTCAAGAATAGCTAAGAAAATTTTTCCAATCTGCAGCTTTAAGAATAGATACTTTTGTCTTAAGATTAGAGGAGTTTCCTCTGCCTTATCCAGAAGATTGTAACTATAGTTAGATCCACCTCTCAGGATGTAATATAACAATATTTTCCTTCAATTTCCATTGAAATACATAAAACAATTCTGTAAATTAAAACATAAACCTTCTATAAATTGAAACAGTAAACATTCTATAAATTAAGACAGTATAGTATAAATTCAAATATTGCTGTCAATTGGATCTTAAAGACTCCTATGATGGAGACTTGGTGGTCAGGAAGGTTTGTTGGGGGGAGCATGGAGACTTTAGAAGGCAGGGGTTGGTGGTCTTCGGGCGTGTCTTCAAAGAGGATTGTGAGACTTTCGTCCCTTCTATCTCTTTTGCTCCTTGAGCTGAATAATTTTACTCCACCATGAGCTCCCACCATGATGTGCTGCCTTGCCACAGCCCCAAAATCAATCATGGACTGGAAATTTTGACACTGTGAGCTAAAATTTTTCTCTTTATGAGCTGATAATCTTAGGTATTTGTTATAGTGAGGGAAAGCTAACACACTTTTCCAATAGTGTTTGAGTTAAAGACTACTTCTAATTCCACCTGTAACATGTGACATATTTGTTTTAAAGGCCATCTTGAAATACTGAAAAGACGAAAGAAAAATTTAAGAGAAAGCAAAAATCGAAGCACCTATTATATTTATATTTTACAGAAATTAAGGAAACAATTATTTATAGATTAGAGGCATGCATATTTCCAAGTTAGTATCTAATTTGCCATTTTACACAAAAATGTATTTTCTAGACACCAATATGAAGCTGAAGCAGTAACTGGAATAAGCTTATATTGCTAGCAACATTTAGACAAGCCTCTTCAAATACAAGTTGGGAGTTTTGCTGTATTTCTTCCATTATGAAAATGTCTCCTTTTTCCCTTGTAGTAAAAGCCAACATTAAGTATAGAAACATATGATGGAAACAGTATATTCATTTGACAAACATAGGCAAACACAGGAAACTAGGCCAAGATGTGATTTAGAAAAGACTGTAGAAATCGGATAAGACACAAAATATTTTAATTACCACAGTGTGTGATCTTTAGGCAGCACATATAAATGCACTTAGTGTCTACAGTAGTTCCAGCTCTTCACACTAAAAATAATTAACTAGTAAATTAGTAAAGCTTACGTAAACCAAGAAATAGAAGGAAATCAGTCTCAAAACAAAGTTGTTAGTTTCACAGTTTGAAGTTGCAGGGCCATTTTTGCTTCTAATAGACCGACTGATCACTAATTACCCTTGCTTTCTTCATCTCGTTTCCTGTAAGCTTTGTTTAACATCTGGATTTCTTCTTGGTAGCCATCCTTCTCTTGATGTTGCCTCTTACTGTTCTGTCTGTGTGCTTCAACAGTGTCTGGAATGGAGATGTTGATATCACCATCAGGATTACTTGTGGGTAAAAAGAGAGAATATGAGGCTGTTTCCCCTAAATCACATGAGACAAATCTGTTTTCTTTCCGTGAGTAGCGTAGTGAGGGAGATCTGACTTGTGTAGAAGACTGGCTGATGTTGCTAATAATTGAAACAGTGTCCAAGGCCTCTTCATTATCACAAATTTCAAGAACCTCCAAGTGTATTTTCACACTAGTGTCCGCAAATGTTGAGGAAGAATCCTCTGGGTTCGGTTCATGGCCAACGCTTTTAGATCGATAGACTTCTATTTTCTTAGAGGCTGGGGTTATTTTTTGGCCTTCTGCACTTACTTCATAGGTAGAAAGGGAGAGAGTTTTCCCTGTAGGTGCATGGAGAGACACAGTCCCTTGGAATGCACACAAGGGAATGGCAAACCCACCACCGGAACGCTGGGGACAAAAACAAAACGGTTATTATTGAAAACTAGTTTCAAGGATTGGGACATTTATAAGTCCATTTCATGCATCAGGATGGTAAAGGTTTTTTTTTTTCCAGAGCCATTTCCTTGGAAACTGATTACATACAGTATTTAAGATTTAAATTCTGTCACCAAAGCATCAAGCTTAGTTTCTCCTAGGTCAAATACAAAGTCTAAATGACCATAGTCGGGAATCTTTCTTTGAAGATAAGGGGCTTTTTTCCACATATGAAGACAAAATTTCTGTACCGATAAGAAGCAATAGGGCCGATTTGGGACATAAAATTGAATGTATATTTATAATTTGGAACTGCTTATATATTTTTTGTTACATGTTCAGTTATATTTAAAAATCTACATAAGTTGAAAGAAATGTAGGCTGTTATCAATATGCACTTCTCTTGATTAGTATGCCAGAGAGAATGGTAACTGTGAAACTATGACTCAAATGAGGTGCAAAGGGTATTTCAACTCTGAAGTTTGAGCATACCTGAGAGGAGTGTGCCCTTCCTTCCTTCCTTCCTTCTTTCCTTCCTATCTTTGTAATATAGAATGTAGCATGATATTAAGCATTTTAACTCTTTCACATACATGTTACGCATCTGGCTGATAATGCAGATTATATTGTTAAGCTAGGTATCCATCTTTTTAAATGGCATCATTATCAGTGCCATCATCCTTGGTAATAGACTTCACAGCTTTACTTTGTGAGTGCCAAATCATGAGTTAAAGGGCAATCCTCAAACCTCATACAGAGGAAATATTTTTGTTATCAAAGACAGAAGCTTCTGTTTCTTTTTAAAATAAAACTTTACTGAAACATTATTCAATTAGAAAATCTGTCACCTATAATAGTGTGTATTATAAATAGTCTTTATTCTGAGAGCTGGTTAATCTGAAAGTTGAACTAACTTACATTATACTTCGTTACGAGAAAAAACAAGTCCCACCTCAATCCTTCAAAAATTCTTTTTTTCCTTGACATGGTACACTGACTAAACAATGTGCTACAGCATATACTAGTTTAAAAACTTAATGAGAAAACTGAGCTATCTGTCCCCAGCAGTATACACAATTCTATTTAAAAACAACCTTCACTAGAACATCTACATAATCATATCTTTATTTGCACCACCTTGCACCACTGATGAGCAATTACTGTAAAAGCAAATGAGATGATAAATTTTTCTGCACCTGATTTTATACAATCCACATAATAAAAATTTTAACTCACCCATGCTAAACTTACCTTCAAATGAACAAACAACCTTTACTGAGTTATCAAAAAACAGCTCATTAAAACTGGCATTTGAGAATTGCATAGTGCTAGTGTTTGGCTAAGTATGAAGTCTGACTTTTCTGAAATAGCGCACAAAGAAACGAAACCATTAGTTACTAAAACCAGTAACTAAACCTTTTTCAGTAACTAAATGGTAACTAAAACCATTTTCTAAAACATTCATATTCAAATGGGTAGCTTCCTTTTGAGAGTCATAGGGACAAAAACACAAACAATAACATAAAACAACCTGATCACAAGTGTGCCAAAGAATTTTGAGTAGATATTTCTCTAAAAAAGATATGCAACTGGCACAAGCACATGAAAAATGTTCAGCATCATTATTGTGGAAATACAAATCAAAACTACAGTGAGATACTACTTCAAACCCTTTAGATTACTGCTATAAAGAAACAAAATAATAAATGTTGAGAAGGATGTGTAGACATTGGAATATTTGTACACTGTTGGTAGGAATATAAACTGGTGCAGCCATGATGGGAAATAGTATAGTATTTCCTCAAAACTATAAAAACAATTATCGTATGATACAACAATTTCACTTCTGGTTAAAATTCAATTCAGAATGGGGTCTTGAAGGGATGTTCGTGGATCAGTATTCACAGCAGCATTTGCAGTAGCCAAAATGTGGATTGATTACAGAGTTCATGAACAATTGCATTCTCATGTGATTCATGCTGCAATAGACCTAGGCTGGGCTGTTAGGAAAACATGGATAAGGGGGATACTTAACCTAGTGGGGTGAGGAAAAAGAAAGTCTAAAAATCTTTCTAGATCAGAGCTCAATTTTTACAGGTGAGTAGAAATACTTGATATGAAATACTCTTGACTAGCATTGTTCCAGAAGTCCTAGCTTGTCAAAAATCAAGAAAAAGAAGTAAGAAACACAAATATGAGTAGGAAGAAACAAGAACATCATAATTTACAAATTAAAATAGTCTTCCTAAAAAATTTTAGAGAAGAAAAATAAAAACTATTTAGGAAATTTAGTAACATGGGCAAATTCTAGGTAAATAGTAAGAAAACCTTAGCTATTGCTGACGAAAAATGTATTTTGAAAAGGTCCAATTCAAATTAATAAAAATGTGTGAAATCTTATGAGAAAAACACTGCATCAACAAACAATCATGAATAAGTAGACCAAAGAAGACACGTTTCCATTTTCTTCTTCTACTCTTTTTTTTTTTTAATGCGGGTACCAGGAGTCGAACTCAGGACCTCATGCTTGCCAGGCAGGCGCTTATGCCACTGAGCTATATCACCAGCCCTACTCTTTTTTTTTCTTTAAATCCCCTTTCCTTCCCTCCTTCCTCTCCATTCCCCTTCCCATTTGAATGTGTTCTTCCTACTTCCCGATATCTATCCTCCATTTTCCTCCTTATTTACCCTTTGGGTTTCTCACACAAGAAAAACATGTGATATTTAAACTTGAGTGTCTTTTGTAAAGGGGGAGGAGAAGAGAGTTGAAGGGAGGGGAATGGAAAAAAAAAAAGAATTAAGATATATTATGTAGAGGCAGAAATTCCCCATGATGAATATGATCATTATGCATGGCAAATGTAGTAACAAAAAATTGAAAAGAAAATACACAAATAAAAAATAGACAAAAGAATGTTTTTGCATTGGCAAACTATACTGTAAATAGAATGATTTTTTTCTTATTGATTGATCTAAGACAATTTTAAGATAAATTCCAGTATAATTTTATTTTGGAATTTGAAAAGTCCCTCTTGAGATTTATTTGCAGGCACAAATGCTGTGAATAACCAAAAAAATTGGAAACAGACTAATGAGGTAGATTTCCAAACATAATATGCACAGGGTGTTAATGGCAAGATTTAATGTATCTGTGAAAGAGAATAGCCAAGAAATCAAGTATAGTATATCATGAAAGTGGCATTTCAAAATAAGGAAATTGTGCTTGAAAAATAAAAAAACAACAAACCTAAAAACCAGAAAATATAATCTCTTTTAGGGAAGGGAGCATTTCCTGCTGATCTTTATTTTCTCTGCCACTTATAACAGTATCCAGTGCATGGCAGGCCCTCAAAAAATATTTGTCAAATGAATAACATTGTGTATGAACAAATGAATGTGTGCTACGGATCTTTGAGATTTTTGAGGGTCCAAATTTTAACTTTCTAAAGCATAAAGATAAGATCTTTAAAATATTGCTGTTTACAATTTAATTTTATATTTTGACAGCCCTATATAAGTGATGATCATTATCAGTGCATCGGAAAGTCTTGCTAGAATATACTTCTTACAAAAATAAAATATATGGGACTAAGCGAAAGTTTATTACATGACAAAGAATGATAGATTCAGAGAACATAAAACTATTCATTTCAGTGTCTCTATTTTCTTTCCATTTAAAAGTCAGTGAATTAGCATATGCTGTCATGAATAATAATAATCCATTATTGCTGTATTCCTGAGTGTGGGTGGATGGGAGCTTTTTTATTTTGAAATGAAAAGTAGTATCTAACCCTCACAAATACTTCAGGAGGAGAGAGCATGCCATGTAAACACATTAGCACAAATAATATGCTGTGATAATTGATTCAAACTTACTGACCTTGGATATGTTGAATGTTTTTTATTTCTTAACTATGAGCCTGTAGGTGAATTCAAGGTGAAATTATAATATGAAAGGAGTTGCTCTAAATTTGTCTTCTAACAAGGAGAAGCATTCTGTTGATTATCTGAATCACTCAACCTAAGAAAGACATATTACAGTATGTATAATCATAGCCATTATCAAAGACTATAGAATTTATCATAGATTTTTCTGCCCCACAAGCTGGAACTATATCATTAACTCATGAATAATCCAAGTGACTGATGATTTAATATAGATAGAACAGATAAACATTAGGTGATTTAAATGAAGTCTGGCCCCTAAAAAATGTGCTCTGAAGGATTTAAGTCGAACAGTTGGTTTGGGAGAGAAGGGATAGAGACCGCAAAAGAAAATCTAAAAAACAAGGAAAGCAATAATTTTGTAAGAAAACCAATAGATTTTTAATAATTTGCTTTTTAGAATTTTATTCAATATATAAGCTGTGTGGTTGATATTTTAATGTATTCAACTCCCCAAATATTTTTTTTTTTGTGGGTACCAGGGGTCGAACTCAGGACCTCGCGTGCCAGCAGGTGCCCATGCCGCTGAGCCCTACCACAGGCCCTTTTTTCATATGTGGGTACTGGGAGTCGAATTCAGGACCTTGCACTTGCCAGGCAGGCACTTGTGCTGCTGAGCTATCTCACCGGCCCCCCAAATATTTCTTGTGTCATTCTGTAATCTCCATTTAAAATATTTAGTAAACTAAAATAAGAAGACATAAGAATTGCTCAAGAGAAGGGACAAAGGAGGCAAAAAAATAAATAAGGATGGACATTAGTGGAAGACATACTATGTGGAATGAAAAGTGCTGGGAATTTTAACACATTTCACATCTAACCTCCCAGATCGTAAGTGTCTAAATTAAGCCTTTTACTTTTAGTAATGAAAAGACTAGCAAGTTCTATAAGATGGAAATCATCATAACAAATATTTACCAATCTCACTGAACTACTCTTGCTAAGCACTTTCATTTTCACATTTAATATTCACGTTAATCTTACAAAGTACAGACATTAATTAACCCAAATTTATAGATGGCATAACTGACTTATGAGAGGGAACACAAGTCAGTACATGGCAGAATAAAATCCAAATACAAGATTATCTGTTTCAAATCCTCTCACATGTTTCTTAACCATTTTGCCATTTTAAGGTGTAGCGGAAACAGCAATAGCATTTTATTCTCCTGATTCATCTAGAATACTTCAATGTTATGTTGAAACAATGATGGAGAAAGGATTTTTTTCAGATTAGTAAATGGAGTATTTAGAGAAGAAAGTAAATGGTTTTAAATTATGGCTTTAAAAGATTATTTCAAAAGAGTGGGGAAAATGTGTTCCAGGATTGAGAAGAACAAGGTAAATAAATTTGGGGGAAATTATATTGAAAAAGAAAGGGCCTAGAAACAGAGTTTAAGACTAAGGGCTGAGAGCCCTGAACACCAAGATTACCTCCCCCATAGGGAAGGAGAAATCTCTGATTTGTATTTCTACAGTTATGGGAAGGAAGGAAATGAAGATATATGGAGTGTCTATTCCAGGTAGGTACTGTACTTAGCACTTCACACATGAAATCTAATTTAAATACAGTGATGCCTCAGTTGTCAAACACAATTTGTTTCAAATTTGTGTTCAAACACTGCAAAGTTTGAGAACCGAACATATTTTCCTATAAGAAATAATGGAAAACCATTATTTGGGTTTTGTGGCCTGAACATTACACTTATAAATCATTTTTTCAGTACTTTAACAAATTTCACAATGATTTCTTTCTTTAACTCTATCATGGTTCTCGGTTTTCCCCTTAGCTTTACTGCTGGTATCACTAAGTTTCTTTGGCCCTATGGTTATGATATTTTATGCAAATAAAGTGCAAAAAAAAGCACAATGGTGAATGTTTTAATGTACTAACTCAAACAGAACAGCACTTAGACTGAAGCATCAGATTTGCTGGGCGAGATGCAACCTGTGATTTGCTCTTGGCCCTTACAGGTTTTTTTCAAGTCGGATTTTCAGTTGACCATCAAGCAAAGTTACAAACACTGAAGACCAAGCAGACTTTTTCGAACTTTGCTGTTCAAGTAATGGAAAGTTCGAGCTTGGAGCCTATTGGCAACCGAGGTATCACTGTGTAATTGTGAGGGTGGTAAAATCATTTATGTTTTATAGATAAATAAGTCCATACATGAAGAGGATAAATAACTGTCTGAGTCACTTTCTCTTTGCTGGGACTAAATTCCATCTTTCTTACTTTTGTTGCTGAGACAAAATACTGGATGCCCAAAATTAAGGAAGGAAATATTTATTTAGCTTACAGTTTGTAGAGGTACTGATTCCCCCAATTTAAAAGAGGAGAGGTTTATTTTGGGTCATGTTTACAGTCCATGGTCCGCAGGCTCCAAGGCAGAAATGGCATGGCAGATGGATATGGTCGATGAAAAGCTGTTTGTATCAAGGTGGTCAGTAAACAGCGAGTGAAGGTCAGGTGCTCAGTGAACTGCCTCTTCTGACCAGGCCCCACTTCCTAACAACACACTCTGCTATGGATTCCTAGTGAATTAATCTGCTGAAGAGGATAATGCCCCTGTAATGGTTGATACATTGTGTCAATTTGTGAAGTTTAGAAGTTTAACTAAGTGACTCAGCAGGGGGCCAGGATCTTCACTTTGTAAACATCCTCAGCCTGTGCAAGAGGAGGGCATGGAGATGGTGTGAGTGCTACACCTGCCCTAGGGCGGGTAGCCTATTTACAATATAAAGGAGGAAAAAGAGGCTTGCTCTCCTTGCCCTTTTGCTCTTGTTGCTTTTGCTGTCTTCCACCACTATGAACTGTTGTACCTCTGCCATGCCACCCTCCTTTGGAGCCAAATGATTATGGACTGAAACCTCTACAAACTGTAAGCTAATTAAACCTTTCATTCCTTAATTTTGGGCATTGGGTATTTTGTCTCAGCAAAGAGAAGAGTAACTAAGAAAGCACAAGAGGTCTGATGCCTTTCTAAAAGCTCCACCTCTGAATACATGGGCCTTCAGGGGATATTCTAGATCTAAACTGTAACAATAACTTTCCTAGGTTACATAGAAGGGTGAGGTTTTAACTCTGATCTAAACTCAGATTCAAGATCCTTTTTACTATGCTACTCAGAGTCTAAGAAGATAATTGAGCGTCCTGTGATGGATTGGAGGGAGAAGAATATGGTGGCAGGGAGAGCAATTAGGAGGTCTTTAAACTTATATGTACACATACAAAAAAAGAAAATCTGAACTTCAGTACTGCTAATAGAAATGACAAATGTGAAATGGACTATAGAGGTATTGCAGAGGCAAAACTCTTGGTGCTATGGAGGTTAGCAGTGAAATTCTGGTGTGGAGTCACATACAACTGGCTTTGAATTCATTTGAGTCACTATTCTTTGATTTTTACCTGTAAGTCTCAGTTGTTTCATTTGCAAGATATAAATATTAAAGTGTTAATGCATGTAAAATGATTAGTGGGATGCCTCACACCTAGTAAGTGTTGCATAAGTGTTACATATTATTGGAGCATGGTAAGTGCTCAATTAATGTTAGCTATTATTGGAAGTGAGTAAGAGAAGAATACAACATATTTTTGAGGTTTCTGTTCCTAGTCTAGTACCAGGAGTTGAGAGAAGGAGTTTAGGAAGAGGTAGATAATTTAATGCTATTTGTACAGCTGTTGTTATCTCCTAATCAGCATATTCTTCCATAGTATTCTATTCTTATGATTTAAATAAATAATTAAAATCCAGAGACTGGCAGAGTTGATTAAAAATGTGGCTGTAGTACCTACAAAAGTTAACTTCAAATGTGACTATATGAATAGACTGAATCCAAAAGGATGGGAAAAAAGATACATTATGCAAAACTCAAAGAAAAAAAGAATCAATGTATTGATATAGAAAAAATAGACTTCAGAGAAAAGAAAATTACCAGTGACAGGGAAGACTATCACATAATAGTAAAAGGATCAATCTACCAAGAAGACATAGCAATCCTCAATGTTTATACAACAAATGACATAGCTGTGACATACATAAAGCTAAACTGACAGGACAGAAAGCAGAAACAGTGAAATTTACAATTACAGTTGGTGACTTCAACATTCCCTACCATCAATTGATAGATGTGGTTACACATGCCTATAATCCTTACACCCTGGGAGGCTGAAGCAGGAGGATCCAAAGTTCAATCCCAGCCTGGGCAACTAAGTGACTTAGCAAAAAATTTAATAGAACATCTAGATGAAAAGTAAAGTATAAGGGAACATCATCAATTAGAATGGTATAATCAACATTTACAGAAAATTATATAGTGAAAAAAACTACACAGAAAATTCTGTCAATAGCAGAATGCACATTATTTTCAAATGGTTATGAAACATATACTGATATATAACAATATGTGAGCCATAGAACAAACCAAAATAAATTTAAGAGAAATAAAATTATACAGAATATTGTTTTCTGTTCATGATGGAATCAGGATAGTAATACGTCACAGAAGATAACAGGAAAATCTCTAAACTCTTAAAACTAAACAAAACATTTCTAAATAATCCATGAGTCAAACACAAAGTCTTAAGGGGAATAAAAAACCACATTGAATTAAAATAAATACAACATATGCACATTTGTGCTAAAGCAGTTCTGATGGAAATTTGAAGCATTAAACTTATACATTAGAAAACAGAAATAGTCTCAAAACAATGATCTAAGGTCTTACCTCCTTATTTTTTCTTTAGATAAAGAAGAACGAAATCAACCAAAGCAAATATAAAAGAGGAAATATAAAGATAAAAGCAGAAATCAATCAAAAACAGAAAAAAACTAGAGAAATGTAATGAAAAAAGAATGGAATTTTAACATCAATAAAATTGATAAACCTCTAGGACTATTGACAAATTAAAAAAGAGAAGTCAGATTACCAGTACTAGGAGTGAAGCAGAGAATATCACTGAAGACTGCAAATATTGAAAGGACAATATGGAACCACTACAAACAACATTACACGTTTAAACATGACAGCTTAGATTAAATACACCAACTCCCAGAGGAACACAAAAACTGCTACAATACATCCACCATGATAATAACTATTAAGGCAATTTGAAATCATAATTTTAAAATGCAAAAAAGAAATAGCACAAAAAATCGCTGTTGTGATCACACAATAATGAATTTTGTTGTAACCATCCTTACCAAATTCTATCAAGTGGAACGCAGCAACCTGTAAAAATAATTATACACCATGACAAAGTAAGGTTTACTCCATAAATGCAGGGCTGTTTCAATATTCAAAATCTGATTGATGTAATCCATCATATTAATAGGTTAAGTAGGAAAAATTTATATGATCAATTGATGCAGAAAATACTTCACAAAATCCAATATCCATTTATGGTAAAAGTGAACTCAGGAAAGTAAGAATAAAAGAATACTTCTTAATTTTGATAAAGTGTACTTATAAAAATTCTACAGCTGACATTGCATTTAATGATGAAAAGTTACCTTTCTCCTGTAATCTGGAGCAAGGCAAGGGTGTCAGTGCTCATCATGTTCATTCAGTACAGTGCTGGAAGTTCTAACCAGTGCAAAAAGTCAGCAAAAAGAAGCGCAAATGAAACAGATCAGACAGGAAGAGGCAAAACCGTAGGTACTTCCAAATAACTGGAAGTATGATTATTCTGTGGAGAAAATCCAAAGATATCTACAGAAAACTTGTAGAACTAATGATTGATTTAAACAAAATTATAGGATATAAGAGTAATGTACAAACTGTTACTATCTTATATACCAGCAATGAATGCATATACATAAAAAATTGAAAATACAGTACTACAAAAAGTTGAATAATTTCATGTAAATCTTACAAAACATACAAGGTGTGCCAACAAAATACAATGAATGCTCCTGCTGTGTGCCAGCCAATGCACTCATCCAATCCTAAGTTCTTAATGGAAATAACCCAGTTCTCCTCTTGCAACAAAACAAAACAAAACAAAACAAAACAACATGTCAATTAAGATCTAACATCGGGGCCGGTGAGATGGCTCAGCGGCTTAAGCGCCTGCCTTGCAAGCGCGAGGGCCCAAGTTCGACTCCCGGAACCCACATATGACAAAAAGGGGCCGATGATATCGCTCAGCGGCACGGGTGCCTGTTGGCGCGCAAGGTCCTGAGGTCGACCCCCGGTACCCACAAAAAAAAAAAAAAAAAAGATCTAACATCAAGGTGATGTTAACTCTGTGTGTGTGTGTGTGTGTGTGTGTGTGTGTATTTTAATCTTGATGAAGTCTAGGAACTGAGTTTGTACCCAGGACACTATGGTCAACTCTTCATATTATAAGAGCTTATTAAAGCCTTTAAAAAAATGGTGTGTGTAGAAAACAGCCCAAGAAATGGTCAAATAGTTCCATACTCTATCATGATAATGCTCCTCTCACACATCTCGTGTGCTGTGGCAATTTCTGTCAAATAACATTATGGTGTGTCCTCATCCACCTTATCCACTAGATCTCGCCTGATTCTGGTTTGGCCGTTAGACATTAACTTTTAATTTTTCCTTCTTTGCTTCTAGGAGGAATGAATGAAATATGCGGTGAATGTTTACATTTTTAAAAATAATTACAGTGAAAGACACGTTGCCATTAATTCCCCTTAAAATACTTTTTTTTTTTTGCACAGGTAGACAATATTGCTTTAAAATTTATATAGAAAGGAAAATTAACTAGAATAGCTAGAGTGATTTTGAAAAAGTCAATGTGGTGGGAGGAACTGGCCTATCTAATTTCAGCATAGCTACAATATCAAGACTGTGTTGTTGGTAGATAGTCACACAGATCAATAGAACAGAATAAAGAACCTAAATATAGATTCACATGAACATGCCCAAATGAATTTTTTTTACAAAGATGCAAAAAGTCTTCAATGGAGGAAACATAGCCTTTTCAGCAAACAGTACTGGAGCAATTGGATATCTGTAGGCAAACAAATCAACCTAGAACTGCCTCATATTTTATTTAAAAATGAACTCAAAATTGATTACAGATTTAAATAAATTGTAAAACTATGAAACTTTTTTTTTAAATGTAGGAGGAAATCTTTGAGGTTTAAGGCTGAGCAAAGCATTATTAGACTTGAAATCAAAAGCATGTTTCATAAAAAGAAATTTGTTAAATTGTATTTCATCAAGATTAAAAATTTTGCTCTATACAAATGCAGAATGTGATTCAGAAAATCTATAGTGGGACATGAGATTCTTCACTTAGTAAAACCTCTTAGATGATGCTATGGTTGCTAGAACATGGACCATACTCAGAAGCAAGAAACAGAAAATCTGTTTGGCTCCCTGCAGTTATAAAAGTATACTATTTTATGGGTAAATAAAATTTGCTGTTTTATAGTATTGGCAATTTAGAGAAGTAAATTTATCAAAATGTATTTCAATTGAGGGAATAATAGAACCTCCCCAAAAGCCAACTTTATAGCTGAAGAGAATGAAAACAAAATCTTATCCTTTAAAATATCAGTATATTCTAAAGTATTATTCAAATGTCACATATTGCAAAGGATAAACCATTCTGATAAAAATTGTCAAATTTAAGTATGAAACTTCAGGTTATATTACTTTTACAGCTAAAATATAAGCTCTTGAAATGAATATGTCATTTCACTTAATTTATTTTTTTTATGGAAATTGGTATTCTCATCTTCAAACTCTTCAACTTTATTTATACCATGAGCACAACCATCACAAGCTACAAGAAATTCAGTGGGAATTTTTAATTTAAGTATTTTGTTGCTCTTGTGATTATTAGGCAGGTGTTTCTATTCTATGGTCTAATAGCAACAAAATCTTGACGTTTCAAATCAGATGGGTTATGTATCCACGCTTACCATGCACTGCCAATTTTTTCCTGCATTTCTGGCAAAAGCAAATAAGCTAACTTGAAAGGAAACATGATTATATTTAGAGAAAATATTTTATAGAAATAAATGAATCCTAAGAAGTGAAATAATTTTTCATATATTAATACATAACAAACACTCATTCAGCAGTGGATTGTTATCAGTTGGGGATATCCTTTTAGAATGATTGTAAGAAAACCTTTTGTCTTATGTCATTGACCAGAATTAGGTAAAGAATGACAATATATTTTCACATGTAAGACATTTCCAAAGGATAAATACAATGATTTTTATAAGATTGGTGTGCTTCAGAATAGGTGTTAAAGTTCATGTTGTTGGTATTTGTGAAAGTATAGAAGGATGTCATCATCAGACAGCATACTGTAGCAAAAAGAATATCTTAGCTGCTTTCTAGTTGCTGAGACACAATACCTGACACAACTTAAAGAGGACAGGTTTATTTAGGCTCCTAGTTTGTAGAAGTTTCAGACCATAGTTGGTTGACTCCAAGGTAGGGCTGCATGGAAGAAGAGAAATAACTAAATGGCATGACAGGCAGGAAGCAGAGTGAGAGATCAAGGCAGGAGGAAGGCAGATATACCCTTTCAGGCCACGCTACCAGTGACCCACCTCCTTTGATCAAGCTTCATCTTCCAACATCACATTTAGCTGTAAACTCATCAGTGGACTCATCCACTGATACGTATCACCCCCACACACAACTATGATCAATCACCTCCCAAAAGCCCCACCTACAAGTTCATGAGGCTTTGAGAGGACATTTAAATATAAACCATAATATTCTGCTCCAGGACCCCAAAAGACTCATGTGCATCCCTTTACACAAAATGCTTTTAGTCCTAAAGTTGCCGAAGTTAGAGTTGCCAAAGTCCTAATGGTTTCAGTATTACTGTATGGTCCAAGTCCATAGTCTTTGAGATTTAAGGCAAACTCTCATCTGTGAACCCCTACAAAAATTAAAAGAAAGTTAAACTGCCAATATAAAAAGGCACAGGGTGGGCCGGTGAGATATCTCAGCTGCATAAGTGCCTGCCTGGCAAGTGCGAGGTCCTGAGTTCAACTCCCAGTACCCACATACAAAGGAAAAAAGGGCCGGTGATATTGCTCAGTGGCACGGGTGCCTGCTGGTGCACAAGGTCCTGAGTTCGACCCCCATTACCCACAAAAAAAAAAAAAAAAAAGGCACAGGATAAACATCCCCATTCCAAAAGGGAGAAATAGGAAGATAGAAAGGAACAGGACCAAAGCAACTCCAAAATCCAGTAAGGCAAACATTAAATCCCATAGTTTCATGTCCAGCACCAGGGGCAATCTGTGGCAAGATATCAACTCCAAAGGACTTGGGTGGCCTCTACCGTACGGCACTGTTAGTAACTGTAGCCATCATAGCCTCTCTCTTGGCCTGGTTTTGCTTATTCCTTGGGGCTTTCTTCAGATGCTTCACATTCCTGGCTTTTCCAAAATCCTGAGATCTCCACTGGACTTTTGGCTTCACCCTCACAGCTTTACTCACTGTCCTCTCAGGGGCATACTGTGGGGCCCTCTGGGCCTTCTGAAATCTGGGTGGAAGCCTGTCCAACCTCACAACTCCTGCATTCTGCATGCATCTAAAACTACATGTGGACGATGCCAAAGTCTGCCACCAGATGGAGCAGTAGCTGAGCCCTTTTGCCTTTTGCTGGTGGTTGCAGAGACCTCTTAGTGCCTGGATGGCTGAGCACAGTAAACTGAATCCTGGGGAATCAATTCCCCTTCCCTAAGCTACCACTATTTTGGAGCATGGTACCCTGAGGCACTTTTCTCAAAGCAGTCTTTCACCTTTCCACCCTTGAGTCTGGGAAGGGCAGGGATTTTTGGATTCTTCTCATCCCCTCAAGGCATCTTTGTGCTGTCCAGATCCAAAGTACTTGGCTTCTTTTAATGCTAATATTGTCAGCAACCAAATTCTTCTGTGCTCCATCTTTGCAGGCCTCAGCTTTACTAGAGTTTTCTTTCTGCTCCAAACTCAAAAGTTTTAGAAATCATCCTATTGAGTGGTTTGCTCTTGATTCACAATATTGAGCTGGCTAAAAGCCCCCAACACCACCATACCACAGCCTAAATATCTGGCTGCCTTGAAATTTCCTCTGCCAGATTAATTAATCTGACACTCTTAATCTTAGGTCTCCTGCAAAGTATCTGGACTTGAGCAAAATGCAGACAAAATTTTTTATGCCAGAGCATAACACACATGACCTGGAGTCTGCCAATGGAATTCTTATTTCTAACTGAAATCTCTCAACTCTGGTTTTTTCTGGCTGCATTACTGTCAACATTCTGGTCTTCTGAGCTCTGACCAGAATCTCCCATCAATCTCAGCTCACAGCATTGTAGGGCTACTTCTCCAGCTGGTACTATAATACCTCAGTTATGAACATTTCTGTCTGAAAACAATTGGATTTTCAAATAAAAGAGTTTGACAAAATTTTGGTTTGGTCCATAAACTCCACTTTAGGTGACAAACACAACGTAGCTATCTTCCTCACACAAACACAAATGTGGCCATCATCCCTAAAATTGTAAAACAGATTAAGTTAGTGAACCAAGGTACCACTGTATCTCCAAACCTTTCCAAACTCTTCTCACAAGCCAATTCCAAAGGCTTCTGAAGCACATGGTCAGGTAGCATCTTCGTTACTTTCTTGTCACAGAGACACAACACCTGACACCCATAACTTACAAAAGAAAGGTTTAGTTTGGCTCACAGTTTGTAGAGGCTTCAGTCCATGGTCAGCTGGCTCCAAGGGAGGGCAGTATGGCAGAAGAGAATAAGCTCACAGCATGGCACACAAGAAACTGTGAGAGATCAAGGAGGGATGGAGGTATACCCTTCCAGACCATGACCCCAGCAATCCACCCCTTTCAACCAGGCTTCACCTCCCAACATTGCATTTAGCTATAAACTCATCACCAGATTAGTTTTATTGATAAGTATCATGCCTCCATGATCCAGTCACTTCCCCATTTCTATGCATGTGAAGCTTTGGGGGGACATCTAGATATAAACCATAAAAATGAGCATCAAACTAAAACAGAAATCTACAGAGACAATAGTGAAGGAATTTTCTGGGATAGAAGTGGTAACAGGGATTAAAAGTTAATGGGAACAGTAGAAGTTATTGGTATGATGAAATGTTCTATAATAATTCACTGTGATGGCTGTAACTTGATAAATTTACCAGAAATCATCGAAGTGCATGTTTGGAATGGGTAAATTAACGTTATATAAGACATTCAGCACAAAAGTTTTCTTTAACAAGATCATTTTACTGACCTTCAAGAGATCCTGATAAACAGTACTTATTCTGCTTCTAAACAGCTATAAGATCCTGGACAAGTAGTATACTCACTAGACATCTTTGTCTCATTATCTACGAAGAAGAAGTTGGGCTAGGAGAATCCTAAAGTATCTTTTGTCTACTTTAGCCAAGTTTGCCTCAAAAAAATACTTTTGTCCCTTGATAAATATCTAAGTAGAAATGCTCCTGCAAAAGAAATTAAAATCACAAAAATGTATTTTAAAAACTTACCATAAGATAGTATGAATCCTAGACCCTTCAGTGACCTTCCATTTACCAAGAAGACAGATGGAATGTTTTATGCTTTCAGAAATATGAAATCTAAGCCACTATACATACTACAGTGAAAATATTGGTGATAAGAAGGCATAAGAAAGAAAGTAGAGAGGATTACACCTCAATATTTATATGTTTCATAGACCTGGTGAATCTAGACAGAACCATGTAAGGAAGGTTTAATGATGTTTATGTATGTCTAATTTAAACACTCCACTCACAAGAAAAATGTATAGCGCACTGGATATTGATAAGAGATCATGTGAAATCAGTATATGTAGGTATGTATATGTATGTATTATGCATTTGTGCGTATTTGTATATATAAGTAATTTATAGTTCAATTTTTCTGATGATAAAGATAGTATTTTAGAATATGCAATAAGTATTCTTTAGGTTACAGCAAATAACTTCCATGTGACTATGATATTACAAATTTTAATCCTTGTGAAAAAAGAGATTCATCTCCATAGAGTCTATGAACCCCACAGATTACCTAAATAAATTATATTTTCTTTTTGTTTCTGCAGTTTTTTCACAAAATAGGGAGACAATATCTAGAAAATTCTTTAATAATTATTAGAAAACCATTTGATAAGTCTAATACATATCCCACCAGAAGGACAACACTTGGCATTCTACTCTGGTAGTTTGTACTCTGTTAGTGTAGCTAAACTGGAAATAACTTTTCCACAGTTTTCTTCAGATGCATCCACATTAGAGTTGGTCAAGAGAAGAACTTAAATGGAATTTGGAAAGTGAAAACAAGGTAGTAGTCATACCACATGGAAATTTTTTCACAGGCAGTCAGAAACCGGAAAAGAGACCTGGCAGGTGCCAGCTTTTCATCACCCTTCTACTCCACACTCAGCTTTTCTCTTGACTACTGGCATTGCTGATCAACAGTGGCCTCAGATCTACCCAGAAGCTTGGCTATGAACACATAGAGGTTGTGGTTATTCATAGGCAACAGCTTTTCATAGATCTCTCCACAAAGTCCTTCTTCATAATACTACTTTAGTGGCTCGACATACTTGACTTCTGAAATTGAACAACTGTAACTTCATCTCTGAACCTTCGATTTCTCTTTAAGATTTTAACTTCCCCAGTTTTCCTCAAAATTCTAAACTAAATCTCTTATTCTATAATCCTTGTTGTGCTTTTGCTTCCACAAGACCCTGACTGATACAAAGTCTTATTCAAAAAGAAAGAACACCAAAACATAATAGTAAGAAAAGTGATGATTTTTAATTAATTTAAAAATCAAAATATAATTATGGATAAAAGTGGTGAAACATAGTCTAATCATAGAATCCACCTCAAAAGCCAGTACGAATAAAATGAAGAAAGAAAGAAAGAAAGAAAGGAAGAAAGGAAGAAAGGAAGAAAGAAAGAAAGAAAAGGGGCCGGTGAGATAGCTCAGCGGCGTAAGCGCCTGCCTGGCAAGCGCGAGGGCCCGAGTTCGACTCCTGGAACCCACATACGAGAAAAGGGCCGGTGATATCGCTCAGCGGCAGGGGCGCCTGCTGGCGCGCAAAGTCCTGAGGTCGACCCCTGGTACCCACAAAAAAAAAAAAAATGAAAGAAAGAAAGAAAAAAAAATAGTTGTGGATTCATTAGCACAACCAAATAAGGAAACAGTTTGGTCTCATGCATAAACCTATGAAAGTAGTGATCACAGAAAGAAACAAACTATTCGTCCATATCCATAGGCAAATGTGCAGAAAGAAGATGACCAAAAAATCCTGAGAACTCTGGATACAATCTCCATTTTGGCAAGAGGTGATTTGTAGTGTTCGATTCTCAAAATGAGGTCTGTAGACCCCATTTTACAAACAGTCCAGGGATCTGCACTATCAAAACTATTTTTATAATACTACTAAGGCTTTCTTTGCTATTTCACTGTGTTGATGTTGTCTCTGGATGATGCAAAAGCAATAATTGGTAAAACTGCTGGCACTTCAGCATGAATCAAGACACTGACACCAAATTCTATTAGGAATCATTCTATGTTTTATCACTACACACGGAGAATTATACTTAAGAATGCCTTGATAATGGGGAATATTATTTTCCCCACTTTACAGAAGAGGACTTTGAGACACTTTTTCAAGGTCAGAAAGTAAGTGGTAGAACTTGGATTCTAAAGGGCAATATGGCTCCAGAAAAAAGTAGTTTTGATTTATTCACTCATTATATTTTTAATTAACTACCTAAGGTGAGTGAAGCATCATTTCAGGGACTAGAGGCACAAACTAATTATCTATCTATTCATCCATCATTGTTTCTATATGTACAGAAAGATCTGTCTTTCTTCTGTGTATGATTTTAGTTTAGTAGCCTCTCTTAATATCTCTTTGTATTGCTTGAATTTTGAAAATGATGTGGAAATACTATTTTTATAAAAACAATAAGGTGATTATTTTAAGACAAGATTGAATGTAACTCATTTTGCTTTTGAAGAAAATCCAAAGTAAAAGTTCAGGTCTTAAGTTCAAAGCATATGAAAAGACTGCTACGTTCTTCTCACTCTTAAATTTCTTTCCTCCCACTACTTACACAGCAATAGAACACGATGCGTAGAACATTGTTTTCTAAAACTAATTTAGAAGACAAGGGCCCCAGAATTTTCTCATTTTAGTCAGCAAGTATTAAAGATATTCTTATTAAATCCATTTTGATAAAGGTTCTTTAGAAAAAATTAACAATCCTGTTGCCATTATTGGATTTGAAAAGAGGAGAATGCTAATGATGGAGTTATACATACAACATCACCCTACTCAGACTTCAGAAATTACCCACTTTCCTTTGGAGGAACTTAATCCTGAGGAAGTGAAGGGAGCATAATGAAATACAGTAGTCCCCTTTATCTGCAGTGGATATATTTCAAGACCCATTGGATGCCTAAACCCATAGACAGTACTGAGCCTGAAACATATATTGTGTTTTTTTCCTATATACACATACACAAATTTACTAGCTTTTCCATCATAACTGAGCACTTATTACTCACTGTAACTGTAGCGTTTGCAGCTTAGGTGTAAAAGTAAAATTAGTATGAATTTCTTTTTTCTTCACAATTTCATGGATAGAAAATTTGTTTTTACTATAGCTTTTGGCAACCTCCACATGTGATTTTTTTCTTTATCAAATTGAGAACTTTCTTCTGTCCTCTTAAAGGAAACATTTTATGGCTTCTCTTTGGCATATCCAAATTGCCAGCATCATTACTATTGTGCTTTGGGTCACTATTAAGAAAACAGGGCCGGTGAGATGGCTCAGCGGCGTAAGCGCCTGCCTGGCAAGCGTGAGGGCCCGAGTTCGACTCCCGGAACCCACATACGAAAAAAGGGCCGGTGATATCGCTCAATGACACGGCGCCTGCTGGCACGCGAGGTTCTGAGGTCGACCCCCGGTACCCACAAAAAACAAAAAAAAAGAAAGAAAATAAAGGTTATTTGAACACAAGCACTGTGATACCATGACAATAGATCTAGTAACTGAATGAGCTGCTAAGTGACTAATGAGTGTGGATATGCTGGACAAAGAGGTGATTTACATCCCGGGGGTATAGGAGGGGACTGCACAAGATTTTATCAGTACTAAGAGTGGCACATAATTTAATATTTATACATTTTTTCCTGAATTTTCCATTTAATATTTTAAGGTGATGGTTGACCGCAAGTAACTACAACTGTGGAAAGAAATTTTATGGATAAGAGGAAACTACTGGATTCTTTTTACTTTTGGGAGAGAATAGCATATGGCTTATAATAACATTAGGAATAGAAAAATGTCTTTGACCTTAAAGTAGAGTCTACATATTTCTTTGTAACGTGCCTGCTAGTGTTTTATTTTTATTTATTTTTATTTTTTTATTTTTTTTGTGGGTACCGGGGGGTCGACCTCAGGACCTCGCGCGCCAGCAGGCACCCGTGCCGCTGAGTGATATCACCGGCCCCTTTTTCGTATGTGGGATCCGGGAGTCAAACTCGGGCCCTCGCGCTTGCCGGGCAGGCGCTTAAGCCGCTGAGCCATCTCACCGGCCCTAGTGTTTTTTTTTTTTTTTTTTGTGGGTACCGGGGGGTCGACCTCAGGACCTCGCGCGCCAACAGGCACCCGTGCCGCTGAGTGATATCACCGGCCCCTTTTTCGTATGTGGGATCCGGGAGTCAAACTCGGGCCCTCGCGCTTGCAAGGCAGGCGCTTATGCCACTGAGCCATCTCACCGGCCTAGTGTTTTATTTTTAATTGATAGAATTGCTAAGATAAGAACACTAAAAATTTCTGTGGCTTTTGTTTCAATTCACATTTATTTGCATAGCGGACAGGACAACCATAAGCAAAAACAGATATTTTAATTTCATGGAGTAAAAATTAGTGATGTTGCAAAGTCTAGACTTTTTTTTAACTAGTAGCCCATGGTAGTTTTTTCTCTTCCCTATCAAAAATTATCAGGGTTTCACTGTAAATTAACTGTCATAATGAGACACTGGAGCTCTAAAATCAGGCATCTAGATTCTTAAAAACAATGCTTTGCATATTATAAAAGTGTTTGATGAAGATTAAGCACACTAAAACTATAAGTTTTGAAAACTCATATTTGTCTTCAAATATCCAGGCTTACAGTGGCTGTCAAGTCTTTAAGCAATTTATTTCCAAATACCAACCTTAGCTTGGTGCTAAACTGACACATAAGAATCACTAGCAAAGTTTGATAAAAATATAGGTTTACAGTCCCCACTTTGGAAGATTCTAATATAGGTTGAGAATTAGAACCAAGAATTCATATTTATAAAGAGCTCTGTTGATGATTCTGATATGAAGCTGGATTTGGGAACCAACTTAGAAGATCCCAGACAATGAGGAGAGAGCTGTGATGTGGCACAGAATAAACGATTTTCTAGTTAATTATGCAACAGTCTAGGAAAGCAAGAAATATCTTACTACAGGCTCACTTATCCTATTTCCCAAGTGTTAGTCACAAGTACAACTAAGGAAGCCAATAGACATTTGTGTTAGCTGGAACACTTTAAACTATTAAAAATATAAAAATTAAGAGAGGGGACAGATTTCTCATGAAGCTTATGTACCAGAGCTACTCACAAGTACTGACCTGTCTGATGATTATTGGAAGTAATATCTTTAGTGGGGAGGCGAAGAGGAATTGCAATGAGAAAGCATCCCATGTGAGCATATCTGGGAAATTCCTTAACAAGATGGCAGAAGAACTGTGCCTGAATCTCCAAGGCAATGCATTTGTTGTGACTTTTTTCTTCTTCTAAATAAATATTCTTTTTCATACCTAATTTTGTATTTATGATTTCTATGCCTTTTTTCCTCCTGAAAAGGTATAATATCAAGTCCCACATAATTTGGATATACATATTAAGAAATTAAAGCAGGATCGTAACACCTATTTAGAGACATTCCATTGGAGAAGTATTACACATGTGATCACTTGATAATACAAATTACCAGATAATGTGTAAAGAAGTCTGTAAGAAGGGGCTGGGTAAAGGGTGCAAAGACCTTGTTGAACAGAAAGCACAACTTATTCAAGGAAGGAAAATGAATATAAAGTCTGGAGCAGAGAGTTCAAGACGAGGCTGAGGGCAAGCAAAGCCACAGAGACCAACTTCTGAAGCCACATTAAGGAGTTTCAGCTGCGTCTTAAAATAGAGAAGAACCACTGAAGTGTTCTCAGCAGAGGTTGACACAATAAAAATTACATTTTTGCTATTTCTTTTTTTGGCTGTGATGTGTAAAACAGATTAGAAGGATTCAAATGCAGAGGCAGGAGACCAGCAAGGATTCACTGAGAGATGATGGTGATTAGAATAGGGGACAGACAATGGCTTGGTGAGACACTGGCACGGATATCAAGTTGTATTTACAGAATAGGATTTGGTGGCTGATTTGATGTGAGTTGCAACACACACAGGAGAGAAAAAGGTTGACTAAATAGCTTAGGCAACAGGGTGGGTGATGGTATTACTTCCAGACAGAGGGAACATAGAGGAAAGGCAAGTTTGAAGGGAGAGATACAGTGGTCAAGTCAGCAGGAGATGACAAGTTCAAGTGCTGGAGAGATGGAATGGGATCTCCATTTGGATAAATTCAGCAGGAAGTTGGATATTGACGCCAGAGGCTCAGGAGAGATTTGACTTGGAATATACATTTGAGTACATTTGGTTATATATTTGAAATGAAACTGAATCAGAAATGTGTGTAAAATGAGAACAGGGTCCCAAGGAAACACATTTAAAGGATGGGAAGAGGTAAGTGAGACCACAAAGAGGCCAAAGAGAAAAGAGAAACATCAGTGTTGTGTGATGTCATGGAAGACAAGCAAAGAGAAGAACAGGGTCAAATGCTACAAAAATCAGGTAGGATAGCACTGAAAAGTTCACTGACCCCAAGGAAGTAGGAAACACATGATGAGGAATCAAGGTGCTGCAAGGGAATTGATGCAGTGAACACCTATGCTCCTTCTTCTCAGGGATGGCTTGAGAAACCCCTGGGAGGTTTCCAAAAAAACACACAAATATTCATCACTGATTGCCAAGTTCTTTGGTAAAATATCCTGGGTTTTAACTGACAGTTCAGTTACATAAAATCCTTTCTTGTAATATGGGTCAGAACTGGTAATTAGACTTTCTGTTGTGATTGTTCCAGGAAATATGGTTGTCAAATGTTTTAGCAATAGACATGATAGAAAGGCACACAGCTTGTCCTGCTTTCTACTATCTTGTACACCAGAAACCCAGACAGGAGCATACATAGATGAGATCCAGAATTCTGTATTTTTTTGTACTTCTCTCAAGAGTCCTGTGTTCCAGTATCTCCACCTCAACTCGTATCAGTCTGATGTGTGGAATTTTATGTAAAGATGAGATACCATGAAAATAGTAGATGATTATTCATGACTGTATCCTCAGTGCAAAAGACAGGTAAGCTCTTAAGATATACTTATCCAATTTATTGATGAAAGGAAAATGTAAAAAAATAATTTTAATCTTTATGTTTAATAAAAAGAATGGAGTAAAATGACTACAGAAAATATCTTTTAGGTGCTTAGAGTTTTTTGCCTGATACATTTTAAAAAATTATGAAGATAGATGTGGTGACACACATCTATAATCCCAGCACTCTGGAAAGATGAGGCAGGCGGATCACAAGTTTGAGTCCAGCCTGGGTGATTTAGCAACTCAGTGAGACCCTGTATCAAAATAAAAAATAAAAAAGGAATGAGGATGTAGTTCAGGTGTAGACTCTGGGTTCAATCCCCAAAGATGCAACAACAAAAAACAACAAAACAGAAACAGTTCTGTGAGACTGATTATATATTTCAAGTGATCTACAAACCCATGAAATCTTAGCATTCCTAGAATCCCCAGACGATAAAGGACTAGGGTGAGAACCTAGTCCTAGAGGGATGTTGCAGACTCTGGAAACACAGGTGGTCAAAATGTAGGAAAACGAACAGCCCAATATTTTAATTGCAAGGAAGAGGAATGCTGACATGTCAGATTTATTTGTCTTGGTATATAAAGGCCCCAATGGAATATTTTTACAGAAGAAATCATTCTCGTCAAAGCTGAGGAAGTATGGGAAGATCAAAAAGCAGCCAACTGCTGGCCTGTCTCAGACTTTTTTGATACTGTCATTAGAAAGGCAGACTTTCGTCCTCAGCAAAGCGTTTGGAGTTGGCTCTGCAAGCTACTGGCATTTCCAACAATCTATTTATCCTTCCTAACAGTCTGGTATTGCTTTGGCATTAGTAGCTTTGTTTCTCCCACTAGCCTTCCAAGCTATATGATGTAGTATAGTTTGAGCAAAGATAAATATTTGAAACTAGCTGCACAGCAGGTTTTGACAGAGGTTTGTTCATTGAAATTCAAATGTCATATGCTCCTTGGGAAATATTTAATATAAAAGTTTAATTCAAATGTTCACCCAAGAGCCACTTTTTAATATTGCTTGCTTCCTTTCCTTTTCCCGGTAAGGTACACTATCTGTGTTAATATGCAATTTTATTTGGGTTAAGTAGGAAACGTGACCTTAAAACATTTAACAAATGATTTGAGACTATTTTGTCTTGAATAGTCCCATTCTAATACATTACATTTTGTAAATATTGCTTTTTTCAAATGACATTCACTTTTTTAACAAGAGTTTTTTCTTCCTGTTGAATTCCATTCAATACCATTATCATTGCTAACCACAGGGCATTACCGTCAGTAGTAAATCTATGTAAATTCCAGCCCAAAGCACCAATTTTGTGTTTTCCAGCCCAATTTTGTTAATTGGAAATGAGAACGCTATTTTTACCAGAGAACTACATGTTCCAGAATATTACCTTTTAATATGCTAAACTGATCATAATGCTAAAAGTTATCATGAATTAAATTATATTTTATCATAACTCATATTTCTTAGCATCAGCCAGGGTTAACAAAACTTCTCATGGACAAATTATGCTGAAAATGGATACGTATTCATGTCCATGATTGGGAAAAGTTTATGGTTAATTATATGTGGCAACCTGGCTGGACAAGGGAATGTCCAGATAGCTGTACATTATTCATGGCTAAGTCTGTAAGGATGTTTCTTGGAGAGTAGCATTTGAGTCAGTAGACTAAGTAAAATGTATCGTCCTCACCAAAACCACTGGGCATCCTTCAATTCGCCGAGTGTCTGAATAGAAAAAAGAGGTTAAGAGAGGGCAAATTTGTTTCTTGTTTTTACTAGAATGTCCACTTTCTTTTGCCCTCAGACATCCATATTGCTGCTTCTTAGAATTTAAGCTGGAACCTTACACCATCAGTCCAGTTCTCATGCCTTCGGACCCAAGCTAAAACTTACAGCAATGGCTCTCTTGGTTCTTAGACTTGGGCTTTGACTGAATTACATCATATGCTTTCAGAGATCTCCCCATTCAGAAGACAGATCATGGGATTTTTTCACCTCCCACAATAACTTTCACCTCCCAATTCCTATAATAAACCTGTCTGTCTATGTATCTATCAGTCCATCTATCTACACCAGTCCTGAACTGTCTTGATTACTGTGTCATTATGTATGTTTGAAATTGAGGTAATTTAAGTGCTACAACTTTGTCATTCTTTCTTTTGGTAGAAACAAACAGAAATAAACAACATCACCACAAAAAAAAACCTAGAAAAAGCCACTCCCAAACCTCTTGTATTTTCTAGCAAATCAAAGCACACATGGTAAGTGAATATAACTATTTTTTTTTGGTAAACAGTTTATATAAACTAGGTCTTGTTCCTTAACACCTTATAATAGTTGATACATTTTGTTAACTTGAGAAGTTCAGAAGTTTAACTAAGCAACTCAGCAGGGGGCCAGGGTCCTCACTTGGTAAGCATCCTCATCCTGTGCAAGAGGAGGGCAGGGAGATGGTGTGAGTGCTACACCTACCCTAGGGGGTGGTAGCCTGCTTGCAATATAGGGAGGAAAAGAGGCTTGCTCTCCCACTTTTTGCTCTTGCTGCTTCAGCTATCTTCTGCCCCCTTGAACTGTTGCCCCTCACCATGTCTCCCTACCTTGGAGTGAGCTGATTATGGCCTGAAACCTCCACAAACTGTGAGCTAAATAAACCTTTCCTTCTTTGATATAGGGTATTTTGTCTCAGCAACAAGAGAAAAGTAACTAAGACAGAATTTGGTACCAAGTGGGGTCATTGCTGTGACTATACCTGACCATGTGGTTCAAGAGCCTTTGGGAATGGCTTGTGGGAAGAGTTTGGAAAGTTTCAGAGATGTTCCCTGAAAGAGTAGAGCTGGAATGCCTTAGGCTTTTCTGTATGGGAGATTCTGGTAAGAACTCAGAAGACCAGAAGACTGATAGAAATCCTGCTGTTAAAGACCCGGCTCAGGAGGTTTCTGCTGGGAAGAAGGACTGCATTGGCTGCTGGACTCAAGACAGTGTGCGTTATGGCTTGGCAGAAAGTTTGTCTGCATTTTGCTCATGTCCAAAGACTTTGCCTGAGACTGAGATTAAGGGCAGTGGACAAATTAATCTGGCAGAATATATTTCAAGGTAGTCTAATATTGAGGCAGTGGCATGGCTATTGTTGGGGGCTTTTAGCCAGACCTATGCTGAGAATCGAGAGCAAAGAGAACAGCAGGATGATTTAAAATGTTGGAAGTTTGGCCAGAAAGGAAGCTCCAGTAAATCTGTGGACTGCAAAGATAGAGCAGAGGAGATCTTGATTCCTGAGAGGAACAGGAGAATATAAAAGATGGCCTGAGGGCATCACAGGAAGCAGCAAGTCTCCACCCTTTGCAGCCTCAAAACTGCAAAAGTAAAAGACTTTGCTTTAAGGAGAAAGCCACAGAGCACCGTGTTCGAGAATGGCAGTGGCATAGAAAATTTATTTGTGGGAATTGGATTCAGAGTGCCCAGTGGTCCAGGCACTTGACTCCTACAGCCAAGAGAGAGGGAAGCCTGGCTACTGTTCCAGCTGGCAGCAGACCTTGGCAGCATCCCACATGGTGCTGGTTTCAGGTGCATGCAGGGTACAAGAGTTGTGGGGTCAGGAAGCCTTCCACCCCGATTTCAGAAGGCCTGGGAGGCCAAGCAGTGTGCCCTTGATGTGTGAAGCTGAAGGTGCAATGGAGACCCCAGAAGTTTGGAAAAGCCAGGAACGTGCATCTTCTAAGGCAAGCTGCAAGGAGGGAGCAAAGTGGCCTAACAGAGGAGCCATGGGAGCTACAACCGTGGGAAGTGCCACAGGGGTGGAGTCACTGAAGCCCTTTGGAACTCACAATTTGCCACATATTGCTTCAGATGCTGGATATGGAACTACAGGACTTAATATTTGCCCTGCTGTATTTTGGACTTGCTTTGGACCCATCCTTTGTATCCCCTTGTTTGTAACTTTTGGAATGAAAATGTTTCTTTTGTGCCACTGATGTTGCAAGTGTTTAACTGCCCATTTGTACAGGGGCTTGCAGCTAAGAGTTCACCTTACATCTTGGAGGAGACCTGGGCCTTGGACTTTTCAGCAATGCTGAAATGGGTAGGACTTTGGCAACTCTTAGAGATGGACTAAATGCCTTTTGCATAAAGGGATGTGCATGAGTCTTTGGGGGGGTCAAGGGTGAAATGTTATGGTTCTAATGTAATATGATGTTGATAGACTTAATACTGGTTCTTATTAAGGATTATTAAACCTGTGTTATAATGTTCAAGTTATGAAATAAGAATAAGCATTTCTTTGTATCTGGAAACCAGTTTAAATAAATGTGTCTGGTTGCCAAGTTGACAAGGGATGGATTGTAATGGTTGATACATTGTGTCAACTTGAGAAGTTTAGCAGTTTAGCTAAGCAACTCAGCAGGGCCCAGGGTCCTCACTTTGTAAACATCCTCAACCTGTGCAAGAAGAGGGAAAGGAGATGGTGTGAATGCCTCTCCCACCCTACAGGGCTACAGTAGCCTGCTTAGGATATAAGGGAGGAAAAGAGGCTTGGTCTCCCCCTTTTTGCTCTTGCTGCTTTTGCTATCTTCTGCCCCCTTGAACTGTTGCCCCTCACCATGCCGCCCTACCTTGGAGCGAGCTGGTTATGGACTGAAACCTCCACAGACTGAGCTAAATAAACCTTTCCTTCTTTAATTTTGGGTATTTTGTCTCAGGAATGAGAGAAAAGTAAGACACACCTCTGATACAGTGTGTTTGTGTGTGTATATGTGGGTGTGTGTGTTGGCTTAAACTTGCAAATATCAATGGTGTGCAGTTCTTTATGGAACTAAACTTTTATACTGTTACTGCATGCAATAAGTTAACTGCACACATTTCATTGTACTACTAAACCTCAAATCATTAATTATTAAATTATTCCTTTGGTTGAAAGTTTTTCTCTACCATTTGAATACATATCCGTCTCCTAAAACTCCCTCTGTTGTCACAGACATTTAACATAAAATAGGGAACAAAGTAAAATTAAGAAACTATTTTGCAATGGAACTACTTCTACACTATTCATACATTTATGTAAGGAGATTAAATTACTTATGTATGTGGATCATGAAATAAAATGTATTATTTTATTTAAGGCATCATTTAGTGAAAAAATAATAGAGATAATTATAACACTTTTTATTGTCTTAATAATTGTTCTCTCCTCCACCTCTCTGAAGTTCCATCTATGATACAACATGCAAAATTTGATGTTAAGGGATCACATATGAGCATAGTACTGCCTTCACAGAATAATATAAGGTATGAATAACCCAAAAGATAACTCATAAAGGTAGTGACAGAATTAATACTTTTCTTCATGGTGTCCAATAAACCACACCAAACCTATTATTGAATCTTCCCGAAGCACTTTGTGATTCTCCTTGTACTTTAGATTAAAATGTAGAGACAATTGCTCCTGAAATTGCTGAAATAAACATTCGTACTGATGAGAATCATGTAAGCCCTAATCTGACATAGGAAAATACTCCTTCTTCATGTATTTTTCTGAGTAGAATCTTTTATTCTGCAAACAGCCTTTTAATGCCTCCTCAGAGCAATTACTCCCTTACCTATCCTACTTTTAGAAGTGAATATATCTGAATGTAATATTCTGAACTATTAATTAACACAAGCTAATTATTCCAAGGTTAAAAATTGTGTCTAAATAAATTCCAACTAGCAATATCTGATTTTATAAAAGCCTTTGAGGATTACATTATTCATAGATATTTATTGTATGTGTGTTTCCTTTTTTAATGAAAACTCATAAGCTTAAACACTTGCTGTAACATCAAGCATCCAAATAAATCTCCAGTAATACCAAGTCCAGAATCTGGACTAAGCCAATGTCAGAAATCATATTTTAAAAAAAGGAATTTCAAAGCAAATGACCAGGCTCCAGGTGCAGAAAGCTAGCAGAAAGTCCCTACAGCTATTTTGCTTTTTAAAAACTCATGTTACATTATTCTCTCAAGTCTAAACCTACGTTTTCAAAATCTGAATATTCATCTGAGTCTCTAGGGGAAATTAAATATCTAAATATGAGGAATCCACACTTCAAAAATTTTATTTAATTATTCCAGGTGGGTACTAGACATCATTAGGTAATTTCTAATGTACGATCAGTTTATGAACAACTTTAATAAATAAGACATCAAAAAGTCAGTTTAGTATGACATCAAGACTGATGCAACTGAGATTTTTTTTCTAGGTTATGGTAAATTGAAAACAACATGCACGGCTTGGAAGGAGGTCTCTACAGAGCATCGTAGAAAGATCCCTGGACTCTAGCACATGTTGCTATTCACATGACCTTGTCTGTTCCACTCACTCTGCCACAGTCTAAAAACACTATTAGAATAGATGTGTTCTTGTTGCCCATTATGTACTAGTTTTTTTTTTTTGTGGGTACTGGGGGTCAACCTCAGGGCCTTACACGCCATCATGCGCCCGTGCTGCTGAGCGATATCACCAGCCCTTTTTTCATATGTGGGTTCCGGGAGTTGAACTCAGGACCTTGTGCTTGCCAGGCAGGTGCTTATGCCACTGAGCTATCTCACCGGCCCCTATATACTTGTTTTATAACAAAAGGAAAGAGAAACTGGGATGGGGGAATGGAGAAAGAAGGAAGGAAAAAGCAAAACAAATATATATATAAATATATATATTTATGATATATATATAATATATATATGATAGTTAAGATAGTTATACTACTAATTTCTCTTACATCATTAAAAAACGTTTATGCTAATATTGTTTGGACAGTTAACTGCTGATATCTTGTACTCTGAGTAACTAGTTTGGAGATAGCAATACACAATGTATTAACCATTGTTACCCTCCTATTATCTTGTTTTGAAATTATAATTTTTTTTTCTTTAAAAAAAGCAAAAAAAAAAAGCACAGGGCTTTGGCTCTGTTGCAGGTTAGATGTATTTTGCATCTAAATGCCATATGACTCTATTTGAGTAGGAAAAGGTAGTCAGCAACAGTGTTTCAGCCATGTATTAGACAAGATCCAGCTATGTCAAGAGCAGCATTCTCCAGTCTATACTAAGAGGCCACATATCGCAGTGCTCAGCCAAATGTGGGTAGCATGGAAATAGTCATCCCTCAGTATCCTTAGGGAATTGGATCCAAGAATTTTTCTGGATACCAAAATTCACAGATGCTGAAGTCCTTTATATAAGTTAATATACACTGGCATATGACTTCTACACATCCTTTTGTATACTTTAAATCATCTCTAAGTTATTCACATTACCCAATTCACCGTACATGGTATGCAAATAGTTTTACTGATTAAGGAATAATTACAGGGTTAAAGGTCTTTACATGTGCAATACAGATGTAATATCTTCCCCAAATATTTTCAATCTGTGGTTGGTTGAATCCATTGTTGTGAAACCCATGGATGTGAAGGCCAACTACTCTCAGAAATCTGGGAAAGCTGCCCATCAGTGTTGAAGCACAGGCACAGCATCAAGTTGGCTCCAGATCACTTGCCGAAGGTCAATTTTCAGAAAGCTAATTCATTAAATGGATTAAATGGTCAATTTGTCAAGTGACCCTCTGATCAAATTGACCAATTATCAACATGTTGTATTGAATAACAGAACCCTTGAATATATTCAGTTGACATATTTCACTCCATCTCTATTATAACTAATCTTTAATATATTGAATGCTGAGGATCAAAGAATAATTTTATTTTCTTATGAGTATGTTGTTAAGGAATTGTTTCATAAAAATATCCATATTAATTTAATATATTATTAATCATATTTAAGCTAAATATAAGAATAATAACATCCAGATGCATTTAATATATTTAAATATAATATTCCTTAAAACAAATTTCCTGATAGTATATTAGTAAATTTATTAAATTCAGTAAATTAGTCTTTCAAAAAATTTCTTTTTTTTTTTTTTTTTTTGTGGGTACCGGGGGGACGACCTCAGGACCTCGCGCGCCAACAGGCACCCGTGCCGCTGAGCGATATCACCGGCCCCTTTTTCGTATGTGGGATCCGGGAGTCGAACTCGGGCCCTCGTGCTTGCAAGGCAGGCGCTTATGCCGCTGAGCCATCTCACCGGCCCCCTCAAAAAATTTCTTCTTCAGGGAATTGAGTTTGGTGAATTGGTGTGTTTTCTACAAGCTGGAATTGCGGGGAAGCCTTAGATCTGGGATGGAGTTGCAAGATCTGAAAAGAATAGAGAATAACTCTAGTTTGGATTTAGCTAGGGCAACTCAGGGCGTAATGCCTGGGCCTAATATCTGGACCCAGCTTGCAGGAAAAGGATGCTATAATAAGCCTGGATGAATGGAGGCACTGGGCCTGAGGCTACTACTTATTTATATCCTGCTAAAGTCCAAATTGCTCTAAAAACAGGGAAGCTGGCTCTGCCAAAGATTAAATGAGTTGACCCAGCTTGGTAGAACTGGGGAAGGCAGATATTCTGAAAACAAGGATGGAGTTCAGAAGTTCTGCTGAGCAGGCCACATTGAAACATTTCAGGCTACATAGTACTACTGTGTCTGCTTCTTTCATGGGTGGCCCAAGATAGGAGATAATTCAAGTAGCATTTGATTGAAGTGGAGAACCTGCTTGTATACAGATTTTTTTCCTAAGGAAGGAAGCAATAATTCTAATTCTGATTTTGTCTGAGACTTCCATAATGAATGTGGAGCACAGTTGTGGACACACTGGTAGCTTAAAAAACATGTATTGACTTGATATATTTGTACGTGGATTTTTAGAAACTCTTTTTAAATTACTATAGCTTCTCTCATGGCAAAGTTCTGATTTACACTTTGGGTGGCAAATTCTCCAGTGCTCAGAGTCTCATATGCCACAGGCACAGCCTTGAGAAACAAAAGTTCTACAATTATTGCTTCATATTTGAAGAGCTGCTATGGTCAAAAATTCATATGTTGAAATCCTAACCACCTAGGTGATAGTATTAGGAAGTACAGCCTTTTGGGAAGGGCTCTGCTGTCATGAATTGGATTAGTGGTCTTATAAAGTAGGTCCAAAGCAGCTAATCTGCCCTTCCACCATGTAAGGACATAGCAAGAAATTATCCACCTATGAAATCAGACCTTCATTAAACACTAAGTCTGCTGGAATTCTAGCAGTCCTGTAATTCATCACCTCCAGAATATGAGAGATAAATTTTTGTTATTCATGATATTTTGTTATAGCCTACCAAACTTTCTAAGACAAAAAGAAAGTTGTATACTAGATACTAGACTGAAACAATAGCCTTTGCACGTAAAAGTGCTGATAACCACCTCAGGGTACATAGCACTGTAGCAGGTATAAACAGTAAGCATCAACTGAGGTAATTATAGAGTATCCATGGAGGTAAAATCTGGGTTATGTATCTAGGATGGGGAAAAAACCTTAATATTCCAGAGAAAGAAGTGCTTTGAAGTGGAATCTGGGGACTGTGCAACATATAAAAGAATTACAGGCAATAGAGTTTTAGGCAGGAAAAGACCTGAGGTTATCTAGTTCCAATTTTACTCTTTTTCTCACATTCCTCATTTTTCAAGTGAGAAAACAAAGGCAAAGGGCTTTCTCCACATCACACAGTTAAATAAATCCCAGAAGCAGAGCTAGAGTCCAAATTCTGTCCAGCAACAGGAAAATCATGCAAGATTCTGGAGCTTACATGAGGGTCAAAAGAGGTCAAGGAATTTCTTGCATAGATCTGTTAGGTACATTACCACACTCCAGGCACTTTCCAGAGTGCTAAAATAATCTACCAATAAAACTGAACATATTTTCACTCAACTTGTACTGGAGGCTTGTGCTCTATGACTACACTTAATAAAGCTTGAGAGCAAACATAAGTGGAAATTTCCAGCTTTGAAGCACCTGAGCGAGTTGAATGACTTATAGTTACAACTCACACAACAGCAAAGAGCTAAATGTCCATTTCTGTAGGTTCAAGAATATCTGTCTACTTTTGGTTTCCAATGGTATAAACCTTCATCCTGACAAAATCCCACCAATGGGATTTAGACCTGATCACAGGAGCACACTTTGTTACAGTGAGGCATGGTGCTATCTCATAAGGTGATCCACATATCATAAGAAAGAGATGTTTTTGCAAACATTTTAAAAGAGAAGCTCAGAGTTCTAAAGCCAAGTCTATATGTATTCATCTCCCTATTGCACAGGAGTCCTTTTGCAAATCAGTTTCCTATAGCAACATGCATTTTAACCCCAGGAAGGGAACATCCCCCGTTCACTGATTCCTCTAGAATCTGTCTTAGGGAGACTGTGCATTCTGTATGAACAAATTATTCATGTGAAAAATGTTGCTGGAGAAAACATAAAACTAGGGACCTTTGGCAAAGTTTGAGTTGATGAGTCTGAATTATTATCCTAGTTCAATCATCTACTATCTCTGGGTGCCTTATTAAACTGCAAAGAGCTATACCTGTTGCTACCTCACAGCAATGGTAGAAAACAAAGGAGGCACATATAAAGAACTAGGGTTTTCCATAGTACATTATTATTACATGAAGCATGCTCCCAGAACTTTCCAAAGTGCTAAAAAATCTACTCTGAGAACAAAACACAAAATAAAACTGGAAATGTTTTAACTCAACTTGTGTCGGAGGCCTGTGCTTTATGATTATATTTAATAAAGCCTGAGAGCAGACACAATTAAATTAAATAGTTTAAGAATATATACAAAAAGTGTAGAAGGAAAAAGAAGAGCTGGGAGGTAATTATAGAAATTCAAGCAGTGTTTGTCTTTAGAGAAAGGGATGGGAATGTGAAAGTCAATGGACCATGTGGTGGATTGACAACTGGTGGTCAACTTGTAACACCCAGCTAAACTGAGTCAGCGTGGCACTGGGTGTGGAGGGCTCACCTGAGGAGTGCTGCTAACAACATAAGAAGGAGAACTAGAGAAGAAGAGGTGATGCTGTTTGTTCTGGAGGAGCTGTTCATGCTGGCTTTCCTGATATGAACTTGGCTGTTCTCATCATTGGAGGAGCTTGGGACCTCGTTGTTGCTGAGGATGGCTGTGGCACTTTTTGGGGGAGCTCTGGTCCTTACATTGAGCATCTCTTCCTGGCTCCAGTACAGATCCTTCAGCCTGCTGGCACACATCCTTCATCCCACTGGCACAGACTTTCTAGCTTCAACCACTGACCTTTAGGCCTTCCCAGTGTAGATACGTGAAACAGACTTGCATGAGACATTGTTGTGGGCTCTAGGCCTCCAACTGGACTTGTGAGGGCATTGCCATGGGCTCTAGGTCTTCAGCTGGATCCATGCAGGACAATGCTGTGGGATCCAGGCCTTCAGCTGGATTGTTTGGGTCTTTAGTGTGTGGACAGATTTCTTGCACTCTTTTTGTATTTGACTCTTGAGTGACTACTCTAAAATAATCCTATAAGTTATGTGTCCTGTATTAAATTGTTTCCCTTGCCAACCCTGACCACAACAGACCAGAATAATACAACCATATATATATATATATATATATATATATATATATATATATATATATATATATACACATATATATATATATACATATATATATGTATATATGTATGTATGTATGTACTGAACATTAGAACACTTAAATATATAAATAGTAACAGAACTGAAGAGAGGAATAGATAGCAAACAATAATGGTTGATCTCAATATCTCACTTTCAATAATGGATACAATACTTGGACAAAGAAATCGATATGAAAACAGGAGAGCTGAACAGTACTATAAGCCAAATATACCTAATAGATCTATGCAGAGCATTCTTTCAGCAGCAACAGACTATGTATTCATCTCAAGTGCACATGGCATGTTAGCCATGGTAAATTAATTTTAGGTTGCAAGACAAGTCTTAATAATTTCAAGAACACTGAAATCATACCAATCACATTTTGTCTTTCCCAATCACAGTGGTGTAAAACTAGATATCAATAGCAGAAACAAGATGGAAAATACACAAAATATGGCAATTAAACACACTTTTAAGCAACTAATTGGTCAAGGAGAAAAATGTAAGAAAGGAAATTATAAAATACCTAGAGACAAATGAAGATGAAGAAACAACAAACCCAAACTTACGGGATACAGCAAAAGCTGCTAAGAAGTTTATGTTGGTATGTGCCTATGTTAAAAAAGAAGAAAGCTCTAAGTAAACAATCTAAATTCACACCTCAAGGAATTGAAAAAAGAACAAACTAAGCTCAATATTAGAAGAAGGAAAGAAAAAATAAAGATGAGCAGAAATGAATGAAACAGAGAATAGAAAAACAAAAAATGAAAAACACTGATTTGGATTTTTGAAAATATAAGCAAAATGGATAAACTATTAGCTAGACTAAGAAAAAGTAGATGAGAGAATAAAAAGAATCATAAGAAGCTACTATGAGCAACTATATACCAAGAATTTAGATGATATAGAAGAAATGGATAAATTCTCCAAAATATACTATTTACCAAGACTGAGTCATGAAGATATAGAAAACATGAACTGACTTATAATCCATGGAAAGATTGAAGCAATAATCAAAAACCTCCCAGTGAAGAAGAACCCAGGACCAAATGACTTCTCTGGTGAGTTTTACCAAACATTTCAAGAGGGTCTAAGGTCATTCTTCTCACTCTTTTGAAGAAGTGAAGAGGATTCGACCCTTCCAGATTAATTTTATGAGGTCAGCATTATCCTGACAGAAAACTTGGACACAAACACCACAGAAAAGAAACGTATGGGCCAATATTCATAATCAACATAGATGTAAAAATCCTCAGCCAAGTGTCCAAACAAATTCAACAGCATACTAAAAGTATCATAAACCATAACTATTTTGGTTTTATTTATGTTATGGCTTACATCTAGATGTCTCCCTCAAAGCCTCATGTGCTTATAAAGCTTTTGGGAGGTGACTGGATTGTGGGTGTGTGATTGAAGAATGATGTGTGATACTGGATTAGTCCACTGATGTGTCTGTAGAGCTGGGTGTGATGCTGGGAGGTGAAGCCTGGTAGAAAAAGGTGGTTCACTGTGGCATGGCCTGGAAGGGTGTATGTAGGTATTGCTCCTCGCCTGATGGCTCTGCTTCCTGCCTACCATGCCACAAGCTGGTTCTTCTCTGCCACGCCTCTTTGCCATGCCACCCTGCCTTGGAGACAGCCAACTATGTACTGAAACTTCTACAAAGTGTGAGCCAAAATAAACCTTTCCTCTTTTATTTATTTATTTGTTTAATTAATTTATTTTTTTTTTGTGGGTACCACGGGTCGACCTCAGGACCTCGCGCGCCAGCAGGCGCCCATGCCACTGAGCGATATCACCGGCCCTTTTTTCCTATGTGGGTTCCGGGAGTTGAACTCGGACCCTCACGCTTGCCAGGCAGGCGCTTATGCCACTGAGCTATCTCACCGGCCCTCTAGATCCTATTTTAAAACTAAAGTTCTCCTGGAACTTCAATCTCCACATTGGAATCAAGATTCCCTCAGTGTTTTCAAGGCTACTGGTAATTTTTCTCAGCCCCAGAGATTGATGGTCCATTTACTCAGCTAGACTGTTACAAATATTTGAAGAAATAGCCTGAGGTATTATTGCGGCAGTATTATTAGGAAGTCCTTTTTTTTTTTTTTTTTTGTGGATACTGGGGGGGTCGACCTCAGGACCTCGCGCTCCAGGAGGCACCCGTGCCGCTGAGCGATATCACCGGCCCCTTTTTCGTATGTGGGTTCCGGGAGTCGAACTCAGGCCCTCGCGCTTGCCGGGCAGGCACTTAAGCCGCTGAGCCATCTCACCGGCCCCAGGAAGTCCTTAATACAATATTTAACACCCTGAATTTCTTTACCAGAGAGCAGAAAAATAATTCAGTTATTTACACCTAAGTTACTTCCACACTCCACCATGATTTATTTAACAGATATTCATTCAGCAACATATTAGAGAGCCCCTATTATGTGGCATATATACAGAAACAAAAGTTTCCCCTGCCTGATACTTTTATATTTATTATTATAGTCATATACGTATCTGTGTCAATGGTTGTATGCATGTGAAATCAATTAATATTATAATATTGAATCTTCGTAGCAATCCTATGAACTTATTAAGGGTCAGAGAAGTTATACTACTTGCATAGATGACATTCGTATAATGCACAGTAATAATGCCAATGGACAGTCTGGAGGGAGGATCTTAGCCCCCTGCTCAATATATAGTGGCACCTTGATTCATGAACTTAATTCTTTCCAAGATTCTGGGAAATATGCCCACATTTGTGTTCAAGCGTGTGAACCAAACTGTTCACAAACAAAAGCACTTATGAACCAAGGTACCACTGTAGTTCACTGGTGCTCTTATAAACTTGCTGTTCAGTGGCGACCTGAATCTTTTATGCAGACCATTACAAGGCAAGACCTCTACACAACACTTCTATAAGATTGTCATTTTTTAAATTTAATATTATTTTCTGAAAAAAAAGCAAAATTTTGTAACAAAATAAGAGAATAACAAATCAATATACTTTGTGTCACTATCTTCAAAGTAGTTACTCAGAGTTCAAGACATAGATCAAAAAGATTCTTACAAATAAGAAACAAACAGGTAATACCACAAAACTTTCTTTTCAACGAACTAAGATAAACTAGTACAGTAGTATAAATGAGACATATATAGGTATATTTTTTCTTATGTAAGAAGAACCATGTGATATTTAAGTGCTGACTTATTTCACTTATAATGTTCTCAGGTTGCATCTGTTTATTTATTCTGACAGTTCTTTCCTTTTATAATCCTTCCTGGTGGCTCAGTACTTTATTCTATTGAATTAGCTGACATCATTTCTGAGTGACTCCTGCCTCATCCTTACTGCAATGAATCAGAAATTACACAACCAGCTTCTGAAGGTCATGGATTAAAGTTATATGCAGTTGATAAGAGTTTTATATAGGTAATCTTGAAATATTTGAGGTAAATTTAAAGCAACTCACTAGATTTGGAGAAATGTAATGGGGTATCTATTTTCTTCTTTCCTTTATTATAATATTGTAGAGATGAAGGAATTATACAAAGAAGATGGGCTTTGGAGTTTGATATCTCTTTTAGGATATGTCTTCCCTAAATCTTACTTATCCTTCAATTTCAGATTAAATGCTTTGTACTCTGGGAAGCTTTCCTAGTGAGGCACTTTTGTTATATCATTTTTCCCTCTTATGTTACAAATTAACCCCAGGATGACAGAAAGGATGTCTGCTTTGTTAATTGCCCTATCACTAGAACCAGAGTAGTACTTAACACTCGATATACAGTCAATGAATAGCTGATTAGCAAATGAATGAATGAATAAATATGGTACATTTGTTGTTATACATCAGATACTAAAGTCTTTGACCTGCATTATTTTAATATTAATTACATCAGTCCTATAATTTCTACAGATATCATTGAGAATTATAGAATGCAGAGAAGATAAGCCAAGCCTGAACACAAGTCTTCCAGTTTCTAAAGCTTGTGCTGCTATGGCAACATCCCATAATGGTCTAGTCATTACTCTAGTGAAAGTACATCATGGTCAGTAATTTAAGAAAAAGATATTAAGTGCCATTTATCTAGCACAATGTTTATCCCCAAATAAATGGATGTTGGTAAGACAATGGACTTTTACATTACAATACTATAGACTTTATTGTTTTGCAGGATGATAAATGTGTTTGAGTACTGGTGTTTAACACTTTCAGTTGTATGATCCATGGGAGCAAACTGGTGTAAGCATTATCTTTATTCAAGAGTAAAATGCAAAAAATTGTTATTTTTTTAAGTTCTTAAGTTTTTTCCTCTTTTAAATCCTATAACTGCTTTAAATTAGTGACTATCATAAATTAGTAATAATTATTGGTGTCGATGGTTGTTTTGCCACTTTTCTGGCTTTTCAAATAGCGCCCCTGAACTAAATTTAGGTTACTAAATCATAGCTTACAATATATTAGAGATGACTGTATCTCTTGAATGTCTAGAGATATATTTCTGAAAGTAGAGAAAATTCTGTGCTTGCCCAGAGGCAGGCAGTGTTTTCCAATGATTCTGTTTGAAGGTGTACTCAATTATAAAACAGATCAATTGGCATATTTTTGCCTTGTAGCTTCATTTCACAGAGAGTACAAGAGGCCAGGAGAAACACTTTCTTAGACTATTATCCTGACCAATAAGGAGGAAATGACTGGCAAAATTGAAAAGGAATTGGATATTGAGGGAGAACTCTTGGGGATCATGAATTATAAATTGACATAGTATGTCCTAGGCTTTCCTTACCCTCCCTGTCTTGTGAGCCATTTTGGGATGCAGAAATCACCTTCCTCTCTCAGTCAGTGATGGGGATGGATCTTGGTGTGGAGATGGATCTTGGCTTGTTTCCTTTACGACGTTAAACTTGACCATTCTACCACAGCCTCTGTGCTGTCCAGAAAAAGCACCCTACCCCCTCCCCTACACTGGCTAATAAATAGTGTCTAGCTTAGAGTGTCTTTGTCTCTGCCCACCCTGAGGCTTTGACCTCCCAGCCCCCCATCATGTATTACTAAATTTGTCTGTTTCTTATTTCATCCTTTCACCATACCCCTTATACAGGCAATTGAGAATCTTTTTTTTTTTTTTTTTTTTTTTTTTTTTTTTGTGGGTACCAGGGGGTCGACCTCAGGACCTCGCGCGCCAACAGGCGCCCGTGCCGCTGAGCGATATCACCGGCCCCTTTTTCGTATGTGGGATCCGGGAGTCGAACTCGGGCCCTCGCGCTTGCCGGGCAGGCGCTTAAGCCGCTGAGCCATCTCACCGGCCCATGGCAATTGAGAATCTTGGCCAGGTCCCTGATACTTGTTGCCTGAACAGGGACATTCTAATTAGGCCTCAGAGGGAAGATCCACCTGAGTGGAAAGAAGAGAACCGAGATGGTGAGAGAACCCCATGAGGCGAATTTGGGGACATCCAAATAGAAAGCGGAGGGTAAAGGACTTGGCGCTACAGTAAGTTTTCAGTTAGCTGGGATAATGGGGCAGAATTTGTCAGTAAAAGAACAGATATGTACCGTTGTTGTTGAAGCAGGCAGGAGCTCAAGTCAGCACCCACAAGTTGACAAAAATGTTATAAAAAATTGTTAAATATAATTAGTGGTTTCCACAGGTAGGAACCTTAGATATTCAAAATTGGGATAAGGTGGGAGAAAATTTAAAGAAGAGCTCATGGCAGAGGAGAAACTGTCCTGAGACCTTCTCAGCTTGTTCATTGGTAAAATCTATTATAAGTCTGTTAAGTACTAGTACCCCCAAAGTTTCTGTTTTAGAATGGGAATAGGGAGAATAAATAAATAAATAATAGGCCACCCACTGTGCCCTGGCTCAGACCCAGAGCCATGTAGGGCTTTTGATACTCCTCGGCCTGCACCTCCAGACTGTTTAAAGATAAAACATTCTAAACCTTGTATGTCTGAATACCAACAGGCTGTTGTTGTTTCCCAATGGTGGTTAGACATGATCTTAATGATCAAAATTAGCTTGTCCCTGGACATCAGGTGTTTGATTTTACACTGCTTAAGAAATTAAAACAGTTTAGTAAATAATTGAGCTCAGGGATCATTCACCATAGATTCATTTGTGGCCCTAGTCACAAGGAAGGAAGCAATGCTTCCTTCTTTAAAATCACTGTTAATGTAAAGGGAAATATTGATTATGATGCTATTTCACAACTAGAATTGTACTATTAAAAAATGGTCAAAATTGCCTTATGTTCAGACTTTCTTTGCACTAAAATAATCCTTACTTGTGTTCAAGTGTAAATGTGAGCCACAGAAAAACCAAACACCTCTGGCCCTTAAGGCATCCACTATCACTGAGCCTGAGGCTACTCTAACCTTTTACCTGAGGAGAAGTTTCCAAGACAACTTTAATCAAAGCCTCATCCACTATTACTGAGTCTGAGGCTTCTCCTACTCTCCCCCATCTTGAGGGTGGAGCTTCTAGACCAGCCACAATTGAAGCCTCCACGAGGCTGTACCCATCCATAGCTGATTTTGTTCAAGCTCCTCAAGGACAATATCCTTTGTAGAAAGCAAATGCGGAATTTGGAACTAGCCACGATTACATGTCTTTTCTCTCTGTGACCTAAACAAATCAGGCAAGATCTAGAAAAGTTTTCAGCTGTTTCTAAAAAGTACATTAAGGTCTTTAGAGGATTTACTCAGATCTATAAACTAGGTTGGAGAAATAATATGTTGAGATACATATTTTCAGAGTGGGTTTAAACAGTGCCTAGCCAGCACTGCTCTAAAGGTGATTGGATACAGAAACCAAAATACCTCAAAGATCTCTTTGTTCTCGGGCTGAGATTTCTTCTGGACTATTACCTGCCTCTGTTTGTCCCCAGAGGTGATAGATCTCTTTTACAGGCTGGCATTTTAGAACTTTTGATTCAGAGTCATTTATTAGAAATTAAGACCTAAAGGATAGAATTGGAACACTTTCATTTTCTCTTTCAAAATGTTAAAAGCAGCCATTCAGATTATTTGATTATTGGTTTAATTTTCTGTTTGACAATGCAGCTGGAGTCATTGATAACTTCTGTCTCTAGAGGCATGTTCTGCTAAGGATTATAGATTCATCCTGGGAAAGCTCTCAATCTTATTTGTCTTTCTGCACCTGAGATGGTTAGGATTTGGTTCTTGTGCCATACTTGGAGTCACTCTTCTGTCACATCTCCACTGCCCTGTCCCTGAGAAATAACAGTATGCAACAGTGTTTAATCCTAGACAATTCTCTCATCCATGGCTGCTGAATTTAAGGACAAATTTCCAGAATGCTAAGTTTCCCCTCACTTGGGCCCTTCCAGAGTAAAGCAGTTTTTCATTTGTCTCTGGGTTATATTCAAAAACAGGTCTAGATGTAATCCTGTAGCTCTCAAAAATAAATGTACAAGTTATAGTCCAAGTTTATCTGCCTTTCATTCCTTAGGCAGAACTGGAGATTAACTCCTCTTTCCTCTCCCCTCAAGAATGATGCCAACTGGTTTTTACAGCTCAAGTTAGGCTGACTGATTTTTATAACACAGATAGGTTCATTGATAGTATGAAACATTCCTACGGAACCTTATAAATTTAATAACAGTTTTAAATAGATATTTAAAAATAGGCACAGCTCCAGTCCACAGAGGATGGCCTCTCCTCATAATTTCTCTCCAGAACATCTTGTGGGCCGGCCACTCTCAGAGATAATCTCTTTATATACCCACATCTGGCCTGCTCAACCTCCTAGACTAGTTAAAATTACCTTCGACAGTCTGTCCCATTAGAAGAAACAGTTACTTGTGGCTATGAAAACTGCAATTTGGATATTCCAATCAGATAAACCATCAGCCTAGGGCCCATCTTAATAACTATCTTTGCTTTCACAGGTGTAAAAGGCTTTATTCCTTCTGATTCTTACTACAAGAGATCTCTGTTAATTGACCTACAAAAAGGTTCTGATAGTCTATTTATACTTACAAATGTGAAAACTGTAAAAGAGTTATTGTAATTCAAATTGGCCAAATATATTTGAGTGCACTCTGATTTTATAAGCTGTCTTATATGTATTTGTTTTGTCTGTCTGTCTAATCTGTAAACAGCTGTTATATTTGAGCTCAAAAAATATTTTTTTTTGCAATTTTGGACTTTTAAAACATTTGTCTAATTTAAGTCAGCTGATAGATAAATGTCATCAAAATTAAAAACATGCTTCCACATAAGTTGCCAGCTGGTCAAAATGATGTTAAAATTGGTTTTATAAACATGTTTATAAACATGTTTATGTACTATGATTCAAAAATCTCTGATCAAAATTATGTATAAATGTTATGGTTTGGTTCTCATAGGTCATCAGAAACTTATTAAGATAATAAAATGGGGACTCTTCAGGCTTGGGGGAACTATTGGACAGGACTCCCTTTTGGTGAATAAAGAAGCAGCTGCTTGGAAAATATCATTATCCAGTCTTTGTTCATTAATGGGAGGCCCCAGTAATCTCCATAGCCTTATGGGAGACACCCCACCCAATAAATGTTGTTAAAAATATTACTGTGATATGATTACATTGGTCATCTTCAAAAGGTTAAGTTTTCTAGAAATAATGTTTTCTCATAAAAGATGTTTTTGGTACAAAACTAAATTAAGGAAGGTTTTCATATGGCTAAGACAATTCATTATGGCTAATCTCATGGTGTATTAAATGTATTCACGTCTTCCAAATGTACAGTCTTCTAAAATGTAAAACTGGGATTATTTATGGTGGTAGACATCTTCTTTCAGATCCAGACATCTGCCTCTCTCTTGTGCTCCAGCTACTTTTGATAGGAGGTTCAGGTCAGCCAACATGCAGTTACCAGTCAAATGATAATTATTTTTAACAACAATTTATGTAATGTGTATGTAACATATGTGCCACTATATTTAGAGATGCTTAGACATTAAGCAGTCCAAACAATGCACAAATTTCCTCAATGACATCCTATTAAAGGACAACAAACTAGGTGAAAACTTCTTATGTACTATATAGAAATGATTAACTAAAAAGACTATTCTATACTGAGATGGAGATTTAAGTGTGTTACAAAAATGTCATCATGACTGTTATGATAAAATACTATGTATGGCTTTTGATCTCAAATTTTCTTTGTAAAACTATACAACTGTTGTCTGTTAACACTCTACAGGGATTCAACTAGAATAGCAATGGTTAATAAGAAATAACAGACCTCTGGCTATAGTTAATATTCTAAAATGCTTGTTATTCAGATAAAATTATAATAATTAAGCTCATTGCTCCCACTACAACACTAATGATCTTCTGGGTGTTCAAAGACTGAGGTTTGAAGACCAAAACTAGAAAGGTAACTGGGCTGAGGACAGCCAATATTTTGGCCCCAGCCCTCCAAGGTCAATGAGGACCCAGGACATGAGGGAACATTTTCTATGACATCCTACCACTCTGGTGAGTTATACAACCTCCTGACCAAGGAGATTGTTGACCCCCCCCTCCCTCCGAAGATGGGAGCACTGTAAATAGTGTGCCAAAGGAGGGTCACTAGAGGAAAAAATTTCCCATGGTTTCATAGACAGCAATTGGTCAAGCAAAGGCCAGGCTTGTCCTGATGGCTGACACTGTCAAGAACTGAGAGGCTCTATACAAGGTTCCAAGGTAAATCCTGAGGAGACTTAACTGACCTTGATAAATAGCAAGAGGTTAATTTTAATTAGTACAGGTCTCAATTTAACTTGGTCTTGAACATCCAACAGAAAAGTATAATCAAAAGATATATAAAACAATGTCATAATAATAAGTTAGATATAGGAAGGTGCTCCAATCATTAACCCCTCTGACAGTTTCCAGCTACCCCAGTAATTGACCACTGTTATGGGCTATTAAGAATAAATTACAATAGTATCTGTAAGAATTCCTAACTGCTGCTGTTACAAAAACAAAAAGGGGGATATGTTGGGGATCACAAATTGTAAATCAACACAGTATGTCCTAGGCTCTCCTTACCCTGCCTGCTTTGTGGGCCAGTTTTGGAATGTGGAAATCATCTTCCTCTCTCAGTCAGTGAGATTAGCACCCAGGTGTGGAGATGGATCTTGGCTTATTTCCTTTACAATGTTAAACTTGCTTATTCTACCACAGCCTCTATGGTGGTCCAGGAAAAGCACCTTACCCTCTCCCCTACACTGGCTAATACACAGTGGCTAGTTTAGAGTGTCTTCATCTCTGCCCATCCTGAGGCTTTGACCTCCCAGCCCCCCATCATGTATTACTAAATTTGTCTGTTTCTTATTTCATCCTTTCGCCATACCCCTCATACAGGCAGTTGGGGATCTTGGCCAGGTCCCCAACAGAGAACAATGATTATTCTTAGAATACATGATATCTAGAGGGGACATAGAAACTAGATATCTTTAAACTTTCAGAAGCCAAGTTTAAGGGGAGAAAGAACATACCCTACATCCCAACTACAAATGTGAAGATCACAATTCTGGCTGTATGTCATAAGGGATCCAGTTAAGGGATAAAGGAAGAATAAAATTTCAGTGCAGTTCAGGTCAGGCTTAAGAAGGAAACTACTGGGCCGGTGAGATGGTTCAGTGGCGTACGTGCCTGCCTGGAAAACATGAGGGCCCAAGTTCGACTCCTGGAACCTACATACGGAAAAAGGGCCGGTGATATTGCTCAGCGGCACAGGCGCCTGCTGGTGCGTGAGGTCCTGAGGTCGACCCCCGGTAGCCACAAAGAAAAAAAAAGAAGGAAACTACTGAATACATTAATCACAGCTAAAGATGGGATATTGCTCTTCAGTCTAAATGAAAAAAATGATTTGAAAAAATACTAAGGGCATTAAAAAAGGGGCTTTGGAACACATCAGAACATTCATCTCAGATAGTCAAAGAAAGTAGTTTCACTACTTGCAGCTGGTGCCATTAATCTAGAAATGGCATGAAAAAAGCTGCTATCTTTAGCTCTATGTCCTTGGTTAAAAAAAAAACATTAAAACACTGAGAAAATATTTGTGAGAACAAAGACTCCTAATTTAAAACAACAAAAATAAATCACAATAAAGAACTTTGTTATTTCGAGAGAGTACAATTCTTTTTTTTCTCAAAAGAATCACACTCAGAAGTTACCAAGATAAGTTGCTGTATAAACAGAGTTGTTGATGACCTTAAGCAAATGGGAAATTGAATGTTAAAAATGTGCAAATATTTTCAACTATTTTTATGTGGGACAAATGAATTTGACAAATGAGATATGTATTAACACATTAATTTCTGGAAAGTTTCTAAGATACACCAATAAAAGGACAGTTTGTGAGGTCTGTGAAAAAGGAGTGGTAAGACTGTAATACAGCATGAGTTCACTGTGGCTATGTCTCAGCTGACCATTTCCTCTCTTTCTCAAGGTTCCTAGATTCACCCACCTGCTCCTGTGGTCTGAAAGTGCACTGTCTTTATTCTATACACTCTTTCTCCTTGAGATAAAGTTATTTGCTTTAAAGTCTAATTCTCATACCGACTGTGAGCAACTTGAAGCAGGGAACCTATGTCTTTATAAGCACAGTGTTTCTATGAGAAATGCTTATTGAATAAGCAGGCAAATTCATGGCAGATAAAGGAAATGCATTATAAAATTATGTAATACTATTCTATATCCTTGTGATAGGATATCCTTGTGAACAAGAAGGAAGAAAAATATAGTGGCTGCAAGGGCAGCTAAAGAGATTAATAACTATTAACAATCCTTGAAGTGTTTTAAAATTAAAGTGAACAAAAGGATGTGTTTCTTTCAGTGTGCATCAGGTCTTTGTCTTTGCCTTACTCCACATTTTTTAGTTGTACATATTTATGGTGTACAGTTTGATAATTCAGTACAAATCAGAATAGTTTCTCTGTCTCAAACATTGATCATTTCATTGTTGAGAACCTTCAAAATCTTTCCTTCTAGTTCTTTATAAAATGTGTAATAAATTATTGTAAACTACAGTAACCTATTGTGCTGCAGAACACTAGGTCTTATTCTATGCACCTGTTTTTGGTATCTGTTGTCCAGCTTTTCTCTATCCCTCCTCCACACTATACTTCCTTGCCTATAGTTTAAATTTTTTGCTCACATTCTATTGGTTTGTCTTCATTGGCTTATTGATGTATCAGCCCAGTTCCATGGAATCAACTTTTTAATTCTTCAAACTTTTAATATACAATTTGGATAAAAATATAAAGAATAAATTATTAACTCCATGGGAGACATAAATTTGAAACATAGTATGGAAGTCACATCTTAGTATCTTCAAGCATTTTCCATACCATTAAAAAAGGCTATCAAAAGTAATGAAAAAGAGAGATAAAAAATGGTGGAAGAAAGACTGGCAGCAAAATATAGCCTCTCTGGGACCTGCAATGAAGACACTTGGAAAACAACAACTTAGTGAAAAAAATATAAATAGATCTCCAAGAATCAAGAAAGAAGAAAACTAGAAACTACAGAGAATATGGAGAAACTGAACACAATGCAAAAAAAAGAATAAATCAGTTTGAAATGGTAACCATGGGTCTTGTTAATGAAGGAGATCTGCCTTCATTAACACAAGGTATGCTCAGAAAGAGTCAGCAGTTCCAAGGAAAAACAACAGAACCAGGCCAGCAGCACTGGCCCCAACAAAGGTCCATGGTTATTGTAAACTTCAAAGAACAGCCTGGGGTTTACTCTGAAAGTAATTCCTTTTGCATGGCAAGCCTGAGATGAAGAAATCTAGTGCAGTGCCCACCATATTTGAGAGTATTTAATCAGGAGCCTCTTAGGAAGAGGGGTTAGTTGTTTAACACTGAGCTAAGGACAAGTACAACACAACTATACTTCAATGTTTCTGGGGTCACCCTACCATAGTTACTGGGTGGGAGATGGCCCCAAGAGGCAATCATGGAGAGGATGAAGGCTGACATAGGCCCCATGAGAAGTTTAAGCTCAAGCTGGGAAAGACACAGGGCTCCTGCAATTCATAGTGAGAAGCCAGGCTGGTCATATGTGGTTTTCAGAGGGAGATGGCTCTGAAACTGCTGGCATTAAGTCTAACAGATTGCTTAATCCTCTCCCCCAACACCCTCTCATTGCCTATATGCAGCATAGAAATCAGTGGTCTATTCACCTTTCCATCTGCCAACAGAATCAGGGATATACTTCAGCAAGGATGGTGGCCACAGCATAGGGTCATGGACAGACAGGCCCATGAAGTGAGGTAGGGAGGAACCTTACAAACCACCAAGCCATAAAGCTAGGTGGATACAGCAGTGACATGGGGCACACAGAGGAACATGGAAACTGGGAATAGTTGAAGTGAATACTGACCTTGGAAGGACACCATTGACTGACCATGCCTAGCAGGAATGAATACATCAGGTAGGGTGAGCAGTTAAGCAGAAGGAAAGAAAAAGGAATCATTGACAAGAAATTAATGCAATGACAAGAATAAGTCACTGACTTTCAGTAATAACCCTCAATGTGGATGGTCTCAACTCCCTAATCAAAAGACACAGATTGTCAGAATGGATAAATAACAAAACCCAACAGTATGCGGTATACAAGAAACATATTTATTTCAAAAAAAATTAATAGACCAAAAATCAAAGACTGGAAAACAATATACAATGCAACAAGAGCCCTAAAACATGCAATGAAAGCTATTGTATTTGCTGAGAAGTGAACTTCCAGCCAAAACTGATCTGAAGGTGCAAAGATGGTCACTAACTGGTTCAGGGAACAATTAAAAAAAGAGATAACAATTACAAATATGTATGTGCTTAACACCGGCACTTCCAATTTCATAAAACACTACTGGACATAAAAGATTGGATAAAATTCAGAACAATCACAGTGGGAGACCTTAATACCCCACTGGTATAAATAGATTAACTAGACAAAAGAAATCAAAGAAATATCAGAATTGAACAAATGGAGAGAGTGTTCCACCCAATAGCAACAGAATATACATTCTCAGGAGCACATGGAATGTTCTCCAGAATAGGCCATAATAGCCCATAAAGCATGCCTAAATAAATACAAAGGAATTGAAATTATCCCAAGGACATCATTAGCTCATAGTACAAGAAAACTAGAAATCAATGGCTAAAGAAATCACAAAATTATACAAAAATATGGAGATTAAAAAATACATCCTTGAATGATCAGTTGATCATTGCCTTTGTTACTTTTCTCATTGCTGGGATAAAATACCCAATACCCACAAGTTAAAGGAAAAAAGGTTTATTTTAGCTCATAGTTTGTAGAGGCTCTAGTTCATAGTCAGCTGGCTCCAAGGAAGGCAGCATTGTGGAGGGACATGGCAGAGGAGAAACAGTCCATGGCATGGCAGGCAGGTAGCAGCAAGCAGTGAGCCTCCATTTCTCTCTTTATACCATCCAGGCTATAAGCCTACTGATTGATGCCACCCATGTCAATCAAGGGTGGGCCTTCCCATTATCCACACCCAGAACTATGCTAAGCTAATCAGTGGACTAACTCACTTATCACACCCTTAATCCAGTATCACACACCCATGATCAAGCCACCTCCCCAAACCCTCACCTATAAGCACATGAGACTTTGGGGAGACATTTAGATATAAACCAGAATAGTCATTAAAGAAATCAAGAATGAAATTAGACAGTTTTTAGTATCAAACAATAATGCCAGTAAAACATAGCAGGACTGATGGAACACAAGTTCTGGTCCTAAGAGAAAAGTTTATAGCTGTGAATGTTCACTTCAGAAAAACAGAATGAGGCAAAATTTTAAGATGGTGAAGTCTGCATGCTTGACTGAGAACAGAGGTGAAGGCCCCTGAGGAGTAAGGGAGGCCTGGAGTCATCCCCTCCCTGCCTCTAGTAGTTCCAGGAGCCCAGCAAGTTTGTTTGTTTGTTTGTTTTTTAGAATAAACCATTGTAGATTGTCAGTATGGGGCAGAGATTGACATCATCCACCAAGAGTGGAAAATTTATGAAACCTACTGACCAAGCTCAAAAGGAAGCCAGGAAGACAGAAATGAAGAAGAGCAAAAAACAGTGCATCATTATTTGAGCTGCAGTTTTGAAGATGAAAGATCCCAAACAGACTGTCCGGGACATGGAGAAAGTGGATGAAATGGAGTTTAAGCCCAGTGCAACAACCACAGTTAAATGAGAAAGTAGTGAAAGACAAAGGTAAAAGGCTTTGTGAAACCTTTGAAGGTGCCCTCCTACTTTGAGAATAAGAGAATCCAGATATTTACAAGGAATTGACAAAGCTAGAAGTAGAATATGAATAGAAAAGGGCTCAACTTAGCCAATATTTTGATGCTGTCAAGAATGCTCAGTATGTGGAAGTAGAGAGTATTCCTTCGCCAGATATGCCCCATGCTCCTTCCAACACCTTAATCTAGGACATTCCAGTTCCTGGTGCCCAGCCCACCCTCCATCCTTAAGAAAACTGCAGTCTATGGACCTCCAACTCTAGCAGTTTCTATCCTTCCTTTTCTTGGACATGGTGTTCCTTGTTTGCCCCTGGCAGGAAATCTCCTGGTCCTCTGCCTGGTCCACTTCTTCCCCAGGTCTTGCAGGTGTATGGTTGTAAAGTGGGCCTTGCTCTAAATCTTCCTCCTCTTAGGTGAGATGAAGACATGTTGATAGTCCGCCTCTTGAACAACGTGGTCATGATGATGATGTTTCCAGCACCAGTTAAGATGATGGCTGTCCTGAGAACTTGGGTCAAGATAAGCATGATGACAGTACTGATGATAGCGGCACTGACAAATCAGATGGATAAAGTGAGGGGGATGAATTTGTGCACTATGATGATAATGAGGGAGACAACACTGAAGAAAAGAAGCCAGGTCTGAGTGTATGGTTTTCAGATATGCCTGGAAAACCAAGAAAGAAAAAGAAGAACATGAAGTAGCTGACTCCTCTTCAAGCCATGATGCTTCGATGGCAGGTCAGGAAATCCCCAAGGAGGGAGAGGAAGTAGAATAATTTTTAGAGGATGATGATGATGAAGATTCTGATGATTCTGAAGGAGAAAATCACAAAAACAGCATAAAGAAGATTCTCATTCTGATGGCAAGTCTGCTGCTTCTTCACAGCAGCATCACCCCCACAGTCTGTTCCTCCTCAGATTCAAGCACCTCCTGTGCCACTACCACCTCCTCTTGGACCACCACCTGCTCCACCTTTGCAGCCTCCTGGACCACCTCCCGAGGCTCCTCCATTCCTGAGAGCACCTGGAATGCCAGAACTCCAAGAGACTTTGCCACTACATTTACCTCTGGGACTACCACCAGCCCCTTGCTGTACAATACCCTGCCCCTGGTCCACCTCCTCAGGGCCCCCCACCCACGCTATCTCCCCCTGCACCTCCAGGTATCGCTCCACCCCATCCTTGCATGATGCGCCCACCTTTGGACCTGCCCCACCTCAGCTGTCCCACCAGTTTCCTTGCCAAACCCAGGGATGCAGAGTGCCCCACCCAACTTGATTCAGTGACCCAAGGTGGATGACATGAGTCATCCACAGCAACCATCAGTGCCAAGCCACAGACCACTAATCCCAAGGCAGAGGTTACTTGACTTGTGCCTACTGTGCTGAGAGTACACTGAGAGAAAAAAGGAGCCACTGCTGCTCCCCAAAGAAAGTCAAAGGATGATTTTGTTGTGTGTCTTGCAAAGCAACCCCCAAATTCTGGTCCTTCTGCTCCTGTCTCAGTGAAGACTAAGGATGATGTTTATGAAGCTTTCATGAAAGAGATGGAAGAGCTGCTGTGACAGCTTTTGATGCCAAAGCAGGCTTCTGTTCACAGCAGCTGTTCATGGAGCAAGACACTCATATTAAAACTTAGGTGAAAAAGCTACTTCTATTGTCAGGGTATTTTCTAATTTCAGTTCAAGGAATAGCGTAGAGTATAGCCTTGTTTGGAATCTCCTGCACACGAGAGAGGGTATTTCATTTAGAAGATTGGTTACTGAAGCAGTGCTGCTGCCATCCATTCTGTTCACACCACCATGTTCATCCCATAGCTTCCCCTTCTCCAAGTTTTTGGAAATTTGTGATCAGGGGCATCTTATTTATTTGTTCTGACTCTCTTTTGTGTGCTATGGACTCTGGAATAGAGATTTCTGAAAAAAAAAAAAAAACAGTTTATTTCATCTTACTTTTCATGTTTGAGTTATTTTTAATATTTTCATGTAAATATTTTGTAATATTGTACTTGTAGTGAAATGGATCACAATGTCATTTCCCAATTCAAAGTAGGATATGTGGAAAGAAAATGTATAATTCTTTCATTAAAATTATTTCCCACTCACCTAAACTTTGTTTCATGGAAAAAACAAATAAATGTTCCATACCAAAAAAAAAAAAAAAAAAAAAAAAGAAAGAAAGAAATTGAAAGGGGAAAACTGCCAAACTCATTCCTAGAAACTAGCAAAGCTAGCATTACATTACCTTGATTCCAAAACCACACAAGTACTGAATTAAAAAAGAAAACTACAGACCAATCTCTTTACTGAACATAGATTGCAAAAATCCTCAACAAGAAACTGGTGAACAAAATGCAACAAATGACCAAGTAGGCTTCATCCCAGGGATGCAAGGATGGTTCTACACATGTAAATCAGAAAATGAAATATATCACATAAACAGAAGCAAAGACAAAATGACATGATCATCTCAATAGGCACAGAAAAAGCCTTTGACAAAGTCCAAATCTGTTATGATAAAAACATAAACCCTGAATAAAATAGGTATAGACGGACCTCAATCTGATAAAAGCTATATATCAAAAAAACTACTGCCATCCTGGCAAGCGCAAGGTCCTGAGTTCGACTCCCAGTACCTGCACAAAAAACAAAACAAACAAAAAAAACTACTGCCAACATAATATTGAATGGAGAAAAAGTGAAACTTTCTGTCTAAACTCAAGAACAAGACAAGGATGTCTATTACTATCACCGTTCATGTTCAATATAGTACACAAAACCTTAGCCACAGCAACCAGGCAAAATAAAGAAATAAAAGGAATATGTATAGGAAAGGAAGAAGTCAAGCTATCCTTCTTTGCAGATGACAAGATCCTTTACATAGAACACCCAAAAAGTTCCATCAAAAGACCCCTACAACTAATAAACAAATTAACCAAGGTAGCAGGATATAAGATCAATAGCATTCCTGTAGACCAACAAAGAACCAACCAAGAAAGAAATTAGGAAAGCAATACCATTCACAATGGCTTCAACAAATTAAATGCTTAAAAGGAGACCAAAGAGGACATTAGAAAAAGGAAAGATATTCCCTGTTCCTGGATAGGCAGAACCAATATTGCCAAAATGACCGTAATACTGAAACTGATATATAGATTTAATGTAATCCCAATTAAAATATCAATAGCATTCCTCACAGAACTAGAGTAAACAATCCTAAAATTCATATCGAGGAAGGGACACAGAATAGCAAAAGCAATCTTGGGTAACAACAGCAAAGTAGGAAGCATCACAATCTCAGACTTCAAGCTACAATGATGAAAACAGCATGATACTGGCACAAAAACAAATATATGAATAAATTGAACAGAGTACAGAAACAACCCTAAGCACATTCAGACATTTGACAAAGGGTCCAAAGGCACAGGCTGGAGGAAAGATAGCCTCTTTAACAAATGGTGCTGGAAAAACTGCCTATAAACATACAGAAGATTGAATATAGACCTATGTCTCTCACCATGTACTAAAATAAAACCAAAATGAATCAAAGATATAAGTATTAAAACAGAAACAATCTGCTGGAAGATAAAATAGATAAACTCTTGATGATATAGGCATAGACAAGGATTTTCTGAACAGAAAATTGCACAAGAAATAATATCAAGAATCAACAAACAGGATTATATCAAATTAAAAACCTTCTGCTCAGCAAATGAGACAAACAACAGAGTGAAGAGACAACCTACTGAACAGGAAAACATTTTGCCAGCTACCCATTGGACAGAGTACTAATATCTAGAATATTTAAAAACTAAAAATATTAGACTCCCTTGAAATCAAAGCCCAATAAAAAAATGGGCAACTGAAATGAATGGACACTTCTCAGAAGAAGTACATGGCCAATAAATACAAGAAAAAATTCTCAACATCTCTGGCCATTGGAGATAGGCAAATTAAAACACTGAGATTCCATCTCACTCTAGAAAGAATGGCTATCATCAAGAAATGAAATAATAACGAATGCTGGAGAAGCTACAGGGGAAAAAAAACACTTTTACATCATTGGTGGGAATGTAAGCTAGTACAACCACTATGGAAATCAGTATGGAGATTCCTCAAAAAACTAAAAATAGAAATTCCATTCTGTTCATAGCAGCACAACTTATGATAGCTAAGTCTTGGTAGTGGCTTATATTTCCATCAACAGATGAATAGATAAAGAAAATGTGGTATTTTTGTACAACGGAGTACCACTCTGTCATAAAGAAGAATAAATTTTAATTGTCAGAAAATGGATGCACCTTTAGACAATGTTAAGTGAAATAAATCAGACACACAAGCTTAAATATCATATGGTTTCTCTTATATGAGAAACCCAAAGTAGAAACAATGAAAAAGCAAAATAAAAGACAGATAATAAGAAGCAGGGAGATTGATCTTTTGCAAATGGGAAGGGGACAAGAGATGGAGGAAGTGGGGAGGGGAAAGTAATAAGAATACAGCAAGATGTGTTATATATATGTACATGATTAATGAAGGTAAGCATTACATACTGCAAATGTACTAATTAAATATGATTATATTACAAAACATGCTAATAAAATATGATTATATTATAAAAAAGAGTAATGAAAGAGTGGGATAAATGGTACAATCTGAAATTTACCTCTCTCTCAGAGGTAAAATATAGCTGAGATTAAACAATTAACTACAAATGTACAAACAAGGCCTTTGAGGCTAAGCAGCAGCATTAGTAAAAAGGGCTTGAGAATGTTTGCTGATGTTAAACATGCTAAGAATTGGTAGAGAAATACCACTGACAAATAAATGGATTTGGTCTCAAGATGCATTCAGGGAAGTTTAGCTCATAGAGTTATATTTGAGTTTACTCAAGGAAGAAAGACAACTTGAATATTCTGTTTGTCTCTGAATTTCACATAAGCCAAAATGCTGTGGGTTTAAGCAAATTTATCATAGAAAGTTGAGGAAAGTCACAATATATAGTTAGCAGAGACGTGAAAAGACACCACCATGTGGAATTGACAAACCATTTTCCATTAACTTGACAGCAAATAGAGAGGTATCAGAATGGTTCTAGTTGGGTCAAGAGGCATAGGCAGGACACGATGACATGTTTGAGACAATGGATGCTCATTAGGCTCATCCAGTCAAATTGTATTTATTTATTTTTAACTTCTTCAAAATTGTGAAATACAGCACACATTCAAAAGAGCATTAAGCATAAACACATGGCCATAATCACTCCCTAATGTGAGAGAGAGAATATTTTCAGGACCTCTAAGAGCCCCTATGTACTTTGCACTCACACACTTATAAAGGCAAATGCCACACAGATTTTTGTGATAATTTCCTACCAGCTCTTCACGCTTCTATCACTTTTGCATCTCTCTCTAAGTCATTTAACTTAATTGTGTCTGCTTTCAAGTTTCATTACACATAGAGTGTGTGTCCTTTCCTAATATATCTTTTTCATTGTATTTGCAAAATTCATTTATGTTTTTACAGCTTTCATTTTTGAAGTTTCATTGGATTTTAGTCTAGGAGAAAACCTAGACTTGAAGCCTATCTGACTTATATTCTTCATGAAAAAGAAAATGAAATCTCTTTGGTTGTTAATTTTATAAATGCGTATGCTCATGCGAATACATGGCTAGGGCTCTGCCCAGTCTTAGAGGATCACAGCAAAGGAGAGGGCTACAGTTTTAGCTTCATTTGCTTCATGGGAAATTCACTTCTGTATGTGGTACTCTATCCCAAAAAATTCAACAATTTATCTGTTCTAATGTGTGTTTCTAAATTTGGGGGCAATTAAAACTAGAGCTACAAGAAACAGATTCTATGGTAGCAGGTTATATGGCAGTCCAATAGAGCTGCAATGATGGAAATATTCTGTATTCATGTGTTCAACAGGGTCCTACTGGCCACGTTTGCATATTCAGTACTTGAACTGTGCTAGTGTAACTGAGGAAATGATACTAACCAACCCTATGTGACTAGTACCGGTCATACTATACAGAATGGCATTACTGAACCATAAGACCTCTTTATATTTAACCTTTGGAAATATTGGCAAACTGTTTTCCAAAGTGCTTTTTCTATATTTTCATTGTCTCTTAAAATTGTCAGTCATTTAATTTAAGCTATTCTTGTGGGTGGCCAGCAGTCTCTCCTGGCTATTTCAATTAAGATTCCTTGATTATTAATGATGTGGTTTACTTTTACATGTTACTTTTATATGTTTGAGACTATTTGGATTTCTATGGATATGAAGATTAGGCAGAAAAGCAGTCTGGTGGATAAGAGCCAGTTTACTCACTGTTAGGAAAATAAATCATAAATTCAAAAAACGGAAGGACTTGAATGAACACTGTGATACTTAAATGAATTGGAGGTATCACAATTTCAAATTAGTTATGCAAACATGTTGATACAGAGATAACGGTGTGCACATGAGTATGTTTATGTGTATTTCTGCTGTCCTGTGGTAGGGTCTGGATAGAAGCAAGACACTTCTGTGACAATGGACATACCTATAATCCAGATCTTGACTTCTCAAGTATCATTTTCCAACAGAAAACAAAGCTTCTTGGAAAATGGTTAAATCAAGAACTGAGTCAAGAAGAAAGCAAGATGAAGCTTATCTTGTGATCCTAGAAAGTAAGGAAATACTAAAAAGATGATGATGGCTTATTGAATAGATGCAAGAACCAACATGAAAGAGCTCCTCTTGGCTAACTCTAAGATACGGGGAGTAACAAAGTAAATGATAATAGTATGGATTATAGCCTTCTGATTAAAATAAATACCTAAGTGTCTGTACTGCTATAAAAAAGAAAGTGAAGTATACAAGATAGCTTGTCCTTATAGTAGAATTCCAATAATCAACACAGAAGGAATGATAGAAATAGATAATTGTCATCACAAAATCATTGTAGGTAGAATCCATAAATAATGCTAAAAATCATTTGTTAGAGTATGATAAGAAAGAGAATATTTATGCAGTCTTGAAATTTCCCTCTACAAGATATGTATAGATTACAAAGGAAAAATAGTAACTTAATATGGCCAGTAGTTTTCAAGTGTCAAAGTGATATGAGACAAAAGAAGACTGAAATGTTATTCCAAACATTTGGATGAGATTAAAGAGACATAAAAACAAATGAAATATGAGATCATGGATGAGACCCTGAACCCAAAATTGATATCACTAGGACAACTGGCAAAATTGAAATCAGGCCTATAGATTACTTATTAATATACTGATAGTGGCATTATTATTTTGTAACATGTTAACGGTAGTGGACACTGGATGAAGAATACACTGGAACTCTCTGTACTGTTTTTATAACTGTTTCGTAAGCCTAAAATTAGTGCGCAATAAAAAGTTTTTAAATAAAGTGAGTTGCTAGTCACTTGAGTTCAAAAAGGAGATAACCACTTACTAGGATGTTGCAGAAGAGATTCAAGCATAGTGGATGATTCCAGTACATTAAAAAACAAAACAAAACCAAACACAAAACTTCTTTAAGCCACGTGACTTCCTAAAGAATAATAGGATTCTTAGTTTAAAAGGTGATTTATAAGATGATTCTATACAAGCTTTGATCCAGTGATAATTGCCTTGAATTTTTAGAAAATTCAAGTTAGCTCACTGCAGCAAAAGATACGTGATGTGAGGCTTAAAAAATATGTTATGGAATATCTGAATTAGTTTAGAATAAAATTCCTTTTCTTTCAATTTCTAAGACTTTAAATACCTGAGAATAAATTTACATCTATTGATGAGTTTTCAGCCACACTCCAAATAGCCACTCTTAAGTATATTACATAATGATTCAAAGGGCTTGAACAATTTAAAATGAGGTGCAAATTATACTGTTGAGTGAAGAAAAGCAGATTCTAAAATAGTACATTATGCATGATCCCATTTTTGTCAAAAGTAAAAATACATGCCTAGAATAAAGCTTAATGTTTTATAGGACAAAATATAAATAGTGGTTAAATCTGAGTGGTTGGAAGTGTTTCTTTGCTTAGTAATTTCCAAATTTTCCACAATAAGTACATTTTATTTTTATAATAATAAAACAAAGTTACAAAATTTTTAAAAGAAAACTGTCACATTTTTTCAGGTCTCTGAACAGTGAATAATAAACTAACTATCTCAAACAAGTGGAGGTAATTTAAAATAACGTATCTTTACTCTCAACAGCCATTGGTATCAGGATGACTTGTTAGAGGCTACAAATCTGAAGTGATCAGTGGATTTTTCTTACTATGGTCATTTTAGTTAAAAATGTCAATAGTTACTCAGAGACAAGATCAAACTAATACTGTCATAGGAAACACTACCATCTTGTGCCTGATTTACTTTTTTAAAGATTTATTTTTAAAAGTGAAAAGAGGGGCCAGTGAGACAGCTCAGTGGCTTAAGCACCTGCCTGGCAAGCGTGAGGTCCTGAGGTTGACTCCTGGTACCCACAAAAAAAAAAAAAAAAAGTGAAAAGAGAATATATATATATATACATATATATGTGTGTATATACACACACATATATATATAATTTTTAGGGAGAGGAAAAGATTTGTATACTGAGATATTTTCTTTCAGTTTTATTTTATGAGACATATATTAAATGAAATGAATTACTTTTGTCTGCTCTTTAACATGAGATGAACCCATTCTTTAGTGATTGGAGTCTAAAGCAGTGCTTCTTAAATATCAGGCATTTGAATCAACTTGGGAATTTTGATTCTGGTCTGGGGTGGAAATTGATTTTGTACAGGAATCTTCTGGAAGCTTGTTAGCAATGCAGAATCTAGCGCCCTGTCTCAGACCTACCCAGTCAGCAATCTAACTTGTAGTAAGATCTCCATTTGAATTGTGCCCACATTAAAATTTGAAATCTAGTCTAAAGAAGGTAAAACAGTCTAGCTGATTTTGATTTCTTTCATTTCCTATGAAAATGCTTAATAAAAATGAATAATAATACTTCTAAAATACTATACAAACCAAAGTTAGCATTGAATTCATTAACAAGTGACAAAATATAATTTTGCTTTACAAAACTATTTTAAATTGCTTTAAAAAACATTTCCCTTAGAACAAATGTAAAATTTTCCTTAGAATAAAGATAAAAAATTAAGTATATTTAACTATATTTTAAAAATTTTCTTAAAGGTAAAAATTTCCTTGATTCTTAGGTGATTTTAAAGTTTGTTCATATTGGCTGTATTTATCTGGTAAGTGGTTATATGGCAAATTCAAACACAATCAGTTCTGGTTTATGTCTCTTTAAGAAGGATTCTTAGAGTCTTCTTTTTATATTCTACTGGTATAATGGAAGACCTTTCTCTTTTCTGATGAGATTACAAATGGCTTTGAGTGGCACAGCTACAATATACTTTTGTTTCCGATCTATAATAATAAAAAAGGGGGTTTATAGAACTCTAAGACAGGTATTAAAAAAAGAAAATGGAATCCATGAGTAATTTTATGACCTAAGTATTAAAATAGAAAAAAACAGAGTGATGACACTCAAGGTACTAAATTATGTTACAAGTTCAATTTTTCTTTATTCATACATGATACAATTTTAGGTTCTAGAAAACCATCATTTCATTTCAGAAACAAAGTCATACCAGCACTATCACACTAAAAGCTTTTTAACTGAAGAACCTGAGCATTTCCTACTGCTCCTTCTAAACATTTTAACTGCTTAGGGTTATATATACTGTAGGGTCAAAAATAAACAATTATGTGTTCAGACTTAACACTGAATTTTAGTTTTACAAATATCTTCAGCTCATAAATTTTATTGGATCACATTTAAATCTACTAGAGCTATTCTATTATCATTATTTTTACACATAACCCTGATCTGAAATTCTTACTCCTATCAGAACAGATACTGAGAATTTATTTACTAACATAGAGGTTAACATAAAAATTAATCAAAGTGTATTTAAAAAATAAGCTCATGAAATATATTTAAAATCAAATCTGTTTTTCACAATTTTAATAAACACACACTATTTAATGTAATACCATTAGATACAAGTTGATGAATTGAGCCTAAGTAAAAATATAACCATAGATTTCATAGATTAGGTGCAATATCTTCTAAAGTCTAATGTATCCCTATATGTTTTCAGAGCAAAGAAGTCACTAGGAAGAAAAGCCTGTCACCATCTACTCCCATGTAGTATGTGTTGCTTAAAAATATGTAAGAGTTAAGACCTGGTTTTTTAATGGTTTGTGTTAAATAGGGTTTATTGTTAACTTTATTGCCTATGTCTGTAAGAATTATCTTTGCTGTGCCTTTATAAACAGGATACAGCTCTTAAAAACTTATCAAAATTTTCCATACGTATAGCTCTGTATGATAGATTACAGTCCAATACTATTCTTGATACAGAATTACTGAAATACTATAAAACGAAAGGGCAAAGAATAAGCAAAAGAAATACAATCCTGAGCCATCTGAACAAGATGATTCGATGAATCATTTTATTGTAAGTTTAGAAAACACAAGCAGGGAAAAAATACATCCATATTGCAGTCATGAGAAAAATATATAGAACACCTGTCCCTTGCGAGACACAGGTAGAGCTGATGGTGAATTTCTAACACATGCACACTCATTCACGCTCCTGTTTTCTTCGCTTGCTTCCCTCCCATCACCAATATATTCACTGCCACCCCTTCCCCAAAGAAAAGGTCAGGCACTGAAGCCTAGTGAACCCCACATCTGCCCAGTTGGAGAAGGTTAAGAGACTGCTAAAAAAAATGTAGGTCCTCCTCCACAACATTGAAACAAAGCATCGCTGTAAAGCCAATTCCAGCTCCTTTGCCTTTTCAGAAGTAAATGAAGCTATGCCCACTACAGTTTAATATTTCAATTTAAGAATATCTTAAAAACAAAACATGTTTTTGGTGCTATGTCTTTTTTTTTTTTTTTTTTTTGTGGGTACCGGGGGTCGACCTCAGGACCTCGCACGCCAGCAGGCGCCCATGCTGCTGAGCGATATCACCGGCCCTTTTTTCGTATGTGGGTTCCAGGAGTTGCACTCGGGCCCTCGCGCTTGCCAGGCAGGCACTTATGCCGTTGAACCATCTCACTGGCCCTCATGCTATGTCTTGAAGTAAGATCAACAAAAAACTCACAGTAAGACTGATTGCCTCATGTGCTATTAAAATATATTTATCACTCTATTTTTGGTATATATTTAGTTATAGTTCAGTAAGAAAAGTTTATGAAACTTGTACCTGCTTGTGGTAAACACTAAAGTACCACATAAGACCTGCCACAGTTGGACAGGCTCACGAAACACCAAGCCTGCCACGTGTTCCTTGGGAACATTCCCTCAAGACCACAGCATTCTAGTGTGACCAGAGATAACGTAAGTAGAGTTAAATGATCACAAATATTTGGTTTGTGTTTCCGCCTGACACATCCTAGTAATGAAACTAACCAAACTGTGCATCCATACTTTCCCTGAAGATAACATGAGCCTGCTGACTAAACAGACTGACCAGTGTGGCTGTCAGCCCACTTTATTAAATGTTGAGCTGGAAAACCAGAAGGCTAACATCATCTACCAGCTCCTCATCTTGTACAAATAAACCAGGAGTTCTTGGTTTTTTCAATATCCACTGTCCCAAAGACCAACACCACTGAGGTAGGAATACCTTACATCATAGAGAATACTGAACTTGAACTGCATAACCTACAGGACGAACTACCAGGACAGGCAAAAAGCAAAACAAAACAAAAACAAACAAACAAACAAAGATCCTCATCCCTGCAATTTGGTTTGGATAAAACCTGTTTTTTTTCTTAGGAAAGTTTCTCATAAGCTTTTCAACCCTAAGTGTATTTTGTTAACACTCTAAATTACAAAAGTGTTAAATTTGTAAAATTTTTTAATTTCACATTTTATAATTTTACTTAATGCTAACTTTAAAGATCATGGGCAATTTTGCTAAGGTGAGATCATACTAATAACATCAGCCTGTGGTTTAAAGATTCCTTACTTTTTTTTTTAATTTATGGTAATATTTCATTTCATTTCAACCAGTTCTACAAAATTTTACCTAATTCACTTGACCATGGTATTACCTACTGCATCATTAGCCATATATATGTATATTTATTTGTGGGTACCGGGGGTCGACCTCAGGACCTCGCACGCCAGCAGGCGCCCGTGCCGCTGAGCGATATCACCGGCCCTTTTTTCGTATGTGGGTTCCTGGAGTTGAACTCAGGACCTCGCACTTGCCAGGCAGGCGCTTATGCCGCTGAGCCATCCCACCGGCCCAAGCCATATTTTTTTACAGCCACCATTTTGGATGAATTTCCTGAACCATCTGACTACAACAGATGTTAAGATATTAATATTTAATAAGCCTATCTTTACAGTTGGAAGATACCTGTATCGGTAATTTTTTTTCCACATACCATTTTATGTTTTGATTTAAAGATGAGTTTGGGGAAGTTATGCTTTATCATTCTCATAGGACAATATAGTTATGTGTAAAAAGAGTCTGATTCTTTCATGTTTTTCTAGGTGTATGTATATAATTGTTTATACTTTCCAGACTGTAACTCAAAATTTTAAATGAGAGATATAATTTGTGATATTTCAGATAATAATTCCCAATATTCTGACAAGATATATATATATATATATTTTAAAATGGAATCACTTAAAGTAATGTCGAATGGAGTAAGTCCCAAACACAGTATACAGCACAATATCATCTTTAGAAAGTTCAAAGTTAGCAAAACTAAGCAATACATTGTGAATATATATATATATATATGTATAAATATATATATATAAATATATATATATAATATATATATATAAATGTATATATGACAAAAATATGGCAAGATCCAGGATCGCCACAACTTTACTGTGGGGTAAGCATGAGGATGATATAGGGGATTATAACACACAAGGTAGCTGTAAATTAATGGGATACATGAACATATACACATACACAAATGTTGCATCATGAATATTATTTAATTTTTAAGTGCAAGAAAATGAGAAGATTTAGATTATTTAGGAACAAATTGATAATGGAAGTGTAAGAATTCCTCTCTGAGCTGGGAAAACATTATGTTAAAACTTTGGAACATTGTGTATTTTGACCTCCACTTTTCACTGTATTACTTAACTAATAGCAAATATTTAGTGATTTTTTTCTGGGATTCCTAATTGCCAAGCAATATGCCAAATCACCTTTTCTAATAATGTTTTATACATTTGTTTTACTACTTTACTTAAGTCTTAAACAATGATATTAGAATGATAATACTAGTTTTACTTAATCAATGAGAAAAAGGCAGTCTCAAATTATTCTGCTCATATTTGCACCAGTGATCTGTAGTCATATTTTTGATCAATGAATGCATTATTCCTAGCAGAATATTTCTGGAATTATTTTTTTATAGAGACTAGGTGCAAGTAGACTCAGATTCCCATTAAATCATGTAGAAAAAATCCTCTCCTTTTTAGCAAATCAATAGTGTAGAAAGCAAGAACAACTTTAACTACTAACAATCTCATCTCAATATCACATTCTATTTTGAATAAAATGAAAAAGACACCTTATCATTTTCAGCAAGCTAGAATCTACGAGTGAAAGAAATAAGATTCATGTGAAAATTTTCTGTTTTGCAAAACATTATCAAACCATTTTTTTTTTCATATTTAAGGAGATGGGGTATTTGGCTCATTAGAATGTATTCTGAAATATTTTTTTCCTTGCTGGGTTCTGGAAGGACAAGTGCTAGCAAGACAGACAGGCAGGCTGTCTAGTTATAGGTGAAAGGTCAGCTCCTCTGACTGTTACTTTTGTATATGCTTGCTTTTAAGTAACAAAGAAAACTTCTCTTGAGGATTTAGGGGATGAAGGAGAAACAAATAAATTGTACAAGTTAACTAAATTTAACTCAGAAGCATGAGTTCTAGGAGTCTAGTCTGGATTTAAGCACATTGCTTGAGGTTAAAACAAAATGCCTAACCCTTTGAAAGAACTCATTTAACTTTATTGATTCCAAAATGCATACGTTTTGAGAAAAAATAAAAAAAATTAATTTAAAATTTTAAAAACCTTTCAAAAGTCACCTTGAAATAAAATTAACCGAGAAAGCGTAATTACCCTTAGGCTTGATTACATGAAAGAAAGCAACTGATAATTTATTTTATGTCTATCATATTTAGTTTCACTTTTGATTTCACAAGTCAAACAACTTTTACTGTACCTGACGCGGGGTTCTTTCTGATTTACTCCTACACCATTCCCAATCTGAAAGGTCTGGTTTCTGACTCTCTTCATGAGATAGCCTTCTTTCTGGACCTTCATAAAAGGTGGTTTCTTCATAGCTAATACCACTTCCTGTTTCGTCTGCAAATGCGCACTTTTCTTTGCCGGGATCTTGCTTAGCCTCTGTAACATCAGTATTCGTGCATTTGTTAATACCTGTTGGGGTGGAGCTGTCCACAGAGGGTGTGGTGCTCATTTCTACTTTTATGGCGTTGAAGATATTACAATTGTCTCTCTGAGGCTCTTTTGTAGTTTCACACTCATAATTCATCAGGTTGTGATAAGATATAGAATTTTCATCGTCATCATAGTAATCTTCATGTGCTATTTTATAAATTCCGTAACTTCGTTGGAATGATAGATTGAATTCAAAGCCTTTCCTATTGGCTAAGTGAAAACAATAACAAAATTTCACTATTAGTAAGGCAGATGTAAACAACAATAAATATACATAGTGAATATAAATAGAAAGTACATTCAACTTAATCATTATGAGTTAAAAATTACTTCTTGTCAATTATACAGAACAATTATACCTTACAAACTCAAATCATCACTCTGTCTGAGCCTAATTTTTCTCACTTGCACAATGATGGGCTTGAAATACATAGAACCAGAAAGACTTTTCAGTCTTTATTTAAAAAAAATTTTTTTTTTTTGAGACAGGGTCTTGCTAAATAGTTCAGGCTGGGCTTGAACTCACTATGTAGCCCATCCTGGCCTCAAACTCACAGCGATCCTGCCTCAGCCTCCAAAGTGCTGGGATTACAGGCATGCACCACCACAACTTAACTACAAATTAGGAAGTTCAGGTATTTTCAGTTTTAGATTTTTTTATTATACCAACTCTACATTTATCTTGGGATATGGTTTATAAATTTTACTTTGCTAGCAATTATTAGTAAGTAGACTGAATATTGTATATTATTCAGCTAAGAATCCCACCAACAGATAAAACTGCTTTAAACTTTTGATGTATACTACTTCTGATATTTATGTGTTTATAAATGCATACATTAATATTAGACCATTAACTTTTACAGTTTCCAAAATAAAATGTGCATTCTGATAAAATGAATTTGGAACAAATTGATAAAACATGAATGAGTGTGTATTTATTTTTTTTTAAGAGTATATATTTTTGAACTGTAACATTTTACAATATCTATAAAAATGATTAATTATAGGATGATGTTAGCAGGAATGTACAAAACTTATTATGATAAAATATGCTGTTATTCTAGATATAATATCATTGGCAGATATGATGCAAAGTCTTAGAATAACAAGAATGTGGCAGAACATGATATTTTTTGTGTGTCATACAAAACAATATTAAATAATGTTTATATATTAAGAATGAAGTTAGAGCAAAGTGGAAAAACTAAATACAATTTAATGCTTTAGTTTTCATCTTTTATTTATTTATTTTTATGTGGGTACCGGGAGTCGACCTCAGGACCTCACACTTGCCAGGCAAGCGCTTGTGCCGCTGAGCGATATCACCAGCCCTTTTTTTCCTTTATGTGGGTTTCAGGAGTCGAACTCAGGACCTCGCGCTTGCCAGGCAGGTGCTTATGCCGCTGAGCCATCTCACCGGCCCTGGTTTTCATCTTTTAAAACCTAGCTTTTTTTCAAAGAAATTTTGCACTTTGGTAGTTATATGTTTTATAGTCAGACACTAGCTATCTTTGGTAAAAATATATTATGAAAAGCAGTAAAGTTTCTATGGGAATAATACATAAAATTTGATTCACTTTACAACACGCCCTAGTGTTATTCACATGCTGATTTTATTAAGGCTGAAATGTTCCTGGAACTGAGGATTTACAAACTAATTTTGTTGACTGAAAAATAGAATTTGTCAGTGTCATTCATTGTTGTTTGAGCCAGAATACAAGAAAAATTTCTATTCAAGTAAAAAGGAAAAGAAAGAACAGATGATCATATTTTATACACTCTCTCATTTATATTTGTAGTTACATTTACTAGTAATGTAGTCTGATAAAATTAAATTAGAATTTTTTTTTTTTTTGTGGGTACCGGGGGGTCGACCTCAGGACCTCGCGCACCAGCAGGCGCCCGTGCTGCTGAGCGATATCACCGGCCCCTTTTTCTTATGTGGGATCCGGGAGTCGAACTCAGGCCCTCGCGCTTGCCGGGCAGGCACTTAAGCCGCTGAGCCATCTCACCGGCCCCTAAATTAGAATTTTTGACCTAGTTTAAGAGTGTAAAAAACGGGGCTGGTGAGATGGCTCAGCGGTGTAAGCGCCTGCCTGGCAAATACGAGGGCCCGAGTTCAACTCCTGGAACCCACATACGAGAAAAGGGCCGGTGATATTGCTCAGCGGCACGGGCGTGCCGAGGTCCTGAGGTCGACCCCTGGTACTCACAAAAAAAAAAAAAGAGTGTGAAAAGTGAAGAAACTAGAAGAATGGTTAAGTTATGGATGGGGTTCCCTTTTCTCCACAAAAGATACAGTGACAGATTGGCAACTCAACACCATTAAGAAAACAAAAATGTCATAGAGTCTCAGTTTTATGATTAATAATCGATAGATTTGATGTCTGTGACTATATATTTTATTAGTTGCATACAACTCTGAAATATAAGAAGTATAAATGAGTAACATTTTTTTTTTATATGTGGGTACCGGAGTTGAACTCAGGACCTCATGCTTGCCAGGGAGGCATTTATGCCGCTGAGCTGTATCACTGGCCCCAACATTTTTTAAAGAGTGTGGAGAATGTGTTAATGGAGAATATGCCTCCATGTTACAAGATGCAAGAGGTAGTCAGAGGTAGGCTATGAAAACAAAGTAGGATTGTGACTGAGAATATGATGCGATAAATATTCTGTCTAAGCTATGCGCATAGAATGTATCATTTCACACACCAATAATCCAAAAAGTTTATTGGTCCTATTTCATAGTTGAGAATACTAAAGCTAATAAGCTAAGACTACCTACCTGGTAAAATGATTTGAAATTTAAGCTAATACCAGGATTTGAGTAATTACCCTTTTTATGAAATTGCTTTACTGCTACGCAAACTTAGGAAAGAAATATGTTAATAGAAGCAGAATGACCCAGACAGGTCATTTTTGGTCAGAAATACATCAATTATAAAATATAAACAATGAAAACATTTTTTATTAATTACTTTCCTAAACACCAAAAGGTAAATTCTGACTGAGGTAACAAATGAAGATAATAGGTTATAATAATATCACAGAATTGAGAATTTTGACTTCAGGTTGACTGTGTGTGTGTGTGTTACCCCTAGAAAAATATGTCAAAAATAACAGTTTAAAGCTATGCTGAAGTAAATGTAATCAGAGTAAAGACTAATCATCTTTAAGTTCCTTGAGGCAAAGACATTTGAATAAATTTTGCAAGTACTAGGGATTGAACCTAGGACCTTGCACATGTTAAGCAAGCACTCTATCACTGAGCTGCCTCACCAGTCCTTTAAAGAAGTTTGTCTTTTGAGACAGGATCTCATTAAGTTACCCAGGCTGGCCTCAAACTTGTGATCCTCTCACTTAGCCTTCCAGTAGCTGAGACTACAGGCATGAAGCACCATGCCAGAGGACTCTGTTTATTAAAATTATTATTAACAAGAAGTAGAAAAACGTTAGTAAATAACAAAGGCAAATGTTAGTATATTACTAGCCTTTAATATCACCCCCTCTCTCTAAAGCAGGTTCCTTCGCTCCAGCCAATTGCTGTGGGAGACGAGGATGGAGGCTGTTTTGTCAGCTACTCAGATTTTTTAAGAGAAACCAGATGCATAGATTTTTGATGTAAAATATTCTGATCTTAAAATTCTGGCCCATAATTAAGATTGGTTAAAAGTAAGTATAAACACTTGTTTAAATGCCATGTCTTGAGCTAAATTCCATGTATGTTTAAAAAAATACATGAAATTCAGCTCGAAGGTCATGAATTGGAAATTTTGTTCCTTATTGGACATGCAGTACAGTACATAGTGACCATTCCTCAAGTAAGTATTTGTGCAATGAATGAGTGAGTGAAAGAGCAAAGCAACCTGCAGGAATATGCTTGGCATGATAGGGAGAATCACTCAGTGATTGTAGCTGAATGGAATATGATTTCTAGAGAAAAAATATGTAAATTTTTATTTATTTATAGGAGGAAGACCTGGAAGGCATTGGGATTTCTGACTTTTACTTTTATGCTTATAAAGCAAACAACCCATAACTTAATTGTATTTAAAACTTTTGTGTAGAGATCTTTCATTGACTAATCACTTGCAAGAAATTTAAAGTCCAGTATCTTTTGAAATGTATACTACACTTCTGCAAAATAAATATGTTGTACTTGTTATGCAAAGCAAGAGTTTCACTGTTACCAACCTTAGATAAAACATGAATTAACTGTAGTCTTTAGTTTTTAATTATGTTTTGTCAATTTTAATTTTAGACATAGTTACATCATATTATAAAAATGAGTACTTTTGCAGAGTGATATCACTTACCAGAAACTTGGATTTTGTGAAAACAGAAAAGGTAAAAATTTGATTTTTATATAATATATTTGAGTTTTAGCTGTTTGTTTAATTTTTTTTTTTTTTTTTTGTGGGTACCGGGGGGTCGACCTCAGGACCTCGCGCGCCAACAGGCACCCGTGCCACTGAGCGATATCACCAGCCCCTGTTTGTTTAATTTTTAATAAAGAAAACATCTTGTCAGGCAAACTGAGTTTGAAATCCCTATCCAGCCCATATGTCTACTGTCTGAGACCTCTGTGTTAAAAATCACTTAACTGGGAAGGAGACCAAAAGATGGAGGGAGAAGGGAGGAAGAAGAGGGAAAAGGAAAGTAAAAAAGAATTAAGATGTGTTATGTATCTGTACCAACTCTCCATGATGAGTGTACTAATTATGTACTGCAAACGTGTACTAATAAAAATAAAAAATAAATTAAAATTTAAAAACACTTGTTTTGAGATACTATTAATATAGATTATTGTTAGAAACACAAGAGCATTCATTCTTATTTCTGCAAATTACCTTTTAGCACTGAAATTCAATTTCTGGTTGCATGTATCTCAGTTCTCATTCACTGAAGCTGAAATGTAGAATTATATGTATTTACATCTACAATTTGAACCTACTGCAATGCAAATATGAGCTAGGAAAGATATTTTCCCTTCCTTTCTTCTGGAATTCAATGATAAGAGTTGTAGAGAGGGGTATATTGGTTTGGTTAGGAGAAAAAGTTTAAGCATAGGACTCCTGAAGAGTGAAAGCTGTGGAACCAATCAAATAGTTGGCCTACCTGATGGGCCACCTGCGGGATCTCGGAATTCTGTTGTGTCATCCTAGCAATAGGACATTTATGGCGGCTCATCATACAGTGAAAATACATTTTTTACTCTCAGAATTTCCATATGGCATAGCTTGGATAAGAGGGAATAGAGACATTTGAACTATAAGCATCTTAACCTGTATTTCTCACAATGTTTTATTTTTAAAGCGCTACATCTTTTAAAACAAGCCTTCATATTTCAAGTCCCCCTCTAGAATTTTAAAATAAATAAAAATAAAAGTAATGTAGATTTTAGAGCAATAATAATAATAATAATAATTTGATCTTAAAAGGCATGTTTTTAATTTTAAAAGGTGAGCAATTGTTCTGCTAGCCTGACTGTAGGCTGTTTTATCTTGTGCAGTGCAGATGATATACAATTTACTAGGACATCAGTAATGATAAATCCATTGCTTTGCTTTGTTTTCCAATATGGGCATGCCTCAAGTTTTGAAAAAGCTTGTCCTAAAACATTTTGCTAATACTTGTTATTTACCCAGCATGAAGACTAGTATCTTCTTCATAATCTTTAAAGTTTTACAACAGGGATGATCTACTAGTTTAGTGGCAAAATATTAACCTTTGTTAGACTGTTGGAGCAAATTTGTAAATAATTCCTTAGTGTTACATGATTTTTATAAGTGCTTTTATTATTAATTTTCCCTGAGTTATTCCTCTGGATATTAATCTTTTTTTTTTTTTTTTTTTACGTGGGTACTGGGAGTCGACCTCAGGACCTCACGCTTGGCAGCAAGCACTTGTGCTGATGAGTGATATCACCGGCCCTTTTTTTTTTCTTTATGTGGGTTTGGGAGTTGAACTCAGGACCTCGTGCTTGCCAGGCAGGCGCTTATGCTCCTGAGCTATCTCACTGGCCCTGGATATTAATCTTTTTTTTTTTTTTTTGTGGGTACCAGGGGTCAACCTCAGAACCTTGCGCGCCAGCAGGCGCCAGTGCCGCTGAGCAATATCACTGGCCCTTTTTTCGTATGTGGGTTTCGGGAGTTGAACTCAGGCCCTTGCGCTTGCCAGGCAGGCACTTATGCCGCTGAGCCATCTCACCGGTCCCCTGGATATTAATCTTTAGGAGCATATCATTGTAAATTCTACCATTACTTTAAAGACAAATGAATTTAGTATCTATTTACAATAAGATTTTTTTGTGTGTGTGGGTACGGGGGGCGGGGGGGGGTTGACCTCAGGACCTCGCGCGCCAGCAGGCGCCCGTGCCGCTGAGCGATATCACCGGCCCTTTTCTCGTATGTGGGTTCCGGGAGTCGAACTCGGGCCCTCGTGCTTGCCAGGCAGGCGCTTACACCGCTGAGCCATCTCACCGGCCCCTACAATAAGATTTTGACATTTTAAAAAGTAAATATTTTTTCAGTTGAAAAATATCTAGATAGTGTAAGTTTTAAATGTTATCAATACACAAAAAATGACCAGTCTGTGACTAATATTTATAAAATAGCCCTGTTGTGGAATTGACAGTGGAATATACTTGGATACACTCCAATTTTCACAACCTTAAAATACTCTGTTTCAATTTAACCTTTCTTCTCTGTTAAAGAATAATATATTTGCTTATTCAGAGCAAAGGACAATTAGTGGAACAGTTAATTCAGCATATATTAATGCATTCTTAAATTTATTAGATGGTAGAACATCCTGTCTTTTGTCTGGAGTAAGAACATAATTCAGTTCATTCCTTAATTTTTTCTGTAGAATGTGGGAACAACTACATAGTATATTTTGGTAATTAGCTCTGCCTTCTAGTGCCATTTTTGGTGAATTCCTCAACACACACACACACACACAGTGCATATATTTTACATATATGTAGTGCATTTCAGATGAACATACATCTCATGGCTGAATTCATACATGTGTATACAATGTTAGACTCCACCACATTTATCCCTTGAAATTGAGGGATTTTGTTTCTTGGTCGGTAACAAAAAATTATTTGGGGACTATTTGCAGGCACTCTGATTACTTTAAAAACTTTCCAGAATCCTTAATGAAAACAAGGAACAAAATAACGAAACTGCTTTTCTTACTGTTCCATTGGATAATAATGGGTTATAACAAGTTTTTAATTCCTTTCAGGACATTAAGAATCTCTTTTTAGATGCAGGCTTCTCAGCAATGTCATTTTCCATAGACTTGGGAAGACACTTACTTTTCACTCTGGCCTAAAATGTGTTAGCTACCAGAGCCTGCCTGGGAAGCGCAAGGCCTTGAGTTTGATTCCCAGCACACACACACAAAAAGTAAAATCTGTTAGATTCAACATCTGATGACCTTTGTTTATCTCTGTTGCATTGAATAACTTCTTCTCTTTCTCTCTTTCCTAAAATAATCACCAGTGCACAAATACTTCTTGGAGTTGTTTAAAACCTGACTCACTTAAAACCCACTCCAACACCGCGCTAATTGTTTTGCATCATTAATTCTTCATCACTATTCACCATTTAGATCTGTCCTTCTACTCTTCCTCCTCTACTCAGGCAACTTTCCCAGTAGATCCCCTGTCTGTCTTTGACTGCACGTGTATTGCTCAGAATCACCACACTGCGGAGGACTTACTTTTTTTCCCATCAGATGCCACTGGGTAAGCGTCCTGCCTGCAGTTGATGATGCAGCCACAGGGCAAGTGGGTCCAGCGGTTGGACAAGACAAACACGGGGGTCACAGTGGTGGCCAGCAGGGTTAGTAGAAAGCTGAGTGTCTCGAAGGGAAGGCACTGAACCCCCGCCACGTGCTTGACCACCATGTGGATCTGCAAAGGTGAGAGAACTTCAGACCTCACCCATAGCCCCATTTTCCACTTTCCAAGCCTTGCTGCAAGCACACAGCCCCCGTCCCCTTCTACAGTCCCCTTCTACAGTCCCCTTGCCTGATTGAGAGCCAGAAGCGTCGCGCCTGGGCCGACGCTGTGGATTTTGGGGATGGGCTATCGGGAATCCATAGGACGCACCCCGCCTCGCCAGATTCCACCCGCTTTCGTACTTTTTGCTCCTGAGTGCCGCGTCTGCACCCGCTGCTAATTAAAATCTCCACCAGGGAGGCGTGAAGTACAGCGTGAAGTCGCTACTCAGGGAAACAGGCGGGGGTCCGCGGGACCTGTAACTGGCACTTCAAAGGCCTCTGCCACCTCCAGAGCCCTCAGCTCCACCCAGGCGCGCCAGCCGAGGCCGGACGCCTCCGCCACTTCTCAACCGGGCTCGCTCCGCTCCTGCACGCGCTCTGCTCGGCTCACACCTCTCCTCTCCCTGCCGGGCCTGGGCCGCGGCCTCACGAGCGGAAATGGAGCGGAAAGGGACGCCAAAGGGCGAAAGGAAAAACCTTTTTTTTTTTTTTTTTTTTTAAACTCCCTCTCTCCTTTTCCGAATAGTCCCGGATTTTGCTGTGAGGCGCGAGAACACGCTTGACCGCGACAGAACACTTAAGCGGCTCGCGACCGAGAGGCGCCCTGCCCCTCAATTTTGAAAGAAGTACTCAGGGGCGAACGCGAAGGCCCCGGGTAAGCGGCCCTGCGCGGGGGCTGCCGTCCTTCCAAGTGCGTCGCCGCGGCCGGGCGAGCCGGAGGGGAAGCGGAGCGAGCGGCGCCTCCCGCGGTGACCCCGCGCCCAGCGCGCTGCTCCACACACTCGCGCAGCCCGGCACGCACACCCTCGCGGCGCGAGCAGCTGCACTTTTACCATCAAGGGCAGCCAGAGAATGGCTTTCGTCAGCGCTAGGACCAAAGCGAAGCGCTTCTGCGCTGTGCTCCTGCTGAAGCTCCTGCTGCCGCAGAGAGTTCCCGGGAGTCCGCGCCTGCAGGCTCCGGTCCCGGTCCCGGTCCCGGTCCCGGCGGTGGCCGACACACCCGGCCCCAGCCCGGAGTCCGAGCTCGGGGAGCGCGCCTTAGCGCCGGGCGGAGCGGGGCCTGCAGCATCCTCCGGGGACAGGGACGGCGCTTTCCCTCCAGTAGGAGGGGTCCCGGGAGTGGAGGCTCTGCGGGAAATTTCCTGGTAGTAGGCGTGGAGTCTCCGCGGCTCCTCCGAACACAGCAACTGGAGAGTGAGCGGGACCGAGAGGCCAGCCAGGAGTCCGAAGGCCGAGGCGTACACGGCGAAGAGGAGCAGCACGTAGGAGCTGGAGCAGTCCGCCAGGCAGCCCCAGGGCGTGCGCACGAAGGCGCCCCAGCCGCAGAGCGGGAGCGCGGAGAGCGCCAGGCTGGCTGCCCACACGGTCAGCGCGGCTCCGAGCACCTGGCCGGAGCGTTGGGACGCTGCCTGACTTCCCACGCCCCTGTGCATCGTGTAAAAGTTATAGGAGACTAGAAGAGTCGCCTTCAAGTTGCTCGAGAGGCCCTGGCATAAATACAGCAAGGCAGAGGTGGTGCACAGAGACTGGAAGTAGCCAGGAACCTCTTTTGGCCACTGCAAAAACATGAAGATAGTCACAGACAGGACGCTCGTGAGGTCATCCACAGACCAGGAAGCCACAAGCATGGACACGACAGTTCTCTTCTGCAATTTCAGCAGGGAAACTAGTGAAAAAATGCTGCCTGTCAGAGTTGCGAGAGTCATTACACATGTCAAGCAAAAAAGGCAGATATTTAGAGTTCCTGGCGAATTGGAAAGGTCCGTAGAATTACGATTTTCTTCCCACAGGCTAGAGTCATTTGTTAATAAGTTACTGAAAGACATTGTCCTTTACCAATATTAATTTCCCTTCTCAGTGAGTCTGATGATTTTCTCAAACGAAAGCATGGCTGCTGAAAATAGTTGTCATTTCTCCTACCAAGTTTCTCTCTGGATGTTTCCCTGGTCAGTCCTGCGGAAAACGGTCAGGCATGTTTCCTTTAGATTTGACTCAACCCATATGTAAAAATTGGGTTCCATTTCAGGCATCAGTAAAAGTTTTCAGTATTCCAATGAAAAACAATCAAGCCCAAAACTCCCTTCCACCACCAAATTTCAGGCCAGAAAGCAAAAGCTCCTCAGGTAGATTAAAAAGCAATGATGTCTGGATCCTTTTGGGTCCTCTGGAGCAAAACGGCTCACAGCTTGCTGTAATCAGACTCTATTCACTTCTAAGAGCAATAAAATGCATTTGGTTCCAGAGGTGCTAGATTCAAAGGCAGAGAGATTATCAGGTAGGTTTCAAGTCTGTTGGCAGGGGAAGAGGGAGAGGGAGAGGGAGAGAGGGAGAGAGGGAGGGAGAGGGAGGAAGAGAGAGGGAGAGGTTGAGGGAGAGAGAGAGAGAGAGAGAGAGAGAGAGAGAGAGAGAGAGAGAGAGAGAGAGAAGAAACAGCCACTTAGAGGGAGCCTGAGAGCAAGGCTCCCATCCAAACCTTTGTGTTCTTCAGTCAGCCTGTGATCCTCAGAGCTGCAGGAAGGAGGAGTCAGCAAGCAGGACAGAAACAGGGAGAAAAGGGAGGGGAGTTCAGTGTATGAACGAAATGATGTATATCTCCTCAGTCTGCCTCATTCTAGGCAAGAAACAGAGTCCTCGCTAAGCCTTCCCCTTTGGTTTTGACATACAAAACTAGTCCAAATATTTGCTCAGGCTTGATGTGAACTACAAATATCACCTTGGAGAGGTCTAAGTTACTCCCTTAACCGAAGCCCCCTTTTATTCTTGCCTGAACTTCCGTGTGTCATAATCCATTGAAGGAAAAATATCTTCAATGCCATGTATAAGAATGAGTTGTACCAGATTTCTTTTTACAAACATGTTGTACAAAAAAGCTGGTACCACATATTCTCATTTGTGGAAGGTAAAAAGGTTGACCTGACAGAAGTAGAATAGTGTTTACTAGAGGCTAGAAAGGGTTGGGGCAGGAGCATAGGGGTTGGATAATGGGTTGGGTCAAGATATAGTTAGGAGTAGCTACTACTAGTGTTTTATAGTACAGCAGAGTAACTATAGTCTATAACAAGTTTTCACATATATCAAAATGAGTAGAAGAATCTGAGGTTTCCCCAAACACAGAGATAATAAACATTTGAGGAGTTAGAAATGCTCATTACGCTGCTTTGATCATTACCCCATTTTATACATATATTGAATTATAGTATACCTCATAAATATGTGCAAATATTATGCATCAGTTAAAATTAAAAATTGTGTTTAAGAATGTTAGATAGTCCTCATTGTACGAAGCAAGATTATGCAGCATCTTGGGGTGGAGTCATACTAGCTTTACACTGTTTTCTGTTATGATCAAGTAAGCAGGCTGTCATTTCAATAAATGGTACTTCTAGTTTATGAGGGCAGATGACATTACACATATGGGGTCTGAAAGGAAGGTTACCTCACAAAAAATTTAAACCAAAGTATTTAGGGTGTTATATACAATCGTTGCAACTCTGAATAGTCAGTTTTACAAGATGAATGGCTTAGCAAACAGGTAACTGACAGCATTAGTTCCAGTGGGCGTTTGTTTCTCAGGACGCTTTAGGATACATTCCTTCTCTGCTCTGCCTCGGGACCTGATGGCTGCATTTCCTGTCATCCTCCAGTGCTGGAAGGTCTGAATAGAAACGGCAGGGACAATGGAAAGTTGGTATAGCAATAATTTAAATGAAGAGAAGTGGTAATAGAACTGTGATCATGCCTTTAATTTTTGAAATATCTGAAATTATATTTTAAATCTGAACCTATTGCAGTGGAAAAATCATTGTATGAGTCTTTGGCAGCCACACTCTCCAATAAACATAGTAGGCAGTTCAGTTATCTCGATATGTTGGTTGATTTTTCCCTTCAATCAGAAAAAATGGAAACAAACAAAATTCACACATGGCATTTAACTCAGCCTTCTTGCTCCCCCTACTGGTAGAAATGCACCTTGAGGTACTGTGAGTCAAGAGTCTGGGGGCAATTTTATTTTAAAATGATTCAGAAAGCACAATGATAAACAGACTTTATTTTTTTTAACATTTCCAAAGTTCTTAGACATGCCGTTTTTCTTCTCACAGACCTTATTCTTTTGTGTCATAGCAAAAGTACCATTCTTCAGTATGGTATTTAACCTTGGATTTTCAGTTGGGTTGGACAATAAGTGTGATATTATTAAAATAGAATGAATAACAATTAATAATGGCTGCTGCAATACAATTTCAGGCCTTGGAACATTCCCTTTATTACTACCATTATTTCTGGATTTTCTATTAAATATAAATTTAGAAAGCGACACTTAACCACTATGTTGCCTTGATCTCTAGGATATTATAGAAGCAAGAATGTTTGTTTTAGCATACTAGCAAAAATTGGTAGTAGAATTGCAGCAGGAGGAAATGGAAAGATAAATCTGAATTTGACTTCAGATTCTGATATTTCTGGGTGAATAAGTTTTTTTGGTATTGAGGATTGAACACAGAGTATTTCCACTGAGCTACCTCCCCGGTGACTTTTATGTTTTATTTTTAAGTTTTGAGACAGGGTCTTTCTTTCTAAGTCAGTAAGTTGCCCAAGTTGGGCTCCCATGTGTGATCTTCCTGCCTCAGCCTCCCAGAGTGCTTGAATTACAGGTATGAGCCACTGTACTCAGCTTCTTAAGCAAAAATTCTTACATTTTCTTCGGGTGTTTGTAGCTGTGTCCTTAAGGGTTTTACGGATGGGGACGTAGTTCGGTGGGAGAATACTTGCCCAGCAAGCCCTGGATTTGCACTGAAAAATAAATCATTTGATTGGATTCTTTTTTTTTTTTGTGGGTACCGGGGGGTCGACCTCAGGACCTCGCGCGCCAGCAGGCACCCGTGCCGCTGAGCGATATCACCGGCCCCTTTTTCGTATGTGGGTTCCGGGAGTCGAACTCGGGCCCTCGCGCTTGCAAGGCAGGCGCTTACGCCGCTGAGCCATCTCACCGGCCCCTGATTGGATTCTTTTTAGAGAACTTTCCAGTTCTAAATTGGATGATATTGTTTTTAAAATTCAGTTTAACTTTATCTTAATTTTCTTTTTATGCATACCTCAAACTAATGAACATGGCCATCTAATACAAGGTAGAAGTAAGAATAATGCTTGGGTTCTCTTTGCTTTCAGTCTTTCCCTGCTATGATAAGAAGGAGCCTCTTGTCAATATGAAAATGGTCTAAGATTCAAGCAGCCCGGAATGTCGAGTCAACTAACAGGGTACAGCTGTCCGGGACAATCGTGAACCTATGGGAAGCTTTATATGAGTGATAGGTAATATTTGTTGTGTAAATCGCCCCATCATATTTGGGGGTTATTATATGGTTAGGAATACTTTTGCATCTGTTTCACAAATGAGACAACAGAGGTCCAGAGAGGTTAAATGATTTGCCCCAGGCTTCACGTTTAGTAAGTGGTGGAGCTAAAATTTAAAATTGTAGTGGGGGTCTGTATTTTTACTAGGGACACATTTTTTAGTAATTTCTCTTAGTGTTCCATCCTTAGATGGAACTTCACTTCAAATGGATGTTGATTATCATAAGACTTTAATTTTGCTTCCTTTCTTATAAACCATGTTGGAAATGTCTCATTTTCCAAATTTTTAAATTGTAATATCTCACTAGTCTTTAATATTTATAATGGATTATATATGTAAATAATACATAAACATATGTTTTTTTGCATTATATATGTATTATGCATTGTGAAAACATATAATTTTATATGTTTACAATATATTATATGTAACATGTATATTTCATAGTGCATTATATAAAACTCATTAAATGTGTGTTATATATACATATGTGTACATATATACGTGTATATTAAAATATAAATATTGAAAGTTAATCACAAAATTTTAACACTTCTCTATTCTAAAACCATAGTGCTACGTAACCAAAACATTTTAGAATACTGGCCCAATTTAAGACTTTTACTAACTTATCTCCAAATTGAATTGAAAGATCTAGCAAATTATCATATGTATATATACACACAACATATAAATATAAAGTTCAAATTTTATAAAAAAATGTAAAGGTATAACATATAATTTTATATGTACAATTATATACAGTATATATAATTGCATATAATATGTACTATACGTAACTGTATTACACATGGACAATGTAGCATGTACACATACTCTGCTTCAGCTCATTTCCAAAAGAGCCACTAGGATTTGCATCATAAGAGATGAGCTACATTTCCAGCCCCTCTTTTACAAAAATATTTTTAAGACAGTTTTGTTAAGTTGCCCAGGCTGTACAATTTCTTTTTTCTTTTTTTTTTTTTTTGTGGGTACCAGGGGTCGACCTCAGGACCTCGCGCGCCAGCAGGCGCCCGAGCCACTGAGCGATATCACCGGCCCTTTTTTCGTATGTGGGTTCCGGGAGTCGAACTCGGGCCCTTGCGCTTGCCAGGAAGGCACTTACACCGCTGAGCCATCTCACCGGCCCTGTACAACTTCTTAATATTGTCACACAACTATGAAAAAGGCCAGAATTCAGTTTGGATCCAAGTCAGAGAGACTAGTGTTTTGAATACAATCTTTAGGGTCTTGATAAATGCACTGTTAGCCCAAAGGTAGCCCTGAGCGTTTGTGGGTATTGTTTTCTCAAATGAAAAACCATATTTTTTAACCTACTCCATTGATAAGACAAAAAAGTTGAAGGTATGTATGTATGTATGTACACCAAGACATATATATGTGTGCATATATGTAAATGTTGAACAACCAGAGGAAAAAAGTTTGTTATAAATGATCACTGCTTATTCAATTTTACTCATTCTATACTTAGATTATGACTGCAGTAGTTGTGCAGTTTCCACCTGGCCATATATTAAAGACAATTATTTAGCAAAGAGTTATTATAGAGAGCTGTATGAAACTATTGAATAGATTAGGAGTGATTGAATTCATACCACACAATAAAAATATAAATAATATACCACAAACATTCATTCATTTACTCAACATCTGAGTCTCTAAAGTTTGGAAATCTACATTAGTGGTAAACAGAATGTTATTGTTTCTGCCCTTGTGAATATTAAGTCTAATAATTTTTTAGCCTGTCTTCTTTCTTAAATTCCTCTCTTTGAGAAAAGTTTTCATCCTGAGGGATTCAGTACAATAAATTTTTAGTGCCTAGGATCAGAATGTTTTGATACAAATCAAATTGACCAGCCCTTAAATTAGTAATGAGATAACGCTGAGGAGAGCCCTGTACTTTATTTGCATGAAGTCCATTTGAACTGAAAAATTTCAAAGTAATTATTTCAATTTCATGGCACCTCAGGGATAGAATAATGTTGTGAACATTACTATCACTATAAATAATGTACAAAAGAGTTCTGATATTAATTTTTTAGATTCTTTTCATTAGGGAGCTGATGAAAACTCTTTGGTAGCTATGAGAGTAGCTTTTGGTTCTGATCTGGGTCAGCTTTCTCATCATTTTGCGTGGTCTGTGTTAGCTGATCTTTGATTATTATGTGTCGCTCCCTCTCATCGTTCCTGTCCCATACCTGACTGTGCTGGGATATTTCTTTTAAATAGTCTTTTCTTTTACCATTTTCAGAAATATTTTAGTGTCTGTATCTGTAATTGCTCAATTAGCTTTAAGTACCAAAATGTCATTAACTATGTTCCCAAATGTTGCTGCTCTTCTAATTCTCTGCAGAATGAATGCTACTCTTTGCCCTGAATGCAGCTTTTACCTCTGCTCAGTGAGTAGCTTTGCTTTCTAACCTGAGCACTCTGGGCCTTCTTTGAGTGTTATCATCTTGTCTTGAAGGACCAGAGTACTTGGCAATATATTTTACTTATGTCTTTTGGCAGAAAGAGTAATTTTTTAAATAGAGGTCCCAGCTCCTCCCATATGGTAAAAATAACAACGTCTTTGAAAGATTTCCTGATTTTATTTCAGGAATTGGCTAACCACATCATGTTTTTATAAATAAAATTTTAAGGGAACACAGCCCACCCATTCATTTACATCCTTCAATGTCTGTTTTCTGAATTGAACCCTGAGTAGTTGTGAAAGACACTTCTGAAGAAAAAAATTGTCAACTTTTAGTTTATCTGAAAAAAGAAAATTTCCATGTAAATCTATGTCTGATCAGTAGAATGTTTGGGTCATTTGTGAGATTTAGACAAATCCTCATCTCCCTATCTATTCTAATACACTAGTACTACATAAACACAATTATATATCACATTTCTACTTAAATTATATGTAAGTATTAATAATAACATCAATAGCAAAAACAATTCCAACAGCTGATATTTATTTAGTTTTTAATATGCTGGGCATTCTTGTAAAGTATTTGTATGTATTAATTATTTAATTTCACAACCTTACTATATGAATATCAGGTTTGCCTCATTTTCCAGACAAAGGAACCAAGAAAGAGAAGCTAAATAATCTATCTCAATTCATACTGCAAGTAACTAAAGGGGTTAGGATTTTAACCCAGTGCCATAGCTAGAGTTCATGCCACTCTGGGTGGTCCTTCAATTTGCTGCCTTCCAACATACCTGAATGGAGTAAATTGTCACAATGTAATTTCCCTTTTGGCCAATAATACCACCCCAAAATGTGCCACCCAAGGGTGGACCTCCCCGCCAGCTATGCCACTGTTTGAACCTAGTTGTGTCCAGAGAGAGAGACTGCTTTGGAGAGGCAGTATGACATGTACTTCATTTTCCTCTCCTATTCTCTAGATTTCTTGCCTTTGCAAACATCCTGTCAGCCTCAATAAATCAGAGGAAGTGCCGGGGAAGAGAACTTCTTTAGACAACACATATTTCTTACATCCTAAATCAGTCATAGAAAGATGCAGATGGCCTCCTGTTCTTTTTCATTCAGTATCATAGCACTCCAAAGGCTTTATAAAAATCATGCCAGTAGCTCTGACTTCCCTAGGGAGAAGTAAGGTTTCCTCCATACTTTACAGCTGAGAAGTTAGAGTGTGCAAATAAAATCACTTGTCCAAGATGAGACTGAAATTCAGCAATTGAAGTGGAAATTAAATCTACCTCCCTCCATTTTCTCATTCCTTATCTGCTCCCAAGGGTGTACATGTTTCTGGGCTATGTAGTGAGAAACACCCCAGGGTATTGGGCGTATCAAAAGGGAAAATGTTATTTATTTATGAAGAATGTTTAAAATCTTAGATGAAAGAAAAGCTTGTTGAGGTCTTAGAAATAAGAATCCTGCCGAGATGGAAAATGCTATCAATTTTCGAGTCACTGTGCTGGACAAACTGGAATCTGACAATCTGAATGTTACTTCTCATTCTCCTTCTGGCTGCTTTGAATCCTTCAGTAAGCCACTTAATCTCACCTGTGGCTAAGTTCTTCTGTCTTCATAGACAGGGTAATAATACCTATCCTGCAAATTTTCAAATTTTGATAAAAATATCATCAGGTCTTAGAATAAACACTGATGAGTTTTTGGTATACTTGTGTCCATAACTGGTGGTTTTCTGTGAAGTGTAATAGTGCACTGCCATAAGTTCTGGGTTCTCTGTTAGATGACAATAAGGAAAGAAAGAGCTGTGATGTATACTACTTCCTTTCTTTGTATTTTGATGCTGATCACAATGACAAGGTCATTGTACACACTATCTCATTTTCCATCTGACACTCATGTCAATAAGCTGTGCAATGAAAATCAGGGAGTGGGGTGAGGGAGAGAGAGAGAAAATACAGTAGACTATGAGGTATTTGGGCTGATACATTGTGGTGCTAGTGTGTAGGCATCAAGGCTGGAGACAATATGGCTAGGAAAACAAGGTCAGAAATAAAGGATATAGACAAAACGATAGATTCCATATTTTAAAATTTATTTGTTTCAGAAATGATTTGAGATGAATGTCATTAAATCAAACTTGCAAATGGGTTAAATATAGCAGTGAAGGAATGGTGAACAACAGTAGTATAAAAGAAATCTATGTTTTTGTTGTGCAGATTTTATGACTATTAGCAGTTTCATGTATACTCACAAATAGAATTATATACTCATATAATCATACTTATAAATGTCATAAGATTTTGTGCTTTTCTTGGATCATATTTTCTTGGAGATCACCCCATATCAGCATTTCATTCTTTTTACTGTAGAAGGCATTTTGTATTTGATTGCATGGATAGACATAAATCAGTAACACAGTCACCTATTACCATTATCAAGTATCACCTACCATACACAAATGTATGTGCTATACTTTCAGACTACTAGCAACACAGTAGGGTTTTTATATTTTACATCTTTCCTTATTGAAGAACACGCTCACCCCTCCTTTCTTTTTTGCTTTACAAAACACTAATGAGTGAACATTGTTGTGGACACATCGAGTTATCTTTTTGTAATTACGTACACCAGGTAAATTCTTAGTATTGGAATTGTTGGGTCAAATTTGATTTAAATTTTGACAGGTTGGACTATACGTCTATCAAGAAATTGCACCAATGTAAATAACATAAAATTAAGTATGTTAATAGTGCTAATTTCTCCCATGGTCTCACTGGTACTAAGCATTGTGAAAATTTAAAAAAAATTTGGGGGATCAATCTGCTAAATTAAAACAATACCGATCTAGGGGATTCTTTGGAGATGTCAGAGTAGGAAGCACCAGGAATCTATCTCCCTATCTAGGCAGCAATTACATAGGCAGAATCCTTCTAATGCAACTATTTTGTAACTCTAGAGCTTACCAAAGACTTGAAACTTCAGGCAGAAACCTTAGACAATAAATTTTGGTTAACTTCAATCAAGTTCAGCTCTTGGCACCCTAGCAGCTATCCATCCTCCACCCCTCAGTTCTGTGACAGGCAGCTGTGCACATGTTTCTGTGGGAGCTCACACACAGATGCAGGGGCCTGGGGTGGGCCAAAAGGACCTTGCTGTCCAAATAGCAGAGGTTTCTGTTCCGATTACTGCTTCTTAAGACATAATTGCAGACAAAGAGGTGGGGAGCCATATTGTAGTACCTCTCCCATTGTTGAAAACTCTTCCTTCTTTGGTTAAAGTGATTTCCAGGGTGAGTTAAAGGCCATCTCCCAGTCTTGTTCTGGTCCCTACCTTTTTTCTCTCTTTTCTCCCTGTGGGAGGGAGACATAAATGACTAAGACATTTAAAAGCAACTGCAAACATGGGGACAATTATAAAGTGCCCATGAAAGAGTTCACTTCAAAATAAAGATAAAAGGTTAGTGACATAGTCATTTATTATTACCTTCCTTACATGATTATGTGTGGTATACTTTCATAGTGGCAGCACAATATATTTGTTTACCTACAAACTTGTGAGTAATGTGTTGTACTGTGACTTTACAATGACTGTAGTATCACTAGGCAATAGGAAGTTTTAAAACTATTTTATAATCTTGTGGGGCTATTTTGGTATATGTGGTACATTGCTGATTATTCAGCATACAATTTGTACTTGTCTGCAAGGGACTCAGTTTAGATCTAAGACAGAAATGCAGTCAAAGTGAAAATATGGAAAAAGATATTTTATACAAATAGTGACTAAAAGCTAGTAGGGATGGCTATATGAATATTCGACAAATTCCTAGAAACACAAACCCTATGAAGACTAACTAATGAAGAAATAATAAATATGAATAAACATTAAAGAGATTAAATCAGTAACCAGAAATCTCCCAACTAAGAAATGCTCTGTACCTGATGGCATCACTGGTGAATTCTACCGAACATGTGAAGAGTAACTGATACCAATGCTACTCAAACTTTCAAAAAATATTGCAGTGAAGAGAACACATCCTAACTCATCATGAAGTTAGCATTACCCTGATTGAAAAGCCAGAAAAAGACACTACAGAAAACACACACACACACACACACACACACACACACATACACAAAAACTATGGACTGGTGTTCTCTATGGACATTGATGCACAAATCCTTGATAAAATATTAGCAACCTGAATTCATCAGTGTATTAAAAGGATTAAATACTGTGACCAAATGGGTTATATTCCTGAGATGGAAAGATAGTTCAATGTGTGCATATCATTCAATGTAATATACCACACTGATAAAATGAAGTGGGAAAAACAACTGGTTTTCTCAATTGATGTGGAAAAATTATCTGACAAAATTTTATGCCATTTCATAATAAAAAGAATTCAATGAACTAGTAATAGAAAGATCTTAACATAAAAAAACAAGATATGAAAAACCCTCAGGAAACATTATATCTCATAGTGAAAGACTTAAAACCTTTCTTCTAATATTGGGAACAATGCAAGTATTTTTCCTTTTACCACTTCTGTTCAACATAGTACTAGAAGTTCTAGACAGGGAAGTTCTAGGTATTTTACCACTTAATTTTTTTAGAAAAATATTGATATAAGAATCTCATAACACAATTACTGTCTTAACCATTTTACATGCACAGTTCATTTGTATTAAATATATTCACATCATTATTACCTCCCCCACCCCAACCACTATATTGTTTTCTAATATGTTATCACAGATTGAGTTTCTTTGAAAAGATAAAGCTTACTCCTCAATGTCTAGTTTAATTTGTTCAAACTCGTATGTCTGTAAGATTCATCCATGCATGTTTTTGAACATAGTGGTTTGTTCTTTCTCTTTGATGTATAGTATTCCAGTTTTTAGCATTTAAGTATTGTTATCAATACCACTGCAAATGAGCATTTTATGTTGCTGCCAGTTTGAGCTCATTATAAACAAATGCTTGTCAATTTTACCCTATTTGCAATGTAATAATTTTCTCGACAGAAGACATGGGATTCCTGTTTCAAAAAAGGAAGACTGCAGTACAGTATCCAGAGTATCATCTTCTTTTGTCCATTTCTCTAGCCCAAATCCCCACAGGACTCATGCAGAGAGTCAGGGATTGCAAATAATTTCCAAGGAGCACTAAGTACATCTCCCCTTAACTCTGGAGGGAGACACTTTTACTTGCAAGATTGCAAGCAAACCTGCTCTATACTTTGGAAGGAGATAGTTTTTTCTTTTTTTTTTAAAGCCGTTTGCAGTGCAAAGAACAATGAAAAGAGAATAAAGGCATCAGTGTCTCGTCTTGCGAGATACACAGAAACACGGAAAATTGCCCTCCCCCCAGGAGCAGGAGGAGGATATACACAGTTGTCATTACCGCTTTATATATTCCTAAAGGTCTTAGCTAGTGCTTTGAAGAAAAATAGAAACAAGGATTTGAAAGAGAGGAAAATAAAGGAAGAAAATTATCATAATGTACAGATAATGTGATCATAAACATAAATGCCAAAAGAATCTACACACAAATCACTACAACAAAGAGGGAATTCAATTCTTGCATACAGGATCAACTTTTAAAAATCACTAGCATAAGCAACAAACTGGAAAACCTAATAAAATACTTATTTTCATAATTTTATTCCTTGAAGAATTAAAAGTTACAAAGAATCTGAGGAATTAATTTAACCAGGAACACTCAAAGCCCATGAAAACTAATAAAAGAGCATAGAAAATGATCTAAATAGGTGGAGAGATATTCCATGATTCCAAAAAAGCAAGAGTACTTAAATGATCTGTCTAAATTTCCAGGAGAATTGAGGTTCATGAAAAGCCAATTAGTTTCATAACAAAGAAATAATATCCACTTTACAACAAAGGTAGTGTGATATTCGTACACGAACACATGGGCTACCAATGCAACAGAACACACAGCTCAGACTGGACTGTGTAAATATGATATCTGTGTCAGAAATGTCACCTCACAAAGCATGGCTCTAGGGTGGGTGATGATGGGAAACTGACTGATTTTATGGAGAACAATAAAAATTAATCCTATCCTTGTATGACATATAAGGGTGATTTTAGGTGGATTAAACTCTTAAATATAAAAACATCTGAAATTTCTTTGTAAGGTATAAAAGTGAAGTTCTTATTAATTACAACTTGTAACATACAGAATAAGGCAAAATTATTGATATTTTGACATCAAAATTAAGCATTTCTTCTAAAACATAAACCACAAACAAAATTTCTGGAGAGACAATAAAAGGATATAATATTTTTTTGCAATTTCTAGAATCAAAAAAATATGGTGATTAGTATCTACTAAAACAAATTGCTCCAAATCAACACCTGGAGGAAAGCCATCCCAGTGGAAGAAATGGACAAAGTACATGAACAGAAAATTTACCAAAGAGGATGTCCTAAAACCCAACAAGAACATAAAGAGATGTTAATAATACAGAAAAGCAAATTGAAACAATGATGAGCTATGGTTGTTTACCTTTCAGATTGGCAAAAATAAGAAAGCTAAATAATGTCAAGATTTAGCAAGGATATGGGAACATAATAATATATTTTCATTGCTGCTGGGAGTATAAATGGTCAAGTATTCTGGGAAAGCACTCTGAGGGGAAATTAAAGAAATTATTTCTTCAACTTCATACCTATTATGTGCTAGGTATATGACATTTTCATACAGATACATAGGTGGACATTTAACGGCACGTTCATTATAACTTTAGGTGTATGGGTGATAAACTGAAAGTACTCAAAGAAGGGATAAGTAAAATGTAGAAGATGATATACAGCATGAAAAAGCATTGAGTTGTACACAGTGTGGTATGGAAGAATTTTAAGAACTCTGATGTTTAACAAAACTTAACAGATAGAAATATATGGCATAATATTATTTATGTATGTGAGCAATACATACATATCGAACATTAACTCACATTTTGTAGGTATGTGGAAAAAATGGTTTAAATATTAAACACAATAGATAGGATGCCTGAGGGGTAAGAGAAATAATAATGGATTACAGAAATGAAGGGAAAAAGATAAATTATCCATTTCATCTGGGTTCTCAAATATGTTGGCAGAGAATTGAGCAAATCATTATCTCAATTCTTAAAATTTTTATGTGGCTTGAATATTTCTGTTTTACCAATTCACTTTTGAATATTTGTGTTTTGGCACTTTTTTCTGGATTAAATAGTAGTGTGTATTTTATTGCTTTATTTAAAGCAGAAGCTTTTGGATTTATTTACCATTTTAGTTTGTTGTCAATTTATTATGTTAATTTTTAAAACTTTTTAACCAAGTAATCCCATTTGATCTTGTTTAGCATTGTGAATACTGTGGTAATTTATTTCTTTATGGCTGAACCCTATAGACTTTGATTCTATGAATGAGAACTGACATGTTAGTCTGTATGCACTGAAAACAGATGGCATTTTCCAATTTTGAATGTATTGTTGCCTCTAGAAAAATAGTTTTTGAATAAAATAGCATCTTTCTTTGGAGCTCAAATTAATCTTGCATTTTCCATTTCCAACTGTGGAAAAGAGTGTGTTTCACTGAATGGCTGACCATCAAATTAGAATCTTATTCTGATCTCAATGACAAATCCTGCCATTCACAGTGGGATTTGTTTGCTACTTGACAATGGATAACTTTCTGTTTTCAGTTTTCTTTATTTCCTCGGGCTTTTCCATGGGTGTGGGGAAAAGTGGTCTCTTCAGAGTCTTCTTCAAAAAATGTGCAGGAGATATGCACAGAATAGGCAGCGTGGGGAAGAAGATGAACAGGAAAGTATGAGAGTCAGTTTGCTTTCATCATCACAATTTTTGAAATTTTATGCAATTTAACTGGTCTACGCTTGGACTGGAAATTATGTGACGGTTTTCATTTAGATTTACAGGTTGAAGAATATTTTAACATAATTTCTTGTTTCATTTTATTAGATGAGAAAAACGGCTCGCATTATTTCTAAATTTTATAATAATTTAGGCCTTCCTAATATCTGGTAAGTTTTTATGAAAGATCCAAGAGCGCTTGAAAACAAGATACATTATCTATTTTAAGAAACAGCGTTGGACACTGATTTTTTGATAACTTTGTTCCTGGACAACTACAGATACATGTGTTTGCTCTTGTCACTCATTTCACTAAACACTTTCTTCAAAGTGTTTTAAAGATAATTAATGACTTCAGTTAAGATTTGACTGAGTTTTTGCAAATATTTTTAGCTTGCTTTTTTGTGGGAGGACTGGTTTGCTCTGTAGAGAAGAGTTGAGTAGAAAGGTCTTTTTATACTATCTTTGATTGGAGTTCCCTCCCTAAACATTTAAAGTACAATATGAAGATAATAATGATAATGAAGCCCAAGTTAAACCTCTGGCACTGAGGATTTTTTTAAAAATTTCAAATCAAAGTGAAGAGTCTATGTTGTGACCTGTAGTCATCTTCTACAGTAAAAACTGTTTATCACACTTCATGTGTCTTCCAATTATCTCTTTATATGAGAATTTTATTTTCTGAAGATTCTTAGGATCTTCTAGGAGTATAATTGGAATGAACACTAACTTTTCTGTAGAGTTTGGTTATAGCAGTATAAGAGTAAGATTTTTTTTTTTTTTTGGTGGGTACCGGGGGTCGAACTCAGGACTTCGCGTGCCAGCAGGCGCCCGTGCCGCTAAGCAATATCACTGGCCCTTTTTTCGTATGTGGGTACAGGGAGTCGAACTCAGGACCTTGTGCTTGCCAGGCAGGCGCTTATGCCACTGAGCTATCTCGCTGGCCCCAATAGTAAGATTTTTGTTGCTGGGACCAAATACTCAACATATACAATTTAAAGAAAGTGTTTATTTTTATTCATAGTTTCAGTCTGGTTTTCAAATTGGTTGGCTCCAAGACAGGAACAACATGACAGAGGGCGTGGGGAAACAAAATTGCTTTCTTCATGATGGCCAGAAAGCAGAGGACAGGAGAAGAGCACCCGGCAAACATATATCCTCCAAAGCTCCGCTCCCAGAAACACGCTTCCAGCTGGGCTTTACCTCCCAGCTGCACACTGACCTATGAATGTCAGTGGAGTACTCAGCTGACGAGCACAGTGCTTCTGTGAGCCAATCACCTCTCCAATGGTCTCTTAATCCAGTCAAGTTGACAGTTAAGTGAAACTGTCACAGTAGTATTTGACCTGTATAAAAATGAGCACTTGTATTTTATAAATATTTATAATTAATATACACATTATAGTCAAGTTTTCTTTTTTTTATGTAGGTGCCAGGAGTCGAACTCAGGACCTTGCGCTTGCCAGGCAGGTGCTTATGCCACTGAGTGATATCACCGGCCCTTTTTTCGTATGTGGGTACTGGGAGTCAAACTCAGGACCTCGTGCTTGCCAGGCAGGCGCTTACGCCACAGAGCCATATCACCAGTCCAGTCAAGTTTTCTTAAAGCCAACAAATGATATCGTTTGGTATGATAACTGATTAATATTAAGCATAAAAATGACTTTTAATATATATTGGTGAGGGATAATAAGTTCTATAAATACTGATTGTGAAGGAGCAAAGGGAAACTTGCCTGATAATTTTCACTTCTCTCTGAGCCACTGAAGAAGACTTCAGATTGGATCATGCCATGCATACAGTAGGCAATCGATAAATATTTGCTTCATTGAATTGAATCAAGTTGCCTTTATAAAAACAGTAGTGAAAAAAATGAACATGAAATTAGACCCATATCATCTAGTTACCTAGGTCAGGTGTTCAAACACTCTGAAAAGAATTTGAGCATCCTAAACAAAGCTTAAAATTGACGTAGAGATGGGTCTTTAAAACATTCTAAATAAGGGAATCTTTTTTTTTTTGTACCGAGAATTGAACTCAGGACCTTGCACTTGCCAGGCAGGCACTTGTGCCACTGAGCTATACCCCCGTCCTAAATAAGGGAATCTTAAAGAAACTTGTTTTGGAATGTCTAAGGCAGAAAAACTTGGTATTGAATGTCTAAAGCTGAAAAACATTTGATGACATAGATAATAATAACTTGCATTTATTTAATAGTTATTATGTGTTAAGAGTATCTTCCAAGTGCTTCACTTATGAGAACAGTCTTTGAACATTTATGAGGTTTTTCATGTAGAGCGGGATTAGATTTACTCTTTGATTTTCCAGATGGAGAAATTAGGACTGAACTGTGGAAATTAGAAGGGGATAGATTTGGAGTGAATATATGAATTAAGAAAGCCACCAAAACTCTTGAAAATTCAAATGAAGTTCTCCTGACAGTGAGATTTCCTATCATGGGAAGTGTTTCTAGAGTACCTGGGTTCCCACTGACCTGGGATGTTTTAAAGATAATTAATGACTTCAGTTAAGATTAGACTGAGTGGGCTGGTGAGATGGCTCAGCGGCGTAAGCGCCTGCCTGGCAAGCGTGAGGGCCCGAGTTCAACTCCCGGAACCCACATACGAAAAAAGGGCCAGTGATATTGCTCAGCACGGGTGCCGGCTGGCGCACGAGGTCCTGAGGTCGACCCCCAGTACACACGCACACACATACACACAAAAAAGATTAGACTGAGTGACAAAGAAGTCTTCTTTTAATTCTGAACATCTGAAATATCAAAATATATTTCTTGGATGTCATTAAAATAATGTACATTTAGGAATTAAAATATAGGCTCCTGGTAATGAAATGTAAAAATTATCACCAGATTTAAACTTATTCCACAAGATTTTGAGATACATATTAAAATAAGAAAACTTCAGGTTATTTAATATTTTGCAAATAAAACAAAACACTGCACACTTTTCTCTTAAACATACGCCCGGAAAAGAGCACACTATTGACATAGCTGATAATTGACATACAACTCCAGTTTACTTAAAAGATAACAAGCACGATATGAAAGCAGAAAATATCCTTTGGCCTCCCCCAGCTCTTCCTCTCTCTTCTTCCAAACACAGAATTCTCTTCTGGAAACCTGTGGGAACCTGAATGGTATAGAGGGAAAACGTAACTAGAACTTTTCAAAAGGATTACAAAAATGGTATTTATCTTTTACAGCCCTTCCAGCACTCTTGAATGGTGACACATCTTAGTATTTTAGTCTACATAGCTATTAATATTTTTATAGTGATTTACACTTTACTAAGCAGTTTTGTTGTGATCTTCTTTACTCATATTACAGTTTAACAAAACCTACATAGCATTCATTATAGAACGTCAATATTTGCAATAGCTATATTCTAAAATCTTTAGTGTATATAGTACAATAATTTCCTATGACATGTACCCCCAGTAAAATTTTGTTTTGATTAGAAACAATCTCTTTTTAGGAAGCTTATGATTCCCTGCATTGTAATAACTACATGAGCTCTTAACTCTTTATCAGATGCCATTTTAAGTAAACAATGTTTTATCATTTCGGGATAATTGCACATGATGACAACAAAACTTGTAGAGATCAAGATTCTATGTGCTCAGCTAGACACATTCACTGGCTAAGTGTCTCACTGCCAGCAAAGCTAGCTATGTACAATTTAGGCAAAATTACTGACAAATTCATAGGTGACACAATGTTCTTGTTGCTTAGAAATATCACCGTGATAAATGTTACATCGGGAGCAACAAGCTCCAACTATATGAGAAAGAAAACCACACTTCAGTTGCTGGGAACTCATTTCATCTTTAGAATGCTTATCTAAAGTCGATGTTGACAGGAACATGATATTTTATATGGCTTTAGAAACCTTGATAACGTAAAAAATATTCCTTGTGGAGTCAGCAGAATAAAAAACTGGCTTCTGCCTTAATTCTGTGGTTTGGAGGCTGTGGCTTTTATGGCCCCAGGAGAAGCTGGGCTGTGAGTCATTGTGGAAGGAGACTCTGGAGGTTTACCTTTGTTTTGCAGGGATGACTCGAGTCCTTCAGAGTCTAATGGAGTTTCCCTGCAGGTATCATGAGCCTTAATATGGCGAACTTTTTGTGTGAACAGGGACTTTGTATAATAATAATCAGAGAAAGCACACTGCAGGCATAGCAGTGAGATGTGAGAATGAGGCCCAACTTTCCTTTTTCCTTCAACAGCCAGTGGGTATGTGTATCCCTAGCAGTCATTAGACCCTTCCCTCTAGCTGCATGGAGGGTGAGCCGAGAGGACAGCTGTGCTGTCTTCCTGCAGTCTCTCGGTGACTCTGCTGACAACCATAATTTCCCTTTCCTACTCTGGGCTGCTGAAGGGCTGCTGCTGTCTCTCTGAGGAGCAAATGGAGGATCAGGCCAGACAAGGCAAGGATCTAGTATGGACGGGGATCTAACATCATCATCTCCAAAGTCCTCCAACGTTGCCAGGCCATGAATGGCAGTGGCAACTTCAGCCCCTCAATTTCCATGGAAATGGCAAGAACTGTCAGTCAAACAGCTGCTTCTCCCAAAGTTCCAAGGAGCTGTCACTATGACAGTTGAGGCTGTCATAGGCACTCACAACCACTCTGCAAGATGTCCTCCTTGGTTGAAGAAGGCTTCAGACATGGACCTATCCCAAATCACTCTGCCCTGTAGCTACTTCAGATGACTATGCCTTGCAAGCTTTCCAGAGGAGTCCACCCTCTCTGCCACTATTTTAAAAGTCCTAAAAGAGGTCCATGAAATGCAGGACACTACACATATGGATCTGCTCCTTCTCTGTATAAGAAACATTCCCTGTCACTCTTCAGGTCAGTCCAGGAGGACTACCTCCAATGCACTACCTTCTGTGCAGGTCACAACAGCATCTCACGCCAGTGATCTTACTTCCTACTAAAGAGTTTTATCTCAGGTAGAATGAATTGAGTGGTTTGCACTAAAGGAGCTGGTAACACCTAGGGCTATTAGGCTTGAGGGTGACTGGCAGCCAGAAGGCTGCTGAAGAGCTCGAGAGTGGAAGAGACTTTGGAGATCTGCAGAGCCTTGTGGAAGAGTCCCAGAGAGGTGCTGGAAGCTGCTTAGAGCTCCAGAAAGCTGTCAATGGGACTACAAGTTTGGCTGCTGAGTGGGGCAGCTGGCAGCAGTCAAGAACTAAAGTACGAAGAGCTGTGACACCAAGAGCAAGAGGAACTGACACTCAAATCCTGGAGCCCTAATTTCAAGTGAGCTGCACTTGCCAATGCACGATTTCTACTGGAATTCAGCAAGAACCCTCAACTGATTGCTAACATTTTGGAAGCTGGTATGAGGCCTCTCCCATTTAGAGAGGCATAAAGCAGAGAATGGACAATTTTAACAGCTGTCAGCAGGCTCAAAAACTAGCCCGTGTCTGCTTCCTGTCATACATGCGACATAGAATTCACAGTAGTTGGTGAGAGGTTTTATATTGAAAACCTCAAGTAAATGATGTGCTTTGCAAAACATTTGATTGAGGCACTGAACCCTTGTGAATCAAGTAAACAAAGATAAATGTTTTCCCCATTTAACTCAAAGTTTGACACAAATCCCTAGATGTGTATATACAATTTACATCTAAACATCAAAGTCATAGTATCGAGCCTTTGTTACCTATCCACTCACCTCAGAGTTAGTGACTGAGTTTTTGTTTTTGGTAAGTTGGGAGAGCAACATGGCAAGATAATAGGTGCAGCCTTTAAGATTTATTCATTAGTTATTCACTACTTAAATAGACATTTATAATAGTTTCAGGCTAGTTTTTACAAGGACTCACTAGAATATTCACATTATCTTGCTGTTAGATAATTGTAGTGAGTGGGGCAAAATTTAAAAATAAATTAGACCTATATTATATTAACCTATAATTTTTGGTAATATTCTTGAACTGGGTTTCCATTTCTATCAGTATAAATAAAAGTCTGTCTTACTCCCTTTCTTTTTTGCTGAGGCACAATACCCAATATCTGCAACTTAAGGTGGAAAGGTTTATTTTGGCTCATAATTTCAGAAGTTTCAGCCCACGGTTGACTGACTCCAAATCAGAAATGGCATTGTGGAAGAAAGTTGCTTACACTGTAGTGATCGGGAGGCAGAACAAGAAGGGAGGAGCTGGGGAGGAGATATACTGTTTCAGATTATGCCTCGCATGACGTGCCTCTTCTAACCAGGCTCCACCTTTTAACATATTCAGCTATAGCACTCCCATGATCCAGCCACATTCCAAAACTGTCTCTGAGCCATGAGAATTTGGGGAGGTCATTCTTGATCTACACCCTAGATCAAGTCTAAAACAGAATGAATTTTAAGAGTAGACAGTATTATTGCACAAAAAGTGAGACATAGGATCTCTCTAATAGCTCAATAAATTAAAAAGAAATCATTCTGTTCTTGGAAGATCTTAAATTCTCAAGCTTCTGAGCTCAAAAAGACTTTGGAATCATTAGTCAATGCTATATGTTGGAAAGCAGGAAACTGAGGCTCAGAGAGGCTAGGGTGACTCACACAATGTTATGAGCCAGCTAATGGCAGAGCTGGCTGTGATTCCAAGACCATCAAGCTTTAAACAATGCTTTCATTTCTTGGCAGCATTTTTGAGATTATAAAGTTTCTCAGTCTTCCTGCAACAGTAACAGAAAGACTGTCAGTAATAATTTTCTGATGCTTTAGGTCTTTCACCCTCCGCTCCCAGTGTCATTCCCAACTTCATCTGTGTCTCTGCTTCCTGCAGCATTGCTGACATATCCTCTTGCATGATTTAGAGCCACTTGATTTTCTGGCTAATTCTGACTGAGGAAAGATGTGTGCAGTGCAGTCCTGTTTATGTTCTGTCTCCATTTGGGGGTACTTTGCCTTAAATCACTAGCCCCAAACTGTTGCTAATTTCTTGGAAAATATCACATGAAATGTCATTTTTCCATATAGAGTAAAAACTGCTGAAAGAAATGAAAAATCCAGCACGAGTTCACTTATGCAACTGATGTTTATTCAGCAATTATGATGGGGGAAATCACTGTGCTAAGAAGCGGGAATACAGAGACATAAGCCATGAATGTGTCCCTAAGCATGTGGCAGTCAACTTACAGGGTTGTTAACTCTGTATCTATCTCCTGGAGGCACTGGGTTAGGCTCTGCTGGTGAAAATTTCCTCCTTCCAACTAGAAAATTCTTGAATGGCTTCTTGATTTATACTGAATGTTCCACCCTACTTTTTTTTTTCTTTTGCAAATTAAATTTACTAAATACTCGCATGGTACTTACTATTAGCAAGTATTTTGCATGATCTTTACACTTTAACTAATTTAATTCTCAGCTAACCCTAAGAAATGGGTTCTCTTATTATTTCCACTTTAATATGAGGAGTTAAGGAAGAAACAAGGGGTGGAGAGTGGAGCTTCTTTCCACATTGCTAGGAAGATTTCACTTTGGCTTTTCAGTCATATTCATTTTGGTCAAACAGATAAACATAATAACCACTGTTTATTGGTCAAATTTTATGTGGAAGACAATGGCTAGGTATTTTGTTGATGTTATTAATACCCTTATGTCAGTTTTATGAAGCAGGGATCATAGAATTACTTTTTCCTTTTAATAACCTTTAACATATTTAGAATTGTGATTCTAACCACAAAATTTTATCCGAAAAGAGTATCAACAAGGACTAGAGTTTTCAATGAAAAGTTTTAATTATGAAAATTTTTATATGGTCAAAAGTAGAGAGAAGAAAATGAACCCTCATCTTTTAACTTCAATAATGATCAACTCCTGCTGAAATTTGTTTCATCCATGCCTACTACTTCTCTTGAGAGTATTTGGAGTATTTTAGCTCTTAAATTCTTCATACAGTGTCTTTTTATTTGGAAATATTTCAGTATGTATTTGTCAAAGATAAAAGTTGTTTTTAGAAACATAATCTCATCATATCTAAAAATATTGACAAATCCTTTTGACGTTGAGTATCTAGGCAGGATTTATATATCTCCAATTGCTTTCTCATCTTCCTCTTCTTCCTTTCTTTTTCACAGATTGTTTCATCAGGATTCAGATAACATCTATACATTTAAAGTAGTTGTTATGTCCTTTAAATATCTCTTAATCCCCTTTCAATGTCTCTTCTTGAAATTTAGTTGTTGAAGAAATGCATTGTATGTACTGCAAAGCCTCTCTACAGTTCTGCCGAATGCTTCCCTGTGGTAGCAATTAACAAGTTTCTCTGTCTTCTGTGAGTTGGGAGTTAGATTTGGAGGCTCGATCACATTCAGATACATTTTGTAAGTTGATAAAATTTACATTAATTCTGTCAGGAAGCATGCTTTTGGTGATGCCAATAACCAGTGGTGATCATTGCCTAAATCCATTAATTGATTAGAAGTTGAAGAATGGCAATATTCTGCTATTTCATTTTTCTTAATTAGTTGGGACAATTATATAAAGAGAGAAACTCCTTCATCAGCTATTTAATTACCATGAAGTTTAATACATTGTGAAACAACAAAACACGTTTTTGATTCTTTCTGTTTACCAGTTCTAAAAATGACTTAATTCCCTGAGATTCTCTAAAGGTGGGCAAATATTATTACCTTTAAAGTATTTTAAGCACAGGGCTGGTGGCACAAAGGATCATGCATCTGACTCCAGATCAGAAGACTCTAAAATATTTTAAAAGATCTTATAAATGTATTAATGTTTTTCTGTAAGTTTCAGGTTTTTTTATACTCAAATTTTGCATCTTTGGCTAGTGAGATTCTCTTAAAGATGACACCTGGATCTTTTTAGTACAACCACAGAAGTCTTTTATAAATTTTTAGCATTTTTTTTGTGATATGAAGTGATATTTTAGGCAGTGGTTATGAATCTATTGCATGCCTGCCACAGCAAGCTATTTGTATCATTGAAAGCTCTAGAAATTTCACCATCACTGTCTAGGCCCATCTCTTTTGTTTTCTGCTCCAGCTTGGCAGTGAATTATTTTTTAGTGAAGATAAACTTCAGTGTTGGTTTGAAGTGACTTATGAAAGTCATTTAGTAGATGATCCTGCAAAACAAGTGATCAAAGAATATTTGATGAAGAAAAATAGAATTGAAATTCTCTTTTAAATCAAAATTTGGGATATAAATTGTTGTCTGATGACCTCTCTTTCTTGTATTCTTGGACTGTCTCTATTCATGGCCACAGATAGTGTCACAGGATACCCCTAGGTCTCCCTACTGGAGCCTTTTTAGGGTCATCTTTTCATCCACCCTTTTCACATATTTAGCTCTATTTGTAGAACTGGTGCCTTGGACCAACTTTTCATCTTTCTGCCTGGTCCCTTTGGGGACCTAAATGTACCAATAAACTTAAAAAAAAAGACGACTCAAATCATGCAATTGCCCTTTGAATACTTTGTATTCTAAAGACAGATTCAACAACATCAAATCAATCATGTAATAGTTATTTACTATCTGTCAGTCACTATCAGATGTCTTATTTACTCATTGTATTTAACCATCACAATGGCAAAGAAGAGTAGATATTCTCTCACTATTCAGATAAGAATAAAATCTGAAAAGTTCATTTCTATGTGCTGTGTCACTGAGCCTGTGAGCAGTGGAGCTGAAATTAAAAATCATATCTGCTTGAATACAAGGTTCAAAGTCTTTCCATTAAGACCTACTATCTTGAAATTGCCCTCAAGTGGATAAAAATGTACTTATTTTTCGTGCTCTAACTTCATCTCCTGTCTCTATTTATTTTATGTTGCATTAAAATAAAATCTCATTTCTGATACTTAGTTCATTAGTTTTTGAAAACTAGTGTAATATGACTAATCTTCAAAATAATTTCTTTTATATTTCTCACAATGTGTTTTGCTAGCAAAGACATCATCGATTATAATATTGGTACTTTGCCTGAAGCATTGCTAATGAAATTAATACATTCACAATTATCTCAGGAATGTTTTCAGATCAAAATAATGTACCCTTCAAATACAATGAAGAAAGTTATAAAATAGGGCATAATTATGTTGAATGAGTTACAGTATTTAGTGTCAAACAAGAAAAAGGATAAAACCACGTGTGCAATTCAAAAATATCATTTATCCTTTATGAATCTGGCAAAAGTATGCTGAGATTATAAAGTTCCTTTGGAGAAGAATTTATATTAGCTTTGGTGCCTTTTTAATGAAAACATGCCTAGTGACATAGAAAAGGAAAAACTTAAAATTTCAAAGGTGGAAATTCTCCATTTTAAAGGATAAAAAACTTGAATTTGTCTCACTAGGAAAACACTAGTTGGGTATCACCACATATTACTTCCTAATTTGGATCACCAACATGGTTTCTAGTAGTCAAACTAGAAGCAGTTTTACCTGATGGTAGAACAACTCAATGTTATTGAGTAAAATTATTTTTTTGGTAGAAAAATCTTGGTTGGTTTTGATTTTAAAAGGCATGGCTGAATACTATTGTAAAGTATTGAAACACGAGAAGGAAACATTTTGCTTCTTCAAAACATATGTTGTAAATGGTAATCAATAGCTTTAGCTGACAGACAGTTTGTTTTGACAGTTTATTATGAGACTTTGTTAGACCAATGGTAGATATTAAGTTCAATGAAAAAAGTATTTTTGACCATTTTAAAATGTGAATAGTAATGATGCTTTAGGTAGCATTATCAAGAAATTTTTATTTAACAGTGGTTCCTCTGATTAATCCAAGTCATTTTTCTTAGGAAGATTCCTTCATTTGAAACGTGTTTGTTGTGGAAAGGGTGAGGTGTAGGGGGCTTTTTCAGTAGTATTAGTTCCTAGTGCTGCCATAAAAAATTGACACAAACTTGATATCTTAAAGGAACAGAAATTTATTCTCACAGTTCTGGAGGCTGAAAACTGAAGTGAAGGTATAGGCTGGGTTGTATTCTTTCTGAAGGCTCTAGGGAAGAATCCTTCCTCACCTTTCAAGCTTCAGATAGTTCCACTGAATGGCTTGTAGCCACACCATTCCAGTATCTGCCTTCAATTTCATACAACCTTGTCCTCCTCTACATGTGTCTACCCTCTGTGTGTCTGCTATAAGGACAGTTGCCATTGGAATTAAAGCCCATCTGGACAATCCAGGATGATCTCATTTTGAGATTCTTATCTAATTACATGTATAACATCTCTTTTCCAAATAAGGTCACATCCACAGGTTCTGTGGATTGGAACATAGAAATATATTTTTGGAGGTCACCATTCAACCAACTGTATCAATTTTATCCAAGCTTTATTTTTGGAGTTCAAGAATGGTCTTTGCAATCTGAAAGCTATGGGATCAAATGTTGGCTCTACCATATATTAACTATGGTATTTGGAACATTGCTTGACTTGGCTAAGCTCATTGTGTACACTTGGGAACTATACAGAACATCATTTGATGGACATGAGAATTTTGGTATTAACTGATAATTGGTCTTTTCCCTCTTAACTCCTAAAGTGAATTTATTTTGACCACCTACATTCTATGTCGTCACTCTTACTTCATCTCTTTGTGTGTAATTTGGCACTTTTGGCTCTCTATTCTTGAATGTTTCCACTGGCCTAGTTTTGAAGACATCATGCTTTCTTGATTATTTTCCTACTCCACCAACTGTTCTTTCCTTTTCTTATGCTTATGTTTTCCCTTAAACATTGGTTTTATAAGGTTCTTAACCAATCTTCTTTACTTATATTATTTCTCCAAGTGACAAACTATTCACAGAATTTCATTAACACCTAATTGCTGGTTATTCTGAAGTTTACATAGCCAACTCAAGTATCTCCCCAGAAACATGTATAAAACTGCCTCTTAAGCTTCTACAATTAGTTGGCCCACCTCTAAGTCTTCATATTCACATTTAAAGTTGAACCATAATTCTACATCTGGAAATCTATACCATCTTTGTAAACTGACTTACTCTCTAGTCATCCTGGTTTACCAGTAGTTCCTCAATCAGTAGTCACACTCCTTTTTTTATCTTTGTCTACACCTTTCCCTTGGTCCAAAGTCTTTCCATTTGGAAACACCTATTTATTTTTCAAGACTTAGCTCAAACATCACCCCATCCTTAAGATGACCATTCACTCTCCTCTTTGATCCCTATGAATTTGTACCTACTTTCATCAGACCAAGTAACATTTTTGAGGGCTTGTTTTTCTCTCCCATGCAACTGTGAGCTCCAGAAAGGCAATGACCCATGCCCCATTCATCTTTGTAACCTTACTTTTCAAGATAGTGTCTGGCACATTGTACTAAACAAACATTCATTAAAATAATTTTTTTTTATGTGGGTACTGGAAGTCGGACCTTGCGCTTGCCAGGCAGGTGCTTATGCCACTGAGCCATCTCACCGGCCCCAAAATAATATCTTAAGGCTATCCAAAGGATATCTTGCCATTATCAGTGTTATTACTGTATGTGTTTAGCTTTTCATTAAAAGTGTTTCAAGATAGTAATAATGATTAACATTTATTGATAGCTACTGTTTCACTCATCTGAGGAAGCTTTCAAAAATGGTTTTCAATGATTCCTGCCTCCTGGTATTCATGCTTTTGCATAATCCCTCCCATTGACTGTGGCCTGAACTTAGTGACCTGCTTTTAATGAACGAATACAACAAACATGACTGAATATCACTTCTGAGAGTAGGTTACAAAGACAATGTGACTTCCTTCTTGGCCACACTCTCTTACTTGCTCTGTTGAAGTAAGCTGCCATGTTGCGAGGCATTCTATGGAGAAAGGTCCATGTGACAATAACTATGGGTGACCTTTAGCAACAAGCAGCACTGAATGGGGTCCTCAGCCCAATAATTTGAGAGAAACTAAACCCATCCAACAACCACGTGAATGAATTTTCTGAGTCAAACTTGCCTGCAGCCCCAGTCAATACCTCCATGGCAAGGATGGGAGACACTGAGCCAGAGGACCCACATAAACTGCATCTGAATTCCTGACCCAGAAACTTTGAAGTGTCAGTTGTTTAAAGTTGCCAAATCTGGGTTACTTCGTTATATAACAATGGATAACTAAAACTCATTGTTTCAAGCAATTCATACCACTCGACTCATTTATCCTGTAACAAGTTTACCATTATTTTAAGCACCATGTTACAGATGAGAAAACTAAAAGGCAGTTCTGGGCTGGGCACTATTTAGCTCCTTCTGTGTTCATGTCTCAGAAGGCTGTAATCAACTTTGTACGAGACAGTCTTCTTATTTTTTTGCCTCTGTTAATTTCTAAAATGCGAGAGTAAAATTACTTGTTATAGGTGAGATGATACATTAACAGTTCTTAATGTAATTAATGGTTGGAACATAATAATCATTTAAGTAGATCAATATCATTACAAATTTTTATTTCATTCATCAATATCATTTATTTTGACTCCTTTCAAATATTAGTACTGATTCTTATATATTTATTTGGTACAAGATTTCTTGAAATCAGTGTGAATGTAGAAACATTTGTTATATGAAGAATCATAAAGCAAATGATAAATTGAGGTTTTTTTTTTTTTTTGTGGGTACCAGGGGGTCGACCTCAGGACCTCGTGCGCCAGCAGGCACCCGTGCCGCTGAGCGATATCACCGGCCCCTTTTTCGTGTGTGGGATCCGGGAGTCGAACTCGGGCCCTCGTGCTTGCAAGGCAGGCGCTTACGCCGCTGAGCCATCTCACCGGCCCATAAATTGAGTTTTTATGTACAGCTTCTTTGATAATGCATATAAAATAAATTCGGTAGTGTAGTTGGTACATAACTGATAATAATATTAATTAATTAATCTTGAAAGCTCATTAAAATATTCCATATACTTTGTACACACTATTTTTAAGGAAATTCTTCAGTGGTCTCTATTTCTCTTGCATTTAGATTTTATGGAAGTAACAAAACAGATTGTGAAGGATTGATTATTAAATTAAAGTGATTTAAAAGGAATCAAACAATGAGCCATTTTGAACTTGTTTGTATTCTGGCAACTAGATGTATGAATAAAAATAGATATACAGAATTTCAATGTTCAGACATAAGCTTAAATATTGCATGATATCTATCATATGAGAAACCCAAAGCAGAAATAATTAAACAGCAAAATAAAAGATAGATCATAGGAAGGAGGTAGACAGAACTTTTGCAAAAGAGAAGGAGACCAAGAAATGGAGGAACGGGGGAAGACGGGGAGGGGAAGAGGATAAAAAAGAATAAAGATGTGTCATGTACATGTACCAACTCCTCATGAAGCGTGTAATCATGATGTACTACAAACATGTATCAATTTAAAAAAGAACTTCATAGTATAGATACTTCTTTAGGATAACTTAAATAGTAAATGTACATATATTCCTAAAGAAGTCATTGTCTTTAATGAATAACGTATTTTAGTCAGCCCTTTCCCTACAGATATCTTGAAGCAGGCACGTAATCATCCACAGGAAGATACGTAAAGAAACCGATGGGGGTGTTACATTCAGAAAAACATGTAGGCCTGTGTGCATTAGGAAAACAAAACAGCTTGTAGCACTAATGCTGAATTTGTAAGAAAAAAGCTATCATCAGTATCTGAAAAGTTCATACGTTTAATTAGATGTATTTTATTTTATTAAGACTGCTCATTAAATTAGTGTCTCAAACATTTTGTACGGATAGCGATGGACTCTTAGATTAGACAAGCGATCATTACAGAAGACGGGATTCAGCAGGCGCCTGCACACACAGCGCAGTGCTGGGCCGTCCTGTGTGGTGGTTAGAAACAAAGGCCAGCCTGGCTCTGTGTGAACCTGCCTCTTGCTACCTCAGTTTCTGCATCTGTAAGATGGGAAATATAATTGACATTTATCATAAAGAGTTTGGTAGGAAAACAATGAAATTACTTGAATTGAGTGCCGAGGCTTGGTGTGTTATAAGAGCTCATTGTTAATATTTATTCCATTACTATAATTTATGATGCCATTTTAACAGACAATTTCTAGAACACTAACCAGTTGCTATTTTAATGCCTTCCTAATTGCATTTCTGTCAAGAAATCTTGATAATATTTAGGCATTACATTGAACTGTGGCTGCCAAGCCTCAATGCTAATGGGATTCTGCTATATTTTGGAGACAACTCTCATTCTAGGTGAGCATGGAGGAAGGGCTTATTTGTCCAGGGTAGTGAATTTAAAGCTGTTTCCTTTTAAAAGTTGCAACTCTAAACCTCACCATGAAAAAGTAAAAAAAATCCGTCGTGATGTCCATTCTGTAGAGGAAACTACAGAGTAAGCAGTCTGCTATCCTTTCCGTCTTCTGCCCTATAAAACTGGAAGATCAATGTATTCAATTTGGGTCAAATTTCTGTTGTCCCAGTGCACGTATGTGGAGTGTTTATAACAACTGTCCTCCCATGAAAGTTCTCTGAAGCCCCATGAAGTCCTGTAGTTTCACCCTACCCCTCTGGGTATCATCTCCGGCCCTGCATTGCACCTTTCTTTAGTTACATGTTTGCTCTGCTTTGATGGCTCCACTTTCTCTCTTCTGTAGCTACCCGGGTTATTTGTACTGAAAGTCTCCAGCCTCATTCTGGTTTGGCCCTTAGACAATATATCTTTCAGTTCTTCCTTCCTTTGTTCTAAGACATATGATCAAAATATATGGCGAATGTTTTAATTAAAAAAACTTACAGTAAAAGCTGCATTGCCATTAATTCCACTCAAAATACTCCCCATTGCTTGAAGCACACTTACCCCATTGTTCCTACCACTTTCTGAAGCAGTTCTAGAAGTCCTCTTTCGTGTGCGTCTTTATGAGGTGTGATAAAAATCATGATGAATACCGCTGCCAACTATCATCCCATGAAAAGGCAAGCTGGTAAAAACATTACAGTATATCTTTTTCCAGTTTATTCACTAGACCTGGCACTATGCAACTTCTGGTTCTTCCTCAAAGTCAAATGATCATGAAAAGTGTTTTGAATTGATTCAGGACATCAAGGCAGCCACAACAGTGGAATTAAAGACTCTCATGAAAGAATTCCCAGAACTACTTCAGAAAATGCAAGAACAATGGAATAAAAATGTTCAAAGTGAGGGGGGAGTCTTTCAGAGGGATTAATGGCAATGTGTCTCTTACTGCAATGACTTTTTAAAAATCTACACATTCACTACTTTTAGATCATGCCTCATATGTTCACAGTTTAAGCCAGGGACAGATGTTTGCCCATACCTTCCACTCTACCCACCACCGCCTTCTATCAGAATAACTCATATCATTGTGCACTAATTCTGTCTGTCTGTCTGTCTCTCTCATTTGAAGGCAGGAATTGTGATTTATAGTGCATAACTCATAATAGGTGCTCTTACTAAATGTTTTGTGAATGAACCAACCACTAATATACACAGCATATAGTATCTGGGCAATGCAAGAAGGAAGGTATAGAATCAGGAAGGTTTGATGCTCTTCCTTACCCTCCAGAGTCACTGCTGACTCTCTGCTGAGTCTCTGCTGACACTCCTATGACAAAAGATAGGTGAAAAACAGAAAAGTGTAACAAATTTATTTGATCAAAGTTTTATATGGCACAGGAGTCTTTAGAATGAGGATCCCCTTAAAACCTAGTGAAAAGAGTCCATTTTTAAGCTTTTAAACTCAGTGAAGAATAGACAACTGTGTAGAAATGTGATTGGACAAAAATTGGCATCATCTAATGTAATAAAATGAAGGTGAATCCAGCAAAACCTGTTTGTTCAAGTTCTTCTTGCTTCTCTGTGCAGTACTCCTTCTGGGGATGGGGCGGGACTTCTCTGGAATGAGGGTCTTATATCCTATTTCACAAGATAGACCAAAAAATTCTTTCATAGCCAGCTCCTAGAAAGAAATGTGGGGGGAAGGTAAGGGTAATACTTTTAGGTTTTGCAGCTTGCTTTGGGGAAAGGGGGACCTAAATTCCATAACCTACCTTAGAGAAGAGGTATTCTGTTTTCATAACTTCCTTCAAAAAAGGATGAAGTGCTTGAGACAGGAGGACAGAAGAAGGTCAGAGGGACCTTGGTTCTCCTGTTCTTGTGTTCAAAGTATTCAGCATGCCATGGCACCATATTTTGGGCTTTTGTTTCCTGAGCCCCAACACAAGTTTAATGCAGGGTTCATTGAGGAGAATGGTAAAAAATAAGGTTGGACAGAATGAATGCAGCCAAATAAAAATGACCCTAAAGGCAGCACAAGAACTTGCCTGGGTTAGTCTGGGTCAGCAATTCTCCAAGAATTGGAGAATTCCAAGAAATTCTAAAACCATGAGATGCTCTTTGATAGAAGGTCTCCACGTTCAAACAAGTTTCAGGAATTCTGCACAAAATGCCTTCCTTTACAGTGCAGAATTCTGCGCTGAAGAAACTAGTTTAACTTCGTGTAACTCAGAATAGTTCAAGATTTCTGGATTGGAGATTTCCCTGCTGCTGAAACAGCTGGTTTGAAGCAGTAATTCTCAAGTTAGAGGAGTCTTATATGAAGCAGCAGTGGAGTCCCAAGATCTGGAAATACCAAGAAATAGTATATTTATTACAATCTTCTAAATGAACAATTAGAATTATTTCTTTAATTTTAGAATTGTATCACCTAAATACATTGATATATTATTTGAAAATTATACTTTCATTGTTTAATAATAAATTTCCCTCTTTTTCCCATTTTCAGTTTCCTTGTAAACTATTACGTATTCATCTGCACAGCATGCTGGTGAGTGGGAGTGAGTGATACATGGGTGGAAGCTGTGGATATAATACGGTTGGAAATTTTCTACCTTGTTTAAAGAAGACAAGCTTTGAACAATGCTTGTTTGTATTTTACTTTTTATCCTGGATCTATATAAATACACCTGGATATTGGTAGGATAATCAGAGTGCTGTGTTTTCCCCAATTTAGGTAGTATTAAGATTTCATGAAGTATTATAATGCGTGTACACATACACATGTTTTCTTTCTTTCTTTCTTTCTTTCTTTCTTTCTTTCTTTCTTTCTTTCTTTCTTTTTCTTTCTTTCCCTTCCTTCCTTCCTTCCTTCCTTCCCTTCTTCCTTCCTTTATTCCTTCCTTTTTTTTTTTTTTTTTTTTTTTTTTTTATTTTGTGCTGTATGTGACATTGATGTTTCTAGCCTGGAGAATTTGAATTTTCTCCGGAATTATGTAACACCCCCTGCTCCCAACATCTATCAGCTATCAGAGGGCAGCGGACCATCTGTGCCTGTGTTGTGTGTTGCTCCCCATGCTCCTAATGCCATTTCCTGTGGCAGAGATGCTGTCTGCTCAGCTAGGTGCTGACCCCAACGTCCAGGACACTGCACTGAAGGAGGAACCTGCTCTCCAGGTCACTGTGGCCTCCAGGTGCCTGTGGTCAAATGAATGCTGGCCTTCATGCTGTGTCAAGACGAATATTTCCACATAATTTTCTATGCACTTGGTAACAAAAGATCTTGAGACAGCAGCTCACACATCCTCTAAACACAGTGATAAATTCTATCCAGAAGAGAACTGCTTTCTGTGCATCACACTCACTGCAGATTCAGTGCCTTTACCAAAACGCTGCAGGAAATTTGTCTATCTGCAGGGAACCAGGAGAGACACTGATTTCTTGATTTCCCCTTTAAAGTAGGTAAGATCATTTAAGTCACTGTTTTGGCGTTCCTCTCACCAGGCCAGCCTGTATTTATGGTCATAAAGTCCGTCTAGCATTCTCAGATAACATAATAGTTCCTCACATTGGTTAAAAGGTGTTGGTTAAAAGCTGAAGTAGTTTATTAAATAAAAAATCCCAATGCTTGTTATGTGACTGGGAGGCTAAAAAATACATGTCTTACAAAACTCATGAATTAAATATGCATCTTTACAGTCATTTGTGAAGTCCTATAGCATTGAGGATCTTTTAGCTTCTTTGGCTTTATGCTCACTGTTCTTCCCATCCTTCCTTCAGATTCAGCCACTCTAGCTTCCTGGCTGTTTCTAGAATCCTCCTAGCTCTCTCTGTAATATTCCTGGCTCTCCCTTCCCCAGGCAGATGCAAGGTTTGCTCCCATATATCCTTCAGGTTTTTGCTCAGATGTTAGCAAAGAGTTTTTCTGATTACAAAAATCACAAAACCCTTCTCCACAATCTCTACCACTTTTTCTAACTTCTTTTCCATAGCACTTAACACCATCTGGGATATTTTGCACTTTATTTTTAATTTGTCTATTGTCTATTTAATTTGACCATAATCTAAATTCCACCAGGGCAGGGATTTTGAGTATTCATAGCACATGGTAAGCAGTTAGTAAATATTTATTGAAATAATTAATTAATTAAAGAAGAAATTAATATGCAAAAGAATCACAAATTTTGAATAATGAAGGTTCAAACAATTAATTATAATTGATCATATATCGTTCTCTGACACTTGAAGCAGAGTGTTAATTAGATTACTATAAGGAACAAAACCTACTGTGTATGTAAAATTACTTTTATATATTTTTATCAGTCCTATATTTTGTCTGCTTTAATACATTTAGCTATATGTGCATGGAATTTATACCCAGAATTGTGGTTACAATATGAAGTCATCAGAAATTCCTATGATAATTTCTTACTGTAGAGAGGATATTTTGAAGTATTTTAGAAATATGTATCAATATTCTTTATAAAAATATTTCTAGAAGCAAAGAGGCACATGCCATTATTTAAAAGGTAAAAATTATGAGGATATGAAATATAACAATCTTTGCCAAAAGCTAGGAGTGAAAAGGAGGAATGACCAAAAATGAGCACAGTGGAACTTTTTGGGAATGATGGCAATATTCTGTGTGTTGTGGTGGTGGCTGCATGATTGAATGCTTTTGTCAAAACTCATACAAAAGAAGGATCAATTTTGCTGTGCCTGTGTTATAGCTAAATAAACTCAACTTTATTTTTCAAATGTTTGTAAAACATACAACTATGTATATTCTGACCTTGAACATTGATTTCCTAAACTTGTATTCATATTATTTCATGTGTTTGAAATACAATCAAAATGTCCTAAAATCACTGCCCAAAGTGCCACCATCTTTGAGCACCGCTATCCCCATGTTTGTTTTCTCAGACTGTGGTATTTTTTCTCTAAAACCCTTCTATCTGCTTTGCATCTCCCTCTCTAGCTTGTCATCATCTAGTCTACCCTCATCTCCTCCTGCTCTTTTCTCTGGGGACCCGTTAGGATATCTTTCCTCACTCAGAAAATGGAAACAAAGAAATCTGTGTGAAATTTGTTGATACTTCTGTGAGTGATGCTATTTTGTAAATTGTTGCTGCTGGTATTCTGAGGGAGAAAAAAAGATTTCTTAAAATTTGACTGCCTATTCACCTACTTAACTGAATTTAATTAATATATATATATATATATATATATATATATATATTTTTTTTTTTTTTTTTGTGGGTACTGGGGGTCGACCTCAGGACCTCGTGCACGAGCAGGCGCCCATGCCACTGAACAACATCACCGGCCCTTTTTTCATATGTGGGTTCTGGGAGTCGAACTCGGGCCCTCACACTTGTGAGGCAGGCGCTTATGCAACTGAGCCATCTCACTGGCTCTAATTAATATTTTAATGTTATTTTTGGTATTTAAAAATCTTATTAAAGAAGTCTGAATTTCCTGCAAATTTTAATGAATGAGCATCAAATTTTATGAAATTTTTTTCTGCATCCCTAAGCTCACATACTGATTTTTATTTTGTTAATGTGATAGATACATACAAATGGATTTACAAGTGTGAAACTTTCCTTAAGGAAATCCATCTAATCATAAAGTTATTTTAATCATTACTTCATTTGTCCATGAACCAACGAGTCATTTATTCATTTTAACTTTGTTGAATTTCATCTTGGTTTAGAGTTTTGTATCTACATTCACGGATGAGTTTTGAACTCGATCTTTTTTTCTTTGTGGTTTCTTTGTAAAGTTTAGGTGTCAAGATAGCAATTGCTTCATAAAACAAATTGGAGAATGAGACTGTTCAATTTTTCCCTATATTCTAAGGTTTTTTCAAGATTAGGAAGAATTATTCCTTTTATGTATTTGGAAAAATTCACTAGAGATGCCATCTTGGCCTAGAACTTTCTATAAGACAGATTTTTAAATTGTGGATTTAATTTCTTTAATAATTATAGGGATTTTTATATCAGCTTCTTATCAGAAGACTTATGTATTTAAACCATATATTTAACAGTTCTTTATTTGTATCACATTAATTTTTTTTTTACGTGGGTACCGGGAGTCGACCTCAGGACCTCGCGCTTGCCAGCAAGCGCTAATGCTGCTGAGCGATATCGCCGGCCCTTTTTTTCCTTTATGTGGGTTCTGGGAGTTGAACTCAGGACCTCGCGCTTGCCAGGCAGGCACTTGTGCTGCTGAGCCATCTCACTGGCCCTATATCACATTAATTTTGATATGTGATGTTTTGTTATAATTTCATCATAATTCAGATAAAAATATTTAAGTTTTCCTTGCAGCTCACTGTTTGATACATGGGCTTACTATTTTTTAATTTCCAAATATAGGAATATTTTCTAGTTATCTTTCTGTTATTGATTTCCATCTTAACTCCACTGAAGCCAGATTTTAATCATTTGCAGTTTTCCTTATGACCTAACATATGGCTCATTTTGGTAAGAGATTTGCCAGAAAACAATGTTACCTGCAATATTTCAATATTTTATGTATGTTAATTTGGTTAAACTTTTTACTCACATTTGTCAACTCATATAATTTCTTTTTTCTTTTTTTTTTTTTTTTTTGTGTGTACCGGGGGTCGACCTCAGGACCTCGTGAGCCAGCAGGCGCCCATGCCACTGAGCGTAATCACCAGCCCTTTTTCATATGTGGGTACCAGGAGTCAAACTCAGGACCTCGTGCTTGCTAGGCAGGCGCTTATGCCCCTGAGCTATCTCACCGGCCCAAATCATATAATTTCTGATCGTGCATTGCCTAGTATTAACAAGTTCTGAGGCAGATGGGTTACGTTTAAAATATATATATATATATATTTGTAGTTTTTTTAAAAAAAGTATATGTTTGCAGTACATAATGATTAAATTTATTGTGGGGAGTTGGTATATGTTTATAACACTTCTTACTTCATCCCCTCCTCTTCCTTCCCTCCCTGCTCTTTCTAATTCTTGATCCCATTTCTATTTGCAAAAATTCTATTTTCATTATTTTTCTCCCTTCAATCCTTTTTTTATCCCCTTTCCTTCCCTTCACTCTCCCTCCCTCTGTCTCTTGTTCCCCCATCCATTTGAAAAAGACCTCCCTACTTCCTATTTATCTATCTTTTAGTTTGCCCTCTTTCTCTGAGAGAGAGTTTCTCGTATAAGAGAAACCATGTGACATTTAAGCTCCCGTGTCTGACTTGTTCTGTCAAAAGTCATGCAAGTTATAAAGCATAATATCGTCTTGACATGTTTAACATTTTATTATAAAATATCTCTGTCTCCAATAATATGTAAATGCCTAGATGTATACATAGTCTAATACTTAACCTTACCTTATTTTTTGATTAATGTTTCATGGAATGTGATTTTTTGTTAATCTTAATTGCTGCGGATCTCTATGTGTTCTATGCCTCGCTTATAAACAATTGCTATAGTCTGGAAATGGATTGTCCCTCAGAGGCCCATGTGCTATAAAGGTGTGGTTCCTAGAAGGGAACTTTGGGCAGGTCGTGGAGACTTTAGGAGGTGGCGCTTGTGGGAAGCAGTTATGTTGCTGGGCCATGGCCCTGAAGGAGATTTTAAGAATCTGGTCCTCCTTGTTCTTCTCTTTCCTTTTGAGGAGACTTTATGAAGGGAGCAGCTTTTTGTACCTCACACTCCCCTCTGTGATGTGCTGCGCTGTCACAGACCCAAAAGTGATGGGTTCAAGTGACTGCACTGGGTCCTTCAAAAATGTGAACCAAAAGAAATCCTTCTTCTTTTTAAGTTTATCCCCTCAGGTATGTTGTATGTTGTTATATTAATTTAGGGAAGTTAACACAGCAACATTTAGCTGTGTGTGTGTGTGTGTGCATGTGCTATCCAGACTGAAAATCTTTTCAGAATTTTTCAAGTTTTTAATGAAAAATTTCAGTCATAAAGATTGTTCTCATTTCATACATATATAAAGTATTATATTTCAGCATATTTCAAAATAGTAATTGTAGACATTATGCTACTTTATTCCTAAATACACAAAAAGCTTTTCCTACTTAAAAGTGATATTATTATCACATCTAAGAAATGTAACATATTTTCCTAATAATTCATCTGTACATTGTCATATTCAAATTTCTATGAATGTCCTCAAAACTTCTTTTGTAACTTTTTTGTACAAATCACAGTGCAATCAATGCTCTTGCTGTATTTGGACATTATGTCTTTTCTCTAGTCTTTAATATTTAGAATACGCTTCTCCACATACCCGTCCTTTCTTTTATGATCTTGAGTGTTTTAAGAGATCAGACCACTCATAGAACCACCTGTTTTCTGGATTTGTCTGTAATCTTGTTTAATGTACATCTAGTTCTTATCTTTCATGTTAATCTGGCAAATTAAAGCCTTAAGTTTTTATTAACTATTCCACTGTCTTCTGGATTTCCTTATCTCTTTTAAAAAGTCAGTTGTCAGGCTACTGTTGCTCTTTTTAGAGCAGTGATTTTCAGTCAGGTGTGACTTTGCCCCCAGGGAACACCTGACAATGTCTGGAGCCAGTTTTTAGTTACTTCAACATGGGAAGGTTGTGTAGATATCGAATGCATAGAAAGTCTACTTTTAAGTAACATTTCATTTCTTTTTAGAATCTTTTAAGATATCGGTTTTTGTTTTCTGTAGTTTCTCTGCAATACGTCTATGTACTTTTGGTTTTGTTTGATACGTTACTCAGGGTTTGCTAGGGTTTTTGGCTGCAGGGTTTGATGGCAATCATCAGTTTTGTAAAACTCATAGGTGTTTTCTCTTCAAATACTCTTCTTGTTTTAAAAATGGATCTAAGGTTCTTAGGACCCAAACCTTTTAAAATTTTGTGACAACCACTTAAAAAAGAACACAAATTTAGGTACAAATGGTATTACTTATTTAGCCTGATAAAATAAATAAAAACAAATTTAAAAATGCCCAAATACAACCAAAATTTAAAAATGAAAACATTCACAGTGCACTAAACTGCCTTAATTCTCATGTTCTCTTTCTATTACTGTAATAATATACCTGAGTTGATCAACTTTAAGAAAAAGAAGAGTTTGTTTTGGCTCCTGGACTTGGAAGTTGCAGTGCATGGTTAGTTGGCCCTATTGCCTTTGGCTGGTGGTGGGGGCCTGCATTGCGGTGAGAGTGCATGGCGGAGAAGGTTGCTCACATCATGGCAGCCTGGAAGCAATGAGAAAGGAAGGGGCAGGATCCCACATTCCCCTTCAAGGGCATGCCCATCCGCTTGGGATAGAGATATACTGTAGTGCAGTGGCAGAGGTGTTAGACTTCTTGCCTAGCATGTGAGCCATGAGTTTGATCCCCAACATGCACGCACGCACACACACACACATGCACATGCACATCTCCTATGACCTAACTTCCTTCCACTAAGCTCCGCTTCTTAAAAGCTCCACCACTTTCCAACAGCACCATACTGAGGACCAAGCCTTTGAAATGTAGCCTTTTTGGGGGACATTCCAGAACCAAAATATAGCACTTCTGTATAATTTTTCACTGCACATTTTAGTTGTAAACTTCTTCCTATTCATATAGCAACAGTTTACTAACATTTCTGATTTAAAGGAGTAAAAAGATCAATATAATGTTTTTTCAACATACTTGATCAAAAGCCTTTAATTTATTATTGATTGTTTAAAAAGTTTATTTCAGCTTCAATGGGAGAAAGTGAGATGAAGTAGAGCCATGATTACAACAAGCTTTTTTGAATTTTATCATAAAAGGGAACAGAGAAGAAAAGGCACAAGATCACAGGTAGTTTTTTTCCTTTTGTTTGTTTCAATATAGAAACATGAGAAAAGGTCATATGCTAATAGTAATTATTAAGAGTAGAGACATGAGTTGGGAATTCTTTCAGTTCTTTCCTTAATCAGTTGTGTATAAACAATTGAGATTTAATGTGCAGATGGAAGTATTGCCATTATCTGGGATTTTTAACCTATAATCCATAGACTTCCAAAGATTCAGTAGAAAGAATTCACAACATTTATGAACTAGAATGGTCAAAGAACCATATCTTTATTTTTACTAATCTATAATTGAAAATTAACATTTTTCAATAATAAGTATAGTAGAAAATCAGAATTAACTATCAATACAGATTTTTTCAAATCATATAACAATTTTTGGAAAATGTTAAAATATCATTTAACAGATTACAATAGATAATTAGACCACCTGCTAGATCATCTTATATAGCACATTGGTAAAGAAGCATATATTTTACAAGTTTTTAAATATTTTGCTATTTGAGTTGAAATATAATTGGTCTCTTTGGCATTCTTAATCATTTTGTTTTATGTACTAAAAATATGATCCTTGAAAAGAGTTCATAGACTTCATCAGACTACTAAAGGGTCTCATGACTTGCAAAAAGTTAAGAATACACATTGTAACAGGACAGAAAGCAGAATATGTGGGTATAAAAGCAGGTTATTTAGTGATTTGGTGTTAGAAGTTGAAGAAATTTTTTTATTGTTCTAATTGCTTATAGTTTTCTCAGTGAAATGTGAATCAAGGTCATCAGGAGAGTGAGAAAGGGGTGAGGAGATAATGGAAATTTGAACATAAGAAAGAAGGTGTGAATTGGTTTTCTGAGAGAAGAAGAAAGCTTATTTCCTAGGAGAATGAAACAAGATTGCAGGGCAGTGCTGAATGCCCAATTTTATTTTCAAATTTAAAGGGAGACCACAGTTGTGTGTCTTTCTCCTGCTTTGTTCAGTTAGTTGAATGAGTAAACAGGTGAGTTAACCATAGGGGCTTACAAAAGGAGAGAGTGGAAGGAGAGACTAGCAAAGGAATTAATGGTCTAAATAGGAGAGTGATGCTAGAGATGGGCTGTCAGTATGGTACTCAGTTGGATAAACAGGGAAGTTAGAACATGGGAGTGTTGTGGTTAGGTCTAAGGTCAGTGGATACTGTTTCCAGGAGGTGGATGAGTTTTTAGATTTAAAAATATTACAGTAAATAAACTACAAAGAGAAAATGAGTGAGAGAGGGAGAGAGAGAGAGTTGGAGAGAGAGAGGGTGGGACAGAGAGAATGTTCTAAAAGAAACTGACAGAAATTATGGTTTATGAGAGCAAAAAGCAAGTGATCACTTTTAGGAGGCATGTAAACTTAAACTCTGAAATTTTGACATTGAAATCAGCCCTTCTTTTCCTGATATTCTCTTTCCTAAGATTCCATACCTAACGTTCTATCCATGCTTCATCTTTCTCTGCCTCTGATTCCTGCTGAAGGATGGTGCAGCTGTCTTCCTTTCCTATTTGATGGACTCCTCTGTGCTCTCCTACTGTTATGAAATAGAAGTCATGCCAGTTAGTAAGCCAGTGGCCTAGAATTTCCATCTACTTTGTGTTTGCCATATGCTTTGCACCATTAGGCACATTTTATGTCTTTCTTACATAATCCTCTGAAACAGTATACATGAATAAACTAATCTTGAAGAGAGAAATTAATAAAATTAGTGAAATACAGGCAGTACTGTACCTAATGCAGCTAAAAATATTAAAAGTGACTATAAGTGTTTGATTTTCTCATGCTGTTACCTCAGCCAACAGTCTTTTTTAACCACCATATGAGGGCTATGTTTAAACACAAACCTAACTATGAAGTCATTAATGACTCCCTGGGGAGATCCTTTCATGTTATTATATAACATAAATGTAAATCTTATTTAATTTTATTATAGCTTAATAAATAATCTGACGTTTAATTATTATTTTCTCTTTTTTCTTTTGTTCCTGTCTTCCCTGAACCAGGAATCTTAGTTTTAAGCCAATTTGAGAATACTGAAATACAATGTTCCCCAAGTCCTCTTCACATAAGAGTATTTGAAAGCTATTTTTAGCCTTTTTGTCCTGATATTGTTCTTAATGTTATAATTTCTATAAGCTGTGATTTGTTTCCACACAATGCTGAAATGACCAGTTTATTATGAAATCCATGGAAGAAAAATCAAATTATCTGTTTAATAATATGTGTATCTAGCATGGGACAGAATGATTAGATTTTTAAAATATTATTGGGTTGCGTTTGTGCTGCCTGGATTTAGCCCTTGCATTATGAGGAGAAAGCAGTTTAATATTACAGCTGAACGTATTCTTTCATTCATCCATGCATAAATCCACCCATATATCCATCCATACCTACACTGATTCACACCACACCCTGTATTCTGTACTGTGGATCAATGCAGGACAGACTCAATTTTGTCCTCGTGGAATATAGCGTACATTTCCTAAGAGACAAAGAAAACAGACAGCACAAACGGGAGGGGCTTCAGTGAGCTAGGGGAGAGTGCTTCCGGGCAGCTCAGCTTGAAAGACAAGATGTTTTTCCACAACCTACATTCTGATTAAGAGGTAGAACTGTTCCTAAAATTCCTTGTAACCATGGAAGATTGTTAGAATCACCAAAGGACTTACAAAAAGATGACGTGGTTCACTCTTAGTAGTTTCATTCAGTGGTTCTGGTGTGGAGGTGAGGCAGCCCCCGGTGATCCTTGCAAGACTTTGTGACAATTAGGAAACAGCATCACCCTGATGGTCCAGACAGTTGGGAAACGCAGCGTGGTTTCAAGTTTGGCATACATAGGACAGGATGGATTAGCCTTTTCTGTCCTTTTGATTAGACACATTTGTACAGGGCCCAGAAAAGAGCTGAGTTTAAGCACCTCACAATCTCTTCTTCTTGTTGCCATTAGATGTATCATTGTTCTACAAACTATTGCTTAGGTAAGCACTGCCTGTAGACTTTGGCTGTCTGATCATTGTGTACGTTTGTGTAGGGGAACTGGACCTTCCGTGTCATTTTTTTTCTTGGATATTGTCCTAGTCTGTTTTATGTTGCAAACAACACAGTACCGCAGACTGGTGAGTTATGAAGAAGAGAGATTTACTTTGGCTCATGGTTCTGGTCCAGGTTTGAGGGGCCACATCTAATAATGGTCTTCAGGCTGGCAGAGTCCTGAGGAATGGCAAGAGGCAAGGAGCAGGGGAGAGATGTAGCAGACCCAACCTTGAGATAACTCATTAGCCTATCAATCCATCAACCCATTAATCATGTGAATGATTAATCCTTTCATGAGGACAGAGCTCTAATCGCCTTTCAAAGGCCCAACCTCTTAATATCTCATAGTGGAGATTATATGTAAATTAAGCCTGAGTTTCAAAGGTGGCAAGCTACATCCAAACCACAATTGTATGTGCCATTGTTGTAGAGAATTGAGAACCCCCATTACCTTATGCCTATAAGATGCCAAGTAGTAAAGTACCTACTTGTACTTCATTTATGTACTTTATTTTTAGTAGTATTAGGATTAATAACAGCACTTTAGGTCTTCCAGCATGCCTTTTAAAAAGGCATAATGGCACAACATGCTTCTGAATGAAACATGTTTTTTTTTTTAATTTTAAAGAGAAAAATGTAAAACAAAATTTCAAAACAAGATAATAGGAGGGCAACAATGGTTAATACATTGCATATTGTTACCTTTAAATTAGTTACTCAGAGTACAAGAAATAGGCATTTAATTGTCCAACAATATTAGCACAAAACTTTCTTTTCAATGAACTAAGAGAAATTAGTAGTATAACCATCTTAACTGTATTGTATGTGCATATGTATATATATATATGTATAGATATATATATACACATATATACATATATATATACATATATACATATATATGTATAGATATATCTATACATATATATGTATATATGTGTAGATATATATACATATATATACTGTTTTTTGCTTTTCCTTTCCTTCTTATCTCCTTTCCCCCATTCCACTTGTTCTTTCCTTTTGAGCAGTTTCTTCCCATTTTACAATATCTATTGTACATTTTGGATCTCATTTACTCTTTCAGCTTCTCACACTAGAGAGACAATATGATGTTTGCACATGTATATCTGGTATATTTCCATTTATGTACTTCTAAACTCCAAGTTCATCTAAAATTTTCATAGTTGGATAAAATTAATAGTCTTAAGGCTATGACTACAAAGTTAGTAATTTTTTTTTACCTTATTCTAAATCAGTCACTACTTACTGAATTCTGCATGGGAATGTTATAAATGTGCCAAATCTTACTAACAATGACAGAACGAGTAAAATAGGATTGATCAGAGAAACTTTATCTAGGCCCAACTAGGACATAGGATAAAAATGGCCTTGAATTCTCAGAGGAAAAAGTCAAGGGTAAGTACTTTTTAGATACTTGGACTACTCTGGATTTCTCTAAGACAAAGGTAATGATTTTGGAAAGTAAATGTAAGAGCTCAAAATAGCTCTTCTTTAAAAAAGATCTCAAAGTAATTGCTGTATTTAGGAAATAGAGATTTTTGAACTTAAAAAAATGAAACCTAGTTCTAAAGAGGGGAAAAAAAAAGGAGAGAAAAAATTGCTGGAGGCAGTTAAATAACCCTGATGAAAATTACTGGGAAGATCTTAGGTCATAATTAAAATGAATTTATGACTGAAATAGATCCTAAGGTTTGAAGATCAAGTTAAATAACTACAATATCATATTGTTTTTTTTCTGGAAACTTGAAAGTTGTTTTAATTTTCTATTTTACAAAATCTTGTTTGTGTATTTTCTGATAGAAAAGTAGAAGATTACTTCTCTTGTACTCTCTATTCACCAAATAAAGTTGCCTGCAAGTTAATGGTGAAATGACAAAGAATGGGCCTGCTTTCTCATGCTGTCCTGGTCTTTCCTGACAAAGGCTGCAGATGAGCAAGGGTCTATGTCAAGGTGGTGATTTAAAATGAAGGACCAAATGTACAATTAGAAAAGCAGCCATTATGCTTATAACAAATATTATTGATCGGACTCTATAAATATCAACATGAAGCAGGGTATCACTTGTCGGGGTAACTCCTTGCTCATTAAAGTAGTTCTCAAATGTTAGAAAATGGATTATTTCAAAGCTAGATTCACAGATTTCTTTGTGCATCATATGGATTATGATTTCATCCTAAAAGTTATTTAAACAGTTACAATAAAATATAGACAAATTTCATGTTATGCTGGATTTGAAAAAAACATTTTAAAATGAAATATTGATAGAGAAAAAGTATACAAACAGGTAGATAGCTTATTGACATATTAAAGATGACACCTATGCACTCCCCAACATGCTAAGAAATGGAATTTTAATCAAAATGTATGGATAAAAACCAAGATTGAGAAAATTGTACCCAATACTTATTATTTTGCAAATTTGAGAGAATTGGATTTTACTTGATTTATATTAGCAGAGCTGTGTTTGATACTTATCTCAGAAAGCCTCTGTGAGACAGGGGTACAGAGAAAATAGAATAAAACATTAAAACTTCCCATGGAAAATGATTTACCTAGAGTTAGGAAGTATACTCCATGATGTTTTTGTCATGGAAATAGCACAAGAATGAGATAATTATCTGAAGAGGGTCTTCTTATGAATATTTAACTGTTTCTTTTGGAAATAAATTCACATTTCTCACATAGTTGTTGCATACTTTGAAGGGAAAGGTTTGAAAGTATATTAGTTAGGGTTCTCTAGAGAACAGAATAATGAAATAAATATGTTAATTATGCAAGGAGATTTATTAGGTTGGCGTACAGGATCCAGAAGTGAGGGAGTTCACAGTGGCTGCCTGTGAGACCAGAAGCAGAGGAGTCTGCAACAGCTGTCCACATGCTGGAGAGCTATAGGATCCAGTGGCCGCTCAACCCAAGAAGATGAAAGTCCTTGAAAAAGGAGAATTAATGATGAAGAACCATTCCAAGGGCAAAGTCCTGGAAGCTCACTGTAATGTTGCTGGTGCAAGTTTGCATTGAAAAGTTGAAGAAACTGGAGACCAGTGTCCAAAGGTGATGGGGAAGACTGGAACTCTTCAGAAAGAGGCCCACTTCCTTCTTCTTTCCATTTTTATTCCATCCCAGCTACAAGCCTATTGGTTGGTGCCACCGAAATCAATCGTGCGTCTTCTTCCATCAGTTGTCTGGCCTACATATTATTCGTCTACTGACACTGAGAACTGTGCTTCACTAATCTACCAGATGTTTCTTCATGACTAATGGTCACAAAAAGCAATTTCAAGGTTGTTCTTTTTTTTAAGGTACTCAGAGTGGAACTCAGAGCCTCATTTATGCTAGGCATGTGCTGTACTACTGAACTTTTAAAAATATTTTAAGATTGAGTTGTTCAGACTAAGTTGTTCAGACTGGGCTTAAACTCACCATCCTCCTGTTTCAGGGTCCCAAGTAGCTTAGATTTTACAGGTACTCACCACCAAGACTGGCCAGTTCGTTCTTTTTAAAAATAAAAAGGCCAGTGAAGATAGCAAGCTGTATGGGATTGAAATTGCTTGCTGGAAGTGTGGACTGAATAGCCTAGAAGAAGATATCTCTTTTAGGTCATCAGAACAGCATTCGTAAAATCACTGTTAATGCTACTAAAGATATTATGCCTCACAAGAGCTAATGTAGCTGTTTAGAGAGGGGGCAGAGAGAAATAATCAAAAGTGTTAGAGACAAAAGATCTGGCTTCAGTGTGAATACCATCATTTATAATCTTTGTAATCATAGGCACATCATTTAATTTCATAAGCTTTTGAGTTCTTCACCTGTAAAATGTATATTATATATGATTGGTGGCAAAATAAAGGACTTTCAGATAATGCTACTATAAATATTGTCATTATGCAAATACCAATTTTGTTTCCAGGGAGTGGTTTATATATAGAAAAGCTGTAATTTTATTGAATGTACATTTTCTTTTGAGATAGGATCTTGCTGTGTTTGCCAGGCTGGCCTCTAGTTCATGATCTCCTGCCTCAGCCTTCCAAGTAGCTGGGATTACAGGTGCACATTACAGGTGCACACCACCATGCCCAGCTTCTTTTTTTTTTTTTTCTGTGGGTACCGGGGGTTTGACCTCAGGACCTCGCGCACCAACAGGCACCCGTGCCGCTGAGCGATATCACCGGCCCCTTTTTCGTATGTGGGATCCGGGAGTCGAACTCAGGCCCTCGCGCTTGCAAGGCAGGTGCTTACGCCGCTGAGCCATCTCACCGGCCCCCAGCTTCTTTAATAAGTAGCATAGTACTTATCCAGTTGTTCAGAGCAAAAGTCCTAACTATGTTTCCTTCTTTCTACTGCCATCCATCCAGGCACCATGGACTACGAAGTCTACTTAGTTGATATTTCTCAAATACATCTACTTCTCACCATGCCAACCACCACTATTAAACTGAGGCCCACAATATCTTCCACCTGAATTATTACTCAGACATCCTTACAGATCTTACATTGTCCATGAATAGTTTCCATAGTATGGCCAGAATGATCATTCGAAGGTGCTCCAGATTACATTTTCTTCTGTAAATCCCATAATGGATTATTAGTCTATTTTATTTTTTATTTTTTGTGGGTACGGGGGTCGACCTCAGGACCTCATGTGCCAGCAGGCGCCTGTGCCGCTGAGGGATATCACCGGCCCTTTTTCTGTATGTGGGTTCCGGGAGTCGAACTTGGGCCCTCGCGCTTGCCAGGCAGGCACTTACGCCGCTGAGCCATCTCACCGGCCCTGGATTATTAGTCTATTTAGGCAAATGTTCAACTCTCTCACTTCACTTTAAGGCCCTCACCTTCCGAACCCCGTGTGTTACTACCTATTGTGCTTGCACGCCGTGCACAGCCTACCAGAATTACTTTAAAATCTATGAAAGTGCTGTTTTCTTTCCCCTTTCCTGGAATATATTTTTAGGAATTTCAGATCTCACAAAGCCAACTGCTAGCCTACCTTGAATCCCAGAGACTAGTGAGGTTAGTGGATTGTTCATTCCTTATATATCTCCTTAGCACTATAGTTTTATTCATTTTACATTATACTTGCCTGTATCGTTAACTGCTTTCCTAGTTTGAGCTCAATCTCCACAACGCAAAGACTTTTTGTCTCCTGTGCTTCACAACTATGTTTTATTATTTGAAAGGTTTACTACATAGTTCTGAAAAAAACTCTTTCCCTGTAGTGGTAATAGTGAGCTGCCATTCAGGCATGACTAGGAGAGTATTCTGACTTAAATCACACACGACCAAAAAATAAATTCCAGCTCCAAATTGTAAGGAGAGAAACACACTTTCCCACTCCTATGTAGATGCTCAAATTATATGCTAATATTGTAAGAAAATCTCTATAGATGTAGTCATGTTCTTCACAATAATTATTTTATTTCCTTTCTATGTATTTGGCAGACTCTATACTTATTAATATGTTATGTTTCAGAAGTCTCTGTGGTGCTCATTATCTTTTTCTCAAATATATAATACCTGAAGCCCTTGAAAATACATAGCCACCTGTGAATCTTTCTCCTAAGTCTTGTTCTTACAGTTATGAACTGAATATATTATGTGTTGAAGCTCCAGATTCATATGCTGAAGCCTCTAAGTATATTTGGAAGAGGGGTCTTTGGGAGGCGAGTGAGGTTCAAATGAGTCTATACAGATGGGGACGCTATGATGGGGTTTGTGTGACTATTAAGAGGGTGAAGAGAAACCTGAGCTCTCTGTCTCCCTACTTTATGAGGACACAGCAAGAAACCAGCAATTTATAAATCAGGAAAGGAGCCCACACCATGGAACTGATTAATTGGCACATTGATCTTAGAATTGCCAGCCTCCAAAACAATAAGAAATAAATTTATGTTTTTTTTTTTTTTTTTTGTGGGTACCGGGGGGTCGACCTCAGGACCTCGCGCGCCAGCAGGCGCCTGTGCCGCTGAGCGATATCACCGGCCCCTTTTTCGTATGTGGGATCCGGGAGTCGAACTCGGGCCCTCGCGCTTGCCGGGCAGGCGCTTAAGCCGCTGAGCCATCTCACCGGCCCAAATTTGTGTTGTTTAAATCACTCAGTCCATGGGATTTTATTATGGCAGCATATGCTGCCTACGATACTTAATAAATAATTTTCAGTCATTATTGTATTAATCAAATTGGGATACAAAAACTAAATAGTTATGAACAGAAAGCCAGTGTGAACCACGGGTATTTACAAAGTTAAAAATCATTTAAAAGAAAACAAAAGAACTAAACAAACAACAACAACAACCACAAAAAACCCCAAAGCTAAGACAGTAGAGGAGCAAATCGCCAATTTAAGTAACCATTCATTCAAAATGTCTGTGCCAGCTCTTTACAAAGGGCAAAAGAAAACTGCTTGTAAGAAAATGTTTCTTGACTGGAACACAATCATGCTCCAGGCCTTTTCTTCTGTTTTTCACTTCACCAAATCCCTGTTTTCAGGAATCTAGCAACATACCTGCTCAGAAGAAATCTACACAATATGATCACTCTTGTTTTGTGTCCCAGGACAGTACATGTTTTACCATCAGTTCCATGACAATACTTTCCCGCTGTTGGTGATCTATGGGGGGATAATAACTTCTTGCTTTCAGTATTGCCAAAGATGATTCTCAAACGGTTTAACTTTGAAAATGCAATGGATCTTTTGATATTGCATACTTTGAAGAAACTTGGGACTCAACTCACCTGAGCATGTGGATCATCTATCCTCAAGTGGATCCTCTTATCCTGAGCTTGAAGGGGTGTATTGCTTCAGTAGACACCATGAAATGAACATCAGCTTCACAAGAGAACCAGTGTCATTGTATGCAAGACAATAGCAATACAGTGGTGTTAGTGCGGTCAGACTACCCATAGTCTCCAGGTAATTTTAAGATTTGAAAGTCAAGGGATGGATCAGAAGGCTCATAAGTGGAAAGAAAACTGAATTGAGAGTTAAGAGGCTTGGATGTCAGGTGAAATTTCCTCTAGCTGTGATTTCTTCAAAATCATGAATAATTCATGTAAAAGTTTCCTCTCTCACAAAAGTCATTCCATATGTAAAAAGAAGTCAAATAAAGTAAGTCAATACATACTGAGTAATTAAAAACTTTTAATTGATGCAACTGAGGCAGGGCTGGAATCTGAGAGACTTGGATTCCTTGTTGGTTACTGGATAACATGCTTACTTTAGTCAAATAAGCACCCTTCCTGCTCCACACCTTGTAGTCTCTTTGTTGAAAATACCTTGTGAGTTAATTAAAAAACAGTAATATTTATATTATAGTTGAGGTCAAAGGAGATTGTGCAGAATCACTGCTTATATATATCAACCTTGTGCTTACACTGATGTTCTAGTTACCGTAGATAATGCACAATATTAAGTGTAATATACAGCTACCATTTAGTGGAAAAATGATATAAAAGCAGTAGACCCTGATAGTGCTCTACCTACACCCTTTCCCCTACTACTTCAGTGTTGTCAGCCCATCTTCTAACTTCCAGCCCTGTGTGTCTTTCAGAACCTTCTCTCTTGCTGCAAAAGTCCAGTTTGTTGTCATCGCTGGGCCACCTGAGAAGGCTCCGAGGCAGGCATGTTAACACACCATATGCTCCACAGGCACCTTTCAAAGAACTACTGACTGGAGTTAGTGTATAAACATCCCAGTTACCTTGCTATCAAGAGAAACTCTCAGGCACATGTTTTACCCTAACTCTCAATTTCTCTAGAGACACTAACCTTCAGCTGTGTACTCTTCTCTTTCTCGCTCCCCCTCTCCCTTGCTAGTACTTCCTGCACCTTTCAAGTAAAGTACTTCTGCCTTTGAATTCTGGTCTCAGGATTTTTTTTTTTTTTCTGCTAGGAAAACCTAAATTAAGAAAGCAAACATTGTCTGTCATATTTCAAGTCATATCATTAGGTATGCTGTGAGAATCCTCTTCCTCTGTGTTGGGAAGAGGCAGAAGTCCCCTCTGTTCCCACCACTGTGGGAGGGTGGGAGGGTGTTCGTGCAGTGATAGGAAGGTTTTCTTTCTAAAACCCTAGGTTACTCACAAGGATGACCTTCTTTCTCTTAGTCTTCTCTTTCAGACATTGTGGAGAGGCTGGAGTCTTGGTGGTTGTTAGGACAGTTTCGAAGCGATACTTCTGAGTGTTTTCTACACTGAGGTAGGTGGCATAGCCTTCGGTGGTTCTTTCACTTAGAAGGTGGAACCCCTAGCTAGGCAACAGGAAATTTCCATTTGGCCTCCTCGAATTGGTTTTGGGATTAGATTCTGTACAGCACCAACTTGAGCGGTTCTCAGAAAAGTTCATAGGGAATAGTAAGAACTTACTGAGACAGGGGCATCGCTCTCAAGACAACAGCAAGCTAGGACATCTGGGGAATGGAAACCTAGGCGTGAGACTGGGCTGCATTCTCACTGTTTGCCCAACAGAGGAGTAAAACAGCTGCTGCCTGCTGGGTGGAGAACTGACTTCTTTCAAACTCACTGTGGGGAGGAGAACTGTGGGAGCCTGGGTCTCACATTAAGTATTTTCCTGATCTACAAGGAAATGACATAGTGGGGGGAGCTGGGAGGAATCTAATAGTACTGCATGTGAGAAGACACTGAGCTTTAAAATAGTTCATATGCCTGCTGTGCGAAGTGTGTTTCACAGCCTTTGTTTAATGCCACCACTGTTATCACTTGTGGCATCGTGCACATTAATTTTTAATTTATAAATTGAAAAGCAGTGCTAGATGCCAACAGTGACAGAAAGTATGACTGGTTTTTAAAAACCTGAGCAGTAAAAAATCTTTTTTATAAAAAAATTCAAAATGACTGAACTTGAAATCTACCATCTGATGGCTGTTAAAGCCATATGTTGGCTCTTCAGAACTTTCTCCAAGACTTATGGTGATGTCAGTGCTTGTCTTCTTCATTGCTCATCTCTTCCCTCTGAGGGCCATCCACTGTCCTTAATGACAAGGCAGCAGCTGACTGGCAGGGTTAGGACAGCTTTTGTTCTGTCCGGAATAAGAAGAAACTGCCTTACATAAAATGACTCTTTGCCTTCTACACTTTCTTGCTGCCATAGATAATCTTAAATTTCATAAAGCATTTTGAAGGAGATTATATAGAAAGTATTGTTCAGCAATAGGCCATCTCTCTAATTATTTTTACTTTTATTTTATAGAAAGACATCACATTGCCTAGACTGGTGGCACACTGGGTGTTTATTTCATAAGGACATTTTGCTAAATCTTCTAGCACCATGGAACCTTGTTATTTAATTTTTATTTCAGTCTATAAGTTTCTTTTTGAGTTAAATATGTTTCTCGTATACAGTATATTGTTGGATCTTGTTTCTTGATCCATTCTGCCAATCTGTTTCTTTTGATTGGTGAATCGAGGCCATTTACATTGATGGCTATAACTGCTATGTATTGGCTTATCTCCATCATGTTATTTTCCCGCTGTTGGTTCCCTGCTTTTTCCCTCTGTTTAATTGCTTGCCCTGCCTGGTGGTTTCTTTCTCTTTTTGTTCTTGGAATTGTGGTCATTTTTATCTCTGTCAAGAATATCTTTCAGTACTCTTTGTAGTGTTGGTTTGGTCGTCATGGATTTCTTCAGTTGTTCTTTGTCATGGAAGTATCTTATTTCTCCATTAATTTTGAAAGATAGTTTTGCAGGGTACATCAAACTGGTTTGGAAGTTGTTTTCTTTCAGGACTTGAAATACTTCACTCCAAGCTCTTCTTGATTTCTCTTGTTGAGAAGTCTGCCTTGATTCTGATGGGCTTTCCTTTATAGGTGATCTGTTTCTTTTCTCTAACAGTTTTTAATATTCTGTTCTTGTGCTGGATTTCTGAGATCTTGCTTATCATATGTCTGGGTGTAGATTTATTTTGGTCATGGCTAATTGGATTTCTATATGTCTCACTTTTGTGTATGTGAGATTATGTTCTCATGTTTGGGAAATTTTCTGCTATTATTTCTGCAAATAGTCCTTTTATGTCATTTGTGTTGACTCTTGTTTTTTCATTGACACCTATCAGTCTTATATTGTTTTTCTTTGTATCATCTTGCAGCTGTTGAACTGTTATTTCTTGATCCCTTGTTATTTTTAAGACATCTTTCCTTTTGCAATCACTAGCTGCAATCCTGTCTTCAAGGTCTGAAAGTCTATCTTCAATTTCATTCAAGCAGTTTTGCCAGCTTTCAGGGGAATTTCTAATTTCCTGGATATCTCTTTGAATCCATTTCATGCATTCTATTTCTTTCCTATATTGATTGTTCACAGTTTCCATCCTTTTCCTATCATCATCTATTTGTTTATCTATCTCTACTTTAGATTTGCTGAGCAATTCCTTTATGAACGCTGATATTTCTTTCTTTACCTGAGAGGTTATTTCTGATCTGATTTCCTCTATAGCCTCATGGATTTGTTTCTTTACTTCTGTTGCTATCATTTTAGAAATGCCAGGGTTTTTTTTTTTTTTCCTTTTCCTCTATCTTGTTGTCTCCTGGACTTGTTATGGATGGGCTGGAGGTCTCTGATTGCATCTTACTTCTGCATCTTGTCATTTTCTATTTCAAAAATTTTTACTTTGTTTTCTGTGTTGATCCTTGTAAGTTTTTGTAGTAGGCAGCTATATCACTAGTATCAAGTCCTCTCTAGGAAAAGTCTTCCTCAGGGATGTCTTCTGCGTGTAGGAGGTTTTTGGTTTGTGTCTGTTCCAAGATCCTACCTTCCCAGTTAAGTAACAATAAGATGTTGGTATCTGTTTGGCTCAGTCCCCAGTTCTTTGGTGCTGAGCTGTGGTGAGGTTATGACCCCAGAGCTTCCCAGTATTGTTATAGAAGGGAGAACAACTGATTACAGCAGATATGACATCCTAGCTAAAGAACTATAATTAGCAATAACAATAGCATCAAGCACAGTTTAGAAACTGACATAGTGTGGTAGCTATTGATTTTGTACCTTAGGGCTGGTGAGATGACTCAGTGGCATACGCGCCTGCCTGGCAAGTGTGAGGGCCCAAGTTCGACTCCCAGAACCTACATACGAAAAAAGGGCCGGTGATATTGCTCAGCAGCATGGGTGCCCGCTGGCGTGTGGGTCCTGAGGTCAACCCCCGGTACCCACAAAAAAAAAAAATTGTACCTTAAACCATAGGAGCAAAATCTACAATTACATAACAGAACCGATTGTAACTTGGGAGCTTGTATTCAAAGTGTTTCCCCTTGGTAGAGTGGTTTTATCCTGTGGTGGGGAGATTTAAGGATAGTGGATAAAACAAAGATAACTGAAAAGAAAGTGGAAGCAAGGCTGGAGGACAAAGGATGATCACACAAACTTTGGGAAACTAGAGGAGAGGGCAGAAGAGAAAGAATGAGGGAATAATCAAGGGATTATCTGAACTTGGTCTCTGGGTTTGGGGGTTAGGTGGGATTAGTTTTCTGTGGGTGGAGTTCTCCCCAGCCATTTAGAAAAGAGAGAGAGAAAAAAGAAAAGAAAAGAAATAAAAAAAAAAAAAACAAAATAACAAAACAAACAAAAAAAAAAACAACAAAAAAGAAGAGAGAGCAGGACAACCCCACCTGACTGCTTTTATTCTGTGTGTCTTTTTCCCTAAGCACAATGCTGGTTCACCTAACTTTCCACCTTTGGCTTGTATTGTTATTGTTGCTTTGGTCTTTTCACTCCCCTAGTCCCACCTGTCCATCCTGTGCTCCATAGTGTGAGCCTACTGTGTCGCTGGTGTTTCCCCTCGTCTCTGGGCTTTCCCAAGTGGTTCACCTCAGTGGTGGCAGCATCACGGGGAGGTGCCATTCTCTGGGCTATCAGGCGCAATTCATCTGGGTTGCAGTGGCAGCGATGGCAATGGGAGTGGCTGCCCTCCATGCTGTTCACCTGGGTCGTGGCGGTGGAGATGTAGTGGAACCTTGTTCTTGAAGCCTGTGTCCATCTGCCAAGATTCCAAAGGGACTGTTGTTCTTAGATTAAATGTCACCGTACAAGAATATTGATGTCATCTTGCTATCTGAATACTAAATCAGGATTATATTTCTTTATATAGGTCCACTTCTCCTCTACATTGCGAATAAGTTAAATATAAATGATGAAATTATACCTTATTACCCAATTGTATAATGGAAATAGTTGTGAGAAATTTATTGTTTTAATTACTATAAATCCAAAACTATTTATTGATTATAAATAAATAGGAAGTGCTTAAAATGCCAAAATAAAAAATATGGTTGCTATTTAAAAATTGAGAATCAGGAAAAAGAATTGTAAAATAGTTACTTATATAGGACAAGAAATGGGGTAGAAGGTAAACAAGTTTTCCGTACTGTAAAATTATTTGATGCTAAATTATACAGTGTCTTTATGGAAAGAAAGTGCTATAAAGAGAAGTCTGGAAGAAAACATTTAAGAAATTATATTTTTGATGTTTAATTAAAGTTACATAAAAATTTAAACCTGTTTAACTTAAAGATAATTGGTTGAGAAGTAGTAACTTTGTAATTGGCATAAATCTTTTACAAAAGTTAATATTATAAAGTTGGAAAATGCATGCCTGTTCCTTTATTGTTTTGGTTTAATTCTTATATCAATTCTGTAGTTATTGAATTTTATGTGATTGACTATATTGTGTGTTTGCTGTAGTTAAACTTCTGTATGTTGAAAATGAGGTGACTCATGGGATATCTTTGATTCTTCTTTGGCCCTGGGGAGAAGGCAGAAACAACTCTTACCAACAATAGTATATGAAACTTGCAGGCAGAATCTAAGTCATAATAGGCCTGGGAATCCCGCCAGAGGAGTACATCTAAAGTAGGTCCCTAGTGCAAGGCCTTCCAAGGTAACCATTGGGAGCCAAAGTCAAAATTTACACAGGACCAAAAAGTTAGAGAATACAAGTATAAAAGAGTGCCTGGGCAAATACTGGAAACAACAGGTCTAGACATTTTTTTTTTAACCTATGCTATTGCTGTCATATTTTGGGGTGGGCCTCTTTTATTTCAAAGACTGCAGATAGAATTGCTATTTCTTATTTCCCACCAAATATTCATTTGGAATTTACTTCTAGAAAACTTGGGTTTTGGTGCTTGCTGAAACAGTAGTCATTTCTGAAAAGCTGCTGTTCTGTATCATTTCTAATCAGCTGAGTCCTAGAGAAGTTCTCGGTATTGCCATGAATCTCATGCCTCATCACGGAAGGCCTTTCTTCATGTCCTTCATTTTGGAATATCATATGCATGTGGGTGATCATCATAGAAAGAGCTAACTGGACTTGCAAGATCATCTGCATATACATCCTCATATACTATTTCTGCCAGGATGGGATACCAAAATTAAGAGGAAAAGTAGCTATCTTTCCCCCTTGGATAGTCACCTTTGTGCTTGGCCTGGATGTGCTGGCTTGTGCGCTGAAGTTTCTATCGACAGTGAAAACTATTCCACAATTCTGTTAAATACTTAACAGCTGTCCATATTTTTGAGGAAAAGGAAAAAAATGGAAGGATGAAAACTTGCATCTTGTAACACAGAATGTTAAGTACAGGATTGGTATCCCATACTGACTTAGAAGCTGGGTCAATCGCATTCTACACAAAATAAATGTCAGAGAAAAAAATATTTGTTTTCCTGATGACATGTATTAGCTTGCCATATATGTCATATGCATGATAAATAGGATGCAAATGTGGAGGGCTTAAAAATAGCACTCAATAAAACCAGAATGCCAATTGGAGGGATAAGGTAAAGACAAAGTAATTGAGTAACTCACTGAGCAAAGACCTAAACTATGGGGCAGTGACTGAGGTAAACAGACCTAAATGACAGTTCTGAAATGGTTCTGATGAGTTTAAACTGCACACACATGTGTTTTTTAGGTTTAACTCAAGAAAGAATATCTGATAGAACTTGTTATTGCCACTGAGATTTGATAAAAGGGAAATTTATCAAATCTCCCTCTAGAAGATTTAAGTGCTAACAAAAACAATTAACAATGATGGATTCTATGTCTTGAGCACTAGGATAAGTATTTTAGATGTATTATTACATACAATAGGTTAAGTAATAATATTTCTACTATCACATTTAGAGATGAGGAAACTGAGGCACAAGCATGTTGCTGTACAGTTACTCCGTAAGTAGTGGCGCTGCATATGAAAGGATTCTTTATTTAAAGGATGGCCCGGAAATGGCACGGTGGAGGCTACAGGAACATTATGTCTGGCATTACTCTTTCATGCACCTGACAACAAATAAATAAATCAACACATTTCTCTTTCCACTGTTCTACATAGTCAAAAATGTCTATATTTTGCTCGTGTGTATTTCCATTAGCTTTTCAGTCTTGTCACCTTTAAAAATATTACATAGATGAATAAACAAAATGTCTCATTTTTTAAAAAGCGCTTTCCTCTCTCCAGCTGTCTGAGCGAGTGCTGGCTCCCATTAATAAAGTGAGATGGATTAGTTGAGATGTTATTGTCAAATGGCAAGTAATAGGGAGTGTTCTCTCTGTAAAATACTGAGATTCAATGTCTGTACCACTAGTAATGACTGATGACGTTCTTGGAAAAAATGACCTTTGTAAAATTGTAAGAATAATTAATGATTACTTCATATTCTGTTTACATGGCACTCCATTATTCATGACCTTTTCAATATCATCTGTATTTAACCAGACCCACTCAATTTTTAAAATGACATTGTTATGGTATTTGCATTAATTTTTTGACAAGTATGTATTGTCTTCTACATGCTACATGCTTTGCTAAATTCTATCCATAAATATTGTTATAATGAGATGACACAATCCTTACTATAATAAGTGTATTATAATTCTGCTGGAGGCAGAGATTAAACAGATAATTTGCCAAATAAATAGTTGCTTAATAATAATGATGACAGACTGTCAAAGCAAAGCACAAGGTTTTGAGATGTTAGAGACACTAATTCTAATATGAAGTATAGGGAGAGAAAGTAGGGGTGGTTAATGCATCTTTTTTAAAAAAGTGTTTTGAGACAGGATCTCATTATGTAGCTCAGACTGGCTTTGAACTTGTGGTGATCCTCCTGTCTCAGCCTCCCAAGTGCTGGGGTTACAGGTGTGTACCACCTCACTCAGCAATGCAGTCTTGTAAGCTATTAGTGGACTGGTATTCTGAGAGCAATGGAAAGTCATCAAGCAGAGAGATTGAACAAATTAACATTTCCAACAAGGGACTACTGAAATATCAAAGTCAACAGATTTTAGGGTCTTGCCTCAGTGTAGTATTTGCTGGAAAAATGAAGGACATGTAAGAAAGTTAGGTATGTTTCAAGAAGACCTGGTCAGTGATAACCTAATGAGATCTTGAGATCTAAAAGAGCAGGAAATCTGAGCAGAGAAAAGTGATTTTGATTTTTGATATGTCAAATTCCATATGACTTTAGAATATCCATAGGAACCCTTTACCTTTTATAATTAATCAAGGCCCGGTGTCCTGACTAGAGATGCAGAATTGGGAGTCATTTCCAGGACTTCTGTGCATAGTTTGCACTAGTGGGTAAGTTCTAGGAAAGGGGAAGATCTTTCAAGTTTTCACAAAGATAGCTTCCATTTACAAGCTATATGTCCACAGGACTTGTCCACCTAAATGTTTTGTAATTTTTGCATTCACACAGATACTGCATACTTTCACAGCAGATCTGATTCCTGAGAGTAATTTAAACCTGGAAATTGGATGAACTCTTGAGAAATAAGTATAGAGGAAAATAATTAGGAAGTCTGTATTCCCTGTCTGGAAAAACAAAATTCCATATTTGGTAAAGTGACTGGCCTGGTTTTCTTGTTTTTTAATTTCCACAGCCAAATTAGATCTTAATTAATGTGCTAGTGAATACACTTCTATCTATACTTTCTATCTTCTAGCTATCGTTTCTTCTATATAGTGCCAAATTTTAACTCACATGATGTGTTTTCCCTGTGTGGAGTGTGGCTTCTCTTTAAAGAGATCCTTGTTCTTAATAAAGACAGACTCATTTTCTAGAATGCCTTCATTAAGATACCACACTGGCATGCAAAAAACTGATTAATCAGTATACCATAGCTTGTATTTTGTGAAGAAAGTTTTATCAATCAAAATTAATTTATCTGAGACTTCAAAGCACATGTTTTTTTCAATACCCAAATAAAGCTGGATAGTTCTTCACAGAGTGACAGGATGTACTAATGATTTACTGCATTTATGTCATGCTTTGTGTTTTTCAAAATACTTTCAAACAAACATGGGCCCATGCCTTGATAATGATACTCAGAAACATATAGTGGCACTTAATAGCATTTATCATTTAAAATCTCATTTGAGAGCCGGTGAGATAGTTCAGCAACATAAGCACCTGCCTGGCAAGCATGAGGTCCTGAGTTCGACTCCTGGTACCCACATAAAGGAAAAAAAGGGCCGGTGATATCACTCAGCAGCACAAGCGCTTGCTGGCAAGTGCGAGACCCTGAGGTCAACTCCCGGTACCCACGTTAAAAAAAAAAACACCTCATTTGAAATCATTTAATATATTTTTTCTTAAATTCATTAATCACTATGTTCTACTAGAGCAAAAGTCAAACTATTTCATGGTGTCAGGATTACAGGGGTGATAAAAATCATCCACTGTCTAGACTGCTGGCTTGCTGTAAAGTTTGGTTGCAACCAATTACACCGTTAACCAAAAGGATCAAGAGTCAAGAAATTAGTTCAAGGTTGATTATTGCAGGGGCTCAGGAAAGGGTGGGGGAAACAGAAGCAGCTCTGCTCAGGAGAACACAGGAATCCCAGATGGAATGAACGCAAACAGGGAAAGAAGAAGAGGACGTTTGTCAGGAAGACAGCAAAATCTGCCTCAGGAACCTCCATGAAGATGAAACATAAGATATAGAGTGATTTCAGTACCAACCGGGAAACATGCTTTCGTTTTTTCCTGTTCACTGCTGCTCAGTCTCTGAACGGCTGTCTTACCCTCTTAGAAAAAACAGATTGCTTTAAGCTGTGGATGAGGCAGTGGTTATCTGATGGAGCTCTTTAGCATGAAGAGCCCTGCTCTGGCTCTGCTGTTGAGCTTATTCTCTCACAATTGTTTTCTCTTTGGCCACACAGGTGCTTATCATGGCTAGAAGGTACTTGAAGGATGTTTAGCCCAGTTTTCCAACTTTATTCTATGTGTTAGAAGAAATTTTGTGGAAAAAAGGGGGATATGTCATTAAGTAAGTTATCTACTATCAGAGCTAAATAGGTATCTTAGTGCAGGACTTATAATAGCTTTGAATATCTTGAATGTGCATCATGAATTTCCAAGAGAGGAAACATAGCATGTAGGGATTTTCAAAATTACCTGGTCGTGGATCCCATTTTCTTTTCCTACCAATTTTTCACAGAAGTGGTGATGAGAGTTTGGGGAGAAAGAATCAGTGAGATGATGGGAAGAGGTAAATCAGATGAAGTGATGGGTTTTAATAATTCCCAGTTGTATGTACTGAAGGAGGTTGCCTAATATGTACTGCAAATTTGCTCTTGTTGCTATAATTCAACTTTTCTCTGTCATTCTCAAAACTTCAGGAAAATTGTCTATACAAATGTGGTGTTTCAGAGAGTTATGGTAGAAATCAGTGAAAGCTCTGGATTCCATATCTGGAGATCAAAGCAATGAGGACTGGCAATGGTATATTTGAAAGCAGGAATGCTTATGGAGAAGACTACGAGAATGTAAGGATCCTGGAAGTTCACAGGCAAGAAATTGGGATTTGAAGCCAATTTTATCAGGAGCTCAATGATCAAATGGAATTCCAGGACATCAAGATGTATATCCATGTGCACTATGAACATCATCAGATATCAGCTGACATCTGGGGATATTACACACATATTACCATCATCCTGGCCAGAGGTAAGATGCATAAACAATAATTAGGAGAAATATACTAATAAACTAGGTTATCTAGCATTCATCAAAACCATTTCTTCTCCCTCTTGGATGCCAGACCACATTTCTTAGCCTGTCTTGCAGTTAGGTGTTACCACATGACCGAGTTCTTGCCCATGGAATGTAATCTAAAGTGATATAAACCACCTATTGACTGTGTTGATAAAAAGATTTCTTGTGCAATTCTGGTATTCTTTCTCCTTTGACCATTGTCATATAGCCAAGTTCTGTGACAATGAACATTGTTTGTAGAAGATGGGAATACCACAAAGAAAAAAACCAGACCATCCAAGGCACACTTAGAGGAAGCCTGCAAAATCAAGACAGCGTTATGTGGTTGATCTCAGTCTAATGGTTATTGATTTAGTGCTTCTTACCTCCAACTTCAATCTTTTACGTTATTTGGGTCTTTTAAACATTTTTCCACTGCCACCAAACATTGAGACCTTGTAAATAGAAGACAACTGAGGGACACTGAGCGAGGAAAGGCTTTTGCATTCATCCTGGTTCCAGTGTGTGTTTACTCTGCAGGCTTCTTCAGCTTCTGGCTCCTGCAGTGTATAGCAGTGAACAGTACTTGCTGCTTTCCTGGTTATTTTGTAACGTTTGCCCTTGGAGAAACATTTCCCTATGGGAAGTCATCCATGGCAGCCTAGAGGGCACATTTCTGTAAAGTTTTGCTGACTGTCTTACTTTTCTTATCACTGAAACACAGTACCCAACACCAACAACTTAAAGGAGGAGAAGTTTATTTGGCTCATGGTCACAGACCATGGTTAGACATTTCCAATAGAAAAATGACATGATGGAAAGGTCTGGTGGAGGAAAGCTGCTCACATCATGGCTGCCAGGAAGCAGAGAGAAAAAGGAAGAGCTGGGGAGGGAGGCATACTCTTCCAGGGCATCTCCTTAGTGACTCACGCCTTCTGACCAGGTCACACCTTCTAACAGCACATTCAGCTAAAGCACCCCCATGATTCAGTTACCTTCTGTTATGGCTTGTATCTAGATGTCCCCCAAAGTCTCATGTGGTCATAGGTGGGGAGTTTTGAAGGTGGCTGGATTAGGGGTGTGTGAATGTGGATTAAGGGTACAATCCTGGGATTAAGAGTGTGGATAATGAAAGCCCCATCCTGGGTATTGGTAGCACAAATCGATAGGCTTTTAGCCTGGATGGAATACAAAGGGACAGAAAGAAGGCAGGCTTGCTGCTGCTGCTTGCTGCTTGCTGCCTTCTGCTTTCCATGCCATGAATTGTTTTTCCTCTGTGATGCCCCTCTGCCATGCTTCCCTGCCTTGGAGCCTACAAACTACAGACTGAAACCTCTACAAACTGTGAGCTGAAATAAACCTTCCCTTCTTTAATATTGGATGTCAGGTATTTTGTCTCAGCAATGAGAAAAATAACTAAAGCACCTTTCAAAAGCCTTGTCCCTTGGCTCATGAGAGTTTTGGGGGTCATTCTATTTTTTATTAGTATGTGTTTGCAGTGCATAAGAAACAGATTCATCATGGGAGATTTATACATGTACATTATGCATCAGAATTCTTTTTTTATCCCTTTCCCCTCTCCTCCCTCCAATGCTTCTTGCTCTCCCTCTTTACAAAAGCTCTATTTTTATTTTTTCAATTCTTCTTTTCCTTTAAATCCCCTTTCTTTTCCTTCCCTCCCCACATCTCGTTTCCTTTTCTCTTTTGAGCAAGTTCTTCCTATTTTCTAATATCTATCCTCTATTTTGCTCATTACTTATACTTTGGGTTTCTCACACAAGAGAATGTGATATCTGAACTTGTGTGTTTGATTTATTTCATTTAAGATTATGGTCTCGAGGTGCATCCATTTACCTAAAAATGTCTCGAGTTTATCTTTCATTATGATAGAGTAGTAGTCCCTTGTATATAATCGGGGTACATTCTTGATCTAAACCTTAACATTCTGTTCTGACTCCCCAAAAACTCATACACATCTCTTTATGCAAAATGAATTTACTCTATTTCTAAGTCACCAAAGTCTTAATGGTTCCAACACTGCTGAAAAGTCCAAGTCCAAAGTCTCCTCTGAAACTCAAGGCAAACTCTTATCTGTGAGCCCCTGCAAAAATCCTAAAGAAAGTTAAACACTTCTAACATACAATGGCATAGGATAAACATTCCCATTCCAGTAGGGGGATGGAATGGAATGAGACCAAAGAAAGACTGAAACTCAGCAGAGCAAATACTAAGTTTTATAGCTCCATGTCCAGCACCCAGAACAAGTTGTGGCCAAACGTGAACTCTAAAGAGTTTGGGTGGTCCTGCCCCTATGGCATTGCTGACATCTCTAACTTTCTGGGATCTACACTGCACTTTTGGTTTTACTTTTGTGGCTCATGTACTGCCATCTCAGGAGAACACCACCTGGGCACACAACCCTTCTTGTGAAATCAGGGTAGAAGCCTACATCATACTACAATTCTTGCATTCTGAATGCCTATAAAACCAGCACCGTGTGGATGATGCCAAGACCTGTTGTCAGCTAAAGCCTGAGCTGGAACCCCTTAGATCAGGGTACAGAGCCTTTAAGTGTCTAGATGTCTGAGCAATGTGAGCCAAATCTCAGGAAACCAATGCTCGAGGTGGCCTATTTTTTTGTTTTTTTTTGAGCAGGGGGCCCAGGGGCTATCTTCTCAAATGAATTTACCGCTTTGCATCCTTGAGCCTGTGAGGAGTGGGGTCTTGTGAATTCCTGAAATGCCTTCAGAGCGTCTTTCCTATTCTTTTGACGCAGAGTACTTTGCTTTCTTTTAAAGCTAATCTTTTTAGCAACTAAGCTCTCCAAGGAACCAACTTTGCATGCACTTCCTATCTGGCAAAATTTAAAACTTTTCAAATAAGGTTTTTTGCACCTGATGTTCAGTATAAACCTGGCTAAAAGCCAGCAGGAGTATCCATTCTACAGCCTGAATGTTGGGCTGCCTTGAAATTTTCTCCACAAGATTAATTAGTCTGCCTGGCAAGTGCAACATCCTGAGTTTGATTCCCGGTACAAAAAACAAAGATCAAAACAAAAACAAAGATCAATTAGTCTGTCACCCTCAATCTCAGTCTCTGGAAAAAGTCTCAGGATATTAGCAAAATGAAGACAAATTTTCTGACAGAGGATAACACACATGGTCTCATTCCAAATGCCAGTGGAGTCTGTTTCCAACTGAAACCTCATGAACCTGGTCTTTATAATCTTCATTCTTTCAGCATTCTGGTTTTCTGAGCTCCAACCAGAATCTCCTATCAAGCTTGGCTCACAGCATTCTAAATCTTATCTAGCTGGCACCTCCAAACCTTTCAATCCCCTCCTGTGAATCAGTTGCAAAGTTTCTAAAGCACATGGTCAGATAGCAGTCATAGCAATTAGTACGTTGATCTACTATCAAAATATGTCTTCATCATTTTTTTCATTCCTGGGACACAATACCCAACACTTGCACATTGGTTGCAGGTCATAGATACCTAGCTCTAAGAGAAAAATGACATCATGGAAAGGTGTGTTGTAGGAAATCTGCTCACGTCATGGCTATCAGGAAGCAGAAAGCAAAAAGAGGAGCTGAGGAGGAAGATACACCTTTCAGGTCATGACCCCAGTGACCTGCCACTTCTAACAAGACCCACCTTCTAATGGCACATTCAGCTATAGCACCCCATAATTCAACCATTTTTCAAAAGCCCTACCTATAAATGCATGAAAGCTTTCATGGTCATTCTTGATCTAAACCATAACACTGAGAAAAAACCAAGTGATTTCTGTGCCACCTACTGAGCCATGCCATGCCTTGCTTCAGCAAGGTCTTGGTCACAGTCCTGAGCACCAGGAACTCTCGCGTGGTTGCTCCATCTCATTCTTAAGTGCATAAGCGCAGTGCTCACTCATGATAGCTGAAATTCCTGTAGTTTTTAGTGTTTCTGACAGCCTCTTATTATTCTAGTCCCTACTACACTTAATCATTGTTTACATTAAAATTTCCCTGTTCAAGTTACTATCTGATATTTTTTGCCTGGCTAGACTAGACTGATATGACTAAAAAATAGAATATTTGAGTTAGTAGATGGTTTTAAGTTTAGTCATTATTACATCTGATATTCCCTTAACTAATACACAAAAATTTAACAAAAAAAAACTTTTTTAAAGCAATTATAACATTTTAGAACTATTTGTTTTAAAACCTTTTTGGAAACAAGGCATATTTCCATTTATAACATGTCTGCATCTTCATGAAATTATGCTTGTAAGGAAATACATGCTTTTCTTTTTTAAGGGAAGAGGATTATTAGCATACTTTTTCATAGGTAGAATGTCCATAATCACTATCATTTCTTTAGTAGCTGCTAACGTGTTTTAATAGCTACAGAAATAATTTTACTTAATGCCATAGAAGTTCTAGCCTGAGTGGGAATTTATATTTTTGGGAGGCCTATTTGATATTCAAATCAATTTATTTTGCTAGATACTTCATTTTAGATTTATTCATAAATCAGCAGTTTATAAATACTTTTGCATATATGGAAAATCTAGAGGTAAATATTTGCATTACTAGCTTCATTCTTATAGCAATATGATCCTATATTTTTGTTTACAAAAGAATAGCTCACATTTTATTTCTTGTATATATCAAATAACAATGATTTACAGTAACTGAATATAGTTGTAAATATTTCTATTTAAATTTTCTAGTTTTAATGCTATCGGTTAGTAAATTTACATGAAAACAGTCTTCACAGAGCTATCAAGTGCTTTATGTTGACACATAAGATTAAAACTTCTCAATAAGATTAAACCCAGAATAAAAGACATTTTGGAAATTTAAGCCTGTATAAGTATTTCCAAACCCAAAAGTCATACAAATAAGTGGACACAAATGATTCTGCTAGAACACATGATTTTTACTCCTAAGTTATTTAAGTTATTTTTATACTGTGAAGCAGTTATTGATATTTCAGAGTCAAATGCATGAGCATGTTTTACATTTAAATATATTTTCCAAAAACAATGGTTTAAATTATGGAAATTGAACTTCTGACTTGTATTTATATTCTTAAATTATCAGCATGATATGATCTTTTTTCTTTTTTTTAACATGGGTACCAGGAGTCGAACTCAGGACTTCACGCTTGCCAGCAGGCACTTGTGCCACTGAGTGATATCACCGGCCCACGTTTTTTTCTTTTATGTGGGTACCAGGAGTCGAACTCAGGACCTCGCACTTGCCAGGCAGGCACTTATGCTGCTGAGCTATCTCACTGGCCCTTGAATATTTTTATGAATCATTTATTTGACTTCTTTACAATAGAAGCAGAAGTGTCTAATTACCATAAGATATTTTTGGGTTCTAGGAGTTTAATAGATCATTTAAAACTGTAGTTAATCAGACATATAGATAGATAGATATAGATAAATGATAGACAGATAGATAGATAGATATTTAGTACTACCTGATATTAAATGATACTGAAATGAAAATGAAATCCCTAGACTTGTCAAAAAGAGCATTAGCTGAGGTCTCTAACAAAACTAAATATGGTCTATAAATATCAACCCAGTTGCTTAAAGCAATTGTATCTATAATATTTTGATGTCTCACCTCTACAGTGAAAATCTGAGTTCGTACCTTAATGTGTGCACAAATTTAAAAAGTATGTTCTATATATACCAATGATTAATGAGTGCGTCAGACTACAGATATTTGGGTTCACATTCACTCTGAAGTGTAGTGGAAATGAATTTGTTTTCTAAGCAGCCTTTTAAGTAATTCTTGACATGGACCTACTTTTTGTTAAATCTTATTAAGTAGCTTTATTTTTATTAGTATTTATTTGTGTTATTATATGTATTATTTCATAATATGTATTATATTTATTAATACATATTTAATACATATTTAATAATATGTATTATTTTATCCTGGGGAACTGGTACAGATGCATATTGCATTGTGGTCACTCTTACTTCCCCTTTCCTTCTCCACTCTCCTGTCTCCACCCATCTGCAGATCTACTTCCCATCTCCAGAAAGTCTACCTCCCTGTTTCCTATCATGTACCTCTTATTTTGCTCTTTACATTATTTATATTTTGAGTTTTTCTTACAAGAGAAACTAATTTAGTTTTTGACCTCAAATGTTGATGATGTAAGAACTTATCCCAAGAGTCAGAGAAGCGTTGCTCTGTCATTTCTTATTTCTATCTTGTGCTTACATTATTAGTGTTGTTTTCAACCTACAGTTTCTTTGTTATGGTGTTATTTATTACATAAGCATAGTTTAGTATAATCTACTTATGTGGATTTATGTAAATTGCTGTAAACTGCACCCACCTAAGACAGTGGAGGAGCTGCTGTGACCGATTGGTGCTGTGAAATTCTGAGGACATCAGTACACTCCATGTGACTTACACTGAGGGGTCAGATGATAGCCCCAAAGCCAGTCCTGTGGACTATCAATGAAGATGCCTTTTTTATTTTTCTAGCTAGAAAATGAATGTCTGGTAATAATATTTTCTTCTGCAGCCCAGTTCATTCTTATGCCTCCTACTTTGGAGACCAGAGTTTAATATACGCATTAAAAGACAGTGTTTTCTCAAATGCTTTATATAAAAAATTGAAATCTTGCTTCTCTCTTTTTTTTTTTTGTAAAAAATAATCTTGCTCCTCTGGGGCTGTGTATGGAGGGGGACATAACAATAAAAAGTAAGCCTCTAATTTTGCAGTCCCATGTTACATTCTCTATGAATTAGACTACTACGAGCAACTCATATATATATGAATCACACAATATATGTTCTTTCGTGACTGGCTTATGTAATTTAGCATGTTTTCAAGGTTCATCCATGTTCTAGAATGTGTCAGATTTCCTTCTTTTTTAAGTCTAAAAATATTCTATTATATATTCCATATATTCATATATACCATACATACTATATACACATGTGTGTATATATCATATATACATATACACGGTAGATACACACACACACAACACACTTCATCATTTACCTGTTGATGGACACTTAAGCTGCTCCTACCTTTGATATATTGTGAATAAAGTTGCTGTGGACATGAGCACAAATCTCTTTTGAGTACCTGTTTTTAATTATTTTGTGTTTATGTGCAAAAGTGGAAGTGCTGTATAACATGCTAATTCTATTTTTCATTGGTGGATGAATTTAAGCAGCGTATTTTAACACTTCCAGTTAATTTAAGGATCATCTGAGCAAGTAACTGATCATTAATGACTTTAAGAAAGTTGGAAAGTTTTGAAGTGAGCAACTCTCTAATGGTGAAACTTACGGGTGAAAAGCACTTTACCTTCTGCAGGAGAGGTCCCAACCAGTTTCACACACAAACCGTGCTTCTCAAGAAGCATTCGTGAAGATCGAAACATGGATAGGATTGAAGTTGCCACTGTTTCTGTCAATACCACGTTGTTTTTAACCACCTCACTTTTTAACCACTGTATCTAGGACACGAACTGTCCACCCATCTCAGGGCTCCTCCTCACCCAAAATTATGGAGCCAATGCTATACTAGGTAGGAGTACTTTAAAATCACCAGGTCTGTAGTTGGCACATTATCAAGTCAGCCACTTAATTCACAGCCGTATTATTTGCCTGTTAAGCAGAGTGGATTGAAGTTTCAGATCATTATTCAACCCCATCAAACTGGCTTATGCAGCACAAATTCATTAACTTTAAGAAATAATAGCGTACAGGGAGCACACAGGCATACATAAAACAGCATCATGGAAGCTGCAGACTCCCAGATGCAGCTCTGCTGTCCAGGTACCAGGCTGTCCAGGCTGTCCAGCCTGTGTCCTCTGCTGTCCAGGCTGTGTTTCAGTCATGAGAGATGATAACTGGCGGGCATTTGAGTCACCAGCACAGCACAGCCTCAGGGCTTCCAGCCTTTCAATCCACTTTACTTTAGCATTGAGACAACGTGGGCCTAGCTTCCTTTTCTAATTCAGCTGTAGTCTATAATTTGGCTGTTTATACATTCAATAATCCTGACAAGTAGGTACAATAAACTGAGAGGCTTTTATTTCTAATCATATATTCTTTTAGTTGATATGGCAAGAAGTTCGAACAAGGGCCAAGCTTTGTTCAAGTGTCCCTGTAGTGAGAGGAGAGGAGTTAGAGTCCAGTGACTAACTCATTTTCTCCAGGATATTACACAGAGATGAACCTTTGATTTTTTCTGTGGTAAAGTGTATTTCATATACTATACTTCTAATCATTTTAGTTCATTTTCATGCATTTATAACCTAAAAGACATCTCAACTCCTGGAAGAATGGAATTAGATTTGTTTTCACCATTCTTCTCAAGAATTATATGTTGATTATTGAACCTCAGATTTGTGTTAAGTCCTGCATGTTGCCTGACTTTACATTTGTATCTACCCATCTACCTGCCTTCTTAATTTGATACAAGTTCTAGGAGATTCTTGGTTAAAGTATCTTTTCTAGGTTCAATTCCCCTAGCCTTCTCCAGATCCCCATTTTATGGAAATCCTCTCTGCTCTGGCCTGCATAGGTGGTGACGTTTGTTACTTGCCAGTAAAGCCCAGTTTTGTTTTCTACATTTCTTCCCATGTTTCAAAGTTAAAGCCTGAATTATCTTATTCCTCGTGTTGCTGGTTGGCTTAACTGTGGGCATGGGAACCCTTTCCGGATAATGAGAGGGAAGCTGGGAAATATTTTTCTTCTCAGGTCTAAAGTTTAGACTGTAGACCAAGGATGGTGTGTATAATCTCATTTAACCCTCAAAAGACCACCAGTTAAATAATGTTAGCTGCCTCTCTCACAGACAAGAAAACTGAGGTGCAAGAAGATAAATAATCATACCACTCAATAAATACATGTTGAAATGCATTGCAGAACTAATCTCCATAGATAATATAATATAATATAATATAGCAAATCTCATTGTTACATGAAAAAGCTAAAATGTATTTTTACAAGTTACTTTCTCAAGTTAGATGAAGCTGCACATTAAGATATTTCAGGTCGGGGCCGGTGAGATGGCTCAGCAGTGTACTTGCCTGCCTGGCAAGCGCGAGGGCCCGAGTTTGACTCCCGGAACACACATACGAAAAAAGGGCCGGTGATATCGCTCAGTGGCACGGGCGCCTGCTGGCGCACGAGGTCCTGAAGTCGACCCCCGGTACCCACCAAAAAAAAAAAATATATATATATTTCAGGTCCCCATAATAATATTAGATGATGTCACTATTTTTAATTATTGAACCCTATTCATATTGTCAGGTTTCAGGAAGTGATCATGTTATAGTCCCAACTTCTACCATATTTAGAGTGCCTTCCCTCAATAAATATTTGTTAACTTGATTAACTAAATGAAAAATAAATTTAGAAAATTTTGTTTTGCTTTTGCCTAAATACATCAGGCTATTTTACAGTTGAGTTCTTGAGCAAAATACAAAACATAAAATGAAACAAATGGGACTTAACCATTAAATGAAAATGGTCTGCATTAAAGAAATAAGACTGGGACTTTTAAATGGAACCATTTTCAATTCCTAAAAGCATTAGCTTGGTAAACAATATTTGTATTACTAATTTTAGCTGGTATTGTCTAAAATTTTATTTCTCTTGATCCCTTCTCCAATTCTCATTTTCCCTAGCCAATCTCCCTAAGGTTAGGGATGGGAACATTAACATTTGTGTACCATGTGTTCCGTAAGTTTTAAATCTAATTATATAAGTAAGCCACAAATTTATGTACAATTTTCTCCCATGTTGTAGCCTCAAAATTTGACAAACCAAGCATAAATGTGTTTAGAATGCTGTTTCCTTTTTACTTTTCTGTCTACATGATAAATTACAATGCTCAATTGCAATTTTGTACTAAAATTTCTTACTATGTTTGTAGAAGACCTACCAAATTTACTAATTTCCTGTGACACTTATAAAGACTTTATATATGAGGTTATGCTATAATCACTATTTTTTATAATTATTCTTTCCGTTTTGAAAAAACTGAATCAATATATTTTATATCTGATGAATTAAATAATCTACACATCTATTATACTTAAAATTCAACATAATAAGTTGAAATTTTTCTGTATTTAATGTTTGGTAATTTAGAATGTGTTCTCTAACCTCTAATTCATTTTTCGATTGGCTGCTGTCTCACATCTTGTGAATGATAAGGCATGCGCTTCAATTTAGCGTGTTTTGCTAAATTTTAAGAATGACATTCATTGAATGTTCTGTCACATTTCTTGGGGTTATCTACTCGAGTTTTTGGGTTTTTAAAGCCATATTGACTTTAAAACGGGAGGACTTTTGCAGCAGTTTCATGAAGAAATTGCATTCTGGGAGGTTTCCAGTGAATTTGCCAGTGGAGAAACTGCTTGTTATATTACAAAAATGTTGTTTATTCTCACTACAAAATCTCAAATTATTTTAAAGTTACTTTTAAAAGAACAAGGTAAAAATCTAAATCCAGTGCAAACAGGGAAGTAATTAGCTTTCTGTTCCAGCTAATGGCAATCTGACCATTTGTGCACAGCTGCAGAGTAATATCCTGCCCCATGGCTTGTGAGTTACAGTGAGGTGACCTATGGCTCTGGGCCATTGTGATGGAGAAGCAGTCTTGAGAATATCAAGGGCCTGATTCCAAATTCAAACACTCCTCTCCCATGTTTCTTTAACTACATATCCTCCGGGAAAAGATTCTTTCCATAAGTAAAACAGATTTGTCTTGTATTTGGTTTCCCTGTTCCGCCAGGGAATTGAGCTATGCCTTAATGCACTAATATGTAGTCCTATGAATATCAGAATCACTCTGGGCAAGTTTTGTGCATTAATTTAATAGTAAAACAGCATTCAAGTTAATTGCTTTCTATTGAGTTGGACTTGAACCACACACAGGCACAGAAAAGGTTGCATAGCAGATGTCATTTCAAGAGCCTGGGGAAAACCACTTTCCCAGGAAAGTGACACTACAATTACAAAGATGCACCCATCTGTTCAATGATATTTGTAATGTTTTGAAAGTGCATATGGATATAGAGTCAACAATTATATAATTAGATATCTCTGAGTGTAATAAACTGCTTTCGTCTGCACTAAATGCCAGTGGAGATATCATGTTACTTTTTTAATATGGGAAAGAAGGTGGCTCTGGGCACCTCTTAGGGAAATGGAATCATACAGGATGAAAGGGTGTAGAGAAAGGCTATTAGGAGGCAATATGACAATAATCATAAAAAGTGTGCATATTTCCAGAGTTTAAAAATACATTAACTTTTTTCAAATGTGTTTCAGATGTTTTTTAATGATGGAATTTAGAGTTGAAGTTTCCTCCTTTGCTTTCTCGTTGTGTTTCTTCCTCTCTCTGGAAGCAATGATCGTGATGTACTGTAGTCCCATACTCTTATGCATTCATTGCACACATATGTGCCTGAAACAACTGTGTAATGTATTATTTATTTTTTAAAAATTTACATAACTGCTTTTGACATACTGATATACTTTTATTAAACTTGTTTTTCACTGAATATGTTTTTTGGTCAAGCCCATTTTAACTGCTGTGTTATTTTCATTAGTTTGAATGCATCACAATGCAATGTATTTACTGTCATTCCCATGAACACTTTGATTACTTTCAAATTTTTACTATTTCATAAATATTGCTGTAATGAATATTCATGTCTCCTGTGCTACTGTGGGAAAGCCTAAGTGTTGCTAGTGTATCCGGTATGCCCACTGGCTACTTTGCTAGATATTGGCGTGTTGCTCTTTGTGGCAGCTGGGATTGTTTTACTGAGGGTTGCCAGCTTGGATAGATACAAACATAAAAATGTGAGTTTCTTTTTCTTAAATTAATGTTTATAACTCTGCTCTTTTGAATTTCCTTCTTTGCTGGGTAGTAGATTTTTAATAGCATTTTAAGTAGATCCTGTAACTTTGTGGTTGTTTTCAATGACTCTTACTTAGTTTATTCCAGTTAAACCTCAACCTCACACTCCGTGCAAAATTAACCCACTTTCTCATTAGAGTACAGAGATATGGCTCTAGGGACCTCTGGAGAAGGCAACAGGATTTGCCATTTCACTCGGCATGTAAGAGGCAAGGTGGTCAGGGCATGGTTTGCCTTTGTAAAACTTCCATCTCATCTCTTCCCCTAGATCTTCTCACATAAGAGCTTTTCTGCAGGACGCTGAAGGTTCTCTTCTCTCATAGGCGTTACGATTTAGGTCTAAAATGTCCCCCAAAAGTCTCATGTGTTCAAATATGGGGATTTCAGAGGGTGACTGTATCATCTATTCTAATCAGTGGATGAATCCTTCAATGAGGGCATTGCTGAATGTGCTGTCAGGAGGTGGGGCCTGGTTGAAAGCGGGTCATTGGGGGTCTGATCTGGAAGGCTCTATTTTTGTTCCTGGTCCTTCACATCTCTCTCTGCTTCTTGGATGCCAGAGGCTGAACAGCTTTCCTCTGCTGTGTCTTCTGCCATGGAGCCAGGTAACCATGGGCTGAACTCTCTGAAACTGTGAGCCAAAATGAATCTCTCCTCCTTTAAGTTAGAGATTCATCAGTAAAGGCAACATTACTGCTCACTGCCAGGACCTTGATTTAAGGCACGTTAGTTCACAGTGTATCCCTTTTGAATCAGTTATTTTTTTTTCCAGGTTTGTCATAGCTTGGTTCATGACTATCAAGTGTACATATGAATAATGTTGGTCATATTTAAGGATGATAGGTGTAGTGAGAGTACAGAGCAAAAAAATTGGTGATTATATAGTAAGAGGGAAAGAAGCAACAAAATCTTTGGTGTTTTGAACAATCTCTTGGACAAAAACTTCGGGGCCACAGTGTCTGGTGCTTCCAAGAAAATCTGCAAATGTAAATGTTCAGATTGGAAAGCGATTCTCTCAGATTTGGAAAGTTGCTGTGGACGTTATGAGGTTGACGCCTATGCTTCTCACATTTGACAGTAGTGAGTATAGAGACAGAACTTGTACTCATTCATTGCCAAAGTTGGCTTTAGAGAGCATGTGAGGCATATAAAACAAAAAACTTTGACTCAAAAATTCTGATTCATGATTCACTGGCACTTAGGATTTTGTTTAGGCACAACCTTAATCATCTTTCAGCTGAGTCATTTTCTAAACTTATTTTTAACAATTGATTTTCTAATAATAGTACATTAATCTTTTTGATGCCAAAACCATCGTTAATAAAATCTTTGTACGTGGTGCTCTGAGTAATCTATAATTCCATTGTAAATTGAATGATGTGTACATTTTGGTTCTTAACAAGAAAATTTGTGAAGACAAATATGAGTTTTTTTTTCTTTTTTCTAACAATAGATAAATGAATTATCCTGGCGTTTTTCTTCTGTTAAAAACTCACTCTGATATTCCTTCAGATGTGAATAAATAAGACAAGAAAGGTCACAGAACTAGTAAACAGTATGGTATTATATCCTAGAGAAACATTGTACGAAAAAGGAATTTATTTCATTTTTTTCGTTTCAAATGTGAGAGCATATTACCTATGCTTTTAAATGAATAGTGAAGCCTCAGCAATGTTTTTAGCAACCTGGGTAGATTTTCTGAGGCCTTCGGCCATGTTCCTAAATCAATTGTTGAAAGAGCCAGGTTTTTTTTTAGTGAAGGAAAAAAATCTCTTCATTAAAACAATGATTTATCTTCTTCATGCCTCATAGAAAAAGTATGGAATAAAACCTAGAAAACTAACATTTCTCAATGTCTCAGTGGCTCAGAGTTTTTTTTCCAAGTACTATAAATACTTTCAAATATGACAAGCTTATAAAAATTCTATTCAACTTGTAATTATTTAGTGATTCCCTGACGAAAGGTCCACTTCAGATTCATAATATCTTAACTATAATCTTAAATATAATATTGTATTTTTTCCAACATAATGCATTTTTTTCATAATGCATTTTATAAGAGTTCTTTATGAAAAAATCCACAACGTTGGATTTTTTTTTAAATTAATTCAAAATATTCTGTTTCTCCAATTGTTTCATAGTTGCCATGGCTTTAAAGAAACATAAAAGTGTACAAATCCCTTTTCTCAGTGGTCTGTGACTTTCAAAAACTCCAGCATTGCTGCTATAATGGATCTAGGGGTTCTCAGTCTGTCAGAGTTTCATTATTACTGCCAGGGTACAAAGCAAATGAAAGCTGTGTCCAAATTTATCTATAGACTCTTATCTACAACAGAATAAATACTGAATATTTATAGAAAGAAAATATGGGAAACTTGGAAAACAATTACTCTGGGACTGACTTCAGAATTCATGTTTTCTCTAATTTGTCTGTTTTAAAATTACAAAGTACAGTGCATATGTATTTGCTTCAGGAAAACTGTTCTGATTGCTCTCTTCTTGGACCCTCACTGTAGTGTAACTCCTATGTCACTTGAGTGTAAATCCATCACCTAAGGCAAAAAGCCATGTCATGCCTGTGCTTCTACTTCCACTCCCTGGTCAGTGCCTGCACCAGAGTGAGAGAAAAGGTGTGTGTAATAAATCAACCCCAAGTTTAAATACAGGAAGGATAGCATGATGATGACAAAGAGGACAATATTATCATTCATATATATATATATATACATGTATTAATATGTATATACATATATATATATGTATTAACTTCTTTAGATGTACTTGTTAATTGTCACTGTGCTCTTGCAACTATTTTCATTTTCTTCAATAGACCTACACTTTTCTACTAAAGTTCTCTTAAAAATAGAAAAAAATGAACAAAGGTTTCCTGACTCTGGAAACTTTGTCTGAAGGGATTTTCATAATTGGAATAGTTTTATGCTTTGTATTTTTAAATAATAGGAAATTTCTATTCTATTTTGCGTGTTTACTTTACTATAAACATTATATATAACATAATTTATCATTGTATATTTATTTGATTATAAACATGTTTTTTTCCCCAAAATCTTTAGTCATGGTAGATAATCTAGGCACATTCATTGTATTTCTCCTATGAATTTTTATATTTCCTCACTCTGGAAAACATGGCAATAATATATATCTCTTCAACAATAGGCCATTTGCAGAAACAAAGGTATTTTTCAACTGAAAGACTTGAATACATTCCTACATAACAAGTCTAAAATCTTAGGCTTTTGCTGAGTTTGAATTTGTTTGGAAATATGATTTTAAAATAAAATTAAAATGAGTTTTAATACATAACTTTAGATTATATTTATTAATTGAGCAATCAATATGAGGCTATTATCTTATTTGGAGGATATAGAAAGTATTAGAAATATGATAAAGCAGAGGGAAAACCAGAAGTACTGTTTCTATTTGTATTTATTGCATGATTCATTTGCTTTTTGCCCGTTCATTCTTCACATCACCAAGCATCCAAGAAGCTTCTGACTCACCGGGGAATACAGGCAAGAAAATGGCTTAGCACAGTGTAACAGTGTAGTCCTGGAACAGAAGCCAAAGTCAGGCTGTGGGAGTGGAGAATGGGGAAGACTTTCCACAAGGAGGAGTATTTGCATACAAGCAATTGGAGTAGAGGGATTTGAGTTTGGCATAAGAAAATCACCACAAATCTGCTAGTGAAGGTCTGCCAGGCTTGTTTATAGCAGCAAATAAAAGACAGGAAATTAGAAGTGTCTATCCTATGTGGTTCTGATGTAGAAAATGAAATGCTGGGGAGCTTGAGCAGCCCACAGCAGAATAGTCAAAGACAAGGTAAGTTGGACCTCTTTTCAGAAGCAGTTCTAGCTACCATATCTTAAACTTGTGTATTTAATTTTAAGAGGTATAAAACTTGGCTGGAAGAAATCAAAACCAAAAAATACCCGTGTATTGGCACAACCTGTAATGTTTCATGAAGATTTTGAAATAAATTGGCAGTTCATTACTATTTAATAGACATTATTGCTTACTGATGCTGTTGCTATGCCCAGTCTTATCCTGTGTGATACCCAGGGACCGCTTGAGTAGACTGTTCTGGGTAGGGCAAGCTTCAGGGAGACACCGTTGGCTCTTTCTAAGGGAGGACAGGAGGCCTGTAATAACCAAAGATAAACAGAAGTGGGATTGGTGAGTGGTGAGATTATAATGAATTAAATTACAAGAGCACATTTTATAAAATTTTTAGACAGTTAATTAAGAGTTTTTATACGTCTTGGTAAATGAGTAATGTTTTTATTTGACAAATAAATGAACAAGATAGGCAGGCTATATGTTTTATATGTTTTTTGGTCAATTAGTCTGATTTTTAATCTGTATATATTATTATTAACTTTATAAGATCTTATAAATAAACAAATCGGATGCTGGTAAAATAAGAGAGGAGTGGAGGGAAGAGGAAAAAGGAATTGAAATGTACCAGTTGAAATGTACCAATTTCCTGCAATGAAGGTAATCATTATGTACTGCAAATATATACTAATAAAAATAAAAAAAATAAATAAATAAAGGAGACGTGAAAATTAAAAAAAAATAAAAGTTAGCAGGGAACACTGTTATCCAGTTAGTAAGCAACAGAGACTGCATATGAATTACCTTTCTCTCCTGCTTTTTTCATTGAAATTGTTCCTTCTGAGACAGGATCGCTCTCACTCAGGGATCCACTAGCTTGTAGGGAATTTCTACCCTGGCTTGATTTTAATATGTATTTGTTTTACATTCTTGCTGAGTTTAAATTCAGGCATAAGTTTGTGAAATATGAAGGAAAGAGTGGTGAATATGGAAAATATTCTGTCTCCAGGAGCACCAGAACTTGCACAGAGAATGGTTACACAAACTAAAGGGGGAAAAGCAGTAGAACCTAATTCAGAAATTTATCCCTTGGTAAATCAGTAATGTATTAAAGAAAGTTTGTGTTTTAAATCTCTGTTATTGTTCCAAATAGGTAGGGCCAAAGCCTCCCTTGACAAAGCATTAAATAATAGAATTGCTGGGCATGCTAGCATACACTTGTAACCGTAGCACTTGGGAGGCTGAGGAAGGAAGATTACTGTGAGTATGAGGCCAGCCTGAACTACATAGAGAGACCCTGTCTCCAAAAAAAAAAAAAAAAAAAAAAAAAAAGAATTTATTTTAATCTCTTGGTTATATTCCAATATAACTCTTCTTTATTCCAAACCCACGGAATGAATTTTCCATATTTTCATTTATATGAACACACATATATACAGTTTGATATTTCTGTGAAAAACTACCATTTTATCCTTGAGTTAATGTGATTCTTGCAAATACAAGAAATGTTGCAATTATTGTGCTGCAATCACTGACAAATTGTCTTTTTCCATTAGTTTTTCAGGACTTGCTTTTGTAGGCTTCCGTAACCACTGAATTCAAGGACAGTGACTCCAAGGACAGTTAACAGCTGCAGTCTGAATGAGTTTGGCAGCCTTAACCCAGTAAGCATTGTGGATCTCAAGTGTTTCATCATGAAAGTTTCAGTTTACCTAGCAACCAATTGAAGAGGAAATTGTAGGAATTGCATGGTATATATTTGTATGGTAATGTATTTAATATTAATTAAAAACCGATCATGAATGATTTTTTTCTTAGTCTCTAATTTCTTTCCCGAGTGGTCCCATATATGTTTAATCCACTCTCATGAAATAAACTCTAATCATTAATTCAAGAAGCAACTGTTGAGAGAGAGCACGACAGATGCTATTCATTTGTAGTTTTGTTCTCATAAAAACTCAAGTTTAAAACATTTATGAAACTAATTTTTTAGGAAAATTAGATGTATTCATTTAGCCACTTATTTATGGAGTTCAGGAGGAAAAACCCATTGGAAAACCAATTTATCTTCTTGCTTTGCTCCTGATAAACTCCTTAGCAATTCATTCAGCTCGTGGCAGAATTCTGGCAGTCTGACCATAGCCAAAGTGTGAGTCCCCATCTTCTTGTTTTTAGCTCTTACTTTGCTGCTGCTCCCCCAAATCTCCCCTATGGTTTAAATAGAACTTGGATAATGGCGTGCTAGGCCCGAAAGCTTCCTCAGAAATTATTTGGACAACCATTGTGTGGCAAATGTGTCTGTGTAGTTCTAAAGTACTAAATCCAATTTGGAGGACTCCAAATGAAAATGCTCTTTCTGGTCCTGGCTGAGACTGTCTCTGATGAAAGCTCGCTCCAGAGGGGCATTATATTGGATGCTAGGTAACAATGCTTTTTACCAAATAAAACCATGCCTTCAACTCATTTGTTCAGTTTCTTTTAAAATTTAGGTTTGCTAGGCAAAGAATACAAAACTCCAATGCCTTATAACAATTAGGACAGTGATTCTAAAAAAGGTATTACTTGCTATAAGGATAATTTTGGAAGAAACATATAAACAAAATATATAATTGGTCAACTGATTTTTCATTCAATGTTGAGATTGGATAAGGGAAGCATTGGTTAACATGAAACAGGGAACTAGATGTGGCTAGGAAAGTGATATATTCACTAAAGAAGGATGTTGTTATGTTTTAGGATTTTCAAAGTAGATTTTCCTACAGAAACTTATATTAAATTTTATAGTCCAATGCCAAAGATAAATAAAATCCAAAGGGAAAGATAACATCTTCTTATTTCTCCAAGGAAAATGTAATATTTTCATCAACAAAACATGTTATCCCGGGCCGGTGAGACGGCTCAGCGGCTTAAGCGCCTGCCTTGCAAGCGCGAAGGCCTGAGTTCGACTCCCGGAACCCACATACAAAAAAGGGGCCGGTGATATCGCTCAGCGGCACGGGTGCCTGTTGGCGCGTGAGGTCCTGAGGTCGTCCCCCCGGTACCCACAAAAAAAAAAAAAAAAAAAAAAAAAAAAAAAAAAAAACATGTTATCCCTTTTCTTTTTCTTTTTTTTAATCCAAAATGTCTCTTTATAAATTAGACAGGACTACCTGTTTATTTCACAATAAGAGTTTAAAGCTTCAGTTGTTTTAACTTTAGGTGTGACTCTTCTTGGTGGTATCCTTTTCTTAATTTACCAATTTGAACAAAAAGATATTTCCCTCAAAGTCTGTGTGGCTCAGATTGGTAGCTATGGAAGGAGAATTTAAATAAGCCAGGGAAATATTTTTAGAAATTCTTCTCTTGTGGGGAAGTACTAGGGGTTAAACCCAGGGCCTTCATACTGAGTTATATCCCCAACTCTTTTTCTTTTTCTTTTTTTTTTAATGTGTGTACCGGGAGTCGATCTCAGGACCTCGCGCTTTCCAGGCAGGCGCTTATGCTGCTGAGCTATCTCACCGGCCCCTATCCCCAACTCTTTAAAAAAAATTTTTTTTTATTTTGAGACAGGGTCTTGCTAATTGGCTGAAATGCCCAGGCTGGGCTTGAAGTTGGGATCCTCCTGCTTCTGCAATGAACAACATGCGTGTCAAGAAGCAAATACCGAACCTATTTTGGACATAAGGAGTTGGAAAGCCTATTAACAACCTATGGTCTCAAGAAAATTTCAGTTTTTTTCTAATGCGCTATCTGAATGTAACACCCTATAATATTTCTAAAGCCATTTAAGGTGAAGCTGTCTAGAATTCCAGAAGAAATGGTGTGTTTATCCTGTTGGAGATTGCATCCTGCTTTCATGCTGAGAGCTGAGATCGAGACACCCCTCTCAGTTAAGAGGAAAACAATTCCCATGGTTAGGAAAGTAACATGGATGTGGTTCCTCTTCCTCTCCCTCCGCCTTTCCCCTCTGTTTTCCTTACTTTCCTGCCCTATTCCTGAAGTGAGATGTTTGGCAGTGCGCTCCGTAAGAAAAATAGAGTCCATATTCTTTCAACAGATTCTTTTCTAAGTGTTGTATTAGTTGGAGTTCCTAGCAGGAAAGAGACAAATTACAAAAAACAACTGAGAAAACATTGACAAAGTCTTTGTAAACAAAGGGACCCTTTACAAAAAATTACAAAGTGGGTAGGACTGAGGGAACCAATTAGGAGTAGTGAAACATCCAGGTGCTGGTGAAGCCTTTACCATCCTGAGGCCTACGGCACAAGGAAATGTAGTAGTTACTGGAATTCAGTGAGAATTGTAGCCCTGGATCTACAGTGCAGCTGAGGCCTTAGGTAGGGAAGGAGGCCATTGCTAAAACTTGGGCCTGGTCTCCTTCTACCCTCTTGTCTCCTACTGATGTCTCGGACTGACTGGACCAACTAGAAATGAGAATTTAATGGAGCTTGGTTGAAGCAGCTTTAAAGTTTACCTTCCAGGGCACAAAGTAGCACAGAGAAGAATGCAGAATTGATCCAGAAGGGCCAAGAATATCCAGCACACGTCTAGCACACACCAGGCAATGTATTAAACTTAGCGTCACTTTTCCTTGTTAATGTTACTATTTAGGGTGGTAGATTAGGGTGGTAGATTAGTCATAGAGAGAATAGATTCTGATTTCAGGAAAGAATTTGCAGATTTTTCCCTGATAGTTCCAACGTAACATTCGAGTATGTCTCAAAAGCACTCTTTTGTACAAACCCCTTGAAGAAGGGGTTTTCTTTGAGTTAAGATGATTCTAAAGATTAGACATCTCCAGCTGCAATTGGAAGGGTATGTAAAACAGAACTCTCTGTGTTACTGAGCATAAATAAGAGGACGGGCTGGCTGCACGCAAATATTTCCAAGGAAGGGATCCTTGCATTGGGTACAAAGTGCGCGTGTGTGTGTGTGTGCATGTGTTTAAATCATCATGTGATTTTATATGGCCTGTGCCACTCTCAGATTCTACATTTGCATAGATTCTAAAGGTTCCTTTCAACTTCTTTTTTTTTGGGGGGTATGGGGAATCGAACTCAGGACCTCGCACTTGCCAGGCAGGCACTGCACGGCTGAACTATATCCCCAGCCCCTCTTTCATCTTCTTAACTCTAATACTATTTTAATTTTCAAGCCTACGGTTTATATTCTTATGGAGCAGCTTTATTTTTCCTTTGATATTTTGACTCTCCATTCTTGAATAGCTGCATAATTTTTAGATGTGTAGTTTTATTTTTTTACCAAATTGATTGAATATTTGTTTACAGAGAAGCAGGATGCGTAGCAGCTAGACATATAGTCTGTAGAACCAGGCTGCTTGGGTTCAAATCTTGCCTTTATCACTCACCTGCTTTGTAAACAAGGACAAATTAGTTAACCTCTCTGTGCTCCAGTGCTCTCATTAGTGAAGAGCAGGAGTGGTAATTACCGAGGAGGTTGTCATGGGGATTTGATGCCTATAACACATTGGGATAGTGGCAGGCACTGAGTCAATATTGAATAAATACTTACTTTATTCGGCTACTATAGCATAGTGTATTCTCATTAACTATGTATAAGATGCTATTGTACTTAATCTGTTATCCACTTTTATGTCATACGATTCCACTTACTTAGTCCAATTTAACCTTGGAGTATTCCTTGTCAGGTAAATTTTTCAAAAGTTGATTATTTCTTCATAAAAATAAATCATATTGATTGTAAAAAACTAAACATTAAAGATATGATAAATGAAAGTCCTAGAGAAAGCTGTCATTAGCAGGTGAAATTGTTTGGATACGGTGTAAATTTGTCCACCAAAGGTTCAGGTCATGCGCAGTGTGGTGATGTTGTGAAGTAGCGGAACTTGAAGCCTACGTGAGGCGCTTAGGGGTAATGGTCTTGGAAGGGGCCAGGGTACTTCTGGTAGGATCCTGAGTTAAGACTTAAGAGAAGGTTGTTATAAAATAGCACGCCTGGCCCCATTCAGCTTTCTCCGGCTTCCTTCTGCACATGCAGTTGCTCCTTCTCACAGGTCTCTCAAAACTGTGACGCCATTTGCTACGAGGCCCTCACTGGAGCCAAGCTGATGACTGGTGCCATGCTCTTGGGGCTCTGGAACTGTGAGCTAAATAAACATTATCATAAATGTCACAAGTCGCAGGTATTTTTTTAATGTAACAAAATGGACTAATAGCAAGTTAGTATATTTTTCTTCATACTTTTTAATTATGTACATACACATGTATAACACATGTAAATATCTGTCTAGAGCTAGATATAAATAAAGGAATGAAATATTGATATTATATGTACTGGTTTTTGCCTATTTTCCACTCAAAATATGTATTTTACTGCTGTTATAAATCAGCAATATCTGCTTTGTTTGACCTAGGCCAAGGACTACGCAAAACACTTTGCATTTAGTAAATAATCAAGAAACTACTGAATGAATGAATCTCCTATTATTGGAACTTAGCTTTCAGATTTTATCATTATACATGGTAAACATCCTTCTTTGAACTTATGTGCACATTGCACTAAAAATTTAAGTAGGACTGTCTTAGAGATGAATTTCTGTGTTCAACAATATGGACTTTTTATAGGTAAATGGATGCAACTTGAGACTATACTCATAAGTGAAATAAATCAGACTCACATGAGTAAACATCATATGGTCTCCCTAGTGTAAGAAGCTGAAAGAGTAAATCAGATCCAAAATGTACAATAGATATTGGGAAATGGGAAGAAACTGTTCAAAAGGAAAGAGCAACTGGGATGGGGGAAAGGAGAAAAGAAGGAAGGGAAAAGGAAAAAAATATATATATGTATATATATTTATAGTATAACTATCTTAAGTATATATACATGCAAGACAGTTAAGATAGTTATACTATTAATTTCTATTAGTTCATTGAAAAGAAAGGTTTGTGCTTATGTTGTTTGATCAGTTTTTCATGCCTATATCTTGTAATCTGAGCAACTACTTTGAAGATAACAATATGCAATATATTAACCATTGTTATTCTCCTACTATCGTGTTTTGAAATTTCGTATCATTGTTTTTATTGTGTTCTTCTCTTTAAATAAAAAAATGCATTCCAGTTACTCTACAGAAAGTTTTTCAAGGCTTCTAATAGTGATTTTTTTTATTTTCTCCCTAATTTCATAGTAACTAAAAATAGTTTTCTGTTTGTCTAGCAAGCTATTTGTATAGTAAATAAATGTCAATTCTAGGATATGTTACTCTGTTTCAAGAGACTTCAACCATTTATCTACATTTCCATTATGTATTTTTAGGAATGTGAGTCATTAGTGCATCTTTAGTTGCTTTTAATATATTGAAATATTTAACATACTACTTTTTATTTCCTACTGTATGAGAAATAATTTAATTGTAATTCTTTTTTTTTTTTTTTTTTTGTGGGTACCGGGGGATCGACCTTAGGACCTCGCGCGCCAGCAGGCGCCCGTGCCACTGAGTGATATCACTGGCCCCTTTTTTGTATGTGGGATCCGGGAGTCGAACTCGGGCCCTCGCGCTTGCAAGGCAGGCGCTTAAACCGCTGAGCCATCTCACCGGCCCTAATTGTAATTCTTATTGTTCGTCTGTAGCATTTAATGAGGAAGAAATTCATTAATTCACTGCTCAATGCCGTAATGATTTCTTTGTTTATAGAAATAGCTTTCAGCTATTCTTTGTATCAAAGTACTTATATTAATAGCTATATACTACAGAGGTATATTCATAATTATAAATTTTGTGCTGGTTTTTAGATGTGAATCTCATTTGAAACACTAAAATCATTACACATTGATTTATAAGAACACTAAACTATGAGATCCTAATAGGTGTTTTTATTTCTAATAGGTTTTTTATTTCATAAGGCATTTTCAACTTGAGTGTCTAGGTTTCCCACCTCTTATATTATCAAAGCACTTTTAGATTTTGCAATCCTCAACACAGTAATTTAACAGTGATTTTTACTTTTAACATAAAAGTGATTTCTAGTTTATTATAAAAAAATTTTTATGGCATTTCTTGAGGTTACTTTAAGTGCAACTGAAATGATGGATGTGTAAACTAGCTTTAGACTTTTCTATTTGTTGTGTATGTGGAAAGTGCAATGTAAATTACAAATGCTGTTGAAATTCAGATACACAGCATTTCCTGCTCCCTCTTTGTCAGGTTGGACTGCCAAGCTATTGGAGACAAAGTTCATTAATGTATCTTTGAAAATCCACATTAATCTTAGCAAGCCAGAGTGCTATATAGCAGTTGCTGGACGGAAAAGATTACAGTTGCATCTATTCCTCTATTTGCTCATAGTTTACCAAATCTTATATTGTTAACATTTTAAATTAAAAATATAAAATTAAAAAATATAAAATTAAATATCATCTCCCAGCATAAATCAACAAAATATATTTAAAAGCACCTTTACAATGAATAAATAAAATTATCCTCAAAGGAAATTCTTAATTTGGGTTAATGTAACACTGGACATTTTTCTTTGTTTTGTTTTCACCTTGATCTTTTTATTATTCTTCTTATTATTCAACTTCTGCATTCATTTGAATTGGCAACAGAAGTCAAATTTCCCCAGCCATATTTTTCAATGAAGAAAAGCATTGAATGGTAGACTAAATATGTATAATTTTATAAACAGTTATGATTGGACATGTACTCAAGAAAGACTGAGATCTTATTATGTTCCAGAATTAGGAGAAGTCCAGAAATGAAATAAATTTCTTTCCACTAAGGAATTGAATGTGAGGGGGAAAAGATAATTATGATAACACGTAACGACTCATTTCCTGCATGTACACCTAAATTGTGACAGCAACGCAAGCAAGGAAAGAGCGTCTCTTCAGCATCAGATCTCAGATATTGAAGACAGAGGGAGTAATAAAGCTGCATAGCAGATGAGATCCTATTTCTGAAAGAACATGTATGATGCTGCGTTTTCTTCCCCTGAAGTTCCAGGGTAACCCTAAAAATATTAAGATACTAAGCAGTGGAATGATGTGATACAATTTCGCCATTTGGATATCACTCTGGCATAGGTGTCAAAGGTCAGAGAAGAGGAAAGAACAACACCGTGTAGCAATTCAGTCAAAGCTGACAAAGACTGAACTCATACAAACAGAATTTCAAGAGAATTAAGGGAGTAGCAAAATTAGGACTTAGTGATTAATTGGTTGAAGGAGGCCAGGGTGAGAAAGGACAGAAGAATGACACCGAAATTTCTCATTCGGGCAAATGGGTAAGTGGGATGAGCTATAGTGTCATCCAGGGAAAAGAGAAAGAGAGCAGATTAATAGGAATGGTGACAAGTTCAGGTTGAACACCCTGGCTTTGGGATACCAGCCATATATTTAGTGGAGATGTTGTAGGTAGTTCAGAACATGAATTTGGTAATCAAAAGGTAATTGGGGCAGGGTAAATTCTGGAGATATAGCTGTCATTGTAAATATGAAGATTTGGAGATAGAAATGATATTTTGGTTGTGATTGAAACTTTAAGTGGGGATGGAATGGCCAAGGAAGAGACACTAGAAGAAGACAAGGAGTGCTGAGAAGAATGCCAATACCTGAGAACTGGGTAAAGGAAAAGAAATCAGAAAATTAAGTTGTAAATTATTCCCTAATGAGATAGGAGAAATATTATAAGAAAACGATTTCATCAACTTAAAAGCCAATAACTGAAATTTATTGATTGAGTTGTATAGTTTGAAGGTGGTGACCAACTGGATGACAATGAGAAATTGTGAATTAGTGGGGGCTGGACACTGGGTAGACTGAACTATAGCAGTGATGTAGAGGAAATAACGAGAGAAAATGACATCTATTTAATATGTCTGTGCCATGTTGGAAGCTAAATGATCATAGGTTGTAATGTTACCAAACTGCAGGTTTTAAAGCTTTTTAAAAAGTAATCTTCATTATCCAAGCTTAGAAGTAAAGATATGTGGTTGACTGGAGTAGAAACTTGGTCATACTTTGTCATTTTTGCTTCAAAAAAGATGACTATAAGGAAGTTAAAGACATTGACGGGTTACATACTAAATAGAAGAAAACAGAAAACAGTAACCTAATATTGGAATAAATGACTCTTCCTTCCAGTTAGACTAGAACAGTGTGAAATCACATTACTCTAGTTCCACTCCTATGCCTCAGGTAGAAAAGCTGGTTTTTTTCTAATCGTATACATAGCCATTGGTAAGTGCTTACAGTCTCAGAAGGCAATGAGGAGGCACTCTCAGTGTGTCAAGGACACCCATGCAGATGACAACGTAAAGAATCCATGGTGTGCTTGCTGAATGACTGAAATATATTCTTTTTCTTTATTCTCTATGTTTTGTATTTTATCCAGAGAAGCAGAACCACTCAAAATGCAACTTAGGGACTTGGTACCCTACTATTAAACAGGAAGCCCCATCTGTTAAAACATAAATGTCAAGGCGAGCATGTCAAACATGTGCAGTGTGTGTAAAGAGGAGCCACCATTTATAAATTATAATACTCTGGGGCTTCTGTCAAAATATCACTCTCAGATTTAGCAGCAGACACAACTTTTAAATTCTCAGTATTTCATTATGAGAGGAAGAATGAAAGCTCCATGCAACATGACAATAACCAAATTCTGCATTCTGATTGATTGAAGTAACCCATAGAAAAATAAGTAAGTACCCAATAGATAATTTAAGGTTAACTGAATAACAGAAGGTAGCTGATAAATCATCATAGAAATAGCCATTTGAGCAGGACTAAATTAATAGGCTAGAAACAATCTCTCTGCTACATAAAGTAGACTGGCCAAATCTGAATCTGGATAAATATCGTCTTCATTTTTTCTTTGTAATATTCTTTGTCAGTGTGAATAAAATCCCTGATAACTTTCTTTGATTGAATATTCTGTTGTTACAAGCTCATTAAGCAACTCCAGAACAAAGGGAACATTCATCAATGGTTAAAAAATTACAGATACGTATCTCAGAGAAAAATGCATAGTAAATTGAGAGTCAAACAATTTAAAATTTTCATAACCATGATCTATGATATTCTGAATTGGTTATATAGACATGCATAGAAATAATATGATGCAGTACTTATAATTCTATTTGGAAGGTAATAAATTACAAATAATTTATCTATACATTTTTGTTCATCAAGATTAGGGCAAAAATAAATATGCCAAAACAGCAATAGTGGTTGTTCCCATAAATCTTAAACAGCTCAAGAGATGAAAAATTTTATAGGATAGCCTAAATTAGCAAAGAATTATAGGACCATAAAATAGATAAAATTTCGACTTAAAAACATAAAGCATGTGGGCTGCCATAGTTATATGTATGATATGCATTTGGAAACTTCAGCCATCTGAAAAGTAGGTAGAAATGAAGACGGTCCTAAACAGGAACCTAACAGAAGGCTCAAGAGTCAATGCCGTGAAGCTCAGGTACTGATTCCAGTTAAATGTGCGACTCTTTTACGTCATTGTGTAACTTTTTCCCAGGCAGCAGAAATATTAGCAGTAGTAAATATGAAATAAAAATATCTCTTGAAAAGGCACTACATTATAGTAGAAAAATAGAGATCAAAGCATAGATGGAATGGGGCAATGCTTAGGAATACTTTTTACAAATATATTCAGTAAGAATTTTTGAGATTTAAAGGATGTTTAGTACCAGAAGTGGGATCTGAAGCATGGCATTTTATGAGACCTAAGTTTGATCACTTACTGGCAACATTGTTTTATGGACAATAAGAGATTGATATCCCTTCATTTCCTTTTTATAAAATGATAATTTTATTACAGTTTGACATTTAATAGAAATGTGTCTTAAAATTTAACACTTAGCGTGTCAATTTAATATTAAGGTTTAATATTACAATCGATGTCATTTTGTGATGTGATTGTTACCACTGCCTAGGCACAAGGTTAGTTCCTGCTGTCATGACTGGACACATACAGCCTCTTAATGATTCAGTCAACCTACCGCATAAGGACCATTTAAGAAAGAGATATGCATTTTGGTTGTTTTCTGAAACTTTTCATTGGCATCTTCTTGTAAGCTCATGAAAGCCTTAGCATCAAAATATGAAAAATGAGTGCCAGTAGCTTGTAAAAAATTTCTTGAGACAGAAGGAGGGCGTCTTTTACAGAATGCCGCATCATTCATGGTTTTTGTGGCACAGATACATTGTGTGGGAAAACAGGTTCCTCTACTGCGCTGGCCTGAAAAGTAAAAATTGAAAAACTACTTTGGTCCTTTCACCTCATTTAAAAAAATACTCACAGGAGTAATCTCTCTCCTTTTATCCCTCTCTCTTAACTTACATATAAAATTTATGCCTAAATAAGTTTGAAAGAATTGTCAGTAATAAATCATGTTGATTTAATTGGTAGTTTTTTAGTGCCATATGAAATAGTGGTGCCTTACAATTAGTAGAATTTTATATTTAGTGAAATCCAATATTTGAAAGAATGGAGGAGATTACAGAAAAGTAACCATGATTTGCAAGACTGGAAAACAATGAAAATATACTTTGCATCTCTTTGTGAAAAGAGATGGTTGAAAGCTGCTTGAGGGAAAAGACATAAAGATAGGATCTAAATTTAGGTACATCTGTACGGAAGTGCCTACAGATCACAGTACTAGCCTACCCTACCCTTTATTTGCATGGTCACGTGCCTTGTTAACTGTTGCCAACATAGGCCTGGGGAGTGCAACTCAGTGGTTTATCACATGATTAGCATGTGTGAGGCCCTTTAATTTAATCCCCAGCAACTCCTTACCCCCTCAAAAATCGCTGCCGGCTGACATTAAAAAGAAAATAAAATGTCAGCATCAGTAGGTGCATCAGCACACTTAGTCAAGAAAACAGGGAAAGCAGGCCATTTTGTATTTATTTTTAGGACTTATTTATTAAAGGGAATGTATGAATTAAATCACTGTTGGTCTTTTAAGTGTTATAATATTTTCTTGACTGTATTATTACACAAATGCAATTCGGTTCAGCTTAAGAATATTAAAAAAATCAGTTAAATTTTATTCAAAGTAAATAACATCCATACTATAACACTTAATAAATTATAATGTAGTGTCTACACTCTGGAAGTACTATCTATAAAAATCTTTAATTTCTAGTATAATATGGTAGTATAAGTCTAGGCTACATTTTTAATTATCAAAGTATGTAAGTATATAGTATTTTCAATCAACTTTTAAAGCATAATAATCTTGGCTATTGTACCATGTCAGTATTTATAGAACCATCTCTCTTTTTAGAATGGCTGTTTTGTGTCCCATTGCATGACTATGCCACAACTTATCTAATTAATATTTTGTTAATGGATATAAAGGTGTCCAACTTCTTGTTCTCATAAACAATGATACAATAAACAATTTCTGCAGCTTCATTTTTGCACACACTTGTCTATTTTTCCTTAGAGTGTGTTTCTGCATATCAAATTGATATATCAAAATGTATGTATGCTCATTTTGGATTTTGTCCAGATAGGTTACATAAAATTTTGGCTAGTAATATATTGTAGAAGTAGAAATGATTTCATAGATTGGGTTGAAAATTATAAATTATAGTAGATTTAGTATGGAAGTTTTGTGGATTTAAGCATGGAGTTGAAATTGTCCTCCTTGAGTAGATATGTAGGAAATGGTTAGACGTTTCTTACTGTGATGATGTTGGCATTTTAGGTAGGACTGGTCTGTGCCCTTCAGGGATTTATCATCCTAGTGCCTACCTAGTAGGTGCTCTGCAGTCATTGTAACAAAGAAAAACACTTTCCCACATTTCTAAAGGTCTCCTAGGACACAGGAACCCAGTGACATGAGAATGTTGTTACAGGACGAGGCAGGTAGGGCAAAGAACTATTAAATTTAAATAGATGAGGCTCCATCTCACTCTTGGTATGCTTGCAGAGCAGAGCTATCCTGGATAACACATCCTGAGATTCTCAATGCTTAACTACAAAATTTTATTTAACCAACTAAGAATGCAAATAGGAATCCCCAAACTTGTAAAATATTGTAGGGCTGTTTTAAAATCTTTAGAATATAAATTTTTTTGTAGGAAATGAACTTGTTTTCTTTATTTGTGAAAGAATTTGTTAACTTTGATCCATTACAATATAAATTATGTATGGTTTTTTAAATCATTGCTTTAAATATTCAGAAAAGCCTAAGGTTATTCCCAGTTATAATTTTCCTCTTGTGACCCTGCACAAAGTAAACAGTGCTTTTGGCCAGTTTAAATGTGAATGTGACTCAGAGTCTCCTTCTACAGTATGAAAGTTCTTAGTCCACAAACAGAATAGTGGCCAGAAGTACATCTCTGAAATCAGACAGTCTTTGTTCCGATATTGTTAGATCTTTTATCTGACTTTCTATGTCTGAAACCGCAAGGAGAATTTAGAATGATGTCAAAGGATTGCTGTCAGTAATGAGACCTATGCTTGACGTCTGATACTCATTCTTTGTCATTGCTCTTTTACTTGTGGTGGCTTGGTAGTAGGTCAGCTGGAAATAGTGCTTCCCAGAACACCCTTCCTTGGGTCATGTGGATTAGGGCTCACTGGAAGGGGAGAGTGAAGCAGCAGCCCTGCTTGGGTCAGATGCTACTGCAGCTCACATGTGCTGTCTGGGCTCTGCCTGCTCCCTTGTTGGAGCGGGGCAGCAGCCTGGCTGGCAGCGTCTCCAGCTCCTGCTTTCCTAACTCCTGGGCTGAGTGCCCATTTGACTGCGAGGAAATGGAAATGTGTCCAATGCTTCTCTTGGTCAACTCATCATTGGAGTTGGAGGTTTGGAATCAATGAGGGACTGATGGTTCTGGTTCTCAGGAGAGGGTCAGGGGTTGCTTGCTTTCATAGTTCTAGTTTTTTCTTATCACATCCACCTTCCCTTCTGACTGCCAGCCCTGCTGACTACAGATCCAGCAACAAATTCAGTGGCGACTCATTTAGACTATTTAACAGCTTGTACAATCACACCAAGTCCAATTCCTATAATAAATTACTCGTAACTTTCCTCATATTCTGCTTCTCTCACCAATACCTTGTTTGTGTGATTTTGCTATTGTGATGGCTAAAAATATCAAACTCAAGACTTCTTTTACTTCATTTTGCATTAGAAACTCTGAATATCTTTCAGAATGTTCACTGGCCATTGACATATCATCAATAATTGGCCAATTTGTACCTGCCCAATTTTCTATTAGATTGTTCCTTTTGTATCTCTTTGTATGTTATAAATGAAAGATATCAGAATTTTGTAATATATGTCAGATGCTTTACATATGGTTTTTCCATAGAGTTAAAAAAATTTTTGTAATTAAACCTTCCAAATTATCTTACTTTATAAGTTCTAGCGTTAATATTGTGCCTTCTCCAACCAAAGAATAGAGAAATACTTGTATGTTTTTTTTTCTTTTGTGGCTGTATGTTTTTTTAATGTAGAGAAAATTTATCACCCAGTATTTGATATGCAATTGATGAGCAGGCACTGCTACTACTTGGATAAAAAGTTTAAATATTTTGATTAATATATATATTATTAGATGGACTTCTCTCATGGATGTACACATTTCTGTAAATGATAGATAAAAACTACACAACTATTGAAATCTTTACAAAAATAGAATAGCAAGTTTAGCAATCAGCAACAAAACTAAAAAAAAAATTATTCTTTGTATTTTACGTAGTCAGGTTTGAAAGGATATTAAAGACCACCTAATCTAAATTCTCAATCAAAAAGGAAATTTATATCCAAGCTTCATAGCCAAGACACCTATCATAAAAGACAGATTAACAAAAGAAAACAATAGAAATTTATTTAATATAAATTTTGTGTGACACAGAAGCATTCAGAAGTGAAGACTCAAAGCAAAAGGGAAGCTTGTGTATTTTTACACTGAGTGTAATGGAGAAGTAGATCGCCGTAGAGAAATGTGGTCAGATGGAGTGGATTTGATTTAATGGTAATCAACCGGGATTGACTTAGCAAGGACTATTTGCTCAGATTCTTTTTTGTGACCCTGAATCTTCAGAGTGGAGAACATTTATTTCTTCCAATTATGAGGAGGGATTCTCCTGCAGGAGGAATGTAGGGCCTCCGTTAGATGAAGGCCAGAGAATTGTTTTATAGCTACTCTAGGGAAGAAAGGTAAAGCTGGGAGGCCAGAGATACATTTCTGCTTTTGCTGCTATCTCAAATGCCAATGTGCCATACTTCGAGGTAGTGTGTTTTGAATCTCATCATTTGATATCTCATTTTAAACTATTTGTAAGAAATTCTTCTGTAATTTCTCTATTGGTTGTAGTTTTACTATCCCTACAAGAAATGTATAATATTGCCTTTCCTAATTTTTCTGTATAGCTAAATATTTGAAAACAGTTTTTTGTGGTCTTAATTTATGCCTTTTTTAGTTCTTCATTCATATCCACTCGTTAATTTATTCAACAGATATTTCTCAAGCACCTATTATATGCCAATGTTCTAGGTGTTGAGTATATTATAGTGAAAAACAAAAACCCTACCCTAGCAGAGCTTACATTCAAATAAAGAGTTCCTCATATTACATAACTTTTATTACCCTATTGAGATTTATACTTTGATCAATTTTCTTTTTAAATGATTTCACCTACAATAAACACAACATGATAAATACATGATGTGACCAATGTAGCTGTGATGATAAACCATGTGCTCTTTGTTTCTTTAGAAACATTTTCCATCAAAAGCAATTACATTCCACCAACTAAGTAAACTTCAAATACAGCATTGAAATTGGCTTACATTTGAAGCTACAGCATGAAAAAATGCCTGATTATTCTTCATATTATATAGAAGTTTGCCTAGGAAAAGAATGTGAAACCAGGGAGGTGGTTAACTATGGAAATTTTTATAATACTTTTTAACAAACCAGTTTGTAACAGAATTTGCCTCTACATCTCAGAGTACAAAGAGGATAATGCTATTCCTGGAGGGTACTAGTCAATTAGTTGTCTTATTACATTAAAATTGACCTCTTTCTTCTCTCTGCCCTATGCTCCATTTATTCAGCACCGTAGCTTTTGGGTTAGGATAACTTACACATAGTGCTGGGTGTGGTGGCACATGCCTGTAATCCCAGCACTGGGGAGGCTGAGGCAGGAGGATTGCTGTGAGTTCGAGTCCAGACTAGGCTACATAGTGAGTTCAAGTCTGTCTGTTCTACATAGTGAGACCCTATCTCCCGTAAATAAATAAATAAATACATAAATACATAAATAAATCACAGAGGTAGAATGGGAGTTATTGCTTCATCTATTTAAGATTAAAATAATAATTAAGAAATTATGAAATATGGTTTATATCTTCAATGATAGGTATGAATACATATTGATAGATAAATAGTGAGGTGGTTATACAAGGAATGAAACTTCCCACTCCACATTCCTACTAGGATTGTAATTGGATGTCGAATTGCACAATTTTTCTTACATTTTCTGTCTCCTTTTACCATATAAAACGTAAATTTTGAAAGTCTTTGTGTTACAGCGAGTTAAAATGAGAGGGCCACTGGATAAGAAAGTGGCTGCCTGCTGTCTATCTCTGAAGAGAGAAGTAGAGGGCAGTTAACTGTAATTGGCATTTCACTGATTTAGGCAATAGACTTCTGTAATAAGAAACTTCCCTGGGAAACAAACGAAAGCTCTCACACTTCTACACAGGTTCATGAAATGCTGATGGGATCTGCTCATATTTCTATGGAAATGCTGCATAATACAGGAGTCACTGTTTAGTATTCCATCAAGAGGCTGTTTTTCATCTCTTGAGCCAATAACTCCTTTAAATTCCTTCTGAAGTAGGTAAAAGATTTTTCCTCTATAAAGCTGAACAGGCAGCAGGTTTGTTTCATTGTGCAGTTATATAAATGACCATGCGACACAATGTATATTTTGGTTGCCAAAGCAGGTTAAGTTGTTCTGAAACCATTTAAATTTCTTTCCCAGGAAATAAAATTACATGTTCTTTTCTTGATAGATCATAGTAATGTTTTATAAAAAAGTCTTACAATATATTTAAAAATATGAGAGTAGGATGATCATTTTATTTTCCTTTATTTTGTAGTAAAATTATAGTGTTCAACCACTGATATATTGTACATTTTAGTTTTAATTTTTATAATGCTTACTACGTAAAAGATATCCATTTCACTCATCAGTCTTCATTCATTTAAAATTACTTATTGAACGTATAAAATTACTTATTGAACATGTACATGTCTAAGCTGTTATTAGACACCACAATATAGTGGAAATTTCAAATGTGAGATAAATAGGGTGGGACAGAAAAATTATGGAAGATTGTGAAATGCATGGGCGGCAGATGGAATGGTTAGTATATGGGCTGGAGAGCTAAATGGGCCAGATCATCCAGGTGACAAACTACGAATTACTGCTGCATCCCTAGGGCAGTAGGACACTCTTAAAAAGCTTAAGCAGGAGAATGACATGATGAGATCTGTATTTTAGAAAGATTACTTTGGGCTGCCATCCAGAAAATGGATTGTAAAGAAGCTGTTAAGTAGAGAGACTAATTAGAAGCTGTTTTAATAATTCAAGGAAAGATGATGTGCAGAATAGGGAAAGACAGCTGGTAGACAGGACTTCCCATTAGAGAATATATGTAGGGGCTGGAGTGAAGAGAATCTAAAATTCTTAGGATAATAACATTTAAGAGATGAACTGATGAGAAAGAACCCACAAAGAAGAATAGTAGAGGTGACCAGAGAGGGAGGAATAAAACCAGGACGCTGTTTTGGGGAGTGTGACAAATTGTTGCATTATACTATTTATATATCTGGGAAGAAAGATGTCTCAATTTTGGGGGGCTGAAAACACAGCAGTGGCTTTTTTTTAAAAACAAGAAAGTCAAAAGCATAGCATTCAATAAGTCATCATTATTATGTGGTCGATTGTCAACAGGCGATAGTAATTTGGGAAAGGAATTGGAGAAAATCTCCTTGATATGAGATTCTAGCAGAGAATTCTTGGGGTGTGTTGTCTCATTGCATGGGTAATGAAGCTGACCTATCAGCATCATCTTGCTGTTTCAGGTGTGCAGTGATGGTAAATGCAGAGCATGGGATCGTGCCAGAGACTCTGTAATTAATTACTACCTTACAGTTATCTTCAGACATTCATTAGCCACATGTAGACTCAGTGTTAACAGTCTATCATAATGTGTTTAGGTAGAAGGCTTCTAACTCTCAGCAGTTGTTTTCATCAGCTGACAGAGAGAGAGAGAGAGAGAGAGAGAGAGAGAGAGGGAGAGGGAGAGGGAGAGGGAGAGGGAGAGGGAAAGAGAGAGAGAGAAAGAACCATCAGCACTTCTGCTCTCCCAAATGTTCTTTTTACACAGCAGCAGCAAAACATGAAAAACAACTGCATTTCATGCAGAGCTGTATTTCAAAGAACACATTATCTTTATTATTTGGATAATAGTGTCTAATTGGTAAGAACAAATGCAGTTTTTACTGCCCTTGTCTTAGTTCAGGCTGGCTGGATTTCTGAGATGAGAATGTCAGCATAGTCAGCTTCTTGGGGAAGGTGTTTGTGCTTATCTTGGCTCGGCTGTGATCTCTTCTAGCTGTGTCTTTCTTCTCTCATGAGGACACAAGCCATCATGGGTCCCAGTCCTGCTTTCTCATCTAAACCTAATTACCTCCCTAACATTTCGCTTCCTAATACCATCCAAATGGAGGATGGTTATGGTTGCAGTTCATAGCAGTCACAATATCAAGAAATTCTTACAACAATTTTATGAAGCCAGTCTTTGCAGTGTCACCAGTTAACTAATAAAGGACCAAAGACCCCAAACTGGTTCAATTTATTTAGGTAAAAGGGGAAAACCTGGTCTCAAATGTAAGCCTTTGTATGCTCTAGTACTGGGTAATTTGACTTTTTCAGTAGTTTTAAAATGTCTATTGGTCTTTTGAGGCCAGAATCCTATCTATTAAAAAAGCCTAATCTGGAAGAGCTCCTATTTCCCTTTTATTTATTTATTTATTTATTTATTTATTTATTTTTGTGGGTACCAGGGGTTGACCTCAGGACCTTGTGCGCCAGCAGGCGCCCGTGCCGCTGAGCGATATCACCGGCCCTTTTTTCGTATGTGGGTTCTGGGAGTCGAACTCGGGCCCTCGCGTTTGTCAGGCCGGCGCTTATGCCACTGAGCCATCTCACCGGCCCCCCCATTTCCCTTTTAGATGCTCTGTTGTGCTTTCTCAGAATTTCTATGGTTTTCTACAAAGCTTATTTTAAACTATGTACAGACCATTGGGCTCCTTATTTAGATGAATTGAGCCTCTTGTACAGATAAGATAGAGAAAAGAAAACTTTAATTTATTGATGAATATTTTTACAGAATGATTTGTTTATTAAATACAGTTCAATGTTGTCTATAAATTGTTTGAAAAATGTATTTATGCCACAACTTTTAAAAAAAATTGTTTGGTACTAGGGATGGAACATAGGGCCATGAACATATTAGGCACTTTTTCTACCACTGGATAACATCCCTAGCCTCAGCCGTAAGTTTTTAAAGCTTTTAATTTTGAAATAATTTTAGATGAGCAGAAAAGTTGCAAAAATAGATCAAGAAGTTCCTATGTTCCTTTCACCTACCTTTCCTTAATGTTGACATCTTACATAACAAGATTAAGTACGTTATCTTGTTATATCCTGAAGAAGCACATCTATCAACACCAGGAAATTAACATTACTGCATTACAATTAAATAAAGACTTTAGTTTTTCACTAGCTTCATCCATTAACATACTTTTGTGTGCCATCATCCAACCCAGTGTCCCACATTGTACTTAGCCGTTAGGCCTCCACCATTTCCTCCAATTGCTTATAAATTCCTAGTCTTTCCTCAATTTGACATATTGATGAGTACTGGTTAGTTATTTTGTAGAATATTCCTTATTTTGTGAGTTTCTGATGTCATCTCATGGTTAAATTAGTGCTATATACTTTTAGCAAGAATAACACAGAAGTTACATTGTGCCCTTCTCAGTGAATCATATCAAGGAAACATACACCATTATGCTTCATTACTGGTGATGCTGACCTTGATTAGTTAGTTAGAGTGGTGTCTGCCAGGTATCTCCACTGCAAAGCTATTGATTTCTCTTCATAATTAATTAATAAATATCTTTGGTGAAAAAGACCTTGAGACTATGCAAATCAACTATTTCTCTGGAAACTTTCATTTGTTAGTTTTAGCATCCACTGGTAGGTCTTGTTGAAAACAGTTATTACTTTTGGTTATTTTGCATTCCCCTTATTCTTTCTACCTCTGTTAACCAGAATTCTGTATGGAAGAGGTGGCCTTTTCCCTGGTTGATTTATTTAGTTATTTATATTTATCAATATGAATCCACGGATATTAATTTTATTACATGTGTTATAATCTAATATCATTGCTATCTATTTTATTGCTCAAATTATTCCAGATTTGATCCTTAGGAGCTCTTAGGTTGGCTTCTGTGACCGTTTGATATGCCCTTCCCCCTGTGCCTTTCTGAGGCTTTCTTACTCCTGAAGTCAGAAGATACTTCAGGTTTATTTTGTGTTTTCCCTACTTCATTCCTGGAACCAACTACTTTTCTGTGGAGGCCTGGTTCCTTTTTTGAAGAATGACATTTAGAAACCAAAATTTGAGTGGTAGGTGTGTGTCACTGCTTCTAGACTCTCTCAGTATCCAAATCTTGGAAATACATGTATGTATACTAATTCATTCATATACATCATCTACATTTCTTTTAGTGCCTGTCTATTACACAAAAAATCTAATACAAGCTCATACTGATGCCTTAGTCCAAGGTTTACATTTGAATTGTTCATGTAAGCCATTGTGATGCAAATTCTAAAAATTAAAATTTCAAAATGGCCAGTTCAAAGCAGACTAGGGTCCAAGTAAAGAATCTGTGTCTTGTTTCTAGATTTTCTAGAAACCAGTTACATTGTGTTTATCTCTCATTTTCTGTACTGGACTGTACATAAGGAATGGAACCAAAACAGTGGCTTCAGATGGTAGGTCAGAGAAATAATGAGGAAGTGGTAATAGAAAGAATAACAACTCACTGAACCCACAAAGTCTATCCAGTGTACTATGTCTGTCTCATTTAATTAATCAGCTAGTTGGGTAGCCAATAAAAATCTGATTGTATTTCCCTTTTTCTTATCCATGTTTCTCCATTTTCCTTCATAGCCAGCCTCTTCTCTGCATCCAGTCTTTTCCCTTCCAAATGTTCCCCCACCTTGTGGCCAGAGCGATCTATCAGAATGAAATTGGGTTCTGTTTTTATTTATCCTTCAAATTTTCAGTGGCATTTTTTGTCTCCAAAAACTATGATCTAAGAACTTGACAATAGCAAACACGACCCTCCATGGTCTGAGTCTTTCCTCTCCACGTGTCATGTCTTATGTCCTTTCCCTCCCATATATTAAAGGATTGCTTCAGCTCATTTTCACTTCCTTGCCGACAACAGTCTTTCTCCCATCTCTTAGGTTCCCTGGTGCATTTGGATTGGGGCATTCTTGACAATTTCCTTCTAGCTAAGTCTCACCTAAATTTCAGGGATTGTTTCAGTGCCACACATCCATCTAACTTTTTTTATTTTAATTTTTATTTTAAAGAGAAAAATATAGAATAAAATTTCAAAATGACGTAATAGGAGGGTATCAATGGTTATTACATTGCATACTGTTATCTTTAAATTAGTTACTCAGGGTACAGGATATCAGCATTCAATCGTCCAAACAATATTAGCACAAAACTTTCTTTTCAGTTAACTAAGAAATTGGTAGTGTATCTATCTTAACTATCTTTTACATATATATATATATTTTTTTCTTTTCCCTTCCTTCTTTTCTCTATTCCCCCATCCCAGTTTCTCTTTCCTTTTGAACAGTTTCTTCCCATTTTACAAAATCTATTGCACATTTTGGGTCTTATTTACTCTTTCAGCTTCTCACACTAGGGCGACAATATGATGTTTGCACATGTGTGTCCGGTTTATTTCACTTATGAGTATGGTCTCAAGTTGCATCCATTTACCTATAAAAGTCTCCAGTTTATCCTTCTTTATGGCTGTGTAGTACTCCATTGTATAAAAATACCACATCTTTTTCATCCATTCCTCGGTTGATGGGCATTTGGGTTGTTTCCAAGACCTGGCTATTACAAATTGTGCTGCTATAAACATGGGTGCACATATATCACTGTTGTATGATGTTTTCAATTCTTCTGGGAAGATACCCAGAAGGGGAATAGCTGGGTCGAATGGGACCTCCAATCCTAGTTTTTTGAGGAAACTTCACACTGATTTCTACACTGGTTGTGCCAGTCTACACTCTCACCAACAGTGGAGAAGGGTTCCTTTTTCCCCACAGTCCCTCCAGCATTTGTTATTAGTTGATTTCTTGATAATAGCCATTCTTTCTGGGGTGAGATGGAATCTCAGTGTTGCTTTAATTTGCATCTCTCAAATGCCCAAAGATGTTGAACATTTTTTCATGTTTATTTGCCATTTGTATTTCTTCATCTGAGAAGTGTGTATTCATCTCAGATGCGCATTTTTGGATTGGGTCTTTAAATTTGGGAGGTCTGATTTTTTTGAGTTCTTTGTATGTTCTTGATAGTAATCTTTTGTCTGAGGAACAACTGGCAAACATTTTTTCCCACTTTGTGGGTTGTCTCTTCACTCTGTTGGTGGTTTCTCTTGCTGTGCAAAAGCTTTTTAATAAGTTGAAATACCAGTTGTTGATTCTTTGTGACAGTTCCTGTGCTATTGGGGCTTTATTCATAAAGTCTTTGCCTATACCAATGTCTTCAAGAGTTTTACCTATTTTCTCTTCCAGTATATTTAGTGTTTCTGTTTTAATATTTAGATCTTTGATCCATTTTGAATTTAGTTTAGCGCATGGTGAAAGATATGGGTCCAATTATAATCTTCAGCATGTGCAGAGCCAGTTTTTCCAGCACCATTTATTAAAGAAGCTATCTTTCTTCCAATGAATATGTTTGGCACCTTTGTCAAAGATAAGGTGGCTCAGTATGTCTGGAGTTGTTTCTGCATCTTCTAATCTGTTCCATTGATCTTCAGGTCTATGTTTTTTGCCAGTACCATGCTGTTTTTGCCACAGTAGCTTTATAGTATAATTTCAAGTCAGGGATTATGATGCCCCCTGACTTGCCTTTGTTGCCCAGAATTGCCTTTGCTATTCTGGCCATCTACCTTTTATGTGCGTGATACTTAGTATCTTGTCGATTTAATTAACACTTTATGAGTTCAATAAATTGTTATTCTTTCTGTTACCACTTCATCACTGTCTGATACCTAACACCTGAAGCCACTCTACTTTGCTTTAAAAGTTTTATTCCTCATTTAAAATTACTCTTGATAAAATTCTAATTGTTAACTTGTAAACACTTCTTAGTCCTTATCTTACTTGGAACCTAAAGAATATTTGATATTAGAGGTAATGCAGTATGTTTGCCACGTGGAGAGCCAGGATGGTGTTGTATGAGTGGTGGTCCTCAGCTGAGGGAACAGTACTGAGAAACAAGGCAAAAGAGGTAAACAAGAGCCATCTCTTACAGAAACCTGAAGGCCATGTTAAGGTTATCAAATCCTATTATTATTATTATTCAGATTATTATTCAGATGAAGAGCCATGTAAAAGATTTATATGAAAAAGGCTGAGTTTTAGGAACAATAATTTAGTTACAAGAATTAATGCTGAAATTTGAACAAGATTGGAGGACAAGTGAAAATTAAATGGGGCACAGCTGAAAGGAAGAGAAATTAGGTTGTTGCATAATCCTGGAGTAAGATCATGGTTTGTATAAATGAAGACAGCAAAAACACAGATAGAAGTTGATGTATTTAATAGAGAGTGTTGATAAAATCAATACAATTGGATAATGAATTTTAAGTGGAGAAATGAGTGATAAGAAGAAAATCAATTTTAGTTTCTTATACAGTGATCAAGAACTTACTAAAGCTTAGGGTGTGGGGAAGAGGAGTGGCCTTGAGAGAAGATGTTAATTTTTAAAGATGTTTGTGATGTCTGTGGACCATCTCAGTGGAGCTGCCTGTTTGACAGCTTCATGTGTCTAAAACTTGAGACACAAATGTCTTTTGGAGATTTAGATTTTGAAATCAGTAGCATGGGGAGATCCAGGATGTCTGCAGTGTGGGAAAGAATAGAGCACCTTCTCCTCCCTTCCTCATTTCTTCTTATTGAACAGAACCACCCCTTATTCATTCCACTCAGCTAGAAATGTGGAAATAATATTCAGCTGCATCCTTCCCTTTCCATCACCAATCCAGTGCGTGCTGAACCCTTCTCCTGCTTTCATCCTGCTTATTTATGTCATCACAGCCTTAGCTCGGGCTCTTCAAATTTTGCTCATGGACACTCATTATCATTCTTGCTCATCTTCAAGCTGTCAGCTTCTCTCTTCACAACCATCCATCTTATACATATTGTACCCCCAGAGTATGCATATTACTTATAATAAAAACTAAGATATTTTTGAAAAGTACAAAGTGCTAAAGAAATATAAATTGGTGCATTTTAAATGAGGTTGATATATCAATTCTGTTTAATAATAATTGGTAGGTAGGACTAATCAAAAATATTATTAATATTTGTTCCTTTTGTACTTAGTGCCATCTAGCATGGGTAGAAGGAAAATTACTGTTCAAAGCAACATGGGAAAAATAAATAATTGTTATTTGAGAGTGTCATATTGAAGGTGGTTTGGATAAGGGGATAAGAGCTGATGTCCTGAGGTTAGGGAAAGAAAAGAATAATGAAAGAGAGGACTTAGAGCAATTTTTAGTTTCACTCCACATTTCCGACATGACTGGTTAAAAGCCATAAAATTGCAATGATAGGAAGCTAAATTGTGTTCTCTTTAGTTGGGAGCCAAATGCAAGATAGTGGGGAACTTCTGTACATACCACTTTACCACTTGCCAGTCCCTGAAATAGCACAGGGAGTAGCCCTTTCATGAGAGCTAAAATAGCTGATGGTTTAAAGAATGGATGAAGCAATAAGTGTAGATTTTTCCAGATACTTAATAGAATAAAGAAAAAGCCAAAGAAGTGAAGATGAACTTCAAAATTATACAGCAGTTCTTTTCTGAGTTTGTTGAAAAAGAAGACCAAGAGAAGTAGGGACAAGGAAAAGATCTTAAATTATTAAATATTTTGTGATTAAAATTTTTTAGCCAACTTGAAATTATTTTGCTACTGAAATACTCCTTTCATTTCGAGAAATGCCCAGATGAGAGTTTTCTTTTCATACTGTCAGACAGAGCACACTTTGAGCACAGTAGAAGATATGCATTCAATTTGGTCTTTAAGTGGAACTTTGCTTAGAAAGATGGTGGGTTTGAGAGTGTTGAGGCCAGTATGTTCAGGTAGTAAAGCAACGAGTTTGGAATAAAGCAACAAGATGATAATAAAAGCAGTTCTTGTTCATTCGCTAGTCAATATATATTTCTTAAGGAATAAATATGCATCAGATACTGTTCTTGCTGGAAGGCTATAAGAGAGAATAAAACAAGACCCCCATCTTCAGTAACTTTATACTCTAGACCTAGAGATCAGCAATAAACAAGTAATACCAGGTAAAAAGGTAACAAATGAGTATGGTATCAGGTAGTGATAGGTGTCATAGTGAAAAAAATGAAATGAGGTGTGGAAATGAAGAGTAAACTAGTAGTTATTTTGGAAAGGAGTAGATATAACTCCCAATGAGATATCCAAAACCATTTATAAGTTTTTAAAGAATTTTTCTGCATATGTGGAGGGAATATCATGTGGTCTGTGATATTGTATATTATAATCTGTGTAAAATGAGATAACCTCTAATGTTCTTCTAAGATTTTTGATCACTAATTTTTCCAAGATCTTGTAGCTATATTACTTGACCTAAAAATAAGTTAAAAAATTTAAAGTTGTTTATTGTATCTTGGAACAGCCTGATAAAAAGTCTATGGAACTGCATAGTCCAATTGCTACATGGAATACGTCATTAATTTCTATTCCCTCAAGCAGGAAAGGCTTTAGCCCTAGAACTAAAATCAAAGGTACACCAGAGTGTTAAAGGCCTGAGACAGGAAAGACTGTTGTTTCCATATTGGCTCCTTCAGGATGAGGGGAGGCTTAGCAGAGTCCTAACTTCAACAGTCATGGTCAGCTTGGTTATATTTTGCAACACTTTACATTTATGCTGATTTAATAGCTATACTAGGGAAGGCTTTTAGTGTTCAATAAAAGCTGTTAATTTCCCTTTTAAAGAATGGGATTAGGCCCTATAGTTGGTGATGCTCAATAGAAAGATTATGCAAGCCTTACATACAATCTAAAATTCTAGTAGCCTTGTTTAAAGAAGAAAAAAATGGTTAAAGTTAATTTTAATAACATTTTATTTAAGCTAGTATATCCAAAATATTATCATTTCAATATGAAAGCAATATTAAAATTATTGGGTTTTTTTTTCTTTATGTGGGTACCAGGAGTCGAACTCAGGACCTCACGCTTGCCAGGCAGGTGTTTATGCTGCTGAACTATATCACCGGCCCAAAAATTATTAGTTTTTATTTTCCACTGCACCTTTGACATCTGGTGTTTATTTTATACTAAAAATATCTTTCAGTGCATTGTTTTATACTAAGCACATTTCAAGTATTCAGTAGCCATGTGTGGTAATGGCAAACATGTTAGACAGCACAGATCTAGAAGTTCTTTTTTTTTTCTTTTTTTTTTGTGGGTACCAGGAGTCTAACTCAGGACCTCGTGCTTGCCAGGCAGATGCTTATGCTGCTGAGCTATCTCACCAGCCCCTAGAAGTTCATTATGTTTTGAATCAACCTTCATTTTACTTGATCTTGTTTTCTTGAATCTGTTTTAAGCCTCTGAGATATTTTACATTTTTCCATGTAGGTAAATGTATCATCCCACATACATTCTGACCATGGAAGACTGGAGTACAAGGAGACAATCCTACCCACGTCATTCCCTCCCCCTCACCACGGCAGTTTTTTTCTGACAGAAGCCAGAAGCAACTCAGGCTGGTGAATACTTGAACAATAACAATATTATTGATCAAAGGACTGTGCTAAGTATATCTAAGCAACTCAGGAATATCAAATACAAAAACACCCAAATTTGCAATGGCACTCTAATGACAAAAGTCTATCTGATACAATTGTTGCAAATGCAAAAAGCATAAAGGATTCCCACTAGCTGAAATCAGAAAGTGAAGTTTTAAATATAATATTAGGCTATCCTCTAGAACCAAGAAGAGAGATGGGTAATGAGAATCAGGATGTTTATTATTCTATACCCTAGTGTGGGTGCCCAAAGACCTTACCTGAATAATTGTCATTGCAAAAGACTCAACTCTAGCAAAATCCTGCTTGTGGGTCAATTTATTTTAAATATATTAATCCTGAGAGGGATAAAGGGAGAATCTGATTGGCCTGGCTCATGTTAGTTTACTGCTGGGCTGTTCAGATAAGGCCTGAGTTCGCGGTGGTGTAGTAAGAGAGCTAGGGAGTAAAAACAGGAGGTCCAGGCTGGTGCCTCAAGAAATATACCCAGAGAAGGAGAATCAGTAGCCGACGAATTTCCATCCCAAGAACAAGAGCCATGGGAAATGTTAACATGAGTATAATGTTTATGTTTCTAAATTCATTCTTTAAGTTTCATTTACTACATTACTAACCTTTGCTTCTTCATTTCTATTGCAATAGCATCAAAAATGGTAGTTTTTTTAAAAAAAATTAAAGCCTCTTAACATTGACTTTTGTACTTACTTCTTCTGAAGGTGTAGAGTAAGCTGCATTTCACGATAATTCAAGTGCGGCCTCCCTTTAAAAGTAGTCTCAAGAAGCCAAGGAACTGCTGTAACTGTGAAGAACAATAAAAAATCTCAGGCTCTATCACATGAAAACTATGAAAGACTATAGAAACAGAAACACTATGGATTGAGAACAAGTAATCCTAAAAAGAGATCCTTGAGACATTCGAATTCTCTTGCTCTCACTTTCTCTATTGCTCTCCCTTTCTCTCTTGCTCTCCCTTTCCCCTTCCCTCTCCCTTCTTCCTCCACCATTTACTGTGTTGGAAATAGAACTCAGGGAGCAATGCACTTTATCCTTAGCCATTTTTATTATTTTATTTTGAGACAAGATCTCACTAAATTGTTCGGGCTGGCCTCAAATTTATAATCCTCCTGGCTCAGCCTCCTGAGTAGTTTGGATTATACCACGTGCCACTATATTCTGCGACAGTGGATTCTTAATTCTTCCTTGTCTTTCTAAATATTTTTTAACAGCAGTTAGGTAATTTGATGTTATAATTATATAAATTTGTATGTTTGATTGTGTCTTTCTACTCCACGAGCGTTTAAACTCTGTGACAGTAGGGCCTGTTATCAAGGACCATACAGTATCCAGACAGTATCTGCCATATAGAGGAAGTTAAATGATTGTTAAATGAAATGAGGGAAAATATTAAAGTATTTTTCATTGTTAAGACCAAATAAAATGATGTGTTGAGATTTAGGCTGAAAATGACCTTGGGAATTATTTCGATTATCTTGCTTTATAACAGAAATAACTGAGGTTTTTGTACATGTCCCGTTGACTTAGGAAACTACAGGAAAAAGTATGGGCTTAAACAGAGAAAGCACCCGCAACTAATTTCTTTTCAGAGTATGAATATACTATGCTGATGTCAAGGAAATCACAAGTCATCTATTCATTTTTAAAAAATATATGGCCACTGCATCTCTCGCTTCAAATTCTGACACAGCACAGCCCTGCTCCCAAACTCCTTAAAGTACTGAATACAGAAATAAATATAAGATATGAATATAAAATGCATGCTTATTCAAAAATTAAAATTTAGTGGTTTTGAAGTGCACTCTACAAAGGCTTTCATGAATAATAAAATAAACATGGAATATACATGTAAATATTTTACATGCCTAGTTTTTGTTTAAGCCAACATTATGTGACGCTTCCAGCAGATCAATACAATAATGCTGTGGATTCTGAGATATAAATGGAGTTCACTGGAAAATCTATGTGATTTTCCCCCTATGTCAAAATGTTTACATTAATCACTTCTTCAAAATCTCTTTTACTATGTAAGGTAACACATTCACAGATTCTAGGGATTATTGGGATGTGGATATCATTATAAGAGAGAGTCATTACACCCCACATGATTCCTGGAAAGATCTACAGTTTAAACTCTGTTGTAGATTTGAAAATGGCTTAGTCAGTTGAAAGTGAAACCCATTACTGTATACAAAGAAAATCCAGTAATCTTTTCCACTGATTTCCAAGTTTCAAGTAATTTTTCTAACAATTTGAAATCCAGTTATATTATCGGGGCATGTTGTGAAGGCAAAGGTCACTGAAAACAACGAAGAGGAGATGAATTTTAAGAGGGTATAGCTATCATCTGGAAAAGGAACTCTGGCTTTAAGTTACTAAATAATTTTGTTAAAAGGGCTCATGTAGTTCTGTTGTGGGGGTTATGTAGCTACCTTTGTTTTACTCATTCAAGTGAAAAGGTAAGTGAGCAAAGAGAGTGGTTAGTGCCCAAATAACCCCATAGTCCACTCCATCTGGAAAATTGTCAGTATATCACAAAAGGAATGCTTATTAATAATAGCTCATAGTTCTAAAGACAGTAAATCATAGCAGGTATCTTGAAATGCTTTCTATTATTGAAATACTTCTTTCAAAAAGAAGTTTTTGAAAAGTTAATTAGCTGTGATATAAGGCTCCACTATTAATTAGTGCCCATTAATACTTAATGCTGGAGGGAAAAGGAGACATGTGTTGGAAAAGAACTATTAAATTTCTGTGATGGGTAACTGCGTTTGTGATATGGCTTGGAGTATCAGCTATGATTCATAATATTGTTTATTAGTTAATTTTCAGAACATAACTCATTTGTTAGATCAAAACAATTCTGTATTTGTACACAAATATTTTAAAATTAAAATTAAATGAATATAAAATGGGCATTTTATGGTGAGGTTTTATGAATGATAACAATAAAAATCTCAGTGGGGCAGGAATGTATCCCATTAAATTTTATGAGGGTTGGGTTTACTGCGTTCATACTTAGAGCCAGTCTTGAAGATCTTGCTACATGTTACATCTACTTATTTATTAATGATTTTTAGCTGATGGTGCTCTACATGTCCCAAGACTGAGATTTGCTGTTTTTTTCTTGATCCCACTTGAAGGGAGGGGTGAGCAGTGACATAGATTGTGTCAAGGACAGCACAAAGAGCCAGTGGTACTTGTCTTTTTATGATTTTTCATAATTCAAAATGCAAGACCAAATGACCAGCTTGTATGCATGGTGCTAGCTCGCAGGGTCTCTGAATGTCAGACATTTCAAATTCCATGCACACTCACAGAAGTAGCTTGTTACCAGTGTAAATGTTCTGCGAGCCATGAAGTAATTATACTGGGCACTGGCTTTGCAGGCATTTTTTAGTTTCAGCTGATGAATATTTAATCTTATTGAGCATTTGGAGAAAATGCAAACCCTTTGCTATAAATCCAATTTTTAACAATTAGGGCTTCTTGTACATTCTTGTTCTGAAAGTCTTCTAATTTACCCTATTAAATGGCTAGGGAAGGAAAACGGGTTTTCAGTCTGTTACGGGAAATTATTTGGGATTTTTTTGGAGAGTGGTGAACAATAAGTATAATTGCCATTATCTCTCTGCGGAGTAAAGATCCTCATGATCTGCTACTGGCAACTGCCAGAAAGCACTTGAATGTTCTTATATTGCTCCAGCTCTGCAGTGATGTTAATGGACTTTGTTATAAACAGACTACGTGACATATCTTTTAATTATCACGTTTCTCTTTCTTGCTCACAAGAATCTTACAAATCTTCTAGTAGGAATTACCAAAATGATAGACATATAATTACAATTATATTTTGTAAAGTGAAAGGGAAGGAAAGTGCTTTCACTTTCTTGCTAAAATATCCCTGAGCATCTACCCAATTCACATATGCAAGTATGTGCAAGTAGTTTGTCCCTTCTCTGTTTTGTATTTCATTCCTCTTCACTCTGGCTCTGCACTCAAGTGATCATCATTTTAAAATTTTCTGGACTTTTCAGTGGTACTTGGAATAATCTCACCCATGCAGTCCTTCATATTATACTTTGTTCTTACTTAAAGAATAAAGAACATAGAAAATAGAATAAATATGTTTCAATACTTGAAGAAATATGAAAGAGTAAAAGAAAATATAAGAGATTGACAACATTATTGTTTGACACTTACCTGGCACATGAAAAAGCAATTTTTGTGTTGGGAATTATTTCTCTTCATTTGGAAGAATGCCTGTAAAATGGTGAGAAGGCATAGGAAACTATGGAGATTCTGAAAGTACTGCTAGACAGAACTGGGACCACGCCGATCTTCTGAATATCTATACATGAATTGCATAATTTCTAAATCTTTTCCCAAAATACAAAAGGAATAGAATAATGTATTAGAAGTTTCAAATGTCAGCATAGAAGGGATGCAAAATGACTCTGGTTTCAATCTTCATAGAATACTATTATTATTTTATATTATATTAAACATTTCTTTTTATTTAATCCATCTTCCTCCAGAAAAGAAAAAGTAGTTACTGTAATTTTTTTTTTTTTTTGTGGGTACTGGGGGTCAACCTCAGGACCTCGTGCGCCAGCAGGCGCCCATGCCGCTGAGCAATATCACCGGCCCTTTTGTCGTGTGTGGGTTCCGGGAGTCGAACTTGGGCCCTCGCACTTGCCAGGCAGGCGTGTACACCACTGAGCCATCTCACCGGCCCCTTAGTAACTACTGTAATTACTGTAAGAAAAGTAATTACAAATTTTGCCAAAAGCCAGGGAGGTCTTCAAGGGAAAATGCCCCCCCAAGAGTGTCTCTTAAACTCATAACTTGAGATCAAAAAGAGCATGCCAAGATAAAATTAAGCATTTTTTCAGTCTGTTCACATCAGTATTGTTCCAACAAACAAGGGCAAAACTGCAAATAGGTTATTTTTGTCATTGTTTCAGGTTGCAACCTTCCATAGGTTGATATAAATCAAAATTCATGTAATTGTGGCAGTAAAGTGAGTCAAATCAGAGTGATATAACAAGCTCACTTCTCAGGACTTCTTTGCCAAATTTCAGCTGCTATTCATTGAAATAAATTTGCTGCTTGCTGAGCCAGTTTTTATGAAGAGAATAAGAATATGGGTTACAGCAAGAAAATATAAAATGTGCTTATAACAGGCAGTTACAGAAAAATCTCACTCAAATCAGTTTAAGTGGCAGGGCGTGGTGGTGCACGCCTATAATCCCAGCACTTGGGAGACTGAGGCAGGATGATCACTGTGAGTTTGAGGCCAGCCTGGGCTACATCGTGAGTTCAAGTCTATGCTGATCTGTATAGCAAGACCCTATTTCAAAAAAGAAAAAAAAAAAAAAGAAGAAAAAAAGAAAAAAATCAGCTTAAGAGAAAAGGATGATCTCATTGATACAGGAAAAAAATTTTTTTTGACAATATCCAACACCCTTTTATTACAAAAGTACTAAAAATATTAGGAATAGAAAAGAACTTCCTAATTTTTTAAACACCCAGCTAATGTCATATGAGAAACTGAAAACTTTCCCTGTTATATCAGGAACAAAACCAGTATGTTTACATTTACCACTGCTGCTTAACATTTGCTAGAAGTCCTAGCCAGAGCATTTAGGCAAGGAAAAGATATAAAAGGTATCTAAATTGGAAAGGTTGAAATAAAATTATCTGTTCATAAATAGCATTATTTGAAATGTAATACATGTCCAAAAATCACCAAACAAAAAACAATTATAGCTAATAAATAAATTTAGCAAAGTTGTAAAGTACAAGATGAATATACAAAACTCAGTTGTATTTCTGTACACCAGCAAGACACAATTCAAAAGGAATTAACAAAGCAGCTTCACTTATAATATCCAAAAGAATAAAATTCCTAAGGATAAATTTAACTCACTCTTAGTGAGTTTGGGGTGCTATAACAAAATATCATATACTGGGTGACTTGTAAATAATAGAATTTTATGTCTCACAGTTCTGATGGCTGAGTTTTCCAGGATTTGTGTTTGATGAGGACCCATATAAGAGGAAAAAAATTATTTCTACTATCACACTCAACACAAAACTTCTGTGATCAGCTACATGCGTGTATGTTCCTCATATATCAAATACTTCTCCAGGGGACAGTAACTGTTTTGTAATTTAGTTCAATTTTGATGCTATCAACTGAGAATGAATGTCAGATCACAAAAATTGAGAGTTCAGTCACACAAAACTGTCCTCCTTTTTGGTGCTGCCAAATAGTAGGTTGTCACCTATACTTATGACCAACCAGCTACAAAACAGGGTTCCTATGAACCTCTTCTTGGATTCAGTTAATTTGCTACAATGACTCACAGAACTCAGAGAAATATTTGGTTATGTTTATTGGTTTATTATAAAGGATATTACAAAGGATAGATGAACAGCCCTAAGAAGAGATGGATACGACAAAGTTTTTTTTTTTTTTTAAGCTTACTTAGAATTTTAACGCACATTACAAGTGTTACAGATGCAAACCATGGAGAACAGCTGTTATTACACCGACCCACCATAAAGACATTACAGACGCAGCTGCTGTGTGTAGCATATTGATTTGCATGTTGGAGATCTGAGGAGGTGTATAGGACAAGGTTTGATTGGGGCAACAGTGTAGACCTTCAGTGCCCTCTCTTGGAGAACCACCATCCAAACTTCTATATGTTCAGCAACTTGGAGTGTCATCAGATCTTGTTTAACAGTATTTACAGAGCTTGCTGTCCAGCTCCTCTCTCTGTCAAGAGTTTAGTGGGCTGAAATTTCCAACCCTCTGGTCATCTATTTGGTCTTTCTGGTGACTAATCCCATCCTGAATCGATCTGCAGGCTCTACCTTAAGTATCCTCATTACTATAACCTCAACAGTAATCAAAGGGCTCATTATGAATTACAAATGATACTCCAAACATGCAGAAAATTCAAGGGGTTTAGGAGCTCTGTGACAGAAATCAAGGAAGACAAAATATATTTCATATTATACCACAGCCTGTTTCCGGGATCATAGATAACAAATTCTACTATCCAGCATCCAGACATGGTGGAAGGGAGGAGCAAGGCAGCTTTCTGGACCTCTTTGTAAAAGCACAAGTATCACTCATGGGGGCTCTTCCTTCCTGACCTAATCACTTCCCAGTATCCTACCTAAAATACCCAAACATTGGTCATGAGACTTAAATATATGAAGTTTGGAGGTACATATTCTGACCATAGCAGAGATAGAAGCCTTGTGCATTGAAAACTACAAAATATTGCTGAAAGAAATGAAAGAAGACCTAATTAAATGGAAAGACATCCCATGTTCATATAGTGGAAGATAATGTTCAGAGGGCAATATTCCTTCAAATGATCTACAGATTCAATATAATCCCCATCAAAATTCCAAGGGCCTTTTTAGTAGAAATGAAAAATCTAATCCTAAAACTCTTATTGAATTTCAGGGGGCCCAGAACAGGACATTAATATTGAAAAAGAAAAACAAATTTAGAGTACACATGCATATCTATTTCAAAATTTACTAAAAATCTACATAATCAAACAAGTATGACACTAGTATAAAGATAGACATATGGATCAGTAGAATAGAATTGAGACTCCAGAAATAAACCCAGATATCTATGGTCAACTGATTTTTTCAGCAAAGGTGTCAAGACCATTCTATGGGAACAAAATTTATTTTCTTTAACAAATGGTGCTGGGACAACTAGATAATCACACGGAATAGAATAATAATGGATTGCTACTTCACTCCACATACGAATGTTGCCTTTTCATGGATCAACAACTTAAACATAAGAGCTTAGACCTATAAAAACATTAGAGAAAACATGATTTCAGAATGGTAATAGATACTTTGACATCACCAGCAGAGACAACAAATGGAAAAATGATGAATTTGACTTCATAAATTCTAAAAGCCTTTATCTTTCAAAAGATATAATTAAGAAAGTTTAAAGATGAAATACAGAATTGTAGAAAATATTTACAAATCATATATCTGATGAGAGTTTACTGTTCAGACTATATAAGGAATGCTTATAACTCAATTACAAGAGGACAAATGACCAAATTAAAAAATGAGCATCCAATTTGACATTTCTCAAAAACAGATAGATATTCTAATGACAAGCAGTATATAATCTTTTCAACTTCATTGGTCATTAAAAAATGCAAATCAAAACCAGAATGAAATATTGCTTCATACTATAATAAATTTTAATATTTCTTCTAGTTATATTTTGTGTTTATTCAATTGAAGTGGCACTCCAAAAAGCATTTACATTAGAATCAAAGAACAATAAAACGGCAATGAACCATAAAGATCACTTAGTTTGGTTCTTTCAGGTTACAAAAGAGAACACTGAGACCTACAGAGCCACTATAATTCTAGGGGTGACAGTGGGAATAGACAACTTTCTAACTGACAATGGAGTTTCAGTTTCCACACAAACTTAGAATGCATGAAGAATACAAGTATTTTACAATCTATGCCACTTAGGGGGTCTAATAATTTGGAAGCGAAGGAAATTTCCCAAGAGTTGATAGGACTCACTGTGTCTTTAGTAAAATTAACATTTATATGTTGAGTCAGAACAAATACAAATAGTGGCCTATATGAAATTAATGTTTGCTTTGGGATGAAATAGTGATTTATTAAGAACAATTAATCACTGAGCATTACAAATGTGATCGCAAAAGTCTAAAGCTTCTTATTTTTCACCTATTACCAACATTCTCTGACAGTGCAAGTAATTAGAAATAAGGACCAAAAGAAAAATAACCATTTATAAGGACATTTTCTATAGCCAAGGGTATTGGGGGGTCCAAATTTATATCAGGACTAGTTATAGATTGTCTTTTTTCTGTTCTCTGTTGGTTCAATGTCTTTTCTTTCTTTGGTTATCTTTGTTAAACATTTTTAGAATCTCCTCATTTCCATGAAAAAAACATATTTTGACAGACTTCAGAAAGATATACAGAATGCCTAAGAAGTACACACATTCTTTTTAATATATGCCTTAATTATTAAGTCGGCCAAGGCTCAACTCATTAAATGGTCTCTATAGGTTCACAGCTGTGTAATTGGAGAAAGGATTAACAATGTAGAAGGAAGATGCAACTTGGTGGAATACAGAACTGTAAAATAATAGCAACCTGACACAGGAAAATAAGAGGTGATAAATGAAGCAGAGCTGGAAAGGTCAGGTCAGATTGTGAGATGAAGTAATGATGGGTTATTGAGCCTGTGTAAATCTGCAGGGAAAGAGCTCTGGCTGTCTAGTGTGGGAGGCAATGTTTTCTGCATCCATCACTGAAAAGAAATATAAATGTTTACATCATCACAAATGCTAACTCATTGGTATTTATTTCCCTTGATTCTCCCCTGTGTTTTCTGCTTTGCATACATACATTCTCTGGGAAGGAAATGAAGAACAATATTCTATGTTTTTCACTCTCTCGTCTTCCCTCTCTTGTTTAAAATAAGAATTTAGCTCTTCTAGTATTTTGTGGAATGTGTATTGTTCTTATAGAAGAAGAGCTAGGTAAATGATGGAGTAGTTAGCTTTTTGCCTTTGGTTGATTAAGAAATAGGTGAGGTGTGTAGCAAGTACGTTTCTGTTTCTGAAAGCAGCCTGTCATTCTAATCCATCCCCTTTGTGCTTTGATTTTTTAAAAAAATTCAGTTTAAGACAGAGAAAGAAGCAGTGTTGTTAGGTTTCCCAACTGTACAGTTTTGACTATCTGGTCCTTCATCATCCGGATGTTTAATTTAACAAAATGAGACTGAATGGTTCTCAAAAAGATCACCTTTCAAGTTTACATTTCATCTTTCATTCATCTGTTTCTCGGTTAATGTGAATCCATGGAAAGATTACCATTTATTTTAATGAGTTTCTGTGGTAAGAAATTATTGGAACTTTAGATTTTAATTAACTGTCACTGATTTTCACATCCTGTGGAAAGTCACTGTATATTTTTAAATACAGTTAGTGAGCATATGACCAGAAAAGGAAAAATATATTCTTACTATTTCTTGTTGGGGACCACAAATTCACAATAGCTAGTTTTACATACTACCCTAAGGGATGAATGGAGGCTTGAGATTATTGGTATCACCGTTTTGAGATTTCCCATTATGTCATTAGGGGTGGGCCATCCTCTTCCTCCTACTAAGACTAAGCCTAAAACCACTAAGACTAAGACTAAGACTAAGACTAAGACTCAGACTACTAAGAGTAAAGATGCTCCAAGGCAAGATCCTCAGTGCCTTAAAATCGCCACCACCCTCTGAGGCATCTGATAATCCCCTCACCATTTTCCTCAATCAATAAATACCGAGGTTCTGGCTGGCTCATGGCCTTTTGTTCCCCGTGAACAATTGGTCATCCCAGATCCCCGTTTCTTGCTATTTGTCTCTTGCTCTTTCTCTCTGGCCATGTGCCTTAACATCTTGTAAGAGATTGGATGCTCACTGCAGGGGTCCCCGATAATTTCCTTTTCTTTTTTTAATGTGGGTACCAGGAGTTGAACTCAGGACCTCACGCTTGCCAGGCAGGCACTTATGCCACTGAGCTAGCTCACTGACCCCGGATAATTTCTTATTTTCCTTTAATTTTCCACATCATTTTACTGTCCTCATCATTTAAGTTGAGAATAAAACTATCCAGAGGAATAGGAATAGTGATTTTGTCCCCTCTTTAAGGGACACTTGACATTACCTAAAGATGATTTTGGTTGTCACAGTGTAGAGTGGGTGGCAGAGAAGTTTGTCCCTGGCACCTAGTTGGTGGATGCCCGGGATGCTATTGCTAAACATCCCATGGTGTGCAGAACATCCTCCCCCCACCAACAATCACCCTGTAAAATATCAACAGAGGTAAGTTGAGAAATCCTTATGTACAGGATAAGGAAGTTATGAGATACGATGTTTACAGTTCCGGGCTGTAGAGATATTTGAGAAGTACGATTAACCAAAAGGAAATAGCAAGTCTCCAGTAGTGCTGTATACAAGGAAATAAAGAAGATATCAGTGTAATGTGCTGAGTAGTCGGACACGTTATAGAAGAAAAAGTTCTGGGAGGAAGATAAGGAAGGTTGAGTTTAGTAAAAAATGGTGAAACAAAAGAATCATATCTTCCTTTATTCAAGGAAGTAAAAATAGGGCCAGTGAGATGGCTTAGTGGCGTAGGCGCCTGCTTGGCAAGCGTGAGGGCCCGAGTTTGACTCCCGGATCCCACATACAAAAAAAGGGCCGGTGATATCGCTCAGCGGTACGGGTGCCTGCTGGCGCAAGGTCCTGAGATCGACCCCCGGTTCCCACAAAAAAAAAAAAAAAAAAGGAAGTAAAAATAGTTTTCACACTCAGAACTGAAACTGTCAGCTTGCTTTATAGAAAGTTTTGAGAATTAACTTTTAAAGATTTTTTTACCAGTGGGCAAATGAAAGGCCAAATTAATGGCTATGCAGCTATTACTACAATGCATTATGAACTCATTCAGAGTCTGACCCAATTTTTTCCTAACATCATTGCAACTTTGTAAAGAGTGTTATTCTTAGAAATACTGAATAAAACAAAATATTGACTAGAAGTTTTTAAATTGCATGTGTAATTGATTAGTTTTTCATTTTATATCTAAGGCCTCTATAGACATATAGATTTGACTGTTACTCCTGTAACATCATGTTATTTATAATATTTATCCATACTACAAATATACATGAATATTATATATGAACTTACATATGAAAATACTTTTAAAATAATAGATTCATATCATGACATCATACCTTTACTCACGTTTCTAAACATGCTAGGAACTAAGAAGAACATTTAAAAGAAATAGAACGGTCTTAATTATTCTCAAATTCCTTATTTGTTAATTGTCCTACTCATTAAAATTTGTAGCCCAGAAGGAATACTCACAGCAATTTTGTAGGCATTTTTAGACATACACAGAGCAGTGAAGAATTCCAGTTGTCTGACATTTCTCGCTGAGGTTAACAACGCTGTGCTCTGCCCCTTGTTTCAGCTCCCTCATTGTAAATAAATGTCATTTTTACGGTCTACTTAGGGCCAGGTTGTCTGAATGCTTTTGTTATTTGTTAGTGGCTTGTATGTTTAAAATGCCTCCTGTAGGTAATCCCAAAGTGCCACCTAGAACTTGTACATGCAATGAAGTTGTAGTATGTCTTATTGAGACAAGAATGTCTGTTACATAAGCTGCATTCAAGCACAAGTTATGGTGTTGCTGGCCATAAGTTCAATGTTAACAAATTAAAAATATACATTAAACAGGGTGTCTTCAAATAAAAATACACATAAGACCAGGCTTCACATTCAATCGGGTGATGAAAATGTTGTGACAAGAGACTCCCAGGAACTTAGCCGTTTCTCGGAGGAGCCATGCGTCTATACCAGCTCATTCAATGTTCAGAGGCACTTTATGAATGCAGGTAATTGGAAGTAACAGGAATCAACTGTATGGACCTTGGCTTTAATAATTGAATCAGAAAATGAAGTATTTTTATTTTTTTTTTATTTTTTTTTTGTGGGTACCGGGGGGTCGACCTCAGGACCTCGTGCGCCAGCAGGCGCCCGTGCCGCTGAGCGATATCACCGACCCCTTTTTCGTATGTGGGATCCGGGAGTCGAACTTGTGCCCTCGCACTTGCCGGGCAGGCGCTTAAGCCGCTGAGCCATCTCACCGGCCCAAGTATTTTTATTTTATATAATCATTTTCATAATCAACAACCACTGTCACCTGTATCATGGACCAGATGATATCAGCTGTTGACCGAGTTATTACGGAGGCTTCTAACTGATCTTATTTTCACCCTCATCTTAGTGGATATGTCTTACATGTTTTATATGTTCTTTGGTCTATTAGTCTGATTTTCAATCTGCATATATGATAATTAACTTTATAAGGTCTTATAAGATAAATAAATGAATCTGATGCTGGAAAAATAAAATGGGGTAGAGGGAAGGAGGAAAAAGAAGGGAGTTGAAATGTGTTATGTACACGTATCAATCGCCTACAGTGAAAGTAATCATTGTGTACTGTAAACATGTACTGAAAAAAGTAAACAAAAAAATAAAACAAACAGCAGATTGAAAGTCGCATGTGCTACGCCTTTTCTCAAACCCCCATAGTAATTTCCCGTTTTACTCAGAATAAAACCTAAAGTCCTTAGAATGGATTCAGGCTGTGTACCTCTCCCAACACTGCCACTTTACCTATCTGACCTTGCTTCCCACCCATCATTTCCTTTTGTTCACTGTACTCCAGACCCTCTGGTTGCCTCCCTCTTATTTGTTAGTAATTCTTTCACCATGATGTGTGCATGGCTCCCCCTCTCCCTGAAATGAATTCATTGCTTGAAATTCTTCTCAGTGAGACTGTCCCTGAACACCTGTTCAAAATTGCAATTCCCTTCTCATCTACACATACTCCTTGGCTCCTTTTCTGCTTTGATTTTTTTCCAGTAGCACTTACTATCTTCTAATATATTATATTTTACTTACTAATTTATACTAATGTTTGTAGAAAGAATATAATTATGATACAAAAGCTATGTTTCTTAAAAATTACAGTGCCTGAAAAAATTAGTATAATTGGAAAAATACATAATAAAGACAATTTTGATAATCTGGCAATACATAAGTTCTTTAATATTCACTAGTTTGTAGCTATCACAAGAATGAATAATTATTAAAAAATTCAAACATTTGTTCCCCAAATTAACTATACTTTTGTATTTACTATTTAAAGCATTACATTATAATGACGCAAAAAGCAGATACATAGTGTTTTTATATTCCTCAAATAATCGAGTCACTTTAGATTGAGGGGTGGATTATTTCCCACGTACATAGTGAAGACTGCCAAATCCCCATCTTCACCCCAGTGACTCCTACTGATCTCCAGGCCTATATATTAAAGTGTCTAATCCGTGTTACCATTTGGAAATTTCACAAGTGCCTCAAGCCTGCACATCCCTAAATCTGTCTTCTGTCTTCTATAATTCAAATGTGCTTATTCTCTGTGTTTCTCTCCCACTGGATAGCTATTTCATGTAACAGTTGCCAAAGCCTGGTCTCCATTACCCATCAAGCATCAGTTATAACAGACCCACCCTTTCAGTCAGCTCTCTTTTCTCCATGTCCAGGTCGGTTCTGGTACAGATTTTTATAACTGACTTTTCAGACTCTTTTCCTTTACACAGCACTGCTTACATCAGTGGAGAAGGTTGCTTTAAAATACCTTTCTAATAATGTCTCTCCTCATCCTAAAAGCCTGCAATACCTTTCTGTTTCACCAGTGATGAATACCAAATTTCTGACAAAGCCATTCACTCATTTTAACAAACCATTTTGTTTCCTTTCCTAACCCCTTTATTCTCTCTTACCACCACAAACTGCTCCCAACACTTGATTTCCTCTGACTACATACCTTTGTGCATGCAGTTTCCTTAGCCTGGGACACAATCCAGAAGATCCACAGCATGCACTGTTTACTCTCCTACCTATCCTGTGGGTGTCAGCTTACATGCTGCCCGTTTCTCTGGATGAGGACGGTGCTTCGGCTTTGTTTTTATAGTATCCAGTAGCACTCCTGACACTTTATTGGTATTGCTTGTTGAATATAAGTTTTTTATAAAAGCAAGAACTCCCTGAGTCAGTATACTTAACATATGGCCGAACACAGGATAGGTTCTCAGTATGTAATTGATTAACTGGAAAAAAAAAAAAAAAGAATTTTAATACAAATGCATTAAAACATTTTTCAAAAAATATTTAATGACATGGAAAAATGCTCAGATAAAGTAAGTAAAAATTACGTGCTACAATATTAGTGTAGTTTCAGTTTGTAAGATAAGACAAATGCATATTTTTACATTGAGGGCAGATTTTAAATATCCTAAATATTAATGAAGAGTATATTTTGTTGACAAATAATTATATGATTATTTTCAGATATAGCTTTGTCAACTTTACAAAGTCAAAGTATATTAATTTTATAAGGAGAAAAACATCATTATCCTAACAGGGAAATCAATGTTCTTTTCCATATTCTTAGGAAAAACATAAATAAGAATTTAAAAGCATTATTTTACAATTCATTTCTGTCATTTTTTCATGGAAGATTTTGACATGCTTTTATTATCATTAGTGACCCATAAAACATTTTTCAAACCAAGTGTAGAAATCTTACATTAATATAGCTTTTTTTAGACTTGGAGACATTGATGATCACTAATTTAATAACTCCATTCTGTCTGACCTTTATTTTTTTTTTAAGAGCTCTGTTCTCCTCCCAAGTAATTACTTCTGCAAACATGTTATATTTCATATCAACTAGGACTTCAAAAGTTTGGAATTTTTTCTTCACTATCAAAATTTAGAGAATGTAAAATTCTTTATATTTTGATAGAAATGAAGCGATTCTGTTAAAGCACCATAGACACCATTAAATATTAATCACCTCACAGTGGAAAAACACACAAAATACATCTACTTTTTGCTATCTCATAGCTCAGTAATTCTGTCTGGCTTATTATGCTTTCAACTTTATCATCCTTTTGTACCTCCAAATTGCATATTAAAAGTGATTCTGAAATGAAAAATATAAATATTCTTCCTTGTGATTAATTTTAACTTGTTTATTCAACAAATAATTGTAGAACACCTTCATCTGTTTGGCAGAGTGTAAGATCTGAATAAGATATGGCCTGTTTCTCAGATCCTCACAGCCTAATGAAGGAGAAATACAAATGATATATGATAACATAGCAAAATAAGTCCTGTTCTGCAGGAAGAACAAGTACCTAAGTCTCAAAAGAGACTGAAAGGGTGTTGTGGAGCTGGAAGATTTTACATCTTACCTGGTTCAAGCCATCCTTCTTCTCTTATCTGGATTAGTGTAATAGCCCTCAGGGCCTTCCTCTGCTTCTACCCCTGTCTCCTGACAATCTATTCTCAAGATGGTAGCCAGAAAAACATTTTCAAAAGTTTGTCAGGGCATGTCCCTCCAGTGGCTTCCAATTTTATGAAGAGTGAAACTAGAATCTTTACAAACCCTTCCTGATCGGCATGCCATGCTCCCATGCCTTCGTGCCCCAACTTGTCACTTTATCTTCATCTCTTCCTGTTACTGGGCTCTTCTGACCTCTGCTAGAAGAATTACCTAGAGATAAATAAATGTAGGTGTAAAGCTTTTTCCTTATGTGAGAACAAAAGAGGAAACCACATGAAAGAGATAGGAGCAGTTTCCCTGCAGCCTCCTGAACATAGAATATACCCACAAAAAGGATGTAAAATCAATATTTGAAAAAGGAATGACTGAAATTCATTATTGTTATAGTAAAACTTTAGTTTTTACAATGCAGAATTTGTATTAATATTTCCTAGATTCATTTTATCTTTACATTTTCTATGTAAAAAATTGTGTTTCCTTTTAAAAAATTATAATTGAAGAAAAGAAAAATAAGCCTCTTTAGGAAAACTTTTCAAGCATTTTTTACTGAATTCACATAAAGACAATAAAAGGCTGATTTCTAGATGAAAAATCCCTCTTTTAGATTTTGAGAGTTATTTGTTAGTGTTACTATATATTATAAAATTGCATTTACTTTAAATGGGTACATTCTTTAGACTTGAACTAATTTTGTACTGGCTGCCTTAGCTAATTGTTCTTCATTAAAAAGAATTACAATGATCTGAGAAGAAATCGTATGTTACAGATATAAAATGGAATGTTGCAAGGATGCATTCTTTGGCTAAAACCTCTGACATTCTAAGAGTCTTTAAGTCCTGATGGAAGACACTAATAGAAGTCTTCAGTCTCTCTAATGGCTAAAGTGTGTTCTATTGGAAAGGCACATTAAAGGCACATTAATTATTTGAGGCAACTGGAGTACCCATTATTTCACGGTAACATTTCAACCATCTTAAAAAAGGGAAATGGAAACAATGGACTAGTAACAAAGCCCTATGGCATTCAATGATTTCTGCAAAGCCTGGAGGATTTAATGAATGCTACAATTCTTGAACTGTCCTAGAAATTTGGTACCTTGTCCAATCCATGTGCTACTCTCACTAAACAATCAAGAGGATAGAAATTGTAAATGGACTTGAATCACGTGTGCCGCAGTGTGGGGGTTTACCTTGAAGTCTTCACACTCTTGGCACTTCTCCATTACATGGGATGATATGTGTCTGTCAGGTAGTTGGGCAGGTGTATAGTTTAGACTCTGACCATGGACGGCTGAACCTGGGCTCGATACCATGGAATCAGCATTCATTTTCAAGAGACTCTAATTTTTTTCTCAGTGAACTTGAAGAAACTCACCTTGTTAAGGAAGAAGACATTATGACAAAGAAGATCTATCTGTAATTTTGAAAGACCCAGGCCTCCTCCCACTCGTCCCTGGAGAAATTACTGACTGCTAATGTGCTATGCAGAGAAGCTTTCACAACTGCCTGCTGCCTAATTAGCTTTATAAAAAATACACACCAAATACTTTGAGTGGTGGAGTTGTTATGCGGAAAATGATGCAAATAGGAGACTACTGAATGAAAACAAGTAAACAAATGCTCAATTACCGTATAATTTTTTAGGAATAACCAGAGGAGCATACTAGTATGTTGGTCTTTCTTCTCAAATTGCCAAGCATGTGGGAGGTTTGAATTGGTGTCTTTTATGAGCTCTTGGTTTGAAATGAAGAGGGTGTGAGTTTCCCTCCACCCTCTATCAGTTAATGTTCATTTTAATTTTCAGTTCTGAAAGATATTTCAAAGTGAAATGCATTTTTCCCATCCTCTTTCAACGTTTCATCAATTAGTGTTTGACATGTGTATGAAATGATAAGTATTAACTAGCATAATAAGAAAGCAGGAAAGCAATTTGCCTTTCACAGCCATATATTTGAAAAATTAATCAGTGCTTACAAATCCTTCCAATCTCTTTTTTCCCCTAACAGATTAGGTTGTGTTCTGAAATTTGAGATTTGAAAAGTAATTACAGTATATACTAAAATGGTGAATGTGGGATTAGCTGAGTTGATTCTATTCTCATTTGGCCACCTGTTTCTATCATTGCTAATTAAATGAACTTAGTCTAGGTTGGATGTGAGCTAATATATGCAATATATTGTTGCAATATATGCAACATTGCTATGAAAACTTAAAGAGGCTACAAGTTGGAGAGACCTTGTATAGTAGAAAGATCATCTCTGGAGAGACCAGGGATCGAATTCGGATTCTGTCAGGATTTATCTCTCTGTGTGGCCTTTGGTAAATAAAACTTGTCAGTCTCAGTTTCTCCATGGCAGTGTGGGTATAATACTGCTTTAGAAATGGATTGTAAGGATTTTGGGGTGATCTTTGCATGGGCTTAGAGTTTCGTCATCTTCTTCTCTTCCACATCTGCTTTGCCTTACAAAGGATTAACATTGTCCTTTAATGCAGAGACTACAAATAGATGATATTTACTTTCTAATGTAATTGTCAAATGAAGAGTATGAACCTGGATGTTCAACAAGTATGGCAAATACATAGTTATTATGTGAGAATCTCTGAAAACTATTTCTTTTGTTTGTATAGGATGACCCTTGCATATATGTAAGGTCAGGTGTGGTAAGAAATGAAGGAACAAGTGAAATATTTCTGGGCTGAAGCTAATTCCAAGTTCTGACTAAATTGTTAGAATAAAATAGTTTTTCCCTTAAATATCAGTACGATGGGAAAGTAGTTGGATTATTCTGATTAATATGAAAAAGCTAACATAAAAATATGGAGAGAATATTATTGTACATACAAATTCTAGTTTACTTAAAAAGGTGACATACGCGTTGCTGTTTACTTATTAAATGTTAACCTTCTCTTGTTTCCTAAAGAATCCTCTCAACTAGGAAAAATGAACACCACTACTTCATTAATTACATGCTTCTCCCATTCTTCTTATATATTCAAGTATCCTTATACAACTCCAAAAGCAAAACAAAAAAACACAAAACAAAACAAAACAAAACAAAAAAATTACCAAGGCAAATAAATAAGAAACTACTACCAATACCATCATTAACTGCAACAGAGCCAAACTCAAACCACAAGTACATAATAGGTACTTAGAAGTAATTGAGATCACTAATGTTTCCGTGTTTCAGTGTCAGAAAGACTCTAATTCATATATAGTTAAGAAATGGTTTGGAAAAGAATAAAATCATAAAGATTTTACATGCCAGAGATTTAAGTTTCTATCACATTTCTTCTATGACTTTAATATATTACTAAAACTTTCATAGGCTCCAACATCCTTTAATTAATAATTGCTTTTACTCAGAACTATTATTTTGTGATTGCATGAAATAAAACGTTTTTCATATTGTTTTGAAGAACAACATTGTTATTCTTATAACAAACTATTAAAAGATATGCATATCTTCATTTGACCAATAGAGAAGGCTAGTTTCAGAAAGTTTAAGTTACATGTTCAAGTGTTAAAGGTGAGAAGTGGTAGGACCAGGGCTTGAAGTCTAATTCAAAACTGATGCTCGTCTTATTCCATTATGGATGTCTCACAATTGCTACCATTCCTACTATATAGGGTAATTGTAAATACCAAATTAAAAAGGTGGTTGAAAGCATTCTACAATACTGTAAGGTCTGTATACACATTTTTTTTTTTTAACCGGGGGTCAAACTCAGGACCTCGCATGCCAGCAGGCGCCCGTGACGCTGAGCGATATCACCGGCCCTTTTTCCGTATGTGGGTACCAGGAGTCGAACTCAGGACCTCACGCTTGTTGGGCAGGCGCTTATGCCCCTGAGCCATCTCACCGGCCCTGTATACACATTTAATTATATGTGATAGCTCCCTTCTGTGAATATTTCATGAGGAAACCAAACCAAGTGTAAATAATGTGGCATAATGAAAAGAACTTAACTTTTAGGGTCAAATGGAGGGGTTAAAATAAAGTCCCTCTGGGATGTTATATTACACTTTCTATCATAGCAAAAAAAGAGATCATGACTTGCCTTTGACATTTTCCTCATTGATAATATTCTTAGTTACAGCTGACTGGTATTTATTGATTAAATCCCAGCCCTAAATGCTCCAAGACCCTTCTGTGAAAACCCTATTCATCTTCATTCCCACTAAGCCACTATCATTTCTACCAATTTCAACATTTTAATAGCATTTGATACTATTACAATATTTCTTTATTGTTGTTTCCTTGCTTTTGTTCTTCTTTTGGGGATCTGGTATTTCTTTTTTTTTTTTTTTTTTGTGGGTACCGGGAGGTCGACCTCAGGACCTCGCGCGCCAACAGGCACCCGTGCCGCTGAGCGATATCACCGGCCCCTTTTTCGTATGTGGAATCCGGGAGTCGAACTCGGGCCCTCGCGCTTGCAAGGCAGGCGCTTATGCCACTGAGCCATCTCACCGGCCCCGGGGATTTGGTATTTCTTAACTCTACCTGTACCCTCTGTAGACAGTGGAAGTTTCATAAATATTTGTCAGAAGTGCATTGGCTTTCTAGTTAGAAGACAACATCAGTTCTATCAAGAGGTTGACCACTGATTGTATGATGCAGCAAGTTACTGAACTACTCGGACTGCACAGTTTTCATCTTTTAAAATAATAGCAAAACTAGAGCCTACAGAGATACACTTTGGTCATGTACATGATTAAAATGAGAAATTGAGAGAATTAGAATAAAAGTGCATACAAACCTCTTTCAACTTTACAATTCGATACATCGAAGTCTTGGATGTGTAGCTTGCCTGATATTGATGAACATATGATCAATAGAAATATGTACAAATCTGTACAAAATAACATTGGTACTTGCAATGCTTATATATTATTTTTTCCTTTATTCATGATTCATACTAAGATATACAGACTGTGGCTTTATACCTTTAAATTTCACAGGCCATGGAAGTTTCTAAAGTTGATCGTATATGGTAGTTTATACAGTATTTTTCTTTGTAATTTTAGTCAAGACCTTAATTGGAATTATGATTGATGATCATCAGTTTCAGCCCTGAAGAAATCTGCCCTTTGGCTGTCTTTGTGGTTTCATTTCACATTTATCATGACTTGGAATCTATTCAGATAGCACCATCTCCTTGCTGTTTCATTCAGATAGAATTATTATGTGCATATCACCTTTTCAAAAATACAAAATGACAAAGGTAGTCTTCTGTGAGTAGAAGACCATGTTTTAAACTAATTAAATAAAGTGTGGAACAGAGGATTTTTTTGCACTCTGACCCTACTGAAGTAATTGGTAAACTGCATTTCAATATTGAATTAGAGGATCATGGCCTTGAAATATAGAAAGACCAGAAAGGAAGCTCAATTAATATAATTCACTTTTATATTTATTTTTAAGTTTCCACTGCTAAATAATTCTAGGACTTAGAATGTTATCACATAGCTTTTGGAGTGAACTCCATTTAACATTTTCTGCATCAGGTGCTACAAATAATTGGAGAGGTGAATTCAACAGCAAATTATATTTCTATTTCCAAAGGTTTCCTAATTGAATATCTTCTTTAAAGTTTTCACATCTCAGGGGCTGGTGAGATAGCTCTGTGGCATAAGCACCTGCCTGGCAAGTGCGAGGTCCTGAGTTTGACTCCTGGTACCCACATAAGAAAAGGAAAAAAGGGGCCAGTGATATCGCTCAGCGGCACGGGCGCCTGCTGGCACGCAAGGTCCTGAGTTCGACCTCCGGTACCCACAGAAAAAAAAAATGTTTTCACATCTCCAGATGATATTTTTTTACTTTGGGCATGCAAAACTAGGGTTATCACAATTCTTAATTCACTACCCATTGACATTATTGATCTATGTATAATCCTTCTTTATTTGGATAAAATAAGCATGCACTCAAAAACCCGTCATCCAACACAAGCTAGAATATTGATAATTAACCACCATCTACAAAATCTGCCTTTATCCTGTCCACATGCACTCAAACCTGTATCATGTAGTTCTCTGTCAACCACATGTACCACTACCACCTGTTCTTTCCTACCTCAGTGTCCTCATAACACTGGGTCTCATCCATTACACTTAGTCCACAATCTCTTTTACTAAAAATGATGTGCTAAACTTTCTCAGTTGCAAACAACAGTTTAGAATTAACCAGAGCTAAACTGATTTAATGGTATTAATGGGATTAAAGATGATTAACCAGAATTAAACTGATTCTAGTTAATCAGAAAATAATTTATTGTTCTGATTTTGATAAAGAATCAGAATATGTTATGCAGATAATCATACACTACTGTGATATGTTGCCTTTAACTCTTTCAGGAAAATACCTAGAAGAATGACTAGGTCAAACAGAATTTCTAGTTTTAGTTCTTCGGGGAATCTCCATACTGATTTCCATAGTGGTTGTACCAGTTTCCATTCTCATCGATGATGTAGGAAGGGTTTTCTTTTTCCTCTGCAGCCTCCCTAGCATTTGTTATTATTTGAACATGTTCAAGTAGTTTTCTAAATTCCCATGGCATGTACAAAGAATGTAACCTCAATGAATCACTTAACTTCTGTAAAGCTTGGTTTCTTAGTCCATTTTTTAACTGCTATAACAAGATATCACAGACTGGGCAAATTATAAACAGTGGAAGTTTCTTTGGTTCCTAGCTGTGAAGGCTGGAAGGTGGAAGAGCATGACACCGGTATCTGGTGAGGACTTCTGTGCTATGTCACACATGGCAGAAGGAAGGGGAAGCAACATGCAGAAGACAGAACCAGGGCAAGACGGGCCGAACTTAAACCTGCTCTTGCCAAACCTAATCCTCTCTCATGATAATGATGACATTAATCAATTCACAACTTCACTAATTCTGTAAATATTCTTTACTTTTCCCTATGCAATCTTTTTTCATTACTTTATTGAAACCATCCAAATTTTTAAAACTTGTTACTGTCGTATAGAAATAACGTAGTCATGTGTAATTCTGCAGTAAGGCAACAAATGCAGGGTGATATTTTGTGTACCATACATTTCCCTGTATAGCTATACTGGTACAATTATTTTAATTATGTATCTGTAAAGCAGATCCAAGGCAGCATAGAGCAGTAGTTAAGAGTATAAAGTCTAAAACCATACTGCCTTACTTTGAATCCTGCCACCCCCCACACACTTTGTGCAAATGATTTGAACATAAAAATGGCTCATTTTCCTCATCCATAAGTTGAGAATAATTATAGTACCTTTTTCATGTGGTTGTTTTAGAATTAAATGAGTTCAGATATGCAAAGTACTTATGCCTGACATGAAGTAGATGATATATAATTATTTCTATTATTATTATTATTATCTTACTTGTTAAAGCTGATAAGCTGAGTTCTACTTTTTACACTTATTTCAAGATTTTGATTAGAGCTTGCCCCACACTGTCATACCTTTTTCCTGGAATTATATTGTTAAGTGAATTATTCATAGGTTTATAGCAAGTTTCTGCACTTAGATTGTTTGGTCTTTTCAGGTTAGGTCATGTTGTCTATATTTTGTTATTTCCTAACAGAACTAATAATTTTCCCTCACATGAATTGAAACCTCCTTCTATTCTTTACTTACATATTTGTTTCTATCAGCCATTTTGCAGTTTTCGTGTTACCGGGGGAGCACTTTAGGTATGCACTCCCAGTTTGGTCTCAAACTTGCAGGATTTGTTACACAGTGAATTGTGACTAAGGCTGCTGAGCCAACAAGAAAAGATACTCAAAACTTGGTTCTTTTGGAGCCAAACTGGGTTACAGATTTTCATGATGAGATTATAAGAACATCTCTAAAATGTTACACCTCAGAACTCCACTCTGTGGAAGTTATCAGTTCTTGGCACAAACAGTTTTATACACACACACACACATGAACACATGAGCATACACATACATGCATACATCCTAGAACAAAATTAAAAAGACATGGAACTAAATTTTGAAATAATTATTTCAAAATAGTTTTCTAAAACTGTGGTCATTCTGAAAATTTTGACATTATAATGAATATTTGCCAAGGTAGGAAGGCATTCATGACTTTTAGCATCTTGGCTTATTTAATAACTTAAATATTTAGATACATGACCAGTTAGTCTGCATTTATACTCTCCTATTGTGTTACACTGGTTTAATTCTTTAATGACAGGTAAGTGGGTTATACTAAACATAAACAGTTTTTAGAAAAGTACCGTGTTATACCTGCATGTTGGAGTTTCATAGGTGATACTAAATAGTTCTACTTACAACAATGAATTTGTGCATCCAGCAAATACTTGTTGAGTTTCAGCTATGTTTGGGTCCCTTTGCGGGTTCTGAAGGGATAGCAATGAGCACAATAGACAAAAAGTTCTGATGTGGGGATCTCATGTTCTGATGTAGGCCACAGATATCATGAAAGCACTTAGTTGTAAGTGTTATGCAAAAAAAAAAAAAATAAAGCAAATAAGAGGGAATAAAGTTTGAGAGGGATCATTCTGATTTATACAGTAGTCAGGGAAGACCTTTATGAGAAGATGACATTTGAGCAGAAACCTGAAGGAAAAGAGGGAGAAATTGTGCAGCTATCTGGGTGAAGAGCATTCTAGGTAGAGGCAATGGTGAAGGCAATGGCCCTGAATCAAGAGCACTGTAGTGTAGGCAAATTGAAGGCCCAGGATGCTAGAGGGGAGCAGCAAAGGGAGGGAGACAGGAGGTGAGGTCAGGAGGGATGGTGAGGGCCAAGGCTCTGGGATTTTTATAGGGCAGTGCTAAGACTGGCTTTCACTCACAGTGAGACGGAAAGCTTCTGGTGTTTTGAGCAGAGAAGTGATATGGCCTGAATCAGGTTTAAATAATACCTCTGGCTAACACAGTATGCATTAAAGGATGGGAAAGACACGGAGTGAATATGTTGAATGGTAAAGCTGGGCAAGGTTCAATCTAGTGGTCATTCAGTGCAATCAAGAGTTGTCATTCCAGCCGGTGAGATGGCTCAGTGGCGTATGTGCCTGCCTGGCAAGCGTGAGGGCCTGAGTTTGACTCCTGGAACCCACATAGAAAAAAAGGGCCGGTGATATTGCTCAGCGGCACTGGCACCCACTGGCACGCGAGGTCCTGAGGTCGACCCCCGGTACCCACAAAAAAAAAAAAAAAAAAAAGAGTTGTCATTCCAGACATTCTTTAAAAATAAACCAAATCTACCCTAAAGAACCAGTACTTTGGTATGAGTATGTTAGTGTCCTGTGTTCTTGGAATTACTTCATGTTGTACCAACATCCTTACAAAGACCAAGATTTTTGCTGAAAGGGAAAAAATGCTAGGTATAACATTTTGGAATATAGACTTTCCTAGTGCTCTCTAAAAGACAGTAATAATATATCAAATTAAATAAATGATCATATTCAATTTTTTTCTGATAGAAGAACAAGGTATGTATATATATATTCTAACTTTTAGAGAACATTTAAATTTTAAACTAAGGAATAAAAAAATAAACTAAGGAATAAAATACTAATGAGATTACAATTTAAATATGGACTTCCTAAGAAGATGATCAGGAAACGTGATCACATCAAAATGCCTCTCTGAAATATTCTTTCATGTGTGGACTTTATCATATCAAATTCTATAATGTAAAAAAGATTAAGTCAACTCAGTAAAGAGTTAGTCACAAATAGCTGTAAATACAACACTTCCTTCCTTATTTGGTGAACCTGAATTCCTTTTTCTTGAACAACATCACCTTTATCTTTATTCATTTTTAGAATGAATCCTGCTAACATTTGGTACTGAAATATTCATTTCTGTATCATAAAAAGTTCACTCTCTGGAGAGCTCAGTGGACTGATGGTGGCTCACTGGAGAGTGTGGCTTCCCGATTCTCTATTTTACTGCCCATCATGTGTAAATATTGTGATGACATTTGAGATAATAACATACTCTATAAATGAAAGTTCTAATTACCTTTTCTTTTTAGTGGGTAGTGAGCTATAATTATTCAGGTAGAGATTTGCTTAGCTGAGCAAATTGAGACCACCACTTGCCTTGAAAATATAGAATGATTTTAAATACATATTCTTCCATACATTTTAATGACATCTTACTTTACTCTGTGTACCTATGAGCCAACAAACTTTTTATTAAATTTTCTACTATGTCAGGCACAGTGCTGGGTGCATAGGAGGGAAAATGTAGGAATTATTACATAACTTGAAAGAACTACTTTTGTTTTCAGATTTAAGCTTTTTCTCCTTACAATCAATAATTTAGAAATACTATTGAATTAAATTTGATTAGCATTTTAATAACCCACATTCTCTCAGGGCCATGCCAGATACAGGGGAGTATATAAAGACATGCTTGCTCCCCATTCTCATGGAGGTTACCGTGACTACACAGAGCATCACAGGGCAATCGCAGTTGATTGTGGGATTGGTTGAACCCACTAGGAACACTGTAGGAGCACGGGAGGGGGTGGGGCCGTTATGGACTAGACTTGGTCGGGAGGCATGTGAATTTGTTCCTAGAATCATGGAAAATCTGTGGAAGGCAAGTAAAACACTTCAAGATTGAATCTATTAAAAATAAGAAACTAGTGCTATCCTTGAATGTAGTAAAAATAGATGGAGTTACATAAGTATCATAATGAGTTATAATAAGTAGCTTAATATTACTCCTATCTGCACCAACCTCCCAGCCTTACACTGAATTAACTGAATGATAGCTTTCAATTTTGGTAACAAATCTAATGGTTATTTTGGCATCACAGAAGCATTGCAGAAGTTTTCACTTCTTACCATTTGTCGTTTTCTTCTAAACCTTAAAAATGTGGAGCCTAAGTTATCCTGACCACCTTGCCTTTAATAACAATACTTTGGGAAAGCATGCTTTGCCTCAAGCTAAGGTACAGAAGAACAAAGAGTGTAGATATTTTTTCAAGCAACCCACTTCTTGTAGAAACTGGAGGAAAGCCAAAAGAAAAATCAATCCCAATTATTCTGAAGTGAAGTTCCACAGCATTCTCCTTACATTGTTATCTGTGTTCTCTGAGATCATTGATAATGTTTTACTGACCTTTGATTCCTTCAGTGCCCAGCACTGTGTCCAGCAAATAGTATGATGGAAGTGTTTGTAAAATACATATATACGTAAGTAAATACTAACTTTCATTCCAGGAAATCTAATCATCTGTCCCCTTTCTAATTTACTAAATTAATAATTTACTGATATATTTCCTGTGCTCAACTTGAAATACACTCATTCCTTGGTATCTGTAGGTGATTTGGTATCTTGGGATACCAAAAACCACAGATATCAAAACTACGATGCTCAATTTTCCTATATAACATGGTGTAGTATTTACGTAGAATTTATATGAATTCTCTTATGTACTTTAAACAATCTCTAGGTTCCTTATAATATAAAATACAATGCATGTGATATATAATAGTTATACTGTATTTTGGGGGAAATAAGAAAAAAGTCTATTTTTACATATATATACATATATATGTATATGATGACTTATACTCTAAATAACATTTTGACCATTCTTTCAAAATTATTATACAGTTTACTGTTAGTCTTTATTTTGTTATATTTTTTCATTGAAGTATAAAGAGTGCTTTTTATATTTTCTTTATTAACATCTATTTTTATTCAATTAAAATAAAAAATAAAAAGGTCATATCTCCAGTATGTACATAATTTTGGGGGAAAGGTAATACTTTCCGTCTGCTGTTGGTTGAATCCTCAGATGTGAAATCCATGGATACAGGGAGCCAGGTGTATAGAAATTTCTATCATGTGTTATTAATATATAATGTCTACAAAATTTCTTTAGTGTCCTGTAAGTGAAAGCTAAAGTGAAAGATTTGTTCAGAGGATGGTTTTTTAAATTCTTATTTCTATCCCTGTTCTTCTAAAATGTATTAAGGGACCTGCCATTCATTAAATAGACACTTTCTCTCCAGGGAAGTTGCCGAAGGAGACAAAACTTTTCCTTAGCTTGCATTTGGAATTCTCTGGAATGTCTTGTGGGGTTGACATTTACAACCATGAAATAAAGGATGCATAGTGCAAAGAGGGAACTCTACCAGCTTTCTTGATTCAGGTACATCAGGGATGTTCATGGCCAGTTATCTTTGCCATCCACTAGAGCAGCTGGCCAACTGGAGGTTTTGCATATATACCTTTTTTCAGAAAAGTTACAGTCAATAAGAGTATCTTTGAAAAAGTGTGCATATGTTAGGAAATAACATTCTGGTAAACAGAATTCTACATGGGAATTTCTGATGCTCAAGGAAATTGAATACAATAAAATACACTTTGAATCTAAACTATATGGAAAGTAATTAACTCCTCCTCCAACATCTGAGAAAAATTTCCCTGGTGCATCTAGTTCTTTATCATTTTATTCAAATACATAAAGAAAATGCAAGAGGTAGACTGAATACACCGTAACCATGTGACAATTTCTTTTAAAACAGTTATTGCTGTCAGCCATTTACTGACTTTTTTTTTTTTTTTTTGTGGGTGCCGGGGGTCGAACTCAGGATCTTGCACACCAGCAGGCACCTGTGCCGCTGAGCGATATCACCAGCCCTTTTTTCATATGTGGGTACCGGGAGTTGAACTCAGGACCTCGCGCTTGCCAGGCAGGCGCTTATGCCGCTGAGCTATCTCACTGGCCTCCCCGACTGTTTTTCTTCTGGCAATATATAATTGCATAATATTCATTCCTTTGACAAAATGCACTCCTGGTTTATAGATTATTTGCTAAGCCTGTACTTAAAATAAAAAACCATATTTTTATATCCTTGTATGCTTCTTTCCTTCTATCCTGCAAACATACTGAGACTTGAAGATGCAATAATATAAAAAAATTAGAAGATTCTGTCTGAACACAGAGCCAGATGAAAACTGAATGAAATTTAGAATAGAAAATAAGTTACCAACAAAATCAAACTTCCTCACTTTGGTTGACCCTAAAGACATCATTAAGCAAAAGGAAAGATACTCAATGCAGCACATTGTTTCCAACACAGTAACTTTCACTGGGTTTGTGGCTGGAGCATAGGAATGAGCTCCTTCCCAGCAGAACTATATAGGTAACGATCCTTTTCTGCCCAGGTTAAGAGAGCGTCTCTCTTGCTAGGGTTGGCATTTGTTTTTGCCTGGAGTTCTAGGAGTAAGTTGGTCCTAAGAACATTTTGTGCTAAACTCTCTCTGCTAGTTCAATTTTTACTGAACACGTAAGTTCTATAAATTTGAACCCAGGGTTATGATTGCTAATTTTAGGAAAATGCTTTCATTTGATCCCTGTGAATTTTCCTTACTTTTATGAGAGCTCACCTATGCTTTTAAAGCATTGTTTATGATATTTTAACCAGTGTTTTGTTTTTTCTATAATATTTCAGGAAATGGAGGTTGATGGTATTTATTTTATAAGTAAATGGATAGGTATGCTTTTATTAAGTGAGCCCTATATTCTCACTTACAAAGATGTGAAATTTTGAAAAAAATTTGAATAATACTAATATTTTAAGTTAGAAAATGAAGTATTTGACCTTCCTAAGCTTTCAAATCCATTCATATTTAACTTGAGGGGTATGTGTACTTTGGGATATTAATGTGCCTAATAAATACCTTCTTTGGATATGTCTATTCATTTCAGTTTGACTATGTTTTTTCTTGAAATTCCTAGACAGTGTGTGCCACACAGCATTACCATATGAACATTAGTAAATTCGTATCACCTCAAAACCGATGGTTCTCCAAAATCCATGAGAAAGTAAGAAAAGTCATATGAAGTATTTCCCCTTGTTTCTTCAGAACAACATTAAGCCTCAGAGTATTTTGAAGTATATCAGGCTACAGGCCTTTTAGTTGAAATGATACTGTTTCTTGATATATTATGTCTGCATTTCTTTGAGAGCAGTAGGAGTGTTATGTTTTGTATCTAGATGGCCCCCAAACGCCTCATGTGCTCACAGGTAGGACTTTAGGGAGGTAACTGGATCATTGATGAGTTTAGAGCTAAATGTCATTTTGGGAGGTAAAGCTGGGTTAGAGCAAGTGGGTCATTTAGGGCATGGACTGGAAAGGTGTATTCCCCACCTCTTCCCTTGATCTCTCTCTCTGCTTCCCACTGCCATGCCAAGAGCTGTTTTTCCTCGGCCACGGCCCCCTGCCACGCTGCCTTGCCTTGGACCCAGCTGACAATAGACTGAAACCTCTATAAACTGTGAGCCAAAATAAACTTTCTCTCATTTAAGTTGCAGTGTCAAATATTTTGTCCAGCAATGAGGAAAGTAAGAGAAATTTTGGGATTATGAAAGCGGGGCAGTTGCTGTGATTTTACTTGACAATGTGGTTTAGAAACTTTTGGAACTGGATCATGGGAGGAGTTTAGAAAGGTTTGGAGACACCAGCTAGAGAAGGAGCCCAGAATTCTGTACGCTGAGTTTGATAGGAGATTCTGGTCAGAGGTCAGAACACCAGAATGCTGATAAAAATAAAAGCAGATGGAAAAGACCAGGCTCAGGAGATTTCAGTTGGAAACAAGGACTCCATTAACAGATGGACTCCCAGACATATGTGTTATCCTCTGAGAAAATTTGTCTACATTTTGCTCCTGCCTTGAGACTTTGAGGGAGACTGAGATTAAGGGCAGTGGATTAATTAATCTAGCTGAGGAAATTTCAAGGAAGTCTAAAGTTGAGACTGTGGCATGGGGCCTTTTAGCCAGTGTTGGGGGCTTTGAACCAGCAATACCTTGAGAATCAAGAGCTGTCTGCCCGGCTAAATGATTTCAAATATTGGGCCGGTGAGATGGCTCAGCGGCATAAATGCCTGCCTGGCAAGAGCGAGGGCCCAAGTTCGACTCCTGAGAACCCACATACAATAAAAGGGCCAGTGATATCGCTCAGCGGCACGGGTGCCTGCTGGCACGCGAGGTCCTGAGGTCGACCCCTGGTACCCACAAAATAAATAAATAAATAAATAAAATAAAATATTTTGAGTTTGGCTAGAAAGGAAGATCTGGTAAAGTTGAAACTTGTAAAGATGGAACAGAAGAGAGCTTGGTCAGGACAAAAGGAAAGATGGCTTAAAGGCATCACAGGAACTAGTAGGACCCTACCCTTTGCATGCTCAAAGTTGCACAAATGAAAGACTTTGCCATCTGAAGAGAGCCCCAGGGCACTCTGTTGGAGAAGGGCAGCCGAGGGAATTGATTCCCAGAGATTCAGTTTATCATGCTCAGCTATCCAGGCACTTGGAGGCTAGCAAGATGCCAAAGGACTTGGTTCCTGCTCTAGCTGATGTCAGACTTTGGCATCATCCATGTGATGCTGGTTTTAAAGTATGCACAATGCAAGAATTATGGGGCCAGGTAGGCTTCCACCTAGGTTTTAGAAGAAGGCCTGGGAAGCCAAGCAGTGTCCCCTGAGAAGGCAGTGAATGAAGCTGTGAGAGTGAGGATGAAAGTGCAATGGAGATGCTAGGAATTTAGAGAGGCCAGGAACAAAGAATATCTGAGAAAAGCCACAAGGAGTGAGCAAAGCAAGCTCAAGAGAGAAGCTATGAGATCTGCAAACACTGGCAATGCCATAAAGATGGGGCCACCCAAGCCATTTGGAGTACGCTTCCCATTACCACAAATTACATTGGTTCTAGATATGGAAGTATGGGATTTAATGTTTGCCCTGCTAGGTTTCAGTCTTAGGTCTCATTGCTTTCTATCCCCCATTCCTCCTTTTTGGAATGGGAATGTTTATCCTGTGCTATTGTATGTTGGGAGTGTTTAAGTTTCTTTTTGACTTTTACAGAGGCTCACAGCTAAGAGGAGACTCTGGGCTTGAACTTTTCAGCAATGCTGAAACTATGAGGACTTTGGCAAATCATTGAAATGGATCGAATGCATTTTTAATAAAGGAATGCACATGAATCTTGGGGGACAGGGCAGAACATTATGGTTTATATCTAGATGTTCCCCCAAAGCCTTATGCACTCACAAGGGATGTGCTCTTGGGAGGTGATTGGATCATGGGGATATGATACTCATCACTGGCATTGTCTCTCTCTCTCTCTTTCTGTCCTTCCTGCTGCCATGCAATGAGCTGTTTCTCCTCAGCCATGCCCCTCTGTTGAGCTGCCTTACTTTGGAATTAGACAGGTATATACTGAAACCTCTACAAACTGTAAGCCTAAATAAACCTTTCCTCCTGACAGTTGTGGGTGTAATATATTGTGTCTCAGAAACCATGAAGTAGTTTTCTGTCTCTTCCCTTCTTGTCAGCTGCTGTTTCTTGCTGCTGGTACTATAACTCCCTCTAACAACTATTTCTGCTTTAAATTTGTTATTTATAATCATCTATGGATGAATGAGAACCAAATAATCAATTGGAATTAGTGTCCAACATCTGAAAATATGTTTTGGTGAAGGGTAATGGGGCAATTGGTAATAGGACAATCCAAAGAAAAAAATTACTGAAGATTTAATGTAGACCTTTAAAAGTCTGTTTTGTCTTTGAACAGAAGGATTTGGAATCCAGAAGATTTATATTTTAACTTGGGTTTTGTTCCAGATGCTTAAGATGGAATTATGTGATCTCCACATAAATGAAGTATTATCCTCTCTGATGATAAGAGAATGGGTTGATTGACCAACAACACTGAGTTGTGATTTCCAGTTGGAAATCACATCCCTCATATGCTATTATTTTGTGCTGCAATTTTCTTGTCCCAGAGGCTAGTAAGATTGAGTCAATTTGCAAGATGAATCAAAGGTGAATGATAGTTTTTTAAAAGGTGAAAATCAAGGTGAATCTGCAAAACCGAGTTCAAACTTCTGAAGGATAAGACTGTAGGACCCAGGCAAAATTTTCTTTTTTCTTATTTATTATGATAATGTATATGGCATTTCTTTTAGATTTAAAAGCAGTGTTGGAATAGGGGTGGAAAAGAAACCTTCAGTCAATATGACACTTTGCTCTTTATATGCTGAATCTACATCAGTCACTCAAAGATGGATATTATAAACCTGTCATCATTCATTCTGCTTCATTATTTGATAACTAGTCAAAAAATTCCTTAGATTTTAAGAAATTTTTGCTGATTTGGATATGCAAAGTAGCAAGCTCAGGTGGTAAAGATAGGCACTTTATAATATGAATGTGAACAGCATTAAGATGGTTACAATTTCTGAAGTTCTTTCATGAACATTATTTTTTAATTATCTTCAGGCCCAAGTTTCACTTATTGATTCAATTCTGTATTTTGCGTTCAGTGCGGCATTAACTAATCACAGAAGCCAGTGCTCAGTGCTGGGCTTCTTAGCCTCTTATGCACATTAGCAGCACCTACTGAGCTTCTAAAATTCTTAATACCAAGGACATATTTCAAGCTGATTAAATCAGAGTATTTGAGTATGTGACCCAGGCAAAAATTCTTACTAAATCTCCCCAGTGTGATTTCAGTGTCCAAGGAACAACTGCGTAGTAGCAAAGCCTAATCGGGTTAGATTCTTCAAAGGTCCTGACAGATCAATATTAACACAAGCTGCCAACCCCAGCTGGGCCATCAAGTTTCTGCATAACTTTTTATTAAATTTATTCTTAGCAGTCTCTCACACATATCCTGGAGGTCTATTCTAAAAACTTTATAGATCATTATCTATTACTATCTCCTTCCTTCAGTCTTAGCAGATTGCTTACCTCCTACCCCAAAGCAAAGGCAGCGTCTGTAGGAATGGCTCATTCCCCCTCTCCTCACGTGTAGTCACCTGGATCAGTACTTCCTTTCTGGTTGCAGAGCCAGCACCCATTGTTCATCCTTTCTCCACTTCTGGGTCTTTTCTCAGGTCTGTCTTCCACTCTCTGTTCTCCACTCTTGCTTCCCCTTTCCTTGCCTAGCCTTCTTCTCAAAAGTCCACCTTCTTCCTCCTGCTCTTTCTCCCACAGCCTATTTGAATTCCTCATCTTTACTCACTGTCTCAACTTCCTCAACACTAGCTCTGGTATGACTTCCACCCAAAAAAGCCCTCTCAGGTCCAAAGATGTTTACTTGCCAGCTCCAAAAATGCAGCTCACTCTTACCTGTTACTTCCTTTCTTTGTCCTTCTGGAAACCCTGGACCTCTCTCATGTACTCTCGATACTCAGCTGCCACAGCCTCACTTTTTAGGTAACTTCCTTCTCTGCCTACTTCTTAAGTATTTCTGTTCTGTGGGTTTCTATGCTTAGTTAGCTTGTAGTCACTTCCTCCATGTTTTCTTAGGTGATTCTGACCCATCTCATGGCTTCAGCTAAGATTTACATATAGTGGGCCGGTGAGACGGCTCAGCAATGTAAGCACCTGCCTGGCAAGCATGAGGTCCTGAGTTCAACTCCCGGAACCCACATAAGAAAAAAGGGGGCCGGTGAGATGGCTCAGTGGCTTAAGCGCCTGCCTGGCAAGCGCGAGGGCCCGAGTTCGACTCCTGGAACCCACATACGAAAAAGGGGCCGGTGATATCGCTCAGCGGCACGGGCGCCTGCTGGCGCGTGAGGTCCTGAGGTCGACCCCCCGGTACCCACAAAAAAAAAAAAAAAAAAAAAAAGAAAAAAGGGCCAGTGATATCGCTGAGTGGCACAGGTGCCTGCTGGCACGCAAGGTCCTGAGGTCGACCCTCGGTACCCACAAAAAAAAAAAAAAAAAGATTTACATATAGCTGGCTCATTACCCAACTTTTCTCCAAATTCTGGACCTTGATATTCATCCATAGGCCTTGTAAAAATCTCTGCACCTGTAACTACCTTGAACATTCCTTTGTTCTCTAACCATTCACACCCGGCAAACTAATTCCTAAGGGAAGATAATAGGGCAAACAAAGCAAAAAATAACAATACGGCAAAGATTTTTTTCCTTTCTATTATTTACGCCACATTTTCTTCAATCAATCTATAAGCTGCTGCATTTTCAGTCACTCATGAGACTTTCCGACATTTAAAGTATCTTTGAAATTCATCTCTATTTCCCTCCCTCAGCAAATAATTCATGTCCCACACAAATTTCCATTGCCTCCTTTCAGAATGCCACCAGTGTGGTTCAGACACACACACACACACACACACACACACACACACACACTTTCTTGTATCATGTTTCTGCTTATAATTCTTTGCTGTCACATTTCCCCACAGTGTGCCAGTCTTTCCCTCATAATGTATCCTAACATCCTTGCAAGCTTCTTGCTGGGCACAGTCCCCACCCCCTCCCACCTTGTGCTCCAGACAGTCCCTGGTGCTGTGCTGCACTGGTGCCTGAGGAGGCCTTCTCGGGTCCTTTGTATTGTCTCCTTGTTCCTTCCTCTCAAAGAGTCCCAGTTACTCTTTAAGTTTCTCACAGGGAATGATTTCTTCTGTGAACTTTTTCCTGAAAGTAATTCTTTTTTTCCACCTTTTCCTCTATTACAAATTGATCACTTCCTGATTTGGGCTGACACAGAGGAGATAATAGAATTTATCACCTTGCTTTAGAGTTTTTAAAATTTATTTTTAATTTCATCTATGAAAATAAATATGTGCTCCTTCTATGGATTAAAATACTACAGTAATGAGAAACTTCATTTTGGTTATTACCCCAATTCCAGCCTCCTTTCCAAGGATCATCAATGTTATCATTCGGAGCTATGAATGATAGCTCCTTTACAACAATTTGCGTGTACACGTAGAACAATATTGGATTAGTTTTAGCAGCTTTATTGAAATATAATTGACATATGATAAACTGTGCATCCTCCAAGTACAGAGCTGGATAAATTCTGATAGGTGTACAGACCTATGAAACCGTGCAGGTTTCCCCTGCCACTTTTTAGTCCCCCTCTTCTGCCCTTTCTTGATGTCCAATCCCCAGATGATCACTGTGTTGTTGGTTTTGGTCATCATGTTAAAATTTCTCCAAAATATATATAAGTGGAATCATGCCAGATATTTTTGTCTTTCATTCAGCAAAATTATTCTGAGGCCCATTGATGTTATTGCATTCCTTTTATTTGCTGAGCAATGTTATTGTATTGTATATACAACAATTTATGAGTCCTTTAAGTTGCTAATCTTTTCATCTTTAGACTATTACAAATAAAGCTGCTGCAGCTGGGCGTAATGGCACACGCCTGCAATCCCAGCGCTTGGGAGGCTGCGGCAGGAGAATTGCCGTGAGTTTGAGGCCAGTCTGGGCTATGTAATCAGTTCAAAGCTAGCCTGAACTACATAGTGAGATGCTGTCTTAAGAAACTCAAATACAATAAATAAAAACAAGGCTGCTGCAAACTCTGTGTACAAGTCTTTGTCTAGGCATGTTCTTTTCACCTCAGAATGGAGAGGCTGAGTCATGTAGGTCATTGCCCATATAAGCTTTTTTATGTCAGCTTGGTATACACGGACCAGGTTTTTCAGTTCTACTGAGTAGGAGGAATAGCGAATCAACAGCTGCTTCCTGAAAGTGGTCATTGAGCCCAGCTCAATTTTTATATCTTCACTTGCTCCAAGAGATTGTCTGCATATCCACTGAGTTTCCTGATTCAGCTGCGGTTCTCTGCTTGGTCTCTCAGGCTCTTGCCCTGTGCCTAAAATTGGCAAATGATTTAGGGGAAAAGTTTCTAGAGATTCTCAGTTCACCTTTCGGAGATTCTCTTTTTTCTTCGATCTTCACCTTTCACATGTGAGATAACTTCATAATTTTTCTCTTTATTTTTTTCTTACTTTTTGTTTTTTGTGGAAGAGCAATTGATCCTTTAAAATTTGAGATTTTTAAGTCATATATGTTTGAAATGCATAATAATTGCTTCCATCTTGGGGAATTAGTACATTTACCACCTTAATTATTTTTTACTTCCATTTCTCTCCCTGCTCTCCCATCTGTACTTATCCCCAAATCCCCTTCCCATCTCCACAAAGTCTACTTCCTTGTCTTTTTTTTTCTCTTTAAATTATTTATATATTGGCTTTTTCATATAAGAGAAACCATGTGATATTTAACTTTTTGTGTTTGATTCTTTTCACTTAGTATTATAGTTTCAAGATGCGTCCACTTTCCTACAAATAATTCAAATTTATCCTACTTTATGATTCAGTAGTACTCCACTGTGTGTTTGTTTGTTTTCATAAGTAACTGCTTCTCTCAATATTTGTAAGTAGGAGCCTTATTCTGCTTCAAGTTAGTCTATCAGAGCTAGAAACTTGAGATTTGAAATGAAATGAAAACCTGAGGCTAAGAAACATAATAATCATGTTAAATTTTTATATTATTAAATAAAAGTATTTGCTGATCTGATTACTTTTAATCCAGTCATTGATTGTTCAGTGTCTACCATGTATAAGTTCCCTGTAAAATACCAGCAATGCAGCAGTGGGCCAAATGGACCAAATTTTGCCATTATGGAACTTCGAGTCTAGTGGGATATTTAGATGCTAAATAAGAAATGACACACATGAATATAGGTTAAAAAACTGTTGTAAATTCTATTAATAATGATGAAAATAACAATAGCTAACTTTACTTAAATGTCATTTCATAGGTATGGTCTTCCCCCTAGCAGATCTTAGTTTCCTTACTTTGCTTTATTTTCCCCATAATTTAATATATGTCTTACTGATTGATTGACAGCTGTTTGTCTTCCTCATCGAAACAATAATTTCTTGAGTGGAGAGACTGTTTTTCACCGGGTTAGCTATAACTGTTTGTACATGGTAGGTGTTAAATTTATTTTAATATCAAATGAATAACTTTTTACTACATGAGCACTTTGCTAAGAATGTTTTATGCATTTATTTTTTACTTACTCTGTGTAATCAACTAAATAATGGCCAACCATACAAATCAGATTCTAATCCCTATACCCTGTAAATGTTACTTTATAAGGAGAAAAGGGGTCTTTAAAATGTGATTAAAAATCTTAACATAGGGGCCGGTGAGATGGCTCAGCGGCGTAAGCGCCTGCCTTGCAAGCGCGAGGGCCCGAGTTCGACTCCCGGAACCCACATACGAAAAAGGGGCTGGTGATATCACTCAGCGGCATGGGCGCCTGCTGGCGCGCGAGGTCCTGAGGTCGACCCCCCGGTACCCACAAAAAAAAAAAATCTTGTCATAGGAAGTTTACTCTGTTATCTCTGTGAACTCTAAATCCACTCATAATTGTTCTCATAAAAGAGAGGTGGAGGTAAATTTTTCATGCAGAGAGTAGAAGGAATATGACTAAGGAGACAGGGATAGAGTTATTTGGTCCCAAGTCAAAAAATTCTAGCAGCCACCAGAAGTTAGCCGAGAAAGAAATGGACTCTTCCTTAAAGTCTCTAGAAGGATCACGAACATGTCACATCCTGATTTTGTCCCTGAAACTGACTTTGGACTACTGGCCTCTAGAACTGCGAGAGAATAAATTTTTGTTATATTAAACCACTACATTGTGATTATTTGTTGCAATAGTAATAAGAAATTATGACCTTGGTATTGTTATCATGATTCATTTTGTCAATGAGGAAGTAGAGACAAAAATATTGAGCACCTTTCAAGAGGGGGCATGTCATTTAGTAGAAACAGAATACGAGTGTTATCTGTTTGGTAGCCACCTCATTACCCTGTAGATCACAGAAGTCTGCTTGAATTAAATAAGTGAGGGTTTAAGTGAGGACTTGAAGGATGGTTAGGAATCACTCAATGAAATGTGGAAGAGAGAGCTCCTAAGATGAAGAGGTCAGCTCAGTCTGGAAGATAAAACTTCTGTGCTCTTTGAGCTTATGGCACAAAATTGATAAAGAAGACTGGATCACCTTGGAGAGAGTTCTGAAGGTTTTGAAAATTATCCTAGGCCAGCAGGGGGAAAGTTAGAAATTTATATATGGTGGAACTGCCTGACCAAGTTTTCACTGTTATAGCCACAAGTAAATCAAGTAAATCAAGAAGAGGGCAAGATAAAGAATACCTCCATGAGCTGTCACAGTAGTCTAGGCCGAAGACAGTTCACATTTGGATTGAGATGATGTAAAAGTGATCGTCGCTGAGAGAAAAATAATTGGACCTAGCTTAGATGTAAGATAAAGGAGAGAAAGAGTCAAAAATGATTCAGGTTCCCCACATAAGCACTTGTGTGAGTAGAATTATTTATTTATTAGAAGGAGAATATTAAGAGGGGAACCCTTTTTATGAAATCAAGAATTCAGGTGTGTATCTGTTAATTTGAGATGACACTAAGGCAGAGTAGAGGTGGTCCTTAGGCCACTGGCTAAGGGTCTGGAGTTAAAAATAAAGCTATATGTCAAAGATTCATATTTAGAAGACCAAAACTGAGGAATAGTTGTAGGATGAGAAAACAAAGAGCTTCAGGTTGAAGCCTGGAGAATTCCAAGATTTTGAAGTCAATTGAGCTAGACAAGAAAATTAAAAGGAAATGGCCAGAGGATGGAAGCAAAACTAGTAGAAATCACATTAAGAGAAAGAATAGGGTTGTTGATAATTATGTCATTGTCAGGAATGTTGAATGCTTCTAAGAATTACAGAAGGTTGAGGACTAAATTCAGGTGTTTGGATTTAGTAAATCGATCTCTGGAAGAAGAATCTAGAGTAGTGCATGCAGAAACTCTGAGTGAATGTGCTGGGGACATTGTCCAACACCCTCCTCACCCTTTTTTCTTTGATTTTGTTCCATTCTTTACCACCTCTTTATCACTCCCACAACTCAATTACCTCAAGAGATGCTGACTCATCATCATGTGGGGCAAATTACTCTGAAGAAATTGTTGTTATTCCTTTTGTATGTACTGGTTTAGGAAATCAGATTTAAGCCAATCAGTGTATAACATTTCCTAGTGACTATTAAAAGTTCAAGATTAGGTGTGGAGCTTGTTGTCCAGTCAACCTGTAGAAAAAAATTTTATAATTTTGTTGCAAGGGAGCACTTCCTTTTTTTTTCTGGTGTATGTGAATAAGAAAGCAGGTTTTCCCGGTTGATGCTGACATATAGTCAATGACCAAGAAGGAAGTCTCTCAAGGCCAAAATCAATACATAAATGAAGGAAGAGCTCAATTTAGAGGAATTTAGAGATACTGAGCCTAATCCATGCATAGAACAATGGCCTCTCCCCATTTTTGGCTTTCTGAGAGTGATGTCACATCTTCCATGATGTTTAAACCAAAATCTTCCTCATATCCATTATGGAAATGAAGTGGAATCAGTGTGTTTAAGTATTTTTCTCATGGTGATTTGTTATGAAGAACACAGAGACAGTGCGGATGAATGCTAAGGGAAAGAAGAAAAAGAAAAGTTAGAGGGGATAATTGATTGAGCAAGAAGATAAAAGATGAGATGAATAAAATCCAAAGCATGTGTGAGTAGAAAGGATGACTCCTTAACTGTAACAAGACAGTGAGAGAGTAGATGAATGGAGAAACAAGAGGTTTGGCATATTTAATTATGGAAATCAAGAGAGACTTTTCTATTAAATAGCTTAAATTTCTCAATGCAGTTAGACAATGTGGTATCTGCTTGAAGATGTGGCTGATATGGAATGGAGTTGAACCTTATTAGAGAAAACTAATGGTATGGCTATTGGAATGCTCCACTGGGGCTGGTTGATTTATAATGATATTATTCTGTTCAGTTGGAGGGTTTCCTCCTACAGTTGAGATGATGGGTACAAGTGCATAGAAAGCACATGAGTGGGTGGAGAAGCAAAACAAGGAAGTGGTTGATGGGTATTGATAAATTGAAGATGTTGGATACTACATCGACATTAAAAATAACTGCAGCAGTTGGGATACTTGAGCAAGTAAGCTGGAAAAAGCAAAAGTTGAAATCAGAAAAGAGGAACATATGAATAAGTGATAATAAATATAAATAATTTTTGTGGATTATAAGGTAAAAGATAAGAAAAAAGGAGTGAGAAGTTAAAGTAAAGAAGAGGGTCCTAGGTATGAGGAAGTGTAGGAACTGAAAGTTTAAGGATGGATGGTTAATCTTTGGGCTTGCCAAAATCAGTCAGGTTGCTTGGTAGGAACTGCAGTAGAGAAGACTTAAGTTTGGATGAGGGTGTTGGAAATGGTTTGTTGATTTTTATCAAGGCTCTGTGCTGTGTCTACAGCTTCTACTCTTATCAGGGTACATTTCTGAATTATTTTAAGCAGCAGGATTCTATGCTAACTAAAATCTCTCATACCTAGCCTGCAGAGGCCTAATGTTAAATCCACAGGAATTTTGACAGAGTTGCATAATTACATATTTAAAAATAATTCATTGAGTTCCAAATATGGAAAAATAGCTAAGAAATTATTTCCCATGATCAAGTTAATCTTTTCCTAACAATGAAGAATCATGTGGTTATATAAAAATATGTGACCTTCACCTAGTAATTCAACACAGTGCTCTATTGAATTATAGATTAGTCCTTGGCTTTTAAAACTCACAGGGGTGGATTTTGAAAAAAATATATGTCTATAAATATATCCCTTTTCTATCTAGTTGTCTCATTGGAGAATTAGGGCCTATAAAAGTGGACATATGAAGTAACTGAAAATTAACCCTTTCAAGTATTTCAACCATTTTTGTTGGAAACATTTATAAAATTAAATAGATTAATACACATGTAGTGTAGACATAATTAGGTCAATGAATCATGATTATGAACATCAGGTAAGTAATTGTGCTATAATCAGTGACTCAGAAGTCAACGAGTGGCTTGTGTTTGCTTTCCTCTTTTTATTACCAAAATATCTGAATACACTGCTTATTGTGCACTTAAAATTTTGGGAGTCTTGCTATTAATTCTGGATGTTTTTTCTTCCAATCTATTTCTGCACTGGAAAAGCAGATAGTCACATTTATTTAATTACAAAGGAAATGGAAGTAAATAGATTCTAAATACATACCTGAATTAACTTATTCCTATGACATATGTTACAAGAATTTCCTCTGCTTTCAAGTGTATTAGCAGGTCTGAACACTTAAGTTTACCATTTTATGACTTCAAGATAAGCAAGATATTACTATGCCTTTTCTAGAGACTTTCATTTCATCTTGTTTTTCTCTATATACTCGAGGTGAATGGAATTGCTATTAATATCAATTAATTGAAATAGTTGTAGCTTATTTAGAAAAATATAACCTTGTAAAATTTTAAAACTGAAGGACACCTTAGAGAACTCTTGTTCCAGAGTTAGGTTTAATATCTTAATAGGTCAAAAATATTTTTGAAAGAGTCATCTAAAATGATATTAAAATTGATATCTTGCTTCAGGGATGCTGGATATTAAAAGGTGTGATATGAATCTGTCACTCAATCTGATTGTCTTGTTTCTGTTTGTCCAGAAATTGAAACTGGAGTTTTCTACTACTGAAAATACATATATTTCTTATGACAAATTTATTTATAATTTAACTTTATAATCTTCAATGTAACTGTCTTGTAACATTGCTAGATGAAAAACTAACAAAAAATATTCCCCCAATTCATACATAAATATATGCAACCCTATTTAATTTCATATGTAATCATGAACATACAGATAGATCAGTAAGCATCTCATGTTAAAAATCAAACTGATTTATATTAGAATTATAAAGTGGCCTTAATATCATAGTAATATTCAAGATGAACCACTGAATTTCAGATGAAGAAAAACCCTAGAGCTGATCCAATTATAATCTTCACAAGCTTTGAAATCATGTAATTTTCTTTGAAGAAATTAATTGAATTCTAAAAGGTCTAAGTGAATTTCTCAAGGTCACACAGGCAGCACAGCCATTTATTCACTCATTTCTCATGCATGCATTTTCCATCTAGCGCATGCTACGATGTACATGAAATCTCTATACCATACCATTTAAAAAAGAGCTTCCAGAAGTTCATAATTTAATAGCAAAATGGGAACTGGGACACAAGACCTCTGACACCTGCTCTTGGCTTTTATCCAATAAACCTTCCAACCTCATTTACTTGTTTCAACATTTTAGAAGACTTTAATTCCATTCTGAGGACTCTAACATTGGACAAGTTATTTTCAAGATTTTAGGGCCTATTTGTCTCATTTTTTTCTTACAGATTTAGTTACATAAAAGAGAAACATTTTCATGTTGACAATTTCTGTCATGAGTAAAATCAAAAATAGTAATAATAATATCCTAGCAAGATGTGCCTCATGTATAAGCAATTGTAAGGAAATCTAGATTTTTGTAAACAAAAAATTTGTAAGAAAAATTAAATAAGCCTTGCATTCAGTCAAAGCCTATCGAAATAAATGTGTGCAAAACAGAATTATTATAATATAATAATTATAATATAGAATAATATAGCTTACATGGTTTCTTTTCAGTATAAGGCATAATTATTTAACCATCAATTTGTAAAACAAGAATTAACACTAAGGAACTTCAAATCTGAATTGCATTTATTTTCACAAGATCAGTGCTAACTCCCAAACTGCAACTTCGTTGACTTTTTTTTTTTTTTTTTTGTGGGTACCGGGGGGTCGACCTCAGGACCTCGCGCGCCAACAGGCACCCGTGCCACTGAGCGATATCACCGGCCCCTTTTTCGTATGTGGGATCCGGGAGTCGAACTCGGGCCCTCGCGCTTGCAAGGCAGGCGCTAACGCCGCTGAGCCATCTCACCGGCCCTCGTTGACTTTAAATGTTAAAAGTTTTTTTTTTTTTTTTTTTTTTTTGTGGGTACCGGGGGGTCGACCTCAGGACCTCGTGCACCAACAGGCGCCCGTGCCGCTGAGCGATATCACCGGCCCCTTTTTCGTATGTGGGATCCGGGAGTCGAACTCGGGTCCTCGCGCTTGCAAGGCAGGCGCTAACGCCGCTGAGCCATCTCACCGGCCCTCGTTGACTTTAAATGTTAAAAGTTTTAAAAGTAAGAAGTCTTTTTAAGTTTTTAAAACTGTCTCACGTGTAATCCAAGCACTTAGGAGCCTGAGGCAGGAGAATCACCACAAGTTTGCGGCCACCTTGGGCTACATAGTGAGTAGCGAGACTCTCTCAAAAAGCAAACAAGCAAACAAAAAAATTAATAAATAAATAAAAAAAATAAAATTTTTTGAAAGGGGTCGGCATAAAAAAGTCAGTCTTTGGAACTAAAAATGTTTCATAACATATGAACACTGCTTTGATATACATTTCGAACAATTTTTTTTCTAAATATAATTTAGGTAAGTCAGGCTTTGTCAAGCAAAGACAGTTAATAGGTTTAGGATTTGTACAAATTTTTACAGTAGTGTATATTCCAAATAAAGACTTTCTTCTGTTATAGTGTGACAATGTGTTTTCTGAATGAAGATATATGCTAAAGCTTAAATTGGCAACACTAGGGAAGGCAAATGACTTAGTAAAGAAATTACCATTCATTTAAAAATATGCATCATCTTATCACCACCAGGCCCCTGATCTTTCAAATTGCCATGCAAAAATACATTTATATCTAATATTTTTAGGAAAGATACAGGCTTTATATCAAAAAAGCAGCAAAATCTTAAAACCACAAGTTTATTGAAAAAGCTATTACTTTTATTAGAAAATATTGTGCTCAGCAAGAGGTTGACAAGAAGTTGTAGTATAGATATATATTTCATAAGTGTACTTCTTCCTTTAAGAATATTCTGGCAGCAGTGGAACACCTCCTTGGCCATTCGAAGCAGGAGTATTTGATGGACTGTGTGAGCTGGTCCCTCAGTACACAAACTGAGCATTCCCTCCCAAATATCATATTCAGAAAGTCACAGATCACAGATACCTTTCAGACTCCTATACTAGTCACAGAGCCAGAATAACATGTCACTCCTGGCTGCTTAGAAAACAGAATTTCCTGGGCAATGCTATGACTGGTTGATATTTTAATATTTATAAGACTTTAGCCAGGGCTGAAATGTTAGCTAACCACAAAAGAAGTGAAAGGAGTAACAATAAAGTCAGTCATGGGAAGTTTTTGACTCTCCCCATATATGTTTGTGTGGCCAACATATAGTAGAAGAATAGCACTGTAGCACAGGAAGGAAAAGACTGCAAATATAACACAGAATTGTGCAAAAGAAAAGTAATCTATAAGGATATGGATATAAGTTTCCAACTATACATACTTATATCTGGTGATGACTGAAACTATGCCTAATTCAACCTGAATGGCTAACCAAAAGGAGCAGGAATAATTTTACTGTCAGTAATTTTAGGATGGCAATTCACTGGATTTTCTATTTTGCTCCTTGAGTGTGTTGAGGTCCATCTGGCAGGCTAACATTCTCTGAGGAAAGAGGGAGAGAGAGTTGGGGTTGTATGCTGGGGGACTGATCCCTGTTTCCCCCATTTTTAACCTAAAAATACAAGCTTCTCCTTCTATCTCTCTGGGATGCTTTAATAACAATACAACATGTTTGGCAACATCTTGAATATAGGTGTGGAAACTAAAGGATACCATAATTAAAAGATTATCCTAGTTCACTTAGCCAGGAAATGATAGCGGAGGACTTAGCACCCAAATTTCCTGACAGCTCTATCAGTAAGATACTTGTACGTATTCTCTTGCTATTGTTCCCGTGTGATAGTTAACTGATTGTGTCAACTTGAGTAAGAAACACCCAACTAAATTGGATCAGCATAGTTTTGAGTGTGGCTGAGGGGATTTACTGAAGATGGAAGACCCAACCTAGGGCAGTTTGTTGCCTAAATGCTGTAAAAGAGAAACAAAGAAGGAAGGCTCACTTTTGAGGAACTCCAGCCTTCACCTTGGACGTTGTCTCCTGGCTTGCAGCACAGATTCTTCAGCCTCCAGCGCAGACCTCTCAGCTTTCCAAGACAGACCCTTCGGCTTCCTGATATGGACTCGCACGGGACACTACGGTGAGCTTCAGGCCTTCGACCGGACCCATCGGATCTCCAGTGCATGGACAGACCTTTTGCACTCTTCCATGCCTGACTCTGTGGGCAGCCATTGTAAGCCAATCCTGTAAATTCTTATATATTTGTATATCTTGCATTAAATATGTTTCTCTAGTAAGCTGACTGATACACCTCATTTTAATTCTATATAGATAATATAAATGAATCTTTAAATTCAATAACTTCTAAACTTATCAATTAAAATGTTAATGTATTAGTTAGGGATCTCCAGAAAAACAGAATCACAGGATAAATCTCTAAATAGGAAGAGATTTATTTTAAAGAATTGACACATCAGTTTGGTGAGTCCCAGATTCTACAGGGGAGGCTGGCAGGCTGGAAATTCAGGGAAGAGTGGCAGTTTAAATCCAAAGGCAGTTGGCTGTAAGGTCAGTGTTGCAGATGAAGTCTGAAGGCAGCATGCTGGAGAATTTCCACTTTCGTGGAGAGTGTCAGCATTTAGCTGATCAGAAGAGGCCCACAGCAATTTGTCTTACTGAAAGCCTGCTGATTTAAATGTAAAACTCATCCAAATACTTCCTCGCAGAAACATCAGAATAATGCTTGACCACATATCTGCGTATCGTGGTCAAGCCAACTTGACACATAAAATTAACTATCACAGTTAATATTGATTACTGGATTCCAGTGTAACTTAGTTTAAAATAAGTATTGAAGAAAATGTTTTACTTCTCCCACCCTCAGGTCTTATTTTTATCCCACAGGTCAGTTTTTCACCTAGAAAATTCATATTCTGAGTACATGATTTATAATATATCTTATAGAAATTATATTCTATTTATATTAAACTATGAATTAAATCTAATTAGAGTTTAATTTAATCCAGCTGTAGCAAGGAAATATTCAAAAAATTAATTCATTCACTAAATATTAAAAGAATAAATTAATGTAGTGTTTCTTTTCTTAGGTGCCATTTCAAGCATTACTCTACACAATAAATTCAAATTAAACCTCTGACATTTCAGATCCTAACAGTGAAAATTGCAAAACTCAAGATTCTATGGCTGTTCATTTTCAGTTTATTTCTATTTGGTGGCCAACACAATTAATTCCATTGATTTTCCCAGATTTTAAGTCTTTGATTTATATTTTAATCAATTGATGAATGTGTTAATACACCCGCTAAACAATAAATATTTACCATGCACAAGATACTTGACGAAAATAAATAAATAAAACTTCTTGTGTGCCTTTATCTGGGATAAAAATCAGGCTTCAAATCCCAAAGGGATACTTCTAATTACTTTAGCTCAGATAATCTTTTATTAAAAGAAATGGCATAAAATATCACCTATCTTAAATAAATAACTAAAATTTTCCAAGCAGCAGAACTATGAAGTGCTACGCATAACAAATACTCATTTGTATGATGCAATATTAATAAAACACAAACATTTTCATGATTAAAATCAGGTCAGCTTCCAGAGCAACTTTGAAAAGAGGCAAATTAAATATTTATTTTTCAATTAATCTATATTATGCAAATCTATAATATTGTGAACAACACAATAGTGCATGGTAATGGAGCAAGAAAAAGACTAAGAAGTTCTGCCCTGGCTCCTCCACTCACTAGCTACATGATATTGTGCTGCATATTTACTTATTCTGGGCCTTAGAATAGGATGAGTTTTCAGGCTATAAATTGGGGATAAAGGTGACTACATTAATGGAAGTAAAATACTCATCTGACACACCAAGGGTTCTAAGCCATTTTAACACAAGGAACAGGTCTTCGTGTTGCCTTCTAAATCATTATGACAGACATTTAGGGCAACATAGGGTGATGGCAAGTTATATTTCTTAGGAAATAAAAATTATGACTAAAAGTGTATGTTAAATGTAATGTAATAAATTTTAATATCCAAATATATTTTAAATTCAGCAGCCTCATGTCTATGAATTGGAGAATTTCACAAATACTGAAGTAACTGATGTAAGTTACTAAGAATATCAAATTTGATCTCTATGGTTTCAGTGTCTTTGAATACTTTTTATTTCATTTAGTCACAGAGAATTACCTAAGTTCTTCATGGGAGAGAGGAGAGAGAGAGAAACTCTAGGTGATTTATGTTTCGTATATGAGAATTCAAAAATATTTTTTTCCTTTAATTTAAGATATCTGAATTGCTCATTTCCATCTCCAAAACAATCAGCAGTTCCATCTTTTTTTCTAGCTATATAATTTCTTATAGGAATATTTTGTGATTTGTTCATTGCTACACTGATTTTGTTCATTCACTCTTTCAATAAACATTTCCCCCACTACAGGGGTTCCTAGAGGAATTACTCAAGATTCCGGTGCTTTCTATCCACCCTTTACTTCTAGCTTCCTTTTCACTACCCAGCTTCTTCCCTGCTGTTAGTCATATCCCCTTGAAAGAGCTCACCCACATTGTACCCTGGTAATTCATCTAACAGCCTGCTGAAAAACAGATCTGGTTTGGCACCAAGGGTCCTGCTATCTGACTCATCCTGTCTGGTTCTTTGCTTTTTGTAACTCTGGACAGATAGTTCCAGTTCCACACATGCACAAAAACCCCTTTCTTCCTCCTAACTCCTTGCCTTCGCTCATATTCTTTGTTCTGTTTCCAAAATATTTATACTTTCCTCTTCTAGAAGACTATAATCTGTCCCACATGACCTCAGGGAAACACCTCTCCTCTTGGATGCCCCAGATTTCTTTATTCTTTTATTTTTTGTATTAGACTGAAAGTATGTTTTTTTCATTTCTCTCTCACCTTATTCTTTCTTCTTATGCAATCATATTCAATACCAAAACTCAAAACACAATTATTAATTCAGTGATCTTATTTCATAGCCACTTTCCTGACCTTTTCTTTCACATCTACTCTTCTTTTTTTGTTTCCCAACAGAGGCAATTCTTACAAAAGAAAAAGATGCAAGACATTTAACAGGTTCACAAAAATGAGTTGGAAATACTTGGACATTACCTTTAGGGGAGTCTGCACTCCAGCCAATGAGAGAAATAAACAACTAAGCAGCCAGCAATTTCTTTTATTAAAATTATAAGTCATTTATTCTTGACCTTCTTTACTCAGTTATGGGCAAAGGAAAGATCAGTTTATTCACATATACATGCATATATACACACATATATATATACTGCCTCCAGTAACTGGTGCTCTTGGAGTTCGCTTTGGTGGTGGTGGTGGTGGTGGTGGTCATGGTGGTGCTAATGTCTGGAGGCTGGCTGGTCAGCAGTTACATTCCAGTCAACAGTTTGTAGCTGGCCCAGATGATCTCAGAGCAGGATGGGTTAATGACTTGCTCCTTTCACTCAACCATGTTTGGCAACCTGATGTGACAGGGGACAGGTGCATGATAGGGAGCAGCTGATGATTTAGGACACTCTTTAACTCTGATTTTCAAAATGAAAATTTTCAAACTTTTGTCTCCTCTAACATTGCCTTAGAAGAAAGGAGAAATGTTTGTGAATGACGAAGATCACTTTTTATGATTCTGCCCAGACTCCAGTTGAATGAGGACACATTTGCAGAATTCACTCAAAAACCCCAACTGACAGAATGCATACGACTTTCTCCTTTGCTAGGGATGACTTCAGACTCTGGTGTTCCATGAAGAGAAAAACAAGTTCCCAGGAAATGGGCCACATTCTCTGAGTCCACAGAGGCTGTTCCAAACTCTGTTCCTCATTCTGCCTCTGGCTACAGTGAACTTCTTTCAAGTCCTGGAGGATGCTGCTCCACCTTCTAATATAGGACTTCAGGAGGTGCTATGCCTCTGCCTCAGAGTTGCTTCTTTATAACCCCTCCACCCTTCTTAATCCCTTAGTTATCCTTCAGGCTTTAATGTAGAAACCACTTCTTAGGGCAATTTAGGAACTTTTTCTTTTATATGGCTTTATAGCAATTCAAGCACCATTCCTTGTGACACTAATCTACATAGCAATCTCATTACCTTATGTGATTTAGACAGGTGTGTCTCCTGCACTTGCACTTGACATTTGCAGTTGTTGAGAGCCCCCAGCAATAGAAAGGACTGTAGTAGACAAAGCAGCTGTATGCATATGTTCATAAAAATAAGCGGGTCTTCCCTGTTTGCTCAAAACTGAGTTAAGAACTTCAACAATATATGCTACATATAATTTTGAGGGCTAGGACAATGATTTTGAAATGACCTACAGTAGACAATAAATATTTACTGAGTAAATAAATGAATATTAGCCTTAAGAAAATTTGACTATGTAAGAGAAATATAGGTGCTTTGTTTTTAAAAGCAAACGTGTACACAAAAGCATTGTGGATCAAGTTCATCAGAGTTGCAGTGAGGAGCTTTTTTCTAACTGCACTCATGTCCATCCTTGCACTTCTGATGAATCATGGTATGGTGACTAGAATGAAAAGAACAAAGTCCAAAGAGCAGAATGAAAAACAATGGTCAGATGCTGTAGTGAAAATCCTGCTCTGTATGTATTTGTTTGTTTTTAACATTAAAAAATAGCTTTGGTTACTGTCTCCAGCATGGCTTTGATTGTCACTTTAAACAGGCTTAGCTGTTTGAAACAGTTTCAGATTTTTAACAGTGATGGAGCCAGGAACTGCTAATATAGAGACAATTGAGTAATGTGCCATGGATTCAAACCTGAACTTAAGAATCTATTCCAGGACTGTAAAAAGATGTATCTCTAAGTGAACTATGCATACTAAATTAGAAAGAATACTCTAAAGTCCTGTAATGGACAAAGGCATACACTGAGATAAAACAAATACCTGTCATCCTATTCTCCTTAGGCTCACTGCAAACAGTGCCAGTGTGAAGTCCACATAAACCTCTGCTAATTCTGAACTCATTACATTGGGAACATTGCCATTCATTACAACCTTGTCCTGAGTACACAGAATTACAATAAAATCGAAGAGTCCTGATATTGAAACTAAGAAAGCTGTCACTTGTTTCTGTCCTGTCTGTCTCTCAGCCTGACTTCACACAGAGCCAGATTTGAGCACAACCATCAAATAAAAAACATAGGGCTGGTGAGATAGCTCAGCGGCATAAGCACCTGCCTGGCAAGTGCGAGGTCCTGAGTTCGACTCCCGGTACCCACATAGGCAAAAAGGGCCAGTGATATTGCTCAGCAGCACCGGTGCCTGCTGGCACGCGAGGTCCCGAGGTCGACCCCAGGTACCCACAAAAAAAAAAAGAAAAAAAAATTCCTGGATAGACATCTACAAAAGGTGATTACACATTTTTAGAACTTTAAATCAATATTCAATTGAGATCATTTCTTGTTTGTAGGTTATCAATCTCTTAATAAGCATTACAAATCTTTTCTAGTTGCGCATGCACGTGGTGTGTGTGTGTTTGTGTGTTTTGATGATGATCACGTGTCAAACAACCTGTAGTTCCTTGAATGAACAGATTTTCTGTTTTGGAGAAAAAACCTATTTAATTTAATTTATTTGTTTTTGCAGTGCTAAAGATTGAGCCCAAGGCCTAGCATATGCCAGGTAAGTACTGTGCCACTGAGCTAAACCCCAGCCCTAGAAACTCAATGACCCCCTTTAATCGGTAGTGTGCACAGAAATCTACGACAGCAAGGGTGCAACTTAAGGGATGAGAACCCCTTCTTGGGGGCCAAGGTTTGATCTCTGCTTAGAGGGTCGGTCTGGGGAGTAGGGGATGCAGAGGCAGGGCCAGGGCTGCTGTGTTGAATGGCAGGTGTGAAGACACAGAAGCAGGTAAGTGCCAGGGCTGGGGTGTTGTGTCTAGAGCTAGGGTCAGGACATGTATATATCTGTGGGGACAGCTATTTTTAAAGCTGCTACTACTACATAGGGTTGGTCTCTGTGTAGTAAAATGGATCAAATCTCTGCATTGTGTGGACATGTCAATAGATGGAAATCTTTTAACATGAAGCAGCTGAACACATACACAGATAAGCAGAGGATTTTAACTTGCTAGAGCTTACCCTAATTGATACAAGTAAGAACCTGCCTTTTCAATTCCCTTCTTTTTCCATCAAGGGCCCTGGGAATTTGAAGGTCATAAGATGGCAACTGGTAGGGGAACGTAGCCCTCACTCTAGGGAAACCGAGGCCTTTTGTCTCTTACCTTCTATGGCTCCCCTGTTACTGGCTACATAGGCTCACAATCACACCTCTCCACCCAACACACTCACACATACACATATATCAAAGCGGACCTCGAAAATTGAAAGAGAATAGGAAAAGTTTTTACCTGGTAAAATTTGGGACAAAGAGTATCCTTTATAATTTCTTGAGTGTGGGAGTAATATTATTTTTTAAAAAGATGTTTTCAGTAGATTCACATGGCAGTGAAAGCTCTATTTTGCTTGCCAGGTTAATTTATTAGGCCAGACAGAGTTTATTGGTGTTCTGCTAAGTAGTGGGCAGAAAATGGGAACAGGGAGATTTATGAAGAAGCTGCTGCAGTGAAGCCGATGTGAGTGAAGAAGGGCCACTGTGCCTCATTATTATGATGTAGAGGGGCACGGAAGGCGAGGAGGAGGTGGAGACTCCGAGATGGACAGAAAAAAGGTGCAGTGACTTGTGGGGCAGGGGATCACAGCAGCGATAACTGTCTTTAGGTACCTTGGTTTGTGATAATACTAGTTACCCAGGTGGATATGTGTGGGCAACTGGAGATGGGGGAGCTAAAACTCAGGAAAGGGAAGGCAGAAAAATGAGGTTTTGAAATATAGAACTGTGAAATTTTTTTTATCACTTCCAGGACTTTATCAAGCTCAGGACCTCATTGCCTTTTGTGATTTGTACTTTTCCTTCCATGATCAATTAGATAGGAAGTACTTGAACTTTCATCATTCTGGTAACCGATTATCTCATTATTGAACTACAGCAATACTTGGAATTTTTCCCTTAATTTTGGTCTTCTCCTTGCTCCGGTAGATTGTATGAGACTTTTCAAGCCTTGTCTTTCCAACCATGATTCTGCCTACAAATCCCAAACCCTACATTTTAAGGCTGGTTTTTCAGCTCCCAACTACTTCTTATAATCAAATTTCTCATTGTTCTCCTCCATAAGCATGACAACCTCATCTACTTACATCACAGATACTTGATACTTTTCTGTCTCTACACTTCTTCTGATCCTCCATGCCTTTCCTATGTCAGCTGTCCACATCCCCAACTTAAGACAAATCTTTGATCTATTACAATTGCACCAAGTGGAGAGATGCCTTTTTCTCATTTTCCTCAGCATTATGCCTGTATGCTGTATGGCATTAATCCCTTTTTATCTTAGATTATACTTATTTGATCATACTCCTTATCTTCCTTTGTAAAAACTTAAATTACTTGAAGACAAATATGGTTCTGATAGAATTTTGAAAGTTTTTGACATCTATTGATATTTTTGGTATATGACAGTAGTCAATACAGTAGTTGTTAAAACAAATATTCTTTCACCTAATTGTGTTAGATTTCCAATATTTTGTTCTTTGATTATTGTTAAGAGAGAACGGCTGCTAAACTTAAGCAAAAAGAATTCATTAGAAGGCTGTAATATAACTCAAAATAATGAAGTTTAAGTTGAAGAATTATCTTTCAAAAGTAGAGAAAATGAAAGGTCCTACGAATTTAAAAAGAGGAACTACGGAAAATATCAGGGATCAATGGCACATTATTTCTACTATTCTTATTAATATTTCAAACCTCTTACTTCATTCTCTTTCCATTATACCTGTCTGATGGAACATTCATCAAACTTCCCAACTTATAAGATCTTTCATTTTTTTACATAATCTTTTAAATTGATATTTGAAATATTTAAATAAGAGGTTTATTCAGACTCAACATTGGTGATTTTGCCAGTTCCCTATCAACTCTGGCTTGTCTTCTCTATCCTGACTATTCTGAATCTGACCCCTCCTTGCTGTACCTGGTCCTCACCATGTGGTCCTACCATTAACTTAACAGAGAAAACAAATTTGAGAAAGAATCCTCTTCATCTTCCTGTAGCTTAGTCTGTTTAGTGTGTGAACCTCCTGTCCTCTCCAGTTAAAGAGCTATCCTCGGCTCCTATGGGCACTTATCCCTCTGGGCTCAGGTGGAGTCCCTAGCTTCACTGATTACTCAATCTCTCCTTTCGTCAGTTTCTTCTTTCTTTGCTTCTTTCAATAAAGACTACATGAAAAAATGCTCAACACCTCTGGACATTAGAGAAATGTAAATTAAAACAACACCAAGATTCCATTTTACTCCAGAAAGAATGGCCATCATCAAGAAATAAAATAACAACAAATGCTAGTGAAGCTTTGGGGGGGAAAGTAACTCTTCTACATTGTTGGTAAGAATGTAAACTAGGGCCGGTGAGACGGCTCAGCGGCTTAAGCGCCTGCCTTGCAAGCGCGAAGGCCCGAGTTCGACTCCCGGAACCCACATATGAAAAAGGGGCCGGTGATATCGCTCAGCGGCACGGGTGCCTGCTGGCGCGCGAGGTCCTGAGGTCGTCCCCCCGGTACCCACAAAAAAAAAAAAAAAAAAAGAATGTAAACTAGGACAACCACTATGGAAATCAGTGTGGAGGTTCTTAAGAAAAAACTAAAATAAGAAATTCCTTCTGATCCAGCTATTCTCCTTCTAGATATCTTCTTGGAAGAGTTAAAGGCATCAGCATATTACAGTGACACATGCATATGCATGTTTATAATAGTCAATTCATTATATCTGAATCTTGCAGACAGCCTATGTGCCCATCAACAGAGGAATGGATAATGTAGTATTGTACATAATGTAGTATTTATGGCAGAACTAAACTGCCATAAAAAAGATAAACCTGAGTCTTTTGTAAGAAAATGGGTACACCTTGAGTCTATAATGCTAAGTGAAATAAATCAGACACCCAAGCTTAAATATCACATGGTTTCTTTTATATGAGAAGTCCAAAATATAAATAAAGAGCAAAATAAAAGATAGATAATAGGAAATAGAGAGATGGATCTCTTATGAATGGGAAGAGGATGAAGAGATGGAGCGAGCATGGAGGTAGAAAGCCTCTTGCTCAAAAACAAAATTGAGATACAAACAGCTAAACATCCCTCATTCTAGCCCTTCATGCTTTCCAACTCCCCTTCAAATCTCTCATGTCACTCACAGCTAAGCGTATGGGAAGAATGGCCTACAGTATTTCCCTCAATATTCTCATTGCTACTCATTCCTCAACCCAGACTGTGGCTTTCCCTCACATTACTCTAAAGCAGATGCTCTCGAAAGGTTACAAAGCAAAAGGAAACACACAAGGGGCAGCTCCTATTCTCATTTGACTAAACCTCTCCTCAGCATTTGACACTGGGCAGTGTCATCTTCTCTTGGTTTATGTAGCGCAGTGCTTTACTTTCCTGGTCCTCTGCCTCCCTTGCCTCCTCAGTCCCTCTCTTCCTTCCTCTCTTCTTTTCTCCCTTCCTCCTTCTGTCTATTACTTCCTTCCTCCCTTTTTTCACTTTTATTGTTCCTGTCAGTTCCTTATGTGTTACTCTCCTGTCGAGTAGATCTTTAGGCTTTTTTCTTCCTTCAGATAATATACAAACAAGCATGCTGATCTTTGAATCTATGAAGTTTCTCTAGAGATGAATCCTCCAAGGATCTGATGCTATGTGTGATTGTGTGTGTGTGTGTGTATGCATATGCACATGTGCTGGTAATAACCTTAGGAGCTTACATTCCTTAAGCCAGGCAAGGAAGGAGTCTGGGATAGGGAGAGATTGGCTACCTGGCTACTTCAGTTGAAGTGGGGTTTCTAATAACCGTTAAAGAGACAGTGAGCACTGTTTTTTAAGTTACATCAGCTATATTCATGAAGTCAGTCATTAGGATGAGAAATTAAATTTTAAAAATTTGGAAAAACAAAATAATTATCTCATGAACTAATTAGTGACTATGTAGAGGAGAAGTCTTGGAGTCTTTAATTGCTTTATGTCTAGGAGTAGTTGCCAAAAGATGCTGCACATTATTATGAAACTATTTTAGCTTAAATAGTATATAAAGTTCACTGACTAAATTAGACATTAAATTACTTAGTTTACCTATTAACCTTAAAACAACCTTAGCTTCAAACTGTGTCTTCGAAGAATACATTTCTGCAATATTTATGTGTATTAACTAAGAATTTTCCTAAAGTGTTCATTTCCTACTTTGTACAGTTCATTTAACACCTGTTCTGTACGTCATTCTCCTCCCACATTCTCTTTTCTGTATTCCCTAATGAGGTGACCCTTTCTCCATTACCTACAGAAAAGTAAATTGCATTTTAATCAAAGTCATAGTTTTCAGAAGGTTGCCTAGCTGAGGATGTTAGCAACACCACACTGTGAGACTTTCTGTGGGTTTCTTTTTATATAAACAGAGATGATTTTAAAAAGTGATGTCTTTGTAAATGTTGCCTATTTAGTTTTTTGTCACCTTTGATCAAGACATATTTGCTAAAGGCCTCTACAGTAGAACATTACCCCTAATTTTAACACAGGTGTACATTTAAAAAATAGAGCTTGTAATCAATAAACATGCAGTGGCACTGAGGTTTTCTCATTTAAAAACAGTGCTGGATTTTATAGATAAATAATCTTAGAATTAAATGTAGATTTGCGTGTGTGTGTAAAGACCAGGTGTCAGTAAGTTGTGAAAAGCCTCTGCCATGATTTCTCCTGCATTTGCTCTTCTCCATATCTCTTCAAATTGGTGTGGGAAATGATTGCTGTTTAACTGTAGATTAAAAATACTAGTTATTTAATAATGGGGTTTGTATTAATTTGACTTCTTCCTGCTCTGTTCCAAGCACAGAGGTAAGTGGTGTGGGGGGGAAGTATGTTGTCACCAGGAACATGAAGTGCTTCTCTAGCTTTGGGGAGAAAAGTAGCTCTCTGGATTAGGAGATGAGAACAAAGCAACCTCCAGGAAGAGGATAAAGGCTTAGAAGAGTGAAAAGAAAGGGAGGCAAATAAGATAGAAGCAAGTGAGGAAAGGGGAGCAGATTGGAGGGAGATAGGGATCAGCCCTATGGGAACCCACAGGCCTTGGTAGGGCTTTCCACAATTTATTTTAGGAATAATAGTCATTGGTGTAGTGAACTTAATGTATTCATTCTACTTAACAAGTTAGAGAAAAGCTAATATACAAATAGAAGTTCTAGATCTGGAGGATAAGAGGCAATTAAGATAATAACTACAAAACCATTAACATAATTGAATTTGCATTTTCAGAAATATTTGAAGATATTTGACCAATATGGGCTCTGGAATCTACTTTGTCATCTTGGGTGAGGCACTTCTTTGCATTTTGGTTTCCTAATCTGCAAATTTGGGTTAATAATATGAGCCATTTTACTAGTTTGTGGCAAGGATTAAGTGAGTTATTATATTTTAAATATTTAAAAGGTACTCAAAACACAGGAAGACCTATATAACTTTTATCACATATCTTTATAAGAAGAGTAATTGGATAAAAAGAAATATATTAGAACTTAAAATATGATTGCTAAAACTAAAAAGGAAAGAAATGAGTTAAATATAACAACAGACTGCTGAAAACTGAATCTGAAAGATAAATAAGGAACACTGCCCAGAATGTAGAGACAGAACAGACATACTAAAAATATTAAAGTAAGCAACATGCAGGAATCAATTCAGATGCCCACCAACCACTTATAGGACATAAAGAGCCTACTGACCAGTATTTTAAATAAAGATAAGGAAAATAGTGCCTAGCTAGATACAGCTCAACAAATAGCAGATAAGACACATGAATGATATCAAAACATGTGTAGTTACTGGAAAATTGTTAAAGAAAACCATGAAAGCAACGAGTAAAAAATCCTGGAAGCATTCAACGATGAAATGGAAATTCCCTCTGAGGACCACTTATGGCAGATTCGTACACGCACATAACACACTTGGATCATTTGCACCCCTCCTTGCCCCACTTTGCACCCTTTAATGTGTGTACTATATTTTGCTCCGACCCTTCCACCATTATCCTCTGTTACACCCCTCCTGCTCCTCTCATTCCCTTCCTCTCGTCTAATAACAGTCTCCCTATTTCTTGTCGTCTTTTTGAAGTACAGCAGTGTTCTCCATAATGTGTGGAATCGTAGACACTTCTTTACTATGTTAATTTTTCAAATTGCTTGCAAGACTAACTTCAATTTATAAAACTCTTTTAATATAGAAAATCATAATTATAGATAGAGGATTGAATATGTAATACACAGCATTTGGCGATGAGGGAAGACTATGCAGCCTTAGGGAAGAATCATGTAAATCCGTATGGACATTAAGGAAAGGAGGCCTAGAATATAGTTCTTAATGTAAAAATGAAAGGAACTGCACAGTAAAATCCTTTTGTACATAAAGAAGTTATATGTTTAAAAGTATCTATCAGTAGGAAGATCTTTAAAAATTGTTATTCTCATAAGAAATGGAATACTACTTGGCTAAAAAAAGAAACCATCACCTACTGACACATGTACAACATGGAGTAAACCCATAAACAATACTGAACAAGGGAAACCATAAACAAAAGGCATATAAAGTTTTAGGTAAGAAAGGCAAAATTAATGGCACTCAAAATCAGAGTTTTGGTAACATTTGAGAGAGGAACTGAGGAAATTTTGCAGATGATTGTTAGATTCTATATCTTCATGGGTGTGATGGTTATTTATGTGCATAAATTTGTTACAGCTTATTAAATCATACACTTAAAATGCAAAAGTGTGTGTGTATTTTACTGTATGTAAACTATATGTCAATTTACAAAAACTATATGAGTGTTGAGATGGGTGTGTGTAAAGGCTTTTGTATGCATAGTACTGGAAAAAACTACATCAAATTCCTTAGTTTGCACAGAAAATTAGGGAACAATGTACATCCTCTATTTAATTTTTATGAACCCATTACTCTTATAATAAAACTAACAGATAAATTAAGAATGCAATCTGGATCATAAAATGCACTGATTCTGTATGCTTTAAAAGAGAGCTGTTTCCTACAACACCACCCTTCTGCCTCCCAGCTCCAGCACAGATGCTGTTTCCACGGTACTCAGTGCTTGGCTTTGTTCCTTGCAGCAGGCAAAGGAAGCTGTGAAGGATAGAATGGCTACTGAGCTGGCTGGAGATTGTTCAGAATGTGGGTACACGGAAGAGAAAGAAAGCAACTGAGGAAAGGCAGTGGGTAAGAAAACCAGTCCTGAATTTCAGCAGAAGTGTATAAAGCATTGTGCATGGAAAGGAAAACTTACTTCTGTTTACAGAGTCTTCTGCCTGTGTTTTAACAACTTTTTTAGGTGCCTCGGGTCCTTTCGGAAATTGCATATTGGGCACATATGTAAGGTAGCAGTAAACTGACACCTCTGTAGAAGAATCAAAACCAAAATTGGATGCAACCATGAGGCCTGTCAGTCAGCTGTTTTGCAAAAGCCAACCCCAAAGGACTTTTAATGACTGTTTTGCTCTGAACCTTCCTGCTGTCACCAGTCTCTAACTCACAGTTCCCTTGGGTTGGTTTCCTTTTTTATCCTTTCACTGAATACAAAATATCTGTAGCAATTGCTAGTTCATGCTAACAAACCTTCACTTACCTGCACTGATATTCTGACCTTCTGACACAAATCCCAGGATTTTCTGAACTATGACATTGTTCTTCAAATTTCTAACACAAACATATCTTGCAGACAACAGAGAGACATTTGCTTTGCATAAGAGGATTAATTCTTTGCATGGTAACTTCTGCTATTCAAATTCTTGTTTGACAGGCTTTTAATTTCATTGCTTTTATTGTTTCTGTTTTAACCATTGAGATTATAACTTTTTATGCCCTATCAAACTAAAGTAGATTCAAATTTTCTGTAATTCCATGATATATATATGCATATATATATATATATATGCATAACTTAATATGAAAAAGTCAGCATGTGCAATGCAATGGGTAGATTGTTTTTGAGATAGTAGATATTTCTGCACTTTTATTCAGTTGCTCCCATTTTGCAAACAGCCCAAAATAATCCCAGAGGTGACAAACACCTTTAAGAGTTAAGGTTTTGATGTATGTTTAGTCCAGAGGCAAAATAAATAATGTGTTATTATTTTCTTCTGTTTATCTGTGGATATAAGTGACCTAACAATTTATAAATGATAATAATGCACAGTTCCTTTGTTGTGACTACCCAAACTCTGTATCCCATTACGATGACTTGATTTTTAAACTGTAAAAACAGATACTTTATTTGTGAACCCTTCAGTGTTGACTTACATACCTGTTAGTGGTTTGAATATGCATTTTCAGCCTATGGTAGTACAATGCTGTGTGATGACAAACCATTTTTCTCTTTCTCCTGGCATATAGGAAGACATTTCTCAGACCAAGTGCTTTTAGATGGATCACATGCCTAGTTCTGGGCCATGGAATGTGAAAGGAAGAGATGTAAAACAGTCAGTCTTCTAATAGGTCCTCATGATATTTCTCAGTCTTATTCATCCACATGGTCGGGAGCAAGGACTCTCTGAGAGCAGGAACAAATAAAGGAGCCTAGGTTGTTGAGTCATTTCTGAGAATAAGTGACCTTGATAATGGTTCGACAAATACCATGCTTTGTGAAAGCAGGAAATAGACTCTTACTCTGTTAAGAACCAGAGATTTTGCAGTTTATATGCTACTTTAGAATAGCCTATACCAATAATATCTCATTGATGGTAGTTGTGACTTTGATTTTAGCAATTTCCATAAAAGGCAATCAATCGTTAACCTAAATAACAATCAGAGAGAGAAAGAGAGAGAGAGATTATCCAAGGAATAATGATATTTAGGAACAGCAGAGCAATGCAATAAGAATATGCATGCGATGGCAAAGCATGGGCATATTTGAAGAGGTTAAAGCAAAGAGATGATTTTACAGATAAAAGGGAGAAGTGATGTAAGCTACTTGGGTACAAAGTTGGTTCTGGAGGCCCAAGGCAAGAACTGATATCAGCTCATTTGTAGAGGTGCTATTGCTGGGTAAATATTCTGTCTAGAGCAGCAGTCCCCAACCTTTTTGACACCAGTGACCAATTTTGTATAAGACACTTTTTCCACTGGCAGTGGGTGGGGATGGTGGGGGTGATTTGGGGATGATTTAAAGGAGTTTGCACCCTAGATCACTTACATGCACTATGTACAGTAGTGTCATGCTCCTATGAGAATCTAATGTTACTGCTGATCTGACAGGAAGTGGTAATGTTCACAATGGAGACTTTAAATACGGATGAAGCTTCACTCTCTCACCTGAGTTCCTGCTGTGTGGTCCAGCTCCTAATAGGCCATGAAGTGATCAGTGGCCCAGGGGTTGGGAACCTCTGGTCTAGAGCATCTCATCTGAATTGTTTCAGTCTTAAAAAATGTTAAACTTTGCTACAGAAACCTGGGCATTTGCACAAGATGTGTACAGCATGGGGTGTGTGTAGAATGAGATGAAATTTCTTATAGAACTTTAGGAAGTTTTTGAAACAGTACTTATTTCAGACAAACAGGCACGAGCCCTCCCCTTTCATTACTTCCCAACTCCAGTTTTATTTGGGTCTAACAAGAATGATTTCATCTTGGCGTCCTCAACTTTTTCAGTCAGATGAGAGCAACAGTTGTGTAGAGTTTTGTCAACATAGCTTCAAGTTTCAGAAGTGTTCTTGGAGTCACAGCTTGACATTTCATCCTAATGGACCAGAAAATAAACATTTCTCTTGTCTGAATTGTAAAAAACTCTTAGTTGGGCTATTTTATACTAGAAAGGTGAGAGGAGCTCTCTGATATTTTGGCAGCATGTTGGTCTCATAGCTGTATCCCATGAAAGAAGGGAGAAAAAGATGTAGAGAAATATAAACAGAGAGGATACCAGATGAGAGAGAAAAAAAATTTACTGAACATCTTTTAAACTCAAAGTGCTAGGGTGGAGTGAGGTGGAGAATCAGTCAATAACATTTGACTTTGAGATGGTTGCAATGTACTTTTTAATAATCCAACTTTTAAAAACATCAGAATTTTTTTGTTGTGAGGTAAATATTAAAATTTTTAAAATTGTGATGTACAAATGAAATATTAAATATTTTATTACTTTTATTTATTGCAAAAGTGAGGAGCAGAGAGAGGCAACACAGTTCTTTAAAAATTAAAAAGAATTAAAAAACAACCTTTAATATCATATATAGAAAATATTAAGCGAAGCTTCCTGATAAGTTTATTCATGATTTAAAATCTGGTAATTAGATTGAATGTATTAATGTGAATAAATCAATGACTGGGGCAGGGGATTTAGCTCAGCAGTGCAGCACCCGCCTGGCAAGTACAAGGTCATGAGTTTGACTCCTGGTACCAAAATAAATAAATAAATGAGTAAATCAATGACTGTTGCTCCTAAATAGACTTCAGAATTCTCCCTAGACAGTAAGGCCCTAAAAACTTACCTCTGTTTCCCTTTGGTTTTACCCTGGCTCATCTTCCTTCCTATAGGTCTGCCCTAGTAGATAGAATAAGTTCTCTTTTCATGCTTGGAATAATTTATCTAACAAGTTGTTTGCTTGAGAATTTTTTGTGGGATAAAATTATAACAAATTCAACTTCTTTAACAGATGTTTATTGTTTGTATCTGGATGTTCCCCTAAAGCCTCATATGATCACAGGAGTGGCCTTTGGGAAGTATTTGATCTGGGGGCACTACAGTCATTGGGGGATTAGTGTACCGATGAGTCTGTAGTTAAATGTGCTATCAGCATGTTGAGCCTTTTGGAAGAGGTGGGTCATTTGGGGTGTATATCTCACTCTCCAGCTCCTCCCTTTGCTCTCTGCTTCCAGGCTACCTTAATATGAATGACTTCCCTCCACAATGCCCCTCTGCCATGTTGTCCTGCCTTGGAGCCAACAGCCTATGGACTTAACTACCTAGAAATTGTGAACCAAAAGAAACCTCTGCTCTTTTAAGTTTTGTCTCAGTGAGGAAAGTGCATAAGACACTCACTATTCAGATTTTCTATTTATTTTTGTCAATTATGAAAAGTTACGTACTTTTAAGAATTTATACGTTACACACAAATTATAAAATTTACTTTGATCTTTTCCCTTGTTTTTAGGTTTGACAGCAAAGTACCACTTTCATTATTGCTATTATAGATAAATCTGTGTTATTTTCCTATCTCTTTCTGATGCCCAGCTTGATTCCTTTGTGATCTGAAAATGGAGAATTTCATTATAATGAACATATGATGGTTAATCTTATGGGGCACTTCAGGTAGATCATGAAGTGATCAGATATGTGGTCAAATATTATTCTAGGTGCTTCCGTGAGGGTGTTTCAAAATGAGATTAACATAATCAGAAGAGGGAGCAAAGCAGTCTGCCTCCCATAGTGGAGCTGGGTTGCTTGCCATCACCTGAAACTCTAAATAGAACAAAAAACATGACTTTAACTCAGGCAAGAGGTGGTTTTCTGCTTGACAGACTTTGAATTAGGCCATTGGCTCCCTTTGATTCTACAGCAATATCTGGTCTTTGGATGGAGCTGGGACATTAGTTCTGCAGGTTGTGGACATAATTGTGTGGACCGGTTCATTATAGTAAAACTCTTTATTGGTTCTTTTTCTCTAGAGAATCCTGACCAATACAGAGCATAGAAACATTTCTTTTTTGGACTTGGGATCAAACCCAAGGGCACCTCTGTCCCTGAGCTACAAACCATTTTATTTTTTCCTTTAATAGGGGGTCTCACAAAGCTGCCTAGGCTGGCCTGAAATTTGTGAGCCTCTTGCCTCAGCTTCCAATGTGTATATAGAAAGAATGTCATCTGCTTTTGTTTGTTGAACTATTGATTATAGGTCAGTTAGGGAAGTTATAAATACTTTGTTATACCTTTATGTACTTACTTTTTTTCCTCTATCACATCTTTAAAAGGTATATTTAAATATGTGCTATGATTGTGAACTTGTCTACTTCTGTTTTCTGTTCACTAGGTATGATTTACATACTGTCTTATTCACTTTCCTTGTCAATAGGACACAAGTCCTTACTTTAGGGCACAATACCCACAGCTTGAAGGAAGAGAAGTTATTTTGGTTTATGGTTATAGAAGCTTCAGTCCATGTATAGAAGTTTCAGTCCAGGCTCAAACAGAATCAGAGTGGTGGAGGGGCCTGAGTGGAGGAAAGCTGCTCACATCATGGTAGCCAGGAAGTAGAAAGAGAAGAGAGGAGCCTGGGAGGGAGGTATACCCTTCCAGATCATGTCCCCAATGACATTAATTCAGCTGTAGCTTCCCCATAATCCAATTACCTTCTATAGCCCTACCTCTCAGTGCCTGAGGCTTTGGAAGGACATCTAGATATAAACCATAATATCTTCCCCTGGTCCCCAAAAGACTCATGTGCATCCTTTTATGCAAAATGCATTTAGTCCATCTCTGAGTTTAGGATTTCTGGGAGCTACATGTCCCAGCAGAGCAGTTGCATGATGCAGCAGAGCAGTGCTTGCTGTCTATCCCTGGACGTTACAGTGTGTCATAGCATGGCATGGTATACAATTTTCCCCAGATGTTACAATGTCGAGCATCTGGAGGAAGCTGTGGTAAAGAAATGTGAGCTCCAAGTGGCTTGGGTAGCCCCAACCCTACTGCATTGCAAGTTGCAGCTCTCATGGCCTTTCTATTGTGGTGGCTTTGCACACTGCCTGCATATTTCCTTAGATGTTTCATGTTCTTGGCTTCTCCAACTTCCCAGGGTCTCCAGTGTACTTTCAGCTCCATCCTTACAGTTTTGTTCATTGCTGTTTTTGGGACACACCCCTTGGCTTGTTAGGCCTTCTTCTGAGATCTGGGTGAAGCCTCCATGTCCCTGTAACTCTTGCATTCTGCATGCTCATTAAACCAGCACCATATGGATGATGCTAAATTCTGCCATTAGCTTGAGTAGCAGATAGACCCCCTTGGATCTTGGCTGCAGAAGCTTCTTGAGTGTGCCTGAATGGCCGAACTTTGGAAAACTCTATTAGCTGGCCACCAGTGAGCTGGGTTTCCTGAGCTGTCTTGTCAAAGTCTTTCACCTTTGGACCCTTGAGCCTGTGAAGGATGGGTTTTGGTTTTTCCTCAGCTGCCTTCAAGGCATCTTTTATAATGTCTTGATGTAATGTACTTTCCTTGTTTTTAGTGTTAATCTTTTCAGGACTCAAACCATGATTGTCCATCTGTGCCCCCACAGCAGCTTTCTGTCCTAACCATTCTTGTATTTTCAGCCTTTAATTTATATTTAATCAACAAATATTGTCATTGGAAAATGGATCTACAGATCTTTAGTCTGCTCTAAATTTACTCCTATTTCTCTGGAATTTCAGTCCCTTTAAGCTTTTTTGCTTCAGCAGCTCACTGCTATGCCAGGAAAAAAAAATCTTTTTAATAGTTTGTCTGGTTTTTCTGGTTGTCTGCCCTAAAGAAAAGTCCTGCTTTACATATCACCCTTATTTACAGGACTTCTAAAAGTATATAGTCAAAATGTACACTTTTTATATGCTACAGATCGCTTTTTCTCTTTTTTCAATAGCAAGGTTTTATTACATCTTTAAAATGTCACAAGTGGTCTAGAGATTTTATTACATCTTCAAAGTATCTCAAGCATTTGAGAGGTTTTATTGAATCTTCAAAATGTCACAAGTGGTCTTAGGAATCTTCTGGCATCTTGTTTCTGTTGCTGTATGACTCTTAGCTCTCATTCATCAGCTGAACTATTCTTTTTTCATAAACAGAACTATCCAAAATTTTTTGATATCCTTGTTTTTAGTTGTTACTATTTGCTGAACCAAAACATCAGAATCTGAGACAGGTTCAATGTCATTTTCTTCAAGAGTTAGCTCATCTTCCTGGGCTTGAGATACTGAATAAGCAATGCAAACCCTGCAGATGTATTTTTCATCCAAAATTTAATTCAGATTAGGTGAGACCATTCTCCTGGATGGCAACATTATTGGAGAAGTGAGCCCATATAGACCTCATTTTGTAATGGAAATCCAGTGCAACACACTTTGTTACATTCTGCACATTGGCACAGTGCAAATGACAGTCAACTCCTTTCTCTTTCCCTACCATTTGTTAATCTGAAATTGTCCCCTGCAAAGTGACTGAGTTCTTGAAGTCCCTTCATGGGGGTCTTCTAGGAGCCTTTACAATGACTGTGCATACTGTCCTGAGTGATCTTTGTATTTCCTGGAGCACTGTCAGACTGACTGATGACATTCATCCTTATTTTCACAATAGGTGTGGCAAAGAGCTACAGAATTGTTCTTCTACCTCTTTTTGGAATATTTCTATTTTAGTGTGTTCAAAACAGAACATATCTCCTTATTCTCCTGTATCTGCTCCATCATACTCCCCTTCTTCTACCATGTTGGAAGAGGGATGGTGGCAATACTACTAAATAAGGGATCCTAGAAGTTCTTAACGAAAAATAACTTTGGGACAAAGAGATGGAGAAAAGCAACAAGTCTTCTCTTGAAATGTGTACAAGAAAAGAAGTAAGAATAACAAGTTTAAAAGTACTGATGCAGGAAGGTGTCTTGTGTTTTTGGGTAATGTCAGGGAAATTAATATAGGTGGGGCTGAGTGATCAAGGGAGGGTAGTGGGGGAGGACAAATTAAGCCCATGACTAATCTAAGCATTGTCTCTAAATTTTCTTTCAATGCTTCCCATCTTTTATGGTTCAAATATGAAGTGATGCTCAGAGACTCATGTATTGAAGGCTTTATCCCCAGTGCAGCAATGTTCAGAGGTGGAGCCTAAAGACAAGAGTGGATCGTGAGGGTGTTAACCTCATCAATGGGTTGGTGGATTCATACTTGAATGGACTGTTAGGAGATGGGGCCCAGTGGGAGGAAATATTTCACGGAAGTGCTGGTCTTTCAAGGATATATCTTATTTTATACTGCAAATATATACTAATAAAACAATAAACCAATAAAATACTGAGAAAACTTGAAAAAAAAATAGAAGATATTTTGTCCTAGCCTCTTTTTCTCTTGCAGGCTCTTTCACCTTATCTGCTTTCTGCTCCACCATACCTTCTCTGCCATGATGTCTTTGTCTTACCACAGACTCCCAACAATGGAGCAAACACCATGAACTGGTACCTCTGAAACTGTGAGCTAAAATAAACCTTTCCACCTTTAAGTTGTTTATTTAAGGTACGTGGTCACAGCAATGGAAACCTGCCTAACACATCTAATAAATATCTCCTACAGGTTTTACCAGTGAAATATCATTCAATATATGTCTCATTAACAATCATATTAAATCACCCTCATTTATCTCATGTTGCTTAAAGAAAATTGCAAATCATAAGTTAATCCACCCAGTCTTGGATCTCCTCACTCCTTGTAAATTCCCAGTTAAATGTTCTTTTCTGCCACCACCCATATCACAGTCACAGGATAAGTCTTTCCTAGCTCTTTCCTTTATTACACATGAATAGGCTAATCAAAAAGCAGAAAATAGTCCAGGTTTTTATAACAGGTAATTAGGATGTTTGAATATGAGTACTCTATTTTAATGCCTAGTACAGAATTTAAAAAGTTGAGAGTTTTGGAGTTGCTTGTAGATCTATTAAAAAATCTAATGGATTTGATGTGTACAAGACTGTGCCAACAAATGAATAAAGTATTAAGCTTCCTGTTTTTGCAAAAAATCTAAAAGATAATCAATTGGCCTCATGATTTCTTGGGGAAATTTCACAAAAATTGTAGAACCCTCCTATTTCAACAACTACTACCTGGAGAGCATTTTGAATTTCTCATTTCTGTGAATTCTTTTCCCACATGTATCATGCTGACGCATACCATTTATACAACATAACCAAATATGATTGTTGCTTTTCTAGAGGAAACAATTGCCAAGACATACAAGAGTATCAGTGTGTGTTGTTCATGAAAGTATAGACTTCTAGATTCTTTTACTAATGCAGTAAAAAGTTGGTTCTGCTAGCTACTCCACATATATCCTTTGGGAAAACATCTGTTGCTTTCTACTAAATGAAAAAGCATCAATATGCCTTTCCAGACATTGCCTTGGATCATCTGCCTCTAATTTGGCACATTCAAGAATCTTCTAATTCTTCTATTTCCAAAACAATAAAGTCTCAAGTACTTAATAAGTAACGTAAAAACTATTCCTAAAAAAAAATCACAGAAACCAAAAATTATATCTGTATGAAAACAACTCTTCTATAAGTCTAGCATCTGGGGGAAAACTTTTAAAAAAACATGTAATTTTGTTCAATTTTTGTAAAAGAGAGTCATAACACTGCTTCCTATAGTTAGCATTGATATTTTTCCATTTGAAGAGGAAAATGGAAATTATTGTAGCAAAGAGAAAAGGAAAGATGAAAAAAGGATGAAAGATAAATTTTCATAGTACTTCTGCTATATTTATGTTCTAAAATGTTTGCAATATATTGTAAGGAATAAAATGCATTAATCTTATACTAATATTAGCAAAGGAAATGGAATATTTATGATTAAGTAGATTTATTGTATATATAAGATGAAGATAAATTTCCTCTAATGTTTTAAAAAATCATCTTTGTTTGATACACAGCAAACAAATTTGTATAATTCATAAATACTTTCAATATCCAGATATTACTTGATTAAGTAAAATTAACACCTGTATATTTATCCAAGAAAAATATATTGAAAATATTGTTACAGCTGTTACACAATTTTAGAAGTTCTCTTTACTAATGACTCATTAAGTTCATTTACTTATTTAGAATCTTAGGGTTATGGCTTGTGTTTAGATGTCCCCCCAAAGCCTCATGCAGTCATAGGTGGGTCTTTTTCAGAGGTGACTGAAATTAGAGTGTATGATTGATTCATCATGCAAGGCTAGGATTAAAGGTGCTAGGATTAAGGGTGGGTGATTACTAAATCAGTCCACTGATTGGTTTGGCACCACCCTAATCCCAGTGTCCTGGATACAATATAAGGGACAGAAAGAGGCTTGTCTTGTCCCTTGCTTACTTGCTTTGCTACCTTCTGCCCACCATGAACTGTTTCTCCTCTGCAATGCCTGTCTGCCATGCCACTCTGCCTTGGATCCAGCCAATTATAGATTGAAATTGCTACAAACTGTGCACTAAATAAACATTTTCCCCTTTAACTTTGGGTGTTGGGTTTTATCTCAGCAGTGAGAGAAAACTAAGATAATTAGAAAACTTTTCTTTGATCTGAAGAAAGAGGAAATTTAATTTTTCAGGTGAACATTAAATTTGGTGGTTTGTGAATATTTTTTAAATTCGGTTTTACACACTGAATCTTGAATTATGAGAAATATATATAAAGATATATTTTTAATACAACTGTTTCAACTTAAAATTTGTTACAATCCTAAAATATAATTTCCTTTACTGTGTGTGTGCATGTGGTACTGGGGGTTGACCCCTGGGTTTTCACACTAACCTACATTGCTAGCTCTTTTTTAATTTTTTATTTTGTGACAGAATCTTGCTAAGTTGCCCAGGGGAGGCTCAAACTTGTGATCCTCCCAGCCTCCCAAAGTGTTGAGATTAGAGGCATGCACCACCAGGCCTGGCTTGATTTGTTTTACTTTATAGTCACATATAAGACTTGAGACTATGTATAAAGAAGAAACTGCTCTATGTACATAGAAAAAACACAATACATCAAAGTACAGGTTAAGGGCTGGATGAAACAGGAAGGTAAAAACAAAAGAAAGCAAATCCCGAAGGGCTATATTTCATAGGTCCAGAGGAGATGATGTATGATGGTTTTATGAAGGAAGTTGGTCAACAGGAAAATTTTCAATAAGAGATGAGGCTTCATTGGTCAGGAAAAAATTGGAAAACAATTCAGGCAAAGAATGAAGAATGGTGACATGTAGGAAAAATGCAAAGCAATGTGAGTAGATAGTAATATTTTGTTACATTTATTTAATTTTGAATCAAAGAGTTATGTTAGTTATCTCTGAAAATACTCTGTATGCCAATAAGTAGGAATAATTACTAAATAAGACTTCTTACAGCTTTCAACACTTGAAAACTTTCCTGAGCCTACATCTTTCATTTATAATTAACAAAACAAGACAAGCCTGAAACCTTTTTGAGTTTTGGCTCTGAAAGGCGGATTTTATTTTTACCTCGTTTGGTGGTAAAACCTGACCTAACCTGAACTAACACAAAGCTACTTATAGTCTTCCTTCATCTCCCCAAAAGACACTATTCATATGACTGGCTGCAGAAATATTAATGTGTTTGATGGAGTCCTGCCCCAGACCTTGGTGGAGGGCACTGGAGCGTAGAGTTGATTTTCTGAGGTCTAAATCATATTATTTTGGCCTTAAGGGTTTCAGAAAAAGATGTGTGTGTATTAGAATCAACCTTCATCCATTCTTTTTCCAATTAAATCACAGCAATTTCTTTGGTCTATTTTCAAGGTAATTGTTTTAGCCTTTAAATTAATGCTGTGAATCCCTTCTAATTTCACTTGAATTTTTTTTCAAATTCTTTACGTAAATGAGTCCAAATTTAGGGATACAAAACTGAGGTGAATATCAAACCAATTCTTTCTCTATGGTTTATACCCATTTTCTTCTTTTCAATATCTTTATTTTTTAAAGGACTATGTGCACATAATTATTCCTTAATATCAGATCATAAATGATCAGTATGTGGCTGGTGCTTCGCATAAACCATCAAGACATGTTTGTGAAGTAATCACAGCATGAGTACTTGCCTAAGTTTTATTTATTTATTTTTTTTTTTATTTTTTGTGGGTACCAGGGGGTCGACCTCAGGACCTCGCGCACCAGGAGGCGCCCGTGCCGCTGAGCGATATCACCGGCCCCTTTTTCGTATGTGGGTTCCGGGAGTCGAACTCGGGCCCTCATGCTTGCAGGGCAGGCGCTTAAGCCGCTGAGCCATCTCACCAGCCCTTGCCTAAGTTTTTTACTTGTTCATAAGACACTTTTTTATGCTTACTTTAAATTTTTTAAAATTTTTATTAGTACGTGTTTGCAGTACATAATGATTACATTCATCATGCAGAATTAGTGCAGGTACATAACACTTAATTCTTTTATGCTTTAGAAAATGCTAGTTTTATGCATTCATATAATAATCCCCTCTTCTGTCCTATTTGCATAATTCTTTTCTTATTCCAAAGGATATTGTTGTAAACTTACTCTCGCTAAACTTTATTTCTGATGACTTCTCTTTATTAAGGTTGTTTTTAATTCTAAGCATACATCTTTCAGGATGATAACAATTGTTCTCAGCTTAGGGTCATCTGCAAATCTAATGAGTGCTTTTAGACAATATTTTATTTTCTAAAGAAATTACAAAAAGAAAGCATAAATTGCTACAGAATAGTAAAATTTGAAATTCTCTGAGACAAGTTGTTTTATACATGGTCCGCCACATTCATTCTATAGGGAATATATTATAGACACATTCTCAAAACTGGCAATAGTTTCAGTTTTGAGACATAACATCAATATTTCAGTTATGTTTATTAAAGCTGAAAAAAATAAACATGGTGCCTGCATTAGTCAGTTTTCCCATTGTTGAGACAAGTTATATGCCGCCTGCAAATTAAAGGATTGTTTTATTTTCGGCTCACTGTTCCAGAGATTGAGTCCATGGTCAGCAGGTTCTGAGGCAGAATCATCATGTGGAAGGTGTGGGAAGCAAAGCTAAGCACTTCATGGTAGTTGAGAAGCAGAGCAAAGGGGGAAGCACCAGTGAGAAACGCACCCTCGGATGGCACACTGCCAGTGACCCACCTCTTCCTGCTGGGCCCACATCCTAATAGCACGTTCTGCTGTGAACAGCAGTGGATTAATGAAAAAATCATTGCAATATAGCATTTCCATGCATTTGCACCAGGATGTGCAAGGTTCAGAGTCTTAGGAAAGCTTAAAAACAGAAAATTCAGACAGAACGTAATGAACTACCTGTGATGAGAATGAAGGAAAGTATTTTGAGTACAGAAAAGAACTACAGAAAAAGTACTAGTGATAAAAAAGAATTAAAGGGGACACAAACACAGATAGTTGTGAGGGGAAACTTTGATGGAACTTTAAGCCAACCGATGTGACTGAGTCAAATATAGAAATAGGCCAAATCAACTGGACCTTCTTGGCCACTACAGAACTTTGGCATTGTCTGATGTTAGCAAAGGACATTGATGTGGAACCTTTGCAGTTTAGAAAGGTACTTCTGACTATATAACCGAAGCTAGATGAAGGATTCAGATTGGATTTGGGGTAGGGTGGTCACCGTTATCAGTGAGAAATACTGACAGCTAAACTGATTTGTGAACACATACTAAAGAGGGGACAGGAAATGATGTAGAGGATAGAAATTCATCCAAGGTTAGAATATTGGTAGTTTAAAATAGGTCTTGGTGGGAATATTTAAACACAGAAATTGGTGAACTCAAAAGTTTATTTTGGGGCCGGTGAGATGGCTCAGCGGCGTAAGCGCCTGCCTTGCAAGCGTGAGGGCCCGAGTTCGACTCCCAGAACCCACATACGAAAAAGGGGCCGGTGATATCGCTCAGCGGCACGGGTGCCTGTTGGTGCACGAGGTCCTGAGGTCGACCCCCCGGTACCCACAAAAAAAAAAAAAGTTTATTTTGTAACAAGATCCATTTGTTAAAAATCTACTAGCACCCCACATGCCCAGAATAGAAAAAGCACATATCTTACATTTCCTCAGTTTGTAAAGACAGTCACTTATTACATTAGTGGCACTGAGACCAAGTGGCCCATTATATTATCTTGATTATTTGCACTCTTGTACAAAACTACCCTTTCTCACTATTTTGTGAGGAGAGAAAAAGGAAAATAATAGACTGGGGGTTACTAAATGACTGCTAAAAGTGCTGACAAGTATTATGCAGGTCTCTGGAGTTTCAGGTTGCTTTTGAGTTGCCAAGTATGTTTAAATTGTTTCATAACGGGTTTACAGTTGTAGCTTCATAGTGAATTTTAGAGTTTTATATGAACAAATAAAAAAGTACATTGTAAAGAAAGGAGGCTATGTTTAGGAATGCTTCCTAAAATAATCGTTCTTGTATTAAAAGGTGAAAGTTAACACTACCATTCAAGTGGATTTGTGGGGACGGGTATGTGTAAATTGCAAGTATTCACATAAGTTCTATAGAAAACTACTCATAAATAGATATATTTAATGTGGACCAGGTCCTTGGCCATTATGAAAAAGAACAACTAATCAATGTTTAGTGTCTACTACTCACTCTAAGTACATTTACAATTGATTATCTGATGTCATTTATTTAAAGTTTATTCTGTACATAGTCACAGAGATGAGAGAGTCTGGTACTGAAGGTAACTTCTATAAAATGCATAATGATCCCCTTTCTCCCATTTTCTGTATTAGCTATGTTTACTTTCTGCATGCTTTAGCTGTCCCTCCTTTCCATTCCTTTCTCTCCTTCTTCCTCTCCTTCCTTCTTCACTTATTACATTTTAAATTCAATTTTTGAGTTGATAATTTATTCATACAGTTCAAAAATTTAAAATAAAACAGACATACATAAAGTATTCACTCTTCTTTTCCCCCACCCCCCTGGATCTTCTAGCCCCTTTCTTTCTCCAAGGTGACAAGTATGACATGTCTAGTCCTCACAGCTTCAGTCACACTCTTACCAACAAAGAAAATAACTTTCGTTCAGCATTTCAAGTATTAATTTGTTACCTCAGTTTTAGTTAGGATCAGGAGAAGCCCAGGAGATGACTAGAACACCCCCCTTTCCCTCCCACACATTCTTGTTTCTGGAAAAAAAATTACTTATAAGTCTCTGAGAATCTAATTTTCCAACAGGCAAACCAATCTGAGTCCAAAGACTGGTGAGATTGCAGTCAGTCTTTCTCCTTCCGTTCTACCTAGGCACTGACAGGGGTGATGAAGCTGAGATTTATCACAGGAGAAAAGGAGGGCAGGTGAAGCAGCCTCCACAGCGAGGGCCATAGGCAGGGACAAGCCTTTGTAAAGAATGCGCCTTCCCACATGGTCTCTGCTTTTCTTCTTGCCAGGTAGCTCTGCAAAATAAGTAGACGAGAGAGTTTTCAGTTGCAGACAGGAATATGTATCTGCACAGAGCTCAAAACTCTCAGATAGGGGGCCGGTGAGATAGCTCAGTGGCATAAGCGCCTGCCTGGCAAGCTCGAGGTCCTGAGTTCGACTCCCGGAACCCACATAAAGGAAAAAAAGGGCCGGTGATATCTCTCAGCAGCGCAAGCACTTGCTGGCAAGCGCGAGGTCGTTAGGTCAACCCCCGGTACCCACATTAAAAAATATATATATATACTCTCAGCTAGAAACAAACAGTTCTAGGGAGGCCAGGGCGGGATTCAAAAGAGAATGAAAGCAATTTGATTTCAGAGATCTAAATATACCATCGCACTCCAAAATAGTATTTCAGAGCTACGCTATCTAATAACACAGGAAGGTTTTCTCCCCACTGGTTTCATGTTAATAAACACAACAGTAACATTTTAGTAAGAAATACTCAGATCTTACATTAGTCTAGCAATATGAATAAAATGTACTCCTATCTTACTGATAATGTTGTTGATATAAGATTTCTATTATGAAGATATTTTGTTTCCTAATTTAATTCTTGGATCCATTTATTTTCCTATCTTTTTCTTACTTATGGTTTTTTCATACACAGATTTGTCTTTGTTATCCACCCTAGCTTCTTTTTTTTTGGGAAAAAATAACATAAGTATAAATGATAAGATATTTCAAATAGAGAGGTGTTGATGGGGATACTTCATTTGAAATTGTTTTTGGAAAAGTGTGTGTAGGGGTAAATAAGTTAAATAATACAAATAGAAAAATTTCAGAACTGCCATTTCATCTGGGCTAAGGGCTATTTGAGTATCTTTAAATCAGAAATTTACATGAAGTACAGTAGAATTAACATACTCCTTAACTTGATGCATTCTCTTCTCCTTTTACCTTCAAAAATGTATACTGCTTTAAAATTTCAGATCCACAGAGAGGAGATCGTGACTCAGAAATTTTCATTTGGTTTGGTTTTGATTCAAAATTATATATCTGTTGGATTGTACTCATTTAACAGTAAACTTTAAAACCGTTGTGTTTTAAAGAATAGATCTCGCATTGATCCGCCATGGTCATCTTCCTCCTTTGCTATTCCCCTGAAGCCGGATGCCGTAAGTGAGTAGAGGGACCTTGGTTCCTTAAATTGTTATACAAATTAGTCACTAAGCAAACCCAGGGAGCTCCATTCACATTTGTAATATTTGTAGATTAATATTCCCATGAAGACTATTTTCTGGGCATTTACAGTAAATTATCTTGAGAAAGGCAACCTTTTCTAACTTATACAAAGGAGTCATTTGGCTGGTACAGGGGATATTGATAGTGGTGTGGAGTGTACCCTCTATGAAAGCAGCTGTGAGTGGATGATAATTGGTATCTTCCCGACAAAAATGCCATTCTATGGTTGAAGAACAGGGATGTGCTTTTTTCAAAAGATGCTAGAAATACAGCATTTTAGGTGAAATGTAATTTTTATGCTGAGATATTTTGTCTAAGCTACCTCGTGTGGTTGTCTTCTCTGCAGGGTTAACGTCTTATCTGGTTTACTCACTTGCCTTACTCTTTCGTGTTTGAAAGCCATTTTGGAGTAGGTTGTCACGTGGTTCTGAAAATTAATATGCTGTCTGTATGTGCCTACGTGACACACAGATAAACATGCGTGCATATAGGATGCAACCCATGAGACCTGCAGTCCTCACTAACCCATTCCTTCTCCATCTTCTCCACACTAGCTCCATATACTACTTTTGAAATAGTGCAGTTACAATATTGTCTAAGATAGTATGCAAAATTGTCTAAAATGGCATGAGTCTTGGAATAGTTGAAAACTAAATGGCCAATGTCTTAATGTGGCTTCCCCAAACCATCCAAGATTGTATAGGTTGTGATACTATCAATGATTAGCTGTGTTTAGGGAAAATTCCAAAGAACTGAGAGAAGAAGCATTAGTACCTTTTCTTTTAGGGTAAAAATCTGAATAAAGATGCAAGAATGACCTTATCATTCTATTGCATGTCATCAAATCCACATGATAAACAGAAAACAGATATCTCTATTGGTTATTTGTAATCCCTTATGTATGCCTCATAACTTTCCATTCCATCTTTTTATTGCTTGTAAAACTGAATGTTAGCTTCTCGCAAGGTATTTTTTATAAATAGCTTGTTGAAAGGTGGCTCCGTAATTACAGATCTCTGTGTATGGAATACAAAAGTTGGTTTCAGATCGATCTTCAATTGTTTGCTCTGCTAGGATGCAACTAGATTGAAGCAGATATTGACCCACAGAAGAGAATATTTTTAAACAAGATATAGAGGGGTATACAAGCTATAGTATAAAGATAAGTGTTCTAACAGTGTTGTCTTTCTAATGGGTAAAAGATATTTTAAATAATTTTGTCTTCTATGTTTTTAATGATTCTAAACTAAAATAATTCTAGATATTTCATCTTCTGATAATTTTTAAGGTTTCCCCTCAGATTTCTTTATACTTTCAGCAGACCAAATACAGCCACAGAAATTTATAATTTGGAAATTTTTCCTTAATCTGTATATGTATTTGCTGTCTTAGAAACTACTCACTACTTAATTTTGAAATAAACCTTATAGGAGATTAAATAATAAAGTTGACTTTGAAAGTATCTTTCCTGATGTGATGGACTTACACGATGTGCATGAAAAAGTGGGCTACATCCTTCTAGACATGTTTTGTTGTATGTGAAACATGCTTTCAGAAAAAAAGTGTGTTATGCTTTCAGAAAAAAGATAGTATCCTACAATACCTAATATGTAAACCTAGTTTTACAATTTATAATACTATTAGCACATTTTTCATGTCATATAGATGCTCTGTCATAGATACTCTGCTCTGTTACAACCTGTATTATGCTTTACAATTTATTTGACCAAGTGTTCAACTTTGTTTCTAATATTTTGTTATTAAACAGCACACTTTCTCTCACAGAGATGCTCTCCTCTCTTTGTGTGTGTATATGTGTGTGTGGGGGTGTTTCTTGTCTTGTATGAGTGTATTGGTAGAATAAATTTCCAAATAGGCAACAGTGGTTAAAAATGTGTTGAATTTTAATTTTAATAAATAGGGTTAAGTTGCTTTTCATACAGCTTTTGCCTCTGCTATCTGTGTTTAAAAGTGTTTGCTTCATCACATTAATTTTGTCAGACTCTTTAATATTTGTCCAACTTTGCATATTTTAATTATAAATAAAGCCAAACATCTTTTACTCTTTTTTGTTAAAATTTCCTGAATGATCATTTGCTTGTTGTTACAGTGAGTTGTCTTTTTCCTCACCGATTTCACTCAGCATTCATTTAACGAATATTTACTTATAGTCAATAATGTGCTAGACACAATTACAGAAGTTAAGCACATATCAGCTAACAAAAACAGATGAAAACCTGTTATGGCAGGACAAAAATGAACAAGACAGATATCCCAAGATAGAGTGTTAAATGGTGATTAGCTCAATGGGGAAAACTGATAATAAAAGTGGGATAAGGAATTTGAGACTTGAGATTGGCCTAGGAAATGTTACAGCCAGGGAAAACTTCAAAGAGAAGGTGTATTTGCATAAAGACCTGGAGAGTCAATTTGTGTGATACCTGGGTAAGAATAATCATACTGAGGAGCTGCAGGTGCACAGGTCCTAGGAGCGACCAGTACATGATGCCAGGGTGGCTGGAACTGAGCAATCAAGGATGGGAGCCTTGTGAGGCACAAGATCAGCTTGGTAATGAGTGGGCAAGTCAACAGGGTTGCTATAGGATGTTGCAAACCACTGTGAGGATGTTTGGTTTTCATGTTGCACACAGTTGGAAGCCCTTTGAGGGTTTTGGTAGAGAAGTGACCTATGGCTCTGTTAACAGGATCACTCTGGTTTCTGTGTTGAGATTCCACTGTGGGTGGGCAGAGACAAGCGTCATAGGTGGCATACAGGTGAAAACTAATTTTGGGTGGAGACTCTGGTGCTTTGGACATGTGTGTTTGGAGTGGAGGTGGTGACAAGTGCTCTGATTCTGGATATACTTTAAATGTGAATTGATAGAGTGTACTAATGGATTGGATGGAGTGGGAGATAATATTCAAGGGTGACGATGAAATTTAGCAAGCACTTTTCTTGAAAGAACAGAAGCTTTTGTTCAGTCATTTGTGTTTTACATTTATTTGTAAATGTAATTATGTAAATATTTCTCCCAATATTTTTATAGAATTTGATTATGATATTTTCCTTGAGAAGAACATTTTAATACTTCAAGTAAGGTTTATCTCTTTTCCCTTGTAGTTTCTGAATTTTGTATCATGCTTGGAAAGGCTCTCCTCACTCGAAGAACTTTAAATAAAATTGCCTATATTTTTCTAGTATTTTTATAATTCATTTTTAAGTTTTAAATTTTCATAGACCTGGCATTTACTTTGGTGCTATTTCCTGGTATTAAAATGTTTATTGCTGTGACCTCAAAGCATTTTTTTATTTCTTGATTGCTTTTAAATTTAATTTCTGTTTTGTAGCTTTAGGGTTCACTATGAGAGCATTACATAGTTGTAGACACCTTCTATCAGTGGGGTTCTCTTTGGTGTTTGCAAACCTCAAAGCCTTCTGCACCCTGCTCTCCTGGCCTATGAAATCACTTCAAAATACTCAATCCAATTGCCATCTCATCCCCGCAGTTTTATAATCTTTATTCTATCCTCTTCATTTCTACAGGACTTCACATTAATATTAATTTGCTGATGATTTTGCTTTACATTTCATTGTTTGGCACTTGTCACATCTTTGGACTGAATTTTCTGATAACAGTAATGGTGCCGAATGTGGAAGTTGTTACATGGCAATATTCAATCAATGTGTTGTGTTAAATGACCTCCACTTAAAGTAAGGATAACTTTTCAACTAATGATCTAGTTATTATTAGGTTGTTATTGTCCTGAGGTAATGTGAAAATGTGAACTTTATTCATTGATTCATTAGAAATATATTGAATGTCTATCAAGAATGGAAAAGCTCTCCCAGACACTGGGAGTATAATTTTGAACAAGACATATAGGGTCACCATGATTATAATACACGTAGGCCAGCAATCACTAATCATTAACTTATATTTATAATCAAGCATAACTGCTCACTCTATAAAGACTTTTAAAAATAGATGTTTAAACCGTAATGACAAACTATAGGAATATTTTCTCTTCTTCCCCTCTATCTCCTTTCTAAAGTATGTTACAGAAAGCTTCTCTTTCTAAGGCTGAAGGCCCATTAAGCTCAGCTAATATGGGAAAGTAGGGATAGGCGACTTTAGCTGTGCTTCCCAAAGAATAGAAAAGAGACAGTCAAGGTAAACATTACCTTTCTTTTGAGTTATGCTGCAGGTGACAGACAAAATCAGCAAAACAAAATAACAACAAAAAAACCCCACCAGAATTAATTTGATTTATTCATAGACAAATGGTTTCCATTTGGGTAAGATGGTGATTTTGCACTGAGAGGACATTTGACAATGTCTGTAGACATTTTTATTTGTCACAGCTGGTTGAGAACTTACTGTTGCATTCAGTGGGTAGATAGGAGGGATCCTGCAAAACCTTCCACCATGCATGGGACAGGTACAGCAAAGAATAATCTAGCCTAAATGTCAATAGTGATGAGATTAAGATACCCTGCCTGAGGTAAATGTTCTTAAAATATGAATTCTGGTTATCATGAATCAGCAAATAAAGTCTAGCAGCTGTTAATACTGATTTGTCTGACATACTTATCCCTATGGTTGCTCTCCTCTGTGGTATTTTTAAAGTCAAACTATTGAAGTATATTACATAAATAATCAAATCTGAAAACCATATCACCCTAAAACTAAATTTAAGATTAAGTATTTTACGTTTCACATAAAAATGTGAAAGGCCATGATGCTAAAAAAAAAAAAAAAAGTACAGCTGGACTACCCATCATAAGTCAACATTTTCATTATATTGATGACCATGTTATATGAGACATGATATTTATTTGGGTTATACTTTGAAATCTATCTCTTCAAACTGACTTGCATGAGAACTAGATTATAGTTAGAAGGTAACTTTATGAGTATGGAATTAAGGACAAAAGTATTTAGTATTTATCTGATGTTTAAGGTGTATGTTACTATATAGAACCAACTAGGTAAAGTAACTTATTCACCATTAATCATAATTGCTTTAGTTTTTGACAGAGATATTGAACATATGACAAATATTTGACTATGAACAAGTGGTTACAATGGATATACAACTAGTCATTCTATGCCATTTAGGGTAATTTTTGTCTCAAAATACCATGTACAATAAGTGGGTCTGCTGTTTCACATAAAAAGAAGTCAAGCTGGGTGTGGTGGTGCATATCTGCAATCCCAGCACCGAGGAGGCTGAGGCAGGAGGATCACTGTGAGTTTGAGTCTAGCCTGGGCTACATAGTGAGTTCAAGGCCAGCCTGAACTGCATATTGAAATCCTGTCTCAAAAAAAAAAAAAAAAAAAAAAAAAAGTCAGAAGTAGGTTTGCGTTGCATACTTAACTAAGTCATCGAGGATTCAGGGTCCCTTAGTCTTTGTGCTCTGCATTTTCCTTCCAAGCGGTTGGCTTTTGTCTGAAGGCTTATCCTTTTGTGGTCATAAAAACGCCTGGAGCAGCATCAAGCACACATCTTCATATAACAAAATAAAGCTTCAGAAGAAGAATTCATTTCTTTGGATGTCATTTATTTATTTATTTTTGTATCCCGTATCTCTTTTAAAGCTAACTAAAATACCTCCCATAATTTTTTAAAGCAGGAAATCTTGTCTCATCAGACAAATAAATCATATGTCAATTATTAAACTAAAATTATGTAAAAATGGGAGAATTAATATAATAACCTTTTCATGTCATTGCAGCTCCTCTTTGACAAGTTATAGCATATCAAGTTAATTGTAAAATGGAATTTGAAACCACAGCAATTAACTTTTCTTACTTTTTTGCCTTAAAATCCATTGGACTATTTTGCACTTTGAATAGGTATTTTACAGTTGTATGATTTTGTAATATCTGTAATTAGCACCTGCAAAACATTTATTCTCTGAATTAAAGATATTCCAAATGTTAACATATTTCCTTATATAGTATCAAAATATTATATTTTAAATATCATGACTGATGTCATCAGAAAAGTCTTTAAGAATTGGGAAACTAAGCATACTCATTGTGGAGGAATGCTTTCCCAATTTCTAATTTCCACTTTTAAGTGCAGATTTTATCATTAACAACAAACATTAACAGTTTGATTTTCTTGAAGTGAAGACTCTCTCAGCTTATTATTGAGAAATGCTTGATAACTACTGAAGTTTAATATCCATACTTTGTAAGTCATCTTTCAAATAAACATAGTATTCGATGGGATGCAGGGGTAACTAATTCAGTTCTCAGCATAACTAATTACACAAATGCTTTTCTGTAAAACAGTCATTGTACTTCACAATGCAACAGAAGTGCTTTGTGTGTACAACAATCTTGTGTTAATGAATTTATTTCTTCACAAGGAATGTTATGGCAGGTATTTAAGACTCAAAATTTAATCAAATTAATCTTTTATGAAGGAAATGTTTAATGAAGGAAATTCTTCACTGAAACTAGATCTCTTTTTAAATTTGGGTGTGTGTGGTGAGAATACAAAGTCTGCCGGCACACTGTTGTCCATTGCCTTGCTTTGTGCTGATGTGGCAGAACAACGGTTTATTATCTTACATGCTCTTCGCCTGCTTGGCTTGTTGGTTCTTTTCTCAGAAACTTAATATCTAAATTTTGCGATTCCCTGGGTTTCATTTTTTAACTTGTTTTTCCTTGTTACATTCATCCCCTTGGGATCCTTTCCAGGTTTATGTATTCAGGCTGACTACTTCCCTCATTATAGCTCAGGCTGGATCTCAGGCCTGAGCCTCAGCACAGGTGGCCAGCTGCGGACTGTATCGAGCTTTCTCATTCATGTAGTGACTTCGGTGGTTTTTGGGTTTTTTAAACCTATTATTTGAAAAGAAAATGAATGTGTATTAGGAGACCTCAAAGAAAACTCAAATGTAAAGCCATACTTATTTTTATAGTATTTTTTACGTAATATATGCAATATATTACGTAAACAATATTGCAAAATTCTGTGTTCAAAACTAGACAATTTATCTATTAACTAGCATTTTTGGTAGCATTCTATTTAGGGGTACTATAATTAATAATTTCTGGAAGCTTTTATGCATAATTTATAGACTCCTACGAAGATTTTATTATTGAACATACTTTGCAAACCATGTTAGCATGTTTGTTGTCATTATATTTACTTAGTTTTATCTCATTTTGATACTTTGCTGTAATGTGAATGAGTTAAATCCTCTTATTACAGTTGAGAATATCAGATTGGATAAACACAAGATGAAAAAATTTTCAATTGGATGATCTAAACACTTTCATGTAAAGAGAATAAATGACACACAGAATGTTAAATATATATGTTAAATGTTAGCAGAAAGAAACAGTAGCAAAGAGCACCCACTACGGAGAAAGTTCTCAATAAACAAGTGCACAAGAGGACCCACTCCATGGATGGGTGCCTGTGCTTGCTCAAAAGTCACGATGCTTCCTCATAAATAAAATCAAAAGATTTGCATAGTGGGTCGGAGGTCACTCATGGCCTAGACAATAGGAATTTCCTTTCACCAAGGTTAATGTGTTCACAACCCTGAAGAATGCCTGACCTGCCAAGAGCAACACCTTGCCCTGAGCCTCCGCTGTGGTTCTATTCCCCCAGATGACCTTCCAAACAGCTAGTATAAGTCAATTGCACCATATCCCTCCATTATGGCATGGAGAGACCAGCAATTTGGCTTCCTCGAAATAAATATTTACTCCATTTCCCTGGAAAAGAATATTTGTTCTTTCTGCTTTCAATGTTCTTGCCATCAGACCATCACAGCCAACATTTGGAACAGTCAAGATACAGCATATTATCGCTGGCAATTCCTAATCTATTGTCCATTTCCATAATTTTGTTTCAGATTGAATGTTAAATAAGTGAATCATCTACCATGTGACTTTATATTGACTCCTTTCACTTAGCACAATTTCTTGGCAAATTATTCAAGTTATTGTATGTATGATTTTTTTTATTGCTAAATAATATTCCATGGTATACCAGTTTGTTTACCCATTGGGAAACATCTGGATAGCTTACAATTTAGAGTTTGGTATGTTCCCATTTTTTTTTTTTGCATGTTTTCATTTCTATGGGGTAAGTACCCAAGAGTGAAGTCACATGGGAGAGGCATGCTTAGTTTTATAGGAAAACACTAAATGGTTTTCCAGAGTGAGTATACCATTTTCCATTCCACCAGAAATGTATGTATGGTCTAATTTTCTCTGCAGCTTTTGGTGCTATCGTTATTCTTTATTTAGCTATTCTAATACATGTTTAGTGATATCTCATTTTGATTTTAATTTACATTTCCCTAGGTACTAGTTGATAATGACTACCCTCTCATTAGCCTACAAATCATCTGCCAGTTCTTGTCAGTAAAATGTCTGGTCATATTATTTGTCCATTTTCTAATTGATTTGTTTCTCCTTCATCTTTTAATTAGTGAGTTTTGAGATTTCTTTATTTACTCCAGATACTTCTCCTTTTGGTGTCACATCTAAAAACTCTGGATACTTGAAAACATGCTTTTCTAAAAAAATTATACTTTCTGTTTACATTTTACCCAGGATCCATTTAGAGTTAATTTGTTTTGCACAGGGTGTAAAGTTTAGGTATTGTTCTGGATGTCCAAAATTTCTCCAGCACCATTTCTGAAAAAGGCTGTCCTCTTGCAGTGAATTTCTCTTACACTCTTGTCAAAAATCAGCTGACCGTGACAGTGAAGATCTATTTCTGTATTCTCTACTTGGTTCCATTTGTCTTATTCCCCTGCAATACAATACTGTTTTGATTACTATACCTACATAATGTTCTTAATACTGAAGAGAGTGGTCCCTTCTTCTTCATTCTTTTATTTTTTCGAAGTTGTTTTAGCCATTCTTAGGCCTGCACCTTTTTATATAATTTTTACAATAACTCAAAGGCCTTTGGAAACATGATTTACCACCACCATGTCCTGCACTTTTCATAAGGGTTCATTGTGTTGCCACTTATCACACAGCAGCAGATGGCCAGATGACGTGCTGGAATCACCCAGTAAAGACTCAGTCTTGGAGTCAGTGGTAATAACATCTTTGAGCATGATGTCCTTTCCTGAAGATGCAGTGTGTGCTCTCAATTAGCTACAGTATATGGTAGTATTTCTTTCCTAGGCAGTAATCATGGATCTATAATGCAAGATTCATTACTATTCTAATGAATCTTTCACAGAATTTCTGTGTTTAGTCCTTCAAGTTGGGTTCTGTTGATTTGGAAATGCTCGTTAACAGAGAGAAGCTTTCATGAGGAAACCTAATTTTGGTTCCATTGAATTGAGTGTTACTACTGCCATCTGGCCATTTGGAGCTTTGTATTCTTTTCCAAGATGCAGAGAAGTAGTTTCTCGTATCAGCTGAACATCTTGATCTTGAATCAAAGAGAAATTGGATTTGTGCTTCACAATGGCAGTGAAATCTAGTCCTAGAAACTAAATGATTTCTAGACGGCTTTTTAGTACTTCTATACTCAGTAGTAAAAGTCAAGAAAAGACTATTAAAACAAAAAAAAAAGAAAGAAAAACTGTGAGCTGAGCTCCTTTAAGAAAAGACCCATATCTGCTGTGTGAGGCGGTGTGTACTTGTAATTCCAGCACTCTAGCAGGCTGAAGCAGGAGGATTGCAAGTTGGAGCCCATCCTGTGCAATTTACCAACTTACTGAAAGCCTGTCTCAAAATAAAACTAAAGAAAAAGGGGGCCGGGGGTGTATCTCAGTGTGAAGGCCCTGGATTCAGCCCCCAGTACTGGGGTAAAGAAGAAGAAAAGAAAAATAAGTAAAAGCAGAGTTATGTCTGTCTTTGGAGCTAGCAAAAGGAAAAGAAAATATGAAAAGGATAGTTTAAAAAGTAATAATTGCCAACTATCACCTTGTACTCAAACATAAATATTAAGATTAAAAAAGGTAGGTATATATTTTCCTTGCTTTGTTAGTATATTTGTACAGTTTAAGTTAATTAATCATTTCATCTCCTTTCTTCCCAACCGTTTAATATAAGGAATATGTGCAGTTGTGAATCTAATAATAGTTAAATTATAGGATATTAAAGGGAGAGTGTGGTTTACCTGGAAAAGAAAGGAGCGTTACTTTAAGATGAATACAGTAGTGTATAGGATTTTGGATTTTCCCCTTTTTTGGGAAATGATGAATGGATCATACACAAGGGTAGGTGGAAACATTTCTGTCTCAAGCTGTAATTTTAAGTGTAATTGAAAAGTACATGTGAACGTTGAGTAGCTATCAAGACAATGACACTCATCCCGAGTCTTCTTTTTCTACAGAAGCTCATCTGTTTCTTTATTTACTGATCCATCCATCCGAAGAGCTGTATTCTGATCTGTGAAAATGAAGTAAGTCAGGTGAGTGAGATGAAGAGAAAGGCATCACATCTTATCTGCTTTCCTGTCTACTAGCAGGATAAAGCCCAAAGGCTCATGACCTCTCATGACCAAGTACAGTTACCTAAACCTTTTCCAGGACCTGCAATGCAGCCAGTGGCTCCACTTTCTGCTTCCCAACTTTCCAGTGTTTGGAAACACAGCTCAGCATAAACCCCAGGAGCCCATGGGAGGGTGGGGCTGGACCATTCTGAGTGAAAGTCCTTAGGTTGGTAGTTAAATGAGGCCTGTTACAAAAGGATTTTCAGAAGCTTCTGTTTAGTCAGGGAAATAAGTTCAATGTGTTCATTATCTACCAGCAACTTGGTGTCTGATTCCTTATTTACCTGACCTCAGGGAGCACAGATTCCTAAACAATTAGAAAAAAAAAGAGGCTGGTGCTATACAGAATTCAAACTGGTGTGACACATGCCAGTACTCTGTTTTCTTCCTTCATGTTCACTTATTATTCTACTCATGTGAGCTCATGGATGGGAGCCTTTATCACCTCCAAGAAGTGCAAAATTAGAAACTAATGGATTCTAAATCAGAAACTAATGGTTAGGGCCGGTGAGATGGCTCAGTGGCGTAAGCGCCTGCCTTGCAAGCGCGAGGGCCCGAGTTCGACTCCCGGATCCCACATACGGAAAAGGGGCCGGTGATATCGCTCAGTGGCATGGGTGCCTGTTGGCGCGCGAGGTCCTGAGGTCGACCCCCCGGTACCCAAAAAAAAAAAAAAAAAAAAAAAAAAAGAAACTAATGGTTATAAGAGAAATTTATATTTATATAATTTATACAATTTTCTGGAAGAATCCAGAAAAGACTTAAAGTTTACCTTTTCCTTTGTCTTTCAAATAAGTAAAAGTCTTCTGAGATGGGAGGAGAAGAAAATTGTAGTGGAAAGAGCTTGATGCTGGATGTGTGCGTGTGTGGACATAGAGGACAAGCCTTGTGTCACCTTCTGGCTCAGGTCTGAAGTAAGGAATAATAAAATAATCTGTGGATCTGAGAGTGAAAGGGACAAATACTTTGCTTCCACCTTGTTTGCCTTGAAAGAGCAAATCCCAGAGTAATTTTTCCTTCTCCTCAGTGGGTACTAAAATAGCACATGTGAAGATGCGGGCATGGGCAGCACTGCAGTTTAAAAGTCCCACATCCACTGCGTGACTGGTTAAGTAGCCACATGAAGCCCAAAGTGGCCAAGATAAGACATTAATTACCGAAAGTGAAAGGGCTTCCCTGAAATGATTGGCAGGACAGCGAGGACTGTGAGTTGTCAGCCAGGTGGTGGGTGAATGCTACCTTGTGGTGGATCACAAGGAAGGGAGATTTAAAACGGGGAAGGGAGATTTAAAACGGTGAAGTGAGCAGCCCTTCCCATTAATTTTCCACCATGGACTATAGTTGAGACTCAACCTTGGGAAAAATCCTCTCTGACTGAATTTCAAAGTTAAAGGACAAGAGAATTCTAACTTTAAATAGTTTACTTATAAACCAGGCATGATGGCTTACTCCTGCAATCCCATACCCTGAAGGGTGGCAAGTTCAAGTCCCACCTGGGCAATTTAGTGACTCAGCAAGGTCTTGTCTCAACATTTTAAAAAGTTTGTTTTTTCTGTGTTTGTTTGTTTGTTTTTTCTTTAAGGATTAGGGATGTAGATTAATGTGAAGGCCCTGGGGCCAATAAAAATAAGTTTATGTATAAGTGACTACATTAATACTTTTAATCAGCAAGGAGAGATAAGGACTCTAAATAGAGGCCAAGGCCCTATACAGGAAAACAAATATCCACATACCTGATGCATCAGTAAATATATGATGTGATTATAATAATTGTTTCCTGTTCCAATTGTTCAGATGAAACTCTTCTTGTTTTAATGAGAAGTGACAGAAATTGTTATATTTATTCTCAACAAATACAAAAGTTATCTCAGTACTGCTGGGATTGGAAGGTTGGCGGGTGCTGTTTTGACAGAATTTCTCAAAATGCTAGAATAATGTGCATTTACAAAAATATAATTTAGTGATTGCTTTATGTATTTTAAAACACACATATTATTCAAACCCAATGTTGGTTTTACTACATATTATGTATGTATGTAGTGGCATATATATGTTAACTTGTTTTATAAACAAAAATGTTATTTTATTACTATTCTCACTCTTAATGTTCTCCTGATCCTTATTTACATTTCAAGTGAGCATGGATAATTTGGAATTACAAATTATTTTTACTAGAAACACAGTAAATTTAATAAAACAGACAACATTCCAAATGGCTTATGGAGCAGAAGTTTCATTTCAGATGCTATTGCCATAGATAAATGAAAAGTAGTTGGTTTTATTCATCTATTTTATCTTAAAATTATGTACATGTTTTGCTTTGTTACTTTTCCTGTTTTCTTCAAAGTAAGAACACTTTCTGAGAGGATCTTCTTTAAAATAATACATGACTCTAGTGTGCCGAAAAGGACTCTGAATCCTTTATTATTTGCTTATAAATTGTTAACTGAAAAAACTCATTTGCAGAGAACACCACTCAGTAACTTTCCCGGGGAAGAAAAGTTTGTCTGGAGGCATCTTATGGTTGTCAAAATCCACATCTGTACCTACCATGTGGATGCAGCCTGTCCTTCCAAAATTACAGTCTTTGAGACTATAATTTCCTTTACCAGGGAAAATTTTTGCTTTAACTTACATTAAAGCCTCATTTTATGACCAAAAGATGATTATAATAATGGAGAACATCTCATGTCTGCTTTTCAGTCATTTCAGCAGAATACTTAAGCACAGGCACCACACCAGCGCTTGATCAATCTGCCCACAGATGAGGTTCTTTTCCATTTTTCAGTCATTTAGATACGTAAATTGCACATAATACTCAGTTCAGAGGAAGAAGACAAGCCATGTTAGAACTATTTTTAACCATAAAGGAAAGTTATTTATAAAATGGTGGCTCATAAGGGAGAATAAATGATCTTTATTAAAATGAAGGGAGTTGCATGCTTCTAAAAAATCTTAAAATAAATAATTCCAACAGTGCAGGAAGCAAAACCACCCCTTGGCAAATCTTGATAGATTATTTATACTTTTGAAAGAGAGTCATCCAAGCATAGGACCATTTTTGATTAATAATAAATGTAGATTTGGGATGATCATAGCACTGTATTGTGTTACAAAGCCAGCACTAATTGTTTGCAATAGAAGTAGCACATGCCATTACTTTGTAATCAGAACAGATCAGCAAATGATAGCTCATTATAGGAAAGTATAATAAAACCAGGATTTTATAAATTGGCTGTATACAATAAAACATAAAATACATCCAGCCTAGGTTCTGCTCAATGGTTTGGAGAAAATTTCAGTACCATCTTCTCAAAGGAGTGACCATATTGAGTGGGTTTAAGAGAGGCCAGGTACACAAGAAAATAAGAGACGATTATATTGATATTTTTAACCTGCGTTGGACTCCATTCCTCTCCTCTGCGTTCTCCTTAAGAATGCCGCTCTACATCGTGCATTTTCTTATTGATGGCTATTGGAGAAAGCATAATAAATTGGCCCTGGTGTTTAGGTTTGTATTCATCCTCTGATCACCAGACATTTGATATGTAACAGGCGGTGTCATCTCTGGTATCGTCTATTCTCTGTAGGTTCTTTGTGGCTGAGTTATGTTTAATAGTCACAGTTGGCATTCCTGACATTCTTTATATGTACTCTGCATAGTATCTATAACCTTGAATGTGAATGAAGAGACATAGATATGGGTCAAATGCAAAGGGTTGAGGGCACCTATCCTGGTATGCCTTACACCAGGAAGCCAGTTGTACTGTGATGTGAAAAATAGCTTACATGTCCAAGTTAGTCCACATTAAGCGACCACAGTTCTGTAGAGAAACTCAAGAATAAATACTACTGAACTTTAGGGAAATACTGAATTTTCAAGATCCTTCCTTCTATTTTTTCTCAGAATGAGCATACAGATGGAGGCTGTAATTGCTGTAGAGTGCATTGGGACTTAACAAGGATTATAAAAGACATTTCAATGTGCGTGAGGCTAACCACCTATTAGTAATTGTAAAAATGTATTCCTTACAGCTAATCTGGAGATAGCACATGATCTTTCAGTACTTTAGCATCCTCAAGCCCCCAGATACAGAATAGTTTCTGTCTTTAGCAACTTACACCTCACATTACCTGGAAACCTTGGAAAGTGAGGAAGCTTTGGCACAGACTAGGTGACACCTGAGATACCCATACAAGGAAATTGCAGTAAAGTTGATGTGAATTTAAAAATATAATTTTCTTTTTAATTTCTAGAATAAGTTTGTGAAGAAGTAATAGTAAGTAAAGACAAAGGCTCACTACAGGTTATTGAATTTTCAGTCTCTGCCAAGACTCCCTTTGCTCTATGTTGCCTTTCCATTCATGAGTGTGTGAATCTCTGTATTCCTCCCCAACTCATGAAGTAGCTACATCCTCAGAAAAATATGCACCGACTATTTGTTGCTTCCTCTGCACTTCTCGTCAAACACAATATCAGACAATAGTGACATTTATGAGTGCTTTTTGATAATGCTTCATAAGTGATGTAGTAGATTAGAAGAGTCTCATTTCTAATATTTCCTCCTGATTCATCTTTTTTGTAAATAGGATTTAATATATTGTTTTTGTATAAGAAGCATGTGTGGGGGGCAAAATTTACTTTCATGTAAGTGTATGTGTGTTTGTGCATGAAAAGCACCTTATATTTTCAGTGTCAGAATATTTGAACATAATCTGCTTTAATGGTACAATTTTAAGGAGACTGATGCCACATATAAAAGTCAGAATAGGTTATTTAGGTAGTCATCTTTTATTTATTTTAAGGTTTTAATTTCTTCATGTAAAAAAGAACTCCTATAATCTGCATTTTCAGAATTCAAATTACATCTATATTGAAAAAATATGACCCATATACTATTTCAAATACAAAGAGGACACAAATTTTTACTCAGCACTCTCAGTTCTTGGGATGAGGAAATAAATAAAAGTTTTGCTTATTTACCTATAAACATGTGAGAATTATAGAGAAAAACTGGCCTTACTACCAATTAAATATGTCCCTGTTGTAGAAAATATGGAAAGTATAGAGAAAAGCTAGACTTACTACCAATTTTCAAATAAATTTTGAACTATTTTCTCCCTTCTTAAAAGAGAACACAATGGCTTTCTATACGTAAATCTTGCCTTGAGGCTCAGATACATGATCTGTCTAGCTACTTCTGCCACCCTGATGGAAAAACGGTCTTAAGTATAAACCATGAATCAAGAGAAGGCTGTCCGGGTTTTAATCTTGGCTCTAATAGCTACTAGAGAAGCTACCTTGGGACAGTGATAACCTCTGTATGCTCTTGTTTCTTTCACTGTAAAAGGGAGATAATAATGTTTATGTCCAAAATGCATTGTGAAAATAATTTAGCTAATACAGTAAATGATAGGGCTCGGCATTCTTAACATTCATTAATGTTAAGTATAGATATCACACTCAACAGTCTAGCTGTGTTCTGAACAACCTTCTTTTTTTCTTTTTTTTTGGGGGGTACTGGGGGTCGACCTCAGGACCTCGCGCGCCAGCAGGCGCCCATGCCGCTGAGCGATATCATGGGCCCTTTTTTCGTATGTGGGTTCCGGAAGTTGAACTTGGGCCCTCGCGCTTGCCAGGCAGGCGCTTACGCCGCTGAGCCATCTCACCAGCCCATGAACATCCTTCTTTTAGCAATCAACTTCAACATTGCTATCAATGAATCCATATAAGCCTTTAGAAATGGTGTCTATTTTCCCCCTCTATCACTGGTGACGGAATGAGTGTATCAGTTTGACTACTTTCTTTATTTGTTTGTATAGCTTTTCAAACATTAAGAACATCCCCCTCATTTTTATACTCTGGAATATGGTCAACAGCCACTCCACCATATCCTAAGTATCTATCCAGCTTGTCTGTCATCAGAAGAAATTTCCTTCCTTGTCTGCGGCTTTGCCCTCTCTCGTGGCTTGTCTTGTTCCATCCCACCAATGGTAAAATGCACCATTAGCAATTAGTATATAATTCTATGTGTGGATACCCTATGATTTGGGGTAACTGCTTTTAAGTTTTTTCAAAAGGTATAAAAGACCATACACAACTTTTTTTTTTTTTTGTGGGTACCGGGGAGTCGACCTCAGGACCTTGCGTGCCAGCAGGCACCCGTGCCGCTGAGCGATATCACCAGCCCCTTTTTCGTATGTGGGATCCGGGAGTCGAACTCGGGCCCTCGCGCTTGCAAGGTAGGCGCTTATGCCGCTGAGCCATCTCACCGGCCCCATACACAACTTTTGAAAAACGTAATTGTTACAACCCACTTCTAATCTCAAGGCACTGAAATGTAATGATGTTACTTTTTTTTAACAGAATGCCCAGAGACCTTCTAGGACCATCTGAGAAATGTCTGAGAAGATCTGAACATTAAAAAAATTAATAACAGAGTTTCTTTTCTCTTCTTCCCTTAGTGTACAGCTAAGACACTATGTCACTTGCCTAAATTTCTGGTGTCTCCTGTCCTTACTGCTATCAGAGAGAACATTCTAAAAACTTTCCAGGAAATATCCCAGGCTGGAGACTGGCTTTATTTCTAGGATTTTCTTAATGCACAGATTAAATTTCAGGATTTTTTTCTTTTGGAATATAAATCAGAAAAAATGTTTCTGAGCTATACAAAAGACATCCATGCCATGTAAGGCAACAACAAACCAAACAGTATTAGCACCCAGATAATGGATGAGAAAACAGGTTCTTACAAAATGCACCATATGACAGTTGGCTTTTCAGTGTCCTTACCAGCACATGAGCAAAATATGTTAGCCATCTATTTTATGATACATTTACATAGTTTATATCATATAATGTGTTTTTATGCAGCATAGAAAATATTACACTATGTTCCCACTATTAAGCATAAAGCAGTTAAGTAATAGTGCATAGAAATTCAAGCAGGTTGAGGTTTTCCTTTTTTTGGTTATACATTCTTTTAGATTGAAAAGGCAATAATATTTTATAAACAGGAATCTTGAAAGATATGGCCCTCAGGAACTTAATCTACTTAGAAGATATGAAACACCAATGGGGATTAAGGCATAAAAGGGAAGAATAAGCACCCAAAGAGAGAGGTAGGGAAATGCAGAATGGGGAGAAGTTATTGGAAACTCTTTTGATAAAGAAATATTGGAAGACTCCTTGGGCAGGGAGAAGCTATGATGTGTATATATGAATTCAGTGATGGGTACTGAAAACAGCAGTAGAATAAGCAAAGGCAAGGAGAACCTGTCCTCTTATTTGAGAAGAGCAGGGTGCAATAATTGTTATCACATTGTTGGGGACCTTGAATGCCACATAAAACAGCACAAACATGAGTTTTAGTCAGTGGAAGTCACTAAAGACCTTTGAGAGAAGACTGGAATTTCTAATGGATTGGATAAGCAATAGGTGAGAGGAAAAAAAAAAAACTTTAGGAGGATTGAAGAAAGAGTCCTCTTATTGATTATTTAACACATAAATATTTCAACTGCATAGGAAATTGCAGCATCAACACAAATCTGCAGATGAGGAAATTAAGGCTCAAACTTGAGAATAAGTTTGAAAAGTATGAAACAGTGTAGTATATAAAGAACAGAGTGTAAAATCTTAAAGGGCTAAGGTTCAGTTTGACTTTGGCTAACTAGCTGTTAAATTATGGAATTTCTCAGATCATTATTGATGGTAAATCTGAAAAAAAAGCCTGCCTTGTGGAATTGATGTGAGAATTAAATAAGAAAACATGAATTAAAGCCTCTGATGCATTTTAGAGATGTCACCAATCACTTGCCCAAAGTCACATGAGTAAGATTAAATGGAACCAGAAGTCAGACCTATATGTTCTGCTGCTGAAGCATGCTCTCTCTCCACTTCATCCACTTCATCATTCTGCTTAATGAAGATCTAGTGGATCAGAAATGAAGACATGGAGTAGGGGAGTAGTAGCAAAGGAGAGAAGTGAGACAATTGCTACTAGGGAGGTAGGACTGTAGGAAATGACAGTGGGCAGCACTGCACTGTGCCTCCTGCTAGGACGCTGTCCCTTCTACAACACGTAAAGAACACGTCATGACAGCAGAGCCCCCCATACATTGTGAGCACTGTGCATCTGCATTGCAAAGTCTAACAGTGAACACAAGGCCAGCGGGTCTGTGAGGTCCCCTTCCAGTTTGGTACACATTGGACTTCATGTAGTTCTGGAACTCATGTCTCATTTTTGACAAAGGGCAGTTCTGAAGGTGGTATTTTCAGATGGAATGGTGATCTCTCTTCTTAAGATTCTTCTCTGATGGAATCATAAGGTCTCTTGTGCTCCTCATAAAAGTCAGATGAAAGAAAGTCACTTTTTTCCAATCATGCATGGCATCTGAATATGTTAAAATAGATGATGAAGAACAACACTTGATGTGAACAAAACTAGGAAAACTGATAATACACTGGCTTATAATGTCAAGGATAGCACCACTCTCCTCCCACATCACTCTTCCTATTTTAAGCACAAAACTGTGCTTGTATTATTAAAAAATGATCTTTGTACATGAAATCAATGGATTGTTCAGTAACATTTCCTTTGTTTTCAAGGTCAAGTTGCAACATATTAGGTGATAATTTTCCCAACTCTTCCCACTCTATTACACAAGCAATGTTGCTTTCACTTCCTCAGTGAAAAAAACGCACATTTCCCAGCACTGGGGTGACGGGGGGAAGTTTCAAACACACCGCAGACTACAGGCCTGGGAGAAGGACAGTAGGGGCGGAGACCACGCAATGTCTCTAAAGGCAGAACCCAAGTCAACTGTTAGATTTGAATTGTTTGTTTACTGTACCTTTGTTTATTAGAAAGAAAGGAAGGAAAGAAGCAGGGAGAGTGTGGGGGAGGAAAAGGAAGAAAATAAAGAATAGAAAGAGGAATGGGCAAGGTGACTGAATCATGACCTTCCACTTGTTTAATGAGGTTGAATTTTCATTCTAAGATCAGTATATCCATTTGGAATTCTCCATCAGGCTCTCCATAATTTTCAAAAACTACAAATTAATCAAAGGAATGTAAGTATTATGTACAGTGTTCTCTGTATTAACCAAACTTGCCTCCATGAGAAGACTTCGATTTGATGGCATTTTAAAGTTACATTGCAGGGCCGGTGATACACCTCAGCGGCATAAGTGCCTGCCTGCCAAGCGCAAGGTCCTGAGTTCGAAACCCGGTACCTGCAAAATAAATAAATAAATAAATAAATAACAATAATAAAATAAAATAAAATAAAGTTACATTGCTAAACCAAAACAAAAAATTTCATGTGTTAAATTCTACATTAATAATAGGGACATATTTCAACAGTTTTTTTTAAACGAGGAGAAAAATTCCATTCAATCTTTAAAAATGGACAGTTTGTAAATACGAACCTAGCATCTTTGTTCTCTCCAAATTACTGAAAGTGAAGAGTACAAATCCAACCCTCCTTTCCTTAGAAAGAGTCCATTTGAAATATTAGTAAAAGCAAATGCTGAGTACATTTCTTCATTAACTGTACCTGCAATGCCCAATTAATGGATGCATTTCTTGATTAACATTGAGGTTTTTAAAATTTCAGATCGAGGGGCCAGTGAGATGGCTCAGCAGCGTAAGCGCCTGCCTGGCAAGCACGAGGGCCCGAGTTCAACTCCCGGAACCCACACACGAAAAAAGGGCCAGTGATATCGCTCAGTGGCATGGGCGCCTGCTGGCGTGCGAGGTCCCAAGGTCGACCCCCAGTACCCACAAAAAATAAAAATAAAAAATAAAATAAAATAAAATAAAATTCTAGATTGATCCAGAGATTTCAGAATATTTAATTCCCATACTTTATGATAAATGACAAATAACTGACATTGTAGTGATCTAAATAAACAATCCTATACTAGTTTGTTTTTTAAATATTGGCCAGTGTACTCAAAATCACAGGCTGCTGTAATAAATTATTTAGACTATGCTTGTGTGTGTAAGTGTGTGTACACATGCACTTCACCCTTCGCTCTAGTAGCCTTTACTAATCTAGCTTGAAATGTCATTTAATAGGCTATGAAAAGAACCTCCATCCCTTGTTTTTGATCAAGGCCACTTTATCTTTTGTTTCTAGAATATAGTTCAATTAAGTGAGATTTTACTAAATCTGCTACTAAAAGTCAGATAAGGGTATTTTTAACAAATGAGACATTAAAACTTGTAAGTGATTTCAGTGTATAGATTATCCAGTGCAAATGTGAAATCTCTGCTCTGTGATTTTTCTGCTTTATAAGAAATAATATGCATATTTTAGTCCTTTTAAAAGGACTTTCAAAAAGGAAAATCTAGTAACTTAGGCATTTAGCAACACAGAAAAATGCTTCTTGAAATGCAGGTAGAGAATTAGTAACATTGTCTTGCACTTTGTACACAGTGCTGGTTACTCTGGCCATGCCAATTCAAGGCTATTTAAAAGCAAACAACATGAAAATTTGAGACAATTCAGTGAAGAATATAAATTATTCCAGAAATACTGTGACAAGTTTGGCATCCTTTAGTCAAGAACTATTATCATCTGCTTGACTTTGCTTTGAACTTATGCAGAATGTCTATCTATATGGCTGTGTCTATGAATGCATGTATGATGGCAACCTCTGTATTGTTAAAATTGCTGATCTTGATGTATAATCATGAAAACTCCTGAATCCTGTGATTGTAAAAATCCTCCTCAATTCCATTAAACATGAATGAGAATCAGGTAAAGGGCAAGTGTTACCAAATCATGCAGTTAATGTTAATTAATTAATTTGATTAGTACACATTGAGTAACTAGCAGGAGGTAACAGCTTCTAAATATTAAATATTCAAATATTAATAAGCATTTTATATAATCTTCAGAAGGTGGTCTATGAAGGAAAAGAGAGTCTGAAATGAAATATGATAAATGCAATAAGAGAGATGTACGAATAGTTATGAGAACACAAGGGATAAACTGATGGTGCGATGACTGGAGGAGAGGAGAAGCCATCAAGGATTCCCAAATGAAAAGCCATTGATCTGGACTTTGGTTGCTTGTAATAAGAAAATAAAAGAGTAGAGGGTTCTCAGAGAAAGAATTTAATCAAGACATGACAGGTTTGAAGTGCAGCAAGTATTTCAATGTGACTGGGACAGGTCACATCAAGGAAGCACTAAAAATCAGGAAAAATAACTTGTCTAGAACATAAACTGCTCCCACCACACACAAGGAGTACAGTTTTGCTTTTCTAGGTATTGAATATGTAAAACAGGAAATAAACATTGTCACATATGCATTTAAAAAGGTAATAGTGGTAAGCTTAGGAAAAAGCCTGGATTCCCATCCTCAGATGAATGGATAAAAGAAAATGTGGTATATATACATAGTGGGATTTCATTCCACCATAAAGAAGAATGAATTGATATCATTTCCAAAAAATTAATGATTATGTGGCCATATGTTAAGAGAAATAAGTCAGACACAGAAAGTTAAATTTTCATGGTTTTTTTATAGGAGAAATCTAAAATATAAAGAGTAAAATGAGAGATGGTAGGAAAGAGAGAGGCAGATGGGAATAGGGAGATGGGGATGGGGGTCAGGGAAAGGGAAAAGAGGAGATAAAAATGATCAAGATCATATATATAAATTTCCCCAAAATAAATGTAAATATTCTTCATCGCAAGCATATACTAATAAAATAAAAAAGGAGGGCTGGTGAGATAGCTCAGCGGCATAAGGGCCTGCCTGGCAAGCGTGAGGTTCTGAGTTCGACTCCCGGTACCCACATTCGAAAAAAGGGCCGGTGATATCGCTCAGCGGCACGGGTGCCTGCTGGCGTGCAAGGTCCTGAGTTCAACCCCTGGTACACACACACACACACAAAAAAAGTAAATATGAACTGCCCATGTGTGGAGTCAGAGGAGAAGAACCTGGAAGAAGCAGGGAAACTAGTGAGGTGTAACAAGCGTAGCTGAGTGATGGCCAGGAGCCTGTACATCCATACAGTGTTAAAAGACAGAGGGAAGGAATCACAGGACTTTCTTGGTAGCCAATTATTCACAGTTGGGAAGAAGAGAGGCAATCACAGATGAATGTGGTTTTCAACAACATAGAAGTATGAAGTTTTTAATGGGTACAGTTTGTCATTTTTGTCAAAGAAAGTTGTGTGGGTAACTGGAAAAATTACTTGCTAATGAAATTTTATTTGGGATGGACACAATTCAATCAAGAGATGTGATTTTTATTCCTGTTTTAAACAAGATTTTATTAGGCCAAAATCCTTTTTGAAAGAATGATAATACAAAATCCCATCCTTTTTTAAATTAGAGTTGCAGCTTCAAAGTAACATAGAGGCTGAATCTGGAATAAGGATGATGTTGTTAGAGAGTCATTTGGATATTTCCGTAGGAGGTTCACATAAAAGATACTGGCAAATATCAGAATTTTAAAGGACTTTCTAAGAGAGTAATATTTGGAAACTTGGCCAGCAGCATACTGTAAATCAAGAACTTTAAACTACAAAGGAAGGGTGAAATAAAACCCTGACTTTATAATGCACAAGACGTTGCATTCCTGGAGAGAAGTTTTATGAATGCTATAACATGTAAAAAGACTCAGCATTAAAACCTTATTTAATATTTTTAAAAATCCACACTCGGGGGAAATCTTCTAACTTAGTATCACTGGCCCAACTAACAACAATGCCCATGTTTCTCTTTCTGTAATTCTTCCATTAGGTTCATCTTTCTAAAAGCTCCAACTCATCCCAGTTTCAGCGCTGAGCCGGTGACGGGTAAGACAGTCTTACCACCTCGGTCTTTCCATCTTTAATCTAGTGAGGCTCACACTGCCCACAGATCTCACCCCAGAGCCTCTCCCAGACTGTTCTGCTGCAGAGAGGATGCGGACTCAGAAACAAGTGCCTCCAACAGCGATCGCTTGTGCCGCTCCCCGAATCATGACTCTCCCTCACCATAAAGCTTATTCCCAGAGTGAGCTTCTTATCTGATTCCTGTCCCCATGTTTTTGTCATTGCCTTTTCTCTGGACTATAGGGATTCTTCCCCATAGGCAGGAGCTGTGTTTCTGAATCCTACTTTAGTCCCTAGAATTCTAATCTCCTATGAGTGGATACCTGGGTAATGACAAATAGCTCCTGCCCAAAGATTGCTCCACCCTGGACTCTGCTCACTGGCCTGAGCCCTCAGCTCTGACTAGTTGCCAACTACTTTTTCAATTGTGTTCAACACATTTGTGCTCTCCCTACACCTCACCTGTCACCCCAGGGTCTTCGCCACTCTTTACCTTTATACCAGTGCAGGCTTCGCCCACTGCCTGATCTGTTGCAGTGGATCAGGAATCCAGTACAGTCTTGGTGCTGTTCCCTTATCCTATTCACCTCCCTGGATTTGCTAAGTGAAGACTCTTGTCCTTATTCTACAATCAGGAAGAGGATGGGAGGGGCAAAGATAAAGGGGAGATGATGGGGGGAAGAGACATTTGTCTTTTAATAAATTTAAGCATATAATCCACCCTTCTTCCCACTTCACAGCCGGATGCCAAGAGCTCCCCCAAAATTAACCTTTTGGATTTGTTTAGGATGCAGAGTAAGTTCTGAGGTTGCCCAGGCAGCTTTTGTGAATCTGACCACAATTCTCATCAGATGGGACAAGAAACCTTGGTCCATCTTCCGAGCATGGTGAGGGGTGTGGGCTGCAGGACTCCATGGGAGCACACTATAGTTTAAATATAATACTGGGTCTGCTTCATGGAGGATAGATCTCTTGCACCTAACCTATTTTTTTTTTTTGTACCGGGAATTGAACTCACGACCTTGCGCTTGCCAGGCAGGTGCTGTGCCGCTGAGCTTTATCCCTGGCACATCTAACCTATTTACACATCTTTAAATGTTGTTTCAGGGCCAGCATGGAGAAAAAGCAATGGGGATGTTGGTGAGAATAGGTGGAACACATCTACCTCTCAAATAAAGACACAAGGCCTCAATAGCTCAAAATTGGCATACTTTCAGGAAAATAATTCACATAGTTTTGCTATTCTCTTAAATAAATAAAGATATCTAAAAGCCCTTGGAGGACATTTTGCATTCTTCTCCCTTCTTCAATTATCAGGAAATCTGCTAATAGAATGTTCTCTTGGATTGATCTTTGTCTAAATGTTAAAAATTGTAATTATCAATGAAGCTGAAGGTCCAATTAACTCTCCTTGAATTTCTTTTTAATTACATAATAACACATTAGTACCGTCTATATGAAAAATAAAACATACATAAGGCTAAAATGGGTCATCTTTATCCTATTCTTTTTGTTACCATGAACATTTCTTTGAGATTAAGTACATTTCCTCTTCACAATCATTGTACTGTCTATTTTAATACATTGTGCAAAGTGTTCCTCAAGAACCACTGGAAAATTAAATGTGTGTCCTTTTAAAATTTCTTTGAGTTTACCTTACATAACCCAGTTTTGTTTGTTGTGTGACACTTCCTGGTAATTTTCTTGCCTGTATCTTTGTGGGGAAAATGTCAGAAAGGTAGAGAAAGATGAGATGGCAGCTCCCAGGGGAGTGTTGTGTTTAGATTCTGCTCCAGAAGAGAAAGAATTTGTAGAGACGATGCCTTTGCTAAGAGAGCTACCCAGAGACAATTTTTTAGTTGACAAAAAAGTCTCAACCTGACTAATTAGTGTATTAGTTTCCTGGGGCTGCCATACAAGTGCCAAAAACTGACTGGCTTAAAAATAGCATCTGTATATTAGAGGCAGAAATCCAAAATCAAGACATTTCTCCCTGTATTTCTTCATATTATCTTCTTTCTGTGCACATTTGGGTTTGTGTCCAAATACCCCCTTTTTACCAGGGTACTAATCATATCAGATTAGAGCCCACCCTAATAACCCCAGCTTAACTCGAGTATACCTGCATAGATTTTATTTTCAAATAAGGTTGCGCTCTGAGGTACTTGAGGTTAGGATCTCAATATATTTTTTTCTGGAGACATAACAACACATAAAATTAGAAAAACAAATGTTGGCAATTCATTAGGCTATGAAAAGGCAAACTATTCTTGTTTAATAAGAGAAAGTAATGGCAAATGGGCTTTCAACTAATAACATTTGTTTTTCCTGTGGGTACCGGGGGTCGACCTCAGGACCTCACGCGCCAGCAGGCACCAGTGCCGCTGAGCGATATCACCGGCCCTTTTTTCGTATGTGGGTTCCGGGAGTCAAACTCGGGCCCTTGCGCTTGCCAGGCAGGCGCTTACACCGCTGAGCCATCTCACTGGCCCTTCAACTAATAACAAAGGATTATTTTCCAAAGGCAGGAAGCAATTCTATGAAATCTGCATGCACTTAATTGGGATTTTAATGGAATTGTGATCTGTAGAAATCTCTATTCAGCACTGATACCTTAGAAGATTCAATATGTTACATCGAAGGGAAAGTCATTAAGCTAGTATCTATTTTAAAATTCATTACACTGCAATAACCACTGTGACGAGTTATTATTCCATTACTTAGAAAAGAGTAACTTGCGAAGAGCCCAAATACACCTTTTCTGTAATGAAGGTCCACTTATTTCCTCCTGAAAGACTAAATCAGTTTTAATGACACTATTTCTATTTCAGAAGTTTGTAGTAACTTATGAAAGAAGTAATTTAGTCTGTGAGTTGGTTTCTGACAAATTTGTGTTTCAGCATAAACTGAATAAAGAGATAAATGTACTGGTTTAAGCTTTTGCAGAAGAGCCGCAGAGAGAAGCGGTTGATTCTGTGTATTGTAAATTTCACTAGCTAGAGATAAAGCATAGTCCTCAGATGTAAATGACTGTCTTCCTCATTTTGGTAACGAGTTTGTTATCAAGGAATCCCAGCAGACACACCAGCACATACTCTGAGCACAAGGAATTTCGGTTTTTTCAACAATGCTTTATTTAGACTCTTTATCTAAGGAACTGGGTCACTAGAAGCCCACAAACTGATACTATACTGGCCTCTAGTTTACGAGAACTGCAGTGCAAATGGGCTTTCTGTTCAAAATCAAATGGGGATTTCAGACTCTGCCGTAACACCTGCAGATTTCTAGAATGTTTCCAAACCCTTTAACCAGCCTACTTACTACAAATCCAAGACTGTCCCGTCAAACAAATACCAAGCCTTTTTATATGAAGTCATTCCTCCTGGATACGTTTGGGATTATGTCTCATATTTCTTAAACTTTTAACCTTTGCTCTCTTAGACCTCTTGTATTTCTTTCTAAACACATTGCCCATCCCCTAAAATTCTCTCCTTAAGCCCTACACACTCACTATTTATTGAATCACAGCAATAAGGGATTCACTCTGTTTGAACACCATTTCTGGGGAAAGATGTCTGTTGTTTTCCAAAATGCCAATTTAGAGGTGGACTTTGAATCAGAATCCATGGCTATGTTTCAACACTTGAAGGCTTTGATTGGAAAGATATTCAAAAAGATTTAAAGATATCACAGTGATGTGTGCATACTCATGTTTATAGCAGCACAATTCATAATAGTTAAATCTTGGAAACAGGCTATCTGTCCATCAATAGATGAGTAAAGAAAATGTGGTATTTATGGAGTACTACTCTGCTATAAAGAAGGATAAACTTGAGTCATTTGTACAAAAATAGATGCACCTTAAGATCATAATGTTAAGTGATGTAAATCAGACACACAAGCTTAAGTATCATATGGTTTCTCTTACATGAAAAACAGTATATAAATAAAGTACAAAATAAAAGACAGATAACAGGAAAAAAGACAGGGAAAAATTTATTGTAATCCAGAACAGACGATGTATCCAGAAGTGTATCTTGCCTTAGTACAAGTGTCTTACATATGTTTTTGGCCTATTAGTCTGGTTTTTAACCTGTATACATGATAATTAACTTTATAAGTTCTTATAAATGAATGAATCTGATACTGGCAAAATAAAAGGGAGGTGGAGGTAAGGGGAAAAGAAGAATTGAAATGTGCTATATACATGTATCAATTCTACTGTGAATGTAATCATTATATACTGCAAACATGTACAATAAAAGAAAAAAGAAGTCATCCACAGAGCTGAGACTTCTCCAATATTAACTAAAAGATAAAAAATGCACAGATGTAGAGATGATTTTATAAACAAAGTCTAGATGGTAACCAAATCAACTTTAAGTTTTTCCATCATATTTCTTTTAATTATACTTCATTCTATAATAATTAGCAATAAGTGGCACATAGCTGATTTAAACACCTAAAAGTCTTTTTCTTTGCAAAAGAAATTTGTTCACATAATCTTGCAGAAGAGAACAAAGTGTTTCTGAAGATTCTAACTGCTCTTTTTTCCTTACATTCTTCCCTTTCTTAAGGGTGCACCATCCAAGATGTGCCACATAAGCTAGGCCTTTCGGGAAAGGAGATGAAGGGTGAAAAATGTCTTTCAGATGCCTTCCTACAGCTTAGTAGAGATGAGTTGTGGGGGATTTTGTAGAATAGAACATTATTTTGATGTTCAAAGGCAAAAATTGTAGATATTTAGCCTATAGCAATACACTTGTACACTCCCTCTTTCCTGCCACAGAGTGTTTCCTCTCCACAGAGTATTTTCATTCCCCAGAGCACTGGCAATAAAACATGCTTTCTATTTACCCAATACCCTTCAGAGCCATTCTTAAACTACAGATTAGATTATTCATCTTTTTTTATCCTAAATAAGAGGCATTGAAGAGGTTGGAGTTGTGGTGATGTGGGACACAGAATTAGGAGAGATCAGTGATGAATAAAAGCTAGTTATGAAGCATGTGCCATTCCAAGAACAGTCAGGGTAGGATGAGATTCTCAGCAGCAAAAACTGGAGAGGTAGAAGTGGTCCACACTGAGCCTAAGAAAGGGAGGGAAAGCCCACCTAGGCATCATGTAGTTCTACCTGGTCTGCACGATCCTGAGGATTCAGCGCAATTGCTCCTGGAGGGAAGGAGGAGGAAGGTATGTTCACTGCAGAATCAGAATAGCCATCCTCATGTCCTTAACCTCCAGACCTACTTCTTGACTTCCAGTATTTATTTTTAGAGTTCCCTGTGGTTCTGACATTGCTTCCTTATGAAATTAACAGAACCAGAAGAGTATTTTGCAGGAAATGATGTATGGCTGTTTAGTGATTGAATACAAGACTGTTTCTCTTCTAGAGACCTACAAACTCTCTGCATCTTGTGTTAGTGATGGCTCCCCCTGCTCCACTTAGTCAACTACAGAGGAAAAGAAAATCATGAAAAGAGTTATACCTGCCTTGACATAAATTCAGGTATACAAGGAAAAAAAATAATTTCATCTTAAGGCTACAAATCTAATTCTGAGATCTTATCTACTTGGTTCAGTGAAAAAAATAGTTCAGCTTTCGGCTTTATAGTTCCTGAAGTTTCATACAGGAACAAAACACAGCAGTGGTTCTACCAGATACTGATATACCATGCACACATTTTGTCACCAAGTTACCTTTTTACCAGTCAACGTGATTCCTTCATGTCTCGTATGCCATCTCTTTTCATTTCTCCTTGGAGCACAAAGACTAATAGTCAACAAATAATTCTTTTTCAGTGTTAAAAAGGGGAAGGTTTCATGTGTTGGGTCCCTTTGGGGAGTACTGCCACAAAAATATTAAAAACTGTGTTGCATTTATATTATGTTAAGCTCTTTCTATAAATTTTAGTACAACTGATTGGGGAAACAAACTAAACAAATGCTTTAGTTTCTTACTGAATTTAGTGGCAGTTTTTTCTGGATGGAAATGGTTATAAATTTATTTCCTTTTTCACTTTACTATAAGCCTTCTTTCTCTTTTTTTTTTTTTTTTTTGTGGGTACCGGAGGTCGACCTCAGGACCTCGCACGCCAGCTGGCACCTGTGCCACTGAGCGATATCACTGGCCTTTTCTTTCATATGTGGGTTCTGGGAGTCGAACTTGGGCCCTTGCACTTGCCAGGCAGGCGCTTACGCCGCTGAGGTATCTCACCGGCCCAAGCCTTCTTAAATAGTGGAAAATATATTATATTTCTCTTCAAATTAAAAAGAAACCTAATAAGAGTGATATTACATTGAGAAAACCTGTCACAGGCATTGCAGAAAGGAAGATGTGACTTAGCCTGATACTGTACCAGGAATTGTGTAGAAACTAGCACACCATCCCAATCCATGTGTCATGTAGACAGTTAGTACACTTATAGTTCAAAAGCTGCATTTTACCCCCCATGCGAAATTACATGTAAATTACTGTATTTAGCTTCATTTCTCTGGGGAATGTGTTGTAGCTTCTCTTATTGTCTTAGAAGTTGCATGAGAGCCCTATATAATTGTAGCATCCTTCCAAGGGTTTCCTGTGCTCAGCAAATTATCATGCCTGATTATGTTACTCAGCACTCTCAAATATGAATTTATATCAGAGAGCAGTCCTTTTAAAACTGATGATTAAATTGGATGAATGGGCATTATTTTCACCAGCAGAATCTAGAAGTCTAAAAATCTGGCTTGAAGTTCTCTCAGTAACTGTCAGGAATTCTTTTAGATTCTGAGGTCACTTAATACTTTCTCAAAAATAAGGAGCATATATTATTCATCTTTTTAAGTAAAAAAAAACAAATTATGATGCATAAAGTTACTGAAATTCTATAAAAGAAATATATTACTGAAAAGTATTCCTATTACCTAGGACTCAGAGTTATTCTTCTGCTATTTTTCCTTTATCTGAAAAAATAAGAAGATTGTTAAATGTGATCTTGTCTATACATTGCATTCTCACTGGCTCAAGAGGATGCTACCTGCAAAGAATGCAGAACAATTTAGTGGAAGCGTTAAGAGCTAGCTAAAAGGGGATATTAAAATGCAGAGGATAATCTGACAAAAATGAAATCTTTTATAATAAGACTGCAAAGATTAAGATAATTATAGCACAAGATAGTTTTGTCACACTTTATCATTCTGTTCTTAATATCTGGAGATATTATGAAGTAGATTTGGTATTCTACTGTAATTTCTACCAGCATGGGCTATTATTGCTTTCACTCAAACCCTGCAATGCCAACTCACCCAGGCACATTGTCATTTTCCTGCACTGATTCTTTCAGTTATTTTAGAACAGGTAATTTAATGGTACTCTAGCACTCTCCTGTGACCAGGTGAGCAAAACACCTCCAAGCACTCCATTTTTTATTCTTATAAGTGGACTTAATGACACTAATTTAGCAAAGGCATCTATAGTTCTCTATAATCTTTACTCTTTACTCAAACTTGCATAGGCATATACACCCACACCTACCTGAGTTACAAAGTACTTTCTAGTTAAAAGCAAACTATTTCTCTTTCATATGACATAAGGATTATGCTTAATAAATACAATGTTGGTCATTAAAATTGAGTCTACAGAAAAATACTAGGTAAATGAAAAAATACTTGTAAGAATTTTAATTACAATATTTTAAGTGAATATTAGTACATGTCATAGTAGAGCTGTCACAGAATTGCTTATATGAATTAAAGATATCCACTATATTTGTAGCTGGCCTATAATAGAATGACTTAACATCAAGGTACAGAAATTTATTATTTTTGTTAGAGCTCTAAAAATGATGAAATATGCAGCTTTAGATTAAAAACAGTGAATATATTCTCAGGCACTCTAAATATTCATTGAGCAGAAAGTGGGCCTCTTTCACATCCCCAAATTATTATTTTTTCTTTGATTTTTATATAGAAAAAGTCTCAAAACTTCGAAATTACCTGCTTCAAAATTTCATCAAATTTTCTTATTATAAAAAAAACTTGGGGGGGCCAGTGAGATGGCTCAGCGGCATAAGCGCCTGCCTGGCAAGCATGAAGTCCTGAGTTTGAATCCCGGGACCCACATACGAAAAAAGGGCCGGTGATATCATTCAGCGGCACGGGTGCCTGCTGGCGCGCGAGGTCCTGAGTTCAACCACCGGTACCCACAAAAAAAAAAAAAAAAAAAACAACTTGGGGCCAGTGATATGGTTCAGCGGCATAAGCACCTGCCTGGCAAGCGCGGGGTCCTGAGTTCAACTCCCAGTAACCACATAAAGGAAAAAAAGGGCTGGTGATATCGCTCAGCAGCACAAGCACCTGCTGGCAAGCACGAGGTCCTGAGTTCGACTCCCGGTACCCACATAAAAAAACAAAAATTTTGAAGGTGTAAAATGAAATATATATATATTTCATTTTACACCTTCATATATATATGTGTGTGTGTATATATATATATGTATATGTATGTATACATACACATTTATTTCACTAAAATATAGTATGCTTGTTTTTTCCTTGGGTAGCAAGAAGAATGCCATAAAGCAAAAACGTAGGTGAGTTTGTCCTTATTATTTGGTTCCTTTTATGAATAAATAATTTAAATACTTATTGATACTGTGCTTATCAAATGAGCCTGGTGAATGGTTTCTTGGTGACATTATCAATGTGTAAAAAACATAAATGATGAATTGTTTCTTTTCCATTCCCACCCACAAATTACAGGCTTTTATTTCATGCCAAAGCAAACTACTCTAGCTGTTAGCATGTCACTTTCTTCTCTTTAATTCATCCTTTATCACATTATTTCTATTGTGGTACTTAGCAACAAAATACCTGCAATGCCTTCCCTGTGACCTGAAAGATAGAATTGCTTTAGACATTCTGGATGTATAGGTAACTTCAATATTATCTGCCATGACCATCATCCTCAAATTCTCCAGCCCACCAGAATTAATTGTCCACACAACTCTGTATCATTCCAGATTCATGTGATATTACTCATGAATCCGTCTCACCTTGAAGGCCTCCTTTACTTATCTAGTCTTAGCTATGCCTTATTCCTCTTTCTCTGACTGATCAGATTTTCTACTCTCACACAAAGTCTTTCCTCAACAGTTCAATCCAGAATGACTTTGCAACATTTTTAAATGCTAATGAATTTCATAGCATTATTGGTCAGTTTTCCTCTTTAGGCAATCAATCATATTCTGCATTGTGACATTTAGCAGAATGGAGAATTTTATCCATCTGAATTTCAGAAAAGCTGTTCTTTTTATGATAAGCAGGCAGACCAGAGGACTGAAAACACATTTGTGGGAGCATTATGAGAGGGAAAAAATCAGGAGCTGTACGAACAGAAGACAGGAGGAAGAGGAAGAGAGGATGGAGGTAATTATGGTGGCAGGGGAACTTTGTAGATAAAGAGAAGAGAGCTACCATAAAAGTGAAATACCAGAGAGAGTCTAGATTATGAGAAGATTTTTAGAAACATTTTAAGTAATGCACAGTTATCCAATTGCTTATGCTATTTTTGTAAGAAATCCTACTGAAAAGGAGCTTGTTTTTCAAAACAAGTAAAATGAAATTTGTCCTTTTTATATTATTCTGAGGGAAGGCAAAAGGATATTTTTAATATGTATAGGGTTTAATAATAAGCCATAAAGTGTTTCTTTGCATGAATATTTAAGTTTTGTATGGGTTCATGATATCCTCCTTATTTACACACTTGAGAAGAGAAATGGTACATTTTTTGCTATCTGATAATATGCGGTCTGCAGAACAGGGCTAATCACAAGATAGATGCTTGTTCAGTGCTTCTGTGATAAATTCAGAAAAAGAGTTTAGTAAAAAATAGTTATATTATTCAAATATAACACATTAAATGATTCAAAGAGATGCTAACATTTTTAAGTGTGTGTGTGTGCGTGTGCGCATTTGTATGTGTGTGTTTTCCAGGCCTCAAAAACTGGAGGGACACCTAAGTTAAACTATCCAGACGAGTCTCTTAATTCAAGGCAAGAAATAATTTTAACAAGTATATAATCTTATGAAGAAGGAGGAGGAGGAGGAGAGAACAGTAGGGGAGGAGAAGGAGGGAAAGATGGGATAGGAGGAGGGGAAGCAGAATAGGGCAGTAGTTCATGGCTGACATCAATGCTTTTATGTTACTTATGATATTTTTACTTTAGTTCTTTTATTTATTACCAATGTTCTGGGTCTAGTCTGTGTACATTGTGCCTAGGATGAAAGAATTTTTTCCAAAATGCAACTAGACAATCAAGACATATTTTTATTCCTAAAAATCAGACGGTAGGATACAATGGATATTTTCTTATGGTGGATAATTTAATGTGCAGAAAGTTAAAATCTTTCCATCTTCTTTATAGTGAATCATGGTCTGGGAGCCTGAGGAATAGAAAGGAGTGGTGGGCAGCAGAATCTTATTTCTGGGATTACCCTGACTCACAGAGTATATTTGGACTAATCTCTAAATACCTCTCTGTCTTGGCTTCACTGGGACATGGATTTATCCATTCATTCATGCATGTATGTAATGGTAGTAACTATAAGGTACCTACATATAAAGATGAAAAAGCATAGTTTCCAGAAATTCAGAGTCTGGAAAGAGAGTCAGATATGTAAACAAGTCATTACAATTGTGTCACAAAAAGTATCACACATGTTCTCAAGATATGGCCCTGTGACAAAGCAGTGTGAAGGGTAGGGGATACCAGGAAGGTTTCAAAGAGTCAGGAATACTTGGGCACTATAAGAATAGGTAAAGTTTTTACTAGGAGAAGTGAGGAGAAGAGCATTCTAAGTGAAAGGAAAACAATGCGTATGGAAGAGCGTTTGGTTTTACTGTAAGTAGTTCAGTATGAAAGCATAGGGTGGGTGGGGAGAAATGGAGGATGAAATCTGAGAAAGCAAACAAGAGCAAATATTGGAGGACATGCTACAGAAGGAGCTTATTTGGATGGTTGGATTAAGATAATATTCCTATTCATTTTTCAAGAAGACGACTAATGACCATGTGACAAATAGAGTGCAAAACACAGAGACTAATATGAGGCAAACTGTTCAAAGGAAAATTGCAGCGATCCAGGCAGATGATGAGAATGTGCACTAAGACAGCAGGAGTGAAGAGGCTGGGGCAGATGTAAACAGGTTAGCAAGAAAATAGGCAGGAGCTCTGCAGAGGCATTGGAAACGGGAGGAACAAGGGAAAGGGATAAATGTGGAATGCTCCCAAATTTCTTGCTAAATTGACAGGTAACTTGTACTTAAAATTTGGAGGATTACATATACATATAGCTTCAAAAAACACTACTTTAGACTTTCACATTTCCAGGAACAGGCGTACAATACTTTTTTTTAAAACCAGTGTTATTTTTGTTGCTATACTAAAATGGGCATTCAGCACCCTTTGTCTATAAACTTTCTTACACTGGTAAAGCTTTTCCAGATTACAAATGGGTTTACCTTATGAAATGGAGTGTGGTTGCTATTTAAATTTTTCATATTTTACCAAAAACGTTTTTCAAAATACCCTTAAAAAACTAAGAAAGGACTGTGCTTTCATCCAACAGAGAAAAAAAAGAAAGAGAAGAAGGGAGTGAAGATAGAGACAGGGAGAGAAATAAAAACAACTTTCTTGAACCAGATATAAAATTGGAATTGGATATTATATTCCAATATAAAACTATGTTTTGGGGAATTTTCCTATTTTTTGTTTACCTTCTATAGTAAAAGTTGTGACTTTCCTCTTTGAACATTTGTCAATAATCAAAGTGACTTGATTGTCCTGAATCTGTCAATTTTGAATCAATTGTAAAAAGACATGAAATGCTTAAAATATTTCCCTTCTTTTGTATATCTACAAGAAAGCAAGCAAATTATAGATAATTCAACCCACAACATGCAGACTCAAAGCCCTAAAAGGCAATATATTTATATCCAGTGTGCACAACATATACAAAACTTTTAAAAATACCCCTAAAAATAATTGGAGAAAATAAAGCAAAAATACACATCTTATTTAAGATCTGCCAGACAAAATATCTCTGTATTTAACAACCTAATATTCTTTAAAAATTAATTTCCTGTTCCTGCATTATTACATCAGCTCATGAACACAATCAAGCTTCCATTATTTAAGACTTGATTAACAAATTCTATTATTCCTGTTCTTCTCTGTTTACCTCCTTCATCTCACCCTTCATGAACATCACTACAGTCGAGGAAAAAGGAGAAAATATGAAGTCAAACTTTAATCAATGTAATCTACAGTTTTAATAGTCCTGGAAAAATATTTGGTGTGGAAGACTTTGAAACTAATGACTGAGATGAGAAAAAGAAATGAAAAAGCAAAACCAGCACACCTGCCTTCAATACAAATTTTACTTATTGCTGACTAAATGCATCAGCATAAATACATGAGCGTTATTGGGTTTAGGACTAGTATGAAGAGAAAACTGTGTTTTTAGTATAGGGCTTTCTATTGAGTAGAAGTTACTGACCTTTAATTTTTCTATCCTTTGAGAGGTTATACAAGTATAAATTCATTCTGATAATTATATAGTGAGTGAATAGTTTAAATATATTTAAAATCTAGTAAATTATTCAATTAGCAGTTTTTAATTTCTATTCTATCCAGTTCTCAACACTTTTACTTTTTTTAAGCTATCTTCTTTACTTCTTCTAAATATGTAAAGGATAATATTTTTGAAAGTTCCCTTAGTTCCAATGAGTAAGCTTTAATTTATGTCAGGAATGTAATAAAATGCTACTTAATATTGTGCACAATGGGGGTAGATTATTCTGGTAGGATATTTTCCAATTGTAACTAATCTAGACTTATACATTTTTGGTAGGATTAATTGAATACAAATATATTGAGATTTAAAAGTTTTTATAGCAATGCATTATTATATTTTAATAGATTGCAATAGCAAAAATTGTAACAATTTTTTTTTAATGTGGGTACTGGGAACTGAACTCAGGACCTTGCGCTTGCCAGGCAGGCGCTTGTGCCACTGAGCTATATCACCGGCCCACAGTTGTAACAATTTATCATTTATTTTTTCAATGAAAACAAAATGATTTTTCCCTTTATTAGTTTATCACAGAGATTCTTTTGACCCTCTTTTATTTTTATTTATTTATTTTTTTGTGGGTACCGGGGGGTCGACCTCAGGACCTCGTGCGCCAACAGGCACCCGTGCCACTGAGCGATATCACCGGCCCCTTTTTCGTATGTGGGATCCGGGAGTCGAACTCGGGCCCTCGCGCTTGCAAGGCAGGCGCTTATGCCGCTGAGCCATCTCACCGGCCCCGACCCTCTTTTAAAAAGTATAATTTCTTTGAAGATTATAGAGTATATTATAGTTTATTACAAATATGCTTTATTATGTTACTAATATACACGTATTATTTAAAACTAGATTTTTTCTATTCCATTGTTTAAAAATCAATTAAAATTATATATAACTAAGTGACATTTTAATAAGTGAATGATAAGGAGCATATGGTACTAGCTAATTCAATATTATCAAGTGAAGAAAAAGGGTGATAAAAATTAATAGCTTTTCTCAGAAAAGATTAATGAGGAAATGAAGCTGTCCTGATAAAAGGATTTGAGCTTTCTCACACCTTTTCAAAGCTATGCATTTAATCATTTTATCTGAGTTTATGTAATTTATAAAATGAAACTAATTAGATTAGCTATCCCAAATAACATTACTAATATCTCAGTATCCTTTCATATAATTGAAGTTGAATGAACATATTTGTGATATAATCATTTTCAAAGGTGTAAGCACTGTAATGATAAAATTGAATTTAGACTTGAAATCTAGCAAACTAATTCAAAGGCCATTTGCAAGAAAACTTGGAAGAAAAATGTAATTTTTTTTGTCATATGAGTTGAATACTAGAAAATAACAATTCCATCAAGAATATTTCACCAGGGGCCGGTGAGATGGCTCAGCGGCATAAGCACCAGCCTGGCAAGCGCGAGGTCCTGAGTTCGACTCCCTGTACCCACATAGGATAAAAGGGCCGATAATATCACTCAGCGGCACGGGCGCCTACTGGCACACAAGGTCCTGAGGTCGACCCCGGTACCCACAAAAAAAAGAAAAAAAAAAATTTCACCATTACCACAGGGCTTCAGTAGAGACCAAACTGTATTGAGACGTTTGACCAGGTGACAGAAGACACAGATGTGCCCTTTGTGAAGTCACTTTTGTTGCCATGGCTTTAGTTTCTGCATTGTAAAATGAGAGATTATATTAAATTATTTCCAATTACAGCATCTTTTATTTTTATCATAATATTTATCATTAATAGGAGCACCACAAACCACGGATAAAATTTCTAAAAATGAATCAACAAAAGCTGGCCCATTTCTATTTAACACTTGACTGAAGACAAGGGGAAAAGGCAGAAAGTTGCTATCATCGGTAGGCGCTCAGGGCACAGGGCCTCCACACGCACACGTTGTCAGGAGTATTTGGTATGTATAATGCAGATGGGACCGCGTAATCGCCTCCAAAGAAGCAGTGTGTCCTGAGGAGCCAGAGAGGAGATCATGTGTAATTTTTCCTAATTCGATAAGCGATGGAGGTAACAGATAGATGAGAGGTGCTGATCTGCAGAAAGGGGGGCTACAAACAGCAATAAAAATCCCACAAAAGGCCAGGTTTCTTTCTCAAGTATTTTATCACTAATCTGTGAGGACTTCTTTGTGATATGGCAGTTGGGATGGAGGCAGAACAAGGCTGCTCCTAGCATGCGAGGTCTGAATCAACCGAACAGAAAGAATTCCTTACTGTCATTTTACCCCAAATAAGGAGGAAAAAAAGACCCAATTTAAGGCCCTGGTCTTCCCCCTGACAACACCACCACCTCCTCTACAGCCACAGCTACAGCTACGGATTACTGCATGGGAAACAGCAGCCTACAAGAAGGTGCATGAAGTTAGAAGAACAATACAAGATTACATTATTGAGAAAAATTCCTGGCTTAGCTTGATCTCTCCTTCAACAGGATGGGAACAAGAGACCTGCAAGGGCTGGTTTGTAGTGGCTCCCAAGAACCAGTATTTTTAAGAATTGTGTTTTTGTCAAGTGAGTAGCTTGAATTTAATCATTATGGAATTGAAAAATACCATAACCAAAATGAAATATTTGCTAAAGAGGCTTAAGAGTAGTTTTCAGCAGACTGAAAAAAGAACCATCAATTTTGAAGATAGATGAAAGTGATTAGAAAAATCTCAAAAACAGAAAGAAAAATGATGATGAAAAATAAGAAGAAAGACTTAGAGAAATTTGAACCACCCTTAAGTGCACCAACATATGTGTGATGGGAATGCCAAAGGAGAAGATACAAAGTAAAGGACAAAACAAAAAACAAACAAACAAAAAAAAAAAAAAAAACAAACTAGAGGAAATAATACCACATATTGTAGCATTAAAAATTAAATAGGGAAAAATTTAAGGAAAGAAATATACAGCTTGTATACTACAAATTGCAAAACATTTGTTTTAGTTGCTTTCCCATCCCTAGGACAAAATGCCCAACACTTATAGTTTAAAGGAGTAGAGGTTTATCTTGGTTCATGGTTTTTAGAGGATTCAGTCCATGGTTGGTTTACTCCTATGCAGAAATGTCATGGCAGAAGAGGATGGTATAGGAAGAGTTCACCTCATGGCAGCCAGGAAGCAGAGAGAGAGAAGCGAGGAGTCAGGACAAGAAGACACCCTTTCAGGTCAGGTCCTCAGTAATCTATCTCCAACCAGTCCCCACTTTGACATTACATTTAGCTACTGAACTTGTCTACAGATGAATACAGAGTTTCCGTTATCCAATCACCTTTCAAATACACAAGACTTTGGGGGAACATTTTAGGTCTGAATCATAACAACTGTGGGATAAAATTATATACCTGAATTAGTGGAAACACATCCTATAATCATTGGCCAGCATACCCTACTATTGTTAAAATGACAGCAGTCACACAAATGGATTTGCAGAAACAACATAATCTCTATCAAAATTCCAGCTTTCTACTTCCAGAAATTGAGAAGCTGATCCCAAAGTTTACATTAAAAACAAGGGACACAGAGTAGCAAAAATAATCTAAGAACAGATGAGAAGAACTTAACACTCTTTAATTTCAAAATTTACTACAAAACTAGAGTAAGACAATATGGCACTGGGATAAGTACAGTATAAACATGCAAATCAGTGGTATAGAGTTAAGACTCCAGGAATAAACATTTATATTTATACTGAATTGCTGTTTCCAAGGGTACCATGACAACTGAATAAGGACAAATAGGCTTTTAAACAAATGTTTCTGAGACATCTAAATAAACTATAGTGAAAAGAGTGAAAATAGACTTCCAACTTCAACCATATGCAAAAATTAACTTAACCCACATCATAGACCTAAATGTAAGAGCTAAAACTACAAAACTCTTAGGAGAAAACATACGAGCAAATCTTTGTGACCTTGGGTTAAGCAATTGTTTCTTAGGTATGAGCCTTAAAATACAAATGACAAATAAAAATAAATAAATTAGACTTTATTAATATTAGAAACTTTTTACTTCAAAAGGATGTTATCAACAATATGAAAAGACAATCCATAGAATGGGAGAAAATATTTGTAAATCACAGATATAATAAGAATAAAATGAAAAATAACCTATTTTTTAAAATGATTAAAGTATTTAAAGGTACATTTCCTCAAAGAAGATATACGACTGGCCAATATGCACATGAAAAAGTGTTCAATATCTTTATTCACTATAGAAACGTAAAAATCACAGTGAGGTGCCATTTCACACCCACCCAATGGGATGGCTAAGATAAAAAGATGGACAATAATAAGTGTTGATGAAGATGCAGAGAAAACACTCATGCATTTCTTGTGCAATTGTAAAATGATGCAGCCATTTTTGAAAACAGTTTGGAAATTCCTCAAAATGTTAAACATAGATTAATCACTCATTCAAAAAAATCAATTCTTTATGTTACTCAAGAGAAATAAAACATAACAAATAAACTTGTCCATGTTCATAGAATTAATCATAATATACAATAAATGAAAAAAAGCCAAATGTTCATCAACTGATGAATGGATTTTAAAAAGTGGTATATCTGTACAATGAAATACTACCTGACAATAAAAACTAAAGAAGTATTGATATGTCCAGTTGTATAAATGAAACTTGAAACATCACGGCAAGTTAAAGAAGCCAGCCATACAAAAACATATACAGTACTGCACCATTTCATTTATATGTAGCCTAAGTATTAGGCGTATGTATAGGGAATAGTAGATAAATAGACTCAGTTGCTCAGGTCTTGGAAGTGCAGGAGTGAGCAATAACTCCTCATAGGTACAAGGTTTTTTGGGTGGTATTGAAACAGCCTTAAAATTAGTTTATGATGATTCTTATACCGTTCTGTGAATAAGACAAAAATCTATTGAATTGTATACTTTAAATGGGTAAATTTTATGGTATGTGAAATATATCTGAAGAAAGATGTTTTTAAAAAGAAATAATAAACATCTGAAAAGGATTTCGGTGATGATAATGAAAATATGACATCTGCTGTTGCAGCCACTGATTATCAGAACAGAAGCTGGCCTCCGCCGAGAGCTAGGCCCGGAATTCCCAGCTGGCATGGCCAGGAGGTCTTCAGTTACCAGGTCTTAGGTGTTCTGGGAGTTGTGGAGAACCGGTAGGTTTCCAGGGCTTCACAACAGAGCAAACTTATCGATGTTCACAAGTGTAGACCCATGATCATCGGTCTGGACTCTACGGAGACAGATGTGTTGCAGAATTCTCACGTTTTATAAAGACACTATGCCTTCTATATTCAATTACAAATTTATAGGACAAAACCCGGAAGTCTAAGGAACCTATTAAAATTTTATTATGAAAATACAATCAGCAAAATTTAGACTGTAGGAGACTATCAGACAAATGCCTGAATTCCTTTAATAAATAAATTGCAAGGTAAAAAAAATGGTTTGACTGGATTTCTTTATTAAAGGTATCACAAACCAAACTAAAAAAGTGTTTAAAAAGATGAGACAAATTAACCAATCACAATTATGTGGACCCCCACACTCCTGGCCTTCCAAGGACCTCTCTACATGAGCTATCTTCATATCTATCTGTTCTCATCAACTACTCTATTCGATCCTTTCCATCACCAATTAAAATGCTCAAAGCTTTTCAATCTTTAAAAAGCACTCTTCACTGCTTCTCATCAGGACGTCTTATCAGTTGCTAAGCAACTCTCTCAACAACTTCTCTTTCTTGTAAATGTCTCTCTCACCATTTCTACTCCTCTTATTGCTCTTTCCTTACTTGGGATTGTCATGGTTTTCATCTGAATATATAGCTTCTGTACAGAATTCCTGTCTTTAATTTTACTCCTTTGGAAAGAATTGTGTCCCCACAATATTTATATGTTGAAGCCATAACCACCAAAGAGATCATATTTGAAGGTGAGGCCTTTGAGCAATAAGTAGATTCATAAGAAGTTTTGGGATTATTACCCTTATTAGATGAAGACGAGTGTACAGGTTCACTCTCTTTTCTTTGTCATGTAAGGACACAGTGAGAAGTCTGCCATTTGCAAGCCAGGAAGAGCTCAGCAGTTATATCAGCTGACATCACAATTTTGACCTTCCCAGCCTTCAGAACACTGAGGAATAAAAGTCATTTAAGCCACTGAGTCTTTGGTATTTTGTTACCGTAGCCTGAGTTAAAGATGTCCTTCTTCGCTAAATGCAGAATATTTCTTTTAAAGCACAAATTTGATCATAGTCCTTCCCTCCATTGAAGACATCAGTGATTTCTCCCTCTGACTTTTGCAATAAATAAAATAAAAAATAAATAATTCTGTTTGCCCAGCACACTCCTACTGTGGCCTAGATAAGTCCTCCAAGGACTGGGACCCAGGCCACCAATCTCCTAATATTTCATGTTTAGTTCCATCTCCTGACCTTGACAGCTATTGCTCTTCCAAGCCTTTGAACTTCAACTAGTTCTTCAGCTCACAGTTAAGACCACCTCCTCAACAAGACTTCCCCGATGCTCCTTCACACGAGACTTTCCTCCCATGGTGCACTATGTTTACTAAATTGAGGCCACATCACAGTCCATTAAAATAGAATAGGGCAGACTAGAATCAGTCAATGTTAATCTCATGAATTAAATGCTTAGTCATTAGTAAAGCAAGAAAGCATATAAGCAGAAGTCTCTATTTCTACCTCAATAAAAAACAGAACTCTAAAAAAGGAAATTATTATTTAAACAACCTGTGCCTTACTTGGAAGACAATTATTTTGTCTGGAGCATAGTTGATCTATTCCAATCCCAAGAAAATACGAATCAGTTTGGTCCTATTGAGAGTCGGTACAGAATAAACACAAGACTGAGTGCTATACTTTTAAAATAGGGAGTCTTCAAAGAGATCTAGCTAACCCTACCAATCTTCTCCATTCTTGCTTGCTAATAGAACACAGGCATCGGGAAATGATTGGGCTCATGCTCCCTCGTCTTAGAAGTCAATTTTGATAAATCTAAGCCAGTCACGGTCGTTTCTTTCTCCTTGGCAGTGCCTGCTTTGGGTATGGATATGTGACACAGCCCTCACCAATGACATGTAAAGGGAATCTGTTGGGTGCAATGTGGAACTTTCTAGCTCTTGGGAGGAAGTCAAATTCTGATAGCACACAAATATTTATTCCAGCCTTCCCCCTTTCCTCTCACGGTGAGAAACCTCAGTCTCATTATACAGAATATATGTATTTGCTCAGTCTCATAAACACATTAAGCAACTTCAGAATTGTTAACTTGTGCCACTATGAAAAACAAATCTAGTAATTAAAATTCAGTATTGTTTATAATTCATTTTATTTTTAGCCTGAATTACACAATCAAATCACTGTTTCCAAATATTGATTAGGTTTGTTCTTGCCCCCGCCCTTCAGTCTGTTAATGTTACTCATTTGAAATAGAGTTAGATTTGTTTCTTCTCCTTGTTTCCTACATTTGGGTTTTTCCCCTTATATTTTTATTGTTATTTTAAAAATTTATGAAATATTAGCATGATTCTGAAAGTAAAAAACTATGCACAAACTTATTCTCAAAGTGTCACTGTCTCGCCCCTCCTTTCCCATTCATTCCTCTCAACCTTTAAACTTCCTCGTTCATTTTCTGTAGGGAACCAAACTCATTAGTCTCTGGATTATGCTTCCTATGTTTCTTTTCTCTGAATGAGCAGAGGCACACATACTCGGTTCACAGTCTTTCTTACACAAATGTAGCAACTATAGATACTCTTGCACTTTGTATAGTTTCACCTAATATTTCTGGAAATCATTTTAAATCAGTTCAAGGAAGATCTTACTATTTTTTTTGTGTGTGTGTGGGTACCAAGGGTTGACCTCAGGACCTCGCGAGCCAGCAGGCGCCTGTGTCTCTGAGCGATATCACCGGCTCTTTTTTCATATGTGGGTTCCAGGAGTCGAACTCAGGACCTCACACTTGCCAGGCAGGCACTTATGCTGCTTAGCTATCTCACCGGCCCCTCACTATTTTTTATAACCGTAAAGTATATCATTGTATGGATATATCATCGTTTATTTAACTATTCTTCTGTATATGGCAGTCAATGCATTTAATAATTTATGATTACATATAATGCTGCCATGGATAACTTCATGCATATATACATAATACATAATACATAACATATAATATATGTATAGATATTATATATATGAATAAATTGCTAGCAGGTGTAAGTTGTTGTTAGAAGGTATAAATTGTGGTAGATTTCCAGAAGTTTCACTTCTGGGTCAAAATATAAATGCTTATATAGTTTCATTAGTTGTTGTCAAATTTCCTTCCAAAAAGTTATACCTGTTTGATTTCTGCCAACAATTAGTTAAAGTATCTGCAGCTTCGCAAACAGACTACATTACTTTTCTTTTCCATTTTAGCCAATGAGGTAAATTAAAAATTGCTGGTTAATTTTGTTTATTTTGTATCTTTTTAAGCATGAGTGAAGTTGACCATGTTTGCATATTTTAAGAACCATTATGATTATTATAAGAACCATTTTAAGAACCATTATGATTATTATATTTTTTTTGTGGGTACTGGGGGTTGAACTCAGGACCTCACGCTTGCCAGCAGGCGCTTGTGCCGCTGAGCGATATCATGGGCCCTGTATGACATTTCTATTTGTTTCTGCCAATTTTTTCTTTTTATAAAAGAATACAGAGGCAAAAAATACGAAAATTTACTTGTTTTAAGTATACCAAATTTTTATCTTATACACAACTTGAAATCCTTTTATATAAATGAGGGCTATAGAAATTTTGTCTTCTTCCATCAGAGTTTTAAAATCTAAACTTTATGGAAGCATAATTGAGATATAAGAAAACAAAACACTAACATATGTGTGCATCCATATAACTATGACCACATGAAATTTTCATCGCCAAAATCTTCTTTAAATTCCCTTGTAAATTCCATGTTATTTAGAAGCACATGGTCAATATTTGAAGATTAATCCATATTTGTATTTATTTCTAGTTTAACTTTGTCGCTATGAAGACCACACTCTGTATGATTTCAATCCTTCAAACACTGTTGTAAAGTTTTTGTTACCACTCGTGGAGCTCTGTGCATGCTCCATGTATACACCTTCCATGTGCCCCTAAAAATGAATGTCTCTTTTGCCTGTTCAAGTGGACTATTTTGTGTTAAGGCAAGTTATGTAATACAATTGTTCAGCTTTTCTATGTCCTTATTGATTTTCTATTTGCACTTCCAGTATAGTTTTGTTGATTTCCCATCCCTTTGTGCAAAAAGAGTTTTGCTTCCATTTGCAATTCAACTCCTTTACTCCACATAAATCAGTGCTTGTTGCCTATTCCTCATCTGAATAAAATGTAATGCATAACATGCATTTTATATTTATACAGAGTCATAAGCTTATCATCTTTTGAAAGCTAGCTTTTAACAAACCACAGCCATCTTCATTCATTATGTATTGTTTATATATGCTCTCAAACTACAATAGCAGAATTGAGTGGTTGCGAAAGAGACTTTAGGCCTGCAAAGTGTAAAGTATTATTGTCTAGTCCTCTGTGGAAAAAGTTAACAAGTCCTGGCATACGTGGTCCAATTTCAGGTGTTCTAATGAGCAGTCTACATTTCAATAGCTGTCTGATGTTTAGGTTGCTAAAGTTATACATTTAAGGTTTTCATCTTCAGTGATGACAAAGAAAGCAATTTGACTTTAAAATGATAATTAAAATGATGCTATTTATGTCTATGTATAGAAAATAGCATTTAAAAATTCACATCTTTTAATTAAACTGTAAACTTTTTGATTGGATTTTTAAACTGAAAACTGATTTTTATTCAAGTGACTATTGTCAATTCATTTGTCTGTACTTGCTTTTCCCAGTGAGTAAAGAGAACTAACTGAATCAGAGGATACCAAAGTCACTGCCTATAGTAAGTAATACCACGTTTTAACATAATGTTTAACTAAGAAAGATGGTTAAAGATGACTTGGGACTTGTTAAACTTTTTAGCCTTTTTATGATAAAGTTGACCTTTTCTGGTGTACACGTTCAGATTCAATTTCAAGGTTATATGTGCACAGTTTTAAAAGCCTCTTGGTTTCTTGGTGAATAACATGATTATCATCACTAGAGGGAGCTGGTTTTACATAAAATTATTATGGTAGCACTCAAAAAAGACAAGATTGTATCCCATGTTCAGAAAAAAACACAAAACAAAACAAACCCCTCTTCTAAAAAACCTTTAAAAATATTCTCATTTTCTGTTAACAAATTATATCTGTGAGGTCATTAAAAATAACAAAACAAAATTTTCTTCAAATTACCGTGACCTCATTTTCCCAAAATAAGCTCTGATACTACAAATTTGATAACAGAATAAACATTTTCAGATGTTATTTAATTTTCACATATTAGTACTTAATTGAGGTTTGTAGTATTTTAATTATTCTTTAAAATAATCTTACTTTTATTTAGAGGTCTGTAATTGTTCAATTTAAACAATACTAAGCACTTTCAGACAACAGAATAAGATTTTGATTAAATTGCCTATTTAAAGCAGAAATTATTGACAAATATTCACCTAATTTTCAGTGAATGTAAAAATGAAAGTAGAATCATTTCAGTTAAGGCAGTATCATTTTACAAAACTGGAAGAAATAGAACCAAGTCTTCTATTTCTTACAAAGAAATTGTAAACTTGACCAGAATTTACATATATTAAACAACTTTACACTATATGTAGAACCTAAGCATCTACTATGGCCTGCAGGCAAACATCCACTTATTTTGTAAACTTTTACTGAAATGCAGCCACATCCAATCATCTAAGTATCTGTGTGTCTGTTTTCACACTATGGGAGCACTGAGTATTCATATTAAAGACCTTATATTCTACAATGCTTAAAATATTTATCACCTTCTTTTTTAAAGTAAAGGCTTTAAGATTCCTACTTTAAAACATTATGCTTAACAAATACGTGCTGAGCAAATAAATGATTTAATGACTTAATTAACAAATTGATTTGCCCTCACGAGTAAGTGCCAGAGAACACTGATCAGAGAGTCTGAGATGCACTTTGCTACGGCTTGTGCGTATCCCCCAAAAGTCCATGAGTTGGAACATTAATTCCTCCAGGTGACAATGTTAGAGGTGGACCATGGTGGGAGACATTTGAGTTATAAAGGCAGAGTCATAATGAATGGATTAATGCATTTCTTATTGGAATAGGTTAGCTATTGCAGGAACTTGGCCCCTTTTTCTCTTCTGCAGGTGCCTGCTTGCCCCTCTGCTTTCCCACTGTGATGATAAAAGAAGATGAGGCTCTCACAGAAGCAAAGTAGATGGTGGTGGTGTGCTCACAGACTTCCCAGCCTCCAATACCATGACCCAAAATACACTTCTCTTCTTTATGAAATGCCATTCTCAAATATTCTGTTATAGCAATGGTAAACTAATATACTTGGAGCCAAGCCAATTTACTCCTACATAAATCTTGTCTCTACCATTTTGGTATACATGAAAAGTAGTTAGTTTTGAATAAATATCATAATTATACCATGAGCTTAGTCAGTGTTACATGACCTTTTTCTAAAAAACCAAAGTACTTCTATATAGCATTTCATTGACCATCACACAATAGTTTTGGCTAACTGGGAGGTATGACATAGAACTTAATAAATTCAGTGTCTCCCTCAAAATTTTCAGTTGGAACAAAACCTATTAAGTTCTTCTAATTGAGCTAATTCATCTCTTTATACTTTCTTTGATGTCTAAATATCAATGTTTAATAATACTTTATGAATTTCCTTTCAACCTGGATGAATTCCTATTTAGAAATAAGATTAAATTGGTAGAAAACACATGACCAGGTAAATGGAGTTTTCGTAGATAAAACTGTCTTAGAGAATAAAGAACTAAGTTTTGTTGATTCATTGTCTAGTGTACAGAGATGTTCTCCTTGCTGAATTCAATGACTTACATCAAGTTGTAAAAATTTAACTTCCATCAATAGTGTTTTTAGGCTACTAAACAAAGAGATTATTGGCATGTCTTGTACCTGCCATAACTTCTCACTTTAAGTATTCAACATCACAAAATAATGCTGAGTCAATATTTTTTAGCTCTTCTTGAATCAAAAAGAAAATTAAAAATATTCTTCTATTAGTTACATTGTTGCTTATAAGTTGTTTATTAATTTTAATTGGAGCCATCAAATATGAAATTGATAAAAAGATAACGTAGGGAAAAACGTCAGGATTTGATTTAAAAGAAAATTGCTTCATTTTCAAAGGAAGAAACAACTGGAAACCAAAACAAAGCTGACAATGTCTTTTCTTTCATGCCCATTCTGCTCCTAGTAATCAGTGGTAAACATTATGGGTTTGTTGTTGTGTCTGCTGGAAAGAATATGGACAGCTATTGCAAACCAAATAAATTGTTCAGAAAGTTTTCTTTATTGAAATTCTTGATTTGAATCACAATGGGGTTTGAAGCAACTTAATAAACCTTTGTCAACATTTTTAAATGGAAGGAAAATATGGTGAATAGACAATTTGTAGAAATGTTTTCCCCCAATATTGTCCAGAATATCCATCCTTTAACTCTCCCAGTGTGCTCTGATGAAGAAGGAACATAGAGATAATAGAGATCAAAAGTGAATCAGCAAAAGTGAACAAGATGTAATTCATGGCTCTAGCGAGCACCAAATACCACCGACCCCTCCAGATGACTTTTCAAATATTTTGGATTCCAAAAAGACCAAAAACTTTGGCCAAACTCCTCCTCCCAACTCCATCTTTAGCCCAGAATATATACTTACAAAACTGAAGCAGGAGTTTGGAAAGACACAAGTTAAGCAGTCTTAATTGGTGTTGAACTTATCCCCAAATTATATGCAGGCCCCCAGAACTGGTGGTTGGGTAGTAGATCCCTGTGTTTCTCTGACTCTTATTTCTCATTGGAAGAAATTGAGATTAAAGAGACCCAACCAAATTGAAGTCAGAATTTTTATAACCTGATGTACTTCAATGGATTTCTGAAGGTCTGTGAAGTCCTAGAAATGGTATTTCAACTTTTTACATTCTGTATATCTGTGTATTAGGCTGGTATATAATGTTTATGATTTTACCAGGTTCTCAGAGAAGTTTGATTAAAGGGTTGAAAGTAATACGTAAAGCTATCAAGATAAATTGACTTCTGGGAAAAGTAAATTCTTCCACTTTTTCTTCACAGCAATTCTGTAGACTAAGTGTCAGTACCAATAGTTAATAGAAAGAGACTGCTAGGTTTCCAGTACTGGGTTTTTTCTTGTTAATTTTTGTTTTTTATTAGTACATGTTTGTAGTACTTAATGATCACATTCCTTATGGGGATTTGATACATGTACATAACATATTTTAATTTTTTTCATCCCCTTTCCATCCCATTCCTCCCACCTCCATCCATCTCTTGGTCCCCATTCCATTTGCAAAGACTCTAACTCCCTATTTCCTATTATCTATGTTTTATTTTGCCTTTTATTTATATTTTGTGTGTCTTGTATTAAAAACATGAGATACTTAAGCTTGTGTGTCTTTTATTTCACTTCACAAGGTGCATCCATTTTTCCACAAATGATTCAAGTTTATCCTTTATGGCTGAGTATTACTCCATTGTGTATAAATACCACACATTCTTTATCCATTCTTCTGTTGATGGACGTATAGGCCGCATACTAGATTTAGCTATTAAGGAATGTGCTGCTATAAACTTGGGTATACATGTATTGCTGTAGTATGATGTCTTTAACTCTTTAGGAAAGATACCTAGAAGGGAAATATCTGGGTTGAGTGGAATTTCTTGTTTTAGCTCTTTGAAAAATCTCCATACTGATTTCCATAATGGTTGTACTACTTTACATTTCCAGCAATAATGTAGAAGGGTTCCCTTTTCCCCACAGCCTCACCAACAGTTTTTAATATTGATGATCACCATTCTTACTGAGGTAAGATGGGATCTCAGTGATGTTCTAGTTTGCATTTCTCTAATGGTCAGAGATGTTGAACATTTTTTCATATATTCATTGCCCATTTGTACTCCTGAGAAGTGCTTATTAATTTTAGTTGCTTAGTTTTTGATTGGGTATTTTTATTTTGGGGTGTCCATTTTTTTTGTATCTTTATGTATCCTAGATATGAACAATAGCTGGCAAAATTTATTTTTCCATTCTGTTAGTTGTCTCTTCCCTCTGTTAGTTGTTTCATTTGCCGTGCAGAAGCTTTTTAATCTCACATGATCCCCTTTGTTGAATTTTGGTGTTATTTCTTATACAACTGGCATTCTGTTCAGAAAGTCCTTGCCTATACCTATATCTCCGAGAATTTGATCAATTTTATCTTCCAGCAGATTAAATGTTTCTGTTTTTACATTTAGATCTTTGATCCATTTTGATTTTAGTTTAGGACATGGTGAGATACATGGGTCTAAATTTAATATTTTGCATCTGGATAACCAGTTTTCCCAGGACCATTTATTAAAGAACCTGTTTCTTGAAGTGTATGTTTTTGGCCCCTTTGTCAAAGGTCAGATAGCTGAATGTGTCCTGGGTTGTTTCTGTATTCTCTATTCTGTTCCATCAATCCACATGCTGTTTTTGTGCTAGTACCATACAGATTTTATCATTGTAGCTTTGTAACACAACTTTATATCTGGGATTGTGATGCTTCCTGTGTTTCTCTTATCATATTATGGGGTCTCTTCTGGTTCCATACAAGTTTTAGAAAAACAACTGTTTCCTCCAGTTCTGTGAGATTGCTTTTGTGTTTTCATTGGCATTGCATTAAATCTCTATATTAGTTTTGGAAGTATGGCCATTTTGATAATATTAGTTTTGTCTATTTAGGAATATTGGATACCTTTCCATTTTCTGATATCCTCTTCAATCTCCCTTCTCATGGTACTGTATTTTTCATTGTAGATGTTCACTTCCTTGGTTAGGTTAATTCCTGAATATTTAATATTGTTTCTCAGTGACTTCATTATTGGTGTAGAGGAATGCTATTGATTTTTGTATGTTGACATTGTATCCTGTTATATTACTGAATTTGGTTATTAATTCTAGGAGTCTTAAGGTGGAATTTTTTGGGTCTTCTATGTAGAAGATCATGTTATTTACAAATAATGATAATGTGATTACTTCCTTTCCTATATATACATCTTTTATTTTTTTTTCTCTTGCCTGATTGCTCTGGGTAGTTTTTCAAATACTATATTGAACAGGAGTTGTAGCATCCTTGTCTTGTTCCTGAATTTAGAGGAAAAGCTTTCAGATTTTCCTCATTTAATATGATGTTGGTGGTAGGTTTGTCATATATAGCTTTTATCAGAATGAGATAAGTTCTTCCTATATCAATCTATTCAGGGTTTTTGTCATGAAAGGATATTAGATTTTGTGAAAGATTTTTCTGCTTCTGTTAAGATGATCATGTGATTTTTATTCTCCCTTCTTTTCATGCGATGTATTATATTTATTGATTTGTGTATTATAAAACATCCTTGCATCATGGAGATGAAACCTGCCTCATCATGATGTATGATTTTTTTGAATATTTGTTGCATTCTGCTTGCCAGTTTTTTTTTTTTTTTCTTGAGAATTTTTTAGCCTATACCTATTAAAGAGATTGGCCTGTAGTTTTCTTTTTTGGTTGGATTCTTGTCTGGTTTTGGAATCATGGTAATGCTAGCTTCAGGAATGACTTTGGTAGTACTTCTTTCATATTAATTTCATTAAAGGAGTTGAGGAGCACAGCATTAGATCTTCCTTGAAGTTTTTGTAGAATTCAGCAGTGAATCCATTTGGACCTAACCTTTTCTTAGCTGGTGGGTTTCTGCTTTTAATTGCTGCTTCAATTTCACTGCCTATTACTGGGTTATTTAGGATTTTTATATCTTCTTGGTTCAGTTTTGGTAATTCTTATGTATCTAGGAATCTGTTTATTTCTTTTGAATTCTCTAGTTTACAAGAGTAAAGGTTTTTGAAGCAGTTGTTATGCACTTTCTGAATTTTGGTGGTGACTGTTGTGATTTTGTCCTTTTTCATTTTTAATCACATTGATTTGTGTCCTCCCTTTTTCTTTCTCTCTCTCTCTCTCTTTCTCTCTTGGTAAAATCAGCTAAGAGTGTGCCTATTCTGTTTATTCTTTGAAAGAGCCACCTCCTCCATTCATTGATTCTCTGTATTTTTTTTTTTTTGTCTTCTTTTCATTAGTTTCTGCTCTGATCTTTATAATTTTCTTTCTCATACTAACTTTTGGTTTGGATTGTTCATTTTTCTAGGACCTTGCATTGTTAGGTTATTTATTTGGATGCACTTTGTTTTTCTGATGAGGGCATTCACAGCTATAAACACCTCTCTTATGACTGTTTTCATTGTGTCCCATAAGTTCTGGTATGTTGCAATGCCTTTATTGTTTGATTCTAGGAGCTGGTAATTTCTTCCCTGATTTCTTTTTTCACCCTCTGATTATTTATAAGCATATTGCCCAATTTCCATGTGTTTGCAAAATTTCTGTGGTTTTTTTGCCATTGATTTCTGGTTTCATTGTGCTATTATCTGATAATGTGCATGGGATAATTTTGATTCTTTTGCATTTACTTATACATGCTAGTGTGTGGTCTATTTTGGAGAAAGTTCCATGTGCTGCTGAGAAGAATGTGTGTTCTATTGTTGGGTGGAACAGTCTGTAGATATCTATTAAGTCAATTTTTTCAAAAGTTTGGTACAATTCTAATATTTCTTTGTTCATTTTTTGTTTAGTTTGTCTATTTGTGAGATTTCCCTTTATAATCATGTTAATGTTTATCTGATTTTGATGTCCCATAATGTTTGTTTTATGAAGTTAGATGTTCATAAAACATTTTTCAGTTCATATGTTTGTATTTGTTGTGTCTTCCTGTTGAATTGTTCCCCTAACAAATATGTAGTGACCTTCTTTGCCTCTTTTGATCAGTTTTGGCTTTAAGTCCATTTTGGCTGAAAGTAAGAAGTCCACTCTTGCCTGTTTTCAGGCCCCTGTTGCATGGAATATTGTTTTTCATCCTTTGATTTTAGTTTATGAGCTTCTTTTTGGGTTAAATGTGTTTCTTATATACAGCATACCTTTGCATTTTCTTTCTTTCTTTCTTTTCTTTCTTTCTTTCTTTCTTTCTTTCTGTTTTTTACATGCAGGTACCTGGAGTTGAACTCAGGACCTCGTGCTTGCCAGGCAGGCGCTAATGCCACCGAGCTATGTCACTGGCCCTGCATTTTCTTTCTTGGTCCATTTTGCCAGTCTGTGTCTTTTGTTTGAGAAATTGATACCATTCACAGTGAGAGTTATTACTGAATATTACTGACTTACTCCTGCTATTTTTCTGCCACTAATTTTCTTCTTTCCCTTCTATTAAACTACTCATCCTGCCTGGTGCATTCATTCTATGAGAACTTTTGACTTTATCTTTGTCTCTATCTAGGCCATTTTTGAGAATTTTTTGGACAACTGGTTTGCTGGCTATGAAATTCTTAGGGTGCTCTTTATCATAGAAATTTCTCATTTCTCCATAAAATTTGGAAGAACAGTCCCGGTTGAGAGTCATTTTCTTTTAGGGCTTGAAATACTTCATTTCAATCTCTCCTTGCCTTTAAGGTTTGTGTTGAGATGTCTGCTGTAATTCTAATGGATTTACCTCAATAAATGATTCATTGCTTTTCTCTAACAGCTTTTAAAATTCATTCTCTGTGTGGGACTTCTGGGATTTTGACTGTGGCATGTTGTAGAGAGGTTCTTTTCTGATATGGCTATTTGGGTTTCTGTATGCAACACTTATATATTAAATTATTTCCTTATACTTGGAAAGTTTCTGCTATTATTTCTGTAAATAGTTTATATGCCATTTGTACTGTCTTCTGTTTTTTCACTAATTCCTATTTATCTTAGATTAGTCTTCTTTACGTCATGTAGTAATTGTCGGTTCCATTTTTCAGGTTCCCCTGCTTTTGTTTTTTTAAGGTCTCTGACAGCAGCCCTATCTTCTAGTTCTGATCCTCTATTCTCACACTGGTCCCTTCTGTTACCTATACTTTTAATAGGCTGTCTAACCTCCTGAATTTCTGTTTGATACTTTTTCATAGACTCTAATTCTCTACTAAACTGGCTATTCACACTTTGTATCATTTTGTTTAACTCAACTAGCTTTCTATTAGTGTCTTCTATAAACTTCCAGCTGTTTTTTTTTAAGTTCTTTTAATTTAGTTATATCCTCTTTGACATAACTGTCCAGGAACCTTACTGTTCTGGTTTTTTTTCAATCTCTTCTGTTAGCCTCTCAAAAGTTTGACTATGTGGCTTTTAATTTCTCCCCCTTGATGTCCCACGAGTCATCTGTGAGGAGTTGGGAGGTTTTGGAGGCATATTTTTATGCTGTCTTGTCATGTTTATGCTGGGTTGTTTGTTTGTGTTGAGATTTGTGGGTTGATTACAATGGAGGGCTTTGTTGTTAGTATGGAGACCTCTTTATTTAATATCTATTTTTCAGTAATGCACTCTAGGCATGGCTAACTAAAGACCTATGCTTCTGTCCCAAGATCCAATCACCTCATTTTATTAGAGAGGGGATACCATAGTGCATTTTCTCCATCACTCGGTTCTCTGGGAATGAGCTGCAGTATTGTTTTTTATGTTTTTGTTTTTTGTTTTTTAATGTGGGTACTGGGAGTCAAACTCAGGACCTCGCGCTTGCCAGGCAGGCGCTTATGCTGCTGAGCCATCTCACCGGCCCTAAAGTATTGTTAATGACACAAAGGCAACTAAGACATTAGGATACAGAGAAAATCAATTAATAGCAACAACTATGCCACCTTGATAATAGCAATAAAATTAGCAGCAGTAATAGTATCAAGGACAAAGTGGGTACTAACATACCCTAAGGACCAGTATTGTATCACTGTCAACAATAGAAGAGATCTATAACTATAGTATAGAAAAAACTATAGTATATATAGACAAACCAAATATTGACATTCTGTAGATATTTACTAAATGCAACAACTATACCTTGACTAACAATAGAACAGTATTCAGTAGTAATAGCATAGCGTTAACTATCTAAATATTCATAAAGCTTAATGGTTATATTACTAAGGATAAAGAGAACAGGGAGCCAGAGAATAAAAAATGTAGAATTTGAAAAATTAATTAATAGAAGATGAGATGTAGAGAAAAGTAAGGTAAAGGACCCTATTGAGTAAAAGGAAATTAATATTATTAGATACTCATATTAGAAAAGAACAAATAAGAAAAAGAAACAAAAAGAAAAAACAAGAGCAAAATAAAGGACAAAGACAAAAATAAAAAGGAAAAATTAATTAAAAGGAGAGATGAACAGAAAGAAAAAAGGAGAAAAAACTTCAAACCCCCAAATGGAGAAATAAACAACAAAAACAAAATGAGTCCAAAAAACTTCTCTGTCTCTTTGAGTGAGTGGTTTTTTTTCAAGATCTGCAGTCTTAGAATTCACAACTTTCTCTGACTAGTTTCATGGCCCGTGGGCTTGTGAAGTGTCCTCTCCCCCATCCCAGAGGGTCTCTGTCAGTACATCCAGATTGTGGCAAATGTGGCAACTGTCGAAGTTGATGTATCTCCTTGCTCACTTGCTAGATGGGGAAAGCAATCAGACCACTGGTCTCTACTCAGTGTAGGACATGGGTAGAAGTTTAAGCAGACTGCTGGTCTTACTGCCAGCACCTTCAGATCTAGATACTTCTGGAATTCACACTCATTAGGCCTACTTTTTCACCTTGGAGGCTGAGTCAGGTGTTTCCTATCTTGTGCTTAAACTTTTTAATGAGTCTATGTCTAGCCCGTATCTTTCTGCTGCTGTCTCCCATGGTTGTCTCTCACCTAGTCACTGCGGGAGGGTAACACTGGAAACCCTGAGGTAGAAATCCTGTTCTATAGCTGTTCTATGGTTCAGTCTTTAACAACCCCTTCCCAAAATGGAGCCTGATTAAACACTCTCTGGCAAAACGGTGGGCATTGACCTGTATTTATTCTATAACTCTAGCCTACTGTGAAGGAGTCACCTTAGGAGAAAAGCCCCACACTGTTATTGTAGTTTACAATAGCTGAGGGCTTTTCTTGAGGTTAATGCTGCTGAGCAGGTCCATTATTTCTACTTGAAGCTGCCAACTCTCAGGGCTTAACTTCTCTCCCAGAGTGCTGGCCTGACTTGCAATTACATCATTTGGTTAATTAGTTCCTCTGCTGCATAGTGCTAATGGTAAAGAAAACACAGTGTGGGCTTGGATTTAGTAAGTGGCCATGGCCGGAGTGTAGAATACAGGGGCCCAGACATAGTTGGCCAGGGGTGAACACTGCATATTCGGTTCCATCTAATTTCATTTCTATTTGTACCCTTTATTATTATACAATCTAATTTTCATTACCTCAGTCTCCTTATCTGTAAAGCCTCACAGCTACTGTTATGAGGAATAAATGAGTTAACGTTTGTAAAGTACCTATTCTTTGCTACACAATAAAACATGTATGTATATTTCTTTTTTAAAACAACTAAAAACACTCTAGTTTTACATGATCAAATAGTGAAGAATTTTGCCTAAAACCACATTCCTTATAAAAGGAAGAATGAAATTTAAAATTCATGTGTTGGGGGAGTTATGTATTTTGTTTTGTTTTTCAGTTTAAATCCTGCTCTGATAAGTTCTTTACTGCTGATTTCTTAGTTTCCATTTTCTTTCTATTCTATGCGTTCCAATGTTGCACTTTCAAAATCACTTTGCATGCCTCTTCCACCCTATTTCAGTCTCAAACCTTCACAATTTCCCCTTTTTCCATTTTGGATTAAACTTTAATTTTCTAACAAGTTATAGCTTCTGAATAATGGTTAAAACAAGGAATTGCTGTAGTACTAATCCAAGAGACATACTGAATTACCAATAGAATAGTTAAATAAAATGTACTTATCCAAACTGCTCTTTGGGAAAGAGTTTAAAATGAAGTAAAGGATGTGGCTGTGGTGCTGTATGCCAGCACTCAGGAGGCTGAGGCAGGATGATGGCAAATTCAAGACCAGCCTCATCTATATAGTGTGTTTAAGGCCAGCCTGGACTACATAGTGAGATCCTATCTCAAGCCAAACCAAACTATTTTTTTTGTTTTTTGTTTTTTGTTTTGTATTTTTGAGACAGGGTTTTGCTGTGCATTTCAGGCTGGCTTTGAACTCATTTTGTAGCCTAGGCTGGCCTGGAACTCACAGCAATACTCCTGCCTCAGCCTCCCAAGTGCTGGGATTACAGGTGTGTACCACCATGCCCTGCCAAGCCAAACCAAACTAAACCAACAACAAAAGCTAAAATGAAGTAAAGGGAGAGAAATCTACATTCCTTTCTTCTCACCATATGTACACATACACACACACACACACACACACACACAAGCCTCAGACAAACTCAAATCAAATTATTAATTTAAATGCTTTTCTTTTGGTAAGCAAACTTTCAGTTTTTCTGGACAAAAGACAAGAGATTGATCCTTACCACCACTGATGGTTTTCTTTCTCCTTTTCCATACAACTTGCAGTAGCAGGACACAAATTGTTGAACAAACACTTAAAGAATAAATATTTGAAGAGGAAATAATTATTAACCCACGCACATAATAAATTTATCATCTTCCCTGAGTACGCTCAATCTAGCCTTGCTTCCAACCAAACAAAAGCTATGATCCTTGCTTTGCAGCTAAGAAAACTAAGTATCATAAAGATTAAATGATTTTTTTCTTTCAACTACACAGTGTCAGAAGTGGAAATAAAATATATATCTCATTTGTACATATACATAATATGTCTTAATTCTTCTTTTTCCCCATCCATTTAAAAAAGATCTCCCTGTTTTCCATTTATCTTCCATTTTGCTCTTTATTTTTTAAAATTTAAGAAATATATTTGATATATATTTGAAATATAATACACATATTTCTCTATATGTTATATTTGAAATAGAATGCATATTTCTCTATATATTCCTATATATATTATATTTGGAATATTTTCATTTCAGCCGTACTATATTAACACGAGTTTCAATGGATTACATATTGGCTTTAAAACCAGTTTTGCCCCAGTTTATGTCACTTAACCATGATTCTGTTTCCTCATCTGTTAAATAGGTGGGTAATCTCTCAGTCTCTTCTACATTAAAAAATTCTGGTTTTATGGTTCTAATACCAAGCTAAAACTAAACTAAAACTTTTGTAACTTCTATAGCATCTGAAATGCGTAGCCACATGTACCTCTAGATAATAGTGTGATGCTGTGTAATGGTGTGATGCAATGACCTTAAAATAATTTATCAATTTTTCCCAAAAGTTTTAATTTCTATTCCCATGAAATTTTTTGGTTTTAATTAAAATTGGAGAAATGAACAATGGGACTGCCAGAATGTAATGTTACCATAAATTATTGTGTATACTAGTTCTCTTTCATAAAATTTTATGTTAATATATTCTCTTTAGCTGATAATTATTTCCTGTTGTACCCATGAAAGAATGTGAATAGAACATGAAGTATCACCTTGTTTTTTCACCCAGATGGCTTTAGCTTCTCTTTTTACATACAACTTTTTAAAAGAAATGGAATAGGACCATATTACAAAACAAAACTGGACTGAAAGTGTTCTATACCCTTTCTTGGCTAATTACATCATGTATTTTCAGAAATCTGGACCATTATGAATTGTCCTACAACTTCATTCAGATATTGCAAATTTGACCAGTTTATAAAATGTCTCTTAAATCTAATGTTTTCTCTGCACTACTCATATCTTGACCTCTTATTTGGACTATGGAACTGATGTTTATTTGGTTTTCTTGTCACCTGGCTTATTCAAACCTCCTTTATCTGAGTGATCTTCTAAAAAAACAAATTGCTTCCCTCCCTTATGTTAGATCCCTCATTGTGTTCTTCCTCTGAACCATAGCCTTTAAAAAAGTAAGTAAATATCTTAGGATGTAGTATCTTCACAATTTAGTTTTAGGATCTTCCTCTTCTGTTTTCAGCTGAGGACCTTTCTCTTCAATATCTCTAATGCTACTGTACTGTACCCTTCAGTATCACTTCAGTACCACTACTACTGTATACCTTGTGAATGAATCATTCATAAAAACTATTTTCAGAGATCCCATGTCTTTGCACATTTTTTCTTTTTCCTTGCTTCTGTAAATAATTCAGGGTATATTTTAGTTTTAGTTATTTCCCTGTCTATGTTTCTTATTATACTATGAGAACTTAAGTCTTTCTCTGATTTATCTTCTCTAGCCAACAATATGCTTGGTGCTTGTTAAGTTGTTGATAAACATATGTTGGGTGAATAACAAATTTAAAAGTTTAGTACTGACCTGAAATATGCAGTGAAGGTATGCACTCATTATTGATGATTGCTAAATCAAGTAGCTACTGTTTGAGCTATCAGCAGACCTTGACATCGTCTACATGGTTTTACCTGCATGCTCAATGCAGAAGTTATCAGGTCATGGAGGCTCCCATCCAGATTTCAAAATAAGGCCTGAGAGGGAAGTTTGTGAAGTTGTCAGAATGAAGCTACAGGAGCAATGAAGACTCCAGGAATTTGGAGATGCCAGAAATGTGGAATATTAGATGAGGAAAACTATATTCCCAGGGAGATGCCCTGTGGGCTACAACAAGCAAGACTATAAGCAGGGCTGCCCAACACCTTTGGTGTTCACATCTCACCACAACCTGACTGAGGTGCTGGACATGGATCTTCAAGATTTCATGTTTGCCCTGCCCGATTTCAGTCTTGCTTGGGTCTGATTCCATTCTACCCCCCTATTTCTCCTTTTGAGTATGGGAATATTCAACCTGTGTCATTGGTGGTGAACCTACAGCACGCATGCTGCAGTGGGCTGTTTGTATCACTGAAAGCTCTAAAACATTTCCATCATTGACCTATGCCATTGTATGTTAGAAGTATTTAACTTTCTTTTTAATTTTTACAGGGGTTCACAGCTAAGAGTTTGCCTTGAGTCTCAGAGCAGACTTTGTACTTAGACTTTTTTAGCAGTGCTGGAACTATTAGGACTTTGACAACTCTTAGAGATGGAAGAAATACATTTTGAATAAGGAGACAGACATTCGTCTTTTGGGAGCCAGAGGTAACATGTTATGATTTAAAATATCTCCCAAAATTCTCGATTTCAGAGGTGGGACTTGAAAGTTGAGTGATCATGTGGTTGTTATACTCACCCATTGATGAGTTCATCATTGCATGTATTGTTAGGAGGTGGGGTGGGGTCGGAAGAGGCTTATCACTCAGGGTGTAATTTAGAAGAGTGAATTGTTTTCCCTGGTTCCTCCTCTTGTTCTCTCTGCTTTCTGGCCATCACATGACAGCAGCTGTCATCCACCATTCACTTCTAGCTTTCCTTTTCTGCCTTGGAGTTAGCTGACTATGAACAGAACCTACTGACTGTGAGTCAAAATACACTTTCTTCCTTTATGTTGCAGGTGTCGGGTATTTTGTCTCAGTGACGGGAAAGCTGACTAATCCAATTCTCTTCTTGTTTAACATGATGTCTGAGGAAAAGTAAGATGTAATTTTTATCTTTGTTTCCCTACACATAAACTGTTTTCCCTTTCTGGCATCAGTCAGAATTTTTTCTTTTTCTTTAACTTTTGCATATGACTACATATAATTTTTTTTTGCATTTATCCTACTTTGTGTTGGCTGAGCATCTTGGGTCTGTGGTGTGGTGTCTGACATTATTTTGGAGAATCATTAATCATAATTCTTTCACATATTTGCTCTTTCTCTCCTTCTTTTACACATATACCACAACTTTTGTAGCCGCTCCACAGTTTTTAGACATTCTAATCTGTTCTTTTAGTCTTCATTCTCTTCACTTTTTAGTTATGGAATTTCTATTAATAAATTATAAAACTCAGAGATTTGTTTCTCAGATATCTTTATTCTGCTAATAAGCCCATCAAAGTCATTTCATTTCTGTTATCATATGTTTGATCAGTGGTATCTCCTTTTGGTTATTTCTTAAGATTTACATCTCTCCACTTACAATGTACATCACTCTTTCTATGTTGTCTATCCATTAGAACTTTTAGCATTTTAAATATTATTATTATTATTATTTTAAATTCCTGGCCTAATAATTCAAAAATTTCTGCCATGTCTATTTCTTTTTTTTTTTTTTTGTGGGTACCGGGGTCAACCTCAGGACCTCGTGCACCATTAGGTTCCCATGCCACTGAGCAATATCACTGGCCCTTTTTTGTATGTGGGTTCCAGGAGTCGAACTCAGGACCTCACACTTGCCAGGTAGGCGCTTATGCCGCTGAGCTATGTCACTGGCCCGCCATGTCTATTTCTAATACATGCTCTGCTCTACAAATTGATTTTTTTTTTTGCATTTTAGTATGTTTTGTAACTTAATTTGGCAGATAGGTATGAGATACTGGTTGAAAATACCTATTGCAAAGATACCTTTAATAGTGTGGTGGTAAAGTGTGGGGAGAGTGGAAGCATTTTACAGTTATGAGGTCTGAGAATTTCATTGAGCCTTTGACCACTGGGCTTCACAAATCTTTCTGAGTTCTTCCACCTTCTTTCAGGGTACAGATGCTTAGAGTCAACAGGGTTGGGTATTTCCCTTCTCCAAGATCATTTAGTCTCTGATAAAATCCCAGCAAGAAAGACCTGGTTAAATATTTCTCCCAAGAGTAGACTTTGTTAATAACAAATACGTGTTCTGATATATTTCAAATTGGTTCTCTACATCTACCCCTACAAAAAATAAGACAGGTTTGTTCTCTTGAATATTAATTACAAGAATCTGCATGAGCTCATTGTGGTAAAACTCACAAAAGTGTGAGGGCAAATTGTGATTGGGTTTCCCTGAGTTACTCTTTTTTTTGTGTGTGTGGGTACCGGGGGTCGACCTCAGGACCTCATGTGCCAGCAGGTGCCTGTGCCGCTGAACCATATCACCGGCCCTTTTTTTGTATGTGGGTACTGGGAGTCAAACTCAGGACCTTGCACTTGCCAGGCAGGTGCTTATGCCACTGAGCTATCTCACCAGCCCTCCCTGAGTTACTCTTAACTCTCAGTTCTGTCCACAATTCATCAATCACAGTTCAGGCTTTCCTTCCCTGGTACTGATTCCTGTGGCAGTTTCTGCTCATGAGTCCTTGCCTTCATAAACCAAGACTCTGCATATTTACCTTTCTATCTCCCAATCACACAACTAGTGGTTTTCTCTATGTCATCATCTTTGTCATGGAGATAAGAAAAGAAAAGCTTTTAATTTTTCAGTGTGTTTAAATTTTTAATTATGTTAAAATGGAGCAGTAACATCCAAGCTTCTTTAATGTGAAGATATATTACTTTTAATCTTCACAAAAAACTTCAAGTTATGTGGTGTTCCATTTTTTAACACATGAGAAAAATAATAGTTAGTAAGGCTAACTTACTTGTTTTGACTCAACCTGATTACTTTTAGTTTATTCTATGACAAAATTCTTGACTTACTCTTACTATCCTGCATTGATAACCTTCCCAGACTAAAAACAAACAAAATAAAATGAAACAAAACACCAAAACTATGAATATGGGACATCTTCTAAAATTTCTGGTATCACCAAGATATAAAATTTGGTTTGGCCAGACTTCTTACTTTTTCCTGTTTTTGAATTAACTTGACCCAACCATCAGATTATCTTCTACTTTCTAGTGTCTCCTAGCACAGTTCAGTAAACTACTCATAAACATATCTGCTAGAAGAAACACTTAAAAAACAAGGGAATCCAAGTGGAGCAACAAGTTCACAGAGGTTAATGAAGTTCATTATTCAATATTGCTATAGTTTGGATAAGATTTGAGTGTGTTTCCCAAAAGTTCATTAAGATCCCTAGTGTGATGGTGTTGAGAGGTGGATCTGAGGTCAACAGGTCATTAGAGACAAAAAGAATTAATTTAGTTCTTGTGAGATCCTGAGTTAGCTCTTATGAGAATGAGTTGTTATAAAACAACTTCTCCCTTTTCTATCTTCCTATCTGGCCATATGCCCTATGCCTCTCACATATGTTCTCACCACTGTGATGCCTTCCGCCTAGGTTCCCACTAGGGCTGAGCTAATGCCAGTGCCATGCTCTTGAACCTCCAGGACTGTGAAATAAAAAATCCTCTTTTATATAAAGTTACCCAGTCTCAGGTGGTTTCTACAGTCATGAAAAATGGAATAATACAAATGTGAATCATCAATGTAATTTTCAGTGAGAAATGTTTATCCCATTGCAGACATGTGGTACAGGAGTTGAGGAGAAAAACTAAGGCTGTACAATATATCCTGTAATCAAAAGGAATTTATGGAAAGGGTTGGAGGCACTGAAAACTCAAAAAATTGAAGAGCACAGAATGGAAGACTGACACTAAAGCAACACGTGTCTCTGGGAATAGCCTGGAAAGAGAAGCCATTCAAGGAAAAGGAACGGGAGAATACACCATAATAGAAAAACTACAGGATACGTCTTTGATGGGGGGAGTCTAGAGTATTGATTCTTATACAAAGGTCAGGGAGGATAAGAATTGAGGAAATTGCATTAACTTGTCAATCAGGAAATCAGAGGTGAACTTCAGGAATGTGGCTTTAACAAAATGCTTAAGCTTTGGCATTCTCTTAATCATCCATGATATAGTTCATTGAGTTAAACAGATTATTGTTAGACTGTAAACTGGAGAAGTATCAATTTACCTGAAGTTACACTTGAAGACAAAGTTAAACCTGAGGATAAAGCCATAAGTTTTCTTTGAAAACAAACTCTTTGTTAGGAAAGAACTTCTTTCCTGTGAATTTCCTGTAGTTTCTTTACTCTATTGTTTTTAAGGTACATTATATGAAACACAATATTTTTTAATTTATGTCATATAAAATGTAAATTTGTCTTCAGGTTTAATCAGAGATTGTGTTGGCCAAAATTACAATATTGATATTTTTCTTTGAGGTCAACAGTTTTCTCCTAATATTTAATCTATTTGTAGAACTGAAATCTTTCCCTGTTCTTTGGTCTCCTTATCAAAATCAACTCAGAAAATGGCCACATCAATCATCTAGGCTTATTTTAACTGCACGTCAATACAAGTATTTGCATTTAAACTTTTCATTTCAATAACTGAATAAAAATTTTGTCCTTTTAAAGGACTGTTAGGGGGCCAGTGAGATAGATCAGTGGCATAAGCGCCTGCCTGGCAAGCGCGAGGTCCTGAGTTCGACCCTCAGTACCCAGAAAAAAAATTAAAAAAAAAAAAAAAAAAGGACTGTTAAAGGTCTTTAGGGTGGTAGGAATCTTAAAGTATTCTTCACAAAGCCCCCAATATTATCCCACAGGAAAGCCAGATATCCCAAATGTCTGATACTCCGTAACATAATAGTGTTTATACTGTTAGAATTTGTTCACAGAAATGGTATAATGTAAAGGAGATACAATCAGGATAGCTTTTAAAAACGTAATCCTCTTGTAGGTCCTTTAATAGCTCATTTTTAAAAATCAGTCATTATGAATTGTGTCTAAATGATCTTAGCAGACTGACATTTTCTCAAAGCTATCACATATGAGTATTATTTCTTGTAAAAATCATGCTATAACCAAGGATTTTTTAAAAAAATCAACTCATAACTTTGTATATAATGAGCAAATATGATCACTTCGCTTATTAACCTGGAAAGTTCTTTGTAGGGAAGTAATCAAAACATGTTTTGGGCAAGACCAACCTGAATCTTGTGCTGTTATAACATTAAAACTTCATAAATTTTTAGCACTATACCTCAGGAATATCACACTGATATTGAAAATGTATTCTATTGGCTTTCATTACTGTCAAAACAAATCATTTACTTACAACATAAAATTTAACAAATATGTACAACTACTCATACTTTAAAACAGTACTCTTAGTCTTAGCAGTGCTTAATGTTTTATTCACTTTGTCTTGTACTAATCTAATTGAAAGTAATTGAAGTAAAAAATTCAAGTGTTTCAAAATCTAACTTTACCACATCCTTCCCTATTGATGCTTCTACATTATTTACTGAATTTACAACCAAAATGGAATTAATAAACACTAGAATGAAGTCTTAAAGTTTAAGTTATTTATTCATTTATTGAATGAATGCTTACTTAGTATCTGGTATGACACTATGATAAATATTATGCAATGATATGCCTGCCCTTGCAAAATTTAAAGCTATCAGAGTTAAAACAAAACAAAAACATACAACAAACAAGCAAAAAAACAAAAGCCAGGATGTATCAAGCAGTGGAAAACACTGTTTTAGGGGTTCTACAGACCATTTCCTCTACATGCTTAATCCTCACAACTCCATGAAGTATGGCTATTTTTGCTTCCGTCTTGCAGATGAGAAAACTGCAGGACAGTTACTATGTTGCTTTGTCATCCACAAAGTAAATGGTAGAGTCAAAATTTTAACCCACGTAATTTGGCTCCACAGTATGTGCTCTTAATTAAAACAATCACATAAACAGCTATTAAATCATGACTATGCTAAATGTTATGAAGTAGAGAGATGTACTGCAGTAAAAACACATAATGGTTGATCTGGAAAATAGGCAGTCTGGTCAAGGGCAGCTGGTATTATAAGGCAAAGGGAAATTTCCTCTCTGATATCTGAAGGTTCGCTGCAATGAACTGACAACAGATAAAGAGAAGAAAAAGCACACATTTATTTAATATGCACATGTGCATGGGAGCCACCCAAAATGTGAAATTCAAAGAAGTACCAGGTGGTTGAAGCTTAAATACTCTCTTCATAGAGGAGTGGAAAATGGAGGAAAGACACATGTAGGCAATTTTAGAGGGCTAGTAAATGACTTTTAATGAATATAATCGGCGCAAAGAATGGGCTGATTTAGGATGAAGATCCTTTCAGCTCCAGAATGGTTGGTGATATGTTAAGGGAAAATGAGGGGTAGAACTCCACCATGAGCAAAGGTTGTCTTTTTTGCAGATAAAGTCTATCAGGTGGGAGTCTTTAGGAGAACAGATGACATATTTAGTGTAAATAGGTAGAGGTCTTTTATTTTTTTCCATAAGTTAATTTAACATGGTTAATAAGATTTTAGGGAAGAAGTTAAAGACAGTTGCTTATTTATTCATTTATTTATTTTGGGGAAAAATCTTTCAGACAATGGAACTTCATAGAGAGCTTTTCTCTGCTGAGGCTTTGGGAAGGGGGAGAAATGAGGGACGGTAAAAGAGAATTTGATCCTAAAGCTATTTCTTACTCCTTTCAATTTTCTTTAATTCAGTGTGCTTGGCTGGTTACTTTGGGTATGGTTTTTCCAGGGCCAACAACATCTTACAGATCATTTAGAGTTTTTCTTTATAACAATGGAATACTTACAGAAAAACCTCTTATGTTTTATTTCCCGTATTACAGTGAGAAGAGGTCAATAAAAGTTGGTGTTTAAATTGCCTCAAAATGTTCAAGATATATTTCTCAAAGGATAAACTACCTCTCCTGAGCAACAAGGCTGTCTGCTCTTGGAGAGCCCACATCTACTTTTCCTTTATAGAGAAATGGGTTACCATGAATCTGTGGAAAAACAATAGAAAAAAGGTAAAAATAATACAGAGTTTCTTGGTCCTTTCCAGAATATACCTGACTCCTTGGGGATAAAGTGTATTAGCTTGGGAAGAGAGAGTGTGTGCAGTTCAAGGAAATGAGTCTATGTCAAGCTGTGAAGATATGCTGTGGAAAGTCGGCATATAGCATAATCAAAGCGGACACTTGCTGATGTAGAACTATATGATGTCTTTTTTTTCCTAAATGGTGCTCATCTTAGATTATTTATTTTAAATAATTAAATAAAGAGTTTTTAGTTTTCATAAGATTTTCAGAAATACTAGGAAACTAACACTCATTAATGGCCCTAGAGATAAAGAATATGGTGTGTTTACTCAAAATTTGTTCTCCACTAACCTCTTAAGATATAAAGATAAAACATATTCATTTGAACTTGAGCACTTTCCTGATTCATAATAATGCTGTAGTTTTGGAAACTCCCACTCTTTAAAAGGGTCAAGATCTAAGAATTCATGCAGGATGGAGGACAAAATTTTTTTTCCCCTGTATACCACTTAAAACTTGAAAAAAAAACAGATGATATGGAGATTTAATTGAATATTGTCATTTTTCCTTGTAAATATGCTTTAAACTATCTTGGGTAGGAAATAATTGAATAGGAATTTCTAGATAATTCTTTCTTTATCAAAATATTTGGAAGCAATGTTTAATTTCAGCAGCAGCAGCTATAGCAGCAGCAGCAGCAGGCAGATTCCAAAGGAATGCCAAGGGTTAGAATCTGTCATTTTGAATCTGAACTCTAAAGGTCTGTACTTTGATCAGCTATTGACTAGGCAAAGACCGACTGTGTAAGAAGGTCATGGAGATTGGATGGCAAAGCCAAGCTGAGTCACTGACAATTATCTGCGCTAGCTCAATAATTCATATCATCACAGTCTTTTAATTTAAAATAAAGAAAGAGATAGCTGGAAAGAGACTGAGAGAAGCTGATGGCATGGTGGGATAATACATAAGATCCAAGACTTGGAGCTACCAGTTATACTTTTTGGTCACCCATCAGCAAGGACCCTGAAGAGTAGGAGACAGCACAAAATTATGTAGCAATTGGACTGACACATATACTCTAGTACCTCTTTTAGTTCCTTAAATCTCCCTCTCTGCAGTTTTCTCCAGCCCATGTACAGTATATCAACAGCTCTCTTTTCTAGATCAAACCTAATCTTGCAACTCCAACCAACCATTCAATCTTCATGACCTGAGTAGTAAACCTATCAAAACTATTTAAAAATGTTTAAAATGCAACGGGATAGAAAGCTCTCTATCTTGTCTTTTCAATGTCCTTACATTTCACTCCAAGTCATAGAACACATTTCACTCAGGAGAGTAACTTCAGATCTGTATTCACTGAGTTCTTACCTGTACTTTTGGTTCAACTGATGCAGCTAGTATCTGATACCCAGAATTCTTCAGAAAAAATCACTCACTATATAAATCCTCCAATTCTTCCTGAAGTATGTCATCACATAAAGACTCTAATAAGTTTTCTAAAAACTGTTAAAATGTGGAAATTCTCTGTTTTCCTTAAAGCAACTGTTGCATCACTCGTTCAACAACTATTTGCAGAACAACTGGGTACACCCAACCATGCACATACAAGGGAGGCCTGTGAGGAGCATGCAGTTTAGAGAAGAACATGGACAAGTGAAGAAATTCCTTCAATTTACTCAACTTCATTACTGCCTAGGAAATAATAGAAAAAGTAGCTAATATAGGTTATTACACATAGGAAAGAGCCAGGGCAGTTTTTCTTTTTGGTCACCAAACTAGCTTGTAAATCCTTTTGAGGGCAATTGATTGAAGCTTTACATGTACTTCCAAAACAGTTGTGATGTATTTTCATGCTATTTGTAATTGGTGCTTCTATTCATATTAACAATTAAAATGAATCATGTAAGCAAGAAAATTCTGACTGGAAGCCTTTTCAAAATATTTTTTTAGTCTTAGTTAAAATAGAAACAGAGGGGCTACTAAACAGAGTCCATACTAAAAGTAATTTGGGAACCAAACACCAGTGTGTATCTTCAATTGTTTGTGAAGAAAAGAAGACCAATCTACTAGAAAGACTAAAAGTATGTTACATAGATTAGATATCTTAATGGTGAAGTGAATTTATGTAACCTTGACTTCTGTGTTTTCCTCTCTGTGATAGGAAGCCTCTAAAACATCCCCCAGTGATCCTTGCCTCCTGGTGCTCATGTGGGTATGTACTCCCTTCTTTTTGAGTGTGGGCTGTACCCACTGATTCCTTTCCTACACAGTAAGCAAAATGATGATATGTTGCTTGCGTGATTAGGTTACCCAAAGACTCTTATTTTGTTTTTCTTCTTCTCTCTCTCTGCTATCTTGCTCTGAGAGAAGCCAGCTGTCAGGTTGCAAGCTGTCCTATGGAGAGACCTGTGTCAGGAGGGACTGAGGGACTCCCTGGCCAAAGGCTAGCAAGAAACTGATCCCCAGCCCCACAACCCACAAAAAATAGAACATTGGCAGCAAGCACCCATGGGAACTTGAAGGAACACTACCCTAGCTGAGCCGTGGGCGGGTGGCAGCCCCAAGTGAGGTGGGTGACACCTTGACTGAAATGTTCTAAGAGGCCTTGTGCTGCTGGATCCATGCAGGTGCACCCAGACTCCTGATCCACAGAAACTGTGAGAAAATATATATGCGTTGCTTTACATCACTAAGTTCTGGGATAATTTGTTGCAGAGCAATAAATATCTAAGCGCCCTTCCCCTCAAACATGAGGACAAGTTTAATTGGATTTTGAAACAAATTATTGATTTTGCAGGTTTATAAACTAGAGGAAATGAATAATCGTATGGTAATCTTGCTGTTTCCTTGTTTTCCCTTCTGTGCATTTTCTTTGTCCTGTTTTCCTTTCAGCAGTCATGGAGAGACATGTAAAGAGCATTGGGAAGGGTACAAGGAAACTAAGGTCTGCAGAGTTTCCTCAGGACAAGGACCTGAAGTGGCCAGATCTGGGGGTGAGACATGGACCAAGCTTGCGAAAAGTCTTTCTACCTACTTTCTCCAGAGAGTTTCCATTTATATGAATTTCACAAATAAAGATTCCACATAAAATTTCACTTGCAGAAGGATCTTAATTGAGAAGCATGTTTGAAAAGCTTAAAAAGTGCTAGTCTAGCACTTGTTCTTTCTGTGACAAAGGACTGGGGGTCAGAACTCATGACTGTACAGTTCTGAGTGCCAGTTCCTTCATTTTTCAAGAGGAGATTAATTTACCCATTCTATCGATGTCACAAGGTTATAGGAGCCTTATCTGTGAGGGAGAGCACAGGTCTCCTCCATTGCATTCAGAATTACACACAAATGCATGGTCTCTCTTGACCTCTTGAATCTATCACTCTCTCTGCTAACATTTTTATATATCTTGTCATTATCTTATATGTTTTATGTTTGATATTTTAAGTTTTCATTTTTAACTATTTTAGAAATCTATCTTGCACTGGGATGCAACCTCCAAGAGAAAAAAAACTTGGCGGATTAGGCTATAGTTGGCATTATTAGGAGTTAGAACCTGCCACCTCAGGTGTTCAATGGGTATTGGTAGAATAGAATAAATGATTAAATAGTGAATGAATGAATAAGTGGTTAAAATGAGGTATTTTGCGCTCTCAATATATTTACTGAGATAATCTAAAATAAAATATTCTTCTAATCTAACTCTACACCTTTGGAAGAAGTTAATAAGCCTCTTTATATTTTTACATTAATCCAAAGTTCCCAAGCCAGCTAGCCTAGATATATATTCTTTTGATTTGATTTTTCAAAAGAAAAAATCTTCGTAAGGTTATAGAACTGCTGCCACTCTCCTCCCACATTCCAGCACACTCACAATATTGCTCTGACGTATCCCTGAGGAATTTGTGGTAAGCTTCACAAGCCAAGACTGAGTTACAACTCCCCCACCCTGTTAGGGGTGTCTGGAGAGTGTCCAGACCTGTAGTTGAAGAAAATATGACTTGGAGACAATGGAGAAACAAAGTCACCTAATGGCTTCTCAGAAGGCACAATGCAAGGTTTTGTTTTCTGTTACAGTTTGGATTTCTGGGTTGGACTTGACAGGCAATTTGTGAATAATTTAATATGAAGTGAAACTCAAGAACAACAGTGTTTGCTAATTGCTTCTCCTACCATAGAATAAAAATTGATTCAGAAAAATCATTTTAGATAAAAATTGCTAAACTTTTCAGAATGGCTTGAAATTATTTAAGACCAAGTAATGCATTTCTAAGTGTTTCTGTGTGTGAGTGGTGTAAGTTGTCAACTGAAACTTTTCAAATAGAATCTTTTAAGCAACCTTTTTAGAGTCAGAAAATATAATATATTCTTTCTCCCCTATGATTTCTTCCTGTATAGAGAAGAGGAAATTTGCCAGCTGCTCTTTTTCGCATACCTTGTTTTCAAGATGAAGCTCAGTAGCAAGTAATACAAGCCAAACCCAGATTTTTCCTGCTACAGAGGATGAGCTGAACAATGAAGTGGTTTAGCACATCCTTGAAGGGTCTGTGCGGTGGATCCCTGGGGGCTGCCACCTCAGTAGACTCTGGTCGTCTTCAATCTTCCCCCAGGCAGGACTGAGACTCAGCTGCCAGTGCAAGTCTGGGAACACTAGTTGTCATGTTTTTCATGTCATCCTAGTTGTTAAATATTTTAAATATTTATGCTTCACTATAGCTCTGAATTTCCATATATAGTTTAGGACACAGCTAAGACTGAAGATGTAACCTCAATGTAGAGATTGGTTTGGGGTGGATGGTGACTAAAGCTGTCCAACCAGAAAGAATCTCAGACTTGGTTTAGAGATTCTGGGATGCAAATATCCTTTCTCCATTCTAGATGATGTGAGGTTCAATGGTGAAGTCTGCAATGACTTTGTCATCATGAGGAAAAGCAGTCTGAGGGAGAAGCTGATACATAGAGAAGAACAGAGATGAGAGAACCATAGAAAATTATAAGCAGAGTCTGCTATAAATTGAACCTGAAGCCCACTCTATTTTTGAACTTTTTGGGGTTGATGAGCTAATATATTCTCTTAACGATTCAGCAAATTTGATGTGGGCTTTTTGCAATAAAAATAATAAAATGATAGAGGAAGCATTTATCAGTAGGAAGAGTGATGGCAGTTTTTCAAAATAGGTCTTTTGATATGGAAGGATTTAATAATGGAAAAACCACAATTTGATGAGTGCTTATTATTTTTCCAGTTAACATTGTTGCTACATTTAATGTGTAAAATAGTCATAAAAATAGAAATATTCCATTTGCCATATAACCCAAATAAAGCTGAGAGAGAATACATTTCCAAGACCAGCAAATCAAACCAGCTTGACATCCAGGACTGCCTGATTCTACAATGTTATGGTACCCTCAGTAACACATGCTACTCCAGCTCACATTGCACTAACTTTTACAGTCAGCTGGATGGTGAAAGGCCTTGTGTGTCACACTGTTGAGTTTCAGAGCATTTTTAGGGAGAAGGAAAGGGAACAAGTCTCAGTGCAAACTCATGGGAAAGTGTTTAAATTTACTGACACTCTTCTTATGAAAAAATATACTTAATGCTCCTTCAACAATCTGTTTAATATAATTGTAGAAGATTGCCAGAGCTCCATCAGGCCATCCATGCCTATCTTTATCATTTCACCTTGAGTTTAAGAACTCTAGTTGTATTTCTTGTAGAAACATAGAAAGCTTTAAATTAAAGAAATGACATAATCTTGTTTGAACTCTGCCAACATAATTCTGGTGGTTGCCAGAAAACAGACTGGAGGGGAGTGGTGACAAGAAAGAAGATACTCTAGCAGACTAAGGCAGAAAACATCTGGGTGGCAGTGAGCACATGAGAGTAGAGGAAATCCCAGAAGGAAGGCAGAGGAAATGCATAAAGTGTGGAATGCAAAAAGTAGTACAGAAGAAGTAGAAATGGGGCATAACTCCAAGGGCTTTGCATTAAGTGTCCTGACAGAGTGATGTTAACAGGATATAAACAAGATTAGCAGATCAAAGTATAAATTCAAACTGAATATTACGACAAAGGATGGGGTTTAGAATTAAGTTTTATGATAACTCTGCCTTGACTGGCATGAGTGAATAGGACACAGAGAAGCAGAGGGATGTTTCAGGTTCTGGAAATATTATCTCAGAAGATGGAAAATTACAAAAGAATATGGGCCAAGGCAAAGTTGAAACTTATGTTTGCCTTTTCTCCAGAGAGTATCTCAATTCTTATGCAATCTACATTTCCTAGGTCATATTGGCCTGGTTGTAAAAATAGGAGCAAAAAAGTAGAAATAAACAGTAATTTTCTGGGTCAACTTTTTCTACCATGCACCAGACACCTCACGTGTGTGTGGGAGCAAATGTCTGACTGTGGCTGCCCTAGCTGCTGAACTGGAGCCTGGATACTGAGGTGTTCTGCTCAAGAGGTCTGTGGTCCTGTGTTCTGCCCAGAGCCCTAAGGCTGGTCAATGTTCTGTTTGGGGACATGATGTCAGATCTTAGGGTCTTACGTGGTTAAAGATCCCTTTTGTGTATCTCCCAGGTAATTGAATTTAGTGCAGCAAAGGAGGTAAACTTTTTTAAAGTTTCTTTTATTATATGGAACACAGTCCTTTTCCCTGACAGCCTTCAGCCTTTCTTTTTCACCTCCTACCCACTCCATCCTGGGAAAAAAAAGGAGGACAGGCACTCCACTCTCCTCAAATCTGCCACATCCCTTCTAACTCCCATCAAGGAATTAGCTTTCCTCGAATGCCCTTTGGTCTCTCCTGAAAGTCAGCTTGTGAAACAGCCTCCTGTGGGTTCCTTACAAATCATCATATGGGATAAAACCCAAGGAGTTTACATCACGTTATAACTTGAGATATAAAATGATAGAAGATAGGAGATTGGGCAATATTGCTTAATGCTATTACTTGGATGTTGCCATAGAATTATCTTTTATACATATTCTATTATACAGTGTTTCACTCTAGCATTAACCACACAGCAACAACAACAACCATGTAATAGTAGTACTACTGACTTAATGTCTGGGTGTTTGTTATTTAAGTGTTTTAATATCATCTCAAAGAACTGAACTGTATCCTAAAAATAGAAACTCGAATCATCTTGGGTCTTAGTTTATGCTGAAATATAAAACCATAAATAAGAGTGGATGACTTTGTTGATTTTTGAAAGCATGACATCTCACCCCACTTGCTAAATCTCCAGCTTGTGTGTGATTTTGTATGCTATCTTTGATGTTTCTGGAGTATATATTCTATATATTCTGTAGGGAGTTCCCTTCCTGGGAAGACATCAACACATCACTAATTTGCTTTGAGTAAAGAAATTAAAATGAAACTAAAGTCCTGAAAGGAAGTTTCAAAAAAGAAATCAAAATAGCTCATTTTATTATGAGACTTGAACTCAAAATTCCCTTTTGGAACCATCCCAGTTATATGGCAGTTTAATGGTTGTCATAAGCTTCCCTAAGACTACAGCTACCAGCCAGACATTTTTAGATTTCACAACAGATTCTGACTATCATGTACCAAAAGCAATGGTGGAGAGTCAGAAAACTCACAGTAACCTCGATGCAGCTTGACATAACAAGCAGCAAAAATTAAGAAGCAACAGCATTCCATTGTCAGCCACATGTGCTTGGAACCAGTAAACAATGGGGAAGCATTTGCCTGAACAAACGCTGAAAACTGTGAGTGGGAAAGACAGGGATTCTACATCTTGGCAACTAATGGTACAGCCAGAAGTCCTCAAATGGCCTTGGCGCACCCTAGAAAGGGAAGTTAGCTGCTTCTTAGGCTTTTGTGACCCCCAAAACACACTTGCAACCCCATAGGCAATCGCTGTGGATAAGGACATTGCCCAGTCTCCCTGGAGACCTCCTGACCTCATCATTCTTTGTAGCGAGGGCTGAATTTCCAGAGTTAACTATTCAAATCTTTAGTCTTATGCAAAGTGAATTTGGGAAATAGAAGCCTAATTTTCTGAGATCCGGGAAATTTATGTTCTATGCTTCTTGATCTTCTTCAAAACTGTCTTGTCTCCCATTTGTCCTTTGTGTTTTTATATGTTTTATACTCAGCTTGTCAATTATAACACACATCTGTACACAAAACTCACTGGGACTTATGCTGCGATTGTATCAAATCACTCGATCACTATGAGGGAAATACTACCACTATTGTTTGAAATGTTAAATCTTCCAATTCATAAACATGATATATCTCCTCCCTCTTATTTAGACTTTGTTAATACAGCTCAGTGATGATCATAGTTTTCTGAATAGGGGTCTCACACATCATTTGTGAGATCTATTTTTAAGCCTCATGCACAAAACTTCAGATTAAGTCTATTTGAAAAATATCATTTAAAAGTTCTGTTCTTCAAAAAAGTATGACAAACTGTAATGGTTCCAGCACTCAAGAAAAATAGTCAAGGTATGGATGGCTATAGATTTCTTAGAGCAAGAAATTTAAAATGATTCAGGCATTAACTACACTAGATGATGGAATGATTAGGAAAGTAGCTTTTATGTCTAAATATCCATAGATGATGAAACTTTTTTTTAGTCTTTCTGATCTTTTTTTGTTTTATTTTGTTTTGTTTAGATGGAGTTTTGCGATGATCTGCAGGTTGGCCTCTAATTATTGGACTCAATGACTCTGTTGCAGCTTACTGAGTACCTAGAACTAAATGTGTCCTTCATCATACCAAGCAAATAAAATGTATTTTAATTAAAATCTATTGTCTGGATATATTCTGAGTGTGTTCCTTAAGCCTCTGTAGAATTTTAATTCCCACTGTGAAGTAATAAAGGGTGAAAACTTAATCTGACTATGGTTTTTAGAGGTAGGACTTTTGGGAGGTGACTAGGTCTAGATCAAGTCATTAAGGTAGAGCCCCCATCATTGAATTTTGTGGTCTTTAAAGGAGAGGGAGAGAGACCAGAAGACACATATGCACATGCACAGTCCCTGCTTCTTACTATTTGATGCCCTGGGCCACCAACCTTGGCACTTTGCCAGTAAGAAAAGCATCACCAGATGTGGGCAAAATTGTGAGCCAAAATAAACCTCTTATAACTCTTGCAGGCTGTGGAACTGAGCTATTAGCAACAGAAAATGAGCTAAGACACATGGCACTACTAGATATACACTGTATTTTTTCCTGTGGAAAACTTCATAAGGATTTAATACTGGATTTAATTTTATCATATTTTTAAGTAGTCAAGCATAAATTGACATTATGATCTTCTACTTGGTTATAAACAAAATGAAGGCCAGAAACACTGACATGTTTTAGCTTAGCAACAGAACTAGCATAGAATATAAGATTCTCAGATATCAGAAAATTAGGCTTCCTTTTCCAAATTCTCTCTCCATGTAGCTTTAAGATTTTTCCTTGAATGATTTGAAATAATTACCTCAGTCTATGAATTTGCAAAGTCAGTATCTCATTTTTTAAAATTGATGTTGCTTTTTAGTAAGACTCGACACAGTTATGCAGTCAGGAGAAGATTAGGAAACAGGTTGTCTCTGCTCTAGGAGCTCGACTCTGCCCGGGACTGAGTCCTGGTTTGGGCATTTCGGGTAAACAGGGCAGAAGAGGGCACAGAGGCCTTTCTGGGGGGAATCATCAATATCTCAGCTTTTTACTTCTCTGATTCATTGACTTTCCCAGCCAAGAGACACCTAACCTAGTCTCCGGGTGGCAGACCTGTGCCCCTAACTCACCACATACCCCTTCAAATTCATGTTTTACATTCTGAGTTCACCCCTATACTCTCTGAAGAGATGGGCTTTTGAGATCCCAAATCCTCAAGTTTACTTCTGCTTTCTGTTGCATCATCCCTCTCTAAGCTAATGAATGATTAGGGTTACATTTGTAGAAGAGCAAACATTACAAAAAATGTTCATGGAAAAGGTTTAAATCTTGTCTCAAAATATCATGCTACCCAGTTTATCTAGAGTTCAGAAGATAAATAGGGCTCAAAGATAACCATTGGAGAATCATGACAAAATTGATGATGCACTAAAGTAAAATGTAGAAAAAGCCTTTTTGTAAATGATATAAACTAAGATTAGCCTGATAGCTCATTATCTGATAGCTATAATTTGTTCCATTAGCCCAGGAAAGTTGTCAATTAAAGCAAATTAAAATAACTATGTCAGGACTTTTTTTTTTTTTTTTTTGGTACTGGGAATATGAATTCAGGACCTCCCATTTGCCAGGCAGACTCTGTGCTGCTGAGCTATATCCCCGGCCCTGTGTTAGAACTTCTATTTACCTTTCCAATTCATTATTCTATAAGCTGCTTTACTGCAGGTCTCCTTGGGCCTAAATTAGTGGAGACTACAAATGTTTTTCGAATGAACACTTGGCAACTCGTTAGAATTTCTGTCATAATCAAATCCTCTTAGCTTGACAGTATGTATCATTTTAAAATGTTATGTTCAAATAAACTTAAAAATGGAAGAAATTAATAAGAAACATGTGGGCCAGTGAGATGGCTCAGCGGCATAAGTGCCTGCCTTGCAAGCGCGAGGGCCCGAGTTCGACTCCCGGATCCCACATACGAAAAAGGGGCCGGTGATATCGCTCAGCGGCACGGGTGCCTGTTGGCGCGCGAGGTCCTGAGGTCAACCCCCCGGTACCCACAAAAAAAAAAAATAAGAAACGTGTATTTTAGAGTATATACATAAGCAGGTTAATAGTGTTCATAATTTTAAAATTATTTAAAAATAATTTATATTTAAATAAATTTATATAAATAAAGCAATTATTTTATGAAAGATTTTATTGGAAACCAACAAAAGTTAAAGGTTGCTTTGAAGCCCAGGGAGTTCTTTTTATTAACAGTCATCAGAATCACGTGTGTGCTTCCTGGGCCACTACTTCCTGTCAGAGAAGGAATTGCCCGGCACCATGTCTGCTGTGTCATCTGTGTCTCTACTTTCAAATTCTGGATCCAACTCTTTACTAAGTTCCTTAATTGATTAACTAGTTAGGTGCTCAAGATCTGAATATCATTCCTGTACCCTCTTTCCCCTATTCCTCACAGCTAATAAGTTGCCTAAGCTTATTGACTTCTTCCTAATTAGCATTGAATCTTTTTATTTCTCTCCTTACGTGCTCTCAAAACTCTATTACCATGAAGAATCTGCAAAACTACAAACTATATTCTTCTTTGCCTTCTTGCCATTCTTTATTCTATCAACCACATTGCAAGCAGACACCTTTCTTCTTTAAAATATATTTTTCTTTTTAATTGACATGTAACTCTACATATTTATAGAGTACCATGTGAAATTCTCATATACAGATATAATATGTAACAATCAAATTTGGGTAAATGAAACATCTAACATCTCAAATATATATCATTTCTTTATGTTGGTAACATTCAAAATTCTCTCTACTAGCTATTCTGAAATAATTAATTGTTGTCAACTATATTTATCTTATTGTACTGTAGAACATTAGAAGTTATTCCTTCTATCCAACCACACCCCATTACCCAGCACCAATCCTCTCTCTAGCCCTCTCTTCTCCACTCCCTTTCCAGGCTCTGATACCTACTATCCTGTTGAATTTTTTGAAGTTAACTTCTTAGCTTCCACATGCAAGTGAGAACATGCAATTTCGTCATTCTGTATCTGACTTATTTCACTTAACATGATGTTAATGACAGCAGTTCATTCCTTTTATTACTGAATAATATTCCATTGTATATATGTACCACATTTTATTATCCATTCATCTGTTAATGGGTTCTTAAGTTGACTCCATAGCTTGACTATTGTGAACAGTGCTGCAGTAAATAGTGAGTGTAAATGTATTTTCAACATACTGATTTTACTTCTTTTGTATATGTGTCCAGTAGTGGAATTACCAATCAAGTCTTTCTCATTTCAAATCTGACAACTCTACTTCCTTGCTTTAAACATTCTTGGGCCGGTGAGATGGCTCAGCGGCTTAAGCGCCTGCCCGGCAAGCGCGAGGGCCCGAGTTCAACTCCCGGAACCCACATACGAAAAAGGTGCCGGTGATATCGCTCAGCGGCATGGGCGCCTGCTGGCACACGAGGTCCTGAGGTCGACCCCCTGGTACCCACACAAAAAATAAATAAATAAAAGTAAACATTCTTAATTATATATTACTGTAACCTATTACCAAAACATCAAGCCTTCTCTCTGGCCCTCAAAACAGAATTAAATATTCTTATGAATTTCTCTTGTTGCAATCAACTGTAATTTGATTTTCTGTCTCCTCCCCTAGAGGAATAAACTGAGTTTTTTCCTTATTATTACATACTAAATACCTATGGTATAAGCTCAGATAAATTTTGTGAATTAGGATGAACAAATAAATTGGGTTTTCATACGCAGTGCTGGGGAGGCAGAGGGTGATATTTTTTTCCCATGGTGCAGTAACTACATTTAAAGTAGGCTGTTTCCAAGGGGGTAATAATATTCAGAGTGAGAATAAGAATTGATGGTAAAAGAAATGAACAATGGCTTAAACTCCATAGTTTGACTATTAAATATAGATAGGAATTTCTGAAAAATAGTCATAAAATAATAAGCATTTCCCTACCATCAATAAGGTAGCATGGAATGACCCAATTGTTGAGTAGAGCTAAATATTTGTGGGTTTATCTATACTCATCTGCCCCCTGGATTCCAGAACTCTCCATTTACTATAAGCTTTACCTCTCTTCAACAAAGAGTATTTGATGGTTTAAAAGTTTTCTTGCTTATTCAGCTTTCCTAACATTTACCTTCTAGTCTCTCCCCTAAGAGGAGCTGCCTGAGGCTGAGAAGAGGTCCTGGCTATGTTGCATTTGATCCCAGCTACATGAATATTTTTTATTATGTCTCTTTTAGTAAGTATACAGTTTATCACCACCTGAACACCTCTCTTTCTTTGATTTTTGAAGCTTGAAGTTTTTCTTCTGTCTTCAGATCAATAGCTTAGCTGAGAGATACAAAAAACTTTATATTTTTCTGTTTCCTCAGTAACCACCATGAGTAGTATTATGTACTTTTCTTTCTTTTGATACAAATCTTCTTTGAAGACTATAAAATACATGTCCAGTCTACATCAGAGCTTAATTTTGAAAATATACTGAAAGAACAAAAAACTTTTAAAGAAATATATATATAAAGCAATTTCTTCATGAATAGTCAATTCGGAATTTCATCTCTCAGGAAGGTAAATTTCCATCCTCAAAAATGTAGTATCAGTTCCACTTTAGAAGCAAATATACTGAGCCTCAGAAATGATACCTGGACATAAGCCTTGATGAGAACCATGACCTCTGTATCCTTGGAAATCTTGCTATGATGACCATGGCCACATAGGGCTCATGGTCACAGACCCTGTAATAAATGAGTGTCCCCAACTACAATGTTGTCTGTATCAATACCACAATCCAGAAATAAATATCCAGGGTTTAAAAATTTGGGTTTTTTTTTAGGAACTCTGGAAATATGGGAATTCATCCTTTAGAAATTAAGGAAGGAAAAATAAAAGAGCAGCAAGCAAGCAAGGAAGAAAGGTCTAAAAGAGCAAGCCAAAGAAATGCTTTAGTTAAATAAGCAAGAGCAGAGACCAGTGGAGAGGGAAACCCCACTTGAAAACTGCAAAGGAGCCAGAGAGAGATTGCCGCTAAGAGGACGAAAGGCAAAAGTACAGCATGGTTCACTAGAGCAGGTGCTGCTTGCCAGACCTACAGTGTTTGCTCTCTTTTAGCCCTTTTCCTGCTCTGAATTTTTCCCTCTGGTTTCTATTCAAGTTCAGCTACTTTCTTCATCCAGTTTTCATCTCGGATATAATGATTTCTCTGTAGCATCTGTGTTGCATCAGATGGTGCTTCCTTGTGTCCTTGAAGCATTTCCTGAGGTCTGATTCCAACTGTTTGGACTCCAGGTGTCATGGATGCCAACCATTAATCACACTTGTACATCCTTGTCTCCCACAGAGGACTAGACTGTTTGTTTATGGTTCTGTCTAGAAAGACTCACTGTAATGGCAAGCAGAGCTTTAATTGCTACCAAAATGTATAATTATACCTTACCCATTCCACAGCATAGAAATATCATTTCTAAATAACAGACAATCATAAGATACTATAACAAATTCCATATAACAAATGCAACTATAAAAAAAACTTGCATAAAAGCACTAGACATCAGTAGATCTTTAGAGATTGAATGATTTACCCTGGAAATTTGGCATGTTTGTAAAGCACTGCTATTAATTTTCCACTTAATTGGCTTCAGAGTTGCTTGCCTATTTATAGTTAATAACTTACTCTGTATATCTGTACTCCTATCTCTCTCTCATATTTAAACAGCTCATTTTAAGAGTTAGCTTGCTTATCTTTAATGTGTAACAAAGCTATGAATGACACATTTATAGTTGGTTTGTCATTGTACAAGACCAAGATACCAGTGAACAACCAGGACATAAATAATTCTGTTTTGTTTATAGTATTCCAAATGATAGGTTTGGTCATTTAATGCTGTTTCTTTGGATGTCTACTTTGTGGTCATCACTAGAGCTAAGCATTTTCAGATCAGAGGCCATCCCTGATCCACCTTGATATCCTATAATATACCTGGTACAACATAGGGCTTTACATGTAGTTGGTGGGTAATTAAAATTTGTTGAATGAAAACATATTTCACCAAGTAAAAAAAGAAGCAGAAATTAATGAGACTGAATCCTGCTAACATTTCCTTATTAAATGCTTCCTTTAGTATTTGGCTCAAAGTAATTTTTCACTGATGGAAAAATTCATAATTTGAGAGGAAATTAATAATGTTGAGAGAATGAGGTAAAAGTTTCTCTTACAAAAGAAAATATGCAATTGATTTTTCTCAACTTGCTAAAAACATAAGTCTGTACCAAAAGACTTTAGAGCTTTGAGTACATTGGCTTTCCTTGCAGGCACAAAAAGGTAATAAATACTTTCTGCTCAGGAGTTTGTAAAATGGCATTGTGCAGTTCCCTCTTTGGAATGTGTATTTGAGACTTACACTACATCTACTGCATTCAGGATACTTATAAATTGTTCATTTTTATTATAGGTGGAAAAAAGAAATAAAGTAAAATAAGCATGCACATAGAAGAATGATAAGGTTTTTGAACACCAAATGAATTGAGAGATTCAGTGATAAATCCTTCTCTCTTACTTATTCAACACAGTAGAATCACATACAAGGCATAATTTTTAAGCATATCACATATAAGGCATTAAAATTTTTAAAAAGGCAAAGTTAGAAACACAGAGGGGTTCATATACCAGTGTCATGCTATGGCACAGGTAATGCCAGCTAATTTTGGCCAGATTTAAAGTAAAGATCAGGAGCTAAAGGATTTGAAAAACTTAAGTTTTGGCCTGAAAATGAACAAATATAAATTTAGGACCAAATGAGATATGACTGCTGAGATTAGTGACTTTCAAAAGATATCAAGTACTTTGAACTGGGACAGAAGAAAGATGTTTTGAAGGCATTTCAGGAATCATTAAGACCCTGCCTATCAAAAACTCAGGGGTGCAAATAAACTCTCATTTGAGACAAGAGTCCCTGGGCCCTCTGCTCAAGAAAAGTTACCCAGGTAATTTGTTCCCTGGGGTTCATTTCACCATACCTGGTCATCTAGACACTCAGAGACCACTGGAGACATTGAATCAGTCAGCGTTTTACTAGAGAAACAGATATAACACAAGACATACAAATGTATGAGAAATTACAAGATAGTCTTATGATGGTCACTCACGGAGTTGGATGAGGAAGCATGCAGTGGGTGTCTGCACGCTGGAGTATGAAGTTTTCAGTACAAGGTCTGGAGTTCACTGCAGTGTCCCGTGCAAGTCTGCATCAGGAAGCTGATGGGTCTGTGATGAAAGCCTGAAGAGTCTATGATGGAGAGCGGAAGAGTACGTGGGAAGGCTGAAGAATCTACACTGGAAGGCTGAAGGATCCGAGGCGGAAGCCAAAGTGTCTGTGCTAGAAGCCAGGAGATGATGAAGGTGAAGACTGGAGCTCCTCCAAAGAACAGAAGCAACACTTCCCCTTTATATGGTCCAGGTGACGAGCTGCCCTAGGGTGGGTCCTCTATACCCTAGGGTGTAGAATTGCTGAGCTGACTTAGTTAAGCTTCTAAACTTCTCAAGTTGACACAGTCAATCAACCATTACAGCCATGGTCCAAGAGGACCTGGCTATCCCCCATGGGTGTTAGACCTACTATTGTCCACATGATGCTTATTTTTCAGGCATACAGAATGTAAAAGTTGTGGGGGTCATTGAGGTTGATACTTGGATTTCAAAAGAAGGTCTGGAAGAATAGGCAGTGTGCTCCAAATAAATGCATACAAGAAGCTGTAGAAATGAAGCAGAAGGGCCGGTGAGATGGCTCAGCGGCTTAAGCGCCTGCCTTGCAAGCGTGAGGGCCCGAGTTCGACTCCCGGATCCCACATATGAAAAAGGGGGCCGGTGATATCGCTCAGTGGCACGGGTGCCTCCTGGCGCGCGAGGTCCTGAGGTTGACCCCCCGGTACCCACAAAAAAAAAAAAAAAAAAAAAAAAAAAGAAATGAAGCAGAAGATACAGTGGAGATCCCAGGAAGTCAGCGATGCCACAAACATAGAATATCTGTTGAGGAAAGCCAGTGGCCTTGAGTGGAGCCAGCCCAAGAGAAAGGCCACATGGACTGCAATCAGCAAGGCTGCCAAACCCCTCCAGAACCCATATCTTACCCCTATATGCCCCAGATTCTGGAAATGGGGTCACAATACTTTTACAATGTTTGCCCTGTTGGGTTTCCATCTTACTTTGGTTCTATTCTTTTCCATCCCCTTATTTTTTTCCTTTTGCAATGGGAATATTTACCATGTGTCATTATATCTTGCTATAATATAACTTACTTTTTGATTATTATGAGACTCAGCAGGAAATAATCTTCTTGAGTCCTATAAGAGAACTTACTCTTGGACTTTTGAGCAATGCTAGAACTTCTGAGATGTAGGGGAAGGATTTATTACAGCTGTATTCAAGATAATTATATCATGTCAGAAAGAATTTTAACTTATTGTCTTTATTTGGAAATCAAGTATTGTTTAAGGAGTAATTGGGTGTCAGGTTGACAAAGGGTAGAACTGATGGCTAAGCTAAATTGTCAACATGATTGGGTTAAGAGTGGCCTAGGGGATTAGTAAACATACTTTTGCTTGTGTCTGAGTAGGTCATGGAGGTGTGACCTTGAGTACTATATCTGGTTCCTAGCCCTTTCCTTGGTATTTTCCCCCTGTTTTGCCTGCCGGCTCCCATGAACTAAGCAGTTTTGCTCCACCACACCCTTCTGCAATGATGTTTATGCTTTTAAACCAGCTGATAATGGACTGAATGCTCTGAAACCATGAGCCAAATAAGCTTCTCCTCCTTTGTGTTGTGGGTGTCACATATTTGTCCTACAAACAGGAAAGCTGACCAATACCAGTATAAACCAAAACTTTTAGAAATTTTAGGGAAAGTGATTACAGCTACAATGATTTTACTAACAATTTTATGGAATTTTTGGCCCCAACAAATTAAGTGCAGTCATCCTTATCATTCATGGGGAATTGGTTCCAGAATTTCATAGAGATACTGTACCAAAATGCATGAATACCAAAATCTTTGATTGTTCAAATCTCCTATATGGTATTTGCACATAACCTACACATCTCCCTCTGTATACTTCAAATCATTTCTAGATTATTTATGATACCTACTACTATTAGGGTGACCAGGATAAAGCTCCAATTTAATTGGCTTTGGGATCTGCCCTGGGGATTGATTAGGCATACTTCTAGGTATGTCTGTGTGGGTCATGGTCTTGGGACCTGTGTTTTGCTCCTTGCCCCTTCTGCTCTTACTCTCTTCACCCGCTCTACTTTCCTACCACCGTAAACTAAGCAGCTTTCTCCCCCCATGCCCTTCTACCATAATGTCTCTTGCCTGGGAGCCAGCTGATCACAGACTAAAGCTGTGAGCAAATTAAACCTCTCATTTTCAAAGTTGTGAGGGCTGGTGAAATGGCTCAGCGGCATAAGCACCTGCCTGGCAAGTGTGAGGGCCCGAGTTTGACTCCCGGAACCACATACGAAAAAAGGGCCAGTGATATCGCTCAGCAGCACAGGCACCTGCTGGCGCGCGAGGTCCTGAGGCTGACCCCCGGTACCCACACACACACAAAAAAAAACAGTTGTGAGTACTGGGAATTTTGTCCTAGCCAAAAGCAAGTAACTCAGACAACAAGGTAAATGCTATATAAATCTGTTTCTCTGTGTCAGGAGAAAAAAAAAAAAGAAACAAGAAAATATCTGTCCTTGTGTGGTACAAATGAAAGATTTTTCTAAATATTTTCTATCTGTGATTAATTCAGTTTAATCTATGGATATGAAGCCCACGGATACAGAAAGACAAACGTACAATACTTTAAAATTGTATCAGAGAAGCATGACCAATTTATTAAATAAATTGACATTAATATAGATTACTTCCTTGTTTTAAATTGTCCATATATTTACAAAACATTGACAGAACACCTTACAAAGAGATAATTAATAATTTTTAAAAATGGAGAAATTAGACATGCATTACTCCTTTATTTTTGTTCTTTTAATTAGAACTAAATGTATTAACACTGACTTAACACCAAACCTGTCTGATAATAACACGTGGAAATGCTAAATTAATAAAAATAAAATTTGAAATATGTGAAAGAACCAAAAGGAAAATTATACTCAAGTGACAAAAGTAAAGTAAACTGAAAATCAGGTATGTAAGCTCAGAACCTTTCACCAGAGTACGTTTAGGAAAAACTTGGGTTTTCATGTAAGACCAGAGCCTGGAAGCCAGAACCTTAAGTTTTAATGTCCAATGAGAAAAAGATATGACCTTGAACTCCTGAAGGGTACAGAGAGTACTGAGATTTTGTCTAAATCCCTTTCATCAGAAAGCTTATTAAAAATCTCCAGTGGCTTATTAAAAATCTCCTCCCTGGAGGATGAAGCCACAAACGTGCTAGATGGAATAACAAATGAAAACCACTGAGCGACAGGCAGGGGTAGAGTTGAAATTTGCATCACCTGAGTGGTGAGAAATTCTTCAGTGAAGACAATGTGTACAAACTGTTCTCAATATATTTTTCAGTGAAGTAAATGCAAACTATTCCTGAGAAACAGCTCTACAGCTCAAACTTTAAGTTTGTCAAAGGAAAAACTATCCTTTGCATATGATCAAAAGTGCAAAAATTCACTATAATTGAATGTGAGCAGGTACAACACATAAAAGGATTAGCATCCCCAGAGCTTAAAATCCTGGAACAATATTGTAAGATATGCAAAAGGAAATATGTTAAAACAACTGAATGATAAATAAAATAATGCAAATCACAAGGAAATTGCAATCTTACAAATAAAAAACAGCAACAGACACGTTTTGAGAAAATATAAAGAGAAGTTCCAGAAGTAGAAAATGTATTAGTAGGAAAAAAAGCATTTGATAGATTAGTTTAGGAAATTAGGAAGATGAAGAAATGATTAGTCCATTAAAAAAAAATACATGGGGAAATTACTCCAAAGGCAGCATAAGAAGTTGAAGAAGAAAAAAATATAAAAGAGGGATTAGAAGTCCATAATAGGAAATAAATCAGACAGAGAACTTTAAAAAGCACATAGTTTCACTTATATAAGAAACCCAGGAGGGCGGATGAGTAAGAAGCAGGCAGCGAAACTCTCTCTAAAATTTACCATTGGAACACGGGAATATAGCGACCCGGAAAGCGCAGGAGGGGGGGAGATGCCTCCCCGAAACCCAGAAAAGTTCTGAAGCGCAATCTGGGACCCCCGGCACCAGTGACGGGTGACTTCCAACAAAGAAGAAGGAAAGAAGGAGCAGACCGCACGCGCGCACCTTCTACTATCCCGGGAGTTGCAGCGCCGCGGAGGCTCAATTCTACGGACACACGGTGGCAGCTGGCGCCCAGGGAGCCCCCACAGAGGATCCTGAGACAGCGGCGGGGCAGGGGAGCGGCGGAGAACGGCGCTGACCGGCGGTGAGTGTCTCTCAGCCACAGCTGCCCCGCGCCAGAGAGCGACCGGCTGGGCGCCATTGTGGGGGGTGTGGCGAAACTCAGAGCGGCTCGAAAACTGCTCTGGGAACTTGTGCTCTGGACAGGACAGCACGGGGCCTCTCAGGCCCACGAAAGTGTGCTGAGGTCAGCAGGCGAACGATACTGGACTCTCAGCCACACCTGTCCCGCGCCAGAGAGCGACTGGCCCGGCGCCATTGTGGGGGGCGTGGCGAAAAACCAGAGCGGCGGGAACCAGTGCAGGGAACCCGCGCTCCGGACAGCACGCTGAGCCTCTCAGGCCCAGGAATCGTGAAAGGGCGCTGAGAGCGGAGGCGAGCTAGACTGGTCTCTGCCTGAAAGTACGCGCCTCTGCTCACCGCCCGCCAGAGGGCGCTCCTGGCTTACTGGGACGGACCTGCACAGAACAGGACTCTGTCACAAGGTACCTGCCTACAACAGAGTCAACACCTGGAACTGATTCTTTTTATTTTTTTTATTTTTATTTTTATTTTTTTTTTTTTCTCACTGATTTGTTTTTTGTTCTGGCGAAGGGTTTTTTTGTTTTTGTTTTGTTTTGTTTTGTTTTTTGGTGGGGTTTTATTTTTGATCTGTCTGTTTTATTGTTTTTATCTTCGTTTTTGTTTCTGTATGTGTATTTGCTCTTTCCTTCATTATTCTCTCTGGTTTTTTATATGAGTGTAAACAGCGCCTCTAACTTCTTTGTGATTGTGGTTGTGATCTGTTCTTCCTTTTATCCCTTCCTTCTCTTTCTACCACCTGTCCTCTGCACTAGTGTCCCAATTTTAGTGGGATCCCTCTTGGTCCTCTAACCTTACATCTAATTCCTTCCTCTTCTCCCAATACTCTATTTCCTCCTTAACTCATTTTAAATTTAAACTCCTCAAGGAAAAATTGACATACATAGGACTTGTATACTGCATATAATTTTTCTGGTGTGTTTTAGATTTTGTTATATAACCGCAACTCTATACAGCTAAAAGTGGTAAATAACTGGTTAGCTCAGTCTGTCATTTTTTAGGCTGTGTTTGATGCTTTAGTTAACATTATAGCCAAATGTGAAATAATTGTTCTAAACATCTTTCCTTCCTGATATTTCATGATTGAGATTGACTAAGGGACACAGAAAATACAGTGGCACAGTACCAAAGAATCAAGGACTGGGCCAAACAGGTAGCAACTTCGCATACCCAACGAATTGAAGAGGTAGGATCTGGCAGAAGCTCAAAACCTAAAAGCAAGCTCCACTTGGAAGATACTGCAGAGAAGTAGTCATCTTCTAAAGATCTTAAACACTAGCAATAAAGTAACCTACTATAGGTAATTTGCAAACATCACCCCAGGAATTAAAGAAAGAAAAAATGAGACGACACTTAAACAAGATGCAACCACACACATCCAATTCACCAAAGGCAAACCTAGGGAGCAACGAGGTGGGACAATCCGAAAGCCACCCACCTGGCCTATCTGAAGTGGTAACAACAAAGCAACTGAATGAGGTTCTGGAAAAAATTAAAACAGAAATAATCTCACAGATAACTGCAGAGATAATGTCTACAATGAAGACCATGCTTAAGGACACTATAGCAGATACAGACAAAAAAATAGATGAACTTAAGAAAACTATAGAAACCATGAATGCTCAGCATAGGAAAGAAATGGAATCCATAAGGCAGATTCAAGCAGATATCCAAGAGATAAAAAATTCCATTGAAAGTATTTGTAGCAGAATAAGCCAATGCGGGCCGGTGAGATGGCTCAGCGGCGTAAGCGCCTGCCTTGCAAGCGCGAACCCCGAGTTCGACTCCCGGATCCCACATACGAAAAAGGGGCCGGTGATATCGCTCAGCGGCACGGGTGCCTGTTGGCGCGCGAGGTCCTGAGGTCGTCCCCCCGGTACCCACAAAAAAAAAAAAAAAAAAAAAAAAAAAAAAGAATAAGCCAATGCGAGGACAGGATCTCAGATATAGAAGACAGGCTTGCAATTAGTGATCATGAAATGGAAAAATTCTTAAAAATAGCAAGGGACCATGAAAAACCAATTCAGCAGCTGCTAGATGACTCAAAGATAAACAACTTAAGAATAATTGGAATAAATGAAAAAGCAGGAGATAGCATCAACGACATTAAAACCTTGTTCAAAGACATAATCAGGGAGAACTTTCCTGGAAGAGAAAAGGAATTTGACACCCCTATAAGTGAAGCTTTTAGAACACCAACTAGACATGATCAAAAAAAAACTTCAGCCAGACATATTATAGTCAAGATCCCAGAAATTCAACAGAAGGGCAGAATCTTAAAAGCTGTTAGGGAGAAGAGACAAATCACCTATGAAGGAAAACCCATCAGAATCACAGCTGACTTTTCAGCACAAACCCTCAATTCAAGAAGAGCTTGGAATGATGTATTGCAAGCTCTAAAGGAAAATAATTTTCAGCCCAGATTGATGTACCCTGCAAAACTATCTTTCAAAATTGATGGAGAAATAAAATACTTTCATGACAAAGAACATCTGAGAAAATTTATGACCACCAAACCAGCACTCCAAAACGTTCTGAAGGACATTCTAGAAAGAGATAGGAACCCCAACAGAAGGAATCCACCAGGCAGGGCAAATAATTAAATAGCCGGAAAGTGGAAAAACAAAGAGTGGGAACCAACAACAGGAAAATATCATGACAAGTCAATACATATCAATTTTAACCATCAATGTTAACGGTCTCAATTCACCAATCAAAAGGCACAGACTGGCGAAATTGATCAAGAAGCAAGATCCAACAATATGCTGTATACAAGAAACACATTTAATTCAGAAAGAAATTCATAGACTGAAAGTCAAAGGATGGAAAACAATACTCCATGCCACAGGAACCCAGAAAAAAGCAGGGGTAGCTATTCTTTTTGCAGACAAAGTGAACTTCAAGCCAAGAAGTATTCAGAGAGATAAAGACGGTCATTACATCCTTGTAAAGGGAACAATCCAAGAAGAAGAGATAACGATCATAAATATATATGCGTCGGGCCGGTGAGACGGCTCAGCGGCTTAAGCGCCTGCCTTGCAAGCGCGAAGGCCCGAGTTCGACTCCCGGAACCCACATACGAAAAAGGGGCCGGTGATATCGCTCAGTGGCACGGGCGCCTGCTGGCGCGTGAGGTCCTGAGGTCGTCCCCCCGGTACCCACAAAAAAAAAAAATAAAAATAAAAAAAAATAAATAAATAAATATATATGCGTCAAATACCAATGCACCCAGCTATATAAAACAAGTACTAAAGGACATGAAAAATCAAATAAGCACTAATACAATTATATTGGGAGATCTCAATACTCCACTGTCACAAAAAGATAGATCAACTGGACAGAAAATCAATAATGAAATAGTAGAACTGAACCAAACTTTTGAACAAATGGACTTAGTAGATGTCTACAGAGTGTTCCATCCCACAACATCAGAATACACATTTTTCTCAGCTGCACATGGGACGTTCTCCAAAATAGACCACATACTAGCTCATAAAACCTGCTTAAGTAAATGCAAAGGAATTGAAATTATCCCATGCATATTATCAGACCATAGTGCAATGAAATTGGAAATCAATGGCAAAAGATCCCACAAAAACTCCCTAAACACATGGAAATTAAACAGCATCCTCCTGAACAACCAATGGGTCACAGATGAAATTAAAGAAGAAATTAGTCACTTTCTACAACTGAATGATAATGACAGTACAACATACCGGAACTTATGGGATACAATGAAAGCAGTCCTAAGAGGGAAATTTATAGCATTAAACACTTATATCAGGAAAATAGAGCAAGCGCAAATAAACAACTTAAGGGAGAACCTCGAGCTTCTAGAAAAAGAAGAGCAGGTTAAGCCAAAAGCCCGTACAAGGGAGGAAATTATAAAGATCAGAGCAGAAATTAACGTATTGGAGAATAAAAAAACAATACAAAGAATCAATGAAGCAAAAAGTTGGTTCTTTGAAAGAATAAATAAGATTGACAAACCCTTATCCAACCTTATTAAAAAAAGAAAAGAAAAGACTCAAATCCATGCAATTGAAAATGAAAAGGGTGATATCACGATGGACCCTGCAGAAATCCAGAAGATCATCTATACCTATTTTGAAAATTTATATTCTACTAAGATGGAAAATGCAGAAGAAATGGACAGATTCCTAGATTCGTATGAATTACCAAAGCTGAATCAAGAAGATTTAAAAATCCTAAATAAACCAATATCAGCCAATGAAATTGAAGATGTAATTAAAAACCTCCCAACAAAGAAAAGCCCAGGCCCTGATGGATTCACTGCCGAATTCTACAAGAAATTTAGAGAAGACCTAACGCCCCTACTTCTCAAACTTTTCAATGAAATTGAAAGGGAAGCAATACTCCCAAATTCATTCCTGGAAGCAAGCATTACCCTGATACCAAAACCAGAGAAGGACCCAACTAAGAAAGAGAACTACAGGCCAATCTCCCTAATGAACATAGATGCAAAAATCCTTAATAAGATACTGGCAAACAGAATCCAACAAATCATCAAGAAGATTATACACCATGACCAAGTTGGATTCATCCCAGGGATGCAGGGATGGTTCAACATACGTAAATCAATAAATGTAATACAGCATATTAACAGAACCAAAGACAAAAATCACATGATCATCTCAATAGATGCAGAAAAAGCTTTTGACAAAGTCCAGCACCTTTTCATGATAAAAACCCTACAGAAAATTGGAATAGAGGGTCTTTATCTCAATCTGGTAAAAGCTATCTATGACAAACCAACAGCCAATATTATACTAAATGGCCAAAAACTGAAAGCCTTCCCTCTAAAATCAGGAGCAAGACAAGGATGTCCACTGTCCCCACTCTTATTCAACATAGTTCTGGAAACTTTAGCCAGAGCGATTAGACAAGAGAAAGAAATAAAAGGAATAATGATTGGAAAGGAAGAAGTTAAATTATCATTATTTGCAGATGACATGATACTCTACACAGAAGACCCCAAAAACTCCACTAAAAAACTGCTAGATTTAATAAGCAAATTCAGTAGTGTAGCTGGATACAAAGTCAATACTCAAAAGTCAATAGCCTTCCTGTACACAAATAACAAACTTACTGAAAGAGAAATTAGGGAAACAATACCTTTCACAATAACATCCAAAAAAATGAAATACCTAGGAATCAACCTCACGAAGGATGTAAAAGACCTCTATACTGAAAACTACAGTACTCTGAAAAAGGAGATTGAAGAGGATATCAGAAAATGGAAAGATATCCCTTGCTCCTGGATAGGAAGAACCAATATAGTGAAAATGGCCATACTTCCAAAATTGTTATACAGATTTAATGCAATTCCAATCAAAATTCCAACAGCATATCTCACAGAATTAGAGAAAACAATCCTAAAATTCATTTGGAATCAGAAGAGACCTAGAATAGCAAAGGCAATTCTGGGCAACAAAGGCAAGGCAGGGGGCATCACAATCCCCGACTTGAAATTATACTATAAAGCTACTGTGATAAAAACAGTGTGGTACTGGCAAAAAAACAGACCTGAAGATCAATGGAACAGATTAGAAGATGCTGAAACAACCCCAGACATACTAAGCCACCTTATCTTTGACAAAGGTGCCAAACACATTCGCTGGAAGAAAGATAGCCTCTTTAATAAATGGTGCTGGAAAAACTGGCTCTACACATGCCAAAGATTAAAACTAGATCCATATCTTTCACCATGCACTAAACTAAATTCAAAATGGATCAGAGATCTAAATATTAAAACAGAAACATTAAATCTGCTGGAAGGTAGGATAGGTAAAACCCTTGGAGACATTGGTGTAGGCAAAGACTTTATGAATAAAAACTCAACCGCACGGGAACTATCCCAAAGAATCAATAACTGGGATCTCATCTTATTAAAAAGCTTTTGCACAGCAAGAGAAACCACCAACAGAGTGAAGAGACAACCCACAATGTGGGAAAAAATGTTTGCCAGCTGTTCCTCAGACAAAGGATTACTATCGAGAACATATAAAGAACTCAAAAAAATCAGACCTCCCAAATTTAAAGACCCACTCCAAAAATGGGCATCTGAGATGAATACACATTTCTCAGATGAAGAAATACTAATGGCAAACAAATATACAAAAAAATGTGCAACATCACTAGTCATTCGAGAGATGCAAATTAAAACAACACTGAGATACCATCTCACCCCAGAAAGAATGGCTACTATTAAGAAATCAACTAATAACAAATGCTGGAGGGGCTGTGGGGAAAAAGGAACCCTTCTTCACTGTTGGTGGGAGTGTCGACTGGTACAGCCACTGTGGAAGTCAGTGTGGAGATTCCTCAGAAAACTAGGGTTGGAGGTCCCATTTGACCCAGCTATTCCCCTTCTGGGCATCTTCCCAGAAGAATTAAAAACATCGTACCACAGCGATATATGTGCACCCATGTTTATAGCAGCACAATTTGTAATAGCCAGATCTTGGAAACAACCCAAATGCCCATCAACTGAGGAATGGATAAGAAAGATGTGGTATTTTTATACAATGGAGTACTATTCAGCCATAAAGAAGGATAAACTGGAGACTTTTATAGGTAAATGGATGCAACTCGAGAAAATACTCATAAGTGAAATAAACCAGAAGCACATGTGTAAGCATTGTATTATCTCTCTAGTATGAGAAACTGAAAGAGTAAATAAGATCCAAAATGTACAATAGACATGGTGAATCAAAAAGAAACTGGTCAAAAGGAAAGAGAGACTGGAATAGGGAAAAGAAAGAAGGGAAAGGGAAAAAAAATTGTATATATATATATATATATATATATATATTTATATATGATGGTTAAGATAGATACACTACCATTTTTACTTAGTTCATTGAAGAGTAAGGTTTGTGCCAATAATGTTTGGACAATTGAATGCTAATGTCTGGTGTCCTGAATAACTAACTTAAAGATAGTAATACGTAATGTATTAACCATTGTTACCCTCCAAAAAAAAAAAAAAAAAGAAACCCAAAGAATAGATAATTTAAAGAGCAAAATAAAAGAAAGATAGTAGTAAATGGGGAGACAGACTTTGTAGATGGAATGGGAATCTGGAGTTGGGGGGAGAAAGGTGGGAGGAGAGGGAAAGAGGAAATAATAGGGATCAAAATGTCATTTATCTGCTGGTGAGATGGCTCAGCAGCATAAGCGCCTGCCTGGCAAGCACGAGGTCCCGAGTTCAACTCCCAGAATCCACATATGAAAAAAGGGGCCGGCAATACTGCTCAGCGGCACGGGCGCCTGCTGGTACGCGAGGTCCTGAGTTTGACCCCTGGTACCCACAAAAAAAAATTGAATTCCTGTTTATTAGTAAAATTTTCTTTTTTTTTCCTTTTTTTTTTTTTTGGTGGGTACCGGGGGTAGACCTCAGGACCTCACATGCCAACAGGCACCCGTGCCTCTGAGCGATATCACCGGCCCCTTTTTCATATGTGGGTTCCGGGAGTTGAACTTGGGCCCTCATGCTTGCCAGGCAGGCACTTACACCGCTGAGCCATCTCACCGGCCCAGGAATTCAAATTTTAATGAGATAATAACTTATTATCTTGGTAAAAATTAGCAAGTCTGACAACTTATTGATGAATGAGTAGGAACATCTTGACATACTTTGCTGGTTATATGCAAATTATTACAATGAAGTAATTTAGAAATTCATAGTACAATTTTCTAAGTTTTTTATTCCATCTGATATTGTTTATATGTAAATGGGATTAAAATCTATTCCACTGAGCATTAAGAGACAAATACAAAGATATGCATCAAAGCATTAGTCATAATAACAAATATAAAAATTGAAGTAATCTAATTTTACATCTATAGAAAATGAAATTATAAAGTAACATTTATATAATTTAACACTATACCAGGGTAAAAATAAGTAGATCTATATGACTCAACATGAATGGCTGAAAAACATTAATTTTGAGGAAAATCTACACTACAATCAATTAGGTACATAAACTATTGATGCAAATGTACTAACAATAAAACTGCTATTATTGACAGAGTATTTTTACCTGTGTAAAAATTATTTAAAATATATGTGAAAACAATGCGTGCTAAACTTAGAATTAGTATGTAGTCTATAGGAAAAGGAAAGTAAAAAAGATGGATCTTAAAACACATTACTACTTTTCAGAAAAAAAAAGGTCTGTAGACTATTAAATTACGTTAAATTTCTTATATATACATACTTGTATGTCATATTCATTTTTGCAAAATTGTTAAATTTTTGTAAAGGTATTATTTAAAATATTTCTTATGTGACACCAAAAGTACAAGCAGTATAAAAGATAATTTTCAATTGATCAAAATTAAAATCGATTCCCAGTACCAAAAAAAAAATTAAAATTGAAAATTGTGTCTTTCAAATGACACACCAAAAAAATAAAAAATAAACTTACATAATAGGAGACAACATTTGTAAATCATAAATCTAATACAGCTTAGCATCTGGAATAAAGAATCTTACCACTTGACAGTATAAAGAACCATTTTAAAGAGGGGTACAGTCATCATATTCTCAACATTAAAATTAATTACCAGACACAGACTTCTTTACAGGTAGCCCTATTATTTGGAGCATCTGTCAGAGCAAGTGCATTTTTTCTTTTTTGAGACAAGGTCTTCCTAAGTTACTCAGTTGCTAAGGGTGGGCTCCAATTTGTGATCCTCCTACCTCAGCCTCCCAGAGTGCTGGAATTACAGGCATGTGCGCCCCTGCCCAACTAGGAGATGACTGGACTGGATGCACAGTACCCTTCAGAGTCATGGCCTACTACTATAGACATGACCTATAGACATACAGGTCGTGACCTATAGATACCCCAGTAGGTTCCACTTCTTAAAAAGTTTACTAAAAGAAAAGTGCAGCTCATTGCAAGAATTCATTTAATTTTACATGAACACACTCTGAGGCTGAAGCAAATCTGACTGGTTTTCAATGTGAAAATGAAATATAAAAACTGTTCTTGGGGTTATTTCTAAACAGAAATTGTATCCAATTCTAATGTAAATGAAATGTATATGATAACCAGTATTTAATAATTAATTTCATGTGGTAAATATCAAAGCACAGAACAACACAATGAGGAACGTCACACTCCACCACTCCACACACGAATATAGCATTTCTCTCTAGCTCTTCTTGCCATCCTTGTCACTATGTGAGCAGCAAGCTTTTCAGGGACTGGTTGGATTGTTTCCCTGGTGTTGGTAATTTGTTCTTGGTGAAATGTCTTCCAGACAGGCCAAGTGGTGAGAAACCATCAAAGCACAGATAACCTCAAGGACACCACAGCCCTGACTTGTCACGCTTTTCCAACATTCTTTCCACCAACTTCAGTCTGGAGTTTACATGGCTAATCGTGTGTGCTCAGGATTTTCATTCTTAAACAGGAAGTAGGAGTTCAGCACTGTAGTGTTTAGAAGGTGGCAAAAGAATTTCTTAAAACCCAGTGTCTTTTGTGCTCTACTGGCTAAGAAATGAGCATCTGATCAGCCAGCTCCCCTGGTTCTGGCTTCTTAGTTTTCTCTGCATTTCTGTCCTCTGCTTCAGTCATTGTGAAATGTTGAAACACTGTCACCACGTCAGATCATTTCAGTGCCATGTTTACCACAGAATCTGACTACAGTCATTCCCTTTGCAATACTTTTTCCAATTCATTTGGCATCATTTCTGTTCAAATAATCTGTCCCAAATGCATCAGTTCTGTGTTCACATAATTCTATGAAAAGCATGGGAGATGTATAAAAGTTATTGAGGAAGACACATTATCCTTGGCCAAAAAGATCATTGACCAATGTAAAAAAAATGGCTGACAATTTCAGACCATCAGCCGAATCTTTCAAATTTATGCAATGTCCTATGTGAATAAGTGCATTCTACAGACTGACTTTCATAAATCTTGCTCATTTCTTCTGGATACACTGCTTCATAGCTATCCACCCTCTAAATAACATTAGTGATTCATTGACTGCAATGTTTCTGTTAGATTATATAATGTTGAAAATTTATTTAGAAGAAGGTCAAATACAAGTTTGATCTTCTGCAACAAAGTTAGAACATTTGTTTGACTGGTAGATATAGAATTATTGGCAAAAATGGAGGCACTGAAGCAAAAATCAAAATCTTTCACCAGTCATAATTGTCTGAGATAAGGTATATCCAAAACAGTTATGTTGACCACAACTGCAATTCAGGTTTCTGCACAGTACCTTACAGTAACATTACCAAAAGTAAATAACTAACTAAATAAACAAATTTATCACTCTCATTCATCCATTTGTGAAAATCTTTTCAAACCAGTAGCTTCAATGCCAACAAAGCCACTCCAGCGTTCATTTCACTGAAAATTTTTAAAATTAATTTCTCAGTAAAGAATGGTTCAAAATACTACAGTGGGTGAGTGGTATCACTGACATCAATGTTCCTGCCTCGTGTGCCTGTAAAGTCATAACTTTGAGGTGCAATTACATGAATTGACCATCTCATAGCACACTTCAAGTCAGCTAATGTAGGTCTACTGCCATCTGATTCTGAATACGATGGAGGCCTGATGTATCATCTTCTGAAGCACTATCTGAAAATTTATTGGAATTATCTATTCCAGAAAAATTGGATTCATCAAATAAATCTTCAGCTAACAATTGTTTGAGAATGATATTGGCAGCACATGTCAGAATGCTACATTTTCTAGGATTTGATGTTTACAGCAATCAAGAACTATATTTTGTAGATGGAAATACCATTACTAAGGACAGAATACTACAAATAGAGTGATGTCTTTTGTTTCTAAACACCTTCGATATGCTACAGTGATGTGAACATAATAATAACAGCTAAATATAACATGAAAAATTTGGTGGGTAAGGTTAGGACTGAAACCCATGAGTCAGCTGGGGTAAATGTTGCAGCCTTGTTATGGCTAGTATCTAGATGTCCCCCGCAAAGCCTCATGTGTGCATAGGTAGGGCTTTTCAGGCTGGCTGGATCTAGGGTGTGTCATACTGGGATTAAGGGTCTGTGGTATTAAATTAGTCCTCCAATTGGAATTAACATATTTCTGTGTGTGGATAATGGAAGCCCCACCCTAGGAATGGGTGGCACCAATCAATAGGCTTATAGCCTGGATGGAATATAAAGGGAGAGAAAGAATGCAGGCTTGCTGCTGCTGCTGTTTGCCGCTTTGCTGCCTTCTACCTGCCATGCCATGAACTGTTTCTTCTCAGTAATGCCCCTCTCCCACGCCACCCTGCCTTGGAGCCAGCCAACTATGGACTGAAACCCTTACAAAGTGTGAGCTGAAATAAACGTTTCCTCTTTTAATTTTGGGTATCTGGTAATTTGTCTCGGCAATGAAACAAAGTAACTAAGACAAACCCCAAGTGCCACCAGAGAGTATCTGGGGGACAAACAGGAAATGGGTTAAAGGTCCACAGCACTTCCCAACACTACCACCCAAGGAACCAACCCTATTCAACACGGGGCTTTAATGGACATTCAGCATCCATACTGTAGGGGCAAAGTGGTTGAATAGGTATTCCTCCAGAGAAGATATATAAATGGAATATAATTTATAAGCTTACAATATATATGCAGAAAAGATATACAAATTAGAATACAATTTAGTTCTCAAATTTTAGTGTAGTTACTATAGTGCCCATCAATTTCACCCTGAGGTACATAAAGAAAATTAAAATGTGTGTTCTTCAAAACTCATACATAAATATTCACAACTGCATTATTTATAATAGCCAAAAGTAGAAAGAACACAAAAGTCCATTAATTAATAGATAAAATAAAATATTTTATATCTACATAATGGAATATGATTAGGCAATAAATATAGATTGACATGGGTACATGCTACAAAGGTACTATGCTAAATGGAAGAAGGCAAACACCGAAATCTTTGTGTCAATGATTCTCAAGACAGCATTCGGGCTTGATGATTCATCAGAAGATCTCACAGGAACTAGACATTGTCATGCTCATAGATATGGCTTATTATGGCAAGAAGATAGGGTTTTATATCAACAACAACAGAAAAGGTCCTTGGAGCAAACACTGGGAGAAACTGGGTGTCAACCTAAACTTTGCTCTGCTGGTGAAGTTACACATCATGTGTTTAGTGACCGAGTGATCTGAGCTGGAGAAGTTGTGTTTGACATGCCTCTTCTGGATACACCCTATCTCAGACAAACTATGACTGCTGAAAGAGTTTTACTTTTGCTTCAGTGCCTGCATTTTGTCAACAATTCTTTGGTCAATCAAAGGCCCACATTTTGTTCCAGGTCAAATCTGTGTTTGATCCCATTCTAAATAAGTGTTCAACTGTGTATACTCCAGCTGTGTATACTCACAACAAAAGTGTGTACAAGTTACCAAGCCCAGAAGCTAATGTATTGGTTTTTTTTTTTTTTTTTTTTTTTTTTTGTGGGTACCGGGGGGACGACCTCAGGACCTCGCGCGCCAACAGGCACCCGTGCCGCTGAGCGATATCACCGGCCCCTTTTTCGTATGTGGGATCCGGGAGTCGAACTCGGGCCTTCGCGCTTGCAAGGCAGGCGCTTAAGCCGCTGAGCCGTCTCACCGGCCCCATGTATTGGGTTTTTACTGGGGGTTAGCTACTAGAGAGGCTTCACTCTCAAAGCAAAAAAAAAAAAAAAAAAAAAGGTATTCATCAAAAATCACATTGTTAGCATAAATTTTTTGGTCAAACTGATTCATGGGCCAAAACCTCAGGCACACAAAAGCACTCTTATCAGGTTGAACATTCCAAGGGCTCATATTTATTTCCGAGAGCTGGGCAAGTACTTTTACCTATGTAGTAAATTTCTTGAGAATATACAGAGTTTAAGTCACTTAAGCTTGATTGAGTAAACTTTTCCCATAAAACCACATACTATATGATTGGATTTATATGAAATATCCAGAAAAATCAAAACTAGAGAAACAGAAATTAGATCAGTTATTGTCATGAGATAGGGGTTAAAGAGGTGGGAAGTAACTTCTAACGGATACAGGACACTTTTGCTGAGATTTCTTAAATTAGTGTTGATGATTGTACAACCTTGTAAATATACTAAGAACCAGTGAATCATATACTTTAAAATGTTGAATTTAATAGTTTGTAAATTATGTACATTTAAATATGCTGGTATATTTCATAATTTCATTTATAATTATTGCTGGAGAATTTATTGATCATATAAAAAGGGAAAAGGCTTTTTGGGTTTTTTGGGCAGTAATGGAGATTGGACCATGGTCTTTGCACTGAGTTACATCTATTGCAGATAGCTAAATCAGGTAGAGATTGATAGGCCCAAAACGGAGTCCGAACAGAGATGAGGCAAACCAGGCCTATGGTCAAGGACTGAGATGATAGAAAGTAGGCCCTGAGATAGAGACACCTGGCTCCTCACAGATAAACAACAGTCCAAAGCTGTATTGTAACTAGCAAAGTCTGGCCCAGTAAGCCTGAACAATGTAACAAACACAAAGAAATAAGAACACAAACACGTAGACTGTTGACCAGAACTATGACCCTCACACCTACCCTTTCCAGAAATGCCTTTGTTCTTCTCTGTACTACACACCCTTGCTGTGTACCGTGTTTTCCTATTCAATCAATATTAATTAAGTGACTGTACTTGTAATCCTATAGGTGGATGATAGTTTGACCGAAAGTAACCTGTGACGTCGTTTTGCTGTATGAAATCCCCCTAGACAAAGAGCCTCAACACAACCCACTTTCAGGACCCTCCTGTCTCTGAGGAGCTTTCTCTTAATAAAACTTTCCTGCTCTTCACCTCCTTTGTCCTTGAGTCCATTCTTCTGCGTCATGAGACATAAGCACAGCATATCTAACAGGTTGGGAATTACTTCCTTGTAATAGATCCTCACCCCTTTAAAATTCTTTTACATTTACTTATTATTTTCATATTTATATTTTATATTATTTCGAGACAGGTTCTTGCTAAGTCACTAGGTTGCCCAAGCTGGGCTCAAAGTTGTAAGCTTCCTGTCTCGACCTCCCAGAGTGCTAGAGAAAAGGCATAATCTTTATGAGGCTATCTTAATAGTTCACGTAAATTATTAAAATCAGTTGAGATAGTGTGGTACAAAGAATATATAACATCCCATTTGAGCAAAACCTCGACTAATGAACTAGCCCTTTATATTGCTGTGAAAAGTTTATTTAAGAATCAATGAAGGGGGCCGGTGAGATGGCTCAGTGGCTTAAGCGCCTGCCCAGCAAGCGCGAGGGCCCGAGTTCGACTCCCGGATCCCACATACGAAAAAAAAAGGGGCCGGTGATATCGCTCAGTGACACGGGCGCCTGCTGGCGTGCGAGGTCCTGAGGTCGTCCCCCCGGTACCCACAAAAAAAAAAAAAAAAAAAAAAAAAAAAAAAAGAATCAATGAAGGGGGCCGGTGAGATGGCTCAGCGGCTTAAGCGCCTGCCTGGCAAGCGCGAGGGCCCGAGTTCGACTCCCAGAACCCACATACGAAAAAGGGGCCGGTGATATCGCTCAGCGGCATGGGCGCCTGCTGGCGCGCGAGGTCCTGAGGTCGACCCCCCGGTACCCACAAAAAAAAAAAAAAAAAAAGAATCAATGAAGGTAATTTGTTTCAAAAGTCTTAAAACATAAATATTTGATTAAAGAGAATAAATCAAATAAATTGTATCTTAGTCATATAATAACATACAAGCCAGTCATTAAATTACACATTTTAAAATACAATTGGAAAATATTTTAGGTAGAATGATAAATAAAATAACTTGAAATTAATATATGTAATAGTAAGCAAACTAATATTTATAATTTAAAAATATTAGCAAACTAATATTTATAAGTAAAAAATAATACCTAGATGGAAATAAAATAGCCTATCATTTTGTGAAGGTATTTAATTATCTGTGCTTTTATCTAGAGATAATATAACTTTCACATTCAGAAAAAACCATGGATTATAATCATTAAAGTATAAATGCAAGGAAATTGCTATTACAATGGTACCTCAGTTCATGAACTTAATTTGTTCCGTGATTTTGGAAAAGATGGCCATGAATGTTTGTGTTTGTGTGGGAAAGAGGACTACAGTGACGTTTGTCACCAAATGTAGAGTTTGCAAACAAAAACAAAACTTTGCCAAATGCTTTTGTTTGTGAACGAAATTATTTGCAAACAAAAGTGTTCCTGAACTGAGGCAATACTGTATAGAGTTCAAGAATCTAGCACATCTAGCGATGGCTTATAAGGTATGTGGTCTAGATTCTGTTATTAATCCCTGCATGCTTTAATTTCCTCACTTGGAAATAATATAAAAATACCTGACTTGAATAGCTTTGGTATGAAAAGCATAACATACATAGCTTGCAAAGAATAAGTGTTCAAAAAGTAGCAGATAGTAAGGAATATTTTGCAATAGCTTAAATTTTTCAAACTATCATAAATAAAAGTAAATTTTTATGTGACATTTTACATTAACCCTGAATATTTTCTCTCTAAGTAATTCTAACTCTGAAAGAATCTGCGACTGAAGATCTGGGTTAGGACAAACTTTCTAAAACAACCTAAAGACTGTATTTTGTCTTACATGCAAATAAAAATTAATGGACATTTATAACATGAAAATAATCTGATCACGTGTAGGAAGATACAGTGCATCTTTTGGCAGAATGAAAAGAGACTAAAAAATGCAGAAATTAGAGATGGGATGATCACATAAGAACTCAAATTGTCTAATTCATGGATTAGATTACATGTTATAAATTTTGAGCTAGACTTTCCTCCTCATTTATTCCCTTTCAGTTTTCATGGCTGCAGATTGGAATATAATTTTCTTCATTCACTTGTGAAATAGAAACCCTCAGATGGAAAAGAGGTATGAGTTTTTTTAAGTGCATGGGTAGAGAAGGGTGCAATGACGAATGATGTGATAATGATACATGTGCATAGCATATCGTGGTTTACAAACTGTTGTCACAAACATCACCTTACTCCTGATCCCTCATTCATCTCACATGGTAGGTGAAAATCAGAACTGTGTCCACATTTTACAAATGCTTAATCTCAGATTTAGAAATTTTAAATGATTTAATCAAAATTATTCCACTAGCTAGTCTAAGACTTAATATATTCTGATACTGTATCTAGTGCAGCTATACTACAGGCAAAACACCTATACTCACAAATAAATCATTGTCAGCTACTGGTGATGGAAGGGGAACACCCTTTATCTTACAGCCATTCCCTTCTTTAAATTGTCACATTATACATCAATTGCCTGTATTGATTAAACTTTTAAAAATTACTTCTGTTTTTTCATCATCCATAAGAAAAAATTCAAACTGTCAAAATACAGATCACTTGTGAAGTACCAGTTATTCCTTTAAGTCCATAAATAATCAAATGATAAATGTCGAATTACTTTTCTACTTCTTACTCTAAACTTCCTACACTAAGTGACTGCGACATCTTAATGGAGTTAAGTAGCATCATGAATAATTCTCAAGTGTATTAAGGAAACCTGTACTCCTTTATACTACTTCCAGTATTTTTCTCTGTAGAACTTCTCTTAATCTTTGAAATTACACATTTCTGAACAAAAAACCTCAAATTATCAACCTAATTCTATACTTCTACATTTCTCACTGAATATTTATTCTAAAACACTGGCAACAAAGAACATTAAGTTGGAAAATATGTACTATTTTGAAACCTTTCTACCCATGTAGTCATAATAATAGAACAGCTGACCTAATTTTCCTTGAACTTTTGCTCCTCTCTGACAGACAAGCATATACATAGGTCTGTTTTTACTTTATTTGGCCATCTCAAATGTCTCAGTGGGATCCTTATTAAGAACAAGTTCTGGGGCCGGTGAGATGGCTCAGCGGTGTAAGCGCCTGCCTTGCAAGCGGGAGGGCCCAAGTTCGACTCCCGGAACCCACATACGAAAAAGGGGCCGGTGATATCGCTCAGCGGCACGGGTGCCTGTTGGTGCACGAGGTCCTGAGGTCGACCCCCCGGTACCCACAAAAAAAAAAAAAGAACAAGTTCTACCAGTGGGTATTTATTGAGGAATAGCTAATATTTAGTGTACAAAAGCATTGAATATGGAAAAAGTTTAAAGTATTAATCATAAAGTTGGTTATCTCTTTTCTTTGCAATGAATAATATGCTCCTAATAATAGGAGCAAGATTGCTTGAACAGTATTTTCACCCTGCTGCAGTTGAATACAGTTTTCTCTTTTTAAAATTCTTATTGTTTGATAATATTAAAATATACTTGTCAAAACAAGTAAAAAAAATACAGAATAGAGAATTCTAAAAGCAAAGTTAATTATTTTACCTCCCTTTACTCCATTACCATGTAAACAAAACATGAAAGAGGGTTCACCAGCAGACTGCATAATAAAAAATATTTGAGAAAAGATCTTAAAATTTAAGGAAAATGCTAAAAGATGAAAATTTAATTCTACTCATGGACATGAGAATTGGGACACATATTACAATGGTAACCATAAGATGCTTTCTCTTTATTATTTTATTTCATTAAAAATAAATGAGGGCCAGTGATATAGCTCAGCAGCATAAGCACTTGCCTGGCAAGCGTGTGGTCCTGAGTTTGACTCCTGGTACCCGCATATAAAAATAAATAAATAAAAAATAAAATAAATGATTAATTAGAATTTATCAAATTAAAGACCTGTTTGCATTAAAAGATTATCAAGAATGTGAAAAGATGACCAAATAATGGGAGAAAATGCTTATACATCACATTTTTTTAAGGTTCCAGAATGCTTAAAAAACTACTGTTCATCAGTAAAGAATAAAGAAAAAAAAATTAGGCCTGAGCACAGAATTTGAATAGATACTTGTCCAAAGAAGATATACAACTGGTCAGTAAACAGATGACAAATGCTCTGTATAGTCATTCGGGAAGTGCAAATTAAAGCCACAATGATATACAACTTTACACTCACGTCACTTCACACTAGGATGACTGTAATTAAAAAGTGGAAAACAAGTGTTGGTGATGATTGGAGAAATTAAAGGCTTCACGTATTTCTGTTATGAGTAAAATGGTATGATACTACAGAAACCTGTTCGTCAGTTTCTCAAAATGTTAAACAGAGTTTAACATATAACCTGGGAATTCCGCTTCTAGACATGCACCTACAAGAACTGAAATCTCATGAATGCAAAAAGCTTTTACATAAAGGTATATAACAGCGTTATTTATAATATCCAAAATGTTATAACAACATAAATTTTCATAAACTGATGCATTGGTTTTAAAAATTGATTTAACTACACCATGAAATATTATTTGTCCATAAAAAGAATGAAAATTAGAAACAACATAAATTTTCATCAAAATGGAATAGATAAGTTACCTATGGGATTATTCAGACAATACAATTCTATTTGAAAGGATTGGAGTTTATATATGCTGCAATATGGATGAACCTTGGAAATACGTATTATGCTAAGTAAAAGAAACCAAATACAAAATGCTGTGTATTATGATTCCATTAACACAAAATGTACAAAATACCCAAATCTATAGAGATTAAAAGATTAGTGGTCTCCAGGAGATAGTTGGAGGACTTGGAAGACACTGTGTAATACCTCGCTAGGTGTTAACATGACTGGATTAAGGAATACCTAGAGAACTGGTAAAACATTATTTCAGGTATATCTGAGAGAGAGGGTTTCCAGAGGAGACTGGCATGCAAACTGCTGAATGGAGTAGGGAACATCTCTCCTCCATGTGGACAGGAACCATCCAAGTATCTGGGGCCCAGATAGAACAAAAAGGCAGAGAAAAGATTTCCTTTTACTCTCTAGTTGCTGAGACATACTCTCCTCCTCCTGTCCTTGGGCATCACAGTTCCGGAATCTCCAGCCCTGGAATCCGAGGACTTAACACCAGTGCCCTCCCAGCCTGCGGTTCTCAGGCTTTTGGCTTCAGACTGAGAGTTACTCCGTGAACTTCCCTGGTTCTAAGGTTTTAGACTTAGACTAAGCCCTGTTACCCACATCCCTGGGTCTCCAAATGCAACTGTCTACGGTGGGACTTCTTAGATTCCATAATTCTGAGACAATTTTCCTAGTAAACCATCTCCTTTATGTCTCTATTTCTATCTCTGTCTCTATCATCTCTGTCTCTATCTATCTATCTATCTGTCCATCTATCTATCTATCTATCTATCTATCTATCTATCTATCTATCTATCTATTTATCTATCTATCATCTATCTATCTATCTCACCTATTGGTTCTGTCCCCCTGGAAAACTCTGACTAATACAGGCTGCAACAGATGTAGGATTTTCCTTGGGTGATGGAAATATTATGGAATTAAAATGCTGATGGTTGCACAACATTGTGAACATAATAAAAACCACTGAATTGTACGCTTTAAAATGGCCTTCATGTTGTGTAGAGGGAGCAACCTGGGAAAGTGACTGTAGTAGCCTTGTGACCACACAGCATAGGATTGGACAGATCTGAGAGGCAGAGAGAAAGGTGACAGGCCTGAGACAGCAGCTTTACACAAGGACTGAGGTGTTCCAGCCAGGGTGGACCGGCTAACCACCAGATGTGGGATTGACTCTTTTTGGACTCTTTCAGTTTGGTACTTAAAAGGATTATTCATTTCCAACTTCATTTCCAATTTCCTGACTGGTGTTGAATCTGAGCAACTTCTCATGTATCCATTATTTGTATTTACTTGTTTATGAATTGCTCATCCATATCCTTTGCCTTAGTTTCTATGGAATGTATCATTTTCCTACATATGTATGAGAGTATTTCACACACATTAGGAATTAGGCCTAGATCCATCATATATAGTACACATTCTTTTTTTTTTTTTTTTTGTGGGTACCAGGGGGACGACCTCAGGACCTCGCGCACCAACAGGCACCCGTGCCACTGAGCGATATCACCGGCCCCTTTTTTGTATGTGGGATCCGGGAGTCGAACTCGGGCCCTCGCGCTTGCAAGGCAGGCGCTTACGCCGCTGAGCCATCTCACCGGCCCTAGTACACATTCTTATAATTGTTTTAATTGGCTTTTTCAAAGGTAATTTCTGCCATAAAATTTTACATTTTTATTATTAAAATACATCTATCTTTTCCTTTAAAGATTTTAATTTTTCTGGTCTTGGTTAAAAAGTATTCTGTATGTGCAAAGATTTCCTTACATGATTTTTCTTATTTTATGCCTACATTTAAGTCATTATTTCATGTGGGCTTCGTATAGTATGTGTCTCAGGGGCTCAACTTCATATTTTTCTAGGTAGATAAATAATTGTGTCAACATTGTTTTAAAAGCAAACCTTGTATTTCCCACTGAATCAAAATAGCATAATAGCCATATAATACATTCTTATGTAAATTGAGTTCTGAATTTTCTGTTCTGCAAAATTATGTTGTTTGTCTAATTCTATGCCAGTATTGTGCTGACCTGGTAGGATTCTAATAGAACATATTAGATGTTTATGTTGATTATGAGGAAACAAATAGTATAAGGAAATTAAAAACCCCCATGTAGAACACAGTATGTCATTTCTTTGGTTCAGAATTTGTTTCAGCTATTTCATTGAGATATTGCTAAATTTTCATGCAGATTTATGATTTTCTTTTGGATTTTTTTATGATTTTTTTGTTTCAAATGGAATATTTTTGTCTCAATTTTCAGATATTTATTACTAGTACTGAGAAAAGAACTGATTGATTTTATATAATTAATTAGTATAGAGTGCTCCACCTAATGCCCTTGTGCATTCTATCAGTTATTTTTACTACAGTATCTCAGATCTATAGTTACATTAACTCACAAAATGTCTACCTCTTCTTTTCAAATATTTGTACTAGTAATTTCATTTCCCTGCCTTACCTCTAAATTATGCGATATTCAAATATATTATTTTAAATGTAAACTGTTGTACGTTAATGAGTTTCTTTGTGTTTTATTGAACTAATGGAAGCAGTGAGATTTAAGAAGTGAAATCTTAGCCAAAACAACTTTCATCATTAAAATTACTATAAAGTAAAAACATTTTTTGAATTGATTTTTGCCTTGTATTAATATGTGTTTAAGATGCTCTTTAAAAACATTTATATTTCTTTTATAAACTCAGCCTACAAAACAGCTGGAATGTGAAATGGAGATAAAATTATTTGAGAAATCAGTTTTTAGGGAAAAAGAAACCACTGCAATGGTTAATCCTGACCAGATGAATAGAGGCCTAGGAGATTAGTAAAGCATATTTTTAGGTCTGTCTAGGGGTAGCATGAGGATGTTTCAGAGAGGATAGGCACGCAGGTCAGAAAACCAAGGGGAGACATGCTCTGAATGTGAGCATCACTGTCAATATGCTGGGGGCACAGATGGAAAGGAGCAGAAGAAGGAGAGAGCCAGGCTTTCCCTCTCTCTGCTTCCTGGCTGCTATGAGTGGAGCAGCTTTCCTAGGCCGTACCCTTCAGTCATGATATTTTTGACTCACCTCAGGCCTAAAAGCAATGGAGCTGGCTGAGCCCAGGTGGAATCCTCTGAAACTGAGCCACAATAAACTTCCTCTTTTAAATTACTTTTTTCAGGTATTTTGTCACAGTGACAGAAAGCTAACAGAACCACATGGCCTATATGTTTTATAAACTATCAAATTGTATGTTTAAAGGGCAGACTTTTACCCCTTTGACTTTTATGCCTTTTACCCCTTTTACCCCTATTACACTCTATAAAATCTTCATAAAATATACATTTTAATTGTTGACAAATGGCAATATATTAGTATACTGTATTGTATTTATTAAAAGGATGTACCAAATTTTCCATTATAAACACTGTATTTCCACCATTTCAGGAAGGAATTTCAATTTTACTACATGAAGAGAAGGTGTGATGATAGTTAATTAAGTTGCACAAAAATCTAATTTTTGTTACAAGTTCATGCACTGAAGTATGTACTGAAAAATCATAAAGGCACTGTGGTATTTCTTTCAGAATTATCTCACAACAGATTGACAAGAGACTAAATATGTAAAGCATAGTTCACAAAAATGTAGCCAATATTAGCATAAAATTTAAATTGAATTTATAGTGTACTGGAGGCTTTTGTTTCTATTCCAATAAAATACAATAGCACTATAAATAATGTTATTATTTTAAAATAAAATTTACAGTTCATCAATGTGTAACTTAAAGGTAAGTGGAGTCCATATTAAAACTTGATGGCAGGATTGGGGAAAAATTAATATCATACTTGGAAGAAGCTGCTATGTATTACTTGCTCCACTGGTCTGAGCAATACTTAATTCTCTGGTGAAAATAATGCAGCACTGTTTTTTAAAGATAGTTTAATTTAACATAACTACACTTCTAATTCAATCTGTGACCCAAACCAAATTCAGTGATGTACGAAAACCATGGAGTGACATAAAGTAGGAAATCACCAGAGCAGATCAAATGTCTGTTTACAGAAATAATTACCACCTACTCAGAAGAAAACTTCAGCTCTTGTGTTTCTAATGTATGTCAAAAAACAAAACAAAAAACAAAAATTTCCCCCCAAATATGGATGTCATAAAGCTTGATATATCATCTACTGAGAAAAGATGGAAGGGTAAATTAGTTTTATCAATTTTAAATTCCTTAAGTGATTAAACCAAAACATTACAATGCTAAGAAAGGCAATTTTCCTTTACTTCATGTCTAACACTGTCCCTGGATCTGGAAGAGTGCAGAAGGGGAAAGACAGACTACAGTTGTAGACTCTTTATGATTCATCATGCTCTTTTAAAATCAATATCACTAGCACACTGAGGCTAAACTGTTTGAATGGAGTTTACCAAAGTCAAACAATTGTAAAATTAGTAGGTTGAATGGATGTAATCAGTTTACAATCTCAAAAGCTTCCATTTCTGGGGATCACCTGAAGAAGAGTGTTTTAGTGATAACTATCCAAAGTACCTCTGAAAATGAGTGACATTAACAAAAGAATGGCTAGGAAAAAAATCAAGTTTCAGCTAATTATCATGACCCTTGGGAGCTCAATGCTTGCTTTTATGGGTTGGCAGATATGTGATTCAAAGGCAAGTCAGAATGGAAAGACTTAGGGCAAAGCATCTTTTGAGAGTCTTAAACTATTATCCATAAATCTATCTCTCATTTTTTATTTACTTATTAATCAATACACATTCATTGGAAACATGACATTAATATGGGAAACAGTATTTTGGAACATAAAAGAAATATTAATTACCTCTCTTTCCAAGAAATTTAGAGAAATCCTAGGTATAGAAAAATAATGTTTCAGGTTACTGGTCTTCTAAGTTAATTATGTCTTCAGATATCTAGAAAGTTTTATTTAACTGAATAGTACATCCGGAAAGCTTAAGTTAGATACAATAGGTTGAAATAATGAAAGTTTACATAAATTGATTGTTCAGATTCAGCAGGTGTTTGAACCTCCATAGTTTCATCTCAGTAACTTCCTTATATTTTGGTATAGATGTGGTATGTAAACTACTCACAGTGATTCATCTTATTGAAATAATGTTCTAAGTAAGCTCAGTTGTGACTTATTTTCTGATGTGCTATCCTATAATTGCCCACCTACACATCCTCTTTATCCTCCTACTCTGTCTCTTCACCACCATAAATTTCTTTCCATTCTTCTTTTTTAAAGGGTAAATTAAAGGAATTCCTCAGTATGAAATACAGCATATAAGCAATGTAATAAATGAGTTATGTTGCAAACTGAAGAGAACAAAGGATAAGGCATTAGAAACATTTTTTAACCCACTGGAAAATTTTGGTGGTTATTAGCAAGAATTAACATCATCCTAATTCCTTAGGGGGTAGGTAACATCTCTTCCTTAGCTTTGCCTAATGTTGTTTTTATAATAAGATTGAGGCTGACTTAATTGTTTTCTTGTTTTTTTTGTTTTTTTTGTTTTTTGCTTCAATACATTTTTGGGTTATTTTAGTGAATAATTGAGATATTTTTCTTGCCCTGTTTTCCGTAGTAGTTTGAATTCTATAATTTCTCAGAATAATCTAGGCTTGACATTTTCTTACCCCAAATTCCTTTCACTGTGTGTTTTCAAAAGGCATTTAGACAAAGCAGCTTCTTCCCTGGTGACCCTCTGCCAAGATAAGACTACACCTTCCAGGTGATGTTAGTCATCCTCATGTTCATTTGAGCATTAGAGTATTACGGAAGTGCTTCTCATACTTAAATATGCTTACAAAGTACTAGGCTATCTTGGTAAAATGCAAATTCTGATTAGTAGATCTGGTGTGGCCTGAGATGCTATACTTAAGATACTCCATGTACACCACACTTTGAGTAGCTAGGTATGATAGCATTTACTGCACTGTGCTATGATATTTTGTTTGCATGAGTTTTCTCTAATAAACTATTGTGCTTGGAATGTTGCCAATGCTCACAGAGGTTTATTAAGTGAATGAAGGTCTAAAATTTAACCTTGGGCCAGTGAGATGGCTCAGCAGCATAAGCACCTGCCTGGCAAGTGCAAGGTCCTGAGTTCGACTCCCAGTACCCACACAAATAATTTAAAAAAATAAAATAAAATAAAATTTAACCTTAAATGCTAATCAACTAGGTAGTAGCCATCAAGACTACTGCTAAATTCCCTGTGTAAAAGATCATGACTGAAAATTCAGTTTTGTGGTAATTTCTCAATAACAAATATGCCACAAGAATCTTGCTTTCAAGAAAAAAAGCACAGACAAAAGACAATAGTATACATTGTCCAGCTTTCAAATTGAGGAGGCACATCAGAATTATTTGTGAAGCATTTCTGAAATGTGGAAGTTCTGTCATTGGCATTTGAAATTGAAATTTTTGATTCATCAGCTTATTCTGCATAACAAATTGCCACAAAATTATGGCTTAAAACACCATCCACTTGTTGGCTCATAATTCTATAAATCAGAACTCAAAGAGTTCTGCTCAAGGCTTAAAAACTGAAATCCAGATAATCAGAGTTAACTCCCCTTCTGGAAACTCTGAGGAAGGATGTGCTACCAAGTTCATTTAGGTCATTTGCAAAATCTGTTCTTTGCAACTGCAGTGCTGAGGTCCCCCTTTTCCTTACTGACTGTCTTCTGGAGGCCAATCCTAGTACCTAGAGGTTATCTGCATGCTTTCCTGCAGGGAGCCCTCCACCTGTAAACCAGAAATAGAGCAAAAAATAATTTTTGTGCTTCAAATTTCTGGCTTCCTCCTTTTCTGACACCTAAGTGCAGATTCAAAGGACTCCTATAATTATATCCACTCGGACAATCTTAAGGTCAGATGATTTGGGGCTTTACATAAACAAAATCCCTTAAAAGACCCCCAAGAAGAGTGCCTGGCTAAACAAGTAGTAGAAAGTAGGTACACCAAGTCTCAGGGATTTGAGGAAGTGTTCTGCCTCACACAGCTTTCAAAGGAAAGATTCAGGATACATCTGCATCTTTCTTCCCTAGATTCCACAAAAGTAAAAATAAAGTTGTGCCACTAAGGTTGACTCCTAAGCAACACTTAAAACAGAAAAGAGTGATGTTAGTGTGCAGGTCATTTTTAAATAGTTCTGGAGATGACACTGAGAGAATAAAGATTGAATTGAGAAAACAAAGGCTACTCTCAGGGAATTCAAGAGTGCTGCAAATGAGAAAAGGCAGCCTCTCCAGGATTGTCCAGAAAGCCCACTGAGTTGACAGGTTTAGAGACTACAAAGCATGTCTGGAAAAACCAGGCTGGGTGGTCCTGCGTCATTTGCATACTTGCGACCACACAGTTTTAATGACGTAAGCATTATATTCCAATATACAGTCTAACATAACCACAGGAATAATAAAAACAGTGAAGGTTTAAAAATGTATGTTTTGAAGAATGGAACTGGAGGAGGATGTTAACGGGAATTTTATTTAACTCCTTTCTGTATTTTAGTGTTCTTTTTCCACAGAAAACTACAAAACATTGATGAAAGTAATTGAAGATGATACGTATGAATGGAGAGACATCCTTTGTTGATGAACTAGAATATTTAATGTTGTTAAAATGCCGTGCTACCCAAAGTAATCTACAGATTCAATGCAAGCCCTAGTCAATGAAATCCCTCAAAAATTCAATGTCATTCTTCACAGAAATAGAAAAATGTTTCTGGAATTTGTATGGAGCCAAAAAAGAACTTGAATACCAAAGCAATGTTGAGCAAGAACAACAAAGCAAAAGATATCATATTTCCTGATTTTAAAATATATTATACACCTAACCAAGGACAGCATGACACTGGCATAAAAAGCATAAAAAGCATATATATTAACCAATGGAGCAGGGTAGGAAACACAAAATAAATTAGCATATATATGGTCAATTGATTTTTGACAAAGGTGACAAGAATACCTAACAGGATGAGGACAGTCTTTTTTAAAAAACAGGTGTTGGAAAAACTTCATGTCAACATGAAGGAAAATGGAATTCAATGACTATCTCACCCTACATATGAGAATCAACTTAAAATCAATTAAAGATTTAAGCATAATATCTGAACCTACAATACTTCAGAAAGAGAACCTAGAGAAGGTTTCCATGACATTGATCTGAACAATGATTTTTTGGATATGACCCCAAAAGCCCGGATGGCAAAAACAAAAGCAGATAAATGGGATTTCAGCAGATTAAAAAAGTGTCTACACAGCAAGGAAATAATCAACCAACTGAGAAAATAATATGCATGGAAAGGGAGAGCATATTTACCAACTATGTATCTCAGAGGGGGTCATTATCTGAAACGTATAAGGAATTCAAGCAATGTAATAGCCAGCAAACAACTCCACTAAAATGTAGGCAAAGACCTGAATATACATTTCTCAAGAGAAGACAGATATAGTCAGCAGGTATACAGAAAAGGTGCTCAACATCACAATTAAGTCAGGGTAACTGGCATTTCCTTCTTGAAAATGTATGAGTTTTTTGTGTTTGTCATTACCTTTTGATTTGTAAGAATGCTTCTCATTCTGTATATGAATCTTTCAGTTTTACGCATTATAATTTTTTATTTTGTTGTTTCAGACTGTTTCCAATATATGTTGACATTTCACATACAGAAACCCTTAATTTTAGTGTAGTGCACTTTATTATTTCTTCTGTGATTAATGTTTTTTGACACAATAGCAGGATTTGTTTGCTTGCAAACACTAGATAATTCAGCTTAATCTGCCATAAGGAGACTGTCATCTCCTATAATGGCAGTATACTTGGGTAATAATATGCTTGTATACAGCTGTTTTCTGGAACAAATGACCACCAGGATTTACCTCTCTGTTCCGGCCCGGGAGGGTTAGCTTCATTTTGTCAGAGCATACTCCATGAGGCCATCATTATCAGCTTGCGGCTAATACTATGATCACAAAATAACTGTAGTTCCAGTCCTCATGTTCTCACACTACTACACCTATGAGACACATAGTTTCTCTTTCCCAGCTGGCATAGCAAAGACCCAACAAATCACTGCTTGTCTCTTCATCCCGGCTTGCTCTCATTGCTCCCCCTGTGGAATGATTTTTTGGTTTTTAGATGCCTTTCCTTCTTTGGTATCGTATCCTCTGTCACTTTCCCAGTCATGTGGCACCAGCTGTAATCTGCACACATGCCCATCTTGAACGTAGAACTATGGCCAAGAGAATGGGGCAGGTGATCATTTTCAACTAACTGGGGTCCATCTGAAAATAGTATCAACCATAGTGTGAAAAGCATAAGTGCTGAGAATGGGGAAATGAGAAGTAATTACAAAACCACTAATTTGAGGGTAGGTGGCCAAAAACTCAGTAAATGTTCAACCATTTACTGTTCAAGTTATTTCCAACTTCACATTTGACATTAGTACATGGTTACTACTAGATTTAAGAATAGGTAATTGATTTCAAATACTGTTCCTTCCATTTACTATGTGATAATTATTTACCCTCTCTAAGTCATAATTGCTTCATATTTAAAATAGGAATATAATACTTTTGTAAAGGTTACTGTGGATTAAAAATTCTGTGTGAAGTACTTGACATATGCATTATTTATGTAGTAACAGCAATTATTAACATTTGAGTGTTAATCATAAGTTACATGCTGCCTTTCCTCGTGGTATTTCCTATCTTATTATGGCACTAATGGTGGAATCTTTGTGAATTAGATATCAGTAAAGGGAGACGAAGCTGAGTGCAGAGGTTACACCTGGTCTCTTGCAATCTGACTTCAGAGAATCTGTTTTGTAGGTTGATGAGAAGCAGCACAGGTCCTTATTCTCAGTACAACTACGGTGCTGTTTCTAAGAAACCTCCACTCTTCTTCTTGCTACAAAATGTATATTTACACAATGTAATGAACTTTTCACTATTTCCTCATCTACAAATGGGCAATACCATCAGCTAACAGACTAAAAGTTATGTTGGATATTTAGCAGTTAACCAAAAATAATTTAACAAACATGAGTTTCTCCCACACTCCCTTCCCTTGCACTAGTCTTTCACATTCCTTTACTCTTCTTCCTAAATCAACAGTAACCAGTAAAAGCACACATCCTTTCAAGGAAACAAATGTTCTTTGGATTTCTTTAGGAAAATATATCCCCAAGAATACATCAGCTCAGGATAGTTGAGGGAGGGGGCCACAGAACTTCCCATTTGCTCTAAGAACATAGCAAAGTAGCAAGAAGCTAATATTTTAATTTATTCTGTTTTGGTTTATTTGTGGCCAGTTTTGATACTTGCTGAATTTTATGGATACCTATTTACAACACCCACACTGAGAAGGATGTATGGGGAAATTCAGAAATTAACATGCATTTATAAGTGTTTAAAGATTTTTAAACAGCCTTTTATTTATTTAAATTTGAGAATAAAGGTCAAAAAACCAAATTCCAGTGTCCATTACTACTGGTAGTCAGTAGGAAAAAATGGTATTTATTTTATCTACCAACTAGAATCCAAATTTAACAACTTTTAAAAAAATTCTGAGCACATTCTTACTGAGTACCATAGATTGGTCTACTTTGCTAAAGACTGCAAATATAATTAATAATCATGTTTTCAAAATCAATCAATACAGACACAGAAGAATATTAGCAAATAATATGTAAAAAATTGCTGACACAGTAAATTGAGGATTGGCTGGATTATTCGAAATCTCAGTGAACCCTTTTGTCACCTTGTGCCATATATATATATATTTTTTTTTTTTTTTGAGACAGGGTCTAGCTATGTATGCAGGCTGGCCTTGAATTCATTTATGTAGTCCAGGCTGGCCTCAAACTCACTGTGATCCTATTGCCTCAGCCTCCCAGTGCTGGGATTTCAGGTGTGCGCCACCACACCTGGCAAGCCAGGAGGGTTTTTAGGAAGGTCTTGAAAAGTATTCGGTATAGGATTTCAAAATCAAATTGTTTTGGATCCATTATATTTAAACATTTAGCAATCTTTACTCACCCAGGAAAACTCCAGCCAATGATTTACATCATTGAAACCCTCCCCTACCCCAAAATACTGAACTTAAAACATTTAGATAATTTAGATGAAAGTGAGTTATTCATCTTAAATTATATGAATTATTCACACCTTATTTTAAATTGCAAAATCTTGAGAGAGTTGCTTCTTGGAAGCTTGGGAGCCCAGAGAGGGACAGAAAGGTGCTCGAGTAAGAAGAAGGAAAGTGATGCTGGAGGAAAGGACCCAAGGTGTTCTCCTCTGGGAGGGATCTCAAACCAGAGGAATAGTTAAAGGGGCCTGATAACCAGAGATTTGGCCTACTTCAGCAGCACTCATGCATGGCCGTAAGTGGTCTCTGAGCAGCTGTCCATCACTTTCTCCTGGAAAAGCCACAACTGATGTAGTTTAGGAAAGTTTATCTCCTTGTGAAGCAGGCTCAATGGCCATTTGTTTGATGCATGATTCACTGGTGAACTTTGCAGATATAATTTGTCTTCAGAATACAAGGGTGTACTTGACCTTCAGTCAATCAACAAACAGTGAGTTAGTCAGAGTGGAGATGGATTGGTGATTTAGTTGCTGGAGTTGTCGACTTGGTTTCCAGTGCTAGATGGAGCAGGAGTTAGGCAATGTGGAATTGAGGGAGGGTTTTAGATGAGGAAGAAGTGACTGAATGGGAATGGGGGGAGAGATGACCTTCTCTAGCATTTTTTTTCCTTGATTAATTTTTATTTCAATTTCTGATTCACCAGCAGGAAAAATATTTCTGTCCCCTTCTGTACAACAAAAAGAGATTCTTTCAACAGGAATGTGACAGCATATTCTGGAGATGAACAAAGAATAAGATGGACTGAATTATGAAAACAATAAATGCCAGTACTGTTTAGCACTCATTACTTCACACCTATGAGTCTGTTTGTACAGAATTCTGAGATCATTAGGGGAAAATAAATAGAAATAATTAGTGTTAGATACCATGCTTTGCAGGCCACTCTGATGGCTATATATATAGAAGCAGTCTTATCCATCTTTCTGAAGAACTATTAGTTAGCTAAACTGACCAAAGAGGGGCATCTTATCTGAGAGCACAATAATTCTGCAATCACCACATCATCTTGGTGCTGTAAACAATATGGAGTGACCCTGGAGTAAAATATACTGGACTGAAGTTGCATGTTCTCTTCTTTTTCACCAAAGATGTGAAAAAGGTATTGATTTTTTTGTGTGTGTGTGGGTACCGGGGATCGACCTCAGGACCTCATGCGCCAGCAGGCGCCCATGCCGCTGAGCGATATCACCGGCCCGTTTTTCATATGTGGGTTCCGGAAGTCGAACTCGGGCCCTCGCACTTGCCAGGCAGGCGCTTATGCCACTGAGCCATCTCACTGGCCCGGTATTGATCTTTATTAAGCAACAGTTTCTGTATTGATAAATAGGAATAAGCATAGCATTCTTTTAAGGTTGCTAGGCAGGAGAAGACTAGTGTATGTCAAATTCATATCAAAGTACTAACAGCTACTACAGTAACTTGTAGCCATTGCCATGGAATCACAAGTATCTCATGAAAATACTACTCTGTGTTCTTACCCTTCCTTCTAATGACTGACTCTGTGTTCCCCTGGACCAGTGCCCTGAGCTCCTACGTCTCATGTAGAAGTGGCCAGTCAGGAGGTATCTGTGAAAACTTCATGGGCGAACTAGGGAATGAACTTGTTTTGAACCTTATAATTCAAAGGACAGGCACAGTTGAAATTGAAGAGGAATGTACTTATGCTTTTCAATATTCTATATAGGTCACCAAGTTTTGATTTTCGTTTGTTGTTACAAAGCTATCGTCCTTTATTTCAACATTTTCACACAGCATTTCAGTGTTCCAAGAATACATCAAAATGTCCTCTTCATGTACAAAAAAGTCAGCCTAATTTTTATTTATAATCTGCTGGTTGATTATTTCCTGATAATAAGATAGTAATTTGATCTTATTGTTAGATTCAGGGACTCATGTACTTGCAGGGTCAGGACTCCAGTGGTTTTCAAACTGTGATTTGTGACCCCTGAAGTTCCAAAGCTCCTCTCAGGGCATCTGGAAGGAGAAGCCAAATCAGGACTTAGGTTGCTGTGCTCCAACCAGAGCATGAAACTTCTAATGATTCGTTCTGAGTCCAAACTAACATCACACAGCTTGAAAAATAATCGGGGACCTGGCCAAGGTCCCCAACTGCCTGTAGGAGGGGTATGGTGAAGGAGAAAGAAAAAACAGAAACAAATTTAGTAATTCATAAAAGGGGGCTGGGAGGTCAGTGCCTCAGGATGGGCAGAGACAATGACAGTCTGAGCCAGCCACTGTTTATTTGGTGCACACAATAATCAGAGGGAGTATCGGATGACGGATGACTTAGAAGGCAGCAGTGACCTTAAACCGATGAGGATCTTCTGCTGATGAGGATCAGTTCTGATGACTCAGAGGGCAGCAGTGATCCTATGCTGATGTAATCCTGACCTGGAGCATCACAGCATCATGGGGCCATTAAGGCCTCCATTAAGGCCTCTGGGCCCAAGCTTCACTTTATAATTTGTTGTCCCCAACAACAAACCAACAAGCAAAGCTTGAAATTTCTCTTTTTCACATATAAAGGGCCACAATCTGGTCTACTAGCAAGTCCAATATTACACTTTTATCTTTATCTTTGTATTTAATTCAGCAAACATTTACTGAATATCTGCTTAGTGGAACATGTGGTATTCATGTCTGAGGATGGTGTAAATGTAAGGTCCCTGCCCTTGATGGGGAGACAATCCAGGAAGCATTGACTGGTAGTTATCTACTCAAAGTCCCTTCTCCCTTCTCCCTAGCTGAATCATCTCTGGTTTTTTGTAAGATAAAATAACCCTCCAGCATTTGAATCCATTTTATTATATTTTAATATTAGGCCAACCCTAATCTCAATGAATGTAGACAAATGATTAGGTAAATGTAATAAATTAGAAAGGAAATAGAATGTTTAGGAAAATATGAGATTCAAAGAAAATAAAGGCAATAAGTTTTGGGAAAAGCTTTTCAGTAGAAGTGATGTATCAACTGAATCCTGTAAAGTGAGTTTCTGTTTGCCACACAAAGACAGAATGGGAAGGAGGTATCAGGCATGAAGAACAGATATATGAAAATGTGGGAGAGGGAGAGTAGGGAGATGACCTAGTATATTCTGGGGATTTAAAGTATTTCAGTTAAAAAGCAAAAGGTGCATGGTGGGGTAAGGCGTAGAAGATCTCATAATGTATCCTATCCATCTGTAATAGAAAGCCACTAAAAAATTTACTGCCCTAAGGGAGTAACATGGTAACTCTAGGACAAATCATTCTAGATTCAAGTGTTAGATTAGAAATGGAAAATAAATTAGGAGACTTAATAACATTGACAAAAGTAACATGAAAAAATGGGAAAATTTTAAGGACTTGCTTATTTATAGATGAAATTGGCTGAAGAAGATGAATTCACTAGAAAGAGTGAAAATCAAGTTGACTTTCTGGTTCCTGGAGGAATAATTTCTCTTGGTAATACAAGAAAACCAGGAAGAACAAGTTTGCCATCTCAAAATATTGCTAAAACGTGAGTTGGATGTGCATGTGGGACCACTTATAAACGGGAATCATCAAAGGTAAGCCTCTAAGTATAAGTACCTTATTCTTTCCGTGATTTAGCTGACTTATTTCCTCTTGTTTTATCTTATTTTACAGTGTCTTTTCATTGATCTTCTTCATATGGGACAAAACATATTGTATGATTTTTCTACATCTAAATATGCTTTTATCCTTTAACACAAAGCATCTGTCCAGATTTGTCCAGTTTGCAAAGCATATGATACAACTGAGGAAAGTACACATTTCAATAATAATTAAGCCCTTTCATGTCAATAACTTTTGCTTATCTCCTTTTAGTGGAATATTGGAAAACTCAAAGAAGACTTTGCAAAGACATTGCATCAGAACCTATTACTTTGTCTAAATTTCCTACCTGATTTTGAGCTCAAACATTTTCTCTTCAATATACATTCTTTTATACCCAAGAGTAAATGTTAAGGAAATTTAGTTTAACTTGAGTCACTACAGTGAGGTTGTATTCATGAAAGAACTTACAATAGAGTATGTATTGCTACAATGAAATAATGCAAGATGACTCGGACAGATGCAAAATGAATAATAAAGAAGTTCACTAATATTAACTACATTCAAACAACTATTGTATCTACAGTTCCAGCGCTGAAGGAAAGCAGGTAATCAGGTAACAAACACAGAGGAGACATTTTGCTTTGTATAACCATTTCAGTAGCTATGCATGAATCACCTACTGGATTCTCATAAAGCTGATAATCTAATGATGACAACATATAATCACGTAGGTAAATACGTAATTACAAGTTAGAACAAATACTATGAGATAAATGTCAAGTGTATTAACAGACTAGGACAAAAAGTTTTGACTGAGATTGTGGAGGAAGGCCAGGTACAAACCAAGGTTCAGTTTCATGGAGCAGTATCTATGGTAGGGAGCTTAAGAAGAAAAGAGTCAATGTCAAGTATGAAATTGGTCTCATAAAAAGCAGTGAAGCCACAGAACCTACAATAAGCTTCAATGAATGGCACTGAAAGCCACACCAAAGAACCCAACCAGGAGAGGTGCGCAGTTCCTTCCTGAATCAGAGAGTTAGCATCGCTGGTGACCCAGAACCACATCCTCTCTGCCGATATTTGCACCATAAAGGTGGATGCCTTGTACTCTGCTTTTCTCTGCACTTAGTTCTGAATTCAAGCTGTCCATGACAGCCTCTTTTTAGTAAACATGAATCACACTCAGAACCTCAGCAACCTTGGGAAACACGATTTTGTGCTTTCCAGTCCCTCAGTTCAGGTGACTACACTAAAGGAGGCCGGAAGGGGCACTGAGGAAAAAAACCTGCAGCACGAGCCACGGGTCTAAGGAAATCTTCTCTAGGAAACAGCTTAACCTAAATCCAGGAGTTTTCATTCACGGTGAAGAGTGGGAAGAAAAGAAATCTAGGTGGAAGAATCATCCCACAGTAGGATGTACTTGCCCCATTCTGCCACTACAAGAAGACCGAGTCTGGGGGTAAGTCAGTAAGGGTGCAGCGTTGAGAGGAAGCCATGGAAGCCAGCCCAGCCCCTGTTAGCAATTTAACTTTTTCCTCCAAGTAATAGTAGAAGGGGCCTATGAGATAGCTCAGAGGCATAAGCGCTTGCCTGGCAAGCACAAGGTCCTGAGTTCGACTCCCAGTACCCACATACGAGAAAAAGGCCAGTGATATCGTTCAGTGGCATGGGCGTCTGCTGGCGCATGAGGTCCTGAGTTCGACCTCCAGTACCCACACACACACAAAAAAAGTAATAGTAGAAGTCATATAAGAGTTTTAGTCAGACAATTGCTGTGATTGTATTAATATTTTTAAGATAACTCTGGCTGCTGTGTATAGAATGGATTGATCCAGATGAAACATTCGGGGAGCTGTTGGGAGGCTTCTGCTATGGACCCAGTGCATGGCGATGAGGAGCAGGAATGAAGTGAACACATCACCCGGAGAGAAGCTCAACAGGACTTGGAAGAAATAAGGGATAAGCAGATAATGTACTATAATTGACTGTATATAAGAACTAATTACTACATAACATAAATACATTCACCCAAAATGGTCATTCTTACATTAATGTTGTTTTTTTTCAAAACTGAAAGTCTAGATACAGCTCATTCATTACTTGACTAAATTCATAGTTTGTGTCTTGTTTAGCAGATAGTATCAACTCTGTATGATCTTGTTTCTTCAGATGACTTTTTATTTTTTTGTTCTTCTGATGTGCTGTGTTTATTGCACATTGTAACTAACTACAACATTCTACTTAATGTCCTTTGTATTCAAAAGAACAAATCTAGATCCCTAGTTTTATTATGATACAGAGAAGGAAAAGCAATGGAAAAAAAAGAACGAAAACATTAGCATGCTTGCCCAGTATGCTTGACCCTTGGGTTTGATCCACAGCATCACAAATAAAAAATAAAAATGGAAGATAAAAAGAGTCAATGAATAAAACCAGCAGGGATAAGTATAAAATCTGTATAAAAGGATGCAGGTTACAGAGAAATCAGTGAAGGAATTTGGCAAAAACAAATAAAAAGGATAACATAAAGAGCCAACGAACTGGGTCTCAGTTTTGACAACGGACAACAAAGTAGCATTGATGTGAGTATATTTTACCCACCAGTGTGTGGTGTTTCTACCCAAGACTGTTCAAAGTGAAAAACATTTTCTATGTCTTTGTTCTTTGTGAGGAAGTAGTATAGATCATTTATTGAAATGTGAGCAAAGAGGGAGATATCATCTTTGAAGTAAGGAAGGAGAGACCATTAATAATGAAATGCAAAAAACAAAAATTGCAGAAAAGATATGAGAATCTAGAGTTATGCAAAAGAGGTCACGGACTAGAAAGAATGTAAAATTAGTCTGATGATTTCTAAATTTCTCTCTTCTACCTCCTCTCTGCTAATTTTTTTTTCTTAAAAATCCTACAATCTGGTTTCTTCTCTCACCATTCTTCCAAAACTATTTTAGAATTCCCTCCTGGCCTCTGAATTTCTAAATATAAAAGCCATTTTCATCATTATTTTCTGTCTGCTCCACTGAAAAATGGAATTATTTTGACATATTTCTTTTATTCTAAATTTAAGTACTACACTATTTTACTAATTATAAAAACAATCCATAGTAATGTCAAAATAAATAAACAAATATACAAAGAGAAATAAAAAATCACTCAAAATTCACAGTTCAGGGTAAAAAAAAAGTGAAAACTTACACGAATACACTTCCAGACATAGTTCTTTGGGCGGGGGGGTGGAATCAAACTCAGGACCTCACGCTTACCAGGCAGGCGCTGTGCTGCTGAGCTATGTCCCCTGCAAAGACATAGGTCTTTGCATGGATATTTATTCACACTAAGAGACTATGTAGTTCTATGTAAATGGACTGTATATAATGTTTCCTAAACTGCTTTAAAAAAAACCAACAATATCAGTATTTACACCACCAATCTTAATAATAGGTAATTTCAGTTTTCTTTTTTAACGTTTTTAATAGAATGTTTCAGAACATGAAGGAAGAAAGAAATCTCCTGAATTCTTTGATTAAAAAGATCAGAGCACAGATAGCAAAACCAACAAGACAGACTAAAATAAAACTGTACACCATCCTCATTTATGAGTGTAATTGTGGCATTGTTTTCTTGGTTTTATCCATAACAGTCAAGTTGCTACTCTAAAAATATAATTTACATTTTGGTAAATATTTTAAATATTGTTTTTAGGAAAGTGCTAAAATACGTGTTTCACCTAAGAGTGCACCTAAGTTTACAGAATCTTACTGAGTTTTATCATGTATTTCACTCTTCAAAATATTCATGCTATTTTCACTTATTTGATTACTAAAAATTATGATATTCTTTCAATAATTGACTGTTAATTTATTCTTTCACTTTCTGAAATGTTTTTTCTATTCCTCTGCTATTTTTCCTAACACATAATACATGTCTTGACTTTTATTTTGAATCTATTAGATTAGGAAATTAATTCTCCATCTATCACGTAAGTTACAAATAGATTTTCTGGTTTCTGAGTTTATCTTCATTCTATTTTTGCAAACAAGAGTTCTTATTTGGTCAAAGTTTTTGTTTTCTTATAATTAAGTTTCTGGGTACAATTTAGATATGCATAATGATCACATTCATCACAGGGAATTTTTACCTGTACATGATATATCTTAGTTTCTTTTCTTTTCACATTCCCGTCCCCTCTCTTCAAACCCTCTTCCCCTCCTTATTTACAAAGCTTTGTTTCCATTTTATCCCTTTTTTCTCATCTTTTCTTTTCTTTTCCACCCCCTATTCCCCTTTCCCTTTGAACAATTACTCCCTATTTCATAATATCTATTATACATTTTGATTCTTATTTGTGAAAAATTATAAGACAATTATATTTTTTATAGATTAAAATGACCAAAAGAATCTCTCTCCACTTTAGTTTTTTTCTCTTGAATTCAAGTTTGTCTGATTTTTTTTTGGGGGGGGGGTACCAGGGGTCGACCTCAGGACCTTGCGCGCCAGCAGGCGCCTGTGCTGCTGAGCGATATCACCGGCCCTTTCTTCATATGTGGGTTCCGGGAGTCGAACTCGGGCCCTCGCGCTTGCCAGGCAGGCACTTACACCGCTGAGCCATCTCACCAACCCAAGTTTGTCTGATTTTCACATGAGAACTCTACTTCTTTATGTGGTAACAGAAGTGAGGATTTAAGTCCACATTAAACAACTAGAGACCAGACAAAATACATAAAACAATGGTTTTCAGACATTGAACAACAGAAATTACAGTAAAATGATTCCTAAGAGATAAAAGAATGAAAATAAGGGAGTTGAAATCTATAAGGAAACACCAGAGACAGACTCAGGTGAGGAAAAGGCTGGAATTAATTCCATTTGGGTACAGGCAGGCTGAAACCAGAGTGATATCAGCAGGTCGTCTGGAGGAGGGGATAAATTCATATAAGGTTTAGGGACAGGGTTTATAATCTCAAGGCATCTGGATGTAATGTGTGGCGTCAAAGTTCCAAGGACGATTAGTGCAGACATGTAGACACTGCTGGACATTCTGGCATCTGGGAGAATGTATGTCCAGTCCTAAATTTCTGTATGGCCATCAGTTCTGTTTGCTGAGGGTAACATGTTTCTTGGGAAGGTCTTTCTCAGGGCTGATATGTTGAAGAAACATTTTCTGAAGATCAAGAAGTCCAAGATGGATAAAATTTGTAGGACAAAGCACTGTGGAGAAATTGCACAGAAAAAGCTCTGGGGATTTACTCAAGTTTCTGAGAAAGTGTTGACCTGAACCTGTGTACAACATAATACAGCAAGGCTGAAGAAAGAACTGCTGGACAGGAATAAATAGAACAATCCCCAGAGATCACACTGGGCCCAAAGAAAGTTTGTGCTCCCGCCAACCAGAGTGCAAAGGCTCCTCATAAATGGGGCACCAATAAGAGTCCTCAAAGAACCATTGCCTCAACAATGGGACCAAATTAGCCTTACACTAAGTGTTGGCCAGGACCTGCTGTAGCAAAACTTAAAGGTAAAACTTGAAAAGATAAAATTGTTCCCTCATAACTTACTGAGTTCCAGAACAAGGGCCAAGATGTCTAAAAGAATGCACAATAATCAAATACCAAATAGTATTTAATAAACACAGACGTACATACACACACATAATAAGGTAATATTCAACACAAGAGATAGAAAGGAAATATCCAATATGCAAAAGAAAATTACAGTGCATGTGCAGAGGTAAGAAAATATTCACCAATACTAGGACAAAACAAGTTGATAGGAAATAGATCCACAATTACACAAGTAATAGAAACAAAGAAGAAAATTAGAACAGATATATTAAAATTTCTCCATATTTTCAAGAGAGAAAAGCATAATAATGCTAAGAGAAATGAATGAAATAAAAAGATTCAAATCAAAACTCTAAAGATGAATAAAAAATCCTAAAGTGGAAGGTTTATGCAGGTTTAATATAACAGGAGAAAAGAATGAGGTACTTTGAAGATAGCAATTAAAACTACTAAAATTAAATACAAAAAAAGAGATAAAAATTGGAGCCTCAATGAGCTGTGGATTAATATCATGCAGCTGAATGCATGTGTTTTTTGTTTTTTTTTTTTCAGTCTTTCTGGGACAAAAAGGGAAAAGAAAAAAGACTTGGTGAAATAATGGTAAAAAATTTTCTAAATTTGATGAAAATGTTATACTAAAGATTCAAGAAGATCAGTGAACAAACAGAAGAAACATGAAGGAAATTATGTCAAAGCACAGCATAAATAATTATTGGATTTAACATGATTCTTACAAGTTTTCTATTCAATTTTGTTGGGAAATTTCATTTTCAAACTTCCTGAAACACTTATTTTTTGTATCTCCCTTTTGGACTGACCTCTCTCCCTCCCTCCCAATAAGCAGTGAGACCTTCTGAATCATAGGATCGTATCATTTCATTGAAGTATTTTTATTTTACTGTTTCTTTGAACACATTTTTGTTCTATATAATCAGAATTTTAATTATCTATATGTTAGAATTTACTGTCTATTTTATAATTTTCATTAAAATCATTTTCTTGGTTTTTAAAGTTAATTTTTCAAGTTTGTAATTAAGTCCGTTTCATAGATTATCATTATGTGTTCCTATTTAAAATTCACCCTTATGTTTTGTAACAATATTAGTTTTCACCCTTATTCTTTTCTTAATACTATTAGTTTTAGTTGATTCATAAATTAATCTGTGTCCAAAAAGTTTTGCAATTTTGTATCAAAAATTGTATTCTTTCTCTAATTTTCTTGAGCATCTAACCCAAAGTTAGTCCTTTTTCCTTATTACTGTTCCATATCTTGTATTCCTCAAGATCCTGTCAGGAAACAAAATCCAACTCAGAAGATTCAAGAAACTACAGCGTTGTGATCAGGATTAAGGAAACCACTGTGTAAGGTTCAGGGACCAATAAATCAACAACAGTAGGTGATTTTACTACCCCATGGCCCTAAAGAGGTAAGAAAGGACTAAAGAAAGGGACATAGAGACTTAGGTAGAATGGTTGGCGAGATTTCTCCTGCTGATTTTTTCAAATTTGTTGGAAGCTCTGCCTCCACAGCCTGCAGACTTAGATGAGGGCCCAACTACTACCAGAGCACATTAATGTTGCTAGAAATTTGTTTGTTCTGCTTTCATGTGAGATCCCTGAACAAAAAGTTGCTCTGACAGACACACTATGCTTCTTATTTTAGGTCCTTGAGATTTTGGTTACCTCTAGTCTGAAATTTTTTTCACAGTATTCCTGCTTTTAGATCTTACATCTAAGTAAGAAACTACTTAATCTTAGGGCTTAATCTAACCTGGCAAGGCTGCAATAGGGATTTGGTCCAAGAATATGTGGCGTACAGTCTTCCTGTTCTTTCTCACAGTCCATTCACACTGCTACAGTTTGGATCTGAAATGTTCTCCAAATGTTCATGTGTTGAAGGCTTGGTCTCCAGCCTGTGGCAAAAATAGGAGGTGGTGGAACTTTTCAGATGGGGACCTAGTGGAAAAAAGTGATGTCATTGAAGTCATGTTCTTTTTGTTGGTGTTGCTTTGATTTTTCTTTTTTGGGCCTCACAATGTAGTTCAGGCTGGCCTTGAACTCACTATGTACCCAGGATGGCCTTAAATGTACAGCAATCCTGCCTCAGCCTCTCAAGTGCTGGGATTACAGGCATTCATCACCACACCCAGCTAAGGGCATGCTCCTGAAGGGGCCTTTTTCTCTCTGCTTCCTGGTTGCCATGAGATGAATAGGCCTCCTCCACCACATGCTCCTGCCATGACAAACTATGTCACCACAGGCCCAAAGCAACAAGGCACACACACACACACACACACACACATACACACACACACCTATAATCTACTCATCCTTTCTAGCTGGTGGATATTACTTGGGACTGCATTAGTTACATTTTCTACTGCTATAACCAAATTCTTGAGGATGGATACTCTTATGGCTTGTGTCTAGATGTCTCCCCAAAGCCTCATGTGGTCATAGGTGGGGCATTTCAAAGGTAGCTGGATCTAGAGTATGTGACACTAGGATTGATTCATGGTGAATGCTAGGATTAAGGGTGGTAGGTTTAAGGGGTGAGTGCTACCCAGGCAGGTAGCCTATTTAAGATATAAGGGACAGAAAGAGGCTTGTTGCTTGTTGCTATTTGCTTGCTTGCTTTTTTGTCTTACCTGCCATGGACTTTTTTTTCCTCTACAATGCCCCTCTTCTGTGCAAGTGGATTATGGACTGGCACCTCTACAAACTGTGAGCCAAATAAACCTTTCCACCTTTAACTGTGGGTGTCAGGTATTTTGTCTAGGCAACGAAAAAGGAACTAAGACAGATACTTTATAAACACTTTTTTAGCTCACAGTTTTGGAGTGAAAGTCCAAGCTCAAGTAATTAGGCCTTTAGTGAAGTGGTTGATGGCAGTATGGGGAAGAATGGAAATCACATGGTAAGAAGCCAGAGAGCGAGAAGGGGGCCAATCTTCTTGTTCTTACAATTTGATCTCTCAAGAAACATACTCTATGACACCAGAATTAATCCCTTCAAATAATGATTTCCCCCAATAACCTAACTGCCTCCCTCTAGGCTGCACCTTTTAAAGGTTCCATCAGCTCTCCACATCTTACACTGGGGACCAAGCTTCAAACACATGAACATTTTGGGAACACATAACCATATCCAAACCATAGCAAGGACCTTCATATTATATTTTCTTTTTTCTTTCTTTTTTTTTTTTCAATTTCTTTGTTTCGCTTACTATTGATAGTTGTGCCATGTTGAAAAACTAATGTTCTATATAAATTATATTGAACTTATATACTAATCACTGGGTTTGTAGTGTAAGATTACATTCTCTCTAAATTCCAGTGTAAGTGTTTTTTGCTGTTTGCTTTATTTGGTTAGCTTTACTGCCATAAAGGGAGGGGAACTCTTGCAAATGTGACCTTCTGTTTATAAATATCCCACATGAGTTAGAAAGAATGAATGGTTTGGCTTTAGCAAGTAAAGAAGAATGATACCATGTACTTCAGTGGGTGTCTGCTTGAAAAGGAAAATAAGGAAGTTGGTACAAGAGGTTCGATTTTTTTGTTTGTTTGTTTGTTTGTTTGGTACCAGGAATCAAACTCAGGACCTCATGCTTGCCAGGCAGGCACTATGCCACTGAGCTATATCCCCCACACAAGAAGTTTGTTAAAATGAGTGGATTCAGATTTTTTGTTCTAGAGTTTGAGATGAAAAATAAGATTGTAAAATAGAAAATTTTTGCATATAGATGCAAGTAAGGGGCTTCATTGAAACTCTAGGACTAGATTCAATGAGAAATGAGATAAATCAATAGAGCAAATTGAGAGATTAGGAGAAAATTTTGGGAGACAGTTATAGAGAAGAAAAAGAAATGGGATTCAGCAGAGAGACAGAAAGGAAACTGACAGGATGTTACGCAAAAGTATGTCTCCTCTGAAGTGTTTTTTATTGAGTTTAGTATCAAAAAATCCTTTACCAAGCTGCAGCTTTTTCCTGCTATCACTGATGTTTCTTTATTCTTCAGTCCGTATGTGCTTTAGCATTCCCAATTCATTTAGACATGCTTCTCTTATTAAGATAACAAGTCGATAAGGTGATGGTTCCAATAGATATCCTTATCAGAACAAAACTCAAGTATTGTGCAATACCAATCCTCCATCATGGAATGAATATTAAGTAATCTTCCCAGGAAATGTTCTTGTATCATGCTCAGTAATTAGCCCAGGAGTCTGACTCCTAAAATTAAAAGCATTTCTACACTATTTCTCATTTGATAACTAGATACCTTTCATGCTGTTAATTTTCCATGGGTAGCAATATTTACAGCCAGAGTCTAGTAGTCACAAATGTACTCTACTAGTATCAGACCTTTATTCATTTATTCTACATACCTTAAATAAACCCTTATAACACACTTATGCCAGGCAATGAGAACAAATTAAAGATAATATGGTTATCTCTGTCTTGAAAGAGATTACTGTTGAAAGATTATTAACAGTCATTAGGTTTTTTTAAATTGCTTTATTTTTAATAAAGTCTGTTTTTTCCTCTGTAGACTACATAGCAATATAGAAATAACCACCGTTTTCAGGGGAAAAATTAAATTATGTGAAAGGAAAAAGAAATGTGCATTTAGGGACAAGAGAAATTGAACTCTTGACTGTCCAATTTAATACTTCCCTCTGAAGCTATACACATCTTGAATGGAATCATCTTTGAGGAGTATTACATTTGAGTACAGTATGCTTTCCAGAATAATTTTCATAAATTAAAATTAATGATTGATTATTAAGTCAACAATACACAACTTTCTGTTGCTTAGCACAGTGCTGAGTTTTTGAAATAATTATGACACAAATTGAGAACCAGAAGTAACATATGAAAGAAATTTAAATACAGCACATAAAGCATAGTCATGAACATTATTTAATTGTATACTCTTCTCTCTTTTTAATGATATAAGTACAGTAGAGCAGACAATCTGGGCTAAATATAATGAGGCAGATTAAAATGTCACAGAGGACAAAGGGGTGGAATCAATGTGAGCTGAGTATTGGGGATGTCTCCTTGAATTATAATGTATTGTTCTCTATTTTCTTTTCAAATTCTATTTTCCCATCTCAGTTCATTAGCTCCTTAAATCCTCATTCTTTGACTCAGTTAATTTTCCATGGGTAGCAATATTTACAGCCAGGGTCTAGTAGTCACAAATGTACTCTTCTAGTATCAGACCTTTATTCATTTATTCAACATACCTTAATTAAACCCTTAGAGTTGTAGTGTAAATTTGAGTCAATAATTAAGAGAACAGACATTATTAAATCAGATGGTTAGGAAACAAAACAAAATGCTTATAAAAATCACCATTGAAAGAACCACAAAGAAGAGGTGAATACAGGACATTTGTCTTAAGAGTCACTTCCTCATTTTTACTGAACCCACTGTCTGGATTCTTTTCAGCACCTAGCATTTTGTGGGCCAGGGTTAATTTATCCTAGATGTTGTTTTCCAGTCATAACTTGTGCCAGAAATTTTGGGAAATGTTCAGATCAACTCAGACAACAATTATGTGCTCTGTGCACATGTTTCACCAGACCGGTGATCAGAAATGACATTTTGCTACAAAACAGCAAATTTGGACAGAGTGAGTGAACATTCCCTTGGTTCCTTTAATCCTCTTTGGACCAAATACACATGTAGACACAGTTGAAGTACTTTTAAATGCTCAATTTTTACTCTTCCTTCCTCCCTCCCTCTCTCCCTTCCTTTCTCTCTCTCTTTCCTAAGGCAGATTTAACAAAGCATTTTCTTGGTAACAGCAGTAGCTATTAAGCCACTGAGGAGTCTGTGCTGTTAAAGGTGTATCTCTAGCCTCCCTATCTTTCTCCTGTGTCTACTTTTCTGTGTTGCAGTGTTAGGCTGTGTGCAGGTCACAGTGTAGGTCAAAGGAGATCAGGAAATAAGAAAAAGGCAATGGGTATCTTACCATTGCTTTATTAGTGAAAACACTTTAGACTTCTTCAGGGAAGAAGGTGTTTGGGTCAGTCTGTGCCCTCTTATTTGAACTCAAACAAGGTAGGAAATAATTTATTTGAGTAAATATATATCCTTTGTTTAAAAAATGCACATAAAGCAGTATGTAAGCATTTTTTAAAAATTAGCATATAAATTTGGCACAGTTGTGTTCTATTATACTTTGGTTGGGGAAGAAAAAAATCAGAACCAATAAAGCAAGACCAGAGAATAGATACCAGATTATAAGGTAATTAATTGCTAAATTGTGAATTAAAATCAATAAAAAAAAATAAAAAGTAATACATATTTATTTTCTTTCCTATATACATACACTTTTAAGAAGCATTTATGTTGGAATAACCTTTTTGCTGTCAGTTATTACTACCTCCAATATAGAAACTATCCAAATTTCAACATACAGGATTCAGCATCAATAGCTATAACATTAAAAAAAAAATAGCAAATTCAAACCTGAGGTAAACATTCTTGGCTAAATAGCATTTTTCTTCATTGTTAGCTTCCGGTTGTTGTAATTTGAGCTAATTTGAGTAGAATGAGTGACATTCAATTTTCTTAACATTTCAAAACCCCTTTTAGACTGTTCAAGTGAAAATTTAAAAGAATAAGGTGATTCAAAGACATTCAAATAATGAAGCTCAAGAAATTCTGCTAACCCAAGAGAAGAATGCAAATGGCAAGAGAGTATATAGGAGAGCCAGCACAATACATCTGAAGTAGAAGAAAAAATAATAGAAATGCTCTTACCTAGAAAAATAAAATAAAGCCAGTGTTTCAAGGAAGTCAAAGGGAAAGGGAGAAATTCCACAAGAATGTGCTTTGTGTAGTCAAGAGGATGTGCGGGAAACAGAAGACACAGGGTCCTGTTTCCCTTGTTGCTCATGGGTTATGTGACTTTCCACAGGATACTGAACTGTTCTGAGTATTTCTTTAAGACCTCTTTTGCCTAAGAAAGGTAAGCTTACTTCAAGTGTTCAAATTTATTCAGAGAAGACCATTTTGTGTCTCTTTATTTCTTTGTTGCTGTAGTTTACTTTTGAAAATTTAACTTATAAAAATGCAAAGTACTCTTTGAACACTGCTTATTTTACAAAGTTAAATTAGTCAGGTAGATGGTAAAAGAGCCCTTGTTTCTTTGGTCTTGTCTATTTTCCCATAACTATGCACAATGATACAGTAAGAATGCCTGATTATACACTGATATTCCTAAAATGCTAAATGCTTCTTTAATGCTCTCTGCTAAAATGAAAACAGGAATTGTTTAATTTGTTTGCAGCAAGTGAGCAATAAGGGTAGACTATTGTGCTTATACAAGAAATTATCCAGCAAGTATCTGTTCTGTAAGTGTAGTACTTTTACTTTACTTTTAAGTATTTCATTTACTGTTGCCATTTTGATAGTAATTCATGACCAAAATGAGATAATCTGAGTGAAATGCTTATTAGAATGCTTGGTATAATAGACATGTTCAATAAATGTTAACTTATTAAAAGTTTAAAAGTGTGTTTATATTTCATAGCTTTTATTTTTCATGTAAAAAGACAATCTAGTAAATACATATTTAAAGGTAGAAACCATTAAAATATTAAGGACATAGGATCAGGAAGGGGAAAGAGAAATGGACATGTAATTATTATTAAAAGGGATTTTTGCAATAATTTATTTTAGTACCCTCTTTGCCAATAATTACTGTAAACATATACACACTTTTCAAACCCACCATTGGCAGGAAAGAATATTTTAAAAATTCATTAATTAGACCTTGATTTACCACAAAAGGAAATATATTTTGAAACTATTTTCTTTATTGTCATATATTTAAAATAAATTTGTTTTACATTTTTATTTAGAAAATATTTTCTCCCTAAGTTCAGAAGAAAATGGTGATACATTGTGAGCAGGAAACAGGTGACAAAGCCCACCTTTAAAAATAATAACAGAGCTGAATACATGCATCTCCTTAATGCATATGAAATTTTTATCACAAGGGAGGAGTTGGTGGAAGGAGAAAATCAAACTGCATGGAAAAATCTTGCCATGATTGAAAAAAGATTATCCTAATAATTTAGAAAAATTTGAGAAAAATCAGGTGTCCTCATCTTTATTCATAAATTTTGAATACAAAAAATGAAAGTCGACAACTCCCAAGTTGGGTAAAAGTGATTCCAAGTTATTCCTTTCATTAGTAGAAAGTCAAAGTGTCTTTTACCTTTAAAGTGGTTCAGATAAGGATTGAACACTGAAAGACTTCAGAGGTGGGAACATTGGCAAGGAACCTCAGAGATGGGCCTGCTTTAGAGAAAAAGTGAATCTTATTGAGAGCTGTGAGGGCTTCTGATACACCTAGGGAATTCTGATAATTTAAGAAGTCAAAAAAGATCCAGACCAGAGATACAAATAAGGTTCTCAATGGCTTGTGGGTGTTATTTAAAATACATGAGAGTGAATGAAATGATCAAGACATTGTGCATGAAGCGAAGACAAACAGAAGAGACCAAGGAGAGAATCCTGGGGAACAATGACATGCTCCTCAGAGGGAGCAGAGACAACAACGCTCTGCAAAAAGTAGCAAAGAAACTGGAGCAAAACTAAGAGAGTCATATTTTGATGAAAGCATTGTGTAGGAAATTGTATTATGTACGATTATGTTATCCAAACATAGGCATATCTAATTCATGATTCCACAGAGTCATAATCAGATACCCCTACTCTCCTTGTGAAAATGAAAATTGTAAGCACAAAAGCTATAAGGGTATAAAAGCTGTTTTACATTGAGAAATTTAAAATCAGTAAGATGAGAGTAATAACTAGCATATATTAAATGTTGACTAAGTCTAGATTTATAAAAATGCATGGAGAAAAAATTACTTTATACAAAAACACTGCACATAATTGAAGTCATAGATGCTTAGTATAAACAAAAAATGGTAATAAACTTGTAACAGGGTCCAAATTCATAATGTACTACTTGTTTTTCTTTGTCTGCAATATTATTTCTGTTTGTGTAGATGTTACCTTATCTTTCCCATGTTTCACAACATGTATGTATATATATATTCAAGGAATATGTCTTAGAATGTACTACTCTGGGCACATTTAAGAACATCAATGTAACTATGTAGCTAGTAAAACGTAAATGAGTTCTCTCTTCTCCACTTTCCAGAGGAAAAATATTGTATCACATTTTCACAAATTCATGTGTTTTTATCATGAGTAAATACATGTCTTAGGTCAAAATTAACTGATCAAAAAGTGTAAATATGTGATTCAGTATTACAGTGTATTGCCAATACTGGATAAAACTCAGAGCATAAAAGTCAAGAGGATAACTCCTACAGAATATGATTCAAGAACACCAGGTTTTGATATGATGGTCAGCACATGAAGTAATGAGACATGGGAGATTGGTGGGAAAATTGGAACACGGACAGATGCCAGAGCATGTGGTGAATCCATGCCCATCATAACACATTATCATGCCCTACTTTGGAGTCTGTTTAAAATGATGAGTTCTGCAAGGACAAGAACAACATTATATTCACCTTTCAACCTCAACACATGCCACAATGAAAATACTAAAGAAATGCACTGAAACAATTTACATAACCAATGGAAGATGTCAAGAACATTATAAAGAAGGTAAGAAAAGGATGATGTACCTATGAAATAATCAAACCAAACCGGACAAGTGAGGCACTGTCATTGTCCATGGAAAGCACAAGGAAGAAATAAGAGAAACAGTGCATAGAATATGCTCTCCTCCAGCAGAGAAGAGAAAAAAGAACAAATGGTGTCAGTTAAAAGGGTGGGAACTTGGTTAAGAAGGGGGACTCAAGCTGCAGCAATGGTAGTCAAGGAAATGCTATTTACGTCACGGACCAAGGAAACATTTTTAGGTATGATTTAAATGAAACTGGATTTGTCTCTGTGACACTTTCAGTTATTTTTTGAATATAGTTTTTCTGACTTTGTTAGCTAATAGGGAATTATATGCATAACTCATAGCAGATACCAGAAAGTTATTAAGTAAAGACACTTAAATTTTAATTCTCAAACAAAATATCATAAATTCTAGGTTGCATTAACTGTGATTAAGAACTGGTCAGGTCCCCTTCTTGGAATGCCTGAGCTCAAATCTGAACAGTAAAAATCCTACTTGTACTGCTAATAACAACCATTACCAACATTTATATAACCAGATAGTATTTTAGGATCTTCACATCCATTAGGTCATTTGATCTCCATTAATAATCTTATTAGGTATTATCCTAATTTTAAGGATGGGCAAACTGAGGCATAGAGAGACATATAAGAATAAAATATGAAGACAAAGGTAATGATCCCCATCCCAAATCCTAAACTCTTCTCGGGGAGATCTGGCTGCTCACAATTGCCCAATGTTATGATTTATATCTAGATGTCCCATCAAAGCACCGTGCGTTCACAGGCAGAGCTTTTGAAGAGAATTGGATTATGGGGCATTGTTGCTGGTTCACTTTTAGGAGATGGGGTCTGCTCAGAAGAATCAGGTCACAGCAGGGGGTGATCAGGCAGAGTATATCTCCCTTCTTGGTTACTTTTGTTTACTTTCTGCTTCCTGGCTACCGTGTCATGAGCAGTTTTTTCTTTACTATGCTACTCTGCCATGGTATCCTGTCTTGGAACCAGCAGACTTCAGACTGAAAACATAAGCCAAAATAAATCCCTTCTCCTTCAATTTGTTGCTGCAGGGTATTGAGTTCCAGTGATGAGAAAGTCACTAAGATACCATGCCACAGGGCAAATGAATTTATTAACAGTTAAAGGTTGTCCAAATACAAAGGACTAAGAGTAAAGGATATGGAATAAAGAAAGTTAGCTTTCCAGAGAATAATTCAGGTAACCTTCTTGGGATACAGTGAGAAAAACAGGAACAAAGCTTGTTCCTAAGATGTCAAACAGGAGTTGTAGGGCCACCATGCTGGTAGGAATTTAGAAAAGTCATAGTCTATTTATAGAAGCTCACTTAATAACTATGCTCCAAGTGCTATAACCTTTGGAAGCTAAACTCCATTTAAAGAGGGAAGAAACCAATTATCCTGTCAAGTTAAGAGCTCGTCATTTCTGGAACTTAGCATCACAACCTAGGGAGTCTGGATGAATCTAAAACTCACAGGGATAGAACTCGACTAAGCCAGGACTAAATGACACCAGGTAGATTTAAACTTCTACTATATATTTAATCTTATTTGGAGTTTGTTACTCAAAGTTACTGGACTCAGACATTTAATTAAGATTTCCAGTGTATCACTCAAATTCAGGCAAAATTTTCAGGTGGTATATGAGATCGAGTTCAATGCAAACATCTTCCTTCTATGATGAACACCAGGTCAAGTCAATAAGATTTCTTTATAAAGAGAAGAAAGCAAAAGAAATAAAGCACTATACTTTTACCTGTCCAATAAATAATACATCATCTAGTAAACGTAAAGTATGTGACATGGAAAAAGGGTATCCACAATTCTGGCAATTAATGAAAATTTTATTTCCTAGAAGGTGATGCTACAGAAGCAGGAGAAGATGAGGATTAGTTAAATTAAATCTGTGAATCCCATGAAGCACTAAGGTATGGTTTAATGCGTATGTGCTTTTTGAATGGAAATAGCGTTTAACTTTTGTTTGTCAAAGCAGTCTGGGACACAGAAAAAACTGAGAATCATAGGTATCGTGATAATAAATTAGAATTAAGAAACTTCTCTAAATTTCTCTGTCTGCTAAACGTTCCACACTGAATAGGAGGGACACCAAAAAGAGTTTTCACCAGAGAGAGATTAAACTGATCATTATGATTCACATTTTGCCTTAGAAAATAAACATTTGTATTTTAGTGGAAATACATCATAATAACTGGACAAGAGCCTACCTCTGATGTGAGATCTTCGAGTTCAAATCCCTGACCCACATCTTTTTAGTTTGCTAAGCTGGGAGCGATTACTAACATGTCTTCTAGCTCAGTTTTCTCATCAGAGAAATAAGTATAACGATTGTATCTACCCCTTATTCCTGTTGACAGGGTTACATTACATTCAGTTTACAGAGCTCTTATCAGAGTACCTGACATTCTGTAAGCACGTACGTAAGCTGTTGTGGTTATATCATATAACTGCAATGAAATGTTACATCTAAAAAATAACTTTCCTCATTTTGCCAGGTTTTTTTCCAGAGATTCATGATGTCTCAGTTGTCAGTCATGAAGAAGAACAGGCCCCGTCTGTATTCACTCAATAGTGCTTTTGATTATTTTGTTATGTACCAAGAAATCCATCTGTCATAGGCTGCTTTTTTTTCCCCAATTGTGGTATGTTGCCAGGTTTTTGCCAAGTTTCCTCAAGTATGAGTTGTAATTTAATTTTAAGTAAAACCTGAAACTTGGCACCTACGCTACCTTATACTTGGCGAAATAGAACTTCCTATTCTTAACACTCAAAGAGTTCCTTTGAGGTTTTACAAAACAACATGTGTGTGAATAAGAAATTAGGTAATCCAAAAGTATGTAATTAAATTTCCCTGAAAATAAGTATTCTTTCAACTCCTTTGTTTTTGCTTAGAAGAGAAACATTTCCTAAACATTGAGTTAGTGCACTGAATTTTTAAGGGTGGTGTTCTTCACAGAAAAATTTAAGCATGTATCCCAAACTGGTGCATTTTAAAAATGAATTGTGGTTTATCTTAACAATTTACCTACAGATAAAGAGGAAGACTGTGAACAAATAATAGGTTCTTCCATTTCCTTGAGAGCGCAGAAATAGCTCTACTTGAAATTATTGTCCAGACACAGAGACAAGAAAACGTAATGTGAAGACGGAGCAGGAGGGTTGGGCATAGCTCAGTGGTAGAAAACTTTTCTGGCACTAAAGAGGTCATGGGTTTAAGTACTACACACACACAGACACACACGCATGCACACACACACACTCATACACATAGACAGAGAGAGATTGGCGTTATAACTACACATCACGAAAGCTCACACTCCTTTGTATCTTGTATCATATTTCTAAGGTAGGCTGAGGACATGTATAGCAAAAATCACAATTATTATAGCATTAAAGTCTCTTAATTTTTCTTCAATCCAGTGATAACAAGTTCAAAATTACATTTGTCTTGTTAACCAAACTGAGAGGACAAGGAAGTTTCAAAAAGATAACTTCAACTCCCCTCTGCATAGATAAAAATACCTTTAACTTTTAATCATTTCTGGTGTAAAAGATTCTAGATCACCTCCAAATAAACTTCATCGATCCGCTGGACTAGAAGGGTTCATTGCATATGAACTTTAGTCTATCTTTGCATTCCTAGATGGAAATGTTTTCTTAGGCACTTGATTATAAGTATTCTCCCAAAAGTATAATTTTTAGAGTCTTATTTAGTAATGTATTCTAGGAAATAAAATACCCTCAGATATATTATACTCCTTTTTTTAATCTTGCCACCTATAAAATGTGTTCATAATTTATTCAAATTCCTTAAAAATCTTTAAGAGAATATCTTTATTATTTTTCCAGGCCTTCTAATGCAAATGCTTCCACACATATGTGATCTATCAGTATGAAAATACTATTTTCTAATCATGGCAGTTTTTAATGATCTCATCAGTCCATTTCTCAGTGTGATCTGTTGCTCCAGTTACAGAGATAGATAAGAAATTCACATCTTAAAGGTATAATACTGTCAGTCTCTTGTGGTCCATGTTAGGTTTAACTTGTATTATCATTTGCTCAGTTCTTACTAAATATAAGGCACCCTGATTTCTGCTCTCTCACACAGTTCTTTTCTCAAAAACTATCTTGAACATGATATATTTACCTAATAAGACAATTTACTATAACTTCATGAATGACATAAACATGACAAAGGAAATTCTAGGCTTATGTGACAATTTACATGAATCTAAATACACTTCAAACTCAATACATATCAAGTTGAATATATTCTCATCCTCAAACACATATTTTTCACATGTATGTATAAAATTGGTTTATGGCATCATGATTTTCACTAAGACTCTACCATCAAATTGAATGCCAAGTTGTATGGAGTTTACAATAGATAGTTCTAGAACACAAATGATCCACCAACTTTACTCTCATGATCATAATCCAAGCCTTTATTATCTTCACTTGCCTTTACTACTGCAATAACATTGTCCTTCCTTTTCTGCTATTGACTGGTAACACATTAATTGATATTTACAGTTGTACATACTTTGACAACCTTATATCTCAGACTATTGTTTAATGGATTACAGGCTTATGATGCAATCTTGCTTCACATCTGAGCAAGCACTCCACTTTTCTTTCCTTTCCTATCTTGGGCCAAATGTCCCAACTATATTCCAAGAATACAACGTGAATGAGAACGACCTTTCTCTTATGGACTGTGCTTTCTCCTTTCCCACAGTCTCCTCATTTAAATTTTAGCTGTATGTTTTGTGTTTTGCAACTACAAGCATCTCTGTTACACAGCCTAAACTCAAGCTCAAGTGAAAACACTTTAGTCCTGAAGGCATCCCTGAATCTACCAGCTATTTATAAGTAATCTGCTTTAGCATGATAGTTTATTTAGGTCTCTTTCGTGGCACTCTAATTCCTTTCTAACTTCTATAATAATATTAGTATATGTGTACAACTTTCCTTCTAAAACTCCTTAGCCAATAAACATTTGTTGAAGAAGTGAATGATAGGATGGATGCAAAGTTTCTGCAAAGGATTTTCTGAGACTCTTAAAAAATTTTTCACCCAGATGTTTGGCATCACAAAGACACTTTTGAAAAGAAAATAAATTAATTGGTAATAAACAGTGTTTTCTCCTAGCGTCCATTCACATTATCGTGAACCAGTCACATAAGCACAATGTTCTAACTGCATGTTTGTGCTGCCTCAACTTTCACAGCCAAACACCTGCAGTTAACCAACCACACATACCAAAGTATTTTTAGCATGACTAAAATTGATTTGGAGAGTTGCAAACTTCTCAACATCCAGCTGAATAGCAAACTAAATGTCAGTGTTTCCACGGACACATTTTTAATAACATGGGAAAGTGAGATCTCTCCTTTCTCATTAACTGATGCACTGACCTGAGTAAACTGCCCTGCTTCCTCCACTGGGTTAACAGCCCAGCGTCTCCATAGTGTATAAACTGAAACGTTCTGAAAGTGCTAGAGCTTTTTATTTTCAAATGCTGTACATTATCGATTTTGACCTATTATTGTGCCGGACAATTAGGCTGAAAGAAAATGCAAATGATTCTTAGCCGTAGTGATTCTCACAGATCCTCCCTCCATTTCAATGGATATCAAGTCAAAAATACTCTTGAAATTCTTTTTCCCTGTATAGCAGCAGTAATTCCAGCTATACCACAATTTATCACCCAATATCTTCTAAAACCCAGGTCCAGTGATTCTGTGCTCAAGGCATTAAAAATATTTCCTCCAAAACCTTATATTTAGACATTCTAGCTATATTTCAGGATGGTCTCTGTACAATCAATAATACAAGGCCATTTTTTCTTGTATAATTAACACTTTTTAAAAATTTTAAATGTAGTGGGGTTATTAATAGCTGTAAAGCAAAGGGAGAAACCTAATTAGTTTTGATCTGAAAAAATATACATGTTTTCTCACTAAGGAATATTCAAAATGATTTTCAATATGGTTTTTAAGAGTTTTGCACACCAGCATAATCATTATCAAAACCTAATTTCAAAAGTACTGAATACTTCCACATAATATCCCACTAAATTTTAAACAGAGGCATATGGTGCATTTTATTTTCCTCAGAGACTAGCTGTGTTACTTCTGTAGTTTGTGCAAAAATAATCATTGCATGTTTTCAACATGTTTCATTATTCACCCTTTCTTGGGCTGTTGTTCAGTCAAAAGGTAGATACACTAAATAAAAACATCTACCAGATCTAGATATCATTTCCTTCACTTGTTTCTAAAACTTGAGGTTGTTGCCTATGTGGTATGCCTTGAATGAACCCAGAATCAAAAAGCCCATTATTTTTATTATTTCCCTAGGGCTTGCGGGGGGGTTGTTATTTTTGTTACAGCATGAGTTTGACAAACTCGGGCAAAAGGGACAAATATCGAAAACTCAATTAATTTACAGGAGATTCTCAAGCTATTTGAATGAAAGGTACTCTTTGAATTTCCACTCATAGGAACTACATTAAATTTGCTATTATCCTCTGTTTCTAAGGGTTTTATTATTTTTTAAAAATATAATGCATGAGTTTTACCTTTCTCTATTTTTTGATATTGAGTTGCAGGAAAAAAGATCTTCACAAGGTGTAGAAAAGGGATTTGGGCTACTTTGAACCCATCTAAGCAAACAAGGTTATTCTACCTAGAAATCCTTAACTTCTCCCTGGGACCCCACACAGCATGGTGCAGGCTATGCTTTCTGAGGCCTTGGGTCTCTCCAGGTAATTTTGATCGTCACTAATTGAAGCATTGTGGTGCTCCAGGCTGAAATTAGCCAAGTGCATGAAAGACACCATCCCTTAAAATCTGGATGAAAATAAAGTAAGTCAAGTTGTTGCAATTCAGATTTACAATATTTAATTCAACCTACATTAATAAAAAACACAATGTTCAAGACACTTGAATGTAGCCTCAAGGACTTCCTCACCTCAAGATAAGGTAGAGTTTCACAGAAATCTAGATGCCATGTCTTTTAGTTTTTCTCCAAAGAGAGAAAGAGCTAGAAAATAAATTGCTTCTTAGTTATACTTAATTTTGCATTTGAGAGATCAGAGCAAGGACTTCTTAGCCTTGAAATATAGAAGATTTAAAAATCTTATGTTATCAAGAGTGATAATTTAACATATTCTTAATAAATTAGAGCTATTACTACTTACCACTACTATTACTTTCTATGTAGCAATTAATACCAACATTGTTTCCACCTGTGGGAATTTAAGAGCTTAGGGAACTAACATGTACTGGCTAATTAACCCATGTCAGACATTACACTAGAGAACAGACATCTTTTTTTGTTTAGTACAGTGCTAAGATTGACTATGGTATTCCAAAATGTTGATTAAAAAATTGAGAACAAGTTTTAATTCCTTTAGGCTCCCTTGAAGTAACTTGAAGCAAATTCCCAGAATTTTAAATGTATCCATCTTGAAACTCAGAGGTAAATGCTAATAAATTCTGAATTATCTGCTGCTTCCGAACCACTGACTGACTTCCCTTATTAGAGCTGCTTGAAACCTTACTGGAGCACGAGGCAAAGGGAAAAAATAATGCCTGCATCTGGATCTATTTTCACTTAACAAAACACCCTCCCATATTTCGAACTATGTTGGAAAATGCAATAAATGTTCTACAATTAAGACAGTGTTCACACACCATTGATAACCCTCATAGACTTCCTGGCATAGGCCAAAACTCTGTGCCGCATGGGAACTGTGAGATTATTGGAAACAACTGTTGAAGTTGCACAATGATGCAGGGTCATAAAGCAAACAAGCAACAGCGCGGTTTTATATAAATGCGTATTTCATTCATCATGAAATTTAAAAATTAATTTTGCTTTAAAAATTATACTAAAATGTCATTTTAATTACTTAGTTTTGGAGTGACCCCTGAAATTTTGCTCTGAAGAAAATCATGCTAATTCCAAACTAGCCCTGTCTATTATTATCATTTCTAGGGTTGAAATCAACTTCAAAGTTTCTTTCTCATCCAGCTGGTTCATTCAACCAAGCGCTGAGAACTTTCTCAGAAAAAGTCAGGTGATGAAAAAGTCAAACAATGGATAAGAACAAAGTTTAAAAAGTAAACAAAGATAATGCCAAAAATATCCCCAATGTACTAAATATTTGAGAGTTAACTATATTTCCTTAATTTTTTATTCTTGGCATTGTGAATTGTTTAATGTTATTTTAATAGACATTTAAGAGGTTGTTATTTAGGTGTGTTATAATTCTTTCTTATTTTCAGAGAGACTTTTATGGCAATTATTTTGTTTAAAGCCCAGCTGAGTATATTAGATCTCTAATATAGATTTAAAGGAAATAGATTTTTAAAAGAAAAAATAATTGAGCATTAAAAATGAGAAAATCTCTTAACTGACTAAAATAATGCATTTTAATCAACTATGTGACCTGGATGAATTGTCAGAGATATAGTGAAAGACTGCCTTTCAGTGAATATTTCCTTTTTTAAAAAAAGTCCAGTGCTAATGATATACATATACTAGGCTCACTGTAAGAAAGGAAAACCACTTTTTTTCAGTGCATTTGTTTTAAATCTGAGAGTGAGGGAGCTATTCACAATAAACCAATTGGTTGTCAAATTGCTTTAAGTCCTTTAGAGAGCAGAGCAAATATTTTGGATTGCAAATTAAATGACCAGTGTACATCTGTACATGGATAAAGGAACTCAGAAGATTCATGTCATTCATTCCTTTCCTATAGCTGACAAAAAAGTCTTAGAATTATAATTTGGATTTGATTTGTTAGACACTAGTAAAAGTTTTAACAGTGGCTTTTATAATAAAAGTTCCATGACTGTCTTTGAAATCAGCACGTTGCCCTCTCTTGAGTTTCTGAATTTCCTTTTATATTCCAAGTACTTTGCATCTACATACTACATCTTGCTTTTCTTTTGGAATGGGGGCTGTTACTGGGGATTGAACCCAGAGCCTTTGCACAGAGGTATATCCTCAGACTGTTTTTCTTTTTTTTTTTGTGTGTGTGTGTGTGGGTACCCGGGGTCGAACTCAGGACCTCACGCGCCAGCAGGTGCCCACGCGGCTGAGCGATATCACCGGCCCTTTTTTCATATGTGGGTTCCGGGAGTCAAACTCGGGCCCTCGTGCTTGCCAGGCAGGGACTTATGCCACTGAGCCATCTCACCGGCCCCAGACCGTTTTTCTTTCTGTTTGTTTGTTTGTTTTAGTTTAAGACAATGTCTGGATAAATCACTGAGTTGCCCCAATTGTGCTCAAACTTGTAATCCTCTTGCCTCAGCCTCTCAGAGTGCTGGAATTACAGCGATGCGCCTCCACATTCGACTCTTGCTATTCTTTTTAAGAAACAATTTCTTGCTTTTATTTTGTCCCAGGCATATGGCATGTTAGAGTTAACTCTATCCTTCATTGCAATAATAAAAATGTTTTTGACCTTCTACATTTGGCTTTTCCCCATTTTTCTCCCTTTTCTTTTCAAGGTGAATAAACCCCTTCTCAACTTTCATACACTTAGTGAATCACTTTTCAGTTTAGCTCTCTAAAAATACATTTTCAGAAACATCTTTATAACTTCTTATTTCCTGATTAACCAAGTTATCATTGGCTTTAAAGTCAAGGCTTGGTTGAACTCCATTCCCGCACTAAGAAGTCTAGGCAAATAATGTTACCTTCATGAATACTTTTTCATCAGCTTTATAAGAATAACTGTACCCATCTCCAAGCATAAGGGTAGGAATTAAAGCAACAACATATCTAAAGTCACTAGTATTTATTGCCAGCATTTTACATGTTTCAACTTAACAGTAAGGGTTTAACAGATGCTGGCATCCATCCTTTCCCTGGGAAGAAGCTGATCAGGCAGGGTCTTCCAGTGCAATCACCTGGCCTGAGATCAAATGCAGTGTAGCTCACACAGCCCACAGAAAACCAGGTACACAGCAGAGCACAGGGCCATTTAAGATGGTAGACACCTCTACCTTTACTGGAGCCATTTGTTAGTTTTGGTGCAAGCTCAAACAAAAGTTGGCTCTGCTCTATCTTTTACAGAAATTTCATAGACGAATATAATTTTTTTCCATTTCTTTGGTTATTTTCCAATTCCTGAAGGGTCATTGTACTGACACGAACTTTTTTCTTTTCCCCTTAGGAAAGCCTAAGATAGAATCTTAATTTCTTAAACACTAAGTGTTTTATTAAATTCCTATCACAAGTTTTCATGACCCATGATAAGAAAAGGCATTTCAGAAAAGACCTCAGGATGTTACTGCTTACAGATTCGGTTTCTAAAAGCCAACTGAATAAAAACTGCTAAATCATTAACTTCACATAGTCTTGGTTTCTAACCCAAACAACAAAGATAGCTGAAAAAGTTGTATTTTTACTCCAACTTCTAGACAGACTTTTTTGCTTCCTTTAACAAAACTTAGCTTCCTTTTCCCTTATCTATTCCCAGTGGAGCAAATCCCCACTCAGTTACTATAACCTTTCAGTTCCCTACCTGGAGCAAAGCTCTGTTTGATGCTAAGTTGGTGAGGGGTGGGTCTCTGGGTTTGGCCCCAAAGTATAAAGACAAGACACAGGGATGGGAATGTAAACCAGGCCATGAAATTTAATATTCATACATTTACATTCACTTTCCATGATGGTCACATAGAGGATTAAAAATATGACAGCATTTCAGCAAAGCACTGGTTATTCTTATAAATTTATTATTAATTTATTTAGTGAGATGGTTGGCAAATATGAGGAAGAAAAGTCTGTAGAAAATTGAACTACGGTTACAGATCCATTCTTACTTTTCTTTGAAAGACTTCATCTAACGTTCCCCACATGTTTGTGTTCAGAATTTTTTCAGGCCTTCCTCATCAGATTTCACTACTGCATATATCACATTTTCATCAACTTTCTCTAAACATTGTGAAATGCTGAAAACTGGCTTTTTTGAATCAAAGTGAAACTAGTACCAATTATTAATGAAACTAATAAATTACATTAATTTTTATAAATAGCCCTTCATTACAAGTAATCTTTTACTTGAATCCCTGTTTTTTCAATACATACAACTCAGGAATGATGAGTATTTTTAAAATTATCAATATTTGGGTCTACACTAGTTTTATGTTATTAAGCCTTAACTGGGAAAGTTGTGGGGTAATTTGAACCTTTCCACAATCCCAAAATGACACATTTTCTGTGACATCCCAAAGGTAATTTCTAAATAACAAAATGTTATCAATGGCATTTCTAGATTTGTACAGATGACTTTCATTTTCTTGCTTTCCTTTTATGTCTTTTTTTTCTGTATTTTCTAAAGGTTTACAATAACCTTGAACTATTTTATTATATTTAAAAATATTGTAATCAAATAAACATATAAACTAGCTTTTCTTTAAAATTCCTCATGGTTTCATGGGGGAAGTGTGTTTTAAACAGGATTCTGAATGGAGGAAGTATTGTTGACTAGTGGAAAGGAGAGAAAAGCAGTGATGATAGGAGAAAAAAAGCAGGTAAAGAATTTTTAACAAGGCAGCATCATCTGGTAGCCAGCTTTGAAGCAAACTGGAATGTGCTTAGAACTTATGGAAATTTACATTCATTGTAATATTCATAAGAAGAATAGTGCAACCTCAAATTTGTATTTTGCAATGATGATGCTTACAGCAGTCGTCAGATGAACTAAATACTTAGCTAATATATTCTCTTTGATTGGTAAATGATTACTGCCCTGTCCAGTTAATTGGCTTTCAAACTCATTTTGTCTATAACCCACACTAAGAAACATATTGTATATGGCAATCCTGTACACACAAGCACCCATATATGCATATTAATATACTTATATATGGGTTGAGGATATAGCTCACTGGCAGAATTCTTGTCTAGTATGTGCAGGGTTATAAGTTTGATCCATAGGTCTATGGTGCTATACACTAGCACCAAAAATAAGTGCTTAGAGCTTATGGAAATTTATATTCATTGTAATATTTACAAGAAGGATAGTGCAAGCACCAAATACAAAAAATTCTATATGTAAAAAATTATTGTACTGTAATGTTGACTCTTTCAGTATAGAACACACTTCTGTTCTGTTCTGTTCTATTCTACTCTGCTCTAGGCATTCCATTCCATTCTATTCTAGTTAAGAAGAAATACTGAATCTTACTCAATAAATCAGTTCCATGATATACTCCTGGATAGCGATCTGTAATTTGAAAACCCTCATGTGGTACATGCTTGGACATGCTTCATGAAAAGCAGCAGTATAGCACATATATGTTTCAGCAATCCTGACTGCATAGAAAAATATCCAGGCTCATAGAAGTATAAAAGAGAAAATAATGTTCTAGAAACAAATCATCAGGTACGTTTAGAGACTTGATAGAAGCAAGGAATAGTGAACTAAACAAGACTGTAATGTTTTGTGCCTAAATGATCTGAGACCAGTGACTCTATGGCCAAAGCTAGAAACATCGGAAATGGGTAACAGCTTGAAGGTATGATGTGGTCTTTTTCTCTTAACTTCAGACTGAAAGTTTTCATCTATTCATGACTTAAAAAACCCTCATTAACTAAGAATAATAATATCTCATTTCATATACAGATGAGAGAAAATGTATACAAAAAGTCTACAACAAATACCATACTTAATGGAAAAAACTTGAAGATTTCCTAAGTTTAGAAACATGGCAAAGATGTCCCTTCTCATCACTTCTTTTCAACATTGTATTGGAAATACTCGGTAGCGAATGGAAAAACATAAAATGGAAAAAGAGGTAGTATAGATATTGAGAAGTAAGAACTAAAACTGTCTATGCACACAGATGACATGATAATCCTAAAGAACCATTAATAAGAAGTAAAGAATCCTGGAAATATCAACTGATTATAGCAAGATTGCCAATATAAGGCTAATATACAAAATTCAATAATTTTTATACATACTAGCAATAAACAAGGGGAATTTGAAATAAAAAAACATGATAATATTTACATTAGCACACAAAAATGGAATACTCAGGCATAAATCTAACAAAATATTTGTAAGATCTACATGAAGGAAACTACCAAACTCTGATGAAAGATATCAAGGAAGATATCAAAGATATCAAAGATATCAAAGATGAGGAGATATTCCATATTTATGACTAAGAAATCTCACGGTCATCAAGATGTCAGTTCTTTCCAAATTGATCTGAAAATCAATCAATCCTAATAAAAATTCTAGCAACTTATTTTGTGGTGATTGACAAATTGATTTTATTATGGGGACCAGCAAAGGACACAAAATAGCCAATGTGATATTGAAAGAAAATTTGGAGAATGATACTACCTGACTTTAAGACTTACAAAAATTTGGTAAGTAAAACAGTGTGGTATTGGCAAAAGAATAGACAAATAGAACAGCAGAACAGAACAGAGAGGCCAGAAATAGACCCACATAAATGTAGTCAACTGATCTTTGACAACAAAGCAAAAGTAACAGAATGGAGGATTTTAACAAATGGTGCTGTCAGTAGACACGCACATGCAAAAAATGAATCTAAAAACAGACCTTATGCTCTTCATAAAAATTAACTCAAAGCAGATCATAGATCTAAATGCAAAATGCAAAACTTTAAAATTCCTAGAAGGTAAGTATGACGATTAAGATTAATTATGTCAACATGATTGACCTGAGAGCTGCCTAAGGGATTAGAAAAACATACCTCTGGGAGTGACTGGTAGATTGTGGAGGCATGACCCAGTGTATTACATATGGTCCTAGACTCCTTCCTCTGTAGCACTGCTCTCCTCTGCTTCCCAGCTGCCATAAACTAAACTATTTTGTTAGTGCTTCTGCCACAGTGTTTCCTCTCTAGAGCCAGGCCACCATGGACTGAATACCATGAAACCACAAGCCATTAAACCTCTCCTTCTTAAATTGTGAGTGACAGGTATTGCATCTCAGAGGCAAGAAACCCGACTAATAGAATAACATAGGAGAAAATCTAGATGACCTTAGGTATGATAATGACTTTTTAGACACAATACTAAATAAATAAATAAATGAATGAATAAATTAAAAAAATAAAATAAAATAAGTTTCTTATGAAAAAATAAAATAAAAAATAAAAATTTCATTCATGTAAGGAATAAAAAATTGAACTTCATTAAAATTTAAAACTTGCACTCTGTGAAAGACAATGTCAAGAGAATGAGATGGTAAGCCAGAGACTGGGAAAATATATTTGCAAAAGATATCTTTGTATATTAGTGAAAGTATATAAAGAACTCTTATAGCACAACAATAAGAGAACACATAACCTGATTAAAAAAATGGGTCAAGGGTGTGGATAGACAATTCACCAAAAAGATACACAGATGGCAAATAAGTATATGAGAAGATGTTCAGCATCGTATGTCATCAGGGCAATAAAAATTAAAACAATAATGTGATATCATTACACATCTATTACAACAGCCAAAATCTGGAACACTTACAACACCAAATCTTGGCAAGGATGTCAAACAACAGTAGTTCTTTTTTATAGGTAGTGGAATGCAAATGGTATAACTACTGTGAAAGCTGCTCTGGCTGTTTCTTACAAAGATGAACATATTCTTGCCATAGGATCTAGCAGTTGCGTACCTTGGTATTTACCCAAACTCCTGAAATATTACACACACACACACACATACACACACACACACAAACCCTGCACATGGATGTTTATAGCAGTTTTAATCATAATTGCCAAAACTTGGAAACAACACTCTTTGTAAGTGAATGAATTAACAAACATGGTATATTCAGACATTAGAATATTACTTAGTTCTAAAAAAAAATGATCTATCAAGCCATGAAAAGATTTAGAGGGAAATTAAGTGCATATCATTAAGTAGAAAAAACCAATCTAAAAAGGCTACATGCTGTATGATTCCAAATACATGACCTGGACAAAGCAAAACTACAGAAACTGTAAGGGATCAGTTGTTGCTGGGGGTTGTAAGGAGGCACAGAAATTTTCGATTACTGTGCCATGTACAGTGCCTATTTGACAGGTTTTGGTTGTCTCTATCTGTTCCTCTTTGATTTGGTAACACGTTCTCACCTCATCGTTATGTCCTAGGTTTGTGGGATCATCCATCTTTTTTTTTTTTTTTTTTTTTTTTGGTGGGTACTGGTGGTCGACCTCAGGAACTCACGCGCCAGCAGGCGCCCATGCCGCTGAGCGGTATCACTGGCCCTTTTTTCGTATGTGGGTTCCGGGAGTCGAACTCGGACCCTTGTGCTTGCCAGGCAGGCGCTTATGCCACTGAGCCATCTCACCGGCCCTCATCCATCTTTTATCAAGTGATGGAGCCATGACTCAAGCAAGGCTAATTGTATTTCCCTTAAGGACTTGGAATCTTGAAGCAAGATGTGAAACTGGTAGAGGTTTTCAGGAGGTGAAATAATGCTCACCACATACTGTCACTTGAGCTCCTAGTTTCTATCTTACCCTGATTCCACACCTTCCCCTTCTATTCTGCAAAGCTAGACAGTATCATTGTAATTCCCCAACTTTCTGTTTAAATGTCTTCAGGTTGCTTACAATTTAGGAAAGGATATACTCTATCTCAAGACCTAGAACATTGCTTGCCAAGTAGAAGTCCTTTAGTAATTTTTTTTTTTTTTTGCATGACTGCTACGGTCAAGGAAATTGTTAGTTACTGTGGAAGTATACATGGTGGTCACCTTACATGGTCCTGGGGTAGGTACAAGGAAGGCTTACCAAAGGGAACTTCTAAGTTCCTGCAGTACCTTATATAGAATAGATGCTCAATCACTGTTTGAATTAAAAACATGCAATCCTATAAAAATATGTTTCAGTGAATCTCAAATTTGGCATGATTTCACTAATCCTTTTTTATGCAACTGCTCTATTCTGAATGTTTGTGTCTCCCAAAATTCATATGCTGGAACCTAATATGGTGGTATTAAGATGTGAGACTTTTGGGAGGTAAGTCAGGAAGGATTTATCCTCCTAATGGGATGGAAGGAGTTAGTTTACCTTTATGAGTTTGGTTAGCTGTATCAGGATACAGCAACACAGTACTATCTTTTAAGGTAAGAGTAAGACCCCACCAGACTCTAGAACTACTGGTGCCTTATCTTGGACTTCCTAGCCTCCAGAACTGTAAGCAATAAATTTATGCTTGTACCTAACTATGCAGTGAAAGGTATTTCTATAGCAGTCTTAATGAACCAATAAAACAACCTTTTAAGATTTGTTGTATTATACTAAGTGAGCAAACACAATGAGGAAAAAAATCAAATCCTGCCAAAGTTGGGAAATTTCATCTCTTTTTCACTTTTATCATCGAGTTATATTACCATCCCCTGAGAGCAATAGAAATGAATTCTTTCTTGTCCAGGACTAGGGAATAACAAACAGCTTTGCTTTCTTTGAGTGCCAGGGCCAGTAAGAGGGAAAGGTGGTGCAAAGTCTCAGGAGGAAATGTTAATTTGACCCCTCTCCATGAAATGTTGACACTTGAGGGCTCTGTGTTTTCAGAATCTGACACTAAGAGTGTTATCAGGGTAAAAGAGCTCTTTTCAAGTTAAAAACCATGCCAGGAGTTTTTTGATGAGAGCCACCATCAGCTCTGGGAACTGGAAATATTTACTGGGCCTACGAATATTTGGAGCACTATGACAATACATTTTTTTGCCCATAACCTTCACAGCCTTTGCTTCTGGGCCTAAAATAACATATTTTTCTCTTCGTCTCCTAAAGTTGGAGCATTGGAGAAATTGTATATTTATGGAAAATATATCAAGAGAGACTTCAGAGTAGAATATTGCCAAATCTGCTATTTCAGCATAGTGCAAATAGAATAAAATAGTCTCCTTATCTCAGACAACAAGAACTGTCAGGCTTCTTTCTATTGTACTCAGACTTATGAACTTTTAAAGCATTAACAAAGGCTAAAGTGCTCAAAGGAAGATTTAAGTAATTTGGGATGTGTTTTACTGTGAATAAAGTCATCCCAAGATTTTGACATTTGGGACAAATGACATCCTTGGAACAAAGAGATGAATAACAGAATACATTCAGCTTGAATTGCTTTTTGACTATCAACTGGAAAAACCATGTAACCTCTAAATTTGGGTCTTTATCTGTAAAATAAATAGAAAATAGGAACTTCTAAATAGGATTCTTTTGAGGATTACATGGAATAATACATATGAAAGTATTTTGTTCACACTACACAATTATGATGATGAGATGATAATCAAAAAACAGCAAAAAATTACTTTAGAGGCAGTGATACCTTCACAAATAGGAGACAGAACTCAATTTAGACTGGTCTTCAGATTTATCTACAGAGGCTATGGTACCTTTGTTGAGAATCTCTGTTGTCCCTTTTCTTGACAAAAATGGAATTTTCTTCTATCATTCTGCCTTTGTGTGTGTGTATATATTCTCATATCTTCTAAATGACAGCTTGACTCTTAAGTACAGGTAAAGAGAACAGTGGGTAGGAAAATTTAGAGCAGTTCTATGGACTTGTTAGAGCTGGGGTGGTCCCAGGAAACATGCTCTTTGGGCATGATAGGCTCCATCCCTGGAAGGAAGGGGAGACGGAGCACACAGGTCCTTGGTGAAAGTGAAGCCAGTCATGGTTTGGCAGCTTCTTAACTATGTTCTAACTCCATTTATTTTAGTCTATTCCAGTGTCTTAAAATGCCACTTTGACCCCTTTTCTCAGGCGGGTGACAAAAACAAGAGGAATGAGTTCATTCTTAAGATGCGATTGGGACACAGGCTAAGTAATCTTCACTTTTCCTTTCTAGGTACAATAATGGAAATCTAGCCTCTTTCAGTCTCCAAGGAACTTTTGTATAACCTTGACAATTGCACAACCTCCACGTGTCCCAGATAACATCAGTTGCAGGTCTTCTACTATAACTCTGATAGCCTCTTCCTCACATTTGTCCTTCTTAAGGCTTGAAAGTTTCTCTTATTCCCCTTACATCTTCTGCTAGCTTTAACAACGCAAGATGTAATGCACTGATTTTTATTGAGCCCAATAGTCTCGTTAAAAAAAAAAAAAAAAAAAAAAAAAAGAAGCCTGGGCATTTGGGTGAGTAGTACAGTGGTTTTCTAATATCCAGGGAGCCTTGGGTTTGATCCCCAGCACAGGTAGAAAAATAGAACCAGAAAAAGATTCATTTATACAATAACAAACTCTTTTAATCTTTTTTGTATTTGTTCTGCTTGCAGTTACTAAAATTCAAAAATGTAGAGATTTACTATACCTAATTGCAGAGTACAAAGCACTCTAGTACATGAGGGATATTATTATAAACAAATGTCCCCTTCTAAGTTCAAGACCAGCCTGGGCAGTTGAGGGAGATCCTATTTCAGAATAACAATTAGAAATAAGGCCTAGAGATTAACTCAGTTGTAGAGTGCTTCCCTAACAAGTGTAAAGCCCAGGGTTCAATGCCAACCCTCAAAACAGTTCCCCTCCCTCAAACATTCAGGACTTAAAATAATTAAAATTTCCATTGGATTTAAATTTTGTAAAGACATGTTATAAAACTTTGGGATTATCCACATCTATTTTTAAATTATTTTATTCAAATTATAAATTGGTAAACTCAGTGCAAAAAATATTAGTTTAAATAGAGCTTAGTGAAGACACTCAGTCTGATCATGATAAGTTAACTGCTTGAATATTTTTCTTCTGAGCATTTTTTTCTGTACATATCATTTTCTTCTGTGCATTTTTCTTCTATGTGTATCATTTTTCAGAATTTAGTGTGCATTATGTCTGCTATTTATATTTTTTACTTGTTATTTTCTAAGCATTTCCTATTAGATAAGTTTTATAAAATATTGTCTTACTAAGTGTTTATTAAGTAATAAATTATAATATCTTAGTAAAAATAGATATTCCTTACAACTATATTTGTGGAAATTCTCAAATTATTTACAATACCTAATTTTATATAAGATTTCCAGATATATTAATATATTAACATGTGAGTGAAAGTTATATCCAGAGGTGGTTTTGGCTCATTTAAATAATTAATATTATGAATATTTCTAAACCTAACTCTATCTACATCTTGAGTTATTCTCTTAGGCTATATGTATTTTCCAAATGGAAATATTAGACCAAATCATTAGAAGTCCTTGACAGATGGGATCATAGCAAATTTTAAATCCTACTCCAGTTTACATCAGTTTTTGAAGCCATCAAAATTTTGAATTAGTTTTGATTATTATCAAAAAGTATTATCAAAGGATATTATTGAACATTTTATTTGTGCTCTTATAAATCTACTACATGCAGGATCCTACTTAATCTTCCCAAAACCCTGACATGTAGGGACTATTATTAACCTAATTTCACAGAAGATAGTGAGGCTTAGAGAGTTAACAGGTCTAAAGTCATAGCTAGAAAGGGTTAGAATGAGGATTTGAACCCATACAACCTTTATCTAGGACTCTCAGTCTTAACTACCACTACCCCTCAAATAAAATAACAATTCTTCAGCTCACAAGGCAGAAAGAAAAAAGAAAGAAGGAAAAAAAGAAAGAAAGATAGATAAGAAAAGAAAAGAGAAGAGAAAAAAGAAAAAAAAAAGAAAAGAAAAGAAAGGATAAGAAAAGAGAAAAGGATTCCTTGTATAGAATGTTAATTTTTATCATCCGGTTTTTGGTTTTCCTTAAAGAGAGTAATTTCACTAGATGCCAACAAGGTTAAATTAAAGAAATTGCAAAAGAACAGTGGCCACAAGGACTGAGTTAGGAGCTGATGTCATGGGAAGACAATTTCAGGGAGAAACCCGTTGATAGGGATATGTAGAAAGTCCATTTGGAGCATTCGGACATTTTAGTCAACAAGGTGTCTGGGCTTAACTAGGGACAACGGAATATAATAGACAACAGAAAGGAAGATTTGGTTTGGAGGATGCGTGAGAACTGAGAAATAAGAAGTTAGTCTGCCAGGAAAACTTCATCCACTGCCCTGTAAGGACCACTAGGAAAGGACACCTATCTTTTCTGCAATTATACCCCCAACACTGAACACATGACATAGCATATAGAAATGATTCAATATATGATTGTTGAATGAAAATTAGCCATGCTACTTGCTGGAAAGCCTCCAAGATCAACTTTCTGGTGCAGGAAAAGTGGAAACTATTTATGTAGACACAAACAGTATAAGATCAAAGAAATGGGTTTGTAAAAAGAGATTTGACCTGTACAATACTGAATAAAAGTTGAGAGAATAAGAGGGTTTTTAAAAAATATTTTAGAGATATAAGAAAGAATATTCCAGAATTTGCTATGCATACGAGAACTAAAGACTAACAGAATTTACTAACCTATTCCTAAGTCCAATATTTTATATAGAAAATGTGGATTATGTATAGAATTCAGATATTTTAATCAGAAATGTACTAACATTGAAAATATTCATTTAAGGAATACTTTGAGGAATATTCATTTAAGAAACATTTTGAGCAATTTTACATGAATGTAAAAAGGAAGGGACCTACACAAAGAAGGTAAGGGGAAAAGTCAGAAAAGAGAAGGAACAGTAAGAGTGCTTCAGCCAGGGCGGACCCTGAATACAAAAGAAAAGTTTTGCATGTGAATATTTAGCTTCTTGTGTTTGTGTAACTTAAACATATAATTCTATGTGTAACTTTCTTTCATCTTTATCACTAGATATGTTGTATGCTTTGTAGTTAGCACTATGGCTTCTATCGTGTTCCTTGCTCAGATATTATCATGGTATCACACGTTACTAAATTTTAAATCATACTGAAGATGACAACAAAGATAATGAAGAATTTTTTTCCAAATGAATCTGCTTATCTTCCAGGCAATTCAAGTTTAACTTGAAAACATTTAACACTTTAATTTTCAATGAACACTCTTCTGATTATATAAGTGAACATTCAGAAATGAGGAACAGTTTTAAATGATGATTAAAAACAGAGTCTGTAACACCTGGATTCTTTTCCCAGCTCAGCCAGTTACTGGCTCTGTGATCTTGGGCTAATTTAACAGAGCTTCAAACTTCTCATTAGACAGTAGGGGTAATTATAACTACACAATAGGATTGTCCTAAGACATGTTGGCATGTCATGTGTAAAGAGCTTGCTATAGTGTCTGGCATTTAGTGGGCAACAAAGAAACAGTAGCTCTTCCTGACCCTAATTCAACTCTTTGGAGTTTACAAAATGGACCATAACTATTACAAGAACAGGATTCCTCATGAGACTCCCATAACTTCCTGAACATGGGTAAGCCAGAAATTCCCTGGGAATTTTTGAAACATTTTTTTCCAGATCTGATGGATTCCAGAGCTTATGAAAAATGCAGAAGTAAAAATCATTAAAATACCATCTGCAAAAAGCATTATACATGAATGGGTGAAAATTGTATGTTTGTTCTCATTGTATCCCAGCCACATTCCAGTTCTTAGTGTGTAGTTCACACATTTATTTTGTACTTTTGACTTGGGCTTTCTTCACATCTTCTTTAACATCAGTGAGGTCCCCTGTGGTCTCATGAACAAATTTATTCTCCTACATTATACATGGAGGTTGAAAACTTCACTATAAAGGAAAGAAGACAATCTCAATTACAAGACTCTATTTGACTTTACAATTAAAAGAAAACATTACTCAGTAGTGAATTCTTCTTTTTCCTATTTGTTCGTTTGTTTATTGAAGATTGGAGAGATGTCATCTCCATTTTTTTCTCTTGATCCTCTGTACTATTCTTTCAACTCTAAAATAAATAAATGAAAGTGAAATTCAAATACATAAAGTATGTTCAAGCAAGTCTTCAATATAGGGTAATGCAGTACAAGAAGCCATTCAGCAGAACCCATGAAAAAAAAATTATCCTAGTTATATAAAAGAGCAGCCCCTAAATTTACTCACCTGTGATAATTTGAAGCATAAGATTAAGTAGAGCATTTTTTATAAGAAGCTCACAGTTTTACTACTGAAATAATTTACAATTTTTTTTCCAATTTCAACTAGGCAGGCATTGGTTGGCAATTAAAGGGTCAGGAAGACATAGGTAAAAATCATCAGCCTTCCTTCTTAGGGCACAGATTAACTTTATAGCACAGGCCATGATTCCTGCTCACAATTTAACCAGTTAGGAGAATAACAAGGTATTTTCAAAGGGAGAGAAATGTAATATACTCCTGCTAATTTTTTTTAAATGAAGCAAGCCAAAAGAAGATGCACATAAGAAGGCAAATAAACGAATAAAATTACAAGATAAAATGAAGATAAAATTAAGAAAGAAAATTAAATAAACTGCATTGATAGGAAAAGATAGAACAAAATAATTATATAAATTAGTAAGAAAAGATAAAGTAGATGTTGAATGATTAAGCTGGCAACTAAAAGATTTAAGTAAATAAACCACATTGTTATAATATAATCAGAAATTTAGTAGAGTAGGAATTAAGAAAATATAAACCTAATAGGAGTGTGTATGAATGTGTGTGCGTGTGTTAGTTTGGTATCAAGATGACACAAATTCAAAAATATGAGAGTCATCTGAAGCCAATCATATTTCTCAAAATGAAAAAGCCACACAGCCCAGCATCGTCTCTTTTCTCCTTTCTGTGCATGGTGCTGCTTCCCGGACCCTGTAACGTAAGAGCTGGTGGCCAACAGAGGAAACCTCAGCTTCTCTCTGCCTTCTGTTAGCAGCTTCAGTCTGCCCTGGGCAATGAGGGCTACCTGGGTCAGGGAAGACACTATTCTTCGGGTATAGGACCAAGAATATCATTGTTTCAATCTCACCCAGCAGGAATGATCACACCAAAAGGTTGCAATTTTATATCATTTTGGCACCAGTAGAATTCAGTCACTGCAGTGATAGAGAATTTAATTATACTGAAAGCTGTATTTTTCTCCCAAAATAACATGCATGCCAAGCCTTTGGAAAATGGTTAGCTAACATTAACTGATGATAAAATTAAATATTCAAAGGTGAGTTACATCTAGTTCTCTGAAATGTATTTTGAAATGGAATTTAGCCTCAAATAGCCCAAATTTTTAATTTATAAAGAATATATAAATTGGTAATGAATTTTAAGGTATACACATATTGTGATAACTTTTAGATTTATTGTAAAATCAACTTCATTTCCATATTTTTCAACCTGAAAATGTCACATTACATTATGACTGTAATCTTACATTATTGTTTTGATTTAATCATTTTGTTCTTTATAATTTTGAATGTTTCCTATTTCTAATGAAAAAGAACATTAAGATATATATTCATTTTTAAAGCTGTAACTAAATTTCACTATTTTAATGTGTTTTCTTTATCAGATGCTTCAGCATTCCTTCTACATCTGAAACATCTCACCTTCAACTGCCCATCTAGATAGCTCTCAACCTTTTGGTCTCTGGAGGGTAATCAGACACTAGAAAGGATGTTTCTCTACCTTTTTATTTTCTTCTTGACATTGTAATGTTATTAAGCATCTCTTTGAAAATAAGTTTGATTTGGAAGAAGTTATATCACGTATAGTTAATACTGGAAAAGTTTATCATCACCTCAGTAATATTCCTCCTGGTTATTTTGTATCTTGGCAGTAGAATGCTCTTCAAAATAAATAGTTAAGTAATGGAATTGAACTCTCCCCAAGTATTCCTTACAAACCTATTTTTGTTCTAAAATCTTTCTATTTAGATTTTATCCTCCGCTCAAAGGCTTCTCTTGCCTATATTCAGACAATGCACAGGAAACCTTCTGCATGTGCAAATGTATTTCATGGTAATGACTACTATGACAAAAGTATTTAAGGTTCTCACAGAATTCTTAATCAGCTAAAGTGTCATAACAGAATGATCCTATAGAAATCACTGAAACACACAATGTTGGAAAAAATTATAACCAGTCTATGAGCACCTGAGCATGAATTCAGTGTTGACTATTCAGAGATAAAGAAAGACAGAATCCCATAACAATCACAAGAAACAATTTGGGGAAAACACAACTTATTTGTATGAGAGATTTCTATAATTTTTTCTTACATGAAAAACCAAGCACTGACACTAGCATAAAGTTACAAAAATAATGATTCAAACCCAAGGAGTCTGGCCCCTGAGCTCTACACATAAATACTCTAGTGCATGTCTCTTAATGCCCCATATGGTGTTTCCAAACTATAGACCACAACATTCCTGTCTAATATTTCCAGTATAACTAGAGTGAGCCATTCTTCTTGAATCAATATCAATTTTCTAGACATTTCAGTGAGAATAGGTAGAATCAATGTACAATAGCATGATGGGAAGAATTGCAAAACTTCAAGAAATCATGCAATATAGTCAAAACAAAAGATACCAAATTAAATTCAAATATAATTTAAAAATTATAATTAAGAATTACATATGTAAGCAGAACCAAAAAACAATAGCCTAACAAAATATTGAAATGTAATCCTTAGAGGAACAACATCCCCAAACAACAACAACAACAATACTAGCTTTAGCTTTCTGGTAAAGACTTTGGAAGTAAGGGACACGAAGAAAAAATAATGAAAATGCCAACCAGTGTGGTTTGTTTAAAGATAAATTTGAGTTGGTCGAAAGCACATAGACTCAATATCAGTTAATCATTGCAAAGACATGTCTGTTCTAGCAAAGGCATAATTTTCTAGCAGTTAAAATACATTTTAATGATAATAAGCTTTATCATATTAAATTAGCAGTAATACCAGTGTAATAATTCTGATGTTTACTCAGTGCCTCCCTAAGCCTGTTAAAAACAGTGTTGTCAGTTTCAGCTGCAGAGCTTGTCAAAATTTGTTTTTATTCATATAACGTGAGGTATTCCACCAGGCATTGCCCTAATCCAAATGAAGGAAGAATGTATTTTCAAAAATAAATATAAGAATGGACTATTTTTTGTATCTAAGCAGATTAATTCTCATAGGAAAAACACAGGCTGGTTTGGAGTCATGAATCCAAATCCCGGAAAAATGCTTGGCATGAACTGTAGGTGCTCACCAGTATTTCTTGCATAAATGAGCGAATCAAAGCATCTGGCCAATAAGCTGAAAAGCAGACAGCACGTGCTTCCTTTGAACACGGAATTGGGGTACTCTACTTACTGTTAAAGTGAAATACAAAATATGGTGAAAAACATCTGGTTGCTGGTCTGATATGTAAGGAGCTTGGAAGTCACTACACTACCTAAGAACAGGTTTGAAAAAGCTAAATAAACAAACAAACAAAAAATGCACAATTTAACTCTATCTGAGAGGTGAGGTAACAGAGCAAATCATTGCTCCCGTTAGGGGACAGGTAGATTCAGAGACTCTCAATTTACTAGGGTTTCATTTGAGTCCAATACACTTGAGGAAAGAAAACATTTAACTCAGAGTGATCTTGCCTGTCACATCTGGACAACAAACTCGGCTTCAGGTCTTTCTAATCATGTTGTCCCACCTAAGTGGGGGAGGGGGTCCTCAGAGGTACTTGTGAATGAAGTTCCCAGTGAAGACATAGGCCATTTAAAAGACTGAGATATGACCATCAGACTATTAAAAATCTTCCTCTTCTCTCATACCTTATTAAGCCTAAAGGCTTAATTACCACAATGCCTTTTAACTAGTATGTCATGTCTACCATTTAACCTTGTCAATTTTCCTGGATTAAGAGACTCCAGGCTAGGTGATTGGATAATGGGAGCACTATACTGTTCAGGAGATCAACCCACTGATGTTCATAATGAAAGTGCTGTTAGGAGGTAGCGCCCTGTTGCAGGTTGGTGTGCCTTTGGAGAGCATAACTCTTGCTGCTGCTCTTCCCTTAGGCTCAGCTTCTGATTTCCATGAGTGAGCAATTTCATTTTCTAAGCCCTTTTGCCATGATGTTTCTGCTTTGGAGCGAGCTGACCATGGACTGAAATCCCTGAAACTGTGAGTCAAATAAACTTCTCCTGTTTTAACTTGTGGATATGAGGCAATTGGTTCCAGCAATCAGAAATATGATATAGGCCACCAAAAATTTGCAAGGCATACGGAGAGGCAAAAACAAACAAATAAGAACAAAAAAACTTTAGAGAGACTTAATAAGCATCAGAATCAGGATCGCATATTGGTAGAGACATTATAGTTTTTTCAATTTATGATTAATAAGCTAAGGGCATTAATGAAAAAAGTAGACAGCATATAATAAGAGATGGATAATGTAAGTAGAAAGCCAGAAATTTTAAGAAAAAATAAAAAATGCTAGATATCAACAACATTGTAACAAAACTACAGAGTGATTTTTATGGACTCAGCAGATAGGATAAGACTATAAGGTTGAGGATGTACCAAAAGAAATTTCAGCGAATGAAAAACAAAGAGGAAGAAAAAAAAACCAAAACTCTAAGCATTGTGGTACAACTAAACAAGACAAAAAATGTAGCTTACATATAATTGAAGAGAACAGAGAAAGAAACAGGATATTTGAAACTATTAACTATGAATATTCCCACATTGTCCGATGTCAACTCATAGCTCTAGCAAGCTCAGAGAACACCAGACAGTATAAATGCCAAACAACAATGACAACTAAGCATATCATAATCCAACTTCAAAAAATTGAAGGTAAAGAAAATTTCTGAAAGAAGCTAGATGGAAAAAAAATCACCTTACCTAAAAGAGAATTGCATTGGGCTTTTTATTCAGGAGCCATTCAAGAAGGAACAGAATAAAGTAAAACATTTTAAGCATTGAAAGAAAAAGCAGCAAATCTAGAATTCTGAATCTTATTAAACGATCTTTCAAAGGTGAGGGAAAAACACTTTTTTAGTTTAACAAAAAGTGGGTATAATTAATTGCAATGAATGATAACAAAAATTCATTAGACAGAAGGAAAATGAGGTAGGTCAGAAACTTGAATCTACACAAAGACAGAACCTCAAAGAATAAGGTCTTTTACTAAGGTAAAATTAAAGTTTAATTTTTAACTGACCTAATGCTTTAACAGGTTGTACAAAATAACACCAACAATGTATTTGGTTATACATACAGTACAGTAAGTTCCTAATTAATGAACATCCGAGTTGCGAACTTTCATAGATATGAACAGACCTCACGTTACTTAGGTGGGAACAAATCACAGAAGTATCTCAAGTGTCCGCCAAACTTGTCACAGTTGCCCTGCTGTGTGCTTACTGTATAGTCTGGTAGTGTTCAGTAGTACAGTGCTCAGTCAGAGGTCAGGATATCCAGAAGCAAGAGGAAAAGCAGTGGTGATGTGGAGAGGACTGCTAGGAAGAGCAAAGCAATGTACACTGTACATTTGTGTCAAAGGTGTGTAAGATTCACTTTGTTGGACTTACAAATGAATCCAACTTGAATGTTCTCCCAGAATGGAACTGGTTCATAAGTCAGGGACTTACTGTATATGTACGTGTACACAAATTTATGTTTAAGTTATATAAATTACAATAATGATGTGAGGGATGGGAGGAAGGAATCAGGATTTTTTTATTATAAGGTACTCACTCCAAATATGAAATGGTATTGTGTTATATGACAGTAGACTTAATTATAAAGTTATACTACAAATTCTAGAGCAACCACTAAAAAGGCAAACAAAGACACATAATTGATGTACTAAGAAAGAATATAAAATGGAATCATCTAAAATGCTTAATTAAAAGCATAAGAGTGTAACAGACAAACATAGGGACAAAGAATATAGGCATCAAATAGAAAACACTAACAAATGGCACATATTCAACCAATATATCAAGAAACACATTAAATGTCAATGGCACTAATGCACTAATTAAGACATAGATTAAAAAGACTGGATCAAAAACTAAGATCTGGGGCCAGTGAGATGGCTCAGTGGCATAAGCACCTGCCTGGCAAGCGCAAGGTCCTGAGTTCGACCCCCGGTACCCACATAAAAAAAAAAAAACACTAAGATCTTACCATATATTGCCTATGAGAAACCAATTTTAAATATAAAAACACCTATAGGTCAGAAGTAAATGGAATTCCAAGAGCAAGATGGCTGACTAGAAGTGCCTGATATTTATGGCCTCCCTCCACCCAAAAGGACCAAAATAATTAATAAGTACGTATATTTTGATTACAATGGCTGAAGGATAGTCCTGGAGTACAACAAGGAAGGGGCAGAAACCCCAAGGAGCACAGAATCTCAAGTTCGCTGCCCAGAGAAGGGAAGGAACATCCTACCTACACCGTCCCATCTCTCCAGTCAGGGTCAATTCAAAACCAGGAGGGGCCGCTGCCTATAGAGAAAGGGTAAGAAAGAGACCCCCAGCAGCCTCACTTGCTACCATGAACACCTGTATTCTTTGATACCGGGGAATCTCACAGTCTCTCCGGGCCCTGAGCCCCATTTAAGGAGCTGTCTGAAGTTCACATAACAGTATTATTCCAGTCCAGGAACCCACATTGTGCCCATCCCCACCATTGCCCAAGCTGCTAGTGTGCTGTATCACTTTGAACCAGAGCCACTGCTAGAGTGCGTTCTGTGCTAGTGACTATATTCCTCCATCCCTGGGGCTCTTGCATCATAGCACTGGGATATCCAGGGTAGTGCATCATACCCTTGCTGAACAGTTGCTGTCTACGCTGTCTTGATGAGCTGCCTTGGAAATTCTCCATTTTCCTCAGCCCAGTGCTTGTTGTGCCCAATCCTCAGCTATTCATGGTCTATGCCCAGTGGAACAGCTGTGATTCCCAGCCCCCTAGGCTTCCCAGCCACCTAGGATTTTCCCAGTGGAGGCTACCAGAGCAATATCACACATTCCTCTACCCTGTGCCCAAAGCATCCTGACATCCAAATCAACCCAGCACCCCACCTTCGAGGAACTGCAGCTTCAGGGGAGTAGCTCAAATAACCCTGGTAAGCCCTAAGTCAGACACAGCATGAAGAGAGACCTTTTTAGCTAAGTCTATCCACTGTGGGAAAATAAGACCAAAAGGATTCCTAAATCTTTTGCCACTGTGAACTCTAACAATCAGCCTTGTCACCTCTGCCACCACAAACTCCTAGACCACTGAGCCAGCCACAAACATCACTGATGTTGATTAAAACTGAAGAAGCTGCATGTAGACTACTCTACCGTGCCCACCTAGAAACAGAGCCAATGCACCCTATCCAAACAATATCCTAGGGCCCGTCTTCAAGGTGAAAGTCTTTACCTACAAAATCCACTCTATAAAATTAGAGAAGATTACTATTCCAAATAGTTGACCAAATATCAATGCAAGGACAGAAGGAAAATGAAAAAGGAGGAAACATAACACACCAAAGGAATACAATAATTCTCCAGTAACTGACCCCAAACAAATGGAAACTTATGAATTGCTTGAAAACAAACTCAAAATAAGGATATTAAGGAAACTCAGTGAGACACAAGAGAATACAGGTAGACAATTCAATAAAACCAGGAAAACAATATATGATCTGAATGAGAAATTAAATGTAGATATAGATATAAATATAAAAAAGAATCAAACAAATCTAAATAATTCAGTGGGTAAAGTGAAATATACAATTGGGAGCTTCAACAGCAGACTAGAGAAGGCAGAAGAAAAAGTTTCTGAACCTTAGGACAGGTCTTTTGAAATACTCTAATCAGGGGGAAAAAGAATTAAAAAGAGTGAAGCAAGCCTATGGGAAATATGGGACACAAATATGCAAACCAATATTTGTATGATGAGTTTTCTAGAGGAAGAAGCACGGAAATCTGATTTACTAATAAAAAACTTCTAAGTCCAAATTCATGAAATGCTAAATTCCCCACATGCATTCAACATAAAGAGATCCTCTGAAAGCCACATTATAATCAAACTAACAAAAGTGGAAAAAAAGGCGGTACTCTACAAGCAGCATAAGAAAAGTGTTAATGTCTCAGCAGAAACCTTGCAGGCCAGGAGCAAACAGAATTATATACTCAATATCCTGGGGAGGTGGGGAGAGGAAACAAAACACTGCCAGACTGGAGTGTTATACCCAGCAAGGCTATCATCAGAGGTGGAGAAATAAAGCCTTTTCTAGACAAACAAAAGCTGAAGGAATTTATTACCAGTAGAAAGGACTTACAGAAAATGCTTAAGTGCTTCAACTGGAAGTGAAAGGATAATTACTATTATGGAAACGTATGAAGTAAATTCATAGAAGTAAATTCATGAACAAATTAAGAATAATATGTTACTATTATTTTAAATCTATAATATTAATATTAAAAGCAAAAATGGTCAAAAATAGCTATCACTATGGTAAGTTGTTAAGGAATATACAATATAAAAATATAAACTATGGAAACAAAATATAAATTGTGGGGAGGGGGAAAAGTCTAGAGTATTTGTATGCAACCAAAATTAGATTATTAGCAGCTGAAAATAGTCTACTATAAAAGCATTTAATGTAATCCTCAAGGTAACAATAGAGGAAAAAATTATACCAGATATACAAATGAGAACACAAAAGCAGTCAAAGCTTAATACTACAGAAAATCACCAAACCACAAAGGTAAAGAAGAAGCAACAGAAGGGAAGAAACCAGAAAACAACAAAATGGCAGGAGTAAGTCCTTACCTATCAAAAATAACCTTGAACATAAATGCATTCAACTCTTCAGTCAGAGGATATGGTGTGGTTAAATTGATTTTTTTTAAAAAAAGAATAATATACAAATATATCCTGCCTATGAGAGACCCATTTAGCTTTAAGGACACATGGAAACTAAAAGTGAAGGGATAGCAGAAAATACTCTATGAAAATAGTGACAAAAAGATAAAAAGGAATTAAGATACATTATATACATGTACTAACTCCCAAAGATGCGTGTAGTTATTATGCACTGCAAAAATGTACCAGTAAAAAATAGTAACCATCAGAGATCAGAGGTGACTATACTTATATCAGATAAAATAAACTTCAAGTCAAAAACTGTAACGAAAGAGAAAGAAGGCCATTATTTGATGATAAGGAGGTTAATTTATTAAGGAGAATATGCACCCTACATTGGAACACCTAAATATGTAAGGCAAATATTAATGGACATGAAGCAAGACATACATAGGAATACAATAACTGTGTGGAACTATAATACCTCAGTTTCAATCATGCATAAACCACTAAAGAGAAAAACCACTATGGGAATACTGGACTTGAACTGCACTTTAAAATAAGTGGCCCAAACCCGTGAGATGGCTCAGTGGTGTAAGCGCCTGCCTGGCAAGCGTGAGGGCCCCAGTTCGACTACTGGAACCCACATACGAAAAAAGGGCCGGGGATATTTCTCAGCAGCCCGGGCGCCTGCTGGCATGTGAGGTCCTGAGGTCGACCCCTGGTACCCACAAAAATAAATAAATAAAATAAAATAAAATATAATAAGTGGCCCTAAAAGACATGTTTAAAACTTTCTTAATAACAGCAGCTGAATATGTATTCTTTTTTAGTGCACATGGATTATTCTCCAGGAGAGACCGTTTGTTAAGCTATAAAACAAACCAAGTCTTAATAAATGAAAGAAAAATTGAAAATATCTGTTAGCATTTCTGACAATAGTAATGTGAAACTAGAAATCGTTAACAGGAGGAATATTGGAAAATTCAAGAGTATGTTGAATTGGATAATGCGCTCCTGAATAACCAATGAGTAATAGAAAAAATCAAAAGAGAAATTAATAAATATCTTGAAACAAACAGCAAGGGAAGCACAACATATTAAAACCTAAGGGATGCAGCAAAAGCAGTTGCAAGAGGGAAGTTTGTATCAGTAAACACCTACATTTTAAAAAAAGGAAGATTTCAAATACAGTCTAACATTATGCCACAAGGAGCTAGAAAAAAAGATCAAACTAAACTCAAAGTTAGCAGAGAGAAGAAAATAATATAGACCACAAGAGAACAGAAATTGTCAGGCAAAAAATTCAACAACACCAGGAATTAATTCTTTGCAAAAATAAATAAAATTGACAACTAGATTAAGAAACAAAGAAAGAAAACTCAAATAAATAAAATCAGAAATGAAAGTGGAGACATTACAATAGATGCCTCAGAAGTAAGAAAAAGCATAAGGTACTGTTATGAAGAATCATACGCTAACAAATTGGATAACATAAAGAAAGTGGTGGGCCGGTGATATAGCTCAGCGGCCTAAGTGCCTGCCTGGCAAGCGCAAGGTCCTGAGTTTGTCTCCTGGTACTCGCATAAAAAAAAAAAAAAAAAAAAAAGAAAATGTTAAGTTTCTAGAAACATGTGGGATTAGATTAAAACAAATAAGATAAATATTTTTAAGAAATCTCAAATACTTGGAAATTAAATAACACTTCTGAGTAAGCCATGATTCAAAAAAGGAATAAAACTTCGAAGTATATATTAAACTGAATAAAAATGTGGAATGCAGTTAAAGCAGTACCTAATGGAATATTCTAGGAGCAATAAGTTTATTAGAAGAAAGGCCTCTACTAGGCTCAGCTTTTATATTAACAAGCTAGAAAAAAGAAAAATGAATTCAATAAAAATTATTTATGAATAGCTTTATGTCAGTAAACTTAGAGGGAAAGAAATCATTATATATCAATCCTCACTCAAGAAATAGCAGAAATATGCAATATCTATTTTAAAATAAAATTAATAGTGAAAAACGTCTTCTCACAAAAAATCAGGTCCTAAAACTTTATTAATAGTCAGGATTGAGTACAGGGCCCTCTACTGAGCTACATGCCCTGCCCCCCACCCTTTTTTTTTTTTTTTGAGATAGGATCTCTGTAAGTCGCTAAATTGTCCAGGCTGGGCTTGAACTTGCAGACCTCCTGCCTCAGCCTCCCAGAGTGGTAGGATAATAGTCATGAATCAAAATGTCCAGCCCAAAAAATCTTGTGTGTGTGTGTGTGTGTGTGTGTGTGTGTGTGTGTGCACGTGGAGGTGTATGTGATTTTATCAAGTATCTAAGAAAGAAATTTTACCAACTCTAAACAAAGTATTTGAGAAATCTGGAAAAGAAAGAATATTTCAGAGTGCATTCTATGATGCCAAAACTACTCTAATACCAAAATCTGACAGAGACACTGCAGGAAAACTGCAGACAGAAGTTTTTCATCCACATTCATGCAAATTTCCAAACAATCTGAATTGCTCTAGAAAGAATTGCACATCTGAATTGCAATAGAAAGTAGTTGCACTTTGTATTTTTTTCTTAGTCATAATTTGTTTATATCTTAGTCATAATTTGTTTATTAACCTTACTATGCTTTCGGAACTTGTAGAGAAATACATTTTCCAGTTGCACTTTGTATCTTTTTCTTAGTCATAATTTGTTTATATCTTAGTCATAATTCGTTTATTAGCCTTACTATGCTTTCAGAACTTGTAGAGAAATAAATTTTCCAGGTTTGAAGACATTTTTTGTTAAATTTTTAGTGAAGTTTAATAAACATGGAGAAAACTGCCAGCTCATAGAGCACAGTTCAGTGAATAAATCAGCATGGGCTGACCGCAGCAAGAAACAGGTACTAGATGGTACTGGATGCCCCCATGTGCAGCTTTCTAGTCACCACTTACTGCTCTAACAATAATCACTGTTTTGACTTCTTACTACAAAAATTAGTTTTAAGTCATTTGGTTTTTATCAGTCAACTTTTTAAAAAGGCTATCTGCTTGACAGTTATTTAAAATTAGTGCCTAAACATTTTTTTTTTTTTTGTGGGTACCAGGGGGACGACCTCAGGACCTCACACGCCAACAGGCACCCGTGCCACTGAGCGATATCACCGGCCCCTTTTTCGTATGTGGGTTCCGGGAGTCGAACTCGGGCCCTCGCGCTTGCAAGGCAGGCGCTTACGCCGCTGAGCCATCTCACCGGCCCCTAAACATTTTTAAGTGATCATCCATTTTATTAAAATATATCCTAAACATCTCATGTTACTTATTTACACAAGTATCAGGTAAAACCATTAGCTATTATTTACTAGCACAATATATACCGGTGGCATGGATCATCATTAATATAAATCCATTTTTTCAAGTAGATTTCTTTTTTTTTTTTTGTGGGTACCGGGGGTCGAACTCAGGACCTCATGCGCCAGCAGGCACCTGTGCCACTGAGCAATATCACCGGCCCTTTTCTTGTATGAGTCGAACTCAGGACCTCGCACCTGCCAGGCAGGCGCTTATGCCGCTGAGCTATCTCACCGGCCCTCAAGTAGATTTCTTAATAATTAAAATTTTATAACAAAGATTTCTCTAGTTGGATGGTGATTAGTTTTTCCCTGGATTGTAGTTATGAAGTGTTGGATATTTATTTGTGCTTAATTGTATCATAAACTCAATCTTGCTTTCTATGTGAAAGAGAGTCTTTCTAGGCTACTTGGCCACGCTGTGAGAGTGATTTTAGTTAAAAACAATTCATGTGTCTAGTAAGTTTATTTAGCTAAACACACATAAGTTGCAATATGGCCCGTTCCCCTGAGAGACTGTAAGTGAGTGACAGGGCCACTTCAATTGCTTCATGGGTCAGGTTTTCCAGAGAAACAGAACCAACAGTAGACAGAGAGAGAGAGAGAGAGGGAGAGAGCAGGGGACTGAGAGATTTATCTTAAGGAATTAGCTGACACAATTGAAGGAACTTGGTAAACTCAAAACCTGCAAGTCGAGTCTTCAGGTTAGAAACCCAGGGAAGAGTTGCAGTTTGAGACTGAAGGCAATGTGCCGGCAGAATTCCTTCTTGTTCCTAAAGAGGTTATTCTGTATTCTGTTAATGTCTTCAACTGGTTGGATGAAGCCCACCTGCATTTTGGAAGGTAATCTGCTTTACTCAAAGTCTACCATTTTAAATGTTAATTTTATCCAAAATATTTCACTTTCATGGAAACATCCAGAATAATATTGTATCAAATGCCTGGTGCCTATGCCTGGTGAATATAAAATTAACAAAACAGGGTAGAGCTTTTCATTCTAGCAGGAAGATACCCTCACTCTGACACACTGACCAAATGAGAGCTCTTGGCCAATGTGCATTTCAAAGTAATAACGTATAATGTCACTTTTTCAGAATTAAACATGGCACATAGTCAACATATGAATATAACAATAAAAATAATTTTAAAATGCAAGTAAAAGTTGTAATATTGTCTTGTAAACACATTGACTTATCTTTTCAATGTCCTATTTTTTTTCTAAATAATGCAGAGATTTTTAAAAGATAGTATTTGTAAGTGAACAAAGTACTTATTAAAGAATTTGGAAAAATAAAACCTGTGGTATTGATTTGTATCATAATTCCAAACATTGTTTTTCCATTCATTTTTATTCATATTTACTTGATTTTTAACTACACTTAACATTCAAATTTCTTGGAACTCAACAGCTTAATCAAACAATAATCTAGAAAAAGGCATTTAACTCACAGGAAACTAAATTCTCTATGAAACGTAACTGCATCCTTTTGTTACATTTAAAATACCCTGTTAAATATTTTATGCATCATATTTCTTAAATAACATGTCCATAGAAATCTAAGAATGCTTTATATTTGGCCATTGGACATTTTTAGCTTCTGTATTTTAGGTAAGCAAGAATCTGTTGTTTAAAGCCAATCCTCCAACAAGAGGAAATGCATCTACTGCGACAAATCAGTTTTAACAAACTCAATTTCTTCATTAGGATTCCATTCTGAGAAATTGGTGATTCAGTTTCACCTTTGTATATAAAATAGTAGAACTCTGGAAGCCTGGACCACAGTTTAGGTTTACATTTGGTCTCCTAGAATTTCATTGTAATAGTTTTGTTTGGCATCCAAAGTCTATGTAAGTCCCAGTTCATATTCCCTCTCAACTGAGTAATTAGTAGTCACCATGCTTCCAGACCCTTTGCCAATGTTTTTCCTTTCAGTGCTATCGGAAAGTAGTTTTCGTTCTGATTGTGTTTGTTTGCCAAGGGCATTTATTAACAAGCCTTAGTAAAGCTCTGATTGGATAACATTTCCTTCAGGTCTTGACTAGCCCCACTGGTTTGTTCTAATTCAGAATTGTTGTTTTTTTCCCCATCATGAGTTTTTAGGCTCTGGAAAGTTTTAGGGGATTTTTTTTTTAATGAAATATGAGATCTTCTTAAAGCTAGAAGTGTAGCCAAAATAACTTCACTTGTTGAGAATCAGAATAATATACATTAAAAGTTCATGGGGCTAAATATACAGGTTTGAATATTGTCCCCAAAACTTATCTTTCTGTGTTCCTATTCCCTGAGGAACAAATAAAGAAAATAATGAGAACTTAATGCGTTGTTGTGAGTTTGTCTTTATCCACAATAAACCCTGAATATTTGTTACTGAGCATAACACCCACTGTCTTTGGAGTAAGTTGTTAAAAAAATTAAATAACTTAGTAAACTGTAGTAGCCTGGTTGAACTAGTCAACAAGATGTTGCAATTCCTGTACAGAGAGATAATTCCTTTAAATTCAGTGGATATAAATTTAGGCACATTAAATAATTTTAGTGCTTCTCTTAGGAATAAATACTAACCATGAGCTTAAGTGTCTGTATATTACTCAAGTAAAATTACAGCTCATTCTTTAACGTTGTCAATTCTGAATGATCATATTTCATTAATATAAAGGCAATTTTTCTTCACACTTTGACATCTCTCATATTAGGAGTCAGCCAGGCCTTGCCCAAGAATTCTCAGTCTCAATCATAGCTTTTATATTCTCAGCAAAGCCACAGTCAAATGTGTATGGGTCTTAAGAAAGAATGGTAGCAACAAGCATTAAGCTACATGATATGGTTTGCTTCTGAAATACACATAAGCATCATGGAACCTTTCTAATAAGGTCAGAAATTTGGAGGACAACCCCAGATTACATTGGATAAATCTTTAAAAAATACCGGGCTGGTGAGATGGCTCAGTAGCATACGCGCCTGCCTGGCAAGCGCAAGGGCCCGAGTTCAACTCCCGGTACCCACATGTGAAAAAAGGGCCAGTGATATCTCTCAGTGGCATGGGTGCCTGCTGGCGCGTGAGGTCCTGAAGTCGACCCCTGGTATCCACAAAAAAAAAAAAAAACATTTCCTTAACTCTTTTAACGACACAGGAAGCACCACTATGCAGAAAACACAGACATTACAATGGTATGTTGAAAAGTGAGTCAGAACCATTAGACTCTGATATAAAGCACTTTTGCTAATCTATTGCATTAATATTTTCCTTTTATACAAATATAAGTGATACGTAATTTTAAAAATTATGTTCAAAGCCTAAAAGAGCTCTTTCAGTAAGTATAAATGTTTTAAAACTAAATGATACATAGGCATTGTGTATTGCTTAATTGGTAGAATTGTTTTTTTTGAGACATAAAAATAATAACAGGGCTGGTGAGATAGCTCAGCGGCTTAAGTGCCTGCCTGGCAAGCGTGAGGTCCTGAGTTTGACTCCCAGTATCCACATAAAGGAAAAAAAGGGCCAGTGATATTGCTCAGCGGCACAAGCGCTTGCTGGCAAGCACAAGGTCCTGAGGTCGACTCCCAGTACCCACATAAAAAATAATAATAATAATAACAATGTATCAAATTGATGGAATCATATTTGATGAGATATACGAAGCATAAGTATCTATCTGTATTATACTTGTTTATTTTAGTCCACTAAAGATATTTTGTAAAGTACAAGAAAAATGAAATTTAAAAAACATAAAAATAGAAGCCAATTCTTTAAATTATTAGATGCAACAAATGTAAAAATTTTTGAATGAGTCTAAAAGTTTCCTGTGCTTACTGTCACTTTCTGAATTTATCTTACCCTAGGCAGCAACAGTTCACAGACCAGCACGGTTTGTGGACCACATTTTGAGCATCACTGGCCTTTGCTGCTGTGGAATTGACTTAATCATTGAACCATCAAATAGTCTCAGGGATGGCTCATGAAGTTCAGAAGATAAACCATAGGTTTTCTTTCTTATACACATAGACATGACTTCTTATATTTGTGTAGAACTTCACAGTTTATAAAATAATTCTCCCAAGGTAGCACTCCAGGCAAGCTGGCTGCATACGCTCAGGCTTTCATACACACTCTCAAGTCCAAAAACATAAGTAGATTGGATTTTCTCGTCAGTTTAGAGAGGTCAAAAACAAGATCAGCATTTTTAGTGGACAAATATGCAAAACAAAGAGTACAAACAAAGCTAGAAGCAGACACGAGCAGCCAGCAGTTGTGGTCTTTTTGGGTAAAAGGACCAGACATTTCCCCATGTGGGAAGACAACAGAAAGACATAGTTCTAAACAGCAACTATGGAAATCAGTAAGGAGATTTCTCAAAAGACTAAAATGTACAAATTAAAACAACACTGAGATTCCATCTCATTCCAGAAAGAATAGCTATCTTCAAGAAATCAAACAATAACAAATGCTGGAGAGGATGCGGGAGCAAAAGGAACCTTTCTTTACTGTTGGTGGGAGTGTAAACTAGTATAACCACTACAGTTATCAGTACAGAGATTCTCTAAAAGTTTTAAACTAGAAATTCCATTTGATGCAAATTGAATTCCCCTTCCCAAAAGAGTTTTTTTTTTTGTGAGTACCAGGGGTCGACCTCAGGACCTCACACACCAGCAGGCGCCCGTGCCACTGAGCGATATCACCGGCCCTTTTTTCGTACGTGGGTTCTGGGAGTCGAACTTGGGCCCTTGTGCTTGCCAGGCAGGCGCTTATGCTGCTTAGCCATCTCACCGGCCCCCCAAAAGAGTTAAAGACATCATATTCACAATGATGCATGCATACCCATGTTTATAGCAGCACAACTCATAATAGATAAATGTTGGAAGTAGCCTATATATCCATCAACAGATGAATGAATAAAAATAAGGTGACATTTATACACAGTGGAGTGCTACTCTGTCATAAAGAAGGATGAACTTAGGTATATGTAGGAAAACGTACGCACATTGAGACCATAATATCAGGTGAAATAAATCAGACACACACACACTTAAATATTGCATAGTTTCTCTTATATAAGAAACCCAAAATCTAAATAAAACCCAGAAGGTGGAATGAGACTCCTTCTCTCATAAAAGGAGAAGAATAAAAGCAACTTTTGATTCCAAGTCTATAAGAAGCTGTGGATATGAGGAGGTAAGAAGGCAAAGACAGTATTTTAGGACCTGGTGCCCTACCAGGACCACACCCGCTGACATTCTGAATTGGAATACTAAGCTCATATGAGCTTCTATATCCCTCAGTTCCAGGGATCCTCTCAACTGCTCCAAAATGGAACTTCTATTAGGAAACATGTTCTTACCTTAGAATTTCAGATATTTTAAAATTAAAACTGAATAGGCATTATAACTTATTTATAACTCTTGAAAAAAATTTCTCCTTCATATCAAAGAATGTCAATTTTTATTATACAGTTTCAAGAATAGAAGAAGTAGATAACCTCTTAGCTTCTACAATTCAGTATATGTGTTCCCATCTGGTATAATTTTTTTTAAATAAGAGAAAAGAGAAGGTCTTCATATTTAATGCTTCATGTTGACAATTTAATATAAAACATGGGAGTTTTCAAAGAGTTGATAAAATAATTTGAGAAATATATACCAGCCTACATCCTGGAATTCTCAAAACAGTTCCAATTTCATATAATTTTTTTCTTCTTGTAATTATATTTGCTTACTGGATTATGAATAAATTTGATTTGATTCTAATTGCTCTATAAGACTCACTAAATAAGTCAAGGCACAAAGCAGAAAAAATAAAAGCACATTTTTTGGGTCACTTAACTTGATTTTTTTATACTTCCAGAAGGTTCAAGCTACATTTGAGTGTGAGTGCCCAAAAGCAAAAGACAACCAGCTGGTCTGTGGGCCAGAATTGAGCAGATACAGAAAACAATAGGAAAGACAGTCATAATAATGAACTTGGTAATCTTATAAACTATAGCCATCCTTATTTTGCCTATGGTCTTTTAAAACAAAATCCCCTTTGACATCCTTGTCTTTTTCCTCATTTTAGAGTGAAAGTTTTCAGTTTGTTGCCATTTAGTATGATGTTGGCCATTGGTTTCTCATATATGGCTTTATCAGATTGAGATAAAAAACATCTATTCTAATATTCTGTAAGGTTTTTATCATAAGTAGGTGTTGGACTTTGTCAAACGCTTTTCCTGTGTCTATTGAGATGAGCATGTGATTTTTGTCTTTGGTTCAGTTAATGTGTTGTATTACATTTATTGATTTGCATATGTTGAACCATCCCCTGCATCCCTGGGTTGAATCCTACTTAGTCATGATGTATAATCTTGGTGATTTGCTGCATTCTGTTTGTCAGTATCTTATTGAGGTCTTTTGTGTCTATGTTCATTAGGGAGATTGGCCTGTAGTTCTCTCTTTCTGGTTGGACCCTTTTCTGGTTTTGATAAGAGGTTAATGCTTGCTTCCAGGAATGAGTTTGGGAGTATTGCTTCCCTTTCAATTTCATTAAAGAGTTTGAGAAGTACTGGCATTAGATATTCTCTAAATTTCTTGTAGAATTGAGTGGTGGATCTATTAGGACCTGGGCTTTTCTTTGTTGGTTGTTTTTTTTAATTACTTCTTCAATTTCACTGACTGATATTGGATCATTTAGAATTTTTATGTACTCTTGATTCAGCTTTGTGATTCGTATGTATCTAAGAATCTGTCCATTTCTTCTGTGTTTTACATCTTACTAGAGTTTAAGTTCTCAAAGTAGATATTGATGATCTGTTGGATTTCTGCAGGATCTGTTGTGTTTCAACCTTTTCATTCCTAATTGCATGGATTTGAGTCTTTTCTTTCCTTTTTTGATAAGGTTGGCTAAGAGTTTGTCTATTTTATTTAATCTTTCAAAGAACCAACTCTTTGATTCATTGATTCTTTATATTGCATTCTTAGTCTCAATTGCATTAATTTCTGCTCTGATTTTTATAATTTCCTCCATCATATATGCTTTGGGTTTAACTTGCTCTTTCTTTTCTAGAAGCTTGAGTTTCAACATTAGGTTACTTATTTGAGTTCATCCTGTTTTTCTGATATGGAAATTCACCACTATAAATTTCCCTTGTAGGACTGCTTTCATTGCACCCCATAAATTCCAGTATGTTGTATATAGTTCTGGATATATTAGAAAGACCAATTAGAAAAGAGAAAGAAATAAAAGGAATAAGGATCTGAAAGGAAGAAGTTAAATTATCATTATTTACAGATGACATGATACTCTGCAGAGAAGACCCCAAAAACTTCACAAAAAGACTTCTAGATTTAATAACCAAATTTTGTATACAAAGTCAACACTCAAAAACCGATAGCCTTCCTGTGCACACTCACTGAGAGAGAAACTAGGAAAACAACACCTTTCACAATAGCACCCCCAAAAATGAAATACCTAGGAATCAATCTAACAAAGGAAGTAAAAGACTTCTACATTGAAAATTACAGTACTCTGAAAATGAAGATTGAAAAGGATATCAGAAAATGGAAAGATATCCCTTGTTCTTGTGTAGGAAGAACCAGTATAGTGAAAGTGGCCATACTTCCAAAATTCTTATACAGTTTTAATGCAATCCTGATCAAAATTCCAATAACATATCTCACAGAATTAGAGAAAACAGTCCTAAAATTCATTTGGAACCAGAAGAGACCTAGAATAGCAAAAGCAATTCTGGACAACGAAGTCAAGGCAAGGGGCATCAAAATCCCTAACTTGAAATATACTACAAAGCTACAATATTAAAAATAGCATGGTACTGGACAAAAAATGCAGACTTAACAATCAGTGGAACAGATTAGAAGATGTAGAAACACCTCCAAACACACTCAACCAGTTTATCTTTGATGAAGGAGTCAAACACCTTCACTGGAAGAAAGATAGCCTCTTTAATAAATCGTGCTGGAAATACTGGCTTTCTTCATATCAAAGATTAAACCTACACCCATATCTCTCATCATGTACTAAATTAAAATCAAAGATCTAAATATTAAAATAGAATAATCTGCTGGAAGATAAAATAGGTAGAATTCTTGAAGACACAGGTGTGGGCAAAGACTTTATGAACAAAACACCTATTACAAGGAAATATTACAAAGAATCAACAACTGGGATCTCATCATCTAAAAAGTTTTGCACAGCAAAAGAAACCATCAACAGAGTGAAGAGACAACACAGAGTTGGAAGAACTTTTTGCCAGCTTTTCCTCAGACAAAGGATTACTCTCTGGAATATACAAAGACTCAAAAAAATCAGACATCCCAAATTTAAAGACCCAGTCCAAAAATGGGCATCTGAAATGAACAGATACTTCTCAGATGAAGAAGTAGAAACAGCAAATATAAATATGAAAAAATGTTGAACATCACTGGTCATTCAAGAGATACACATTAAAACAACACTGAGATTCCATCTCACTCCAGAAAGAATGGCTATTATGAAGAATCAACCAATAACAAATGCTGGAGGGGCTGTGGAGAAAGAGGAACACTTTTCCACTGTTGGTGGGAATGTAGACTGTTGCAACTAGTGTGGAAATCTGTGTGAAGATTCCTCAAAAAACTAAACTGGAGGTTCCATTTAACCCAGCTATCCTCCTCTTGGTATCTTCCCAAAAGAATTAAAAACATCATACCACAGCAATGTATGTACACGCATGTTTATAGTGGCACAGTTTGTAATAGCTCAATCTTGGAAACAGCCCAAATGCCCATCAAGTGATGAATGCATAAAGAAGATGTGGGGTTTTTTATACAATGGAGTACTACTTTGCCATAAAGAAGGATAAACTTGAGCCATTTCTAGGTAAAGGATGCACTTTGAGATTATAACTCTTAAGTGAAATAAATTGGACATACATGTTTAACTATCACATGGTTTCTCTGGTGTGAAAAACCAAAAGTGTAAATGAGGACCAAACTGTATAATAGATCTTGTGAAATAGGAAAAAATATGTTCAAATGGGAAGGGGAACAAAGGGGAGGGAGGAAGGGAAAAGAAAACAGAGAATAGAAGGAAAAAATGGAAACAAAGCTTTCATAAATATACTTTTGTAAATAACCAGAAGGGATGGGAGGGGAATGGGGAAAAAGAAGAATCAAGATGTATTGGGGGGGCCATGAGATAGCTCAGTGGCATAAGTGCCTGCCTGGCAAGCACGAGGGCCTGAGCTCGACTCCCTGGAACCCACATACGAAAAAAGGGCTGGTGATATTGCTTAGTGACCCAGGCGCCTTCTGGCACGCGAGGTCCTGAGGTCGACCCCCGGTACCCACACACACACAAAAAAAGATATATTAGGTACAGATACAAATTCCCTATGATGAATGTGATCATTATGATCATTTATTATATCTAAAATGTATCAATAAATTTAATTTTAAAAATACACACGCACTAACTTAACTCCTGGCATCTGTCCATTTGTATGTTGACAAGTAGTAAAAGTTTTGAGTCTCCCAGTCTACCCCACCAGTTGCCTTGTCCATTTAAGGAGGCAATATATGAATGATATATTATGGTATCCTAAATTCCATGAAATCATGCATAGAAAATTATTAGAACTTATAGAAAATAGTTGTTTTTAATTTAAAATACAAATACAGATTTTTTTCTTCATTCTTATTGAATGAGTATTCATTCTTATTCTTACAAGACATTGAAAGCCGTATCAATCAATTGTGGTGGTGCATGCCTCTAATCCCAGCACTAGAGAGGCTGAGGCAGGAGGATCACTATGAGTGCAAGGCCAGCCTGGGCTACAAAGTTCAAGACAAGCCTACACTACATACCAGGCCCCTATCTAACTAAATTAATAAACATAATAAATAATTGCCATATCACCCATTAAATTTCAGTTGTGTTTATATGTATACACTTGTACTATTTTACAGAGCATTGTCCATCACTTGCCATATAATTTCTAGTTTGTGCTTTGAGCATAAGAAAATTTATAACATCATTCCAGAAGGATTGGAAATTAGAACATTTTGACTCTTTGTATTGTGGATTAGAGATGTTAGAAATACTTATTCCATCTTCTTTTTTTTTTTTTTTTTTTTTTATGTGAGTACTGGGAACCGAACTCAGGACCTCGCGCTTGCCAGGCAGGCGCTTGTGCCACTGAGCTATAACACCGGCCCTCCATCTTCTTCAAAAGCAATCTGGAGCAGCTCCCTTAATCCTGAAAGCCATTAGGGAGAGATTCCACAGATATTAATGCACTTAAAAATAGTTCATGCATTGGGACACTGTTTCTTTCAAGGATATAAGACTACATAAATAATGAAGAGACTGTTGAAATGTTGAGTATAATAAATATTGTGAAATAGGAAAATTGCCTTAGCAATTAAGTGTATTCACAAATAAACCATAAAATGTTAATGATTTATGTGTTTGGCCCAGCACATATAAATTGAGGTTTGGGAGGTATTTTTTTCTTAGTTTCCAAAATGGAAATTCCCTGCCTCATTTCAGAGGTACATAAACAGTGTTTGGGTTTTTTTTCTCCCTTTTCCCCTCTTATTGTGTAGAAAGAAAAGAATCATGCCACTTATGGCACAAACTTAGAACCAAAATAAGTATTATTAAAGTGTTTCTAATTATTTAAGCACTGAAGTGATGCTTAAAGTCCTCCTTCAAAGAGAAACTTGCCAGAGTTCACTCAACATTAGTCCTGTCCTTATTGAAAATGATGTTTCCATGCTTGCAGAGATGACCCAGCTCCAAATAAACTATTAATTGCAGGTTGCAGATCTATTTACTGGTTGGTGTTTGCATGTTGGTGTCTGGATTCAGGACTCCTACTGCTTTGAAAAACTCAGCGGTGTTTGTCAACTGACATTTATAAATACATCACTATGTATTATTTCATGGATTTGAAAGAAGAGCTCAAAAAATCTTTTGTAAGACTTTTAACCTGATTTTTGTTTTTACTGAGAAGCTGTAAGATACATTTGAGGAAGAAGTCTCAACCAGGCATTAACTTCTGTTAATGAGTTACAGCACCTATGTGATAGACACTTATTGAATTCCTTGTATGTCAGACCGTGTGTTTGGGGTGCCTGTAACAAGACTGTTGAGACACAATTCACCCTCCCGAAGAGTATACACAGTTTGAAAGAAATGAGTAAATGAATAAGGCTGTATAGGTGCTGCGTGTATGTGGAGTGAAATGGGTTCGTAAAGGAGAGTGGTTAAAGTGGGTGTGGCCACAAGAAGTATGGGTGTTGTTTAGTGGAGAAAGAGAAACTTGAGGTCGATCTAGTGAATGTGTTAGTATTCACCAGGAAGTAAAGGCGGCATGAGTTCATGAAGGAGAGTCACTTGAGTCAAGGCACACTGGCAGGAAACAGCAGTATGACATGTTTGGAGAACTCAGGGTATTTCATTGCAATATGAGCATAAAATACAAGATGATCTGGTTTGTGTAAGATGTGAAGCTAAAGAAAAAACATGAACCAGGGTGAAGAGGACCTTGTTTAAGCAAAATCCTATCAATACAGGGGAAGCCTTGATTAAAATCTAGACTCTTAGCAAGAGTCTAAGCAAGAGATGGTGAAAGTCCAAATTAAGGCAGTAATAACTGAAGTGCAGGAGGAGACATAGAGGAGAGGAGTTTAAGTGCGACAATCCAGATAACTTGATCAGGTGAAATGGACTATTCTATGGATAGATGAGTAAGTGCTTTACTGATCCATTCTCTGCAGCCTATTATTATCAACGAAAGTAATTTGCAAAACATCTGGTTTCAAAAATGATGGCCTCAGGGAGGGTAATGTTTCTATTACTTAACAATCACATGTTCAATAGCACAGACATTTACTCTGGTTCTCAGCACTGAGCCAGGGTCAGAAATCGTCTTGATGTGCCAGCTATTAACTCCTTAGTTGCTGAATTATTGGGATATCTGAGGGGTTCTATGAAAAGAATTGGTGTGGTAGGAGCGATGGTAGTGGAGGCATTGGGGACTCAAGACAGTGACAGTTTATTAAATGAGCAAGAAGCATTTCAGCATTTTAACAACCAGCACGGTTGCGTAATAACTGTGGCTGTGGTGGAAAGCTAAAATAGTAAACCTTTAGAAAGATTTACCCCATTTCTAAACAAGCCAATAACCAGTAAATACATGGCAATCCTTTCCTATGCATAACCAAACACTACCTATTAGCTCAGGCTGAGGGTGTGGTGGGAAAAAAAAGGGCCAAAAGACCTAAGTTGACATTCCAGTTCTGACCTTTAATAGTCTATGACTTCAGGCAAATATTTAACATTTCTGAACTTCATTATTTTCCTTTGTAAAACAGAACGAATAGCTTTTACCCTACTACCTTCTAGGGATGAAGTGTAGATCAAGTAACATAATATACACAAAGGAGCTTTGTAATTTGTGAAGGTGCCTGTAAAATTTGGTTATTGTTTCAGTATTAATGCAGTAACCTGAGTTGCCCTATGCATCTCCAGGCTGTGGAAGGTCTAATGACATAGGAATGACAGTAGCATAGGTTTCAATAGATACTCTTTGTTCACCCCTGCTCACTCCAGAACTCAGCCCACACGATCTTCTCCTGAGGACTTAACAAAGCTTTCAAAGCAGCCAGCCTTCACCCTCAGCAGCACAATTTCAGCTAGGCACCATCATCACGGACAACATAGTTGTCGCTTCTGGTTGCAGCGAACACCTCTTTCAAAGACCCTGCCACCTTCTCTGACCAGACAGATCATTTCCTCCTCTCAGTTTTCTCAAACACTGGTCTGTCTCACCAGGCTTTGTGGCTGGGCATCACACCACCTCCTGCAGAAACTTCCACTGGAACCAAGACAAGGGTCTACAACAGTGATTCTCAACCCCAGCTGCACAAAACTTCTCCTGCAAGAATTTTTATAAAATATTACTGCCTAGACCCTCTTTCCACAACAAAAAGTGAAGCCAAGTCTCTGGGTTAGAGCCTAGGAGTCTGTGTTTATTCACATGGGTGATTCTGATATACAATGAGTGTTAAAGACCATCCATCCTGTGCAGTTGGGAGTACCTCTCACTCCCTTGTCAGGCTTCAGCAGGTGACGAGATCATGAAAACTGTGCATGTGTGTCCCCAGCTTAGGGAAGCTCTCTAGAACCTTAACAAAAATACACACATAGAATAAAAGAAGCAGCCATATTCCCTTTTTCTTTACTTTTCAAGGTATAGTGATTGTATTTAATCCCTTTGAATTGTATCTAGATGTCTTCCCAAAGCCTCATGTGCTCATAGGTGGGGTTTTTGGGAGGTGGCTAGATCATAGGTGTGTGGTACTGGATTAGTCCACTAACTGGTTTATCATGGTTCTGGGTGTGGATACAGGGAAGGTCCACCCTGGGTGTGGGTGGTACCACACAAAAGATTTGTAGCCTGGGTGGGATAAAAGGGAAAACGTGGCTTGTTGCTACTGCTTTGCTTCACTGCTTCCTGCCTGCTACGCTATGGACTGTTTCTTCTCTGTCATGCCATTCTGCCATGTTGCCCTGCCTTGGAATTAGCTGACTATGGACAAAAACCTCTACAGACTGTGAGCCGAAATAAACCTTTCCTCCTTTAACTTTGTATGTTGGGTATTTTGTCTCAGCAATGAAGGAAGTAACTAACACACCCTCTATATAAGAAAATGCTATTTCATTCTTATATATTTGGTGCTATTTTATGTGTATATTTTGTATTGTAGTACATGGTAAGTCAACATGTGAATGTTGTATATGTTCATAGTACATAATAAGTCAACATGTGAATGTTGTATATGTTCAAAATATTTTACTTATAAGGATGTGAGATCAAAGTGTTGTAGAAGACTGTCATCCTTCTGGCAATAATGAGATTTTATGGCTTCTTACCATTAAATTGACTGAGTTTAATTTTAACTGAAAATATGGAATTCATAACCCATAAATAATCATATATATAGGATACTAAAATTTATAAGGTGGTTGAAATTCCTAATACCAAAAGTATTAGTAAAAACCACAAGCTTAAAAGTTTTTCTCCCCTTTTTATCTTTTACTAATCAAGCTAACCTCCTGATTTCAAGACAAAAAGTATTTTTAAAAACACGTTTATTATGTACTTAAATACTAAACATTAGTGTACAAATATAGAAAATAAAGAACATGATTTCCTATGCAATGAAGATAATAACTTTAACATTATAGAAAAGACTGATGTTTCTCATCTGATAGTTAACCTGTGTTTTAGCCAAGTAGAAGGCCTGGACCATAATACTTTCTCCTTCAAGATAATTTTGCAAACAGCGTATTCCTTAATTAAGCAAATTAAAATGTATGTCTATATGACTCATTGCTCATGGATTAAAAAAGGGGCTATAATTGAAAGTACAACTACACTGCACACAGGTTTTTTACACATATTTGTACTCATACCTTGCTCATTCCACACTGTGAATTATTTACCCCACTGTACACGATAAGAAAAGAAAAGAAGTTATAAAAGACCCGAGTGGTTAAAAACTTTGAATTTTATTGGAAGGTGGAAAAAACACTACTTGTGAGACTCAAATCAAAATTCCCCTGGGCCCCATCTCAGGGCCTTTCAAAAGCAGCCTCCAGCACTGAAGCTAGGAAATTTTGCTCACATAGGAACCTCAGCTCTGCTTTGTTAGGAAGCGATGACTGAAGTTTAATTCACTGGATCACATGGCCCGGAAATGCTGTGCCAGCTTCGATCTAGTTTGTGTTTCCTTAGTAAACTTTGTGTGTTTTAGTTCAAAGATGTGAAGACTTGTTGGAAACTTTTGGAAACATTTAGCAAACTATATTAAGGCTCACTCCAAGACACTTCATTTATAACCTATAAGAATTCCAGCTGTTTCCCCTTGGGTCTATTTTCCTAAAGAATACTTTTCTTTCATTAAATTCTATATCACAGAGAAAAAAAAATTTTCTATAAAGCATACTGTTTAACTTTCTTTTATCTAAATATCTTCTGAAAGAAAGCGAGTTGTCTAAACTCTTTGAACAGCTACTTGTATTAGAATGTCAAGTTCTTTTCTAGATTTAGCTAATGGGTCAGGAATGTAAACTTGATTGTGGTTGCTGAAAATTATTCATTTTAGATATTCCAATCGCATAACTTATTCTAAGATAAGTTTTTCTTTCTCATCCTATTTTTTCTGGTTATCTTTGAAGCTGGACTTTTGTTAACCTCTTCCAACATATGTATTACATATACAAGATATTTTTATTTTACACTGTAATCACCATGGGCAACAAAATCACTTCAAATCTCCCTCGTGATGTTCTCCCACTTGAAAAGAAATCACAACAATAGAAGACAATCAAAAATTGTGCTTTGAGTTAACAGTGACTTCAGATCAAAACAATCCATCACCTAATAAAAAGGTAGAAGTAAATTTTTTTATTTACAGTAAGTTGTTTCAGCTTGTTCCTGTTTTTAAAAAGAGAACTTCTCCAGAGAAGATCCCATGACAATCACTTTTTGATAAGTCTATGAATAATAGCACAGAGATTTTTTTAAAGTCAGTCAAGAAAACGTTAACTTTATTCATTGGATCTGTTTTCCAATTTTTTTAAAAAAATGTATGAAATAACTTTAAGGGATGTAAACCTACAGGAAAACAGGATGCAAATGTAGAGTCAAACAAATATTGCAAAGACATAATAAGCTGCTATGAAAAAGATGGAAGAAAGACTAATACAAAAGAAAGATGAAAGAAGGAAAAGTAGCTTGTAACATTTTAGTCCAAGGAATGGAATGAAAATCACAAATGGCTTTGAATGTTGATCTTACTGCTTATTGGGCTAGTTTTATGTGCAAAATAAGTATTTTAAGTATAATTTCCTATTTTCACTGAAACTTTTTGCACATCAAGACATGTGTAAACATGACACAGCAATATGTAATCTTGAAAACTTGCAGAAGTAATATACATATAAAAAAGAAGTTCTAAGCAAACCATTTGCAATGAGGAAAGTCATCAAAATACATATAAGACAATTATTGAAGATATATTAACCACCATTTGTTAAATGACAAAGCAAGCTAAATAATATGCAATGGTATACTTCTAAAGCTGTGATATCAGTTATTTGAATTGGTTATTTTATTTATAACCATTAATGAGAATTTGACAAATATGAAATAAAGCAGAAAACATTTCATCTATTTTTTTCACCAGTTAAGTAAGTAGAAAGAAGAGAAAAAAGGCACAAAATCAGGGCTCTTGGCAACAACGACAACAACAAAAAGTCCAAAGCAATCTACAAATATTTGAAGAATAATAGAAGGAAATTACTTTTAATCATTGTTGTAAGGGTTGAGTCCATTATGTTGGATTTAGCTTTAAGAAGGGGAGGATACAGAGATAATCTTTTGTTGAGCATCTACTACCTGATGCACTCTCAATTCAATCTCACAATAACTTTTCAAGGGTTATTATCTATACTTAATAAAAAAAAACAGTGCTTATGTAGGCTAACAACTTACACAAGGTTACTCAGCTAAGAAACAGAGAAGGAAATACTCAAATCCATATCAGTCTGCTTCAAATATCACTTCTGGAGTTTTCAGTTACATTTGGTAAATATTTGGGTATTATTGAATATGAAAAAAGGGATCTTCAGCATCTGACTTTGAATCACTTCTCCCTCTTTAAATAAAATAGTTCTACTTGTTCCTTGTTTTAGTCTAGAGTTCTGTGTGAGATTTCAGTATAGACAAAGAAATAAACAAACCTCTCCTGAAAGGCTTAAACAACAGCTATATAGTGTCACTTTCCAGTTTAGCTTTGAGAAATTCTGAACCCAAAACACCTGAGAGATCAGAATGTCACACTGAGACCCTTTTCCTGGCAATATTAAAGCAAAATAAAAATCAGTTGTATTTTGAAAATAAAGCATATTCTTTTTTCTTCCTTGAAGTAAACATATTTAAAAGTCTATTTATTGCACAGATACTTTCTAGAATCAGGGTGAAAAAGTTAAAGCCCCAGCCCTTGGCTGCCATGGCTATTACAGTCACCTCCGGGCCAAATGGGAGCCTCAGAATGTTCTTGAGCGACTACCACTGCATTTCAACCAGAGAGATATGAACTGTTTTGTTTATATATTGTATTTTCCCTGGAAAAACAAAAACACCCTGAAATCATAAAGAAAAGATGAACATATCCTGAAGAAATTTACTTTTCCTTAGAATTAAAAAAATGGCATTACCTTTGATTTAAAAAAAAAAATCACTCAGTGCTGCCATTGTAGTCAGTGAAAACTATTAAAGTGCAAACTGTACTGATGTTACTCTTCCATTTACCACCCGTGACCCATAACCCTGTCTTGTTTCTCTTCTGCTTACTACTTTCATGGGTCTCTGTTGGGCCGCTCAGCTCAAGCTAAATGGAAAGGGTAGAAGAAAGAGGCTTTCTTTAGGTTTTGCTATCAACTTACAGACACATAGCCCCTCTGGAATCACAAAATCTGAAGGCAATTGCACTCCAGATCTCCTAAATGTAATCCAGAAGTGCATTAGTGTGAGTACCAATTCTAACAGCCTTAAAAAAATCATGACATGATTCATGGTAAAAGTAGAAAATGTTAGGGAAAAAATGTGTTATGCCCTCTTTATCCCTATCCCTATGTTACCTTCACCTTCTCTAGGATGTGGACATGTCAGGCATCAAGATTGAGCTGACAGCTCCTATTGCTAAGAGCTAACTTAGAAATATAAAGACCAAAGGGGGAAAAGTGTTTATTAAACCTAGGCTGCAGGAAAGGTAGCAGAAACTATTTTCTCCCCTCCTATTTAAGAGGATATAAAACAAGCTGAAACGTTGGAAACTTTTGTTAGGTGAAAGAAAAGAACTTCAAAAGATAAAAAGAAATTTGGTATATGGTGGGGGCAGATGTTTTCCCAATCTACATTTTAGGAGTGGAGTTTCAAATGATGGGAATTTGTCTAAAATACTCCCAAGCTTTCATAAGACTTTTTGCTCTTGGTGCCTCTGGAGGTAGGTAGAAAACAAGACAGGTAGATTGTGTGTGCATTTCACAAAAATATAGATGGCCAAGATGGAGACACTGGAATATAGGCAAAAGAGTCAATGAGAACCCTGAGATTTTCATTTACCTTGTGCAATATGGCTTATCACTAAGAGAAAAGGTAGATTCCAGGAGGATTACTCTGCAGAAATAGTTTTTAGACAACAAAAGCCACATTATGCTGTAAAAACAACATCTTATTGGTTTAAAACAACAAATCTTTGTTGTTTCTACTTACTCTGCTCATAATATTTTCTCAGAGAACACTCACCATCTCAAATGTTAATTTTGATAGAAAAAAGAATTCTGAGAGTTTCACGTCAGCTGATTGCTCTGGAAATAACACGTGCTACTTCTGCTTACAACTTATTGTCAAAACTAATTACATAGCCCCACACAGCCACAAAGGGGACAAAATTATGAACTCATGTAACCAGAAGTGGAGATAGAAGAAACATTAGGTGAACAGCACTAATTACTATGTGAAGGGGGTATCTTCGTGTGCCTCAAGAACCTAAGCCAGTCTAACGGAAACTGATAGAGGAAGAAAGTTTATGCCATTGTTTCTGCTTATGTGTGTGAGTATAAAACAGAAGAGGCATGTAACATAAATAACCTCTAAACTACCTGATTACCCATTTCTTGATATACTAATAAAGTTTTTAAGTGCTTAGAGAACTTGGAAATTTAACATGTATATCTGTGTCTATGTATCTGTCTCTTCAGACACACAGAGATAAAAAGGATAGAGAGATATTGCAGACCAGAATAAAAGCAAAAAAAGAAGTCATATTTTTCCTTTGCACATAAATATAGCAAAAACATAATAAAATCTTATTTTGTGGTCTGGCTTGGGGGAAATCCATACTGATTTAATCAAAGGTAAATGTTACAAAAAATCTACAAATTAATTCAATTGTGTTATTTTAGAATGAATGTAAGAACTAGGTAGATCAAATTAATATCACTGGAAAATAATGTCCAAGTTCTAGTTCTTTACTGTTCTGAATGAATTTCGATACTATCTTTTCAAATCTTCTAAAAAACTCTGTTAGCTGCTTCTTTGCCTATCAAGCAGGGCACAGCCAACAAACAAGGGAAGGGACTAGGAGAGTGAGGATCAGAGAATTGTAAGACAGTAATGAATACAACACCCTACATGAACAGCATCCATTTCATTAACAATATCAAGAAATAATAGAAAAAATAGTGATGTCTAGAAAATTAACAAAAATTATGCTTATATTGAAGATGATCTACTAATCTTTAACTTCACTATAGGAGACAAACAAATTGGGAAATACACAAGGGTAGCAGTGCCTTGCAAGTATTCAATGGAGTAACTATGTCAGATCATAGAAAGAACAATAAAGGACCCTTAGTCTTAGCTGTTGGAGAGCTTGCACTCCAGCAAGGGAGAAAAACAAACAAATGATTGTGAGATGCAAACCACAATAGAGAGAAATCCATGTGGTACTCAGAAGATGAGGAAGCATTTAACTAATCAAAAGGTGAAAAGTATTCGAATCCAAGGAGTCTGGAAATAAGGAACATTTGAGCTGATATTGGAAGATAGGAAGAACTTATTAAGAGGCTGGGACATGGGTCAGAAAGGATGCTGAGAAATGGAACAAATGTGCAGGGAGAATATAAGGGAGAATCAAATCAATGAGGGGGATCAAAAGGCCTCAGTCTCTACCAGTTACTTTATGAGAGTCTCAGACTCTACCAATTGAACCAGAAAGACACTTGAACATACATTGTTTCCATTTAAAATTCCCCAACTTTTCACATATATTCCAATATGAAAATTGGGACAATAGAATCAGGGCATTCCTTCCTCCACTTTTTTCATAAATACTTGGTAAAAGTATCCTCTCCCTCAAGTTCTTCCTAAGTAATCTGATAAATGCGTTTCCCCAGAAGAGTTATGGATGAATTATTTCTTTGCATTTATATAGGTATTTGCATTCTGTTCTCATACTTCTAGACACAAAGCCTTTTTAACAGAGAAAGTTTAGGCCCCCAGGAAAAAGAAAATGGAAAGTAAATGGAAAAATGTCTCTCAGCATTTCTCCTCCAAACACATGTCACATCATTTACTCTACTTATATTTTAATGTTGGTCCTGAATAACTGAAAAGGTTGCATTGTGTGTTGAATTTTAAAAAGTAATGTAATATACAAACTACTCACTGCATTAATTCAGGTGCAACCTTGAACAAATGGCTTTGAACAATTGCAGCCAGCAAGCAGGGTGAACAGGAAAGTGCTCCATTCTGCATTGAGGGAAACTCCAAGACACATAATGAATTTGGAATTTTTAAAGTAATTCAAATTCAAGTACAGAAAAGATAGAAAAAGTAATGTGTTTTCTAAAATATTGGGAAAATTCTGAGTTCAATTTAATGTGCTATTATTCTAATCTCTCTATTAAAAAGATAAAACATGAGAGAAAATATTACTTGCTTTTCTAACCTTTGCTTATGCATAGGGATTCAATTTATTTTTTAAAGAACATAAACACTAGATCTGTAATTCTTAAAAAAAACAACCTTTGAAATCCTCTTAGTCAAAAATAAAGTTTTAGAGAGAACTGCCCAGGGATGCAAAGAAGCACAGATTAATGTACATTTAAGTAATTATAAAAACTGATTTCATAACGCATTCACCTGTGTTTGTCAAACCTAGCAGCAAATACTAGTTTTGTTATTAGTTCCACTTATAAAGACAAAGACAAAGCTAAGCAGGATTTCAAAATCTAGAGTCATGTTTTTTCTCAGAATGTGGAAAAGAAGTTTGAATATTTCTGAGAGTTTAGGGTGATACTGAGTTCTATTACATTTTGTTTTTTATCCACAAAGCCCCAGATGTGCTGAAGATCTGAAACCAGGAACAGAAAGATCCATGGGTCAACCCACAGGCATTCCTGCATCATTTGTTGCATTTAAATCTCTCTCTCTCTCTCTCTCTCTCTCTCTCTCACACACACACACACACATTTTATAATACTTCTGGTTTTAAAAAACATTGTGATTAATCCCTTTTTGCTCTTAAGTATTAATATTAGTCAATGATTTCCAGCCACAAAGTAGATAGCATTTCTAAAGTACCCTCAGTTCCTTATTAGGAAGGACTAGTCAAGATGACTAAGTTCACAATTATGCCTTATCCCTAAACATCTCAGTTAAAAAGGCAAAAAAAAAAAAAAGTACAATAAACATGTACACATCTTTTTTTATAAATACATGTAGAAGAAAAGATGGGTGTGATAAGGAAAAGCATTTTGGCATAAATATTTCCTTGGCAAAAGAGCACAACCATATGAAAATCTCATAAATGCAGACTGCTATGTTGGAATTTGTGATCATGTAGTAAAGGACTGCCAAAGTGTACCTAACTGTGTACACTTATTAGGAGACTGTTTCTCAAGGCATGCAAATTCTTTTTGGTCATTTTCATCTATGGGAATGCATAAAATTACAAGGAGCCTTCCACCCCTACACCTCAACACCAGTCCCATTAACTTCTGATGTTCTTAGGCAAGAATCTTAGAAGCACCCTGGATGAACATCAGGCTCCGTCTCTTAAAGATTGTGCACCAAGTTGCCCACGATGCTGCACCCCTGCTCTCTTACTTTCACAGGTAGTCCCGCTCGTTCCCCAAGCAGTTTGTACTTTCTTTTCTCCTACCATGTATCTTTTCCCATTGTCACACTCTGACCACCTGACCTTCTTCCTGCTCTGGAAGATGTGATGTTTCTTCTGGATTTAGCACCATTTTACCGCGATTCTTTCCATGTGGTGTCATCTTCCTCAAAGCCATCATCTGACCTTATCTTTAAGTCTCATTGCTGTTGTCGCCTATAAGAAGTGCCTTTATGACCACCTTGTTCCATTACTCTGGTTTTTAATACATTTTTACCCATACTATTTCACTGTTTTCTTTACCTATTTATCATCTGTCTCCCTCCTGCAATCTCACCCCTACTTCTACCACTGAAACTAGTGTAAGCTCCTTCATGCTTACAACTGTAGCTGGGGCAGGAGAGGAATTTTGTACATATTCTTGTAATGCATGAAAAGACAATAAATACTTCTCTCCCCCAGTAGACAGTGAGTTCCTGCTGAGCAGGAACAGGGTTTTCATTTTTATTCCCTTCGTATATAACATTGTGGATATATAGAAATATAACAGGTGTTCAATAAATTCTCACTGAATAAATGGTCCACTAATGAATGAGTAAATAATGAATACTTTTATTTTATTTTATACATAGGAAAACATCAAGGTTGAACACAATTAATATTTGCCTAGAATTGCTTAAGTAGTTTTAGAAAGGGCAACAAAGGCAGGGAGATGCAGGAACTCAAACCGGGGAGTAGACACTGGTCTTTCAAGACATCATAATCTGTTTTAAGTTGAAAGAGGTTAAATGATTTACCCATAGTGTTTAAAATTAAATCAAAGTCTGTTTCATTCCTTGCAACATTAAAAGCTCAGCTTCCTTCCAGAAACAAGGAAGTTGCAGCTCGTGTATAGCGTAGGGGCTCAGAAAGATTGCCAAGCGTTTGATTCTAAAAGTTTGAGGTCCTCAAGGAGCGTGAGACCATCAGCAAACAGACAGGAGCCAGGAAAGCTGGGCAGACAGAGTGCAGCATGGCCCTGCCCTGTCTCCAGGGAACAGACTCTCCAGGGACGAAGAGATGCTGTCACTGGGAAGGTGAATTCTCTAGTTATGTCTAAATTTTCCAAACCAAAATTATGACTAACAGTCTGAGAAGGAGCCCTGGGTACATTAAGTAGAATCCTTGAATCTAAATCCAACCCAGAAAATCTATGGCTAACAGTTGCAATATTTATAGAGAAACAAGTTCGTTTGCAGATTCTTTCATAGTTGGCTGAAATGTACCACAGAATTTTTCATCCTCCCACTTTGTTTCCATTAGTTCCAAATTTTTCATTCAGCTTCACTGTCTTAATACTAGTCAGAGGATCCTCATGCTTGAGTATTGTGATATCTAGAAGGTGCTATCCTAGAGATAGGTTATGATCCTATAGGTTGTGAATTTGATTAGGATCAGATCACAATCTCAGAGGGATAAAAGCCTTGGACAACTATTAAGATTCTTCCTAACTGAGGGATTTTATGGTCTTTGATTGTATTCTTTGAATGGATGTAACTGATGTGTGAAACAGTAGAAGAGAGGAATGGATGCTGGATCTCAACAGAACTGACATCTCCCTCAAGACTTTGCCTCATGAAACTGAGAGGCTTCACTTTCTTAACCCAAAGGTCTGAGCTGAGGAAGTCAGATATGAGAGTAATTGCTCACACACTTGCACTGGCTGAGAGGCTCATGAAGAAGTTACATTCAAAGGCCTGGCAATGTTTCAAAGTATTTAACATTTTGACAGAGAAACTGGAAGGTCTGGGAGAAGCCTTGCGTATTTCTTTAATTTTCTTTATTTTTTAGTCAGGCAACCTGCAAATTGTCAACCAACAAAAATGTCCTGTACACTGATACACAGTTGACACTCAGTATGTGATCCATGGAGCAGGGTCAGCATTGCTTGGTAGCTTTTCAAAATGTAGGCTCTTGAGTCCTACTCAGGACCCACTGGACCTGAATTTGCATTTAAAAAATCTCCCTACGTGATTCATATATGTGCCTTAAATTTTGTGAAAGACCTGTCAACAGCAGTGATCCTCGAAGCGTATTCTCCGGATCAGGGGCATCAAGCAGCAGCACCTGAAAACTAATTAACAATGCAAATCCAAAGCTTGCTATAGATCTACCGAGTTTAAATTTGAGGGGTGAGGTCCAGCAATCTGTTTTAGCACCACTTCCAAGTGATTCCAATTCTTCTCAAGCTGGAGAATGTCTGTATCTAACATTTTTCAATTTATACTCAAGAAAAACCAGCTTTTGACAAAAGTTATTTGAATCCTAAAATTTTTAAATGACTAAGAAAGAACTATTCATCTGTTTGAATATTTTTTAAAGATATCTTCATTTCCCAAAGGAATTTCCAAAGGAATATCCTTAGAATTTTATTTAAGCACTAGTCACAACAGATAAATGCATATGTTGAATACTGTTTGCTAAATTCATCTGACATCTGGCAAAACCATATCACGTTGATATGATGGATGATCCTGCTTCTTTGGAATGAGAAAACTTCCACATGGTGTCACAGTAATTATTCCTGAAAGGATGAACATAATGTAAACTGTCATCACGGATAAATTTTGTGGGCAAAGGATGCCCAAAAGAAAAGATATTGTAAGATGCTTTACTCAGCAATGGTGCTGTGCAGTCCTGCTGTCACCCAAACCATCATCAGAGCAACCCACACGTTTCTGTCCTTTGTGGTTTGTGGCTTCATTTAACAGGTGGTAGAAATTTTCAAACTTCTTGCTCTGAATGCATTTGAAATATTTACTTCTTTCAATTTTTCCCTTCAAAGGCAGGGTAGATGTTAATAGCAAGAAGCAGCCAAATTATTTCGGCTTATGTGTAATAAATATAATAGTGTCTTCCACAAATGTAGCTTTACCCTGATGAATTTTTAAATGATATTTTATGAGATGTTAAAATATATATTTTTTTTTCTAAATCAATCCATCTAGCAATTTTATTTCTAGAAACTCATATTAAAATATGTCACCAGATATACTTTAGGTGCCTTCAAGGCTGAATGTTGAGACTAAGAAGATGGGCTCCAAGTCCATTTCTGATATTGAGTAACTTTATGTCAAGTAGACAAAGCAATGTGCCATGGTTATCAAAACAGGATTTGGAATCAAAGCCCACACCTTTGTTCCCCACCTACAAAATAAATCGGATAGTAGTACCTATCATTAAGATTGTTATAAACAGTAGAATGATGTAAAATGCTTGTAATATTCCAGGAGCACAGTAGATGTTCAATAAAAAAAAATTATTATGTCTTTTTCTAAAATAATCTCTCTCTCTCTCTCTCTCATATACACACACAGTTCTTTAAAACCACAGCATTAAATTATTTCTAAAGTTACTCAGCTCTAAAACTCTGTGATTCTTAAATGATACTTCGCCATAAATAGTTCACAGTAAAAAGAATGAAACTTTTGAATACATGTATTATTTTCAATATAAAAGCAAACTACACTTAGCTACACTATGGAAATTCTACATTTATCAGTCGTATTGCTTGTTTAAACTATATGTGTTAAAATAAGACAGTACTGTGCTCACCTGGTAGTGCATTGTAACTTCTGTTCGATCACTTTTCTGTGGTTATCATGTTATTAAACCTACCATTTGTGTGTTACAAATCAAATGAAGTGACGTATAATCATTACAATGATATAGCACACACTTTATATGTCAATATGGGATAATCTGGATGATATATTGTTCAGTGACAAAAGTAAAGTGCACTGAGATACTCACAGTATGCCACCATATGTTAAAAATAAAAAAGAAATGCCTTTTTGTATTATTTACATTTTTGCCACGTGCATGCATTACCTTTTGAAAAAAATAGATTTCCTTTTTCACAGTAAAATATAATAGGGGAGAACAGATGCCCAAGATTTCATTTTCAAACAGAAATCCCAGTCAACAGCACCAGTAGCAGCTGCTGTTTATCTTTATTTGATAAGAGCAAAGCAGCAGATAGAAATGAAAAATAAACTAAATGAAAAGGCGTCTACAAAGATCAAGTTCCAGGAGACTCTTATCCCAGTTGCTTTTGCTGTTAAGTTCCATAATAGTTTCTCTATACTAAAAATGCCATGATTTAATGGACAGAAGAAAGGATTTGCCATCAGACTAAGCTGGGTTTCATTTCTAGTCCTCCCACTTGCTGGCTGTGCAAACAGAGACAAATGACTTAACTGAACCTCATTTTCATCAGCACACGGGTATCAAAATGCCTGTCTTTCTACCACTAGAGTGGTCCCAAGGCTTAAATGAAATTGCCTGTGTACAAGCATAATAACTGATACGTACCAAGTAAAAACCCCTTTTCATCTCCTTCGGAAACTCCTCTTTAGCAGAGACATATCTTTATTCGTTTACTCAAAAATGACGAGTAGACTCTTCTAAACAGTGGCACTAAAATATACAGCAAAATACCCACATTCTCTGCCCTCTTGCAGCATAGATTCCAGCAGGGACATAGACAACAGATCCAACACCCAGCATGATGAAGCTTGGAGGTCAGTGCTGTAAGAAAGGTGGTGCAGGGCAATAAAGAAATGCATATTGGGGGCATCTAGTCACCGAGAAGCCTTGTGGAGGAAGTCATGTTAAGGGCAGGCCAGATGCAAGAGTAAGAGCTCAAGAAGTGTCTCCTAAGAGGAACATTCTAATCTACCCACTGTCTTGGCTGACCCCTGAAAGATGTTGCATACTGTTATTTTTTTCATTATTATTATTATTATTGTATATGTATCTGTCTGGGATCTCAGCCACATTGCAGTACCTAGAAGAGTACTTGGTACATATAAAACTCGCAGTAGCCATCTTTTCAGTGAATTAATAAATCCCAAGATTAAAGGATCAAAACCTCTTGAAGGGAACCTTTGTCTTTTTAAAAATTTAAACTGAATCATGTCCCACTTCTTGAACTAAAATTTAAGCATCCTAAAGTCCTCAGAGAACTTCAGAATTCTGCCAAACTAGGGTGTTTGGAAACTGGATTAGGTCTCCTTTCTTTCTACAAAATGTTAAGGGGGCATGTGGCATATATAAGCAGCTCCATAACTAGCGCCACTTGGACTCTGTGGTGTGTGAAAAGACTGCACAATTGTCCAATTGGAAAACTAGGGAAATAAACCAAAGAATCAGAAAAGGATCTTGTAAGGATTAGAAGGTATTATGGCTGTATCTAGATGTCCCCTCAAAGCCTCATGTGGTCATAGTTCGGGCTTTTTAGAGGTGGCTGGATCTGGAGGGTGTGATGCTGGGATTAAGGATGTGATCTGGGACTAAGAATATGTGGATTAGTTCACTAATTGGTTTAGCATAGTTCTGAGTGACACGACCCAAAAGGTGGGTCTCCTGGATGGAATATAAAGAGACAGAAAGAAGCGCTACTTCTGCTGCTGCTTGCTGCTGTGGTTCTCCTGCCTGTTTTGCCATAGACTATTTCTCCTCTATGATTCCCTTCTGCCATATCACCCTGCCTTGGAGCCAGATGACTATGGACTGGCACCTTTATAAACAGTGAGCTAAATAAACCTTTCCTCCTTTAACTTTGGGTGTTGGGTATTTTTCCTCCTTTAACTTTGGGTGTCTCAGCAACAAGTAAAGTAACTAAGGCAGAAGATACCTTAAGACATGGCTCCCTATTATTAAATTAATATGACTCATTCATTTTGAGCTGGTTGAAGAAAGTTTAGATGTCCTTTTGAAAAAATATTCTGGTTTTCCTCTTACAACATAGATTTTTGATCCTTGTAATCAAAAATCTCCAAACCCAACAATCGAGTACATTGAAGAATGTGTCTGAGAAGGCAAAACAGAACTGCTGTGACTTTTTTCCCTTTTCCATTTACCTGACACTAAGGTGTAAGGTTCTTGAGTAATTAATGTTTTCTGAGGAAACTCTGGTGCTATTTGAAAGTCTTTACTTTTGTGGAATTACTTTTTAGCTTTTAAACATGGCATCTGCATCGTAATTGCCCTATTTTAATTCTGAGTAGTCTAATTCTGGGAGGTAAATTAGACCCTTTTAATGGTCTATTAACTTTCTCTTACCCCTAAAGGGAAATTTGTTAAATTCTCTTTGTGTGTTCCAAGAAAGCAAACTTTGGAACTGACCAGTAAGCTTGCAAAAGCCTAATGATGGCCATGGAGTGAGTGTTCAACTACTTTTAGTGTTATTTTAATTCATTCCAAACATAGACTTGAGTTATTAGCTGGTTCATTTTCTCCTTCTTTTCTCTTCTTTCACATTGAAGCACTTGCACACACTGTCCCTTTTTCTATCTCAGCACACACAAAATTTTGGATAATTTTTACTTACAATTTTCAGACCTACTGTACTCTCAGTATCCCTTTCAGAACCCCAAATCTAGATTTGAATTTTTCCTCTAATGTGCCCTTACTGCAATTGCTCACTTATCGATCTTCACAGTAGTCTCCAGACAACAGAACAGGGATTAGTCTCTAATTGGTTTCTATATCACCTGCTCCCAGACAAAGTACTTGGTATGAGGTAGGCTCTCAATACAATTTTGTTAAATAAGGAAATAAATGAGTAAGCACTTGCTTGCTTAGAGATAAAAGGAAGCATACTAATTCAATCAATTTCTTGGCTATCCTCTATGAAGAAAGTAGTCAATTTCTCTAAGTTAACAAAATATTCATTTGTTGGGGGAGGCTGAAACAGGAGAATTGCCATGACTTCTAGGCCAGTGAATTTAAGGCCAGCCTGAACTACATAGTGAGATGTTGTCTCAAAACAAACAAACAAACAAAATATATATATTAATTTGTTATATATCCATTGCTGGAACATGAACACCTTCACCTGAGAACCTCTGCAATGAACAATTTTAGATCCCACACCAAATATAAAGCTATAAATATAGATTATAGATAGATAGTTTATATATTTGATATATATTATATAATTATATATTATATATTTTGCATATAATATTTATTACTTATAATGCACATGGCCTAAAAATATATAGTTTGACTATCTATTATATATATACAATAAATATAGTATAGCTAACTTTATTTAATAACATGTTTTTCATAAGTATTGAAAAACAATTTATGAGCAATGTGATTAGCTATTTGTTTAAGAATTAAGTATATTACGTTACCCTTATTTTTAGCAATTATGTATTTATAATATGATACACATTTCATAAAATAAGAGGGAAACTGAAGTTATTTTACACTCAGATTAATGGATTGTCAATATGATATGCAGCTAACAAAAGGATATTAGAAAGAATCAAAATAAAATTCAAAACTTAGAATTGGCACAGACTATCTTTGTTGTGAATAAGGAAGTAACAGAAATTGGCTTCTATGGTTATGCTTTAAAACATACAGGGAAACCACCACATTATGACTTCTCCCTTAGTGCCAGTTTTGAAAACCAAAACTTCGTTTAATACCTCTGCATTTCACAAAATCACACCAAGAAATACATGAGGTCATCAGTTGTTGGGAACTAAGTCAGCCTGTGATTTACCTCCCAAGGCCTCTCCCTGGTTTCTGGTAACAGCAGTATTAGAAGGCCACTGCAAAATCAAGAATTCACACAATCTCAAACTGCTTATGTCAGGCCTTTCTTCAGGGTGGAAATAATATTCAACAACTTTCAGCATGTGCTTACCACATCTGCACCCATTTTGGGTCAATCAGAAAAAAAAAAAAAAAAAAGAACTGCTGGAAAGAAATAAGCTACCCATTCAAAGTGAAAACAGGGAAAGCCAGCTGCATACAAACCTTGCAGATTGTGCTGATGAGATCCATGGATGGGCAGAAAGAGCTGCTTCAGGAAAAGAAAATCCAACTTTTGAGCAGAAAATGTGCAGAACACACATGGGACAAAAAAGTATTTGTCCTCTATCAAAAGCAACTCCTAGGAATTAGTGAGGATATTTTCATTCTATCCCCCAAAATATGCACAAAACAGCATTTCTTTCCTGTGTGTGTATAAAATATATGGTTATATATAGTGCAGATTTGGCTGGTGCCAATTGACTATATTTTTTGTTGAGGAAAATAGAAACATGAAGCAAAGGCAAAACTCATTCACAGTCCCATCTTGCAGTAGTACCTCTAATATTTCCACAGAAGGCTAAAACTTCACCCATAACTGCTCATAGCCATCAGTAAATTATAGGGAAGGATTTTCTCTTAAAATTTCTTCCAAATAATTTTTATTAATTCTTTCTGCAATCAGATCTCTCCCTCAGTGTGAGTTCTTAATCAGCAAGATAAGACCAAAGATACAATCTGGTGTGTTCCTTATTGTTCAGATTGCTTGGTGGCTTAAGTTCGTTCTATTGATGTAAGTCATAATTATGTCAAAATAGGGCCAGATCTGAAAGTTGGTAGGGTCCCAGTACAATCCAGTTTCTCAGACATTATGAGGAAAATAGATGAATCCCAAAACTGTCTTCAAGTGTTCAAATGACAATACACATCAAGTATGCAACTTGATCAGCCTTTTTTGTTGTTTGTTCATGAAGTAAGAATTTCAGGTTTGATTCTGACATAGATCAGCTACTTTTCTCTTTCTCAAAGGCCGTAAACAACATCATTAACTGGTCATCTCTCAAAAAAAACCATTTCTGAGGAGATTGAGAAAGATTTCTAGAACCATTAATAGAAAGTAATCTTGATTGAATATTGCCACTGATGGTTATTCTATCACAAGCACCTTATCTATATTATTTCAGGTAAGAAATACTAAGAGTAATGCCACAGAAAATCATTTTTATTATATGATAAAATAGAGCACAGAAGACTAATAACTAACCTAAGATCAAACCATAAATAATAATATAAAAGTGAGGATTCAAACCTTCAAATCCATGGCTTTACTACTGTTTCCCTGCTTCACTGGGGAAAATAAACTTTAAATATGCCTTTTTGATGTGCTACATGAGTAAAAACTTCATGTATAACTAATTAAATATATAAATTATGACAAAATATAAATATATTTAAAAAACCTTTAAGGTCCTATAACATTAAATAATCCAAATAGCCAAAATCCCTAAGGACCCTAGAGAACTTTTAGTAAAATCCTCATGTCTGCATCTTTATGTGAGAATTACAACCCTACTCATGTAGTTTCGATGAAGATTGAATAAGGAAATAAATGGAACTGTGATATAGGAACTATCAAGAACTGTGACTTATAGAATATTATTTTCCACAGAGTCCTTCAGGATGAGCTGACCAGAAGAAACCTCTTAAAACAATAAATATTGAGAACGAAGTTCAAAAAATTTTATATTTCTTCCAAATTATCTAATGCACATGACTTTCTGCTTCAGTTGTTGAATCCACAACTGTTTATCAAATTATTTTGCGCTGTGACCACAGTTGGCACAGATACAAATCCCTGCTTCACTTTTGTGAGATTTTCATAAGTCACCTGTCAAACCTATTTGAGAACAGAAGGAGAGCATGTTCTCCATCTCAAGCTGCCACTTGTCCATGCCACGCGAGGAGCGATGTGCCTACACCACTCTCTCCCCTGGCTAAGGGGGAAATTGGTTGCTACGTTCTCCAAACCCTACCTCCTGATACGCGAAGGGAGCGAGCATGTGACTGGCATGGTCAATGGGACTATTTACCTTGCTGACTAAATGAAGTAGCCAAATGAGCTGAAAACTCCATAGTAACTGATTTCTACCAAAAACACTAAAAAGGTTTCTGGATTAAAATCTTAAAAGGCTGAACTTTATAAGGGCTGAGTGACACTTTCTTAAAAGTTGGTTAAGGTGAGATGTTCTGACCTTGTAAAACTGCTGGGAAAATCACAAGAAATTAAATTTTAGGGTAATTGTCAGTATGGTTGGAGAAATGATTTATTATTTTTAAAAATAAGAATAAGGTAAAAAATGAGGTATGGAAAGACAAGGTGAGGAAATGGGAAAGGGTAAAAGGTAGGCAAAGGGAATGAATCACACACTACTTTAATTCAAACATTATTGATATATTACCTATCTTATGCAAGGACCAATATAGAAGATAACTGGGAGGCAGCAAAGATGAATGAAATACATTCATCGAACAAATACTGTTAAGCTACAAGAAGAGTACCTTAATGTACATACCAATTGGAAATAAATTTAAGATTACCTAAATGAGAAATAAATTAGAAGTTTACTTCACACCTAATCTTCTACTTGAAAATTGTTAGATTATATTTTCTTAAAGGAGCAGTCTTGATCTTTTCCTAGAACAGAACTGGATAATGGATGTTGCCTGTGGCTACTCAGACTGTCACAGATCTACCATGCACAGAAAGCATTCTATCACCTGGCAATAAGACCAACTAAATATAGACAAATTAGTGGGGCTGAATGGTTTGGATGTTGTTTATCCTCCTTGAAACTCATGTTGAGATTTAATTCTCCAATTTAATGGAATTGTGGAAGTGAGATATTTAAAGAAGATCATTAACTCATGAGGGCACCATTCTCAGAAAAGATTATTGCTCATCTCATAGGACTGGAGTAGGTCTCATGGGATTGCATTACTTACCCTAAGAATGAGTTGTGATATAGAAGTCTACCCCACATGATTTCCTTCTTCCTCACATGTCTACTCTTTATTCTTACATGTTTCTGCTATGTGATGCCATCTGCCATGGTGTGACACAGCCAGAGGACTTTTGACAGTTGGTAGCACTTTACTGCTTCAATTTTCCAGCTAAATAAACCTCTTTTTGTACATTATCCAGTGTCAGGTATTTTGTTATAGCAATGCTAAACAGATTAAGACATTGCAGTAGTAATTTTCTAGAGGTTTTCTATCTTCAGCATAATATAACACAGGAGCAAGTGAGCTATAGTTTCTGACAGTTAAATTCCAAACTCAACTATGTCACTAATTATCCTTGAGATAATCAGACCATGAAAGCCAGCATTTATTTTCTATCTTAACAAGAGTTGCACTCAATATATATGCTTCAAAAGTATAAATATTTATTTTGAATTTTTTCTGAAATAATTATATTTGAAAATAATATGATCATTCAAATCTTAGCTCTTTCTACTACACTCTATCTACATGTTTTAGTGTATTTCAATAAAAAGACTTAACCTTCCATATAGATACAAACAATCACAGATTGAAAATATTTTTAGGAAATAGCTTCCACACTAAACTCTGACAAATCTTTCTCATTATTCTGTAAATAATATAGCATACTATTTTATAACATTTAGATTGCATTTGGTATTATAAATCATCTAGAGATGATTTAAGGTATACAGGAGGATATGTGTAGATTATGTGCTAATACTGTATCATTTTATATAAGGAACTTGACCATCCTCAGATTTTGGTATTTGTGGAGGTCTTGGAACAAATGCCCAATGGTTACCAAGGGATGACTGTGTTGTGAATATGAAAGAGTAATTGGCTTATTAAGCTTCATCAACTTATTCCTTTATCTCCTAGACCATATGCAGTTATCTGCCAGATAAGCTTTGATGCTTAAATAGAGTCACTGTGGTCAGTAGTCACTACAATACTATCAAGCCAGGGAGGATAGTATGAAAAGGAATGGAGCTACTTTGTGCACTAGCTCCCAACTGAAGCATATAGCTATGCTTTGGCTGAACAAAGTTCAAGTACATGTTTCTTTATTTCTGCCAAGATTTATTCAGAACATGTTTCCAGTGCCACTGAGAATGAAATTGTTACCAAAAAGCTACAGTAATTGGCATTATAAATAATAAACCAATGAGTGCAAATTCTCAGGAAACATTTCAAATAAATCTCTGCAAATCAAACAGACATGTGATTGAATTCATGACATGTATAGTTTAATTTGCTTAATGAAAGAGCATATTTTCTCAATAAATACTTTTTGTAGTCTTGACATTTGTTCCTAAAAATATCCAGAAATGCAAGTAGACATATTCAGAGGAAGAAATGGATTCCAGCGACAAAACTAGAGGCAGTCCTAATAGTCTAGGCAAGAAAAGATGGGGTTCGGGTTAGGGTAGGACTAGAGCAAATGCTCTACTACTAAGCTCTACTCCTAGCACAAGAGAGGTATTTAGAAGTAACTTCTATATTTTCATTGTGTTGATGTTTGTTTGGTTTTGTGCTTTCTAAATTATTGTCTACATTTCTCATTTATTGAATCAAAGTTTTTGCATAGAGACATAAACTTACAAATAGCTTTTTGTCAATAAAGGACCTTAAATATCTGCCTCCCTCTGACTTTATGAGTAGGCCTATTAAACCTCCATTTTATCAGAGATGTCATTTTTGTCCATCCACATAGTCTTCACGACTTTGAGGGTGACCTTTTGCTAATTCTGAATCTGATACATGAAACCACAGACAATCAGCTAAGCCATCAGCTCAAATTTCCCAGGAGATAACCCTTGCATCAAAGATACCGGGAAGAGCTCTGAACATCTGTGTTATCTCCAGGGCCTCTTTTTTTTTTTTTTTTTTTTTGAGCAATTAAAGGCATAGTGTTGGACATACGTGACTTTCTTACATTAGCCTCTTCAGTGACCCAAAAAGAAAGTACAACAAGCCCAGAGTAAACCTCCTATAAATTTATCTTAGGACAACTGCAATAGTCCTGGGTATTTTTATGACTCTCTTTGAGCATGGTACAATGAAGGACAGTTGACAATTTGAGAGTTCCTGCTTTCATTTTCCCATTGGTGGTGTTTTAATAAAATCAAAAGGTAAGGCTGATGTCTCCCAGACATGAATTTGATTTTTCTGAGGGTAAATAGTTGACTAGGGGTGGAATGACACCCTGAAAGACTCATGGAACCTGAGCACCTGGAGATCATCACTTCGGGCACAGAAATGATCTCCGGAACACCCTTGGTCGCCAGGACACTGCTATCTGGAACTCTCAAGAACAAAAACTATAATATAACTGGATCATGCCAATCTGCATCCCACCTGAACAAATGTCAAGTGTTGGGAATCAAAAACAGAAGGTTAAATCACTTAGTTTTAAATACAACTTAGAAATCACAAATGAAGAGGAAAGCACTGTGTTTAGATGACAGGTTTCAAATTACACTGATGAATGTATAGCCTTGGCTTCAAACCTTTCCCCACACCCCACACTCATTTTATTGGCTCTTTAACTAATTTCTTAACTTATCTAAACTTCTGCATATTTTGCTTATTATTTGACTATTCATGGTTTTCACAGAGAACTTAACATCCTCTGTAATTTTCCTCCAAATTTTCTTTTGAGGCCTCAGCATTTTCAGGTGACGCTTACCCTGGCATCATTTTACTGACCTCCCACCCCTGTACCCCAAAGAGATATGATCAGTATCCTGTGCCTATGATGATGAACTTTTCAAGTTTGTAGAGTGGCATGTAAGTAGGGTGACCATCTAATTTATTGTTTAATGAAGCACATTTTTAAGAGTGAAAGTGGATTACTAATAATTACACAGGAACAATGACTGTAGTCCATCTCAGAAAGAGTGGTCATATTACCTAAAAGGCTCTGAGTGATCTGTTTTCTGACTGGCCCCCAGCTTCACTTTTCTGTTTGTGTATAACAAAACACTGTAAGGAAAAATTCCTTCAATGATTTAATAATTTTAGAATTGAGCAAAGTTGTATGTTTTTGGAAAATCAGATTCTAATAGCTACCTCCTAATGAGTCACTTTTTCATAAACAGGCAGTTGGGTTTAAAAGGAAAAAATTCTTTTACATTAACTTACTATTGTAATCTAATATCCCCAAAAGAAAATGTGAAAGATAAGGTTAAAGTAGCGTTTTCCTAGGCATGACCCAAAGAATATTGATAATGTCATTCCAAAAAACTATTTGTCCTAAGAAGATTAAAAATCTCAAGTTAAATGATATTAAAGTTGATTCCCTGCTACAGACCTTCTTAAACCTCCAACTGTGAATCTCCACAAAAGAGATGATACATTTTATTTTCCAATTTATGAAAGCCTATAAACCTCTTTTTGGGAGATAAATGTTTCTTTTATTCTGTGGAAAGCTTTTTGGGAAATACTGTTAAGAAAAAAATACTTTGCCTCCACTTAAGAGGCAAAAGTGTCTGTGTGTGTTTGTGTCTGTGTGTCTGTCTGTGTGTCTGTTTCCATAGTCAGTGGTTCAGTATTTGTTTGTAACACTGAAGAAGTAGTTTAGGTTGAGTTGAAGTTAGTTATTTCCTTTATCACTTTACTACTATCCCTTGATGTTGTAGTAACTAGGTTTGAGCAAATGTATAAATTCAGTAGTGATACTTAAGGGTTACTGAAATCATTGCTATTGTGTGTAGGAAGGCATATTTCCTTTCTCCTCTCACAAAGAGTCTTCTAAGTTCTAAAGAATGTATAGCATTCCACTCAAACTAGCTTTTGTAATCAGCTTCTTCTTTCCCTTTAACAACGTATTGTAAATGGACTGAAACCAACCTGAATGCTTCCTTTCTGGAAAATCAAGAGATAGGCCACGATTTCCCTTAGTTTGATAAGTCTATCAGGATGTGAAAAACAAATTTTGGCAGAGTTGTTGAGATAAATGCTCAAATGAAACTCAGCTAAAAGCTCATGTACACTTAGTAACCGCATCTTTTTGTGGAAAAAGAAATTAAAGGAATCCAATGAAATATTTGGTACCAATGATTGAAGGCAATTTTTAAAAATTGAAATTTAGGAACATTGTCTTCCAGAGGATGATTTTTTCTGCAAAAGGTATAATTTAAACATGAACTTCTTTTGGTAAGTGGGCAAGTTATTCCACTCAGCCTTGGAATTTTAAAATAATGCTCCATATGTCATCAAATAAAGAATCTAAAACTGAAAGGACCACAAGAGACTTCTTACTGCCAGGTTTATTTATTTTCCTTTGCTTTGTGGCCCCAGAGTGTATAAAGCATTTTTACTATACCTCACTTGTATTTATAATTATTTTAGAATGTGCTTAAAAAAGAAAGATTGACTACTAAATATCATAGTAATCCAAAAAGGTACAAAAACACTCAGTTTTAAATCATGCAATGGAGGGCAAGTGGGTAAGATGTCAAATGTTACCACCTTATGTAGAGAAGCCATATGTGACTAGTATTCTTCATTTCTGCATTTATATCTGGGAGGATGCATCTTGTAGAGGCTAAGGCCTCAGACTTCAGATCAGGCAGAACTAGATTTAATCTTAACTCTATCACTAAATATTGTGACTTTGGATGGAATTTCTAAACATCTTCAAGCCTCAACTGCAACATGAAATATTATGTGACTCACTTGTGAGTGTCTTGAAAAGATTTAATGAACAGAAATATATAAAGTCTTTGTCCCGAGTTCTGGCATTTGCTAAATAATAAATGTCACCACTAAATTGAGATTTAGTACGTCTTTTATCTGAACCACTCTATATAAAAAATCGAACACATACTAGCTTTCCTTAGCTTTTTCTTGTCTGTCATTCAGTACTTTGTGATTTTTTTTCTTCTCTTTCCTGAGATAACAGTTCTGAAAATCCAACACCTGTTGCTGTTAAGAGAAAATTTATAAAGAAAAGCAAATCTAAGTAAAATGGATATTAGGCTATGGCCCACCAGTGCTTCCAGGTATCAAAAATTTTCACCCATCCCACCATCATACTGTACCATCACCTAAGAAAAATAATCCTATGCGAACTATTATTGCCAGGCAATATTAATGCTCAGTTCCATGGCCCCTTGTATTAGTCTACTGGAGTTGCTGTAACAAATAGCACAGATTCCATGGATTAAACAGCAGACATTTTATTTTCTCATAGTTGTAGAAGCCCGAAATCCAAGGTCAAGATAGCATAAGGGTTAGATTCTGTGAGGACTCTTTTCCTGGCTTTTAGAGAGCTGCCCTCTTGCTATGTCTTCCCATGGCCTTTCCTTTGTGTGTACGTGGGGGGGGCGGAGAGGGGGAAAGAGAGAGAGAGAGAGAGCTACTTCTGATTGTTTGAAGACAAGGTACTATCAGATTAAAGTCCTACCTTTCTGATTAACCTTGAGGTGTCAATCTCCAAATGAGACTTTAGTGCTCCAACATATGAATCTGGGGGTACATAGTTCAGTCTATGATAGCTCTGTTTTTTCCCATCTATCTATCTATCTATCTATCTATCTATCTATCTATCTATCTTCTCTGCACACAACACCCAGAGATACTTTGTCGAGAAGAGCTCATTTAGAAGAAGGAAGGAATGATAGATGTCAAATAATATGTTCATTTTTATACCTCTTCAAATGAAAAGTCAGGACTAAATCGAAATTAAAAGCATAGCGTGGTCACTGCTTTCATTCTTTCTGAGTTTGGCAGCTTGGCCTGCTCCAACATGTATATCAAAGACTGGGGAAATTGCACAACAAACACTTACTTCTCACAGCTCCAGGGGCCGGAAGCTCAAGATTGGAGGGTCAGCATGATGCACTCTGATGAGAGCCGGATTCTGGGTCGCAGACTGCTAGCTTCTTGTTGTGTTTTCAGACAGCAGACAAAGACAGCTAAATAGTTCTCTGGCCTTTTCTTGTAAGAGCATTAATTCCATTAATAGGACTCCACCCTTGTGGCCTAATTACAGTGGACCCTCCACATTTGTGGGTTTCACAAATAAAAAGTACTGTACAGTATTTGAAATAAAAATACTTGTACTGAAAATATTGATTTTTCTTGTTATTATTCCCCAAATAATGCAGTATAACTATTTACATAGCATTTACACTGTACTAGTTATTGGAAATCATCCAGATATGATTTAACATATGTAACAGGATTACATAGGTTATATGCAAATACTATGCCATTTTATATGAGCACCCACAGATCTCAGCACCAGTGGGGGCCCTGGAACCAATTACTCATAGATGTTGTATCTCCCAAAGATTCACCTTCAAATACTATCACCTTAGGATTAGAGTCACAACATATGAATTTTTGAGAGACACAAACACACAGTCCATAGCACCATCTAATGAACGCTTACAGCATCCTTCTGTCTCATCACATGGGTAACTGGCTTTGTTTCATTTTCCTTTCTAAAAACTTAGTGCCTTGAGAGGGAGATCTGGATCCAGTTATTTTATTTCTCATGGTGATTAACTGTAGTGTGTGTTATGGTTTGTGTCTAGCTGTCCCCCAAAAGCCTCATGTGGTCATAGTTTTTTCAGAGACAGCTCAGTCTACAACATGTGATTGATTCTCAGTGCAATGCTGGGATGAAGGGTGCTGGGATTAAGGGTGGGTGATTTCTGGATCAGTCCACTGATTGGATTGGCACCACCCTAATCCCAATAGGCTGGATACTATATAAGGGACAGAAAAAGGCTTGCCTTTTTCTCTTTCTCGTTGCTTTTGCTGTCTTCCCCTGCCATGAACTGTTACCCCTCTGCCATGTGCTGCTCTGCCTTGGAGCCAGCCAATTATGGACTGAAACCTCTACAAACTGTGAGCTAAATAAACCTTTCCCCATTTAACTTTAAGGTATTTTGTCTCAGCAATAAGAAAAGTAGCTGAGACAGTGTTTCACAATCTTACATTGACTTAATATATTTTGGTTTAGTGCCTATCATATGCTAGGTCAATAAGTTTTATTAGAACTTCCTAATAAATGTGTAAGAACCTATAAATAAATTATTAAATAATTAAAATGATTGGAAATTGGATACGATAATAGTCCAATCCTATCTTTCAGATATTTGCAAAGTGTTCTTAACACTTTTCCTGGGCCGATGAGATGGCTCAGCGGCATAAACCCCTGCCCGGCAAGCGCGAGGTCCTGAGTTCAACTCCCAGTACCCACATACGACAAAAGGGCCGGTGATATCGCTCAGTGGCATGGGCACCTGCTGGCACACGAGGTCCTGAGGTCGACCGCCGGTACCCACAAAAAAAGAAAAAAAAAAACTTTTCCTCAATCTTGCTATACCCATGACCAAACATATGGCTCAGAAATACTTTCCTTTTGGTTTCTTTTGGTTCATATTAAACAGAATTTCTACAAGTAAAAATCTTCGACGCTATTTTTCAAAATGAGGAAAGAATTAATTCAGATTGCCCAGCACTAAGCCTGGCACATGTCCATTGCCTAGTAACTATTGGTACAGTTTATGGCAATTCTGTATACCACTGGATAATAAATCCTTCAAGTAAACTGCTGGCTTTTTAAAAATATAATTTGTTTTAGTTATAGTTAATTTAATATGCCAACTTGACTGAACTAAAAGATGTCCAAATTACTAGCAAAAAATTGTTTCTGAGTTTATCTGAGGCTATTTATGGAAAAGATTAAATCGATAGACCGAGTACAGAATATCACCCTCCCCAGTGCACATAGGCATCATCCCATCTGTTGAGGGCCTAACTAGAACACAAAAGCAAAAGGCCAGATTTCCTGCCCCTGCTTAAGATGGAACATCCATCATGTCTTTCCCTTGGACATCAGTGCTCCTCCGGCTCTTGGACCTTCAGATCCTCAATCAGCTACAGCTGTGACTCCCTTGGTTCCCCGGTCTTCGGGTTGGACTGAAGCTGCACCACATTTCCTGGGACTTCATCTTGCAGAGAGCAGACATAGGACATGTCAGCCTCCACAATCCTGTGAGTTAATCCTTTCTGGTCACTTTCTTTATACGCATCTTTTCTATATATCCTATTTGTTATGGTTTTTGTCTGAATGCCCCCCCCAAGGCCTCATGTGGGTGGTGGGGTGGGCTTTTTGGTAGTGGCTGAATCTAGAGTTTATGACTGATTCATAGTCCAATGCTGGGATTAAGGGTGTGAGTGCTACACCCTGGCTAGGGAGGGTAGACTGCTTACAATGTAAGAGATAGAATAAGGCTTGTCCTCCCCTTTGCCCTTGTGGCTTTTGCTGTCTTCTGCCCACCATAAATTGCTGTCCTCTGTGAAGCCACCCTGCCTTCAAACCAGCCAATTATGGACTGAAACCTCTACAAACTGTGAGCTAAGTAAACCTTTCCTCCTTTAACTTTGGGTGTTGGGTATTTTGTCTCAGCAATGAGAAAAATAACCAAGACTATTGGTCTTATTTCTCTAGAAAACCCTGGCTAATGCTGTCTTCCTAGTCCCAGAATATTGTCTTAACACTGGAAGTTGTTCAAGAAATATTTAGAGAATAAAAAAGAAGTAGAACCTAATATATTAAAACTGCTATTTAATAGAGGAAGAGCTCTGGGTAACTGTTCTCACTTCCTTTTAACAGATTTTCTCCACTGTTAACCTAACCCTGGGCTGTCCAAAATGATAATTCCTAGCAACATGTGAGTATTCAGTCCTTGAAATAAGACCACTACAAATTCATAGGTTTTATAAGTGTAAAATATATACTGAATTTCACAGATGAAATACAATAGGTAAACTATCTTATTAATAATTTCAAATATTGATTATGTGGTGAAATAATATTTTGTACATAGTGGTTAAATAAAATGTTATTAAAATAAATTTCAAGTTCTTTTGTATTGTAGCTACTAGAAAATTTTGAACCTCATAAATGTCTGGCATTACATTTTTATTATACATCACTAATCTGATATCATCACAGATATAGGTTAGGTTATTTTGCCTAGACTTATACCATACTAGTGCAGTTAAAATTCATATGACCAGATTAAAAATTGTAATACTTTATATCTATAGGATTCCTTGGCTTCTTAAAAGCTTCTTCATAAAGAAAAAAGGATAGAAATGTTTGATGTGGCTCAAACAATGTATTTATTCTTTAGGACCTATTTAGAAAAAGGTTTTGAATATTTTTAAAATCCACAGTGTGACATAGAATAGTCTAAATATCATCATGTAAGTTCTTGACAATTCATTCCTTAAACAGTATCAGTTATGGGTCACAAAAATATAAACTGTAATGGCTTAATGACCTTTATACAATATGTATAAGTTAGAAACTAGATATATTATAAAAACTATCTCTAAGGCAAATGAAATCTGGGCTCCCATAGCAGCAGTATTTTTGAGAAATTAAAAAGAAAGCGTGACACTAATGTTAATAAGTTCTGAAAGGAACTAGGATGGGAGAAAGGGGAAAGGAAGGGAAAAGGGAGAAAAATGCAAGGTAGCTATACTATTAGTGTCTCTTAGTTCATTGAAAAGGAAAGTTTGTGCTAATTATCAATTGGAGAATTTTTTTATGCCCACATCTTGTACTCTGAGTAACTACTATGAAGATGACAATATGTGCAATGTATTAACTATTGTTATTCTCCTGTTATTTTGTTATGAAATTCTGTTTTACCTTTTTTTTTCCATAAAATAAAAATAAATAAAGAAAAAAGAAGGCCGGTGAGATGGCTCAGCGGCGTAAGCGCCTGCCTTGCAAGCGTGAGGGCCCGAGTTCGACTCCCGGAACCCACATACGAAAAAGGGGCCGGTGATATTGCTCAGTGGCACGGGTGCCTGTTGGTGCGCGAGGTCCTGAGGTCGTCCCCCTGGTACCCACACACAAAAAAAAAAAAAAAAAAAAAAAAAAAAAGAAAAAAGAAAAAGAAAATGTGAGGCTGAGGGTGTAGCTTAGTAGTAGAATATTTACCTTGCATCCACAAGCCTCTGTGTTTGATGCCCAGCATAAAAAAGAGAAGAAATAAAATGCCCCAAATAAGGATTTTATAATTAATAAGATTTTACATCATGTTTTAGTAAACTGATAGTCATATCAATGGCATTTCAAGGTTGGTGTAAACACTTGGATGAGGATAGAATTAGAATCTTTTGTGTTTATTTATTAGAGATGGTGATCTTCAAAATCTCTTCTATTTAATAAATATATTTCTCCTGTATAGTACCTTTGATTTTTGGTTCATGATATCAACACTCTGAAAACCACTGACAGGAGTTAACCTCGGTCGTTAGATAACCCATCTACATCAAGCAATTCACAATATGTTCTCATGTTGAATCAGACTTCATCTCTGTCCCTTTAGTAGTACTAATAGTCCACTGCTCCCAATTAAGTTTAGTAGTAGAAAAGCATTTCAAAGTGATGGAATTTGAACAAAGATGTAACGGTATCTCTTCCACTGTGTCACCTGAAAATGTTTCGATGGAATGAGAAGATATTCTGTCATGCCAAAAACTGGAGATTGAATCTGAGAGGAGTGTGAGAGGGGAGACATTTGTGAGGCAAAGCACTAAGCTCAGGGAGTATTTAACAGTGGAGTGATCGTTAGAGATGCAGAAGAAAAGGAGGCACACCTGTTTCTTTAAAAAGGGAATGAGAAAGTGTCAGTTTTCAGAGATGAGTCCTTTCACCCCTGACAGCTGTGAGCCATTTGTCAGCTGCTCTAAAATGTGTAGGCGTCAATCCTGGGTCTCAGCCTCAGAGGTTGGGGCTGGCTTCCAAGAAGCTAAAAGCACAGGAGGACACTTCTGCCTCAAGGACATCCTAGTTACTATTACAGTCCCCAGAATACAACAGTGATAGAAAAGTAAATCTTACAAATTAAATGAGCTAGACTAATAGGTACACCGAGTACACAAAAACATGATATCAGCAAAGCTATCAAATAAAATTATCCACTTGGCATGAGTGGAAAAATCATAACCATTTGTTAGGGCTCCGAGTCCTGGCTCCGCAGTTTAACTTGTCACCTTAGACAATTCATTTTAATCTCTATGAACTTCAGTTTTTTCTACAAAACAAAGAACAGTATCCAGAGGATTTAGAAGATTTAGAAAAATCATACTACTTGAAGCTTCTGGACCATAATATGATCCTTAACATATATTAGTATCTCTCTATTAAAGTTAACTATAGCAATAAATACACTGATAAAATTTAGAAAAGGGATTGTTTTGTGCGCACTCTTAAAATCTGTGGTGTCTGGTATGGGGGAAGAATAGCCCAGAAACTTTCTGGACTCCTGGTTTTCACCTCATTTTTCCTTCAACGCCAATCATACGAGGACCTAAGGCTGACCAGGAGCATCCATGTGGTTCTGAGTTGGAATTTTGCTCACTACCCATCATAGCTCGTCCATAGATTTGTCTTCTACTGTGGTTCCGACTGTGGAATTTTTCTATCCTATTGTCCTGGTTTCAGTGCACATTGTCACCTACAGTGTCAAAGGAGTGACTGCCCCACTTTTCTTGTCCATTGTCCTTCTTTTCTGAGTGTCTGACCATTCTGTGCACCCACAGAAAAATTATCCAGATGACCTGACAGTGAAACATGGAAAACAGCCTGTGGTCTCCGCTTGACTGCAACCTCCTGGTGGAAATTCCAGAACAGAACGTGGATCTAATCACAGATAAACTGTCCAGGTCCTCTGCATGCCAGGCTTTACCTCTGTCTCATGTCTGCACACAGACCTGTTGCCTCAGAGTTCATCCTACCTCCCACACTCACCCCATCTATCTGATGCTACCAGGAAGAGCCAGCCTTACTAATCAAGCTTCAGAATACATACTATTGGGCCAGTGAGATAGCTCAGTGGCATAAGCTCCTGCCTGTCAAGCGCGAGGTCCTGAGGTCAACTCCTGGTACCCACACACACAAAAAAGAATACATAATATTATGTGTACTTCAGTTTTTTTCATATAATCCTAAGCTTAAAGTTGACCAAATCTTGTGGAGTTTGGTTGAGATACAGAAACTTTATGTACTTTTCTAAGGAAGTGAACAATGAAGGCAATAACAGGGTTATGTTTGGGATATTTATAAAAAGTGACTGAAAAGTTAGTAGATATATTTCCCATCTCTATTCTTGCCCCTTAGTTCAGAACTGTGCTCAGATCTCCCTTGGATTAACTTGTGATTCTCACTTGGATTTACTCCATGTGGAATAAGGTACAAGAAAGAAAGAAAAAGAAACAAAAGCAAGAGGAAGGGGAGATGTTTCATTTCCTTAAGCACAGAAATGAAAAGTTAAAGTGCCTTCTTTTATACATCTGGGTTACATTTCTAATAAATTTGCCAGCAGTGAGGAATGAGCCTGTGAGGAAGTAACAATGATAAACATCTAATGGACTCTAGTGACATGGCGCGAAAGCATAATTGTTGCTAATTTATTAATTCAATGGCCTTTCTCTTTCCAGCAGCGAGAAAGTCTCGCCATATTCTGAGCCTTTCTTATTCTGACATGATTCTCTTGTATCTCCTTTGAAAATGACAGCAAACTGGTAGCAAAATTCATTGCTACATGGGATTGTATGGAAATAAGATATGGTGATGAAGAATTAATAAGAATTTCCTATATGTGTTTGTGGCAATAAAGACAAAGCTCCTTGAAGTACCTCGTGTTTTATCTGATTCTAACAGTCCTGCAAAATCTCTGAAAGCCCCACAACTGGTATAAAGATCTCCACTATTATTATGCTATTAGTAGGGGCATTTATCAGCTAATCAAGAATTCTCATTGCTAGAATTCCAATAATTTCAGAACATCGCTCTCTCTTCAGAGTTTCCCCACCCTCCTTTCACTGTCAGCTGCTAAGAACAACTTGTACATTTACCAGAGAAGCCCCCTGAGGTACACTCTCATCCCCATCCCTTCCAGCACCTTACCTGCGCACTCCCTGCATGCTGCAGACTCCTAGCCTCTCCTTTCCTCCCTTCCCACCCCTCTAAAAGAATGGCCCTCCTCTAAGGCTGGATTCCCTTCCTTTTCTCTTTCCCAGGGCTGCTGCTTCTTTATATCTACCCTTCCCCTCTTTTCCCCTTAAAGTCAGTCTCCCCATTTCCACCAGCCTAGGAACATGTCCCAGCGGCCTTCCATTTTAAAAACCAAACAACTTCTCTCTCTTTGGTTTCAAAGCTTCTTCACCTCCTGTCCTCCTCCTCCTCAATTAGAAGGTGGTAAGAGGGTTGTAAGACTCACGTTTTCCTGTTTTCCTGGTCTCTTTCATAGCTGGGCTTTTCTCCTCTTTCTCACCTTCTTGGTCTCTGTCTCTGACTCCTTCATTCTGCTTACAGTCTCACACCTCACCCAACCTAGTCGGTTACCACAGATGTCCTATTGTCAATGCAAATATTAGCCATGTCTCAGCAAAACGTGTGACACTGATCCTGTTTCTTCACCCCCTGACCTAGGCCACTCTAATACAGAGGCCTTCCTGTCCTTTATTTTGCTTTGGTAAGTGATCGAAAACAAGCATTTATCATTTTCTCTTACAATTCTGGAGATCATGGCCTCAGTTGAGCAGTTCCTGCTTAACGTGTTTCATAAAGTGACCTGGGCTGGAGTCCCCTGAAGGCTTTTTGCTCATATCTCTGGTTCCTTGATTAGGAAGCCAGGAGCAGATAGCTGGAGACAAATCTCTTCTTCCCTCTCCCCGATCCCAGCCTATTTTCTTTGTGTTTCCTGTGTTCCCCCACCATTTGACTTCTCCCCCTCTCCCCAACCATGTGGCTTCTCCATAGGGCTAGCTTGGGCTTCCTTCATAGTCCTGGCACTGTCAGCATAGACTTCTTACATAGCAATTGACTCTTCCCAAGAGAACTTTCCAAGTTGCCTGAAAGAAAGCTGCAAGTTTTTGACAAACTAATTAGCCTCCAGTATCTCAGAATGTCACTCAGTTGTATCTATTGTAAGTAGGATAGGGGAGTTAGGGGAGTCAGATCTCATCTTCCAATGCAGAGTCCTTTGACCCACCAGGATCTCCTCCTTCTCCATCTACAGGGCAGCTCTACCCCCAGGTATGCAGAGTCTTCACCCCTCACCACTCTGAATGCACTATGCAAAGTGATCCACCCACCTCAGAGCTCCTCATCCCACCTTGCTGTGCTTTTCTCCACACTTCTCACCATTTCCTCATTGCTTACTGTATGCTTCCTTCTCTGCCCATACGGTCAAAGACTTTTGTTCAAGTGTGTACCTTAGCACCTCATGTTGTGCCTGCTGTGTAGTAGATATTCAGAGAATATTTGTCGAAAAATGTGGCAGGCATACTTCTCTCCTTTGCGTGTATAAAGTCATGAAATCTTTGCAAAAGTCCACTGGAGTGAAAACTGTATTTATCCACATTTTAAATGGAGAATTCAGAGGCACATGGAGGCCTATTCTCTTTCTTGTTAAGGTCAAAGCCATGATTCAAACCCAGGCCGTTGGGATCCAGAAATGGAGCCATTTCCAACTGTATAATACTTCTTAGGCTCAAGGATTCTTCTCTGTCTTCATCTCATTCATCTCTTTGCATAATCAAACCCCATCTACCACCCATCTTCTTGAAACAGCATTCTTCCAAGCAGGGTTTTGCCTTACTCTTTGGCCTCTCTGTCTATTTCTCCTTCTTGAGTCCAGGAACATGTATCTTGTGCAGTATCCTTTAAAATAAGCCATTAAAGGTAGGTAAGTGTTTCCCTGAGTTCTGTGAACCTCCCAAATAAATTAGTCAAATGCTGGGGGGGAGGCAGCAGATTTATAGTTGGTCAGTCAGAAGCATGGATAGAATGACCCAGGGCTTGTGACTGCCATCTAAAGCAAGGGGTGGGACAATCTTGGAGAGTAACCCCCAACCTATAGGACCTGACACTGTCTTCAGGTAGTCAGTATCAGAACTGAACTGCATTGGAGGACATCAAGCTGGTGCCCACTGTGGAACTGACTGCTCACTTGCTGGTGATGAGAAGTTCCCATATATCTTATGAGGCCACAGAAGTTATTCATGGTGTTAAAATATAGTAGGAAAAGAATGGGTCTGAGCCATGGTTTCTTTTTTTTTTCCTATATGCAAAAAATTTTACACAGAAAAATATTGATTATCAGAGTATTATTTCCCTGCTGATATTTTATATATTTCATATCAATGGAATGTCCAAATGATCTATAAGAATGAATTAAATAAACATTCATATTAATAGTAAAATACCAAGATATGCTAATGCATAGATATACAAATGCACATAGATATGCATGTAAAATTGAAAAATTTTATTCGAATTAAATTAAAAATGCTGAGCAAGAGAATGGATTTCAGAAAAGATACTGGGATTCTGAAGACTGTATCATGGTTTCAAAGAATAACCATGAATTAAAAAATAGGAATTCACTACTGCCCAGAAATGCTAAGCAAAAGGAAATGCTGTGCAAATTGGATTTTTCATGTACATTCGTCCACAAAAATAGAAATCTACATGTTATCCTTGATCAGAAATATAATGTCAGTTACTTTTATTTGTAGGTAAATGTGGTTGGATCCCTCACAAAACACTTTTCTCTCTCATTTCTAGATTGAAGTCATTGAGACTTGATTAGTTTACATTGTTTTTACATTGTAAAAACCTACATTATAAAGTAGAAAGACACTTCCTTTCATTCATGGCTGCATGACTTCTTTCAGGGCTTAGGATCCCTGGGTCAGTGTGGATTGACACACAATGGCCCCCATCTGAAAATGCTCTAAGAACAGTAGACATCATTCCCATGTTATGTTCCACAGTGGATTCTAGTTCTTAGTTTTTATTTGCTCACAAGTTACTTCTGACAAAGGCTATATTTAACTGGACTCTGATTGGATTTGCAAATGCTTCGCCTCCATACACATACATTTAAGTAATTGTTTCAATAAAGGTTCACACTCATAGCTTTGTGAGTAAGGAAGGCAGAAGGTATAAGTTAAGTAGTGTAAGTGCATTTGCTGCTCCAGCAAATTAAGAAGTCCCTTAATAAAAATAGTTAAGTAAATTCCTGTAGGTGAAAAATATTCCTATCATCTGGCCTAGGCACTAGATTTCCTGAAAGTACAAATAGACAAAGACCTTCAGAAAACCACCCACATCGAATAAAATGCTTTGATAATGTTTACTGCTTTGTTTGTTGTTGCTTCAGAGAAAATGATTCCAAATGATGGACATAAACTAAATACAGCTCTACAGTAAATGGGAGAGTGCTGTCACATTAATTGGAATAAATCTTCAACTCAAGTTAGACAAGAAGAGATGCTGTTCATTGAAGTAGTTTTAAACCTAAGTTAGGAGATAAGGTGTCTGTTCTTAATTATCCCCTTTGCTTGCTGAGTGACACTGAGCAAGTGTACTTCTCTGATTTTCCTTTGTGAAACTGAAGATTTGCACTTACTAATCCTTATTGCTCCATGTAACTTTTTAAAATTCAGTAGCAAGATATTGTCTTAATTACACTCTCTCTTTGCATATTCTTGGACACTGGGTTTTTTTTTTTTTTTTGTGGGTACCGGGGGGTCGACCTCAGGACCTTGCGCGCCAACAGGCACCCGTGCCGCTGAGCGATATCACCGGCCCCTTTTTCGTATGTGGGATCCGGGAGTCGAACTCGGGCCCTCGCGCTTGCAAGGCAGGCGCTTACGCCGCTGAGCCATCTCACCGGCCCAACACTGGGTTTTAAGATGTGTATATTTTTCAGGGTGTAGAATAAGCATTTTTTTTCTTTATTCTATTTGTTATTCAACTTTTAAAGTATCCTGTTTGTTTTACTTTAATATATTATATTGGTTTGATAGGGGAGTCATAACAAAATGCCCTAGATTTAAACATCAGAAATTTATTTTCTCACAGTTCTGGAGATTGGAAGTCCAAGGTTAAAATGTTCACAGGTTTGATTTCTCTTGAGACTACTCTTCCTGGCTTCCAGACAGCTGCCTTCTCCAGATGTTCTCACATGGTCTTCCCTCTGTCAGTAAACACCCCTGGTGTTTCTACCTCCTCAGAAGAGGATTCCAGTCATACTGGGTTAGGGACCACTCATGTGACCTCATTTTGTCTTAATTGCCTCTTTAAAGGCCTGGCTTTAAATACAGTCACATTCTGAGGTATTCAGGGTTAGATCATCAACATATGAATTTTGAAGAAATGCAATTGGCAAATATATTTCTTCTACGCATTCCTCGTATGAATATAACCTTTATCCAATAAAACTTTAGTATTATTTTAAAATATACTTTCAATCTAATAATCAACATATACTTTCTCTAAGAAGACTTTAAATAGGTAGTGTTATAGTTTGTGTCTAGATGTCCCTGCAACCCTCATGCAGTCACAGGTAGAGCTTTTTCAGAGGTGGCTGGATCTAGAGGCTGTGAAGCTGGAATTGATTCATGTTGCAATGCTAGGATCAAGGGCCCTAGGATTAAGGGTGTGAGTGCTAGCTGCTTTATGTATCCTGATAAGATATAAGGGATAGAAAGAGCTGTGGTCATCCCTTGTTGCTTTGCTATCTTCAGCCATGAACTGTTTCTCCTCTGTGCTGCCTGTCTGCCATCCACCCTGCTTTGGATCCAGGCAATTATGGACTGAAACCTCTACAAACTGTGAGCCAAATAAGCCTTTTCCCCTTTAACTTTGAGTGCCTGGTTTTTTGTCTAAGCAATGAGAAAAGTAACTAACACAGTCAGCATAATTTTAGTTACATGAATTGGTGCTTATAGGAGTTTATGAATCTTCCTAGCAGATATATTTATTTTTGCATAAAATATTGTGCTGCAATATTTTTATTACGTCTTTGTCCTTCCGTAGTATACCTGACCAAAAATAATGCAATAGCTAATCTGTCATAAACCAACATCAAAGAATTCCTGGTGTCACCTCTGATATAGCATAATCAACTTCCCAGTAGACTAATAAATGCTTATTAAAGTAGTTAATTAGTTTCTTTTGACTCACAGGAAATTAATGGCCAATAAAAATAGAGATTGGGGGGTCTAAGAATCAAACTGCTATTTGATTTGCTGTGTAACACACAGCAAATATTCTTTAAAAATCAATAGCAATGGGTATGAGGACTGTGTTTCCTGGTACATATTCTTCTTGTTGACTGATCCACAGTTAAAGACCTCACTGCCCTGATGTGGCCATTTCTCCCATCTGTGTCCACCATGTTCCCATCAGGGTGAATTATGGTTACAGAGACAGAATTGTGAAAACATTTTAAAATCTTTGTGGGAATCTATTAACAGACTCACTGTATCTATTGGTTTCCTTGGCTTTTTAGCTACTTGGAGAGCCTGTCTCGAACAGCCTGATCCAACTCTGCAGGGATCCATTCAACTTCATCACTTGCAAGAAGTGAACACTTGAGCAAGTCTACTTACTGGTGTCAGAATCCAACTGGGAGGACCCTCTGGAGTCCAGAAAGCACTTAAGAAAAACTAGAGCTGGAGACAGAATGCTTAAGAACTTAGGAGATCCCAGACATGACTGCCCTCAGAGTCAAGGCTGTCCGGCGTAGAACGCAGCCTCACCTGCTCTTGCCCACACCCCCCTTCCTGCCGTGCTCCCATGGAAGGAGAGCGAGTGTTCCTTCCACATTCATGTGAAAGAGAATGACAGAGACTCAAAGAAGTGAAGAATTATGAATGATAAATTCAAAGTCACAACTGTGAATATGAAATCAAGTAATTAATGAGCTGTAACCTAAATCTGATGACCATGTTCATTGAAGTGGTTCCCCTGAGCCACACTTCCTTGTTTGAGTGTCAAAGTTAAAAACCTGAGAAGTTTGGTAATTAGTGAACCTCCACCTCATGACCATGTGTTAGGCAACTGCCTTTCTTTTTCCTAGGATGATATCATCCAAACTGTTAAAGCAGACAACTTTCTACAATGTCATTCAGCCACAGAAGATTTCAGGAAATTGCCTAAGAGATGTGGGCAGATTTTTTAAGAGCAGTTGTTTATATTCAAAAGATTTCTTAATTTAAAAAGCAAAAGACAAATATAAATGTCTATCCTTGTCTAGAAGTGAGACTAACAGGATAAAAGAATTGTGGAATTGCTGAATATCTAATGAAAGTCATACATTTTTATGTAGTCTGGTAAATTAGCAAAAAGTCTCGGTGTGGATGGAAATTAATAAACAAATGACTACCTTGTTTACCATCATCTCCTTTACGGTTTACCATTACTGTGCTTAACCCAGTTCCTGGGAAACAATAACAGGTCAACAGTATAGTTGTGATAAGTTTAGGAGTTAAGGCTTTTTCTGAAATAGTAGACTCTTAATTGGCTTTCCTGTTTCCATCTTTGTTACAATCTCTTTACATCTAGCAGCCAAATAATTCTTTTTCTTTTTTTTTGGTGGGTACTGGGAGTCAAACTCAGGACCTTGTGCTTGCGAGCAGGTGCTTGTGCCACTAAGCGATATCACCAGCCCTTTTTTCCTTTGTATGTGGGTACCGGGAGGCTAACTCAGGACCTCACACTTGCCAGGCAGGCGCTTATGCCACTGAGCTATCTCACCGGCCCCAGCCAAGTAATTCTTGTACGATGTAAACTGGAGCATGTAATCATCAAAGCTTATGAATGACTGTCATTCTCACTCAGAGCAGACACTGAAGTCCTTCTAACAAGTTATGAGACCCTGCCAGATTGCCCTCTTTGTCTCTTCTCACATCTCCTGTGCTCAGTTTTATTTACACTTCACCATCCCCTCTGCTTTCTTGCTGTCCCTCCAGATGCCATATGCTTAGTTATCTGGAAGGCTTTGCCCACAATTAGATCTTCCTGTTTAGAATGCTCTTTCCCCAGTATTTCTCCTTTTGCCCTGTGATGCAATAACTTTTAAAAGTCACACCTTTGAACACATCGGCCTTTTGGGGAACCCTTATATCCAAAACGTAACACTTATGAACCACAGATATTTTTTGTTTTCTCATACTTCTGAGAGCTGGGAAGTACAAGATCAAGGCCCTTGGAGATGTGCTCTGGTGAAGATCCATTTCGTGGTTCACAGATATTGCCATTTCTGTGTCCTCAAATGGAGGGAAGAAGGCAGGGCTCAGGGGTCTTTTCTATAGGTACACTGACTAATTCCAACCCTGAAGTCAGAGCCCTCATGACCCGAATACTTCCCAATGGCCTCACCTCCAATACTACCACCTTAGAGGCTACAATTTCAGCGTAGGAATTTAAGATCAGAAACAATCAGGCCATAGCAAATACTAATTCCATTTGTAAGTGCTCCATCATCATGACCTATTTTTTAAAAACCCCATCTCCTAATATCACTCTGGGATGGTATATCATCGTTAATCATTTATATATCAACAGATAAATTTTGAAGAGCCACAAACATTCTGTCCAGAGCACAGTCTTTTCCCTGGAGCACTACTGATCAGTGGAGAAACAGATGCAGACTTTAGTTCCAATATCTGTATCTGCCTCTCAATTTTCTAGAATATACATGTATATGTGTATGTTCTAGAATATATATATTATGGTAATGTCGATTGAACCCAGGCAGGGTAGGCAAGCACTCTGCCACTGAGCTACATAGCCCTAGCATTTTTTTAATGTTTTATTTTTGACACAGGGTCTTACTAAGAGGCCTACGCTGGCATCTAATTGGTAATCTTCCTGCTTCAGTCTTCCAAGTAGCTGAGCCACACCTGACTGAAATGTTATACTTTCAGTAGTTTGAGTTTCTGGCTAAGATTCTTGTTCTGGGGAAAAAAAAAAAAAAAAACTTCAGACTAAATACTATAATAAAGAATTAAATTTCTGTCACAAAGTGCATTGTGCTGGGAAACTTTTGAGATACATTTGCTAAAGACTGCTTATAGAAAATTCACTATTCTCTATCATTCCTTAGCAGCCAGGATGGAAAGGGAATGCAGCTAAGGCAAAGACCAGAACATGTGGGTCTTCAGGGAAATGTATAACTGAACTTGGTCCTGAGTTGGTCTGGAATACCAACAAAGTAAAGCTCTTCTCCAAAGACATTTCAACCTTTTATTTGTGGGAGTGAATGTGCTGGTCAGTGAATTTTCAACTTCAGAGGACACCGAGATAAGAACACAAAGACATTGTTGGAAACAACTCAAAAAACTAGAGTTGAGGTTATGTGGAATGTAGCTGGAATATAAGAGCATTGTGAGTTTCAGTGTTGGGAACAATGTTGTGTCTCCCTCACAGGGCATGAATGGGGGTTGTTGCTTGTCATCGCTGGAGCCTGAGGGGCAGAATTCCTTATTCAACAGGAACTGTTGCTTGCCATGGTCAGCGATACACTGTGCTGGATTTGTGACCTGTTCTACTGAAAGCCAGCCCAAAGGAGTGTTGTATATGACTTGGGAGAGTATATACTGGCAGGCTCTTGACTGTAAGTAGTTCAGCTTTGTTTTTAAAAACTATTGCTGCTCAACTTTACTTGAAGACTGGGAATCTCACCTACAATGCAACAATTTATGCTATGAGCATTGCACTTCATCCTGTTCGGAATCTATTCCCAATGCTCTCTTTATACTTAACTTGGTATGTGTAATGATTTATATTATATAAAAGCATAACAAATAAGGCTAACAGTTTGAGGAGAGGACAATGAACTTTTAAATAAAGGAGGATATTAAGTCATTCTGCTTTATTCTTAGATATTATTATTTTACTTATTCCTATAATATTACAACCAATACTACTCTGTAGCTATTTTGTTGATATTTTATGTTGATATTGTTTTCATGGTGACACTGATTTAATAATTTAGGAATTTGAGCATGATATGGAAAAGGGACAATTATCAGAAGGATACATTTCTTCTAAAGGTGCACATTGATATGTACTTCTACTACCAATGCAGAAAACTTAATATATAATGATATATAAAGTGGTCTTACATATGGTAAAATTACTGTTCTAAGAAGTAGCAGCAGATACCTTAGAAATGCAGTTGGAGTTAACAACTCAGTTTAACAACTCGAAACTCTGCCATATAAGAAATAGCTGAAAAGTGGGATTTTCTTTTCAGCTTAGAGAAAATAGGCTCACTGAGCGTATTCTCCAAACATTTGAAGGCTGTCTGGTAAGAAGATCAGGTTTGTTAGGTGGGGCCTCAGAGGCAGATAATAAAAGATGTAGCTTCCTGAAAAGTGAAGCAGATCGTCAGTAGCACTTGCGTCTCTAACCTGTCTCTGTGGGGGAAAACGTGACTCCGGGTACAGCCCATCCATGGCCGCCATCTCCCTGCCCACAGAGAAGACAAACGAAACATCTGCCCTGCCAATCCTCTGTACAGTGGCCACAGATAAACTCTGATGGGTTTGTGATTTGTTTTTCTCAAACTTGGTGTCAGGGAGCACAGCAAGTGAATCCTGGAGAGGCGAGGGAAATTTATAAGCAATAGGAGAGACAAAGTAGATACCGACTATATCAAATTTTTGTAGAGACTAACAGATACTAGGCATCAGGGTTTTGCAAACCATAGGTAAAAGCAATCCCAAAAGAAGCATATATGCAGGAAGAAAGTGAAACTCTGCCCTCTTTGGCCAGTGTAGTCGTGGACAGTTAAGCGGCAGCTAATAGACCTGGTCTGCTACTCAGATACTCTGGAGATTTGAATGCCCAAGATTTGTTCAATTGTTTGGGCTGAGGGAGGTTGTTTCTTAAGAGGACCACAATCCCAGCTCTGTGTCCATGCACTGAGGCCCTTGTAGTCCATCAGGCAGAATACTTAAATGTTTCAAAGGGGATTCAATTCCACTTCCATCAGCAATTGATTACATGACTTAAGCAAAGTCCTACCTTCTCTGTGCCTTTTCTGTACAAAGGATTATAGTAGGACCTATTTCATGAGATGAGGATTAAATGAGTTACTTCATGGGAAGAGCACATCTTGGTGCATTGCTATAGGAAGAAATCAATAAATGATTCTGATTTGAATATCAAATTATTATTATCATTACTGGCCCTCAAGGTCAAGATCCCCAGTACCCTGTAAGAAAAATAAGCTTCTTAAATCACAACCCAATCTAGTTGTCTTGGTATCTGGGTGTGATTCTTGGTAAATAAAGTTGTAGAAGTACAAATTTCTATGGGCAAATTGACAGTATTTCATGACTCATCCCGTGTGTGTGTCTCCAAACATAAGATTTTACAACAGATTTATTACTGTGTTTTGTTCATCTGAACACTCTGACAGTACTCATAAATTTAGCAAACATAGATTCAAAAACTAAGCTACCCAATATATCTATCAGCATTGATATCATATAGAGTCAATTTCAACATCCCCCCAAGTTAGTCTTGATCTACTCTTTCGATTTTAATATTTGTCAGTATTCTTACCATTTTGAGAATTACTTTAGATTTAGCAGTGCTATCCTAGCAAATTTCTCTCAAGCCCATTCTTCTTCCTTTGCCTCTTCTTACGATGCTGCTCTGCTTCAGGGCTTCTTGATTTACTACCTGAGTCTCTGTACTACTCACTCTGTTTCCTGTCTCTGCTACCCTACACTTCCTCTTCTACACGACAATAAGGAAGTCCTTTCTAAAGTAGTTTTCACCAATTTACACTTCTCATTGCTTATAACTTAAATTTTTAAGGTCTGGACAAGGGACTTACGGTTCTTTATGGCTTCATTTTACATTTCCAGTCTTATCGCTCCCTCCTGTGCTTGTTCAGCCTTGAAAGCTCTCAGCCAACCCCTGCCAACCACCTCCCCTGCCACAGCACAGAGTACCAGGACCTCCTGCTGACTGCCTTCTCCAAATGCTCTTTTTTGCTTCTGTACCTGAACACCTCCATTCGGTCTTTAAAACCACCTGAAAATCTTACTGCCATCAAGTTTCTTTACCTTAAGCTTCCTTCCACAGAATCCCTCAGTACTGTGTTTATATAACATTTTAGCATTTTAATCCCATTAGCAGTATAGCTGACTTAGAGGCAACAGAATAAATGCATAAATGGCTTACTCTGTTGGTTAGATTAGGTGCTCTTAAAACTATTTGAACTCTTCTTATGCAGCCTAACCTCAGCTACTACCTCAATTTTTAGCACATAGTAGGCACTCAAAACCTTTGTGGAATGACTGAAAGAAATCTTTCACCTAAGGTATTTTTAAAATTTTCAACAACATAATTAAATATAGGGAAATGCACTTCCTTGCCTTATTACACATGATCTATTTACTAATTTTTATCAACCAACTTGGAGAAATGATTCTGCCTTCCTCTTGGAATACCAATACACCTAGCTAAAGTGAGGTGATATCTACCTCACCAACCATTTATTTGTTTATTTAACACCTGTTATGTGTCAGGCCCCATTCTAAGCTCTGGGGATGCAGTGAAAACACAGGAATTTTCAATTCCATAAAGATAAGATGGACAAGAACTCAGTAAGTAGACAAAGCAGGTTATTATGTCTAGTAATGAGGGTCAAGAGGACTATGAAATGGACTGCTGTGGTATATTGTGAACAGCTAGGGATAGGGATTACTTCAGATTGGATTATTATCTCCATGATGGGGTGAGATCTCAGTGTTGAAAAGGAGGCAGCTATGTAAAGAGAGGCATAGAGAGGACACCAACAGCAAGCTCTAAAGACAGGAATGAGGAAAAGGAAGAAGGCAAAGGAGGATGCCTATCATTAGCAAGGGGACTTTATGGTACACCAGATATTGTGTCACTGACATTTCATTTTTTTATGTTTAAATATGATTATCTCCTTAGAAGAAGGCTATTCACATTTTAGAGATGAGGAAACTAATCATCAGAACAGGAAAATAATCTTCTCGAAGTCTTACATTTTGAAAATGGAAGGAGTAATTATACTAGAAGAATTCCAACTGTCTGGAGAATTCAGGATCAAATGCCACGCTAAAGTAAAATGATTTTAGAGAACATTGCCTCTTTATTGTCTGTTAATACACTATTGCAAATGTGATAAGAAGAAAATACAGTGAAAGAACATAATATATTGCTAATGTTAGAAAAGACAATATAACCCATCTTTAAGAATAAATCTGTCTTGTTTTTCCTTATTTGCAAGTTATAGCTTCAAAGACTATTTTCTATCCTTTCAAATCTACAATTGATACTATGTGACAAAAGCTTCATTATATTGCAATTTTAATAGATCAAATTTAAATGTCTATGACATTTAAATAATACCAAAAATTAAAATTCTTAGAATATAAGCTACTCAAATATATTTTAAAATTTAAATATTAAATAAGAGGCACTTCAATGTTAAAAAGCAACCTTGGTGTGTTTAAAAATGTTTCCTTTTTTGATGCTAAAACATTGTATCAATTCTTCAAGGCTGAAATAGCAGATTAAATAAATGAGAAAGTATAACCACCAAGCAAGTGAGCACATGTCAAAAAGAGCATTCAGTTTGTAGTGAAGACAATGAACAGATATACCTTTGTTCTATTAAAAAATTAATCCATCAGAGGTCATCAACCACCAAAAGACTAATCAAAATGTTAATGAAATTCCATGTAACTTTCCTCCCTTGGGCCAGAATGAACTTGAGGTGACATGGAATTTAATTATAGCTACACTGGGAGACATTCCTTACAACTAAGATACCAACAGATTCAAAATTAGAGTATTATCTCAATTAATCCATGTAGCAAACTGGTCCAATTCCCTTAAATTGGACTGCAGATTTTTTTATTGAACACAAAGAAAAAGACTATGTTCAGAGTCCTTTCTGCACATACTGGCTTCCTCCACAACTGAACAGTAAGATTCAAGTTTTGAAGAACTAATTTTTGGAGAGGAATTAAAATAGAAACAAATTCCCTTTCTAGCATGATAATCAGAGATCATGAAGAACTGATCATCAAAGAAACCGTCAATGTGCACTGGATATTTTCTGAGATTTATTTTTCTTTCCAAATGTGCTTTTCCTGTTGAAGTAGGGAACCTCTGGCAATAATAAATATCTTGCTTTATGTCCAAAAACCCCATTAGAAATACAGACTATAACTATCAATTTGAGCAAGAGATTGGAAGCAATGTTTCTCTGTTCTTGCACAATCTGTGTCTCTTCAGAAGAGGTGCAGAGGTGAGTCCACAAAAGACTCATTTTTGACAAGAAAGCAAACAATTTGTAGGGGGTTTTGTACATACCTTTGAGATCTGTGATTGATTAGACTTTAGGAGGCTAAGGAGGAATATGATTCAATTAAGTTGAGATTTTCTAAAGCACAGATGAAGGTGAAGTAGAGGTTCATTTTTAAACCAAACCCCTAGGGCTTTAATAAAATATGCAGCAGTCATTACTTTGACATGCTTTCTGCCTTTTCTGCCCCTTCCTAACAAAGCTGGAAGAACTTTAAAGAACCAAATTTCTACTTTCCCCTTGGGTCCACCTCTGTTGGTCAGTTTTGGAACCCAGCCTAAAACAATAACCAAGAAAGTTTAAATTTACATCCAGACTAACAAACGGATTTCATGTTTTCTGCTAGATCCACTCAATTAGGGATAGCTGCCTGGAATTGTGTGCTGAGCAGAATGTCAGAGTAAGCGGGTTCGGCAGGAAAGAAGGCATGATGGATTATTTATGTTTACCGTAGACTCAGGAAGGAAATGTGATGTCATTTGTACCATGCATGTGTTGGCTCTGGTGAAGACACTCGAAGAAACAACTGGGATAGAAATGATTATTTTAGGGAATCATGATGTAAGACCAATAAAATTTCTATACAAAAAGGTAAAAATGTAAAGTATGTGTGTGTTTACATTTAATGCCTATAAAGTCATTAATTCAATAAGTATTTATTGTCTCTATATAATTTTAATCAACAAATAAAAATTACATATATTTATGATGTACATGATTTTTAATATACATGTATATTGTAGAATGGCTAAATCAAGATACTGCACATATCTGTAACCTCATCTCATTATCACTTTTATAATGAGAACCCATTCAAAAATCTATTATCTTAGCAATTTTATGTGTATAATATATTGCTATTAACTGTAGTCACTATTATGCAACAATAGATTTTCTGGATTTATTTTCCTTCTTTGACAGAAATTTTGTGTTCCTTTACCAAAGTTTCCCCAATCCCTCAATCTCCAGCCTCTGGCAATCACCATTTCACTCTCTATTTTTATGATTTCAAGTTTTTTAGATTCCACATATGAGTGAGGTCACACAGTATAAATCCTTTTATACCTGCCTTATTTCACTGAAAGTAATGTCTTCTAGGTTCATTTGTGTTGTTGCAAGTGGCAGAATGTTCTTCTTAAAGGCTGAATATGTGTATATGTACCACGTTTTCTTTATTTATTCATCTGTCCATGGGTACTGAGGTTAATTGCATATTTCTATATACAATTATATTATTATTTATATAGTTTATAATATAAATGCAAATCTACTTTATTCATATATACATACATAAAGAATATATGCATATAAAACATAAATTACATGTTATGTTTCAATGATGAAATAGTAAGTATTTATTGAGTACAATATTCCAGGAGCTAGAGACATTACACAAAATATAACAAGCTTCCAACACTCATATATTTCATGTAAGATAAAAACCTCAAAATCAATCAAACAAGCAGATATTTGTCTGGGCACTATAAGGAGTGAGAATAAAGTGAAGCGAGGATAAAAAGCAGGGATTATTGAGGGCGATAGTTTGTGTGAAATGATCAGGGAAGAGTTCTCTGAGAAGATAGCATTTGAGGGGAGCTTGTAAAGAGTAGCAGGGACAGGCAGATCTTCAGGGAGGAAGTAGGAAGATTTTGATGGAGGTGTGCCCTTGGTGTGTTTGATAAACAGCAGGGATTTGGAGCAGCTGCCGGTAGGAAGCACTGGGGACAGCAGAGGCCATGAAGAGATCGAGGTAGTGGCAGATGATGAGGGGCCCTGGTCAGCAAGTCATTGTGAGGACTTCGTCTCTTATTCTGAATGAGAAAGTTACCAGTGAGGAGTTCTGAACACAATGCCATAAATGCCCTGGGTGCTACTGAGAAATGCAGAAGGGAAAGAGACAAAATGAAAGAAAATATCCCACTCAGGAGGCTATGGTGATAATCTAGGCAAAAGGGATGCTAGCTTGGACCAGTTTGGTTGTGGGAGAGGTAACAAGAAACGATCATGTTGAGGATATATGTTGAAGGTGATACTAACGGAATTTGTTATAAAACTAGAGCTAGATGTGAAAGACAGAGAAGGCCCAGTGAGACTTCAATAGTTATTTGTGATCCAAGCAACTGATGAAATAGATTTGCCATGTGTCAAGATTGGCAGGATTATGAAAGAAGTAGGTTTTCAGAAAAAATCAATGATTCATTTCTGAATATACTAAGTTCCTAATTTTCAAAATCAACTTCACTGAAGTATAATTCACAAATGATAAAATGTACCAATTTAAAGCATTAAAAGTACAATTTAGGGCCGGTGAGATGGCTCAGTGGCATAAGCGCCTGCCTTGCAAGCGCGAGGGCCTGAGTTCGACTCCCGGATCCCACATACGAAAAAGGGGCTGGTGATATCGCTCAGCGGCACGGGCGCCTGTTGGCATGCGAGGTCCTGAGGTCGACCCCCCGGTACCCACAAAAAAAAAAAAAAAGTACAATTTAAAGTATGTTGACAAACATACATATTTGTGTAACTATTATTGCATTCAGGATATAGAATTTTTCATTACCTCCTGCCAAGTTTCCCTTGTATCCTATCCTAATCACTTTCCCAGCCGCCACAGGCACTAGGTAACAGCTCATCTGGCTTCTGCCCTTGAAGCTCAGATTTATCTCCTCTAATGCTTCACATCAATGTGATCACATAGTACATAATCTTTTGCACTGACTTCTTCCGCTAAAAGTAATATTTTCATAATTTCATCCATGTTGTATCATTAGTTGATTTCTTGTGTGTCGTTTGCTTGTCTATTATTGAATTATAGGAGTTCTTTCTGTATCGTGGAAATTACTCCTGGGTCAGATGTATGGGTAGCAAATATTATTTTTCTCAGTCTACTCTTGGCTTTTCTTTTGAACAGCAGTGTAAAGTAAGGAGCAAAAAGCTTTCCATTTTGTTGAAATTTCTTCTATAGTTGTGGTGTTTATTTCCCCCCTAAATAACTTTTCCTACCACAAGGCTGTACAAATTATCTCCTCTATTTTCTCCTTAAAATTTTATAGTTTTAGCCTTTAGGTTTAGCTCTAAAATTTATTGCAAGCTAATAGGGTGTAAAATTTATTTTTTTTACAAATGGATATCGAGCTTCTCCAGCAACATTTGCTGAAAATTATTTACTTTTCCCATTGAATCACCTTGATACCTTTTTCAAAATTTAATTAACCATAGATATTAAGGTCTATTTTTGGACTCTACTCTGCTGAAATTGTCTACATGTATATTCTTATGCCAGAACCACACCCTCTTGACTGCTCTTTAGTAAGTCTTGGTTTGTCCCTCCAGGTAGTAGAAGTGGTTTGTTGCTACTAATGTCCAAGAATCCTCATGATCCTTTGTTAGTTTCTCAGTTCTTCTAACATAGTGAAATGCATTGATTCCCCTTTGTTACAAATATTGAAGTGGCTTATATTCTCCAGGTTAAATCTGACCAACATAAATCCTCACAAAAATTGGCAGATAGGTACTATAATTATTCTCATTTTACAGAGGAGGAATTGTGACACAGAGAAATTATTGTCCATGTTTAAAGAGCTAGTAAGTGGGAGAGATGAGATTCAAAGCCAGGAATTCTGGCTCCAGAACTCACTTATTTAACACTCTCCTTTGCTCCTGGCAAGCATCATTGTGGATGATATTCAAACCTTAGACCTCAGTGAAATCATGTACAATGGGGGGGTAGAAAGAATTTAGAGGACTGAAGCCAGAGAGTGCCAAGGTTGAGAGCCCAGAAAAATGAGGATGAATCAAAAAAAGACTAGAAAGAAGCAATAAGTGAGGGAGAAAAACTGTAAGAAATGAATATCCTGGAACTGAGGGAAGAAAATGTTTCAAGAAAGAGGAAGCATCATCTATGTCAAATGCTGATGAAAGGCAACGTGAAGAAAGCATTGGGAAATGGCCACTGGATTTGGCAACATGGTTTACTGATAAGAAGAGTTTTGAAAGAATTGTGGGGAAAATTCAGTCCAAATAGAGTGAGTTGTAGAGCAAACATGCAAACAAGAAATAGAAATAGTGAGTACACCCAACTCTTCAGCACTGTGTGTGTGCTGGGGCAATAGATAATAGTGGAGGGGAGAGGGAGGGAACATGAAGTCAGGTTTGTGCAATAAAATAGATCTACTGAAAAAAAGTCAGCAATGATGCAGAAGTTGCCTTGAAATGTTTTCAGTTGCTTGCATAATTTGCTATGTAAGTGACCTATGATTTTCTGTGATAAGAACAAGTATAACCCTCTTTCCCAAAAAAGGTAATGTCACATCTTATCAGACCACATATGTGTTATTGGCCACAACTACTCATTTCCAAAACTTATATAAACCCAAGATTTTGTACAGACATATTGAAGGGTTAGTTGTGTCAAGTCTGCCCTCTGCCAGCCTTCAAGCTGTTTGCCAAAGCTTTGGCATCAACACCAGTTCCACGGCTCACAGGCTTCCAGTAACCTTGCCTGTCCTCTGGGGATCTAAGCTGTGCTGGTCAAACCATCTCCCCTGAGGACCTCTCTTAGAAAGGTATGCCTCAAATTTCCAATACCTTTTGCAGCCACAGAGGCCTCCTTCCATCCTGATTGAGCATCTAGACTTTACTAATTGGATTTTAGATGAAATTGGAACTCACTCGCTAGTGGATAGTGTACTTCGTTGATCAGTGTGTTCCCCGAGGATTTTTAATTATCCTCCCCTATCTGAGCATTGTGTGGGGGACTCTCTTTGTGTGGGAATAAGTGATGTGATTCATGAAGTTATACGCATGATGTCTTTAATTTAACCATAAAGAGTACTGCAGGATCCAAGTTCTTGAGGAGGCAAGTAAGAACAGGAGACAGGCTCAGCACCAAGAAGAAAAGTCAGGTAGAAAACAGGAAAAATAGCCCAGTCTTGAAAGCAAGAGAATGAGGCACAAGATATAGGTGCCAGGTGGTTTGATATACACTGCGCTAGGACTGTGTAGAAGTCCTCTTCTAGTGGCTTCTGAGTTCTCAGTCATGTGAGAAATTAGACCTTTAACAGAAAAGAAGAGCCCAAGAAAATGTTGCGTGGATTTAATTAAAATAGAATAGGTATGAATTAGGAGACAGTTAATTAAATAGATCAGGAAAATGTAGAATTGCCAGGTGGTGGCACTGGGTACCTGCCTGAAGTTAATGATCATCAGTTTAAATGAGATTCAGTCAGATGATACCGAAAGAGCATCTCTCATTTTGTAAATGGCCACTTTCATTCTAATAACTTTGTTGGAAAAAGATAATAAAGCATATCTTTCATTTTTAAAAAACAGATCCAAGGAATCTCCATAAAATTTGCCAATTATAATATTATGTCATTATAAGTTGCTGCTTTTAATAATTTTATGACAATTTCTATGTAAGATAAATGCTCGTTTTTAGAAATTACACCATAAAGTATTTACAGGGAAGAGAAATCATGTGTGCAACTTACTTTTAAATGATTCTAAAAAGCAGTATGTAAGTATGTTAGACATGTATTTTTCCTTCCATATTTATTAAGATATAAATGACAAATACAAATTGAATATCTTATAATATACATGTTATTTTAACATATGTATACACTGTAAAATTATTAAATCAAAGTAATTAAAATACTTTTAAAAAATAAAGATAAAGCAACACATGTTTTAAAAAGTCAGAGGACTATGTTCTTTATTGACAATTTAAAACCCTACTGCACTGAAGGAAAAAATAACACCCATCAGTTTTCAGACAAAGAGGATGCACAAAGTGAGTATTCCAAGACCACTTGGGCAACCACTACAGGGCATTTGTTGGGGCAGAGGAGGTAGATTGACTTAATGGAAGACTTCTCCACTTCAGCACTATTGAAATTTGTGTCAGATACTTCTCTGTTGTGATGGTTATCCGTGCATTATGTAATGGTTATCATCATCTATGGCCTTTACCTATTAGACCCCAGTAGCAACTTCTGACAGCCAAACAAGTGCCTGGACATTTTCAAATGTTCCTGGTGAGAAACGCTGGCTTAATGAACACTTGCCTATAATTTTTATATGTACAGTTTTTAAAATTAGGATAAATATATATGTATATATACTCAAATTTATATACATATAATGCCTTTATACATACATAATATTTGTACATTGCACATTTATGTATATGCATGTATCTTTATATGAAGTGTCAGACAGAGAAAGCAACACAAAGATAAAGAAAGGATATAGTCAATGTAGTAAGTGTGAAGATTTAGGAGAATATGGGTTAACATATCCAGGATTTACTTATACATTTCCGGTATATTTTCTGAAAATTTGAAATTATGTAAAAAAAAAAAAAAACTAGCCAAAAATGCTCAGGCCTATATTTGAAATGAAATGCACTTGAAAAAATTACTAATGTCATACCTTATCTTCAGTCTTCCATATACAGTAATTATATAATGTCAGGATTTAGCAAGCTTAAGAAACTACTTATTCAGAATTTATAGTTAAGAAAAAGTCAAGGCAAGAGTGAAGCTAGCTTGCTTTTAATTTGTAGCTCAGAGTGTTAGGAGACGCTTGTCACTGAGGGATAAATTCCTATTACGAAGGAAGAATATGGTTAGCCTGTTATCCTATAGGCTTTCCCTATATTTACATTTTCTTCGAGACCCTGCTGCATAACAACAACAACAAAAAAAAAAACAAAAAAACAATTTATTCAACACAAAATTCGAAACACCACTGATGATTCTTCTTGGTCCCTTTCCGTATTTGGTTTTTCCAAAACTACTGTTAATTTCAACCCTCCTCCCCACAGTCATCCTTTTCATTATAGAAATGCAAATCAAAATAACACTGGGATATCAACCCATGTCTGTCACGATAATTATTACCAAAACACAGAAAACAATGGGTATTGCCAAAGACATAGAAAAGTTGAAATCTTTCTATAGTGTTGATGGGAAGGTAAAAATGGTATAGTCATTTTAGAAAATGGTATAGGAGTACCTCAGAGAACTAAAAATAGAACTATAATATGGACCAGAAATTCACTTCTATGTGTTTATCCAAAAAAATTTAATATCAATATCTCTACTAGTCAGCTTTCCTGATGATGAGAACAAATACCTTACAGTTGCAACTGTAAGGAGGAAGGATTTATTTATTCCTCATAGTTTCAGAGGTTTCAGTCCATGGTCAGGTGTCTCCAAGGCAGGAAATCATGGCAGAAGGTTATGATGGAGCAAAGCCTCTTAATTCATGGCAGGAGGAAGAGAGCAAGGGAACAATGACAGAAGAAGGGGTGAGGGACCACATACAGACTCCAAGGTTACACCACTATGACCCACTGAGACATACCCAGAAATGTGCTTTGCTAATCCCCTAGGTGGCTCTCAAGATAATTAAATTTGACAATTAAATTTAACGATCCCTATATCCCAGAGTGATATCAGTATGTGCATATCAGCACTATTCACTATTGACAAGATCTAGTAATAACCTAAGTTTCCACTGACAGATGAATGGATAAAGAAAATAGAGTATAGACATGAAATGCAATATTATTCAGCTTTAAAATGGAAGCAAATTCTTCAACATAAGACAATATAGATGAACCTTGAAGACATTACATTGATGATGAAATTGTTAGCCAGCACAGGAAGAAAAATACTGCGTGATTCCACCTTATAATGTATCTAAAATGGCCAAATTCATAGAATTAAAGAGTGGAATGATGGTCACCAGGAGCTGAAGGGAGGGATAAATGGGCATAAGCTTTCAACCAGGCAAGATGAATAAGCTGCGAGGATCTGTTACATGACATTGTGCCTATAGTAAAAATTAATTTATTGTACAATTACAATTTTAAGAGGATAGACTTCACATTAAATGTTCTTTCCATAATAAAATAAAATAATTTTAAAAAGAAGACTGCATTGCATTTATTGTAATACAAAACTGTTTTATATATAAAACATCTATAATGATAAGTTTTTAGAGAGAAAGGGGATTTTGCTAGGAGATGAATAAAGCTAGTAAGAAAGAATGATGAAATTGCAAAACAAAACAAGCAATTATTGCTTTAATATTTTAGATGGTGGTTCAGATCATCTTGCACGGTAATTAAAGCATACCAAGCAATAAAAACCCTTTTGAACATGGTCTTTAAACTCTGGGGTTTCTATTTGAATAAAAGTATACAGCATAGTACCTTAGAGAAGTGAATGAAGAAGTAAAAGGAGTGCCCAGGTTGTTGGTATGGGCCTGTAATCCTAGCACTCTGGGAGACTGAGGCACAAGCATCACAAGTTTGAGCCCAGCCTGGACAACTTAGCAAGATGCTATCTCAAAGTGAAAAATTAAAAAGGGGGACTTCAGATGTAGTTCAGTGCAAAGACCTCGGTGCAACACCCAGTACCACAAAGAAGAATGAAAGAAAGATGGAAAGATGGAAGGATGGGTGGATGGACAGATGAACAGACAGACAGACAGCAAGAAAGCAAGCAAGAAAGGAGTGTGTGAGGAAGAATGTTTAAACATGTTTTAAACATGATCTAACCTTCTCCTTCCTGACTTTGGTGTTCTGCCTAGAAAACGTTCCCTATACCAGGATTTTACATATATTAGTCCAACTTTTTCCCAGTAATATTATAATTTCATTTTTTTTAATTTTATTTTAAAGAGAAAATAATAGAACAAAATTTCAAAATAACATAATAGGAGGGTAACAATGGTTAATACATTACGTATTGTTATCTTTAAAGTAGTTACTTAGGGGCCGATGAGATGGCTCAGCGGCTTAAGCGCCTGCCCGGCAAGCGCGAGGGCCCGAGTTTGACTCCCGGAACCCACATACGAAAAAAGGGCCGGTGATATCGCTCAGCGGCACGGGCGCCTGCTGGCGCACGAGGTCCTGAGGTCAACCCCCCGGTACCCACAAAAAAAAAAAAAAAAGTAGTTACTTAGAGTACAAGATATCAGCATTCAATTGTCCAAACAATATTAGCACAAACCTTTCTTTTCAATGAACTAAGTGAATATAATTTCATTTTAAAATCTTTGATGTATTTAAAAATAGTTTTAATAGTATTAACATAGAAATCAATTTTATTTTCTCTAAACTGTTAGCAAACTTTTCCAATATTATGTATGATTCCATTCTTCTCTGATAGTCCACCTTCATAACAGACAAGTTTTTCATAAATAATTTATCTATTACTGGACTCTTTATTACATTTCCTTAATCTCTTTCTTTGATAGTACAAAAGATTTTTAGGAATTTTTCTGTGGTTATACATTTTATGATCTAGCAAACTAACTGTTATGGTTTGGATCTGAAATGTTCCTCGAAGCCCGCGTGTGTTCAGAGGTGAGTGTCTTGGAAGCCCATTGTGTTATGGGGTGATATGGCTAGTTCACTGTTCGGAGATAGGACCTGGTTACAAGTAAGTCAGTGGGGTAGGACCTGGAAGGTTGTATCTCCCTCCAGCTGCTCCCTTCACTCTCTGCTTCCTGCCTGCCATAATGTGAGCAGCTTTCCTTCACTGGGCCTTTCCACCGTGCTGTTTCTGCCTTGGAGCCAGCCAACCACGGACTAAAAATGTGAACCAAAATATACCTCTCCTCCCTTTAGTTCTGAGCGTCAGGTATCGTGTCCCAGCGATGAGAAACTGGCTAAGATACTAGTCATCTTTTATGCACTGCTTCTTCCAAAATTGTCCTTGCTGTACTCACATGTTTACTTTTATAAGTTTACTCTGGGAGCATTTTTTCTAATTCTTACAAAAGGTTTTTGGCATTTTAATAGATCGATTGACTTAAATGAATACATTAATTTAGCATTAACTGATAGCTTTGCAATATTTATTGTACTTATCTGTAGGTAAGGTACTATTTTCCTTTATCAATTTAATGCTATTTTAAAATGTAATCATAACAATCCTATAAATTATGTAAACTGCTATTATTTCTCTTTTCAAACTACAGTGAATGATTTTTTCTTTAACATTATTGTTTACTGCTAAGAAAGATTCTTTACCGTCAGAAAAGAGTTGTATATTAATTTTGCAACTAATCATCTATCTTACATTATTGATTTTAAGAGGAATTCATGAAATTCTTTTAAATTTCCTAAGTAATCATCTCACCTTTCAAAGAATCATAATGTTGTTCTTATTTCCTATTTCTTCTTTTCTTCAAGTATATTCCTCTTTGGGTTAGCTTTCTGTTTCTGTGACAAAATACCTAAGAGAATCAACTTGAAAGGAGGGAACATTTATTTTATCTCACAGTTTCAGAGCTTTCAGTCCATGGTCAACTGGCACCATGCTTTTGGGCCTGTGGGTGAGGAAGAACACCATGGCTGGGAGCATGTGACAGAGTAAAGCTACTTACCACCTGGTAGCCAGGTAGCAAAGAGAGGAAGAAGAAAGGGCCAGGTTTCCATATCCCCCATGAAGGCTGTGCCTCCAGGGACCTCACTTCTGTCCACTAGGCCCCTCCTAAAAGTTCTACCTCCTCCCATTAGCACCACAGGCTGGTAACAAAGCCTTGAGAATCTGAGCCTTTGAAGGACACTTAAGATCCAAACTATAACACCTATTTCTTTTTCTTGTTTAATTTACATTGGCCTTTACTTCTTGAACAACACTAAATAATAGTGCTAATACTGATAATCCTTGCCTTTATCCTGAATTGAAACCAAACTGGAACGTGTATACTATTTCTCCATTAAGTGGTTTCATTGTGCTGGATATTTGTCAAATACTTCCAAAGTCTATACAAGTAGGATATTTTCCCCACTTTTAGCCCAATATTATGAGAAATTATATTAATTAATTTTCTAATATATACACATTTTTGCATTTGTGAGGTGAAACTCACTTGGCCAGGAAGTAATATTCCCTAATTAAAAGCTTAATGAAATTTAAATTTTTAAAAAGATATTTGTATCAATATTATGAGTCTTTAACTTGGTCTGTAACTTTTTACAGTGGGGAGAGGCAGCACCTTGGCTGTTGAAAAACTCCAAGCTAGAACTTTCCACTACTCAAACAGCAAAGTTCAAAAAATTCTCCTCAGTCCTCACTTTGCTTGATAGTCAAACTGAAAATCCGAGTTGAAAATACCCATACAGGCAGAGAGTAGTCGCACACTGTATCTTGCCCCAGACACGAAGGGATTACACTTCAGCCTCAGTGTCGCTCTCCTGCAGAGAACAAATAGTGCTTGTGTTAGTGCATTAAAACTCTTGTCATTGTGGTTTGTGTGTGTGTGTGTGGTGTGCGTGCTTTCTTTGTGTAAAGTATCATAACCATGGCTCCCAAGTAGGTTAGTGGTACCTAAAACTAAGAGGAATACTGTTGGGAACCACGATAGAGTTAAATAAATAGTTGTGAAATTTGTTAAAGTCCTGGAAATATGAATTTATAAGTGTAATTTTTGAGCCTCAGAACCAATTATTTGGTTTTCCATTACTTCTTATGGAAAAAATATGTTCAGTTCTAGAACTTTTTGGTGTCTGAACAAGAATTTGGAATGAATTGAGTTTGATGACTGAGGTATGTATGACTGTATTATTTTTTCTGCTTAACTAATAAATAGTATTTGGAAGCTTGTCTTTTTCCCTATTCATTGAAATATCCTGAGTGAAGTTGAAGTTATCCAGGAAATAATTTCTGCAAATTTGGCCTGATTTCTTCTCTATCAAAAGTCTTTTAAGTAAAAGTGTAAATTTTCAGATAGTTATGGTCTAGATTTTTAAAAATTAATTATCTGTTCCATTGTGTATGCTCTGTGGTAATAATTTCTTTTTCATTCCTGATCTTGATCATTTATCTTCCTTTTTTTTTCTTGATCACTATACCTAGGAGTTTATCAATTTTGGTCTTTTCAAACAATAAACCTTTCATTTCACTAGTTTCTATTGTCTATTTCGTATTCTGTTGATCTCTATTCCTTTTTCTTTCCTGCTACCAACTTTAGGAATAATATGCTCTTTTTCTAGTTGCTTAAGGTGTAATGTTAGGCATTGGTTTTAGATATCTCTTTTCTTTCCTTTTTTTCTTGTTTTTTGTTTTTTCAGGTACCTGAAATCGAACCTGCTTGAGAGGCAGGCGCTGCCCCACTGAGCTAAATTCCCGGCCCCTAGATATTTCTTTTTTTACATAATCATTTAAAAGTTTTCTTCTATCATTATTTTAGATTTATCTCATAAATTTTGATATGGTGTCACCTTATTATAATTCCTCCAAAAGTATTTTCAAGTTTCTCTTGTTTTCCATGATATTCTCTGAATTATCCTAATTTGGGTTTGACAAGCTTCTTAAACCTATAAATTTATGTCTTTCAATAATTTGAAATTTTTTGGCTATTTTTTTCTTCAACTTTTGTGTGTACAAATGCCTTTGTCTCAGCACTAGCTCTCCGAGACCCCATCCATGTATATTAGATCTTTGTTATTGTCCCAGATATCACTGAAAGCTGAAGGTTTTCTTCAATCTTTTGTCTTTCTGTTCTTCAGATTGGATGATCACTCTTCACTTAATCTTCGAGTGTACTGACCAGTTCCTCCGTTAACTCCATTCTGCTTGTGAGCCTATTGATCCTGGAAGTTGGGTTTTCTTTTTCAAATAAAAATATTGTACTTACCATTTCTTTTTTTTTTTTTTTTTTTGTGGGTACCAGGGGGTCGACCTCAGGACCTTGCACACCAGCAGGCGCCCGTGCTGCTGAGCGATATCACCGGCCCCTTTTTCGTATGTGGGTTCCGGGAGTTGAACTCAGGCCCTCGCGCTTGCTGGGCAGGCGCTTAAGCCACTGAGCCATCTCACCGGCCCTGTACTTACCATTTCTAAAACTCCATTTGGTTCTCCTTAAAAAGTCCTACTGGTCACGTGAGAATTTCTTTCATATCATTTGTTTCGGTATATCAAGTTGCATAGTTACAAAAGCTGCATTAAAGTCTTTGATAGTTCCTGTGTCTGGGTACATCTCAGGTATGATAGCTATTGTCTACATTATGGTTCCTGAAACTAATTTGATTCAGATATTAAGATCTATCTAGTCCCTGTGGGTGGTAATTCAAATAGTTATATTCTATGTCCTTAGCTTTTGCTAATGGGAACCATTGATTTATGGCCCCTGGATTAGTTTTGAGAGTGTTTGGAGTAGCTTAGTTTTTAGTTCAGCTGTTGAAGCCTTTGGGTCTTATTCTGGGCATTATTCTAGGTGCATTATTCATGACATATTCTTAGTTTCTATCAGTCCTGTGCTTAGAGCAGAGCCTCAGCAAAAAATAAATTAATAAACAAATGTGAAATTTACCCATATGAAAGACACCATTCAGTCTCTGCTCTCTTCTACAGTCTGTCTTTTCAGAGTGCTGGAATAATTCAAAGCATTTTTCTTTGCTTGTAGTTCAGAGTTCTGTATTGCAATTAGTTGGAGAGATGTGCCGCAGCGAGATTATTTTCTGAGATTTTTGCATTTGTTTAAAATCACTCTTTGCCTTTGTTCTTAAATGACAAGACTTGCATGATTTTTTTAAAATTAACTCTTTCTAACAGAGTTCTGTAAATGCTGCTTCGCTGTGAAATCAAAGTCTGAAATTACCCGTATATAGCCTTTTTACATGCAGTTCCTCATAGAAATTTTTGTCTTTGAAATTCAGTAAATTCTTCAGAACAGTTCTTTATACTGAGCAACTTGTATCAGTTTTTCCTAGAACATGGTGGGTCTCTTGATCTGTAGTTTCATTTTTTCCTTCTTATAAAAATACTTATTTTTTCTTTGAATAATTTTTCCTAGTCCAATGTTCAGTTTGTCTTATTTATGGATACTCACTAAAAAGGCTTAGAAAATTTACACATAACCTTTCCAAATATAGTACTGTACAAACTGCTCAAATACATCAACTATAAAATGAAAAATAAAGTGTTATCCTCACACAATAGAATATTATACAGTTATACAAATGAACAAATTAAACTCCACATAACAATATGGATGAATCTCACAAACATAATGCTGAACAAAAATAACTAACAAAAGGAAGGAAGGAAGGAGGGAAGGAAGAAGGAAGGAAGGAAGGAGGGTAGGAAGGAAGGAAGAAAGGAAGGAAAGAAGGAAAAGAAATAAGAAAGAGAGAGAGAGGGAAAGGGAAAAGGAAAGGAAAGTGTATTGTGTGACTGCATGATTCCTCTAGTTATATGAAGTTGAAAACCAGACAAAACTAATCCATGGAATTAGAAGATAGGATAATAATTACTCTTGGAAGGAGTGGAAAATGACTAGAAGGCATCTGGGGGAGAGTGATGAGATACTATCAATGTTCTTTACCTTGATGTGATTGCTAGTTATATTGGGTGTATTAACACTATGAAAATTAATCAAAATGTATGCTTATGATTTATTCATTTTTTCTAAAAGTGTTATATCGCAACAAAGAGTTGTTTCATTTTGTTTTGTTCAGTGCCTTTGTTTGCTCTTCTGAATCAGGCCATGGCTTGCTTGGGTTTTGTTTGTATGTTTTCATGTCAGCTACTTTTAGGATATAGCTCATCAATTCCTTTATTATCTTTTTTGAGCTGCCACTTTCAATCCCCTCCATCTGAGACTTTTTTCACTGTTTTTAACTACAGATCATTGGTTCATAGAAAGGAAAATTGGATTTCACCTGCAGTTCTGTAAGTGCCTTTACTTTCAAATGATGTTGTCTTACTTTCTCTTCTGATATGCTTTGTGCTAGCTCTTTAAACACTTTTGAAGATTACTTAATTTGGATGGTTACTGTGATTTGTCAGTCTTTATACAGTTTACTTCCTGGAAGGTAAGTCTTGGTGGAGTTGCCTGCTTGTGGTGCATTGTCTTTTCTACTATCAAAAGATTGGTGTAGTATTTTTCTCAAGCTGACTGTATACTTACACACTCATTTTTCTTCAAGCTTTGGTGACCATGTGTGGGAGGGAAAGGGAGGAGTGAAGTGGTGGAGATCAGTGATATACTTTAGGGTTTAGTTAATTTTTAATCTTCTGTGCCCATATTGTTTTAGGATAGGTGGAGAAGAAAATCTTCACAATGACTGTCATATTTTGCCTCTCTTTTCCTGGATGGATATGCATAGAGTCATGGCAGTTTTAAACATTATTTTTAATTTATTTGGGGGAAAAATTTATGACATAATGTTTTCTCACAACCTCATTCCAGAAAGCCCAGGCCAGGTTTCCCAAAGAGCTGGCATATATTGTAAGATGCATCAGAAGTCAATTAAAAAATTGCATAAATCCCTACATATAATAATAGTAACAATAATAATAATGCATGCACACAGCAAGTTTAAATCATCAAAATTCTAATGAAGACTCCTGATAATAATTGTCAGGTGTTATGTAGTAGAATTTCATTAGTTCAGACCCCAACAAAGAGGAATAACGTTTCCCTGTCCTCAGGGGACATTTATGATTACATAGTTTTTTTCTTTTTTTTTTATTTTAAAGAGAAAAACAATTAAGACAATGATATAGAATTTCAAGACAAGATAATAGGAGATTGACAATAGTTAATATATTGCATATTGTTATCTTCAAAGTAGTTGCTCAGATTACAAGATATAGACATGAAAAATGGATCTAACAATATAGGCACACACCGTTTTTTTCAATGAACTAAAGAAATTAGTAGTATAATTATCTTAGCTACCTTGTGTGTGTATGTGTGTGTGTATGTATGTATATACATACATATATATTCTTTTCCCTCCCTTCTTTTCTCCTTTCCCCCATCCCAGTTGTTCTTTCCTTTAGAGTAGTTTCTTTACCTCTTACAATATCTATTGTACATTTTGGATCTTATTTACTCTTCCAGTTTCTTGCACCAGGGAGACAATACAGTGTTCACACATGTGCGTCTGATTTATTTCACTTATGAGTATGGTCTCAAGTTGCATCCATTTACCTATAAAAGCCTCAAGTTTATCCTTCTTTGTAGCTGAGTAATACTCCATTGTATAAAAATACCACATCTTTTTTATCCATTCCTCAGTTGATGGGCATTTGGGCTGTTTCCAAGATTTAGCTATCATAAATTGTGCTGCTATAAACATGGGGGCACATATATCACTGTGGTATGACGTTTTTAATTCTTCTGGGAAAATATCCAGAAGGGGAATAGCTGGGTCAAATGGGATGCTAATCCTGGTTTCTGAGGAATCTCCACACTGATTTCCACAGTTGCACCAGTCTACACTCCCACCAACAGTGGAGAAGGGTTCTTTTTCCCCACAGCCCTGCCAGCATTTGCTATCACTGTTGTGCTTATATTGTTGTCATGATAGCCATTTTTTCTGGGGTGAGATGGAATCTCAGTGTTGTTTTAATTTGCATTTCTCAATGACCAATAATGCTGAACATTTTTTCATATATTTATTTGCCATTTGTATTTCTTCATCTGAGAAGTATCCATTCATGTCAGATGCCCATTTTTGGAGAGTCTTTGAATTTGGGGGGGCCTCATTGTTTTCAATTATTTATATGTTCTAGATAGAAGTCCTTTGTCTTAGGGACAGTTGGCTAAAATTTTTTTCTCATTCTATGGGTTTTATTTTCACTCTGTTGGTGATTTTTTTTTGATGTGCAAAAACTTTTTAATAAGATGAGATCCCAGTTATTGATTCTTTGAAGTATTTCCCTTACTGTTTGGTTTTTGTTCATGAAATCTCTGCCTACTCCCATGACTTCAAGATTTCTACCTACTTTGTCTTCCAGTAGATTTAGGGTTTCTGTTTTAATATTTAGATCTTTTATCCATTTTGACTTTAGTTTAGTGCATGGTGATAGACATGGGTCTAGTTTTTCCAGCTAGTTTTCCCAGTACCATTTATTAAAGAGGCTATCTTTCTTCCAGTGAACATGTTTCATCCCTTTGTCAAAGATAAGGTGGCTGAGTGTGTTTATAGTTGTGTCTGCATGTACTAATCTGTTCCACTGATCCTCAGGTCTGTTTTTTTGCCAGTATCCTGCTGATTATATCACAGTAGCTTTGTAGTATAATTTCAAGTCAGGGATTATGATGCCTCCTGCCTTGCCTTTGTTGCCCAGGATTGCCTTTGCTATTTTAAGTCTCTTCTGTTTCCAAATGAATTTTAGGAATATTTTTCTCTAGATCTGTGAGGTATGCTAATGGTATTTTGATTGGGATTGCATTAAATTTGTATAACAATTTGGGGAGTATAGCCATTTTCACTATGTTGGTTCTTCCTATCCATGATCAAGGAATATCTTTCCATTTTCTGATATCTTCTTTGATCCCCTTTTTCAGAGTATTGTCATTTTCAATGTATAGCTCTTTTACTTCCTTTGTTAGATTGATTCCTAAATATTTCATTTTTTTGGATACTATTGTGAAAGGTGTTGTGTCCCTAATTTCTCTCTCAGTGGGTTTGTAGTTTTTTTCTTGAAGACAATGACGACATCTTTTTTACTGTTCACTGATCTACCCCTACCACTAGAATCCTGGACAAAGTCTAAATCCTAAAGAAATATTTATGGCTGAGTAAATAAATAAATGAATGAGAATGTAATCATAACATAAGATATAAACTTAACATGCCAATGTGAGAAAAAGAGAAAGAAGAGACATTTCCACACCATTTCTTTGCACTCAAAGCAGTTTGCTAACATTGTGGCAAAAAGCTAACAACCATTTAACTTAATGAATTAAGAAAAATAAAAGCCTAAGAACAGAAATAATTTAAAAGATGACATCAAAATTGAATGAAAAACAAATGAATAAGAAGTTGATAAAGCCACAACCTAACCATGAAAATGCCACAAAATGAAGAAATACCTCTTAAAGGGTCATTTGAAAAAGAATTGAAAACAAAAGCTTCAGTGCTGGTGAGATGGCTCAGCAGCTAAGCGCCTGCCTGGCAAGCCCGAGGGCCTGAGTTCGACCTCCGGTACCCACAAAAAAAAAAAAAAAAAAAAAAAGAAAAGAAAACAAAAGCTTCACAATGATACATTTGAAAAATCTCAGTATTTTGCCAATAGTAAATGTATGTTCTAATAAAATTCTCCTTTTCAAAACTTCTTCAAGAGGAAGAATGTGTACTTTGGTCAAAGCATTGTCTCTCACAAAAGGCAGAGGTTCTAGATGATTTCATAACTGAGTTATTTCAAATTATTAAAGAATAAATAACTCATCTGCCTCTTCAATGCTTCCAGATTATAGAAAAAGAAGGGCCACTTTCCAGTGTATTTTGTGAGGTTAGTAGATTAATACTGAAAGTTGGGTGGAACGACATTAAAAGGCCGATACTTATGAAGAGTTTTCTGTATACTAAGACTTACTGTAAGTGTTGTAGAAATGTAACTCCATTTAATTTTCATGGAACATTTAAGAGACCAAGTATTATTATTCTTTTAAGGATAAGAAAGCTTTAGTACAAAAAGGTTAAGTAACATCTACAAGGTCCCAAAATTAGTACATGAGGGAACCCAAGTAATGATCCTAGAAGAGAAGCTATTAACCATTACATAAAAATATGTATATATCCCATAAAAACATAAAGTACAGGTCCACCTCATTTATGAATGATGCTGCTACCATCTGAGATAATCTACTTGCAAGTTTAATTCTAATAGTATAAGTGAAAAAAGAAAACAAATATATAATATAACCAACGCAGATATTGTTCAAGAAACTCAAAGATAGATGAATAGTATAAAACTACTTATATAATTCTTAAAGACCAGGTAAATTAAAAACTTTATGTAGTCTATTCAATCAGAAAAGAGAAATACATATTATATGGAGAAATATATATGGAGCAAAAATGGTCATTATTCACAAATGCATGTAAATAAAATTTTTTAAACACAATAGGAAAATTTAGTACAAGAAGTGTTGGATAGACTTTGCTTCACAGGCAAATTAGACAGAGAACCTTAAAGTAGGACTTGTTAATCAGTTGATCATTCTTTTGAGCAACAAGCATAATTTACTTGCCACTTAAAATTACTTTGGCCCACTAAGTCGTAAGCTGCACCAAGAACAGTCCTTCATACCTCTACCTGGGAGGCTGGAGACAAGAATTACATTTTGAGAGATGGTACCAAAATGGTATGACTTTACACCTACAGGATAACTTTCTAAATCTGTAAATGTCCTCCTTCTGGATTTGCCAAAATGTGAAGCTCCATTATTAAAAATCCTTCTCTTTACTTGGAAGCTTTCTTAATGTATTAAAAGAAATACAGTTAAGACAGCCTAGTAAAGTTCAAAAGGCATTTCTGCTTAGTACAGGAAATTTAGGACAAGTATATTGACTTCTTCAATCCTCAGTTTATTCATTAATAAAATGAGATATTTGAACAAAAGTCTGAGACTTGCGTGAGATAGTGAAGGAGAAGCGCGGTGGTCGTGATCCGGGAAATGGAACATGGTTGGAGAAGGGCGTCTCTATTCAGGTTGCTGTAACACAGCACCATAGACTACATGGCTTCAACTAAAATGATTTACTTCTTACAATTCTAGAGTTTGGAATTCTAAGATCAGAGTAACTTAGTGCCTGAGTGAATTGTTAAAGAGCTTAGGGATTAGGGCATACTGAAAGTATCTGCCTTTTTTAGGAACTGGATGATAGTTTAAATCCTTATCCCTGAAATTGGATTAAAATATTCAAGAATCTCCGTCCCTCACCACTAAGATAAAACAAACATAAATCCTCTGTGCAGAAATGCAATATCTTACTAGGATTGGCAAACTACTTTTTAATTTTATATATCAAACATTCAATCAAAATTAGACAAGTACATGATTAGAAAAGAACAGAAACAAAACTTTAGAAAAACAATAAAAAATAGAACCAGATTGAGTAGCACAAAATAATGGAAATATCAGAAATAGATTTTAAAATAATTATGCTTATTATGTTCTAAAGCATCAAAGACAAGTCTGAGAATATTGACATACAATTGCAAAGTTAAAAAAGAAAACTAAGTCAAAGTTGATTATGAAATAGAAGTCCAAATCAGGGAACAAAACAAAACCAAAATGAACCACTGAGAAGAAAAAGGGTACACGATGAAGAAAATAAGATAAGCGCGTGGTTACAGAATCCAGTCGGAAGGTCTAAATATTTGTCATTATCACAGTCTCAGAAAGAGAAGAGACTATGGCAGAAGCAGTATTTGGAAAAAAGGTCTGAGAATTATTTTGGCAGTTTATTTCCTCCTTCCCTCCCTTCCTCCCCCCTTTTCATCTTCCTCCTCCCCATTTCCTTTTACCTCTTCCCCCTCTTCTCTCCCTTCTTCCTCCTTTCCTTCTCCTCTTCCCCTCCTCCTCCTCCTCTTCCTTCTCCTCCTTGTCCTTCTCCTTTGCTTTTTCCTTCTTAGCTGTGGAAACTATCTAAAGTAGTGCTTAATCTCAGAATCTCAGACATCCCTTGAAGAACTGATACCCGACCTTGGGTGGGAAGGCATGCCCCAAGTTGAGTTCTTACCTCCTAGTTTTTTTTTTTTTTTTTTTTTTTTTTTTTCATGCCCTGAATTTTGACTCCATGACTTTTCACTGTTTTATCATATTCAGGTTTGTTTTTCTGTTTAAGGTTTGTTCTGGATTTTAGCTGTTACTGATAAACACTTTTCTTTAATTCAGACTCCAAAGTTCTCTTGTTCATTGCTATGCTTTGAATGTGTCCTCCCAAAATCATGTGGTAGAAACTTAATTCCTGATGCAAAATGTTGGGAAGTGGGACTTCCTGGGAGCACTCTACTCTTGTGAATAGATTAACACTGATGATAAAAGAGCTCCAAATGCAGGTTTTATCTCTAACTCCCTTGCACATGTCAATGAATGTACTCATTTGCCTTTCTACCATGAGATGATAGAGCCAAGAAGGACTTTTCCTCAGCCTTGAACCTCCCAACCTTCGGAACTATGAGCCAAATAAACTCTTCCTTTGTATGAATTACCTAGTCTGTGCTATTCTATTACAGCAACACAAAATGGCCACAGAAGTCATCTATCATGATATGGCTGGACAAAATTAACTTTCCTCAATCATGATATGGTTGGATAAAAGTTATTAACAAAATGACGACAGGTGTATTGTATAAATTTTAGCTTAAAAGAGTTCAAATAATTTTAAAATTATACTTCTAGTTTTCTAAGGTATAAATTAAGAAAGGAATATTTTCAGCATGATAAAATGATCCTTTGTTCATTATATGACTAATTTTGTTATACAAATTGATCTTAGCACATATCCTACCATGTCATTATCTTATAGAGGATACACTTATTATTGTTAGGCAAAGGTAACCAAAGCATAAACTAATATTCAATAAGAAGTTATTTAGAACCACTTTTTATCACAGTCTTTGTGATGGCCTTCATAGTGTCAGTGAGATCATTAGAATGTAGTGATTAGAAGTAAATCCTTCACTACATGAATATCTGGGTTTAAATTCCAGCCCTGTCACTTTCTGGGGCAAATTAGTCTCTCCAATCTATATGTCTTAGTCCTGTCTGGCAGTTATAACAAAATACCTGAAATGGGTTAATTTATAAAAAAAAGAGAAATTCATTGCTTACAGTTCTGGAAGCTGGGAAGACCAAGATTAAGGTGCCAGTAGATTTGGTGTCCAGTGAACTCATTCCTCATAGATGATACATTCTTTGTGTCTTCAGGGGTGGAAAAGGCAAATAGGCTCTCTTAAGGTTTTTTTGTTTGTTTGCATAATTTTTCTTATAATACTATATTATTTTATTATAATATAATAAAGCTTTCTCACGAACAGCTAATCCTGTTCAGGAGGGCAGGCCCTTCATAACATAATCACCTTCTAAATCTTCACTCCTTAACAATGCTTACATCAGTGATTCTGTTCCTATAATCTTGAGGGGAACATCAACATTCAGATCATAGCACTTACTTTCATAATGTACAAAATGAGAATAGTAATAGCACATTTATATGATTTATTTAACATAGTTGTTGGAATATAGTAAATATTTAATAAAGAATATTAAGCATTAGCCATTATATAATGCCACAATTTCTTAACCCGGGCTTTATTGACATTCTAGGCTAGACAACACTCTTTTAATAGTTTTCCTGTATACGTAAGATGTTCATACACATCTTGGACTCTCTTTACTTGATACCAGCAGCATCCCATCTGTTTGACAACCAAAAATGTTCCTAGACTTTGCCAAATGTTGCCTGAGCAAGAAAATTATTCATTGAGAACCTCTGTGGAGAGAGAGAGAAAGAGAAAGGGAGAGAGAGAGAGAGAGAGAGAGAGAGAGAAAATAGTCTCCACCTAAATAGGGAAGAATGCTAAATTTAGAGTTTTGATACCTAAATTAACATCTTGAATGTTTTCCATTATTACTTCTATGAACTTCAGAAAATTCCTTGATTTCTCTTCTTCTCATTTTCTCCACTATATGCTTATACTCATTTATGCAAATATATTTATATTTGCTGCATAAATATGGGTGAAAATATAGAGTTCTTAAGATATATTGCAGTTCTTTTTTACATTTGAAAGGATTATGCATGAATAAACTAAAACTCAGCTCTGTAAACTGTCTCAAAAATTTATTCACCTGGTAAAGAAGAAAATAAAATTGTGTACCTGTTGATAGCCCCACTCCATCCTCTAATTTTGAAACTCACAGAAATAGAAAATTGGCCTTCGTATAACCTTTTATAATGATGTTGAATCTCTCTAACTCCAGTAGCCAGACAAAAGTCCTGTCGGTGGGTAGACTTGAGAAGTTAGGTCCTCAAGTCAGTGTATAGACAAAATTACTCTTGACAATCCATTTAGGAAAGTGTTAAATTGGAAACCTGAAAAAGACCTCTCACTAATTAAAATGTATGCATTGTTCTGACTCATTAGAGTACATAGTACCAGATGAAGTGTTTGGCTCATGTCTAGGTAATATTTTTGAGAAGTGTATTTAACAACTGTGCTGTTAAATTTTGCTATGGCTGCAAAATACTCAGTGACGAAAGGTACAAGAGAAGGCACTTGTGTAGCTGTTGTTACTGCTTCACTCTCTTGCTCTCTTCCATGTACTTTCTGAGAAAGAGACTGAGTGATGCACTGAGTGAGGCTAAGGGAAAGCAGGGCGTGTCTTGTTACTTTTATGCATTCTGAGGCATGTGCTTGTTGCTTGGAATAATGACCAATATTAACTTCTGAACCACACATGCCATGTTGATGGGCTCCTCCGTGAGGGGATCTTTCCCTTCCGTCCACTTAATGAGCTCCTGTATGACTGTCTTAGTTTTCTACTGCTGCTGTAATGAAGTACAACAAACTGGTGGCTTAAAACAGCTCAAATTTACTGTCTCACAGTTCTGAGGGATAGGGGTTGGCAGGGTGATGCTCCCTCTAAAACCTGTAGGGGAGAGTCTTTTCTTGCCTCTTCTGGTTTATGAAGTTTGTTAGCAATAGCTGGTGACCCTGGCTTCAAAGTGCATCCTTCAGTCTCTACATCTGTCCTCCAATGGCCATCTTCTCCCTGTACGCTTCTGTTTCTATATCTCTTCTTCTCATAAAAACACCAGTTACACTGGGCAAGGGCCATCCTACTCCAACATGACCTCTTCTCAGCTAATTACATCTGCAATAACCTCATTTCCTAATATGGTCACATTCTGAGATTCCAGGAAGATCTAAAAGTTGGGAAGACACTATTCAACACAGTAACATATCTGTAGGCGGTTCCCTCAAAGGCTGTCTCATTTGTGGAGTAGGTGTGCTTGTGTTTTCAATCACCAGTCTGGGCAGTCTTTCATCATAACACTTATGTAGTTGTAGCTACTGTTTCTTGCTCTTTTCCTTACTAGGCTAAGACTCTGGAGGAGAAGAAACATTTCTATTCACCTTTGTCTTAACCATCTGCAACATGTGTGTACTGAAGGTGTATGAAATGAAAAGAATTAATTAAATTTTACCTATATTCTAAGAACTCCACAGATACAAACACAAATGGAGACATCCTCCCTCAAACTCCAGCTGAAGAAAAATGGGAAAGGACACAGTCACACAAAGCTTTCAACAAAGAACAGGCTATAGTTATCCTGAATGCTTGAAAATGATACAAATACAGTGAAACTTTGTTTCTTTATCTGTTACTACATTTGTAAAAAGCAACATAATAGAGCCCCAACAGATTCAAACTAAGTTTTGGCTTGTCTAACTTGCAACATGACCTTGATGACAGGAGGAATATAGGCTTTGTGAAGCCCTGGGAGACACTTTCTGTAGGCAGTCAGGCATCCTTCCCAACAGGAAAAGCTGACATACAGGGTACAGGGAGAGCCTGTGACTAGCTATTGGAGAAGCATTCCATACATAATAGTCCACTGTTGTCACATAAAAACAGTGGTTCCAAATATGAACTCAATGTTTCAGTGAACCTGCTTCTTACCTGGGCAGTTTATAGAATGTCTTTCAGGATGAAGAGGACAGGTATTTAATTACTCAAGCAGTTTAGGAGCCTCTGGCTGGTTCACATAACTACATGAAAGATGGCTGGATCGGATAGGTGTGCTACACTTCATCTAGACCAACTGCCATTTTATAGAAATGAAACAAAGCCTCACAGCTTAAGGAAATAGTCTTCAGCCCAAAATCTGACTTTTAAAGCACACTTAATAACAGAAAACAAGCATCCTACAATGCTAAATTTTTAAGAAGTATATAAAATCATGACATAATCTAATTTTTAGTGTATACGAACTCAGAAAAACATTAGGATATTCATTAAAAAGAACTGATAGCAGATATAAATATGGATGGTTACTGTCTAATTTACATTTTCAGAAATCTCTTATTTGCTATAAATGTATAATCTGAGCTTTTTCCGGTTGTTCCCAGGACTGGGTTCTGCTCATCTTCGCCTTGCCTTCCCATCCCCTTGATCCCAACCCAGCAGTGAAGGCACCTCCTGTGAACCCTAGTTTTCCATGGAGTCAGTATTGTTTTAAAGTAATTGGGCTAAATATTAGATAATTTCCCCCCAAAACCCAGTCACTAAAATACCAATAGAATTAGACTTACATACTATTTTATATAGATCTACTCACTTCCTTTAACTTAAACATATCTTATAATGAAATTTTGTACCACTATCACTGATTGATTGAATTATCTATGTCACTTACTGTAAAAGTAAATACAATGAAAAAAATGAAAACAAAAGAGTGTTCTCATCTACCGATGACTCTAAGACTGAGGACTGCTTTTTCTTTGCTGAGAGGTGCTACACGAACATGACTTCTAACGAGACATTTTTATTAACATAACTAGATGAACCTAGAGAAGTCAAAACAAAAATACTACCTCACAATTTGATTTATCCTTATTTAAAACCCATATGTACCACCTACCACTAGCAGAACTCATAATGTGTTTTATAATTGACTGACATACTCTAGAGGAGCCATTGGTAATAGGATAGAATATTTGGGTTGAACATATATAATGTGTATTTTGGGTATAGGCAATGTTAAATAAAGGTAGGCTTTCACAGACTTTCCTAGAGAATTTATTTCTGGTCATTATTCCAACGATTATTTTGGAGAAAATACATTCATTAGTGGGAAGAAAACTCTCACTCAAAGATGAAGTAGAGAGGTTTATAATATATTTTAAATATATAAAAGCTTTTACTATTTGTTCTTCTTTTGAAATCCTTTTTTAGCACTTTACAAAACTATGTAGATACCAGACACATAAAAAGACTCTCAACTTCATTAGTCATTAAAGAAATGCAAATTAAAACTTCAGTGGGCTATTACTATACATCCATTGCAATAGTTAAAATTAAAAATTGACCATACTAAATATTAACAAGGGTAAAGAGTGAATACAGCTCTCATACAGTGCTAGTGAGAGTATAAAATTATACAACCATTTTGGAAAATAGTCTGGCAGTTTGTCAAAAGATTGAACATTACTTTCCTATGGTCTAGCCATCGTACTCCTATTTGCTCAGAAGAAATGGTGACATATGCTGATATAAAGACTGGAATATCAATTTTCATAGCTGCGTTATCTGTAACAGTTCCAAACTGAAAGAAAACTCAACAAATATCCATCAACAGGTAAACAAATAAACAAATTATGGGGCACTCATACAATGGAATACTACTTAATGGTGAAAAGAATGAACTGTTACAGCTATGAGGATGAATATAAAAATGACATTGAGTAAAAAACATCAGGCCTCAAAAATATATATATATGTTGTAAGATTGTAGCTATATAAAACTCTAGCAAATGCAAACTCTGTAAAGTACAGTGGCAGAGAAAGGAGTGGGAAAGGACAAGCGGGAGAGATCACCAAGTGGGCAGGAGCTTCTTTTCCAAGGTGATGGATAAATTTATCAACTGTTTTATTTTTTCATTGTGGGCTTTGATGGGGGAGGTGTTGGGGTTCTGGGGAATCAAATCCAAGGGTGTTTTATTATTCACCTACATCTCCAGTTCTTTTTACTTTGAGATAAGATTTCATTAGCTTGCCCAGGTAGGAGTAAAATGTGTGATCCTCCTGCTTCAGCCTCCCTCAGTGCTTGGATTATAGGTGTACACCACTGTACTTGACTAAATTTACCTTGATTAGGGTAATTTTCATGAGTATATGCATATGTCAAAATTTATAAAGTTGTACACGACTGCAGTTTTGTACATCAATTGTATATTAATAAAGCTGTTAAAGTTAATATATCCCTCCCAAATAAATTGGATATTATAGGGTGGTCCGACCCAGTGTCATTGGAGCCATTAATCAGCTATACTTCATTCAACTAGCGTCATTTGCTAAACTTGGTTTAGTGTGAGTGAAATTTGACAATATAGAATTTTGTGGCACTAGGGAGTTATTAAAAGTTTTTGAACAGTTGAGTGAGTGACAGAATCTGAATTTCTGCCTCAGACAATCAACTAGGAAGTAATGTTAACAACGACTCAAGACAAGGAAAAGATGAAATAGTGCTTGTAAAAAGTAATGGTTAAAATGCTAGTATAACCATTCAGGAAAACCCAGAGGCTAGAGTTCACGATAGTAAGTTTACCTTTGGGAATGAAATACTGGGGCAAGAGAAGTGAAAATGAAAATTTTAGGACTTAGGAACTCATTGTTTTGCAAATAATAAAGAAGTCATCAAAGACCCCTTGGACGTGTCAAGCCTAGAAAAATTGGGCAGTGCTGAGTTCATAAAGTTTTGGGGTTCATGGGTACATGGATTTGTTAAATGTACAGCACAGGGAAGGAAAGGTCAGCAATATTTTGGACTAACTGATGTAGATTTGGGAATTGCCTGCCATGAGTCTGGAGCTAAAATAATGAATGTGGGTAGAAACAATCCAGGAAGAAAGGGTGGAAAAAGAGATGAAAGAAGAGAGAATGCTATATTTATAGGGAAATGGAGGAAAAAGAAAAAAGATCAGTGGTAGCATAATGGTATGGAAGCTGAGAGAACTGAAAGTTCAAGAATATATGTAATAGATTAAGAAAAGTACAGGGCTAGAAATAAAGGAGGAAGTCGCAGAATGTTTTCAGTAAGAAGGGTGAGAGAACTGTTAAGCGGGACAAGAAAGGTTTGGAAAGGTTTGTCCAAGCCTAGAACAAGGCTGAGCCCACAGCTGATTAATTTGGAGGGGCAACGAGCATCCCAGGAATTGAGGGGTATTAAAGGGATCTGTTTTCCTTCCAGAAACCTCAAATAATATTAATCATTCCCTGCTGTGAAACTGTCCCTTAGTCATTTATTGGTGATATTACAAGGGGAGAGAAATTGTACTTTATGGAGAAATCTTTTAAAAATTTTTTGTTAACACCTACTTCAAAGAGTTACTGGAGAAATTAATAAGACTTGAGTTTCTGATGGATAAAAGGTGTTACCATCAAATTAACAGACTAGGAATAGAGTTCACTATCCTCAGCTATTTTACTACCCTGGCACTCAGTCAACTAAACAAGGGTATGACTGAACCTATCCCTTATTTTTGTGGTATTAGTCAATTTCAGAAGAAAGACCTTCCTGAAAACTGCCTCCCTACCCAGTTCCATAAGCAGCAGGAAATGGACACGGGGGAGAAGGAAGAGATTGTTTTCTCTTTGGAATGTCACTCCTGCCTGTACCAATAATCATTAGATATCACAGGTGGACAAAGGGAACAGACAGCAACTCTTCTCCCATAACACAGTTAATTTCATAGGGACAAAAACAAGACAACTCACACTGTCTAATGTTTTTGTAGCTGTGTTTGTGTTGTATACAATTATGAACTAATCAAGTGAATCCCATTAATACTTCCTTTAATTTTTCTGGCCTGCCTAGTTTTTAAAGTCACAACATATTAATATGTACAGAATAAACTTGTGAAATAGCATCACTATACTTGAAAAGACTATATTTGAATAAACTTTACTTTAGAAAGCATCTTGTAACCATAAACAATTATTTTTCTTCAGTGTTTGATATTCAGATGTTTTAAATATTGCATAAAAATACTGAGAGCCGTCAATATTCTCAGCTTCCACACCCATGCATTCAATGAACTGAGTATTACATATACTTGAAAAATCAATAAAAATAACAATACAAAAACGTTAAAAATAATACAAATAAAATACAGTGTAACAAATATTTACATGGACTTTACATTGCATTCATTGTTATGAGTAACCTAAAGATGATTTAAAGTATGCAGAAGATTGCATATAGGTTGTATGCAAATATTATGCCATTTTATATAGGGGATTTGAGCATCCTTAGATGTGGTATGTGCTGGGAGTTCTGGAGCAAATCCCCATGGATACTAAGGGAAGAGTGAATACACTGAAAGCCACTATGAACATACTCCCGTATGTACAAATTAGGTTGAATTTGTAAGGATGTTCTGTCTACCAGGTCTTAAAGAATGCAGTTAAATGTAATAATCTGAATGGATATGAATGCTGGCTGCAGGAATGATTGCCTGATGGAAGGGATTAAAAATGATGGAGTCCATGATAGGCTTCCTCTGTACAAAAGGGTTGGTATGACATAAAGCATATAAATGAAGCATAAAACATTAGTATTATATCCAGATATTTCTATTTCACTTGGCACTTTTCCTGGAAACATTATGGATCCAAGAAGTTGAGAATTGATTACATATAGAATATGATTATTTCAAGGCAAGATGTAAGCTTTCCAACTCAAGGGTTTCTTAGAAGCCACATGGCTTGTCCTAATTTTGACTATTTGCAATCAGCACCTCTGCCCAAGGTCAGAAAGAACCAGAAATTTAAAGATTAACCATGCCAAAACTATACAGCTTTTTCCCATGACAAAAATCTAGGCGTTTGTGTTCTTCTTTTGGCTGCTGTTTTGTAATATTCGACTCCTTGCTGTTACCTCCAGAGTCAGGGCCACAGATGCTCACAGGAAATGTGTCAGAGGGGTCTGATGAGAGTAAATCAGATGCACATGTGCCTTGGTATGTGGTACTGGGCAGACCAAGGCCTGAAATTCAGCCCTCCCTCTGGGCTAGAATTGGTTCCAGGTTTGTAAATGCCAAGTGTTCACAAGTTGCACAAGTTGTGAAATCGCCTTTTTTCCTCTTTCTCTATACATTTCCAGTTAGAGGGGTTTGAGTGAGTAACTGGGATGAGACATAATCAGCTTGGGGACCTGCGGGATGATGTGTCTGTATAATGGAACTTAGTCACGTCCTCCTGTGAGGGGAAATTTCAGCCTGTCCCATAAGGACTTTCCTGCCTGGTAATATCAGAGCACATGGAAAAGTTTACCCAGAAAACAGGCTCAACTCCATGTTTTGTAATTCAATTTTCAGTCACTCAGTTATGGTCAATTGAAAAGCAAACCTATGAGTGACTGTTTTCAAAATAATCATTTAGTGATTATTGGTTAGTTTTTCTTGAGTAGTTCTTACAATATTTTAGAGTCTGTTCAATCATCATAGTTAATTATTGCATTTGGCACATAGCTAATATTTAGGTGTTTTCTCTAATTATCAGAAATTACAAACCTCCCATTATTATATTCTATCAGATGACAGAAATGCCACCATGTCAAAAAGATGCCCAACGTCTTTTCCATACCTTAAACACCACCACCAAATATTCCCTATCTCAGTTGAGTGACAGAATTACCCAGTTGCTCAAAACTGGGAATCTTTTTAGATTCTTTTTCTTATCCTAAGCGTAAAAGTCACCAAATACTGTGAATTTCACCTCAAAGATTTCTTTTGTATTTGTTTTAGATGACCTTTTTATTTTTAAGCAGCTCTCATAAGAATTATTGTACTAGCTTTCTAACAGATTTCCTTGCCTCTGAACTTTTCCCCTTCATCTGTCCTTCCCATTCCCACTGATGAAGCATAGGCATTTGGATGAAGAATTCTGACTTTTTTGCTCTTTTGGACAAAATCCCAACATGGCTTTCAACTGCAGGAAATAAATGTAAGCACTTTTGCATCACAAACAAATGCTTTCATGGTCTGTACTGCATTTCCGCCTTCTCTCCAGAAGCTGTTTTCCACCTCCCCTTTCCCCTTATACCTTCTATACTAAAACATTACCTTCTTTTTGGTGGTTGGCTTCAAGTGATCAAAATATTTTGCTGTATCCTGTACAATATTCAAAACACAGAAAATGTTTACTATGTTCTGTTTTGGGAGAGAGGTCCTTACAACTTCCTTTATTTGGCAAATTCCTACTCATTCCTCAAATCAAATTATCAGTGTGGTGTATGATGAAGCATTCTTATTAACACAGTAAGAAGTTGCCCTGGCATATATTTCAAGTGAACTTTACATACAATTTAGTTATGAATATTACCATATTCTATCATAAGTGCTTGCTTGCATTGCTCTTACCCATTAAACTATGGATTCCTTGATTACATAATCACTACATGTTTTGTTTTCTTTGCATCTAAAATAGTTGGCATAGGTTTTAGTTACTTTTTCACACAGCACTGTTTTTCTGAGTGTTCCCCCTATTGATTTATTTAACTGCAGTTAGTTATTTTGCATTCTGTAGGTGTCCTATTTTATGAATGTATTAAACACCTTATTCTTTATTCCATCAATGAATGTTGGTGTTTCTGGTTGTTGAAAATCACTGTAGACAGTGTTGTTCTGAAGTCCGGAGCACACCTGCAGTGGCATTTGTGCAGGTGTTTTCCTAGAGGCACACCCGAAGGTAGAATTGCTGGGTTGTTAAGTTACATGCTTCTTCAACACTTGTAGAGAACGCGAATGTTTCCCAAAATTGTTTGCTAAAGCAGGTACTTACTTATTTTGCCAGATTGTAAGAAATACCAAACTTCTTTTGCAAAAACAACAAAAACATTGATCTGTAATGCCAACTCTTCATATACGAAGTATGGGAGCAGAAATGACGCTCCAAAGCGCAAGCCTCAGGAACAAATTTTCTTTCCAATTTTCTCCTGTCCTCCTATCTCTTACCTAACAGTCTTTCCCAAGGCAGGACGTAGAAACTGGAATTCCTCTTCCCTACAGTGAGCTGCAGGGATGTTAAGAATGCAATTCCACCTTGTTGCAGAGGGCCCTGCCCCATGGCAAGGCATTGTGGGAAGGAATGAATGCTGTACCTGAGGAACCAGAAACAATCTGAACAGACAGAACTTCCTGGGTGGGTTTCTTCACAGGGTCCATTTGTATCAGATCACATCTTTTTTTATTCAATTATATTTCTTCAGGATTGCCCATGGATCACCAAAAGCAAGCATAAAAATAACTGCAGAACTTCGGGTGTACATTCTGAAGAATCTCATGTCAAGTAAAACTATGATCAAGTAAATTTTTTGTGCTTTTCTTTTGTCTGCCTCTCCTTCGTTGTAGACGTGTCAACCAAGACCCTTTTAAAAGGATGGGAAAATGATCACCCCCTTTTCTACATTTATCCAAGTTTTCTTGTAGGCTTATATCTACTTTTTGAATCTCTACTATGTCCCATTGATCTATTTTCCCTAATTATATATTAGTCACTGCTAAATTACTATTATAATTTGTATGCTTTCTTACTTTGTAGATTAAATCCCTTCTATCCTGTTTTTCTCCCCCACCCTCTGCCCAGGGTTTATTTTGGCTATAATTTTCTCTATGTTCTTCCACAAATATTTTATAAATATTTTATTTTAAAATACTATTGAGCATTTTATTGATATATAATTTATAGATAATTTGAGGAAAATTTATATTTTTATTATATTGCTACTTTTGTTACATTGAAAATTCAATTCCAGGTATCTGGTTTGTCCCTCAATTACCCAGTCTTCAGTATTCTTGAGGGAAGACTTACTAGCAAATCTCTTTAGGGATTTATTTGTGGAAAATATCTATATTTACATTTATATCATTATCTATACATATATTTGTTACTGTGGATGAGTCTTTTAAAATTACATTTTCTACTATATAAAAATATTAATATAATATCAGTCTTTTATCAAAAAATCATATTACTCATAAATATGAATAATTTTGTGCATATTGCTTTAGTTTTTGAGTATTGGTGATCATACTATTTTCAAACAATGACAGTTTTATCATTTATTTAATTTTCTTTCTATTTTTCTTCCTTCATCTTTGTCTCTCTCTTTTTTAATTGCAACATCTAGGCCCTCTAATACAATATTTAGTGTAAACGAACTTATATTCTAGGGTGTGTTTTGGCCCATTTTTATGTACTTCTATATTTGTTTATTTTCTTATGATTTATTCTGTTCTTTTTCTTATTTCTTAAGTTAGAGACGCATTTCAATAAATTTTAGTTTTTTTCCTCCAAAGTAAAATCATTTAAATCTACAAACTCTTTTCTAGACACCTCAATTGACATTATTGATATGTAATATTTTCATTGACATTCAATTATAAGATTTTTAAACTTCCATTTTTATTTCATCTTGGATTCATTTGTTATTTTAAATTATTTGTGTGGTATCCTTCAACAATTTCTAAATGTACACTGTTTTTAAACTATCTTTCTTAAGTTGTACTAAGGTCTAAGAATGTGTTATTTATAATGAAAGTCTTAGAAATTAATTGGAGCTTCATAGTTTCACATATAATCAATGTTTATAAATAGCCCCAGAATACCTGAAAAAAATGTGTATTCTCCAATTCTTGGGTGAAATTTGTATAGATTTCCACTACACAATCTTTTGATATTGTTATCAAATTTTCTATACCAGTAGTGATTTATGCACTTGATTTACCAAATATCAATAAAGACATATTCAAATCACCAATTACCATACTGAACTATCAATTTCCCCTTTTTAGTTCTTATGTCATTTTTTGAGTACATACCTAAAATTTTGCTACTGAGTATAATCAAGTTTAGAATTATACAATCCTGAGGAGTTGTTTTGGGGGAGCAAAATTTCAATTTCATCATATTACAGTATTGCTATACCAGTAGTTCTTTGGTTAAACATACATATTTTTCCATCATTTTTCTTTCTATCATTCTATAGCCTTGTTTTTAAGGTCTGTCTCTTTTAAACAAAGATAACTAAATTTTATTTCTTGCTTTATTATACTCTGTCTTCTAACAGTAAAGTTTGGTCCAATTATATTTATCGTGATTAATATCTTTGATTTCCTCATTTCATTTTATATTTTCTACATGTCCTTTCCTAATATATTCTTTTTCTCTTTATCTTCCTTTCTATTTTATTTAATTCCAGTATTTTCTTTCTGCAAGATTTGATCTTATAAATTCTATTTTTATCTTTTTAGTGGTTACAGTAGTAATCTTTACTTGTATAACTAACTTTAATAAAATCTAAGGCCTAAAATTAATCCATTATTATTTTTCTTTCCAAAACATAAGTAAGGACTATAAAGTGCTTCAACTCTAATTAACAATCTGCAAATTTACACACTATCACTGTGCAGTATGTCAGTCAATCTTTTTTATCACCATACTTTTTCTTGGTCAGTGTTCAATTAGATTTATGATGTACCATTGAAATATACAGTGAATGTTTAAATAAAACAATTTATTTCAATAAAGGACATACTGCTATTGACTTTCTTCAAAATACTCTACCTTACTTCAAACACATTTATCCCATCATCCTTCAACTTTCTGAAGTAGTTCTGGAAGTCCTCTTTTATGAGTATCATTTCATGATTGCCTCAATATCATGAGTCAATTAAAACTTCTTACAGCAATCTCTGTCAAATGGAAACATTATAGTGTGTCCTTATCTATCTTATTAACCAGATCTGGCATCATGGGAGTTTTGGCTCTTCCCCAAAGTCAAAAGAACCATGAAAGGTAAATGTTTTGAATCTGTTCAGGACAATAGAAGCAGCCAGGACAGTCGCTAAAAAGGCACTCGCTAAAAAGGACTTCCAGAACTGCTTCAGAAAGTAGTAAGAACGATGGGATAAATGTATGAGAAGTGAGAGGGAGTATTTTGAGGGGGATTAATGGCAATGCATCTTTTTTTCTAATAATTTTTAATATTTAAACACTGTATTTTCAGTCATATTGTCATTATATTGTTTGCCATTCCTTTTTGTATATCAAATTTTCCATCAATTATTATTTTGTTTCATAAATTCATTCTCAAGAAGTTCCTGTAATGAGAGTAAGGTGGTGATAACTCTATTTTCATTTGATACAGTCTAGCTGGGATTACTTTACTATAAATTTTAACTTGGGAACTTTGGGGCCACAAGATTAGTTTAAATTCTACCTCTACACCCATCTGATGTCTGATCTCATCAAGAGTTTTCACAGAAAATATTTGTTGTAAATTTATAAGCATGAGTCAAGGCTAAAAAAAAAAAGGAAAAATATAGTTTTGAGAAAAAAAAATAAAAGCCCTACGCTTCGGCAACCATTTTGGAAAATGTTTACATTCTCTAGAGATGCTGAAGCAAATAAATTACGACCCAACAATTCTACTCCTAGTTGGTAGAGGGTGAAGGGTGTAGTATGAATGAGGTTTGAGTTGGTTTTTTTGGATCGCCTTTTACTGCTTATATTTCTTTTCAGTGTCCCAGCTTTAAGTAAGAATCTCCGAAGTGATTTTTCACCTTTCACTGGTCTATATTTTGTCTGAAGACCCTGGGACTTACAAGTCTTGTGAAAATGGAGCATCATGTCGCTTAGGTTTAGTGTGGCCTCCAAGATATATCTGGTAGAAGGGCAGCCACCATCTTCAGCACTCTCACAACTTTTTCTAGATTCTTGGCTATCTTTGGTTTCAGCTTTTACAGTTGTCTTTTATTTTCTTGCTAGCTAATTTAAAATTTCAAAAATTGTTTATCAAGCATTGGTGAGTATTATATACAGGGACAGTTTTGAAGGCTCTGTTCAGCCTGTGGCCAGACCCAGTGCATTTTACTACTAATAAGCTATACGTGGCCACCAGAAATATTACTTTCTTGTTTCTATAACAAACCAAACTGAATGACCTTGGAAAACCTCAGTAATCCTCAGTTTTCTGATTTTACTGACCAGAAGAACATGGGGGCTCTTTATCAGATCCCTTAAATGACACATTATCTCAAAATTGCATAACTCCTTAGGGAAAAGATTTAGCCTTCTTGATAAAACCCTTGTATCTCTAATGAACTTTAGTGAGATTAAGACTTGTGGCAAGAAAGTTATCCACTCATACTGTTGACTATCAGCTGAAAGTCCAAGTCTAAAAATAACTTTAGCCTTCTTTTTCTCTTGATGTACACTCCAAATTTTCCTGTAAACACCCCCACCAAGAGTGGCTCCCTAAAGATTTTCTTTTTCTTGAAACAAGGCTGAAATAAAACTACCATGAATGTTCATAGCTAGTTTGAAATGTTTTTGTTAATGACTCTTTTAACAAAAAAAGAGATCATTACATTTTCAGTGTTCAGATATAAGTATGTAGCGGAAACAAATGAGAGATTCCTGTGATATTTCTGAGGGCTGGAGGTAGAAGAGGTCAGTGGTGGAACAAAGGCTTAGCATGCTTGAGATCCTGGGTTCAACCCTAAGCAGAGAAAGGAAAAAAAAAAAAAAAAAAAAAAAAAAAAAAAGTATTACCGAATTGCTATGCTATACTGTTACGCTCCAAAGGAACTTTATCTGTTTAATATTTTTGTGCAAATTAGAAAACAGACTTTAACTTAAAAAGTTCAAATAAAAAGGTTAAAACCAGGCATATGATCTTGATTTGTATTTCCAGTTGCTATAGAAATTTTTAGATTAATCTCAGCCACCCCTCCACCAAAACTCATTATTATGCTAATCAGACATATATTAAACTTTTAGTGCATACAACTCCAATGAAGAAAGTATATCAAAAGAAGTGAAGGTTTTTAACTCATTTTAATTCATTGCTGATTATGTTAAACGAAGTAACATTTTCGTAATTTGACTGAAAAGTAATAAAAATTAAGTGCTGGAGTGTTAGATCTAGATTTCCCACCAAATAAATTTGAGTAAATCACTTTTCTATGCATCAATCCACTGTAAAAAAAAAAAATAGTAACTCAGCATTTGTGTAAAAATGCACTGGGTTCAAGTTTCTGTTGAGATGCTTCAAAGGGTTTTAGCAAGCCTTTTATGCTTATGTGAAGAAATTACATCCATATTTTGGAGTTGCGAGAACTAAATAATGTCTGCAACATGCCCACAGAGTACAACATAGAGATATCAATTATTTAAAGATTGGTTAACTATTTCTTGAAATGTCTTTTCACCATAGTTTACTTTTTCATTAGCATATATTACCTGTTCTTATTTAAAAAGAGACATAAAATTTGTTAGTGTAAGGAACTCCTCTAAAGCAAAGTAAGTAAGTAAGCAAAGTAAGTCATTTTGATATTAAAAGATAATTTCAACTTCATGAAAAACCAGTTTTATGTCAGGCTGTACTGATTCCCTAGGGTATACGAGTGTGTGTGTGTGTGTGTGTGTGTGTGTGTGTGTGTGTGTGTGTTTGCAATCTGTGATCTAAAGGAGGAAAAGGGTCAGTGCTAAAGCTACTTATATATTTAGCGTTGAATAACTGAATTGAAAGATCCTGGGAAAAAAAGCAAAAATAAGGGAAGTTCAGTTCTGAGCTGCTTGGCTCCTTGACAATTATAGCTACAAAAGGCAGCTTTTTGTGTAAAAATTATTTTCTTGGGCTTTTTTTTCACTCCTTAAGAAAGAATCTCAGTGTCTTAAGTCAAAATGGTGTGCTGCTTGGCTGCATGGAAAGTGACAAGGGTCCAGCTACTGCACAGCTAATTTAAGTAGATAGACACATTTTAGCTGATTGTGCTTGGTTTTCCTTGCTCCCCATCCTCTGCCCTCCACCAAACACACACGGACACGCACGCGCGCGCACACACGCCCCATACTCATAAGATTCCCTAGAGTCAGGAGGTGGGAGAGTGGAGTTTCACTACAGATCCTGACATCATACTGTTCTGACCATGAAGAAAGGAAAGAATGAAAGAGTAAAGAAGGAAAGGAAAGCGGGAGAGAAAAGGGGAATGTAGGAAAAGAGAAAAGGAGACGGGGAAGAAAAGACAAAGGAGGAAAGAGAAAATTTAATAATTGAGAAAGGAAGGAAGCTTGGATGCAGGAGGAAAAAGGAGCGAGAAGGGGCGAAAGAGTGTGAGAAAGAGAGAGAAGCAGTATTGTCGAGGTCCACTAGGGAGAGAGACAGAACCTTCACCAGCACGACCGAATCCCAAAGAGATGGTGCACTGTTTCTTGAGAGCCCAGAAGCTAAGCAATTCCAAGAATTTTTGGCAAAGCCCTTTTGGGAATGTTGAGGTGGGGGAATGGGAGGGGGACTTTCTCACCGCCCCCTCACATGATGTGACAGGATTTGGGAGACCTAGAAGGAACCTTCAGGTCACCCGGGGAACTGCTCCTTTCGCAGGTCCTGCGGCGGCGAGGGGGTGGGGGGAGCGCGAGACGCGCGGGGCGCGGAGATGAGCAAGTGGCGAAGCTGGACCGAGCGCAGGCGGGAGCAGCCGCCCAAGTCCCCGCGCGGGATCTGCTGAGAGGCCACGGTGAGTCTCTCTGGTGCGGGTCCGAGGGATGCCCGCTTCCCCGGCGTCCTCCTGCCCGGCCCGAGGCGGGCCGGGAAGCTCGCCGGAGTCCGGCCTGCTCCGTCCGGAGCGCGCGCTGCTCGGGGCGCGCCTCGGGGACCCACAGCCCGCAGGCGCCCGCCGCCGCCCGGCCCCGCGCGCTCATTGGTCGGGATGTGTCTGCTCCGCAGCCTCCAACTTCTCCCGAATCCCACTGGTGAGTCCCGGGCGAGCGAGCTGGCACCTGGGAGCTGGGGCGCGAGGGTCTAAAGGGCGCGAGCGCCCAGGGCGCTGAGAGCCGGCGGGACGCGCTGGGCTGGACGCCGCCGGCGCGCGGTGCAGGGTCCGCGGCTCAGGTCCGGCGCGACGCCAGCGCCCCAGCCTCGCGGCCGTGGGCGAGGGAGGCGTGCCCGGGGCCAGCGCCGCCGGCGGGACCTGAGGAGTGCGGGGGGGGGCAGGGGCCGAGAGGGCGACTTGGAGGAGGGCTCTGCGGGCGAGGTCAGGTCGCCTCTCCCGGGTCATTTCCACAGCTCCCTGCAGCCTCTGCCTCCGGGAGTTCTGTTTGGTTACCGACGTCTGCGCTACCAAATTGCACCGGGGTTGATTTGGGGGCTGGGCATTTGCCATTCTGCTGTACAGACACTGGGTGTTTTTAAAGCCAGGTTTGTTTTCATTTTGGTTTCTGTCGGTTTTTTTCCTCGTTTAACTCACTTTTCTATTTTTACTTTTCTTAACCTGAAGACCTTTTCATGATCCACCTCTTCATTGTGCTTTGAACCTTGATTTCCTATTACATAATTTATGCTTAAGTCGCACCAGGGTTGGTTGGCGTGGGGTGGGGGTGTTCTCGTGTAAATGGAAGTTTTTTGTTTTTTGTTTTTCGTTTTTTGTTTTTTTGTTTTTTTTTTTGAAAGACCCTTTCCTTGCTTAACCGATCTCAGTCAATTTGTACTGTTTAAAAAGAAGGGTACTCGCAGCTGAACATCCCTCTCTAGCCTCTCCATCAAACCTATTCCTCCTCCATGAATGATTCAAATGGCAATTTTAGTAAGGGGAAAACTAGTACCTGACTTGCAGCGTCAGCATTTGGAAGCTGTTAATCGGCAAATAGGCTGTGAGGGCGTGTAGCTTCACTCGCTTGCATTTTTGCTGGATTCTAGCTCTTAGAAACATTGTTCGATAGTTTCCTGAGCTGGATGCTGTGTGTCTTTGGTTGTATGGCTCCGCTACACGTGGGAGTAACACAGCTGGGACTCTGTGGCCAAAGCTGCATATTTCCTTGAGGCCAGGGATACATCTACTAAGTAAGGTCCAGGAAACAGGGTGGTTTCTCCTGAATAGCATCCTCGTCAGTTGCGGCTTTGCCTTCCCGTGCCTCAGTTTCCATTATGCACACTGTAATTACGTAGCACAATCTCAGAGACTTGTACAAATAAGTTAATGTTGTCATATGCTGTAAACATGAAAAATGCTTAGGCTCAACTTTCCGTTTAGCGAATCACTTACCCTTCAAGTTTCACGATTTGATCATCTGATAAAGAGATAAAGTTTATGCTCAACTGATAGAAGAATTGCTGCTTCACATTACTTTGAAATTCAGCTTATACTAAAACAAAATAATGATTTAATCTTCTGATACTGTTGTCAAGTTGAAGTTTGCAGAGTTTTTGCTGGATTAGGCCCCCTACCTCTCTATTCCCTTCTGTGGTGCTATTTACCTTTTAGCTTGCGCTTTTTTACATATTTCCAGTTGAGGTGAACTGTTTTAAGAATGTTGGGATGTTTTTGCATATATTGCTTTATATAAATGGGGCTTAAAAGCGTGAATTTTTTTTTGTGTGTGTTCCTTATTCTATTGTTTTCTCGTCCCTGCCTCACCTGCCCCCTCCTAAAGCTGGATGTGTGCGGTTAAATTGGATATGTAAGTAACAGGCTTAGAGCTATGTTCCATCTTCAGGTTCAGTATTCTGAACCCTCCATTCTCCTCATTCTCCTTTCCTTCCTTTCCTCCTTCCTTCCTCCCTCCCTTTCCCCACCCTTTCTCCTCTCTCCTCTCTCTCTCTTTCTTTCTCCTTCCTTTCTTCCTTCCTTCCTTCCTTCCTTCCTTCCTTCCTTCCTTCCTTCCTTCCTTCTTTCCTTCCTTCCTTCCTTGAGACAGACTCTTGTCATGTAGTTCAGGCTAGTGCCTTGAACTCACTGTGTAACCCAGACTGGCCTTGACCTCCTAGTGATCCTCTTGCCTCAGCCTCCCAAGTTCTGGGATTATGGGCATGTGCCACCACACCAGGCTTCCTGACCCCTTAAAAGAAAATAATGAATCATCTACAATTAACTGGAAATGAATGATAAAGTTAATTAAGAGGTTAAACTTATGGCATTTCTGCTTTTTGAACTATTGAAAAGTGCCATTTAAGGGGAAAAAGATTTCTTTAGAGAATCTGCAAAGCAGTTAGAAGACCAGCAGATGGAGAAAGACTTTGCAGATAATTCAAAGATGATATTGTTTTGCTGCAGGTAAAAGAACTAAGTAGCTTTAGTCATTGCCTTAATTTTCTCATAACTATTTATGCAGCTGCCTCAGCTCTCCCCTCTTAAGGATAAGGAGGGGAAACCAGGAAATAGAACCCAGGAGAAAAAAAGAAATGCTTGTCTACTAGCTTTACAGCACCACAGAGCAACTCTAATTTAACCCTTAGCTGCCCTGGTTCCCCAGTCCTAAATTTTATTTTATAGACACTGGTCGACATTTCTAAGAAAGAACTTTTAAGGAGAAGTGGATTTTTATACCAGTAAACCATTTCTTTAGATTATCCTCTGAAATTATTAAAGCAGGGAAAGACATTTTTAAGGGAAATATTCAAACAAATGTAATTAATATTTTATGTTTTTAAAGATCAGTCTCAAAATCTAAGGGGACTAAAAAAATTATTCTTTTTATTGTTTGTTTCTCTGTCAGGTGTCCAGAATATTAAATTTGTTACTATCTGTCTTTTACCCAACCACCAACGCTATTAAAAAGGTTATACAATCAATGCAATTCTGTATCATAACCCCAGGATCTGTGAGACTAAATTAACATGAGTTACATAACCATTAAATAAGGCATTTTAGCATTCATGCACATCACATTCACTTTTATTGAGCAGATACAGTTTTCATTTTCCAGTAAAAAGTTTTTATTAGATAGTCTGTTCTTGCTTGTAGGATTATGCAATCAAAGGGCAACATGCTTAAGACTTTGTATCTAGTACCTTGAAGTCCAGGTGAGATTAACTTATTAATAACTCACTGGAAAGAACAAGTGCCCAGTTACCTGCTGGATATCCCAGATCACACTTCAAATACAGAGTTGGTTTCTACTTTCTCTGGTGCCTCAGTTTTCACAAAACACATTTTCAGGGAATTGTGTGCATTCAACAAAGATTACAACAGTAAGTATATTTCTGAGTAGTTTCTTCATCTAGGAACTAAATTCTATGATTAATTTGTATTGAGTCATAAATAACTAATCCATTTTTTTCAGCTGAGATCTTCCTTTGTATAGCGCTGTAGAAAAACCGAAGTTTTTGTTTTGTTTTGTTTTTTAAGCTCTCGTAAGTGGCTTATAAAGAATCACTAGGCCTTAAAAGAAATGATGAAATTTAATATTTTAGCTTGTGCCTTCTTAATTTTCTACCCTAAATTTCTGTAATAAAATATAAAATTGCTTTTAATGCATGATTATACAATTACATTTGTACATTTGTGTAGGCTTGGGTCAATTACCTGATTTCTCTGTACCCCAGCTTCGAAAATATAGAAATGGAATCTTATCTGCTAATAATCATTAGATAAGTTAGAATATATAGAGCATTAAGACCTGTGACTGGCACATGGAGACTGCACAGTAAATGTTAGCTATGATAGTAGAAGTACTAAGATTATGAATTTAAATTCAAGTTAAATATATACCTTAACACTTGATACCTTGACCTGCAAGGTAGGATTTTTTTCTAATCAAATGTCTTTTTTTTTTTTTTTCTTTTTAAATTGCACAAACATTGATGCAGTTAACATTTTCACTCCATGGTGTAAACCAGTGACTTTTGGTTCAATGAATGATCATTTTCCGAATGTTGTCTAACCGGTTAACAGATACTCATATCAGCAGGAGTAATCATCATGAGCTTTAAAAACAAATGTTTTTACAACTGAAATAAACTACTTCAAATATTTATTCTTTTGGGGTTTTATTTGTATTTATATTTCAAATTATTGCTTAGCCAAAATCTCAATGTATTAGTCTTTGATTTTTGGGCTTATAAACCACTGAAGCAATATGCAAAATTAACCTTTGACATCAGTCCAGAGTTCAGAAGGGTGAGTTTAAAACTTTCTTAATGACAATAAAGCAATTACTTGCTCATGAACTTCTGAAGTAATACTATGTGAGTGTATAACCAAGTCTTTCGTTTAATTTTGTTAGGATCTTCAGTGATATATCAAAAAAGGAAAAAAAAAGTTGTGGCTGAGACCTGTCAAATTCTTATGGCTCTATACTTTTTGCTTTCAGTGTCAAAATTTTGACTTTTCAGCATAAAACTTTTATTTCTAATTTAAAATAATTAATCTTCTATTTTGACCCAGCACATTAAGCCTTTGTAAAATTATGTACAGATTTTGCCTTTTACCCTTTATTTGTTGTTGTTTGCATTTTAGTTTTGCAGATTTTAGGTGATGGGAAGATCCGAAAGTCAGATGGATATAACTGATATCAACACTCCGAAGCCGAAGAAGAAACAGCGATGGACTCCGCTAGAGATCAGTCTCTCGGTCCTCGTTCTGCTCCTCACTGTCATTGCTGTGACCATGATCGCTCTCTATGCAACGTATGATGGTGAGTTTCTTCCACATCTGTGTAGTCATCAGTGCAAAGGAGGAGCAGATCTTCATCTCATCCTTCTACCCCCCAGCTAACAAATGTGTTAAGGAGGGGGACACATGGATGATGCAAAGATTCGTTTATAAAATGTTAAAAGTATGTCAAAACAGTGGGTTTTGACTGAAGTACAATGTCTTTTATGTTTGAGCTAAGTTATTAATTGCCTAATATGTTTAGTGCACTTGTGTTTATTTTGTGAAGATTCTAATGTGTAATTTCATTTGATTAAAGTGTACACAGTTTTATGGCCAACATCACTAACAGTCATCAGGCAATTTTTGTTGTGTCATTGAAATTCTAAGAGGCTTCACGGGAATTTAAGAAGTCTAATTGGAGGCTTAGAAGTTTTCACAATAGGGATTAGTAAAGATTGGTTCTTTAATAGGAAACAATGATTGCTGAATGATGGCTGAAACAACTGATTATTTCAATTTGATAGGCTTGGGGCCCATTTTGTACAGATGATGGCAATAGTTTTTCTTCATAATCGAAGTTGAATGTAAGATTTCCCTCTTTTATTCCCCTGTATTATTTTCTAACTACTGATAATGATATATAATACTTAGTTTTTAGTTCTTACTTTAAGAAATTGCTTATTTATTTGGTAGTTTTTAAAGAAAAAAGATAAAAAGAAATTAGAAAACCCAAATATTTATACGTATACCTTTGTTTTTCTAGATGGTATCTGCAAGTCATCAGATTGCATAAAATCAGGTAAGAAATTATTTTGCATTTAAAAGTTTTATAATTAAAATATAACATTTAAAAATCAAATGTTAATAGATCTCTACATTTGCTTTTTTATATTCTTATATGTTCTCAGTTTATGGTCAAGGAAATTCAAATACATATATTTGGTTTTTTGTTTGACTTTTTTTTTTTTTTTTTTTTTTTTTTTTTTTGGTTTTTCTGAGACAGGGTCTCGCTATATAGCCCAGGCTGGCCTCACACTCATGGTGATCTTCCTGCCTCGGCCTCCCGAGTGCTGAGATTATAGGCATGCGCCACCACAACTGGCTCAAAATATATTTAAGCAATAGATTCATTTTCATATTCTGAAAAGTAATTCATTGGGTGCCCTGGGATGTATGGTAAGGTGGTATAGAACTTTACTTTTATTTATATGGTGTTTGCCATGTAGTTGGAGAAAGAAAATGAACACATGAATGGTGAGCATATCTTCAAGTACTAAATCATTGAAGAGGTGCGGGTTAAGGGTGACGTGTAGTCATGAAAGGCTGGCAGAAAAGTTGAGATGTGGAAAGAGCCTTCAAGTGGGCTAAGATTTGAAAGGACAACTGCAGAAGAGGGAGTTCTAAACAAGGAGGAAAAACCAATGGAAAGAAATCATGCTATGGAGAAGCAGTAAAAGTATAAGCTTGATAGATAGGGGCACATTATAGAAAACCTTGAAAATCTATGTATAGCCTTAATATAATAAAGAAGAAACAGCTATTTTTTTTTGTGGGTACCGGGGGTCGACCCCAGGACCTCACGTGCCAGCAGGCGCCCGTGCCGCTGAGCGATATCACCGGCCCCTTTTTCGTGTGTGGGTTCCGGGAGTCGAACTCGGGCCCTCGCGCTTGCCGGGCAGGCGCTTAAGCCGCTGAGCCATCTCACCGGCCCGAAATAGCTATTTTTTTAACAGAAGAATCATCAAGCAAAAGTTGAAAGATGACTGTGGGAGCACTAGACTGGACAGACCAAGAGAGAAGCAGTAAGTGTGGGAGGGGAGGGAGTGCGAGCTGCCCCTGCGAGGCGGGATTCCCCGGGAGCCCTGCTTGTGGTGCAGGAAGGGAGAACTGGATGGCTCAGTAGAACTGACTTGTTACATGAAATGAGTAGAAAATGAAGTCACATTTTAAAAATGTGAATGAGTAGACATGACGTCACATTTTAAAAATCCAAGGGATTGAGGAGGATGGGTAGCAGACCATCAAGAAACAGAGAAGGTAGGAGGTGAATTTGGATGTGTTTGGTCTGGGCTAGGAGTGACATCCAAGTAAGGATACACAGCAGGAAAGTAGAGGTGAGGTGTAAGAAGCTGGAGTTGGGATTGGGATGTGTCAGCTTGTGGGTGATAGTGGGAGCCATGGGAGTCTCTGAGCTTCCAAAAGGAGAGAAGTACAAGGGCTGAAGTTAAGATGACATCAATAATTTGAGTAAAAGGAAAATATAGGAAAGGGAAACAGAAAAGTGTTTGGCGCTCTATAAGTCATATCAATTAGAGAGTGGTGACAAAAATGACAAGAGCATTTGTTCTTCAAGGGGAAAAAAGATGGCAGCTGGTTACAGCATCCTGGAATGTGAATACATTATTTATGTCCCTTTACCATCTTAGGTTGGATATTCTTATCTAGCTTTCTGTTGTTCACTAAACTTTGCAAGATAATGATTGAGAAATACCCAGGAGTTCTAGGTTATAGTCTAATGTCCTGGATATGTGCCCTTTGCCTTTCTCTATTGCTTTTTGGCTGGTAGTTTGCTGTGGGTCTCAGGTATGAAGTCCATACTTCCTGAGACATGATGTGGAAAGCTTCAGGAAGACCTGAGTTGATTTCAACTGTTTGCTGCTGAGTATAATAGCGTGTACTTTCCCATCTGAGGGCTTTCTCAGAAACAAAGACATTTCTTCTCTGGGGAAATGACTGCACAGATAGTTTGCCTCGGAGATGTCCAGGGTCACTGTACAAAAGTTATTATGTGCTCAATTTATCAAAGTTATCACTTTCGTCTTACCCAAATTCTCCCACTCCTCGTTCTCAGTTTGCCAGCTACCCCACTGTATGTTTGTGCCTGTCTGTTCTGAGAAACCACCACTTAGGCACTGAGCCCTCTAATGATCGTTCGTGTACCCTGACTACACTTGCCATGTCTCTTAAGTTTCTTAATGTCTAGACTCTCTCTTCTTCCTCTCACTCTTTTTTCCTCTTTATTGCTTTTTTTCTTTCATTTTAAAGAAATCAGACTCTTTGACTAGGTAGGTACACTTTCGTAAACACTTATGGTGATTTGCCCCGAGCTCTAGGCAGGTTCCTACAGTAGTACCTCCCGAAGGAGCAGTGTGACATTTGGAGTCTTGATCCTTAGTTGTTACTTAATGTATAGGGATATGGTTTTTTTTTTTTTTTTTTTGTGGGTACCGGGGGGTCGACCTCAGGACCTCGCGCGCCAGCAGGCACCCGTGCCACTGAGCGATATCACTGGCCCCTTTTTCGTATGTGGGTTCCGGGAGTCGAACTCGGGCCCTCGCGCTTGCCGGGCAGGCGCTTAAGCCGCTGAGCCATCTCACCGGCCCAGGGATATGGTTTTTAATGGTATTTGGCAATTCTTAACTCACGAAAATGTATTTACCCTGCCCCCTTTAATTGTAGCTTAAAGATCACGCCAAGTATAAAACATCTTGCAGAACTATACCTTGGCAGAGAAATGTACATAGCAGAAATCAGTGGTTCACAAAGTTGTAGTATAGCTGTGTGTTTTTCTTCACTTTGTTCTATTATCTTACAAGCTGTTAGAACACTGTTATATTCATAGATACATTTTTTTCCTGGGGAAAGAAATGAAGCATTCTCCTCCCCGTACACATGCATACATCAGCTTCTGCTGGTTAGAAATCTTTTCACCACAGAAAATACAAATATTACTTTTATAAGTTGCTGCAAATTAGGAAAACTCTAAGGGGAAATCTTAGACAGAAGCAAGTAATAAAGAGGAATAGAGTGGATGGAAAGGAAAATGAAGATGGAAAGAAATACATTTTAGAAAACATAGAGTATCCTACTAGCAATTCTACAATCATGTTAAAATGTAGGGAGAGTTCAAGACTGAGCACAGAAATTTTTGGGAATTTTGTAAAAGTATTGATACCTAAGGTGCTTAGTTGAGGTGATAGTTCCAACTTGAATTTTCTCCTAGAGGGAGGGAAAGTCATGGCACATGTATTTCTCTCTCGATCCTTTGAAGTCAAGGGATAGAAGTCAAGTCATGCCAAAGCAAAAACAAAATACTGCAGAAAGCTGTGGATTATCTTGAAATCTTTTAGGTGTTATGTATTTAAAATCTGAGCATGTGTTACTTAAATATTCATAAAATATATAAAATGATTCCTACAATACAAACTTTAACTCGCTCATATAGGAAATACATCACATTGACCAGACCTAAAATAGAGCAAACAGTACTTAACAATTAACGACTTACATGGGAGTTCTAAGCTCTGCTATTAAAGTATTTATTATTTACCATATATGATTGTCAAAAACTTGGAGTTGCAGAGCTTATATGTGATTTTTCAGACTTTGCTATGTAGGTCTAAATCCTGAAACTGACTTCTATTGAATTATAGTCTTCATAACTCAGAAAATTTCAAGAAATCTTATGCTTTAAATCAGAGTTGCTCAATCTCATTACAGTAGACATTTCAGGCTGGGTAATTCTTTCTTGTGGGAGCTGACACTGTAAGATATTTAGCAGTATCCCTGGTCCTTTACCCATCAGATGTACAGTCACACCCATTCTGGTTGTGATAACCAAAAGACGTCTCTAGATGTTACCAAATGTCCCTGAAGAGCAGCAGAATCAACTGTGGCTGTGTACCACTTCTCTAAATGACATGAAGAGATTATCAGTACTTTTTTGAAGTGGCACATGATAGCGCTCCAAAGATGTCCATGTCTAATTCCTAGAACTTGTAAACACATTATCTCATATGACAAAAGAGCCTTAAAAAAGGATCTAAGGATTTTGGAAAAGGAAGATTATCCTGAATGACTTTGGTGGCCTTGTATAATCACGAGGATCCTTAGAAGTGGAAGGGAGAGCTGAGTGTGGTGGTGGGGCCTGGCATTCCAGCACTTTTGGAGGCCGGAAAATCACAAGTCCATGGCCAGCCTGGACAACTTAATGACTTTAGTGGGATCCTGTTCCAAAAATAAAAAGAAAAATAGATGAGACTCTAGCTCAGTGTGAAGGCCTTGGAATTCAGTCACCAGTACCAAAAATAGATAGATAGATGATAGATAGGTGATAGATAGATAGATGATGGGAGCAGAGTGTCAGAATCAGAGAAAGAAATGTGACAACAGAAGCAAAGGTCGCAGTGATGCAGCTGTAACCCAGGGAACACTGCCGCCTCTAGAAGCTGGAAAGCAGAGCGGACAGTTGTCTCTAGAGCGTCCTGAAGAAACACAGCTCTGCCGAGCCGCCTTATATTTGTTACCTCCAGAACTAGATGATAATAGATTAGTCTTGTTTTAGGCCACTGAACTTGTGGTGACGTCTTACAACAGCAATGGGAAACCAAAATACCCTTCCATGAGTCTTTTATTTTAAGGCAATCACTGAAGAGTTAAAACATTCACACAAACATACATTGGCATTTGCTGTTAAACTGCTTTTTTTTTTTTTTTTTACTAAACTGAGGTTTGCAATATTCAAGGACAGGGAGGAATGTCAAATGAATCTCTAGAGGAATGCTATAGTTTGAATGTATCCTTTCCGAATTGCAGACGTTGCCAGCGTATACTAAGAGGTGGAGTAGTTAAGTGAGTAGGCCCTGAGTGCTCCTCCTGTATGAGTAGAATCAGGTACCCTAGTAAAGGATCTGGATGAGGGAACTGAGTCTCTGCCCTTCCACCTTCTTCTTTGTGAGAACGCAACAGGAAGTCCCTCATCAGATGCCAGTATTTTGATCTTAGACTTCCCAGCCTCCAAAACTGGGAGGAAGTAAATTTCTGTTCTTTATAAGTTATCCAGTCTCAGACAGTTTTTTATAGCAGCACAAAACAGATGAAGACAAGAACCAAGTATATGATAATAGATTACAGGAAGATAACAATAGGCTAATAAAGTATAATAAAATTAGAGTAGAATAATAATAGATAACACTTGTTGAATGTTTATGTATCTGGCACTATTTAAGTCTTTACATGTATTAGCACATTTGATCCTCATAAGGAACCTATGAGGTAGGTACCGTTATTATTTCCTCCACATCATCATCATCCTCTTCCTCCTCCTTCCTCTCCTCCCCCTCTCTTTTTTCTCATCTTCCCCTCAATTACCAGCTCAGGCTGGTCTCAAACTCTTGGGCTCAAGTAGTCCTGCCTCAGCCTCTTGAGTAGCTGGGACTACAGGCATGTGGTGCAACACTTGATTTACATTATCTTGACAGGTGAACAAACTTGGGCTGGGATTCCAGTGCAGGCGGCGTGGCTCCAGAAGCTGTGCTCAACCACTTCTCTGTATTGCTTACAAGGGGACCAGGAGTCTTTCAAACTTTTGACATTCTGTGCCTGGGTACACAGTTTGAGAGGGCATTGCCTCTCCTCCCACTACAAAGTAGAGCTAAGAGATACAAGAGAGCTTTGAGAGTTAAAATAGTTAAATCCAGAAATATCTTTTAGCCCTCCCAACCCATCTCCTTTCCTAAGGACAGGGAGCAAATTTATGAATGATTTTAGTACTTTAAAATACAGTGGGAATTGAGGGGTCTATATTAGCCCATTTTACTTTACTATCATGAAATATCTGAGGCTGAGTAACTCTACAAAGATTATTTAGTTCACAGTTTGTTTTTAATCTGTAATTATAGGACCTCTTCGTATAAACTTGATTCATTAGCATTTTTCCTGTCCCCCTTTTTCTTTCTCACCTAATATACAGTGTTTCTTTTATGTATCTTTGTAATGGACTTTGATTTTTTGTTGATACACTTAGATACTATATAGGTTAATAATCAGATTATTGTAATAGAGATAATTTCCAGCAAGAGAAATGTGCAGGAGGAGTGTTACATTACAAAGTTTCAAAAAGATGCAGATGTTATGAATAATTAAGGCACAATTTTTTGAAAGCTTACTGTTTCTTTTTTCCACTAAATAACTTCTAGGATGTAAGTTTTGGCCACATCCTGTATGTGATCTTAATTAAGTCATTTTAGCAGTCAGCCTTTCATTTTGCTTATCTACAAAATTGGAATTAAAAGTGTCGCATTTTACAGAGAAATAGCAAAGACTAATGACAGCCCATTTCACACTGCTCATCCGAGGAGAGGTTCCAGAGGTACAATACACAGATATATTTCATTTAAAATTTTGTTTTGTGAAAATTAAAATTTCACTATTTAAAGCTTTCCATTGAAAATCAAAAGGCAAACTCTACCTTTTTAAGAAGGAAGGTGTGGAGAGACAAGAGAAAGAATGTGGAACATTTTAGATATCAGATAAAAAATGTGTTATTCTTTATTAGCGTTTTCTTTGATGGCTCTGCTGTTTCTTTTTTTTTTTTTTTTTTTTTTTGGTGGGTACCGGGGGTTGAACTCAAGACCTCACGTGCCAGTAGGTGCCCGTGCCACTGAGCTATATCACCAGCCCTTTTTTTCGTATGTGGGTACCTGGAGTCGAACTCAGGACCTCATGCCTGCCAGGCAAGGGCTTATGCCACTGAGCCATCTCACTGGCCTGGCTCTGCTATTTCTTAGTATAGGGAGTAAAAGTTGAGACTTTGAAGCAGTTAAAATGAGCACAATCTGTGTTTTCTGTAAAGCAAACCATATCAACAGGCACACCTTGACTTTAAAACCTCCCTACTCTGTGCTCACGTGTGACAGCACTTGACAATACCCCTTACCTCACCACTGACTAAATTCCAAAAGTAGATAAGCCAGAAGCCTACAGCAAGAGGAGAATGACTAGATTCTTGCTATACAAAATCTGACCTATGGACCAGTTGCATCAGCATCACCTGGAAACTTGCAAAGGTGCATATTCTCAGATCCTATCTCAGACCTACTGAATCTGTAGCTGTTTTTTAAGCAAAGTCCCCAGGAGATTGGTCTACACAGTAAAGTCTGAGAAGCACTGAAGAATTGTGATTTTCAGCTATGTCCACTTATCAGAATAATTTGGGAAGATTTAAAAATATATCCATGTTCCCAGACCTCCATCCTTCCTAGCCACACAAAATTCCTATCTTTTCAGTGGAGTGCTCTTCGTTATGTTAGGAACTAAAGCAATGTTTAGGTATATAGGAATTGCCTGTACCTTTGCATTTTTAAAAGAAGGTACATGTTAACCTACTGATTGCTTTAACTGATGCAATTTCAGACTGTGTATCCAGTGAAGACTTTAGTTAGAATGAGAGAGAAACTAGGTCTGTTTCTTCTCCAGTCAGAGGGAACCGAACCTGGAATACCCTCCTGGGTTTCTTCAGTGTAATGTAGGCATGAATGTTTCCATAGAGACCTCAGACCAATTTCTTTACTTGTCCACTAATTTATTTCTTCACTCATCTACTCATTTGTTTATTTGCTTTTCCAAAAACGTTAATCAAGCCCTTTATAAATGCTGAACCCTTTTCTAAACACTGGGAATATGAACTAAGGTGTCTTCTGCCCAGGAAAATGATAGTCTGGTCAGTACAATAAAAAGGGACATACGCTTTGGTGAACGCTATGAGAGAGATGAACAGAGAGTGCTACCAGCACTCAGAGGGAGGAGTGCCTACACAAGAGCAGACCACAGTGGGCAACTAGAGCGATGGTAGTGAGGTCAGGAAGGCATTCCCAAGAGCAAACGTAACTCACCAAGTTCTGATGAACGCTGGGGGATTGCCAGACCTGTGGAGCAGAGGGCAGCATGTACACAGGATGAATGCAAGACAGAAGTGAGAGGCTGGTGACCGCAAGTGGTGCATAGGATGCACCAAATCTAGCAAGACATGGTGGAGGAGAAGGAAATGAGGATTGGGTCGCAAAGGACGTTCCAGGCCTTACGGGTGGTAATTCCTCCCAAAGTCTATAGAAAATGAATAAAATAGATGTTACAAGAAATCTAAAGTACTTTTAGCACGGGTATGGCATTCTCAAGTTTAGCTGGTATCTAGCTCAGGCGTGAGGGGTGGGGTTAGCAAGACTGAGGAATTAAAACAATATCTGTAGAGCTAAGTCATACAGAATATGTATGAAAATGTGCAAATCCAGGCAATAAATGGAAGTGTTGGCAAAAGAGATAAGCAGGACTTAGATCTTGTAGTCCTTGTTAAAGTATTTGGTCCTCTTATCAATAGCAATGGCAAGTCACAGAAGTGAAAATTTTAAATAAAGTATGCCATGGTCAGAGTTATTGAAGGATTACTGACTATAACTGAAGAAGAGCTGTGGACAGGAAATTAGGCTGCTACATATATCTGGGTGTGGGTTTTGCTTGTTTGGATCCAACAGAAACATTTGGGGTGGAGAGAAGTGGATAAATTTGGAAAATATTTCATAGAAGGTAGAAATCATAAGGCATAGTGTTTATGTAAATGGATGAGATGATGAAGAGAACTGAGGAAAAGATATCTTAACTTTTTGGGTTAGAAAAGAGGGCCGTTAATTGTGTCCAATTCACCAAGCCAGAGAACACAGGTTTGTGGAGTAATTGATGGGGCCAACACAGTGAGGAGGGCAAACTGGGACAATTTAAATTTGAGGTTCTGCTAAGTCTTCTATTTGGTGGGTTCAGAGAGCTGGCATTGAAGATGAGGATTCAGAGGAAAATAGAGAAGAAAGCCCAAAGTGGCATTGTACAAATCAACATTTGAAAATTAGAAGAGGAAGAAACTCTAAAAGAGACTCAAAAGGAGTGATTGAGAAGGTAGAAGGAAAATCAGCAAAGTGTAAAGTCACCAAGGAAAAGATGTCAAAAATTAGAGTTATCATTAGAGTTGAACACAGTTGGGAGGTACAGTGAGATAAGTATTGAAAACAGAGAGGAAGAGGTTGAAGATTCAGGTGGAAGATGGGAAAATTGATGGATGTTGTCTGTGGTAAGAGGAAAGAAGCCAAGATTACTTTGAGGTGGGCTTCTTCTTCCTCTCTTAGAAGGGGGAAGAGGCAATAAAGGCTTGAATCCATAAACATTTGGATCTGGGAAGGATAAGGAGCTGAGTGGGCCATCAGCCCTTTCCTTCAGTTTGCTAAAAAAAAGAGGCAAAATCTGCCCCTGGGAGTGAGCTGGTAGAGAAAGTAAGGAGAGTATGAAGACCACAGTGCTAGGAGTAGGCTGTGTCTACAGAACTGATGGCTGTGGTGAAGCGAAAAACCACAGTTTGCAGATAGGAACCAGGCTGGGTGGAGTTTCCTCAGTATCACTGGTAATGTCTTCGACAGATGTTTATCATTGGTCACTGTCTTAAGTGCTGCAGATCTAGAAGGGAACATGGCAAAGTCTCTGCTTATAAGGAGCTTACAATAAAATAGGAAACAGACTATAGACAAATCAATAAATTCCTAAAATACACTATTAAATATCTTAGCCCAAGTTGAGAAGGAAAGGGAAGGCAGTTGGGTCAATTTGCATAGGTTCATTTGCAAGGGCAAGGAAATTAATGTGGTGAGGATGATTCAGTGATGGTGCCACAGAATGTAGGCTAGGTTGAAAATTAAAGAAAGGTAAATTTAAAATGGAGTGAGCTGGCCAGGGATATAGCTCAGCATCACAATGCCTGCCTGGCATGCACAAGGTCCTGAGTTCGATTCCCGTTACCAAAAAACAAACAAACAAATACAGTATATAAAACGGAGTGAGCCCAGGGTAAAAGCTCTCAATGAAGCTGAAAAGCAGGTGTAGAGGGAGTGAAGAAATTAAAGAAACTTTGAATCAGAAGGTCATGGAGGGGGTTACTTGCATTGCAGATTTCAGAGGTAAAACTAACCTGGGTGATGACAATGTCAAATTTCTTGTGAAAAATCAGGCTGCCATGAAAACACATGCATCAGTGTGGAAAGTCAAGATCAAAAGAGTTGAGAAGATCAAGAAATAGTTATGCTAGATTGTAGCAGAAATTGTCCACTTATCCCTGGGAAGAAAGCCACTTGTCTGGAAGGGCAGACTGTGAGGGAGGTGTCAGAGCCTTTAGTAAGCAGAGTAACTGCCTAGGGAGTTAGTAGATGACAGAGATGAAGTGAGGATGGGATGGGCGACTAGCAGAAGCCAAAATACACACAGCAGAGAGGAATGATTTGGATTCTGTATAGAGTGGTAATAGAGACTCCAGGGGAAAGGGTTTCAGTTAAACCAGAGAGGTGGAAAAAGCCTTTGGTGAAGAGGCTCGGGACTTCATATACTCATGTTTCTTTGCCAAAGCTGATGCCAGAAATGCTCTTCTAAGTCTGTGTCTTCTCACAGCCCAGACCTTTCCCTTTCCTTCTTTCTAGAGGTGGCTTTACAGGACACACTTTTCTGAATGGAGGTAAATGTTTGCTAAGCAAGAGCCTCGAACTATAAGATGTATCACCTGATCTAGAGACTAGTTCATTATAAGGCTCAGGGTTTCGGTTCAAGTGCTGCCATATGTAATTATATCACTCAAGAGGGCAGACAGCACCCAGGGAGAGGAGATGCGGGAGGGTCACCTGGCTGGTACATTATGATAGGGTTCTATGTTAATGTTATAGAATTAGAATTACTAAGAGTTCATTTTTATTTATCTTTCCACTAGCCTAGATAAAAATTCAAAATGAATCAATGAGCTCTTACAACAAAATGTTTTGTTTAAACATTTGTCAGAGGTATGATCTTTCTTCAAAATTAAAAAAAAAAAAAAAACAGAATTGTCCCATTTCAGAAGTTAGATTGCCTTCTCTTCTTTTTCTATTTCTTTTTATTCTCTAAAAGCTCCAATTAAATTGACAGTGCATGTCCTTATTGATGGCATGCTTCAATCAAGGAAATATGGTATATATTCAAAGAACGAAGTTGGTAAAGAAACCTTTGATTACTAAATAAAGCTGTGGCTCCAAATATTCTAGTGAGCTGGATGGATTCCAATGAAAATGTCTTTTTAAAATATTTCCCATTGTTTTTGTTTCAATTTTGTTTTATTCAATCCAGAGGAGTCTAAATACACCTCAGCTATAAAACTAAGGGAAAGAGGGTTAAATCCACTAGACAAGGTGATTCGGAAGCCAAATTGAAGCTAAATAGCAGGAAACCAATAACCAGCAGTTTCTCTGTACTTGATGCTTAAGCAAAAATAAGCCAAATATAAGACAGTGAATAAGGTTGTATTTTTGTAGTAGGTTTGTTGTTGTGGTGGTGGTTTTTATTTATAATCAAAACTTACCTGAACTTCATAGAAATTCTTAAATAATTCTCAAATTGCTAGATTTAGAAGACGTGCTTAAGGATCGAGTAATTACTTACAAATAGCACCTCCCCCCAAGTTTTTTTTCTTTTTGTGGGTACCAGAGGTTGACCTCAGGACCTCGCACGCCAGCAGGCGCCCGTGCCACTGAGCGATATCACCAGCCCTTTTTTCATATGTGGGTTCTGGGAGTTGAACTCGGGCCCTCGCGCTTGCCAGGCAGGCGCTTACGACGCTGAGCCATCTCACCGGCCCCTCCCCCCAAGTTTTTGATAAATTCTTTAACTTAGTTTTCTGGTATAACAAATTTAGCTTAGATGAAACTAAGATTTTTTGATACAGTTGCCAGTGTAAAGCTCAAATGAATTCAGTATACCAAAACCACATATGTTTAGCAATTAATGATTTCAACAACTTAGATGACAAGAACAAAATAGTAATAAAGACATTTGTGACAAATTATTTTAATACTATTTGAGTGAATCAAATAAAGATGCAGCGTACACAGTTATTAACTGTGAATTTCTCAACACAATGTACATAATATTCTGTAGGAAGTATTTGATATTATTTTGAGAAGAAATTATGAAAGTGAAACTTTGAAAAGTGCATAAAACAAACATATCCATGCCAATATGAATCTTTTTTTTTTTTTTTTTTTTTGTGGGTACCGGGGGGTCGACCTCAGGACCTCGCGCGCCAACAGGCGCCCGTGCCGCTGAGCGATATCACCGGCCCCTTTTTCATATGTGGGATCCGGGAGTCGAACTCGGGCCCTCGTGCTTGCCGGGCAGGCGCTTAAGCCGCTGAGCCATCTCACCGGCCCGAATCTTTTAAAAGATAGCAGTAGCTGCTATGAATCTTTGCATGGTACATGCCAAGTAAGGTCATATCATGAAACAACAAAAAAAAGTGGGAAGATTGGCAAAGTCGACAAACTGGTTGAATTCCATGTGGGCCTGGGAGCAGGATCAGCCCCAGTCCAAGCCTTCTACTTACTGGGCATAAAGTCAGAGGGCTAGGGTCAGCCCTGGGCTTGGTGATCTGCTTGTGACCCCAGCCCTAGTAGCCAGGTTTCTGCTTGTCCCTTGAGGACTTCACTCCTGGCTCATTTCCCAATTTTGGGAACAGTTTCTGCTTTTCTTTCCTGTCTTCTGGGTCTAACTTTAGTTTAGCTCCTCACCTCATAACCTTTGGCCAGAAGCTGAAGAACTGCAGCCTCTTGCTTCTCCACACAGGGTCAGGTGGGTACAGCACCCTCACAGCTGCCTGCAGATCCCTGCTCATCTAGGCACTTCCCAGTGCTTTGATTTCAGAACTTCCTCCTTGCTGATCTGGATAGGATTCAGTCTCACCGGACTGGTCAAACCCTGTCTGCCTGCGTACTCAACACAGAAGGGAAAGGTCTCCTCATTTACTGAGGAAGAAAGAGCTTTTCTAACTGTGTACACCAACACGGAGCGCCAAGGAGCCTGCCTGTTTCTGTGTCTTCCACTGTATCTATTAATTTAAAAAGCTTAGAGGAGAGAGAACGCCCTTTTTGTCTTGCTTTATTTAATAAAATAAAATCTAATTATGTGTAAACATTTCAAAAATTTTTCAGAAACTGCCTAAGTGACTTTAAATGAGCAGTGTAAGTCACTTCTTAAAAATCAAGTTTGATAGTAACAGGAAAAAGAAAACAATATCAAAATATTTTAAGATTCTGACACAATGCCTGGTGGATTTTAATTTATAAATAGCAAATTGTGATAATTTACTATAAATGAAGGCTTAACTGAGAATGAAGGATCCTTTTAGAATATCCATTACAGGCCAGTTATCGCACTATGTGTTGGGATTCGAATCCTTGGCCTGAATTGAGAGTTTGCTTACAATCATCATTGCTTTTATATTCTATGGATCGCCTTGAAATATATTTTGAGTTATTTTCAGAAATGACACATCCCGTACTCATCTGACAACCCATTGCATGGTTGATGGTCTTCTGCTTCATCCCTTCTCCTTGAAGGCACGATGCATGACCCTAGGGGAGAGGTGAGCTGGCAGTGGGATATCTACAGGCAACAAGCATTCTGTCTGGATACGTGGAGTGAATTTGCCCAAGCTTGGACTGTGAAAACACGAGTTGACGTGGCAGGGCACGTGTAAAAGAGATGATTTGGAGCTTTATGACTAGCCATAAAGATAGTGTGGAGTAAAAGTATGCTCATATGACACAGACCTCTAGGACAGAGCTATCTAGTTCCTTCAGCGTCAGGGAGTAAATCCTCCTGCTCCTGTGATCTGACACTTCCCCCTTTTTTGTATGGTCCTAAAGGGCAGCTCTACTTCCACCAGTCAAAGGCAGGCAGGGCTCCTGGAGAGCTGAGCCCTTTACCCCTCTCTTTAGTTGAAAGCTTACTTCTCCACTTTTACAGACACCCACTTTATGTGCCACTCTTGTTTTGCTTACCCCTTTTGCCAAGGTTTTCACTCACTTTCTCTACCTGAAACAGGGCTTAGTTCCTGAGTAGAATGTTTGTTGACTGGCTAAAAGAAGGACTGAATCAAGGAGTCAAATGTTCTGTCCTGTGCCTTTGACTAGTAACTTCCCCTTCACTCCCAAAGCACCCTATACACCTCCCCCATAAATCATCTCTGCTTGGTTTTTCTAAATTCTTTACTAATGCGTATTAGTTATACAAGGTAGCAAGTTTTATTTTGGCACATTCATATATTACTTGTTATTAATTGTCCAATGTCTACTTTGTGCGCAGACATGGCAAACTTTTACTGTTTCTTTTTCATCATTCTATTTCCAGCAACCAGCAAGGTTCATGGCACATAGTAAATTATTAATAATTATTAGTTGAATAAGTAAATGTATTCTCAGGTTTATTGTCTTGAAATCACAAAATCTTCGTTGCTGATGCAAGGCAATTTATCAGAGCAGGTAATACACAAATATAGCAGCAAAGAAATGCTTTCAATCTGGCTTTGACCTGGTTATGTAAATCAGATTTCTCAGTTCTACATTTTTCTGTCAAGACTCCCAGGTTTAGACCCTTTCTGTCTGATCCGTCTCCTTTGCTAACAATAAAGTCAATTACTTTCTTTCTTTTTGTCTAATTTACCTTGCTAATTCTCCTCTCTTAAAATAGAATTAGGTCAGTGAGGAAGAAGTTTCAATACGTGTTTCTCTTTTTCCACTATTTTCCTATCTGAGGGAGAATTTTCAACTAATTTCCTACTTGGGTAAGAATTTCCATTTCTTTAGGACTAAACACTCTACAAGTCTGATTTCTTTTTGAAATCTGTTTTTCTCTGAATTCCTCCCTTCTCAATATTATTTCTACTCTCCTTTAATTAAACTGCTGTGTTCCTCTTCTGTGGGACACTATTATTTAGCTAAGCGTTGCTATTTTCAACAGCTATCATCTTCTGAGGCTCCTCTCCTTGGTTGTCTCATTCATGAAATGCCAATTCAAATTCCTAGTCAGCTGACACATATAAGCATTTAAATCATTTATGGAAGTATTAGCAAGTACCTTTGGGTTACTTATAAAGTGGAAGCTTTCCTTGTCACTTAAATGCTAGGTAAATTTTAGAATTGAAAATGAGACCTGAGGTTAACAAAAGAACAGTTTGCAGCTAGATATACTTGATGGGAATTTACCTGCCTTACAAAGGAATTGGTCTTGTTGACGAGGAAAACTTGCATACTTTGTGAGCACAATTGTTGTGTCTGTTTATTCACTATGGTATATTCAGTTTGAAGTCATGTCGGCTACATAGAGGTACTCAAAAATATTTGTCAAAATAAAATGAAAAGTTTTGGTCTTTTCATGCCTCACAAGGAGAAAATCTTTAGGAGAAGGCAAATGACTTAACGTAATTCTCTGGGTCTTCTGTAATGGAAAAGAGCTATTTACTCAGTAAAAAAAAAAACATAAACATGTGAAGCCAAACACTGTCTGTGTCACCTAACTGTGTGGCTTATTAATAGGTACCAAATTTAGTAGTGCTCACTAGAGCCTTTTTACAACTTGACTTCATTTTAGTCCTCATTCTACAAACACCATTGGCCTAACTTGTCCTCTCTTTGCGCCACTCCTTAACCAAAATTGAAGCAAAGGCGGAATGCTTTGAGTTGCTCTCAGTAATTACATATCATGGAAGCCTGTTGGTGCTTCTTGACCAACAACAGTGTCCAAAATAATCTGTTGAAACGGGAGGGACATGGGCATGTAATCTCAGTGCCTCCTCTTCAGAGACCTCTGCCAGCATCCAGGGACCTTCGGATCTACCCAAAGAATGTTTGGGAACATTCTAATTAATACTAAGGGAACTAGGGAACAGTGGAAGGGAACAGTGTAACCTTTTCATAACTTCTTATAGCTTTAGTTTTAAAAAAAAATATTGTTATTCATTAAGATAACAGTCAATAGGGGCCGGTGAGATGGCTCAGCGGCTTAAGCGCCTGCCCAGCAAGCGCGAGGGCCCGAGTTCAACTCCCGGAACCCACATACAAAAAAGGGGCCGGTGATATCGCTCAGCGGCACGGGCGCCTGCTGGCGCGCGAGGTCCTGAGGTCGACCCCCCCGTACCCAAAAAAAAAAAAAAAAAAAGATAACAGTCAATAACAAACCTAATAAGTTATTTTAAGTAATATATTTAAATTATGGTATAGTCCTTAAATAGCTTTTTGCTAGCAGAATCTTTTAGGATTTAAAATGCAAACTGGACCTGAAAAAGAAATATTATTTTTAGACTTACACACTTTAACTGTAACACTGCTACAGTGTTTTTATTTATTAACAGACTATGGTTTTGTTGTGCATTTCGGAGGAATTCCTACTGGAAAAGTATTGCCGGTCCTGCTTTGGCTGTGAGCCATTCATTGAAATGGGTTATGAGATAAGACTGAAGAATTTCACTGAAGAGAGCCAACTAAAGATTATTATTGTGAGTCCATTAGACTTGAGAATTCTAAAATCCAGGGCCAAATGAGGTGAAAAAACTTGCATAAATCTGTGCATGTTATACAGCAATTAAAATCTTAATGGGGTGTCAGTAAAAACAGTGGTTGGGCTACAACTTACCTTGAATTCTCTTCCTCTCTCTGTAAAGCTTCAAAAATGTTGGTGTTATTTTGAGGTAGGGCAGTATGATACTGTACGAAAAGCATCAGCTTAAAATTAGACCTAAACTCAATCTAAATTCATGTAGATGACCTTGGGCATGTAACCACTCTGTGCCTAAATTTTCTTAAAATTGAGGTAGTACTTTCTACTTTATAGAGCAGTTTTAAAGAAGAAAACCAATTAAATCCAAACAGGCAATTTTGCATGGTAGTTAAGAGTCCAAAGTCTGGCAATTAGGCTATTTGAATACAAACTCACTTTTGCCACTTACCAATTGTATGACCTTCAATTCAGATTATTTATTCTCAAATTTCTAGATCTCAAAAATGGTAACAACCCAGGCATAGTGGTGCACACCTGTAAACCCATCTTACTGAGAGACCAAGGCAGGAGGATTGTAAGTTTGAGTCCAGCCTGGGCAACTTAGAGACTTAATGAGACCTTGTCTTAAAATGAAAAAGGCCCAGGATGTAGCCCTATGTGAGGGGCCTGGGTTTAACCCTCAGAACCTTGACACACACATTCTCTCTCTCTCATATATATGAGATATATGTATATGGCTATATAGTTCTATATAGTTCTATAGTTCTATATAGTTATATATAGTTATATATATATTTATATACTTATATATAGTTATATACATATATCACATGTGTAAATGAAAACAAGTATTAAACTTTTCATTTACAAAAGTGTCCCACTTGGATTAAGTACTTTGGAAATGCTTGGTACACATTGGTTTCTTCTTCTATTATTATTATGGCTATTATTATTATTACATTTAAACATCTCTGTCTAAACTCAGATGAAAATCCTATACTCTGTATTCTGTGTGTATATTTGATAGCAGCTGGACTCCATGTTCACTATAGTTTGCTATAGATTTGTGCCTGTGTATTTTTATTGCATAAATGGGGCTTATGTATTTAAGATAAATTAGTCACATGTTACAGATTATGATAGTTCAACCTAAGAATTTTCAAACTTCATAATGATGCAAAAGCAACAAGCATTCATTAAAAACCAGACTTCAAATTTTGAATTTTGGGCCGGTGAGATAGCTCAGCGGCATAAGCGCCTGCCTGGCAAGCGCAAGGTCCTGAGTTCGACTCCTGATACCCACATAAAAAGGAAAAAAGTGGCAGTGAGATAGCTCAGCGGCACAAGTGCTTGCTGGCAAGCGCAAGGTCCTGAGTTCAACACCCGGTACCCACATAAAAAAATGTTTTTGAATTTTGATCAAGCTGCCAAAAGGCCGAATAACACACTCTTGCGATGCTGAGCAGCACCGGCAGCCGCAGCTCCCAGGCAGCTACTCTGTAACAACCAACACTCTGCTGTGGACAGTGTCGTTAAACTATGATACTTGGCAAGTCAAATCTATTAAACGCAACTGTGACTTAGAAAATTTTCAATTTGTGATGGTTTTAACAGGATGCAAACTATTGTAAGTCAAGGAGCATCTGTATACAAAATATAGTTATAAACTAATTACTCTTCAAACTATGACATGAAAATAGATCTCTTTGCTTGAGAGCACAGCTGTACAGAGTAAATTTACTGTGCTCGGAAGCTTCCTCCACATTTACTCACGTAAATCCACAGATAGCTTCGGAACAGTTGCATAGTGAGGGCTTTTCTTGTTCCTTATCACCTAGGTACCGTAAGACTTGGTCATTGCTTACCTGGAACTTGGGCAGTGGTTGACAAGGAGTAGGTAGTATTTGAATTAAGTGGTACGCCAGCAGTCCAGATGCATTCAGCATCCAGTGTCTCCCTTTCCCCTCATTTCTTTTTTTTTTTTTTGTGGGTGCTGGGGGTTGACCTCAAGACCTCGTGCTTGCCAGGCAGGCACTTACGCCGCTGAGCTATCTCACCGGCCCCTCCCCGCATTTCTTTAACCAAAGCATAGCAAAAGTACTTTGGGGCAGGGATTTTCATTTAAAAATGAAGAGTGGATTGTGCAAAGATGCAGATTGTTTGTAATGAAGGCTTTTTGGTTATTAGCACTAGAGACCATGTGCTTGCTAATTTTCAGTCATTTTCTCTTCAGAAATGGTCCCCCAGATTCTAGCTTCCACATCACTGCCTTTTGAATGGAATCCTCTGTGACCTGTTGTGATTGTATTGCATTTTCCCTGTGTTTTTTTCAAAACGTTTTGACTTTGCCTTAACTTTGGTTGGTATGGTGGGAGGAGGGTGGGAGCAGGGAAGTGAGATCAGCAGTACTTTCAGAGTGGTATCAGAGAGTTTTAAACTGTCAAAAGTTGCCTAGCAAGTAGTAGCGAGCTAGTTCCTATTAATATTGCACACATTTAAGACAGAAAGTTCAGTAATAATGGTTGTATTGAAATCTTCACATGACAGCATTTGCTGCTGGGTGCCCCAACGCTCTCTGACCTCTTCCGGGCACTTCCAGAATAGTCCTAAGTCAAACTGATTGTAATTATTTTTAGATACTGAGATCAAAATGTTGTGTGTTTAAGGTCAGGTAGCTGAGGGCTTAGGCCAATTGAGAGGGAAGTCGCTGAAGACATCTTTGTTCATGTACCGTTTCCTAAGCCTCAGTGGCACGCAGAACAAGAAGAGTCTGTGGAGAAATCTCACCATGGAAATAGAGGTGTCTCTTTGATTCTTATGTTGTAATAGATGCCTAAATTATTTTAAATGTGTCCAATATATAATGACAAAAAGTTTTAAAATAGAGTAGTAATTGAGAAAGAAATTATGTGTGTCTCATTCACACTTGATTTTGTTGCCTGTTTTGTACTTTTTCCTAGATGTTTCAAAAAGCCTCAAAGAAAAAAGGACATATCCTCATTATTTGTGAACTCCATGTTTGCTAATTTGCTTGCTCACTAAAATTTATCTGTAACCCAACATAGCTCCAGCCCTGCCTCTTCTTAAGGTGGGCAGGTAGCAGAATTCCGGTAACTGAAATCGCACCGTGTCTCGTCATAGCTGGCAGATGGGTGGGAGGGAGTGCCTCCGGTCTCTTTGGAGAGGTCAGGGAGCCTCCTGAGATGTCAACAAAAATGTCTCTCAGCCATCAGAGAAGAGAAGTGATTCTGAATATAGTAGTTTGTGCTTTAATCTGTTCCAAAACAGGCCTGCTGCTGCCTGTGGTTCTCGGGGTAAGGGGCCATGAAAGTACAAGAATCCTCTAGAAAATGAAAGATGGAGGAAGCAGACATTTTTCCTGCAGACAGCACCAGCACTCAGAAGGAACTGGATCCTGGATGGGGTCTGGGCAGCAGGTTGTGGAGACTAAAGCCAGTGGAGCAGTGGAAGCCCAGGGAGAGGGCTCATGCCCCAGGCATGGGTGAGGCTCTGGAAGTACTTTCCCAGGCCTCAGAGGAGACTGAAGTCACTGCAAAAATGTGCTGCCTTGATGTGGCCTGTTTGAACTTGCAGATGACAAGGCAAGAGGAAATATATCTGTTTCACATAAGAGTGGACCCATCCTCACTTTCTCATAGCAGATCTTCCACTCCTTGTTTCCATGTTTGTCTGCCGTCTAACTGGGAGGTTCCCCTGACTATATATCAGAACTATTCAGGAAGCCTTTAGAAAATGCCCAGACCTACTCCAAAGACTCTGTTGTAACTGATCAATAGAGGATCCTAGGCTTCTCAGATGATTCATGTTTTTAGCCAGGATTAAAAAGTGCTACCCCCAAAACGTATTCCTGAGATTTTTTACTCTCCTTAATCCAGTGTGCTCCAAAGATAGGTCAGGCAGGAGCCCTGCTGCGGCTGACCTCTAGAAGGTGCCCTCTTTGATGTACAGGTGGGCTCCATGCCACTCCCTATTGGCTCGCCCCACTGTAAGGAGTTCACCTGAACATTCTGAGTCCTGGTGCTATCTCTTGTCTTTGCCCATCATAAGCATGGTGGTGAGGCTGACATTTCGGAAGAATGGAAGCTGTGTTACAGTGTGGCAGAGGAGAGGAGATGAAGAGGGTGGGCTAAGGGGACAGTAAAAGGTCATTGAAAAGGAGTAGGCACAAGGACTGCACAAGGCTCTGCTTTTCAACTGCCCCATCCTTCTCACAGCCACACACAGCCAAGTGCAAGTTCTGGGCCTTCATCATTTACTAGGTGTTCCGTCACAATAAAATTACTTTACCTTTTAAAAGTGGAATAACTCTGGGATTCAAAACGGGTCTGTCTGATTGAAAAATCCAAATGTTTTCCCAGCTTATATAGCATCTCCTAATTTATATCCTCAGTACATGCTTGATAATGAATACAGTAAGTAGTAACTTCCCAGATGGTGGCTGAGCTTGCTTTTAAATTCTTTTTTTTTTTTTTTTTTTTTTTTTTTGTACCAGCAATCGAACTCGGGGCCTCGCACTTGCCAGGCAGGCGCTGTGCCCCTGAGCTACAACCCCGGCCCTGCTTTTAAATTCTTATAGTCAAATAAGTTGGGACAATGTTACAAGAAGATTACTTAGGAAAAAAATTGCATGTCATTTATTATCAGCCCAGAACATTCAGAATTGTCATTTGTAAGAAATAAGCTCATTATTAATAGAAGATTACTTTTCTTGTCTTTATGTGACTATTTTCTGAAATTAAAAATAAACTTTTTTTCTTTATTGCAAAAGCAATGCATGTTTATCTAATGCAAATTGGAAAATAAAGATAAGCAAATATACAAAATTAAACATCTCCATACCCTTCCATCTAGGCATAACTGCTGTAAGTACCTCAGTGTATCTCTCTAGACTTTCTGTGCTTCTATATAGCATTTTAAAAACTGTAGCATACTTTCTTTCACTTTATAACACTGTTTAACAATATTCCACGTCAATACATTTGCCCTTACTACATCATTTTTTATGTTGACTTATTAAGGTGAATAATTTTGTTTGATTTTTAAACCACATTTGTTTACACAGAAGTCAAAAATCCACAGATAAGGAAACATCTGAAGAACCCAGGTGTAACTATGTGGAGAGGTTGAGTAATTCAAAACAAAGTGCAAAACAGAAACAATTACAACCAGCTTAACAGTTGTGTGTCTGTTTCCTATGGCCCTTCTACCCACAAGTCTACTGCTGACTTCAAAGAAAAGTCAGCACAGAGGAGGTCGGAGGATAAGGTGCAAAACGAGAATCAAACCCACGATAAGAGATTAAAGGAAGGTTGATCAAAGACCTATCATAAAAGTGCTAGCCAGAGATTTGCCTTGGCCCATGGCCCCAAAATATTCATCAGAACAGAGGTCTCTTTGAAGTGATTGAAGCACCATACTCAGATGAGCTCCCTGGTCCAAGGGAACTTACAGACTGCCAGGGGAAGGAGTTAGCAAGGTTGGCTCTTCCCGGCTCTGCTCAGCAAATGGCCTGCATACTGTTTCTTGGGTATGTTAGGCATATGCAAGGAGTTTAACTGTCCTAGGGATCAGGTGGGGAAACTGACATAAGAAGGGAAACCTAATTCTTTTTCTTTCTGGGGGTGTGGGATGTACAGTTGCCTTCAATGATTGCGACTTTGTACTCGGAGCACAGAACTATAACCGCCCCCCATCCTTTCATGCAGGGTGTGTTAAAGGGCGTGTGGTATTTCCACATAGGCAATAAGATGTGCTCATTACTCTCTTTGTTCATTCTTGTTCATTACTCGTTCATTGCTTTTCTGAGTAGGAGTTGACGGTCTGTGGTGTGATGCCATAAACTATCCCTTTCCCCAGAGAGGGGAAGAAAATAAAAGTGCTTCCCAAATGGTACCAGCCTTTACAGCATTCATTTTAAATTTTTCAAAGACAGTTGTATAAAGTTACTAAAGATGTGTTCTTAGAAGATCTTTGTTTAGCATACCTTTTTAGGCTCCAATTTTCTGGAGTTTTTTTTTGGTTTTCACTTTGGTTTTTTTACTTCACATGATAATCTATGTATTTAGGATCTTTATTTTTACTTTTCAAGGGACTTCTTTTTCTCTCAGTTTCCTATTCTTTACTTGAGGTGCTAGAGTTTTCCCCAAAGGGTCCTGATTAAGCTCTGTGAAAGAATTAAGCAATGCATTCCCTACCTTAAGGGAGCCACAAATCAGGAGAGAAAATAATAAATTTAAACCCAGAAAATGAATAGGATACAAGCTGACAGGGGACAGTCTTACATGAAGGAGGAGAATTTGAATTGGGTTTTTTAAATACCTGAAGTTTGCCTGTAATTGCGGTACTCTGGGAGGCTGAGGCAGGAGGATTGCAAATTGAAAACTAGCCTGGGAAAATTTGCAACTTGGTGATACCCTATCTCAAAATAAAAAATAAAAGGCTGGGGATGTAGCTCAGTGCTAAGGCCTTGAGTTCAATCCCCAGTACTGAAAAAAAAAAAATCCTTAAATTTCAGAAGATGAAAAAGAATAAAAAAAATATACTAGCAGTGGCTGGAGAAACACAGTCAAAGTTATAGGAGTGGAAAATATAAGGATTTCTGAGCAGAAAGTAGATACACTCATCAAACTGAGACAGATGGCATCATGTGAGAAAGCAGAGGATAGCTTTGTTAAATACATCAGGGTTAGAACACGCTATGGGGTCAGGATTTTGTTATGAAGGCAGAAGGAAGGTATTGAAACCCTGGAGTGGAACAACATGCTGAAATGCTTTGTGAAAGTTAATCTACCAGTAAAGTGCAGGGTGATGGGTGGGAAGAGGCTGGGGGTACAGTTTGAGACAGGAGTACAGATTTAACACCTGAGACAGAAGGAAGCAGTGGGAATGGGAGGACTCTGGTGACAACAAAACAAGAACTATCTGACCTGTGGAAGCAGGGGAGGGGGATGTGTAGGAGGAGGAACGAGAAGACTCAGTTGCACATAAACATAATTGCACCTTATTACCTAGGTGCTACATGATGGACATACAGAAAGATTAATGACACCAACAGAAGGGTTAGGCACACAGAGCAGGTGTCCACAATTGAAAACACAAGATAGACTCGTGTAAGCCTTAAAGACAGAGGCAATGAGCTTTGAGGAGTTCAGAAAAAGAAATAGTCCTTATAAGCTTAAGGGAAGAAATGGGCAGAAGCTGAACCTTTAATGATGGGTAGGCTTTGGAAAGCAGGGAGAGGAGGTCAAAGCTATGGTGTCAGGAGGACAGAAGCAAAGGCACAGGGCTAGGAAAGCACAAGAGTGTGTGTGAGATACGTGGAGTAGGTCTGCTGCTGGGAACAGAAAGCTTAAAGTGCAGAGAAGGAAAAAGGAAAGGTAGAGACATGTGACTGGTTTGCTAAAGGTTTTGAGGTCAAGTTAAAGAGTTTATAGTTTAACACGGGAAATGAGAATCTGCTGATGTTCTTGAACAAGGTTGTGGCCAGTGCAAAAGGTCTTTGGGAAGTGGAAGTTTAATCTGCCAAAGGGCAACAGAATATATAAAGGATAGGATAGTACCGTCAAGATGAGTAATTGGGAGACTTTTAATCAAAAGAGGATGAAGATACAAACTCCATTAACATTGATTATGGACAGGTAAGTTACAGGAAAGAGGTGAAGGAATTATCATTATGCCCAGGGAAAGAGAGAAATTCGGAGTTTTACTCAAAATTTAAAAACTGGGAGGCTGTGGTAACAATTTTGCTGTCAATTTTACACCAAAGCATAAAAGTTGAGAGAGGACTGGTTTGGAGGCAACTCTAGGCTTAGCATTAATATTAAGGAGACAGGGGCCGGTGAGATGGCTCAGCAGCATAAGCGCCTGCCTGGCAAGTGCGAGGTCCTGAGGTCGACTCCTGGTACCCACATTAAAAAAAAAAAAAAAAAAAAAAAAAAAAAAAAAATATATATATATATATATATATATATATATATATATATATATATATATAAAGGAGACAGAGCTTGAGGTACTCACAAGCAAATATGTCCAAAAGGAGGTTAGAAGTGAGGGCATGCAGCTCAGCTAGAGAAGAGATTGAACATACCAAGTTGAAATAACCCCACACAGCTCAGCAAGTGTTTGAAGTTTTTAATTAATTAATTGATTTAGAAAGTAAAGTGCTTTCAAAAGCTTATTTGACAATTTATACTCTCTTGATATGGAAGAACTCTCAATTACTCTTTTGTTTCTGTTGGAAAACATTTCAACTTCTTATGAGAAAGACAGTGAGGAGGACTGTAGCAGGGTTTCCTCTGTTTTAAGTGTAGACTTGCGGGTATCAGGCCATATTCTGGTCCTCAACAGGCATAATTCATATATTCCACATCTTTCTCAATGCAGCACCTATCAAAGTCAGTGTCTTGCACCTTATGCATTAAGCAGTGTTGGTTAATTTGCATTTTTATTATAGTTTCAAAAATAAAAGACCGGACATAAGAAAAACTAATAAGCTTACAGTCAATTTAATAATGATGGACTCTACATAAACAAATGCAAATCAGATATAAATTTGAATTGCAAAAATTTTCATTAGCATGATCCAAGGAGTAATAATGGACTTCAGATCCTTACTAGAATTATAAAAATCCATTAACAATCCTTTATCCTTTAGAGTCTCAGAAATATTTCAAAAATCACCCTGAAAAGTAAAGTTGACAACTAAAAGTTATCAGAGTGACAAGTGTCATTATGTTAATCCCAGGCCCAGGATGACCAAAGCACAGTAGAAGTGTATTCTTGTCTCTTCTGAAGTAGCCAATAGCAAGAAACTCTGTTATTGGGTGGGGGGGTGTCCTGGAGACTTATTTGGGTAAGGAGGGGCTGGGAGACTCAGGATGAGAGGACAAAGACCATTCTAGAGTAAAATGAGCCAACTATAGTAAAGGAGAAAAGGACTAAATACAGATAATAATCATCATGCTACGAGAACTGACAATTATATAGGTAAGAAAAAGGAGCATCAGTACAGTTGACATGATCATAAAAGGAAGCAATGTGTCCCTCTTTTCCCTTTCTAAACTATTTAAGAAATACACCCTTCACTTTGTCTGATCCTTTCTTTGTTCTTACAGCCGCTCGACTGATCCAGAACATGGATGCAACTGCTGAGCCTTGTGCAGACTTTTTCAAATATGCCTGTGGAGGCTGGTTGAAACGCAATGTCATTCCTGAGACCAGTTCCCGTTACAGTAACTTTGACATTTTAAGAGATGAGCTAGAAGTAATTTTGAAAGGTTAGTGGTGATTGTGTCAAAGATTTCTCTCTTTATCTATCCATTTTTTAAGATGCAACTGTTAACCATTGCAGGGAGCATTGCAAAAGATTAGAATTGATCATTTCTACAGGATTGGCGGACCACCACTGAGTCACTGAGAATGGTAAACACTGAAATGGGTGTGTTGGCATCTCAGCAGTTCTGTTTTCATTTGTAGGAACACGCAAGATAAAATCTTTCATCCCCAGTGATGGTATCTTTATGCCATTATACAGAAGAAAAACATTAAATGATTTCTACTAAGAACTATACCCCCAGGTTTCCTAAAGTTACTGTCACACATTACTGTGCTTTGTCTTCCCTGGGAAATTGAGAGTGCTCTAGTCCCTACTGTCTCCGTCCTCTGTTCTCCCCTCTTCTAGAAGTTACTTTGTAAAAAAAAAAAAAAAAAAAAAAAAAAAAATATATATATATATATATATATATATATTTGCTACTTTTTAATATCCAGTCAAGCAGAACAATTCATTTAATTCACTTGAATTATGAACAGCAGAACACACAAATTTCATTATTTTCCCACCATCGAAAACACTATCCATATTAAATCCCAAATTCCTCTGAATTATTGTTTACTTTCTTTTCAATCTGAATTTCAAAAGAAAACTAACAGCTATGGCAGAGCAGTACGTATCACTCTACACATACACACACACACACACACACAAAGATAACATAGGCAAAAAGACTTTGATCTAACTTGCCTAATGAAACTAACGACTTTGGTGCTAAGAACGTTGATCTGTCTGGTGAGGAGTTTGGTCTTTCTGATGGAGTTTTACAGTAAGGAGGGACTATAGTAAAAGCAAGGTTTTTACTGAACCTAGTTAGAAAATGTGAATTTCAGCTACAAATGAACAATTATATTGATGCATTTTACAAAATCCCTTATTTCAGATGTCCTTGAGGAACCCAAAACTGAAGATATTGTAGCAGTGCAAAAAGCAAAAACACTGTACAGGTCTTGTATAAATGAATGTAAGTACTCTTCACTCTGATTGCATTAGGAATGTACGTATATTGGAACCAAAATTTGCATAGACTTTATATTGAATGCTTTTTAATTGTTTTCAAAGCTGTTATTGATAGTAGACGTGGACAACCTCTACTCAAACTGTTGCCAGATATATATTGGTGGCCAGTGGCCACAGAAAACTGGGAACAAACATATGGTAAGGCAATTTTCCCTTTTTAAGCAAATAATTTCCATGTGAAATCTATTATAGTATCATTAATGAACCAAAGCTTCTAAAGATATCTTTCACCTTTCTTTGCTTTAGGTGTTTCTTGGACAGCTGAAAAATCTATGGCGCAACTGAGTTCTAAATATGGGAAAAAAGTTCTTATTAATTTTTTTGTTGGTACTGATGACAAGAACTCTACCTACCATATAATTCATGTAAGTTTGTGTCAGACAGCCAGAGTTCTCTTAAATTGTAGTAAAATGTCCATGTACATTGTTATTTAGAAATAATGCTTATTTTCATTTTAAGTGTAAAGGCAAAGGGGTAATAACTTCATGCTCTATCTCTCTGATACCCAGGGTCTCAATTTTGAAAGTATTTTCTTGATGCTGTATTTTAGACATTTGCCTCTTGCTTCTACTATCTCTGTTTTAGATATCTCATCTTGCGTTAAAGAAATGATAAGAGAGGCTCGCATTCCCTTCTACTGAGAAAAAGTCCCTGGTATCTTTGTATGTTTTGTGAAGGGAATCATGCTTCTGTTTATGTAATTAATGGGGGTCTGTAAGCTAAAAATCTCTTATTGGTTAAAAAAAAGAATAAAAAGGGGAATTTTGGACACAGTTTTGGTTCTCACTAAAGAATATCTGTACATTCTCCTTAGTTAAGGTAAAAAAAAAGATGCCATCCTTTTTAAGTAGCTTTATTTAGATTGCTTAAAATTTAAACCATTTATTTCGGGATCATCTAAGATGAGATTAATGAATGTGTTAGGAATCAACTAAATATTCTGTAGTGTTTTTATGTAGTCTTCTGTAAAAGAAACTGCACTAAAAGTTACAGGTCATCGAATCATATTTATGTCACTATTGAATGGATCTTTATGGTCATTTTTAAGTAAAATCCTGAAAGGAGCTGAACCCAGCTCTCTCCTGCAATGGAATCCTCTTCTGTGTTCCAAACACTTTCCTTGTGTTCTCAAACGCCAGCATCCTGCATGGTCACCTCGAGGGTCAGGAAGTTGTGGAAGGAGCAGAGCCCTTGATGTGGAGGTGCCTTTTGGCTCTTTCCACAGTGTTCCTTGGGTCATTTCCTGTGTATTGGTCTGGGCTCCCCAGAACTGCTGGGATCCTCACTTTAACTCACGAAAGCTCTGGCTTGCCCTTGCCCTCAATTTGCCATGCCGTGCGCAGGAAGCAGTCTCACAAGGGCGAGTGTGCTCAGCTTGCTGCTCCGTAGGTGCTTCCGGTGGAGCAGACACACTGGAGCAGCACTGAGTCTCCGCTGTGAGCTGCTGTTTGCACTTGCTGAAGTCCTTCCAGGCAGAGTGACTCTGAAGAAAGCTGAAGAGACATATTCTCCATTCTTTTGTAGTAGGGGATCTCAGTAAACTTTCTAGTAGTAATATTTAAACTAGCTAAAAGCCTTAAAGTTACCATAGAAGTTTTCTATAGCATCCCCAGAACTCATCTGAATAAACTTGAAGGATCTGACCTACTCCAACCAATAATAATGAGTCCCAACAAAGGGTGGGAGTAAATCATAATATCCCGCAGGGGCATACTGGAATGTCCTGAAGCTGGCAAGTCCTGTAAATGTGCAATTTAGAAACCCCCTAATACTAGATTCTAACGTGCTTTTGTTCACCTGCATCTTCTGCTCTGCAATAAAAATCCTTCCTAATATATATTATGTTAAATTTCCTCCAATTTCCCTCAATATGTACAGCACAATTCCTCCAGATTATTTAAATGCTCCCGAGTTTAACATTTATAAGTAGTGTGGAAAAACCATTTCCTAATTATGTACTTAGTTTCTGATTGTTATCCTCGTAAATATCAAGAAGACGGGGCTTTTGCGCATTCACAGACAGGAATGCTTCTATTCTGTCCAACTGTTTTATATCTGCTGAATGGTTTATTTTCTTTGATTTTTTGTTTTTATAGTTTGACCAGCCTCGACTTGGCCTCCCTTCCAGAGACTACTATGAATGCACTGGAATATATACAGAGGTAATGAAGGAAGAGGGAAAGAGAAATAACCGAAAACCAGCTGTACGACTATGTGGTGTAAACCTATAAATGATCAAAAAGACTAGAGCCAATTTTTAAAAACCTTCTTATGTTCTTTTCTCAGGACAATTCAAATCACCCATAATAATGAACTACCATTAGTAGAATGAACATTCTTCAGAGAGTAGTAGTAAAGAAATAAGGAAACTTGAAATTCTTTATTTGTGTCCTGATTCTTAGTGTTTAAATCACATGACCTATTTTGAAACGTCAACTTTAAGTGTTTTAATTCACCTGCAAACTGAATCATTTAAAAATAATCTGATTGATCATAATATAGAGTGGTAGCAGTGAGGATCAGGGATTGACAGGCCCAGTGAGAAACACCCTTCCAGAGCTTTTTGATTTCACTTTCAGAGGACTCTGCAGACAGGGACATTCACCTTCTCCTTCTCATATCGGTCAGTGAGCCCGTGGATGTCATGCCCCACAAAACTGTATTTTATAGTGCTCGCAATCGTGCCACCCTCAGGCTGATGCTGATATGCTCATGATAACTGGTGGATAAAACTATAATGTTGTGTATTATTAGATACTGGGGAGGGTGTTGGCTCCACAGATGCTTTCCTCATAATTATTTTATAGTTCAGAAGTAAGTTAAGTTTACCTTTGACGATCTTAATGGGTCACAGTGTGATGGTATGACTGAAATTACTTATTAAAGCTATTAGCTAAATATGTTTTGCTAGCATTTATTTTGTCTAATTATTAAATTCAGATAATGTGCAATAAGGTGTCTTTTTTGAATGGCTATACAACATTGAAATGAAGTAACTAAATCAGTATATTTTCAAAATTAATATCACAGGTAATCAAACAGGTGTGGGATATTCAAGTTATCTAGTTACTGTGTGGGTTGGAGCTATTGGCTTTAAAAGATGTCCAGCTGTTTCCTGTTTCAGATTTGAAACTGATTGAGAAAATTTGGCTTATTATACTGTACTATCTTTATCATCAATTAGGATGCTTTCATATTTAGTGTTGTGCTCTTAGATATGAATTTTTTTCCAACTTTTACTCAATATCTTTCACAGTTTTATGTTTCTTATATCAAGGTATAGCTGGCAGTCAATTTTTAATTTTGTCAAATGCTTATTCTACATCTATTGAGATCATCAAATGGGTTTCTGTCCTTCATTGTATAATATGGTGTGCCTCTTTTATTGATTTATGTATGTTGAATCATCCTTGCAGCCCTGGGATAAATACCACTTGATTATGATTGTGGTCTTTTTTTTTTTTTTTTTTTTTTTTTGTGGGTACCGGGGGTTGAACTCAGGACCTTGCGCGCCAGTAGGCGCCCGTGCCGCTGAGCGATATCACCGGCCCTTTTTTCGTATGTGGGTACTGGGAGTCGAACTCAAGACCTCACGCTTGCCAGGCAGGCGCTTATGCCACTGAGCTATCTCACCAGCCCGATTGTGGTCTTTTTAATGTGCTGTTGAATGTGCTTTGCTAGTATGTTGTTGAGAATTTTGTGTCTGTATTCATCAAGGATGTTAGCCTACAGTTTTCTTTTCTCGTAGTGTCATTATCTGGCTTTGGTGTTAGGACTGGTCTCATAAAATAAGTTTGGAAATATCTCCTCTTATTCAATTTTTTGGAAGAATTTGAGAAAGACTACTAATAATTCTTCTTTACATGTTCAGTAGAATTTAGCAGTGAAACTACCAAAACTAAGATATTTCACCTTATTTTTCTTGAGTGCCCTGAAATTTCAGATAGATCTTCTAATAGTACAGATGTGAAAATTTATTTTTTAATCAGATGGATAATGTAATATTGGCCATTTTCTCACTGGAATTGGAGGGAAGTTATAGAATCCGGAGAACAACTACGAGAGGAAAACAGACTAATTCACTCATTGCTCCTTTGGCCACTTTGTGAAGAGAATGCTCAAATACTAGACTGGAGCTAAAGTACAACATAAGACAATAACTATTCAAGAAGAGAATACTAGGGCCGGTGAGATAGCTCAGCGGCGTAAGCGCCTGCCTTGCAAGCGCGAGGGCCCGAGTTCGACTCCTGGATCCCACATACGAAAAAGGGGCCAGTGATATCGCTCAGTGGCACGGGTGCCTGTTGGCGCACGAGGTCCTGAGGTCGACCCCCCGGTACCCACAAAAAAAAAAAAAAAAAAAAAGAAGAGAATACTAGAAATTTTGATCCATGTTTATATCTTTATGAATAATCTTTTACTCTCTTGTCCAGCTTGAGTTCATTGGACCTTATAATGCCTAGCATTCTAATGCATATACCATCAGCCCCCAGTTGGTTCAATCTCCAAAAGTCTAAAAGAGCATGTTTTGTTGGTATTTAGTGATCTCAGTAGCTTGAACAGCCCTGTAGGAGTACATTGATCATAATAAGAGGTATATCCAATTACAAAAATCACTGTGATTGTTCACTGCATTTTCTGTTTAGGATTAAGGATACATATTGAGTCCAAACAAATTATAGAATCTACAGATGAACTGCCATAGTCAACATAGAAAGGACAAATGATACCAAATGGGCTCTTCACCTCACAAAAGGACGTGTGGATCACCATGTCTACTCTTTTTTTTTTTTTTTTTGTGGGTACCGGGGGGTCGACCTCAGGACCTCGTGCGCCAACAGGCACCCGTGCCGCTGAGCGATATCACCAGCCCCTTTTCCGTATGTGGGATCCGGGAGTCGAACTCGGGCCCTCGCGCTTGCAAGGCAGGCGCTTATGCCACTGAGCCATCTCACCGGCCCACCATGTCTACTCTTAATGACAAGCTTAGTAAAATAAGTTCATCAAGAAATCTCTTGTACCAAATCTCTCATTAAAGACAGAGCTGTAAAGTATTCTGATTACCTGAAAGATAATTTAATGACACATTATTTTCCAAAAGATAAAAGTATTGAGATTCAAAACAAAGGTATGCATTTCTATGCTAGGAAAACAATATGAAAGATACACATTGCCCCTAAAAGATAACCATTGCCATTCTTGGAATTGTAAAATGCAGCCAACCAACCATCACACATAAGAAAGTTCTTATGAGAGGAGTGATGACCCTGATTTTTTAAAAATATCACTCATCTTCAGAAGAGCTTCTGAACCCTGTATTGGCAGTGAATTGGAACTGATCTCAAAGCTTTGATTTCTCTACCTTCTAAGCTCATCAAGGCTAATTGTTACTTTGTCCTCCTGTCTAAGGAAATCTGTAGATTATCAATCCAAAATATTTGAGCATGATTATAGATATAGGTAGATTACAGATGTATTTATGCTCTGTGCAGATGTCTGTCTGTAAAGGCAGAATAGGATAGGGCAGTTTCAAAATTCAGGGACTACTTTGTATGTGCCAGTGACAGGCCTTCATACAGTCACAGCCACACTTATATACACACTTCAAAAAAAACCTGACTTTTTTTACTTGTTTGTTTATACACCAACAAAATATGTACTTGAACAGAGCATTTCATGGCTAAAACAAAAGGGAGAAAACCATGGGGTTAGAAGTTGGGAGTCTGAGGAGGAAACATAGGAGTTGGAGATTAGAATCTATGAGATATAATACTGCAGTGTATGGCACAGGAGAAGGCCCAAATTATATGGATTAACTGAGAGCTCTTCCAAAATCTGTGGGTTCACAAAACAGGAAGATGCTTTAGGAATATACCTAGAAAAGAGTACAAGCTGAGATTGGCAGTCCTTTAGATGAGTGACTGCAAACTGGAACTGAGATTAGACCTTAGATGTGATTTTATTTTTCTACTCATCCAAAATACAAACTGAAAGAAACAGCTCAGGCCTGGAGTTGAGAAGTGATGATGAAATGGGAAATGAGTGAAAAACACTTAATATACTTGAAATTTAAGTTTATTCTTTGCTATTCATTGAGATTCTACCATGTGACAGAGTTTTCTAGGGATTAATGTTTCCAAAGAAACAAGATCCTTGCTCTGATGGCATTCATGTTCTAATGGGAGGAGATAGACAAGGAAGAAACAAGTAAATAATTTAAGGTAGTAGGATAAATTGAGATAGTGTTATAAATTAAATAAAATGATTGTATGATAACTAACGACTGGGCGTAGGAATGGGTGGGTATCTGGCTGCTCTTTGTAGAATGCATTACAATGGAAGCAGAGAGATCAGAGGAGGCCATGTGGTAATTTAGGTGAAAAGTGATGGTGGACTCAGATGGCAGCAAGTGAGATATAGAAACACGAAAAGACCTAAGGTAGCTTTGGTAGGTGTCTCTCTCATTAGAGGGAAATTGTATACTTTAAACACTGAGCCAGCATGTCCACAGATGCAAAGACTGAGCCTCACTGTTTAAAACAGCTGTGACTTGATAAGACATAACCCACAAGAGAAACTGGTCACCTCGTTTTCTCCTTTCTGGCTACCAAGTGATCAATAACCCAGAAGGTTTTACCCCGCCCCGGTATCTATATTTAACAAAACATACAGGACCACTTTAACTTGGGACCTAGAGAACATGACAAGAAAATCTGGGGCGATTGACCAAACCCAGTTTGTGAAAAGGTCTATATGCAGCTTCTAAAATCTGTGGGTTCATAAAACATAAATATGTTCTGGTGATATACCTAGGAAAGAGTGTATGCAATAAACCTTAAAAGCTCTTGTATGACTCTCCAGGGTCTATCTATTTTGAAAGCTTCAAATAGTCTTCATGCTTGTAGAAGATTCTTTAGAGTCTTATATTTCTCCTGGCCTATAGTCATGCTTGGGTTCAGGCTGTGTCTCATTTACAGCCCCCAGGAATGCTGTGAGACTGTGTATTTTTGCAGCCCTTCTGTGTGGAGCAAGTCATTCTGTGCTGGCAGCTGCATGTTGTTTAACATGCTGCTTAAACTAGGAAAGGTTCTCAAACCTTTTCGATAGGAAATATATTTCCTGCTTGGTGTCCCTGTGTGCTCCCCCAGAAAACTTCCTCTGTAATACTTAAATATCCTCCAGTGTCAGTGGCTAAAAATAGCACAGTTCTGTGACTTCTCAGTTACTTTCCTGCTGTGCATTATGTAGGTTTTCTTTTCAGGAAGAGGAAGACAGAAAAATGGTAAAAGCTGGGTGTCTAGTAATGAAATCCCTGATCCATACGTAGCTGGCCCACTAAGGTACTCAGATATCATCAGTCTGACGGGAAAGCTTTCACTTTTTCTCTGGGTCTTGCTGTCATTCATTAATGATGACTAGTGATACTAAAGTGTGAAGGGAAATAGTCAAATGGCATTGCTCTCTTCTTCTTTGATAACTCTAACAAACATCAGCTTTTGTCTAGGTAGGAGGATTCCCACTTCTAAAGAGCTGATTTATGAATATCAGTGCCCGGTCCTGCAAAATGAAGATAGTTCTAGTGAGAGTAACGACCCATGGTGTTGGTAATCATAAATATTATCTCATTAATAGTATGTGATTTAAAATACCATAACTTTGCTACGGTATGGATTTTACTCAAATATTTAAAACAATCATCCCTTTGAAACTGCTTTATAAGTGGTAGGACTTACTTTTTTAAAAAAGAAAGGGCTACATAGATGTTTTGGGGGTTGTTGGTTCTTTCACACACAAAGGATCACTGATTTACTCTGCCATCAAAGAAGCTGACTGATGACTGTCAAAACGACGGCTGAATCTGGCCCCTGTGCTAACGAGTGAATACTCTCGCAGTCACAAGAAATAAAAATTAAATTTCAGTTTAAAAGTATCCTGCCAATGTACTATTTAAGTGTTAAAATATGTGTCACTTACTTTCGCCCCAGATAGTGACAATTAGACTCATTTGGCATTTCACATATCTGAAAGTATCTTAAGAAAGAAAATTAAAACCCTAAGGTAGAATCCAATCGTGTCTTGTAAAATGGATTTAGCTGCAACAGTAAACTTGGATTTTGACAACCATCTGATACATTTGGAAGCTGCAGGATATTAAGCCATGTGTTTTAATCAGTCACAATGGGGTGGTTACCAGGCTGGAACACATTAAAGGAAGTAGTATATTCCATGCAACTATATTGAATATTCAGGCACATCAGAAACTAATGCTATTGCCTGCTACCAGTTTCCCAAGAAATGTTACCAGTTTTAGTTTTCCAGTGTTACCAGTTTAGCAGGACCAGGCTAGAAGCATCATCCAAAGTTCTTGGGCTTGCCTTACGCCACAGTTCTACAGTTTTAAATGCAGCTGTAAGGATAAAGACATTGAAGACATTGAAGTAGAACCAGTCTGCAGAGTCAACAAAGTACCACAGGAGGATTCTCATTACTGCTTTCTCGCCTCATTAAGAATAAAGCATCTTATGTAGTAAGGAAAAACCTCAGTAGGATGATATTGGAAAATTCAAATGAAATCCTTCATAGTCAGTAGTAATTCCCTGCTGAAGGAAGATAGATTTATATCTTTTGAAATATGGTTAATTCAAAAAGCTGCATATTAATACTTTGGAATAGTTGATCTCAGGAGGTATGAACTCAGATGTACTTATTTACTTCAAAGTAAAACAAGAATTCTGATTACCTTTTAATAGGAAAAAACGTAGTTGGTGAGAATATAAATGAAATTATCTTTTTATTCCAGTTACCTTAGTGATTAGATTTTTAATACACACTCACAGCCAAAAATAGCTCATCCTACTGAGTAGCAGATCCATGGCTAGAGATGTAGCAAGTCCTGGCATTGCAGGTGTTCATGAAAAGAGAGAGCGCCTCTCTTCAGGGAACTGTCTGATAGCATTTAATAAAGGTCACCAAATGGCAATGTGTAAACCTCTACACTTTCAAATTGGCAGTTGAAACATTTTGCTTAGGTTCTTGCTTGATAACATATTTCATTTCCCTATCAATTTAGGTTTGGTAACGAGGCACTATAAATTCAGATGTGTCTTTGCACTCACGATGAATACAAGGCTGCCCCTTATGCTTAGGGATATAAAATACCCTGGTACCAATCTCAAAAACACATATCTCCAAGTTACAAGGCCTATTTTTCATGATCATAGTTGCTTGTTTTACCAGTAGTAAAGCTGATACCAGGACCTTAAATTTTGGGTAAATTTATATGAGATTATTATTTTAATAGATGATGGATAATAATGGCTAATAAGTAGCAATGGTTGAGACTTAACAAAAGTGGGATGAGATTTGCTGGTTTAATGTCACTGAACTTAAGTAAGACAGTTATATATTCTGTAAAAGGTTGGTAATATAACTAGTTTATAGTTTACTTTTATACACTAACATGTATATGAAGATAAACTATAAAGAAATTGAGTTCTCAGAAGAAATCTGAAATCTAAACCTATCACGTAGTACAATTGGACAGTAATGGGAGCATCAGGGAATTAACTAAAACCCACAGGCATGTGCTGCAGCATTTCCAAGAGCAATCTCACAAAAAAATTACTGCTTGACCTGAGGAGACAGATACGAAGATACTCTCATCATGTTATATGATTTGTGGCTATCTCTTCATAACTAGTTGAAAAAATAATTATGGATGAGCACAAAGAGCCTAGAAAAACAGATTCAGTGCAGGAATATATTATTATTTAAGGAAAATATTATAATTACTTATCAAGTGTTTTGTAACTGTATTCTTATAAAGGAAAACAACTTGATTGCAAATTGAAAATGGCATAATCTCCATAACCAAATGGTTGTAAATTACTTAGTACTTTGAAAATGCTACTTTGCTGCTCTGCTTTATGCTCTAATTAAAATATACATTGACCTTCTGAGAACCTCTGCAGGTCATTTCTTTTAGTATTTAGGAAAAGATTTCTATTTGACTATGCTTTCTCTGCCACCAAAAATTAATATAGAATTGAGAAAAACATTTTATCTTAAAGTACCACCATGAATATTTAGGTTAACCAACAATTTATTTTTTATTTCTTGCAGGCTTGTGAAGCATACGTGGATTTTATGATTTCTGTGGCCAAATTGATTCGTCAGGAAGAAGGATTGCCTATTGATGAAAACCTACTTTCTTTGGAAATGAAGAAAGTTATGGAATTGGAAAAAGAAATTGCCAATGTAAAACACATTTTTCTGATATACTGAATAATGTCAACTGCTTTTTTTTTCTTTACCTCTCTATTATATTTTAAGGGTAAAAGTGTAACTCTAACCAACGGATAAAAAAAGTATAACATGGTAATTGATCATTGACTTCAAGAGAATCTTTGAAACTGTAGAATTTTATAGTAAATCACATTCCTGACATCCAAGAGACACACTAAATTTGACAAATACTGAACTGAATATACTTAATTGCCTACTATAAGTGGATTACATCAAACTCTTAACCATTTAAGTCTAACTGTTGTTAGATATCCTTGAGACTCATGACAGCTGTTTTAGTTTTACTAATAAGTTTATTTTAAAATTTTAAGTGATCACGAAGATTATGTCTATCCCTGTGCTAAGAAGTATTAGCCCCTGAATGTGTTCATAGGGCAGTGTGATACCACTGAGCTCTGACTGTCAACTGGTGAGCTCAGAGAGATTCAGATGGGAAGAACTTAGCAAGAAACCCAACAATATGTTTCTGCATCTCTGCTGATTCCACACAAACCCTTGGAATCTGCATTGGCACTTTCTTTTCTCATGGTTCTTTGATAAAAGCCTGCAGTCCCAAGCAAGCAAATTCTAAGTGACAGCCAGCTTACTGATAGAACTCATGCACGGTTCAGTCTAGAACCCACAGAGTTCTCTGAAATTGCAAACACTAACAGTCACCCCTAGATGCTCATCTGCTCACCACTACCATCTAGCCTCATCAGAGTCTTGAAGAGTGAAGATCTTGGAGGGCAATTCAAGTTTCCTTGAGGCCACAGGGAGCCAAAAATCCCTAATCACAGCCAGACTGCTTTGAGCTGCAGCTGGGTGAATAGCAGTTTGATGGTTTACATATAGTTCTGTGTTGGGAAGAGAATTGCTAAAGGAGAACAGATTCCTGCTTAGATTTCACCACTCCTATTTTCCTAGGCTGTGTCTCCCTTTGACCAGCCTTGGATCTGTTTCATTTTACCTCTGAATTATCTGTGACTGTATTTTCTCCCCTATCTTAGACTCTGGGATTGGCATGGGGTTTCAGTTATCCAGGCACCATCTGTGTATCTCTAACAGGGTCCAGCATTGTTTTATATGCAAGAAATGTTCCGTAGTAGTTGTTTTGTTTTAGTAAGTGAACAGATACAGTACCTAAAGGGGATATTAAACATTGTCATTAAATAATAATCCCCATCTTTAAACCTTCACCTTTTGTCCCTTCTCACTTAAATTTGCTTTTACCCATTTCAACCACTAGATATGGACTTGCTATTTTCTTTTCTTTTTAGATTCAGTGTAAAGCATAAAATTGGATATTATTGAGTACAGAACATGAAACTAGTTAGGCAGAATGCAAGGACAGTCACTAAAGTAGAAAGCATTACTATTCTTTTCAGCTAACCTGCAACCTGATTGTGCTATATACTAGGAATTTTCTGTGTTATTTGCCGTATATTATTGTGGAAACTATTCACCTGAATTTTAAACAGGGCATTAAATGATAAGATGGGTTTTGGAAACAGAGTATTTGAGAGATGAGACAGAGGTGACTATACCCAAAAAGATTACAATATGAAATAGTTACAGACACAACTGAGCTGCCCATCCACCACAGCCCACAACATTGCTTATGTGGCTTGGCAGATAAGAAAATATGAAAAGATTGTGTGTGCATGTGTGTGTGTGATACTAGTCATTGAACCTAGGGCTTTTGTACTGAGCTATATTACCAGACGTTTTTAGTTTTTATTTTGAGACAGGGTCTCGCTAAGTTCCTAAGTTACACAGGCTGGGCTCAAACTCACAATTCTCCTGCCTTAGCTTCTCAGAGTGCTGGGTTTAGAGACCTGTGTCATCATGCCCAATTTGAAAAGTTTTTTTTGTGTGTGTGTGGGTACCAGGGGTCAACCTCAGGACCTCACGTGCCAGCAGGTGCCCGTGCCGCTGAGCGATATCACCGACCCTTTTTTCATATGTGGGTTCCGGGAGTCGAACTCGGGCCCTCGCGCTTGCCAGGCAGGCGCTTACGCCACTGAGCCATCTCACCAGCCCACGAAAAGATGTTTGAAGAATTTTAAATTTGTCATGAAGCCAAATCTCCATAACTGTTTCTGAATATACATGGAATGGTACACAGTGAACATTTAAATTTTTTAAAATTATTCTTCAAAATACTCTCCCTCACTTCAAACACATTATGCCATCATTCTTGTCACTTTCTGAAGAGGTTGTATAAGTCCTTTTGTGAGTGACTTTACAAGGTGTGAGCAAAAATGTAGTAAATGCTGCTGCCCAGTACCATCTAACAGAAAGACAAGCTCTTAAAACATTACAGTGTGTCCTCACCCACCTTATTCACCAGATCTGGCACGATGGAACTCCTGGATCTTCCTCAATGTCAAAATGACAATGAAAGGTAAACTTTTTAAATAGATTCAGAGCATCAAGGCCACCATGAAAGTGCAGCTAAAGACTCAAAAGAGGAATTCCAGGACTCCTTCAAAAGTGACAAAAATGATGAGATAAGTGTGCTCAAATCCATGGGGAGTTATCCAGGGCAATGTGTACTTTAGTGTAATAATTTTTAATAAACTTTCACATTTTTTATTATACTGCATACATAAAATCTCTTAAATTTCACTTCTTTTGATATGCCCAAATAAATTACAAAACAAATACAAAATAGAACTTAAGTCAAATTGTGTTGTACCTATCATATATTTCTTTTTAACTCACATAAACCTATATTTTTTGTAGTTTAAAATTAAGGATCAAAAATTATATCCATAGGCTACAACTAAATCTGAAGATCGAAACGACCCAATGCTTCTTTATAACAAAATGACTTTGGCTCAGCTCCAAAATAATTTTTCACTGGAGATCAATGGAAAGGTAAGTAGCAAGTTTTATGTAACTTATTACTCTGCCATTTCCTAAATCTATAACATTAAAATACTGTTTTTAAAAGTCATTATTTATTTGTTGAAATAAATTGAATTCTAAAATAAATTTAGATGACATCAGACATTTGACTTCGTGACAATATGATGGGGGGTATTTAAAAATATGTATATTTAGTTAGAATGAATGGTAAAATTATTTTCAAGGCAGATGTAAAATAACATCAGAAATACTACAGAAAAGGCTTTGGAAAAAATGAAAAAATTTCTGAGCCCATTATAAAGTCATTTGACTTGGGCTGTCAAATAATAAAACACTAATTTCTTTTTAACTCCTAAAACAGGATAATATATTCATAGAACTTTCCATATTCTCATCAAGGATATCTGCAGTGTTCAGAAAATAACAGAAAAATAGAATTCAAAAATAAGAAACTGTCTCATACATTCTATTTATAGACTTCTTTTTGATTATCTAGTAATCTCTTTTTTTGGTCTCCGAATTTATTCTTGTACGTTAGTTAATGCACAAAATAGGGAAGAGAAGAAATATTCATAGAAAATGTATGAACTATCAAAGTCAGTGATAGAATTTTCCTTGGTACTAATTCTAGGAAACAAGGACTTTTTAAAAAGGTGTAACCTATTGAATTAGAATTCTCTTACTTAGAACTTTTTAATATACTATGTGTTCAATAAATATGCTTTGAAAGACTGGTCCAAACCACCAGAAGAAGTCTAGGATATAGCACTGAACCTCCTACTTAATAAATGATCTTGGTGGGCCAGAGAGATAACTCAGCAGCATAAGCGCCTGCCTGGCAAGCACAAGGTCCTGAGTTCAACCCCTGGTACCCACAAAAAATAAATAAATAAATAAATAAATAAATAAATAAATAAATAATCTTTGTGTGTATCTAGACAGATAAAAGTCTAAGATATTGATAATTGGAAACAGTCTTAAGTCTCATTTAAGGAGTAGTAGACAAGAATCCATCTTTTCGTAACTGTAAATTTAGCTTCTGAAGTACAAAAACTGGATGCTTATAGACCAATAGTAATTATTTAAACTGTGTTCTTGTGTTTGCTTCATAACACTATTCCTCTGCTATAACTCTATGCTTGTATTTGTGGAAGGAGTGCCACTGAGGTGTATTGCTGTGCTTGAATTGTTTATTAACACCTACTTATTAAAGTTGAACACCTGATACACGTTTTCATTTTTGCATAAACAAAAGAAGCTTTATTTTTAAAGCTGTTTCTTTTTCTTCTTTTTTAAAATATTGTTTAGAATAAGAAGACATTGAGCCTACTTTCTAATTTGCATGTTCTCAAAGCTTAGAAGCTTTGTTTTTGCTCTTAGATTGTTGGTATAATTCTGCTATCTAAATAACATGTTGCAGAACTAATTTTTATTCAAAAGCTGATTGAAAAATGAGGAAAAAAATCCCAAATAAAAAACTGAATATTGGGATAATTATTTAGCGATGCAGCTGACATCCTTTAATGTCTGACCTCATCATAGTGAAATCATGGAACCAAGAAAAGAAATCCATAATTACTTAATGTTTTATGCCTGTTTTTTTCCCAGCCATTCAGCTGGTCAAATTTCACAAATGAAATCATGTCAACCGTGAATATTAATATTCCAAATGAGGAAGAGGTGGTTGTGTATGCTCCAGAATATTTAATCAAACTTAAGCCCATTCTTACCAAATATTCTGCCAGGTAGGTATGTCAGAGTGCCCACGTCCTCAAAGTTTACATTTCATTTTGCTCTTTAGAAGCTTTGCAGCCTCATCTTTTCTGTTGCTGGGTGGTGGGTTTTTTTATACAGAGATCTTCAAAATTTAATGTCCTGGAGGTTCATAATGGATCTTGTAAGCAGCCTCAGCCGAACCTACAAGGAGTCCAGAAATGCTTTCCGCAAGGTGAAGAAAAAATCTCTCTTTTCTTAAGACTTAAAGCATAAAGAGATACATGGTCATGAAGGCTTGCCATGTATACTGCTAGAATGTGGTGAACTTTGCAAAAGACACAATGCCAAATTTGGTCATTTTCCACGTATTTGGGGTATCTGTCACCTAGGAAGGAGGTCAGTCATCATGGCCTTTGCCATCCTATGGTGATTACCTGTGGTGTTATGATCACAAAGCCCTGTAAGGAGTTACCACTGGTTAAATGAACATTTCATGAAAGAATGCTGCGTTGATGTACTACTGTTTTTGTTGTTGTTGTTGTTGTGTTTAAAGCTATTGCGGGGTGTCTTTCTCAATTAACTTGATTTTCAGATGCTCATAGCACAGAGGAAACACACACAGATGGGCCGCACTGATGCAGACAATCCATTGAGAGAACACCCACCTGGAGACACAGCCTTAGAGCCTTTACTTAGACTGCTCCTATGTTATTTAAGCAGTCAGTATTTTAGCCTCATTGTAAGGGGAGTGGGCAGTAGGGGTTGAGGAAGGAAAAATTCTAGCAGACTTACTGGTTGGTGTCCTGGAAAGAAAATAACTGAGTGGTCGACAATTCCCATTTTTAAACCTTAAAAAGAATATGTAGACACATTTTTAAAGTAAAAGAACATAAAAATGTTACTGTGCTAAATTTCCCTTACCTACGTTAATTGCCTTGTCTATACTTAAATTTATGCAGTTTAGTTTTTGCAAAGTATTTGAAGTTCAGTTAAAACATTAAAAGGCAGAAATGCATTTTCTTGGGTGTAAGATATCCCCTTGTTACATTTACTGAACATTACTTCACATTGATGTTTATGAAGTGAATACAATGTTGTATTTTTTTTCCTAAAGCTTTCTAGAAGGATATTAACTTGTAATAGCCAAAAGCTCTACTGGGACATGCCTCTGAAAATATACTCTATTTTCAGATCATTTTTAAGTATCAGGTTGCATTTTATTGTAAGCTAAGGACACCTGCTTTGTGAGAAGTGCAAGGATTTAAATGAGACGTAAAGAATAGAGTCATGTGAAATTTGTACTCCTGCCCTCTACTCCTGGCCATTTTCTTTTTTCTCTTTTATAGGCCCTTTATGGCACAACATCAGAAACAGCAACTTGGAGACGCTGTGCAAACTATGTCAATGGGAATATGGAAAATGCTGTGGGAAGGCTTTATGTGAAAGCAGCATTTGCTGGAGAGAGTAAACATGTGGTAATGTTTTCAGCACAATACATTATTAACTTGCAATGCACTCTTAATTTGTTTCCACTGATGGGCAATTATAATTGTCCATAATTTGGCTGAAGTTTTATTAATTAGACAGAGAACTTCCAAATGATAATATGTAATTGTTTACTAATAAATCTCACCTTCTGTCCCTCAAGAGTCTAATTATGGTGTTGGTTCCTCATGTTGTTTAATTCAAAACCAGCCATCCATTCTCCAGACACAGTGTATTTAGAATACCCAGTCACGTGTTCTACTGAATAGTCATTTATAAACTTCTATTATTCAAATTGGCCAAGAATTAACATTATCTTAACCTAGGAAGTAAGCAGGGTTTAAAGTGTAAGAAATAAACCCCATTTTTCATTGTTACTGAAACAAAGAGTGGAACTTAATGACATGGTGAAGAATTTATTGAAATGCTACTTCATGCTTAACTAAACCACTAATGGTAATGACAGTTAATACTATATTCTTCTTATAATGATAGTGGGGACCATTACATTCTGAAGATAATTTTTTAAATTAAAATGTCTATATTTAAGACCTATTTAATCAGAAATGTTGATAATAGCAATATTGCTTTAAAATATAATGATCCCATATGTTTATTGATCTGCATTTCAGTTTGTCTACAATTCTACATTTGTTAACATATTGCATAATATAAATATAGCATGTAGCTCTACTTTTTAATATCTTTGTTACAAAGCTTTAAAGGATGGCCTAATTTGGCTTCTGTACTTTGGGTTTGAGGTTGAAGATTTAATTGCACAGATCCGGAAAGTTTTTATTCAGACTTTAGATGAGCTCACCTGGATGGATACCGAAACAAAAAAGAAAGCTGAAGAAAAGGTAAGGACCAAGCAGATCTATTAAAGTACAATTTTCTGATAGGAAAAGTTTAACTTTAAACACATTTAGGAAAAATGTAATCCTAGATTGTTTATAAAAATTTCAAGTTCCTTCAAGATATAATGTTTCTAGGAATAATTTTCATGGATAAAGACATTTTTTTATGAATTTCATCTTTTACCTCTTCAAGAAGCACCATCCATGTTTAATTAAAAGTTTCTCCTTTTCCTTTCTTTAAAGGAAGAATTTAGAAAATGAGGGAAATGTTATATGAATTAATAAAGAAATAAAGGATAATATACCAGTGTTTCATATATTTTATACTTCTACCAAAAAAAAAAAAAACCCAGAAGATCACTGCCAGTGGTTCAAAATCATGTCCCCTTAATTTGCAATGTAAATTCCAGTTAAACTTTTAAAACATACCCTATTTAACTTTTTGCATGACCAGAAGAGAAAAAAGCATTAAATTTCTGTTAAAGCAAATATAAGGTGGTATATCATTTATGTGTTATAAGATCTATGGTTAAAGGGATACTTTTTATAGTTATTTCTATCTACATTTAATGAGCAACTTTTATTGAAACATTTTATATCTTCTTTTTTTTTTGTTTGTTTTTTTTAATGTGGGTACTGGGAGTTGACCTCAGGACCTCGCGCTTGCCAGCAAGCGCTTGTGCCACTGAGCAATATCACCGGCCCTTTTTTTCCTTTATGTGGGTTCTGGGAGTCGAACTCTGGACCTCGTGCTTGCAGGGCAGGTGCTTATGCCGCTGAGCTATCTCACCGGCCTTTAATATCTTATATATGAATAAAACTAAGTTTTCTAAGGAAATATTAGGCTTAAAGCTACTATGACTATTTGTCTTTTAAATTATATAAAATCTTAGGAGAGCCAGGGATATAGCTCAGCGGCACAGCACCTGCCTGGCAAGCACGAGGTCGTGAGTTCAATTCCTGGTACAAAAAAAAAATCTTAGGGGAACATGTTCTGTGAAAGTTGTGAACCTGCTTTTGAGAACAACATCCACTCTGACTGTTCTCCTGTAGTTAGGGTAGAAGAAAGAACAGATCATTCTTTGGACTAACATGGGAGTCCATAATAAACCTATTATAATCAATCTCTTGCCCAGTTCTCATTCAGCGTTAAACCAAATGGAAATGGTATCCTTTTTTCAGCTCTCAAAGGAGTGCTAGGGTGTGTGGGTTAGGACTAGAATTTGGGCCCAGATGTTCCACTGTCTTTCCATCATTCTTGCCAGTTCATCAGACATTCGGTTCATATTGCTTCTTTAGTGTCTTAGCTGTCTGTGACATAACTGTGCTCCATTTGGATAAGTGAATTCTTCTAGGTCTGCATTTCCAAAGTATGTCACAAAGCACTGGACCTGCATGTTGTTCCACAGAAGAGTTCCATGGTCAAAAAGTTTAAGAAACACTTCTTATAGGAAGCTTGTCTGATCCCGCCCTGGGCTAAGTAATATGCTTCTAGGGAATGATCGTCTGGCACCAGACCTAAAATATGTTTATATTTGTGTCACTGCCCACCATGGCTCTTTTCAGCAAGCTATATGGGTGCAGAAAATTTTGTGTCCTCAGTCCTCGACAGAGTACCTGACTCTTGCAGGATACTTGAACAGATGTTGAATAAATAACTTGATAAATCCATTCATCTTCTTGGATACTTACACAGAACTTAGATTCTAACCTTAGAATCTAACCATTTTCAAATTCTAAGAAGTCCTGAAATAAGGAAAGCTGCCTTTTTTTTCCATATAGTATTTACCCAAAGTATTTGACAGCAAACCTTTTTATATAGCACCTTTTACTTTCTGTAGAATTTGTGTCCCTGAGAGCACTCTAAGGGAAAATGCCTTCTAGGAAATAAAGCGGCACTGAGAAAGGGCTGATGTGTAAGGAGTGGATAATGTGGAAACTTACAAGAAAGTGGGCAGAGGTACAAGCTTCATTCTCCATGAAAAACTTCAATAAATTAGATCATTTAAGAGCAATAGGATACAATAAATCAAAAGTGAAACAACTGTGACCAAAATGAGAGAGAAATGAAAAACAAATAAAAATGGAAATAACCAGTAGTAAGCAAGTAATAAATAATTAAATAAAAAAAGTAAGTGAAATTGTTTTAAAATAATAAAAATAAAATTTAGAAATAGTAATGGGGAGGGGTAAGTATGAGCCAGGGTAAAAAGGAAAAACTCCATTTCTTTAAAATCTCACTCATTGGGCCGGTGAGATGGCTCAGTGGCTTAAGCGCCTGCCCGGCAAGCACGAGGGCCCGAGTTCGACTCCTGGAACCCACATACGAAAAAGGGGCCGGTGATATCGCTCAGCGGCACGGGCGCCTGCTGGCGCGCGAGGTCCTGAGGTCGACCCCCCGGTACCCACAAAAAATAAAAATAAAAAATAAAATAAAATGTCACTCCTTTACCTTGGAGATAGGTACACTGACTTTGGAGGAAAAAGAAAACTGAACATAAAAACTCCAGAAACTCCAGGAACCAATATTCAGAAGGAGCATTAGCACTAAACCTCTGAAAGCCCTTATCTGTTTTCTCCACCAAATCAATGAAGTGGAAAGATAATTATATCTTGCAAGAATGGAAGCTCTAAATATTACCTCCTCTATAAAATTAAAGAGAGAAATCCTTCAGAGAGAAAAATACATAAAAATACAATATACGTGAAACAATGACTTTTGTCAGTTTTCATTTTGGTTTTCTTGGGAAAGCTGCAGCGTGTAAGAGGACAGCATTAGAAGCTAAATTTTAAGCCTTGTCTTTTTTTAATCCAAGGAAATATCCACTGCAAAGAACTCTGGTCGAGTGCTGTCAGATATTCCTTTTGTAAACCATGTAGAGTGTGTTATTCAACTGCCCCTCCGGGGAAAATTGTAATGTTTGTGTTTGAAACTTATATAATCATCCTCATCTTCAATATTATAATTTCCACAGGCCTTAGCAATTAAAGAAAGGATAGGCTATCCTGATGACATTGTTTCAAATGATAACAAACTGAATAATGAATACGTTGAGGTAAGTCTCTACAAAGGCTCTGGCTAATGATACCCGGGGCTGGTGGCAATGTCATTTCTAGCTGCAGGATGCCCAAAATTACATCAACTAGCCTAAAAATGTAGGCTTTATTATACAAAACCTTAACATGGATGCTAAAACTATATTTCTTATTTAGCCTTCTGTTTCATTAAACTGGACTGTGTTTGGGTTTTATTACCTTGGTTTCCATATACTCTATTTGAAGAATAGTAAGGAAAATCTGGTATCCTTTAAAGAGTACCGGGGAATAGGCATCAGGTGATGAACAACAGGCAACACTCGGGCTGCTTACCACCTCTTTATACAGGTCTGAAAGTCCAAGCATCCAGTTTGCTTTCACTTTCCAATTATTCCTCCCATTGTATAAACTAAGTCATGCCTCCTATATATTTTTTTTTAATATTTTTTTTATATGTGGGTGCCGGAAGTCGGACTCAGGACCTCACGCTTGCCAGGGAGGCGCTTATGCTGCTGAGCTATATCACCGGCCCCATGCCTCCTATATTTAAAAAACAAAAATAAATTTGATACTAGAGAACCAGAAACTATTTATTCTTCCCCAGTAGTATAACAATTAAAAGAGAAGAGAGTTGGTCGATGTCATTGTAGCTCTGGTGTCAGACTCATCTAAAAATCCACTGCTAACTTTGTGACCACCACCACTAGATACACTAATGATAACAAGACGATCCTTGCCCAAATCCAAAGATGACAGTGATTCATAATCCACTGTTTATTAGCCTAACATGGTTTCCAAGCTGAAGCACTTTATCCTCTCTTTCCATGTGCAGAAAAAGTTAATGTCTCTTGTGTGAGCTGTCTAGGCCTTGCAAGTCCCAGGGGCCCTTATGATAGGGTCGTAGTAGGAACATTTCAGTTTCACAACTCATATAAACCTGGACAAGCGACTAAATAGTTTCTTCAACTTTAAAATGGTGATTGCAGTCCCTTGTTCATAGGATTATAGTAAGGATTACATGAGTATATTTAAAATGCTGAGAACAGTGCTAGGCCTGCAGTTGATTCTAAATAGGAATGTGCTGTTCCACTCATCTGTTATGTGAGGATTAGTGCAATGTTGTGAGAGGCTGATCTGACATTTGGTTTCATTTGGTTGATTAAAGAAATAGACTGAAGTTGTAATTCAGGTAGAATATTACTAACCTGTAATACAGAATGGGGCTAATCAGAACTAACATCTTCTGTGGTATAGTTTAAATACTGTCTGTCAACCTTATTAACTGATAAAATTTAAGGAAATATGTAGTTTGGCAAAAATTTTGAAGGTACTGGCTCTAATGTTTTTCCAAAATCTTTTATGTAATATAGTTGAACTACAAAGAAGATGAATACTTTGAGAACATAATTCAAAATTTGAAATTCAGCCAAAGTAAGCAACTAAAGAAGCTCCGAGAAAAGGTGGACAAGAATGAGTATGTATATTCCATTTTCAGATGTGTTCACTCAGAAGGGGACTCCCAGAAAAATGTCAAAAAGTGCAATGTCCTCTTTTAATTAAGAACCTCTAAAAACATCTAAGTATGTTATCCTGAAAACATGGGTCAGGAAACTAAAGAAATGTAATTGCTTTTCATTCAGGTGTTCTTCAGCCTATTTCTTTAGTTCCTTCTTATGTCATTTTCTGTCCCCTCCAGCTTTTTCATGGACAATGTTCTTAAAAACACCTTAAAGTAACCCACAGCTTCAGGCCTACTTTCTGCCTTACCCTATATCCAGGATTTTCTTCTGCTGAAGCCCCACCTTTTTCTCTTAGCCAAGCATCCCATAACTCCATCCACTTTCATATAGTTCATGTAACACTTTCTCAACTCTGCAGTTGCCAAACAGGAGATACTAGGAATCAGTCTCACAAGTGGTCTTTAAATGCTCTTAATCTTTGTGTATGAGTGACATCAATACTTCATATTAACTATTAGTTTAGTGTCTATTTGTCAATTACATGGATTCATCTAACACATTTATCAGCATGTATGCTGTGCTTTTAAATCCATAGAACTGCTGATATTGCCCTTTCCCTGCTATGCTTCCAGCCCCTGGAGAACAGATGTTATGCTTTTTGACCTTACATCCTCAGCGCCCAACACATAGAAAATTCTTGTTAAAGCTGAATTAATGAATGAGTGAGCAAGTGAAAACCAAATATACTAACTTGATTTTGGTGTTAACACAATATATTGGCAAAGAGATGCTGGAATTATTCATGCACTCATTTATCCTTTCATTCATCAATCTGTTTTTTCACTCATTCATTTATTTAATTTCTGTTCTGGAATACTAAGTCCAGATGTCATTAAGCCCTGGGAAAATCAGAGGTGAACAACAACAGAAGGTAGATAAGACATGATGTAGTAAACTACACAGCAAAGACGAAAATGTGTTAACAAAGGTATAAAGTACAACATGCAGTGGGGCTATCTAGTGACAAGACTGTTCTGTTCTAATAAACCAAGTACAGTTTGGACAAAATTACTAATGTGATTGTCAGCACATTCCAGTCCTTACTCAACTTTTGAACTCGTGCAGCACTGAGGTGTCCTGAAACACAGACTGGCTCTTTCTGGCTTCTGGATTTATATTAGAGTAAATGTTGTATTTTCTAGGGCCGCTAATATCCATGCATCTTAATGTCTGGGAAAGTACAAAGGAGTGTAGACATGTATGATTGGTGATATGACCAAGTTATCAAATCCTGTCTCTAGAGAGCCACAAAAAGGTATCAAGAATATGCTGGATAAATTTATCATCTGAGATATCTCTTACATCTGAATATTATATATATAATATATAATTGCTAGCCCTATAAAACATCTACAAACAGGTATGGCTAAATAGTTTTTCTAAAATGACTAAAATGACTTGCACTTGTAAGACACAGAAAATTTTTTTATTATTTTAAAGAGAGCTGTTGAGGGCTGGTAATATAGCTCAGCAGCATAAGCACCTGCCTGGCAAGCGCGAGGTCCTGTGTTCGACTCCCGGTACCCGCATATAAAAAAAGATAAAATAAAATAAAGATAGCTGTTGAGCGATAGCTGGGTGTTTTCTTCTGAAGTTAATACAGTCTCAGTTTCATAATCATATTGTGATCTAGTTTACATTGTTCATTCCCTGTTCTTATACGTGTTGATTGTTTTCTAAGTTCTCTCTTTAGGATAGATAGTCAAAAGCCAAAATGGGTACATTTTAATGAAGGTTTGGCCAATGACATGAATACTTCAGTAGTACATTTTGGGTCCTTTCCATCACCTTCTGAAAGTCACAAATGTATTACAACTTCCGAGGTCTTCTCTACAACGGAATGCTAGCTTTTCTTCTTTCCCCATACTCTGCCTCTGTACTGAATGCAAAGGTTAAAAAAGCTGACTGCATATTGGAATCACTTGGGCAACAATAAAAAGAAAACAATCCCCAGCTCAGCCACCCTAGACTGCAATGCATTTGCTCTGTGACTGGGACCCAGGTACTAGACATCTTTATAAGTACATACCACTCTCCAGCTGGGAATCCCAGAATTCGTGTTAGTTCCTTTTCATATCATTTTCTTCAAAATAGTCAGAAACACTTTGATAGTGATTGCATCAAATAGTTAGGACTGAGCCTACAAAATACAGTGTAATGCAATTCCTCTTATTTTATTGTGAGTTCTTGCAGTGAATGTGTCTGACTTATTTTGCACCTGCTTAATAGTGACAAAGTTCCTATGTTATTGTTTTTTTTTCCTTTTTTATGTAGCATCAGGTTTAAGTTCTCATTCTGTATATTCAAACAAACAATACCTATTGCTTCTAATTTGTTCACATAGCCTGCAGTTACATCTCAGAGAATCAGATTTTTAAATCCTCAATATCTTTAGTCCTAAGGTCTTATAGGAAAAATACATGTCCCATACCCAAAACTGAAGGGGTAGAATTGAGATTATTGACTCTGATAGAATTGTATTGTAGGGTACCTTAGAGAAATGATGATAAACTGAATTTTCAAGGTACCCATTGAGTTAGCCAAATAGTAAACTTCTAGACATTTTCTTTACTCATTATACATTCTCACTGGACAAACTCATAACTTCTTGACATCTACAATTGTTATCACAACTAAATATTTTTATCTGGCCCACATTTATCTGCTGAGTTCTAAATCTAAATGTCTAGCTGATTATTAAGTACCATATATATGTCTCTGCGACCCTACACAGTATTTGTCACTTAGGAAAAAGTTCATGATGTTTTCTCCCTGTATCTGCCTGTTTCCTAAAAGCCTCATCTTATCACTGCCAAGACAGAAACCATGGAATCATCGTAGTCATCCTACACTGATCTCTTCCATCTACATTAATATCTAATTCAAATCTCCATCCAAAGAAAAGGTCCACATCTACTAGTTGTTTGTTAAACAGTTCATAGAATGGAGGGAAGCATCTCCATCCCATCTTCCACAGCCTCACTTCCTTCATTGAGACATTTCTCACTCATCACCAGAGTTACTCACACATCTTCAGTTTATCCTCAAGCTGCTGTCCCAGAGATATTTTTGAAAGCACAGATTGGATCCCATTATTTCCTGATGAAAACCTCTCAATGGATCTCTGTGTCTTGCTTCATGAAGAGCAAACCTTTTAAAGAGATCCCAGTCTCTATACCTCACACTAGCTCTCCAGAATTCTGTCAGATGTACTCTACCTGCCACCACCGTCCAAAGCTGCAGCCATCCAAATCACCTCCACATCATCCCTCTGTCCTTCCCCTTTCTCCCTTTCTCACCTTAGACCACCCTTTTTCCCCTTCTTCATCTAACAGAAAGCTCCACATTTTCCCTCAACTTAAAGTTAAATTTGCCTCTTTACTCATAGACTCCTGTACCTGAATTACACTTCACACATTTTCGTCAAAGCACCAATAGTTTTTATTAGTAGACAAACCCTTGTTGAAAGAAGAAACTATGTATTTGTGTCACTAGAGGTTGAGCACCAGTGAGCAGAATGTAGGCCCTTCGTAAATGTTCATGGAGTAAACAATGGTAACATGGTCAGTTTGTAATAATGCTAATAAAATTAACTTAGCTGCTGCAGTAAAGATGGTTATATCTAGGCATTTTTCCATCATGGTTGGCAAAGATATTCAACATCATCTTTGCTGCTTTCTGTTTAACAAATTCAAAAAATTGAAGAAATTAGGAGATCTACATGTGATACATTCAAGTTCATTATTTAGCTGAAAGAGTTTGCCTTCCTTTCATCTTATGAGCAGCTGGTACAAGACAGGGATTTAAATTTTAAAAGTTTATATGATTTCTGAGTTCTTAGCATATTTTTCTAGAGTTATCTCAAGTATTATGTCTTCTAAGAATTTGATGCCAGTTGGTAAAGAATTTCAAACACGTCATGTTGTCAGATTAAAAATAGTGCTGAATTAGGAATATAATAAAATCCACTGGCAAAATCACTTAGTAATATATCTAAAATAATTTACTTAGAGTAACATGATTATAGTAACACATATAAACCTCTATAAAGAGAATATATTCGAGAACAAACAAAATGAATCCTTTTCATTGTTTTTGGACCTGGTTTTTTATTAGCTTCTCAGGACAGACCTTCCTGTGATAAAATGGTGACTGGTAGTGCCAGGGTTTGTGAATCATGACTGTTGAGCCTGGAGTTACTTTTCCTAAACTACAAAATGTTTTTCATTGCTGAGTCTTTCCTGCTGTTATACATCAAAATAAAAACACACTGCTACAGACAGAATACAACTGAGTAAATATTTATTGAAAGCTACCATATGCAAAGCCTTGTGTTAAACACAGTAGAGTATAAAAAGATGAATAAGATGATGCTATTCATTTAGGTACCTACAATCTACTGAAAGAGGCAGGTGAGTAAAACTTAAATCCAAGGAGCCAAGGAAATAGAAGTTTTGGTGGGTGTTATTAGAAGGAAACAAAGCGATAGCATAGCACTTTCTTTAAAAAACCACAATTAAACCTTCATTTATTAAAACATTTCCTGGAAACAATATGTCACCATTTAATTTGATATTGAGGTGCCAGGCATGGTGAAGCACTCAGGAGGCTGAGGCAGGAAGGTCACCATGAGTTTGAGGCCAGCCTGGGCTATGCAGTGAGTTCAAGTCCAGCCTGAACTATATAGCAAGACCCTGTCTAAAATTCTTTTTTAAAAAATTGAGGTGAACAGAAAATTCCCCAAAAATAAAACAAAAATAGTTGACTCATGTCTTCTTAGTTGCTTTAAGCCTGATGTATTTTCAAATTGGGCTACCTGGGTGGTGACAAAGCCCAGAAATCAGTGGAACCATTGGTGCTGGAACCCAAGAGCTGTGGCTCTGTGGGTCTTCCTGAAAGGTCAGCGCCACCAAAAATGGCAAGGCAGTTGGCACCCTAGAAAGTGAAACCATAGCTTTGCCCCTGTGATGAGTCACCAGTACTCTTTTAGTGTCCCTGCTCTGCCTGTTAACCACCTCTAGCCTTTCTATACCGTGTAGTTTCCTTAGTTAGAAAATGAACAGGCTGTGCTACACTATATAATGTGTGGAAGGCTTTTTTAGCCCTAAATTCTATGGCTTTTGCTGTGACGTTTGGATAACAGTGAGGACATTTTCCACCTTGGCTTCTTTATACCCAGTGACCCAAGAAGAAAAGGGCAGATTCCTGAGAGGCAGGAAAGTGCCTCACTTATTTCTAAACTCTCCTTTCTGCTTTGTCCCCTTCCTAATGAAGCCCTGCGTCGTTCAACTTGGATAAAAGAAAAACAGTTATGCAGGACTTGAGAAAATTGGTGCCACAGAGGTAGAGAATAGATAGAATCTGTCCAGGGTGGTTATGCAAAGCTCTGGACACTTGAAACAGAAATCAGTCTCCACAAATGTAAAATGGAAAGAAATCTTTAAAAGATTATCTAACTCAGACGCCATCAGAAAAACCAAACAAAAGATAGATAAACTACATTGGACAAATCACCCATTTCCCGTGGCAGTGACTGGCATGGCCTGTTTGTCTTCTGCACATGCTGTAATAGATAGAAACTTTACATTTGCTTCTTTTATACTCCCACTAAGCCAACAAAGTTTTTGCAGTGTGTTCCTGGGCTGTAAGCAAGACATTTTAAGTGTAAAAACAGTTCTGCTTTTTAATTAGCACCCAGGAAAGGGTTATGTTCTGTTTTGTTTTCAGTGTGGATAGATGATACAGCGAGAGAAGCTGAATAATTTAAGGGTGGAAGTTTTAGGTAGGTTTTGTTTTGTTTAATTGTAAGGCCTTTACATCACAAACAACATAATTGAAAGGTCCTAACATTCCATTTAAACGGGAGGACTTTCCACAAGAATTCTGATGCTTTTATTCCAGTTAATCTCTTGGGTGGACCATGCTCAGCTGGCACATAGTTCTGGTTGCCACTGCCCTCTACAGTCAACTGAACAGCAGTGCCCTTCGCTCTCCCAGAGTCCCAAATGAGCTGGGTCAGCTCTCAAGGACATGAGGACTCATTGATATGCCAAGACCCAAATATTTGTTCAGTGTCTACAATGTTCCCAACAATTTCCTACACCCTAGGGATTCAATGAAGAATGAACTATGGGACATCCCTGCCTTCATGGGGTTGTCATGTAAGAAGATAGTCAGGCAATAGCCTCTTGGCAAGTTGAGTAAGCATTAGGGATTATATGGGCTGGAAGACATTTTAATTCTTTCTTATAGGTTCCCAGGCTTACTTTAAATCAAGAGAAGTCACCAAAAGAAAAATTCTAACTGAAGTGATCCATGCCCCATATGTCTCCAAAATTGGAAATTTCACCGAATTTGGCTTTCTGCTTATGTGTGTATACATACATGTGTGTATACACATATATAAAGTTCTCAAAGACTAAAATCATTGTTTCTTGCTTCCAGACTTAGAATTGCACAAAAATAGCTAATGGTGTCTAGGAAGAAAGTCAGGGTAGGCCGGTGAGATGGCTCAGCGGCTTAAGCGCCTGCCTGGCAAGCGCGAGGGCCCGAGTTCGACTCCCGGAACCCACATACGAAAAAGGGGCCGCTGATATCGCTCAGCGGCATGGGCGCCTCTTGGCACGCGAGGTCCTGAGGTCGACTCCCCGGTACCCACAAAAAAAAAAAAAAAAAGAAAGTCAGGGTAGGGAATTTCTATTAACTTTCATTGAAAGACAAGTAGATCTTCTCATTTCTGTCAGAATGAAGGTCCTGGAAAGACCATGCGCTGTAGAATCAGGGAGCAATAATGGAGGTGATGAGCAGTTGAGGGGAACGGGCCGACTGAAGTAGGTTCCGACTTTGCCACTTATTAAGCTGTGTGACCAAAGATGACCTCTGAGGTTTGATGCTTTTCTTTGTAAATGGGAGTTTATTGACTTTTGCATTGTATGGCTGTTGTGCTGTGTGTTGTATCATGTGCCTGGTACATATAGCTTAGGTGCCCATTAAATAGTAGCTGTTGTTTTCATAATCTGGTCATGATGAATCTTCTGATATGACCTCAGGATACTGTAGAAGCCCGTATCCTAAACTTGCTAGGGTAAAGGGGATACTGAGTGTGAAAAAGTAATTAGAAATTATTATCCTTATTTTTAAAGAGATTTATAAGAAAAATGGCATTAATCATTGTAATAAAATTTTGTGCATGGTGCATATCAAGTTTAATAGTGGGGAACTTCACAGGAAGATGGGCAGGTTATCTTAGTTACTTTCTCCTTCCTGGGACAAAGTACCAGACAACCACAAGTTAAAGAAGGAAAGGTTTTATTTCACCTCACCTCATTGTAGAGGTTTCAGTCTGTAGTTGGCTGGCTCCAAGGCAGGGTAGTATGGAATAGGCCATGGCAGAAGAGAAACAGTCCATGGTGTGGCAGGCAGGAAGCTTTGGGCCTGCTTTTCCCTTTTATTCCATTCAGGCTACAAGCTTATTGGTTGGTGCCACCCGTACCCAGGGTGAGCCTTTCCATTATCCACACCCAGAACTACAATAAACCGATCAGTGGACTAATTCAGTTATCATACCCGTAATCCAGTATCACATACCCGTGATCCAGCCACCTCCCAAAAGCCCCACCTATGAGTGCATGAGGCTTTGAGTGGGGGGCATCTAGATACAAGCCATTACACAGGCCCTCTTGGTCTTTAAATATTCTTTCTCCAGTTGTATCACTGTGTTTATATCATAGTTTAGTAACCATAATGTGCCTCAGTTTCTATAACTGCAAGTGGTATTACCACCTATATTATAAGGATTATTTGAAAGATGAATGAAAGCTTATAGAAAACATTGAAGTATTGATGATTGAACATTAATAAATGGAAAGGGTTACAGTGATTATTGTGACTGCAAGATGAGAATTCTCCTTTCCACCCAGGGGTACCTGAAGAAGCTATAGAAAAGCCGCTGAATTGCTGATTTCAAAAGAGTTGCTTTGAGACTACTAGATGCCAAGAAATTGAACAAGCAAGGAAAAGGCATTAACTTTTTATGTTTCAAAGTTACACAAGCATGAAAGAGACATTTTATTCCAACTGCTTTTTGCAATCCAATGGTTTTATTATATTCAAAAGGGTATAGGATCTATTTCTGCTTTTCTTCTCTGCTATAAAAATGATGTCCATGTGCTTTCATTTCATCACCATTCAGCTTCTTCAGAGTAATGAGATAGAAAAGAAACACCTGGTTCCTCTCTTAAGCGTATTTTAGTTATATTTCCCACCTACATTATTAGTTTGGCTTTGAGGGCCAGGTAGCTTATAGTGATCCTTTTGTGTTCTCCTATGGAACAACCCCAAGCAAGAATAAACTGGAGGGCCAGTGAGATGGCTCAGTGGCATAAGCGCCTGCCTGGCAAGCGCGAGGTCCTGAGGTCGACCCCCAGTACCCACAAAAAAAAAAAGAATATACTTGACAAAATTACATCTCAGAAATGAAAAGCAAAGTTTCTTACTTTCTAAGGTTTTATGTTCACCCACACACACACACACACACATCCACACTCATACACACACAGATCCTTGAACATAGGAGGAGAAATGGCAGGAATTTTGCTCCTTCTCTGTGGAAGCTGTTGATTTCCGGCCTCCACACTTTAAGGATATCTTCTGGTAACCTACACTGTTGGTTATTTCTGGAGCTTATCAGCACTATTTGATTTTTTTCTTCTTCATGCTTATTTTCTTTTCTCTGTGATACCTTCAGGGTCAAATTTGTCTTTATTTCATAAATGGAGAAGACTCTAAATCAAGAGAACTTAGAGTTTTCATGATATCACCATTTAATTTGAAAAATATTTTCTTTGCTATTAATTTAGCTTTTATATTAACATAGTGAGATACTTCATGTTTGACCACAAGTATTAGATGTTGAGTCTGTAGCTGTTATCATTCACTTTTTAAAGATATAATCATTTAATCACAGTACTTCATGTTCTGCTCCTTGCCAGGAAAAAGTATCATGTGCGTTTGATTCTGGATAATTCCTCAGTGTGGTCTGAGGATACATTGTGAAAGATCTCAAGAAATACACTGGGGCTGTGTAAATTGAACACCATAATTCTAAGAGTGCTCTATGCTCATAAATAGTTACCTGAAAGTATAGTTTTCCTGAAAGTATAATTCACAGTTGACATTTTAATATGTAAAACTCTCCCTGCTGGAAAGTTACAAACATTAATCAAACTGCAATCTTAAGCTTCTCAAAGTAGTGTAAGAGAAGAGCAGAAAAGCTCTAAAACAAAAGGTATGACATTTATTTTTACAAAAGCAATAAACACAAGATGGATAAAGTAAAACCTTCATTCATATATGTCTTAGTTTTGAGGTCAGTTCTTGTCCAAATGAATTAGTTTCATGTACAGTGGTGCCTCGGTTCATAAACACTTTTGTTTGCAAACAATTTGGTTCGCAAACAGAAGCATTTGGCAAACTTTTGTTTTCGTTTGCAAACTCGGCCAACTTTCTCACACAAACACAAACATGGCCATCTTTTCGAAAATTGTGGAACTGAGTTCATGAACTGAGGTACACCGTATCTGGTTCCTCCCCTTTGTAATAACATTTAATCCAAAAACAATTTGAATTGGCAATTTTTCTCTTTCATTACCAGAATTTTTCACCAATTCAGTGCCAAACAATTTACAAGTATTTTTTGTCATTACCCATAAAAGTCCATGCAGAGTTCACTGACACTAAATCAGTAGTTCATAATTGAGAAACTGAGCCCTAAATCCACTGAGACCTGAAAAAATGTTAAATGAACTTTTATAACAATTACAATTTTAGTAAATATAAACTGTTCATGTATAATTTTTGCTGCCATATTTGCTATCAAAGTGTTGAGAGCATATCAGCAATACTGCTTAAATTAACACAAGCAGCAATATTTCCTCAGGGGTAGTTTAAGTATATTTTCCATTTTGATTCTTTTGCCACATTCTTGGAACCATATTTGGACCTGTGTCACAGTATGTGGTGAGAATATATATATAAATAGTCTTTTTTTTTTTTTTTTTTTTTTTTGGTGTGTGCTGTCATGCCTGGTTTAAAATCTTGATTCAGAAGTCTCAGAATTTAATTTCTCCCCTGTAATCCCAGCACTCAGGAGGCTGAGGCAGGAGGATTGCCATGAGTTCAAGGCCAGCCGGGGCTACATAGCAAGACCCTGTCTCAAAAAAAAAAAAAAAAAAAGAAAAGAAAAAAAAAAGGAATTTAATTTCTGCCACAGTCCATTCGTTTAAAAAATCATCCAAGAGGGGTGGTAAATGCCTATAATTCCAGCAGTTGGGAGGCTGAGGCAGGAGGATCACAAGTTCAAGGCCAGCCTGGGCTACACAGCAATGTAACAACTGGGGAGGGTTGTACACTGTGCCATGCTATGCCACACTGTGACGTCCATGGGTGGACAGCAAGCCACTGCTCTGCTGGAATGTACAGAGCCTGGCAATCCTAAACCTGGTGTTGGTAAAGAACTAAAATGGCAGTTTAAAATAAGAGAAGACAGTTTATTTAAAGATGGGTAAGAAGGAAAAGAGACGACAGATAGCTACTCTGGACAAGTAGGTAGAATTTGAAAATGAATTCTCCTAAATAGTCTTTCTAGTCATGATTTTTTTATATAAACATTTTCCTTTATAATATTTGTTAGCCACAAAAGTGAAATCCTCTTACTCTTTATAATTTCTAATCTCTCAATTTAGTCTAACATCCCTGCATTTACAAATATAGTACATGCTTTCCTTGTTAGTCACCACAAATTGTATGGGAAGCAAGTGGAGTTTAATTAAAATAAATAAAATTATAATGTCATAATCATCAACATCCAGGAAATAAAATATTGATATCTTGGCTGTGATGAAATTAGAGAGGACCGATAATATTCATCCCATCCTGTTTAAAAAAATGCTTTTCTGCACTAAAAAGGAGCAGTAAGGGAGAAACGTACACATTAACCATTCTTCCTCTCTAAGCTTGTTGTCTTCCTAAAGAAAAGTTCACAGAATTGATAACTGGATTTAAAAGAATTCCACATCCTTTATATAAAAGGTTCTAATCATTTTATTGGAGACAAAACACATACTTACAATTTATCAGGCAGTTGTTAAATCTATGGCCTCTGGCTGTTATTTTTAAGAGATCAAAATAGTGCTTACATCTGCCATTAACAATAGCTACTGACATTGTAACTAAGATGATGATTTGGAGAGCTGACTTTGTACTGCTTACCTGGCAAAACAGTTTCTAGAAATAGTCTTCATTTACCCTCTTTGTACTTATTACTGCAGTCTTCTGTGAGAAGGATAATAATTGTCTCACTAATTTGGGCCATGAAAGTGGAATAACTATGATGAGAACATAAGATAATATATAATTGTCTTAAGTGTATGAATATGTGCTGACATTTAGGAAATTGTCTGAAGTCAAAAAGTGTCCTTTTTCAGTGAGTATATATGTTATAGTCTATTAAATTGGGAATATTATTCCTGTTGCACAAAAGTAGTTAACATATAATTATGGATATGCATCTTTCATAATATCTAGGCATAAAAGTACAAGAAAATTAGCTCCTATCCTTCAGTCCTCAGATTATCATTGGGGAGTTACTTTTTTCATTTTTTCATATGCATCTTTCTCATCTCAAATAAACTAGAATCTCTTGCAGTCAGGGACTGTAATTTATAAAGCCTTTAAATTCTCTACAGAGCCAAAATCATTGCGTAGACAGAGAAACAACATCGCTTTAAGACTACCTGGATTTCACTTTAGAGTCAGATAAAAATATACTTTTTTTCAATTAGGATGTTATATTTTTTAAAAAATAGTTTTAAAGAGCAACAATTAAAGGTGTGTTGCACCAAGATATCTGCATGAGATATCTTAGTCCCCCAAAAAAGACTCTTTGTAAACTAGAAATTACAAAATTTTTAAGACACTTGAATGCGAAGTTTTAATGACTGTCTTTTTAATATTTTGTCAACTTCTCCAGAATTGTTGGCATAGTTATTTAGTATTAAGAACATAAAGCTAAACACATTTTAATATAATCCTAAACCATTACAGTTTCTGAAGCGATATACTATTATAGGTTTTACACTGTGGGATGCCTCCATAAAACTCATGCAAATGAAATAACAAATTATAGACCAATATATATGTTGATTTTTCAAAAAATAGGAATAATTTCAGATGAGCTTTCACCTAGTAAGCTAATTTTAATTTGTTAATCATATTTCAAATGAAAAGTTAACATTCATCTAGGAATAGTAATACTTTTATTGTGGTGAGCACATTGAATCAAACAATGTAGTATTTTTTTTTTTAAACACGGTCTTGTGTTTTCCATAGGTGGATAAGTGGAGCAGCTGTAGTCAACGCATTTTATTCTTCAGGCAGAAATCAGATAGGTAAGCTGTATTTCTAAATCATTCTTTAATATTTCTCTGTTGTTCCCAATGCATAATGTATAGTGTGACCAGTTTATAATATTAAACAAAACTTGAGTTGAGGCTGAGTTATTGATTTATTAAATATATTTCATGTACATGTTTTCACTATACTGGGAATATTTTAATTAGTACAAATTATGTTAAATAGTTTTGTTTCTTTTACAACATTCTCATTTATAGCTAAGATGGTTTATCTTATTTCTAAGTAGTTTATTTCTAATAACTTTTAAAAGTCCTTTTCATATATTTCTACAAAATAATCTTGCTTTCAGACTGACTAAGCACCAGCATTTTTTTTTTTTTTAATGTGGGTACCAGGGGTCGACCTCAGGACCTCGCGCTTGCCAGCAAGCGCTTATGCCGCTGAGCGATATCACCGGCCCTTTTTTTCCTTTATGTGGGTACTGGGAGTTGAACACAGGACCTCACGCTTGCCAGGCAGGCACTTATGACGCTGAGCTATCTCACCGGCCAAGCACCAGCATTTTAAAGTGGTTCAAGCTTCTAGAGCCAGTTTCACAAATCCAAATCTCCTGGTAATTATGTGTGCAGACTGGTAGAGATGTCCTGTTTTATAGCATCTTCGTTCCAAAATCCTCCAAGGAGTTCAGAAATTTGAAATCTCAATTGTATTAGGTTAAATCATGTGAAATTGTATTTACTTAACCACTGTGGATTTAAAAAGCAAAAATGTGTATGTTCACTAATAGTGACATCTCAGAAATATGCATAAGATCAATACATAAGTGAGTGATATGAGGAATAACTGAATTAGTTCATATGATAAAGATTTATATTTTTTCTTCTATGGATTAAGCTTGGATATCATTAAACTCACTGTTGTTATATAACAAACCTCTATTTTCAAAGGGTTTTTAGTGTGTATAACAATATCCCACTGATTCAGTGCTGCCAGAGGTATGTTAAATGTGCAATAGAGGCAGACTTCAGGGGTGCTCTGTCTCCCCCTTTATTTTTAAGTGTGGCCCAGAATCAAGAGGGATGGTAGTCCCACCATTGTTCTAAACTCCTCATTTGATATCTCAGGGTCTCATCTTCTTTGGATTCTGTCACCAATTTGCTTAGAAATTATGAAATTTTTCCAAGATATTTATCATTGATTAAAAAACAAACTTTTATATATCTTTTTATTTTAAAGCTTGATTACACCTTTCTTCTTTGCTTTTAAGCTTAGGAAGAGATGTATTTAGAAGTTCTTTACATTTTATTCTAGTATTTTTATGGTTTCCATTTTTGGAGTAAAATTTTAATTAATCTAGAATTTACTTTCATAAGTGACATAAAAATGAATTATATAAAGTAATAAAAAATGTTGTCTTTAGACCACATAAATAAGACATGTACACCTAAGTTAAAGTCAGTCAGCTCAAAGTCTAAACTAATATGTTTTCCAGATAGGGAAATAACTAGCTAAACCCAGACAAAACCTGCTTAATGATCAACTTTTCAGAACTCAGGCAATCAATCCCACGTCATATATTTCTAGAAAACAGTCACACTTTTTTTTCTAAGAAATGCCTTTATGTTTGGAATATCTTCACTTTAAAGATCTCTCTTTTTTAAAAACTATGATTCTGGGGATTGAACTCTGAGCCTGATTCGTGCTAACCACACACTCTACCTCTGGGACGTAACCTCAGCCCTTGGAGACCTCTGTTTAATATTCAGTAATTTTGTCATTATAAGATCCAGTTCATTCTATCCTGAAACCCAGTCATCATAACTAAATTTCAGTGCAATCCCAAAGCAAAGTAGGCAACAGTCTCTTATTTTTGCATCGGGGAAGACTAGGAAATGTACCTTCACTGTAGTCCAGCTCAGGGAGGACCCTGGATCCTATCAGACCAGTGCTCATTCATCCTCAAGGAAAGGGGCCAGGAAGATCTTCTGTGGACCAGTATAGCATGTTCATACCTTCAGCCCTTCTTCAGGGATTGTAAAAACAGGAACTTGCACCCCAGCCTGGTGGTACATACCTGAAATTCCAGCATTTTGGGAGTTTGAGACAAGAGGATTGCAAGTTCACATCCTACATGGGCAAGACACTGTCTCAGAAATTATAGTAGATAGACATACAGGATGCAGCTCAGTGTTAAAGCTCCTCTGGGTTTGATTTTCAATAAAACACACACACAGAGACACACACGTGTGCACATTACACACACTACAGGAACTTGCATGATTCCTAATTGTGACAAGCCCTTGGATGCTCAAAATTGATTCGCAAGAGATTTTCTGATCAGAGAGGAGCTAGGAATGTTCTCATTCGAATTTAAGCACACAGAAAAAAGTAAAAATTGTCTACCATTTCACAAAATGGACAGTTACTCTCTGAATCAAGAATTGGCAGTAATACACATTCTTAATATATAAGAAACACCTTTTAAAATTTTTTTCAATGTAAACTCAACTGATGAAAATATGAAATATAAAGCTTGCTAACCTCTTCATATTTGTCTGCTGATAACAGCAGTTCAGAGGAGGGGAAATGTTATGCAAGAGAAGTTTTTGAAATGTCCACTTTGTTTCTTTGAAAACTATTCAAATTTTTGAAATGTTGATTGTCTTAACTAAAACTAAGCAAATACTCAGCTCATCCTTCTCCTTGATAAAAATATGTGTGTATATAAATACACATATATATGAATACATATTTTTCAGCAGCACTGTTTTAAAGGGTTTGGTATGAGGCCCATTACAAAATTTGAGTTGATAAAAAAATGTGCCACATAAATGAACTTTCAAGACATAGATATATAAAATACCCCAAGTTAGATTGCATACAATTTCTTACAAGGCTGGTCATTTCATGTTGTTACATTAAAAAAATAACTTATTGCCCTATAGTGAGTTACTCATGTCAATCATTTCTACTTTTAATTGAATCTCTACCATCTTTAGTCAGAAGTCATGCATATGGACCACATTCAAATTTGTATGCACCCTCCACCACTTTACATTGAAAAAAAAGTCAATTTTCAGGACTAGAAGGCATACTAAGAGAATTTATTTCAATGTCCCTCTCCCTTGAATGCTTATTTCATAGAGCTCTAGAAGCCTTCCATGCTATGTCATTAGGAAAACTGAACTAGAGTATTTTGTCAAATGTTTTTCTATCATTTCCATCATCTTATTAAATCTAAAAATCTTCTTCAAGTCAAATAGAAAAATCTTAATACTGCTGTGTTCGCTTTTTTCATTAAAATTGCAGTAAGACTTTTTTAAATCAATTTTTTTTTCAATTTCAGAAATGTCTAAGTTATTTAGTGCATTTAACTTGTATAGTCTGTGAATACCTTGAGATGGTTATATATTCTTAAATGTTTTCTTCATTCTTAGGAGTTAAGAGTGAGAAAGTTAGTGAATGTTTCCAAACATTTTGCTATTCCACTTAATACAAAAAGAATGTTTATTTTCCACCAAAAACAAATTTTCCTAATTACGAACTTGACTTTTGTATGAAATATGCTAAAGTTGAATTGAGTGCAACCTTAAAAAACAAACTAGGGAAAGTGCTGGGTCAAGACCAAGAAGGTAGATGAGAAGGAAGAAATCCAACCTTTTGTTTCATGGACTAATGATTTACTTAATTAATTAACTTTTTGACAATCATGAACATAAAAAAATGCACTACTAAGCAGTTGGTTATAAACAGCAACTGTGAAGTTTACTTGTAACACCAATAGGGCTAATGGGGAAAATCTTCATTACAGAAATTTAGCTGACAATGTAAAGGGTAGATCACCACTTGCAAAGTTGAACTTGAAGACTAGTATTTAATATGAGCCATAAAAGTCTTATCCTTTGCTTGAAGAATGGCATATAAAGGTATAATTAAATCAACAGGATCTTTAGAGTTAATGTTTAGTCTTCATGGTACATTTCATAAAAGCATTTTATATAATGGGTGGATTTTAATAAAAGTACATAGTGTGGGAGATAGTGTTCATTTTAAGTTAATAAAGTGCTTCACATAATTTTTATATTTAAGCTAAAAATAATTTCTTGGCACTGTTTAGCTCAGGCAGCTACACGTGAGGTATAACTTTTATTACAATTCTACAAGGACAAAAGTACTTGTTTATTATTTTGTCATTTAAATGTTATGGCAACTTTCCAATTTTTTAAAGGTCTGAGGAGCAATTAAGTTGCTCAGAATGTTTTCCCACTGCAAATATCTAATATTTATCCCTGACACCCATGCAAGGTTAGGTTGTATTTAGTTTATATAAAAGACAAATAAACAACATTTGTTTGTGTGTGTTAACTAGATCTTAAATTTCTTATAATCAGGGCCCTTGTCTTACATTCTTGATATCCCAAAGCAATGGCCCAACTTTAGTTTTTGGTTTTTTTCCAATTACAGAACATAATGTTTCTGTTACTTGGTGGATACTAGAGCTTTAAAACATAAGACATAAAATTACTAAAATATAATCATAATTTTAATTCATTTCTAATATCAAAAATTAATCAGCTGTAAATGACATTGTCCCAAAACAATGTTTATTAAATAGGGGGAATATATTTCAAGGGAAGAGAATGAAGGCACTTTATTAATATATTTCACAAATGGTGAAGGTATAGTTGGGCTGGAGTATTTATTATAAGAGGATAATGAGAAGGAGCAGGAAATGGAGGCCCATGGAGAAGCAGGAAAGAACCATGGAGACAAAGGCCAGAAAGAAGATATGTTTAGTTGGAGAGCAAGAATAAGCCATCCAGAATTTCTTAGCAGGAGAAGGGTAATGATCAGAGTTAAACTTCAGCCTGGCTACAGAATAGATGAAAAGGATAGATGTGATTTAGGATGAATTATAGTTTGGAGAGACAAAGGGTGGAAAGAACAATTAGGAAATAAAATAATTCTTACGCTGAGGAATGAGTGTGAGGGAGTTAAATGAGGAGTGCTGCTGGAAGGAAGGCGTGTCAGCTGGCCTTTGCCCCAGTAGACCACAAGGGACTACACAAGAGACAGGGCACCTAAAATAGAAAAGTCCACTATTGGTAATTGGGACCCTTAAAGTGCTATTAGCAGAAATACTAAAATCAAGAGAGCTATAATTTAGAGGGGAATATGAGTTTGATGTTTGACACATTACAGTGTTTATGAGACCTAAAAATGGAGAAAGTTGACAAATTAGTGCAGATGTCAGGGTAGCAATAATAAAAACAAAAACTTGTTCATGTATTTACTAAACTTCTTATGACACCTTAGTAAATTAAGATTACTATTAATTAGTGTATCAGTGATTATTTGTTGAATATACACATTTCCCAAACTCTAATTATGTCCCAGGTACCACTCTGGTTTTAGGTTTTGGAGCTAATGAACTAAAAAACAAATAGACCAATAAAACAAATAAACAAGCAAATGAATGTACAGATATACAAATCTCTGCTCTTTTTTTTTTTTTTTTGTGGGTACCAGGGGGTCGACCTCAGGACCTCGCGCGCCAGCAGGCGCCCGTGCCACTGAGCGATATCACCGGCCCCTTTTTTTTGTATGTGGGTTCCGGGAGTTGAACTCGGGCCCTCGCGCTTGCCGGGCAGGCGCTTAAGCCGCTGAGCCATCTCACCGGCCCCAAATCTCTGCTCTTAAAGAGCTAATATTTGAAGTGGTAGAGTGGGAGTGGGGCAATAGGAAAAGGAAGGAATTCAATCATAAACAAAGAAATAAGCAGCTTATAAGGTGATCATACGTGCTCGATTAAAATGAAGTTATCTGATAAAGGGATTCTATTGAATTAGTGGTTCTGTTTACTTAAGATACTATTGTAGATGGATAAAATTTTAGAGATGACATTAAAAGAAATATTATTTCTTCCAAGTTATTTGCAGGGGGTAAAGACCTTCTGAATGTAGATTATAACTTTTCCTTGCCCTAAACCCTTTGCAGCAGAAAACAATCTTAAAAGATATTGCAAAATGAACTGTGATGAATAAATCATAGGTTATGATGCCACTCCATAATAATAATTTACTTGATCAATAATAAAACCCTTTCTTTTTTTTTTGTTTTTGTTTTTATGTGGGTACCTGGAGTTGACCTCAAGGCCTCGCGCTTGCCAGCAAGTGCTTGTGCCACTGAGCGATATCACCGGCCCTTTTTTTCCTTTATGTGGGTTCTGGGAGTTGAACTCAGGACCTCGCGCTTGCCGGGCAGGTGCTTAGGCCGCTGAGCTATCTCACCGGCCCCTAAAACCCTTTCATTTGTTTCTATCATAAAAGATTTTTTGTATAGACCTAAGTGAAACTGATGTAGTGGAAAACAGTTTAGCAAGTAAGAAGCCAACTCTAGTCCTTCCGTCATGGAATGATGCCACAAATAATCTGCAACCATCTTCTCTCCTTGTAGTCTTCCCAGCTGGCATTCTGCAGCCCCCTTTCTTCAGTGCCCAGCAGTCAAACTCGCTGAATTATGGGGGCATTGGCATGGTCATAGGACATGAAATAACCCACGGCTTCGATGACAATGGTAAAGTGCAGGTCATATTTTACTTTTATATATATTCTCACCTATTTGATTAAGAGGTATTATAACTTCACTTATTCACTTGTATTGTTGACCTAATTTTACTACACTCTGTGGTTTCTTTAAATTGTTGCTTAAAAAAAAGAAATTTTTTTCTTAAGGTAGGTATTTAAGTGATGTGTACTTGTATTCTAAGAATAAAACACATATTCACATTGAGAAAATCTTATGCTGTTAAGATTTGAACATTCAAATAAAGCTGAGAGGAATAGAAGTAAAGTCATGAGGTATGCCAATAGGTGATAGTTGAAGCTATAACAAAAATTCATTCACAGCTGAAGAAAGTAAGGAGAAAAAGATAAAGAAAATAAACATTAACTACAACCAATTTTAGAGAGCCAGAGAAATAGAAAATACAGGAAAGGTACAATTTTTTAAAAGATTTACCAAGTGCCTATTAAATCAATTCAATGATGCAACATTCTTAACAGGTGGGTACTAGTAATATTTCCATGTTCAAGTGGAAACAAATATAGGCACATAAAATGTTTGTGCCAGGGTACAAAGCTGGGAATTGGTGGTATCTGCATGTGAGTTCAAGCAATTTGGCTTCCTAGCCCTTTTCTATTTACTACATCATAGATAATGTTTTAAAAATCATAACGTATTATATATTCATGCAACTGGATCTCAAAATGTGAGAAGATAAATGTAGTTTACCAAGAAAACTCCTGGAGAAAAAAGAAACTGTGTATATCTGCACACTTTGTGTGTGTGTGTGTGCGTGTGTGTTGGATATAAAGGGAAACTATGAACCAGTGTCTCACGAAGGGTCTGGGAATACAAAATGAGAGCCAGCATGAAGATGTTGACCTTGTCAAATCTCAGAATATCAAATTAATCAGGTAAAACCGTCCAACAGAATGAGGCATGATTTCAGGATTGCCTTATCTGGTGGCCTCACTGCAGATACTGAGAACCAAGTGCCTATAATATCTAAGTCAGTACTAAGGCACATCAGCAAGGAAGGCTCTGGCAGTCCATTATTTCCCAGTGGTGTAGAAATACCTGTTTCTCTCATCATCTGTCCAGTATAATGCTCTCCCATGTAGCAGTATTTTGGTCCTTGCACCTTAATGAAAGGTATCTGTAATTCTTGTTATAATGAGCTTCCATTTTTCTTAAACAAATATATTACAGGCAGAAATTTTAACAAGGATGGAGACCTGGTTGACTGGTGGACTCAACAGTCCGCAAATAACTTCAAGGACCAATCCCAGTGCATGGTGTACCAGTATGGGAATTTCACCTGGGACCTAGCAGGTGGACAGCATGTATGTGACTGGTAGTTTCTGGAAAAGTTTTAGATGTGTTTAGTTATAAGTTGATTATTGATGTTTTTCTTAACAATCTAATGAAAGGTCTCCTTCTAATAGCTCAATGGAATTAACACATTGGGAGAAAACATTGCCGATAATGGTGGTCTTGGCCAAGCATACAGAGTGAGTAATTTTCATCCCATTTTAGTAATCAGAGTGTTTATCATATTTAATCATTCATTTAAGGACTTTTACAAAAGGACATGTAAGATACATGCAGTAAATGGGAATAGAAAATTGAGAGTGTGAGGAGAAATTGGATTGTAAGTATGGTAACCATAGGGGTCAATATAGTTGATAGAGGACCGGTGAGATAGCTCAGTGGCATAAGCGCCTGCCTGGCAAGTGCAAGGTCCTGAGTTAGACTCCCGTTACCCACATATGAAAAAGGGCCAGTGATATCGCTCAGTGGCACAGGCGCCTGCTGGCATGCGAGGCCCTGAGTTCAACCCCTGGTACACACACACACACACACACACACACACACTATATATATATATATATATATATAGTTGGTAGAGCAGAATACCATTCTCTTAAGTTTCAAAATAAGCCAAGAAGATGAAACACGAATGTTATATCAACAGAAACAAGGATATGTATACAAGTCCTGTAGTGCATGCATGTAATCCCAGCACTCTGTGAAGCTGAGGCAGGAGAATCTAAGTTTCAGCCGAGCTCAGCCTAGCAAGGGGAATTTAGTGACTTAGTGACACCTTGGAAGCGAGGGCCAGGAAATGGGAAAGGGAAAGAAAGAATCACTGAAATAAATTTCTTAGAAAAGATGCCCCACAAAAAGATTATTTGGAGGTTTTTGGTCAGTACAATGAATAGGACCTTCAGTTTCCCCACAGGTGAGGTAGTTTTGGGGGGACAGCCATTAGCATAAACCACAAGCATGACATATTAAACCCTAGTCTGCTCACAGTGATACAGTGAAGGTCTGGAAGTGATGTGGCAACAGAATGTGGCTTTATACTTGGCCCAAGTAGTGCACTCGCAGAAGTGTTATCAATGGAGCATCTCTTAGAATTTCATTTACCCTTTCACTCATCCTTACATTCAGCAAAATTTTTTGTGAGAGCTATGCTATGGGTTTGGCTAGTCTAGGTGCTGCAGATAAAACAACAAGCCTTTCATTAAAGATGTCATCATTTGATGATCTGAGTAAGAATTAATTGCATTTACACACAACAGAGTACTACTCTGCCAAAAAGAAACATAAATTTGAGTCATTTGTATGAAAAAGAATGTGTCTTGAGTCCACAATGTTAAGTGAAATAAATCAGACACACAAGCTTAAATATCACATTATTTCTCTTATATGAGAAACCCAAATTATAAATAAAGAGCAAAATAAAAGATAGATAATAGGAAGTAGGGAAATAGATCTTTCTCAAATGGGAAGGGGATCAAGAGGTGGAGGGAGGGGAAAAGGAAAGGAGGGAAAGGGGATGAAAAAAGGAATTAAGATGTTATGTACATGTACCAACTCCACACAAGGAATGTAAACATTATACATTGCAAACATTAAAGTACTAATAAAAATAAACAAATATGAAGATGTCTAGAGAATACCATGTGCACAAGAGAAAACAGGGATTTTATAAGAGTGGACGAATTATGTTCTTGAAGCAACAAGTAGCAATGAAGATAAGATTGGGATCACCCCAGGATGGCGTGGCTGGCGTGGCTGGCGAGAGGAGTCTGAGTCTGCGCCCCTGTCTTTCTCCATTGACCCGGGACTGTGGGGCTGGCAAGAGGAGTGGCCCAAAGACCTGCGGGAATGCCAACGACACAGTAGGACACTGGATAAGACACACAAGGTGGACAGGCAGAAATACAGGTGTGGAAATAGCCCATGCAACATCAAATCCAGGGGCGGGAAGAATCCAGGACTGAGTAACCAGCTCCACCGGAGGAATTCAGGTACCTGGCCTCTCTCCTTACTCCGCGGTACAGCAACCAGCGGGGGAAGAACGTGGGACTCGGTAACCAGCCCTTTTCTCTCAAAAATTTTTTTTGTTCTTGTTCCTGTTTCCTTCCTTCCTTTCTTTCTTTCTTTCTTAGAAAACTAATTCTACTGGGATTAGAAAACTAATCACATTCCCCAAACCCAGAAACCAAGTTCAGATAATCCCTTGAATACTCCTTCATTCTTTCTTTTCTACCCTCTTCTCTAGTTTCCCAAATGCTGCGTGATCATCCTTTGTCCTCCAGCCTTGCTTCTACTTCTTTCCCAGTTATCTTTGTTTTATACATTATCCTCCCTAAATTTCCCCACCAGAGGGTAAAACCACTCTACCAAGGGGAAACACTTTGCATACAAACTCCTAATTTGTAGTCGGTTCTCTTATACAACTACAGACCTTGCTTCTAGGGTCTGAAGTACAAAATCAATAGTTACCACAGTTCGTCAGTTTCTAAATTGTTATTGCTAATATTACTACTTTAGGATGTCATATCCGTTGAAATCAGTTGTTCTCCCTTCTGTAACAATACTGGGAAGCTCTGGGGTAATAACTTCAGCACAGCCCTATGCCAAAGGACTGGGGACTGAGCCAAATGGTTACTAACATCCCACTCTTCATTAATTGGGAACATAGGATCTTGAGACAGACACAAACCAAGAATCTCCAAACACAGAAGACATCCCTGAAGAACAGACTTTTCCTAAAGAGGCCTTGATACTAGTGATATAGCTACCTACTACTAAAACTCACAAGGATCATCACAGAAAACAAAAAAAAATTATTTTTTGAAATAGAAAATGACAAGATGAAGAAGTAAAATGCAATCTCAGACCTCCAGCCCACCCAGAACAAGTCCAGGAGACATCGACATAGAAGAAATTAGAAGACACACACCTGAAATTTCTGAAATGATAGCAACCAAAGTAAAGAAACAAATCCATGAGGCTATTGAGGAAATCAGGTCAGAAATAATCTCTCAGGTAAGAAAAGACATGTCAACATTTATAAAGGAATTGCTCAGCAAATCTAGAGTAGAGATAGATTAAAAAAAAGGTGAGTATAGAAAGAGGATGGAAACCATGAATAATCAATATAGGAAAGAAATAAAATGCATGAAATGGATTCAAACAGATATCCAGGAAATTAAAAATTCCATTGAAAGCTGGCAAAATCGCTTGAACCAAACTGAAGACAGACTTTCAGACCTTGAAGACAAGATCGCAGCTAGCAATCATGAAAGGAAAGATCTCTTGAAAATAACAAAAGATCAGGAAAAAACAATTCAACAGCTGCAAGACCACGCAAAGAAAAATAATATAAGAATAATTAGTGTCAATGAAAAAGCAGGAGTCATCACAACTGTCATAAAAAAACTATCTGCAGAAGTAATAGCAGAAAATTTCCCAAGTATGGGAAAACAGTCTGGCATACAGATAAGTGAGGCATATAGAACTCCAAACAGCCATAACCAATATAAATCTACACCCAGACATATAATAATCAAGATCCCAGAAATTGAGCACAAGAACAGAATATTAAAAGCTGTTAGAGAAAAGAAACAGATCATCTTTAAAGGAAAGCCTGTCAGAATCACGGCCGACTTCTTAACACAAACCCTCAAGTCAAGAAGAGCTTGGAGTGAAATATTTCAAGTCCTGAAAGAAAACAACTTCCCACCCAGATTAATGTACCTTGCAAAACTATCTTTCAAAGTTAATGTATGAATTACCAAAGCTGAATCAAGAAGACATAAAAATTTTTAATAACCCAATATCAGTTAATGAAATTAAAAACATAATTAAAAACTTAGCAACTAAGAAAAGCCCAGGCCCTCATGGATTCACCGCTGAATTCTGTGAGAAATTTAGAGAAGATTTAATGCCAATACTCCTCAAACTCTTTAATGAAATTGAAAGGGGAGCAATTATCCCTAACTCATTACTGGAGGCAAGTAATAACCTGATACCAAAACCAGAGAAAGACCCAACCCAAAAAGAGAACTACAGACCAATCTCCCTAATGAACATAGACACAAAAATCCTCAATAAAATACTAGCAAACGGAATACAGCATATCATCAAGAAGATTATACACCGTGACCAAGTGGGATTCATCCCAGGAATGCAGGAGTGGTTCAACATATCCAAATCAATAAACATAATACACATATCAATAGAGCCAAAGAGAAAAATCACATGATTATCTCAATGATGCAGAAAAAACTTTTGATAACGCCCCACACTCATTCATGATAAAATTCCTACAGAAAATCAGAATAGATGGTCTTTTCCTCAATCAGATAAAGTCCATCTATGACAAACCAACAACCAACATGATACTAAATGGACAAAATCTGAAAGCTTTCAGTCTAAAATCAAGACTAAGGCAAGGATGTCCACTATCACCTCTCCTATTCATTATAGTTTTGGAAACATCAGCCAGAGCAGTCAGACAAGAGAGAGAAATAAAAGGCATAAGAATAAGAAAGGAAGAACTCAAATTATCTATTCACAGATGACATGATATTCTACATAGAAGACCCCAAAAACTCCACCAAGAAACTTCTGGAATGAATAACCAAATTCGGTAGTGTAGCTGGGTACAAAGTCAGCGCTTAAAAATCAATAGCATTTCTGTACACAAATAACAAACTCGCTGAGAAATTAGGGAAACCACACCCTTCACAATAGCATCCAAATAAATGAAATAGTTAGGAATCAATCTAACAAAGGAAGTAAAAGATCAATATATTGAAAATTACACTACTCTGAAAAAAGAGATCAAAGAGGATATCAGAAAAGGGAAAGATATTCTTTGCTCATGGATAGGAAGAACCAACGTAGTGAAAATGGCCATATTCCCAAAATTGTTATACAGATTTAATGCAATCCCAATCAAAACACCATTAGCATAATCTCAGATTCTAGAGAAAACATTCCTAAAATTCATTTGGAAACAGAAGAGGCCTAGAAAGCAAACGCAATCCTGGGCAACAAAGGCAAGGCAGGAGGCATCACAATCCCTGACTTGAAATTATACTACAAAGCTACTGTGATAAAATCAGCATGGTACTGGCAAAAAAACAGACCTGAGGATCAGTGGAACAGATTAGAAGATGAAGACACAACCACAAACACACTCAGCCACCTTATCTTTGACAAAGGAGCCAAACATGTTCACTGGAAGAAAGATAACCTCTTTAATAAATGGTGCTGGAAAAACTGGCTCTGTACATGCCAAAGACTAAAACTAGACCCATGTCTATCACCACACACTAAAGTCAAAATGGATCAAAGATCTAAATATTAAAACAGAAACACTAAACCAACTGGAAGAGAAAGTAGGTAGAAATCTTGAAGATATAGGGGTAGGCAGAGAGTTCATGAACAAAGTCCAAACTGCATGAGAAATACTTCAAAGAATCAATAACTGGAATCTCATCCTACTGAAAACCTTTTGCACATCAAAAGAAATCACCAACAGAGTGAAAAGACAGCCCAAGGAGTGGGAAAACATTTTTGCCAATTGTCCATCAAAGGACTTCTATCTGGAATGTATAAAGAATTGAAAAAAAGCAGGCCCCCCTAAATCCATAGACCCAATCCAAAAATGGGCATCTGAGATGAATGGATACTTCTCAGATAAAGAAATACAAATGGCAAATAAATATATGAAAAAATGTTCAACATCATTGGTCATTCAAGAAATGCAAATTAAAACAACACTGAGATTCCATCTCACCCCAGAAAGAATGGCTATCATCAAGAAATTAACCAATAACAAATGCTGGTGGGCCTGTGGGGAAAAAGGATCCCTTCTCCACTGCTGGTGGGAGTGTAGACTGGTACAACCAGTGTGGAAATCAGTGTGGAGATTCCTCAAAAACTAGGATTAAAGGTCCCATTTGACCCAGCTATTCCCTTTCTGGGTATTTTCCCAGAAGAATTAAAAACATCAGGGCCGGTGAGATGGCTCAGTGGCATAAGTGCCTGCCTTGCAAGCGCGAGGGCCCGAGTTCAACTCCCGGATCCCACATACGGAAAAGGGGCCGGTGATATCGCTCAGCGGCACGGGCGCCTGTTGGCGCGCGAGGTCCTGAGATCGACCCCCCGGTACCCACAAAAAAAAAAAAACATCATACCACAGTGATATATGCGCATCCATGTTTATAGCAGCACAATTTGTAATAGCTAAATCTTGGAAACAACCCAAATGCCCATCAACCGAGGAATAGATAAAAAAGATGTGATATTTTTATACAATGGAGTACTACTCAGCTATAAAGAAGGATAAACTCAAGGCTTTTATAGGTGAATGGATGCAACTAGAGACCATACTCATAAGTGAAATAAATCAGACTCACATGTGTAAACCTCGTATTGTCTCCTTGATGTAAGAAACTGAAAGAGTAGATAAGATCCAAAATCTACAATAGATATTGTGAAAGGGAAAGAAACTGCTCAAAAGAAAAGAACATCTGAGTAGGGGAAAGGAGAAAAGGAAGGGAAAAGAAAAATATATATGTATTTGTATATATATATGTACACACAAGATAGCTAAGATAATTATACTACCAATTTCTTTTAGTTCATTGAAAAGAATGGTTTGTGCTTATATTGTTTGATCAATTTTGCATGCCTATATCTTGTAATCTGACCAACTGCTTTGAAGATAACAATATGCAATATATTAACCATTGTTAATTTCCTACTATCTTGTTTTGAAACTCTGTATCATTGTTTTTATTGGGGTTTTTCCTCTTTAAAATAAAAAAGAAAGATGAGATTGGGTTGCTTCTCTCAACCATGAAGTGGCCCACATGTGAGAGAGAATGAGCAGAATCTACTTGAGGATGTAAAAGGAACAAGATGCTCCTGGGATAGAACCAGATGTCTTGAAGAATGTTCATGGAGTGGATGGGGATCTGGGGTTATTTGTTCACCATAGACATGTTGAATCAAAAGGAAGAAGGAGTACACTGGTGGCTGTATTAGAGAAGAGGAAGCATCAGAACAGTATAGAGAGATGACAAGTGCAGCAGGAAGCAAACTTGATCAGAGTTTGAGTCCTGGGAGATTAAAGCAGCTGAAAGTTTCCAAAAGAATGAATCCCAACCCAGTCCTAGGAGATGGTCCATTGCTGCTCTTTTGAATGCTGAGATTTTTTTTTTTTTTAAACTAGATGCTAGACATTGTGCATTTTGCCTCTTTGTGTCCTGGATGGTTTTTGTTTTCCTACAAATATTCTCGAGCTGTATTCTCAGTTAAATGCCTTAGAAATACTTTGATCCTTTTTGGTCTTGGTTTTTACAGCATGTCTGGTGGTACTGGAATAGTGCTTAGTGTAGGGACCTTTAGTCCCCATTCCTGAGGCAAAACTCTAATGTGTGAATCTTGATGCATTCCATTCTTGTCCTGTGTGAGCACAAGCCCTGTTCTCTTTGATCCTTTCAGGGAGTGTCTTTCCCTAGCCTTGGATAGTTTACTCACACATCTCCAGATCAGTACTAATACTAAGTATTCAGCTGTAATCGCTGAGGTTCTCTGTCTTTGAGAATTTCCCTTCTTTAGTACCCTATCTCTAGTGTCCCTGAACTGTCACCTTCTCCTCCGAGTTCCCTAGGCTTCCACTGAGTTTCTCCTCCTTACATTTCGATCTGAAAATTCACAGGGCAATAAGCTGCAGCAATCATGGGACTTGCTTCGTTTAATTACCATCTCTCAGTGATGGTTTTCCTTTCTGCTTGATGCCCAGTGATAGGAAAAGCATTGTTTCATATATATTGTCCATCGCTTTATTATTTCCACAGAAGGGTAAATCCATTCCCCGTCCCTCTATCTTGTCTGGAGGTGGCAGCATTAGCAGCCCCACTAGTCTCTTTGTGATTCTAATATACTGAGAAATCAGGAATCATTGCTCAAAAAAGTAGTTCAACTTTGGGTTGATGGTATGTCCATAAAGATCCTCATCTAGAGCCAGTACATAATTATAATAATGAAGCAATTACAATTATGGAAATATTTTATTGCACTTTGAAACTATGTGAATTCTTCACCTGTTCCTTGCCCTTCTGCTGGGCTATGAATTCTCTGAGAAGGAGATGGTGTAAGCTTTCCCTGTATACACAGAATCTTTATACACTATATGCTCAATAAAACTCTGTGGATGCTAAGTAGAAAGAAAAAAAATATATTTCCTACTTACCCAATTGTTCACTTTCCTTTGTAAGACATTGACAGTGACACAATTCACAAAGTTTGTTGGTTCCTTTCTTAAATATGTTTAGTAAAGGGCAACTACTTTTTCTTCAATAATACCCATAAATCCTATAGGATTAAGAACATTTTCTGACATCAAGTTATCTAAATTCCTTCCTTCTAATGTAAATGAGATTTTGTTTATTTCGTCCTAACTTCAGAGGACCAGAATAGTTGCTTATCCTTACCTAACTTGGATTCATAGGCTACTACTGAGTCCCGAAGGGATCTCAAGGGAATCACTTGACTTCTGGCAACAGTCATTCAAACCAAGTCTGGTGTGAGTCTGCTTTGCTAAGAGTAGTAACTAACCTAAATAGAGCAATTGCAGATGATTTCCTTGGTGATCTATTTTTCCAGCTGGCTGGTCCTGTCTATCTTTAGAACAACACTTACATAAGCTTTTCATCACTTTTGTAAGTCATTCATTCATTCAACTGACATTTATTGACCATTTGACATGTGCTAGACTCTTGTCACTCACTAATCAAAATCGTGTTCTTTTAGAGCATTTGTAAATACTAGTTTTCATCCTAATCCAGACAGTAGCTTTAGGTTGCCATATCTAAATGTATTATTATGGTGATTTTGGTATAAAAGGTTAATTACTCAGTTAACATAGTCTTTTGCATAGGTTTATATATAAATTTAGAAATTATAAACATCATGTTTCTATTTTACTAACTTCCTAGGCCTATCAGAATTATGTTAAAAAAAATGGCGAAGAAAAATTACTCCCTGGACTTGACCTAAATCACAAACAACTGTTCTTCTTGAACTTTGCCCAGGTACTACATCTTTCTTGATTGATAAATATGAAAATCATTTTGAGTTATAATTTCACAGTAAGTTAGGTATTATATGCTGTTTTCTTATTTTAATCAATTGTGCCAGAACATTTGACTTGAGTGACTTTCATTGTTTATAACAATGTCAGATCATATTCATGATAAATAATTGTGTTCCTAGTTGCCTTTATTGAACATTATTTGAAGAACAATGCTTGAGGAATTCAGAACAGCAATTCAATTCTGCTTTCCCACCAACCATCCCAAACAAATTATCCATGATTAGAACTGAACACACTGCTTTGCTTTTCCCAAACCTACCTCTAGGTGTGGTGTGGGACCTACAGGCCAGAGTATGCAGTCAACTCCATTAAAACAGATGTGCACAGTCCAGGCAATTTCAGGTATGTGGGTATGAATCAGGGTGCTTCAGTATTAACTCCACTGCTTCCACATTTGGAATTTGGCCTTTTGTAATCTGATTCTATAACATTTGGGAATCCGATGCAACTAAGCAAGATGCTGCCTCAAAATGAAGAATAAAAAGGGCTGGAAATGTAGCTCAGCACCAAGGCTCTGGGTTCAATATCCAGTACCACAAAAAAAAAGAAGAAAAAAGAAAAATTATTCACTCAAATCTGTTTATTGTATGCCTGCTCTCTGCATAATGTAAGCTACATTTAGTTGTGCTAGTACATTTAGTTCTGTTAGTTATCTATTAAAAATTTTTGTTTAAAATGCATTCCTTATCTTCTTGTTTTCACAGGGTATCCTGAATCATACCTAATTTTTTGATGAGACAGGCTATTGTTTTGACCATTAATGATGCTTTTGGTGTTTATTACTTTAGGGAAATCTTCTAAAACTGTTGTATGTATAACTATTTATTCTCATACAAGTGGTGATGCTTTTTCATTTATTCTGGCTTTTTATTGGGGTTTCCTGTATATTTATTTCTTCCCTGATACTAGATACTACTTAATCTCTGTGCCTCAGTTTCTTGACATATAAAATGCTGATTAAATTATTGTGAGAGTTGCTGGAGGGTTAATGCTAATGCATGTGAAGTGCCTATTAGAAATACGCATTTGAAAATAGTACTAGGATTATTTCTAGATTAGAGGTCTGAGCAGAATAAAAATCCTTGTGGAAAAAAGTTACAGACTTTAAAGTATTTCCATATTATGTAAGAGTCAAGTGCTTTTTCTCATTCATTTCTTATGTTCATCACAATTCATGATGTCAGTAATTGACTAGTGGTTAAGTGAGACACAGGTAAGTATGTAACTGTTTTCTACCCTCAGATTTGAACTGAAAACAATACTGATTATAAATATGTGAGATTATTTATGTCTTTAATTTTTTTTTTGGTTCTGGCTCCAAAGATAACTCTTTGACTATTTTTTCATTCATAATAACAGAAGTTTGTGTGTGTGTGTTTTTAAGGGTAAATGAATGCCAACCTTTTGTCAAGGAAATTATTATTTTCCCTGGAGGTAAAAGGATTTCCTTGGCAAAAGATTGAGGTTACATTTAGTTTTGGAAACAGGCTACTTCCTGGCTATACAAAGTAAAACAGTTTTTAAAGAACATTAAAAACTAATAGACATTCACTAAGCAAAAATTGTACTTGGAGGTATATATACAAATATTTCCAAAATAGATAGAGATTTATAATCTTATACTTAAATAGCACAATATTAAAACAAAAACCAAAATATAATTGATGTAAAGAAGAAATCTATAAAACTATAATTTTTAGGTCTAATCTATGATTGTTTCGTTCTTCCTAACAAAAACCTTATCTATTTTAATATAAACCCTTAAAACTTTCAAGAGATAAAACACAAAACATTTCCCCATGAGTATGCTAGAAATTAAATCTATCGTTTAAACATTGCCTTCTTTTTAGAAATCTAGTTTTTAGTTAACCAACCATGATCACATATTAACACTTACTATATAATCAACAAATTTGTTTCTGAAGTTATTTAGATATAATTCTACATTATATATGTAAGAGTCTGATGATTTTTTAAAGCAAGTTAAAGTAAACAAAAATTATTTAAGTGCTTTTATTGCCCAATATTATCTTCCATACATGGGAAAAAAAGCACTTGATAGAAACCCAAAACAAAAGATAGATAATAGCAAAGAGGGAGACAGATCCTTTGTAAAAGGGAAGGGGACCAAAGATAGAGGGAGGGGTGAAGAAGGAGAGGGAAGGCTGTGATAAAAAGAATTAAGATGTGTTATGTATGTGCTCCACCTCCCCATGAGGAATGTAACTAATATGTACTGGAAATATGTGCTAATAATAAAATAAAAACTGAAAAAATAAAACTAAAATCTCAGTTGCTCCATCAAAGTAAGAAAAAATAAAATAAAAATTAACACCACTAACAAGTCAAGTTATGCTTTTCCTGGCTTAATTTCCAATGTCTTTAAAAGAATATTCTTTCTAGTATTTTATATAAATATCTTCAACTAAGTATATACCTATCTTGTTACTTCTTATAATTTAGCATAATTAAGTTAACGTCTCATGTTTTCTCTGCTTACCTTAAATATTAACATTGGTTCCTGATATTTTGGTGAGCTTTTTAGAATTCCTGTTAGCTTCTATTAATATTTAGTACTTGCCCTAAATATCTCTTCCACCTTTTTTTTTTTCCTTTTCCATGGTGCTGAGTATCAAACCTAGGGGCTTCCACATGCTAGGCAAACTCTAGGCACATGCTCTACCAAACGCCACACCTCCCAGCCTCACTTGTGTATTCCATTACTGGGAATTGAACCCACGGCCTGAACACTCTAGGCAAGTGCCCTACCACTAAGCTACATTGCCAGCCCTAATCTCTTTAAAACTATATAGTGGAGCACACACTCATCAGTGTGACTTTGCTCTGAAAGAATTATGCAAATTAGTTAATGATAAACATTTGGTGGTTTATTCATGAATGCAGTCAGTTAAATTTGCAGTCAAATCATTTGCTTTAAAGAAGTAATAATAGGTTGTCAGAGGACCTATTAATTGCAAAAAGTTTATTCACTAATTCAAATGTCCAGTTACTTGTAGGCAGAAATAATCAAATATGCTAGAAATCAAAAAATTCATTGTTGGTCAGTGGATGTTCAGTTCCATCTCTTAAATGTTTTTAATGCAATTCATCATTTTCAAGGCAATAAACAGCAGCAGCATAACACATAATTTTATATAACCAAGTAAAAATTTCAAGTAAATCAGCTTAAGAAATAATGAAAATATTTATATTTTGTTACTAAACCTGCAAATACGAGAGTTACAAAGTTTTAATGTAGCTTGAAATTCATGTAGTATTGTACATAATATCAATGAAACATTATCTCACTTTTTAAAAAGGGATTCATTGTATAAATAATGTATCCACTTTCCAAATGATTATTCATGTCACCCATTCAAAGATTTAATGTTATTAACACCAAACATTAATTACAAACCTAAGAAAGTAAACGAAGCCCTAGTGTGTTGTTGACCTAATTACTCAGAATCAAATTATCTAAGGGAAGTCTTTGGATGGGAAAAGCAGATGGAATAGAGATGGAAAGCTGAGTGTATATTAGGTTCAGGGTTTCTGTGTCCATAATTTCCAGTGATGTTTTCCAAAAACTTTTTTGCCTATTTGTTTTGTTTTTAATTTAAGAGAAGTGTAAAATTAAGTTATGGGCTTGGGCACCAAATATTTGCTCCCATATGACTAAATCAAAGACAATCCTTTGAAAAACTTTTAATAAACTAAAAGCAAAAAGTGCAGTCCCTCCAATTCTTTCTCAGACTTATGCTGTAAAGCAGGGAGCTTGTTCCCCAGCATGAGGAATGTCCAAGCCACCATGAAGACTGTCCCCAGCCAGTATCTAGCTGGGGACAAATAGATACTTCCTGAATTGGGATGAGGATTGGAGTAAATGGATCAAAACTTCTTTCTGCTTTAGTCTCTTAGACCTAGAACCTAAGAGACTAAAGACCAATAAAAATCACTAATGTCTTTTGATTCCTGCATATACGGTCATTTTGGCTACATTTATAGGAGTGAAATTGGTTTGTTTGGCCCATGAGCAACAGAAATGTATTTCTCACAGTTCTGGAGGTAGAAGTCCAAGATGAAGGCCCTAGCATAGTCAGGTTCTGGTGAGTGCTGTCTTCCCAGTCGCAAACTACAGACTTCTCATTGTGTCTTCACACGAGCCAAGGAGTGAGCTTGTTCTTGAATATTTCAGATGTAAGAAATGGACACTTAATAAATCGGGTTAAGCCAGGCCCTAAGTTCATAGCCTAAGCTAGAAGGTAAGAAGTTAAATTTCAGTACTTTTTCAGTGTACTATAGTACTTTCTGGAATTATATAAGAATCCTCCACCAAAACTTCACGTGCTTGGAAGGTGATGGGATCGTGATCACACCATGGATTAACCCACTGATGAGTTCATCACACCGTGGATTAACCCACTGATGAGTCCATAGCTATTTGTTGTTAGGAAATAAGGCCTGTTTCTGAAGAGGCAGTCAACTGGGCAGTGACCTGGAGGGGTGTATCTCCCTCACCAGCTCCTCCTTTCTCTCTCTGCTTCCGGGCCACCATGATGTGAGCAGCTTTCCTCCACCTAGGCCCTTCCATCTTGCTATTTCTACCTTGGAGCAGAGTCTGAACTGAAACCTTTAAAAAAGCATGAGCCCAAGTAAACCTCTTTTCCTTTTCACTGGATCCTTATAGTCTGAGGGTTCCATCTGAATCTGGTGCCTGTTTCCTTCCAGTGGTCATAGGCAGGGGCCTCCATAGCCTCCGCTCTTCCTGTCAAGTTCACCAACAGGCACGTGCCATCCTCTCTTGGCCTGGCACTTGTCATTCACACAGGCTGCATCACTGCAGTCCAGGCCTATGGGAGCTAGGGCTAGCTGCCCTAGCTCCCTCTCAAGTGAACTATAAGATAAGGACTCCTGGCCTTGACCCCACGTCACCTCAAATGCTAAGTTGTACGCATAGTAGCATGTCTGCCACAGATGGAAATTTCTGAAAATTAGAAGACTCCCAACTCACGTTCCTGGTCTTCCCATCACTCCAGTACACTTAACTCCAGGACCTTCATCCCAACCCAAACTGGGTGTGGCGCTGGTCCCAGCAAGAGGAGCAGGAAAAGCTGGCTCAGGCTTGGCATGACGCATCACCTCTGCATCGTTGTATTGACCTGTCCCTCCGCTCCAATGCTGCACCGTGCTGATAGTGAGTTAGATGTTGTTGTTTTTGCCCAATGGGATCAGAGATAAGAAGAAATGGGCATTTTTCCAGTCCTTTCCAGTTATTCAGGCTGAATCCAGTTTCTGATATTTAAGGAGTCCTTTTGGGATTAAAAAAATTTCTCTAACTTCCCTACTAAATCAAATCAATAAATATCTATTAAAAACCGTTACACTTAAGTTATCTTGTGAACCTTTTTAAGACACAGTGAGAAATCATTTTATTCTTTGACTAAACTCTTTTTACAAAAACTGCAATTCCCAATGTGAATTGTTGATTCATTTCTAAAACATATATAAGGTGTTTATGAATTATTAATTCTCCATTACAACCTTAAAAAGCAGGCACTATTATTATATTTATTTTACAGATGAAGAAACTGAGGTACAGAGAAGCCTTATAATCAGCTTTCAAACCATGCAGTTTGTCTCTAAAATCTCTGCTGTCAACTGCCATACTTTGTTACCTCTCCATTTTAAAATTCTGTGGATGAGAAGGAATTGACTCGTTATACCGGCTTTTTCTCCTTCCTTTTAAATGTTAAATTCCAGATCCACTCACTTTACCTGCACTGAGAAATATTACAGGGCTTCACCTTAGTATGGACATAAATATCAAATGTTTATGGTGACCTTTTTTTGTTTGTTTGTTTATTTCATAGGATTATTGGGACTTTGCAGAATTCTGCTGAGTTTTCAGAAGCCTTTAATTGCCAAAAGAATTCATACATGAATCCAGAAAAGAAATGCCGGGTTTGGTGATCTTCGCACGAGGCAGTGCATCCCTTGGCTCAACTTGCCAACACCGCAGAAATGAGGAACTCTCTAGCCGAGAGAAAGTGGGCCCCAGAGGTCACTGCAGTTCCTTGGACTAAGTAACAGATGAAAGCATCATAATACAAGCAAAACTAGGTTGTTCTGGAGAGAGTATGGAAAGAAGAGGGGGTCTAAGGTCTGTCAAATCAGTCACTTCTCACATGTAAATAATGATTAACTCTTATGGATGTTATTACAATTCATTTCTATTTCTCATACGGTCTGTCACTTTGATGTTTTCCCTAGAAAATAGTGTTAACCACTTGTGGCTGACCAGGATTTCTATTCAAGGGGTGAAAGAAGACATTGTATTCATACAGCTGGGCACCAAAATCACAATGGTTATATGATCATTTTAGACACATTCCCTAAGTACTGTTTTTACTTTTATTTGCAATATTTATGTTCCTCCAAAACTCTTCCAAAGAACTCATACATAATGGGGCCTTGGGGCTTACATAGCTTTAAACTCATTTGCCACACATCAGTTTATTGTCATCATTTTATTTTAGGCTCTATTAGGGCAAAAATGAATGTCTAAAACTTGTGTTATACCTGCTTTACTGATATTAGGCCTCTACAATTTTCTAACAATTCTTGCTCTGTCTCTCAAAACTTGGTCTTTTTAAAGGATTTGTAGTAATGTATAAATAATAATTTTTATATTTAACTATTAACTACACTTGCAACTAAGTAACTGTAATTATAGGTAACCATTAAATGTTGAAGTTTTAGACCAAGAGAAATTGTTATGAACCAAGATCTGTAAAGTGATGTACAGATGAAAATTTGAGATATTTTTAAACTTATAAATCATATTGATGAAAAGCTTTAAGCACAAACTTTGGAGTAAAAATTGTCATTCAACAGTTGTCTAGAGATATAATCTTATGGTTTACAAACAGAATTTTTAAAATTAAATCTGTCCCTAAGAGTGGCTATTATAAAAGGGCAAAACAGCTTCTACATAGCTCTGTGACCCCTTATCTTTTCAGGTTTATCACGGGTGAAAATATTTTGATAATAAATTGAAGTTGTGAGCCCTTTACTCACTAAGCCTGTGTGCGAGCCGTCCAGCTTTAGAAAGTGCATTTATTTCTAAATAGGAATGGAAGGCCTCTAGTAGACCTGCTTCTGGAATTCTGAGTTATGTAGATTTCTGGGAGAGGAGTGTGTTTGGTATCTAAGAAGGATCCATCTCTTGAGCATTTATGTTCCTTTCTTTCCCTGTCCTATTGTCTAGTTTAGCTTATTTCTTTACTTGATGAAGACTTTACAGAAGAGGTACAGTTCCATAATCTTTAATTTTTCTAACAAATGGTAAAAACTGAGAGAATGTCTATCCACAATTTAGGTGTTGGTTTTCCTTCCTCTTGAAAAATTACCATTTGCCTTTAAAAAATGTTACTAAAATGTAACATACTCTCATATACATAAAAATTACATGAAGCAGAAATATAGAGGTCACTGGAATCACTCTCTTAGAACACCCAAAACCTATAGCCAACACCTATAAAAAACAGATTGCCTTAGAAGCCCACCCTTGTCATTTCAGTCCTCCACAAACAACTACTATCCAGATCTCTAATGGCATACACTAAATTTGCCTGTCTTTGTCTTTTAGATAAATAGAATCAGTCAGCGTACATTCTTTCATGTGTGACTTCTTTCTTTCAGCCTTACATTTGTGAGAGTCAACTATTTTGTTACGTTGATTATGGATCTTTAATTCTCACTGCTGAATAATATTCTGTTGTTTTATTATGCTATGATTCATTCATCCATCCTATTGTTGATGGGATCTTGAAAAATTTCCTGTTTCAGACCCTTAGAAATAATGTAACTATGAGTTATAAACTGTGTCTACATATTAATATTTTTACTTGAAGCTTTAGTGGACTATATCCCCAAATCTTTCCAAAATGTTTTATAAGTATGGAAAATATAATTTCAGCTAACAATGAATATATTTATCCTTTCTCTTTTTAATACAACCACCAGTATTATGGATAATTCAAAGTATACTTTAGGTCTATATTTCTTTAAAATAAATATAATTAAGTGATATTTGTGGTTGAAGCAATAGGAGCTCTCAGTGCTTAAGAAAACATCTGTCTCTGAGTTATTTTACTCCTGTCTTCTCAAAACTACTGAAAAGGCAGAAGTGGAGAGTAGTACAGATTATAAAAGACCATTGGTATCCCCACTGCTAGTGCTTTAAAACTGTAGACTCTCACCCCTATGGAGGAACAACTCCAGGGCTTGGATACCTGCTCTATGTATAAGTAAGTTTTTTCTGGAGCCAAGAGATGGATAAAAGTCAAAATACCAATTCCTTCTCCCTCCCACATCCGGGCGTCATTAACTGTACATGGTGCTCTTGTCGAGTCATATGGAGCCTGATGATCTCTCTCAACCACTCCTAACCATTTGGAATTGCCACATTAGATAATACATCTATATATGATCTTACATATAAATCTGTTTCCACGATGGCTGAGTTCTAGTCAATGAAAGAGTTTGGCAGCTGAGACACCAGGACTGGGAACTGATACAACTCAGGAAGAAAGATGGGAAGAAGCTCTTGGTATCACATGTCAGTAAGGAATCTACCTCCATGCTTCACTGTCTGTGTGGATTCTAAGTGCAGGCGGGAAGGATGTTACCTGGAATATGTCTTTGATCTAGTCCTCTTCTGCTACTACTGGCAAGGTGACCTTGGGCATTTGTGTGTTCTTTTGGGCATCTGCTTCTGCCACCCAAATAAAAGTGAATTAGATTCTACTGGTTCTCACCAAAAAAAGGAATATGTGTCCATTGCTTCCTTGTCCTTAATCTGTGTCCCTGTTAAGAACCACTGGGCAACATAATCTCAGATCCCCCACTTAAATGCCTGAGTCCCATTAGACCACAATTTAGCCCAAAGAACAAGGACCAAAGATTTTTTTGAAGTTTGGGTCTGTGCTCTTGTTAATATTAGGCACTTGGATAAGGAAAAGGCTTGCTAATTTTCTCAAAAGCTTTATCTTCCCTGTTGTCACAGTTAGCTTGTAAAGTAGAAAACATCTGTTAGTTTGGAAAGAAGAGAAGATTCTACTCTGTCAAAGAAGGATAATCAGAAGTTTTAAAATCAGGTTCAAGTCTCAAGAATGCAGAATAACAGCCGTTTTTCATACTATTGTTTTTATACCTAGTGCACTTTATTTCAAACTCCTATTTCCCATTTAAACCCCCATGTATGTCTTGGAAAATATTAAGGCTAAATGGAGCTTTTATCTCTATGTAGTCTTACATTTTCTGCCTACTTCAAAATGACTTTTTTAAAAAATGAATGACATTAACTGTTTTACCAGTATTTTCTTGTTTTCACCACTCCTACTTCCAAAGATAACCATAGTTCTCCGATGAGATTTCTTTTCAAAAAAATAAGTGCAATGGTTGCAGAATGTCATAGGGAATCACAGGTGCAATCAGGTAAATTATACAGGAGGCGCTGCACTGCCCCTGGGCTGAAGACCTTGACCAGATGGTTCATCAGGAAGAGAGGAGCTATATCTGACTGCCGTCAATGGCACATTTATTTCATTCTAGTCATTTTTTTTTGTAACAAATTTCTTAGTTGCACCTCCTTTGTGCTTCACATTTTCTCTAAAATAGTAAGGAACACTCTTGTCATTTTCAACCTCATAGGCAAAATGTGCTTATATTCTGTTTGACAAAACAGATCCGGATAATACAAGAGAAGCCTGGCAGAAAAATAAGCATTTGGCTCTTGCCAGAAATAATCCTGAGCTTTCATCTGGGAAGAGTAGAAAGACAGGAAAGCCTTTCCAGTATGTCTATTTAATTTTTATACTCCAGGATCTCCTTTCTACTCAGAAACTAAAAATTCTGCAGATATCAGACATACTAACATCTTACTGCACCCTTACAAGTGCACTTGATATCATCTCAGAGCTGATCAGTTCAAGTAATAATACATTTTAGAAATTTACTTTGTATCCAGGAAGACTCAAGCAGGTCAAGTACCTGGATTATCATTTACCTTGGTGTAAATCCTTCACATACGCTGTGAATGCTCTATGTCCCCTGAAATGCAGCATCTGCGATATAATGTTAAAATGTTTGTGGCATAAGCTGGTGAGATAGCTCAGCAGCATAAGCACCTGCCTGGCAAGTGCAAGGTCCTGAGTTCGACTCCCAGTACCCACATACGAAAAAAGGGCCGGTGATATCGCTCAGCGGCACAGGCACCTGCTGGCACGTGAGGTCCTGAGTTCGACCCCCGGTACCCACAAAAAAAAAAAAATTGTTTGTGGCAGTTTTGTAGTGTCAAAGAAATAGGGATCTCAAAAAGCTAAAATATTAGAAAATGTTTAGATTTGTTAAGTGAGAATACAAAAAGGACATGATGTTAAATATGTGTTATCATTTCAATTTCATTAAAATATTGTTGCACAGAAAAAGAATTGAAAGAATATGTGCCAAAATTAATCGGAATAATCTCTGGGTGGTAGTAGGGTAGGTGATTCTTATTTTCTTTTTTCTTTTTATTTTTTGGAGGGGTCTAAATTTTAAACTTTTCTGTGATGGGAAAATGTTAGTATTGAAAAATCACTTTTCAAATTTACTTGAAAGAAAAGAGGAGACAATATGAAAGGTGGCAAAATGAGGTCAAATGTTGACCAAAGGGGAAAATAATATGATTTCCCTTAATTTACATTTGTTAATTTCTGTAAGGAATTATTCAGTTTGGTGTTTCAGGCAGTTTCGGCCTGGTGCCGTGGATTTTGGTCAGAGGGCCTGCACTGGAGGCAGAGCCGCTCTCACAGGATCAAATGTTAGGCACCACCTGTGTGTCACACACTGTACCAAGTCCATTAGAAGATAAAAATAATGAAAATAGATGCCTTTTTCATGTAGTAGAGACACTGAAAAGGTATACAAACATATTAAAACACGTACGGAAAACTAAATTTGAGAATTCGAGGGAGTTTCCTTCATGCTAGAGATATGCTCAAGGAAGTTGTACTTAAATTCTATTGTTTATATGGATAGGATTTTGACCATTAAAGGAGATGAAGAAATTTGGTTTAAAATTAGACAACAAAAGAGTAAGAATTCACAAATATTGTAGCAATGCTGGCTTCAGAAGAGCAGAGCGGAAAGGGCGTGCACACTGTGGACACAGTTATTGTTCATCGTTGGCCTTCTGACGTGTCTTATAACAACAAGTGCCATCCTTATTTATTCACTGAGCATCTTATACTGTTCTCAAAGTCTATTGGCTATCTTTGTGCTTTGAGAGATGTCTTATGATTTCTTGGATTTGCAAGCAGTTGTGTGACAAAGATAGCACTTTGTCTTATTCCTGGGAATTCAGAACCGTGCTCTATTTTAGATCCTCTTGCTAACTCACTGCACTAAGCAAATAACTAAGTTCTCTGAATTTTTATTGTCTCAGAATCAAAATCAAAGTTAGAATCAAGGCTTTCTCAAAAACCAGAAGGCAGACAGATGGAATGTTTCACCAAACTCCTTAAAAATGGTAAAATCTACCAGCATAGTGTGGAGAGGGCACAGAGTCATAGAAAACTCTGAATCTAGAGACAGCCAAATAGACCCAGGGACATCCAGAGTCAAAGCAGAGAGCAGCCAAATGGCTAAATGGCAAGGATTTGGCTCATCTAAGCCTTATTTCCTCCTCTACGAAGTGGTCATTCTCACATGCACATCTTGGGGATGGATACTGAACCAGTTGCCAACAAATTGTATTTTCAAATGCATTGAAATTTAATACCTTTTTATTTCCCTGGCACTAATTAAATTCTGTGGATCTCTAAAAATGTGAGAATGTTTGGCTAAAAAAGCAGAATTTTTTTTTTTTTTTACCATATTGTTTTTCCTTTCGTGTTGCTGTGAGGCACTTACCTGATCCCTCTTGAATCATCTTTCGCATTTTCAGTATACGTTCCTGAAAAAGAAAAGACAAAAAATGCAACCCTATAAATAGTAAAGGATATTTTCAAAGGTAAAAAGAGCAAAAATGAGGACACACTCAAAACAGAATTGAATTTTTGAGAAAGCAGAAGAGTAGGCGAGAGTGGTGTGATGTAAGGACTAGACCGTTTCTTGCTGAGTTTGAAGACAGAAGTGGGTAGAGCATCATAAGCCTACCTGCAACCTCTAAGAAGCTGGAAAAAGGCAGCCTCTAAGAAGCTGGATGGAGAAGATAACAAAATGGGTTCTTCTAGAGCTCCCAAAAGGAACACGTGCCCTCAAGCACTTTGACTTTGGTTCAATAAGACGTATGTGGTATTTATGACCTATAGAACTGTGAGATAACAAATTTGTGTTGTTTTAAGCCACTAAGCTTATGCTACAGAAGCTATAGAAAATATGCAGCATAAGTAAATACTGAGTAGATAATACTTTGAAGTTACCTAAACCTTTTGAAAATTATGCTCATCTCACATTACACTAATCTCATATTATCTTCACACAGCAATAAAAATTCAGCCAAAAACATTTACTATTCTTCACTGATCTATTATTACATAGTAAGTATATGGATTGCACATCAACTTGAGATAACTGGATATGAGTTGGTTTTATTCTAAACTAAAAAAAGTAGTCATAAGTGACTCACTTATGCAGAGACAAACACTGGCGTTTATAAAATAAACATCATTCATCACACAGAAGTTAAGTATTTGGCAATTAACAAGCCTTGCCTATCACCCACCTTTCATCTCAGTGTACAAACTAAGCACCAGGAAGGCCTTCCTTGGATAAGCACTAAGCTGTCAAAAATATTTATGACATTATCCACTAATGTAGCTAAAATATAAATTGTTTAAGCAAAACTTTAAGAAAAAAGAAACCAAGGAACATGAGCCTTGAGGTTTTTCTGCACTTAGCACATTGAATTTCCCTGAAAGTTTATTCATAGGTGTTATTTTTACCTTAGGCAAGCTAATAATGAATTGCTATGTTCTCAGTAACTTTTGCACTTCAGCTTTGAGGAGTATGTCATAAAAAGATGTATTACCGAAATGCTTAAACATTAAAAATAGAGATGATCACACTGGCAAGTGTGTGCTGTCCTTGGTAGCAACACAAAGAACATCTTTGGGTTTTTTAATGCACAACACCCCTAAGTTGCGTATTTACATTGCTCAGAGCTTTTCCAACATTTATTGTGTGTAGATAGCAAAATGAATAAATAAAATCCAGCCCTCAGTGTGCTGAAACCCGTTCACAACAGCTTATCGGAGTTGATTGTCAAATTTTCAGGAATTTTGTGTTGTCATATTGGTAGCTTCAAATTGCCCAACGTTACAAATCAGGGTTGGCTGGTTTATTTTTTCTCAGAGAAGCAGCTGTTCAGCCTTTACTAGCACAACACTAGCCCTGACCGAGGGCATCCACAATCCAGAAACTGAAACTAAGGTCACCACTCTAAATACCATTCTATACACAATCTAAGAGGCACTTCTTAAATATCTTAGATATAGTAGCTCTGCATCTTTGTAACTTTTCCTGCAGATGGCTATAGTTTTCCTATTCTACTAGAATTGATGTTTTACAATTTTCCAAAAGGTGAAAGCAAAATATCTGGAGGGAAAGATGCCTTTTTCTCCTTAACTCAGTAGCAGCTTGCAGACTAATACAAACTTGAGGTCGGGGTAACTAAGTGGTACAGAACAAATGTTTCTTCCCTATCCCATTCATATGTTGAAACTTAATTCCTAAGGATATAGTATTAGGTGGGCCCTTTCAGAGGTGATTAAGTCACGAGGATGGAGCCTTCATGATTGGGTTGTGTACCCTTATAAAAGAGACCTCAGAGAGCCCCCTGGCTCCTTCTGATGTATGAGGACACAATGCGAAGTTGGCCAACTATGAACCAGTGTTCAAAATAGTGTCTTACCAGACACTGAATCTGCTTGTGATCTTGGACTTCCTACCCTCCACTAGTGAAAAAAGTCCTGTTTATATATTACCCGGTCTATGTTTTTCTGTAGTAGCAGACTGCACTGACTCTCAAAGTCAAAATAATTAGAGTATGATACAGATCTAATCATTTTGCAAATGATAAAGGCATTTGAATTGTTATTTTCATTTGTGAATATTTACAAAAGCTTTAACAGATGCATAAGGCTGGATGGATTTTTTTCAAGGGAAAATAGTAGAATGAGACTTCTAACAGAAAAGTATCTGAAGTAATATCAGTAATTGGAACAGTTCTTCAAAGAGCCAATTTGGGTCACCGCAAACTAACCAGAAGAGAAAAAATTACTTCTCATGGTAGTTTGAAGACAAATTGTGAGACTTTAGAATTCCAAACTGAGAAGTTTCCATTCTGGAAGTGCCTTTGAAATTGTAAAGCCTGATTTTCAGCCAAAAAGAGAGTTGTACTAACATGAAATTAAAGGCCTACTAAACAATCACCAGAACAGAGTTTACGTCTGTTTTCTTCACCATTGTACCTCTAGAGCTTCATTTATTCCTAGTTAGAAACGAGGAGCTAAATTTATGCAATTGTCCTTGATTCATCTATCACAAATACACCTGCTAAAATATCTGCAATACATGTCAACTAACCCAACCCCGAAACCACTTCTTGAGTCATTTTACATAATAACTTTTATATCCTTTCATATGATATGATATCTTGCTAGACTAAAATGATAAGAGGCAAGATTAATGACAAACAAATGTGAATAGAATAAAAGAAAAACATTTTTCTATGTATTATAAGAGACAAGAGCAAGGGAGACTTGCTTAACAGTGTACTTCCCATTGTGTCTTAGGGCCTTGAATATAATAGAGCAAATGGTACTCAAGGTGAGGGCAAGGCAGCACAATAGAAAAAGTGGAGCTAAAGGAAATTGAGAGATATTATATTGAAGAGTGTCATTTGATTTCAACCTCAGGGGTCCCTGTTACTGAACAGAAAATGTGCTACACTAGAGCCTGTCTTTCTTCTGGGAATCCTGGTGAGTCAGTGCCAGTCCAAGGCTGGTGGGTCAGCAAGCATAACTAGCTTGGACATGGCTGCAATCAGTAGATGAAACAGATCAAGAACATTAACAACATTCATAAAACAAGCAACAAGATAGAAGAGGCAGAAAAAGATAGTGGAGAAAGTACTGCAGTGAATGCCATCAAACTGCCTGTCGTAACTTCCATTTGTCATATAGCCACAATTTCCAGAGTCTCTCAACTTCCTACCATAGTTTTGAGCCCACATCAACCCATATCTTGGGGCCTTGACTACTAAAGAATTCCCTCTGCTCTGGCTCTAGTTTTTGCAAAAGTTTTTCCTATTCATGCCTGTCCCTAATGCAAAAGATTGAGGCTGCTGCTGCTAATCCTCACCACAGAGACAGTCCCTCCTACTTCTCCTTAATGACACAGTTCTGAGTGTGATGTTTCCAGGCATTGAGAGCACTGTCATCTGACCCAAGGATGCTGTCTCTTGTTACTGCCAAGGATTCCAGCATAAATGTTTTCCATTGCATCAACTGCTATGTTATTGAAATCTTTTGTTCTCACATCCCACAGAGATATGTATGCTGGAAGAGGCGTATCTCTATCTATCAATTATGTTTGTTTGCCTTACAGCAAACCCCTTGAACTAGGACTCAAATTTTAACTCACGGTGACATTCTGAGTGACAGAAAATGCACTGAACTCAGAATCTCCCTTCACCCCAAAATCTTTTGAATCTCAATGCTCACCTGCCTTAGGATAATTATTTCTCCTGAGACTCCTCACTTCAGTCTGAAATTCCTATTGTGCATGCTGCACCCCTTAGGGCTGATAGTCAGCCAATCTGTGTGCCTATGTGGTTGTGCCATGTGTTTATGCTGGCATCCATCCTGATTAGGGTCCGCTGTCTCCAAGCCACCCTCATCCTAGGGGAAACATAATGGAGGCTCCATGAGTGGCAGTTTAGAAAAAAAAATCACAGGGAGGAATTAAAAGAGAGAATATTTTCCATGCCTTAGTTCTTTAATAATAGTAAAAATATGAAAGTGCTGCATCATTATTAAAGCATTTGTTATTTGAGAAAGTATCAATATTTCTCACTTACAAGTAAATATATTATAGTATATAATACAGAATATGACAAAACTGATCTTTTCTGATAGCAAAGTATGATCAAAAAGTCTCACTGTGGTTCTTCGGGTTAAAAAAATATTGGTAAGCACCACCCATTTCCCTACTCCTTCTCTTTGTAACAGAATTCCCAAGTTTTGCCTGAGCACATGACCACCTGGCTAGAGACTATATTTTCCAGGCAGGAGTAAACATGTGATTGTGTTTCAGTCAATAGAGTGAGAAAAGAAGCTGTATATACAACTGTGAACCACATCAGATAGGAATGAGACAGGAGTGCAGACCCGAATTTCCAAAGGGTGGGCGAGCCTCAAGCTGATGTGGGAAGTAACAACATACAAAGAGCTTTGGTACCTGGTCAGTCTCATTCTGGGTTATTAAATGAGAGAAAAATAAATTCCTATTTTGCTTGAGTCTGAGCATTGTTTTGTTTTGGGGGTATCTGTTATAGTAGCTTAGTCTGTGTGCTAACAAATGTAAGAAAAGCAATGTAATGCTTTCAGTCTCTGGAAGGAAGAAGCAAAGGTTTAAATATGCATATGTGAATGACTAGACACATGCATGGTAGAACCCCAGGGGCTGCATAGTCAGTGTGGAATATCTATTGAGAAGAAAAACTGTGGGCTTTAACTTTATATGTTATAATTAGAAACTACATTACAGCCTGAAAATGAACCCCACTCAAAATTTAATGTGGCATAAGAGAATTATATTAAAGCAATTTCCTGATAATATTCTTTGTAGCTACTTCTCTTATATGAATTCCCAGCCCATCATACTAAAATTAATAAATAAATAAAACTTTTAAAGTGGTTGGATTTGTCAAGGTAATTAATGCCTTGGGGTTTCTGTACCCATGAGGACTGGTGCCAGGACCCAGTGCATACAAATATCCAAGGATGCTCAAGTCCCTTCTACAAACTGGCACAGTATTTGCGTATAGCTAAGACACATCCTCCAGTCTACTTTAAATCATCTCTAGATTACTTGTAATACCTAATGTAATGTAAACACTGTGCAAATGCTTGTACTGTACTGTTTATGGAATGTCAGAAACAAAATCTATTCATTTTTAGTATAGGCACAGCCATCATAGACATAACAATGTAGTACACATCAGCAACAACATAAAATTTTTCTGAATATTTTAAAATCTGTGTTTGGTTGAACCCATGGATGCTGAACCTGTGGATACAAAGGGCTCACTTAGTGACCACTGTAACAAGCACTCAAATATTTGGGAATGTAATAGAAGTCTTCTTCTTGTTCATACAAAATCTGATGCAGAAGAGTCAGAATTCCTGGGCGGTTATTCTCTAATCTATATCTTTATTATGTGGGCTTTTTCTAATATATTTTTACCACCTCAGAGTTTTATCTTCCCACCATGTGGATGAGGGGCAGGTAAAGAGAGAGTCTGCGGGAGACGCACAGTATATACTGTTACCTAAAGCCTAGATTTTTGGCCTACACCAAAATTTTCACTCACATTTCTTTGATCAGAATTAGACACATGAAAGACTGGGAAATGTAAAGAGCTCTTGGATATTCATAACTCCTCAGAGCCTCTTTCACAACAGCCATTTTAACAGCTCTGGAAAGCAATATCTCTTAATATGTTGTTTATAATTTTTGTTCCTTTAATTCCTGATCATTTGCAAAAAGTGTAATCTATAACACACCAGAGCTAAGAAGGACTTAGAATAGTCCTTACTCTACAACATTAAACCTAATTCTATGGGGTTTGAAAGGTTAAAATTTACTTCTTGATTTTATTTGAAATCCTTTGCAAAATACTAAAAATACATCCTAATCAAATTTTAACCCAGAATTTATTTGTCCTGTTTGAGATATATCCATAAAATATTGTGTTCAATAATGAACCCCCTCAAAAAAATCAGTAGACAGAAGACTTGAGCTCTCATGCAGGCTGTGTCCCCCACTGGCTGAGTGGATTTGGGGGAATCACCTCTCTAGAGTTCATCTCTTCCTCTGAAAGTAAACCAGCAAACAAAACACCAAATACTGGAAAGGCAGGAACAGAACTAGATGATTTGGGAAGTGTCTGCCATATCTAATATGTAATGGATCTCTAATTTAAAATTTGATGTCTTCGATAATATTGATATTCCTAGAAACCAGGGCACATTAAGAGCTTCCTGAGCTTGTGTATTCTTACATTTAGAAGCTCCAACATACCTCACATTAAACATTTTAAAATATATTCAGATTCCACATGAAATATAATTATGTATAACTATGCAAAAGTTTTCATATTTTAGGGCTGGTGATATAGCTCAGCAGCATAAGCACCTGCCTGGCAAGCGTGAGATCCTGAGTTCGGTTCCCAGTACCCACGTAAAAAAAAAGTTTTCATATTTTGAAGTCAATAGTTTTTTTTTCAAATCTAAACCAATTGTTGATCTTAACACTGTGCCTATAGGCCTCAATGATACATTCATTTTCCAAAGAACCACTTTCCAGATTCTCACAAGGTGGCTTTCGGTATGGCTTCATAGGTTTTACTATCTGGAGTTCCTACAAAATGGAACATGTATTGAAGTACTTTGTCCTTAAACAATAGACCTCACTACACTCACCTGGGAAACCAAAGGAGCTGGAGTGCAGATTGACCGAAGGGCAGCCTCATGATGCGGAAGCCCAGAGCTGTTCAAGCCTTGATGACTCTTATGTGCTCTCAAACATGATCGTGGAAACAAGTTGGGTGTACCACATGTAAAAGGGTCTAAAGATTTGAAAGGGAGTTTGATTTTATGTGGAAGCATTATTTACAGTAGTTGTGCTGCAAGAGAATGGAAAATAGACTCCTTCAAGTATAGGCCATTAGACTCAATGGTGTCTGTTATGAAGAAATTCAGTGGGTTGAAGCTTCCCTACAAAAAGTTAAGCAGCTCGCTCAATCAATACTCTACATTACCTACCCTCTTTTAGCTTCCCAGAGAGAATTGTTGCTAAAGTGTAAATCTGCAATATTACCCAGGAGAGCCTCCAGCTGGAGACACTAGTGAGGGACTTGTGAAAGAAGCAGAACAGAGGAATTTCTCCTCTGGCATGGCCTCCTGACCCTGAGCAGAGAGCAGGAAAGCCACAGCTGGTAAACCCAGGCTGAGCTAGGCAACCACTCACTTCTACTCACATCTTCAGCCTCCAGCTCTTCCGTGATCAGTCATCTTGGCCTCAGTGTAGATGATGTGAACTGGTGAAGACTTTGGCAACCCAGGAATTCTTGTTAATAGGTTTGCTGATGTGCTATGCAACAGTCAAAGTAAAACAGCATTTGTGACAATGTAGGCTGCCAAAATGTCTGTCGCCACTGGTTGACCTGGTGGCTGATAAGCTCATTTATTGATCGGGTCTTCAGATGGAAAATAAAGACTGCTTCTTTCTGTAAACTAACAAAACTGGTTTTTTAATGCAGTAAATGCCTGCAAGATGCCAGCTTTATCCTTTTGTTTAAATGCTGGTGGTTTATGAACCATGAAGAACAAACAGAATTACTTGACATTTCCTGCCCTGAACTTTATGATATAACTTTTTTTAATCCAACATTTTAAACAAAGTTGTCATGTAAGGACAGTATTAAAAATTAGTAAAACATATTTAAAAAACCATGGCCCCATTCTGAAATCAACTGGATTTGGCAAGCATCTAACCAATTACAAACTTATTTTGGAATCTGGAATTAGGCCAAGCCATTAAGATAGCCTATACAGAACAGTCCAAGCTAATAAACGAAGAACCCAAAAATTAGAATGAACCCAAAATGAGGAGACCAGCTGCCTAGCACCTGGTAGTTAATGAAAACCAAAATCAAATGGTAAGAATAGCTAGAGAAATGGTTGAAGCGCAGAGTGATAAGCTGTGTCAAGAAGACTATTTACAGAAAAAGAAGGAACAGAAAAGAAAGAACTCATATTTCCCAAGCTAATAAATTCTAATTCAAACAATCCAAGTTTGCATCAGAGGATTTGAGCACCAGTATTTAACTTGAGTTTTGTAGTTTGTAGTGGGAGACAGAATAGAAAATCTAAGTCCTACTTATAAGTATATAGATAGAAATTCACAAGTAAAACCTTAAATGAATTTATTGCAGTTTCTTATTAATGACTCCAAAAGAAAATAAAGAAGACCTGCCCTGAAAGAGGCTCTGATATTGAGCAAGTTTCTTAATCTCTTTGGTCTTTAATTTCTCCTCTAAATTGAGAGACTTTGACTAGAAGAGGTCTAAAATCTGTTCCAGCTCCAACATTACATTTTCACTAAAACACTTTTGAAGTTTCAGCATGACTAAATCAAGGGAATGGTATGTTACTGTGAACAATAAGAACAAGAGGCTGAGGGGAGCCAATGCTTATTCTATATTTTTTAATCATTTAATTAACCTGTAGGCCCTAAGTTTATAGTTCTTTCCTAATTTCCTTTTTAGGACATTGTTTCTTGTGCCTACTGAACAATATGGCTGATTTAATGACACTGTGCAGAAGTCCCTAGTAATTTCTCAATGTATTCAGCTTTGGGGTGGATTCTGAACAGTACAGCCACAACAACAACAACAAAATTTACCCTTACTGTATCACTATAATTACTGTGTAAGGAGTAGATGTTTTGGTTTGGTTTGGTTTGGTTTGGTTTGGTTTGGTTTGGTTTTCAGGACCAGTTCTTAAATATAAGTGAAGTGAATTCTTGGAGACACACCCATATTTTAGCAGCATGCTTCCCTTAGTACCTTCCTTCTGACTTTACCCAGTCCTATATATAGGAACATGGCTGGGGAGACAGCTCCCCATGCATTTAGCCCAGGATTCCCTGGGAGGAAGAGGCAAGCTTTTCAAAGGCAGAACCCCTGTACCAACTACAATGCCTGGCACAGAGGAGGAGCTTAATAAATTCTAGGTGGAAGACTCAAAAATTTTAAATCTAACAAAACTAAACTCATCGCATGACTGCAGGACATTGCTGACTCACCCAATAAATAACCTTCCCCAAGAGCCACTAGGTGCCCTGGTGTTCATGTGACAATATCCTATGTCAAAGGAAAGCATTTGAGAAGAAACTGCTAAGTCCAAATATTTTAGCTCTAAATTCCAGGACTCAGAATGGGAATCAGAAGAAAATCTCAGACTCCTTCAGTTTTTACAATGCATACACAGCCTCATCCTTCAATAACTTGTCTTTAAAAATTACACTATGATGCCATAGATATTTCACTTATTTAAAGTCATTAGTATAGTGTAAGATGTATGGAATAGAACAAAGGAGACTGGAAAAGGAGATAAAGAAAGATAATCACTATTTTTTTTTAGCTCTGCTAAATTACAGGTGTAGTTCTGGGTACTTTACATAGAATGTCTCATTGAAGCCACAAGCTGTTAGTTTCCATTTCCAGACAAGAATAACATGGTTTGCAGAAGTTGGTTTGCTTATACACAGTTACTTAGCTGGAAAAATTACAAAGATGGGACTAAAATCCAGATCTTTTTTGTTATTTATCCCTTTCAAAAAGCCTTTCCATTTATTTTTGACTCAGATTTAAACAACAATCAAAAAATCACAGTAAATCTGTATTCACTTGTTTCATGAAGTTTTTGGTTTTTCTCCACCAGATCTTGTATTCTGCCTCTTTGAGGCCCAGATCAACACTCCCAAGAAATTTCTATCTATTATTTACCTCACTTCACAGCATTTCTTGACAAAGATATGCCACTGTTATGGTTGAATTGTATCCTCCCAAAACATGTTGATTTCCTAAACCCCCGGTATCCACAAATGAGATCTTATTTTGGAATAGGATCTTTGCACATGTTCGAGTTAAGATAAGGTCATTAGTGTGGCCTAGAATCCAGCATGACTGGTGCCCTTATGACAGAGCAAAGTTGAGCATAGAAACATAATGTACCCAGGGAGAATGATTCTTCTTCCAGCCAAGGAACACCAAAGATGTCAGCAAACCCTAGAAGAAGCCAGATGAGAGATATAAAACGTCCTCCCTCACAACCCCAGCATCTTGCAGACACCTTGTGAACTTCTGGCTTCCAGAAATGTGAGATAATTTTCTGATGTTTAATCTGCTCAGTTTGTGGTACTTCTTTTTAAAATAACCCCAGGAAACTAAGACAACCACCATTCAATAAACACTATAATATATACAACCATAAAAAAAAAGCTAAAAGTTATGTAACACAAAACTATTCAGAAGGTTAAAATAATTCAATATTTGATCAATATATGTTTATTCTACTCTAATCACTACCATATTCAGAAAACGAGGCCATCAGATATAACCGAGCATTTTAATTACATGAATGGCTCACAATATAAAAGCTCATAGTCTAGTAAGCAATTTTAATACCTCTTAGAACTGTATGCTGCAAGATTCATCCATGTGATATGGACAAGCACATTTTCAATTCACAGATGAAATTGATATTATCCAGAAACTTAGAGATGTTTAACTAATAAAAATCAGTCACAAATTTCAACTGCATAAAAACAGGTTGTAACACTGATGATGGGGGGAATAAAGAGTGATAGGCTTCATGAGTAGCTTCTCCAGAACCTGTAATAGTTTCCAACAACCCAACCTAGAGACCTACATGGTAATGGATACTTTCATTACCAATTTGCTTAAAAGCACAAAAGAAAAAATTCAAAAACACATAAGACTACCTTTTAATTAACTCAATTCAACTTGTTGGCAAATATCAAAATTCATTTGTGAATTAGCTGGAAAATTACCAGAGAGTTGAGATAATCATGCTTCCACTGTATATCACAAGAGATTAGTTGGCACCAAGAAAAGAAAAGTAGGCCATGATAATAAGCTACATAGATCCGCACATTTTGTATTTTTCTGTATCTATTTCTCGTTAGCTACAAACCAGCACTTCTTCTAGCTCCAGTTCATTGGAATGCACTATTCAAGAAACTTTTTAAAAATTTACTAAGCATCTATTAATTTTTCATTTGTTCAACAAATATTTATTTTGCTTCTAGTGGGGGCCAGATGCTGTCCTAGCATGCACTGGTAAACAGAACAGGTGTAACTTCTGTCCTCATAAAACTATGCTTGAACCCATGTGAAAGTTTGTGTTTGATGCCAAGGGAGTGCTTAGAAATGTAATATTCCCACATGAAGTGTATGGTGTATCGTAATGGCCAGGTCTATACAAAATGTCTCAAATCACAAAATAGTATAGGACACAGGGTTAAGAGTCCAGCAGTGATGTTAACAATTTCATCTGAGTTAAGTAATGAAAACTGCCTGCCTCAGACACCCAGCGCCTCTCTGCCTAGAACCCTTTGTTCTATGAATTGTCCCAGTCCCCATTCCACATTCACAACCACAGCAGATGCAGCTGTTTCAAAGTGACCCTACCCCTTAGAGCAAGCACATTATGTATAATCATTTAAAATCCAAAATAAATTATAATAACTGCTACACTTGAAGCAAAATCCACATAGCAGCTAAGGTTTTTCCATCCCTTAAAATCCAGAAAAGAGTGACATAAACCCCAATTTTTTGTCCTGTGACTCATGAACACCTTAAGCCTCAACTTCCCCACTCTGCTAACCTATTGCATACTCTGTGCCTCTGTGGTGTACCTTTATTTCCATCATTTTCAAACCAAATATGCCTCTCAAAGATAAATAAAATGACCTCACTTTTATGAGGTTTTTAAATATTTGGCATAATTCAGAAATACAGACTCTTTGTCTATCATGATACCAACATCCTAAAATTGAACATCAGTATCTCTATTCTAAGTCTCAAGTTTAGTCTGCCATGTCACACAGCTATTTTTCCCCAACCCTCTCTCTGTTCTCTGCACTTGCCAATTCCTATCCATTTTGCATGCACAACATTTGGCCTTTTTATTTTATACCAGAACTTTTGCTAAGCTAGTACCAGTTTTCAAGATCGTAAGACCTTTTCTTAAGAGCAATTTCCTCCTGAAGAAGCTTCTGTTACCTCTTGATAAAGTTTTTTTTTTTTCACCTACAAAAGACTCCTAGTCAAGAACATTGGAAAATTATAAAAAGGAAATAGTCATGTTAAGGAGACTCGAGTGAGTAGGCAATATTTACCTGGGTTTTTAAAGATTAGCACATTTCTTTAGACTCATTCTGACAATCAGATGAATGCCATTCTTAGTGCAAAATATGGAGCTATGTAATAATATAAATTATGGTCAGGACCCATAAGTGACATTTTCCAGGCATACCCCAAGTAGAATTCCAGGTCAGATTGAAAAGCAATATTGTGGTGAATGACAGAGAGGGTCTTGAAATATGGTGCATGGAAGTAAGGACAGATTATGAATCCCCAAATATTTTTACTCTTCATGAGGTAACTAGTCTGTATTTTAAGATATCAACTCTAGGAATTTGTGCCAATTCAACACACAGTAGGTACTTAGTGTCCAATAGGCACACTGCTAAGAATTGATGATATAAGATAAATAAGTGCTGGGCTGGTGAGATGGCTCAGTGGCTTAAGCACCTGCCTGGCAAGCGCGAGGGCCCGAGTTCGACTCCCGGAACCCACATACGAAAAAGGGGCCGGTGATATCGCTCAGCGGCACGGGCGCCTGCTGGCGCATGAGGTCCTGAGGTCGACCCCCCCCGGTACCCACAAAAAAAAAAGATAAATAAGTGCTCACAATGCTAATATTTTGGGAAAAATTAAGGGTAGGGCTTCTTTCCCAGGGTACCAGGACAGAAACACCATCTGCATCTGTTGGTTCATCAAGATATTGATGTCTTCAGTCTTTAGGACAATGAGAAGGGGGATGCAGTGGCCAGAACATCAGCCTATGTGCCCCAAACCAGCGAACTTCTTCATTAACGTCCATGTGGAACATAAAGATTGTGACCCATGGGTAAAATGCTGTGGATACCACTGGGAAGCACTGGCAGAAGAATGTGACAGCATTGCACATATCCATGGGGTGATGATAAAAACAAATGGACCTGGGAACTATTTATGAGGTATAATCAAATAGATGTTGGTAATTGAGTTCTTGTGGGAGGTTAGGATGAAGGAGGACAGTAGATTCCATGTAAGAAATATTTAGAAGGAAGTAACTTCTACAATGAGCTATTATCAAGGAAGAGTAGAGGAAAGTTTGGAGAATTGAAAATGGTTGAACACAGTCCTCAAGGGAGATATTTTATAGCTAAGAACTCCTGAGAATTTCTGAACTGCAGTGATGTGTTTGTACTAAATCTCTAAACTTTCCCTTGTTGGTCCTCCTCAGAATATAAACTTCAGACCCTTAGCGGAGTTTCAGAAGGGAAAGTCAGAACTGGGATATTCGTAGGGGTTGCAGTTCTGGGCTCAAATAACTTGGGTGTGGGGGTCTTAGAAGGTGGAAGGAAGGCTGAGATTCAGCAAACTTTATAATGTAATACTTAGAAGTTGGTGGGCTCAGAAAAGCAAGAGTCTTGAAGCAAGGCTTGATATGTAAGCAGTTTTAGAAGCAAGATTTTGCCCAGGAGAGCAGATTGCTGTCTCCAATTAATTAATTTGTAGGAATTCCCTGAAATAAATTTAAAGTTGCCTTGCAGTTTTTGTTCCCAAGACAAAGATTTTCTGGAACAAACAACAAAATTGTGTGGACTTAGATTGTCTGATAGCCTTGTTGACACAGATGGTCTCAGTTGTCCTTTCAACTTTCCAAAAAGTTGTTAAATTTTCTAAAAAAAAAAATAGATATATATATTAAGTATATGTGTCAACTAGAATAAAACTTGGTTACATTTATAGCATTCCTATAATTCCTATAGAGCTTCATCATCTATATAAGACAGCAATCTCCAGCCTTTTGGCACCAAGAATCAGTTTCATGGAAGACATTTTTTTCCCACAGACCTGGGTGGGGAATTATGCTTATTGTGTACTTCATCCTAGTACTGCATTGTAATATACAGTAACTTATGAACAAGTTCCACTCTGGGAAAACTGTTCTTAAATTGGATTCATTCATAAGCCAGTAGTGAGTTTTATAAGGTACACCTGTGAAAGTTCACAATGCGAATGTTTGTAAGTTGGGGACTTACTGTACAATGAAATAGCTATACAACTCACCACAATACAAAATTTTTTTATTTTTTTATTTTTATTTTTATTTTTTTTTTTTGTGGGTACTGGGGATCAACTTCAGGACCTCGCGCGCCAGCAGGCGCCCGTGCCGCTGAGCGATATCACTGGCCCTTTTTTCATATGTGGGTTCCGGGAGTCGAACTCGGGCAATCGCGCTTGCCAGGCAGGCGCTTATGCCACTGAGCCATCTCACTGGCCCCCACAATGCAAAATTACTGGGAGCCCTGAGCATGTTTTCTTTAAACTAGACAGTCCCATCTGGGGGCACTAGGAAATAGTGACTCTCAACGCATGTTGCTCATGTCCAGTCTACTCCATGATCTCATTTTGGTTGATGTCACTGTGGAATACTCTGCTTCACAGGATACTGCAAATGGAAACAGATTTTTTTGTGCTTTTGTGGGGATCTTGGGATATCCAGTCTTGACTCCAATATAGAATGTGTAGAGATTTGAAGTCCTTTCATATGTACTTTTAAGGTCGCCATCATCTGTAATCTCAAGCAGTTGATCCTCTTCTAGCACAGACAAAAGCCATTTGTCTGGCTTACTCACAAATGTCTTGTGGATCCATCTCTTCCCAGCTCCAGGTTTTTTTTGTGGCTGGAAAGTAATCCTCAAACTCTTGAAAAGTGAGAGAGATGATCATGCACCAGCTGGGAAAAAGAAGGCCCCAGTTAAATTTCTTTTGAACTCTCTGCTAATGTTTGAAACATGTCAAAATCCCATGTTCACTAGCCCTATAATTCCATTTTGTCAAGTTAAATATGTCAAGAGTAAACACATTTTGTGACCTATTATGTGTCACTGAAATATGCTGCCCATGTGACTGTTTTTCTAAAAGAAATATCTGGAGTTGTTCTTATGACTTAAAAGTCTGACCAGTGGTCTACCTTTAGAAAGCCATCTTTCTTCTGTGTATAGGAGAATGAATGATGTGTGTTCTGTATCTAACACCCACAGTTGTGTCACCAGACATGAAATAAGGGCTTGCACTTTAATATGGTTGATAATTTTTATCATATCCTGCAAAACATTAAGGTCAGGTGACATTTTTAGACTAGTCAGCATTTCTGTATGGATAATAAAGTGTGTGAATTCACATGCAGAAGTGAACCTCTTTGACTGGAGTAGTGAAACCAGGAAGCTGCCCAGTCATGCCCACTGCTCTATGCATACGCCAACACAGAATAGCCAGTTCCCTTCTCCTGATATGGAATCATTCAAAGACTTGAATAGTTCTGCAGCTGTGATGTTAGCAACAAAAATGCACAAACTATATCCTCACGCACATCCTCCTGAAAACTATATGACACAAAAACAAGTCTTGTTGCCTTGTCAACCTCGATAGACTCATTCACCTGGATTTCATAACAGGGTGGTTCATTAATCTTCTCTAACAATTATGCCTCAGTATCCTCTGCTATTTAATTAATTTGTCTAGTTAGCAACTAAGAATGATAGGCTCAGTGCAGACACATTTGATGAAGCCATGGCCTTCAATAATTGTTTCTGTTCAGTGTGTTCACATTTTTTTCTTCCAAAAAACTCCAAAGACTTGTCTTGTAATGCAGGATGCTTAGTGGCCACATGGCAAAGCAGTTTTGAAGGTTTTATGGCTTCATCGGATAGCTGGTCATACAAAGCAGGCTTGGAGAATGTGAATCACATGTTGCAATGAATGCACCATGTAAGTGAGACTCATGATATTTTCTTTAAAATGAAGCTTCTTTTTGTTAGCAGTCTTAGAATCTTCCACTGTTTCATCTTCGGGTCTTTCCCCCTTTGTGAAGATTCTCTACAGTGAGATTTGTTTTTTACTCATTTTGCCTAAGAAGAGCTTGTGGGCTTACCAAAACTGTGAGACAAGCGCACAACCTGGGAAAGAGGGATAGATGGTAAAGGTAAATGAAATAATGAGCAGGCCACTCATGGATTAAAATAAGTGTCAGAAGCAACTGTGCAATTAAAGTACATCAGCTCACTTGCCACTCTAATCCCTGCCACCAGATGCAGCTTAATCATTGCTTGCCACTCAGTGATAGGGTTTTCTTTCTTTCTTTACTAGTCAACATTTATTAATTCTAAAAAAGTTAGAAAACAGACTTAAGAAATTATATAATAAAATCCCATAGACATAACCAATGTATCTGGGTATATTTCCCATGCAGACATTTTTCTACAGATACATGTAAGAAAAGTGAGATAATAATGTAGTACTACACTCCTCACCTAACAAATACATCATAGCATATTTCTATAGTATTAAGTATTCTTTTAATATTTAAAAGGCCACATGGTAAAGTTTTTTGTTGTTTTTTTTGTTTTTTAGGGGGTACTGGGAATTTAACCCAGGGCTTTGTGCTTGCCAGGCAGGTGCTGTGTCGCTGAGCTACATCCCCAGCCCCAGTAAAGTATTATATGATTCTATAAACATTTATTTAAGCTATTCCCTACCCTACTTTAAGTTGATCCCAATTTTTTCTTTATTATAAACCATGCTGTGCAATAAAAATGTTCTATATCTTAGTATAGTGACAGTAAATATCTTTCAAAATTGTGTCCTTCATAGTATGTTAATTATACCTCATTATTAAAAATAGGAGAAAGAAAATATGCTGTAGTGGACATATTTACACTTAAATCTTTTGCAAATTAAGGCCATTTCCTAAAGTGAATGTAGACTGGTGCAACCACTGTGGAAATCATATGGAGATTTGTCAAAAAACTATAACTAGAGGTTTCATTTGACCCAGGTACTCCCCTTCTGGGTATCTTCCTGAAAGAATTAAAAACATCATACCACAGCAATATATGTGTACCCATGTTTATAGCAGCACAATTTGTAATAGCTCAATCTTGGAAACAACCCAAATGCCCATCAACTGAGGAATGGATAAAAAAGAGGTGGTCTTTTTATACAATGGAGTACTACTCAGCCATAAAGAAGGATAAACTGGAGACTTTTACAGGTAAATGGATGCAACTTGAGACCATACTGACAGAGTTTTGATGAGTCTATGAGCAACTGTTTTACTATGGTCTCTGTGCAGTCAGACCTCTCTGCTAATGTTATCCTGTATTTGCAACCACTTCCCCAGCACTAGCATAACCGCCTCAACTCCAACTCAAATCATCATCATTCTCATAAGGAACCTAGATTCCTTTCATGCACAGTTCACAGTAGGATTTGTAGATGAGAATATAACACTGTAGCTGATCTGACAGTAAGCATAGTTCAGATGGTAATTGAAACAATGCAATGGAGAGCAACTGGGAATACAGATGAGGCTCCACTCACTTGCCTGCCTCTCACCTCCTACTCTGCTGCCCAGTTCCTAATAGGCAATGGATGGATATCTACCCATGGCCCAGGGGTTAGAGATCCCTCTGATCTAAAACAAGAAAACCCTCAAGAAACTCCAGAATAGTCAAATCCACTGTACACCACACCTAATTATGGAAGGGTACAGGAATTTTGGGGAAGGTAATGAATAGAAATGATAAGTACTTTGGAAGTGACATTGTGAGAAGAGGACACCAAAGGAGTTAAAAGACAACAGGTTGTGAGAACAAAGAGATTTAACAGGCTCCAAGGTTGCTAGAGAAAAATCATGTAACACAGACTGCAAAATCACCTAAGTCCTCAAAACTACCTGGACTCATTCTATATTTTCTTAATAAGCTTTATTTCTCATTTTCCACAAAGGGAATGTCAAAAGTTTTCCATTTTCCTCAACTACCCAAACCCACTATTCACTAAGAAGACCTTTGTTCCTATTTCAAAGATTAAAAAAAGAATACAATAAATTTGGTCTACTTACAGTATATGCAGTAGATTTAAGTCTACTTACTGCCACCTAAATTAGTAAGTTACCTGTAACTACATCTAATCTTTTCTCTTCTCCTATGAAAGTAGAGGATATGCTATCCTTCCTTTTTTTATGCTAACCTCACTTCTTATCTCTTCAGGTGATTGGTCTACTAAATTGTCTATTTTTCTCTCTTTTTCTTCTTAATTAGATCCTTCCTTCTTATGGGTCTCTGTCTTTCAGTTTTCTTCTCACCTACTTGTCTATATCGTTCAGATTTTTCTTCAGCCACTGAATTATCTATTTCTTAAATACTAATGTTCCTCACAGTTCTACCCAAGAGCATCATTTCTTCTTATTTTCTCTGCTTCATTTTCATAATATTTTCCATATGGATAACTTTAGCTCTCACTTAGAACTCTCAACTTTGTGTCACCTGTACATTTCTCTTTCTAGACTCTAAACTTACAAATTTGAGAATACAGCTTCACTTGTTCGTTATACTTTCACGTGAAACTCAGTATGTCCAAAATGGAACTAAAAACTTTTTCCTTGGAATCTGTCCTCTTTGCATCTTTGAGAATGGTGGTATCATTCCTACCTTTCTGCACAATACCTGTGTCTTTTTTTACTCCTCCTTTGTCCTCAATGTCCATATTTATCTAATCAATAAATCCTTACTTCTATGGATTTTCACCTTATAGTATGTCCTCCATCTGTCCGCACTTTACCATTCATTTCTCTTTTTGTGTGTGTGGGTACCAGGGGTCGGCCTCAGGACCTCGCGGGCCAGCAGGCACCCATGCCGCTGAGCGATATCACCAGCCCTTTTTTCGTATGTGGGATCTGGGAGTCGAACTCAGGCCCTCGCGCTTGCCAGGCAGGCGCTTACGCCGCTGAGCCATCTTACTGGCCCCTTCCATTCATTTCTATTCTATGCAGAACAGTTCTTGTGTATGATTTGTAATGTTTGTGTTTTTCACTTTGGATAAAGTGCACAATTCTTACCATGATTTATAAGACACTATTTGATTTACTCCTTCTGTCTTAGTTACTTTCTTGTTGCTGGGACACAATACCCAACACCCACAACTAAAAGGAGGAAAGGTTTATTTTGTCTCACAGTTGGTAGAGTTTTCAGTAATAGTTGGCTCGCTCCAAGGCAGGTGTCTTGGTTACATTCTCTCGTTGCTGATACAAAATACCCAACACCCAAAATTAAGAAAGGAAAGATTTATTTAGCTTACAGTTTGCAGAGGTTTCAGTCCATAATCAGCTGGCTCCAAGGCAGGGTGGCATGGCACAGGGGCAACAGTTCATGGTGGCAGAAAACAGCAAAAGCAGCAAAAGCAAAAAGGGAGGAGGGAGCACGAGAGAGAGCAAGCCTCTTACCCTCCCTTATATTACATGCAGTCTACCCGCCCAAGTGTGGGTATAGCACTCACACCCATAATCCCAGCATTAGACCATGAGTCAGTCATAAACTCTAGAATCCCGCCTCCATGACTGCATGAGGCTTTGGGAGGGCATCTAGACACAAACCATAAAAGCAGGGCAGCATGGCAGAAGGGCATAGCAGAAGAGAAACAGTACAGAGCATGACAGGCAGAAAGCAGAGAGAGAGAGAAAACAAGGGAGGTGGAAGAGAGACAGACCCTTCCAGGCTACACCTCTAGTAACCCACCTCCTCTGACCAGACTTCAACTCCCAACGTCACATTTAGCTGTACACTCATCAGGGGACTAATCCACCTATAAGTATCATGCCCCCATGGTCCAGTCACCTCCCCAAGCCCCCACCTATGGATGCAAGAGGCTTTTGGGGGGGGATATCTAGACATAAACCATAACACCTTCTGAATAATTTTCTTTTCTTTTTTTTTTTTTTTGTGGGTACCGGGGGTCGACCTCAGGACCTCGCGGTTGCCAGGCAGGCACTTACGCCGCTGAGCTGTCTCACCAGCCCTGAATAATTTTCTTTTCAACCACATCCTTATGTGACCATTTTACATATATCCATAACACCCTCTCTATCACCTGTCACAGCACCTAACTCTGTTTTACTCTGCTAAAATGTCCAAATAAATATTAATCATCACCTCCATTATATCTAACATCCAAGACAGTGCAGATAGTCGATAAATAAATATTAAATAAATAATTTAAATTCTGGAGTCTTTGGTCTCTTTAGATAGCTCTCATTTCTGACACAATTCTCTGACCTTAAATGAAACCTTGGACAGATCAAAGAAGTTAAGTTTATAGCTCTTTCAGCCAAACACAAGTCTTCCATATTGATATCTCAGCTCAAGGCAGTTTTGGAAAAATATCTGGTTGATCTTCCAGCTATCAATGTCTAGAACAAAGGAAAGTCTAGCTTCCCACTGTCTTCCATTTTTGTCTCTGTCATACTTCGACATTTTTTTCCTGTTCATTCCTTTTTATTGTTTTTGTTATATTTTTTAGTCCTTGTGAGTTTTACATTTTTAAAATTCTTTTTGTAGTAAAAGTTAAATTTGTGCCAAAATTATGGTTTAGGCAAATAGTTTTACAAAACTTATGGCGGAAAAAAGCAATTCCCCCAGCTTCCAAACCTATTTGCTACTCTCCAGAGGAACCATTTTCAAACTTTTTAGCTTTCTAGATAGAACACTAGAAGTGCTACTTTTTATATTTTAGTTTTAGCCAGAATCCACTGATATGCCACCATGAAGAGAAGAATTATTTCACATGTACCCTCGCTGTTGCACACTGACTTTCATTCTCTTCCCATAGTCAGATAATACATACACTCTTTCCACAATTGAGTCATGTAGGAAGCTCAAGGAGCTTCCTTTCTTGTGTATTTTTTGCTTCTCTAGACTTAACAACTTTCTTGTTTTAAAATTTATTTTGTTTCCTACATACATATCACTGGCTCAACCCTAAGCTCTCTTACCGATTGTCTAAAACCTTTCTTTATACTTTGTAATAGAAACTATATCAATTTCATATCTTTGAAGAAAACTCTTATGGAGTTTTCCTACTTGTTCCACTCTGCAGTAGTTATGCACTATTCTGAGTGTAGAACTTTTGTCCCAGAATCCCTTCTTCTGCCACTATGGGGATTCCCTTCCCATCTCTTGTTTCCTCCATGTCTACCTCGTCTACATATAAAAGTCAACTGGGAACTTTAAAAAACACTGATGCCCAAGCATCATAGCAGGCCATTTAACTCAGAACTGTGGGAAACAAAGGTTAGTATTTCTTAAAGCACTCCAGTTGATTCTAATGGGCATCTAAGGATGAGAGCCTCTTCCTACTAATAAACTTCTGGTTTACTCTAATTTTGGTGGTACGTATCCTCCAGAAGCTTTGAGAAGAGTACACATAAAATTTTGAGCTTTTACTATTTTGAATGTTTTTATTCTGTTTTCCATTTTTTTTAGAATTCTTCTCATGTAGAATTCATACTGGGAAGTAATATTTTCTCCAAATTTTTGAACACATGTCTTCCTTCTCTTCTAGCTTTCGATGTTGCTCCTGAGAAATCGGAAGGCACTCTAATTCCTGATCATTTGTATTTGATCTATTTTTCTTTCATAAGGTCTGTCTTAGTTACTTTTTTCTTTTTGCTGAGACAAAATACCTGACACCCAAAGTTAAAGGGGGAAAGGTTTATTTAGCTCACAGTTTGTAGAGGTTTCAGTTCATAGTTGGCTGGCTCCCAGGCAGGGTGGCATCTCTGAGGAGAAACAGTTCATGGCGGGGAGAAGGTACCAAAGCAACAGAGGAAGACCACAGCTCTTTCCATCCCTTATTTCTTATCCAGACTACTTAGGGCAGGTAGCACTCACAGTCTTAATCCTAGTGTTCTTGATCCTAGCATTGCACCAGGAATTGATCCCAGTGTCACACACTTCTAGATCCAGCCACCTCTGAAAAAGCCCCACGTATGACCACATGAGGTTTTGGGGGAACATCTAAACATAAGCTATAACAATGTCTATAGGATGGATCTTCCTTTTGCCTTGGGATCCTAACTTTTTTAATGATTACCTTATTATAAGTCTATTTTCATCCATTTTCTTGCATATTCACAGCATTTTTAATCTTGTAAATTTCCTCATTAATCTCTCTGCTTTTATTCCAGAAATTGTATTTGAGATATCAGATCTTCTTGACCAGGCTATACCATTTTCCTTGCTATTGTTCTTCCCATTTCTAACTTTTTTGGTCCCTTTTATGTGTCTTCCACCTAATTCTATGTTGATGTCTTAACCCCAATATTTGAGAATAAGACTGTATTTGTAGATAAGGTCTTTAAAGAAGTAATAAAGTAAAATAAATAAAGTAGGGTGAATCCTTATTCAATATATCTGGTGTTTTTATAAGAAGAAATTTAGACACAGACACACATAAATGAAGGGTGGGGTGCAAAATGTGACCATGAAGATAACTAGCTATAAACCAAGAGGTGAGGCTTCTGAAGACACCACTCTATTGACATATTGAGTTCAGATTTCCAACCTCCAGATCTGTATGAAAATAAATTTCTGTCACTTAAGCTAATCAGTCAGTAATACTTTGCTCTGGAAGCCCTAGCAAGCTGACACTGTCTATTTTATAGGAACTTTTCTCAACTTTATTTTACAACAATTATCTTAAATTTTTCTCATACTTGCTATCACATCCTGTACTTTTAAAGGTCTCTTTAGATTTCTTAGTGTCCCATTTATAATAACATCTTTCTCAGGCTTCAAGGACACAGTATTTTTTTTTAATCTCCTTAAGGATATTAACAGTAGTATTCTTCTCCATGTTTTCATGTTTTCTGCATAGTTTTGGTTTACTCCATATTTTGTCTGTTGTGTGTGTTTGTTTTAGTCTTCATCTTTCATATGAGAGGTTTTCTCAAGTATCTGATTGTCTGTTCATATTAAGAGTAAAGCAATTTTAAAAAGCAGATTAAAGCTCTGAGTGGCAGATGGGGCTTTGTTGACTGTGATCTCATGTCCTTTGATCTTTAACCCAAGGATTGAAAACTGCCAACCCACAGGCTGAGTCTGAAACAAGTGTGTCTGTGTTTTGTTTGGTTTTTCAATTAAATTTGTATGCCTTTAACTGGATATGTAACTTTAAGTACCATAAAACCCCACCACTCCTTTCTCATTTAAGCTACTTTTAAGATTGAAATTTTTCAGATGTCACTTCCTCTGTGCCGTATACTCTACTACTCTAAGGCAGAGTTCAATCCTCCCTCCCCTAAGTCTCAAGTTTCCTGTCTGCATCAGAACATTTGCCAGTTTTCCTTGTTGTGGTAGATATTTGATATATGTGGGATACACCAGGAGACCGTACATCCTGTGGTGGCGAGGGCTGTATTTTGGGTGTGTTATTATCTCATATAGTAGCTTTGGTAAATGCTCAAGGAAAGATTTCTTAAAGATTGTTGTGGTCAATGTGGTGGGGGTTAAAGAAAGGATAGGAACACAGGGAAGCATAATTTGATCCTCTTCCTAAAACTCAAATATTGAGTATTTGATTATTAAAATTATGAACTATGGATACTCCACCCCCTCAAAGTAAGCAACATGCCATGCCAAGACACAATGTGGCTTTAATACATTTTTGCATGATTACACAGAGGATAATCCATTTCACATGATACAACATTTCTCAAAGTAAAACAACAAAAGTAAAAGGGAAAGATGATAGCTAAAAACTGTGACGTATCAAAATGAAAGAGAAAATAATTCTGCATTTGAGGAATTTACATTCATCTGTGATTATGTCCTTTTTCAGAAATCAAACTGGATAAACTAAGGTTTGCCCATCTGCCAATGTGCCCATGAACAATAAGTCATGATTTATGGAAGATATTTTGAGAGCAGTTTTCAGGTGTGTGAAGCCCTGGCATTTCCATTACATTTGTTTCATCATGGCCTCAATTGCAAAGTATCTTTCATGCTCCTAAAATACATGGATTATTGACAGGTATTGCACACATTTCCATTTAAAGCTCTGGGGACACAATCTGCATTCTCACCCCTTTAGCATCTTGCCTACCACTAAACTCACCGTTTCCCTTTTTATTCAGCCTCTCATGCTGGCCCAATTAAACAAGATTAGCTAACTCTTTGTTCCTATTAATCTTTCCCTCACAGGACATTTTGAACTTGCAGTTTTTTAATTATTGAGATAGCCCCAAGAGTTACCAAATATAGACTCATTCATGTGAACAGTAAACAGAGTATTTGGGGTTTACACAAATTTACGATCTTGGAAAGACCTTGAAGCACCAGCTGGACTTTAAGAACTGTATCTCCAAGTAGTTTTACACCAGACATGGTTGTTAAGGAACAAACAGACAGTGGTCCATGTGGCCTCGGTTCGCATCTGGCCACTGCTCTATACAAACTGGGGTGCGGGGGGAGTGGTTCAGGAATCATGTAACCTCTCCATAAGCCCCCATCTGTGAAGCAGGCAAAATAATTGCCCTTGCTTCAGAAGTCTTTTGTGAAGAGCAGCTAAGAGAATATGATTGACAACACTGCACAGATACTAGTTGACATATATAAATTTTTAATTAATGAATAACCAGGTTGAAACATGATGTCATACAGATTTAAGAAACTGGTTAGATTCCACATCTGCCAAGTACAAATGCATTTAAACTGGTTGAATTAAACCATAAATATTCAGAATTTTATATGAACAAATAATTTTAACGCTACTCTTGGGAACAAGAATTAAAAGGAAATTAGAAACTTACAGCTTCCAATTTTTTATTACTATATTGACAGTTTTAGAAGTAAGGCAATAAGCTGCCAGATCGAAACTAGTTTTTCAAGAGTCTTTAGCTTGAATTAAGAACCTAAATTTGGGGCCGGTGAGACGGCTCAGCGGCTTAAGCGCCTGCCTTGCAAGCGCGAAGGCCCGAGTTCGACTCCCGGAACCCACATACGAAAAAGGGGCCGGTGATATCGCTTAGTGGCACGGGTGCCTGTTGGCGCGTGAGGTCCTGAGGTCGTCCCCCCGGTACCCACAAAAAAAAAAAGAAAAAAAAAAAAAAAGAACCTAAATTTGATGGACCCAAAATTCAAATTCTGTCTCCATTTCAAATGTGGCTGTCATGGCCCATATGCAAAAAAAAAAAAAAAAAAAAAAAAGGGGCCAGAGATGACAACTCACACCTGTAATCCCAGCCTCTGGGAGTCTGAGGAAGGAGAATCACAGTGACTTAGTGAAACTTTGTCTCCAAATAAAAAATATAAAAAGAGCTGGGGATGCAGCTTAGCGCAAAGGCCAAGCTCCAATCCCCAGTCCAGAAAGAAAGAGAGAGAGAAAAAGAGAGAGAGAGAGAGAGAACAGAAAGAAGAAACCAGTCCCTCACTTTAGGGAGGGACCAGCTCTCAACGACCAAGGTTACCAGTAACGCAAAGTGAACAAAATCATAAACTTTTGTTTAAGACAGAATTAGTTTAACCATTTTTATTTGTCTATCTGGTTCAAAAAACAAAACAAAGATAGCAATTTTTTAAGGTGATAGTACTTTATAAAATGTACTCTGCTTTGAATTAGTTTGTTTTTCTTGGTCCAAGTCAGTGTAAGTTGACATGTAAAATATATAGTAGTTATTATTGTTTTTAAGTAGTTGGATAAATTTATTTATGCAAAATTGATCTAGCTTAGCATTTCCCTAATTGTCATCCACAGAAAACTGTTTCTGCAATGTTAATAAGTATGCTAGGAGAAAGTATAAGGCTAGAAATACATTCAAAGCAGAGGTGCTCGTTACATATACTTGTCAGCTTGTCAACTGCATATTAGCATATAAAAGACTAAAATTTCTTATAGAGAAGAAATCTATTTTGTTTTCCTTAATCTAGGTTTTCCAAAATTATCTGAGCCTGGAATCCATGTTTTCCAGCACCCCTTTTAGCATCTTATGAAACATAATTTGCAAAATTATAATTTGGGAATATGTGGTTTACATTTGGGAAGAGTCCATCTTGCATTGGAAAGCTATGAGATTGAAAATTGTCAGGGTTCTGCATATTAATGAATGATAATTATAATAGATACCATTTACTGATCACTTAGAAAATGTTAGGGAAAATGCAGCTTCCTCACTTCTTACTGTTTTTTCTCCTCTTTTTTTGGGGGGGGTACTGGGAATTGAAGTCAGGGCCTTGTGCTTGCCAGGCAGGTCCTGTGCCACTGCACTACATCCCCAGCCCCTGTTTTTTCCCCTCTTGAGGAGGATTTTCTCTTCACACCCAGCCTCTCATCCCAGCCTTTCCTCCTCCCCTTGGTGGAGCACTTTTAACTGGTTAACAGCCATTGGTACTGTTGCTAACATAAGGTGGAAATAATATACAGTATCAAAGTGGAAGGGACAAAAGACACTAAGTCTCTTACTTCTCTCTGCGTCTGGACAGGGATGTTAGTAATCTGGGCTAAATGTTTGCTTCTCTGAAGCAAAGTTTCCCTCAAGTGAGTTGTTCCAAGGCTGACAATGAGGATAGGCAGTTAGTGAGCCCATTTGTTCTGCTTCTAAACTAAATTATATCTCACAATCTGGTCTTTAGCATTGATAAGGGTGAAATTTTAGTTCTCCATGGAATAACTTTATTATATTGTAACTAGTTAAGAACTTGGGCACTGAGGAAAAGGATTATTTTGGGTCCCCCTTAGAAGCTTAACAACATATATCATCAATTCTGAATAATATTTTACATGCATTATCTAATTTAATTGTCAAAATCACCTTCAAATGTATCTATTACTATATCCCCATTTTACAGAGGAAGGACTTGGAACAAAGAAAAACAACTTATCAAGTAAGTTTTTGTCATTAATGAACATAACAACAGGTAATTATTTTATCCTACTATTATTATAAATACTACTTACAGGATGATTCTTGGACACCTTTATTATTCCTCTTTCAATGTTTCTACTATTATGTATACTGAACTATAAGACCAGCCTCAGCTGTAAGGTATGAAGAAAATAAAAAGCATAATCTTGGTCAGTGAGTGAGATACTGTGGAAAGCTATAAGTCAGAAATTTCAAACTGACAGCCAAGCTACATATATTTTTTTGCTCTCCTGCCAAAGTATTAAAGATATTTGTTAATTTTTAACATAAAAATACAGATTTCTGGGCCGGTGAGATGGCTCAGCGGCGTAAGCGCCTGCCTGGCAAGCGCCAGGGCCCGAGTTCGACTCCCGGATCCCACATACAAAAAAGGGGCCGGTGATATCGCTCAGCGGCACGGGCGCCTGCTGGCGCACGAGGTCCTGAGGTCGACCCCCCGGTACCCAACAAAAAAAAAAAAAAAAAAATACAGATTTCTAGCTTCTCCTGAAAAATATGGAGATCTACTTTGCCTCCATGTGGTCCTATAATCATTTAAATTTGCAAACATGGTGCCAGCTAAGCGCCCTTCCGTCATTCACCATTACCTCTATCCTGGAGTCTTGGATATCCACATCCATGGTTAGGTCAGTATGTGCACAGTGGGTGTCCGGATATGAAACAGCCAAACTTTGATGGGCAGCTCATCAGAAGGAAAACTGTTCAGTGCATGTGTTCATTTCCATACCTCAGGCAAAAACGTCCATGTTGCACCTTGCAGGGACTTAGGAAGTATGGGGAGCAGCGGCACTAGAAGAGGTCTGATTCCACTGCACACTCAGCTCAGGCTGCATCCACTTTGTGTAAATATTCTTAAATTATGGGTTTTGTGGTGTTAAAAACATTTTAAAATGATTTTTTGAGCCTTCCATACTCCTATCCCCAACAGTGATCTTTCTCCTATCTCAGAGTCCTTTTGTAGCAGCTGCTTAGTAAAAATCTGTAATTTGAGTAAATTAATAGAGAATGTGAATTTTAAGGGTGGGTGACTGTCCTTCCTTAAGAAATGTATTTTAATGAGCTATGAATACACAACCAAGGGAGGCCTGTTTCTACCCTGCTTTAGGGTTCCTGATTTACATCCCACCCCGTTTCTCATTACAGTTGCATATGACTCTTCCAGGATAATCCGCATGCATAGAATTCGCTCGTGATAATGTCAGATGGAGTCAGTAACTTGGGGGCACCCTGAAATCATGCAAGACATGTATTCCACCCTGAAATCAGGTCTTAAGGATCCAAATTTGAAAGCAAAACAAATGATAAATTCAGAACTTCAGTGAGCCATGACTTATATTTGAACATGAGCAACTATAGACTGACAGTATTTTAACTGGAGTTGGAAAGAACATTAGCACAAAATCATCAAACGCAAGAGTCTGTCCTGGTGGATATGACGCTGAAATGCCACCTGCACTGGATAATTACAAATGCCAGTTTGTTGAATATCTGTATAATGTTAAGTATACTGCCTTCCTTAAAAAAGCTGATCATTGAAAAGTTTTCTGAACGTTAATAAAGGAGATACTTGATGGCTGTGGTACTTCCGCTAATGCAAATAAAGGAGATATTTAAATTGTTCTTTCATGTAATATAACTATTGCAGAAAAAGGCATGCTCTGGGGGCTACAGCAAACAAACACCTTTTTAAATTTATATTTCCTAATTTAAAGTATCTGCTTGCATTCTACAAGGCTTGCTTAGATTACTTATTTGATTGGGCAGAAAGGTCATACACAAATTTTTAATAGCCATATGGTCAGAAATGCCACCCAAGCCGCTAAGTGTGTTCAAATAATCTGAGTAACTCAAGTCAAAAAGATTTATCATCTGGCAATTTCTTAAAGAAATTCCACTCCATGCCATTCTGATCATTAGAATATTCAGTGAATAAACTCGTCTCAAAATATTACTGAAGTGCTTACTGATAGCCATTTCAAAGATGAAAATATCATAATAACTATTAACATGAGCATGGGGCTCGAATTGTGTTATTTTTAAAGTACATGACAGTTTGACAGAAAATAACTGGGCAGTTCATAAAGGGTAAAGGCCAGAAATTCCAAAGAAATATCTTATGCCATCCTTTGTTAATGCAGGGGAAAATCAGCCTCAAGCACACATGCCTCTGGGGATCTCTTCAGCCCACCCCGAGCCTCACTGAGCACTGGCACTTGAAGTGAACATGGACTTAGTGCTTCCATCACCATGTGGCCACCATTTATAGTCAGAGCAAATGCCCATTACCCAGCAGTTTTTGCAGTACTTTTTTTCTCCCAGCTTCTGCCGCAGAGGCTGCCATAGCTAGATGCTCTCCTAACCCACCCTCTGCATTCGGAATGGCCCTGGGACACTTTGTTTTTAGCCAATGAAGTAAGATGAAGTGGTCTGGAGAGTTTGAACAAAGTGACCTTTTTTTTCATCTTAAGAAAACAATGTCTGGCCCTCATTTTCTCGTCTTCATCCACCTTGAACTTGTACGTGTATGTCTGAGGCTTTGGAAGCAATTTTGTGACCTTGTTGAGTCTCTAAACCAATGCCAGAGTGCCACTCACTTCCTCTTAGTTATGACACTGTGAAAGGTTTTTTTGTTACTTGCAGCCAAAATACACAGTTGAAGATTAGTAACACCTTTTCCTTGTGCTTTTAGGCTGGTTGAAAAAACATTTCACTAGATGAATTTTTCTCTCTCAGAAGAAAAAACATAATCTTTAACCACACTGCTTGAAATAACATGGTTCATGGCTGGTTCGTGGTCACTCTGGGAAAATATATCTGAAGGTTCCTGCAATCCATTCATCACAATGTTCTCCAGCAGTTTTCCTCTTGGTTTGGCGTATGATGTCCTACAGTCGCCTTTACTTTTGTCTTATCAAAATATCTTGACTGAGACACTATCCGTCTGGAATCTGCTCACTTTACCTTTTCCGACGTGCCTTAATTTTTAAGTGTATTTTAGAAAAAATACGTTATAAAAAGTAATGCAGTGAGTTTTCTCCTCCATTGTTATGTCCAAGTAATAAAAATAGTTATTCTTTTTTGCAATAAAACTGTTGACCATATGATGAGCGTGACACAAACAAAAATCATCTCCTCCTACCCATCCCAGAATCCTACTACCTCCCCTTATCCTCAACCATTTTATTAGTTTCTTATTTATCTCAGAGATTTTTCATTCAAATACAAAGCAGTATGAATGGGTGCTCTTTTTCCCCCTCTTTCACACACAAAAATTCACCTACACACATTGCCCTGTCCTGACCATCTTTGTGTAACTATATCTTGAAGCTCTGTATCTGCATGGTGTCCGCATAGTTACAGTGCCAAAGCAGTCTGAGGTTTGAAAATACATGAGCTATTTAACCAGTTCTCACTTGGATCGTTACCAGAAAACAATGCTGTAATGAATAACCTCATACACTCATACGCTGGTCATCTTGCACGAGGTAAAAAATATCTCTAGGGTAAATGCTTAGCAGTGAGCTTGCTAAGTTGAGGGGTAAAATGCAACTGCAAAGACTGTTACTGTCTAAATTGCTATCTACCAAGTTAAATTTCCACTAAAGAAGTTTGAATGTGCCTGAAGGGAAACTATAGATTTTACGAACCCAATAGGTGAGAAGTGGTATCTTAGCATGTTTTAACTTACATTTATTTTATTATTTTATTTTGAGGAATAAATATATTTTCTTAAGTCTTAGGAGCCATTTGTATTTATTTTCCTTGTCTGTTTTTCTCCTTTATTGATTTTCTAAAATTATCTATTATTTTTAATTTAAGGAAGCTCTGTTTCTATTAAGATGTGGCTTTTCATTTGTAATATAAGCTGAAGATCTTTTTCTCAGTTTGTTCTGTGTTTTTAAACATATTTCTAGAGATATTCTTTTTGTTATGCAGCTGTTTTGAATTTTACTTAGTAAAGTGTGTTTTGGATTTACTTTTTATAGCGTCTGAAATTTGAGTCACAAAAGAATTTACCTATTCGAATCTTAAAATTTACCTATGTGTTCTCTTAGTAGTTCAATGATTTCTAGTTTTATCCAATGAATGGTATAAGAAAGTCATCTTACTTTTTTCCAGTTATGCAACACTTATTACCAAAAAGTCTGTGTTTCAGCGTTCTTTAAACTGAATTTTAAATGTCTGGCTAAATAAAGTTGTGTTTCATTATTAAACATTGAGTTAAAGTTCATAAAAAGAAAGGGTTTAGGAAAGTATTTGTTCATACTCAATTCACTTGAAGATGAAAGTAAAAATTTTAAGTTTGCTTCTAATATTCTGTCTTCGAATAAACAGTACATAGATTGGAATGAGTGTAGACAGTTAATTAAGAAAAATGTTAGATTTGTGTTAGAGAACTGTTGTTGTGCCTATTTATTACTTTCATTTTATGGATTTAAAGCAAATGATTAGTACAGATTATACATGAGGCTCAAAGGAGAAGAATTGTTTTCATTACAAGTGAATGAACTATCTAAAGTGGAATTTGGTACAATTCCAGGTCAACGACATTTCCAGCCTCCGCATTGATCTAATGATCAAAATTTCTAAAACTGGGAGCAAGGTATCCGTTTTATTACCAGTTCCCAGATGACTGGAATGTAGGCATGCCTGCAGAAGTCAGCGAACTCAATCCACGAACCTCTGACTCTTAGCATGAAAAACGAAAGAGCAGAAGCCAAGTTCAGAACCACAGAATCGGGAGGAATGCGGAGGCGTGGTTGGACCCCACTCACTGTCTTCATTCCAGTTAAAGACTACAAATGTGTCCTGTCGCTCCCAAAGTCTCAGTAATCTCAAATGCCATCAGAAACTGACTTTCAACGTCTTCACCTCAATAATCTAGATTCTTGTCTTTCCACAACTGATCTGTCTGTTTGAATCAGTCTCTTTTTGTTCAATCCCAGCCGAACAAGAGAAAGGAACAAATATTCTTTGACTGTCGCAGCGCGCATGTCACTTTACATACCTTATTCTTTTAATCTAGTCTTCCAGCACACCTTATACAGTGGACGTTATGGTCTCATATTGACAGGTAAGCAGCTTGGGGAGATTACATAACCAGTTCAAGGGTGCTCAGTAAGCGCTGGAACAAATATGCAGAATCTGTTTTGTCAAATCTTTCTGTAGAAAAACAAAAGGACTAATCAGCGTCTTCTCTAAGACCCTTCAAACAAAATCTACAATTATTTGAAGATAAAGTCATCGAGCAAATGTTACTCTTTGCAGATTTAATATACATTATATTAAATATTATTTTGGACCATCTAAGGAACCTATCTTCAAAAGCACTCCTCCTAACTAATTTCTGTCACTCCACCTTGACATTTTTCAGCACATCCTTCAGGAGCTGACAGAATATGTTCCACCCTCTCACACATCGTGTGCCTCGAGAACTAGAATGGGAACTCCCTCTCTCCAGGTCTTAGTCTGTTTTGCTCTCCCCTGTCTCCCCAGGGTTTGAAAAATGTAAGTGCTTAATCAGTATTTGCTGAGTGAATAAGTAAATGAGTTCTTCCTTCTTAACTGGCTTATTTCCTTTATAACTGCCAAAGTTTGAGCTTTTCTTTTGTTTGTAGATCCTGAGCATATAGCTGGATGTTTGATTTCATAGTCTAACTGGCAGAATGTGCCAAATACAGTATCACTTTGTTCTGCTCCTTGGGAAGATGAAGTCAATAGAAAGCAGGACTTTGAAAATCATCATGACGTTTCAGCCTTCTTGTCTTTGTGCTCGCTGGTATCTCTCTGCCTCTACTCTTTTCTATGTAGTTCTTCTTTCTCCCCATTACACACAATCTAGAGCATGGTCATTCAGCAGGGAGCAAATTCTGTATTAGAAGCTATCTCACTAAAGCCTCCCCCAAACAATTTAGCTTTCTTTACCTCTGTTTTTTGTTTGTTTGTTTGTTTGTTTGTTTGTTTTTTACACAGTAATGTTGAGATTTGGAGATTGTCATCTTTCCAAAGAGAAGCTGGGATTCAAACTGAGGCTTACATCCATATAAAGCTCAAGATTTTTCCACATGTTTTGAATGTCTAAGAGAAACCTGCTTAGCCATAATGTCTCTATGAGCATTGATGCTGCTGTTTGCCAAAGACCTGTTACTAAATGATCTGCTTTATGATATGCTGATAGCAGGAACTTCAGATTCCCTTCCTTTCTTAAATCATGTTAAGTGTGGTTCATTCATAACTCACTAAAGTCTGTGGAAAACATAGCCTGAGGTATTTTGTAGGATATATAAGTTTGAATGCCTGCACTTACATAGTTACATGTATGTGAGACTTGAAATGGCTTAAAAATAATTATTCCAACAAAAGAACAACATCCGGAAGTCAGGAGCCCAGGTATGGCAGCTCAGTAAAATCATCTAATTCCCATGATCCTTTCAAATTTCTTCTGCGCATTTTTGGGGTATGACTTTCATCTACAAAATTGACTCATGGCCCTGGATGCCTGCTGGATCTCCATTCATGACACCTGAATGCCAGACATGCCGGAAGGACAAAAGGACATTTTCTATGTAAAAATTTTCCCAATTTTTTCTATGAAAAAATTCATCCAATTCCTCCACCTCCTTGTGTCAAATGCAGCCATGAAAACTTTTCTCCATGGCTCCTGCTGACTGGAACTTAGTGTCCATCTCTTAACAACAATGCAGCCCTCTCCAGCACAAGGTTCTGACATTTCTGGGACGCACCAAAGGAAAGTGTATCACTGATATAGAACAAGATGCAATTCGCAGTCATCATGTCACCTACCACCAATCCCTTATTTCCAGTCTCAGAGAGTCTAGGTAGACTCTCAGGTTCTCAGTTAGCTTTTATAGCATTTACCAATAATCCAAACTCAGTAGCTTTACCAATTGGAGTTTTACCAATAACTCCAAACTCAGTAGCTTTAAATGCAACCAGTTATTTGCTCAGGATTCTTCATTTTGAGCAGGGCTTGATAGGAAAGTTTTATCTTTGCTCCACATGGTATCGACTGGGAACATTCATGCAACTATTTAAATTTGGAGTGCTGCTAGGACTAGAACATCCAAAAAGACATTTCTCCTCCAGGACCTCTCTCTGTCTGTCCTCATCATTTGTCAGTCTAGTCCAATCTTCTTTCATGGGGTGGGATCCTAAAAGGAAGTATTTCAAGGAATAAAGAGAAGCTGATAATCCTCTAACAAGCTGGCCCTGGAACTAGCAAAGCATTACTTCTACCACATTCTTTTGGTCAAAACAAGCCATAAGGTAGCCAGGTAGAAGGGGAAGGGAAATAAGTGCCACCTCTTAAGAGATTCTGTGGTATCATAATTCACCATTAACACCCTTCCTCTGAGGTTGGGGCACACTCCCCTTTAAATACTGGGCTCTAAATACTGAATCCTCTATGGCAGGGATCCCAAATCCAGGCTATGGACTTGTACCAGTCCATGGCCTGTTAGGAACCAGACTGCACAGCAGGAGGTAGGTGACAGGCATGGGAGATGGGCTCCATCTGTACATACAGCTGCTCCCTGTGGCTCCCTGTTCCGCCTGAGCTCCACCTACTAACAGATCAGTGGTGGCATTAGATTCTCACAGAAGCACAGGTCCTGCTGTGAGCTGCTCATGCAGGGGATCTAGGTTTTGCACTCCTTATGAGAATCTAATGCCTGGTGATCTAAGGTGGAGCTGATGTAGTGATTCTAGTGCTGGGGAATATAATTTTTATGTATTGCAAACATATAATAATAAAAAATAAATTTTAAAAATACCCTTCTAATAACAAAAGAAATTTAAGAATACCCCAAAAAAGAAGAAATTTAAAAATACCCTTCCCCTAGTCCATGGAAATATTATCTTTCATGAAACTGGTCCCTGGTGCCTAAAGTTTAGAGACCTCTGCTCTAAGGACATGCTCACAGTTTCTTTATGGGCCTAAGCTTACAAAGGAAAGATTTCCAGGTCTGAGAGACAAAAAGCTACTAACATAATCCATCTGCCTCCCTCTAGGCAAAGGAGCCTACAATTATTGACATAGTCTTCTTATGAAAGAAATGAAAGAAATAGGTTTTCTTTCTTTTTGGAAATTAAACAGTAGCAAAATATCAAGAAATCTGTTATTCTAATAACTTCCCTGGATAACAGTCACAGTCATACTTCTTAATATAGTTAGCTTCTAATTCTGTCTTGTAATTTGTATAGAGTATACACATATGACAGGTATAGATATAGGAAACAAAACTTAATGGTGTCTATAAAAGTAGCAGAAAAATAATTGAATTGGCTCCCTGCTCCTTTTCTGTCTCATTGTTTTAAGTAAATATGTGGGGAGTCATTAATATAGAAATTCAGCCTACAGTAACTCAAGTAAAAAGGAAATGCACTGGTTCCCAAGGCTGGAAAATTAAGATTAGGTCTGATTTCAAATGTAACTGGATGCAAGTACTCAAATACATTCATCATAGCCTATTGTCTCCATTCTCTTGGCTACGATTCCCAATCAGTTGGCTTCATTTTCTCCTGATTGAGATGAGCTTCTTCTACGTAAGTAAAAAGATAGTTGCCAGCATCCCCAACATCATATTCTGTAAGCTTAGCCACTCTCAGAAAAAACTTCTTCTCCCAGCCTAATAACAATCGCAGGGAAGTTTGTGATTTTCCTATTTAGGACACCTGTCTACCTTTGGATGAATTACCTTCCCAGAAGTATGGGGTAATAGACAAAATAGTGATATCCCAAATGTTCACTACATAATCTCTGTAATCTGTGAATTTCTTAGATTTCACAGCAAAAGACACTTGGTTGAATGAGGTTCAGTTAAGAATTCTGAGATGGGAAGATTGTCCTGGTTTATCCATGTGGGTCCAATTTACACTCGAGAGTTATTTTAAGAGGGATGCAGAAGTCAGGGACACAGAAAGAGATGTGATTAATTAAGAGAGATTGTACTGATGCACTTTGAAGGGGAAGAAAGAACTCCAAGCATGCAATGCAAATGTTTTGTAGATGCTGGAAAAGCCAAGGGAACAGATTCTCTGTTACACCCTCCAAAGGATTCAGCCTTGCTGATATCTGGACCAGCCTAGTGAAACTTAATTTAGCCTCTAGAAACTTGAAATAATAAATTTTTGTTTTCTTAAGCCACTAAGTTTGATTTATACAGAAGCATAGATACCTATCAAGGGCTCTCCTGACTTGGCTCAGTTTAGTTTACAAGCTTTGTTATGTAGTCAAGGAAGGGAGTAAAAGTTGGCCAGACAAGGGGAAAACATAATTGATGGTATACCCAAGACCACATGAAATCAAGCTATATAAATTTTTCCCAGTGTAAAATTCGTGACATGCCTAGAAAAGAAAGCTTAATAAATGAAACTGACATGCAAAACATCTCCATAAATAATAATTACCATAGTCTAACGCTACTCAAAGTAAAAAATACTAAGTGAGGCAAAAGGAAAGAAGCAAGCAGAGCAAGAACACTAGTACTTAGAGCTGGACCTAAATAAGCAAGAATCCACAGCAGCAACGGGAAATGCTTTCCTGCTCTAATGAATTACGAAATCACATGTATTAGAATCAGTAAGACCTAAGCTCAAATTCACTACTGGAACTGACACTTTAATCTCGGTTTTTAATAATAAAGTGAGAAGGCTAGTATTTCAAAAAATTTCCCACAAAAAATCCCTAATGGCACAGAAGAAACTGAAAGTGCACACTGAGAATCTGGGAGCTTCACAAAGGACCCCGTGCAAGTAAAAATTCCTCTGAGTATTATATTTGTTATTTAAAATTTAAATTATGTGCTTACATATAAAAATAACATCTTAAAAGTCCTACAGGGTAGATAATTTTCTTTTCTCAAATATTTGAGTTAATTAATGCTCCAGGAAGGTTTAACACTTCTTATTCTGGCTTCAGTAATTTATGAGGAATGTGTTCCCCCGTTACGGAAATGGAATCGGATCCCTTCTGGACCTTCAGTTCTTAGACAATGACCAAGGCTCGGTTGTTCCTATTGTCACCATCTGATCGCTGAGCGAGGAAGAAGCATTGTCAGCAATAGTGAGAATTTAATTGTGATGGCGAAGAAGTTGCTGTCTCGTTCCCTGTACAAGACTTTTCAGGGCAACACAAAGGGAGGGTGGAGGTTGTAGTAGTTTAAAAACACGTCGCAAAGCCTTTAGTATTCCACCCATCAAAACATGCATTCTGTGTCCCCTCTTTGAAATAGGCCAGGGCTTTACATGGAACCATAGAACTGCCATATAGAAAAGGCAACACCGTTTCCGTTTTGCTGTCTCCCTCTCACGAGGTTTCTCCGTAGAGCTCACTGCCATGGTGTAAGCAAGCCCAAGCTACATGGAAAGTACTGTGTGTGGGTGCTGTGGGCAACCGCTCCATGGAAATTCCTGCTAATGACTGGGACTCACTGTCAGACACGGAGGTGAGGGAGCCTGCGGGGTGACTCCAGTCACAGGCATTGTTGAGGAAGCCTTGGAGATGAGTCAAGGCTCTGTCAGTCCGATTGCAACCACAGAGAGACCTTGCGCAAAAAAAGCCTAGCTTAGTCTAACCAACTCACAGAACCAAGAGATGCGATAATAAATCACCGTTGTTGTTTTACACTACGAGGTTTATTCAGCAATGAATATTTAAAACAGGGGTAATATCTTAGGATTGAATTCCTGGATAAGAAAGGATGGAATATGTAACTCCGAGAGTATAGCATTCACATATCCAGAGCCCAGATTCTTTTGATTCACTTACCATGTTGGGTTATAATGTATCTATATACTTCTTTACCCTAGGAGTTCATCTATGGACCAGGAGTGAGAGGCCAGCAGAGGCTGGCAGTGACCCCAGTGATCAGAACAACAAACCCAGGACTGCACTAAAATCTGGCATAAATTGGATTTGGTGAACGTAAAGCAATGCTGCCAGACAGTGGTGGTAATGCTGCCAACTCCATAGCCTTCCAGGGGACTGACTCTGTTACTTTATATCCTGGGCGTATTTCTCAGGCTGAGACACATGAAACAACAGAACCAACAGCGTACACCTCCCAGAAACAGCAATTACACTTTAATCATTCATTGGACAAATATTTACTAAAGTTCTATTATATGCTAGGCTCAAAGGTAAGCAATCCAAAATAAAATTGCACGTTAAAGTAAACATAAATGGCTTATAAAGGGATGGCAAAATTAGCATGAATTTTTAAGGGACAAAGAAAGAGACGTAAAAAAGTATTTGTCCTTGCAGTAGTGTAATACCATATCCCCAGAACCTCACAGATAGGTTTTTCACTCTTCTCAGCTGTTTGGAGCTTGGAATGAAAGCAATTACCATTTTAGGCATTAACAAAAATATACTGTAATCCCTTCTTGTGCTGTAGGTCAGAAGTTAGTATCTCATAACCTAATCTATACATATGTCTTGTTTGAATCAATGAGTGACTTCTTTTTTACCTCCTGAGTTAGTAGCAATACTTAAGACTTAGGGAGCCGGTGATATAGCTCAGCAGCATAAGCACCTGCCTGGCAAGCACGAGGTCCTGAGTTCGACTCCCGGTCCACGCATAAAAAAAAAAAAAAGACTTAGGGATTTCATTTACTCAGCTGGATATATTTCTAGCACTTATTGAGAAAACCTGAAAAGCTAGGGACCTTGAGTCCACATGGTCATTTGGCAGCAGGAGCTAAGCTTCAGCTTCCTCCTTTAGAGTGGACAAGACCTAGTTGCAGTGGCACAGAGCTCTCTCCACTCACTGTCCATCCACCACCAGACTTGAGGCCTGCTTCTCTTGTCCACAGTACCTGCCTGGCCCAAGGAAGTACTGAAATCTGAGCCCTCTGTTTCAGATTGACACTGACTTATTTGGGTGATTTTCCTGTATTGTATTTAACACTTCCTTTTCCAACTTCAATTTGTCTAAAATTTTCAAGATATTAGACTCAATAATCAGATTCACAAATTAAGCATTATCTGACTATGTCCCTAATAAAGGGATCACGGAGAGGGCCAACTTTTCTGATCATGACCAGTGGATTCTATTCGTTTTTGTTCTGTGGTACTGGAGGTAAAACCAGGGCCTCATGCAAGCTAGCTAGGAGTTCTACCTCTGAGCTACATTCCCAAACCTATGGCCAATATATTCTAAAGGAGGCCATGCAACCAGAGGTATCAGAAGAGTCCCAAGTTTACCTGACTTATGCTCAGGAATCAGACTCAAAACCTACATCTTCTTCAAACACAGAGTCCTAGGAAAATCAGAAAAACAAAATAAAACAAAACAAAACAAAAACAGTGAAAGGAGGTTAAACCAGGTTATTTAGAGAATGCACTCACCCTACAGGATACAGACAACTTCATACACTTGGGTAAAGGGAATTGGGGTTCCCAAACATCTTTGTTTTACTTAATTGTTATTAGTACATGTTTGCAGTATGTAGTGATTGCATTTGTTGTGGGGAATTGGTACACGTACATAACACATCTCAATTTTCCCCTTCCCTCCACCTCCCTTTTATTTTGCCAGCATCAGATTCATTAACTTATAAGTCCTTATGAAGTTAAGAATTATATTACAGATTAACAACCATAATAATAGCCCAAACACATATAAAACACATGAGACAATTATACTAAACCAAGACACTATTTTAGATACATTTTTCATGTTGGGATACAATTTTTTCTCTCTCTCTTTTCCTATTATCTGTCTTTATTTCATGCTTTCTTTATACAATGAGTTTTTCATATAAGAGAAACTATGCAATATTTAAGCTTGTGTGTCTGATTTGCTTTGCTTACCATTATGGTCTCAAGGTGTATTTATTTTCATACAAATGACTCAAGTTTATCCTTCTTTATGGCTCAGTAGTACTCCATTGTGTATAAATACCTCATTTTCTTTATCCATTCATCTGTGGATGGACATATAGGCTGTTTCCAAGATTTATCTATTATGAATTATACTGGTATAAACATGGGTATGTATACATCACTGTGATATGATGTCTTTAACTATTTGGGGAAGATACTTAGAAGGGAAATAACTGGGTCAAATGGAATTTCTATTTTTAATAGTTTGAGTAATCGCCATACTGATTTTCATAGTGGTTGTATCACTTTACAGTCCCACCAACAATGAAGAAAGGTACCTTTTTTCCACAGCCTCACCAGCGTTAGTTATTGGTTGACTTCTTGATGATAGTCATTCTTTCTGGAGTGACATGGAAATGTGTGATGTTTTAATTTGTATTTCTCAAATGGCCAGCAATGTTGAACTTCTTTTTCTTTTTCGAGACAGAGTTTCACTATGTAGTGCAGGCTGGACTTGAACTCACCTGTGTAGCCCAAGCTAGCCTCAAACTCATGGTGGTCTTTAACTTTTTTTTTTCATGAATTTATTGGCCATTTGCATTTCTTCATCTAAGAAGCATCTCTTCATTTCAGATATTCAATTTTAATTGAGTCTTCAGATTTGGGGAGTCTAAGTTTTGGGGAATCTAAGTTTTGGGGTTCTTTATAGGTATTAGTCATTTATCTGAGGAGTAGCTGGCAAAAAATTTTCCCATTCTGTAGGTAGTCTTTTCCCTCTGTTGGTGGTTTCCTTTGCTGTGCAGGAGCTTTTTAATTTGATATGATCCCTTTTGTTGATTCTTGGTATTATGTCTTGTACAACTGTGGTTTTTTTTTAGAAAGTCTTTGCCTACACCTATGTCTTCAAGCGTTTTATCTATTTTGTCTTCCTATGGGTTAAATGTTTCTGTTCTACTATTTAGATCTTTGCTTCATTTTTATTTTGGTTTAGTGTCTGATGAGAAATATGGGTGTAGGTTTAATCTTTGGCATGTGGATAACCAGTTTCCCAGGCACCATTTGTTAAAGAGGTTATCTTTCCTCCAGCAAAAGGATTTGGCCCCTTTGTTAAAAAATAACATAGCCAATGTGCCTGGAATTCTTTCTGAATCTTCTATTTTGTTCTATTGACCTACAACTCTGTTTTTGTTGTTGTTTGTTTGTTTTTAGCAATACCATGCTCTTTTTATCACTATGGCTTTGTAGTATAGCTTGAAGTCTTACATTGGATGCCCCCTACCTTGCCAGAATTGCTTTTGCTATTCTAGGTCTCTTCTGGTTCCATATGAATTTTAGGAAAGTATTCTCCTCTTCAGTAAGGAATCCTGTTGTTATTTTGATTGGGATTGCATTAAATCTATGTAACAGTTTTGGAAGTATGGCCATTTTGACTAATGTTTCAAGATCTATATTCCTCCCAAGGAACAGGGGATATCTTTCCATTTCCTGATATCTTCTTCCATCTTCATTATTCAGAGTACCATAGTTTTTGTTGTAGAGGTCTTTCACTCCCTTACATGGGTTAATTCTTAAGTACTTTGTTTTTGTTGATGCAATGGTGAAAGGTTTTCTTTCTCTAATTTCTCTCTCACTGAGTCTGTTATTGATATATAGGAATGCTATTGATTTTTGAATGTTGACTTTGTATCCTGCTATGCTACTGAATTTGGTTATTAGTTCTAGGCGTCCTTTGGTGGAGTTTTTGGGGTCTTCTATGTGGAGGATCATATCATCTCCAAATAATGATTATTTAACTTCTTCCCCTTCTATGCATACCCCTTTTATTTCTTTCTTTTGTCTAATTGCTTTAGCTAATGTTTCAAGATCTATATTGTACAGAAGTGGTTTCAAACATCTTCAGATTCTAGCAACAATGAGTGTGGGTGACCTGCTCACTGTGATACAGACAGCTGTTAAGGGAACCCAGGTTTCCACAGCCTCCTGTGTGTGTTCTTGTTCCTGTATCCACCTTAGAGACCGTGAGTATTCACCATGAGTCATGGTTTTGTTTTCTGGGCTCAATAGCCTGTGGTCTGGCAGGAGTTGAGCCCCGGGATTTTGCAACAGCTATTTGTGTCACCTGGGAAGGCAACTGAGCATGCAATGGGGTCATTTTTATCAGCCCTTGAGTGCTGGCTTTGCCTGCCAAAAGATCATGTTTCTCAGGAAAATTATATTCTTATCTGGAACCAGTGTGGAGTCTTAAATGCATTATGTGCCAGGATCTAAATTTAAGCCTCATGCCATATACCCTTATAGCCTTCCAATGGCCTTCAAAGTTCCTACTTCCAATTTAAGGCATAGTTATTCCTAAAAGGCACAGCTACAGCATTTCAAATGCTTCCATAAGTTGACGAGGATCTTCAGCATATAAGTGCATATGAGGGCTCATTCCATGTTTTTAACTCATTTGAGGGCAACTTTCTTCTAGTTTCAGCTTTCTCTGTTTCCCACACAGGAATTTCATACACAGTCTTCTCTCTTAGATAGCTATTCTGGGCTCCTTCTTGTCACCATTTAGCTGTGGTCTTTCCAGACCTCACTTTTATCCAGTCTCTTAGGGAACTCTCCCTAAACCCTTGATCCTACATTTGCCTTTCCCTGGGCCCTTTCCAGCCCTCTCTGGAGAAAGGCATAGTGACCTTTGGGCTGCAGCCATGGGAGAAACAGTGATATTGTAATGACCACAGGCACTGCCTGTTCCCTGCACACAGCACACAGCAGGGACAGAGAATGCCAGGAAGACGGTTCCCGCCCCTCTCGCCGTGGGAACCTGTGTTCACACATGTGGATAATAAAACCAGAAAATTTCATCAGCAGATGTAACAAAAACTTACCAAACATACTGATCCAGCAGGTCAAAGATCTGAGACATAATTAAGTTCTGGAAGATAGTTAAATGTCAGGAAAGTCATAACGATTCTCAGTATCATTAACTGGAAACTCATCAAAGCTTTCTCATCTAAATGCCCTAAAAATAACATATTTATTTTGAAGACAGTCAGATGCTAATAAAGAAAAGTTTCAAGGCAAAACAAAAAAAGCATTTACATGAATGTAATATGGAAGAATGCAGAGGAAATTTATTTAGATCATTACTTAATAAAAATACCTATGTGCTATGACCAGATCAAAAAAAGAAATGGTGTTGACAGAAATTCTCGACAAAATTTATTGCAGCAAATTTTTGAGATGTCATTTTTATATGCAGTGGTCTATTTTTAATAGTATTTCTTGGTACTTTCCAATCTGGGCCTATCGCACAAAGCAAGGACTCCAACATTAATAATTTTTTATTGTAACATTGTTTTCTTTGACTCTATGGAATCCTTAAAAAACTTTTTGTCTCTAGTCTTGCATAAAATGTTAATAATTACATCTTATGTTATTATCAGTGGATATCCCAGGGGAAAAATAAAACCTTAGAATGGATTGGTTGATAGTGGAGAATAAAAAGGGGATTCAGGAGAGGCCATGGAGTAGGTGTGTGTGTGTATGTTTGTGTGCATTGAAAATTGGAGAAAATGAAAAGATATATTTCTAGAAAGGGATTGGAAGAAAACCCTCCTTTTTCTACCCACCCCCCCAACTATTTCACAGTCCTGCCAAAACTTGGCATTGACCCTAAGATTTCTTGGAACTTACCTGTCAACCCACTCTTACTCTATCCTATTCATCTTATAAACTAAGAGGAAATCCCAGCCAGGTGTTCTGTACTCCAGTCAGCAAAGAGATAGTCACAAGAATGTACCAGGAAACTATAAATGGCTAAATATTACATAGGGACAAAGAAAAAGGGTTTACTTTGAGAAGCACCACACCATTCAGACCAGGCTGTTTCCATGACTCTGGGCGGGGGGGCGGCGGACGGTCATTACTTCCAGCAAAGACTCATTGCATATAATCCTGTGAGAAGCACAGCATACCTCCCTGATGAGACAGGATACTATCAGATTAGATACTGTTCTGGGACACCTGGGAACATACACAGACTATTCCGAGAAGATTAGAATGTCGCGATTACTCCACAAATTGGCCCAGACAATTTCATCAGTGTTTGGGCATTATAGAAGAAGAGCATTTGATTAACATAATTTTTCTTTTTATTTAAAACAACTAGTCACTCTTTTCTAACTATCATGAGCTGACTCAATAAAGAGAAGAAAAAAAATATTTGCTTTTAATGATACACATTGTTGTTTTCTTAGGAAAGGGGAATGGTGTGAGTTAATATTGAAAAGAGCAACCAGAAGATACATACCAGACCATATTCTTGGCTCCCTCTTAGAAGGAATCAGAATGTTTGGAGCCATGTCATAGACAACTACTAAAACTCATGCCCGTGCTCTATCATAAATTGGTTCTCTCCAAATCATACATAAATATGTACTTGTCCCAAAATGGAGGACCAGTGCCATTGTTGTATTCATACCATTTTTCTTAAAAATGCTGTTAGACCAGATACACAATGTTATGGAGAAGATTTTAATTCTTGCCTATTTTTTTTTCTTTAAAAAAGTTGAGGTTCCTATGTGAAATTCTTCTGAACTTTATTTTTGAGGTAACTTCTGTAAGAAAACTAAAATGTGTTGTTTCATGGATAATTTCTCATTCCCTACAGTAAAAATTAGGCAAGAAAATATTCACCTATCCCATCTTTATTGGTTATTTCCATAAAGAATGAAATATGTTTCTAAGATAGTTACGTTCTAAAGATGGTTAAATAAAAGATTTTTTTAAAGGAGTATGCCAAAAATGGCATATTGTGGCCAACCCACTAAAATTACAATGAAACAAATATTAATCACCCTAGAAAGTAATAGTATGGTATCAAAATAGGACCCTACACAGAGTCATGAGTGTCGAAATATTGCTCCATACCCCATGTCTGCATGCATCCAGATGCTATTTTGTCCTAGGACCCAAAATAAAGGTAATGACATTGTTCAAGGTCTGTCCTAGAACCAGACACATCAGTGGGATGGCAAACTACCCACCAAGGATTCGACTCCACTTCAGGTAATGCCACCGGGTTTGATAGTGAGTAGTCTAAGGAATTAATCATGGAATTGATTTCAAGACAACTTAAGAGAAGTACCAAGGGAACTCAGGTTCAGAAAAAAAGTTGCTTTATGGTGGTAGCCGAGAACAAAGTGGACCTCTTCACACAGACTTACTCCAAATCCTGGAAATAAGGATGAGGAAACATCAGTTAAAGAGTATGAATTGCTTTGAGCCAAATAGTGTAAGTAAACTCAGTAAGCATTTGTTCTTTGAAAATACTGAGTCACAGCTAACAAATAGTTTAAATTCTTGGTTTGTAGAGCTGTACTGTATCATTAAGAAAAGCTGGTGATATTTTCTGTGGTTAATATCAACATAGTTAATGATATCCTTCCACTAACCGGAGATTTGTGTCTTAAAGTTCAAAAACCTGAAAGGTCATTTAGTTCAATCCTCTAATTGTATAGAGAAAGAAAATAAGGCCCAGAGAGTCAAAGTGATTGGAACAAGATCACACAGCCAGTTAATGAACCAAGTAAGTGCCAGAACAAAAGACTGATTCTCATTATCCAGACCAGTAATTTCCAAACTGTGCCCCGGGCCACACATATTTCTCTAGTTGCTATAGCACAGCACACAAACACACACATACACACACACACATTGTTATCTTTATCTTTCTTAGAGATTCACATTGCACTATTACCACATCAGAAATTCTGAGTAATCTTTCAGTAAAGAAATAAAACTTTATTAAGCCCAGCTTTTTCCACACTTACTTGGCCCTGAAGTGCTTTGTGCCATGCCATAACCATTATCACACTATGAAATTAAATCATGAAACTTCCACAAAACCTCATTTCTATCCATATTTATTCTACTTGGTACACTAGTCCATTTTCTTAACTTACTACATTCAAGATCAAAACATGAGAAACCAATAAAAATAGATTCTTAAATGAAACCCCACATAGTTTCATCAACCATCTCATCAAGTCACAGTGAAATTCCAAGATTACATCTATGCAAACCCACTGCATGGCACAGAACTAAAGAGGGATCATGGTATTTGTGTACAGTTGCAGCTATAGAGCATTGGCCTGCTTTTTCAAAGGCATTCATAACAGTTGTATGGACCAACTTGTTTGAAGAGAATTTTTTTTGCCACTTATGTAGAGACATTTTAAAAAATAAAACAGAAAAATAATATTCCACAAATCGACCTGTCTGTCAATTTCTAGAGTATTACACAGTGCCATTGTTTTAACTGTGAATCTTTACCCCTAAATTTAACAAAAGGAGATTCAAGTTAATACCTCTTAGATGTTTTTAGAAGCTTCAGTGTATTTTAAAACCTACTCCCTGGTTTCTGTGGCACTGTCATTTCACCTTTGCAAGTGGGAATGTTAGACTGTGAAAGTTGTATGAAAATGCTTATATTCTTAAGGGTTGTATAATCTATTGGCTCAAGAAAACAGTCTTGGAGAGGCATTATTCACTTTTGCCAAATGTGGCAAAACCACAGACACTACTCATTCCATGCATCATCACAGAATGATTTCCAGGAGAATCAGGCACATGCTAGCCAACATTAAAATCATCTCAATTCCCTTAGGATTAGCCTCTCTCTCTCTCTCTCTCTCTCTCTCTCTCTCCCCCTTTCTGCCTCTCTCTCTCTCTCCCTCTCCCTCTCTCTCTCCCTCTCTTCTCAAAATCACTAATCCTGAAATAAATATAAGAAAAATTGTTCAACATCACTGGTCATTAGAGAGATGCAAATTAAAACAACACTGAGATTCCATCTCACTGCAGAAAGAATGGCGATCATCAAGAAATCAGCCAATAACAAATGCTAGAGGTGCTGTGGGGAAAAAGGAACCCTTCTCCACTGTTAGTGGGAGGGTAGACTTGGTACAACCACTGTGGAAATCAGTGTGGAGATTCCTCAAAAAACTAGGATTAGAGGTCCCATTCCACCCAGCTATTCCCCTTCTGGGTATTTTCCCAGAAGAATTAAAAATAACATACCACAGAGATATATGTGCACCCGTGTTTATAGCAGCACAATTTGTAATTTCTAAATCTTTGAAACAACCCAAAGGCCCATCAACCGATGAATGAAAAAAAAAAAAAGATGTGGTCTTTTTATGCAGTGGAGTACTACTCAGCCATGAAGAAAGATAAACTTGAGACTTTTATAGGTAAATGGATGCAACTTGAGACCATACTCATAAGTGAAATAAATCAGTCTCACATGTGTAAATACCATATTGTCTCCCTGGTGTGAGAAACTGAAAGAGTAAATAAGGTCTAAAATAAACAATAGATATTGTGAAATGTGAAAAAATCATTCAAAAGGCAAAAAGAACTAGGATGAATGAAAGGGGAAAGGACAGTATAGAAAAGGGAAAAAATGCAAGTCTATTATACTGTTAGTATCTCTTAGTTCACTGAAAAGGAAGGTTTGTGCTAATATTGATTGGAGAAATTTTTATGCCCACAACTTGTACCCTGAGCAACTACTTTAAAGATAACAACATGTAATGTATTAACTATTGTTATTCTCCTATTATTTTGTTATGAAATTTTGTTTCACCTTTTTTCCATAAAGTAAAAAAAAAAAAAAAAAAAAAAAAAAAAAACTAACGCCCAGATAGCTGGTAAAGTGATTTTTCTGAATATGTCTGTGAAAATATCGCCAGAAGAAATTAGCATTTTAATCAGTGGATTGATGAAGAAAGGAAGGTTCACTTTCCCCACTGAGGGCAAACATCATTTAATCCACTGTGAAAGGATGGAGCATAAATGTAGAGGACAGGTGAATTCTCCCTCCTTCCTTGAGCTGAGACATTCATTTTCTCCAGTCCTCAGACCTCAGAGCTCTGGTTCATGGAACTTTGGGCTCTACAATTCATACCAGTGTTTCCCTCCCTGTTCTCAGGCCATCCCACCTCCCTCTGGTTCTCAGGCTTTAGGCCTTCGACTCTAAGTTATACCATTATCTCTCCTGGTTTTCGTACCCCTGATGCAAGTCTAAGTACACCACTGAATTTCTTGATTCTCCAGCTCACAAATGGCATATTGTGGGACTTCTCAGCCTTCATAATGTTATGTCAGTTCTCACAATATATATTCTTTTTATATATAATTAAATATATCCCATTCATAATGTTTCTCTGGAGAACCCTGACTGACACAGATTTTGGAGCCAAGAGTGGTGCTCAAGGAATTGAAATGTAAACGTGAATTTCCTGAATTGGCGTTAAGATTTTGGTATGGGGCTGACTAATTAGATTAGATTAGTGCAAATGTCTCTATATTTCATAGTAAAAAGAGCACTGATTGTCCATGGTGTGAACTGCTTAGAGAATCTCAAATATCTGCATCAAATACTCTCAATTAATCATGTACAAGAGGCAAGAATCTAAGTAACTCTTATGTGACACTTTTGAACATTTTCAGAAAACTATGGAGTATAATGACACTAGCCGGTTGCTCCTAATATCGCTAGACAAAATAGTGAAAGGAAAGATTGAGCTCAGAGATTTGAATTCCAGCGCAAGTACTACATAAGTCACCTAGGAGTTTCTAGGTGTGACCTAAGGAAAAGTCTTGCTTCCTAGATCCCAGAGGTAAAATAGCTGAAAATCAAGCACAACACCTTACTCTGTAATTAGCTGAGTTACAACACAGATTGAATTCCCAGATTCATGGGAATGCCCACTGTTAAGAAGAGAGCATTCAGAGAGAAAGTTTGAGATCTTATACAGTGGGGTAGGGTAATGTGGGAAGACCCCTATGCAGTGAGGGACATCGAGCCCTAAATTCTAGTGAGTCTTCTTTGCCAGTGAAGGGGGTCTCCTTACCCTCAGCAAAAACAGCCTCCCCACCCACAGTGGAACTGGCCTGCACGCCCCCAACGATATCACCTTTCCATGTCCTTATGAGGGGATCAAGCCTGAAAAACCTGAAGAATTTGCAAAAGGCTCTCTTAAGGAGTTGCCGTTATGACAATGTTAATTCCTCTCAGGACCCAGTCCCACCAGCTCTCTTCTCTTCTAGACCCATAACTAGACTCAAGTTCCTGCTGACCCTAGAAAGTAAGGTACAAAGCATGACACGTGAGGAACTGTGCTACTCCAATGGAACTACATATGCTTTCTAATTTATACAAGCAGAAATTCAGAGGATCTGTATTAGAATGGTTACTAAGAGTGTGGAGCAATGGTAGAAGGGACATGAAAGTGGATCAGGCCGAATGTATTGGTACGGGCCCACTAAGCAGAGATTCTGTATTTAAGATTAGAGCTCAGGGAGTTAGAAAGGGCTCTGATAGTTTGTTAGTCTTGTTGGATGAAACATGGATCAATAGGTAGCCTTTTGTGAGTGAATTGGAAATGCTTAATCTCCCTTGGTTTAATGTAGAGGAATGAACTGAAAAGTTTAAGGAGATCAGAATGCTAGAGTGCATTTGTCCTTTAGGACCTACTCACCCACACTGAGTGGGTCCAGAAGATATACATTTACCAATACTTTGAGAAATAAAGTTTTGAGAGGATCACTATCACCCTTGAAGAGCTTGGTGATAGCTATTCTGTGAGCCAGAACTTACAGTAGTAACTACAGTAACTCAATTGGAAAACCTAAGTATGATGGAAGTTATTGAAACCAGAGTGATAGGAGTCATGTGGCAACACAGCCACCAAAGGAAAGGTGGGCATAGCTATCACCATAATGGACAGCAGAGTCAAAGCAGTAATGTAGTCTCATTTGCACACACCTGTGGTGTTGGCTAATCACAATGTTCCTAGAAGTGAAATATGTAGGAAGATTACTAAATTCATACTTGATCTGTATAAGTAGAAAGTGAACAAAAATTTAACTTGAATAACAGAAACAAAGTGTCACTCATGCCTCTCAGTCAATTCCCATACTTAAGATAGTTTCCAGAGTCAGCCTAATTGCAATGGACATATTTAATAGCTTGTAGAATCCCCACATTACTTTTCTGACCCATGGAAGGCGGCAAAGGGCAATGGAAGCCATTAAAACAGCTTATACCTAGGAAAATAATAAATCAAAAGAAATGCTGCATTCCTGGGGGGATTTCAGAAGTTAATGTCATGATCAAGGTCTTCAAAACTACAGGGGTGTTTACTCCTAACATATCTCCACTCAACTATCCTATTTGGCCTGTGCAAAAGACAGGTGATTGATTTTGGAGAATCATAGTGAATTATTTTATGTTTAACCAAGTAGTGATTCTAATTGCAACTGTTGTAGCAGATGTTTCATTGCTTGAGCAATTTAACACACTCCTAGATACCTGGTATTCAGTTATTTCTGTGACAAGCACCTTCTTCTTCGTAGCACTACATAGACCCCCTAGAAGTAGTTGGTTCCAGCTGGAGAGACCAGCAGTACAACTTCTCTATTCTACCACAAAAATAAATCAATTAAACCAGTTCTCCAGGTATGTGTCACAGTTTGCAGAGATCTTGATTGCCTTTCCCTTCTAAAAGATACAACTCTGGTCCATTACATTGATGATATTATGTTAATGGACATAGTGGACAAGAAGTAGTGACTACTATAGACTTACTGGTAATACATTTGCAAGTAAGAGAATGAGAAATAAATCTGACTAAAATTCAGGGATATTCTACCTCAGTAAAATGTCTAAGGAACTGCTTGTATGAGGCATACTAAGAAATCTCTTCTAAGGTGAAGGATAAATTGCTGCTTCTGACCTCTCCCACAACCAAGAAAGAACCACAATGCTTAGTGGGCCTATTAGGGTTTTGGAGGCAACATATTACTCATTTTGATATGTTACTTTTGATCATTTACTGAGTGACCCCAAAAGCTGTTGGATTTAACTGGACTCCTGACCAAAATGAAGGCTCAGTAACAGGTCCAGATTATGGTGCAAGATGCTTTGCCACTTGGGCCATATAATCTAACAGTTTTAATGATGTTTGAAGTTTCAGTGGTGGAGAGGGTTGCTGTTTAGAGTCTTTGCCAGGCCTCCTAGGTGAGTCATACCGCAGGTCTTGAGGATTTAGGAATAAGATGTTGCTGTTATGGACAGATAACTGTAATGAACAGCATGAGTCAGAGACCACTCGACAAGACTCTGTGAAGGCAATGAGGCACAAGATTTAATATACCTGGGTACACGCAAATGGAGTGCAAAAAGACTGTCTGTGGGGAACGAAGAAAAGCAGGGATTTTTTTATAGGGCTTGGAAAAGGGGGTCAAATTTTGAGATCAGGCAAGGTATCTTGTCAGGGGCTCAGGCAAGGGACCTCATGTGAGGAGGTTAAAGTTCTCAGTGTCTGGTGCAAATGCATGGATGTTGTCAGATGTCCTGGTGCTGGGAAGACTCTGTGCTCTGCCTTATATCTTCTTTATGACATTGTGTCCTGCGTTGCCAAGTGTAGCACTTGTGCTGGGGCTGAGGTTTTTGCTGAGAACAATGTAGCTACTGAAAAACAGGTTGGGTGCTGGGAAAGTTATGCCTGAGTCGATCCTGACAATAACTGCTCTCTATTTGAGTGACAGCTATTGGCCTGCTGTTGGACCTCAATAAAAACTGAACACTTGACCAAGGACTGCCAATTTACTATATGACTAAACTGCCTATCATGAACTGTGGTATTATTTGACCCACAATTAAATGGAAGTGGTATGTATGTGATTAGGCTCAAGTATACCATGAAGACCAAATAAACTACCTGAAGAAGAAGCCCAGGCCAAGCATGGTGGTGCATACCTGTAACCTCAGCTGCTTGAAAGGCTAATTCAAGAAGACTGTAAATTTAAAGCCAGCCTGGACAATTTAGTAAGACTCTGCCTCAAAATGAAATTAAAACGTCTGGTGATGTAGTTCCATGGTAAAATGCTTCTCTAGGTTCAATCCCCAGAAACACAGAGAGAGAGAGAGATTGTGCAACCTTCTCTCTCCCAGCCTCCAACCTGCACTGAGGGTTTCAAGGGGATTTCTCTTCAGTCAGTGGAAAGAAGAGAAGATTTGGCCTGGTTTATAGATGGTTCTGCACAACATGAAAGTACCACCCAACAGTGACAGCAGCAACATTTCGGTCCTTCTCTGGGACATCTCTGGACAATCTTCCCAGTAAGCAGAACTTCTGATCAGCATGGCAGGTTAATTGCATTGGATCACGTGCATTATGGAATTAAAAGGATTTAGTCCTCAATGCAATAGATATGGATTCACCTTACATGTATGCAATGATTCTGCCAATACTGCCATCCCAAAGCCAATCAAGTTACACTCCACCTTAATCACCACAGTGTTTTACCCAATATTGCTCCTGATCAAGGGATTCACTGCACAACCAAAGAAGTACAGCAATGGAACCATGCTCACAGAATCATATCTTACCATGCTCTCCACCATCCTGAAACCATTGGCCTGATTAAGTAGTGTAATGCCTTCTGGAAGAGTGAGTTACATTTTCAGGTATATGGCAATACTTTACATGGCTGGGGCAAGGTTCTACAAAAAGCTATATGCGCTCTGAAATCAGTGCCCAATATATGGTACTGTTTCACCATTAGCCAAGATTCATGAGTTCATGAAAGGGGTAGGAATGGGAGTCACACCACTATCGCCCCTAGAGACTCATTAGCAAAAGTTTTGTCTCCTGTTGCCACAACTGAATGCTATGCTGCCCTAGATATCTTAGTTCTACAAAGGGGAATATTTCCACTGGAAAAGACATAATGTTCTATTGAACAGGAAGTTCAGACTTCCATAAAAGCCACTTAGAGTTTCTTGTGCCTCTGAGTCAATAGCCCAAGAAGGTAGCTACAGTTCTGGCCAGAGTGGTTAATTAGAGATATCACGGAGAGACCGGATTACTACTCTGCAGTGGACATCAGGAAAAGTGTATCTGAAATACAAATGACCTCTTAAGTCATCTTTTAGCATTAACATGGTCTGTAATTAAGGTCAGTGGAAAACTATAACAATCCAATCCAGACAGGCCTACAAACTCTTCAAATATGAAGTTTGGGTCACTGTACCAGGTAAAGACCACAATTAGCTGAGGTGCTTGCTGAAAGCAAAGAGAATACAGAATGCTTAGCAGAAGAAGGCATTTATAAATATCAGTTTTCATTACATGAGCAGCTATAAAAACAAGGATTATAATTATCATGAATATTTCCTCATTTTGTCATGAATATGTTCATATGTATGTATACATATACATATTAAGCAAATATCTTTATTTTCTTTCCTCTCTTATTCCCTTATCATATGTTTTGACTTTATATCTGTTTTTAAATATTAATTTTACATCATACTATTTTTCTTTTTAGTTTATTTTAACTGATAAATACAACATAAAAGTTATACATGTTAATGGGGCACCATATAATATTTTGATACATGTATACATTGTGTGATGCTTAAATCAGATTAAACATATCTATCTTCTGAAACATTTATGATTTCTTTTTTAAAATCTTATTAGTACATATTTGCAGCACATAATAATTACCTGTATTGTGGGAGTTGTTAAATGTACATAACACGTTTCAATTCTTTTTATTTCCCCTTTCTCCTTCCCTTTAATCTCTAGATTTTCTTTTTATGATTTCTTTATGTTCTTTTTCCTACCTTTTTGAAATGCACAGTGCGTTATTTTTATCTACAGTCACCGTACTGTGCAAGAGTGTACCAGAACTTCTTGCTTCGAGCTGACTCTATCTTAACACCTATTGATCAATTGCCCCTCCTCTGACTCTCCTCAGTCTCTGATAATCACTATTCTACTTTCAATTTCTATATGATCCCTTTTAAGATTCTACATAAAGTAAGATCATGCAGTATTTGTCATTTTATGCCTGACTTACTCCACTTAATGTTCCAAATGACAGGCTTTCATTCATTTTTATGACTGAATAGTGTTTCACTGTGTCTATGTAACACTGTTTTTAAAATCCATTCATTAGTTCATGGACTCTTAAGGTGTTTCCATTATTTGGCTAATGTGAATACTGCTGTAATAAACATGGGAGTGCAGAGGTTTCTTTAACACATTGACTTCACCTCCTTTGGATATATACACCCAGAAGAGGGATCACAGGATCATTGATAGTTCTATTTTTAATTTTTAGAATCCCCCATCCTGTTTCCCATAATGGCTGTGTAATTTACATTCCCACCAACAGTGTGCAAGTGTTCCCTTTTCTTCTTATCCTTGCCAACACTTACTACTTGAGCAAAGTAACATCTCATGGTTTTGATTTGCATTTCCCTGATGATTAATGATGTTGACTGTATTTTCATATATCTTTTGGTCATTTGTATACCTTCCTTTCAGAAATATCTATATGGATCCATTGCCTATGTTTGAGAGGCACAGAAAATCTTTACTAGGTGAAATCAAAGTAGTACACACTCAGCTGGTTACGGTGGCACACATCTGTAAGCCCAGAACTCCGAAAGTCTGAGGCAGAAGGATCCCAATTTTCAGCACAGCCTGAGCAACTTAATGAAGTAATGAGAAGTAAAAAATTTAAAATGAGCTGGGGATGTAGTTCAATGGAAGGGCCCTCGGTTCAGTGCCTAGTCCCCCAAAATACTACACACTCAAAGAAAATAGAGTGTGAGGCATAGAGAAAGGCACATTATGGTTTGGGGCTGGGGATATTTCTGTGTTCTTAAGGGTGGAGATCTGTGGAATTTGTGAATCTATAGAAAGTGTGGACTTAATTTATAGATGAAAGGTGGTGGTCCATTTACAGAGGAAAGACCCATTGTACTGAAAAAAAAAGATAAGCCCTATCTATCATATTTCTAAAAATGGGTGTTCTAAGATACATATTGGCCTAAAAACATTCTTTGAAATCTCTGAATTTGTGTCTTTATCATAAGGTCGTATTTCTGCTTTTTACCAATTCAGCTAATTTACAGACTTATAGAATCTTTATGGGATTTGAGTGTGATGGACCTGGAAGAAAAAAATAAGCCAAGGAAGAAAAGATATGGGGCACAGATATGGATAACCTGGAGCAACTTTGTGTCCTAAAGTTTCAGTAATTTTTAAAAAGTGTAATTTTAAAATTATGATTTTCCTTGTCTCCTTTCTACCTATCTTTATTTCTTCTATCCTACCTCATCCTCCCACCCCCAGCCTTTATTCTGTATTCTTAAGGGTTGCAGAGGGATCAGAGGTCCATCTTCTTACAGCTGCCTCAGGCTGAGACCCTGCCTAGCCAGGAAGCAAAAGTCTCCTCCTGATCTAAAGGAGAGGTTATTTTTAACTGTGTTATTTGAATTGTTTGTTCATTTTGCTATGGAGATTTTAGATTGTGGATGTTAACTCTTTATCAAATATATGCTTCACAATATTTTTTTCCAATTCCGTAGGTAACCTTTTTGTTGGTTGTTTTCTTTGCTGTACAGAAACTTTTTTATTATTTTTATTTTAAAGAGAAAAAGCAATGATACAAAATTTCAAAACAAGATAGTAGGAAAGTAACAATGATTAGTACATTGCTTATTGTTATCTTCAAAGTCGTTGCTCAGATTACAAGATATAGGCATGAAAATTTGATCAAATGATATAAGCACAAGCCTTTCTTTTCAATGGACTTATAGAAATTAGTAGTATAGCTATCTTAACTACCTTGTGTGAGTGTGTATATATATATATTTTTTTTTTCCTTTTCTTTTCCTTCTTTTCTCCTTTCCCCCATCCCAGTTTCTCTTTCCTTTTGAACATTTTCTTCCCATTTCCCAATATCTATTGTACATTTTGGATCTTATTTACTCTTTCAGCTTCTTACACTATGGAGACAATACAATGTTTACATATGTGAGACTGATTTATTTCATTTATGAGTATGGTCTCAAGTTGCATCCATTTACCTATAAAAGTCTCAAGTTTATCCGTCTTTATAGGTGAGTAGTATTCCACTGAATAAGAAGATCATATCTTTCTTATCCATTCCTCAGTTAATGGGCATTTGGGTTGTTTCCAAAATTTAGATATTACAAATTGTGCTGCTATAAACACGGGTGCACACATATCACTGTGGTATGATGTTTTTAATTCTTCTGGGAAAATGCCCAGAAGAGGAATAGCTGGGTGGAATGGGACCTCTAATCCTAGTTTTTTGAGGAATCTCTACACTGATTTCCACAGTGGTTGTACCAAGTCTACCCTCCCACCAACAGTGGAGAAGTGTTCCTTTTTCCCCACAGCCCCACCAGCATTTGTTATTGGTTGATTTCTTGATGACAGCCATTCTTTGTACAGAAACTTTTATATTGATGTAATTCCATCTATTTTTGCTTTTTTCCCTATGTTTTTGAGTTCTTGTCCAAAATTCCTTACCTATTCCAAGATCCTGATGCATTCTTATTTTTTCCAAGTAGCTTCATAGTTTCAGCTATTTCATTTATGTCTTCAATACACTTTGAATTTAATTTTGTAATGGTGAGACATAGGGGGTCTAGTTTCATTGTTCTGCATGTGAATATACAATTTCCCGGCACTTTTTGTTAAAAGGTTGCCCTTTCTCTGATGCATGTTCTTAGCATCTTTATCAAAGATCAGGTGGCTATTGATGCATGCATTTATTTCTCAGCTTTCTATTCTGTTTTTGTGTCAATATTATGCTGCTTTAATGACTACATTGTTGTAGTATATCTTGGAGACTGGTAGTATTATGCCTCTGCTTTATTCGTTTTGGTCAAAATAGCTTTGATTATTCAAGATCTTTTGTGGTTCCATACAAATTTTAGGATTATTATCCTACATCTGTGAAGAATGTCATTGGTATTTTTACTGATATGTCATTGGATCTGTAGATTTCAGTATTTTGTATAATATGGACATTTTAACAATATTGATTCTTCCAACCATGAACACAGGATATCTTTTCACTTTTTTGTGTCCTCCTCAATTTCTTTCATCAGTATTTTACAATTTTCACTATAGAGGTATTTCACCTCTTGATTAAATTTATTCTTAGGTATTTTATTTTATAGCTATTATAATGGTATAATTTCCTTGATTTATATTTCAGATAACTCACTATTAGCATATAACAATGCTACTGATTTTTATGTGTTGATTTTTTACTCTGCCAAATTCATTTATTAGGTCTCATAGTGTTTTGGTGGAGTTTTGGGGGGTTTCTAAATATGATCATGTCATCTGCAAAAGCAACAGTTTTACTTCTTTTGTTCCATTTTGGGTGCATTTCATTTCTTCTTCTTTCCTTATTGCCCTGGCTAGGACTTCCAGTATTATACTGAATGAAAATGTTGAAAGTGGGACTATTTGTTCATAGCTTAATATTTAAATTATGGGATATCATGAGAAGAGTAGAAACCACTCAAGACTTTACCACTTCTTCTGGTAAAAAGATTAGTGCATTTCAGTTATACACAGGATACTTGCATCATGTTAAGTAGAATTATAACTTTGATATTGTCTTTGAAGATTAAATTTGGTTTAAGGAGATACCTGTGTATACCGACTTGATAGACTTGTGTATACCAAGAGATAGACTTGTGATGGCTAATTTTAGATGTCAAAGTGACCAGGCTAATGGATCCCCATACATCTGGTAAAACATTATTTATGGGTACATGTGAGGGTGTGTCCCCAGAAGAAATTAGCATTTCAGTCAATGAACTGCGTGAAACAGATCTAACCTCAGCAATGTTAGGCATGATGCAATCATTAAGGGCTTGAACAGAATAAAAAGCTGAAGAAAAAGAGTGAATTATCTCTCTACTTAAGCTAGGACATCCATCTTCTCCTACTCTCTCACATCAGAGATCCTGGTTCTTCAACTTTGAGATTGTGGGATTTTTACCAAGTTGTCCCCACCTCCAGTTCTCAAGCCTTTAGCTTCAGACTGGGAGTTATACCATCAACTGTTCTGGGACCAGGCCTTTAGACTCAAACTAAATTACTCCATCAGTTTTTCTCATCTACAGCTTGCAGATGGTATTCATGGGAATTCTTGGCCTCTATAATCTCAAAAGTCAAATCCCATAATAAATCTCCACTTACATCTATATATGTATTTCCTTTTGGTTATGTTTTTCTGGGGAACTTTAGCTAACAGCATTCATATAGCCCCTTGGGCTTACAACATGCCTGGCAATCACTGGTAGATTTTGTGATTTTAGGAGCTATAAATAATAGGCTAGGTAAGATTCTGCCCAAGGTTCATCTGTTAGAAATCTGTATTTATATATTTTATGTCAATTCCTTATAGTCCACTCTGCCTGAGATAGCTTCCAAATTAAATAGAAAAGAATCTAGATAAACTTATGTGATTTATATAGCCTAGTACTTCTAAATTGCAATCAGTGGGATAATTTAAGGGAGATTACATTTACGTTTCCAATTAATGGACCAATGTTTTGGCTCATTTTGAAATCAGCAATTCTTTTGCCTTTACTTATCTCCACTCTTGAATGGATATTGTAGACTGAGGTGAAAACGATTACTTGCAGTATTTTTCCCTTACTACTGCTTTTGTGTATATTTCCATACACATAATTTGTGCTGAGAGAATTCAAGGATAATAAGTTTGTTAATAAGGACTAATTTCTTTACAGCTCCGTAGGAAATCTTCTGAATTTCAAAGAATTTATGTAACTTGAAGCAATTGCCTTTGAGAAGTGGTTTCTCTCTGAACATCTGCCCCATCGAATAGGTAAAATCATCCTTAATTGCCTTTAGGTCTAGTAAATTGAGGGATTTAATAGCTTCAGTTTTTCTAAGACTGCTTGCAATCCACAAAGTCTAGATAGAACAGGAAGATGGTGAATGTTGCTAATAACAGGTTAAAGTGAAGTTCTACAATAACTTATTTTTAAACTAATGGATTAGAATAAATCTCAGTAGAAACAGTAAGTTTAACAATCTGAATAAGTAATGAATTCAAGTTTGATGATATCTTCACTCTGTGGGAGGCAACTGTAGAAATGCCAACTTCTATTGAGGCTGAGGGAAATATTTCTCTGGATTTAATATGTCTGGAGATGCCCCTGCACTAAATACCTACTCCCTACTGTTGTTCAGTATCTATTTTAAAAGTACATTTCCATTTTAAAACGTAATCTTTCCAAATCGGAGCTAGTTTGTTTCACCCTGTTACCAAGGCAGCTAAAATCTACCATTTTTAAGTTACTCACTGCTTCATGTCACTCTTCTCTACAATTTCTTATTGTTGAGCAATGTCAAAACTCAATCTTTGGCCTCTTTTCTATCTAAACTCACTTCTTTTGCAGCTCATCTGGGCATTAAATGCTATCTGTATGCTAATAGCTCCCAATTTTGTATGTCCAGCTGAGTCCCCACTTGGAAATTTCAGATTTTATATCCAAATTCCTAGTCAACAACTGCACTTATATTTCTAACAACAACTAAAAAAGCCTCACCATGTCCAAAGCTAAATTCCTGCAAAAACTACCCTGTATGTAGCTTTCGTCTTTTCAGTTGATACAGTTCTGTTTTTCCGATTCTTCAGGTCAAAACTTTAAGTCATGCTAGACTTCTCTCTCACAGTTCACTTCCAGTCTAACTGGAAACCAAGTTGGCTTTCTCATCAAAGTATATCTCAATATTAGTATGAATTCACATTTATTTTGTTATATACACATACAAATTAGATGCAATGCACATGTTTGAATAAATGTGCGTGTATACAGAGTGCTAGGTAGAAAAATATCTCCTATCCAAGTATATCCACATCTTTACTTCTGGTGTTTGTAAATACACTTCTTGACATGGTAAAAGGAGTTTTTTAAGTTAAGAACCTTGAGATGGAGCAATTAACCTAGATTATCTGGGTGGGCCCAAAGATCCTATGCCATTGACTTTGAAGATGGAAGAAAGTGTCACAAGTCAAGCAGTGCATCTTCTAGAAGATGGAAAGGTAAGGAAACAAATTCTTTCTTAAAGCCTCTAGAAATAACACAACCCTGCTAACATCTTAATTTTAAAATAGCTGATTTTATCTTCTGATCTCCAAAACTATAAGACAACATAGGTAAATGGATGCAACTCAAGACCATACTCGTAAGTGAAATAAACCTGACCCACATGTGTAAACATCGTATTGTATCACTAGTGTGAGAATCTGAAAGAGTAAACAAGATCCAAAATGTACAATAGATATTGTGAATAGGGAAGAAACTGTTCAAAAGAAAAACTGTGATGGAAGAAAGGGGAAAGGAAGGAAGTGTAAAGGAAAAAAATATATATAAACACAAGACAGTTAAGATAGTTGTACAGCTGGTTTCTCTTGGTTCACTGAGGGGAAACTTTTGTGCTAGTAATTTCCTGGACAATGTTTCATTCCTAGATCTTGTACTCTGAACAACTACTATGAATATAATAATATGCAATGTGTTGATTAATGTTATTCTCCTACTAGCCTGTTTTAAGACTCTGTTTTATTGTTATTTCTTATTTCTTTCTGTTTAAAGTAAAATAAAAATAATTTTAAAAAAAGGAAAAACACACTAGTGGAAACACTGATGAATTACAAATAAAGTCTGCAGTATTCTTAATGGTATTGAGTCAGTTTTTATTTAAGTTTTGTAAAATGTGCCATCATTATGTAAATTTTAACATCAGAGAAAGCTAGGTAAAGGGTATTTGGGAACTCTCTCAACTCTTCTAAAATTATTTTGAAATAAACAGTTTTTTAAAAATCCAGAATTTGGGGCCGGTGAGATGGCTCAGCGGCGTAAGCGCCTGCCTTGCAAGCGCGAGGGCCCGAGTTCGACTCCCGGATCCCACATACGAAAAAGGGGCCGGTGATATCGCTCAGCGGCACGGGTGCCTGTTGGTGTGTGAGGTCCTGAGGTCGACCCCCCGGTACCCACAAAAAAAAAAAAATCCAGAATTTGGATATTTTCATCAATACGATTGTCACTATGGTACAAGCCACCATGATTTCTCTCTTGGATTATTTCAATAGCTTCCTTACAGGTCTCTCTGATTCTCACCCCCACACACATATATACCTTAAACCTACTCTCAATTCTTCCACCCAAATAGTGTATCAGATCACGTCACTCCTTTGCTTGAAAACCTGAGATAGATTCCTGTTTCCATCAGCGCAAAAGCCAAAGACCCTAAAATGATCACAAGTCCCTAACTATTTCACTCCAGCAATTGCTACTCTGTCCTCACTTCCTCCCACTCAGTCACTGTGCTTGGATGTTCTGACCTCCTTGCTATTCCCAGGAAATTCACACCGAAAAATTTGGTTTGGCCCCTTGAATCCAGTCACTCCCTGGCCCGGAGCACATTCCCAGCTATCTGCTTGGCCATGCCTTACCTCTGCTGTGTTTCCGGGCCTTTCACAATCACAGGATTTCATAGGGCAACTAACTCCCAACATCTGTAATCGGAAACCCCCTGACCTTCACTGTATTTTCTTTTTAATGTGTTTAATGCCTTACAAGGTGTTTTTATTTCCTATTCATTTCTTTATTATTATTATTATTTTAGTTTATTAGTACATGTCTGTAGTACATAACTTTTATATTTCTTGTGTGGAGTTGTGCATGACACACCTTAGTTCCTTGTTTCATCCCCTTTCCCTTCCCTCCATCCCACCTCCACCCATCTCTTGATCCGCTTCCTTTTTTTTTTTTTCTTTTTTGTACATGTTTGCAGTGCATAATGTTTACATTCCTTGTGTGGATTCTTCTTGCTATCTGTTTCCCCTCATTAGAATGCCAGTTTCCTCCATGAAAGCAGGAATATTTGTCATTTTCATCCCTGATATAATCCCAAGTACCTGGAATAGATACACATAGAAGATGTACAGTAAGTGGTTGCTGTTAAGTTTAATTTATCCTGATATATTAAATTATCTTAAGTATAGAACCACTTTCAAATGGTACCAAAATCCTTTTAATTCTTAATAAATCCTTAAGATTTATTTAAATCCTTTAGATTTAATTCTAAATAAATCCTTAATAAATTCTTTCTGTATAAGTCCATATGTGTTTAAACATACCTGGCATCTAAGCTTTAGATAGGGTAGCCAACTATTCTGGTTTACCCAAGAATGAGGGATTTCCAGGAACTTATATTTCCCCAACATATGGTGGTTTATGCTTTTCCAACATTGTGCAATGTGCATGGTGCAAACACCATACACATTCAGTTGCTACTGTACTTCTTTGAATCCTGATCTTTTCCTAGGCCAATGATATGCTGTGTGACACTCTGCCAATGCTGGGCAGCAGTAAGCGAGCCTCAGTGCCCAGTCAGCCACGTGATCCCAGGAGTATACAAGCAGGACCCCGAAGTGTGCTGCATTGTGTGACTAAACTATGAGGTGAGGTGTATTAAATTCATTTTTAACCTGTGGTATTTGAACTTACTATCCATTTATTGGGATGTAATACTGTCCTAAGTTGAACAGCTGTATAAGATGCTTTAGCTGGGAGTGTATCTCAGTGGTAGATTTCTTCCTTAGCATGAGTGAGGTTCTGGGTTCGAGTACCAGAACTGCAAAAAAAAAGAAAAGTTTCAGTCTCTGCATGGCATGCTATACCAGTTGTGTTTTCTGTACAAGAATCATCTGCCATGGGCATCTAGACTTATCCATGGAGAAGAATGTCTGAGAAAACTCTGTCCCAGTTATTTAGGAAAGGGCCCCAACCAACAAGCATCATCATTTTAGACACCACGTAAAGAGGTAATTAAATCCTGGCTCAGAGGATTTACCACGGGTCATCATCCCTGACCCAAACCTTATTTATTCTTAAAAAAATTAATAGTATTTTAAATACCAAGGTTATACATTTTTGCATTTTTATTTCGTTTTTGTTAGTACATGTTTGCAGTGCATAATTATTACATTCATCATGGAGAGTTGGTACATATACATAACATCTTTATTCTTTTTGTGTCCCCTTTCCCTCTCCTCCATCTTCCCTTCCTTCCTCTCTCGGTCCCCTCCCCATTTACAAAAGATTTCTCATTTAAAGAGTAGACATTGTTCCACTTTTCTTAAAAACTGGAAGATCCGGTAACATCAATCTCAAGTTCATGCATGCCAAAAATCTTTTATAGTTGAATGGCATCTTCCTGCTTCAGCTGGGGCATTCTCTCCATATCATCAGTTTCTATGCACCCAGCTTTGCTCTTTCCCCTATCTGGGCCCTATAGGCTTTTGAGTTTAAAACCCATGCTTCAGCTGAAAGGCAGAACAAAGGAAGGAAGAAATCCCTCATCAATGAATGATTCAGGTTTCAGCCCTCCAGTTAGTCAATTTCCTACATAAACTTTTAGAATTTATTTACATACTGCTAGAAAATACCAGGTTATAGAATATTTCACTGATTGAGTATAAACAAATGAGTTTTTAAAATATAGTTCAATTTATTTAAAGGAAAACAATAAAAAAGAGCCTGTGTCTAAATTTTCTTTAATTTTATACTTATACCTTCCAGAAGCCTAAGTCAAATATGTTCATTTACCTAAAAAGACTAGATGTTTATTTTTTAGTACCTTTATTTTTAAGGAAAATAAGAAGAGGAAATATATGCTAATCTGAAACCATAATCTTTTCTTTGAATGGAAAAAAAAACCTAGAAATATCATTTCCTTTACTAAACTTTCATCAGATGAAAAGAAATCAGTTTGTTTTACTTATATTAACTTTTATCCAAAAACCCACCAGTCCTACACAGTGGTGATCTTAGATCACAAAAGTATATCCTATGCTGGTTTCTTTGTCTCTCCTTGCTTTGACTTTTTTTCAAGTGGTAGCTGTCTTGGATTTACTCTTGCATATATTTCTTAACTTAATGATAACTAAAATCAGATGAGGAAATAAAATCATTATAAGAAGATCTCAAAACCTGTATCAGTCTTTAAGCTTTGTGATAGAGCCTACTCTGATTTTCTACAGTCTGACTCAGAGCAAAAAATTTTACCACCCAATGCATTTTTATTTTCTTTTGTTTTTTAAAAAAATGTTCCTATATATCTAAAAATATGTAATTCCAACAGCAATAACTATTTCCAAATCCTTTTCTTGGGAATATATCTTAAATAGATTTCCATAACACTATTCATTACAGTATAAACTAAAAATTATAGAAAGACATGTTCTGTTTTACTAGACACTATTATTTTAAAATATTAACTTTAATAGACAAGCATGAACCTTCTATTTGTGCACACAGTTATAACTATTCTCTGTTTTCTTACATTGGTTAGATATATCTCGCCCATGCTACCTTGCTGGCTTGCAAAGGCATGTGAGTGTACGATTTTTGAATTATCAGTGAATGTACCAACTTGGTGTTCACAACTAAATTATATTCAGAAAGAGAATGAAAACTATTCTGTAATCTTTAATTTAAAAAGAAATTCATAGGTTTTAAGAAAAAAAAAAACTTTTTTATTGGTGCATGGCCAACCTGAGGTGATGCTTTAGGAAAAGTCAATGTTGGACTTGACTGTTGGAGACAATGGTTCTCACAGTTGAGTAGCAGAATTGCCTGGAAAACTAACACATATTGCTAAGCCATCCCCAGAGCTTCCAATTCAATAGCCTGGGTCAAATATTTGATTTCTTACAAGTTCCCAGGTCATGCTGATGCTACTTACCCAGGGACTGAACTTTGAAAACCAGTGAAAAAATATCCAGAGATTAAAAAAAAAAAAAAAAGGAATTTTTAAAAAGGAGAATTTCTTAGTCAAGTTGATTTTTCAAAATGTAATTTTTAAAAAGGAGAATTTCTTAGTCAAATTGATTTTTCAGGACCCACAGACATACCCATACCAACTTTGTCTTTATTAAATAATTAAAAGCCCTTTAGATAGAACTTAATGGAAACAAAATATCAGTAGTGAATTATTGGAAAGCCATAAATGAGATTTAGAGTGATGTAAGAAATGGTTAGAGAGTTTGTTTGAGTGGGTAGGTTTTATAAATAGAACACATGGACTTCAGAGAAACACATCTACATAAGACCACACTGGATGAAGACGTGGTTTTGAATGCTTATTTACAAAGATAATTCATACTACATAGATATATGATCTAGTTGGGGAAAAAACTTTTTTTATTAAAAAAATGCAAAAAAACCCTCCGCCTCTGTTAATAACCTTTTTTTTTTAATAAATGGTGTCTCAGACATCACACACACACAATGCATAGAGTAGTCTTGTCAAAGCTCAGTTTAATTTACCGATGTGATCAATGCCTACCGAGCCTTCATGTCTGCATTGCTTTTCAGATCCCCTTTTCCAGGCAGTCATCAACTCAAAAACCATCCATCCCAAAGGCAGAGGAATTCTGCCATCTTTCCCAGAATTGCCTGAACATTGATTTGGACTTTTCCTTTACTGTCTTCTTAGACTAAGACAATTAATGAGAATACTAATGCTTTCACTAGCTGAGATATGGCCTTCTCCTTTAACAAAAGAAGAAGGAGAAAGAGGAGGAGGAGAAGGAGATAAGAGAAGAGGAAAGAACTCCAGTTGATAACTGGTAAGAAAAACAATTTCAGGCAATCAGTTTCAAATATTTTTCAGTAGCTAACCTTCTTATTGTGACATCTAAGAAAACAGTCTTTGAAAATGTAGCACTGAGCTTTGCCCCCTTCTTGACCCTGGCTCGGCTTGCTCTGAGATCATGCATCACGGAAGCTCGCTTTCTGCCTTGAATCTACTTCGCCTTATTACCTGACATATTTACTCTCCACACTATTCCTCTATCTCAGAAGTTCTCCTTGTTATTATCTGTGGGGATTAAGTTACCAAGATTAATGAGCTGGTGCTGCTGCTGCTGCTGCTACTGTTGCTGTTGTTATTTTTAAACTTCTTTGCATTTTTTGGGTGAGAGTCATGCAGATTTATTCACTGATTTATTCTCTCTCTTTTGTTTCTAACACACTTTTATTTAGATGAGGATTGTAAAATCCCAGTATTCCTTAGGACAATGTCTGTGTGTGTTTCTGAATCATATATAAACCTAGGAATGTAAAAAAAAAATAGACTCTAAACTTAAAGTATTTTAAAATTACAACCTTCTACATATGTGCACCAGACAACCCTCAGTCAGACTTCCAGAGTTCTTCCTCATCCTCTCCATATGCCCTCATCAGTGGCAACTCAATCAAGATTGTAGGAAAATAATTATCCTCGGTCTTAGTTAGCAGACTGAAACAAGAGGACGAGAAGAAAAAGGGGAAGGCACAGAAAAAAACCTATTGATTACCTCACCCCCAGCAGATTTTTCCAGTTTTCTTAACTGTACAAAGAAAGATATAATCTAATCTGATATAAAAAGTCACGCAGATATGTACAGCATCATAAATATGATCTACACCATTTCCTAGAGGAGTACAGTGCTCCTCTCTATCAGGCTGAAATAGACAATAGACACCACTGTGAGACGGCATCTGTGACAGAAATCCGTACAACACAGCAGAGTGACTGATAGACCTAGTGGCCTCTAGTCACGAAGGGAGACCGCCTAGGTTCGCGTTCTAACGCTGACAAGCTGTGACTGGGACTTGTTACCTAATCTCTCTGAATCTCAGTTTCTTCATCTTTAAGTAAGTATGATCATTATCTTCATTTAAATAGGAGGAAACTGAAGTTCTGAGACGTTAAATAACAAGCTCTTCTTCTCCTTGTAAGACAGAATAATAAATTCTTTTCAGGTAGAAGACACTCATTTATTACATACATATCTTTTAATGAGAGAGTCCCCTTCATATGTCATTGTTATTAGTGAGAAATATACAAGAATCTGAAAACTTTGACATCTAGGAATTACAGTTTTACTTCCAAGCACCTTTGCGATTATTTCTGTACCGTACTGACAACATGAAAACTTCTATGTCAGTATCTGCAGATATAGGGAAGGTTTAAAGTTTCTTGTCCTTTTGCTTCTTGGAGAAAACACTGCCCTGATATTTAAAAGCTAGAAGGAGATAATTTCATGAATTTGAGGTTAAAGAAAGAGAACAGAGTATGTTAAAGCCAAGAGGGGTGCTCACCTGGAACAGAATATGCAAATTTGTTTAAAAGCTACCAATAAAAGCTGAAAGTCTTGATACAACTACCTAAGAACCATAAATTTTATGAAACAGAGATTCCTTTAAGCCAAGGGAATAATAGAAATCTAACAACTTGACAACGTGGCATAGAAAGGGGCCAAAATACTAGAACACCAAAAGGAGGCTTGAGGAAGGAGACAATGGAGATCTCGCTATAGGATCCAAATTAGGGAGACCAAGAAACGCAAAAATGAAAATGTTGCCCAGAAGAAACAAATGGAATTGACAATCCTTTTTACATGGACTGAAGTTTTTTCCTGAAATTTGTTGATTCTTACATTAGAGTTGAAAACCAAACAAAACATTGTAATTTGGTGGTTATACAGTATTGTTTAAAAATTGTTTGGAATCTGGAATCAGAAGACATAGGTTCAAGTCCCAACTGCACCAATGTAATCACTAATGAATCTCAACATCTTTGAATTCATTTATGACCACTATGAAGATGAGGATGGTATCTGCTTCACAGTGTTTGTAAGTGGAATAAATGAGAATGTTTGTCAGATACAATGAGGAAAATAATGATAGTAATGACTAAAATTATCTTTTATATTAGTTGGGATTTAACAAGTGCTTGATGTACCTCATGAGCCTGTTTTGTTAAAAGTGGTGTTCATTTATTCATTTATTCACTTGACATATATCTATTGGACTTTTTCCTGCCATAGAGAGTGACTCCTGCATTGTCACATGCCCTATATTGAAAGAGCTTTCAATCTAATGGGGGGACACAGAAGGCAATGGGTCATGCTCATTGGGAACAGAGCCCTAGTGTATGTACACATATGCATGGAGGCACGCACATGGGGGGTCAGAGTAGGCCTTAGAAAGATGTGGCTGCCCCAAAACACTGCATCCTAAAGTAGTGTTCTTTAAACTGTTGATAAATTCACTGGTTTTGAGATTACGGAAAGGAGTTTGGTGGAGTGAGAACAGCATTATGTTTTCAATGATCACTGATCCCATTTATTTACATCAGAGCACCATATACATTGCTCATAGAAGTGTGATCCAAGTAGTTCTTAGCATTTTGAGCATCCTGATGGTGTAAACTCAAGCCTGCTTGCAAGAACCTGAGGACCCTCCAGAGAAATCTCATCTTTGTCAAAGGAGCCAGGCATGCTGCACCTAATGCTATGCTTCTGACTTCAGTCTCGCAGGTCCCTAATGAGTCTGTCTGACCCTGCTTTGATGTATCTGTTTTCTCAGGAGAGAGTAGGCTGAGTAGAAATAGAAAGAACTATTACTCAATCTCTGGAGCACACTGTGGCACAGGCAACACTGCTGTAGAATTAGAATTCCACACACGGCAACTTGGCCACACACTGTTGTGCAGGTACATTGAAGTCTGGGATGGAGAAGATAGGGAGTCATCCATAGTCCCTGGGAGAAACTGCTGGATCCTGTAGAGGAGCAGGGAGGACTTGAAGGAGCAGATGAGATGATAGATGGTAGAGGTAGATAGATAGATGATAGATAGATAGATAGATAGATAGATAGATAGATAGATAGATAGATAGATATAGATAGATAGATAGATTATAATGAGCTATATTGCTCAGTTTTCTTGTTGCTGGGACAAAATACCTGATACCCAAAATTTAAAGGAGAAAATTTTATTTTGGGTCATGGTTTCAGAGGTTTCAGCTCATGGTGGACTGACTTCAGGGCAGAAACATCATGGTAGAAGGGCATGATGGAGGAAAGTTCTCAGCTCGTAGTATCTGAGAAGCAGAGTGTAGGAAAAAAGCCTGAGAGGAAGTAGTCAGGGACTAGATATTCTCTTTAAAGCCCATTCTCCAGTGAACTCATCAGTAGATTAACACACTGATGAGTTAGTGACCTTAGAGTTGAATCACCTCTCCAGGAGTCTCTTAACCCAGGCAAATTGATAATGAAGATTAACCATCACATAAGCCCACCTGAGAAATGCTATGGTTGGTTCAATGTCCTCCAAAACTCATTTTTGAAATCCAATTGCCATTGTGATAGTATTGGGTGTGAGGCCTTTAACAGGAGATAAGGTAATGAGAGATCCAACCTCATGAATAGATTAATGTCATTATTGTGAGAGTTATCATGTTTATTGTTTAGGATTCTCCAGAGGAACAGAATCAATAGAAAATATACATATGACTATGCAAGGGGATTTATTAGTTAGGCTTAAAGAATCAGAGGTGCAAATGTCCACAGCGGGCATCTGAATGCTGGAGAGCTAGAGGATCCAGTAGCTGTTCAGCCCAAAATGATGGACGTTGCAGAACAAGACGGATCAAGGATACAGCACTAGTCCAAGGCCAAAGGTCTGAAAGTTCACAGGAGAAGCACTGTTATGCATCTGCACTGGAACGCTGAAGGAACTGTAGACTGATGTTGAAAGGCAATGGCAGAAAAAGATGCAGCAGCTCAAGAAGGCTGGGACTCTGAAAATGCATCAACATCCTTCCTCTTTCCTTTTTTATTCCATTCAGGCTGCAAGACTTCTGGTGGCTGCTACCCACAACCAAGCTGGGTCTCTCCCCCTTAGTTTGTTGTCCTATATGCCAATCATCTCCACAGAAAAACCAAGACTGTGTTTTACTAATTTGCTAGATGTTTCTTAATCCAATCAAGTTGACATATCATAATTAAGAGTCGCACATGGGGGTTGCTTTCTGATAAAAGTGAAATTTCACATGTAACATGAGAATAGGGAGGTAAGTGAAAGAAAGCAAGCAGATGATAGAAGCAGAAAACAAAGAGTAAAACAAAATTGAACAAATGCCACACCCTTGAAGAGAAGGTCACACTGACTCCTGAGCAATCTGTTTATGAAGTTGTCACTAATATTTTCAACAAGATTTTAATGATAAAGAATATATTCAATGTCTATAACATACAGGTGAGACTACTGTTTTCAAATTCAAAATGCAGTCTGTCCTGAGAACATCTCATGTTATAGAGATGAGATAAAATGCATAAGGCACAGATGTAGGGACTTTGAGCATATCAACATACAAGCCATTAAAAATCCTTTTTCCATTTACTCTGTATTTCTGGACCAATTTTACAGGGCAAGTAGCCTATAACAACTCAAAATAATCTCTCCATGACCCTGTTTCATTCAGCATCAGAATTCCAATTGCTATCCTATTTCCCCTAATATTATAGGAATAAGCTCCAAAAAAGGACTTTGTCAGATGTATATCTATGTCATTTAGAACTTTGAATTTATCAGAACTTGTCTGCCCAGCCCAAGAAAATGACTGAAAATGGACCTAAACCTAGGATAATGACCAAAGCCCTATGCCCTTAAATATTTCTGCCTTTCTATAAAAGCTATAGGTCTGTCCCCACAAATGACCCTGTAAGAAGTTATATACCCAACTTACTTTTGAAAACCAAGAAAAACTTTCAAAAGAGAAAGAAATAAAAATAAAATATTAAACCTTCTCATTCTCTGGGAAGTTTTCAACTCAAAATATTATTCTCATGGTTTTGGTATTCTTTTCTCTAAGGAAATCTTAGGCTAATGTATATTTACATTTAAGTGAAACTGCCTGTCAAAAATAGAAAAGAGGGGCCGGTGAGATGGCTCAGCGGCTTAAGCGCCTGCCCGGCAAGCGCAAGGGCCCGAGTTCAACTCCCGGAACCCACATACGAAAAAGGGGCCGGTGATATCGCTCAGCAGCACGGGCGCCTCCTGGCGTGCGAGGTCCTGAGGTCGACCCCCCGGTACTCACAAAAAAAAAAAAATAGAAAAGAGAATAAAAAGGAATATTTGAGAAACTGTAATAAGCAAAAAAAAGTCTTCAGCACATATAAATAGAAAATAATCACCTTACAAAATAAAGAAATAAAGATATCTAATTTCTAGAGGTAGATTTTACTTGATGTTATTTCTGTTTGTGCACAAAGATTTCTCATCTAGAATTCTGTCCTTTAGGGAATTTTCTCAGCTCTACCAGGCTTGGTAGTTCATAAGGAGTTTTGTTAAACATTTCAAAATTCATTGGAATTTATCTCTTTCCTCAGGAGCAGAGAGAAATAAAAAGCTTACTTCAAGAAGTTTTTATATTTTATGTCTTAATGTAGGCTATAGAAGAAGTAATATTACTCAGCTCTAATATCCAGTATACATTTTAGGAGTGATGGGAGAGAAAAGACATTGGGGGTGTTTTGACCATGTTTGCTGGGCATGAATGTCATCAAAGAATTTTAAGAAATAGTGTATTAGCTTAGTTAGCTTTCCCATCACTGAAACACAATATCTGAAACCCACAACTTAAAAGGACAGGTTTAATTTGGCTCTCAGTTTCATGGATTTAGCCCATATCTGGCTGGTTCCCAAGCAGAAACATCCTTATGGTCTTGGCAGTAGCAGCTCACATGTCCTCTCTATTGGACTGGCTCCATTCACAGCCAGCACCTTTCCTTGGCAGATATTCCATATTCCTGACAAGTCCAACTTCCTGTGGTCTCCACTGCACGTTTGACTTCATTTTCATAGCTTCCTACTCTGCCCTCTCATGAACTCCTTGCATGGCTTCCCAGGCCTTCCTTTGAAATCTGGGTGGAAGTCTCTCTGGCCCCATAAACCTTGCATTCTTCATGCTGGTAAAAGCAACATTAATGGATAATCCCAAGGTTGGCTGCCAAATTAGGCAGTAGCCAGGCTCCTTTGGACCATGGCTGCAGTGGCCTTTGAGTGTCTGAATGGTTGAAGACAATGAAATAAACCCCGGGGAAGCAGTTTCCTAGGGAGCACTCCATGAGGAGGCATCTCAGGAAGTCTCTTTTCAAATAAAAGATTGACACATTTTACCTTTGGGGGTGTGATGGGTGGGGACTTGCTAATTCCTGTGATGCTTTCAAGGCATCCTTGTCTCTGTACAAAGTACTTGGTTTCTTTTTAATGGTACTGATCTCTTCATCGGCCATTCCTCCTTTGGCCCCAACTTTACATTTGGTTCATTTTAAGCCAAAATTTAAGTTTTCAGACTTTTCTGTTCTGTTTTTTTTTTGGGGGGGGGTTGTTTTGTTTTGTTTTGTGCCCCTGGTTCTCACTATAAATTTGGCTAAAAGCTGTCAACAATCTCCAAGCCACAGTCTGAATGTTGGACTGTATTGAAATTTCTTCCACCAACTTAGTCCACCACCCTTAATCTCAACCACTTGCAAAGTCTTAGGACATGGACAAAATGTAGACAAATTTTCTGCCAGAGTGTAACAAATGTGGCCTGTAGTCCAACAGCCAATGGAGTCCTTGTTCCCAACTAAAACCTCCTGAGCCTGGCCTTTACTGCCTGCATTCCTATCAGCATGCTGATCTTCTGAACTCTGAGCAGAACCACCCCTCAAGTTCTGTTTGCATCATTTTATAGATTCTATAGACTACAATTCAAAAATCTTTCCAAACTCTTCCTGCAAACTAATTACAAATTCTTCTAACCCACATGGTCAGGTATAGTTACAGGAACAACCCCACTTCTCTGGTACCAATATTCTATATTACTCACTTTCCTCACACTCACAACATGAAACAGGAGTTTATTTTGGCTCATAGTTTTCAGAGGATTTAGTTTATGAGTGGTTGTCTTCAAGGCAGAAAACATGGTGGAAAGGCACAGCATGCTCAAACCATTGTAGACAGGAAGCAGAGAGAAGGGAGGAGCTGGAGACAAGAATACTCCCTTCCAGGTGATGCCCTCAATGACCCACCTCCAATCGAGCTCCACCTCCTGATAGCACATTCAGCTACTGAACTCATCAGTGGATGAATCCACTTATGAATATATCTCACCAGTGATCCAATCACCTTTCAAATGCATGAAACTTTGGGGGGATATTTTAGATCTAAACCACAGCAAAAAGTTAACTTGTTATAATCATCTTTTTGATTAATCATATCTGCATTCTCATAGAAAGTAAACTAAATATTTTGAAAATTTAAAAACACTCAAAATTTTATCTATTGTAACCTAACTGAATCTATTGTTCAAAGATCACAAATCACTTCTTTGAGAATTCCAATCCAACTTCGATTACACCCAATATCATCTTTAATGTTTAAGGTTAGCACATTAACATTGTGTATTTAAGAATATTGTAAGAAAAAGTAAAGTATTCGCCCACCTTTTACAAATTTATGACTTGCCTATTATGAACTATATTCTATGAGCCAGGAAGACAAAAAATGGATTTATCCATAAAAAGCCTAAAATTTAGTGGGGAAAATATGACTTGAATTTATAAAAATATTAATGAAAAATAATATTATGTATCATTATACTCATAATGTCATGCATCATAATGAAGTGTTAATTTATTCTTGCAGTAATAAAGAAGTGGTTATCTCCCACTAATACAAGCTGTTATGAATTAATGTATATATCTAACAGTGAGTAATGCCTACACACACACACATGTACAGACTACAAGTGTGTTTTCCAAACTTCTGTAATAATAAAAAAAATCTTGGGAATTGATTTTTTAAACAGGCCCTTTTGAGACCTATTGAAATGAAATCTTTGGAGAAGAAACTTGAAAATCTGTATTTTCACCAAATGACTCAGTTGATTCAGACCAGGCAGGTTTAAAAACATGGCAATCCTCATAGCAATCCCATGAAAATATAGTGAGAGATTAACTACTCCAAGAACTCAAAAGTTAGAATAAAACAATCTGACTTCTAATACTTTGTTCTTTTCATTGTACTAAACTGTCTTTGTTCACTGAGAAAATGATCAGGTTGGATGTGTAAACATGGAATTAAAGCTCTTATAGAAAAATTAATTTCTATTGCTGCTTAAAAACAGTGTTACAATGTGTTTTAAAGTGCTGGAGAAAAGCATAATAAGCCCTTGAAATAAAAAGTCTTTATCAGAGGTAAAATGCAAAGGCTTATGGGAAAGATGAAGCTTTTTGTGTTCCAGAGTAAATGTGAGCAGACATTTAAAAAAGAAATGAAGCATCCCATGGCCTCTGAAAACTAAAAATATGCCCAGTGCATGTGGAAAATATTACTCCAGACTAAAGAGGGGAAAGTTATTCTGACAAACATGGGACATAAGTACCAAGAATATTTGTTTTCCAACCCTGTCTGTATCACAAACTAATGCCAGGACCTGACTGATAGTGTTAATAATGTCAGTGGAAAGATGTAATTTAAAAAAAAAAACTTGCCTACCACTATAGAAAACAATTAAGAGCTTCCTCAAAAACTTAAAAATAAAACTACCATATGATTAAGCAATTCAACTTCTGGGTATGTATCCAAAATAATTGAATCAATATGTCAAAAAGATGTTTGCATTCCCTATGGTCATTGCAGCACTATTTGCTATGGAATCAGTCTAAGTAACTATGAATTGATGACTAGATAAAGAAAATGTGGCATATATACAAAATGGAGTACTATTCAGCCCTAAAAAAGAAGGAAATTCTGTTGAAAACCTAGATGAATCTGGAGTCTGGAGGACATTATGCTAAGTGAAATAAACCAGGAACAGAAAAACAAAAAATTACTTTATTTATATGTGCAATCTAAAAAAGTCAAACTCATAGTATCAGAGAGTAGAATAGCAATTATCAGGGCCTGCAGATGATAGGGGAAACGGAAAGATGTTGATCAAAATATACAAAATTTCAGTAAGAGAGAAGAAATAAGCTCTATAAGAATATTGACTTACAAGAGGGTGGTTATACTAAATAATATTGTATTATATATTTGAAAATTTCTGAGGGTAGATTTTTACATATTCTCACCACAACAAATGATAAGTATATGAGGTAATAGATATAATTAGCTTGATTTAGTCAATTCATAAGGTGGACATATATTAAACCATATTATACCCTGTAAATTATTATTGTCAACCAAAATAATCTTTAAAACTATTTTCAAAAAAAGAAAAAGGAAAAATTTATTTCTAGTTAGGAAGAAATCCAGAAAATGAGATCGTGACTTTTAACTCCAAATAAAATCAGAGCCAAATTGTAAATGTGTCTAAAGGCTTCAGAAAGTAGAAGCAACGTAATATAGTATGTCTTTTCAATGGAATTCAGGGGGGGACACAAACACCTTAAAAATGTATCTATAATTTTGTATGAATGTATGGTTTCTGAGACCGTTTATAGTTTTTGTAGGTGTCTCATTAAAAGCCTATAACACAAAAGACGTTTAAGTGAATGGAGAGACTATAACTCCATAAACTACAAAAAAGGGGAAAAAAAGGTACCTAGTCTTGAAGCCCTGAGAAGCTTATGTAAACAAGAGGATTCAAGGAAAGATATGCTGATAAATGTGTAAGAGTGGAAACAAACCCTAATATATTGCATTTTTCTTTGTGGTGTATGTACTCCACCATGGCCAAATTCCAGCTACCAATGAGACAGTGACTAACTCAAATCCTGAAAATGTTAATAATCAGATCCAGCAGACCTCTAATTCCAGGTGAAAACTAGAGTAGTTTTTCTCAGGTTTTGAGAAAACTAAAATTAGGTCAAGTCGTTAATGAAAATAGTTCAACATAATTTTATGTGCATTTTCTCTTTAAACTTTGTAAGTATCACTTTAAATGGAATATCAAGAAGACTTTTTGAAATATTTAACTGAACTTGAAAGATAAGAATCTAAATAAAGCAAAAACATTCTTTAGCATTCTGATAAGGAAATCAATATCTGTAGAAAAATTAATTCAAAGAAAGAGGAGGTTATAGTTAGGAGGAAGAAATCAATTTACTTCTACAGCAGTGGTTATCAAAGTAGGGACCCTGGGCCAGCAGAATCACCTAAAACTTGTTAGAAATTAAGTTCTCAGTCCCCCACTTTTTGAATGAGAAACTAGAATGAGACCTAACTGTGTCTAAAGTTCTCTACAGTATGGTGTTAAGGTGCTATCACTTCAGAATAGCACAACTTATTGAGGCAGGGGGGAGCTTGCTATGTTGTCCAGAGTAATTTCGAATTCAATCAAATGATCCTCCAGACTCAATCTGCCTAGTAGCTGGGACTACAGGAACATGCCAGGTGACAGAATGCTATTCTTAAAGTCTGAGACCAACCTCTCTAAAGCAATGGTTCTCAAATTCCAGCATTTTTCCGAAGGGATTTGGTAAAGTGCAAGATTCTGGCCCAGAATCTTTAGGGATGAGGCTCAGGTATACAGCTAGGTTTCATTTTATGTTATTTTATTCTAATTTATTTATTAGTTTGCATTAGTTGTAGTTCATAACACAGAGCCATTGGAGGAAAAAAGAAGCAAGCTTCTTATAAAATGTTTACATATGCACTAAAGTAGATCAAAGAGTATAATAAATTCTCATGAAATCATCACCCAGATTTAAAAAGAAAAAAGAAAACATTTTACCCGTCTATTTCATATCCCCTGTTTTAGTTGATTTTCATAGAGATGATATAAGGAAATTCCCATCATCTCACCAGTAGATACTTCTGTATGTATTTCTAAGACAAGGAGGCTTTTCTTTTCTATTGTCAATTGCCATTAATATAATGAGAAAAAAATGAACAACAATTCCTTAATATCTTTATCACAGAAATACAAAAATGTAGGGATTTTATAGTTGGTCCATGCATTGAATTTGCTTGCTATCTTTCAATTCTGTATGCTTTTCCTTCCTACCCCATCTCTTAATACTAGTAATTTGTTGGGAAAACCAGATAATGTGTCCTTTATAATTTTCTACACCCTGAACTTACCTGGATGTATCCTTGCAATTTTGTTTCAAATAGCCTGGTAGAATGATCCAGAAACTTGTTTCACTTTAGGTACATGTGTTTTGGCAAAACTACTTCACAGGTGGCCCTATATATTTTCTACTGTATTCTATGAAAGGGCGCACAATGTGCTGTTAAATTGATCAATAGGCACAGGTCTCATAAAACTGATCTATCCAGTAAACAATTGCAAACCATTTGTACATTTCCTGCTCCAGACTAGGGCAGGGATCCCTGACTCCTCTGAGTGGAGAACAGTACTTAAGACAAAATGAAGTTGGGTTGTTCATCCCTGCTAGGCATTTTCAGCAGGCAGAGGTAGGATACACATTTATTGTTTTAGGAGAAAGAAAATAAATAATGAGATTGTAATAATGTTTGCTATTCAATTTTAAGATTACCAGGAATTTATTTGACATTTATGCTGATGGTCTGGCTTTCAAATTAACAATATAAATATTACTACTAACAAAAAGACCATTCAATGTGGTTTTAAGCTTCTTATCCTGTAAGAGATATACAGTAAAATATTGTGCTTTACAGTCATTTTTAAGATTGTTTTTCTTTGGGGCCGGTGAGATGGCTCAGCGGCATAAGCGCCTGCCTTGCAAGCGCGAGGGCCCAAGTTCGACTCCCGGAGCCCACATACGAAAAAGGGGCCGGTGATATCGCTCAGCGGCACGGGTGCCTGTTGGCGCGCGAGGTCCTGAGGTCGACCCCCCGGTACCCACAAAAAAAAAAAAAAAATAAGATTGTTTTTTTTTGTGCTCATGCCACGAACTTGATATCCCATTAAATTTGTTTTACTTTGTTTTAAATTTGAGAGTAACATTTCTTTATATATATATATATATATATATATATATATATATATATATAGTATTTACATAATTCCAAAAATAAAAACTAGAAAACAATGTACGTTCAGAGTTATCTAGCCTCCATTTTTCTCTTGTTTTAATATCTTATTATAACCAATATGTGTATGTATTGATACCATGTCTCCTTTTTTACACAAAGGTTAGCAAACATTATTCTATACCTGACATTTTCCATTAACAGTTTCCTGAAGACGACATTATATCAATATATAGAGACCCTCTTCATTTCTTTCTACAGCTACATAAGCACTACATTATGTATATATACCACAGTTCAGTCTAAGTACCATACTAACATATATTTGTTTTGTTTCCAGGTTTTTGCAATATCAAACCATGCCAGAATGAGTAGCCTTGTGTGTATGCCAATTTTGTCAGTGTATCTGTGGAAATTGCCACATTCTTAGAAGGTTGATAGCTAGATCAAAAGTTAAATGAATATGTAATTTTGGCAAATGCTGACTATGAAATACCCCCCAAAATGTTGTACCTACCTCAGTACAGTGGCATGTTCCTGTGGTACCAGCTACTGGGACTCCTGAGGCAGGAGGACCACTTGAGCCCAGGAATTCAAAACAATTTTGGACAACATAGCAAGACTACTCGCCCCCAAAAAATGTTGAGAATTCTGAATTTATTTTGAATTTGCAAAGATAGTGCACGATAATGTTTATTTCTCCACAGCCTGATTAACACATATGTTGTCAAATATCTTTATTTCTTCCATGTGATAACTGAGCAACAATTCCTTGGTGTAGTTTAAATTATATTTATCTGATTACAAGCAAGAAAGTAAGAGCCAAGTTTATATTACATTTTGTTTTCTGTGAATTTTCTATTCTCTCTAGTCCATTTTTCTATAGTTTTTCTGGGAGGAGAGAACAAAACATTTTCTAATATAATTATATTTATTATACTTTTTCTTGCTTCTTACGCATTTTAATCATAATTAGGAACATTTTTCCTACTCTGTGGGTGTAGAGATGTTCACCCATATTTTTCAATACTTCTTTTTTGTACCCATAATTTTAAATGAGTTCCTGAAGAGAGTCTTAGGCACATGAAAGCATCAGCTTATAATCAGAGCTTACACGATGATGTCAAACATTTCATTATTAAACACAATACATATTCAGTATATTGGTCATGTTTATGCTTTTCCTTAATTCTTCTAAATGACGTAAATCTGAAGTCTTCTTGCCTAAACAACAAAATATGCCATTAGTAAACTAGAAAGTAATTTTTTTGGACCAATTTATGCCATGAATAAACATATTCAATTCTTAAAACTCTTACCTTTTTAAGAGAAGACAACATAAACCACTACGATGCAGCCCACAATCCAGCCAATCAGGAGAAAGATAGGAACCGCAAGGTGTGATAATGTATACTCTGCTTAGACACAAGCAGGGAAACCAAATCAGTTGGTCATTTGGGTAGTAAATTGTCTGAATCAAACTGAGAGGACTCTGGCAATATTAAGGAAAAATATACCCTCTACTCATATCCATACATAATTATTTTTCTTTTTTTCACAAAGGAGTCCAATGACTAGATTATGAACCCTGGGTGCTTAGAATAGAAGACCTACTTTCAAACCAAGGTCGTCTTTTTATGGTTATATGACCTTGGACAATTCAAATCTTGAACTTCTATCTTTATAAAATATGGATAATGAAACTTGTGATGCCCCCCTCTTGGAATGATAATGATCAAATGACATAATATGTGCAAAGCTTTGTAAATTCTAACTCTGTGTTTACTGTATACGGAACACATTCACGCATTTGTGCAATAATGCATGGAGCAGTTGTTTACATAATAACAACTCAATATAACTCTGAGGTAATTCCTACTAAACTAAATAAATCACAGCATATAGAATAGTTCTTGTTCTCAATGGCTGACTTTACTGTTAAATTTCACTGGAAAGGAAAACACCATATATTATATAATCATTCTCAATTAGAAAAAGAGATTTTATTTCTTTAAACTTGTTTATTATAATAATTAGCACTGAATTTTATGTATGGGCAGTAATAATCCACCACCCACATGCAAGTACCCACTGTACCTCCAATTTATACACTTACCTGTAAAAAGCAATTTATAAAAGTATCTATTTTTTTAAAACTCACTGCATCTTAATCTTGGTCTTTCGAACAAACATACAAGCACACACATACACATATACACCACACAAAAGAATTCAGAAGCAGCACAGGAAGACATCCTATGGAACTAATGTCCTTATGTTAAGGACTCAGATATCTTTTTTATTGGAAAGTACAATTAGAGCTTATGCCATTAGCTAACAAAGAGAAGGTATGTTCTTAGCAATTGTATTCTCTTTACAATTTCCATCACTTTAAAATGTGAAGGTTTTTTAAAATGCTATTAAAGTCATTAGGAGATGAGATGCTTCTAAAATTAGAAGATAGTCTATAAAAGAAAATTTTCTGAAGTTTAAATGAATTTTAATACTTTCGATCTATTTTTACAAGAATGTTGAAGTATCTTTTAACTTACAAATACAATGGGCTTTCCTTGCTTCTCCACCTTACTGTGACCTTGAACAAGGAATTAACCACTAATTAAAAACATGTCCTCTTTACCTGCCATGTGCTATTTCTTTAAGGGTAAAGCGCACATTATAAAATGCCCTTTGCTTTCATTTGGACAAATGCCTTTTTATGAATTAAGATGCCATTACAAAGAAAGTACATAGCAGTCATTTTTTTGAACTGTTCAAGTGACTTAGTATTTTTGCCTATTTCAAAGAACTTGAAAATTAATATTGATATTTCAACTGAGTGTTTATAAATATTTTATACAAGCATATTTTAATAAAATTTAATGAGGCATATTTTAATAAAATTTACATATAATAAAGTTCTAAAAGTAACTATCATATTATTTACTATGACTTGTAAAACAGTGTAACTGGTGTGCATTTTAGCACTCAAAGTATAACTTCATTAACGCTAATATTTTAACACTAATATTTTCAGTTTTACCAATCTATAGCACTGTTTGGAAATAGGAATACATAAGAACCTGAAGTACTTTACACATATCACTTATATTAACCACACAAATGAGAACAAAACTCCTCTGTAAACATGAAAAGTAATTTCAAAATGCTCCTCTCTTTGTCCAGTTCTGAGTATATCAGAGTAGTTACAATTGGAAATATTCTTAAGGGCACGGTACTGTGGAACAAGACAGTCCAGGTTCAAGACCTGGTATCAGCACTCCCTACTGATCATGGAAAGCTAAATTTCACTATCTCATTTTCCTCATCTATAAAATGAAGACCATGATGATAATATGCTTATCTCACAAGGTTGTTGTCAGAATTAAAAGCAAATTTTCCTGAACCTATTTTTCTTCTTTTTTCTTTTTTTGGTGGTACTGGGGGTCAAACCCAGGGCCTTGTGCACCCCAGCCCGTCCTGAACCTATTTTAAAAGTGTTTCTTAGACACTGATATATTCAGCCTATTTTATCATATTAGAGTCAATTATTTTATATAAACATGTAGATATGAAAATTGTTTAAAGATCAGAAAAATATATTTAGATGTAGAGTATATAAGAGATGGCTGAGCCCAATATTCTCATTTTACTGTCAGAGCACATGCTGTGAGAAGTAGAGGGACTTCAAACCCACATGACCATTTAGTAGATTTGACACAGAACTCAACAGTCCTTAATTCTGACCTAGCACCCTTCATCCCTTCCAATTTAGCACAGCACTGGAGAATAACTGATTTATAACTCACCTTTCAAAATGAGCACGAACAAAATTAAGCTTTTTTGTTTGATCTTTTCAAAATTATTTATAACCTATAGGCATTGTCCCTAAAATGCATATCCATCTAATGCCTTTTGCAGCCACACTAAAATATATGGCTTCTGATTGTTTAGCAGAAAACTACATTCTTCAGAATTAAAATGCCAAGAAGCACAAACAAACCAAAACCCAGAAGCCTTTATTTCCAAGAGAATCTGAGGCCTTAAATCTTACCTTTTTCAGCCATTATTCTTCTTGTTGAGTGGCTTGATAAGGGCCACACTTATATCTTCCTTATTGTTATCCAGTGTCTCTTTGAACTTTAAATAGAGAGATATCTGAAGACTGTGGCAGCTGTCCGTCTCTTGGCTGCCAATTGTCTGCAGGATGATGTAAGTCATTGGAAAGCAGAAGACCTCTGTTTCTTCTTTATCCTTTTATATTGTTAAGGAAACAAGGGACTACTTGACCTAAACAGTTAAGTAAGTTGAGTTTTCCTAATAAAGATATACGCAGACTTTTAATTCACTTAATTCTTTCAGACAATGAGAAAGTACTCAGTGAGTGGGTATACAAAGGAAAATGACACTGAAAGTACATACTCATCCAGGAGGGAGTGTGATACATTGAAAAGGAAGGACTTTGGAGTTGGAGAGACCTCAGTTCAAATTCCATCCCTGCTATTTCTATAATAAAGGCCAAGTTTCTTAACTTGGGCATTGGCTTTTTTAAATTTTTAAATGAGGATAATAATAATATTTACCCAGGAGAATTATATAAAATTAAATGAAAAACTACCTGAAATACAGAAAGCTCTTTATTATATTACAAATGTAAAAGATAAAATAAATTAAAAGGTGCCCCCTCTTTTGAAACATTCTAAAAACAGAAACGTTAATATAAGTGAACTACAAACTAAAACAATAAAGGCACCATGGCATTACCTAGAATTCTCAGAGTGCAGTCACAAGCTTGTTGTTTTTAGTAGCAATGTATAAAATAGAACATTTCATTTTTCAAGTCCATCTTCATTTATGTTACATGATCTAAACTATTCTCTAGGTTCTCACTGGAACAGTTTTAATTCTGGAGTCCAGATGGAAAACGTTTGCAAAGTGACCTTGTAACTAACATCCCCAAAATCCAACATGAAATTAAGAATATCTTCCTGTAAGAGATAAATTTTACCTCATCAAACTATCACCACAGAGCTGCAAGAGTCAAGTTTCCCTGCAAATTACCACGTACCATCACTGCTTGAAATCCATCAATAGTGGTCCATCATCTGGAGAATAGAAATTCGGTCTTGGTTAAGCACCTGAAAAGCCTCATCTCTCTACTCTCATTTGCAATGAGACTTCAGCCACAACTCTTTGCTGTTACATGCACTGAGAATACTCCCACTCTCAGAATTTGATTTTCTACCTCAAATAATGTGTCTGTAGATTAGAACATGAAGCAAACAATTTGCCGTATATGTCATTTAAGCCAAGTTGTCACCTCCCTCCACTATTTAACATTGAAAAAAATGTCTGGTTATACCAGGTAAGCAGAAAAATTATATATTTTCTATGAACAAAATCCCTTTCTTCACCAGCGAAATTGAATATTTTTTCTCAATGTTAATAATATATTAAACAAAGGCTGAATGAGGGCAAGAGATGGACAGAACAAACAATAGTGATTATTGATCTAAATTTTTTTAAATGTATTTATTTACTTATTCATTTTAGTTGACAGTAAGTATGCATCTTTATGAGACACATCGTGGTATTTTGACGTATTTATACATTGCATACTAATCAACTCAGGATATTTAGTTTATCCATCATCTCAAACATATGTTCACATGAACATTCATATTATTTTAGAAAAGAGTTTGAAAAGAAATATTGGAGTACCCTCCCCAAAACACAAACACACAAATACATACTAAGGTAAAATAATTTGCCTAAAATGAATAAAAATAGAATGTAGAAAAAAAAGGATTTTACATTTTAAACACACATTTCCATTTCAATTACCTTAAACGTTCTTCTTTGATATAAAATAGACTCTTACTAACATTCTTACTATCAATTTGGAGTTTGGGGAGGGATTACTTCATAATTCATCATTTATTTTTCTTATTTTTCTATAGAAAGAGAGAAGGAAGGAAAAAAGCCATTTCAATGAACATGAATAGTCCAAACCCCACAAAAGGATTCAGTCTAGAATTTCATTTCCTTGCTCTCTCAAAGGTAAACTTTTAAAAGTTTTATATTTATTCAGGAAAAAATGTTTTATTCATTAGTAGACTGGTTTCACTTTAAACTCATAAACCCAAGGGTTTATCGTTGACCATTTTCTAATCTTCCTCTTGGACATACTACTTAGTAACATTTTCTATTTCTACTTCACATACTCCTTAAAGGTTTAGCTCTTAGATCCCTTATTCTCAAGGTGACATTAATTTCTTCAAGTTAATATATTAAACGGTTTGTTACCTTATTCAAGATAAATCAGAATTCCTCAGTTTTCAAATATTTTAACCACCAGTGTGTGGGATTATATAGTACAAGGACCTGACCATGACAGATGCTCAATAGAGATTTACACAGTGGCTGGGTGACTGGCTGGAGGGCTGGGTGAGTGGGTTGATGGAACAATACATGCAAAAAGAACAGCTTGATCTGTACTCTGAAGAAAGATTTACTTAAGGAACTATCTAAGGATACTCTTAACAATATGCTAACCACATGATATGCATATATCCAGTATCAAATATATCCAATAAATGTATGGTCTATTTAGTTACTGAGGATGTCAGAATAAGCTGAAGTCCAGGTTATGATTAAATGAACGACAGCGAAATCAGCAAATGTGGAAGGGTAAGAAGTTCCAAAAATTCCCCTCCATAAAAGTAACAAGAAAACTCTCCAAAATATCAGAGGCAAATTTTCTCAACATTCTGGAAACTATCCCAAGGCTTACAACAACTTGAGGAGCACTTACTTAAGAAAAATTTCTGACTTTCAGTATGAACAGAAACATGGTTGTCTATTCCCCTTTCCCCTGTCTCCAGCTTTGCGGTAGACTTGATAGCAAATATTACACAATAACAGCGAAAAACAGTGACCTGCCAGCCTCCAGAGAACGGAGAAAGGGTTGCACTCCTTCAAAGTCTCATTCCCAGCTGTCTAGTGATTCTCCAAAAAGCCCACTTGTAAGACTAACTTTATTTGACTTCACTTGACCAGACTCAGAGCTTACCCAATATAAAAATCAATTTCACCCAGAGCACCTGTTGAAAATAATTATGGTCAGTTATTTAACACCACAGCTACCTGGATAACAGTTGGAGTAAACGACAGGCTAACTGAAAAACTTAAAAGGAAAGGCGATGTAATGCGATATTCATAAAAGCTTTGAAAAGCTCTGCATACCCCTGGGAATCTAGAAGTCCACAGATGTGTGTATTTGCAGTGGTTTGCATACTCACAGCTATGGGTATGTATAGGAAAGACATGAAAAGGCCCTATGCTTCCACCTCTGGCTAACCCAGCAGAAAGTGAAAGGGAAGGCAGAGTTATCAGCTGTCTTGCTCAGCATTCAAGGCATTCCCTAACACATTCAAAGACCTATTGTCAAAGTCTGGGAGACTAACTGCTTCCTAGAATTCTGCTCAATCATTAAATGATAACTAAGCCAAATGAGCAGAAACTTCAATAACCCATGTACAACAAATGCGGGCTGCACAGTTCAAAAAGTCAATAACTGAACAAACTGTAACAGCAGCAACGATAAAATCTTCACGGGCTCAAGAGTCTGATTTCAAATGTTGACAAATTACATTATTCAAAACTGCTGAGTTTTTAACAAAAAGTTATGAGCCATACAAAGAAATTTTTAAATTATGGCCCACATAGAGGGAGTAAGAAGCAACTAAAAATAAAGATGCTCTTTAACTTATGATGGAGTGACGTCTTGATAAACTCATTCCAAGCTGAAAATATTGTACATTAAGAATACATTTAATACACTTAACCTAATAAACATCACAGTTTAGCTTAGCCTGCCTTAAACATGCTCAGAACACTTATATTAGCCCACAGTTGGACAAAATCACCTAATACAAAGCCTACTTTATAATAAAGTGTTAAATATCTTGCATCGTTTATTTAATACTCTACTGAAATTGAAAAACAGAATAGTTGTATGAGTAGTCACCCTTAATTAACACAGCTGAAAGTACAATGGGCCTGAAGAATGTTTGAAGCATTGAACTAAACCTAAATACTGCGCGATGGGGATGCTACTGCGAGAGGATCATCATTTCTCTCTCTTCTGATGAGAGGTGAGAATAGCCTGCAGAACACACTGAGATGTCAACACGTCATGACATAATGTTCTTCAGGAAGAAATGAAATTTTGACTGTATGGTCTTTTTCTTCTTTTCATTAAGTATTTCTCTATAATAAGCAAGAACATCCTGTATCTGCCTGTCAGTTTTTGAGAATCTCTTTTAATTGACATCCAGTTCTTCTAACATCCACACACCATTGCTGGTAACAGGGAATGACTCCACCAGTTTCTTTACTGTGAACCTTCTTTGTGCCTCAGGTACATATTGCTCTTCCTCCTGCCTCCATTTCTTTACTTTCTTCTTCCTCCAGGTTGATCAGCTCCTCACTGAAAAGATCTTCAACCACAGCACCAAAAAAGCTCATAAATAACCTCTTCATCAGCATCCAATTTCAGCAGTTTCCCGATAACTAAGATCTTATTACTTGGTCATGAGCGAAAAAATCTTTGTTAAAGCCTTTGAATATACTCGTATGTTATCAAAACTTTCTTCTAAATACCATTCATAGATTGACATGTGTGATTCCTTCCCATGCTTCAGTGGTGTTCTGGGTAGGATTTAGAATAGTGAAACCTTTCCAAAGCTCTCAGAGCCTTTGAAAAGATTCAGTGGTTTCAACAGCCTGCACAAACATTTGGTATAAACAGTACGCTTTGAACAATGAACCAAAACTGTCTTGGTCCATTGGTTAAATGAGCGTGACTATGTTCAGTGGCAAATACACAGCCCTTATGTCAGGATACATGTGACCTATACAGTGGGGATGTACTGGAACACTGTCTAAAAGCAGAAGAATCTTGAATGGGATATTGTTTTGCCTACAATATATATAATAATTCATAACCAATCATCAAAAACTGCTATCATCTAAGCTTTCTTGTTATGGCAATAATAAGCCAGAAACATGAGATTGCTCACAATCTTGAATGCCCTAGTGTTCTACAAAGGGTAGGTTGTGAAACCTTTAATTTGCACCCTGCAACATTTCCATTCAAAAGCAGAATTATAAGGTCTTTGAATGTCTAGAAACTTGGCTCTGTCTTGTACACTTGTTGGATGTATGTATGCTGTGGTGTTCACATCCAGAAAATGTTTGTTCCATTGACATTAAAATTTGTCCTAGCAGATATTTCCTTTTCAAAATTATCTTATGCAAGTCTTCTTAAAATCTTCAGGACCTTCGAAAACAGCACCTCCTACCTCACTACTGTCCCACACATTATCAAAATTATGATGATTTTTTTTAATTTTTATTTTAAAGAGAAGAAAAAAACAAAACAAATCAAAAGAAGAACAAATTTTCAAAACAACATAATAGGAGGGTAACAATGGTTAATACATTACGTATTACTATCTTTAAGTTAGTTATTCAGGACACCAGACATTAGCATTCAATTGTCCAAACATTATTGGCACAAACCTTACTCTTCAATGAACTAAGTAAAAATGATAGTGTATCTATCTTAACCATCTTATATATATATATACAATTTTTTTTCCCTTTCCCTTCTTTCTTTTCCCTATTCCAGTCTCTCTTTCCTTTTGACCAGTTTCTTTTTGATTCACCATATCTATTGTACATTTTGGATCTTATTTACTCTTTCAGTTTCTCATACTAGAGAGATAATACGATGCTTACACATGTGCTTCTGGTTTATTTCACTTATGAGTATTTTCTCGAGTTGCATCCATTTACCTATAAAAGTCTCCAGTTTATCCTTCTTTATGGCTGAATAGTACTCCATTGTATAAAAATACCACATCTTTCTTATCCATTCCTCAGTTGATGGGCATTTGGGTTGTTTCCAAGATCTGGCTATTACAAATTGTGCTGCTATAAACATGGGTGCACATATATCGCTGTGGTACGATGTTTTTAATTCTTCTGGGAAGATGCCCAGAAGGGGAATAGCTGGGTCAAATGGGACTTCCAACCCTAGTTTTCTGAGGAATCTCCACACTGACTTCCACAGTGGCTGTACCAGTCGACACTCCCACCAACAGTGAAGAAGGGTTCCTTTTTCCCCACAGCCCCTCCAGCATTTGTTATTAGTTGATTTCTTAATAGTAGCCATTCTTTCTGGGGTGAGATGGTATCTCAGTGTTGTTTTAATTTGCATCTCTGGAATGACTAGTGATGTTGCACATTTTTTTGTATATTTATTTGCCATTAGTATTTCTTCATCTGAGAAATGTGTATTCATCTCAGATGCCCATTTTTGGAGTGGGTCTTTAAATTTGGGAGGTCTGATTTTTTTGAGTTCTTTATATGTTCTCGATAGTAATCCTTTGTCTGAGGAACAGCTGGCAAACATTTTTTCCCACATTGTGGGTTGTCTCTTCACTCTGTTGGTGGTTTCTCTTGCTGTGCAAAAGCTTTTTAATAAGATGAGATCCCAGTTATTGATTCTTTGGGATAGTTCCCGTGCGGTTGAGTTTTTATTCATAAAGTCTTTGCCTACACCAATGTCTCCAAGGGTTTTACCTATCCTACCTTCTAGCAGATTTAATGTTTCTGTTTTAATATTTAGATCTCTGATCCATTTTGAATTTAGTTTAGTGCATGGTGAAAGATATGGATCTAGTTTTAATCTTCGGCATGTGTAGAGCCAGTTTTTCCAGCACCATTTATTAAAGAGACTATCTTTCTTCCAGCGAATGTGCTTGGCACCTTTGTCAAAGATAAGGTGGCTTAGTATGTCTGGGGTTGTTTCAGCATCTTCTAATCTGTTCCATTGATCTTCAGGTCTGTTTTTTTGCCAGTACCACACTGTTTTTATCACAGTAGCTTTATAGTATAATTTCAAGTCGGGGATTGTGATGCCCCCTGCCTTGCCTTTGTTGCCCAGAATTGCCTTTGCTATTCTAGGTCTCTTCTGATTCCAAATGAATTTTAGGATTGTTTTCTCTAATTCTGTGAGATATGCTGTTGGAATTTTGATTGGAATTGCATTAAATCTGTATAACAATTTTGGAAATATGGCCATTTTCACTATATTGGTTCTTCCTACCCAGGAGCAAGGGATATCTTTCCATTTTCTGATATCCTCTTCAATCTCCTTTTTCAGAGTACTGTAGTTTTCAGTATAGAGGTCTTTTACATCCTTCGTGAGGTTGATTCCTAGGTATTTCATTTTTTTGGATGTTATTGTGAAAGGTATTGTCTCCCTAATTTCTCTTTCAGTAAGTTTGTTATTTGTGTACAGGAAGGCCATTGACTTTTGAGTATTGACTTTGTATCCAGCTACACTACTGAATTTGCTTATTAAATCTAGCAGTTTTTTAGTGGAGTTTTGGGGATCTTCTGTGTAGAGTATCATGTCATCTGCAAATAATGATAATTTAACTTCTTCCTTTCCAATCATTATTCCTTTTATTTCTTTCTCTTGTCTAATCGCTCTGGCTAAAGTTTCCAGAACTATGTTGAATAAGAGTGGGGACAGTGGACATCCTTGTCTTGTTCCTGATTTTAGAGGGAAGGCTTTCAGTTTTTGGCCATTTAGTATAATATTGGCTGTTGGTTTGTCATAGATAGCTTTTACCAGATTGAGATAAAGACCCTCTATTCCAATTTTCTGTAGGGTTTTTATCATGAAAAGGTGCTGGACTTTGTCAAAAGCTTTTTCTGCATCTATTGAGATGATCATGTGATTTTTGTCTTTGGTTCTGTTAATATGCTGTATTACATTTATTGATTTACGTATGTTGAACCATCCCTGCATCCCTGGGATGAATCCAACTTGGTCATGGTGTATAATCTTCTTGATGATTTGTTGGATTCTGTTTGCCAGTATCTTATTAAGGATTTTTGCATCTATGTTCATTAGGGAGATTGGCCTGTAGTTCTCTTTCTTAGTTGGGTCCTTCTCTGGTTTTGGTATCAGGGTAATGCTTGCTTCCAGGAATGAATTTGGGAGTATTGCTTCCCTTTCAATTTCATTAAAAAGTTAGAGAAGTAGTGGTGTTAGGTCTTCTCTAAATTTCTTGTAGAATTCGGCAGTGAATCCATCAGGGCCTGGACTTTTCTTTGTTGGGAGGTTTTTAATTACATCTTCAATTTCATTGGTTGATATTGGTTTATTTAGGATTTTTAAATCTTCTTGATTTAGCTTTGGTAATTCATACGAATCTAGGAATCTGTCCATTTCTTCTGCATTTTCCATCTTAGTAGAATATAAATTTTCAAAATAGGTATAGATAATCTTCTGGATTTCTGCAGGGTCCATCGTGATATCACCCTTTTCATTTTCAATTGCATGGATTTGAGTCTTTTCTTTTCTTTTTTTAATAAGGTTGGATAAGGGTTTGTCAATCTTATTTATTCTTTCAAAGAACCAACTTTTTGCTTCATTGATTCTTTGTATTGTTTTTTTATTCTCCAATACGTTAATTTCTGCTCTGATCTTTATAATTTCCTCCCTTGTACGGGCTTTTGGCTTAACCTGCTCTTCTTTTTCTAGAAGCTCGAGGTTCACCCTTAAGTTGTTTATTTGCGCTTGCTCTATTTTCCTGATATAAGTGTTTAATGCTATAAATTTCCCTCTTAGGACTGCTTTCATTGTATCCCATAAGTTCCGGTATGTTGTACTGTCATTATCATTCAGTTGTAGAAAGTGACTAATTTCTTCTTTAATTTCATCTGTGACCCATTGGTTGTTCAGGAGGATGCTGTTTAATTTCCATGTGTTTAGGGAGTATTTGTGGGATCTTTTGCCATTGATTTCCAATTTCATTGCACTATGGTCTGATAATATGCATGGGATAATTTCAATTCCTTTGCATTTACTTAAGCAGGTTTTATGAGCTAGTATGTGGTCTATTTTGGAGAACGTCCCATGTGCAGCTGAGAAAAATGTGTATTCTGATGTTGTGGGATGGAACACTCTGTAGACATCTACTAAGTCCATTTGTTCAAAAGTTTGGTTCAGTTCTCCTATTTCATTATTGATTTTCTGTCCAGTTGATCTATCTTTTTGTGACAGTGGAGTATTGAGATCTCCCAATATAATTGTATTAGTGCTTATTTGATTTTTCATGTCCTTTAGTACTTGTTTTATATAGCTGGGTGCATTGGTATTTGACGCATATATATTTATGATCGTTATCTCTTCCTCTTGGATTGTTCCCTTTACAAGGATGTAATGACCGTCTTTATCTCTCTGAATCCTTCTTGGCTTGAAGTTCACTTTGTCTGCAAAAAGAATAGCTACCCCTGCTTTTTTCTGGGTTCCTGTGGCATGGAGTATTGTTTTCCATCCTTTGACTTTCAGTCTATGAATTTCTTTCTGAATTAAATGTGTTTCTTGTATACAGCATATTGTTGGATCTTGCTTCTTGATCCATTTCGCCAGTCTGTGCCTTTTGATTGGTGAATTGAGACCGTTAACATTGATGGTTAAAACTGATATGTATTGACTTGTCATGATATTTTCCTGTTGTTGGTTCCCACTCTTTGTTTTTCCACTTTCCGGCTATTTAATTATTTGCCCTGCCTGGTGGATTCCTTCTGTTGGGGTTCCTATCTCTTTCTAGAATGTCCTTCAGAACATTTTGGAGTGCTGGTTTGGTGGTCATAAATTTTCTCAGATGTTCTTTGTCATGAAAGTATTTTATTTCTCCATCAATTTTGAAAGATAGTTTTGCAGGGTACATCAATCTGGGCTGAAAATTATTTTCCTTTAGAGCTTGCAATACATCATTCCAAGCTCTTCTTGAATTGAGGGTTTGTGCTGAAAAGTCAGCTGTGATTCTGATGGGTTTTCCTTCATAGGTGATTTGTCTCTTCTCCCTAACAGCTTTTAAGATTCTGCCCTTCTGTTGAATTTCTGGGATCTTGACTATAATATGTCTGGCTGAAGTTTTTTTTTGATCATGTCTAGTTGGTGTTCTAAAAGCTTCACTTATAGGGGTGTCAAATTCCTTTTCTCTTCCAGGAAAGTTCTCCCTGATTATGTCTTTGAACAAGGTTTTAATGTCGTTGATGCTATCTCCTGCTTTTTCATTTATTCCAATTATTCTTAAGTTGTTTATCTTTGAGTCATCTAGCAGCTGCTGAATTGATTTTTCATGGTCCCTTGCTATTTTTAAGAATTTTTCCATTTCATGATCACTAATTGCAAGCCTGTCTTCTATATCTGAGATCCTGTCCTCGCATTGGCTTATTCTGCTACAAATACTTTCAATGGAATTTTTTATCTCTTGGATATCTGCTTGAATCTGCCTTATGGATTCCATTTCTTTCCTATGCTGAGCATTCATGGTTTCTATAGTTTTCTTAAGTTCATCTATTTTTTTGTCTGTATCAGCTATAGTGTCCTTAAGCATGGTCTTCATTGTAGACATTATCTCTGCAGTTATCTGTGAGATTATTTCTGTTTTAATTTTTTCCAGAACCTCATTCAGTTGCTTTGTTGTTACCACTTCAGATAGGCCAGGTGGGTGGCTTTCGGATTGTCCCACCTCGTTGCTCCCTAGGTTTGCCTTTGGTGAATTGGATGTGTGGGGTTGCATCTTGTTTAAGTGTCGTCTCATTTTTTCTTTCTTTAATTCCTGGGATGATGTTTGCAAATTACCTATAGTAGGTTACTTTATTGCTAGTGTTTAAGATCTTTAGAAGATGACTACTTCTCTGCAGTATCTTCCAAGTGGAGCTTGCTTTTAGGTTTTGAGCTTTCTGCCAGATCCTACCTCTTCAATTCGTTGGGTATGCGAAGTTGCTACCTGTTTGGCCCAGTCCTTGATTCTTTGTTGCTGTGCCACTGTATTTTCTGTGTCCTTTAGTCAATCTCAATCATGAAATATCAGGAAGGAAAGATGTTTAGAACAATTATTTCACATTTGGCTATAATGTTAACTAAAGCATCAAACACAGCCTAGAAAATGACAGACTGAGCTAACCAGTTATTTACCACTTTTAGCTGTATAGAGTTGCGGTTATATAACAAAATCTAAAACACACCAGAAAAATTATATGCAGTATACAAGTCCTGTGTATGTCAATTTTTCCCTGAGGAGTTTAAATTTAAAATGAGTTAAGGAGGAAATAGAGTATTGGGAGAAGAGGAAGGAATTAGATGTAAGGTTAGAGGACCAAGAGGGATCCCACTAAAATTGGGACACTAGTGCAGAGGACAGGTGGTAGAAAGAGAAGGAAGGGATAAAAGGAAGAACAGATCACAACCACAATCACAAAGAAGTTAGAGGCGCTGTTTACACTCATATAAAAAACCAGAGAGAATAATGAAGGAAAGAGCAAATACACATACAGAAACAAAAACGAAGATAAAAACAATAAAACAGACAGATCAAAAATAAAACCCCACCAAAAAACAAAACAAAACAAAACAAAAACAAAAAAAACCCTTCACCAGAACAAAAAACAAATCAGTGAGAGAAAAAAAATAATAATAAAAATAAAAATAAAAAAATAAAAAGAATCAGTTCCAGGTGTTGACTCTACTGTAGGCAGGTACCCTGTGGTGACAGAGTCCTGTTCTGTGCAGGTCCGTCCCAGTAAGCCAGGAGCGCCCTCTGGCGGGCGGTGAGCAGAGGCGCGTACTTTCAGGCAGAGACCAGTCTAGCTCGCCTCCGCTCTCAGCGCCCTTTCACGATCCCTGGGCCTGAGAGGCTCAGCGCGCTGTCCGCAGCGCGGGTTCCCTGCACTGGTTCCCGCCACTCTGGTTTTTCGCCACGCCCCCCACAATGGCGCCGGGCCAGTCGCTCTCTGGCACGGGACAGGTGTGGCTGAGAGTCCAGTCTCGTTCGCCTGCTGACCTCAGCACACTTTCGTGGGCCTGAGAGGCCCCGTGCTGCCCTGTCCGGAGCACAAGTTCCCAGAGCAGTTTTCGAGCCGCTCTGAGTTTCGCCACACCCCCCACAATGGCGCCCGGCCGGTCGCTCTCTGGCGCGGGGCAGCTGTGGCTGAGAGACACTCACCGCTGGTCAGCGCCGTTCTCCGCCGCTCCCCTGCCCCGCCGCTGTCTCAGGATCCTCTGTGGGGGCTCCCTGGGCACCAGCTGCCACCGTGTGTCCGTAGAATTGAGCCTCCGTGGCGCTGCAACTCCCGGGATAGTAGAAGGTGCGCGCGCGCGGTCTGCTCCTTCTTTCCTTCTTCTTTGTTGGAAGTCACCCGTCACTGGTGCCGGGGATCCCAGATTGCGCTTCAGAACTTCTCTGGGTTTCGGGGAGGCATCTCCCCCCCTCCTCCGCTTTCCGGGTCGCTATATTCCCGTGTCCCAATGGTAACTTTTAGAGAGAGTTTCGCTGCCTGCTTCTTACTCATCCGCCATCTTGAGGTCCTCATACCTGAAATCAATTATGATGATTTTTGAAGCATCGGAACTTTCCATGAATTGCTATAAATATTTGCATTTATATAAAAGATCACTGGTATTCTCTTTTTGTATTAAATACTTCTTGCCTTACCCTGAATCAGCACTAGGCATGTGCTCCATAGCTGGCCTTCTACTAACATGCAAGTGCTTTTTTCGTATCATCAATGTACCTCACTATTCTTCTTCATGATGACAGTGGATTTAACAGATGCTGACGATTTCACTGCATCACTGGTTTGTTTCTCATCTAAGATAGTCAAGACTGTTCACTGTGAAAGTCCTAATTAGCAGATGATGGCCATCACTGGCTTGATGCCTTCATGCTGGGCAATTATCTTGTGTTTCATCCCAGGAGTGATCACTTTCCTCCTCTTTTCTGTGAAAGCAGAAGAAACAGATGTTCATTTTTTTTTTTTTTTGTGGGTACCGTGGGTTGACCTCAGGACCTCGCGCACCAGCAGCCGCCCCTGCTGCTGAGCGATATCACCGGCCCTTTTTTCGTATGTGGGTTCCGGGAGTCGAACTCGGGCCCTCGCACTTGCCGGGCAGGCGCTTATGCTGCTGAGCCATCTCACTGGCCCCAGATGAACATTTGGTGATGAGATCTGAAAACATAGAACACGGTACTACCAAGACACTGGCAACAGTGTATATCGTAGAGCACTGGCTGCTGACTCTCATGATTGCATCACCAACTGGGAGCTATGGCTACTTACTATGTACTGTTAGCCCAGGAAAGATCAAAATTCAAAATTTAAAGTGAGGTTTCTACTGAATGTGTATCCCTTTTGCATCATTACAAAGTTTAAGAATTATTACTGGGGATATAGCTCAGTGGCATGGCGCCTGCCTGGCAAGCACAAGGTCTTGATTTCGATTCCCAGTACCAAAAAAAAAAAAAAAAAAAAAAAAAAAACAAAGTTTAAGAATTATAAGTTGGAGACCATCTATAACTTTTTCTGAGGAATCTGATAAATTGGAATATGTAGCAAAGATTTTAAATGAGCTATTTTAAATTTCATCAAGCAGCTGAAGAAAAATGTGAGAATAATGATTTAGGAAATAAAGAATATTAGAGAGAGGAAAAAAATTTTTTTTAAAAAAGAAAACAGAAATTCTGAAGTTGAAAGCTACAATGACTGAATTGAAAATTTTCTGCTCAGATTTGAGCAAGAAGAAAGAACCAGTAAACTTGAAGGGTTTGAGGTTATCCAACCCAAGGAACAGAAAGGAAAAAGAATGATGAAAAATGAATAAAATCTTAGAGATCCATGGGAGATCCTCAAGCCTATCAATATATGCCTAAAGGGAGTCCAAGAGTATGAATAAGAAGAGAAAGTAGAAGAGGAGGAGGAAAGTAGAGAAAGAAAGAATATTTGGAGGAATAATGGCCAAACACTTTTCAAATCTGTGAAAATATTAATGTACATAGCTAAAAAAATTCTGAATTCCAAGTAGGATAAATTTAGAGAACTACACCTAAACACATCATAATTGAACTATCAAAAAGCCAAAGACAAGGAGAAAATCTTGAAAGCCGCAGCAAAATGATTCATTGTATGCAAAGGATCCCTAAGATTTGTAGCTGATTTCTCAGAAGAAATCACAGGGCCAAAAAGTACTAGAATAACATTCAGAGAAAAATATTGTCAACCAAGAGTCCATAGCAAGAACAACCATTTTTAAACCAGGCGTGGTGGTGCACTCCTGTAACCCCAGCACTCAGGAGGCTGAGGCAGGAAAATCCTATGAGCTTGAGGCCACCCTGAGCCTACATAGTGAGTTCAAGGCCAGCCTGAACTACACAGTATGACCCTGCCCCACTCAAAAAAGGAAAGGAAAAACCATCTTTAAAAACTAAAGAAACAAGATCTAACAGTCATCTATTGAACACTATCCTCAGCAGGAACAAAGTATATATATATTTTTTTAGAAGAAAATTTGATAAATTCACGAGTATATAGAAATTAAATAACCACATATCCAAATAACCAATGGATTAAAGGAGAATTAAAAAGAGAAGTTAGAAAATATTTGAAATATGTATGATGAAAATGAAAGCATAACATACAAAAACTTTTGTGAAGTAGCAAAAACAATGATTAAAGGAAAATTTACAACGTAAATTCCTGTATTAAAAAGGAAAAAGATCTCAAATTGGTAACCTAAACTTTCATCATAAAACAACGGAAAGGGCCAGTGAGATAGCTCAGCGGCATAAGCGCCTGCCTGGCAAGCACGAGGTCCTGAGTTCGACTCCCGGAAACCACATAAAGGAAAAAAAAGACTGGTGATATAGCTCAGCAGCACAAGCACTTGCTGGCAAGCGTGAGGTCCTGAGGTTGACTCCCAGTACCCACATAAAAAAAAAAAAAAATGGAAAAAGAAGAGCAAACTACAGAACAAAGAAAGCAATAACTATTGGAGAGTAAGTGAATGAAATAAAAAAAGAAAAACAATTGATAAGATAAAAAGAAAGCTAAGGGCCGGTGATATAGCTCAGCAGCATAAGTGCCTGCCTGGCAAGTGCGAGGTCCTGAGTTTGACTCCTGGTACCTGAATATTAAAAAAAAAAAAAAAAAAATTAAGAAAGAAAGTTAAGGGCTGGTGAGATGGCTCAGCGGCGTAAGCGCCTGCCTTGCAAGTGCGAGGGCCCGAGTTCGACTCCCGGAACCCACATACGAAAAAGGGGCCGGTGATATCGCTCAGCGGCACGGGTGCCTGTTGGCGCGTGAGGTCCTGAGGTCGACCCCCCGGTACCTACAAAAAAAAAAAAAAAGGAAAGTTAAAATTGATTCATTGACAAAAACACAAAATTTACAAAACTTCAGCTAGACTGAACATAAAAGGGGAGAAAACTCAAAGTATTAAGTATTATTTAAAAATAAATGAATAAATAAATAAAAATAAATTTTAAAAAATTTTAAAAAAGAATGAACGTAGGGCCTTCACGCTGAGCGTTGAGATAGGGTCTTAAGTCACTAAGCTGCCCAGGCTTGGCTTGAGGTTTTTTTTTTTTTTTTTTGTACCGGCTATCGAACTCAGGACCTTGTACTGTGCCGCTGAGCTACATCCCTGGCCCGTTGGCTTGAATTTGTGATCCTCCTCCCCCAAGCTCCCAGAATACTGGGATTACAGGTGTGTGCCACTTCACCTGGCTGAGATCCTGTCTGTTTAAAAAAAGAAAGAAAGGAAAAAACACACTTAGGGATTCCACAGGAGGCCCAGGAAGTGCTCAGTAAATACGACCTTTATCATCATCACCATCCCATCCCCCCAGTGATATCTCTAGGAGCCTAAACAGGAACTACAAATACCTCATGAGTCAGGGTGAGGCCTAGATGAAGTGGTATCTGTAGCACAGGGTTAGGCACACCGCATATACTCAGTAAATGAAGGCTGCATTTACTGTTGTCGTTATTCTTCACCATCAAAAATAAAATAAAATAAAATAAAATAAGGACTGAAAAGGAAGGTCTACTTTATAGAAATAAAAAGGATTATCGGAGAACACTATGAAAAATTATATGGCAACAAATTAAATAACATGGATGAAATGAACAAATTATTTTAAAGACATAAAATACCAAATCTGATTCGAGAAGAAAAAAATTTTTAAACAGACCCATAACAAGTAAAGTGACTGGGGTCATAAAAAAAAAAGAAAGAAAGAAAAACAAACTTAAGTTTTTGTAGAAAGAATAGCCCTGGAATGGAAGGCATTCCTGGTTGTTTCTATCATACGTTTAAAGAAGAGTTAATCCAATGCTTTGTGAACTTTTCACCCGAATAGAAGGAGGAGTGAATGATTTCCAATTCATTCTGTTAAGCCACTGTTATCCTGATACTAAAACTATTATAAGAAGAGAAAACACACCCATCTGTCTTGTGAATGTGGATGCAATATTACATACTCACAAACCAAATGCAGCAACATACCAAAATAACACGCCATGAGCGAGAATGCAAAGTTCACATAAAATTCCTAAACAAATAATATAATATAACATATTAACAGAACATGATCATCTCAGTGGATGCAAAAAAAAATCATTTGACAATATCCAATGCTTTCTCAAAGAAGAAACCCTCAACAAATTCAGAGTATGAGAGAATTTCTTCAATCTGATAAATCCATGAAAACGTCAAAGCTAACATCACACTTAATCGTGAAAGACTGAATGCTTCCCACCCCAATATCAAGAACAAGACTAGGATGCTCACTCCCCGCACTTCCATTCAACATTGAATTGGAGGTTTCAGTCAGAGTCAGGTAAGAAAAATAAAGTGAGAGGCATCCAAATTGGAAAAGAAGAAATTAAAATTATCTTTATTTGAAGTTGGCATATTGTATATAGAAAATCCTAAAAGAATTCATTAAAAACTGTTAGAGCTTATAATTTAGCAAAGTCCCTAGATAAAAGATCAATACACCAAAAAATCAGTTTTATTTCTATGCATGGACAATGAGTTATTTGAAAATTAAGAAAATAATGAGGAAACATCAGAAGAAATAAAATACTTAGGAATAAATTTAACCAAAGCTGATTTGTACTCTTGCAAGATTTGTACTCTGAGGACTAACATTGCTAAAGGAAATTAAAGAAGACCAAATAAATGGAAAGACACTCCATATATATGGATTAGAACACTTCATCTTAAAACAATATTACCAAAAGCAAATTACAGATTCAATGTATTGGTATCAAAATACCAATGACCTATTTTACAGCCATGGAAAACTTAATCCTAAAGTTCATATGGAATTACAAGGGCTCTTGAATAGTCAAAATAATCTTGAAAAATAGAAATGAAGTTAGAGTACTCACACTTTCAGATCCCGAAATTTACTACAAAGCTACACTAATCAGTAATGTGTAGTGTAGCCAGGTGTGGTAACACATGTCTGTAATTTCAGCACTCTGGAAAGTTCAGGCAAGAGGATTATATATTCAAGCCCAGGGATTTAGTGAGACCCTGTCTGAAAACAAAAAATAATAAAAGGGCTAGAGGTATAGCTCAGTGCAGCAGCCCTGGGTTCAATATCCAGTACCAAATTTTAAAAACGTGTGGTAAAGGCAAAAGGATGTACATACAATTATGGCCAATTGATTTTTCAGTAGGGATACCAAGACAGTATTAGACAGAGAAAATGGAAAATGGTCTCAACAAATGATGCTGGGATAATTGGATAAACACATGCAAAAGATAAAGGTGGACCCATACCTCTATAGTATATATATATATATATATATATATATATATATATATATATGGTCTCAAAATGCCTCAAAGACTTAAATGTAATAGATAAAACTATAAAATCAGGGCCGGTGAGATGGCTCAGCAGCGTAAGCGCCTGCCTGGCAAGCGCGAGGGCCCGAGTTCGACTCCCAGAACCCACATACGAAAAAAAGGGCTGGTGATATCGCTCAGCGGCACGGGCGCCTGCTGGTGCACCAGGTCCTGAGGCCGACCCCCAGTACCCACAAAAAACAAACAAACAAAAAAAAACTATAAAATCAGCAGAAAACATGGGAGTAAGTCTTCATAACTGTGGATCAGCCAATAATTTTTTAGACATGATACCTAAATTTCAAGCAACTAAAGGGGAAAAATAAATAAACTAGACTTCACAAAATTGAGGACTTTTGTGCATCAAAGAAAAGTGAAAGGAAACCCATGGGATATGAGTATTACTTGCAAACCAAATATCTGATAAAGGTCTAATATGCAAAATTTATAAAGAACTCATAACCAAAAAAAATGGCCAAGAAGCCCATGAAAATATGTTCAACATCATAAGTTACTAAGGAAACAAAATCAAAACCACACTAAGGTAGCTATAATTTAAAAAGACAGATGATAAAATACGTTGACAAAACTTCTACACTTGTATAGATTAATGGAGAAATTGGAACCCTGATAAAGTGCCAGCAAGAATGAAACATGGTGCAACCACTTTGAAAAACAGATTTACAGTTACTCAAAAAAGTTAACATAGAATTACCTACAACTCAGCAAATTCATTCCCAGGTACATACTTAAGAGAACTGAAAACAAATTTTTCAAAGAAAACTACATAAATACTCATAGCAACTAATTTTTAGTAGCCAAAAAAAAAATGAATGTTTATAAACAGATAAACAAAATGTGCTATATCTATATAAGGTAATATTATTCAGCCATAAAAAAGAATGAAGTAAAATACATGTTATAAAGTGGTTGAACTTTGAAAACATTATGCAAAATGAAAACATCCATATGGCAATTGTATGATTTCACTTATATGAAACATCCAGAACTGGAAATTTATAGGATAGGAGTGATATCAGTGGTTGCTCTGAGATTGGGGAGATGGGAACGGGGAGTTAATTGTTAAGGGGTGTGAGGTTTCTTTGGGGAGTAATGATGAAAATATTCTGGAATTAGATAATGGTGATGGCTATACAAACTACTAAGACTACTGAATTATACACTTAATGAATGTTTTAGTATGTGAATTATATCTCAATTTTTTAAGTTCAAATTAATTCTTGAAACAAATTCTAAAGAATCCCCTGGTCCCTAAGGTGATACAGTAGAGCAAAGTTGAATAGAACTGGGAGAAGTATCAGGCAAAATAATAACAATGTTGAAGTTTTTGTTTTGTTTCCTTTATTTTTCCAAAATGTTTACTGAGCACCTTCTATGTGATAGACATCATCCTAGGCATTAACAAACAAGGATCCCTACTCTCTCAAAGCTACATTCTGAAAGATGGTAGTGCCATGAGAATAGAAATAGCAGAGCCTACGAAGGCTATTAATTAAGTTGACCCTGACATTTATTTTTCCTGGCAGGACAGAAGAACAGCAAGGTGTTATTATGGTTCTGGCAAAGTGAGTAAAGGGGGAGAACAGTAAGAGAAGATGTCAGAGAGGTGACAAAGGAGGGTTTTACCTGACATTGTTGGGATGTCGGCTTTTGCTCTGAATGAAACAGGAGACTAATGGAGGGTTTTAAGAGACCAAGTAACATTTTAAAGTATTATTCTAGCTCTTGTGACTGGCAGTGAGGGTAGAAGCAGAGGGATTTATTAGGAGACTTAGAAAAATCTAAGGATTCTGGGGACTCAGGCTAGGGTGGTATTTGATTCCTTACTAACTGGGGGACTATCGGTGAGGTGAAGAGTAGGAAGGGTCTGACTAATATAATTTGGACAATTTGGGTGAGACTTTCCCATATGGTAAACTTCCTTTTACTGCATGGTCATGTGGCGAAATACATGTTCAAAATCTTAACAGGTTTAACAAATTACAGCAGAATATACTGAGCAAGGTTTATCCAATCTGAGAGGTCCAAAATGTGAAATGTATTGATGTTAATCAATATAAGAAGCAACTACATACCATAGACTGTTCTCCCTGGTGACTCCTCCCTACATACCAAGGAGAGTAAACTGTGGTTCAAAGCTAAAGGCAGCACTATGATAGTGGAAGAAACAGGGACTGGGGGTCATGTTTGAATGCCAGCGCTGATAATAGCTGTGCAGACTTAAATTAGTCATATAGGTTCTCTGAGTCTAATTCTTGTTTGGAAAATGAGGGGAAAGCACACAGTGTTGCTGGAGAATCTGAGATAAACATGTGTCAAGTGCTTAGCACCAGCCTAATACATAGTGGGTTTGAAGCATGGTAGTTATTATCATTAAGCCATAATAAGCAGGAATAAAGAGGAAACAGAAGTAACATCCACAAACTAGCAGATGTCCTCTGGTACATGTTCCCATGGTCTTTCTGAGGGTTGACTTTGGGATACCCTATCTACTGACCTTGAGGCCAGAACATGAAGGACGTTGTAGGATATTCCTCAACTCACTTCTGTATTGCGTTCATCTTGCATTTCTCCACCAAAACAACTCATTTCTAAGATCACTAAGATTACTTTCCTCTGGGTTGCAAAAGTCAGTGGACATTTTCTAGTGCTGTTATTACTTGATTTCTTGGCATTACTTGACTTAATTGGTTACATTTTTTCAATTCTCTTTTCTCTTGGCTTCCATGTTATAAGAGAATTCTTACTTGCTCTTCCTTGACTCTTCATTCTTAGTCTTTTAAATTATCCTTACCTACCCAAACATTAAGCATTACTTTCTTAATAAATGCACCAGAATAGAGCTTTCACAATAAAGATAAAGAGAAGTGATGAGTGACATTGCATTCACTAAGCCCTGAGAGTTCCTTCCAGGAACAGATATACAACTTGTGGAGTCATTTAGGGTGCCATGCTTGCTTTAACACTCTGCCGTCAGTATCTTGAAAGTTTAAATAATTTTATCTTTGAACTTGTGTTTTGTAAGTTCAGCCAGACAATAGAACATGTACGTGAGCAGAGGCAACATCCTGGGAGGCAATATGTGCACCCTGTAGTGGTCAGACAGCAGCCTGCCACATGTAGGCTCAGGCTCCACACACCACAAGCACAAACACAAAGCAGTTGGCCCTGTAGGCATGCCAGTGCCTGGGACAGAGCTGAGGGGAAGCAAGACAGCAGCGGAGCCTGGCTGGGACTTAGGCACAGAATCATGGTAGCTATGGCAGCAATAGAAGTAACAGCAGCAGCAGGGATGCCAGCCCAGAACTATTGGTGCTTAGCCAGTAAATTTCACTAATAAATTATGGAATCTCCAATTTTAAAGTCTGCCCAAACTTATAAGACAAATATTCAAAGGATTAAAAATAGAAATTAAATGTAAAGATTGTCAAGTTTCAGATATTTTTGGAGTAGTTGAAGGGCATCAGGAGAAGGGGGAGAAGGGTAGTGAAGGTAAGGAAAGAGTCAAAATTCAAGATAATATGTATTATATATTATATACCAATAATATGTTGATATATATACCACTTCCCCCGAGCAAATATAAATATCATAAATATCATAAATATCATGCGTTGCAATCATGTATACAAATAAAAAAGAAAACAAAGGATTGCCATGTCTGATGAAAAAAGATACTAATAGCATGTGAAGCTTTGGATAAGCCAAATCCTAATGAATTAGATAACTTTAAAATTAATGTTTCCTCATAACTGAAGATTCAATAATAAAATGTGTAACTGATATTTAAAAATGTATAAAACCATGAAATTTCTTGTACAACACCCACAAGTTATGGATGATGTCAGAGAAAATATTGAAATACCATTACATAAATTTACTTTTAAAATTAAATTCAGGGGGCCGGTGAGATAGCTCAGCGGCATAAGCACCTGCCTGGCAGGCGCGAGGTCCTGAGTTCGACTGCTGGTACCCACATAAAAAAAAAATTAAATTCAGACTTACACAAAATTGATTTATATGGAGAGTTAAATATTTTTCTAGAAAAAAAAAAAGAATGATTGACTCTTGGTGCACTAAAATTTATATTTTGATATAGTTTATCAGAAATTTGTGGAAACATTGTTACAGCCTACAAAACACTCTTAGCAGCACCAGTAACAGCTGCACCAACAGAAAGATCTTTAAATTATGTTATGAAAAATTATTTTCAATATTACTTTTGCAAAAAGTGACTGATACTGCTTTCAGTAATATAGATTGAAAAAAAAGTTATTTATTCAGGACATTGGTACAGGGAATGATTTTCTGCATAGGACCCCAAAGGCACAGGAAACAGAAGCAAAAATCAACAAATGGAATTACATCAAACTAAAAAGTTTCTGCACAATAGAGGAAACAATCAAGAGTGAAATGACAACCCACAGAGGAGAAAATATTTGCCATCTATTCGTCTAACAGAGACTTAATATCCAGAATTTTTAAAACTATTAAAAACCAAGTAATCCAATTTTAAAACATTGAAAGGACCTGAATAGACATTTCTCAAAAGAAGAAATACAGGCAACAAATATATGAAAAAATGCTCAACGTGTTTAGCCATCAGGGAAATGCAAATCAAAACCACAATAAGATATTTTACCAATTAGATGGCTACTATAAAAACAATGCTAGCAATGATGCAGAAAAAAAGGAACTTATATGTTGTTGGTGGGGATGTAAATTAGTACAGCCATTATAGAAGATCGTAAGGAGGTTACTTAAAAAAATAAAATATATCTACTATATTATCCAGCTATCCCACATCTGGGCATACATTAGAAGGAAATGAAATGAAATTGGGATATAAAAGTGATGCCTGCATGCCCATGTTTTTTGAGGCACTATTCACAATTGCTAAGATATGGAATTGACTTCTGTAACCATCAGCAAACAAACAGACAAAGAAAATGTTGTGTATAGATACACAATGGAGTATTATTCAGCCATAAAAAGAATGAAATGAGTTCATTTGCAGCAAAAAAATGCTTGTTACATTAAGTAAGATAAGCCAGACACCGAAAGACAAGTACCACATGTTCTCTCCAGTATAGAGAAGCTAAAACACGTCAATTGAAATACAGAATAGAATAAGATTAATACAGATTGAGAAGGGTTTGGGGGAAGTGAGAAAATGTTATTGGATTTGATCAGTGTACACCTAATGCATGTACGGAAATATCACACTGAACCCCATTAATATGCACAATTAATATGTGTTAATAAACAAGTTTTTCAATATCTAAAAGCAAAAATTTTTATGATCTAATATGTGAATTTGCAAAAAACAGTAAACCAGAAAAAAAAATCTGGTGTTCAATTAAGCTATCATGTTACTAATATATATATATAGTTCTACATAAAAATGACACCAAAATATTGGGGGTTTCTTGAGACTTATTTCTAAGTTTGGAGAATTTTTCTGACAGTAACCTAGCCTCAAGTCCCACAAACATTAGCTAGTATAATCATTTATCGTGACTATACCTATTACATTTTATTAGCAAATACTTTTAAATAAAAAGTTTTCTATTTTAGTATATTTGATGTTACTTCACTGCTTTTCCTGAACAAAAGACTCCAAATTTACATTTTTCATAGGACACTATAAATTTTGTATCTAGCTCTGGTTCCTTTTATAAGGGGAGGAGAGGGAGGTGAAGCAAGAGGACGAGTCTTTCACATTCCTTTCTCCCTCACTTCTTTCTCCCATAAGTAGTTCTCTTTCATTTGCCTCATATTTGGGAACTGTAGTGCTAAAAATGTCTTATTTGCTGACCACCTTCTAATTATACACCTCACACCTCACGGAAATAATGTGCAGCGGGAACTGCATGTAAGTGGCAAAGCTCAATAACTTTCGTCACTAGAAACTTTCCAGTGCTTCTTTCCAGCAGGGCTCAGGCAGGCATGCGGTTTTAAAAGCCTACGATACTGTCCATTAAGTAAATATAAACCAAAGACTCGAGAAGATTTTTCTCAAAAGTTATGCACTAACATTTCTTTATTTAAAAAGCTAAAGTTTTCATAATGTAAAAGGGTAACATCGAAAATGACATTTTCAATTAAGGATGTACTGAAAAACCCATTCAATTGTAAACATACTCTGTAAACTGTTTTCTTTAATGTGTTCTACTGAGAGCCCTCAGAAACTAGAGAATCCTCATATATTTGAATTTCTAGTACATCCCTTTTGAGATATATATCCTTCCCCACAGTACCACCCCAAATAAAAGGAGCCCCCAATTTATCTGTCAAAGGTTAAGGAAGCTTGGCTAATTCTTTCCACATGGCAGTGAAGTTACTGCTGCTCTGAGCTCGGCGGATTCTCCAGCGGACTGAGATTTTTGAAACTGTGTACAGAATACAGAGTAACTCTCCTCCCAACACCCATTGCATGTAATCATTGAGAAATACAGGTAAAGATTTGAGTAGCAGAAAACAACAAAAGACAATTAGCACTTTATGAACTACTCAGAACTGATGAATAAACTCTTCTAAATCCTGAAGTTGTTAGCTATAAAAGAGCAATGGAACAAAAAACTCAAGGGAATGAATAATCACCTTGCTTGAGTACAGAACAACCGTTGGCCTGCACGTCATACACAGACTTCAGTGCAATGACTGCATTTTCCTTCCATGCCTTGAGCATGTGCCCCGTCCGCCCCTTGGAAGCCGACGTGGTTCCTGCTAGGAGGAAAGCTTTAGCCCAGCACAGTGCTCCCTCTCATGGGAAGGGTGCTAACACTCCCTCCTAACTGCCTAAGTCAGACCATCAGGAGACCCAACAGAGTCTGAGAAATTCACTCCAGGGCGACTCTGTCCCCTCTGCCCAAGACTTTTCATTGGCATTCTGGTTCCTGAAACTTAGGAAAAGAAAAATACTTTTTTCTATAAAGTCACAGTTTCATCTTTATGGTACTATATTAAACTACTCTATATATTGGAATCTATTTTTCTAACATTTTCATTATGAAATTTTCAAGCACATATCAATGTTGAGATAAATTTACATAGTTACATACTGTTCATATATGCAATCCTCTTATCAGTCCATCTTATGCTGATTGTTCTCAATTTCTGATGTTTCAAAATAAATTGTAGATATCAGCACCTTCCTCTTCACAAACTTTAGCAAAGACGTCATTATACTAGAGTCCAAATATTAATATTGGATTTTTTCAAGATAAACTTTATACAACGATATAGGCAGATCTAAATTATACATCCACTGATTTTTTTGACAGATATACACACTTTCATAACCTAAACTCCTATCAAGATATAACTCTAAATGTAAATCTATTTCTTTCATTTCTAGGCCTTAACCAATGATCTATTTGTCTGTTCATGCCCTACTAACAATGTGTTTTAAATATCCCAGCTTTATAATAGGTTTTAAAATCTGGGGCCGGGGATAAAGCTCAGTGGCACAAGCACCCAGCGGGCAAGCACAAGGTCCTGACTTTGATTCCTGGTACCAAAAAACAAAAAAATTAAAAAATTAAAAAATAAATAAAGTCTGCATGCCTTGTTAATTACTTTCAGAATTTTTTTTGGCTTTTCTACTTTCAATTCTCCCCTTGAATTTTGAAATCACTTTACTTCATTCCAAAAAAGAAAAAGATTCTGATTGTTTTTCATTGACTTGCAGTAGGGATGGGTGAAATATTATAAATTCAGTGCACCCTACAAGAACAGATGATTCCTTTCCATTCAGTCAAGACTTCATTCAAGTTTCTCAGTTGTGTGCAAGAACTATCTTCATAAAGATTATTCATAAGTTTATTTCTTCTCAAAAATATTTTTTGTTTATTGTAGGCATGTTTTTCTACTATACTTTTAATGTGAATTTTGTGTGCAGACAACTTATGGAATTTGCTTATGGTCAGTAGGAAATTTTCAGTTGATTCTCTTGGGTTTTGATATACACAATCGTTATCTACGAACCACCTCCTTCCCAATTTCTCTTATTTTTTCCATTATAATTGCATCAGCCACTACTCTTACAAGAATACTTTCATTAGGGGAACATTAGTGCCTTCACCTATCTTTTTTATAGTCAGTGGTCTCTGAAAACAACAGAAGGCCTTTCTCTTCTGGAGATGATTTTCACAATTTACCTTTTCCCAAAAATTATTCCACTTCAAGTTAGTATGAAGCTGAACAATGGTCAATTACAGTGGTACCTTGGTTCACCTCGGTTCACCAACACTTTTGTTTGTAAACAATTTAGTTCACAACAGAACTGTTCAACAAAATTTTATTTCTGTTTCTGAACTCTGTATTGTGTGATGAACACAACTGTGGTCCTTATTTCCAGAATAGTGGATCAACTTAAGTCCATTTGTTCTATATCTGTGGTCATTTCTTCCTTCATTATTATTTCATGTAATTGTGCTTCTCCCCTTTTAAATAGCTTTCTAAAAAATCAACTCTTGAATTTATTTTTTAGTGTGATGGTTTTTCTGTTTGCACTTCATCAATTTTTACTTTTATTTTTCCTGTATATCCATTTTTCTTGTATATCCATGGAGACATTTCAAGTTATGTATCTTTCCTCTGATGACAGTGTTACCATGAACCAAGAATTCATGTAATGTTTTAATTGGAGGTATTTTCTAGGTATTCCAATATTTTAATTTTTATTAACTCTCTGATCAGGAAACTATTTGAATTTCTAAATCTGTATGTGGCATTTTGCTTATAAATGAATCACGCAGTGACAGCAAAGGTTTTAACCTATTTATGTCTGGTGTTCCATTTTTGAATGCCACAAACAACAGAACATAATAAAATTATTTTTCTTCAAATTCTTGTTCCTTGAATTTTTCTACATATACATATGACTTTTATGCAAAAAATTGCAAACTTTGGCATAAATGAGTTAATGTGAGTTAGTGTGTACATATGAATCTTTTCAGGGAGTTTTGTTTCCCATATACTGGAGTGTCTTCAATGATGTATCCTTATTTAATGTACACACACACATATATATATATTAAAATGTATTTTAATTAATATGTACATTAACTACTATGTGCTAGCATTATATTTGTGACTAATACACAGACTGGTTTATTCCTCAATTATCCTCCTTGGTAATAGAAAACCAAGCCTCAGAAAAATTATGAAAAGAGTAGCTCTCAGAATCGAAATAATACAATCAAAATACTTGCCCAGGTATAGCTGATTCCAAAGCTTACACACTGCCTCTCCAAACTGCATCACTAGAAACATGAGGTAAAACAAAGTGCAAACTATATATAATCATCCCTTGATATCCAGGAAGGGTTAGTTCCAGGACTCCCATGGACCCCAAAATCTGCAAATACTCAAGTCACTTATATAAAATGGTATTAGTGTGTGCATATAACCCTCATACATCTTCCTGTGTACTTTAAAATATCTCTATGTTACTTATACTACTCAATATAATGTAAATGCTGCATAAATAATTGTCATGCTATATAGTTTGGGGAATAATGACAAAGAAAATGTCTGTACATGCTCAGTACAAATACAGTTTTTTAAAAATATTTTCAGTTCACTCTCAGTTGAATCCTGCAGATACAGAGGGCTGACTGGACCATGTACAGGAAATATATACAAAATGCACTTTCATAGATGTATTTGAGATGTGTAAAGAGGAATATAGGAATGCTGTTTCACCTTCGTAAAAAACAAAGAAAGACTTCAAATGTAGCGGTGTATCAGGAGAACGATCATCCTGCTTTGGGGTCCTTTCCAACTTGAAGGTATTCCACTGGAGGTTCCTTTCAACATTTCACTCTCACCATCAGGAAATTCCTCTTCATACACAACCTAATTACTTCATGCTGAGTTTTAGCTCCCTCTTTGGAATTCACTTAGAGATGGAGAACAGCTGGTCCCTTTTTTCTGTATAAAAACTCCTTATAAACGTAAAGCCTACCATGGTAATCTTGTCTCTGGGATACATAATCTTAATTTTAAAATGCTATCCCTTTTTACTAAATATTTTCTTAAAATGTGGTTGCTTTTATGCCTAGAGAAAAGGGCGATACATGTGTTGTTTATATCCTCCTTAAACTGTGTTGACCACTGAGGGCTACATAAATCAAAACAGCGAGGGTTGCGGGATGATTGTATTACAGTGTTTGTCAGTCTGTTCATTTCTTCTAAGGCTTTGAACCTCAGTAATAAGATTCTGGGCATTTTGTTGTCTTCAAATCAAAACTATGCATATTAAGAAACATGTGAGAAAAGCATGCCAATATCAAAGGAATTTTAGGAGTTTTTAGTATTTTGTATGAAGTGTTTATTCTTCTTAAAACATCTGAGAAACTTATTTGACAGTATAGAAAGAAAATAAAATGAACACCTAGGGTCTATGGTAACAGGTTATATATTTTTATAAAGTGAAGAAAAGAAAATCATTCCACCAAAATCTCTTCCTCCTTTGGAACTATAGAATGATTTCTGAGGCATAGTCTTCTCTAGAAATCATATAATGATAGAACAAAAAGATGAAGAGGTTTATTGGGACTAAATTTACTTCACAAAAAAGTATTATAATTATGAAATGAGTTATATAAAGGATAAAATAATTACTGTCTATAGTATATTGCTTCAAAGGAAGAATTAATTCTATAGAGATAACAATTATCAAGAGCTTTACTGGATGCCAGGCATTGTGTTAGGTACAGAACATGTATTTTAACTCATTTAATTTTCACAACATCCTATCAAATAAGGATTCTCATCCCAACTTGACAGATAAGAAAACTGAGGCAAAAGGGGCTAAATTATATGACAAAAATATCACTGAGCCAGGCATGGTGGTACCTGCCTATAATCCCAGCACTCTGGGAGGCTGAGACAGGAGGATTGCAAGTTTAAGCCCAGTCTGGGCAACTTCGTGACTTAATGAGGCTCTGTCTCAAAATTAAGTAAAAAAAAAAAAATTAAGTCTAGAGACATAGTTCAGTGTGAAGGCCCTTCGTTCAATCCTCGGCACTGCAAAAAAAAAAAAAAGTCACACTGAAGGTACATGACAGTTTAGAATCCAAAAACAGGCAGTCTGACCTGAAGGTTTTTGATACTTAATTATTCTGTTTTACTAATGTCAGAAGATAGTTTAGTCAAGTATTGAGCTATCGAATCCACCAGTTCATCAAAATTAACTATTCCTATGGGTTCAAGGACATAAACTATGTACTACAGTTACTGGCATGATTTAGAGAGACCATACCAGTGGGTGGATTTGAAAAGAGGATCTTCTATCAGATATTCGCTGCTGGTTGAGATCAGAATGTTCTCTGAACCATCTCTGTTTTAATACACTTGGATTTAATACACTCCGAACATCATTTGTATTTTGAATTTACAGTCACTCTGATGTCTCCTTCCTTTCATACAGCTCTTGTATTACGTGTCAGCATCTACCTTCACTTCTGATTTACAAACTCCTAAAAGAGCAAGGACTCTGCCTCCTTAATCTCTACAAAGCCAAGCACCCAACCCTTGTAACATTTTTCACTACCAAGCAGATTCCAGTAGGGGGTAGACTCAGGCCAGTGCTCACCTGCGGCACAGGGTGACAGTGAAGGGCTGTCAGCTTCTGGGTATCTGATAAGAAAAATCACATGGCAGGTGCAGAAACCTAAGGATGCTAACACTAAAACCAGATGAACGCTCTACTTACCATTTTGCGTTAGTCAAAAGGCTAAGATGGAAAAGTGGCAGCAAATAGAGCGGGAGAGAAACTAGGCATAGGAAAAGTGAGTTGAGACTCAAGAGAGTCAAAGTAAAATCAGACTTTTGTACACAAAAAATAAACATATATCTCATGTAAGTCTCATAATGAAACCTTTTAATGGTCACCAATTATCCTCTTGTCTATATACAAGTATTTATTCAATTATTTTAAGACTTTCCAATTTCATAAAAATAAGCAGAAAATGGAAAATTGCAATGTACCTTATTACAGGAACAAAAAGCACAGATCTTTTAAAATTGTGACACAGATGAAAGTCACTCTATATGCCTTAAGTGGTAACTCTTTTGCTTCAAACCACAGTTCATTGAATTTAAGCTACTCACGCATGGGTTCAATTTTTGAAGGAAAAATACAAAGTTTAAAAACATGTAAAAACTGCTATGATGACATCTTCAAAATGTGCTACTAAAAGCAATGGTAATTTTAAAATTTAATCTTTTTAGTTCTTTTGCATAACAAAGCTCCTTAAATATGTAAATGTTTTCAACTTTTAGACATTTGAAGTTCAAAGATTCCTCAGAAACTTATTATATAAAAAAAGTAGGGGACTCTCTGTGTAAAATTTTTAAGAACGAGAAATATTACTGTATTTCAGTAAGCCAGTAATCCTCAACTAGAGGACATTTTGCCCCCAAGGGTATGTTTGGAATATTTAGAGATGCTTTTTATGGTGATGACTGGGACAAAGTGTGCTATGATACCCGGCCAGTAGTCAGATTTGGTGCTAAACACCCTTCAATGCCCAGCATGGCCCCACAAGAGCATCTAGTCCAACATGGTAAGAGTGCTGAGGTTGAGAAATCCCGGACTTAGGGAAAGATAAGAGCTATAAAAAACAAACAACCCTACTCTCTCTGTGACTTAACACACCAAGGATTTATTGCGTGCCATAAACCCATGTAGACTGGCAGAGGGGGCTCTGATCCTTACCCATATTCAGAGATCTATGTTTTATTCACCCGGCAGCTTGACTAAACCCTGGGGCTTTGGAATCATTCAGTTCCTTCTGAGAGACAGAGAAAGGAATAGGGCCTTCGCAGAAACACAGGCCAGAGTTCTTGTGCTCTTGATGTCTCCCCGAAGGTGTGTATATCATTTCCATCCATGTTTAGTTGGCCAGATGTCAGTCACGTGTCTGTGTCTAATGCCAAGAAAGGTCAGGAAATTTAGTCTAGCTCTGTGTCAGAAAGTGGAAACATTTGTTTATATCTACACAGTATCTACCTCCATGTCACAGTTATCTCTGTGTCTAACAAAATACTTTGGGCAAGGGGGCTTAATAGCAAATTAATAAATTAATAATAAATTAAAAACATGAATACAAAGGAACTTGTATTAATGTAAAGCAATATTTTATACTGGGGATTAAACTCAGAGCCTTTGTATTTAATCACATGCTTAGCACTTTCTTTTTTTCTTTCTTTCATTCTTTTTTTCAGACAGATTGCTGCTAAATCACTAAATTTCCCAGGCTGGGCTCAAACTCGCAATCCTCCTGCCTCAGCTTCCCGGAATATTTACAGTTACGGATTATTTCCTTTAAAAAGAAAAACATGGGGCCAGTGAGATGGCTCAGCAGCATAAGCACCTGCCTGGTAAGTGTGAGGGCCTGAGTTCTACTCCCAGTACCCACATACGAAAAAAAAAGGGCCAGTGATATTGCTCAGCGGCGCGGGCGCCTGCTGTCGTGCAAGGTCCTGAGGTCGACCCCTGGTACCCACAAAAAAAAAAAAAGAAAGAAAAACAGAATGTAGAAGAATCTGAAATTAATGTTTAATATGAGGTCATCTAAAAGTTTTATTTGTGAATGTCTCACTATAATGAAATTTGATAGTTATATAAGATTTTTAAGGGGACTTCTCCCTGTGCCAGGAACCGCGGCATGACAGAAATTCAAATCTGCGGACACGCAGTGACAGCCAGTGCCCCTGGGGGCCTCCGCAGAGGAACATGAGACAGCGGCGGTGCAGGGGAGCAGTGAAGGACTGCGCTGGCTGGTGGTGAGTGCCTCGGAGGCCTGGCCGTCCCCTGAGAGAGAGTGATTGGCCGGGCGCCATTGTTGGGGGATCAGCGAAACAGCACAGTGCCAAAACACAGCGCTCGGGACTCCGCGCAGCGCCAGAACACAGCGCTCAGAACTTGGCACGGTGCGGTGGCTCTCAGGCCTGCAGAAAGTGCGCCCAGGGTGGCAGGTGAATGAGACTGGTCTCCACCGAAGAGAACAGGCTACTGCTCACTGCCCCACCAAAGGGCTGCTCCTGGCTTGCAGCAACAGACCTGCACAGAACAGTACTCTGTCACCACACAGTGCCTGCGTACAGCAGAGTCAAAACCTGGAACTGATTCTCCTTTTTTTTTTTCTTCTTTTCCTCTCATTCGTTTTTTGTTCTGGTGAAGGTTTTTTGTTTTTTGGGTTTTTTTGGTGGGGTTTTTTTGTTTGTTTGTTTGATTGCTTGTTTTGTTGTTTTTGTCTTCATTTTTGTTTTTATTTGTTTGTTCTTTCCTTCATTATTCTCTCTGGCTTTTATATGAATGTAAACAGAGCCTCTAACCTCCTTGTGATTGTGGTTCTGATCTGTTCTTCCTTTATCCCTTCCTTCTCTTTTTCCCACCAGTCCTCTACACCAGTTTCCCAATGTTAGCGGGATCCCTCTTGGTCCTCCAGCCTTATATCTAATTCCTTCCTCTTCTCCCAATTCTCTATTTCCTCCTTAACTCATTTTAAATTTGAACTCTTGAGAGCAAAATTGACATATTAAGAACTTATATACTGCATATAATTTTTCTGGTGTGTTTTAGATTTTGTTTTATAACCACAACTCTACTTTATATGGTTAAAAGTGGTAAATAACTGGTTAGCTCAGACTGTCATTTTCTAGGCTGTGTTTGATGCTTTAGGTACCATTATAGCCAAAAGTGACATAATTGTTCTAAACAGATTTTCTTCCTGGTATTCCATGACTGAGATTGACTAAGGGTCACAGAAAATACAGTGGCAGAGTACCAAAGAACCAAGGACTGGGCCAAACAGGCAGCAACTTCTCATACCCAACAAATTGAAGAGGTAGGATCTTGCAGCAGGCTCAAAACCCAAAAATAAACTATGCCTGGAAGATACCACAGAGAAGTAGTCATCTCCTAAGGATTTTAAACACTAGCAATAAAGCAACCTACCATAGGTAATTTACATACATCACCCCAGGAATTAAACTAAAGAAAGAAAAGAAAATGAGACTACACTTAAACGAGATGCAACCCCACACATCCAATTCACCAAAGGCAAACCTAGGGGGCAATGAGGTGGGACAATCCAAAAGCCACTCACCTGGCATCTCTGAAGTGGTAACAACAAAGAAACTGAATGAGGCTCTGGAAAAAATTAAATCAGAAATAATTTCACAGATAACTGCACAGATAATGTCCACAATGAAGACCATGCTTAAGGATGCTAGAGCAGACACAGACAAAAAAATAGATGAGCTTAAGAAAATGATGGAAACCATGAATGCTCAGCATAGGAAAGAAATGGAATCCATAAGGCAGATTCGAGCAGATATCCAGGAGAACAAAAATTCCACTGAAAGTATTTGTAGCAGATTAAGCCAATGTGAAGACAGAATCTCAGATATAGAAGACAGGCTTTTGTGATTAGTTATCCTGAAAAGAAAGAATTCTTAAAAATAGCAAGAGACCATGAAAAATCAATCCAGCAGCTGCTAGATGACACAAAGAGAAATAACTTAAGAATAATTGAAATCAATGAAAAAGCAGGAGATAGCATAAATGACATCAGAACCCTGTTCACAGACATTATCACAGAGAATTTCCCTGGTAGAGAAAAAGAATTTGATCTTCTTATAAATGAGGCCTATAGAACTTCAACTAGCGATGATCAAAAAAAATCTTCAGCGAGACATATCATAGCCAAGATCCCAGAAATTCAACAGAAGTGCAGAATCTTAAAAGTTGTTAGGGAGGGCCGGTGAGATGGCTCAGCAGTGTAAGCGCCTGCCTTGCAAGCACGAGGGCCCGAGTTCGACTCCCAGAGCCGACATATGAAAAAGGGGCCGGTGATATCGCTCAGCAGCATGGGTGCCTGTTGGCGCGCGAGGTCCTGAGGTCGACCCCCCGGTACCCACCAAAAAAAAAAAAAAAAGTTCATAGGGAAAAGAGACAAATCACCTATAAAGGAAAGCCCATCAGATTCACAACTGACTTTTCAGCACAAACCCTCAACTCAAGAAGAGCTTGGAATGATGTATTTCAAGCTCTAAAGGAAAATAACTTTCAACCCAGATTGATATACCCCGTGAAACTATCTTTCAAAATTGATGGAGAAATAAAATACTTCCAGGACAAAGAACATCTGAGAAAATTTATGACCACCAAACCAGCACTCCAAAATGTTCTGAAGGACATTCTAGAAGGAGATAACAAGGACTACAACTCCAGGAACCCCAACAGAAGGAATCCACCAGGCAGGGCAGATAATTGGGGGGGAAATAAGAGGGGGAACCAACAACAAGAAAATAACATGACAAGTATAAGACAATACATATCAGTTTTAACCATCAATGTTAATGGTCTCAATTCACCAATCAAAAGGCACAGACTGGCAAAATGGATCAAGGGGCAAGATCCAACAACATGCTGTATACAAGAAACACATTTAATTCAGAAAGAAATTCATAGACTGAAAGTCAAAGGATGGAAAACAATACTCCATGTGACAGGAACCCAGAAAAAGCAGGGGTGGCTATTCTTTTTGCAGACAAAGTGAATTTCAAACCAAGAATGCTGCAGAGAGATAAAGACTATCATTACATCCTTGTAAAGGGAACAATCCAAGAGGAAGAGATAACAATCATAAATATATATGCAACAAATACCCGTGCACCCAACTATATAAAACAAGTATTAAAGGACATGAAAAATCTAATAAGCACTAATACAATTATATTGGGAGATCTCAATATTCCACTGTCACAAAAAGACAGATCAACTAAACAAAAATCAATAATGAAATATTAGAACTGAACCAAACTTTTGAACAAATGGACTTAGTAGATGTCTACAGAGTGTTCCACCCCACAACATCAGAAAACACTCTTCTCAGCTGCACACGGGACGTTCTCCAAAACAGACCACACACTAGCTCATAAAACCTGCTTAACTAAATGCAAAGGAATTGAAATTATCCCATGCATATTATCAGACCATAGTGCAATGAAATTGGAAATCAATGGCAAAAGAAATCACAAAAACTTCCTAAACATATGGAAATTAAACAGCACCCTCCTGAACAACCAATGGGAAACAGATGAAATTAAAGAAGAAATTAGGCACTTTCTACAACTGAATGATAATGACAGTACAACATACTGGAACTTATGGGATACAATGAAAGCAGTCCTAAGAGGGAAATTTATAGCACTAAATACCTATATCAGGGAAATAGAGCAAGCACATATAAACAATTTAATGGTGAACCTCAAACTTCTAGAAAAAGAAGGGCAGGCTAAGCCAAACGCTCATAAAAGGGAAGAAATTATAAAAATCACAGCAGAAATTAACATATTGGAGACTAAAAAAAGATACAAAGAATCAATAAATCAAAGAGTTGGTTCTTTGAAAGAATAAATAAGATTGACAAACCCTTATCCAACCTTATTAAAAAAAGAAAAGACTCAAATCCATGCAATTGAAAATGAAAAGGGCGATATCACGACGGACCCTGCAGAAATCCAGAAGATCATCTATACCTATTTTGAAAATTTATATCCTACTAAGATGGAAAATGCAGAAGAAATGGACGGATTCCTAGATACGTATGAATTACCAAAGCTGAATCAAGAAGATTTAAAAATCCTAAATAAACCAATATCAACCAATGAAATCAAAGATGTAATTAAATACCTCCCAACAAGGAAAAGCCCAGGCCCTGATGGATTCACTGCCGAATTCTACAAGAAAGTTAGAGAAGACTTAACACCACTACTTCTGAAACTTTTTAATGAAATTGAAAGCGAAGCAATACTCCCAAATTCATTCCTGGAAGCAAGCATTTCCCTGATACCAAAAGCAGAGAAGGACCCAACTAAGAAAGAGAACTACAGGCCAATCTTCCGAATGAACACAGATGCAAAAATCCTCAATAAGATACTGGCAAACAGAATCCAGCAAATCATCAAGAAGATTATACACCATGACCAAGTTGGATTCATCCCAGGGATGCAGGGATGGTTCAACATACGTAAATCAATAAATGTAATACACCATATTAACAGAACAAAAGAAAAAAATCATATGATCATCTCAATAGATGCAGAAAAAGCTTTTGACAAAGTCCAGCACCTTTTCATGATAAAAACCCTACAGAAAATTGGAATAGAGGGTCTTTATCTCAATCTGATAAAAGCTATCTATGACAAACCAACAGCTAAGATCATACTAAATGGACAAAAACTGAAAGCTCTCTCTCTAAAATCAGGAACAAGACAAGGATGTCCACTGTCCCCACTCTTATTCAAAATAGTCCTGGAAACTTTAGCCAGAGCAATTAGAAAAGAGAAAGAAATAAAAGGAGAAATGATTGGAAAGGAAGAAGTTAAATTATCATTATTTGCAGATGACATGATACTCTACACAGAAGACCCCAAAAACTCCACTAAAAAACTGCTAGATTTAATAAGCAAATTCAGTAGTGTAGCTGGATACAAAGTCAATACTCAAAAGTCAATAGCCTTCCTGTACACAAATAACAAACTTACTGAAAGAGAAATTAGGGAAACAATACCTTTCACAATAACATCCAAAAAAATGAAATACCTAGGAATCAACCTCATGAAGGATGTAAAAGACCTCTATACTGAAAACTACAGTACTATGAAAAAGAGATTGAAGAGGATATCAGAAAATGGAAAGATATCCCTTGCTCCTGGATAGGAAGAACCAATATAGTGAAAATGGCCATACTTCCAAAATTGTTATACAGATTTAATGCAATTCCAATCAAAATTCCAACAGCATATCTCACAGAATTAGAGAAAACAATCCTAAAATTCATTTGGAATCAGAAGAGACCTAGAATAGCAAAGGCAATTCTGGGCAACAAAGGCAAGGCAGGGGGCATCACAATCCCTGACTTGTAATTATACTATAAAGCTACTGTGATAAAAACAGTGTGGTACTGGCAAAAAAACAGACTGAAGATCAATGCAACAGATTAGAAGATGCTGAAACAACCCCAGACATACTAAGTCACCTTATATTTGACAAAGGTGCCAAACACATTCACTGGAAGAAAGATAGCCTCTTTAATAAATGGTGCTGGAAAAACTGGTTCTGCACATGCTGAAGATTGAAACTGGACCCATATCTTTCACCATGCACTAAACTAAATTCAAAATGGATCAGAGATCTAAATATTAAAGTAGAAACATTAAATCTGCTGGAAGGTAGGATAGGTAAAACCCTTGAAGACATTGCTATAGGCAAAGACTTTATGAATAAAATCTCAACCGCACGGGAACTATCCCAAAGAATCAACAACTGGGATCTCATCTTATTAAAAAGTTTTTGCACATCAAGAGAAACCACCAACAGAGTAAAGAGACAACCCACAACGTGGGAAAAAATGTTTGCCAGCTGTTCCTCAGACAAAGGATTACCATTGAGAACATACAAAGAACTCAAAAAAGTCAGACCTCCCAAATTTAAAGATCCAATCCAAAAATGGGCATCTGAGATGAATACACATTTCTTAGATGAAGAAATACAAATGGCAAATAAATATGCAAAAAATGTGCAACATCACTAGTCATTCGAGAGATGCAAATTAAAACAGCACTGAGATTCCATCTCACCCCAGAAAAAATGGCTATTATCAAGAAATCAACTAATAACAAATGCTGGAAGGGCTGTGGGGAAAAAGGAACCCTTCTCCACTGTTGGTGGGAGTGTCAACTGGTACAGCCACTGTGGAAATCAGTGTGGAGATTCCTCAAAAAGCTAGGGTTGGAGGTCCCATTCCTATTCCCCTTCTGGGTATCTTCCCAGAAGAATTAAAAACATCGTACCATAGCAATATATGTGTACCCATGTTTATAGCAGCACAATTTGTAGCCAGATCTTGGAAACAACCCAAATACCCATCAACCAAGGAATGGATAAAAAAAGATGTGGTATTTTTATACAATGGAGTACTACTCAGCCATAAAGAAGGATAAACTGGAGACTTTTATAGGTAAGAGGATGAACTCGAGAAAATATTCATAAGTGAAATTTACCAGATGCACATGTGTAAACGTCATATTGTCTCCCTAGTGTGAGAAACTGAAAGAGTAAATAAGACCCAAAATGTACAATAGATATGATGAATCAGAAAGAAATTGGTCAAAAGGAAAGAGAGTCTGGGATGGTGGAATAGGGAAAAGAAAGAAGGGAAAAGAAAAAAATTGTATTTATATATAAGATGGTTAAGATAGATACACTACTAATTTTTCTTAGTTCATTGAAGAGAAAGGTTTATGCCAGTAATGTTTGGACAATTGAATGCTGCTATCTTGTACCCTGAGTAACTAACAATGTATTAACCATTGTTACCCTCCTATTATGTTGTTTTGAAATTTTGTTCTTTTTTGATTTTTCTTGTTTTTTCTTCTCTTTAAGATAAAATTTAAAAAAAAGATTTTTAAGCACTGCTTCTAAAACATAAGTGAAGGCGGGTGATATTGCTCAGCGGCACAAGCGCCTGCTGGCAAGTGCGAGGTCCTGGGTTCAACTCCCGGTATCCACATTAAAAAAAGAACCATAAGTGATATATTACTTGTTTATTTCATATTTTATATTTTTAATTCTTCCATATATTAGTTAACATGATCACTTAATTCAGTATTTAAGATATCTTCTTTGTGAGTTTTTTAATTACTAACATTTTTAAATAGTGAATATGTAACTTTTATGTGAACAACAAAATCATTACTTTAAAATTAATGTGAAATGTGAAATTAAATAGCAGCTTTCTAGATGGTCGTTGGGGACATGCTTGTAATCCCAGCATGCAGGTAACTGAGGCAGCAGGATTGCCACAAGTTCGAGGTCAGCCTGTACTGCATAGTGAATTCAGTACCAGCCTGACCTATATAGCAAGACCCTGTCTCATAAAATAGATAAATAAATAAATAGCAGCCTTCTAAAACATTCTTACAAGGAAGAGATAGAAAACAGCAACCATGATCAACAGTATAATGTTAGCATTTAATCTTTTGATATATTTTAAAAGATATTTTTGTGGCAGTTACTACCAAATTCTTTGTTCTTTTAGAAAAATTGGGGATAAAAGGATAAATTAAAGATAAGTCTTGGGCTGGTGAGATGGCTCAGCAGCTTAAGCACCTGCCTGACAAGCGCGAGGGCCCGAGTTCAACTCCCAGAACCCACATACGAAAAAGGGGCCGGTGATATCGCTCAGCGGCATGGGTGCCTGCTGGCGCGCGAGGTCCTGAGGTCGACCCCCCGGTACCCACAAAAAAAAAAAAAAAAGATAAGTCTTGCCCCATATCCCAAATATCAGCGATCCAAAATTTTCCAGGCCTAAATGAATGTTTATTTCTAGATGGGAGAGAAATAAAACTTTCATGCTATCAGAGGGTAAAGTAAATTACTGGGCAACCATCTTTCCAACCACCTACATTGACAATGTTCTGAAACAATGGATTTAATTTAACAATAAATCACATATTGTTCAAAATAACCAGTTTCTAGAATGTCAATTGTATATTTTTCCTTTCCAACACTCCTCTCACTAATTGATTACTTATGATACGCTAGAGTCCATTAACAGTATGGAGTAAGATAGATGTGATCATGATGAAATTGCTGCATTCCATTGCAGAGGTAATAAAAATTCAGGGTACCTCATAAATATTTCTGATCTATTTGCTTTGAGGGATGGAAGTATTTATGGTTTGAAAATCTCTGGCTATAAAAAAGAATATTCCAGTTTATTCTACAGTTTCGAGTAGCTTTTTGTTAGTTTTATGTGTAAGTTATTACTATCAAACTTGCCTTCAGAACATACGTAAAAAATTCTATCCAGCCCATCTAGTTTATTTTGGGCAGAGCTATGTTTAAATGAGCCAACTTCATGTCACCAAAAATACTACTTTATTCTCCTCAGAGGTCCATATATAATCTTCCTCCTTGTCTTTTTAAGATACTATGACAGAATGACAGAAATAGTCATGATCAAGAGTTTCCTTCATTTACACAATTTCAATGAAAAGACACAAATAATTTTCTAAACAAAATTTGTAGTTAAATCAAGAAACTGAACAGTTCTTTCCTAACTATACAATCACATTGTAGTTCATAAAGACAGCATGTGGAATTCACAAAGATATTTTCCTACTTTTGCATCCCTTTAGTAGGAAGTTTGTAAAATATTCTTTGAAAATTGGATGGTCATTCTAAAACATAGTTTTACCATGCATGTCTGCTTTGCTTCCAAATTAAGCTAAAAGCTCATTGGCACAAAGGACTCCATTTTTACAAGAAGTTGTTCAGCTTTGGAGCCAGACGTGTTGGGTTTCAGTAATGACTTTGCCCTTTATTAGCTGTGTGGCTTAGGCAAGTCTCCTGTTCTGTAAAATAGATAGATAAATAAATAAATAAATAAATAAATAAATGCAATAAAAAATACCTATTCTATGAAGACTTAAATAAGTATTGGAAACAATGCTCTGAAAACAACATGTAGTACATAGTAAGCCCCCAAAGAAATGTTGGCTCCTATTTTTGTTATTCTCCTTCTATATGTTTCCACAAATAACATTCAGCAGAATACTGGCGCTCCAGAAGGCACTCAGTATAAATGTATTGAATAAATTGGCCATGATACATTTTGTATGGTTATAGAAATGCAGCCTAGTTACAAGCAGGATAAAAAGTTCTGAATCAGAAATGAGAATCCAATTTATTAGAAATACAACCTTTGCTAAGCAAATAAGTCTTGGTTTTTCTCTTCTGTAAATGGTTCCAGGAACATTCTTAGAAGATCGCTGCAAGAATTAGGAAAGTATGGTGAACACTGGCAAAAATGTCTGGCACTTAATTAATGATAGGCATTATTAATCTCTGGAGGGTGATGTTTATTTAAAACTGGTGATGCTGGTCTACAGAAATGGTTTACTTATTTCACCACATTTGTAGGTATCTTGCAGTGCAAGACACTGTGTTGATGACTGGAAGGAAAAGACATGATTTCTGTTGCTCACACTGTATTGTGAAGTAGGATTTTTTTTTTTTTTGTGGGTACCGGGGGGTCGACCTCAGGACCTCGCGCGCCAGCAGGCGCCCGTGCCGCTGAGCGATATCACCGGCCCCTTTTTCGTATGTGGGATCCAGGAGTCGAACTCAGGACCTCACGCTTGCCAGGCAGGCGCTTAAGCCGCTGAGCCATCTCACCGGCCCCATGAAGTAGGATTTTTAAAAGATGATAAAATAGATAGTTTTATACAAAAACATAAATTTTCAACAGTGACCAAGAATAAGTAGAAAAGCAAACATAAAGGGCAATAACCATTTTATTGAAGACCATGACCAGGCCTCTTTGGTCAAAACCTTGAGCAGGTGCAATAGCGTAGTGACTAGTGTACAACCGTTCACACATACAATCTTTAAAAATATCAGGTGCAAAATGGTGCTCAAATTATTAAAATCCAGAATCCATAAGATGAATCTAGGGGCCGGTGAGATATCTCAGCGGCATAAGTGCCTGCTGGCGCACGAGGTGCTGAGTTCGACCCCCGGTACCCACAAAAAAAAAAAAAAAAAGATGAGTCTAGGTAACAAGATTTAAATAAAATTGAGATGTATGTCCTTTTTCAGTGAAGACTCCTATGTGTATGTTGATGTGTACTCACCTGCAACGACCCCAGCACAGGACAGTGAACTTAGGCAGTTGGTTGTCAAGAATGGCTTCTCCAACCTACCATATTTCTTCCTCCAAATGGACCACTGAGGCCACCAAATGACAGCAACACTTTATGAGGAATTGGGTGGTGCTAGAAAGCCAGTTCACTCACACCACTAATCCCTGAATCAATAAATCCTTAAATGAATCTACAAAGCCGTGAATCTGTATCCTCTGAATTGCTTGTTTGCTGGTTAGGAAGTCAAACACAGGAAAGGCTATTTTGCTTAAGAAAGAATGGCACCAGGCCTGTAATACTATCCATGACTAGGCTTTGACAGAAGAAAGCATTTATTATGTAAACTACATACGAACTATGAACACCTTGGGCTTAGAAGAAACCAAATTCAAAGATCTCAATTATTGCATTCTGTGCAAAATATTTTAGGAGTATCAGTCTAAACAATTTTTAAATGTATCTGTCTTGATTTCAGTTTTGCCAAGACTTGCTTTTTAATTTAAAAAAAGTTATTTCAAAGTTATGAATTCCCCTGTTTACTAGAGAATTATTATGTCATATATATACATATGTATTGAATATATATCAATCAAAATTTCTGGGTTATCATTTTAGTATGAAATCCATTCTGCTTGCTAATTTCTAAATCGTATAAGAGCTCTTAATACCAAAAATCTAATGTTTTCTTTCAAAAGACAGATATCAACAATCTTAGTTGTATATCTCTTTTGGCATGGTTCTAAATGGATCAAAAAAGCTCCTCAATGTTTATAAAAATAGATGAAACAAACAGGGTATCTGTTTAGGGTATTTCTTTGCAAGTGCCATTGCTTTTTATGGTTGTAATTTGAATCACACAATGCAGAAATAATCAAATGAAAAACATCCAGTTACATATGTATTTAGCTACATTAATTATTTTTTATGGAAACAATATTGAATATTTTAACTTTCATTCTAATGAAAATAAAAAAAACAGCAAGCTAAATCATATATAGAAACAATTAAAAGTGGCTGTAATTATCATAGTGAGCAGTATCTTATAATTTTTTAAAGACAGCCCAATATATTAAAAGAAGGATTAAAGCTTTAAGAATATTTGCAATATGTAAAAGGAGTCATTTTTTTGCCCCAGGACCATAAAATCATATCTGTTTTAATACGTTAAATAAATACAATAATACAATAAATAATAAATACAATAAATAATTTAATATAGTAAATAATAAACAAATGCTACTGGACACTGGAGTGAAAAATATAAACATGGAATTTAATGAGTTGAAATTCTAGGGAGCCAATATTCACTCTTCCAGAAGGGTTCATTCTGCCAGAGACCCAATGTAAACACCAGAGAATCTCACACAGTAAAATGGGAAAGGGGTCCTGCCTTTGGTCTATTCCAGAGAAATGGACTTTAAGGTTGAGACCAGCATAAAAAGAGGTTTATTGGGAAGGGTTCTAAGAAATTACACCTGCAAGGCAGAAAAGGAAGTGGACCTGGTCAAAGGAAGAGGTTAACTATCATGTGGCTGTGACCAAAGTTTTAGCCAAGCTTCAGTGAATCCTATGGGAGCCACTGAAGTGATATAGCCCTTCAGAGTTGTTCAAAGGGATCTAGCCTTTCTGCCTCCACTCTGACCTGTCATTGGATACAGGCTGCCTTGGGGAGGGGCTGGAACCTGGCCCAAGACTACCCCTTTTGGCTAAGAGCAATGCCTGGGTAGGGACTCAGCTGTAAACTGTTAACATGGAACACTCAGAGCAGCTGATGGAATGAAAGGGTCATGAGTGGTGTTCAGAGCATCCATTACCAGTCCCAAGAGTGGTGACTGTTACTAATCAGTAATATTGAACTGCAAGCATTCCTAATATTAGTAAAAATGAAATAAGAAATTCATTTCATGCTTGTCTACTCAGGTAAATCCAAAGAAGAAATATCATCATGCCAAAAAATAAAAGCTAGAGTGCAAGCTTGGGAAAAGCAGAAATAAATATAATGCGATTCTAAGATAATGGAAATCTGCAGAAGTCTTCTCTTAAGTATGCAGTCAGATTTTTCTCCCATCCCATCCTTCACACACACACACAGACACACACACACACATAAAGAAAGAGGAAAGGAGGAAGAAAGTGAAGGAGAAAAATAATGCAATTCTGAGATAACTGACTTCTACAGAAGTTTCACATCACACATTTAGATTCTCTTCTCCCCATAAATACACATACTTTATATGTTATGATTTTTAAGTCAATAAAATTTAGTTCAGAATAGTTCCTGGTCAAAGAGATGTGACACCACTCTGGAGAACAGATATCCAATGAAGAATTCTCTATTTCTTGCTCAGGCCAAAACTAAAAGCTTTCACCTGTAGATAAATGATATGAATGCACGGGGACTTAGGTTTGACAATAGCATTTTATTTCCTTTTTACTATAGTGCACTAGCTGCTAAGAAGTTCCTGCTTTCAAACACCTAATTCAAATAAAATATAAGTTGTTCATTCATCTTATTTCCCACTATCTTCACATTATCTCAACTGGAATATTCTGCCACCATCTCATACCTAAAATGGCTCATGCCAACTTCCTCACCAAACTCACTCTGAATTTTTTTCAAATTATCAAGCTATAACACAGACAAAAATCAACACATGCATCTAACCCAAAAGCCCATACAAGGCAGGAAATTATAAACATCAGAGCAGAAATTAACGTATTGGAGACTAAAAAAACAATACAAAGAATCAATGAAGCAAAGAGTTGGTTCTTTGAAAGAATAAATAAGATGGACAAACCCTTATCCAACCTTATTGAAAAAAAGAAAAGAAAAGACTCAAATCCATGCAATTGAAAATGAAAAGGGCGATATCACGACGGACCCTGCAGAAATCCAGAAGATCATCTATACCTATTTTGAAAATTTATATCCTACTAAGATGGAAAATGCAGAAGAAATGGACGGATTCCTAGATACGTATGAATTACCAAAGCTGAATCAAGAAGATTTAAAAATCCTAAATAAACCAATATCAACCAATAAAATCAAAGATGTAATTAAATACCTCCCAACAAGGAAAAGCCCAGGCCCTGATGGATTCACTGCCGAATTCTACAAGAAAGTTAGAGAAGACCTAAAACCAATACTTCTGAAACTTTTTAATGAAATTGAAAGGGGAGCAATACTCCCAAATTCATTCCTGGAAGCAAGCATTTCCCTGATACCAAAAGCAGAGAAGGACCCAACTAAGAAAGAGAACTACAGGCCAATCTTCCGAATGAACACAGATGCAAAAATCCTCAATAAGATACTGGCAAACAGAATCCAGCAAATCATCAAGAAGATTATACACCATGACCAAGTTGGATTCATCCCAGGGATGCAGGGATGGTTCAACATACGTAAATCAATAAATGTAATACACCATATTAACAGAACAAAAGACAAAAATCACATGATCATCTCAATAGATGCAGAAAAAGCTTTTGACAAAGTCCAGCACCTATTCATCATAAAAACCCTACAGAAAATTGGAATAGATGGTCTTCATCTAAATCTGATAAAAGCTATCTATGACAAACCAACAGCCAATATTGTACTAAATGGCCAAAAACTGAAAGCCTTCCCTCTAAAATCAGGAACAAGACAAGGATGTTCACTGTCCCCACTCTTATTCAACATAGTTCTGGAAACTTTAGCCAGAGCAATTAGAAAAGAGAAAGAAATAAAAGGAATAATAATTAGACAGGAAGAAGTTAAATTATCATTATTTGCAGATGACATGATACTCTACACAGAAGACCCCAAAAACTCCACTAAAAAACTGCTAGATTTAATAAGCAAATTCAGTAGTGTAGCTGGATACAAAGTCAATACTCAAAAATCAATAGCCTTTCTGTACACAAACAACAAACTCACTGAAAGAGAAATTAGGGAAACTATACCTTCCACAATAACATCCAAAAAAAGGAAATACCTAGGAATCAACGTCACAAAAGATGTAAAAGACCTCTACACTGAAAACTACAGTACTCTGAAAAAGGAGATTGAAAAGGATATCAGAAAATGGAAAGATATCCCTTGCTCCTGGGTAGGAAGAACCAATATAGTGAAAATGGCCATACTTCCAAAATTGTTATACAGATTTAATGCAATTCCAATCAAAATTCCAACAGCATATCTCACAGAATTAGAGAAAACAATCCTAAAATTCATTTGGAATCAGAAGAGACCTAGAATAGCAAAGGCAATTCTGGGCAACAAAGGCAAGGCAGGGGGCATCACAATCCCTGACTTGTAATTATACTATAAAGCTACTGTGATAAAAACAGTGTGGTACTGGCAAAAAAACAGACCCAAAGATTAATGCAACAGATTAGAAGATGCTGAAACAACTACAGACATACTAAATCACCTTATATTTGACAAAGGTGCCAAACACATTCACTGGAAGAAAGATAGCCTCTTTAATAAATGATGCTGGAAAAACTGGCTCTGCACATGCCGAAGATTAAAGCTAGACCCATATCTTTCACCATGCACTAAACTAAATTCAAAATGGATCAGAGATCTAAATATTAAAACAGAAACATTAAATCTGCTGGAAGGTAGGATAGGTAAAACCCTTGAAGACACTGGTATAGGCAAAGACTTTATGACTAAAACCTCCACGGCCCAGGAATTATCACAAAGAATCAACAACTGGGATCTCATCTTATTAAAAAGTTTTTGCACATCAAGAGAAACCACCAACAGAGTGAAGAGACAACCCGCAATGTGGGAAAAAATGTTTTCCAGCTGTTCCTCAGACAAAGGATTACCATTGAGAACATACAAAGAAATCAAAAAAGTCAGACCTCCCAAATTTAAAGATCCAATCCAAAAATGGGCATCTGAGATGAATACACATTTCTCAGATGAAGAAATACAAATGGCAAATAGATATACAAAAAAATATGCAACATCACTAGTCATTCGAGAGATGCAAATTAAAACAACACTGAGATACCATCTCACCCCAGAAAGAATGGCTATTATCAAGAAATCAACTAATAACAAATGCTGGAGGGGCTGTGAGAAAAAGGAACCCCTCTCCACTGTTGGTAGGAGTGCTGACTCGTGCAACCACTGTGGAAATCAGTGTGGAGATTCCTCAAAAAACTAGGGTTGGGGGGGTCCCATTTGACCCAGCTATTCCCCTTCTGGTATCTTCCCAGAAGAATTAAAAACATAGTACCACAGCGATATATGTGCACCCATGTTTATAGCAGCACCATTTGTAATAGCCAGATCTTGGAAACAACCCAAATGCCCATCAACTGAGGAATGGATAAGAAAGATGTGGTGTTTTTGTACAATGGAGTATTATTCAGCCATAAAAAAGGATAAACTGGAGACTTGTATAGGTAAATGGATGCAACTCGAGAAAATACTCATAACTGAAATTAACCGGACGCACATGTGTAACCATCGTATTGTCTCTCTAGTATGAGAAACTGAAAGAGCAAATAAGATCCAAAATGTACAATAGACATGGTGAGTCAAAAAGAAACTGGTCAAAAGAAAAGAGAGACTGGGATGGGGGAATAGGGTAAAGAAAGAAGGGAAAGGAAAAAAATGTATTTATATATAAGATGGTAAGATACACTACTAATTTTACTTAGTTCATTGAAGAGTAAGGTTTATGCCAATAATGTTTGGACAATTGAATGCTAATATCTGGTATCCTGAATAACTAACTTAAAGATAACAATACATAATGCATTAACCATTGTTACCCTCATATTATGTTGTTTTGAAAATTTGTTCTTTTTTGATTTGTTTTGTTTTGTTTTTTCTTCTGTTTAAAATAAAAAAATTTAAAAAAAAAGGGGCCGGTGAGATGGCTCAGCGGCTTAAGTGCCTGCCCGGCACTTAATGATTTTTAAATCACAATTACAAAATGATAGAAATTTGATTAATTTTCCCCAATTTTATTTAGCTATACTTGGCAAAAATTTATAATTTAAAGTGAGCTAAATAATTTTTGCTGTATGTTTTTATATATATACATTAATAGCATATATGTAAGCTATTAGTATGTATTAGCTTTATTGTGGAATTCACAATCAAGCTATTAATATACCCAGTGACTCACATATCACCATTTTTTGTGTATGTAATGAGAAAGCTTAAGATCAATGCTTTTAATAAATTTCAAGTATGCAATATTATTAACTATAGTCACCATACTGTACCTTAGATCTCCAGACCTTCTTCATCCCACATAAGTGAACTTTGTACCCTTTGATCAATATTTCCCTGTTTCCTTACCTCCCTTGCCTCTGCTCCCTATCAGCCACCATTCTACTGTCAGATTTTATGAGTTTCAATTTTTCAGACTTCACATACAAATGAGATCATGAAGTGTTTGTCTTTGTATGCCTGGCTTATTTCACTTAGTGTGTTGTCCTCCAGATTCATCCATATTACCTCAAGTGGCAGGATTTCTTTCTTTCTTATTGTTGAATAATATTCCATTGCTTACGTATAATATTCTTTATTCATTCATTGCTAGATGTGTAGAATAATTCTATATCTTAGCTATTTTAAATAAAGCTGAAATGAATATGGAAGTGTGGATATCCTTATAAGTTACTAATTTCATTTCCTCTGAATATATACCAAAGTTAAAGGAGGAAAGTTTATTTTAGCTCACAGTTTGTAGAGGATTCAGTCCATAGTCAGCCTGGCTCCAAGGCAGGGTGATATGGTAGAGGGGCATCACAGAGGAGAAACAGTCCATGGCAAAGCAGGCAGAAAGCAGCAAGAAGAAGTGAACAGCAGCCAAGACTACATTCCATCTTTTCCTTTACATTTCATTCATGCTACAAGTCCATTGATTGGTGCCACCCATACCCAGGGTGGGGCTTCCATTATCCACACCCAGAACTATGCTAAACCAGTTTAGTTATCACACACCCTTAATTCCAATATCACATACCCTAATTCAGTGTCACGCACTCATGATCTAGCCAAGTCCCAAAAGTCCAACCTATGAACACATGAGGCTTTGCAGGGACATTCATCTGTTCATGGGCACCTATGTAGGTTCCATATCCTAGCTATTTTGAATTGTGCCACAATAAACATCAGTATGCAGATATTGCTATACTATAGTATGTTAACATTAATAAGGAATGTTATAGCTAAGTCATATGGTAGTTCTTTTAGTTTTTTAAGGAGTCTCCATACTCATTTCCATAGTGGCTATTATGATTTATATCTAGATAGCCCCCCAAAGCCTCTTGTGCTCATAGGTGGGGCTTTGGGGAGGTGATTGAATCACAGAGGTGTGATACTCATCTATAGATTAGTCTTCTGATGAGTTTATAGCTAAATGTAATATTGGGAAGTAAAGCCTGGTAAAAGGAAGTGGGTCACTGGGGGCATAACCTAGAAGGTTGTATCTCACTCCCTCCTCCCTTGATCACTTTCTGCTTTCTGCTGCCATGTCATGAGCTCTTTCTCCTTTGCTATGTCCCTCTGCCTGCTTTGTATTGGAGTCAGCCAACCATGAATTGAAACCTCTACAAACTGTGAGCCAAAATAAACCTTTCCTCCTTTAAGTTGTGTGTCAGGTATTGTGTCCCAGCAACAAGAAAGTAACTTATATAGATTTGGTACCAGAAATTGAATCATTGCTGTGACTCCTGACCATGTGGTTCAGAAGCTTTTGGAACTGCCTTACAGGAGGAATTTGGAATGGTTTGGAGATACCAGCTGGAGAAACAGCCCTACAATGCTATAAGCTGAGATTGATGGAAGATTCTATTCAGAGCTCAGAAGACCAGTATGTTGACAGTAATCCAGCCAGTGAAGACCAGGCTCAAGAGATTTCAGTTGGGAAGAAGGACTCCATTGGCAATTTGACTCCTGGCCACATGTGTTATGCTCTGGCAGAAAATTAGTCTGCATTTTGCTCATGTCCTGAGACTTTGTGTGAGACTGAAATTAAGGGTGATGGACTAATATGGTGGAGGAAATTTCAGGCAGCCTAATATGGAGGCTGTGACATGGGTATTAGTAGGAGCTTTCAGCCAGATCTATATTGAGAATCAAGAGCAAACAGCACAACTGAATGATTTTAAAATTTTTGAGTTCGGCCCAAAAGGAAACCCCAGTAAAGTTGGAGCTGGTAAAGATGGAGGAGAGCCTGGTTGCTAAAAAGATCAGCATTAAAAAGAAGCCAAGTACTTCAGATCTGGACAATATAAAAAATGCCTTGAGGGAATGTGAGGAACTAGCAAGGCCCCACTATTTACAGTCTCAAAATTGCAATGGTAAAAGACCGCTTTAAGAAGACACCATGCTCCAGAATGGTGGCAGGGAATGGGAATTGATTCCCTAGGATTTAGTTCACAATGCTCACCCATTCAGGTACTCAGAGGCCTCTGCAACCACCAGCAAGATGCAAAAAGATACAGCTACTGCTCCAGGTGGCAGCAGATCTTGGTGTCATCCATATGGTACTAATTTTAGGCACATGCAACATGCAAGAGCTGTGGGGTCAGAAAGGCATCCACTCAGATTTCAGAATAAGGCCTGGAAGGCCAGGCAGTGTACTCTTTAGAGGCAGTGTGTGAAGGAGTGAGGGTGAGGTCAAAAGTGCAGTGGAGACCCCAGTAAGTCGGAACAGCCAGAAATGTGGACTATCTGAGGAAAGCTGCAAGGAGTGAGCAAAGCCAGCCCAAGAGAGAGGCCATGAGGACTATAACCACCATCAGAAATGCTGGAGAGGCCGGGCTGCCCAAGCTCTTTGGAGTTCACATCTTGCCATATATTGCTCTGGGTGATGGACATGAAACTATGGGATTTAATGTTTACCCTGCTGGATTTGGGTCTTGCTTTACTCCCATTCCTTTCTAACCCTCTGTTTCTACCTTTTGGAATGGGAATGTTTATTCTGTGCCACTGTATGTTGGAAGAGTTTAACTTTCTTTTCATTTTTATAGGTCCTCTCAGCTACAAGTTTGCCTTAAATATCAAAGACTTTGGACTTGGACTTTTAAGCAGTGCTGAAACTGTTAAGACTTTGGCAACTTTTAGAGATGAGCTAAATGCCTTTTGCACAGAGATGGGCATGAGTCTTTTGGAGTTTAGGGTGGAATGTTATGTTTCATATTTAGATGTCCCCCGAAAACCTCAAATGCTCATAGGTGGGGCTTTGGGGAGGTTATTGAATCATGGGGATGTGATACTCATCAATGATACTCATCAGTCCACTGATGAGTTTACAGCTAAATGTAATATTAAGAGGTGAAGCCTGTCAGAGGAGGTGGTTCACTGAGGGTGCAGCATGAAAGGGTGTATCCCCTTCCTTTCACCCTCAGTGGCCCTCTGTTTACTGCTGCCATGTCATGAGCAATTTTCCTCTGTCATCCTTCTATGCCAGGCTCCCCTGCCTTGGAGCCAGCCAACTATGGACTGAAACTACCGCAAACTGTGAGTCAAAATAAACCTCTCCTCTTTTAATTTGTAAGTGTTGAGTATTGTGTCTTAGTGACAGGAACTAAGACAGATTTTGGTCCAGCAACAATAACAGTAACTAAGACAGTGGCTATACTAATTTATAGTCCCACCAGCAATGTAGAAGGGTTCCTGCTCCCTCTGCATCCTTGCCAGCATTTGTGGTTTTTGTATTCTTCCTGATAACCATTCTGACTGTGATGAGATGGAATCTCAATGCAGTTTTGAATTGTATCTCCCTAATGGCTAAAAATATTGAACATTTTTTCATATATTTACTGACTATTTGTACTTCTTTTGAGAAGTGACTGTTCGTTCATTGACCCATTTATAGATTAGGGTCTTTGATTTTTGGGTGTTAAGTTTTTGAGTCTATATATATTCTAGACATTAATCTCTTAACAAGTAGCTGGTGAAAGTTTCTCCCATTCTGTAGACTTTCTCTTCACTATGTTGTTTCCCTTGCTGTGCAGAAAATTTTTAATTTGATATAGTCTCATTTGTTGATTTTTTCTGTCATTTCCTGTGCTATTGGGATCCTATTCAAGGAGTCTTTACCTGTGCCTATAACTTCAAGAGTTTTACCTATTTTATTTTCTAGCAGTTTCAAAGTTTCGGGTCTTATACCAAGGTCTTCAATCCATTTTGAATTGATTTTTGTGCAGGGTAAAAGATAGGGATCTAGTTTCAATCTTTTACATGTAAGATATTTTTTCACCAGATTATTGAAGAGGCTGTTTTTTCTCCAATGGAAGTTTTTGGATCCTTTGTCAAGAATCAGATGGTTGTCATTGTATGCATTTGTTTTTGTGTCCTCTGTTCTATTCCATTGCTCTATGTCTCTATTTTTGTGCCAGTACCATGCTACTTTTGTTATTATGACTTTGTAGGACAATTTAAGTATTGTAATGCCTCCAGCCTTGCTCTTTTTATTTATTGTGTGTGTGTGTGTGTGTGTGTGCATAGGTACTGGGGGTCAAACTCAGGACCTCACATGCCAGCAGGTGCCCGTGCTGCTGAGCGATATCAACAGCCCTTTTTTCGTATGTGGGTACCGGGAGTCAAACTCAGGACCTCACACTTGCCAGGCAGGTGCTTATGCCACTGAGCCATCTCACTGTCCCAGCCTTGCTCTTTTTGATGAGGAATACTTTCACTATTTGGGTCTCTTGTGTTTCCATATGCAATTTAAAATTGTTGTTTTTCTTCTTCCTTCTATGAAGAATGTCATTGGACTTTTGATCAGGGATTTATATTGGAACTGTAGATCACCTTTAGTAATATGGCCATTTTAACAATATTAATTCTACCAATCAATGAACAGGAAAGCTCTTTCCATCTTCTAGTGTCTCCTTCCATCTCCTTCTTCAGTGTTCTGAAATCTTTGTTGTAGAGATCTTTCACCTACTTGGTTAGGTTGATTCCTGAATTTTTTTTTTCTTGGAGCTATTGTTAACATTGTTTTCCTGATTTCCTTCTCAGCTAGTTCATAATTGGGGTATAAATAAAATTTTTTTTAATTTTGATCTTGTGTCTTGTATTTTGTTCCATTCTGTCTATTGCCTTTTGATTGATTTCAACTTGTACAATTTTGGGATGGATGTGTAATGTGAAATATAAATCATGTATTTTCACTCAGAAACTGACTTTTTTCAAAACTAATGTACACAGATAGCTTCAGAATTATTCATATGTCTAAAATATATTGAAGAAGCTATTATATATGAAGTATAGTTTCAGAGCAACAAATAATCTTAAATTGCCTTGTTCAACCTACTCATTGCACAGATAAGAAAAGGGAGGCCAGAAATGGAAAGCCAACCAACAAAAGACGAAAACTACCTAGTAGCTGCTACCACAGAAGAACCCAATTCTCAGAGAAGTGTTCCTTGCGTCATAATAAGCTCTAGTAATATCTCAGAAAGTTTCAGTGTGCTATTGTTTTTCTACCGTGAATGTGATTAATTAATATTTAATACAGTCAGAGACTGTGGTTCTTAATGTCATAGTCAACAATAATGTTAAGTGATTTAGCTGCTAAAGTGTTTTGTGTTCAGTACAGTAAATTGTAACTAGATGATATATCTCAGAAAAACCTTTTTATATATTTTGCATAACCTACAAAGCTGGAAAATGTGGTTACCTGATTACAAAATTTAAATGCATGGACTCAGGCCCTTGGAAAAGAGCTGACTCTGTGAGACCCATGTGATGAAGGGCCTGGCTGCTCTAATAGCCTCCAGGAACATTCTGGTTGAAAAAGAGGTTTCCAGTTTAAAAGAATGCATGGCCTAAAGCCAGCAGCGATCATATAGCATGATAAAATTAAAACCAGAATATTGTTTCACAATCTGTAAAGCATTTGAAATGCCTGGCTGACCCTGCATTGTAATTTACATTGTAGCTTTCCTATTTTATTCAGAACAGGATTTTATGTTATGCTTTTTAAAGAAAATACAGGGGTGGAGTGAATGTCCATAACCATATATCTTCCTAACTCCTTAAAAATTTTCTTACTTTTGGGTTTTTGTGTATGTGCGCTTCTATTCTAGATCTTTCAAGAAGTGTGTCTATGTGTGTGTCTCCTCATATTTCACATAATTTTATCCTCCACTCCAGACATGATATACTGTCACTCAGCATACTTTATGTATTATCTACGGCAGATTAGTTCATTCCATGCTCATGAAGCACAAGTTAAAAGTTCATTTGCAGCAAAAGCCAATTCACTTTTCACTCTGATGTGTACAGTACTCCTAGACAGCATTGCAGAAACTAACTGTACCTCTAATAAAAAAGAACTTAAAAAAAAAAAGTCTCCTCCCACTTCTGGAAAGTATCTTGAATGACACATCTTTCAGCCAGAGGCCAGTAACACCTTCGTTATATACAAAGGGCAGAAGTGCTGACTTTTCTTAAAACAATTCAGATCTCACCCTAGACCTCAGGGTTGCACTAAGGAGAGAGATCAGTCCCTGCCATCTCAGAACTGCATTCTACATTCCACGACTTCCAGGAGCCTGTTGAAAATTTCTACTAGTCCTGATTCCTATATTCTCTGAGCTTCTACAGCGCTTACAATCTACAACTGAATATTAGATCACCATCTAACACTGGTATTTATTTGTTTCCCTTTCATTTTTCCTGTAACACTCTTAGTCTAATCTCCCTAATTAGAGTACCAATGCCTTGAAATCGAGACATTATCTTCATTCTCTATGGCACACAATGCCTGATATAAGAGGGGTCACAGCAATTCAATGTTGCCCTTTTTTATTGCTCTTAAGCAGCTAAAAACATTAGAGGTCAGGAAGACTGAATGATTTCCAATAAAACTTTAACTGAGGATTTTGAGTGACACATAAACTGGTAAGGAATATTGTTATGAAACCAGGCTCTTTTTATCCACCACAGATTATGCCAATTACTGAAACAACAAGTTTTGCAAGAGAGAAAGATTCTATTAGGAAGTAGCATCTGTAGTAAACTAAAAGCAAGTAACCAACAACAGGTGAATTCTAAAGGGTTCATTTAGGAACTAAGAGCAGGTGATGTAGTCAGGCTTTCCTTCAGTTTCAATATATTTATATATAAATATTTAATTCATAGTCTATATAATATCATGTGAAAAGGCAAATTATTATTGCTACATATGCATAGGAAAAAAACTAAATATTGAGTTAAACATACGAAATTGTGGTTTTTGTTGCTCAAAAATGTTAAACTTCCAGTTCCCATGGTTAAATCTAATATTAATAATGTTCTGTTCTAGATGTGTATATTATAGGTTGATTAAAATATTCTTTGCATTCTAGACCATTTCTCATTTTCCTTTGGTGAATATTTATTTTTAAATTAAAATTTTAAATTATTCAGATTTGTTGAATATGCTAATAAAGAATTCTTTCTTAAAATATATGAAAAAATGGCTCAGCCATAGGATGTCTGTCATCTAACCTCCCAAAGCCTGAGTCAGATTTGTGCCAATAGATTCAGCTCAGTTGTCCTTGAAAAGGCAGCTTTTTTAGTGTCTAACCCCCTCTAGTGAGCAGATTGCAAACACTCAGCTCATTCTCATACTGGAAAAGAGGATCCCCACAAATGATGCCAGCACTGTTTCTAATAGTTTTTCATTGCAGAAAATTGTAAGTATAGCTTTGTGAATAAGCTCATTTCTATTTATCCTGAGCCAAACAAATTCAGCTTTTATTTTATTAATAGGTCTACCATCTTTCTAACCTCTATGCAGCCAGTCTCTCTCATCTACTGAACATGCAAGAGGGATAATGCCCATGTGACTAACAGGAAGAGCCAACTACTATTCAGACAGAATAAGACAGAAGAATAAGACAGAATAAGACAGAAGGGCTGCAGTGACTATTCAGTGCTACACATGGATCTGGGAACCTGTCCACATGGCTTTAAATGCTGATATTTAGTCAGAAAAAAGTGGATAATGTTAGTCATTCCCAGAATTTCAATATAGTCAGTTTGTTCTTCGCATTTTAATTAAATGTTACTTTTCTGTTGAACTTATGCCATAGTTTAGATTTATTGTGTAAATTTCAATTTTATGGATCAACAAAACATCAAAGTGATATATATTCATTTACAATTCATACCTCACTTCCTAAATTTATTATCCATTGCTTTCTGAGTTTTGATTATATCTGGCGGAGATTTTATTGTCACATTTACAACACAACTCCCCCACCCCTTTCCCAGGAAGACCTTGAGAAGCAACTCCACATATCCCTTGTTTTCATTGACACTGGAGGGTTCTTTGGGAAATACAAGACTTGGGCTGAAAATTTTCTTGCCTTTCCTACTTTTGTTGGGTCAACAAGTATTTACTATAATTCTGTCAGATGTAATTCACTGTGCTTTGTATTATATCTGATACAAATAGGAATTTAAAAATTTTTAACTGGAAATTTCCCCTAGGAGAGCTGATAATCTAAAAATGGACCTCATGGTTTTGTAGAAGTAACTCTAAACTAAGGCAGAACCTGTCCAGTTTTCCCATCTGGGGTGCACATGGGCGCTACAGACCCATTAGGAAGAGGTTCTTTTGTCATTCAGAGATGAATTTAGGAAGGAGGTAGCACTTGATCTGGGTATTAAACAGTGACCCAACTCAAAATCGTTTTTCTGCCCATTTCCACTCCCACTCTCTTTTGCACAAAGTTTCGTCTTTCTTTCCACATGCTTCCTTTTGTTCTCATCACTGACGAAAGTGAGGTCATAGACAAGGCATAAAAAGGTCTGCCCTTCTTAAAATTTGAAATAGGATGGACTTTTCCTTCAACAGCCCTAATAATGTCCTGTTCTATAGATAAATGATCAAATGGATGAGATCTGAGTGAAGAGTCCTTTAAAGACACAACCTCACCTTCCATTCTTCCATCCTAACAACAGAAACCCAAAAGGATTGAAAACGTGTGGGGACCAAGCTAGTGCCATCTGTTGCCTTGGTGACACCCCCTCTCCCTCCCTGGCCCTGTGACCCCTCACCTACCAGGCTTTCAAACTCCAACCTCTAGAAAGGCTTGGACTTAATCATTCTGATTGTTATCCAGGTGTCATCTGACCTCAGATGCTCCGCTCAAGGATAGGGATATGTTCTAAGCAATACTTCCTTAGGCAGTTGTGTCACTGTGTGCACGTCACAGACTATACTTACGCTGTCTTTGATGGCACAGGTCCATCACTGCGTGTGTCTCTTAATGCAATCAACAGAGGTAGTAAACACAAGATGTGTGAGGCTGCTCTTTCATGACATATTTTATTTACAGATTTTTTTGTAAGTAGAACAGTCTAAGGTAAGACTAAAAAGTATAGTATAGTATAGTATAGTATAGTATAGTATAGTATAGTATAGTATATAGTAAATACCTAAAGCAGTAACATAGTGGCTTGTTATCATTAGTATTATGTACTATATATAATATTTTCACAGCACTACATTACCAGGGCCTTCGCACTGAGCTGTATTGCACCCCCTCCTTTATTGAGATAGGATGTTGCTAAGATGTGCTATACAGTATTTAAATACGACTGGCAGTGCAAAGGGTTATTTACCTCAACATCACCACAAACATGTGAGTGATGTAGTTATAATCTTAAGAGACCACCAAGTTGTCATTACGCACTGCATGGTTACTACTGTCTTACAGAAATGTTGGGGGATTGCATTGTCACCAGACAAGGTCCACAGAGGTCCCCAAGGTGGGGATGGAGACCCTTGACTTACCCCCACCCACAGGGCAGGTTGTGGGTTTATTGACTTCCATAACAGAAAAAGAATTTTCAGGACATATCAATAAGAGGCATAAAGGTATTTACTAGCCAAAATTTTAAAAGTGTGCACTCAAAAGAGATAAGAGTGTGGCCTCCAAGTGGAGAGAGGTGTATTAAAGTTTCAAGCAAGTATGTTTATGGGGATTTGGGATGGAAATCTGTGGAACTGGTGAATCTATGGAAGGAGGGGATTTAACTTACAGATGAAAGGTGATATCCCTTTCTGCAGGGGAAGGTTGATGGCCCATTCATAGGTAAGAGCCTATGATAGAGCTGTAGATGATAGAGCTGTACACCATCCACAGGGAATGCCCCATTGTACAGGTGGAAAGGGGTGGTCCATTCACAGATGGAAAATGACCACTCACAGGCAAAAGGGAATGGCCAGACTCACTTACAGGTAGAAGAGGACAGTCAGGCTCATTTATAGGTAGAAGGGAATGGCCTAAGCTTATTGTGTCTTTAAGGACATTCAGAACTTTTTACTAGATTTGTGACCTGAAGCTGCAGGCTTTTATTAAAAGTACAATTTAAAAGTTATTATTTTTCTTATCTCCTTCTTAATCTATATTTTTTCTGTCCTACCTTAACATGACATGTTCATAAATTCTGTGAGAAACTGTATGTCCTTGCTTTTAGGTGGACTGTATGCATTTACAAAATGTTGTTTAGGGCACAAAACAACATTTCTGCTGTGACTTTGGAAATGCTATAATTCATGCTATTATGCAAAGCTAGGATCAGTATGTGTGAAAGTATTTCATAAACTGTGAAAACCTATGCAAATGTGATATTGCTAATGACTTACTCCAAGGTGTTACCTCTCCCTCCCAGGATATTTGCATTTTATTTGGTGGTAATACTTTTTTTTCAATACTGGGGATGGAATCCAGGGGTACTCTACCACTTATTCTTTTATAATGAGATGGAGTCTCACTGAGTCATCCAGGCTGGCCTCCAACTTGCAAACCTCTTGCCTCAGCCTCCCTAGTAGCTGGAATTGCAAGTATGCACCACCACGCCTGGCTGAAGACAAAAATCTTAAGCTAAAGATGATGCTATAATGATGGCAATTCATACATCAGTCTAATGGGTTGAGGAACAAAATGTAGGAAAGGTGTACAGTCTCCTCAGCCTCCCACCCCGGATACATTAAAGTGGGGAAATAAATCAATTTTATGCTTACTAACTGTAAAAGAAACTCTGAGGAGTTAGTTGGAGAAATAAATGATTCTGAACAATTCTCCATAAAGATAGGGTGCTATACTTGACTTTAGCCAAAAATCTGAGAGAGGATTAGATAGGTACATCAATCACAAGTGCACCATTCTCATGGAAAATCTTATGAGGACAACTGTGTGTGTCTGGGGATGGGGCATAGGAGAAACCTCTGTACATTCTGCCTAAATTTGCTGTGAATATAAAACTACTACAAAAAATACAGTGGCTTGTAAGCATGTATTAGTCTTGAGCACCTTGGACCCCTCAGATCTCCACCATTACCTCCACTGGAACACTTACAGCTCCAATCGTGGGATGCTGAGCTTGCTTCCCTCCCAGCTTTGCTCTCCCATCCGGCCCCTGGGGAAGGAGATTCTCTTCCAGTTTGTGGATCAAAATCAGTCACCATCAAAGTGCCCATATTTTACACCCACAAAAGGAGGCCAGAAAATGAGGAGCGGAACACGACTCACATGGCTAGAGGGGGCAGACCCTGCTGGAACCCACTCCACCACTCCCCCCACCCTGCATACCACACTGTGTCATGGTAGCATCTGATATTTAGTCTGGCATCTTGGACAAATGCAAGTTTTAGTATTATTAGCCTTATAAATTGTTTGAAGGTGAGGAGCTTCAGCAAATTATGCCTGTTTGGATTTGTGGCAACCCTGATTCCAGCAGATGGCAATGAGAAACTTTCTAATTCCTGTACATGGGTGAGAAACCCAGATTATACTCTTAAATAATTACAACAGGCTTTGTTCTTATATTTTTTTCCTTTTTTATTATTTCAGTTTATTAGTACATGTTTGTAGTACATGATGTTTATATTCCTTGTGTAGAATTAGTACATGTACCTAACACAACCCAATTCCTTTTCTTCATCCCTTACTCCCTCCTTTCCTCCCCTCTCCCTCCATCTCTTGATCCCCAAAATGTTTAGGTACAAGAAGAAGAAAGCCCTGGACCTTCTCTTCTGAGTGCCATTTATTCTTCTCTCTTTGTCTGAAAAGAAAAACAAATCTGAAATCCAACTTTATTAATTCTTTTTACCCTAGCTCTGAGTAGGACAAACTGTAGGCTGCTGAAGGAAGAGGATATTGAGACCAGTAAGATATGATGCCCTGCCAGATTAAAATCCATGTGTCTAGGATATCATGCAGGCACATTCATCTAAAAGCTCAGGAACCAGATGTTAAAGATAGAAGGCTTTAACAAGACCTGCTGACTCTTAATCTGAACACAATGAAATAGTGAATGTGATTGGAACATATCAGGGGTTCCCAGATCAGGCTAATGTTTTTCAAGCCCCTCCTCCAGATGTTCCGATTTCTAGACCAAGATAAGCACTGAGATGTATGTATATTTAAGCTCCCAGGTTAATCTGATAAGCCTTGTTTCAGGTTTGGGATCTTCTGACAACTGTAGATGTCCCTTTCAAAACCAAGGACCCTCATTACTGAGCAAGACAGTCAAGGGCAAAAGAACCACCTCCTTCTAGGCCACTTGACTCCTCAACCAAAGCCAGAGCTGAGAGTTTTGAAAGTGTTTCATTCAGAAATACACATAGTAGGTCTTTTATTCTGCCTATGGACCTTGAAATATACATGCATACATTATGTATGCAAACATTAGTAACATGGATCAATCAAAGTATTTTAGTCACTTTCTTCATCGCTGACACACAATAACTGACATCCCCAACTTAAAAGAGTAAAGGTTTTTTTTGGCTCGCTGTTTGTATAGGTTTCAGCCCATAGTCAGCTAGTTCCAAGGCAAGGCAGCATGGGACAAGGGCATCGTGCAGGAGAGACTTCCCATGGCAAGGGGAAACAGAATGAAGATGGAGGTGGGGGTACACGCTTCCAGACCATGCCCCAGTGACCCACCTCCTCTGACCAGGCTCTACCTCCCAGCATCACATTTAGCTATAAACTCCACTGATGAGTATTGTGCCCCCGTGATCCAATCGCCTCCCCGAAACCTCACCTATGAGTGTATGAGTCTTTGGGAAGACATCCAGATATAAACCATAACACAAGTTTATCAATATTAAGATTAGAAATGCTATTAATGCTATTTCCAAAAGAAATCTATTTCAGCCTTTCAGAAAAGTTAAATGAATTTTGGGGGGTTTTGTTTGGGTTTTTGTTTTTTAGTTTTTTTGTTTTTTGTTGTTGTTGTTTTATTTGGTTTTTTTGTTGTTGTTTTTTTGAAACAAGGTCTCACTATGCAGTTCAGGCTGGCCTTGAACTCACTATTTAGCCCAGGTTGGCCTCAAATACAGGGCAATCCTCCTACCTCAGCCTCCCAAGTGCTGAGATTACAGGTGTGCACCACCACACTCAGCTGCTAAATGAATTTTTGAAGAAACATCTCAACATTTATAATTATCAAACAGAAATCAACGTGATGCTTATTATTGCTAATCTGCTTTAGTTGAAAGAAATTAGAACACTGAGCATTAGCTTATATATACACATATTCATTTCACTTTCAGGGAACCAGTTTAGCTAAGAACCAAACACATAGCACAACGATCTCTAGGTTACATGGAAATATTTATTAATGCTATCAAGGGCACCATGCTTTTAAGGAGGAAGGTAAACTACACCTGATTACTTCTTTTTTTTTTTTTTGTGGGTACCAGGGGTCGACCTCAGGACCTCGCGCGCCAGCAGGCACCTGTGCCACTGAGCGATATCACCGGCCCTTTTATCGTATGTGGGTTCCGGGAGTCGAACTCGGGCCCTCGCGCTTGCCGGGCAGGCGCTTACGCCGCTGAGCCATCTCACCAGCCCCACCTGATTACTTCTTGTCATTTCTTCATATCTTTTTTTCCCCTGGGATCTGTGCTCATCAATTCAAAATTATTAAATTCCTATGAATTATTTGTTTTCTTTTGATGAGAATGTATGCAATCATTTGGCAGAATGGAATATCTATTCCAAAACAAATATAACAATGTACTCTTAATGATTATTAGCAGATCTCTTTTTACATATGAATCCCTGAGGAATCTGTACCAGGAATATGCTGTGTTCATATATTTTTTAGAATAATTGTCTTCAGCTCCAACATTCTCCTTCCAATTCCTGCAGCCATCTCTGCCAATATCATTCTCTGGATACTTGTGGCACATTCCTGATTGTGACACTTATTTTTGTTGTGTTTTACTCTGCATGAAGCATTTTCTGGTAGAATCTTCTCATGGCTATGTCCTATCCCAGTGTTGGACAGAATGGGCCATTGACACCAGAGTAGACATTAATGCCCTGAGATCTAAAGTGTCATCCTGATGTTCCTTCTCAGGGGAAGGGGAAATGGAGCAAAGGATGGAATTGACAGGGTCTTTGACTCCAAATGAGTATTTACCTGACTCCTTCATTTACAATTGAGATTCCCATGGTCAATTCCAGTCAGTAGGCCCCACCCCTTAAAGGTTCCACCACCTAATAGCACTAAGCTGAGGACCTTTGTGGGACATTTCAGATCCAAATTATAGCAATCCTGAAGTCAAGAGCTTGATGCATTCAGGTTCTGGAGACAGCATGTTTCACAGTTGGAAATATTGTTCTAGCCTATATGCTAGGTGGCACAAAATGCTTCTGAACTTCAATGCAGTCCAGGGAAGAAAAGAGCTCTACAAACAGGTCCAGGTTGTGACAGCAAAGCAGTCTTGCCACTGGAGCCTTATGAGCCAGAAGACTCCATAGTATTATAGATATTGCTAGGGGCTGTGTGGTGTGGTAAGCTCAGAGGCTAAAACAGGCTCTGGAGTTCCGGAGCAGACTCTGCACTGTCACGTCAATGAAGAATTTGACTCCTTCTGCAAAACCACTCCTACTTTACTCTTGGAGTCCAAGAGAGAAGGAATGATTAACCATTGGCTGCCAAGCAACCACGCATCCAGAACAATTCAGCCTAAGCTTGATACATTAGCCTTACCAAATCATAAAGTAAAGTGGGCCCAGTGCAAATCAACCCAAAATAGAAATGGTATGTCTGGGATAAAAAATGAGCAAGATCAGAGGGCATAAGCAAAATGCATGAACAGGTAGCTCATCCCTTCTCTCATTCATGCCAATCCCTCAGCTCAAGGCAAAACCCTATCTCTTAGGTGCTGCTGACAACCCACAGTACTCTACAGATGGGCTGGCGCTCTATGTAGTACAAGCCAAAAAATCAATGGTTCTGTGTTATAGCTTCCCTCATAAATGGCCTTGAAGGAAAGGTTTCAGTCCTGTGGATGGTATGGGGACAAGAAAATAATCTTTTCCACAGAATTAAAACACTGGCAATACCTGGCCCACATTGAAATGATTTCTTTTTTAGTTGGCCAGTACCCAGACACTATCGCTGTCACAGGTGCTCATTATACAGCAGATGCTGTCGTTCCCATATTCACTGGCAGGCTGAAAGCAAGGCAGCCAAACTACCCTCAAGCTAATTGCAAATGATACTTTTTGGAGTCCCAGATCTCCTCAGTTTCTAAAATCATCATCTTTACCTGCTGAAGGTGTAAGTCTCTGAGTCACTTCACATCGTAATGAAACAGGTTTGGCTGGAAGGCCGCAGGAGGATAGGACGTGCGTGGTCCACTACAATTCACAGGAACCAGTGCAAAGCTTCTTGCCATGTTAGTTACACTAAGATGGAGAGCTCACTACCACTTTTTAAAACAAAAAACTCGAAAAGAAACCTAGAAAGTGGTAAACAAGTTTCCTTTCTGTGAAATTGATTCAGAAAAGGCATTTCATTTTACACACAGGAAGACACATGCATAGTCATTTTAATTATGCCATATTCATGAATCCAGCACAGTACTCACTTTTATCCCATCCTAGCAGCTTAGTTGGCTTTCTGGTTATAACTTCATTTTGCTATCGTATTTCTGGAATCACCACTTTTCAAACACAATCACAATGACATGTAGCACACTGGCTTGTGACTGTGCAGTAGCACTTCTTCTTGTGTCTGACATGTGCTAGTTTCTCTGGCCAATTTATCTTATCAGAACCTGATGGGGACTATGTACAGCCTTTCAATTACTTGACTAAGAGGCAATTCACAACACAAGACCACTTCTAGAGAAACTTCCAGGTGAACAGAATCATAGCATTCTCCCAGAATGGTCTTTATATTTTGAAAATTGATAATCTATTTCCTAACTAGTGGGACAGACTTCTACAAGTCTCAACTAAGGAGCAGAAAATAGTAGAAATGTCATTATGTCTATGCACTTGACCAAAAAGAAGTCATCAGCTAAATTAATTATCTTTTCTTAGAAATACAACCTCCAATTACTGCCTCCCACCTAGCTCTTTTCTTCGGTTGCCAACTCTGTTTCTGTCTTTGGTATCCCCCTGGTTGGTCATAGTTCCTTCTTCTGGCATATGGCGTTCATTAGGGTCTCATCAAAAGACCAATTATGCTAGGTACTTACATAAAGGGCATTTAATTCAAGGGCTTCGGTTATGCTATGGCTGAACTCTGAGAGACAGAAAAACATCACACCAAAATAACATAGAGATTACAACTCCAGGAAGCAGCTTTCGTAGTATAAAAGATCCAATCAAAAAATGAGCAAGTGAAATGAATAGATGCTTTACAGAAGTACAAATGGCCAATAAATATATAAAGAAATATTCAACATCACTGTCCATTAAAGAAATGCAAATTAAAACAACACTGAGATTCCATCTTACCTCAGAAAGATTGGTCATAATCAAAAAATCAAATAATAACAAATGCTGGCAAGGCTGTGGGGAAAGGGAACACTTCTACATTGTTTTTGGGAATTTAAACTAGTACAACCACTACTGAAATCAGTATGGAGATTCTTCAAAAAAACTAAAACTAGAAATTCCATTTGAACTAGTTATTCATTTTCTACGTACCTTGATGAAAGAGTTAAAGACATCATATTACAGTGATACATGCATACCCGTGTTTATAGCAGTACAATTCATAATAGCTAAATCTTGGAAGTAGCGTATATGTCCATCAACAGATGAATGGATAAAAATAATGTGGTAGTTACACACAATGGAGTACTACTCTGCCATAAAGGATAAACTAGGGCCATATATAGAAAAATGGATGTACCTCAAGACCATGTTAAGTGAAATAAATCAGGCCGACACGGTTAAATACCACATGGTTTATCTTATGTAAGAAACCCAAATTATAAATAAAGAGCAAAATAAAAGCTAGATAATAGGAAGTAGGAAGATAGTTCTTTCTCAATTCGGAAGGGAATCAAGAAATGGAAGAAGGGAGGCAGGGTAGGGAGAGATGAAAAAAAGGAATTAAGTTGTGCTATGTACATGTGCCAACTCCCACAGAAGGAACATAAACATTATGTACTGCAAACATGTGCTAATAAAAAACTAAATAAACTGGAAATAAGTGTACAGATGGAAATAAATAAATGTAAAAATAAGTAAATGTTTCTAAGTAAAAATAAATGCACTACTATAATGATAAAATTCTTAGAAATATTCTAAGTGGTTTGATTGTAAGAGTAAGGAAAGGACTCACTTTAAGGAACCTAATTCCCTGAATAAATGCTAACTTTCCTTTAAAAGAAAAAAGTGATGGCAACATAGATGAGGCTCTCAGAGAAGGGTGTCCCACGAGGCAGTTCTGCAGGAGCCATGGCTCTAGCCTTCAGCTGGTCCTTCCTGGTTAACATCTGGATCTATTAAGGAATTGCCACATGGCTGCTGTTGGTTGAATCATTCCAACAGGAGTTACTACTGCCAGAAAATCAGCTTATAAAAAGAAACCATTGTATAGAATGGTGAGTGGATTCCAACTTTCCCTCTCAAGGTTTAGTGATTGGCTCTGCTTAAATAAACTGGAAGTACAAAGATTGATAGGAGAAAAAACATAAAGATGTGTCCAGGAAGCATACAAAATATGAAATTCAAAGAAGGTCCAGATGGTTCAAGCTTAAATACTGTCTTCATAGGGAAGTGGCAAATAAGGAGCTATAGGAAATTTTAGAGGGGTAGTAAATTATTTTTAGGGAAATTGGTTTGGGGCAAAAGAACAAACAGCAGCCTGGGACAATGTTCCTCTGTAGTATAAGTGTGGTGTCTGATTTTCAGTCTCCAGTGGTCAATCCTCTCTTGTTAATGCAATGTCAGTGTGATGATTAAAGGCAAGTGTGTCCCTCTCTGGTGGATCTAGTCTTCAGAAAGATAAGGAAACTTCAGAGAAATCCTCTCCTTGAACTTTGGAAGAGAAGATAATCAAAGAAAATTGTAAGTCAGGGGGTAGGAAAAACTCAAAGGAACCTTCATTCTGAGACTATTTCTCCAGCCCAGAACGTCCAAGTGTCACGCTTTGGAGTATCATGTTCTCAGCCTCAACAACATGCACAGGGAAAAAGACAAACTATTTTTTCCTTCTATACTCTCAACACACAGCACTTCTGTTCACCAAAATGTGTGGACTTTTTCCAACCCGTCCAATTATCCAGTACCCACTGCATTCATCTACAATTCAACTCAATTCTAACACTACCTGCAATTAGCTCAGACTTGCAGGTTAAGAGCTCATCCCACAAACTGCCACCCACTTCCGGAGCAAATCACAAATACTACATTCCTGGGGTCCCTACAAGTTTGATCCAACTTGCCTGCAGGTCAGAAGTTCCCACAATCCCCTTTTTGGGTTTGATCTTTTGCTACAGTGGCTCAGAGGACTAATAAAAGCATTTTACTACTATTACCCATTTATTATGAAAGGATACAACTCAGCAACCAGATAGAAGAGATACAAAGGGGAAGGCATGGGGAAGGAAGTGTAGAGGATCCATGCCATCTCCCAGCACACCACCTTCCATGTGTTCAGCAATACAGAAGCTCCCTGAAATCTATCTTTCAGAGTTTTGTGGAAGCTTCATTATGCAAGATAATTGATTTCAACATTGATCATTGGTGAACAACTCAACCTTCAGCCCCTCTCCCTTCCCCAGAGGGGTGGGTGGGCTGACAGTTTCAACCCTCTAATCCTCTTTCATCCCCCCGGCAACCAACTCCCATCCTGATGCTATCCAGGAGCTCCCAGCTGTCAGTCATCATCTTAGCATCCAAGAAGTCTCTCTGATGGATCAGAGATGCCAAAGGTTTAGAAGATGGGTACCAGGAAACAGGACAAAGACCAATAATATATTTTTTATGATAATTCACAAATCACATAGCAACTGAAAGCCTTGTTATGCTAATGAAATATCTTTTCATATATTCATTAAATCCAGTCCCTTAAGGATGTATATTTGTAGCCTGATTCTAATTACCACATGTAATTAAAAGTAATATAAAATCATTTCTTCAAAAATGCTCAGTAATTAAGACTTCACTCAATTAGATTTGATTTTTTTCTTTACCCCAACTTTTCTGAATTAGTAATGTTCATGTCAAAAATCAATAAATTAAAAACCATTATAATTATACTGATTTGTTCAATTTCATCCATTATGGATCTATAATAATTTGAACTGCAACGGTTATTGTCATTGCCTCAAATTTGATTAACATTAAAAACTGCTATTTATTGAGTTCATTATATACTAAATAAGTTCAAAAGTCTCATTTAATCATAAAAATTTATCCATGAGGTTAAGGATCATTGTTCTAATTTTAGGGATGAAGTAGCAGTTCTGCCCAACTCAAATTCTGACTAACTCAAATTCATAGAGGGATTTTTAGGGGTTATTCTAATTTGTAATAGTCATATCTACCTTCTGTGCTGTCATGGAGATCAAATAGAATTAAAATAAATCCAAAAGAACACACAGCAGTAAAAACTGTTTAAAATGGTGCGCAGGAAACATTTTTATTATAGTTGTTGGAGCATCCGTGTCTACCAATTCCATCATCTTAGTACTTTCTGCATCTGTTTCTATTGGATTATTTTTCTTCTCGTTATGGGTTTTATTTTCATGCTTCTTTGTCTGTCTGGTGCTATAGGTTGAATTTTGTCTCCCCAAAATGTACGTTAAAGCCCCAACTCCTAATACCTCACTATATGACTTTATTTTTATTTTTTTTTTTTTTTTGTGGGTACCGGGGGGTCGATCTCAGGACCTCGTGCGCCAGCAGGCGCCCGTGCCGCTGAGCGATATCACCGGCCCCTTTTTCGTATGTGGGTTCCGGGAGTTGAACTCGGGCCCTCGCGCTTGCCGGGCAGGCGCTTAAGCCGCTGAGCCATCTCACCGGCCCTCTTTATTTTTAAATAGGGTTGTTGCAGATGTAATTTGTTAAGATAGGGCTATATCGGAGTAAGGTGGCCCTGTAATCTAATATGACTGCTATCTTAATAAGAAGAGGAGAGGGCAGAGACACCAGGAAAACACCATGTGATAGCAGCAGCAGAGATTAGAGGACCGAGCTGTGAGCTAAAGAACTCTAAGGCCTGGCAGCCACCACCCAAAGCTAAGAAGTGGCAGGGACAGATTCCGCCAATGTGTCAAAGGGAGCACAACCTTCCTGACAACTTGATTTCATTCTTCTAGCCTCCCAAACTGTGGGAAAATAAATACTACTGTGCTGAGCTACCCAGTTTGTGGCACTTCGTTACAACAGCCCCAGGAACCTCGTAGGCCTGATGAGACCTTGACATTTAGGTTGGATGTTAGACATTGTGAATTTGTTTTTAGGTGCTAGATTTTGTCATCTTTCTTTAAGAAATATTAGACTGTGTTCTAGCATGCATGTGGTTACTTAGAAATAGTTTGATTCTATTGAAACTTGCTTTTAAATCTCATCAGGATGAGTCAAGAGAAACTGTCACTAGCTAGCGCGGGTCCTTACCTTAGTAAAAATGGAAATTAAAACTAATGCATAAATTTGCAAGGGAAAAAGCTTTCACTGGAAAGTAAGAGCAGAAATAGGGAAAGGACTCCAGCTGGAGGCGGTGTGTCTGATGAAGAGGATCCTACCGCTCCACCCACAAAAGAATGGAGTCCAGTTTATAGGGTACTACAGTGGTTGGGTTAATCATTGTCTCAGTCCTTTTTCCATAGCTCAAGGAATCCTCATAGCTTGAGGGGCAGTTCCATTTCATGAAAAGATTGTCTCTGTTTACAGTGGTTTCAGTCACATAAGCCTCTGTTTTTTTGAAAATTTGTGGGTGTTACTCCACGGGGAAGGGTCTGAAACAGGACACTGTAAATGCTGATAACTGGATGTCCCTCTGAATCTTGAAAAATACTTTAGTTACTTTTGGTGTCCTCTGTCTTGAAGGGGAATGAGTTAGTGTAGGTAAGTTTAGAGCTCATAAGTGGTGTTCTGCTGACTTTTCTGAAATTAATGACATACCCATATCCAAAGTTTTAAGGTTATAAAGAATACAAAATGCAGACAATCTTTGTTTTGTTTTTAGTTACGTATTGGGCATCTGTAGGCTCAATAGGTCATGGGTTTCAGTAAAAACTGCGTTTAAGTCCCTGACAGCCTCCGAAAAAACACAAATCATGCTTTTAATGAGTAACAGGTTAAGGTCCAAGGAGTTCGTTCTTTGTCCCTGTAGTGGTCTCTCACTATGTCAAATCTATTATTCTAGAGTTAACTTAGTCTGTGATATGGTTTGTGTCTGGATGTCCCCCCAGAGCCTCACGCTGTCATGGGGGGCAGGCTTTTCTGAGGTGGCTGAATCTAGAGTTTGTGATTGATTCATGGTCCAATGCCAGGCAGGTAGCCTGCATACAACATAAGGGACAGAAAGAGGCTTGCTCTCCCCTCCTCTCTTTTTCCTTTGGTGTCTTCTGCTGCCTTGAAAGGTTGCCCCTGGGCCGCGCCACCCTGCCTTGGGCCAGCCGATTATGGACAGAAACCTCTACAAACTGTGAGCTAAATAAGCCTTTCCTCCTTTATCCCTGGGTGTTGGGTATTTTGTCTCAAGAGAAAAGTAACTAAGACAGTCAGATACTAAGATAATATCCTTCTTGGAACTCCACCCAATGCCCAGACCTTACAATTTTCCCTGTCTCTGATGAGACCATAAACACAGCCCAGGGTGAACTCTGGAATTGACCTGTGGCACTTTGAGGTCTTACGTTGGCCTTCAGTAGCTTCTCACATATTCACAAATCAGTTCTCAGCCAAAGATAAGAAAAGACTTATGTGCCCATCTACATCTCTGGAATCCATTATATAACTCCTTCTCCAGTATTCTATCTCACAAATTATAGGCACCTATTCTCCCAAATTTCCATTTTCTGTCTCTTCAACCCAGTAAGATTTCTAGGCTGTTTGGATTCCCCTCTCACAATGCAGCTTGGCAATTGCCTTTAGACTATAAAATGGGTCAAGTAAAGGACTCATTTTACTGACTGCTATTTTTTTAGGGGTAATAGTCCTTGCCCGCCTCCTATCCAAAGCCCCAAAACCTTGGTTGCATATATTTTATCTAACTATTCCTTCTCTCTCTCTCTCCCTTTCTTTCTTTCTTCTTTGGAGGAAGGGGATAATAAATGAATCCCATCTCTGTTACCTTCATATGGCTGAAAAAAAAAAAGAATAGTATTTAAGTAAACAAGAAAATTATGTTTGGAGTTATTTTTTTCCCTTTCTTAGTATGTGGAGAGCACATCACACTTCCTTACTTTACATTAATGCCTAACACTTCATGAGTCATTTTGTCACCAATAAGTTTTACTGTAAAGTCTTCCCCCTGAAAAAAAGGAAAGAAATCTAAAAATTAAAACAGAGCCTGACAGGTCAGACCCAAGGAATTCAATCTTGTGTTATTGATTACTGTACGATACAAACTGATGGCAGAAACCACATTCTGGTTTTAAAGTGATTTCATCAGCCAAGCAGAATGACAAGCTTCTAAATGAGTCAACAAGTGAAAATTTTGTGATTTTCATCTTTTAAACAATTTTGGCTTTCTCAGCACTATGGTGAAACAGTTAATATTCAGATAACAATTGAAAGCAGATTCCTTCTGTGATGTGGTGGGTGGTGTGATAATTAGAAACCAGGAAATAACATAATATAAATTAGGCAAACCCATAAACACATGTTAAATTACATAGACTCAATAAACATGCCAAACTCTAAAGGCTGAGATTTTTATTGTGGTTTGTAAGTATAAAACATTCCCACATTTATTTATTTCCTTCAGCTCCACAACAGTCTTCCATTTCTCAGCTGATGTAATTCTATTTTCCAAATGCTCAGGCCTTGCAGTCATTGTTGACTGGTTTCTCTCTCTCGCTCTCTCTCTCTCTCACACACACACACCTATGCCTCCTTTCCAAGTCATCATCACATCAATAAATCCTAATTATAAACTAGTAAAACAGAACTAAATTCAACCACTCCTTAACATCCCATTGATCTATTCATCTATGTAACTGTTGTCTCTTGGGTTCCTACAAAAGTCTACTAACTGGTAAACTTGCCTCTAATCATCTCCCCATTTCCATTTTCAACCCTACCATAACAGTCCTAATATAAATGAGATTCTGTCACTTCCCTGCTACAAAATGTACTGTGACTCCATGTTTCTCTTAGAGGAAGAGAAAAAGTTCTTAACAACACCTTACAAGACCCAACTACCCTGCCCCCAAACCTTATTCTCCTTATGTTTCTCTACCTTTTCTCTTTTTCCACAATAGTTCCCTCATCTATCACACCATACATTTTGATTATTCCACGCTGTAATCCTGTCTAGCAAACCAGCAGCATTGACTGATACGACACTGACACATATTTCCTCAACTAATGCATTTAGTAAGAACAAGTTTATTCACTGATACGAACTAACCTTGGCGGATATGGTCACATGGAACTCTTTCCTCTGGGGGATGGGAGCTAGACAGCATTAGCCTGTAGAGAAAGACTATTTAGGGATTGATCTTAGGCTCTCTTCCCTTCTGACAGAGATTTCAGGCTTCCCCGGGTTTTCCACCTTTTTCACGCAAGGGATACATACCAGTACAACAGCGAGGGGGAGGAAGTTAGATCATGAGGGGTGTACCTTCAAGGGGATATTAAAACCTTATCCTCTTCCTTTCTTTAGTTCCCTGGCTACATAAGATGAGTAGCTTTCTCTGCCGTTCACTACCACTATGATATGCTGCCTTGTCATTGGCTCCAAAAATTAGGCCAAACAACCTACCATGGACTGAAAATGAAGTTTTCCTCTTTTTTAAGTTGATTATCTCAGGTATTTATTACAGTTATATAAAGCTAACACAATAGGAATATCACAGCAAATTTCATAAATATGGGTAACCATCTTCTCCTCAACAAAACCTTCTCATGTCTATTAGAAGAAATAACGAAACAAAATGGCCTTTCTACAAAATCAGAAAGTTCTTAAGCTAGAACTTGAAAAGTAAGGACAATCAGAGTCCCATATATCAACCATTTTTATTTTTTAAAAATGCTTTTGTGGGTATTATTTATGATTTGAATAATTCTGCTATGACTGTAGAATAATTGGCTTGCTTTTTAAAAAAGCAATACTGTGTTTCTAGTAAAACACTCAATTAAAAATACTCTTTATTGTATGCCAACATTTTTCATTTTTATTTGCTAAAGTGTGAGCAAATAGATACATCAGATAAGTTAGATGTGGATTTCAATGAAAAAATTATTCACTCTACATGAGTCAACGACATTTCCTACAGAAACCTCCGCCAAGTACTCTAAAAATATTGCTCTATCAAGCCATGTGTCATCTAGGGAGAGACTTATTATAAAATAATTTTTTTTGATATTTTATTGGGTTTTTGCCAAGAAATATTTCCAGCATTTATGTCCTTCAGATCACAAAGTCTCTAAAATGAACCAGTCCAAGAAGATTTTAAATGGTGTTACAAAGAAGAATGAAGAAGTGGAGCTCTTAGCAGAAAATGGGGGAGTCAAGACTGATGTGGTGCAAAGTGAAAATTTATTTAAAGCATGGTAGATGCAGAGAAAGCAGAAGCAAAGCTGTCTTAGCAGCAGTAGGATAGGGGGCATTCCGCTCCAGATGCCCTGGTGAATTTGAGGTATACTTCATATTTATGGGGTAAGGTGGTTTCTAAAAATAACTGTTTCACTGATTGGTGTGGCCTATACCAATCAGACTCTTAGCCTTTGTTTCTGGGAAGGGAACAGGACAGTTGGGGATTTCTTAAGCATGCATCAAGTGTGAGTAACATTTTCATAAAGGATACAGTAGGGCACATTTTTTTAAGCACATGGTACACAATAAGTATGTGATGATCTTACAATCATCAGCCACAGATACAAATGTGATGAATTTACAATGTTAGTCATCTGTGTTTTGCCCTGGGTTTTTGTTTATGTCCCTCTAATCTGCCTCTACAGCAGCTGGGACAAAATACTGACACCCACAAGTTAAAGAAGCTTATTTTGGCTCACAGTTCAGAAGTTTCAGTCCACGTTCAGCAGGATGAGACACAAATGGCATGAGCCGAGAAAAGCTGCTCACATCTTGGCTGCAAGGGAGAAGAGAGAGCAAGGAGGAGTGGGAAAGAGAGACATCCTTCCAGGTCCTAACCCCAGCAATCCACCTCTCCCAACCAGGCCCCATCTCCCATCAGCAAGTCAGCTGTAGTGTCCCCATGGTCCAGTCCTCTGAAAAGCCCCTGTCTCTGAGTTCATGAGGCTTTAGTGGGAACATCTAGATCCAAACCATAATACCCCATTCTTGTATTTCTACTGGGCTTTGCCTTCGTGGGGACTCGGTAGTGGTGTCGTCTGTGTAACAATTTTCAGCCTGGATCCTAGGCTTTCTGAGGCATCCTTTGAAATCTAAGTGGAGGCCTCCATAGCCCCACAGCTCAGGCACTCTGCATATTTGCAGAGTCAATAGAATGTGGACACCACCAAGGATTACTTGTGACCTCCTGAGGGGCCAACAAGAACTGCACATGGCCTGCTGGAGCAATAACTGGGGTAGCCAAAGGGTGCTGCACCGGAATCCAGAACAGAGACTCAGGTGGTTCTGAGCAGTGAGCATTTTCTCCCTTCAGGGCCCTAATATCATGAGCTTGTGATAGGAGGGACAGCCTCTGAAATGCCTTCCAGGTTATTTTCCCACTGTTTTGAAGAATAGCACCTGGCTTCAATCTACCCATACTAATCTCCTTATCAAAGATCAATCAGCCACACCCTTCATATTCTCTCATAAACTCACTTTTTTATTCATTCCACAGCCAGAATGGAGATGTTCCTTTTTCCTCTTCTTTTTTTTTTTTAACATTCTGCTTCCTTTTAATTATTAATTCTGAACTTAAATCACTTTTCTCTCATACTGCAGTTAAAAGAAACCATGCAGTTCCTTTAATATTTTGCTTAAAAATTTCTTCCAGATAGCCTAGATAAATTGTTCTTAAATTCTGCTTTCCATGAAGTCTTAGGGCATGGCCATAATTCAAACCAAGTTCTTTGTTACTTTATAATAAAGATGGCCTTAACTTCTGCTTCCAATAAGATATTCTTCTTTTCCATCTGAGACCCTTTCAGCATGGCCTTTACTGTCCATATTTCTACCAACATCTTGATTGTAATTACATAAATAATCTCTAAGAAATTGCATACTTTCCCTGCAGTCCTCTTTTTCTGAGTTCTCACCAGGATATTCCTTAATGTTCCTTTCACAGCAACACAGCCTTTTTCTAGCCTATCCCTCCAAACTCTTGAGTTCTTTGTCAAGCAATTTATAGATCGCCATTTCTTTGGAGAATTTTGTTAGCTCAATTTTGTTAGTTTCCCTTTGTGGTGACATATTTGCCTGATTTTTCATGATCTAGGTAGAATTGTGTTAGTACCTGTGCCTTTGAAGGAGCAAACTCTTTTCTAGAATTGCCTCCTATGTCACAGTTGAGTGGGGTTTGAATCCAGTCATGTGGCACCTGATGGGTTTGCATATGGCGGGCTTATTACCATGTTTGGAGAAGGCACAATTCTCTTAAACATTAGAATTATTGCTAGAAAATCTCAGGCAAACCAGGTGTGCTGACAGATTTGACTTGCACTGGATCTCTAAGAGGGGTCCTGCCAAGTCATTGGATAGGTCCCTGACTGGTCAGAACTTGGTCCGGACTGTGGGTAAATGGTGTTGGAACTCATCACAGGGCTGACTATTTCAGGGCTGCAGGGCTGTCTCAAGTGATGTAGAAGGGCATGTTTGCCTCTAGATCCCTGGATAAGAAAGACTGCTCTAGTTGAGAGGAGCTAGAGCCAGGTTATAGGGCACGTCAAGACCCACAGTAAGGCTGCGGTCTGCAGGCCTGTCTCCATAGGCCCAAGTGGGGATGTCTCCTGGAAGGTCCTTGGCCAGGCAGACTGCTCCCAGACTGAGGCTGGATGAGGATGCAGCTGAATTACAGGCCTATTTAAGGTTACGTCCAAGCCCAGAAGGCCTGCATCTGGGGAGCATGGATGGGCAATTGACCTACTTAAAGTATAAAATTGAATGGTTTTCAGTGCATTTACAGACATATGACATAAATGACAATCACCAGGGTTAAATTTAGAACATTTTCATAACCTCTAAAAGAAATCCCATGCCCTTCAGCTATCATCTCCTACATCCCTAGTCCATGCTTAGCTGTGGGAAACCACAAATTGACTTTCTGTCTCTATAGATATCCCTGACCTAGGTATTTCATATGAATGGAGTCATATTATGTGGTCTTTTATGGCTGCATTTTTTACCTTAACATCATACTTTCAACATTCATCCATCATATAGCATGCATCAGTATTTTGTTCTTTTTATGGTTTAATAATATTTCATTTTATGCACATAGCACATTTTCTTCATCCATCAGTTGATGAACAGATGAGTTGTATCCAACTTCTGGCTACTCTTAGTTACTTCAGGATGCTATAGTAAAACACCATAATCTGGGGAGCTTGTAAACAACAAACACCTTTTTAAAGATCTGGATTCTGGAAAAGCCAAGATCAAGTGGTTAATAGATGCATTGTTCGATGAAGGCACTTATCCTAATTAATAGATGGAAATTTCTTAGTAGATTCATTGTCCAGTGAAGGCACTTATCCTAGTTAGTAGATGGAAATTTCTTAATGTGTTCCCACATAATAAGAAAGATGAATAAGCTCTCTTGCGCCTGTGTCATAAGGGCACTAATTTCACTCATGGGAGCTCTGTTCTTGTGACCTAATAAATCCCTACTGGCCCCACCTCCTACATTATATTGTAGGTTAGGATTTCAATATATGAATTTGAGAGGAACACAAACATATAGACAAGAGAAGCTATTAGGAATAATTGCTGAAGAAAATATCAGATGCTACCAACTTTAATACTATAAAAAGAAAAGAGAGGACCTGGAGCTGAATCTGTGGTAGAGCATGGGCTTAGCATGCACAAGGCCCTAGGTCCAAAACCAAGCACAGAAGGAGGAAGAAGAGGAGAAAGAAGAAGAGAGGAGAGGAGGAGGAGGAGGAGAAGGAGGAAAAGAAGGAAGAGGGGGAGGAGTGTTTCAGTAAAAATTTAAGCACAAGTGTTTCTGTGTACATGTTTTTATTTCTCGTGGGCATATACATAGGAGTGGAATACTTAGGTCATATAGTAAATCTATGTTTAATTATTTGAGGAACTACTGTTCAAAGTGACTCCACCATTATACATTCCCAAAGCAGTGTGTGAGAGTTCTGATATCTCCACGTCCTCACCAATATTTATTATTATCTGACTTTTTATAACAATCATTCCAGTTGGAGTGACATGTTATTGCATCATAGTTTTGATTTGCATTTAAGTAATAACTAATGATTTCAAGAACCTTTTTATGTGCTTACTTGCCATTAATATATCTACCTCAAATAAGTGTTTCTTCAGACCCTTTGACCAATTTTAAATTGGATTATTTGGTTTTTTATTATTGAATTTTACAAATTCTTATGTATTTTATATTTTGGATGCTAGACCTGTATGAGATATATGATGTACAGGTACCCTCAACCTGTGGGTTAACTTTTATTTTCTTGATGTTGTCCTTTCAAGCACAAAACTTTTTAACTTTGATAAAGTTCTATTTGTCTAGGTTTCCTTTGATTTCTTGTATTTTTGGTGTCATATTTTTTCAGGGTCTTGGCCTAGCCCCAATCTCCTAAATGAGTGGACAGCGAAGGCTTAAACAAATGAGACAAGTGGTATGATTTTAGGGCTCCAGGAGGATCAAAACCCTCTAACAGAATTCGAGATTCTCTGGGGGGTGAGACAAAGAACTTCTCTGGGCAGCCCATACTTATTTGGTTTACAAACCAAGGAAGGGGATACTGAGGAAAACTCAGGAACCTGAGCAGGAATTTGGGAATCGGCTCAAGGACTTCTCCAAGTAGTAAATTATGTTAATTTAGGGGAACTATCTTATCTCCAGGTTGACATTTACTGCAGGAGTGAGACGCCTGCAGCTACAGTCTCTATTTAGTTAATTGGGGTTGGAGCCAGGTATCCTCAGCTAGCTGTAGTTATCTGGAGTTCAGAGCACCATGCATATGTTCTTTTCCAACACAGCCAGAGGTCCCTGTGTTTAGCAACTTAACCCTGTACAGCCCAGTCTCCAACAATATTTAAGAATTGTTTGCTACCTCCAAGGTCATGAAGGGATGCTTGGGAATTAAGCTATAAGTTAGCTTTTGCATTTGGTGTGAGGTGAAAGTTCAACCTCATTATTTTACATGTAACTCACCAGTTGGCCCCCACCCTGCCACCATTTTACAGTGTTGGCGTCTTCCTCAGAAAAACAGTTGATGATAGATAAATAGGTTTATTTCTGGACCCTCAGTTCTATTTCAGTGATCTACACATCTATCCCTGTGCTAGTAACACATTGTCTTGATTGCCATTGTTGTGTAGTAAATTTGAAATTAGAAAATGTATACCCTCTAACTTTATCTTTTTTAAAGATTGTTTTGGCTATTCTGGGTCTTTAAAATTCCATATGAATTTTGAATTGTCTTATAAATTTCTATAAAGAATTCATTTACTTGCTTAAAAAAGAAAAGTGGCTAATAAAATGCATTCCACCTTAACACACAAAAGATATTTTAGTTATGCATAACTGCTGGATGGAGCGTGTACCTTATGTTTTTGGCAAGGACATAAGAAAATAGAATTTTTTTTACTCGGGTATGTTTTGTACTATCAATAAATTTAATTTTGTCTTCCTAGAGAGGAAAGTAACTCTTAAACAATTGAAGAAACATCTGCAGATTCTTGCATCAAAGGCCAATAGGAATCATTTATACTCATCACCTCCTCTGGGTCCTAAATCCAATCTTCTCATGTAGGTCTAATGCAGACAGAGCAGGCACATCATTTAGGAATGTGCATGCCATGCTGGTGGGTGAGGAGGGTCTTAGAGAAATAGTTAAACTTACTGATTTTTTTAAATTTGGAGTAAATCTGCATTCCAAGAAGAGAGCACTGAATTTTGAAGAGGCCACTAGCTTTAGAAAGTGATTGTTCTCTTACCTTCTGACTGAGCAAATCTCTATCAATTTTATGTAAATATGTATTATAACTGGGTAAAATATTAACTTGTTCACACAGAAAGAGCTCTAAATACCAAAGAAGTTTTTCTCCATTTTACTTAGAAACTTTTACAAATACTAAATTCCAAGATACTTCAATCATACACCTTGTATTTTTTAAATTAATGAATGCATTCAAATTTAGTGACCCCCACCCCATCCCACAGGTGTATCCAAATGATTATTCCTCAAAGGATGTGGCAGATCGACGCACATGTAAACCAATGAGAACGGAAGAGGTTTTGGCATCTACTCAAAACCACAAATGTAAATGGCCTTTTTCATTTCTATTCTTCTCTTCAAAGTACTTATTCTAAGAGTTTATTCACTTCAATATAGGAAGTGGGGAGAACATATGCTATTGGTTCCTTAGAATTAATTTTTCCAGGAAAATAAAACTGCAAGTGATCTTTGTTTCTCACAAAAGTATTTTTCTGATAATAAGTGTAGAACACATTTGACTTTTTCTCAGTGAGTGGTGTTTTAGGGAAGGTTTATGCTGCTCACCGGGCACTGGACATTTATGAGCAGAGCTCTGTAGCTCTTTAAATTTGCAGCATCCTGTGGCAAGACCAGTGGGCAGCAGCTCGGTGGCCAACAGTAAGTTAGGCTGTGTTAAGTGTACTTTTGGTAATGTTCTTTAGCTACAAGGTCTGGGGCAAGTTGGTATGACTCAGTTTCTTCCTCTCCACAAGTACATAAATATACCCATCTTATGTATTGTTCATATGAAAGCAAGAGAAACTCAGTAGTTTCTAACATGCAAGAAAACTATAAAATATTCCCAACAGAATCATGTGTTTTTAAAGCAAACCCCCTCCCACATTCTTAAATATATAATGCATTAAAAAAAAAAATCCTTCCATTCTGCTTTAGTCGGATAAAGTTAATGGCTTATTTCACATGTTGTCATCATTGTTGTAATTCTTTGAGACAGGGTTCTCCTATTCAGTCCAGGCTGGCCTTGAATTCAACCATCTTCCTGCCTCAGCCTCCCCAATGCATCGATTACAAATGTGCACCATCATGCTCAGAACCTGATTATAAAACTTAGATATGATTTTGAAAAACTATTTGAATTATCTTATGTCACTAATACAGGCATTTAGGGAAGATTTTGTTGTGGGCTTTTCTGTCTGATATTCTTCAAGGAGCAAAGGGAGACAATTTAAAACATTCATTTAGAAAAATAACTTGCATTTCTCACGTTTAGCCACTAGATGACACACCCACACCTAAATAAACCAAATAATTTGGAAATAGATCATAGAGGAAATAGATCAGGTGTTTAAAAAGTCCTTGACAGGTGGCCAGTGAGATGGCTCAGCGGCTTAAGCACCTGCCTGGCAAGTGCGAGGGCCCGAGTTCGACTCCAGGAACCCACATACGAAAAAAGGGCCGGTGTATCGCTCAGCGGCACGGGCGCCTGGGGCGTGCGAGGTCCTGAGGTTGACCCCAGTACCCACAAAAAAATAAATAAATAAGTAAATAAATAAAATAAAAAGTCCTTGACAAATCTAACACATCCATACCTGATACCTGAAATGAAGAAAGATGATCATACCTGGAAATCAGTGTCTTTAACTACTATATTAGGAAATGCTTTGGGAAATTATCGATTTGGCCATGGTACAGTGTACTTGATTTCTGGAGCTATAAGCCACAAACTGAATGTCTGGATCAAAACAATAAAATTTTATTAGCCACTGTTCTAGAGACTAGAAGTCTGAAAAGTCTGAAACCACAGTGTTTCTTTCTTGAAGAACATGTTCAGTGCCCTTGACAGGCTTTAGAACACATTATGCTAAAATGTAACACTTTGGCATTTGAGAAACATAGCAGAAGCAGGAAGCATAAACCAAAAAACTACAGAGAAGGTTAAAACAAAAGCAAAAACAGTTTTCTCGAGTAAAGACTAAATCTGCAAATTGGAAATACGGGCTCTACTAGGCTAACCCCGTGTTCGACCAAAGGTTTTATCATGCACAGCAACTGGAAACTGACCCCAAATCTGGAGGCACATCAGTTTTCTGCTATTATAATAAATAATAATAACCAATTTGTGAAGAGAAAGGGGTTATTTTGGCCCACAGTTCTGGATGTTTCAACCCATGATTGGGTGAACCAATTTTCCGGGCTGTGGAGGGAGTACATGGCGAGAGCATGTTGCAGAGCAAAACTGTTCACCTCAAGGCTGGACAATGAGAAAAAGAAAGTGACAGGGTACGGGGTCCCATTATCCCCACTGAGGGCATCCTCCAATGACCTGAAGACTTCCCACCAAGCCCCAGTTCTTAAAGATTCCACCACTTACCTGTAGCACCACTCTGAGGATTAAACCTTTAACATGTGGGCCTTTAGAAGACACTCAATATCCAAACTACAGCAAGCGGTTGTAAATTTTGAAAAGTCCGTTGGAATCTCCAGGTCAAGAGACACAAAAACTTAGTCACTCCGGTATTTTTCAACTCTAGGTCCCTTTAGATTCTGGGAAATTGTTCCCTGTAGCAAATTCAGTTTCTAACATAATGTCTGTATGGCCATTTACCCTCATCAGTAAAATCTCAAAGGTTCAGAGAGGATTTTTGCTGTCTTTTTGCCCATTCTGCAGCCTTTTTGATTTTATGGTGTCAGAAGTTTTCTCTCATCTTCTTGTTACTTCTGAAGCAGGTCATAAGACACTCATTCAAGAAGCACCATCCTTCACCCAGAGAAAAGGAACATACTTAACCCTGGAGACACCGGAACACAGAAGCCAAACAAATAGACCTTGTTCCACCCCTGCCCCCCAGTTGATTATCATTAGACTGTACTTTTTATCCAATCACACCTCTCTACAACCACACACTCACTCTTCCATCAAACCTGGCATTAAAAATACACAAGTTTTAACTCTCTACTTGGGTCTTCGTTTTTGAAGTCTCCTGCTTCACAAAAATTACATCAAACAAATTTGCATGTTTTTCTCTTGTCAATCTGTCTTGTGTTAGAAGTGTGTAGGGAAACTTTACTCTTTTGATTCTGGAGTTTTGATGATTTTAGTCTATGAATTGAACTGACAATATGCAGATGAATAGAAAAAACAAATTCATTACCATTCATAAACACAGAAACCATACACAAAGTATGAGAATCAAAAAGGGACAAGATGTTGAACCTTATATAGAACTGAAGGAAAAGACGGGCTTGGGCTGCTGGGAGCAAGGGCAGGGTGACTGCTGTGGAAGGTTAGAGAAGAGATGTCTTGTGATTCAGATGAGGTCTCCCTGGTAACAGCTACCCATGAACCTCTCTGCCTGGGTCAGACCCCAGTCTCTTCCTCCTGTGAAATGATCTTTCCCAGGCAGATAGAAAGCCCCTGCCTTCATCCACTGTCTACGAAGGTAGATTATATAAATTATTTTCTACAAAAGGACAGCCTTCCAGGGTCATTCTTGTACCTGCAAAGGGCTGCAGTTTCTCTGAATAAACAGCTTGAAATATGCAAAAGAAATATATTTGAGGTCTAATATATTGGTCCTCCTCAACTGCCTCTGCCATAGGCCCAGCAATGGGTGAGGAAAGGAAATCTGTTTTTCCCTACCCCTCTTTCCTAATGTCTGGTGATTGCCAACAATTCTTGGCATTCTTTGGCTTATAGATGACACATGATGCCACCCTGTCTCAATCTTCACATGGTGTTCTCTGTGTAATTCTGTCTTCTTATGACCTGCCCATACGGATGCCAGCCAGTTCATTTAGGGTCTACCCTAATCTAGTGTGACTTCATGTTCATTACATCTGCAACAAGCAGATTTCCAAATAAGGTCACATTCTGAAGTGATAGGTGGAAGTGAATTTGGGGGAACATTATTCAGCTCAGTACTCACAGCAACACTCAAGCTTAGTTCGGAACAGAGCTCCACCAATACTGAGCTTAAGAGTTGTGGACAAATTATGAAAACTGAAAACTGACTAAACACTGTCTTCACCTTGTAAAAAATAAAAAAGAAGAATAACAGAATTGTGAGGAATAAATGTGGTAAAACGTGCAATGTACTTAGTGTCTAGTACATAATAAGTGTTCAATAAATACTATTGCTATTGTGATTATTGCGGTTCAAAAATGGAGATGGGAGGCCTGTGAAATAGCTCAGCGGCATAAGCGCCTGCCTGGCAAGTGCGAGGTCCTGAGTTCGACTCCCAGTACCCACATACAAAGGAAAAAAGGGCCAGTGATATCGCTCAGCGGCACAAGCATCTGCTCACAAGCACGAGGTCCTGAGTTCGACCCCCGGTACCCACCTAAAAAGAAAAAATGGAAATGGGGGTGAAACTCACTGATAGAATGCATGCTTAAATGCAAGATAACCTGGATTCTATTCCCAGTGCATGCACACACACACACACACACACACACACCAAGCCTCCTACCTATGTTTCCCAACAGGGCCTGAAAGAAGGAGTTCTGTAGTAATAGAGGGCAAAATGCACCTCCTAGAAGGCAAAGTCTTCTATTTCTGTACCTTTTCCCCTCCAGGAAGGGCCCTTGGTGTCTCTGTGTCTTCATTTTTTAATCACATTTCCTACTTTTCCTGGATCTACTTTTCCAAAAGAACTTGTGATGGCAATGTCCTTGTGTTTACTTCCCTATTTCTCAGGTTCTGACTGCACCCAGGAACATCTGTGCCGGAAGAGCTGAGGAATCAGCAGTGTTTTGGGAGTGACAGAGGAAGGACGTGATACAGCTGCCCGTCCAGCCAGAAGCAGAACTAACATGAGGCTCGAACACTACGCCTCTCCTGAGAAGAGAAGAGGGCTGAGAAGGTGAGGGCTAGGCTGGAGCTTGGGCAGACAATAGAGGTGTGACAGAACAACCCCATTGTGGGCTGAAACCAAAAGGGGAGCTGCTGGATAAAAGAGCTGTTTTCAGGAAGAGGAACCGAAGACAGTAAAGAGAGGAGTTTAAGCACCCCAGAAAGCCAGTCAGCTGAAGGAGCATGGTTTTCAGACAGAAGGTGACACTAAGGAAGCAATGAGTGAGAAGTCTCTTTCTGGAGCCCTGAGTTCAGGGGAGACACAAACTCTGAGAACCCCTACCCAGGTCCTCTGGGCACCTCGATGTCTATACCCTAAGAGCAATCATGTTTCCCTACCAAAGACCAGCTCTGGCTTCTTCATCCTCTTTGTCCAAGAAGGTTCCAACTATGCCCCGGGGACTCAACAGCAAGAAGCCAGGGGTCATCCGGGAGCCCTCTCTTGTCCTCATGGCTCCTGTGCTGCAAGTGCAAGAACTCCAGAGCCCCTGGAATCCGTCTGTTCTGCCTCTGCCTCTTCCCATCACCTACAGAATAGTCTCAGGCATAGAACACACAGCTTCCAGGGGCTGAGCCCTGAGTCCTTTCCGACATCACCTTGCTCTTGCACAGGCTACTTACGCTCCTCTGTGTTGAGAGTAAATGATTGCTAAGTGAATATATGAATGAAAAAATACATCACCAAAAACAGAAGGAGGTTTGGCATTTCCAATGCAGTGAGATATGTTCACAAATATTCTGCTGTCAAACTCTACCTCTTAATAAAACACTCTGGAGTTTTCTTACTAGATTTGTAGTCCATCATGGATTTTAAAGGGGCCCAACTACTGGGAATCTGAAGAATGTATTTTTCTCAGTCCCAGGATAGTACTTTACATATTTGTGGAACGACAACATTTAAGTTTCCAGGCCATGGGGACTTCAAATTCGAATTTTTATCCAAGCTTGGGCCATTGTCCTAATAATCTCTCTTGAATGTACTAGAAGCAAAAATAATTGAATAATGCAGCAAGTTGCCCGGGGCAGGCAGCCCTGACACAGGGAACTGGGAGAGGAAACGGAGGCCACAGTGGAAATGCTGTGTGAAGGAAGGGGACAGGTGAGACCTAAAGCTGACACATGGATAGCATCTGTTGCAAAAGTCTAAAAGGCAAATTCTAAAATGGATCGTCAGTATCAGAAAAGGCTTAGTGTTGAAATCTACAAGGCAGGTGTGGCCATCGATTCACATGGGTATTCTATGTGGTCTTGCTAGTGAATGGGATTGCATCTGCCTGACATTCACATGCTGAAGCTTTAACCCCCAGTGTAATAATATTTGGAGATTGTGTCTTCAGGGAGATGATTAAGGATAAATGTGGTAATAAGGGATTCAGTCTTAAACTGGTAAATTTTGTGTTTTTGAGAAGAGGAAGAGATCCTAGTTCACTCCCCAGAATCAAGGCCATGTGAGGACAAGAAGCAAGACAGGTATCAAGAGAGAAGATGTTTATGCTATAATAAGAAGAAATATATATTTGTTTTTGTCCCTAGTTCTGTCACAAAACTTCCAATATTCTTAGAATTCCCTGAGTCAGGGGCTAGGGGTATAGCTTAGTGATAGAGGGCTTGCTTAGAATTTCCTGATTTATTAGTTTGAGAGAAGTAACTTTTGGTATTTATAATAAGTCATTTTCAAATATTCCTGAAGTGACCCTTGGAGAATGGGGTCTGGTTGCCAAGGGAACCAGCCATGTGATTAGAGAGGGACTGGAGACTGAGTTGGTCACCAGTGGCTAATGATTTAAGCAACCGTGCCTATGAAGTGAAACCTCCATAAAACTCTAAACATTGGACCCTGAAGATCTTCTGGGTCAATGAATGCATTGTGTGCAGGAAAGGTGGCATACCCAGTGTAATGCTCCAGTCAGACCTAACTCTCCCAGCCCCCAACCTGCTTGCCACCAGAAGCACTATTCTCAGAGAACTCAGCCCTCAGCAGGGAACTCAGCTCAGCACTGAAGCTGTCATGGGCAAGCATAGGAAAGAAGATAGGACAAGGAATTTTGCAGGTCCCAGGACCTATGGGGACATCTGGAGACACCTGTAAGTTTACACCAGATACTTCAAGGACTTTGCCCACTGAGGTGCAAGACTGCCAGAGGACTTTGACCACAGATGTTTATTAAAATCTTCCCACCTAATGTCCCCTGTCTTCTTTCCATTCCTGTAAAAGGGACATACTTCTTTTTGTTCCCCGCAGATGGCCTTATTGCTGTCTGCTTGCCTGCATCCAGGCACGATAAATTTCAAGCCAAGTTGCCTTTACACAAGCCTGGTGGTCTCTGCTGGTTCCCCCCCCCAACTCCACTGGGACAAAGGTCCTGTACCCCTTCACCTGGCTGTTCATCTCTACCCTTTATACTGTCCTTTATAATAAACTAGTGAATTTAATTGTTTTCTTGAATTCTATAAGATGTTCTAGCCAATTATAGAACCTATGGACAGACAGAAGTGCATGTAACCTGGCGACCCATGACAGGTAATTGGCATCTGAACTGAAGAACCAACTTGGGGGACAAAGCTTTCACCTGTGGGGTCTGTGCCAATTCCTGGTAGTTAGTGTCAGATTTCAGTTAAATTGTAGGATCCCCAGCTAGAGTGGAGAATTTCTTGGCATAGAAAACGCACATATTTGGTGTCAGAAGTGTCATGTGTGTACAGAAACAGCTTCTTCCTCTCAGCATTCTTTTGCAATTTAATTAGTTTAACTTGCAATTTAATTGAGTTAAAGTGTCAAATACCCACCTGGACTAGAGAATTGTTTGGTGTGGAAAACAAATACATTTAGTGTCAAAAGTGTTATGCATGTAGAAAAAAAATTTTTTTTTTTGTGGGTACCAGGGGTCGACCTCAGGACCTCGCGCGCCAGCAGGCGCCCGTGCCGCTGAGCGATATCACCGGCCCTTTTTTCGTATTTGGGTTCTGGGAGTCGAACTCAGGCCCTCGCGCTTGCCAGACAGGCGCTTATGCCGCTGAGCCATCTCACCGGCCCAAATATTTATTTTTTAATAGCCATCTGCAAGGCAAAAGAGAACCCTCTCCAAAAATCACCTCAATTTGGGGACCAGAACTGTGAGGAAATGGACATCTGTAGTCTAAGCCATGATGTCTCTAGTATTTTGTTATGGCAGTCCAAGCACTAATACAGGTGTCTTTTCAAGGACCATCCTCTGGCCCTGTGGTAGACAGCAAGCACTCTTATCTTCCTATAGGTCAGGCATGGTGTGGTGATTGAAAAAGACACACACACACATACACACAAACACACACACACACACACACAGGATAAGAAAGTGAATCTACAACTATGTTGATATTAGCCAAGCAAGTTTCCGGAAGGTATTCTGAAATTATGGCTATGTTAGCCACCAGTAGGCCCTATCTCTCTCAGTGGAAGAATTATTTAGAGATCCACAAAGCAGGGTGTTAAAGCAGTAATGTGCAGTTTTGAAACTCAAAAGCTCATATGAGTCACACACTTAATAAGGTCACACTCTCCTTAAAAATTTGACTCTTAGTGTCTAGGATGTTATTTTTCATCAATTCCCTAACTGACTGTACTTGGAGGTTTGACCCCCCCATAAACATAGGGCTTCTTGACTGCATTCATTTTGGGATTTGGGAAGTTAGTGCTACAAAAAAGCCTCTGACTCTTGGCCATCTCTGATCTATGCATAAACCATTTCCATCTTTTTCTTTTTACAACAAATTCTTTTTAACAAAATTATTGATTATATTCCATGAAGACTCAGTTAGAAAAATAATTTTCTCCAGTTGTGGAGAAAATGACTATTTTACCCCCATAACCCAAAAAGCATTTATTTATATATCTGTTAAAAGTTAATGAAGATTGTCTTATTCCGTTCAGGCTGTTATAACAAAATACCACAATATAGGTGACTTATTACAGAAACGGAGCGAGAGAAATTTATTTCTCACAGCTTAGGAGATTGGAAAGTCCAAGGTTGAGCTGCCAGGAGATTCAGTGTCTAATGTGCGTCCATTCCTCAGAGCTGGCATTCTCTTGCTGTATGCTCAATTAGAAGAAGGGTGAGTGTGCTGCCCCAGGCCTCTTTCATAAGGTCACTGTCCCACACGTGAGAGCTCTGCCCTGACAACCTAATGACCTGCCAAAGGCACCACCCACTGGTGCCATCACCTTGGGAGTTAAGCTTTAAACATGTGAGCTTGAGGGGGTTATAAACCCTCATTCAGTTGCAAATCAGATATCAAAACAGTTATGAAAACTATTTCATCATTAAATATACAAGTTAGTGTCTGCAACCAGTTCTCCAACCATGTGCATATGTAAAATGATCCTACAGTTAAACCCCATGTGTGTAGAAGATGGGAAACACTTTCCCCTCTGAGCAGAAATAATGCTTCACTTTTTGACCACACTAAAACCAATTATACTTTCTCCTGAAATATACAGAGATCCATTATTCAACAATTCTGCCTTGTCATATGTCTTAGTTCCTTCTATGGCTGCTGAGACAAAATACCCAACACCCAAAGTTAAAAGGGGAAAGATTTACTTAGCTCACAGTTTGTAGAAGTTTCAGTTCATAGTGCTGGCTCCAAGGCAGCATGGCATGGCAGAGGGGCATTGCAGAGCAGCCAGGCGGTAGGCAGTAAACAGAAAGCAATAAGCAATAAGCAACAAACCTCTTTGTCCTTTATATCTTATCCAGGCTACCTTCCCTTAAACTGGGTAGCACTCAGACCCAAGGTGGGGCACATTTAGTCCTACCTAGAACTATGCCAAACCAATCAGTGGATTAACTGAGTAATCATACACCCATAATCCCAGCATTACACCCTCTAATTCCAGCCACCTTTGAAGAAGCCCCACCTGTGGCCACATGAGACTTTGGGCAAGGGGCATCTAGACACAAACCATAACAATGTATTAGCCAGATTTCTGTTATTATAGCAAAATACCTGAGGCAATTAACTCATCCGAAAAGTTTTGGTTTGTGGTTCTGAAGTTTCCATTTGGAGACTGGGTAGTCCCATCATTGTGGGCCACATGCCATGGCACCATATTATGGCTGAGGCACGTGGTAAAGCAAACTGCCTACATTATGAGCTTGGAAACAGAGAAACTGAGCAGACAGGTGGTGCCTGTCAAGGACATGCCCCATGACCTGAGGAGCTCCCATAAGGCCCCACCTCCTATAGGTTCCACTGCCATCCCAATCCATGCACCCTGAGGAAAAAACCTTTAAGATATGGGCATTGGAGGACACTACCATAGCATTTCAGGAGTTTTGCATCATTACAAAAATGTTATTTTGACAACTGACTTTTGTGTTCTAGGTAGACACTTGCACAAAATGATTACCTTGCAAATCAATAAACTTTAAAGAATGCCACTTGGGGGCCGGTGATATAGCTCAGCGGCATAAGTGCCTGCCTGGCAAGCGCGAGGTCCTGAGCTCGACTCCCGGTACCCACATATATAAAAAAAAAAAAAGAATGCCACTTGGTACCTTGTACCCAGTGTGGAGGTGTGTTACTCTCAAACACAGTTTGGAGTATATTTGCCATGCAGTTAAACCACTAAATTCAAGAGCCGAGGATCAGGATGATTTGTGCTTTAGGATATAGAATCAGGGATCTGTGAGCCCCAGTGTGTGGACCCCAGCTTGTAGATAAGGAATCTTAGAATCTGACCTTAGTCTGGCCTCTGACTAACCCTTCTTAGTGGCACTGAGAAAGTCTCAGTTTCCCTAGTTGCAGAAAATTTAAAGTTAGTTAAAATCATCAAACTAATGTTGATGCTCCAATTTACCATTTATAGCAAACTAGTTAAAATTGTGCTGAAATCATGAAAATCTTATTTTCTGGAAATTTTAATCAATATTTAAAAAACATAAATACCACTTAGTAAAGAAAAATTTAGCTATTTATGCTGTAATAGAAAGTTTAGGAAAAATAGGCAATTTTGCTTATTGGAATTGAAGTGTATATGCCCCTGAAATAGGTCGCTAACCGTCGGTGGGATTATGGCCTGCATACTCGCTTTGAACCACCAGGGGTCATTATTTGAACTGTTTAGCACAGAACAGACAAGCTGGTTCTGATACAGAAGGTTATGCGAGATATATATGTGTGTGTGTGTGTGTGTGTGTGTGTGTGTGTGTGTGTGTGTGTGTGTGTGTGTTGTTCAAGAATTGGAGCAAAGCCCAAAAAGTAGAACAAAGGCATTAAGGAGCTTTACTTAGAGAGTGAACATCTGGCTGCAGCTGGAGCTGATAACAGAGCCTGAAGAACCTTCCTGCATTCCAACCTGCTGCAGGGAGTCTGTCATTCGAAGGAGTGCAGTATCCACACACATAGATCAAAAGTTTATAGAGCTAGTAAAACAAACCTTCAACATACGAGAAAACTGCTCTTGTTAATAAACAGAATTAGGTATTATAACTCAACTTTGTGGGTAAAAGATACATGCAAATTCTAGACTATATAGGAATTCACCGTGGGTATGGAGAGAAAGTAAGAAAATGCCGACACTTAATGGGTTGGCCAGGCAGGACATAGTCTTTGCCAGCTTGCCTCTTCACTTGCAAAATGGAGAACTTCTATTAGGTGTTCTCCAGGGTCTCTTGCAGCTCTCTGATTTTACAATCTGATATTAACAATTTCACAAAGACATATTCCGTATTTCTCATATCCTTTTCAAAAGCATATGAAAACACCCCACATGGAAATTTCCAACTTCTGAAGGAAGACAACATTGACTGCTATGTGGTGGCATTTCCAGTGCCTGGAGAAGAAGGTGGCCTCTTGCTCTAGACACATGGTGCCCTCTTACAACCCACCTCCATCTTGCCAATGGTCTGAGCCCCGGAGGTTGTTTCCCAGCTAGTTATTTGGAACTCCAGAAAAAATTGCAGTGATTTAACAGTGTTGTATGGCTAGTTAAGGAACTTGGACAACAAACTAGTTGTATTGAGGGCCTGTCCACAGCTGACCCTCAGTTGGATTCACTTACATGTGCCACACAGTGATGATGCTGCCTCCTCAGAGCATGGCTCCTACAACCTCATAGAGAGCTACGAGAAGGAACACGGGCATCTCAGTGACCAAAGCACCTTTCTGGCTATGCTGTTTGCTGTTTATCACCCCAGGGTTCTGTTCCCACTGTCCGTCCTCTGCCACTATGCTTTTCCCTCATCCTTCCCCCACTCTCCCCAGCTCCTCCAGAACTCCTGGTAATAATATTCTGTACAGCACTTTACACAGATGACAAACTGCTTATGCCTATAACCATGTTACCTAAAGCCCACCATCATTTGCACTTGTAGTTAGGGACAGCTTTGTTAAGTCCATTTTACAAACAAGAATACTAAAAAAATTATACTTTCTTACTGTTTAGTTTTACATATAGATGCCCCCCATGAGCCACATGTACTCATAGATGGGGCATTTTGAAAGATAATTTTATTGTGGGGACAATATCATTGACTTGCTGTTAAAAGGTGGATTTTGGTAGGAATGGGCAGGTAACAGCTAGTGTGACTTGGAAGGGTATATCATTCCTTCCCAGCTTCTCCCTTGATTCTATCTGCTTCCTGTCTGCCATGCCATGAGCATCCCTTCTCCACCGTGCCTCTCTGCCATGATGTTTCTTCTTTGGAGGCTGCTAACTCTGGACTGAAACATAAGCCAAAATAAACCTCTCCTCCTTTAAGCCGTGGGTGTTGGGTATTTGTCTCAGCAACAAGGAAAGTAAAGAAGACAAATTTTTGTAGCAGAAGTAAGATCATCCCCATGACTATACTTAACCATGTGGTTTAGATGCCACTGGAACTAGTGAACTAGTTTGCCAGAGGAGTTTGTAAATGTTTGGAAATACCAGCTGGAGATGTGGTCCTAGAATTCTGTAAAAGGTGAACTTGCTGAGAAATTCTGGTTGAAGCTCAGAAGACCAGAATGCTTGTAAAAATGCAGACAGTAAAGATCAAGCTCAGGAGATTCCAGTTGGGAACAACTCTATTGGCAGTTGGACTTCAGATCTTCACATCATGTGTATTATGCTCTAGCACAAAATTTGTCTACATTTTCTTCATATCCTGAGACTTCACAAGAGACTGAGATAAGGGCAGTGGATTAATTAATCTGATGGAGGAAATTTCAAGGCAGTGCAAATTTGGAACTGTAGTATGGATAATATAGGGGGCTTTTAGTCATGATTATACTGAAAATCGGAAGCAAAAAGCCCATTTAAAAATTTTTCAGTTTTATAGAAAGAAAGCATCCACAAAGATGGAGCACAGGAGAGCTTGTTAGCTTATAAGATTAGCATTAAAAAGAAGCCAAGTACTTTGGATCAGGACAATAGAAAAAATGCCTTGGGGGCCTGTGAGCAACCAGCAAGGCACAACTTTTCCCAGGCTCAAAATTGCAAAAGTGAAAAAGTTTGCTGTGAGAAGAGAGCCCCAGGGCACATTCTCCACAAAGGAACTGGCCTAGGGAATTTGTTCTCTGGGATTTGGTTTACAGCATTTATCCATCCAGGCACTTGCATAACTCTTCATCCATGCTACAAAGGAGCCTGGCTACTGCTCGAGCTGGCAGCAGACCTTGGTATCAATGTGGTACTGGTGTTGCAGGCATAAAGAGTGTAAGAGTTGTGAGGTCAGGGAGGCTTCCACCCAGGTTTCAGAAGAAGGCCTGGGAGGCCAGGCAGTGTGCCCTTGAGGGGCAGTGTGTGAAGCTGTAGAGTAAATGTGAAGGTGCAATGGAGACAAAAGAAAGTTGAAGAAGCCAGAAACATGGAACATCTGAAGAAAGCCACCAAGAGTGAGCAAAGCCAGCCCAAAACAGAAATCATGAGGGCTGCAACCACCAGCAATTCCACAGGGGAGGGCCTACCTAATCCCTTAGGAGTTCACATCTTGCCACAGATTGCCCTGGATGCTGGACTTGTATAGAGAGCCCTTCCCAGTCCTCGTCGAGGTCCAGGAAGTTTATATTTGTAATCCCATGGAAAAGTTATTGGAATTCTAGCGAGTTAATTCCAATCTACCACTTCCAGTGCAACCCATGGTGAGAATAAAGACACTAAAGCATATTTATAGTTGTGGGGAGCCAAGGGGTCCTAAGTCCAGCCAAGATGGTGGTTACTGGAACAAAGGCCTCGACCCAGGGCCAAACCGGGGTTTTATTAATTCTCAAGGAGGGGAGTGGTTTGGGGATGAGTGACTGTGAGAGTGGCCGGAAGTACGTGAGTACCATGAGCTAGGCTAGGTAGGTGGCCCAAAATCACCTTTGCAATATGCAGAGGGAAGGATATGCAAAAGGAGTAATCTGCATAACACAATTCAAGATAGTATCTAATATTTTAGGGTCAGTGCTTCAGCTCTGATGTGTAATCTTCTCTGCCCTGGGAAGTCATAGCCTCTTTCTTGAGGCTTGATCCCAGCTGATGGCGTGGAACATGGCTTTCCATCCCACCAGGTCACCCATGTTTTGGGAGCCAAAGGGGCGGGGAAACACAGACCTGTTGCCTGCTTCAAAGACTACACATCAGCACCTCAGCTTGGCTGATTTGCATTGCTTAAAGCCAATTGAAGGGCTAAGGAAAAGTCCTAGCCAGCTCTGTACATATCAGTACATGGAAATAGGGCCAGGTTTAGCCAAAATGGAGATAATTGCTCTTCTTTTAAGGAGAGTCGTCCAGGTGGTCTTCCACAGACTTGGACCTACAGGATTTAATGTTAGTCCTGCTGGATTTTAATCATGCTTTGGTCCTACTGGTTTCTATCCCCTATTTCTCTGTTTTAGAATGAGAATGTATACTTGGTACTACTGTATATCAACAATGTTTAACTTTATTTTTTATTTTTATAGGGGCTCATATCTAAGATTATCTCAGAGGACACTTTGGCCTTGGACTTTTGAGCAATGCTGAAACTGTTAGGACTTCGGCAACTTTTAGAGATGGTAAGTACAATTTGCATAAAAAGATGCACATGAGTTTTTGGGGGCCCTGGGATGGAATGTTAAGGTTTATATCTAGATGTTCTCCAGGAGCTTCATGCACTCGTCCATGAGGCTTTCAGATGAAGATTGGATTATGGCAGTGTAATAGCTAACTTGCTATTAGGAGGCAGTGTCTCATTGGAAGAGGTGGTTTACTGAGGGCATGACCTGGAAGGTATATTTCCCTTCGTGGCCTCTCCCTTGAGTCTGCTTCCTGGTCAACATGAGGTGAGCAACTTTTCTCAGTACCATGCCCCTCCAAAATGCCACATCTGTCTTGGACCCAGCTGAATATGGACTGGAACTCCTACAAACTGAACCAATAAACCTCTCCTCCTTTAAGCTGTATGTCAGATATTTTGTCACAGTAACAGAGAAAGTGAAAAGACACAAAAAATAGTGTCTCTGCCCTTAACGTGCAGACCACGTTGGTGTTGGGTCTTTGACTTTACCACTCACCTGATGACCACAAACTCATCACTGTTGTCCTGATTCATTACAGTTTCTGGAATGGTGGGTGTTTTGTTGCTCTTACTGTTGTTGTTTTTTGCTTTGGTTTGGTTTGGTTTGGTTTTGTCTGTTTTGTTCCTACTGCTTCAGACAGTACCAGGACACTAGGAGGTTCAAGAAATATCAACTGAATGAATGAAAAAAATGAATCCGCATTAAAAAATCAGTAAAAACTCAGAGTTAAAAACATAGCTGTAGGCCGGTGAGACGGCTCAGCGGCTTAAGCGCCTGCCTTGCAAGCGCGAAGGCCCGAGTTCGACTCCCGGAACCCACATACGAAAAAGGGGCCGGTGATATCGCTCAGAGGCACGGGTGCCTGTTGGTGCGCGAGGTCCTGAGGTCGTCCCCCCGGTACCCACAAAAAAAAAAAAAAAAAAAAAAAAAACATAGCTGTAAGCTTTATTCCTTGTTAAAAGTTATTTTCACATAAAATAGAATGATTCTAATAGATTAATTTAAATCTAATGGAGAATTATGATTTTTTTGTTGAGAAAGTGTTTGTTTTCTTTCGTTTTTCCTCCCCTTTCTTAAGTCATTACTAGAATTGCCAAACAGAACCCCTTCCCAGTACCAGTTTGGAGGTGCAACAAAAATCTAGGAATTTGTGAATGCTTGAGTGTGTGTGTCTGTGCATGTGTATGTGCACATGTTATAAAGGGGAAGGGAAATAGGTCATAGGTAAGCAAGAATAGGGAGGGGAGAAAAAACTTCAAACCAGTCCCCCAGCTCTTTACCACTTAGAGAAGTTGATATAAAGCAAACACACTTGAAAAGATTTGCTTCCACTGCTGATGAGGCTGCTTCCCAGATGACAAAAAAGGGCTTCAGAAAGCGAAAGTACTACAAGTTTTTTGGTCAATAATCTAGAAGCTTGCACTTTACTGAAGGCTGTCATCTGAAACCACTGCCTCAGGTGTCTTTCTCTGCATATCATATAAACAATTATTCTAACTTTGTCACATAAATTGATTCGGGGGCAAAACTTCTCAGAGAATTGCACTGCTTATTCTTCATGAAGTCCAAACAAAAGCTTCTTGGCGTAAGAGATATTTACAAAAGGCATTTTGATAGCATTGGATTCACTCAACTGAAAATGAATGTGTCAGACTGAACTTTAAAATCATTTGATAGAGATAAATATACACATTCTCAAATATAAATATAACTCAAACATAAATATTCCTGTTCTACCTGTATTAATTCACTTGGTAGTATCCTCTTTGGTATTGGTTCATTGTTTCTCACCCTCTTACCCCAGTGCGGCTAAGCAGACCCTAGATGTTAAGTACCATGACCTAATCACTGCTGAGTTTAACTTCTAGTTTAGATCACCTTGGAGAATTTAGCTAAGCTTCAGAAGAATGAGATAAGATTGTAATTTTTAGAAAACTCAGAAACACAGTTACTATTTTAGACATATAACATGTTGAAACAACATTTATCACCATGATCGTCATAATATCTAACATTACTATATTAGTCATTTCTTCTGTTACCGAGACACAGTAATAGATACTCCCCACCATTTAAAGGAGGAGAGGTTTAATTTGTTCACAGTTTCAGTCTATGACTAACTGGCTCCAAGGCAGAACCATTCTAGTGGAAGGGTGTGAGGAGCAAAGCTGCAGAGTTCATGGCAGCCAGGAAGCAGAGCAGAACAATGTCAGAGAGGAATGGGTGAGGGACCATATGCAGAACCCAAGGTCACGCCTCCATGACCCAACCAGATATACCCAAGATGTGCTTTATTAATCTACTAACCATTTCTTAATTCAATATAGTTGACATATCTGGATTAATGGTCACAATTACATAGCACTTCCCCAGAGGTCGTAACCTATTGGTTGAAATACCAAGTTCGGCCTGTTGTCAGGCTTTTGTTGAGCCCATTCAATGAATATCATTCAGTATGCTTTAAAATTTTAAATTAGCTGCTATTCGTGATTGTTAAGTGAGGTGTGTCAACTTGGCTTGAATAAGAACCACCTAACAGATTAGTAAAATTTTGGGTGTGCCTGTGGATGAGTGACATGTAGTCTACAAACAGAGCGAGGAAGACCCGCCCTGCATGCGAGCAACATCAATAAACAGGCTCGTAGCCTGGATGGGATAAAAAGGGAAAGGAGGAAGTGCTCCCTTTCAGGAGGAGCTCTGGTGTTTGCCATTGCCTTTTTTTTGTTTTGTTTTGTTTTTTTGTTTTTTTCCCTGTGGGTACCAGGGGTCGACCTCAGGACCTCGCACTTGCGAGGCAGGCACTTATGCTGCTGAGGTATCTCACCAGCCCTGCCATTGCCTTTGAATATTGGTCTCCATCTTTTTCATTCTTCCAGCGCAGATTCTTTGGCCTTCCGACACACACTCACACCAGTGATGACAGTGATCTCCAGGCCTCCAGCCTTCAGTTGCCTCTGCATCCTCCACCTCACCAGTACACAGATGGCCATTTTGGACTCTTCCACTTCTGATCCTGCAAGCCTACCTAATAAAATTCTTTGTATGATTATACATATATTTTATATTGATCCAGTTCCTCTAGTGAACCCTAACTAATACACTATCACTTGAAATTTAGTAAACTTTGCATAAAATTCTGGATTTCCAGTTCCTCTTAAGAAACAGTAATAATCTTCTAATATAAGGCCCATGTTTCTTCATTGAACAAAATCTCTGAAATTGAATGGCAGCTGTCCTTTTTTGACAGAATATGACAGCTACAGTTCACAACAATCCCCACCACTCTAGCTTTACACACAATTCATTACAAACATTTGCATTTTCTGCCTAAAGCTTTTGAATTTGTAACTTTCACTCATCATTCAACAAAGTACTTTTGAAAGTGTTAATTTTATTGCTGATTGCAAATCCATGTATATTTATTATTAATTAATAAAATATTTTATATCTACAAATAATTTATCAGTTAAAAATATTTTCACAGTGTCTTTAACTTGTACCTTCTGTCTTAAGGCATTAATAGGATATAGAATAGTACTTTCCCTGCCTCAGAATTTTTAAGTCCCAATATTGAGGACAATTAGTAATAAAGTTCTCACTTCCTAAAGGGTAACTCTTGTACATATTCCATGAAAATTACACAGAAAAAAATACACAAATTATGCTCCAAGCCTTCACTTACCTCTTTGTTCTACGTAAGAAATGAGCAGAAATCCAGAGGGAAACCATTTAAGTAAAGAGGCATGGAAAGGAAGTTTTGGCATCTCCATCCCCTCAGACCCAGAAAAGAAGTCCTCAAAGAGCATCTTACTGAGTTTAGGGGAGCCTGCAGGTATTATAGACAGCTCAGTTAGGTAGAAATATAGGCAGTCAGACAGGGCTAGGCCCTCAGGGGATTCAGGGCAGAAGATGAGAACACATTATAACTGTGCCTGGAGGAGCATCCATTGAAAGCCAGGCCTCAAGATAAAGAAGGAATGACCGGGCCTACATGCCTCTCCAAGGGATAAGCAATAAGTTGAAGATTATACTATAATTGTTACCACCTGGTCCCAGGTGGGTGACCAGGACCTCCTGATCTATCCCTTCCTAACAAGCTCTTTGTCCTTTCCATGTACACTTGCTACATGACCTGCTTCTCCATTAGATCAATATTACCTAAATGGCTACACTTATAATCTCATTGGTTGATCATTGTTTTGACCCACATTGTACCCATCTTGTAATTTCATATCCATCTTGTGATTTTGCTCTATAAAACTTCCTCTGAGAAGTGAGGTCCATGGCAACCCACTTTTGGGCCCCCTCTTGTCTCTTAGGATCTATCTCTCTCAATAAATTTTTCCTACTCTTAACCTCCCTTGTTCTCTAGAATTCATCCTTTGATTTGGGGGAACATGAACTGGGTGTATCTGACATCTAGCAGGTTGGAAGTTTCATTTACCTCCCCTATATCATAGGGAGAAGATCTTGGTATATATCTGCTAGTCTGAATGCAGCAAGTAGCAGAATGTCACCATCTCAACCTCCAAAGAAGTCTCAAAGACCATTGAGTCTCATAATCTCAAAAAATTTGAACCACTACCCATGAGTGTTGGTGTATATTTGGTATCTGGGAACTGAGAAAAGTCCCAGATGTATGTGTTTGTAAAGTCTCAGACTCCCTTGTAATACTAGCTGTCTCCCAGAAGTATAAGGCTGACAAAATTTTAACTTCTGCTACAGATGAGGAAAATTCCTCATCACTTAAGACATCTTGTGTTGCAAATAATAAAAAATTCAAGTCAACTGGCTTAAACTATTTGGCAGTGTACTGACTTGCTTATCTTGAAAGTCCTGAAGTCAGTGAGCTTTCAGGCTGCTTTTAATCTGGTAACTCAATATGTTATTAAGTATGTGGATTCTTTGCTTTCTGAAGGATCAGCTTCTACTGAGGTTGGTTCCCATTGTAGCTAAAAAATGGCAACATTTCCTAGTTTATCTGCTTCAGATACATTCAGAAAGAAAGAAAGAAGATCTCAATCCCATCGTTTTAAGAAAGGGCCTGAGATTTGCTCATATTGAGCCAACTGTGAGCACACCTACCCCAACCCTAAGCCAATGACAGGACAGCAAAGGAGCTGAGAGGGTGGTAGAGTAAGTGGCTTGTGTCAGTCAGCATCCACCTCTGAAGCAAAGCTTTGACCTCTGAGAAGGGATGTACAAGTGAATAAAAACAGCTGGAGGCCAGAGTAGATTGGCCAGGGAAATAATTATTTATTCCATACAGAAAAAAATTAAATAGTTTTAAGTAGGGAGTGACATGACTGGATTTGTGCTTTGAAAAGTCATTTTGGTTGCCCTTTAAAGTTTAAAATGGAGAAAGACAAGCCTGGAATGAGTATCTTTCCTACAAAGGAAGCCTTTGCTATATTTGAAAGTAAAATCTTGGCCTTTGCTATGTATGTACCTTAGTACTTACACACATATAAAAACTTGGAAGCAGTCAAGGAATGAAGGCAAACATTTTTCTGATATTGTCAAACATCTCTAAATATAGTTGATGTTCCTTCAATCTATTAAAACCACTGTTCTGAAAACTGTACTGTCAACATGAATACAATTTCCCATCGGAAGAACACTGAGAATGGGTTTGAGTCATAATGAGATCTATAGAAATTTGACATGTTTTCAGAACAAATAAATTTCTCAGCTTCTATTTGTATCTAAATGCATAAACAGTCACACACACTCACATACATGCTCATGCGTTCATATGTACATACATATACATACTTGGCACATATACACGCACATGCTCTTTGATATATAGACGCATACACACATACACTTCACTTAAGTGCATGCATTCACTGTTTCATATACACACATCAGAGAGCTTTAGGAGGCCAGATCCAAGCATGATGAATACTAAATTTTTAAATCTTGCCAGGTTACTTTTCTGTTCAAGGAGAAAGAGGATATCAATCTGGATGTGGGGGCTCAGATCTGGGAAATTTCCATCTTCATTGTTGTATTCTAACAGTCTGGGTAAAGACACTGCTCACATTTCAGTTTTAGCCTGCTCCGTTGGTCTGCAAAAGCTATTGTCTATAAGAGGGCATCTTCACCTATCTGGGTATCTGACTGGAAAATAAAAAACTGAACTTGTGTTTATGCCGTTATATTAAAAAAGGAAAGTGTGAGGATAAATCATGTTAGTAATAAAAATAATAGAGCGCTCTGTGGAGTAAAAAGTGATGGCATCTCAACTACAGTGTGGGGCTGGTTGGAGACGCTGCTTTAGGCCAGCTCTGCTGCTAACTGGCTGAGAGACTCTGATTAAATTTCTTTTTTTTTTTTTTTTTTTTTTTTTTTTTTTTTTTTTTGGTGGGTACCGGGGGGTCGACCTCAGGACCTCGCGCGCCAACAGGCACCCATGCCGCTGAGCGATATCACCGGCCCCTTTTTCGTATGTGGGATCCGGGAGTCGAACTCGGGCCCTCGCGCTTGCAAGGCAGGCTCTTATGCCTCTGAGCCATCTCACCGGCCCTGATTAAATTTCTTGAACACTTTGACTCATTTCTTTTTTAGTTCAGTGGTAACAGAAGCACATTTCAGAGTCAACATTCAGGAAAAATGATTGGGTACTAGTGGGGTAGGTCCCTTTTCTTTGCAGTCTGACAGAAACCTGTCCTGGCCACTGAGTCTCCAGGTCACTGTTTCCCACCATGGTCCCTGCAGACCCCTGTTGGAATGCCTGAAGCACATGTCCTTCTCCACTGTACACTAAGCCTTCACACAGGGAAGGCTGTGCCCACATGTTAAGGACAGAGGGTGGATGCGAGGGAGTGTGGCAGGGCACCTCTACCACAGGTCTTCCCATGGGGAGAAGTCAGAGAGAGCCGAAGCAGCATCAGTCCTTGGAACCTGTGTAACCCTGCCTAGTACCAGGTAACAAGATGCTTGGTGTAAGTAAAAAAAACACGCTCATTACTACCAGAATTTGTCATCATGGATTATTTTTGCACTGCCTTGAATAAAATTTAGCAGGTTAGATTTCTTTTTTTTTTTTTTTTTTTTTTTTTTTTTTTTTTTGGGTACCAGGGGGACGACCTCAGGACCTCGCGCGCCAACAGGCACCCGTGCCACTGAGCGATATCACCGGCCCCTTTTTCGTATGTGGGTTCCGGGAGTCGAACTCGGGCCCTCGCGCTTGCAAGGCAGGCGCTTACGCCGCTGAGCCATCTCACCGGCCCAAGCAGGTTAGATTTCTGATGCCAAATAGGGAGATAGCTGTGTTACAATTTTCAATTCCAAATCTAGAAAATTCTGAGAAGGAACCTGTGTGTGTCTGTGTAAGGGTGTGTGTGTGTGTGTGTGTGTGTGTGTGTGTGTGTGTTTAGGGTCTTTCCACCTTTACTCTGGACCTTTAACCACAACACTAAGTGTTCTCAGTGACCCTTAATTTAACAGAATTTTCCACAATAGCACTTTACAGTGACAAAATTCTCTTTGACACGTTCAAAATGCAGGTGTCTTATGTCCCTATCCATTAGTACACAGCTCTTTGCCAGAAAAGTCATTATTGCATGGACATATGTATGTGTCTTTAACTGGATTTATTCATAGTTAGAAATGCAGAGGAAAAATAAAATATACATTTATATAAAGGCAGGCCAAGTACCTCAGCTAGAGTTCAACAGTAGTAGCAGTAATCTGTTGTAGCTCTGGATGAATAAACTGCTGTCTAAGGCATTTAAAGAGGCAACCGAATCCATCAAAAATGAGGCCTACTGTATTATGGAACCAGCATCATGCGACTCCATTGTAAAACAAGATGAAGAATTTACATGTGAAAGAACCTTAATATTTTACTCTCACAAGTCGTTTTCTATTTCAGCAGGACTCTTCAATGTTCAGTACAAAACCAAAGTAGATTTAACTCCTCTTGCCCACAGGATAAAGATGTGACCATGACCACATGGCCCCGCCTGCCCCGGCTCCCTTTCCTGGCATCAGTTTCCAGCCCTCTGGTCCTTTTTCTGGAATCTGCTATCTACTCTCTTTAATTTCCTGACCTCATATTTTCTATTAAAATGATACAAACTCATAAAACTCTGTGTTCAAAAAATAGAAAGTAACAAAAAGCAATGGTATGTACATTTATATTCTAAACTTTTATATATGTAAAATTTAAATCATTCCATATAAACAGTTACATTTATTGCCTTATTTTCCTCTTAAACTGTAACAGGAGCACGTCCTCAACATGACATTAAAACTTCTTTGCATGGGCTGGTGATATAGCTCAGCGGCATAAGGGCCTGCCCGGCAAGCGTGAGGTCCTGAGTTCAACTCCCAGAACCCACATAAAGGAAAAAAAGGGACGGTGATATCGCTCAGCGGTACAAGTGCTTGCTGGCAAGAGCAAGGTCCTGGGCCGGTGAGATGGCTCAGCGGCTTAAGTGCCTGCCTGGCAAGTGCAAGGGCCTGAGTTCGACTCCCGGAACCCACATACGAAAAAGGGGCCGGTGATATCGCTCAGCGGCATGGGCGCCTGCTGGCGCGCGAGGTCCTGAGGTCGACCCCCCGGTACCCACAAAAAAAAAAAAAAAAAAAAAACTTTGCAAACATCATTTAAAATGGTTACACAATAGTCTGTTTTATGACTCTTTGGTAATATTTTTAGATATTCAGCATTTTACTCACTTCTGTTTTCCACTGCTGTAACATACAGATCACATACACTTTCTGCTTCTCTGGTGTCGTTTATATTGTCATTTACCCAACACGTGTTTCCCTCTGTTCTCTGCCCAGTAACTCCCACTTACATGTCAAGTCCCTGCTCAAGTGTCACCTGGTCCTCATACTAACGTATTCTGTAACTAACTCTCCAGGGTTAGGTACTTTTTATTTTAGGTTTTCACATCACTTTGTGTATAATCTCTTTACAGTATCTACAGCCATGTCTATCAGTATATTTGAATGTCTCTTCTACCACAATGTGAGCTTTCTAAATGTGGGGTTGTGTGTTTTTCATCCTTCTCACCAAATCACCAGAAATAGTGCCTGGTACATGTAAGCTGTAAAGAAATATTTGATGAATTAAAGAATTTTAGATATTTCCACAGAGTCTTTGGGGCCCAGTTGTGTCTTTTCTAGAGCTCTTCTTTGGCATTCTGACTTTATGTCCACTTATTCCTTCATCCACCTGCTAGATGGAATAGTAGAGACTCAAATTATTGTATTCCATATACAGGAGTCTAGTTTATAATAAAAGAACCAAACTAATAATTAAAATCTGCCCTGATTATTGTTTCTTGGTGTAACGGTTTAGATGTGATATGTCCCCGCAAAAGGCTTATTGTGTTGGAAGTATGGTTACTTATGGGCTTTGGGGAAATGAGTAGATTGTGAGAGCTCTAACTTCATCATTGGATTAATTCATTGATAAGATCATAATTTGATTGCATTATTGAGAGATGATGAAAACAGGAGGTGGGGCCTAGTTGAGGAGAGTGGATCACCTCTCAGGCTTTTTTCTCTCTCTCTGTTTCTTGATTGACATGAGTTGAGCATCTTTTCTCTGCCACACCCTCCCCACCATGAAAATAATTATTTCTGACCTAAATATGAATAGCTTTTATAATGGAGTCTTAAAATCATTTGTGATATGCTCAATCTAGTTCTTGTGAAGGGAAGATAATAATTTTTACTTAAATCGGAAATACTACTTTGTTCTATAAATTTTGGGTGTGCAAATAACTTTCAGATCTGCGAAGAGACATTAATATATATATACTAGTGATAAGAGTGTTCTGTTACTGACTACTGTGCTATTTCTTTTATTCATTTATTTACTTTGTTTTCCAGCTTTATTGAGGTATGCTTGAAAAATAATAATTTTATGTATTTAAGGTGCACAATGTAGTTATTTTATATATATGTGTGTGTGCGTGGTATAATGATCATCACAATCAAAATAGTTATGCTCTTTTATCCAAAGAGATAAGGACAATTTAAATAACAAAAAGAGGAAAAGGCAGATGAGAAAGGAGACACAAACTTTACTCCCACATTAATGACTAGACAGGAAACACCAGTTCTAGTGCTTTTGTTCCAATAAAGCCATCAAAAGATAACAACACAGGTGTAGAAATGATAAAGCTTGAGAAAGTAGGGAATGAGTGTATTGTTTGTGTTCCAGCTGAAAATCCACCTTGCTTTCATACAATCTACCTTGAAAAATCCAAATCACATGACATGCTTCTAGCAAGTTGTTTGTAAACTGCCATAGGTTAGTCTGCTTTCCACTGCTATAACAAAATACCTGAGATAATAAACTTTAAAAGGGGAAAGGTGAGATGGCTCAGCGGCTTAAGCGCCTGCCCGGCAAGCGCGAGGGCCCGAGTTTGACTCCCGGATCCCACATACGAAAAAGGGGCCGGTGATATCGCTCAGCGGCACGGGCGCCTGCTGGCACGCGAGGTCCTGAGGTCGACCCCCCGGTACCCACAAAAAAAAAATAAATAAATAAATAAAAGGGGAAAGGTTTGTTTTGGCTTATAGTCTTGGAGGTTTCAGTCCATGGTCAGTTGTCCACATTGCTTTGGGGTCTGTGGTAAGGCAGTAAATCATGTTGTTTCTGTTGTTAAAGCTGTCTAGAAGATAGATACACTACCATTTTTACTTAGTTCATTGAAGAGTAAGGTTTGTGCCAATAATGTTTGGACAATTGAATGCTAATGTCTGGTGTCCTGAATAACTAACTTAAAGATAGTAATACATAATGTATTAACCATTGTTACCCTCCTATTATGTTGTTTTGAAAATTTGTTCTTCTTTTGATTTGTTTTGTTTTTTTTCTTCTCTTTAAAAAATAAAAAAAAAATAAATAAAAAATAAAAATAAATAAATAAATAAAAAAAATAAAAAAAAAAAAAGCTGTCTAGTCTGTGGTACTTTGTGATAACAGCCCTAACAAACTAATACAGGGGACTTTTCTATCATAAATACGATTGAAAAATGGTGAAAATTTTGTGATTACAAAATAAACTAACAATTCATAAAGTCTTATTTGTTTGCCTTATTTTTTCTTCCCTGCATAAAATGAATGTTCCTAAAATCAAAGTTATACAATTCAACCTCAAGACATTTGAAGTTATAAATCTATTTATTTGTTATATTTATTTGCATATTTATTATAAATATAATCTGTTCACTAGTTTAAACATGGCTTTAGCATTCATGTTTGTCTATTTCTATAAGCCAGGGTGTGAGGGCAGTGGAGGAAGAGATAAATATTTAGTGTGCAAAATGCCTTCGAACTGACATTGCCCTTTGCTTTCTTGATGACATCTGTAACAAATCACCCCCACCCCAGAAGGAGTAAAAGCACATTCGGAATCTGTAGTCATTTTGTCACCAAGGTTAGGTGTGGCTCTATTACAGAGGTGTTGCACTTCCTGGGCAATGACTTCCCAGCTTTACCGACACTTTTCCTTCTCTTGGGCTTTCCTGGAAAACCTGGTTCCACACTGTAGTTCTCGGTTAAGGGCACTTGCTGCCACTGTAAGCTTCCCACGCCCTAGAGGACCTATTTGCCACCTTTCAAGATGAGCTCACACTGTGACCACCCAGGGAACAGACATGACCCTTCCCTTCCCAGACTTTACCTGGTTAATTTGACATGATTGCCAAGCAAATGCCACAGTAGAGATTTCACTCTGTGTTATAATACTTGGAAGGGACAGAGAAACTTTTTTCTGAATTTCTTTAAAACAACTCAGGTAGGAAGGTGGTTCACTCAATCCATAGAGACTATAGTAAATATCACACATAAAGACTCAAATGTGCTCAAATAAATCACAGGATGCTGTTTTTTTTTTTTTTGTCACATGATATTCTCTATGCCCACTTCTGTTTTCACAGGACCACAGTGAAAAGCCCCACAAAAAGGGGACACAACAGAGGCAATTACTTGTTTGTCCTAACATACATATCAATGAACAAAGGAAATAGGATCCTCTCTCCTACAAAACTGGAATATTTCAAGGGAATCATATCCAAGTCCAGTGAGCTACAGAAATGTCCAATTACCACCTTATTTTGGTAAACACCAAAATAAATTAAATTCCTCCATTTGTAATACCACTCATGGGATTTAACCTTAAGAATTAAAGTCAATTAATTGAGAAATAATAATTTTAAAGTGACAGTAAATTACAATATCTTTATTTCAGCATTTTTGGAATAATGATAACAACTATGTGGAAATAGAAAAACAGTTAAACAAAGTAATATATTTGCATTCTAGGATGTTACAGACTGGTTTCTGGAGCCATATGAAATAAATAGAATTGATATAATTTTAGAATAAATAAAAGTATAGGGGTTTTTGCAAATTTTCAACCTCAGGACATTTGTTATAGCATATTGTTATAGTACATATCTGGATGTCCCCCAACCCTCATGCACCAGCACATGGGCTTTGTGGAATGTGTTTGGATTATGGGGGCACTATAGCTGGCTTGGTGGTGGAAGGTGGGACCTGGTCAAAAAGGTTGGTCACTTGGGATGTGACCTAGAAGGACATATCTCCCTCCATGGCTCCTTGACTTCCTCTCTGCTTCCCACCTTCCATGACCTGAGTGGTTTTTCCTCCACTATACTCCTCTGCCACACCATTCTTCCTTGGAGCTAGCAGACTATGGACTAAAAACATGAACCAAAATAACCCTCCTCTTCCTTTAAGTTTTGGGTGTCAGACATTGTGTTCCAGCAGCACAGAAAATGACTAAGACAGATTTTGGTGCCAGAAGTGGGGCCATTGCTGTGCATATACCTGACCATGTGGCTTAGAAGTCTTTACAACTGGTTCACTGAAGGAATTTGGAAAAGTTTGGCATGGTCATTTAGAGAAGACCTAGAATGCTGTATGTTGAACTCAGTGAGTGATTCAGGCCAGAACTCAGAAGACAAAAATGCTTCTAGAAATGCAGACAATAAAGGCCACATTTCAGTTGAGAACCAGAACTTCATTGGCAATTGGACTCTGGGCCACATTTGTTAGGTTCTGTCAGAAAATTTGTCTATGTTTTGTTCATATCTTGAGATTTTGCAAGAAAATAAGATTAAAGGCAGTGGACTAATTAATCTGGTGGAGAAATTTCAAGCCAGCCCAATATTCCAGCTGTAGCACAACTACTGCTGAGGGCTTTTTTCCAGGTTTATACTGGAAATCAGGGGGGAAATTTTCATTTGAAAATTTTTCAATTTCCCCAGAAAGAATGGGCCTGCAAAGTTTTAGCTGAGGACAAATTTGTTGCTGAAAAGATCAGAATTAAAAGGAAGCCAAATACTTTGAGTTCGGGCAATAGGAAGGATGCTTTGAGGGCCTCCTGGGAAACAGCAAGTCTCTGCTCTTTGCCCTATAATAGTGAAAGACTTTGTTTTGAGAAGATATCCCCTCAGGGCACGCTGCTCAAGAAAGGACATATAAGGAATTGATATCCTGGGGTTGAGCTCACAATGCTCAGCCATCTAGGCCCTTGGAGGCCTTAGCATCCATGATTCTATAAGGCCTGGCTACTAGTCAAGCTGGCAACAGACCTTGGCATCATCCACATGGTGCTGGTTTTACAGACATACAGAATGCAAGAGTTGTGGGGTCATGAAGTCTTCCACCCAGATTTCAGAAGTCCTGGGAAGCTAGGCAGTGTGTCCCTGAGAGGACAATGTGTGAACCTGTAAGAGTAAAATCAAAAGTGCAGTGGACATCCCAGAAAGTTGGAAAGCAAGGAACATAGAACATCTGAGGAAAGCAGCAGGCAATGAGCTAAGCTAGACCAATGGAGAAGCCATGAGACCTGCAACCACTGGCAATGTTAGAGGGGTAGGGACATCCAAGCCATTTGGAGCTCACATCTTTGCCCCTGGTGCTAGAGAGGGAGCTACAGGATTTCATATTTGCCCTTCTGGGTATTGCCCTGTTCTCACTGGTTTCCAGCACCCTATATCTCCCTTTTGGAATGAGAATGTTTAACCTGTGTCATTATATGTCTACAGTGTTTAACTTTCTTTTTTATTTTTACAGAGGCTCATAGCTAAGAGTTTGCCTTAAGTGTCAGAGGAGACTTTGGACTTGGACTTTTCAGCAATCCTGGAACTGTTAGGACTTTGGCAACTCATAGAGATGGACGAAATGCATTTTACATAAAGAAATACATATGAGTGTTTTGGGGGCCAAGGGAAGAATGTTATGGTTTATATATGGATGTCCCCCCAAAACCTCATGTGCTCAGTGGCAGGCCTTGTGGAAGGTGATTGGATTATGGGAGTGCTACAGCTGGCCTGGTGTTGGGAGATGGGGCCTTGTTTGAAGAGGTTGATCACTGGGAATAACTTGGAAGAGCACATCTCCTTCCCAGCTCCTCCCTTTGATCTCTGCTTCCTGCCCACTATGACATGAGAAGTTCTCCCTCTGCTATGTCCCTTTGCCATGCTGACCTGCCTTGAACCCAGTGGAACAGACTAAAAACATAAGCCAACATAAGCCTCTCCTCCTTTAAGTTGTGGGTATCCATATGCACCCCAGAGGAAATGAGGAAAGTAAAGTGACTAAGACATATATGCTAGGAAGAAGGAACTGCTACATACCACACTGCACAGACCTGGAAAACACTAATTTTTACATGTGAATGATAAATGTTAGTATATGCGAATTTATATAAGCTTTAATACATTTTTATAAAGTTATATCATTTGTAAGAGTTTTGTTTCTTTGTTTTTATATCATACTAAGGATTGAACGAAGGACCTGTCACATGTTAAGCACATGTTCTACCACATATTAACCCGAAGACTAATTTCTGTAAGTTTTATATAAGCTTTTAATATGGGAAAAATGTAAGTCTTGTGAGATAAAAGCAAGACTTTGGCCTGAATTGGCAGATTGCCAGAATCCCATAAGGTAAAGAAAGTGGAGGCCAAATGTCAGCTATAAACATTTGATATCTGGGCAGGGTACTGGAATGTAGGACACCTAACAAAAAAACAAGGAAGACATGTGGTGACTCTGCAGTGCCAGCTGTGCCATCTGTGATCCAGCTGACCAAACAGACCAACAAGGAAGCTGACACATGTCTGTGAAAAAAGCAGGGCAGGAACAGGGGAAATAAAAGTAACATGTATATTAGGTTAATAACAATATCAATTAATTTTTCCTATTAGTTTCTTTCTGTTAATATTATTATTCAATAATATTTCAATAGACTTTTAAACAGTGCTACGCATTGCTTGACGAGAAAGCATGAAAGGAACTCCCAGAAAGAGGGTTGTGCCAAATGTCCAGTAGCCAGGAAAGAGTCATGTTGTCATTTACCAACAGTGTTAACACGTGCCACCTCCCTTTCTGCAGAACGGTGTCATGGAAAATGACTCCCACAGAGACATAGCGTCCTCTTCCACTAGCTCCTTGCACCTCCTTTTGCCTTTACCCCACTTTGCCACAGTCTCAGATTGTACTATTGTCATTTGTCAGATCCAAATAGCTGCTTCTGTCCAGTGCTTGGACCAAACTACATTGTTGCAGGCTCCTTCTTTGGTGAAGTTTCTTTGAAAGATACCTGATGGCAATGAGGGTGAAGTGTCAATTCTACTATCTTAAATGGACCTTCCCCCTTCTTTAAAAAATACCTTGAAATAAGCTGCCCATATCTATAATACCAGCACTCAGGAGGCTGAGACAGGAGGATTGCCATAACTTCAAAGCCAGCATGGGCTAAATAGTGAGTTCAAGACCAGCCTGTGCAACAAAGCAAGACCTTATCTCAAACAATAACCACAACAAAAATACCCTGGCATGAAAGTGAAGAATAATTTAATCAAGTTTCTCTTAGGCTTTAGAGTAATAACACAAACTTGGAATGGACATACAGGGGAACCATCATTCCTTTAGACACCTTTATTAGTATTAAAATTTATTAAATGCATGCAAGTTACTCATTCAGTAAATATTCAGTGGAGACCTGCCACAGGTATTCAGTAGTGACAGACCCGGGACTAGGCTCCAGGACTCCTTGCTCAACAGATTCTGCCCTTTTCCCAAGGCACACTGCAGGAGCAGTGACTCTGCACAAAGCTCTCTTCTAAGGCTGGAAAGATAGGAAGGTGTACACCCTGCAAACCTAGAGTCAGCCTTGGTTCTACTCTTTTCCAAAAGGTAGCCTTATCACCTACTCTGAGGTCGGTACTTCTCAGTACAACCACACTATAGCCCCACTACATGCACCGATATCTCTATTTATATTTTATTTCCATACATTGAGCTACAACCAAAAAGCTCCCTTTTTCCGAGAATGTTTTCAGCAGTTGTGCTACCTACTTTGAACTTGTTTCTCCTAAGCCAGCAGCTTGTCTCTCTTCCCTACTGTGAAATTGACTGAAAACAGCATGAGCCTGACAGGTTTTTGTATATTCACCAAACATCGCATAAAAATGTTTGATATATTTTTCCCTTTTTTAGCAGAAAGCATCTTCCAGTGCCTCTTTATTATTGTTGCCTTTATTATTGTCATTATTCACCTAAGGCTTTTATTATCCAAAAGGATAGTTCAGAACTAAGGATTTGGTTCACCAGTTATTCTCAAGTGGAGCTCTCTTGGGGAAAGACTTATATTCTAAATGCAACTTTAAAGTACATTGTTGAAGAATAGAGTAAATAAAAATGGATTCTTTTGATTTTCTTTGCTCATTTGAGTTTATTCAACCCATAGCATATATTTGGTAAGAAGTAGCAGGAGAATTACCTGTTGTTTTGTGCAGAGAAAGAAAAATACATGAGGGGACACAGAGCTTTAAAAAATAGCATCAGTGGCAGAAGTAGACACAAACCCAACTCAACTTTCATATCCACTGTTAAGGAAAAAATGATGACATTTATTGAAGATGTTAAGGCAGAATTTAGCACCATTATAATAGATGTAGGACTATTGCAATGAGGTTTTGCAAGAGATTGGTTTGACTTTGAATATAGCAAAGGAAAGGTGGAAATTTACAAACAAAAGCAGGGAGGAGGATGGAGATGGTCAGTGGATAAAAAATTGGTAAAAGGAAACACCAGCGGTTTGGGGCTTACCTAACAGGATTGTAGCTGAGAACAAACCAGAGTGACCAGCATTACTGGAGAGATGATGGAATAAGGAACCCAGGTAGATATCAGGGTAGGGGATTCTAGTTCAGCTAACTCATCAGGATTCTTCTAAAATGGGGCCAGGCAGAAATGAACATGGAAGCCCAAAAGTCAGCACCAACTCGAGAAGAGAGTTCAGAGGAGCCTGGTTAGAGGTTGTTCAAGGAGTGGTTCCTGTAAAGAAGGGAAGAAGATTCTCAGGTCCGCCCTAGAGTTGTAGAGGCCTGAGCTTCCCTGGCCACCACTGAGGTCTGAGCTGAAGCGTCTTATACAAACTCCAAATTCAAGCCATTGATCTTCCCTTGAAATATGCTCTATCTCTTGTGTGCCCTAATACTAGCTTATACATTCCAGCTTAACCCATCGTCCATCAACCCTGAATTTCCCACTTTCCCCTGAACATCTTTCTGTGAGTGCTGTGCCCTGTGGCCAGAATCTCTTTGCAATATCTTGCTTGGAAAACCACTCACCCTTCAAGGACCCATTTACATGTCACCTCTTCTGGCAAATGCTCTCCACTCACCCACACCTTGTAATTTATCTGCTAGCTCTTTTTTGTCACCTTATCACAGTGACCACTCACCCCCATTACTACTACCAAGTAATTTTTAAGTCTCAAACCTATATGAACATCAAAACTACCCAAGGAGCTTTTAAATCATAGAGATTTTCCAGACTCTCAACAGGAGATCCTGACGCAATAGGCCTGGAATTGAACTGGGAACTCTGAATTTCTAAAAGCTCCCCAAAAGATTCCAGGGAACATGGGGGGGCACTCCTAGAAGGCAGAGGTTGTGTTTTGCTCAGTTTTTTCAGCTAGCATGTGGCACGGAATGTGGATGTAGGAGATCTGTCCACTTTCATTGGGAGGGAGTATGAATGTGCAGATGCATGGATGTCCAGTGGATGCTGGGGGAGAGAGAGACATCCTGAACTCCTACAGGAGTGAGAGGAAACTGAAAGAGAGATTCTAAATTTAGTTCAGACTCTCCGGAGTGGATAACAGAACAGAACACCATCCTCTGCTTTAAAGAGCCTTGGCTAGTCTAAGGAGCAAAATGGTCTGCATTTAATTTCTGGCAGACTCTCTCTTTCCCCTCTATACCTCTTCCCCATCTCCCCTTGTGCTCTCTATATATGTGCACAAATAGGTCAGTAGCCTTCCCATTGCTCTAAGCCTCATATCAGGCATCTTGAAGGCCCGAGGTATAAGAGGACTTGAATTAGGTAGCTGAACATACAGGGGCCTGAAGTCTCTCTTATCAAGGGAGTTCCATCTGTCCAAAAGACCTAGTGAGATTTCTGTGCCAACCATGGCCAGGGAATCCAACCAGTTTCAGGAAGAACAGCTCCAAACTTGAGCTGGAGATGTATGTGGCTGGTTTCCCCTGCACTGAAAAGAGAAGCAACCCTGAGCCCTGGGAGGTGTTATCTCTGTCGGAGGCAGGTGATTTCCACTCTCCCTGCTGCTCCCCTGCAGTCTGGCAGCATTCAGAGCCCTTTGGGTATTCTTTCTAAGGGCCATTCGAATCCTTAATTCAAACTCAAGAGCACTTTTAATGTGAAAGGAGTAATGCTTGATTTAATTGTATTGCCTTAGGCTTAGCTAGGAAAGGGAAAATAGGGAGGGCATGAGAGCCCGCACCTCTTCTCACAAGCAATGACATCTGCTGCTAGTAGGAAAATGCCCAGGGCATCGGCTTTCCATGCAATTACTCCTGGGCATAAAAATAAAAACAACACTTTTCCTCCCCAATCTGCCAGCTTCTTCTGCATGTCTGGAAAGAGGCTCTCTGTAATTGGGCTACTTGACAGCCTGTCCTGCTACAAACATCAGCTGTCACCAGCATAGTGCGATGAGAAGGGAAGGCTCTAGGGCCAAGCAGAAGCATTCGGCATACTCAAATGCAGCCACCAGAGAGGCTCTGGATAAGCATGAGAGAGAATCAGGTAGATGTTGTTCAGGGGAGAGTCCTGAAGGTAGTTCTCAAGGGCCTGCCTGTGTTTCAGTGTCTGTTTTCACATGGAGAAGTCATGGGCTATTTCCACACACAAATCTTGTCTCCTTGAAAAAAACAATAACAAGGATGGAGGAAAAAAAAATAGAAGGATGAATCTAAACTAATGTCATTAAAATCCTTAATCAACTTGAAGTCATAGAAATCCCAGCACTCTCCAAGGTCCCCAGCTGGTACTCTTCCCCACAGTCACTCAGGTAAGCCATGAGGAAGGCGCAGGTCTCCTGTAAGAGAAAGACAGGTGGCTTCTCCCATTCTCTGTCAGATTGAAGACACTACAGCACTTTGATCAGGACCACAAAGCTCACTGGAGCCCTGGTCTCCGAGGACAAGTGTCCACTGGAGGGTTAGTGCATGAGGGTTAATTTGGACTTCATTAAGCATGTTATATTCCAAAGTGAAAGAATCAATTGTAGTGTAGTATGTGACAGTGACGAAGTCTATTAATGGTCTACGTAGATATGTATACAGAATGGTCATGCCACCTGCCTGCCAGCCCTGCCCCTTCTGGGATTCTAGCCACACTTGTCCAGTTAGCTATTTGGTACCTCATTACCCTCCAATCCTGTTATCAGCTGGATGGACCAAAAGGCATGCTTACTTGAAGAGCAGCTTATGAAATGGCCAGGCTCAAAGACCCTGCCAAATAAACACAATCATGACCTAATTGAGCTCATCAGATTTCATTGCTTAGACAATTTGAAAGCCCATTATTAAAAAAAAAAAGTAAAGAAGAAGAGAATTAGGGCCGGTGAGATGGCTCAGCGGCTTAAGCGCCTGCCCGGCAAGCGCGAGGGCCGGAGTTCGACTCCCGGATCCCACATACGAAAAAAGGGCCGGTGATATCGCTCAGCGGCACGGGCGCCTGCTGGCGCGCGAGGTCCTGAGGTCGACCCCCCGGTACCCACAAAAAAAAAAAAAAAAGAAGAAGAGAATTAGCAGTTTAAAGGAAATAAAGACATTCTGCTGACCATACAGGCAGACAAAGCTCGTGTCTAATGACTAGAGCACCAAATTATTTTATAAAGAACTCTTATTTGTTTAATTTTGTAAAGCATTAAAGTAATCATCTAACCAAAAATTGGACTAAATTGGAATTAGTCCATTTTAGTTAGACTAAAAATTGGAATTTTTCTAGACATACTTATATTTTTCTCTTTTTATTTATTGTATCTGTTTAATCTCCATTGCATTTTAAAAGGTTATGTTACTGTGGTAAGAACAATTAACATGAGACCTAAGCTCTTAAATAATTGTTAAGTGTATAATACATTATTGTTGACTACAGGTACAATGCTGTCCCTATAGCTTATTCATTTTCCTTAAATACACTTTATCTTAAAAGTTTATATGGCATTCTTTTTGAAATTTGGGGCAGGGAAGGAGAGAATAGCTACACACTTTCTAGCCCAAATGTTAAATTGTAAACCTGAAAACATACACAGAAAGGGAGCTGGAAATAGAAGTCCCAGAGCAACAGAAGCTAGACTCCAGAGAGGACAATGAAAAGACTGGAGCAGCAGAAGTCAGAGACTCCCTGAGTCTCTGAGGCGAGCAGGAAACAGACAATGGGTGAAAAGCAGAAAGGAATGCACACACCTGCCTCTAAGGGACACCTGCAGAAACTCCCGTGGTGTCGCAGAGAGGCTGCTGTGACTTTGGTGTAAACTAACCTCCTCTTATTTCTTTCTGTAGCCTTACTACAAATCCCTATCTCCCAAGCTTCAGTTTGTCTTTGCTTCCTGAAGCCTAAAAGGGTATAACTAAAGCACTGTACTAGCAAATCAAAGAGATAATCAGATATTATCACCAAAACCAAATGTCAGTTACTTTAAAGGGCGTGGGCAGAATATCATGATTTGTGTTGTTTAACTGAGAATTTAATTCAAAAAACTTTAAGATGAAAGACCATCTGCAGAGAACATAGAGTAAATTCAGAAGACAGAGAGCAGGAGGAATATATGTGAACCACATCTGAAAAGCTCATGGTCAGGGATGAGGGATGTGCAACCTGAAGAGAAGATACGCAGGGGACTCATGATAGACGATATCCTGCGACAGCAATGTCAGGTAGAAGGAGAAATGGAATCGTGTCATGCACCAATGGGAAGAAATAAGAGCACAGGGAGTCAATGTTTTAGTTCAACATTAGAAAACTTTCCAAAAATCTGAACTTTGTGAAAAAGCGGGTTGATCTACTTTAACAGGGGTGAGCTCTTTGTCATTGAATGTGTTTGAGGAGAAACAGAACAGTGCCTTGGCAACAATGATTTTAAAGTAATGTTAAAGAACTATCCCAGTTCTGAGAATGTTTCACAGGTCCCTTCCATCCATTGTCTTTCCTATGTAGAGAGCACAAATTCTAGAGCCCTGACTACCCAAGTCTGTAGCCTACGCGAGTCTGGACAGATTACTTAGCCTCTCCATGCAAATTTCGTAATCTAGAATTTGAGAAACCAAATTTGAGAAAAATTTGAGAAAATAAATAATACATATATAATACAGATGTTGCAGAGAGTAAATGAGATAATTCAACTAAAGAGTTTAACAATTCCTGGACACAAGAAGCACCAGGTATATGTTGGTGGTTGTTGCTCTAGGGAATTTGTTCTCCAGGACTTGTTTTCAAGTGCTCATGATCAAACTAATTATAACAGTGAATGCAAAACCTCATCATCAAAGGAGACAAATACTAGAATAGACTTATATGTTATTAAATTTTAGTAAATTGGTAAACAGTCAAAAATGGTGCTAAGTTTTGGGATTTTCCTTTCTCCTCCTTTACAAACTCCTCCCTTTAAGGTTTTTTAAAAGAACAAAGAAAGACATTCTCAATGACTGTGACAGGGTTCTACTGCTAGTTCTATAATGATTTACTGAATGCCTACTACATTCCTGGCACAGTACTAGGCACACCAAATGCCTTGCTCTCAAGGTACTTACTTCAGTCAGAAAAACAAATAAGTCATCAAGGTTACAGGAGATGAACATCATAGATGCAGGGGTAAACATGGTTCAGTGACACGTATAAGGAAAGTGAGCAGAATGTCTGCCTTTGGCCCGATCCTCAGGAAAACACCGGTCCTTATTTCATTGGTAGAAGATACCAACTAAAGCGAAACCTTGTTACCATTAAATGGGTTAGAATTGCCGATAGGTAAGGATCTGTTTACTGTTCCAGTTTTTTTTTTTTTTTCCTAAAACAAAAATAGGCCATTTTCAAAGGCAAGAGAAGCCTCTACAATGTTCTAGTCATACAGCTTCAATTTAATTATTTATTCCATTTCTCTGCAGCCTCCTCAAAAATTAAATTTCTTACTTTTCTGATAGTCAATTCTGCTTCAGGGTAATAAGATCATATTGATAACTGAAACTAATACCCGAACGAAAAGTTTCATTTTGGTCAAAGACATCCAATTTCCTCAGAAACTTTTAGTAGCTAGGTCTGCTGATGCGCTAAACTAAAAAGAAACCAGATATTAAAGGAGACATAAAAAGGTCCAAATTACATTCTTCTTAGGCTTTTAGCTCCCACATATCAGAATAGTCTGGTTAGACATTTTTTTTTTTTCAGGTTAAGCCAGACTACTTTAACAAAAATCTCAGTGGCTTAACATAATAGCAATTTATTTCACGTCTTACTTGCAGGTCTAGCCATTTCCTAGGAGAAGGTTTCCTGCACATGATGATTTAGACATGAAGATTCCCTCCACTCTGGTTTAAAGAATTTGTGTAGCAGGGCAAGAGAGTGAGGAGAGCTGAAAAAAAAAAATGTAGTGTCACATAAAAAAACCATGTGTGTCAATTTAAATAAATTAATTAATATTATGGCTAGTACCTTGCAAATACAAATACAATGATACACAAGAAGGCAGAGACAATAGAGGTTAACGTAGCACCTAGTTTGTGGGAGAAAAATTATGTTGCTAAAGAAGTGCATGTACTATTTAGGCTAACTTTTTAGGGCTGTAACATCAGCCTCAATCCAATATGCCGAGGTAAATTGGAACTTGCCTCAATTTGGTTTTTTTTTGGTTTTTTTTTTTTTTTTTTTTTTGTGGGTACCAGGGGTCGACCTCAGGACCTCATGCGCCAGCAGGCGCCTGTGCCGCTGAGTGATATCACCGGCCCTTTTTTCGTATGTGGGATCCGGGAGTGGAACTTGGGCCCTCGTGCTTGCCAGGCAGGCGCATACACCGCTGAACCATCTCATGGGCCCAATTGCCTCAGTTTTTAAGCGTCAATTTAAATCGGACTCAATCGGGAGAATATTAGTTGTAATAAGAAAAAAGAATACAAGATAAATAATCCCAAAATTGAAATTTAAGTGGAAGCAACAACATGCCAAATATACTGAATAAAGTTGTGACTAATCTGAGATCTATAAACATTAGTTACTACAGTGCTAAGGTGAAAAAATACTCTTGCCTAGAACTTCTGCATTTATTCAATTTAGGAGTATGAAAGTTGGTGATACCAAAATGGTGTCACTTATATCAAACCCTAACCAAATTGAGACAGAAGTCTGTGAAAGAAGGGCTCCCCACTACACCTATTATAAGAACTTTTCAAGAACTCTCTGAAAACCATAAGTTTGAACAAAGGCCATCTCTACCTTGCAAAGATTATTACTATGAGAACAGCTGACCACCAACTGTCCTTTCCCACTAATGAACTAAAACCATCTTTGTTAATTCTTGTAATTAAGGATAATTGTTTCAAACAACAAATGTGAATTGCTCATTTGGCCTTTAAAATCCTTTGCCTTTCTTTTACTCCCTGGATATACCCATGGCCCACCATGATGTGCATATCCCAAATTACACTCCCCACTATTCCCAAATAAACCCTTTGCTTTGGAGAGTTATTCTCTCAGTCAATCACTTTAGATCAGCAGGGATATTATCTTATTATTCATCCATGAAGGCAGACAATCATTAACTATCTTTATTTAGCCTTAACAGATCAAATAAGAGGATATTTTATACATCAAAGAATTTCTTGGACATTGGTTACCAGTTGATAAAATCAAGGGGTAGAATGTTAGAAGAGACCTCCAGAAATCCTAGGACAATCTAACATGACCTCTGTCATTATGCGTCTCTTCCTTAGGGGAAGAAAAGGAAGTTAACAGATTGTAACCACTGTTTGTAAGCTAGTTAAAAGAAGATCTAGGGGCCAGGGATTTAGCTCAGTGGTGCAGCGCCTGCCTGGCAAGCGTGAAGTCCTGAATTCGATTCCTGGTAAAAAAAAAAAAAAAAACTATATGCCTCTTTTCCAGAAGATAAATATACTCAGGGAGATGAAAATGTAATGCCTGCCAAATATTTTGCTCAAAGTTCTTGATTAGAACATTGTATTGTCTCATTTTTTATAGTTCCTTTAGAGAAGAGAAAGAATCTCATCTCCCATTGCCCTCAATGAGCTAAGAGAATATTGTTATTAGTACAAACAATGGAGCCAAAAATTTCTGCTCTGAAGAACATATAAAAATGCCTCTGGGGCAGGTGAGATGGCTCAGGGGTGTAAGCGCCTGCCTGGCAAGTGCGAGGTCCTGAGTTCAACCGCCGGTACCCACAAAAAAAAAAAAAAAAATGTGTCTGGCTACCTCTCCATAATTACTGCTCCCTGTGGGAACAGTCACTTCCTTTGTGCCAAAGTCTTAGGAACTATAAACAAAACCTTGTTGCTACATCCCATCACCAAGCAAGCTCTGCAACCTTGAGTTTCAGGACTGGTAAGATCTTAAAAGCTCACTTTGGCAGGAAGTTGGAACCAAAATTTATACTAAAAGATATACATTAGCATTGTGTTTGATTGTGAAAAAAAGGACAACAAACCACCCTGACTTAGAGTCCTCAAATGTCCATCTCATTATAAAAAAAAAGAATATCAGTAACTTCTCAACCTGGTTTCAGAGACCTTCCTGAATTCTGGGAAAGGCCTATGACACTTTCTTCAGTGGTAGAGTAGACTCTTAACTGCTAAGTTTCCTTACAATTCCAAAGCATTGCACATGCATTAATATGTCTAACTTTATATACATATAGAACCACTGAAAGAATAACTAATGAGGGACAGTGAGATAGCTCAGCGGCATAAGTGCCTGGCAAGCACGAGGTCCTGAGTTCGACTCCTGGTACCCACATACGAAAAAAGGGCCAGTGATATCGTTCAGTGGCATGGGCGCCTGCTGGCACACGAGGCCCTGAGTTTGACCCCCGCTACCCACAAAAAAAAAAGAATAACTAATGAAAATGTTCAAAAGATAGGATAGGGAAGTCTAGCCAGGCATGGTGGTGTACATCTGTAATCCCAGCATTCAGGAGGCTGAGGCAGGAGGATCACCACAAGTTCGAGGCCAGCCTGAGCTACATAGTAAGTTCAAGACCAGCCTAAACTACACAGTGTTTCACAAAAACCAAAAATAAATAAATAAACAAAAATTTTTAAAACGTTTTTAAAAGATAGGAAAGGAAATACAATAGAACAGATTTAGCATTTCCACAAAGGGAAAGGTGATCTTTATGATATGACGTGATGTGAAATCAGACATGGAACTATTTTACTCGGTAAGTTTTACGGCAGGAATCCCAAGGTAAGGATTTAAGAGGCTCCACTATTGTTTTGTTTGCAGTCCCTCTGCAAAAATATGTGCAGAACTTCGTTAGCCAATTCAAACCTGAAAACAGTTTGGAAAATATTTCAGTTGTTTGTATGCCATAGAGCACTGAGCAGGTATAAAGCTGTTCAAATGCAGCAGAATTTTTTAGTTGTGTCTAGCTCATTATCTTCTTTTCAGCCATATTCATTATGGCCAAAAATTCTTCAAAAAAGTAATACAAGATAAAAACCCAGTTTGAAACTAATGTCACAGGGAAAAAATGGTCTTTAACCCTAGAGTTTTAAAAGGAGAATAATGAAACCACTAGCTTAAAAGCAAATCAAAATTTGAAAGACAGAAAGGCAGAGGGGACCACTCAGCATTTAAAACAACTAAAGTATTTCCTTTAATATAAGCCAGGTGTGATATTTATGCAAACTGTTAGAAGTTGCCTGGAATATATGAAATTCTAAGAAACAGAATAATACATGTTGTGTGATGAATTATACAACACTTCTGGAAATAAAATAGCAGATACAAACTTGAGTTCTGAAATTTAAAAAAATGAGATGTGACATCTTTGACAGAAGTGCTTTTACTAATGGCCCTTTGAAGTCTATATTAAAAAGAAAATAAATGAATCCACATCATTTTGAAATACATATGCCCACGTAAGAAACCCTAGTAGGCTGATTGTAGCAAATGGTGCAGAAATGGTGTTTGTCCCCAAGCCAGACTCAGGAGGAACCCAGCATTGACGACTTCTCATCTTCCAGCTCAGGGGAGCTGCCTTAGTGACTTCTCTCTAATTTACTGGCCTGCTCTCCAAAAATACAACAAGCCAGATGCCTGTGGGTTCGGGTGTGTCTAATTCAGCCACAGTGAGCACCAAATGACCTGGAAATGTCTAATCCAGCTTTTGTCAGAACAAATTACTGGGATATTTTCATGTCCCTTTAGGAACTAATTTATGATTGGACACCAAGTCCTGTGCAAAGTGATGGACCAAAGCTGATGCCCACTTCACCCCCTGCATAGTCTCAGGATGTGCTGCTCTGCTGGGAAGAACCAGTCCAAACGGTGGGACAAAAAGGAGGACACTTAAGTAAACACGGCAAGCATCCTGGAGAGAGGTGTGCATTTTGTGCCTTTTGCTGCTCAAAGGGCTCCTTTTGGAAAGGCTTCAGACACCCTCTGTAAAGTGCCTCTGATTTATTGCTGCCAAGTCCACATATCATTCCATGGGGCGGGGATGAGCACTAACAGCAATTCTGATATGTTTAGTATCAAGCGATTCTCATTTCACAAACAATTCACTAGGGCTCGCAGAAAGGAACTTGAAAATCAGGTCTGAGCTGAGGATATCTTGGTGGCTGGTAGAATAGCCTCAGCCCTTTTAAGCTCCTGTCGACTCTCCACCCTGGAAGGGCCCCAGATGCTTGTCCTGAGTGCTCAGGGAGTCTCCCTACAGTACCTGGTCTACAGTACTCGGATCCTCTCCTGGCCTCTTGGACTCGTGCTGCATATGCCTTACTTGGTTTTGTTGTTGTCTTTCGAACTTCAGATGGAGGATGTTGAGTAAAATAATCTTTAAATTTAGGCTTTCTATCATCCATTAAAATCCCCTTTTGTTTTATTTCTGTTCTTCTCCTCACCATAAGTGACCTACACTCTTACTTTCCTTCTCCCTGCCCCATTGACCTTAATTCTAATATTTTTAGTGTCTTTTATATATACATATAAAATATATATATGTATATGCTACCAAATATATATATGTGTATATGCTATATATATATGCATATGCTACCAAGTATATGTATATGCTTGGTAGCAATACAAATGTATAATATATATATGTGTGTATATATGTACATATTTATATATGTGTATATATGTTAATTGTGTGTATATACGTGTATATATGTATGTGCTACCAAGTATATGTATATGCTTGCTAGCAATATATATGTATAATATATATATGTATATACACACACACACATATATGCATGGATTTATGTGTCCTGGAAAAGAAATATAAAAGTGATGTCAATTTATATAAATAATACTGAGATATATATGTCATTCAATTTCTTGCTTTTTTGTTCAAAATTATAGCATAGTGCATGTCTGTAATCCTAGTTACTCAGGAGACTGAGGCAGAAGGATTCCAAATTCAAGGACAGCCTGGGTAACTTAGCAAGACCTGGTCTCAAAATAAAATTTAAAATTTAAAGAAGAGTTGTGAGGCAGGCATAGTGGCACGTACCTATAATACCAGCACTTGGGAGGCTGAGGCAGGAGGATCACCCCAAATTTGAGGCGGGCCTGGGCTACATAGTGAATTCAAGACCAGCCTGCACTACAAACCAGGATCCTGCCTCAAAAAACCAAAAAATAAAATAAAAATAAAAACTAAAATATCTCAGTGGTAGAGTGCTTGCCTAGATGTGCAAGGCCCTGAGTTCAATTCTCAGTGCCAAAAAAAAAAAAAAAACTATAATATATATAGCACCTGTCTCTATATCATCTATACATGGTCTGTTGGTTCTCTCTCTGTAGAGAACCTTGACTAACAAGTGTCTTACAATTCAGTTCTGTTCCGACACTCATTTTAATTAGTGCAGACCCTTCAAGTTGAATGTCCGTGTCAGATGCTAATTGCAAGTAGTAGGTCTCCATTTAACTTAGTTACAGATAAGATTGTTCCATGCCCTCCTCTTCAAGTTGGATAATTTCCTACAGGGACTCACAGAGTGCGGTTTACTAGTTTATTAGGTAATGAAGGTTACAATAGGGATATAAAGCCAGATGAAGAGGTGCATAGGGCAAGCTCTGGGAGAGTCCTAACATCGGAACTTCTGTCCCGTGGAGTTGAATGCACCACCGCCCAGCCACACAGACCCATTCACCAACCTGGAAGGTCTTCACACCCTGTCATTCAGGGATGTCACGGATGCTTCATCATGTAGGCATGACGTAGCCAGTAACTAAGCCTCCCACTTCTCTCTAGGAGACAAGAGGAGGGTAAGGCTGAATGTTCTGGTTTCTGATCATGGCTTGGTCTTTCTGTGACCAGGCCCCATCCAGAAGCCTCTCAAGAGTCCCCTCATGAGGGAAAAAGAAACTCCTATCATCCAGGAGATTAAAAAGAATTTAGGAGGTCTGTGTGCAGGAGCCCGAATCAAAAAGCAAATATTAGAACCAAAAAAAAAAATGTGACTAGCAGGCCTATAACTCAGGAAATCATAAATGTTTTAGGAACTCAGACTGGAGCAAAGTCATAACAAAACGCAATGAAATCAAAATGCAAGTTTTCCTGTTTTGTGCTCAAACTGTATCAACCTTTAGAATCACTCGCTAGTGAACATTTTAACTGTTTGTTCCATATGCCACCTATGAACATAATTTCGGTACTGAGTCTTTCCACTTAATAAATTCGCTCAAATCACAGTCTTCTTGTTCAGTCTTTTTGGTTTTGTTTTTGCTTTTCATTTAATACTTGGTTTGTCAGGGTCATCATCTGAGCTTGAGACTTTACTCTGAAACTTTTTTACAAATGAAAATTCATATACAGTATCCTTCTGATGCAGAACTGGGACCAGATAAACCAAGTGCAACATGCTTCTCCATATTTTTAAATAAAAGAATACATAAAAATGTTTATAGCTTTAGATTATAAGGGTTTTGCATGTAAGTCAGTACTTTTGCTACCTGTTTATTTGCATGTTCATTGATATTAATCTGCAACACAAATTTCTCTACTGGAATCTATTCTGCTAGAAACTTTCACCTAGCCCCTTAAACACCTGAAGACAATTGTTGACTCACTATATAGGAGACACTTTCTCTTCTCCTTAGCTGAGGCCTTAAGAAGAGTTTTTTAACTCTTTGAAGAGATCATCAATAGCAATAGAGTAGTGAAAGACCATGGTAGTCTTTCAATTTTTAAATTATTTTCTGTAAAAATTGAGTGGATTAAGAGATATTTCTCATTTATTTATTTTATTTATTTTTTTGTGGGTACCAGGGGTCAAATTCAGGGCCTTGCGCACTGGCAGGTGCCCGTGCTGCTAAGCGATATCACCAGCCCTTTTCTTTCGTATGTGGGTACCGGGAGTCAAACTCAGGACCTCGCGCTTGCCAGGCAGGCGCTTGCCACTGAGCTATCTCACTGGCCCCGAAATTTCTCATTTAAAACAAAATAAAATACTTACTTGTAAAGCACAGTATCTTTGGCATATTTTAATTTTTGTGGAGTTAAGTCAGAGGTGATTCTGAGAGGCAGTGGGTACAAGTCAAGTAACAATTCTGTGGAATTGACACTTTTTCTGTGGACTTTCTCTTCTTTAGCACTGAAAATACTAAAAGCTGTTATAAAAGTTGCATGAGTTTTTTCGTTCTTTTGCTTTAGGAAAATTTTGAAAGACTTGTTCTCAAAGGGCCCCAAATGGGTCCTAAACATAAGTCCTCCAGCAGGGCCCAACTCTCCCCAGTGAGTCTTCTCCTCACTCACAATTTGGACTGGATGAATGGTGTCCACTTGGCACTGTGGCACAGTACCTGCCAGGCCCTCTGAGGCGAGGCATATAGACAGAGAGCAAGAAGGAAGAAAGTGAGCCCAGACCCCACATGCTGAGCCATGGTATTTGCTGCCTTCTCTTGCTGGGTTTTAGTTCCAGGGCCCATGTTCTCAGCTCTCTGCGTACTACTCTCCTGGCCTCAGGGAAGCCCAGTTCCCATACTTTATCTCAGTACCTTGAAAAATCAGCCATGTTTAGCATTCCAATGCCTGTGCTCTGCCTAAGAAGGAAGTGAGACATTTCACAAAGTGTGAAAGAAATATTAGTCACCACACTCTCATAAACACTTTTGTAACTGAGGATCAAAATGCTTCACCATTTGGTGGGAAGCGTAGAGAAAGGCATTCTTGCAAAGAAAGCTCATTCTTGCAAAGAATACAACATGGCTAAGGTCCAAGATACTATGGCCATTTAGTTAAATGAGAGATGGGGAGGGAAAACCCCATCTGTTTTCTGTGCAAAGTAAGCAAAAAGCAGACATCTGGAGAGACAGGAGATGGGGTGGAAATAGAGTTGAACTGAAATTCAGGAGGCTTGTGTACTAGCCCAAACTTTGCAGATGATAGCAGCAGTGCGACTTTGGGGGAGGTAAGTTAACCTTACAAGACCCCCGTTGTCTCAGCAGCACATCCAAATACTTATAAATTCAAAAGAATTGTTTTTACCCCAATCAACCTGTCCTGCTAATGCAGACATACATCAAACACAGTCATTTGCTCATAATAGGGAGTCAATATTCTAAATTAAATGTTCAAGGGCAACCTAATTAGAAAGACAGTGGGCTGAGGCTATTTCTGACGTGATTCCAATGCCCTTTAAAAGTGTCCTTTGGTCTGCCCAGCCATACCTCTAGCTGTCAGTGGTTTAACACCCTTTTCTGACTTGATAGAGAGCAATAGTCATATGTTAAAATTCTTTGCCACCCTCACAAAATAATATGGGTATTTTATACATTTTATGCCACATATAGAAAGTGCTGGGTTTCATTCGGTTTCTTTATAAGCTAAAATGGATTATTTTCCCCAAATTATTGAAACTGGATAATTCCTAGCATCTTGATTCTCACCAAGAGAGAAAGATCAAAAGGTCATTGTAATGTTTCCTGGGGACTTTTCATGAACTCCAATGCCCACGCAAGTGAAAATCATTTTCTCTAAAACAGGAAGGCATCTGAGTACCATAATTTTGTGTGCCTTTTTTTTTTTTTTCTTTTTTTTGTGGGTACCGGGGGTCGAACTCAGGACCTCACGCGCCAGGAGGCGCCCATGCTGCTGAGCGATATCACCGGCCCCTTTTTCGTATGTGAGTTCCAGGAGTCGAACTCAGGACCTCACGCTTGCCAGGCAGGCGCTTACACCGCTGAGCTGTCTCACCGGCCCCTTGTGTGCCTTTTTTAGAAGTTATTCTAAAAACTATTCTATATATCTATTCATAGATTATCAATTTACCAAATAAGAAAACTGCTATTAATTTATGGGGCAAGGAAAATTCCTATGACCCAAATTATGAGTTCAGAAACTTTACGTACAACACAAAGAAATGAAACATTTAATTGCAATAATAGACTCGTCTCATTTTTTGTTGACCCGAATGGTTGGTACCATGGAAACTGTGATTTCTATACTGGTGTATATCAATAACTCCATAATCTGAAGCAGAATCAAGAATAAAAGCATTTGTTTAGTTAATTCATTTTAATGCTAAAAGCACCAGAGTCAAGGAAAAACATCTATGAGGATTAGTTTGCTGGGTTAAGACTATCGTTGATTAAGATACACAATCCTTGGAACTAATCCCTATTTAAAATAGTAGCATACATTTGTCTCTTGCACTCCTCATTCCCTCTACATTAGACTCACACTGATATTAAGGACTAACTTGTTTCTATTTTTAAATGACCTAAAAATGTATAATTTTTTTTTATGTAGGTACCAGAAGTTGAACTCAGGACCTTGCACTTGCCAGGCAGGCACTTATGCCATTGAGCTATCTCACCGACCAATGTTTTTTAATAGTATGACACATTTTCTCTACTCATGAATGCTTATTCACAATTCAAGTAAAATTCTTCAAAGGTATTCTTTAATCTATTATGTGTATACACCATTGTCTTTTTAAAAACACTTCAGAGCTTAATCAATAGGTATTTATTGAACTAACTATGTGCTAGGGGTGATTTTGTTTTCCTTCATTCTGATGAGTTTAAACAATATGTAATTTGATTAAAATAAAATAATTCTCCAGAAGATCTCAGCAATGTAGTCATGAAATTCTGGCTTTTGATCATTTTAACCAATGACCAAGTTGCTTTCTCTTTGTCTCCATTTAAAATATTCCTGCACTGATATATTGTAACATAAAGTATATAGAAATCAGTTATGTGGTTTTGGCCCTATTAAAATTCTTTATGTACCTGTAACTTCAACAAGATTTTTGAATTTGTCTATTCAGTTACCTGTTGTTCATAGCTTGGCCTTTGGAGTTAGTGGTGCTTAGTTAGAGATCCTGATTCTGTAACTTATAAAATGTGCCACTTTAGATGAGTCACTTGGCCTTTCTAAATTTCAAATTCTTCATCTTTAAAAGCAGGGACAATAGTGTGCCTCTCTCACAGAACTGTTATAAGTACAAAAAGTTGCCATAAATGAAAAGGTCTGGTGTAGCATTAACTAGAAAGCAATGACTCAATATTTGTTTCATTCTTTGTTTCTATTTTTTTCATTATTAATACAAACTCTGAAATTTCTTCTATAACTGCCAACTGTGTGTTTCAGTCTTGCAAAGAATTTGTCTACATTTTGCCCATGTCTTAAGACTGTGTGAAGCTGAATTTTAAGGCGGTGGACTAATTAATCTGGTAGAGGAAATTTCAAGGCCGCCCAGTGTTCAGGCTGTGGCATAGGCATTGCTGGTTGCTTTCACCTAGAGTTGCAATGAGAATCAGGTGCAAAAAGCAAAACTAAAAGATATGGAAAATTTTGCTGGTGGTCAGAAAGAAAGTGCATGTGAAATTGGGGCCTAAAGAGTTCTGAATGCTGAAAAAATTAGCACCATTAAAATGTAACTAAGTACTGTACTTTGTACAGAGACAAGAGAGATGCACTTCTTTCCTGAGGGCACTGCAGGAAACAGCAAGACCCCACCTATCACAAGCTGAAAGGTACAAAAGTAAAAGTGTTTTATTTGAGAAAATACCTGGGCCTCCTGATTAAGAAAGGCCTCCTAGGGAACTACTTCCCCAGGATTCATTTCCTGGAGTTTAGCCATCCAAGTAAGTGGACCCTTACTTATGAACTCAATTCATTTGCAAGGGCTGGTTGTAACTCAAGTTGGTTGTAAGTCAAGACTATTTTTCCCATAAGAAATAATGGAAATACACATAATGTGTTCCAAACCTCCCAAAGCCTGCCTTAACTAACCTTTCCATAACAAAAAGTGTGGTATAATGTGCATAATTTACCAGAAACATCAATAATCTTCCTAGAGTATTCACCAAAAAGTTATAAAATGTGCTAGTTTACCAGAAACAACAGTTTCATACTGTACTCACCATTGAAGTTGATATTTTTGGCTTGCAAGAAGAGAGGATGAAATGGGAAGTGGTTATTTGGAAGGAGTCCCCTTCCATAAGAACATCAGGAATCTGCCCTCCGGTGTCCTTTCCCACCTTGGGAGAGTCTGTGGCCCACTAGGACCTGCTTCTGGCTCACTAGATCTCAATCTTTTCAGAACTAAAAATTGGTCTAAGGTTGTCTGTTTCTGTCTTTTCTTTAACACTGATCTTTTCAATTGTGATTGCTTTATTTACCTTCCCTTCCTTCTTTAGCTTCTTTTCTAGCTTTTCCGGGGCCATCTTGATAGCAGTAATCATAGCAATTAAACAAAGCACTGACCAAAATCACAAACATGTGCAACTGGGCTCAGACTGACGCTTACATACACTTACATACGCTTTTCTGGCTTCATGAGTCTTTGTCTACAACCACACAAGTGCCCAGTGTTTGGGTTGTAACTCAAGACTTTGATCATAAGGTAAACCTAAAATTCCAGTTATAACCCAAGTTGTTCGTATGTCAGGCCAGTCATAACTCAAGGGTCCATTGTATTCAGAGGCCTTTGCAGCCATATTCCAAGGCCAGGCTACTACTTGAGCTGGCAGAAGATCTTGGCATCATCCCTGTGATGCTGGCTTTTCAGGCATGCAGAATGCAAGAGTTATGGGATTATGGAAGTTTCCACCCAAATTTCAAAGAAGGCCTGGGAGTCCAAGCAATGTGCCCCTGAGAGAGTAATGCATGAAGCTATGAGAGAAAAGCTGAAGGCACAGTGGAGATTGCCAGAAGCTGGAGATGCCAGGAATGTGGAATGTCTGCTGAGGCAAAGCATAGGCATTGAGCAGAGCCAGCCCAAGAGAGGCTGTTGGATGCAACCAGCAAGGACATAGGGTTAGTGGTGTCCAAGCCCTTTGGAGTTCACATCTCACCATAACCTTCCCCAGGTGCTGGAACTAAAAGATTTAATGTTTACTTTGCTGCATTTTGTTCTTGGTTTTGTGCAATTCCTTTCCATTCTCCATCCCTCCATTTTGGAATGGGAATGTTTATTCTATGCTATTGTATGTTGGAAGCATTTAGCTTTCTTTTTGATTTTCAGAGGGGCTCATATCTAAAGGTTTGCCTTTAATCTCAGAGGACACCTTGGACTTGGACTTTTCATCAGTGCTAGAACTGTTAAGATTTTGGTGACTCTTAGAGATGGACTAAGTGCATGTTGTATAATGGGATGAACATGAGCCTTTAGGGGGACTAGGGGCAGAACGTTATGGTTTAGATATAAAATGTCTCATGTTCAGAGGTAGAGTCTGGTTGGGATGGGAGGGCCCCTAGAGGTGTGACCAGGAATGGTGTATCCTTGTCCCTTGCTCTTATCTTCTTTCTGCTTCCTGGCCACCATCAAATGACAACCTTCCTCTGCCATGCCCTTCTACCATGCTGTTTCTGCCTTGGAGCCAGCCAATCATGGACTGGACGCACAAAAAACTGTGAGCCAAAAATAAACCTCTCCTCCTTTGAGTTGCTGGTGTTTTGTATTTTGCCCCAGCAATGGAAAAACTGACTAATATACTAGGGCACTGAGGCTGAGAGATGCCCTACTATTCCAGTGGCTGTTCTATTGAAATAAATGGCCTTCTCAGTCACTCCAAAAGAAGGAAAAAAGAGGATTGGAGTGCCTTACACTGAACAATTAAAAACTTTTGCTGAGAGGTAACTTGCCAGCTCAATTCAGAGCCCTTGTAGAGAGCTAAGCACACAACCCTCCCTAATTATAATCCTCTACATACCTGAAAGATGAGACAAGTAGGATCTGGGTAAGATCTCTACAAAACCACTCATGGCACAGGGGAGCAACATGAGTAGAAGTGGAAGAGTGGAAAAATAGAAACAATAAAATAAAGCAACCAAATAAACACTCCTTATGCATGCTCACCTGGTGCTTTTTTCCCAAAGATAAAATTTATATGAAGCAAAAGAGAGGCCTATCAGAGTCTCTTGGCTCTTAAAGAGTCATAGACACAATTATCGACTGGAAGCCATTTGGAAGATTTGGTTAAATACTAATTATCAACCAAATAGTTTATATCAATAGTGTGTGCCAGCCACAGACATGATGCACCATTTTTACCCAAAAAGCAGCCCACATAAACTACCTCACCATCCACCCTCACATAATTTAGAGAAATTTCCAGAAGAAAGGAAGACATCATGAATATATCTGAGAAAATCACAGAAGTGCCTAGTCCTGGATTATCCAAGATTAATTTTTAGCTATGGGAAGAAAACAATAGTTCTAGACAGACATTAAATCATTTGAGGTAAAATTATACTCTCAAGCATAGTTTGCAAATATCATGATTGGCACACAATAATAAATTAGCAAAGAACTAAAGGCTTATGAAAAGATACATCTGTTAGGTCTGGAATATCCTGGATGAGAGGAAAATGGAGGAACTGTCAGTGCCCAGCAAGGATACAGGCAGAAAACAGCTGTGTCTGGACTAGGTAGAAAAGAAGGATCTGATCAACCTGGGAATTTTATTTCATTTCTTCAAATTTTGAATTTAAATTAGTTTCTGTTTGCCTATGCTGTTTGTCTGGGGTTTTGTTGTTGTGGTGGTGGTTATTGTTGTTGTTTTGTTTTTGTTTTTGTTTTTTTGAGACAGAATCTCACTTTATAGATCAGGATAGCCTTGAACTGAATATGTAGCCCAGGCTGCCCTCCAATTTGCAATGATCCTCCTGCCTCAGTCTTCTGAGTGCTGGGATTACAGGCATGAGCCACCATTCCCAGCTCCTTGTACTGTCTTAAAATAAGAATTGGGAGGTGGGACAGATTAGAAATGAGGAGAAATTACCCTTTGACTCTCAAAAAAGCCTTACTGTTTTCAATGCAACCCATCATTCCCTTGTAGCCAGGATGACCATTCTAGCCCATATCCTACCATTTCCTCTCTTGCATACAACCCTTATTGGACCATGTCCCTGCAGGATCCAGTACAAATTTTTTAGCATATGTGTGTTCCTGCCTTCCTCTTTAGCTTTATGTTTTCCCATACCATGTTCTTCAGCATCAGTTATATGGAATAATTTATAGTTTTCTGTTGAACTATTTTTCTTCTTACTTCCATATGTTCTGGTTAAGTGAGTACCAGCATCACCACCATAGCCACCAGTACTAGCAACACTAGTGCTGCCAGCACCACCACTATAAGCTCTACTGCCACCATTGAATCTACTAACAGCACCCCTGTCACCATCCACACCAGTAGCATCACCTCCACTGCCACCACCACCACCATCAGTAGTATCACCACAACCACCACTCATCTGATAAAGGCCCTAGTCATCTTTTAAGACTTGCTTTAAAGTGTTAGATGCTCTATGGATCTACAGCTTTATCCTCTGTGTTATCAGTGAACCCTATTTAAAAGCTTTTCCTAAAATGTGAACCAGGGAGTATTTTCCTCAAAATGTTAACACAAAATCACCTTCATTAACAAATGTCCTTTGTGTTATTGTGTCCTTTGAACAAAGCCTTCAATATTTTGAAATACAATGCATTCAGACAATATAAATAACAGAGAAAATAAAATGTTCATATCTTTGAAATAATAATTATAATAAATTTATTATGCTTTAAGTATATGCTTTGGACCATGTTGTCTTCAAATTACTTATGGATTAGAATCACTTATGCTTAAAATTAATGGCTCCGTTCTCTGGTGTACTCCCCTGCTCTGCTTTCCAGATGCCATGAACTGAGCAGCTTTGCTCCACCACGAACATCTTCATGACATTTCTGCCTTGGAGCCAGTTGGCCATGGATGGGACCCTCCAAAATTGTGAGCCAAATTAAATTTCCCCTCCTTTAAATTGTGTATATTAGATCTTTTGGTCCTAGCAATGAAAAGCTGACTACCACAATAATTAAATCTGCAACCTAAGTGTTGAAAAAATCATTAATTCAATCAGTTTTATGCAATACCTACTCTGTGCCATGTGCTGTGCTAGGCACTAGGAATCATAATGGACAGGTTTGACATGGTCTTTTCTCTCAGTGTAGATTGCATTCTATCAAGGAAAGTAGAATTTCCTGACCCCGATTAGAGACTAGATATCATTTTTGCACCCATAAGTGGATATGCTTTCCCTTTTACCTTACTTATAATGGAGGCACTCATCCTAGAGACATATGACAATATGGCTGGCAGATAAGGATTAGAAAAACTTCCCCAGATTTCCTCCAGGCCCAGCTGAGACCGTGTTCACTTAGACAACTAAGGAAGAAGAAGCAGAGAACTGATAGTCTGTCATAGAGAGGTTACTCAGTCCTATCTTGGTCTAATAATGAGTAATGAGTGCCATGGATTACCAGAGCTCATGACTAATAGATTGCACACTAAGTGGTCTGAGAGATTAGTTTTTTTCAATTACCCATTAAGAGAAATAAAGATTTCATATTCGGTTGCCTCTAAAACTTGCCACTTGGGAATAAAAATTGTCACTGCAATAAGACTATGATCATGGGAAATACACTAAGCATTTGGGTTCTTAAAGGCTCACTCCTCTTTCATTGTCAGAAATGCAGATCCAGGAGTGTATTCTGTCTGGAGAATTCCTTGAGTTTAAGAACAGAATCAGTCTGCTTGAGCTGCTATAACAAAATTCCATAGATGAGGTGGCTTAAAAATGGACATTTATTTGTCTTAGTTCTGAAGACTGATGAATCCAAGATCAAGGTAACAGCTGATTCAGTTCCTGATGAAATGTCCCTTCCAACCTTGCAACTGGCTACCTTTTTACTCTATCCAAATGGTCCAGAGAGAACTATCTTTCTCTTTTTCTGTTCCTCTTCTTATAAAGTCACTAACCCCATCATGAGGGCCCCAACAATCATGAATTCATCTAACTCTAATTGCTTTCCAAGGGCCCCATCTATAAATAGCATTACACCAGGAATTTCATAACCTATGAATTTTGGGAAAACACATTTTAGGACATAGTATCAGGTGATGTTACAAACTTGGAGGGCTTCAAATTGTCCCTTTCTCAAATTATCCTATCCTATGATTTTTCTTTATTTCATACTTTCTTATTCCTAGGATAACTTTCCAATGTGAGTGAGGCCCTACTACGTACATTTAATTACACTTCAGAAAGAGGTAGGACTTTCTAACTTCTCAAATCAGATATAAGAATCAATTCAGAGACCACGAGAAATATCACTGGCCTACAACAAGTAATTCACCATATTCTGTAGAGCTAAGGTTTAAGCTGTCAGTCTGCTAACAGGGCCATGTAGCCTTTGCAAAATTTAGGTTTCTCATAAATTTTGTTGTTCACATTTTTCTAAACAATGACATGGAGGTAAGAACTGAGTCTTTAGATCACACCGTCAGACCCAGTGATAAGAGAGGCAGGCAGCTCTGGATCTGCTGCCTCTGTGCAACCGGCAGCGTGGATAGCACCGGAGGTCTAGTCATGCTTCAGCAACATATGAGCTGTGCGGCCTTGGGTGAGTCACTTAACTCATTCCTGACTTGCAAAATAAGGATGACAAAATATCTTGAGTGTATGAGTGGAACACTAAGACAGGCCCATAGAAATGCACAGGATAATACTGGATCATTTTAAAACGATGATCCAGAAGTGGTGATGATCGGGCCTGTCTCTCACCATTTGGAAATGGTTTAAGGCCCTGGTTTCCCAGAATTACCATGAAATTGGCATCCCAGAGCTTTTTAATAGGAGCAATAAGATCTTTCCCCCTTGCTTTCTGCATAAGATTATTCCTAGCACTTCTTTAAGATCCTAAATATGATGACGAGGGATAAAACTTATTTCAAGGGGCCGGTGATATCACTCAGTGGCATGGGCGCCTGCTGGCACGCGAGGTCCTGAGGTCGACCCCCGGTACCCACACACACAAAAAAAAAAATTATTTCAAAAAAAGAGCACTCCTCTAAATTCTATAATATCATTATACATATTTTTTTGGTTTCCATCCATGGTTCCTGGCTCATAACTCCCATTCTCGTTGCTATTTTCTAAATGACTGGCATAGTAAGGTTAAAATATCTGGCCTTTTGTCTTTGGTCCCGGCTTCACAATAGCTTCAGGGTGATAAAAGTGAAAGAAAGTCTTTTGTTATTATGTTGGGGTGCATTAGGCCACAGAAAGCAAAATGAGATGAGATCAGTACCCTTATCAGAAAAGGCATTAGAAAATTCTCTCTCTCTCTCTCTCTCTCTCTCTCTCTCTCTCTCTCTCTCTCTCACTGATTTCCAGCCCTCTTTTCACCTGCTTCTTTTCCTCCCAATAGCAGACCATAGAAACTATTATTTCTCTTCTCCAAGGTAGGTCACAAAAACTAAAAATATAGTCTAATATTCCTCTGCTTTCCTGTCTTGGAACTAGACATAAAGAAACTAGTATAAGGCCCCTATTTCAGAAAGGTTCTTTCCCCATACCCAGGAGGAAGGAATCCTGTGCAGAGAGGCCAGGAACAATCCAAGCCAACATGCCTTGCTGGGTTTTTCCTCCTAGTCTGTGTGTTGGTTACTTTTCTCTCACTGCTGAGAGGAAATACCTGACACCCAAAGTTAAAGGAAGAAAGGTTTATTTAGAGCTCACCATTTGTAGAGGTTTCAGTCCCTAACGGGCTGTCTCCAAGGCAAGGTGGCACATGGCAGAGGGGCAACTGCTTATTGAGGTGGAAGACAGCAAAAGCAACAAGAGAGAAGAGCAGAGAGAGAGACAACCTTCTTTCTGCCCTTTTATCTTATCCAGACTGCTGGGATTAAGGTGGTGCCAATCCAATCAGTGGACTGATCCACCAGTCACCCACCCTTAATTCCAGCACCCTTAATCCTAGCATTGCGCTACGAATCAATCACACACTCTAGATTCAGCCACCTCCAAAAAAACTCTATGACCTCTTGAGGCTTTCGGAGGATGTCTAGACACAAACCATAACAGTCTATTACCATTAGGCCACACCCTTCTATCCAATCGCATTTCCACCCTGCTGTCCATCCTTTATCCTGCTCCTATGTAAAAGGCCAGGGTTCAGGAGCTTCCAGATAGCTGAACCCATGGAGATTCTAGAGACAGCCTGGAGAGGGGATGGGAGCTCCATGCCCCTTCCCCATGCTTAGCCCCATGGTTCTCTTCATTTACATCCCTTAGAATACCCTTTATAATAAACCACTAAATGTGTTTCCCTGAGTTCTATGAGTTGCTTAAGCAAATCAAACCCAAGGAGATTTAGGAAGCCTGATTCATAGCCAGTCTTTCAGAAGCACAGATCACAAACTAGTGATCAAGTTACAGAGCTGGGAACATAGCTTAACAGTGGAGTGCTTGCCTGGCATATGCTAGGTCCTGGGTTCAATCTTTAGTACCAGGAAACACAAACAAAATAGTGGTTGCAATTGGCATCTAAAGTTGGCAGAAGTCTGAGGCATAGATCCCTCAAACTGTAAGATCTCACTTTCTCCAGTTAGAGAGTATCAGAAGTAAATTGAAGCAAAGTGGTGACCAAATGCCTATAATCCTAGGTAAAATTGGGATGTGAGGCAGGAAGATCAAAAGTTTGAGGCCAGCATGAACAACTTAGGGAAACTGTCTCAAGTTTAAAAAAAATAATAATAAAGTATAAAGGGGCCTGGGGATGTAGCTCAGCACTCCTTATGTTCAATCTCCAATACTGAAAAGTAAAAATGAATTAAGAGAAACCCAGCTGGCATTTGCTTGCAGAATTAATTACTTGCTCACCAATGGGGAGAAAGCCCCACAACTTTGAGGTCACAGAGCAATCTGTGTTGTGAGTGACTAGTAGGAGAAATGAGGTTTGATTTTTCTTCTATATCCTCAGATATTGTTTACATGTTACTTTGGAAACTCTGTTCTTGGGGCCTTTTTATCTTCAAAGCAAAACATACTTAAAGGGTTCACCCTTTAATGGCAGCAAAACAAGCCAATCTTTAGCCAGTCTCTTCTAAAAGAGTGAGGGTACTTGAACAGATGTGAAGAAAGGAAAGATTAATTTAAAGAGAGCCTTTCTCTTTTCTGACTTCAATGCCCTTGTGCCTTAATCAGAATTACTCAACTAATCAATCCATCAAGAACTGAATAACCAATCCTACAAAAATTGGTTTTTAATAGGCAAGCAGCTATTATCTGTTTAGAAAAATTAACTGAAGTAAGGCCAGGGATATAGCTCCTGAGTTCGATTCCCGGTCCCCCCCAAAAAATTAACTGAAGTGGGAGGTAATCTCTGATTATAGGGGACAGCAAAGTTTTAAAATGAAACCTAAAATGTTGGTCAAACCTGTACACAGCTTGCCTGGGCTCAGGGTCCACTGAGCTGCCTGACAGGGCGGAGAAGAGGAGAGGGTGACAGGAAGTGATGAGAGCCGCGCTGGCACCTCAGAACATGGGAAGGGGCAGAGAAGCCCCGTTGTTACTATGAGTAAACAGGAAATTTGGTTCAAAAACAAAACATATAACTTTAAAATGGTCTACAATATTGGTCAAGTAGTTTAAAGCTCCAGGAAGTGATTCCACTGAGGTCTCAGTCACTCTAGGAGGGCAGACATGCTCTCCAACCCAACTCAGGGGCTTCCGTGCACGACACAATGGTACAGTGATATAGACTCTGTGTCTCCCTCAGGTTGATATGTTGAAGATAAAATTCTGTTGCTTAACCTACCCAGTTTGTGGTATTTTGCCATGGCAGCCCTAGTAAACTAATACATACATATAAATCCCAATCCAAAAATATTTGGAATAAAAGAAATATCATTAATATTTTATTTTTCTATGGCTCAGTTGCAAGTATTTTCAGAATCAGAACCGCCACCTTCCTCTACCTCAGGCAGTGCAGAACTTACCCTCAGTCTACCCAGATTCCCTCAGTGCTGAAGCATGGAGAGGGGCAGGTCCTTCTTGGCCCTTAGACCTTGGACGGCCTTTGTCTACATGGGTTCTTCAGGTTGGGCCTCCCTCTGAGGCTGCGATGGTCCCACTGTCCTAGGTGCACCGTTATGTAATTTTTCTTCCGTGAGGCCATGCTGTCTGTCTTTGACACTGATAGGAAACGAAGCCTGAGCATGTGCTGCTGCACAGGATGTGTGTGTGTGTGTGTGTGTGTGTGTATTTGTGTGCGTGCATACATGCGTGCATGTGTGTGTGTGTTTGGGAGGGCTCTCTCTATTTATAGCAGGAAGCTAAGCAGTTGGGTTTTCATTCTTCCATACCCTGATTATAGCTACCGACTGGAGTTGTATAACCTAGTTGCCTAAAACAAGGACAGTGACTCCCCACACATAAACACACAGGCGCACACACTCACAAAATTGTTAATCATGTAGATAATCAGTATGTTAATTAGCTTGATTGTGGTGATCATTTCACTATAGACAGCTAAGTCAGGTAGAAATATTATAGGCAGTCAGACAGGGCTAGGCCCTCAAGATAGTCAATACAAAAGATGAAAACTCATTACAACTGTGGCTGGAAGAGCATCTGTTGGAGGCCAGGACCCAAGATAAAGACAAAATGACCCAGCCTACATGCTTCCCCAAAGGATAAGATAATGGTAACACCTGGTCCAATAAAGTCTAGATAGACATCGGTCACCTCAATGGGTGACCAAGACCCTTGGCGCATCACATTCTTGAAAAGTTCCTTGTTCTTTCCATGTACACTTGCTACATGACTTGCTTCTCCACTGGATCAACATTACCTAAGCGGCTATATTTATAGTCTTATTGGTTGATCATAGCTTTAGCACATGTTGTACCCATCTCATAATTTTGCTCTCTAAAACTTCCTCTGTGAAGTGGGCTCATGGGCAACTGACTTTCAGGTCCCTTTCTGTCTCTCAGGCAAGAGCTGTCTATCTCTCAATAAATATTTCCTACTCTTAACCTCTATTGTTCCTTAAAATTCATTTTGAGGGGGTACCGGGACTCAAACTCAGGACCTCACTCTTGCCAGGCAGGCGCTGCACCACTGAACTAAAACCCCAGCCCCTAGAATTCATTCTTTGATTTTGGGGAACACAAACTCTGTGTATCTGATATCTAGCAGATTGAGAGTTAAAAGATTTCTCCTTTATCATTCCTATATCAATTCCACAACATACACATCTCTCAAAAGATCAATTTATATAGCTTAATATATAACATTTTTACATGTCAATGATATATCAATAAAGCTTTTTAAAAAAATAAGGATAATGAACCAGAAGCACTGGCATCACCTACAAACTTGGTAGAACTGCAGAATTGCAGGCTTCAACGTAGAATCAGAAATTGTATTGTAACCTTATTCAAGGGCATTTTTAAATTTACATTAAAATTTGAGAATCAGTGGTCCAATGCAATGGTTCTGACACTACAACAGTGATCAAAATTGGAGACAGGGGCCGTGTAAGCACAAAGACAAGCGATCTGCCCCCAGAATCTACGGCAGCAGGTAGGACCTGAGTGATGGTAACACTGCTGGTCTGGGGCTAAGACTGGAGTAGCATTGGTATGGAACATATGTAAATATGCTAGTGTTTTATAAGTTGAGGGACCTCTTGTAACTTTTCCTGAATACCTTGTTATGAGTTGAGGTAGATCTCTCACAACGTTTACAGAGCCCAGGGCAAGAGTACAAAAGAAGACCCACATACTGTTTGTACAGTATTTGAAACGTTACAAATCTGTCTGAAAGTGAGGGGGCTGGTAATGTTTTGTCCTCTGTTTTGACAAATACCCCTCCACAATGTATTTGTCAGATGTTCAGAGCAAATTCAGGTGTGGAATTTCAGAAATCATCAGAATTTCATTCTTGTCCTTATCCGTGAACTGTTCCTTTTCTCTATCCCTTCCTCCCTTCTGGGAAAAGACACTAAAAGTGGGATCAGGGCTTCTTGGGCAAGGAATTCCAGTGACCCTGGTACCCTACAAAATGGGCCTGGAAGGAAGAGCCTCCAGGGTAGTGTATCGCTCGACTTCATGGCCACTTTGCTCATGCAAGGAGTGACACCAAAGAGGGGCCAGAATGGGGCCCTTTAAAATACAGGATACAGAGGCCTCTCAACAGAGCCAAGTGTAAGGGTGATACAGTTTGGAAGGCTTGGGGCCACTTGCGGTTTTCTAATTAGATTGCTAGTGTTATAGGACTCTATAGTGCCCCTAGGAAGTTTGTAAGACAAAAAGCAATAATCAACAAACTGAGTTCTATGACACTTGGTGTGGTTCCTAAACCAGCAGCATCAGCATTAATATGGACTGAATATTTTTGTCCCCCAAAAATTCATATGTTAAAGTCCTAATCCCAAATGACATGGTACTTGGTGATAGGGCCCTTGGGAAGTAATAAGGTTAGGTAAAGTCATGAGGTTAGGGCCCTTGTGATGAGATCAGTACCCTTATCAGAAAAGGCATTAGAAAATTCCCCCCTCTCTCTTTCTCTCTCTCTCTCTGTCACCTCTTTCTCTCCCTCCCTCCCTTTATCCATCCCCCGTCCCTTAAGGTGAGGCTACAGCAAGAACATGGTCATCTGCAAGCCAAGAAAAGATCCCTCCTCAGCAACAGAATCTGCCAGCACTTTCTCTAGGACTTACAAGCCTCAACTCTGTGAGAAAATAAACTTCTAGTACTTAAGCCTCCCTTCTATGCTGTTTTGTTGTGCCACCCAAAGCAAACTAACACAGATGCTGGTACCAATAAATGAGGTGCTACTTTAATAAACAACTAAAAATATGGTAGTCTAACAAAGAGGTGGGTAAAGGCTGAAAGAATTGAGGAGCATAAAAACTTACCAACAAAGAAAAGCCCAGATCCTGATGGATTCACAGCTGAATTCTAAATGAAATTTAGAGAAGATTTAATGCCAGTACTCCTCAAACTCTTTAATGAAATTGAAAGGACAGCAATACTCCCTAACTCATTCCTGGAGGCAAGTATTAACCTGATACCAAAACCAGAGAAAGACCAAACCAAAACAGAGAACTACAGACCAATCACCCTAATGAATGTATATGCAAAAATCCTCAATAAAATACTAGCAAACAGAATGCAGCAGATCATCAAGAAGATTATACACCATGACCAAGTGGGATTCATCCCAGGAATGCAGGGATGGTTCAACATATGCAAATCAAAAAACATAATACACCATATCAACAGAGCCAAAGACAAAGATTACATGATCATCTCAATAGATGCAGAAAAAGCTTTTGACAAAGTCCAACACTCATTCACGATAAAAACCCTACAGAAAATCAGAATAGATGGTCTTTACCTCAATCTGATAGAAGCCAACTATGACAAACCAACAGCCAACACACTAAATGGTCAGAAACTGAAAGCTTTCAATCTAAAATCAGGAACAAGGGCCAGTGAGATGGCTCACTAGAGTAAGCGCCTGCCTGGCAAGCGCAAGGGCCCGAGTTTGACTCCCGAAACCCACATACGAAAAAAGGGCCGGTGATATCGCTCTGCGGCATGGGTGCCTGCTGGCACGCAAGGTCCTGAGGTCAACCCCCAGTACCCACAAAAATAAATAAATAAATAAATAAAATAAAATCAGGAACAAGACAAGAATATCCACTATCTCCACTCCTATTCAATATAGTTCTGGAAACATTAGCCAGAGCAATTAGACAAGAGAGAGAAATAAAACGAATAAAGATAGGAAAGGAAGAAGTTAAATTATCATTATTCACAGATGATATGATACTCTACATAGAAGACCCCAAAACCTCCACCAAAAGACTTCTAGAATAAATAATCAAATTCAGTAGCATAGCTGGATACAAAGTCAACACTCAAAAATCAATAGCATTCCTGTTCACAAACAACAAACTCACTGAGACAGAAATTAGCGAAACAACACCCTTCACAATAGCATGCAAAGAAATGAAATACTTAGGAATCAATCTAACATAGGAAGTAAAAGATCTATACATTGAAAATTACAGGGCCGGTGAGATAGCTCAGTGGCATAAGCACCTGCCTGGCAAGCATGAGTTCCTGAGTTCGACCCCCGGTACCCACAAAAAAAAAAAAAAAAGAAAAAGAAAAGAAAGAAAATTACACTACTCTGAAAAAAGACATCAAAGAGGATATCAGAAAATGGCAAGATATCCCTTGCTCATGGATAGGAAGAACCAACATAATGAAAATGGCCATACTCCCAAAACTTCTATACAGATTTAATGCAATCCCAATCAAAATATCATTAGCATACCTCACAGATCTAGAGAAAACATTCCTAAAATTCATTTGGAAACAGAAGAGACCTAGACTAGCAAAGGCAGTCCTGCACAACAAAGGCAAGGCAGGAGGCATCACAATCCCTGACTTGAAATTATACTACAAAGCTATTGTGACAAATTCAGCATGGTACTGGCAAAAAAACAGACCTGAGGATCAGGGGAACAGATTAAAAGATGTGGAGACAACTACAAACACACTCAGCCACTTTATCTTTGACAAGAGGGCCAAACATGTTCATTGGAAGAAAGATAGCCTCTTTAATAAATGGTGCTGGAAAAACTGGCTCTTCACATGCTGAAAACTAAAACTAGACCCATGTCTACCACCATGCACAAAACTAAAGTCAAAATGGATCAAAGATCTAAATATTAAAACAGAAACACTAAATCTACTAGAAGAGAAAGTAGTAGAAATCTTGAAGACATTGGGGTAGGCAGAGAGTTCATGAACATAAACCAACTGCACGGGAAGTATTTCAAAGAATCAACAACTGGGATCTCATTAAAAAGTTTCTACACATCAAAAGAAATCACCAACAGATTGAAAAGAAAACCCACAGAGTGGGAAAAAAATTTTAGCCAACTGTCCCTCACACAAAGGACTTCTATCCAGAACATATAAAGAATTGAAAAAAATCAGACCCCCCAAAATTCGAAGACCCAAACCAAAAATGGGCATCTGAGATGAATATACACTTCTCAGATGAAGAAATACAAATGGCAAATAAATATATGAAAAAATGTTCAACATCATTGGTCATTTGAGAAATGCAAATTAAAACAAAAGTATGATTCCATCTCACTCCAGAAAGAATGGCTATCATCAAGAAATCAACAAATAACAAATGCTGGTGGGACTGTGAAAAAAGGAACCCTTCTCCACTGTTGGTAGGAGTGTAGACTGGTACAACCACTGTGGAAATCAGTGTGGAGATTCCTCAAAAAATTAGAATTAGAGGTCCCATTCCACCCAGCTAGTCCCTTTCTGGGTATTTTCCCAGAAGAATTAAAAACATCAACCACAGCGATATATGTGCACCCATGTTTATAGCAGCACAATTTGTAATAGCTAGATCTTGGAAACAACCCAAATGCCCATCAACTGAGGAATGGATAAAAAAGATGTGATATTTTTATACAATGGAGTACTACTCAGCTATAAACAAAGATAAACTTGAGGCTTTTATAGGTAAATTGATGCAACTAGAGACCATACTTATAAGTGAAATAAACCAAACTTGCATGTGTAAACATCATATTTTCTCTCTAGTGTAAGAAACTGAAAGAGTAAATAAGATCCAAAATCTACCATAGATATTGGGAAAGAATCTGCTAAAAAGGAAAGAACAACTGGGATGGAGGGAAGGAGAAAAGAAGGAAGGGAAAAGAAAAAAAATATATATATATATATATATATATGTATACAAAAGATAGCTAAGATAATTATACTACTAATTTCTTTTTTTTTTTTTGTGGGTACCGGGGGGTCGACCTCAGGACCTCGTGCGCCAGCAGGCGCCCGTGCCGCTGAGCGATATCACCGGCCCCTTTTTCGTATGTGGGATCCGGGAGTCGAACTTGGGCCCTCGCGCTTGCAAGGCAGGCGCTTACGCTGCTGAGCCATCTCACTGGCCCACTACTAATTTCTTTTAGTTCATTGAAAAGAACAGTATGTGCTTATATTGTTTGATCAATTTTGCATGCCTATATCTTGTAACCTGAGCAACTACTTTGAAGATAACAATATGCAATATATTAACCACTGTTAATTTCCCATTATCTTGTTTTGAAATTCTGTATCATTGTTTCTATTGTTTTTTTTCTCTTTAAAATAAAAAAAGAAAGAAAATGCCTTAGATTGCTGTAAATAGAATGTTACTGGAAGTATCCATGGTAAAGCCATTCCTGTAATATCTCAGGTGGTAACAAGAAACATGTTATTGGGAACTATAGGAAAGGCAATCTTTTTCACAAAGTGGCCAATACCTTGGCTCAATTGTGTTTTGTGGAGGGTAGAAGCTACAAGCAATAAAACTGGATATTTAGCTGAGGAATTTCTAAGCAAAATCTTAAGGAGTCATTTGGTTCCTCCTCTCTTACAATGAAATGTGAAAGAAGAGAAATAAATTGAAGATGGAATTGTTAAGCAAAGAAGGAACCAGAACTTACATACTTAGAAAATTTCTAGTCTACATTTCACAAAGAGAAAGAGAGAGAAAGAGAAATCTTGCTCTAAAAGAAACAATGAAGATGTGGCTGAACAACCATTTGATGGACATCGTGTGTATAAACGTGGATGCAATGTGGTCACCTCAAAAGAAGCCAGGAAGAGAAGAGATCATATCAGCAGATAGGCTGTCAGCTGCTAATAAAGGGGACAAAACGGCAGGAAAGTATGAAAGAGGCAATCAAGACCAATGGCTTAGGTCCTACTGCAGGGATCCTACAGGACTAGACAGTAGAAACAGAGCTATCTGGATGTGAACATGCTTTATCCTTTCTAAAAAGGAAGAATGACCGCAAAGGTGATTTAGAGATCATCAAGGCTATCAGTCCCACCATAGGCCCCTGGGCAGGGCTGCTTCCTTCTTGGCTCCAGGCAATAAGACACTCAGAGCCCTGAGGGTGTTTCCCTGCAGAGCCAAAAGGGGGGGGGGGTCACTCCACCCAGCAGGCCAAGAGGGCAGACTACAGCTCAAAGAGGATTATTCTCAAGATTTAGCACCTAAGGGAATTTGTCTTCTTATATCTGGCACTTACATGGAACTCATCACCTCTTTCTCCTTTTGGAGATAAGAATGTCTGTTTTATGCCTATCCCACCATTGCATTTGGGAAATACTGTACATAACTTGTCTTGTTTCACAAGTTCACATTTAGAAAGAATTTTTCTTCAGGATATATCAAGCCTCAAGTCTCAATTTATAAGACACTTAAGTAAAACTTTGGACTTTGGAACTGATGCTAGTGCCGGGAATATAGCTTAGCGGCACAGCGCCTGCCTGGCAAGCACAAAGTCCTGAGTTGGATTCCCGATCCCCCCCCCAAAAAAAACACTCAGAATTGATGCGAAATAGTGCCTTTGGGAAGTGATTATAGCTAGATGAGTCGTGAAGGTAGCACCCTTGGTGGGATTAGTGTCCTTACAAGAAGAAACACCAGAACACGCATTCTTTCAATCTCCTCCTGCTTTACCACTGTGGGAAAACACAGAGAGAAGGTGGCTGTCTACAAGCCAAGAAGACAACTGTTGCCAAAAATCAAACCCGTCAGCACCTTTATCTTAGACTTCTCATCCTTTTGAACTGTGAGAAAATAAATTCCTGTCATTTAAGTTCCTGTCTATGGTATTTTGTGATGGCAGCCTCCGCAGAATAACAGACTTCTGCTGGAGTCTTGTTAGAAATGCAAATTTCCAAGCCCTGCCCCAGCCCACTGCGTCAGAAACTCCAGAACCAGGGCCCAGCAGTCTGTGCTTTAACAAGTCCCCAGGGGTTTCTGATGCATGCTTCCGAAGCTCAGAGCAGTTTTTGTTCAGCTATGTTCATCCATTAGAAATAATTTGGACGCTATTTTTTTTTGTAAGAATTCACTTGTGGGCTCCTCAGAACTAAAAGTGTTCTTCACTCCACTATCAGCAGGATCTCTCCATTCCTCACTAAGTTCATGAATACAAAGTAAGACTGCTGATCTGATGTATGCTAAATTGTAACACCTGGTTAAAACTATCAAAAATGTCTATTGATGTGCTCTGTGTACAAGATTTTCAGATGCATCTCTGTATAAATTTTTTCGTATTTTCATCTCAAAATTATGATGATAAGGTCTTTAAAAAGGGTTGCTAAAATCACATTTTAGAAACACACATCTCTTTGATTCATCACATCTATATTCATGTAGGCATAAAAATCACAAGGGGATATGACAATGGCTTAGTATTTCGATCTCTTTCCTTGGCTTCTTGGGAGATTCATGTCTCCATAGTAATATTTAAATGGGAAGAGACAAGAAGGAGTTTTGGTATAAAAATAATAATTAGTATTTAAATTAAATAACTACAGCATAGCAAATTTCCTTATGTGCTCCATGAAAAGAGCAGGAAGAGGAAGTCGGATGTTTTAATCTACTTGTGGGCAGCTTTTATAAACTTCATGTTATATGCAACCGTCACAGCATATTCTGTTTTGTTTTGTTTTGTTTTGTTTTTGTGGGTACCGGGGGGTCGACCTCAGGACCTCGCACGCCAGCAGGCGCCCGTGCCGCTGAGCGATATCACCGGCCCTTTTTTCGTGTGTGGGTCCCAGGAGTTGAACTTGGGCCCTCGCACTTGCCAGGCAGGCGCTTATGCCGCTGAGCCATCTCACCGGCCCCCCCGTCACAGCATTTTCAGGTTGGTAGCAATTATCCCCTTTTATAAGTTTTTTAAAAATTAGACTTGGAGAGCCAGTATGTGGGCCTTTCTTCCAATTTAGTCAATAAATAGAAGCCTTGGGATTTGAACCCAAGATCATGTATTTCCAAGGAAGTCCTCTGTTTTCTGACAACATTGCAATGCCCCCTTACACTTATGGAAACTGCATTGTGTCCTTACAGTCTGAATATCTCTTTCTCTGGTGAAACCCTAGTGTTTTAGGGACTTCATTCAGGCTGCTTGCTACACTTGCTACAAGAATTTACTAAGGAGTGTCTGACTCTCTAGCCTGTTGTCCATGTTTCACCACTATAAATACAGATAGTTCTCCGGAAAATAAAAATAATCAAGTCATTCCTTTCACTAAGAATCCTCAACTCAGGTCCCGAGATAAAGCTCACCGTCCTCAGCATGCCACAGAAGATCCTTCCCAACTTGACCTCTGCCTATGGGTCAGTCTCTTCCCATGTCTCCCTTTCTTTCTTTCTTTTTTTTTTTTTTTTTTTGTGGGTACCGGGGGTACGACCTCAGGACCTCGCGCACCAACAGGCACCCGTGCCACTGAGCGATATCACCGGCCCCTTTCTCGTATGTGGGTTCCAGGAGTCGAACTCGGGCCCTCGCGCTTGCAAGGCAGGCGTTTACGCCGCTGAGCCATCTCACCGGCCCTTTCCTTTTTTTTTTTTTTTTTGACAGGGTCTCACTATGTAGTTCAGGCTAGCCTTGAATTCACTAAGTAACTAAGTAGCCCAGGCTGGCCTTGGACTCACAGTGATTCTCCTGCCTTGGCCTTCGGCCTCCTGAGTGCTGGGATTACAAGCATGCACCCCCATGCCTGGCTCTTTCATGTCTTTTATCTCCCCTGCCCTCCTACAGGCTTCTGTGCTCTACTCTCAGTGAGCCACCTTCAGTCTTTGTTCAGATTGTGCTTCTTGCCTTGCCCCTCCAACACCTGCTCTTCTCTTTGCCTAAAGTACCTGTTAGGGCTTGCATCTAGATCCCCCCCAAAGCCTCATGCAGTCAGAGACAAGGCTTTTCAGAAGTAGCTGGATCTAGGGTATGTGATGCTGAGATCAAGGATGTGATGCTGGGAAGGTTCATGGTGTGATGATAGGATTAAGGCTGTCCCTCCCTGGGTGTGAGTGCTCTCTGCCTGAAGGGTGAGTAGCCTGGATAGGATATAAGGAACAGAAAGAGGATCCCTGCTTGTTGCTTGCTGCTCACTGCTTTGCTTCTTCACTATTTTGCTGCCTTCTGTCCATCATGAACTGTTTCTCCTCTGCAATGCCACCCTGCCTTGCAGCCAGCCAACTATGAATTGAAACCTCTATGAACTTTGAGCTGAATGAACCTTTCCTCCTTTAACTTTGGGTGTCAAGTATTTTGTCTCAGCAATGAGAAAAGTAACTAAGTCTGTGCCCTTCTTGAACCTTTTACTTAACTAGTTCCTTCCCGTCCTTCCAGCCAACTTGCTTTCACAATCAGATTTGAGTACATTTCTGGAATGACCCCACTGTTGTGGTGGACCACCTGGACGATTATCCTTGAAAGAAGAACAATTGTCTCCATTTTGGCTAAACCTGGGCCTATTTCTGAGTATTGATATGTACAGAGCTGGCTAGGACTTTTCCTTATCCCTTCAATTGGCTTTAAGCAATGCAAATCGATCTAGCAAAGGTGCTGATATGTAGTTGTTAAAGCAATGGGACAGATCAGTGCAGCCCCAACTACAGCTCCCAAATAATAATATGTGTGAGGGCCAGTGAGATAGCTCAGCAGCATAAGCGCCTGCCTGGCAAGCGGGAGGTCCTGTGTTTGACTCTCAGTACCCACATAAAGGAAAAAAAAAAAGGGGGGACCAGTGATATTGCTCAGCGGCACAAGCGCCTGCTGGCAAGCGCGAGGTCCTGAGTTCGACTCCCACTACCCACATAAAAAATAATATTAATAATAATATACGTGAGCTAGGCCAAGTGTAGCCACACTGTCTGCCTGAGGCCTTGAGATAAGAAGTTATGACTTCTCAGGGCATAAATATTACACATCAGAGCTGAAGCACCAACCTCAAAACATTAGATACTGGCTTTAATTGTGTAATGCAAATTACTCTTTCTGCATATCTCTCTCTCTCTCTCTCTGTCTCTCTGTCTGTCTGTCTCTCTCTCTCTCCCCCTCTCTCTCCCTCCCTCTCCCTCCCTCTCTCTCTCTGCATATTGCAGAGGTGATTTCAGTCCTCCTACCGAGCCCAGCTCACGGCACTCACATACTTCCCACCACTCTCACAGTCACTCATCTCTGAGCCACTCCCCTCTTCATGAATCAATAAAACCTGGTTTCAGCCCTGGGTCAAGGCCTTTGCTCCAGTTAGCCATGGCACTAACTGGACTTAGGAGCCCCTTGGCTCCTCACAGCTACAAACATGCCTTAGTGTCTTTATTCTCACCATGGGTTGCACTGGAAGTGGTAGACTGGAATTAACTCACTAGAATTCCAATAATTTTTCCATGGGATTACAAATATAAACTTCACCGAACTGCGACAAGGTCTGGGAAGGGCTTTCCATACACTGTGTCTTGCAACCCCTTCTATCATGACATTTAGGGTACTCCAGAAATGAATACCTGTGCCAGCTCAGGATCACTAAATGGACTATAGTTTCCTGGTGATGGCAGGACCTCCTGCACCTTGAAATCACTCTTCTCCTCTTTGTAGGGGAGTCCCAATGGGAAGGTTCACATCTGCTCAGGAGAAAGTCTCTTCATCTGCACCAGCTACTGAAGCCTTGCCTGCAGACTACATCAGTCATCCCTACTGAGCTCCTTCTGCCATTGCCTACTGCTGCTGTAGCCTCCTCCTCCTCCTGCTGCTGTAGCCTCCTTGCCTTTCCCCAAGTGCGACTGAGCCACACTGCAAGTTTCAACCACTTGTCAGTGATTTTTGTGTGCAAACAGTTCTTTCTGTTTTATTTGTTTCACAGCTCCTGCTCTCTGGCACAGTTTCAGACATGCAGTGGAGAAGCGAAGTATGAGCACCATTCAGTTCTCAAAGTCATCCTTCCACTCTGATGACTTTGAGAGGCAGAAATCTGCTTTTTTTTTTTTTTTTTTTAATCTGAACATCTTTTTTGTAAAAGAAATTTACAAAAAGCAATTTACTCCATGTGCATCTGTAGAATAAGTAAAGATGTAAATAGATATTTTTCTCTCCAGAGCTCCCCCTTAACTGCCTAAACTAATCTGGGAAAGATCTAGAAGGGTTGCTTGAAAGACATTCTGCTGTATAGTAAGATAATTTTGATTACAGCATATTCTCCACAATTTGCCTTTGCTTGCTGCAATATCCCTGCACAAACTCTCATCCCCATTTCCATTCTGTAGCTCAGAGTGATGTACAAACTTCAAATGTGTGGCCCTTTCTTTGAGTCTCACACTTCATGTGGGGCTCCTGTGCCTGGATACTTAATAAATCTTATTTGGTTTTTTCCTATTAATCTGCCTACTGCCAGTTAACGTCATAGACTAAGGTTTATTTCCTCAAAATTCCAGAGAGAAAAAAGAAGATTTAAAATTTCTCTACGCAGGAAGTAGACTCTGTAGAGATGGGAAGGAGATTTGGGAAAGGAGGGAGAGAGGAAGGTGGAGTAAAAATGATCAAGATGAAGTATGTATGTGTATCAAACCCCCAAACTGAATGTAATCACTATGTACCAAAAACATGTACTAATAAAAACATTTTTAAACTTTCTTATATGATTGAAATCATAAATTTGGGCGTAGCTTGTCTTGACTCTTTACCCCTTAGGAGAAGTTTTTCAGGAGGTCTCGTTTCCACATGCAAATAGATCTCATGTAGTCCTATCCACTAGTATTAGACTTCCCAGTGTAGGCTCAGAATGGTAACTCCATTGCTTTCTTATCCACAATGCTAGGCATGGAGCCCAAGTGATCAAACAGGACACAGATTTACTTCTCTACATTGAGAATGGTGCTGTAATTGAATTCTTCATAGAAAGAGAAAAATGCTTATTTTCCAGATCCACCCTTTTAGAAAGAGAAGAAACTAGAGAACCTCTGGTTGTTCAGGATTCTACATCGGCATGGGCTGTGGCTTTGGCTTTCAGCAGCTTTCATTGCTAATTTTCTTGTTTCCTCCAGCCCTGGCAGCTTAGCCTGAAAAGAGAAGGGATGACCAGTGAGGCTGATGAAGGTCAGGAGCTGAACACAGTGAGGCACCATGATGACCAGACAGTGGTTACAACTATCTGGAAGAAAGACAGACGCAGACTGTCATCTTCAAGCACTCCTGAAGAGCTAAAATCCCCAGGAATTTGGCCTTTTACTTAGAGTGCTTATTTCTTGGCAGAGCTGACTTGGTCTCCTAGAAAATACAGATAAGAATTTGGCCAATGGTCTCCAAAATAATTGGCTTCTTTTATTTAAAAATAAGGAGGCACTTATTACCAAATGTCTTACTTTCCCTTCAGAATTGGCACTTTGGTAAATCCAGAACATTTTATCTTGGTGAGTATTTACCTAGAAAAGTCCAAACCAGAACATTCTACCCCAGAGACTAAAATCACATTTTATCTCACCAGCCATTAGAGGTAGTCTAGTTGTCTAGTAATCACTAGGTAAAAGTGAGACTAGAGAACACTGCAGCAGGATTTAGTAAAGAGAAAGCCCATTTCTTCCAAAAATGGAAGGCCAAGGCTTGGCTCTTTAAAAAACCAGCACATCTCTGATGCTAGGAGTGTAGCTGTTGCCATGGTACCCATCCAGCCAAAGCCTCAGATGCCGCAGAGGTTCCACAGAGACCAGATCCTCAGAGCTGACAGCAACGGTAAGATGCAGCCACTCTCTATATGTAAAAGCAACGAGAAAACCCCCTCTGCTGAAGTGCTGCAGATGGTGCCATGCTCTGGGATAGGCTCTTGCCAAGAATGGAGCTGCCATGGCTAAATTCCATGTTTGTCCTTTGAAAATGCATAATTCTGGGTCATGTCTGGGCAACCTAACCCAATCCAAGAACACTGGGAGTATGCCCCTCCTTTGGTTGTCCTTACAGCACCAGTATCCCCTGTAATTCTGCCCACCTTTTATATTTAGTACATTAGGGGACTCTTATTGCTATGATTTTAGCATCTATTTGTCTGAGTTTCTCATTTAAGAGATGTGAAAATTGATACTCCAAAATGTATATTACCTTACCCAAGATCACACAGCTGGTAAATGAGGAATCCAGGATTGAACCCAGGGCTGCCTGATTTCAAATAAAACCCATGCACTTCCTCAGCAGTTTGCACTGTTTTCCCTGGACTATATTTTCTTTCTTATATCAATTAGAAAATATTTCAACAAGTAACAACAAGAGTAAAAACTAAGAGTATCTGAGACTTTAAAGGAATTAAATCTGAACTTAAGCAACTGAAAAACTGGTTCAAAAGCAACACAGGGTTAGGGCTTCAGGATGGTACAGTATCTGGCATTCTGATGACCTTCCTCAAACAATTACAAGATGGTTACTAGAAAGGCAAACATCAGGTCTACATGAGCATTCAAAAGCCAGGACTCAAGGACAGCTGCACAGTAGGAGAAGGAATGTAAAAAAGAGCTATTATGATAGTCTGATCTCTCCTTTTAACAGGGAGTAAAATTCTTTACAGAATTCCCTCAGTTGATGTTCTCTTACTCTTATTGGACATATCCAGGTTATATAAATAAGTCTAGCTGGGAGAAAGCCTGCAAAAATGAGCATTTGGCTTTTCTCCGCCTCTGTAAGGGAAGGAAGCTAAGAGAAATGAACTGTGATTAAACATTAAGAATCCATGTTCATCATGTCTATCGCATGTCCTCAATGCCTCCAAGGAACCATGCTATATGGCAGTTCTTTGGTTCTGTGCTCATAATCTTTTACTAGCACTACTCTAAGAGCCTCTTAACTAATGTTCCCTGACCATGATCTATCCTGCTATGAAAAGATTTGGCTGAATCCCAAGTTGTCTTATTCATAACCTGAAGCCTTTTCCCTCACAAAACACAACTAACCATCTATGCATTTAATACATAAGTGTGTTGTAAACAGTTGTTTAAATTTTCTATTCTAAACACTATTGGAACATATTCCACAGAAAAATATAGTAGAAATTTTGCTCTGGTTTGGATAAGTGTTCCCAAAGGCCCATGTGTGAAAGGCTTCATCCCCGGCCCATGGTGATATTGGGAGGTGGTGAAACTGAGGGAAGATACATGAAATAAAGATATGGACCAGGGATATAGCTTAATGGCACAGGCCTGCCTGGCAAGCACCAGGTCCTGAGTTCAATTCCCGGTACCAGAAAAAACAAACAAACAAACAAAAACAAATAAATAAAGATAGGTAGAAAGGAGACAAAGAAAATCATAATTTAAAATTTTACTTTTAATAAAAACTGCAACTTCAGGATACAAACTCAGTCAAAAATTCCTAAGCACCTTAAAGGCATCATAAGCCTGGGCCATTCCTTTTTATCTGCAAGTGAGCTTTTTCACCTGTGAGCAGACCACCCCTTTCCACCTCCAAGATGGGCTTTTCAGTTATGGATGAGCTATAACTCCATGACCTGTGATAATTGTCACCTACGACTTGATCATCACCCCTCCTATGTAGAAAAGGCCATCACCTTTCATCTAGAAATTGAATTTCCTCTTTGCATAGATTCACAACTAACCACAAATTTTCATACCCAAATCCCCATAAATATACCTAGCTTAAGCCACAAGATGCCTGTCTCCATCTTGAGAGCCCACACTCTATTTCTTTGAGTGTGTACTTTTAAAATTCTGCCTAATAAACCTCTTTATGACTCTCACTGATGTGCCCTGAAAATTGCTTTGCTGTGATAGAAGTTTGCAAACCTGCAACCTACAATGTGATCCATGCGTAGAGTGAGCCCAGGTTCTCCATCTCCACTTTGGGGGATCTCCTTGGACCCTGTCTGGTGACAAAACATTTAAGAGGTGGGGTCTACTGTTATAATAGACAGCTAAGTTAGGTAAAAATATTCTAGACAGTCAGACAGGGCTAGGCCTTGAGAGAGTCAGTATGAAAGATAAAAACACATTACAACTGTGGCTGGAGGTGCATCTGTTGAAGGCCAGGCCTCAAGATAAAGACAAAATGACCAGGCCTACATGCCTCCCCAGGGGATAAGATAATTGGCATCACCTGGTCCAATAAAGTCTAAATAGACATCAGTCACCACAGTGGGTGACCAAGACCTCTGGATGCATCCAGTCCTAAAAAAGGGCTTTGTTCTTTTTATGTACACTTGCAATATGACTTGCTTTCCCAATAGACATATATTACCTAAGTGGCTATACTTGCAATCTTATTGGTTGATCAGAGTTTTGACCCATGCTGTACCTACCTTGTGATTTTGCTCTATAAAACTTCCTCTGAGAAGTGGGCTTATTGGCAACCCACTTTTAGGTAACCTCTTGTCTCTCAGGAGCTATGTCTCTCAGTAAAGCTTTCCTGCTCTTAACCTCCTTTGTCCCTTAGAACTCATTCTTTGATTCTGGGGAACATGAACTCAGCATATCTGACATCTAGCAGGTCGAGAGTTATATTTATTCCCTCTGTATCACTGCGAGATCTTCTGATTATTGAGGTCATGCTCTCAAAGGCAATACTGAGACCCCAAGCCCTTTCTTCTTTTGACTCTCTTTCATCTCAGCCATCATGTGAACAAGTTTGCTCTGACACATGGTGCCCGCAATGATATGCTGCATATCCACAGGTTTAAAAGCAGTGGGTCCCCCTATAATGGACTAAAGTCTCCAAAACTGTGAGGCAGAGCAAATTCTCCTTCTTACAAGTTGATTGTCTTGGGCATTTTGTTAAAGTAACAGAAAACTTACTAGCACAGAATCCATTGTCTTCCTTTCTCTTCTTCCCTTCCCCAACAAGTCTCATTCTAATTAACACAAAGGTCATTTCCTACGAACTTCCTACATGATCTAAATTCCAGATGAACTTGAAATGCTGTACCTTAACTGGAAGAAGAAATACAGACACACACACACACACACACACACACACACACACAATACTAAGGTTTAAAATTCCTCACAGGCTTACAAATTGACTACGTAGGATCTTAGAGGATTTTTCTTTCTTTTTAATATAATCATTTCAGACTTGTTGCTGGTTTTCAGCTTTATTAACTTGAAAAATTACGACTTTCTATGGGATATTTTATTTTTGTCACTAAAAGCCCAGATTCATTTCAAAAGCCTTGGGAGAATTTTAAGTTATGTTTTGTCCACAAACAAGCTGGAATGATGCAGTAGTAAAAATGCACAGCAGCACCCCCTCCCCGGATTGCAAAAATCATGTGGGGCCACTCACGTTGTTCTTTGTCAATGGAGCCCCCAGGAGCTAGGAAGCAGCAGTCGTGACAGTAGCTCTACAAGGCAGCAGACAGGACACCTGTTAGCCTGAGCGCCAGTCCCCACAAGACCTGCACTCACAGTGATGAGACAATGCTTTCAGCCACTGCCAGGGTGCATATGTGAAGGTTTTGCACAGAAACTGTTGTCTTGTTCACAGCCCAACACACTGCAGCCTGAGCAGAGCAATCAGTCTTTGTAAAGTGATGCTTTGCTCTTGTTTTTAAATGACAAAGTCGGGAAGGCAACCCTGATATTCTAGCCCTCTTCTCCTTGTTGAGAATAAAGGCACAGGATAGAATAAGGAAATGAGGGTTTGGTAACACACACAAGTGCCAGGAAAGACTGAACAAAACTGGTGGGGGCAGTCACAAGCTGTCGGGTTACAAAGAAAAACGAAGTTTATTTCCCAGGATGAAATTATGCCAATGGGTGGGGGGGGGGCATTGCCGAGTAGAATATGTTGAACAAGTGAAATCCCAGCAATAAATTAGTCTGTGGGGAATCAGATTCAGCTTTTCATTCATTTATCAAAAATGCATTGTGTATCAAGTGTGTCAAGCAGTGTGCCAGTGGAATCTGGACTGGAGGTAGACATGGTCCTTGCCCCCCAGGAAGCATACAATTCAGTGGGCAGAGCAGATAGTAAATAAAGAAGCACACAAATACATGTGTGATTTGAACTGTGATAAACATTACAAAGGAAAAATGCAAGGCAAAAGAAGAGTGAAAAACAAAGGCACATACCTCACCGGACAGCGTGTCTCCAGGAAAATGACGTGCAAGTCCTTGAAGGATGAGTGGAGTCCAGCCAAGAGAAGTGGAGACACATGCTAGGCAGAGGGAACAGCATGGCGTGATGCCTTGAGAATGAAACAACTCACTACATTTAAAGATAGGAGGGAGGTCAGTGTTGTCACCAGCTAGTGTGGGTCCTTGCTTCAGTAATAATGGAAATTAAAACTGAGGCAATCACATGAATTTACAAGCAAAAGCTTTAACTGGAAAGTAAGAAAAAATAGAGACTTAGCTTGAGGAGCTGAAAGCTGAAATGAGCACAAATCTGACAAAGATCAAGACAGTGCTTTAACAAAGGAAAGTAAGAGAAAATAGGAATGAAACATCAGTCTAAGGAGCTAAAGAAGGCATAGCTCTGAAAAAGATCAGACTCACTGAACAAAAAGAAGAGCTCTAACTTTATGGGGTTCTGTGGCGGGCAGTGGTCTGGTTAATAAGTATTTCAGTCCTGATTTTGTAGCTCCAGAGTAATCTTATGGCTTCAGGGGCAATTTCTTTCCCAGGAAATGAATGCCATTCTTCGAGGGGGCAGTTTGGGTTCCTACCACGGGACAGTTGCTCTGACTTGAGGGGGTGATCTCACATAGAGGGGGCAAGGTTCTGATTTTCCTGGAATCTGAGGTGATTAGAGGTGTAGACATCACTCCACGGAGTCTAGAACTAGAGTGTTGTAAAACTCAAAAATTGGATGTCCCTGGAAATTACCTGCTAATTTTATTTTGGGATTATTCATCTTAAAGGGTGATAAGATAGACTAGGTAATGAAAGAAAAAGCCAGTGGTCATTTTCCCATGAGTTGAAACACTTACCCACATTCTTTTATGGCCCATAATTATGAAACGCATGACATCTATTTGCTGTGCAAAACCTTCCAGATCAAGAGGTACTCAGATTCTTGAATAGAAAACCTTGCACAAAAAAGAGATGGACCAGTGACTACAGACTCAAAGACACAATCCCAAGGATAGCAGGCCCTTAAATTCCTCATTCACTTTCTTACCAGGTTTTGGGGTGCTGGAGTTTCCTTTTGGCAATGATTTCTAAGTTCTTTCTATCCTGAGCAAAGTATTGCACAAGACAAGCACAAAATGGTAGTGAAGTTTTACTAAAGTTAGGAAAAAAAACAGGCTTTGCAGAGTGATTTTGTGCCAAGTAAAAGTAGGAAAAGAAGTACACCCTTCAGTGTAAGGGTGGGCCAGCATACAAGAGAGAACACAGTGACAAAAACTCAGCGTGGACTGTCTTTTTTGTATCACCCACTCCTCAGGCTGAAGTCAGATCTAAGCCATCCTATAGGAAACTTGCATGAGTTCTCACGGGAAGTCTATGCAAAGTTCTGGGAACTGTTCTGTGCATATTTCCTGGGATTTTGTCAACCTCCTTTCCCTGCCGGGTTTAGCTATTCCCTGCCTTCCTGTCTCGCTTGCCCTGAGAGACATATATCCCATCCCCATAATTCTTTAAGGGTGCTGAGGGAGTGGAGACCTCTGTCTTCTATAGCTTCTACCAGTTAGAAGGGGCTGTAAAGCCTATGTATTGGGGATTTTGTGTTCTCCAATTACCTTGGGGTGTTGTGGCTCACTGGCTGTGTTGAACAGAAAAAAATGTTAGAAGACAATAAGAAAAAATTAGTGACGATTGCTCTGTCTATTCGATGGGAGAAATAAAGTAACTTTACTATTATGATGAGGATGTAGAACCCAAACATGAAGAACAGGTCACATTTCCATACTTCTTGTGGATGAAAAAGTATGGTAAAGAGGGAGGTCAGATAAATTATCAAGAGCCTGAGAGCCACAGCCTTAGCAGGATTACACACATAATGGATCTAATTTAAAATGAGAGTCTCAGTACAGGTTCCTATTTAAATTATGGCAAATTACGTTCACTAGTAAGTTATTTGTCTACAGCCAGAACAATACTGGAGTCTTGCATTCTTTTTTGTTGGGGGGGTACTGGTAATCAAACTCAGGACCTCACACTTGTCAGCAGGCACTGTGCCGCTGAGCTATATCCCCAGCCCTGGAGTCTTTCTTTCTGAAGAGAGATCTCAGATCAAAAATAGCTTTTTTCTCTGTTCTGTGAAAATTCTAGTGACCATTTCCCATGTAGGATTTTTATAGCTTGTCACTGCATCCCCTTGAGGAAGGATCAGAATGGTTCCCCAGGAAGTTGAAATAAGGCTAGGGTCTTGGGGGGCTGCAGGGCTTCCCTTCTCGCCTGCCTATCAGCCTTGTGATTTCCCAAGGAGACTGTAGACATGTCTCTTTGGTGTCCCTTACAATGCATGACTGTGAGCTCCTCCCCTGGGTAGGTAGACTACTTCTAATAGTTGTACAATTTATTGCTTATTGATCATCAAGCTCCTTCTTTCCAGATTGCTGCAGGGGTGTGTAGCCACAGAATGGCATATTTGGAGTCTGTATAGATATTTAAATTTTTGCCTTTTCCTAGTATCAAAGCCCAAGAAAAAGCTATTAGCTCTGCCTTTTGAGCAGAGGTCCCTGGGTGAAGAGGTTTTTCTTCAATGACCTGCTGTGAACTGACAGCTGCATAATCTAACTTTTGATATCCTTCTTGGACAAAGCTACTTCCATCAGTGAACCATACCTCCTCAGGGTCTTGAGGGGACAGGTCACTGATGTCCTGCCTGCTGACATAGGTCTGAGAGATTACTTGTTCACAAGAATGACTAACTTCTTGGACTTGGTGTCAGACAGGCAGGATTAAGAGCAATGCAAGTTTTTGTAGTAATCTCAGGGGTGTCTAAGAGCATGGTCTGACACTTGGCAAACTGTTCCCATTAACCAGAAATAACCACTGGTCTCAAGAATCACTCTGAACTGGAGACTTTTATAGGCAAATGGATGCAACTCAAGATCATACTCATAAGTGAAATAAACCAGACACGCATGTGTAAACATCGTATTGTCCCCCTAGTGTGAGAAGCTGAAAGAGTAAATAAGATCTAAAATGTACAATAGATATTGTAAAATGGGAAGAAAGTGTTCAAAAGGAAAGAGAAACTGGGATGGGGGAATTGAGAAAAGAATGAAGGGAAAAGAAAAAAAAAATATATATATATAAGATAGTAAGATAGGGCCGGTGATAAGGCTTAGCAGCATAAGCTCCTGCCCGGCAAGCATGAGGTCCTGAGTTCGACTCTCAGTACCTACATAAAGGAAAAAAAGGGCCGGTGATATCACTCAGCAGCACAAGCGTGGTCCTGAGTTCAACTCCTAGTACCCACATAAAAAAAAAAAGATAGTAAGATAGATATACTGCTAATTTCTCTTAGTTCATTGAAAAAAAAGTTTTTGCTAACATTGTTTGGACAATTGAATGCTAATATCTTGTACTCTGAGTAACTAATTTAAAGAGAACAATACACAATGTATTAACCATTGTTACCCTCCTATTAACTTGTTTTGAAATTTTGTTCTTTTTTTCTCTTTAAAAAAAAAAATCACTCTGACCTGATAGGGAGCCAGGACTTCTAGTTTCTGTCCTAAAGTGAGACTTGCAGCTTCCTCCATTAACATAGCTATAGCTGCTCATTCTCTCAGGTAGGGTGGCCATCCAGCAGGGACCCCATCTAACTTTTTGAAAAATGTGCCACTGGGCAGTATTCTTGTCCTAGCCTTTGGGTCAATGCAACCAAGGCAAGTCCTCTCTTTTTTGATACGTAGAGGAAGAAGGGTTTCTTAAGTCAGGTATTCCATTATACCATGCAGCAGGATGCACTTGGCTAATTAGGACAGGGAGCTGTGCTGTATCCTCAACAGGTAAAATCCATTTTGGCCTTTATCAGAATTTGAGGATCACCCTCAATTTACTAGTAAATCTCTTCCTAGCAATGAAGGGGGACATTGTGGGACAAGTAGCAACTCCTGGTTAGTCATTTAACCTTCAAAGTGCCACATCAGAGCATCTCTAACTAGGGGTCCTATTCACTTTGACTATGCCTATTGATCTACAGGAGAGTTTTTCAGAGAAGTAAGTCAAAACAGAATGAAGTAATTGAATTGGCTCACCCATGACATCTAGCATTACCTAGGGTTCCTCATAGGAGATGGTAATATCCACAGATTGGGCATTTTAGGTTCCCTTGGGCCTCTTTAGAGCAGGAAATGAGAAATTTGGATGGCCTAAGACTTCTCTGGGAACAGGGACGGTCCGTCCTCCGATGTCATGTAAAGCACATTGGCTGTGTAGTCACATGCCCAGTGTCCAGACTTCTTGCACTCAGTCATCCTTGGATTTTCCCTTGGATGGACCTGGGTGAGTTTAAAGCACTGCCAATTATGACAGCTGTAATCTTAGCCTTTCTCTTTTGACCCTCCTTCATATCTCAATTGTTGAACACAGAAAAGGCCATGTCCAGCAATTGGGTCAGATGTGTCTGGGGTCTCATCTGAAGTTACTCAACGAAACTGATGGGAGAGACGCATATCCCAGGAGAGACCAGTGGGGATCTGAGGACAGGATCATCAAAGATATCTCTCTCCTCATTGGTGGCCAATCTATATACCATAGTTTTGGGGCATTTCCTGAGATAAAGGGTCATAAATGCCTGGACATCAAGTATTTCATTCCAACTTCTATGCTTTAAATAGAAACAGTGTGTAGCTAAAAGACAGTCTCACAGTCTAGCCTGCCATCCCATACTCATCTTTTACCATTTGCTGGTTCCTATTGAATCCAAAACCATGTTGCAATAATAGATAAGCTGTTCCTTTTTTTTTTTTTTTTTTTTTTCTTATTGTCAGGGTCAAATGTTTTCCATTGATCAAGGATACAGCCTAGTGGAATCTGTGGGGTGTGGTTCATACGGCTTCCCGGGGCTCATTTTGGGGCTTATGAAGAGAGACAACTATGTCCTGGGTCCTTAAAATGGCTTTTCATGCAGGAGGAGATCTCACAAGGTCATAAAGCATCCCTTGTGAGACTCAAGTATTCACTAGACAGATGTCTCTGTCTTTAGCTAGTATGATGCCAGCCTCTTTCATATAAGCATAGAAAAAAGCCCTATTGAGGGTGTTTTGTCTTCCTGTGGGGGCCCTCTAACTCTTTAGGGAAAAGGGCTGAGCCACTTGGGGGCCCTCTAACTCTTTAGGGAAAAGGGCTGAGCCACTTGGGGGCCCTCTAACTCTTTAGGGAAAAGGGCTGAGCCACTTGGTGACTTTACCTAGTCCTTTGAAACTCCCATGAGATTAAGGTGGGGTCTCTCCCCACTGAGTCTCCCTTAGCCCTGTTGAGGCACTTGATGGTTGTGTTTAAGGAAGGTGGAGCCACTTGGGAAACAAACCCCTCACATTTACCACATAGGAAAAATTCGTGCTTTACTTAAGATAGCAGAGACAGAAAAAGTTTTAATAACAAGAATGGCTCTACTTTGTATACTTACAGTCACCTGAGTTAAGCTTTACTGGCTGTTCTTTTGTTCTGCTCAGGCATAAGTCTAAATTATGTAAGAAAAAAGGAAGGGATCTAGTCTAATTTAAAAGGAAAGAGGGAAAAGGCCCATGTGTCTGAAGTCAGAGGTTTATCTCCTATGTACAACAATGAGATTACTCAGGACCATAAGCCAAATCAATTTTTAAAAAATAATATTAAGCAAAAATGGCAGTGGCTGACCCAAAATGCATCCAGCCATGTGACAGATGGGGACCAGTCATGTAATGAGACAAGATGGCGTCTAGTCATGTGGTGAGACAAGATGGCATCTAGTCATGTGGTGAGACAAGATGGTGAGCAGGACTAAGAAACAGCCATCTAGGAGAAAAGTGTGGATGGGACTTTGAGCTCAAAATGAGTAAACTTGGGTAGGTAGCTGCTCAAGCAGGCTATTTTTCAGTTATTTTCCTCCAAAAAAAGTGAAAAAGCTGAGCAAAGTATCATAGAGAACAGAAACATGAAGTTGAAAAGGCATACTAACCTCTAGATCACACACATGGTAGATAAACAATTTCTTCTGCAACTGGGTTAGTAACAAGCTCTCTGGCTGTTCTTACTGACTTGTATCTGCAATGAGCAATGAAAAATAGGAAAGAGAAGAAAATGGGAGATAAACTTCAAGCAGGTCTGTAGACTTCCTACAGCTGGAATAAAAACACAGGGACCATGCATTTCCCTCTCTCCTCCCAAATGGTGGGAAAAGCAGGAAATAATTCCTGACTCCATGATACTTTCCTGGGTTCCCTGGCCTACAGGACAGAGACCAGGAAAGAAGAAAACACTTTCATGGCTCTTTGGAGAGAAACAAAAAAATGTGCCTAAAAGGCCTTACCTGCTCTCTTGGCTGGCTAAGCTAAATATGTCGCTGGGTTTGGGCATGTTGGAATCTCTTTCTGGCCATGGTTTCTAGGTTCTTTCTGTCCTAAGCAAAGAATTGGTCAAGACAAGTGCAAATGGTAGCAAAGTTTTATTAAAGGTAGGAAAATAAATGGCTCTGCAGAGCAAGTTTTGGCCAAGTAAAAGTAGGAAAAGAAGTGTACCCTGCAGTGTGAGGGTGAGCCACACTCAGTGTGGACTGTCTTTTATAGCACCCACACCTCAGGCTGACATTAGGTCTAAACCTTCATCTCAAAAACCTGGTCGAGTTCTCATGACACGTCCATGCACAGGGCTTTGGGAACTGTTCTGCACAGGCATCCAGGGTTTTGTCCCGCCTCTTCTCCCAGCCAGGCTTAGCCACACCCTACCTTCCTGTCTCACCTTTAATGCCTTGAAAACCCTTAACTCCATAAGAGAGAGCTGCTTTTGGCACTTCAGAGCCCACGCCCCTCTCAGGTCTTTACTTTAAATAAAGCCTGTCCTTACTACAAGATTTTTTTTCTCTCTTCCTTTCTTACAGACAAATTAATGGCTGATAAGCTTTGTATTAACAATATAAACCTTAAATAATTAATATGCCCACATGCAGCATCGAACATGCATTTGACCCAAATTTTTAGGGTAATAAAGAGACAAAAATAAAGGCAAAGTGCCGGTGATATAGCTCAGCAGCATAAGAGCCTGCCTGGCAAGCGCGAGGTCCTAAGTTTGACTCCCAGTGCCCGCATATAAAAAAAATAATAATAATAAAAAAATAAAAAATAAAGGTAAAGATGCCAAACTTCATCCTGCTTTCAGTTATCCATCGGGCTTCTAGGTCCCTGTAAAAGAGTGATCACAAGTGCGGCACCAGGGCGTTCTGTCGAGCTTCAGAGAACAATACCACAAGCATGATGCTTAACATGCTGAGTCCTTTGAGTTCAAGGAAATTGGAAAGCCATAGAAGCTGTCTTAGAACCAAGGTCTTGCTGGCCTTGGTGATGAAATAGGGTAGAAGAAATAAAAAGTGGGTAGAAAGAGACAAGGAAATTGGGATTTTAAAATTGTACTTTTAAGGGCCAGTGAGATGGCTCAGTGGTGTAAGCGCCTGCCTGGCAAGCGCGAGGGCCTGAGTTGGACTCCTGGAACCCACATATGAAAAAAAGGGTCGGTGGTATCGCTCAGCGGCACGGGCGCCTGCTGGCACACGAGGTCCTGAGATCGACCCCCCGGTACCCACAAAAAAAAATTGTACTTTTAAGAAAAAACTGCAGCTTGAAGACCAGCCTTTTTCCCCTTCCAAAAAATGCACTCAAAATTTTTTTCTAAAGGTCCTTTTACAATAAGCCTGTAAATTGGGGCTGTAGACCTGTCCTTTTTACCTGTAAATTGTACTTCCTCCACCCCTAGGGAAGCAGCAATGTTGGGCCGCAAAGCTCAACAAATCAGTGAGACTACACACCCTGGATCACCCATCTTTTTTTTTTTTTTTTTTTTGTGGGTACCGGGGGTCGACCTCAGGACCTTGCGCACCAGCAGGTGCCTGTGCCACTGAGCGATATCACCGGCCCTTTTTCTGTATGTGGGTTCCGGGAGTCGAACTTGGGCCCTCACGCTTGCCAGGCAGGTGCTTACACCGCTGAGCCATCTCACCGGCCCGGATCACCCATCTTGAAGACATACCTTTAAATGTACCCACTCCAGCTTTAACACATCTCATTTCTCTGAGCACCTGCACTCCATTCTTGGAGTCCTAATAAATCTTTCTCATGACTCTTTTACTGACATATCCTGACAATCCTTTGTCCACAATAGGAGTCAGTGACCCTGCAAACTTTTTTTTTTTTAATGTGGGTACCGGGAATCGAACTCAAGACCTCATGCTTGCCAGGCAGGCGATTACGCCGCTGACTCATCTCACCGGCCCATGCAAACTTATTTTAAAAGGATGAGATAAGTTCCTTACTTCAGCCAGGAAACCTAAAAGATCCAGCCCACTGATAGTGGCACATGCCTGTAATCCCAGCACTTTGCGAGGCTGAGACAAGAGGTTCCAAATTCAAGCCCAGACTGAGAAATTTAGCAATTTAGTGAGAGGTTGTCTCAAAATAAAATGTAAAAATGGATAGGAATGTAGCTGATTTGGAAGGCCCTAGGTTCAATCCCCCGTACCACAAAGAAACAAATAAGAAAAGAAAGAGAATCAGGGTCTCTCTAACCTTCCCCCGTCCTTCTACCTCCCTCTAAGCACAGGGAGAAGCTCTCTCTCCGAAGTTCCTTTACCTTCTTGAAAGAGAGTCGTCCAAAATAATTGCAACTGTTCTACACTCCCTTCCTTAAATCTTACTAACTAAGGAAGTTTAACACAAAGAAAACTAAAAGTTCTCTACTTGTTTACACTAAATACACCACTTTTTCTTCTAGGGACTCCCACCTGAGCCATTTTATCTGCACAATAAGACAATTTTTTTCCAAGCACAATCCTGCCTTTCACCTTCCTTTAATTTGAAATCACATCCCTCAGAGCTCAGAGGAACTTTGTTTCAAGCCATTATCTGTCCTTTGGGTCCATTCATTGCTTCCAGCATTCATTATCTACCCATCTAGAACTACCTGCAACCTCCCTCCCCATTTTCTTTTTCCTTTTGAAAAGAGTATTTAAGCTTTAACCATCTGGCCTTACCTTGAACTTCATATGTTGTGTGGGTCCCATGTTAGGTTACAGAGAAAATAAATAATGTGCACATTTTTTAAAAATTATATGCTTTTCTACTGTTAAACTGTTCATTATCCATTTTTCCCAACATAATCAAAACTTCAAAGGAAAAATTTGAATCTTCTACAGTTTGGATTGGAAACAATGCAGAGATTTTCAGAGAAAATCTTCCTTTAAGGTCTAGAACTTCAGTTCTGAGTCATATTTACTGCAAAAGTTTCCCAGTGATTCATCGGGGAATGGTGCAGAAAGTCACCCTGAGGCAGGACATTAGGGTGTGGCAAAGCAACCTGGGCAAGTGAGTGTGACCTGTCAGTCAAGGATATCAAAGAGGCTGCACCTAAGCCCTGTACCTGGAATCAATCAAGAAGTGCTATCTTCATTTCTTCTTGTGAGAACTCAAGCAGGTTTTTGACAGGATGGCCTAGACCTGATATCAGCCTGAGGAGTCGGAGAAACAAATGACAGCCACCGTTAGGCTCTTGGCCACTGTGCTTGTCCTTTCACAGAGGTCCACTCTCACTCCTCTACGTTTAATTGGCTCAAACTCACTCTGCAGAGAATGTTCCTTCTCCTACTGTAATATATGTAAAAACTTGCTACCTTTTGTACTTGCTTTGTCTGATTCTTTGCTCAAGACAAGAAGAACCTAGAAAAACTCTCAACACCCCAGAACCTGGTAACAACCTTGCCTTAAGGACATTGTTCCCTATTTTAAACCTTTAGCAGAGTGTAAACTTATGACTTAAAGTAATCACAGGTATTAGAAGAGGTACAGCTCAGGGCGGACAAAGGAATATGCAAATTGCTGATGTCTGGGGCACTGTGTCAGATTACTGGGGCCTGCCTGAAATCACCCATTGGCAACTGCCAACAGCTCCAGGTACAAGAGCTGGTGGGGAAAGCTGCCAGGCTGGCACTGGACATGAGAAGCTGCTCCTTCATAGAAAACCTTTCCTTTCCTGTCTCCTGCTTTAGACTAGTCTGTGGCTTTCAGATCTCTATGGTTTTGTTTTCTAACATTTGGGAAAGGGAGCAATTTGTATAATCTTCAGTACCTAGATTTTAGAACCCAAAGAGTTAATGAAATTTTGCACACATTTGTTGGATGAAAGATGACAAAGAACTTGGGCTGCTGAGGAACTTATTTCTTAATTGGCTTCTTGTTTCCTAGGGTCTGAGTGTGTACTGCAAATGACAGTGCAGAAAGTGCTCTGCTCATTAAGGTGACCAGCTGATCCTTGATGCAGCACCCTGGGTTGTACCTCCCTTGCAAAACATATTCTGTCCTCTCCTGTCAACTGAGGAGGGCTTACAATGGAACCGGTGTCATGGCTCATGTCTAGATGTCCCCCCAAAATCTCATGCAGTCATGGGTGGGGCTTTTTCAGAGGTGAATGGATCTAGAATGTTTGAAGCTGCAGTCAATTCATGGTGCAATGCTAGGATCAAAGGCCCTAGGATTAATGGTGTGAGTGCTACCCTCCCTAAGTAGCCTGGATCAGATATAAGTGATAGAAAGAGCTGTTCATCCCTTGTTGCTTTGCTACTTTCTGCCCAACATGAACTGTTTCTCCTCTGCAAAGCCACCTTGCCCTGGAGCCAACTGATAATGGACTAAAACCTCTAAAAACTGTGAGCTAAATAAACCTTGCCTCCTTTAACTTTGGGTGCTGGGTATTTTGTCTCAGCAATGAGAAAAGTAACTAACACAGCTGGTGACAGGTAACTCGAAAAGCTACATTCCTGAAGATTATACAAATTGCTCCCTTTCCCAAATGTTAGAAAATAAAACCATAGAGATCCGAAAGCCACAGACTAGTCTAAAGCAGGAGACAGGAAAGGAAAGGTTTTCTATGAAGGAGCAGCTTCTCAGGTCCAGTGCCAGCCTGGCAGCCTTCCCCACCAGCCCTTGTACCTGGAGCTGTTGGTAGTTGCCAATGGTGATTTCAGGGACATTCAAGGGCCCAAAATACACATTCTCCCAAATAACTTCTAACAATGTTAATATGGAAGGAACTGGAGCTCTTAAGACCTGTGCACCCTAATGCGAGTGTAGTGTCAGGTGGGTGGTCTTTGAGGGACCGGGGGTCTTCAACAACCTCCTGTCTATCTGGGTATGTCTGCGTTCCTCACTTTCACTTTGACAAAGAGTGGAAAAGCGAGGCACAGTTGGCTTAGAGCCGATGGCCCCAACAGAGAATGAGGAACTCTGGTCCCATGCCAAAAGAGGAATTTGGAAATGAGAGTAATGTGGGGCAAAAGTTTATTTATGAGATTGTGAATGCAAGGGACCGCTGCCAAGCAACGGGATGCACTACAAGGTGGGGGAATTCTACTGAGATTACCCCTGTGGGACCTGGAATCTGCTCATATTTACATAGGGGTACACTGGTTCCTAAAAATAATTGTTTCACTGATTGTTGTAATCTAAGCGAGTTGGGGTCTTGCCCTTTGTTTCTGGGTTGAGGAAAAGGTCTGGGAGCTAGAGGGTATGCTAGCAAGTGTATGCTATTGTTTCACAAGAGCTAGCTTCCTTAAGTACATAGCTTACAATAAGCTTGTGGTAAATACACAACCATCAGCCATCCAGGTCATGTCTAGATCGTCCCTACCTACATCTCTCTCCAACTGTCCCTACAGAAGATGGTCCCAGAATGCTTCAGAACAGCCATGGGCAAATAAATAAATAAATAAATAAATAAATAAATAAATAAATAAAAGTAGATAGTACAACTCTGGTCTTACTTTTTTATAAGGAAACAAAAGCTAATTTTAAAAAAGGAGACAGAATATACGAATGGACAGTATTCAGACCATATATAAAACAAAACGCTGACCCACAACTTACCAGCAAGAAGCTCGGAAAACTAACCATTATCTACATTAACCAGTCCAGGAGGCCAGCCTGCTGTCTGCAAGTCAAACTTATAGGAATGCAGACAACTGTCTCCAGCAAAATGCAGGAAGCCAAACAAGACCTCTATAACAATGAAGACCAACCAGAGAAAGCCAAATACATACTCCTAACCAATCACATAGGATGCTGCCTACAGGTTCCTCAGCCCCAATCAGGAGCTATCTAAAGCGGGTTTTTTTTGGTGGTGGTGGTGGTTTTTTTGGTTTTTTTTCTTTCCTACTATCAAGTTTCCCCACTCGTCTGCCTACATTTGAGTATCTGCCAAAACTCAGGTGATGGTGGCTGACTCCCTTATTATATAACAAGGTGAATAACTGGCCTATACTTGTTCTCATTTGCTTGGTCTTTGTTTAGCTCCAAAATAGGGTTCCATCATTTGCTTGGTATCTGATACATTCCCGGTCTCCTCTGGACTTTAAGTTACTCCTTTCTAAAGAGCAGTTAACATTGCTAACTACTACCTCCTTCATAATGATACCACATGGTGGATTTGACAGATAGAGTCTAGGATCTTGTGTATGGCAAGCAAAGAATTACAAGGGTACATCCAAGGCACAAAAAAAAAAAAAAAAAAAAAAAACAGCTAGCAGCTATATTTATTGAAGTTAACAGGAAGATGTGCTCAGGCCAGGCACAAACAGAAAAGTGGTGTCAGGGCATCGGGAAAGTAAAAAACAAGCACACAGATAAATCAGTCCTTTTGGATTTTAAAGGACGTGTACCTCAGCCCTGGTGCCTCTCACTGAGTCTCTAGGGGTGATTGATTGGGAGCTGAATCATCTCAGGGCCTTTCAACAAGCCTGTGTGTCCAGAGTTCACTCTAACTAAATTACATGTAAGAGATGCAGTCCATATTTGTGAACCTTGAACAAGATCTGAGTGGGGGAAAAGGCCATGAGGTCTAACACACATGTGCTCTGGCCTGTAGCCTCAGAGATTTCCTGAGTCTTTGTTTTGTTTTTGCTTTTCCTAGAACAATGGAAGGAGGATTGGCCCTGAGATGTTTCCCAAATTCAAGAGAGTAGATGGGAGTGGTCTTCTAGCACTCACTGTGCTACCTGTACTAATAGTACTGTGAAGAAGAAATAAATGATTAGGAAAATAAAACACTGAAATGAAATAAGGTGTTACTACTTTAGATATTTATAGGGCTCTGGCCATGTTAAATATGGCTACAATAGACCAGAACAAGCCATCTGAAAATATGCCTTTCTAGCATGAATATTTTGAGAAAAGCTCTGCAGACAAACGAGAAGCTCTGCAGACAAAGGAGAAGCTCTGAAAGCTACATTTTTCCAAGAGAAATTTACATCTGTAAAGGAAATCTTCAGTTGTAAGTATGTCTCCCTCTTTGCACCTGGATGAGAAAGGTGACTAATTAACTCAGTGGGACTTAATGTTGTCCAATATGCAGGTACTCTTGAGGGCAATCACTTCTGATTGCTGGGAGAGAGAGAAGCAGTTGATGTCCCTTAACTGGTTGTTAACGTCTTCAAATTTGCTGGGTTTTGTTTCAACCAAGCCCTTCCAGAAAACTTACAAGGAACCAGTCAAAATTTCGGAGTCATTTTGACTAACCCATTTTAGATGACAGTAGAGTAGACTTTACTTATTTTAATATTTAATTCTTTGCCTGTAGGTATTCTGGTCCCCACCCCCATTTTTAAAAACTTTGTAATGATGTACGGCCTACATATGTTTGAAAATGTGCTCACCTCTACATGATGATGAATCTTTTCTATATGAATGTTACAGGCCAGATTTCTCTGTCTCACATTATATCCAAGATCTTTGTATGCTGAACAAAGAATTGGGCAGGATGCACAGAAGTAGTAAGAAAAGCAGAGATTTATTAAAAGGAATACACTCCACAGAGTGGGAGCTGATGAGAAAACTCAGGAGCAATTTGACTCAGAATGGCCCTGTGTGTTTTAGATTTGAGGTTAAAGTACACTAGGGAGAGTTCCAAGCAGGCAGAGCTCAGAGGTGCAAACAGCCCATAATGATAGTCCACGCTCAAGAACGGAGGGTGGGCAGAGCTAGAGATGGCAACTACAGTGAGTTCTAGGTGTAAGGCTTCAGTGGGACCTGACTCTCCCGGCCCCCAACCTGCTTGCCAGCAGAAGCATTACTCTCTGCAGGGAACTCAGTTCAGCACCAAAGCTGTCATCAGCAAGCACAGGAGAGAAGATAAGATAGGATAAGGAATTTTGCAGGTTCCAGGACATCTGGGGACATCTGGAGACACCCAAAAAATGTACACTGGACACCTCAAGGACTTTGCCCACTGAGGTGCAAGATTGCCAGAGAACTTTGACCACAGACATTTATTAAAATCTTCCTGCCTAATGTCCCCTGTCTTGTTCCCATCCCTATAAAAGGGACGTACTGCTCTTTGTTTCCTGCAGACGGCCTTATCGCTGTCTGCCTGCCTGCACCCAGGCAAAATAAATTCCATGCCATGTTACCTTCACACAAGTCTGGTGGTTTCTGCTCATCCCCGGCCACCCGCCCCCCAACCCCATATGTTACACTAGGGTTGACTATTGTTTTCCCAGATTTGGGGAATGGTCAGGGGTGGTTACTAATAAGACTTTCTCCAATCAACTATGAGTCCCCACCCTCACATCAGGAGGGTGTGTTTTTTATATTATAAGGGTCTAGACAGAAAAAGCATGGCTGTCAAAACCAGGGAGATCAAATGCTAATGATATTATAACGCCTATGTAGTTATCCCCAGTTACTTCAAAGCAGTTAGTGTGCGTGTTACTCCACTCATGCCAGAAGGCAAGGAAGTGCGATAAGGGCAGGAGCATTTTTTTTTTTTTTTTTTTTGTGAGTACCAGGGGGACGACCTCAGGACCTCACGCGCCAACAGGCACCCGTGCCACTGAGCGATATCACCGGCCCCTTTTTCGTATGTGGGTTCCGGGAGTCGAACTCGGGCCCTCGCGCTTGCAAGGCAGGCGCTTACGCCGCTGAGCCATCTCACCGGCCCAGGAGCATATTTTTGAGGCTCACGTCAGCATGTTAAGCAAATATGCTGAGAGATGGATGCTCTCATAGTTTCCAAGAGCCAGAAGGTATTCTGTCTATTTTGAGCCTATGGCCAGGATGTCTCCCACACTATCTCCTACTTCATGAATACGTATAAGTTTTCCTGTTAAAGTTTCCTCACTTCTTTTTTCGAGGAGGCACCGCTTTGAGAATTATCTCCATTACACTCTTTCCTTGCTGCAAGTGATAAAACCACTCTTATCTCCTAGTTGTGCTTATCAGCTTTGCACTCACCAAAAGGCAACCTCGGGCATTTGGTTGTATTATTAATAGAAAAAGCATACACTTAAGCTTCCTAATAAACCTTACCTTGGTTTTTCATATCTTTCTTGACTATCTCTTCTTAACCAGGCCTTGCCCCATATTTTTCTTAAGTCAAAAGTTTCAACTCTTTCCTTGAGATCCACTTTAGATAGTCACTCTTTTCTCTGGGTTTTTCCCCATGTGTATGTGAAGTAAGCATATGTGAAGTATGCATACTATTAACTTGTTGATTGTTTTTCTGCTGTTAATTTGGCTTTCACTACACAGGGTTTGTCCCAACTAAGAACTATGGAGAATGGAGAGAAAATTATTTTTTTCATCTACAAAAATATCAATGTTGCCCCTCCACCACTTTCCTCTCCTCTCACCCTGCTACTCTTGTTGTAATTTGAATATATAAAATATATAGGAACTCATATAAAATGATTTAAAACTTTAAAAATAAAGTCTTGTAGCACTTTTCTCCACTGAAATGCCACTTAGCCCTTCTTCCTTCTCCCGCTGTTTTTCCTGCCCTCCACCACTCAAGTTTCTTTTTCATGTTAAAGCTTGTGGCCTTGAGCTTCTCTCTTCCTTTTCCTCCCTCCTTCTTTTCCTCCTTGTAGAGGATTTTTATATTCTGATTCTAGATTCAAAGATCTTCAAAATTATATAATCCTGTAATTTTTTTTCTCTATTCGAGGAAAAATGTCAGTCTGGTGGATTTGAGAACATATTAAAAGGAATATAGTTTCATTAATTCCAAGGACAAAAAGATAACATTGGTTGAAAGGGGAATCAGAAAATCTTGTGCTTTAATGGATTGGCATTGTAATTAGCCTATTCATTGTTTGGATGCAAATTTAGACTTGCAGAGATGAGCATTTCCCTTGTTTGTGTTCTTAATTCCATTAGCAAATCTTATTTTCTTAGATGCATAAAATCCCATTGCAGAATAATATTCATCACAAAAATTAATCCCAGGATCCCCTATAATTAAAAATATTAATCCCCAAGATTGGTCCAGTGCTTTGTCAATGTGATTATGACAAATTTTCCACATATAGCAGCTTCACACAATAGATGCTGCCAGAGCACAGATGCTAGCACAAACCTCCAGTGATGATTCCACTGCAGTGGTTCTCAACAGAGCATGGGTCAGAATCACCTGGAGGGCTTGTGAAAGCACGTGTTTCTACACCTAGCCCTGAATTTGAGTCAGTAGGTATGGTGTGGAGCCACATGATTTGCATTTCAGGAAGGTTCCAAGATTATGCTGATTTCCCACTCCAGGGACCAGGCAATGACAGACCCTGTTTTAAGGAACTGGGACAAACTTGAATCCAGGCCACTCAACACTGTCACTGATACACTACCAATTTATGAGATTTCTAACTGGGACCAAGTATCTTGTCCTTAATAAACAAGGGTAACTGGGCCGGTGAGATGGCTCAGCGGCTTAAGCGCCTGCCCGGCAAGAGCGAGGGCCCGAGTTCGACTCCCAGAACCCACATACGAAAAAGGGGCCGGTGATGTCGCTCAGCGGCATGGGCGCCTGCTGGCACGTGAGGTCCTGAGGTCGACCCCCGGTACCCACAAAAAAAAAAAAAAAAAAAGAAAACAAGGGTAACCAAGGTCTACCCATAGCAGGATCCCATGGGACTTCTTTCCAGGTTCCTGGTGTCCCTAACAAAGAACTGGACGAGACACACAGAAAAAGCAGTGATGGTATACGTTTATTGAAAAAGAAATGTGCTCTGCAGAGTAAGAGTGGGCTGCTTAAAAGTCTCACAGTGGGGCCGGTGAGATGGCTCAGCGGCGTAAGCGCCTGCCTGGCAAGCGCGAGGTCCTGAGGTCGCCTCCTGGAACCTACATGAAGGAAAAAAAAAAAGTCTCACAGTGGCAAGAGGACAAGAGAAAGGGGTCTTTCATTTCCCAGAGGGCTATCATGGGCATGTTTGATAGTGTGTGGGGTTATGTCCTCTTGTTACTGGATTTTGGGGTACTGGGGACTCCTTCTGGTGGTGGTTTCTAGGTTCTTTCACTCCTGAGCAAAGAACTGGTCAAGACAAACTCTAACGGTAGCAAAGTTTTATTAAAAGTAGGAAAAGAAACAGTTTGCACAGCAAGTTTGGGCCAAGGAAAAGTAGGAGAAGAAGTGCGCCTTACAGCATGAGGGTGGGCCTCCATGCAAGAGAGAATACGAAGAGGAAAACACATGGACTGTCATTTTTGTATCACCCACTGCTCAGGCTGAAGTCAGGTCTAGGCCATCTTATAGAAAACCTACTCGAGTTCTCACAAGAAATCCACGTGCAGGACTTTGGGAACTGTTCCGTGCAGTTGTCTGGGATCTTGTCATGCCTCCTTTCCCAGCCACTTTAAGGTATGCCCTACCTTCCTGTCCTGCTCATTGTCAACTGTGTATATCTTTACCCATAATTCACTCTATTATAATTGTATCCATGAGATGCTACCCATATGGATGAGTAGATAATGAATTTGTCAGTGGCCAGTGGTTACTTTCAGATAATTTGAGGTATTTCTGCACCTGCACCTGAATTAGGGATTTCTCCAAAAACTGATTTACATGTTCCTGCTTCAACTGTGGTTATTGTTTAGGAGCTGTAGAGGCAGGTCCCTGGGCAGGACCAGGACCCTTAAAGATTGATGGAGAGGTGGTCCTTAGCCCATGATTGGTAGGAAGGCATGTCCTGACCAATGCTAACTACCATTCTGAAAGGATTTACTAAGTCATACTAAGTTCATAGTAAGATCAAGTAACTGGCATTAGCTCCTACCAGATTTTACCTTGAGAGATGTGAGAGAGGAAGGCAGTAGTGAGTCAATGAAATTATAAGGCCAAAGGGTAGGGAGTGGTCGTGTCCATAAGCATTAAAATGCACCCACACCATTTTGTCTATCCCCCAACTGGCTCTTGAAATAAGATCCTCTCTGTACAAGGAAATGCCAATTTCCATCATCTTTAAGTGAAATGAGAGAGCTGAGTGACTCCAGATTCTTGGTTCCCAACCTGCAGATTCTTTAAATTTATCTACTGTACTGGGAAGTTTTTATAGTTCGGCTTGTGGTTATCTCACCGTGCAGTATTAAAATAAAAAAGGATTGAAGGCATATTTGATAGAGGGCATGTTTTCATTTAGATGTATAATTAACTGGAGACATTTCCATTGTTCATTTGACCTGGAGTTCTAAAAGGGCTTTGATTCCTATGTATCACTAAACTGAGCATGATAAAGCAGTTGAGCCTATAGTAACTAGGTTCCCAGTTCAGTGAGTAGGTCTGAGGAATAAGTAAGGAGAAACAAGCTCTGCTGCTTCAATAATGTGGGTAAAAAGAACTGTGAAGGGGAGGATTCATCAAGCTTGGAGGAAAACAAGGAGCTTCAGGAAAGAGCTGAGTCCAGGCAGGCTGCCCACCTATTCAGATGATGCTTGAGGCCCCCTTTGATTTGGCTGACTTCTTCAGCAAAAAAAAAAAAAAAAAAAAAAACAAGTTGTCAAAGTATGTGGGCTCAGAGACAAGTCTGGCCCCTGGGAAGTGCTGTAGCAGGGTTCAGAAGCTGATGAGGGTTGCCGTGTGGAAGGAGAGAGTTGTTTCCCCAGGATAATTTTTCCATTAAGAAGCCCAGTGTCAGGGCTTCATAACACCTTTTATGACATGGGATGGCTGGGTAGTTGTTAAGACAATGATAAAAGCATTTTAAAAATCAAAGCAAGACTTTCTTCAATGGGTTTAATCAATTTATTCAAGTACCTCTTTGATTCATTTGTAAGCACAGACACTGTAAAAAGCATTACATAGGTTGATTCTCTAGCATGCCTAAGTTAGTGGGGCAAAAAAGCCCAATTTTAAGGCAAATAATAACTGTGTAATTGCCTCTAGGAAGACTTTTATTGAAAATACAGTATAGGCAAGTAGATCTTACTTTTACATTGATATAGTCTTGATTTTCCTCTGGCTATGTATAATTGTGATAATCAGAATAAGATGATAACTAACACAGAAGCCAATACTATATAAACTATTGTAATTGTACTAAATTTCTTTTAAATTTGTGTCAAAGTACTTGATTTCAGTGAGTTATAGTATTAATACATGAGAGCAAACTCCTCATCAGTAAATTAATACAGAAAGGATTTGACAAATGACTTTTGGTAGCTTCCAACCTGAAGCACTGATTAGATACAAAAGGAAATTTTAGTTGATGTAGAAAGAATATTAGGAATGATGTACCAATGACTGGACATAATGCATGACATCCTCTTTCTTTAGAAAATATTCAGCTATAGATGCTGTCAGAAATAGTAACTCTTTTTCATAATACTCTGAAACTTGTATTGATGGGGTTCAATACACATTACTCCAAAATATGGCACATTAGTGTAGAATGGAAAAAATAGCTTTCCTCACTCATCTCCAGGTTCATAGCTATGGCACCTTTAACAATAGACAAGATTAATAAAAGTATACAAACTTATTTAATATGTTTCATGTGACCTAGGAGCCTTCAGAAATGAAGATGCCCTATTTTTACACTTAGATGGGATGGAAAAGTCAGTAGTTGTGGAGAAGTATGATTAGATAAAGGAGTATGATCTAATGGTAATCAACTGGGGGGATCTTGGCAAGGTTGATTAGTCAGTATTTTGTGTCCCTGTGACTTTAAGGATAAGGTTGTTCCCAGGTATAAGGAAGACACTTTTCCAATGAGGGTCAAGTGGCCTGCATAAGGCAGAAAATTTTTTCTAGGTTTCATGACCTACCTCAAAGGAAAAAGAGAGAAAATGAGAGTGACCTTCCTGTTTCTAATGGTTTCTCAAGTGCTCAGGTGCCATATTTCAGGGAGGTCTGTGCTAAACCCCACTACTGGCATATTGGCTGAAGGTATTTGATAAATGTTATGTGCAGGAGAAACTCTCTAAGCTCTCCCTGAAGCAAGTAACAAGAGGTGCCATCCCCATAACAAGAAAAAAGGAACATCCTTATCTCCGAAGTCACAGGGACTCTGAGAGGAATGTGAAGTGCAGGCCTTCCTAATTCTCTCCCAGTTTGCTGGGCCCTTCGTCCTATCACATTTCTCCACAATTCTGCACTCTTCCTCAAAACTACTATTAAGAGGTAACTGTTCTTCATTTCTTTAGGAAGGTTCTCATGTCATGCAAAACTTATACATATCACATTAATGTGTATGCTTTTCTCTTTTTAATCTGTCTTTTGACACAGGTGCCTAGCCTAGAACTCAGAAGAATAGAAGGATAGATATTTTTCCCTCTACATGATAATGTAAACTCCTAGATGAATAGTGATAGTATCATAACATTAGTTTGTGATCTCTCTCTTTTATAGACAGTAGTAAGCTCTGGTGATAGGTATTCTTGAAGCTAGAAGGATTGAAGCATTAAGTAATGGCATTTATAATGGATATAGCAGGCAAACACTTGTTGTAGGACAACATCTGCTAAATTCTGATTAGGGGTTAAGTTTGGTAGGAAACTTAGAGAAATCCTGGATAGAAAAACTGCTTCTGATATGATACAATCGATGTGTGAGGACCCTGGAAAAATACTCTTGTACTGTTGCAGAAATCTGATCTCAAACCTAATGGATGACTCTTTGTACCCGAGGAGTTGGAAGGCAACTTTTAGCTAGCGGGCTGATGGGAACCAGGTCTCAAACCCAGCACATCCCACAGCTGCTGAACTCAGTGAAACTTAGTGGTTGATACCAGAGTCAGGTAAATAAGTTCTCCCATGGTTTCAAAACTGCCACACTAGACAAGTTTTCAGCACATGAACCTTTGCGGGGACGTACGCAAACTACACCAAACTCAGCAAATCCTATCCAGAGCTGAGATAGCTTTCTTCTCAGTTGATTTCCAGATCTTCCCCTGGGTGCCAACTTTGTCTTCCTGAGGCAGGGCCAAGATTCACTATCTTTTCTTTTCCAAGAATGCCCTCCCACTATTTACAGACTTTGAAGTTTTATCCCTTTGTGGCACTGTCTCTAAGCAAGCCACTAAGTTGTTTGGCAATGAGCTGAGAATAGAAGTTTCCTCCTCATCCCTCACAAGCCTAAGGAATTCCAAAAAGAGTTTTTCCATAGGATAAAACAAGCACACCTGGGAGTGCATTTGTGTTACATTTCTGGAGTTCTCTGTACTTGTCAAAGTTATTTCACATAGAGCATTTTCACTAACAATCACCACCATACCCTGTGACAATAAGCAGAGTATAACTAGACGTCACACTTTACAGATACAGAAGGGACTCAGAATTCTCAGCTGCTAGGTAAGGACCTTGACCAAAATTTGAGCTCAGATCTTCAGATACCTTTCTTACATTCCACACACTGTCCCACATCTCATATGCTCCAAGCGTCTCCCAGATCCACTCAGCAGATAACCATGTTCTGAACTAGCCAGGGAAAACAGCGCAGGAAACAACACCGGCGCCAGAGTGGGTAAACTAAGCTAGAAATGCTAGTAACAAAAATAATCTCAACCTGTTAGATGCTGCTGGAATAAGGCTATGAGTGTACCAGAAATATTTTTGTATTCTTCTTCTGTTAAAAGTTCTTTTTATTTACAGAGGGGAAGAGAGATTGAAGGAAGGGTAGGGGAATGGGAAAAAAAAAAAAAAAGGAGTCAAGTTACATCATGTACAATTCCCAATAATGAATGTGATCATTATGTATACCTAAAATGTACCAATAAACTTAATTTTTCAAAAATTTAAGAATTCTTTTTATTTACCTAGTATTTGTCAAGTGGCACATCATGCCTTTTAGGAGATCAGCAGAATTTATATACCTTAGCTACCATTAAGGGAGACTTCAAATCTTTCCAGCTCACCCTTATGTGGACTCATCCCAGTCATTCCCCAGAAATTTCTATTCTGAGATGTTAAAACACAGCTGGAGAGGACAAAGGGTAAATTTTTCTGCCCAGAATTCATAGTAAGGTGTTCTTTTCCAATAATTTATTCTCATTCATTCTCTCCCCCCCACCATGTCTGTCTGTCTCTCCCTCTCAATTTTAGTTCTTAGAGAAAATCCTCTCAATTCATTCATTCAAAGAATACTAAGAATGACAGGCATTGTCAGAGAATAATTAAATACTCTAATGACCTTTCCTTGCTTTTGGCAAGAAATCATATTGCCTCTAGAAAAAATAAATAAAGTATGCATTTTGCAAAGCTGAAGTGATTCATCTTATTCTTCCAAGGCAAAGTGACCTACACAATTTTATCATGTCAGCCTAATAGTTATGTGGCATTTCAAAATACAATGTATTACTATAAAATAGAAATCAAGAATAAAGTATACTACAGTGAAAAGTCCTACAAGTTCTCTTTTTTATTCTCTAGTTTGAGCTTTTCCATTCTGACTGCAGGTCTCTTTCCAGTTTGCCAGAATGAGACTCTTGTATAAAGCCAAGAATTTAGATGTAGACCTGTCAGCTTCAATTTCACTGTTTATGGAAGAGGATCAGTAAGAAAAATCTCAAATATTTTCTTTGAATTCTCCACTCCCACCCTACACATCTCAGGACCTTGACGCTGTTCCTAAGGAATGCCCAGAGCCTGAATCTGGTGAAAAGGAGAACGAGAAAGCTGCCTGCTTCCTCATGTCTTGCATTCCTCCCAACGCCATCCCCACATACTACATTTCCCAACTTTCTCATACAGACAACTTAGGACTTTACATATACTCATTAGCTTATACCTTAGAGAACAAAGCAACCAAAACAAAAAGTATATAACCTTCTTGGTCTAAGTTTTCTTATCTTTAAGATATATGTACTAATACATTGTTCATTGTGCTTTGAGCTGCCTCAGTGATATAATTACTGTGAAATTTCTAAGGTCCTTTACTTATGTCCAGCAAATTATCTGGCACAGAATGGCCCTTCAAAATGTAATAGAAGAATTAATGACAAAAACTCAAGTTTAGTTGAGAAGCCCTAGTAGAGTTAGTTATGTGTTCTCTAAACCTAAGTCACACCACAAACCAACCCCAGACAGCTCCAAGAGTTTCAAGGTATCAAAGGCTTGAGGAATGAATTTTTACCAACTTTAAGTTTCATCATATTCTGAACACAGTTACAGAGGCATTAATTAAAAGTAGGGACTTTGAGATCGGAGACTGGAAACCTAGCTCTGCAACTTAATTGCTGTTTGACTTTAAAAATCCATAAGCCATAGTTTTCTTATATTTAGAATGATAATAAGTATAGAACTACTTCATTGACTTGTTATGGAAATTAAGAAAAATCATTTACAAGTAGTGCTTAGCCCAGTTCTTGACATAAAGTAAGTATTCACTAAATAAATAAGATTTGCTGGCAACAAATTCTCCTCACTCTTCTTTGCCTAAAAAGAATCATTTCACCTTTATTCTCTAGTTGGCAAAAATATTTGGTCAAGTTCTTTAAACATGTGATTAAATTGTCCTCGGTTTTTATTGTTCTGTTGAACAGTCTGCTATCTGTCTAACTGTTGATCCTTTGAGAGAAATGTGTCTTTGTTCTCCTCTTTTTTGTTTTTTTTTTTACTTTGTTTTTTCATTCTGTTTACGAGGGTATGGTGGATTGACAACTTGTGGGCAACTTGTAACACCCAGCTGAACTGAATCAGCGTGGTGCTGGGTGTGGAGGGCCCACCTGAGGACTGTTGCCAACAACATAAAAAGGAGAACTGGAGAGGAAGAGTTGGTGCTGTCGGTTCTCCTCGAGGAGCTTGTCACGCTGGCTTTCCTGATAGGAACTTGGCTGTTCTCATCGTCAGAGCTCGGGACCTCATTGTCACTGAGGATGGCTGTGGTACTTTTCGGGGGAGCTCTGGTCCTTATTCGGAGCATCGCTTCCTGGCTCTGGTGCAGATCCCTCAGCCTGCTGGCACAGATCCTTCATCCCGCTGGCGCAGGCTTCCTAGCTTCCACCACTGACCTTTGGGCCTCCCGGCACAGATCCATGGAACACACTTGCGTGAGACATTGTCGTGGGCCCTAGGCCTTCAGCTAGACTCAGGCAGGACACTGCTGTAGAATCCAGGCCCTCATCTGGATTCTTTGGGTCTTTAGTGTGTGGACAGATTTCCTCCCATTATTTGTATATGACTCTTTGGGTGACTATTACAAAATAATCCTAAAAATTATGTGTCCTGTATTGTATTGTTTCCCTTGCAAACCCTGACTACAACAGAGGGTTTGTTTTCTTTTGTTTTTATTGGTACTGGGGATTAAATCCAGAGTCGTTGCAACAAGCTATATCCCTAGACTTTTTAAACTTTTAAGACAGGGTCAAACTTAGTTGCTCAGGCTGGGCTCGAAATTGAAAATCTTCCTGCCTTACCATCCCAGAGTTCTGGTATTACAGGCATGTGCCACCATGCCAGGCTGTTCTCTGTCTTTAAGGTAATCTCTTTGGTTTTGGTTTTCAACCATATTGTGTGACTGAGGTTTAAAATTTTTATTTCAATTGGAGCTGATGGAACTTCATGAATTTAAGAATCAATGTCCTTGAAAGATTTTTTAAAGACAGGAGTCTTACTATGTAGTTTAGGTTTGCCTTGAACTCACCATGTAGCCCAGGGTGGCCTCGAACTATCAGCAATCCTCCACCTCAGCCTCCTGAGCGCTGGGATCTTAGGCGTGCATCACAGGCCAGAGCCTTGAATGAATTTTGAAGATTCTTTAGTCATTAGACCTTCATGTGTTATTTCCCAGGAGTTCAATTTTAAAAATATTCAAGAAGTAAATATCTCATTTTAATTTCTTACTTTTTGTAATGAGTTATTTCTTCTTTCTGTCATTGACATTTTTTTTTCTCTTTATTATTTTGGTTTCTTGATTCCCCATGCTGTTGAATCCCATTGTAAGCCTAATTATAACCAAGTAAACATCCACTCTCAGAATCAGGAAACTTCTACTTTAACCAATAAAAAACCTGGATAAAAGTAAATAGAAGAGTAAAAATTTTTCTAGTATACTTAGGAACTATAGAAGTGACAATTTAACTTTAAAAATCACACCTATATTTCTTTCTGAGAATGGTGTAAAAGATCCAACATAACCTAAGAAACCAAACAGTGGAACATTGCATGAGAAGCAACAGCCATCTGCATCTTGGAATGCTGTGTTTATTATTTTTTTTAAAACCTAGACATCCAGAATTACAATCTTCTATACTTTTTAAAAGTGTGTCATTGGAGCCCTCAGATACTTATTTATTTTATTTTATTTTTTATTTATTGTGGTACTGGGAACTGAACCCAGGGACTTCCCACTGAGTTACATTCCCAGCACCTATTGTTATTTTTTATTTTGAGACGGAGTCTCGCTAAGTTGCCCAGGTGAGGCTCAAACACTCCACTCTCCTGCCTCAGCCTCTCAGAGTGCTGGAATTACAGGTGTGTATCAGCATAGTGGGCATGGAGCCCTCAAAGATCATTTAAACCTTTATGGAAAAGGAGCATTTGCAACATACGAAAATTTATAAACCTGTGACAGGAGAGAGTATAAAGCCTACAGTTTTTTGGTTATTGATATTCTGAATAGAACTAGGTTTTCTCCAGGCAAGTAACATAAGGAGGCAGCTACAGAAGTGTTCCATAATTGTTTAAGTAATTACTCCCCCTTCAGGAAAATACTTCGCCATAGTAATGGGGCAGGGAATAGAAATCGTGCAAGTTAAAATGCCTCCAACTACAACCAAGGGTCTGGGGGACCCCAGAGAAAGGAGCCATACGCTAAGAACTGTGTGCCCCGAGGAAGCTGCCCCAGGATCAGGCACTTGCTGCCTCTCCAGCTGCTCTCATAGGTGCCTCAGCAACTCCCCTGCTGCCACAGCCGAGCCACAGGGCCTAACCTCAGGCAATGCGGCAAGCAGGTCCTGAGAGGAAACTGAATGGTTCCTGAGAGCTGCAGAGTCGGCAGGAGGGTTGGGAAATAGACATCAGTGCCTACACAGAGAAAAATATCAGTAAATGTACATTTTCGTCATCATTGGTTTATCAGGAACCAAATTTAATTTTCTTTTTACTTTTATTAGTACATGTTTGCAGTAATGATTACATTCGCTGTAGGGAATTGGTACTCATACATAACACATTTCAATCCCCTTCCCACCAACCCCGTTTTATTTTTCCAGCATCACTCATTTATTCATCTTATAAGACTTTATACAATTAATTATCATATACACAGATTAAAAACAGACTAATAAACTAAATAACATGTAATATGTGTAAGACAATTGTGCTAAGTCAAGGAACCAAAATTAATTTTCTTCCTCAAACATGTTTATTAGTGAACTACAGTGCCCCTTGGATGTTACCATTAATCATTTCACTGGAACTTGTGATCCTTCTGCCTCACCCTCCTGTGTAGCTTGAGATTACAGGCATATGCCACCATGCCCAGCCTCAGACTATGTATTAAAAGAAAATAACTTAGAATTTTTAACGTTCTGATATTGTCTGTTTCTGCCATTAAACAAAGCACATGATGCATTAACTCAGAAGTGAGAAAAACTTCAAGCATTTCCCAGCACAGTGTCAGGACTAAGTACAACCTTAGAAGATACAGTGGACTCAGAGACCCTTAAATCCAAAACAACGTCAGTGTTTTCATCTACATAAGTGGCCACGAAGAAAGGAGAAAAATGACTGAGAAGTAACTCACAAACTATAGACACAGACATTTTAGCACAATATGCACAGGCAAATGAAACACAGATCTCCTTAGGGAACAGAGGCAAAGATGGCAATACTCAGATTTTTTTTCTTGTGACAGAATGCAAATAACATTTTCAAAGGTTTTTGTTTACCACTATTGACCATGGACTATTATGAAAGGGCAGTCATTCAAACAAGCTAAGTGGCACGGTTGCAGCTTCATTATCTGTGGCCATTGCAATTTCGATTTTCACCAAAGGTCATCATCTGCCTTCCCCACCTCCACCACTACCCCCCACAACACACCTGGTCCTATCAATTTAGAGCTCCTTCTTTGCTCTTTGATGCAATGAAATTAGTTGTTTCTAGAATATTTGCATAACTAAGAAGAAAGGAATTGAATAAAATATGATAACTTAAAATCTCACTTGGTGAAAGAATGTGCATATAAATCAATATTTTTGGTGAAGACCATAAAATCCTTTTAGACTCCCACTAAATTCACTGTGTTCTGTGCATGAATAAAATATGTTCAGAGGAATAATGCATTCTAAAAGAGCCTCACTTTCTACATATATAGTTGAAAAAAATTCCTAACACTACCAAGGTGAAGGCCAAAGGAAGAAATGCATCCCGCCTCTAGCCACATCAGTGACACCATTCTGCTTAAAAAAGACCCCAGAATTAAATTTTCTCAGCTAGATTGAGAGATCAATAGATGATAGATAAATAGATGATAGATAGATAAATAGATGATAGATAGGTGATAGATAGATGATAGAGAAATAGATAGATGATAGATAGAGAAATAGATGACAGACAGACATCATAGGAGACAATATGATAAAACAAACAGAACTTGAACAGGGCTTTGGAGTAGGACAAAACTAAATTTGAATCCAAGCTCTTCACAATGACCAAATCACTTTTGACCTTGATAAAACATTTAGCCTTACTGGGCTTAAGTTCATCTGAGATATGGAGATAAGATGTACTTCCTTGAGTTCTGTAAGGATTAATTCTGTAAGATATATATATATAAAACCATCTAATGGTGGCCATCATACTTTCCTCTTCCTCATTCCCAGCTACAAAAGGCTGGCAAAGAAAGATAGAAGAACCACAACTCAAGTGATGGTTTTTAAATTGTACTGAGTCTTTCAGGCCGTGAGCCTTCTGCCTAAGAGAAACACACGCACGCACGTGTGTCCCTGAAGCCCTAGTATTATTGGTTTCTGGTGGAAAGATCAGGGCAGTAAAATCCAAATCCAAATAGTCTTATTGTTAGTCCATCGAATACACACAGTCCAGAAACATATATAAAACAGTCCATTTCCTCAGATTTGACTTCTTATTGGGGCGGAACCTTACTGGTTTTTTTTGTTTTGTTTTGTTTTGTTTTCTCCGTTTTGAGACAGAATCTGGCTATGTAGTTCAGGCTGGCCTTGAATCCACTTTGTAGCCCAGGCTGGCCCTGAACTCACAGCGATCGTCTTGCTTCAGCCTCCTGAGTGCTGGGATTACAGGCATGCCCCACCACACCCAGCTGGAACCTTAGTTAATAGACCCACATAGCCACCACCTTAGGTACTACTGAAAAATCTCTCCCTTGGAACTCTGACCCCATCTTTAGCTTTCCTGAGACTCTTTGGACCCTGCAGAGGTTGCTTTTTAATTCTGCACCTTTAAAATTATATCTTTTCTTTGTGCAAGTGATCATCCCTTCATTCCATCAAATCATCTTGGCGGTTCTGAGCACAGTGTTCTGGGAGGCAGCGGAGAGGATAGGTGGGCAGACAGCCGTTGACAGAGATGACCTCATTTAATATACAGTAGCTTTCTGGTGGGGGGCACTTACTCCCTCATTGCCCTGGCTCAGTTTAGCCTTCAAATGAACCTTTAAACTTGAAGGTCTCTGACCTGGTCTTTTATCAGTCTGAACATTGGGTTCAAATCATGTTTGGTACACATCCATTAAGTTTCCTGGCTTGCTCATGCCTCTACAGGTAATAAACTAATTCTTGACTTTTTAATCCCAAACAACTGAAACTCCTTTAATAGTAAAATAGCTCTCAAAGTTTTTCCATAAACAGAATGAACCCAGGAGAGAAATCTTTAAATTGCTAAGATTTTCTTTCCTGAATCTGCATGGTATATGCCTGGGGGTAAAAAAAAATGTATAACCAATCTATTGCCACCAATATGTTACCACAGTTTCAGAGGTCTAGCTCTCAAACAAACAAACAAACAAAAGTCAGTGTGGATTAATTCTAGAGTTTTGTTCATTGATTGGCTTCCAGATGGCTACCTTTAGGGAAAATATTTCACTGGAGTACAGCAGATCCACTGGTCTCATTTTGTCACCACATACGTCACCATCAGAAACAGAAGATTTGCCCTAAATTCTTCCATGCTTCTTCCCTCCCCAAGTGGCTTGTGTCATCATGAATCACTCTGGCTCCTAGAGGGCACTATTTGCAAATGTTACCATAGCCCATCTATGTACAGGATACCCCATTTCTGGAGCAGAGAGCACCTGTTCTTAAAAAAGCCATTGGTCTTCTCTGCTACAGGCTCGCCTTACCTTCCTGTCCTACCCACAACTCTAAGGCCTGTCTTTAACAGTTGCCCACCCTGCCCCACAGAGGCAGCACTGGGAAACCTGCTGAGCAAAGCTGCTCAGCAGTTGGGACCACCCTCCCATGTCTAGGCCCCACGGTGAGCTACAGTGCCTCTATGGGTGTCCTTCTCCCACCCTCCTCATCAGGAGTCCTCAGTAACACCCATTTCTCCATCAGGAAGCGGAAACAGTGGCTCATTTGCTAACAGCCTAAGGTATTCAGAATCTGCAACACAGTATATTGATCTATGTATTCTCATTTATTGAATATCATTATGTTTTCTTTAAAACCCCACCTTCTTCTATTATCTTAGCACTTTACTTTTCAGTGCTAGGAAGGAGAAGGGAAAAGAGGAAAAACACATCCAGTCACAAACACAAAATCTTGAAAGCACTTTGAAGACATACACTAACCACCTGTATTAGTGCACCACAGCTGCAATACCAGAGTCCACAGACTAGGTGGCTTCAACAACAGAAATTTACTGTCTCACAGTTCTGGAGAACAGAAATCTGAATCACAGCACCACAGGGCTGGTTTCTGTCCTAAGGAAGGATCTGTTCTAGGGGCTTCTCCCTGTGGCTTGTAGATGGCATCTCCTCCCTTCATGTCTTCATATCTGCTTTATGAATGTCTCTAGATCAAATCTCCCCTCTTTATAAGGACACAGTCATGTTCATTTAGGGTGCACTCAAATGGCTTCATTTCAACTTCATTACTTCTGGATAGCCTCAAATAAGGTCACATTCTGAGGTACTGGGGTTAGGACTCCAACATATCATTTTCTTTGTAGGGAGGAACATATAATTCCACCCACAGCACTTACAGATCACAGACACTATTCAATTATCCCAGACAAAAGCATCGTCTTATTACAACACTAAGATTCCAGTGGCAGTTAGAAAACAATTTTGTCTAATTCTTATGTTGATATTCAATCAACAATAGTAACAACAAAAACATATTCCTACCCTTCAAACACACCCCATTTATTCACTGATCTCTTCAATTATATAGACTATATGTTTTAATTCCCAGTCTCTGTAATTGCTATAAATTCCAGGATCTTAAAGCTCAGTGTTCAAATAGATTAATTTTTAAAATGCTCTTGGTGTTTTTCAATCACTAATATAGTGCATAATTATGGAAATATTTTTAAAATTAACTGTAATGAATTAACAATATGTGACAAACAAGTTGCCAGAGTAAGTAAAGTTGCCTGGAAAATGAGTTACATACTTGCCAATATTTTTCTACTTTGCATTGCTTGGGCAGTTGCCAACTAGCTTTTGTATTCAGGCGAGACCAAGAAATGATCATTCATGCATTTACCCGCTTTAGCTTAGGACTTAAAGAGAGGTGCTGCATTACTAACTTCTTATTTTTCTTTTTGAGACAAGGTCTCACTATATAGTCCAGACTGGCCTTGAACTCGTTGTGTAGCCCAGGATGCATTATTAACCCTTAAAGTTATGGTCAGTGAACATTGAACATTTTTCACCTACTGTTGTAGTCAGGGTTTACGAGGGAAAAGATTTAATGCAGGACACATAATTTATAAAATTATTTTAATTATAAAATTGACCCAAAGAGTCAAATGCAAAAGAGTGCAAGAGATCTGTCCACTCACTAGAGACCCAAAGAATCCAGCTGATGGCCTGGATCCCATAGCAATGTCCTGCATGAGTCCGGTTGAAGACCTAGAGCCCACGACAGTGTCTCATGCAAGTCTGTTTCACAGATCTGCACTGGGAAGGCTCAAAGGTCAGTGGTGGAAGCTAGAAAGTCTGTGCCAGTGGGATGAAGGATCTGTGCCAGCAGGCTGAAGGATCTTCACGGGACCCAGGAAATGATGCTGAAAGTAAGGACCAGAGCTCCCCCAAAAGAACCGCAGCCATCCTCAGCAACAACAAGGACCCAAGCTGCTCTGATGGAGAACAGCTGAGTTAATATTGATGGGTTCATGCCCATATGAAAGCTGCTTGACCATCATGGTAGCGTTCCAACATGGCAACAAGCCCAAAACAGCATTATATTACTCACTTCCTCCTTCTTCTTCCCAGCTCAAGATAAACTTCCTCTCTCCACTTTGCACACATGCCAAATATCCACCAATCCCCTTCTGTAACGTCACCTTGCCCACCTCTCCAGACTCCACCCCAAGCTAAACCCAGTAATTCTTTGTCCCGCAACCTCCTCCTCTGAGGGTCTCTTGCACTCTACTGAAGCTCTCCCATGCCGGCATTAAAGGTTTTTCTCAATTTCTTTTCTCTGTCTTTACTCACACCAAACTTAACACATATCAGGAAAACCAGCATGACGAGCTTCTCCAGGAGAATCAACAGCACACCATCCTCCCCTTCCTCTTTTTGTTGTTGGCAACAATCCTCAGGTGGGCCTTCCATGTCCAGCACCACACTGAGTCAGTTCAGCTATGTAATACAAGTTGACCATTAGTTAATCCACCACACCTACACTAGAAGCTTATTCTTCAGATGTGGGTGTGATAGCACATGCCTGTAATCCAAGCTACTCACGAGACTGAAGCAAGAGGGCAAAAAGTTCCTACTTGCAACTTAGTGAGACCCTGCCTCAAAACAAAATTTTAAAAGAGAGCTGAGGGTGAACTCAGTGGTAGTGTGCTTGGCTAGCATGCATGATGGCTTGGGTTCAATTTCTGGTATAGGAGGAAGAACAGTAGGAGGAAGAAAGTTGATGTTTATTCTTAAAAAAATAACACTTTTCCTATTGCTGTTAGAAGAAATGGAACCATCAGACAAATCAAGCCAGACAGGCAATAAGGCTTTTAGAAAGAGAAATGGTTTTACACAGATTTGAAATTTCCAGATCACACCTGCACCTCAGGTAGGTCCAGAATCTTTTTCAGAAACTACTGTTTTTTCTTTCAGCTTTCAAGTCTTGAAAATATCTAAATCCTATTTTTTTTTTTTTCCTGTGCTGGGGACTAGGCATTGTAAATTGACATAGTACATCCTAGGCTGTCCTTACCCTGCCTGCCTGTGAGCAGGTTTTGGAATGTGGAAATCAGCTTCCTGTCAGTGAGATTAGCACCCAGGTGTGGGGATGGCTCTTGGCTTGTTTCCTTTGTGACATCAAAATTGCCCATTCTACCACAGCCTCTATGCTGTTCCAGGAGAAGCACCCTACCCTCTCCCCTACACTGGCTAATAAATAGTGGCTCACTCGGAGTGTCTTTGTCTCTGCCCATCCTGAGGCTTTGACCTCCCAGTCCCCCATCATACATTAATAACTTTGTCTTTTTCTTATTTCCTCCTTTTGCCATACCCCTCATATGGGCAGCTGGGGATCTTGGTCAGGTCCCCGGTACTTGGCGCCTGAACAGGGACATTCTAATTAGACCCAAGAGGGAAAATCCATTTTAGTGGAAAGAAGAGGACAGAGATGCTGAGAGGATCCCACAGGACGAATTCGGAGACATCCAAATAGAAAGTGGAAGGTAAAGCACTTGGCACTGCAGAAAGTTTTCAGTTAGCTGGGATAATGGGGCAGAATTTGTCAGTAAAAGAACAAAGATATGTACAGTTGTTGCATATGTTGTTGAAGCAGATGGGAGCTCAAGTCGGCACCCGCAAGTTGACAAAAATGTTACAAAAAATTGTTAAATAGGGGCCGGTGAGATGGCTCAGCGGCATAAGTGCCTGCCTGGCAAGCACGAGGTCCTGAGTACGACCCTCGGTACCCACATAAAGGAAAACAAGGGCCAGTGATATCGCTCAGCGGCACAGGGGCCTGCTGGAGCACGAGGTCCTGAGTTCATCCCCCGGTACCCACACACACACACAAAAAAATTGTTAAATATAATTAGTGGTTTCTACAGGCAGGATATTCAAAATTGGGGTAATGTGGGAGAAAATTTAAAGAAGAGCTCATGACAGAGGAGAAACTGTTTGTCCTGTGACCTTCTCACCTTGGACCTTGGTAAAATCTGTTATAGGTCTGTCAAGTACTAGTACCCCCAAAGTTTCTGTTTTAGAACAGGAATAGGGAGAATAAATAAATAAATAAATAAATAAATAAATAAATAAAAGGCCACCCATTGTGCCCTGGCTCAGACCCAGAGCCATGTGGGGCTTTTGATACTCCTCGGCCTGCACCTCCAGACTGTTTAAAGATAAAACATTCTAAACCTTGTATGTCTGAATACCAACAGGCTGTTGTTGTTTCCCAATGGTGGTTAGACATGATCTTAATGATCAAAATTAGCTTGTCCCTGGACATCAGGTGTTTGATTTTACACTGCTTAGGAAATTAAAACAGTTTAGTAAATAATTGAGCTCAGGGATCATTCACCATAGATTCATTTGTGGCCCTAGTCAGTAGCTTCATCTTAATATAAAGCAATGCTTCCTTCTTTTTTTTTTTTTTTTTTTAATGGGTACCGGGGCTCAAACTCAGGACCTTGCGCTTGCAAGCAGGCGCTTGTGCCGCTGAGCAATATCAATGGCCCTTTTTTCCTTTGTATGTGGGTACCAGGAGTCGACCTCAGGGCCTTGTGCTTGCCAGGCAGGTGCTTATGCCGCTGAGTCATCTCACCGGCCCCAGTGCTTCCTTCTTTAAAATCACTGTTAACATAAAGGAAAATATAGATTATGATGCTATTTCACAACTAGAATTGTACTATAAAAAAGGTCAAAGTTGCCTTATGTTCAGACTTTCTTTGCACTAAACAAATAATCCTTACTTGTGTTCAAGTGTAAATGTGAGCCACAGGAAAACCAGACACCTCTAACCCTTAAGGAATCCACTATCACTGAGCCTAAGGCTACTCTGACCTTTAACCCGAGGAGAAGTTTCCAAGACAACTTTAATCAAAGCCTCACCCACTATTATTGACCCTGAGGCTTCCCCTACATCCCCTCCCCCGGGTCTTGAGGGTGGAGCTTCTAGGCCAGCCATAATTGAAGCCTCCACGATGCTGTACCCATCTGTTGCTGATTTTGTTCAAGCTCCTCAAGGACAATATCCCTTATAGAAAGTAAATGCAGAATTTAGAAGTACCCACAATTACATGTCTTTTCTCTCTGTGACCTAAAACAAATCAGGCAAGATCTAGAAAAGTTTTCAGCTGTTCCTAATAAGTACATTAAGGTCTTTAGAGGACTTACTCAGACCTATAAACTAGGTTAGAGAGATAGTATGTTAAGATACATATTTTCAGAGTGGGTTTAAACAGAGCCTTGCTAGCATTGCTATAATGGTGACTGGATAGAGAAACCAAAATATCTCAAAGATCTCTTTGCCCGAGGGCTGAGATTTCTTCTGTCCTGTTACCTGCCTCTTTTACAGGCTAGTATTTTAGAACTTTTGGTTTAGAGTCATTTATTAGAAATTAATCCCTAAAGGATAGAATTGGAACACTTTCATTTTCTCTTTCAAGATGTTAAAAGCAGCCATTCAGATTCTTTGATTATTGATTTAATTTTCTGTTTGACAATGCAGCTGGAGTCAGTCATAACTTCTGTCTCTAGAGGCATGTTTTGCTAAGGGTTATAGATTCAGCCTGGGAAAGCTCTTGATCGTACTTGTCTTTCTGCACCTGAGACGGTTAGGATTTGGTTCTTGTGCCACACTTGGAGTCACTCTTCTGTCACATCTCCACTGCCCTGTCCCTGAGAAATGACAGTATGCAACCGTGTTTAATCCTAGGCAATTCCCTCCTCCATGGCTGCTGAATTAAAGGACAAATTTCCAGAATGCTAAGTTTCCCCTCCCGTGGGCCCTTCCAGAGTGAAGCAGATTTTCGCTTATCTCTGGGTTATATTAAAAAACAGGTCTGGATGTAATCCTGTAGCTCTCAAATATAAAGGTACAAGTTTTAGTCCATGCTTGTCTGCCTTTTAGTCCTTAGGCAGAACTGGAGATTAACTCCTCTTTCCTCTCCCCTCAAGAATGATGCTGACTGGTTTTTATAGCTCAAGGCAGGCTGACTGATTTTTATAACACAGATAGGTTCATTGATAGAACAAAACATTCCTAGGGAACCTTATAAATTCAATAACAGTTTTAAATTGTTAAACAGTTTTAACAGATATTTAAAAATAGGCACAGCCCCAGTCCTCAGAGGGTGGCCTCACCTCATGATTTCTCTCCAGAACATCTTGTAGGCTGGCCACTCTCAGAGCTAATCTCCTTATACACCAAAATCTGCCTGCTTGTCCTCTAGGCATAGTTAAAATTGCCTTTGACAGTCTGTCCCATTAGAAGAAACAGGTACATGTGGCTATCAAAACTGCAATTTGGATATTCCAATTGGATAAACCATCAGCTTAGGGCCCAACTTAATAACTGTCTTTGCTTTCACAGGTATAAAAGGTTTTATTCCTTCTGATTATACAAGTGATCTCTGTTAATTGACCTACAAAAAAGTTCTGACTAGTCTATACTTACAAATGTAAAAACAAAAAAGAATTATCATAACTCAAATTGGCCAAATATATTTGAGTGCACTCTGATTTTATAAACTGTCTTGTACGTATTTGTTTTGTCTGTCTGACTAATCTGTAAACAGCTGTTATATTTGAGCTCAAAAAATATTTTTCTTTTTTTCACAATTTTGGATTTTTAAAACATGTGTTTAAGTCGGCTTATAGATGAATGTCATCAAAATTAAAAACATGCTTCCACCTAAGTTGCCAGCTGGTCAAAACGATGTTAAAATTGGTTTTATAAAAGTTGTTGTTTATGTACTATGATTCAGAAATCTCTGATCAGAATTATGTGTTAAACGTTATGGTCTGGTTCTCATAGGTCATCAGAAATTTATTAAGGTCGTAAAATGGGGACCCTTCAGGCTTGGGGGAACTGTTGGACAGGCCTCCCTTTTGGTGAATAAAGAAGCAGCTGCCTGGAAAAAATCATTATCCAATCTTTGTTCATATATGGGAGGCCCCAATAATCTCCATAGCCTTATGGGACACACCCAATAAATGTTGTTAAAAGTATTATTGTGATATGTTTACATTGGTCATCATCAAAAGTTTAAGTTTTCTAGAAATAATGCAATAAGGTTTTCTCATAAAAGATGCTCTTGGTACAAAACCAAATTAAAAAACCAAGGTTTTCATATGGTTAAGACAATTCATTATTACTAATCTCATGATGTATTAAATGTATTCATACCTTCAGATGTAGAAGTCTTTTAAAATGTAAAACTAGGACTGTTTATGGTGATAGACATTTTCTTTCAGATCCAGACATCTGCCTTTCTCTTGTGCTCCAGCTACTTGTGATAGGAGGTTCAAGTCAAGCCAACATGAGGTCACCAGTAAAATGATAATATTTTTTAATAAAAATTTATGTAATGTATATGTTATATATGTGCTATTGTACTTAAAGATGCTTAGGCATTAAGCAGTCCAAACAATGTCACAAATTTCTTCAAGGACACCCTATTAAAGAATAACAAATTAGGTGAAAACTTCCTATGTACTAGATAAAGATGATTAACTAAAAAGGCTGTCCTATACCAAGATGGAGATTTAAGTGTGTTACAAAATGTAATCATGACTATTATGCTAAAATACTAAGTATGGCTTTTGATCTCAATTTTTCTCTGTAAAACTATATAACAGTTGTCTGTTAACACTCTATAGGGATTCAACTAGGACATCAATGGTTAATAAGAAATAACAGATGTCTGACTGTAGTATATATATATATATATATATATATATATATATATATATATATTTTTTTTTTTTTTTTTGGTTCCGGGAATCAAACTCAGGACCTTGCACTTGCCAGGCAGGAACTCAGGACCTTGTGCTCTGCCACTGAACTATATCCCTGGCTCTATAGTTTATATTTTAAAATGCTTGATATTCAGATAAAATTATAGTAATTAAGCTTACTGCTCTCACTACAACACTAATGACCTTCTCTTCTGGGTGTTCAACAAGTGAGTTTTTAAGACCAAAACTAGAAAGGTAACTGGGGTGAGGACAGCCAGTATTTTGGCCCTGGCCCTCCAAGGTCAACGAGGATCCAGGACATGAGGGAACATTTTCTGTGACAATCTACAACTTGGGTGAGTTACACAACCTCCTGAACAAGGAGATTGTTGAGCCCCAGGGGATGAGAACACAGTAAACAGTATGCCAAAGGAAGGTTACTAGAGGGAAAAGTCTCCCATGCTTTTATAGAAAGCAATTGGTCAAGCAAAGGCCATGACTCATCCTGATGGTTGACACTGTCAAGAACTGAGGCTCTATACATGGTTCCAAGGTAAATCCTGAGAAGACTTAACAGACTTTGATAGATAGCAAGAGGTTAATTTTAATTAGTACATGTCTCAATTTAACTTGGTCGCGAACATCCAGCAGAAAAGTATAATCAAAAGATAAAGCAATGTCATAATAATAAGTTAGATATAGGAAGGGGCTCCTCTGGCAGTTTCCAGCTACCCCAGTAATAGCCCAATATTGTGGGCTATTAAGTATAAATTACAATAATATCCATAAGAATTCCTAACTGCTGCAATTACAACAACAAAAAGAGGGAATATGGTTACCTCCACATGCACAATTAAATCTTGATTTTTTACCTTAAAATGTTTAAACCTGGTTGCAGAGAATAAATATCTTCCATCAGAACTATATTGGCAAAAGGACAAATCTGATAAGCACATCTAGGGCTAAAGTCCTATGAAAGAACATCCAAACAGGAAAGTAGGATAGCCCAGTGCAGTTAATAACATGGGGTTGAGGGTTTGTTTGTATGTTAACAGACAATGGATCGCCATTATGTCTGCTCTCCTGGAACATGTGACCATGGAGAGAGAAACATCCCAGCCCCATGGTTTCCCTTCAGCCCTCCAGTACAAGCATTCTCAAGGATGACCCTGGAGAAAAGCCAACACCGCAAGTGCTGAGATCTACACAGGCTACAAAATCCATGACATGGAGAACAACTAAAAAAGAAAACACAAGAGGCTCGCATGCTGGTGACACAACAGAACCTCCCACAAATTCCTAAAAATATGTTTGTTGCTATGATGACCATCATAGCCTATATGCTGTTTTAACTGCCACAATTACAAAAACAAGAAGAGGGATATTTTGGGGACTATGAATTGTAAATTCACATAGTATGTCCTAGGCTGTCCTTACCCTGCCTGCCTTGTGGGCCAGTTTTGGAATGCAGAAATCACCTTCCTCTCTTGGCCAGTGAGATTAGTCCCATGTGCAGCTGAGAAGAATGTGTATTCTGTTTTTGTGAGGTGGAGCATTCTGTAGGTATCAACTAAGTTCATTTGTTCACAGGTTTGCTTTAACTCTGATATTTGTTGATTTTTGGCAAGTTGATATGTCTATCTGTGACAGTAGGGTATTGAGGTCCCCCATTACAATTGTATCAGTGCTTCTTTAATTTTTCATATTCATTAATGTTTGTTTTATATAGTTGGGTGTGCCAGTATTTGCTGCATATATATTTGATTGTTATCTCTTCTTCTTGGATTGTTCCTTTAACAAGTGTGTAGTAACATTTTTTGTCTCTTCTGATCAGTCCTGGCTTGAATCTCATTTTGTCTTCAAATAGAATAGTTACCCCTGCTTTTTTCTAGGTACCTTTAGCATGGAGTAGTTTTCCACTCTTTGACTTTCAGTCTATGCATTTCCTTAAAAGTTCAAGGTGTTTCGTGTGTGCAGCATATTGTTGGATCTTGTTTCTTGATTCATTCTGCAAATCTGTTTCTTCTGATTGGTAAATTAAGACCACTTTCTTTTTTTTTTTTTAAAGAGAAAAAAATAGAACAAAATTTCAAAACAAGTTAATAGGAGGGTAACAATGGTTAATACATTATGTATCGTTATCTTTAAATTAGTTACTCAGAGTACAAGATATCAGCATTCAATTGTCAAAACAATGTTAGCACAAACCTTTCTTTTCAATGAACTAGGAGAAATTAGTAATATGTCTATCTTAACTATCATATATATATATATTTCTTTTTTTTTTTTTGCTTTTCCCTTCCTTCTTTTCTCCATTCCCCCATCCCAGTTTCTCTTCCCTTTTGAACAGTTTCTTCCTGTTTTACAACATGTATTGTACATTTTGGACATTATTTACTCTTTCAGCTTCTCACACTAGGGAGACAACATGATGTTTACACATGGGCATCTGGTTTATTTCACTTCTGAGTATGGTCTCTAGTTGCATGCATTTACCTACAAAGTCTCCAGTTTACCCTTCTTTATGGCTGAATAGTACTCTATTGTATAAAAATACCACATCTTTCTTATCCATTCCTCAGTTGATGGGCATTTGGGTTGTTTTCAAGACCTGGCTATTACAAATTGTGCTGCTATAAACATGGGTGCACATATATCGCTGTGGTACAATGTTTTTAATTCTTCTGGGAAGATACCCAGAAGGGGAATAGCTGGGTCAAATGGGACCCCCCAACCCTACTTTTTTGAGGAATCTCCATACTGATTTCCACAGTGGTTGCACCAGCCTACACTCTCACCAACAGTGGACAAGTGTTCCTTTTTCCCCACAGCCCCTCCAGCATTGGTTATTGGTTGATTTCTTGACAATAGCCATTCTTTCTGGGGTGAGGTGGAATCTGTGTTGTTTTAATTTACATCTTGAATGCCCAATGATGTTGAACATTTTTTCATATATTTATTTGCAACTTGTACTTCTTCATCTGAGAAGTGTGTATTCATCTCAGGTGCCCAGTTTTGGACTGGGTCTTTAAATTTTTTTTTTTTTTTTTTTTTTTTTGTGGGTACCGGGGGGTCGACCTCAGGACCTCAGGCACCAACAGGCATCCGTGCCCCTGAGCGATATCACCGGCCCCTTTTTCGTATGTGGGATCCGGGAGTCGAACTCGGGCCCTCGCGCTTGCAAGGCAGGCGCTTATGCCGCTGAGCCATCTCACCGGCCCTGGGTCTTTAAATTTGAGAGGTCTGATTTTTTAAGTTCTTTATATGTTTTTATAGTAATCCTTTGTCTGAGCAACAGCTGGCAAACATTTTTCCCCATATTGTGTGTTGTGTCTTCACTCTGTTGATGGTTTCTCTTGCTGTGCAAAAGCTTTTTAATAAGATGAGATCCCAGTTGTTGATTCTTTGTGACAGTTCCTGTGCAATTGGGGTTTTATTCATAAAGTCTTTGCCTATACCAATGTCTTCAAGAGTTTTACCTATTCTGTCTTCCAGCAGATTTAATCTTTCTGTTTTAATATTTAGATCTTTAATCCATTTGAAATTTGGCTTAGTGCATGGTGAAAGATATGGGTCTAATTTTAATCTTAGGCATGTGCAGAGCCAGTTTTTCCAGCACCATTTATTAAAGAGGCTATCTTTCTTCCAGTGAATATGTTTGGCACCTTTGTCAAAGATAAGGTGGCTTAGTACATCTGGAGTTGTTTCTGCATCTTCTAATCTGTTCTACTGATCTTTGGGTCTGTTTTTTTTTTTTTTTTTTTTTTTTTGCCAGTACCATGCTGTTTTTATCACAGTAGCTTTATAGTATAATTTCAAGTCAGGGATTGTGATGCTCCCTGTCTTGCCTTCGTTGCCCAGAATTGCCTTTGCTATTCTAGGTCTCTTCTGGTTCCAAATGAATTTTAGGATTGTTTTCTCTAATTCTGTGAGATATGCTGTTGGAATTTTGATTGGAATTGCATTAAATCTGTATAACAATTTTGGAAGTATGGCCATTTTCATTATATTGGTTCTTCCTACACAAGATCAAGGGATATCTTTCCATTTTCTGATATCCTCTTCAATCTCCTTTTTCAGAGTAGTGTAGTTTTCAATGTAGAGGTCTTTTACATCCTTTGTTAGATTGATTCCTAGGTATTTCTTTTTTTTTTTGGATGCCATTTTTTTTTTTTTTTCAAAAGAAGAACAAATTTTCAAACAAACATAATAGGAGGGTAACAATGGTTAATACATTACGTATTACTATCTTTAAGGTAGTTATTCAGGACACCAGACATTAGCATTCAATTGTCCAAACATTATTGGCACAAACCTTACTCTTCAATGAACTAAGTAAAAATGGTAGTGTATCTATCTTAACCATCTTATATATATATATATACAATTTTTTTCCCTTTCCCTTCTTTCTTTTCCCTATTCCAGTCTCTCTTTCCTTTTGACCAGTTTCTTTTTGATTCACCATGTCTATTGTACATTTTGGATCTTATTTACTCTTTCAGTTTCTCATACTAGAGAGATAATACGATGCTTACACATGTGCTTCTGGTTTATTTCACTTATGAGTATTTTCTCGAGTTGCATCCATTTACCTATAAAAGTCTCCAGTTTATCCTTCTTTATGGCTGAATAGTACTCCATTGTATAAAAATACCACATCTTTCTTATCCATTCCTCAGTTGATGGGCATTTGGGTTGTTTCCAAGATCTGGCTATTACAAATTGTGCTGCTATAAACATGGGTGCACATATATCGCTGTGGTACGATGTTTTTAATTCTTCTGGGAAGATGCCCAGAAGGGGAATAGCTGGGTCAAATGGGACCTCCAACCCTAGTTTTCTGAGGAATCTCCACACTGACTTCCACAGTGGCTGTACCAGTCGACACTCCCACCAACAGTGAAGAAGGGTTCCTTTTTCCCCACAGCCCCTCCAGCATTTGTTATTAGTTGATTTCTTAATAGTAGCCATTCTTTCTGGGGTGAGATGGTATCTCAGTGTTGTTTTAATTTGCATCTCTCGAATGACTAGTGATGTTGCACATTTTTTTGTATATTTGTTTGCCATTAGTATTTCTTCATCTGAGAAATGTGTATTCATCTCAGATGCCCATTTTTGGAGTGGGTCTTTAAATTTGGGAGGTCTGATTTTTTTTAGTTCTTTATATGTTCTCGATAGTAGTCCTTTGTCTGAGGAACAGCTGGCAAACATTTTTTCCCACATTGTGGGTTGTCTCTTCACTCTGTTGGTGGTTTCTCTTGCTGTGCAAAAGCTTTATAATAAGATGAGATCCCAGTTATTGATTCTTTGGGATAGTTCCCGTGCGGTTGAGTTTTTATTCATAAAGTCTTTGCCTACACCAATGTCTCCAAGGGTTTTACCTATCCTACCTTCCAGCAGATTTAATGTTTCTGTTTTAATATTTAGATCTCTGATCCATTTTGAATTTAGTTTAGTGCATGGTGAAAGATATGGATCTAGTTTTAATCTTCGGCATGTGTAGAGCCAGTTTTTCCAGCACCATTTATTAAAGAGGCTATCTTTCTTCCAGCGAATGTGTTTGGCACCTTTGTCAAAGATAAGGTGGCTTAGTATGTCTGGGGTTGTTTCAGCATCTTCTAATCTGTTCCATTGATCTTCAGGTCTGTTTTTTTGCCAGTACCACACTGTTTTTATCACAGTAGCTTTATAGTATAATTTCAAGTCGGGGATTGTGATGCCCCCTGCCTTGCCTTTGTTGCCCAGAATTGCCTTTGCTATTCTAGGTCTCTTCTGATTCCAAATGAATTTTAGGATTGTTTTCTCTAATTCTGTGAGATATGCTGTTGGAATTTTGATTGGAATTGCATTAAATCTGTATAACAATTTTGGAAGTATGGCCATTTTCACTATATTGGTTCTTCCTATCCAGGAGCAAGGGATATCTTTCCATTTTCTGATATCCTCTTCAATGTCCTTTTTCAGAGTACTGTAGTTTTCAGTATAGAGGTCTTTTACATCCTTCGTGAGGTTGATTCCTAGGTATTTCATTTTTTTGGATGTTATTGTGAAAGGTATTGTTTCCCTAATTTCTCTTTCAGTAAGTTTGTTATTTGTGTACAGGAAGGCTATTGACTTTTGAGTATTGACTTTGTATCCAGCTACACTACTGAATTTGCTTATTAAATCTAGCAGTTTTTTAGTGGAGTTTTTGGGGTCTTCTGTGTAGAGTATCATGTCATCTGCAAATAATGATAATTTAACTTCTTCCTTTCCAATCATTATTCCTTTTATTTCTTTCTCTTGTCTAATCGCTCTGGCTAAAGTTTCCAGAACTATGTTGAATAAGAGTGGGGACAGTGGACATCCTTGTCTTGTTCCTGATTTTAGAGGGAAGGCTTTCAGTTTTTGGCCATTTAGTATAATATTGGCTGTTGGTTTGTCATAGATAGCTTTTACCAGATTGAGATAAAGACCCTCTATTCCAATTTTCTGTAGGGTTTTTATCATGAAAAGGTGCTGGACTTTGTCAAAAGCTTTTTCTGCATCTATTGAGATGATCATGTGATTTTTGTCTTTGGTTCTGTTAATATGCTGTATTACACTTATTGATTTACGTATGTTGAACCATCCCTGCATCCCTGGGATGAATCCAACTTGGTCATGGTGTATAATCTTCTTGATGATTTGTTGGATTCTGTTTGCCAGTATCTTATTAAGGATTTTTGCATCTATGTTCATTAGGGAGATTGGCCTGTAGTTCTCTTTCTTAGTTGGGTCCTTCTCTGGTTTTGGTATCAGGGTAATGCTTGCTTCCAGGAATGAATTTGGGAGTATTGCTTCCCTTTCAATTTCATTGAAAAGTTTGAGAAGTAGGGGCGTTAGGTCTTCTCTAAATTTCTTGTAGAATTCGGCAGTGAATCCATCAGGGCCTGGGCTTTTCTTTGTTGGGAGGTTTTTAATTACATCTTCAATTTCATTGGCTGATATTGGTTTATTTAGGATTTTTAAATCTTCTTGATTCAGCTTTGGTAATTCATACGAATCTAGGAATCTGTCCATTTCTTCTGCATTTTCCATCTTAGTAGAATATAAATTTTCAAAATAGGTATAGATGATCTTCTGGATTTCTGCAGGGTCTGTCGTGATATCACCCTTTTCATTTTCAATTGCATGGATTTGAGTCTTTTCTTTTCTTTTTTTAATAAGGTTGGATAAGGGTTTGTCAATCTTATTTATTCTTTCAAAGAACCAACTTTTTGCTTCATTGATTCTTTGTATTGTTTTTTTATTCTCCAATACGTTAATTTCTGCTCTGATCTTTATAATTTCCTCCCTTGTACGGGCTTTTGGCTTAACCTGCTCTTCTTTTTCTAGAAGCTCGAGGTTCACCCTTAAGTTGTTTATTTGCGCTTGCTCTATTTTCCTGATATAAGTGTTTAATGCTATAAATTTCCCTCTTAGGACTGCTTTCATTGTATCCCATAAGTTCCGGTATGTTGTACTGTCATTATCATTCAGTTGTAGAAAGTGACTAATTTCTTCTTTAATTTCATCTGTGACCCATTGGTTGTTCAGGAGGATGCTGTTTAATTTCCATGTGTTTAGGGAGTTTTTGTGGGATCTTTTGCCATTGATTTCCAATTTCATTGCACTATGGTCTGATAATATGCATGGGATAATTTCAATTCCTTTGCATTTACTTAAGCAGGTTTTATGAGCTAGTATGTGGTCTATTTTGGAGAACGTCCCATGTGCAGCTGAGAAAAATGTGTATTCTGATGTTGTGGGATGGAACACTCTGTAGACATCTACTAAGTCCATTTGTTCAAAAGTTTGGTTCAGTTCTACTATTTCATTATTGATTTTCTGTCCAGTTGATCTATCTTTTTGTGACAGTGGAGTATTGAGATCTCCCAATATAATTGTATTAGTGCTTATTTGATTTTTCATGTCCTTTAGTACTTGTTTTATATAGCTGGGTGCATTGGTATTTGATGCATATATATTTATGATCGTTATCTCTTCCTCTTGGATTGTTCCCTTTACAAGGATGTAATGACCGTCTTTATCTCTCTGAATCCTTCTTGGCTTGAAGTTCACTTTGTCTGCAAAAAGAATAGCTACCCCTGCTTTTTTCTGGGTTCCTGTGGCATGGAGTATTGTTTTCCATCCTTTGACTTTCAGTCTATGAATTTCTTTCTGAATTAAATGTGTTTCTTGTATACAGCATATTGTTGGATCTTGCTTCTTGATCCATTTCGCCAGTCTGTGCCTTTTGATTGGTGAATTGAGACCGTTAACATTGATGGTTAAAACTGATATGTATTGACTTGTCATGATATTTTCCTGTTGTTGGTTCCCACTCTTTGTTTTTCCGCTTTCCGGCTATTTAATTATTTGCCCTGCCTGGTGGATTCCTTCTGTTGGGGTTCCTATCTCTTTCTAGAATGTCCTTCAGAACGTTTTGGAGTGCTGGTTTGGTGGTCATAAATTTTCTCAGATGTTCTTTGTCATGAAAGTATTTTATTTCTCCATCAATTTTGAAAGATAGTTTTGCAGGGTACATCAATCTGGGCTGAAAATTATTTTCCTTTAGAGCTTGCAATACATCATTCCAAGCTCTTCTTGAATTGAGGGTTTGTGCTGAAAAGTCAGCTGTGATTCTGATGGGTTTTCCTTCATAGGTGATTTGTCTCTTCTCCCTAACAGCTTTTAAGATTCTGCCCTTCTGTTGAATTTCTGGGATCTTGACTATAATATGTCTGGCTGAAGTTTTTTTTTGATCATTTCTAGTTGGTGTTCTAAAAGCTTCACTTATAGGGGTGTCAAATTCCTTTTCTCTTCCAGGAAAGTTCTCCCTGATTATGTCTTTGAACAAGGTTTTAATGCCTTTGATGCTATCTCCTGCTTTTTCATTTATTCCAATTATTCTTAAGTTGTTTATCTTTGAGTCATCTAGCAGCTGCTGAATTGATTTTTCATGGTCCCTTGCTATTTTTAAGAATTTTTCCATTTCATGATCACTAATTGCAAGCCTGTCTTCTATATCTGAGATCCTGTCCTCGCATTGGCTTATTCTGCTACAAATACTTTCAATGGAATTTTTTATCTCTTGGATATCTGCTTGAATCTGCCTTATAGATTCCATTTCTTTCCTATGCTGAGCATTCATGGTTTCTATAGTTTTCTTAAGTTCATCTATTTTTTTGTCTGTATCAGCTATAGTGTCTTTAAGCATGGTCTTCATTGTAGACATTATCTCTGCAGTTATCTGTGAGATTATTTCTGTTTTAATTTTTTCCAGAACCTCATTCAGTTGCTTTGTTGTTACCACTTCAGATAGGCCAGGTGGGTGGCTTTCGGATTGTCCCACCTCGTTGCTCCCTAGGTTTGCCTTTGGTGAATTGGATGTGTGTGGTTGCATCTTGTTTAAGTGTCGTCTCATTTTTTCTTTCTTTAATTCCTGGGGTGATGTTTGCAAATTACCTATAGTAGGTTACTTTATTGCTAGTGTTTAAGATCTTTAGAAGATGACTACTTCTCTGCAGTATCTTCCAAGTGGAGCTTGCTTTTAGGTTTTGAGCTTTCTGCCAGATCCTACCTCTTCAATTCGTTGGGTATGCGAAGTTGCTACCTGTTTGGCCCAGTCCTTGATTCTTTGGTACTGTGCCACTGTATTTTCTGTGTCCCTTAGTCAATCTCAATCATGAAATATCAGGAAGGAAAGATGTTTAGAACAATTATTTCACATTTGGCTATAATGTTAACTAAAGCATCAAACACAGCCTAGAAAATGACAGACTGAGCTAACCAGTTATTTACCACTTTTAGCTGTATAGAGTTGCGGTTATATAACAAAATCTAAAACACACCAGAAAAATTATATGCAGTATACAAGTCCTATGTATGTCAATTTTTCCTTGAGGAGTTTAAATTTAAGATGAGTTAAGGAGGAAATAGAGTATTGGGAGAAGAGGAAGGAATTAGATGTAAGGTTAGAGGACCAAGAGGGATCCCACTAAAATTGGGACACTAGTGCAGAGGACAGGTGGTAAAAAGAGAAGGAAGGGATAAAAGGAAGAACAGATCACAACCACAATCACAAAGAAGTTAGAGGCGCTGTTTACACTCATATAAAAAACCAGAGAGAATAATGAAGGAAAGAGCAAATACACATACAGAAACAAAAACAAAGATAAAAACAATAAAACAGACAGATCAAAAATAAAACCCCACCAAAAAACAAAACAAAACAAAACAAAAACAAAAAAACCCTTCGCCAGAACAAAAAAACAAATCAGTGAGAAAAAAAATAAAAATAAAAATAAAAAATAAAAATAAAAATAAAAAATATAAAAAGAATCAGTTCCAGGTGTTGACTCTGTTGTAGGCAGGTACCTTGTGACAAAGTCCTGTTCTGTGCAGGTCCGTCCCAGTAAGCCCTGAGCGCCCTCTGGTGGGTGGTGAGCAGAGGCGCGTACTTTCAGGCAGAGACCAGTCTAGCTCTCCTCCGCTCTCGCCGCCCTTTCACGATCCCTGGGCCTGAGAGGCTCAGCGTGCTGTCCGGAGCGCGGGTTCCCTGCACTGGTTCCCGCCGCTCTGGTTTTTTGCCACGCCCCCCACAATGGCGCCGGGCCAGTCGCTCTCTGGCGCGGGACAGGTGTGGCTGAGAGTCCAGTCTCGTTCGCCTGCTGACCTCAGCACACTTTCGTGGGCTCAATTGAGAGGCCCTGTGCTGCCCTGTCCGGAGCACAAGTTCCCAGAGCAGTTTCCGAGCCGCTCTGAGTTTCGCCACACCCCCCACAATGGCGCCCGGCCGATCGCTCTCTGGCGCGGGGCAGCTGTGGCTGAGAGACACTCACCGCCGGTCAGCGCCGTTCTCCGCCGCTCCCCTGCCCCGCCGCTGTCTCAGGATCCTCCGTGGGGGCTCCCTGGGCGCCAGCTGCCACCGTGTGTCCGTAGAATTGAGCCTCCGCCGGCGCTCCAACTCCCGGGATATTAGAAGGTGCGCGCGTGCGGTCTGCTCCTTCTTTCCTTCTTCTTTGTTGGAAGTCACCCGTCACTGGTGCCGGGGGTCCCAGATTGCGCTTCAGAACTTTTCTGGGTTTCGGGGAGGCATCTCCCCCCCTCCTGCGCTTTCTGGGTCGCTATATTCCCGTGTTCCAATGGTAACTTTTAGAGAGAGTTTTGCTGCCTGCTTCTTACTCATCCGCCATCTTGAGGTCTCCTGGATGCCATTTTTAAAGGTGTTACTACCCTAATTTCTCAGAGAGTTTGTTATTTGTGTTACAAGAATGCTATTGATTTTTGAGTGTTGACTTTGTATCCAGCTATGCTACTGAATTTGCTTATTAAATCTAGCAGTTTTTTAGTGGAGTTTTTGAGGCCTTCTATGTAGAGTATTATGTCATCTGCTAATAATGATAATTTAACTTCTTACTTTCTTATTGTTATTCCTTTTATTTATTTCTCTTGTCTAATTGCTCTGGCTAAAGTTTCCAGGACTATGTTGAATAAGAATGGAGACAGTGGACATCCTTGTCTTGTTCCTGATTTTAGAGAGAAAGCTTTCAGTTTTTGTCCATTTAGTATGATGTTAGCTGTTGATTTGTCATAGATAGCTCTTATCAGATTGAGATAAAGACCATCTATTCCAGTTTTCTGTAGGTTTTTTTTTTTTCCTAATCATGAATGGGTGCTGGACTTTGTCAAAAGCTTTTTCTGCATCTATTGAGATGATCATATGATTTTTGTCCTTGGCTCTGTTAATATGGTGTATTACATTCATTGATTTACATATGTTACATTCATTGATTTACGGCAAGCGCATAGTCCTGAGGTTGACTCTCGGTACTCACATAAAAAAAAAAAATTATCATTATTTGCAGATGACATGATACTCTGTATAGAAGACCCCAGAAACTCCACCAAAAGACTCCTAGATTTAATAATCAAATTCAATAGTGTATCAGAATACCAACTCAATGCTCAAAAATCAATAGCATTCCTGCAAAATATAAACTCACTGAGGGAGAAATTAGGGAAACAACACCTTTTACAATAGCATCAAGAAAAATGAAATACTTAGGAATCAATCTGATGAAGGAAGTAAAAGACTTTACATTGAAAACAATAGTACTCTGAAAAAAGAAATTGAAAACAATATCAGAAAATAGAAAGATATATCTTGCTCTTGGATAGGCAGAACCAATATAGGGAAAATGGCCATACTTTCAAAATTGTTATACAGATTTAATGCAATCCTGGTCAAAATACAAACAGCACACCTAACAGAATTAGAGAAAACAATCCTAAAATTTATTTTGCATCAGAAGATCTAGAATAGCAAAAGAATTCTGGGCAATAAAGGCAAGGCAAGAGACATCATGATCCCTGACTTGAAATTACACTACAAAGCTACCATGATGAAAATAGCATGGTACTTGCAAAAAAATAGACCTGAGGATCAATGGAGCAGATTAGAAGATGCAGAAACAACTCCAAACACACTCAGCCACCTTTGGCAAAGGAACCAAACACTTTCAGTGGAAGAAAAATAGCCTCTTTAATAAATGGTGCTGGCAAAACTGGCTTTCTACATGCTGAAGATTAAACCTAGACCCATATCTCTCACAATGCACTAAACTAAAGTTGAAATGGATCAAAAATCTAAATATGAAAACAGAAACACTTAATGTACTAGAATGTAAAATAGGTAGAACTGGTAAAGATATAGGTGTGGGCAAAGTCTTTATGAACAAAACCCCAATTGCACAGGAAACACTGCAAAGAATCAACGACTAGGATTACTTCATATTAAAAAAAACTTTTGCACAGCAAAAAAAAAAACACCAACAGAGTGAATAGACAACCTACAGAATGGGAAATTTTTTACCAGCTATTCCTCAGACAAAGGACTAATATCTTGAATATCTAAAGAACTCAAAAGGATCAGACCTCTCAAATTTAAAGACCCACTCCAAAAATGGGCATCTGAGATGAATAGATATTTCTCAGATTAAGAAGTAGAAACAGCAAATGAATACATGAAAAAATTTTCAACATCACTGGTCATTCAATAAATGCAAATTAAAACAACACTGAGATTCTATCTCACTCCAGAAAAAATGGGTGTCATCAAGAAATCAACCAATAACAAATGCTGGCTAGGGTGTGGGGAAAAAGAAGCCTTCTCCCCTGTTGGTGGGAGTGTAAACTCATATAACTAATATGAAAATCAGTATGGAGATTCCTCAAAAAACCGAAACTAGAGGTTCCATTTGACTCAACTATTCCCCTACTTGGTATCTTTCCAAAAGAGTTTAAAATATCACAGCAACATATACACACCCATGTTTATAGCAGCACAGTTTGTAATAGCTAAATCTTGGAAACAACACAGTGCAATCAATGGATGAAAGGATAAAGAAAATGTGGTTTTTATACACAATGGAGTACTATTCTGCCATAAAGAAAAATACTTGAGACATTATTAGGTAAATGGGTGCACACTGAGACCATAATTTTAAGTGAAATAAATTGGACACACGTATTTAAATATCACATTGTTTCTATTGTGTGAGAAACCAAAACAGTAAATAAGGGCCAAATAGATGATAGATACTGGGAAGTAGGAAAAATATTCAAATGGGAAGGGGAACTAGGGAGGGGGAGGGAGATTAGAAGGAAGAGAAAAGGAGAAAATGGAGAACAGAAGGAAAAATAGAAACAAAACTTTTGTAAATAAGGAGGGGAGGAAGGGTTGAAAGGAGGGGAGAGGAATAGGGAAAGAAGAAGAATCAAAACATATTATGTACAGGTAAAAATTCCCTAAGATAAATGTGATCATTATGTATATCAAGTGTACCAATAAAATTAATTTAAAAAAACAAAATTGGGGGTTCTCATTGGTCCATGTCCCTGGGATTACTGCATGAAACATGGGAACTTACTTCTTATAGAATCACTCCCTTCTATGTCATGGAAATGGGCAGTTATTTCCCATGGGCACACCAGCTTATGCATTTTGTGGTAATCCAATAATTATCAACAATTAGCTGCACTAGGGACCAGTACATGCATGCAGTAAGCAGTTACTGCTTCACACAGGTTTATTCTTTAAACAGTTTGTGCAGCACATTGTTCTTGCTCTCATTCTCTTACCTTTCATGGCAAGGTAATAGAACACTGAGAATCCCCCACACATTTAGGTTAACTTGAGCTATAATTTCATTCTTAATGAAGCTATGAAAGGAGAGGGCCCACCAATATAAGAGAAATGAAATGGAGGGGGTCATATTCTTTCAAACTGTAAAAAAAGGAATAATTGCCCTTCCACAATGGTATATAATTTATACATTATAATTCACATAATATTGATGATATGGTCCAAACAGTTTACCAATCATTAAATTACTTAAGCCAGCTGAATAATGTGTTTTATAAGAATTATGTAGTACAGTATGGCATACATCTGCTATAGTCAGGGTTTACAAGGGAAACAATACAGGACACATAATTTATAGGATTGTTTTATAGTAGTCACCCAAAGAGTCAAATACAAAAAGAGTGCAGGAAACCTGCACTCCACACTTTAAAGACCCAAAGAATCCAGCTGAGGGCCTAGATTCCACAGCAATGTCCTGCACGAGTCCAGATGAAGACCTAGAGCCCATGGCAATGCCCCCTCAAGCCCAACTGGAGGCTCAGGGCCCACAACAATGTCTCACGCAAGTCCATTTCATGGATCTACACTGGGACGGCCCAAAGGCCAGTGGTGGAAGCTAGAAAGTCTGCGCCAGCCAGATGCAGGGTCTGCACCAGCGGGATGAAGGATCTGCACGAGTCGGATGAAGGATCTGTGGCAGCAGGCTGAGGGATCTGCACCAGAGCCAGGAAGTGATGCTCAAACAAGGACCAGAGCTCCCCTGAAAAGTACCACAGCCATCCTCAGCGACAACGAAGTCCCGAGCTCCTCTGACGATGAGAACAGCAGAGTTCCTATCAGGAAAGCCAGTGCGACAAACTCCTCGAGGAGAACCAACAGCAACAACTCTTCCCCTCCAGTTCTCCTTTTTATGTTGTTGGCAACAGTCATCAGGTGGGCCCTCCACACCCAGCACCACGCAGATTCAGTTCACCTGGGTGTTACAGGCTGCCCACAAGTTGTCAATCCACCACAACATCTTTTCATCCTATTCTTTTCTTTCTCTTCTTGATAAATACTTAGTGGTACCTAGATAAAGGGTACTCCTATAATTGAGCTAAATCATGTTCTTTATCTCACATGGATGGTCTACAAATAAACCTAAACACAGAATGTAAATGAGTAACAATCTAAAGCAATTTCAATGATATTTAAATTATTGTGGGGAGAAGATAACATTAAATACCATAATTTATAATTACTGAAAGAGTTACAGTCTATTAAATTGTTTTTTTTTCTCATTAAAGGGTAATTTGTATTAATTGCAAACATTTTTCTTAATTATGTATAATCTTCACATAAAATTCTTCTATAAAAATAGTCATATAAATCATGTTATAAGTGCCTTTCACTTTACTTAGCTAAGTAATGTTATTTTTTTTCTTATTAATCAAAGTGGGAAAATTTTGAAAATTTATCTACATGAGGATTTCTTTATACATCCACCAGCAATAAATGAAAATCTTTCTTCCCTAATGGCTATGATCTTAAAAATTAAGACCTTCTTTGCCAACAGAATAATTGAAGAAACTACCACATTGTTTAACTTTAAATTTCTTTATAAGTGGGAAACTATGTTGCCAATTTAATAATCATTTGCTTTGTGTGTGTTTTCAGTTGGGGTATTTACCTTCTTGTCATTGACATACAAGAGCTCTTTACACATTAAGGATAACACTTTATCTTTAATATATGTATGTTCTTAACATTTTTTTCTTATGTATCAAATGTTATTATACTTTGAAGCATTTTAAATCTTATGAACATTAAAATTTTTCTGACATTTGCTAAGATTTGGATATGTAACGTTCCCCAAAGGCTCATGTGTTGAAAGCGTGGTTATCAACTTGTGGCAATACTGGGTTGTGGTGGAACCTTTAAGAGGCAGGGCCTAGTGGCAGGAAGTTAGGTCACTGAGAGCCCTACCTCTCTCTTATGTCCCAGCTTCCAGGAGGTAAGCAGCTTGCTCTGCTATTTGCTCCCTACCATGATGTACTGCCTTGTCACAGGCCCAAAAGCAATAGGTCAACCAGTCATGGGCTAAAATCTCTAAAACACTAAGCCAAAATAAACCTTTCTTCATTTTAAGGTATTTATTTCAAGCATTTTATCACAAGAATAGAAAGTTTGACTAACACAACATCATATTTATTAAATTACTATTTCTACCTTTAGTGTTGTTTAAGCAGGGACTTTTTCCAATCTAACTAAATATTCACTTGTATTTTGCAATTTATGTTTTTTGGTTGTTTTGCAGTACTAGGGATTGAGGCCACACCTTCACACAGAGCTATATCACCACCCTTTTTTGTTTTTTATTTGATTGAGGGTCTAAGTTATTAATTGCCTCAGCCTCCTACAGTGCTAAGACTACAGGCATGCACCACCATACCTGGCTTGGTTTTACTTTTTCTATTTTTCTTTTTAACCAATTTGAAATTTATTTAGATTTAAAATGTAAGGTAGGAAGATACCAGTTCTCCCTCTACTCCTACCATAAAAAGTTGGCCAATTTGCCCATGATTTATTAAATAATTCATGCTTGCAGCATAGATTTGATCTTCCCCACCATTCTTTATTTAAGAAACAAGTCAAAACAAAAATTCCTATACATAGATCCTTCCTTAAGACCATTCTGCAAGTTTTGTTGTTTGTTTTGTTTTTTACTTAATCCCATTGTTATGTGATTATGATTAAAGTGTACTTTAGATTTATATGGGAGAGGAGATTGAAAGTGCCACAAAATTGAGTCTTCTCTTTACACAGTAGCTCTTTTGGATCAAGTCTTTTATGTCCTTCAATAAAATATTTTAGCTTTCATATGTGGAACTGATTGAATAACTATTTAATATATTAGTGGCTATTTGGAATTGAATCACTTTTTAAGTTTTATTTTATATCTAATTATTTTTACTCTGCAAAACATTTGTTTCTTCTGGTATGTGTTTCTGTCTCTACACTCCTGAAGATTCTTGTCTTAGGAAAGATGTGTGATGATCCTGAGAAATTCAAAGGTTTTTCTATACACCGTAGTTTATTGCCAACAAGGATTGAATGAAAACTTAAATTTCCATTAAGGATTAGAGAGAATAAGGACATAGTTTTCCTTCCCCATCACTCAAGTGCACATGGCATCTCTTACATTAAGAGTCTTAGAGTGTTCTGCAGGACCTGTCACAATCAACTGTAATAGACGGAGGAACCACCATTCACTAGGACACATTTTTCTTTTGCAGCTTTCTAAGTCCTTTTGTTTGGACACCTCAAGTAAGCGCACTTTGCTTTTAAACTGTAATTCAGTCTGAGAGTCACTTGCAATTATTGATTCCTGAAATGCTTCAGACCATCTCTGTGATCTTACCTTTCCTTGATATTTTTCTGTCACGCTTTTTGTTTTGCTTTACAATTTGTTTTCTTTGCTCCATTTTTCTTTCCTCTTATAAGTTTTGAAAGTTTTACATAACAAATTTCTACCCTGTCAGAATTGTAAAATATATATGAGCTTACATTTTCTATGATTGCTACAATCACTCATTACTAAAGACTTGAAAATAAATGTATTAAAGTTAGGCATACAGATGATTATTTGTCTCTCTTCCATCTAATGCTCCTATTCACCCCAAAGAACAGAACTGGAGAAAAGTGGTACGAGAAGCCATATCATCCATCTTTTGTTCTTGGCAAGCATTGACTGATACAGAATGTAGAGCAAGACAGAACAGGTTTTCTTACACTTCTTTTTTATTTTTTTGGCACCAGGAATCAAACTCATGACCTCACGCTTGTCTGGCAGGCATTGCGCTGCTGAGCTATATCCCTGGCCCTTACACTTCTTTAGAACACAAGAAATGTGATGACCCCCAAAATGCACTGATATGAGGGTTCTTTCCACCTCACCCCCTCTCTGAGTCCTTGACTTGTGAAATCCGTGGTGGTGCACTACATACTGGAAGCGGTAGTTGTCACGCTCCCTGTGCTCTATTTCTCTCGGGAGGTAGAGGGGATTAAGATCTCTGAAATGATGTAGGAGTAATGGAGCCAGGGAAGAATTCTTCCACTTTTCTTAGAGAAGCAACTACCTATTATTTGGTTTGTGCTGACACTGGCTTGCAAAGACGGACAGAAATATAAAGTATATTTTTACTGTTTTCATGTTGTCTTTGTTTCCATAATAAAAGATTGAATAGGGTATTTTTCCTCAATCCAGCTCTGTTTACTTAGATTTAGTGCATTTTCCTCTAGCGCATTATAATCTTTCTTCTTCTTCTTCTTCTTCTTCTTCTTCTTCTTCTTCTTCTTCTTCTTCTTCTTCTTCTTCTTCTGCTTCTTCTTCTATTTTGTGTGGTACTGGGGATTGAACTCAGGGCCTTGTGCATGCTAGGCAAGCACTCTACCACTGAGCTACATTCCTGGCCCAATATAATCATTTTAAGTTTTAGCTTTTGATTGCATTGCAATCAAAATTGCATTACCATTTTTTATTTTTGTTTGTTTGCTGCTGTCACAAGATAATTAATTAGAAGCTATTAGGCAATTGTCATTTGAAACGGGATCCTGTTACTTACCTCTTCTATTTTTTAACTGGTATTATAAGTCCCAGACAATGTATATAATTCTAAAATGCATGGGGATAGGTTATTTAAAGTTCATTTATCAGCCTAGAGTCTGAGAAGTTGTCTCTAAAAAATAAACCATGTTGTAGGTTATCTTTCAGGACAGGAAAATGTTCACAGTCAAGTGCTACTCTCCTACTTATTTGTAGCCTACTGCTTTGAAAATGAGTTCTGAAAAACTTTTCATAGTAAAAACCTCTTTTAAGTTGTTTTGAATTTCAAAAGCCATGATTATTCATCTGATCCACCTAGTAGATGTTCCCAGGTTGCTTGGTATTGGATCTCAGGAAATAAATATCGTCAGTCATCAGAGGTTGTGACTGAACACAGCTGCACCCTCGGTGACTGTGGGTCGGATTCCCACGGAGTGAGATGTGGTGAGCTATGCTTCTACGCTATGGAGGTCTGGGGCAAATATTGCCTCATTCTGTGCATTGTCGTGTAGTATGGTGTTGCTGCAGATGCCAGACACATGTTATTCTGCTGATTCTGAACCCCACATTCGTCTTCTACCTCTTTTTCTAAGCAGACAGAGCCTGCCTCTCAAGAATGAGGCTGAAAATGTCAAATGCGCCCTTGCAGCTAGGGGTAGCAGGTGGCTCGGTTCTGACTAGTGGGGTGTAATGCGAAGTGTGTTGGTAGGCTACTAAGAGAAGAATGTCCTTTCCTGATAAGAGAGACAGAGAGGCAGAGGGACACACATGGAAAAGTTCCACCCCACCTGATAGAAAGAAGAGGCAAGAGACCCCAATTATTTCTCCCTGCGTTTGGATATTGATGTGAGAGGAAGTGGCATTTGAAGATGCTATAGGCATTCTGTGACAAAAGGATGTCCTTGGCAAATCAGGAATGCTGGATTGGAAAGACAGTGTAGGGTGGGAAGGGTGACTCCTTTCCTCCCCATCACAAGTGTCACAGCCAACACTCTTATAACAAGACAGGTTAACAAGAGAAAAAGCATAATGAATTCATTTGATCATAGTTTTATGTGACATAGGAGTCTTTGGAATGAAGATCCAAAGAGGCAGGGGAAAATATTTGATGTTCAGGCAGCCACGTGGGAATGTGATTGGACTACAGTGTGATCTAATAGTAACAGACCGAGTGGGGGAACCTAACGAGGTCTGTCTGTGCAGCTCCATCTTGGTCTTTCAGTTCTAACATTCTTTCCTTCCATGTCTGGGGAAGGACCCCTTGGAAATAAGGGTCTTATGATCTATTATTGGACAAGTGTAGGTCAGAGGATTTCTCTGTGGCCATTGCCCAGATAGAGAGGAAGGTTAGAGTAAATAATTCTAATTTTTATGGCTGGTACTGGGAAAAAGGCTCTAGTTTCTATAACCTACATTAGATAAGAGGAATTCTAGTTTCTTGACTTGATTCAGAGGACAATGAGGAGCCAGAGATAGGAGGACAAGAATATCAGAGAGATCTTGGTTCTGAGGTTGCTTGTGGGGCCTTCTCCTGTCCTTTAGTTCAAAGTACTCGGCAAGCCAAAGTGCTGTACTCCAGGGCATTGTTTTGTGAGCCCCAACAACAGGAAGCACCTGTGTCTCTGATAATTGTGAAGCCACTGTGACAACCCTAGAACTACCTACCTCCAGAACTTGAAGGTAGTTATTACCTCTAGTTGACAATATCCTGTTCTCTACTTCAGGATAGAAAAAGCACAGCAGTTCTCCACCACCGAAGTAAGGCTACGTGACTTACCTGTGACCAGAGGTGTGTGTGCTGTATTCAGTGTTTAACGCCCTACTGCTCTTCCCCAGGAGTAATGATCACGGGAGCATGCATATTTCTGGCATAGCCAGAAGATCCAAGCAGCCTGGAATGATGAGCCTAGAATCAGCCTTTGAGGAGAACTGCCTGAACCCTTAGCTGACTTTATTGAAGGAGAAGGAAACTTCTGCTATGTTAAGCAACTGGTGGGGTTATTACCACTGCATAATGTTGCCCAGTGTGCTTGATTCCATCTCTATTCTTTCAGACACTTTTAGTTTGTATCTGAAACTACTTGTATCTGAAAGCATCCTAACTGATGTAGCCTGCGTAGCAATTTGACATACAAACAATTGTCTCTGTGAAATGAAAGAATTGCATTCATGATGAAATGAGTATCCAGCAGTTTTCCCCGCCCAGCCTCCAATCTGCCCAATCTCCAGTAATCCAGGTTTTGCTTAAGAAAATCACCATAGCATACATGTCCATGCTCTGTGTATGTTTCCTTAGCACTTGCTTCTAATCATAGAAGGCTACTCACTGCAAAACCCTAAGATTTTTTTCCTAGTACTGGGGATTCAAACCCAGGATGCTCTACCATTGAGCTACATCCCCAGCCCTTTTTATTTTTTATTGTGTGACAGGGTCTTGATAAGTTTCCCAGGCTGGCCTCAAACTTGTGATCTTCTAGAACTTCAGGGCCAGCCTGGACAGCATAGAGAGACTGTGACTCAAAAAAATAGAAAGAAATGGATCAACTTATAGTTTCACAATAACTAACTGGAAAAAAGACATTAGTATGCCATAAAATAATAGTAATAATAACAGAATATAGCAGTGAAAATTTGAGAACTTGCTATATGAAAATCACTATTAAGAGCTTTACATATTAATTTATATAATCCTTACAACATATGAGATGGATCTTCCACTCCCATTTTATAGATCATAGCAATGTGTAAGTGGCAACATGGATTTGAGTGGAAGTGGTCTGGCCCAGAGGTAAAGCTTTAAACCAGAGGCCCTGAATGTGCAAGACAAGACGCTCAAGCAAGCCAGCTGTCTCCTCCTTCTCCCATTAAGACTATTTTGTCTTAAGAAAATTAGTAGCCAGCAATAGGAGGCTCCTGCCACCAGAAGTGTCATATGAGGCAAGGTGAGGCTCCTGGGGAGGAGGTCGATGTGGGGCTGAGTGCTGAGAAGCAGCCCTATGTCACAGGACCCACCCCTCACTCTGTCAGTCAGGAGAGCAGTAGCTGGCCACGCCCTCGCAGATCCTGCCCCACAGACACTGCCTTCTTCGCAAGACGGCTTCATGCCTGTGGAATGATTAGAAAGTGGTCTGGAGGGTAGAATTTGATTTGAAATAGCACTGGCACCAAATTAGCAGCTGGCAGGAGGGTCACTGAAGGACGTGATACAAATATAAAGTTTATTTATTTTTTTTTTTTTTTGTGGGTACCGGGGGGTCGACCTCAGGACCTCGCGCGCCAGCAGGCGCCCGTGCCGCTGAGCGATATCACCGGCCCCTTTTTCGTATGTGGGATCCGGGAGTCGAACTCGGGCCCTCGCGCTTGCAAGGCAGGCGCTTAAGCCGCTGAGCCATCTCACCGGCCCATAAAGTTTAGATATAAAAATATCCTCAGTTGATATATTCTGTGTTCAGAAAATATGGACATCAACATTCAGGACTCACTGAGGTTAATTGAACACGAAAAATAACACGATGAAAATATGTGAGAAATATTTGCAAATGAATTTCAAATAGGGTCGACTAGAAAGCTTACAGAAGCCAAAGAAGTAGTGAATTAAAACTGAGTGAAACAGGCAAAGCTGCTTTTTCTTGAAGAGTCTTTGTTTCCGTATGAAGCACATGGAATATTCAGTTCTACAAAGAAATAGGCTCTCTCCAATTTTGTTTTTAAACAGGCGGACTATCTTTTATTTCCTGGCTTTAATGGAGAGAGTCTGACTGAGACCTGCTCCCTGCTGGGAACTGAAAGTCATGGCAAGATGAGGTGGGGCTGTGAATCCCTGAGGGGGTGGGGGAGGGGCGGAGGAGGTGGGCAGCCAGAGGTGTGGCTGCAGGTGAATGCTGGCTCCAAGTGCAGGCACAGTGCCATAGTCTCATTGGACTTCACTTACTAAACGCAAATTCAAAGATAAAACTAAGAATTTCAAAGGGGGTGGGATCCAAACCCTTAGCCCCAAAATGCCTGCATGCCTGAGTGTAAGGCCCCTAGGTATGTCTGCATGCCTTCGTCTCTGGTCACATTTTCCTGACCAGACCCCCAGTCTAGGCTAGGTGTCCCTTTCTGTGCTCCATATTTCTACCATGCTCCTATTTATCACTGCACTTAGCCCATTACCTTAATATTATCTCGTTATATGTATGCTTCACAAAATACAAATTTCGTAATGTCAAGACATTTGCACTAATCTTTTTTCAAAATTTCTAGATCTTAGTATTGAAAATGCTCCACAGGCCTTTGATAAGTGTTGAAATGACCTGATAAATACATTAACTGACTGAGCTGGACTCAAATTATGCACAGCCTGACTAGAGCTATATCTCTGGCTTCCTAGCCAGAACAGGCCCAGTTAATACACCATAGCCCAGTTAATGCAGGCCAACTGCTGGGCCATGGGCTCCACCACCAACTGAAGAGTTTCCTTGCACAGCTCCAAATGACAGGAGAGATTGCCACATCTGAATACCTGCCAGCCAGCTGCCACGGAAGCTTGGGCTTCCACAGGGGTGCACTGGAAAGGGTGGGTAACAGAACCTGGAAATGGGAAAAGTGGGCACACCACAGAAGCAGAGAGATAGCAGACAAAGAGGAGTCAGGAAGTACATTGTCATTGCTTCTCCTAATGTCTGTGTCAAATGCAGTCATTTTATTTGGCCACTCTGGAAATGCCCCACAAGACTGGGCAACCAACTCTTTGTTGTGAAGCCTTGACCAGCTTGGTAACACTTTACCTTGTATTTTCTCTCCCTCCTGCCTTGCCTCTCTTCTCTTCCCTCCATATCCTTTTTTCCCTGGGACTGCACCTTTATAAAACATTAGCACAAAAGCGATCTCCTTAGGCTGTCTGCTCCAAGAAATCCAGGCTGATACCAGAGTGGAGCAATAACACCTGCTGGCATGCTGTGACATCAGAACCACTAAAGCTCTCACTTGTGGTCAGTTGGGATTCAGTGGGGTTTAAGGCAAGTATTGGGATATCAAGTTGAAGTGCAATCGATCAATGGGGTAATTATAATTAAAGGACTCTTGCAGTGGTTGGCTACTTATGATAACATTGAAATCTTTGACAGGTATGCGTAGCTAACTAATGTTTTCAGGAATTCTGTGAAATTCAGGGTTGGCTTTATGGCAGGTGGTGAGACCAGATTATAAATACATCAAACAAGGAAGAGAGAAGCATTTGTGAGGTAGATCCTGAGGATCTGAGGCCAGGGAAGAGGAATTAAAACTGGATTAGAGAGAATGTTTTAAAGTGGACAACTCACTCATAACAGAATTTCATGTCTAGCAAGACATCAGTCCTGATGGTTTGTTGGGATGACTCCTTGAAGCTTGGGTTTACAATGGTTCAGTAAACTGAGGTGGAAATACTGTAGCTTCCTTGGCTGAGTGATGAAGAAGTAGTCAGAAGGCTCAGGACAAAGGGAATATTAGAATGAATACCTGTGAACACTCTACCTGTGTTTATTTTTAAGGCGGACCGAAAAGATGTTCCCTTCACTAAGAAATGCCCTGATGATGTGGGCACAAATATTACTGAAACTCACTGCTGACTGTCTTCTCAGGCCAAGTCTATGTGGGAGAGTACTGCCCTGGAGTACTATGCACGGGAATATGAGGATTCTGGCGAGGCAGAGGCCAGGTGGCTGCGGTTACCATAATGAGTGGTATGGCCAAGAGCGCAGTCACGGTGCCTTGTCACAGAGAGGTCTATTATTATGGCTATAAGAGGATAACTTTTCCTAAAAGTGATATAAACAACCATGTAGAGCCATGATTGTCAAAGTGTGATCCTAAACTCAGCAGCTTTAGCATCACTTGGATATTTGGTTGAAATGAGAATTTTTTTTTTTAATGTGGGTACCGGGAGTCGAACTCAGGACCTCGTGCTTGCCAGCAGGCACTCGCACCGCTGAGCAATATCACCGGTCCTTTTTTTCCTTTTATGTGGGTTCCGGGAGTCAAACTCAGGACCTCACGCTTGCCAGGCAGGCGCTTATGCCGCTGAGCCATCTCAGAAATGAGAATTCTTAAGATTCACCCCAGACCTACTAATGCAGACATTTGGGGATATGGCCCAGTAGCCCATGTTTTAACCAGCTCTCTAGGTTATCTGGATGCACACCAATGTTTAAGAACCACTGAACTCTAGTTTTGCTTGATTGGTACAATCAAAACTAATAAAGAAGAACCAATGAAAATACAGAGGTGCTAGACATTACAGTGGAAAACTGCAATTTCTAGTGACAAGATCCACATCAGTTCAAAGATCTAGAGCCCACTGATAAGAGGGGAAGCTGTATCCTCCCTATGCCTCCACACACGGCAAATATTTTTCTAATCCGTATTCAAATTTGCCAGTGCAAGTATACACTGAAGAAAATACCTAGATTTCTTGAGGATGGTTAGAATGAGATCACATCCGACACTAATATCAATGGATCCAAAACATCGCCATGGCCTTCAATTTAGAAAGGAAGTCTTAGAGATACAAGATTATAAACAAGGTTTCACTCTTACAATGGATTCAAGAGATCTAAGAAGCCTGTGGTTATTCTTCTAGTCTCCGAATGCCTACTGGGGCAGATATACTCAGAAGTTGGAACTTGGTTTCTGAGCTATGACTTAAAGGACATTATGATAGAAAGGACAGCTTTTAAAAATGTAATACACTCTCCTTCCAGGCCAAGATAGTAAATCAGAAGCAATATCACTTCCCAGGAAGAATTTCAGAAATTAGTACCAACAGAGACTTAAAAACATCCAGGCGCAGTAGTACATGCCTGTAGTTTCAGCTACTCAGGAGGCTGAGGCAGGAGGATTACTTGAGCCAAGGATTTCCAGACAGCCTAGGCAACATAAAGAGACCCTATCTCAAAAAAAGGAAAGAGCAGACGTGAGGTGGTGATTCCTCTACAGTCTCCGGAGTCATTTCATCTTTCTGGGTTCTTCAGACAAAAACAAAAATATGGATTGTGGTGTGTATCACTGGACTACTATGAATTTAGCCGAGGGTTGTCCCCATTACAGCTTGTGCCAGCCTTGATTTTTATTGTAGCAAATCAACCTATCTTGTGGCACAGTTTGTGGCTTTGTTTTGCTGAGTACTTTATTCACGATTCTCATCAGGAGAAATGATCAAAAGCAATCTGCCTTTACATTCGAAAGGTCAGTAGTAAATCTTCAATGCTTTGCCCTGGATCTGTGTCAGTTCTCCTGCTCTCTGTAACAGTATATTTGTAGCAATCTTGGTCATATTCATATTCCACAGTGCATCACGCTGGCACTCTTCTCTATTGATAGACATTTTTCTAATTAGACCTAATACTGAGAATAGGTTAAATGAATGTCCGGATAGGATGCGGTGCAGATGTGTCAGATGTAGGTGAGAAGCTCGGTAGTTAAGGGGCCTACGATATCAGTGAAATTTTTAGGGAGACCAGAGCTCTGGGGCGCACATCTTGGGGCAAAGGCTGAGAGTCTGACTATGGCACACCAAGTAACCGTGCAGTTGGAATTGCCCATCATGAGCTTGGAATTGCCCATCATGAGCTTGGAATTTACAGGAACGAAAAAGCTGGGCATAGGAACTAACTATTGTAGGAAAGAAATGATACATTTAAGAAAAGAGTCAAGGAGCTCTGAATATACACACAAAATAATGTGACTTATTGCCCTAGACCTTCACATAACCTACCTGTATCATCCCAGTTCTACTTTCACACCTGTGGCTTCATAAGAAATTCCTGATAACCAACTGACGAAGGGAAGACCCTGATCCAACTCAAAAAGACAGTTTGTATGATATGTTGGGCTGCTGTCACAATACAGCTCCTCTGAAAAGTGACCCTAAAGAATAAGCATCGCCACAAGGAGGCCCTTAACAACCAAATTTTCTAGATAGCAATCAGTCTTTTTTGGTCAATCAAAAGATTGACCCTGTTCAAGTTCAGGTCCTATTCACAGGCTGAAAAACAAGGGGTGGAACTAGGGTCAGCTCTCTCACCACCACTCTCAGTGGCACGTGTAGAATATGTACACTGTCCCCACTCCCTTATCTTAGCTGGGCTAGAGGTCTTGATTCCTAGGAAAAACATGAAGTGTTCCACGGAAGTGGAAATTACAACTTCTTTGAACTCCTCGTGCCAATGGATAAGCAAGAACAGAATGACTCTTACTGGCTGGTTTACTTGGCCCTGAGGAACTATAGTTATTGCTACATAATGGGAGTAAAAACACACACAGATGGAGTACAGGACCCACTGAGGCACTTCTTGGTGATTCTGTGCCCAGTGGGAGCCGCACATGAGCACTCACAGCAACTATTATCTGACGAAGGAAAACAACTTTATGTCACTGTGACAAAATGCCTGAGATGAATAAGCTTATAAGGAAGAAAGATTTATTTTGCAGTGTTGCCCAAAGATGTGGGAAACTAGAATGGGTAGCAGTTGAGGGAAATGATGAACATCAGCTCTGACTCCGGAGCAGAAGGGACTATAGCTTGGTTTGTTAATCTTTAAAGGATGAAACTAGCCACTACCTGAAAGGACTGCTGTGTACTTCCATCTTTGAGGAAAAAGTGGAAGTATCTTATTCTTAGACAAGATCTATGATATAAGAGGTTGCAAGAAAACCAGACTGATGCAGGAGACACAGTGTATGAGACCCAGGTTATGTACCACACCTGCTCCTCTCACCCCTACTGGCTCCATCTCACTCAAAGTCAATTCTGCACTGCTTTTATTTATGAGCTGTTCCCACAGCTGTTGAGTCTCAGTCACTTCTGCTGCTGCTGCTGCCTCTTCCATGGCCACCGCACACTGAGGAGTCTCCATATACAACCCCCCCTGAGATAGACTTGCACACCGTGACAAGGGGGCTCCATCTCCCAATGCACAACCTGGAAACACAGGTAATTAATGACTTTGCCACCAAAAGAAATAGATGGAAAGGAGACCAGAGATAATATTTCTCATCCTCCCCTCCCTGTAATGGAATGCTCTTGGATGCAGTCTTTTATATGGCTTCTCTGGAAATATGCTGTAAATCTAAGCATGTGGCTGTTTTTGTAGAAAAGCTGTGGTCATCTCAGTAACTTACCTCCTTATATTTTCTCTTTTTCTTCTCTGCCTCAATCTTCTTTTATCTCCATTCTTGCTTCCCTGGGAATGGCCTCTCCCATCTCCCAGTAATATATTAGCATGTTAGATTTCACTCTAGGTACTTTTTCAATGGTCTTGGGTTAAGATGTTAGCTATTTTACTTAAAAAGAGTGGTTTGTGGATGCCATATATACAGCAAAATAACTTTCTCTTTCCCTATATTTTCAACTACACATGTGCTATATTTCTAATTGTTTAGACATCTGGAACAAAACCAATATATCTCAGCACCTCTACCAGCTGCTTGCTCTGTAAAGACAAGTCCTTATTGTCATAATCCTAACACATAGCTGAGTACCACTTCTAGAGTGGATGCTAAGTTGTTTATTAAAGTATTCAGAAAAGGAAACGGTATGTAGCGGAAGGAAGACTAATGTAGGAGTTGGAATAATTTTGCTAAGCTATTTCCTACCCCATTTATGATCTTGGGCAAATCATAAATTCACTGAGACCCATTTTCAGGGTCTATAAAATGGGTGTAATATCATCTCCTCACAAGATTGTTACAAAGACCAAATGAGAGGCACTATGTATAAAAGCTCCTTTATACATATATATTTTATAGCAGAAAGCTATACAAATATGTTAATACTCATAGTAAATGATTAAGTAATCACTAAATTTAAACAGGAAAGAAAGGATGAGCTGGATGGAAGTTGGAAAATGAGAGAACTACAGGGAACTATGAAAAGATAAACTCAGTCATCACCATACGAAACTACTTGGGACAAGATCCTGTTCTTCCACCTCTGGGCATACAAACTGATACATCAGTGACCCTGTTTTCTCTTGCATTTTCCCTAAATTTCTTTATGTATTAATTTATCAAACATTTAGGTCCTGAGCTAGGAAAAGGGCACAAGACCTGGTCACAGTGCTGAAAGGGGTTTAGTCAAGTAAAGGAAGCAGATGTGAGAACAGATTTAGATATTGGAGTAGAATTTGAGGTTCCACAGGTGCACTGGAGACCCCAGAATGGAAAGTGGGGAGGTTTTGATTAGTTGGCTTCACTTAAGGAAAAGGAGATGATGATCAGGGAAGGCTCACTAGAGAAAGGGATCTTCCGGGCCCTATCTTGAAGAATGCAGAGGGCAAAGGAGGAATGGGAAATCCGAAGCAAAAAAGACCAGGCCGCAGGAACAGACCAAAACAAAAGCCCAAACCAAGCCAAACCCCTGCATCCAAGGCTATGGAACCTTATTCTGTAAGCAACAGGGACCCACTAAAGGATTTTAAGTGGGAGAAGTGGCTTGATCAGACTCCTGTTGGGAAGCTCTGCTTCGGTCCTCTCTGGATCTTGCTACTGCTGCAGGTGACTCTTCCTCCACCCGTCACGGCCCAGCCTCGGAACATGCAGCCTCTAAGGAAGGAGTCAAAGACCGCAAAATTCCAACTCAGCTCAGACTTTGCAGAGATTAACAGCTCCCTGGACTCGCTAGCTGTCAAATAAAAATACCAAAAAGGCTTTCAGTATCCTGACTGAAAGCTCACTGAGTATGAGATTCCTTGGGACTTGGTGAGTTCCTATCCCTCCTCCAAACAAGTGAAATCCTGCTGACTCTAATCTGAATATCAAATGCTTTTATTAAAATGTAAGCTTTATTGCCTCCTTTTTATTAGACAATCCCCAACTAGTTATCATGAAATTACTTTCCCTTCTGTTCCTATGTCCTATCAGTTAAAGCTGGGCAGCACGTTTGGGGGACAGACGCATGGACACCCGGAGGACTGTTCTGATAACCCACCACTTGGCCCAATCATTTATGTTATAACTAGATCGATTTAATTTTAACAAATTTACATTATGTTTCCTATTTCAAGGCAAGGACACTTCAGAAATAAACTGAGGTCTATGGATAGAACTGTAAGGGTTCAGAGAATACACAAATCTCAGGCTCACTAAAGGAATGGAAGTGGGTCTCTCTCTCTCACACTTTCACTATGACATCTCTGCCCCCATTTAGCAGCCCAATGCCGTCCAAAAAGAAGGAGATACTCAACCTTGGGGAAAAGCTCAGAACTGAGGTACAAGGGAACCAGGGACTGCTTGCTGTCCTCCCCTCTTCCCCCACCACAAAGCTTCGGTCACTTCTGCATCTCACCTGCCTTCTCCACACGGCTCTTCCACCCACCCACTACAACCACCACCTCCATCAGGGTCAGCAGGCAAGGATTATTTTTCAATTTGAAATATCAATCCCAAGTGCAGAGAATCTCATTATATTTGATCTTTTTTCAAGTCACCTTACAAATATGCTCTTTTAAGTATAATGAGCACTTAGAGGCAAAGTGCTGTTTAAAACCATCCTGTATAGGGAAATTTTCTATTCTGCTACAAAGACATAAAAAGGAAAAAAAAAAATTGCCCTAGTGCTTTGGGTCCCTTACTCAACAGTCATCATATTATCTTCAATTGTTAAAAACAAAAACAAACAAACAAAAAGAGAAAACACAAAGTATTTAAAAATCTGTTTTAATTATATTTTCATGGATTCCAGGAAGAACATCATTGCAGTTAATGTTACAAAAAAGCAAAGAGGGACATCTGAACATGCAATTAAAAAATGGATTCACAGTGAAAATAATGTATGTTAGTACTAAAATATAGTTACTTCATTCCCTAAAGGGAAAAGGTTTTTTCTAATTATTATCTATTCACTTGGATTTTATTATGAGAAAATATTATTTTTTTTTATTCTTGAAAGCTTTGGGGAAGCTTTCAGTTTGTGCTACTACTATTTTTAGTCTGATGGACATCGCTCATTCTGAAAGCCATTATTTGCAAATCTGTAACTTACCAGAAAATTCAAAAGTACAACAAATAGCTTGGCAACTGGGTTCTTGTCACATACAAAGCCATTAGCAAAAATATGTAACAAAATTTATGTAAAACAAACAATTTTGTCCTTATGTACAGAAGTTTGTTTTCATCCTTACAGTTTATTCTAAAAGGAGGAGGGGAAGATGGGGCTTGGCAAGCAGCTATCTTCCTTTGAACTCATTCTGGGTGGGGTAAGGAAATCTTAAAAGACAAGGTAACTATTTTAAACTTCATTTAACTGAATTATAAAAATGCATCTGGGTTTCTCGATATAGAAGGAAAAGTGAAAACAGCTGCAAATAAAGAATTCATCCCTTTGTTGTTTGCAAAGTCTCCTAATCAACTCAAAAGAGAATAAGAATGACATGTGTGACAGCAATCTGAGGACACAGTGAAAAGCATCTTTGTGAAACATTAAGTACATTGTAACCCAAGCTGCGGAGAAATTTCACATCTAGGGCATGCACAGGTATCATACTGACACAGTTTGCAACACCTCAGAGGAGAAAGCTCACAGGTGCATGGGAAGTGCCATGAACTCTATATACAAACACGTAAACAAAGAGAACCTAGGGACACAAATGCAAACCAAATACAAATTTAAAATACATTTGAAAATCATTTCAAAGCCAAGGATCATATTTACTGACAACTGAAAATGCTAATTCTATAGAATACTTTGTAAACATTGAAAATGCAGCTTTATATAATTCACAGTCTCAAAAGAAAATAAATTTCTGGTTTATCATCACTGCTTGGCTCAGTCTGCAAAACAGAATTATCTGAACAAAACTGGTCGAAATAGCCATAGCGAAGGGCTGTACAGGCCCCCTCGGGGATGCCGCGGCCCTCCAGGCTGCCCCCTTTGGTGTTCCTCAGGTAGCCGGCAATGTATGAGCCGGTGGAGTGGCGGTTCGCAGCTGGGGCAGGTGCTGAGGATTTGTTTCTAAGAACCACTCCTCCCCCGTTACTAGCATTCACTTTTTGCTTGCTGGCTTCCTGCTTCTCCTTGGCACGACTGGCAATGTTGCGCACTCTGCTTTGACTTCTGGACGACAACTTTCTGACCAATGCCCTGGGAAACTGATTGGCATCCTGCTTTGAATACAGGACTTGGCAGCCGTCTTCTTGGTCAAAGGACACCAGCTTCCGAAGCTGCTCAGTTAGGGCGTCTAAAGGCTCCAATGAGTTTGTCTGCACGGTAACAGCCTTGTCTCTCATACTGGTTGTAACAAAACTCTTACTAATACATTGGTACTTGCTCTCAAAATTGCAGGCAATGTCCTCTGATGTTAAATCCCCCAGACTTTTGGATTTGCAAGGACTTGGCAGTTTCAAAGCAGGCAGAGGAGAATATGTTGACTGCTTGGGTACAGGGCCATGCACATCTTGAGCACTAGACTGCTCACAGATTTGGTTCATTTTTGCATCTGAATTTGAGAAATGGTTATGCACAAAGCCAGCACCCTGATAGGTTAGACAAGAAATACTTTGATTTTTGACACCTTGAATATTGTTGAATACTTCGGGGACAGAAGGGTGGAGAGTCTCTTTAGAGTAGCCATTTCTCAAACCTCTTTGAAAGTGTTCCACAACATCCTGACTATACTTCAGTTTTAATGAAGAAGCAAGTTGACTTGTGTTCTCTCTCCTATATTCATAGGATGTTAGAGACAGATTTTCTGATTCCCCATCAATTTCCACAAGGCTGCTCTCTCCAGAATTTATGCCAAGAGTGGGATCATCTATTGTATCTTCCAGTGTCGAGTCAGTGGAAATGGCAGGGCTGCAGCTCTTCAGTACTCCCCAGTCTTCTTTACTAGTGGGACTTTTTGGTAACCAGCCGTGAGGACGATTAGGGGATCTAGGCAGGTTGCCACCCATGGCTCTCGTCTTGGTCTTACTAGAGAGGTCATCATCTGGTTTAGTTTTGGAGATGGGAGTGCCAGTTGTTTCACAAACAACTGTGTATGTTGCAAGTTTGGTGGTCTCAGGACTCAAGGATGTGATCGGCTCAGGAGATGAACACAGGAAGGGCGCCCTCAGTTTTCCCTTGGAAAAACTATGCTTGAAGGGTGTTTTTAGGGCCGTGGTAGGTAAAGGAGGATGGCCTGACATCATACTAGTGCTATGAAGATGTGAAACCACTGTGAGGTTAGCCTGAGTGTTGGTGTCATCAAATTGGCCAATCAATGCTGAGATGGAACTGCCTGGCTCATTCTCACTTGTTAAAGTGACATTGTCAATAAGATGGGAAATCTCAGTATCCTGCAGAATGGCAGTTGAATGTAAGTCAGGTATGTCAGAACAGAGCATGGAGACATCTGACAGAGAAAAGGATGTTATGGATCTGCCTTTATCCTTGTCACCTTCCAGCTTCTTGATCTCTAGAGTGCTTTGAGAAAGGATGCTTTCCGACAACATGCTTTTCCCTTCCACAAAGCCCTGGGCATTCCCCTTTTCGCTGATTTTCATACCATGCAAATTTGGGGTTAGATTAGCTGGAGGATCAAGAGCCAAATGCTGCCTTGGGGAAAGGGATTTGTTGGGACAGTGGTTTTCTTGGCAATCACTTGTCACACTTGATTTGGTTCTCCCACCCGTGGAGGGTGGCACTCCCAACTGTTCTCCAGTGACTGACTCCTTGGCAGTGAAAACAGTGGAACACCCTTGGCTGGTATCTTTGTGAAGGAGAGTGCTGGAGGAGAATAGCTTTTTGTTGAAATTTGGAAAATGTGGGTCTTTTACACTTGCCTTCCCTTTTCTACCATCTTTATCTTCTGCTGAATGAAACAAACAACATTTTAGGTGACACATATCACTTTATATAGGATCTGCAAACACTCATGTTTGTCTTGAGACAGACAAATGGAGAATGTAAATCTGTTACACTGTGACAGAATATAATTATGGACTGCATTGGCTTGCAACAAACTGTCTGTGTGATGAATAAATGGTAAAATATATTTATAGGAATTTCACTGAAGCTTCCCTTTGAATGTCTATTACATCAACTAAGGATGTAATATTCATTGTCAAAAAAATGTCAATGAGTTACCATACTTTTACAGTGAAGATTACCTTAAGTTGTTTCCTAGTCAGATTTGTACTACACAGAAGCATGGCAATAAAAACAGAACAAGACAGCTCTGTTAAACAAAGTATTGTGGTACCTGTAAGCAAGATACTATAAGCTTTCAAAGTTATATATGTATTAGTAAAAAAAAAAAAAAATCACAATACCATTTTTAAAAACATTTTGGCAAAAGATTTAATTTAACCAGTTAATTTCCAAAACAATTGAAAGGGGCAATAAATACAGTAAAATATAAATATCTGTTGTCTTAAAAATGTAAAGATAAAGAATTGGCTATCAACTCTGTCATTGCTAATACTTAATAGTTGGTTTATCATATCTTTCTTACAAATATTTTATATTGCATTCTCCCCTAAAAGTGGCAGTATGAGGCACAGAAGGAGAACTATAAAAACACACAATCTACAGTAATTTGTGATCTCTCTTTATAGTTGATGTAGTGCTAAGATAAAATTAAGCATTCAGTTCTTCGTGATTGGATTATTTTAATAGTGTTATAATGCTCAGAATCATATAAGAAAAATAAATTTAATTTAATATTTTCCTAACTGGAAAAATTGTCATAAATATTTAAATCCTCCAAATTATTAAAAAAAAAATCCTATGATGTTGTCACTTAGAGATAGCCACTGTAGCTTTCGCTATAAATGTATAAAATTTGTATGCTGTTTTTTCTCCACTTAATGTTTTTCTACAATATAACTTGAATTGTTGCACGATTATTAATTGTTCTATGTTACCTTATGTTTAATGCATATGACAGTTCATATAACTGTTTTTTAAAGGTGGGAAAGAAACATCACCTCAATATGCTTTCTAACTCACCTTAATGTTATTAACATCTTAACTATATATAGCATTAGCAGTTAATTATGAAAAACTTACATTAAATATAGCTTTATTTTCCCAAAGATGGACTTTAAATTTTAAACCACGTATTTTGTCTCTGACACTGCTATTCACCAATATCGAACTTTTGAGCTCCCCCTTTCTCCTTCAAATAAACCACTCAAAAATTGGTTTTCCTCCTTAGAATATCTTATAACAAAAATCAACACAAGCAAGATGGCACTTGTGGGAAAATAGATCACGAAAGTAGATTAATAAAAGAATCACTTTGCTAAAGATATCAGCCATCACATTCTACTTGTCTGAGATGATTCTGATTTAAATAAAACATATTTGTTCCAGTGATGTGAAATCCACAGTTTTAGCCTTAAATTACCTAGAGTAGGATGGGGAATCCCAGACAAAAGTTAAGAGCTCTTTGTCACCATATAAAACAGACATTGCTCTTTATTGAGTTCCTGCAGACCTGAATGTACAATACATTCAAATTAAGGGAAAAGATGGCAGCACCTGGTCCCTACGTTTTCGGAGCCTGTGACCAGACAGAGGCTATATACATGCCTCCTTCCCTGACAACATCCAGAGACCAGAGAAGTGAGACCACAGGAAAGCACTGCCTCAACTACCTCCTTGGGAAGCAAAGATTTTTAAAGTAAAGGAGGTAGTTTGCTTTTAACAACTGCTTTCCTTCCCCATAAACATTTCCAACCATAGAAATGTGTTATATGTTGAGAAAAGTAACACACCATATTCAACCTGAGAAGAGTCAATAGAATTCTACTCAGTCTCAGAACAACAAGTGAGGTATGGTACCACCACTTGGGAAACCAGTATTTCTACTCATATTTTGCAGCTTTCACCTCCCTCTACCCTGCTTCACAGACCCACATGCTCCAGCCAATCACATGGGATAGCTGCCCTTATCCCTCACCATCAATATCAGATGACAGTGTCATTTCAAGGTTCTAGGTGAGGAGGAAATAGTTTTTTTGCCCCTCTCCTCCCCAAAGTTTATAATCTTCTGGTCTAGAAGATTACATAAAAATTATTTAATTACTTTCCAGTATATTTTGTTTTGACCACAAAATGTCCACCATTTCATAATGGAAATGAGGGACCAAAATGCAGTGTGGAGAAACTCAAAGCATCTTACCCAGAGAGTTTTCTTTTCCTTCATTGTCTTTTGCCATCTCAGATATAGGCAGTGACAAAGCCCCCAGAAGACTTTTATCAATGGGCATAGAGACAGGGCGGACTTGCAAACTCCGTGTGGTCCTCCTCAGGATGCCGTCTTGATCTCTTGTGGCCTCAGACACAGAATCCTTTATTTCAACCATTTCTTGCAAGCCCATTTTGCTCTTTTTCCTGCCTTTGGCTGGAGCACTGGCTGTGCGACGCAGAATCCTATCTCCAATTGATCGTTTCCGAATATAATGGGAATTGTTTTCTGAGGAATTGTGCCTGGGATTCTTATTGAACAGTCCCTTCAGACCTTGGAGCTGTCTGTTCTAAAGACACAAAAGGGCCAACCACAAATTAATTAAATGCCATCACATCAACAATCAGTTTTTGAAATAACAGTTCCATGGAAAATAAATACAAAAAGAAATTGTGCAGCCACTGAACTTATATTCAAAACAAGAGAACAACAGCCCACAGCACATTTGCACAGCAGCATGCACATCATATCCACCTTCTTTTGTGAGGCAGGTAGCCTTCCGCCTTCCTGACCAGCCTTTCCCAGAAGCTTCCTACCCAGAGATGACAAGGTGGGAGGGAAGGCTTCCACAGTTAACAGACAGACTCTTACAAACTTCAACAATGTTGAAGCAACAGAGCAGTGAGTGTTTCAAAGTGCTAAGCAGAAAAAAATGGAGTGATACGAGAAAGCATGCGCTTTAATTGTTTCAAAAGAAATACACCAGCAAAAACAAAGCACCATGCTGAGAAACTACCTTTGTAGCTCCTAGAAAGTGCAAAATAGTATAACTTGGGTTGAGGATTAAAGGGCTCCACTGCAAGGGAAAAAAAAAGTAAAGAGAGTTTGGGCTCATTCAAGAAGGTGGTACCAGGAAACGAAAGAAAAAATGAATATATTTTTATAAACACTCCCTCTCCATTTTGGTGATTTTTACTCTTCCGTTCATTCATTGTTCCCACCACATTGTAGTATATGCCTCCCAACCTGAACACACTCTGAAAGTAATAAAGAATCTAGCACCAAAATGGCATTTGTTTAGGAGAAAGGACAGAAATCCTATAGAACACTTTGAGACATATATATATATATATATATATATATATATATATATATATATATAATTTTTATACAATTCTGAATTTCACTGTTTCCCTCAAACATACTATAAAGTTACCTTAGGTTTCCTAGGACTCAAGAATAATTTTTAAATCATTTATATTTGTGTCTATTTGGGACAACAGAAAGATCCTAAGAAGCAGAATGTACAGAAACTCAGGAATAAACATAGGAAGCCACAGCATAAAACTTTATTCTTAGAAATAAAGATCCTTAACTCTCCTTTGCTGACTGAGGTGAAGATAAACATATGCCCCGTAACTTCATCCCCAATTGGATTGTAGTCATAATAATATCAATATTAGCCCACATTTGGGACATTTACTACATGCCACACAGCTGTCTAAGCATAACATAAATCTATTTATTAATGAGGTAAGTACTATTTTTATCTCATATTCACACATGAAGAGCCAAAGGCACTGAGAATGTGTAACACCTCTACAGGAGAAGCTATAGGCTACACTGACTTTCTGGTAAAGACCAGCACAGGACATTCCTAAGCCCTATTCAGTGCTCTTACAGTCCCTCCAAATCATATCTGGCCTTGCAAATTCATACCAGTGTCCGAGCCTCCAATCACTGGTAGGACCAGATGAGTACCGACTGACTTTTAACCCTCAAATCAGTTCTACAATGAAGAGAACAGCAGCAGGAGAGAACTAAAATACGTTTTTGTGGTTCCACTGTTCTAAGTTCTGAGGGTAGTTTTAAATTCATTCCCAATTTTAGGTTTACAGTTAACAATCACGCCATATGCATGCATCCTGCCCAGAACCGGCTGGGACCACAGCCCAGTAGTCAGGCAACTCATCAAACATCTGAGACACTGCATTTCCCGCTGTAGCCAACTGGGTGTATTTAAGGAGTAAGATAAAGCTCAACGTTTAACTACACCTTCAATCGCCTTAGTCATGTAAATGGCTGCCTAAGAGTGTAAGAGTTTCCTCCATTCTATTAAGCCCTGAAGGGTGCCTGGGTGGGAGGAATGAGGAGTGGAGAAAGCACGAGTGGATGGGAATGTGGCTGGGAGAACAGGCTGCACTTGCTGGACTGACCTACAGTTCTCCAGCAAAGAACAATTTGTTAAAATGTACTTTCCTTTTGCATTTACATCAGCCAATAACTTTGTTAGGGACCGTATTATGGTTCAGGGTGGCTTTCAGCCCTATAATCTTTCTTACCTTTCCATAGATTTCATTAATTGTTATGTGGACAAATATGGATGCTTCTGTGAGTCCTTCCAAATAGACATGCCGGTAGCCTGATAAAAACAGAGAAAGTGGTTTCTTTTTAGTTGAATTTCCATTTCCTCTCTTTGGATGAGACTGTTTAGTATGTGAGTTAACCATAGTTCTTTACATTTTAAAGAGCACATAACCAACACATTTATCAAATGACACATATTTTATATAACACACATGCTATGTAACTTTTAAGGCACAAGTCGTATATTAAATCTGCCAAAAGAAAAAATGGTCATTCTGGAGAGACTTTTCTCTCACCTACCGGGCACTAAGCTGCTAAAGGTCACAGTCCTTTGTCCAACAAAGTCTCTTCCAATGGGATCATGATCCCACACAAGGAACCGAACCAAAGCTATTTCCGGCATGTGTACTGTAAATGTCAGGGTTTCTTCCCACACAGGGTTAAATCCTCAGAGAAACAGGAAAATGAAAGTCAGAGAAGCAACGGGCTTGGATAGAAATGAGTTGACAGCAATGTCTGCAAAGCAGACAGTAAAAACTGCCTGTGACAGTTATTAAACTCATGCAGATGACCAAGCCACTCCCGGATGTCTTACTGAAATAAATCCTTAGAATTTACCCCATTGCTAGAAAATAATTGGTAAGAAAATTGCCTTTAAATTATCACTTCAATTCTGCTCATCTTTGATGCCCAGTTGTATTGTAAAGGAAGCTCTTTAATATTCAAAATGCTTCAGTAAGTTCAAAAATTATCTTATAAGGGCTTGGAGATGTAACTCAGTGGTAGGGCACTTGCCTACAATGTACAGGACCCTGGGTTTGCTCTCCAACACCACAAAAAATAAAATAAAATAAAATAAAATAAAATAAAATAAAATAAAATAAATTGTTACAATAGTGATCTAAGAATATTTTAGCAAAAACAGTAAAGAATGTAACCCCCAAAAGAATTATGCTTTTCACCCTCCAAAGATACTGCTATTGGAATAAACACCAACTCTGATTTTATCTGAGGTGTTTTGCAAGTTTCAACACTGTTGTACATATCCTATTTGACTCTTACAACAATCTTCTAAGAGTGTCAGGGCAAGGTTTATTACTGACCTTCAAAAATATACATAACTCTTAAAATTATACAAGTAACATATGCTTATGTTTGCAATAGCAGGAAATATCAATATTTATAACTCGTGTCATAGTTAAAAAAATTTATGTTCATAGAAAATAATCTACCTAAGGTCATAAAGTTAATGACAGAACCAAATTAAACTGTATGCTACTGATTCCTGGTTACTTCTCATGAAGCAACAACTTACTACATTATTAGATTTTCACACCTACCAGAAAGGAATAAAGAAAATACATAATATGATTCAAATACTGCTATGGTTTGTCCCTAAGAGTTCATGAGTGGGAAGCTTGAGCCCCAGTGTGGCCATGTTAAGAGGTGGGGTGTTCTGGGAAGCCATTAGGTCAATGAGGGTGCTGTCCTGGAAACCACTGATGAGTTCTCACAGGACCTCAGTTTTACAACACCTCTCATGAAGGGGTTATAAAAGAGCAAGCTTGGCCCCACCCTGCTCTTTGTGGCTTCCTGTGTTGTCACAAGATCTCTCTCTCTTACATTACTCTCACATGATGCCATCTATCATGAAGGGATGCAGCCTGGGAAGCTGTTGCCAGAACAAGTGCCATACTGTTTGGACTTCCAGCCTCCAAAACAGTGCACTAAACAAACCTCTTTTCTTAATACAGCAACAAGCTTCAGGTATTTAGTTATAGCAATGGGAGAAGACTAAGACAAATACTAAAAGGTAAAATTACATCTATTTAGTAGCAAAATTCTCAAAGATAAAATAATTATAAAAATTGATACAAACTCAAGCATTCCATAAGTTTCTTTCTTTCCCCTTTCTAAAAATTGAAAACAAGTTTTACTACTTGTCTGCATTCCAGAGGTGTCAACTACATTGTTAAAAAGTCTGAAGCTAATGAAATAATTACAGGTTGAAAATTTCCCTCTTGCACAAGAGATTATCTTTTTGTTAACTTAGAAATGATCTCTGAGTTACTTTGTGACTAAGAAAAGAAAGAACAATTTATTAGGCACTGGTTGGAAAATATCATATAGGAAAGTTGCTTTCTTCAAGCACATTATAACTGAAAAGTTCTGCCCACCTCTTGAACTCCCATCTTTGAAGGACTCACTATGAACCACTAATTTCTCAAAGGTTTGATGATTGTGGTTTAAGATTACTTAGAATGTTAATGATTATAGATGGAGAAAAATAGGTATGTGATATTTCTCAAGTGAATGAACAAATACAATTTTAGATTACCAAGAAAAAGATACAAGGCTTGGATAAACAAAGCTACCTTTATATTATAAAGAGAATGTGGCCCATCTAGCACATGTACATTCAAGAAGTAAACGACACAGTGAGCTGTGTTTACCTTTAGAGTTTTACATATTGCAGAATGAGTGAGAAATTAACCTGAATAGCAGGCCTCCCAGGGAGAGCTATGAGGGTTCTCCTGTCATAAGAACACTACAAAGATCTACTACAAGGTATTTTCCTAAGCAAAGTTTTAACCTTCTTTAACATATCATTCATTCTCTTTAGCAGAAAAAATTAGTAAGACTCTTGAGAGCTGAGCTTGTACAATCATCAAAAAATACCATATATCCATCCAAGTTTTATGTGTTGAAAAGATCTTCACATAAACTCAAGTGGCAGTTATGGATTTCAGGGATGCATTGCTCTCCTAAATAGACACATTTTTCTTTTCCAGTGCACATTCTAGCTGCAGAGCTCCTCAGTAAGAGCGGACACAGATTACCACCTTACCATTGTCATCTACCACACGAGTTTGATCTTTGCAACAATCCACTGGCAACCCAATAATTTCAACTTCAACAAAAGGATCAATGATCTATATAAATAAAGAGAAAGTATTGTTACAAATGATACATAGCTGTACAGGCGTTAATTATTTTGAGAATATTGACCAAAACATCCACATTTTAAGAGCAATCGATTTCACCAAATGCTTACTGAGAGAGAAGACTGATACCAGGTGTAGCAGAAGCAGGTATGCGAGATGGGGATAAAAGGAAGGCTACTAAATTTTTGCTTGCCAATATCTGCAAATACTGCACAAATTTTACTGAATTAATCCACAACTTCTTCTCAGGATACATGCCTAACAGCAATGAGAGGTTTGCCCATGCATAAATTCTTAGAGAAACTGTATTCGGAATAGTCGACCTAAACGTCCATAGTAAGTCAGGCAGCCACACCCGATAACGAAATGAACAATGAAAAAGAACAAAGTTCTTTGACATAAACAATGTTGATCAAGCCAGATGTAAATGGCTCTTACTGTAGAGTAAATTTTCATGGAACTCTGAGAACAGACAGAATTGCTCTGTTGTGGTAGGGGCTGTGTTTGCTGGCAGGTGGGGGACAGATACTGAGAGCAGGTGGAGCCTTCTGGGGTTCTGAAGATACTCTGTCCTGATCCACATGACATAAAAGTGAACAAAGCTATCCATGTTTGGACACTGAGTGGGTGTTATAATGTAAATTTAAAAGTATTAAAAGGTAAAATTATTAAAAGTAAATTAAAAAAATATATACAAGGATTTGTTTTCTTTGCTTATTTTTTGCAGTAGTGGGTCTGAACCCAGAGCCTTTGCACTGAGTTACATACTCAGCCCTTTTTAAATTTTGTGACAGGGTCTTGTGAAGTCATTAAGTTGCCCAGCCGAGGCTTGAACTTGTGATTCTCCTGCCTCAGCCCCACAGAGTACTGGGATTACAGGTGTGCACCACCACATCCAGCTCATGTCCTAGTTTTTATTGTTTCCCATCTCCATCTCCTCTTCTTTGGGATAGGGTCCTGTTTTGTGGGTCACCTGTACATTCTCCTTTGTGATACAAGTTCTGAGTGATGAGCAATGTAAAAATAAAAACCCAGGGCCGGTGAGATGGCTCAGCGGCATAAGCGCCTGCCTTGCAAGCGCGAGGGCCCGAGTTCGACTCCCGGATCCCACATACGAAAAAGGGGCCGGTGATATCGCTCAGCGGCACGGGTCCCTGTTGGCGCGCGAGGTCCTGAGGTCGACCCCCCGGTACCCACAAAAAAATAAAATAAAAAAAATAAAAAAATAAAAATAAAAAATAAAAACCCAAAGCACACAGAAGGAGTTCACCCAAGAAAGTCTACTAGGCAGTGAAAACACTGTTTTAGAAACCTGGAGAGTGGAGTGTAAGATAGAGAGTTTGAGGGATAGTAGCTTCAGGGAATAAGAGCTACAGATATGATAGAAAACATTAAAATGATTAAATTACTAGCCATACTTTTTAATTTACTAAATAACAAAAGTCTACTCATTTTCAATTAATGGTTTTTTATACTAGAAGTTTTTCCTTTAAATAGAATTCTATGATAAAACTGGACCATTGAGGATCTTAGATTTTGGAGGCAACTAAAGAATATGATTTCTCTTTTAGTAATTCAATGTCTTCATTTCTGCACACAAAAAAGAAAAGAAGTAAGAATGAACTTTCTGATGCCACCAATTAATGGGTCTTGCTGTTAAGAGAGCAGAATGCAGTGACAAGAGAGAAGCAGGGTGGCTAATCCACTGGAGGCTCCTGCAGCAGACCTGACGAGATCCAGCAGTGGCTTGGGTTAGGCTGGTGACAACCGAGATGGAAGAGATGGTCCCATCTGAAGCACCCACTCTTTAAGGAGTAGAACATCCCTGTGCATCTGTTGAAGATGCTGAGAACAGAGAGAAGGTTGGAAACAGTCACCTTGGAGGATGGGATGAGGGAGAGCTGGTAAGACGAAGCTGCAGTGGGTTACAGTGCTAAGGTTCATTGAGACTTGAGATGAAGAGTTTATGGTAGGACCAAACTACAGAGCTGTGTGGTTTCGCTCATCAAGGTCCAGAAATAACAGTTTAAAAGGTGAAAGAGCAAAGGGTCTGAAGTGATGGGCTGGGCCTGAGAGGAAGGACATGAGTACAAGAAGGGCTGACAGGTGGGGAGAAAGCAGGCCAAGAAGGCCAGGGTCAGGTTCAGTAGAAATAATGGAGCAGATGCCTGGGAAAGGAGACTGCGCTCGCAGAGGGAAGCACTTATAAAACCTGCTTCAGAGGTCCAGCAGGTGGTGACAAGAACGAGCATGTGCCCCAGGAGCATGTAGTGACATGCAGCAGGGATGAGGCTTGCAGATGAGGAATGTGGGTGGCAGGTTAATACATACTCAGGCAATGTTTCTGTCAGTTATGAAACAGTTCTTTGCACTCCAATTTTATCACTGCCACTGTCAGCCTTGAACTGTGAGCTGAATACCATACACTCAAGCCTCCAAAATAGATGAACGCTACAGTCCAGCAGGAATCGTGTGTGATTTCCCAACAAAGCTGTTATGTCTGATGAGCTAAGGTTGGTACTACTTTATGAATGAACGAACACACACACACACACACACACACACACACACACACCCCTCTAAAGATACTTCATATGAAATGTAAATATAATAAGATAACCACATAATTAACCACTTAGCCACTTAGTAGTACATAGCTTACCTCGCCTCGGTCTCCAAACATGGAGTCCGGAGGCTTGGGGAGTTGCTGTCCACTGATCACTTTCAGGATGAGCTGCTTTTTGGGGTTTGCAGGAAGTGGATCACCAGAGAAAGGGTTGAAAGTACCTAGGCCAAGTAAAGCAGAGGTCTGAAACATGGGAAGAAAACACACACACACACCCCTACACACTCCCCGCACACAGTTTAAGCTTGTAAAACAAATAAACAACAAATGCTGATCATTACAGTGCTTCATAGGGCAAAGGAATTATCACGTAACTATCAGAGTAGCTTTTGCCAGAAAGCAACGCCAGCTGGCATTTCCATAGCTGTGGTTTTCATTAGAATCTGCATTCCCAAAGGCCAGGAAACGGAACAATTTAAAGCAAGTGTCTGCAATGTAACTGTAGCATGGATGAAGAAAACAATTTTATTTGAATGCCAGCAGTATAAGAAGGGAAGCACTTTATGTCAAATCCAACTAATTTTCTACCCTAATCTATCTCAGGTATAAAAAAAAATATGTGAAACAGAAAGAAAGCCTGAAATTCTAATCTGCGTGTTTTTGTGTTTTTTTGTGGAGTAAGGATTGAACCCAGGGTCTTATGCCTGCTAGGCAAGTACTCTACCACTCAACCACATCCCAAGCCCTAGGCTTAAAATTAAGTAAATAGCAAGCAAGAAAATACGCAAAGCATAAAATCCTGAGGACATATCTGCCAACATTTTGTTACTTAGTTGTTATAAATGTAACTTGGAAATTTTTAAAGAATTTTAATGGGCAGAATGAAAAGAAAGTGTTGTTTTATTAACACCCTATTATCCTCTCTTTTTGGTTAGCACTGTTTTGTCATTGGACTGTATTAACTAAAATGACTCGGTAAAATCTATTGTTTCAGGTGCAATTTAATTTTGCCAGCTGGCCTTAGACTCACAATTCCTAAGAGTTTCTGGAAGATAAGGCCCAAGTTAGATATAATGACCAATAATTAACATGTCAGGGCACTGACAATCTGCTATTCATATCACTCTTGATACGTGCAACCTCAAGAAATATAGTCTAAACACGATACTATCCCAATGTAGTTGTGACAAGAGTTCTTATTTACCTTTAAACTCCTTAATCTGCTTTTTTTGTTGCTCTTGTTTTGTGGGGCTTGGGATCAAACCCAGAGCCTCTTGCATGCTAGGCAAGTCCTCTACCACTGAGCTACATCACTCCAGCCCATAAACTATCTTTTTAAAAAATCATCCTGTATATGGAGGTTTCTCAAAAAACTAGAAGTAAAACTACTGGGTATACATATAAAGTAACAGAAATCAGTATGTCAAAAAAAAAAAAGTCTGTACTCACTCATTTATTACAGACTTATTCATAATAGGTAAGAAATAGAAATAACAGAACTGTCCATCAAATGATGAATGAATAAAGAAAATGTGGCATGTATTTGCAGTGAAATACTTTTCAGTCATAAAAAGTATGGGAGCCCATTATGGGTAGAAATAGAGGACAATGAGTGAAATAAAGCACAGAAAAACAAACACTGCATGTTCTTATCTGTGGAAGCTAAAAGAATTGGTCTCAATGAAGTAGACAATGAAAAAGTGGTTACTACAGTCTGTGGGGGAGGGGAGGATGGACACAGGGTGGCTAGTGGGTACAAAGATAAGAGTAGGATAGGAGGAATGACTTCTAACATTCTATGTAGCCCAGTAGGATGATCATGGTTTACAGTTAAATTAATATTTCAAATAGCTAGTGGAGAGGATTTTGAATGCTCCAAACACACACACAAATAATGTCTCAGGTAACAGATCACCCTGATCTGATCTTTTACACCTTGTATATACGTATTATATATCACACCCATAAATATCTACAACTACTACATGTCAAATAATAATAAAAGTAAAATACATTTTTAAATTATGCTGCAGAACACTGGGATATCACTAAGATATCTTTAGATAGAGTTCATCCCATTCAGAGAGATGACTATGAAACTAACACATACCTTTGCACATTTGCTGGGGTTTGAGGACATAGCCACAATTGCCATTTGTCTTGAATTTGGCTCGATTTAACTGCATCATTCGCCCTTCAGACTGATAGTTCAGTGCCACTGTCCAAGTTGAAAGTTTGAGAGAATTAGGCAGACTAGCAAAGCAGACTCAGAACATAGAGAGAACCACCATTTCCAGAGGCTTACGCACCGAGCTGGCAACCTGTGTTCCAGTAGGGCAGAGGGTTGAAGTTACTGGAATCTATGCGGTAGGCGGAGGGGTAAATCCTTGTGAGCTGCTTTTGGTTATAAATCATGAATTGCTCTGATTTCTGCTGAACCACTTGATGTGCTCTCGTTTCACTGAAGGATAACACATTTCCTGTGGTTCCTGGCAGTTTGTAATAAAGAAAAAGGGAAAGTGAGAACTATAGCAAAGCAGCAAAGAAAACACCCTTCACAAAAGATTGTATGATGTTATAGTACTACATACCAATAGCAAAAGGCAGAATGAAAGGGTACATTCAACCTGTTAAATGAAAAACTTTAGACATATTAAATTGAACAGAGTTTAACTGAGCAAGAAACAACTTGCAGATCAAGCCACCCCCTGAATCAGAACAGATCTAGAGCATCTTCATCTCACCACATGGGCAGGTTATTGTCACAGCCAGAAAAAAAAGTGACATTCAGAAAACAAACCCCAAGCAGAGATAGCCCAATTGGTTATAGCTCTTGTATTACTTGAATGCAGTTGAAGAGTTGGCCACTTGTGATTGGTTAAGATTCAGCTACTTGGTATGTGTTACAAAAGTAGGTTACCTCTGTTTTATGTATCATGTTTGGTTACAGTTTACTATGTACAAAAAAACCTTTAATTTAGACCAAACTTAAAATATACACCAAGGCAGTTTTAGATCAAACAATTCAATTTAACAAACCAAGGTAGAGATAACTTCTGATCAAGAAAGAACCATAGAATTCCATTCTTAGTACTTTTTGCCAGGTTGAGGTCCAATCACAACTGTGTATTTGTTAACATATGTGCCCGTTTCTGGCTCCTATATTCTCCCCAGAATTCAGTCATTCCACTAATTCGTGTCTATCTGGTTAGCACGAAGAGAATGAGTAGAACAGTTATTTTCTAGGTTTATGACTCAAACAGAATCTCTTTACCAAAGATATAGACAACCGTGGATAAATAAAAGTATGTATATAACTTATTCCTGGTAGCAGGAAGATATCCATTGAAAATATTCATTTAAAAGGCATATGTGTGAAACATATATTAATGATAACGTTTGGGCTCCGAGAAAATAAAGGGGAAAGACCATTGAGAAGAAAAGAAAAACTGGGTTTTAAAGTTGATTTGAGGGCTGGTGAGATGGCTCAGCGGTGTAAGCACCTGCCTGGCAAGCATGAGGTCCTGAGTTCGACTCCCGGTACCCACATACAAAAAAGGGCCAGTGATATCGCTCAGCGGCATGGGCCCCTGTTGGTGCGCGAGGTCCTGAGGTCGACCCCCGGTACCCACAAAATAAATAAATAAATAAAGTTGATTGAATAGAATATGGAACCAATCAAAACCTACCCAGAAGAAAGGAATAACAAAGGAGGAAATAGGTTCAAAAGAATATTAAAAAGAAATAAAGTTTCAGAAACAAGGACAATCACCCATCCACCTAGTTAGGCTTATAAACTATGGGAAAAAATGAGAGGTCTCAATACAAAAAGACTGCACTTACGGTTTCTGCTTGGACAATCACAGTTGTCAAGGAAGCTGCAAGTTTAGGGGTCATGATGGTCATGATGGAACCTCCAAACACTCAATATTCCACTCTTTTCTTGAATCCTACCTTTTGAACCATATCAACAATGTCCCTTATCGTTGAACTGCTTCACCAAACAACCATATCCTATCCTCAAAATGACGACTTCTGTGTCCTCTATATTTGTTGGGAAAATCCAGCCCAGATGAAGATCTGAACATAACCAGAGCTGCATTCTCATTTGAACTCTAACAAACTAAACTGTCTGAACCCAGGCTGAGATAGAGTTCAAAACCAAGGTGCTGAACTATAGTCTTGCTGAACCAACTGGGCCTGAATCATGTCTCTACCAGACATGTTTATTAGCATACATAGCCAGTCTCCCAGGGCACCTGCTGTCCTCAGAGTTACATACGCTTAGATCTTAAATGCTAGCCAAAGCCAGGGATGGTGGTGCAGTCCTGTTATCCCAGCACTCTGAAAGGCTGAGGGAGGAGGACTGCAACTTCAAGCCCAACCTGGGCAATTTAATGACTTAGCAAGACCTTATCTCAAAATAAAAAGGGGCTTGGGACATAGCTCAGTGTGAAGGTTTTGGGGTTATTCACCAGTATTGCCACCCCCCAAAAAAAGAGTTGGCCAAATGACTCACAATGCCATTTCTGAGCTGGAACTTGAAACAGTCATAAATAAAAAGGAGAAAGAGAAATGATGCTATAGTTTTAACTTGATAATTTCTCTAGTACAGACCCTTTAAAATATATACTAGTAAATATTTTATTGATAGAATGTATTAACACAGTTGATACATCTCAAGAAAACTAAAATTGAACTTATTTACAAATTTTAATAAGGATGGGCCGGTGAGATGGCTCAGCGGCATAAGCGCCTGCCTTGCAAGCGCGAGGGCCCGAGTTCGACTCCCGGATCCCACATACGAAAAAGGGGCCGGTGATATCGCTCAGCGGCACGGGTGCCTGTTGGCGCGCGAGGTCCTGAGGTCGACCCCCCGGTACCCACCAAAAAAAAAAAAAAAAAAAATTTTAATAAGGAAAGCCTTGAACATAGTAAGAGAAAAGATAGTCTTTTTTTTTTTTTTTTTGTGGGTACCGGGGGGTCGACCTCAGGACCTCGCGCGCCAACAGGCACCCGTGCCGCTGAGCGATATCACCGGCCCCTTTTTCGTATGTGGGTTCCGGGAGTCAAACTCGGGCCCTCACGCTTGCCGGGCAGGCGCTTAAGCCGCTGAGCCATCTCACCGGCCCCAAGATAGTCTTTTTGACAAGTCAAATTTAGATGGAGTAGTTCTATAATCAATAAAACTTTTCTGTCCACAAAAATATGCATACCACACTATCACTAAAATGACGTTGCTTATTAAGCACTTATGATTTAGTATATTAATAGAGTTAAGTTTATTTGCTTAAGGATAAGGCATGTATTCATTATCTATTCCTCATTTGATGACTTAAAAAAACAAAAGACCCAGCTGAAGTTTAAAATAATCAAGATTATTTTCTCTTAAGCTAGTGGGTTTATAGCTCCCAATGGAATGTATCGGAAAAATTTCATTCTTTATGCCAAATCTACCTTTAAATTCATTCAGCCACTCACTAAGTTTATTTTTGAGCTGTGGACAGTAATTATAAAAAAAATAACTGCTGAGAATCTTAAGGTTTCTCATATTCTCACATGTGAAATTAACTGAAATTTTGTACAACTATCACTATTTGAAGAAAAAATCTAAACCAAGAGGAAGAAAAGAAATCTGTCTGCAATTAGAAAAAGATTCACTTGTGGGCCCTGGCAGAGGACAAAGATCTGAGCAGAATCCTGAATGTTTGTGATTACACACGAGTCACCACAATGTTGTTTCCTGTCACTAAGCCATGCTGAGAAACTTGGAGATTCTATTTAATTTCACTTCTACTAGAATTAAAATGAGGTTGAAGCGCCACATGATGGTAGGTTATTTCAATAAGCATTCAGTAACTAAATGAAATAGAAGACAAGGGGAAAAACAGCAAGTAGCAGAAAAATCAAGGATAAGAATAGCTGCAACTAGAATTTCTCAGCTCAATGCAACAATTGATAGTTGAAAAATAATGAGTCATTGTACTGAACTTTCTGCTCTTTTTGTTAAAACTTTAATCCATGGATTAAACTACTTTAATCAAATCAAAACTTACAATGAGAAAATATGAGGCTTTCCAGGGTGTTGCTTTAGCCAATTAATTTATTCTTTCTTCTTGTCATTCACACTTGGAAAGGCCATCTGTGACTGGTCATTAAGCCAGGACAGGTCTCCAAGTTCAAGAATTGGTAGACATTGCTCTGATGCATTTGTCTTTTTATAATAATAAAATCCTCTTCAGCCCTGTAGGTCATATCTCTGACCTTCAGGCAATCAGGCAACCACCACGATCAAGAGAGCCCTCCATGTGAGCTGAGGATCGTATCAGCAAACATTCCCTGACGTGGCGATGGATTCTACACACTCCCAGAAATGTGCAGTGATAGTCGGATTAACAAAAATTAATTAACAATTGACAAAGAGAGGTCAAGAATGTTTACTCAAAGCAGGAGAAAAAACTCTCAGTCCTTACCATCATCCACGATGTCCTGGGCTGCCACAGAGTTTGTGTACACAACCAAATCAGACAGCTCTCTGCAAAGCTTCATGGTTTTCCTTCGGCGGCCCAACCTGTGAAGTCCACACCCAGAATTCATGACATTTTAGAGTTGGAAGAGGATGGAACTTTGGTTAGTCCACCCTCTATATTTCAGAGAACAAATAAATGATCTGCCCTAGGTCTTAATGGAGTCAGAATAGACCCGAGCCGGTGAGATGGCTCAGCGGCATAAGTGCCTGCCTTGCAAGCGCGAGGGCCCGAGTTCGACTCCCGGATCCCACATACGAAAAAGGGGCCGGTGATATCGCTCAGCGGCACGGGTGCCTGTTGGCACGCGAGGTCCTGAGGTCGACCCCCCGGTACCCACAAAAAACAAAAAAAAAAAAAAAAAAAAAAGAATAGACCCGAGCATGATTCCTAGCTTAGTGCTCTTTCCACCATGTCATCCTTCTCTGGTAGTCCCAGTCACTGCTCCACCAGGAGTCACAGCTGATCCCTATGCATTTTTAAGTTCCATTGTGAAGGGCTGGGTTCCCACTGTTACCCAACTAGAAAGAAACATCAGAGAGTAGATCCTACAGTAAAAACAAATAGAAACACTGCACTATGGGTCACAAGAATTTCATACCCAAAGGAAATGTATCAAAATTCCCAGTGATTATATTTTAAAGGTGTGATTACAAGTATTTTTTATTTTCTTCTTTATACTTTTTCTGTATTCCCCAACTTTCTTAAAACAAAGATGCATTATATTATTTACTATTTCATGCTCTAATATTTTCTGTTCTCTCTCTTCTTCAAACCACTCCTAGGATTTCTCCTCTACAATTTTACAAATTCTGCCATTACTCCTTATCACATTAAAGTCCTCCACAGACAATCACTTTCCCTCACATGCACACTTTTCTCCTCTGTGGGAATATCTAATTATTTAAAAACTCCAGTCCTCACTGATATACCAACACAAACACCAGTAAGCACAAGAAAAGATCCTCAACATTATTAGTCATTAGGGGAAAGAAAATCCAAACTCTAATGAGATATCATGTCATAGCTCTAGGATGGCTATAACTAAAAATGCAGATAATAACTAGTATTATCAAGGATAAGAAGAAACTGGAACCCTCGTACATTGCTGGAAAGTATAAAATGGTACAACTGCTGTGAAAAATAATTTGGCAGTTTCTCAAAAAAAATTTTTTTTGTTTCCCAGCAATTCCACTTGTTTCCCAGAAATTCCACTTCAACACACCCAAGAGAAATAAAAATATACATCCACATAAAAGCTTATACAAGAATGTTCATAGCGGGGGCCGGTGAGATGGCTCAGTGGCATAAGCGCCTGCCTGGCAAGTGCGAGGTCCTGAGTTCGATCCCCGGTACCCACATACGAAAAAGGGGCCGGTGATATCACTCAGCAGCATGGGCGCCTGCTGGCGCGTGAGGTCCTGAGGTCAACCCCCCCGGTACCCACCAAAAAAAAAAAAAAAAAAAAAAAGAATGTTCATAGCAGCATTGTTCTTAATACCCAAAAAGTGAAAACGACCTAAACATCCTTCAACAAATGAACAGATATATAAAACACAATATAGCCATACACTGGATTATTGAGCAATAAAAGCAAAAAAGTGCAGATAAACGCAACAACATGGATGAATTCTGAGAGCCCTGGAGTAAGTGAAAGAAGATACTGGCAAATCTATAGAGACAGTGGTTGCCAGAGACTGAGGGAGAAGAGGATAGAGAGTGACTGCTGATGGGTACTAGTTTTCTCTAGAGGTGATGAAAGTATTCTGGAATTAGACAGTGGTAATAGAGATTTTATTTACTCAGTGAAAACATGAGTACCTACTAGAGATAAAACAGTATACAAATTAGGCAAAATCCCCACCATAATGGCATTTATATACATCCATGAAAGAATTAAGGACAAAATGTACCAATGGTTCATTTTGCTAAAAGGAGGCATGAAAATAGACATGATAAAAATCAGTTGAAAACCAAACATGGTGGTACATGCCTGTAATCCCAGAACTCTGGGAAGCTGAGGCAGGATGATTACAAGTTCAAGCCCAGCCTGGGCAACATAGCAAGACTTTGTCTTAAAATAAAAAATAAAAAATGACTGGTGATATAGCTCAGTACAAAGGCCCTGGGTTCAGTTCCCAGCACCCTAATAAACAAACAAACACCAATGGGAAGAAAGAATGCATGTTCAACCTTTATCATATAAGAAGTTCTATAGCCATTGGTGAGAATCCAGTTTTGTGAAGGTTAATAATTACAAGTCAACGTGAAGTCATGCTTAAAAATCACAAGTAAAATTCCAAGTCATTCCATGGTACAGAAAAATTCTGCACGATGTTTAGCTCTTTTTAGTTGTCATCCAGGGAGTAGACTAAGTGAGTCCCAAAGGACACCATCATAGATGCTCAGGCTCTAACAGCTACCATGGAAAAAATCTATAATTGACTCAAGAGCAGCATGCAACATGATTTCATGTCACACCTGCAGTGATGTCTCATTTGAATATTAGTGTGGCTTTCCATACTATCCCTCCCCTGGCTATATGTTTCAGTTAGGCCTTTCTCTACTATAAAGAACATTTATAGTAGTGGTCTTCTGCAAGATGATTATATTTTTCCTTTATCCTTTACTGTAATGAAAGGTACAACCACATATGTCTACTCTGCTTTTATTAATTAGTTACTATTTTATGTATAAATATGCTGTTGGAGTTCAAATATAAAGTATAATTGAACACTGAAGTTTAATTGCTATAGGATGCCTACTCTTCAAATTTCATTTAATTACATCTTTCAATAAAGACCTACAGGTGTGTGTGTGTGTATCCCTCTATCTATTTATCTATGAAGTAATTTATATTTCTTTGTGAGATTTATAGTATAAACTGCCAGAAAATCCTATATCAGATCATGTGTCACAATTTAGGCTCTGAAAATGTGGTCATTTTATATTTATTTATTTATATTAGTACACGTTTGCAATACATAATGATTACATTCATCGTGGGGAGTTAGTACCTGTACATAACACTCTTAACTCTTTTTACTGCTCCTTCCTCTCCCTTCTCCCCTCCCTTTATCTCTTGGTCCCCTTCTCATTTTTGTAAGTCATCACAAATACTGCTGATAATAAAAAATTTGTTTTTGAGCACTTATTTAATTGGGTCGGGGCTCATATGCTAATTAGTTTAATTCCTTTAATTCTTATAATGACCCTAAGAAGTATATAGAAAAAAGGAGCTTAACTTGCCCCATGTTAAAGTCAGTAAGTAGAAGGACAAAATTTTGAAATCTGGCTTACTGCAATTCCTTGGCTCCTAATGTGTGCTTAGCACCTAGCTTTCCCTTTCGTCTTCTCTGTCAGCTTTCTCTACATTCATGCAGCCCCTCTCTCTTCTCTGAAGAGAAGTTTTCCTGGCAACTGCTAAAGCTAGCATTTATTAAGGGTCTCATTATGTGCTAGGCATGGTGCTAAATTCCCTACATATTGTTTCATAGCTAGTTAATCTTCAAGTTTTATTTGGGGACCTTACCTTGTGATCCACACAACTAAAACAGCCACGATGACAGGAATGGAGAGGTCCGGGGAGTCCGGGCAAGAACTATAGAGATGCTCTCTTACCTGTACAGCTGGCCACTCTCTTTGCCAGGATTCTGCTGTGTGTCTTCCTCATCATCAGTACTGTAGGATTTAGAACGTGATTTTGTAGTTTTCTGCAGAAAAGATCACAGTAAAAATGATAAACTCATCATATCAGGTAGATCCACAGCATACAGAGAACAAATTGGGTTTTAAAATACACACACACACACACACACACACACACACACACTCTCTCTCTCTTTCTCTCTCTGTCTCTCTGAGGTAATAATGTGGAGGGGGAAAGCTTGATCAAATATTGCAGCTTGCTTCACCATTAAATAACAAAGTTGTTTATGGCCATACTTTTATTAAAATATTAATAGCAAAATTTAAGGTTTCATGATCAGAAACTGATTTCTAAGCTATAAAAATTGAGGTCTTAGAAAAACTTTACTAGTCATGCATTTTGAAAGTCTCTACAAGAGGGAAGGTCAAAGTTGTAGGATCTAATTAAATAATTATAAGGGGAAAATGTCCTTTTGTATAGGAAGATCACTCTTGGTTAATGAATAATAAAAGGCAGATTCGGCTTTTTAAAAAATTTATAGTAATTTAAAAATACCTACCATTCTTGTCTTTGATGAGTATGAACTCAAATAACCATCTAAATCAAACTGCTCTTTTGAGATTATGATCCCTTTTTTTTTTTTTTTTTTTAATGTGGGTACCAGGAGTCGACCTCAGGACCTCACGCTTGCCAGTAAGCACTTGTGCTGCTGAGCGATATCACCAGCCCTTTTTTTTCCTTTATGTGGGTTCCGGGAGTCGAACTCAGGACCTCATGCTTGCCGGGCAGGTGATTATGCTGCTGAGCTATCTCGCCAGCCCATATGATCCATTTTTATTTCCACAGCATAATGAAAGTTGGTAGCCACAGGACTGAGGCTAATCAGCCTGGGATTATCCTGTTAACTTCTGGACAGGTTAGTTGTTTGACACAAAATCTTTTCGGCATGATGTGGTTTCATCTCCACCAGGTCAGAGGTCACCCCAATATTTAGGCAACACATAACAATATAAATGATGGGGAGCGACTCCAGTAGTTACAGAAAACCTTGCCACCAAAAATATAGCTTCTACCAACAAAACTGAGATCTTGAGACAGAGTACAGACATCTGAGGAGTGTGGCTTAGGGAAGGAAAGAGACTCCATTCCCACACTAACATGTGAGCATATCAACTTCCAGATGTTCTCAAACACAGTGAATAAAAAGCAAGCTGTCATGGGCATAAACATGCTTAACTCCCTGGTAGACTGACAGCAAGGTGCTAGTTCAGTCTGGAGCCTTCTCCGCAATTGTTTGTGCCCTGGGAACTTCAGCACACATGGTACGGCAGCCTAGTGTCCAATCTCATATTCCGGCTCAGCCTTTCCCTAGGCTGGTGAGCTAGCTGACCTCTTCAGCTTCCTACTGTGTTTTTTAAGTGGATGTAGTGACAACATCTACTTCAGAGGATTGTTACTGTGACAATTAAATAAGATAACATAGAAAGTCATTTTGTAAACTATATATTAATTTCCAGTGTAAAATACTGTCAGTTTTTATTAAAATAATATATAAATTTGTAGGCAGCTATTTATTCTTATGACTGGAGGCATGGTAAGTTCTAATTCTGTAACTGAAGTCCTGCCTAAAACACTTACTTGAGCAGATAATTTTAATTTTAATGAAAAGTTGTTCTCAGAAAGGAAATATCTCTAACTCCACATACACAGGTTGAGCTTTCCTAATCCAAACATACAAAAGGCTTCAAAATCTGAAACTTTTTGGCCCCAACATGACGCTACAAGTGGCAAATTCCACACCTGACCCTATGTGACAAGTCATAGTCAGAACACAGACACACAAAAATATGGCATAAAATTACCTTCAGGTTATATATATAAGGTATACATGAGTTTCATGGTTAGACTTGGGTCTTATCCCCAAAATACCTCATCATGTATATGTAAATATCTCAAAATTTAAAAATAATCTAAAACACTTCTGGCTCTAAGCATTTCAGATAGGTATATCCAATCTGTACCTAGTAATCTGAGGTATCATAATAATAAATCTATATATATATATTTTAATAGTGCTGGGGATTGAACCCAGGGCCTTGTGCATGCTAGGTAATCACTCTACCACTGAGCTACATACCCAGCCTATAAATCTGTCTTTTTAAAGTTCACTTTTTATTATAAAATATAAAAAATGAATTACCAATGACAGATACCATTTCTAGAAATGATGATGTAATTTTTGCACATACAGTTTCGACACATCACATCATGGTGATTGTACCGTAAAATCCATTTCATCTCACTTTTTCTTTTAATGTTTTGCATGTTGTGATCTTCAGATAGGCCATCTTTTAATGGTTGCCCATTATGCAGATGAATCATGGCTTACTTAAGCAGTCCTTAGGGTAAATATTTTGTTTGTTTTCAATTATTTATTGTCATGACTAATTTGCCCAGCCTATTAATAAGTTATCCCCCGATCAGCAGGAAATTCCAGACATAACATTCCTTACAACAGAAAGAATAGTGTCACAAGAATCTCACACATAATGTAAAGCTCATCATCCAATGATTCATTTCTTGTAAAATTTTTACATTTTTATTGAAAATATTTGGATACCTGTACGAGTCATATGTGTATAGAATGACAACTTTCACAAAGCAAAGCCACTCAAATGAGGAGACGGAATATAGTCTGTCCCCAAGAAACCCTATGATTTTGCTATTCCATGGTTACTTTCTCCCTAAAAGTAACATCTAACCCATAGAGTTTTTGTGAGGGTTTTTTGTGGATTTTTTTGAGGGGGGAGGTTGGTCTTAAATTTCATGTAAATGGAATCAAACTGTATACACTTCCTTGATTATGGGTTCTTTTGTTCAACATTAAATGATCATCACATATTTGTATATAGTTGTAATTGTTTTCCTTTTCGTGACTGTTAAATATTCTGTTATGTGAATATACCACTTTATTTATTCAATTGTTGATGGACATTTGGATTAGTATTAGTATTATTCTATTAGTATTATTACAAATATTGTCACTATAAATGTTTTCTGTCTTTTGACATAACCCTAATGGTGGAACTGCTATGCTGTGATACATAGCACAGCTTAAAATATCCCGTGAAACAGTGTACCACAGTAGTTTCATAAATGTACACACCCATGAGCAGAGATGAGAGTTCAAACTGCTCAACATCCTCACTAACATTGGTTTTTGTAGTCTTTTATGTTACCTGCTGTGGTGGGTGTGTGCATCACCACTGAAATGTGCATTTCCCAGATGGCTGAGAACGGTGAGCTGTCTCCTTAGCCATTTGAATATCTCCTTTCATGAAGTAGCCATTGAAGCCTTTTATAGCAACTACATTGCTTGTCTCTTTATGGATTTGGAGAAACTACATATTCAGTGTAGAAATACTTTCCTGGATAGTGTATTTAATAATATTATTCCCTAGAATACGACTTGCTTTTTGATTCTTCGGATAAACAGAAGTTCTTATGGTTTAAAGTAGTTTAAATTTCAGTCTTTTCCTTTTTTTGGAGTTCTGCTTAAGAAATCTTTAGCTATTTCAAGGTCACCAAATGTTCTCCTGTTACCCTTCAGAATCCTTAAATTAACTGGATTACTCACTCTACATATTTATCACTCTTAAGTCATACCTTGTGTTTTCCAAAGTTGGTCATGAGCGATCGTCCATGTGATTTTTTCCCACTTTCCTTCATGTCTGGATTCTGAGTAAATAAAGGCATAATATAACTATTTTCCTTCTTTTGATTTTCCTTAGCTCTGGTGAGATGGCAGGGGGACCCTACATCCCCTTTGCCCTGCTCACTTCCTCCTCTGCCACCCCGTTAGGTCTACAGAAAAAGAAGGAACACTGGATGCCCGGCCCCAGCCAGGATGTAGCCACTGCCCACCACTTCCCAAGGCTGGGCCACAGGCTCTGAGCAGTGCCCCAGTCTGCTGGCCCTTACAGTGCCTGTTCACCAGCCTGTCCACAATGTAGGATGTATGATTTTGAATGCACTAAAGGGGATAAATCATTTTCAGCTAGAAGAGATTTAATTTGGGGGAAATGACCAAGACATTTAAAGGCAATTTTGTTGAATAAAATGATCACATTGAATACTTGCCATTTAGAATTTTGAAACATTAAAAAACAAAACAAAACAAAAACAAGCATGTCTGTGAGGTAAAAGGCAACTGTTGTATGTTTAAGTAAGCCACAGAAAAGCTTATCTATGCACTGAAATAATTCCCTCATTAGTGATCACTAGAAAAGCATAGTATTGTGTTCTCTGACATTTTCCTCATGAGCTAATTTTCCATTTTAAAGGTAAGGAGCCAGTTGTCCTTGCTTGAGCCTAAACCTCATTAGTGTACAAAAAGTCACTCTAAAAGAGTATAGATACTTATTTGTTATCTTTAGAAATACGTCAGGCGATTTATTGTTAATGATATGGCACATGGGGAGACCAGTAGGCCCTAATCATCCAGAACTCCAGCTAAACAGAGAAGGAACAGAGATAATCACATGAATGGAATGAACATGAGTTAACAAAATTAGGGAAGAGCGTCTGCTACATCCATAGACACTGATCGAAGATTTAGTTCTGGGGAAGAAGGTGAGAAGAATCTGAGAATTGTCTGGGGAAAGGGTAATCTAAACAACACTGTTGGAACAGGGGTGATGTTAATTAAGTGTTGCTTGGCTTATGTATGTTCATTGCCTTTGAAGACCAAATAATGCTGATCATTAACTTCAAAATCTCTGGAATTAAGAAAGTAAGTTCATATGGCCATAAAAGAGACACTCCTCTCCAAGTTAGGAGACCCAGTTCTGCCTCAAAGGAGCTACATATCTTTTGGTAAATCCCTTCTTTCGGCTTCAGTTTTCTTATCTGTGAAACAGGGAGAAATTGAACAATTATCATGGGAGTTCCTTTCTACCTCTAACATTTCATCCATTGATAGAAGGACTATGGCATTTATTGCCCAAAATGGGACATTTTTAAATGTGAAATGGGGCACTTTAAAAAATTACAACAGGACAACAGGTATAAAGCGGGACTGTCCCAAACAAATTGAGATATAGTGTCACTCAATTTAATAGGCACTGACTATACCCACGGATACTGCTAAGTGCATTACATATATTCTCATTTAATTTATACAACCATCTCTGGAGATAAGAATCATTAAAATCTCAACTTCACAGAAAATAAAAACTAAAATGTAGTGAAGTTAGATAAAGTACCCAAAGCTACAAACTAATTGGTAATAAAAACAGAGACTCTGGCTCCAAGTCTCCTTTCTGGTTTCCTCTTCCCCCGACTTCTTCCACCCCATGCCTCATCTTTACACAGGAGACAGATAACTACAAATATCCATCTCCAACTATGGTCTCTCCCTGAACATCAGAACTACATCTTTCATTGAAGTCATGGAAATGGCACGGTCATAGGAATTTGACAAGTATCCAAGGGCAGAGCAAATAAGAGAAGTACAGGCTCTACCATCACAGGGCTTACAATCTAATGGTGCAGAAAATCTCAGCACTGCAAGACAATAAAAGCTGATGAGGAAAGCTCAGGGCACCATGAGATGGCCGAACCTGAGAATTATCAAGGACTTCTAAATGGACATGGTGCAAAAGCTGAAGCCTACAGATGATTGGAAATTATCTATGCGAATTAAGGAAAAGGAAGTGTGTTGCAGCCAAGGAAACAGCAAATAAAAAAGCCAAGTAGTAGGAACATGGTGCCCTCCTAGGAAATGAAGGAAGCGGGTGCTGTGTTTGTTTGTACACACACACACACACACATACACACACAGCCACCAGCAAGAGTCAAGGTCACAAACACATGCTAATTAAAAAGTGGGGGAGGGGCTCAAGAAAGGATCTTACTGGCTACATCTTTGAATTTGAACTTTAGCCTATAAACTATGAGGAGCCTTCGAATGGCTGAAGCAAGAGAACGACAAGAACAGATGCATATTTCTGAACTACCACTACAGTGTGGTAGTGGTATAAACGAGAGGGGATGGGGGTGAGGGGTAGGCCCTCAACTGAGAGTTGAAAGAGCTGAGTTAGGGGCTCATTATGGTTACCCAGCAGCAACAGTTCAGATATAAAAAGAGGAGCATACTGAAGAACTCTCAAGAACTCTTTCTTGTGTGTACGTCAGTTCTTCCAGCCTGAAGGAGGATTTCATTGTTATTCTTTAGGGCTGTCCAGGAAAAAGACAGTACAAGTAGAACTAAATCCTGCATTGCTGAATTCTAATCCAGAAAAGGAAGAGCTAAAATGATGCTGCCCTGAACCACACTCAGCACATTCTCAGCTTGAGATTTCAGTACACATATTCTATCTGGCACAGACGTACTTGTCTCAGCAGTAACTTACCTTATGTGCCCACAGAACACAAACGGTATTTTGAAAGGGAAAGTAGCAGTGTTCAAAACCTCAGTACTTTACACCCCACTTTATTAAAAGTGGCTCTATTTATTTTATACTAATATAATCACATTCTTTTTGTAATCCAGATTTAAGAAGAAACAAAAATAAAACAAAAGGATATAGGTTTTGCTTTACTATATCTCTGAAATTTGAGGTTGCTTACCATTTTACCCGATGGTAAAACTATTATTTGGATATCTTCAATCAATAGCAAAAGAAAGATGAGCTTAATTTGTTTCTTCCTAATTATCAAAGACCTGTGGCTGCCTTCCCAATAGGAATGATCTAGCATATGGCAAAGACTTCTCCAAAAGCATGTGGGGAAATGACTGGCCCAGGTCAGTCAATGAGATTCACTAAGGATAAGCAGCAGAAACCATGCTGACCTAACTAAATGTGACTTTACAGGCATCTGCCATGGTATCTTTGTTTCCTAGAAGGAGGGCACCATTTTTCTACTTTTTATTGAAATTTTAAGAAAATCCAAAATTATATGGAAAATTTAATAAAATCCAAAATTACTGGGAGGGCCATAACACTACAACTTACCTTTTGGTTGCTTCCTCAATAGTCCATCTGCTCTTCTAATATGTATTACAAGATGAAATGACCCTGGCACCAACTCCAAGGGTAAGTTCTCATCGGCATTAGCAAGCCAATCTTATCCTATTCACTTGTGAAATTTATTTAGAAAGAAGAGTTACCCAAGGTCACGGTGATTACCTTAGGGGTTGATTTATGAGCTAAGTTTCCAATAGGGCTAAGCATGAATTCTGCTTTATTAGCTGGGAACAAATACACTATCTCACCCTCTGCACATGGGCCAGTAAACATGTAGCTCATGCAACTGTCAACTATTGAGGGAAGGGCAACAAGCTTTGGGATGACACTAAAAATGGAACAGGCAGAATAGAAAAAAAAGTCTGATGTTATGCTGACCCTGTAGATTAAGCCCATTCTGAAGCTTACTCTTCAAATAAACTTCCAGTTACCTAACCCAACATCTTTCTTCACTATCTAAGTAATTCTTAATTGGGCTTTTTATGTTTGGAAACTAAATAGTTCTGAGGGACATCTTAATGGCTGAATTGCTAGAATTCTCTAAGGTCTACAAGGCAACCACCAGTGACAAGACATGATCTTTCAGCCAGGAGTCTTGGTCTCTGGAGGACAGATAGCAGCAGCAAAGAAGGCTGCTTTGGCCATGCCAGTAACCACAAGGGTCCCCTGTGGTCCAGAATAAATGCTGTTAATATTCTACAATGACAACATTTAAAAATCCACTATCCCTCTTCCTTGGCCATTGATGACATTTTTGTCATAAATGTGGTTCCATTTTTATTAGGAACCACAGCTAAAATCTCATCAAGAACCCAAAATGTTGGTTCATTCTGGAACTATTTATGATATTCCTAAGCTATAGACACTATACTAATCCAGGAAAATAAGAGTTATCAAGACTGACTCATTCCTATCTTCAGAAATCTACAGACTAGACGGGAAGACAGTGAACAAATAACTGCAAGTATATTGACAAACCCTCAGAAAAGAGAAGACATGTCAGATCACCATGGACAATATAAAGGGGACAGCTGACCAAATTCAAAGATCAAGGCAGGAGTCTTTCAAGACATCACATTGAAGCTGGGATTTAAAAGACTAATAGGAGTTAGCTAGAGAAGATACAGGAATGGAGTGTTCCAGGCAGAAGGAATGGATGGTGAGGAAGATCATGGCACACGAAGATCACCGTCGCTGGTATGATAATGGGGGATAGTAGGACACAGGCACTGAGGAGATCTGAGAGTAGAGGGGCAAGGATACTCTTTTGCAGGGCCTCGAAAGCTTGGTTAAAGAGTTTACAATCTACCTGAAGTGTAACTGGAAGCCACTGAAGAATTTTAAACAGCGGAATGATAATCAGATTTATAATTTTTTGAAAAATCGTGCTGATTTCCAAGTAGAGTTTAAACTGAAATGGGGGAAAGAGTTGAAGTTTGTCTAGATTATGATACAACTATGGGGAAGAGAAATGAACAGAGAGGAGACATATTTGGCAGCTGAAATCAACAGGGCATGGAGGTTACTGCATGTGGAGAGGAAAGCAGGTGAAATACATAGCAGGCTGGAGGCTCTTCTCTCACCTGAGCCTAGAGATGCTGGGCTTTATCCTGAGAGTCCCATTGAAGCAGTTTTCATGTCATGTTATCCCCCACCTACTGACTTGTAACTGTTTTTCACATCACTTTGGCAAGATATTTTCATTATAATAGCAATATAAGGATAGTAATAAAGAAGTTGGAGAAGCATATTCACAAGTGACAGAAAATTACAAACCAGGTATGAGGAACTTTTCATTTTCTTGTGGAAGAATGAGCACAGGAGGAAACTGTACCTGCTTCAGGTGTACGTTTAAGCCTTCATGTGTGGCCTTCAGGAGTGCCCTCACTGTGAAACTGTCGGGATCTTCTTTGTCTCGAATTTGAGATTCTTTTAACAGTGACTCCAGTTTTTTCCTTATGAAAGATTCTACCTGATGCTCAGTGGTCCCATTATTCTGCAAAGAAGTAATGCAAATCACTCCCTTAAGAAACACAGAATCAAGTAGAACACACCCTCGGATCAAGTCCCCACCCATACTCATTGTACCATTTTATTCTTCCCCCCAATAAATCCCACAGTGGTTACTATTTATTAAGACCTCACTGTCTGCCAGCTGCTCTTCATGTAATCGCTTTCTATTTCAAGAACCTTATAAAGCCTATTATATTTCGATTTCAGTGATGCAGAATCTGGTACTTAGACAAATGAGTAAGATGCTCGAGGTTATAAAGCTAGTGAATAAAAGGGGAAGGATTCAAACTCAAGACTCCATGGCCATCCACTGTGCTGCTTCATGCTTTCAATAGAGAGAAAGCCAGGGAAAATTTCTGGAGACTTAGGTCTTCTAACTGTAATAGGTAAATTTGAGCAAAAGTATGCTACTTTTAAGAATTACTTCCTTTACTGAGGAGAAAAGAATGCTATAGAAATTTCCGGGATTGGGGATTATTCTGACATAAAATTTCCTTTGGAGCTCCAACTCTACTGTGCAATTACGGAACACAATATTGACCTGTGCTATGATTTGTCATTATAATTATTTGAAGAACACAACTCATTTCAAGGGTTTTGGATAACAAAACTGTACCTATATCCAGATGATGATCATGTAATATTTAGGGAATCAAGGGACATAATTTCCTGGAAGTCTTGCTTAGCATAGCCATTAGCCACCTCACTCTGCCAAAACTAGTGGGCTCAGGCTCTGGTCACTGTGCTTCTGCTTTTCTTTTCTTTTTTTTTTTTTTTGTACCAGAAATTGAACTCAGGACATTGCACTTGCCAGGCAGGCACTGTGCTGCTGAGCTATATCCCCAGCCCTCTGCTTTTCAATTGCTTCTACCTCTCCCCATATCCAGCTTCTCCACAAACTCTCCAACCTCTTGCAAAAGACCAACTCACCCAGTACCAAAACTTTAAGGCCATCTTGTCTACTTCAGAATTTATTACTGAGAGGCCATTATATTTTAAAACTGCAGTCAAAAGTATTCCCTGTCTCCTGCACTGCAGAATAGACATTGTGTTGGGAGGCATGTAAACAGCATTAATCTCACTGTACATCTCTGTCTGAGCTCTTGGGAGACCAGGTGCATAATCTAATCTGAAAGGGATATTTTTTTTCTGGGCAGTAGGTTTCAACAGTGGGCTTAAAATATTCAGTTAACCATGTCATAAACAAATATGTAGTCATCTGGGCTTTCTTGTTCCATTTATAAAGCACAGGCAGAATAGATACACAGTAGTATAATTCTCAAGGGCCCTAGGATTTTGAGAATGACAATTGAGCATTGGCTTCAGTGTCAAGTCACCAGTTGTATAAGAGCTAACAAGTTAGTTCTAATGAGTGAGTCAGCCTGTGTTTCAAGCCAAGCATTGACACTTCCTCTCAGCTATAAGTGTCCTAGATGGTGTCTTCTTTTTTCAATTTTTAAATTTTATTGGTGCATTTTAGATATACTTAATGATAACATTCATCACAGGAATTTGTACAAATACATGATATATTTTGCTTCTTCCTTTTTTCTCATTCCCCTTCCTTCCCTTCAACTCTTCTCCTCCTTATTTACAAAAGCTTTGTTTCCATTTTTTCCCCTTCCATTCTAATTTTCTTGTCCCTTCCATCCTTTCCCTCTCCCCCCTCCTTTGTTCCCCTTTCCATTTGAACATTTTCTTACCATTTCCAAATATCTATTGTACACTTTGGTCCTTATTTACACTTTCAGTTTCTTGCACCAGAGAAACCATGCAATATTTACACGTGTGTCTGATTTATTTCACCTAAGACTATGGTCTCAAGTTGCATCCATCTAACTAGAAATGTCTCAAGCTTATCCTTCCTTAGGGTTGAGTAGTACTCCACTGTATAAAAAAAACCACATCTTTACGCATTCATCAGTTGATGGGCATTTGGACTGTTTCCAATATTTACCTAATACAAACTGTGCTGCTATAAACATGGGTGTGCATATATTGTTGTGCTATGGTGCTTTTACTTCTTTCAGGAAGATACCAAGAAGAGGAATAGCAGGGTCAAATAGAATCTCTAGTTTTAGTTTTGTGATGAATCTCTATGCTCATTTCCACAGTGGTTGCACCAGTCTACACTCCCACCAACAGTGGAGAAAGGTTCGTATTTTCCCACAGCCCCATCAGCATTTGTATTTGATTTCTTGATAATAGCCATTTTTTCTAGAGTGAGATGGAATCTCAGTGTTGTTTTAATTTGCATTTCTCAAATGACCAATGATATTGAACATTTTTTCATATATTTATTTGCTGCTTGTACATCTTCATATGAGAGGTGTCTATTCATTTCAGATGCTTACTTTTAGATTGCTCTTTAAATGTGGGGGGGTCTGATCTTTTAAGTTATTTATATATTCTAGATATTATCCTTTGTTTGAGGAACAGCTGGCAAAAAACTTTTCCCAAATTGTGAGTTGTCTCTTCACTCTGTACATGGTTTCCTTTGCTGTGCAAAAGTTTTTTTTACTAACATGAGATCCCAGTTGTTGATTCTTTGTAATATTTCTTAAGTGATCGGGGTTTTATTCATAAACTCTTTGCCTACACCCATGTCTTCAAGAGTTTTACCTATTGCCTCTTCCAGCAGATTTAGTGCTTCTGTTTTAACATTCAGATTTTTTTTTTTTTTTTTTTGTGGGTACCGGGGGCTGACCTCAGGACCTTGCGCACCAGCAGGTGCCCGTGCCGCTGAGCGATATCACTGGCCCTTTTCTTCGTATGTGGGTTCCGGGAGTCAAACTCGGGCCCTCACGCTTGCCAGGCAGGCACTTACGCTGCTGAGCCATCTCACCGGCCCAACATTTAGATCTTTGATCCATTTTTATTTTAGTTCAGTGCATGGTGAAAGACACACATCTACTTTTAATCTTCAGCATGTGTAGACAGCCAATTTTACCAGCACCATTTATTAAGGAGGCTATCTTTCTTCCAGTGAAGGTGTTTGGCCCCTTTATCAAAGATAAGGTGACTGAGTATGTTTAGAATTGTTTCTGTATTTTCTAATCTGCTTCATTGATCCTTGGGTCTGTTGTTTTGTTTTGTTTTGTTTTGTTTTGCCATGCTGTTTATATCACGGTAGCCTTGTAGTATAATTTAAAGTTAGAGATTGTGATGTCACCTGCTTTGCCTTTGTTGCCCGGAATTGCTTTTACTATTCTATGTTTCTTCTGATCCAAATGAATTTTAGGACTGTTTTCTCTAATTCTGTGAGATATGCTCTTGGTATCTTAATCAGGATTGTATTAAATCTATATAAAATTTTCGTAAGTATAGCTATTTTTACTTATTGGTTCTTCCTATCCAAGAGCAAAATAACTTTCCATTTTCTGATATCCTCTATGATCTCTTTTTTCACAGTACTGAAATGCTATTAATTTTTGAGTGTTGACTTTGTATCCAGCTATGATACTGAATTTGGCTATTAAATCTAGAAGTCTTTCGGTGGAGTTTTTGGGGTCTTCTATGCAGAGTATCATGTCATCTGCAAATAGTAATAACTTAACTTCTTCCTTTCCTATCTTTATTCCTTTTATTTCTCCCTCTTGTCTAATTGCTCTGGCTAATGTTTCCAGAACTATATTGAATAGGAGTGGTGATAGTGGATATCCTTGTCTTGTTTCTGATTTTAGAGTGAAAACTTTCAGTTTTTGACCATTTAGTATGATGTCGGCTGCTGGTTTGTCACAGATGATTTGTATCAGATTGAGATAAAGAACATGTATTCCAATTTTCTGTAGGGTTTTTATAATGAATGGGTGTTGGACTTTATCAAATGCTTTTTTCTGCGTCTATTGAGATAATGATGTGGTTTTCGTCCTTGGTTCTGTTAATGTGGTATATTACAGTTATTTATTTGCATATGTTGAACCATCCCTCCATCCCTGGGATGAATCCTTCTTGGTCGTGGTGTATAATCTTCTTGATGATTTGCTGCATTCTGTTTGCCAGTATCTTATTGAGGATTTCTGCATCTATGTTCATTAGGAAGATTGGCCTGTAGTTCTCATTTTTGGTTAGATCCTTCTCTGGTTTGGGTATCAGGGTAATGCTTGCTTCCAGGAATGACTTTGGGTGTACTGCTTCCCTTTTAATTTCATTAAAGAGTTTAAGGAGTACTGGCATTGGTTCTTCTCTAAATTTCTTATAGAATTTAGAAGTGAATACCTCAGAACCTGAGCTCTTCTTTGTTGGCAGTTTCTGAATTACTTCTTCAATTTCATTGACTGATAATGGGGTATTTAGAGTTTTTCTACCTTCTTGATTCTCCTTTAATAATTCATATGCATCTAGGAAACTGTCCATTTCTTCTGAGATTCCTATCTTATTAGAGTACAGGTTCTCAAAGTAGGTATTAATGACCTTCTTCAATTCTTCAGGATCCATTGTGATTTTTCCCTTTTCACTCCTAATTGCATGGATTTGAGTCTTTTCATTCCTTTTTTGATAAGGTTGGCTAAGGATTTGTCTATTTTATTTAATTTTTTAAAGAACTGACTCTTTGATTCATTTATTCTTTGTATTATTTTCTTAGTCTCAATTGCATTAATTTCTGCTGTGATCTTTATAATTTCCATCCTCATATGTACTTTGCACTTGAGTTCCGCTTCTTTTTCTAGAAGTTTGAGGTTCAACATTAGGATATTTATTTCAGCTTGCTCTGTTTTTATGATGTAGGAATACACCACTATAAATTTCCCTCATAGGACTGCTTTCACTGCATCCCATAAGTTCTGGTATGTTGTACTGGCATTATCATTTAATTGTAGAAACTGTCTAATTTCATCTGTGGCCCATTGGTTGGTCAGTAGGGTATTATTTAATTTTCATATGTTTATGCAGTTTTTGTGGTTTCTTTTGCCATTGATCTCCAATTTCGTTGTACTACAATCTGATAATATGCATGGGACAATTTAAATTCCTTTGCATTCACTTAAGCATGTTCTATGAGCTAGCATGTGGTCTATTTTGGAGAAAATCCATGTGCAACTGGGAAGAATGTGTATTCTGTTGTTGTGGGGTGGAACACTCTGTAAACCTCTACTAAATCCATTTTTTCAAAGGTTTGGTTCAGCTCTGATATTTCTTTGTTGATTTTTTGTCTAGTTGATCTATTTGTGATAGAGGGATATTGAAGTCCCCATTACAATTATATCAGTGCTTCTTTGATTTTTTTCATGTCTATTAATGTTTGTTTTATATAGTTGGGTTATATATTTTATGCATATATATTTATGATTGTTATCTGTTCCACTGGATTGTTCCTTTAACAAGTGTGCAGTGAACTTGTCTCTTTTGATCAGTCTTGGCTTGAAGTTCACTTTGTCTGCAAATAGAATAGTTACCTCTGCTTTTTTCTGGGTTCCTGTGGCATGGAATGTTTTTCCATCCTTTGACTTTCAGTCTATGCATTTCTTTTAGAGTTAAATGTGTTTCTTGTATGCAGCATATTATTGGATCTTGTTTCTTGATCCATTCTGCAAATCTGTTTCTTTTGATTGGCGAATTGAGACCACTTACATTTGTGGTTATAACTGATATGTATTGACTTATCCTTGTCATATTATTTTCCTGTTGTTTGTTCCCTGTCTTTCCCCTCTGCTTAATTCCTTGTTGTGCCTGATGGATTCATTCTACTGGGATTCATGGAATTGTTGTCCTCATTGTCTTTTTCTAGAGTATCCTTTTTGGAGTGCTGCTTTGGTGGTCATGAATTTCTTCAGGTGATCTTTATCATGGAAGTATGTTATTTCTCCATCAATCTTGAAAGATTATTTTGTAGGGTACATCAATTTGGGCTGGAGGTTGTTTTCTTTTAGGGCTTGAAATACTTCACTCAAAGCTCTCCTTGACTTGAGGTTTTGTGCTGAGAAGTCTGCTGTGATTCTGATGGGCTTTCCATTATAGGTGATTTGTCTCTTTTCTCTAACAGCTTTTAGTATTCTGTTCTTGTGCTGAATTTCTGGAATCTTGATTCTTATATGCCTTGGTTGACTTTTTTTTTTTTTTTTTTTTTCTGATAATGGCTAGTTGGAGTTCTGTATACCTCACTCATCTGTGTGTCAAATTCCTTTTCTATGCATGGGAAGTTTTTTGTCATTACTTCTGTGAACAGTGTTTTTATGTCCTTTGTGCTATCTTCTGAGTTTTATTGATTCCAATCAATCTTACATTATTCTTTACATCATCTAGCAGCTGTTGGTTTGACTTTTCATGGTCCTTTGCTCTTTTTAAGATGTTCTTTTTTTGATTGCTAACTGCAATTCTGTCTTCCTATCTGATATTCTGTCCTTATATTGGTTCATTCTGCTGCATATGCTTTCAATGGAATTTTAAATCTCCTGGATATCTGTTTAAATCTGTTTCATGGATTCCATTTCTTTCCTATGTTGGGTTTTCATGGTGTCCATCATTTTCCTAAGCTCCTCTACTTTTCTTTTTTTTCTGCATCTGCTTTAGAGTCACTAATCATATCCTTCATTATGCTCACTATCTCTGTAGTTATCCAAGTAATTATTTCTGACTTTTTTGTCTAGAGCCTCATTCATCTGCTTTGTTACTTTTGCTGTTACCACTTCAGAGATTCCTGGTGGGTGGCTTTCAAATTGTTCTGCCTCATTTTCCCTGGGTTTGTTTGCCTTTGGTGAGCAGGAAGTGTGAGTTTGCCTCTTGTTCCTGTGTCTTCTGATATTGTTTTTTCTTTTTAGTTTAATTCCCAGGTTGATGCTTGTAAATTGCTTATGGCAGGTAGCTTTATTGCTAGGATTTAGAACCCTTAGGAAATGACTACTTCTCAAAGATGTCTTCTAGGTATAGCTTGCTTTTGGGTTTTGGGTCTTTTGCAAGATCCTACCTCTTCAATTTATTGGGTCTAAGAAGTTCTGCCTATTTGACCTAGCCCCTTGTTCTTTGGCCCTGGCCTACAGTATTGTTTATGGCCCCAGGCAATCTCAGTCTTGGCATACCAGGAAGAACAACTGATTGGAACAATTATTTCACCGTGGCTAAAGCAGTACAGTCAGTAATAACAGTAGCATCAAACACAACCTAGAAAATGACAAACTATGGTAAGTATTAATTTGCACCTTTAAGTCAATGAACTAGCTGTGTGGTTATATAACACATTCTAAAACAAACCAGAAAATTACATACAGTAAATATGCCCTCAATATGGCAATTTTACTCTCAGGGGAGAAAATGTAAAAGGGGTTAGAGGGGAAAAAATAGAGAAAAAGAAGAGAAAGAGATTAGAAGCAAGGTTGGATGGCAAAGGAAGATCACAGGATATTTGGGAAACAGGTGAAGAAGACAGGAGGGAAAGAAAGAAGGAAGAAATAAAAACAAGAATAGAAAAAAACAACAACAACACAGAAAACTAAAAACAATGTTCAAAACTCATATAAAAACAAGAACAAACAATCAAGAAAAATAGAAGAAAAAGCAAAAAAAGGAAGAAAAGCAGAAAAAAGGTCCACTTCAGGGTGTATCTCTGCTGTCACTGGCAGACAGAGTGGGCAGACAGAGCCCAGATCCGTGCTGGTTAATCCCAGCAGGCCAGCAGTAGGTTTACAGTGGCATAGTGAATAATCCCAGCAAGTCTGCACCTTCAGTTCCACTGAAGTTCTGGCTGGTTTCTGGTTGTGAGGCTGGAACCTGAGTTGTTCAGCCTGCAACTCTCTATATGCTTCCTGCCAGCTTGAACTTCGCTCCTTTACCTCCTGTGAAGTTGAATTTGGCTCCGCCTCACCCTGACACTGGAAGCCACTAGATGGAGCCAACTTGCAGCTGCTCTGAGTTCCAAGCTAAGTTGCCTCTCTCCAAAATGGCCACTGGCCCACTGACTCCTCTGGGGGACATGTGAACCAGGATAATTCACCAGCCATTGCAGTCAATTGCATCCACCACTGCGTTCCATTGCTGTGTTTCTCTGTGGAGGCCTCTGGGGTTGCTAGTAGTTACCATGCATCTGCAGGTTTGAGCTGCCCCTCCCACACAGCGAGCCAGGGCTCAGGGAGAAAGCACTGCTTGCCTCCTCCTTCTGTGTTGAGGTCCCTCTCTTCACTCTCCCTGTGGGCTTCACTTCTTGCTTCAGATCCTTGTTGGGGCCCAGGGACCCACTTTTCTTTTCCTCACGTTGCTATAGTCCAGCATCTGGTCACCAAATCTCAGAGGCGCTGTTGCTCTGCTGTTCACCTCCCCACATCTTCCCAGAAGTCTAACTGGTGTCTTCTTCCAATATCACATGGTTGTTGAATGTAGCCACCCTCATCAAATATCCTTGCTAGGTCTTCTGGACAACTTGCAGTTTCTACATCAACATTGCTGCTTATCTGGCACTGGTAGGTTATGGAGATGGCTTCTTTCCTCAAACCTCATCCACCAGCCTATGCTATCTTCAAACTTTTCTTCTACAGCCTCCTTCCTTCTCTCAGACTTCCCAAAATCGAAGAGTTAGGGCCTTGCTGTGAATTAGACTTTGGCTTAAAGTAATGTTACAGGTGGTTGATCTTCTGTCCAGACCACTAACACATTCTCTGTTTCAGCAACAAGACCGCTTCTCTTTTGTACCCTTCTGGGTTCACTAAGTAGCAATTTTAATTTCAAGAACTTTTCCTTTGTACTTACAATGTGGCACAATGAGCCCAGCTTTCAGCCTGTTGGCTTTCCACATGCTTTCCTTACTAGCTTAGAATTTAAAGTTAGAACAATGTAACTCTTCCTTTCACTTGAACACTCAGGGGCCATTGCAGATGTAATTTCAATATTATGTCTCATGTAATAGAGAGACCCAGGGAGAGGGAGAGAGCTGGGAACTGCTGAGTGGTGAGTTGGTTGTAAATACACATGTATCCATTAAGTTCACAATGGTACATGAGAGAAGTTTGTGATGCCCCAAAATAATTAGAACAGTAATGCCAAAGATCACTGGTCACAGAGCAGATCCAGCAATAAGGAAAAGTTTGAAATTTTGCAAGAGTTACAAAAATGCGATCTAGAGACAAGAAGTAAGCACATGTTGGAAAAATGAGTTTGACAGACTTGCTTAAAGCAGGGTTGTCACAAAACCTTCAATTTGTAAAAAAAACACAGTATCTGTGAAGAGCAATAAATCAAAGCACAATAAAACAAGGTATTCCTGTTTAGAAGGAGGAGCTAACACTGTGTACAGTGCTGTCTCACAAGGCACTGTGCCATGATGATGGTTCATCTGAGCCACCCAACACCCTGCAAGGTAAGCACCAGGGTCAGCCCAATCTCTCTAGTCATGGTTCGGAGGCAGAAGGCTTGAACAACTCATCAAACACACACGGTGGAACTGGGGCTGAAACCTAACACTTCCTGTTCAAAACTATCTATTTCATGATACAGTACTGCAGCCATCCCTTTTATATTGTTACAGAAAAAGATGGATTCTCTTTTTTTTCTTTTTATGTGGGTACCGGGAGTTGACCTCAGGACCTCGCACTTGCCAGCAAGCACTTGTGCCGCTGAGCAATATCACCGGCCCTTTTTTTCCTTTATGTGGGTTCCAGGAGTCAACCTCAGGACCTCGTGCTTGCCAGGCAGGCGCTTATACCGCTGAGCTATCTCACCGGCCCAAAGACGGATTCTTGAGTTAAATTGATTCTGAGCAGGCTCATGTTTTAAACAAAAACATTAATTATTCCTAGGAAATATTCCACAAACCCTCTATGGAAAGCATTTAGAAGTTTTCACTTAAGGCTAGAAGCAGGCCCAAGAAAAGAGCTGTGGGTCTGTAACCCCCTGTGCATTTGACCAAATGATCCAGAGTCTGCTGGGAAGCGCATTTGTTGTGGGAACAAAAGAAGCATGCCACCATACACGGTTAGCCTGGTGCCACAGAGTGCTCTAAATGCGCATCTATTTCCTCCCCTTGCTCAGGGCCATGCACCAATTTAGACACAGTACGGAGGTGAACTGCTGTCTTGATGCTGAAACATTTTCACTATCAGCAATGAAGGCTAAAAGGACCAAGCCTCATGCTGGTGGAATAGAGAATGCTTAGTAAAAGGCTGTAACTGTTCCCTTCACACTCTCTAAACACTGGGAGCCACTGAAGGACTCACATCTCTGTTGCTCTTTCTTCTTCTCTGTGATTTACAGCATAAGGAAACCTGTAGCCATAGAGAACAAATAAACGTGGGTTGGCTGAGGGTTCATTACTACATTATCATGCAGTCCTGGAATCCAATAGCACTGCTGAAAGAAAGCTGAGATGACACTTGACCTTGAGACCTATCTGCCCACCGTGCAGTTGTGGCAGGGACCACAGCTGAGAGCCATATTATGTATCTCCCTCTCTTGTTCCCTGGGCTAGTGGGAAAGGGAGGATGTTGCAGCTGGGGACAGGGGCAAAGCAGCCAATTATATGGTCAGGAGCAGTTTCTACCAGAGAAGTAATCAAAATTCCTAATCTCTTCTCTGAGCGGTAAATTTGACCTAGGGATCTCTCTACCACAAATAAATCACCCACACAAACACATTCTTGTTTTGTCTCAAGGATGAAACTAAAGCATCACTGGAAAAGTAGAAGGCTGCTCCCACTGCATTCTGGGAAGAAGCAGGAAAGGGAGGGTTTGGGTCAGAGGGCGCTGGTCTTGCACTGTCTCGCTCCACCTGCGCTATGCACTGGAGTCACCAGAGGAGTGTGCAAAATTCGTAGGCCACATGCCAGACCAACCAGATCAGAGTGTCTGGGCTATAACCCAGGCACCGGGATTTCTGAAAGTCTTCCCTTATTCTGGTTTTCAGCAACAGAGTTGAGGATCTTTGCTTTAGAAACAAAATAAGCTGGGGGTGGAGGTGCATGCCTGTAGTCTCAGCACTTGGAAGGCTGAGGCAGGAGGATCACTAGGAGTTCGAGGCCAATCTGAGCTACATAGTTCAAGGCCAGCTTGAACTATATTAGTAGTGAGAACCTGTTCTCCCCAAAAGGAAAAATTATAAATATATATATTTTTTAAAAGGAGGGAAGAAGGGTTGAAGGGAGGGGAGAGGGGAGAAAAAGAAAAAACTCAAGATATATTATGTACAGATACAAATTCCCTATGATGAATGTAATCATTATGTATATCAAAAGTGTACCAATAAAATTAAATTAAAAAAAAGAAAAAAAACAGAAAGCTAGAATATGTCAACATCCCAAAGAACACACCCTCCCCCCAGTGTAGAGTCTGGCAATAGGAGAAATAATATGTTAGCTGCCCTTCAAAGTGCTTTATAGCTCTCTGAGCCCATTTCTATAAGGTCATGGACTGAAGAATGGCTGCTTTTCAGCTGTTTGAGTCTGTGTATTTTCTCCTTCCTCTCCTTTCTCCTGCCTGCTGTTTTGGCTCCCTTAAAACACACTCTTCTATTCAAGGACCAGTCATATCATGCACTAGAAAAAAACTGGGATCTTCCAGGTTACCTTTTCATCCCCTACTCCTGGTTGCCAGGATACAGCCTAAGGCCCACATGTGGGCATCTGGTCTTAGAGTGGACATATTCAGTAACAAGACCTCACAACCTTGAGAGCTACCTTGTCCCTTCTGTGAGTGCAGATTAAGTTTCAGATGAACAAGATTCATAACCCTTCTTTAAATGGCTCAAAGCATAAAATGAATAACTGGAAAGAAAATGAACCTTTAGCTAGGGAAGGGAGAAAAATGATAAAAATATTTAGTGAGACTGAACCATGGTTTTAGACAAGAACCATGGTTTTAGATAAGAGTGTAAGACAAAAAGTTGCTACATGTTTTTTCATACTAGAGCTCATTTAGAACTCATTGGAAGGCTTCATTTTTATGGCATGAGCTTCATGCAGGAGACAGAGGCCTGAAGTTTGAGCCTGGGAGACTGGCTAAACACAGATTCAGAGTACAAGAAAAAAGATACCGAATAATTCAGTAAGAAGGGGGAAAAATCAGTGAAGTTGAAATATGGGAATGGAGACTCTATGAGGCACACTAACAGAGGATCTTATGGAGATGAATAATGGTGAGCTGGCTGCCCTGAATCACATCTGTTAGGTTACTGTACTGTGGTTGAAAGGAAATTATCCCCTGTGTCTTTGAGCTGTATGAGTCTTTGGTCACTGAACACTCTGACTTTACCTTGTGGCTTACATATCATGGGCCAGATTTTCTCTATGGCCGAAGCCACAAAATAATATGAGGCAGAAGCTTGAAGGATTCAATTAATTCAATGAAAGGCATTTACTGCACAAGCAAAAACTCAAAATGTGGTTTGAATAACTTACTTAGGAATAACAGTAAATTAGGAGGAATCCTGCCTCCTGCTTTGCTTCTAACACAAGGGTAAGGCTGGGTGAGCCATAAATCCTGCTTTTGACCTTGCCTTCAAGCTCCCTTTACTTGTAACATTCTTCCCCAGGAGTTAGCATAGCCAAGTCTTCACACCTTCGGGTCTTGGCTTACATGCATCTTCTCTGTGAGGTCTTTCCTAGACCTGCCATCTAAAACTTCAATAGACTCTTCACACACACCCGTGCAAAAGCATGTGTACATGTGCACACACACATGCACACGGACACATGCACACACGCACAAACACACATTCTCCCTTAGTACTTATCACTATCTATGTTTTACTTACAATATGTGCCTTCTTTCTTATCTATCCTCTTCTCCCATCAACTGCTATTTATATACTATGTGTAAGCCTAATAAAGGCAAGGCTTTTGTTTGTTTTGCTATATCCTCCAACACCTTCAATGCTGATGGGCACATCTGTTACAGGAAACATATAACCTCATAAGAGTTAGTGCTCCAGTGTCCAAGAATGCTGTTAAAATCTTTAGTTATTGCAATAATTCAGATATAACATAAATCTAACCAATCCAGTTAACTTAAAACTGAGGAAAGAGCTTCCTGTAAGGTAATTATTCGTTCACATAAAGGATGTACAATATACTTTCTTTTGCAGAAATATGATCAGGCATATTTCACTTCATCACCCAGGTAAGACATTTGAACTCTATGCTGATAATGAGATATGAATTGACTGACTGCCAAAAAATACTTTGGCTTTCTAAACAAGGCATTGCCTTTTCTCAAAAGAGAAAACAGTTTGAAAAGATAGAGTAAAAAATTTGTATATTTTCACTAAAATATTGTCTGTATGTATTCCTCTCTCCCAAAGTACAAGGAAACATCTGTAACCCTTAGATGTAAGGTGCCCTACACTTTCACTTAGGCCAAATGAAAGAATCCAAAATGAAAGATAATGTCTATCTTTATGAAATAACTACTTATTTGGGTACCTAGAAATCAATCAAAAGACTAAACATGTAAAGAACTCAACTAGACATTTCACTGGAGGAATTACTGATTCATTCCCATATAACTATGACTAACTTTCAATGGAATTTCATAATTACACATATTTACCTTAAAAAGTTAGAAGGTCCATGACATCAGAAGAAAAATGATACGAATGAGTAGGTTGAGGAACAAAACAACTTGGTTTATATTCTGAGCAATAAATGACTACATTGTGATAGTAGCTAAATTTCTACCACTCCATTTTGACTAAAAACAGCATTCCTTAAATATGTAACTTGGTGGAGCCTATCTGCTTCCTGCTTCCAAGTGATAGACTACTCTGCGTCTGGCAACCAAGAAATCTGGGAAACAAAACGCAAAATAATGAGAATCTGGTTTATGAAATAAGGCTAAAAAAAAGTTAAATTATCCGTAATTTCAAGTAATTCATCACAAAAATGGCAAATATCTAGGACAGCAAATAAGAAATTAAAATATTAACTATTTTTGGTTATGTAAATCTGTTTAGATTTTTATGTAACCATCATTTTGTTAGTTAGGGGTAATTAATTTAGCCAATATAAATTATTAAAAGGGAAAAACTTAATAGAGATAACAATTTTCACTTTTCATTTCAAGCTGAATCTTCTCTACATCATCTTGTTAAAGTGCATAAAAACTGAGAAAGAAGTGTCTACTGAGACCAAGTGTAATTAAGCTCTTGTCCCCTTGGAAAATAATGCCAGCTTCCTTTGACACATATAAGCAAGGCATTGCGGAATAATTTAGAAGAGAGTAGATTGTTGTTAATAATATACTCACTGAATACAGGGCAATAATGTAAATTAGGAGAATTCATACAAAATTTATTGGTTCCTTCAGAAGATAGAATAGTCTTGATGTCCAAAGGAATACCATTTTTATAGGGAAATGAAATGCTAGACTCTGTAACAAAGCCTATGGTCTCTGGTGGTCCTGTGGCTCTGGCAATCACATGAGCTAGAAAATGTGAGAGGGAGGTGTGTCCCTTCAAGCCTATGTTCCTCCCAGGTTTGCATTTCTGGGATCACATAGTTAAATGGTGCTTTTCTGCAATGGCAGCTCCATGATCTATGAAAGGGGTCTGAGTCCCCGGAAGGGTAAGTAACCATCCGTGCCACTTTATATAGCACAGGGCAAGTTAAACATTTAGCCAAGAGTCTCAGGCCAGGAAGGGCTGAAAAATCCTCTGGGCCAAGGTACATTTTCTTAGGGCAGAGATGGGCACCCCAGAGAAGCAGAAGCAAGTGCAGCTGGGGTTCTGAGCCACCCCCTGGGCTGCTAGCACCAGGCAAGGGAAGCACTGCTGAAGCCAGGTTACCTCATCATAGACACTGATGTTCCAGCCGCAATCTGATATTTAACCACGTCGTAATACGAGGGCTTTGTCTCTGAAGAGGGGGTAAAACGGGTTAATCACTACCATTCCTCCCTATTGTAAGGCATAAGAACCCACCACTGAGTGGCTGTGTGCCAGGACATACAATAATTTTCAAAATATCCTCTTTACACAGCAGCAGCCACATTTGTGAAGTCTTCAATATGGCGCAAATTTAGAACCCTGATTTTACTGCAGCACACTGAAGATAAAACATACGGCCAAGCCTGTAACTTACACAGTGTAGCTTGAACTTGCACTCATCTTCAATTTCATCTGCACTGTCTTCATCAGAAACTTCCCCTTCCTCTGCATCATCCCCAAGGTGATAAGGCAACTTCTTGCCCTGAAATGGATCAAAACATTCCTATTTTGAAGTGAGAATAAATTCACAATGACCAACAGGTGGAAGCAACATAAATATCCATTATGTCCATTGACAGATGAATGAGTACACAAAATGTAGTCTTGTTGGGCGTGGTGGTGCATACTTGTAATCCCAGCACTTTAGAGGCTGAGGCAAGAAGATGCTGTGAGTTCAAGGCCAACCTAGGCTATAGAGAGTTCAAGGAGAACCTGAACTACAAAATGAGACCCCATCTCAAAGACTAAAATGTAGTCTATACATACAATGGACTATTATACATCCTTTAAATGATGAAATTCTGATACATATTATGACATAGATGAAACTTGAAGGTATTATAAATGAAATAAGTCCAAGAAAAATATAGTATGATTCTATTATATAAAGTACCTAGCATAGTCAGATTCATAGAGATAGAGAATATAGTGGTGGTGGCAGTGATAGGTGGGAAACAGAAATAGGCATTTGTTGTTGATAGCTATAAAATTTCATTTGCAAAATTAGAAGAGTTCTAAAAATTGATTTGTACAACAGTGTGAATACTGTTAACACTACTGAACTATATACATAAAAATTGTTAAGATTGTAGGTAGATATCTTGTTCTTTGTATTTTAACCCCAATTTTAAAAAGTGAAAAATGAGCTAGACATGGTGGCACACGCCTGTAATTCCAGCACTCTGCAGGCTGAGACAGGAGGATTGCTGCAAGTTCAAGGCCCACCTAGGCTACATAATGAGTTCAAGGCCAGCCTGAACTATATAGCAAGAAACTATCTCAAAAATGAATAATTAGGGCCGGTGAGATGGCTCAGCGGCTTAAGCGCCTGCCCGGCAAGCGCGAGGGCCCGAGTTCGACTCCCGGAACCCACATACGAAAAAGGGGCCGGTGATATCGCTCAGCGGCACGGGCGCCTGCTGGCATGCGAGGTCCTGAGGTCGACCCCCCGGTACCCACAAAAAAAAAAAAATGAATAAATAAATGAATAAAGTAAAAGGTAAAAATAAAATGAGGTATCCCCTTGGCCAATCATTACTTCAGACTAAGCAAAAAGCAGATTTTGAATTGGGGCGCAAGATAAGGAAAAAGCGGACTTTTAAGAAAAGACAGTCATATTACTTCCAATTACACATAAATAATTAGACTATATTTAAAAATAAGATCAGCTTATTTTCAAGAATATATGACTCAGACCATAAACATCACCATATCCCACTATGAACAACTGCTACCATCAGAATACTGGTGTCTACCAAACTTCAGATGCTGGTAACTAGCAGCCAGTGTCTCAGTATCCAGAGGCATGGCGCTTGGGAGGTGACACTCATGAGGGCTCCACTGAGCTCCCTGCCACCAATGAGGAACAGGCCCTCATCAGACACCCAATCTGCCAGTGTCTATGCCTCTAGAACTGTAAGTAATAAATTTCTTTTATTTGCAAATTACCCAGTCTGAGACATCTCTTACAGTAGCCCTTAGGGACTAATACAATTGTCATCAGGTTAAGGCCCCCAAGAGCAACTGGTTTTCCTCAGAAACGTGCTGAGTCTCCTGAGCAGCTCAGCATACTCCACAGGACCAGGCCACTCTTAACTCTCCGACAAATACACTTTAGAAATGGGGGGCTTTTGGCAAGGAAAATTCTTATAATAAGACTTGGTAAAATGTGCAAGTTATACAATTACATTCATCTCTCAATGTCCTTGGAAGATCGGTTCCGGGACCACCCACACTCTGAAGATACACCATTATGTAAAATGGTATGTACACACACCACATATACACTCCTCCTATTTACTTTAAATCATCTCTAGATTATTTGTAAGATTTAATAGGATGTAAATGCTCTATAAATACTTATTATATCGTATTGTTTGGGAAATAACAAGGAAAAAAGTCTGTACATATTCCATATAGACATACATTTTTAAAAAATTATTATCTATCTGTGGTTGGTTGAATCTTGCAATATGGGGGACCAAGTATACATACAAAATATGATCTTGGTGATGTATGTAAACACAAAGTAAAAGTTTGGAAAGAAATATAATCAATTGTCGGGAGTAATTATCTCTGAGTAGGAATATTATGGGTGATTTTCTCTTCTACACTTCCCAATTTATGATCAGGAAAAGTAAATAAAAAAGAGCAGCAGAGAACAAGGCCCTGCACCCTGAAAAGGACCTCTAGGGCAGCTCTCTGCACCAATCGGTTTCTTCCTTGCAAACAGAAAGAAATATTAATGAGCTGCTGCAAGGATCTCCTTGAGGTACGTGTGGGCAGAGCCAGGCTCGAAGGCTCAGTAGCCATGGCTATTGTGGTAGGGAGCCTCTGTAACAGTAGCCCATTTCTTTCACCACTTGAAATTCATGCCTTCTATAATCCCTTCACCTGAATGCAGTCTGGACCTAGTAATCCACTTCTAACAGAGTACAGAAGAAATGGAGGGACTCATATTCTCTCCCTCCCTCCCATTGTGAGCTGTGCTATGTAGAACCCCACACAGTAAGGAACTGAGAGAGGCCTCTGCCAACAACAACCACTGCGTGCTCTTGGAAGCAGAGCTTTAAGATAACTGTGGCCCTGGCTGACACCCTGGCCACTCAGCAGAGGGTCCAGCCTAGCCACACAAATCTTCCTGGCCTACAGGAACTATAGGAAAATCATTGTTTTAAGCTGCTATATTTGGGGGTAATTGGATACGGCCATATATCCCTAATATAATTGTGAACCAAAACCATGGGACAGAATGAGTCAGGTGAAGAGACATTTTCAAAACAACTCTCCCCAGAGCTCTTGTTTCCATTTCAATCCTCCACACAATGGACATCAAGGAACTATATTCAGAAATGCTGGCCATGGTCCCTAAATGTTCTATGACCATTTCCACCAACCCTTCCTGGGATGGATTCACCTTGGGCCCCCTTCATGAGTTTCTGCTTATTTGTCTGGGGTAAGCCCTCCTATTTGGTAGCATCTAGGGGCAGTGTCCACACTCTGCTTCATGAAAGGCGCAAGAACAAATGTCTAGCACTGTGAACACCCACAAGGAGATTCCTTAAAACACATGGGATGAGGGATTCTCTAAACATAAAAGGACATTCACATGCTTGACAGCCCAACATAATGATATATTTCTAAGTATCATCCCAGTCTACTGTCCAGGCTGATCTCTAAACTCAAGCTCTGGTGACTTCTAGTATACCTGCCCTCCACACCGCTGTTAGTCCCCTTCAGCACTGCAGTTTTCTTACTTCCTCCCTGCACTTCACTATCTGCTTAGAAATCTCCATCCAGTTTTCCTAAACCTCCCTCAATATGTAAGGTCTTAACCTTGGGTCCTTAGCACAGTGATAGTTTCAAAGCTGATTAAATAATTTATGTAATTAAAACATCACATGGTTTCTCTTATATGAGAAACCCAAGGTATAAATAAAGAGCAAAATAAAAGATAAATGGGAGGAAGTAGGGAGAGATATCATTCTCAAAGGAAAAGGAGATCAAGAGATGGAGGGAAAGGGGGTGGTAGGGGAGGAAAAGGGGATGAGAAAAGGAATTAGTATGAGTTATGGACATGGACCAACTCCACACAAGGAATGTAAACAGTATGTACTGCAAACATGTACTACTAATAAAGAAAGTGCTCTGGAAAAAAACAATTTATGTAATAAAAATAAGATCTAGGGCCGGTGAGACGGCTCAGCGGCTTAAGCGCCTGCCTTGCAAGCGCGAAGGCCCGAGTTCGACTCCCGGATCCCACATACGAAAAAGGGGCCGGTGATATCGCTCAGCGGCACGGGTGCCTGTTGGCGCGCGAGGTCCTGAGGTCGTCCCCCCGGTACCCACAAAAAAAAAAAAAAAAAAAAAAAAAAAATAAGATCTATATTAAGAATCAACATTATTGGGATTTGGAGACTTTAATATTTTCTTCAATTTACCGAGGGCATTTATAAGATTCGGAGGTGGGCTCTAACTTGAGTAGCATTGGTAACAGAGTAGCTCAGAACTAAGGCATTCGTTTCTACTTTATTATTTCAGTTACTAATGATACAGAAGCTTCCTATAAAATGAGTCTATTTTTCTTCATTTTAGGGAGCACTCACAGATTAACAATAATCATATGAAAGCACCAGAAATAAAGTAGTCAGTTACATGATGGCCAAATGTACTCAGAATAATATAGACAAGAAGACCTTAACATCTTTGATTTATTTACCACCAATCTTTTACTCAAAGTCAACTTCGTCCTGGGCACAATGGCAGATGCCAGGATGGGCCTGTACGTAAGACATTTAAAATGCAGTAACAGTAGCTCCCTCTTTTGAGGGAACTCTTTTACTTCTTTTAAAAATAATTTTTTAAAAATGTTCTGTAGAATAAAACTAACAAATATGAGAAAGGACATCACCAAGTAAGAGAAAAGCATCTTCAAATAATACAACAAAGGAAATAATACAGGAAAATAATACAGGAAAGGAAAGTGTGGCCACGGGGAGCAGGTGGTGTTGAGCAGGCGGTGTTGAGCAGGCCAGGCAGCAGCACCAAGCTTCAATGCCCCTTTGTTCAAAGGTGGCAAAGGTGAGGCAATAAAAAGAAAAAGCTGCCTTCTCACAGTATTCACAATACACCCTCTTCAGTCCTTTTAAACTACCTAAAAGAGCCTGCATCATGAGGGCCATATTTTTGGCCTGCTTTTCTATATTTCTGTTTCCCAAAAGCTACTTTGCCACAGTAGATTGGAAGAAAAATAATGCAAAAGGACAGTGCTTTCAATGCCTCTTATGAACAGTGTTGCTCCTACAGAAAATTAAAGAATAAATTTAGGTAGAGTCTCATATGACTTAATGAACTTAACTATGATCCAGAGTAGATGTAAATGACATATGACCCAGGTCTTCTGAGGGTTTCATTCTAATTGACATTATTTTATGCAAGTGTTATACTTTATGATTGGATTAATCCATCCATGGAATAAAAAATACTGCCAGAGACTGTAGCAATGGGCACCTTTTGCTTCAAGCCTTCAGGCTGGGTAGGAGAATGTAAAACTCTCTGTGACTGACTTATACAAAATTAGGGACCTCGGACCAGGGAGCTACAGTAATTTCCAGCAAAACAGTCTATGAAAACTTGCTCTGTTGGTTATATTTTTTGTTCAAAAGCAGATTTGTATTTTTCAGGAGGTTGTGTGTGTGTTTAAATGTATTTATACACAGTTTGGAAAGTGTGTAATTGTTATAATAAAAAAACAACTTGTTAATCTCCGAAGTGGCAAGTAGCCGCTGAAATGCTGCTTTTGGATCAGAGATCCCTCTGATGCTAAAGGAACCTGGGAAAAGCTTTGGTTTTGCACTACATGAGAGCATGCTGGTCCAGACAACCTCCTTAAAGAATATTCTACTAATGAGCAGACCTCAGACACCCGTGAAATGTTGGCATTCACACTGCTGTCATCCCTTTCAGTAAGTGCCTCAGATTTTCTGCCTCTGACTCTCCCCATGCCCATACACCTTGGGACACTCTGTGCCAAGTCCTCCCAAGTCTAGTTGTACAGAACGGACTCAATTAGTTCACATAAAATAGCCACCTAAGTTCCTGTCTCCAAAAGGAAAGATTTCAATCAAATGCCCTTATTCTGTGTTTTATCTCCTGAATGCTGGCTTAAGAATAGTTAGGAAACAAAAAACATTTACAATACTACAAAGGTGATGTTTCATCTCCTAACCCTAAAATTAGTTTTTAACATAGGATTTGGCTTTTGCAATACTTGGGCAAATTTGCCTCAATGTTATTTCTTACATTATATGGAGCTTTTATTCAAAATGGTTTTACACAGGGAAATACCTGCTAATACTTCTTTAATAGATGTTTGAATCTATAATTTTCATTTAATTGATAGAAAAATAAGTTTTGATCAATTGTAAAGATGAATACTTTAATCTTTTCTATGTGCTATCCTTCCTTAAAGCCCCATTTAAAGTCTTGCCATGTAATTAATCTCCTAGACTCTCTTATACAACATTTGCTATTTTGTATGCACCCCCTTTAAGCAAAAATAACCCAGTTTTTTTTTTTTTTTTTTTTTTTGTGGGTACCGGGGGGTCGACCTCAGGACCTCGCGCACCAGCAGGCGCCCGTGCCTCTGAGCGATATCACCGGCCCCTTTTTCATATGTGGGATCCGGGAGTTGAACTCGGGCCCTCACGCTTGCAAGGCAGGCGCTTATGCCGCTGAGCCATCTCACCGGCCCTAACCCAGTTTTAATGTAAACAGCCTACTGCTTTCTTCTTTAGGTTTTCAATCTCAAAACAATGTAACTATCCAAGGTAATTTTAGTACAAACACAAAATTCACTGGAACTAAGTAAAATGACCAAGTCAGTGAATTGAAAAATGCAAGGAATAGTCTGACTATTCTTTGCACTGAAAATATTCATTACAGTAGGTTTCCTCCCCTCAAAAAACTGCTTATGAAATGTCGTTCTCTTCACCCACCACTCCTTTTGCACACATACTAGTCCTGCAGGGCATCATGTCTCTGCTCTCGTTCCTCTTTGAAGAAAGTGCTTCTCACTTACATAACCAAGACTGGTCAACCATGAAGATTTTTTTTTTTTTCTTTTGACAGTTATTGGAGCTTGAAAGGGGAAAAGAGAATGTGAACAAAATGCTTTCAGATATGAATTCAAGGAGCCTTCTCTCCTGCACCTCATACTCCTATGCACACTTTTTTCTCTAGCGTGAAGTTTTTTTTTGTTTTGTTTTGTTTTTTGTCTTTTTGAGACAGAGTTTCACTCTGTAGTTCAAGCTGGCCTTGAACTCACTACATAGCCCAGGCTGGCCTTGAACTCGCAGCAATCCTTCTGCCTCAACCTCCCGAATGCTGGGATTACAGGCTTGTGCCACCACACCCAGCTTAGCGTGAACTCTTATAGCCCAAAATATTACACATTTAGCTTACTGTATTCACATGCTGGCTTCATAAAATCAAATCCCAGGACATGTGGTCAGTCAACAATAACCTTCCTCTGAAGAAGTGACTACAGATCTGAAATAGTTGCATGTACAGATATAGAAAATGCTTTAGGTATTGATTCCAATTATTATTGCCCTTTTAGGCTAGTTTACAGTTAGTAAGGGAGAGAGGGCTTAGTTGATCATTAATGCCCTTGACTGAGTTCCTTGAAGTAATTACCTTAACTAAGATCTTGCCTTTCAAACTTTGAGGGCTTGGAAGCTGTTTGCAGTCTCCCGTGTCTACAGATGACAAGTCCAGTTTGTCTCGGAATATTCCTTTCAAGTACTGAGCAATCTTCCTTTGCTGCTGAATACTGCAGTGATTCTCAATAGACAATATAACTGGGAACCTGAGGAAACAGTAACACATCCCAAAGGCATCAGGTACAGGTGACTCACGAGGACCTTTGAAAACGATTCTGTAGTCATTGTGTTCTTTTTTTTTTTTTTTTTTGTGGGTACCGGGGGTCGACCTCAGGACCTCGCGCGCCAGCAGGCACCCGTGCCGCTGAGCGATATCACCGGCCCTTTTTTCATATGTGGGTTCCGGGAGTTGAACTCGGGCCCTCGCGCTTGCTGGGCAGGCGCTTAAGCCGCTGAGCCATCTCACCGGCCCAGTCATTGTGTTCTTACAGACCATCAATAGTGATGATGCTAAAATGCTTCTGAAGTATGAAAGATTAGAGATCCATTAAAAAATTCCTCTGAGAAAATATACTTTGCTAGGCATAATGACTGAACAAAATACCAATCCGTGTGAGATGAGTTAGTTTAATATTTTGTATCAGGTAAAAAATGGTGAGTACAATATGTGTTCTGAAAGAAAAAATTTAAAGAAATGAGAAGCTTAAGGAAAGCAAACTCACATAATGGAATTTTATTTACATAAAAATCTACATACATCTATGCAACCACTGCATATCATTAAATGCAGTTATTTACTTTAAAAAATATATAATTGGTCCCCAGCTTGAAAATTACTATTGAGGATACAATAACATAATGGAAGTTGGTGTTTTATAGCAGCTTGTGTCAGGCATCAAGATCATTTTTGTAGTGTTATATACTAGTCTTTACTAAAACAACAATTGCCAAGCATTCATTCTGTACCAGCTTGCAGGTTTCTGTGCAGAGAATGTGAGACCTACATAAAGCAATAATCCAAAAACAGTTTGAAGCATTGGTGGCCAAGGTGGAAAGAGAACTAGGGCGGATGATATATTACTCACAACTTTGTTTTTTCATCAGAATAAGAATTATTACAAGGCAGATTTATAGATTTTGTTTTCTGGTTTTCCACCATGCATCTTCAGGAATATTAGGCAATACATTTTTTTCCAGAGTATACAAAACTATATTTAAATTGCCTAAATATAGCCATGAGGAGAAAAATCTTTTTCTAGGCTTCTATGCTAAGTGCAGGCTCCATAATACAGTCTATGAACTGATTCTCCAAGTGACCTTCTGTCCCCATCAGAAAAACCTGATCGTGGAGGTGGTATTAGAGTGGACCTTTGTGATGAAACTGGTTTGGTTAGCTGACTACAATCTTTTTGTTATTTGTGTTCTCACATGGTTTTTACCCTAGAGTGTTATGAAGAGAAAATGACAAACTAGCAACCCTGAATCATTTTGCAATCACATCAGGAGTTTTAATAGCAAAATTTCAAATTATCAATCCATTTGCAAAAAGCCTATTAGCGTCTAGTAATGCTTAGTGTATGGCTGTGCTTCTCAACATGACAGGGAGGGGGTGACTTTGCACACCCTCCCGCTAAGGGGCATTTATCAATGTCTAAGGACATTTTTGGTGGCCACAATTCAGAGGGTCCAACTGGATTTTACTGAGTGGAAGCCAAGATGCTGCCAGTCATCCTACAATATACAAGACAGCTCCCTACAGCAAAAAAACAAGATAGCCCAAAATGTCATTAGTGCCAGGGAGAATCCCTGGGGAAAAAATGCACCTAAAATTTAAGAAAGAAAAAGAAAAGGCCAAACTTTTTTTAAAGTACTAAAGAAGAGTATTGTTTTAATTTAAGTACATTTCTTCTAGAGTTTACCAAACTTGAAGTAAACTGCCAAGTGTACAGGCTTCAGACCTTCTCAACATAATATTTTATATATTGGGAAATAAAGACCTTCAATTTGGCTAAGATTGATAGAAATCAGGGTTGTGAAGACAGATCAGAATTTAGTACTCAAGAGTCTTCTATGTAGAAGATATCATAAACTAAATCTGCTTTGCAGCCAATATCTATTGGAATAGGATTTTAATTTCATGGTTAATTAATAAGATCAAATATTAAAAAATTTAAAGACCACTAACTTCTAAAATATTAATTTTATGCAATCATAATTTTAATTTGCTTTTTTAATTCAAAAATCCTCTCTTGTGTATCTGGTATATTGCAGGTAGCTGCCAGGCAACAAAGAATGAATAAGAAATGCATAAAATATAGCTCCATATTTTCAGTGAGTTCACAGTCTTACAGATTTAGAAGAAGGCAAGTAACTACAATTTAACAAGGTGCTATAAGATATGACAGAAATATGTTCTGGGTGCTGAAAAAGAGAAGGAAGATTTAAATCAGCTAGTGGGTCAGGACACTTGCCACAGGGACAATGCATAAATAATCTTGTAGGACAATCAAGAATAAGGTGGACTGAATAATGGGGAGGTAGACATAACAGCATATGTGAGGGCAAGGGTTGTAGAAGCATCAGGCTCACTGGGGAAGCTGATAAGTGTTTGCTGAAGGCAGAGTGCTAAGTCTCTGCAGAGCAATGGCAAGGAAGACAACAGAAGAGAAGGACACAGTCAGGCCTTGAAGGGCATGAAGACGTGCCTGTGTACTACAGGGAGCTTCTGGAGGACTTTAGGACGAGAATGACAACCTCATGTATATATTTCAGAAAGAAAACTATGGCCCAATGTGGAGGATGGACCAAAAGGAAAATGAAAATAAAGAGAAGAAAATGCAGTCAAAGATAATTTAGCAAATAGAATTGAGAGCAACTGGCTGAATCTAGAGTGACTCCCAGTTTCTGCCTTGAAACTATAAGGAAACAGGAAGTAGAGCAAGTGACGAGAGGAGGTCTGGCAGAATGAGATGCTGAGCGCCACACAGATGGGAACTCAGCTGAATATTTGCTAAGGGTTTTTCTATTCTATATCAATCTGGAATTTAGGGGGAAAATTCTAGGCATGTAATTAGATAAATATCCCCAAAGTAAACCAGGGCAGCACCTTAGGAAATAGTAACCCTCATGAGAGTGAGGAAATGGAAAAGCACTACGGGCATAAAAGGAGAGAAGCAATGACTGCAACAGAGGAGAGAATGTTTTAATGGGAGTTAAAAATGCAAGCTTTGGGGAGGAAATAGCCAACATTATCAAATGCTAGGGAGGGGCCAAGCAACATAAGGATATCAGTGTGTACACCAGCACACATCAGACATCCAGGTAAAACCTAGGGACTACTTTACTGTATTATACTGTAGTATCAAAATGCCACTTATGCATAAAAACCCAGGTTTTCAGAATTTATGGGCACTCTACAGCCCCCCTCAATTTAGAAATTTAGAGGTCAGTCTTGTCAAGGACATCTTCAAGAGGGCAGTGTGGAGACATAAGAAAGAGAGATATAAAATCCAAGGAAGAGTGTGTGCTTCTGCGGCCATCTCATCTCAGCAGCGCACCACATGCCGTACTTACTCATTCCTCACGAAGGCGTGCTTGTTGATGGTCTCCACAACATCTCTGAAGAGAATTTTTGAAGTGAGAGTATAACCGTGGTGTACTACTGGCTCTCCATCTGGGCCATCCCAACAGTCAACTGCCAAAAACAGAACCTCATATCAGCAACCCAAGGTCTCTGGCATTTATTAATATTTCTGGAAATACCGGATAAAAATTAATTTAATTTTATTATTTGAAATTTTAATTATTACAATCATAATAAAGATTTCAGATAGAGAAATGAATGTTCTGATGTACTTATAAAAATAGAGGATTAAAGATAAATGATTTGTATTTTTAGTGTTTGTAGTTTACAAAGATGTCATCCTTATAAGCAGCCAGTATTCACCAAAAATTCTGTTAGTTGATTTAAAATCTAACCAAGTGTGTCCAAAGGTGTGATACTTAACAGAAATACCTAAGTTTACTTCTTCTTCACAACATCTTCTAAGATTTTTCAGTAAGTTACAATGTCCCTCTCAAATCACTAACAGGGCCTTTCATGATTGTTCATTTAAACTCATTATATTTCTATTAGATTTACTTCCATCTTATTCATTGTAGTAGTTATAAAATAATATCAACTTCCGAAGTTCAAAGCCTGAGGTCCTGCTAAAAAGTATGTGAATATGGAAAAATTATCTAGTCATTTGAAACTTGCAGTCCTCACCCTTAAAACAGAAATAATAATTGTATTACATCATAAGTTTGAGTGATGACTAAACACATAAGCCCCTTATGACATCGCACAGCACACAGTAACTGTTATTGACACTGCTACTATTGGTACTGCTGTATACCCAGACGATCTCGTTGGCTTCCAGCAGAGAAAGACAAGCTTACTCACCATTCTCCCTGATTGAAGGTTTGCCCTCCATTGTTTCTACTTGTAGATTTTTTTTTTTTTCCTTTATGTGGGTTCTGGGAATCGAACTCAAGGCCTCACACTTGCCAGGCAGGCGCTTGTGCCATTGAGCCATCTCACCAGCCCTCTACCTGTAGATTAATTTCTTAAAACACTGCTTTCACTTTCTCTTTCACTCAAAAGCTTACTTGGCATATAATATAGGATCTTAGTAAGTAGTTTGTAAATATGTGCTAAACTTATTAATAAATACCCTACAGCAGCTCCTGCCTCCTTAACCCCTGGGCCTGTCACTTGTGCTAGGGACTGGCCAGGCATCCACAAAGCCAGTTTCCTTGTTAGTCCAGGCACAGAGCTGGACTACATTTCCCAGCCTTCCTTTGTAGCAGGGCAGGTGGCTGGTGAAATGTGGGCAGAAATGATATGCACCACATCCGGTTCTGGTCAATGGAAACTTGCCTTACCTAGTCACACGTTCCTTTCCTCTTCTGCTGTGATTTGGAAGTCCCATGCCAGCGCACAGCCACGAATTAAAAAGCTGGACCCTTAAATAATTGTTTCAATGATTCACACCTATTTTAGACTTCATACAAACAAGAAAACAACTTCAGTTGCTTTGAGGTTTAAAGGAACTAGAGTTGCCTTAATGTCCTAGCTCCTAACTGACAAGTCAATCTGATTTTCTCCTGTACCCAAACCCACAGATATATTCTTTTAGTTAGGTAAATTTCTCCACATATAATTCCATTTCTATGCCCTTTATCCTTTCATTTAAGGTCAACTGAAAGCCCACTTTTACTTTGCTTATCTAAATTCCAATCAAGGCTAAGCTAGGACACCCCATAGAATATTGTCAGCCCCCAGAATCATTTCTTATGGCAGGGGTGGTGGATCACAAACTCAAATACCAACAAGAGCCTAGTAATTAATGGAAATGAATACAGCAGCCCAACAGGAAATGTGTATCTAAATGAAATAACTTCTGTCAATCACTGCTAAATTGGAATAAGAACTTTGGTTTCCAGATCTTCTGAGAAAAATAAAAAGTCTAGATTTTATCTCTGTAAATCGTCACTTTTTGCGGGGAGGGGTCCTCAGAACTGAGCCCAGGGCCTCATGCATGTTAGGCAAGTGCTCTACCATCAAGCTACACCCGAGCCCGATTTTCCCAATTTTTAAATCTTAGCAATTAATTTAATTTTTAAAATCTAATATGGGACGAATATTAAAAATTGTGCAGGTTGGATATGGCTAATGGAATGCCCGGTGAAACTCTGCCTTTAATTAGGGCCACACGGTTCAGGACCAAAACTGTTTTCTATTTTGTAAAGCCCTCCCTATATGTGTGCTCATATATTTCTACAGGAGATAATATCTCTGTTTCTTTATAAAACATTCAAATTATTCACTATAACCATAAAATGCTGGTGACAGTTAAGTTAAAATGTCAACTGGGCTAGTTTAGGATGTTCAATTGTTTAGTCCAACTCCAGTTTAGATGCTGCTATGAAGATATGGGATTAACATTTAAATTAGTAAACTCTGAGTAAAGTAAATTATTCTCCATCCTGTGGATAGGATTTACTCAATCAGTTGAGGGCCTTCAGAATAAATGTGGAGGTTTCTCACTGCAACATAGAAACTGCCCAAGTTTCTAGCCTGCTGCACTTTAGAGTTCACACTCACAATTGCAGCATCAACTCTAACCTAAACCTACAAATTCCCTACAAATTCAGCCATCTGTACAGATTTCAGACGTTTCTCAAGTGTTCTCTTTCTCTATATATCTTACTGGTTTTGTTTCTCTGAGGAACCTTAGCTATAGGTTATCTATATTAATCTGTTAAACACTGTCTGTTCAAATATCTCTAGGGGAAAAAATAGAAAAATAAAAGGAGAAAACTTTATAAGATCCATATCCAGAAATATAGGAAATAATAGTTTAGAAATAAATATGCTGACGGGAAGACTACTGTATTATCTTGTAGTGTCACACTGTTCCTTTGGGTCAGCAAATGAGGTCAAATGTATCAAAGACATTTCAGCAGAGAAGATTTCTTTACCTTTTTCTATGTGATTGAAACTATCTCTGGAAAGCACATGGAAAGAATGAACGGATGTTTAAAGTCATGTGCCGCATAATGGCATTTTAATCAGTGACAGACCAACTACAAAATGGTGATCCCATAAGATTATAATGGACCTGAAAAATTTCTATTACCTAGTGCAGGGATCCCCAACTACTGGCCACAGCTGGTACCGGTCCATAGCCTGTTAGGAACCTGACCACACAGCAGAGCAGCGGGCCAGCAAACGAAGCTTCATCTGCCAGCCACTCCCAGTCACCGGCGCTGCAGCTCCTGACAGATCAGCAGGGGCACTGGTTTCTCACAGTAATGCAGACTCCACTGTGAACAGTGGATGGAGGGGTCCAGGTTGTAGACTCCCTTTGAATCATCCCCAAACCATCCCACAACTGCCGCTGGGTCCTTGTAAAAATTATCCTTCACAAAACTGACCACTGGTGCCAAAAAGATGGAGGAGTGCTGGCCTAGTGACATCGCAGCCATCATAATGTCTTAGCACATGTTAATCATATGTCTATAGTCATGCTGGTATAAATCAACCCACTGTCCTGACTTTCATATAAAAGCACAGCATATACAATTATGTACAGTACACAATGCTTGATAATAAACAACTGTTACTGGATTATGTACTTACTATTATATACTTTTATCATTATTTTAGAGTGCTTTCTTTCTACTTATAAATAAAAGAAGCTTACTGTAAATAGTAAGCTGTGCGACACTGGCAGCAGCTTCACACATCTCCTGTTTACTGAGTCTCTAGATGGTGTCAAGAAGCCACATGGAATGACTGATCACTACCACCTAGGTTTGTGTAAGCACGACCTGATGTTTGACAAGACTACCTAACATACTTCCCAGAGTGTATCCTCATCTTTCCATAACACATAACTGTGTATAATTTCAATGATTTTTACCCTGATTTACAGTCCCGCCTTGGAGGATAATGGGTATAACAGGATTCCTCATAAATAAACTAATATCTTTCCAAAAGTATTGCAAAATAGGCAAGGCAATGCCATGCCTGACTTGTTCATCAGATCCACATAAAAATAGCTCTTGAAACTATGGATCATGAAATAGGGGCCTCTTGCTAGTATTTATAACATAAGCATGACATCCATAGTTGATGGGGTGGCTTCTTCCAAACTCTATGTCTGATTTCAGTGCTTATCCATTAAACGACGATCCCAATGAGGATACTGCCAAATGGCCTGACATCTTAATAAATGGCTTCTATGGCCAGGTTCGAGGCCACTAAGTTTTCTGTACAGACTAATACTGTAATGGGAATACTGGCAAGTTGGCAATCCTCTAACTGATTCCCTTAGCCACAAAATAGTCAGGGGCCACTTTCCAATCTGGTTATACACTGCAGACCCCCCAAAACACTCTAACAAAGAACTAATTACTCTAAAGGCCAAATAGGTAACTGTACAGCTTTTCATAATGGAATGTAAAGATGTTCCACCCTGCTAGGGGTACCAGAGATAGCAGGAAAAGTTGTAAACCGATTACAACAGCAATGTAGCATCAGTTCTGTAATTAGAGTATAAATCATCCATATTTATTGAGCAACTCAGGCTGAAAAACAAGTGAATTCAAACCCATGTAAAGAACATTACCAATACAATTTTCTGACAAGCCCACCTTGTCACAAAGACTTATTAGTCCTCCCGGCCCCATATACATCAGGATTAACAACATTACTGCACTACACTAATGGAGATGGGAAACACACCATTATTAAAATAGAAGCTTGAAAGAAGGGAAATTCTTCTGGTTATGATACCATGAAGAAACCTTCCAGAATCATTACTTTCCATTTTAAATGTTATATTCAGCTGCTTCAGAAAATATCTGTGGAACCTGATTTTTTTAATCTATGACCTGTTCTATAAATCAGGTTCCTTAAATCCACCTGTAACTGTTTAATAGTAAAAACAACTTCAGCCAGACCTAAGGTAGAAAAAGTGCGACTGAGTACATACATACACTACTGTCTCCCTGTCCAATACCTAAATATGAACTAAGAACTTTAGATTATACAGCTGATAGAAATTGTTAGGAGATGACAAAAACATCAGGTCACTGTGCTAGTCAACTTTTTTGCTGTGACAAAGTACCTGAGACAAACAATTTATAAGAAGAAAACGTATATTTTGGCTCTTGGGTCCTTGCTTCTGTGTCTGAGCTTGTGGCAAGGCAAAAGAAAATCATAGTGGAGAGGGTATGGTGGAGCAAAGCTGCTCACATGATGTAGCCAGGAAGCAGAGAATGAAGGAAAAAGCCAGAGAGGAAGGAGCTGGGGAGAAGATATAGTCCCCAAGGTCACGGCCCCATGAGACATTCCCTTCAGTGAGGCCCTAATTCTTGTTTATATCACCTCTCAATACCATCAAATTATGATCTCATCAATGGATTAATCCACATGATGAAGTTAATGCCCTCGTGATTCAATCACTTCCCAAATACCCATCAGCTCACAACCAAGACTTTAGCACATGTGTTTTGGAGGACAATTCAAATCCAAGCCATAAAGCTACCAAATTTAAGCCTTCAGGAACATTTAAATAATTACGTGGTAGGCTTAATCATGAACAAAGCATGCGCCTCCTCTGAAAGACAACCTCCACTCAATGCTGTGCTCCTCACTTTCTCTACCACTCTCCGACAATCAGCTCTCGATTAGTCCTCCAGTCTGTCCAGGTCACTCTATACCTGCGCCTCCAAAAGTGTACAGGCTTCCTAGGGAACAACAGAGTTGGACCAACGTGAGTTCAAATCCCAGCTTCCAAGCTTCCTAGCTATAGGAACTTGAGTAATTCACCTGACTCTGAGTTGAAGTTTTCTCTTAAAATGAGATGCCCACATCCCTTTGGTGGTAGAATAGAAATTAAGAAAGAATATATGGAAACAACGTAGCCAGGTCCTGGCCCAATAAAAGAGACCAAAATCACAGCAGTTTCCCTTTTCTTCCAATATTACAAGGTGACAAACTCAGTTTCCAATAGGCAATAAATGGTGTATAATCTTCTTGATGATTTGTTGCATTCTGTTTCCCAGTATCTTATTGAGGATTTTTGCATCCTTGTTCATCAGGGAGATTGGCCTATAGTTCTCTTTTTTGGTTGGATTTTTCTCCAGTTTTGGTATCAGGGTAAGGCTTGCTTCCAGGAATGAGTTTGGGAGTATTACTTCCCTTTCAATTTCACTAAAGAGTTTGAGGAGTATTGGCATTAGATCGTCTCTAAATTTCTTATAGAATTCAGCAGTGAATCCATCAGGGCATGAGCTTTTCTTCATTGGTAAGTTTTTAATTACATCTTCAATTTCACTGACTGATATTGGGTTGTTTAGAATTTTTCTATCTTCTTGATTCAGCTTTGGTAATTCATATGTATCTACGAATCTGTCCATTTCTTCTGAGTTTTCCATCTTATTAGAGTACAGGTTCTCAAAGTAGTTATTGATGATCTTCTGGATTTCTGTAGGATCCATTGTGATTTTGCCCTTTTCATTCCCAGTTACATGGATTTGAGTCTTTCTTTCCTTTTTTTTTTTTGATAAGGTTGGCTAAGGATTTGTCTATTTTATTTAATCTTTCAAAGAAACAACTCTTCAATTCATTGTTTTCTTAGTCTCAATTGTATTAATTTCTGCTCTGATCTTTATAATTTCCTCCTTCGTATAAACTTTGGTCTTGACTTATTCTTCTTTTTCCGGAAGTCTGAGATTCAGCATTAGGTTGTTTATTTGAGCTCACTTTCTTTTCCTGATGTGAGAGTTCACTGCTATAAATTTCCCTTATAGGACTGCTTTCCTTGGGTCCCATAAGTTCCTGTATGCTGTATCAACATTATCATTTAATTGTAGACACTGTCTAATTTCATCTTTAATTTCACCTGTGCCCCATTGCTTCTTCAGGGCGGTGTTATTTAATTTGCATGTGTTTATGCAGTTTTTGTGGTTTCTTTCACCACTGATTTCCAGTTTCATTGTATTATGGCCTGATAATATGAATAGGATAATTTCAGTTCCTTTGCATTTATTTAAGCATGTTCTCTGAGCTTAGTATGTGGTCTATTTTGGAGAACGTCTCATGCACAGCTGAGAAGAATGCATATTCTAATGTTGTGGGGTGGAACACTCTATAGACATTTACTAAGTCCATTTGTTTATAGGTTTAGTTCAGCTCTGATATTTCCTGATTTTTTTGTCTAGTTGACCTGTCTATTTGTAACAGTGGTGTATTGAGGTCCCCCATTACAATTGTGTTAGTGCTTATTTGATTTTTCATGTCCGTTAATATTTGTTTTATATAGTTGGGTGGGCTGGTATTTGGTGCATATATATTTATGATCGTTATCTCTTCCTCTTGCAGTTTTCCCTTAGTAAGTGCATAGTGACTTTCTTTGTCTCTTTTGATCAATCTTGGCTTGAAGTTCACTTTGTCTGCAAAAAGAATAGCTATCCCTGCTTTTTCTGGGTTCCTATCTCATGAAGTATTGTTTTCCATCCTTTGACTTTCAATCTATGCATTTCTTTTAGAGTTAAATGTGTTTCTTGTATGCAGCACATTGTTAGATCTTGTTTCTTGATCCATTCTTCCAGTCTGTTTCATTTGATTGTTGAACTGAAACTATTTACACTGATGTTTATAACTGATATGTATTGGCTTATCTTTGTCATATTTTATTCCTGTTGTTGCTTCCTGTCTTTCCCCTCTGTTTAATTGCTTGCCTTGCCTTGCCTGGTGGATTCTTTCCATTAGTGTTCTTGGAACTGTAGTCTTCCTTATCTCTTTCTAAAAAATCCTTCACAATGTTTTGGAGAGCTAGTTTGGTGATCATGAATTTCTTCAGTTGTTCTTTGTCATGGACCTTACTTCTCCACTGATTTTGAAAGATAGTTTTGTTGGCTACATCAATCTGGGTTGGAAGCTGTTTTCTTTCAGGGCTTGAAATACTTACTCCAAGCTCTCGTTGACTTAAGGGTTTGTGTTGACAAGTCTTGCTGTGATTCTGATGGGCTATCCTTTATAGGTGATTTGTTTCTTTTTTCTAAGAGCTTTTAATATCCTGTTCTTGTGCTGAATTTCTGAAATCTTGATTCTCTCAGATAAATATAATTCTCCTACTCAATAAAAACTCTCCAGAAATACCAATTTGACTTTTACTGTCCAGCCATAGATTAATGAATGTAATAGGAGGAACTTCAAGCCAGACATTAGGGGAGGAATTTGCTGTGCAAGTTGGGGGGGGTTAATTTGGGAGCACACAGGAGATCATGTCTTTTAAAATGGAACAATAGCTGTGAATATTCTCATTTTGAGTGAATATCTATAGCAGCCTTTTAGACATGAAGAGCCAGGAAGCTTCTTTTTACTACTCTGGTGATTGGCAAATAGGAAGAAAGAGGGTACAAGAGAAGATCCATGTTCAGTGTCATCTACTGCACACAATTTCTTCCTTCCTTCCTTCCTTTCTTTCTTTCTTTGAGACCGAGTTTCACTATGCAGTTCAGGCTGGGCTTCAACTCACTTTGTAGCCCAGGCTGGCCTTGAAGTTGCAGCAATCCTCCTGCTTCAGCCTCCTCAGTGCTGGGATTGCACACAATTTCTAAAAGCTCCCAATTTAGAATTTTATGACAACTGAAAAAGCTAAAACTAAACATCATTTGTACCTTATCATAAATTGTCTTAATCACCTAACTTCCCTTGTTATAGATGTGCAGTATTACATGTTTTTGTTCAGTAAAAGGAGTTGAAATAAGAACATGGTTAGGCTTGAGTAGGACACTGATTTTGGATAGGTAAGTTGGGTATCAGGAGGACTCAAAAAGCAAGGGAAATAGAGTGGAGGAGGCAGAAAGTAACAAAGTTATAAAGCTATTTAGAGTCAACTATCATTTCATTTTCATACTTGGTCACCAAGAAAATATCATCAATAAAAATGACAGGCCACCATCAATGTGACTTCAGTGTGGCTGTAAGACCAGGACATCTCTCTGCATGTCACACATGTAAAACTTCCTGAGTGCTGAGTGAATAGAGGGCTGAATAATGGGCTGAGAGCAGAATGTCACCTCAAGACCTTTTGTTTCTTGGGAGGTTTCTCCATATGTTAATATTTTATAAGCATCTTCATTATTCAGTTACTTAAACTACTCCATTGCTAGTTACTATTGTCAATTGATATCAAAGGTCAGCAACAACCTCCCAGTTGTCAAATGCAATCAGACTGAATATATACATTTTACCTTATTTTATTTTTCTGTTCCATCTTACGTGTTTAGCTGTTCCTTTTATAAGAGAAATTTTCCCTTCTGGGAATGCACAGTCTGTACTGTCCCCCTCCTCCCCATGTTTCGGGAATTGAGCTGTTACAAAGCTACCTAAAGTAGATAAAAACAAAACAAAGCTGACCACAGACCAGGGAACTGGGCTGCAAGATAACGACTGACCCTGGGCTAAGAAATTTGCAAGGATTGCAGATTGTGCTGTTCCGGACCACCTGCTGCCCATATTAGAAAACATCCTCCCCGCTCGGTCGGCCAGCCTAAAAACTCCCGTATGAGTGTCTTCTCCCAATGAATGTAAAAAGCTGTTTAAACTAACCAATGCTATCTGCTTCTGTAACCGCGCTTGCAAAGACCCCTCCTCCCTTTGTTCTATAGACATATAAGCCCTGCACAGACAAACCTCGGGGCCCACTGTTCCTGCGTGTTCAGTGAGCCCCACGCATGCTTGGATAATAAAACCCCTTGCCCTTTGCATGAGAGAACGCTTCTTGGAGTCTTCCTTCACGCGGCGGGCATCCCGACCCTAACATTTTGGAGGCCCCAGCGAGATCGGGGATTGCCCCCTGCGTTGGAAGACTTCAACAGCCACCTCTTGGGGTAAGTACGGCCGTTTCTCTCTCTCTTTGCCTCTCTTTGTCTTACTTTCACTTTGCGGTCGCCTAGTTTTTGTTGTGACTGGCACCAAGACGCATGAGCTCTTGGTCCAAGTGACTTGCCTCTGGGCTTCTGGGTCACAAGTCACTTCCCCGGGGGACGCCTCGGGGATTATAGGTCCATAGGGCCTATTCAGTGGGGGATTCCCCGGTGGTGTTACTACATAGACTCCTGGAGCCTACCTCCTGGGCTCCTGAGGGTCTGTTCAGCGGGGGATTCCCCGGTTGTAACTCTTTCACTTCCTCTTCTGGGGAAGTTGTGTACGCCGGCATTTGTCTATTATCTTGGTCTTAGTGTTTGTCTGTCTTTATTTGTTTGGCGCCACTAACCTCTTTTGTTCCACAGCACCCACCATGGGCAATAAGGAGGGGACCTCAATGCCTCCTTGCCTGGCAGCTAACCCTTGGGGGGTCAAGGCGCCAAAAAGCTGATCTTCAGCTGGCCCCCCCAGATCAGCTGCAAGACAGGACGCAAGGCTACAAGACAGAGACAACTGAATTCCCGCCTCCCAACCAAGATAAGCGCGCTTGTAATTGGGTTTCTGGTTTGGCAATTTGCCCAAGGCTCATCCAGGTATCTGTTCTGTGCTAGCGTCTGTTCTGTTTAAACCTGTGAGAGCTAGGCCACCGGATATGGTGTTTTGCCGTCTATCAGAGGTCATCCTCTGAATCTGTTCTAAATTTGAGGTCGGGAGCGATATGGTTATTGTTCCCGGGATTATCTGTTTTTGTGTGTGTGTGCATGTTCCTCCCCTGTGTTACATCTGTTATCCCCCCTGCGCCTGCGCTTCCAAGTCACTGTTACCAGAAGAATTCAACCTGCTGACAGGAGACCATTTGTTAGTCTCAAAATTTTATTTACATTTCAGATTAAGTAGAGGGGACAAGACTTGCTTAGATAAATTGTAATTGTGGGTTACTGTGTTGTCCAAGTCATTGACATAATGGGTTCTGCTGGTAGTAAGTCAACTCTTTTAAAATGTATGCTTAACAATTTTGATAAGTTCAAAGTGGATTATAGAGTTAAGATAAAAAGTAAAGCTCCAAAACTTCTGTGAGCTTGAATGGCCCACATTCAATGTGGGATGATTAGCTAAAGGGTCACTCGACCCCCAGATAATATTGTCACCGGAAAGCCTGAGCACCCAAATTAGTTTCCATATATAAACTGGTTGTGCGTGGTGCAAGTGCTGCCCCAATGGCCAGCCTGAACGTCACCAGCCTGGCGCTGCCTGCAAGCATCTAAGAAAGTTTTACAGGAGAAATCTAATTGCAAATTTTGACTAAATGGCACTTATACTTTTGGTTTTCAGTTTAAACTGATATACATAAAACATTTCTTGTGCACTACAGACTCCTGAGTGACGATTAATCAAAATTACTATCTAAAAGGAAAAATATAAATGCCTGCTTTGTCAAAACATCAAGTAAGCTGAGTAAGCCACAATGGGAAACACAAGCTGGGTGCCCTGGCTCAAAACACCTGGGACAAAAACCTTATCCTAAAGCGTGCTTTTCTCTTTCTCTGCACACAGAGGGTCTCTGCTCTTAAATCACAAATGGCTGCAACATTTGCAGCTAGCGGGAAACTGGGCGTAATTGTAACAACCCAGGAACAAGGGGTCAAAATAAGTTTTGACAAAGATATATCAAGGAAATTTATATAAATGATATTCTTACAGAGAGAATGCTAAGAGAGTAAAAAAAAGGTTTGAATATGTGACAGAGGGTATGAAGATGACTGAGCTGGAAGCTACATAGAAGAAAAACATGAAAGTTGTCAGTATTTTTATGAAGGAATTTATTTTTTGTTTCTTCCAAATTCTTATGAGAGATCTCTGCTATTGACCTATAAATAATTCTGACTAGTCTATTTGTAATTTCAAACTTCTAAAATTATAAAAGTTACTATAATTTAATTTGACCAATATATATGAGTGCACTCTGATTTTTTTAAATTTGTCTGTATGTTTTGTTTTTCTGTGTGCCCAACCTGTAAACAGCTGTTTTATTTGAGCTCAACAAATTTTCTTTTTGCATTTTTGGATTTTTGAAATGTTTGTCTGGTATGCTTCCACCAAAAGTTGCCAGCTGGCCAAAATGATGTTAAAATTGGTTCTATAAATGTAATACATGTTTTGTTTTGTTTATTGTTTATTGTTATATTATAATTTGAGAGTTTCTTGTTGTTCAAAATAATGTGTTAAATGATCTGGTTTTCATAAGTCATCAAAAATTGTTAGACAAAATGTATTATTATGATATGTTTACATTGGTCATCATCAACAGGTTAAATTTTCTAAAACAGGACAATGAGGTTTTCTGATTTAAAGATGTTCTGGTACAAAACTAAATTAAAAAACAAAAGTTTTTATATGGCTATGACAATTCAGTGTTGCTGATCTCATAGTATATTAAGTGTATTCATACCTTCCAGATGTACAGGTCTTCTAAAATATAAAAACTGGGATTGTTTACAGAGATAACATTTTCTTTCTTTCTTTCAGATTCAGACACCTACCTTTGCTTATGCTCCAGATATTTATAATAAGAGGTTCATACTAATATAAGGTCACCAGTCAAATGATAATTTTTAACAAAAACCTATGTGATGTATATGCTATATACGTGCCACAGTATTTAGAGATGCCTAGATATTAAACAGTCCAGATAATGTCATAAAATTTCTTCAGTGATGTCCATTAAAAGACAAATTAAATAAAAGCATCTTATGTACTAGATAGAGATAATTGACTAAAAAGCTCAAATTTGCGTGCAGACTGCTAAGTTTCTAGGATTTATATTAAAGGATGGAACACGCTCTCTGCCAATCTCATACACTCAGGCCATTCAGGGCCTCCAAGTGCCGGTGACCAGAAAGGAGTTGAGGGAATTTCTGGGAACCATTGGGTAATGTCGCCTTTGGGTCCCTAATTTTACAGCAATAGCGAAGCCCCTCTATGAGGCTTTAAAAGGAGGAAATAGCCCTCTGTTGAAGTAAAATCCTAAATGACAGGCTGCTTTTGAGGATTTAAAAGACAGACTGGTAAGCGCCCCCGCCTTGGCACTACCTGACATCACGAAATCCTTCCAGCTGTTTGTCCATGAAAAGGACGACATTGCTCGGGGTGTTCTTACACAAACACTGGGACCCTGGAAACGCCCCGTGACATATATATCTAAGAGACTGGACTCCATGGCAGCAGGATGGCCTTCCTGCCTGCGTTCAACTGCCACCACAGCCATTCTAGTAAAAGAAGCTGACAAATTGACTTTGGGACAAAAGCTAAGTGTGTTTGTGCCCCATGCAATAGAGACTTTATTGAGAGAACCTGGAGGTAAATGGATCTCAGGAACCAGGTTGGCCCAATACCAAGGGACCTTGTTAAAAGACCCCAGGTTAATTATCAAGACTGTGCAAGCTATTAATCCTGTCTCTCTTTTGCCCACTTCCCTGGAGCCACCTGAACATGACTGTGCTGAAGCCATTGAGATGGTGTACTCAGCCCGACCAGACTTGCAGGATGTGCCCCTTCAGGACCCGGACCTGACCCTCTTTTCAGATGGCAGCAACATGGTAATCGATGGGGTTTAGAGGATGAGAACAACGATTGTCACCTTAGAGCGAACCATCCAGACAGAGGCTCTGCTTCCTGAGACAGTTTGTGATATGGACCTGATGTGCTTCGGTGACTGAGAGGTGCACTAACTGATCCCACAACAACCCTGTCTCCTGGCAACACAACGACTAGGTGTCCGGAGACAAGGAACTGTGCCGTCTAAAGATGTTAAAGTGGATTTTACTAAAATTAAACCCACCAGCGTAAATAAGAGATACTTAGTAGTTTTGATTTGTACCTATTCAGGATGGGTGGAGGCCTCCCCACTAAGACTAAAACATCGAGAGAGGTGATAAAAGCTTTGATGGAGCTGATCATTCTGTGGTATGGGCTCCCCATAATGGTAGGTTCAGATAATGGACCTGCTTTTGTGGGTAAAATGGTCAAAGGCCTTACAACAGTGCTGGGGCTAAAATAAAAACTCCATACTATATATTGGCCACAAAGCTCAAGCCAAATAAAAAGACAAAACTGTACTTTAAAAACCACCCTGACAAAGTTGTGCCAAGAGACTGGGGCTAACTGGGTTACTGTGCTCCCCGTCGGCCCTCTTGCAGTTGTGGTGTACACTGTACTGAGGTGGACTAACTCCATTTGAGATAATGTTTGGGAGCCTCCCCCACTGATACCTGTTTTAAATAGATTACAGGAGATAAAAACTTTGAACTTACACCAACAGATAAAGGCGCTGCACCAGATGCTTCAGAAACTTCAGCAGACTGTTATGGAGACATCTGATCCCCATGCCCACGCCAGTCCACTCCTTCAAATCCGGGAGACCAAGTCCTGATTACAGCCTAAAAGAGGAGCCTCTCCAACCAAAGTGGGAGGGACCCAACGAGATGATCCTAACCACTCTCACTGCTCTTAAAGTTACAGGCTGTGCTCCATGGATTCAATGCTCCCAAATCAAGACATGGACACCTGAGCTTACAAAAGTGCGACCTTCTGCCCCAGAGACCTTCAGACCTCGATGCACCAAGAGACTTCAGCAAAAGCTGCTGCAGCTAAACACCAACATGACTCTGGTCACCGCCCTCACCCTGTGTAGCCTCCTCCCCTTTGCTCTCCTCTGGGCCAGATGCACTCCCTATGTATCAGGAGTTTCCCCCTTTGAAGCCATGTTTGGCCGACCTCCCCCTCCGTTACCTAAACTAGCTGAAAAAAAGATTACAAAACTTACTAATCAGGATCTCGTTAAGTCCCTTCAGGCTCTACAGCCTGTGCTCTCCTCCATCCATCGGGTGTTCCACCAAAAACACCCAACACCTGACCCACCAACCACAGAACCTGCTCAAGCGGTGGAGCCAAGAACCCAGGTACTCTTCAGGCGATTTCTGGAAAGACCACCCGGATCCACCATAGCCACTTCAAAGTGCTGCCGACCTCAGTCTCTCCACCCACAAAACCAAATAAGTAAACGATGGAAAGGGAAACCAACACCCTAAAGATTAAGCTAAAAAAATGTTCTGCTTGACCACGTATGTGTTAATGTCACTGATGTTATTAATATTGTTGCCCCCACCTGTGATAAATGGCCTGAAAGCCAAAAATCTGGCTTTCACTCTCCTTCCTATAAACTGGACTGGGTTATTTAGACATTATTTCAAGAAATAAACCCATACCTATTCCTAGCTTCAAATATATAACCAGATTGACAATGTAAAACTAATGCTCATTAGACAACAATATGCAGCTCTAGATGATCCTAAAAATGGACGCTCCAATCTCTAAGATTAGAGATTCCCAAAAACAAAAAGGGGGGAATGTAAGAGAAATTTTCCCTTCTGGGAATGCACAGTCTGTACTGTCCCCCTCCTCCCAATGTTCCGGGAATTGAGCTGTTACAAAGCTACCTAAAGTAGATAAAAACAAAACAAAGCTGACCACAGACCAGGGAACTGGGCTGCAAGATAATGACTGACCCTGGGCTAAGAAATTTGCAGGATTGCAGATTGTGCTGTTCCGGACCACCTGCTGCCCATATTAGAAAACATCCTCCCCGCTCGGTCGGCCAGCCTAAAAACTCCCGTATGAGTGTCTTCTCCCAATGAATGTAAAAAGCTGTTTAAACTAACCAATGCTATCTGCTTCTGTAACCGCGCTTACAAAGACCCCTCCTCCCTTTGTTCTATAGACATATAAGCCCTGCACAGACAAACCTCGGGGCCCACTGTTCCTGCGTGTTCAGTGAGCCCCACGCATGCTTGGATAATAAAACCCCTTGCCCTTTACATGAGAGAACGCTTCTTGGAGTCTTCCTTCACGCGGCGGGCATCCCGACCCTAACACTTTCTAATACTTTCAGCTCTTAGATCCAAATAACCACTTTTGCTCAGTTGTTCTAATGGCTTCTCCTTGCTCTTTCCTATCTCCTAAATGTGGATCGCTGAAGTGCTCAGCTTCTTTCTGTTTTCCATTCCTCTCTGCAAGTGGTCTTACATAGTCTCCTGATTTCAACTACCATATCCTAAACTCAGAATTACAGAAACTTTATCTTGCCTGAACCCTTCCATTAACTTCAGATATTGTTATCTGAATGACCAATAAAGATGTTCACTTAAGTGTTACAGAGTCACCATAAACTTAGCAGATGGAAAACTGCACTCATTCATGCTTTTCCTTTTAGATTCCCTGCAGAATATAGTAGTGCCGTCATCGCTCAAGCTCTCCTTCCATTCTTTGCATCCTTGATCCTTAACTTCTCTCCCTGGGTCCTCTTAGGTTTACCTCTTTAATATAGTAATGGTCATCCCTTTCTCAGTCCAAGATTCTATAATCCTTCCTTTAAATCACTGCAATTGCCTTCCACCACTCTCCTGGATCCAGTTTCAAATCCCCCACCCTCTACAATTACACACTGCAAAAATATCATCCTCCCACACTGTTGCACAAATAATTTTCTAAACTGGAAGTTTGATAATATTATGGTAAGTATTAAAATCCTTCACTAGCTCCTCATTATTACCAAAAACTACAGTTGAAATTTCTCATGACAGCATTTAAAATCCTTTATGACTGCCCCCAGCCTACCTGATTCTCATATTTTACCTTACACTGTTTTCCACACACACTCCTATACCATGCATATGATTCCACTGAAGAAATTCTCACACGGTGTTATCTTTTTAATCTGCATCCTTCCTAGTAAACTTTGAGCTCTCTGAGGACAGAAACCATGTCTTACTTATATCTATGCCTTCACAGTCTGGAACCCATGAGAAATTTAATGAATGTTGGCTAATGATAGACCATGTCTTAAAAATAAATGTCTTTCCCAAACCATTTTTTCCATGTTTAATTAAAAATATCTTTCTAGAAAGACTATGCTTTTCATCACATTTTTTTAGCCACAAAGGTATGTTTCCCAATTACTAGTACATCTCTCTCTTTCCTGACAGAAAAAATATGGAGGAGCCAGAGAGAATTCTAAGTTAAGAATAACTTTACACTGAACAGACAAATAGCTCTAATGTAGTATGTGAGCATTTTTTTAGGTCTCCATTATGTACATTAGACTTTGACGGACTGACTGAAGGACAAAGTGTACGTACCTTCCACGCAGCGACAGCCCTCTTGTAGCACCCGTGCGTACATATCCACTTTGGACTGAGAAAGGAGCTGATCCCCAGTCAAGTATGTGTTGTGAGAGGAAGCGATGTAGTAGTTGCAGAGGGGCTGATCCATGTCCTGATACACTTCATGGTGCAGGGGGTTAAATATGTCACAAGCAGGACTACGCATGAAGTTCGTGAAGCCTTGGGAAAAATGAGAGAAGTGTTATAGCTCTCAAAGTGTATCTACTTAACTGACACTAATAGAGACAAAGAGGTTAAAGAATATTCATGGTAGTTATCAGGGCAGCTTTTGTAGGCAAAACTGGGGCAATGAAAAATTTGCTTGAAATCATAGAGAACATCAAAAAACTGAAATATGACTTTGGGAAGTAGCCATTTAAACACAATCTAGAGAAAAATAAAATGACCTTTTAAGAAGTTTGACTGGAGTCTGGTGAGACAGCTCAGCGGCACAAGCGCCTGCCTGGCAAGCGCGAGGTCCCGAGTTTGACTCCCGGAACCCACATACAAAAAAAGGGCTGGTGATATTGCTCAGTGGCACGGGCACCTGCTGACACGCGAGGTCCTGAATTCGACCCCTGGTACCCACAAAAAAAAAAAAAGAATTTTGACTGGGTGGGGAAGTTCACTGGAAAGGTATTTATTAACCACTAAACTCAAGCTCTGTTAACATAGTGCAACTTAATGGGTGACCAATACTGTATCAGAATTGGTGTATTTATAACAACTGATCAACCAAAATTGATAGGCCATTAAGTTGATTTGAAAAAACTATAGTCAATGCAATAAAGTAGTATGTTAAAAGTTAAATACTTCCTAAAGTAAAGCTGAGATTATTGACTATGAAATTGGTTTGGGAAAATGTTGTTAATGGCTAGCACATTTTATAACTTTGTTTCAAATCTTTGAGAATCATTTGGCAAAATTAGATCTGTGAATATCCTCTGAGACTTAAGAATTTCTTCATGCCTATCTATGTCTGTAATGTAAAGACCACCTTTGGAGGTCTAACCAAGAAAAATATTAATCTCTTATTACAGAAAAGCCCTAAGTTAGTTTACCCTCTTTGTTTTAAAAATGGTTTCTAATGATAGAAGATTTTAATTATTTCTCTTTGTTTTTATTACCTTATACCCCTGGACATAAACACAAGGTATTAAAATCCCTTATTGATCCAGGCATGGTAGCACGTGCTTAATCGAAGCACTGTGGGGCCAGCCTGGGCAACACAGCCATACTCTACCTCTTAAAAAAAAAAATGAAAAACCCCCTGTCCACACTGATCCTGCGAACAGGGGGAAAAATAGGAGGCCAACAATCAAAATGTTCAGATCAACCATGGCTTTAGATGCTTTGGGGCAGCTGGGTTCCCCAGTGATCTTTGATTTAAAATTATCTGTTCTGCCCAGGACAGCCTTTTCTTGTGTTGCAGCCCATAATTCATCTCCCTACATATTTTAAATGTACTGTATACAACTTACGCATACACACAGCTATATTTGTACCATGGATAACATGCTAGAAACAAAATTCTGAGTGTATAACTATGGGTAAATTATTTATTTTCTTCCAGCCTCACTTTCCTCAACTATAAAATGAGATAGTTGTGTTAATAAGATTTGTGGTTCCAAAAGCTTCTATAATGCTACCAATTCTGTAGGAAAAACAAGTCAGTTGTTAACATTTTAACATAGTAAAGAAATATGTTTACTTTCAAATCACTCAATTTGTAGATTACTTATTTTAGGGTCAAATTTCTCTTCATAAAATTATTAGGATGAGACTATTTCCAAAGTGTAGTTATTTGAGAAAAATCCAAGTGTTTCTTGGTATCGATCATACATAGTGATCATACGTAGCTTGAAGTGAAAAATGTTTACAAGCTTTGCAAAAGTAAGAGAAATGTCAACATCATGGCACTGCTTTGAAAAAATTACATGCCCTGTGGGTTTTATTTAAATTGACTGTACTTCCACGAGTATCTCCTGATTTTCTAAAAATTTTACTGGAATTAAACTTAGCAGACTGAATTAAAAAATGGGAAAGTAAAACTATTGGTTTAAAAAAATTGGTCATTTTACCTTCTATTCCAAGGACATTTTTCACCTTATTTTCTTCTGAAACTTCAAACTTCTTTATGATGTCAAGACAATAGTCTGTTGTCACATTACTCATCTAAGCAAAACACAACATGAGTAGAGTACCTGTAATTTCATGAGACATGTTCTTCCGTGCTATAGAGACATGCACTGATTTTTACAGAATTCTTGGTACAGTTCAAAGTGCTTAAATGAGCAGTTTGAGGTTATTAGTGTCAGTTTTCTTAATCTTTGGAGAATCATTATGATTTCAATCTTCCCATACATCTTTCAGATGTAATCAGTGAACACAGCCCTTCAACTATTAGACAAATGTTTCCTATGTAGCAATAAAAATCAATAATTGATGCAAATCCATTGCCAAACATCCACTTGCTATATAGTAGCTATCTGCAAAATTGATACTTTTTATATAAACATTAACGTTTGCTAATCATATATATATGTAGAAAGTCACTATTCTCTACCAAAACAGAATGTTCCTTGGTAAACCCATCTGTATATGCATATATCTATTGAGTCTTCCTCTGAGCAGTCCACTGTGGTGACTGAGGAACACAAAAGTTAGCAATAGAAAATAAAAATAAAAAGCAGATGAAGCATCTGGTGTAACAAAGGACTCAGGCTAATACTGCTTGTGTTCAAATCAGCTAGCTCATTTCACTATCAAAGTGACATTAAATAAGTCACTTACCTTCTCCATAGCTACCAGATAAAGTAGTGATGCGGATTAAGCGAATTAATACTTGTAGGAACACACTATAGCACCATAAAGGCAGGATATGTTATTATTATTACTGATTCAAGGTCAAGATTGCTGTACGAACTTACATACTTAGCATCACTGGAAAAAGTAAACTCTTCAGGAATAATTTCTTTAAATAGCAACATAAAGAATGTGATGTTTTAGAGGCAGCAGATATAGCTCAGTGATAGAGCATTTGCCAGTATCTACAAGGGCCTGAGTTTGATCCCCAGCACCACAAAAAAAAATAAATAAATAAAAGGACGTTTTGATTAGAAGTTCATCCTGCCTCACAATCTAACATTGACATTTAAAAATACTAATGAATAAAAATAGAGGAAGCTAATCTTCTGAGCTGGTATTTCATATTTCAATTACATTTCTCAAAGACTCCATTATCTCTGAAGTTCAATGCTTACATTTTAGTGAAATCTAATTTTTTGTATTCTATTTAATAACACTGAAACTATTTGCAGGGGGAAAAGCTATTATATGGCTGGGTTTTGCCAGTTTAAAAGAGTATGCAATTTTTTTTCCCCCTAAACTAGGTGCACAATAGCGGATATACCTTTTGAATAAAATTTATAATCTTTACCACATTACCAGACATCATCCCCCAAAAAAAATCACAAATAAATGAAATTTGTAATACCTCCAAGGAACTCTGCTGAGCCAGGCAGGGTGGGAGCAGCTCATTCACTTGTCTGCTATACACTAGAGAGATTTAGCACACATAGTCCAAAAGAATTTCTCACAAAATAAAAGCAGCTAAACTGATGACTTTATGTGCCATGGGGACATTGGGTGCACTTGGCAGTTATTCAGTGTACGCCATCGTCCAGAGATGTAGAGGCCATAAACTTGACTCAGGCTGGCTACAAGGAGCCCATGGGATCTCAAATGATGAACACACAACCAAACAAATGGTCATTCGGGGATGGAGATAATTGCCGGCAAGCAAAGAGTTTGTTACTAACACAAGATACGAAGCAGAATCTGATAACAAAAAACATAATATTTGAAAAAATATTCATTGAGTTAGTGAGAATATTAGTAGCCATTCTACAAAGTCCACAAATTTCTAGACAATATATTAATGAAAAAGAAATAATCTACTTTCTACCAAAATGCTTGACTTTAGTGAAATAAAGTAAAACCCCAAAATAATGAGAACTGAAATGTAACAGTCCATCAGCTCCCATCTTTCTCATTTAATTAGTGTCACAAATAGCAAAATCTTGCATTTACTCACTTAAATTTTTTAGACTTCACTTAAGCTGTAGTTGTAGGTTTACTGTAAGAATAAAGGTTCAACAGAGGTTAATGCTCTTTATTGCTCTTTTTACTTTGTTTTGCTTCCTATTTGACATAAGCTGATAGGGTAAACTAGAAACAAATTCTCTATTTTAAGCCCCACTTCCTGTGGAGTTCATGTGAAAGTTTTGTTTGCTATTTGGTATCTGAACTGTTGCCATCTTCAACACGGAGGATTAGTCTTTCTACACCAGGCAATTTGTGTTACAAGAACCTAAAGTAAAATTTTATTAATTTTTACATTTATACAATTCTGTCAATATGTTTTTATACACATAATCATAAATAGTTCTTACAATATTCTTCCAAACTTAATATTTTAATCTCTACGTTTTAGAGAGGAAAACTGATGTTGAGAAATGTAAAATGTTACCACCAAAGTTACAAATCTGTAAGAGAGAGAATCAAGGTTCAAATTTGAACCTTCTTGAGTTCAAGTCTAAAGTTTTTCTTTATGTAATACCTATGCTCTTGGTACTTTCTTCCTACCAAAAAAATTCAAATGATTACGGTCAAAGATGTCTGCTTTTTCAATGTAGCTGAAATTTCTGATTCTTTTAAGTTTGTTTTTTTTTTTTTTTTTTTTTTTTTTTTGTGGGTACCAGGGGGTCGACCTCAGGACCTCGGGCGCCAGCAGGCGCCCGTGCCGCTGAGCGATATCACTGGCCCTTTTTCGTATGTGGGTTCTGGGAGTCGAACTCAGGCCCTCACGCTTGCCGGGCAGGCGCTTACGCCGCTGAGCCATCTCACCGGCCCTTCTTTTAAGTTTTGCAATTTTGCAACTTTCAAATCAGCTATTACAATTTGACTTACTTCATTATTCAAGATTGGACTTCATTCTCTTTTTCTGTTTACTAAGGTTCTTTCATCTCATTCAGAAGAGAAAAGATTTGCTGGTCCTCACATTGAAAGTCAATATCCATGAGGTGGACCAATTGTAGAAACCAGTTATGTATCTATAAAATCCACATTCTGACACGTATTTTTATCCCCAGACTTTCTGTCACTTTTCCTGCAAAACTTTCCCAGTGAGTGCGAGTTTCAAAATAAAGTCAGGAGTAAACAATTACATTTCTCATGGCTTTGATTCCCAAAACACACGAAATACAAAATCAAAATGTAATTTGCAAAGAATTTCAATATTGCTAAAATTTAAATTTATTTTTATTAAAATAACGTCTCCAGGGCCGGTGAGATGGCTCAGCGGCATACGCGCCTGCCTGGCAAGCGCAAGGGCCCAAGTTCGACTTCCGGAACCCACATACGAAAAAAGGGCCGGTGATATCGCTCAGTGGCACATCTCCTGCTGCCGCACGAGGTCCTGAGGTCGACCCCCAGTACCCACAAAAAATAAATAAATAACATCTCCAAAATTAAATAAATCAAAGCTAAGATGCTTATAACTGAAAGAATTCCCCGTCCTATACCCAGAACTACTCTCCAAAGGCAACAAGCCAACATTTCTTGATTTTTTTTTAAATGAGTCTTTCAATCCTAATTATTGTATTTATGCTATTTTCTGTTTTATGCACTTTAAAACTTACCTGCTGACTTCTTATTGTGCTGGATATTATCTAAGATCATCATCTAATATAGTGAGACGCTCTCTTTGCAGAGCCCTCTCCCTCTGATAGTTCTTCTGGTATATATCCCATAATATTTATTAAATAATCTGCTGTTTATAGCATTTTAACTATGCAAATGTTGAACACTACTGAATCTGTTGTGCACTACGGCAGCATTTACTTTCTTAAAGAATTTCCTGATTTGTTAGTTGCTACAAGCCCTATTCATTTGGTTAATTTTTAATGTACTGATCACAAATTCTTCCCAACGATTCTAGTGGTTTTTTCCACATAACCAAAGGCAACAGATACTCTATAAACTCCAATTTTCCTCCTTATCCAAGTTCCCCTTCTTTCCATGCTGGCAGGATTCTAGAACATTCTTCAGCTTTTGACCTGACTTTGTCACTTTTTATAAAAAAATACCCAGGAAATGAATTAATTATTTTAATTTTTTTGCATGTTTTTTTTTTTTATTCCATTCTCTCTCTCTCTCTCTCTGGTTTAGAAAGGTAGAAAAATTTAGGCTGGAATCGCTCCTGTATATTTTTAGCTTCCAGAGTTACTTCTCAGATGTCCTGATGTCATTCAGATTTCAATTCTTTTCACAGAACCTGTTTTTGCTTGTCAATTTGGTTAGCTTTAGTTTGTTTTCTCTTTCTGAAAGCTTTTTTAGGGTTTTGACTTATTTTTGGCATGTGACAACTCACTATGATTTGCCTCTGAGTGGATCTTTTTACATTCACCATGCTTGGCCATCATTTGGCACTGCCAACATACAGGTGTTTATCTTGGTGTGCTAATCATTTTTTGTATCATTTGAGAATTTTCTACCTCTATTTTCTCTTGCCTACTCCTTTGTTGTTTGTTCTTCATCAACTTTTTCCTGCAATCCTTCCATTAAGTTTACCTCTCTTCTCTTTTACTTTTAATTTCCAAAAGTTTCTTTTTCACCTGAATCTTTTTACATAGTATCTTATTTTTGCTTTATGCTACATTTTTTTGGTCATTGTTTTGGCTTTTTTTGAGATAGGATCTTGCTATGTAATTCAGAACTCACTATGTAGCCCAGGCTGGCCTGGAACTTGCAGTGATCCTCCTGTCTCAGCCTCCAGAGTGCTGGAATTAAAGGCATGTGCCACCACACCAGCTCTAGAATTTATTGTCATCACTCTGATGATACCAATGCCAGCTTTTTAAAGTTTCCTTCTCCCTTTGTTGTCTATTTCCACTGAGTTTCTTTTTTCTGTTTGCTTACCTTTGTCTGTTTTTATAGTGCAGGATTTCCTCAAACATGTAGACCTTGCTTATTCAAAATCAATGTTTGGAATTATCTATTTAGCTGGGGATATAGCTCAGTGGCACAGCACCTGCCTGGCAAGCACGAGGTCATGAGTTTGATTCCCGGTGCCAAATAAGATAAAATAAAATAAAATAATCTATTTAAAATCAAGTAAATAATAAATTTCTTGAAGGATCTGTATATATTAGGAAATCTCAGATGTGCAGGAAATATCTTGAGTAATTTCCCCTGTGAGCTGATGTGTTAGTTTCCTAATACCGCTGTAAAAATTACCACAAACTTGGTGGTTTAAAACAAAAGAAATTTATTCTGTCATAGTTCTGAAGGTCATAAGTCCAAAATTAAGGTGTCCACAGGGTTAGTTTTCCCTGGAAGTGCTAAAGGAAAACCTGTCTCCTAACTCTCTAGCTTCTGATGGTGGCCAACAAACTGGGGCATTCCTCAGTTTAAGGCTTCACACTACAATTTCTGCCTCTATCTTCACATAAACTTTTCTTCTATATACATCTATTTCTTCTTTTTCTATCTCCCTTAAGAATATGCATCATTAGCTTTAGGGCCTACCCTAAATTTAGGAAGATCAATGTCATTGGCTTAATTTCATCTATGAAGGCCATATTTCCTAGTTCACAAGTAATGGAATTTAGCACTTGGATATATACTTTAGAGTCACTATTCAACCCATTATAGCTGGTAAAATTTTCCTAAGGAAATTTTTTCAGTTTCCTACTAGTGAAGATAAACCCGGGAGCTGAGTATTGTAAGAGAGCGATGGTTCTCCTACTTCAATGTGCAGATGTTCATTTGGTCTTTGTATTACTTTTTTTTTTTTTTAACAGTGACAGAGTTTATTCAAGAAAGTAAAAGTGAAGAGTGAAGGAGAAATTGGCTCTGCAGAGCCACCTTGAGCCGAGTAAAGAGAAAAAGAGCAGAAATAAAAGTATGCACTGCATCTGGGAAACAGTGCGAGCTATCAAGGAAAGTTATAATTGCAGGTTAGAGGCTTAAAATGGCAAATGCTTACTTGATCACAATTGCATAGAGCTGTCAGACTGGACAGTTACTCTGCTGTTCTCACCTAGGGTTATTCATGTAACTGCAGGTCACTTGATTATAGATTATAGGTGGTCACTTGACTAGAGCTGGATGATCTATTGGCCTCACGTACATGCTATGGTTGGTGTTGGTTGAGGGCTGGGCCTCTTCTTTTATGTGGTCTCTCATTCTCAAAAACATTAGCCTGGTTTCTTCATATGATAATCCCACAGCTCCAACAGAGTGAGAGTGGAATCTTCAAAGCTCCCCGGGGCCTGAGCTTCGGAACTGTTTATTGTTTCTATTACAATTTATGAGTCAAAGCAAGTCACTAAGCAGACCCAGATTCCACTTCTGGATAGGAAGAGAGGTGAAGTCACATTGCAAAGGGATATACATAAAGGGATACCAGAGTAACTGTAGCTATCATCAGAATCCCCATGTTTTCAGTACCCACACTCAGCTACCCACAGCATCCCCTAGTCCAGGTCCTCTGGCCTACCCTCCTTCAACTCTTCATATACTGGCATACAGGGGGGCCTAGTTGCCCAGCTGCCCAGGGTGGGGAAGAAGATCCATAGTCCTAACCACATTTTAAAGAGATCTTGAACCATTACTTGTATTTTCAACCCCTTTTCCACGCCTGTTTCCTGAAATATCATGTGACTTTCATTCTGGGTCTTCTTTAGGTCAGACAAGTGTCAAGACATTGCTCTTCCTCTCTTGTTTTCTTTGTCCCTGTGGATTTTACTGTATTTTTGGATAATTTCAGGAGACAGTGGAGAAATACCGGTAATGAATGATCATTTTATTTTCAACAGAATGAGAGAACCACAATGAGTTACGTACCCAAAGTAATAGCCTCTAATTCATCCTAAAACTAAACCACGAATTTTAACAGCATTTGAATGTACAACTACTTCACATAAAATGTCGTTTTGGAACTATATTTTGGACAGCAAAAAATATGACAAGATATAATTACTCCGAAAGGTCTCTTAACTGATTTAATTGTGAACTAGAAAAAGGATACAGAAATTCAGGAAAGGATCTTAAAAGAATGCTTCTATGATGAGAAAATGCTAAAAAAAAAAAAAAAAGACAAAGGTACACAAGCATCAGAAGGAGGTAGTTCATAAGCAAAGAAGTGTTTCTAATTATTTCTTAAAAGAGAGAAATTAGAATGACTGTGACTCTTAAAATCCATTCTGGATTCAGTGAAGGGTAATGAAGGAAGAGAACACAAACAACCTATAAAACTGGATCAGAACAATTAAAGACATATTTTATCAGAAAGAATAAAGAAGTTGAAGAGGCAAAACTTTTTACAAAAGGAATGCATAGATCTGTGTTGTGTAAAGTTAAAATATGGAGAGGGCCCTGGAAATAGAAAAGCTCTGAAACTCCCCCTAGAATTAACCATCCATGTGCATATTCCCAATAAAAGCTACAAATACATAGAAATCTTTTTTGATGCAGGTAGGCTTTGCTCTTAGTTAACAGCTAGAAGGCTTTTCAAACTATAAGAATACTTCAGCATTCCTGTGTTATCTTCCTTCCTCCTCAGTGTATAAGAAACAAAAGGGTAAAGGAGGACAAAGTGTTGCTAAGAGTGGGGGTTACAAAGAGCTATGGGGAAATGAAATCACATTATCATTCCAGAATCAAAACTCTTAAAAAGAATTTGAGGGCTGGGGATATAGCTCAGGGGCACAGCACCTGCCTGGCAAGCATAAGGCTGTAAGTTCAATTCCTGTTGCCAAAAAAAATTTTTTTTTAATAAAAATAAAAAGAATTTGAACATTAAAAAAAAAAAAAACACTAAACCCTAGAGCCAAGATATGTGTAAGTAATCTGAAGATATAGGTGGTTGTTTGGCAAATATGGGAAGGGGGTAAATAAACAAACAAAAAATACTTCACCAACCCTAAAACTTTGAAATCACAGACTAGTGGATACCCATGATCTCTGTGGAGGTGAGGAAGAAATGAAAGGGAAACCTCAGTAAGCTGGCTTCTTGCTTAACTGGGAGAATTTCTCTTAGCACATCCACATTTAAGAATGAAAGTCCAAATATCAACTGGACATGTCAAAGGCATAAATTCAATTTTTAGAGAGCTTTGGTGAAATAAACATCTACCCATGGGCCAATATTTGATTTCACATAATTCTTGACAGCATATGTGACCAGCAGTGATTTTTCATTTCACCACTGAGCAAACCTGTAAAAGTTGAATACTCCAATCATATTTCCTCAGAAGATAATGAGTTACTACAATACCCATCATCAAATTGTTTCAAATTTTTCCCATTGTGAAAATCCATTTTTAAAACTAAAAATCCATCTGAACCCTTGGCTAATGATTCCCTTAATGCTCAGTTAGATTTTGTCTAATTTTCTTCATTTTAAAAAATGTTGAAATGTACAACTTTATACCAATTTTTTGTATGGACTTAGTTATTTCCTTAGGATGAAAAGTAAAAACTTGGTCAAAGTTTTATAAATTTTATACATTGTAAAACTGTCCTATTTGAAGACTGTACAATTTCTACTTCACCAGAAAATAAGAAATGGAAACCATGTTTGGTAGGGTTTTTTTGTTTTTTAATGCTTATACAACTTGATGAATAAAAAAATGGTCTCTTGATTTTATTTTACATTTTTAATTATTAGTAAAGGATGAACTATTTATGAGTTCACTGACATATTATAAATACATTTGAAATGTTTTGCCTGTCTTTCTATTAGTTATTCTTTTTTTTTTTTTCCTCAATGGTCTAGGACAGTGATGGCAAAACTTTTAGAAACCTAGTACCCAAACTGCAACCCAAAGTTATTTATCACAAAGTGCCAACACTGCAATTAAACCTAAATACTGAGCAGCAGCAAGCTCAAGTGAAGGACATAGTGGCCTCACCCTCTGTAGTGAGGAGTCAGGCTGGTCAGATGGTTCTCTGAGAAAGCTAGGTTTGAAAGTGCTGACATTAGATCCAGCAAATGTTTGGCCTCCTTCACTGCTTACTTCCAACACAGAACTCTGATCTTTTTGCTTCTCCCATCTGTCAACATGATCGGGGATATGACCTGACCTAGGAACTTGCCACATCCTGGGGCATATGGACAGAGGGGCCTCTGGAGAAAGAGAGATACCTCACAAGTCCACAGGTCATAAAGCTATGGCAGGGCAGGACTCAGCACTCATGCAGCAAAAAGTGGGCAGGGAAACAAAATAGGACCTAGTTGTAAGTCACTACCTGTCACCTACATCTAGTGGGCTACAATACCACAGGCCCTGGAGAGAAAACATTCACCCAAATACAGAGAAATTTTTTGGAATTATTTCTCTTTTTCCTTGTTTTGGGGGGATTTGGTTATGTTTCTTTTTTTTTTCTATCTTTTGCTTTTTGTTTTTATTCTTTTTCTTGTTTGTCTTCTGTTACTTTTATCTAATTCTAACTAATTTCTTTTATTCTTTAATCTGATTTTATCTTGCTTTCTTCCTTCTCATCTTCCTTTATTTTCTTTTCCAAATTTTACTTCCTTCATTTTCCCCTTCCCCAATTCCATCTACTTCCATTATTATTACTATTAAACTTTATTATTTTTTAGTTATTCAGTTAGCTCTATGCTATTATTGCTGACTTCTTTTCTATTGTTAACGGTGGCATAGTTGTTGCTTATTATAATTGGATTCAAGAATATTCTCAAAGGCCTCATGCACTCACTGGCAGGGCTTTTGGAAGGCAAATGAATCATGTGGGCAATATAGCTGACTCGGTATTGAGAGGTACGTTCTGATCAGAACAAGTGAGTCCCTGGGGCTGTGACCTTAAGGGTATCTCTGCTCTCCTCTCTCCCTCTCCCTCTGCCCTCCTCCCCCTCTTCCTAACCACCATGTGAAGAATTTTCTTCTGCCAGACCCTTATGCTTCCAATCTGTCTTCCTGCCTTGGAGCCAATTAACCATAGACTGTAATTGTGAGGCAAAACAACAACAAATCCTCTCCTCCTTTAAGCTGTGGATGTCAAGTATTGTGTCCCAGCAACAAGAACGTGATAGACACAGATTTTGGTACCAGGTGTGAGGTAGCTGCTGTGACCATGTGGAATAGAAGCCTTTGAAAGTGTTTAATGGGGGAAGTTTGAAAAGGTTTGGAGATGCTGGCTAGAGAAGCCCTACAATGCTGTAAGTTGGGCTTTGTGGGAGCTTCTGGTCAAAGCTCATAAGTCTAGAATGCTAATGGAAATGCACACAGTAAAGGCCAGGCTCTGGAAGTTTCTGTTGGGAACAAGGATTCCACTGGTGAGTAGGCTTGAGAACGTATGTGTTATGCTTTGGCAGAAAATGTGTCTATATTTTGTTCATCTCCTAAGATTTTACGAGAAACAGAGATTAAGGGCAGGAGATGAATTAATCTGATGAAGGAAATTTCAAGGCAGTTCAACACTCAAGCTGTGGCATGGGTACCGTTGATAGCTTTTAGCCAGATTTATACTGAAAAACAGGAGCAAAAAGCCCATTTGAAAAGTTTTCAATTTTCCCAGAAAGAAAGGGCCTGTCAAGTTTTGGCTGAGTAGAGCTTCATTTTTAAGAAGATTAGCATAAAAAAGAAGCCAGGTACTTTTCTTTAGGACAACAGAAAAGATGCCTTAAGAGCACCTGAGGAAACAGCAAGATCCCACCTTTCCCAGGCTAAGAGGAGAAAAGTGCAAGACTTTGCTTTTTGAAGAGAATCCAAGGGCACACTGCTCCAGAAATGCTGCGTAGGGAATTGGCTCCCCAGGATTCTATTCAGAGTGCTGAGCCATCCAAGCCCGCAGAGGCCTTTGTAGCCATGATACGAGGGGATACTGTTCAAACTGGAGGCAGACCTTGGCATCATCCACACGGTGCTCATTTTATAGGTACCCAGAATGCGAGATTTGTGGGATCGGAGAGGCATCCATCCAGATCTCAGAAGAAGGCTGGTAGGCCAAGTGGTGTGAAGCTTTGAGAGTGAAGCTGAAGGTACACTGGAAACCCAGGAAGCTGGAGAAGCCAGTAATGTGGAATGTCTAAGGAATGCTGCAGGCAGTGGGCAAAGCCATCCCAACAGAAATGAGGACTTCAACACACACCCCCAAGCCCTTTGGAGTTCATATCTCTACCCAGATGCTGGACATATAGCTATTGGATTTAATGTTTGCCCTGATGGGTTATGGTTTTGCTTAGGTCCCATTGGTTTCCATCCACCTACTCCTTTTGGAATAGAAAATATTCTCCTATGACATTGTATGCTGAAAGTGCTTAACTTTCTTTTTAATTTTCACAGTGGCTCACAGCTAAGTTTGCCTTGAATCTCAGAGAAGATTTCAGATTTGGACTTTTTAGCAGTGCTACAACTGAGGAGACTGACAACTTTTAGAGATGGACTAAATACATTTTTGCATAAAGAGATGCACATCAGTCTTTTGAGGGCCAGGGGTGGAATGTTACGGTTTAAATTAAGAATGTCTCCCAAAAGCCTCATGAACTTATTGGTGAGGGTCCTGGAAGGTGACTGAATCATGGTGGGATATAGCTCATTTGCTATTGGGAGGTCAGGTCTAGTCAGAAGAGGCAGGCAACAGTGAACATGACCTGGCAGGGTATATCCCCTTCATAGCCCTCACTTCTCTCCCTTCTCCTGGCCGATGTGAGATGCGCAGCTTCTATCTGCCAAATCCCTGCACCATGTCTTCCTGCCATCCAACCACAGCTGAAAACCTGAGCCAAAATAAACCTCTCCTCCTTTAAAGTGCAGTTGTTAGGTATTTTGTTCCAGCAATAAGAAAGTGACTAAGACAACCACTTATTTCTTTGAAAACTTGAAAAAAATACTTTTTAAAAGTTTAGCCAATTTAGTTAACACTGAACTAGAGAGAAGCTAACTCCTTTCCGCTGCTGTATTGTAAAAATGGAGAACTCTATTTCAGGATTAGTAAGTCTTCTGAAACTCTCATTATGTTCCACACACTGTTCCTAGCATTGTATGTGTCTTAGTTACTTTTCTCTCATTGCTGAGACAAAATACCTGGTGCCCCAAATTAAGGAAGGAAAGGTTTATTTAGCTCACAGTTTGCAGAGGTTTCAGTTCATACTCGGCTGGCTCCAAGGCAGAGTGGCACATGGCAGAGGGAAACAGTTCATGGCAGTGGGAAACAGCAAAAGCAACAAGAGCAAAAAGGGAGGAGTGAGAGAGCAAGCCTCTTTCCCTCCATTATACTGCATACAGACTACCTGCCCCAGGGTGGGTGTAGCACTCGTACCCATAATTCCAGCACTGGACCATGAATCAATCACTAACTCTAGAAGCCCGCCCTCATGACTGCATGAGGCTTTGGGGGGACATCTGGACACAAACCATAACAGTATGCAACTTATTTAATGTTTATAATGCCCTGGTAGAGATATGTTTGAAAGGCCATGAAAATATTTAATCCTAAGGCTTATTGATAAGTAACTAATTCAGAGGAAATATATCTATATATATAGATATATAGATATATACACACACATATACATATATAGTTGGTCTACTTTTTCATTCTTGCTAACACAAAAAGTTGAAGAAGTTGATCACCAAACTAATCTACATATAAGAAACAACTCAAAAAATTGCATTTCACTGCCATAAAAATGTTTGCCTACCTCAATCAGAGTAGATTTTGAATCAGTGGCACATTTTGCTACTTAAGAATCAGATTTTGAATATCAAATAGGTTTTGGACTACACCAAGTATAACTGACAAATTTTTGGTTAAGTAGGAAAAAAGTAAAAGAAGTTAAAAGTTTTGACTCCATAATGGAAATCACTAAAAAATCTGAATTACAACCAAAACTAAATGAGCATGATTACATATATAAACAATGTATTACTAGTTTATATCTTAATATCTTAACAAATGCACTTCCTTAAAGAAGCAAAAAGTCGAGAAAAACAATATAGCACAATTATGATTTTAAAGAATATATAAATTATTATAAACTAAATTATAATAAATACTATTCTTTTCTAAAAAGGAAAACTCAGCAAACCTTAAAAAGTATGTCATTTCACTTCTTAGTATTCTCTTTCTTCTTATTATAGACTTTCAAAGTCATAGATTTTTGTCTAGTTCCAAAACTTAGCACAGTGCATGGGATACATAGTATGTATTCACATAAGGGAATAAATTAATCCAAAATGTTACTCATCCACCCATGTATGATATCCTTCATATCAACTCCAACTCTTGTTACCACCTCCAGGGAGCAAAACTTACAATTTCCCAAAGCTACCCAGTCCATCCTTGGGCAGCTATACTTCTAAGAATCAATGAAAATTTATCACCTGCTAATATTCAAATATTGACTCAATGTTGTATTCAATGAGGATCCATGTAGAATTGTGTTCTGATTCACATGAAATTCTTTCAATATCCAGATCCAGATTATAAGAGGCACTTGAACTGTTTCACCTAGCAATTCCACTTTGATATATACTGAAAGAATTTAAATCATGTCCACAGAAAAGCTTGACTGTTCACAACAGCATTATTCACAATAGTCAGAAAATGGAAACAATCAAAATGTCCATCAACAAATGACTGGATGCACAAAATGTGGTATATCCATACAATGTTAGATTGTTTAGCAATAAGAAGAAATGAAGGGGATTGGCATCAGGGCTGAGTGGTAGAGAGATTACTTACACTATAGGAGGCCCTGGGTTTCATCTCCAGCTGTTACATGCTAAAATGAATAAACCTTGGAAACTATGCTAAATGAAAGAAGCCAATAGCAAAGGACACATATCACGTGATTCTTTTTATATGAAATTTCTAAAATAGGCAAATCAATAGAGACAGAAAGTAGATTAATTGTTGCCATGCTTGGGGGGGAAAGAAATAGGGAATGACTGTTAATGGGCACTGAGTGTCTTTTTGTGATGAAAATGTTTTGAAATTAGTGGTGACAGTTGCACAATACTGTGAATATACTGAAAGCCACTGAACTGTATACTTTAAAAGGGTAAATTTTATGGTACATGAATTATATCTCAATAAAGCTGCTATTTTATGAAAGACATTTTCAAGTATAGGCTGGTTATTTGTATGAGTATTGCAAAAAGAATTCATTCTACAGATTATCATACAATGTCATCCAAATATTTGATGTCTCCTCACAGTTGACGGAACTACATTTAACTTCAATAGATAAAGGAGATACATTCTTTATATTAAGAGCATGAGTCCCTAAATCTAAAGAAAGTTAAAAGGAACTTTTATCAACTACAACAAAACCAAAGGCTTCCCACAAAAAAGCCTAATGTAAAAAGTTAAAAACCTTTAATAAAATATTCATTTATTTCCCTACTATATTGAGAAACAAATGGAGTGTAAGGAGATATAAGAATAGTGGTACAAAAAGGTGGAGTTTATTGAGCACAACATAGCCTATATTAAAATTAAAATGTTTTATCTAAACAGACTTAGGAATTCCCTTTGCTAATCAGGAGGATCTAACTTACTAGCCTTTCACAAGATCAAACACCAATTTCCATCAAAATTATCAACAATATACTTTAATGTCAGTTAATAATTATATCATAGTTAAATAACTAGTCATATCACTAGCATAAATATCAATTTATATTTTTATTCATACTAATTCATACTTAAAGAAATACAGCATGAATTTACACTATAAATACTTCATTGAATTAGTACAAAGAAAACATTACCATTGTATCCAAAATGAAATACATTAGTTAACATTCATGTCTTTATGGAAAAATGTGTATCCATACTCAATATATTTAAAGTAAAAAATTGTAAAAGCCAGTGTTTATCATTTCCTCTCTTAGAGCTGTTAGGAACATGTTTTAAATGATGACTAATAGATAAGATTTTTGTGGACCATGATAGCTACTCCTCTACCCTAGATTTAAGATATACCTACATGAACTCCAAAACACGGCCAGCTATCTCTCACTAGTATTTTTAAATAAACATTCAATTCAGTGATCTAATGATACCTTTTGCTCAACCTTCAAAAACTGAGCCAGTTCTTCCACGGTTAGGTGGTCTTTCTTGTCACTGTAGCTCAAGAGCAACAGATATAGGTCTCGTCTCAAGGACATCATTTTGTAAAAAACACAGAATTCTTCAAATGTCAAAGTTCCCTGATTCTCATCTGTGTCGGCTTCCTGAAAAGGGTACATGAGGAAAAAAAGGCAGTTGTGAGAGTTCGAAATGGCAAAATGACAAATAATTCAGTATAGGAAAATAATATTTACTATAAGAGGGGTAATATCCAAATCACAAATGATGAACACATTCTTTTTAAGCACACATAGAACATTATAAAAAATGATTATGTATTAGGCCACAAGAAAGTTTTAACAAATTATAAAAACAAAAGTCAACCTAATACAAACCAATTTCTCTGACCACACTAAATTTATAAATCAACAGAGAAAACTTGAACTATGGAAGCAATACATTTCTAAATAGAAAATAAAACACACAGAAGTGAAAATAATCCATATTAAAACTTGTACAATAACCCTGGGTTCAATCCTGGGCTCCACAAAAACAAAACAAAACCTTAAACAATAAAGTAATAAATTTTTTTAAAACTGGAAGTCAAATTTATTAGAAGGCAAAGTACATTAAAACAGCAAATAATTCAACTCAAAAAGCTAGAAAATTTTAAGACAAAGAAAACGGGACATATATTATAAACAAAAACAGAAAGTGATGAGATAGAAAACATATAGCACAAAGGTAAACAAGAAAATCAAAAGCAGATTTTTGAATAAACTAATGGTAAAAAAGAAATCTTAGACAAGCCGTATCGAGAAAAGAGATAACATATTTAAGGCATACCAAAAAGACCAGTCTCTGAAGCATAATCCAATCACATCTAATTTTTCCTGTATGAGAATCTCTGATTCTCCACAGGTGACTCTGATGCTTTTATAGCTGTCCCATCTGTAGTACTTCCCTTTTATCCCCCCATGGAAAAGTCAGAACAATCCATCTGGATTAAGGCTCACTATAAATTATTTGTTTCTAATAGTTATTCAGTGAGAAACTTCTACCATGTATCTTATTTCTGATTGGCTGAATTTGTCATCAAACTATTGGGGACATAATGGTTACATAATCTTCATTCAGAATGAACACAGTTGTAAACAAAAACTGAAAGGGAATAAATGGTTTTGAAGTGCGTGGATGTTGTGAAATATGCTCAGCTGTTATATGGTTTTAACCATAATTTGAAATTCAAATGCTTATACAATTTCTTTTTTTTTTTTTTTTTAGTGGGTACCGGGGGTCAACTTCAGGTCCTCACGCGCCAGCAGGCACCCGTGCCGCTGAGTGATATCACCAGCCCTTTTCTCGTATATGGGTTCCGGGAGTCAAACTCGGGCCCTCGTGCTTGCCAGGCAGGCACTTACACCACTGAGCCATCTCACCAGCCCTAAAAATTCTTTAAACTTTGTTAACTTCAGGTCAATTATGAGCCAACACTAATCAATATTTAAACCCCATGCCATTTTATGAGAGTCTGATCACTCTTGCTCTCTGTTATCTTAAAGGAAAGGGTAGACTGGAGTATAAAAATATGAATATTTTTGATGTGCAAGGCTCCAAAGTGGAAAGTCTTTGCATCCTAAGAAACTGGGTCTATTGCTCATATTTTTGTCATAACTGTACCAAAATATTTAATCCTAGAGACAGAGGTAAAAAAACATTTTTCAAGACTTTCATGTAAGTGCCTAACCAATTAATAGTAAAACTCTGAGGTTTAAAAAACAGCATCTAAAAACTTCAGAAGAAGCAATCCATACCTTGAAAAGTTACTTTTTAAAAAATCACTTTTATTGCAACATAAAAAAATAAAACTGTAGAAGGCTTTAATGTCTTTGCCAGAAATATAGTCAAAAGAAAGAGAATATTCCTGAAAATATATAGGTTGATCACCCCTAATCCAAAAATCTGAAATTCAAAATGTTCCAAAATCCAAAACTTTTTGACACCATAAATGGAAAATTCCTCACCTGATCTCATATGCAAAACTGTGGTTAAAACACAGGTGCATTAAAAATGTATAAAATTACCTTCAGGTTATGTGTAAAAAGTCTATGTGAAACATATGAGGTATGTTCAAAAAGTAAGAATGATTAATTTTTTAATTTATTACAGTAAAAGACACATTGCCATTAATCCCCCTTGCTTTGATCACACTTATCTCATCATTCTTGTCACTTGCTGACACAGTAGTAGAAGTCCTCAAGCATATCTCTAGTGGTGCTATCCTGGTTGCCCTGATGTCCTGAATCAATTCAAATGTTTGGCTTTCATGGTGATTTTGACTTTTGGGAAGAGTCAGAAGTTGTGTGGTACCAGATCCAGCAAAAAATGTAGATGAAACACTTTAATGTCTTTAGGAACCTGCTTTTCCTTTGGAAGTACAACAGCATTCACTGTACTTTTTACCGCACCTCCTAAAGACACTTTAGAAAGAGGACTTCCAGAACTGCTTTGGAAAGTGGCAAAAACAATAGCATTAGTGTGCTTGAAGCAAGGGAGACAATTTCAAGGAGGATTAATTATAATTTGTCTTCTTCTATAACACATTTTTTATTTAAGCATTCACTGTGTATTTTAATGTATATTTTGATGAACCTCATAAATGAATTTGGTGTTTAAATTTAATTTCCATTTATAACATATCTTATTACACATATACAAATATTCCAAAAAAAAAAAATTTGGAGTCCAAAGTCTTCTGATCTCGAATACTTCAGATAAGGGATCCTCCACCCATACTTAGGTCCTTCGACCAATTGCTCCCACCAGGAGCTTTTGCAAACCTCTGCTGGGCACAAGGCCCATGATGGAGACGCTCTACACACAGCAGGTACAACCACCTGCCCACTTCTGGTTTGATAAGTTTCTAACCAAAGACTTAAAAGAGACTCAATACTTTCTTCATAAGACATTGAACATAAGGATTCTCTAATTTATCCTCCAAAATGGTTTGTTACATTAGAGATAAATATCTGAAGGGGAAAAAATATAAAAGTAAAAATAATTCAACGTCTTGTTACTTCTTTATCTTACTGCCAGAAAGTACCAACAAATTATAATGTCTATAGGTATAGACTTTGCTCTTCTCTTTAAGCATGCCCTCTCAGATTGAATCAGCAGCTGCCTCTTCAGAATTCTTGGCCATCAATGTGAAAAGGAACAGATAGAGAGGTGGGGCTTGTGACAAGGCAAAAGTGAGATGACAAAGGGAACGCCAGGAACATGACAAAACTTCCCATGTAGTTTGCAGATAATTCACTCTATTTGTGACAACTGATTTCCCGCACAAAGCCTATCTCTCCATCCCTGGTGTTCTCTGCATGGTACATCTCACTCCTTCCTCCTCAGTCCTTTCCTGCATGTGGTTTTCCAGTGCAGTGGGACCAAGTTCCCCACAACATGCACCATCTCCAGCTTCCCTCATACATGACCACATTAAAGGATCTTGGGAGGAAACCAGACGGTCTTCCATTCATTATTGTGACTCTTACCCCTTACTGTTTCTGTCCTCACCTTCTGTAAGAACAAGTGGCTAGAAAACAATAGAAACATCAAATACAAAGCAACATACTTCTCTCTTAATGCTTGCTTTTACTTGCACAAAATATCACCTACCTGCTCACTTAGTAGAAAATTATCGCAAAACATGGACTATACTTATGATTTATCTCCAAATAATTGCCTCTTGCAAATTAATATTCTAGTTCATCAGTAATAGTCTAACATTGTTATTACCCTGACTTAACTGAGCTCACTTCTGCACCTTAAACTGAGGACTAAATAGTCCTAGATAGATGCCAGAGTAAATTCCAACCAGAGGACTTTCCTCAGTGATTTGCCAACAGGGAAAGAGCATCTTGTCCATCACCAAAATGCAGCAAATGAACTTCTGGTGAGTTCACTAAATGGTAGGAGTGCTTAGTACTTCCAAGTTTCATGGATTTCAATTCTTAAACTCTTCAGAAACAAGAGAGCTCTTGAGGCCTTAGACAAGTGCTTTCTCCTCATGCTACATGGTTTTATTCTGATCATCACAACAGCCTTGTGAGGTAGGCAGATGAGATATTTTTGTCATCTCCAAGGGACTTGACTGAGTTTAGTCCATTATTTAAGTTTCAGGGTAAGTGCTTATAATTACTCTCTGAACACAGCAACCAGAAAAAGCATTTGAGTGAAATTGTGAATGCATGTTTAGTTTATGAATTTTTTCTTTGATGAAACAAAATACCTTTCTTTGCCAAAGAAAAATAAAACAGTACAGAGCAAGTAATATTAGCTTCCATCTACAAAAAATAGCCTAAGTACATCAGTAATCTTCGTGTGTTTTACATAAGGCCAATGCAATTGTGAAAACATACCTGAAACATTTGCCTGACTTTTCTTCGAGGCAGATTGACATTTAGTTTATGCATCAATTGGTGTATCTCTTCAATATTCAATAAGCCATCGCCATTCTTATCAGCTTCCTCAAAGGTCTGTTTCACCCATGTGCGCAAAGGTCAAAGAAAACGTTTGTATTTTCATCAAATAAAAACTGCTGTCTCACAGAACATTCACAGGGATATTTATCAGTAACATGGAACTGGAGAGGACATTTTTTGAGGAAACCCTGCAGTCCACGGGCTCTGGTAAGCTACTAAAGCCAGGAATGGGGAGGAAGCCATCTGCCAATGTAAAATAAGAGTCAACCCAGGGTATTTTGAGAGCTTCTTTAATTCAAATATTCTCATCCAATCTTATCCAAACTAAACATTAAGTCTATTATTGCAACATATTTCATCAATTGTGAGGGGGAAAACCACATTACTAGTTCTGATTTTGCTTTAGCAAGAAGACAATACCTTAATTCACATCTCCATTAATAAATAAATACCATAAACTAAAAATACTTCCATATGATTTTATTATAAAATAATTATATATTTATTTTCTCATTTCCTGACCTGATTTTCTCAGCTATGCTGCCATGCTCCAAACACAAATCTTTTATCCTGTCTTAGTTTCTTTTATTGTCACTGAGACACAATGCCCAACACCTGCAGCTCTGAGGAAACGTTTATTTCAGCTCACAGTTCGCAGAGGTTTCAGTCCATAGTTGGCTATCTCCAAGGGAGGAGGGCATGGCAGAGGGACATAGCAGAATAACAACTTATGGCATGGCAGCAGGAAGCGGAGAGAGATCAAGGGAAGACCTAGGGAGATTAAATCCTCCAGGTCACACCCTCAATGACCCATCTCCCCCAACCAGGCTTCACCTCCTAATATCACATTTAGCTAAAAACTCATCAGTAGACTCATCCACTGAGGAGTATCTTGCCCCCATGATCCAATCACCTCTCAAAAGCCCCACCTCTGAGCACACAAGGCTTTGGGGGGACATCTAGATATAAAATATAACATGTCATATGTATAAAGTTTAGAGTTCTTCGTTTATGAGGCATAGAGATGGCATGCAGCAGGAACACTAGCTCTCAAATATAGTGTTCAGTGATTTCTTTATGATGAAACCTCAACACAACAAATTTAGCAGTTATTTTCTCCTATGCCTTCTCATCTAGAAACCTTTTTTTTAACCTTCATAATACTCCTGGTATTGAATTTCAACTAACTTTTCTGAGACCCACTACAATATGTTTAAAATTAGACCATCTAGTTCCATCTTATCATTGTCCAGCTGAGGATATAAAACTATTGTAAAAGAAAAGGAAATATTTAGTTGGAATGGATAAGAGAACCAGGTCCCAAACCCAGGTCTCCTACTACCTGATCTAGCATTCTCACCCCCTCCACACAGGCCTCTCTGTACGACGTTCCTCTTCCCATTGCCAGCTTTGACAGTTCTCACCTCATAGATCCAAACTTCTAACCATGGTCCATAACAGGGGATGCAATCTTAATATGCTAGGGGTTGTCCTCGAAGCTCAGGAATGAGACAAGGTGACTGAGGAAATGACAGTGAGTTTAGATACAAAGGATATACATCATGTCAACTGACATTTTACAAGACCTTCCATGGGATGACCCTGAGGTTATTTTACATTCTTGAAAAGCAAAATAAATGGATGAACTGAAAATTCCCAGCTAACTTTTAAAAGCAGAGGATTTTTTATTGGATGACTCATAGTTGTTGGATGGTAAGTTGGAAGGCAGGCATAGTGTACATGCTCAGAATGCCAAAATGAGCCTCAAAGTTTGAAGAGTAATGAAAAGGAAAACAATGGACATGATGAAAAGAAACCAGAGACTAAGGGAAAGCCATAGGTTGAGAAACCATGAAATCAAAGAATGGGAGTGCATCAGAGGAGAAGGCCAATGGATATTTGCTTATCAAGTCAACTGACATTGACTGAAAGATTTTCATCTTAACTCCCAGTGGTAACACAGCACATTTACATTTCTCATGTAATTCAAATTTTGATGGTATAAGATTGTGCCTTAGAAAATAAAAATAGGGGCCCGGTGAGATGGCTCAGCGGCTTAAGCGCCTGCCCGGCAAGCGCGAGGGCCCGAGTTCGACTCCCGGAACCCACATACGAAAAAGGGGCCGGTGATATCGCTCAGTGGCACGGGCGCCTGCTGGCGCGCGAGGTCCTGAGGTCGACCCCCTGGTACCCACAAAAAAAAAAAAAAAAGAAAGAAAGAAAAGAAAAGAAAAATAACCAGAAAGAAAAAATTTTCTTCCTTCTAGAATTAGGTAATTTTCAGATAGTAAATATTTTATTTCATATTTTGTTCCCTTAATAACATTTATAAATATGGGGCCGGTGAGATGGCTCAGAGGCTTAAGCGCCTGCCTGGCAAGCGCGAGGGCCTGAGTTCGACTCCCGGAACCCACATACGAAAAAAGGGCCAGTGATATTGCTCAGCGGCACGGGCGCCTGCTGGCGCACGACGCCCTGAGGTCAACCCCCGGTACCCACAAAAAAATAAAAATAAAAAATAAATAAAAAAATAACATTTATAAATAGATATAAGGGCCCAGACCTTTCAAGTTTGATTTTTCTTCACAGACCTGGGTCATTATATGTGTTACCTGGAAGTTAAAGGGAGACACAAATGTAAAGGAAAAATAACTGAAGAATCAAAATGGTGAATAATTAGGGCCAATTACTAACAAGAACCTGAATCTCACCTTTCGTATTTTCTGGGCACACAAGTGACGGCTCCATGAGCTCTGCCTCTTTTGACTGTGGACACTGCTCTGTGCCCCATAAGGTACTCAGCCAGAGTACAAAGAAGTGGAAAAATGAGCCCAAAGACAGTATCCTTTTATTCTACCATTCTTTACCAAAGCCCTTCAAGGACTTCTGCAGAGAAGAGGCAGAGGTAGCCAAACCCTAAGTCTAAGTAATTCTTCAGATACAACCTCATTTATTTTTTTGAGAATTTATGCAATTCAGATTGGCCTTGAACTCCCTATGTAGCGTAGGCTGGCCTCGAATTGGTGGCAATCCTCCTGCCTCAACCTCCCAAGTGCCAGACACAACCTCTTTAGGACAGGCCTATTTTGCAAGGCCTTCAACACCTGCCCATGAGCTGGCTGTGACAACTGGTTTGGTGGACACAGGGCTGGCAAGGCAAAAACGAAGGCAGAGTCACACCAAGAAATATACCCTAGTCATTCTGCTGACCTGGCCCCGTGACAATGGATCTCTCATGTCACCTCTTGGAGCCTCTGTTTCTTCATTTCAGTGTCAGGGAGCACAGAGAGCCTCGAGATCCCTTCCAATTCCAAGATTCTATGAAAGGAAAAACCATTCTTTCCAGGAATGATACTCATTGTATACAACTGCAGTTGAATGTATTCTGATATCTTCATAAGTAAGATATGAGTGCCTAGAAAAACCCTGAATAAATGATCCATAGCCATACACAGGATAACTTTAAAAAGACAAATAATCATTCTGTAGAGAAAAGCTAGGGATATAAAACTGAATGAAAAGTAATGGTCTGGTGTTTTCTGTATGAAAAGCTATAGGAAAATGTTAAAGAATTGAATGGAGCCAGGTGTGGTGGCATACACCTATAATCCTAAATACTTGGTAGGCTGAAGCAGTAGGTTTGTGAGTTTGAGGCCAGCTTGGGCAATTTAGCAAGACACGGCCTCAAAATTCTTAAAAAATTAAAGGGTTGGCGATGTGGCTTGGTGGTAGAGTGCTTGCCTAGTATGTGTGAAGCCTTGGATTCAATCCCTAGTAACAAAAGAAAAGGAGTGCAATTATTTAGTGTAAAAGAAGGGAAACTTTTTGTAAAGGGCCTAATGGTAAATATTTCAGACTTTGCAGACCATTTGATCTCACCTACAACTACTCCATTCTGCCGCTGTTACATGAAAATAACCCTATAAACCATACACATATGAATGAGCATGGTTGTGTTCTAATGAAACTATCTAAGGATGCAGGAGTTTAAATTTTAAATAATTTTCACATGTCACAAAATATTTTTCTTCTTTTGATGCTTTTTCAACCATTTAAAACACAGTCTTAATTCAGGAGCCCAGATGAAAATAGGTGGTGAGCCAGATTCCCCCTACGGTGTGAGGCAACGGAATAAGATTCTAACTTACAACTACACAAGGGGCTGCCCAAGGTCTTCTAGAAGTAACATCTTCCCTTGTGGTGTCATGAGCTGGGGGGGAGGGACAACACGAGGGGGATGGTCTAATGAAGGATAATGTTGAGGCTGGATGTCAGCACAGTCATTTTTGCACAATGGGGTTGCTGAGATTTTGGACTTTAATTTATCTGAGTAGAAAAGCAAAACATCTGCCACTCTTTACCTCTCTAGCAATAACAATTTCATTTGTAACATGCTTACTAAGTGCTGAGAAGCATTCTAAGGACTTTGTTTATATCAATCCATTTGATCCCCATGCCTCCATGGGGCAGGCACTACTATCAGAAACATGTCACAGAAAAAGACTGTGAAGCAAGAGTGTAATTCACCGAACTGGAACACCACGTAGCAGAGTTGGGCCGGGCTCCAGGAAGCATGGCACCAGGGTCTGAGTCCTTAACCACAAAACCCAGCGCCACTCAATATGGCCATACTTCAGAGTTAACTCAAGCCACAATTTGGATTGGATGGACTTATGTCTTCAGCCATTTAAGAATGATTATTCTCATTATTCATTCACACTTGAAAGTTTCAGCTGTAAGTGAAGTCTAATCATGAACATCCCATATCCGTTTTCAATTAATGTAATTAAATGTATGTCCAATCAAAGATGTCATTCTGTTATCAAAATATCATTTAAAACCTTATCAAATTTGGACAAATTAGTATGAGAATGGATCCATCTCAATATAACTTCCCCTATATTTTTACTTCAGCATTTTCTTTTTTTTTTTTTTTTTTTTTTTTTGTGGGTACCAGGGGGACGACCTCAGGACCTCGCGCGCCAACAGGCACCCGTGCCACTGAGCGATATCACCGGCCCCTTTTTCGTATGTGGGTTCCGGGAGTTGAACTCGGGCCCTCGCGCTTGCAAGGCAGGCGCTTATGCCGCTGAGCCATCTCACCGGCCCAACTTCAGCATTTTCTTTACCATCTGTTAATATCTCTGCCTCCCCCCAATGACCCCCATCACTGACAGACATCAGCTGCCTCTCAATTTCTTATAAAAGCATTTCTCTGTGCAGTTCTGGGGTGTGTTTGCTTTCCAGATAACATATTTTAGAATATTAAATCCCTCAGCTGCTCAGTTGGTGAAATCAAATATGAATACTTTCAAATGCCAGTAAACATGGACAAATAAATTGAGTTTAGGAAAAGCACTGACCAATAAAGCAAAAGAGGCTTCCACAATTTATGCCCATCTCTTCCTAGTCTATTTCAAGAATTACAATAGGGACACCTGTAAGTGACTAATGGCTCTGGAATATCTGAATGTATCCCACTGTCTTAGTTACTTTCTTTTTTGCTGGAAATACCACATTCCCACAATTTAAAGGAGGAAGGGCTTATTTTGGTTCCCAGTGTGTAGAGGTTTCAGTCCCTAGTCAACTGGCTTCAAGGCAGAGTGCATGGTAGTGGAGCATGGCAGATGAGAAACAGCTCATAGCATGGCAGACAGGAAGCAGAGAGAAAGATCAAGGGAAGAGGGCAGGAGACAAACCCTTCCCGATCACACCTCAGTGACCCACCTCCTCGAACCAGGTTTCATCTTGCAATATCACATTTAGCTATAAACTCATCAGTGGACTCATACACTGATGCGTACCACACTGCCATGATCCACTCGCCTCCCAAAAGCCCCACCTGTGAATGCATGAGGCTTTGGGGGGACATCTAGATATAAACCATAATACCCACTTAACTGGATGAGGACAGCAGCTTCTGGAGCTGATTGTCTACCTTAAAACCATTGCATTCCCTCCTTTCTAGAACTTCTGTCTTATTTAAGTATCTTAGAGCCACGTGCTTTAGTGGTGGGGGTACAGTGAAGGGGGGATTACTGTGCCCTTAGTATAACTATCCTCCAAGTCCTGGGGTATCTCTACAACAGTGAGGCTTCCCAATTTCTATCTATCTGAGGCTGGATTTTCTACATGCATTTCAGCCTAAAACAACACATCACAACAAATTAAATGCAGAAGTAGATATGAGAACTCATATGTTCTACATATTAAGTTGATCATTAAAGATACTTGCAAAACACTGAGGTGATATGATTTTTAATTTGTTTTTCTTTGAAAAAGTTATTTTCATAAAAATAGAAATGAATTGAATTTTTAAATTCTGATTTAATCTCTAACATGACAAATATTGATAGGTAGAACTTACATAAAAAAAGGGTCATCAAAATCTTCCATTAAAAAAATAGAAGTCAAATTCTAACTCTATCAAGTAATTTCTGTTGCTAAGGTCAGTTCAGGAATGGGTCTGATATAGTAATTCTGGCCAACAACGAAAGGTCATCTTTGGGGGGCTCTGGAAGCTTTTCTTTGCTTTTATAAAAAGCTGTGTTAGTAGAAACTTTACTATCTTTGGCAGGGTTGTTTGGAGCTGCTGCCTGAGGATGCTCCAGCTGTCTTTGACTGTGGGCAGCCGGCTGCAGGAGCTAACCCACAGACGAGCCACTGGACTGGACAGCTCTGAAACTGTCCCGTATTAGATCTCTCATTTATGAGATAATAGACTTCTTTATCATTTAAAGCACCTTTAATATGGCTTCTGCTGATTCTGCAAGAAACCATTCCTAAAACTTAGTGACTTTGCTTGTTTTTTTCCAAAATGTTAAAGAGTTAACAATCAGACTAACAGGGCCGGTGAGATGGCTCAGCGGCTTAAGCACCTGCCCGGCAAGCGCGAGGGCCCGAGTTCGACTCCCAGAACCCACATACGAAAAAGGGGCCGGTGATATCGCTCAGCGGCACGGGCGCCTGCTGGCGCGCGAGGTCCTGAGGTCGACCCCCCGATACCCACAAAAAAAAAAAAAAAAAAAAAAGAATCAGACTAACAGACTGAAGCACGGAAAGTTAGTTTCTGCGTGTGTGTTTTATTCATTCATGAATCTCACTTGCATTTGTCTGCATGTTGTGATGCTGATGAAAACATCATGGCTCATCAACTCAGGCCTCACACTGTCAAGATCCTTCCAGGGCTCAGTGGTCCCTCTGCTCCAGCAATACCCTGAGTAATGGGGGGTCATAGCATTCCAAATTTATCGCCACTCCTGAGAAAAAATTGGGGACACACATACGAAGGTCACCAAGGAGACACACTCTTCCCTGCACAGACAAAGACCACATATCTTTCAAGGTCGTTCAAAATAAAGAAGAGACCCAAAGTCAACCAGAAACGCTCACTTCCCAGACAAGGCCTCGGAGGCCAGGAAGGACATGTCGCATCCTCAGCAGGAAGGCTGCCTCAGATAATGAGCATTCATCATGCATCTCTTCAGCACTGCAAGACCACAAGAATGGGTCACATCAAGAATTGACTCTTGGGCCAGTGAGAGAGCTCAGCGGCATAAGTGTCTGCCTGGCAAGCACGAGATCCTGAGTTCGACTTCGGGTACACACGTAAAAAGGAAAAAAAGGGCCAGTGATATCGCTCAGTGGCATAAGCGCCTGCTGGCAAGCGTGAGGTCCTGAGTTCGATCCCTGGTACCCACAAAAAAAAAAAAAAAGAATTGACTCAAATTCTCACTTCTCAAGCAATTTAGAAAGGATAAATGTTAGAAAGTAGAAAATAACTTCCTCATGAGTATTTACCAATTTAGTTCCCAAGCTAAGTTAAAGAGAAAAAGCAGAAAGGAGCTTATGGCCTGTTATATAATTGAAACTTTAAAAGTATTTAACTAAACTATGACAAAACAGCATTTTCTCTAATCCAAATCAATGCTTTCGCTGTTACTGTTAATGAATGTTCCTCTAATTTTTTTTTTTTTTTTTTTTTTTTGTGGGTACCAGGGGTCGACCTCAGGACCTCGCACGCCAGCAGGCGCCCGTGCCGCTGAGCGATATCACCAGCCCCTTTTCGTATGTGGGTTCTGGGAGTCCAACTCAGGACCTCGTGCTTGCCAGGCAGGTGCTTACACTGCTGAGCCATCTCACCAGACCTGTTCCTCTAATTTAAAAAGGCAATAATATTTAATTGGAGATGTCCAACACTGTGGAGCTAAATTCAGTATCATCAGAAGAATTTTGCTCCTGAGCTCACAGACTTAAGCCTCTGTAGATTTATGTATTTGTTTTCATGGAGTGAGAGAGGGTAGGGGAGAGAAAGGTACAAGGGATAGAGAAAGAGACCAAAAGGATAGTGGCTTTAAGCCTCAAAACAAAGCATAGTCTAATCACACTTCACTTACACAGGCATGCATGTGTACACACAGGCACGCATACATGTAACTCAAAAGCAAAGTTTGAGAGTGGATATTGGTCATGGGTCCTCTGCCTTTTGGCAAGGGAATCTTCATCACTGATACCAGCCATCAGGTACTTGAGTCCTGTGATCCAGGTGCGCGCCTCCTCAGGGTTGGAGGTGATGAGGTCCAGGGACTCCATGTGGTTGCCATGGTAGATCGTGAAGCAGCAACTGGGATCAAAGTTCCCCTCAGCCTGTCTGTGGAATATCTCAGACTGCCGGCCCTCGGTGACTTTGTAAATGGAGTCGATAAGGACTGTGAGGGAAGCAAGATACACAGTTACATGGCAGGTAAAGATCTTAATTTGTAGTGGTTTAGAAGCAAGAAAAGTACCAGACATGATGGCACAGGCCTGGAATACCCAGCTACTCAGGAGGCTGAGGCAGAAGGGTTGCAAGTTTGAGGCCAACCTTTGCCATTTAGGAAGATGCTGTCTCAAAATAAAAAAAATAGAAAGGGCTGTGGATATAGCTCAGTAATAGAGCATGCCTGGGTTTAATCCCCAACAAAACACACATGCACACATGCACACACACACACACACACTCACAAAGAAACAAGAAAGGCAACATCATTTTAAATATAAAAAACAAGTATGAAAAAATTCGTTTGCAAGTTGTAGTTTTAAATTTAAATGTGAAACACTGTCCCTGTGTTTCCTACAAGGAAACTTCTTCACATAACATATTTTTCTGAGTTTTTTTTAATGCTGCTGGAGAATGAACCTGGGACATCATGCATGCCACACAAGCTACATCTCCAGCACACTTTTCTGCACATTCTTGACAATGTCCTCCCCCAAGTCAGTGATTCAGGATGTGTTGAAACTTTTAATAAAAAGATAGATATGTCCATGATGACATGAAAATTGGTAGGAAAGGTGAGTAATGACTACGTCGAATTTATGGTTTACAATATGGTGGAAAACTATACAAAGACCTGAAGCTGACTGGTATTTTCCAAAATGCATGAGAAGATAATTTAAAAATTGAACGGAAGAAAAGTTACTGGCATCCATAGAGCACAGCTAATGTGATAGGCATTCATAGAGAGAATGCTATGGCGGTGAAGGTAAAACAGGGCTTGGAGAAGAGGAACAAGGTGTCTTCTCAAAGGAAAGGGCAGGAAGATGCAGAAGCAGAAGGCCTACTCCAGGACCGGAAGCTCAGGAGAAACAAAGATGGGAGATGAATCTGTAAACACAGATAAGGCTAGATCGTGGAGTGGTTGGAATGATAGAGATTTGCATTGTTTAGGAAGAGAAGCAACATTGTAACACTGAAGCTTTGGGTCAGAGAACTGCTGAGCAAGGCAACTTCATACTAAAACATTTTTCCTTTGTTGTTAATTTTCAAGTAAGCTTTGAAAGTGTTGCATGTCCCATTATTTGCCAATATAAACTATCTATTCCTCATTCTACCTTAATGGCAGGACCCCAGTTTTATCCTGTATCAATTCATTCCCCACATGGCTCACAATGAAATAGGCCTATGCTCAACCCAGAGACAGTCTTGGCTAATCTAAGCCACTATGGTAGCCCTGTTCCTATTTCTTTGGATTGATTCAGGTATGACCTTACAACCTCATTCTAACCAAGCAGACATGGGGCAGTCTGCTTGAAGGAAAGTCTCATAAAAGAGAAGTGCGAGAAGAGCAGGTTCCTTTTTCCTCTTCATTGTTCTGTCAGATCGTGAGGCCCAGAAGTGAGGCAGCTATGTTGCTACTACTATGGCTGCAATGCCAGCACACGAGGGACAGGGACAGGAGCACTACAGGGAACAGAATGAGAGACTAAATGTCCTACACCTGGGGCTTTCCCACCTCTCAGCTTCTTGTTAGATGAGGTAATAAATGTGTTTATCACAAAAGCTTAATTTAGACAAGTTCTTCTGTTACTAATAAAGATAAAAGAAAGTAACAAAAGAGAGGCTGGTTGGGAGACTTTACAATAGGCCACCCACAAGGTGAGGAGACTTTCAACCAAGATGGTTACCACGAAAACAGGAAGGAAAATCCCTATGTGAGAAAAGTTACAGGAGCCTCAACAAGGAGTTGGTGCTAAGTATACAAGGTGTGTACAACAGCTCATCTACAATGCCAACCTGTCTGGCTTAAGGGATGCCCGGAGAGCTAAGACTTTTCTCAGCAGCCCCCTGTGACCTGAGCCTGAGAGTTATAGCATCAGCTCCCCTGGTCCCCAAGCCTCAGCCTCGGACTGAGTCATGCCGTTGACTTCTGTGGTTCTCTAGCTTACAGATGACATATTGTGACACTTTTCAGCCTCCATAAGCACAAGTCAATTCCCCTAATAAAAATTCTATCTATCTATCCTTCCTACTGGTTTTATCTCTCTGGGGGGACACTGACTAACACAGTGTGGGAGAGAGAAGCTTTAACTAATAAGAGTCAAATCAAAACAATTTTACTTGACACCATTAAAACAGTGTTGTTAATTCATTAATTAGTAGACTGTGTACAGAATATAAATATACTTTAAAGCCCACTGGATTTATGATATCCTTTACTTTTTAGAGAAAAATAAAAGGTCTCAGCTATAAAACCTTATATCCCAATTAAAATAAAATGTATATCACACTTCCAACACAGGGGAAATTTACAACATTCATGGACAAGGAAACTTTTAAGAATTTCAATTCCTCAAAAACAGTCATCATTTGTCTCAACATCCATAACCAATTGACCTCAAAACTTGCAAATATATGCAAGTTTCATAGATCTGAAGCTTCCAAAGAGCCTACCCAGTGTTACCCATGTATTACTGTGTTAGTCCAAGCAAAGAATTCAAAAGTTGGTTTTACTTTTTGCCTTCTCACTCTTCCTAGACGGTCGCCAACGTAGGCGGGTCCGATGCTCATCCAGGTAAAAGAGCCGCACAAGCCCTTTGGTCCCACGCTTCATTTTGATCATCTGCGTGCCGGACTGCATTACACTCATGCATCTTTCAACTGCAAAAAAGATCATAGCACAGGCAGCTGTCACACAATGCACATGTATGCCTGTACACGGAGTTTACGGTCAAATAAAACTGCCGATTCACTCCTGGAAACAAGAGTTGTTAAGGAATTAACTCATCAAGCTTAAGCCAGTAAAAGGTTTGATAAAAATAAAATTCTATTCCCAAGTAAATAATGCATTACTCTCGTATAGGGCTATATTTTGTTCTCTCTCTCTCTTTCTCTCAATGACCACTTGATACTTGGATTTATATTTCTAAGACAAATTTTCAGACATGTTAAATCTTGTGTTTTTATATAACCAGTTATAAAACCATCTTATAACAATGTTTTAAAGTGCAGCAAACAATTCATAATAGCTAAATCTTGGAAGCAGCCTATATATCCACCAACAGAAGAATGGATGGAGAAAATGTGGTGTACATACACAACAGAGTACTACCCTGCCATAAAGAAAGATAAACTTGAATCATTCGTAGAAAAATGGATGCACCCTGAGACCATAATGTTAAGTAAAATAAATCAGACACACATACTTAAATATCACATGGTTTATCTTGCATGAGAAACCCAAATTATAAAGAGCAAAATAAAACATAGATCAAAGGAACTAGGCAGATAGATCTTTTCAAATGGGAAAGGGATCAAGAGAAGAAGGGGGCAGGAGGAGAGGGAAAGGGGATGAAAAAAGGAATTAAGATACATTACGTACATGTACCAACTCCACACAAAGAGTGTAAATATTATGTACTGTACACAGGTACTAATAAAAAGATAAAGAAAAAATAAAGTGCAACCAACAGTAATAAGCTTGGCAAAATGTTGATAATTATTAAAGCTGGATGATGGTTACATGTGGATTGATGTTATTATATTTTTGTATGTCTGAAAACAGCTAAATAAATTTTCATGTAATCAAGAAAGACTAAGTTTTTAGAACTGAATGTAAAACATTTGTCACACATTTAAACTGCTCAGATTTTTCCACTTAGGAGAATAACTTGGCAACTGAATTCAGGTAATAACCAAATCACTTATTGTTTAAATCAAAGTTGTCACTTAAATCCCTCTGTTTTGAAATGAACCTAGCTGGAAGTAGGCCTCTGCTGTTTTTGCCCATTTCTCCTTTCTTGGTAATATTGCCCTACTTTTCACTTGGAAACATGCCTCACCCATTTCATGTGCCATGGGTGGGCTGTCAATCATCCAACTAATGAATAGCCATCTGACCTAAGTTTACAGCAAATCCGACTCCCTTCCAAAGAACACAAATCCTGAGAAGGTCACTGAATGAAAACAGAACTGAGTCATTTCAACAACCGAGATTTAAGACACGCTCCTGATTGCTCACACCAAGATGCCACAGTTGTAACAATTCGTACTCTTACTGAGAATGAGAAATGATTACATTTTCTCCTTCATTCTGCAAGTTTTACAAAACCCTCCCAAATACTGTCCCTTCATTCTATTAGACAGAAATTGAGTACTCAAAATATCTAGTTCTGAGAACCTACCTTATCAAGCAGATGCTATTGGAAACAACAGATAAGTATAATACAACAAACGTCCACAGTGTTAGACCTCAGCTTTTTGGCTAAGTACTTTGTCTTTACTAAAAAAGAATCTGTTCCAAGAACTCGACACTGTATGGACACGGTACCCATTAAAGGTAACTTCATGCCTGGCATAGTGGCGCACATCTGTAATCCCAGCACTCCGGGAGACTAAGGCAGGAGGAGCACAAGATCAAGCATAGCCTGGGCAATTTAGCTGCAAAGCAAGACCCTGTCTCGAAATAAGAAATAAAGAAAGGACTGGGATGTAGCTCAGTGCTAAGGCCCTGGGTTCAATTCTCAGTACTAGGGGAAAAAACAAAGGTAACTCCAATATATCCACTTTCACTATTTACTCAATGAAGAACCTTTTTTTCCCCTATAAAATCAAAGAGGAACTGCATAAAATTAAGTATAGTTTTAGGATTTCATAGTGCAAGGAAAGTGAAGCTTAGGTTGCCTTTACTCATTTTCTCTGACTCATTAAATACTCAAGTAGTAAAAGTACTGCTTCAGAAAACATGGGCTAGGGATGCAGCTCAGTGATATAGCATATGGCAACACACACAAGGCTCTGGGCTCAATCCCAGACATGGAAAGAGAAGAGCGGGGTGGGGGGAGAAGAGGGGACCCACCACAGGGCACATTTGTTTAGACAAAAGAACTACAGGTTTGAGTTCTTAACTGCCATATTAAGCATCTCACACAAGAAACTGGAGAACAAGAGTGTCGGTGTGCCAAGACAAAACCATCAAGTCAAACCAACCAAGCTAATATGCCCAGAAAAACCTATGAGACCTTCACTGACCACTAACAACAGGTCACACACGTAAACGAACAGAGCCACAGAGCAGCTGCTCGTTCCAGGAACAGGGCTGTCCCAAGGTGAAGCAGAGAGGAAGCAGACTTGTCTTTGACCTCAAGAGTTTAACTTTTAAGAGAAGGAAACATCAAATAAGATATTTACTAATAGCCTTTAGAACCATGGTTGAGAACACAGTCAGGATCCAGGCTGGTATAGAATTCCAGCTCTACCACTTACTACCTGTGTGACTTAAGCAAGTTATTTAAACTCTCTTCCATCTCTTTATCTGTAAAATGGGGATAATAATATAATGTTTACATCTTGAATTATAGTAAAGACTGAATGAGTTAATCAATGAAAAGTACTGAAAACACTCCCTAGCATATCATAAACCATATAAATGCTTGCTATTTGTTATGGACCAAATGTTTATCGCCCCCAAATTCATTGTTGAAGGCTAACCCTTCATGTGAGGGAGTTAGGAGGTGAGGCCTTCAGGTGGTGATTATGTTTAGATGAGGCCATGAGAGGGAGGCTTTCAGGACAGGATTAGTGTCCTTAGAAGAAGAAAGCTCTTTTCCCTTCTTTCCCCCTCCTCCCCTTCCCACTTCCCTTCTTTTTGCCATAGGAGGATACAGTAATAAGAAAGCAGGCACTTACTTGGACAGTTACTGATTGTGGACTTTTCAGTCTCTGGAACCATGAGAGAGAAAGAAATATCTGTTGTTTGAGCCACTCAGTTTATGCTATTTCATTACAACAATCTGAGCTAAGGCATAATTATTTTAGTTTTATTATTATTGGAATCTTTAAAAATAAATACCAAGTCAGAAGCAAAGACAGAAATACTTTGCAAGGCCACAGAAAAGAAGAATATAGTAGGCTATAGCAGGGGAAAGTGTAGTCAGAAAACAGCATCACTGAAGACCTGGGGTAAGAGTACGATCACAGAAAAGAGAAAAGATGGGCCTCCACCTGTGGACGCGCGACTCGAAAGGGAATTGCTGGGATGATTCTATGTAGCAGGCTGCAGGGCATGCGAGATTCTAGTGTATTAAGATTTTCATCTACTGGCAACAAGAGACTCACCAGATACTTCTGAGCCAATGTCTGGCTGCATAAAGATAGTTCAGAAATCTGTCTCCTTTGGAAGAGAAAATAATAAATTATTTAAACCAGAGTGGAAAATTGAAGAGCTCTAACAGCAAGGACTGCCTATGTATCTGACAAGTGCCTTCTGCTTTGTTCATACCACCTGTACGGTTTGGATCAATGTCCCCTAAAGGCCCACATGTGTTGCAGCACTTTTTAGAGGCACTGGAACCTATAAGAGGCAGGGCCTAATGGGAGGACTTTAGGTCAATGAGGGTGTGACCTTGAAGAGGACTGTGGGACTCTGGTTTCTTCCTCTTCCTCATCTCCTCAGATCACGATGAGAGCAGTTTTCCTCCACTAAATGCTCCTGCAGCAATGCGCTCCCTCCCTGCAGGCCCAATAGCAATGAGCCAATCAGCAACAGACAGAAACTGCCAAAACTGTGAGCCAAAGAGACCTTTGTTCCTCTTGAGTTTATTTCAGGTATTAGTTACAGCAACAGAAAACTAACACAACCACCCTTATTTTTTCTTTTTCCAGCTCCTTTGCTTTTCCCTGAAATGGAAATTCTATGGCTATAACATCTCAACATATAAACAAGAAAACCGGGCCAGTGAGATGGCTCAGCGGCTTAAGCGCCTGCCTGGCAAGCGCGAGGGCCCGAGTTCGACTCCCGGAACCCACATACGAAAAAGGGGCCGGTGATATCGCTCAGCGGCACGGGCGCGCAGGCGCCCAAGGTCCTGAGGTCGACCCCCCGGTACCCACAAAAAAAAAAAAAAAAAAAAAAGAAAAGCAGTGACAGACACGAGAGTATAACTGGTTTCTTGAGGTGATAAATACCACCTACCACCTAGCAAGCATCATCTAGAAAAACCTAACATTTTAGAAAGTGGGGTTCGCTCCCTCATGGGAGAGTTATTTACACAGTATATTAAATATTCTTAGGTGCCCATTTATCCCACCAACTCAGTGTAGGTATCCCACAGGCTAAGATACCAGCATCATCTGTTGCAATAGACAAGCATGTATGTTGTAATGTACTTGGCAATGGGGGTCTAAAATCATGTGCTGCTTAAAGTGTTTATGTAACTGCTTTATGCTCTCCCTCTAATTGCTCCCTTATAGAAAAGCCATTTCTGGGCCAGTGAGATAGCTCAGCAGCATAAGCACCTGCCTGCCAAGCGCGAGGTCCTGAGTTTGACTCCCAGTACCAACATACGAAAAAAGGGCCGGTGATATCACTCAGCGGCACGGGTGCCTGCTGGCGCACGAGGTCCTGAGGTCGACCCCCGGTACCCACAAAAAAAAAAAAGAAAGAAAGAAAAGAAAAGCCATTTCTACATTGAAAACTGAGTCCAGTGAAATCTTGAGAGTCATCTAACCTGTTTCCCTCCTCCTCACACTTTACAGTAGACAATCCTGTGCACTTGCAAATCTAACCAAAGAAGGAGCACTCTGAATCATTCTTTGTAACTCATTCTAGTGCAAGAAATCAACAATGATGGAGGTAAAATATTCTTCCAGTCTTATCTAAATTACTTTGTGTCAGCATAAGCCAATTTCTTCATGTTCTGACTCCAGTAGAAATGGATAACAGCAGTCACTGCCCTCTTTACAAATCATTCTCCATACATGCTAGATCGGTACATTGCGTAAAAGATAAGAAAGGCTATGCTGCAGGTAAACAAGAGAAGAGTTCCAGTGGCTTAGAAGGATGTAACCTCATCACACAAGTTAGGCTGGAGATGCTCTGCAAAAGGCTGCGAAATGCAGGTACAGAGTCAGGCAGCTGCCAATGTGTGCACAGTTCCTTTGATCCCACCCCCCCCCACAGTAACATTAATATATGTACAAGACAAGTTTGTTTGGATTCAATGCGGCCACATCCAAGAATATTAAGGGAGAGACGCCTGTCAGCCCATCATGTAACACACTTGGTTTCTGTTACGCTCCAGACCTCCAAATGTACAATAATTTGTTGCACTGGGCTGAAATCGTAATATTCAAGCCATTTGGCACTCTGCTTCTTTTCATTTGTATTATAAACAGCTTTCCATGTTTCCACATAGTTTTAATAATTGTTATTTAATGTTTCCTACCAGAGCAGCATAAATATTTAAAGAGTAGAACAGATGAATTGAGGACTATATTCCTAACTTTATTACATAATTAGTTTTAAAACTCTTAACAGTCTCATCTATGAAATGAAAGGCATAATAATGTGGTCTACAAGGTCCCTTAGATCTCAGCTCTTTTAAAGGATTAAATCAACGCTTTCTGGTACACTCAGTTTAAAATCAGTAAAACTCCCTTAGGGATTATTGGTTCATTAAATTCTTCAAGCAGAAGATGCTATAAAAACAAGTTTTTCTGATTTCCAATAGCATACTAGACAGTATACACCATTTGGAGGGAGATTCCCGAAGTTTGACTAAGTATTTGTGTCACAAAAAGGGTTAAATTTTTAAAACCATGTTTGAACAGGAGAGAATCACGTTGGCAGGAATTCGTTAATGGCACTTGATGTTGATATTGTTAAGCACCTTTACTGAGGCATAATTTATGCGATAAAAGTCACTTGTTTTAAATCTGTAATTCAATAACTTTAGTATACACAGAGTGTGTGACAATCTAATTTTAGAACATTTCCATCATCCCCCAAAGGAACTGTGCCCATCTGTAGTCACTCCGCATTTCCATCCAGAGCCCTAGACGGCCACTGATCCGCACCCTGTCCCTACTGACGGGCCTCTCCTGGAAATGTCCTACACAGGAAATCACACAATCTTCAGCCTTTCGTGTGAGTGTTCTTTCACTTAGCATAATGTTTTGGAGGTTCCTAAAATGATGGTGTTGTGTTCCGTCTTCTTCTCTTTCCTCCATCTTCCCCTCATCACATTAAACTCTTCCACCGGCACTTAGGGCAAAAATGACCCTAAACAGGAGACTGGTCAAATAAAATAATAGTATATACACACAAGGAGGTACTGTGCAGTATAAATATGAGTGAGACCTCTATGAACTGACAAAGAGTAGTAGGAGATGCTAGGCGAAGTGTAAATAAGCAGATATAAGTATGTTACCTAGCCAGCTATGGTGGTGCATGCCTGTAATCCCAGCACTCAGGCTGAGGGAGGAAGATTGCCATGAGTTCAAGGATAGCCTGGGTTACATAGTGAGTTCAAGGCTAGCCTGAACTAAATGAGACCCTGTCTCAAAAAGCCAAAAATAAATAAATATGTTACATTTTATGTAAGGAAAAACATGAAAACTTTTAAAAATACACAAATATCTACTTATCATCACAAAAAGAAACAAGAAGGATAAATCAGAAACGAGGAAAAGCTGGGCATGGTGGTGCACACCTGTAATCCCAGCACTCAGGAGGCTGAGGCAGGAGTATAGCTGCCAGTTCGAGGCTAGCCTGGACTACATGGTGAGACCTTATCTCAAAAAAAAAACCCCAAAAAAGAAGAAGAAAAAAAAAAAAAAAGAAACCAGGAAAACTGGTTGCCTACTAGAGAGGGGGAGAATCTAACAGAAACAATACACAAGAAATCACACAATCTTCAGCCTTTTGTGCAGGTCTTCTTTCACTTAGCATAATGTTTTCGAGGTTCCTAAGATGACGGTGTTATGTTCCCTCTTTTCTTTCCTCCAGAGGAGGAGGCAGCTGTCTTAGTATCCTACACATTTAAGATTAAACTTAAAGCAGCAAGAAGATACAGGGGAAATGAAAACAGAAAGTAATACATATGTGTACACAACACACGCCTGTTTACTTGTGAATATCTTTTTTTTTTTTGGTACTAGAGATCAAACTCGCGACCTCACGCTGGCCAGGCAGGCGCTGTGCCACTGAGCTATATCCCCGGCCCCTCTTGTGCATGTCTTTATGTACCTACATATATATTTTTTCTAGCTCTGTCCTTTGAAAGAGCCAAAAAGCAAAATCACCTCTGCTCCAAAGGTCACCCTGAGACACAGTTCACACCCCAGGTCTGATCATACCCACATCTATTTTAGGTCATTGATCACCAGACTGTGTATCAGCAGCAAAACGAAACAAGAAAGTGTCCAGGTTCACTGCATGAGAATCTCTCCAGCAAAAAGTTACATGAAAATATGAATTGGTATCTTGCTAGGTTCCACAGATTAGAGTAAATCTGAGTGAACGAAAGGGATTAGCTTTGTAAACAATTTCATTTCTATATAGAAAAAGGTCCAAATAATGCAGGCAACATTTCTTGAAAAAAGAAAAGAAAGGGAAATTTCCCAGAAACATCAGAGAAGTAAAGGGTTGTTTGTTTAATTCTTAGCACAAAACTTTATTTTGGTACACAGTAGGTGCTAAGGTACCCAGTTTCCAGGCACTGCAGCTGGGTGACATAGTCGGTCCATAGTTTTAGAGCCGCAGGGAAGAAGATATAAGAACTCTGGTTTTGGTATGGTCACTGTGACTATCCTTTCTTCCATCTAAACAGGTACTTTTCCTCTAAGTTCTGTGAGCTTCTAAAACAGCTGATCTTGCTTTCAAAGATGTTATTTTATGTTTCAGTAAGACAAGTTTCCAGTTCTTCTGAAAATCTCTTAGAGTAATTTTTTTTAAAACCAATTGACATCTGGATGTCTTACTGCAGACATGAATTTTTAAAATGCTTTTTATATAAAATATAACTGCTCTTCACAGAAAATGGCCTCACTTGAAGATCCACCCTCACCAGGAGCTGGGCCAGATACCAGCCTCTGAATAATGTGCTTCTAAGCAACCAGGATGAGCTCCACTCTATTAAGTCGACATTCTTCCCAGTAAAGAGCACACCGTGGAATTCACTGATGTCTTCTTTCATTGCCTAAACCACTGCTGCGGAGAAGACACGATTGTTTCAAAGGCTTTTAGAAATTAATTTGTTCGTAGTAACATTTTGGAATTGGTGTGCAAACCTTATATGCACATAGTATGTTCACAAAGTTGATGAATACACACGAGGGGATTTAGGTCCAACGAAAGAGTAAAAGGAATTAATAAATAATTTTTTAAACGTCAAAACCCTTTCTTAAAAATTTTATTAAAGCCTTCCACATAACATTTTCATTTTTAATGAGAGCCATTTTATGTGTAACAATTGTTTCTTTTCCATAATTGTTCGCCCTGGGAAACAAATGAAATACTAATGAGAATGCAAAACAATATAGTTTTGTTGGTTTTATTTAATGTTATCCCATGGGAGGAGGGGTATAAATTAATTGTAAAATACTAAATTTAGTTCCATCTAATACGTCAAGAATTTCCTACTTCAACACAAGATCAGAAGTGACAGTGTCATCACCATTCTATAATATGATTTGTAGTAAACAATATTTTTCTAAAAAAAAAAAAAACAGAGCCTGTTCCATCATTTACTCAGGGATGTGACATTGTACTGGAGATCTGAGAACAAAATTCTCAGATCACAGTAAACCCCGGCCTTTCTCTCCCACTTCTCCCCCTGGCTGCACACGAAGCCAATCTTAAACGTGTGGGTCACAAAGCCTCTGCACAGGCTGATCCAATCAGAATCTCTTAGGATAGGGCTTAGCATGTGTTTAGTTTGTTGGTTTGTTGGTTTAAGCTTCCCAGGGATTTCTCTGTGCACTCAGAGTTAATACCATCAATATATATTATCTTACTTATTTCTAATAAAATCTCTTGTGAAGTAGTAGAGATAATTAGTTGCCCCTCATTGAGGCACGAATGAAACAGACTGGAAAGAGTGAAGAGTGTGCTGGTCAACATAAAGCCAAGGCTTGAAACAGGTCCCTTGAGTCCCAAAGCAGTGCTCTCTGTTTCACTATGCATAATAACATCCACATTCAAGTCCTGAAGGGCTCCACTAACTGACATCACTGGCAAGTCTTTTGGGTTAGTTAGTTAGTTTGTTTGTTTGTTTGTTTGTTTTTGAGATAGAGTCTCACTATGTAGCCCATCCTGGCCTTGAATTCATGGTGATCCTCCTGCCTCAGCCTCCCAAGTGCTGGGATTACAGGTATGCACCACCACCCCCGGCTGGCAAGTCTTTAAACACTTGAATCCAATTTTCTCATCCATAAAAATAAGAAATCAGCTTTACTGGTTCTTCAGACCCTTTCTACCAAATACTGGGAGTCTCTAGTATACCAGGACTAGCTTTTAGAAACTTAGGTATCACAACAATATCACTTCTTGGGAACGACAAGATGGATAGGAAGTATGTGAAAAATTAACCATAAAATTGGGGATGGGATGTGAAGGGTGGAGCAATAAGGACTAAGTGGAGAAGGGGTCAATGTGTTGCCAAGGGAGACAGAATGTGAGCCTGGCCTCTGAGGGTCACGATGCAAATACTTCAGCTTTAAAAAAATCTTGTTCTTCTAGGTCTCTGCACAGCTTTTTCTCCCCAGTCCAAAAGTGTCAATGGTAGCTATGATTATTTTAAGTGAATTATCAGGCCTCTGTTCACTTCATTAAAAAATTAGACCTGAATATTTGTTCTTAGCAAATAGAAGGACAGTTACTTCTCCCAGACTTCTTAGCTGCTTCTTGGGTGATATTGGGCAAGGGATAATTTATTCAGCTGCATCAGCAATGCTTCACCTTCCCTAAAGGCAGTAAAAATATGTTCTCTTTGTTCTACAAGGATTGCTCTATTGAAGCCATAAAAGAATTTTTACTGGGCATGTTAAAAATAAAAAGTGTACCATACCACACACTAATTTCACAGCATTAGCTTAGTGTCTGTGTGATGGTAGGATCAAAACAAAATGCTATAAAATGTAAGTGTATGTGGTTGTTTGGAGGCAGAAGCTGAGCAAGTTTCTTGGACAATCCAGCTTCTCCTGAAGCAGCAGCTGGTTTCCAGCTATGACTTTACTTAAGATACAGACCCCAAGGCCACATCTCCGGAGTTCTCTGTTGTATGAGAATCTGCATCTTAAAATTTCTCCTTGGTAATTCAGAGCCTCATTTAAGTTTGGAAACCACAGCTCTGGAACCCGACACTGCTCCTCTTACCAGACTGGCCCGTGGTCAGTAAAAGCCAACCACAGTTTCTCAGGCACGGCACTGGGCCGTCATCGGGGGCTCTTTAATGAAAGAAGTGAAGACTGACTGCTTAGTTGCATACCTGGACACTAGCACAGGCTTCCTCACTGCTGATAAAACATGAAATTTCCCAGTTAAAGCAAGGGTTAAAAGAGACGAGATTTCAATGCGCAGAAGACCTTTATCATCATTTCTTCATAAGCTCTTCTCTCTTTGTTGGCTGGGGATGGGAAGAGGAATCATTTCAGATCTGTTCTAATTTGGGCGCAGGTGCTAAACAAAACAGAGCTGCTGTCTTAGTTCTGGACCCTCCTGACCGGTCATCATTTCATCTGACTTCACCCACCCCCCCCCAACGTCGTCCCTAGAAAGCAAGGCCCCTCCACAGGACCCTCACATGGTCTGCACACCTACTAAACACAGATTAAATATCTATTAAGGCTGCTAGTGTCTAATTCGTTTCTCAAAGGCACTCTGCTCTTTCCATTTGCCTTTTATTTTCATTGCATTGTAACAGGGAATGTTTATTCTGCATCCAACAAATTCATATATTCCAAGTAAATCCCAATTATTAAACAGAGCCCCTACTTCCTTCACCAAATACAGTTCTATTAATGTGATCCTTTTGTATCAAAAACAGCAACAAAAAAGTCCAGAAAAGGGTGGGGAGAGCTCAATTGATTTCATGCAAACTGACCTAATTTTGTGCACAGATGTCCTAATTCTGCAAGCCTTTGCAGCTCTCCACCCTAGAGTCAAATAACAGAAAATGGAAGAAGAAATCACATTTTTTTCAGAAAACAGCTAAGCCATGTTCCCCATCTTCCCAAAGTGTTTGTTGCTGGGGATCAATGTTTCCCAGGGGTGAGAGGTGTCAGCTGCGTCCACCCAAGCCAGCTGGAAAGCCGGTTGTATGGCATCAGAAGGAGGCAGCTTCGCTTCTGTGCAGGTGTTTTTGTTTAGAAAAAGAAATCCACCCTGAAAACATAAAAATAGATCTCTGTGTGGTAGAATCCCCCAGGGTTACAAAATCATTTGTCCTTATCCAAACCTTTGTCCTAGTATCATAATCTTCCTTCAAAAAAACCACTTAAATGCCACATACACATCACTGAGTAACTGAGCACTCACCACAGCCTATTTGTGGCATTTTGATTGAAGTTGTTATCCCAAATTAGTATTCTATAGATCTGAAAAATCATATTTTTTAAAGTAGAAAAATCTAAAATAGGAGAAAAGAAAAACACTGAAAACTTCTCATAAGCAAACTATGCATCTGTAATCAGAGCAGATGTGCTCTAACATTTTCTAAATAGTCAGTTCCAGAGGGAAAAAAGGCCAGCATTAAAACCTTAACCCTCTGAATGCAGGCACAATGGGGCATGCCCATAATCCCAGCACTTGGGAGACTGAGGCAGGAGGGTCACCACTGAGTTTAAGGCAAGTGTGGACTACACTGCAAGACCCTGTCTCAGAAAACCATAAAAAGAAAAAAAGAAAAAAAAAAGAAAAAAGAAAGCCTTAACCCCTCTTAACCCTTTAATCCTCTGGATAAAAGATTTTTGAGTTTCTGTAAATTCAGGAATAATTACACACACAAACAAATGTGTGTGCCTCTACATACAAACATTCACAAACTTCTTCAGCAGTACAAGAATGCCACATACAAGAATATTCAGGTCTTAGAAGTATCCAAGATTACCCTATGATTGGTGGGGTATTTCAAGTAAAGCATGAGAAATATGCAAGAATTGACAAAGGAAAGGAAAAAACATCATGGAGGCCAGAAGGAGGGTTAAGGATGGATGGAGAGAGAAAGAAAGAGAGAGAGACAGAAAGACAGAGAGACAGAGAAATAATTAACAGAATGGAGGCTGGGACTAAAAGGAGCTACTGGAAGCAAAAATTTTAACACTGAACAGAGGGCCAGCAAGAAAGAGTGAAAAGACAACAGAAAACGATGAGTTAAGGGAAAAGTGGGAGGTAGAGGAAAGGCGATGAGCACCTCCAAAGCCCTCAATGTCAGAAATAGGACACCGGAAAAGCATCTCGTCACGACACTGGCAGGTCAGGGAAAAGCAGGACGTGTGTTCCAGCCACCCCAGGCTACACGGATTGAGACACACAGCAATGCCGTGTAACCAAGTCTGTCCTCCTAGACGCCCTTCCAGAGTAAGAGCCCCACTTCCTCTCAGGCAGGCAAGGGACAGATGCCTTGATAAAAAGGATGCTGAGCTTGACACCAGGCGGAAACACTCATGCAGGCCCTAAACAAAGCTAAAAACAAACAGGCTAGGGAAAAATATTTGCGAACATACATAATAAATGATTAATATCTGTAATATAAAGGGTTCCTGCCAGAAAAAAAAAAAATCAACAATCTAACTGACAGGCAAAAAGATATGAAGAGACAATCACAGAATTGACCAATAAAAATAAAGAAAACAAAACTTTACTTACAGTAAAAACAAAGTCAAAGTAAAATACAGTAGCATTTCACCCAGTAAGTCCCTGACTTATGAACATCTGAATTACCAACTTTCACAGGTAAGAAGGACCTCGGATTATGAACATTCGTAGATGGGAACAAATTGCAGAAGGAGCTCACTTGTGTACCGGACACTGGCACAGTTGAGCTGCTGTGCGCTTACTGTACAGTGCGATAGTGTACGGCAATCCAGTGCCTAGTCAGAGCCCAGGGTGTCCGGAAGCAAGAGGAGAAGCAGTGGTGGTGTGGAGGGGACTCCCAGGAAGGGCAAAGCTATGTACATGATATATTTGTGTCAAAGGCGTGTAAGACTCACATCGTCGGACTTATGAATGACTCCGACTTAGGAACGTTGTCCCAGAAAAGGACTCGTTCAAAAATCAGGGACTTATTATATACAAAAATTTCAATGTCTTTTAAAAAGCCATTGTGGGTGAAGTTAAGGAAAATTGAGTTGGTGACATTATTTGAATCAATTTGTTAATATCTATCTATATTTAAAACAAACATACATTCTGGTCTTGCCACCACAATACCAGAGATTTATCCTTTAGGGATACTGACAAAAGAAGGCAAAAATACACATAGAGATAAATACAGATTACAGATATATGGCTGCTTACTGCCATCTTGTTTGTAATTGTTTCGAAACAAACTGGAAATCTAAATGTCTATGATGCATGGTTGAATAAATTATGAGTAAACCATAAAATAAACTAGTATAGTGTCACTTAAAAGAATATCGTAAATCCAAATTTGCCAAAAAGGAAACGCTGCCTAAGACATGTGTTTAAGTGAAAAAAATTAAAATGCAACATTTATAGCATCATGTTATTTGAGCTGTTTAATGCACAGATATATGTACATTTATATATATAGCATAGATAGACACAGACAGAGAAAAGACACAGACACAGAGTTAACGGGGTTCAGGACATGCCATTCCAAAATACAGAAACTTGGCACTGGAAGAAACAGCAGAACCGGGAAGGTCTCTCTGACCTGTCCTGCCCTTTCCCCTGAAGCAGCCTTAAAGGAATTATCCATATTATCTTCCTCCATGGTGAGTCATACTAAATGTGTATGTACTTCTCTTGCTAATCCATCCATTGTTATACAAGTCTCCGTCCTGAACTGAGTGAGGAAAGGAATCTTTTCTCTCTTACAGTAGGCTTGGAAAATTTGTGGAACTTGTGGAAGGGGAGTGATACTTAGTGAAAAAGAAATAAAAGTACTTTAATTCCCATTTTAAAATCTTCTATATCATTGAGGAATTTTCTCATCTTTGCAATGCGCAAATATTGTTTCGATAGTTTAAAATATTTATAGTATATCGGAGGTGTTATATTCACTTTAAAAATGCACATAATTTGGAAGAGCAACCAAAAGAACACATTGCCACTCCTTTGCAACTCTGCCAACTGCAAACATGATAACGCAAAAAGAACACTTTAAACCTTGGATTCCCTGGTCAGGCATACTGGTATGGTCGACTTAGTTCAATCTGAGCCAGTTTCTGCACATGTTAAAAGCAGGGTGATGGTGAATTAAATGCGTCTTAGTCAATTCTCCACACTTGTTAGACCTCCAACCAATACTAGTTTTTTTTGTTCTTTGTTCTCTTTCTTTCTTTCTTTCTTTCTTTCTTTCTTTCTTTCTTTCTTTCTTTCTTTCTTTCTTTCTTTCTTTCTTTCTTTCTTTCTCTTTCTCTCTTCTTGCTCTTTCTTTCCTTCTTTCCTTTCTTTCTTTCTTTCTCTCTCTCTCTCCCTCTTTCGTTTTCCCCAAATGATATCAGAGCTCAGAAAATCAGAAGCTCTAAGTATTGGCAGATTCTGGGTCATTGAAAATACTATGGCAGGATAATAAAACTCCCAAAAGTTGAGTGAATCTGAGTTCCCATACCACCCTAAGCAGTGCAACCTAAAGCTGGGGCAGTGATTCCAACTCACACAAATGTAAATTCTAAGCGCTTTCTTCTTCCTCCGGTTCAGCTTTGTACACGTAACTGTGGGTGACAGCCCTGGGTGTCTAAGACCTTAAACATCACATAAATCTTAAACCTGTTCCTTCCCAGCCTCTCCATTGCATTAAATGGCTTCAGTGTCCCCTGATTGTTTAAGCCCCAAACCAAGACAGCATGGTTTCTTTCTCCATCCTTCACAAAGTCTTGACTCTTCATCTAAATCACAACTCAAACCTTCCACTGCCCTTCACCAATATGGCGCCTGCCCCCTTTCTCCACATCTTAGCCAGCATGGTATTTATAAAACGTCAGTTAGACTGTTCCACACTCCAGCAGCCTCCCACTGGAAACGTTCATTCATCACTAAGTGCCACTGGCTTCCCAAGCATACTTTGAACTCGCTGTTCCTTTTCCCGAGAATGCACTCTCTTCAGATGTATGAGGAGAAATTATTTTTGAAATTTAGGTTTAGTATTAAGTAATTTAAAGGACAGGTTGTATCTGTCCAATTTGAAGGACCTTCTGATTACCTACGATTAGCAGCTATTTTCTTCTATATTTTCTGTCATTACTTACTAAAATATAAGCTTCATAAAGACAAAAATGTTTTGTTCCCCAATGACTTCTTGTGCCTAGATCAGAGCCTGGAAATTAGTGGTGACTTCATACATTTTTCTTTGTCGTATTAATGAATTCATGGTTCCCAATGAACAGATCCAAATGAAGTCTACAACTCTTACCAATTGTCTATTAAAAATTAGCATTTTATGAATAAAAGCTGAGAACTGATTTGTGGTTATCTCAGGAATAGTGACTTCTAGCACGGAGGCCTAAAATTTGACAAAGATGCAATACAAATGGTGAATAAATGGTAATAGCTATTAGCTTAAATGGTAATCAATATATCTCTTCTGCTAATAATAAAGAACTTGCTTTGAAGGCGTTTTATTAGACCAATCAGAATATAGTGGAATAGTGGAATTCCCCCAACTGGTTGGAAAACATTCAGTCAAAATTATCATCCAGAACTCCAACTTTCAACCTAGGTGAATTTCCTAAAGCAGGTCTCCAGGCTCTCTAAGAGACCTCATCATATTACAGATGGGGAAGCCCAAGTACAGCCCCTTCCAGTTTCCTGGTGATCCATCTCTCCTCTAACAACAATGTCCACAGTTTCTTTTTCCAATTCTGGCACTACGGTGAATCACACAAAGGTGAGGCCCTCACATTACACCTGCATCTTTATATTTGTCATGGGAAAAGAAAACAAGAGCAGAAGGATTTATATCAAAGTTCCAACAATTGTTTCTGGATTACAGTGTTATTTTATTCACTCCCCCATTTCTAATTTTCCTTCAATAAACAAGAAATACTTTTCTAAATTAAAAAAAAAACTTTTACTTTACAAACTACTTAATATGCTATTTGGCCATACAGAATAAGAATTTAAAGAGACTTAAAATTTAAATACAAATACTAAAATGCTTGAACATGATTACAGAAAATTTTAAAATTAAAATATTCTTGCCATACCACAACAATACACGTGCACCCATGTTTATAGTGGCATAGCTTGTAATAGCTAAATCTTGGAAGCAGCCCAAATGCCCATTGACCAAGGAATGGATAAAAAAGATGTGGCTTTTTTATATAATGAAGTATTACTAGCCATAAAGAAGGACAAAACTGAGACATTTATAGCTAAATAGGTGGACCTTGAGAGCAATAAGTGAAACAAATCAGACGCACATGTACAGCACATTATCTCTCTGGTGTGTGACACTCAAAGTGTAAATGTACAATAGATATTGTGAAATAGGAAGAAACTGCTCAAAAGGAAAAAGGAACTAGGTGGGGGAGGGGGGAAAGGAAGGAAGGGAAAGAAAAAAATGAGAAAAGAACAATAAAATGAAAACAAAGCTTTGTGAATAGGGAGGGGAAAGAGGGGATGAAGGGAGGGGAGGGAAATGGGAAAAAAAGAACCAAGTTATATCATGTACAGGTACAAATTCCCTATAATAAATGTGACCATTATGTATACCTAAATTATACCAACTTAATGAAATTAAAATAAAAAATACATATATTCTTGCCTATCGACCAATGAATGGATAAAAAAGATATTTTTCTTCATACAATGGAGTGCTATATTCTGCCATAAAGAAGGATAAGCTTGAGACATTTCTAGCTAAATGGATGCACCTTGGGACCATACTCTTAAGTGAAATAAATCAAACACACATGTGTAAATATCACATGGTTTCTCTGGTATGAAAAACAGAAAGTATAAATAAGGACCAAAATGTATAATGGATACTGGGAAAGGGGAAGAAAAGGTTCAAATAAGAAGGGGAACAAGGCGGGAGGAGGAAAGAAGGGACAAGAAAAAAAAGAATAGAAGGAGAAAAAGGAAACAAAGCTTTTGTAAATAAAGAGGGGAAGAGGGGCTGAAGGGAGGGGAGGGGAATGGGGAAAAAAAGCAGGATATACTATGTACAGGTACAAATCCCCTAAGATGAATGTTATCACTATGTATATCTAAAATCTACCAATAAAATAAAAAAATATTCTTTTAGCACTCACAAAAATACTTCTACTTTTTAATATTTTAAGGAATAATTTTTGGTCTTATTCCTAAAACTATTTATCTAGGCCTAAAATTCTGATCCAAATTTATTATTAAAATCAAACTGATCCCACATTGAGGTCACCTTCACCTGACTTAGACCCACAGCAATGCATCATATAGAAAACAATTCTGGGAACTTCAACAAATTCACAAGAGCAAAGTAAGTAGATTCAGACTAAATGTTCAATAAAGAAATTAATATCCTTAGAAATGGGATGGTGCTCTTTGCACACTGGTGATTATATCAGCCACCCCTGCCCCCGTGATGGTAGGATCTCTGCCAAGCTCGAAGCATGCTATGTTTAAACATGATGTGTACACTCTAGGAGGTTAGTGCAGGAAGACCCCAATTTCAAGCCCAGCCTGGGCAACTTAGTGACTCAGTGAGATTCTGTCTTAAAATGTGTTATGTACAGGTCCAACTCCCCACCAGGAATGGAAACACTACGTACTACTAACATGGAGAACGAACGAAAGAAAGAAAGAAAGAAAGAAAGAAAGAAAGAAAGAAAGAAAGAAAGAAAGAAAGAAAGAAGGAAGGAAGGAAGGAAGGAAGGAAGGAAGGAAGGAAGGAAGGAAGGAAGGAAGGAAGGAAGGAAAGAAAGAAAGAAAGAAAGAAAGAAAGAAAGAAAGAAAGAAAGAAAGAAAGAAAGAAAGAAAGAAAGAAAGAGAGAGAGAGGGGGCTGGGGATATAGCTCAGTATGAAGGCCCTGGGTTCAATCTCCAGTACTACCCAAAAAAAAAAAAAGGTGTTGAAGCAGCAGAAGTCAATACCCAGGAGATCTACAAGCCTTGCCTCGATTCTTGTTCTTGCTGCCTGGGTCACCACAATGTTCAGCACAGGGATGAACAACATATGGAACTGCTACTCCACAAGGCTGCTTCCCCGAAGGTCTGCCACAGGACAATTATGTCCCAGTCTGCATGCTATTTTAAATTCTTGCAACTGATTCAGCACTGCAACTGCTGATAAATACTGTAATCAGAGATCTTTTTCTCCAGCAGAACAAGGACAATGGAAACATCAGAGTTTATCTCCACAGTTCACATCTGAAAGTTTAAAAAGCACCAATGAGGTCTACATCTTTTTTAATCTCAGAAAACATTTGCTCTGTGCAAGACAGTGTTATTTGAATGAGAGAGGAAACGTCCAATGAATAAGACGCAAGCATTTGTGAGCTCCTAGGAAACAATTACCATAGGTGGCAATTGGAGTCTCTCATGGTGGGGAACAAGTGACCAGAAGACTGTTCTTTTTAAGTACTCAACTCAGGAACATAAAATAATCAACAAGGTGACTTACCTAGAATCACATTTCTGACTAGTATATCCTTCCTTCAGTTCTTACAATGTGGGGAACCAAGGTTTTAAACAGAAGCCAGTCTGGGCAGCTTGACTCATCGAGGGCAGTTTTAGTCACAGTGACCATCGGTTCTGTGAGAAGCCCCCATGGCTGGACAGGGTCGTGTCAGCAAGTGATAATTACTGAGTCTAAAAAGAGCTGTTCTCAGTGGCCGAACCACTCCAGGTCCCAAGAGCTATGAAACCCCACAAAACCAGGAGACTAGCAGTCACACAGGACTTTATTTCAACCCACGTTAGCACACACTACTCCCTATACTTCTATCTCACCAAAAAAGTCACGTCTTCTTTACATCAATGACCATACTTTAATCCAGAATTTAGAATTACTCAGGGAAACTGAATCAAGCATCTGCTACCTTCTAGAAGCACCATAATATCTATGAACAAAACAGCTGTAGAGTGGGTTATCTCGGGAGATTAAAAATTTCCCAGTCCAACTGTCTCAGTCCAATTTAAATTTTCTGTTTAAAAAATGCAGTTTTTGACAGAATTTTCTGCTTTATTCTGGGGTGACTAGGCCTGAGTCAATTTAACTACACAGGTCTCTATAGAGCTGTGCCCAGGTAAATACTTAAAAATGATTGATCCCAAATGATTTTTAAGGTCTTAAAGGAAGATCTTACAAAAGTAAAAAAAATCCTGATGTTTGTTTTTAAATTGGACGAGGAAAACTTCTCTTTTGTGTTTTTTGGGGCTTATTTGTTTTTGTTTGTTGTTTGGTTGTTGTTTTTGGTGCTGGGCATCGAGCCCAGGCCCTTCAACATGCTAAACACGTCCTGCATCACTGATCTGCATCCGCAACCTGGGGGAGCTTTCTTCAAATTATATTATGGTTTATGGAAGTCTTTTATTAGTAGTAAATTAAAGAGCATAGTCTGTGCAAGGTCTGCAATATTAATATTGTGAATTCTCATGGCAAATACTTTAGGGAAGTAATCCCATTTGAATTTTTGATATTAATAAAAAGCTCATTTTCAACTTGCCATATTCCTAGACTGACCTCCATGCCCCCTATTCCATTTAAGACATGCACATCAAAATTCTTTCCTGAAAAGAAAAAAATTATATATATATAATTATATATATATTAATATATATATTAAATATATATATATATATATGATAGTTAAGATAGATACACTACTAATTTTGCTTAGTTCATTGAAAAGAAAGGTTTGTGCTAATAATGTTTGGACAATTGAATGCTGGTATCTTGTACCCTGAGTAACTAATTTAAAGATAACAATACTTAATGTATTAACCATTGTTACCCTCCTATTATGTTGTTTTGAAATTTTGTTCTATTTTTTCTCTTTAAAATAAAAATTTTTTAAAAAGTAAAAAAAAAAATTCTTTCCTGAAAAAGAAAAATCACTTTCATTTCTATGGTTCACATTGCCAATGAGGCCAACAGTCTGCCATAAAATATGTTTCTGCTTTCCTGTGAAGAACTCTTTAAGTTTTCTTCTTTTTATTCTTAAATTCTACCAAAGGCGCTGAGGGGGAAAATGGGAGCAGATGTGGTGGAACATGATGAAGAGGGGCGCTTTTAAGGAGAAAGTGGGCAGTAGACCCCACAGCTGAGGGCACCAAGGGCTACCTTCTCTCCAGATCCCCACCTTCTCAAACATATCATAGCTCAAACACAGAAATGCCCTGAGGGGCTATGTATTCTAAATGTCTTAATCCTATTTGCATTACTGTATTTAGAGCAAGTGTATCTCCTTATGCACTGGTAATATATTCCTTGCAGTAGAGTTTAATTTAAAAAATATCCTGTCAAATCTCCTTAAGTGTTTTTATCTTTTCATTCAGCACTTATTACCTAACATTACATGTATATATGTTTCATATATAATCATATTATTTGTATTATAAATACTTACATATCATATATACACACATACACATACACACACATCCTGACACACATTCTTACTTGTTTTAATTATTTTCTGTCTCCACTATAACATATGTTCTGTGAGGGTAAGAATTTTTGTGTGCTTTGATTACTGCTATATCCCCCATATCTGTCAATGTTTGACAAGGAGTAAATATCCTATTTAGTTCATGAATAAATCAAAGGGTAAAATTATAGCAGACTCCAGCATTCCTGACTCAGTTGTTTTTGTTGCTGTCATTATGCTTAGGAAAAAGGGAGGGGAAGGAAAGGGGGAAGGGGGAAAGCGAGATGAGGGGAGGACATAATAATGTATCAGGTATACATAATAATAGCAGACTCTTAAATGTTAATTATTTAATAATTTTTAAAAATTAAAATCTCCCAGCTAATAGTCATCTACATTTAAATGGGCTCATTCTGTGTCCCCTCTGCTTTTTCCTTCCCATCCACTTCTCACGCACTCCAAATTTCCCCATGCCTAGTAACCATTCTTTTCATACCACCAGGTACAATCCTGCTCAAGCCCTGCAGCTTCTGTCTACCTCCACTTGAGCATTTCTGGAAACTTCAAAGGCTGGGAACAGAGTAACCAGGAAGAAAGACAGAGGGTGCAGCCTCTCGGTCAGAGCCTCCAGCAGTTATTGATAATCTAAATCCTATACCCTACTTTGTGCATTTTACTTCAACACTCAAAACAAAAGATTCAGACTTGATTTAACCTACCCGGCCCTAAAGGTTAGAAATGTCCTATGTCTCAAAACAAAATGTCTGCAGTACAGCTGGTTTTCATGATATATGTTGCTTCTTCAACATTTGTTTTGCAGAACAAATTCTATAGGTGTCAGTTTATCCCTTTTAGGGTTTTTTACCTGCAAGTCTAAGAGCTGCCACCTGATGAAAAACCATGCCCTGGGGTAGAACACTACATGGGAAATTGATCCCTAACCATCTAACAAATACTGAGCTTCCTTAAAAACTAAACTCATTATTAATGCAGCATTTGAAGTACTCACAAACTACTAGTCAGATGTGTTTGACTATAAGTAAGAAAAAAACAAAATACAAATTGCTTAAAGAATAAGGAATTTTTTATCCCATTAGGGATAAAAGTTAGGAAGGTAGTAAAATGGTTAGTTTATTTAGGCGTTCAATAATTCACTTAAAATCCAAGTTTCTTCCATCTTTCTCCTAAATCATTTCATTGTATCTTTTTTCTCATAAATGCTCTAATTTCCTAAATTCCCTCATATCTTATTGTCTAGAATGGTGTCACTTGTCCCTCTCTATCCAATTACTCAGGAGACTCAGATCGAGATTCTCCCAGGACTGGGCCAATAACCCAGACTTCCCTGCAATAGGATTAACCTGTTGAGGGTCTGTTAGAAAAAAAGGAAGACATGGTAAATGTTTCATAGTGATTAAGAAAAAAAACTATTAAAAATGTTAAATTGAGAATATACATTAATTTGAGAGAATTTTTTAGATGAGAGTTTCTGAGTATGATTTAACTTTTTCAACTCCAACTAAATAATTGCATTTGGTGTCTCCAAATGGAATCTTAGGACTTGCATCTGCAAACAGGTTGTGATGGCTTCAAAATGAGATAAGCCACATCCTACTGTTAGTACAGATAAACTGGAAGAATTCAGATACTGCTATAACAATTTTGAAATACTTGTTTTATATCTGCAAAATTTAATAAAAGTTTGGCACTTATATTTTTTAGTCTCAGTTTTTTATTTTTAGTAATCACCTTTTATTGTATTCTACAAAATTTTCAATCTATGATAGAATAGAAATTTAAAAGCACCATAAGAGGCATTTAGCTGAAGTAGATTGCTCTACGCAGTTTGCCTCTTACTTACAGGATACACATAGAACAGCTGGCAGCAGTTGCCTACCCCAACCTGATCAAAGTCTAAGACTTTTAGAGCTAAATATGTGATTTGAACATTGTGAAGTATACCTGAATGCAAAAACTGTAGGAAGACCACACAACTGACTAGGACTAACGGATCTACGCTCAAGCAGAGGTTCCTTCCCCCTGACCTCTGGTAGCCACTGCACACAGGACCAAGAAGAACAAGTGCAGGAAGTTGTGTATGGACTTACTTAGGCCAGTGGTACCACAAAAACATATTACATCCTGTCCTAATACAAGATAAGAAAAATCTTTAGGATGAGCAAAATGTCACTGTCCATAAGGAGTGAACTCAATCTTCATATTTTCCCCTTCAAACGGGAAAATATTACCTTCACTCAACTAGCACTCTTGCTCATTGGCTATGGAAAATGTGTTTTGTGAGTAGTCTCATATCTTACCATTTTTACTTTTTCAGACAGCAAATCATATTAACTACATCTTGCACTTCTCCATAAAGAAGAACAGGACAGACCTGTAGTTAACACTGAAGATCAGTAGATTACCTTTGCCACAATTAGCATGTATCTACAGCACACTTTCAAAACTGAGGGAAAAGAACCTCTCACCTACTTCAATATATTTATTCAGTGGACTTTAAGTAACTTTTAAAATCACCCACTGCAAACACAACACTCTCCCTCAAATTTTATTCAAATTGGACCCTTGAATATGGCTTTTTTGGAATTACTAACATACCTTTTTCTTATGAAGGACTCCCTGACACTCCTGAGAGCACTAGCCAGGACTCCACGGGGCAAAACACAAAGGTATCAACAATTAAGAATTCTAGACTGACTCAAGTTGAAGCTTGATGCTAAAGACCATTCTGAACTTTAGCATATTCACTCATGGCTTTGTTGGTGGGTAGTGCTTTCTTTTCTTTTAAATTTCACACTGGTTTCACAGTTTGCCAAGTGTGTTTTTTTTTTTTTTTTTTTTTTTTAACTATTCAATTTTAAAAAACAAGTTCAAGGGCCGGTGAGATGGCTCAGCGGCGTAAGCGCCTGCCTTGCAAGCGCAAGGGCCCGAGTTCGACTCCCGGATCCCACATACAAAAAAGGAGCCGGTGATATCGCTCAGCGGCACGGGTGCCTGTTGGTGCGCGAGGTCCTGAGGTCAACCCCCCCGGTACCCACAAAAAAAAAAAAAAACAAGTTCAAATATGTGTCTCCCTTACTGCAAGAGAATGTGGTTTCAAATATTCAGCAAGTAGGTTTACCAAATGGTCTCTCTAAAAGAAATCTCCTATTTTTCAACCACATCAAATTCAAGAAATACTTTGATGATCTAACCCTCCCAACAGTTCCAATCACAGAACTATACAAATGCAATGCTCTGTACCTGCAACCATGCACACATTCCACCCTCCAGTACCAGTCCCCACAAAGAGCCGAATTTAAGCAAACTGAAAAGAAAGGCAAAACTCCCTTTTAGACACTGCTACATATACTTTGGACACGCAGAATAGCTGACTTGGCTAACAACGTTCATCTTTCTTTTTCTTGAAGCAGCCAGCTGTGACTTCATTTTGGATTTATGCTATTATTTTTCTGATTATTCTCTTTGCATGTGAATGTTTATTTGTGAAGTCTCAAACTATGAGCAACCTCCAATTCTAGAAATTGTTTGGGCAAGGTACCATATTCATAACCTTAAAGCCTCTAACTTCCCAGATTATACAAAATCTATCTCTTGTTATTTAAATAATGTTATTGCTTTTAGAACATTTCCATTTCTCCAACATGTCTATACTTCTAGTTAGTTACTCCTAACTAGAATGAACAAACCTTCTGAATAAATCAAAGACAAATGATTGCAGAGTTTGACTGCCTGCCATCACAGTGAAACAAAAGAAAATACTGCTGAACAAGGGATTATAACCCTGGACAAGCAAGTAAATGTATCTTAAATATGTGAACAAAAACAAAAATTGGACTTTATACACAATTATATCCTGTACCAACCAATATATAAAGCCCTGTACTTTATTGCATTCTTAAATAATCTAGATAATAAAATACTTATTAAATAAATGAATGAATAGATGACTGAAAACCACAAGCTACACCATCTAGTTGGAAAGATAAATTCTTGGCTGCATTAAGCTTCCCATAAATAAACCACATAGATGGCAATGAGTCCTTGGTCCAAAAGATAGAAGTCCAAGTCCATGGAAAGACATCTGAGATTATAGTAATCAGACAGTAAAGAAGGAGGTGTGGCAGGGACAAGAGTAGAGGTACAGGGAGAACAATCAAGGGTTATCTAAAAGAGGTTCCTGTGTGCTATGGATTGGATGAAGTGGCATAAGTGTTCCTCCAAGGGTCATAATGTATTAGAAACCTGGTCCCCAGTGTGGTGAAGGTGAAGTAACTGGAACCTTTAAATGGGAGGTGATTAGATCTTTGGCCCATGAAAGGGATTAGTAGGACCCTATTTAGTTCCTGCAACAGTGGGTTGCTCATAAGAGAGCAAGGTCGGCCACTCTCCCCTCTCTGGCTTCCTGTCTCACCATGAGAGCACTTCTATACATACTCCTGCGACATAATGGTCCCTGCTATGAGGCCTTCACCGGAGGCAAATCAAAGGGCCCGCTCTTGGACTTTCAGCCTCCAAAAGGATGAGCTAAATAAATCTCTTTTCTTTGAAGTACCCAGCTTCAAATATTTTGTTAGGGCAGCAGAAAGTGGGCTAAGACACTGTGCTTTTCTCTGGGAGCTATGAACACTCCCACCCTGCAAAATGGCACCTTGCTTTCACAGAGCCAGTACCACCCATGTGGCCATCTGTGAGACTGAAGGCAGCTCCAGGGGAGCCTATTCACAGCCCTGCTGGTTCACTCTCCTAGGAACCTGCAGTAGAGCTGAGAAACTAGTCTCTATCTCTGGTGATGCCTTGCAGGCCATTTTCAAGCTCACCAAAGCAGGGACAGGCAATCTACAAAGAGGCAGATGACAGGGAGAGCCATGGAGGTCAGGGCTGAGCCGCAAGGATGGCCTAGGCACCTAGTTCCAGCCTCCTGTGAAGCCTGCTCAGCCCTGAATTCCTTGAGGTGATTCAATAACCGAGAAGTCTGAGTGATAAAATGGCAGGATGGACTAAAAAGTAAAGTGGGAGAGAGATAGTGAAATAACAGTCTGGATCTCACTTGAGGGGCCTGTGAGGCACTGAAGTGTTTTAACAGAGTGGCCCATGTTTACAAACAGCACTCTGGCTAAGAGTAGAGAATGGGTTAGAGTGGAGCAAGAGTATAATTAGGAGGCTTCTGTGGTAATTCAACAGCTTCTGGTCCCAGGAAAGTGTCTTGCTAATGCACACTGCTGCCTACTGGCATAATTTAAACAGATGGGCTATTTCCCTTCAAATTGGCATATTTTATGGACCATTTCTAAATATCACATGAGAATTAATTGTCACTCTAGCATCAATGAGTTATATTAGACTGTTAGTCCAAAATCTCCATGATTATGTAATTAAGTCATTAAAACTAGAGATTAAGTCACTGGAGAGTTCCCATTAATTAGCAGTGCCATATTTCAGAATTGCCCCAGGAGATTGTCTTCTATGACTCCATTTCCACGGGCTCCAACTCCTCTTCCTGAATGTTACAGATCCCTCCCTAAGCCTCTCAAAGCACATTTCAACAAATACATTCATAAGGTAACACTTGGTGCCGGATACTTTGCTAATTTCACAAATATCTTTCCAAATCTTGTAAGATTTGGGACTTTCTACACTTCTAAATACAACTGAATATTAAGCTGGCTAAAGAGAAGTAGAGCACAAGTTAAGCACTGAAATGAAGACTGCTGTGCTCCACAAAAAGAATTTAGCTCTCTCCAACTTCTCAAGCCCTATATCCTTTATCCTGGAATACATGGATAAAACTGACTTTCAACCTAAAAAATAAACCACAAAAACAAACACCTTTTAAGACTATTTCACTTACCCTGATATTTACTATCTTTTTTTTTTTTTTTTTTTTTTTTTGGGTACCAGGGGGTTGACCTCAGGACCTCGCGCGCCAACAGGCACCCATGCCGCTGAGCGATATCACCAGCCCCTTTTTCGTATGTGGGTTCCAGGAGTCGAACTCGGGCCCTCACGCTTGCAAGGCAGGCGCTTACGCCGCTGAGCCATCTCACCGGCCCATATTTACTATCTTTTTAAAATTAAAAATCTTGGAAATTCAAGTATTTCCTATAACCTGATTTTATACCTACCCACCCCCCTTGGCTTTCATTTCTCTCTGTATGACAAACTCAAACATCCCTTAACTGTGCTTGTTCTACTTTATCTCAAACCTGGGGATGAGGGAAGGGTCTCATCAAAACTCAAGGTTAGGGTGTTTGGAATTTAGCCAGTTAGAAATTCATACTCAGCGGCTTAAGCGCCTGCCTTGCAAGCGCGAAGGCCCGAGTTCGACTCCCGGAACCCACATACGAAAAAGGGGCCGGTGATATCGCTCAGCGGCACGGGTGCCTGCTGGCGCGCGAGGTCCTGAGGTCGTCCCCCCGATACCCACAAAAAAAAAAAAAAAAAAAAGAAATTCATACTGACAGAAAAATTATTAAACATTGGACCAGAAATTAATATTGCTTATTCCATCAAAAATCTAAATAAAAATACTACTTCAGACTCACCAACTGCTGAAGGTTGGCAAACTAAAAAGTGGATCAAGAATAATTTCCCCAGTTATAATAGTAAAGATATTAATACAATAATTTTATTTATTTTTTATTTTTTGGTACCAGGAATCAAACTCAGGACCTCGCACTTACCAGGCAGGCACTATGCCACTGAGCTATACCCCTGGCCCTAAAAATTTTAAAAAGAACACTACATCTATCAAGCATTTAATATGTACTTACAATATACTATCACAGTGCTTAGCATTCCTGGAGTCATTTAATAATCAAAACAACTGGATAAGGTTATTACATTATTATCCCTATGTTATAGCAGAAGATACTAATAAACAAGCAAGCTAAGGAAGTTCCCCAAAGCCACACAACTAATAAGTGGTGATGCAGGACTCCAGCATCCACACTGAACTACTTTCTAAGGCCTCAATGTTACTCTAGATTAAAAACCACTCTATTCTGTGGCATGATGAAAGAATAAAACAATAGAAATCACTCAGGGTAAACTGGAGACTCTGTCATGCTGCCTCCACTGTCATCTTCAATGAAAGAAGGCTCAGGGGCTCCACTTGTTCATTCTATGGGTCAACCTGACTGTGCCGCAAGACCCAGTCATCTGGCCAACGATTATCTGCTAGTGTGCCTGTGAGGTGTATGTGGAAGGCATTCGCCTTTGAACAGGTGGGCTAAGTAAAGCAGATGGTTTCCCTAATGTGGGTGAGCATCGTCCAATCCCTCGAGGGCCCAAATAGAAAAGAAACACAGAGAAAGGGTGAACCAACTGTCTCTGCCTGACTGCTTGAGCTGAGACACCGGTCTTCTCCTGCCCTTGGCCTGGGACTTACATCATCTGCACTCTTAGTTTGCAGACCTTCAGGTTTAGACTGGAATTTACAGCACTGGTTTTCCTGGGTCTCTCACCTGCAGAAGGCAGATCATGGGACTTCTCAGCCTACATAATCATGTGAGCCAATTCTTTTTAATAAATCTCATTTTATAGATAAAGAGATTTTTATAAAGGATTGACTATATATCCCCTATTGGTTCTGTTACTCTGAGAAGCCCTGAATAACACACCATTTTGCTATTAGTTTCTGAACTGTAGACAGCAAATTTAGAAAACACAAATTTATTTGTACAAATAAATGTATCCTCAAGGTTTCCTATGTCCAATGACATTTAATAGAACAGTCCTGTGGCACACAAAGTTACCAGATTTCTCCATTAAGGATTACAGGAACCCACTCAAGTCAGGGTGAACTATCAGTGCATGCAGGGGCAGAATAATGACACAGCGCTGCATTCTTTGTGTGATACAAGTCAGGCTCTACAAGAAATGCTCATATACATAACAGCATCTCACCTCCAGTGACAGTTACATAGCAGACAACCAGCGAAAATAGTGACAAAATGATCAACCAAGTGTAATAGCTATTTCGGTTTTCCCTAATATTGTTGGTTTCCTTTGCCAATTGTCTGTATTCAAGTGGATACAGATACTAGAAATTTAAGAAAAATGTATAGTGTAGAGACTAGAGGAACCTCCAATAGCCAAATTTTAACTATCTAACCTTAATTTAGTTCACTGAATTTCATTTTCTAAGAATATGATTTGAGAATCATTGGCCTAAAGGCTTTCTTATCCTTGGGATAAAGCTATTAAATTACTCTAAATAAATTCTGTCTTCCATGCTAACTAATCTTCCATGGTAATTTTAGAGAATTTTGCTTTTTCCCTCAACTCTCTTAGATATTAAATTTGTGTTTGGGCATTTTACCTAAGTAGGGAATTAGAACTAAATGTAGAAGACAGACCAAAGTTTCTATTCTCTGGTTCAAGGAGATAAGGCTTTAGGTAAACAAGCAAAAACTGCTATGATAATTACTAATCCAGATAGCAAATACCAAACAGAATACACATATATACCCTGTCCAAAGTTTTGGACAATGTCATGCACTTGATTAAACAGTGGCAAAATATTCATATGAACAAATGTTTGTATACAGTAATCCTATCCATAGCATTTCAATTTCTACTGGCATTAAAGGGAAATAAATTCTTGTGGTAAAATGGTTATCAAACTATGGAATCTTAAAAATCATCTCATGCAAAGAAATACTAATTTTGTTTTTATTTTGTTGTATTTTTTCTTAAAAATAATGGATGTGATCAGAAACTGAAATTCGCAGGTTCTGTGTATTATTGACAACAAAGGTGGACTTACTAATGCACATGACTAGCAAAAGAACATGAAATTTTGTTTTTACATGAGACACTGTTCTTTGCTTACTCAGGTTCAGTTCTCCCCTTAATCTTTACAAGTACATGGAGACCATATGCTAAAATACTCTTCCCAGCATACTTTACACATTCACACAAGTGACTAAATTCCTGCCGAAGTGAATGAAGTGGAGGTCCATAAATGACTTTCTTTGAAAGTTATTTCAAAAGGCCACTGATTCAGTTAACAGGCACTCTCTTGTTCTTGACCCTTCCTGTTATCCGTATTTGATGACTGGAACTACAGCAACTATCTCGTAATCACAAGACTCCCTTAAAATGGAAGCTTGTCCTTTCCCTTATATTACACTACTGAGTAATTACCAACATCCTAATGATGGTAGTCCAGAAAGACAGAAAACTCTGAGAACTGAAAGAGCACAAAATTACCACACGAGTCCTAGACTGCCTACCTGGGAATTTTTACATGGAAGAAAATGAATTCTCGCCTTCAGGTACTTTCATTTGGCTATTATGTTATGTATACTTGAACTTAATCCACTGCCTGTGGTTGCCAGGCTCCTAGCGAGCTCACACCGCCAGGTAATCAAGAGAGCCTGCACTCCCGACATCCATCTATTTTGAGTAGCCTCCTCCTACATTAATTCAGACACTCTATATGACTAATAGAGAATTAAACAGTGACAGTGTGACTCGCAAAGCTAGGTAATAAAGGGCCCTACGCCTTCTAACTTGGTTCCCTGGGTCATTCCACCCATGTGTGCTGGTCACCAGTCTATGGAGACACCACATGAAGCTTCCTTCTACCAGCACAACTTGAGAGCCACAGGAGCAAATAAGCAGATGATGTCATTTCTGTTGACACCTGACTATATTTTTATGAGATGCTCCAAGTTAATATCATCTGGTCAGGTCATTCCTGAATTCTTGACTCAGAAACTGTGAGAGATAATAAACGGTTATTAGGTTGGGGGCAATTTGTTATCAGCAATAGATAAAAAAAAATTTCTGTGTCTGTTGTCGTTGGTATCAACCCCTCAGAATGCCTTGGCATTGTGATATAATTCCCATGAAATTAATCTTTAACTGTTCAAAGTCATTAGCTAAAACTATGCATTGCCATTCAATTGCACCAGCCAACATGATGCCTGGTAGAATGTAAGCTCCGTGGGGGCAGGAATCGTGCCTGGTTTTGTTTACCATTGTATTACCCAATGTAAACACTTGGTGAACAGTGAACAAGTACCTATATGACTAAAAATGAAGGAATGAGTGAGAGTCAAGTGCTACTTAATTTTTCTCTTCTCTCTCGGTTAGCCAATCTCACATATCTAGTGGCGTATTGTGCACCAAAGATCCTGCCTGGTCCCTGGTTGTTACAAAATGAATTAGGGGCTCAAAAAGACAAACTTTAGACCGTATACTTTGTGTTTTGTTTTTCAAAGAAAAAAAATCACTGGATGAAAACAGCCAATGATATGATATGAAGAGATGGGTATAATCACAGAGATAGCACCTTGTGACCCAGAAGGGAACAAAGACAAAGCTATGGGAAAACGAAGGGACACAAAGGATGGGGCTATTACACAGTTCAACTGCTCAGGGGCACAGCACTAATCTCCTTTTATCCATGATCTCTGGAGCCCAGAGCTACTTAATCCCCAATTTGAGAGACAGTTGAAGTGAATTTAACAAGTCCAAAAAGGATACAATAAAAGAAAAAAATTTTGAAAGTGAAGACAAAAGATAAGAATTTCCAAGAAAGCATAAAATCAAGATTTGGGTTTTCTAAGTGCTATGCTGTCCCCCAACAGTGACACTATTGGGAGGTGCTATGGATTTTTAAGAATTACCAATTTCTAAAATCAGAAATTCAGATCACTCCCAAATTCTTGACTCAGAAACTGTGAGAGATAATAAATGGTTATCAGTTTGGGAGTAATCTGTTATTAGAAATAGATTTAAAAGTTTCTGTGTCTGTTGTCATTGGTATTAACCCCTCAGAATGCCTTGGCATTGTGATATAATTCCCATGAAATTAATCTTTAACTGTTCAAAGTCATTAGCTAAAACTATGCATTGCCATTTCGTCGCACCAGCCAACATGATGCCTGGTAGAATGTAAGCTCCATGAGAGCAGGAAGTGAAGTGAATTTAACAAGTCCAAAAGGAATACAATAAAAGAAAAAAATTTTGAAGGAGAAGACAAAAGTGGAGCTTTATGGGAGGTCCTTAAATCAGCGAGGGTGCGCCTTACCTTCAGTTGTCCTCCTAACCTCTCTCTTGGTTTTCTGGCTCATGAAGTAAGCAGTTTTGCTCCACCACGCACACTCCCGCCAAGGTATACCACAATCGCCAGAAGCCCAAAGCTTCAGACCACCTAATCTTGGACTGGAAACTCCAGAACTATAATCCAAAATAAGTTAATTACCTCAGTTATTTCACTATAGCAACATAAAGCAGACTAATACACTAAGTTGAGTTTAGTTTGTTCTTATTTTGTATTTTCAAACACTATTTCAATTGGACCAACAGAAAAAAATATTCACTTTCTAATATTACCCTCTTCTGTGGGTAGGAACAGTACAGAAAATTTTCTTTTTCACTTTTTCTCAGTGACATACAGCTACTTCAACAGTATATAAGCCCCAGACATAAGGAAAGTGATGAAATAAGAATCATTTTATGGGCATAGTACTTCCTTCACATTTTTCAAAGCCCCTCTCATATGTGATTTCAGCTGTTTTCCCCATGAGACAGAATAGGAGGAAATACTGAGAAGCCCCCCTAATGCCCCAAATCCTAATGTCCAATTGCTCCTATCTCCATCCAGACACCATAGTATCCCAGATGCTCTATGTTATAGCTATCTATCTAGATGTCCCCACAAAGCCTCATGCGGTCATAGGTGGGGAATTTTGAAAGTGGCAGGATTAGGGTGTGTGCATGTGGATTAAGGGCATGATACTGGGATTAAGATGTGAACAATGGAAGCCCCATCCTCAGTATGGGTGGCACCAATCAATACACTTACAGCCTGGATGGAATATAAAGGGGCAGAAAGAAGGGTGCATTGTGGCTGCTGCTGCTTGCTGTCTTCTGCCTGCCACACCATGAACTGTTTCTCCTCTGCAGTGCCCATCTGCTATGATGCCGCCCTGCCTTGGAGCTAGCTAACTAAGGACTGAAACCTCTACTAACTATGAGCTAAAATAAACCTTTCCTCCTTTAACTTGTGAGTGTCAGCAACAAGAAAACAAGAAAAACAAGAAAAATAACTAAGACACTCCAAATTCAACATGTTGCAATCAAATGCTCCATCAACCTCACCTTTCACAGGGTACTCTGGATTTGTTTTAATCAGGTATGAGAAGACCCATAGACACAGAAAATGCTATCCTGAACAAAGAAGTTATTTAAACTCACAGTTCCCTACAAATAGGAGACACTGCACAGCAACACAGGTGGGGAAAGTGCACAGGGAAACACCAGGGCGAGGCAGGAGACAGGGTGGGGAATGCAAGCAAAGAGCCTTTCCCATGGCTTCCAAAGGAAAGAAGCAGTAGGCAGGGCAAGCAGCCTGAGGACTGGCTGGCTTGAATCACTGCAGTGAGTCCTATTAGTACAGGGGCTGCCCGGAGATGTTTGGTTCCTCACCCTGAGGTGATTAGGGCAGGTGGAGAGTGGCTGAGAAGCTGAAAAAGGAGGAGGTTGAAGGGTGGCTCTGGACTGGTTGGTTTGTATATAAAAGGTGCACTCACAGGTGGCTGATTTTCTGCCTCCAGGAATTAGTTAACTCTGGGAGGGGCAGTCTATCCAGGGTGAGCAAGGTCCCAGATATAAAAACATTAGAATGCAGAAAATAAAAGAAATGGTTAATATACCCACCTGCACGTTGTTCCCTTGTCTGGCTTCAGTCTCCTGCATGAGTGATATATCCAACCAACCAAGGCCCCAGCTAGGAGCCCACAAATCGCTACTGACAGCTCCATTCTCCTAAAGGACTCACTCTTACTTTCCTCAACATCGCCCCTCTCTGTCCCTATTGTTCAGGCCTTCAACTCTCACCTTAGCTGACACTACAACCTTCTTTTTTCCAGTACTGGGGGCTAAACTCAGGGAGCACTGAGCTATGTCCCCAGCCCCATTTATTTTGAGATAAGGTCCCACTAAATCACTCATGCTGGCCTCAAACTTGTGATCCCCACTTCAGCCTGAGGAGCTGCAATTTCAGGGAGGCAGCCTTCTGCCCAACTTTACTATAACCTCTTAAAGATCATCCTGGATGCTAATTAGCATCAGGGTCCTAACTTACCACCCCCCCAGCACTGACCTTTCCTATACGCAACTCTCACTTCATGCTCAAACTCAAATCCTGCAAAAATTTGTCTTTAAAAAGCATGTGAAATTGCACTTTAAACCCACAGTAAGAGTCCCCCCAAAATCCTTGAGTAAAACTGGCCTTTTAGGAAGAGGCCCCCTATTTTCTTAACACTCCTCCAAATAACCAAGTGCATAAAGTTGCCCCAACTTGGAGAACACGGGACTCGGCAGAGAACCTAAACTCACAAGCGCAGCCCCACCAGTCCTTCGTGTGCAGTCCCCCCTCACTGGCCAGCTTCGCTTCCTGTACTGCCGCCTCCTGTCCCGAGCTCACACCCTTCACAGCCCAGGAACTCTGAAGAGGTAAGCCCATGGACACATAATGCCTCTGACACTCTGGCTCAACTTTGCTAGGCTGGCTTTTGATACAATAGCTCAGCGAAGCAATGAAGCACAGGGAACACTGCAATACACAGCTGTGATGGTTTTAAACTATAGCCACAAATTATTTGGCCTTCCTTTCATTGAGAAAGTCCCCTTCCTCACCTCTTGAATATGGGCTAGACTGAGTGACTCAATTTTAACAAATAGGATGCATCCCCAGAACAAATACTGATATAGAGCCAAGACTTGTTACAAGTGTACAAAATTAATTATCACCCTCGTTCTTGAAGTCCAACTCTCCTCTCAGAGAATGAAACAATTTTGTATAAATGCTGTATCATGCAGGGCCGACACATTTGTTTTTTCCTGTTCAGCAGGCTGAATGTGTGAAAGCTTAGCTAATAAAAAATGCATGTATTCCTAACCTGAGAGTCAATAAGGAATATGAATGTACTCTCCTACCATAAAAATAAGCATTTGTGCTCCTAACAATTTAAAGAACTCCCTATGTACACTTTAACAGTTCCAGGATGAAAGATGCTTGACTTCTCCCTTCAATAACTCTCTAATAAAAACATTCCTCAGAACAGCATATCAAGCCAAGACACATTTCCTAAACCTCTCTCTTCCAAATTCATGGAATCTTTTAGATAGATCAAAAGACTCAATTAACAGGAAATTGCACTTTCTTTGCAGGCCAAAAAAGTAGGCAATTTAGGAGACCTGAGAGAAAAATGATGAATGTAGAGCTTTTGGGGGAAAAATACAGTCTAAAGGCCAGATGGTCTTTGGCATGGAAAAGGTTTTAACTAATGACTGGCAAACAATTCTACCTTGCACCTTTACTCTAAAACTTAACAGGGCTTTTTCTTTCTTTCTCTCTTTCTTTTTAATTTTTATTTTAAAGAGAAAAGACAGAACACAATTTCAAAACAACATAATAGGAGGGTAACAATGCGTATTGTTACCTCACCACATCCAGCCAGTTTCTTCACTGCTTACTTTGCTGATACAGCCTCTTGCTGAAACACAATCTCTGCCTCATCAGTCTGAAAAATTCGTACTTGGCATCACTACTATAGTTGAATGTAGACACACTGGACCCAGACACAGGTGGTATTAGCTAAGATAATGCTGGCTGCTGCAAAAAACAAAGCTCTCTCAGTGGCCTGCTATAGGCTTCTTACCACTGTCACAGTCTGGTACAGGTGCTGCAGGCTGGGTGGCTCTTTCAATTGGTTACCCAAGCCCCTTCTATCTTGTGGCTCAACTGTTGTCAACATGTGAGTTGGAGGGTTATTCTAGAAATAAGTTCTCTGCAGCCAACCATAAGGGAAATAGCAAGTGGAAGGTCACGTGTGGCAGACTCATGTGTAGCTCAAATGCTAAGCACTTGACCTGCTCTCTTCCCCTTCTCCAGAATATACTGCTCCTACTACATGTGGCAGAATTTTAATATGGCCCTGGGAAGGAGAAAATCTGTGTCTTTAACCAGCAATGTTTATCAAAAGGCAATAAAATAGGATTTTGTACATGTTTTCAAATTCAAAGATCAGAAGACGTGAATATTTGACTCTCAGATCAAATGACAGAAAACGTATAATTCAATCAGTAGTATAGTCATCTCAAAATGTTTTGACCCTAGTTAGGAGTAGCAAAGACCCACAGGTTCATCACTAGGAATTTAAATTCTTCCCAACTCTGGGGAGTACTGGTAGAGGTAATGTTGGGGATTTCTTGATGACCAGTTTCAATCTTTTTATATTCAGCACACCAGGTCAGAGACAAAGAAACAAAAGCAGGCAGAAGAACCATCACTGGAAGACACAGGCAATTTTGAAAGGAAGTCATAAAAGGGCTACCTGGAGATGGGTGAGATCACTCACAGCCTTCATCTGCTTACCAGCTTCTGGTCTTGGTACCCCCTACCAGGAATCTCCTTCCTTCAAAAGCCCTGCCCTCCTACGGTCTGTCCAGCTTCCAGCATGGAGAAAGATCCAGTCACATTTAAATTTGTCAAAATGCCACAATTATTCACATGGCCCTATGCACTATCTTTTAGCAACTCAGTAGTGAAGGCCTACAGTGTAAGCTCTGGGAGGATGAGACAGGAGGATTGCAAGTTTGAGCCCAGCCTAGGTAACTTAGAGACACAACAAGATCCTGTCTCAAAATAAAATTTTTTAAAAAGCAACTGGAGATGCAGCTCAGTGTGATGATCCTGGTTTCAATCCCCAGTACTGTGGAGAAGGAAATGACAGAGGACCCAGTGGAGTCTCTGCTATCAGGGAAGGTGTCTCTGCAGAGGTGACCTTTAATCTAGGCTCTGAAACTGGGCAGCAATCAGCCAGAATGATGCAGCGCAGGGGCTGGAGGTCTGCTGTGAAACGTCAGCCCTGCTATAAGAGCGCGGAGGCATCACCAAGGGTGGGCAGGCCACCACCCAGGCCTCAGAGGTCGGGATGAAACTCTGGATTCTCCACTGAAGCCTTTCCAGCAAGGCTAGATGAGGATGATTATTCCTAAAGATAATGATGAGGATGATTATGCCTAAAGATATGTCTGGCTGTGTCTTGGGAATCATCTGAAAGGGCGAGAGAGAAGCTGAGAGGACAAGTGAAAAAATCCAGGTATACAAGAGGAGATACAGACCAGGGCAGATCCTAGCTGTATGTGGGCTCAACATCTGGGGCCCTTCAAACAGCTGTTTTTTAACACTGATTTAGGGACCTGCCTGAAGCTGCTTGAGGGAAAATGAGTTCAGGAAGCCCTCAAGTGCAGCTCCTGTCTCTCCTCTACTGCTCTCCACAACTTTGTGGTGGCCTCCAAATAACACATGATCAAGGGAGACCTTCCGTCCCTGACAAGGAGTCCTGGGAATCATCTGACAGGTACCTACCCTCCGGACAGGGCCACCACATATTTCGTGCAGGTTGTACACGCTCCAAGTAGCACAATGCACAGCCCATAGTACAGACAGGGCAGCCCTGCCGGAAGGAGAGCCCGCTATGGGGGGAAGCTCTCACTTCCAGCTGGTTGTCCCCATCCCCGTTTCTAGTCAATTCCACCCTGTCTCACCCCGCGGCACCTGGGCTAGGCGGCTGGCCCATCTTTATAATCTGACTCTGACTTGGACAGAGATGATAGTAAAGGGAATGGAGGGAAAGAGAACAATTCCAAAGCCTATGAAGAAGTAGAATTAACACAACTCAGAGAGTGAGTGACATCGGGCATAGGGAGGCATGGGGAAGGACAGCGTCAGACTCCTGCAACTTCTGGTGCTCCTCCTTTTTAAACAGTCCCTTACTAGCCAATCCCCTAAAAAAAACTGTCATAAAATAAAAATATGTAGAGAGCTCTTTATATCGTTTATCATTTTACTTTCATTACACCATGTGACTCACAATAGTCCTGTTAGTTTTAACAGGTATAAGCAGCAGGAAAAAAACTCAAAACAAGAACTTCTGAATCCAAATCCACGCTCTTGCTACTAAAATGCATTGCCTGTATGTGATACAACAATCTACACTTTTCTTTTTTAACCTCCATTGTCCTGGAGATCAAACCCAGGGCCTCCCGCACATGAGGCAAGCTCTCTACCCCTGAGCTACAGCCCCAGTCCTATAACAATCTGATAGTCTGTGAAACACCAAGCCTGCGAGCATCACCCTGAGATCGTGCCAGAGGAGATAACCACTGTGGGTCTGGTGTGGCCTTGCCATGGCCAGGAGACTGGAGGCCTCTCGAAGCAAATATGACTTGCGAGTCTAGAATTAGCCTTCAGTGACTGAATTGAAATAAATCTTGTTACTTTTAAACTACAGAGAAAATTACAAAACACACCATGAACAAAGTCATAAATTTAAAAAAAGTAGGTGAATATACTTGCAGCACATGTGACAGACACAACATTTACCTCATATTCAATGGAGGATTAACAAATCAACAAGGAAAATATAAGCCCATATAAAAATGGTTATAGCGCTGGACATGGTGGTGCAGACCTGTAATCCTAGCACTCGGGAGGCTGAGGCAGGAGAATCATCATGAATTCGAGGCCAGCCTGGAATATATAGTGAGTTCAAGGCCAGCTTAAACTATACACCAAGACCCTATCTCAAAACAAACAAACAAAAAACAAAAGACAAAAAAAAACCCCACATGGTTACAGCATCTAAACAATACATAGAAGATGCCAATAAACATGAAAAGATGTTCAACGGTGCTAATGTTTACAAGAATGCAGATTTAAACAGTGATATTCTATTGTGGCTGGATTTTAAAAACTGACATCATCCAAGGTTAGGTAGAGTGTGAGTAAACAGGTGTTCTCATAGACACGGGGAAAAGGTTAGCAGCCTCTACCAAAATTTTAAATGTTCTTATTCTGCAAGTGTACAACTTCTTTTCTTGGAGATTACACACTGACAGGGTTCAAAGGCATATGTAAAATGAATGTTAGGCATTATTTGTAGAGCAAAAACCCTAAGTATCTGTCAACAGGGAGCTAGTTTCTTAAACTACAATATAGCCATGATATTATGTTAAAAATATTGCAATGGTTTAAAATAATGATTAAAATAATATACATATATATATCTTCATGTTGTATATATTCATGTATATTTCCAAAAGAAAAAGAAAAAAAATATATTAAATTATACCAATTAGTCAAACATAATGTATAAGATGTATAAGACAGAATTTTTTTGGCAGTACTGGGGATCAAACCCAGGGCCTTCACACAGAGCTATATCCCCAGCCTTAAGTTGCCTAGTAGAGGTTGGATCTTGCACTCTTCCTGCCTCAGCTTCGCAGGTGCTAGGATTTAAAGGCGTGTCCTACCATGCCCAGCTTGACCGATTTTTATCTTTCAGATACCATATGCTTGCATGTGCATAGGGTAAAGTTAGGAAGATAGGCACCAAAGTAGCAAGCGTGAATATCTACAAAGAGTGAAATAGCAAGCAGTGGCTGGAGAAATATGACTTACCAAAGGACTCTTACATTTTATTTCACATAATTCTATACTATTATTTTCTAATGATAAGCATAGATTGCCATTATAATTTTTAAAAACCAGTAAGAGTATTCCAATATGACAAAAACTGTGGCACTTAATACTCAGCAAGTAAACTGTGACACTGAGTAAACATACTCCATTCTTACTTCCGCTTCTCGATCACTTTCTGTTTCAGTATGAAGTTACTACCACCGATTTCTCATCAACATTAATAAAAGGAATCTCTGCTTCCTTGTTCAAATTTTATCAAGGGGCACTTTAGATATTCCAATTATTTTTTCTGAAGTGGTCCTCACAGATGATAAATTCTTATCTGGAATAATCTGGAAAAAACTGAATAACTACTGGCTACCATTTTCAAGTCCTAACTTCCTGGGCTTACCTCCCTCCAGGAATTGCTAAAAATATGTAAGTTATGCCTCTGAGCTTTTGGATCCATGCAGTTAACCACGCAGAACAAGCTCATTAATTTGACTTTCTTGGAGAACATAATGATTAAGCCACCATAAATGTGCAGGAGCACAGAGCAAAGTCCAAGTCGAATTTTAGCACTTATTTGACTTTAATACCTAACCCTACCTCTCATTTTTCTAAGTGTTCCAGGAGAGTTTGGACGGTAGGAAGCCAGTTAACTTTAAATATTCATGTTACTAGATGTCTCTAATGGCTATAACATTGAGACTAAAAAGCACAGGTTGAAGTTCTTAGACCAGATTATTTGATAGCTTGCTAATAATCTACATTCACCCTGCATCATTTAGGTAATACATCATGGCACAGATGGTTAGACGCAGACTTATCCTCCAGCGTTCTCTCCAGTCAGGGGAAATAAATCCACATGCAGTTATAGTTGGTTAGAATTCCCCTTCAGGTTAGCAAAGGGAGAATATTCTGCTGTGATTTTCGTTTGGGGCCCTGTTGACCACACTCAAATTTTATGAGCCTACTTTGAACATGGCACATTTTCAAGATTCTTAATTTGCCAAACATTCAGTACTAGGCACAATGTATCATTACAGAATGTCAGGAAGGGACATTCAGCAAGTGCTTCAGATGCTTTATCTCACTGACTTGGCTTCCTCGCTCCTGCTTTCTGGTCACGGCTCTCCTCTCATCCCTAGAAGCAAAGCACATACTGTACTCTCCACTGTAACGCCTGCTACCTCACCTCACTGCAGCCATAAGCTGCCTCTCAACACTTTTCCTCATTCGTTGATGATTTTCTGCACCAAGTCCCTCCTCTACACCTGCCATCGTTCCTGGTGACATCCACTTAACTGGATGACGCAGCACACTTAGGCAGTCTTCGTTGGCAACGTCTCCCCCTCCACCCACCTGAGCCCCACACTTCACTGGTCTCATCCTAAACCTCTAATTATACAACTGTCACTAATTGTGTAATTCCCTAAATCTGCACTTCAAGATTTCCACAAAGCTTTCACCACCTGGATTTTATTTTGTTTTTCTCCCCTCCTTGGTATCGCAATTAATTGGCTCCACCGGGAGTTCCAGCCCATTGGCGGTTTTGTTCATGGTCCACACGCCTTCCGCAGGTCCCTCCACCCATGGCTGGTCCTCAGCCTTGCACGTGCACTCATCTCCTTCACCCCATTCTCCCTAGTCCAGGTTAGTTTCTATTCTCTGTGTACTTTGTGTCTGCACAAAACATGGGAACAAAGCTCATTTTATGTCTATGTCCTCACTCATATGATTATCTATGGAGATACAAAAGGGTCTTCGAGTTGTCAACAGAATTTAATACCATTCATAATTTCAAAAAAAATTCAATAAAATAGAAATTGGGCTGGGGTTGTAGCTCAGTGTTGTAGCACTTACGTAGCACACACAAGGCCCTCAGTTCTATCTCCAGCAATACAAAAAAAAAAAAAGAAAAAGAAAGGAAGAAGGAAACCAATGGGTAGGGGTGTGTGTGTGTGTGTGGGTGTCTCCTTCAGACATAAAGCCAGTATCTTACTTAATAAGAAGACACAATAGGCATTCAAGGATGCCATTATCTCTAGCTAACATAGTATTATAGGAGGTATTTGCTAACGCAATCAGACAAGAAAAAAACAAAGGCTAACAATGGGAAAAGAAAATTATAACTGTATAGATTATATAATCATATACCTGTGATATCAAAGATAACCAAGAATAAACATTAAACAAAAATTTAGCAAGTTATAAATTTAACATACAAAAATAGTTGCCATATAATCATACAGTAACTAGTAAGAAGATACAATGGGAGAGAAAAATCTCATATACAAGAGTGACAAAAAGGTTTTTTTAAAAAATGTTTCAAGGGGCTGGGGAGATAGCTCAGCAGTAGAGCACTTGCCTAGCATGTGTGAGGCTCTGGGTTTGATCCCCAACACCACCAAAAAAAAAAAAAAGGAGTACAAGAAGTTGGTTCTTAAGTACAAAGAAAACTAAGCATGCAAAAATTGCTCGAAGTAGCCCTATGGTTGCCTCAGCTTGCTATCTGGAGAGATTTTTCAGACTGTAAACAGAAAGACAGGATCCAGAGAGAACTCAGTTAATTGCCTTTCTGAGTTGAGAAGATAAGGCTGAGAGTTCAGGGAGGCCACAGCAATGGGGAGACATAAATCACCACCCAGGGAGATGGAGACCACTCTGGAGTGCGAGGGTCTCCTTCCTCCATTTTCCAGCTAAGTACTGACCACCTTAGAAGATGAGTGGAAGCAATAGCAAAAGTGCATAATTTAGCTTTATAATAGTAGATGATTTCCAAAGTATTTATTAAATTATAAATTCTAAAACTATACTATTGAGAAAGAGCTAATATATTCCCATTCTCCATTAATTCTTTAAGCTCTGCCAGAAATGTATGAAATAATTAATAAAGCAAAAAATATCCCTTAAAAATAAAACTTGCTTCTAAAGAAATTTGTCTCTGTAGTCAACCTCTATTCACCTCCGATGCAACCACCTCAGTCTGCCCTGACCCACTGGTCAAATAACACCACCTATAAGTAGGCCTTTTATATTGGAAAGAAGTAGTCACACATTTAATTGTGCTCTTTCTCCCTGGCTGCCTACCAAAAACAATCTCAATTCAGTATTATAAATTAAGAAGTTCATCTTACTTAGAAAACATAATTACCCAGCAGATCATAAAACCACTTTGATTACTTGGCATGAGTGAGAGTTCAAAGATGGAGACAAAGCCCAAACTGTCCCCCTACTTAACACTTCACCACCACGCAGAGATGACCTTCCTATTACCAAGACCAGGGATGATATTCAAAGCCAAGGAGCCTTCCCAATCCCAAAACTTCAGAAAGTTCTTTTATGACTCCTGACCACTTGCCAGGGCTGAGATGTCCATTCCCTCCTAATTCTCTTCCAATAACAGCTAATCATTAAGAAAACAGCCAAGCATGGTGGCACATACCTGTAATCTCAGCATCCAAAAGGCTGAGGCAGAAGGATTGTGTGAGTTTGAGGCCAGCCTGGGCTACATAGTGAGTTCAAGGCCAATCTGAACTACAAAGTGAGACCCTGTCTCAAAAAAGCAAAAAAAAAAAAAGAGAGAGAGAGAGAGAAGAAAGGAAGAAAGAAAGAGAGAGAAAGAAAGACGGGAAGGGAAGGGAAGGGAAGGGAAGGGAAGGGAAAGGGAAAGGAAAGGGAAAGGGAAGGGAAATGGAAGGGAAGGGAAGGGAAGGGAAGGGAAGGAAAGGGAAAGGGAAGGGAAAGGGAAAGGGAAAGGGAAGGAAAGGGAAGGGAAGGGAAAGGGAAGGGAAGGGGGAAGGGGAAGGGAAGGGAAGGGAAGGGAAGGGAAGGGAAGGGAAGGGAAAGGAAAGGAAAGGAAAGGAAAGGAAAGGAAAGGAAAGGAAAGGAAAGGAAAGGAAAGGAAAGGAAAGGAAAGGAAAGGAAAGGAAAGGAAAGGAAAGGAAAGGAAAGGAAAGGAAAGGAAAGGAAAGGAAAGGAAAGGGAAAAGAAAAAAAAAAAAAAAAAGAAAAGAAAAAAGGGAACCTGAGGGCCAGGATGTAGCTCAGTGGCGCAGGGCCTGCCTGGCAAGCACGAGCCCGAGTTTGATTCCCAGGTACTAAAAAAAAAAGAAAAGAAAATGGAACTTGTGCTTCATTTGACATTGGTATGTCAAGTGCCTACTATGTTGCTTCTCTTACTTCACAAGAGAAGTGTTTCCAACTTTAGATTCATCATCTTTATGCATAAATGGGGGAGCCAAACATCTTCCAGATCTTTGACAAGGCATCTACCTTTAGGGGGGCAGTCTTCAGAGTCGAAAATGCTGCACGCAACTGAAACTTTTGCTAACGGCAGACCCATGGCCACCTGGACACTCCATCTTGGGGGGAACTGCATTCTTTTCAGATGTAAAAGGCCACTTTTACTAACCTAGTCCTTCTCTGAGCTGGCTCTCAGGAACTCCTACTGCTGCAGAAACCAAAGGCACTTGAAACTCAGGAAGTAGTAGCAAGCAACTCAAGGCCATTTCCAATCAGCCACAGTAAGTCTGACACAGACGACTTTTCGTAGTTAATAAATAGCCTTTGGAAGCCTACTGTGTACACAGCATTATACTAAAGGGTATGGGAATTTATAAAGGAAGACAACACTATTTCTGCCCCTGAGAAAGATCCACTTCATCCTAATATCCTTATACTGAAATGACCTAACTGCAGCTGCAGCTGAAGTCTAGCTAAATTATTTCAACTACTGCAAGAACTGAAAATAATTCTCAGTCTCTCGAGTTTTGCCTCATCTTTTGTGCCTGTGGATTTTACTTTATCAAAAGAAAATCAACAAGCCCCCCTTTTTAAAAAAATCCCTTGTTGGAAAAGAAATTGACAATTTTCCTTGTCCTGTGTATCTTAGGATGACCGACTCCCCTAGAGTGACTTCATAGGTAATTGAATTTCATATGAAATTTACCAAATAACAAAGGTCTGATGAGCTCTGCAGACATCCCATATACCCCAAATCCCTGCCTGCCTGCGGCTTTCAAACGTAATGCCAAACAGAAAACTAGCACAGCAAAGAAGAGGGGAGAATTGTCCTCACCCCATCTGTGGAGTTTGTCAGGACAGCCCATAGCAAGGGCTAGGCTGGGTCTTATTGTATAAGAGGTAACCAATCCAATTTTTCAACAACTTTACAGTGCACATAGTACAACTCCCTTAATTTTTTGCTAAGGAAATTATAATAAGGTGGGCTCAGGGTGAGAGAGACAGGGAGAGAGAAGAAGAGAGAGAGAGAGAAGCAAACCTTGGAGCCAGGACTACTCACATCAGGTCACAACGCAACTCTATCTAGGGGTGTCAGACACAGTTGGAGAGCCCATTCGTGAGGTTACAAACACATATTGAACCTATGAGGAGGTCTCAAAGGCTAATGGCTCTTTTCCAGTCAATTTATAGCTCAGATTCTGAGCCTCCATTCCAACCTCCATCATCCACCCTTTATACCTGAAGGCTTCACTACTTTGTCATGTCCCACCTTGCCTGCGTTTCCTCCTGCCTCTCAAAAAGAGCAAGCAGAAACATTTGGGAGGATAAAAGGAAACAACTACCACCACCTATACCTGCTATTAAATAAATACATCTCCAGACCCCTGAATAAAGAAGGAAAAAGAGGCACCGTATCTGTCTAGCAGGGTCTTCCCTTCTTTTCTCTGACATTGGGTTTATTTCCCACCTCACTCAAAAAAAAAAAAAAAAAAAAAAGGAGGAGAAGGAGACAACCAAAAAAGATGCACACAAAATTTTGAACAAAAATATGTGGTTGGGTTTGTCATCTGCTCCCTGTTCCTTTTGGTCATTTCCATAATAGGGCCAGGGCCACTTGGGTAATTAGTCCTCTCTGCAAACTAAGAAGTCAACCTTAAGCAAGCAGGCACTTCCTACTTCTTCTAGGGTTTCACTTAACTAGAGATAGCATATAAATCCAGTGTTCCGTGAGCACTGTTCTCTGATAACACTCTAGAAAGACCCTCTGTGAATCAGAGACCCTGTAAGGAAAGCCCAACAGCTGAACTGAGCCGCCACCCTCCACATCCCAGCTGCGGCCCATCGGCCATAGTTCAACAGCAGGCCTTGAAGGGACTGCTTGAACAAGCTTATGAAGGGGACGTTGATTAGAAATGGAGGAGCTGGGCCGGTGAGATGGCTCAGCGACGCACGTGCCTGCCTGGCAAGCGCGAGGGCCCGAGTTCGATCCCTGGTACCCACAAAAAAAAAAAAAAAGAAAGAAAGAAAAAGAAATGGAGGAGCTACTGCCTGGTCTAAAAACTACATAATTTTATATAAATATTTACCTTATAATATGTAACATATACAAATGTAACAATATGTTACATTTATATGTAACATAAATACATAGTTTTATATAAGTATACACTGTTAAAACTATATAAATATCTTTATACAAATACATATAGTAACTATATTTTTAATATTACGTCTAAGACTAAAATAAAAAGCCACAGATAATGGACAATGTATTGCAACCAATGAGAACTCAGCCCCAAAGAGAACTCTGAATTGTTCATTGATTTTTGCTTTCTATATTTATGTCTGATTTTCATTATTTTCCTTTGGCAATAACTAAAAGAAGTATTAAATCTCTACTTTCAATTGGAAATCTTTAATGTTTTATCAATAAACAGTCACTGAGCACCAACTTCATGTAGGACATTGTTCTCGATTATATGGTGATCGAGTTAAATAAGATAGTATCTCCGCTCTGCACATTTCTTAGGAGTAATACACTCTGCTATTCTTTGTGGTTAACACACAAGGTATGGATTTTCTACATCCTTTTAAAACCCAACTGCTCAAAATAAAGAGAGAAGAAAGCGACAGAAGAAAGAAAAATATGTGCTAAACATAGTTGCAAAAGCACCTCTTCTGTAACCTGTGATTTAATCAATTTGGACAAGCGCCTGTGGTTAGATTTGGGCAACTAAGCATGCGTAAAAATGAAGTAATTCCTGACCCAGTTCTAGCACTAACTGCTGGAACCCTTTGCTCTGCTTTCCTTCTCTTTCCTCTTCTGCCTCTCTTCCCCTCCACCCCTGTATCAGCCGATCGCTCCAGCTGGGGAGACTGTTGGCTCAGACATTATTGTCTGTAAACATACTACCTCCCAGGAAAATCCTCTGTTTCTCTCAAAAGTCAGGAAGGACCTACCTGTACCTTCTTTTCGTATCTTCTCCCACTAAATCACAGGCACTATGGCTTGTTTACCCCACTGTCATTTGTACCCAGTATATTGCATAAGGCCTAACAGCTCCTAGACAGTCAATAAATGTCAACTCAGTGAACCTCCTCTGGCTGATATAAACTCTTAATTTGGAAATATAGCTCAGTCATAAAGCACTTGCCTATGACTGAGGCCTTGAGGTCAATCTCCAGTACCAAAAAAAATTAAAAAAAAAAAAAGCTTGATTTGTCAATCATTGGAGGAAGAGGTACTTTCAAGTTTGCAGTACTATTGTTTAGGCTGTTATGTCTTCAAACTAGCAAAATCCAGGCTGCATAGCAAGCAGAAGCAAACATTATCAAGACAGAGCACTTGTAATAGCAAAGCATTCCCAGCCGGATGTCTTTTACTCTGACTTTTACTCCCCACAGTAATCATTTACTTAATATTTGCCAACTATAATAAGTTGAACAGCGATGCACCACACACAATCTGATACTGTTCCAATTATAAAGATAAGAAGGAGCATGCGCTTATGTTCAGAAAAAGCATCTGGCAAAAGCTTCACAGCAAAGGGGATTCAGCTTGGAGGGAAGTGAATTCAGGGCACCCGATCATCTTGGCTATTTGCCTATTCCAAGTGCAAGAGAACGTAAAGTCCCCATTCACCCTACTGAGAGGCATCCTTGCTACCAAAATTGCTTTCCGGCTGCGTAAAGTCTGAGCTACACGAATCTAGAAAGATTCCCTGGGCACTTGTTATGTCTGAGACACTGTACTAAATACAAAACGAATAAAACCTCAAATGCTCACAGTGTAGTGCAAAGGTCAGCAAATGTTTTCTATAAAGAGCCAGACAGTAAATGTTTTAGGCTATGCCTGCTGTACAGCCTCTTTGGCAATCACTCACCTTTCCATGTGCAGCAAAAGCAGCCTTAGAGAATATACCAGGTATTGAAAATGGCTGTGTTCCCATAAAATTCTTGTTATAAAATGATAACCTGGCCAAATTTGGCCCTAAGAATATCATTTCCCAATGCCAGGTCTAGTCCATGAGGGTTGGGTTCGTTAAAAAAAAAAAATCTGTAAGAGTGAGATGTGTGCCAATAAAGGCTTCCCTTTGTATTTGTATATTTCATGATTTATGAAACTATTTCATTTACATTGGCTCAAAATTTAATTTTCATCCCAACCTTTTAAGTAGGTCTTATAACCTTAATTTTAAATGAGAAAAATGAGACCCAAATAAACGGCTCTCATCGTCATCACACAGCGGGGGATGGAGCTAGGATTTGAGCTTCTGCCTTAAAGGTAGAGATTATTACATGTTCATGAAAACTTACTCCCTCTTCTGCTCGGATTCACACCCAAGACCCTTAGCATTTGGGTGTGTGCTTAGGTTCTAGTCAGTAGACTTTGAGACTTGCCCATTAAAATTCACTGGGAAAAAAAAAATCTGTTCCAAATAATCCTCTATTTTCTCTTTGCGTTCCAGTTGGCTGGAAAAAAGATACCGTACTCCTAGTAAGTCGCAAGTTGACAACACCAGAGACACAAGGTGGAAGGGGCCTGGGCCCCTGGCTCACCGTTTGGAAGAGAGCCCCCAGCCAGGGACACCCGTATCAGACTGCAAAGGCAGTAAGAATCCTGCATCAAGCCACTGAGATACAGAGCTGAGTCTGTCACAGCAGTCAGCATTACCTTAGTTAGTACTGCCTGTGTCCAACCCCAACATGCCTGAATGCTGCTAGAGCAGTGATGCCAAGGAGGAGTTTACCCAGGGACAAGGCAGAAAAGATCATATTTCAGCAACAGAATGCCTCGGGAAAAGCAAGGAGTACCTCCCCCCCAAAAAAAGAAATTATTCTAAACAGATAAAGTAAACTAGCAGGACAGTGGAAGGAACAGCTAATTCAGACGCCCACTAAAATTGTATAGAAGTGCTCAGTTTCCCATACCTTTGCTAATACTGGGTGTCATCTTTTTTTTTTTTTTTTTGGTTAAGATTTTACCAACTGGGTACGGTAAAATAATAGCCCATTGAACAATTAAATAAATGCCAGTTAAATAAATTTTTTAGTCTTCTTTCATTGTATTTTTCAAAATCATTCCCTCTGGTATGGAAGATTCTAAGGATATTTACTATCTTTAGTTAGCTTACAGCATGCTTATTTTATATAATAGGGCTAGTGACCAGCAGCAGAGTAATTTGTGGATTTGAACAACTTAGCATGAAAGAAGTCAGCACAAATGATTACATATTAATTCTCCTCAAGGAGTAATGAGGAACAATCTGGGATTATCAGAATTAAATGGATTATCTGTTTCTGCATATATATATTCATTGTGTGCTAATTAAATTCAGCTGAGGATTTAACTTCTTGCTTCCTTGGATTTTTTTCCACACCTTTGTCATTTGCTTATTTTTGGTTTTGGCTATATAGTAGCAAGGTAAAGGGATAAATATAAAAAGAGGCTCAGAGGAAAAATACAAGTAGAAAGTTGATGTAGGCTGTCAAACCTGAGAGAAAAGAAAAATTGAGACAGACAAAAGATGAGTACAGCACTTGGAAGACAGGTACTAAAACGAGCAGGCTGGTACTATTTGGGGGAAAATGTAACATTTACTGAAGGCCTACATACCCAGCACTGGGCAGGACCTGTTGCACACATCATCTCATCCCATCCTCACAACTCTCTTCAAAATGCATGAAATCATTTTCCTTTTTTCCCTCTTTTTTTGGGGGTGGCAGAGGGTGCAGCATGGTCTTGATGACTAGCCTCAAATTTATGGACATCCTGCCTCAGCCTCCTGAGTGCCGGTATTATAGGCATGCACCACCACATCCAACTACAAAATCGAAACCAGGTGTGGTGGTGCATGCCTGTAATCCCAGAACTCGGGAGGCTAAGGCAGGAAGACTGCCACAAGTTCTAAGCCAGCCTGGGCTACATAGTGAGTTCAAGACCAGCCTATACTACAAAGCAAGAACCTCAAAAAAAAAAAAAAAACTACAAAATCCATACTTTTAAAATAATCATGTGTCAGAGAACTTGACAACAGATCAGCTGAAAGCTAAGCTGCTATTAGAACTTCTGTCCATTTTTGCTGTTATTTTATTCCAAATCCCATATTCTCCCTACTTAACAAAGCACTGACAAAATCCTGGATATTCTTCTGGTGCTCTCCCTGCCGAGCAGGTTCATGGGAGAATGGGGAAGGAAATGAGAATTAAATTGTAGGAGGGAATGTAAACTTAAAACAGTATCCAAAAAGACAAGAATAAACAAGTCATGGTAAAAGAAGTAGCACAATGAAACAATGGCCTGAAGAAACACATATTCATCAGATGGAAAGATTTAAAAAATAGAAGACAAAAACTAATGGCCAGCAACCATAAATTTAAAAACTGGTTGGTTCAACTAAGAAGTGATATTGGGCCGGTGAGATGGCTCAGCGGCATAAGCGCCTGCCTGGCAAGCACGAGGGCCCGAGTTTGACTCCCGGAACCCACATACGAAAAAGGGCCGGTGATATCGCTCAGCGGCACGGGTGCCTACTGGCGCGCGAGGTCCTGAGGTCGACCCCCAGTACCCACAAAAAAAAAAAAAAAAAAAAGAAGAAGTGATATGTCCAGCTCCTAAATCTTGACCTGTTCCTAAAAGGGGCCCTTTTTCTATTCTATCAATAAACTTCATCATATGCACATTTCCCTACCAATCTTCTTAAATGCAGTGATCAAAACTGCCTTCACATAATAGCCACATCACATCACGAATACAAAGGGAATATCAGAGGGGACCTGTTCCCACTACCTGCAGTGACAGTCAACAATCTCAGAACTTTTAGTAGATTGCCGCTCTCTGTGAACCTCAGGGCTTCTGCCAGCCCTGCCAATATTTGTTTGTTTTTCGGAACATAACACTGGGTTCAGTGGTCCCATATCTTATTATTCTACTGCAAATTTTTACTTTAGCATAATAGTAGCCAGCTATGCATTTCAGTACCTTTCCTTGAGGAATACAGGAAACAATCTATGTGTTTACTCACTTGGTATGATGAAAAGCAAGGTGTGTGCATGTGTGCAAAAGTGTCAAACCAGTATTTTCACCAACATGATGCTCAGTGTAACGGGTTTGGTGTATGTTTGCCAGAGCATCACAGAGGGTCCAGTACCCACATCATTCCAGGATTTGTTAAAAAAAAAAAGTTTTCTTTTGATTTTTCTGATAGAAGTAGCCCAATTCAGTACAATGGCACATGAAAAACCAGATTTGCAAGTTTTGGAGGAGGTCAAAAGTGAATCATCAGATTACTCATGCATGGATAATGAAGATGATCCATTATGGTAAAATACATACTTTCATAACAGAAGAGTGGCATGGATGTATTATGATGATGATGACGACGATGACTTTGATGTTAGCCATGTGAGCCAAAGTTCCTGTGACAATGAAATGGAGCAAGAATCAACTGATACAGACACAGGAAATGCAGATCTCCTTTATTCTGGCGATGAAGAAAACAGCAATGTGAGTACATCTCTGACTAGTCAAAATACTGCAAAATGGCCACACAACCAAGTGGAACAATCCAATGTTAGAATTAGGTCCAAAAATATAGTGAGAGTCTTGGCAGGGTTGAAATGTGTTGGACAGCATGCCAGCACTGCCATTCAATGTTGGAACTAGGTCCAAAAATATAGTGAGGGTCTTGGCAGGGTTGAAATGCATTGGACAGAATGCCAGCACTGCCATTCAATGTTGGAAATTGTAACAGATGAAATGCTACAAGACGCTGTGAAATACACAAAGGCTGAAATGCAAGTAAAACATTCTGTGTCCACCAATAGTCATATTCAAAACTGTATTTATCATGACACTTCACTTGCTGAACTGAAAGCATTCATAGGTCTGCTGTACTTAGCAGGAATTTTTCATGGTAATTGCAGGAATATAAAAGACTTATGGAAAAGTGATGGGTCAAAATATGGCATGAAAATGTATGGTGGTGCGTGCCTTTTACGGCTGGGTGTGGTGGTGCATGCCTGTAATCCCAGCACTCAGGAGGCTGAGGCAGGAGGATCACTGCAAGTTCAAGGCCAGCCTGGGCTACAAAGTGAGTTCAAGGCCAGCCTGAACTGCATAGTGAAACCCTGTCTCAAAAAGACAAAAAAAAAAAAAAAAAAAAAAAGTATGCCCTTGTAGACACGAAGACTTACTATGCTTGCGATTTAGACATTTATCCTAGAGCTCAGCCACCAGGTCCCTCTTCATATAGTAATAAACCAAATGCTGTTGTGAACAGACTTGTTGCTCCCTTCTCCCAAACTAATCAGAATTTGACATTCGACAATTGGTTTCCAAATGATGTTACATTTGCTAACAGAGCACAAGTTGACCAGTGCAGAACTGTACACAGAAACAAAGCAGAGATTACAAATGAAATGTTGCAATTTCAAAACAGAGAACTGTATGGTACAATATTTGGATTTCAGAAAGATATAACATTGGCCTCACATATGGGAAAGAAATACAAACTGATACTGCTGACGTCAATATTGCACCATGATGGAAATATTGATAGGGAATCCTTGACAAAGTAGAAGCCTGACATGGAAACTTTCTACAACACAACCAAAGGTGGAGTAGATGTCATTGATGAGTTATGCAGCAACTATGATGCCACGTGAAACACAAAGCACTTGATCCTAAACAAGTGTGGCATAAATAGTTTAATAGTTTACAAAGAAAATAACAAGTGCAAAATACCACGGAGAAATTTTCTTAGAGGATTGGGACTGGAACTCCTAAGAGGTCATTTACAGCAGAGGGAAAACAAAATGCTTCTGCCCAAGGAACTGCAAAAAAATTGTGGAGCACATTGGTGAGCTGACAGGTGACAGGCAAAAGCAGCATCACGAAGACCTACTACAACAACAGAAAAACAAAAAGATGTCAACTGTGCCCTACAAGAAAGGACAGAAAAACAAAACATATGTGCTATTAGTGTAAGTGATACTTGTGTATCAAACATGCAGTTGTCATGTGTGCAGACTACCTTGGGTGAGACAGCTGAAGCAAAGATTATTTCTGTGGTAGACTTTTGTTTGTGTTTATGTTGTAGTTCATATAGGTTTTTATTTTTGATGTTATCTTTTAGGTTTTGTAAGCAAGTAAACAGCTAATGTGAAAATGTTGATGTTTATTTTAAACACTCATTACATAACTGATATTTTATTTTATTGATATCTTATTTTCCTGCTAGTGCATGTTGTACAGTATAGCAGGAAGCTCCTGACAAAATAGGAAGAAAAGAGAGGTGACAAGACTGCCACATAGGAAAGGAAAGCTAAGCACAGGTGCTGTCAGTGCAGGCAAGACATGTGCATGGAACATGCAGTTGTCATGTGTGAAGACTGCCTTCGGTGTGACAGTTAAAGCAAAGCTTATTTTTGTTGTAGAGTTCTATTAGTATTTTCATTGTAGTTCATATAGGAATTTATTTCTGATGTTATCTTTTAGGTTTTGTAAGCAGACACACAGCTAATGTGAAAATGTTGATGTCTATTCTAAATGCACAGTACATATTAAGAAGTTAATACTTGGGCCGGTGAGATAGCTCAGTGGCATAAGCGCCTGCCTGGCAAAATGCAAGGTCCTGAGGTCAACCCCTGGTACCCACAAAAAAAAAAAAAAAAAAAAAAAAATTTAATACTTTATTGGTATTTTATGTTCCTGTTAACTCCACACTGTATAATATAATAAGAACCTCCTGACAAAACAGCAAGACCACTGAGATTTCAAGTATGTCCTACAAAAAGGGCAGGAAAGCAAAATACATGTGTTGTTAGTGTAAGCGATACATGTGTATAAAACATGCTGTTGTCATGTGTGCAACTGATGGATGTGATAATTGAACTAAAAATTATTTTTTCTGTAAAGTGCTATTGTTATGTTCATTGTAGTTCATATAAGAATTTATTTGTGTTGTTCTTTTTTAGACTTTGTACACCAAAAAACAGTCGATGCTGAAAATTTTAATGCTTTTTTATAAACACTCAATAAATATTAAAAATTCAATACTTTATTTTGGTGATATTTTTTCCTGTTAAGTACTCATTGTTTAATATAATAAAACTCATTGAATTAAAATCAATAATTCATCAATAGAAATACTCTAAAGAATAAACTTGGGTCTGACAGACCCATGTTTCTGTACCTTTATGACAAAACTAATGACACTTCTCTGAGCTTAGAGGAAAAAAAAATCACTAAAAGCATCTTGGAAACATCCCATCACCCAACACCAGGAGTAAACAACTGGCTCCAAGCTCCTAACTGTTAAGTTAGGGTGGAGCCAAGTTGGTACCAACCACCAACTCTTCAGGGATTTGCATGAAGTTTTATAAACCACATATACCTAATTATTTTCTGTGAAAAAAATAATACAGAGTGGCAAAACTGGGGAAAATAAGTCTAAAACCATAAACAGGAAGACTTTGCGGAGGAGCGATCACAACAAACAGAAGTGTGAATGCCAAGCCTGAAAGAAGTGAGAAGTGTGAGCATGTGCAGAAGTGGGAAGATTTAGACTTCATTCATTTTATTCTCCTTTTTTTCCCCTTGTGCATATTTGGCTTTTATTCACCATTTCTTCAGAGGGGGAAAGGCATAGTCTTGAGATAGAAAACAGTAAATAAACAGTGAGAATAGAAATTAAGTTGAGAATGACTATCTATCGTGATCAAACAAGGAGAGGACTGGCCAAGCAAATTTTCATCTTATTTTGAAAATGAAGAGATAAATGAGAAACTTGAGATATTATTCCTCTCCCTAGCATTCACTAACGTATGGGTATCCCTATTTATGGTGCTCTCCATGCCTACTTTCTCTCATTTTCCTAATTGATTTTATGGGTGTTTTACTTTTTCAAACCATCAATGAGAACCTGAGAAAAGAAATGAGTAAATAAGAGTAAAGAAAAAGAAAAAACAAAAAATAAGGAAGACATAAAAATCATAGATACTAGCCTCAAAACTTCAATTTCAGGAGAATGTCCACTATATGAGAGGTATTTAGATACTAAGCTCAGTTGGGATCCTAGTTCATGTAGAAATAGGAAGGTGGGGAGATACAATGGCCCACATGATTTGTTATTCCATTCTTTTTGTTGGTACCCAAAAATTTAATTCCTGTATGAGACTTGAATTACTGACATGACTCCCTTTTGCTTAGGAACAAACATGCATGTCAATGTTTATGAACATACATGCAAATACCTGGAGGAATATAAATTAACATGACAATATCAACTTATAGCCAAGAAATAAGGAATAAGAGATGCAAAGACAAATTCCGTTTAGTACTTAAATCAGTATTGCTTGAATATTTTTCAAAGTCATAGTTACAATTTGGGCATTCAAATTAAAGGAAAGTATAAATGATGATGGGTAAATTTAGACACAAAAACATGTGCAAAATGAAATTGTAAGAGAAACAATAACAAAATTGTCCTTTAAAATTGCCTTTTACTCATCCCTTCTTTTCTCTGCTGACTTTGCATCTACATTTTGACAGCGTTGGGGTGGGAGGTACCCGTTATGTATAGTCTCTCAAGTTTTGTCTTCAGATTCCCTCCCTGGAAAAACATACTACATAGATCTTAAAGAAAAGCAAGAAGCAACGGGTCACTGGATTAGACAAAAACATAATGTTACACACATCTACAGCCATGACTTATTCTTTAAACAGATCAATAGAAGCAATCATTCACTTTTCTTCAAAGAGACAGCTGAAGTAAATCTAGCTCACTCATGGTAGCTTCTGTTTTGTTGACATGTAATTAGAGAAGTAATGGATCATTTGTCAAAACCTCAGTGACTAGGGTTCATGGCCTTGATATGCCTGAACCACTTTCTCAAGTAGATTGCAGGATCCTTTACCTCTGACTGTTGAGTCTACTTTTCTCAGTATTTGTAAACTCTATTTCCTGAAATCCTACTTTATATCACCTATTTATTCCAAAGCATACGTTTTCTCCCTCTTATTCCTCAGAGGCAGCCCAAATTCTTCAAGGGATACTAAAAACCTGATCTGGTACTACCGCACCCATTCTCACCCCACTGCCTCCCTGCACCAACCCTGTGTGATCTACCCCACCCTGTGCCTTTCTGCTTCCCACCCAAAAAGAACTCATTTGCAGGCACATTTTCTCAAGGGAACACCAGACCAACCTGTCAGTAGAGGACTGGCATACGCAGAAGGAAGGAGAAGTTAAACTAGATGTTTTCAAAGAGTTACTAGAGAACTTTTTACAAAGAAGGCAATCAGTTGTTCCCTGCCTTTGTATCTGACCACCTCCAAGGTAGTAATAATGCTAAGAGAGGGAACACGACTGCAAGACCAGGCTCCACAGTCAGCCAACAGGATTAAAGTGTCAGTGCCACCAATTACAGTAGGACCTGGAGCACATTCTTCGCTCCCTCTGCACCTCAGATTCTTCATCTCTGAAACAGAGATAACGACTATACCCACCTTCTAGAGTTCTGACAAAGAGCACTAGTTATCAAAATTAACACTGGGTGTTCAGTTTTTCCTAATGAAACTGATTCCAACATTTGCTATAGAAATATCTGAATTCTGTCCTTTTCTTCAGAGAATATCTCTGAGATAGTAACCTTAATTAAAATAACTTGGCTAGTTACCTTGCTGTGGTGAGCATTTATATAGTCTTAGTAATGCAAATGTATGTAGTCATAGTAATGTAAATTCTGTCTCTTGATACTAAGCTTTTTAAATCAACATATGATCAAAACATAGAAGGAGTAATTATGAGTAGAGAAAAAGAATGGAAAAATATTATAACGAAATAAGTAAGTAGGGATTTTTTTAAAAAAAAACAGAATGGTTAAAGGAGTACTGTGGTCCTTAGGTAGAGTGTTCTAGTTGGCATAGCATGAAACAAAGTACAAGTGAGGAGGCTGGAGTTGTAGCTCAGTGGTAGAGGAGCTGCTTAGCATGTACAAAGGCCTGGGTTTAATCACCAGTGCCAAAGAAAGTATAAGTGAATTGGTAAAGTGACAAAAGTAACCAGTAAAGTAACTGAAGGGGACATGGGAAAGGTAAGTATAAGTGAGCTAATTCTTCCTCTACCATAGAAGAAAATCTACAGATAATACAAAAAGTTGGTAAAACAGTAAGTAGCAGTACATCATTTAGACATAAGAAAGTAACCCATGCAAAAGTGATAGTAGATCAGTTTAAAGTAGTTTATTTAGGAAAAAGGTAAAGAGGACTAAGAGGGACAGCTATATTTTTTGCGACATGTTCTATATTATTGTGTTTAAAATTTACAACTGGTTTTTTTATTGATGATGAAGAAAATATAATACAAAAAAATTATTCTCATTATACCAACTAAAAACCATAAAATTAACCCTAACAAGAAATGTGAAAAGCCCACTTGGAGAAAACACTAAATCTCTATTGACTTGAGAAAACCTAAAATATGATGAATCCCATAAATGTTTCTGAAAGAAGACTCAATCAATGCCTATAGATGGGCACTTCTCAGCTAATCTGTAAATGCAACGCAATTCCAACAAAAAATCCCAACGGGATTATATTTGGAACTAGATAAGCAATTCTAAAATTCAGCTGGAATAGAAAATACATGAAATGCGCCAAAACTCTTTTTATTAAGAACAAGAAAGAAGCACTTACCCTCACAGATAGTTCAGAAGTAGACTAATAGATCTGGGGAGCAGAATAAAGCACACGTCATTATGGACATCATCGTCTTCATTAAATATGGGAATAGCCACCTTTAATAAAGCTAAATGAGAAATGCCACTGACCTCCCTACCCTAATGTTTTATTTGGGGTGCTTTTGCAAACAGTATGACAACAATCAAACCTAAACCCTGCCTCCTGAGGAGTCCTCTCAGCTTTTGGGAGAAATCATTTTTTGTCCATTGGAAAGGAAGAACAGGGATACTCATCGTTAAGCAGAATTTTGTCTTGTGGACAAAAGGTCACAAAGACGTTAACTTTCTGATCAGGAAATTACCTTCATAGCTTATTTGTCCCAAATACAAGGCAATGGCTAGATAACAAGCGCATGCAGAGGAAGAAGTGGTACAAATTCCAAGGCAGATTTGATCAGGGCAAAGGATACCAACGTGGACTCCAAAACCAGTGTTTCCTCATTTAGCTAACAAACTCCAACTGAGATTATCGTTTTCTTACCCACTTACTGAAGTTGCCTTCTGGACTCCCTTGTTCCAGCCCCACCCTTTCCCCCATCAGTCTCTAAACTGCTGTCAGAGAGATGTTTCTAAACTAGAATCTTATTAACCTCTCCCCAGCTCAAAACTCTCTGTTGTCTTTTTCAATAATGTCCACATCCCTTAACTTGGAGCACCAGGTCTTTTTATAACACCTGCCATTGCCTACTTGCTCATCCTTCCTTATCCACCTAATACAGTCCTCCTCATCTTTCAAGGACCAGTTCAAATGCTATCTCCAGAAATCCTATGCTGGCTTCTCTATGCTCCAGGGAGCCCTCCAACTGCAGAATTATAGTCATATCAGCATGTTTGTGCACTAGACTGGGAGTTACTGAGGAGAGGTAAACACCCATATTTATCTTCATATCCCTAACTAGCCCCTTATAAAGTATTCACTATATCTATATTGCACTATATCTCTATTGGCTATACCAATTAATTATTAGCATTAAAGAATTCCACAAAAAGCTCAATTACCCTTCCCTAAAAAAGCAACATTGTACAAAGACTTTAAATGACATAATATAAATGAAATCACAAGTATCAAATATTTTGCATGTCCTAAAAGCAAAAATTGAAACAACTGAAGGTCTGTCAAGCCCTCAGGATCTGGGAAGTGGAGGGCTTGATTTTGGCTACAGATCTGCTCCATGACTTCAACAAAATTGTGCAGCGTCCCTGTGCCTTTTTTTTTTTTTTCTCCTCCTTATAAAGAATGAGAATGCTACAGCTTCTCCCTGCTCTACAAATCTAGGACTCACTCCTACAATGACATCTGCCCTTCCGTAAGGCGTACATACACAGTGTGCACATTGTACATACACAGTGTGCACATCGTACATACACAGTGTGCACATGTAAGCCATGGGGAAAATTAGTAGCAGATGGTACCAAAGTGCTAGGTCAAAGTGCTTTTACTTGGCACCCTAGAATGATACAATTTCTTTTCAATCAAAATAGGTGAAATGTACCTTATCCTTATTTGTCATCATCTTACATTTCTATAGTCCTTTTCCTTTTCCACCTTCCAAATGCTTTCAGGAACATTATACCAGCAACTCTTTTCACAACCCAAGGTAAGCAAAGAAGTAGTATTTTTTTTTTAACTAAAAGGGAAGTTGAAATTCACAGACATAATAAGGTTATGAAAACATGTGCCTCAGATGCCTCAAGCTTGCTCTGTTTTCTGATTTTATGTTACAGTTCAAGTCCTTACCTTCTCTCAATGTTGAGTCACTGAGAAATTCTCCAGTTCTAACTCAAGAGATTTAGTATGTACACTGAATTCTAAGGCAAATGCTAATGGCAACAATAATTTCTTAGGAATATATATAAACATAAAATGTAGGATAAAATATATGTTTTACATTTAACAGAGTTTTGAGAGTAAGGATATGCCACCGAAACTCAGGTGTCTTTTCTCTGGTCTTCCTGCCTCTGAATGAACATTTCCCAACTTTGTAATCCTGTCAATTGAAACTACTTCCACTAATGCTACTATTTAATAATGCAACTTATACTTCATGAGGATTCAGAATCTATTAATTTTACACACTCCACGTAATTTAAGATGTTCCTCTTAAAACTGATCTGAAATTCAGAAGAAATATCTCTAGAAAAAAGATCTTGCTGCCAACTGAGATAATTTTAAAACTAAGATGGACAGTCAGTAAAGAAAATTTTTCATTCAGCAAAATAAATTATTAAAGCAAATCCAATAACTCTTTTAAGTAAAATATGAAATATATGCTCAATTTAAAAAACTCTATTAAAACCATCTGTATGTGAAAACATCTACTTCAAACAAGACATGTGAGTCAACTCTAAAAGCTTATATGACTAGAAAAATTGATTCCCATAATATTTAAGAATTGGAGCCTTATTTTAACTTTGATCGTAAAGACCATCTTTTAGGTGGTGAAAGTAATACAAATCACTTTCATCATTAATTCCATGATGGATAAAGACAATCCTGATGGCATGTTATGCAATTCAATTTACTCCTACATCCTGTAACAAAAGAGTGCCCAAACATACTAAAAGACAAATTTGAAATGAGAATCCCTCTGACAGACTGCATATGGAGTACACCAAATCTTATCCTATTTCTGTATAAAACCTCCTTCCCAGGCTTGGAAAATCCAGATATACTTAGGAAATCTCAACCACGGTACAATTTCTATTTCTGAATAAAAAGCAAGCAACACTGCTGACACTATGATCTGGGCACACTGAAGCTGATACCATAAACTAGCAACGATCTCCAGACAGGCTCTCAGATCGAGCACTGATGTGATAAAGTTACATTTGAGTCGATGCACATGGATAACCTGAAATGACAGATGAATTTCAGCCTGAGGATAAGGTTAGAAGACATTTCTTGACATGTCATTTATTCTGTCTGACCAGGCAGGAACGTTTCTTATAATTCAAGAACAATCTCCATATATTTTAAATTTCTGATCTCTTAACTCATACTTCAGAATGTCTTCCTCATGCTCCTGGAACTGACAGATAGATTCTGAGAACATGATACATGGATTCTGCCTCCATTTTATCTGTGCTGAATACTTATGCCATTCCATTTTATAAAGCCAATTATTTGCACTAGCTGTGACTATCTCTAATTGATACAAATCAGGAATCATTCTCTCTAGATTACTATAGAAAGTTAAAATATAACTTTATTCATCATTATTTAAAGCGAATAAGACTTGACAATGTTTAAATTAAAACCCACTCTAAGTGTCAGACAAATGACATTTCTAAGCATGTCTGTGCTCCTCACTAATCACCTAACAATACAAATAATTTTCTTACTGACCACTTTATTACAATAATGTACTTTCAATTTGCCAGCATGCAAATTCTACCATTATAAAAATATACATTTACAAGGAAAACCCACTTTACCTAATCAAAATATTGTATTACCTTTTTATTTCATGTTGAAATATAACTCAAATATATTGTCAAGAATTCAAATAAATCTTAACTAAACATGAAGTAAAAAAGAAATGCTTACCATCTTTTTCTAGAACTATTACACTTACCTTAAAATTAGTAGTATGAGTCTTACCTTTTTCTGGACTTAAGTTTTTATACACTTCAAGGTCTGCCATTAAATTTAATAATGCTACACATTATTGGCCAGAGCAGTAAAATTTCTCTAAAGGCAAAGCCTTTTTCTCAAATACATCTCCAGAAAGGGGAATGGGGAAGGCAAAGAAATCCTTAGCAGCCCCCAGAACTTGGCTCATGCTTCCTTTCATAGCATGATGAGATCTTCACAATCCAGGCTTTACAATGTGGAGAAAATAAATCCATGAGATGTGATTACAGAACTTTGTCCCAAAGTGAAAAACACAGCCAGATAAGCACACTGGAAGCATCTGCTCAGGGCTGCTGCTGTTGTGGGAATGCAGGCGCTGTGGCTACTTTGGGTATGAAACTTGCATGCTAGTGCCCCGCTCAGAGCCCTCAAGGCATTATGCACGTTTAAGGTCTGGGAAGAGTGGGTTGTTAACCATCAAAGAAACCCTCCTAACCTACGGAGGTCACTGAGAGACACCGATTACTATAGGAGTGACGCAGGCTGAATGCAAAAGCTGAACAAGCACGCACACTGAGACACAGAGGCACATGTGCTCTCAGCAGCAAACATCGTTCCATCAGGGGCAAACACGACCCATTAAGAATGAGCTACGTGCAGTCCTCTGCACCATAGGCTACTTTTGCGCCAGTCAGGTTAAGTGCATGTTTATTCAAAGCATTGAGATTTTTCCTTGTTTTCTGTCCTTACTCCGCATACAAACATAGCAATGATCACAGAAAAGACTGGAATGCTTCCAATTTAGAAGGAAATGAGGTTACAGTTTCAAAATGCTTAAGCAGTGAAGGCTACCTCTCAGGAAAAAAATTACATTTGTGAGCAAGGTAAAAAGCATGAATGGGTCTGAAAAACTCCACTTTTAGTGAATGAACCAGCATATTATCTTAGTACAATTTACAACAAAGTATATAAAAGCACTATTTACAAGTCTAATTAACTTCTTTAAAGAGATAGGTAGAGAGACACACAGGTATCTCACGAGCAATTTACTGTTGTTTTGCATATAAATATTGTAACTAGGTCTCTCCTTTCTGAGCATCAACTCGCTGACTCCCAGAAATCTATTTCTAATTACCAACCCTCTTGCCATTTTCTTTTCCCCAGCTTCAACTCTCCTGCGTCCCCTGGAACCCACCCATCTGTGCCCCTGGAACTCCCAGCATCTCCCATTCGGCTCAGTTCAGTGTCAGCCTCTTCACTCCATTCCTGTCAGGGCCACCTTGCCCAGATCGCTAGCCCATCCCTTGACTCCAAGGTACAAGCTCTACCCCAACCCCCATTCATCTGCTCCGCAATTTGCATATCACATCCCCCAGTTTCCAAACTCCACTATTTACTCTTAAATGCTTCTGAGAAATTTGAACGTTAAAGGTGTCTGTTGCACACAATTAGAACAGCTTTCTTGCTAGACTGAATCTACATAACATACATACACAGCCTTACAACGTAGCCATTAAGATCTTAGAAACCTGCCAGATTGGCACGCAACCATACAAAATAACTCTTAGAAATCTGTCTGCTTAAGTTCAAATCCTCTCACTGCCACCAACTGGCTGTGTAGCTAGACAAGTTACTCAAATTCTCTGCTCCTTGGTTTCCTTATTTATACAATGGACATACTAATAGGACTACTTCAAAATGTTACTGCAAGAATTTAGTATGCATAAAGTGCTTGGAATCATAACATTATGTATCATTACTATTATTAATCTTGAGAATCTTTACACCCACCTAGAAAAGCAGTCGACTCTATTGTATAAACTAACCAGTAGTTTGGACATAGAGTGGCTCCCCAAAATTAGATATCTCAGACATAATCACTCCTGTTAAATAACTAAAATGTTTACTACTCCCAGGCAATCTTGAACAAAAAGACAGTGGTGTTTCCATAACACAAAATGAGTATCAACAAATGAACTTCTAGTTCCTTTGGCTGCCCAGAATCATAGACGTCCAGAAAGCCAAAGGTATCTTTGGGCTAATCTCCACTCAATCCAAGTAAGAGATGGAGACCAAAGTCCTCCCAAGGAAAGTCTTCCAAGACCTTCCTTCCAAAGATGCTGCAGCCAATCCAATTTTAAGGTACCACTGTAAGGGAGGATCAGGAGAGAGAAAGAGGACAAAGTGTTTATCACTCACTTTACCCACAGGATGTCTTTTTCTTTCTTTGTCCTTCTCTCCTCTAGCCTTTGAAGCATCCCCAGCTCCTCCCTCAAAAGGCTGCCATGCAGGATTGGACATGAAGCTCAACACCACAACACACGGCAGGATTATACCCGAATGGGTTTCTGAGGGCCAAGCCACCCACACACCTAGGGTGAGCACTGGGTGGCTTCACAAGGCAGACATGGCCCATGAGCATGCATTTGACCACAAAGGGCACCCACGTTTTTTTGAAAACCATAAATATCTACTCTTTATTAAATACCCAATCCTTCAACAGCAATAAATAATCTATCCAGCCCATTAAAAGACTCATAAAACTTAAACGCCTACCCTAAAGTCAGCAGGGGCGTATCTCCCTAATAATCACACCTGCCTAATCACTCCCCAGTATTCTCCCAACAGAAGGTTTTATATAATGGCAGGACTAGGCCAACAAGCTTTGAGTAGGGTGCTTCCTCTGGAAGACCACTTTAATACTCAGATGACCTCAGAATTTAAACTTCTGAGCTGGAACCCTCATTCAAAAAGTTGGAGCTTTCTCCAGATCAGTTCTAGCACAGTATTTGGCATATAGTAGGTACCTTACAAACCCTTATTAGCCTCCTCTATTTTTAATCATTAGACCTACTATGGAATTATCTTCTCCAATCAGGTGAGAGAGAAAAGCATGTCCGAATTTGATTTTAAATTTACAATGAGTGAAGGACTTTAAAGCCTATCTGACAGCATTTTCCTCATCTTTTACATCTGAATTCTCTTTCTGATTTCTCAAGGGAACATCACAGAGTTAAAATAAAAAGAAGAAAGAAAGAAAGAAAGAAAGAAAGAAAGAAAGAAAGAAAGAAAGAAAGAAAGAAAAGAAAAGAAAAAAAAGAAAGGAAAAGAAAAGAAAAAAGAAAAAAAAGCAAGGGCTTTGGAAGAAAATAGATCAAGGCATAAGTCCTGGACTTTTCCCTAACTCACTGCCATCTTAGGGAAGCAATAGGTAAGGATAATTTTGAATTTCAGGTAAATAACAAATAACTTTTTAGTATAAGTATGTCCTATGTAATATTTCCTGTATTATTTGTTAAATCTGACAACCCTCATGAGGGGCCTTCTCTAAGCTTCTAAGACTAAATATCATCATCTGGGAATTGTACCATATTTCTAAGGAGTTAATGAGCCAGTAGAGGGCCCTAGCCCCAGTGTCTGAACAAGTAAATATGCAATAAATAGAAGCTAAGGCAGTGAGCTAATGACCACCCCAATCACTGGTTTGGCATAACTTCAATCAAGTCTCAAATGAAAGAGGTCTGTACTACCCCCTCCCCTCTCAATCTCACCATGGAAAAACTCTAAACTGAGACCAACTCAGAGTGAAAACATAGACTGTATCAGCCCCTGGGACTCCCAGGTCCAACTACAAAATCTGATTCTTATAAAAGCTACCACTCATCAAGCACTTCTACAAAAACATCATCTTCTCATAGCTTCATAAAAATTCTGCAAGATATATAAGGGTTAATATTTTAAAGGCAAGACTGATATTCAAGTCAGACAAAGTGTCCAAGATCACAAAGCTCTGATGGAAACAGAATTCACACCACGCTGACGCCAGGCAAGGTTCTTCCCACCAGCTCCATGCTTCAGGTCATGGGAAGCATCTACAATGTTTTAGGCCTGACTTCAGAATTCCTCTTATTTTTCTCAGTTGGATAATATTCCCATACACAGCCAGAAACTGTTAGTGTCTCTGGCATTAAGAAAAAACAGAAATGCTTACAAGAGAAACAGTCTGTAAAGCTGTAACTTCAAATTATCCACTCCATTTTCAAAGCATCATTACAGTTTTCATCATAAGATACAAAGAAATACAAAAGCTAGGATAAGGCAGCAGCTCGACCAGACAGTCTCTGGGTCACGCCTGGCCATACTCTCTACGGCTGTCCTCTGGCACTTTGCTCAAAACAAAGGTAGTGAGGCAAGGGATGGATTTCACAGGAAATTCAACATACTGCTGGTAGACTAAATTGAGAGCATAAATTATAACATGTTTAATGAAAAGTTATCAGGCAAGATGCTGCAAGATTTATAATAATGATTACACTAATTTTAGCCAACAATCATTATAGCTGGAATAGAATGCTCTCAGAAATAATCAGAAATAGAAATCTATGTACATGGTATTTGTTATAAAAATAAGTAAATAAATAAATTCATGCCTATCAATAAAGGGAAGATTAAATAAAATATTCATGCACACTTTGGAATACTGTCTAACCACTAACCATGTCTGTAAGACACTGTTATTACCCGGAGAATATTTGACATACCTAGTTAAAAAGAGGATACAAACTATACACACAACATGATTTAAATTATGTAAAACACATGTGTATACATACATAGAATAAATATAAAACTATATGAAAAGGGTTATCAATGATTATCTCTAGGTATTTTATTTTTGGCATATTTTACCATACAATATTTTAATTTTTTAGCATGAGCACTATTTCTTTTATATCAAAAAGTGACTTTTTAAAAGTTTAGTAATACTCAGCTACAGAGAAGATAACCTCCTCCCACTGGTGTCCCGCAGTGACCGGGAGCTTGCGGAGAACTGCCAAGTCTTCTGAACTCGTGTGCTCCAGACACTGTCCTGCGTGTACCTTATTTCATGCTTATTATGCCCTTAGTAGTGAATTAGATACAATCCTTTCTATAGTTTCAGATGTCAAAAATTGAGACAGAGAGAGACTGGATAACTTCCCTGAGATACTCAGCAAGTGAGGGATAGGTCTTGGCTTTGCATTCCCAAAATCTGGCCATAGAGTCAGGGACCCTCACCAGTCAAAGCAGTGCTGAGGTTCAGATCTTCACTGTCCCCCAGAGGCCTAGGTGTGGGAGGTCTGCTCATCAGCCTGCAGTTCTCCTGGTGACGGGGGAGGACCCAGTGGGAGGAACTTAGGTCATTGGAGGCCTGCCCTCCAACAGGATGCTGAGACCCCATCCTCTCTCTGCTTCACTTCCTGGCCTCCATGGACTATGCCGCTTCCTCCACCACATGCTTCCACAATGATGTTCTGTCTCACAAGTCCAAAAACAACAGGCAAAACAACCATGGACAGAAAGCTCCAAAACCGTTAGCCAAAATAAACCTTCCCTCAACCACACACAAAACCCCAACTTCTCAATATAAATTATATAATGAAGATCGTCAATATAGCTACACAAACATATGAAATCACAACAGAATCTTCCAATATATGCACAAACCCACAGAGCTAGATGCAGAGAAATCCCCCAAGTGGATCCTCCTGGAGATATTTCCAGGATAAGTAAGCACATTTCTTTCCCTAAAGCAGGGGGCACCTGCCACTGAATCACCATTCTGTCTGACTCCCTTGCTCAGTCTCTAGAATGATGTTCCAGATCAGACTAGTGACACTGGCTGCCAGTCCTTCAGCAAACCCCCTGACTGCTCAGGGCCATCTGTGCTAATGAGCTATCCTGAGTAATATCTACTTATGACTAGGGGACAGCATCATCCCATTCCTTGGCCTGTGCATATCACAGAGAGCTTAAAAAAAAAAAAAAAAAAAAAAAAGAGCTAACTGAAAGGTTAGCAACTCTAGCCTCTGGGTGAATATGAATAATCCATGAGATAGACTGGAAATCTGCTCTCAGTTTATATTTAACAATGGACTCAACTCACTAGATTAAAGCAATAGCCATTGCAAATTTGGAAATGGATGAAAGAGAGCAGGAATCAAATAGCATCAGTTCAAAGAAGACCAGCACAGTACAAACCTTCGGCCTTTTAAGGAAATCACTATTAGATGAAGTTCAGAATTCCCTGTCAGTACCATCACAGAAAATTGCTAGAATTTTTGCAATAAGCCCTAGGAACAACTGAAATACTACTATGACCTCAATTTCAAAGAAAAAGTGAAGGTGATCCACAAGCAAAAGTATATGCAATATATATCTAAGTGCTCAGCAATAAGCCACTCCTGCCTGGTAGTTCTACTCTGTTCTTTACAAATTCCTTTCAGGAACACGTCCATCAAATGAACTTGCTCACATCTATATGAAGAAATCATCTTGCTATCACAAGTATGGAAGCTAAGCCTCAGGAACTCTCCATGACTTGCTCACAATTATTAAAAAAAAAAAAAAGAAAAAAGAAAAAAAATGTACCTGGGAGGAAAATTAGCTGAAAATGGGGTTTCCAATTTAATCCTGGTGTTCTTTCCCCACGCATAGTCATCATACATACTACCAGGAGCAATTAATGGCTAGACAGCAAAACAACACATGGTAACCAAACACTTCCAGTTGCAAACACAGTGCACCACCAAAGGTTCAGCTGAAAGCAGATGAAGACCTAAAAGCTTCCAACGAATGACTGCTGAAGAAAGGCTGAGAAAGGCTAACGTGAGAGTTGTTCAGACAGCAGGCTCACCAGTGCTGCTTTATCACTGGGAAGATATAACTATATATTCTAGTACCACAGAACATGTCCTGTGGATCACATATCCTTGTCAAATAAACCAGTTTGGACTTCTCCTACATTAAAAACCTGACAGGCACCAGTGGACAGTAATTGCTGCACAATTTTAAACATCTGAATCCCTAAACAAACTGAGCATTATCCATATTTAATTTTGCTATGTTTCACAGGACAGAGATGAGCCACTCTTTCACCCAAGTGCCTCTTTGAAATGATGTCTGACTGATGATTTATTGATCTACTCTTCATGATGCTTGGCTTTGAACTAAACTGTTTCATTATTTGTTTGAAAGATTTGACTGCTTATCAATCATGTCACTTTAAATTTTATAGGATAGCATAAAAATTCACAGGCACATCACTGTCAATGATGAAGGTGTCAACATAATTCAAGATAAAGTCCTTGGTAGTCTCAGCATTGGATTTCAGCTTCAGCAAACCATGAAAACAGCGAAGATCTCACTGGCAAGATTTTACTTGCAGGTCCTGTAAGAAACCCAGCAGCTTACAGCCAGTGAACACAGAGAGCGCTAGAAATGTCTCTGGGGAAGACTCAAGAAATGTGAAAAGTCAACTGACATTTGGGGCTTGCAAGCTCATATCCAGGTATAAAGAAGTACTCAGACTTTGTAAATCAGGATCTGCTGCTTGGATAACTTCCATCAGTTCTCATCAGTGTTAACTGTACCATTAACAGAGCGGAATTAACCAGAGGTAGGTAGGCACATGGGACTCTCTAATGGTGATGAAAGTGACATATAAAACAAATATCTACTCTCAGGGCTGAAACTTTCATTAGAATCTCAAAGCTTAAGTAGCTACTTATTCAAACCTGCCCCATAATACTCAGGATGCAGTTTTCCCCTAAATAGAGAAGCCCCTTTTCCTCCTCTTTTGGGAAGAGGAGCTGGACATCTGAGTGTAGAAGTCCAGAACACTTCTTAGTGCTTGTATCCTCTAGCTCTCTAGCAAATGGGGGACTGTTTGCTTGCACAATAACCAAATTTGAGCACTCCTGATAAATTAAAATAGGACAAAAGGAGTTGGAAGCAGCCGAGATCCCCTGAATACAAAGTCTGGACCAAAGAGACAGCAGCCACATCTCTGGAAAGTCTCTTCAGGTCAGCCAAACCCAGGGCCTGGCTGAGGAAGACCAACTCCTAACTGTTCCCAAGCAATGGGGTCCCTCCAACCCTAGCAGACTTCAGGGCTTTCTCCCCCTTTGCAGCAGACCAAAGATCCTCCTGAGAACAGGATAGGTCTTCAGGGGACAGGATGACCACAGACATCTGCAGGACTAGAAGAGAAATGTGCTCCTCTCAAAATCCAATCCCATGGGAGGCTGAGGCAGGAGGACTGCCATAAGTCTGAGAGCAACCTGGGCTACATGGTGAGTTCGAGGCCAGAGTGAACTGCAGAGCGAGACCCTGTCTCAAAAATAAAAACAAAACAAAACAAACAAACGAACAACAACAAAAAAAAATCCAATCCTATTCAGTCTAGAGAGGATATCCTAATAATGAAACACAGCCAGGCATGGTGGCGCACGTGTACCTATGGTCCCAGCACTCAGGGAGTCTGAGGAAGGAGGAGAATTGCAGGTTCAAGCCTAGCCAGAGCAATTTGGCAACTTAACAAGACCCTGTCTCAAAAAAAAAAAAAAAGTATTTAAAGGGATCAGGACGTAGCTCAATATGAAGGCCTTGGGTTCAATCCCCAGTATGAAAGAAAGAAAAAAAAAAAAAAAAAAAAAAAAAAACCACTAATAACAAGCTATGACCTCTAGAGAAAGAATGTCCTTAAATGAAATAGAGAGAGAGACATCACCCCTCTCGAGAAGAAAACGAAGAAAAGAGATTGTACTGATTCTTCTGGTAATGCTTGTCAAGATGTCACAGCTCACAGGGCTACTGCAACAGTCTAAATTCCTAACTTAAATTACTCTGCAGAAATGAAAAATCAGCTCCATTCTCTCATTGATAAAATAAAAGGTGGCTGTCCTCCACAGCTTCAGTAGCGCGTTTCACACATGCTACCTTTTGCAGTGTCTCTTTCAAATCAAATCACTTCACTTCTTTAGCCTTTCTCCTGACTTTATAATATTTTCCCCTTGACAGCCCTGATTAATTAATTTTTTCTTCTGCCTAAAAAAATCTTAAGATGAGGATAGGACACAGTAATAGGGAGGACAGTAGTGTCAGCCCTGAGATTAGGACACTGAATGTCTTGTCACTGATGTGTCCCCAGGGCCCAGAAGGGATCAGAAAAGCACTGAGCCCCGGGAAGGTCTGAGAGCAGGAAGACCTGAACTCAGAAACTCAAATTCCCCATGGTAACCTAACTCCCAGGAAGACCTTGGGTGTAAAGGAGGATCTAGACCCCAGAGGATCACAGGGGCTCCAAAAGCTGGGCGCAGGAAGAATACCAGTTGCTGGAATTCTGGAACATGGAAGGGTAAGTAAGGAATGACCACTGACAGTCTTTTCTCTATAAACCAGGAAAAAGATTAAGATGGAAGCTACTAATTGACAGTTCCCTTAAGATACACATGATTACTTATTAAAGTTTTCCAAATGGCTTCCTAGTTAATACTTCAGCCCAGAGACTTATGACAGAGAAAGACTATGCCACCAAGAGAAGCCAGAATTCTTTAGGAAAAAAAGAAAAGATGGGTCAGTTCCAACTCTAGAAATAATTAAACACAGTGTTGGAAGAGTTAAACAGCATGGAGTTGTTGGAGGTGATATGACACCATCCAATACAGAATCAAAAAGAACTGAGTTCAAATCTTGGTTCCACCAGGGAGCTCAGCAACACAACCCAACTTATTTTAAATCTAATTCTCAGTTTCTTCATCTGCAACAATTCCTTCAAGAATATATTCAAAAAATCCCTGGCCCAAGGAATATCAAGAGAGCAACAGCAAGGCATTAAACCAAACAGAGGGCCCTTCTAAGGCCACATACGTGTGAAGCCATCTCTAACCTTAAAAACTTGGTAGGATTTATGAAGCCTTAACATCAACTCCATGTTTGTTGCTTTTGTTCTCCTAGGCCTGTTTCCTTGTAAGCACCAGTTGAGAAATAAAATCTTTTAAAACTAAAAGACTTTGAAAGAAAAACTAAGTGGCTTTATTGATGTTAAATTTACTTACATGGATAACTTTACCATGATTATGAAATACCCATTTTACCAGAAATGCTAAATCTTCTGGAAAATAGAATAGGTAGAACTCTTGAAGACACTGGGGTAGGCAAAGACTTTATGAACAAAAGCCCGATTGCACAGGAAGTATCACAAAGAATCAACAACTGGGATCTCATCTTATTAAAAAGCTTCTGCATAGCAAAAGAAACCACAAACAGAGTGAAGAGACAACCCACATTGTGGTGAAAAAATTTTGCCAGCTGTTCCTCAGACAAAGGACTACTCTCTAGAACATACAAAGAACTCAAAAAACATCAGACCCCCCCCCAAATTTAAAGACCCAGTCCAAAAATGGGCATCTGAAATGAACAGACACTTCTCAGATGAAGAAGTAGAAACAGCAAATAAATATATGAAAAAATGTTCAACATCACTGATCATTTGAGAGATGCAAATTAAGACAACGCTGAAATTCCATCTCACCCCAGAAAGAATGGCTATAATCAAGAAATCAACCACTAACAAATGCTGGAGGGGCTTTGGGGAAAAAGGAACCCTTCTTCGCTGCTGGTAGGAGTGTAGACTGGTGCAACCACTGTGGAAATCAGTGTGAAGATTCCTCAAAAAACTAAAACCACAGGTCCCATTCAACCCAGCTATTCCCCTTCTTGGTATCTTCTCAAAAGAAGAAAAAGCATTATACCATAGTGATATATGCACATCCATGTTTATAGTGGCACAGTTTGTAATAGCTAAATCTTGGAAACAGCCCAAATGCCCATCAACCAATGAATGGATAAGGAAGATGTGGGTTTTTTATACAATGGAGTACTGTCATAAAAAAGGATAAGTTTGAGATATTTCTAGGTAAATGGATGCACCTTGAGACCATACTCTTAAGTGAAATAAATTGGACACACATGTATAAATACCACATTGTTTCTCTGATTTGAAAAACTGAAAATGTAATAAGGATCAAAATGTATATTAGATATTGTAAAATAGGAAGAAAATGTTCAAATGGGAAGGTGAAATAGGGAGGAGGGGAGGAAGGAAGAAGGGAAAAAAAAACAAGAAAAGGAAAAAATGGAAACAAAGCTTTGGTATATAAGGAGGGGAAGAGGGATTGAAAGGAGGGTAGGGGAATGGGAAAAAAAAGAATCAAGTTATATCATGTACAGGTACAAATTCCCTATGATGAATGTGATCATTATGTATACCTAAAATGTACCAGTAAAATTAATTAATTAAAATAAATAAATAAAATAAAATATTCCTGTTTTAAGGAATACATTCTGAGATACTTAGGAGCAAAGGGCCAGAAGGTATGCAAGTTATTCTCAAATGATTGAAAAAAGTGTGTTTGTGCATGTGTGTGCACACAAGCGCATGCATGCGCATATGTACATAGAAAGAGGGTACGCAACTACACAATGATAAAGCAAATTGGGTAAAAGTTATCCTAACATAAAGATCCTGTGTGAGCCTAGAGGGAAGAAAAGGGAAGGAAGAAGGTAGCAACAGAGGCAAAACTGTAAGCTCTTTACAGATAAGCACCATTTCCAGTTGGCAAACTGCTAAATCCTCAACAAGAACCTAGGTCAAAAAATATTTAAAGGGGCCGATGATATAGCTCAGCAGCATAAGCTCCTGCCTGGCAAGCGCAAGGTCCTAAGTTCGACTCCTGGTACCCGCATAAAAAAATAATATATATATATATATAAAGCTTTAAGGAGAAAAGGGAGCAACATCTCTTGTTCAAACTAGGGGTACAAGGACCTAGGACAGGAACAGATGATTGGTAGTTACACCAGCACCTGGAAATCAGCAAGCTGCTTTCTTGGGAAAGAGACCGCAGAATCTTGTGAATGCAGGCAGATAGTACAGAACGCTGCGGACCGCACACTGCACTCACAGCACCCAGGGACCTGGTCTTCACCACATACAAACAGTTAAACTAGACTCAGCTTACGCCCAGCTTTTAACCTGTCCAGGCCTGGGGGCTCTCACTGATAAAAACTAGGAGGCTACTGATTCATTCACCGAATACTTACTGGGCTTCTCTCATATGCCAGGCCCTAAAGTTATGTTCCCTGATCTCAAGAGCTTTCATTTTAGAAGGGAACTCGAGAAAATGGCTACTGTAAACATCCTGAGGTTTCTTTTAGTCCTGAAAATTCTATATAAAAACTTTGGGGATTGTTATTAGGAAAATAAGTATGAGTATTATAACCACTCTCTAAAATATTCAGAGCAAATGCATACCTCTTAAAAGTGAAAGTATATTCAAAATGCCGTAAGTTTCATAGCTTTAAAAAAATCTGTATATCCAGAGCAGTGAAATGCTGGACAGCAATATATAATAAGCCTTCTGCCAACAATGAAAGTGATTTTTACCTCCAAAATTCCTGTTCACTGATGTTGTTCAAGTAGTAAGAATTTCAAAAGCTTAACAAAGCCAGAAAAGACATTAGGAAATACTTTTTAAAGCAATAAATTTACCAATGAGAGAAAATAACTTTGAAGTGTAGATTAATGATTAATACTAAAACATCAAAAGTATTTTAATTTTCTTCTTCATTAGTCTCCCTCATTCACATTCAACCAGCATGAAATGGTTACAAAGGCTAATTTTGTTAAAGACCTTGGAGAAAAGAGGGAAGAATTTCTTCCATGAATACTAAGATAATAAAATAGAAAACCAATAATAGCATTTTACCACTTTATATAAATTAATCTAATTTAGAAATAATTTAGTACTATGATTTATGCAGAACTTGTTCTCCAGCCAAGAAAAAAATTTATATTACTAATATCAGAAATACCATACCTGTGGTTGCTGGATATTAAATGTCTGCACTGATTTATATAATTTAGGGAAAATGGTAAAGGAAAAGAGATCAAAATTATAATTAGAGATCAAAATAAGAGACATATGAAATATTATCTCCCACATGGATTCTTGGGGGCTCAAGCAAAAAGACAAGCCTACAAAAGAAGGTCCCACACACAGGCTGCAAGTTGAGAAGTTAAGACTAAGTATTTGTCCTTGGAAAAAAAAAACCAAAACTCCTCCTGTCACTGACTGACATAATTCACAGTGATCTAGACACCGCTGTCTGTGTTCCGGCAGCCACATGGAGGGACTGCTTTAACAGTGAACTTCCACAGCAGCAACTTTAAAACTTGTATCCCAAAAAATAAAAAAATGTTCTAACTGTCCTTCGGATTCATGGAGTCAAAATTTTACCAGATCATAAAGTATCACACAGTGAAATTGTTGCTGATATAAATGCTACATGGATTAGGTTACTCTATTTGTAAAGTTCAACACCTGGTCCCCACAGAGAGTTAATAATCATTTATTAGCCATGAAGACACACACTAAAAAAGCCAGCTGGATGCGACCAGGCAGGGAGAGCCCAGCCTCACAGAGCCCTCTGCCTTCAGTGACAGGGACCCACGCCCACTGCCTGGGACCCTCAGGCCTACGACAGCTCCACAGGCAATATTTCCACACTCACCGGGTCAGTGCATGGAGCGCTTGAAACATTTCCAGGCAAAAAAAATTTATGTACCACAAAGAACTCACCATTTCTGATAATCAGAAAATGCAGAGATTTGCAAATTTATCCCACAGAAAATCCACCTAATGTTTCATAACACTTAGCTCAGATCATAGAGGTCTGTTGAGACGGAATGGCAAAACGCTCGCTTTAGAATTAACCCTGCCGTGAACTGCTTGGTATCAATATGCACCCCTTCTCAGCTACAAAAGGAAAGTGATTTTAGTCAGGGATTTACAAAGGGATAAGGAGTAATAGCACAATGAAAGGCACAGATTTTGTTAGGAAGAGAATGAACAAATGTATGTAGAATCTGGGATAATGTTTTCAGAGCTTTCACAAATGTTCTCAAGCCCAGCTATGGGTTCTGTGCAGAATCCCTTATCAGATGGCTTCTCAAGTCCTGGTTAGCTCCAATGTGCCATGCATCACTGCAAACCAGGGTACTAATTCTTTCCTTAATTCTGTCTTCCCATGTTTTAAACATAGAGGTTCCTATTTTTAAGTCCATTCTACAAAGAAAATTACCTAGGTATTTGTAGCCCTCAAATCTCCTACTTAGGAATCAGAGCATGGAGACACGGTTCAGGGTCCTTGCCATTAGCAGTACAATTCACATTTCATCTTTAGAGTCCCCTTCCCTTTAGCCCTATCCTCCTTCCTCCTGTTCCTTGGAGAACAGGGACTAACAGCTCACTTAGGAGAATTTATACTCAAGCGCGATGGGTCTCTCGGAGTAGCGCTGCTCACGAGCACGTGACGATCTTATTGAGGTACAGGTTCCAATGGAGGTTTCTAGCAGGGCTGAGAATCTGCGTTTCTAACAGGCTCCCAGGGACCCTCCCGGAGACATGGCTCTCCGTCCACACCCCTGGTTTCCCAGCTCCTCCCCACCCCAATTCAGCGTCAGGGCAATTCACCATAGTGTCCTCTCTGCAGAGTTCCTGGCAGCCTGTAAAGGGTCTTGAAGCTCTTTTAAAACATAAAACTCACCTCACTTCCTAGCTGCTTTACAGGAGATAAATCTGTGTAACATATCATCATGTCACAATAGTAGAAAAATACTGGATTTTAGAATATGACAAGTCTGAATTTGAACACCGTAATCTAATAATGTGACTTGTGGCAAGCTGTTTACCTTTATGCTAACGTAGTCAGCACTGCCAGTTCTAATAACAACCTTGATTTGGCATTGACGTAATATCTTGCAAAGGTGCTCCAAGAATATTCAATACAGCATCATCTACTGATTCCTTTCAACGAGACCTAAACTTATTTATCTTAACATCAGCCCCAAATTCCTCTTTGTGTCTCCTATAAGATCCTATATGCAAAAAAAAAAAAAAAAAGTTATGTTATGCAAAGCAGGAGTAATCCTAAGGCTAGATATCTCCTTTCTGAGACTTCTAGGGATAAGATAGGACTAATAACTTCTAGGAATAACAGGGGCCCTGAGCATTAGTTTTCTAATACGTAGCCCAATGGAGGTAGACAAAATGTTAAGAGCTGACAACAAAATGTGCATGATTCTCTATGTCTCTGGACGCCACTTAGTTTTCCAAAGTGGAGAAATAATTCTACTAAAACTCAGGATTACACCTGATGCACTCCAAATGATGGCGTTGTTCACCTAATTCCTGCATTTCATATTTGTTTCTGTATCATTTATCCCACTGTGAACAGTGTAGTCCCCACTGCAGATTAATCAAAACACTATTAGTATGTTCTTCGTTGTCCATTGTTAAGAACCTTTCCAAAATATTTCTCTTTCTCATCAGAAGACCATGGATGACATTGTGAAGTCAGTTAATGTTCAAAGGTATATCTTTACATCATGTAACAAACATGAGACAAATCGCATTTTAAGGGACTAAGAAAACATTATATTAAAAGGAATATGAGACAAATGTTAGAAAAGAGAAAAATAACCATGTAAAGGTGAACATAACATTTGCCCCACCCCTCTACAAATAACCTTTATAAAGATTTCCATGTGCCACTTTTATCCAAACAGGTGAAAAACTGCATACTGTATTAAATCAATAAATTAATCAGTAAACTAATACTTGATTTATTTTGCTGATCACATCAATATTTTTGCCAATCAACACCTTTAATACACTGATTCTCACCTTTCCCAGTGCATCAAAATCACCTGAAGATAGACTGGATAGGATGGGATGGGATAGGATGGGAAGGGATGGGATGGGATGGGATGGGGTGGGATGGGGTAGAGTGGGGTGGGGTGGGATGGGATGGGGTGGGGTGGGATGGGATGACTGAGTTGAGACATCTGGTTCCCGTGCCCCACCATTTAACTGTTTTATGGGTAGAGTCCAACCATCAGCATTTTTTAAAAGATACCCTAACAGATTCAAATATATAATCAGAGTTGAAAATTTGGTTAATTAGCCATTGGCTTTTAAATCATTTTAAGAAAGCGAGCACACAAAACACATTATTGAGACTACAGACTATTTTTCTCTGATTTAACTTTTCTCGTGTCCTTAACTTTCCTACAGTGGCCTGTACTGCTATCATCAAAAATTAAATAGAGTAAAAAAGTGTTTTTAGAAAACAGCATTTAAAAAATTCCATGCAGGGCCGGTGAGACGGCTCAGCGGCTTAAGCGCCTGCCTTGCAAGCGCGAGGGCCCGAGTTCGACTCCCGGAACCCACATACGAAAAAGGGGCCGGTGATATCGCTCAGCGGCACGGGCGCCTGCTGGCGCGCGAGGTCCTGAGGTTGTCCCCCCGGTACCCACAAAAAAAAAAAAAAAAAAAAAAAAAAAAAAAAAATTCCATGCATAGATGACTCATACATTCTTCTATAGTAGAAGAATAGATGACTCTTCTACATTCACCTGTATTCAAACACTTTATATACAAGTTCTTTTTTTGTGCTGGGGATTGAACCCACGGTCTCATGCATGAGAGCCAAATGCTTCAACTGAGCTGCATCCCCAGCCCTGTGTCTTTCTCATTTGATGTGTCCGCTTCCCATATCCTTCAAGATGCGGTATAACTTAGGTTATCATCACAGAAAACAAGTATTATCAGATACATAAACTCAATAGTTTTGTTGAGATAATATGTATTGGTCACCTTAGGTCTAGGGCTTTTAGCCCAACAGAATTGAACTGGCTATCCACTGAAATCAACTGGGAAGTTCTAAAAAATCTCCCAGTCCCCTGGCCACACCCAGGGGTGGCAAACCTATGGCATGCGTGCCACAGCTGGCTGTGTGTTAGCATTAAAAGCTCTAAAAGGTTCAGCATCACTGGGTATGGAAAGTTTTGGAAAGTTTAGAAAGACTTTTTAGGACAATAAAAGCCGAACCTCTGGGCTGGGACTTGGGTAAGCCACCCACCCCCACCGTGATTCCAATGGGCAGCCGTGGCTGGGATCCACTGGCTTAAAGATTAATCCATTACAAAACTCCACATCTGGAGATAAGCTCTGCTTAGCTTAAAAACACAATGCCACAAAATTCTGACACTGGCACAGTTTCAAAGAATGGCCATTGATGTTAATTAATTTCAAGCTGGCAAGGAGTAAAGGCAGGACACTAAATAACACATACGTTCACTGTTCTTCCTTTTAATTGAGCACAGCCATTATCTTCCACATCTAAATGGGAAAAAGTGTGAGAACACCTGTCAGTTACACGCCAAGAGGTGAAAAGGGGCAGAACAAAACTGGACCAAAAAGTTTTTACAGATGCTACACTTAGCCTTTTCAGAGAGGTGTTTATTTCTCAGAGCGGTTTTGCTCCCTGTGAGTCAGCTTTGTGCTCTCGTATTGCTTAAGATTCTTAGATGAAAGCCCTAAATGCTGACCATTTTTGCTTATTAGTAAAGATGAAATAAAAGTGCATCATCTTAACTTTTAAAGAAGCCCTGTGCCGTTTGTTTGTTCTCTTCATGTACTCCCCAGCCTTCTCCCTCCTCTCTTACCGGTGCTTCTGTTTGATGCAGGTCTACTCTGTGTCTATTCTCTGCTGTCGGTGGTAAGAACTACCTCACAGATAATGCTCACTTCTGCAAGTGGAAATTTTCAGAGACATGCAGCAGATAATTTTAATAGCACACGAAATACTGCAATCAAGCAGCTTTTATTAATAGTGCTATTTTAACAAGAGAAACCTCCGATTTCAGAGTTGAATAAAATACGTATCTACTAACCAAGGGGGAAAGTCTAGAAAGTATTAATCAATTGTAAAAGCCTAAGAAATTCTTTTATAAATGTATTTATCCTGGTTCATTTCAAGGCATTATATAATTCAATAATCTTCCTAAGACACACTTGGATTCTCAGAAGTGACCTTGTTTTCCTTTGCGGTCTCGGGAGAGATGGTTCATGGGTCTTCTCTTCTGAATTCTCCATGGCAAAAGCCTGAGTGAAAGAAAGAAGGACGGTAGCCAGAGGACCAGAAAAATGTTAAAAACTGAACCCAATCGTGTGTAAAAATAATGAAATGCTAGATGGCTCTTATCTACCCTATTAAACAAGAAATTAATTCAGTGATATTTTGTTGAGCACCTACTACAAGCAATTCATGGTACTTCGTGCTGAAAAAAGAATCAGAACTGTCTCTGATCTGAGTGGTACTTGGGGGAGCAGACAGAAATTAAACCAGCATTACACAATTGTTTCGTTACAGTAGCGATATGCAATGAGGCAGCAGCGCAGGATGACAGAATATCGTTCAGAGCCTAATCTGGTCTGGGAAGTCAGAAAAGTCTTCTCTGTAGAAAGGACCTTTACTGTGCAGCCCAAAAGATGGACTGAAAGTTGACTAAGTGGAGAAGGGCTGGCTTCATGGGCAAGGACTGCAAAGGTCAGTGGAGATGGGGGTGCAAGGAGGAGGACTAAGGCCAGATAAGACTGGAAGACAAACAGGTACCAAAAGGGAAGGAGGGAGTTCTGCGGTAGATATGTTGAGTCCAAGGACCTGGAGAGTATCAGTGGAGTCAGCAGGTGGTGCTGGGCACGTGGGTAGGAAGCCCAGAAGAAAGGTCTGTCACAGGAACACACGGTTGGGGTTACCAGCATCTACACGGGAGTGGAAAATGTGGGTGTAGATGAAACCACTTCATACGGGGCTATGGCCGTTAAGTGAAACATCTGGGTATTCCTTTGAAATTAACAGCTTACATTTTGTAAAAACCCCAAAAAGATTTGCTGAATGAGCCCTAAAATAAAACATGAGATCTATCAGAGTGACTTCATTTGCACAGTATGGAGGGACAGACTGCAGTTTTTCAGCTTTGTTTTGACAGATGGGAGACAGAAGGTTTTCATGATTACAAATGCAATCACTAATAATTATTGCTGCGGCCCAAGAAAAAAATCTGGATCTTTTGTGCAACTAAATTAAATAATTACAATGCTTTGGAAGAACCTTAAATATACTGATCGAAAGATATTTCATCCTCCTATCAATCTCTGTGCATACATTAGGCACAGAGTGGGAAAGACAATTGGGAAAATGAGAGAGCAAAGAAAAATTCATTATAATTGTGGACATGCACCTTAAGAAACAAAGGCTTAAATTTGTAACACAGGTCTAAGGGGAAATAATTCTCATTAAGTAACCACTTAAAACATGAGAAGTCTGCAAATCTGAAGGAAAGCTGACTTTATTAAACATATTATTTCTTCTTCCTAATTAAGTAATTAGAAAATTTGTATTCTCAATCATAAAGAAGTAAAACAATCAAGAGGTTTTCTATTTGGCTGACCTCCCAGTGATCATAGTTTTAAGAAAAAAGAACTTGAGAATCCAATGGAAAAGGCCAGCCAAGGATCTTTCTTGAAAGCAAATAGGCTTGTTTTAGACAATTAGAGCTAAAGCTTTGAACAATGAACATTGTCACTTCTTACCTACCTGGGCCACACACCAAGACCTTCAATTTGCCATTTTGCTGGGTACCCACTGGGGTACCTTTCTCCCCTTCAATCATTATAGAAAGTGAATGTCCTTGGCATAGAGAATTTGACAGATCACGTAGGAATTCTCCCAGAGAAATCTTTTCAATGAATTTGATTCCAATGAGGAGACAAGGCTAACGCTGATGTATCTCAACACAAATTCTTTTTTTTGTAGATACAGATCCTTGTTTGGTTCTGATTAATCCACTACACAACCATGTAAGATGCAAGCACAGAATAGGATACCAATACCTTTAGGGATCCTAATCTAAAATGCTATCAGACAAATTCCTACCAGGAGTGACTCTAGAGGAGTCCAAGGAGAACTGTAAGGAGCTGGAGAGTGGGATTCCACATACGTCACACTGCCCACACTCCATTATGTGGGTAACACCCAAAGTGCCCAGGATAGCAAGGACAGCACCCTGATGAGTGAGACTGGGGGTCATACCCCTCCCTCCCAAAGACAAGCAGAGGAAGAGCTACAGTTGGATGACTCAGATTTCTTCAGGCTTCAGGGAGCTGCCCCCTATAACATTGTGGGAAGATACTGCAGTCAATAGGTCGATAGGAAGGGAAAACTTCATACCCATCGCATTCTACACAGTCCCTGGCAGTCCACAGAGCTCCATGTGGAAAAGCCACAGACATAAGAGAAAGAGTAAGGGCCAGGCTGTTGTCCTGGTGCCTCAGGGTCAAAAAAAGCCATGCACTAGCCAAAGGGAACCGGGAACACAGAAGACGTGACGGGAAAGAGTGGGTCCTCTCTAAAGGGCCAGGGTGGAATTAAACATCCATACGTGATGGAACAGAGAGGGTCTGGGCCTCCTCACCGCCAGTGACACAGTGTGGGTCAGCAGACTTTTGTCCCCATCTCTTTTCCTTGTACCAAACCTGGCTAGCAAAGCCTTGAATTTTTCTTCAGAGGAAAGAGTGCATCAGAGACAGGAGAAGCTCCCTTCCTTTTTCTCAGCCACCAACAGCCGGGTCAGGGGTAATAGGCTGGGTTTAAATGAGTTTCAGATTAAAGTTTTCAAATGCATCAAACCCACAAAGTAAGAGTTTAGCCAAGATAGTACAATGGAAGAGAAAGCTTTTTAAAGCACTCATGGGAGAAAAATAAAACAATTTCACATATATGCTGCACTAAATTGAGAATTTCAGTCACAGAGAAAGAAAAAAAGGAAATGAATTTTTTTTTTGAACGGGGAATCGAACTCAGGACCTCGCACTTGCCAGGCAGGCGCTGTGCTGCGGAGATATATGCCCGGCCCAAGAAATTAATTTCAGGGGCCAGTGAGATAGCTCAGCGGCACAAGCGCCTGCCTGGCAAGTGCGAGGTCCTGAGTTCGATTTCCGGTACCCACATAAAAAGAAAAAAAAAGAAATGAATTATAAATTTTAAAATATAAATAGCATTTCATTGAGGCTTTCACTGAAGTTTCTTGTCACCAAAAACTCAAGGAAGAGCACACACTCCCCAAAAGAGCATAGAACAAGCATGTTTCATGCCCATTTTAAAGGTTGAATGCTTTATTTTCTAACCGACACATAAATATCCACTTCTCTAAAGCCTATATGAATAGCTATGATTTTCCTCAGACAGGGAAAGAAGAAAAGAGTATAAACTTGGTCATTTCATTCACAGCAAATTCCCCAAATATCCTCTATTTAAAACTGGGGTGAGGGCCGGGGATATAGCTCAGTGGTGCAGCACCTACTTCGCAAGCTCGAGATCCTGAGTTCGATTCCTGGTACAAAAAAAAAAAATACCTGGGGTAAGCAGAGGAAGTAAAGAACAAAGCATTTCTTAAAATGTTAGCATTTAGAAAAGGGCTGGGCCGGTGAGAGGGCTCAGCGGCATAAGCGCCTGCCTGGCAAGCGCGAGGGTCCGAGTTCGACTCCCAGAACCCACATACGAAGAAAGGGCCGGTGATATCGCTCAGCGGCACAGGCGCCTGCTGGCACGCGAGGTCCTGAGGTCGACCCCCGGTACCCAGAAAAAAAAAAAAAAAAAGGGCTTAGAGGTCATCTGCCCTAATTCCCAGCAATTTGTTGATATGGAAATTGTAGTCTCAAAGAAAACTCACGGAAAAGAACCCTGCTGGAGGGTAGCCCCTACAAAGTCCACCCCTGGACTTGGCCTGCACCTTCATCACAAGATGCACTAGAACATCACTGCCTGCCTCGGTGGCCATCAGTGGGGCTGGGGAAGCCTGGGTGGGGTACAACAGGAATCGACTGGGCAAGACTTCCCAAATTTGTTCTGCTGTAACTTATAAAATTTAAATGACTCAAATACATTTTCTCCCTTAAGGCCTATTTTTTTTCTTTTTAATGTGGGTACCGGGAGTCGACCTCAGGACCTTGCGCACCAGCAAGCGCTTGTGCCCCTGAGCGATATCACCGGCCCTTTTTTTCCTTTATGTGGGTTCCAGGAGTCGAACTCAGGATCTCGCGCCTGCCGGGCAGGCGCTTATGCAGCTGAGCTATCTCACCGGTCCAAGGCCTATTTTTTTAACCTTTCCTTGCAACTTTTCTTTGAAATTTTTTCCCTGTAATGTTTCTCTACAAGAGCCTAAAGATAATATAGTTGACTTTACCGATGCTCACAAAATCTCAAGTACCAATGCATTTACAGGAATTCTATGTGACTGGAATTTACTGGGGAAAGATACTTATAATGTTTCTGATTGGTAAAGCTAGGTTTGACTCAGTAATGTCTATGATACTTAGCTTCATAAAGACTTATAGAATGAATAGATGAATCTGATGCTGACAAAAGAAATTTTTAGCGGGGGAGTAGTGGGGTAGGGGGAAGAAAAGAATACAGATAGTGTTATGTACATGTATCAATTCCCCACAGTGAATGTAATCATTATGTATTGCAAACAGGTACTAATAAAAAAATTTTTTTAAATGCTATACTAACATAAAATCTAGTAACATAAAATCTGCCTCTAAAGCAGGCAGGCTGACAAAGTCATAACTTGCTAATAAACTGGCTTACATTAATTGGAACTCTAATTTACTTCTGCGTAATCTCATTCTCCCTTTTTACCACGCAAGATCTGGCATTCTTCTCTCTTCTAGCAAGGATGGACATTCAGGGAAGAGAATCTTCCTTTTTTTAATATAATCATATTTATCCTGAAAGCATGAGTGTCAGTCCTACCTACTGATTTCTCTATGGTCAAGAGGAATCCATGACTACTCCTACACAAATACACACAACACAAAAACACATATAAATACACAAATACACCTCCTTAAACAGAACTGGGGTTTTTTGCCAGTGCAATACTAACTACAAAATGTGCAATGAAGAAACAAATAAATAGATTTACTCCCTCTCTGTCACTATCTTACCAGCCTTTTATTCCCATGTTCCTGACCCTTAGGACACATCCATACACTCATCCCAATGTGCAACTACACAGAAGCCTCAAACACTGCTGCTAGAAGGAAATTTTGAAACTGCACACAATCTTCAGCTTAGCGAAAAGGAATTTAATTAGCCAGTGGGGTAGTGCACATCTGTAATCCCAGCACTCTGGGAGGCTGAGGCAGGAGGATCACAAGTTCAAGCCCCAGGCTGAACAATTTAAAGACATAGTGATAGCCTGTCTCAATAGATAGATAGATAGATAGATAGATAGATAGATAGATAGATAGACAGACAGACAGACAGACAGATGGGCAGGCCCTGAGTTCATTCCCTACTACCACAAGGAAAAAAAAAAGTTATTTAATTAGTTAAATCAATTGGTTTCATTAGAATGTAACTGTGAGGCAAATTATATTTAAAAAAACTTTTTGAAAAGATATACTGCATAAATATTTTAATAAGAAAACTGCTCTTAATTTTATCCCTATGTAGGAAAAGACATTCATAATTCAATTCAAAATGCTTTCTAAGCCACACATGGTGGCACATGCCTGTAATCTCAGCATTTGGGAGGCTGAAGCAGGAGGATCCCTGCTAGTTCAAGGCCAGCCTGAGCTCCATAGTGAGTTCAAGGCCAGCCTGAACTACATAGTGAGACCCTGTCTCAAAAAACCTAAAAAAAAAAATGCTTTTTAGTCTAGATTTCTAGTGGTCATTCAGAAACACTCATACAACAATAACAATACAAATAAATTTCAACATAAAAAGTTGGGATGATAAGTAACTCATAGAAACACAACTTTTTTTCAATAGCACAATTATAATAAGTGGTGCATGAAAAAATAAACATTAAATCACTTCCAACTGAGGCAGGAGAGAAGGGCTTGATGCTCTCCTTGAGATACTTTTTACTTTTCTTCTGCAGCTGCCTCAAATGCCTTCCAGCTGGCTCAGCTGCAGCAGGTGCCCCATGGCTGCTCCAGGAAATACTGTATTTGTTTTGGCTACATCAAGCTTCAGACAGACCTATCCCAGATGACTCCACCCTGCAGCCTCTCAGGATGATTCCCCTCCTTCTGCAACCCTCATTATTAGGTCCACAAGGGACCCCTTCCTTACCCACGACCAAACAGAAAGTCTGACACTGCAGAAGTGCAAGGCCGTCTTTTCATCCCATACAAGCAACCTCCAATGCCACCAGCAGGGTCAGTCCATGCACTGTTGCCATTTGCACTGCAGCACTGGTCCTAATAAAGCCTCTTCCAAGTGGCATATTTTTGACTATTCATTATTTTATCTCAAGAAAAGCATGCTGCACTGGTACACTGAAAGCCGGTAACACCAAAGGCTGCTGGTCACTTTCAGTAACACTGAAGATGGCTAGCAGCAGCAAATGACAGAGTAATGGAGAATTGCAGGAGCCACAACCTCCAGAGGCCAGAAAAGTTCCTGAAGCCTGTCAGGAGCTGCTGGCTCCCAGCTGCAAGACAGGCACTAACACCAAGAGCTGACAGCCACTGGCATTCAAAGCTCAGGACTCTTAACACTAAAAAGCTGTGCTTTGCCAGACTGTGCTTTCCGTATGTACTAAGCAAGAACCCTCAGTCAATGGTGACATCTTGGACCACCCCTTTTAGTAACCCCTGAAGAAGAGGGTAGATAACAGCAATGGCTTGAAGTGGCTCAGGAATCAGCCCATGTGTGATTTCCACCCTACAAGTGGCTAAGAACCCATGCTAGTCAGTGACACAAGCATATTCTATTAAGGAGCTCAAATGTTTGGAAAAGCTTATGTGTGTAAGAAATTATACACATTCACTGCAAGTACACTGGTCATTGGTTTAAGAATCAAGACTATATCCTAGATCAGATAAAAGATTGTAATCCACTACCATCAAGATAAGTAGCTGAAGGGCCGGGCATGGTGGCACACGCCTGTAATCCCAGCACTGGGGAGGATAAGGCAGGATTGCTATGAGTTGAAAGCCAGCCTGGGCTACATAGCCAGTTCAAGGCCACTCTGAATTATAAAGCAAGACCCTGTGTCAGAAACAAAAAACAAACAAACAAACAAACAAAAAAATGCTAAGTAGCTGAAGAAATAGGCAATTTTCAAATCAAAATAATTCACTGAAAGTACGAGCTATTGAGACAAGGTTTATACCGCATAAGATATTCTTTGCTCAAATTTTTTCTCAAACATTTTAGGAGAATAAAAGCCAAGTAGGAGGAAATCCTAGCAATTCGCGTCTTTGATAGATTTAAGTTCCTTTGGATTCAATAGGTTCCCCAAACATCTGGGCAAAAGATGGTGAGAAACACAAAAACTTAAATTCCTAACAGGGTTCTTGTCATCGTTCAACATAGAACTAAGTTCAATTCAACCAGCTCATTTCTGTTGGCCAGAAGACATTTCTCAGTCTTTCCAGATAGTCCTTCCTGCATCAGAAGTATTAGGAAGATGAAAAAACACATGAAATTCTGGACAGAAGCAGCCCATTTCCAGTGGATTTAATGGTCTCTTCGTCTTTGGGCTATAATGTTCTAAAATGTTTCCAATGAGAATACACTGCCTCTGTGCTCAGAAAATCAGGCTTAGGACTATGCTTTATGACCTCTAAGAGATTACAGATACTACATTTTCATTTTTAATTTTATTTTAGCCCACAGAGTACTCATTTTAATGTCGTTCTTTTCTCCCGGGAACACTGCTTACATCTGTATCTATAAACAGATTCTAGCTAGCACGTTTGCACATCATCCAAGACTGCCTATTCTAAAACTCCTTTATCTTGTTAATGAGGGAAATTGTTCTCTTCTGTTTATAATGTAAGAGGTTTTGTTTCTTTCTATTTAGGCTGATCTGATTCTATAAGGGGAGCTATCAACATAAACGGCCAAGTTCGTACACAAAAAGCCTGGTCAAAAAAGCATAGTCAGGGCCGGTGAAATAGCTCAGCACTGCAAGTGCCTGCCTGGCAAGCACGACGGCCTGAGTTCGACTCCCGGTACCCACATAAAAAGGAGAAAAACGGGCCGGTGATATCGCTCAGCGGCACAAGCACCTCCTGGCAAGCGCGAGGTCCTGAGTTTGACCCCCGGTACGCAAAAAAAAAAAAAAGCATAGTCAGGAAGTTCATCTTCTGCACTAGAAGCCCCGCCCTGTTCTGACTTAATGTGCCCTGCCCCTTTCCTCTCTCAGAAATGTTCTGAAATCCTAAATAAAGATATCATCACCACAGCTCACTGAATGTAAAATACACAAAGACTTCTAACAACTCTCCTCTAAGTTCAACAAGTTCCTATCTTAACAGGCATTGCTTTCTGCAGAGGTAGAGGAAAAGCAAAAGGCAAAAGGTACCTTTCTGCCTGAAGTACCACATCTCCTCAGGCGCAGAAGTCCAAAATGATACTTGATACTATCAGAAATACTTATAGCTTCTCCTATATTATAAGTGGATAGAATCATAATTCTAATTGGCTTTGATCCTTTTAATCTTGAGAGGATTTACTATCTCTAAATCCTTTCACAAGTGCATTCGAATAGTAACATTCCTATTTTTAAAAATACTCTGCTGCCCCCTTGTGTATCATAAAATACAGTAACTATAATTCTCAAAATACCCCATTCACCTCCCCACCCTTCAACCCACTTCCCCTCCTTATTTACGAAAGTTTTGTTTCCATTTTCTTTTTTTTTTTTAGAGGAATGGGAAAAAAAGAAGCAAGATATATCATGTACAGGTACAAATTCCCTATGATGAATGTTACCATTATATATATCTAAAGTGTACCAATAAAAAATGTAAAAGAAAAGAAACATTTCAATAGGATTTCAGAGATTAGAAGTAGAAAGAATTTAACAAAACCATCAAGACCAACATGCTTATTTTACAGAGAAATGAGTTCCTGGAGAATTTATATAATTTGTTCAAATTTTTACATTGCTGGCTGTGCACAGTTGTGCATGCCTGTAGTCCCAGCATTAGGGAGGCAGAGGCAGAGAGTTCGAGGCCAGCTTTGGGCTATATAGTAACTTTAAGGCCAAACTGAATTACATACAGAAGTCGTATCTCAATAAATAAAAATAATAATACTAGTAGTAACAGTAATAACTATTACAAGATGTTGAAAGGGTTCAAAATGACAATGTTCATCAAGCCCTTCACAAAAAGAATCTACAAAACAGTCATATACTAACTGGAATATGATAACTAATATATATTAAAATTGTTTTTAAATTATAGCTTTTGAGATTGTAGAAAAAGGCGTTTAAAATAATGAAAATAATAATGAATGTAAGACATTTAAATTTGCGTCTTTTAAAAATCGGCATAAAGTATTAACCATTGTTACCCTCTTATTATGTTATTTTGAAATTTTGTTCTTTTTTTTCTTCTCTTTAAAATAAAAAAAATTAAAATTTTTTTTAAAAATTGGCATAAAGCTTTGAAAAGCAAATGTAGTTCTTCTAACTCCTGTGTTTCTTCAATTACTGTATTTATTCTTTTTTAAAACAAAGTTAGTCTGACATCTATAGTCCTAGCTCCTTGGAAGAATGAGACAGATTGCTTAAGCCCAGGAGTTTGAGGCCACCTCGGGCAACATAATGAGACTTCATTTCTTAAAATACATAAGTAAATAAAATCCTAAGAGAAAATATGTTCCAATGAGCACTGGGCATGAAAAAGATAAAGCAATGCACAAGTCCCTGGCGGTAGATTAGAAAAAAAATCTAAGCACAACCTCACTGCACATTTTTAAATCCCAGTTCCCACATCTCCCTGCTAAGAGCACTTCCCTACAGCAACAGCAAGAGAGCCTTCCTGAAAGGGTGCAGGCAGGAGTTTTTATTTTGACCTTAAAAATAACCTGTACCAACTTCAGCAGTCATTTCATTTCTGTTTCCTTTTCTTTTCCCTTCTACTGTAACAAGGTGCTATAATATATGTTGCAAAAGAAAACATGGTAAACTCTAAAGTTGTATTTATTTTCTTTTTTTTTTTTTTTTGGTACCAGGAATCAAACTCATGACCTCATGCTTACCAGGCAGGACTGTGCCACTGAGCTATATCCCCAGCGTGTTTGTTTTCTTAAACTTAATTGAAAGCAACAACACACATTAAGACTGTCGCCAAATTGGGAAAGAAAAACCAACTTTAGAACATTAAAAGCACCTTAGATTATAAGATTCTGTTCAACAGCACTCCACGCTTTGTGAAACCTCACTTCCCTCTATAATTCCACTGGATTCCAATAGAGACGACTCACAAATTCTGGTGCTACATAAATCTTTGACTCTTAAATAAATTTCACTCTCAAGTATCCTGATAACTGGATTGACAGAGCTTATCCCTGACTGCATTACCACAATACAAACAGATGTCAGCAGGGTAAAGGCAATTCGTCTTCTTTTGCCATTAAAATGACTAATATTGATTATTCTCTGATTCTTGGCTGCACTAATCCATCCTGATAGCAATGATTAAATGCTGTAAACTCTTCCGCTGTTGTTTTATATGTGGCCTGATACACAGATAAGTCTTAAAGCCCCAAAACACAGCACTGAAAGGGGACGGACTTCTTTTTAACTAGTGCCTAAAACAGGTGACCATCACCCCCTTTAACATTTGCATTTGGAAGGCACACACCATGCTGGTAATAAGCACTGCTTGGTGATTCACCATTACTAACTGAACACTTACTATGGGCCTTGCTCAAAATGATTACAAAGGTCAGAAAGAAATATTCCTGGAGTCCACAGTGTAGTAGAAGAGGGAAAGCACTTAACAAATTCCATTTTTGTTATCGAGGTGGGCACATTGCTAACAACATGTGCAGTGGGAGTTTTTTGGGTAATTAACCACAAACAAGTTACCTGAAGCTCTTGGTTCAGCCCCACAATTACACTGTGTTTGAATCTAGAATGTAGAACAAAAGTGCTGTCAGAGACAAAATGCAAGACCCAACCACACAAACACAAGAGACAGCTCACCATGAAATACACCGTTGTCCACCAGAAAATGCCTGCGGTACTGCACACAGTTCCTTTTCTCCGAGTTCCAGTAGCTCATTGTCTGAAGATTTCTGGCACAGCATCAAAACCAAATTGCCCTGTCAGGGGAAACAGAATGAGGCAGAAATGAAGAAAACGGCAGCCACATGCTCACACCGGTAGCACAGTGCTGTTACTCGCTGTCCCGCACTGGGAGACAACACGCACACAGCTCACCACTTCACACGAGGACTGCAAGTCTCCCAGGCCCTGAAAATTCCCACAGGTCCTCCCTGAAGCTCGAATGTCATTTAGCAAACCAAGACAATAACTTTTTCAAACTACACCGGCAAGGATCAGAGTTTCTGCTGTCTTGTGGGAAAATACATGGACCATCAAGGGGCAAGGCTCAGGGCTAGTTCAGACATAGGCTCCAGGCCTCGCCCCTACACCACCAGATCCTAAAGCAGGCAGTGCTGGTAACATTTCAGAAAATTTCGTTCGCAGGTGGGGAGGCTGTCATTCCCAACTTCCGACTCTTGTGTTGGTACCATTCTGTGGACTGATACATCAATTCTCGGAAATATTAGAAACGAATAGCATCCATGTAGTCATGGATAAGCCAAGCACCAGGGGGGAAAAAAAAAAAAACCTGCCTGATGGTCTTTTTTGTTTGTTGCAGGTGTTTATTTAAGACCACTAGTGCCTGGATCTGCCCAAGCTGAACTTATGGGTGTAACTAGAGCGGGGCACAGGCCCCAAGCACACTGAACCAGCAGTGCCTCTCCTGCGTGAGATTCCCACCTCCACAGACATACAGAAACTGTGCTAACTAGAGCAAGAACTCGAAAAGCAGAGATCTGAGCTGATGAATTAAGCTCCTCCAAAATCTGATGTGCATAACCCTGAAAAAGGCCCCCTTTGTTCACGGGATTTGGCTAACGTAACTTTTCAGAATTCCAATGTCCTTTCTGCTCCCAGAATAAAAGTAGGCAAAACCAAGCAAGGCTTGACACACAGCAAAAACCACAGATGGAAAACAATTTGTCATCTGTCCTATTAAAGCCATCTAGAGTTTTGTAAAAGTATTACAGGATGAAGTCAGTGGCTTAGTGAAAACAATAAATTTATCACAGCATTGTCTGTGTGTTAATGGAACAACTGGTGACAGATACGAAGGCTTTGGCCTGAGTTTCTCCTTGGCTCCCTGGTGCCCATCCTTAACTTTCCCCAAAGGGGATCTTACTTAACTCCAGACTACCCTAGTCTTCCTCAGGTCGCACACCCGGACCTTCAGCTGTCCTTGTTTTGACCCCATCTGGCTATGTCTGACTGCTTATCCTACTCCCTAAGGCTGAGGGAGTCTTGCCACTGTATGGAACCATTTGTATAATGTGATAGAAAATAGCTGATTACTGAAATAACCCCACCTCTGCCCTCTTCCTAACCCAAACTGTACACTACAAAGATCTCTTCTTTTAAAAAGTATTTTTAGCTGGGCGTGGTGGCTCACATCAGGAGGCTGAGGCAGGAGGATCACACATTCAAGGCCAGCCAGGGCAATTTAATGACTTAGCAAAACTCTGTTTCAAAACAAAAAATAGAAAGGCCTGGGGATATAGCTTAGTGGCAAGCCCCAGTACAAGGAAGGAAGTTAGGAAGGAAGACAGGAAGGAAGAGAGAGAGGAAGGCAAGCTGTTATTTATATTTATTAATTTAAAAAATTCAACTCAAACAATACTGAAATTCAGCATTTTGTTTTAAATGGAAGTCCCCTCTTCCCTTATCTCATGTCCCTTTCCTGGAATGACTACATATTTTTGGTGTGTATCATTCTATTTCTTTTCCAACATATATAATTTGGTAGTTCTATAGTTTTAATTAGAAATCTTTTTCCAAGAATTGGAAAAAATTTTCAGTAATAACAGTATTTAGTTAATTTTAATAAATTTCAGGCCAGGTGTGGTGGTGCACATCTGTAATCTCAGCACTTGGGAGGCTGAGGCAGGAGGATAACCACCAGTTTGAGACAGTCTCGCTATGTAATTCAGGCTGGCCTGTCCCACCCCCCCCCAAAAAAAAAGTAAATTTCAATAATAAATGGATATTTCCTACAAAACATGTATTTGTAATCTATTTTAGAAATATTTTAATGTATGTGGAATTGAATGACTCTATGTTCATGCTTATTTTTCCTTATAACTTAATCTTGTACTTTCAAGTTATTTACTCATTTGTAACTTTTTTATTTTAACCTCTCTGCTCACTGTCAATCCAAGCAAGAAGACAGTAAAATCAGAATAACACAATTTGTTTATAGTTAGCAAAACACATGCGCATACATGACCCTTATCTGACCCTTATTAATCTTCTGAAACACACTGTTATCTCCCTCTGCTGCACAAAAGAGAAGATGGTATTAGAGAGATTAAGTTATTTACCCATGCTGCTAGGAAAAGACAGAAATGGGCCTTGAAATCATATCTTCAGACTCCACCCCAAGATTCTAGTCACAATACACTAGAAGGAACTAGGCTGCTACACAATGTGGTGGCTTTACAATATGTCCTATAAATTCCTACACCTTCCTTAAAGGGTGGAATCTAAATTCAGCTTCCCCCAAATAGGGACTACACTCAGTGACTCATTTATAACAATAAAATCAGCCAGAATTAATGCTATGAGTCTTACAAAGCCAGATCGTAACAAGGATTACATCTTCCTGGTGCGCCGTCTGTGTCAGGATGTGCACCTGGAGAATCCAGCCACCAACCGTAAGGAGACCCAGTGTCAAGTGTGCCCGCTGCTAGATGGGCCCTCAGCCACAGCCCGCACCAACCAGACAGGTACTGTGACCTTAATGCTTGTGTCCCCTGCCCCCAAATGTGTATGTTGGCATCACCGTGTGATTCTGTGAAGAGATGGGGCATGTGGATTCTGTCCTCATGACTGGGATTAGTGCCTTTAGAAAAGAAACCCCAAGGTGGGCTCAGTGGCACACACCATAAGGCGCTAAGGCAGGAGGATCCTAGATTCCACCGGGGCGACTTACTGAGACACTGTCTCAAAATAAAGCCAGGTGTCATGGCACATGCCTATAATCCCAGCACTCTGGGAAGCAGAGGCAGGAGGAATGAGACCCTGTCTCAAAATAAAAACTCAGCTATGGAGCAGGATCTAAGCTCCACTGAGTGCCATACTCAGGCACTGCACACACTCCTGGCCCTCAGGAAACACCATCAAAACATCATATGCCCACCCCATTTCCTGGATTCCTGCCAGTCAGAGACTGATGGAAGGACACACTGGCTCCGGCCTCCAGAATCAAATTATTTCAAAATTTAGAGATACAGTAATGAAGGTGGAGATGATGAATGGGGTGCCTGGGGCTGAGGAAGGGAAAGAGAGGGCTGTGCAATAAAACCATCTTAGTTCCAACAGGATTTAGAAGGTCCACAGCCTAGTACTCACTAAGGGGAAGCAACTGAAAAGGATGTTGAACATGAGCTAAGCAAAACCTCTTACAGTGTAGACGGAAGGAAACTCAGGCCCAGAAAGAATGTGTGAATGGCAAGACATTGCTACCAGCTATTAGACGAAGCCGGTGGGAAGTCCACCTTCAGCAGTCCGAAGTCCTTTTGGATGCTTCATGGACCAATATGTTTATGTACAATGAGCTGCACTTCCGCCACACACATCTAATTTGAAGTTGTTTGGTTAGTACTTTGGCAAAAGGAAAGATGTTTTTAAAGCAATTGCCTTTTTGTTTTAACTTTCTTTTGGGCTTATAAAATACTCCATGTCCTAAGAGTTCTAGGTAATATACATGTCACATGGACATTTACATGTTATAAATAGAACATACAGATTCCTAATCCTTAAAATGACTCACAAAATTAACAAATTACAGTGACTAAAGAACATCAGGTATGCAAACAACTAATAGTTATCAAAACTAGTTTCAAAATGAGATTTTGTTTTGTGAAAGAGACAGGGTGTTGCCATGTTACCCAAACTGTCCTGAATTCCTGGGTTCAAGCAGTCCTCCTGCCTCAGCCCCCAGCAACTGGACTACAGGCACCAGTGCCACCATCCCAAGCAGGACTTTCTAAGTGAATGGTAAAGTTCCAGAGAAGCTCAAGAAACTTCTATTATGTCACTCACCCCCCCTCCCAGAGACAACTACCGTGGATACTATAGTCTACTTCTTTAAAAAACATCAACTACATTCTATTATTTTGTAGTCTACTTTTTTCACTTAATAACTTGCTAATATGTTGTGACACTCTAGTCCCACTGCTATAGGAGAAATATAACTCCCAACCTGCTATTAGATGTGCCAAGTTTGTGTCCCCTAAAATTGAAGAATGAATTCTAAAGGACAAAGGAGGTTAAGAGTAGGAAAGGTTTAATGAAAGAGCTCTTGACAGACAAGAGGGGTCCTGAAAATGGTTTGCCACTGAGGCCCCTTGTCAGGGGTAATTTATATATCAAAGTCACAATGTGGGTGCAACGTGGGTCAAACTATGATCAACCTGTAGGGTCACAAGTACAGCCACTTAGCAAATATTGATCCAATCGTGAAGTGAGTCACATAGCAAAGGTACATGGAAAGAACAAAGGCATTTTTGGGAAGGGATGGGTCTGGATGTTCTGGTCACCCACCTGGGTGACTGATATCTATCTGGACTTTACTAGACCAGGTGATACCAGTCACAGTACAATCTCAAGTTACTGTTTATCCCTCAGGGATGCATGTAGGCCTGGTCACTCCACCTTTATCTTGAGGCCTGGCCTTCAACGGATATGCCTCCAGCCACAGTTTTGGTGTGTTCTCATCTTTTGCACTGACTCTCTGAGGCTCCATCCCTGTCTGACTGTCGATTAATTTTTATCTAATTTAGCTGTCTATAATACCATCAATGAACATACTTCGACGGAAGATAAAGGTGATGTGAAAAACAAGTTATGATCAACTCCAAAAATTCTAGGGCAATAATAAATAAAAATCATATAAACATGAAGAGAAGATTCATGCAACAGATGGGCTAAAAATTACCTTAAAGGGTTCAATGCTCCTAAGCTCATTTTATAAACAAGTAGCTTCATTCTACATGTTTTTATTTGCCATTTTTATTTGTAGCTGCATGACCAAAATTGCCTACGTCAAACTACAAGACAGTAAGAAACAGGGATTAGTACATCACCGACCCAGAAATAGAAATTCAAGGATGGCACTTTTAACTAAGAAAAGAAAAGATATTTTTTAGTAATAATCATTTGTGACTACTTTTAAAACTCTACAAAGAAAAAACAATCCTTCATAACTATTTAATTTAACTAAAGTTCCCTAAGAAATAAGTTCTACAATGGTAGAGTTTGTAGGCTCTCTCCCCTTGCTCTGGAACCAGCAACCCAGTTTTCCTCTGAGAAACTCCTCCTATGGCTTACCGTCCAAGAGATACAGGCATGATCAGCTCCAGCCCTGATTCAGTGGGCAAGTGGCTCAGGCCTGGCAAATCAGAGAACTCCACTCCCAAGGCCATAATACAGGAGACACTCCTGGCCCTTTCCAGATCACTGAGTCAGGCAGATTTCTCTTTAAACCATTAGAGAAAAGAAACTCCTTTTTCCGTTGAACTTGAGACAGTGGAGATGTACACCCCAAAACCTAAAGCCTTGTTTGCCATCTAGTCATGGAGAAAATCTGTGTAAGGCTGGATCCGACACAAAGGAATGGAGAGAAACCAGGTTCTGTTGCTATCAAGTCACTCTTGAAGCTAGACATACCCCTGCACCTCTTAGTTAAAGGAACCTGTATACTCCCTCTCATGTTTTGTTTGGTTTTGTTCAGGCCACACCAAGTTGGGTTTTATGCTATTTGCAACCAATAGGACATATTTCCTAAGTAGTGAAATATGTCAGTATAGCAACGTGTAAACACAACCCACCTGTAGTCACGAGCTCTCTATTCTGATTCCAACTGATTCACAGAGGAGCTTGAGCAAGTTTTTAAGTGGATGTCCCTGAATTCAAACTATGAATATCTTTACTGGGCTTTCCCTTGAAATACATTCCATTCAATACTTCTGTTCTGATTGCAAAAGATTCTCCCACACCACTTGAAGGTACATGCAAGTAGAACAAAACTCAACACTTTCACTTCTTTGGAATTTTGCTAGCTGTTTTCATATGTGAGGTAAATCTATACTACTGCTTTAAACATGAGCGTTATTATTAAATACTAAAATCTGTTCAAGCCACACAAATGGCTTAGAATTCAAACTTTTCTGATTCATATATGGAAATCAGAGTTATAATACTGTGCTACAGCCGGTGAGATAGCTCAGCGGCATAAGCGCCTGCCTGGCAAGTGCGAGGTCCTGAGTTTAACTCTCAGAACCCACATAAAGGAAAAAAGGGGCCGGTGAGATAGCTCAGCGGCATAAGCACCTGCCTGGCAAGCGCGAGGTCCTGAAGTCGACTCCTGGTACCCACATTAAAAAAAAAAAAAAAAAAATACTGTGCTACAGAAAAAATGAAATAGGGAAGAGTTTTAAAGAGAATTTAGGGTTGGGGGGAGTAGGTATTGTCAAAAAGAAAAAAAGTGAAGCGATTCGTCTTCTACACCTTGACTAACACCTCTACTTCCTCTCTATTGTGATAGTGCCACCACAACCATTCTCCTCGGGCATCCCCTTCCACAAAAACGGGGCTCACACTCCTATCCACCTATATTCTTTCTTAATATGTATTTGTAAGTCACTCTATGGTTTACACAGTATTTCCTTCTGTATCTTATTTGTTAAAATTACCCTTAGAATAGCCCTGTGAGTCACACACTAATGAGCATGAGTTCAAAGAGAATAATAGGAACCACTAAGTAGCAAACTGACATCTACTGACCAAATTTGTGCCCAGTCCAGAGCTAGATTTCGTGTCCAGCACTATTTCCTCCCTGACATTCTGCTTCCCTGTGGAAAGAGCCTGAATTTGTATTACTGATGACAGACAAGACACTAATTCTTCCCATCTCTACTATTCAACCCAACTCTCCTATGGACCAAGAAAAAGAGACAGAAGGAAATGACTAAATGAAACATTACTTATTCAAAACATGCATACCTCCTCCCTCCAATCAAGAGCCTTTGGAGTATATAGACTGGAGATGACCAGAGGAAAGTGTCAGTACTTTGGGCATCAGATGGTAAGAGGCTGCTTTGAAATGAAATTTGAGTGAATATGAGCTACTTGGGCCAAGTTCCGAAACAACAAAGCCAAGTTTGCTACCTAGACACCACTGAAAAATATGTCTGAGGGTCTCAAGAGTTCTCCAAATTGCTAATAACATGAAACAAGGCTATAACCAGAAATCAAAAAATAATGCATCTCTCTCTCTCTTCTCTCTCTCTCTCTCTCTGTCTTGCTATCTCGTTGAAAAAGGAGTAGTAACTAATTCATGGGATATAGTAAGGAATCAGCAGCAGTGGGAAAACACCTGACTGGACGTCCAGAGGCCACAGGTGAGCCCAGTCCTGCCTCTGCCTCTATCATGGTCTCAGGCCAACCTCTTCACAACCCCACACCTAATCTACATAATAATAAAGTTTATTAGTCAAGGAGCTGCTCCCCCAGAGCCCTTGCGGCCTCCACATTCCACATGTCATTAATAAGGATTTGTAGGCAACTCCTTCCTAATACCCAATCAATTCATCTTTCACTGTAAATTAAAATAACCCAAAAAACCACAGAATTCTCAGACATCGGTTGCGTTTCATTAACTTTCAACTTAAACTCTGATATCTTTCTCTTTAAGCCTTGCAGAGAGATAAAAGGCAGCATAATATGTTCTGACAGTAACACAGGTCATAAGATGAGCACTTAGAAACAAGAAGGCATAGGTCTTAAGACTCTACCCTGTACCTCAGCCTCTGACACGTTTGGGAAAGACTGAGCCCAAATATCCCCAGAAATTCAGAATTCAAACGAAATCCAGTTAAAAGTTAAGATTTCAAACAAAGTTTCTCCTCTCTCATTTCTCTATAGATTTAAAACAAATTAAGAGAACAGCTTCCAAAGCAGTTCAGAAGCCTGTGTCAGGCCGCAAGAGCCCTGGCGACTGTCCTCGTCGTCCCCCACACCATGCCACGCTGCAGGTGGCCACCCCCACCGAGGTCCCGCTCCACCACCGCACAGGTTTCTCCGCACTACCAAACTGCTTGTTGAAGTCCTCCGCAAACAGCCTAATTCCACATCCTAGCCCCATCCCAGCTATGCACACAAAGAGAAACAAATAAAAGGGTACTTTGTTCATTTTTTTAAGGCTCACAAGCAACATCACTTAACCCCAAGTTCCTGGTGTGTTTTCTTTTCTTTAATGCAATTAGGAGCTGAAATACTGGAGCTCGTTGAGCAGTAAGATTCAAGCTACCCTCCAAAGAGGCATGGATGCTACATTTGAATGGGCTAGTGTAAAAGATAACTATCCAGCGCTTGAAAGTCCTTCATTTTGAGTTCAGTAATTCATCCTCTAGAAACACATCCAAAAGAAATATACAGATCAAGATGAATATACAGATGTATTCACTGCAGCATTTTTTTTACGACAGAAAAATTAAAACACTACCCAACTATTGGGGCAGCACTGACAGTTGTGAAGATATTAACAACTGTTTGCAAAGAATTTGTAAATGGGTATGGAAAATTGCTCGAGATGTCATGCTACACAGGGAAAAACAGAATATGGTATTATATTAACTATGAAATACAGTATTGCTAGAATAATGGTCCTGATCTTAACAAAAAAGCTTTTAATGTAAGCTATTTATAAATATCCTTCATGGTGTTAAGAAAATTTCCCTTCTGTTCCAACTTTGTGAACTTTTTTGCATAATTTGATATTGAACCCAGTAAGACAATTTTCCTGCATCTACTGAAATGATCAGAATATATTTCTCCATTAATCTGTTGATGTGGATTTTCTAATGTCAAGCCAATTCCAAAATGAACCAAACCTGTTTGATCATAATCTGTTATCTCTTTTATACATTACTGTATTTGGGTTGTTCATGATTTGTTCGTGATTTTTTACATGTATGTTCCTAAGCAAGTTAGCCCATAATTTCCATTTCTCATATTGATCTTGGCAGGGTTTTTTTTTTTTTTTTACCTTATTATAGCTTCGTAAAATGAGTTTTGATCCCCTGAAAAATATTATGCAAGTCTGAAATGGTTTTTTCCTTGAATGTCTCAGAACTTGCTGATAAACTCATTTCAGCCTAGACTTTTCCATGATGGAGAAATATTTGACTACTGGGTTATTTTATTTAAAAATTAAAGTATTGTTCAGACTTTCTAATGTTTTCTAAGTCAGTTTTGATAGGTTGTATTTATCTAGAAATTTGCTCATTTCTCTAAGCTTTAAAATGTTTTAGCACAAAGTTGTTCATAATACCACAGAGCTCTTATTAATACTATCTGCTTTTCCATCCCTAATAATTACTTGTGCCTCCTCTTCTTTTTAAATCAATCTCACCAGGTGTTCATCAACATCACTTGTTTTTACCAAGAGCCAACTTTTGTCAGTATTGATCATTTCCACAGAATGACATGAAATTAGTACAATCATTTCTTTCCATCTACTTTCTTCAGATCTGTTCTACATCTTTTTCTAACTTTCCAATTTCAAAGTTTAACTAATTTGTTTTCAGGCTTTTTTCTCATGTAAGCACTTAAGGTTATATATGCTTTAACTGCTTCCCTCATCCCCAATTTTGATTAGTAGTATTTTTGCTATCATATGGTGAAAAATATTTTCTCAATTTCATTAGTTCGCTCTTTGACCCAAAGATTATTTAGAAACATAGTACTATCATTATAGCTTTTAGTTATAGTTTCTACTCTAATTGCACTGTGGTCGCAGATTTAGGCTACATAATACCAATCTTTGGATAATTAAGACTTACTTCATGACATAATTTAGGGTCACTTTTCATAAATGTTATATGTGTGTTTGAAAAGAATGTATACTCCGTAGTTTTGAAATACTGTGATCTTCATATGTACATCAGCTCAAACTTATTATTTCTATTACTAATATCTTGTGTATGTTAACTGATTTTTTTCCATTTTATCAATCAGGAAGACTAGCAGGGCATAGTGGTATAATCTTGTAATCCCAGCATTTGGGAACTGAGGCAGGAGGATCACCATGAGTTCAAGGCCAGCCTGAAACACATAGTGAGACCCTGTCTCAGAAAAACCAAAAATAAATGAATAAAAAAATTGTAAAAAGAGGAAGAATATTAAAATTTCTCTAGGAATAAGTATACCGTTGGAGTTCTCTCAATTTTTGCTTTATATTGAGATCATATCAGTAGATGCATAAGTTTTTTTCTTTCTGATAAACTGAGACACTTTTAACCATTATGACCCTCTTTTTCTCAAAAAAATGCTTTTTTTGTCATTTAAAGTCTATTTTGCGCCGGTGATATGGCTCAGCAGCATAAGCACCTGCCTAGCAAGTGCGAGGTCCTGAGTTCGACTCCCAGTACCCACATAAAGGAAAAAAAGGGCCAGTGATATCGCTCAGCGGCACAAGCGCCTGCTGGCAAGCTCAAGGTCCTGAGTTCGACTCCCAGTACCCACATTAAAAAAAAAAAAGTCTATTTTACCTGATATCAATATTGCCAGCTTTCTTTTGGTTTTTAATCAACCATTTACCCTTTTCTGTGACTTTACTTCTAAACTTTCTGTAACCCTATGTTTTAAATGTGTCTGCTATAAGCAGCATTTAGCTGAACTTTTCATCTACTTTAACAATCTTTGGTTCCTTTATAATTACTGATACTTTGGGATTTACATCTCATTTTATGCTTACTGTTTGTCTCACCTATTCTGTACTTCTTTCCTCAGCTGTCTTGCTTTCCATGAGACTATTTTTTTCACTTCATTTTTAACCATTAGCTAGAAAATTATCCACTCTTTTATTAATTTTTAGTGGTTGCCTTAGAAATTTTAACATGCACACTTCAAAATCTAAATAATCAATATCTTTAAGGTTCTCCCAAACTATCCAAGAATATATTAACTCTTTTTGCTCCTCCAACTTACAACACTATTTCTCAATGAAAACATTATTATTATTTTATACAGTTAATATACGCTTTTATTTACAAGTTTTCTCTTTCTTCCTTCTTCATTACTCCTTCCCAAGCCCTTTCATTTAGGAATATTTTTCTTCTGCTTGAGTTATATCCTTTTAGTGAGTATCTTCTCCAAGATCTTCTCTCTTCTAGGTTCTTGTAGATCTCAGAGGTTTTTATTTTGGCCTTGTTTTTTTTTGTTTTTTGTTTTTTGTTTTTTTCTTGTGGGTACCAGGGGTCGAACTCAGGACCTCACGCTTTCCAGCAGGTGCTTGCGCCACTGAGCGATATCACCGGCCCTTTTTTCCTTTTTATGTGGGTACTGGGAGTTGAACTCAGGACCTCACACTTGCCAGGCAGGCACTTATGCCACTGAGCTATCTCACCAGCACTTGGCCTTGTTTTTGAAAGATATTTTTAATGGAAATGGGATCCTCAGCTAACCATTAATTTCTCTCAGTGCTAAAAAAAGATAATATTTCACTGTCTTCTATTGCTGCATTCTCAGGATAATTTGTCATGTCTTCAAGGACAAGCTGCCTTTTCTCTCTAACTCTTCATAAGATTCTCTCTTCATCTTCTGCGTTTTGCAGTTTACTTATAATTTATCTATTTTTTCCTTTCCTTATACTGATTGGGATTCATATGACTTTATGAATATGTGATGATCTTTTTTGGTCCTTGAAAACTCTCAGCCACTCTCTTTTTAAATGTTGCCTTTTTTCATCTTCTCTCTCTTATTTTGAAGTTATAATTAAAATTTTCTTCAGATTCAGTTGGCTAACACCCTATTCAGCTTGGATTTATCTGTTGATAAATCCATTGAGTTCTTACATTTTTATTATTTCAAGTTCTATTTCTTTTTTTTTCCAATCACCTTGGTTAGACTTTGTAGTTTATCTTCCTCAGTTCTTACATGGATTGGGGGGTCCCCTTTTCTCTATGAGATGCTCATTTGCATTCTAATCTCAGCAGTGGGAGTTCTCTGTAATCTGAGATAAAAATTGATTCTTCCAAAAGAGAAAAAAAATTGGCTTTTGTCCAATACCAGGGGAACTTCCCATGTAGAACCCTCTAAACCAAATTTTCATTTTGAGGTTTTTCGGACCATGTAGTTACTGTGATACATAACAGTATTAGGGCTGATTTAGTACCATGAATTCTCAGCACCAAATAATGAAGCATCCGCTCAGCACTAAGGTCTTAATAGGTAGCTTTCCTTGTAGTCCTATAGAACTGCAAAGAAGATAAATGATTTTTTGTTTGTGGATTTTTTTTTCCTCTTACACTGAAGGAAAGGCCTTTTGAAGTCCCAGGTTTGAAACCAGAGGACCCTTTCTCAGATGTCTCACCTAGCCTTTTGTCCCTTGTGTTCTCAGCCCTTGAAAACTAAAGTTGAATTTAACCTGGTTTGGCAAATGCCTAGAAGGCAAAAGCCAGCTTCACTGCTCAGTGGACCAACCCCTCTTTACTTAGCTTTTGGCCTGAGTATTCATTAATTTCTTATTGGTTCACTGCATTTAAGAAAATGATCTTTCTACTTTATCTAAAATTACTTCAGTGGGACTGTTACTAGAAACAGAACTCAACCCTGGGAAGGCACATTCGAGGCCACAGAACCATATAGTCTGACAGACAAATCAGGACTTGATCAAGCCCAAAACTGCATTAGCTCAGTGCCTACTGTAATAACACCTGACATATCTTAGTATCATGGTTAACATTTTACAGGCATTGTTTTATTTAATCTTTTCAACTATCTCAAAGACAGGGTATAATTATCATCCCTATTTTAAAGATAGAGAAACTGAAGCACAGAATCATTTTTTATATATCCCTCATCTTAAAAATGGGCACACAGGGCAGGTTGGCGTTAACCTGACACCCAAAAGAATGAATGAATGATTAACTGGTACCTAGATTTTCATCTCTCAGTGGACATCTGCCTTAAACTCTAGCCAAATATTAAAAATTTTGGTCACTTCTAAAGAGTCTTCCTAATGACACACAAAAGTTTTTTACAATTCATATTTTATCTATTTATTCTATAGGTCTGACATACAAAAACTTCTTCATTCAGACCAACTATCTCTAAACCAATGACTTCTAAACTTTTTAAACATTAGAAAAGGACTTTAGAATAGCTTTTCTCCCCAATTCCTACATACATAAGGGTACCCAAAATGTAGACTCAGAAAGGCATCGCCCAGGTTAAATCTCCCAGACTCTCCAGTTCACCTTACCCACTCTTGTGTCCATTCCCCTGTTACATTCTCATCTTTGTCTGCCTTCCCTACCCCTCCCCTAGCAATGAGAAGTTCAGCTTCAACAAGAAATAAGCTTTGTACTGGTCAATTAAACCTGCTATCTTAGCTGGGCATAGTGGCATGGGTCTGTAATCCCAGCACTCTGGGAGGCTGAAGCAGGAAGACCTCAAATTCAAGCCCAGTCTGGGTAATTTAGCAATTTAGCAAATTCATGATTCTCCTTCCTCAGCCTCTCAAGGCGCTGAGATTACAGGCATGCACCACTACATCCAGCTTCAAATATTTTAAATTAGGGAAGCTCAGCTTTGTTTTTCACGGGCTGAATTTTTTTTTTTTTTTTTTTTTTTTCCCTGAGATGGGATTTCACCATGTAGTCCAGGCTGGCCTTGAAATTGTACTCCTCCCATTTTAGCATCTCAAGTACCTGGGATTACAAACTGAGGTTACAGGTGTGTACCACCATGCCAAGTTCCTGAATGACTACTTCTTTTATTTTTTTTAAATACTGGGAATTGAACCCAAGGCCTTACACATGCTAGGCAGGCACTCTACTACTAAGCTTTATCTCCAGCGGAATGACAAATTCATAGGAAGCTCTGGAAAGAAACAGAACCTAGTGGAGGTAGCCTACTGCACATTACTTTAGCTAATTCTCTTCAAGTTTGCAAGTTACTGATTCAATTTTAGTCTAACAAGCAACCTACTTACTTGGCATGTGAAGAAAAATATCATAGAAACCATTAATGAGACAAAAGAGAGAAACAAAATCAGAATTATAAATTTCTCAAATGAAATTTATTATGTGGATTTTGATTTTTTTTTTTTCTTACACTTAAACCAAAAGTATATTTAATTTAAAGATACAGCAACTAGTACCTGGCAACATAACTCACTGATAGAGTAGATGCCTAGTCAGTACAAGGTCATGGGTTCAGTCTCAAATACACACATGAATAAAAAAGGAAAGAAAAATACAGCACCTAACTCTTGTTTATTTGTCACTGGCCTGTATGCTTTCATCTATTATATTCTCTTGCATAGTTTCTTTCCCTTGAATATCTAGTGATTCCATTCTAAAATCAGGAGAATTGGGGTAGGGACAAAATATTCTAGTGGCCAGGTCCTGGTTAACTGCTACTTTGTTATTTCTTTTTTTTTTTTTTTTTGTGGGTACCGGGGGTCAACCTCAGGACCTCGCACGCCAGCAGGCACCCGTGCCACTGAGCAATATCACTGGCCCTTTTTTCGTATGTGGGTACCGGGAGTTGAACTCAGGCCCTCACACTTGCCAGGCAGGCACTTATGCTGCTGAGCTATCTCACCAGCCCTACTTTGTTATTTCATGAGAATCTCATTCCCACTCAAAAGGACCACAGATCTCCTGAGTATTCAGGCAAATAGCATCAGAACTCACTGAAGTTCCGATGACCAACATAATCTTCTTTCTTTCAGTAGTGTTAGGAGACAAGAATTCCATGTAGCCACAGCAAGGAACAATTAAAAAAAAAAATCAAGTTAGATTCAGTTCCAGGGAGAAGACACAAAGGAGTGCTATAGCCAAGCCTGCCTTTGATACCATTCTGTCAAGACTAGAGATACTTTAGAGTACCAAAGATATCAGCTCTTGCAGAGCTAAAGAGATAAGAGAAATGGTAAAATTTGGAACGAAAATGTAAAAGGAAACTAAATGCATACTACTCGAACGAAGTAAGTGTGCCCACTCTATTCTTCCACCGGGCAATGCTCAAAAAAGCTATTCATCTGCTGCTTCTTCAAAGTTCATCTTTTAATCTATTCTAGAAAGAAGAAAGTGATACTTCCTACTCTTTCATTTTGAGGCAAAAAAAGGGTCACTACATCACTACCTATTGGTTAAGGGAACAATCCAACAGGAAGAGATAACAAGTGTAAATATATATGCACCAAACATTGGAGCACTTAACTTTATAAAACAAATAGTGCTGGATATAAAAGGTGAACAAAAACAACAATTGTAGTGGGTGATCTCAGTACCCCACTTTCATAGGTCAACTAAACAAAAATGATCAACTAAATCAACTAAACAACAAATCAACAAAGAATATCAGAGTTGAACCACACCCTTGTACAAATGAACTCAAAAGATATCTACAGAGTGTTCTACCCTACTACAAGAGAATACACATCTTCTCAGCAGGACACAGAACTTTCCTCAAAATAGACCACATACTAGGTCATAGAGCCTGCTTAAATAAATAGAAAATAATAAAAATTAACCTGTATATACTATCAGATTGTTGTGTAAGCTAGAAATAATCACAAAATTTATAAATGTCTGGCAATAGTAACACATTCCTGAACACTCCTTGGGTCACAAAAGAAATCAAGGAAGAAATTAAACAATTTCTGGAATCAAACAATAATGCTATTACGACACACCAGAATCTAGGGACACAGTAAAAGTAATCCTAAGAGGAAAGCATACTGCAGCCAACGCTCATATTAGAAAAACAAAGCAAGCACAAATAAGTAACCTAATGATGAACATCAAGATACGTGAAAAAAAAACAACATTCCAGGGGAAAATGACACCACCACAAAAACTCAGCCTAACTGAGATTCCGAATCCAGACACTGGAAAATAACAATTCGGGGGGGAAAAAAGAAAAAAGTAGATCCCCAAGAACCAGGAAGGTACTGACAAGAAAACTAAAACCGACAGAGAAATTGAAGATACAGAACACAAAATGGAGAAAGGAAAAGATAGCCTGCACTTTCTCCCTGGCTCTGGGCTCATGGCTCATGGGAAAGGGAGATGGAACCTGGAGAGACAAAGTGCAAGTGGGGGACTCCAAAAAGCGTCAGGGAGAAACACAGAATCAGAAGACCGGTGGGTGCTGTGATGTGCAGGGAGAGCGTGGTATTCTACTCCCACATGAGTTCTTCAACAGGCAACAGCTGGGGACTAACCCCAGTCCAAGCACCCACCATATCCCTGGAGAGAGTACTTGGTCAGACACCATTCCAGAGCAGGGTCAATTTTGTTGAACCTGAGCTTCAGAGAAGCTGTGAAATAGCTTTACTTCAGGGCTCCCAGTGCTACGTTCCCACAGTGACTGAGTGAGAGACAGTCATGAGAGAGAGCTGCGGTCAGGGAGTGGGCTGGAAAGCAACCCCGTAAGGGGTTTTACCTAAGGACACAGGGCCCACTCCCCTAGCAAGAAGCCATTCCCAGACTGAGTTGCTCTGGACTTGAAGGTCATGGTTTTGGTACCCTTGCCTTACTCCTACAGCCTCTGGTGCCTGCTTCCAGCATGGACCTGGGCTCTCGGTACCTTCTTTATGTACTAGCATGACTGGACACATTTGACTCAGACACTGTCCCAAAACAGACTGCAGAAAAAAAACCACACATTCAAAATCACAGAGAAATTTTTCTTTTCTTTTCTTATTTTTCCTATTTGTGAATGTGTATTTTGTCTGTTTTGTTTTCATTTTCCTTTTTTTATATTTTTTTATTTTTACCTCCTTTCTTTTCCTCTTTCTTCTTCACAAGTTTATTGGGGCTTGGGGAAGATTCCTTTGTCCTTTTTCCATGATTCTTATCTCTTTTTCTTACTTCTTTTTTTTTCCCTCTTCTCCCTTTTAATTTTTCTCCCATTAAATTTTTCTCTATTATTTTTACTCCCTATATAATTTCTTTTTTTCTCCCTCTTTTTATCTTCTGTTTCTTATCAGTTTTTTGTTTGTTTGTTTGTTTTTTTCTTTGTGCCAGGAATCAAACTCAGGACCTTGCACTTGCCAGGCAGGTGCTTGTGCCACTGAGCCACATCCCCAGCTCTTATCAGTTTTTTCTGTTCCTTTACTCAATACTACAAATATCCTTCTACTCCTGAATAGGATCTTTGGTTTCACTTCCCTCTTTTCCTTCTCATATAATTTCAGATTTCAAATTTTTCCTCTTGGATTCCCCCATTGGCAACTCCCTATATCATTTATAACATAAAGCCTTATTGATCTTTAGATAATTAATGTTATAAAATTATTGTTGAATTCTTTCTACCATTAGCAGAATTACAGCTGTCTCAGTACATATTAGCTATAAGTCAATATGTGGGTTGTCTTAATGTTTACACCATAATTGTGGATTTCTTCTCCAGAGTTAAGGGTGGTATATTAAAATACCATTTGTCTTAGACAATGCTGTGGCTGATTTGCTTAATATTACCAGTGTCACATAATTATTCCTATTAAATGCATTTTCTCTGTAAGTCAACATCCAGATTACATTTCTGACATTAACAACACTAGACTACCTTCCCAGTGAACTAGGTGTTGGGCCAAATACACTGCATCCTCCCCACCCAAATTAATTGAGGGGATCAGATCTTGGGGCTGAAGTAAAGGACTATAGTTAGCCATGCCCAAAGTACATCACTGAAAAGCTACTAACTAAAAAGACCTTTATAGTAGCAACAAAGTCTTTACACTATAAGGATCCAAAGCCTCAGCTCAAAACAAACATGAGAAGGCCAAAAAAATGCCTCCCAAAACTCCCAAATCCCCCAGAGCCAATCCAAGGGGCTTCTATGGGGAGAATAGCATAAGCCACACACTTGAATTATTCAAAAGGATAACAAAGGGCAATAGTAAACAGATCAAAAATGTACCCAGCAGGATCACAGATGATATAACTAAACAGATAATGGGCATAATGACCAAAATGATGCAGGAGACTTCAAAAGATACTAATAAAAATTAGATAAGCTAAACAAAATTATACAAAACATGAATGATCAGGTTAGAAAACAATCAGAATCCATGAAAAAGGTTTCAGTCAAAAATCTAGGAGATTGGGCCGGTGATATAGCTCACCAGCATAAGTGCCTGCCTGGCAAGTGTGAGGTCCTGAGTTCGACTCCCAGTGCCCACATATTAAAGAAAAAAAAAAAAAAAAAAAAACAGAAATCTAGGAGATTGATAATGATATTGAATGTATGGGCAGCAGAAGCAACAGGTGTGAGGACAGAATTTTAGAAGAAACTCTAGAAGACAATGGTGCCTTCAAAGACAAACTACTCAAAGGCACCTTACAAACAAAAAGAGAATATGAAAAATAGACTCAACAGTTGCTAGACTATGCAAAAAAAGACTAATTTAAGAAAAATTGGAACAAGTGAAAAATTGAAGACAACACAAATGGCATAAATAGCCGGTTCACAGAAATAATGACAGAAAACTTCCCAAATATTGGTAAAAAAATAAACATACAGATAAGTAAGGTATATAGAACCCCAAGTAACCATGACCAAAAGAAAACCTCTCCACATTACACTATAGTCAAGGTACCAAAAGTCCATCTCAAGGACAAAATCTTGAAAGCTGTTAGAGAAAAGCAACAAAACACATATAAACTTAAACACATTAGAGTTACAGCAGACTTCTCAACACAAATCTCAAAGGCCAAGAGGCTTGCAGGAAGCATTTCAAGCCCTAAACGATAACACTTTTCTCTCCTGACTTACATATTTTGCAAAACTTTCCTTCTAAGTTGATGGGGAAACAAGGTTTTTCCATGATAAAGATCACCTCAAGAAATTCATGATGATCAAACCAGCATGACAAAAAAATTCTCAAGAGGGCCAGTGAGATGGCTCAGCGGCGTAAGCGCCTGCCTTGCAAGTGCGACGGACGGAGTTCGACTCCCGGATCCCACATACGAAAAAGGGGCCGGTGATATCGCTCAGCGGCACGGGTGCCTGTTGGCGCGCGAGGTCCTGAGGTCGATCCCCCGGTACCCACCAAAAAAAAAAAAAAAATTCTCAAGAATATCCTACAAAGAGACAATGAAACCAACAATGCCAAGAACATATTTGGTGGAATGAGCTGCTAAGCAAAATACAAAAAAGAATAAGGAAAATAATGCAATGAAAGGAGTAAGTCGATACTTCTCAGTAATAACTCTCAGTGTGAATGATCTCAATTCCTCAATCAAAAGACACAGATTGGCAGGATAGATCAAGAAAAAACCAACAATATGCAGAATACAAGAAACACATTTAATTCAAAACTAAATTCACAGATTAAAAATCAAAGGATGGAAAACTATATCTCACTTCTCAAGAATCTGGACAAACACAGGAGTAGCTATCCTAATTTCAGACAAAGTAGCTTTCAAGCTAAAACTGATCAGAAAAGAAAAGGAAGGTCACTACATACTGGTTAGGGGAACAATTCAACAAGAAGATAACAAACATAAATATATACGCACCAAATACTGGCACACCCAACTTCAAAAACAAGCACTAATGGACGTGAAAAATCAGAGAAACACCAATACAATTGTAATATGGGACCTCAGTACCTCACTGTCAGAAAAAGACAGATCAACCAGACAAAAGTCAACAAAGAAATATGACAGTTTAAACAAATATTGAAATAAATGAACTTAATAGCTATCTATCATGTTCCATCCAACAACAGAACACACATTCTTCTCAGCAGTACATGGGACTTTCTCTAAACTAGACCACATACTAGCCCATAAAGCATGCTTAAGTACATGCAAAAGAACTGAAACTATCCCATGCATATTATCAGATTATAGTGCAATGAAACTAGAAATCAATAGCAAAAGAAAGCACAGAAACTTTGTAAACATATGAAAATAAAACAATACCTTCTTGAATAATCAATGGGTCACTAATAAAATTAAGGAAGAATTTAGACAGTTCCTAAAATCAAACAATAATGCCAGTATGACATACTAGAGCCTATGAGACACCACAAAAACTGTCCTAAGATGTAAGTTTATAATGGTGAATGCCCACCTCAGAAAAACACAGCAAGGCCAAATAAATAACCTAATGATGCACCTCAAGGTCCTACAAAACAGGAAAAATCCAAATCCAAAGCTAATACATGGAAGAAAATCATAAATATTGGAGCAGAAATTAATGAAATTAAGACTAAAAAGATACAAAGAATAAATTAATCAAAGTTGGTTCTTTGAAAGAATGAACAAAATAGACAAATACTTAGCCAATCTTACCAAAGGAAAGAAAAGACCCAGAGCCATGCAATTAGAAATGAAAAAGGTGAAATCATGAAGAGCTCTGCTGAAATGCAGAAGATCATCAGTAACTACTTTGAGAACCTACATTAAAATGAAAAATTCAGAGGAAATGGATAATTCCTATATACATATGAACTACCAAAACTGAACCAAGAAGATATAAAAATTCTAAATTTTCCAGTATCAATCAATGAACTTGAAAAGGTAATAAAAAAACTACAAACTAAAAAAATCCCAGATACCAACAGATTCACTGTCAAATGTTACAAGAACTTTACAGAAGATCTAATGCTAATACACCTTAAAATCTTTAATGAAATTGAAAGGGAAGCAGTACTCCCAAACTTATTCCTGCAATCAAACATTACTCCAGTTCCAAAATCAGAAAAGGACCCTACAAAAAGAGAACTACAAGCCAATCCCTTAATTCAACATAGAAAAAAAAAAAATCCTCAATAAGATACAGGCAAACAGAATGCAACAAATCATCAAAAAGATCATACATCATGACCAAGCAGAATTCATTTCAGAGATGCAGACATGGTTCAACATATGCAAACCAATTAATGTAATGTACCACCCAAGCAGAACTAAGGATAAAAATAACATGATAATCTCAATAATTGCAGAAAAAAAACATTTGACAAAATCCAACATCCATTCATGATAAGAACAACAAAGAGAATAGGAATAGATTTATTCTCAATCTGATTAAAAGCCATCCATGACAAATCAATAATCAACATTATATTAAATAGAGAGAAGCTAAAAGCCTTCCATCTTAAATCAGGAACAAGACAAGGATACCCCCTATCACCACTCCTGTTCAATACAGTTCTCAAAATATTAGCCAGAACAATCAGGCAAGAGAAAGAAATAAAAGACATATGGATAGGAAAGGAAGAAGTTAAATTATCATTATTTTCAGATGACATGGTCCTCTACATAGAGAACCCAAAACCTCCACCAAAAGATTCCTAGAACGAATATCAAATTCAGTAGAGAAGCAGGATACAAAGTCAACCCTCAAAAATTAATAGCTATACACCAATAACAGACTCACCAAGAGAGAAATTAAAGTCAACCCTCAAAAATTAATAGCTATACACCAATAACAGACTCACCAAGAGAGAAATTGGGGAAACCTTTCACAATAACATCAAGAAAAATGAAATACTTAGGAATTAACCTAACTGAGGAAGTTAAAGACCTTCACAATGAAAACTAAAGTACTCTGAAAAAGAAGATTGAGAGAATATCAGAAAATAAAAAGATAGCCCTGTTTCTGTATAGGCTGAACCAATATAGTCAAAAGGACCATACTTCCAAAACTTTTACATGCAATGCAAATTAAAATACCAATAGCATTCCTCACAGAGCTCAAGAAAACAATCCTAAAATTCATATGAAATCAGAAGAGACCTAGAATAACAAAAGCAATTCTGGGCAACAGGCACAAGGCAGGGGTCATCACAAATCCTGAACTTCAAGTTATTCTACAAGGCCACAGTGATAAAAACAGCATGGTATTGGCAAAACAGGCTTGCAGATCAATGGAACAGAATAGAGGCTGTGAAAACAACTCCAGGCATACTCAACTATCTTATCTTTGACAAAGGGGTCAAATACTTTCACTGAAGGAAAGAGCTTCTTTAACAAATAGTGTTGGGAAAACTGGCTATTCACATGCTGAAGATTGAACATATACCAGTATCTCTCACCATGCATTAAACTAAAATCAAAATGGATCAAAGATCTAAAATTAAAACAAATACTTGGGCCGGTGAGATGGCTCAGCGGCATAAGTGCCTGCCTGGCAAGCGCGAGGGCCTGAGTTCAACTCCCAGAACCCACATACGAAAAAAGGGCCGGTGATATTGCTCAGCGGCACGGGTGCCTGCTGGCGCGCGAGGTCCTGAGGTCGACCCCCCAGTACCCACAAAACAAAAACAAAAACAAATACTTAATCTGCTGGAAAACAAAATAGGTAAACCTCTAGAAGACATACGTACAAGCAAAAAACATCTCAAGAGAACCTTGGTTGCATAAGAAATAATACCAAGAATCAACAAATGAGATCACATCCAAATAAAAGCTTCTGCACAGCAAATGAAAACACGGAGTGAAGAGACAACTATAAAATGGGAAGAAAATTTTGCCAGCTATTGCTTAGACAAAGGACTAATATCTAGAATATATAAAGAACTCAAAAAATTAGACCCCCCCAAATTTAAAGTCCCAATCAAAAATGGGTCATCTGAAATGCATAAACACTTCTCAGATGAAGTACAAATGACTAATAAATACAAATTTTCAACATCTCTGTCCATTTGAGAAATGCAAATTAAAACAACACTGGGATTCCATGTCACTCCAGAAAAGAATGGCAATGATCAAGAAATCAAACAAAAACAAATGCTGGAGAAGCTACAGGTCAAAAGGAACTCTTCCTCATTGTTGGTGGATGTGTAAACTGGTACAACCACTATGGAAATCAGTGTGGAGATTCCTCAAAAAACTAAAAATAGAAATTCCATTTGACTCAGCTATTCCCTTTTTTGGTATCTTCCTAAGAGAGTTAAAGACATGATATTAGTCATATATGCATGTAGATGTTTATAGCAGCACAACTCATAATAGCTAAATCTTGGAAGCATCCTCTATGTCCATCAACACATGAATGGATAAAGAAAATGTGGTATATATGCACAATGGAGTACTATTCTGCCACAAAGAAGGGTAAACATGAGTTATTTGTAGGGAAATAGGTGCACCCTGAGACTATAGTATTAAGCAAAGTAAATCAGATGCACGAGCTTAAATATCAGTTTCTCTTATACGAAAAATACAAAGTACAAAATAAGACAGACAATAGAAGAAAAAAGAGAGAAAAGAAGTTATTATAGTCCAACATGTCCAATGTGTTTAAAAGTACGCCTGGATTTAGTATAATTATTTTACATGTTTTGTGTGCTTTTTATTTCTGTTAGTCTGGCTGTAAATATGTCTTTATAATAATTAACTTGATACTTTAAAATAATTAAATAAACCTGATGCTGTCAAAAAAAAAAAAAAAAAAAAAAGATGTGTTATGTACAGGTACCAATCCCCACAATGAATGTAATCATTATGTACTGCAAACATGTACTAATAAACATAAAAATTTTTTTAAAAAAACAGTCCAAACTCAAACCTAGTTTAAGAGGGAAAATCATAAAGATCAGAGCAGAAATTAATTAAATTGAGATTTTTTTTTTTAAATGATAACACAGAATCAAGAAATTGAAGAGCCGGTTCTTTGAAAGAATAAACAAAATAGATAAACCATTAATCAAACTTATCAAAAGAATGAAAAAGATTAAATCACAAGACACTGTCAAAATCCAAAAAATCATTAGTAACTACATTGAAAATTGTGCTCCAACAAATTGGAAAAATCTTGGACAGATTCCTAGAAACACATGGACCAAAAAGACATAAATATTCTGAACAAACCAAAAACAAGCAATGACTTTGCAAAGAATATGAGGCAGTAATAAAAAGTCTACCAACTAAGAAAAGTCCACGACCTGATGAATTCACTGCTGAATTCTACAAGACATTCAAGGAGGTTATATTACCAATAGTCCTCAAACTCTTTAATGAAATTGAAAAGTAAGGAGTGCTTCCAAACTCATTCCTGAAATGCAGCATCACTCTGGGCCTAAAACCATCAAAGAGCCAACTGAAAAAGAAAACCACAGGCCAATCTGCTTAATGAATATAGATGCAAAAATCCTCAATAAAATATTGGCCAATAGAATGTAACACATCATCAAAAGGATCATACATCATGACCAACTAGTTTTCATCCCATGGATGCAAAGATGGTTGAACATATGCAAATCAATAAAGGTAATACACCATATTAACACAGCCAAGGACAGAACTATATGATCATCTCAATAGATGCAGAAACAGCATTTGACAAAGTCCAACACCCAATCATGATTTAAAAAAAAAAAAAGGATCATACTTTAATCCCATAAAAGCCATTTATGACAAACCAATGGCCAACATTGTATTATTTGGGGAGAAGCTAAAAGCTTTCTCTCTAAAATCAGGAACAAGACAAGGATGACCACTATCACCACTCTTGTTCAATATGTGTAGTAACTGAAACATTAGCCAGAGCAATCAGGAAAAAGAAAGAGATAAAAAAGATAAATATAAGAAAAGAAAGAAAGAAAATTATCATTGTTTGTAGATGACATGATACTTTACCTAGAAGTACCAAAAAATTCCACCAAAAGATTTCTAGAGTTAATAACCAAATTCAGCGATGTAGCAGGACATGAAATCAACACACGAAAACCAACAGCATTCCTGTACACCAATAATGAACTCACTGAGAAAGAAACTGGGAAGCAATACCATTCTCAAAAGCATCAAGAAAAATTAAATACTTCGGAATTAACCTAAGGAAGTAAAAGTTCTTTGCAATGAAAGCCACAGTACTCTGAAAAGGGAGATTAAAGAACATTATCAGAAAATGGAAAGATATGCCCTGTTCCTGGATAGGCAGAACCAATACTGTCAAAATGGCCATACGGTACTTCCAAAACTGACATACAGATTTAATGCAACCTAATCAAAGTACCAATAACATTCCTTACAGAACTAGAGAAAGCAATCCTAAAATTCATATGGAACAAGAAGAGACCCAGAATAGCAAAGGCAATCTTAGGCAAGAAGAGCAAAGCAGGAGGTATCACAATTCTGGACTTCAAATTGTACTACAAAGCTACATAATAAAAACTGAATGGTATTGTCCAAAAATACAGACTTGTGGATCAATGAAACAGAATAGAGGATGGAGGAAAAAACCCAGACACCCTCAGCCACCTGATCTTTGACAAAAGAACCATAAACATACACTGGAGAAAAAGCCTCTTTTGCAAATGGTATTAGGAGAACTGGCTATCCTCATGCAGAAAATTGAAGCTAGACCCATATTTCCCACCATGTACTGTACTAAAATAAAAACAAACTGGGTCAAAGATCTAAATATGAAAACAGAAACAGCCTGCTGGAAGATAAAATAGGGAAAACTCTAGAAATCATAGGCACAGGCAAGGACTTCCTGAACAGAACTACAACTGCACAAGAAATAACAGCAAGTCAACAAATGGGACTATATCAAATTAAAAAGTTTCTGCACAGCAAAGGAAACAGTAAAGACACAACCTACTGAATGGGAAAAAAATTTTGTTAGCTACTCCATAGATAAAAGAATAATATCTAGAATATATAACAAACTCAAAAAAATAGACCCCTCCAAAATAAATGACCCAGTCAAAAAATGGACAACTGAAAATAGACAGCTCTCAGATGAAGAAATAAAATGGCTAATAAATACATGAAAAAATGTTCACTATTACTGGCCATTAGAGAAAGGCAAATTTAAACAACAATGAGATTTCATCTTATGCCAGAAACAATAGCAATCATAAAAAAATTAAATAAACAAAATATCATTGAGGCTGCGGTGAAAAAGGAATCTTCCTACCTTGCTGGCAGGAATATAAAATAGTACAATCATCATGGAAATCAGTATGGCGATTCCTCAAAAGCACTAAAAATAGAAATCCCATTGAACCTAGCTAATGCCTTTCTAGGCATCTTTCCAAAAGAATTAAAGCCATCATATTACAGTGATGCATGCATACTAATGTTTATAGCAGCACAATTCATAACAGCTAAATCTTAGAAGCAGCCTATATATCCATCAACAGATGAATGGATAAAGAAAATGTGGTACCTATACATTGCGGAATAATATTTAGCTATAAAGAAGGATAAATTTGGGTCATTTATAGGGAAATGGTTGCAATTTGAAAACATAATGTTAAATGAAATAAATCAGACACAAAGTCTTAAATACTATATAGTTTCTCTTACATACGAAATACAAAGTATAAATAAAGAGCAAACTAAAAGACAGATTAAAAAAAAATGAATGTAGACCTTTTGCAAATGAAAAAGGACTAAGAAATGGAAAGTAGTGAGAGGTGAGAGGGGAGGGCAACATGGGAAGAACTGAGATTATGTCATACATATCTACCAACTACCCGCAATAAATATACTCATTCTATGTTGCAAACATGAACTTAAAAATAGATGAAATGAAAATTCAGGCCACTGTGCCCTCTCTTTCACAGTGGTCCGCTCTCACCCTGTAGATTGTAGTTAGTGGGCCTGAACTCACTCTGCAGAGCATGTTTCTTTTCTTTTCATACCTTTAATAATTGTAAAACCTAGCTTTAAAAAAATGCAGGAGCTGGATAGAGACTGAGGGACAAAGGAAGAGAAGGGAAAGGAAATAAAAACAATTAAGATGTGTTAAGTACATGCACCTACTCCCTAAGATGAATGTAAACATTATATACTGCAAACATACACTAATAAACAAACATAAATTTTAAAAAAGAAAGATTAAAAAGAAAATTGTGGGCTGGGGTGTAGCTCAGTGGTAACATGTTCAAGGCTCTGGGTTCAATCTCCAGCACTGCAAAAAATACAAAATGAAATGTAAAAGTCACCCATAAGTGAAAAAGAGAAAAGTTAGTTTCAGCTATACCAACATATTAATTTTTAACTATCAGATTAGCAAAATGAAGCTTCACAATGTGAAGAGGGTATGGGAAAATCATCACTGTGATACATTTCTGATGGGAGTAAAAACTGTTCAAACACCATGCAGGCCAACTTGATAAGTTATCAAAATTACAAATGAATATACCTTTGACTCAGCAATCCTACTTCTAAAAGTATATCCTAATAGCTATATTTGGACATGTGCAAAATTGTGCCAGTGTAGGGTTACTCACTGCATCACTATTTGCAAAAGATTAGAATCAATTTAATTATAAATTCGTATGGTTCAGTTACAGTATACCTATAAGGTGGACAATATGCAGCCGTTAAGTAAATCAGTAAGTAAATTGCAAGATAGTATCAAATAGGACTTCCCAGTGCTTATTCATTCACAAATACATCAGTGGGAACAACTACCAATATAGGAAAATACCTTCACAAGACCTAAGGAAATCAGGTGAATGATTACAGCGCCTGAGAGTAACACAGAAATTAGAAAAGACACATTAAAGAGGGTGGAATGAAGAGTTTCACATTATCCCCATCATCCCTCCCCCAACCCCAGGCAGCAAAGGATGGTGAGAAATACTCTTCATGTGGGGAAAGGTGAGAAAAAGAGCACTGGACATTGCCTCAGACCTCAACGCTGGGCCTGTGCCAGTAAAATCCAGAGCTGAGAAGGTCCCCACAATCTCGGACTCCAGGACAGTGGCTATGACTCACCCTCCAGACCCTACTTGGGGCAAGGCTAGTTCCTACACTCCTAACCCCAGTATTTCTAGGCATGAGCCTGCTGGGACCCGGCTCCAGGACCACCAAAGGACCCAGCACCAGGCCCAACCCTGAAGACCCAGATGCCAGGCCTGCCCACCTGTTAACCAGCATGTACCACACCAGCCTGCATAAAGACTCCAGCAGCAAGACCAGAGATCACACCAAACCTTTCCAGAATCTCTGAACAAGCTTTTCAGTGAAGATGTTTCCCAGACAAAGCTAGTCTGCAAAGACTGAGTTCCTACTTCTTCAAACATGTAGACAATGCATGGGCATAAGATTCAAGAACAATGAGAGAAACACAATAACACCAAAAGGAACAAAATAATGCACAACCCTAAATAAATGGAGATTTACAAATCACCTGATAAGGAATTATAATTGTTTCAAGGAAAATGAGTAAACTTCAAGAAAATACAGAGAGGGCCAGTGAGATGGCTCAGCGGCGTAAGTGCCTGCCTTGCAAGCGCGAGGGCCCGAGTTCGACTCCCAGATCCCACATACAAAAAAGGGGCCGGTGATATCGCTCAGCGGCACGGGTGCCTGTTGGTGCACGAGGTCCTGAGGTCGACCCCCCGGTACCCACAAAAAAAAAAAAAAAAAAAATACAGAATCAATGAAATCAGGAAAATAATAAGTGACAAAAAAGAGAAATTTAAGAGGTTAAAATTATTTATAAATCAAATTCTAGACCTGAAAACTATAATGAATTAAATGAAGAATGCAGTAGAGAATGTCAACAGCAGAATAGACTGGGACACACACATACGCAAAAAAAATTGTGAACTCAGAGACAACTTATTTGACAGTATAGAGCTAAAGGAGAAAAATGAATCAAAAATAATGGGAAAAGCTTACATGATTTATGGCACATCAAAAGAACAAATATCTGAGTTGGGGATGTAGCTCAGTGGTAGAGCACTTGCCTAGCACATGTGAGGCCCTGGGTTTGATCCCTAGGACAAATACACACACACACACAAACAAGTATTTGAATTATGGGCATTAAAGAGGGAAAGGGAAAGATAAAGAGCCAGATAACTTACGTAAATAAGTAAAAGCAGAAAACTTTTCAAATCTGGGGAAAGAGATACGTACCCAAGTATAGAAAGTCAAAGGTCTCCAATCATATTCAATCCAAACAACACTATACCAAGGGATATTGTAATCAAAATGTCAAAATTCAAAGACCAAGAGAAGATCCTGAAATCAGCAAGAGAAAAGAAACATATCAAATATGTATAAAGGAGTTATTGCTCTAGCAACAGACTTCTCACTAGAAAACTTAAGAGGTCAGGAGACTGTCAAACAATACATATATTCATTGTGCTAAAGAGGGGGAAAAGCCTGCCAACCATGAATACTTTACCCTACAAAGCTGTCGTTCAGAAATGGAGAGATAAAGACTTTCCCAGATAAATAAAAGCTGAGGGAGTTCACCACCACTAGACCTGTCTTACTAGAAATACTTAAGGAAGTACTTCAATCTGAAAGAAAAGGAGGACATTTACAACAGTTGATATACTAACCTGTTTTGAAACTCGGTTTCATTGTTTGTTTATCTTTTTTCTCTTTAAAATAAAAAAAAGAAAAGGATACTAATTAATAGCACAAAAACATACGAGAGTATAAAAGTCTGGAGTAAAAGTAAGTACACAGTCAAATGTAAAACAGTACTTTAATCCTATAATGATAGTGTGTAAATCACTTATATCTTTAGTATGAAGATTAAAAGACAAAACTATTAAAAATAACAGTAATAATATAAGGGACATATAATATAAAAAGGTATAGATTATGACATGAAAAACATAAAATGGTGGGGATAAAAATGTTGACTTTTCTTTATTGGATCAAAGTTAAGTTATTATCACCTTAGAATAGTCAATGTAATTATAAGATGTTTTGTGTAAGCCTCATGGTAAAAACAAAACAAAAATAGTTTCTTTTATATGAAAAGCCAAAGATATAAATAAATCAAAGAGCAAATAAAAGCTAAATAATAGGAAAGAGGGAGATAAATCTTTTGCAAATGGGAAGAGGTCCAAGAGATAGAGGAAGAGGGAGGGAAATGAAAAGGTGGCATAAAAAGAATTAAGATGGGTTATGTACCAACTCTCCATGATGAATGTAATCATTATGTATTGCAAACATGTACTAATAAAAATTTAAACAGAAAAATTTTGTAGAAAATACACAAAAAGATTATTTAAAAAGAAAGAAAGAAAGCATACAACTAGAGAAAATTATAAAGGATACAGCAAGAAAGGAACAAAGGATCTACAAAACAACCAGAAAATAATTAACAAACTGACAATAGTAAACCCTTATCTATCGGTAATTACCTTGAATGCAAATGCATTAAGACAAAGAAAAAGAGAAATCACCAACAGGAAGAATTTCAGAAAATTCACAAATGCGTAAAAATTAAATAACTTTAAAAATGCATGCTCCTGAACAACCTAAAGTGAAATTCAAAAATATCTGGAGACAAAAGTGAACATACAACATACCAAAACTTACGGTACCCAGCAAAAGCAGTTCTAAGAAGGAATTTTATAGCAATAAGTGTCCACATCAAAAGAGGATACCTCAAACAAACAACCTGTTATACCCGAAGGACTTAGAAAAACAATAACACATTATGCTCAAATTTAGTAGAAGAAAGGAAATAATAAAAAGCATGGCAGACAGCTGGGTGTAGTGGTGTACTCCCCTAGTCATTTCACTCTAGGAGGCTGAAGCAGGAGGATCACAAGTGTGAGCCCTGATTGGCTAACTTTGCAATGTAACAGGACCCTGACTCAAACGAAAGGCTGAAGATGTAGCTCAGGGTAAAGCTCCTGGTTTCAGTCCCTAGTACTTAAATAAATAAATAAATTTTCAAAATGAATAAAATAAGGAAGCTCTATATTCTAATATTAAATAATACACTTGTATAACATTACAATAAAAATGCAAAATGTAAAAATTGTGCTAGACTGGGGATGCAGCTCAGGAGTACTGCACTTACCGAGCATGCACAAGGCTCTGGATTAGATCCCCAGTACCACAAGAAAAGGCAAAATTATGTGGATAGTGTGCCACCATTTTATTTTTAAAAGAATGAAAAACCATGTATTTCTTTGTATAAATAGATGATCATGATGATGAAGATAGATAGAGATAGACAGATAGATAGATAATTTCTTTGAAAAATGTACAAGAAACTAATAACATTGTTGGTCTATTAAAGAACAAGTTGAATGAGTGAGGGATACAAGTATGGGAGAATTTTCACTAAATTCTCTTTTAAATTTCCAAAATACAGAACTGTGAGAATGTATGATCTATTCAGTTATTCTTTCCCAAAGACTAAAAATTAACATAGCAATAAGCATTCTGTGAGAAAATACAGTCTTTGCATTTTCTTCACCAAATCTGAGATGAATGATTTTCAACTGTATGCTGAGAACTTGTCTTGTCTTGAGTTTTTTTTGCCTTTGACTGAAACTTGGACACTAAATAATAGATTTCACATTTCTGTCTTTTGATAAATGAAAAAGAAGTTGGTACACAGTTTGTGTTCACTCGTCCAAGACTGTATCTTAATGATTTATCCAGTAAACAGGAAATACTTCCAATTCACAACCTACCTAAAACAACAACAAAAAGGCTGTGGTATAGAATAAAACATCTGCATACAACTTTAAAGGGGGGCTCTGTATGTGTGTGTGTGTTGTTTTGCTTTGATTTCCTTTTTTGTGTGTGTGGGTACCGGGGGTCGACCTCAGGACCTCGCGCACCAGCAGGCGCCCGTGCCGCTGAGCAATATCACCGGCCCTTTTTTCCTATGTGGGTTGCGGGAGTCGAACTCGGGCCCTTGCACTTGCCAGGCAGGCGCATACACCGCTGAGCCATCTCACAGGCCCTGATTTCCTTTTAAGCAGAAAAGATTCCTCTGATACTCACATTCAGACACTGTTCAGGAAAATACAGGAATAATCACACTACACTGATTTCTCTCTGGGGGAAAAACAATGGGCAATGTAAAAAAAAAAATTTTTTTTAACTGAAAAATGAAACTTTCTAGTTGCACCACATAAACACATTGCTAAAATAGGTTTAGTTGCTCCAGGGCTGAACGAGTCTGATTTCCACTGGTCCAGTGAATCTGGCTGCAGCCAATGGTGATGCTTTATAAGAGGGAAGAAAAATATGAAAATTTGCAAAAAAACTTCCCCAGGACTGTTAGGAAATACAGAAGAGGTTAGAATACACTAGTTTTAAAAATTACTACATGTGAATTTTGATGAAACTTATAAAAGAAAATTACTTAGCTTTTCCTTTAGAATTGCTTCTCATTCCCTTACATCTAACACTTGGGAGCTAAAAGGATATTACTTATTTATTTTTTTGTTACTGAAACCCAAGAATTCTTTTTTTTATTTATTTATTTTTTTTATTTATTTATTTTTTTTTTTTTGTGGGTACCGGGGGGTCGACCTCAGGACCTCGCGCACCAACAGGCGCCCGTGCCGCTGAGCGATATCACCGGCCCCTTTTTCGTATGTGGGATCCGGGAGTCGAACTCGGGCCCTCGCGCTTGCAAGGCAGGCGCTTATGCCGCTGAGCCATCTCACCGGCCCTTATTTTATTTATTAACTGGAGAGTTTTAAAATTCAAAAGGCACCAAAAGATATATAGTTAATAGTTTACTTCTGGCCTCTGTCTCCCCAGCAATGAACATTGTTAGTTTTTTTATATCCTTCCAGAGATAATCTATATGCATATAAGAACAGATTTTTCTCTCTCAACCCTCCCTTTTTTACACAAATAGTTGTACCCAACCAAAAGTCTTTAAATTGAAATAAAAACCAAAGAATCTTTGCATAATCCTAACTCCTTCTATGAACACATTATCCTTTTCCATAAAGAAATCTCTTTTGAAAAAATAAATTTTCTTTTTAATACCTCCCACATCATTGAAAGAGTTGTTCAGCAAAAAGAAAACAGGATGTCTAGAGAACTAAATTGTATACAACTACCAGCAAATCAACTCACTGAACTTCTGATCCAGGATTCTGATGCTGGAAAAACCTCAATAGACCTTCCAAGTTCCCAACAGGCATAATTTTGCAGAGGAATTATTAGGACTCCATAGAGATCTGAGGTGCACAGGCCTCTTCAACTAAACTGAAGAGGGAAGGAAGAGGGAACTGGGAAGCTGAATTCAAATATTTAACTCTTATGAACTAGCAACAAGGAAATGCAGACAGATGAAAGAGAAACCATGATTGCCTTCCATTGGTTAATCAGTAACTCACATTCACTAGCACTGAAATAGGTCCTTCCTCCTTGCAGTAGACAAAATAGCTGAAAAAGTTCTTAAGTTTCTTCCTAAATTCAGAAGAACCAGCCACAGAGAAAAGAGGATAGAAACAGCCACAGAAAACAACTCAAAAAAAGCAAAACTCTCAGAGCCCTCCAGATGCCTGTGCAGTGTCTGAGGTAGAAGCGTAATTCTAATGCAGAGTCCAGCATTCAATTTTTGGAGACCTTCAGCCTTTTCCTCACCCCTAGAGTCAGAGCCTAGGAAGGAAAGAGGCTCCAAGAGAGAGGTGTGCTTTTCAGGTGTAGTGTGCTACTAAGAACACAGACCAGGCATCAGCTGGCTTAGGTTCAAGTCTTCATCTAGCCACAGACTGACTGCATAAGCATGGATATTCCTGAGCCTCAGTTTCTCCATGGGTAACCTAGCTCAGAAATACTGCAAATCTGAAAACAGCTCAGTACAATCCAATTGCAATCTCCCAGTACCACAGCAGTGCAGTCTTAGGAGTGCCAAAATTCCAGCTTCAGGCATAACTTTAGACATTTTCAGTAACTGTCCAAGGTAAACCTGATACTCAGTTTGAACAGCATTCTAAGAAAACATTATCTACTTCATCCCGGCAGCAAGTTTCTCAATACTACTTCAAGAAAAAAAAAGCAGGTGAAGTTCACACAGGTTAAAACCAATACCTAAGTCTTGATATGCCAAAAAACACACATTAAAATCATGAAGGTTTCAGACCCGCAGCAAGTTGACAACAATCCAGAAGTGATAAGTGGGCCACTTTGATGTGGAAAGACCTCTAAAGAACAGAACCTAAACACTACTCAATTCTAAACAAATACCCAACCCAGTTTATAAACAAAGTCTTGAATGTTTTTCTGGAACCAGAGCTGAGTTTATAACCTCCTAACCTCCGCATAGAGAAGCAGCTTCTCCACTCACCAAAAAGCTGATAGAAAAACTTCTACCTGTCTGTACTTTACCTGAAGTTGGGAATTTGAAAATCAAACCAACTCAGTGTTTTTCATAAATTTAATCTTACATTCCTGCATGGCAACATCATGTACTAGGACATGCAGAACATATGTACATGGATCCAAATTCCCAGTCTGTTCCATATTCACTTAGCTCTTTCACAAAAAACTAACTTCTCTAAGCCTCCTCAGTAATATAGGATAATAATTCCAACCTCTCTTGCTTATTATGAGTTCTAAAGAGACGCAATCAATGCCCACTCACATGTTAAGAGCATTTTATGCTCATTTCCTCCTTTTCTTCCAAAATCCTTTGTTTAAGATACCTATGGGTGGGGGGCGGTGAGATGGCTCAGCGGCATAAGCGCCTGCCTGGCAAGCGCGAGGTCCTGAGTTCGACTCCTGGAACCCACATCAAAAAAAGGGCCAATGATATCGCTCAGTGGCATGGGCACCGGGCATGCCAGGTCCTGAGGTCGACCCCCGGTACACACACACACACACACACACAAAAAAAAGATACCTATGGGAAAAAGAACTACTGGAAAAACTATTCCCCCTCTAATAAAATCATCATCCCAAAATTCCTCAGGCCAAAATGTGTCTGTGAGTGTGTGTGTCTGTGTATGCTGAAAAATGACCCTTTTTATATGTGTGCATCATATGTGCTCTCATGATATACACACGTTTATACCAATTATTATTGGTATAATAATTCCAATTCTATTCAGTATCAGGTAAAAACCACATGAAATTGCTAATGCTTCACCATTTTGCATCTACAACCATAGCAATTTCATATGATTGCAAACAGCAAGTCTAAAGCAAGGATTTGATGTCTGCTCTCTAAATTTCCTGATGGCAAGATCATTAGAAATCAGTAACTTTGTATTTTCATCCCAGTTCTGCCATCTAATAGCTATGTGACTAAAAAACTCATTTAGAAACTTTAGGCCCTGGTTTCCTCTTTTATATAATTATATATGGTAGGCATCATTTTCTGTAAGTTATTGACTATAAGGCATAGACGCTTAGTTTAGTGATCCAAAATTCAGTCTGTTAAAAAAAAAAAAACTTTAACTTTGCTATGAAAGTTCTCCTGAAAAAAAAAAAAAAAAGTCCTCCTGGTTGTCCCTTTTGCCTTATCCTGTCCTCTTCCACTTTGAAGCACAGAAGACAGGAACCTTGACGATAATAACATAAAGCTGTGTAAACTTCTTCATGGGTTTCTTAAAACACACTCCCAATTTGGCACACCCTATCACAGCAATACTAGATTTCTCCTTAAACAAAAATGGTCACGGGTGTCAAAGAGATGTGAGTGAGTGTCCACTGAACTGTGCCTAAATGATTTTCCTTGTGACCAAAGCCAGCCTGGGATAAGCCCCTGCTAGTGAGAGAGGAACATGCTTCCCAGGCTGAGGAGGCATTGTTCAAAGTAATGAGTTCTGCACCACTTGGTCCACATTCACAGCCGAGTCAGATTTTCCTAGACAAAGAGCAATAACCAAATGGGGGATGCTCCTCAGCAAGCTTCTCTTAGCTTATAGTTATTATTAGACTCATGAGGTGATAAAAAAAAAAAAAAGAGACAACGAAGAAGAAAATCAGAGTCTCCCTAAGCATCTATGCCCTAAAATAAGAAGAGGAAGTGTTGTTTGTCAACCCTGGTCAATATTTGCCAGAGGTTTGTCATGGCTGTACTAGATTTCAATAGAGCCTAAACTCATTAAAAATGCCTTGAAATTATTCCAGCTCAAAAGTTAAAATGTTTAAATGCTCTATTGTGTTCCTTTTATCCTTCTATAATTTGTATCTCCCCACTTCATCCCTCAGAGAAAAATAATAGTCATGATCCTTCAAGCATGCAGACCAACAATGTTCTTTAAAGAAAGCTGGCAGGAGGTTCATTATGTCCTGAAACACGGGGCCAGAACAAAGGACTGCTGAATCACTCACCTTATCCTCATCTAAGAAACTGAGATGAAGGTTTCTACGCTTCTTCTAAACTGAGTGCTGCACTTGCTAAGAATACAAGTTTTAGGGCCAAGTCTTACAAAAATATAAGTAGATAGGTACTTACAATGTTTCCTAACATATATATTAGTCTTACCTCAGTTGCTAAAAAAAACATGCTTTTTAATCAAAGATTAAACATTTGTTTCTGAATCTGGAAGTCTGATCAGCACCAAATATTCTCTTAAGAGTACTAAAAGTAATATCTTCACCCAGAAAACCGAAGTAGTATTAGAATTATTACAGAACTCAGAACTCTTAATTCACTGTGGGCAGGAGTCTGGATTTATTCATGCTTCCTTATTTATAAGTCCTTAATAAATATTTGTGGAAGAATGAATAAACTAAATATAAAACATTTCATTAAAAGTTTTCACAGTATTTTATATTATGGCACAAAAGTAGATTATCACAATCTACTTTTATAATTCTATCCCTATAAGTATGTGGAAGACTGATATAAAGAATAAATTTAATTGAAATCGAAGATGTAGGAAAATGTATCAAACAGAAGCAATAACTTTTAACGAATTTTAATATGAGACTGGTACAACTATAAATCCTGGCTCTGCCCACCAACCTTCCTTCCCTTTGTCTCCTTCCCAACGCCTCTCCCAGAGTCCCCCAAGCGCTCCCAATCTCATCATCCCATCATCTGCTAAAACTGCACTTTACCTCCTGGAACCAGCAGAAACACGCATCACTGAGAATTAGGGAATCCGAGCCTGTCACAAGCCACCAAATAAGGTCACAAAGAACCTGAACCCGACAATTAAGTTTTTCCATTTTTTAATAGAAAGAAAGAAAAGCTTAAATGAACCTTAATATTTGAGCAAGATAAATTGCACAACGTCTTTTTGTCAACGACAAACTTTAGAAGCATATTATTTGCTAATCATTTGAAAAGTAGTATGTTGATTTCATTTGCTGATGGTAAAAGAGTATTATCTTCAACTTTCTACCACTAATTAACAATTGCTATTCCGGAAAGCAAATTGCTTAAAAGTAAGATATAGAATACCCATGTCACTTTGTCCAAGGTATTTTATGCCACACTTTGTTCTGGGAAAAGTAATTCCATTTTAAACTTTTATCAGCGGTTATGCTAATTCTAGCAAATGTTTACTTAATTGTAACCAGGTCTCAATCACTCTGCCAAATATTGATTCAGTCTTTAAAAAATTAAGCAACAACAAGCTACAGACGCCACTACATACTCCTTCTTAAGATGCGTACACTTGCCAAATGCCTTCTGTGTGTAAACGAATGGGATTTAAGAGGGGATGGGCCTGTCAAGACTCACTATTTTAAGAAAATGAAAATGCTTAAGAAAACTGGTCTATGACCAGGCTTCTTGAAAGAAACATTCACTCTCTGCAGAACAGTTTAACCCCAGAAATGACCAAACATAGAGACAGCTGGAAAAGCAACGCCTCTTCGGGGGTAAGCCTATGTTTCTATTCATGAGTGCTTTGCTTCGGTGCGGCGGAGCGCAGGTCGCCGTCAGTGTCCAGAGGACGCGGGAGCTGCTGGGCGGTACACGCCCCTCTCTACCTCCAGAAACGAGGCACAGGTCTGTCCGCTTAAGCTTAACGTTACCGTAGTTCCAGGCCAATCCCCTGGCTGAGTTTATTTTTAAACACTCCACAGCAGGAAGTGAAAGTATTATTTGCACTTTTATGAGATAGAAAATGGGGGATCTAAATTACTGCCCCAATAGGTAATTTCTCACTTTGTGTGCGTGATATAATCATAATAAGGGTGGGGGCAGATTTAATTTATTTTTTTATCAAATCACCTCTTATTTTAGTGCTGAACTCCTAACGCAAAAAGGAGATCATAAGTTAATTTCAAGGTACAAACAAAACTAAAACGTCCCAGGGAAGAGTAAGAGGGCACCAGGAGACCCGGCTTCTGCTTGCGCAGTTGGCGTCGCGGACTAGTCGCGCCGTCACCATGGGAACCCGCGCAGGCGCAGAGCGTGTCGCCGCAGCTACGGTTCGCTTACACAGCCCCGCGGCGCTCGGTACCCCTTGTTGATCCCAGGAAGGGGCAATGGAGCAAATCCTCCTCGCGCCGAGCACCAACTCTTCTTTGAGAGGGTTCTGAGCAGGGTCACTGGTCACCTAAGACTCCCCAAATGTAATGGATACCGCACTGCCCTTTGCCGGGAAGCACAGACCCGCTCTCCCAGCAGCGCCTGGCGGTCGGAGGGGTCCGGGGACCCCTCATGGGCGCGAAGCATCCTGCAGCGGTGGTTGACCCTCCACTAGGAGAAACCTCACCTGCGACTAGGTGGGACCCAAGTTCAACTTGATCAAGCACACAAACCCACGTCCCAGCACCCCGCGAGCAGCCGTGGTCCAGTCCCCTCGCGGGGCCCGGGAGATTCCCACGCACAAGGCTCCCACGGTGCATCCAGCGTCCCGAGTGGAACGCCCGAGAGAGGGCTCAGGCCACCTGCTCACTGGCTTGCTGAGCAGGCTAACCAGCCAGCCCTCTGTTTCCTGCACACCCCTTTCTTTCCCTTCCATCCTCTTGCACCAAAAGCACCGACCTCAGCCCGGAGTATTCAGCAGATGCAGGAATCCTCGAAGTCCTGGGCACAGGAGCAATCTCCTAAGTGCAGAGCTTTGAGTTATTGGCCCCAGTGACTCCAAATCCAAACCCCTGCAGAGAGTCAGCAGTGGCCTCCCGGATTGGCGCTTCTCCCCACCAGCCCGCTGGACCCCCGAGAGGAGCTGGGAAGAGCCACCGCCACAACCTGCTTTCTCATTCAAATCCTCACGCTCACACTGGAGCCCCCTCCCTCCAGGGCCCGCAGCTCCCAAGGAAATCAGGAACTGGAGCCTGGGGGAGCGGACTGGAGCCGCCGCGGGCTAGGTGGACCTGGGCCCCTCGGCCCACACCCTCCTGCGGGGCTTCCGGGTGGAGAGGAGTGAAGCTCTGGGGTTGAAGTCTGTTCTCCACCCCACCCCTGCCAGATTTCAAAGATCCCCCAATCCAAGGACAGCCCCTTGATGCTCGGTTTGGGGCAGCAGGCTGGAGAGCCTCGGCGGTGGGAGGGAGGGTAAAGGACCTGCAGAAACAAAGTTGGAGGTGAAGGGCGCTGGGAATGGAACTGTATGCAGCCCGCGTCAAAGTGTGAGAACCGCAGAAAAGAAAATTCTGAACCACCCAGCTTATCTCCTCTTCCGGTTTTTTTGCTTTTGTTTTTGTTGTTTTTTTCTTTGCCATTCTAAGAAAATAGCGTGTTAGTGCTGCTAAAGCAAGGAATTCTCATTTTAGTTAAAAAAAAAAAAAAAACAGCTAAAATTGAGGGGCTGTAGGTGACACACTTTTTATTTATCCTCCAGTCTCTCTTTCCAAATGCCCCTCCTTGACACTAACAGGCCGATTAATCAGATCAGTTTAGTAGCCGGCAGACCGGAGCAGCCAACCTGCTCGAGGTGAATAAGGGCATACGTGGCGTAGAAAAGCTTGCACAGAGCAGGCGTTTAAATGTCGTTGAAATCTACTGAACGCACTGACTTGATGCGACCAGCTGGGGACAGATAAAAGCTGGAACGCTGATCCCCGCCGGCTTAGGCTGACGCGGTGTGATCCGGCTTTGCGATTCCAGGATTTGCGTTTATCAGCCTTCATTCAACCTGCCCTATTGTTAGTTCAAAGCCTTGCTGGGAGGGACTGAGGACGCTGCTCCTAACTCACCTTTCAATTTAAAATTCTCCTCCAATAAGAAGACTTGGGAAAGCTGGCTGGGATGGGCTTGGCAGATTTTCTGAGCACAGTGACAACCCAAAGTCATTTTCTTTTTTTCCTGAGTGAATTTGCTCGGGAAGTTACAAATGAGTGCCTGAGATGGAAGAGCCGGTCCTGACTGCCCTTCCACTTTGACGGACAGTTAGTGCTGGGGTGGGGGGAGTACTGCGCCCTCTCAGCGCAAGATCTAGGGTTTCACCTTTTCATCCCACTTAGCCGATACCATAGAAACAACCCATTTGTATTATTCAATTCAAAAGAAGCAATTACAATGTCACAGCAAAGCACCATGGGCAAGAAGAAACTTTATCCTGAAAGCAATCCTGGAGTTTCAAAAGCAAGAAAAAAGCCACCAGAATCGCCACTTCAATTTCTTCCTGCCAGAGTACTAGAAGGAAATCAATTTAGAAAATAATACATACGCTCCTTTGGCCCCAAATTTCACTTTACTTTCTTTTTTTTTAAACATAGAACCCCCGGTTTACAAGAAGATAAGTAGGGCTGAGGTGTAGCTATTCAGCATGCTCTGAAATCCTGGGTTCAATTCCCAGCACCATAAATAAATAAATAAATAAATAAATAAATAAATAAATAAATAAAATAATTCTCTGGCTCCAAATTGCTTTCTGTTGTGGAGACAAGTGCTTTTTAAAGATTTGTTTTGTTGGTGATCTGCATGGTGAATAGGAAAGCCAAAAAGGAAAAAAAGTATCAAGATAAGCCCTCATCCACCACAGTTATTTACCCCCCTCCCAACCTCCTGTGCTTGTCTTTCTGGAACTGGAAAAATGCAGATGCACATGTTGAAATAAATTCAGACACAAAGTGCATAACAAAAGCACTTGTATACCATGCATTCTTGATTTTGATAGTTTTAGTTAATTTCCACAGCATTGCAAACACTTAAATTTTTAAACTGCAATATTTCAAACCTACCAAAAACAGGACAGACATTACATAATGCTCCTGCCCCCCACCTTTTTAAATAAACCATTACAGATACACCGCATCTCCTGGCCCTTCCTACCCTCACCCTTTCCCAAAGTGTGTGTGTGCATGTGTGTGCATGTGCATGCACCCATGTGTCTTCTTGAATGTTTAGGACATATAATATATCCATAGTCTTTTAATACAGCTTTCCCCTCAAGTCTTTTTTCAAAACACCATTAGTCAAAGAAAGATCACTGACTAAAAACAAGAAAATGTTGCTACATTGCTCAGTTTTTGGAAGCAGGACAACTGTTCTCCCTGCTTGTGACAATCAGAGGGAATAATAACAAAGGGATTAGACAGTGGGTAGTAAACAGCCTCTCTAGGTTACACAAACCCTTCCATGGTTACCAAAGAGTCAACAGAAAAACAATATCCCCTCCCTTCACTGGTTAAAGGGGAACTGGAGAAAATGGGATCTGTGTTAAACTTTTTTTTAAATATCCTGTCTGGTAGTAAAGTACCTTTTCTGGATGGCCTCCTGGTTACACAAGCTGTAATCTTCTAGTAAGGATTTACCACTTTTCTAAGGGTAAGGGGACTCCTGCTGATAGCTCAATTCAGCCCTGCAGAAAAGTCTTGGGTTGAATCCTCCCTGCTTCCCCCTGCACGGGAACCCCCATCTGTAAAGTAATAACAGAAAGCCCTTTACAGCAGTATTTAGATTTAATGTCCTTCCAGCAGTAAAAGGCCTAAGAAAGCACCAATTTTTCTTAAATGCCATTGACTGGTGAAAAACATCTTTCCCAACCCCCACCCTCCTCACTTTCTGAGGGATGACTCTCATTAATTATACTGGCACATCACTCCTTGGCCTCCCTGCTAAATAGCTGCCAGACTCTACATATCACCTCTGCCTTGATATAGAATGTGCATGGACATCAGGATCACAGAAAATTCTGTAAGGAGTGCCTGATACACGATAAGATGATTGATGTGCCTGGTGGTGAGCCCATTGTGGTGTGTATGATAGGCTTTTTGGTTTGCTTTGGTTTGGTTTGGTTTGGTTTAGTTTGGTTTGGTTTGATTTTTAACTGCCATAGGAATCTGTGTGTTGGAAGGATATGCTTCTAGCTGTGCAAAAATGATGATTTTTGTTGAAAAAATACTGATATTAAAGATCCTACAATTTAACCAGCAATAATCTTGAGTTATATCCATGAGCAAGAACATGAAGGACGGATGGCACATTACTGTAACCCCAGCACTCTGGGAGGTTGAGGCAGGAGAATTACAAGTTTGAGCCCTGCCTAGGCCATTTAGAGACTTAGTGAGACCCTTTCTCAAAATAAAAATATAAAAATAAAAAAGGGTTGGGGATGTAGTTCAGTGCCAATGCAAGTCAGTGCCAAGTCTGGGAAGCTATAACCAAAGAGCTTATCAAGGAGGAGTCATTCTTCTTTCAACACCTCTCTCTCGATTTTTGTTTGGCAGTACTGGGGACTGAACCCAGTCAAGAACTTTAAGTACAAATGAAAATCAAGTCAAGCAAACTAAAAAGCCAACATAGTGATTCCTATCTTCAGATAGAGGAAAGTTTAAGGACTTCAGACTGGGTCTGAATGACTGAGTCCAGCAATTAAATCAGAATCACCCCTCTTATCAAAGAAAAAATTATTCAAGATACTTGTTAAAGCATTATAAGGAGACTTTATTCAGGACCACTGCAGTAATTACAAGGACAACTGCTACAGGGTATTTCATTAAGGGAGAAAGATTGAGCTCAACTCTAAATACAGCAGCATGTGAGAATTTATAGCCTGGGAACTGGGTGGGGGTCTGTGGATGGAAAATTACTAGGAGGAAATCTCAGAATTAAGAGGACTCTGGCCAAACTGACCTAACAGGATTCCTGCTGAAGACAAGCCAGGACAGTCAGACATCGCCAGGGAATCTTCATGGAGGATAAGGGATCTGATCAGATATGGAACGTGATCCGATATCCAGGCTGGGGGGGTTCTTGCTAAATTGACTCAGCAGGGCTCTTCACTAAAACGTGGGTGCACAGCTAGACCTAGAAGTTTCAGAAACGTGACTAAAATTTGACCAATCAGGGAATCTTTTTCTCCCTCACGCTCACTCTGATTTTTGCTCCTGCTGTCTCTCTGCTTTTCTGTGTTTTGACCCTGTTCTTGGCTAATGCATGTGAGCTTCCTCTAGGCTGGCAGAGAGATTGGGCTGGAAAGCCACCCAGGGGCAGCTCTAGGTTCAGTCATCTCAGCTAGTGATCCCAGGGGAGACAGATGTCTACTTGCTTCTACTATCTGTAAATTAGTTTGGAGGAAAGGATTTTAATTGACTTGACTCAGGTCATGCGTCCATCCATATAGGTCCATTATTGTCTTAGATAGAATGCTTGTGAGGCCAGACCCCGGTTATGCACCCACCCTGTGACCAGGAAAGGGAGGGACCATAGCACTTGGTTCCACTTGGAGTCAGGGAGGGTTTGCTCCCCAGAGAAATAGAGCCGTTCATACCAAATGAAGGTAGAAAGGGATACTGCCAGACAAAAAAATCAACACCCCATCAGTGCTCCCTCCTAAATCTGCCACCAAAGAAAGACAGAAACATCTTTGTAAAGATTCATACGTGTCTGACAGAGATAAGAGATGAGGAATTTCCTGAGTCCATCAGGAAGGACATGGGCACAGGAGGGGGCAGTGGCCAAGTGCAAGTATTGCCAGTCTTTCCCTTCCCTGCATCGGAGACCTGTTTTTCCACATGTGGCTGCTGTCATGCTGAGCGGGGTTGGGGAGAAAAGAACATAAGCTGGAAAGCTGATCTCAAGAAGAGTTATTCTGTTTTGTTTTCTGTTTTGTGTTCACCATTATTTATCAAAGGAGTTTCTACGCATCTACAAAATACAATAGCTATGCCTGCCGTGGTGGCCTACGCCTGTAATCCTATCGCTCCAGAAGCTGAGGCAGGAGGATCGCTATGAGTTCAAGACCAGCCTGGGCTACGTAGTAAGATCACAACCAGCCGGAAGTACATAGTAAGACTCCATCTCAAAAATAAAAATAAAAAATAAAAAATATAGTCTATGAAGCCATCCAATATTAATCATCCAGTCTCACCAAATGTTAGTATTTTAACAACTTTAATCAGGAATGTGGGCAATTCACTGAAATATGTATGATGTATTCATCTTTTTCTAAAATTTTTATTAGTATGTTTACAATACATGATTACATTCATTGTAAGGAACTGGTACATGTATATAACACATCTCAATTCTTTCTTTTCCCTGTTCCCTTCCACCCTCACTATTTTAAACTTTTTTTCTTTCTTTGCCAGCATCAGGTTTATTTATTTATTTTATAAGCCTTTATCAAGTTAATTATCATAAACGCAGATTAACAGCCAGACTAACAGGCCAAAAGCATATAAAACAATTACTCTAAAAAGGTACTTTTAGATGCATTGGCCATGCTGGATTACAATAACTTTTTTTTCCTCTTTTTTTTTCCTATTGTCTGTCTTTTATTTTGCACTTTATTTATATATTGGATTTCTCATATAAGAGAAATTATGTAATATTTAAACTTGTGTGTCTGATTTACTTAGTTTAACATTATGGTTTCTAGGTGCATCCATTTTCTTACAAATGACTGAAGTTTATCCTTCTTTGGGGCAGAGTAGTACTCCGTTGTGTATAAATGCCATATTTTTTTTATACATTCATCTGTTGACAATTAGAGGCTCCTTTCAAGATACAGGTACTATAAGTTGTGCTGTTATAAACATGAGTATGCTTGTATCACTCTAATATGATGTCTTTAACTGTCTCAGGAAGATATCCAGAAGGGGAATATCTGGGTCAAATGCAATTTCTACTTTTAGTTTTAGTTTTTGTTTTTTAATGTGAGTACTGGGAGTCGAACTCAGGACCTCGTGCTTGCCAGCAGGCACTTGTGCCACTGAGTGATATCGCTGGCCCTTTTTTTCCTTTATGTGAGTACCGGGAGTTGAACTCAGGACCTCACGCTTGCCAGGCAGGCGCTTACATCACTGAGCCATCTCACCGGCCTACTTTTAGTTTTTTGAGGAATCTCCATACTGATTTCCATAATGGTTATACCAGTTTATACTCCCACCAACAATGAGGAATGGTTCCAAATGCCTCGCCAGCATTTGTTATTATTTGACTTCTTTTTTGTTTTGTTTTGTTGTTTTGAGACAGGGTCTCACTATGCAGTTCAGGCTGACCTTGAACTCACTATGTAGCCAAGGCTGTCCTTGAATTTGCGGCAATTCTCCTGCCTCAGCCTCCCGAGTACTGGGATTATAGGCGTGCGCCGCAACGCCTGGCTTGTTTTTATTTGATTTCTTGATAATGGCCACTCTTCCTGGAGTGACATGAAATCTCAGTGTTGTTCTAATTTACATATCTCAAATGTCCAGAGATGTTGAAAATTTCTTCATGTATTTATTGGCCATTTGTACTTCACCTGAGAAGTGTTTATTCATTTCAGATGACTAATTTTATATTGGGTCTTTAAATGTGCAGAGCCTAATTTTTTTGAGTTCTCTATATATTCTAGATATTAGTCCTTTGTCTGAGGAGTAATTGGTAAAACTTTTTTCCTATTCTGTAGCTGTTTCTACACTCTGTTGGTGTTTTCCTTTTCCATGCAGAAGCTTTTTAATTTGATGTGATCCCATTTGTTGATTCTTGGTATTATTTCAACCAGGGTTCTGTTCAGAAAGTCTTTGCCTATGTCTCTGTTTTCAAGAGTTTTACCTATTATTGTCTACCATCAGAGTAAAAGTTTTTGTTTTGATATTTAGATATTTGATCTATTTTGATTTTAGTTTAGTGCATGGTGAGAGATATGGGTATATGTTCAATCTTCAGTGTGTAGACAGTCAGCTTTCCAGCATCATTTGTTAGTCTTTCCTCCAGTGAAAGTATTTGACCCCTTTGTCAAAGATAAGATAGCTGAGTGTGCCTGGAGTTCTTTTTGAAGCCTCTGTTTGGTTCCACCGATCCACAAGTCCATTTTTTTTTTTGCCAATACCACAATGTTTTTATCACTGTAGTTTTGTAATAGAACTTGAAGTGCGGGACTGTGATGACCTCTGCCTTGCCCTTGTTGCCCAGAATTGTTTTTGCTATTCTTGGCCTCTTCTGGATCCATATGAATTTTAGGATTATTTTCTGTAGTTCATGGGAAATGCTATTAGTATTCTGATTGGGATTGTGTACAAAAGTTTTGGAAGTACAGTAATACCTCAGTTCTTAAACACTTCTGTTTGCAGACAATTCAGTTTACAAACAAAAGCATTGGGCAAAGTTTTGCTTTCATTCGCAAATGCTGCATTGGGTGACAAACACAACCAAGGCCACCTTCCTCACACAAACATAAATGCAGCCATGTTCCCCAAAACTGTAAAACAAAATATGACTGATTATGCTAAATTTCTTTTTTTTTTTTTTTTTTTTTTTTTTTTTTTTTGTGGGTACCGGGGGGACGACCTCAGGACCTCGCACGCCAGCAGGCGCCCGTGTCACTGAGCGATATCACCGGCCCCTTTTTTGTATGTGGGATCCGGGAGTCGAACTCGGGCCCTCGCACTTGCCGGGCAGGCGCTTAAGCCACTGAGCCATCTCACCGGCCCTATGCTAAATTTCTTGTAACATAATTTCAGTTCGTTTGCATTTACTTAAGTATGTTTTATGGGCTAGTATATGCTCTATTTGGGAAAGTCCATGTGCTGCTGAGACAAATGTGTATTTTGTTGTTACATGGAACACTCTGTAGATATCAAAGCCTTTTCTTTGAAAGTTTGGGTCAATGCTAATATTTCTTTTTTGAATTTTTATCTAGTTGATCTGCCCATTTGTGACAGTGGGGTTTTGAGGTCCCCTATTACAACTGTATTAGTGTTTCTCTGGTTTCTTGTGTCCACTAGTGTTTGTTTTATGAAGGTACGCCGGTATTTGGTGCATATATATTTATAACTGTTATCTATTCCTGTTGAATTGTTTCTTGAATTAATATATAGTGACCTTCTTTGTCTCTTTTGATCAGTTTTAGCTGCAAATCCACTTATCTGAAATTAGGATAGCTACTCCAGTGTTGTCTGGGTTCCCATGGAACTAAGAATATTGTTTTCCATCCTTTGGTTTTTAAGCTGTGAATTTATTTTTGAAATAAATGTGTCTCTTGTATTCTGCATATTACTGGGATTTTTTTTTCTTGATCCATGATGACAATCTGTCTTTTGATTGGAGAATTGAGACCATTCACACTGAGAGTTATTACTAAAAGGTATTGACTTATTCCTTGCACTGCAATATTTTCCTGTTGCTGATTTCCTTATTCTTTTTTCTTTTGCTTAGCTGCTCATCCCACCAGGTATATTCATTCTTATTGACTTCTTGGCATTGTTGGCTTCATTGTCTCTTCCTAGGATATTCTTGAGAATTTTTCTCATACTGGTTTGGTGGTCATGAATTTCTTGTCATGGAAATACCTTATTTTTCTGCCAATTTAGAAGGAAAGTTTTGCAGGATACATAAGTCAGGGTTGGAAGTTGTTATCTTTTAGGGTTTGAAACACTTCACTCCAAGCCTTCCTTAAGGTTTGTGTTAAGTCTGATGTAATTCTAATGGTTTACCTTTATATGTAATTCCTTGCCCTTCTCCAACAGCTTTTTAAGATTTTGTCTCTGTGATGGACTTCTGGTATTTTGAGTATAATGTGGCAAAGAGAGGTTCTCTTTTGTCATGGCTATTTGGAGTTTTATATGCCTCACTTGTCTCTTTATTCCTTTCCTATATTTGGGAAGTTTTCCACTATTATTTCTATGAACAGGTTTTTTTATGCTATTTGTGTTGTTTTCTCATTTTTCACTTATTCAAATTACTCTTAGTCTTCTTTGTGTTATCAAGCAGCTACTGGATCCATTTTTCATATTCTCTTTTTGCTTTTAATGTGTCTTTGAGTAGTTGGTTTTTGAAGGCATAATTGTTTTCTAGTTTTGAAATTCTGTCTTCACACTGACCACTTCTGCTGTTCATACTTTCAAAATAAATTTTCATGTCCTGCATTTCTGATTAAAACCTTTTCATGGTGTCTAATTATTTGCTAAACAGATCATACATGTTTGTTTAGCTTTTTCTAGCTTTTTTTATTAGTGTCTTCTGAAGTCTCCTGGATCATTTTAGTCATTACTTCCATTATCTGTTTAGTTATATCTTCTGCGATCCCACTGAGTACCTCTTTGATGTGCTTTCTAACCTTTTCTGTTATCCTTTCAAGTAATTCAGGTGTGTGGCTTATACTATTCTCCTCCTCAGTGCCCCATGGATTGGATTTGGGGGATTTGGGAGTTTGGGGAGGTAATTTGGTTCCTTGTCTTCTCATGTTTCTATTTTTGTTTGTTTGCTTTCTTTTTTTTGTACTGAGGTTTGTGAATGCTTATAGTGCAACGACTTTGTTGCTAGTATAGAGATTTCTTTAGTTAGTAGCTTTTCAGTGATGTACTTTGTGCATGGCTAACTATAGTCATTTACCTCAGCTCCAAGATCTGACCACTTGGGCCGGTGAGACGGCTCAGCGGCTTAAGCGCCTGCCTTGCAAGCGCGAAGGCCCGAGTTCAACTCCCGGAACCCACATACGAAAAAGGGGCCGGTGATATCGCTCAGCGGCACGGGTGCCTGTTGGCGCATGAGGTCCTGAGGTCGTCCCCCCGGTACCCACAAAAAAAAAAAAAAAAAAAAAAAAAAAGATCTGACCACTTGGTTAATTTAGGAGGGGAGGGTTTAATGTAATTAGTCCTACATCAAGTTGTCTGGAAGTGTACTGTTAATGTCACAAAGGTAATCTGAGTGACAGCTTACAAAGAAAACCCATTAATAGCAACAATTATGTGAACCAGGTAATATCAAGCAAATCAGCTACAGTAGTATTGTCCAAGACAAACTGGATATTCGCATACCATAATAACCAATTATGACCACCCTTAACCCTAGAGAAGAAATCCACAATTATGGTGTAAATATTAAGACAACCCAGCTATTGACTTATAGCTAATATGTACTAAATGTAACACCTATATCTCTGCTAATGATAGAAAAGAATTCAAGAATGATTTTATAGAGTTAACTATCTAAAGAGTAAAATGCTTTATGGTAATACTATTAAAGATATAAAGCAGTGATAGTGAAACTTTTAAAGCTTCAGTGATACAAACAGCCTGCTACAGCACACATGCCATCAATTCTCCACCACTGGTATAGCATATTATGAATGGCAGATACAAGAGGAAATTTTCAAAACCTGAAAGTATATGATATGAGAAGGAGGAGAGAGAAGTGGTACAAAGCATCCTATTGCAGAGTAGAAAGATGTTATGGAATTAGGTAAAGGTAAGAGAAAAAAATTGATGAGATGTACAACATTTAAAAAAGGAGAAAAAAAGAATTTATATAGGGAGTAAAAATAAGAGAGGAAAAATTAAAATGGAGAAGAGGAAAATAAAGAAAAAGAAGTAAGAAAAAGAGATAAGAAACAAGAAAAAAGGACAAAGGAAAATTCCCCAAATTCCAATACACTAGTGAAGAAGAAAGGAGAAAAGGAAATAAAAAAAAATGGAAAAAAAAAAGCAAACAAGAAATGCCAATGCTCACAAAAAAGAAAAAGGAAAAGAAAAGAAAAATTTCTTTTTGATGTTGGATGTGTGTTTTTCTCCTGGGATCTACAATTTTGGAGCAGTGTCCAAGTCAAGATGTGTCCCTGCTCATGCTGGTAGATAAAAGAGGCAGTCAGACTCCACATCCATGCTGGATGCAGGCATGCAGGTGTAAGATTAGAGGGTGCAAAGGCTGCAACTTTCAAATTCAGAGGAACACAGACTGAGCCTGGCCTCTGGCTATGGTGGTGGGGCCTGTGCCCTGTAGCTCAAACCCATGAGAAGATCTCTTTCCAGACTGCATTCTGACCATGGCTATCTCCTGTGACTGTCTTTCACCCAGTCACTGTGGGAACATAATGCTGGGAGTCCTGAAGTGAAGCCATTCTGCAACTACTCTGAGTCCTGGGTTCAAACAATCAAGCCTTCCCCAGAATGGCATCTGACAAGGACTCTTTCCAGGAATATGGTAGGTATTTGGACCAGAGTCACTCATTAGCTATTGCCTGTCGAAGGACTCATATAGGAGCAGAATACCAAGTTCTCCCTGAAGATCACAGCATCTGCCAGTCCATTCCACCACCACATTTCTCCCTGAAGTCCTCTGGCATTTCCAGCTTTCATTTTGTCTTTCTATATTTGGTCTTCCTTTCCCATGAGCTGTGAGCCAGGGAGAAAGTGCAGACTGTCTCTTCCCTTCTCCATATTGTGTTCTGTCTCTTCAGTTTCTCTGTAGGTTTTAGTTTTCCTGTCATATCCTTTTTGATTCCTGGGGATCCACTTTTCTCTTTTCACCTTTCCCAATTTGTTGTTTTCCAGTGTCTGGATTCCAAACCTCAGAGAAGCTGCATTGTTTTGCCGACCACTTCTGTTTTCCCAGAAGTTCACATATATTCATTTTTAACACATTTTTGCAGTATTGTGATCTTGGTTATTGAAGGAAATGCATGTCTCCAAAATAATAAAATAAGACCAATGCATCTGAAACCCTTAGTAAAATACCCGGCACAAAATAAGCTCTCAGAAATGTCAATTATTGGGCTAGGGGTATGACTGAGTAGTAAAATGCTTGCCTAGTATAACTAAGACCAGAGTTCAATCCCCACAAAAAGGGAGGAAAGCCCCATGTTTTATTCTTGTGATCAGCAACCTACATAAAGCTTTTAAATACAGAAAGAGTCTATACACTGAAATGTATCTGCCATGCAAAAAAGGAAAGAAATTTTTTTTTTTTATGTGGGTACCGGGGGGTCGACCTCAGGACCTCGCATGCCAGCAGGCGCCCGTGCCACTGAGCGATATCACTGGCCCCTTTTTCGTATGTGGGTTCCGGGAGTCGAACTCGGGCCCTTGCGCTTGCCGGGCAGGCGCTTAAGCCGCTGAGCCATCTCACCGGCCCGGGAAAGAACTTTTTAAGGCTGACTTCTGCTTCTTTCCTTGCTAACAGAATAAGACATTTTCAAATGATCCATTTTTTAAATTAATTTTTGCTTGTTTGTCTTTGCTGTACTGGGGATTGAACTCAGGACCTCAAATATGCTAGGTAAGCACTCTTCCACTGAGCTACACTCCACATTTCAAATTTTATTTTGAGACATGGTCTCATGACATTGCCCAAGCTGTCTTTGAATTTGCAATCCTCCTCCTCCAGCCTCCCAATTAGCTAGAATTGAAATTACAACCATGTACCACCATGCTGGCTAAATGATCCTCTTAACTGTTGTTGTATTTTTTTCTTTGTTTGTTTTTTGAGACAATGTCTCCCTAGTAGCTCATGCTGGCCTTGAACTCAAAATCATTCTGCCTCAATCTCCTGAGTGCTGGGACTACAGGCATGTGTCATCATGCCTAGCTTCAAATTCCCATTTGTAAATGAATTATTTATATTTTTTCTATAACAAGCCTATGGGAATTGAACCTAGGGCCTTCCCCCTCACCTACACCTCCAGGCTTTTTAAAAATGTTTTGAGACAGGGTCTCACTAAGTTGCTCAGGCTAGGCTTGAACTTATGATCTTCCTAACTCAGCCCCTCTAGTATTACAGGTATGCACCACAATGCCCTGCTTTCCCTTCCCCTTTTATGTGGAAATGTCAAAAAATATTACAAGCAAATATATGTTTCACCTTACAAATAAAGAGAAAACACAGATTAAATTGTGATATTCAAAAATGTATCTGGACTAAGTATCAGCATTGCAAACTCTAGGTTCCCCTTTTTTTATACCTTGACAAAAATACTTCATCCTGTGGATGCTGGATGAAGGTAAGATAGTAGAGCTGTGCCTAAATTAAGTTCATCATTCAACTCACAATTTCTCACTAAAGAACAAATAGGTTTTTTCCCCTTGCTTTTATTAGTACATGTTTGCTGTGCATAATGATTATATTCTTTGTGGGGAGCTAGTACCTGTACATAACACATCTCAAATCTTTTTTTATCCTCTCCCCCACATCTCTAGATGCCCTTCCCAAAAGATCTATATTCCTGTTTCCTATTACGTATCTTGGTTTTCTCATATAAGAAAAACCATGTGATAATTAAGTTTGTGTATCTGATTTATTTCATTTAACATTATTGTCTCAAGGTGCATCCATTTTCTTACAATTCTCAAGTTTGGCCTTTCTTTATGCCAGAATATATATATACAAATTTTTTTCCTTATCCATTCATCTGTTCATGGACATATAGACTGCTTTCAAGATTTAGCTATTATATGTTGTGCTGCTATAAACATAGGTATGCCTATATCACTGCAATATGATGTCTTTAACTCTTTTGGGAAGATACCTAGAAGGAGAATACCTGGGTCAAATGGAATTCCTATTTTTAATGTTTTCAAAAATCTCCATAATGATTTCCATAATGGTTGTACTAGTTTACATTCCCACCAACAATGTAGAAGGGTTCCTTTTTCCCTGCAGCCTCACCAACATGTGATATTATTTGATTTCTTGATGATAGCCATTCTTTCTGGAGTAAGGTGGAATCTCGGTGTAATTTGCACTTCTCTAATGGCCAGAGATGTGGAACATTTTTTCATGTATTATTGGCCATTTATACTTGTCCTTCTAATAAGTGTCTATTCATTTCAGATGCCCATTTTTTGATTGGGTCTTTTACTTTGGGGAGGGTCGAAGGTTTTGAGAAGAACAAATAGCCTTTAAAAGGCAGAATATATGCTAATTAAAATGAACTTTTCCCATTTTCTTTTTTTGTCCAACTTGTTTCACTGTGGTGGTGGAGGGAATGAAGTATTTTAGAGGACACAATAGCATTTGAGAATTACTGAGCCCCTTTCCCTTCCTCCTAACTAAGGGCCTCACTCAGCTCTGTGCGTTTTGTTTCCAGAAAGACCTCCCACAGAGCCAATAACTGCAGAGTTCAAGCTGGTCAGAGTTACTCACCCACACAGAAAAGATGCCTAATTGAAGTACTCTATTTAACCTAGAAAATGATATTGAAACTTTGAGTCTACATATATTTCATCATGGAACACATCTGGTTCATCCTCCAATACCACCACTAAAAATTTCTGCACAAGGGGAAGGAGAAAAGAGGATTAAGATGAGACATGTATTTGTACCAACTTCCCACAATCAATGTATTCATTATGTGTCGCAAACATTTACTAATAAAAAATTTAAAATCAAAAAGAAAATCTGCAGAATCCAATAATATAGTTAAAAGAAAAATGTATCTTCATAAATTTTGCAATTATGGATAAAGCAACAATTCTATAGACACAGAACAAAAGTTTAGAGAGAAAAGTGTATTGTAGGGAGAAAATGAAGAAACTGGTGAAACAGAATGCAAATTCTAAAGCTTTTTTTTTTGTGGGTACCGGGGGGTCGACCTCAGGACCTCGCACGCCAACAGGCACCCGTGCCGCTGAGCGATATCACCGGCCCCTTTTTCGTATGTGGGTTCCGGGAGTCGAACTCGGGCCCTCACGCTTGCAAGGCAGGCGCTTACGCCGCTGAGCCATCTCACCGGCCCTCTAAAGCTTTAAAAGGTGAACAAAAAGGCAATTTAGACCACAAGGGAAAATGTTCTACTTCCCTACTATTTGGAGTTCTAATAGAGCTCACACTCTTTATTACTGACACCTGCTTTTTAACAATAAAATAGACATAGTAAACAGTAAAAATAAAAAGTTAATAAGTATGCTTTGAGTTACAGGACTCATTATACCCTGTGCAAGAGAAGAGACAGACGAATAAATAACTACATTATAATGCGCCAAGTGCTAATAGGTGTGAGTACAGTTGTAAAAGAACAGAAGAGAGTGCTCACCGTTCAATTTCATTGCCAGTTATAGAGAACTGAAGTATTTACAAGCTGTGTTTTGATAACCAAACAAAAAATAGAATAGTCCTAATATCTCAAATTTTAAAAAACCTAATTCCTGTCTAAAGTGAAGATTATTTCATGTATTTGTCCAGCTTCTTCAGAAGACCGAATCTGAAAATGAGATCTCCCATAGTGACTTTTAGTAACCTATACCATGATACTTTTGTGGTGCGCATCTGTAGTCCCAGTTCCTAGTAGGCTGAGGCAAGAGGACCACTTAAGCCCAGAAATTTGAGGCCAGCCTCAGCAACACCGAAAGATGGTGTCTCCAAAAAAATAAAACCAGATACTTAGCATTGCAAGCCAGTACATATATTCATAATACATATATATATGTGTATATATGTATGTATATGTATATATCAAGCTGAATGGGGTAGCGCATGCCTGTAATCTCAGCTCTCAGACTGGGCAACTTAGCAATTTAGCCAGATCTTTCTCAAAATAAAGGGCTAGGGATACAGCTGTGTGAAAGCCCTGGGTTCAATCCCCGGTACAGTAAAAATAGAGAAAAAATAGTAATGTTCAGGATAGACCCAAGTGAGGACAGCAGTGCAACAAAGACATAATCCTATCCAGTAAAGGCCTGCAATTACTCAGCCTATGGCCATCCCCAGGCTGCACAAATCACATCAACAGAAAGAGACTTCTAAAGGTGTCATCCCTCCAAAGGTGGAATCTGTCCCAGGCCTGTGTTTGGAGAGATGGGAGGATAAAGGCAATCTTCCAGAAAACAGAACTGGGAACTGTGGTGGGTGGGCGTGCCCCAAAGGCCCATGTGTTAAAGACTCAGTTGCTGGCCTGTAGCACTATGAGGAACTTTTGCTAGTGGAATGAAGTTAGCCGGGGGGGCGGGGCAGAATCCTTGAAGGGGACATTGGGAGCCCAAGCCTTTCCTCTGTTCTTCCCTGCTGTCATGAAGCAAGCAGCTTTCTCCACCACATATTCCTGCTATGAGCCACTGTGATGCCACAGGCCCAAAGCAACAGGTTCAAGTTATCAGAGACTAAAACTTTTGAAGCCATGAGCCAAAATAAACCTTTCCTTTAAAAAAAAATGTTTATTAATATGTTTGTAGTATATAATGTCTACATTCCTTGTGTGAAGTTGGTACATGTACATAATATGCCTTAATTCCTCTTTTCTTCACCTTTTCTCCCCTCCATCTCTTGATCCACTTCCCCTTTGAGAAAGATCTATCTCCCTACTTTCTACTATCTATCTTTTATTTTGCTCTTTATATTTTGGGTTTCTCATATAAGAGTAACCATGCGATAGTTAACCTTGTGTGTCTGATTGATTTCACTTAACATTATGGTCTCATGGTGCATCCATTTTCCTCCAAATGACTCATTTATCTTTCTTTATGGCAGAGTAGTACTCCGTTGTGTGTAAACACCACGTTTTCTTTACCCATTCATCTGCTGATGGACATATAGGCCACATATAAGATTTAATTATTAATTATTATGAATTGTGTTGTTCTAAACATAGGTATGCATATATCACCATAATACGATGTCTCTAACTCTTTCAGGAAAATACCTAGAACTCAGATTGAACAACAAACACACTGCCAGGACTGGGAGTTATCACCATTCCTGTCCAGCAGGATAATACAATAGGCAGGAAGTACTCATGTCCTATTTTCCCTCACATTATATACTGGATGTCTTGCCATTTGGCTAGACCCTTCCAGATCAGAAGGAACTACCTCTGGAACTGACCAAAAGGAATTCACATCACTCAGAGATGCCACACAAGAGGATGGATTTCTTGGAACTTTATTGGATAATCCCATGCTCTACTTCCTAGACAAACCTCAGCTTTTTTTTTTTTTTTTTTTTTTTAATTTTATTTTAAAGAGAAGAAAAAACAAAACAAATCAAAAGAAGAACAAATTTTCAAAACAACATAATAGGAGGGTAACAATGGTTAATACATTGCGTATTACTATCTTTAAGTTAGTTATTCAGGACACCAGACATTAGCATTCAATTATGCAAACATTATTGGCACAAACCTTACTCTTCAATGAACTAAGTGAAAATCGTAGTGTATCTATCTTAACCATCTTATATATATATATATACAATTTTTTTCCCCTTTCCCTTCTTTCTTTTCCTTATTCCAGTCTCTCTTTCCTTTTGACCAGTTTCTTTTTGATTCACCATGTCTATTGTACATTTTGGATCTTATTTACTCTTTCAGTTTCTCATACTAGAGAGACAATACGATGCTTACACATGTGCTTCTGGTTTATTTCACTTATGAGTATTTTCTCGAGTTGCATCCATTTACCTATAAAAGTCTCCAGTTTATCCTTCTTAATGGCTGAATAGTACTCCATTGTATAAAAATACCACATCTTTCTTATCCATTCCTCAGTTGATGGGCATTTGGGTTGTTTCCAAGATCTGGCTATTACAAATTGTGCTGCTATAAACATGGGTGCACATATATCGCTGTGGTATGATGTTTTTAATTCTTCTGGGAAGATGCCCAGAAGGGGAATAGCTGGGTCAAATGGGACCTCCAACCCTAGCTTTTTGAGGAATCTCCACACTGACTTCCACAGTGGCTGTACCAGTCGACACTCCCACCAACAGTGGAGAAGGGTTCCTTTTTCCCCACAGCCCCTCCAGCATTTGTTATTAGTTGATTTCTTTATAGTAGCCATTCTTTCTGGGGTGAGATGGTATCTCAGTGTTGTTTTAATTTGCATCTCTCGAATGACTAGTGATGTTGCACATTTTTTTGTATATTTATTTGCCATTAGTATTTCTTCATCTGAGAAATGTGTATTCATCTCAGATGCCCATTTTTGGAGTGGGTCTTTAAATTTGGGAGGTCTAATTTTTTTGAGTTCTTTATATGTTCTCGATAGTAATCCTTTGTCTGAGGAACAGCTGGCAAACATTTTTTCCCACATTGTGGGTTGTCTCTTCACTCTGTTGGTGGTTTCTCTTGCTGTGCAAAAGCTTTTTAATAAGATGAGATCCCAGTTATTGATTCTTTGGGATAGTTCCCGTGCGGTTGAGTTTTTATTCATAAAGTCTTTGCCTACACCAATGTCTCCAAGGGTTTTACCTATCCTACCTTCCAGCAGATTTAATGTTTCTGTTTTAATATTTAGATCTCTGATCCATTTTGAATTTAGTTTAGTGCATGGTGAAAGATATGGGTCTAGTTTTAATCTTCGGCATGTGTAGAGCCAGTTTTTCCAGCACCATTTATTAAAGAGGCTATCTTTTTTCCAGCGAATGTGTTTGGCACCTTTGTCAAAGATAAGGTGGCTTAGTATGTCTGGGGTTGTTTCAGCATCTTCTAATCTGTTCCATTGATCTTCAGGTCTGTTTTTTTGCCAGTACCACACTGTTTTTATCACAGTAGCTTTATAGTATAATTTCAAGTCGGGGATTGTGATGCCCCCTGCCTTGCCTTTGTTGCCCAGAATTGCCTTTGCTATTCTAGGTCTCTTCTGATTCCAAATGAATTTTAGGATTGTTTTCTCTAATTCTGTGAGATATGCTGTTGGAATTTTGATTGGAATTGCATTAAATCTGTATAACAATTTTGGAAGTATGGCCATTTTCACTATATTGGTTCTTCCTATCCAGGAGCAAGGGATATCTTTCCATTTTCTGATATCTTCTTCAATCTCCTTTTTCAGAGTACTGTAGTTTTCAGTATAGAGGTCTTTTACATCCTTCGTGAGGTTGATTCCTAGGTATTTCATTTTTTTGGATGTTATTGTGAAAGGTATTGTTTCCCTAATTTCTCTTTCAGTAAGTTTGTTATTTGTGTACAGGAAGGCTATTGACTTTTGAGTATTGACTTTGTATCCAGCTACACTACTGAATTTGCTTATCAAATCTAGCAGTTTTTTAGTGGAGTTTTTGGGGTCTTCTGTGTAGAGTATCATGTCATCTGCAAATAATGATAATTTAACTTCTTCCTTTCCAATCATTATTCCTTTTATTTCTTTCTCTTGTCTAATCGCTCTGGCTAAAGTTTCCAGAACTATGTTGAATAAGAGTGGGGACAGTGGACATCCTTGTCTTGTTCCTGATTTTAGAGGGAAGGCTTTCAGTTTTTGGCCATTTAGTATAATATTGGCTGTTGGTTTGTCATAGATAGCTTTTACCAGATTGAGATAAAGACCCTCTATTCCAATTTTCTGTAGGGTTTTTATCATGAAAAGGTGCTGGACTTTGTCAAAAGCTTTTTCTGCATCTATTGAGATGATCATGTGATTTTTGTCTTTGGTTCTGTTAATATGCTGTATTACATTTATTGATTTACGTATGTTGAACCATCCCTGCATCCCTGGGATGAATCCAACTTGGTCATGGTGTATAATCTTCTTGATGATTTGTTGGATTCTGTTTGCCAGTATCTTATTAAGGATTTTTGCATCTATGTTCATTAGGGAGATTGGCCTGTAGTTCTCTTTCTTAGTTGGGTCCTTCTCTGGTTTTGGTATCAGGGTAATGCTTGCTTCCAGGAATGAATTTGGGAGTATTGCTTCCCTTTCAATTTCATTGAAAAGTTTGAGAAGTAGGGGCGTTAGGTCTTCTCTAAATTTCTTGTAGAATTCGGCAGTGAATCCATCAGGGCCTGGGCTTTTCTTTGTTGGGAGGTTTTTAATTACATCTTCAATTTCACTGGCTGATATTGGTTTATTTAGGATTTTTAAATCTTCTTGATTCAGCTTTGGTAATTCATACGAATCTAGGAATCTGTCCATTTCTTCTGCATTTTCCATCTTAGTAGAATATAAATTTTCAAAATAGGTATAGATGATCTTCTGGATTTCTGCAGGGTCTGTCGTGATATCACCCTTTTCATTTTCAATTGCATGGATTTGAGTCTTTTCTTTTCTTTTTTTAATAAGGTTGGATAAGGGTTTGTCAATCTTATTTATTCTTTCAAAGAACCAACTTTTTGCTTCATTGATTCTTTGTATTGTTTTTTTATTCTCCAATACGTTAATTTCTGCTCTGATCTTTATAATTTCCTCCCTTGTACGGGCTTTTGGCTTAACCTGCTCTTCTTTTTCTAGAAGCTCGAGGTTCACCCTTAAGTTGTTTATTTGCGCTTGCTCTATTTTCCTGATATAAGTGTTTAATGCTATAAATTTCCCTCTTAGGACTGCTTTCATTGTATCCCATAAGTTCTGGTATGTTGTACTGTCATTATCATTCAGTTGTAGAAAGTGACTAATTTCTTCTTTAATTTCATCTGTGACCCATTGGTTGTTCAGGAGGATGCTGTTTAATTTCCATGTGTTTAGGGAATTTTTGTGGGATCTTTTGCCATTGATTTCCAATTTCATTGCACTATGGTCTGATAATATGCATGGGATAATTTCAATTCCTTTGCATTTACTTAAGCAGGTTTTATGAGCTAGTATGTGGTCTATTTTGGAGAACGTCCCATGTGCAGCTGAGAAAAATGTGTATTCTGATGTTGTGGGATGGAACACTCTGTAGACATCTACTAAGTCCATTTGTTCAAAAGTTTGGTTCAGTTCTACTATTTCATTATTGATTTTCTGTCCAGTTGATCTATCTTTTTGTGACAGTGGAGTATTGAGATCTCCCAATATAATTGTATTAGTGCTTATTTGATTTTTCATGTCCTTTAGTACTTGTTTTATATAGCTGGGTGCATTGGTATTTGACGCATATATATTTATGATCGTTATCTCTTCCTCTTGGATTGTTCCCTTTACAAGGATGTAATGACCGTCTTTATCTCTCTGAATCCTTCTTGGCTTGAAGTTCACTTTGTCTGCAAAAAGAATAGCTACCCCTGCTTTTTTCTGGGTTCCTGTGGCATGGAGTATTGTTTTCCATCCTTTGACTTTCAGTCTATGAATTTCTTTCTGAATTAAATGTGTTTCTTGTATACAGCATATTGTTGGATCTTGCTTCTTGATCCATTTCGCCAGTCTGTGCCTTTTGATTGGTGAATTGAGACCGTTAACATTGATGGTTAAAACTGATATGTATTGACTTGTCATGATATTTTCCTGTTGTTGGTTCCCACTCTTTGTTTTTCCGCTTTCCGGCTATTTAATTATTTGCCCTGCCTGGTGGATTCCTTCTGTTGGGGTTCCTATCTCTTTCTAGAATGTCCTTCAGAACATTTTGGAGTGCTGGTTTGGTGGTCATAAATTTTCTCAGATGTTCTTTGTCATGAAAGTATTTTATTTCTCCATCAATTTTGAAAGATAGTTTTGCAGGGTACATCAATCTGGGCTGAAAATTATTTTCCTGTAGAGCTTGCAATACATCATTCCAAGCTCTTCTTGAATTGAGGGTTTGTGCTGAAAAGTCAGCTGTGATTCTGATGGGTTTTCCTTCATAGGTGATTTGTCTCTTCTCCCTAACAGCTTTTAAGATTCTGCCCTTCTGTTGAATTTCTGGGATCTTGACTATAATATGTCTGGCTGAAGTTTTTTTTTGATCATGTCTAGTTGGTGTTCTGAAAGCTTCACTTATAGAGGTGTCAAATTCCTTTTCTCTTCCAGGAAAGTTCTCCCTGATTATGTCTTTGAACAAGGTTTTAATGTCGTTGATGTTATCTCCTGCTTTTTCATTTATTCCAATTATTCTTAAGTTGTTTATCTTTGAGTCATCTAGCAGCTGTTGAATTGATTTTTCATGGTCCCTTGCTATTTTTAAGAATTTTTCCATTTCATGATCACTAATTGCAAGCCTATCTTCTATATCTGAGATCCTGTCCTCGCATTGGTTTATTCTGCTACAAATACTTTCAATGGAATTTTTTATCTCTTGGATATCTGTTTGAATCTGCCTTATGGATTCCATTTCTTTCCTATGCTGAGCATTCATGGTTTCTATAGTTTTCTTAAGTTCATCTATTTTTTTGTCTGTATCAGCTATAGTGTCCTTAAGCATGGTCTTCGTTGTAGACATTATCTCTGCAGTTATCTGTGAGATTATTTCTGTTTTAATTTTTTCCAGAACCTCATTCAGTTGCTTTGTTGTTACCACTTCAGATAGGCCAGGTGGGTGGCTTTCGGGTTGTCCCACCTCGTTGCTCCCTAGGTTTGCCTTTGGTGAATTGGATGTGTGGGGTTGCATCTTGTTTAAATGACGTCTCATGTTTTCTTTCTTTAATTCCTGGGGTGATGTTTGCAAATTACCTATAGTAGGTTACTTTATTGCTAGTGTTTAAGATCTTTAGAAGATGACTACTTCTCTGCAGTATCTTCCAAGTGGAGCTTGCTTTTGTGTTTTGAGCTTTCTGCCAGATCCTACCTCTTCAATTCGTTGGGTATGCGAAGTTGCTACCTGTTTGGCCCAGTCCTTGATTCTTTGGTACTGTGCCACTGTATTTTCTGTGTCCCTTAGTCAATCTCAATCATGGAATATCAGGAAGGAAAGATGTTTAGAACAATTATTTCACATTTGGCTATAATGTTAACTAAAGCATCAAACACAGCCTAGAAAATGACAGACTGAGCTAACCAGTTATTTACCACTTTTAGCTGTATAGAGTTGCCGTTATATAACAAAATCTAAAACACACCAGAAAAATTATATGCAGTATACAAGTCCTATGTATGTCAATTTTTCCCTAAGGAGTTTAAATTTAAAATGAGTTAAGGAGGAAATAGAGTATTGGGAGAAGAGGAAGGAATTAGATATAAGGTTAGAGGACCAAGAGGGATCCCACTAAAATTGGGACACTAGTGCAGAGAACAGGTAGTAAAAAGAGAAGGAAGTGATAAAAGGAAGAACAGATCACAACCACAATCACAAAGAAGTTAGAGGTGCTGTTTACACTCATATAAAAAACCAGAGAGAATAATGAAGGAAAGAGCAAATACACATACAGAAACAATAACGAAGATAAAAGCAATAAAACAGACAGATCAAAAATAAAACCCCACCAAAAAACAAAACTAAACAAAACAAAAACAAAAAAAAACCCTTCGCCAGAACAAAAAACAAATCAGTGAGAAGAAAAAAAAAATAATAATAATAATAATAATAAAAAAAAAATAAAAATAAGAAAAAAAAAAAAATTAAAAAGAATCAGTTCCAGGTGTTGACTCTGTTGTAGGCAGGTACCTTGTGACAAAGTCCTGTTCTGTGCAGGTCCGTCCCAGTAAGCCAGGAGCGCCCTCTGGCGGGCGGTGAGCAGAGGCGCGTACTTTCAGGCAGAGACCAGTCTAGCTCGCCTCCGCTCTCAGCGCCCTTTCACGGTCCCTGGGCCTGAGAGGCTCAGCGCGCTGTCCGAGCGCGGATTCCCTGCACTGGTTCCCGCCGCTCTGGTTTTTCGCCACGCCCCCCACAATGGCGCCGGGCCAGTCGCTCTCTGGCGCGGGACAGGTGTGGCTGTGAGTCCAGTCTCGTTCGCCTGCTGACCTCAGCACACTTTCGTGGGCTCAATTGAGAGGCCCTGTGCTGCCCTGTCCAGAGCACAAGTTCCCAGAGCAGTTTCCGAGCCGCTCTGAGTTTCGCCACACCCCCCACAATGGCGCCCGTCCGGTCGCTCTCTGGCGCGGGACAGGTGTGGCTGAGAGTCCAGTCTCGTTCACCTGCTGACCTCAGCACACTTTCGTGGGCTCAATTGAGAGGCCCTGTGCTGCCCTGTCCGGAGCACAAGTTCCCAGAGCAGTTTCCGAGCCGCTCTGGGTTTCACCACACCCCCCACAATGGCGCCCGGCCGGTCGCTCTCTGGCGCGGGACAGGTGTGGCTGAGAGTCCAGTCTCGTTCGCCTGCTGACCTCAGCACACTTTCGTGGGCTCAATTGAGAGGCCCTGTGCTGCCCTGTCCGGAGCACAAGTTCCCAGAGCAGTTTCCGAGCCGCTCTGAGTTTCGCCACACCCCCCACAATGGCGCCCGGCCGGTCGCTCTCTGGCGCGGGGCAGCTGTGGCTGAGAGACACTCACCGCCGGTCAGCGCCGTTCTCCGCCGCTCCCCTGCCCCGCCGCTGTCTCAGGATCCTCCGTGGGGGCTCCCTGGGCGCCAGCTGCCACCGTGTGTCCGTAGAATTGAGCCTCCGCCGGCACTCCAACTCCCGGGATATTAGAAGGTGCACGCGCGCGGTCTGCTCCTTCTTTCCTTCTTCTTTGTTAGAAGTCACCCGTCACTGGTGCCGGGGGTCCCAGATTGCGCTTCAGAACTTCTCTGGGTTTCGGGGAGGCATCCCCCCCCCTCCTGTGCTTTCCGGGTCGCTATATTCTCGTGTTCCAATGGTAACTTTTAGAGAGAGTTTCGTTGCCTGCTTCTTACTCATCCGCCATCTTGAGGCTCCCAAACCTCAGCTTTTTGGAGGAAGAATACTGAACTCTAGAGTCATCAATGTTAATCCAATTCTACTTCTGCATAGTTTGCAAAACTTTAAAATATCTTTCAAATTAATGGGACCTTCTCACATTCTATTGCTACAATTTTCTATTTAAATGTTTATTTGGAATTTTGATGTAATTTTAATGGGTGGAATGGATTAAATGGATAAGCTCATTGCCATCTCAGAATAGTGGGACACTCATCCCTCAGTATCCTCAGGCAGTTTGTTCTAGGATACCAAAATCTGTGGGTGCTCAGTTTTGTATGTGTGTGGGTACTGGGGACTAAAGCTAGGGTCTTTGCCCTGAGCAGTATTCCTAGCCTCTCTTCCACCACTTTGAATCAGGGTCTTGGTAAGTTGGTATGCTGCCCAGGCTGGGCTCAAACTTGTGATCATCCTGCCCCAGCCTCCTAGCATCCTGAAATTACAGGCATGCATCATGACTCCTGGCTCAAGTTTCATACATAAAATGGTGACATTTGACCGCATAAACTTGATTGGTTTGACAGCCGGCCAAGGGATTGGTGGAGACAGTACTGGATGCGTCTGGGGGCAGTGGTCATGTAGATATGACCTTGGGTACTGTATCTGGCCCTTTGTCCTTCCCTGGTGGTTCTGCTTCCCAGCTGCCATGAACTAAGAAGTTTTGCTCTGCTAAGTCTTTCCAGCATGATATTACTGCCTTGGAGCCTACTAACCATGAACCAAATCCTGAAATTATGAGCTAAATTAAATCTCTCCTCCTTTAAGTTGTGGGCATTGGCATATGTCCCAGCAATGGGAAAGCTGACTAATACAGCACATTCTCCAGCACATATCTGGTTTATTTATAATACCTCATACAACGTACACACTTTGCAAATAGTTGCTGTATTATACTGTTTTGGGGGAAACAAAAAGTCTGTATATATTTCAGTAGAGATTCAGTTCTTTTTCTCAGTACTGTGGATTAAACACAGGAAGCTTTGAGCTAGAATCCAACTTGTTTTTTTGTTTTGTTTTGTTTTGTTTTTTCTGAGACCAGCTCTCAATAATTTACAAAGGCTGGCCTTGAATTCTCAATCTCCCTGCCTCAGCCTTCTGAGTATCTGGGATTACAGGTATTTACCACCACAGTTTTCCAAATAATTTGCAGTTGGTTGTTCACTTTTATTTTTAATCATTTCTGCTGTTCATAACCATTTTAATTTTTCCTTTTTTTTTTTTTTCCTGTACTGCGGGTGAGCCCAGGGCATTTGTACTGAGCTATATCCCCAGACCATTTTTATTCAGGATCTCACTAAGTCAGTAAGTTGTCCACCAGGCTGGGCTTGAACTCTCAATCTTCCTGCCTCAGCCTCCCAGAGGATCACCATAGCTAATTTTTAATCTTGAGTCTTTCATTTTCTTCAATCTTTTCATCAGTTTGCACTGTATTCTCCCTATGATTTGCTTTCACTGAGATAGCTGTCTTGGTACCTGCATCAAAGAAGCTCCCAACGACAGAGCCAGGGAAGTATCTCCACTAACGAGCCCAGCAGCAGTTGCTGCTCTCTTGGTAAACTGCCATCCCTTTCGATAGTGGCTAAGTAATAATGAGCCTGTTTGGTCCTAAATTTCTGAAATGCTACTGTGTTTTGGTGTTCTGAACCAGCAGCCTCTTTATGAAAAACAGTGGTATGGCCCTTGACATCACATGGACTTAGATGACCCAGAGGAGAGACTCATATCTCAAAGATGCATTCTCACTTTGTTGAGGAATCAAATGATGCTGGAGAAGCTCAGAAGAGAAGAAAACTCTTGGCACAGCATTATCTGCCTGTGTCAGATGTAGTTAATTGTCCGAAAGCAGATTTTGCAAGTATACTGGGTTGGCATGAAGTATGACTGGGACCTTTACCAGACTCAGGGAGTCACCAGATAGAGCAGAAATAACAGCAGCACTGCTGGTATCCATGGCTTTATTATCCCTTTGAGCCAAATTTAAAGAAGATGGCATTTCAGGCAGCAGATTCCCAACCTTTCCCACTAATGGGAAAAATCAAACTGATTTGTTTTTGTGGTTTGAAACAGGGTCTCACTGTTTACCTCAGGCTGCCCTTGAGCTTGCTTGATAGCCCAGGCTGGCCTGGAACTCATGATGCTCCTGCCCCAGCATGTGCTGCCTCTTCTGGCTCAAGATGACTTAGAACATTTCACCAGCACCGGAAATAAGAGTTCTAAACATAAGGAAAAGAGGGAAACTTCAAGTCTGCGGAGCAGCAACCTTTTACTTCCCTCTCCCATTCACATGGAGGAGGAAGTTTTTTGATTAGGTTATTTTGTTCATTGGTTGGTTTTCCAGTACTGGTGATTGAACTCTGAAGAATTCAGGAATTGAGCTATATCCCCAGTCTTTTCTTTTTTAGATTTAATTGCCCAGGCTGGGTTTGAATTTGTGATCCTCCTGCCTCCAGAGTAGCTGGGATTATAGGAGCCTACTACCATGCCCAGTGAGGAGGACTTGACATTAGCACTTCATTCTTCTTTCTACAAGACAGAGTGGCATATATTCCACCACACAGGCAAACAGTGATTGGACTGTTTCTGAAATTTGCTAAACCATCGAGCCTGCCAGCACTTCATATTCCTGAGACAAGAAAAAAGAGGTTTGATAAAGAGTGAAGAAAGAGAGAGGAGCTGACATCCCATCACTTTGTTTAATAATACATGACCTTCCACTGAGTCAAATTGACACCATGGGAGATGACAAAACTTAAGCAGAATTGCTAACATGACCCCCATTCCCCTACTAAGGAGGGAATGATTAAGTCCAACCATCTTCCTTAGGGTCCAGCATTTAGAGGGAGTAGAGCAGTTACATAACGATCTCTAAACTAGGGAACTACGATAGGGAGCCCCAATGCAGCTGTGAGGGAAATGCACCAAGTGTGCCTGAGAAAAGCCAACACATGGACACCTGCCTCAGGGTGGGACCCACAGAAGCATCCAGACAATAGACAAAAAGCAGACTGTAAGCAGACTGGTTGTTTTCCTCTCTGGGTGTTGCTGGAATATGCTTTCAGCAGCCAAATAGTGTTGGATCACATGTATGGCATAGTCTTCATTCTTCTTCCAAGTGTTGCTCACCATTAATTTTGATAAAGGTGTTGTTATTTTCATATATAAGAATGATTGAAAAATGAAAAATAAGTCCCCAAAAGGAAATGTTAATAAAAAAAAAAGTGAAAGGCAAAAAAATCCAAACCTTTAGAAATAAAGAGAATAGTAAATTCATTTGATAAAAATATATTTTAAAAGTAAAGAGGTCAGCTGGCTGTGTTGGTATACACCTGTAATCCTGAGTACTCAAGAGGCTGAGGCAGGAGAATCACTTGAGCCCAGGAGTTTGAGGCCAGCTTAGGCATTATTGCAAGACACTGTCTCAAAAAAAAAAAAAAAGCAAGCAAAGAAGGGAGTCTAGGTAACTTAGATACTACAAAAGAACACCAAGGGCACCGGGGATATAGCTCAGTGGCACAACGCCTGCCTGGCAAGCATGAGTTCGATTCCTGGTACCAAAAAAAAAAAAAAAAAAAACCACTAAGGGGGAGAAAAGGTGGTGATAGACCCTGTTGTTGCAAAGACAGTAAATCATAGGGGAGAAAAACTGGGATTTCTTGCTCTCCTATTATAAGGATTGTGGGTGACCCCTGTCATGACAAGACAGATTAACAGGAGAAAAGCATGAAAAACTTAATGGTTTACATAACACAAGAGTCTTTAGAAATGGGAACCCAAAGACTCCAGGGAAATTATGTACTTCTATGGACAAGCATATGGAAGTGCGATTGGAGGGAAAAGGGTATGATCTGACAGTGATAAACTAGGGGGAGCTGACCAAGGCCTGTTTGTCCAGATTCCTGCTGGCTTCTGGGTCCAGGGCAGAACCCCTCTGTAATGAGGTCTTCTGATCTACTTTTAGGGAAGGTAGTTCAGAGAATTCTTTTATAGCCTGCTTCAAGGTAGAAAGGTAGGAGAAGGTCAGAGAGAGACCTCCTTGCTTCTTTGGTTGTCTCAGTTTCCTTCAGCTTAAGATACTGAGTATGCCAAGGTGCCACATTTTGGGATATCATGTACTGAGTCCCAACAGGACCAAGAAGTAGTAAATCTTCTATTTGAGAAAGGCAACAGACATGAACATTAGTCAGAAATCTAGCCCAAAAGAGACTTTTTCAAATGGCAGTTATAATTATCTCCAGAGACAATTATCCAATGTTTGTGCAATTATCCAGTTTGTCTTTTGTTTTGCTTTGTTTTTGTTTTTTGACACAGAGTCTCACTGTGTAGCCCAGGCTGGTCTCAAACTCGCTGAAATCCTCTTACCTCAGCCTCCTGAGTGCTGGGATTACAGGTGTGCACCACAGCCCACCTATCCAGTTCACCTTACCCTTGGGCCATCAGACAAGATGTTCTACAAAACTGACCCATGATGAAGCCAAAAAGCAGATATTCTGAGCCCAGAAGATAAAGCTGCTGATCAGTGGGATTTCTCCACCCAGAGACCACATGACCTTCAAGGAGGTGTTAGAAGGCAGGTGTGGTGGCACAGATCTGTAACCACAGCTCTCTGGGAGGTTGAGGCAGGTAGACTGCAAATTAGCGACTTAGTTAGACTTGGTTTCAAAATAAAAATATTTTTAAAGGGCTGGGGATGTAGCTTAGTGCAAAGGCACTGGGTTCAATCCTCAGTGCCAATTTTATTTTATTTTTTTGGTACCGGGAATCGAACTCATGACCTTGCACTTGCCAGGCAGGTGCTGTGCCTGCTTACCTATATCCCTGACCCCTCAGTGCCAATTTAAAAAAAAGATGTTAATACTGCCACTGCCAAAGTGGAGAATAAGAGATCAGCAAATGGTGTCTGCACTCACTGGAATCCCCTTCCTCTATATTTCTTCCTGTTCATCTTGTCCCTAAAATAGATTCCCAGCTGTGCAGTGGCACGTGCCTGTAATCCCAGCACTCTGGGAGGCTGAGACAGGAAGATGCAAATTTCAAGCCCAACTTGGACAATTTAGCAAGATCTTGTCTCAAAATAAAATATAAAAACAAAAAGACTGAGGATGTACCTCAGCGTGAACGTCCTGGGTTCAATCCTCCATCTCTCTCTCTCTCCTTCTCTCTCTCTCTCTCTCTCTCTCTCTCTCTCTCTCTCTCTCTCTCTCTCTCTCTCTCTCTCAGACACACACACACACTCCCTACTACATCAAGGGAAAAACTGGGTCACAGGTAGATCTACCTGCACCAGCCTCATCTTCACCTGACTTAACTGGAAAGATAACAGTGCAACCCAACTGGCAAAAGCCATCCAAGCTACTTACAGTGATGAAATCTGACATTGTGGGAGGCAGGGGGCTAGATCTGAGTTTTGTGTTTCATAATGCTATACTAGAAAAGAAAAAGGCTGAAGAGCTTATCACAAAACTAGTTTAAATGTATGCTGTTGGACTTCTGGGAAGATGGCAGAGTGGTGAAGAGCAAAGAAACCACCTCTCAGAATTTGGTGTCCAGATGCTGGAATATAGCAATGTAAGGAAGAGAAGAAGGAGGGAAGTGAGTCCCCAGGACCCAGCAAGGATCTGAAGTGAGAATTAAACCCCATAGGGAGAGTGAAGAGAGGGACCTCAATGCAGAAGGAGGTAGCGAGCAGCACTTTCTCTCTGACCCCTGATTCAATGGGTGAAAGGGGAAGCTCAAACCTGCAGATGCACAGTGACTACTGGTGACCCCAAAGACCTCTACAGAAAAATGCATGAGTGGAATACAGCAGTGGATGCAGCAGACTGCAGTGATTGGTGAGTTATTCAGATTCAGATGTCCACCAGGAGATGACTGCCCAGTAGCCATCTTGGAGAGATGATGGAGAGACTAATCTCAGAACTTGGAGAAGCTACAGGCTGGCTCCACCTAGCAACTCCCAGTGTCAGGTGGAACAGAGTTCAAGTCAGCAGAAGGTCAAGCAGCTGAGTTCAAGCCAGCATAAGGCACATGGAGTGTTACAGGCTGAACAAATCAGGTTCTGGCCTCATAGCCAGAAACCACCCCGAACTTCAGTGGAACTAAAGGTGAAGGCTTGCTGGGATTATTTATGGGACCTGCCATAAATCTACAGCTGGCTGGCTGGGATTAATCAACACAGATATGGACTCTCTCTGCCTGCTCTGTCTACCAATTACAGTAGAGACACACCCTGAAGTGGACATTTTTTGTTTTTGTTTTTTTCTTGTTTGTTGTTTTTATTGTTTCTAGTTTTCTTAGTGGTGTTATTCTGTTCTGTTCTTATTTCTTCCTTCTCTCTTTCCCTCCTGTCTTCTTCACCAGTTTCCCAAAGTTCCTGTAATCTTCCTTTGTCCTCCAGCCTTACTTCTAATCTCTTCCTCTTCTTCGATTTCTCTATTTTCCACCCTAACCCCTTCTAAATTTTCTCCCCTGAGGGTAAAATCACCATATTGAGGGCATATTTACTGTATGGAATTTTCTGGTTTGTTTTAGATTTTGTTATATAACCACAAATATAGTTCATATGGTTAAAGGTGGGAAATTAATAGTTATCATAGTTTGTCATTTTCTAGGCTGCATTTGATGCTATTGTTATTGCTGATTGTACTACTTTAGCCAAGGTAACATAAATTGTTCTAATAAGTTGTTCCAAGGCTGAGATTGCCTTAGGGTCATAAACAATACTTAGGCCAGCACAAAGAACCAGGGGCTGGGCCACATAGGCAGCAACTTCCCATCCCCAATAAATTGAAGAGGTAGGATCTTGCAACAGACTCAAAACCCAAAAGGCAGCTATGCCTGGAAGATATCTCTGAGAAGTAGTCATTTCCTAAGGGTTCTAAATACTAGCAATAAAGCTACCTGCCATAAGCAATCTACGAGCATCAACCAGGAATTAAACTAAAAGAAAAAGAAGACACTTCAGATGCAACCCCAGACTTCCAGCTCACCAAAGGCAAACCCAGGGGCCAACGAGATGGAAAAATTTGAAAACCACCCACCTGGACTCTCTAAAGTGTTAACAGCGGAAGTAACAAAGCTGATGAATGAGACTCAAGAAAAAAATCAAATCAGAAATAATCTCTCGGATAACTACAGAGATGGTGATTATAATGAAAGACATGGTTAGTGACCCTAGAGCAGATACAGATTTAAAAAATAGAGGAGCTTAGGAAAATGATGGAAACCATGAATGCCCAACATAGAAAAGAAATGGAATTCATGAAACAGATTCAAATGGATACCCAGGAGATTAAAAATTCCATTGAAAGTATATGCAGCAGAATGAGCCAAGAATATGACGACAGAATATCAGGATGATCAGTAGTGATCATGAAAAGAAAGATTTCTTAAAAATAGCAAGGGACCATGAGAAATCAATCCAACAGCTGCTAGATGATGCAAAGAATAACATAAGATTGATCAGAGTCAATCTAAAAGCAAGAGATAGCACAAATGACAAAAAAACATGTTCACAGAAGTAACTGCAGAAAAATTCCCAAGCATGGAAAAATAATTTTGATATACAGACAAGTGAGGCATATAGAATTCCAATTAGCCATGATTAAAAAAAAAAATCTACACCAAGGTATGTAATAGTCAGGATTCCAGAAATTCAACACAAGAACAGAATATTAAAAGCTGTTAGAGGAGCTGGTGAGGTGGCTCAGCGGCATAAGCGCCTGCCTGGCAAGCGCAAGGGCCCGAGTTCGACTCCTGGAACCCACATACGAAAAAAGGGCCAGTGATATCGCTGAGTGGCATGGGCGCCTGCTGGCGCGTGAGGTCCTGAGGTCGACCCCTGGTACTCACAAAAAAAAAAAAAAAAAAAAAAAAGCTGTTAGAGAAAAGAAACAAATCACTATAAAGGAAAGCCCATCAGAATTACAGCAGAATTCTCAACATAAACCCTCAAGTCAAGGAGAGCTTGGAGTAAAGTATTTCAAGGCCTAAAAGAAAACAACCTCCAACCCAGATTGATGTATCCCTCAAAGCTATCTTTCAAAATTGATGGAGAAACAAGATACTTCTATGACAAAGAACACCTGAAGAAATTCATGACCACCAAACCAAAATGTTCTGGGGGACATTTAGAGGGAGATAATGAAGACTACAACTCCATGAACCTCAATAGAATGAATCCACCAGGCAAGGCAAGTAATTAAACAGAGTGGGGAAAAAAAGGAAAACAACAACAGGAAAATAATATGACAAGGATATGTCAATACATATCAGTCATACCCATCAATGTAAATAGTCTCAATTCACCAATAAAGAGAAATGAATGGGCAGAATGATTAACAAGCAAGATACAACAATATCCTGCATATAAGAAACATGTTTAATTCAAAAAGAAATTCATAGACTGAAAGTCGAAGGATGGAAAATAATAATCCATGTGACAGGAAACCAGAAAAAAGCAAGGGTAGCTATTCTATTTGCAGACAAAGTGCATCTCAAGCCAAGACTGATTGGAAGAGATAAAGAAGGTCACTACATCCTCATAAAGGGAATAATCTAAGAAGAAGAGATAGAAATCATAAATATATATGTACCAAATACCAGCACACCCAACTATGTAAAACAAACATTAATGGACATGACAAATCAAATAAGCACCAATACAATTGTAATGGGGAAACTCAATGCCCCACTGTCACAAACAGACAGATCAACTAAACAAAAAATCAATAAAGAAATATCAGAACTGAATCAAACTTTTGAACAAATGGACTTAGATGTCTACAGAGTGTTCCACCCCACAACATCAGAATACACATACTTCTCAGCTACACATGGGACTTTCTCCAGAACAGACCACATACTAGCTCATAAAACATGCTTAAGTAAATGCAAAGGAATTCAAATTATCCCACGCATTTTAGCAAACTGTAGTGCAATGAAATTGGAAATCAATGGCAAAAGAAACCACTAAAACTGCATAAACACATTGAAATTAAATAACACCCTCCTGAACAACCAATGGGTCACAGATGAAATTAAAGAAGAAATTAGACAGCTTCTACAATTCAATGATAATGCCAGTGCAACATACCAGAAGTTATGAGATGCAATGAAAGCAGTCCTATGAAGGAAACTTATAGTGGTGCATTCTTATATCAGAAAAACAGAACAAGCTCAAATAAACAACCTAATGTTGAACATCAAGCTTCCAGAAAATGATGAGCCAAGTCGAGCCCAAAGCTCTTACAAGGGAAGAAATTATAAAGATCAGAGCAGAAATTACTACAATAGAGACTAAGAAAATAATACAAAGAATCAATGAATCCAAGAGCTGGTTCTTTGAAGATTAAATAAAATGGACAAAACCTTAGCCAACCTTATCAAAAAAACAAACAAAAAAAAATAAGGAAAGACTCACATCTATGAAATTAGGAATGAAAAGCATGAAATCACAAAAGATCCTGCAGAAATCCAGCACATCATCAATACCTACTTCAAGAACTTGTACTCTAATAAGATGGAAAACTTAGAAGAAATGGACAGATTTCTGGATACATATGAATTTAAAAAGCTGAATCAAGAAGATAGAAAAATTCTAAATAAACCAATATTAGTCAATGAAATTGAAGATGTACCAACAAAGAAAAGCTGAATTCTATAAGAAATTTAGAAAAGACATGATGACACTACTTCTCAAACTCTTTAATTAAATGGAAAGGAAAGCAATACTCCCAAAATTATTCCTGGAACCAAGCATTACCCTGATACAAAAACCACAGAAGGACCCAACCAAAAAAGAGAACTATAGGCCAGTCTCCCTAATGAACATAGATGCAAAAATCCTCAATAAGATACTGGCAAATGGAATGCAGCAAATCATCAAGAAGATTATACACCATGACCAAGTAGGATTCACCCCTGGGATGGAGGGATGGTTCAATATACACAAATCAATAAATATTTACAGAGCCAAGAACAAAAACTATATGATCACCTCAACAGATGCAGCAAAAGCATTTGACAAAGTCCAACACTCATGCATGACAAAAACCCTATAGAAAATTGGAATAGATGGTCTTTATCTCAATCTGATAAAAGCCATCTATGGCAAACCAACAGCCAACATCACACTAAATAGATAACAACCAAAGCTTTTGCTCTAAAAATCAGGAACAAGACAAGGATGTCCACTATCACCACTCTTATTCAATATAGTTCTGGAAACATTAGCCAGACCAATTAGACAAGAGAGAGAAATAAAAGGAATAAGGATAGGAAAGGAAGAAGTTAAATTATCATTATTTGCAGATGACATGGTACCCTACAAAGAAGACCCCAAAAACTCCACCAAAAGACTCATAGATTTAATAACTAAATTCAGGGGCCGGTGAGATGGCTCAGCGGCGTAAGCGCCTGCCTTGCAAGCACGAGGGCCCGAGTTCGACTCCCAGAACCCACATACGAAAAAGGGGCCAGTGATATCGCTCAGTGGCACGGGTACCTGTTGGCGCACGAGGTCCTGAGGTCGACCCCCCGGTACCCACAAAAAATAAAAATAAAAAAAAAAAATAACTAAATTCAGTCGTGTAGCAGGATACAAAGTCAACACTCAAAAATCAATAGCATTCCTGTAACACAAATAACAAACTCACTGAGAGAGAAATTAGAGAAACAACACCTTTCACAACAGCATCCCAAAAAGTGAAATACCTAGAGATCAATACAACAAAGGAAGTAAAAGACCTTTACATTGAAAACTACACTGCTCTGAAAAGGGAGATCGAAGAGGATATCAGAAAATGGAAAGATATCCCTTGTTCTTGGGAAGAACCAATAAGTGAAAATGGCCATACTTCCAAAAAATGTCACCAGGTTTGGTGGTGCACACCTGTAATCCCAGCACTTGGGAGGCTGAATCAGAAGGACTGCTGTGAGTTCAAGGCCATCCTGGGCTACACAGTGAGTTTAAGGCCAGTCTGAACTACACAAACAAGATCTTGTCTCAAAACACCAAAAAAACAAAAAAGTTATACAGATTTAATGCAATCCCGATTAAAATACCAGTAGCATATCACACAAACTCAGAGAAAACAATCCTAAAATTCATTTGGAACCAGAAGAGACCAAGAATAGCAAAAACAATTCTCAGCTATAAAGGTAAGGCAGGAGGCATCACAATCCCTGACTTGAAATTATACTACAAAGCTACTGTGATTAAAATAAACAACAACAAAAAAAAACACATGGACACTGGCAAAAAAACAGACCCAGATTAGAAGATACAGAAACAACTCTAAACACATTCAGCCACCTTATCTTTGACAAAGGAGCCAAATACCTTCACTGAAAAAAAAGAGCCTCTTTAACAAATGGTGCTAGAAAAACTAGCTTTCCACATGCTGAAGATTAAAACTGACCCATATCTTTCACCATGCATTAAACTAAAATCAAAATGGATCAAAGATCTAAATATTAAAACAGAAATACTAAATCTGCTGGAAGATAGAATAGGTAGAACTCTTGAAGGTACTGGTAGAGGCAAAGACTTTATGAACAAAACCCCAATCACACAGAAAATACTACAAAGAATCAACACCTGGGATCTCATCTTATTAAAAAGCTTCTGCACAGCAAAAGAAACCACCAACAGAGTAAAGAGACAACCCACAGTGTGGGAAAAAATTTTGCCAGCTGTTCCTCAAACAGGCTAATACCTAGAATATATAAAGAACTCAAAAAGTTCAGACCCCCCCAAATTTAAAAACCCAATCCAAAAATGGGCATCTGAAATGAATTGAAACTTCTCAGATGAAGTACAAACAGCAAATAAATATATGAAAAAATGTTCAACATCACTGGTCATTCAAGAGATGCAAAGTAAAACAATGGTGAGATTCCATCTCATCCCAGAAAGAATGGCTATTATCATGAAATCAACCAATAACAAATGTTGGTGGGGCTGTGGGGAAAAAGGAACCCTTCTCCACTGTTGGTGGGAGTGTAGACTGATGCAACCACTGTGGAAATCAGTGTGGAGATTCCTCAAAAACTACAACAAGAGGTTCCATTTGACCCAGCTATTCCCCTTCTTGGTATCTTCCCAAAAGAATTAAAAGCATAATACCACAGCGATATACACACAACCATGTTTATAGCAGCACAATTTGTAAAAGCTAACTCTTGGAAACAGCCCAAACGCTCATCAACCAATGAATGGATAAAGATGTGGTGTTTTTTTATATAATGAAGTACTACTCAGCTATAAAGGAGGATAAACTTGAGACATTTCTAGCTAAATGGGTGCACCTTGAGACCATACTCTTAAGTAAAATAAATCAGACACACACGTTTAAATTCCTCATTGCTTCTCTGGTGTGAGAAACCGGAAGTGTAAATAAAGACCAAAATGTATAATAGGTATTGGGAAATGGGAAGAAAATGTTTAAATGGGAAGGGGTACAAGGGAGGAGGAGTGGGAAAGGATGGAAGGGACAAAAAAAATGAGACTAGTAGGGAAAAAAATGGAAACAAAACTTTTGTAAATAAGGAGAGGAAGAGGGTTCAAAGGGAGGGGAAAGGAATGGGAAGAAAAGAAGCAAGATATATCATGTACAGGTACAAATTCCCTATAATGACTGTTATCATTATGTATATTTAAATATTCCAATAAAAATAATTAGGTTGGCCGGTGAGATGGCTCAATGGCTTAAGCGCCTGCCTGGCAAGCGCGAGGGCCCGAGTTCGACTCCCGAAACCCACATACAAAAAAGGGGCCGGTGATATCGCTCAGCGGCACGGGCGCCTGCTGGCGCACGAGGTCCTGAGGTCGACCCCCCAGTACCCACAGAAAAAAATAAAATAAATAAATAAATAAATAAATAAAAAATAATAATAATTAGATTAAAAAAATTTTAAATGTATGCTGCTCACTTCTCCGTAAATATCAATAAAACATCCCTTTAACACAAAAGAAGGTATTGTGGCATTAGAACCCGGAAATAAAAAGATGTAACTTCCTTTCCTACCACAAAAAAGGTGAAAATATAAAACTACATTCACATACAAAACCTCTGTTTTGTATATTTGCATTTTGTATATTTGCATATTTGAAAAATGAAAATTAGTATTGTTTAATTTCTAAAGGTTAAAGAATCCTGATGTTTAAGACAGTGTCTCGCTATATAGTTCAGGCTGGCCTTGAACTCACTACGTAGCCTAGGCTGCCCTCAAACTCAGCGTGATCCTCCTGCCTCAGCCCCCCAAGTGCTAGGATTACAGGTGTGCACCAGCATGCCCACTCCTCTTATTTTAACAAGGAGTCGAGCAGCAGCAGTAAACTCATCCTATCCTATGGGACTTTAACAGGAATCATTTATCTGGACCCAATAAGTCTCACTATATAGTCCTGGCTTTCCCTAAACTATCTAGACCAGGCTCAAACTTGTGACCCTTGTGCCTCAGCCTTCCAAGTGCTAAGATTACAGATATGTGTGACCATGCCTACCAACAAATCATTTTTTAAAAAGCAACTTCTATAGATTTTGCAATCGTTAGTGGATTATTAGTGGCCTTGTGAAAAAAGTTTAGAGTTGTCAGAATGATTTGAGCACCAAGTTTGTGTGTATATCAGATTCTTGAGCCAACTCAAATTGGCTTTAAAAAAAATTACAATCTCACATAAAAAGAAATTGAAGGGCCGGTGAGATAGCTCAGTGGCATAAGCGCCTGCCTGGCAAGCACGAGGTCCTGAGTTCGACTCCTGGTACCCACATAAAAAAAAGGAAAAAAGGGCCGGTGATATCACTCAGCAGCACAAGTGCCTGCTGGCAAGCACAAGGTCCTGAGTTCAACCCCCAGTACCCACATTAAAAAAAAAAAAAATTGAAGCGAGGTGTGGTGGCACATACCTGTAATCCCAGCACTTGAAAGGATTGCTGAGTTCAAGGAAAGCCTACAATACAGTGAGACCCTGTCTCAAAAAAAAAACATAAATAAATACAAATAAAGAAAGAAATTGAGAGGACTGGGGCTATAGCTCAGTGGTAGAGCACTTGCCCACCATGAGCAAGGCCCTGAGTTTGATCCCTAGCACTACCAAAAAAAGAAAAAAAGGAAGCAGGAAGTTCAAATACTGGCTACTTCACGGAGCTCAGAAATGTCCTAAAGTAACATGGCTGTGCCGGCAGATGCCCAGTGGGTAGCCAAAAGCAAGATGAAGTTTTGCTTCTCTGCCTTATCTGCATCCTCCTTTATCACCTCAAACTCTGGGTCAGAGCCCTGCTCAGCTCCGCACCCAGCCATGCTAATCACTTAATGTCTGTAGTAAAGGTTTATCAGACCTAATTTACCTAGCCTGTCTCATCCCCCTTCAAGACAGAGGACATCGAGATAAGCTTAACTAACTAATTCTCAGGATTTGCAGGAACATCCTATTTCCAGCTTTTACAACATCCAGTTCCAGACCTTCTGGAGTGGCACCTAGAAGTCTCAAGTCATTGTCCTGAACCTGCAGTTACATCTTGCTCCAGGAAAGACGGAGCCTCACAGACCAGTTATCCCAAGACAGGAACCAAGGCTGCCTCCCAAAGCAGGAGCTGAGCTTTCCCAAGGGATGAGTTCTGCCAGAACTTCTCAGAACCAGTCCTGAGAGACCGTTCAACCAGACCTCGACCTGACCAGGGTTACCCACTCTGCCAGCTATGCAAACCTTGTATTAGCTCCCCTTTTGTTAGCCCCTCAAAACAGATTTTGACCCTCTTTCTCTGTGCTTCTCAGCATGGCTGTGCTGATTACAGCTCCTTTCCTGCCCTCGGTACTGCTCGTCTCCTTTCGGGATTCTGGGACATGTGGTAGAGTCTGGTTCATTGGGATCCCTGAGTGGGACCTTCTGCCCCAAGTACTCTTCCGGAGGTACTTCTGCAGCAGTTTCTCACCCTCAGGATGATGCTCTCATCTAACAACAGGGTGAAATTAGCCCTTCTTTATCACCAGGAGCGGTCTGTGCCCTCTTGTAGCACTGCCCCAAACACACAAGCATAGAAATCAGCTGGGAGAAAAGTACAACCTCAGACATAAAGTATAAATAATTCCTTTATTATAAATAAAGTTGGTAAATTTGGAAAAGTAAGCAAATATTCTCTTTGAACAAAAATTAAATACAGCTGCTCAAAATAGCATAACACAATGCCAAACACTTGGATTTTCTCTTCAAACAATGGTACTAAATAAATACAGCAGAGGGGGCGGGGGTGAGGCAGCACTGAGGACTGAACCCAGGGCCTTCACACCGGGCCACGTTCCTAGTCCTTTTTTTAAATTTTGAGACAGAGTCTCACTAAGTCTCTAAATTGCCCAGGCTGGGATCTAACTGTGCTGCTCCTGCCTCAGCCTCCCAGAGTGCTTGGATTACAGGCATGTGCCACCAAGTCCAGTTCTGGCAATTTTTTAATAGTATTTCATTGTTCCTAAAGGCATGTTGTATTAACCTTTATTTAAATTAATTCCTATATTACACTAATCCTAATTTTTAATGCTTAAATACCATTAGAATTCAACTTTGATCATTTGTGGAAATTTCCATGTGGACTCAGCGAAAAATGTCCATGTTTACATACTTTACTCTTCAGAGGAGTCACTGCTAGACCTCTTGGATGTATCATCCTTTCCTACGAAAACGTAAGCGACTCCTAAGTTCTCTGAATTTCAGTATTAAGGAGTAGTTACTCATGTTGTCTTTCCATGTGTCATAAGTTCTTCTAAATGTGTCATAATAACTTCCTTTTTTCAAGCTGAAATCTGATCCAGTTGCTTTTAAATAACTTTCTTTTTTCCATATTTCTTTGAATTTTTCCAAATAACTTTCTTTTTCAGATTCTTCCTTCCATATTCCTTCTCCTTTTTTTACGGCCGCTAATTCAGCTTTAAGTAATTTTCTGTGAATTTTCCAGTAAGTTTTGGAATCATAATTCAGCCCTTTAACAAGAACAGTTTTACCCAGGCCTCTTCGCAAAATTTCTTCATTCAGATTCACGCTAAAATAGCCACCCTTGAATTTAAAACGAAAAACAAAACAAAACAACACACACACAGAAATCAATTATTTAAGAAAACTGTTATTATACTGTAACATCTTATTTATCTTAAAATCAATCACTTAGAAATTTCAGTCCTCCACAAAAAAGTCAAAAATATTAACAAAAGGGTTCTTGGGAGCTTAAAACAGCTACTGCTAAGTCCAACAATGTTATTACTGCAAGAGACCCTTCTCAGAGTCCACGGCGTCTTTTGTGACAGAGAATTCTGGACAGACTCTTCGGTCTCCACCTTCAAAGAGGCATGGAAGCAACAATGTACGAAAAGCACTGTTTTGGTTTGTTCGTGGTTGTTTGCAGAGACAGCAGGGCACACAACTCTGGCACAAAGACAGGAGCCCACAGTAAAGGAAAGTAAAAAAGCAAAAAAACAGACAAACCAAAAATGAACTGTTAAAATGAAGTTCAGAATTCTGGTGTCTAGGAGGGCACTGCAGGTAAACACATTTCTAAAGGACCTCCCTCAACGTAACACAGAAACAGTCTTGGCTCTTCAATCTTCATCCTTCTGGAAATTTCACTCCAGGAACAACTCACTTACTCATGAAAGTGGATAAATGGTATTTTCCCCCCCACTAATTCATAGTATAGACCAATAATGCACAGCTAAGTTCTAAAAATGAGAAAATTCCAGGTTTAAACTAGGAAATATTTTCCGATACCATGTAAAAGCACAGAACAATCTTTTTAAAAGATTCTTAACTAAAAGTAAACAAATTTTGTTCCTCTAAACACAGTAATTTTTGATACATGATGACAAAGTTATAAAAGGTTAATATCATTTATGAAAGCTTTATCATATTTGTCTCAATTTTTTTTTTTTTTTTTTGTGGGTACCGGGGGGTCGACCTCAGGACCTCGCGCGCCAACAGGCACCCGTGCCGCTGAGCGATATCACCGGCCCCTTTTTTCGTATGTGGGATCCGGGAGTCGAACTCGGGCCTTCGCGCTTGCAAGGCAGGCACTTATGCCGCTGAGCCATCTCACCGGCCCTCAATTTTTAAAATTTTATGAGCTTTTTCCCTTGAACCGAAATCAGAATGAAAATTTCAATGCTACACATTCATTAAATTCAAACAGAAGTAAATATTCACAAATAAGCATACAGCATAGTTTGTTAACCTAGGAAGCGATATAAGGTAAAGGTATCTATGATGAAGGTGGGCTTGAAAGCCAGCAAGAGCTGGGCTTGAATACAGGCTCTCTTCTACTTGGTTCCTCCAGCCAAAGCAATTATCTTTCCTAACAGTTCCACCTCTGAATGGGATAAAACTCCATAGGGTGGTTTCAAGGATAAATGAATATATGCATAGCATTTAGCTCAGTGTCTGGCACACAGCAAACATTCAAAATATTAACATTATCTTCATTGCTATAATCATCTTTTTTGATAACTATTATTCTTCAACTTAAAAGAGAACCTAATATTTTTATAAGGGTTTGGGGATGTTTGATATAACTTGGTATGATAAAATTATTTTAATCTTCCAGCCAATTAGTTTTGGGTAATTTTTACTTTAAAAAATTGAATATGACCTGAACATACAAAAATTAATAGATTTCATTAGACTTCCTATTAATAACTCAAAGTTTTAAAGATTTAAAATTTTGTCTGGGTGTGGTGGTGTACACCTGTAATCCCAGCACTCAGGAGGTTGAGGCAGGAGGATTACTGCGAGTTTGAGGCCAGCCTGGGCTACAAAGTGAGCTCAAGGCCAGCCTGAACCGCATAGTGAAACCGTGTCTCAAAAAGACCAAAAAAAAAAGAATTAAAATTCTAATAATTTTAATATGAGTTTTTTGAGTTTTTTTCTTCAGATTATTATTTGTTATATAGGGACTTTAAAAATAAGAAAAAACTAAAAATAAAGAAAGACTGGTCTCAATCTTATCATAGTATTTTAACCATTTCATTTTTCTATATTCCCTTTTCAATAATCACCTAAATACACAGATTTTAACATAGTTAGAAATCAGTCCAAATACAATTAGTATACTGCATTTTTGGGGTTTTTTGTTTGTTTTTGTTTTTGTTTTTTGAGATAGGGTCTCACTATATAGTTCGGTCTGGCCTTGAACTCACTATGTAGCCCAGGCTGGCCTCGAACTCGCAGTGATCCTCCTGCCTCAGCCCCCCAAGTGCTCGGATTACAGGTATGCGCCACCATGCCTGGCTTGCTTTCTTAAAAAAATGAAGTCACAGCCAGGTGTGGTGGTGCACACCTGTAATCCCAGCACAGTGGGTGGCCAAGGCAAGAGGATTGCCAAGTTCAAGCGCACCCTGGGCAATTTAACAACTAAGCAAGACCTTGTCTTAAAATAAAAGGGCTGGAATAGTAGCTCAGTGTTCAATCCCCAGGACTGCAAAAACCAAACAAAAAATTAAGTCATCAATTATTTTCTGTGTGGTTGCAGTCATCACAGTTATAACTTCATAGTTATAACATACTAGTCATATAGTGATTAAGGAGTAAAAACAAACTTTCACCCACCCAGAGAAAGTGGAGGAAGGCACATCGGGGAACTTGAGAGAGCAAGGGAGCAACACCGGCAAGACTGTTATTCCCACTTACATGGCGTGACGACTGACCAGGAAGGTGAGAACACTGAGGCAATTTCTTCAGGTGACTGACCACTGATCAGAAACAGGACTTTAAAATGCTCAACTGAAAAGACTTATAAACTGTGACATCTCTACCAACTGTGAAAATAAAAGAGAATTATAATAAAAACAACAGGGAAAAAGGCCCTTCAAAATGGGGTCTGGAGGCAGTCACAACAGAATGACTCCAACATGATCCTGGCTGCGGTCTAGGAAGGTGACTTTGGTCGCCTCCTGACTTCAGGCAGCTCCAATGGGTAATTACCATGTGTGCCCAGACTTGCGCATACATCGAGAGGTTAATGGACTCCTCCTCCCCCTCCTCCCCTCCTCCTCCTCCTTTTTGGGTGATACTGGGGATCAAACCCAAGGGTGGCACTCTAAAACTGAGCTACATTCCCAGCTCTTTTTTATTTTGAGATAGTCTCACTAAGTTTCCCAGGCTGGCCTTGAACTTGGGATCCTCCTGCCTCAGCCTTTCAAACTGCTGGGATTACACCGTGCCCAGCTTTACAATTTTTATAATCTTCTATGGGTTACATAACCCCTGCACACAGCACCTGTTCTTAACTCCAACAGAAGTTTCCCTACAACAGAATATTTACTGCCTCGTAATAAATCAACCGGTTGCTCAGTACAAGTTCCCATTTCCCTGGTGCCTTTGGATTTAGAGCTATATGAATCTGTGTCTTAAATTGCAATCCTAACATTCCATATAAAGTTCTTTTTAATTTTGCAGTTCCTGAATTTGAACTGTTTGACACAACAGGGTATTAGACCAGGCCGACCAATATTTCTACCTGCAGAAAACACCCTTGCTCTTCGTAGTTTCCAGGTGACAAGCCTCACTCAACAAGTGGTTTCTACTAGCAAGTGTGACAGACATACCTGCACATATACAAACGTATAAAGAGACTCCTTAAATTAGCAGTGCCCAGTCATTAGTAGTTGGAAGATTTTTCCTTTTTCACAAACTTCTATAATAAACATGTATTAGATATATAACTAAAATTTTATAACAAAATTTATATATGTAACACCTGGTTCTCTACACATAATCACTATTAGCAGTAGTTAAAAAAAAAATTCAGCATCCTATATTTAAAGTTCTAATTAAATACTGTATTTAAACGTAAAAATATAAGATTATTAGATATTTCTTCATACTACTTACCTTATTCACTAGAAGGTAGCAAAAGAGTACTGAACTTTCCTTTCCGAGAAGTTGAAACCATAGTAGTTGGGAAGCTTTGAGCTCTTTTCGTAACCATACCTTCCCACTTTCAGTGAGTTCTACTCCAGCCAGCTTAACCAGCAAAACACCACATGGCTCTTCTAAAAAGGTCAGGTAGATAAGAGGTTAGCTTTAAGAGCATGTTGCAAAAGCAAATTCTAAAGCCATTTGTTCCCCCACTCCCAAAAACTCCAACTTATTAGGCCTGTTTATAAATACTCTCTAAATATAGGTCTGTTGCTTTCTTTTACTTTTTTTTGGGGGGAGGGGAATACTGGGAATTGAACCCAGGGCCTTTGTAGTGAGCTACTACAACCCTATTCTTTTTTTATTTTGAGCAGGGTCTTACTAAGTCAGCAGGTTACCTAGGCTGGGCTTGAACTTGTGAACCTCCTGCCTCAGCCTCCCAGAGTACTAGGATTACAGGCATGCACCATCATGCCTGGCCTCACCTTTTTTTTTTTTTTTTTGTGGGTACCAGGAGTTGACCTCAGGACCTCGCACTTGCCAGCAAGCACTTGTGCTGCTGAGCGATACCACCAGCCCCTTTTTTTCCTTTTACGTGGGTTCCGGGAGTCAAACTCAGTACCTCGCACTTGCCAGGCAGGCACTTATGCCACTGAGCTATCTCACCGGCCCAAGATTTCTTTTAAAACAATATAAGCATACAGGGCTGGGGATGTAGCTCAACAGTGCAGCACCAGCCTGGCAAGTGCAAGGTTCTGAGTGCGATTCCCAGTACAAAAAAATATATATATAGATATATAGATATATATATGCATATAACAGATGGAGAAATTTCAAAAGCCCATTTCTGTGGCTCTGGAACAGGTAAAGAGATTTAACCAACTTAACCTTTTTTCAACCGTCTACATTTGTTCCTACACATATACATGTAAGGCTATACACATGTAGTTTAATAATGGCGTTACTACTACTAGAACTATAGAAATTGCTTTTTCATCTAAATGAAGTTGTTAACTTCTTGAGGATATCCTCCCATGTCAAAAAATACTGATCTACATTACTATTCTAATTATTATATTATTACTGCTTTTTATACAAAATAACATTATTTTCTTATACATGATAAAACCATTACTACTTTTTCAAACATCTTGTGAAATGACTTCTACACAAGATTTTCTTAATTTATATTCAAGGTAATATAATATGAAGATCTATTTCCCCAAACCCTTGATAAAATTTTAAGCAATTTAACTTTAATGACAGGATTTTATTTTATTTATTTATTTGCTTTTGTGTGTGTGTGTGTGGGTACCAGGGGTCGACCTCAGGACCTCACATGCCAGCAGGCGCCTGTGCCGCTGAGCAATATCACCGGCCCTTTTTTCGTATGTGGGATCCGGGAGTCGAACTCAGACCCTCGTGCTTGCCAGGCAAGCGCTTATGCCCCTGAGCCATCTCACCGGCCCTATTTGTTTGCTTTTAGGAGATAGGGCCTTGCCTCATTGCCCAGGCTGGCCTTTAAATCCTTGGCTCAAGAGATCCTTCTGTCTCAGCCTCCTTAGTGCAGGCCCACAGGCATGTTTCCACCTCTGCTCTTTCTATCTAGTCCTTCTAATTCGTTGGGTCTACAATTAAGCAGCAACTCCTCACTGAGGTCTTCTCTGACTACTCTATAGGGGGTGTGATAAAAAAATATGGTGAATGTTGATTATCATTATTATTATTATTATTTTTAAACGGCAGTAAAGTTTCGCATTCATTAAAGCTAGGATAAAACAGGCTCTGCAGAATGAGTCTGACCTGAGTTAAAGAAGGAAAAAGGGAGAAGAAAATATACCCTATGGCGTAGGGTGGGCTACCGTGAAGAGACACGAGAGCCATTTAACTTTTAAAATCTATTATTATAAAAACTATGTTGCCATTAATCCCCCTCAAAGTACTTGCTTCAAGCACACTTATCACATTGTTCTTGCCACTTTCTGAGGTGGTTCTGAAGTCCTCTTTCATGAGTGTCTTTTTAGTTGTGGTGTTGTGTCTGCCTCAATGTCCTGAATTGATTCAAACCACTTAACTTTCACGGTCATTTTTTTTTTTTTTTTTTTTTTGTGGGTACCGGGGGTCGAACTCAGGACCTCGCGCGCCAGCAGGTGCCCGTGCTGCTGAGCAATATCACCGGCCCGTTTTCTGTATGTGGGTACCGGGAGTTGAACTCAGGACCTCGCACTTGCTGGGCAGGCGCTTATGCCACTGACCTATCTCACCGGCCCTCACAGTCATTTTGACTCTGCAGAAAAGCTGTAAGTCATATAGTGCCAGATCCAGTGAATATGGTGAATGAGGATACATGGTAATATTTTTATTAGTTTGCCTTTCTATTAGATAGCACTTGGCAGAAGCATTCACCATATTCTTGATCTAACTTCATAAAGACATGAATAAAAGAAGGCTTCTAGAACTGCTTCGAAAAATGGCAAGAACAATGGGATGCATATGTTCAAAATGAGGGGGAGAATTTTGAGGGGAATCAATGGCAATGTGGCTTTTAATGTAATGAATAAAAAAAAACTATTCACCATATATTTTGATCATACCTCATGTATATTTGCCTACTCTTGACTAAATTCCCCAATAATCTCTATTTTAGGACTCTGTCCCTTTACTTCAAAGCTCTTAAAGCAATTTTTCACTTGTTTTCTATCTTCCACCAAGATCATAAGCTCCCAAGGATAGAGGAGCCTTATCTGTTTATTCAGCATTATAGATCAGTTTAGTTGCTACCAGTGGTGGTGAACTATGACATTCGTGCCACACCAGGTTGTTTGTATCACTGAAAGCTTTAAAAGGTTCACCATCACTGAGACGTAGACTATAACAGGTAGTCAAAGTCAGGCACGGTGGCATGCATCTATAATCCCAGCACTCAGGAGACTGAGGCAGAATGGTGAGTTCAAGGCCAGCCTGGACTGGACTTACATAGGGAGACCTCATCTCAAAGGGATTAAAAAAAAAAGAGGTAGTCAACATTTGTGGGACAAACAACTGAATGCCTAAAAGACTAAGTAGTTGAATTTAAAAAGAGACAGGAAGGAAGAAAGAAACTCTGGAGCCAAACTAAATAATTCCTTGTACACAAGGGCTCAGACTTTCTCTCATAGACAAAGGAGGGATTTAAAATGCCATTTTTTGCAATTTTATAAATAACACAGAGTTATTTAATATAACAGTAATGACAGTAACAGTCTTATTATTTTTGCATTTTACTTACTTCTCCATGAAGATATAACAGGTAAAGTGATGGGAATATGTTCAATTTCTAAACCATTCTCGGTTATCCGGTGTAATCGTCCACGTAACTTAACATTCTTTCTTATAAATTCTGCTGGAATATCTGAAGATCTTGTAAATTTTGATGACTATAGAGTTATAAGGAGAAAAACTCTGCCATTACTTTCATTTGGAATTAAAAATGTGACATTGTTAACTAAACAGTAATGAGACAAAACTGGGCTGGGGACATAGCTCAGTGGTAGCGCTTAGGCCCTGGATTCTATTCTTAGCGCTGCAGAACATAAAAACAAAAATCAAAACAAGAAAAAAAAAAAAAATCATTGAAAAATTCTAATTTGGTTCTTTATTTTGTATTAATACTTTTATATGATTTAATCTAAAGTGTTTTTCGGAACAGTTAGAAGTCATTATTCACAAAAGAAAAAAGAATAGAAAGAAGTTATGATTCATTATTTTGCTATTTTAATCTACTATATATGATATATTAAACCTAAAACCCAAATGAAACTGAGACAAATTAAATTAGATCCTCAACCAACAAGATTTTTTTTTCACTTTCCTTTTAATCTTTTAGGAGAAAAAGGCAAATTTTAAAAAGAAAAAAGGGCCAATATTGGGAATTTACTTCAATCCCTAACACTTAGGTGGTTACTTAACACTTTATGTGTGTTTCTTCCATATTAACAATGCAACAAGCTTCATTCATAATCAGTTAGTTAAAAACCTCACATAACAGAAGGATAAATTAGTACCTAACTTCCTAAGGCATAAAGTTGAACTGAACATGTTTAAAAATAATAATAATAATGATGTAGGCTACTGTGGGTTTCTTCACAACATCCTGCCCTGCATACTCCAGGGTGTATTTTTATCTCGCTTTTTCATCTTTTACTCAGCCCAAACTCACTCTGCAGAGCCAGTTTCTCCCTCACTCTTCACTTTCATTTTTTCAAATAAATTTTGTAAAAAACAATAAAGTAGACATCTAGAATATGAAATATATTAGGGAATAAGTGATTTAAGTTTCTCTAGCAATTCAATAGCTTGAGGGAGAAAAAGGGTTACATGTGTGTTATAAATGAAAAATGACATGTAAAAAATATAACAAACAAATATACAGATCGTTGGAATTCTGATTTGAACAGATCACCTATTTAATTGATCACCATTGTGACAATCAAAATCTGGATGTGGAATGGGTCTTGGATGATACTAAGAGATTACTGTTAATTTTCTTAGGTATGATAATATTATAAGACATTCTGACATTATGAATATTGATACAATTAAGTATCACCTTCTTGCCAAAATGTTTATATGAATTTAATAAGGAAACAGACAATTCTAGATTATGAGATATTCTACAAGACATCTGGCTTGGATTCCCAAGAATGTCAATATCATGACAGATAAAAATTGAAAGAAAAAAGTGGAAATATATTCTAGCTTCAAACAGACTGAGACATAAAATTGGTTATAATGCATGATTTTTGACTTCACACTAAGCTACATCCCCATCCCTTTTCTTTTTTTTTTTTTTTTTTCATTTTGAGATAGTCACTAATTGCCCAGGTTGGCCTCAAACTTGTAATCCTCCTGCCTCAGCCTCCTAGAGAACTGAGAATCCCAACACTGCAAAGGTCCTGGGTTCAATCCCATGTATTACACAATTTAAAAAAAAAAGAACAGCTTTGAGAAAAAAAAAAGAAATATGAAGTGCATTTTAAATAATACTATTACTTACAAATATGATTCTATTTATAAGAGGGAGTACCTAGAGTACTAAAAGTCATAGAGATTGAAAAAGGGAAAATGGTTAGCAGGAGCTGTGAGGAAGGAAAACAGGAGTTACTGTTTAACAGGTATAGAGTTTAAGTTCTGCAAGATGAATAGAGTTCTGAAGATGGAGGATGCTGGATCCTGATAGGACAGTAGGAATAAATCTAATACCGCTGAACTTTATGTACACTTAAAAATGACTAAAATGGTGAATTTTATGTGTATTTTACCACCATAAAAAAAACTGAAAAATTGGGCCGGTGAGATGACTCAGCAGCGTAAATGCCTGCCTGGCAAGCGCAAGGTCCTGAGTTCAACTCCCGGTACGCACATTAAAAAAAAAAAAAAAAAAAAAAACTGAAAAATAAAACACTTATAATTCTTGACTTACAAGAAATCTTACAAGTGGAAATGTACATCTATTATTAAAACATTATTGAGATGGCTCAGCGGTTTAAGCGCCTGCCTTGCAAGCGCGAGGGCCCGAGTTCGACTCCCGGAACCCACATACAAAAAAGGGGCCGGTGATATCGCTCAGCGGCACGGGCGCCTGCTGGTGCGCGAGGTCCTGAGGTCGACCCCCCGGTACCCACCAAAAAAAAAAAAAAAAAAAATAAGCAAACCTCATTTCTGTAGTGTTCAGTGATTAGCTGAAGTCAGTTTTTCCTTTTATGTTTTAGAACTTAAGTAATTCACATATTACCCATTTTTATTAGTGGCAAAATAATTTGTTAAAATCTAATTGTAAGAAAGGTTCAGCTTCTATAGTGATTCTATCATATTGGATCATTTCCAAGAACTACTAGTCAGTCCTTTTCTAAGTGTCTGTATATGTTCTAAAACTTCAACTATGTTTATAGAACTAAGAAAAAAAATTACATTATACAAAGTAGCAAGTGTTATGGGAGTATTTATGTTTGTTTTCTTGGTACTTTTTTTTTGAAGTTTAAAAGTATAATTAAACCTATATTTTGTGATTGTTTAAAAAAAAAAAAAAAAAAAACATTATTGAAAGGACCAACAAAAAAAACCCCCACTAATCAAAGCATAAATTATTCAGTGCTAAAGGGCATAATTAAACTGTGATCCAAATCTAAAAGCACCATAAAAAAGCACTTTTGAGGTATTCCACAATATCTGAAATGTTTAGTTATTACAATATTCTAACACGCTAAATCCTTTTCAGATTAATTTTTAAATATGAAAAAAGTGATTATGGAAATACATCCTGTACAATTACTTTCTGTGGATGTTACTTTAAAGCCAAGATATTAAAATATATTCATTATTCTAAAATACTATTTAAAAGCTTCGCATTTGAATAACAAAATGATACAATGCTTCAGACAAAAACTATCTTTTTAGAATAAATGAACTGCGTATTGTCTTCTTCATTTTTTAACTCACCAGTCGAACACTTCTTAGAAATAATAATACTCCAGCTATGGCCATTCCAGTGCTGATGTTCTACAGAAACAGATTTAATGATTGATTATCACTAATTCTCATTCACGATGGTGAAGTATTTATTAGAAGGGAGGGGGAAAGACTTTCTTCCCTATTTCTAAGAGTATAAAATAGATACCATTCAAACGATGACTCACTTCTTCCCAAAACTTCGACCACCTACTCATTAATCTTCTCTCAGTCTTTTCCAGTCTGGCATGCACAGTAATTTGATTATATTACTTTAACCTATGAGTTCCTTGAATGCACAAATGGTCTAGTACTCCTTGTACAGTGCCCACAAAAATGAGCATAACCTTGCATCCACGTTGAGAATTTAAGTGTTTGGTAGAAAACCTTAATACTACAATGCTAAAATATAGCACCTTGACAAAAATATGTGGGTCAATGAATGGGGAGAACATAATGATATTTTTAAATTGCTTTCTTTAAATTAAGGACTTAAAGCACTTTGACAAATATATGTGGGTGAATGCATGGGGAGAACACAGTGATATTTCAAAATTCCTTTCTTTAAAATAAGGACCTAAATGAAAAAATTAAGAATATCACCACTCCCTCAAAAACAGTGGTAATCTAACATTCTTTTCTTCAATAAATACAACTAGGTACATAAGAGTTTGAAAATAGACACTGGGGTACATTCTTTGGGTTCCGTGATTGGGTTATTTCAAATAACATATCCATGTACTAAGTAGACACTGCTTCCTCCCACAATCCTTCTAAGGTGTTTTTGGGGGGAGGGTGCTGGGACTGAACTCAAGCCCGTGTACATGCTAAGCACACAATCACTGAGCTACGCCCGTAGCCCTCAGACCAACTTTTAATTTCAAATAACCCATGCATTCGCTTCTGAACTGCAAGAAGTAAGGCCAGATCAAGTAACATATGTACGTTTACAGGTTTACCATTCATGAGCGCTACATGTATTTATCTAGCACTCTCTAAGTGGCAGGTACTACTCCAAGGAGAGCGTTAACACCTACAGAGGCGAGCGGAAACACACATGGCTTGCGCCCTGTGCTGCTTCGCTGCAGAGCATTTGCAAAGCTCAACTTACTCAACTTCTTGGTGGAATTTTTAAAGTTACTCATTCCTCCCAAAGCCACATTCTCTTCACTTGGCTTCTAGGACACCTGGCTTTTCCTCCTCCCTCTTTAGTCTTCGCTGGTCTCCTCCTTTTTAGTCCCCAAATGTTAGAAGCCCATGGCTCTCAGCTCGAGGCTTCCGCGGCTTTTCTCACTTGCTCTGAGAAGCCGCTCAAGTCCAGGGCTTTCAACAGTACTTACGGTTCGTGCCACTCATTCCCAAAACTGCACGTCCAGCTCTGACTTCCTTCAACACCAGACTACATCCCTCCCCAGTTGCCTCGAACAGCTTCTCTCAATTCTGCTTAGAAGTTAATCGGTCATCTTCAAGCTCACACCTCCATGTTCGCATGACCAAAGAGCTCTCTAGATCTTTCCAGTCACTTCCTCCCGCTCCTCTCCGTCAGCCACCGTCGCCATCCCCCCCCCCCGTCAACTAACTCCACGCCACCACCACCATCCCGGGGGCCTCGCGTCCCTCCTCGCTCGAACTCCAGCGGCCTCTCCTCCCGCCTCACCGAAGCGGGGCCTCGGGCTCCTCCCCGGGCCCCGCGCGGCGGCCCCGACTGCTCTCCGCGACAGGCGACACTGAGCTGGGCGGCGCCGCTCTGGGAGGCGCCCGGCCTCGCCCACCCCGCGCCCCGCGCGCCGTCCCCCGGCCCACGCTGCCGTCTCCCGGACGGGTCCCTGCGGGCTCGCTGCGCGCCGCCCCGCGCCCGCCTCCGCCCGGGCCCGCGGGCCTGCGGTACCTGGACGAGGCGCAAGTGATCGTCCGCCCACTGCGAGACCCGCGTCACCACATTGGGGGCCGCCCGGTCCCGCGCGGCGGACGGCGACGCGGAGCCCCCGGACCGCCCCGCCATGTTGGCGGCTTCCCGAGCGCGCGCGCCGCGTCCCCAGGCGGACGGCAGGGGGCGCGCGCTGCTCCGGGCGGCAGCTGCTCCGCACCCCCTGGCGGGCGGCGGCTCTTCCACCGCGCGGGCGGCGCGCCGCGGCCTGGAGGGCCAGGGTCCCGGGCGGTGCGGGTGAGGCGGCGGTCAGCTTCTGTGTGAGCGCGGGAACCGGGCGCTACCGTGGTTTCCGCCGTGTCACCCGGGAAGGGAGACTGAAGTACTTCACTTCCCCCGCCTCTCCGAATGTAACCGTATGCGTACTCCTTGTTTGCATTTGCACTGTACTTCAGTGTTGTCAGAGTTGCTGAGTCTTGTTGTTAATTGATTAAATATAGGGAGCTAACGTTCGGCAAATCAATACAATTAATGTATTTTAAAAGAGACAAAAATGGGTGCAGGATGGTGCAAATTATGTAAATTTGTTTGAAAATACATATATGGTGTGGGTGTGTGTGTGTGTGGGTGTGTGTGTGTACAATAAAAGATTATCCAAGGAACTTGAAATGATGCTTGCCCCTGGGAGGGACTGGGAGTAGGAAAGGGCAGGAGCTTTCACTCTCTGCCAGCTCTTTCAGATGGAGCATTTTACAGCGAAATGTTCTATTTCCACACTGTCCAGATCAGCAACATATGGCTATGGCCTACTGAAATGTGGTTAGTGCCGCCAAGGATCTGAATTTTTTACTTTATTAATTTTAATTAACTTAAATAATCATAACGATTACCATAGCTATGAACTGCACAAGCATACTGTTGGATTTCTTTTACTTTGTGAAAGTATTACCTTTAAAAGTCAAAATAGAATATGTTGTATTTGTAACAACGTATGCAATGAGTGGTGCCTGCAAGGAATATATTATCTCAGTATTGTAACCCATAGAAAGTAAATAACAATAGCTAATGCGTGGGTCTTGCTTACTATGTGCCAAGGATTGTTCTAAGTGGTTTTCACTTCTTAGCTCCCTTATCCTCGCAACCCCTTATCAAACAGGCACTATTATTGATCACAGTTTTACAGAGGAAGTAGGCAATGATTGAGCCAGTAACCCAGGTCACCCACCAAATAAGTGGTGAACTGCGATGCTGTGCTGGGACTTAGCCGATTGACTTAGTTAACCACAGCATTGCATCTCATATGAACAATCAGACAAATCGCAAAAATTCCCATACATTTCCAGGCAGAATAGAACACAAATGGATATTGGAGAAAATCCAACTACGAAGATGTACTATAGTTAAAATCTTAATCATTATTTCAAATCTTTAAAATCTGAGTAATAGGATGAATAAATTTAGTTAGTAAATAGAAAAATGAATTTCTTTATGGGCAGTCATTTCCCTAAACCTTTTTTCCAATGTCCTATATCTCTAACCCCCCCCCAATACTGTGGATTGAACACAGGACCTTGGCATTGAGCTACATCCCCAAGCTTTTAAAAAAAATTTTTTTTTATTTTGAAACAGGGTCTCGCTAAGTCTCTAAGTTGCCTAGACTGGGTTTGCACTCACCATCCTCCTGCTTCAGCCTCCCAGAGTCTGGGATTACAGGAGTGTACCACACACCTGGCTTCTAAACTTCCTTTCTGCTACCACTCTTCTAGTCCTGTTACTTGAAGTAGTCCCTTCTCACTACTTCCCATCCCAAAGTTTTTTGGTTTTTTTCTGTACTCTAGGTATCAGCCATCTAGGCATCTCTAACTCCTCCAGCTTTCTTTAAATGTCCTTAAACAATATTTTAGCATCATCTGGAGCCACAAGCATGAACTTAGACTGCCACCCTATTGTCTGTCTCATAGGTTATGTCTACCATATTTCTGCTTCCCTGAAACTTTGGTGCACCCAGTATGGCAAACCCTCAGGAGCCAATGCCATAAATTAAATCAGTTTCTGGTAACCTGAGTGGAGAAATATTGGACATGCAAAGGGAGAAAATATCTTATTCACATGTAAAATTAGAGGATCCAGGTTTCACATACCAACAAAGACTGAGAAAACACTTTTGGAAGTAAATCTTGGAGGCACTGGACCAAGGAAGCAGAACATAAAGCTAAATGATATGCTAGGAGGACACTGCTAGAGCCATCCCTCCTGCTGGAGAGGGATGATTCTGAATGGTGATGACACATGGTAGCCTATAGTAATTGAGGTGAAAATACTAGAACCTCTTTGTCAGAGTACTAAGGGCTAGCTCAAAAAAAGTTTGGAACATTAGAATGGAGGTACTACACAAAGCCAGATAATCTACCATCTAAATATGTTTTCTGAAAAAAACCATAGAATACTCCCATCACAAAAGTAATAGGAATGTGTGTGAGTAGAGAAATAGACATAGATCAAAGGAAAAATAGAGAATCCACAAATAGACCACACAAATATGACCAATGGATTTTTTACAAAGTTATCAAAGAAATTCAATGGAAGAAAGCCTTTTAAACTAATGGTTCTGGAGCAGCTGGACATCTCTAGGCAAAAAAAAAAAAATAGCTTTCAAACTTGATCTCATTTTTTTTTAAACTAACTCAAAGTGGATTTTAGACTCAAATATAAAGCATAAAACAATAAAGGACTAAGCATGAGTTTTTAGACTTAACATCACAAATGCGATCCATAAAAGAAAACTGAAGTGAGGCATGGTGGTACACACCTGTAACCTCAGTATTTTGGGAGATAGGAGGATCCCAAATTCAAATCCCACCTAGGTAACATAGTGAGACCCTTTCTCAAAATTAAAAATAAAAGGGTGTGTATATAGCTCAATAATAGTGTGCTCATTGGTTCCACCCCCTGTACCATACTATAACATACACACACACACAAGGAGGAAATGTAGAAATTAGACTTCACTAAAGTTTAAAACTTTAGCCCCTCATACCGGGCATGGTGGCACACACCTATAATCCCAGCACTCAGGAGGCTGGGATTATAGGCAGGATAATTGCCACAAATTCGAGGCCAGCCTGGGCTACATAGCAAGACCCTGTCTCAAAAACCAAACCAAACCAAAACAAACAAACAAACAAAACTGTTAGCCCTTATAAGAGGCAAGGTTAAAAGAGGAGCTCAATGCCTGGTTCTTGGCTCCTATCCAGGCCCACGTCCTTGTTTTTTTCTGTCCCTGAGCCTTGTGGAACTTAATGTAGTCACTGCCCTCTGTGTGATTCTCTGGCTTGTGCTTCCTTAATGAGGGCAGATCCCAAAGCCAATCAAGTTGAAACTCCAGCCCAACTGCAACACTGAGCTCAGTCTTCCGCCTGGGGAAAGAGCTAGCGCAGTGTGCACTGAGAGGTGCCTGATAGGCTGGATGTCCAGCCTGCCCCTGGTGCTGTGCCGGCCTTCTTTTTGTGTAAGCCAGAACCTTTCTCAAAATGGCATCTTTGGGCTGGAGAGATGGCTCAGTGGCTTAAGTGCCTTCCCGGCAAGCACGAGGGCCCGAGTTCGACTCCCGGAACCCACATATGAAAAAGGGGCTGGTGATATCGCTCAGCGGCACGGGCGCCTGCTGGCGCGCGAGGTCCTGAGGTTGACCCCCCGGTACCCACAGGAAAAAAAAAATGGCATCTTTGCAGGGCCTGGGCTATAAGCAGTGCCAGCACTGGGAGGCAGCCCTACTTCTTTTTCTACACACTTCTGACACTAGAATTCATCTGACGGGCTTCTCCAAGTTGCCTTTCCAGCATTTGGGTTTTTGTGCTCATCCCTATTTTTGAGGACCTGCGGATGTTGGTGAGCATCTTCTGAACATCTCATGGGCGCTTCTGCCTCTGGCCAGCCATGAACAGAACCCAGTCACACAAGAAATAATACCAAGAATCAACAAATGGGAGTATATCACATTTAAAAGTATCTGCACAGCAAAGGAAACAACCAACAGAGTGAAGAGACAACCTACAGATGGGAAAAATTTTTTTCCTGGCTACTCCTTGGACAGAGAACTCATATCTAAAATGTATAAAGAACTCAAAAAATTAGACACCCCCAAATAAAAGACTATCAAAATTGAAATGAATAAACACTTCTTAAAAGAAGAAATACAAATGGCTAATAAGTGCATGAAAAAATGTTTTGCATTTTTGGCCATTAGAGAAATGCAAATTAAAAGCATGCTGAGATTCCTTCTTACCCCAGTAAGAAAGGCTGTCATAAGGACTCAAAAAACAACATACGGGGCCGGTGAGATGGTTCAGCGGCGTAAGCACCTGCCTGGCAAGCGCGAGGGCCCGGTACCCACATACGAAAAAAGGGTCGGTGATATCACTCAGCAGCACGGGCGCCTGCTGGTGCGCGAGATCCTGAGTTCGACCCCCGGTACCCACAAAAACAAAAAACAAAACAAAACAAAACATACGCTAGCAAGGTTGTGGGGGAAGAGGAACCCTTCTACATTGGGAACTAGTACAACCACTGTGGCAACCAGTATAGAGATTCCTGAAAAAATTAAAACTAAAAATTTCATTTGACACAGTATCTCTCTTGGTGTCTTCCTGAAAGAGTTAAAGCCATCATATTGCAGTGATACATGCACACCCATATTTATAGGCACACAATTCACAGATGAATGGATAAAGAAAATCTGGTATATATACACAATGGAGTTCTACTCAGCTATAAAGAAGGATAAGCCTGAGTCATTTGTAGGAAAATGGATGCACCTTGAGATCATAATGCTAAGTGAAATAAACTAGAGACTGAAAATTTACCATGGTTTCTCTTATATGAGAAACTCAAAATATAAAAAATTCCAAGAGAAAAATAAAAGAGAGATGGTAGGAAACAAGGAGGTAGACGTTGTGGAGATGCAAAGGGGTTTTAGGAAAGGAGAAGAGGGGGAGGGCAATAGGAAAGAGGAAATAAAAATGATAAAGATGTGATACATATATGTGTCAATTCCCCAAGATGAATGCATCATGTATTATAAATATATACCAACAATAAAAAAGAAAAGCTATATAGTGGGAGAAATACTGGCAAGTCACATTTCTGACAAAAGATTCACATCTAGAATGCAGAAAGTACTCTCAAAACCCCTTAGTAAAAAAAAAAATCCAATTAGAATAAGAACAAAAGACATGAACAGTCAGTTCACTGAAGAGGATAAACATACAGCAAATAAATACATGACACGTTCAACATCATTATCCATTACAGAAACACAAACTAAAACTACATACATATCATTATCGCCCAATATACATAGGTTATAATCGAATTAATTCCTGGCATCAACAAATACATAATGTCATGTGTCCACCATTGTAGTACCGTACATAATAGTTTCACTGCCTAAAAATCCTCTGTGCTCTATTTTTCCCTCCCTTCCCATTAATACCTAGCAACCACAGATCTTCTCACTGTCTCCTTTGTTTTACCTTTTCCAGATCACCCTCTAGTTGGAATCATATAATATGCATCCTTCTGACATTGGCTGCTTTCCTTTAGGAATCGGCTTTTAAGGTTTCATGTCTTTTCATGGTTTAATAACATTTAGTTTTAATGTCTAACAATTTTCTCTGGTATGAATGTATCACAGTTCACTTATCCTTTCATCTACTAGAGGACATCTAGGCTGCTCCTAAGTTAACAGTTACGAATAAAGCTGCTTGTATTAGTCACCTTTCCATCTGTGGGACAAACTACATGACATATATGAGATGTGATGGAAAACTACAGTGAATGTTAAATTTTAAAAATGTATTATAGGGCCGGTGAGATGGCTCAGCGGCTTAAGCGCCTGCCCGGCAAGTGCGAGGGCCCGAATTCGACTCCCGGAACCCACATACAAAAAAAGGGTCCGGTGATATCGCTCAGCGGCACGGGCGCCTGCTGGCGCGTGAGGTCCTGAGGTCGACCCCTGGTACCCACAAAAAAAAAAAAAGTATTATAGTAAAGACACATTGCTATTAATTCTCTTTGTAATACCTCTTCTGTCTTCAAACACACTTATCCCATAGCTTTTGCCACTTTCTGAAGCAGTTCTGGAAGTCTTCTTTTGTGTCTTTACTGATCAAAAATTCAGTGAATGCTGTAACTGAGTGCCATCCACCAGAAAAGCAGATTCCTAAAAATATTAGTGTGTCCTCATCCACTTTTTTCACCAGATTCGGCATCGTGTGGCTTCTGGCTCTTCCCAAAAGTCAAAATAACCATAAAAGGTAAATGTTCCGAATTTGATCAAGGATATTAAGGTAGCCACAACACTGACACTCCAAAAAAAGGACTTCCAAGACAGGTGTGATTGCGCACACCTGTAATTCTTAGGACTTGGTAGGCTGAGGTAGAAGGATCACCACAAGTTCCAGGCCAGCGTGAACTACACAGTGAGACCCTGTCTCAAAAAACAACAAAGAAACAAACAAAAGTACTTCCAGAATTGCTTCAGAAAGTGGCAAGAATAATGGAATAAGTGTGTTTGGAGCAAGGGGGACTAGTGAAAATGTGTTTTTTACTGTAATACATTTTTTTTTAAAGAGAAGAAAAAACAAAACAAATCAAAAAAGAACAAATTTTCGAAACAGCATAATAGGAGGGTAACAATGGTTAATGCATTACATATTATTATCTTTAAGTTAGTTATTCAGGATACCAGATATTAGCATTCAATTGTCCAAACATTATTGGCACAAACCTTACTCTTCAATGAACTAAGTAAAATTGGTAGTTTATCTATCTTAACCATCATATATATATATATCCTTTCCCTTCTTTCTTTTCCCTATTCCCCTATTCCAGTCTCTCTTTCCTTCTGACCAGTTTCTTTTTGATTCACCATGTCTATTGTACATTTTGGATCTTATTTACTCTTTCAGTTTCTCATACTAGAGAGACAATACGATGCTTACACATGTGCGTCCGGTTTATTTCACTTATGAGTATTTTCTCGAGTTGCATCCATTTACCTATAAAAGTCTCCAGTTTATCCTTCTTTATGGCTGAATAGTACTCCATTGTATAAAAATACCACATCTTTCTTATCCATTCCTCAGTTGATGGGCATTTGGGTTGTTTCCAAGATCTGGCTATTACAAATTGTGCTGCTATAAACATGGGTGCACATATATCGCTGTGGTACGATGTTTTTAATTCTTCTGGGAAGATACCCAGAAGGGGAATAGCTGGGTCAAATGGGACCTCCAACCCTAGTTTTTTGAGGAATCTCCACACTGACTTCCACAGTGGCTGTACCAGTCGACACTCCCACCAACAGTGAAGAAGGGTTCCTTTTTCCCCACAGCCCCTCCAGCATTTGTTATTAGTTGATTTCTTAATAATAGCCATTCTTTCTGGGGTGAGATGGTACCTCAGTGCTGTTTTAATTTGCATCTCTCGAATGACTAGTGATGTTGCATATTTTTTTGTATATTTATTTGCCATTTGTATTTCTTCATCTGAGAAATGTGTATTCATCTCAGATGCCCATTTTTGGAGTGGATCTTTAAATTTGGGAGGTCTGATTTTTTTGAGTTCTTTATATGTTCTCGATAGTAAACCTTTGTCTGAGGAACAGCTGGCAAATGTAATACATTTTTTAAAATTTATACATTCATTATATTTTTTCAATCACGCCCCATACAACTTAAAGAAGGATTTATTTTGGCTCATGGTTTTAGAGGTTTCAGTCCATGCTTAACTGGCTCCCAGGCAGAAACAGCTTGGCAGAAAGGCACCGTGGAGGAAAGTTGCACAACCTATGGCAGCCAGGAAGCAGAGAGCAGGGAATGAGCCTGAGAGAGAGGATGGGCCAGGAACTGGAATCACCCTTCCAGGTCACAGTCTGTGATTTACCTCCTCTAACCAAGCCCGCCCTCAATGGCCCATCCAGAGCCCTCTTTCAGTCACCTGGAAGCCCTACTTCTAAAGACATGAGATTTGGCGGGGACATTTTAGATCTACTCTGTAACAGTGCTATGTGCAAGGTTTTATGTAGGCATAAATTTTCAACTCATTTGGGTAACTACCGAGGAGCACTAGCTTAGGCACTTTTTATGGGGGAGGGTATCTGCTCACTGCCATGTGAAGACACAGCATTCACCTCTTTGTCATGTGAATATATAGCAAAAAGGCCCTCACCAGACACCACATGCTAGCGCCTTGATATTGGACTTCCAGAACTGTGAGAAATAAATATCTGTGGTTTTAAATTACTTAGTCTGTAGTATTTTGTTAAGGTAGCACACACTAAGACATTATTGAGCATTTATTTCATAGATTGTGTCTTTTGTGCTGCATCTAACCCAAGGTCATCTAGATTTTTTTTCCCTACGTTATCTTCTAGGAGTTTTAGAGTTTTGCATTTCACATTTGGGTCTATGATCCATTTTGGGTCAATTTTTGTGAAGGGTTTAAGGACTGTGTCTACAATCTTTTTTTTTTTTTTTTTTTGCATGTTGCACATGCGGTTATTCCAGCAACATTGTTGAAAAGATTATTTTTTCTCTACTTCTGTATTTTATTGTTTTTCCTTCTTTGCCAAAGATCGACTGGCCACATTTATGTAGTTCTGTTTCTGGGCTCTTTATTTTGTTCCATTGTTCTACTTGTCTGCTCTTTTGTCAGTACAACCCTGTATTGATTATTTAGTTTTATAGTACAACTTGTAGTCAGGTGAATGTCAGTTCTCTGAATTTATTCTATTTCAATGTACTGCTGGCTATTTGGCGTCCTTTGCCTCTCCATGTACCCTTTAGTGTTGGTTTGTTGATATATACAAAACAAGCTCCTGGGATTTTAATTGGGATCACATTGAATCTATAGATAAAGTTAGGAAGAACTGAATTTTGACAATATTGAGTTTTCCCATCCATGAATATGGAATATCTTTCCATATAGTCTTAAATTTCTTTTTATCAAAGTTTTGTGGTTTTCCTCATATAGATCTTGTACATATTGTTAGATTTACACTAATTTTTTTATTTTTGCAAGTTGGTAATATAAATGGTATTGAGTTTTTAATTTCATATTCTACTTGTTCATTGCTGGTATATGGGAAAGTGATTAATCGTATGTTAACCTTGTATCCTTCAGTCTCACAATAATTGCTTATAAGTTCCAGGAGTTTTTTGGTTGATTCTTTTGGATGCTCTCACATTTTGAAATTGTGATTACTTTCTCCCAGTGAAGTGGTGAATTAATTAATTAATTAATTAATTTTGTAACAGGGTCTCCCTATGTAGTTCTGACTGACCTTCAACTCACTATGTAGCCCAGGCTGGCCTGAAACTAAAGACAACCCTCCTATCTCAGCCTCCCAAGTGCTGGGATTATAGGTATGTGGCACCGCGCCTGGCTGAAGGGGTGACTTTAAAGATTACAAGTGATCTCAGCAAAGAGTGGACTGAGGCTGACTGTCCATACCCTACCCATATCTCTCTGACCTTTCAGCGTATACCAACTGAATTCAAGTGCCAGTATTTGTGTATATGTCCAAATATTTTCTCTTCCAAAAACTGTTGAAAACTATAGCTCACATATGTGGCAGGCCAGATGTTTCAGGGAAGTAACACCACTGAAAGTAGCCCCCAAATGCTGATGTTCCAGTTAGTACTGGGTGGAACAATAATTATAAGGTACATGCCTTGCACCACTTCCTGGTGGGATCTCTCCCCAGTAGCTCACTGCGGCAATCAGCTCACTATTGGCTGCCTTCCTGTCCCTGCATAATCTCTCTACTTTCCTGCTCCCTGCTTTGCACTTGTGTCTTACGGCCTGCTTTTGGGAGAACCCAAACATAGACAACACTAGACAACAACAACAACAACAAAAGGTACTGCTGGAAGATATCAGTGAGCTATATCATTACTTATTATTATTGAAAATTAGAAATAACACTCTTGCTTTTACCCTGCCTTTTCTTTGCCAACTATATCACAGATCATCCAAATTGAGTAAATATTTCTTTTATAGAGGTAATTGAGCTAATAAAAAAGAAGGAATAACAGTCTTAGAACTTCAGCATTATAACCCCTCAGAATTAATAGGTCTAGGGCCGGTGAGATGGCTCAGCGGCTTAAGCGCCTGCCCGGCAAGCGCAAGGGCCTGAGTTCGACTCCCGGAACCCACATACGAAAAAGGGGCCGGTGATATCGCTCAGCGGCACGGGCGCCTGCTGGCGCGCGAGGTCCTGAGGTCGACCCCCTGGTATCCACAAAAAAAAAAAAAAAAAAAAAAAAAAAATTAATAGGTCTAAATAATAAGTATCAGCAGTTCCTAAGGTAACAAAATGAAATAGAATCAGACACTGTATGTCTCATGATATAAAAACATACCATCACCTAAAAAAAAATTCAGACTAGATTAAGTCCTTAAATCAGTGCTACCGCAAGTATGAACTGAAGGCCAGGGCAATCAGCATCATTTGGGAGCATGTCAAAAGTGTAGTTTGCCGGATGTGGCAGCACACACCCTTAATCCCAACACTTAGGAGACTGAGACAGGAGGATCACCATGAATTCGAGGCCGGCCTGCACTACAAAGTGAGACCCAAACAAACAAGCAAACAAGCAAACAAACAAACAAAAGGATAATTTCAAGCACCAGCCCAGATCTACTAAATCAGAAGCTTTGGGGATGTTACTGTGAATTTGAGCTTTAAAAGCTCTGCAGGTGACTATTATGCACATTAATGCCTGAAAAGTATCGCTCTAGATCCTATCAATTTAGAGAAAACACAAAGAACAGAGTAATACATAAAACACACTATGGTGATACAGTTAGAAAAAGCATGGTTATTTCCTTAAGAAAAAAGACAATGGGTGCACCTATAGATTGTGAGGCTTACCGTCCATCACAATGTGAATCATGAGTCAAATAAAGCATAGCATATTCATAAATTATAAGAAAACATCAAACAAACCCAAATTGAAGGATGTTGGCCGGATTTCAAGAATTGCGTACAGGGCCGGTGAGATGGCTCAGTGGCATAAGCGCCTGCCTTGCAAGCGCGAGGGCCCGAGTTCGACTCCCGGATCCCACATACGAAAAAGGGGCCGGTGATATCGCTCAGAGGCACGGGCGCCTGCTGGTGCGCGAGGTCCTGAGGTCGACCCCCCGGTACCCACAAAAAAAAAAAAAAAAAAAAAAAAAAGAATTGCGTACAAAGAATGACTGGAAAAACTGTTCTAGAAGCATAAAAAAACACAAAAGCTAAATGTAATTTGAAATCTTGGTATGGGCTCCATACTTAGATAGAATATTATTGGGTCCATCATCAAAATTTGAATGGAGTGGGTAAAGTAAATCATAAAAATACATGAACATGAATTTTCTAAACCTGAGGGTGTACTGTAGTTATATAGGAGAAAGTTCTTGTTTTTTTGGAAATGTGCATAGTATATTAAGGGACAATTAAGAGATTATAAACAGCTACTCAGTAGGCTGAGTCAGAAGAATTGCAAATTCAAGGTCAGTCTGGGCAATTTAGTGAGGCTCCTATCTGAAAAGGAAAGGAAAGGAAAGGAAAGAAAGGAAAAAGAAAAGGATGGGGATGTAGCTCAGCCTTAGGTTCAATCCCAATATTGGGCAGGGGGTATGAGATTATGAGATTAAAGGGGCCTCATGTACAAAGTATTCTGAATAATTCTGAAAAACAGTTCTGAAAAAAATTGTGTGTACATGTATAGATAAAGAAAGACAAAATCTGAAGGATGAAATAAAATATGGAAAACTAGGAAATCTAGGTAGCTACATGTGGTCTTCATACTATTTTTGTTGGTTTTCTATAAATTTCTAAATTTTTTCAATGCAGAAAATAATATGAGGAAGGGAGGGTGTAGAAAATATACTTATTGTTGAAGCTGAGTCATGGATTGAGTGATAAAGAATATAATGTTATCCAAAAAGAGTTCTGAACTTTGCCCTTTGCCTCTGGTAGTCTTTACACTGTTGATATATCCTGCCTGATGAGTGTCCTTTACCTGGGGGCTTTGGACTATGAACAAAAATCTAACAGATCTATTTAAGGTGGGAAGTCTGAGTATCAGCTTAAGCTCCAAAGGGGCTGGAGACTGAGGTCAGCTATACGGGCTGTCAACCATCAAATCTTGATAAAAACTCTGGACACCAAGGCTTGGCTGAGCTTTCCTGGTTGGTACAATAGTGTCTTCTCTCACATTCTTGCTGAAAGGAGATGGTGTTGTCCGTGATTCGATGGGGAGAGGACAGCTAGCATCTCCAATATTAAGCCCTCTGGGGCTCTGCCCAGCATTTCCTTTTGCAGATTTTAATCTGTACCTTTGCCCTGTAACAAACCATGAGAATGAACACAGCAGCTTTGCGTGAGTCCCACAAGTCTTTTCAGCAAATGATCACAGCTGAGGATGAGAACCCCTGGAATCTACAGCTGATGTCAGAAGTGCAGGCAGTCTCGTGGGCTGTTCTGTTCAATTCTGCATGAGTTTGTTACCTTACTTGGTCTACTTTCATATGTTTACATTTTTTCATGACAAAATGTTAATTTTTAAACCTACCTTACACAGGTCATTCAAATATATATGATAATATTGTAGATCAGTGGTTTTTGTACTTATATGAATGATACTGGTATATCAGACTTACTTGTGGAGTTTTGTTCTCCAAAACTACACATCTAAATAATTTTATGTATACAAGTATGGCAATGCATGTGCTTGAAAGGCATCAAATATGAAAAGCAACTATTCCAGATAAAAATAAGTTATTACTCCTATACTTTAATATGTTTTCTTGAGTGGGAAATAGCTAGTCCTTTAGAGATTAGAAATAACCAGTTACACTTTTAGGAGTGAATGTCTCAGCTCTAGAATGTCTATTTCCCTAGCATCTCTTGCTTTCATACCTTTGTGCCATATCTACAGGGTCACAGAACCTTGGCTAAATCTCTCCACCACTACTAAGACTTGAGATCCCAAGAACTGCTGGGAAAGTTAGAAAATTGCTGCCTAGTCCCATCTCAAAATTATGGCACCTGAACTCTAAACTTTGCCTTAATTCATTTCCAATTGATTTCTTACCAGTTATTCCTATCTCAAATCTTTTCTACCTTCTCAGTTGACTCTTCAATTTTCTTACCCCTCAGTTTCTTTTTGACCTTTTACATATATGCAAATGCTTGGCAAAAATTAATGTCAACCTCTCTCACCTCTCCATTGACATTTTCTTAAATTTTCTCTCATATGTACTCTCCAGGTTCAGAGGATTTTGTCTCTTCTGGTTAAAACTCTTATCCTTGACAAATAATTAGCTTCAATAAATGGTCACTCTTAAGAGGAAAAGTATTTAAGACATAGCATGAACCCAGAACAAAAACAGCAAATTGTAATATTGGCTCAAGAGTAAGAACTCCAGCTATTCCATGAGGAATTCTGTAATTACTTGGGAGTTAATTTAGATAGTATAAAATGTCCAGAATAGAACTCTGTTGAGCTGTGTGGTGGGACTGGTGAGTTAGAAATGGGAGCACAGCATTGGCACTTTAGTGGTGTAACAGTGTGGACTTCAGTTAGAACTGACCCTGCTACTCACTTAGAGTCTACCCTTAGACATATCACTTACCTTCTCTGTGCCTCTACTTGTTCTTGTGTAAAATAGGATTTCAATGGTACTTAACCTTTTATGGTTATGGATCATCATGAACATGAAATAAAATAATTTACATGTTTAGAATAGTGTCTGTAATAAGAAAGTCCTAAATAAGAGTTGGCTGTAACCATTATTAATATTTGAGGAACTTGTAATGATTTAACCCTAGACAGTCATGGTTCTTATAGTCCCAGAGCCTTTCTTTATATTCTTGTATTTTTAAACTACTGTGTTGCTGGGGACAAAGAAGTGATTGAAAGCCTACTGCTAATTTTAAAGAAGGAATGCCCGCAGGGCATTGTTTTGAATTTGGAGGGTGAATATGAATAATGCTCCTCAAATCTGAAATTCTCTCTCTCCTTCACAGTACCAGGGATGGAACCTATGGTGCTCTACACTGAGCTACACTCCCAACCTCTGGCTGGGCTCAAACTTAAGGTCCTCCGATTTCAGCCTCCCAAGGAGCTAGGATCACAGATGTGAGCCACAGGGCTGAGCTTGGAAGCCTATTTATTGCAGCTGGTATAAAGACTATGCAGTGGACAGAGGAGCTCATATATTTTGTTTGCATTTTGGAAGAACTCTGTAAGACTTGTAGTGAAGAATACTCACAGACATGAGCTGGAAGAACTGAGAATAAGGAAGAAGTACCAGAAGACTCTCACACAACCCTAGACTGAGAGTCAGTTAGCAAAATACTTTGACATTGACTATGAAGAATATGTCTTACATAATAAAACTCTTAACTTTGATTCTATTTTTTTTTTTTTTTGTGGGTACCGGGGGGTCGACCTCAGGACCTCGCGCGCCAGCAGGCGTCCGTGCCGCTGAGCGATATCACCGGCCCCTTTTTCGTATGTGGGTTCCGGGAGTCGAACTCGGGCCCTCACGCTTGCCGGGCAGGCGCTTAAGCCGCTGAGCCATCTCACCGGCCTGATTCTATTTTTTAACAGGACTGAAACAATGAAGAGTGGATGATTTGTTTATAATAATAAATATTAAATATTTTAAAAGGATATTATCTTCATTATTCTAGTTCTAGAACATTGCCACTCTTTCTCTTCAGTACTCTTACTGATATTATTTCCCTGGCTCACTCACTGAATTTAAGAGAATGCTCATCTCAACTTCCTAGAAAAAAATATTTTAAACAAGTTTCTAGTCATATTCATCTTATCATCATCTAATTAAAACTACCTTACCTGTCAAAGCTACTCCTCCAGCCACATGTAAGTGGAAGTAAGGAGCACATGTCCTTGATTACTACCGGTAACCGTTGTCTGACTGACCTTCACAATCTCTGGAATGCATGTCTTCTTTTCTTTTCCAATGCTACTGTCTTAGTTACTTTTTTCATTGCTGAGACAAAATACCCAACACACAAAGTTAAAGGAAAAAAGGTTTATTTGGCTCACAGTTTGTAGAGGTTTTAGTTCATAGTTGGCTGGCTCTGAGGCAGGGTGGCATGGCAGAGAGGCATCTCAGAGGAGAAACAGTTTATGCCTGGCAGAAGGCACAAGGCAGCAAACTACAAGTGAGGAACAAGTAACAAGCGGCAAGCCTCTTTCTGTCCCTTATATCTTATCCAGGGTACCTGGAGCCACTCACATCCAGGGTGGGGTAACCTTTATCCTCAAAACTATGCCAAAATAATCAGTGAGCTAATTTAGTAATCACACACCCTTGACCCCAGCATCCCACACTCCAGATGCAGCCACCTCCAAAACGCCCCACCTATGACTGCATGAGGCTTTGGGGGGACATCTAGACACAAGCCATAACAGCTATTATTTGAGTTAGGAGCCAGGCATCTTGGTGGACACCTGTAGTCCAAGCACTCTGGGAGACTGAGGCAGGAGGATTGTAAGTTCAAGGCCAAATGGGGCAGCTTGGTGACTTACAAGTAAGTGTAGTAAGACTCTGTCTCAAAATAAAAAATGAAATAAAGGGTTGGGGATATAGCATGCAAAGGCCTTGGGTTTAAACCCTAGTATGTGAAAAAAAAAAAAAAAGAAAAGAGTTAGGACTGGAAAGAAATGAGTTAAAAAACAAAAACTCCTAGGCCTTTCCCTACCAAAAGTTATAAACCTGGTAAATAAAAAACTTGGCTCACAGCATTTTCCTTTTGCCAGCATGAGCCTTCTCACTCCTAGCACACTATCACTCTAATAAACTTTGCCACTGTTTTCTTGCCATTGTGTGTTAGGTCCAATTCTTTGATCATCACATATAAGAACCCAGGAGCACATCCTCAGACCCCAAAACCCACCATAACATCTTGGCAAGCCCAGCCAGAAGGTAAGAGCCCTTTAGGAAAATTTTATTTCTTTTTCTCTCTTCTATTTTCTCTTTTTGCATCCTTGGTTGCTCATTGCTGGCATGGGTCAGAGTCAAGAGCCACGAGGGCATCTGCTGCTTGAGGACTCCCATGACAGGATAACCTGGTCCTAGGACAAAGCATTTCTAGGCTCTGCTGATACAATTCCCATGCATCATGCAGGTCTGTGTTCCATGTTTGTACGACCTTCCTCTTCTCTTTCCATGAACCTCTGCAGCTTAGGGATTCCTTTTCATCGGCTAGAATCTTCTGAGCTCCCAGAAAAATGAATGCTTAAACATAAAAAGTGCTGAAGATCAGGCCAAGCATATAGCTCAGAGGCACCTCACCTGCCAGGCAAGTGCAAGGTTGTGAGTTTGATTCCTGGCACCAAAAAAAAAGAAAAAAGTGCTGAAGATAAAGAGGCATTTGCTCTCTCTAACTAGAATTGGAAAGAGGTATCAGAGGCACTCTCCAGGATGTGTATGGGCCTCATTAGGTATTCTTTTAGGTCAGCACCCTATCGTATCTGTGGGTTAAATGGTTCTCTGAAAATTTAGTCATTCTGGGAGGCACAAATAAGGATGCAGCCCCATCTAGTATCTCAAGCAAAGTTTCTCACACACATTTGGTATGGGAGACCTAATCCTGAGACATAGAAGAGAGGACCAATCTCTGGGTCACACCAGAAGAAGCTATCTCCACAAGAGTACATGCCTTTGGGTCCTAAACAATTCTTGACTGAGTGAGATCCTCTAAACTGCTCTTTCAATCCTCTTTCTCATTCTCCCCACCCCTCAATTTGAAAAATCCAAAGGGCATGATCCTTTCCCCTCCCTTAAAACTCCCCCTTGTTCTTTCTCTCCAGAAATTTTATCTATCAGGAAACTCATATCCTTTATAATTTTCTGTGATGTTGGCTAGTGGGACTTGGGGCAAAGGGAGGAGATAGGTGGGAAGCAAGGGCAAAGTATAAGAATTTAAGTTTTAAAGCTAGGTCCTGCCCAGGCTACTGATGGAACCAGGGTCCAAATCTTGCCTCTTCCAGGCCAGTAATGGTATCACATTGTTTAAATGGCTCAAATGGCCTGCCCAGGTTTTTTGGTCTCTTCCCTCAGGGACACATCCTATTCTCACCCCTTAAATAGCCACCTTCTGTGGTCCTCACCCATTAGACTTCAGCACTCTGCAGGTGAACAAGCCCCATTTGTTCTACTGGCAATGATTGGAGACAAAATTTATTGGAATTCAGAATTTCTGGATTTTGAGGTGGGTCATACTGATGACCATTTGTTAAATTCATGTCCTCTATTGGAGACCAAATGGCCCCTATGCAGGGAACTATTTCAAACTAAAGGGGAAGGCAAGAAAAATTTATCAGACTTTTACTGAGGTGTCTTGGGGGAACCAATGATTTCCCTTTTAGCATTTGTAGTTAACTCACTTGTTGCTACCCCTCCTTGGGATAGGCATACTATGACATTGGGTGATTCTGTAATTGGCTAAGGGCATCCACCCAGTATTGGCACCACAACCCTGGACCCCTGTCCAAGGAGATGGGTTATGGCCCAAGGGGAAAACCCAGAAGTGCAAAGGAATTGGCACTGGTGCCACATAAGACCTGACTTCTGGCACCAAAATCCCAAGAAGTTCAGGTTTACCAGGGGACACCCCAGGACCAAACAGATCAGAGACTGACCATGGGACAACCTATAAGGTTCCCACAACCTAACTCTTACTCTTTCTGCCCACAGACCCATCATAGGGAATAGTTCATCCATTCTACCTTACTTCTCACTTGAATACCTCCTTAGAATGGTCAGAAATGCACTATGTCCTCTAATCTTTTTTTTTTTTTTTTTTGGTGGGTACCGGGGGGTCGACCTCAGGACCTCACGCGCCAACAGGCACCCGTGCTGCTGAGCGATATCACCGGCCCCTTTTTTTCGTATGTGGGTTCCGGGAGTCGAACTCGGGCCCTCGCACTTGCCGGGCAGGCGCTTAAGCCGCTGAGCCATCTCACCGGCCCTATATCCTCTAATCTTTACCAACCCTGCTCAGGTTGATCCCTCTTCAGGAATGGATGCCACTCAGGATCTCCTCTTGCCAGCCTCTCCTTGCAATAGGCTACCTCTTTACCAGTCTGCACCATTAGTGTCCCCAGAGAATTGAGTCAACCTCCTGAGCCCACCCTATACTAGATCTAAGTTCATTTACTGTGAGGTTCTGCATTCAGGAAACTCAACATGTAAGCCTACCACCATCCTATCCCTTCAAGAAGTGGCTGGTACAGACAGTACGGTACAAGTTCAGGTTTCTCTGTCAGTCAAAGGTATCCAATAATGCTAAAAGAAACTGGGCAAATTATCGGAAGACCCTAGAAGTTTGCTGACAGATTCCATACCCTGATGATGGCTTTTGATCTGACCTGGTGAGATGTCCAGTTTATAGTTTCTTGCTGTACAATGAGAGAAGATCTTAAAAGCTGCAAGACAGGCTAATGAGGAAGTCTTTGCCACCATGCCCAGTGGTAACCAGTTGGCTGAGGTGCTGTTTGGGGCCAAGAAGGGGCCAAGTGGTACTATAACATTGGGGATGGAGAACCCAAACAGAGGTTATACTTCCAGGCCATATTAGTGGGCATGCGTAAGCACATGCCCAAGCTTGTAAATTATGACAAGCTCAGGACTATCAGTCAGGGCTCTGTTGAAAATCCAGCAGCTTTCCAACAATAGCTTGAAGAGACCATCTGCAAATATACTAATTTAGATCCAGAATTTAGAGAGGACAAAATTATCCTAGGCCAGTATTTTATTAGTCAGTCAGCAAAAACTCCAATAGGGCCCACAAATGAGGATGAGTCAATTGGTTGATTTGGCTTTCACAATCTTTAACAACCATGACCGAGAGGAAGACAAATAGGAAGGAGAAAAGGAGTAAGGAGAAAAGGCATGCTGGTCCGCATGGATCAGGCTCATGACAAAGCCTGCAGCACCAAGGGGAATGTGGGTAAACCAAAGGGCATTGGAGACAAGACTGGGTGCTTCAAGTGCAAGCAATGGGGCATTGGGCAAGAGTGGTCTCAAAGGCCACTAAGTCCTTGTTGAGCCTGTCTAGATACAGGTGAGAGCCCTTGGCACTGGAGGAGGGATTTCCCTCATTCCCAGAAGGGGACAAAGTCATCTACCACCAGGGTGGCCAGGGAAGAACACCCAGACAGTGACTGACAGTGCCCGTGGCAACCCATTTGGCCCTTGCACAAGGACACATTGGAAGATCCTCATGTATCTATGGACATTGCAGCTTAAGCAAATTACTTTCTTTTTAGATACTCATTCCTAAGCTGCTAATGATGTGTCCAAAACATTGCCCAAAATTACATTAGCCTCCCCAATGTGAAGGACCAGCCATTGACAGGGACAGCAAACACAGGGTTCACTGATGGCAGCAGTTTTGTAAAGGATGGAATTAGGAGAATGGGGTATGCCTAGTCAGCCTAACCCAGCATTGAGCAAGAGGACTCCCTCCAGGGACTTCAGGCTTTGAACTTATTGCCTTCACTTGGGCTCTTCAAATCACCCAGGGGAAGAGGATTAATAGAGATACTGACTCCAAGTATACCTCTCTGGTCTTACATGCACATGATGCCATTTGGAAAGAGGGAATTTTTGACTAGCCATCAGTCGCCAATAAAACATGATGGACCAGAGATCCTCAACCTCCTCAAGGCACTATATCTTCCAAATGAGGTAGCAGTTGTCCACTGCCAAGGACATCAAGCCTCGTTGAATCCCATCTCCCAGGAATTCAAAGGCACATATGGCATCCAAACAGGCTGCCCTTTAAAATAACCCCAGCCTAGGGCCGGTGAGATGGCTCAGCGGCATAAGCGCCTGCCTTGCAAGCGCGAGGGCCCGAGTTCGACTCCCGGATCCCACATACGAAAAAGGGGCCGGTGATATCGCTCAGCGGCACGGGTGCCTGTTGGCGCGCGAGGTCCTGAGGTCGTCCCCCCGGTACCCACAAAAAAAAATAAATAAATAAAATAACCCCAGCCCATCAATAACATTTGCTGTGGTCCCATTTCGAGATCATAACTTGGAACCAGGATACTCTAGGGAAGAGCTTCAAATGATTCATGATAAGGAAGGAATCCAAAAGGGCCAATGGTGGCATGTGGGACCCTGGCTGTTCTTATCACAATGGGTACAATGGAAGGTCATCAAGTCCTTACATGATGCCTTCTACCTAGGGTGGGATGCCATCACCACTATGGCACATAGGATTTTTGTAGGGCCTGGAGTCCACGACATTGTAATCCAGGTGTGTGAGGCCTGTCCCATCTGTGCCTCCACAATCCATAGCCCCATCTACCCCCTGCTGCCTGAACCAGTGCAACAGTGAGGGACCTCCCCTTAGGTCCCCTTAGGGACCTCCCCTAAGATTGGCAAATAGATTTTACCCACATGCCTCTATGCAAGGAGTATACACAACTCCTTGTATGCATAGACACCTTTACTAGGTAGATAGAGGCCTTCCCCATGAGGTCAGAATGAGCCCTGGAGGCAGTAAAAGTCTTTCTCAAGGAAGTAATCCCTCAGTTTGGACTACCTCCATCCATCCTGAGTGACAATGGGCCCTCCTACACATCCAAAGTTACGCAGGGAATTAAATACCATCTCTACACTGCACAGAGACCCCAGTTCTTAGGGAAGGTTGAGTGAGCCAACCAAACCCTCAACCACTAGTCCAGCTGTGCCAGCACCCCCTACCAATTGCCTTAACGAGGCCCCAGGAAGCCCCCAAATTCAAACTTAATCTCAGCCTGTATGAGATGCTTTATGGGGGACCCTTCCTGAGATCTGACCTGCTTACTCACACTGAGACTTCCCAACACATCCAATGTGTTACACATTTGGGAACCTTCTAATGGGCCCTTCAGGAATATGGAAACAAGATTCTTCCACTCTCAGGGACTAACTATGGTCAGCCCAGGTCCACCCCAGGGACCAGGTTCTAATCAAGGCCTGGAAGAAGGGTACACCCCAGGACCAACTTGCCCCTAAATAGAAAGGCCCTTACACGACCCTTTTAACTACACCTTTTGCCATCAATCTAGATAGTTGGATTCAGATAGTTTTACTCTCCAGAGTAAAACCCAAACTGCCTGGGGTACCAGAAAATGGAGAGGAGAGACCACAAACCCCACACACTTATGAACTTGTAGACAGTGGCCCCAAGTTTCTTTTTAGAAAAGAAAAACACACAACAACCTACTAAATCAGATGAGTAAGCTTGTTTGCTCCCTCCGATGGAAAGGGAAGATTACCCCCAACCTTGGGAGCAAGGTTTCTGCTTGTACGTCCTGTGTGGCTAGTTCTGCTACTGTCTTGCTTGCCACAAAACTGTGGCAATTTTGAGACACTTACCCTAAGTTATGGAATGACTTCTTCCAGCCTGTTCTTTTCTTCTTTGGCCTGGGATCCTCTTTGGTACCTCAATGACTGCCTCTAAAGATGATGAACAATGAATATTTTTATGCTAATCAGTCTGGAATAGTGAGAGATGCAGCACGAAAGGTAGTTAATTGTGCTTCTAAGATCTGCCAGGAATGATCTAAGTCATGGGGATCCTGGTCAAAGATCTGCGATTGGACATTCTGATTACTTCCTGTGCTGGGGCCTTTGCTCATAGCCTTATTACTTGGACTATACATAATCTCTTAGTCAAGTTTGTTTCTTCTCTTGCCAGGTGTTATGGCACATGCCTATAATCCTAGCACTTGAGAAGCTGAGACAGGAGGATCTCCATGAGTTCAAAGCCAGCCTGGACTACATAGCGAGACCCTGTCTCAAAAAACCAATAATAGTAAAAAAAAAAAAAAAAAGTTTGTTTCTTCTCATTTAACAGCTATTAAACAGATGATGATTTAAGCCAAGGAGCAAAGACCATCCTTGTATCTCACGGTTGATGTATCCTTGGAGGTGATATATGTTTCCCTTAGCCCCCTAGATCAGTCAGGTGAGAGTTCCATGGTCTCCACATTGTAGGTTCAATACTTCTACTGAGCAAGAAGCAAATATAGATGGACATTCCACCCTCAACATTCCTTAAAGATTTTCAGAGACAAGGTTTCTCAGGGGGTAACAATATAGACAGCACAACTGAGGGTATGGGACCACTCCCCTCCACTCATCAGAAACTGGGTGGTGCCCCAAGGCCAGTCCTCAGCCCTTGCCCCAGGGCTTACCACACAATGGTCAGGATAATAAAAGGAAAGATCCCAAGCCCGCCCAGGAAAATGTCACTTTCCTGCATGACCTAGAGTAACTTTTCTTTCCCTGGAGCTTGTTGAAAGTTTAGGCACATGGCCTGCGTCTTATACACACAATTATAACAGTGAATTATGGGAAAGGACTTGTGCAATAGAAGCTGCAGACTTGACTCAGCACTCCTTCAATCATGCCGCCAATCGTTCTGGAGAACCCCGACAGGAGGTGCCTCAAAGCAGGCAGGACATTTAAGCCACTACACCCTACACTCCCTGTGCTTGTGAAGTTTTTCTTTTCCCAGCTCACTCCTAGTATACTATTGCTTTTATAAACTCCGCCACTGTTTAAAAAAAAAAAAAAAAAAAAAAAAAAAAAAAAAACCTTGTGAAGGTGTAGTTGGACATGGTTTAGCTCAGCCATTTATTCATTTTCTTTTAAAACCCAGAGATATATCTTTCTGCTTTTATAATTTTCAGTTTCTGACTTACAGGGTTTGATTTTTTTCACATAAACCTTCCAATTTTTGCCTCAACTCACAGCTTACTACTAAAAACTAGGCTTACAATTTTCTCTAACAACAGGAATAGACTTTTAAAATTATTTTCATCTGAACTTAAATTAGTTGGATAATCTGTCCTATTTAGGCTAAGGGAAAATACGAAAGAAGAAATCTAATAACTTCGGATTGAACTCTTGGTTCTAAGATCCAGGTTCTCAATATCCCAGACTGGTGAACATATTACAATGGAAAAAATATGAATTAATTGGAATATAATTCCAAGAAACATTAGATGTGTTAAGATTTACATTCATATTTGTCCTGAAAGTGCAAAGTTTCTGGACCCAGGACAGATGTAATTATTCCTTATTTATAATCACCCGACTGGTTCCCCACAGTAATCAGTAAGAGATTATCAGACTGATAAGGTCCTGCATATTCTGGAATTTGTAGTGTAGGTGAAGAACCCCGAAATATCTGGGTAGTTATACATCACAGCTGTACAGAAGCCCAGCTCTCCTCCAGAGAGAGGAGGAGAAATCTCCTTAGTGTAAACAAATTATTCTTAGTGTAAACAGATTCTCTTTGGGAAGGATCTTAGCTCTTTGGAATATATTTGTTTCTAGAAAAAACTTAGTACAGTATCTGTCTTAGTCACCTTTCTCATTGCTGAGACAAAATACCTTACAGCCAGAGTTAAAGGGGGAAAGGTTTATTTAGCTCACAGTTTGTAGAGGTTTCAGTCCATAACTGGCTGGCTCCAAGGCAGGGTGGCACATGGCAGAGGGATAACAATTCATGGTGGCGGGAGACAGCAAAAGCAGTTAAGACAGAAAAGAAAGGATGAGCCTCTTTCTGTCCCTTGTATTGTAAGCAGGTTACCCACCCTAGGACGGGTGTAGCACTTATACCCTTAATCTCAGCATTGGACCACGAATCAATCACAAACTCTAGATTCAGCCACCTCCGAAAAGCTTGTCCCCCATGACCACATGAGGCTTTGGGGGGACATCCAGACACAAACTATAACAGCATCTCCAGACTGCAACTCAGAGAGAGCTTCGGCCGGGCGTGGTGCTGCACGCCTGTAATTCCAGCACTTGGGAGGCTGAGGCAGGAGGATCACTACGAGTTCAAGGCCAGCCTAAACTGCATAGTGAAACTCTGTCTCAAAAAAAAAAAAAAAAAAAAAAATCTTCATGGCACCTTTGAAAATGTGTACACCAGAGAAATATTTGTTATGGATTGAGTTGTATCCTCTCAAAATGTATATGCTGAAGCCCTAATCCCTAATACAACTGTAGGCCTTTAAGAAAGTAATTAAGGTTCAGAGCAGTGATGAGGGTGGTCCCTAATCCGATAAGACTAATATCCTTGCAAGAACAGGAAGAGAGATCAGAGATGAGTGCCCATAGAGGAAGGGTTCTATGAGGACACAGTGAGAGTGACTGTCTCCAAACCAAGGACAGGGCCCTTAGGAGAAACTCAATTTGCTCATACCTTGATCTTGAGTTCCAGCTTCCAGAACCAAGAGAAAATAAGTTTCCACTGTTTGAGCGACTTAGTCTATGGCACAATGTTATGGAAGCGCTAGCAAATTAATACATTCTGGATGGTTTCTCATTATTTATTCAGACATTGTTTAATTTCAAAGGCTTCTTTCCAGCATAGGTCCCAAATTTCAATATAATTTGCTCAGAAAGACCTAACTGTAAGAAATACAAAATACTTTCTCTACAGTTCCACACTGTCCTTTAAAACTGTAACTCCCAAAGAGGCCAATTCCAAAAGAGATTTTTGTAATGAAATTCCTCAGGAAAAAAAAATTTTTTGTTGGGGGGAGTTAGGATCTTGCTTTGTTCCAGGCAAAGTCACTATGTAGCCCTGTGTGATAGTTAACTGTTTTGTCAATTTGAGTAAGAAACACGCATCTAATTGGCTTAGCATAGTTCTGGGTGTAACTGAATAATGGACTTGCTGAAGAGGGAAGCCCCAGCCTGGTGTGAATGGCACCAACCAATAGGCTTGCAACCTGAATGGAATAAAAAGGGAAAGAAGAAAGACTCACTTTTGCTTCTTCAAAGGAGCTCCAGTCTTCACCATGGCCTTTGGACTTCTGCCTCCAGGCTTGCAGTGCAGACCCCTCAGCTTCCTGATATGGGATTGCATGGGACTCTAGTGTGAGCTCTGGGACCTTTGAATTCTGACTGGATCCCTTGGATCTCCAGGGCACAGATGGCCCTTTTGCATTAAATCTGTTTCTCTAGTGAGCCTGATACAACCAGGCTGGCCTTGAACTTGAGATCCTCCTGGCTGAGCCTCCCAGAGGGCTGGGATTACAGGCATCCACCAATCCCTTATAATTCCAAATCATCCATGTATCATCTCTTCTTAAAGAGAAAGTATCATGCATCTAACTATTCTCCCATTTGCTCAGGTTACTAATGAAAGATACAAACAATAATTGAGAATGACTTCACATAAAAAGGAAAAGGTTTGGTAGTATGTGTACCTCACTTGTAATTACTATAGTCGGAAATGGTTATACAATGTCAATCTACTGCAGTTTTAACATGGGTAATTTTAAGGTAAATTTAGCTATTACTTAATAAAAATGAAAACAAGATACTTCAATAGTGCTTTACTTTTTAAATTTTTTTTTTATTTTAGGAAAAATAAAATTTCATAAGCAAAGAAGAGAATAATACTTATTGCACTATGTATTGTTACCTTCAAAGTAGTTACTTGGAGTACAAAACATAAACCAAAAAGATTCTTACAAAATTTTTTAGAGATCAATTGTGTAATAATCATTTTGAGCACTTAAATAACTATGTTAAAATCTGAAGTTCCAAATATAACCAAATACTTAAAAACACTGCACAAATATCAAGTTTTAATGCATATCTTTTAATAAATTAACCAAATAAACTATCAAGAGTAATGCTGTATTTCCAAAAATAGTAACACAAATGACTATGTGCTGTGCATTTTTAAATTCGAATCTGTGCATGGGTGCAATAACTTAGTAACAGTTTTTGTGGTGGCGCACACCTGTAATCCCAGCACCTGGGAGACTGAGGCAGGAGGATTGTTGTTTGAGGCCAGCCTGGGCTACATAATGAGTTCAAGGCCAGCCTGAACTACATAGTGAGAACCTGTCTAAAAAAACAATAACAACAGTTTCAACAGTAACAGCTTTCAAAATTGAGTACTTTTTTCAATTTCATGCCTTTTTAAAAAATTTGGTGTCACTAGGGATGGAACCTAGGGACATCAACATGCTAGGGACACATTCTACCATTAAGCTGTATCTCCAGCACTCCCTATTAATTCTTGTTAAGCCAATGACTGAGGATGATAGATACAAACACTCCAATATAATTTGATATTAGGAATTTGTCAATTTATCAAATGTTCCTACCTGTTTAAAATATCAAATTGTTTCAATTTTATATATTCTTAATTTAATAAGTATTTGTAATAAATCTGAATTTCATTAACTATAAAAGCAAACTTTTTAGGTCATTTGAAGGAAAATAATAGGCTGTAATATTTATATTTTGTAATAGTAACTAATTAATTGTAACCAAGTAGGGATTAAATTTAGAGCCTTATGACAATTCTCTAAAAATTACACTGGTATTTGTTCATTTCAGTCTTGGTAGTTAATCATTATTCTTCACACAAAATTGCTGTAAATTGTCTACATTGATAATGAAAAGACATTAAAATGTAGTAACTTTTTCTAAATGATTCAAGACTTCATATGAGCTATGCAAATGAATACCACTGGTAATTTTTTTTCTTCAGTACTGTGGATTGAACCCAGGGTCTCAAATCTATACACCACACCCTTCTTTTTTCAAGACAGGGTCTCATTAAGTTGCCAGATTGGGTCCAAATTTTTTATCTGTTTGGTTCTTCTTTGTGAGAGAGTCTTTTTTGTCTCACTAGTGTATACTCAAGCATTATTTTGGCTATTCTTTTAAGATTATGATACTGTGTATTAACTATTATTATACAATAGTTACTTTGTTATGAAATTCTATTTTTTCATAGATGAGTGCTTTTAAAGATTTTTATTAATTTCTACTTGTATTACATTAAAATAAAATTAAAAAAAAATTTTTTTTAAAGATACTGGGGATTTAACCCAGGGCCTTGACACTGAGCTACATCCCAGCCCTTTTTTATTTTTTATTCTTGAGACAGGGTCTTGCCCTATGTTGCCCAGGCTGGGGTAGAATTTTTGATCCTCCTGCTTCATTCTCCTGGGTAGCTGGGATTACAGGTGTGCACCACCACACCCAGCTGGCAACATTTTTAAAAAAAATAAATATGTTTAATCATAGACTTTTCATTCTGATACATAAAATGTAGACAAATCTCTTTGAGAGCAATTTTTATAATCCAATAGTCAAATTTAAGTTCCCATTTGCTTAAGGAGAAGGAAGGAATCCTGTACATTAATTAATCTGTCCTGCTACAGGATCTGCCTCCATCACAGCAGAGTTTCAGGAAGGAAAAAGTTTTCTGTCCCTATCATACCTTGCTAACAAACTAGAGTAAAATGAACACCCTAATAAAAATTTTGACTTGTAGGAAATGGAAAGGTTGTCAGTACCAAATCAATAGTAATTGCATTAAAAATTTGGCCCTTTTAATTCAGGGAGATATAAACTGCAGTGGAAAAGAATATGCCCTTATAATAGGTACTTACATTTTCTGAGAGAAAATAATTATGCATTGCTATCTATTAAAGACATGGGTTTAAGAAAAGTCTCAGTGATTAATAACATACAAACAATATCACCTTCCCTTCTGTAACTAAACAGATTCTTCTTAAATATATTAGTCCTAGTTGTAATGGGAATTTTTTTAAAGTTTATTTTCTTTCTCTAAGGTAAAATACACTTTGGAAATGTGCATGGTCTGTTCCCAAGAATGTTTATTTTTAGCTGGGTCTGTGTTATGTACTTTTTCTCAGTCTTTCAACTACTTGGAAAAGCAAGATTCCTCAAAATACAAAAACAAATTTGGTCATCTGTTATATTAAATAATAATTTCAATCATTTAACACAAAGCAACATAGTCTTTTGGAGTTCCGTTAACAAGGCAAAATAAAAGTCCTTCATAGGGACTGGGGATGTAGCTCAGTAGTACAGAACTTGCCTAGCATGTGTGAGGCCCTAGATTCCAGCCCCAGTACTGCAAAGAAAAAAAAAAAAAAGTAATTCATAAGAATAAATGGTTAAATGACTAACCTGTCTTTTGTGGAATATAATTCATACCTATGCTGTCTCTTCTATTAGTAATATCTCATCTACTCTAATTACTTCAAAGTTCAAGTTCAATACTACAAATGCAGAGATTTTCTAGTTTTCATCTTAGATTTTTAATATTCTTTCATCATTCTACATATAACATCGCAACTATTACTTCAGATTTATGACTACAATTCAAAGTACAGTCTATATTAAAGGTCATGGTTGTTACATTTTTTTTTTTTAGATCATAGCCCTTGAAGATTGTAACAAGAGCTATGCTCTAAAATTTAAATTACATACCCTGATTTTTATATTTTATAAGCAATTCAAGGGTTTCAGGGTCCCACTGAAATCTCTTCAGAGGTTAAAAACCCTTGCAATGAAGAGAGAGAATCCAACAAAGCTTTAGATTACAGGTTTAGATTTCAAAGGTTTAATATAAAAAGTTCTAGAGAAATCTATGTATTGAACAAACTTTTTGTGATTGATCAGACAAAATGAAAATACTTACAATGGACAGTGTTTTTGGTTTTAGTGTTAGCTAATCTTAGAACTTTTAAACTCTAATGTATATACATTCACATGTTATAACACATGTATTTATGGAAATCTTGACATAAAGAGATACATTGTATGTTCAATCTAATATCAGCCAGTCAATACATAATGCATTAACGGAAGAAGTTAATGTCCATACTTGAAAGGAATTTGATTTATCACAACCAACCAATCAAAAGCCACAACAACAAAACAAAACAAAAAACCCACTCATATAAAAATCAAGAAGTATTTTCTAAAGTAGTATTTTCTAGTACTGTTGATTTACAATGATAAATTTAGGTAGATAATTTTTAAATGCCATTGACAATCAAAGTAATTAATGTATGCAACACAGTTGCACATAGCTCTTAACAAGTCATTTTGATAAACATTTATCAAACATTTGACAAAATTAACAAAAGAGTACTTCAAAATAAATTTTTGTTCATTTCTAGAACAAAGGCAATTAATGGCTTTCACCATGGTTAAAGGCTACATATGTTTTAAAACTTCAAAGTCACTAGAAAGATACACACTTAAACTATGTTTGAAAACATGTTTGATTTGAAGTAATATGAATGTGAAGAAATAAAAGGCAATTATAGCAATCTGAGCTTCTTAGAAAATCAGAATACATTTCACATGTGAGTTAAGTGGGTTTTTCTTTATTCAAGTAAACATTTTGATGATAATACATGATAGTGGAAAATCATGTGACAAAGTACTGTAGTCTGTGGTTTGGTGTCACCTCCTTGCCTCTAGGATGAGTATTTTTCCAGGTGATTCTTCACAGTCTGACTTCCATACCCAACACAGGTTTTCCAATGGTAATGCATGAGTTCTAGAGGCCACTGCCCCAATATCTTCCTCCAGACGCTGTGTGCCATTTTCTCCCACCCAGTTTATTCTCCATTACTTACAAAAACCCTGCTCTATAATTTAACCTATGTTATAAAATTAATAAAATCAGGAGTTAGTGTATATTTTCCCACAAAGATAAAATGAACTAAAACTCAAAACTGAATCTTTTTTTCCCTGACTTCTAAAGGATTTATATAATTTCTAATGAGTCAGAGTAATACTTCACACAAAATACGCAAAGAACCTTATCATACTGGGTGTAAATAATATGTTGAAAATTGTCAATGTACTCAAAAGCTTATGCAATTTTTCCACTGGAAACCATAGTTTACAAACAGAACGTTGTGTTTTAATAAATAGAAAAGATACAGTACAGTACTTGATTTGGCAGAAAGTATTATGAGATCATTTTTACTAATAAAGTGCTTAATTAAGAAACGTTCTCCTACTACATGATTTAATTTATTAAAGGCACAAAATGTCTCTCTCTCTCTTTAAAATATTTTTATTAATTATGATATTACTCATTTCAATTTTACTTAAATGGAAAGCTGTAATATTTTTCTTAGTAATTAAAAAAAGTACTTAAAGAATGACATTTAATTTTTATTTTGAAAACTTTGCCATGAACATACATACAACACTAAATTTGATCCCCTCGTTAGCTGTCTGTGTACCATGAAGCACTTGTGACAAAAAACATACATAACTGTTAGGGTAAAAGTTAACAAAGAATCAAAATATCTTCCAAAAAGGTGGCAGGGTAGGGGAAATCAATAAATTAAAAAATTGTAGCTTTCATTTTATAAAAAATAGTTTAAATTATCTTCTTATAAATCTTTAATGCTTACAAAAGCAGAAATACATTTAAAATAGTCTTTTCACACAGATTCATTTGTACAGTATGGTTATGGTCAGAAATCAACTAAACGATGTTTCAGTAGTCTACAATCTCTTCTCAGCAAATTCCACATGAAATGTAACAAATTTACAATTGAAAATAAAATTTTTAACTGCCAACAAGATCAGATTAGTTGTAATTAGCTCCTGAATATCAAGCTGTCTTCCATTTAATATAACTTACCAAAATTTAAATACAGTTCAATGATAGATACTGGTAACAATACTTGACTGCACAGTTACCACCCTTGGCTACTACAATGCAGCTTAAAACATGCTTTGGTCAGTAAATTCAAAAGACATAAATCAAATAACAAGGCTAGAAAAGTTGTTTGAGAACAAATTTCCTGACCTTAAGTAAACTTTAAATACATTGACAAGGCAGAGGAAAAATATGAACAAACATACCGAGAGGTTTCTATTTTTCAACCATTTGGCATTTTATATTAGTAATTTCCTTGCTTAAAATAATATTTTATATTCCTGTGCACTGATTATCACAGCTCTCTGAATTAAAACCAAACTATAATTACCTTCTAGAACATCCAACAGTCTATGCATTAATTGCTCCTTTTGCACTTCCACGAAGATGGTCCTTCGTCTTGTAACTTTTTAAATTTTGGTCCAAGAAAGAACCACCAACAAAATCCAATAAAAACACAAATAATGGATTCCACATAATAACCATCCAGTGCTGTAACACATGAGCCACCAAGTTTTTTGCAAAGCTGTAAAAATTAAATTATAATGAATATTTCACAATTTCAAAGTGACAGTATTCAGAAATTAATGCTTCTAATTTATAATTTAAAGGCTTAATAAAAAATGTTAAAATATTTCAATACTTCACTAACTTCAAATGACAAAGTATTTTAATGTATCTTAATCTTTAATGCTATTAACAGGATTAAAAGCAATTTTGAACTCTTGATGTAAATAATATTCATTTTCAAAATACAGCTTTTCATATTTGGAAATGTGAAGAAATTTTCAAGGAACTCACTCTAGAGGTAACTAATGATACTTTGAAATAATTTATCTACAAACCATTCACCAGTCTTTTGTAACTACAATTGAATAGCCACTGGAATTTTCCCTTTTCTATCACTAAAAAACTTAGTCATTATTTATGCATTTATTCAAAAGGACAGTGATCCTAAGGGTGGGAGAAAGACAGTCCTCTTCCCTTGCTGAGATGCACCTTTAAGTGAGCTAGCTTTGCTGATATGAAAGTGTTACAACCGGTAGTTATGATGGGGGAGGGAGTATTCATAGATTTCTACACTAGACACTATGAATAGATATTTTTAAATAAGATACAGTATTTCTAGAGACAAACAAAGAAATTAATATCTTAATACTTACTTAATATTATCTAAAATTAAAACATGCTTACCTCAACAGCATCAGGTGTTCGACAATTCTGGTTTGATGCCCCCACACACTCTTTCACTGTGAGGGGATCCACCAGCCAAAGAGCAACTGTAGATGGCCAGTTTCCTCCCAGGTTGGACACAGTATTTAAAAGAGTCATATATGTTCCTCCAATAAGTGGATCACTAACCTTTGCATTGAAAGCCATTATAGAAACATACATGCTGTATAATGTAACCTACAGAAAAAATGTAAAACATCTTTAGTGTGATTAGATCATTTTTTGTTTGTTAGTTTTTTCTTTTGGTGCTGGGGATTGAACCCAGGGTTTCACACAGCTAATAAGCAAGTGCTCTACCACTAGGGTATGTCTTCAGTCACTATGATTAGACTTACAAAACTGACATAAATTAAGAATGTCACAATCATAAATGGGAAAATTAATTTTCATGATCATTACTGAACTCAATTCGCCATTTATTGAACACATACTAAAAGTGAGGCTTTAAGATCATGGCAAAACAGGGCCGGTGAGACGGCTCAGCGGCTTAAGCGCCTGCCTTGCAAGCGCGAAGGCCCGAGTTCGACTCCCGGAACCCACATACGAAAAAGGGGCCGGTGATATCGCTCAGCGGCACGGGTGCCTGTTGGCGCGTGAGGTCCTGAGGTCGTCCCCCCGGTACCCAAAAAAAAAAAAAAAAAAAAAAAAAAAAAAAAGATCATGGCAAAACAAAGATGAATAAGAAACAGGCTTTCTGTGCTTCTGAAGAATTTATTATAGGCTAGGAAAACAGGGAATAAATATGATAAAATGCAGTATGTATCTTAATTCTACTGTGAGCAGTCAGAGAATGTTCAACAGAAAGCAAGTAAGGTGGCATGAAGGATGCAAATAACAAAAAGCAAAGCCTGATATTTGTATTGTAGCTACATATCTATCTATCTATCTATCTATCTATCTATCTATCTATCTATCTATCTAGATATATGTATAAATAATGTGTATGTAAGTGTATTTATATACGTATTATACATGTAAACACTCAAGGAAATGAATACATTTTTTCTTCTATATATACAGAAGAAAAATAACATTTCAAACTTTATGTGGCAAAGGAATACTGAAAACCTCCCTCCCCCTCAGTGGCCTCTTGCATTCTAGGCAAGAGCTCTACCATTCAGCTACATTCTCAGCCTAAGAAAAACCTTCTCAAGAGACAAAAAGTAGCTGGGTGTGGAGGCACATGCCATTAATTTCAGCACTCTGGAAGGCTGAAACAGGAGACTCACAATTCAAGAACCTATCTCAAAAAAAAAAAAAAAAAAAAAAAATATGTGGAGATGTAGCTCAATGCAGAAACTCTGGGTTTGGTCCCCAGTACTGAAAAAAACAAAAAATTGCTTAAGAGGCAAAAATTAACTTTCCACTTAGGAAGATGGAAACAAACTATGTATCTAAAACAGTATTCTTTTAAGCACTGTTCCATGAGTTGGTCACAGAAAAGGAGTTCCAAAGTCAAATAAGATGAAAAGATACTAAGTTATATAAAATGTAAAAGGTTTCTTTTTTCTGACAATTTTTAGGATATAAATTCCTTGAGAGAGTAAGGATTTTGGCACAATTTATTCAGTTACTTTATTTTTACGGAATATCACATATTTTTTGTAAACTGTGTGTTACTTTGTCTCAGTAAATTATTTTTTCAATCTTTATTTATTAGTACATGTTTGCAATACAAAATGACCACATTCCCCATAAGGAGTTGGTATATGTACATAACAGATCTTAATTCAGTTACATTTTTGTACTCAGAATAGTTTCTGGCATGGAATGGGTGTTTGCTTAATATTTTTTAAAGGAATGATTAAGGTGCTACTTACTAAGGAGTTACATAATACATCATTCCCAAATTTACTTGGCCTTGTACCCTTTTCTCATAAAGCATTTAGTTGTTTAAATCTCTGATTACATTTTGGTAAAATCTCTAAGGAAATCTAAAGCTAAATAAATACTTTTTGGACTATAACAACCTAGTTTTTCTTTACCTAAAACAGTGAAAAATTGACTGAAAACACTTCTTTTAACTTCTATTATGTGCCTAGCATTAACAGTGGGCAAAACAAAAACTTTTTGATATCCTGGCCTCAATTTAAAAATATATGACATAATCAAAAATCCACTATGGATTGTAATTTAATTGTATGCAAAACAAACAAACTATTGAGATTAGCTGTTAGCCACATTTTAAGTTGAGAACTAAGTAAGAAGCAAATATAACTTTCAAAGGTTTACACTAGTTCCCAAAGAAAAATCCAAAGTGAAACACAATTAGCAATAAATGCTATTGAGTACCAAAAATTACTGCTGGGCCTCTGCCATTTACTTGAATCATTTGTATCTAGAATGACGCATTTCATTCTGCAATGAGAGTTTAGATGAGGCTAGAGAAAAGTGGAGATCATTTCTTTTAGGAGTTACAAATAGACAACACAGAAAAAGCATCTTCCAAAATTACAAAGACTAAGTTGTAACTTTCAGTACAGAATCTAAACCAATGCCTGGGATCTGTAATCCAGTAGCCATGATTATTTCTCAATACTTTCAGGAAGAAAAGATTAGAAACTGAAGAAAGAACCCAGATCTAGAGATAGACTGAGGGATACCTAGCAAGAGTAAAATTAGTTGGCTTTGAAATCAATTCTAATATGTAACAAATTCCGGTTGAAGGAAAAATTTTAAAGGAATGAGTGAATGAATAACAAACTCCCTTTCCATGAACAGAACTCATGAAATCAAAAGCCAAAGGCTTACAGTTCATCATCAAATAATTTTCTCAGTATCACATTCATGTTTAAATCTTAAAATTTATTATCATTATTTGAAGGCAGCTATAGAAAAATTTCTTCTTTGACACAGAACAGTTTACCTCCTGAGAAAGCCACAGCAAGCTTACCTGATGTAAGGCATAACTCAGCAGCACTACAATATAGTAATATACAGGGAATCCTCCTTGATGCTCTACTTTAGGAGTCCACCAAACTAGCAGAGCATATTCTAATCCAAACAATAATCTATAGAAAAAGAAGCATTGTATTAATTTTCATTTTAGGTTAAACAACAACAAAACAGGAATCTCTGTACCAATCATACGAAATATGCCTGTATCTAAAACCTGTTAGGAGGTTAAAAACAGAAAAGTGCATATAGGTGACACTGACATTAAGGATGTTCTTCAAGCCTTTTTCTGTATACACTCTATACTCAAATATTAGTGATAATGATGAATTCATCATTCATTCATCATTCACATTCATTCATTCACATTCATCATTATCACTAATAGAGTGTATACTTAAAATCACTTTAAGATTTCTTACTTTAGTATGATTTTGTTTAGTTTTTACCTGTAGGGCATGGCTCTGTAAAATATGTTTAGTGGCTGGGGACCTGCAGTATATTTGCTGATAATCAGAGGCAATATTATCTGCAAAGGAACCATTGGAACTGCCAGTAATGCTAAATGTTCTTTAGGCACTCCCTCTTCTACCAATTTCAGTCCTGTTACTGCATCAGCTGCTGAAAAACCAATCTGCAATATAAAAACAAAAAAGTATTTTAATTTGTGCCTTCTTATGAAATATTTTCCTACAAGTAGTCTTTAAGAACCATCAATTTCACTATTGACTCATGACAGTTACAAGCATCATACTGTTATATCTGCTAAAACAATCAATTTACAGGAGGCACATTCTGCCCTATGTCTTAACTAATGATATTTAGTAAAAACAATAAAAAATTCACTACCTGTATTTACTATAGATGGTCTAATTACAACTAAATTTCCACTTCAAAAAAAGTCCAATCTGTTACAATAGACAGTGTCAAAAATTCACACTAATTGATTTGTATATTTTAAGTTTAAAAGTGTTTAATTAACCTTAAATAATTCTGGTTAAGTGCCATATGTATATGTGTGTGTGTGTGTTTGATAATTTCTGACAGATCATAATAAAATTTCCTAAGATCATCTGATGTTTTGAAAGTAATTCTAAGCAAACATTATTGCAGAGGTTGAATAAAATGAGGAAGAGGAAATACTATAGTTAGATCGATTTTTACAAACATTAAATAATAAAAAAGAGTAAGGATGATAAATAGTGGGTAAAAATGTGAAGTAAACGAGATTATTTAGGTAGTCTCAAAGTATCTACTCACAAATTAGTGGATTTTTTTTTATGTTGTTTTTTTGTTTTATAGCACTAGGGATCAAACCCAGGGCTAAGAGTATGCTAGGCAACTGCTTTACCATGAAGTTATACTCAACCCAAATTAGTTTTTAATTACAAAAGGTAAAACTACCTTTGCAATGGATTAACAAAGTAAACAAGAGTCAAAAAACAATAATTAAGGGGCTAGAGGGACATGGTGTGGCTCCTTCTATAATTCCCTAAAGACATCAAAATATTACTTCTGTGATATGCCTGCCATATATACATAACCTGAGCACAAGCATGAAGAAACGGGACCAATGTAAATGAAAAGCCATCCTACAGAAAAATTGGCATGTATTCTTTTGGGGGCTTTTTCTTTGTTTGTTCTGCTTGTGATATTCTTTCTTTTTTTTTTTTTTTTTTTTTTTTTTGTGGTGTCAAAGATTGGACCTGGTGCATACAAGACAAGCACTCTACCACTGAGTTACATATCTGGCCCCAAAACTGGAATGAATTCTTTTTTTTTTTTTTTTTTTTTTGTGGGTACCGGGGGGTCGACCTCAGGACCTCGCGTGCCAACAGGCACCCGTGCCGCTGAACGATATCACCGGCCCCTTTTTTCGTATGTGGGTTCCGGGAGTCGAACTCGGGCCTTCACGCTTGCAAGGCAGGCGCTTACACCGCTGAGCCATCTCACCAGCCCCTGGAATGAATTCTTAAACAATGTCGAGATTATGAAGAATGAAGACAGGCTCATACCAACCAAATGCAGTGTGTGATCCTGGATTGGATCCCTGGCCAGGAAAAAAATAAAGTTATCAAGGCTGCTTTTTTTTTTTTTTTTTTTTTAATGTGGGCACCAGGAGTTGACCTCAGGACCTCGCGCTTGCCGTGCAGGCGTTTATGCCGCTGAGCCATCTCATCGGCTCTCAAGGCTGTTATTGCTGCAACTGGTAAACGTTTGATACGGTGATGACTAGATAATACTATACCAATCTTGTATTTCCAAAATTTTTGAATTGTGGTTTCCTAAAAGTTTCATTTACAGGAAATAGTTAGGTTTTAATGGGTGAATATGCAAATTACACTGAAATATTTCAGAAGAAATATGTGATACATACATAGAGAAGAGAAAATCTACAGAATAAAGAAAGTAGAGCTAAATGGTAATGATTTAAAAATCTCAATGATGGATATACGGAAGTTCTTTCTACCAGTAAATTTTCAATCAGTGTAAAGTTATATAGATATTTTTAAAAAATATATTATAAGTAGTGTATGTTTCAACTTCTTGGAACGATATCAAAGAGCATATCTCACTAAAAAATATTAAAGGCCAAGGATATTTCAGTATAGCCCAGCAAAGAATTTCATTTACATTTTATCTATTTTCTTCATAAAAATGAGACATCCAAATAGACCTTACCATTCATTAAAATTTGTATGCTAGGAGATATTTGTAATATGCCTATTAAAACATTTACATCCAAAATGTTAATTTCTTTACAAATATAAAGAAAAAGGCTACTCTGAATATTCAAATGGCCAATAATAATATAAAAAGATGCTCACACTTCTTTAATCATCAGGAGAATGTAAATCATAATCATAACAAGGTGCCTCTACACACTCACCAGAAAGGCTGACATTTAAAAGATGGTATATCTTTTCAAGGATATAATGCAGTCAGCTCATGCTGCTGAAAGTACAGAAGATTGCAATAGCTTCGGAAAACTGGCAATATATTCTATGCATTTCCTATGGCCCAGTTATTATTCCACTCCTATGTTTTTACCCATCCGAAACATATAACTATGTCCAACAAAAGTTATGTATGTGAACGTTACAGAAGCACTATTCATAATAGCTCTAAACATTTGTTGGCAGAACGGATAGTGGCATAGTCATACAGTGGAATATTGTACAGCCACAAAATGAACGAACTACCGTTATAAATAACAACACGAGTAAACTATACAAAGAATATATATTGCACACGCCATTTATATATAACTTAAAGGCAAGGAAAATTAATTTGTAGTATTAAAAATTATGAGAAATGTCATTTTGGGGGAAGTTTACTTTAAAAGGACAACATAGTATTATCACCTCTGTAACTGAAGTACCTCTTTATACACTGCTAGGGATAGTATAAATTAGTGCAACCTTTTAAAACAAATCAGTAGTCATATTCACTGACCCACTAATTTCCCATTTACGAATCTACTGGAAAGTATTCAGAATATCAAATAAAGGCTTATGCACAAAAATGTTCATCAGTGCATTTTTATAATTAAAAACATAAGCAAATTAAATATACAACAGAAAAATGCCTGAGTAGATTATGGCAAATTTACAACACTATGACTATTACGTTGCTATTAAAAAGTATGCTTTCAGCAGGGGATATAGCTCAGTGGCACAGCACCTGCCTGGCAAGTGCAAGGTCCTGAGTTCAATTCCCAGTACCACCCCCCCCCCAAAAAAAGTATGCTTTCAGTCAGGTGTGGTAACACAGGCCTATAATCCCGGCATGCAGGACACTGAAGGAGGAGGATCACCACAAGTTTTAGGCCAGCCTGGGCTACAATAGTGAGTACAAGGCCAGCCTGGAATGCTGATGATGTTTATTTCTAAATGATGTAATGAGATAATATTATCTTCCTTGAACTGTTCAGCATTTCTAAACTTTCCTTCCCTATCACTGAAGAGGAGGAAAAACAGTTAAAATAAAAACAATGAAGCTGTTTCCTCTGAGGCTATCAGCAGATAGCTGTGAAGTGTTTATATAGATAGGTTTAAATACATAAAATGAGAATCCTATAAATTTCTAGATTTGGGAATATTAACTCCAAGAGTAGCAACAGCTTGCTGTAACAAAATATACTTATCTTTCTCCTAGTATAAAGCCTTAAAAATGTTTTAGAACTAGCCGGGCATGGTGGTGCACATCTGGAATCCCAGCACTCTGGGAAGGTGAAGCGAGAGGATCATGTTTGAGCCCAGCCTGGGCAACTTAGCCATTCAGTGAGACCCTGACTCAAAATAATAAAAAAAGTTCTGGGGATGTAGCTCAGTGTGAAGACCCTGGGCTCAGTTTCCAGCATGACACACACACGCACACACAAAAAAGCATTTTAGAACTATGAAACATTTTAATACAGAATAAAAGTCACCAGCACTGTAATCCCATTTATCTTGTTTCCTTTAACTATTTAAAAAAATATTAGGAGGCTGAGGATCACAGCAGGTTCGAGGCCAGCCTGGGCTACATAATGAGTTCAAGGCCAGCCAGGAATACACAGCAAGATCCTGTCTCAATACACCAAATTCAAGGGATTTTTAAATAGACTTCTAATACTGATACACTTCCATATATTAGTAAACTTTATTCTCAGTAAATAATTTTATTATCCCAACATTAAAGGCATGTTCATTATAACAGCAGAGAGCTATTACTTTTTCAAAGCCATTCATTTCCATTCCAAGCATTAATATCTATCAAAATTTTAGTTATTAGCATTTCTTCACATGATATAATACTTTTCAAGACCCCCAAGACATTTAGCTTACTCTGAAATTGTTCTCATCTGATTATCTTTTAAAATACATTTAATAAACAGAAAATATTGTTTTTCATTGTTAAATTCTAATGATAGTAGAAAAGGAACTGATGATATGAAAAGTCATTGAATGTAGTCCACAATATTGATCATCATAATAGAATGGTAAATTTGCTTTATAAATTTCTTACCTTTGAAGTTAGAATCAGAAGACAAAATGTCAGAACTGCTGGCATTTTTATAATTGTAAAAAGCAACTTGTAAGTGTCTGTGATCCCTTGTGTTTCTTCTTTTACTACTGATACTTCTTTGTTTTCTTTTTTCAGAAGGGCAACTAAAGTTGTTGTTATTAAAAATACAGTTCCCCAGAAAAAAAGAAAATCTGAAATTAAGAATATTTTAAATCTATAAGTAATTTTTAAAATGACATAACTTTATTGATGCTAAATAATTCTGTATAAAACTTTTCCTCAACTTAAAAACAAACAAAAAAACTTTTAAAAGCCTATTTATTATGCTCAAGGCACCATTCCAGGCACAAAAGATAAATAAAACAATCCTAAACTTTAAAAAATATATTAGATACACCCAAAATAAACAGTGGCGCTTAACATGAAAAAAAAGGATTACAGACATTTAGTATATAACTGAGTTGAATGAAACAAAAGCCTATTGTGTCATTTTATTAAAGGAAGTACTAGGGGTGGCGCATGATTTCCATATCCCATAATATCCACTAGTCATACTTCCGTGCCATCTCAGTTATGACAAGCCAGACAATAAATAACAGATGATTATTTACATTAGATTCCCCCTTTTTAAATTTTCTAATGCTTTTAATCTGTTTAAGCATAACCTTCTCAAGGTATGGAATGGGGACAAAAGAGTACTGTTGGGTTGTTTTAGTGAAAGACAGCTGGACCATAAGCTATTACCTTTGGACAAATTTAGTGGTGGGAGTGAATAATGGTCTGGGAGAGTCTGTTAAACAGTCTGCTTAAAAATAATAGTAAAAATAGAAGCATTACTTTATTTTTTCATTTGTTTAATTTATTTTTTGGTACCGAGAACTGAACTCAGGGCTTCAAGGCAAGCACTCTACCATTCACCTACAACCTCAGGCACCCTCCATTTTTTTCATTTGTTTTGTTTTGTTTGGAGGCAGGGTCTTGCTAAGTTGTCCAGGCTGGCCTTGAACTTGTGATTCTCCTGCCTCAACCTCCTGAAGGTTAGCTTAGATGGCTACAGGCACTATTAATTCAGTGCACACTATGTGCCATAAACATGAAACATATTTCACATATATCATTTTTCTCACCACACCTGGCTGCAAAGAGGCATCTATCCTTTTTATATATCCTTCCCAACATGATCATGCAGATTAAAGCTCCTTTCCTGCTGTCTACCACCGCTTGTTTTCTTGATTGGTGTTTTGGGACAGGTAGCAGAGCCTTATTTGTTCGGACCCCCCAGAGCCAAAGCTTTCATTCGAAAATTCTGGTAACCTCATTTAACTCTCAAAAACTACTCACAAAGCTGGGCCTGGTGACGCATGCCTGTAATCCCAGCACTAGGGAGGCTGAGGCAGGAAACTGCCTCCAGTTTGAGGACAGCCTGACCTACACAGTGAGTTCAAGGCAAGCCTGGACTACACAGTGAGATCTTGTCTTTAAAAACCAATAAATAAATAAATAAATAAAAATAAAATTTAAAAAATTAAATTACGAAGACAGGCATTATTATTCCTACTTCATACATAAACATGATCACAAGCCAGAAAGTGCCAGATGTGGGATTCAAACTCAGGTCTAGCTTTAAAGCAAGAATATTTTCCATTATATTGCCTAGATATTCGGATATACCCAGACCAAGTCGGTGCTCTTTTCTATCACCCAGAAACACCTGAGCAAAAGGGAATATATTTTAGTTCCAACCACGAGATGTGAAACACAGATATCTGACTATACTTCTTCAAAGTGCCTACCTACCTATATACTCCCCCTTCTCATCTCCATTTCCCCTTTGCTAGTATCCCAAAGGGTACACAAATCAATAGGATAAAGAAATTTTATGCATCTTCTGAAAGAATCCATTGTACCCATTAACTTATGGAGAAATATTTTAATACCAATAAATATACTGTAGAAAAGGTAATATTTCCAAGGGTGTTTATGATAAAACATTAGACTTAAAAAAAAAAAAAAAAAACTTAACCTTTAAAGGCTTTTGTTGAGGCCCTCAGACCCTTTGTGTCACTCTTTTCCACTGTCAGAAGAGGTGGAAACATTTAGGTCCACTGTCTGTTACAAATGTCCTTGGCTGAGATTTGGGTTCTCTCTCCCACTAGCTCTCTCTTACAGTAAGGAGATTAACTTTAGCATTCAGGGAAAAAAAAAGTTTAAGTTTTTGTTTTAAATAAATGTCTGGCTTTCCTTTTACCTTCCTTTTTGGCACAGCTCTCAACTTCAACAGTTAAACCTGAAGAAACTTGGGATACCCACCATCCAGTTCAAGGCTCTCAATTTCACAGTAAACAAAACTGAAACAGTAATAGTGTGTGTCTGGCACTGGGTCACCAGCTGAATCTTAGCAGAAATAAATCTTTCTTTTATTTCACAAATATTTCTCGTAAGCATTTGCTGAAAATATCTAAACTGTTGCAGAGAACTCATGGAAAATGCTGTTTTGATTATACAATGTAATAATCTTACTTAGGGATTAAGTCTTTAAAAGACAGCATTTAATGCAAAAATAGAGTAAATACAAAATGAATCTTTAAACCTTCTGAATTCCTTATATTTCCTAACCACTAAGGGTGGTGCCATATATGAGATCTCATATCATTTCATTAACTCCAGTAACGTCAGTTTTTTTCCCAGGGGTGGAAAAGACTGTTGTTTCTTTAAATCAACACGAGATGAAGCAGATGACTTCCTATACGGGCCATGCTGCTCCAAAACACTAGGCTTGCACTCAGCCCAGAACATAAGACTGAAGCTAAGGAGCTAACAGCTTCCATTCTCCTAACTCATGCTAACTCTGGGAATTCTGTTCCTGAATAGATGGAAATGAATTGCTTTAAAAAAATAAGTATGTTCTGGCTAGGCACAAAATTTACTTTAGGTACGCATATATATCTCCATTCTGATGCAATGTTGCTATGCTGGGTGTGATGGAACATGCCTGTAATCACAGCAGCTGGGAGGCTGAGGCAGGAGGACCACTGCAAGTTTGAGCCAGCTTGGGCTACATAGTGAGTTCAAGGCCAGCCTAACTACATGGAGAAACCTTGTCTAAAAAAAAAAAACAAACAACAACAAAAAAAAAACAGTTTAAAAAATGGGAAACTTAAATATATAAAAGTTTTAAGATTTAAGATGGTGCTAGGAGTAAGAAATGTAAGTCAAAGTAAGACAATATAAATAATAAAAAAATTACAAATCTTTAGGCATGTTGAAATCACCTATTCTGTAACTTAATTGATGACCACTGGATTTCAGCCAGTGGGGACAGTACATAAAAGGGAAAAAGAGAAGAATGAAATTAAAATGCGTGTATAAAATGCAAGATTTATACACAGTTGTGGCTAAAAGAATAAAACAAGGATTTTGTATTTTACATTTTTAATTTTCCAGGATTAAAATGGCCCTTTGGGGTTGGGGATATAGCTCAATGGTATAAGTGGCTGCCTGGCAAGTGCAAGGTCCTGAGTTTGATTCCTGGTACCAAAAAAAAAAAAATGGCCCTTTGTATTAGGTAGTCTATTTTGCCTTCTCAAATTAAGTTATAGTTTTTAGGAACTATGAATAATCAAAATAGGATATTGCTTGTAATTAGTGAGGTTCTATGATTCTTTCATTGATATATTTATATAGTAAAAGCTAATACAATTGGCCCATAAATACGCCCTGATAAAATTAGAAATGAAATTCAGAATATGATATATGTCAAATAAATGGATTTAAAGTTTACACTATATTTTGTAAATAGACTGTCCACACAGAAGCATTTCCTCAGTTCTTCACATAACCAAATAAACAAACAAAATACTACACTTATCCTTTGCTTTGTATTTAGAAAGAAAAATGGCTTTACGACCCTCCTTCTGGGGTGTTAGTCTCCGGTTTTTTATATATAATCCCTCCTGCATCTACTAACCTCAGTGTTCCTCCATTTATCTCATTTTACTACTAGGGCCCCAACATTTAAAAAGTTCAAATTTGCTCCATTTTTCTATATTGATATGTAAGATTCACCAGATTTGTCCAATGGTTCCACTGAGGCCAAAAAAGAGATAAACTCAAAGATATCATACCATATACTTCGGGTAATATTTACTTAGAAATGAACTTTTGAGGTAATGGATGGTTTAATTTTTTTTTTGTTGTTGTTGTTTTTTTTTTTTGTTTTTGTTTTTTTTTGGTGGGTACCGGGGGAACGACCTCAGGACCTCGCGCGCCAGCAGGCGCCCGTGCCGCTGAGCGATATCACCGGCCCCTTTTTCGTATGTGGGTTCCGGGAGTCGAACTCGGGCCCTCGCGCTTGCCGGGCAGGCGCTTAAGCCGCTGAGCCATCTCACCGGCCCGGATGGTTTAATTTTTAAAAAATATATTTTACTTTAATTATACAAAATTGAAATATTTTGTGTACTGTAGTATTAACTTGAAAACATGCAGATTTCAAATCATAACCACGATCAAGATATAGTTCTACTACTCCTCCAAAACTCCGATATGTTCATTTATACTCATCTAACTTCTCCCACACGCACCCCTTGCAACTACAGATCTGTCCTCTATGCCTACACTTTTGTCATTTTGAGAATGTAAGGTAATGTTTCAAGCCTAGATATGAATACTAAAGGATGTACTATAGCCTAAGAATAAATTGTTTAACTAGTAATGGGACAATTAGCATGCTGAAATTCTATAATAAGCATTTCTAGTTGTATAAAATACACAAAGGGCCAGGAATATAGCTCAGCGGCACAGCACCTGCCTGGCAAGCGTAAGGTTGTGAGTTTGATTCCCGGTACCAAAAAAAAAAAAAAACAACAACATGATAAGAACTGTTTCTGAAAGTAAAGCAAAGCAATTGTCACTAAGTAGAAATTAACTGTCCTGCTTTCTTTCCATTTCAAAGCAGGAATGTCTTTAAAGTAGCTGCTATTTTATTAACGTCATAAGTTTGATTAGATTCATACTGACGGCATCTGCTTTTTCAAAGTAACAAACCCTTTTCCTCTGATTGACTCTTACATGTGCATGCCTATCAAAAAAAAACCTGACTGTAAACTCTAATATCGGGCAACCCATTCGGGACCCCTCCTGTCTCTCACGAGCTATTCCTATTCTCCATTCCTTTTCTCCAATAAATTTTCCTACTCCGAAAACCGAACCGAACCGAACCAAACTGAACCAAACCAAACCTGGCTAGCATCAGATAGGCATTCAGTGATGAGTAAATAAATGACATAAATTGGTTAAAAAATTAAAACAGCTAGGCATGATGGTGAACCCCTGCAATCCCAACACTGTAAAAGGCTCAGACAGGAAGATCCCAAGTTCCAACCCAGACCGGACGACATAGCAATCCAGGGAGACTCCAACTCAAAATTAAAAATTAAAAAAAGGGGTTGGAGATGTTACTCAGTGTGAAAGCCCTGGGTTCAATACCCTAAACCACCAAAAAATTAATTCATTAAAACAAAAAACTTTTAGTACATCAGTTCTGGGAATCAGAAATTTTAAGTGTGGCATGGTGTTTTTTAGACATCAGGAGTCACGGTGCTACATTTCCCTGGTAGAAAAGCCTAACCAGCACATATTATATTTAGGTCTCAAGTTTTCCTTGAGGTTTTTCCTAATTTCCTACTAATTACAGGAAAAACACCAGATATGAAGTCAGAAATCCTAAGCTACAAATATATCTGTACCTCTAACTTGTCATTTCGACCTCAGTTTCTTCATCTATAAGAATGAAGAAACTGAAATACACGATCTTTTCAAGTAACAAAACTTTATGTTCCAATCTTTATGCTCCTCTGCATTACTTTCACCTTTCTTGCAGCTTTAAAGATCTCTCTTTGCCTCTACAGATTCTTGAAAAACAAAGCGGCTAAGAAAAGAAAAAGCTACTCCTGCATTCAGGACTGTCAGAGATCTGTGAAAGTATGAAAAAGACAATCTCAGCATAATCGAAGCTTTGTTTCTAAGGGATTATACTCTCTATCCTTCTTGGTCTAAATTTGCTATGTAGATTACTGTTTTCTAGATGCTAAATACTGTTCTTTCTCAGTACTGTACACTCCATCTTGTGCTCCCTTCGTCAGTACATATACTCAATATACTCCATCTCTGCTTATCTATTACTTGCAAAACAAGTGTTAATTACAGCACAAATTTAGAATTTTAAAAATGATGCCTCCTTTTAATACTCAGCTTTTCTAAACACTGCCTCAATGTTTAGCTCTTCTTTAATTATGTTTCCTTTATGTGATTCTTTCTGTTTTTTAAATTCCTCAAAACCATTGGTTAAGGCTGGAGATTTAGCCCAATGGTAGAGCACTTACTAGCATGCATGAGCACTGGATTCAATTCCAAGCACCACACATACAAACAAACAAACAAAACAAACCAAAAAACCCAACCCTACTGGCTAAATACTAAGTTCTACAAAGTACAAAACTATAAATCTGATATATATAATCATTTAGAGGAGAATAAAATCACAAGAACTCTTTAACTCTTAAATGTCTGAACCAAAGATGGGAGCCCACTCACTACAGATATAAAAATTACATTAAGTTAGGTTTGGTGATGCACACCTGAAATCCCAACACTCTGGGAGGCTGAGGCAGGAGGATCACAAATTCAAGCCCAGCCTGGGCAACTTAGCAACACTGTCTCAAAAATTTTTAAAAAGCCTGGGAATGTAGCTCAGGGCAAAGAGACCCTGGGTTTGATCCCCAGTACAGGGAAGAGAGGATGGTTAAAAAGTAAACTGCTTTTGGGCTCTCCAAAGAGAACAAAGTGTACATTCCACGGTTACTAAAACAGCTATTCACAAGAACAAATCAATCTAAATAAAAACCCAGCAAAGAACAAAGTCATATGTTAACTGCAGTGTAAAGCCTGACTCCCACAGGCGGTCAATGGCTGGCCACTGAAATATTCATCTCCCCCATTCCTTGTTGGTAGGGCTGTCTTACTCATAGGAGGCCCTTAGGATCCTGTCACTTAGTCAACTAAGTAACGTCTGCATGAATTAACCCTGCTCCATTCCCCAAGACTAGATGAGGACTACTGGCACAAGATTAGGGGTGGAAATGGATCAGAAAGCAAGGTGCTAGAAAACTCAATCCGCCAAAACACAAAATGGAAAATGTGAGCCACATGAGCTAGACTTCTAAAAAGTGTGCATGTGTATATTAAGCAAGTGCCCATGGATCCCTAGATTCAAGGGTTTTGTTATTTTATCTGTTGCCTCTCCCTGTTTACTGCAAAGTACTGATCAATTATGATTGCTCTGATGTAGTCATCTTACTTTACTGACACTTCAAGGAAGCCCACTTTAACGAAACAGAAAACATAACTTGAGTCATTAACCATAAAGATTTCCAGTAAATTAAATAATGAACTTCCCCTTAAAGTATCAAAAAAATTCATAAATGTAAAATAAGCCTAACAGCATAATAGCTAAAATACCCTACCTGAAAGAGTAACGATTCCCTTGGGTTGAGGTTGAAACCGCAAATATTTGTTACAAAAGTCGGGAGATTCAAGAGCCAAAAACAAAACATTGCCCAAAAAGTAGCCTGCTGTTTGGCCCACCGAATTGCAAGTGGAAGCATAACCCACATTTTCCCGAGATAACATAGTTAACGCCCAACCATCCACAGCGATGTCCTGAGTGGCGGCCAGGAATTCAAATAAAAAGAATGTCACAGTGAGAGCAACCACATCTGGTGTTCTGCCATCGGTATCCCCGAGCAAATGATCCACTTGAGTGGATAAAAATATCATGAAGAATCCTAGTATATACTGTGTAGGGACAAGCCAAGATTTGCGACGACCGAAGTTCTTGAAGTAAACTGCATCAACCAACGGCGCCCAGAGCAATTTGAGACTAAAGGGCCAAAAGACAAAACTGAAGAAAGCTTGATCTGTATAGCTAACATTTTTGCTCTGCAAAATGAGTGGGATGCTCCCCGCCAGGCCTAAGGGGATGCCCTGAAGCACGTAAAGAAAGAGCAGTAGCAAAATGCTGCTTATTTCAGCTCGACAGCTCCGCGGGGCTTTCAAGAAGTCACCAATGTCAACATCCCTCAGAAGCGCTTCTCTGTCCTCTTCCCCGCCCACCGAGTCTGACTGACTGTCATCCCAGCTGCCCGGCGGCAGAGGGCCGGTCTTCACATCCAGGGAATGGTTGAAAGTCCCGGGCCGCCGTTGCCGACTGTTGTCTTTGTGGGAGACGGTGGGCGACATATCAGAAACGATGCAGAGTCCCGTCAGTGGTGGGCCGACGCTGAGCGTTTTGGATCCGTTCTAGTCCCTGGTCCAAGGCAGTTGCTCTGGACCAGGGTCTCGGTGGTTTGAGAGAGGACGGGGCGCGGAGCGATAAGGGCACTTCTTACTGCGGTCCAGAGTGCTGAAGAAGGGAGCCAGTCCCTGGCTGTTGGCCCAGGCGGTGCCTGGATAGGTGCCCCTGGGAGCGGCTTCAAAGAACCTGACCGAGGCTCCAGGCAGCCACGCCGGGCGCAGGACTAGACCAGGGGGCCGTGGTGCTTCGAAGAATAACCTGCTTCTAACTGGGGAGGACCGAAGGAGGGCGACCAAAAGGCCTATTTCCTAACCCACCTCCCGCTCTCGCCGCCACCAATGCGGCAGACAGCACTTTCTCCACCTGACTCCAGAGGTACGAGGCAACTTCCTGCCTCGCGCTTCAGGAAGTGGTCCATTTCTCAAATAGGTCCCTATCGTGCCTCCAGAGCAAGCCAATCACGACGCGCTCTGGTGGCCGAGCTGGGAATCCGCGCTTAATGGGAACCCTTAATCCAAGAGGCCTGAACCTCGGAGGAGGTTTAACGCGGGCGTACAGTGCGACTGGGGCGGTGCGCAGAACGAGCTCCGGTTCTGTGAGCGCAGTGGCGGTCTGGCAAGCGTGGGCCTCTGTCATTGGGCGGGCGCTGCCACGTGACCGCAGGTTGCGCTGGCGGCGTAGTAATAATAAGGCTCAGCGGGTGAAGCTGCGATAGGTGCACGAGCTGATCCTTGTTCTAGGGAAGAGTAAGGCTGAACTCCGGGCTGGGAAGTGTGAGATGCAGTTGCTTTTGTGGGCGGGGCCGCAAGAAAGGACTGAAGGTTGAGCAGTTTCGGTACCAGGAGGCCACTGCTGAGGAGATGCCAGGTTTTTCCGCAGTCCGTTTCTCCAACATGGTGGAAGAAGTGGAGGGGAATTGCGTAACCGGCTCCAGTTTGGTTGGATGTTTGGGATGAATTCTGAGACTCATTACATTTGTTTTTGCGCTACTGTAAAAGGTCTTATAAACCACCATTCTTTTGGCATCTTTGGTTATGCATTTTAAATGGTTTTCCTTTCTTAGGCGTTTTGACAAAGCATTACAAATACTTGGAGTTGGAAATACTGAGAAATCAGATTTAATATTTAAGTGATACCCAAGAAACAGATTTTCCAAGAATTTTATTAAATGGCTGATTGTGCAGTTTTCAGACATCACTGCTAACATGTTAAGATAGTAGTACATTTTTTTTTTTCTTCTGTACAGGAAGGATGAGGCAGGAAGATCCCGAGTTTGAGGCCAGCCTGGGTTACTTAGTGGAAACCCCTCCCCCCAAAAGAAAAGAATTACATAAAAAGAAAAATACTTAATTTTGCCTTGATTGTTGTTCTGTGCATACACTGGCCTTAGCGTTTTTACTTCTTCAACTGTCAATTTCCTCCACAAGAATTCGAGTTTTTTTTTTTTTTTTTTTTTTTTTTAACAGAAAATGGCAACTATAAAGTCCTCTAATCTTTGTTAAAGAGAATAGCCTACAGGGTTATTTAAGCGAAGTCAATTCGATTCAGTTAAGCTACTCATGAAAGAAGTTTAGATTGTTCTAGATTAAAACTAACCTTACCTGTGCCTTGGACAAGTTAGTTAACCAAAATCTCATTTGTGATGAATATAAAATAGGGTTTATAATCTCTATTTCAGAATCATGAAAGTTAATACAAATTATAGGGCCATACACAGTAGATGGATTTTTTTCAAAGATAAAATATTTAATGAGCTTATATTTCTTATGTTTGATTTTTTTCCTTTATTTTGAAATTATAGACTCAGGAAATTGTGAATGTACTTTTCACTCAGCTTCCCTCAAGGGTAAACATGTTAAATACAGTATACTACAACAGGCTGGGCACGGTGGCTCACACCTGTAGTCCCAGCACTTGGGAGACTGACGAAAGAGGATCACAGTGAGTTTGAGGCCAGCCTGAACTACATAGCAAGACCTTGTCTCAAAAAATCTAAATGAATACCTATAGTACAACAAATCCAGGAAGTTGACATGTGAAAAATTAATCACTAATCTAACTTAGATTTCACCAGTTTTTACACATACTAATTTGTGTGTACCCTGTGCTGCCCTTTTAAGCATTATCCCATTGTTGTACCACATCTTTATTGTTGCACCAAACTGCGCCTCTTCCTCCTCATTCTCTGGCAATCGCTAACTTATTTCCTGCTATAGTTATGTCTTTTCAATACTGTATAAGTAGAATCACAGAGTATGTGGAATCACATAGTATGTAACTGTTATGGCTTGTTTCTAGATGTCACCCCAAAGCCTCATGCTGTCCTAAGTGGGGCTTTTGGAGGTGGCTAGATCTAGGGTGTGTGTTGCTGGGATTAAGCATGTGATGCTGGGATTAAGGGTGCCCCACCCAGTGTGTGAGTGCTACCCGCCCTAAGGGCAAGTAGCCTCGATGGACTATAAGGGACAGAAAAAGGGCTACTGTTGTTGCTGCTTGCTAGTTCGCTGCTTTTCTGCCTTCTGCCTGCCGCGAACTGTATCTCCTTTGCCTTGCCTCTCTGCCATGCCACCTGATGGAGCCAGCTGATTATAGACTGAAACCTCTACAAACTGTGAGCTACAATAAACCTTTACTCCTTTAACTTTGGGTGTTAGGTATTTTGTCTCAGCAATGAGGAAAAAGTAACTAAGACAGTAACCTTTTGGATCTTTTTTTTCAGTCAGCATAATATCCTTGAAATCCATCTAAGATGTTAATATATCAATAATTGTCAATTATTCTGTAGCATGCAGTAGTATTCCCTTTTATAGATGTCACGTCACTGTTTTAAATAATCTCTTCTTCCAAATATTTTTCCTTTTATATAAGACAGATTCCTCTTTAATAATTAAATTATCTTTATCAAATGTTAAATCTCTGGATCCAAATAGGCAAAATTTACAAACAATAGGAAAAATCACTAGAGCCAAATATTAGGAAAAGTTTTTGTGTTTACCCAACTTGGTGTGTATGCATTATTAAAATAAGGGAGAAAATAACCTTAAGAAGAAAGAGCATTATCTGTAATGCATAGAAGATGCATTACTTGGAAAGACGATAGAAAAAGAAGAAAATATGTTACCTATCACAGTGTTTTCTGTATACATGCATATATAATTGTATATATACATATATAGCATAAATGTATAATGTGTTTAATATATTATTTTCCATCAGATAGCAATAAATATCAAAAGAAAGTATAACTAAAGGTAAGCCTACAAAACCTTACACCAGGGGCCAGTGAGATGGCTCAGCGGCCTACACGCCTGCCTGGCAAGCGTGAGGGCCCAAGTTCGATTCCCGGATCCCACATACGAGAAAAGGGGCCGGTGATATCGCTCAGTGGCACGGGCGCCTACTGGCGCATGAGGTCCTCGGGTCGATCCCCGGTACCCACAGAAAAAAAAAAAAAAAAAAAAAAAACTCCTTACACCATTTAAGATATAAAACATGTTATTGCTGGTGTCATAATCTATTAAGGCTGTTTCAAAAAAAATACCATAAACTTGATGGCTTATAAGTAACATTTCTCACCATTCTAGAGGCTGGAAAATTCAAGATCAAGGTGCTGGCAGGTTCAGTTCCTGTTTCATATCTTTCTGTGTCCTCACCTGGTAAGAGGGATGAGGGAGCACTCCAGCATGTTTTTTTTCTAAGGACACTAATTTCTTTCATGAGAGCTCCACTGTCATGACTAATCACCTCAATCAATGTATGAATTTTGGGGGCTGCAAACATTCTGTTTATGAAACATGCAAAATGCTTTCATTCCATTCCAGTAGCCCCAAAAGTCTTAATTTGTTGCAGTGTCAATTTTAAGTCCAAAGTCTAAATACCAAATATCAGATGTGGGTAAAATTCCAGGTACCATTTGTTCTGAGGCTCTTCAGCAGTGAACCTGTTAGAAGACCAAACATGTGATTCCAAAATACAATGGTGGGAAAAACAGGGTGGACATTCCCATGCCCATAGAAATAGAAAAGAAGGGTGACAGCTCCCAAGTCCAAATTAATACTCCAGTTTGTCTTCATATCTTATGAATCTTTCGCCTTTTACCAAATAACCCCAAAATACAAGGCAAATCACTTAAGCTCTTAAGACTTGAGAGTAATGTTGAGGTCTTTTGGACTTATTAGGGTGAAGGTCCTGCCCTGCTGCTCTGCTAGGCAGAGGTTTTGTCCCCAGGCTGTGTCAGGTAGCCCTGCCCCTATGCTTTCGGCAGAGGCTGGCTGGCCTGTTAAAAACAAGGCAGTGGTCTCTCCTTTTGAAACTAAAGAGACAGATAAAAGTTCCTTGTGCATTGCATGGAGTTACTGTTGGACCAGGTACTCTTCTTTCCTTTCTCCACTGCCCGTCCCCTGAGAAATAATGCAGATCAGTTTGTCTAGGGCAAATCTCTTCCCTGTCTAGGGCTGACCAGAGTACACCATTCTTGAGTGACTAGGTCTTCCATCTCTCCAGGATGATGAGTTTACCCCTCCATGTGACCCTTCAGTGTCTGGCCACCCGTGTTTTGCATTTTGTATTCCTTCTGACTTACCCCTGGGCCAGATTCTTAAAAACTGGTCTAGATTTAATCCTCTAACTCTCAACAAATAACTGTAGCAGGGAGGTTGGAGCCTTGGCAGACCTTCGACCTCCCCCACCCTTTGAAATACTGTACATACTTAGTAGGCTCCAATAAAGTGCTACCTTGTCTCTTTCTACCTGGCCTGGACACCCCCTGAGAAATAAAATAGTTGGCCAAAAGAAAGTGTATAAATGATGACACTGTACCTTTAATAATCTGGTCCTTTTACAGGTAACATTTACATGTGGCTATCAAAAGCAGGGGCTATCAAAAGAAGAGTTTGCTATAGTAACACTATCACAGAGCCTAGAGCCCTTCTTAAAACATTCCTTAGGCCAGATATGGTGGCGCACACCTGTAATGCCAGCACTTAGGAGAGGCTGAGGCAGGAGTATTGCTGTGAGTTCAAGGCCAGCCTGAACTGCATAGTGAAACCCTGTCTCAAAAATACGAAAAAAAAAAAAAAAAAAAAGATTATTTGAGCTCATATCAATTTTATTTTTCCTTTTATTTTTGCCCTTATAAACTTCTGGCTCTTTTCGGGATTTCCATGGAAAACTGGTTATATAGCTTTTCAGGGTAGCCAACTCATTTAGAAAGTTTCAGGGTAGCCAAACTCATTTAGAAAATTACCAGATGAGCATTGATAGGCTCCAGACTTACATAGGACTTACAAATAAAATCTGTAAGGTTTGATAACATAAAGGTTATATATGATTAGGTTAACATGTATGCTTCTGTATGTCAATTTTCAAATATATGTTCTATTTGAGTTGGAACAGAGATAAATAGACACGCAAGATATTAGCACAAATGCTTGTGGTTGACATAGCTTAGCAGTAGGCTAATTTAAATCATTCGATAAGAGTAAAGGTATTTTTGGGCGGTGAGATGGCTCAGCGGCATAAGCGCCTGCCTTGCAAGCGCGAGGGCCCGAGTTCGACTCCCGGATCCCACATACGAAAAAGGGGCCGGTGATATCGCTCAGCGGCAAGGGTGCCTGTTGGCGCGCGAGGTCCTGAGGTCGACCCCCCGGTACCCACAAAAAAAAAAAAAATAAAATAAAAAAAAAGAGTAAAGGTATTTTTAAAAAATTGGTGACATATTTCCATCCAGGTTGCTAGACAACCAAGATAATATAAAAATTAGTTTTATAAATGCAATGTCTATTATTGTCAATGCACAAAAACTTGAGTTTTCCTTTGACAAAAATTATATATAACTATATATCTTTAAGTAGTGTTAAATGATTTGGTTCTCATGAGTCATCTAAAGTAATTATTAAGATGACTAAGTGGGGACCACTTAAGTTTGGAACTGCTGGACAAAACACCCCTCTGTGACTAAAAACAGCAGCTTCCTGAAACAATTTGTTCAGTTTTCATCCACCGATGGGACTTCTCCATTTTTTCCCCCCAGAGTCTTATGATGGCATATCACAACCGACATTAATTAAATCATTACTAATATATTTAAGTTGGCTATAATTAAAAGATTAAGGTTTCTATGTCTAAAGCAATAAGACTAAGATACCCATTGGTTAACTTCAAAACTAGATTAAAAAGCAAAGGTTCTATATTTTACTAAGATAATTTCTTGTGTTTTCTATTGTTAGGCTTTTGATTATTAAAAACTGAATTTTAAGAGTTAAATATTATTTAAATGTTAACCTATAAAATGTTTTCAGGGGCCGGTGAGATGGCTCAGCGGCGTAAGCGCCTGCTTTGCAAGCGCGAGGGCCCGAGTTCGACTCCCGGATCCCACATACGAAAAAGGGGCCGGTGATATCGCTCAGCGGCACGGGTGCCTATTGGCACGCGAGGTCCTGAGGTCGACCCCCCGGTACCCACAAAAAAAAAAAAAAAAAATGTTTTCAATAATAAGTTTATGATTAGTTAATGAACAATTATTAGTTTATGATACAATCTACATATATAGGACTAGAGATACATCTAAAAACAAGGTATGCTGTGAGTAAGTTTTAAAGTTAGGTTTATACAATTAAGGTACATAAGTTTAATATAAAGTAGCTAATAATTGCTCTCTTTTATACAATCTGCATCTAGACTTTAGACATATAAAATAATCAAAATTTGGCATTCTTTTAAATCTTGTCCTGCCATTTAAAACTTGATTGCATCTATTGGTTTTGATTAAACAAGAATTTTGTTATTGTATAAGTGAGATACACTTTGATATTGGGTAATATATCTATTCACAGTCTTTAATACTACTTCCTAAATTTATAAGAGCTCCAAAGATGTCCTTTAATTCTTGTCAGTACTTATACACACTATAAACCTATTAAAAGAGTCTAAATTTGCCTTGAGAGTAAAAACTAAATATACGTGAAGTTTTCTATATAGCTGTCATGATATTCATTGCAAACCTCATGGCATATTAAATGCATTTGTGTTTCCCAAGTGTACAGGCCTTCAAACATATAAAACTGAAAAAAGTCTTATCATTACTGGTGACTTCCAGGCTAAAATTGTTTGTGGTGGTAAACTTTTTAGGCTCAAGCATCTGGCTTTCCCTTACTCGTGTTCCAGCTACTTGTAATAAAATGTGCATGCCAGTCCAACATAAAACAACCAGCCAGATGATATAAATACTTTCTCAAGGATTATGCTTGTGTAATTGTTATATAATTATGCTATAACAGTTAGAGATTCCTAAACAATATACAGTCCAGGAAATGCCACTCTAAAGATTAAAGATGAGACATTAATAACCTATAAAGTACATCTATAAACAAGTATATTCTACTCAATGTTACTCTATTAAAAGACAACAAATTTAGACAAAATTTTTGTGCCACTTAATATTTTATAATTAGATAAATGTAACTGAGTAAAAAGTTATGTTGTACTAAAATGGAAATGTAAGTGTATTTCAGAGGGCTGGAATTTAAGTGTATTTCATGGTGGTGCATGCCTGTAATCCCACCACCCATGAGGCTGAGGCAGGAGGATCACTGTGCATTTGAGGCCAGCCTTGGCTTTATATTGAGTTCAAGGCCAGCCTGCACTACATAGAGAGATCCTGCCTTTAAAAAAAAAAAAAAAAAAAAAAAAAGTATTTCAGAGATAATAGCAAAACCTAATGGTTCTAATATCATAATGTCATGATTGTCATGCTAAAATCCTATGTTGACCTTATTCACAAATTTTCCCTGTAAAAACTTCTAATTATTATGTAAGCATTTTACAGGAATTTGACTTCTAAGACATTCATGATTGGTAAAAAATAACAGTTCTCTGGTCATACTTTATATGACATTTGTTGTGTTTAGATAAATAATTCACATTAGGTAGAAAAAGTTCTTTAAAAAATCAAACTTATAGATAACCTCCATAAACAGGTTGAGGACCCAGCTTGTTACATTCCCTACTCAAATTCCTTTAAAAATAGTGTCTGGACTTGGCTCCTTCCCCTAATTTGTCTTTCCATTTTGATGCTTATGTTTTGGCCATATGTACTTAATTTCTTGGTAAAATTTATTCTCACCTAGTTGTTGTCAAACTCCAAATGATCATGCAGATGGAACCAATGATAAATATGCCAGACTTCTACCAGGTTCCACTAGATGGACCTTCAGAAGAGAAGTCCATAACTGCAAAGCCCCAACATGACTTCTATCCAAGGCCCATGACTGGAGAAACCCCTGACTGCTGCCTCCTCTACACCAGTGAAACTTCACCCGTTCTTCCCTAAATGGCAGAGATAACTCTTCAGAGAGGGGAATATTATAGGCAGCTAAGTTAGATAGAAATTGATATACAGTCAGAGAGGGTTTGGGCCTGCGAGGAAGTCAGCACAAAAGAAACGAAGGAAGGAAGGAAGGAAGGCAGGGAGGAAGGAGGAAGGAGGGAGGGAGGAAGAAAGAAAGAAAAAGAAAGAAAGAAAGAAAGAAAGAAAGAAAGAAAGAAAGAAAGAAAGAAAGAAAGAAAGAAAGAAAGAAAAAGAAAAGAAAGAAAGACAGACAGACAGACAATTAGGATTCAAGGAGGAGGCAAATTTGAAGATAGCCAGGCCTGCAAGCCTCCCTAGAGATAAACAGCAATTTGAGATTATGTTGTAATTAACACCACCTGGCCTAATGGGCCCAGATAAGCATCAGACATACAGGTGAGTGACCAGAACATCTGCACCCATACTCCCCTCCTCTCCCCAAAATGCCTTTGTTCTTTCCATATACTCTTGCTACATGACTTGTTTCCCTACTGGATCAGTATTAGCTATGCAACTATACTTGTAATCCTATATATTCATTGTAGTTTGACCAATGTTCTACCCATGTTGTAATTTTGCTGTGTAAATTACCCCTGACAAAGAGTCTTGGTGGCCACCCACTCAGGACCCCTCCTGGAAATCCTTATTTCGAATAAAACTGTCCTAACAGGTCAGGAGTTACATTTTTCCATATCAGTAGTTCTTTTTTGTTGTTGTTGTTGTTGTCTGAGAAAGGGTCTTGCTCTGTAGTCCAGGCTGGCCTCGAACTTGCAGCAGTCCTCCTGCCTCAGCCTCCTGAGTGCTGGGATTACAGGTTGCACCACCACACCTGGCAGTAGTTCTTTTTTTTGAGACAGGATCTCACTCAGTAGTTCAGGCTGGCCTTGAACTCACTGTGTAGCCCAGGCTGGCCTCAAACTTGAGGCAATCCTCCTGCCTTAGCCTCCCAAGTGTTGGGATTATAGGCATGTACCACCATGCCTGGCTATCAGTAGTTCTTAAAAGAAGTTCCATTTGTAGGATTCCAAAGTCCATGAACTTCCCTCCCCTAATTTTTAGATAAGAATATATGTGCTATTTTAAATAAGAATATATGTGCTGTAGTTTGAGTACATCCATCAAAAAGCATGTGCTGGAAACTTCATCATCATAGCCATACTAGGTGGTGGGACTGTTTAGGGATGTTTAGGCTGTGAAGGTTCTACTCATGGATGGATGAATACATTAATGCCTTTATCACAGGCTGTGTTCCTTATAAAAGAATGTCTTTGGCTCTCTCTTAGCCTCTCTCTCTCTCTCTCTCTCTCTCTCTCTCTCTCTCTCTCTCTTTCTCTCTCTCTCTGCCTCTCTCCCCTTCCTCTTCCTTTTTCATCATCATCTTTCTCTTTGTCTTTTTGCCATGGGTTAATGCAGCAAGAAGGCCCTTGCCAGATGCTGATTCCTTGGTCTTAGACTTTCCAGTTTCCAAAACCATGAACCAGTACATTTCTGTTCAGTACAGATGGCCCAGTCTCAGGTATTCTGTTACAGCAGCAAAAAAAGACTAACATGCAAGGTACAAGTTACAAGTACATGATTGTTGTGTGATGTATTATGTTTGAGAAAGTAGTCCTAAGATTATATTACATATATGGAAGTTATTTCTCTTTTAAGACTCATTTTATAAAATATTACAGTCTCATTCATAATGGTTTCCATTTCCTTAGATTTAAATACAGTAAAATATCCTTTTTTGTACTGTCTTATTCCCTAGATCTTGATGTCCTTATGATTAAATGCTACTGTGTTTTATATGATTGTGTGGTTTATAATAATGGAAGAAATTATTATATTTCCATTATTTGTGTGTGTTTTGTTTTTGAGATGGGATCTGATTATGTTGCCCAGGCTGGTCTCAAACTCATGGGCTCAAATGATCTTCCTGCCTGAGCTTTTCAAGTAGCTGGACTATTAGTATCATGATGGGGTTAGTTTTCAAAATAGAGTATATAGAGGTGTTAGCCAGTTTTTCACCCCTGTGACAAAATACCTGAAAAAAGCACTTATAAATAAGGAAGGAAAGTTTATTTTGGCTCACAATTTCAAATGTTTGAACCCCTAAGTGCTTGGCTCATTGCCTTTGGAAGTGTGGTGAGGGAGTGCACAGTGGAGGAAGATGTTCACCTTATGGTTACCAGGAAGCAGAGAGAGAGAGACGGGAAGGGGCCAGCATCTCATATCACCTTTAAAAGTACACACCCAAACCTGGCATGGTGGCGCACACCTGTAATCTCAGGGAGACTGAGGCAGGAGGATCACCTGGAGTTCGAGGCCAGCCTGAACTACATAGTGAGTTCAAGGGCAGCCTGGACTGCATAACAAGACCCCGTCTCAAAAAAAAAAAAAAAAAAAAAAAATCAAACAGTGACTCAGGGACCCAAGCTAACTTCCTACCACTAGGCTCCAACTCTAGAAGGCTTCTCTACCATGTCTTAGCTTTTAACATATGGGCCTTTGTGGGACATTTCATATCCAAACTATAGCCTTGGGTAAACAAGGTTTGCTTATCCAGAAATTGTAGTTTTTGAGTTGCAGCTTCTACTATTACTAATAACATACCATTTTTAATCTTATTTTTCTTTCTTCTGTTAAGTAATTTTTTCTTTCTCTCTGATACTTGTAAGGTTTTTTCTTACTTTCTAGTGTGACTTTTATTTTATTTAATATATATTTTTGGTGGTACTGGGGACTGAGTCCAGTGAGTGCTGAGCTACATCTCTAGCCATTTTTATTTTGAGATAGGTTCTTGCTAAATTGCTCAGGCTGGGCTTGAACTTGAGGTCCTCCTGCCTCAGGTAGAATTACAGGTTTGTCCTTCCCGAGTATATCTGTTACCTTTGCAGGTTACATATTACTCCAAAACTTAGCACCTTAGAACAATGAATATTTTATTTCACAGTTTCTGTTGGTTAGGAAGTCAGAAATGGCTTACCAGATGGGGCTTGGTATCTCTCATGAGACTGCAGTCACAGTGCAGCCAGGGTTTCAGTCATTTGTGCGCTTCACCAGGACTAGTGGATCCACTTCCAAAGTGGCTCACTCACAAGGTTGTTGGCGAGAGATCTCAGTTCCTTTCCATGTGGGTCTCTCTGTAGAGCTACTTACGTGTTTTCTGACATAACAGCTGGATTACTGTAGAGCAAATGATCTTAGAGAAAGAGTAAGGAAAAAATTACTTTTTTTTAAAAAAACACAGTCTCGGGGCCAGTGAGATGGCTCAGCGGCGTAAGCACCTGCCTGGTAAGCGCAAGGGCCCGAGTTTGACTCCCAGAACCCACATATGAAAAAAGGGCCGGTGATATCGCTCAGCAGCACGGGCGCCTGCTGGCGCACGAGGTCCTGGGGTCGACCCTCGGTACCCACAAAAAAATAAATAAATAAGTAAAACAAACAAACAAACAAAATACAGTCTCAAAAGTTACACAGTGTCATATCATATCCTATTGATCAGAAGCAAGTTATCAAATCCAGCCTACACTGGATTTGATAGAGTAGAATTAAATTCTACCTCTTGAGGGGAAGCATAGCAAAAAATTTGTGGACATATTTTTAAACCACCAGACAGAATCAGTGAACCATTTCAACTAATCTGAAGATTAAAATATTTCTCCAGATTTTTTTCTATTATTAAAAAATTATATGTAAATATTTATCTGCTGGTTTTTGCTTTTTTGTGAAAATTTTTCGTAAAGGAAATGATACAATTCTGGCTAAGCTCAAGTGGAAGTGCCAATGGAAAGATATTGGCATATTATAAATCTTTGAAATTACTAAATCTGTTGTATTTGTTACCTAGTCCCCCAATCCTGCAGGTTACTATTCTAGTTAATGTTGACTATGGTTATATATAAATGTATTATTATGGTTAATATTAACCTGAATACATTTCCTCTGTGTATCTCTGAACTTTGACAACGATAACTAGCAAAAGGATAGAATCCAGGCTGGGCCATGTATTGCACCCAAGTGTCATGTCTCCTGTCTCCTTTAATCTGGAATATTTCCTGTCTTGCACTGACTTTTTTGGGGGTATTGAACCCAGGGCCTCTCACATGCTAAGCAATTACTCTATTATTGAGCTACATCCCCAGCCTGATATTCTTTTTCAGCATTACTGTGGCAAATTGTATTCCAAGTATTATGCCACACTTCCAGTTCTGAAGCCCTTTCCTCGAATCTGGATCAGCATCTTTTTTCATGTGAATTGGGGCTACAGTTCTCAAAAATAAGGTATGAGCTGTATCAAAGAAAGATATTTATTTATTTATTTATTTATTTATTTATTTATTTATTTTTGAGATAGGGTCTGGCTCTGTAGTTCAGGCTGGCCTTGAGTTCACTATATACCCAGGCTGGCCTCAAACTCACAGTGATCCTCCTGCCTCAGCCTCCCGAATGCTGAGATTACACCATGCCCAGCTCAAAGAAAGTAATTTGTAACATATAATATGTACACTTAATATATACTTAATTCAATTTTCATTTTTATTGGTATATGTTTACATAAAAATGCATTTTATTTTGGTGAATTGATATATATACATAGCACATATTAATCACTCCCCACCCTTTGGTTTTTTGAGTCAGGGTCTCACTATGTAGTCAGACTGGCCTTGAACTCATTATGTAAACCATGCTGCCATGCTGGGCTGAAACTTGTGATCCTCTTGCTTCAGCCTCCTGAGTGTTGGGATTACAGACATTCACCACAGTGCCCGCACTTCTCCTTTAATATCAATTTAATTTTGGTACTTTTGCAGGTATCCTGTTTTTTCCACTTGGAAGCTTCTGGAATTTTGCTTTATCCTTGGTATTCAAAATTTTCTCCAGGATTTATGAAAGTAGGTACATGTTTATTTTCTTAATAATCTTGTTCAACATTTATAAGGCTTCTTTGAATAAAGTTCCCAATCTTTCTTGAACTCAGGGAAATTTTTTTTTTTTTTTTGTGGGTACCAGGGGGACGACCTCAGGACCTCGCGTGCCAACAGGCACCCGTGCCACTGAGCGATATCACCGGCCCCTTTTTCGTATGTGGGTTCCGGGAGTCGAACTCGGGCCCTCGCGCTTGCAAGGCAGGCACTTACGCCGCTGAGCCATCTCACCGGCCCCCGGAAATTTTTAAAATAGTATATTGCACCCCTTTATTCACTACTGGTTAGCCTAATATATATTTTGTTTACTGAAGACTTTTACTGGAAGGATATTAATGACCTCAGAATCAATAAAAGCCCAAGACTGGCTTAGTAAAAACAGAAACCAAGGCAGCTGAAGGTTAGACAGTAGGAGTGACAGCTATCTACTTAGAGAAAATTTTCCAAGAAACTATTCTACTGGCAGGCTTGTGATATCTGAGTTTTGTTTTTCCCAAGCTCTATTATAAAAATTAATACCACCATTTAGCAGCTCCTCCCTGTAATTATGTCTCATTATATATTTCTTCCAGTCAGTTCATTATCATCTGAACTGTATCTTCTATATATTCCTCTGAATTTATTGATTGATTGGTTTTTGGAGACAGGGTCTCAATATATAGTCCAGGCTAGCCTTGAATTTGCTGCAATTCTCCTACCTCAGTGCTGGTATTACAGGCATTTGTCATCATGCCTGGCTGAATTTTCTTTTGTTCTTTTTTTTTGAGACAGGGTGTCACTATGCAGTTCAGGCTGGTCTTGAACTCACTATGTAGTCCAGGCTGGCCTCAAACTCCAGGCCATCCTCCTGCCTCATCTCCCAAGTGCTGGGTTTACAGGTGTGCGCCACCATACTTGGCTTCAGCTAAATTTTCAAATTAGTTTTTTTAGTGTGGGGGGAAGCAGGTTTATTGAGGTATCTTACATAAAGTGAGTGCAGGTTTAAGATGGCAGACTTTGTGAAATCTCTCCTTTCAGGAAGAGCATGTACTAAGTATTATAGCAGTCCCTTGGTGAAGTGGACCCGAGCTTCTCTTTTCTAGCCATCTCAAATTTTTGGTATCTTGATTAAATTAAGCCTCTCTGAGCATTAATAGGAAGATTCATGTTTAAAAACAAGCTATTTGGTTATAAATTGAGTCCTGTATTTGTAGAAGATGTGATGCAGAAACACTGTGAATGTTTAAATTTAAATAATTTATTACAGTAAAAGACACATTGGCATTAATCCCCCCACACACTTCAAACACACTTATCCCATCTTTCTTGCTACTTTCCTTCCTTCCTTCCTTTCTTTCTTTTTGTTTTTTATTCTTTGTGAGACAGGGTCTCAATATGTAGCTCAGGTGGGCCTTGAACTTATTATGTAGCCCAAGCTGGCCTCAAACTTAGGGTGATCCTCCCGCCTCAAGATCTTGAGTGCTGAGATTACAGGTGTGCACCACTATGCCTGGCTTCTTGCCATCTTCTGATGATGTTATAGAAGTCTGCTTTCTTGAGTGACTTTAGTTGCTCTGTCGTAGCTTCCTGATGTCCCTAATTTATTCAAAGCATTTACCTTTCTTGGTCATTTTGACTCTGGGGAAGAGCCAGATATTGCATGGTGCCAGATCCAGTGTACAAGGTGGATGAGAACACACTGCAATGTTTTTACTTGACAGAAATTGCCGTGGACAGCTGATCAACCAGGTGTGATAAAAAAAACAGTGAATGTTTAAGTAGAATAATTTATTACAGTAAAAGACACATTGCCCTTAATGCCCTTCAAAATACACCCCTGGCCCACTTCAAACACATCCCATCCTTCTTGGCAATATCTTTTACTGTAATAAGTTCTTTTTTTCTTTCTTCTTTTTGAGACAGGGTTTCACTATGCAGTTCAGACTGGCCTTGAACTCACTTTGTAGCCCAGGCTAGCCTCAAACTCCAGGCGATCTTCCTGCCTCAGCCTCCTGAGTGCTGGTATTACAAGCATGCGCAATCACGCTTGGCAAGTTTTTTTTTTTTTTTTAATTTAAACATTTGACATACTTTTTGGTCACCCTTTGTATATTATGCCTATTTCCAGAATACTAAATTTATGAATATTATATGAAGTTATGTGATTTTAACATATGAAAACAGCTTAATTTCCTACATTTAAATCTTCTATATAGAGTGTTATCATTACTAGGGGTGTAACTCAGTGGTAGTGAGCTTGTGTAGCATGTGCCAGGCTCTGAGTTCAATTCCCAGTACTGAAAAAAAAGAGTTATCATTACTTTTACAACAATAGACTTGGGAGGCTGAGGCAGGAGGATCACCATGAGTTCAAGGCCAGCCTTCACTACATAGTGAGTTCAAGGATGCCTGAACTACAAAGTGAGACCCAGTCTCAAAAAACAAAAACAGAAACAAAAACAAAAAAATAGGAAGCATACTAAATTTCAAAACCTGGAGAGCTTCATTTTCTTCACATTTACAATAAATTATTTTATAAATTCTCATGTTTAATTCTTATATTTTCTGTTTTTAATATTTGAGCACCCCAATAGCAGCATTATTCACAGTGATGTAGAAGCAACCCAAATGTCCATTGACTGATGAATGGATAAACAAAATGAGGTATATATATTTATAAAATAGAAGATAATTCTATCTTTAAAAGGAAGAGAATTGCCAGGGCTGGTGGTGTGCTCCTATAATTCCAGCACTCTAGGAGGTTGAGGCAGGATAATTGCAAGTTCAAGCCCAGGCTAGGCAACGAGTAACTTACTGAGACCCTGTCTCAAAAATAATAAAGGGGGGCCGGTGAGATGGCTCAGCGTCATAAATGCCTGCCTGGCAAATGTGAGGTCCCGAGTTCGACTCCCAGTACCGACATAAAGGAAAAAAAGGGACCGGTGATATCGCTCAGTGGCACAAGCACCTGCTGGCAAGCATAAGGTCCTGAGTTCGACTCCCAGTACCCACATTAAAAAAAAATAATAAAGGGCTGGTGGATGCAACTCAGAGCAAAGGCCCTGGGTTTAATCCTCAGCACTGCAAAAATAAAATAAAAATAAAAAATAAATAAAGGCCTACAATCCAGGTCTATGTATTTTACTCAACTATCCCGTCTCTTCTTCAGTCTGAAAAGTTCCTGCCTTGACCTTCATTATTATTATTATTATTAATTATTGTATTGGGGATTTGAACACAGGGCCTCACACATGCTAGGCAGATGCTCTACCATTGAGTTACATGCCCAGCCTAACTTTCATTTTTTTGGTGGTGGTTTTTGTTTTTTTGAGACAGGGTCTGGCGATGTAGTTTAGACTGGCCTTGAACTCATTTTGTAGCCTAGGCTGGCCTACAACTCATGGTGATTCTCCTGCCTTGGCTTCCTGAGTGCTTGGATTACAGGTGTGTGCCACCATGCCTGGCTTAACCTTCATGTTTTAAACATTACTGGGGCTATTTTCCAAGCATCATACCACATTTCCATTCCACCTGTTCTTCCAGAACCCTCCCGTTGAATCTCACACTTGCTTGTGATTCATTCAGTACACAGAATGCAGGGAAGTGAATCTGTGTGACTTCTAAGGCTAGATTAGAAAAGCTTCTACCTGGTGTACAGTCTTACACACATACACTCCTTAGGAGTCCTGAGCTGACATAGGACATCCAGTTACCCTAAAGCAGCTGTGAGGCAGAGGCCACATGGAGGTCACATCACTGTTCCAGTCCTCATCCAGCCCACTTCTCAGAGATGTGAGAAACCCTTTAGAATGATTCCTGCTCCTAGCCTTTTGAGCTACTCTGAGAGGCTAGTAGAGCTATTAATGACACAAATAGGTTAAGATGTAAAAGACACCCATGCCAACACTAGTCAAGAAAACAGGCATGTCTGTTTTAATACTGGACAAAGTAGATGTTAGAGTAAATAATATTACCAGAAATAACATTATTTCATAATGATAAACCAAACAACAACAATCTTAAACATTTATGACCCCAACAACAAAGCTTCAAAATACATGAAGCAAAAACTGATGATTAGAAAAATCATAATTATAGCTGGAGATTTCAATATCCCCTCTCTTAATAATTAGTAGAACAAGTGAGTAAAATCAGCAAGAACAGTCTTGGATAACACTATCAACCAACTTGATCTATTTGTGATTTATAGAACATAGTAACAGCATAATGCACATTTTTCTCAAGTACACAGAACATTCACCAAGATAGGCTATATTCTGAGCCATGAAATAAGTCTTAATACATTTAAAAGGATTCAGGTCATATGAAATATATTCTATGAGCATAATGAAATTAAATTAGAAACAAACTGCATTAATATATGTGAAAAAAACTTCAAGTATTTGAAAATTAAATATTGTTCTTCCCCAGCTCAATGAAAAGGTGGTCCCTGTCTGGAAACCTGAATGCTGCCAGCTCACAGATGTCTGAGTGAGATTCTCCACACTTCTTTCATTTTTTTTTTTTTTTTTAATATGCAGGTACTGGGAGTCGAACTCAAGACCTTACGCTTGCCAGGCAGGCACTTATGCTGCTGAGCTATATCACTGGCCCTCTCTACACTTGTTTGATTGTACTGACCACCACCAAACTTTTTGTAACTTGGCATATTTTGATGTTTGAGAATGAGTCCTACAGAATGGTGAAGTAAAACTGGGATATGCTCTGGACCATTCCTTGTCCATACTCTCTTCTCTCCCTTTGCTCTGTATAAAACAGCCCAAATCCTAACTTATCCTACCTGCACATGCCACATCTATGTGTGGTTTAGGGACTCCACTCAGAGGAGGCTTAGGGCCAGGGGAGGGAACATCACCCCCTCTCCCCAAAGTCCTAAAGATGAAGACTCCAAATAGGGAATGTGAGGTGGTGGCTACCTGTTTCAGGCTGAGGGCTGATCCTCCAAATTATCCCACTTCTTTTTCGCTCACTTCCTTGGGGCACCTCTACTGCCTAAGTGGCCTGGCCTGGAAGTGTACAATTTCACTTTGGGTAGTCTTGTCAAGGGCTGGAAAGTTAGAATGCCTATGGTCCTCATCAGCTGTGAAGCCCTAGCTAAATTCTCAGTTTCTGACTCTGAAGGATGACATAGATCCTAACCTAGTAATTATTTTTTTAAAGCATTTGCCAGGGACCTCTAGATACTAAGGATAAAATAGAAAGACTGCCCTAACGAATTATTAATCTAATAGAGTGAACAAACAAATAGGCAATTTAATATACTTTATGAAAGAATTTTTGGAGCAGCATATGGGGAACAGATTGTATTACTATGTCTTTATAAGGGGATCACAGAGTTGAAAATACCCAAAAGTGCTCACGGATTTGCCGAAGTGTGACCTATCAGTCAACTGAGCTCCTTGCCAACATCTATTAGAGTTGACGCCAATTCAGTATGAATCTGAGCCACTGTCTGCCAACAATTTATTGAAGCTGCTGGGGAGATAATTCCGAGGAAAGATTCAGGGAGACCAGAGATGTGTGGAGAGATAAGAACATGGAAAAATGAAAAATAAATACATATATACATACATACCATGCTTCTAGTCAAAGAAGAGATCAAAAGGTAAACTGGACACTAGTTTGAACTGAGTGAAAATGAAAAGACAATATATCAGAATTTATGGGGTGTTGCTAAAGCAGTAGATGGAAATTATGGCAAGAAAGTAGAACAGAGACTATTATTAGACAAGACGAGAATAAAGGTAAGGACGGGGGTATAAAAGTGGGTATTAGAGAAGATGGATATGATAAAAAATTATATATATATATATATATATATATATATATATATAAACTCAGTATTTTGTAAAATGAAAAGGCACTAATAAAATATATTTTAAATGATAACAGCATATTATGAACAACCTTATGTCTATGAATTTAACATCTTAAGTAAAATGGACAAATTCTTTAAAAGACATTGTCAAAGCTCCCTCAAGAAAGATATATAACATGAATAGCCTCTTGTCCCTTTTCTTTTCTTTTGTCTCTTCTCTTTTTTCTTTTCTTTCTTTTCTTGTGCTAGAGATTAAACCCAGGGCCTCACAAATTCTAGGCAAGCACTCTACCCCTAAGTCATATCCCCAACTCCCATATCCATTTATGTATTTATTTATTGATTGATAGCTTTACTGAAGATTTGGGTGTGCCCATACCCATGATTCAAATCATGATTAACATTTATTTGGCATAGAAATATATTCCATTTCTACAGCTTAGAAAAACAACAAAACAAAACAACAGAATCTGATTGCTTCTCACTACCACCCCTGTACCCCCTGTTCATTTTTAAAAATGAAATTTATAGTTAAAAACCTTATCATAAAGAAAACTCTAGGCCTAGGTGGCTTCATTGGTGAATTCTACTAACCTTTTAAGAGACAAATATTAATTCTTGTAGAAAGAACAAAATATACAACTTTCAGTTTGTTATTTGAGGGCAGCATTAGCCTGATATTAAAATCAGACAAAGATATTACAAAAAAACTACAATATTCCTCTTGAACACAGTTGCAAAAAAGCCAAAATTTTAGTAAATTGAATTCTAGCAAATAAAAAGGAAAACACACTATGTCTTCTTGAGGTTTATCCCGAGACTGCAGGATTGAATTAATGGTCAAAGATCAATGTAATTCACCACACTAACAAACTGAACAAAGAAAAACTATAGTCATCTCAAGAGCCAAAGAAAAAAAGGACTGGACAACATTTATGCTTGATAAAAACTCTCAGCAAGATAGGGATAGAAAGGAATTTCCCAAACTTGGTAAAGAGTCTCTATTGGAAATCCACAACTTTTTTAATTTTAATTTTTTAAAAACTTACTGGTGAAAGCTAATGTTTTCCCCATAATATTATGGTGCCAATGAGACGGCACAAAAAATTGGTAGAGAAGTTTTGTTAGGACTTGCTGAGTTTTGGGCCAATATTGTTACATTGCTCTAATCTTACAGTACTTGACCTATCAGAGTTTCTGTTCCACCCTGATCTTGTTTATCTTTGAGGACAGGAAGCCTGCAGAACATAGGTTCCTCTTTGGGTGGGCTGTCTAGAACTGGGTGGGTCTAAGGTGGCTGCCAGAATGATTGCCAGACAACTTCTAACTTCATTGTAATCCATTTGCATGCTAAATACCACACTAGTGTCAAAACGGTTGAGAAACTGCCAGGGCAATGACCCAAAGGAATCATAAAGGAACAGAAAAAGGTGGAACTACATTTCCCATAAAATACACTCTCATTCCCAGAAAATACATGAATGAATATTCCTCTAGTCTATGAGCTTATCCCTCCTACTCCTCACTTCATTTCTTTTAAAGTGTATTTATAACCTCCACACTCTAATGTGCTGAGCAGTTGATCTGTGTGTTCAGCTCCCCTTTTTCCTATTCTTGGCCAAGAATAAAAGTCTCTTCCACTGCTCAATTGGTATTGGGTCTTGTTGGTTCCGCAATTCTGAGAGGCAAAAAGGACTTGATTTGGGGTAACAACATGGCATTGGATCTCTTCCTGGAGATATACACAGTTATATGGATCTGGAGCTCAGAAAAGACATGTCAGGGTAAAGAGCCTCTTAGGAGTATTTTTGTTTGTTTGTTTGTTTTTCGAGACAAGGTCTTTATATGTAGTTCAGGCTGTCCTTGAACTCATTGGGTAGCCCAGCCTGGCCTTGAACTCAAGGCGATCCTCCTGCCTCAGCCTCTGGAGTGCTGGCATTACATGTGTGCAGCACCACACCTGGCTAGGGTACTTTTTTAAGTATATATTTTTAAACAAGTGCATAAGGGAAACAGGTGAAAAGTAAAAATAAGTAAAGAGGAATGCAAACACTGAAGAAATCTAACATGTAAAACTAGGAATGATAGATCTGAAAGAACAAAAGGCAATGAAAAGCCTTAGAGATGAAAAGAAATAGCACAGAGATGAAAGCCACTATACATCAGAGATGTAGGAAAACACAGTTTCAAGAAAGTGGCAGGAGTCAATAGAATCAGAAGTTGACGAATTTACACTACAAGCATCTTAAGCTACATTTTTTTTTTTTTTCCAGTACTGGAGATTGAACACAGGGCCTTGCACATGCTAGGCAAATGCTCTAACGCTAAGCTACGTTTCCCCAACCTGTAAGAATCCTGGTACCTGCTAAAATTCTTAGCCATATATGCAAGTGACCACTAGAACATATTTAAACTAGCCATTATGTAATATAGCCGAGATTTAGCCAATCCTTGATGCCGACACATCACATCACATTCTATTTCATTAGGCGTGGATGTGTATGCAAATTCAGGCTCTATTGGTTACTTCACACTTCTCTGGATTGTTGAGACAGACCTACCAAGATGAGCCAGTATCCATGGCTTTAGAAAGTTCAAACATGCGTTTTGTAGTTCAAAAAAAGGTAAAGAAATACTTTTGAGTCCAAAACCCACTAAGTCGTTCGGCTTTTTGTTCCTGTAAGTATTTTACTAACAGATTGGTTAACTTTTCCCAGATTGGGTAGGGTTTAAATAGTGAAGCCAGGCACTGTGACTCTTGCCTGTAACCCTAGCATTCTAAGAGGATGCGGCAGGAAGATTGCAAGTTCCAGCTCAGCCTGGGCAATTTACAGTGAGGCCCTGTCTCAAAAATGAAAACATAAAAACAGGACTCGCGATGTAGCTCAGTACAAACTGGGTTCAAACCCTGACACTGCCAAAAAAACAAAACCAAAACTATATTGTAGCACATTAATTCACTAAGCCTAAATTTTCTCATTTATAAAAGGTGGATAAAAACATCAATCCTCACTATTCTCGTGGGATTGGTTAGAATAAGGTGAGTTTTGGAAGTCAGGATTGACTCAGTCTGGATCCTTGGTATCTGAACTAGAGCCTGACACAGCAAATGCCTTTTGCATTAGAATAGGTAACTGTTAAAAGGAGAAGCATTCCAAGCTAAGCGTCATTATTATTACCCAACTCTGATTTCCCCAAGTAACTAAATTCAAAATTCAAGTAATACTTGTCATGTTTTGCTCTTAGCTACATCTCCAGCCCTTTTAAAATATTTTTTTTATTTCGGACAGGGTCTCGCTGAGCCCCTAAATTGTCCAAGCCGGGCTCGAATTTGCAGTCTTTCTGACTCAGCCTCCCAGACTGCTAACTAGGATTTTAGGTGTTTGTCACTATGCCTGGCTGTAACACTTGTCTTGACGGGCGCCAAAGGGTAGCCGGAGGGACTGCAGTTCCTCCGAATGGTCCGGTAGAAGCTCAGGTTGCTATTCAGATAAAGCTTCAGGACCAAATCCCCTGGCCCAGCTGCCTCTCAGACTGCTGCTCCCATCCAATCTTTTATTTTGCGGGCGGGGGGGGGAGATCCGTAATCGAACTCAGGACCTCGCGCTTACCAGGCAGGCACCGTGCCGCTAAGCTACATCCCCGGCCCCCTTTTTGGAAGTACTGCACACGCTGCAGAACTTTTGCTGCACCTGAAGGATCAAATCCCACACTGACGTCTCTTGAGCTGGGGTCACGAAACTTTTTCAGAGCAGAACGCAGCCCTGGCCTCTCCATGCCAGGCAACTGGAGATAAGGCCGCGCCCCGGTGAGAGTTACTTAGAGGCCCAGTACGCGGAAAGCCCCGGGAGCGCCGCCAGCCCTTTGCAACCGCCAAAGACCACAGCCTGCGGGCCAGTGGCGCGCGGGCTGGAGCTCCGGTTCTCCTCGGGGCGGGGCGGGGCCGGCTGCCGGCCCCTCCTTCCGGAGCGGGATCCTGGTTTGGGAGCCGACCGCCCCTCCCGCAGGGCGGGCTTCCGGCTCGGGGGCGGGGCCGAGCGCAGGCCCCTCCTTCCAGGCGGGCCCGCAGGCCGGCGGGTGACTCCGGGGGGCGGGCCTCGCTTGCGGGGGGCGGAGCCTGGCCGGGGCCCCCACCCCGAGCCGCGGGTTGGCGGCGGCAGCGGGGGAAGCCGAGCGGGCTCTGGCTCCTCCCAGCGGCCCGCCGGGGCGGAAGCGGGAGGCGGGGGCAGCGTGCGCGCTGCTGGTCTTCTCTCCCGCGGCGCAGGGGCCCGCGCTCCGAGGCTGCTGCTCCGTTCGGCGCTCCGCGGGCTGCCGAGCCCTCCCCGCTCCCGCTGCTCCCCGACGAGGCCTCCCTCGCGACCTCGGCCCGTGGCGCCGACCCTTCCGGGGCCCTCCCGCCCCGTCTCGTACTCTTGTCCGCCGCCGCCGCGGCCCCAGCCCCGATGGCTCTGTGCAACGGAGACTCCAAGGTCAGTCTCTGGCGTGGGGGGGTCCCAGTCTCCGCGCCACCCGGCGGGAGCGAGGCCACGGAGCCGCGGTGCGGGGCCCTTCCCCGCCCCCTTCCCCAGCCCGTCCGCGCCGCGCTGCGCCCCGGGCAGCGGCGCGTCCGAGTCCCGGCCGGGCCTGTGGCGTATCTTCCCGAGAGCGGCGGGGCTTTGTTGATTTTGTCTGCGTGTCGCGGTCGGGATGTCGGACGCTCCCCGCAGCTGCGCCGCCCGCCCCCGCCTCCCCCGCGCGGCCGTGGGGCGCAGCGCCCGCCGAGGGCGGACGCGGGTGGGGGTGTCCTCACTCTCCTGCCCCCCCGAGGCCGGGCCTGTGCGGGGGTCGCCGGACCCGCCGGAGGCGGCGCAGGGTCGGGGCCTCGCGCGCCGTGCTCCCGCCGAGCCGCCCTCGCGTCTTCCCGCCACCGCTTTTACCGCCTGTCCTCGGGGAGGCCCGCTGCGTCCCCCTGCGCCGGCCGCGGACTCCTCGGCGACACCCGGTGGCCGCCCCCTTCCCGCCCCCCACCCCGGTCGGGCTCGCGTCCAGGACGGCGGCCCCAGGGTCGCCCCCTCCCCGTCCGCGGAGCGGGCGAGCGTCCAGGCTCCGCTCCCGTCCAGCTAGCTCCCCGCTCAGCGCGCCGCTTGGCGGGGCCGCCCCTCCGGCCCTGGGGTGTCCGGGGGCGAGCGGCTGCCCGTGCGCGGAGGGCTGGGGAGGCCCGCGGGCCCGAGAAGTTGCTGCCGGGACGTGCGGAGCGTGAGGCCGCCGCGTGCTTCTCCGTCGCCTCGCCGTTTCCTTCAGACCCTGCCTCTTTCGTCCCGCTGCAGAACGGGGCACCTTCAGTTTCGCATCTGTATTAAAACTCTCACTGGTCTGTAGTTGTTTCAGAGACTCACGCAGTCAATTTTTTGGGGAAAAGTGCACAGTTGTGATTGCCTCCTGTACTCTGTCTGGCCTAACCTTAGGAAACGATTTGGTCACGTTTTGTTCCGGTCTGTAGAATTCTATACTGCTGGTGGAGATCGGTGTTCTGCATCAGGTAGGACTAGTGGCTTATTCAGGCAGAATTTTAATACTGTCAGAAAAGTGACGCCTAAGTGTCTCATCTTAGTGGTACTGTTCATGAGCAGTTGCTTAGTACCTGGTAATCCTTAAAAAATTGTTGAACAAATCAGTAAAAATTATAGTGTAGATTGTTACAGGTAACGGATACGCTCCAACTGAAGCACATATGATGCTCAGACTGTTAGCTGGATCTCTTAGCATTGTAAAGCCGAACAAAGACTTTCAAACCTTTAGTCTCTGACCTCAGAAACTAACATAAATCTTTGTACTATTTTCTGCATTCTACTACTTGACTTGCAAAGCATTTATCTTCTCTAATTTTGAACCTTATAGCTTATTGGAAAGATTCAACTTTATACTGGTAGTTGAATGACGTGTAATATTTGAAGGACTCAACCTAGTTTACATGCTTTGAAAAATGTACAGTGCATTTGAAAAAGAGTATTTTCACAAAATAAGTGACATCAGAAAGTGCAAGGTTCAGTTTCCAAATAATTATGTCTTAGGCATATTTAAGATAGTTTTTTCCTGTAACTGGTATTTGATTTACTCGACTTGGAATTTTAAAGAGAATCTTGATCAGTTTGATATATTTGAGCCTAAAGTGAATTAACTTATTTCAAGGTCTTCTGTGCTCTTTTGCGCAGTACTTACCATAAAAAACTATCGCAATCTGGGGAATTAACATATTTAATCAAGTCTGCGATTACTTTATATACTCCTAAGGGGAAAAACAAGTGACAAGCCATGATATGCCATTGATTATAAGTGTTTAAAGTGAAGATATGTTTAAACACAGGGAAATATGCTCAGTAAATAGTTGAAATAAAAGAATTACAAGAGGTTCACCTAGAAATCTTGAGTCTGTTTTCTGTAGCCTACCAGTGAACCAACACCTTTCCCTTGGAAGTAAAGTACAAGTGCTGTATGCAAGCTTATTTTGTACATTCACTGTCTCTCTGTTGGGTGTAAATCGTAATTCATAAATTAAAGGTTGGAAAAGGCCTAGTTTTGAGTCCTTTCTGGTACAGTTCATTTATCAGGATTTTTCCCCCCACTATGTTGCACAGGGTGGCATTGAACAAAAAGTGGCAATCCTCCTGCCTCAGCCTGCCTCCTCAGTACTAGGATCACAGGCATGCACTGCCACACTCAGTTTATCAGGATTTTCTATAATGGCATTTTTGTATAGTAGAAACTAGTGAGCGACCTAGAAGATGTAAAAGCATTTGGGCTATTTTCATTAGGTTTGTTTGAGATAGGGTCTTGCTTTGTAGTGCAGGCTGGCCTCGAACTCACGGCAATCCTTCTGCCTGAGCCTCCAGAGTGCAGGGATTACAGGTGTGTGCCAACTCATCCGGTTATTTTCATTAGTGTAATACAGAGCATTTTAGAGCTGGAAAGGACCTGTATGTGTTCTAGCTTTCTAAACTGAAAACACATAGGTAGCTGAGTTTAGAACCTTGCTTTTTTTTTTCTTTAGGCCATGTGGCAGTCTAAGACAGACAGTTTGTTTAGTTAAGGAACTGATAATGTTCAAACAACTAAAGATTTTATTTAAGCCAGTTGTGGTGGCACACGCCAGTAATCCCAGCACTTGGGAGACTGAGGCAGGAGGATTGCTGTGGAGGCCAGTCTGGGCTATACAATGAGTTCAAGGTCAGCCTGAACTAAATAGGGAAACCCTGTCTCAAAAAACAAACCGGGCCGGTGAGATAGCTCAGCGGCACAAGCACCTGCCTGGCAAGCGCCAGGTCCTGAGTTCGACTCCCGGTACCCTCATGAAGGAAAAAAAGGGCCGGTGATATTGCTCAGCAGCACAAGCGCCTGCTGGCAAGCGCGAGGTCCTGAGTTCAACTCCCGGTACCCACATTAAAAAAAAAAAAAAAAACCAAAGTTATTTAATGTAAACTACAGCGTATAAGTTTTCTTTAAAAACGTTTTACACCATGGCAAGGTTATTTGTGACATAAGATTTTTCCCAGTTTTTTATCAAGGTGTCGTTACCAGTATTGTTCTTTAGGTGACTTAATCAGGTTTTTCACTGTGCCTCTATCTAAGCTCCAGGCTCTTTTTGGAATAAAGGTAGTACCTGCCGTACCACCTTCCCTGAGTTACTGACTAGGATATATCATATTTGGATATTTGGATTAAATGTGCCTTATTAATACTTCCTGTGCATAGTATAATATCTTTAATGGTAAAGATTTAAAAATCTTTAATAATTTTAAGATTGAGGCTTCTAAAATAAAGGTCTTGATTTATTGGAACTATAACCTGCAACTTTTATCTGAGATGCATTCAAAATTAACTGTCACCTTGTGAAAAAGTTTTCGAGATTCAAAGTGGGGTTTTTGCTTCAGATTTTTTTTAAATTTAGATTTTTTCTTTCAGATTTTGTTCTGATAGTATAACCATCTAGAATGGAAATGCCGCTGCAGGGAAAACAAGGGAATTGTTCTTATTGTAGTACGGTCTTAGAGCAAGGTTTTGAAAGGAACCTCAGGTGACCTAGCCTTTAGAGTAGGACAGTTTGTTATCTAAGGAAAATAGTTGTTTCTTTAAGATTCTGTGCGTGTGTGTGTCTGTGTGTGTTCACATTGAACACGGGGCTCATACATGCTATAACTGGGTGCTCTACCACTGAGCTTTATCCCCAACCCAAAAATTGTTTTTTTAAAATATATGCTTGTCCTATACTTGTTGAAAAATATGATATTTATTTTTAAGGTTACTTGATGAATTATACTGTATTTCAGAAGATGCTGTTTAAATTAAGGAATAATTATTTTCCTTGCAGAAATCTAACATTTTCCTTGTTATGGTACTTACGTTTTGTATTCATGCTTTTACCTAAACTATTTTGATGCTTACAATGAATGAAGTCCTGAAGGTTATTTATGATTTTGAAGCACTTTTGTGAATCCAACAAAAAAGTAATTTTTTTATAGAATTGTGAATCTTTATTTTGCATATATATAATTTTGGGTCGTTCAGAATATATTTTCCCATGCCATTGTGGAATAAAGACATTTCTGTATTTGCTAAAGAATCCTAGTGATGTAAAAAATAGCGTTGCGGGGCCGGTGAGATAGCTCAGTGGCATAAGCGCCTGCCTGGCAAGCGCGAGGGCCCGAGTTCGACTCCCGGAACCCACATATGAAAAAAGGGCCGGTGATATTGCTCAGCGGCGCAGGCACCTGCTGGTGCGCGAGGTCCTGAGTTCGACCCCCGGTACGCACCAAAAAAAAAAAAAAAAAAAAGCTTTGCTGTAGTAATACCGTGACAGTTAGTTGGTGTTCTTGTTAGTGTGATACTGGAAGGAGTGTGCCATGGGGCTTCTTTCTAGGTTCTTGGTGTCCTGAACAAAGAATTGGACAAGACACACAGAAAAGGCAGCAGAAGTGTACATTTATTTTTTTTAATTTTTATTTTAAAGAAAAATAATAGAACAAAATTTCAGAACAACACGAGGGTAACAATGGTTGATACATTGCGTATTGTTATCTTTACATTAGTTACTCAGGGTATAGGATATCGGCATTCAATTGTCCAAATAGTGTTAGCACAAACCTTTCTTCTCAATGAACTAAGAGAAATTAGTAGTGAATCTATCTTTTTTTTTTTCTGGGTACTAGGGGTTGACCTCAGGACCTCGCGCGGCAGCAGGTGCCTGTGCTGCTGAGCGATATCACCGGCCCTTTTTTCGTATGTGGGTTTTGGGAGTCGAACTCAGGACCTCGCGCTTGCAGGGCAGGCGCTTACGCCGCTGAGGCATCTCACCGGCCCCCTGTAGTGTATCTATCTTAACTATTTTCTATATATATATGTATTTTTTTTGTTTTTGTTTTCTTTTTTTGCTTTTCCCTTCTTTTTTTTTCATTCCCCCATCCCAGGTTCTCTTTCCTTTTGAACAGTTTCTTCCCGTTTTACAATATCTATTGTACATTTTGGATCTTATTTACTCTTTCAGCTTCTCACAAGTACATATTTATTGAAAGCAGAAAAAGAGGTACACTTTACAGGGAAGAGCAGGCCAGTGAACAGGCTCACAGTTCCTGAGGATAACAGAAAGAAGTCTTTTGTATCTAAAATTGCTGGATTGGCTTCCTTCTCATGCAAGTAAGGCATTGGGACAGGCATCCTGTCAAAAACTCAGTTGGCCTGGTGTAAAATTTAAATGCTCTGTGGAAAGACTTGCTTGGCTTCCTCCCAGATGTTAATGAGGGATTGAAAATAGCATTTTTTCTGATGGGCCCTGCAAACAGCACCAGATTGAAATGAGGGGTTGAAAATAGGGTTTTCTGATTAGTTGAGGGTACAGTGCTTGGGAGCCGTGGCGTCATCTGGGTCCTGTGTACTGTGCTGGTCCTCTGGGTTTTCATGACCTTGGACACTGCCCAGTCAGTTGTCGAGTTTGCTCCAGCCCCGTTCTCTGCCTCAGGTGAACCCTTGCCATGGTTTCAGTCAGGTTCATGGAGCTGAAAATCCACTTTGTTTTAAGTCTTTGCACTCCTTAAGATCATCCATCATAATAATGTGATAGGGAATGTAAGGTACAGTTTTTGGGTGTCGTAGCTGACCATATGTACTTTATCTGCCTAAACTGGGATACCTGAGCATAAAAGGAAGTGTGAAGAATAATTTGTAATAATTGCTGAAAAATAAGTGTTACCAACCAAAATACATACTTGTGAATAAGCACAATGTAGGACATAATGAAAATGACAAAATTCCTATAGCAAGAATGTTCAGGTTACTCTCTCCTGAACGACGCTCAGGAATATACAGCATCTCTTTCCTGCACGTATTTGACAAATAGCATACACTCTTCACTTTACCCAACTTATGGTGGCCTAGACTAGGTAGAGGCTTTCAGCACAGCTTGGAGGTGTACCAGATGGCCAGTAGGAGCAGCACCTTTGGATATTTCCCCCATCATCACCCAAGACTGGATGGAGTAAATACCCCTTGTGTACTGCCAGTGTGCAAATGTGCTTTCTTTCATCAAGACAGAGATGTTATGTGTTTGGCTTTCACACTGAAGCAGAAGTTAAAGTAGGAATTCTGTTCCCGGCACTTGTAGCCCACACAATACTAGACAAAGCCATGGCAGAAGGTGGAAATGTAAAGTGAAAATCTAGTAGTTTATCCTATCCTACTTTAATGCAGTTTTTCATAATATATTGTTTTTTTTTTTTTTTTATAATATATTGTTTAAAAATGAAAAATCTGAGACCAATGTAAAGTTAGGGTGGATGCAGGAACAACAGATATAAATTAGGACGGTCCTGACAAACTGGGCCATGTATATGGACACTCCAGTGGTGGAGCACCTTTTGTTCTGAGTGTGACACTAATTTCTTTAGTGATGATGTCTAAAATTTGGCTAAAATTTTAAGCCTAGTGTGTATGTTAGGGTTATTTTTCTGAATTAATTATGCTAATAACAGTTATTCAAAAATTCTTGAGAACTGTCAAATTACCTCATTTTAAAAAGATGAGAACTAGTCATGTTGAAACTGATTAAATTCTGAAATAATCTGCTCTAATCTGCCATAATATTTGTAAAGGATTTTTTTCAGACCTTTAAATTGCCAGGGCATATTAATGTTGTCAGTTGCTCCTATTTTTTGTTTCGTTCTGTTTTTTCCTGTATTGATGCTTGAATGCAGTGCCTGGAGCATAGTAGGCCAGCTTTCTACCATCCAGCTATATTCCCAGTCCTTTTTTAAATTTCTATTTTACTTTGAGACCATGCTTGTCTAGAATTTGCAGTCCTCCTGCTTCAGCTTCCTGATTAGCTCCAACTACAGGAAAGTGCAGCACTCCGATAGTTATTCCTATTTGTCCATGGGAAAACGCCTTTTTATCTGGGTTGTTTTTACCTGATTTACCTGGGTTGTAAAACCCAGGCAAAGCCATGTAGTAAATATAAATCACTACCACCTCCTCTGTAATTTGGAGAACTAGTATCAGTAGTTTTCCTTTGAGTGTCATTATGAATGCAAATCTATGACTTAAGATTTCTACAGTCCTGGTTTTCACCAATTTTTGGTGAACAGTCTCTAATTTGGGAAGTTCTAGAAGAATAAAAGTACTCGTAGGTACTTTTATTGTAGGTCATTGTTTTGATATCAGTGATAACAGTGATACTCTTATGCTTGACGTTTTCAGCAAGCAAGTTAAAGGAAATTTTAGTAAACACTTAACCCTAACCCTAAAAATTTTTGTTTTTGCTATTTAAGTTTTTGGAGTTCCTTGTATATTCAGGATATTAACCGCTTGTAGCATATGTAGCTTGCATATTCTTTATTTCATTCTGTAGGTTTTTCTTTCACTCTAATGATTGTTTCCTTTTCTGTGCAGAAGCTTTTTAGTTTGATGTATTTCCACTTGCATATTTTTGTTTCCTGTGCTTTTGGGTTCTTTAAAAAAAAAAAAACAAACTTCATATTCCGATGTCCTGAAACATTTCTTTTTTCTAGTAGTTTCAATTTCAGGTCTTAACTCATTTTGAGTAAATTTTTGTAACAAGGGAGAGATGGGGTCTAGTTTCATTCTTCTGCATGTAGATATCCCAGAGTTTGTTTTTTATAACTTTATTGAAAGTCACTTGGCTGTAGGTGCATGGGTTGTCTTCTGGGCTCTTTGTCTTGTTGATCTGTGAGTCTGTTTTTATGCCGGTACCATGCTGCTTTAGTTTCTATAGCTTGGTAGTATACTTTGAAGCCAGGTAACGTAACACTTCCTGTTTTGTTCTTTATGCTCAAGATTGCTTTGGTTGTTTGTGTGCGTGTGTGGGTTTCCATGTGAATTTTTTCTAGTTCTGTGAAGAATGTCATTAGTATTTTGATAGAGAGGGCATTAAATCTATAGATTTTTGGGGGTAGTATGGACATTTTAACAATACAATTCTTCCAGTCTGTGTACATGGGATGTCCTCTTGTTTAGCTTAGGTATTGAATCCAAAACCTCATGCATAGGACTCTACTACTGAGCTTAATCTCCAACCCCCCCACCTTGCTTGATGAGATCTCACTGTGTTCCCCATCAAGATCAAAGGAATTTGTGATTGCCTGTATTGTCTTCTGAGAGTTTTATAGTTTTACCTCTTGTGTTTAGGTCTTTGTTCAATTTTGAGAATTTTTGTGTATGCCAAAACTTCATCTTTCACAGGAGGCTATTCCATCCTAGCAACATTTATTAAAAAGATTTTTCTTTCCTTTTGAATGGTCTTAGCACTCTTGTTGGAAATCAAAACCATTTATCTCTGGTCTCTATTCTGTTAATCTATATAAGTCTATGTGTCTGTCCTTATGCCATTTGTCTTGAATCTGTAGCTTTGTAGAACGTTTTGAAATATAAAAGTGTGAATCCTTCAACTTTGTTCTTTTACAAAATTGTTTTGGCTGTCTGGGTCCCTTGAATCATTGTAGATGGCTAACATTCAGTGTTTCACAATTTAGTATGATCTTTGTCATGAGTTTTTTGCAGATGCCCTTTGTTAGGTTGAGGAAGTTCCTTTCTGTTTCTAGTTTATTGGATATTTTTATTATGAGATGACATCAAATTTTTTTCCATGTTTATTTACCTAATCATGTTGTGTTGTTTGTCTTTATTGCTGTGTGGTATATTATATATTAGACTACTTTTTTTTTTTTTTTCTTTTTGGAAAGGGGTCTTGCTATGTAGTTCAGGCCGGCCTTGAAGTCATGTAGCCCAGGCTGGCCTCAAACTCACGGCATTCCTCCTGCCTCAGCTTCCTGAGTGCTGGGATTACAGGCATATGCCATGCCTGGAAGATTTGTGATTTCTTAGCAGACTGGCTCTTATATTTGGATGAGTGTTGACCTCACTGACACTGTGGCAGATCTGACAGCCATTGTGGCAGTATCTTTTTTTTTTTTTTTTTTTTCAGGCACCAGGAATCAAACTCAGGACCTCGCGCTTGCCAGGCAGGTGCTGTGCCACTGAGCTATATCCCCAGCCTGTGACAGTATGTTTTAATTTGTGGGGAATGGTGGTAATTTGAAAAGGACCTCTAATGTGGGTGTTCTTGTTTTGTTTTTGAGATAAAATGTACATGCAATGAACTGTACATACGTGTATCTTTAAGTGTACAGTTATATGAGTTTTGACAGATATATGTACTTGTGTAATCACTACCCTTGTCAAAATACAGGACATTTGTGTCACTCCCAAAGCTACTTCATGTCCCTTGGCAGTCTGTCTTTCCAATCCCAGAGCAGCAGCTGTTCTGATTTCTGTAACCATAGATTAGTTTTGCCTGTTTCTGAACTTTATGTAAATAGAATCATACAGTGCTTCTGGCTTCTTTCACTCAACATAATGTCTGAGATTTATTTCTGTTGTATGTATCGGTAGTTTGTTCCTTTTTAGTATTGTGGCATTCCAGTATACGGATATATCAGAATTTGTCTATTCATTCACTTGTTGATGGCTATTTGGATTTTTTTCAGTTTTTGTGGACGTAGACTTTCATTTCTCTTGGATAAAAGCCTAGATAGTGACGGTGAACCTTTTAGAGCTTTCAGTGATATGCAAACAGCCCGTGAACCTTTTAGAGCTTTCAATGATACAAATAGCCCACTGCGGCATGTGTGCCATAGGTTCGTCACCACTGGTTTAAGAGTTGAATTGCTGGGTCAGGGTACCCATAAACCGCTTTGGTATTTCCCCTTTCTTAGATTGAAATATTTGGGCTATTATACAGGATACTTGATACCTAGATGACGTAACCTTGACATATACCTTTTTTAAAAGTTGTATTATAATATTTTATTTATTCATTTATATTTTGAGATGAGGTCTTGCTGTGTAGTTTAGGCTGGCCTTGAACTCATGGCAATCTTTCTGCCTCAGCCTCTTGAATGCTGGGATTACAGGTGCATGCCGCCACGCCTGGCCAATATAATATTTTATTCTTAAGAACTTTTTAAAGGTATCCAGTCATATTTTAGTGGAAACAGCTTATGGTTCGTGGGCACACAAGCTACTTTTGGCTTGACTTCACAAATAAAAACATATACCTGTGCAAATGAGCCATTTTTTATTTGATAGTAGCAATCTGAATTAATTTTAAGTTAAAAAATGACAAAGCTTATGAGAGATAGTAGCAGAAGAACTGTGGATTTAACAAGGTTATTTTGATTGTTTTCGGTTTGGTTTGGTTTTTGAGACAGTGTCTCACTATGTAGTTCAGGCTGTCCTTGAATTCACTGTATAGCCCAAGCTGGCCTCAAACTTGTGGTGATCTTCCTGCTTCAGCCTCCTAAGTACTGGGATTACAGGTGTGTACCACCATGCCTGGCCATGGGGTCAGATTTTTAAAAAATTTAAACTTGGTACTGGAGCTGTACTTTCAATAAAAGTTATTTTCAGTTATTTAATAAGAAAATTTCTACAAGTTTGTCTGATATGTTGATTGTTTATCTGTTACTACTCATCTTTATTACTCATCTGTTACGGTACATCGTGGGTTCACCAGGCCTGGCTCCCCAGAGGCTAGTTAATAGTGCTTCTAAGTGATTTCTCTCATGTCTTTGCTTCATTTATCATCCCCTTATTTAAAAAAGGCAGAAAAGATAAGTGTGCATTTATATTTCAGTACGATATACATTATAAAGACAAGGTTGCAAAGCTGTCAATAATAAGTCATTTTGTTATTGATGTACTCATATTTCTGTTATATGTATATATCAAGATTAAGCAGAATAAAACTTATTTAATAATATATACTTAAGGGGTACACTATGATTTTTTCTTTTTGGGGGATTTTACTTTGTTTTGATGAGACAGGGTCTTGCTTGTAGTCTAGGCTGGCCTCAAACTTGTGGTGATCCTCCTGCTTCAGCCTTCTGAGTGGATAACAGTCATGGCCACTGAGCTTGGCCAGTATGATGTTTTGGCAAGCTCTTTTAGTGATTCAGAACATCCTGTAGATGCTTTTTTGTTGTTGTTGTTACTTTGGCTGGTTTTAGAAACATCTTCAGAAAAGTATATGATACTAATTTTTTATTTTATTGTGACATACCAGTTAGCTGTGGTCATGACAGTGCTGGTTACCAGTCATAAAATACAAGTGGCATAGCATTTATTTCTTTTTTTTTTTTTTTTTTTTTTTTTTTGTGGGTACCGGGGGGTCGACCTCAGGACCTCGCGCGCCAACAGGCACCAGTGCTGCTGAGCGATATCACCGGCCCCTTTTTCGTATGTGGGTTCCGGGAGTCGAACTCGGGCCCTCACGCCTGCAAGGCAGGCGCTTATGCCGCTGAGCCATCTCACTGGCCCAGCATTTATTTCTTGTTTATGGGCCTTGCCCAGCTCATTTGGTCTCATCCCTTTCTTGAGCTTAGTGGCTCCCGTTGTTGGCAGACACGTAGGAGGCGTGTAGAAACATTGCTTAGTGCTTGGCGTACTGTTATATCTGCACTCGTTATACAGTAGTGGCCAAGGCACATCTCCTGCTTGAGCCCAGTGTCAGATCAGTAGTTGCACAAACTTAAAGTCAGCTGACAAAAGGCATAGATACAGAGGATGGTGAAGAATTAGAGCCAGCAATGCAGTCTGTTAACAGGGAAAATTAAAAACAAACACAGGTAAGAGTGAAGAGCACAATGATTTCTCTTGTCCCTGTCATCCAGCCTACAGGTTATTGACATGTGGTCAGTTTCACTTATGTTTATTTAGTACATCGCAGTAGGAATTCGGTATGTCTCTATTGTTTAGTTTTGTAAAGCTTGATCAGTTTGGTCAAATAATAGTCTACTGCACTCTTCTGGGGATTTAACTTACCTGTTCGTGACAAATTGGCATACTTGGTGAGTTATGTGAAGCTCTGTCACTCTGTTAATCCCGACATTTTAGCAAACCTCGCTGATACTTTTTCCTTAGGACATCTTTCTTCTCTGAGGAAAATTCCCAGAGTCTTTGGGAATTCATTTCCCTTAAGAAAAAGCTTTTCTCAAATTGTATGGAATTTAGTAAGAGTAGCTGTGATAGCTGTATCATTGGGTTAGTAGAGGACTGTATTTGTAAAGATGTATTATGATTTCAGAGATGTCTGGGTTCTACTTGGCATGTTCGAGATTAGTTCACTCATATTTTGGGAATTTTTCTTCTGCTGCAAACAACAGAGTGGTCTGGAACCATGGAGAATTTAAAGAGCAGTTTAGGCCAAAGAGTGGGCCAGTGCCTCACAGGACTTGGAAAGGATTTTGGGTTTATTGAACTTTATGCAAAGGAAATGTCATTGTAGGGTTTTAAGCAAAGAAATTTGAATTAGGATTTTTTTTTTTTTTTTTTTCTTTTCAGCACACTGGCATGTTGACAAGTGGTCAAACTCAGTATCATTAGTTGTGGAACAAAGTGACGTTGCGTCCTTGCCATTTTACCACGTCAGGAGGAGGCGTGATGATACCACCCATGTGAAATTGTTGTCCAGCGTTTGTCTAGAGTCTGATCATGTCACAAGAGGTCTTGGTTGCAAGACATTACACAGAAAACTGGTGTGAGCTTAGAAAAAAAGTCAGTTATAAAAAGACCATGAGGGCCGGTGAGATGGCTCAGTGGCTTAAGCGCCTGCCCGGCAAGTGCGAGGGCCCGAGTTCGACTCCCGGATCCCACATACAAAAAAGGGGCCGGTGATATCGCTCAGTGACACGGGCGCCTGCTGGCGTGCGAGGTCCTGAGGTCGTCCCCCCGGTACCCACAAAAAAAAAAAAAAAAAAAAAAAAAAAAAAAAGACCATGAAAAGATGAGGACCTGCATAGTTTAGTCTAAAGGAGACAACGACACGACTGTGTGTGCGAAGTGTTGTCGTCCTTGATGGTGTTCTGGGATTCGAAAACTAGGTATAAAGACACTATAGTGAAAACATTCAAAATCCCCCCCCCATAACATTGTTAACTGTGGTTACCTTCCTGTGTAACAGAACATTATAATTTATTCCTCTTATGCAACATTGTATGCATGTCAATCAAAAGTAACATTTTAAAAAATAACAAAAAGTTATTTTGGGAGTGAATTGTTTACAATTTATTTTCCACTAGTTCAGAGGATAAAGTACTATAGGTGCATATGGAAATAAAGAAAATGTAGCAAAATGTTACTAGTTGTAATTTTAATGAAGAAAGTAAAAACAGTTTGGATGAAGAGTGGTATTCATTGTACCGTACTTTAAACTCTTTTGTAGATTAAAAACATTCAAAATAAGAGGGAGAAGATAATGAAGCACATGACAAGGCAACAGAACTGGAGGGTCTTGTTCGATTTAACCGTCCCCACCCCCCCCCCCCGCCTCCAGGGATAGAGCCCAAGGTCTTCTGCGCGCTTAGCCAAGTGCTCTACTACTGAAGTACTTCTCTAGCCCCCTGCCCTCTTGTTTTGGTGGTCCTAGGCTTTGAACCCAGTACCTTCACACTGAACGATACCCCAGTCCTTTTTTATTTTTTTATTTTGAAAAGTTTTGCTAAATGGATAAGTTGCCCAGCTGGGCAGGAACTTGTGATCCTCCTGCCTCAGCCTTCCATAGTGCTGGAATTACAGGCATGTGCCACCATGCTCAGCTCCCAGCTGTTTTTATTTTTGAGACAGGGTCTTGGTAAGTTGCCTCCACTGCCTTGAATTTGTTGTGACCCTCCTACCTCAGTAGTTGGGATTGCAGGCCTTTGCCAATGCATCTCATTTAACTCTTTAATTGGTGGGCTCAAATTTCATTCAACATTAATGTAAATTAATGATCTTTTATGGAAAACCTCAGTGAAGTTGATTGATATTTCTAAAGTAGCTGAGCTGTTGGATAATTTTGTGAAGAAAATGTACTATTTTTCAGAATTGTGGGTGTGACTAGATAAGTATGTATGGTAAAACTGAAGTGGTCATCCAGTAATGAAGAAAAGACTATTCTGGTAGTTTGAGTATGCCATGTGTGGGCAGGTGTTTTAAAAATCTCTTCTAACCCTAAAACTTATTTTGTTTTGACAACTAAAGATTTCTACAGTGATGGGATTTTTTTTTAGAAAGGGTAGCTACCTGAAGAAGTTCAGTATTGATGTTCAGTTTCTAAAATCATTCATATATATACTTTTCTTAGATATTAACAGAACATTATTTCACTTACACAGTAAGCTTTGTAAAGTAATGAAACTTTAAATATCAATGTATTGGAAAATGCCGTAACTTTGAAGGTATTCTTCCTAAAATGTTACCCTTAATTGTCTATTTTTCTTCCTCCTCCTCCTCCTCCTCCTCCTCCTCCTCTTCCTCCTCCTCTTCTTTTTGCTTCTTTTTGTTTGTTTTTGAGACAAGGTCTTGCTGTGTAGTTCAGGCTGGCCTTGAACTCACTAGTCCAGGCTGGCCTCAAACTTACAGTGATCCTCCTGTCTCAGCCTTTGGAGTGATAGCATTTCACACACGCGCCACCTTGCCTGGTTTCTACTTGCCTTCTGTAATGGTAATTATTTTGGGGCTTGAAAGATCCAGGTTTGCATCCTGTCTTTGCCAATGTGTACCTTGGCAGGTGATGTCTAAATCTCATTTTTCATCTTTATAGAAATCCACACGTTGTTATGAATGAAAGAGTATATGAAGCATCTGGAATAGTAGGTACAAGACAAATGTTAGTTTCCTTGCCTTTTTCTTAATTTTTTTTTTTTTGAGACAGGTTTTGTTGTGTAGTTCAAGCTGGTTTTAAATTCTCTATGTAGCCCAGACTTACCTTGAACTTTCTTTGATCCTCCTGCCTCAGCCTCCTGAGTGCTGGAATTACAGGTGTGTACTACCACGCCCAGCCAAAAAATTTTTATTGTGTGTTTTTTGTTGTTGTTTTTTGTAAAATAAAGCCGAAAACTACATGAAACATGTATCATTGAGTAGATTCTAAGTCATGTGTACATTTTATTCAAAATATCCAAAGTCCCCTCCCCCCTTTAAAGCCTAGTAGTTTTTATGTAGTATGTCTTGGGTTAGTCATTCTGGACTCGGTCTAATTTTTGATTCATAGTCTTTCACGTCTTCTGTAATTTTCTGAGTATCTTTGCTCATACAGAAATAGCACATTCCAGTTTTGCTCTATTGAGTGTATCTTTCTGGCTTTCTTCTTTGTAGAGATGTTACTCTTTTCCTTGTTCCTTTTTAATTTTAGTAACAGTATGGGATTTAGCTTCTGTACTTTGTCCTCATTTTATATGAATTTAATTTTTCCTGAATGTTTAGAAGGCCCTTGGCTCAAATGACCTCTTACTGGTTGATGTTACGGCAGCTTGTTTTCTGGGAATTTCTGGCTCAGTCCTCCTGCTTTAGTCTAGCCTGTGCCACCTCTGTGTTTTTCAAATGAGCAAACCTACTGAAGCCGTTGTTCTCTAACTGGCGGCTGCACTTTCTAGCTCACACATGTTGGATGTTGTGGATTTCTGTTCTTTGATGTCCTTTGATGAGAGGCCAGGTTGCTTTTCACACAGGTGCTGTGTAGCACCAGGCTGTGTGAGTGTGGTAGATAGTGTGTTTCCACCAACTTGTATTTTGGGGCTCTTGAGGGAGTCACTTGTCACATGTACGTTGTAGATGTACCATGTTACATGGTGAATGTTTTGGGTTTCAGTTTTGCTATTTGTTCAGCGATTATGTGGGCATTTAGGGAAATCTCCAAATAGTGCTATCCTCATCTTTCCAAAATCTGCTAGGTCCTCCCACTGTATTCCTAAAGAGGTTGCTGAAGATGGTTTAGTTCCCCCCTTTACTATTTTTTCTTGATAATTTACAAGATATCTTTATTTACTTCATTATGATGACTTTAGGGCACTTGAAGGGTGTTAGGCTTAAACCTTTAGGCTTTTATTTTTCTTTAGTTTTTTTGAGACAGGGTCTCACTATATAGTATAGGCTGGCCTTGGACTCAGTATGTAGCCCAGATGGGCCTCGAACTCACGACGGTCCTGCTTTCTGAGCTGGGATTACAGGCCTGTGCCACACACCTGGCTCAAACCTTTAGGCCAGTGGTGGTGAACCTATGGCAGTCAAGCCAAGTCGCCCCAGCAGCCCAGCATTGGATAGCAGTTCTTTTTCTAAACTAAAGCAGTATTCAGGTTTAATTGCAGTGTTGGCACTTCGCAATACATAAGTGGGTTTGGGTTGCACTTTGGGCACTTGGTCTCTAAAAAGTTTGCCATCATTGCTTTAGGCTTTTGGTTTTTAAATCAGTTTCATAAATAGATATAAATGAGTTTCTTACTTTATGATAATGAATTTCATTTGTCTTTACTATTGATGTTGACGACAGTCTCTTTTCTCATTAGGGTAGTTTTTCTAATCTGTTGGAAGTTTGGAAATCTAATTATCAAACTTTACCATTCTATTGAAAGTAGAGTAAATAATACAAGGTTTTTAATGGAAAGGAACTTTACTGTTTTTACTGGGGGCTTTTTGCTTTACACTCAATTGTTGAAGCTGGACATATATATTGGATAGGCAGATTGATCCATATCTGAAATAGAAGTGAGACAAGGATTCAGTTTCTTCATGGCTTCTGGTATCATATGATTTAACATTTAAAAAAATAGCTAAGCAATGGTGCAGAATTTTCCTCTAAAATACATTTATTTGAGTAAAAACGAGTTGACTTAAAAAATACATAAAAAATACGTGTAGTTCTTACTGTGCATGATAGTAAAATGACCATAAAAATGATCATGCAGCCGGGTGTGGTGGCAAATGCCTGTAATTCCAGCACTCGGGAGGCTGAGGCAGGAGGATTGCTGTGAGTTTGAGGCCAGCCTGGGCTACATAATGAGTTTAAGGCCAGCCTGAACTACACATAGTAGGACCCTGTCTCAAAAAACAAACAAACAACAACAACAAAGTGATTATACAAGTTGAAACTCTGCAAAGGAGTTTTCAGAACGAATGGGGAAATTATTATTTTGTAACCTTTAAAAAAACATTAAAACTCTTACTGTCAATTATAAAATTATAGGGAACTAAAAAGTAATGACACTGTGTAAGACTTAAAACAGTAACAGTGAGAATTATAACGTTTTGTCTTGTTTTTGGTAAGACTTATCAAGAGTAATTGTGTGCGTGTGTGTGTGGATGTATACATGGACTGCAGATTGAACTCTGGGGTGCTCTACCACTAACCACATCCCCAGTCCTTTGTTTTTTTTTATCTTGGGTCAGGGATATAGCTCAGTGGCACAAGTGCCTGCCTGGCAATTGCAAGGTCCTGAGTTTGATTCCTGGTACCAAAAAATAAATGCATAAAATAATTCTTTTATCTTGAGACAGGGTTTCACTAAGTTGCTTAGGCTGGCCTTGTACTTGGAATTCACCCGCCTCAGTCTCCTGAGTAGCTGGGATTATAGGCTTGTACCACTGCTCTCACTGAGAGTTGTTTAACAGCGTTTTCCTTCTTATCTTTTCCATGTCTTGGTGGCTCCCAGCACCCTTCACATCTTTTCCGTGTCTTGTGGCTTCCAGCATTTTATTTGTCCTTCGTGATTTTTTGGGGGGGTGGAGGGATGAGGGAAATGCCAGATGGCTGTCTTTGTGGTTTTATTTCAGCACAAATAAAATGTGTTCCTGTGCTGTTCATTTCCTTTGCTGTGCAGCCTGGCATTGATGACTTTGATGGCCAGCTGGACTGCTCTTTTCATGGTAGCTTTGAGGTTCTGTGCACAATCCTAGTAGAGTAAGATTTGTTAAACATCCAGCATTTACTCCTTGAGTTGTGGACCCGAAACTTCAGGAAGCCATTGGCAGCACGTGCTTTGTTTTCTCGTTACTCCCATAACTAACGGTGGGCATCAAGATGTGGCCCTTGAGAGTTCTCCGCACCCTGTTGTCAGCCCTTCTGGTTCTGCCACTTAGACTTAATTTGGACATACAGGTTTGACTAGTGCTGAGGTCAGCCATGATGTATAATAGATGATAGCTCTCACCTCCATAGGCAGTGCGGAGGGAGAAAGCTGTCCTTTACACATTTTTTTTCTTTTTGATGGTCCTGGGAATTGAACCCAGGGCCTTTGCACTGAGCTACATCCTCAGCCTTTTTTATTTTGAGACAAATTCTCACTAAGTTGTCCAGGCTAGGCTCAAACTTGGAATCCTCCTGCCTCAGCTGCCTGGAATGCTGGGATTTATAGGAGTATGCCACCATACCTGGTTTCTCTACATTTTTAATATCATGAAATATCCAAGGGCTTCTTTAATGTGAAATATTTTCCTGAATCACTTTCTCTGAGACATTGTCCTCCTTTTTATCACAACTTCATTCCTCACTGCTGTTGAGAAGTTATTCTACTACGAATCTGAGACACTCAAACCCCAGTAGTGACCTGGGCATGGTGGCACTTGCCTGTAATCCTAGCAGTCTGGGAGCTGAGGCCAGAAGATTGCCAAGTTCGAACCCATTCTGGGTAACTTAACAATTTACTAAAAGCCCTATCTAAAAAGGGCTAGAGATGTGGCTGATGCTGGGTTTAGTCCACAGTGTGGGATGGGGAGGGGGCAGGAACCCTACCATTGTCAACATGGTCACACTCAGCTTTGTCTCTTGTGGCTCCATTTACACTGGTCTCGAATTTCACCTCCAACATTATCACTTTTCATTTTGCTGCATTTCATTTCATATATTTATTTTTTTGAGATGAGGTCTCATTATGTAGCTCAGGCTGGCCTTGAACTCATATCAGTCCTCCTGCCTCAGCTCTCGAGTGCGTGCACCACCATGCCCGGCTTGCGCTTTCATCTTTGGATTGTCCATGTTTGTAAAATACCTGGCTTTATCACCAAGAGTCAGAGGAAATACAGCTGCACTTGGGGATATTTGTTGTACAGTAACCATTTACCAAAAGACTGAAAGGGTGTAATTTTTCACTGGCTGTGTTCATCTGTTATTTATGTGCCGATTTATGGACCGAAGAACTGACGGTAAAATTTCTGCTTTATGTAATTACTCCTAGTTAATATATGATAACTGAAATTTGAGTCATATTGTTGGGGGACTGGTATTAATTAAGTAAAACCTTGTCGAAAACCATGGTAACTTAAATTTGTGCATATCAAAAGCATACAAAACAAGAACTCCGCCTGTAATGTAAAATAGAAAGTTGCGTTTAAATCTAGAAAAATTGTGAAGACATTAATGGGACTGAGTCTGAGAAATTTATACAATAACATAGAGGTCCTGTAAAATACTTTTTTTAAAAAAAAAAACTAAGAAGTTTTGGATAAATTTCTTATTGTGTGTGTGCGCGCGCATGTGTGCGTGCATGCTTGTGCATACTAAGGATAAAGGTCTGAAAGCAGAAAGTTAAAACTTGTTTCTGTGTTCCCTTTTTTTGGTGGTACTAGAACCCTGGTGGAGCTAGAACCCTGGACCTTCACAGTGAACTACATCCCTAGCAGTGCTCCCCTCCTTCCCCCCATCCCTTTTAAGAAGTTACTTATTTTGAGAGAGGCACTTGCTGAATGGCAAAGTTGCCCAGGCTGGGCTCAACCTTTCCATCCTCCTGCCTCAGCCTCCCAGAGTGCAAGGATTATACATGTGTACCACTACACCTAGCTCATGATCCTTATTTTTCTGCATTAGTAAATTCTCATGTGACTCACCCCTTTGTTTTGGGAACTGTGTAATTCTTGCTGTGCTCCCTCTCACAGATCCTTCTCTGTAGATGGCTGTGAGGATTGCTTTTTCATTACTGTAGCAGAAGGGATAGTGGAGTTGTAGGTGAGATATGTGTGAAGGAGGGGTAGAAAGAAACATGCAGGTGGCAAAATGATTGGATTTTTTTTAAAAGGCTATAATTTTTTATTAATGTATGTTTGTGATATATAATGATTATATTCATCTTGGGAAGCTGGTAAATGTACATATCACATCTTAATGATTATTACTACCACTTCCCCTCTTGGCCCTTTTCCTCCCATCCCTAGTCCCTGGCCAATCTCCACAGTCTGCCTCCCTGTTTTCTGTCAGCTTTCTTTAATTTTACTCATTAAATTATTTATATTTTGGATTTCTAACCATATACTATTTAACCTTGTGTGTCTAATTTATTTCACTTAGCATTATGGTCCCAAGATTAATCTATTTTCCTCCAAATAATGCAGATTTATCTTTTTTTTTCTTAATGTGCAGATTTTACAACTGGAGGGAAAAATACCTCCCAAAATATTTCTGTTGTAAACATTTCTAACATTTTAAAGACTATAAAGAAAGAAATTTAAAATTGTCTCTTGCGGGCATGGTGGCACATGCCTGTAATCCCAGCAACCCGGAGACTGAGGCAGCAGGATCGCCACGAGTTTGAGGCCAGCGTGGGCTACATAGTGAGTTCAAGGCCAGCCTGGACTACATAGCGAGACCCTGTCTAAAAAAACCAAAAATTGCCTCTAGTTCTATCATTCAGATATAGCTCCTGGTTATATTTTGGTGTATATGCACTCATACTTTTTTTTTTTTTTTTTACGGGTACCGGGAGTCGACCTCAGGACCTCACGCTTGCCAGGCAGGCGCTTATGCCACTGAGCTGTCTCCCCGGCCCCCACCCATACTTTTTCATACATGCAGACACGGTCTTTTAAAAAAAAGTATTAAAATGGCATCATACTGTAAATGAATCCTCAGTGGATTTCTAGGGTACAGACACATTTTTAAAGTTTTTCCAAATGCAAAATTTAAAATATAAAAAAATTAAGGTGGAGACTAGACTGATACAGAGAACTTAATGTACCCACCGCCCAACTTTAATTAATTTCAGTACATGGGCAGTATTGTTTCATCAAACCCACCTAGTTTTACATTATTTTGAGGTGAGTTCCAGGTAAATATTTTAGTGTACATAGTTAACAGTTTTAATTTTGCCAGATTGCTTTCCAGAAAAGTGTTTTGAATATATACGATTTTTAAAACCTGTTTTAAAAAATCTTAATGTTATGGGTTAGATACAAATCTTACTTCATTTTTCTCAGGTAATACCAAAAAATTCTAACCAAGTAAATTTGGCTATGCTTATACTCCAGCAACAAACTTTTAGTTCCTAAAAACAAAACTTTTAGTTTCCTTCTCAGTATATCCCTTTTAGGAATGCTGTGACTGTTAGAGTGATCATATAATTTATTGTCCAATTGGCATTTTTGAGACTGAAAAGAGGCATAATTAATAATGCTAGTACAGTATAGCAGGCATAAATCAGGACTATCGGCAGCACGGAGTTGTCTGCTCATCCCAGCGTTAGGGCTTCTGTAAGGTGCATATACGTGTGGTGACTATATCACAGTCAGTAAGTGGTTGGTGTTATTAAACTTAAGTGTTTATAAATGCTCATATGTGATTATATACTAAATTCTTTCTCAAAAGAAGCTGATGATGCTTCCCTATTTTTTAAGCAGTTCTAATTTTCATAGTTAAGAATTTGTGTTTATGTTAATATTTGCAGCTGGAGAATGCTGGAGGAGACCTTAAGGCTGGCCGTCAACACTATGAAGATGCTGTTGTCATTTTGGATGCTGGTGCTCAGTACGGGAAAGTCATAGACCGAAGAGTGAGGGAACTATTCGTGCAGTCTGAAATCTTCCCTCTGGAAACACCAGCATTTGCCATAAAAGAACAAGGATTCCGGTAGAATTTTCACTAATGTTTTTATGGGGAGATTGAATTTAGTTTGTCCAATAGTCATAATTTGCTTGGGCACTGACTTAATTGTTTTTATGTGGTGTGGGGGATCAAACCTCAGCCTTATACATGCTGAGCAAGTGCTTTACCACTAGAGCTATGCCACTGGTCCTTGATTTTATTTTTTTAAGAAAACAAAATGCAGAACGGTTTTGTAAGAAATTTTTCATGGCTCAATTGGGTGAAAACAAAAGTAAAAATTTAAGCTGTCAGTAAAAAAGATTACATTGATTTTAACTGTATAGTTAAAAACCTTAATTTGACTTTTATGTTTTATAGAATTTGTGGGTCAAAGTTACATTTAGCTATTATGGTGATTTTAGTCATTCATCCTAAAGCATTTAGTCAAGGGAAAATACACAGAAAGTTCGGTGGACTACCCAAGAGAAGAAATACGTGCACAATAACTCTGTTTTGCTTCCTATCCCAAGAGACTAGTTTTAAAAGTATGAAAAATATTTTAACTTCAAGGCAATTTCAAACAGCTTATACCCTTGGGATAGTCAAAACAACAGCCAACTTATATGTAGGTTTTTTTTTTTTTTAATGTGGGTACCGGGAGTCGACCTCCGGACCTCGCACTTGCCAGGCAGGCACTTATGCCACTGAGTTATCTCACTGGCCCTATATGTAGTTTTTTTCTTCAACATTTCTGATTAGTGCCATGCCTTTTCTCATGGAGTTACGTTTTCTGCTAAGAGAGAGTGTTACCTAGAAGGCAGGCAGCTGTAGTTTATGTCCTAAATTGGTTCTTAAACCTTAGTATTTATTATGTGTGCTGTACTTCTCAAGAGTGTTTTTTTAGGAGGCATAAAGGGATTTATGAGGCAAAATTTTTAAATAACGTTTTTCCAATGACAATGGTTAGAGACGTCACAGACATGTATGCATTACCCTGTTATTTCTTGATTTCTGACATAGAGTGAATTAAAAGTAAAAAAAGGCAGTTTTAAATTCAACTGTGTTCATGTCTTAGGATACAGATTCAAAATAGTTTACTTTTTTTAGTGTAGAATTTTAAAGTACTCTTGAGTTTATCTAATTCGGCTGTCACAATTTACCAGCAAGAGCTAATTTTAGAGAGATCAAAAAACTCAGAAATCTGAATGGCTATGCGTCAGATCCAACCACTATTATTCCCCTCACCTAAAAGAAAGATATTTTTAGCCATCAAACTAATCCAAACTAAATGTTTTAAAATACAGCAACTGGATACAGTACTTGACAACAAATCTAGTTTTGTATTATAAATGGCTTGTAAACCTAGCTTGTGCCTAGTTTCTTTTTTTTAGTAATGAGCATTATAGCACTGCGGTTTCTGTAGTACTCTAATCCTTCCTGCTGAAATATCTATTTGACTACACTTTTTTTCTGCAATAAATGTTAGTTTTGTGACATGAGAGAGCCTTTTTAGTTTTTTGAGACAGGCTTTCTCTACATAGTTCAGGCTGGCCTTGAACTCACGATAGAGCCCACAGGCTGGCCTCGAACTCGCAGCACACCTCTTGCCTCAGCCTCCCGAGTGCGGGGATTGTAGGCATGCGCTTGAGAGACATTTTAACCCACTTGGTTTTAGAACCTTGGCCTGGGGCTAAGGATGTTGCCTAGCATGTGTGAGCTTCTAGGTCATAGGTGGTGAACCTGTGACATGTGTGCCACAGCTGGCTGTTTGTTATCATTGAAAGCTCTAAAAGGTTTGCCATCACTGTCCTAGGTTCAGTCTCCTGCCCTGTGAAAGGAAAGCGTGTGTGTGGCGGGGAGGAGGGTGGTTCGATAATTGGTATTTGGAATGACTTGGGCTTATTGGGCCTTGTAATTACAAGTTAGTTTCAAAATAGCAGGGGTAGAAATAGAAGCCTAAGGAAAACTGATTAACTCAAGATTAACTCTTCCCAAGACTTAGTGAGATAAAAGACTTTTCATAATTGGTTTAAATACTCTTTGAGTTCAATCCTTGACTGAGTCCGTCACACACACACATATATATATATATATATATATACACACATGTGTATACATACATATATATATATATATAGATATATATATATATATATATTTTTTTTTTTTTTTTTTTTGTGGGTACTGGGGGTTGACCTCAGGACCTCGCGCACCAGCAGGCGCCCGTGCCGCTGAGTGATATCACCGCCCTTTTTTCATATGTGGGTTCCGGGAGTCGAACTCAGGACCTTGCGTTTGCCAGGCAGGCGCTTACGCCGCTGAGCCATCTCACCGGCCCCATCACATATATTTTTAATAGTGCTAAGAATCTTAACTTCCTTAAGTTGTTTAGTAGGTTAATGAGGGATGCCGAGCAGTCCCATGGTGATTATCCTTTATGAAATGAAACATGATGTAATGTAATGAGGTCTTAAAAAAGAGGTCTTGATTATTTAGTATGTTTTACAGAATTTTAACTTCTGTACTTTTAAGGAGCTAGGTTGCATGTCTGTGGTGACTCCTGTACCCTTTAGAATTATTATCTTAAAGATAACATTTATCATCTGAGTAGGTGGTCTTCCAACTCTCTTTTGTGGGAGAGAGAATGTCAAACATATGTCATAATTATTTTTTATTTTTATTTTTTCCTTCTACCGGGATTATTGTTACATATTTTATAATGTCCTATCTTGCTGGGTTGTTTTTGTAAATTTGACATTTTGTTGTATTATTTGGGATGTATTATAGACTAGCAGTATACTTTGTATGCTTTTACGTGGCAAGTAACCACTAAATAAAAAATAAATTTAATCTAAATTTATTTTTAAGTAGATTTTGGTTAGATCTTGTAATTCATTTTCCTTTGGAATTAGGTAAATCAGATTTCTCTGCAAACTCAAACTTAAAATGAGGATGGGGGTACCTTAAACTGAGCAGTAAAGGTAAGTATGCCTTTATTGTGAGTTGGCATAGAAAGCAAACTGGAGAGTGTGTGCAGTTTGAAAGAGTACAAGAAGTGGCATGCCTCTCTGTGATTCTAGCTATGTAGCTATGCCAAAAGTGAAGGCCTACTAGCGCTATTTATTTTTTTTCTAAAGAAAACCCAGAAATAAGAATTTTCATGTGATATTCCTGTTATTAAAAAGTTTAACTTTCTGAGTTAATGTTGAAGGCTAAGTAAGGTGTCTCAGTGGCTAGGCGAGGAATGTAGGCCTCAGTTCGAAGTCTCCTTTAGGAGTTCCTCTCCTAAGTTAACCCCAGAATCCTCTACAGATTGTAATGAAGCTAAGTTACAATATTGGTGTGAGTTCTGAGAGCTGACATTATGGTACAAAGTTTATGTTAACTGTCTTTCCTAGCTTTCGGAAAATTGTTGAGGTTATTAAAACATTATTAGAGGGCGGGGGATGTAGCTCAGTGATAGAGCACTTGACCAGCATGCACAAGGCTCTGGGTTCAATCCCCAGCAAACCCTTCTCCCCAATTGCTAAACTAGCAGTTAGAGATTTTTTTTCACTGAGTTTGTTACTTAAATCCACAGTGCTATTATCATCTCTGGAGGACCTAATTCTGTGTATGCAGAAGATGCTCCCTGGTTTGATCCAGCAATATTCACTGTTGGCAAGCCTATCCTTGGGATTTGCTATGGCATGCAGGTACATCTATAAAATTGACTTTGTAGAAACTTTTTTAGACTTTTCAGACTCTTAAATTGTGTAAAATTCCAACAGTTTTGGTTATATTGCTCTTTCAGCTGTCTTGTAGTTATGAACAGGAATTATGTGAGGCAGAAATATATGAGGTTTGGGCCGGTGAGATGGCTCAGTGGTGTAAGCGCCTGCCTGGCAAGCGCAAGGGCCCGAGTTCGACTCCTGGAACCCACATAGGAAAAAAGGGCCGGTGATATTGCTCAGCGGCACAGGCGCCTGCTGGCGCGCGAGGTCCTGAGGTCGACCCCCGGTACCCACACAAAAAAAGAAATATATGAGTTTCATTAAGGATAAAGAAGAAAGCATTCGGAGCCGGTGATATAGCTCAGTGGTGTAAGCACCTGCCTGGCGAACACGAGGTCCTGAGTTCAACTCTGGGTACCCACATTAAAAAAAAAAAAAAAGTATTTAAAAAAGAAGAAAGCATTCAGTTTTAATTCAGCAAATATGAATGATTACTCTGGATTCACACACTTTGCTAAGCCCTGGGGGCTATGAAGATACGTGAACACTTGGAAGAAAGCGTGTGTTAAAACGTGGTCTATTTTTATAATCATACTAGTTTGAATGTCTGGATTAGAGAATGTGGGAGAAGATGAAGGGTGAAACAAAAATTAGATAAGGGCTGTGTAATGAAAAGTTTCGATATAAGGGACTTGGACTTTATCCTGTAGACCAAAGGTCAGCAAACTGTGGTCTTTATGCCAGAGTTGACCCCTACCTGTTTTTTTGCACACCTTGAAGCAAAGAATGGTTTTTATGTTGGGAAAATTAAAAACAAGTTATGTTTTGTGATACTGAAATAAAAATTGAAGTTCAGTGTTCACAAATAAAATTTTATTGGGATGCTTCCATATCTACTTCTTTAAGAATTGTCTGTGGATGCTTTTGGGCTATAATGGGAAAAGCTGAATAGTTGCAATAGATGCAGCAAAGGCTTCAGAGGCTAAGTATTTACTCCTCAACCCTTACCAGTCCCTACTGTTGTTGCTAGAGAGCCGTTAAAGAGTTTAATTATGGACTAACACAGTCATTTTAGTAGCTGTCATTGGTAGATCTCTAGAATATGGGCTAGAAGATGGATAAAACTAGAGGCTAGGAAACTGATAGACTGTGGGACTGTTTCCTAGGTTGCATGTTGGTTAATGTACCATAGAAGACATTTTACGTCTGAGTTTTAGTTTGAAAAATACTGGCAACAAAGTTAGCAAGTTGCTTTACTGCAGAGCTTTTATTATGGGAAGGTTTAGTATGAATGCTAAGAAGAAGAAAGAAGAAAATGTGGAAGTGACCGCATTTGCTAATAGTTTTCAAGAGTGTGTTACTATGAATTTATGTATTTATTGCTTTTTTGAGACAGGATCTTGCTGTGTAATTCAGGCTGGTCTTCAACTCACTATGTAGACCAGGCTGGCCTCAAATTTGTGGCAGTCTTCCTGCTTCAGTCTCCTGAATGCTGGGATTACAGGCGTGTGTCACCATGCCCAGTATATGCTACTATGAATTAAAAGAATGACAGTTCTCTGCCTGCTTTTCTGTTGGGGCCTGGGTCACCTCAGTGGGGCATTGTTATGACAGACATGACTTCTGTTGTGAAATAGACACATGAGGCTGAATTGGAATGATTATATCAGATTTAATGTTTTCAGAACCTTCATTACCTACTGTGGGTGGGGCGTTGGGCATATACAAATAATAAATAAAAAGAATAACGCCAGCAGGGCTAGAACGAAGAAACCATTTAAAATAAGAATGTAGGTATATGGGATTTGAGGAGATGCGCTTAATTGAAAGGCCAGATTTTCTTTTCCTTTCTTTTTTTTTTTTTTTTAATGTGGGTACCAGGAGTCGACCTCAGGACCTCGCGCTTGCCAGCAAGCACTTGTGCCGCTGAGCGATATCACTGGCCCATTTTTTCCTTTATGTGGGTACCGGGAGTCGAACTCAGGACCTTGCGCTTGCCAGGCAGGTGCTTATGCCGCTGAGCTATCTCACCAGCCCAGGCCAGGTTTTCTTGCTTATCCTGTCCTTCTAAGCTCAAAACTCTTGATTTATGTATTACATTTGTATTCGTAACAGATGAACTAAAGTACATTGAATAGAAAATGTGCCAGTGTTTAACAGAAATTAACTTTCAGTCAAATTTCTAATTCAATTTTGTTTTATAATTGTGCCTGTTAATAACTATATAATTATATATAATAATACAAAGTTGTCTACATTTATCAAATTCCCTTTATTTTTGGGTACAAATGTAGCATTCTGAAAACAGAAAATATAAATGATAAAACCATCATAACAAAATGAATATTTTTTCTTTTGATACATATTAATATTGGTTTTCTCTTTGAGCAGATGATGAATAAGGTATTTGGAGGTACTGTACACAAAAAATGTGTTAGAGAAGATGGAGTCTTCAACATTAGTGTGGATAATACGTGTTCGTTATTCAGGTATTATATTTTTAGATGACTAAGAACAATAGTAGATAAATGAGTTTAAAGTCAGTACATTTTTCAAAATTAAAGGTTCAGTAGTTTATGAAATTAAGGTGCAGTGGTAGCCACACAGGTATACTTGCCACGTTTGCCTTCCATTTGTACGTCAAGACAGTGAAGAATGATGTGAAGCTATATTAGGAATAAGGAACGCACTTAGGAATGACTTGGAGACACCTATACGGTCTGGAACTCTGGGTCTTGTAATGCCAACATTTATCTTTCCCTTTTCACTCTTTGTAGTGATTTTATATATTACTGTGCCAGATGGGACAAATGAATAATGACTTAAACTATCCTGCATTGACTTATATGCATCTGCATTTCTCCTTCTGCATTAGTTTTTTTCTGAGCACTTACTAAGCCATCCACTTGCTGGATTGATTACTAGTTTTTGTTTCCCTTCTCCTTAGCTCTACATTGAAGTAGAACTGTACTTTGGTCTATAGTCTTTTTAAGATGTTCCCATTGACTGAAATACTGGTGGTACATGTGTGACCGTCCCATTGGGTGGCTCGTACCACTGGTGGTACAAAAATGGATATAATCACTTTTTTTTATCAGTCTTTTTACTAAAAAGTTAATAAAAATTCTATAAATTGACTGAATCTGATTAGTTGCTTTGAATTTGAATAATTACTGCTCAAATATGAAAATTAATAGTATTCATAACAATTAAAATTATTGCAATAACCAGCAAATTTACTTCATTAAATTAAATTTATATTTGTGCATATTTTATCAATAATTCTCTAAATTTTAAAATGAAATCTTACAGGTACCCCATTGCTGGTATATGTAATACTCAGTACAACACTGTACCACAAATTAGTTGTATTACAATTTTTTAATACCATTTCAGTGTTTTCTTTAAGGAACTGTGATATGACATCTGGTCTGCTAAATCAACGCCTTTTTTTGCATTATTGTAATTTAAAAAGAAGGCCCTCTGAGAAGTGGTACGAGCTGCCTATTAGAGCAGCCATGCATGTACCACTGGTGGGTCAAGCTGGCAGGAACCATCCAATTCAAATCAGAACTGCCTGGCAGCAAGACATGAATTATGGCCCTGTTTTAATACAGTGAATGTATCGTTTGCTTTTATTGCTAGTTAATAAAGATGATGTACCTCTAATCTATTTCAAAATTGATAAATGTTGGTTAGGGGTGCAGGTCAATAGTAGAATGTGTGTTTAGTTTAAACCCCAGGATCCCCTCACCACTTTTTTTTTTCTTCAAGTTTGTATTTCTAAAGTAAAATAACTCATTAATCATGTTTTCAAGGTTCTTGTGTATGATGTTTTATTTTTTGTATGTTTAGGGGCCTTCAGAAGGAAGAAATTGTTTTGCTTACACATGGAGATAGTGTAGACAAAGTAGCTGATGGATTCAAGGTTGTGGCACGTTCTGGGAACATTGTAGCAGGTGAAATTATGTTTCTGTATGAAATAATGTCATCTTCCTCATTTTTTTAAAACATTGTAATTGTGGTAGGATCAACTATTAAGGAAAAGAATTCATTATTAGAAGAATTATCTGGGAGTCACATACTGGTTTACTTAAAATACTTTTTAAAATGTTCATCCTAGTTGGTTGCAGTGGTTTATGTCTATAACCTTAGCACTCTGGGAGGCTGAGGCATGAGGACTGCAAGATAAATCCAGCCTGGGTAATTCAGTGACATAGCAAGAGCCCATCTCAAAAAACAAGGAAAAAAAATAACAAAACCTAGAGATATAGCCCACTTTGAAAGCCCTTGGTTCAGTCCCATTATCACACACAAAAAGTGCTTATCCTCATACAAGGTTTTCAAACATAAAATGCTAGTTTTATAACTGAAGAGAAATTTGAGAAGTGTTTGTCATCCTGTCATACTTGGGTTTTTTTTCATGCTTTTTATTGGACTTGGATGTCTACAAAATACCAAGTAATATCAAATCATGACCTATGGGTCAAATCTAGCCTATGGCCTGCTTTTTTCTTGCTCAGGAACTAAGACTGGTTTTCATATTATTAAAGGGCTACAATAAAACACAAGGCTGGGTATGCGCACCTGTAATCCCAGCATTTTAGAGCCTGAAGCAGGAGGATGGCTGCAAGTTTAAGGCCAGCCTGGGCTGCATAATCAGTTCAAGGCCAGCCTGAACTACGTAGCAAGACCCTGTCTCACAAAACAATCGAAACAGCAACAACAAAAAAACCATAGTGACTGTGTGTCTCACAGGGCCTAAAACATTTACTGTCTGGCCCTTTGCTGAAACCATTTTTGTTTTCTACTTTTTTGATGAAGAGAAGTTGATTTTTCTGGCAGTTTGGGGTTTGGACTTGCTTATCTGAATAACTGTAATATAAATAATTGCTAATAGCACTGAAAATCAATAAAAGAAAAAAAAAGTAGGTTTATCAATAAAACTCTGTTTGAGATGCCAAACCTAAAACGTTGAAAAAAAGATTAGTTGTGGATAAACTGAGTTGAATAATCTGCTTGTAGTAACTTAAAAGACTAATACATTAACATAGAAATGGTCAACAGTGTTTTTGTTTTTGACAGGGTCTTGCTTTGTAGTTCAGGCTGGCCTTGAACTTGTGGTGATCCTTCTGTGTCAGCATCCCAGGTACTGGGATTACAGGCATGTTGCCACCACACCTGGCCCCAGTAGTCGTTTTTATACTGAAAAGGCTTTAAATCAACAATGGGTACATAAGCTTAGTATTTTTATTCATTCAGGATCTGAGTACCTATCGTGTCAGGCACAACATCAGGTGTCAAGGACATAAAAATGAAGAAAATGGACAAAATATCTTAACATTGTGGGTGGGAAGGGTAGACAGATATCAGATATTTCCCGTGTCAGGTGATGTTCACATTGAAAAAAGCAGTGGTGTGGGAGGTGGAGTATTACAGAATATGTATGATTGGGAACCTTCCTGCCTCAGCCTCCTGAATGCACAGGTGTGCACCACCATGCCCGATTTTTTTTTTTAGGTGAGGTTTTGAACAAAGGAGAGATGTGCTTTAACTGTAGGGTTATGCTGTATGAGCAAAAAAGAGTCATGTTAAAAAATAGAAGAAGCAAGAAGGCCATTTAGGAATCTGTTGTAATCAGGAGGGAGAGAATATTGTCTGGGCTAGGGTAGTAGATGTGTAAGTAGTCAGGAATGACTGAATTTTGATGTGTTTTGAATGGAGCGACAAAAGATTTTCTATAGGATTTGGTGTGGAATGAGGAAGGTAGAATATAGTTTTAACTTTTAAGTTTTTCAACCTGAGCAACCAGAGGATAAAGTTTCTATTTACCTAGTGGGAAAGAACTTAGGAGTTTGGGTTTGCATATTAAATTCAAGATAGTTTACTAAAAAGAAGGTTGTCTGGTAGGCAGCTTTGTGTGTGTAGCCTCTGTGTGTGTGTGTGTGTCTGTGTGTGTGTCTGTGTGTCCGTCCGTGTCCTTTTAAGGAGAAAATGGGGCTAGACATAAATTTTGGGACTTAACAGCATGGGTAGAATTTTAAGGTCATTAGAGATGATATCTGAGGTCACTCAGTGTATAGAGAAGAGACTTAAGGATGGAGTGGAGTACTGGGTAACTTTATATGGACCACATGAGAAGGAACCAGCAAAGAACAGTCAGAAGGAACAAACCATGAAATAAGTGAACCAGAAGGATGGCATCCTGAAAGCCTAATAGAGACAACATGAGGTACCTCGGGTAGTACAGTGAGTATGAGTTTGGGAGCCTGCCATGCCCAGTTTAATTACTTAATTGGCCAAGACTTCAGACAAGTTTCTTAATATCTGAACCTTAAAATAGGGGTAATGCATGCACACGTAAAGCATCTGGCCCAACATCTGCTGCTTAGTAGGTAAAACATATTAGTCAAGTAGATGAAGTTTTATAGGTTGAGTGTCCCTAAGCTGAAAATTTGAAATCCTTATTTGAGCACCAATGTGACACCACCAGTGTAGAATTCCACACATACCCTCATATAGCAAGACGTAGTCAAAACAGGAACACTCAAAACATTCCGTAAAATTAACTTCAAGCTATATGTATAAAACACATGAAATATGAATGAACTTAATATTTAGACTTACATCCCATCCCCAAGAGATCTCATTATGTATGTGCAGATAATCCAAAATCTGGAGGAAAAAACCCCAAGCTACTCTTGGTTGTAGGCATTTTGGGTAAGGGATACTTGGCCTGTGTTTGCAGTTAATCGTATTCAAGAAAAAAACACCTAGAATATTCTGACCAGTCTGATGTATAAGATTCTTTTAATATAGGAAATCAGTAATTATAAACTATAGGAAAAAGCCATGTGGGACTGAGAACCAAAATTGAGTTACTGTGTTAAATGGAAAAGAAAAATGAAGTAGTAGTGGAAAAGTGAGAATACCATGAACTAATCTCTCTTGCACTATCATATAGCTCATTAATTGCTATAAAAAGAAAAACCTTTATAAAGAAAGATTATGGCAGTAGTATCATTTGTGTTATGTACTTTTTGCCTGTGATCAAAAGTTCATTAAACCATGTCAGTTTAAACATTCGTGAGAGAGATTTTGAGGAATGAATTGTGGGTATTGGTTGAGTCCTTTTCAATGTGAATAAATGTTGTGATTATTTTCTCTGTAAAGGTATAGCAAATGAATCTAAAAAGTTGTATGGAGTACAGTTCCACCCAGAAGTTGGCCTTACAGAAAATGGAAAAGTAATACTGAAGAATTTCCTTTATGATATAGCTGGGTGCACTGGGACTTTTACAGTGCAGAACAGAGAACTTGAATGCATTCGAGAGATCAAAGAGCAAGTAGGCACATCAAAAGTTTTGGTAAGCAGTTTGTTATCTGGCAGTTAACAAATTTGATGTCAGTAATGTTGGAACCCAGAGCTGGATTCTTTAACACAGCACTTAAACATTAACTGGTGAACACAGGCTTTGTTTATTGCATTGCTTCACAGTGCTTTCCTAACTACCATATGTATTTTTGATGTAAACCTTATTTGTAGGTAATGATCTAAAGTTACAGTGCTTATTTTCTTTTTGCTTATTTTGCTCAGTTTGATTTTCTTTTCCTTTTACCCTGTAGGTTTTACTCAGTGGTGGTGTAGACTCAACAGTTTGTACAGCTTTGCTAAATCGTGCTTTGAACCAAGATCAGGTCATTGCTGTGCACATTGATAATGGCTTTATGAGAAAACGAGAAAGCCAGTCTGTCGAAGAGGCCCTCAAAAAGCTTGGAATTCAGGTCAAAGGTATTAATGAACTACAGAAAAGTTCATTTATATGTCAGGATTTGTTTTATCAAATTAAGCCTATGATTTAAATGAACTTTTTTTCCCCTTTTTTAAAATGAACACATTTTCTTCACCAGTTGTAGCTTTTTCAAATAAGATCAGAGCTGAAAAATGCTTTTTATTTTTGCATAATTATCTCTGGTACAATAGAGGTCCTAGTATGAATTTTAAAATTATTGATTATAGCTATTGTTACACTTAAGTCAGTAAGTTATCATCTTGTCATTCTCTCTGTTGCCTGGGCAACATGGCAAGACCCCATCCCTTTAAAAAAAAAGATAAATCCAAGCTGGGTATGGTGGTATAGGCCTGTGATCCCAGCACTCTGGGGTACTGAGGCAGGAGCATTGTAAATTTGAGCCCAGCTTGGGCAACTTAGCAAGTTAGGGAGACCCTGTCTCAAAGTTAAAAATAAAAGAGGACTGGGGATGCAGCTTGGTGTGAAGACTCTGTGTTCAATTTCCAGTACTGAAAAAAAAAATCTATTGTACATATTACTGAAATATTTGAATTGATGCCAGAAGGGTGATTATAAGGTGAAGACTTGTAGGTAGGCGTGCAGCGCATACCACTCTTTCTTGTTTGAAATGTCACTGAAATACCAGTAAACGTGTAAAAAACAAGTACAGTGATGCAAGGGTAAGAGAGAGAAGGTAGCAGATGGTTTCAACAAAATGTTGGAAGGTAGAAAACAGATACCTAAAGTGGATTTTCTCTGATAAGCTTATGAAATTTAAGCTTGAGTGTTCCTGACTAGTTAATCTTCTTGGAAAGTCCTGGGGAGGGACCCCAGCAGTGTCTTCACGTGACCAAATGTTTTTGTGAAATTTTTGAATAAGATACTTTAATAGTTTGCAGCTGATTAACTTTATTTTCTATTTCCACTCTGATTTGTGTTCTCGTGGGTGGGGTGAAGTGGCTGTGGGCATTTTGGTTTTTAAAAAAGTACTTATTTACTTATTTTTTCATGTTTTTTTTTTTGTTGTTGTTGTTCTTTTTAAGATAGGGTCTCGCCACGTAGCCCAGGCTGGCTTCAAACTTAGGATGATTCTCCTGCCTAAGGGCTGTAAGCATTTTCGGATGAGGCTAAGAAAAAGTGTAGCTGCAGATAATGTTTAATTTGGGTTTAGTGGTTTATGTATGACTTGTAATCATTTCTGTATACACTTAAGTTCTTGTTAGTCATCCCAGCATAACTTACTATTTTTAAGATATCTTATACTGTTTCTTGAAGGGAGCCTTCCAACTATGCTGTATTTTAAAATTTCAGCCCCCTAAAACCTGGATTTGTCCTTGGTTACTGATATGGAATGGAAGAATTCAGAATCTTTGGGAAGAGTTGGGAAGGAAGCTAACAAAAAGCAAGCTGATTTGTCCTACAGATTACTGTGGAGGCTCAGAAACTGGAAACATTCGATCCTTTTAAAGTCCTGGGTCTCTGGGTAACCCTAAAGCAGGAATCATTTGAAAGTGTGAACAGCAGATTCTTTTGCTCACCACACAAGCAGACACAGCTGTCCTTCTTTTATCAGAATTCATTCTCTAGAGAGGTCAAACAGAAGAGGCGTTGGACTTGGTCAGACCAGTCTCAGGCATAGTTGAAGGTGGAGGCAAAATTCTATACTAAGAACAGAATTAAGTAAAAAGCTGTATACTGAATGGTGAATTTTGCTCCCATAAGAGCAAAATTTAATGACTTTCCATATCTATTACTTGTGATATATTATTAGTTCTTGAGTATGTTGGCAAACTTCGGGGAGAGAGTTATCTAGGTTTTCTGTCCAATTTGACTTGTTACTTACGATTTTAAAAAACTCTTACTAGGTTAAAACACATCTCCTTTATCTCTCAGTGATAAATGCTGCTCATTCCTTCTACAATGGAACAACTACTTTACCAATATCAGATGAAGACAGAACCCCACGAAAAAGAATTAGCAAAACGTTAAATATGACTACAAGTCCTGAGGAGAAAAGGAAAATCATTGGTGATACTTTTGTTAAGGTACCTTCTTTCTTTTTACTGTCCTCAACATGTGTTAGTTTTGATGTGAATCTTAGTATTTGTGTGTGTATCATTTCATTAAGTAAAAAACTTTGCTAATTTTGAATCTCTTTTTCTTTTGTGGTTGACATTTATATGTTACATTGTTTGTATAATGACCTGTAGAAATTGATTTATATTTAAAAACCTGTGTTGCCAGGCTATTATTTTAATGTTTAATGTTAAGACTGTAGATGTTTTTTTTTTTTTTTTTTTTTAAAGCAAACTATGTTTATTTATTTTTATTTATTTTATTTTATTTGTGGGTACCGGGGGTCGACCTCAGGACCTCGTGCGCCAGCAGGCGCCCGTGCCGCTGAGCGATATCACCAGCCCTTTTTTCATATGTGGGTTCTGGGAGTCGAACTTGGGCCCTCGCACTTGCCAGGCAGGCGCTTACCCCGCTGAGCCATCTCACCAGCCCAAGACTGTAGATGTTTTCAGGGCTAGGCAATGTGGCTTAGTGGTAGAGCACTTGCCTATCATGCATAAGGCCCTTTTTTTGATCCTCAGCACTGTGGGGGGGGGGGGGAAAGAGCTGTTTTCAGTTGATAATGGGTAGGAACTGTTTGCAACCTTTTTGAATCATCTGAAAGCACATGTTTTTAGGAATTTTGGAGATTGGTAGATTTAATTTCTTTGCTGGTATCACAAAAAGATTGAGAAATTTAGCTGAAAGTATATAATTATGCTGGCTGTTAAAAAAAAGATTCATCTTTTCTAAGGCTGTTTTACTCCTTTTGGTTATAGATTGCTAATGAAGTAATTGGAGAAATGAATCTGAAACCAGATGAGGTTTTCCTTGCCCAAGGTACTTTACGGCCTGATCTAATTGAAAGTGCATCCCTTGTTGCAAGTGGCAAAGCTGAACTCATCAAAACTCATCACAATGACACAGAACTTATCAGAAAGTTGAGAGAAGAGGTAAAAGTTTTAAGTTTTTTATAAAGTATATGCGTGGAGAGTCTTTCTAGTGTCTCCTTCATTTCCTGTTTCTCTGACACTGTTTACCAAGTTGTTACAGCCATCACCACGGTCTAATTTTAGAACATTTTCATTACCCCCGAAAGGAATCCCATATCCATTAGCAGTCAGTCCTCATTCTACCTATGTCTTAACCCCTGGCCAGCCCCAGAAATCCACTAATTTATTTTATGTCTTAAGATTTATTTTTTCTGAACATTTTATACAATTGAATCATACAGTATACTGTCTTTTACTTATGATTGGCTTCTTTTCCTTGTCATATTTTTAAGGTTTATGCTGTAGCATGTATCAGAACTTGATTCTTTTTTAATGATAAATAATCCATTCTAATGGCTGGTTATGATCGTGCATGTCTGTAATCCCAGCATTTTGGGAGGCTGAGGCAGGAGGATTGCAAGTTTGAGCTCAACCTGGGCAACTTAATGGCTTAGCAAGACTGTTTCAAAATAACAAAGGGTTGAGGTGGGTGTAGCTCAGTGTGAAGACTCTGGGTTTAATTCAGTTTATGATTATGCCACATTTTATTTATTCATCACTTGGACATTTGAATTGTTTCCACTTTTTGGGTGTTATAAGTATTATTGCTATGAACTTTGGTTATAGTTTTGTGAATGTCTATTCTCATTTCTTTTAGTGTAGCATTTCATTTCTTTTAGTAGAATTGGTAACTCACATAGTAACTTTATTTAACATTTTGATGCACTGCCAGATTGTTATCCAAGATGGTTGTACCATTTTCTGTTCTCCCTAGCAGTGTATGAGGGTCCCAGTTTCTCCACATCTTTACCAAGACTTACTATTACCTGTCGTTCACTTTCTGTGTATTTGAGTACGTGAAGTACATCACATCATTGGAGTCATAGTCCTGTCTCTGACTGCTTTATGTTACTTAGCATAATGTCCTTAAGATTTATCTGTGTTATAGCATATGACAGAACTGTCTTACTTTCTAAGCTAGATAATGTAACATCGTGTCTGTATATTAGAGTTTATCCATTTATTCATTGATGTGCATTTGGTTATTTCTATTTTTTGGTATTTTGAATACTACTGCTATGAACATGTGTATGTAACTATCTCCTCAAGATCCTACTTTCAGTTCTTTTGCTTCTGTACCCACAGGTATAATTGCTGGATTAGAGGGTATTGTACTTTTAACTTTTTTGAGGACTCTCCATGTTGTTTTCTGTAGTAGTTGTACCATTTTGTAATCCAGCCAGAATTAACACAGGATTCCAATTTCCCGATATCCTTACCAACATTTGTTTTCTACTTCCTCTTTTTTTAAATTTTTTTTTGTAGTAGCCATCCCAAGGGGTGTGTTGCTTTTAATTTTAGTCATCCCAGTGGATATGAAGTGGTATCTCACTGTAATTCTGTAGCCAATGATGTTGAATGTCTTTTCATGTGCTTAATGGCCATTTGTACATATTGGAGAAACATTTATTCCTATCCATTGCTTGTTTTTTAATTAGATTATTTTTAAAATTGCCAAGTGCTTTATGTATTCTAGTTACAATTCTTGTTACATATATGATTTGTCAGTATTTTCTTCTGTTTTGTTGGTTGTCGTTTCTCTTTCTTGATGGCATTAGGAGTTTTAAATTTTTTTTTTTTTTTTTTTTTTGTGGGTACCAGGGGGTCGACCTTAGGACCTCGCGCGCCAGCAGGCGCCCGTGCCGCTGAGCGATATCACCGGCCCCTTTTTCGTATGTGGGATCCGGGAGTCGAACTCGGGCCCTCGTGCTTGCAAGGCAGGCGCTTATGCCGCTGAGCCATCTCACCGGCCCCTAGGAGTTTTAATTTTGAAAAACTAATGTGATATTTTCTGATTGCCTTGAGAACTAAATGAGAGATGGTGGGGTGGTTTGTCCTGATTTATTTTTGTTTAAAAGGTTTTGTTTACGATATATTTCAAAGAAAAATGTGATTACTACTGAAATATTTGTCTTAAAGTCCTATAAGCACATTCCACATAGGAGGAATTTTTGTGTTTTTTTTGGAAACAGGATCTTGCTATGTAGTTCAGGCTGGCCTTGAAATCGCTGTATGACTCAGGCTGGCCTTTTGAATTGTCAGCAATCCTCCTGCCTCAGCTTCTTGAGTGCTGGGATTACAGGTGTTGCACTACCACGTCTTACTGGGAATACATTTTTTTTTTTTTTTTTTTTTTTTTTTGTGGGTACTGGGTGTCGAACTCAGGACCTTGTGCGCCAGCAGGTGCCCGTGCTGCTGAGCGATATCACCAGCCCTTTTTTCTGTATGTGGGTACTGGGAGTCGAACTCAGGACCTCGCGCTTGCCAGGCAGGTGCTTATGCCGCTGAGCTATCTCATTGGCCCTGGGAATGCATTTTTATAGACAAATTTTTAAGCTAAATAATAAGACAACAAGAAAGGCCAATTACTTATTATCCTTTGTTTTCCATGCCATTTTGATTACTAATTTGTATTGACTGGCTTTTCTTCTTCTCTGTAGGGAAAAGTAATAGAACCACTGAAAGATTTTCATAAAGATGAAGTGAGAATTTTAGGCAGAGAACTTGGACTTCCGGAAGAATTAGTTTCCAGACATCCATTTCCAGGTAAAAAAATAAAATTTTATTTTGATTTAATTTGTTTTTAGATCTTCCTGTGAAGGAAAATCAATCCAGATAATTATGAATAATTTATAATCTTGGGGATTATAACATGCTAGAAAGCTAAGTAGGGTAGGAAGCATATTCTTTTGGGTATCTACTGTATTTACTTCATTTTATTAAATACTCATTTTTCATAGTGTTTGCATTTATATGTTAAAAGATCTATGGCAGTCTGGCATATTTTAGTAACATTGCCACATAATTCTTAATGGAAAAGCTAGAATTTGTATATTCTTTGTTTCATACCATGCTGTACTCCACAGAAGTAGTTAGGATTAAAACTTGGTTCTCTAAAAATGTATTTTTGTTAGAGACTAGAATGTATTATGTTGCCCAGGCCTGGAACCCCTAGGCTCAAACAGTTATTCTGCCTCACCTTCTCAAGTAGCTGGAATTACAGGCATGTGCCATTGGACCTGGAGTGGCTCCCTTAAAATATTTATCCTATGACTTGTCTGAATGAATGAACCACTTCATTCGTTGCACAGTGGTCTCTGTAACTAAATCATGTACAAAAACAAAATATTTTTAAGTAGTTAATTTGCTCTCATATAGAAAAAAATAGAGGTAAAAGTGATATTTGTTTAAAGTCAAGACTGAAAATCTTAACATTTTGTTTTGAGTTTGGGCACATCTTGAAACCTCAGTTTTAGCTCTCTATAAGAGTACTTAGGCGATGAATGGGGAAAATAGTCTAATTAAAAACATGGTAATAGTTAACATTTCTTAAGTACTTGCTATGTGCTAAGGACTCTGCTAAATATTTAAAATATATTCTAATTTGATCACGAAAAAAATGATGTTATTCTGTCATAAAGAAGAAGAAACTCGGGGAGGAGGTTAATTTGCCAAGAATTACAGCACCAGGATTATACTACCAATAATCTATGCCAGTGTTTCTACCTTTAACTACGTTTGCTTCCATAAACAGTGTTACATGTGTATAATTTTTGTGATGATTAGCACTTGTTACCAGATCTAGTAATTTAAGATTTTCAGTCCCTAACTTGTGTGCTATCAAAGGATGGTTTGTGAATGTTAAAGGAGGGAGGCCAACTGATCCTGTGTTTTAGTCATCATTTCTGCTATAATCACTCTTACTTTATATGTTGGGTTTTCTATCATGTAAGATTTTATTGGCAAAGAGAATTTTCCTGCTTTAAAAACTACCTTATAATGAGTCCAGGACAGTTAATGGATGTATATGCTAAGTGTTTACCTATAACCAGGCATTGCAGATGGTAGTCTTTCTGTTATGGCAAAGCAACAGTATCCAGTTTTTTCTGAGCTCCATGTGTACCTTGTATTTTTATCAAAGATTAAGTATTTGGTAAAATAGAAATATTGTTCACATCTTTTAGAACGAAAAAGTCTTCCTTTTTTGTTTAAAGTATATTATTCTTTCGTAGTTGAATATAAGTTGTTTTATTATGCTATTCTCTTTAATTTTGTATGTTTTGGAAAATTCCTTTAATAAATTTTAAAAATGGTACATGTTTTATGGATTAAAAATATTTATTGGAAAATTTTGTGTCACTTAATATGTGGGCTATAAAAATAGATGGTATGGAGGAGGGTATATATAGCTCACTGGTGGAATGCTTGCCTACCGTATGTGACACCTTGGTTTTGATCCCTGGTAACACAAAAAATACATATATGAATAATAAAACAAAAATGGGTAGAAATTCTTAATACGCAGAGAATGAAGCATTCTAAAAAAATGAGTTGGATCTGAGACTGATAGCTACATTTGAAATTAAATACTTTGTTTTGGTGCTGGATATTGAACCTAGTGCCTTGCTTATGCTAACCACGTACTCTATCATTGAGCTAGATTCTCAGCTCAGAAATTAAATACATTAAAAACTTAACTTGAATTAGACATGGTATCCCAATACTTGGGAGTTAAGGGCAGAAAGATTAAGAGTTTGGGGCCATCCTGGACTACATAGTGAGACTCTGTCTCAAAAAAAAAAAAAACCTCTCTCCCATTCTTTCTCTCTCTCCCCCATTCTTTCTCTCCCATTCGCGTGCATTCTCCCCCCGCCCCTGTGTCTTTCTCTTTCACTACTCAACTTAGGCTGAGGATATAGCTCAATGGTAGAGCACTTGCCTAGCATGAGTGGGGTTCTGGGTTTGATCTCCAGCACTGTAAAAACTAAGCAAAAATTTATGATGGGGGGCCGGTGAGATGGCTCAGCGGCGTAAGCGCCTGTCTTGCAAGCGCGAGGGCCCGAGTTCGACTCCTGGAACCCACATACGAAAAAGGGGCCGGTGATATCGCTCAGCGGCACGGGTGCCTGTTGGCGCGCGAGATCCTGAGGTCGACCCCCCGGTACCCACAAAAAAAAAAAAAAAAAAAAAATTTATGATGGTAGATAATTTCAATTTTATAAGAATTTTATATTTTTGAATTAGTGGCCTTTTTGTATTAAGCTTTTATGATGAATATAAAACTTTGACTAAATACTGTTTTTACTCTTCATCTTTAGGTCCTGGCCTGGCCATCAGAGTAATATGTGCTGAAGAACCTTATATTTGTAAAGACTTTCCTGAAACCAATAATATTTTGAAAATAGTGGCTGATTTTTCTGCAAGTGTTAAGAAGGTAATAATTTGACACCTCTGATTGGTACAGGAATTGAATGGATTTTTATTGTATTCTTGTATTTACAATGAATTTATTAGGTCTGCATTATTTGAAAATTTATGGTAATATGAGCTTTGAGATGATGGTGAGAAAGTATACTGCAGTGTTTCTAAGATACAGACTTTTATTTCCAGCCAAATAAAACTGGACATCCTGAATCCTTAATACTAGATCAAGTATTTTAAAACATTCTTTCGTATGTTTTGCAAGAAAATAAGGGAAATACTTCAAGTCAGCAATGAGTTAGAAGATAGTTCAACATGCCAAGAAAGTTATCTTCTTTTCTGTTTGTTTTGTTTTGAGGCAGGGTCTCACTATGTAGGTAAGGCTGGCTGGCCTCAAACTCATTATTTAACCTAGTCTTGTCTCAAATTCACTGTCCTCCTGCCTCAGTCTTCAGTGTACTGGGATTACAGCCATGTGCCATCACACTTGGCATTAAAGGGCTTTTTGGTTTTAAGTCCATTTATGTGTAGGTGTGTAAACCTTGTATCCATGAAGAGCTGTGAACTGTATCAGAGATTTGCACACGGAGTAATACTTTAGCTCCAAATTGAGGATGAATAGAAGTTTTACGATCTTGTAGATTTGGGGTGTTAATTTATAACCTGTGTGGTCTGAAAACATCAAGCTAAGAATTTTAAAGTACACCTGGCTTGATAGTGCTTCAAGAAGTGAGGCAAGAAGCAATATATATTCCTTTAGGACTAATTTTCAACTTGTCCCTTAAAAATTCCTATAAATAGGAGTTCCAGCAAATACCAGCTTATATTTAAAAAGTGACAAAACAGATGGAGAGGTAAGGTGCTATGAATGAGAGTGGAAATAATTAACAGGACCTGCAAAGATTTTGGATACTGAAACCAGCAAACACTATGTAAAGTGAATAGAAATAAAAGAAGCTATAAATAAGAAAAACGAAACAAGTAACTACCAAAAATGGGCTGATTTGGAAAAAAGCAGATTCTAGAAATGAAAATTATAACTGAAATTAACAACAAATAGAGAATTCATGAACTCAAAGATGGACGTTAAAACCGAAATCAGGATAAATAAAAATACAGGTAGAAGTTATGGTAAAATGAGAAAGTTTTAACAAATATCCAGAAGGAGATAGTGGGCAAAAATAGTTTTTCCAAACTGATAAAAGATGATGATGCCTCAGATTCAGCAAACATAACACCTCTCAAGGAGGACACAGGGAAGAATTTGACACCTAGTAGGCATAACTTAGTGAATTTACAGACTGCCAGAGACAAAGAATCTGCAGAAGAGAGATCAGATATCTACAAAGAAAACACTTATACTGGAAACAACAGTAAAGGCAAGGCTTTAGAGTACCTAGAGAAATAATTACCTATAGCACCAGTTGTCTTTAAAGCTAGGGCAAAATAAAGTTGATTTTAGATAAGCAGAATTTACCACCAGTAGTCCCTTATTTAGGAAACAAAAAGTAATGCTTATCCTTTTTTTCTTTTTTGTGGGTACCGGGGGTCGAACTCAGGACCTCGCGCACCAGCAGGCACCCATGCCGCTGAGCGATATCACCGGCCCTTTTTTCGTATGTGGGTACTGGGAGTCAAACTCAGGACCTCGCGCTTGTCAGGCAGGCGCTTATGCCGCTGAGCCATCTCACTGACCTCAAGTAATGCTTTTCAATCCTGGCTTTACATTAAAATCATGTGAGGGAACTTTTGAAGTATACTATTCTTGACCCATCTCTCTAGGATTTTTTATTTAATTGGTTTGGGATCATTTAAATGGGACCCGTATGTCCTAAGTAATGTGACTTTTCAGCTGTTGTTGAGAAACCACTATTCTAAAGAACTGACTTCAGTAGAAAGGTCTTAGATATGAAGGATTGGTAAGCAAAGAAAATATAAATAGGAAAACTGAAATAAACACGAACTGCAGAGACAGGAAAAATAATGATCTCTACCTTTTGGTGTTTATATGACAAAATATGAAGCATTCAAAAAATGCTTCAGTTAGCTGGACTAAGTGCACATGCCTGTAATTCCAGCACTTGGGAAGCTGTGGCAGGAGGATCGCTGTGAGTTCCAAGTTCAGCCTGGGCTACATAGTGAATTCAGTGCTTGTCCAGACTACATAGCAAGACCCTCTCTCAAAAATAAAACAAAAAATGCTTCTCTTGTTTGCCAGAAGAGAGAGATGAATTCTCTTTCATTAAGTATCCATGTTAACACTTAGGGGGACTACTAAAAGAATTAAGGTAGATGGTTTAACTTTAAAATATCAACAAAGGAGAAATAAATGAGCTGGGTGAAATCACCAGCAAAAGATGGCAAAAAAAAAAAAAAAGGAAAAATGTAAGGGACAAATAGAAACTACAGAATATAGTGGTGCCTCGGTTCATGAACTCAATTCTCTCCATGATTCTGGTTTCAAACCCAACTGGACAAGAACTGAATTGAATTTCCCCATAAGGTCAACATTGAACCTAACCATTGAATTTGATTGAGTTCTCGTCCAACTTGGTTTGTGACCAGAATCGGGGAAAGAATCAAGTTCATGAACCAAGGTACCACTGTAGATAGCAGGATGAAGTTCAACCATGTTAATAACCTACAAATAATTAAAAGGATTAATACCTGTAGTTAAGACATAGATTGTTAAACTAGGTTGAAAACTACAATATGTTTAGTATGGAACAGTAAATCTGAAAAGTGTAGTGTGTTTACAAATGATACTACTAATTCCTAGAGATAGGAGGAGTGAAAGTAAAAGAAAGGGAAAGCACATGCCAGGCAAATAAGCAAAAGAAGTGGGCAGATCTGTATTACTTTCAGATAGTATTGACTTTATGGGAAAAAATATTAGAGATAAGGAAAAAGTTTGACTTGTGTAGCACTTCTGTTGGCAGGGAATTAAAGCCTTATGTATGTAAATCTAACGTATATTTATTTCCTGAGTTTTAACTTTTTAGCTGTAGCTCTCAGGAATGAATTTCTGGCATAGTGTACAGCACATACAGTCAAGGAAACACCATGTATGAGCTACCATTAAAGTCCAGTAAGTGCCAGGCATGGTGGTGCACACCCATAATCCCAGCATTTGGGAGGCTGAGGCAGGAGGATCGCTGAAAATTCAAGGCAAGCCTGGGCTACATAGCTAGACCTTGTATCAAAAACAACAACACCAAAAAAATCCAGTGAGTATAGTAGTAGGTACCAGAGTGAATACCTTATTTCTTGGAATGTGAAAAACTGTCTCTTTGGTTTTCTTAGCCTCATACACTATTACAAAGAGTCAAAGCCTGCACCACAGAAGAGGATCAGGAGAAACTGATGCAGATTACGAGTCTGCATTCACTGAATGCCTTCTTGCTGCCAATCAAAACTGTAGGTGTGCAGGTGAGTTGTGTGAGTTCATTGACTGTGATACAACTTTTCTGACATTTGCTCTTTCACTAATACTGAACTAGGCATTAAAGGAAAATGAGATGAAAGTACATACACCAAATTTAGAAAAGTGAAAAGGCAATTTAATAGAATGTTTATGGAGTGAACAGAGTATAGGAACTAAACGACAGGCAGAGATTTTGTAGTTTGGAACATCTTGTCAACTCTAATCAAAGGTGAAAGTGAAAAGAACCATTTGGTACAGAGGTGTAAGTTGTTTCTTTCTTGAGGGGCAGGTACCAACAGGTGGTCATATCTTTGATAATGTTCGTTGGTGTGAAATACACTGAGGTTTTGGACGTCTTTAATGGCAGGAAAGCCCCCAGAGGAACATGTTCCACCCTTTAGGTCTTGCTCTCAGCTTGTGGATACCCAGTACCAATGCTGTCTCCCTCTTCAACATGGCATCTCTCTCTTTCTCACAGCTGGGATGATGTACAACTAATGTTTGGGGGGTTTTTTGTTTGTGTTCTGCCTTTTTATTTGTAAAAGCATGTGAGTTCTCAATTTTGAAATGCTATTCATAAAATAACTACATCGAATTCTTATTTATTTATGTGATTCTCAAATGGGTTTCTGGGGGGGGTAGGAAAGAGGAAGGTTTCTCTGTTGGAGTTTGTGGTTAAATGGGAACTGGAAAAGATACTAGTAATTGAACTCAAAAAGAGTATGAGTGCCACAGTTTTAATGTGTTTATAATGTCCCCTTATAGTACAATTATGCATGGAAAAAATTTACTAGAGATTATTCATCTGAAACATAAGCATGTTCTCTTTAAGTAAAATTCTTCTTCCCTCTGAATTCATATAATTCTGTCTGTAACAGTATAACAATTCACTGTTACTTTTAAATTAAGCTAAAGTATTGTAATTCATGGAAACAGCCCATCCAACTAGTTTGGCTACAGAATATTTGACTTGTCTTTCCTCCATTTTAAAGGCTGCATGTGTAAACTGCTTTTTATATTGTTTTAAAATTACTGCTGAAACGAACCTCCTTGGAATCATAGAAATAATTTTCTTTCAGGGGTTTATGGATTATCTCATAAGTTTATACAGATTCATTTTGAGATTTGCTAGGATATTTACAGGCATATATTACCCTACCATATAAAAATAGAAGTGTAGACAAGAATTAAATAGACAAGTTATTTAATTCTTAAAAGCTTTCCCAGTATTTGTGCAAGTCCCTGGGTTTGATTGTTTAAAAAAGTCAAGAAGCTTTCCCAGTGCATATGTTGTAGAGAACACCTCTGTACACCAATTCCTGCTAGACAGGGAGTTGAGTGGAAATAGTTCCCATTCTCCTTTTTAAAGAAGTACCATATTACAGATAATAGGTTTCTAGATAGTAGATTTTGAAATAATAGTTTATTGGATGAGTGATTTTTTTCTTCAAAAATAAAACAGGCTCTACCAGTCTTAAAGCAAAATAAGTTTTTTTATTCTAGCCTCTGAAGTCTTTGAAGTGGAGACTCCTGTAAGCCCATAAAAATCATACTTCATTACTAGTACTGTATAGTACAAAGCTCATTTTCTGAACACCAAAAATAAACCATATTTGTAAAAATTCAAAATACATTTTTAAAAATCCTCCTTATTTCTACTCTAAGTTTTGTATCTTTTCAGAAATACTTATTTTAAAAAGAAGATAGGAAGGGATTATATATAGGTGCACGTTAACTTTTTCTTGTAACTGAACTTCATAAATTTATGTGTTTTTGTAAGTAGATTACCCTTAATTGCTGCCTCATATTTCACATATACTTTGTGAAACTATTATTTTACCAATGAGTATTTAAACTGTTTGCAGTTTTTCATCATAGGCATATCAGTAGTTACCTATGTATTTCTCTAGGATTTTTTCCTAAAGAGTATATATTCATTTTATACATTTATCGATACTATCAGATTACAGTCAAATAATTTGAATTCTCATTCTGAGTTTTTGATATTATGGGTATTTAATAGTTGGTGTTTTTTGGAGACAGGGCCTCACTGTATTGCCACAGCCTCCTGAGTAGCTGGGTCTGAAGGTAAAGGTACAAGCCACCAAACCCAGCTAAATCTGTTGATTTTTAAAATTGCTTTTTAATTTGATTTTTTTTAAAACAAATTACTTGGATTAAACAGGCCAATGGAAAAGTAATCAGTTATTATCTTAACTCACTGTTTTTAAGAATTTTTTTAATTTTTAAAACTTGACACATAAAAATTATTCATTTCTATGGGTAACATGTATATTGATGTATATATTATATATAATTACATGTTGTCACAGGTAAAAGTGCCATTTCAAATATTTATCATTTCTGTGGTGAAAACTCAAATTATGGTTTTTTGAAATGTACAATATTTTACTCTTTTCTGTAATCACCTGACTGTGTAATACAGTACCAAAATTTATTTTCTTATTTAACTATAATGTGGCATACCCATTGGTCAGCCGTTCCTCAACTGCCAGCTCCCACCCCAGCCTCTGGGTAACCAGTATTCTATTGTCAACTTCAGTAAGATCAGCTTTCTTAAATTCCACGTGAGTGGAATACAGAATCTCTCTTTCTGTGCCTGGCTTATTTCACTTAACATAATGACCTTCACTTCCATCCACATTGTTAGAGATGACAGAATTTCATCCTTGTTTATGTGGCTGAGTAGTGTTTCATTGTGTATATGTACCACATTTTCTTTATCCATTCATCCATTGATGGTTACTTAGGTTGTTTTCATTTTTCTTGTTTCGATGGTCTCATTGTGTAGTTCAGGCTGACCTTGAACTTAATGTATAGCCCAGGCTGGCCTCGAACTGAAGGTGATCCTCCTGCCCAGCCTCCTGAGTGCTGGGATTTATGTGTCCCAGCCTTGCTTATTCACTTATTTTTAAGTTAACTTTTTTAGCTTCTTATTAGACATATTGATAAGTAAAAGTTTATGAATTGTTTTTGTCACCCACCTAAGAAACCTTTACCCAATAAATGTGGATAGATCTTATCTGATAAATTAAATATGTTAACTGTTCATGATTGGGCAGATATTGGAATGAAATCCTAGTAGACATCTGGCATATGTCAAATCAGTTATTGAAATTACTGTACCATGATGCTTTGTCTGAACTGATTCAGGTGGGATTTACCATGGGATTTTAATCTGAAATTTATTTATGTCATTAGATGAACCATCATTCTTTGACAGTCAAAGCCACAGTCTCAGTGCTTCATTTATCTCCTGCCGCTGGCTCACCAAAAGAAACGTCACTGGACAGGGTCCAAGGAGGTCCTCAAAGCAGACATGGGGAGCCTTGGCTCACCACCTTCCTGGGCAGATTAAGGTTCAGCAACTTCCATCACAGAAAAAGGATGTAGGGATATATTAGGCAGAATTTTTTTTTTTTTTTTTTTTTTTTTTTTTTTTTTTTTGGTGGGTGCCGGGGGTCGACCTCAAGACCTCGCACTTGCCAGGCAGGCTCTTATGCCGCTGAGCCATCTCACTGGCCCCTAGGCAGAATTTTAAAAGTGCACACTCCGAAAAATAGAGTGCAAGCCCTTGAGAAAGGCATCTGCTTATATCATTAGAGAAACATCTAGAGTATACTTTTATTCAAACATTATGTTCAGACTTAAAAAGGTGAAGTTAAGTGACACCATTTATATAATATTTTTTCAGTCCATCTTTTGACCCTTGTGAAACTATAAAAAAATACTGCTTACATTTCCGCTTTCAGGGTGATTGTCGTTCCTACAGTTACGTGTGTGGGATCTCCATCAAAGATGAGCCTGACTGGGAATCCCTTATTTTCCTTGCTAGACTTATACCTCGAATGTGTCACAACATTAACAGGTATGTTCTGCGGGAGCAGGGTGGAGGGAGGAACGCAGGTGAGGAATAATGGAAAGATGTATTTTTTTAAGGTATTCCTTTTATAAAAGATCCAGAGCCTAAGTGCGGAGGTAAGTTACAGTTAGGATGGATGGCCGTGTGTAGATAAGTACTTTGGCCGTTGTTTGGCAGATATTCAGTATTACCTTGTGTTTTGATCTTTCATCACAATGTAATCATCTGTTCATTTAAAAAATTACCGAATATAAAAATAAAGATTTTTATTTTACTATAAAATATTAAAGGTAACTTTAAAGCGTGTCTTCCAGATTAGCAGTTTATACTGTTGGTTTTATGGTAACATGCTTTATTCCTGAAGGACTGAAAAAATTTTATGCAGGTTATGGAATAACAAATAGAGATTGGTTAATTTAAAAGTAATCTAAGGAGTCAGGCATGGTGGTGCATGCCAGTAATCCCAGCACTTGGGAGGCTCAGGCAGGAGTATCTGCGAGTTTGAGGCCAGCCCTGGCTACCTACTGGGTTCAAAGCCAACCTGACCTACGTAGTGAGACCTTGTCTCAAAAAAAAGACTAATCCAAGGAAAATCAGAAAAGAAATATATGATTAAAGTAACTGTATTTAAATATATAATTTATATTTTCAGGTTTAATTTTTCTTTAATTGTACATTAATTTCTTAGGTATATCAACAGATGATATATATAATCTATTTCTAGTAAGTCAGTTGCATGATCCCAGTTGCAGTTCAAAAATCTCACTTGTTTATTATCAGATTGCTAGTTATTTCAGAGGTGTTTACTCTCTTGAATTTTCTTCATGAGTATTAGATAACAACCAATAATAATTACTTGAGGCTTCATTTTACTCAAGTCTGTTGTAGAAATTGGAGCCCTTCATTAGTGTGAACCTAGCAGAGTCTGTATAGTTAAGTGCTAAAAAGTTAGAGGGAAGCCATGTTTTTACTGATGGGAACAGGCCCACTAGAAAGTATACTCAGATCTTTACCGTAGGGGCAGGGAACCAAGAGACAGGAAGCAAGGGAGGAGAGGCAAGTGAGATTAAAGGCTGGGGGGTGGGTTGTGAAATGTCATATACCTGTGCCAATTCTCTATGAGGAACTTGATCATTATGTACTGCAGTCATGTACTGTATTACATATATGTGACCGGAGGGATCCAAGAGATGTGGGAGGGGTATTAAAAAGATGTCAGGTACATGTACCAACTCCCCATGATGATTGTAATCATTATGTACTATAAACATGTGCCAATAAAAGAATAAAAAGTGTACTTAGATGAAACAAAGACCCACATACAGTAGCACTTTTTTATTTTTATTTATTTTTTTTTTTGTGGGTACCGGGGGGTCGACCTCAGGACCTCGCGTGCCAACAGGCACCCGTGCCGCTGAGCGATATCACCGGCCCCTTTTCCGTATGTGGGATCCGGGAGTCGAACTCGGGGCCTCGCGCTTGCAAGGCAGGCGCTTATGCCACTGAGCCATCTCACCGGCCCAGTAGCACTTTTAATATACTGAAGAAAAGAATTATTAGTGTAAATAATGGTAGATTTATAGTTGCCTATTTTGTTTTTGTTTTTGATATGTGGGTACCGGGTATAGTTGCCTATTTTGAAAGGAGATAGGTGTTAGAATTATTCTTAGAATAATGGTTCATATTTCATCTTCTCCCTTTCTCTAAATTTATTTCCACTGTTTTTAATATATGGTTAGTATTTTTAAAATTTTTATACCATTCTCAGTTTTAGCTCTCTTTAATTTTCTTCTGCCAAATGATACTCAACCTTGCTTAAAAATTTTCCGTGCTGTTTCCTTTCTACCCTTGCTTGCCTCTCCCTCCATCTCAACCCTTCCTCCTTTCTCAAAAAAATAAAATAAAATAAAAAGCCTAACTGTCAGCAAACTAAAACTAGACTTTTTTAGTTTTTTGAGATGGAGTCTCACTGTGTAGTTCAGGCTGGCCTTGAACTCACTATGTAGCCCAGGCTAGCCTGGAACTTGCAATGATCCCCCTGCCTCAGCCTCCTGAGTGCTGGGATTATATAGGCCTGTGCCACCATGCCCAGCAAAAACTATACTTTTATTTAGTCTTTTTTTCCCCTTTGGTACTGGGAATCGAACTCAGGACCTCACACTTGTTAGGCAGTGACTGCACCACTGAGCAAAATCCCCGGCCCCAACTTTTAAATAAGAATTTAACAAGGCCTTAAAAGAGTCTTTGTAGACTTCAGATTCTATGTCTTTTTTTGAGAATTGAAGTTTTAAAATATTTTTCATTTTTGCCCATCCCCCCACAATTTGAGGGAATCATTATATAGGTAGGGGTTGTTCTGATTTTGCTGTTCTGTAGTGTGGATAACAACATGTTCATGTACACACCAACAGTCACTCTTGAAAGAAGTGAGAAGGTGAAAAGAGCAGGTTTGTGGCATTCTCAGCTGATCACTTTCTCATCTAAGGGTTGTTTATGAGCTCTAGGAACTGCATTGTTTATAAGAAGTGTGACTTTCTAATGCTGTTTACTTTCATACCTTATTCCAAGTACATACTGAGCAAAAACATTATTAAACTTTACCATGGTAGCCACCAGGGGACTTTTTTTTTTTTTTTCTTTGCTAAAGACAGACAGACCTGCCTGGCCTGGTGGCACATACTTGTAATCCCAGCACTCTGGGAGGTTGAGGCAGGAGTATCTGAAGTTCAAGCCCAGGCTGGGCAATTTAGCAACTCAGTGAGACCCTGCCTCAAAATAAAAAAAGGGCTGAGGATATAGCTCATTGTGAAGGCCCTGGGTTCAATTCCTAGTATTGGGGAGGTTAAAGAAACAAAAAGGATAAAAGGATAAAGGACAATTGTCTACTGGCTGTAGTTAGAGTAGAGAGAGCTAGGTGGCACTTGGGTCTCTACCTTTAACTTCCTCTTGTTTTCTGGGTAAAGGTTGCAAAACATCCCTGCAAACCAGTGGCAAGGTATAATTGAAGTTCTTACAATTGTCTGATTTTAGTTTCTTCGGGTTATGTTCCATACTCTTTTGTTAACTCTTGCAGCGTATCTTCATGGTCTTTTAAACAAACATTTATTTAAAGCATTAGTGAGCCATGCCACCTGGAAAGAAGTAGGATACTAAGTCTTATATCATTGTGCTTTTTTTGGGGTGGGGGCGTGTTTTGAGACAGGGTCTAACTATGTAGTTCAGGTTGGCCCTGAACTAAGTAACCCTGGCTGGCCTGGAACTCAGGGCGATCCTCTTGCTCAGCCTCCTAAGTGTTGGGATGACAGGTGTGTGCCACTACGTCTAACCTTCCAGTGACATTTTAAGTGAAGTGCAAATCAGAATCTGTCTAGGATCACTGTTTCTCAAAGTAGAGAAGAAAAGATTGGCTGACTAGGTTTTGGAAATCTGTTTTAGCTTCGCTTGGAGATTTCTAGTGCGTATTAGCATATTACAGTTTTTGAAGTCTTGTCATAAAGAAACCTATTTATTTGTTGAACTATCTCTATTACTTTGGGACTATCCGTAACAAATTATTATTGGGAAACTTAAAGCCACAGAAATTTCTTCTCTTACATAGAAGTTCTAAAGCCCAGAAGTTTAAAATCAAGGTGTTGGCAGGGCCATGTTCTTTCTGAACACTATAGGGAAGGATCCTCCTTTGCCTATTTTTAGTGTCTGGTTCCTGTACTCCGCAGCTTCTGGCAACATAATTCTGGTTTCTTTCTTCATGTTCACATGATCCTCTTTCTTCTGTTTACAAATTTCCTGTTCTTGGAAGGGCACTGGTCTTTGGATTATGGGTCACCTTACTCCAGTGTGACTTCAGGTTAACTTGATTATATCTGCAAAGACCCTTTTTCCACTGATTCTGGCTGCACATGAATTTGGGGGGATGTACAATTAGTACATTTTGTGAAACAAAGGTTATAGTGATTACTTATACCTTTGCACATTCAGAGATACTGGTATTCCAGAGAACACACTTTGAAGGTGGTACGTAAAATACAGATCTTCCTGTAATCATATGTCCTGTTGTACCTATTTAGGGAGCTGAAGTGAGTAGGACAGGGGCCTACAAATAAATGGAAAGAATGTTATACTCTGCGCCTTGTTTCTTATACTAAAATGTGATTTCTCTATAATTCCATCTTATTAGAGTTGTCTATATCTTTGGTCCACCGGTTAAGGAACCTCCTACAGATGTTACTCCCACTTTCTTGACAACAGGGGTGCTTAGTACTTTACGTCAAGCTGATTTTGAGGCCCATAACATTCTCAGGGAGTCTGGTAAGTTGCTCATTTGTTTACAACACACTAACTAGTATTTGGAAGCTTAGCATTATGGTTTCCAGCAGGAAGATGTAACTTTTGAGTTTTAAATGATTTTGCTTTTATTGTGAATGGTTCTGTAATGATGCTAAGTAAAATTTATTTACCTGTGTGGCCATTTGCAGGTGTACCTGCAATACCTTGTAGAGTTGCCCTGCTCACACTCATACCAGCTGAGGGTGAATAAGGCAGTGCTGTACTTTGTTATTTTAGCTCTCTTATTATAAATAAGTGTCCTTTTCTTGTCTCCTTTTTGGTGTCCTTTTCATGGTGCCATGTTTTTTGCATTTTCATACTTTTTTCTGTAATTTTGCCATTTAAAGTCTACTTAGAATGCTGTGGGAGTACTTGAATTCAGTGCATGATGGCCATTTTTACTGGGGTATGCATGTATGTGATTTTAGATACTGTCTGGGAGCAGTACTTGGATTGGGTTAGAGTGCTTTTCTGTGGTGTGGTGATTGGTTCGTACATGTTCCTTTTTCTAGGGTATGCTGGGAAAATTAGCCAGATGCCAGTGATTTTGACACCATTACATTTTGATCGGGACCCACTTCAGAAGCAGCCTTCATGCCAGAGATCTGTGGTTATTCGAACCTTTATTACTAGTGACTTCATGACTGGTATACCTGCAACACCTGGTAATGAGATCCCTGTAGAGGTAATTTATGTACTTTTTTATTAATACACATTTTCAATACCTTATACATTTTATAGTGACTGGAATAGGATGTGACAAAGTTGATATTTCTGGAGTTGGTTCTCTGTTCATAAGTTAGGTTTACTGTTCTTGTTTTTTCTTCTCCACTTAATACACTTAGCAAGGAGAACAAGGCCTTAAGTTTAATACACTTTCTAGATGTCTGATTACTACACAGAAAGTAAATAACTGTAATCTATAGTTTTATCTAACCCTGCTGACCTCTGCCTTATAAATAAATTTTCCCAAGAAGAAAACTCTAGGACTGAAGGAAGAGTGTTTTAGAAATGAGGATGAGATTTAATGGAATTATGGCTGGGCTCCCATGAATTGTTCTGTTAACAATTCCAGTTCCATTTTTCATCACTTTTCTCCATCCTTTTCTACACAAAAGTGTTCTGAAGGAGCTATTTACATAATTGCAACTGAAAATCAAACTGAGATTTTATTATTTGGGCCAGTCTTCCAATACAGTGGTGTGAGGCTCTGGTTATTAGGTAGATAGCTGGGTTGGAAATATGGCTTGGTGGCTGTTTTTCCTTAGCGCTCATATTTGCCACATCTCTGGCCAGTGAAGTGACCAGGCCATCCTCTCCTCCTGTGTAGTTGACAGTATGCCAGAGATGATGTACAAAGCCTTGGCTTAAAGACATAAAGTCACATGCTTGGATACTGTAGCAATGTCAAATTGCTGTAAATGTTTTTAAGCACTTACTGTAGGCTGATAACAAGCACAGCTTGCAAACTAGCACCTGTTTATGGTCCACACTTGAACAAGTACTATTTTAAGTCACTATTATCTATTATAGAGAGAAACGGGTTCACTATGACATTAATCAGAGCCTATCCATCTATAGGGAAGGTAATAGTGCAGATAAATTACATTTGAATTTTAAATTGCAAATAAAAGCCCTTTAGGACTGTTGGACATAGAGTAGATCCTGACTCTTTTATTTATTTTTTTTATAACAGGTGGTGTTAAAGATGGTCACTGAGATTAAGAAGATTCCTGGTATTTCTCGAATTATGTATGACTTAACATCAAAGCCCCCAGGAACTACCGAGTGGGAGTAATAAACTTGTTCTGTTAAAGTACTGTGTGCAGTTTAAATTGATTAGAAATCATTTCCATTACTGACATGCAGTACTCTGAAGAAAGTTACTGAAGCAGCTACATCACACCTTAGTTCTGCCTAGCAAAAAAGTGAACAGCTTAAGAGCTGAGCCGCTGGGGATAACTGTAAGGGAATGAAGAGTTTGTATGGATAATCAAAGCACCATTGCCTACACTCAGATTGATACTGCTGTTGGCTTTGCTTCACTTGTTCTTATGTACAGACTCCTTGTGGCTATTGCTATCTCTCTGTGAAGAGTAATACAAGTGGGTGGGTTTGAGGAAAGTAATAGGCTTCTATATTCCTTGCCAGTTTCTAAGAGCTGTTAAAAAAAAAATTAATTATTGGTGTGACTTTCTATGTCTACCTTTTGGAGAACCTGAGTTTTCCTATAAGTAATATTATTTCTCTATAAAGGGTGAGGGAGAGGTGAATATACCTGATAAAGGTATAGATGGGGTTTTCCAGCCACTTTTGCAGGATATGGGACTACAAAATATAAACCACCTTAAGATGGAAAAGTACCAGGAATTTCTGGAGGTACTTAATTTCGTTAAACCACAGCCACGGCAGGAAGAAGCTATGAATGACCTTACATGTCTGAATGGTCTCAAAATGTTTTCAGACCATGTTCTACACCAATGCCATATTACTTAGTGTAAGCTTATTATTTAATAAGGAGATTTATTTTCCCATCCTTCTCTTACCAGCTCCCACGGCCTCATGTAGAAAGTTCCTGTTCTTTCCCCAGCAAAAGAGACTGTTTCTGTCATGTCTGGTGTAGTACAGATAAAGAGTTCAAGAGAAGAGTTTTAATCTCTCCTTTGGTAAAAAGAGTAGTTCTGAGGTCACAAAAGCCATGATACATGCCTATAGCTTACAAATGGGAGAAGAAAATATCATCTAGTGAAGATTTATAAAGTAACCTCTTATAATGTGTAGACAGATCTGTTACTGCTTAAACTATCAAGACCGTGACTGATTTTGTCAAGCAAGGTATTTGCCAAACCTCGTAATTTTTTTGTCTAGCTGCTATAAGACAGGATTTAAGAATTCTGCAGGGCTTGCTGCCATTGCCACCAGTTTCTGAGATCTTTTATAACATTCATATAAGCATGATTTTTTGTTTTGTTTTGTTTGTTTGAGACAGGGTTTTGTTATGCAGTTCAAGCTGGCCTTAAACTCACTTTGTAGCCCAGGCTGTCCTCAAACTCGCAGTGATCCTCCTGCCTCAGCCTCCCCAGTGCTGGGATTACAGGTGTGCCACAATGCCCGGCACCATGTAAGCATGATAAAAATAGTAGACAAAAATTCAACTGTTACATAGTTTAGCTAAAAATGTTACCATGTTTTTCTCAGCATTTTCACCCCAGACTGCTGCTTCAAACCTAGTTGAGAAGTACTAGTATTAATCAGGTCCAAATTTTTGTTTAGAATTTAGTGTTAGAAAAGGATGCATGGCAGAAGTCATCTTTTCATTCTGGTTGGTCCAGAGGACAACCAGGAGCTGCTGCTAGATCAGCAAGGAAAGATGTGTCCCTGTAACAGCTGTACTCAAGATAAAGCAGTATTTGAACTGTACAAAATGTGAAGGGTTCTTTCTCTGTCCTGTTGAGGTACTTAAAATGGCCTTCTGAGAAGAGGATATGATAATGATCTGTTGTTAATGGATGTAAGCAGATTTAAAGTCATGTTATTTTAGACCTATAAAATGCTTACCAACATAAGTTAATCAGTACATGGTTATTTGAAAAAAAAAAAAAAAAAAAAACTAGCAGCAGCATCTTACAGTTCTCTGTTCAAGCAAATAATAAGAATTGGGAAGAATATATTTTTTTTTCCTCCTGGAGTTCTGTGGAACACTTGCACTAAGGTGGTTGATGTAAAAATGGATAAGTGATTATATAAGTTGGAAGTGTTGCTCATTGATCCTTGCATTCTGAACATTCATGGTATTTATTCAAAGTTCAGAAATTTTGAAGTTAAGAACAGTTGTTAAAGTTTGTTCTGATACTTTTCTGTTAAACACCTGTTTAGTCATTCTTAATACTGGAGGAAAGCTTTCTTGGAAGCATCCTTCACATAACACAGTTTTTAAAAAATTAAATTTTCTGGGATTCACACATGTCCTGTATTTAGTACCTGTGTTCCTTCGCAGAGTGCTTTTTGCACTGTGCCATACACGCTTACTCCTTCATAGTGTTTCATCCGAGCTGCCGCGCAAAGGTTGCAGTTCCATCTACAGTTAAGGATACAAGCTCAATTTAGGAACGGTTACTTAACGAACTTAAGAATTCAGTGTCAGGTTTTCTCAGTCCCAGTAATCCTGTAATTTAGTTATTCTGATACCTAAATTATATAAACTTATGGTTTTAATTTTTTGAGTATAATTGACAAAATACAGTTTACAAACATATTTTGAGATACACATACATTGTGAAATTACTACATTCAAGCCAATTTAACGAGTCCATCACTTTATATACTTATAGCAGTTCTTAATTTCCTCCACTAACAATTTATAATACCGCAAGTTAAAAAAAAAAAAAAAAACCTTTTAACAGAAAACATTGCTTAGTGTCTCAGAGACATTAAAACAGCTAATGTGAACTCCATTCTAGATTATTTCTTGACATGTCTATGCATTAATGCATTTTTGAAAATAAAAGTGGCCATGCCATATATACTGTTTTGTAACCTTTTTCACTTAACAGAGCGTGGTGGATATCTGTTCATCAATAAATTTGTGTCAACATCACGGTCTCTTAATGATCTAAATAATGACTTTTTTCCATTTTATTATTCTTACACCCCTCATCCTCTCCCCCTTATTACCTTTTTCTTGTCCAATAATAGTCTTCCTTCTACATTTGTCTTTTTTTAGATCCTGCATATTAGGGAAAACATGGCAATATTTGCCTTTCTGTGTTTGGCCTATTTCACTTAATATGATGAGCTCCATTCCATCCTTTTTTTCTGCAAATAATGTAATTCTGTTCTTTAAAGCCAAATAGTATTCCCATTGGGTACTCTTATTTTCTTTGCCCATTTGTCTGTTGATGGGCACCCACTCCAGCTCCCTGTTTCGGCTGTTGGGAATTGTGCTGCAGTGAGCATGCATGTGCAGGTATCCTGTAGTATGTTGACTTGAATTGCCTTGAGTATATAAGGAGGAGTGTTACAGCTGAGTCATATAGTCTTTCTATTTTTAGTTTTTTGGGGGAACCTTCATGCTGATTTCCTTAGTGGCTATACTAACTTATACTACCACCAAGCAGTGTGAAGGGTTCCTTTTTGCCCATATCCTCACTAGCATTTACTGTTTTGTGTATTCTTGATGATAGCTATTCTGATTGAGATAAGATGGAATCTCAGTGTAGTTTTGATTTGCATTTCCCTAGTGGCTGACCATACTGAATTTTTTGTTTTTGTCCATTTGTATTACTGCTTTTGAGAAGTGTCTGTTAAATTCAGTTTTTCATTTAGTAATTGGGCTATTTATTTTTATTGTTGATTTCTGAGTTCTTTATATGTTCTAGATTTTAATCCCTGTTGGAGGAGTAGCTGGCAAGATTTTCTCCCATTCTGTATGCTGTCTCTTCACTGTTTCCCTTGCTGTGGGGGAACTTTTTAATTTGCTGTCCCATTTGTTGACTCTTATTATGTTATATCCTCTGTTATTGGAGTTCTATTCAGGAAGCCATCACTTGTGCTTATGGCTTCAAGTGTTTCCCCTGTGTTTTCTAGCAGTTTCAAAGTTTTAGGTCTTGTCTAGGTCATGATCCATTTTGAATTGATTTTTGTAAGGGTGAGAGGGATCTGATTTCAGTCTTCTACAGGTAGGCACCCGGTTTTCCCAGCACCATACATTAAAAAGGCTGTCTTCTTCAATGTATGCTTTTGGCTCCTTTGTCAATAATCAGGTGGCTGTAGTTCCATGGGTTTGTCTTCTAGCCCATTGGTCTATGTGTCTATTTTTGTGCCAATACCATACTGTTTTTGTTATTATGTCTTTGAAGTATAATTTGACCTTGGATATTGTGATGCCTACAGTCTTGTTCTCTTTGCTTAGGATTGTTTTGTCTATTCTAGGTCTTTTGTGTTTCCATATAAATTTTAGGATTTTGTGTTCCAGTTCTGTGAAGAATGATATTGGAATTTTGATGGGGATTGCATCGAATCTGTAGGTTGCTTTTAGTAATATGGCCAGCCACTTTAATAATATTAGTCCTGCCAATCCATGAACATGGGGGGGGTGAGTTTTTCCATCTTCTGGTGTTGTCTTCAATTTATTTCTTCATTGTTCTGTAATTTTTATTACAGAGATTTTTCACCTTCTTGGTTAGGTGGATTCCTAGGTATTTGTATTTTTTGAAGATACTGTGAATAGAATCATTTTTGTTTTTGTTTTGTCTCTTTCTAAGGTAGTTCATTATTGGTATATAGAAAAGCTCCCCTCACCCCCGACTGGGGATTGCCTTCCCAGTGAGCTACATTCCCAGTCCTATTTTAACTTTGAGATGGGGTCTCGCTAAGTCATTCTAGGTTGAGCTTGAACCTTTGATCCTCATAGCTTGCCAGAGTGGGTGAATTACTGGCATGCACCACCATGCCCTACTGAAAAGCTGTTGGTTCTTTAATGTTGGTTTTGTATCCTGTGGGATGTTATTTTTGACCAAGACCACAGTGTTATCTACCTAACAAACATTTGTCATTGGTTATCCTTGGACAGATCATGACTTTGTTCCATTGCTTACCACCTACCTGGGACACCGCCCAATCTGATTTAGTATATTTTGTTTCTTTGTACCTATGGAAAAGAAATCAGATTAGTGAAAATATAATTTATTCCTAAGATAGATAAAAAAGAATTTTCAAGATTGAGATGCCCCAAACTGCCTTAAGAACCCCATCTATAATCAGCAGCAGCTGTTACATCATCAGCATGATTAGCTGGTATAATTTCTGAAGATGACTATCCAGGAGACAGGGTTGTACTGTCTTCTGGTCTCCCTTAGTTGAGTGCATGTAGCCAAACAAGCATCATGAAAGTTTGTTTCCTTTCTGTGTTTGGCCGTCATCCTACTAGCATGTTTTACTGAGTAACTTGACTCTAGAGGATGAGAGCATTCAGATGAAGTAGGCAGGACTGTCCATTTTTAGTGCTTGATGTTGCCATTAAATAGCTGTGTGAATGTGGACAAATCATTTCTGTTCTTTATCTGTAAGTCGAGACAACTGGATTAAATTTTCTAACATTAAGTCCAGCCCTGAATTCTTATTTTATAAAAAAGGATAAAATAGAACAGCGAAAGATGATAGTTTGTTTTTTTTTTAAACATCAAATACAACCAAGTAAAACATAAAATTTTATCTCCCCTCCACCCCCAAAACTGTGGTATTGATTAGCAAGATTTGACCACTTGAGAATCTTCTGTAATGAGACGATTCTTAGTTTAATTCAGTTTGGTTTTTTGAGGCAGGGTCTCACTATGTAGTTCAGGCTGGCCTTGAACTCACTTATGTAGCCCAGGCTGGCTTCGAACTTGCAGCGATCCTCCCGCCTCAGCCTCCTCAGTGCTGGGATTACAGGCATGTGCCACCGTGCCTAGCCCAATGAGATGATTCTTGACAAATACTCCTCAAAATGTTCCTGGTGGCAGTCTATTTACTGTGTGTGTGGAAGTGGCAACAGGACATATTTTGGCTTTGAGACAAACGAAAGGTCTCCCCTTATCAGTTATGTGCAGCTGTTTGTAGAGCTGGAGCTAGAATCCAGACTTTTTTTTTTTTTTTTGGCTCTTTGTGGTACTGCGGATTGGACTCAGGGCCTTCTTTCCAGCCCAGAAACTTTCTGATTCTCTTTGTCGAAGAGAGAATTCTCTAAGACCCTTAAAGTTAGGGCTGAAAAGGAAGTTACCTGTGAATAATTATCAGGGATAAATGCACTTCCAAAATGTTACTGTCTCTTTACTTAGAGTAATAGTTTCTGGAGACAGTGCTGTTTCCTTTTTTTTTTTTTTTTAATGCAGGTTTGCAGTGCATAATGAATACATACATTTGGAGGAGTTAGTACATATGCACACTGCAACGTTATCCTTTTTACCACCACTGCCCCTGTTTCCCATCACTCATCCCTTTCCATCCCTACAAAGTCTACCTCCTTTTCCTACAATTATTATTTTACTCTCTATATTTTCGGTTTCTTATATAAAGGAAACCATGTGTAATCATTCTGTGTCTGATTTGTTTCACTTAGTATTACAGTATCGAAGTATATTCATTTTCTTAAAAATGACTCATTTATCCTTCGTGGCTAAATAGTACTCTGTTGTGTATAAATACCTTATTTTTAGCTATTCTGTTAATGGACATCTGTTTATTCATTTGTTAATGGACATTCCAAGGTTTTGGTATTATGAGTGTTGCTGAAAACATGGTTATGCACATATCACTGTAATATGATATCTTTAAGTCTTCTGGGAAGATATCCAGAAGAGGTATAGCTGGGTTGAATTGAATTTCTATTTTTAATTTTTTGAGGAATCTCCATACTGATTTTCATATTGGTTGTACTAGTTTACATTCCTACCAACAATGAAGAAGGGCCCCTTTTCCCCCATAACTTCACGAGCATTAGCATTTGTTTTTGCTTTTTGTTATGTTTTATTTTTTGATTTCTTGATGATATGCATTCTTTGTGGAATAAGATGGAATCTTAATGTTTTGATTTGCATTTCTGTAATAGCCAAAGATGCTGAACATTTTTTCATGTACTTATTGGCTATTAGTATTTCTTCATTTGAGAAGTTTCTATTCATTTCAATTGCCCATTTGTAAAAATTGGGTCTTTTATTTTTAGGGGTCCATTGTTTTACTTTTTTTTCCTTAAAAGCTTTTAAATTTGACAATCCCATTGTTATTTTTGGGCAGTACTATTGTGACATCCTCATGCACAGTGTTAGAACTACTACTTCCACCTTTCCCACATACACCTCTCCATGACTATTTATACTCCCTGTCTCCAGAATTTTCATAGGAGCCGGATATGGTAGCGCATGCCTGTGTCCCAGCACTCGGGAGGCTGAGGCAAGAGGACTGCTGCAAGTTTGAGGCCAGCCTGGGCTAAAGTGAGTTCAAGGCCAGCTTGAACTGCATAATGAAACTCTGTCTCAGAAAAAACAGACAAAACCCAAAAAACGATTTTCATTGGAATGCGGTGAGACTCTCATTGGCTTTTAATTACCTCAGTGGATGCTCCTTTCACTGGTCCAGATCCAGAGTGCAGTTGGAAAGTGAATACAAGTTAAATGTTTCCATCCTTGGGAAACGTTCCTTTTTCATTATTGAGATGGTTTAGCTACACTAGGAAGCCAAGATGGTAGAGCTTTGATCACAGAAATGGTGGCATTATTTCTAACATCCTGAATAATGATGACATTTGGAATCTTCCAAATAGCCTCTCCAGGTGCCAGCTCCCAGCCTTAGTCTTATATGCTAAAGAATCTCAGGTATTCTACTGTAATTAACCTTTTGGTCAGTGGGCATCAACCCTGGTTACCTGTTATTCCTGCTTAAGCAGATAAGATGTACGGTGCCCACTTTGTTGAATTAGAATCTGGGGCTTGAATCAGGGTCGATCTCAAGGATTGGCAGTTTAAAAATCTCTCACCTGGAATACATCGTTGTGAAGGGACGTACCTGGGCTACCTAGCCATAAAATCCTACTCGGATTTACGGGTGAGAAGTAAAGATCATGGATAGTCTTGCCGAAGGTCTCACAGCTAAACAGGTCATGGTGCAGATTCTGGGTCTGGTTCTGTCTGTGCTGTTGTGTTTCAGACACTAACAGCCTGTTTGATGACATTTAGGGCAGCTGATGTAATTGTCACCCACGTTGAGATCTATGCAACAACTACACAGGCTTCTCTCAGTTTCTTTCATTTTACTCCTTTTGCTTTTCCCTCAAAGAGAAATCTAAGCCTGTCAGAACCTCTAGTTCTGACACTAGCTAACAAACATGTAGCTAGGTAGGAAACAGAGAAGCTATTCATGCACAGCCGAGAAATCCTGGAGCTCTGTCATTGCCCAGCAGTCTTTAAAAGAACTCGAGACCATGTATGTGTAATCTAAGTTTCCTGAACTGGACCTAAATTTCCTGAATTAGCATGGTGGAGCAGTATCGTATTTACTGTAAGAAAACAGTTTGTGGAATAATAGCCAAGAAAATTTGTCTCCCTCCCTCTGTACCTGTCTCTTGTCTCTGTCCCAGGAAGACATTTCTGTTTCATTGTGGATGATAAGGATATAATGAATTGAACTCCATATTTTATTACTGGGGGAAAAGTACCAAGAATTGTATAGATGGATCAATATCATGACTATTTGCTAAGTAATCTTTTTAAATATTTGAAAAATTTCAAACATACACAAAAATAGAATAGTGCAGTTAACACCTCAATATTTCTATTCCTCAGATTCATGAATTAGAATAGTCCCTTAAAGACTGAGTTAACTATATAATACACTTCAGGTTTCCCAAACGATAAGAATTCAGGTTTTTAAACAAATGAGATGGCTTGAAAATTTTCTTCTTAAATCATGTATTGGTTATGCTGCTGATCTTTCTCCTAACCTTTTTGTTTTTTGTTTTTTGAGACAGAGTCTTGCTATGTAGTCCAGGCTGGCCTCAAACTCTCAGTGATCCTCCTGCCTCAGCCTCACGAGTGCTGGCATTACAGGCATGCACCACCACGCCTGGCTTCCTAACCTATTTTCTATCAAATTTTTGCCTAAGGAGAAACTGTTGGGGCTTCACTGTTGGATTTTGAAGGCTTTTTTTTTTTTTTTTTTTACCACTTTTTTCTTTTTTTTTAGTCAGGTTTTGAAAGTATTTGATGTGAATTTAGTACAGAGATTGCCAAATTTTTTCCTTCCACAGTATATTTAATATTTTTTAATAGGGCCCCTAGGAAAAATAAGTAACAGTTCTATTTACATAATATTTATGTTCGAATAATTGAAAGTGTTTGACCTAACACTGTAGCTGTTAGGGAAAAAAAGTCTTATAGCACATTTGTGCAAAGAAAAGAGTGAAGCCAGGTGTGGTGGTGCATGCTGTAACCTCAGCACTTGGGAGCCTGAGGCAAGAAGATTGCTGGAAGTTTGAGGCAAGCCTGGGCCATACAGGGAGACCCTGTCTCAAAAAAAAAAAAAAAAAAGTATAGTCTTTTCAGCCTTAAAAACTACCGTTGATTACTAATGGTATGTGTGCATCTGTTAGGCACTGTTAACAGCCTATCAAATCACTGCCAGCCTCATTACTGGGTCCATAATGATTTTTGCACAATACTTTTCATCATAATAACCACTGAAATCCTAGCTTTGCAAAGGTGGGTCATCGCTGAAAGGAATGAAGCACCATCCTACCACAAATAGTTAATCTTGTGTCTGTATGAGTTGGTTACAGCACCTTGAAGTACTTTGGAGCTCAGTTTAAGAATCATGGTGTTGTCTGAGTATTTTGATGTTTTTTCCTTACCAATTTTTCATAACTTTCAAAGATGTGTCTTAATATATGCTGTGTCTTTAATTAGGGTTGACTTTTCTGATTATGATATATAAAAGTTGGAATATTTTGCAAAAATACAGATACTTAAAAATGGCATTGTGTCCTTTCAGGAGTGGCAAAATACATATATCAGAAAGTATATGTTTATAAAATGTGCCTAGATTCAGGTTTGAAGCATATCTGTATTCACTTTGGAGCTAGATTTTTCAGGTAATTGCTATTATTAGAGACTTAAAACTATCCCACACATTTTAGACCTGTACTATAGAAGTGAATATTTTAACTTACTGGCTACTTATGAAATGTCAAATATAGGAGCTACAGATTTGTTAGTATTTATGAAACAAGAGTAACTTATAAAACAAGTTTATTGATTTCTCCTTGTAAAAAGAGAGAACATAGTCAAATACCACGCATTTTGTCAAATACGTAAAAATTTAAGTAGACTATAATTACCATCCTCTGTGTTTTTAGAGGTTAGAGGTGCCATTGGGTGAGACGGATGAGTGCTATACACATTAGTTTGGAACTAAGGTGAGTTTAAAAATCTTACTAAAGAGACAGCTGTCTTTATACTTTTGCATGCTTGGTTTGCCCTGAATCTCAGAAGAGGACCATTGTAGAAAATGTAAAAGTTTTCTCTCTGAGAAGCAGGAATAAGTTTGCCAACAAATTTTTAGGTTCGTGACATAGCATAAGGTTTCTAGTTATTAGGTTTAATTTTAGGAAACTCTTTCATAAATATTTGTTCCTAATTATGTTAATACAGCATTGGCCTGAAATCCAATAAACCTGACCTACTGACTTATTTCTGACTCTCGAGTCCTTGGAGCTCTGTAACGTTGGGCAAGGCACCCGTCCCTCAGTACCAGCCAGCTCCCTGGATGCAGGAAGAATGTGCCTGTGCAGGTCAAGTGAGAGGATGTGTGAAGTGCCTCGCCTGTGCATTATGTGTGAGAATATGCTGTATGTAAAAATGCTAGTGTAGGCATGGTCTGTTCTGTAAGACAGATGGCAGTGCAGATGGAAGAAGTGGAGTGGGGTTAGTGATCCCATTGGGCTTGATTAGGTAGGACAGTTGAGAAAAATTTACTAAGCCAGATCTCCAGATTTTGAAGGTGGGGTAATGCACTTTGAACAACGTGGGGAGCTAAACAGGTATGTATATGAAATTTATGCCCATGATGTTAACACTAACAGAACACAGCTCCCTAGCTTTTGTCTCATTTCCAAGTGCATTTGTACTAAAATTGAATGTCTAGTTTACTTTTATCCTGGTCCTAGTGGTATGTGCAATAATGAGACATTTCTTCTCTCAGTCCTGGAGCTGGGAAAGAAATTTGGGTCAATAATTGATGTAATGTTCACTGGAAGAAAGCCTCTTTAATAAACGGTGCTGGGAAAACTGGCTTTCCACATGCCAAAGACTGAAACTAGACCCCTGTCTATCACTATGCACTAAGCTAAAGTCAAAATGAATCAAAGATCTAAATATTGAAACAAACATTAAATCTATAGGAAGAGAAAGTAGGTAGAACATCTTGAAGACCCAGGTAGGCAGAAGTTCATGAACAAAACCCAGACCACATGGAAAATACTACAAAGAATCAACAACTGGGATCTCATCTTACTAAAAACCTTTTGCACATTCAAAGAAATCACCAACGGAGTGAAAAGACAACCCACACAGTGGGAAAAAGTTTTAGCCAATAGTCCCTCAGACAAAGGACTTCTATCTAGAACATACAAAGAATTAAAAAAAAATCAGAGCCCCCCCAATTCAAAGACCCAATCCAAAAATGGGCATCTGAGATGAATATGCACTTCTCAGATGAAATACAAATGGCAAATATATGGAAAAATGCTCAACATCATCGGTTATTTGAAAAATGCAAGTTAAAACAATACTGAAATTCCATCTCACTGCAGAAAGAATGGCTGTCATTAAGAAATCAACTAATAACAAATGCTGGAGGGGCTGTGGGGAAAAAGGAACCCTTCTCCACTGTTGGAGGGAGTGTGGACTGGTACAGCAACTTTGGAGATCAGTGTGGAGATTCCTCAAAAAACTAGGATCAGAGGTCCAATTGGACCCAGCTATTTCTCTTCTGGGTATCTTCCCAGAAGAATTAAAAACATCATACCACAGCGATATATGTGCACCCATGTTTATAGCAGCACAATTTATAGTAGCTAAATCTTGGAAACAACCCAAATGCCCATCAACTGAGGAATGGATAAGAAAGATGCCTTTTTGTACAATGGAGTACTACTCAGCCATAAAGAAGGGTAAACTTGAGACTTTTAGAGGTAAATGGATGCAGCTTGAGACTATACTTGTAAGTGAAATAAATCAGACTTACATGTGTAAACATCATATTGTCTCCCTCATGTGAGAAACCGGAAGAGTAAATAAGGTCCAAAATGTCCAATAGATATTGTTAAATGGGAAGAAATTGTTCAATAGAAAAAAGGAACTAGGATGGGAGAAGGGAAAGGAAGGAAGGGAAAAGAAAAAAAGAAAAAAATACAAGATAGTTGTGCTACAAGTTTCTCTTAGTTCATTGAAAAGAAAGGTCTGTGCTAATATTTGGAGCGTTTTTTATGCCCGTATCTTGCACTCTGAGTAAAAGAGTAAAAGATAAAGATAACAATATGCAATGTATTAACAATTGTTATTCCCCTATTGTTATGAAATTTTTACTTTTTTCCATAAAATAAAAAAATAATTGATGTAATAAGTTAACATGTAAGTAATTGTAGAATAAAATACTCAGGCAATAATTTCCATAAAATGTTAAAAGGTAGGGAGAACACCAAGTTCACACAATGTTCAAGTGCATTGTATCACCCGTGGGGCTGGAGTTATGATACGGAGACCAGAAGGAGCCAAAAATTAATAAATAAAATTCCACCTGTCTAGGTGAAAGAGTGGGACTAGAGTAAGCACAAAGTTGAGGGGGTCGTGATTCAGCTGAGGGATTGAATTGCATCAGCTTGGGGGTGTACTGCATGAGAGCCAAAAGAGCCAGAGGTTTACTGTCAGCTCGCTCACCGTCGAACAGTGCCACCAGCCTTTCCCCTTGCTGCGGATAACAGCTCCGTAGTAAACTACAGTGAGCCGGCCAGACATGAACTCGTTGCACCCGATTTAAATGGAGATTGGGTCAAGAGAAACAGTATATGTTGGAAAGAAGTCTTCAGTATGGCTTTTAAAGCCCTCAGTAACCTAGCTTTTGCCCACCAATCCATCCTTACCCTCCTGCACCGTGACAATCCACTTGTGGGTCCTCCTGCTCCTTTCACTTCCCACCTTTGTCCCCATTGCTCCTTCTGCTGGAATGCTGGCCCCAGGCTTCTCATTCCCTGCAGGCAAGTCAGCTTCTCCAGGAAATCTCAGGCTCTCTTCATGCCTGTAGAATGGACCATTCTATGGCCCCACTTCCCGTTGAGTTCCATGACTTCGTTTATTGTATCTTTTTAACATTGTTTATTTTCTTCAACCAAATTAAATTTTTTGAAGGCAGGATTAGTTATTTGAATTCTCAAAGCCTGGCTCATAAAATGGAAAGCCAAGTTTTACTTGTTAAATGTTTGGAGAAAAAGTGCAATGCCTTCAAAAGCTAATTTATTTATTCAACCAGTCTTTGAATGCCCACTCCACACATCAGTCATGTCCTGATACTCAACAGAATCATCAGATGTCTTTCAGATACCTTTTTCTTTTATATTAGTCAATCTCTAGAGAGCAATGAAAGGAATTATTTTTATTGTAAGTGCATACAGCCTTTTTGATGAGGCCTCCTGGGATCTCAGCGGTAGGTCTGGAGGAGATAGATAAGCCTCCACCCCTAACTTGGTTTATGACTATCGCCAAGCTCCACCTGGCCATGAATCCAAACCTCAGTACAGGAAGTGATCTCAGACTCCCATGGCACTTAAGCAGGAAAGTGTCAGCTCCAATATTTTATAAACATTTTATTCATTGTTCACTAGATTTCTCCTAATGTCCTTTTTTATGTTCTAGGATCACATTCAGGATACCACACTACATTTGGTTGTCATGGCCCCTTAACCCCCTCTTGTCTGTGACAATTTGTAAGACCTTCCTTTGTATTTGATTACCTGGACAGTTTTGAATAGTGTTGGTTAGGTATTTTGTTGAATGTGTTTAATTTGTTTTTCTTTTTGCTAGTTTCATTGTCATATAATTTATATACCAAAGAATCTACCCATTTAAAGTGGACTATTCAGTGGTTTTAATTAGATTTACACAGTTGTGCAGCCATTACCACAGTCAATTGTAGAACATTTTCACAGTTCCAAAAGGAAACTCCATACCCATAATGGTCTCCTAATTTCCCTCTAACTTCCCTGCCCCAGGCAATCATTAATCTACTTTCTGACTCTGGATTTGCCTATTCTGAAGATTTTATTTGTGTGGAATTGTACAATATGTTGTCTTCTGTGGCTGCTTTTATTTAATGTTTTTAAGGTTCAAATACTATAGCTTGTATCCATATGTCATTCCGTTTTATTGCCAAATAATATTTCCTCAACCTGGATTTGCTTGATGTTTCTCTCATACTTGGAATGAAGTTACGGGTTTTTGCAAGGAAGGCCACAGAGGCGAAGTGTCTTCATGACATCATTTCTGGGCCACATGCTATCTGTGTGACTTACTACTGGTGATATTAATCTCGAATACTTGGCCAAGTTTCCTCGACTGTGAAGTTACTTTCCCCCTCCTTCCCATACCCCAATCTTTGGAAGCAATTTAGGGGAGGAAGTAGAAGTTGGGAGTAACTATGCAAACCATAAATTATTTCGAGTTCTGTATAGGAGATACAGCTCTTTTCTCCCATTTATTAAATCATTTATATCAGCACAACTGAATCATTTATATCACATCCCAGGATATTTATTTTGTACTTTGAGACTGTGTTATTTACTTTATTACTCAAAGTGTTATTTTATTATAACACTTTTTATATACTTTATTATAACACTGTTACTTTTATTATTATTAATAAACTTAAAGTTTATTACTCAAAGTGTTCAAGTGTCCTTAGAAGTCGTCCTCCCCTCCCTTGCCCCCATGTACTCAGGATTAAACTAGACTTCCCACTGAGCTACATCCTAGCCCTTTTGCTATTTTTTATTTTGAGACAGGGTCTCACTAAGTCACTTAGATGCCCAGGCTGGGCTCAAACTTGTAATCATCTGTTGTGTTGTGGCCCAAGAAGACTCTGACCAGCGGGGCCTCCCAGGGGCAGGAACGCGAACCCGGGCGACGGTATGGGGATGAGAAAGAAGACACACACACACACACAGATCAGGGAAGTCGAGCGAGAGAGTTTATTGCGGAAGTGCCCGGGCTTATATCTCTTTGAGGGAAACGGTGGGAGGGTCTAATGGGTGACGTAGGATCAGGATGGGCGGGGGGGGGGCTCATGCTCAGACGTGAAGCTGGGTCATTTATGGCTCCCCACATATGCTCCTTTTTCTCCAAATGAGAATATTGCCGACCATGAATGTTTGTATGACCCTGAATGTGGCCTGTCTTAGGTTGTGGAGGTTACTGCAAGTCTTTTTGTTTTTACGCATTTGATTTTTCAGGCCTTACCTGTCATTGAGCTAACCACTAGCATCGCCAGCGTCCCAGCGAAGAGTGGCGCTCTGTCTTAGGTGGTCCTGAGAGTGTTAGTGACTTGTGACTCCATCTTACCCGTCATTGGCCGACATTCTTATATGCTGGGGCCTGAATATCATCATATGGTTCGGCTTGTTTGTACTCATCAGCATCTGTTTTTACGGCGGCAATGAGTCTCTTGAATAGGCAGGGACCAAAGGTCAAGGCGAAGACCACAACTATAAGGGGGCCAAAAAGGGGGGCAAGGTAGGGGAGCACAGTGGAGAACCCGGCGCTGGGGAATAAGGCTTGCGTTCTGGCTATTTCTCTCTTTTTAGGGCATCGTTTAATTTGTCCATAGCGCGTAGGACAACACCAGAGGAGTCAATGTAGAAGCAACATTTTTCTTTGAGGGCCGCACAGAGGCCCCCCTCCTTGAGGAATAGTAGATCCAAGCCGCGCCTAGTATCTTTTGGTCCCCCCAGCGCCTGAGTGTCCACCTGAATGAAGCATGTTGATGATTAGCGATGGTCGCCGGGAGCATCACAAGAACATACAGGAAGCTTGACGGGAACATCTATAAAGGAAAAATATTAACCCTCAGGGGCGCCTCCCTGGGCAGGTTTATTAAGTTGTTTTACAAGGCGCTCGGGTACCCAGCGTGCATTGTGGTCAGCCTGAGAATAGATACAGGCTGAGCCCCTTCCCCATATGAGGACGGGGTCAGGGCCATGCCATTGATTAGTGAGGGGATCTTTCCAGAGGGCTGTGGCGAAGGAGGAGGCTGTAGAGGGGTGCCAGAAGCGATCGGCAGCGGAGCGCTTGTTTTGGTCTAGGGAAAGAAAATTGATGATAAGGAGGGCATGGTTGAGGATATTGCGGGGGGATCCTTTGGTGGGATACCATGTGACCGTCGAGAGCTTGGAAATGGTTATTTTGAGTTTTTGATTTGCCCTTTCGACAATACCTTGGCCCTGTGGATTATATGGGATCCCTGTACTGTGAATAATGTTAAGGTGTTGACAGAACTGGGCCAGCTATCTGTAAAGATAAGACCTTTTGTAGGGTGTTTTCGAGCGCAGAGGCAAACATTACTCCTTGTTGATATGAGGGGCCAAAGTCTGCACACAGACGGATAAGCTGTTCAATAGAGCCCGTATGTCGATGGGGTCTGATAATGTCTTGACAAGTGGGATTAGCATTTTCGAAGGCGAGTTGTCTTATGAGAGAATTGTTATTTTCATGTTCTCCGAAAATGCGATCTGCAGCCTCGGTGAGCCTGCCAATAAAGTCGGAGAAGGGTTCAGTAGGACCCTGCCGAATTTTGGTAAGAGAGGTAGGACCCTCTCCCTTTGATGGAAGCTTGCGCCAGGCTCTACTTGCGGCCAGGGAGATTTGGGCAAACGCCTGAGGGTTAAGGCCCATTTGTTGTTCATCAGTGCAAAAATCACCCGTTCCGGATAACATGGCAAAGGTAACTGGGTTGGGGGGCTGTCTCTCTTGGTTTTGTTTGGAGATTATTTCACATTGATCTAGAAAATTAGACTTCCAGAGTAGAAAATCACCCCCAGAGAGAGCGGCCCTTGCCAACTCCTTATGTTCATTTGGGGTGACCCATCCCTGGGAAAGGCTGTCGTGGACCGCAAAGGTGAAGGTAGCGGTGGGGCCATACTGGGTGACTGCCATTTTGAGTTCTTTGAGGGAATTTAAAGGGAAGGGAACCCTGGCGCGCTGGGGCGGAGGGGCCGGTTGTCCCTCCGCCGTGGGGGCCTGTTGTACCTCTGTGATGGGGTATGCATGTAACTTGGGAGAGGGCTGAGAAAGAGATAACTTATAATTAAGATGATCCTGTTGAGCCTTACGTTCAAGTAGGGAGATGCGCTCCAGAAGCGAACTGAGAAATTGATCTTGCATGGGTGTGGCAGTAGGTGCAGGGTGAAGGGAGGGGAAGTTAACCGAAAAGGCGGGCGCAACAAGGGGAGGTGGGGGGGCAGAGGGCAGCGGTATTTGTGGAGGTAAGGAGAAAGGCGGGGGGTCAGGAAGAGGGGGGTAAAGTGCAGGAGGCTGCGTGGGCTTAAGACATGATGACAGGCTATCTAACGGTGGAGACCCAGGACAAGATGGCGGGCGGAGGTCTGTTTCATAAGATGGCGGGTGACTATCGTTAAAGAAGGCGGAAGTGGGTACGGGGGAAGTAGGAGAGCAACAGCCATCTTTTTCTTCTGGCATCTGGAGAACTACAGAGGGTGGAGGGCTAGGGATAGGGGTATCAGTAATTGGGGGGGCAACCGGTTGACCCAGTGGCTGAGCCGGAGCCTGTGATGGTTGAAGGTTATTGGGCTGTGTCCGTAATAGTTCTGAAATTAGGGTCCAATAAGCGAAGGTTGTGACAGGAACCTTTTCTGGCCCGAAAACCCGATAATAATCTTGGAGTGCGTCACCCACGCGGCCCCAGACCCTGATGTTAATGGTGCCCTCCAAGGGGAACCATGGACAAACCTTATTTATAAAGGAAAAGTAATCAGTCAATTGCCGCGGGGTGACTTTTATTCCCCTCACTCTGAGCGCTTCAGAGACCCCTTTAGTAAACAGTTCGTGCTCGGAGAGGTTTTGTCCCATTTTGCACCCTGTATGCTTACCGTGATTCAGACGCGAAGAAAGGAGTTGGCGTACGGATCACTGAGAAAGGAATCTCATGAAAATGAAACTAAAGACCGGTCAATCGTTGGCATTTATCGCCCTACAGGGTGATCCCTCATAGGATCCATCCTTCCCGGGCCCCACGTTGGGCGCCAAATGTTGTGTTGTGGCCCAAGAAGACTCCGACCAGCGGGGCCTCCCAGGGGCAGGAACGCGAACCCGGGCGACGGTATGGGGATGAGAAAGAAGACACACACACACACACAGATCAGGGAAGTCGAGCGAGAGAGTTTATTGCGGAAGTGCCCGGGCTTATATCTCTTTGAGGGAAACGGTGGGAGGGTCTAATGGGTGACGTAGGATCAGGATGGGCGGGGGGGGGGGGCTCATGCTCAGACGTGAAGCTGGGTCATTTATGGCTCCCCACAATCATCCTGCTTCTGTCTCCCAGAGTGCTGGGATTATAGACATACACACCATACCTGGCTTCATCTTTTGTGTTATAAAAAATCTTTCCAGGACTGCAAGGTATTTTAGGCTCATCATGTATATTCACTGCCCCGACTCTAGAGTTAGCCATTTCTTTTTTTTTTTTTTTTTTTTTTTTGATTTTTTTTTTATTTTAAAGAGAAGAAAAAACAAAACAAATCAAAAGAAGAACAAATTTTCAAAACAACATAATAGGAGGGTAACAATGGTTAATACATTACGTATTACTATCTTTAAGTTAGTTATTCAGGACACCAGACATTAGCATTCAATTGTCCAAACATTATTGGCACAAACCTTACTCTTCAATGAACTAAGTAAAAATGGTAGTGTATCTATCTTAACCATCTTATATATATATATACAATTTTTTTCCCTTTCCCTTCTTTCTTTTCCCTATTCCAGTCTCTCTTTCCTTTTGACCAGTTTCTTTTTGATTCACCATGTCTATTGTACATTTTGGATCTTATTTACTCTTTCAGTTTCTCATACTAGAGAGATAATACGATGCTTACACATGTGCTTCTGGTTTATTTCACTTATGAGTATTTTCTCGAGTTGCATCCATTTACCTATAAAAGTCTCCAGTTTATCCTTCTTTATGGCTGAATAGTACTCCATTGTATAAAAATACCACATCTTTCTTATCCATTCCTCAGTTGATGGGCATTTGGGTTGTTTCCAAGATCTGGCTATTACAAATTGTGCTGCTATAAACATGGGTGCACATATATCGCTGTGGTACGATGTTTTTAATTCTTCTGGGAAGATGCCCAGAAGGGGAATAGCTGGGTCAAATGGGACCTCCAACCCTAGTTTTCTGAGGAATCTCCACACTGACTTCCACAGTGGCTGTACCAGTCGACACTCCCACCAACAGTGAAGAAGGGTTCCTTTTTCCCCACAGCCCCTCCAGCATTTGTTATTAGTTGATTTCTTAATAGTAGCCATTCTTTCTGGGGTGAGATGGTATCTCAGTGTTGTTTTAATTTGCATCTCTCGAATGACTAGTGATGTTGCACATTTTTTTGTATATTTGTTTGCCATTAGTATTTCTTCATCTGAGAAATGTGTATTCATTTCAGATGCCCATTTTTGGAGTGGGTCTTTAAATTTGGGAGGTCTGATTTTTTTGAGTTCTTTATATGTTCTCAATAGTAATCCTTTGTCTGAGGAACAGCTGGCAAACATTTTTTCCCACATTGTGGGTTGTCTCTTCACTCTGTTGGTGGTTTCTCTTGCTGTGCAAAAGCTTTTTAATAAGATGAGATCCCAGTTATTGATTCTTTGGGATAGTTCCCATGCGGTTGAGTTTTTATTCATAAAGTCTTTGCCTACACCAATGTCTCCAAGGGTTTTACCTATCCTACCTTCCAGCAGATTTAATGTTTCTGTTTTAATATTTAGATCTCTGATCCATTTTGAATTTAGTTTAGTGCATGGTGAAAGATATGGATCTAGTTTTAATCTTCGGCATGTGTAGAGCCAGTTTTTCCAGCACCATTTATTAAAGAGGCTATCTTTCTTCCAGCGAATGTGTTTGGCACCTTTGCCAAAGATAAGGTGGCTTAGTATGTCTGGGGTTGTTTCAGCATCTTCTAATCTGTTCCATTGATCTTCAGGTCTGTTTTTTTGCCAGTACCACACTGTTTTTATCACAGTAGCTTTATAGTATAATTTCAAGTCGGGGATTGTGATGCCCCCTGCCTTGCCTTTGTTGCCCAGAATTGCCTTTGCTATTCTAGGTCTCTTCTGATTCCAAATGAATTTTAGGATTGTTTTCTCTAATTCTGTGAGATATGCTGTTGGAATTTTGATTGGAATTGCATTAAATCTGTATAACAATTTTGGAAGTATGGCCATTTTCACTATATTGGTTCTTCCTATCCAGGAGCAAGGGATATCTTTCCATTTTCTGATATCCTCTTCAATCTCCTTTTTCAGAGTACTGTAGTTTTCAGTATAGAGGTCTTTTACATCCTTCGTGAGGTTGATTCCTAGGTATTTCATTTTTTTGGATGTTATTGTGAAAGGTATTGTTTCCCTAATTTCTCTTTCAGTAAGTTTGTTATTTGTGTACAGGAAGGCTATTGACTTTTGAGTATTGACTTTGTATCCAGCTACACTACTGAATTTGCTTATTAAATCTAGCAGTTTTTTAGTGGAGTTTTTGGGGTCTTCTGTGTAGAGTATCATGTCATCTGCAAATAATGATAATTTAACTTCTTCCTTTCCAATCATTATTCCTTTTATTTCTTTCTCTTGTCTAATCACTCTGGCTAAAGTTTCCAGAACTATGTTGAATAAGAGTGGGGACAGTGGACATCCTTGTCTTGTTCCTGATTTTAGAGGGAAGGCTTTCAGTTTTTGGCCATTTAGTATAATATTGGCTGTTGGTTTGTCATAGATAGCTTTTACCAGATTGAGATAAAGACCCTCTATTCCAATTTTCTGTAGGGTTTTTATCATGAAAAGGTGCTGGACTTTGTCAAAAGCTTTTTCTGCATCTATTGAGATGATCATGTGATTTTTGTCTTTGGTTCTGTTAATATGCTGTATTACATTTATTGATTTACGTATGTTGAACCATCCCTGCATCCCAGGGATGAATCCAACTTGGTCATGGTGTATAATCTTCTTGATGATTTGTTGGATTCTGTTTGCCAGTATCTTATTAAGGATTTTTGCATCTATGTTCATTAGGGAGATTGGCCTGTAGTTCTCTTTCTTAGTTGGGTCCTTCTCTGGTTTTGGTATCAGGGTAATGCTTGCTTCCAGGAATGAATTTGGGAGTATTGCTTCCCTTTCAATTTCATTGAAAAGTTTGAGAAGTAGGGGCGTTAGGTCTTCTCTAAATTTCTTGTAGAATTCGGCAGTGAATCCATCAGGGCCTGGACTTTTCTTTGTTGGGAGGTTTTTAATTACATCTTCAATTTCATTGGTTGATATTGGTTTATTTAGGATTTTTAAATCTTCTTGATTTAGCTTTGGTAATTCATACGAATCTAGGAATCTGTCCATTTCTTCTGCATTTTCCATCTTAGTAGAATATAAATTTTCAAAATAGGTATAGATGATCTTCTGGATTTCTGCAGGGTCCGTCGTGATATCACCCTTTTCATTTTCAATTGCATGGATTTGAGTCTTTTCTTTTCTTTTTTTAATAAGGTTGGATAAGGGTTTGTCAATCTTATTTATTCTTTCAAAGAACCAACTTTTTGCTTCATTGATTCTTTGTATTGTTTTTTTATTCTCCAATACGTTAATTTCTGCTCTGATCTTTATAATTTCCTCCCTTGTACGGGCTTTTGGCTTAACCTGCTCTTCTTTTTCTAGAAGCTCGAGGTTCACCCTTAAGTTGTTTATTTGCGCTTGCTCTATTTTCCTGATATAAGTATTTAATGCTATAAATTTCCCTCTTAGGACTGCTTTCATTGTATCCCATAAGTTCCGGTATGTTGTACTGTCATTATCATTCAGTTGTAGAAAGTGACTAATGTCTTCTTTAATTTCATCTGTGACCCATTGGTTGTTCAGGAGGATGCTGTTCAATTTCCATGTGTTTAGGGAGTATTTGTGGGATCTTTTGCCATTGATTTCCAATTTCATTGCACTATGGTCTGATAATATGCATGGGATAATTTCAATTCCTTTGCATTTACTTAAGCAGGTTTTATGAGCTAGTATGTGGTCTATTTTGGAGAACGTCCCATGTGCAGCTGAGAAAAATGTGTATTCTGATGTTGTGGGATGGAACACTCTGTAGACATCTACTAAGTCCATTTGTTCAAAAGTTTGGTTCAGTTCTACTATTTCATTATTGATTTTCTGTCCAGTTGATCTATCTTTTTGTGACAGTGGAGTATTGAGATCTCCCAATATAATTGTATTAGTGCTTATTTGATTTTTCATGTCCTTTAGTACTTGTTTTATATAGCTGGGTGCATTGGTATTTGACGCATATATATTTATGATCGTTATCTCTTCCTCTTGGATTGTTCCCTTTACAAGGATGTAATGACCGTCTTTATCTCTCTGAATCCTTCTTGGCTTGAAGTTCACTTTGTCTGCAAAAAGAATAGCTACCCCTGCTTTTTTCTGGGTTCCTGTGGCATGGAGTATTGTTTTCCATCCTTTGACTTTCAGTCTATGAATTTCTTTCTGAATTAAATGTGTTTCTTGTATACAGCATATTGTTGGATCTTGCTTCTTGATCCATTTCGCCAGTCTGTGCCTTTTGATTGGTGAATTGAGACCGTTAACATTGATGGTTAAAACTGATATGTATTGACTTGTCATGATATTTTCCTGTTGTTGGTTCCCACTCTTTGTTTTTCCACTTTCCGGCTATTTAATTATTTGCCCTGCCTGGTGGATTCCTTCTGTTGGGGTTCCTATCTCTTTCTAGAATGTCCTTCAGAACATTTTGGAGTGCTGGTTTGGTGGTCATAAATTTTCTCAGATGTTCTTTGTCATGAAAGTATTTTATTTCTCCATCAATTTTGAAAGATAGTTTTGCAGGGTACATCAATCTGGGCTGAAAATTATTTTCCTTTAGAGCTTGCAATACATCATTCCAAGCTCTTCTTGAATTGAGGGTTTGTGCTGAAAAGTCAGCTGTGATTCTGATGGGTTTTCCTTCATAGGTGATTTGTCTCTTCTCCCTAACAGCTTTTAAGATTCTGCCCTTCTGTTGAATTTCTGGGATCTTGACTATAATATGTCTGGCTGAAGTTTTTTTTTGATCATGTCTAGTTGGTGTTCTGAAAGCTTCACTTATAGGGGTGTCAAATTCCTTTTCTCTTCCAGGAAAGTTCTCCCTGATTATGTCTTTGAACAAGGTTTTAATGTCATTGATGCTATCTCCTGCTTTTTCATTTATTCCAATTATTCTTAAGTTGTTTATCTTTGAGTCATCTAGCAGCTGCTGAATTGATTTTTCATGGTCCCTTGCTATTTTTAAGAATTTTTCCATTTCATGATCACTAATTGTAAGCCTGTCTTCTATATCTGAGATCCTGTCCTCGCATTGGCTTATTCTGCTACAAATACTTTCAATGGAATTTTTTATCTCTTGGGTATCTGCTTGAATCTGCCTTATGGATTCCACTTCTTTCCTATGCTGAGCATTCATGGTTTCTATAGTTTTCTTAAGTTCATCTATTTTTTTGTCTGTATCAGCTATAGTGTCCTTAAGCATGGTCTTCATTGTAGACATTATCTCTGCAGTTATCTGTGAGATTATTTCTGTTTTAATTTTTTCCAGAACCTCATTCAGTTGCTTTGTTGTTACCACTTCAGATAGGCCAGGTGGGTGGCTTTCGGATTGTCCCACCTCGTTGCTCCCTAGGTTTGCCTTTGGTGAATTGGATGTGTGAGGTTGCATCTTGTTTAAGTGTCGTCTCATTTTTTCTTTCTTTAATTCCTGGGGTGATGTTTGCAAATTACCTATAGTAGGTTACTTTATTGCTAGTGTTTAAGATCTTTAGAAGATGACTACTTCTCTGCAGTATCTTCCAAGTGGAGCTTGCTTTTAGGTTTTGAGCTTTCTGCCAGATCCTACCTCTTCAATTCGTTGGGTATGCGAAGTTGCTACCTGTTTGGCCCAGTCCTTGATTCTTTGGTACTGTGCCACTGTATTTTCTGTGTCCCTTAGTCAATCTCAATCATGAAATATCAGGAAGGAAAGATGTTTAGAACGATTATTTCACATTTGGCTATAATGTTAACTAAAGCATCAAACACAGCCTAGAAAATGACAGACTGAGCTAACCAGTTATTTACCACTTTTAGCTGTATAGAGTTGCGGTTATATAACAAAATCTAAAACACACCAGAAAAATTATATGCAGTATACAAGTCCTGTGTATGTCAATTTTTCCCCTGAGGAGTTTAAATTTAAAATGAGTTAAGGAGGAAATAGAGTATTGGGAGAAGAGGAAGGAATTAGATGTGAGGTTAGAGGACCAAGAGGGATCCCACTAAAATTGGGACAGTAGTGCAGAGGACAGGTGGTAGAAAGAGAAGGAAGGGATAAAAGGAAGAACAGATCACAACCACAATCACAAAGAAGTTAGAGGCGCTGTTTGCACTCATATAAAAAACCAGAGAGAATAATGAAGGAAAGAGCAAATATACATACAGAAACAAAAACGAAGATAAAAACAATAAAACAGACAGATCAAAAATAAAACCCCACCGAAAAACAAAACAAAACAAAACAAAAACAAAAAAACCCTTCGCCAGAACAAAAAACAAATCAGTGAGAAAAAAAAAATAAAAAAAAATAAAAATAAAAATAAAAAAAAAAATAAAAAAAAAATAAAAAAAATAAAAAGAATCAGTTCCAGGTGTTGACTCTGCTGTAGGCAGTTACCCTGTGGTGACAGAGTCCTGTTCTGTGCAGGTCCGTCCCAGTAAGCCAGGAGCGCCCTCTGGCGGGCGGTGAGCAGATGCGTGTACTTTCAGGCAGAGACCAGTCTAGCTCGCCTCCGCTCTCAGCGCCCTTTCACGATCCCTGGGCCTGAGAGGCTCAGCGCGCTGTCTGGAGCGTGGGTTCCCTGCACTGGTTCCCGCCGCTCTGGTTTTTCGCCACGCCCCCCACAATGGCACCAGGCCAGTCGCTCTCTGGCGCGGGACAGGTGTGGCTGAGAGTCCAGTCTCGTTCGCCTGCTGACCTCAGCACACTTTCATGGGCCTGAGAGGCCCCGTGCTGCCCTGTCCGGAGCACAAGTTCCCAGAGCAGTTTCCGAGCCGCTCTGAGTTTCGCCACACCCCCCACAATGGCGCCCGGCCGGTCGCTCTCTGGCGCGGGGCAGCTGTGGCTGAGAGACCCTCACCGCCGGTCAGCGCCGTTCTCCGCCGCTCCCCTGCCCCGCCACTGTCTCAGGATCCTCTGTGGGGGCTCCCTGGGCGTCAGCTGCCACCGTGTGTCCGTAGATTTGAGCCTCCGCGGCGCTGCAACTCCTGGGATAGTAGAAGGTGCACGCGCGCGGTCTGCTCCTTCTTTCCTTCCGAGTTAGCCATTTCTTAAAAGGGCCCTGGTTTCTTTTATTGGCAAATGGTATTAGAAATCATGATCTGAGTGCTAAGTATGCTTGTGGCTGCCGTGGTATGTGTCACTGCTTCTAGGCCCTCAGCACACAATGCTAGGAAATACCTGAGTGCTTACTAGCATATATATAGTCTGTAAGTATTTGGTATCTGTATCAATAGTAAGCAAAATATGGTTTGAAATAAAAATCACATTTAAAAAATTTCACTTTGAGATAGATAGATGCCTCAAAAGAGGCTTGGTGATTCAACACCGTGGCGTCTCCGCACAGGACAGGATCGTTTATTCCATAAATGAAAACAATTCCAAAGAACCTTCTGCCTGACGTCATCTACTTATTCCACATTCAGCCGTAAGTACCCTGTTTTTGTCCCCACTATGCAGTGGGGCTCCTGTTGGCATCCGTTCTCTTATAGGTTCAAGTCCTCATCATCTGGGAACCTCAGACAATAGTGTATTGATTAAGCAAGTTAAAAGACATTCCTCTAAATCATTAAAATTGATTTTATAGAAAATTACAATCACAAGGAAATTTCTGTATAGAAAATGTACTAATGAACTTATTTCTGCAAAAATATACATGTGGAAAAACTGAAATGTTCACTAAAATGTCATTGGTGATTTATCTCAGGATAATGGGATTAGAAGGTCTTCTAATTCCCCTCCCCCTTATTTTGGGGATTTTCTAAATTTCCCTCAACACATGCTACTTTCATAAGAGGAAAAAAACTTTCCCCCAAAATAGAAACTTTTTTGAGAGGAAAGCCTAACAATACTTTAAAATAGACCCTAATTTTGCTCAGCCACTACCTGAAGAATCCAAAATAGAATAGTTGGATAAAATTAATGGATTAAAAGTAGTTTGTAAAGGCTAGGGGACATGAGTAAGGAAAAGTCTTGATAAAAGAAAAACTTTCTGATAGTTGGCAAGGGAGCGTGAGTTCCCCCAACACCTAATAAAAACTGTAAATATTATAGAAATGCAGTTGCTTAAGAAACCTTCAGCCTTGCGGTTTGACCTGATGTCCTTGTTGGACTGTTTTCAACTAAGAATGCCTAGGGAAGTGGGCACCTTTTAAGGCAAAGTAGGCTTTAAGTTTATTTAATTTTTATAAATGGAAAGCCACATGTAGAAGCTGTGCAAGCAGGGGACTAGGTTAGAGAAAGGAAAATCTAAGATCTCTCTGCCAGTGGGAGAGAGAGCTCAGGCCTCTGGGGGACTCAAATATCCACTTCATGGACAGTCAACTGACCCTTGACAGGTACGGGGTGTATGTGTAAGAAGCAGGGTGTATGTGTATGGGTTTATATGTAATGACGTACTTTGACATGCATTGTTTTAGTTTTGCTTAGTTTATTTTTTTGACTTATTTATTTATGTATTTATTTATTTTGTGGGTACTGGGGGTTGAATTCAGGACCTCGCGCGCCAGCAGGCGCCCGTGCCGCTGAGCGATATCACCAGCCCTTTTCTCGTATGTGGGTTCCGGGAGTTGAACTCATGACCTTGCGCTTGCCAGGCAGGCGCTTATGCCACTGAGCCATCTCACCGGCCCATTTTTTTGACTTTTAATACTGGGTCATTGTCAATAGTTGTCCTGAACAAGTATTATGGTTTGGATAAATGTCCTCCAAAGACTCACGTATTAAAGGGTTGGTTGCCAGTCTGTGGAACCCTCATGAAGTAGGGCCCAGAGGGAGGAACTTATTTCACTAGGAGTGTACACTTGCAGGGGATATTGGAACCTCAGCCCCTTCCTTTTTTCCTCTTCCTGGCCATCATGAGATGATCGGCCTCCTCTGTCACACACTTGCACTCATGTACTGCTTCACTGCTGGCCCCAAAACAATGAACCAATTAACCATGGACTGAAATTTCCAAACCGTAAGCCAAAATAAACCTTTCCTCTTTTTAAGTTTATTTATCTCAGGTATTTGTTACAGCAATGGAAAGCTGACTAACAACAGGGAAATTTATTTAGAAAAACAAATTGGCTTGCAATTAATCTAAATCAACTTTTGCCTGGGAAAACTCATATTCTACCCCAGTTTTCAAATTTTGTTTGCAGAGAAGAATTAAAGGAAAGGGGAGATGTTTTTATGATTTCTCAAATTTATTTTAAAATTCCTTATTTCTTTTGGCCCTTGTACTTCATTTAGGTTGTATATTCATGATTATATTTAAAGTCAAGATTTAAATGAATATTTAAAAATATTTTTCTGTTTTATCAATTTCAGTTGAGCATTCATTAAGAACAAGTGCTATAGTAAGGTGAAAGTGATTAACTATTTCATAATAGCTAGCAGAGAAGCTTTTGAATGCCCCAACACAAAGAAATGATAAATGTCTGAGTTGACAGCCATGTCAGTTACCCTGCTCTGATCATTATACTTTGTATACATGTATTGAAATGTCACACTGTGCCCCATACAAAAGTACAATGGCTGTGTGTCAATTAATAGTAAATATGTTTTTAAAAAACAAGTGCTGGGAAACTTGCAGCCTAGTAAAGACAGTATTGGATAGGAATTTTAGATCTCATCTCATCTCTATTGTTCTTTGCAGTAAACTGGAATGTGGAATGAACCAGCAGTTAAGAGAAACAAATGAGGCTGAACCAATTTTGGAAGAGATGAAGCATGGCTAAGTGATTCCACCAAGCAGTAGATACATGACCTCAGACAAAGCTACTTAACCTCACATAACCTCTCAACAATTCTGAAGTAGATGTCATTATCCTCTCTGCAGAGAAGAAATATGCACTGAGTGCAGAGCTCTTAGTATAGTGCTTAGGCTATAGGAAGCTCTATGTAAGTGCCGGTTACATAAATACACATAAAAAGGACTGAAAGACTTAGTGAGCAAGTTGAGACCAGACTGTATCTGAGACCCAGTTTGTTCTTTGAAACCATGGCTCTAGCCTTTCAGCCTCTAAAAAAGCACAGATGGTTAAAGTTATTTTCCAGAGGGCTAGGGTGTGGCTCAGTGGTAAGGTACATAGCATGAGGCCCTGGGTTCAATCCCTACCACTTCAGAAACACAAAAAGAAGTTATTTTTCAGACTAATAATTAAACTCAGATCCTCAGCTGTTTCTTGATCACTGCACATTTTTGGTAAATATAGTCTTTTTTTATTTTAAAGAGAAAATACAATAAAAACAATGATACAGAGTTTCAAAACAAGCTAATAGGGGATTAACAATGGTTAATATATTGTGTATTGTTACCTTCTAAGTAGTTGCTCAGATTATGAGACATAGGCATGAAAAATTGTTCAAACAATATAAGCACAAACTGTTCTTTTCAATGAGTTTATAGAAAGTAGTATAATTATCTTAGCTATCATATCTATATTTATATTCTTTTCCCTTCTTTTCTCCTTTCCACCATCCCAGTTCTTTCCTTTTGAGCAGTTTCTTCCCCTTTCACAATATCTATTGTACATTTTGGATTTTATTTACTCTTTCAGTTTCTTACACTATGGAGACGATATGGTGTTTACACATGTGAGTCTGATTTATTTCACTTATGAGTATGGCTTCAAGTTGTATCCATTTACCAATAAAAACCTTGAGTTTATACTTTTTTATAGCTGCATAGTACTCCATTGTATAAAAATACATCTTTTTTACCCACTCCTAGGTTGATGGGCATTTGGGTTGTTTCCAAGACTTAGCTATTACAAATTGTGCTGCTATAAACATGGGTGCACATATATCACTGTGGTATGATGTTTTTAATTCTTCTGGGAAGATACCCAGAAGAGAAATAGCTGGGTCCAATGGGACCTCCAATCCTATTTTTTTGAGGAATCTCCACACTGCTTTCCAAAGTCGTTGTACCAGTCTACACTCCCACTAACAGTAGAGAAAGGTTCCTTTTTCCCCACAGCCCCTCCAGCATTTGTTATTAGTTGATTTCTTGATGACAGCCATTCTTTCTGGGGTGAGGTGGAATCTCAGTGTTGTTTTAATTGGCATTTCTTGAATGACAAATGATGTTGAACATTTTTCATATATTTATTTGCCATTTGCATTTCTTCATCTGAGAAGTGTGTATTCATTTCAGATGCCCATTTTTGGATTGGGTCTTTGAATTTGGGGGGGTCTGATTTTTTTCAATTCTTTATATGTTCTAGACAGAGGTCCTTTGTTTGAGGGACACTTGGCTAAATTTTTTTCCCATTCTGTGGGTTTTCTTTTCACTCTGTTGGTGATTTCTTTTGATGTGCAGAAACTTTTTAATAAGATGAGATCCCAATTGTTGATTCTTTGAAGTACTTCCCATGCAATTTGGGTTTTGTTCATGAACTCTCTGCCTATCCCTATGTCTTCAAGATTTCTACCTACTCTCTCTTCCAATAGATTTAGTGTTTCTGTTTTAATATTTAGATCTCTGATCCATTTTGACTATAGTTTAGTGCATGGTGATAAATATGGGTCTAGTTTTAGTCTTAAGCATGTAGAGAGCCAGTTTCTCCAGCACCATTTATTAAAGAGGCTTTCTTTCTTCCAGTGAACATGTTTGGCCCCTTTGTCAAAGATAAGGTGACTGAGTGTGTTTGTAGTTGTGTCTGCATCTTCTAATCTGTTCCACTGATCCTCAGGTCTGTTTTTTTGCCAGTGCCATGCTGATTTTATCACAGCAGCTTTGTAGTATAGTTTCAAGTCAGGGATTGTGATGCCTCCTGCCTTGCCTTTGTTATCCAGGATTGCCTTTGCTATTCTAGGTCTCTTCTGTTTCCACATGAATTTTAGGAATGTTTTCTCTAGATCTGCGAAGTATGCTAGTGGTATTCTGATAGGGATTGCATTAAATCTGTATAACGGTTTTGAGAGTATGGCCATTTTCACAATGTTGGTTCTTCCTATCCATGAACAAGGGATATCTTTCCATTTTCTGATGTCCTCTTCAATCTCCTTTTTCAGAGTACTGTAATTTTCAATGTATAGATCTTTTACTTCTTTTGTTAGATTGATTCCTAAGTACTTAATTTTTTTGGATGCTATTGTGAAGGGTGTTGTTTCCCTAATTTCCCTCTCAGTGAGTTTGTTGTTTGTGTACAGGAATGCTATTGATTTTTGAGTGTTGACTTTGTATCCAGTTACACTACTGAATTTGCTTATTAAATCTAGAAGTCTTTTGGTGGAGTTTTGGGAGTCTTCTATGTAGAGTATCATGTCATCTGCAAATAATGATAATTTAACTTCTTCCTTTCCTATCCTTATTCCTTTTATTTCTCTCTCTTGTCTAATTGCTCTGGCCAATGTTTCCAGAACTATATTGAATAGGAGTGGTGATAGTCGACATCCTTGTCTTGTTCCTGATTTTAGAGTGAAAGCTTTCAGATTTTGTCCATTTAGTATGAGGTTGACTATTGGTTTGTCATAGATGGCTTTTAACAGTTTGTGGTACAGACCATCTATTCCGATTTTCTGTAGAGTTTTTATCATGAATGAGTGTTAGATTTATCAAAATCTTTTTATGCATCTATCGAGATGATCATGTGATTTTTGTCTTTGGCTCTTTTGATGTGGTGTATTATGTTTATTGATTTGTGTATGTTGAACCATCCCTGCATTCCTGGGATGAATCCCACTTGATCATGGTGTATAATTTTCTTGAAGATTTGCTGCATTTTGTTTGCTAGTATTTTATTGAGGGTTTTTTCATCTACGTTCTTTAGGGAGATTGGCCTGTATTTCTCTTTTTCAGTTGGATCTTTCTCTGGTTTTGGTATCCGGGTAATACTTGCCTCCAAGAATGAGTTAGGGAGAATTGCTTCCCTTTCAACTTCATTAAAGAGTTTGAGGAGTAATGGCATTAAATCTTCTCTAAATTTGTTGTAGAATTCAGCTGTGAATCCATCAGGACCTGGGCTTTTCTTTGTTGGTAAATTTATAATTACATTTTTAATTTCATTAAATGATATTGGGTTATTCAGAATTTTTATATATTCTTGATTCCACTTTGGTAATTCATATGTTTCTAGGAATCTGTCCATTTCTTCTGAGTTTCCCATCCTATGTGAGCAAAGATTTTCAAAGTAGGTATTGATGATCGTTTGAATTTCCACAGGATCTGAATTGATTTCACCCTTTTCATTCCTCATTCCATGAATTTGAGTTTTTTCTTTCCTTTTTTTGATAAGGTTGGCTAAGGATTTATCAATTTTATTTATTCTTTCAAAGAACAAATTCTTCCATTCATTAATTCTTTGTATATTTTCTTAGTCTCAATTGCATTAATTTCTGCTCTGATGTTTACAATTTCCTCCCTTGTATGGGCTTTGGCCTTGACTTAATCTTCTTTTTCTAGAAGCTTGAGGTGCAGCATTAGGTTGTTTATTTGTGCTCATTCTGTTTTCCTGATGTGAGAATTCAGCACTATAAATTTCCTTCTGAGGACTGTTTTCATTGTGTACCACAGGCTCTGATATGTTGTATTTGCATTTTCGTTTGATTGTAGATATTGTTTAATTCCTTCTTTAATTTCTTCTGTGACCCATTGGTTGTTTAGGAGGATGTTATTTAATTTCCATGTGTTTATGTAGTTTTTGTGGTTTCTTTTCCCATTAATTTCCAATTTCATTGCACTATGATCAGATAATATGCATGGGATAATTTCAATTCCTTTGCATTTACTTACCATGTTCTGTGGACCAGTATATGGTCTATTTTAGAGAATGTCCCATGTACAGCTGAGAAGAATGTGAGTTCTGATGATGTTGGGTGGAACACTATTGAAAACATTTACTAAGTCCATTTATTCAAAAGGTTTGGTTCAGTTCTGATATTTCTTTGCTGATTTTTTATCTAGTTGATCTATCTCTTTGTGATAATGGGGTCTCCCATTATAATTGTGTTATCGCTTATTTGATTTTTCATGTGTATTTATAATTGTCTTATATAGTTGGGTGTTCCCACATTTGGTGCATATATATTTATGATTGTTATCTCTTCTTCTTGAAGTTTTCCCCTAACAAGTCTGTAGTGACCTTCTTTATCTCTTTTGATCATTGTTGGTTTGAAGTTCACATTGCCTGCAAACAGAATAGCTACCCCTGCTTTTTTCTAGGTTTCTGTTGCGTGGAAGATTGTTTTCCATCCTTCGACTTTCAGTCTATGAATTTCTTTTTGAGTTAAATGTGTTTCTTTTATGCAGCATATTGTTGGATCTTGTTTCTTGATCCATTCTGCCGGTCTATTTCTTTTGATTGGTGAATTGAGGCCATTTACATAGATGGTTGTAACTGATATGTATTGGCTTATCTTTGTCATGATATTTTCCTGCTGTTGGTTCCCTACTTTCCCCCTCTGTTTAATTGCTTGCCCTACTTGGTGGTTTCTTTCTGTTGTTCTTGGAATTGTGGTCATTTTTATCTCTGTCTAGAATATCTTTCAGTACTCTTTGTAGGGTTGGTTTGGTGGTCATGAATTTCTTCAGTTCTTTGTCATGGTAGTATCTTATTTCTCCATTAATTTCGAATGATAGTTTTGCAAAGTACATCAATCTGGGTTGGAAGTTGTTTTCTTTTGGGACTTGAAATACTTCACTCCAAGCTCTTCTTGACTTGAGGGTTTGTGTTGAGAAGTCTGTCATGATTCTGATGGGCTTTCCTTTATAGGTGATCTGTTTCTTTTCTCTAACAGCTTTTAATGTTCTGTTCTTGTGCTGAATTTCTGGAATCTTGATTATTATATGTCTTGGTGTAGTTTATTTTGGTCATGGCTGTTGGAGTTCTATATGCTTCATTTATTTGAATGTCAAATTCTTTATCCATGCTTGGGAAGTTTTCTGCCATTATTTCTGTGAAGAGTATTTTATGGCATTTGTGCTGTCTCCAGCTTGCTCATTGACCCCAATCAATCTTATGTTATTCTTCTTTGCATCATCTTGTAGCTGTTGGATTGATTTTTTCATGGTCTTTTGCTATTTTTAAGATATCTTTCTTTTCATGATCACTTGCTGCAATTCTGAGGCTCTGGTAGGACATCCAGACACAAACCATAGCACCCTGCTTTTGTCACTCTGGATTTCAGAAATGACACCGGTGAATCCCTCCCACTGGAGTGAAATGAGTGCCTCCTCTCTCTAATTCAACAGAATAGTTCTCGATGTTGTGATTCCAGCCTTGGAAGGACATTGCCAGATCTCCAAATGTTTGTCTGATTTGAAGCTTCAGTTGTTTTTTAGGGTTCTTTGACAGCTATATGCCTGTTCCTACCTCATACCCCCTTTACCCACTCTATCTGCCCTTCGGAACCAGCCTATTGCTGCTGCACCTGCAATTAATCTATGCCTTTGCACTGCACAGAGCTGTCTTAGATGCCTGAGAAGCTCTGCCTTCTTAAGGAGAACCCCTGAGATTCTGGGGTACCAGTCCTGGGCCCTGTCTGAAGGCTGGCAACATTTTTCCTCTTGGAGAAAGGAGAGCTCCTTCACACCATATAGAATGTCTCACTTTTGTTTACATCTCAATGTCCAGCTCAGCCTCAAAATTTGTCTTCCTTTCATAGAAAAGATTAATGTAGAAATTTCAAATCTCATAGATAAAGATCTTATACATCAGTTAGAGTCAAAGCAGCTAGTTAAGGAACTGACCATTACATACAGATCCCAGATTATAGGTCAAATAGAGATTAGAATATTTTGTAATAAATTCAATATTTTCCACAAGTCGCCTTCCCCCAGGGCAGTATTCCTTGCATTCTGTTGGTCTGGGTCAGCTACACTGCACCTAACTCCAACCATCTTTATCAACTGTAATTCCATAATGTTTCTTAGTTGCATATGAGCCCACTCCCCGTTTAATTGTTAATAAAAAAGAAACTGATCTTTACCCTTTTGTTACCCCAATAGGAAAGAAAGCTAGAAAGCTGCCCAGAGATATTATCTGAGTTACTTTCCGCATTGCTGAGGCAAAATACACAACACCCACAAGTTGAGGGAGGAAAGGTTTATTTAGCTCATTGTTTGTAAAGGTTTCAGTCCATAATCGGCTGGCTTCAAGGTAGGGTGGATTGGTAGAGGGGCATTGCAGAGGAGAAGCAGTTCATGGTGGCAGAAGACAGCAAAAACAACAAGCAAGGCATCTTAACAGTGTCTTTCTGCCCCTTTTATTTTATGCAGGCCACTTAGGGCAGGTAGCACTCACACCCTTAATCCTAGTGCCCTTCAGCCTAGCATTGCACCAGGAATCAATTCCAGCATCACACACTCTAGATCCGGCCACTTCTGAAAAAGCCCCACCTATTACTGCCTGAGGCTTTGGGGGGACATCTAAACACAAGACATAACAGATATCAAGACCTGCATTGCTTCACACCCAGAGACTACAGTGCCACGTACAGTTCCAGAAGATACTTGTGGGGTATGGTATCGGTCCCCTCTCAGAGGAAGTTCCCCTAGAGGAGTTGCTTTTCAACACACAGGCCTATTTTCAGATCCCGGATGCAGTGTTTTTCTGGCTACTACGTTCCACCAGACCCCACAACTCTGCACTCCACTTTTAGACTTACATGTCTAGGGCAACTCCCAGTGTGTTCCTCAGCGTTGGTCCTAGTCCAAGCTCCTTCAGATAGTTCATACAGTCTCTTCTGGATAGGGGTTAAGAGAGCAATCATCTTTTAAGTTTCCCTTAAAGCTTTCCTTTGCTATTGTCTGATCCAAGAGTAAATATTCTCAGATTATCCTTACCTCCAGGCCCCATATGGCACAGGTCAAGAAAACAAATTACTGCCAGGCATGGTGATCCCAGCACTTGGGAGGCTGAGGCAGGAGGATCACTGTGAATTCAAGGCCAACGTGGACTACAAAGTGAATTCAAGTCCATCCTGAACTAAATAGCAAGACCCTGTCTCAAAAAAAGTAAACACATTACAGAACACTAATATCTACAGTGATCTCCAAAACGTCAGAATGTGGGGGTTATCTAGTCAATTGCCAGCTGTGCTCAGCCCCTATTTACCCTCTATACCCGACCCCCTGGGTGTGGAATCTCACTGGCAGCCACCCAAAGTAAGTGGCTCCTTTGAAAGTACACACTTGATTATTCAAAGCTCTTGTACATTATGCCACGTAATTTTATAATTGTGCAAAAAAAGAAAAAAACATTCTTACAGGGCATCACATAAAAAAAAAATCAGAACTATATTTACCTTTCCTCATGTCTGGATGAAAATGTGGATGGTGGTGGACCAGATCTGGAAGGAAAACAAAACTGAACCGAGTAGTGTGTAGGAAGGTGGGTTGGTAGGTTACCCAAGCGTGGGAGAGCTGTAAGGTAGTGGAAAGCAGTGTAGAGTACAGATCCCAGAGCCGGGTTGCCTTTGTTTGAATTCTGGTTTGGCTATTGCTAGCTTCGGTATGTCAGCAAGTTACTTAACACCTCTGTGACTCAATTTCTTTATCGGATATAATCTACTTCAGAGGGAGTTTTGGTGAGTAAATGAGTTAATATATGTAATGTGCTTGGAAGAGGACATAGCATGTAGAAAGCATAGGTGATTTTTAGGTGCTGTGGGAGCTGATTATTTGCTAGTGGTCATTTCATATTTTCACCTTAAAGTGAACACATCTCAGGATCTCAGCTGCTGGAAGCCTAGTCTCAACAGTGACGGGAGATGAAGGTTCCATTTGCATGTGTGTCTTCCTTCTTCAAGTCTCTCCTCATCCCTTTGTTTTCCCAAGCCCGAGGAGCATGCACACATGAGTGTTGTCAAATCCTACTGCTGTCTGTACATCCTATAACTGCTCTGGCACCCTTGAGGCAGGGTGACTTGGCTTTCAGGGCTCTTTCTTCTAATAGAAACAGACAGAAGGCTGCCAACGTCTACATGATCACGTCAAATATTTACTTCCCACTTTCCACGTGGCTAGCGAAGAAAGCCTCACAACTAGCTGTTCTTTTAGAAGGAAGAAGCCTAAAGTTTGTTTAGAAGGGCAAGTTCGGCATCCAGGTTGAACTTGGTTAACTTAATGAATCTAAGTCATTATGAAATTGCAGGGAATTAATGACATACAGAAAAAAAGCTCTACATTAAAAGTCAGTTTAATACTGAAAATCATGTAGGCGAATATACTAGTTCCTTCCATCAGACCTACTTATTTGAATTCAAGGTGCAGTGGAAAATCGCAATGAAAATGAGAAATATTTCTTGTAATAAAATCTTAGATGATAGTCATTATTTGTGTGCCAGTGAGTTATAAGATTTGATACCATTGTGGAATGAGAAAGAATATTTTGACTTCTGATTCTGCAGGGAAGGGAGGCACTTGCTGGAAGAATTGGGCTTAATGAATTGTTTTGGGCAAAGCCTGGGGACAGAAGTTAGAAGGTGGTTTGATAAAAGGGGAATTTAAGTGAGACCTCCCTCCCCTAAAGAAGTTATGACACAGAAGCAAAAACCTAATGTTTAAACATCTGAATCAGACAGTTGGTGGACCACAGCGAGACAGAGAAGGACATTCATTGATTGTGATCCCCAGTGAGGAGCCCTCAGAAGCTCAAAAGAGGCAGGCGCCAAAATCCTGTGCATTTGAATCTTGTTCATGCAAACGATTTCCTTCTCAGTTTTTCAATAGAGAGCCCTTCCCGGTCCTCGTCGTGGTCTGGGAAGTTTATATTTGTAATCCCATGGAAAAGTTATTGGAATTCTAGTGAGTTAGTTCCAATCTACCACTTCCAGTGCAACCCATGGTGAGAATAAAGACACTAAGGCATATTTATAGTTGTGGGGAGCCAAGGGGGTCCTAAGTCCAGCCAAGATGGTGGTTACTGGAACAAAGTCCTCAACCCAGGGCTGAACCTGGGTTTTATCAATTCTCAAGGAGGGGAGTGGCTCGGGGATGAGTGATTGTGAGAGTGGCGGGAAGTAGGTGAGTACCATGAGCTGGGCTAGGTAGGTGGCCTGAAATCACCTTTGCAATATGCAGAGCGAAGGATATGCAGAAGGAGTAATCTGCATAACACAATTCAAGGTAGTATCTAATGTTTTGGGGTTGGTGCTTTAGCTCTGATATGTAATCTTCTATGCCCTGGGAAGTCATAGCCTCTTTCTCGAGGCTCGATCCCAGCCAACAGCGTGGAGCTCAGCTCTCCATCCCGCCAGGCTCAACCATTTGTTTTGGGAGCTACGGGGGCAGGGAAACACTGACCTGTCGCCTTGTTTCAAAGACTACACATCAGCACCTTGGCTGGACCGATTTGCATTGCTTAAAGCCAATGGAAGGGATAAGGAAAAGTCCTAGCCAGCTCTGTACCTATCACTACATGGAAATAGGGCCGGGTTTAGCCAAAATGGAGATAACTGCTCTCCTTTCAGGGAGAGTCGTCCAGGTGGTCCTCCACACTTTTCCTCTTTCACCTTTGGAGTCCCAGTCATTATTTTTGTGATATCGTCTTTTCCCTCCTCTTCTTTCCTCCCACTCCTCTCTGTCTCCTCTGCGCCTGCGGTGACTCATTGTGTTAATACTGCTCTATTCCCTTTGAGGTATGCAGTAACCCGAGTTAGTAAAGTCTGGCTTTTTTTTTTTTTTTTGTGGGTACCAGGGGGTCGACCTCAGGACCTCACACGCCAGCAGGCACCCGTGCCGCTGAGCGATATCACCAGCCCCTTTTTCGTATGTGGGTTCCGGGAGTCGAACTCGGGCCCTCGCGCTTGCAAGGCAGGCACTTATGCCGCTGAGCCATCTCACTGGCCCAAGTCTGGCTTTTACAGTTAACATTTTTATTAGTATGCTGGGACTGCTGGAACAAAGTGCCACAAATCGGCAACGGATATGTGCTGTCTCCCAGTTCTGGAGGCCGGAAGTCCAACGTCACGTATTAGTGAGGTTGCTTCCTTTTAAGAGCCATGCTGCCCTCTGGCTTCTGGAGCCTTGCTGGCAATCTTTGGCATTTCTGGGCTTATAAAGGCATCACCCACAGCACTGCCTTTATCTTTGTGTGGTGTTCTCCCTCTGTTCGTGTTTGTCTCTGTGTCCATAGCTCTCCTTTTTAGAAGGACATGTCATAATTGCCAGCAAATTCAGTTTCTGGTGAGACTTCTCTTCCTGGCTTGCAGATAGCTGCCTTCTTGTGCTCTCACCTGCCTCTTCTCTGTAAGCATGGAAGGATAGAGCATGCTCCTGTCTCTTATACAGGTGGGACGGTGATGCGCATCTGTAAACCAACACTCAGGAGGCAGAAGCAGGAGGATCACTGCAAGTGCAAAGCTAACCTAAGCTACGTAGTGTGTTCAAGATCAGCCTGAACAACACAGCAAGGTCCTGTCTCAAAAACCAAACCAAACCAAAACAAACAATAACAAAAATAGCAACAAAATAACAACAACAGCAACACTTTAGTTTTAAGGACCTAGAACTCTACCCTGATGACCCCATTTCACCTATCTCCAACTATAGTTCCATTGGGGATTACAGCTTCAATGTATGAATTTGGGGGGAGTAGAGTTCAATCCATAATAGCCTTGCCTTTTTAGATTTTATTTTATTTTTGCGGTACTGGAGATTAAATCCAGGGTCTTCTCACTGAACTACATCCTCAGCCCTTTAAAAAATGGTTTTATTATTATATTTATTTTTTTGAGATAGGACCTTGCTAAGTTGCTAAATTGCCAAGGCTTGGCTGGAACTTGTGATCCTCTTGCCTCACTCACCCTCAGCCCTGTCTCTAAAGGGAGTACTTCAGTCACTAAGAAATGTGGTTTTGCTTGGTCTTGAGGAGATGCGTTTTTTTCAAGGGGAGGATGTTCTGTTCTATTCTTAGTTTGGTGAGGTTTTTTGTTTGTTTGTTTGTTTTTGGTTTCTTTCTTTTTTTTAAACTTTGCATTTCTGAAATAAACCCAACTTCGTCAACAAGATGTATCATCACTGTGTCCTACTGGACTTGTTGTGTTAGTACTTTGTTTGCAACTTTTTGATTAATATTCACGAGTGAGATTGGTTTGAAATACATTTGTCCCTTATATAAAATAGCATAGAATCTGTATATGGCCTATGCATATCCTCAGGTATACTTTAAATCATCTCTAGGCTACTTATAATACCTGATACAATGTAAATGTTATGTAAGCAGTAGTTATACTTCATAGTTTAGGGAATAATGACAAGAAGAAAATGTATGCTCGTTCAGTGAAGACAGTTTTTTTTTTTTTTTTTTTGGATGGTTTTGATCTGCAGTTGACTGAATTTGAAGACGTGGAACCCATGGATATGAGAACTGACTATATTTCTTTCTCATGCTGAATTTGTGTGGTTTTGACCTTAGGTTTACTCCTTTTTTTTTTTTTTGTGGGTACTGGGGGTCAACCTCAGGACTTCGTGCGCCAGTAGGCGCCCGTGCCGCTGAGCGATATCACCGGCCCCTTTTTTCGTATGTGGGTTCTGGGAGTCGAACTTGGGCCCTCGCGCTTGCCAGGCAGGCGCTTACGCCGCTGAGCCATCTCACCTGCCCCTTAAGTTTAGTCTTTACCTCCTAGAATGGATCAGGAGAGTACATTCTTTCTCTCTCTCTCTTTTCTTTTCTGTGAAAGAGGTAGCATAATATAGCATAGCATAATGTCTTAGCTACTTTTCTCATTGCTGAGACAAAATACCTGATGCCCAAAATTGAGGGAGGAAAGGTTTATTTAGCTCACTGTTTGTGGAGGTTTCAGTCCATAATCAGCTTGCTCCATGGTAAGGTGGCACATGGCAGAGGAGCAGCAGTTCATGGCGGTGGAAGACAGCAAAAGCAACAAGAGCAAAAAGGGAGGAGTGTGAGAGAAGACTTTTTCTGTCCCTTATATTGTAAGCAGGCTACCCACTCCGGGGTGGGTGTAGCACTCACACCCATAATCCCAGCATTGGACCATGAATCAGTCACAAACTCCAGATTAAGCTGCCTCTGAAAAGCACCCCCCATGACTGCATGAGGCTTTCAGGGGACATCCAGACACAAACCATAACACATAGCATAGCATAGCATAGCATAGCATAGCATAGCATAGCATAGCATAGCATAGCATGGTGTAGTGTAGAGCAGTGTAGTATGGTATAGTATAGTATAGTATAGTATAGTATAGTATAGTATAGTAATAGTATAGTATAGTTTGATTAGTACAGTATGGTGTGGTACGGTATGGTATAGTGTAATATAAAAAGCCTAGGTTCCTAAGGTGCTGGAATGTGTGTTCATGGGTCACATAGCTGCAATTCTCAAGTCCATCAATGCTATTCTTCATTTTTGTTTTTGATATCTAGCTTTCAAAAAATTATTTCTCAGAATTTCCATCTCTCTGCTTTCATTATCCATTTGTTCTTACATGTTGTCTACATTTTCATTAGAGCTCTCACCCTACTAATCACAGCTGTTTTACTTATTGCAGTCTGATAATTCCAACACTCCTGCCATATTCGAGACTGCTTCTGATGGTTGCTGTCTCTTCAAAAAATAATTTTCTTTTTTTGCCTTTAGTATATCTTGTAATTTTTTGTTGAAAGCCAGACATGCTATAATCAAATTAAAAGAAACTCTGGTAAACAGATCTTAAGTGATTTGGCAGTGAAGTGTGTGTGTTGGTGGAGAAAGGGAACTTTCCTACAATTCTCTAATTATATCTCAACTTTTAGTGAGCCTTTATTACTGGACTGTGAACTTCACATATTCTTCTCAGTCTCTCCTCTCTTTATCTTAGATGGGACAGGATGGCTAGAGGGAGCTAGAGTTGGCCATTTCCTTTTCCCCAGGTTGGTTGAGTACTGATAAGGCTTTAGTAGGATAGGCTCTGGTAAAATAATTTCTCCTGTTGATGTGCCTTCTTAATAACAAAATGCTTGGGCCTGTGAGATGGCTCAGCGGCGTAAGCGCCTGCCTGGCAAGTGCGAGGGCCCGAGTTCGACTCCCAGAACCCACATACGAAAAAAGGGCCGCTGATATCGCTCAGTGGCACGGGCGCCTGCTGGTGCGCGAGGTCCTGAGGTCGACCCCCGGTACCCACAAAAAAAAAAAAAAAAGAACAAAATGCTTGCTGGGTGTGATGGCTCACACCTATAATCCTAGCACTTGGGAGGCTGAGGCAGGAGGGTTGCCGTGAGTTCAAGGCCAGCTGGGGTTACATAGTGAGTTCAAGTCCAGCCTGAACTACATAGTGAGAACCTGTCTCAAAAACAAAAAACAAAAAACAAAAAAACCAAACCAAAACCAACCAACCAAACAAACAACAATAACAAAAATATTCAGTCACATTTCAAGATAGTTACTTTTTCCCTCCTCCCATTGCAAATATAAGGGGATGTTTTTCTTCCATATTCACTGTAGAAGCCTACTAAAGCCCTGGAGACTGAAATTCACAGAAATGTGAAGCCTTCCTAGAATTTTGAACCTCAGACTTGTCTATACTGAACTTCTAGCATCTCATCAATTATAGGTCAGTTTTTCTCACCTTAATCCCGGGGGAAATTTCTATTTGTGGGTTTCTGCTCCAGGAGATTGTGATTTTCTGTATCTACCAATCTTTCCAATTTTTGAGGCAGTGAAGCTGTATATACCTGGCTGGAGACAAGAAATTAGTGTGTAATGGAAGTCTTTGTTGTTAAAAAAGTTTAGGGCCGGTGAGATGGCTCAGCAGTGTAAGCGCCTGCCTGGCAAGCGCGAGGTCCTGAGTTCGACTCCCGGAACTCACATACGAAAAAAGGGCCAGTGATATCGCTCAGCGGCACAAGCGCTTGCTGGCAAGAGCGAGGTCCTGAGGTCGACCCCCGGTACCCACATTAAAAAAAAAAAAAAAAGTTTAAGTTAACTCCTAAATTTCTCAAAGCACTTTTCAGAGATACTAAATACTGTGCTTAGTAGTCTGGTACAAAAAAATACTTTGTCTTTAGAGACAGAAGCATCATCATGGTAATCGTATTTATTAAAAGAAATGTCCAAACAAGGGACAGGGAGTGTGGCTCAGTGGTAAAGCCTGATTAGCATGTGCAACACCTTTTGTTCACTTCTCTGTAGCAGCACCCCATTCCCAGGTCAAAATAATACAAAATCATTATTTTTGGAGACTAAGCCAGAGAACATAAAGCATTATGAATAGTTTGGAAGGAAAGTGTATGTATCCAAAATGTAAAGTGTCACGAATTTGTTATCGTAAATTTTATCTGTCAGCTTACGCTAAGCTATTTTGTTATAACAAAGAGTCCCAAGTTCTCAGTAGCTTATGACAATAGAAATGTATTTTTTATTCATGCTACATATTGAGTGTAGGTCAATTGAGGCTCTGATTTGTGTCATCATTATTCTGCAACTCGAACTGAAAGACATGCCAGAGAAAAAGAGAAACTTGTTCAAAAAAGGCACACAGCACCTGTACTCACATTTCTTGACTCATGGCAAGGTTTCCTGACAGAGACCACACTGCAGCACGGAGCTGGCTTTAGAATTAATCAATTGGCTTTCTTTCTTTTTTTTATTTTATGGAAAAAAAGTAAAAATTTCATAACAAAATGATAGAATAACAATAGTTAATACATTGAGTATTGTTATCTTTAAAGTAGTTAATCAGAGTACAAGATATGGGCTTAAAAAATTCTCCAAATGATGTTAGCACAAACCGTTCTTTTCAATGAACTGAGAGAAACTAGTAGTATAACTATCTTATGTTTTGTTTTTTTTCCTTTTCCCTTCCTTCCTTTCCAATTGGCTTTCTACATTAACTTGTGAGTTCTGTCCCAGGCCTGAGTGGCCTGCCTGCTGAGCCAGCGGCGGGCACGCAGAAACAGAACTCTCCATGCCGACGGTTGTTGCAGAGGCCTGTAGTGGCCTGTGACACTGTGACATCTCTGAAGGCAAGATAACACCGCAATTGAGGACACTAAACTCACTCAGAGATCCAAGACAACAACTGCCAACCTTAGAGATAAAGTGGTTCTCTCATCAAGCAAAGATTTACTGCTTGGAATGTCTTTGATCCATTTTCACCAGGCCTTGCTCAGTATCACACCTTTTGCCTCAGCTCTTCCCTGCACTTCTCTGCATATCCCCTGATATGGGCCCAATAAATAGTTCCAGTTCGGAGAAGTTGGGGTCTTAGCCGCAAAAGCTCTGACCTTCCCGTATCCCCGTATACCATATTACTTTTGTCTATTGTCTTTTATCCTTCACTGTACACTTGCCCAGGGGATGGGGAGACTGCCCAGCTCCTGATAGTACCCTTCTTTCGTAGGGTGGAGGTGAAAATGCTATCCCACAGTAAAGGGTGCCACAGACAGCATAGGCAAGCATGAAATCAATGTAGTGCAGTATACTTTTCTCCAAGAAAGGAGGATCAGATATTTTGAATATTCATACAACTTACCATATAGGTGCTACCAAGTTCCTCCCTAGTTCATTATAATTAGTTACTTAGAATTATCCATGACTTTCCAGGACTGTGATTACTACTATGCAAACTTTATATTAACCACCTCTATATCTGCTTTGAGGTTGAGTTCCTTTACATTTACTTGCTAGAGGATAAAACGGCAAAGAAATTTCTCTGATAAATGTTTTTGGAGGAGATCTTGGGCATTTGGTGAGGTTAAAGATATAACAATTGCTCTGAAGGTCTTCACAGTCCTCCTTTTAAAAACAATGCCTACCCTGGAAATTCTTGGTGTCAGCAGATAGTCCTGGAATCTGCCTTGTGAGACAGATGGCAGAAAAATTACTTCTCTTTTATTCCATATGAGTTTTGACTCTTGAGAAGTATGTGGTTACCCACGTTGCCATCATGTGGCTTTTCTGTAATAATAAAGAAGTATGCTGACAGAATGATGGTCATTTATTTCATCTGTACAGAGTTGAGGATAAAACTGCTAAGTAGGCATGATTAGGAGCAAGTTAAGTATAGCTGAGTATTAAATAAATGGTGAGAGAAAATGCAAAACAGTAAAATTAAAAAAACTGCTTGTTCCAGCAATAACTGGAGGAAAAGCATCAAAAGTTAGGTCAAAATACAGTATTAAGCAGAAGTCCTGCAACACAGAGGTCACAAGTTGGGAGCTCTCAGGATGAGTCTGGGATATATGTATGTTTTATTTGGGCAACACCATGCTTTAAATTTCAGTCTATGTCACATTGGAAAGAATCTGGATATTTAGCTTCTCTTGAAAATTTGTCAATTGTCATCCAAATTACTGGTTGGCAAGTTGGCTAGAGCTAAATTACTCTTGTCTCCTTGGGAGGGAGCATGAATCTCCAGTTCTTTGCACAGAATTGAGGCGGATTAAAAATCATGTTATAAAAATAAAACTTTAAAGTTTATGGAAGAAAGAATAGGAGAATATCTTAAGGATAGTTTTTGAGGGCAGATTTCTTTAAAAATGTTCTAAATGGTAGACACCATGCATTCAAATTTTATTTTCAAAAGTGAGGAGGTTTATTCAATAAAGGTCATCATAGACAAAATATAAGGAAACCAATTTGAAAAGCTCCTTTCAATAAAACCAGCAAAGATTTACTGTCTAGAATATTAAAGGAATTCTAGCACTTAATTTTAATTTATAACAGGAAAAATTCAGGAAATAGAATATTAATAAGTAAAAGAAAAGTTGTATAATCACTATATATCTTTTATGAATATAATAAAAATATAATTTAAAATAAATCAACTTCATTTTCTAACAATCCAGGTGACAAAAATTATGATGTCAAGTAACAACAAATACTTTCCAAAGATGTGAGGACATGAGAATCCTCATATTAGTGCTGATAGTAGTATAAACAGCCATTATAGTGAGCTATCTTGGCAGTGCATAGGAAATTAAGTATGTGCAAATACTCTGCCTAGAAATTCCCTGGAAAAATTTCAACATCTGGGGAACCATTTGCATAGAGTTTTGCAAAAATATACCCTTAAAAAGACATACAACAATGTTCATGACCTTTCAAACAAAGAAAGGTCAGAAATAACATGGCTCTCCATCTTTGGGTGAATGTACAAATAAAATGTGGTACACACATTTAATGAAATGCTACGATACGTAGCAGGTGAGCTTGATAAAAGTAAGATTTATGTATTATAATATAGATAAACATGTATCTAAATAAATATGTATGAAAGATGATTTGAAGATCAAACTTTAAATACACTAGAGTGAATGCCTATGCCTGGAAAGATATTGGGCTTGGCAATACAGAATAAAGAGAATTAAAATAAAACAAATCAAAAAATAGAAGTATAGGTTTGCAGGGTATCAGTGATAGCATAATAAAAACTGGGGAATATGACCCATGAAATTCTATAAACCTAAAATTATCACAGACTATAATAAATAAGAAAAGTTACTATTCCTTTATATTTTTTCCAAAGATAACTCTTCTAATCTTCCTCCTCCTCATCCTCTCCCCAACGCTCCGTGGTGGATTAACTAATGGTCAACTTGTAACACCCAGCTGAACTGAATCAGCATGGTGCTGGGTGTGGAAGACCCAAGTGAGGACTGTCACCAACAGCATAAAAGCAGAACTGGAGAGGAAGAGGTAGTGCCATTGATTCTCTTGGAGAAGCGTGTCACGCTGGTTTTTCTGATAGGAACTCGGCTGTTCTCATCATCAGAGGAGCTCGGGTCCTCTCTGTCATTGAAGATGACTGTGGTTCTCTTCGGGGGAGCTCTGGTCCTTACTTTGAGTGTCGCTTCCTGGCTCCAGTGCAGATCCTTCAGCCTGCTGGCACAGATCCTTCATCCTGCTGGTGCAGACTTTCTAGCTTCCACCACTGACCTTTGGGCCTTCCCAATGCAGATCCTTGATACAGACTTGCATGAGACATTGCCACGGGCTCTAGGTCTTCAGCTGGACTCGTACAGGACATCGCCATGGGATCCAGGCCCTCAGCTGGATTTTTTGGGTCTCTAGTGTGTGGACAGATCTCCCACACTCTTCTGCATTTGACTCTTTGGATGAATATTATAAAATAACCCTATAAATTTTGTGTCCTGTATTAAGTCTTTTCCTTGTAAACCCTGACTACAACATCTCCCTTTTCTACAACTGGGTGCCTCTCCAAATCTTTGTCCTTTTTTTCTCCTCTTCCTCTTCCTTTTTAAAATTAAATTTATGAAGATGGAATAAATTCCATGGTGTGGCTTGACCTGACTGGTTCCACTGCCAAACTATTTGTAGTTTCCTGTTTCCCAGGGACACATGCGTGGCTCTCCTATGTTGCTGTTTTCACTGTGTTAATTTATCTCCACTCAGTAAAGTTCTCCTGCACATAACTGCTAGGTGACCTATAAAACCTTTGTGGGCCGGTGAGATGGCTCAGCGGCGTAAGCGCCTGCCTTGCAAGCGCAAGGGCCCGAGTTCGACTCCCGGATCCCACATACGAAAAAGGGGCCAGTGATATCGCTCAGTGGCACGGGTGCCTGTTGGCGCATGAGGTCCTGAGGTCGACCCCCCGGTACCCACAAAAAAAATAAAAAATAAAAAAAAAATAAAACCTTTGTTAAGCGGTCTCTTCCTAGAAAGCCAGAGGGAAAATTCCAGCAACTGAAACTACTCTAGTGCTGCTGGATTTGAAGAGGCAGATGGTGGTTGGATTTTATGAGACCCTTTTGCTGTCTTCCTTCATTTTCTGCCTGTTTTTGCATTATCTTCTCTGTGCAGATCCGGCTGGGTGTGAAGCGCCCTCCAAGGCACTACTTTCATGCTAAACTGAACGTGGACTGCTGAAGAGTCATATTGCCTTTCTTTTACAAATCTTGGAAGCCCCTGCTGGCCTTTACCACATAAAAGTTTTATAGCAACTAGGATCTTCAGAGAAAACACACACATACACAGGACAGGGATCCAATGCTTGCCTGTCTTCTCAGCAGAGGGCCTCCCCACAGGTGGGATTTGTTAGACTTTTCATTTTCCTTCAACATTTGGATTTCCAAATACATTTTGCTAGTTCAGTCTTTGAAGGAGAAAAATTCAGCCAAAATGTAATGAAACACTGCAGTGTCAGTCCCCTGAAGCCAAGAACAACTGTGGAACTTCCAACTCGGCTGCAAAGTAGCATCTGCTAGCTCCTGTGCTCACCCCTCCAGCCAAAGAGACATCACAGCCACAGTGCTGGGATTTTGTAATGCAAAACAAAACAACACAAAACAACAAAAGAAAAGAAAAGCAAAATCAAGGAAGAAGAAAGAGAATCTATTTCTCTCTTTCTTTATCTTTTATCCACTCCACTGTATTTTGGTTATGTCACTGTTTCTAGTTTGGAAATAACTGAGGAGATTTCACAATACTTAGAACAAAATTTGTTTCCTAGTCTGGAGCCACTTACTCATTCCATATTTGATGAATATATATATACGATATGTGGTTCCACCTCCCACCAGGTAATTGTTAGATTGGCCTTTTGGATGAATTCATGTATTTTGTGTTGTTTGGGATGCTTTGATCATGATGTTGTGAGATGAATAGTTGCTGGAAATTAAGCTGCCAATCTCTTATCAATTTGTTACATGGGTTTAAAACTCCTTTCATAGAAAGTTGATGTTCTTAGAAACAGAGAAGAAATATGAGTGCCTTAGAACTCTGACCTACATTCTTGCTTGCTGTAAGATGAACTGTGAATTTTAATAAGAATTGCCTGCTGTTCACACCGAGCTGTGGTGAAGTGTGGTATGGCACAGTGCAGAGCAGTGTAATATGATGTAGTATAGTATAGTAACCTTGTGATCTCGAATGTCTTAAATTTTTGAGACTCAGTTTACTTAATGGAATAGGAATGTTTGGGTTTGGATTTGCTGAACAAAATTAAGTGAGGTACTGTAGGTGGTCCTTAAAAGCCCATTAAATGTTGGCCTCTCCCTATGGCTGCCTAAGAGGAACATGGAGGAAGTATAGAGAGCTTAGTCCTAGTCCTCAGAAGCTCACAGTCCGGCTAGGGACTGAAATGAAACTCAGACTCATAAAACTACCAGAGAAAATGCCTCTGAGAAGAAACCAATGGGCGTGAATTAACTTTCTGTCTGCATCACCACCAATTCTGGAAATGGAAGACTGACTTTTCTTTAGAAATTGTGTTTATATTTGATGTACAGAAGGCTTTCTATAAACCAACAATCATTCTCCTTGGGGGAAATCAGATGCTGGGTTTTTAAGTTGGGTTAAAGCACACACACACAGACACACACATGCACACAAATATTATAGTGACTTAGGCCTCCATTAGGATGTTCAGCTGAAAGTTGTACAAATGTTCATTCCATCTATGATGGCTCTTATAGCATGCTATTTCCAGTGTTTGCAAACAACAACATATATAGGAACCTGCTTGAAGAGATTCTATTTAATGTGTTTGCACTGAAAAGCAATTTTTCACCATATTATATATTTAAAAAAATTGAAAATCTTCCTTATTTTCATTTGCAATTGTATAAATGTCTTTATGCTATTTGAGGTGCAGGTCTCGGCAGGAGAATATGAATGTGTCATTCGATAATGCTTGGTCAACACAGGCATAATCTCTAGAATGGCCCTCTTTTTGAAGCAGTCATATAAAAACCTGGTTTTATGCCAGCAGGTTCAGAGGAGAAACAAAGGTTCTGAAGCTAGTGAAACTTAGGTTCTGGTCCATACAACGAGATGTTCAAAATTTGCTAAGGTAGGGTAGTCACTTTTGGGTAGTGGATACAGAATCTTTTGTGATCCAAGATTGACACCTTTCTGCTCTCATGCTAACTGCTATTAAAACATCTCTGTTTACTGGAACCATGCCCAAATGGATAGCAATGTAAGAAAGGCCATTCCCAACCTCCCTAAGGGGCACTTTCTAGAAAGGTGGCTCCCAGCTCCATGCCGACGTCTTAATTATCTTGAGAAGAAGATGGTCCTGGACAGCTTCCGGTGGAAATATAAACAGTCTGAATCTGGAATCCCAAGGTTTATTTTTTGATGATGAGTTTAGCAGTGCTTCAGAGGAAGTCTTAATGATCAGCTGGGGTGTCAAAGTTGCTAGTCTCATGCAAAGGCAGTGTAGCTACAGGTTCCTAGAGTGTCAGCTTCTAGGGGTGGTGGCCCTATTCTGAAGTCTTCAAGTGGCATTCATGAGTTTTAATTTCTCTAATAAAGTTGGGCCAGAGAGTATGGAGTTGAGAGGGTGGAAGGTGAATCCAGGCATGGTTACATCTACAGAAGGAGACTGAGGAGTTGTTAAAAGAGTTAGGGATTGAAGATTCCTAATCACTCTTCTTCTTGGAGAAGCAATTAACAAATTAATCAACAGGGTTGGTACTAGGATGCAGGTCTTATTCTGCCTGCAGTTCTGACTGTCGCTCCAATCTGATCATCCCTGATGTGCGTATGAACCCAGGAGAAAGAGGCAACATAGTTAGGCTAGCCTGTCACTTGATACAGAATTGTCCATCACTCAGGTGTCAGAGGCCACTATCCCTAACCTATGCATAGTTTAATGAGGTGCCCTTTAGGAGCTCCTGCATCCCGCAGTGCATCTTTTTGAATGAATAGATGGAAACTTTTGACTTTTTCCTTGATTGCTTTCCCTGTGTTAGTATTCTCTGATAGAAAATTCAGAGGCCTACCTCACTTGTAACTTTCTGAATGAACTCAGGCAAGGCTCAGCCTCAGTGGGTGTTGGGAAAAAATATGTATTTTACTTGCTTTACATGTTTAATGCTAAATTAAAGTACAAAATTGCACATGGTAGTACATTACAGTAGGATTCTTTGTTAGAAATGGACGAACACGAGATATGCAGTATTTTTAAGAGTTCCAGGAAGACTAGAATCACATTTAATATTCTCTCCATAAGGTAAATAAGTATTCCTGTGTTAAAGCTCACCAATGAGAGATCATCAGAACCACACTTAGTGTAGTACAAGGAAATTAAACTGAAAGCACCCACAGGAACTGGGAGAAGCTGGGAGAAGCTTCTTATAGGATGTGGGTGCCTGCTGGATGACACATGGGGGTGGTCAGGGAAGTGAGAGCCAAGTCTGGACTGGGTGTTTCAGGGAGAAGGGACAATTTTGTGATGGTGAATCTTCATCATGTTTATCTGTAAGATGAAGTTCTCCCTGTTGAGGCAAAGAAGCAGCAGTCACTCATGCTAGACAGAAGAGGGGGATGTTTCATCATTTTTGTGGTTGAAGCACTGTGGCCTTACTCTGAGTCTCCTTCCAAATATGGGCATGGAGTGGCCCTTTTAGACATTGTTTCTATTCTGTGAGTGTGGCTGACATGCAGTTGGGAACCTCATAGGTTGGCTGTCAGTAGGGCCGCTTTTCACGTTCTTATCAGGTTTTGGCATATGTATCTATCATCTTTTCTGGAAAGCAGAGAATAAAGTCATGTTCTTAAGCAGGGTCAAGACTGAACACTAAGACAGAGAGTCTCAAATGTGTTTTAGGGATTGTGTAATGAACAAGAATTAAGCTACAGAACCCAAACAGGGAACAACCCCAACACCCAAAAAACAAGTGGAATAGACCAGAAAGGCGGATGAACAGCGGGTGGCCTGGCCACGCCAGACGCTGAGCACTGAAGCGCTTCTGCACGTGGGTGTGCGTAAGCAAGGCTGGAGGATAAACGCAATTCCTCTTTTCTGACTTCAAATCCAGCAGCCTGGGTCCCTCTCCAATGTTAAGGCAAAGTTAGTTTTTAAAAATCTCCGTATTACCGTCCAGGAATTCCTTCTTATACTCTGTGTCTTCATACATAATATTCATTTTAATCTTTATTTTATCTAGATAACAATGGGAGGGTTAAATTATTAACATTGGTTACCACTGGGAAGGGATACCTAAGAGAAGTCATCATTCTTTGCTTTATACATTTATTAAAATTATTATGTAAATTTTATGGACTAATTTATTATTGTTGTTTTGAGACAAGGTCTTGCTGTGTAGTCCAAGCGAGCACTGAACTCATTATGTATCCCAGGCTGGCATCAAACTGGCAATCCTCCTGTCCTAGCCTTTCAAGGGCTGGGTTTATACATGTGCACCATTATGCTGGGCTCTGCACTAATTTATTTTTAAAAATTAGATTTTACTAAAAAGAAAAATTAAAACAATATAAGAACTGGTGGTAGTAAATGGTTATATTTGCTTGTAATGCACTCTGAAGAATAATTTTAGAATTAGTATTTCCCTTTTTGGAAGGGAAATTCAGAATGCACTCTTAAGGAGGGGATGATGTAGGGTTCTTGGGTCTATTCAAAAGATAGTTTTGGTTTTGTATAAAATGAGGGGGGAGGGGAAGGGGAAAAATTAAGATGTGTTATATATATGTGCTAACTCCTCACAAAGAGGAGTACTCATTATGTACTGAAAACACATTTCCTGCCAGCTCAGCATAACATTTGTTGTAATTCAGATCTTTCTGCCTGAAACCTGTACTTTTGATTCCATATATTAAAAGAGAAAAGAGAGCCTATTAAATAAAATAATAAACTGGTTAAAGGTTGTAGTCTTTTTCTGATGTTGGGTGATAAACGACCAACCCAAAATCATTGTAAAAAATGTTGACTGACTTCCGGAATATATTAATGTCATAATTATAGTGAAGAGTGTTAAATTTGTTTTATTTTCTATTTTGGGTGGCATGAGACAGAAAGCAAAGTATCTATTATGATAAACAGGATAATATATGAAAAAACTAAACTTTAAGAAAAATGATGGTTCCTTCCTTTACTGCACTGGGCATTTTTTTCAGAGAAAAGTTGATGTAAAACCCAGTAAAATAAATCAACATTCCTATGTTACCTAATCCATTCAACAATAATTTAATTTCTTCCCTAGATATGAAGATTATCCACATATGTTCACTTTGGTTTTAAAGTTGGTACACACGTACAGTCTCTCTCTCCCTCTCTCAGTGAAAAAAAAGCTTAAAAATTTGACCTAACTGTAGCCAAAATTGTGGTTGTTGGATGGGAATTAGGACTATGGAGGAGGGGCAAGTAGGAAGATAATCATTTTCTGGTCTCTGGGACATAATATCCAGCATACACACAAGTTGAAGAAAAAAAGGTTTGTTTTGGCTCACGGTTACAGTTCATGGCTAGCTGTTTCCAAGGCAGAAAGGGCATGAAGGAGGAACATAATGGAAGAAATGCTGCTTATGGCATGGTGGCCAGGAAACACAGACAGAAAAAACTTGCTATGAGTGCATGAGGCTTCGGGGGACTTTCTTGATCCAAACCATAACAGAAGGGGTCACTAAACAACATTTATGTTCAACTGATACCTTGAAAAAAACCCCAAAGCATCTGATTTCTCTCATCTGTTTTCCTGTTTCTTTCTTGTTCTTTATTTGCTATTTTTTTTTATGTCACTGAAAGGTGTATTGAGCACTCTAATGTTTGGGTCAAAAATGAAAATGAATGGAGCATTATTTGGAAAAGAAAAAAAAAACTGGAGAAGAAGATTAGAAAGAGAAGAAAGGCAGAGAAGGAATTTCATGATTTTTGAGAAGAGGTACAATAGCCACCCTTTCCCCACGCCAAAGCAAACCAAATACATATATTACCAAGACATGTTTGGGGAAGAGACTTCACATTTTTCCTGATTATAAAAATACAATTAAAATTCAAAACACAATAGAAAGGGCATGTTTGAGGTGGTATTAGATTCTTTAACTGCTGCACAAGGACACTACTAATGTGTCCCAGTAGGGGGCGTTGGAGGTACTATGACTTGGGAGGGACAGAGACGTGTCTCCCTCCCCAAGTTTCTTCCTTTGATTTGAAAGTCACATCCCACATCGTAGAGAACTTTCAGTTATTAGGTAGGATCTTGGCCGCATCCCTCAAATGTAGACCCTGTGACACCAAGGAAGCAGGCAGCATTAGTTCTGAAGACTGAGACCCCCCCCCACCCCCAACCTGGGGAAGAGATCTGCCTCTGGTTTTAAATGCTATAAAGTCTCATTAATTTGAGTTTCACACATTCTAAATTCTACAGAAACTAGTCTGAGAGAGTGGATCGCGTGCATAGCAAAAATTAATATGATAAATAAGACATAATGTATGGGGAGGTAGTAATTTATATTTATAAATCAACTATATTGCAGGCATCTTAGAACTATCATTTAGATATTTAGCTAAATCAAACATGTATTCATTATTCAGACTGCCAAGTTCTGAGAGAAAAAAGAAAAAATTGTGCATTCTTGTGTGGGTTACTGAGTTGCAAATCCAGCTTATCCTGGAGATCTCTCACTATCACAGCTGAATGAATGAAACAACAAAGCAGGGAATATTGTAGTACAATTCGCGTTACTGTATGTTTTCTCACTAAATTTAAATTTTTCTTTCTGGCAAAAATCTCTGCCTAGGGGGCCAGTAAGATAGCTCAGTGGCATAAGCGCCTGCCTGACAAGTGCGAGGTCCTGAGTTCGACTCTTGAAACCCACGTAAAAGAAAAAAAAGGCCGGTGATATCGCTCAGCGGCACAAGCGCTTGCTGGGGCACGAGGTCCTGAGTTTGACCGCTGGTACCCACAAAAAAAAAAAAAAAAAAAAAGAAAAATAAAACTCTGCCTAATGGTGGTGTGTAAAGAGTTGCATTTGGTTCAAGGAAGTTATATGATAGCATTTTATTATTCAACAAACTTTCATTGAGACAGCAGGACTGCGAGCCGAGTTCATTTCTTAAATTAATTTAGTCAGAATTTCAAAGTGTAGTTTCCTTTCTTGGATAGAATGAAATGGTCCTCCCTGATACTGTTCTCCCTGTACATCTGCAGAAGAGGAGCCGGAGCAAGCTGAAACAAGATGAGGGCAGCTGTGGAAAAGAGACTTTAGTGCACATCACAGTCACGCATTCTGGTTCCACTGCACCACACTGATGTATGACAAGAATGTTGGAAGTCACTTCTGGCAAGTTGTGCAGTAGTCTATTGCTCCTAAAAAGAAAATAAAAAATACCTAAACATCACGCTGTGCACCCTAAACACACACACAACACATAGAAAACATGACAAAATCCCCCGGAGACACAAACCGAGCAGCATAATACTTAGGCACTAGAAGTTCCTTTGAGCTTTGAGTAAATGTCCGTCAACAATTTTTGGCATTTTCTTCACTGGGAATCCCCGAGGGAGAAGGGGAGGGAGCTCCTCGTAACAACCGGTATCTTTTGTTCTTAAATATTGATGGGTAGCTGAGATATTTATTTGTACCTCCCATGGGCAGGTCAATAAGTAGAAAAGTCATGTAAGCTACTAAAGATCTTTGTGACCTGAGAATATTGCTTAACTCTTCTGAGCTCCAGGTTTTTCATGCTTAAAGTGTAAATAGTAATAAAGTAGCATTTACTGCACATAGCTTTTGTAAAGGTTGATAGGCGATGAGACAAAATAACTGTGGAGTATATGACTATTATTTACTATTAATACTGTTATCATTGCTTTTAGTACTCTTTTTTTTTTTTTTTTTTTTTTTTTTTTGTGGGTACCAGGAATTGAACTCAGGCCCTCGTGCTTACCAGGCACGTGCTGCACCACTGAGCTATATCCCTGGTCCTTAGTACTCTTATTAATTGGTATATTTTGAACTCACAGCAGAAGACTATGATGTGAATAAACAATCTAAGCATATGCAAGGCTTTTGAATGGTTTTATGAATGACCACATATCATTCTCTTAAAATACAGATGGTATAACTCAGCATTCTATTTTATATTGCCACATTTTCTAATTATTTTACTTATTTCTGTTGATTCGCAACATCTAAATGATCATTTCTTGGCAGGAATTGTGTCTTCTGGTATAAATATCCATTCTTATAATAGAGATTCTAATATGATATGTACATGCAAAAGCTATAAAAATGTAAACTACAGATTAGAAATATTAATTATCAACCAATTTATGAGATAGAAAACATGTTGAAAATATTGCTCAATAGTACAGGGAAAAGTTGCATGTATACAAATTAGAAATTAAGAAATCAAGGGCCGGTGAGATAGTTCAGCAGCATAAGTGCCTGCCTGGCAAGCGTGAGGTCCTGAGTTCGACTCCCAGTACCCACATACGAAAAAAGAGCCGGTGATACTGCTCAGCAGCATGGGCACCTACCGGCACGTGAGGTCCTGAATTCGACCCCTGGTACCCACAAAAAAAAAAAAAAAAAAAAGAAATCAATCCTATTAAAAATTATAAATCTTTTCTCTGTATTTTCTTATTCTTTTTTTTTTTTTTTTTGTGGGTACCGGGGGGTCGACCTCAGGACCTCGCGTGCCAACAGGCACCCATGCCGCTGAGCAATATCACCGGCCCCTTTTTCATATGTGGGATCCGGGAGTCGAACTCGGGCCCTCGCGCTTGCCAGGCAGGCGCTTACGCCGCTGAGCCATCTCACCGGCCCTTGTTTTGTTTTTTGAGACAGGGTCTCACTATGTAGTTGAGGCTGGCCTTGAACTCACTATTAGCCCAGACTGGCCTAGAACTCATGACAATTCCCCTGCCTCAGCCTCCTGAGTGTTGGGATTACAGGTGTGCACCACCATGCCAGTGTATATTTTCTTATATTTTTTTGTTGCCTTTTCTTTTTTATTACTACAAAAACAATGCAGCCTTAAGCTCACTTCAAATAAAAAATGAAAACAAGTAAAAAGAATACCAGGAAGAATACTTATTATCTTATCTATCTTAAAAACTTTGTAGATAGCTTTCCAGGTCATTTGTTTATGCATTAAAAAAAAAGACCAAACCACATCTATTCTTTTTTTGTGTGTGTGTGGGTACCGGGGGTCGAACTCAAGACCTCACGCTTGCCAGGTAGGCGCTTATGCCGCTGAGCTATCTCACCAGCCCCACCACATCTATTCTTTAAACTTACCAGAAATAATATAACCAATTTTGGCCCACAGACATTTAGGTTGTTTCCAACTAATCTCTGTTTTTGGATATCCAGGTTGTTTCCCTTTCTGTTGGACAGTAGGTTATTTCCAACTCATTACTATTCTAGTCTGTTTTGCTTCTGTAATAGATGACCACAAAGTTAGTGGCTTAACACAACATGAACTTATTTTCTTACGGTTTTGGAGATCAGAAGTCTGAAATTAGTTTCAGACTTGGGCTGAAGTCAAGGTATCAGCAGAACTGTATTCCTTTAGGAAGCTCTCAGGGGAGAATCCATCTCTCTGCCTTCATAATTTTGAGAGGCTGCAGGCATCTCAGTCTCTGCTTTCTTCACACTGTCTTCTTTTCTATTTCCCTTGTGTCTGGTCCCCCAATTCATGTGATTGCATCATTAGGTCCACCTGGTTAATCCAAGATACTCTCATAATTTAGAAGTCCTGAGTTTAATTACACCTCCACTGTCCCATCTGTTATAGAATATGGTAATAATCCCTAGGCACCGGAGATTTAGACATGGATATGTTGGGGGCTATTATTCATCCCACAAATACTGTTGCAAACACTTTGAGCAGACACAATAGTTTGGGAAAATACTAGGAAGAAAAGAAAGAAAAATAGTGAGATGGCTCAGCGGCGTAAGCGCCTGCCTTACAAGCGCGAGGGCCCGAGTTCGACTCCCTGAACCCACATACGAAAAAGGGGCCGGTGATATCGCTCAGTGGCACGGGTGCCTGTTGGCGCGCGAGGTCCTGAGGTCGTCCCCCTGGTACCCACAAAAAAAAAAAAAAAAAAAAAAAAAAAAAAAGAAAAGAAAGAAAATATCTTTGGCAAGTCCTGAAAATGTTATAAAGAGTGATTAAAAATGTTTAAAGACACACAAACAGTTGTAGAACTGCCCACATTTCTACTATTGTCTAAAACAGGGACCAGTGGCACTCATTTCAACCATGACATTTCAACAAATTTCAAGTCAAGACTTCAGGTCTTAATGTTTTCCATTAAATAACCTGAAGTATGCTGTGGAAGTGCGAAGAGAGTCAAGTAAGGTGGGCTGTGGGAGTTTGTGACTCGGAGGAGGAGAAAGAGAAGCTGAGGTCTGAAGGAAACGAAGTGAACTAGGGGACAGGTGACAAGGGAGGAAGTGAATTAGGGGACAGGCGACGAGAGAGGAAGCTCCTGGTGCAGGTGACACAGTATAGCATGTATGTGAACGAGCAAAGGCCTGAGCCAGGAGAGAGCACCAAGTTTTCAGAACTAAAGGTGGGTCGATGTGGCTTGTGGTGTATTTTGAGGTAGCAATGGGAGGGGTGCTACAAAAGAGAAAGCTGGTTTTTTAACTAGGGGATGGATTAAGATTAAAATGGACCTTATAAGACCTATCGTGGATGGATTTGATCTTTACTCCAGATGCAAATCTCTTGAAAATGACCTGCATCTTCTGGTACACAAACTTAATATTGTTCAATGGCAACACTTCCTAAATTGATCTATGAATTTAACACAGTACCTGTCAAAATCCTAGCTGGCTAAGTTTTTCCGAAATTGACAAGTTGATCCTAAAATTCACTGGGAAATGGAAAGGATACAGAATTATTAAAACAATTTTGAAAGAGAGGATTTTACATTTCTTGATTTTAGCTTATGACAATACTCCAGTAATAAAAGGATGTGTAAACCAAGGGAATAGAATTGAGATAATAAATCCAATTAATTTTTGTCAAGGGTGTCACAGTAACTCAATGGGGAAAAATTGTTTTTCCAACAAGTTATGCTGGGAAACTTGGTTATTTATAAATTAGAAAAAAAGGACTTAATATTTATCTTATCCTCAAAAAACCAGCTCAAAGTAGATCATAAATCTAAATGTAAGAGTTAAAATTTGTGAATACCTAGGAGATGACATATAACTTTCTTTGAGTCATTTCATTTAGTCATTAGGGAAATAGAAATGAAAATCACAATGAGATAGCACTTTATAAGCACTAGAATAGCTGTAATTTTAAAAAGGCAGTAGCAAGAGGTGGTAAGGATAGAGTAAAAGGAGCTTTTACATTGCCAGTGGAAATGTAAGTGGGCAACCACTTCAGGAGACAGCTGACAGTTTCTCCAAATGCTAAACACGGAATCATCATATGACCTTGCAATTCTACTTCCTGGTATGTACTCAAGAGAATTGAAAACTTATGTCCACACAATGACTGTTACAAGAATGTTCACAGAAGCATTACTCATAATACTCAGAGAATAGAAGCAATCCAAATGCCTATCAACTGATGAATGTGTGAATAAAATGTAGTGGATCCTTTCAATGGAATATTACTTGTCAATCAAAAGGAAAAAGAAAGAAAATACTGATGCATGTTTAAAAATGCACAAGACTTGAAAATATTATGCTAAATAAGAGAAGCCAGTAAAGATGACCACATATTGTATGCTTTCATTTATATAAATGTCCAAAATAGAGAAATAGTCAGTGATAGAAAAGTAGTTTAGTGGTTGTCTAGGACTGTGGCTGGTGGTAGGGGAAATGTGGAGTGATTGCTAATGGGTTAGGTTTATTTTTGGGTGACGAAAAAGTTCTAAAATTATTCTGTGGTGATGGTTGTAACTCTTTAAGTGTGCATAAACACATTAAAGTCTGTGTTTTAAATAGATGTTTTAATGGGTTTGAATCTTAATAAAGATATTAAAAAGTGAAGTATAAATGTATACTACAACATGGATAAACTTCAAGACAGTACACTATGTGCAAAAAGCCAGGCATAAAAACTGCATGTTGTATGACTCTATTTAAATGAAATGTCCAGAGCAGGAAGATCTACAGGGACAGAAGAGATTAAGTGGTTGCCTAGGGCTTGGAGTGAGGGAGAAATGGGAAATGAAATTCCCTTTTCAAGATGATGGAAATGTTCTGAAATTAGATTGGGGTGGTAGTTGTACGATTCTGTATATACACCTAAACAATATCAAGTTATACACCTTAAGTGTGCTTGCTTTGTGGAATGTAAATTATATCTCAGTAAAGGTGTGAAAAATTTTAAAAATGATTTTTTGACTGATGTGGTCAACTTTCCTTCAGTGCGGGAAGGCACCAGAATTGGAGGCAGGCAGAGAGGCATGTTGAATTTTTTAGGTAAGATTTAAATCTAGCCATTTTTTCTTCTTTCAAGTTCTATTAAAAATAGATGTTTATTCTCAACAAGGTTGGGATTGTGACTTTCATCGTTTTTTTTTTTTTTTTTTTGCAGCCACGGCACACTGCAGCTATGCCACATGTTTGGATTCTATATGCTAAGAGTTTACTACTTTTTGAGGCAAGGGATTAATCAGGTTACCAATTTGTTTTCCTGAAGATACATGTGACAGAAGAGGTAACAATCTGTAGCTTTGTCAGTTCAGTAAAGCAGCTGTTCAAGAATGTTTAAGCGTGCAGTATCAGTGTCTTTTCCCTTGGCTACAGTTGAAGGCTCTCTTCATTTAGACACCCAGAGGGTCTCTTTCCTAATAAGTGGTGAGTGCTCCTGGGTTAACAAATCCAAACGCCCACTTCTTAAGCACCCCGAGGCCTCTCATCAATAACCTGAGTTTCATAATAACAATATACTCAGGAAAACTGAATTATTTCTATTCTTCCTTCTCACAATCAAGATACACGTAAACTAATAATATCATAAGATTACAAAATTCAAATTACAGGTAGTGATGTTTTTTAACTGCTGGATACATCCATTGAAACAACTCATATGCTTTTCTCAGTAAAAACAGAAATTTAAAGATGTATAAATAGTGTTGTGTTCACTTCTCTACCGTTCAGAATGATAGCTCTGCGCGGGAAGTAAGAAGATGAAAGTAAAGTAGTATATCCATTCATTCGTTGGTATGGCATGGGCGACTGCTAGGGGATGCCATAGAGAGATGTAACAGTCAAATGACACCTGACCAGCTGTGCCTGACCTAAGCACTAATGCAGGCTGAGTTCCCTGCAGGGGCTGTGATGCCCGGGCTTGTCAGAAGCTTGCGGACTTGTTTAGCCGCATGGATTTGAGGCCTGAGCTTTTCTTAGAAACCATGTAACCACTTTAAATACTCTCAGCCCTTGTTAATAAGATGGTTCGCAGAACCTTGACTGGCTCAGGTGTTTTCTTTTGCTTGAAGGCAAAGACAAATCTGAGAGACCGTGTTACTGTTCCTGGAAGGGAGTTGGCAGGGCCTTAGCCAGGGCCCTTAGCGAACTGCAGGGATCACACACGGTTAGGTGAGAGTGGGGAGCCGCACATCTCAGATCTAGGAGTCTGGGTGTGCAATGTGGATGAAGAACCCACACCCATTTGTACCAACATTCATCTGGTGCCTCTTGCCTGAATCATTTTTTTTTTTTTAACAGAAACTAATTTTATTAAGACAACCTTTTTTCCTTTCAGATTGTAAATCTGTCTATAAATGTAACGCATGTGGTTGTATAAGAAATTGTGTAATAGGAAAAATTGTACCAGCATCTTCATATTATTGAGAATTTTTTTGCAGCATGGGCACTTACAGAAAGCACATGGCAGACGACTCTTATTCCTTTGAGATATTCTTTTGATTAGAACCTGGCATTCTGTTTTCACCTTAAAAGATCCATTTTACATTAAGTCTCAGATTTGGAAACTTTGTACAAATTATCCACAGTTAAACATAAAATAAACAAGGTTTTATTTTAATTTAGTTCCTGTTGTGCCCTGTAAAATAAAATCAAACCTTTTAGGAAGAAACTACAAGAAAAGCTAATAGTTTCTTATTGAGTAAACTTCACATAGGCTTTTTTTTTTTTTTTTTTTTAAGTTTTCGGTTCTGCCCCCTTTTAGTATTTAGATATTTATTTATTTGTTTGGACGAGTGCCCTAAAAGGAGGGTTCTTACTCCACTCTGGGCAGTGGTCATTTGTGTGTATTTATTCCCTGGATGGAAAGGGAACAGGCTCGCTTGTCATTGAATGGATTGTGTGAAATGTTTACTTGGAGTCCATCCAAAATGTTCTACTCCCAAATTGCCAGGCAGAGGGTGTTTGGATTCCTCTTGTCTTTCATCATCACAGGACCTCTGGCTTTAAGCAAATGCCGTTAGGAGGACATGCCTTTGCTCGGGCTGACTGGGAATACCCGTTCAGTACAGAATAAAGATTTTTAGAATGGCAGTAAGGTGGTAAATGCATTATATGATGAGTTTCTATGTAGTTTGAGGTTTTTTTTTTTTTTTTGCATGTTGGTTAGTTGTGGCCATTTTTATTTAAAATTAAAACTATAATGTTAGGTAGAAAAACTTTTTACGAAGAGTATTATTTGACTACTTCAGGTATACATTCAGTACTAGGTAAATTTCTGGTCTATCACAGGAACACAAGATCAGTGTCCTGATAAGCACTTTGTAGACTGTTGATGTGGCAGTGAATTTGCAAAGAAGCAAACACTTTCTTCCCTTTGATGAAAAGGCTGTGAAAACCTTTAAATATTTACTTTGTTTTCTGTTTAGATGGTATTGAAAAGTATGTAACCTCAAATTTGATTCTGGGATACTGAAAATAGAAAAAGATCCATGAGCTGTCATGTCTTCAAGGTCTTTCTCCTTTTCTAAACACTCAGTAAAAAGCATTTCTAGATGAAAGGATCATTTTGCTGCATGCTAAAACTTGCAGGAAAAATTGTTTTTACAGTATGAGTCCATATAAATGAGTTTTGGTATATTATAGTATGGTAAATGTTATTCTAAGTGGTTTTCTTACAAATTGACTATATGGCTTGCTTTTATTTTGGTCAGTGAAGTTTTTATAAGGCTGCCATTCTGACTACTTAGCACAGCATCTGTAATAACCATTCTTCATGCATAGAAATAGTTCTTTAGGGGGCAGCGATCCTGTTCCAGTTGCAAAATCTGCCCTCCCAAGTGAAGCCAAAGACAAATGTTTGGGAGAGAAGCACCTGGTGTCTGGGGTCTACACTGTACTAAAACACTGTTCGGAGAATCACAGGCTCAGTACTCAGCATCGTCCTGTGTGTTGCAGTACAGTGAGTGTCCTTTCCCCGAGTCCCCTCTTTATTTATTTATTTATGATCAGTGACTCTGACCACATATCGTTTGATGGATACAGTATTCTTCCCTGTGGGAAAGAATTAAGATGGCTCCATTTCCTAGGCTCCCAACAGGAATGGAGGTTTAAGTGGTTTTCATAACAGACTGGCTAGCTATTAAAAGCCAAAGCTTTTGGTAAATCAATGCTCTGTTAAGCTCTTGAACTATTAAACAGCCATAATTACTGTCCCAAGAAAGAGTACAAAGTCCTTTGTCAAAGGTATATGTAGCTAGGTGACAGACATGAATGTCTGTAGGACACATGAATTGTGTGGACTGAACTGTGTTTTTTCCCCCCTTAGGGTAAAACCAGTGTGGTGGTTTCTGTTCTCATTTGTTCTTATTTGAAGTCAAATTTATATATACAGTTGTTTCCAAGGACTGTTTGAGCAACTGTGATCTAATTAAAACCCAGGCACACTGTGGATTTGTACTTACCGTTTTCTATTTTTGAGTCTTAGGGTTATCCTGTCTTAGATTTAACAAACACTGGTATACACAGACCTTTTTATGCTTATTTCATTATGAAGTTAATGTTAAACTATCTTCTTCCTGGGGTGACAGGCCAATAACTCTATCTTCCATGTTTCTCCATGTGAGGTTGTTCTAATATGATTTTTCATGGCAGAGTTGGGATGGGGCTGCCACCTGAAAATGAAGGACATAAGGCCAGGCAGGCTAATGCTTTAAGACACTAGTTTTGTTTTTAAATGGGACGGTATGGATAAAGGCCCAGAGGGAGTTTGACTCTTGAAATTATGGGACTTAGGAAGATCCAGTAAATGAACTTAAACTTCTTAATCTATAAAAACAGCTAATGTTAATTATTTTGCAACACTTTGTGTAAATATCATGATTTTTAGGTTATTGGCCAAAAAAAAATAAAGTTTAAGACTCACTTCCCTTCCTGCATTAATGCTTGAGTCAGATAATTTTGGTTTGGGGTAAATTAAAATCAAAATTCTAAAAGTTGACCGGCTTTGTTTCTGAAATTGACTTTGCTTTAACACATGACTTCCTCTTAAGGATGGCATGATCTGAGAACGATGGACTTGTATGAGGTTGCAGTATTGCAGTTAAATGCTGTTAACACATGAGGTAATTGTTAGCATTCTTGAGTCTGGGGTAATGAGAAGAGACAGAACCTTGGAGGAATGAGGGTTGGAAATTGGCTTCTTGACAATGCAGTTGCCTTTAAACATCTCAAGTAGAGAACATCTACATTGGTGAGATGTACTTGAATTTCAGAACTTAACAAAAATTTTAATTACTTTTTATTGAAAACTGCACTGAACGCTAAATGTCCACCTTTACAATAAACAAATACAGTAACGGTAACACACTAAAACAAAACATACTTGTGATAGCCATTATTTTTCTGTTTGGGACAGTTTAAAGTTTTTTTTTGTCACAAAAACAGGAATGTACCTATACAAAGGCTCAAAATAGGCCATCTTTTTAAACAAAAAGGCAATGATTCACAAAAGACTATGAATAGAACATGTAACTAGTTGATACAAATCTAATAGGATTTGTTAAAATCAGTCACATCTAATAACACATCTGAAGTGTTCTTGTATAAAATATCACGTGAAGAAAAGAATTTATCAATGTCTAAAAAAGTGGGTTTGTTCATAGACAATCTGACAAGTTACCATAAAAAGTGTTTCCTGAGACATAAGGAAATGCAACATTATTCTTCTTGAACCCTTACAGTTCAAGACTTTCCACTCAATAAAATAGCTGAGGATCTGAAACTGAGAAAATATATTTGAGTACAAACAGCTTGTGAAACTTAATAATTTTTCTTTCTTTTTTTTGCATCATCAGAGGGTATTACTGAACTAACAACCAACGTGCGCGCTCAGTATGCAGTTCAGATGTGAGAGATACTTCTTTGTACAGGAGCCTGTACTCTTCAATCCTATGCGTGCAGATGTCTAATAGGCAGTTTTCTCCCCATTTTGTAGTATTTTAATCTTCCTATTAGTGAAAAGAGGTAACGAGCCCCTGTAGACCAAAGGGACTAGAGTCATAAGACGGGGATTTCCTCTTAACATTTTTTTATTTTGATGTTTGGAACTCTTGATGCAACATTCTAGAGCAAAGTGCTCAGGACCTGCTGTGTCCAAGGGACTGATAAAGAAAACTCTATTTATTCTTTGTGATTTGATGCACAGATGAAAAACTTAACACACAATAACAGAAGTTGGTCGTTAATAAGTCATGTCCTAGTCTTTCAGCGCTTCCGTAAGCAGACATCTTCAGTTTTCTAGCTCTTGTAGCTTTAACACTGCAACATCAAGGATGTGTATGTCCAAGATCAGTTAAAAAGACTGTCAAAGACTTTTCTCTTAGTTCATCCATTTTTCACTGTCTCTTGGTCCCAAGTTTATCCAAATGATTACCTTTCAGTATTCTCTGCTATTGCTCGTTGGGGTGCTCTCGATTGTCCCCATGTTTTGTGGGCTGGTTGGGAGAGGGAGCTTGGGAAGGATGTGCCACGGTGGGGAGGTTGTGAGTCACTGGGATACCTCCGGGGATGATCCCTTCCATGGCTGCAGGAAGTCCTCCCGGAGTCACACCTACAATGCCTGGTGGATACCTGTATGTGGCACCATTGAGCTCAGGATGAATTGCTTGCTGGTCTGTTACTGACCAAGGAGCTGATGTGACGAAGAATTCCTTGTTGACACAGTTTCTTAAGCTTTCTGGGATGCGACCTGTGATCGCTCGGCGGATCTCTGTGGCAGCTGCCTCTCTCATCTCCAGGGATGCTTGTTCACTGTACCAGGCCGTGTGGGGAGTACAGATGAGATTTGGTGCATCTTTCAATGGACCCTGAGCAAAGCTAAAAGGCTCAGATTCGTGCACATCAAGGGCTGCCCCTTGTATCCTGCCCTCTTTGAGGGCCTGGGCTAAGGCTTTCTCATCCACCAGGCCACCTCGGGCTGCATTCACTAGGAAGGCTCCTTGCCTCATCTGCTTTATAGTAAAGTCATTGATGAGGTGGTGGTTATGTTCATTGAGATTGCAGTGCAAGGAGACACAGTCACTCTGATACAGCAAATCTTGTAGGGTGTAGACCCTCTGCACGCCCAGGGATCGCTCTATGCCATCCTGCAAGTAGGGGTCATAAAATATGACGCTGAATCCAAAGGCCTTGGCTCGAACAGCAACCGCCTGCCCTGTGCGACCAAAGCCAATGAGGCCCAGTGTCTCTCCACGGATTCGGGCTGCTCCTGAGGCCACTTCTCGGATCTGTTCCACGCTCTGTACTCGTGTCCCTTCCCGCAGTGCCTGGTATAGCCATGTGTTCCGCCGGTACAGATTGAGGATGTGGCAGATGGTGGAATCGGCCGTCTCTTCCACAGCTGCAGACGGGATGTTGCACACAGCGATCCCCAGTTCGCCAGCAGCCTTGATGTCCACATTGTCATAGCCACTGCCGATCCGCACGATCACTCTCAGGGCCTTGAACTTCTCCAAGTCTTCCCTGGTGAGGGTGATGGTGTGGTACATCATGGCACCCACAGCCTCGTTCAACACCTTTTCGTGGATCTCCTGTGTGGACTGTGCGTCACAGAAGGCCACTGTGGCCAGGTCCTTCAGGATGGGCATCTCCACGGTGCAGTCTCTGCCGTCTAGCAGCGCCACCAGGGGGCGGGGGTGCAGGGGGCCGTTCATGATCTGGGGGCGGATACCTTCACAAATTCTGTCCAATCGCTGTCGCTTGACTTTGTGCTTATCCACAAGGGCCATTCTTTATCGAACTTTGCAACTCTCTGATTCAAAAGGCAAAGCAGTCCTCTAAGAACTTAAGGTAACTCGCAGGAGTCTGCGTGCATTACGCCACTATGAACCCAATATTAATCTGTCCACAAACTATGGTTCACACGATGGGCTGTCCGTCTTTTTAAGGGGATACAGCTTCATTGGTTCAAAACCATTTAAGGTGATGAAACCCGGGCTCGGGGACGCCTAGGAAACCGTCGCCGAGACGCCGCCGCCGCCGCTGCCCTCCGGACGCCGCTGCGCTCCGGGTTTTTCTTTCCTTTTTTTTTTTTTTCCCCAATCCTGATGGGAAGGAAGGTGACCGCCTACTTCGCATTCATCAACTCTCATCACAACAAAAATCCTGGCGCAAACGGCGGCCAGCGGGCGCAATCGGTGACGGGGGACGGCGGGCGGGGACCCCCGGGCCAGCGTCCAGCCTTGGGCACCGAGGGGGGACGCGGGGACGGGGGTGCGGGCCAAAGATGTCCTCGGATGCCGGCTCCGCGTCCTTCGCCCTCCTCCTTCTGGAGTCTGAATCATTTTTGTTTTGTTTTGTTTTGTTTTGTTTTGTTTTATTTTTGGTATTGGGGATTGAACACTGAGCTACATGCCCACCTATTCATTTTGATTTTATTAGTACATGTTTGCAATACATGAAGTGCACATTCATTTTAGGGACTAGGTACATGTACATAACACATCATGATTCTTTTGCATCACCCCCCACACTTACCTCCCTCCCTCCATCTCTAGATTCCCTTTCCCCATTTTCATTATAGTTGTTATTATTATTTTTAGTTCATGTTTGTGATATATAATGTTTACATTCATTGTATTTGGTACATGTACATGATACAAATCTTTTTATGTTCCCTTCCCCTCCCCCATTCTTCACCTTTCAGCTCTTGGACCCCTTCTCATTTGCAAAAGATCTATCTCTTTTTTACCTTCTATCAAACTTTATTTTGCTCTTTATTTACACTTTGGCTTACTCAAATGAAAGATACCATATAGTTTTTAAGCCTGTGTGTCTGATTTATTTCACTTAACATTATATTTTCCAGGTGTACCCATTTTCCTACATGTCTCAAATTTATCTTTCTTTATAGCTAAGCAGTATTCTATTATGTATAGATAACACAATTTCTTTATCCATTTGTCTGTTGATGGGCACTTAGACTGCTTCTAGGATTTAGCTATTATGAATTGTGCTGCTATAAACATTGGTATGTATGCATCACTGTAATACGATGTCTTTTGCTCTTTTAGGAGGATACCTAGGAGAGGTATAGCCTGGTGAAATGAAATTTCTCATTTTGGTTCTCTGAGAAATCTCCTTACTGATTTCCATAATGATGGTACTAGATTACATTTCCTACCAACAATGTAGAAGTGTTCCTTTCTCAGCAAAACCATGCCAGCATTTGGTATTACTTGATTTCTTGATGATTGCCGTTCTTTCTGGTATAAGACAAAATCTTAATGTTGTTTTAATTTGCATTTCTCTAATGGTCAGAGATGTTTTTATGTGTTTAGTGACCATTGTACATCTTCTTCTGAGAAGTGTCCATTCATTTCACCTGCCCATTTTTTGATTGGATCTTTTTATCTTGGAGGGGGGCTAATTTTTTTGAGTTCATTATATATTCTAGATATCAGTCCTATGTCTGATAGGGCATTTTTTCCTCCCATTCTGTAGGTTCTTTTCATTTTGTTGTTTCTTTTGTTGTGCAGAAGCTTTTTAATTTGGTATGATCCTTTTTGTTGATTCTTGGTACTATTTCCTGTGCAACTGGTGTTCTATTCAGAAAGTCCTTGCCGGGCCGGTGAGATAGCTCAGCGGCATAAGCGCCTGACTGGCAAGCACGATGCCCTGAGTTCGACTCCCGGTACCCACAAAAAAAAAAAAAAAGAAAAAAAAGAAAGTCCTTGCCTATGACTTTAAAAGTTTTACCTAGCTTATCTTCCAGCAGGATAAGAGTTTATGTTATAACATTTAGTTCTTTGATTCATTTTGATTATAGTTTAGTACATAGTGAGAGAAATGGGTCTAGATTCAATCTTCTGCCTGCAGATAGCCATTTGCTAAAGAGGCTATCTTTCCTCCAGTGTGTTTTTGGCCCCCTAGTCAAAGATCAAACAGCTGTGTGTGTCCAGGGATGTTTCTTTATATCCTGTTCCATTGATCCATATGTCTGTTTTTGTGCCAATACTATGCCATTTTTTATCACAGTTACTTTGTAGTATAACTTGAAATCAGGTGTTGTGATACCTCCTGTGGTTACCCAGGATTACTTTTGCTACTCTGGGTATCTTCTGGTTCTACATGAATTTTAGGATTGTTTTCTTTAGCTCTGTGAGGAATGCTGTTGGCATTTTGATTGGAATTGCATTAAATCTGTATACTGTTTTTGAGGTATGATCATTTTGACAATATTGGTTTTGGTTACCCATGAAAAGGGGTTGCATTTCCATTTTCTGATGTCCTCAATCTCCTTTTTCAGAGTACTATAGTCTTCATTGTAGGAGTCTTTTACTTCCTGGGTTAGGTTAATTCCTATTTATTTATCTATTTATTTGTTTATTTTAGATAGGGAGTTGCTATGTTGTTCAGGCTGGTTTTGAATCACTATGTAGCCCAGGCCAGCCTTGATCTCACTGCAATCCTCCTGCCTCAGCCTCCCAAGTACTGGGACTACAGGTGTGTGCCACCATGCCCAGCATTTAATTTTCTTTGATGCTATTTTGAACGATACTGTTTTTCAGTTTCTTTCTCATCGTGATCATTATTGGTATATGTGAATGCTATTGACTTTTGTGTGTCAATTTAGTATCCTGCTACATTGCTGAATTTGGTTATTAATTCTAAGAGATTTTTGGTGAAATTTTTTGGGTCTTCTTTATAGAGTATCATGTCATCTGCACTATATAGAGTATCATGTCATCTGGACTTCTTCCTTTGCTGCATATATTCCTTTTATTTTTTTCTCTTGTCTGATTGCTCTGGCTAATGCTTTGAGTACTATGTTGAACAAAAGTAGTGATAGTGGGCATCCTTGTCTTGTTCCTGATTTTAGGGAGGAAGCTTTCAGTTTTTCCCCATTTAATATGATGTTGGCCATTTGTTTGTCATAAACGATTTTCATCGTTTCAGGTAAGGTTCCTCAATACCTGCTTTCTTTAGGGATTTATCATGAAGGGGTGTTGGATTTTGTCAGAACCTTTTTCTGCATCTATTGATTGAATCATGTGGTTTTTGTCTTTGTGTGGTGTGTTACATTTATTGATTTGTGCATGTTGAATGATTCTGGCAACAGTGGGGATGAAACCTACTTGCTCATGATGTATGATCCTTTTGATGATATGTTGCTTTCTATTTGCAAATATTAAAGATTTTTGCATCTATGTTCACTAAGGAGATTGGCCTGTAGTTTTTCCTTTTTAGCTGGGTGTTTCTCTGGTTTTGGGATGAGGTTAATGTTGGCTTCCAGAAATGAATTTGGGGGCACTCCATGCCTTTCAATTTCATTGGAGAGTTTGAGAAGTACTGGTGATATAATGTCCTTAAAGGTTTTATAGAATTCAATGGTGAATCCATCAGTTCCTGGGCTTTTCCTAGTGGGTAGGTTTTTTATTACTGCCTCAATTACATTGCTTGTTATTGGATTAATCAAAATGTTTATGTCTTCTTGATTTAGTTTTGGTAATTTGTGCACATCTAGGAATCTGTCCATTTTTTCAAGATTTTCCAATTCGTTGGAATATAATTTCTCATAGTAGTTACTAATTATTTTCTGGATTTTGACAGTGTCTGTTGTAATTTTACCTTTTTCATTTCTAATTGCATCGATGGAGACTTTTTCTTTTGGTAAGTTTGGACAAGGGTTTATTTTTTATTTTATTGGCTAAGGGTTTATCTATTTTTTTTTTTTTGTGGGTACCGGGGGGTCGACCTCAGGACCTCGCGCGCCAACAGGCACTCGTGTCGCTGAGCGATATCACAGGCCCCTTTTTCGTATGTGGGATCCGGGAGTCGAACTCGGGCCCTCGCGCTTGCCAGGCAGGCACTTACGCCGCTGAGCCATCTCACCGGCCCTATCTATTTTGTTTATTCTTTCAATCAACTAGCTCTTCAATTTGTTGATTCTTTGTATTGTTTTTTTTTGTTTCAATTTCTTTGATTTCCACTCTGATCTTTATGATTTCCCTCCTTAATTTCAGTTTGTGCTCAGATTACTGTTATTTTTTGAGTGAGTTGAGATTCCTCATTAGATTATTTATTTGAACTTGCTCTGTTTTTCTAATGTTAGCATTGATTGCAACAATCTTCCCTCTGGGCCGGTGAGATGGCTCAGCGGCCTAAGTGCCTGCGTGGCAAGCGCGAGGGCCTGAGTTTGACTCCTGGAACCCACATATGAAAAAAGGGCCAGTGATACCGCTCAGCGGCACGGGCGCCTGTTGACGCACGAGGTCCTGAGGTCAACCCCCTGGTACCCAACAAAAAAAAAAAAAATTTTTTTTCCCTCTTAGGACAGCTTTCATTATGTCCAACAGGCTCTGGTGTGTTGTACTGCATTGTCATTTGCTTTCAGAAATTATTTAATTTCTTCCTTACCTTCTTCTGTGACCCATTGGGTGATCAGGAGTGTGTTAATTTTCCAGATATTTCTCAATATTTGCTGTTTCTTCTGTGATTGACTTCTAGTTTCATTGCACAATGACCTGATAGTAAACCTGGGGTGATTTTGATTATTTTATGTTGAAGCAGGCATTGCAAACTAGTATGTGGTCTGTTTTGGAGAAAGTTCCATGTGCCGCAGAGAAGAAGGTGTACTCTGTTGTAGTAGCATAGAACACTGTAGATCTCTATTAAGTCCACATGTTCAAGGGTGTGGTTTAGCTCTGATATTTCTTTTTTTTTTTCTTTAGTGTATATCAAAAACTTTTATCAGTGCTGAGATATTTTATTCTTGTACTGAGTGAATTACCTGGTACATCCATTAACCACATTGTTATCTTTCTAGTTCTTATTTTCCACATTAAGTTTTGCTTAGAAGACAACTGCAGCAAACATTTTGTAATATTCTGAAAGAAAATGTAAATATGCTTAAAATGAGACAATATCTATAAAAATATGATTACTCACAATTCAATTTTATATTTTCACTTCTAGGAATTTACCTAAAATATGTACTCACTAACCAGATGTAAGCTAGCTAGATAAATGGACATAAATGGAGGTAGATATAGACATTATCACAGTATGGTTCATAAGTATGAAAAATTTCTGTGCTCTGCTTGTCATTTTGTTTAAGATTTTTATTTATTTATTATTTATTTTTAGATGCCCAATGGAAGGCAAATCTAAATGTCTGCTCTTTGGAATTTTCCAGCAGTCTGAGACTGGGGGAAAGTGAAGCCTCCTTGGGGTTCATTCAAATCCCCACTGTCACCACCTTTGCTCCTATTCCTCCTTCACAGTGGTCTACACACTACAGAAGATTTTTTTAAATGAAACTTTCAGTTACAAACAATAAGATAACGTTAAGCTCTTTTAAATAAGGAGATTGGTCTATGTGACTCAAAATGGAAAAGTGATCATTTTTATTATTGAGTTAAAAGTTAATCCAATTGAAAATATAATACAGAATAGGTCTCACTAAAAAGTATTTAAAATATGCACATCACTGTGAATTCACTCTAATTTCTTTTTCTAAGTTTTTCAGCTAATTTCTTTGAAGTTCTAATGAATTTGTTCATTCTAATGAATAGAGAAAAAAATAATATCTCCTATCATGGTCTGGATCTTTAAATCAACATACTATTAATTTTATAATTACTATGTGACAGAGATTGTGACAGCATAAATAGGCAAAAATTTGACGAACCTTCCTTAAAAGTATACCTTGGACAAAACAGAAAAGCATATCTTTAAAGCTCTACATTCCATGCTCAGGTTGTAAAAAGAGAATGATATTTGTAATTTATTTATTTGTTTATTTATTTACTTTTTAAAATTAAATTTATTGGTACAATGTAGATATACGTAATGATCGTATTCATCATAGAGAATTTGTACCTATACATGATATATCTTGATTCCTCTTTTGTCCCCAATCCCCTCCCCTCCCTTCAACCCCTCTTCCCCCATTATTTATGAAGCTTTGTTTCCATCTTATCCTTCTTTTATCATTTTCGTCCTTTTCCCTTCCTTCCTTTTCCCCTTCCACTTCCCTAGTTCCTATTTCCTTTTGAACAATTTCTTTCTATTTCACAATATCTATTGTACATTTTGGTCCTTATTCACTCTTTCAGTTTCTCACACCAGGGAGACAATGCGATATTTACATGCATGTCCAATTTATTTCACTTAAGAGTATGGTCTCAAGGTGCATCCATTTACCTAGAAATGTCTCAAGTTTATCCTTCTTTATGGCTAAGTAGTACTCCATTGTATAAAAAAACCACATCTTTTTTATCCATTCCTTGGTAGATGAGCATTTAGGTTGTTTCTAAGATTTAGCTATTACAAACTGTGCTGCTCTAAACATGGGTGCATATGTTTCCCTGTGGTTTGATGTTTTTAATTCTTTCAGGAAGATACCAAGAAGGGGAATACCTCTGTCAAATGGGACCTCTAAGCCTAGTTTTTTTAGGAATCTCCACACTGATTTCCATAGTAGTTGCACCAGTCTACACTCCCACCAACAGTGGAGAAGAGTTCCTTTTTCCCCACAGCTCCACCAGCATTTGTTATTGGTTGATTTCTTGATGATAGCCATTCTTTCTGGAGAGAGATGGAATCTCAGTGTTGATTTAATTTTCATCTCTTGAATGACTGGTGATGTTGAACATTTTTTCATATATTTATTTGCCATTTATATTTCTTCATCTGAGAAGTGTGTATTCATCTCAGATGCCCATTTTTGGATTGGGTTGTTAAATTGGGGGTGTCTGATTTTTTTTTAGTTCTTCATGTGCTCTAGATAGAAGTCCTTTGCCTGAGGGACAGTTGGCTAAAACTTTTTCCCACTCTGTGGGTTGTCTTTTCACTCTGTTGGTGATTTCTTTTGCTGTGGCAAAGATTTTTAATAGGATGAGATCCCAGTTGTTGATTCTTTGTATTATTTCCCATGTTATCAGGGTTTTGTTTATGAAATTTTTGCCTACACCTATGTCTCCAAGAGTTCTCCCTATTGTCTCTTGCTGCAGATTTAGTGTTCCAGCAGATTTAGTGTTTTTTTTTTTTTTTTTGTGGGTACCGGGGGGTCGACCTCAGGACCTCGCGCGCCAACAGGCGCCCGTGCCGCTGAGCGATATCACCGGCCCCTTTTTCGTATGTGGGATCCGGGAGTCGAACTCGGGCCCTCGCACTTGCAAGGCAGGTGCTTATGCCACTGAGCCATCTCACCGGCCCAGATTTAGTGTTTTAATGTATAGATCTTTGGCTCATTTTGATTTTAGTTTAGTACACAGTGATAGGCACGGATCTAGTTTTAGTCTTTGGCATGTGGAAAGCCAGTTTTTCCAGCATCATTTGTCAAAAAGGCAATCTTTCTTCCAATGAATGTGTTTGGACCATTCGTTAAAGATAAGGGGGCTGAGTGTGTTTGTAATTATTTCTACATCTTCTAATATGTTGCATTTATCCCCAGGTCTGTCTTTTTTTTGCCAGTATGATGCTGTTTTTATCACAGTAGCTTTGTGGTACAATTTCAATTCAGAAATTGTGATGCCCCCTGCCTTGCCTTTGTTGCTGAGAATTGTTTTTGCTCTTCTAGGTCTATTCTGTTTCCAAATGAATTTTAGGAATGTTTTCTCTAGTTCTGTGAGGTGCACTAATGGTATTCTGACTGGTATTGTATTACATATATATAACAATTTTGGGAGTATTTTCACTATGTTGGTTCTTCCTGTCCACAAGCAAGGGATATCTTTCCATTTTCTGGCATCCTCTTTGATCTCCTTTTTCAGAGTTCTGTAGTTTTCAATGTAAAGGTCTTTTACTTTTTTCATGAGATTGATTCCTAAGTATTTCATTTTTTTGGATGCTATTGTGAAAGGTATAGTTTTCCTAATTTCTCTCTCAGTGAGTTTGTTGTTTGTGTACAGGAATGCTATTGATTTTTGAGTGTTGACTTTGTATCCAGCTATACTACTGAATTTGGTTATTAAACTTAGAAGTCTTTTGGTGGAGTTTTTGGGATCTTCTATGTAGAATATCATGTCATCTGCAAATAATGATAATTATACTTCTTCCTCTCCTCTCCTTATTCCTTTTATTTCTTTTTCTTGTCTAATTGGTCTGGCTAATGTTCCCAGAATTATATTGAATAGGAGTGGTGATAGTGGATATCCTCGTCTTGTTCCTGATTTTAGAGTGAAAGCTTTCAGTTTTTATCCATTTAATATGATGTTGGCTCTTCATTTGTCATAGATGGCTTTTATCAGATTGAGGTAAAGAGCATTGATTCCAATTTTCTCTAAGGTTTTTATTATGAATGGGTGCTGTACTTTGTCAAATGCTTTTCCTGCATCTTTCTGACAACCAACTGCCTCAAAGGTGCCTTCTCCTCATGTACAATGCCCTGGGACACCCTCCAGCCTTGGTGGATGATATGGACACTGAGTACGATTTCATAAAAGTCAAATTCCTCCTCCCAACACAACACATCTTCTGCAGCACATGGACCAGCAAGTGATTTGCAACTTCAGGATGCTGTACACAAAGGCGCTCTTCACCAGGTGTTTTAATGTCACTGAAGGTGCATCCTTGACTCTGACAGAGTTTTGGAAGAAACGTTTCAATGTCTTCCACTGCATCAACCTCACTGACAAAGCCTAGGAAGGTGTCACATAGTGGACCTTAAACAGCCTGGAGGAAACTGGCCAGAATGTGTCACTAAAAGTGACATTAGACAGGTTTTTCATTAAAATTGACCCAGAGGCTAAGAGACATGAGAGGAAACCCCTGAAGGAGATCTCCTGATGTTCTTATGGAGGGGGGCTCTCCCTCCAAATACTAATCTCCTCTCCACCCACCTTCTTATCCTCCATGCCAGAAGCTGCCTCAAGCAAGGTTAGTGTTCTCTGTCTTCATACTGTACTTTACTGTGCTTTGATTCATATTTTTGTGGTTAAAAAATACATATGGTTCAGAATGGATTAACCTTATTTATAGTGAACCTCATGGGAAAATTTGATTCGGTTCATGACCAAAATTGTTTTGCAACCAAAATCAGTTTGCGGCCATGTTTGTAGCATTCAGAACAGATTAACCTTATTTACATTGAACTTTATGAGGAAATTTGATTCAGTTTGTGACCAGAATCATGGAATGAATTAAGTTCATGAACCAAGGTACCACTGTAGTTATTTGGTGTTCTGTAAGCCTTGATTACTTGTGTGTTGAATTCTTTTCTCATAATTGGGAAGTTTTCTATTATGATCTCTGGAAACAAATTTATTATTTCATGTGTAATAATAAATTATAGTTTCTAACTATAGTTTCTATAGTTTCTAACTAAAATCAGCCTTAGGTTGGTCATCCACTGGCTATTGGATGAATTTTTCTTGGTCTCCTATCATTTCTAAGCCTTCCCTCAATAATTTGTTGTAATTTACCATTTTGCCTTCAATTTCAGAAACACTGTCTTCACATTGGTTATTTCTGCAATTTATGAATTCTATGCAATCTTTTATATCTGGTGTTTCTGTCTGATACCTTTTGGTGGATTCTATATCTTTAGTAAATTTGTCTTTCATTTGAACAGTTTTGGTCAGCTCTTCTAATTTTTTAATTTGTTGCCCCCAAATCCACATTGGTCATTTTGTATGATACAGTGGTACCTTGGGTCACCAACTTTATATATTCTACTATTTTGGAAAAGATGCCCATATTTGTGTTTGTGTGAGAAAGATGGCCACAGCCATGTTTGTCACTCAATGAAGAGTTTTCAAACAAAAACAAAATTTTGCCAAATGTTTCTGTTTGTGAACTAAATTGTTAGCAAACAAAAGCGTTCATGAAATGAAGTACTACTGCAATTCCATATACTTTTGGGTCATGTCCTTTTTGAACGTGCCAAGGTACTTTAACTCTTCTTTAATCAATTCATACAGCAATACTACCTGGTGTTTGCTTTCCTCTCCACCAGTGTCCCCTGGATTTATCTTGGGAGAGTTGAGAGACCTTGGGGTCTTTTGTTGCTTTGTTTTTCCATGTTCCTGTGTATGTGTATGTATATATCTGTATCTATAGCTATATTTTTTATCTTTCTTCTTTCTTTTTTTTTTTTTTTTTGTTTGTTTTTTGAGACAGTGTCTCACTACATAGTTCAGGCTGGCCTTGAACTATGTAGCACAGGCTGGACTTGAGCTCTCAGTGATCCTTCTGCCTCAGCCTCCTGAGTGCTGGGATTACAGGCAGGCACCATCATGCCCAGCTGTTTTTGCTTTCTTTTCACCTTTTTGGTGCTGAGGATTGAGGTCAAGTAGGGTGAGGAGAGCTTGTAGTTGATATGAAGATCTTTTTAGTAAGATACTGCCTTCCAGTGATGTATTTTAAGCTTTTTTTTTTTTTTTTCAAGAAATAGTATTTACCCTTTCAGCTATTTAATTTAAGTGATTTGGGTTCTTGAAGATTCTTTGAGGAAAGAATTGCTTCTGGGTATAACAGCATCAGCAGATACGATCATACATTGCTTATATGCAATAGACCTTGTGCATTAGTCAGTGTTGACTAGAGAAACAGATATAACACAAGATGTACAAATATGTAAGAATTTACAGATTGGCTTACGATGGCCGCCTACAGATGTGGGTGTGGAAGGGTGTAAAAGGTCCATCTGCATACTGGGGATCTAAAGGATCCAGTCAAAGGCCTGGAGCTCCAGTAGTGTCCCGTGCCAGTCTGTATCGGGGGGGCTGAAGGGCCTCTGCTGGAAGGCTGAAGAGTCTGCATCAGAAGCCAAGAGATGACGTCCAGGGTGAAGATGAAGACTGGAGTCCTCCAAGGAGACAGAAGCAATCCTTCCTTCTTCATTTCCTGTCTATAGCGTTCTGGCTACAATCCTCCCTAGGGCGGGTCTTGCACACCCAGAACTATGCTGAGCCAATTTAGTTGGGCATTACTTACTCAAGATGACACAGTCGATCAACTATCATATGTTGTGTTTACACTTTCACCCTTCATCAATACTCTTTGAAGCCTTTTTTTACTTGTTATTAGCGGTTATTCTGTGATGCGGAAGGAGAAGGGGAGGGATGGATGAAACAGCAGTGTAAATCAGTACAAGGAGAAGTAGATAGGAGGAATAATAATAGGTGAAAAAATTAGATATGGGGTCAGAGTCTGTTTGAACTCCTTTAGTTGGACTGAAGGGTTATCGTTGAGGATTTTAAGAAGATATTTGGGGGGGTATAGGAGGATGGGAATAGGAGGAGAAAAGTGTATTTGGGGATTGAGGGAAGCTACAGATTGTCAGAACCTGTTGATATATTTGTGCACCTCTACAGTGGAAAAGAGACAAGGGAGGATAGGGGTTAAGTCAGATAACAGTCACTTCTGGAAAACCGCACCTATGAGCACATGAGGCTTTCAGGGGACGTCTAGATACAAGCCGTGTCAGTGGGAGAAACAAGTGAAAAAGAAAATAGTATTGTTATGGAAACTTGAGATAGGAAGATGTGAGAAAATAAACACCAACTAAATTGAAGAAAAAACAACAAAACAAAACAAAACAAAACCCCCCAAAATATCCAGTGGGAACTCAGATGAAATACTCCAATAACGTATATGTGATTCACGTGCGACTGTTATACCCAAAGTCTGAGTGTTCACACAGTTCTTTTCTGGCCTTGGATTTGGTCTGATTGCAGGCAGCCACACCAAATTCACCTCTTTTCCCTTGCACTCAAAACCCAAATAAACCCAGCCTCAGGAGTTGTCCCGTCCAGCTCGCAGGCAGAATCTGACGCTATTTGCATAGCTTAGGAAACCTCCTCCCCCAAGCGTGTGAGGAGTCTGCCAGGTTCACTTGCAGGCAGGGCTCCACAGACTCAGGGACCTGCTCACGCTCCTGCAGGGCCTGGGCATCTGCAGACACCTTTGCTTGCTGGCGGGGTCTGCAGGAATCTGCTAACATGTTCACACACAGGCTTGGAACTGCAGAAGTGAGCAGGACAATCATTCTCAGGCGGGGAGGACGCAGGGTCCACAGGCAGGAGTGTGTGTGCCCATGGGGTCTCCTATTTGCCCATTTATCCACTCTCTGCCCAGGGTGTATGTGTAGGGCTTTCCCCTTGCCTTGGATGCATGCTGGTGAGGATGCCACTGGGCTGCAGCATTCCTGGTGCTTGGAGGAGAGGTGTTGGGGAGAAGGGATTGGTATATGCAGAGTCTGACCCTGAGTCCAAGCTCCTGGAGACTCCTTTGTTCCTTCATTCCCTCAGGCTAATTGGAATGCTCCCATAGTGGCTGCTCCCTGGAGGGCCAGGGGTGGAGCTGTGTGGACCAGCTGTAGGGGCTCCATTTCTCTTCAATGATCCAGATATTAGGTTTGATCTACGTGGGTCACTTTTTGGACTCATTTTCTGATGGTTTTAGACCCTTCCCTACGTCAGAGTAACTCTGGCTTCTGTGTATCTTCTCTAAGCTCCCATGTTGGATTCCTTCCTTACTTATTTTTAAATTTTGAGACAGGGACTCAGTCACTAAGTTGACCAGGCTGGGCTTGAATTTGCAATCCTCCTGCCTCAGCCTCCCAGAATGCTGGGATTGTCACCACACCTGGCTTGAATTGGGGGTTCTTGAAGTCAGAGGTCTGTAGAAGTGGTAATTAGGTTCCAAGTACTATCAGAGAAAACAATCTCGTTTTGATAGGTAACAAAGCATCTTGCCACTGCTTGCTCAGGCCAATATATTATTAAGCTGTCACTGAATTTGAGCCTTGCAAAATCTCACCCCAAACCAGAACACTGCTGACTTGTTATGATCCTCAGACTCTGAGAAAAGACTGCTTAGTTTACAGCCTTTTGTTTTGAGGCTTGAATTCCCAAGAGATGAAGAGAGAGAGAGACAGCGAAGAGGCTGGACCTAGAACTCACCATCCTGGAGTTGGTTGCAGTCCTTTCTCACTACAAAGTTGAAGACAGGACATGAGCGTTGGTGCCTGCACTTTAGCATATACTGGATATATGATCACATGTTTTCATTTGTGAAGTGAACAAATGAACAAAAAACAGTCACAGAAAGTGCCTGTCACAAGGGCAAAATGAGATGTTAAGCTCCCATCATTGTGTATTTAACAAACATCTTCCTTGTAAGAGCATGAAGGTCATTTTTCCTATTCTTTGCCTTATCTTTGATGAATTCTACTACATTTAGAGGATGCAATCACTGTGGCTCTGGTAAGATATACTATCGTCCCGAGGGTTTCAAAAGCATTGGATACCAGATGCTGCTGCACAAGTCAGGAGCCTCATCAACAATGGATCTAGTTCCTGACCTGGAAGTAGAATAAGGGACATAAAAATAATCGGTAATGTATAAAATAATAGTTTTCAATTGATTCATTAAACTTAAAATAATCTGTGTTAATGATTTTTCATGGTCCGTACCACGGCATTCCTCCAGAGGATACAGACAAATCAGCTTTGGTGATAAACATACCTTTGCCAAGGGGTAACCTTGGCAACAAAAGAGCTAATTGCTCAGAAACAGCTGCCTTCTGGTAAGAAGGGAAGATTAAAAAATGAGTGAGGAAGTCTTTCAAATAGTTCTGAGAAAGGCCATGGACCAAACCCTTACGGGCTGTTAGTGAGGAGGGGTATTCCCACGGCATCGTTTTGTTTGGGTAAAGACAAACTGAGATATATGTAGGACAAGATTTCCCCAGGAATCAGTCTCTTCTTTAAGTCTTGTCTGAAACATTTTGAAAGCATGAGGTAAAAACCTGTGGGCTTTCTACACTTCAGAAAATGAAGACTAGTGAGACATTTGACTGTCTGAGATGTCACTTGGGCAGGGCCAGGACTGTGTCATCTGCAAGCTGAGTTGAGAGGCAGAGCAGACTGTGGGAAGACTGTGGTGTGAGGCCACCATTTTACCAGAGAACTAGGAATGGGAGACTGTCTTTGAGATTCCCCAGGGTTAGGTGGAGATTACACCTAATCAGTGAATTGGAACTCCTTCAGTGGGAATCAGCCAAAGGAAATAACCTTCATGCGGATAGGGAGGTGCAGTCCAGGTGACTGGTAATGCTCATTGTATCAGGGTGGCGTGTGTGTGTGTGTGTGTGTGTGTGTAAATAAACATGTGTGAGGAATTGTAAGAAAAAATAAAAAAAATCTGAACTCAAAATTCTGAAAGGAATTTTTTCAGTAGTAGTTTTTATTAAAAGAAATGTAAGAAATTGTGTGAAAACATAGCGAAGTATAAAGAAGAAAATTTAAATCACACATAATCTAATACCAAAAAGCATTGCATGAGTGTTGATTGGAACTGGAAATGAATATGGAAACATGAAGATGATCGGTTTGTAAAGGTAGTAGGAAAGTAGGTTTTCCTCCCTTTCTTTTGATGTCTGGTTTGTAGTGGCTTCTTCTTGTCCTTTTAATGGAAATATATAGGTGAAAGAGAAAGATGAAATATCAATAAATTTTAGAAATTTGGGCTGAATCTATGTTGCTTTGTTGTATTTTATCTTCACTTTAAGCATATTGTAAGCTTTTCCCTTGTGAATAAATTTTTTTAAGAACATGATTTAAATGGCTCCTTTGTATTTTGCTATGTGAATAGATCATAATTAAAAAATTTCTATTGTGTACTTTTATTTTTTGTTTTACTATTATAAATAAATCTGAACTCAACATCTTTATACATCAAGTTTGTGTGGATCTCTATTATTTCTTTGAGATAAATACTTTGGAGTAAAATTACATAATCAAAGGGTCTACACATTTTTCTTGCTCCTGATTCTTTTGCTGGGTTGCATTCTGGACATATTTTATGAATTATACTCCAAGGGGAAATGTTTGAGGAGGGGCAGAACAGGAGACTAAGAGTCAGGGTAAATTGACCTGTAGAAAGAGACTGGGGGTGTGTCTGAAAAAGGCCCAGAAAGGAAAGGAGGAGAGAGGATTCTCAGGAAAGACCCCAGGGTGCCTGGACCAGCAATGTGAGCAGAGGGTAATATTTTATTTAGAAGGGCAGGTTGAAGAAAATAATGCATATGAAAAATGTTCATTGAATTGTTATGGGGTTTACAAAATTTTCCTAAAATAGATTATTATCATCCTAGTCAATGATGAGAAAAATGAGGCACAGAAATTAAGTGACTTTGTAAGGATCACACTAATAAAAATGGCAGAACACAGAGTCAAAATGATGTCTTCTATTCCAAATCCCATGTTTTTCCATTCAACTTTTTCTATACCCTTAGGTAAGGAAAGAGCTTGGGCTGATGTTACCTCTTTCGGTACTTCGTGATGAAGCAGGGTGCCCTTCTTCATCTCCAGGGCATGAGAATGAATGAAGAGAGAATGGAGAATGACTGAAGGGAGAATGAATGAAGTTGATCATGGTGAACATAAAAGGGAATTTTCCACAAAATTTAAAATGGCTCTTTTAACCTCAAAGCCCATTATTGTGTCATTATATGTTATTGATAAGCATAAAAGGGATTTTTAGGAGGCTCTTTTCAAAAGGATTACTCAGCTCCTAATCCAGATCCATAAATTGCGAGTGATTGTGAGGTGCTGTGACTGAGACCTGACAATTACGCAGCAAGTAGCAACAAGCCGAGTCTACTGGGACGAGCCGCACACGCGTATACAGCGCAATGCGCCATCGAGGTGCTTAATTAAAACTTGCAATATTTCAACACCATTTTTTCCCAAACTCACCTTATTAAAATGGCCAACAGAAAGAAATATCTGGTTCTAGGATTTCTTGCCTTTTTATGCGCTGACTTAAGCACTCAAGGTGAAGAGAAGGAAGAAGAACAGACCTGTAGGTTGCTGGGCAAGTTTGATTTGAATGGCTACGTGGATGCCAAAAACCATACACTTGTTATTGGTGGGCTGTTTCCTATACACTCCAGGACTATCCCAGCAAATGAGTCTGTTTTGGAGACAGTATCAGCAAAATGTGAAGGGTAAGCCATTCTTCTAACATCAATTTTCGGTGGTGAGGCGGAGTGGGAAGTACGGTGTCAGCACCCTGAACTGGGGTGGGGATGCCAACTCCAACCATGACACGCTCTGTTTGACTCAGAACGTGTTTCTAGGCCTCAGTTTCTCCAAGGCAGAGATTCTAGAAGTGATTAGAAACTGGAAAAGTTTGGTGTCAAGTGCATCTCTCTACATCTCAGACAGAAAGAAGAGGGGTAGGATGCGTCTCCTCAGAGGGTGGTCTGTGGGCCAGTAGGATCAGCAGCACCGAGGAGCCAGTTAGAAATGGGGAATCAGGGGCTCCATCCTTCTGGGTCTCCATTTTGATAAGACCTCCTGTTGACTTAGGTCCACATTAGGGTTTGAGAACAGGGGTGCAGAGATGTTGTAGCATTATTGTTAATGGTCACAGAATAAACTTTCTTCAAGTGAAACACCTCGTGTGGGAACACTGATTCATTTCTAAGCTAATGTTCATGGTGAGATCCCGTCAGCTACTAAAAGGCTTCTGGCCCTTCTGCTGTCACCTCCAAGTTGTCATGTCAGATTATCAGGGTCCATACTGAAAATCTGAATTTGCTAGTAATCTACCATAAGAAAATCAAAGATAGGATAGGCGTCTGGGCATCACACACACACACACACACACACACACCATATAAAAGCATGCCCAAAATTAAAAGAAAGAAAAACAATTATTCACTATTCTACTGCCATAACAAAGAAGCTCTTTTCGTTTTCTATATCTTTTCTTGACCCTTTTTCAAATACATCTGTACTTTTTAAATAATTGTGACCATAGCACAGACACAATTTTATATTGGGTATTTTCCATTATATCATAAGCTACAGATGATGCCGCAAGTAATTATAGTTGTCAGTGTGTGTTGTGAAAATTTTCACAGCTTCTTACACCATCACATCTTTACTGATCACTTCTTTTTTTTGACATATTTCATGCTCCATATTTGAGATGTCACTAGAGACAGAAATCAATTACAATGTTTTTGGCAAAAAGAAAAAATGGCCATCAGTCCCTACTTATCTTTTTCATGGACCTTTAATTGTATGCTATTTTACAGTGAAGTGCAGGGAAGGAGGAGAAGGGCTTATGCTTAAGGCTACATGGTAGAGTCAGTTCATTATCACAGAAGTTTTCAGTTTTTTAATTCTTATAACAAAATGAAAACAGTTTTTCATAAGGCAATGTACTCTAATATTTCATAAATGGAATTATTTAATTTGTTCTTTACTCTTTATTGGAACTTCTGAAGGTTATTTTCTAGAAAAGTTAGATGGGAAAGCTGATATACATATTTTAAAATATAAATTATCTTTCCCTTAAAAATAATTTGGCATCACCACTGTGGTTGAAACAGTGGTGAGAAGTAAGTACATCTCATTTAAAAAATAATTCCTTTATCAGGTAATTTTGGGATTTGCCTAGTCATTGCAATCGTAATTTGAATGACTACTATTTAGCTTTATAAATTTTTAAAAATGTATTTTTTTTCAAAAACTAGAATTGTTTATTTTACTTCACCAATAACAGCCAACAGTTCCTCCAGCATTCTCCAAGCCTCCATGTAATCTAGCACCTTTCTCATCCTCATAGGAAGTCTGGTCTATGTGATATTCAGAAGCTGGGCCAAGCCTAATCTAATAGTAATTTAATTTTGGCATCATTAACCTATAACTTACTCAGAAATTCAATTTGTAGTAGAAGAAATCTCATTCTGAAATCTACAATTTTAACAAGGTAAAAGTATTTGTTGGCCATGAGCTAAAGTATAGGGAAGAGGAAGACTTTCTGTTACTTTGTAAATGTTGCATAAGCCAGAGAAATGCAATGAAGTGGAATAGGAAGGTGGTATTTTAGTTTTTATTTGGGTTGATTTACACAAAGGTAGGGTTTAGAGAAATTTTTTCCCCCTTTGGTTACAGATTTTTAAAAAGCGAATTTTATTGGTACATTTTAGATACACATAATGATAACATTCATCATTGGGAATTTGTACCTGTATGTGATATATCTTGATACTTCTATTTTCCCAATCCTCTCCCCTCCCTTCAACCCCTCTTCCCCTCCTTATTTACAAAAGCTTTGTTCTATTTTTTCCTTTTCCCTTCCTTCCCCCCTCCCATCTTCCTTGTTCCTCTTCTCCTTTGAACATTTTCTTCCTGTTTCACAATATCTATTATACATTTTGGTCCTTATTTACCCTTTAGGTTTCTCACACCACAGAAGCAGTGCCATATTTAAACATATGTGTCCAGTTTATTACACTTAAGAGTATGGTCTCAAGGTGCATCCATTTACCTAGAAATGTCTCAAGCTTATCCTTCTTTATGGCTGAGTAGTACTCCATTGTATAAAAAAACCACGGGCTGGTGAGTTGGCTCAGCGGCATAAGCGCCTGCCTGGCAAGCGTGAGGTCCTGAGTTTGACTCCCGGTACCCACATACAAAAAAAGGGCCGGTGATATCGCTCAGCAGCACGGGCGCCTGCTGGTGCGTGAGGTCCTGAGTTTGACCCCCGGTACCCACACACACAAAACCCCCCCCCACATCTTCTTTATCCATTCATCAGTTGATGGGCATTTGGGCTGTTTCCAAGGTTTAGCTATTACAAACTGTGCTGCTATAAATAAATGTGGGTGTGCATATATCGCTAGGGTATGATTTTTTTTTTGGGGGGGGAGGTACCAGGAATCGAACTGAGGGCCTTGCACTTGCCAGACAGGTGCTGCACAGCTGAGCTACATCCCAGCCCCACTTTGAATTCTTTTAGAGAATTTTTTTTTTTTTTGGGTACCGGGGGGGTCGACCTCAGGACCTCGCGCGCCAACAGGCACTGTGCTGCTGAGTGATATCACCGGCCCCTTTTTCGTATGTGGAATCCGGGAGTCGAACTCGGGCCCTCGCGCTTGCAAGGCAGGTGCTTACGCCACTGAGCCATCTCACCAGCCCCCTTTTAGAGAATTTTTTTGAGGAAAAAGAATATACCATGTGTAATGATATTGGAAAATCACAATGGAAATCAATGAATGAAAGACAAATCATACCAAATCCTACCTTTCCAGTAATTATCCTCTGCCATTTAAAAACATTTCCTTATTCAGCCTTATCCAAACATCATATGCTTAACAAGCAGTTTTAATCATAGAAACAACTTTGCATACTGACTGTTTTACTTAATATTACATTCATACTACTGTGTAATTTTTAATATTAATTTTTTAATGATGGGAAAATGTTTCTACAGTCAATATATTATCACTAGATATGTAAGTTCCTTCCAATTTTTCAGTATCAGAAATCTATGTTGAACAGCTTTGGGCAGGTAGCTGTTTCCTTTGGGAAGAATTGTCTGTCTAGATAACTTCTCAGCAGTGGGACTTCTGGAATGTCTAGCTCTTGAAATGTACTTTTAAAAAGATATTGCTGTGTTTTTACTTGATTTTCTCTGAGAAAATCCCATGTGAGTCCTCCTTTATTCAGCCATTTTGAATCTGTCTACTATATTGCTATATATATATTTCAAAAATTTATATTGCCACCAGTATAAATTTGGAAACCAAGTATTTAAGATGGATAAGACCCTTTGTATTCTGGAAGCTTGTAGTTCTCCAGTTACCTCTTTCATGGTGCTGTACTCACTTTCACCCTGTCTCCTCCAAACACACTGATCTTTCCATTCCTTTAAGGTTACGTGGTTTCCTGTTGTAATTCATTCACACATGTGTTCCTTCTGCCTGTAGTCCTGTCCCCTGTTAATATGTCATCTGTGTCACTCAACTTTCTGTCACTTTGACAAAACACTTGAAAAGAACAACTTAGAGAAGGAAAGGTTTATTTTAACTCACAGTTTCACAGGTTTCAGTCCATGGTCACCCGGCTCCATTGCTTCTGGGCCCATAGTGAGGCAGAACGTTCTGGCAGGGCATGAGTATTGGAGGAGAATGGCTTACTTCATGTCAGACAAGAGGCGGAGGATGGAGAGCCTGAGAGGAAAGGGCTCAGGACAAACTATACCCTTCAAAGCCAGTCCCACAGTGATCTTCTTCATCCAAGTAGGCTCTACCTCCTAATAAACCCATCCAGCTAATGAACTCATGAAATGATTAATCCACTTGATGAAATTAGAGTCCCCACGACCCAATCACTTCCTAAAGTCCATCAACTGGCAACCAAGCCTTCACCATAATGAGCCTTCTGGGGGGACATTTTGGATCCCAACCATAACATCATCCTTCAAGCCTCAACATGGCTATTAATTCCTCCAAGGCTGGGTGCTCCTCCTTTGTATTTCATAGAACCTACACCTACCATCCCCCCAATTATTTTGTAATTTTCTATTTTTCTGTTTCTTTGCCTAGATAGTGCTGTATCTGGTCTGCTCACTGTTGTGTTTGTATTGTCTTGCACCACAGGAATTCAATAATTACGTATTACATTAAAAATATAAAACTAAACTAAAAACCCAGTTAAAGAGATGGAGAAAAATTTCAATCTGCCAACTGGGCTATATGCTATCAGATATTTAATTAAAAATATTTATTAAGCAGAAGACATAGAGTTAAATACTATAGCTACAGAAGCTATTAAGAGAAAAAATAATTTGAGGGTACTTGCTATCAAGTAGGATAAAGTTTGCTTAAAACTCAAGAAAGAAAGAAGGGAAGAAATAATTATTGTTTTAATGGAGAAGGAATTGAAAAAAATGGTGATGGACTGAAAGAGAAATACTTCCCTTTCAAGGCTGAGGAATGGAGAGGAGGAGGCATTGTGTTTTTAGTTATTTGTGAGAATAATAAGAAATAGTCATTTTCAATTGAATATCTCTCAACATTAACAATCAAATCATGAAAAAAATTATGTAATTGGAGTCATAGCATATAACTATAACTTTTATACATAATATAATTTTATATACTTCTATCATAAGTATTTTCATGTATTTAGATAATTTTTATAATTGTAATTAATGTTCAAAGGAAAATAAGAGAAAGAAAAGAGGAGAGAAAGGAGAATTATTCACATCAGGGACTTTCAATGAATGGGGAAAACATGTACTCAGGGGTTATTTTGTACCTGGTTTGGTGCAGGGAATTGTGAATAGAAAAATGTTTTTGTGACAACATTGCAGTTTGGAAGGATAATGTGTATAAAACACACAGGGCAAGAAAACATCCAAAAAATTGCTTTCCAAGATGAACAATCAATGACAGTGACTCATTCTTGAAGTTTTCAAGTTTGTAACATCATTTATGAAGAATTAACATGCTTAGACAAGTGAGGTGTCTGTCGATGTTTTGGTAAAATATTGTTATCATCCACCCCAACTAAAAGCTCTTTTCCCTTCCACAGACCTCTCAACCGACTAAGACCTTACAAAAACTATTTCCTTTTCAGGTTTAACTTTTGAGGATTCCGCTGGATGAAAATCATGATTCACACTATCAAAGAAATTAATGAGAGGAAGGATATTTTGCCCAATACCACTCTGGGCTATCAGATCTTTGATACCTGTTTCACCATCTCCAAAGCCATGGAGTCAGCTTTGGTCTTCCTTACAGGGCAGGAAGAGAACAAGCCCAGTATTAGAAACAGTACTGGAGCGTACCTGGCAGGAATTGTTGGATCAGGGGGATCGTCCTTATCGATTGCTGCTTCAAGAATTCTAGGGTTGGGCTGGTGAGATGGCTCAGCGGCATAAGCGCCTGCCTGGCAAGCGCGAGGGCCCGAGTTCGACTCCCGGAACCCACATACAAAAAAAGGGCCGGTGATATCGCTCAGCCGCACGGGCGCCTGCTGGCGCGCGAGGTCCTGAGGTCGACCCCCGGTACCCACAAAAAAAAAAAAAAAAGAAAAGAAAAAAAGAATTCTAGGGTTGTATTATTTACCTCAGGTATCTCAGAATATTGTACTGGGCATTAACTTATAAAGAAATACAAATTATGTGTGTAGCAATTGCAGCAATGAATAAGGTGCTTAGGAGAGTTTGGTCAAAGTTCCAGAGACTAACAGGGATGGTGGTGATGCTGCTGCCCTGTGTCCAGTCAGCTGTCAGCAAATGTGAACTGATGGCTACTTAGAGGCAATTTGAAACCTCCTGTATCCTTTAGGATCCTGCTTCACTTTTTAATTGAGGTTGTGATCAGTGATTTTCATGTTGGCATCTCAGTAGGCACACTATTTAGCATTATGTGGAGCACAATGTAGGGGATCAATAATTACTTATTGGTTGATCAATAGGCGGCATACGCAGGTACTTATTTTGATTGTTGTTCTATTAATGAGTATTATTCATGACCCTGTTTGTTTACACACTAACATACTGAAATGGACCTAGGAATTTCACAAGATTGATAGAATTATGGGATGTTAATTTTACAGATTATTTTAAATTCAGAGAGAATTCAACAAAAATATTCATTCATCATTTTAGTATAAGGATATATGATAGTAGAAAGAATAGAATATTAAGAAAATATAAATAAAGCTTTTCATGTATCCCTAAGGATGGGTCATTAAAACATCAATACTAAGGACTTCATAATGTGAATAATGATTATTTGTGTTACTGAAGTAATGGGATAACTTGAGATAATTGTAAAAGGTATCATTTATATAGTATTTCTTACAAAGCTACAAATTCAAATGTAGGAGCAATGGGAAAGTACTGAGAAACAGCTAAGAGGAAATGCTGGGAGACTCACTGATACCTTAACTATGGGCTTCATGTAGTTTAGACAAACTCCTGGTGCCATGAGTTCTGTCTTCCACTAGGCACCATCAATAATCCAGACGTAGGCTAGAAACCTCTGGATAGATTTTCTCCTTAAAGGCCTTGCAGTAAATCTGCAAAGAAGGTGAAAGAAATCTCCTACCACTTTTACATTTTGTTATTTCATTTACTAAACTGAACAAACTAAAAGATCTACATTATTGTTAATTTCACTAATGAGGAAACCAGTGTTCAGGAGGCTTAAGTAACTTGTCTAAGGTCTTATACAGCTGATCAATTATCTAGCCAGAATTAGAAATTAGATGGTTTTGCTTTTTAAATGAGATTCTTTCCTACGTATGGCTTCCATGATGTTGCCAGTGAGGTGGTTCTAAAGAAGAATGTCAACTTTAGCCAATGGAGTAAGAATAAAACAAATGGTAAAGGAAAGAGAACATAGGAATAATCTGGTGCTCATGAAGGACAGCTATGGAATTATAATAGAGAAGATCCTACTGGAAGTGATGTATTAATCACATGAGATGGGATAAGGGAGAATATGATGTGTGATCTCAACAGTAGAGTGAGTGAGGCTGAAGGAAAGCTACAGCAAAAATGTATGTAAGATGGTGAGGAATTCCTGGTCATCTGACCACCGTTCTTAACTTCCTACTGATGGGAAATACCTACAAGGATTACTGGAAAAATGAGGAAAGAAGTACCTCTTCATTTATCTAGACATGTGCGCATAAAATGAGGGCATATAAAAATGAAAGTAACTTTGTTGAACAGCAAAGCTTAGACCTGAGGTTGAAGTGGTACTTTTGCCATCTTTTGAGCTAAGTCTTGGGACCTACATCCTATGTACTCAAAAGCCCTGGTGGAGGGAAATGAAGAGAGAGAAGAAGAGATAAACAGAGAAAGTAATGGAGAAGGAGGGAGGATGGGAGGGAGAAGGAAGGAAAGAAAGGAGGAAAGGACAGAGAGAGAGTGAAGGAGAGGGAGAGGAAGAGTGAGGGCGAGGATGAGAGAATGAGGATGAGAATGTGAGGGCGAAAGCCAGAGCGAGAGTGAGGAAGAAGGAGGAGGAGGAGAAGGAGGGGGAGGAGATGGAGAAGAAGAGAGTAAAGAAGAGGAGATGAGAGGAGAGAGAGAGAGAGAGAGAACTGTATGGATGAGACTTTAGACCTGCAAAAACAGGGGAGTCACCTTGTCTCAGGGGAGCTTAAAGGAAAGGGCGCATAACCTCTTTTTTCAGTGCTCTGACTCCACCTGTGGAAAGCAGTGCATTGAATGTAATCATTTTATTAATTCATCCTCTAACCCCCTTGTGGTGGGGTAGGGAATGAATTGGTAGGAAGGAGGGCAGTGATCCCTTAAGAGTTCCCACCCACTGAATAGGGAGAAAAAAGTCCTTTTGTCTATGAAAGGATGTAAGAGTAAGGGAAGAACTGCTACATTCCTGCCCTCTCAGTAAGCATATCCTGAAATTGTGTAGTTTAAGTTTTGGCTACTTATTTCTAATAACTGCATGAATATTTTCAATTGTAGGTGGGCTACTTCTCTACCTGCTCAATTCTTAGTGACAAATTCCAGTTTCCATCTTATATTCGCACAATAGCCAGTGATAAGTTCCAGTCCGAAGCGATGGTAAGACTTATCCAACACTTTGGTTGGGTCTGGGTAGGCACTATTGCAGCTGATGATGATTATGGTAAATACGGAGTAAAAGCTTTTAAAGAACAAACGGAGAGTGCCGGTCTCTGTATTGCATTCTCTGAAACCATACCCAAAGTCTATTCCAATGAGAAAATGCAAAAAGCTGTTAAAGCCGTACGGAGTTCCACTGCCAGAGTCATTGTGCTTTATGCATCTGATATTGATCTCAGTCCTTTCGTGCTGGAAATGGTTTACCATAACATAACCCACAGAACATGGACAGCGAGCGAAGCGTGGATTACCTCAGCCCTCATTGCAAAGCCTGAGTATTTCCCATATTTTGGAGGAAGTATTGGATTTGCAGTACCAAGAACTGATATACCAGGATTAAAAGAATTTCTTTATGATGTTCATCCTAGCAAGGATCCAAATGATGTCCTGACCATCGAATTCTGGCAAACTGCATTTAACTGTACTTGGCCAAATAGTGTTCCCTACAATGTTGACCATAGAATGAATATGACTGGTAAGGAAGACAGAGTATATGCCATGTCTGATGAATTCTGCCCTGGAGAGGAGAAGTTGGAAGAACTTAAAAATACCTATTTGGATGTGTCTCAGCTCAGAATTACAAACAATGTCAAACAAGCTGTGTATGCTATGGCTTATGTCTTGGATCAGCTAAGTAGATGTGAAGACGGACAGGGGCCATTCATGCCAGAAAACACTTGTGCGTATTTACCTGACTTTGAACCTTGGCAAGTAAGTTGTTTTACTTCAACCTGAAAGTTATAAGATATAGCTTAATGAAATGACATGACTTGACAACTATAAGAATTTATGCTATTAAAACTATTGATTTGCTTTTGTACTTAGTAGGCATGATTTCATCATATGTGCACCTAAAATAATGGTTTGCTTGTGTGGCTAACATTATTACAGTTCCCATTTGCTAACAGTTATTATTAGGTTTGAGGTTAATGATATGAAACTTTCCAAAACAGGGCCTTATGTTTTTCCTTCACATAAATTACAGATAAGCATTCTAAGACTGAAAGAGTGGCACAGAGACCCAGATTTCTCCTATCTTTTTGCTCCACCATCTACAACTTGGGGAATTCATCTCGTAATCTAAGGTGGCTACTTAGGCTTCAAACATGTGTCCATGTTTTAACTAGTAGGAAGGAGAAAGGGCAAAGACAGGCATACCCCTCCATTTAAGGATTTTTTCCTGGAAATTGCATACAGTTCTCCTTACATCCTAGTAGCCAGATTTTTGTCATATGGCCATATCTAGCTTCAAGGGAAACTGGAAAATGTAGTCTTTATGTAGTGTGGGAGGAGACACAAGAGCATGAAAGGCAGGAGGTAAAGACTGTGGGGAGCTCTACTGGAGATTTGCTCCCACATTTCCTGTCCCTGGTCTTATGTTGAACAACTCATACTGGGACATATTTACCTGAATGGTCTTACCAAGATGCATACCTAACTGGAATGTTTCCCTGCTTACATCGTTCAGTACCTCCCCTGGTGCCTTGAGAAGATAATGTGGGAGCATCCCTGGCCCAGCACCGTCAGCCCTCCCAGACTCTGATTTCATCATCCCTCCTTCCCTGACCCTCACCACTTTACTGTCCTGCAACACTAATTGTTTATCGTGCTCAAGGCTCCAAGTGGCTGGAACCATTGCATCTTTGTTTTATTTTCAAATTGATCACATATTGCATTTAGTTTTGTTTCTCCTTAGTCTATCCAAATCTGTAACAGCCTTTTCTTTCCTCATTTTTCAGTATTTCAGAGTAATGGTCACATATTTTTAGAATTTTTTAAAATTTAGGTTTGTGTAATTTTTTTCATAATTAGATTGAAGTTATGCATTTTTAGCAAAAAAATGGCATAAAAGTGATAATATTGTGTCCTTTTCTATGCCTCATATCATGGAGGTATATAATTGTATAGTTATTGGTGACATTGACTTAGGCCACTTAATTACAGTGATGTCATCATGTATTTTCATTGTGAAGTTACTTTATTTTTCTTTGGGATTAATAATTATCCTGTGGAGCAATATTTTGTGAAAACACCCTGTTTTCATTATACTTTTGCCCACAAGTTTTAGTGTGCTTTGATGAATCTTCTTGTCTTAAGCACATATTAACACATTGTTTGAAGAGTAATGATTTTCTTTTTACCTCATTTATTCTACATTTATCAACTGGAATTCTACTCCTCTTTCATGGATTTACTTACATCAATTAGGCTCAGATATTTATTTTTTTCTGTGAGTAATAATCCACAATCACCATTTATTTTGTTGCTCAACATTTCTCAAATTTGTCCAGCAGGAGACACTTTGAATTGGCTCTTGTTTCTTTGTGATATATTCTCTTTTTTATATATATTCTTATAATTTTTAAGCACTTCTTTAGTTTTTGGAACTAAACTAAACTAAACTAAACTAAACTAACTAAACTAAACTAAACTAAACTAAACTAAACTAAACTAAACTAAACTAAACTAAATGTTCCAGGCTTCCCTTATATTTTCTGAGCCCCAGATCTGTAGTCAACCATTTCTCCAAAGAGCCCTGTTTCCATTTATTGAAGAATGGAATTTAGACACCAAAAATGAATGCTGGGCTGGTGAGATGGCTCAGTGGCATAAGCGTCTGCCTGGCAAGTGCGAGGGCCCGAGTTCGACTCCCGGAACCCACATACGAAAAAAGGGCCGGTGATATTGCTCAGCGGCACGGGCGCCTGCTGGCGTGCGAGGTCCTGAGGTCGACCCCTGCTACCCACAAAAAAAAAAAAAAAAAAAAAAAAAGAATGCTAGGTTTATTTATTGATTCTAAAAGAATTATAATAAATTCAAAATGAGAAATTAAATTATATTTTAAATGCCAAAAGAGAGTCTTTTCGTTTTAAAAAAAGTCCTCTGGGTATATCTTTTGCAATGAAGAAGACCTTTTTTTCTGTAGTGAACACCACTCTTTATTATTTGAACATTGCAATATTAAACTTAAATTAGTGCAAAGAGCAACAATTATGTATTAGAATATTAGAGAGAAGAGCTTTAGGGATGGGTCAGGGAGCTCATAACGTGAAGGAGAATGTTGGGTTAGTCTGTAATGCGGTTCATTCTCTTTGATATATTCTCAACAAGTCAGCAAGTCAAGACTGTAAGAAGCAAGACCTCTCATTAGAGAATGTTAATACAGGCATTTAAGAAACCTCATAAATATATCAAGATTAAAATCTATTTATTTAAAATAAAAAATTTTATACTTTATACAGCTTTTTAGCTTACTCCATTAGTAGACATGGTCAGAAAATGTATGTTTGGGAAACTCCTTTAATATTATGGTATTACTGGACATTTATAAATTATTTTACTATACCTGGTGGTAGGGACTTGTGTGCTACCATCTAATGATAACAAATAAACACAATTATGGAAAGGTTGTTCTAGGGAATGTTCAGGGAGGAAAAGCCCCTTTGCTTTACTCTTTTTTTTTTTTTTTTTTTTTTGAGACAGGGTCTTGCTATGCAGTTCAGGCTGGTCTGGACTCACTATGTAGCCCAGGTTGGCCTCGAACTCACGGTGGTCCTCCTGCCTCAGCCTCCCGAGTGCTGGGATTATAGGCATGTGCCACCACTCCCGGCCTTGCTTTAACTCTTCTGAAGATGGGAAAAGAACAAGACAAGCTTCTCCCCAAATGTTAGTCAGTTTTCTGTCGTGACAAAATACGTAAGAAAAACAACTGGAAGGAAGAAACTTCTATTTTGGCTCACAGTTTCAGAGGTTTCAGTTTGTTGACTCCAATAGTGTGGACCTGTGGTGAGGTAGGACATCATGGCAGCAGGAAGGTATTGAGGAGGAAGCTGTTAACCTCATAGTGAGCAAAAAAGAGAGAGAGAAAGAGAGAGAGAAAGAGAGGGAGAGAGAGAGAGAGAGAGATCTGCAGACAGTGTGGTCTCCAAGGTTATGCCCCCATGACCCACTCACTTCAGCGAGGTCCCACCTCCTAAGTTTTCATTACCTCCCAATAAAACTATCAAATTAGGAGTCAAGAAATAGGTGAAGCCACTGATGAAGTTAGAAATCCAATCACCTTTTTTTTTTTTTTTTTGTGGGTACCGGGGGGTCGACCTCAGGACCTCGCGTGCCAACAGGCACCCATGCCGCTGAGCGATATCACCGGCCCCTTTTTCATACGTGGGATCCGGGAGTCGAACTTGGGCCCTCGCGCTTGCCAGGCAGGCGCTTACGCCGCTGAGCCATCTCACCGGCCCCACCAATCACCTTTTAAACATTGAACATTAAACATTAAACTCTGAACATTGCTGCTTCGGGATCAAGCCTTCAACACATGAGTCTCTGGGGGACGTTTCAGATTCAAACCATGATGCCAATGGACTCAGCGATAAAAGCCACTCTGTTGTGAACGCTGATGTAGATTTTAATTGGATTGAAGAGAATAAGACTGTTAAAGAGGGAAAAGGAGAGATAAAAGGACAGGTGACCCGAGTGGTCCTCGTGGTAGATGGCGACTATGATGCTTACCTTTGTATATTCACTTGCTAAAGGTGTTCAGGTATATTACCTTAGTCCCTGTCACAAACGGAGGGAGTAATAATTGTCCTCTTTTTACAGACCAGGAAGCTAGTGCTTAATTAGCATATGACTTAATATTTAACACAGCCAAAATGATTCCAGATCACCAGACACCATGATTCAGGTTATTTCCTCTGAGTTTTGTGGCTTTATGGGTTTGTGGTAACTGGATTATACCTTCTAATTGGGAAACGTAAGCCCAGGATGTAGTACCAAAACCTAGGATTTATCCCTACTGAGATTGGTCACCCCAGCTAAGACTGACGAGGTGAAGCAAGTGTGAGAGGTATTATTTTCTTGGAAGATTCCTGTTGATTTCTGCAAATCCTTTTCTAGGTGTAGAACAAGACTCAACCACTATTGTACCCTTGACCGTGACCCCTTCCGCACACCTTCACCCTGAAGGATGTAGGGGCACATGTCATTCTTCTGGCTTACAATTTCCTTGTCCCAGTATTTATTAGGCAAATCTTTACTGATCTTTTTAAACTCAGCTCGGGTGATCACTTCCAGGGAAGTAAAAAATCTCCAGTTTTGCAACTAGCCATTCCTTTATCTATGCCCTTTCAACCTTCTTTCCACTACCTCAGCATAGACTATACTGAATTTTACTGTTAGCACCAGTTTATTGTCTAGTGTCACCATATCTCTAGTACCTGACACCCAGAGCAGTGGCGGCAGTGATGTAGATAGTCTGGCATGTGTAAGTAGAAGAAATCTAGGATGGAAATAAAAACATTCTTTCCTATGAAGGTATTAGGGAATATTTGGCACCACTATGCTTTAGTATAAATTAGTGTTATATAATAAAAATATACAATTTTAATATATCACACAGGTAAATTAAACTTTTAGTGGTCAAATTAAAAAATGAGAAAAGAAATACAGAGAATTAAGTATAATAATTTATTTAACCCAATATACCCAAAATAATACTCTAACATCAGAATTATAATCTAATATGAAATAATGATATGAAATTATTAATGAGATAATTTACATTTTCATTTAAAAAATTAAATCCTTATAAGTCCAGCCACCTTTGAAGTCCGAATTACCACTCGTGGCTGGAGGTGTTGGTTTACACAGCAAAGGTGTAGAGGAAGAGAAAAAAAATACAATCCCATGAATTAAATGAGTTTGAAATTACTTTCTTTATAAAACTGTTTTCCAGACAATTGAATTTTACAAATTGCTTTTTCCCCACCTTGCTTTCCAGCTAATGTACTACGTGAAGACACTTAAATTCAAAACCCACGATGGAAGGGAAATAGAAATTGATCCAAATGGAGATGTGATTGGATACTATGATGTCCTAAATTGGCAATTAGATGATAATGGAGAAATTGCCTTTGTGAAGGTTGGAGAATATAAATTTGCATCAGATAAGTTTGAACTTGTTTTCAAAAAGAATTTGACAATATTTTGGAACACCGAATCATCAGGGGTTAGTTGTCCTGATACCTTATTTTGTATATATATAATTACATTGCTATATTTTTTTCACTCAGTGATGGAATGCAAAACACCTAGAGATGTTTCCAAATTCCAAATCAATTTTCCCAAGTGTAGTACATACTTTTTCAATATATGCATACAAATTTTAAAAAAATTTTTTGCAACATTTTCTTGGATTGCAGTATTACATATTAATTTCATTATTTTGTTTTGCTTCTTCAAGTACTCCACTGACACTTACTTGACCTCCTTTGTCTATCTTTCATTTCATCCACTTTTCTCAACTAGTTTTTGTCTTTTTCTTTTTCTTTTTTTTGTGGGTACCTGGGGTCGAACTCAGGACCTCACGTGCCAGGAGGTGCCCATGCTGCTGGGCGATATCACCGACCCTTTTTTCGTATGTGGGTTCCGGGAGTTGAACTCAGGACCTCGTGCTTGCCAGGCAGGCGCTTATGCTGCTGAGCTATCTCACTGACCCTTCTTTATCATTCTTATTGTCATTTTATTTTCCTGCTTTTATGTGATGACCCTTATTACGTTTTCATTGAAATAAATTCTTTTTTGAACCTCTTGTTACCACTATTTTAATTTCTGAAATGGATTGTTTTGAGTTTCTTTCCTGAGTAAAATAAACTTTTAAAATTTCTTCCTATTTTATATTACATATTTCTTACTTTTAAAATTTCTTCCTTTGCTATTTAATATTTAAATTATTTTTAACTTACATAAAAACATAAAAATTGTATGTATTTCTGGGGTTCTATGTGATATTTCTATATATACATTGTGCAATGTTTGGGTCAGTTTAAACATATCTATTTCATCAAATATTTATCATTTCTTTATAGTTAAAAAATTCAAAATCTTTTCTTTTAGTTTTTTTGAAATATACATTATTGTTACCTATAGTCACCCCACTTGCAACAGCACGCCAGAACTTCTTACTCTTATCTAAATATCATTTAGTGTCCATTGATCAATCTTTCCTCCTCCGTCCACGCTCTCACTCTCCCCAGCTCTGGTAACCACTGTTCTATGGTCTCCACTTCTAATGAAAGTAACTCTTTTAGAGTCCATGTATGTGTGAGATGCAGTACTTGTCTTCTGTGCCTGGCTTATCTCATTTAACATAATAATATCCAGTTCCATCTACGTTGTTTTTACAATTTAATTTTATTAGTATATGTTTACAGTACATGAAACTTGTATTCATCTTAGGGAGTAGGTACACGTACTTAACATATCTTGATTCTTTTTATTCCCCTTCTCCTATCCACCCACCTCCCTCCAGCCATCTCTAGATTTCCTTTCCTCATTTTCATTATTATTGTTATTATTATTATTATTATTATTTTAGTTCACATTTGCAACATATAGTGATTGCATTCATTGTGGGTATTTTGTAAGTGTACATGACACATCTTAAATCTTTTTACTTCCTTTCCCTTCTCCCCTCCCCTCACTCACAGTCTCTTGGACCCCTTCCCATTTGTAAAAGATCTATTTCCCTGATTTCTTAGTCTTTTATTTTGTTCTTTATTTGTACTTTGCATTACTCAAATGAGAGAACCAGATGTACTTATGCTAGTGTGATTTATTTCACTTAACATGGTGTTTTCAAGGTATATTCATTTTCCTACGAATGTTTTAAATTTTTCCTTCTTTATAGTCACGTAGAATTCTGTCACACATAATTTAGCTATTATGAATTGTACAGCTCTAAACATTGGGATGCATGTATTTTTGTAATATTATGTCTTTAGCTCTTTTGGGAAGATACCTAGAAGAGGAATAGTTGGGTCAAATGGAATTTCTGTTTTTAGCTTTTTGAGAAATCTCTGTACTGATTTCCGTAATGGTTGTACTGGTTGTACAATGGTTGTAATCCCATTTGTTCTATTTTTGCTTTTGTTTCCTGTGCTTTTGACTTCCTGGTAAGACAATATCTTGCCTATTTCTTCTGCATTTTTTTTCTGGCAGGTTGTTTCAGGTCTTAATCCATTTTGAGCTGATTTTTGTAACTGGGGAGAGATAGTCTAGTTTCTTTCTTCTGCACGTGGATATCTGTTTTCCTCAGTACCATTTATTGAAAAGAACTGCCCTTTCTTCAGTGAATGCTCTTAGAACCTTTGTCAAAAATCAGTTAGCTGTAGGTGCTTGGGTTTACCTATAGGCTTTCTGTTTTGTTCCATTGGTCTGTGTCTGTTAAAGCCAGTACCATATTGTTTGATTCCATAGTTTTGTAGTATATTTTGAAGTCAGGTAGTATAATGCCTCTGCTTTGTTCTTTTTTGCTCACGATTGCTTTGGCTATCTGGGAGTGTGTGTGTGTGTGTGTGTGTGTGTGTGTGTGTGTATGTAGTTCCATAGGATTTTTAAGTCTGTTTTTTCTAGTTCTGTGAAGAATGTTATTGATATTTTGATAGGGATTGCATTGAATCTGTAAAATACTTTGGGTAGTATGGATGTATTGATTCTTTCAGTTCATGAACACAGAAGTCTATCCGTTTATTATGTCTTTTTCAATTTCTTTCATCAATGTTTTACGATTTTTATTGTAGAGAACTTTCATCTCTTTGGTTAAATTTTTCCATGGTTCTTTACTTTCTTGGTAGCTATTACTGTTTATTTATTTATTTTTTCTTGGTAGCTATTATAAATGGGATTACTTTCTTGATTTAGATTTCAGATAATTGACTATTGGCTTATAGTAGTGCTGTAGATTTTTGTATATTGATTTTGTGTCCTGCAATTTTGCTGAGTTTATTAATTGATGAAGTCTTTAGTGTTTTCTGTGTATAAGCTCATGTTGTCTGTAGTGACAATTTGATTTCATCTTTTCTAGTGAGTGTGTTCTTTATGTCTTTCTTTTGCCTGATGGCACTGTCTAGGACCTCCAGTACTATGTCGAACAAAAGTGGTGAAAGTGGGCATGCTTATCATTCTAGATCTTCAAAAGCTTTCAGTTTTTCAACAGATACTATTTCATGGCCAATAACATCCTGGTAGCTGTTTGTTTATTATATATGGCTTTTATTATGTTAAGGTAAATTTCTTCTATAAGTAATTTGCCTGGAGTTTTTATCATGAAAGAATGTTGAATTTTATTAAATACCTTTCTGGAACTATTGAGATGATCATATGGTTTTTGTCTTTCATTATGTTGCTGTGTTGTATCATGGTTATGATTTGCATATTTATTGAAACTTGCATCCCTGGGATGAATGACACTTGCTTTGTGATGAGTAATCTTTTTAATGTGCTGTTGGAGTCACTTTGCTAGTGTTTTGTTGAGGCTTTGTGCATCTGTGTTTGTCAGGTATATTGGCCTGTGCCTTTGTTGTGTCCTTGTCTGGTTTTGATATTGGCCAATGCTGGCCTTGTAGAATAAGTTTGGGAGACTTCGTTCCTCTTCAAATTTTGGGAATAATTTAAAAAGTATTGGCATTAATTCTTTAAATGTTTATATATGTGCTGCCAAAGTGAGCACCAGTTCTTTAAATGTCTGGTAGAACTCAGCAGAGAAGCCATTTGGTATTGAGTTTTTCTTTGATGGAGGGATTTTTATTACTGTTTCAATTTCATTACTCATTATGCACTTATTCAGTTTTTAAATATTTTTATGATTCAATCTTGGTACCTTATAAATGTGCAGGGCTTTATCTATTTCTTGTAGGTTATCAAGTTTATTGGAATATAGATTTTTAATAATCTTTTATGACCCTTTGCATTTCTGTGGTGTCTCCATTTTCAACTCTAATTTCATTTGTATCTTCTCTTTCTTATTCTAGCTAAGGGCTTGTCAATTTTGTTTATTTATTTATTTTTTTTGAAGAACCAGCTTTTCATTTTGTTGATCTTTTGTATTCTTTTAGTCTCATTTATTTCTGTTTTGATCTTCATTATTTCTCTTGTTACTAATTTTGGGTTTGATTTGTTCTTGTTTTTCTAGCTTCTTTAGATTCAGTGATTGGCTATTTCATATCTTTCTGCTTCTCAATGTAGGCATAGGTTGCTACAGACTTCCTTCTTAGTACTACATTTACTATATCCCAAAATTTTAAAATTTCTATTTCTATTTTCTTCTTCTCCCCTCCTCCTCTTCTTCCTATTTTTGTGATACTGAGAATTGAACCTGGGGTAAATTAGGTAAACATTCTAGGTAAACATTCTATCACTGAGCTATGTCTTCAACTCCTGATTTTTAAATTTCTAATTTAAGATAATTTTGCATTCTTCAAGTGCTTTTCTGAGCATGTTTAATTGTATTTTAACTATAGTAGTTTACTTTTGCTTAATAGCTTTGCATTTGTGTGCATTGTGCGTGTTTTGGAGGGGAATATTAGTCTGCTGGAACATTTTGATTTTTGTTTTTCTGCATACAGTACAGTTGTATACAAGTATAATTCCGTTTTTGATCATTTTTATGGACAAGTATTAAGGTTTTTGGGTGGTTTACAAGTTCCTTATTTCAAGATGGCCTTCTTCTGTTAGGATAGTGAATATAGGTAATTTAAGGAAACATTTTTTTTGTGGTAAGAGACAGCTTAATATGCCTTTTGACTTTGTGGTTCATACATGTTTCTATAGGATCTTTAACTTCACCCCTTTACTCTTTCCACTTACACCTATGTCAAAAAGACACTTCTTCTTTACATGGCTTCTGGTCAGCCTGAAATGGTCTCTTTCTGAAACTTACCTTGAGTCCTACTTCCTAGTCCTTTCCTGATAGCCAGGATTGTCTCCATAATGTTTGAGGTCTGTTTTAATGTAGGATGAATTTTTTTTTTCCTCCTAGAATAATTTGGTTTGCTCTCCATTGACCTTAGGTGCTCTGCTCCCCCTTACTCTTTCATGCGTCATTTGTTCTAGGTTGACATTATTTCCCGTACATTCAGGATTGAGGAGGAAGCTCCAGAGAGAGCCTGCCTGGAATTCAGTGATTATGTTTCTACTCTCAAATACTTTGAAGTCTGTAGCATTCTCAGTCACGGCTCATGTGTGATTTCATTTTCTTCTCAGTTCCTTTGTTACATCAATCATGTCAAGTGCTTAACAGCTACATGTAGCCAGGGCTACTATGTAGGGCAACATAGATACATAAAGCTTCTATTGTTGTGGAAAATACAGAACAGCTCTAAGCCTAAAGAACAAACCCATCCTCTGTGGTCCAGAGCTCTCTCCTTGGATGGTGAACTACTTAACAGGATTGTCTTGAGGCTTCCCTTCTGTATTCCTTGTGGTAGATACATAGCAAGTGTGCAATATAGTCTTCTACAAGAAAAAAAGAAAAAAGAAAAGTGTTATTGTTTGCCTATACAAGATTTACAGAATGCTTATTGTATTAAAATTGTAAATTTCTATTTTAATAGTGTTTCAGTAGAGTGTAGCAATTTTATTTTTCTTGTCTTTGGTATTAAGTAGGGATTATATTTGTATAATGAAACTGCTTCAAGTGTAATTCACTACAAACTTATTAAGTATTCACTGTAAGCAGTACAAAAAGCTTACTGCCCCCAAATTCCTACAATGTGATTAATTTACTGAGCAAATATTTATTGAGCACAGTAGTACATGTGCCTAGCAACTGGGGCTACATCAGTGTGCAAAATAGAACAAACCCTTGCCTACTGTATTTATCATTTCAGTTGTAGGAAATAGGCATGAAACAAATTAGACACATAAATTGCATAGTATCTTAGAGGGTAATAACGTGAAGGAAAAATAACAAGGATGAGATAGGGCGTGCTGGGTATACTATTTTACTGTAATTTCAGTGTGGTCAGGCTGTGGCATTTGAGGAAAAGTCCAAAAGGAAGGAGCTTGGTATGGTTGCAATCCCAGCACCCAAGAGGCTAAGGCAGAATCGTCATGAGTTTGAGGCCAGCCTGAACTACACAGTGAGACCCTGTCTCAAACAAAGCAGAAACAAAAACAAAAACTACAAAACAAACAAACAAAACCCCAAAGGAAGTGAATTCACTCATTATCAAGGGAAAACATTGCAGTCAGAGGTTCACCAACTTCTGAACCCTGAGCCACAGGTGTGCTTGACATTCTAGAGAGACAGTAAGGGATCAGCATGCCTGGAAAGAGTGTAAGAGAGAGAATAGGAGATGGGATAACAGAGGCGAGAGAACATCAGGCCAGGTAGCATCTTGGTGGTTGCTGGAGGTTAGATTTGGCACTGAATAAAAAGGAAAGCCACAGAAAAGTTTGACAGAAGAGACTCACAATCTCATTGAGGGGTTTGAAGGATCATTCTGTCTGCCATGTTGCAAATAGAAAGTGTGGAAACTGGAGGAGGGAGAGTAGAATCAGGGACACTGTTAGAAGACCATAAGATCATACCCCAAAATCAATGTAGTTTGGGCTAGAACTGATGTGAGGGAAGTGGTAAAAGTACTTAGGTTTTGGATATCCTATAAACACAAGACAGACTGGACCTGGAAGTGTCCTGCATCAAACAATTGGAACATAGTATAGGGCATGATTAAAGCCATGATGATAACCTAAGGCTGGTGTTTGGGAAGAAGATGGGTCTGAGTGTGTGCAGGAGAATGCATATAGGCAAGTAATAGAGTAGAAAGCTGGAGATGATGGGTAAGAATGGTGACATGGTAGAAATGGTGGTGCTCATGACAGAAATGTGGAATTTGGGAAAAGGAATAGGGTAGGTGGTAATTTCAGTCATGTTGAATTCAAGGTGATGGTAGAATCTCAAAGCATGTTGGAAGTTCATAATATGGAACTGGACAGAGGTCAGGGAGAAAAAGGTGGTGTTAGAGATCAAGATTTGGGAGTTCTCCTGGAGATGCTGATTGAAGACAAGGGACCGAACAACTTGTTTCACATCAAAAGATTAAAAGCAGAATATCAAGGAACAAAACTAGGAAAACACCCAGAGTGATAAGGAAGGTAGAACAAATAGAACCAAGAAAATAAAAAAAGGGGACAGTGGAAGCTCAGGGAGGTTGCATTTCAAGGAGAGGTTTATCAAGAATGTCAAGTAGTTAAAGGAGATGAGGGAGAATATGCCTAGAGATAAAACTATTAGATACGGCAAGAAGGATTTTGTAGAGATGAGCAGGTTGGAAGCTAGATGATAAGATGAGAATGAAGTGGATATAGAGAAATGGACCAAAAGACATAATTTCATCATTTATGATGCCTTTTAAAGGAAGGAGTATGAGCTGGGAATGGTGGTGCCTGCCTGTGATATCATCACTCTTGAAGGCTGAGTCAGGAGGACTCAGACTGGGTAACTTAGTAAGACCTTGTCTCAAAAATCAAACAAACAAACAAACAAACAAACAAACAAAACAGTATATGGACAGCTCTTTCTAGAAGACTGGATTAAGAAAGAGGAAATTTGTTTCATTCAGTGATGATTTCACTATTTATCTTTCAGAATTTGAAAAGTCCTTGCTCTCACCTCTTCCTGTGATAGCTACTCCCCAAAGTACTTTGAAAATATTCTCATTCTCTCTCTCAAATTTATGGGGAGCCTATGTGTTGCGCATATTATTCTGTAATGTTACATACCACCTTCTCAGAGATTTCTAATATCTTCTGATATCTAATTCAGCTTTATCTTGAAAAACTCAACATATGACAATTCTGAATTCCAAAAAGGAAACTTCCACATTAGTTTAAGATATAAACTAATTTACAAATATTGCATTTACTTTAGATTTCAAAGTGCACATCCATAAAGGATATAAAGCAAGGCTTGTGTTTACTACTGAAATTTCTAAACTCATTTAGCGGGAAAATATTCCAGCACTGTGCCTTGTCTGATTTTTCTTTTTTCTTTTCCAATTTTTCTGATATAAAAGGTCTGCCCCTTCCTCCCTCTCTCCCTTCCTCTTTCCCTCCCTTCCTCCCTTCCTTCCTTCCATCTTCCTTCCTTCTTTCCTTCCAATTGTTTATAACACAACTTTAACTTTAATACTATATTGGGGTGACCTTGCTGAGAAGAAATATTTTTCAGGTCCTCAAGATGATTCTTAGGGTCACAGGTCCCACCAAAACAGGCACAGGCTTGTCAAATTGTCCCATCCCCAAAGTTGCATAGGCATGGAGCCTGGTCTAGATTCCCAAGGTTAGAAAGAACTAGCTCTGTAAGTTGTTCTAGAACGGACCACAAAACTGCCCTTTAGCAAAATTTTCTCTAGACTGTCCATATTGTTGTTCTCTTTGTCTATTATCTTTGTCCAGGAATCCTGGATTTCCCAGGATATCACAAAGCATCCGTAGAAAGCCAAATGGGAACTTTCTCAGCCTCACAGGAAGTGGAGATGAAGGCTTTGTTACAAACTCATTGTGTCTGTCTTTGCTAGCTTCCCCATTCAGTGTGTACTGATGTGTGTCCTCCCGGGACGCGGAAGGGGATTCGTCAGGGAGAACCGATATGCTGCTTTGATTGCATCCCGTGTGCTGATGGACATGTATCCGAGAGAGCAGGTAGAAATGATCATTTTCTCATTGAGATCAAAATGCAATTAGACTAAATGTGTTTTGGCAAAGAGGTCCTTGGAAGCCCTCTTTATAAATATGTGTGAACAACTTATAACAAAAGTATTTAAAACCTATCCAATTATTAAATGTTATATACAGTATATAACTGTAATTTTAAAATTTTTATTTTTTATTAGTACATTTTTGTAATATATAATGAATACATTCATTATGGGAAGCTTGTACATACACATATCACACCTTAATTCTTTGAGAAAACTGATATTGGGTTTCAGTTCTCAGCCTGCTACACTTGGAAAAGACCTACAATCATGAAGTTAATAAGGAAAATACAAAACAAGATATGTGAAATGTGAAATTTGAACAATAAAATTCGCAAGTAGTATTTGTTTCTGAGATAAATTAAACATTAATTATGTTTACTATGGGGGAAAAAAGGTGACTTACAATTTTTTATTTTCCTGAATTATCTGTAATTTGGAACTATAGGATCTAGAATTCTATCTTTAAAGACAACTGGCTAAAAGTTGTAAGTCCTCAAAGTCTGTAACACACGTGAATTCTGTAACCACTGCTGCACGAAGTCCTCATGACAGCGTGCTAAATTGCTGCTCTTCGTGAGTGGAATTTTAGTTAGGCTTAAAGTACTTAATCCAGCAAGCAGTTGGAGCAGGATTATTTTTATTTCTACCTTCTATTAAAGACAACACAGATTTTGTACTTATCTTTTGTCAAAAGGCCCTCAACAGCAATTAATTTAAAAGAGAATTTTAGGGCTGGTGAGATGGCTCGGCGGCTTAAGCACCTGCCGGGCAAGCGCAAGGGCCCGAGTTCGACTCCCGGAACCCACATATGAAAAAGGGGCCGGTGATATTGCTCAGTGGCACGGGCGCCTGCTGGCGCGCGAGGTCCTGAGGTCGACCCCCTGGTACTCACAAAAAAAAAATAAATAAAAAATAAAATAAAATAAAATAAAATAAAAGAGAATTTTAAAAATGTAGAAATTCCCCTTAGATGTAAAACAAGCACAGTGTAACCTGAACAAGTCCCTGCAGCTCATGTGGCCAGGTCTCTGCACTGTCACATCTCCAGGAGGCCAGTCCAGCAGTCAGGAGTGATTAGAAGGGCATTTCAGTCATTATCTGCATCTTTCAAAGAATATCAAAGAGATTCATTTCATAATGTACCATAAACTCATCTCAAACAATTTTTACTTGCACGATAATATTTCCTCTTAGAACCTGCTTTCAGATAAATGCGCCAAACCTTTCTCAGTCTCAGGCAACACAGTGACTGTTTTCGTTTCCCTTCTCAGCCTCAGTCCTCCTCTGCCTGTTCCTCCAGTTGGCATCTGAAGGACGAGGAGGGGAAAGGCTGACTGACAAGGCCCAAATTCTCTTCCAAGGGGGTGAAAACACCAGCATTTTAACCAACATTATAAACCACAATCTTCTCACTTGTTTCACCCACATCTTGATTTTCTCATTTATGGGTTATTTTTGGGTTTATGAGGACACAGTACGTACCTCCTTTCTCAACAGACAGTTGGAAGAGAAAGAAAGAAGCCTGCTATTGGAAAAAGCCAATGCGAGAAAGGCTGAAGTTGAGAAGGGAGACTAAATTCCTAAATTGAAGACAATCACTCTGTATTATTATCTACACACTCTAAGACCATTCTGTCACTGCTTTTTGAAATGTTATCTGTATTCTGTATAAGGAATTTTCAGTGAATCCTTACTCTAGACTTTGACTGCTCTGGGCTATTCACAGTTAAAGGGGACAACTGGATTCTCTTGCAGTCATTTCTCTGTTTTTGTTCAACAGGTCAAAGGGAGTGTGACCAATGTGGTGAAGACTACTGGTCAAATGAGCAGAAGAGCATGTGTGTGCTAAAAGAGGTGGAATTCCTCGCTTATGATGAAGCCCTGGGATTCACCCTGGTTATCCTCTCCATCTTTGGGGCCCTTGTGGTCTTGGCAGTCATGATTGTGTATGTGGTACACAGGCAAACTCCTCTGGTGAATGCCAATGACCGGGAGCTGAACTTTCTCATTCAGGTTTCTCTTATCATCACGGTGCTGTCATCTATGCTCTTCATTGGCAAGCCGTACAACTGGTCCTGCATGGCCCGTCAGGTCACGCTGGCACTGGGCTTTTCTCTTTGCTTATCTTCCACTCTTGGAAAGACTATATCATTGTTTTTTGCCTACGGAATTTCCATATCCAAAACCCGATTCACATCCATGCGTCCCCTTTTTCGAAAAATCATTGTTTTAGTCTCTGTTCTAGTTGAGGTTGGCCTATGCATAGCCTACTTGGTATTACAACCCCCACGGGTATACAAGAACATGGAATCTCAAAATATAAAGATCATTTTGGAGTGCAATGAAGGTTCTATAGAATTTTTGTGCTCCATGTTTGTGATTGATGCCTTCCTGGCCTTGCTATGCTTTCTCACGACCTTTGTGGCTCGTCAGTTGCCAGATAATTATTATGAAGGAAAATGCATCACTTTTGGGATTCTGGTCTTCTTTATTGTCTGGATTTCTTTTGTCCCCGCTTACTTGAGCACCAAAGGCAAATTCAAAGTGGCTGTGGAAATATTTGCAATCTTAGCATCCAGCTCTGGTTTGTTAGGTTGTCTATTTGCTCCCAAGTGTTTCATTATTTTGCTGAGGCCAAAGAGGAATACTGACGAAACTGTTGGTGGGAGAGTCCCCACTGTAGATAGGAGTATCCAGCTGACTTCAGCATCAGTGAGCAGTGAGCTTAACAATACCACAGTGTCAACCGTTCTGGATGAATAGTGTTGCAGGTTACAGGTAACCTTGAAATCACAATTGTGACATGGTTCCATGTTCCCTTTCAGGTTGTTCCTACAGCAGCTGCCTGAGGTTCTAGGTGTAATTCTATATGCTAGGTCTCATTCTATATGCTCTATTTAACGTGAGTTAGAATTCCTCTTTTTGAAACTGAACTATATTATTCAAACATTTCATAATACTTTCACATAAGGATTGTGTAGTAGAGGATATGATAGGCATAATTTATCAAAATAATAGAGCAAAAATGGCTCTTCAATATGTTTCATTCTTAAATCATGGGTATTTGACCTAGAATTAGATATTAAATTCTATACTAAATCAAGGGCCAAAAGACACATTTTGTTCTACATTCTGTTAATGACTCGCTGAAATAGACAGTTTTCTTTGACTATCGCTCATAAATTTTCCTTTGGAGGAGGAAGTTTAGAGAATTCTTAGAAGATAATTATGTTTTGAAGGACTCTGGCATATAGACATCTCAAAGAATTGAAATATTGACAAAACTGAGTTCCTTCTTAAACTCAAATGGGCATATCCAAGTTTCTCCCAGAGGGAAGGCGAGACCTACCTGCTGCAGACTACTCTGTAGGAGAATCAATGGTAAAGTCTGAGTTTCACAATATTCCCCTGCTTAAAAAATAAAAACAAAGGTGATAAGAGGTTGGCACAACAGTTAGAATATATAGTGAAGATCTGAAAAGAAAAAAAAAAATGTTTACCGAGAGCAGGTATTTGAATAGAATTTTTTAAATAATAAATAGAATGGTTGTTATTTGCCCTATGAGTATACAGTTAAATGGAATTTAATTCCCCTGTGGAAATGTTATAAAAATGTTTCCAATCTTCTAAATATGAAACTTTGAGAATGAACTATATGTATTTATGTGTATATGAATTAAATATTGTAGAAAGATTTTGTAGACTGCTGATAAACCAAAAATGTATGTGTTCGCTTTGCTTTAGAAATCCAATGGAATCAGAAAGAAATCTCTCTTTAAGAGAACTTATTGAAGTTTGGGAGTCCCGCTTAACTAAACTGTGCAGAGATTCATGCAGGCTTGTGGGAGCAGAATCCTGAAACATGATGAATGACTGGGTTAGCAGGGCAAGTTGTTCAGGAACTTATTTGCTGTTTTCTAGAGAAGTATCATTTTAGAGCAGACAAAGTGGATCAATTTCCTACAATTCAAATAGGAAGTTTACGTCAAGGTTCAGCAAAGCTCCAAAGCAATCACATTTGTTGGAGAAAAAATGGTACCCCAGTATTCTGGGCAAGCATCTATTCACCCCCCTGTCTCCAAACACTTTGGACTACAGTCCTTAGAATTATTAGATGAGAATCTACATCACAGCATGGAGAGCAGGGAAATTACTTTCTTTGTCCATTCATTCATTCATTCATTCACTCATTCATTTCATTTTATATTTCTTTGTCCTTTCAATCATAGGGTTGTACTTTGGAAGGGGATAATGATTTGTCAAAGTATAGAACAATAGAAAAATGAAACTCCGCGACTCAGTTCCTTTTTCAATTATGCATATAGTGTGAGCATTCTCAGTGATCCATCCTGAGATTTTAACAAAGCTGAAAGATGGCCCATGTCTAGTGACTTGGCTTACTTTTATATTCAAAAGATTTCAATCTCGATATAATCAGTTTCTTTTCCGAGATGCTGATTATTGAAGTCCATATGATTAATATCAAAGACTTCATTATCTTCTTTTACATCACATTGCTCAATAATACAGTCTCATCAGACTCGTGTTCTGCATCATTGTTTTTCTGATCAGCAATAGGTTTGGAAAATTAGAGAAAATAAATGTTATCAAAAGCAAAATATCAATGGACATTGCATGTTGGATGGTAATGTTTACTTATGCAACTTTATACATTTATACATTTAGGGTACAACTTTTATCTAAAATAGTGTGAAGTTATTACTTGTTGATTTGGTACACATGTATTTTTATAGAAACTGGCTTATTTCGGTTAAAATAAATAATATATGACTGTCAAAAGATAACAGTCTAACTTCCAATATTGTTTTATTCTTTGTAATTAATTATTTACTGAGTATTAAAATATTTCTGATGACATTGAAAGATATTTTCTCCATGGATGAATGTGTCATTTAAAAATTATTTAGAGTGGGGAAAATGACCGAAGTCTCCGTTCACATGTGTTGCTTTGTAAGAGAATCTTACGTAGAAGTCATTACTGACACTCCCTGCTGTGGGTGAACACTTGCTGGTAACTCGTGCTGGGCCTTGGGGAGCTGCTCAGAATTAATTTCAGGGTGTTGCATCAAAATTATGCAGTTGCTGGTTTGGGGAGTAGCATAAAGATTAATTGCTTGAACATAAAAAATGGCAAAACAACACTTTAATCAGGGCTGAGCTGCACACACAGAGAAAAATTGACCTCTTTTGGTAAAAGAAATGTTTATCAGAGCTGCTCAAACCCACATCATAAGATTAATCCCTTGCATTAAGGCAAAGAAAATTCCTGATAGAAAGCAAACGTATTATCAAAAAGGGTAAGATATTCCAACTGCCAGCTTAATCTCCTTAAAGCATAGCTCTGATCTCATTTTTTCCCTACTCTGCAGCTCCCAGTGGCTCTTTACTGTCTGTGAAAACAGTAGTCTTGCTGCCTTAGCCTGACATTAAAGACCAAAATTGTTTTCATCTTTTATTTTGTTGTCAGTTGTCACCTATCATCTTTCTGCCCGTATCCTTTTAATAGCCAAGTGGCACTTCTGCAATTCTTTGAACCCACTTATTATTTTCTTAGTTCCTTGTTGGTCACATTATTACCTTTTATCTTTAAGTTTTACTAGTACTCCATCTGTTCATCCATCCATCCATCTATCCATCTTTGAGGGATCAATGTGCACCAGATTGTCATCCTCCTCCTCCTTCCCTTCCTCTTCCTCCTCTTCCTTCTTTTCCTCATAGAAGATTTGCAGCAGCATTAATTAGAGTTACCCAAACAGGAAACCACTCACATTTCCAACAACAGAAGAATTAAGGTGGACTCAGTCAATGGAATATTGTAGAGCAATGAGAATAAATGGGCTACTTGGTGGAAAAAAGACTGTAGGGTGACAAGATTGAAACTGGACAGTGATTTGGAATTTGGAAGTCATCTAGGCAAGAGATTATGATGACTCAGACCAGGAACAGAGCTCTAAACAACCAGGGCAAGGTGAATACTGTCACATCGGATTTGTTGGTGTACATCCGACACTTGCATATTGGAAGTATGCTCAATAGAAAAGGGAACACACTAGAATGCTTTAATTTAATCACCTAACCAATCTTATTATATTAAACTCACTTTTACTTATCCTTTGAAATCATTATTACTAAAGGGAGTCAGTTCAACGGATAAATCCACCCCCAAGAAAATGATTGTCTCAAAGTAGATATCAGGGCTCAGTAGTGGTTGAAAATCACGAATGAAAAATTTCCTGCTTCTTGTTTCCCACTTAAAAGTTTACATACCTGTAAGTGAATATAGACTTTCTCTTCTTCGTGTTTTTACTTTGTGTAGTAATTCTTTTGCAAGTGCTGCTGGAGAAGTTGGCCACGTCTGAAGTGAGTCACAGAATAAGAATGGACGTGAGCTGCCGACACCATTTCTACTCTTTGAAAGTGCGTGACTAACACAGCAATCATCACTTGGTAACAAAGTGTGTGAAAGAGAAAGGCACCTAAACATCTAATAGTGTGCAAAAAAAAAAAAAAGATTTACTGCTTACCTGGCACATGCCTTTCTTCCCTCCTCCCAAAGACACCAATGTTGGTTTTAGCCTTTTTCTTTGAGCCTCCTTCCATGGTGTCCCACAATTTGGCCTCGAATACAGTATATTGATTTACAAATCAAGCACAGGGGTTCCTTAAGGCACAGTGAAAATCACTTTTTCAATCAGATTAAAAATTTTTTTTTTTGATTTACCAACTTCAGTTTAAAAGTAAATCATCTCATGGTTTTTAGTAGATTGACAGAGGACCTCAATTAAGGAGGACCAAGACACAAAGATTTGCTTTGGTGTCTTAGAACTTGCTTGAAGCAACAGAGCAAATTGAATAAAAGCAAAGACTGGATAAACAGTTTGGGATCTGTAGTTCTTTGTGTATAATCCTAGGTAAGTTAATTTAGCTCTCTGAGCACAAAGCCTGACACCTAGTCAATATTCAGTAAATGTTAACTAGTTATACCAGTTCTTATACTAAAAATTTAACCGAAAACTATTAGTATAATTATTTGGCAGTTGCCTCCTGTGTCTGTTTATCCAGCCTCATGGGTTGGATATTTTAAACTCCAGTGGGGCAGCAAATGTTCTTCTATTTCCTCTGACTGTTAGTAGCCCTTCTGGACTACATAGCCTTTGAAGTCAGAAATCTGGGAACCATGATCAACATTTCCTTTTCTTCTGTTGTCGTCTTCTTCTGAGCCCTACATATAGCTCACGTACACACCAGCCAGCCAAGTAGCCACTAATTCCTGTCAATTCCTGCCTCAATATGCCTCAGACTGGTCCTTTCCATTTTACTCCCAATCCAGCAGCATCATGTGGCCTCAGCACTTGTCCCTTGTGTTGCTTCTCTCTGTAACACTTAGTTCTCCCAGACATATTATATATTTATTTTCTTTGTATCACCACTGCTCACTGCTGTGTTCCCATACCTAGAACAGTGCCTGGGGAATATTATATGCATTCAGATAATACCTTTTGAATGAGTGAATGAAAGAGAGTGAGTAAAGGGATAAAAGAATATATGCTCAGGGTACTCCCCTCTTTTAGAACAACATCACCTTTATGTGTATTGCTGCAGCCATCTTCTAATAGTTTACTTCTCGACTTGCTTTCTACATTTTATTTCTTGCACTGCAGCAAAAGGCATCTAATGTGCACTAACTAATTCTGCCACTTCCTCGCTAAATTCTCCAGCAAGGCTATTCATTTTGTCCTTGTTCCCTATTTACCATTTTTTTTTCCCTGACACTCTTCTCTGACCCTTTGTGGCTTCCCATCCCTCCATCCAGATCATTTACATTTCCCTGAATTTGTCTCCTCTGAGAAATGTTGGCTGCTTCCGCCTGGAACATTCCTCCCATCGTGGTCCCTCGTTTGTCAGCTGTCTTCCTCCAAGTCTTGAAGACCTATCTGTGGAAGGGTTCCAATCAACCTCTGTTAACTAAGTCGGCATTGGGCACCTTCCTGAGAGCTGCTGTAGCACCCATGGCTTCTCTGATGATAGCATTTACCTTCTGTGCCACAGTAGCGTTCGGAAGGAAGTGCTGTGAGCTTAGGGTGCTCTGTATGGTTCATTTCTGTATTTCTTATTCCAGAGCACCTGACACATGATAGGTGCTCAGTAAATGTTTCCTGAATATCACTATACAGTATTAAGTGTCTGCTGAACTCTGAAGCGTTTTGGGTCAGTGTAATCAAGATACAGTGGGAACTACACTTAAATTTTGTTCATTTTAAAAGTTCCTAAGCAGTACTGGCATCAGGTTTTATTTTAGTCCATGGTTGTAGCTGTAGTCTGTGGTTGTGGTTATAGCTTCCAGGAACACAGCCCTGCTTTCTAATAAATGCCATACAAGGGGGACATTTAAACACCTTTACAGAATCCAAGATGACTTGTCTCTAGAGAACAGCCTCAAGGCTATGAAAAAAGCCACCATAAGCCACAGTCATGCATCAAGGTCACACAGTATGTCGTAGGCTTAGAGCCTTATATCCATTAATCTAGGCTACAGCAGGTAAGGCTGGCTTAATATGAACCTCTCTACAAACCACCAAGATCAAAATGCTTTGCCTACCCAATACGGTTCAAGGCTCACAACTGCATACCTGACACTATCTAAAGTACCTCTGCACAAATATTTTGCCCTTCCCTATTTTTTTGCTTAATTTTCAGTATGGGAATTTTCAATTCCATGCTTATGTAATGCACCAAATTATATCCTTCTTCTTTTTTTGGATTTATAATAAAACAGGACATATGTTAAAGAGTAGCAAATGGAAGGCCAAAATGTCATCGTCGTTATGCTAAACTTTGAGTTTGAGGTTGTAACTTAGTTGGAGAGTTAAGTAGTTTTCTTTAATCTGATCCCAAGAATTAAGTAGACCAGCCCATCCAGTCACAGAATGTACAATGAGCAGCTGCCCAGGAAAGACTTGAGTCATAGGAAAGCAAGCGAAAACTTATATCCTGTGGGCAACTCCCAAAGAAAATAATCGATAAGATGTGTCACTCACCTTTCCTTCAGGAATGAGTGAAGCAGTGGAGAGAGGCTAAGGGTGTGATGCTAACTGAACTCTGTTGGAAGAGAAAGCATCAGGTGTAGGGAAGAAGCATTCCTCCCTAGCACCATATTCCACAATGGGAACTCAAATGCCTATTGTGTTGTAATCAACAAAACATATACATTAAGAGGTGCTACTGTTTCATATTAATATTTTGCACATTAGTATTTCTGTAGTTACTTGGTGTATAGGAATATGTATGGATAAGTATATGGTAATTCTACAATAATAAAGAGAAGACTGAATAAATCTTTAATGGATGGCTTACTATGAGCTCTAATGAGAGTCACATAAAATATCTGCCATATTTCTTGCCTGTATTATAATGCAACCCATCGCAACATAATTTGAAGAAGTTTCTAAGCTTTGAAGCATGAGAAAAGATAATGGTGACCTTTTTTCATAAATTGACTCAATTTATTTTCAAACTGCAATCTCCTTTCAGACTTCTAATTTGAAGGCCTGTAACAGATACATAGCTTTGACCTGAACACATTAATGTTGCATTTTAAAAGCAGAGTAATATGGACTCATGTGATGCATGTCAATTTTAGAAGCTTGATCACTTAATAATGCCATGGTCCCTATCACTATACAGTATCAAGTGGCCTCCTCAACTGGAGGATGGTGTTTTGGGTCAATGTAACCAAGATACAGTGGGAACTGATGAGGACATCTGACCTTTCAGAAAGTCTGAGGATCTGTGATATAGAAATGTGCCAGCTGCCAAGATCACCTGCCCGTGGCTCCCAAAGAAAGCATAGGGGTAGAGAAAGGAGGAAATACTGTAGTATGCTATGCCTGTTTATGGTGAATGGCTATTTCCCTGGCAGAATGGTATATAAAATCTGGGGTTAAATCAGGTGATTCATAAGTCTCCTTTGGCAAGAGTTAGAATTCTACTAATCAGTTTGAAGAATCAGCTAGTACTTGCTAATTTGCTGTGACCTAGCAGTGAACTCTGTTTCCAGCGAGGCAAAAGAAAAATGGAGATAAGGGGAAGCTGTGGAATAATGAAGACACGAACCTCATCTTGAAGATTGGCTTTCTAGCCAGGAAACACACACACACACACAGTCATTAGAAAAATGCTAAAAGTTTGTTCAGTAAAAAAGACAGTTTAAGGATTTACAAAGTATCTTCGTCACATCACTTACTATCTTTTATCCTTTCTGGTCCCAAGTCTTCATTCGTTGTGCACGCAGATACTTCTAGAGTTAAGAGAGAGTTATAGTGAAATAACACTTATACAATGTTTATATACAGCATCTGGGCAGTAATAATACCTTAATGAATATTGGTTTTAAAATACTACTACTAAATGCCTTGTGCTGTTCATCATAAAGCAATGTGGAGAAAACCAATAAAGGGGCATCTGTGGGAGGAATACTTACTGACCACTGAAGGACACTCTGAGAAAATGTATAGAGCACATTTCAGAATTGACATGCAAGGGAGAAAAGAAGCTACGATAGTTATCCACCAACTCTGATCACTCAGAGTGGCCTTCATTAACATTGTTCCAAGTTACAAACTTTCCTACACCAAGTGTTTTCCAGCATGCCACCCTGTTATCACCTTCATAGCTTCCATATCCTCTGAATTATTTTGTTTACTTCTGTATATTCTTATTTATTTATTGCCTACCTTTCCCCAACCAGAGGAGGGCAGGGTATTATCCACTGAGCTCACTGGTATTTCCCCAGTATCTACAACAATGTCTAGCATTTAAAAGGCACTTACTAAATATGTGATGAACGAATGAATTCATTAATTCAGACAGACCAGAAAACTGTTACATTTCAAATGTCCAAAGTGACTTCCCCCTTACCCATTAATCTCTCTAAAGTAGGTATTAACCATTCAGTTTTTGGTTAAGAAAATGGAGGCTCAAGAGGCTTCAGTAACTCAAATAACTTACTAACTTTACCAATCTTACAGAGTTAGGGTTCAGACTCCAGCCCTGATTCCACGACCTGCACTCAATTCCCTCTGCCCCACAACAAGGGTGATGGTATGAGGATGAGGAGGAGAGTCGCTGATAAAATGTATACATTCTGATGGTGCACAGTGCATAAGTGAAGGGTATCTAATTATGAGGAATAAATATTTACTAGAAATAGCATTATAATTTGCAGGTGTGTAATGAAAACTCCTGGAAATTGGTGATGAGAGATCCTTATAAATTCCGTGGGGATGACTAGAGTCACGCATTCTGGAGTCAGAAGATATGGGTTCTATTTCTGGCTCTGAGGCTAATTAGCCCCATAATCTTGGGCAGGCCCGGGAAACTCAACATGTTTGATTCAAGGACAAGGAGTTAGTTCCTGAGACTCTAGATGTACTTACATTCTTGCTTTGAAATTTGGTAAATTCTATATATGATAAATAAATGAACTAGCTCATCCCATCTAGACAACGGGAACCATCCAATGTAAGTCAGCTAATAAAGAAACGAAAGCCCAGACCCACTCTTTGTCCATTAAAATGTTTGCATCGCCATATATGAAAATCTATTCTTGTAATTTATGATGAGTGTTTTAAAAAGCAATTTGCAAAACAGTAAGCAATGTAATATTTTTTCTTTATAAAGTTTCAGTTAGTTAGCTTGAAGCCACAATGATTTCTTAAAGTTTGTGCTGTTTAGAAAGAATTTATTCTTCATACTGTAAAATCAAATAAAAAATTCTGTTTTCTTTTCTGTTACTGGTACATAAAAGTACCTATTGGGAAATTTATCCTATTAGGTAAACAAATGAGAGTTTCTGTTTACTTATTCTTGAATTATTTCTAAAAGCAGTTACTAGAATACCTAGATTAATTTTCCTTTCCTTTGTGGCTTTGTAATTTAACTACTATTTTGAGATACATCAGAAATTTTTAAAAATGACTCAATTGATTAATAAGAAAAAATAGTTGCACCACCATTTAAATTCTATGAAATCTTTGTCCATTAGTTGAGCATTTAGTGGACACTTGCCATTCTCATAGGTTTAGAAATCCACCAAACCTGTGAATGCTGTAACACACAGGCCATAAAGATGCTGCCTCCCTTCTCCCAAGGGTGCCACTTTTCCCTCCTGCCTCCAAGGGAGACAGTGAAATAGAGAAGGGAAGAATTTCTGCAGAAAGAGCCCTGGACTAGGACTCAGCAGTCCTGAGTTCTATTTTTACCTTTGCCAGGGATTTGCTGTTAATTTGGACAAGTGATCGTCTTTCTCTGGGCCTTATTATAAAAGGAAGATTGGAGTAAAATATTCCAAGATTTTTTTCTGCGTCTACTAGTCTATGATTTTAGAGTTAAATTTTGAGGACATAGAGGGTTCATAGGAGACTGGACACAGGGCGAGGGACTACTTAAAGGAGTTGCCACAGTGGAGGGCTACTCTGAGGAAGGAAGATGTGAAACTGAAAGACAAGGACCCACTGTGACAGAGTTCTTCTCCTGGCTGTGCTCGAACCCCTGCCCCCAGATCTGTCCTGCCTAGTCCCTTTTGGCTGGCTGTGTGTTCTAGGTAAGTAAGGTCATCTGCAGTGATTCCGAGGCCCAACTTCCAGAGAAGTAAGCAGAGGGCTTGAGTCCGAAGCAGGCTATTTGACTAATTGCCCTTGTGGAGCTTGTCCTGGGAGTAGCAGAATGAGAACCGGTTCCCACAGGAGGAGAGGAACTATTTGTTCAAGCGGTTATATTTAATAACGCAAGACCTCCCGGGGCAGAGACTGATACAAGAAGATATTCGTTCTCCCTCCACACCCAAAGCGTCACATGCTTCTAGGTTAGAGCTGTGTCTTTATTTCTCACTGATTTTAATATAGATATTACCTGTTTTAGTAACCTCCACTCCTATCTCTCAAGGAGAGAATGCAGAAAGTGGATTTGTTAAATGCAGGCTACCGCGGGTGGACACGTGTCTGCACGCCGCAATTCTCATGTTAAGCTTTCCCAGATTCCTAAAGTCGTATTTCCCCTTTTATCCTATCTGTATGCAAAGAGGAAAACAAGGACTATCCTCAGAAGCCCTTGGGTTCCATATTTTCAAATTACTTTTTCATGGGGTGTGCTGCAGTAAAAATAAGTGCTCAGATAGTGGGCCCACGACGTTTAGACTTTTAACCTATTTGTTCTAGGGCAGTTAGGTAGTCATGGTAGAGAGGAGGGGGCTGGAGGGCCCTTCAGAGACCATCTAATCTGTAGTGTGCTGGTAAACTGGCTCTCTGAAAACAGAAGCCCAGATTTGTAGCATCACCTGATTACTGTGGTGTAAATACTCTTCCCACGGCTAATTTGCAGGTATAACGTGCATCTGGGGGGAGACACACAGAGGCCTGTGAGAGCTGGTTTCAGTGCAAGTGCGAATGCAATCAAAATGAAGGCTGCCAGCCTGAGCAAGCCCGAGTTTCTGGGACTAGATCTCTTCAACACCATTATAGGTTTGTAGACGGATAAAAAAACAGAGCTGAACTGCTGAGAAACAGATATTTAACATAGGATAAAGAAGACTTCCCAGGGCCAGTGAGATAGCTGAGCGGCATAAGCACCTGTCTAGCCAGCGCGAGGTCCCGAGTTCTACTCCCGGTACCCACATACGAAAAAAGGGCCGGTGATATCGCTCGGCAGCACGGCTGCCTGCTGGCGCACGAGGTCCTGAGGTCGACCCGGTACCCACAAAAAAAAAAAAAAAAGAAGGCATCCCGATCAGTGGGAAAAGATATATATATATATTATATATATATATATATATCTTTTACATATATATACTGTATTTATTTTATACATTATCTGTTTATTTACTATATGTTTTATGTAGTTATGTAATATTATAATAATTCACATGGCTTACGAATCTCCATTTTCTCTGAGAGCAGAAAACTTAATCTGGGTAATTCTATGTGATTTAATCACTTTTCATATAAATTCAGCCTCTCAGGGTCTTCTTTTTTGTCTTTTCTTCCACACTGGGCTCACATGTAGTTCCTCTGGAGGGTCAGGGATGGCCATAAGGGGAGGGGAGGCGTTGACCCCCCCCCCAAGGTGTAGCTTGCCCAGCTGGTTCTGGGGATTGGCTTCTCTGTCCACAGCATCTGCCCCAGACTTCCCTGGCTAAGGAAGCTGTCCTCTGTCCTCCCAGCCACAGTGACTCCTCTATGAGTAGAGATCTTTCTCTTGGCTTAGCTAAGCCTGGCATCTAACTTGGGCTACCCATCATAGCCCTCGCTACAGGCCACCCTGTCCCCAGCAGTAGTGAACCCTCAGCAGCTGATCTGGCCTTTGATTCTCAGTTGCTTTCAGCACATTTCTTAAAAGCCAGTGGAAGACATCCAAATCTCCTTTTCACCCCATCAGGAGCCATTTTGGAGGGTGCTGTTCTTAAACCAAACTTACTGCTATTTCTATTCTTCTGGGGCTGCCACAAGTGGCTCTGGACCCTGCAAGGTTCAATGCTTGGAGAATTTGCCCTTCACAGCCTTATGTGAGCTTCTATCCCAACACGGTGGTATCCTTGTGATTAGCTCCAAGCTCCTTGCAGGCCAGAGAGGATTTTTATTTCCACCTTCATGAGATCTCACCATATTTCTCTACTTCCTGGTTCATGGTTTAAAATCTGTGTTCCAGGTCTTCTTGGCTCTTTGGAACTCAAAACTTTTACCTTTCAGGGTGTGCAGATCTTAAAAAAATTTAGAGGACTTTGACTTCAACATTGCTGTTTTGATAGATCTTTTGCAAATGGGAAAGGGACCAAGAGATGGAGGGAAAGGAGAAGGGAGAAGGGGACATAGAAAGAATTAAGATGTGTTACACATGTACCAACTCCCCACAGTGAATGTAATCATCATGTACTAAAATAAATTAAAAAGATTGCAGCTTCTACTCTGAATTTATGACAATTTTTGTACTTAAAGCCAAGAACTTGATTTTTTTATCATTTTGCATTTTTAAAAAATCATTATTTATAAAAAAAAAAAATCATTATTTGTCTGTTTTGGGATCTTCCCTTTCTTGGTGCAAGGAATGTGAATGTACAGGTTTAGTGTTTATAAATAAAACTACCTGAAACTTAAAGAACATACAAGTAAATTTAAATGTCTGATCTCAGGATGAAAAAGATGTTTCCCTAAATTTAAATGTAACAAAAAAAAAGCAAGAAAAATAACAATAATTTTGATTACACAAAAATTGAAACTAATTAATGTTTAAAAAAGCACACAATGCTCAGAAAAAAAAATAGGTTGGGAAATTCTTCCCATAAATATAAGATAGAAATGATTAGTACCCTTTATAGAAAGAATGCATATTAATCAATAAAAATATGAATACACCATAAAAATAAGTGATCAGAGCTTTACAGTGAAAAACAGATATCAATAACTAAAATCAGAAATCAAATATATGCAAAGTAAAAGAATAAATATGTTAAAATTGAGAATATTCAGTGCTGGTTAGGTGCATTAATATTACTACTAAAAGGTGTGAAAATTGATATAATCCTTTTTGGGAATCAAATTGAAACCATGACTTTTGAGAAAATTCAAGTTATTTAATTTTATGATTTTATTCCCAGGAAGTAGGAAGTTTTAAAAAAATGGACAGATACAAAAGAAAAATTAAGAATGTCATGAGTTAATAGTTCACAAATTATGGAACTTTTTTGTAGAAATATTATATAGCTGTTTAAATATTTCTAGGGCTTAAATGACTGCTTTTTAGTAGGGAAAAGAACAGAGTTTGACTGTATGGTATAATCTCACTAATATATAATACACTATAATTATATAGTATAGTATAACAGAAAATATTACAAAGAGGTGCCAACAGAAGTTCTTTAGGGAGGATGAGATTATAATGGTTATTATCTTCTTTTCAAAAATTTCAAAATGATCACTTATTTGCTTCTATAATGTAAAGAAAAGCATTCTTAGGCTAAGGGCAGGCGATTGTCTATTGGGTAAACTTTGGTAAAGCTCCTATCAAGTGCCCTTTTCTTTCAATACCCCAGTATGAGACTATTTAGTGTCTTCCTAGTAAGAGAAACTTTATGATCTGTAAGTATAGAATAATATAAAGTATCAGCAACTGTACTTAAAATTGTACAAGTGAAGGGATTTCCAACAATTTTAAAAATAAATACCGTTTAGAAGGGCAATGTCTTTGACATCTCAAATCTTTAGCAAGTTATCAAGAAACATGAGCTATTGATTAAATCGATCAGCATTTGTATTGTGGTTTATTTTTTACAATGCACATGTAGGGTCATTATCTCAGTTCTTGGTTAATCCTCACAGCTCTCTAGGGCAAGAATAATTGCTATCCTTTCCAATTTATTACCAGAGAGCTGAATCAGGGGTTGAGTAAATTGCTGAAGGCCAGACACACATCTCAGATGTTAGAAACATGGTTCTAGATCTTCTCACTCTACTTCACTGCTCATCTTCTTCGGTTTTTAAGCAACCCTCTAGAGTCCTGGCAACAATGCAGGAATGGTAAAAAGAAAAAAAATTACGAGGTTTTTCAGAATCAAAGTTTTGTTTTAACATTTTAAAATGTGATGCCATCTGGAAGTGGAATTCTGTTTTAAAGCTGACAGTGATTCATGATTTCATGACCCATGTATACTGTTTACTAGTTTTATTCTTCCTTCTTCCCAAGACGCTCTCTACCAGTCAGGAGACAGATGGCAGAAACATTGAGACATCCAGGGCTGTGTCACTGCACAACTTTAGAGGTTCCATTCCATCATAGTCTGTGACACCTTCTGGAATTGTGCAGTTTATAGCCTGTACAGCTATACCTGGCCCTGGGCACAGTGAGAAATCTGCATTTCACTGCGGTACTCACCCCAGGTAGTGTTAGTTCCGACAATGATCACCAGCTCAGGGATCTGAATCCTTGCACTCCAAATTTTGTTCCATGTACTAAGGCCATAGGACCCTCTCTGAGATGCAGATGACAGAGCAGCACAAAGGATACTCCAAAAGCAGGTGTTTATTATCTAAGCTATGACTCCATTTGCCTAGCTCAGTGGTCTTCAATCCCAGGCACACTGGCAATGTCTAAAGGCATTTTGTTTTGCCACAATTGAGGATCTAGTGCTAGATACCAGGGATGCTGCTAAACACCCCAAAGGGAACAAGAGAGTGCCCCCAATATAGAATTAACTGACTCAAACTGTCATTAGTGAAGAGCCCTAAGTAGACGCCTTTTGTGATGTGTTGGGCTGGTCCACTGTGAACCCTGAGGATTTCTTGGCTTTTCAGTCAGGTCTTGAATAGCAGCAGCTTAGGAGGCTATTTCCCCCCCAAGTTTGCACCTTGTAGCTTCCTCTTGAGAAGTTCCCCTTCCCCTAGGGAGAAAAAAAAAATCACAACTCCTTCCTGCAGAGAGCTTTCCTAAACCATTCACCCAATGTCTGTCCTTTTCTGTAAATTTTGGTGCAGCAAGAGGTGTGAAATATTTCTTAGTGGGACTGGAATCTCCCAGAGAACTAGAAGCAGAGGGTATGGGCTTTATAACATATAATCTCTGCCTTACTTGACTACAGAATTTTTTTGAAAGCATTTTGTAAGTGACAACCATTTATACATGTCGATGTTATTATTTGATGATATTGCTCACAAGTAGTATAGAAAGACTTTATAAAATAATGACAAATGCACTATATAGGGGTGGGAGAAATGTTAAGTTCAGAAATTTAGAGGAGATCTGCTTTTGCTACTGTTGCCCAGAAGAAGGAGTTCTCCCCAGTACTTTGGGGTGTATGTGATGGTGCCCCTCAGCCACAGAGCTGTACCACCCTGCTGTCCTCACTGTGCTATGTCAGTGAAGAAGTAGTTTAAAAAACTAGCTCCTGAGTGACATAAACCATGAGCTCTGCGTCCCTCTCAGCAATGCAGGCTTTGTAAAGTGTATTCCATTGTGACTCCTGCGACATTTCCCCCTACCGCTGGGGGTAAGACTTCTCAGATCTTCTCTCCGACATCTCAGGTGAAGACTGAAACTGATGGCATAGGTTGAGTGGGCCCACTTTTGCCATTTAAGAAAATGCCTCTATTGAATCCAGATGACCAGATCTGTTTTCCCCACACAACTGTCTGGCTTGTGTAAAAGCAGTGGATGGTATTTACGATCAAAGCTCAAGAATATCTGTGGCTCTGCAGGCTTCTCTCTGGAAATGCTAGAGAGAAAACACAGGTCTTGTTAATCTTAAATCAACTGGTCTTTTTAAAGCTTTGGGTGGCGAATGAATCATTTGCTCACAGGGTGTCAGTGTAAAATGGATTTACAGTAGAACGGCAACCCATGACTTCTCTGTAGCATAAATTTTCCCATAATTTTAAAAATGGACAGGCTCTTCTATTTGAACACCTCTCTCTGTTTTAAATACTTGGGATACAGACTAATCTTATGTTCTTTAGCCAATAACATGCCCTTGGAGATCAGTGATTATGCAGAATGAAGTTTTATTTTACCAAATTTCCAGTCTAGGGTGGAGATCATCAAATTGCTAAGAAGATACAGCATTCATTTCAGTGTCTTCTCACTAAAATCCAGTTTAGAATGATTCAAAAGCGCTTATCTGAAATTATAAATGACTATGAATATATTACAGAGACAAAACAAGCCTGTTCTTTGGAAAAGAGCAAAGAATAAATTAGTCAAGAATTATACTAAAATACCAACGAAGAGACTAAAAATTATTACGCTTCTCATTTTCCTTTGCTCCTTTTTCATGTTTTGCAATCCTTCGATGCTTTTCAGCTTTCGATGCAAGATTAGAGGAATTACTTTCTCTATGTTTCTTCTGATTCTCTGATGAGTATCTGTCTCAATCTCACTCCAGGAATTCTTCACTGTCAGAGGAAAATTTGGCGCTATCCAACACAATATCAACAGTTCTATTTATGCATCTCTAATTACTGAAAATTTATGTGGATTCATAGCTGCCTTGTTAAATTTGGCCTCTGAAATCTAATATTAGTCCAGGAAGTCTGAAGCTTACAAGAACTGTATTAACTTCACACATACAAACACTCTTTTTCTTTTTTTAAGTGTGTCCTTGAAAAGGATCCATATAAAATTTCTAGCAGTAGACAATAGCTGTTGCCCACTGCTGGAGCACAACTCCAGAGTCCAGCTTACTCGCCCTCTTCATCTTGTCTATCCAGACTCTCTTCTTTTCCTCTAGGCCTGTCCAAGTCATCGCAGTCTGCTGCAGGCCTTAAATTCCAAGTTTGGAGTTGTAAACATTGGCTTCTGCTTTCTCCTCTTTCTACTCGATCCAATTCATGACCAAGACCAGTTCTACTCCTGAAATATCTGTCTAAATAACAATTTTGCTCAAGTCACTATTATGAACAAAAAGCTTTCAATGTTCCGTATTGCTTATAGCATAAAGATTAGACTCCTCCTTACCCTGGCATTGTAGAAGCTCCATGTCTTCACCCAAGCTTACATTTGGTTTCATATTTACTTTACCCAAATACTTATTTTATGCTTCCAGAAAACCAAGTTTTTAGAGGTTTCTTGCTTAAAAGCAATGCTGGGGCCGGTGAGATGGCTCAGTGGCTTAAGCACCTGCCCAGCAAGCGCGAGGGCCTGAGTTCGCCTCCTGGAACCCACATATGAAAAAGGGGCCGGTGATATCGCTCAGCGGCACGGGCGCCTGCTGGCGCGCGAGGTCCTGAGGTCGACCCCCCGGTACCCACAAAAAAAAAAAAAAGCAATGCTGGCTTATGCCAGTTTCTGCCATTATCTTATGTTAATTTAAAAAATTATATAACAACAAGCTAGGTGTGGCACATACCTATAATTCCATCTACTTGGGGGGCTGAGGTAGGAGGATTACAAGTCAGCCTGGGGAATGTAGCAAGAACCTATCTCAAAATGAAAAAGACTGGGATGTCAGTGAATCATAGAGCATTAGCCTAGCATGCTTTGAGGCCCTAGTTTCAATCCTCAGTACTGCAAAAATAAAAACAAAAACAAAAACAAACAACAACAAAACCCACGGCAATTACATAACATCACATGGTGATTTTAGAAAGCATAGAAAATACAGATAAGCAAAATGAAAAAATATAATGCAAACTCCAAGAGATTACTACTGATAACACTCTGCTATATTTTCTTTCAGATTTTATCTACATGTATTTATAGATATGTAGTTTTACAAAAGTTGAATTTTACTACATCTGATTTAATTCACCTTTTTCAACCATTGTATGATTGAACAGAATCCCATGTTTATTCTTCTATATCTTGCCCATCAAATGTATTGATGTTTAATTATCTAAGCTTCTATTTTAACCATTTAGTTTGGTGGATTAGTCAGATTTTTGTTGCTGCGACCAAACACTTGAGAAAGTGAACACAGAGGAGAAAATGGCTCATGGTTTTAGAGGTTTCAGTCCATGATCGGCTGGCTCCATTGCTTTAGGTCTGGGATGAGGCAGAAACATCATGGTGGAAGGGCATGACAGAGGGAAGCCTTTTACCTCATGGCAGCCAGGAAGCAGAGAGACAGGGAAAGAGCCAGAGAGGAAAGATCAGATATAATCCCCAAGGTTGCACCTCCATTACCCACCAAGACACACCCCAAAGTGTGCTTTACTAATCTCCTAGGTGTCTTTCAAGCCAATCAAGTTAACAATCAAGATTAACCAGCACAGCTGGTTTTAAATATTTTTTCTTTTACAATTTTAAACAAAATTTCCTACAAACTTTATGAAGCTAACATTTCACACACACTCTTAACTTTTTAGGATAATTCTTACAAGAGAAATTATAACATCTTTAATGTTCTTATCTTTTCCATTTTTAAATCTTAATAATTTTCATTTTTCTTCTTTGGACTCAGGTCAACTTCTTTCCATTTGTATTAAAGTTTGAAGATTAAATTCAGAGGTAGTTATCTAGGCAGGATCTAACCTGAGTTAAGGAGCAGATTCAGAGGTACTTTCTGACTCCTTGGAGTCATAATGCTTGCTAATGCCAACCAGAATTATGTGTGCTACCATAATGAAGCTTGCTCACCAAATAGCTTTTGATCTGTTCTCTCATCTCTTCTGATTGAATCAGCCAGGTCACTTCTCAAAGAGCTGTTGATCAAGTTTAAGTTTTGGTACTGATATACACTATAAAATTAGATTTGACTGTCTTGCTTTCAAAGGCCATTTTCTAAAGGTACATTTGACCTGTCTTACAGGTAATTGACCACTGAATTGTTTATTTTATTTTGCCCTATTTAATAAAAAAGACACTTATTTCTCAGGGACTTCACCTAGCTCCCAGTCTCCTAAAATAAGTTATGGTGAAGGCTTTAATAAAAGAGACAATATAATATGTTTTTTGGGGAGTCCAGGAAGGTCAGAACTCTCTCTAGGAGCTGAGACCACGACTTCTCTGGAGCACTGATGTCGATTGGGTTTTAGACAAGTTTGGGGGGTGCAGGAAGTGGAGGGTACATCTGAGGCAAAAGCCTATGAAAATGAGTAGGTCTTGGAAAGTTAGATCGAGGGCAGTAAGTCTTGACAATTAAGAGAACTGTTTGATCTCTGAAGTTGGCAGTTTTACGGGTCTGGAAAAGGGAGTGTCAGCAGCCCACAGCTGCAGTGTAATCTTGTCTTCAGAGACGGTGAAGATGAGCTTTTCCAAAATGGCCAGACCCCCTTCCTGATCAGCAATTTAACCCTTACATAGTCCCATCCCCAACACTTATTGAGTGTCTTTGCTGTAGGTAGCTCTGTGCTAGGGGAATAGAATGGTTTTCTTTCTCCAGGAGCTTGTGGTTTAGTAGAGGTGGCAGACTTGTAAAGACCTAGATTCCTTCACTGTGAAGTATGTAGCAGTAGAAGTGCATGCATGGGAGAGCAGCTGGTAACTCTGGAGGAATTAGGAAAGACTGTTAGGAGAGGTAACAGCTGAGCTGCATTTTGTAGGATAAATAAGAGTTCCATAGGAGATCAAATGGTAGGAAGAGTGGGGAAAAGAGAAAGCAGTATTTTCAAAAACAACAGAACCTATAACAACGTGGTATATTTAGGAAACCACATGTAGGGTTTTATTAGTGGTATATTAACTATGGGGAGAGGCCAAGGTAGGTGATAAATCTCTAGAGGAAAACACTGGTCAGCTCTTAGCCTTGTGTTATTCACTTAGGCTTGACTGTGGCAAATCCCTGACTTGATACTGGTTTTACAGAAAGATGGATCAGATAGCAACATGGTGCCTGGATTTCAAGTGGGATATATTGGAAGCACAATGACTAGTTAGGAGACAATTATAATTGCCCATGCAAAAAATGAAAGAGTTTGGGATGAGACAGTGATAACGGCTGGACAAAGGCAGAAGTTGTGAGGGCTTGAACGGCACAAAACTGAGACAGGACCTAAAAAACCAGGGCCATCGTTGAATGATCCAAGAGGCTTGAGTGGAGAAACCAAAATCAAGAGCCAGTTTTTCTAAGATGCATCAGTAGGTCAAGGTTGAATAGAGAATAGAAACCACATGAGATACAACCCTGGGGAAACTGAAGATTGTCCTACAACTATGCAAAATCATTGGGTTTCCTAAGAGGAACAAGTAGGTAACATCACTATGAATATCCTCAAATAAACCACAAAATAAAATGTACTTCAACTGGAAAATCTAATAATCTACCAGCAAGAGAAGTCCTTGAGAGAAAAAAATGCTGAATGGACTTTACAGTAATTTTGATCTAGATGTGAAAATCTCATTTAAAATAAAACATTTAAATTTCATGGGCAACTCCTGTGGCAATGAACATTTACCTTATTTCACTGGCTTTTTCTTTTTTTTTTTTTAATTTCTGGAAAGGAGGAATTTGAAACTTACTAGGCTAAAAGAGGCAAAATTATGTCATTCATAGATGATGAAAACCACCCTCCAAGTGCTACCATTTGCCAATTGCCTCCTACTTTCCTATAAGCATCATTCACCTCTTTTGGTTTGGACTTTTAGTTATGCAATGCTGTGTATAACAAACCACTTCACAACTTAGTGGCATAAAACAACAATAATATTTTATTTGTAAGTCTGTATCTTAGCCAGAGCTTGGTTGGGCAACTTGTCTCTGGTCCATTTGATGTCAGTTTTGGAAATTGAAATTTCCAAAATGAAGGAGGCATGGAATTATTTGAATGTTCCCCACTCACATGTCTGGTAATTAATGCTTGGGAGACTCAAACAGCTGGGTCTCGAACAAAGGGGCTCCATGCCCAGCTGTCTCCATTTGTATGTGATCTCCCCATTATCATGGTGGTAGAGTAGCTAGAATTCTTTGATATGTAGATGAAAGAATCCTAAAATGTGTCTTTCAGAGCTTGAGAAAGCCAGGAAGGAGCTGTAGTGCCTTTTCTTAACTATCTCAGAAGACAGTAAATATCTCTTTTGCTACATTCAAATGATCAGAAACAAATCACTAACATCAATCTAGGGGAGGGAAATTAGACCCTACCTTCTGTGGAAGGAGTATCAAATAATTTGTTTTAAAACTACAGCAGTCTGGATGAGGGGTAGTTTGCAGGAGGGGAGAGAAGAACCACTGGGGTAGCCCTAGTTTGGTTGTAGATCCTTTATTTTAAAGATTCCTACCAGGGATCTTCGTTGGCTCCTTCACTACTTAGGTTCCACCTACCTCAACCTTCCCAAGTTCAGGTCTCCATAATGCCTGAAGGTTTCCTGAGCTTAGGCCTGCCACTGATTTGTTGCAACTGCCTTGTGATTCCAACTTCCCACAGAAGTGGAGGTCAGTTCAGACCGCAAATAGCATAGATTTTCCCTTTCATTAAAAATTTATTTGTGGATCAATTAACAAATATTACTGAGCTCTTCCTACATGCAAAGTGCTATGCTGGGATTTGTGGAAGCTACAAAGATTAGCCTATGAGGAGAGAGGATGGTTCTAAGCAACAAATTGGGGAGGTTTGCAGGTAGAAGCCACAGGCAACTGTCCTTAGACTTGGGAGGCAGGCCATTCACTCTAGGGCCTGTGCCATCCACTGAACCCCCATCCTCTTGGGTTTGGAATTTTAATTCCTAGAAAATTTCCAGGTGATGTTGATGCTTCTGATTGGGGAAACATTTTGAGAACCAATGAACTTGTGTGAAACTCTATGTCTTGTGAGTGAACAATGTTGCATTCTTTATAATACTTTGAGGCCATTTGTTCTCATACTCTGAAGAACTGTATGCACTGTATTGGTAAAATGCCCAGCTCAAGAGCAACGCAGCTCTAAATCTGCTCATCCCAGTACTGGATGCACCCAGTGACACTAACTCAGCCATCAACATGGCAGGGTGTCTCTGTAAATGCCTCCCAGACTGATCTGACCACTGGTCATTGCCCTGTCTGCGTCATGGGATTTTTTTGTGCTTGTGACTCATGTGACCAACAGGCAGCTGTGTATGCATGGCTTGAGGATGAGAAAGGCAACCGTGCAGCTCTGGCACTGCCTAATTCTTACTAGGGCTGAACGTTACAGGAGTGGGTACAAATGTCCCTTCATTTATATATTATGAGAAACTATGTTGTTCTAAAATATTTGAAAATGGATTTCTAAAAACCCAAATCCAATCAATGTTTATTTGAGGAAGTGCCTTTTCAAAGGACAGTGATAATGCATAGGGAGGGAGCTGCTTTGAGAGTTTGCATTTTAAAGAATTTGTGGTAAGGTTGTCTGTAGTGGCAGAGACCGAAATCACCCAAAGGTTGACAACAGGTCAAATGATTTCTTAAGGGATCTTTCTTTTGGTTTATTTATTTAATTTCATTTTTAATGTATAAGGTTTAAAAAAATTAGTATAATTGACAAAATCACATATATTCAAGTTACACATCATGTTCTCCAAGGAGAGAAGTATGTGTGTGAAAAAGTGAATGTGAGGGTTTTGATGCACTTTCTTAGTTGACGCCCAATTTACTTAGGAAGAGGATATTATTTCTCTTTTATTTTTTATTTTATTTTTTTATACGTGGGTACTGGGAGTTGAACTCAGGACCTCGCACTTGTCAGGCAGGCACTTATGCCCCTGAGCTATATCATCGGCCCTGATTTCTCTCCTAAAAATGGAGAAACTCCTGGGCATGGTGTTGCATGTCTGTAATCCCAGCACTTGGGAGGCTGAGGCAGGAGGATTGCTGCGAGTTCAAGGCTGGCCTACAAGGTGAATTCAAGGCCAGCCCAAACTGCATAGCGAAACTCTGTCTCAAAAAGGCCAAAAAAAACAAAAAAAAAAACAACAAAAAAAAAACAAAAACCAGGGAGGAACTTAGAATCAGAGACTTGCCCAGAATCAAGTAACTAATATCAGACAGCCAGGAGTCAAATCATGTATGCATATATGGTGTGTGGAAAGAGAGAGAGAGGGGAGAGAGAATTTTTGGAACAGGTGATTTATAGCAAATCATCACTCAGCACCAACTGGCTGTGAAGTTCACCTTGCTGGCTCCCAGTGAACTCTTGTAGAAAACTGGGCCATCTTATAGCAACCAGGCTTCTTGTGCAGAAGAACAGATGAGAAACAAAGTGCCTAGCACAGCACTAGACACAGAAGCTTCCCTTCCCTTCCCTTCCCTCCCCTCCGCTCCCCTCCCCTCTCTTCTCCTCCCCTCCCCTCTCCTCTCCTCTCCTCTCCTCTCTTGTCTTTTCTCCCCAAAGGAGAAAGAAATGAGTCATTCTGGTTCACCAGGAGGCACAAAATAGATGCTTTCTCTCATGTAAAGTATTCTAGATTTTCAAGTCTCAATTTCTTCATGTATGAAATGTAGACAGTAGGGCTACCTGTTCTATAGAGTTGTGGTATTTAAATAAGAAGCTGCACGCTAAGTACTTAACATAATGCACAGCACATGTTTAGTGCTTAATAAATGTTAGCCATCATGAATAATATTAGAAACAGAGATATTTAGGATGTCGTTGGGTTACTGGAACAACGTGCCTGCTTTTAGAGTGGTCCTCGGCATCCCTTTAGAGCTGAGCTAGGAAGGCCCATCAGGGCCAGGAGAGGCTGGGGCCCCAGGATGACACCGGGGCTGTTTGGCTACTTTCTATGCATGCTATACAGCTCTTGGCAAGGAGATGGCAGGATTTTCTTTCAAATATAATTGAATTTTGCACAGTTCTCGGGAAAAGAAGGCTTTTTTCATCTGTTGTTGAATTGAGTTTCCAAAAGACTTCTTGCAGAAGCAGAGAATGAAGTGCTTGACTTCAGTAACAACCTCTGATTTAATAATTAGACATTCCAAGAATAACTGCTTTGGTAGAAATCAGCTACATTTTATTTTGACCGCAGAAGAGTCTTTTGTTTTCTTCATTCTTCCTATTCTACTGTGCTAATGGAAGAAGCTACTTGGAAGTTTGGAGTTCTTGTAACACATTTCACTCTTTCTCATGTGTGCCAAGATTTGTCTTCAAAGGTCACAACAATGGTGGAGTGATTGCCCAAAAGACCAGCTTCCAGTATATCCCAGACAATATCTGGTTGAGATACTTTCAAATTAAAGCTATCTTATAGTGTTTCGAATTTTCATCTATCTTTTCAATAGAGAGTTTTGAAACAGGTAGGGAGCCTGAGGTTCAGCCATTAAGTTGTCTCTGGCAAGTTGTTGAAAACCTGTAATCCTCAGTGTTCTCATCTCATTTGTTCTTTCTGTCCCTTCTTTTTTTCAGTTTCTCATTTATAAACCTGACATACCCTTGTCTATCATTGATGTTTTTCAGTATCGACTTCCTCGCCCCCACTGTGCTTCCATCCCTACTGCTGGCAAAACCCCAGCTCTGCATCAGCCCATCCACTCTGATTCTCCATGCTACACTCAGACTGCCGAGCACCCTCGGGGAGAGTCCCGATTCACACCGATAGGAATCACTCTCAAAGCATGGCCTCCAACCTTAGGCTCTGTTTCTAGGCAGCTCTTTCATCCATTTTACTCCACTGTGCAGATGGTTGCCATTTTCAAACAGTCTCCACTTTCCAGTTATTCTCTCTTTCTCCTGCAAATGAATTCTCTGCCTGTGTCTTTTCTGTGCTCTGTTTTTTTTCTGGGCTCTACAGACCACAGCATCTGGCACCTTTGTGGTCTGGTTCCTGTTGGGTTGGCTAAGGGAGGCACTGACAGAAGAACCAGAGAGTAAAAGCTAGCTTTCTAATTTTCCTGCTTCCTCCTGGCCTTACTTTGGGTCTGAGTCCTTGCACTAATGTCCCCGTTGGGCAATTCCCCTTGCAAGGGTGCAGCCCTCATTATCTCCCGCTGCTCCTCTTCCCCACTGTTGGTAGTTCCTGTGTGCCTCATGCTCACCTGTTTGCTCCCCTAACTCAGCCTGTATCCACTTGTCTCCCCATTACTTCTCTTGAAATTCTTCTGAGTGTGCCACCTATTTCCTGTTGGAACTTGACTGAGCACATCCACTTTCCTCAAACACAGGCCCTTGCCAGTGCCTCCAGGAAGTGACATCTTCATTCCCACCCTTCAGAAAGAAAAGAGGCTACTAGAGAGGAACCCCTTCAACTTTCCTCCTTAAGCTTAAATTCCCTTGCCCCTCTGCCGCCTCCTTCCTCATCTTCTCTCTGTCATGCTAGCAGGCACGTCCAACCTCTGCCAGACACCAATCTTATTGTGCTCTGGATCCAAGACCCAATCTACGTGGTGACCTGTTGTCATTTCTCTCCAGAACATTCAGCCTGTCTCTCACCCTGGCTCCTTCTTTCCAGGAGTCAAAGTTGCTTAGGGCTTTCTCACCTTTAAAATACTCCCTTAATGCCTACTTCTCTTTAGCCACCGTCATATTCCTGGCACACCATAGCAATATACTTGACCTGGTTTGAGTTTTAGCTTCATCTTTTTCCTTACCCCCCCACTTAAGGCATCTGGGAAATCTGTACTAATCCTGGTAATCACTATTTGTCAACCGAACATTTTATATATGTATTCTTTAGTAGGCATCCAGCCCATGCTTGAAGAGTGCTTACTTTTCAAATAATAAACTTTATGGAACAATAAGGAAAGACCCTGGATTTGGGAATTATACAGGGATGGGTGAACTTGGGAAAGCTATTAAACCTCAATAGGTGTGTTTCCTCTGTATTTCTCAAAAACTGTGCATTTGTCTCCCTGTTCAACCCATCTATAAACACAGCCTCCTGGTTGGTGCAGACGAATGCTTCTCACACCTCAGTGTTCAAAGGGCTATTTCAAAATGCAGATCTGGATTCAGTAGGCCTGGGTGATTCTGCATTTCTAATTACAATAAATAACAAGCTGTTTTATCGATCACTTACTATATCTCAGGTGCTTTATATTCAACATTTGTAATCCCCATAAAAACATCGTAATCTTAATTTTCTTTCTTGTTAATGGGGCATGAAAAAGATAAATAATTTGCCCAGGCCATGCGCTCGTGTGTGGCAGAGTTCGCTCCACCACCTCTGTCTTATGCCCATTAAACCACTTCTGCCTTTCCAGATTTAAGGGCTCTTTCAGGGTCCCTTTTCAGTAGACATCACTTCTTTAAAAACACACATTAATATATATATATATATATATATATATATATATATATATATAAGATGGTTAAGATAGATACACTACCATTTTTACTTAGTTCATTGAAGAGTAAGGTTTGTGCCAATAATGTTTGGACAATTGAATGCTAATGTCTGGTGTCCTGAATAACTAACTTAAAGATAGTAATACGTAATGTATTAACCATTGTTACCCTCCTATTATGTTGTTTTGAAAATTTGTTCTTCTTTTGATTTGTTTTGTTTTTTTTTCTTCTCTTTAAAAAAAAAAAAAAAAATAAATCCAAAAAAAAAAAAAAAAAAAAAAAACCACACATTATTTTACTGTTGCCATTTATTTTCTCACTCATAATATTTGTGGATTTTATTAATGAGGTTCCCCTCGAGGAAATGTGATAACCTTATTAGAAAATGTCTGTGAAAGTCATCTTTAAAGTATTTAGTAAGGCTTAAATATTATACAAAATGGTATTTCTCTTTGTTAGGAATAAGAAATGGAGTCACCTTTTATTTATTTTTTTTTCCTATCATATAGCGGGGCAGTGTCAGCATATGTAGAGTAAGAATAATGCACAAGAAATTTGGGCTGTTATTTGTTTTGTTCAGTGTAAGACTGAAGGAATCTTTCAATTCATACTGAATCACAGAACTTCGACGCATTATTTTTATTGTGAGTGACTGAAACGGAATCTGCCTGAGGACTGGAACCAAGGCAATGAATGAATATAAACAGGAACTGAACCGAAGTCGTCACAGTATCAAAATTCCGACACAGGAGGAGTAGGCGTAGATACTGGACCCCCAAAACAGTTGTTATGATCTGGAAATGTTCTTCAAGTCTACTAATAAGTGGTCCTTAAAATTTTAAGGAAAGAATTTTTTTAAAAAAAGAACCTTGAGAAAATTATAGCTATCAAGGGCACTGGTTGGGCAAGGCTTGTTGCTTTCCTGATATCCCAAGTGTTTTTTATAAAATCACAGTGTCACTGCTTCTGGATCCTTGATCATTCTCAGAACTTGCTCAGCTTAGAGAAAGAAGAAGAAAGGAAGCAATTACCACCACATTTCCTTTTAAGGATCATGTTTAGTTCTTCTCCTTCAAAGGAGAGAAAATAGAGAAGAAACAACCAATGTCTGAGTCTCTAAATTTCTGGAACAAGGTCTTAAAGGCTCATCTAGGATGCTGTTTTTTTTGAGTTTTTTCAAAATCAGTGGTACCAGAATGACATATGCTTTAGCACACATTGATGGCTTTGATGAGTTTTCCTTGTTTACCAAACACTGTAATATTTTTAGAGAGGATTGCTCCATGCCTTATAAATAGTCATATTCTAAAACCTACCAGGATGAACTGTATTTTTTTCATTGACAATGTTTTAAAAACATGTGTCATAAATCATTGTGTACTGCAAACATGTACTCATAAAAATAAAAAATAAAAATGTATAGCATATTAATGCAGCAGAAATGCTATAGGAGGGCCGGTGATACAGCTCAGTGGCATAAGCGCCTGCCTGGCAAACGCAAGGTCCTGAGTTAGGTTCCCAGTACCCACATAAAGAAAAAAAAAAAAAAGAAATGCTATAGGAATATAGTGACTCCCTACACAGTGATGCTTACTTAAAAGATAACACAGATGCTGGATAGTAATTCACAGTTAGCAAATTAACAGGAAAGAAGACACTAGCCTTGCACCAGGCAAGTAATGAAAAAAAAATGCAAGATGTTAGTGGACCAAATAGCCAGAGTGCTGCTCATTAATACAGTAGTCCTTCCTATCCCAGGGATATGTTCCAACATCCCAGTGTTCGCTGGAAAATTTGGATAGTAATGAACACTCTGTATACTATATTTTTTTCCTATATGCATATACCTCTGGTAAAGTTTAATTTATTCATTAGACACAGTAGGTGATAATCACAACCAAGACAGAACAATCGTAACAACATATTGTAAAAACAAGTTATGCGATCATCAGAATATCTTATTGTACTGTGCTCACCTGTCTTGTGATGCTGTGGGAAGAGACAATACCTGTTTGGTGGGAGGAAGTAAGGTGAACGACAGAGGCATCGAAACATAGCTGCAGGCTACTCCCAATCTTCCAAGGGGGGCTCGCTGAGCCATGTCCATGCCGGCTGACTGTAGGTAACCAAAACTGCAGAGCATGACTCTGTGGATAAAAGAGACCACTGTATCACCAAGTGAGAGTAAAAGAAATTGGCCTTGTAAGAGAGTCAGTGCGCAGAGTTCACTCAGGGCTAAAGGGAATCCCACTGTTCATGTGGGAAAAAACCCTTTCTCATGGCTCTGGGTGGAGGCCTTGAATCAGCGTTTGGCAGCGAGGGAGAAATACACACACAGAAACACAACATCTGGCTGAGTCCATCAGAGCTGCTTCAAGTGAAGCAAGTCATGAAAGCTCTCTGGGTCTCCCTTCTTTCATCTAAAAATGGAGAATGAAATGAGAGTGTATGTTAAAATGATTGAGATTAGTTACTACATGGGTATTAGTAATTGTGATAATAATATTTTTTTTCTGTAATAGGGATTGAACCTTCACACTGAGGTATATCCCCAGCCTTGTGTTCTTCTGTTCACATATTTTCTTTTTTAATTTTAGATTTTAGCTCACAGTTTTTTTTTTTTTTTTTTTTTTTTAATGCGGGTACCGGGAGTTGGACTCAGGACCTCGTGCTTGCCAGGCAGGCGCTTATGCCCTGAGCTATATCATCAACCCTTAATTTTAAATTTTGTGATGGGATCACATTAGGTAATTAAATTGCCCAGGCTTGGCTTGAACTTGTGATCCTCCTGCCTAAATCTCCCAGAATGCTGGGATTGTAGGCATGTGCCACCATACTCTGCCATTGTTATTTTTACTGGAGGCAGTGGTTCGTGTGGGAGAGGCTTTGATGCAGACCTCCCGCTGCTGAGCTGGGCATCCCTATGACTTCCCTCCAGGCTCCGCTCATCTCAGCCAAACAGGATCCCTGCCTGTCTGCAGAAGTGTGTGGTTCACTTATCTGCAAGTGGCCTCTGGGGTCCTAGGTTCTAACAGGTTTAGAGGGATGCAGGGGGCACAGAAATGAATAATGAAGATAGTCTTCAGATGAGGGTTGAAGTAATATAGACCCTTACAGTTATGATGGTCAGGAATCTAAAAACACCACTCATTCCTCAGTGTCCAGCTCCCAAAACTTTCATTCCCACTGAAAGCAGAACAAAAAGTTTGCTGACTCAAAATAGTTTCATTTAAATATAAATTCGGTCTGTTTCACCTCCCTTCTCTGAGGGGTGGTCCAAGCTTCTAGGGGTCTTACATATTATTACCCTGACCATGGGAAGAGCCCAGGTCACCCGTGTTCCTCATAGAGCCACACATCAGGACTGCTCATTCATCCTCTTGACATGAGACCCCCCCCACGCACACACATCCAAGAGCCTCCAGGGCCCACATCAGTTTTCCTGGCCACTAGCTTCCGCAGTCAGGACTGCATGGCTTTTGTTTTTAATGTGGGTACCGGGAGTCGAACTCAGGACCTTGCACTTGCCAGGCAGGCGCTTATGCCGCTGAGCTATCTCACCGGCCCCTGCATGGCTTTTGATGGCAGGAACTACTGCCACAGAAATGTTTTGGATGCTGCCTTACCTCATGCTGGAGTTATGCGTATGATGATGATATATTCTGGTTTGTAGAGGACATTGCCAGTTTTCACTGTTGTCTCTATGTAACTATTAATAGTATTCTCAAAGTGTCCCAGTTTTACAATGTGGTCCTTACCTTGGTGTGCATGACTCAAAGAGACTCCTGCAGGTCAGGCATCTCCCTCAGCCATCGCCTCCCTCCCCACAGCTGCCTCCTTGGGTACAAGGCAGGCAGGGCCCAGTGGCTTCAAAATTCTAACCCAACTATTCCAATCCTTTCTCCTGCCTCAGGTTTCTTTGTGGCCTGAGGGAAGGGAGAGGAGGAAAGTTGTGCTTATGTCAGCCGGTAATGTTCCCTACTCCATGCCTGTATGCTCAAATCTTTCTCTCTTATTATTTAAATAGAAGTTTCTAGAAAATAAACCAAACCAAACCTTTGCTTTTTGGGTTCCTGGCTCTCGCATTGGTCTTAAAGAAACCATGTTAGTGTGGAGATGGCAAGAGCCTGGTGAGTGCTGCTTCAGGAAGCTGAGGATGTCTGTGAGAGGCAGAGTCTCTGAGGGACACAGAGGAGATGGACAGAGAGCAGGTGGAGGGGGCTGGTGTGCATTAAAGGAGCAAGATACTCTAAAACAGCAGGAAGAAGTTGCCTCAAAGCAGTCCATCAGGAAATTCTAACCTTTTAATCTTCAAAGCGTATACATAGAGTTCAACCATTTCACCTCCACTGTTCACCACCTTGGTCTAAGCTATCATCATTTCTCATCTAGATATTGCAATTGCCTCTAAATTACCTCCCATTCTTCTTCCTGTGACCCCCTACAGTTTGTTTTCAGAACAGCATCCAGAGTTACCCTCTTAATACATAATATAATACCAATCCTTTCACTACTCCGCCATGGCCTTCTCAAAGCCCCCATCTCAGAGTCGACGGTGGATGCATCGTCAATCTATCATTACAATAAATGAAACGGCACTGCAATTTCTAAATATATATCAGAGAAGAAATTTAAAGAAATAAATGATATTATTACCCCATTTATTTACAAAATAAGATCTTAGTGTATTAAAAAAAAAAAGGAATAGAGTTGATACTGATTCCTGTCTCATTCTACCACTAAATAATATTCCTCTATGGACACATGACCTGCTTCAGAAAGACACCCTAGCCATATCTGTGTCATGAGAAGGTACATTACCAATAAAATTTTGCTTCCTATTTTAAGCAAAAATTTATCAAATCCTATTTTGATCAATTATGCCCAATAATTGTCATAACTCAAACCCTAAGATATTATAAAACACAATGGATAAAATATTAAAAATTTTTTTTGCAGAGAATTATTTGACAGGGTCATCTATAAAATATTTTCAAGCACACAGATATCAAGGGTGAGAAATGGACTGGAAAAACTAGTTCAGGGAGAAAAAGGAAGAATGTGAAATTTCCAACTGCTAGCTTGTTCATGAATTTTTTAAATGGATGATGATAGATATCAAATAGCTATGGGATTTAAGTTCCATTGGCTACACTTGAGATAGCGATGTAGCAACTTTATTTTAAAATAATAACACAGTATTCTAGACACTGAATTCTTCACAGCTACTTAATTTATGATGAAAAAAATTGTGTGCTTAAAATTGTTTAAGCTGATACTTAGATTTTTACATTTTTAAAAGGGAAGCTTAAACAGAAAGCTTAAATTCCACTGCTGTAGTGGTGTCTAACATGGAGTGAAATATTAATGCCAAGTGAATGTTAATATATGATAAACAGTATTAGTATTCGACATAGTTACATTGTTAAAGGCTTATAGAAAGAGTGTAAGTTGTGCTTTGTTAAAGGTTTATAGTAAGAGTATAAACAGTGTTTGTCTACTAGTATATAGTTTATAGCCCCAAAACTTAATGATGGTAATTATGCAGTGGTTTTATTCAGCTAACAATCGTGTGGGGTTGGGATATGGGCAGGGTTTGGGGAGCACTCTCATTTTGGGTGTCACAGTTGTCATCTTATTGCTTGCTGTTGTCTGGGAACTTGGCCAGGGCTACTGATCCAGCTTATATCCAGCTAGCCAAGGTTAAGGTAGTCAGATTTCTTGCATGACATCTGGCTTCTCCTGGGCTGAACATCTGGAATAGTGGGTGAAAGTGTGACCTTTTTGACTTAACTGTGGATGTCACATAACATCATTTCCACTGTATTTTACTGATCAAGGCAGTCAAAACCCATCTAGATTCAAGGGGAAGGGAAAACATTCTACTTTTCAATGTCAGGGGTATGGAAGAATTTGAGGACCATGTTTTAAAACTGCTACAGGTTTGTAATTATCCCTATTTTATACTTGAGAAAACTAAAATATAGAAAGGTTAAGCAATTTAAGATCACAGAGCAAGTGATGGAATTAGAATTCAACTCAAACAGCCTGACTCCAGAGCAGAGAAGGAAGATACGGCAGTGCTACCTCCTGAGAAAAGTGAGTGGAGGGCATTGTGAACCCTCTGCCGCCATGGATGAGTAAGCATAGATCCCCCCAGTTTCATTGTAAAGACCCCTACTAACATATGTCTAAGAATGACAAACTAGGGCACTTGCTCCCAGAGTCTGTGCCTTGGAAAGCCTGGTTGCTATGGACACCATGTTGCAGAAAGTTCCCCATGACTCAAGGGAAGGGGCAAGGGGAGGCACTGGAGTGGCTGCAGCCTGCTGCTGCTGCAAGTTCCTGAGACCCCACAGCCTTGTGTGGGACAGACCTCAGAAGCTGGTGTCAACTTGACTCTTTGCCCTTTGATACACCCTTTAGGATTGCTTAGTGCCCAGTTCAAGTCCTAGACTAACCCGACTATTAGAAAGCTTTTCCTTGAATATGGGAAAGTCCGTGCAATGTGATTGCTGTTCTCTAATCCTTGGCTTTGCTTAATTAACAACCATAGTAATTGTCAAGGACATCAGCATGCTTCCAGAAGAGCTTATTTATGTACTTTCTATCTCTTTAGGAAGAATTCTTTTCTTTTCTTTCTTTTCTTTTCCTTTCTTTTCTTTTCTTTCTTCCAAGACAAGGTCCCACTGTGTAGCCCAGCCTGGCCTTGAACTCGCAGCAATCCTCCTGCCTCAGCCTCCTGAGTGCTGGGATTGAGCTCTTCTTTCTTCTCTGAATTCTAGAGGGACTTGGGTTGATGGGGGGGGCTGGAATGTGGTGGTTGCCAAATGACTTTGTGGTAGATACCTTAGGTGGGTGCTAACATCGTTATCCCCTGAGCTAGGGCAGAAGTCCGATCCATGGCATGTTCGGAGCACTCCCAAGCCTCTTAACCGCAGGGCCTTTAACTGAACTCTCTTTCCATCTTCAGAGCTAGTTTTCATGTGCACTGAGCACACACTGCACACACACACAGACACACACACCCCACTCTTTTTTTCTTTTTTTTTTTCCTATGTGGGTACTGGGAGTTGAACTCAGGACCTCGCACTTGCCAGGCAGGTGCTTATGCCGCTGAACTATATCACCGGCCCACACCACTGTTTTTGTGGTGGCTTGCACCACTGTTTTTTTTCACTCCAGTTTTGGCCCCAGACTCCCCAGTTATAATACGACCCTCATGCCTTCCATCCATGAGTAACTTTCGGAGGGTCCATTACTGAGTCAGTTGTGGCGGGCTGACCATTCTTATATTAGGAATCACAGAGAACTTGATGTATGTTATGTAGTTCACTGACATTCAAAGAGCCTTTGTTCCCAAAGGAACACGAAATAAATTTAACATTTTATTTTTAGGCTTACCTAAAATGAATAACCCTCTCCTGGCATTGATATTGTTAAACTTATTTGAGGAAATTCACATTAAGATTTTCAAAACTCCAAGGACTCTAATTAAGAAGGGCAGGCGAGTCTCCAGATAGCATCTTTTATAACTCTAACGTGATGATCAAATATAATTTACCAAAACGTAGTGATCTCAGATTCAGTCATCATGAAGTAAAAGTCCTAACTTTGGAGAAGAAAGAGCACCGCAGAACTTCGGCATGACAAAGTGGTTTTGAAAATTTCCGTGTTCCAAGACATCACGGGTAGTGGCTGCTTTACCTCTTCATCAGGGAGGTCGGAGATACCCTTTCATCTGGGGCAGTCTGGGCTCGGTTACAGCTCTGCGGCAGGATAAGGTTAAGGGGGAGCCGGGCTACGGGGGCAGGGAAGGGGAGGGAGGCAGAAGCTGAAAAATCAAATTACTTTGATGACAGTGACTTAGTGTTCTCGGAAAGACGGATAGGAACGTCCACGATGCTGGCAGCCCGGACAGGGGCAGCGGGGAGTCAGATCTCAGAAGAGAACCTCAAGTTAAGGAAGCAGTCTGGATTTTCTGTAGGGGGAAGAGACAAATCTCCCAAGAAAGCCTCAGAAAATGTTAAAGATAGCAGCCTCAGCCCCTCAGGGCAAAGCCTGGTGAGGGCGAGGCAGCTGGCTCTGCTGCGCGAAGTGGAGATGAACTGGTACCTAAAGCTCTGCGACCTGTCCAACGAGCACACCACCGCCTACACCACGGGCATGCCGCACAGGTAAGCACGCAGGTGAGCACGTGGGGAGATGCTGTCGGACGGTGCTCTGCAGAGCGGATGCTTTGATTTCTTTTCCCGTGCTGTGAAACTGTAACAGCGCCGATTGCCTTGCAGAAGATTGATTGGCACCTCAGAATGGGTAAACTCGAAGCGCCGGAACTTGATGCACTTGGCAATAATGCTTTGTATTGTTCCCCAGAAAACACCTCCCTGGAAAGAGAGTGGAGATCTAGAACTGACGGGAAGAAAGAGAATCAACTTTCACTGAGAGAGTTTAGAGATTTTAGCAAAATTCTCCCTTCCCAAAGAACCAAACCAAACCAAATAAAACAAACAACCTCTTGGCAGTCTGTATTTCCTTTACCTGGAGAACTTAGGGTGCAGCAAGGGCATGTGCTTTGATGTTTTGGAAAGAGCTGGATATGTGAACTTGCTGAACGAGGGCTCAGGCTGGAACAGGGGTGCAGAGTAGAGCACACGGTACCAGCATAGGAGTTTGAGCCTGGTGTCTAAGGCAGATAACGTCAGGAGAAAAAGGCACTTTTATACCCAGCGTAAATGTAAAGCAAGTCCCTGCAGATTTTCCTTCTGTTCTTTCATCGGCCTCGGCTTCAAATAATGCAGAGGAAAGACAATTTCACAAAACCCAAATGTAATAAAGTGACATGTACTAAAGTAAAGTGTCTGGAAGCCTGAATTTTTAGGATACTTATTTCCTGTAAATTTGTACCAAAAACTCTTAGGAATTAAAGATAATTTTGCAAGGAAAATTTTTGTGAAAGTAAAGCCTAGTGTAGCTGTTTTCATTAAGTGGTAATACAAATCTGTCAGAAATGAAAAATAGTTTCAAAGCAATGGTCTCTCGTAGAGACTACGATAGCACAGAAATCAGTGTGCTCTGAGAAGCTGCTCTTATATTTTTAATTTCAAAAAGGCATGCCAGGAAAAATTACACAGTTATCGAATTAAATCATGTGTATAGACTAAAAGCTTGCAGGACAACACGCTTCAAAATGCCTCAACTTACTTTCATTTTCCTCTTTCCAAGGCAGTAACAAAATAAACATTTCCACATCTAAGTCCTTATCAAAAAATCATTTAAAAATTGGAACAAAATAAAGCTTCTAGAAATGTTCTGAGAAATACATTTAGTGTTCATGGCCAGAGTAACTTCTCTGAAGCTTTGTTTAAGCTGTTATGCCTGCATCCGGGGTACATGGAGGAGGGACACCGGGAGGACGGTCTCATTCAAAGAAGGCTTGAATGAACTCCTCATTATGGGGAAGGTATTTTGTTACCCATCTCATATATCAAATCATTATGGATTCTTCATATCTATGAATCTTGAAGCTATATTAAAGAGCTTCTGGAAATAAAAGAGTTAAGTGGCAAAGGAAAGTTTTAATAATGGTTTCCTTCTGTAACATTCCTCAACTTATGTAGACCAGAAATTTCCATTTAAGGAGTCTAATACTGGACCACAAAACTCCTGCTCCATTATCTGACATTGAAACAGCATTTGTCAATTCAGAATGGAATATTAGTTAAGATAACCAGGTTTAGTGGGAAACTTTGGGGGAAAAACCTAACCTCTGCTCTTTTCTGCTTTACTTAAAACAGAACTCATCTTGCAGTCTGAAAAGATTGGATAAGACATGATCAGAAATTAGTATCTTCCATGATGATCAGAGGGACGATCACTGACTGACCATTGTCTTGTGCGCTTCTTGCTTCTTGAGTGTGTTGGAAAGCATTGAAGGTCCTGTCTACCTTACAGCATAAAAAATAAAAAGTCCCATCCTCCTTTATTTTTGTAACATAATTGTTTTCAGAAGGAAACTAGTGTGGGTAGTTAGAAGTGAGTTCATTTATAAATTAGATAAATCTACTGCAGAGGTCTATGTTTGCATAGCTCAAAAAGCTATGGTAATTCTTGTCATTGCCAACTCCCCTCCTTTCTATATCCCATTTTGGAACTACCTACCTCTGTTGAGTCCTTGAGATTACTGAACACTGACAATGATCATGCTGCAGTCATTTCAAATTTTAGCATTAGAAATAGAATATGTAATTCCCATAGCTGTTGAAGTTTCGTAGGTTGGTTGTCGACAAGTTACGAAAAGTTTTTCTGGACTTCTATTTGTGTTTTCTTTCGACAACATGGCTGGAGAGTTGTATTTCCATTGGAGACCTGTGTGTAGAAGATAAATATTATTATAAAATGTTAAAGTATTTATTCATTGGGGAAACACTATTTATAAATAGAACACAATGTAAAACTTATTGAGGAGTCCTTAGACATTTCATGTTTGTTAGTGGCAAGAATTCTGTGAGTCTTTAGTTAACGGTCATCAATAAGGAATTGCTAAAGGACTGACTCTAATTTCCTTTGTGGGATGATGGAATGAAAATATTTTACAACAGGCTAATTCCTGTGTGGCTTTTGAAGTTGTTTTATTTCTAGATGCTATGATAACCTGCCTTTGAAACAAAGAGTGTTGTTAAGTGGTTGCGTGTAAGCATTAGAGGTGAGGGGTGAGCTGACAGTACTGGTGTGTCAAAGAAATACAGTGGCAGGAAGGGGGCAGGGAATACATGTGTCCTGTGAAGCAAGTAGCTCTGATCCCTTTTCTGGGATGTGTCTGTGTAGGGTTATATGATAAAGCATAATTTGCTTCATATTGATTTATTGTCTATTTCAGAGTGTCTGATGACTGTGGAGCTGATGTGCATGATGCAGCTCATTCTCTTACACAGCCATGGAGAGCGTTGCAGGGGCCAGAGCTGGAGATGGAGGCAAAGGACTGGCTTTTCCCCTTAGTGCCAGTATAACTGTGGATATGATTTTTTTTAAAAATTCATTATTTTCAATAACATCTTTTTGATTGCTAAAGTAGTATTTGAACTTTGCAGAATATTTTGAAAATGAAAAAATGGCAACTATTGTTAATATTTTGGTGTGATTTCCCTGACCTTTCAAATTGGAATCATGCTATATTCTCTACATATGACCTTGTCCCCCACTTAATATTATACCTGTCTATTTTATTATTATTATCATTATTTTGAGACAGGGTCTCACTGTGTAGTTCAGGCTGGCCTTGAGTTTACTATGTAGTCCAGGCTTGCCTCGAACTTGTGGCGATCCTCCTGCCTCAGCCCCGAGTTCTGGGATTACATGTGTATGCCACCATGCCCGGCTGTCTATTTTATTATTTTAAAAACCATATAAAATTTTCTTTCTAAGTACTGCATTTATTAGTACATTAGTGCTTAGCCATTGTTCTTTTGGCATTAACATTATCATAAATAAACATCTTTGTATTAGATTTTTAAAAACCATATGTCTGGTTATTTTTTTAAGACTATTTCTAGAAGTGGATTTAATGGGATATATAGCTATATATATTTTTAAAATTTATCCATTCATTCTTAATGCATATCATGCAGCTGCTTTCTGGAAATGTTTTTCTCAATGAAATTTCCCACTGGCAGTATCCAAGGGTGCCTATTTCATTGTTTTCTCTATACCAAATGGTATTTATATGGAGCCTTTAAGATTCTTATAGTTAAGTACATTGTTAGATAAATTCATTAACTTTTTTCAATGTCAATTTCTTCAACTGCAAAAGGAGACTAGTGCCATTGTATAGAACTGTAATAAAAATTAAATGAATTAATATACAATTGATTTGAAGGAATAATGTGCTTTTCTTTACACTTTCTCCAAGAATTGAGGTATAATATTATCCATGTCATATGGTGTATTTAAAGCTAATGAAGATAATGAAGGACGATTGACTCTTAAGACGTCTGGCAAAAATGTGTACTTCACTCAGCTCATGAGAACTGAGAAGCCTGCTGTGAACAATTAATATTTATGAGAGACCATTTTTACTAAACACTTTTCAAGGATTCATGTGATCAACATGCTCTTGAGAGAAAAGTGAGTTTGGGATAGAATACAAACAGTTTTAAAATCTATTGGTATTAACCTTCCAAAGGAAAGCCGACTGCAACTATTAATTTGAAATTATTAGGAACATTTAGTGGGTAAATAAACCTATGAGTGAAAATTCAGCTATAGCATGCTGATAGTGATTTTACCATCTTTTTTTTTTATGTGGGTACCAGGAGTCAAACTCAGGACCTCGCACTTGCCAGCAAGCACTTGTGCCGCTGAGCGATATCACCGGCTCTTTTTTTTCCTTTATGTGGGTTCCGGGAGTCAAACTCAGGACCTCATGCTTGCCAGGCAGGCACTTATGCCGCTGAGCCATCTCACCGGCCCAATTTTACCATCTTAATGAATACTCCTTATGATCTAGGGCAATAGTTATGGTAAGCTACATTTCTAATATTTCCTTTTTCTGTTATCAAAACTGACTTTCTGGAAAGTGTTCACTTCTGTTGACTTCTAGAAGGCTGGATGTGTTTCTTTGCAAGGACAGGCAGTTCTCCACAGTGAGTTTTGATGGACCCAGTTCCTGCCAACAGGGCAACAGCTGATCAAGAGCTTAGTAGACGCTGGCTGAGTTTATGTAAGATTTGAATTTATGCAAGAAAATCATGTTGTTAAGTTTCAGCTCTGAGATTAGTAAGTGAGCATTCAACAGCCATTAATCATTTTGCTTAAATGAGGCCTGTAGTTGACACAAAAATGAATTCGCACTGAATCTTGTTGCATGCAGCCTAAGAAAGATAAGATATGTACTTAAATGAGAAGTGTTATAGAAAAGAGACTCAAAAGTTTCAGAGGAAGGAGTATTCCCAGGAGGAGTGACTGGACATGGGGGATGTGCAGAGATGGAGCAGAAGGAAATGGGGAGCCGGGGAAGGTAATTCCTGTGGAGGGGAGAGGGAGAAAAGGTACAGATATTTGGAAGTCTGGAATGGAGTCTGAGACTTGCCTGCATTCGTGAGGCTCCGATAAACATCATAGAGGGTTCTTGCAGGATAGAGGTGTCAGTGTGGCCAGAAGAGGAGGAAGAGAGGAAACCAGCTCAGAGACTCGGGGGTGGGACAGAGGCCGGGCCTGGAGAGAAGGTAGTATCAGAGCTATGCTCTAAGAAGAAGCAATGAAGGGAAGGTGACTGAATGGTAGTTAAGATGGAATCAGGGTCTGATTGCATATCACTCAGTTGAAAGTTTATAGGACAAAGCTGATTTGTAGATGGCTTTTGGCAGAGGGGAGGAACCCAGGGGTGATAATAAAGCAGAATATAAAGCAACATCTCCAAGTCCCCCAAATGGTAGAACCTCTTAGATATCAAATGCCATTGTTATCTTTGGCAAGGAGGTTTGGTGGGGCCCTGGGATGAAGAGCAGGCCTCTGGAGTCCTGTGGTCTTCAGGCTGTGCCCCTGAAGTGCTGCTTTCCAGCCCTGAGGATCTGAGCAAGTACCTTGCCTGAGAGGGGCAATTGGCTTGGGGCTTAAGGCCATAGATACTGAAGCCAGGCTGCTAGGCTCGAGAGCTGGCTCTTCTATTACCAGCTGTGGGACTTAGTTTCTTTATCTATGAAAGGTGGATGATGACAACACCAATGCCATAGAGTTGTTAAGGGGATCAAATGACGTAAGTAACACACAGAGAACAGGGCCCGACACATGGTAAGTGTGTTATAAAGGCCATTAGTGTAATCCATGCCCTTGCTGCTATCATGACACTATTTTTGGATCTACCACAATGAAAGATACTTCCCTTTTATGTGTTGTATTCACTCTGATTTTGTAAACAGGTGTAAGAACACTTAGTAAATAAGTCTTTTGTGAGGACACCATGAAATGATGTACAAGGCATGATGAAAATAGTCAATGTTTAAATTTTAAAAATTATTACAGTGAGAGACACATTGCCATTAATCTTTTTCAAAATACTCTCCCTCACTTTGGACACATTTATTCCATGACTCTTGCCACTTTCCAAAGCAGTTCTGGGAGTCCTATTTACCAGATGTGATAAAAAATGTGGTGAATGCTGCTGTCAAGTGCCATCCAACGGAAATGCAGCCTCGTAAAACCATTACAGAGTGTCCCCACTCCCTTTATTCATTGGATCTGTCCACGTGCAACTTCTTGCTCTTCCTCAAAGTCCAAATGACCATGAAAGGTAAATGTTTGGGAAGGTAAACATAGAGGCATTCATGAAAGATGACTTTCAGAACTGCTTCAGAAAACAGCAAGAGGGGCCGGTGAGATGGCTCAGCGGCGTAAGCACTTGCCTGGCAAGCACGGGGGCCCAAGTTCGACTCCCGGGACCCACATATGAAAAAAGGGCTGGTGATGTCGCTCAGCGGCACGGGCACCTGCTGGTGTGTGAGGTCCTGAGGTCGACCCCCGGTACCCACACAAATAAAAGAATAAAACGGCAAGAATGATGAAGTAAGTGTGTTTAAATGAGGGGTAGGCTTTTGAGGGGGTTAATGGTTATGTGTATTTTACTGTAATAAAATCAAGGAAAAAAAGAACCTTAATATTTACTGTGGTTTTCAATCACACCTCGGAAAACACCTGGTGTCGATGAAACAATTAGTTTTGCCCCTGTCCTACTCCTCCTTTCCGACTAACCTAGAACATAACGGATCACATCAGTGAAAGGCTGTAAAGGAAGCTCTTCTTTTTCTAAAAGATAATATACATTTCTTAGAGCAGTCACATTTTCCCTAAGGCTAGTTTATAGACCAAGGTGCATAGAAATATTTTTAAGAGATGTTGGATGATGAGGGTATTTTTGTGTGGTTTACTGTGATTTTAGCCATAAGCGAGAAGGTGCTTCCTAGCTCACTGGTTTTTGTTTTGGATGTTGGAGTGAATCTTAGACCCTAAGTGATCGGGCCGAGAGTGAGAGGGTCAGCCTCGGCAGGACAGGGATTAGGGAGCCAGCATCCCAGCATCCCAGCATCCCAGCACCCCAGCATCCCAGCATCCCAGCATCCCAGCAGCAGCCTAATGGGAGGGCTGGGGAGTTCCTAAAAGTTGTGATGATATTCTTTAATTTAAGAGCCATGAGGCTGTCATTTCCCTGCAACTGTCCAGCACGAAGTTCCTAGACAGGGACCCCCAGGCCCACAGAAGTAAGACTTGCTTCAATCTGCACTTCAGGTACAGCGTTTTCATTTTCCCAGGAAAGCTGAGGTGGTTTCTCAGTTTTATATTTCAGGTGTGAGGAGGTGAGTGTGTGCGTGTGTGTTTCCTTCTGATGGACTGTGGGTATTTTGAAGGTAGTATGCACTTCTTGGTTGTTGGACTTGCTTTCATAACTGGATGTTAGTGGCTCAAATAGAACACATCAAGTCTGAGATTTCTTCCCCTTAGTCTTGCCTTTCCATGGGACAGGCTCATGTACCGGGAAAAGCAGGGGTTGAGGCACCTGGAACATGATCTGAATCCTGTTTTTCTGAGAGACCATAGTAAGATTTTAAAAGTTCTCCAGAACTAACGAGTGAACTAGAGAATATGATCCCTTGGGCTTTTTTCAGGTCTGAACCTATGTGGTACAATATTATATGCCAAGGCAAAGAAGGGGTGGGGTATCATTTCCTACTCATCAATGTTTATAGAGCTCAAGAAATTATGCTAACTATGCAAGAAAAAGGAAGTGAGGCGATGCTTTGTTTGGAAGTTGTAGAAGCAGTAGAAAAGTTTTGCTTGATTTCCCAAGTTATTTTGGTGATTGGGTGAATACCACGATACCATGAAATATGTTTGATTTTAAAAAATGTTTTGTTAGAAGGAGACAGAGTCATCCATCAACTGGGATTTGTAGTGGTCCTGTTTGTGAAATGTTTCCACATCCGTTATCTCACTTCCTTCACACAACATAAAGCATGGGTTCTTAGCTCCCACTTCTCTATGAGGAACACACTTCAGGTAGGTGCCTGCGTGATCATTCAAACCTACACCCAGGTCTCTTTGTTCCTTGTTTGGGGTTTTTACATGCTTTCAGGGTTTCTCGAGCTATGGCACCATAGTTGTACCTGAGATGATTTTGTAGGGATGTGTGCACATTAAGTATCTCAATGGCTTTATATTTATTTTCATGAATATTAGGAAGAGATGTACAACTTAACACCTCAAACTTATGAATTCAAAACAATTACAACAGAGGACAAGTTTAAGTTTCAAAATAAGGGAGTCAGTTTAGAAGAAAAGATTTATCAACTATAAATAGGGAAGGAACTCAGGCCCGACAAAAATCCTGAAGGTGACACACAAGTGACGACTTCCTCTCCTTCGTGGTTACTAAGCCCCTGCGCAGCGCCCTGCCTTCTGTGCTGGGTGTTTAATATTCATTCCGTCTAATCCGTACAGTGACGACATCAACTTGCTACACACAGCCTAACTCTTCAGGGTTTATTACGGTTCTGCCTGTTCGTTTTCTACCTGCTGCTAATTATTTTTCTTCTTTTCTCATTCAGGGGATAAAATATTCCCTGAGCCACCTCTCTGCTGAATATGCTTAGGTATATTCCAGGTTACCTCTGCTATCCTTCTCCCTGTGCAAGGTCAGCCTTTCTAGTGCTGCCTTTATGTACTGAATATTCTCAGGGGTGGGTGACATCATACTGCAATTTTAAAATTTACCTTTATAAAGCTTAGTTTTACTTTTACACAGCTTAGTTGTTTTTTTGTATAGTTTATTCATGTTTCACATTTGCCCTTCAGACTGTCATGCAGCTCTTATATTAGCCAGTTGGAGACACTGTACATCTTGCCTCTTCAATCAGTCCCTGAAACAAATTCAATGGTTAGGTTCAATGTTGACCTTGTGGGGAAATTTGATTTGGTTTTATGACCAATTCAGTTTATGACCAGAATCATGGAAAGAATTAAATTCTTGAACTGAGGTGTCACTGTATTTTAAACATTGGCTCTAAAGCATATGTGAAAACACTCTGCCACTAGATAATTTTTATTGCCTTCTGCTGTGGGACATTGGCTCCAATTTGGCCTAGGACATGGCTTGAGAACAGAGTTACTCTTAAACTGCTTTTCTGGTAAACCCGAAGGTAGGCACAACCATACTGCATTCAGGTCTGGACAGAGCTTCTTGGCTGAGTAGACTGTAGAGTGTGACATCTGTCTTTTTTCCTCCTGGTATCAGCAACTATTAATTGAATATTTATTGTGCACTGGCCCTTCCTTGTATTAATTTAATTGAATTGTTCCAAATGACCCATGTGCATAGATGCCTATTTTTCTTATCTCTACTTTACAAAAAGAAACTGAGCCTCACAAAAGACCCTGCTGAAGGTCAGCCAGAAAATAAGTGCCACAGCTCGTGTCTGAACAGTCTCTCTAGAACCTGGACAGTCAGGTGGCAGATGCCACCTCTGAACACCATAGAGGGCCTCTGCCCTGTTTCGGTTGATTCCACAACCCTAATGAGTAGTTTAGTCATTTCACGTTTACTTTCCACAACACTGTAAGGGTCCTGAATGTGGGATGCGGGAGTCCTGCCTTCCCCTCCCCATTGAGGTTCTTGCTTCTCGCTCTGCTCATGTCTACCAAGGGGCTGAAGATGTTGGGAGGCAGCTTTGATGTGGAAGAAGCCACTCAGATGGATAGCGAAGGACTGTGCCTTGGAGTGGGCTATGGTTTTACTATTTCTTCAGGCTTCTCTTCCTCAGTTTTTTCTGTCAAAGAGGCAGTATCAAAACAGAGACTCAAGGAGCCTCTTGTGTTAGATGACTTTAATTCAATTTAGAAGCTGGACTTGAGCCAGTCTTGGGCTATTTCCCTTTCATCCAAGCTCTGAGAGGACACAAAGATTAGACAGCAGTGGTTGCCCTGGGCTTTCCTTTCTAGCCGGTTGTTGTCAATATGTAGCCTGTGGTAATGTCCTGCCAGAGTTTTGCTCTTGTATTATGTGCGTTCGCTCTGCAGGAGAAAGAAACGGAATAGTTTTGAGGAGAACTTACTCACATTCCTCTCTAGACGACAGTGGACATAATGCTTCCTCCTCCGGCTATGTGAAATGTCATCAGAAGTCCATCTTCCAGTTTTAGAGAAAAATGTCTGCTTTCAGGCAAGAGAAACAGGGAGTTTTGTGCACATTGACATACACATTGTAACCTAATATCAAAGAGAATCTTTCCAAATATTTTTTCAGTCACCAGAATATTTTTTTTTAAGAGAAGAAAAAACAAAACAAAACAAATCAAAAAAAACAAAATTTCAAAACAACATAATAGGAGGGTAACAATGGTTAATACATTACGTATTGTTATCTTTAAGTTAGTTATTCAGGGTACAAGATATCAGCATTGAATTGTCCAAACATTACTGGAACAAACATTACTCTTCAATGAACTAAGTAAAATTAGTAGTGTATCTATCTTAACCATCTTATATATAAATACAATTTTTTTCTTTTTCCTTCTTTCTTTTCCCCATTCCCCCATCCCAGTCTCTCTTTCCTTTTGACCAGTTTCTTTTTGATTCACCATATCTATTGGACATTTTGGATCTTATTTACTCTTTCAGTTTCTCATACTAGGGAGACAATATGATGCTTACACATGTGCATCTGGTTTATTTCACTTAGGAGTATTTTCTCGAGTTGCATCCATTTACCTATAAAAGTCTCCAGTTTATCCTTCTTTGTGGCTGAATAGTACTCTATTGTATAAAAATACCACATCTTTCTTATCCATTCCTCAGTTGATGGGCATTTGGGTTGTTTTCAAGATCTGGCTATTACAAATTGTGCTGCTATAAACATGGGTGCACATACATCGCTGTGGTACAATGTTTTTAATTCTTCTGGGAAGATACCCAGAAGGGGAATAGCTGGGTCAAATGGGACCTCCAACCCTAGTTTTTTGAGGAATCTCCATACTGATTTCCGCAGTGGCTGTACCAGTCGACACTCCCACCAATAGTGGAGAAGAGTTCCTTTTTCCCCACAGCCCCTCCAGCATTTGTTATTGGTTGATTTCTTGATAATAGCCATTCTTTCTGGGGTGAGATGGTTTCTCAGTGTTGTTTTAATTTGCATCTCTCGAATGACTAGTGATGTTGCACATTTTTTTGTATATTTATTTGCCATTTGTATTTCTTCATCTGAGAAATGTATATTCATCTCAGATGTCCATTTTTGGAGTGGGTCTTTAAATTTGGGAGGTCTGATTTTTTTGAGTTCTTTGTATGTTCTCGATAGCATTCCTTTGTCTGAGGAACAGCTGGCAAACATGTTTTCCCACGTTGTCGGTTGTCTCTTCACTCTGTTGGAGTCACCAGAATATTAAACTGGGCTCCTAGCCAGATAGCTGGCCCTTGTTCCTAATGCAGGAAGAGCTCCTGCATGCTGACCGTGGGTAGGCTATAGGTGAAGGCCTTTACAAAATGAAGCCCATTGATCTTCTTAAGGGTAATCCTAGCTGCTAAATCTCAACATCTCAGAAATTTGACATAAAAAAGTTTATTTTTTACTCATACAAATCCAATCAGGAGTAGGAAGAGTCCACTCAGGTGGGTCTCTGGCTGATGGAAGTTCTGTCATTTTCATATTTTGTTAACTAAATTGGATCCTAGTTGAGCATTGACATCAATCCAAAAGACAGGGGAGGGAGAGAGGGAGGGAGGGAGAAAGAGAGGATTGGAGGATCATATGGAGGACACATTTTATGGGCCAGGCCTATAAATGGCGTCTGTGGGTAGAAGTGATATTGGCTTGAATTCATTCACATGACCACACTTCAAGGGAGACTGCAAATTGTAGTCCGAATGTGTGCCCAGGAAAAGAAATGGGCATGATGAACATCTGACCAGTCACTGCCAGGCAGTGGTTGGAACATGGCAAAGGTAGTACTAAGGTGATTTGGCTATTTCCTGTAACAGAGAGACCAAGATATTCCTTAGTTTTGGCGTTATTTCTTCCCTTCTTTCCAAGCCTGACCTGCTGACTGACCTTTCCTTAGCCATGGGGTGGGTCATTCTCTTTTGGCTTCTCTACGTGGATCTCAACTTTCCTGTTTCATTGAGAAGCCTGATGACACTTCAGAACCTGCCCTCGGTGATCTGATACCAGCCTGGCAGGGACGTGGGTCACTGATGAAGTAAACAGCCTTCCCACGTCAATCTACAGACACTCAGCTCTTGTTTTTATTTCTCAAAGTTTTCTCTGTTGCCCTAATAATTGCTTCAGGGTGGACGAGGCTTCCTGCAGTTCATGTCACCTCCCTCCTCCCCTGGTTGTGAGACGGAGTCGCCACAGTGCCGCAGGTCATCCTTTCCACGATAACAGCCACAAGCCCTGGCGCCAGGACAGGGGCTGATATCTCTTAAGGCAGGATCAGGCACATGGAACCATAGGTCAGATGGCACTTGCTGACAGCCAGGAGAGCTCACCAATCCAGTCTGTTATTTCAGAACTGTTAAGCTGTGTTTTTAAGAGGAGCTTCTAAGCCAGGTACAATGGTGCTCACTGCAGTCCCAGCTACCATTTGGGCAGGACGATGGCTTGAGACCAGCCTGGGCAATACAGCAAGACCCTGTCTCAAAAAAATTAAATAAAATAGTGGAGCTTCTACAACAGTGTATTCATCCAAACGATGTTCATTATCCATGTTTTTAAATAATGCACCTACATGATTCTTGATGTTCCTAGAATAAGCACACAGGTTGGTTTTGCATGTAATATCATTAAGTAAAACTAAATGTCCTTAATGATGTTCTACATTCCTCCTGTATCACCACCCTCCACAAGACATGTGTACATTTTTATGTGGAAGGGGAAAGAATTTGGGGAGTAACTGGCTAAGAAAATTAGAATTTGTGTTTGAGGGGCCTTGTATTATTACAGATATTTCCCAATTGAATTACTTCATTAAAAAAACCTCAAAATCCAAGTGCATTTTGTAGCTTAAGATTCATATTTAATCTGATTACAGCAATGAACACTGAGTATGAAACAAGCTGTCCAAATGGTTGTTGAATTATTTAATTACCTCTGTGGCTAAGGAGTTACTAGTCAGCATAAACAATTCCACAAGTGAGATGTGTTAGAAAGACCATCCCATTCCTTAGTCTTCTATTTTTACCTAGCTTTTACATGGCTTAATCTTATACTGAGTAATATTTTTCTCCAAAAGGTATTTGTACATTCTCTAATGCTTGAGTTTGTTAATACATGAGAATGTTTACTTGTTGTCTTTAAAAAAAATAATAAATAAATAAAATTTTTTAAAAAATTCAAAAAAAAAAAACAAAACAAAACAAATAAAACTTATAATTCAGGCTTCTTCCAAAAAAAAAAAGAAAGACCATCTCTCAGTCTCCAAGCTTAGTAATTTAAAACATGTGACTAACCAAACACCAGTTGCTTGTTGAACAACATTTTAAAAGCTTAAAACTGTTTGGAATATTTTACATTATATTTAAATGTAAATTTTGAATATTTACATTTATTCAAAAGAAATGACAAATAAGTTTAAATGTCCTTTTAAAGTATTTTCAGCTAAATGAATATCCAATGAAGTCAACATTCAGAATTAGTTAAGGAAAAAAAAGGAAAAATGCATTTAAATTTTAGGATACTTTTTAACTACCATAATATTGAAATAATTTCTAGCAACCAAACTAGAAAATTAAACAGAATTCATTGAAGAGGTTTGGATGTTTTCATGTTCCAATTCTAGGAATATAGGATTATGTAGCCAGGGCTTCTTGCCCTAAATAATCTTAGAGCCTTTTCAGGGAAGACAAGACTATGATATAGTGGAATTGGTGGGATATTAGAAATGTGAATAATGTGAATGAAACGTGTATGGAAATGTGAATGGAAATATGAGCAATTGTTGGTGGCAGGAGGCAGAAAGACAGAGAAGTGTGAGGAAAGAATACACACAAGATGCATCATTTTAACTGGACTTCCACAAGGAATGCAAGTCAGTGAAGAGGCAGGTGGGATGGATGAGGGAGAGGATGGGGTCTGCGGTCCAAAAACAAAGTTGGCCTTTTCTTAGGCTAAGAGTTTGCTAAACCACCAAGTTGCTATTAACTGGGTTAACGTTCACAAGGAAGGGTGTTATAATATCTCTAAATGTAGAAAATATTCACAATTAGTCCTCATTCATCTGGCATTGTCAGAGAATGAAAATTTTCACTGAAATGATTTTTCCCAATACCTGAAACTTTCTAAGTGTCAAGGCTTTATTTTAACTTTTTAAACCTGAAGAAACATTTGACAACTCTAGTTTATCTTATTAAATGTCAACTATTGTGCTATGTTAAAATGTCTTCAGGGACTATTAAGGCGTATGCAATGATTTGCCTTGAAAAATCAAAGGCCTACTTAAAAAATTGTTTTTGGTTCCTGGATCCGCCCCCCCTTTATTCTTTCTGTATGCTCACCTGCAACAAATTTTTCTTACTGCTGTCAGTATGCTTGATTCTAATAGCTCTTTTCATCTATTTTGCTATCTTTACTCAGGTGAAGAATAGAAAATAAGAAAATCAGTCTTGTTCAAAATATAACCAAGAAAGACCAATTGGTTAGAATTGAGGTACTCTCCCAAGAGATATGAAATATGGGCTTTGTGATATCTTATTTGTTCATTTATTGATTCTTGGTTGTGTTCTGTCTAGCAAGGCTGCTAAAAAGAAGACCTCTGAAGAATTTAGTTGTTACTGTATTTGAACTAACCCTTGAATCTGTTGGGGAAATGGCAGATGCTGAAATTGCTTGAAGTTGACATTTATCCTGTGATAATCCTTAGAGATTTTAGGAAAGCAAACCATTTAGAACACAATTTTTCAAAATGTTGATGGGACCTTGGTACTTTAGATTTTATAAATTTCTGAGCCAATGTGAACACTCTATCACAAGTTGGCAAAGGGGACTATTCATTTGTCTTCCATAGCAGAATGCCAGCCTTTCAGCAGATCACTTCTTCAACAGTATTGCCTGGAATTTTGGTCTGTGATTCAATATTTATAATATTACACACTGAAATGGCATTTCAAGGGGCAGCCTGGTATATTTGGGGTTATAAAACCTACAAACTGAGTTAGCTTATTTAGCTTTATGGAGGCAGTACTGTTTTCCACATTTTCCCCCAGAGAAAGAAACTAAGAATTCAAAAAGCACTCAAGTCACACAAATAGAACACTGTTGGTCAAGGATGGAAGCCCAGGTGCACCTGACCTCTGCGCTCACAGTGCTGGAAACTTGTATTTCATCACAGTCCTTGCAACAGCGAACGGCTTACTATTGCCAACTTGCCTAGATTTTTTTTTTCTTATCTGCAAAGCAAATGAACTGAATCAGTTCATTTCTATGATTTCTTTCCCTCCTAGATTTTTTAGATTAGTCTTCGGTGTCCAGAAGATGACAAAGTGGCAGACTGGTCTGGATGGAATAATCCCAATGAGACCTCTCTACCAGTGCGGTGGGTCACAAAATGAAAATTATACATTTTAAGGCTTTGCTTTTATAGCTTTTTTGTTGCTACTCTGCATTCCAGTCTCCTGGTCTTGTCCCTGACAAGTTCCAGACCCTGTAAGAATAATGTGTGGAAGATGAATGAGCATGTGAAGCCAGTCACCATGGATCTGTGGCATTATTGGCAGCTTCCAAACCTGCTTTCTGATAGGCACTTAAGGAGTGAGGGAAGTATTTCTTGTTAAATGAAGAACGAGTCAACCTCATTAAGATAATTCTTCACTTCACTTTAGAAAGGACAAAGTCATATTTAAAAGCCATTCATATCCATTGTGTAGACAAGCAGCCCATAGCTCTGAAGTCCCCTGAAATCTGTTGACTGCTTTGTTATGTCTGTCCAGGTCTGCCACACACAGCCGCACATGCTGTGCACTGCACAACGCCAGGGGCGCAGTCCACATAGATGACAGTGTGGCTGGCAGTCCTTGGAGTTGCACAAAGCAGTGACTGACAGCACTGCAAGTATTCTAATAATCACCACGTATTTATTTTGTGCTAGGTACATGAAATACACAATATTTTTAAAAATTCACAGTGACTGTATTCAGTAATATGGTGAAGTATAGTATCCAGAGGAAGAAACTGGGACTTGGAAAGTACTTGCATAACTCACTATTGTGGGGTAGGGACAGGATTTGAACCCACATCTTCCTGATCTCATGGCTCATGCTCTTTCTATCATATTCCATTCCCCCTGGTGCAGACCAGAATGAAGAGGGACTATGACCTCAGCACCCTGGAAGCATAACTGAGGTACTGATTTCACACTTGCCACAGCTCAATATCCCCCAAAAAGAAAATCTAAAGCCAAAGTAATGGGTCTGAGACCTCCGCTCCCACCCTTTGAATCCTCCCTACCCACCTCTCCTCCACGGCATTCTGTGCTCCTAACGCTGCATTTTGGAGGCTTTTCTGGCCCCATGGTGCATTTTGCACATCCGATCCCCTTTGTCATTTCTCTCCTTAGCTTTAGATTACAGGTCGTATTTTGACATCTTTGGGGAACTTTTGCAGAAAGAGCAAGTGAGTTAGGCCTCAAGTTGTGAGGAGCACTTTTAACTACCAGAGCTCTACTCAAAGATGATTTCTGGTTGTGGATGTGGGTCAGTGGGGTAAATGCAGACCACCAGTGAAATCCTAGGGGCTGGTCCTGTCCTTAAGTCCTTTATGAGACCAGGAAGAGGCCTGGAGACATAGGCACCCATAAGTATGCCCTGTTTTCGCTAAAGCAAGACTATAATGTATCTATTTGTATATTAGAAATATGACACATCAGGCCAGGCATGATGGCACACACATGCCTGTAATCCCAGCACTTAGGAGGCAGAGTCAGGGGGATTGCTGCAAGGCCAGCCTGGACCACAAAGTGAGTTCAAGGCCTGCCTGAACTGCATAGTGAGACCTTGTTTCAAAAAGACAAAAAGAAAAATAAAAAGAAATATCATACATCATACATTGGGGACAGGTTATTCTTTGCTATCACGCAAGATAGTATGATATGTAAGCGGTAGGGAAAAGAAAAAAAGATCAAATGAGACTGAGTGAAGATACCACCTTCAGGAGCCAGGGAAAGGAGCTGGCTTTCCTTAGGGGTCTGGCTTAACATAGGGGTATTCGTCTCATGCCGTAATCCCATGCACTATAGTATGCGGTTCCCTTTCCTTCCTACTGAGACTGTTTTATTGTACTCCCAGAAAAAATGTGACCTAAAAGGAGGTGAGGAGGATTACATAGCAAAGTGCTCATGAACAGTAAAGTGAGATGTTCAAGTTTGGACTTTCTCCTTGATCACAAACTTCTGAAAGAGCTGTCCTACCCCTGCCACCCTATCTTAGTTACTTTTCTTGTTGCTGAGACAAAATACCCAACACCCAAAGTTAAAAGGGGGAAAGGTTTATTTAGCTCACAGTTTGTAGAGGTTTCAGCCCATAATTAGCTGACTCCAAGGCAGGGTGGCTTCGCAAAGGAGAAAAGCTCATGGTGGGCAGAAGATAGCAAAAGCAACAAGGGACATTGATAGCATATTTCTGCCCCTTTTATCTTACCCAGGCTACTTAGGACGGGTAGCACTCCCACCCTTAATCCTAGTGCCCTTGATCCTAGTATTGCACCATGAATCAATTCCAGCGTCACATATTCTAGATCCAGCCACCTCCAAAAAAGCCCCATCTATGACTACATGAGACTTTGGGGGGACATCTAGGCACAAGCCATAACAGACCACTTGCCTTTCCTGCTAACAGCATTCTCAGGGAATTTTCCTGCATGTCCTGCTCCATTCCAGACCGGGTTTGGGATGTCTCCTCCCTGCTCTCCTCCCTGGCTCATATTGCATGGCTTGTAATCTTTACAGGTCTCTCTTGTCTCCTCTACCAAAGGGCAACTTCGAGAACAAAAGCAAATGTTTTATTCACTGTACTTTGTTGATGGGACATGCACATACTTAACTGCAATTTCAGTGCAGTTAAATTAGACCCTAATGCAGCCGTAAAAAAAGTGAGGAAAAGATGGCAGTGACAAGAGGAGCAGTCCTTCTGGATGGTTCCCAGCAGGATGGACACAGATGTCTCCTGGCGTCATCTGCATAGCACCAGCGAGCAGACAGGTGAAAAAGAGCAGGAAGACAAAGTTCTCATGAATAACAAGGATAAGGAAATATGGGCTGAACTGTGGTCTGGTGCCCCTGGTCCAATTTCACCTGGGTGCTCCCGACACTCCTCTAGCCCCACAGTGGGAACACGGCCCCATCCTGTTGGCCCAACCAGGTCCAGCCTCAGCTTTCAGGTCCAGAGAAGATCATTTTTAGATGACTGGAACATGCTCCCAAATCCAGGATACTGTGCTCAGCAAGTGATCTCTTTAGCCAAGAAAAATACAGAACTGTGCTATAAATGTGTTTGGTATATTCCAAGAATCACAGTCTCATGGGGCTAGTAACCTAGACAACTAGCTAGTAATTCATGGAATCCAAATCTTACCATTTACCAAAGTAGACAGATACTGACTTTCTTATCCCTCTCTCCTCTCCTGGGTTGGACTCCATATTCAGGGGACAGAGAACAGAGGCCACACAGGAGAGGGCTCCTATCTTACGTTGCATGAACAGCTCTCCACCTTCACCTCTGACCCTTCCCACTGCATCACCCTCGCTTTCAGAGCTCCTGCACTGGATTCGCCCAGCAGCCGCTGTGAGTGATGGAATCACAAGTAAGACCTCACCTGGGAACTCAAGTTCCCTTAACTCCCTCTTGTCGAATGATTCCTTTTCTGGCTTTTCATGCCTTTTCTTTACTTTTTCCTGGAGGCTCAGGGCTTTGGCTGCTAGAGTGGAAATAGAAATAGATTAATAGGGGAAAGGTAGGAGTTGGGAGTTTAAAATTAAAACAAGCAAACCATTAATACTATGAAATGTTGATTATACACAAAACATGCTAATTATTAGGGAAGTTACAAGCTTGTATCAGATATAGTCCTCCACTCATGGAGTTTATAATCTAGACAGGAAGTTAAGGTGCATACTTGCAGAAATAGGAAACTAATACTCTCAGACAGTCTATTAGGAATACACGTTTCCCAAAGTAGGTTCAAGTACCCCTGGTGGACAAGGAGATGAATTTAGTGAGTGCACAGATGGGCATTAAATAACTTTGGTTACATCGAAAAGATAGTACATTCCCATTTCGATTTCTCTTCAGTTCTTCTATTATTTAAAAAAGAAAGTTCCAGATTTGTACTAAAATACATAAATATCTCAGCTGCACCTTCTAGTACCTTTTTTTAGTTTTTGTTTCTTTCTTGTGGTACTAGTATTGAACCTAGGGCCTTGCACAAGCTAGAAAAGCACTCTGCCAGTGAGCTACCTCTCCAGCCCTTCAAAAATTTTTTATTTTGAAAGACGATCTCACTAAATTCCAGCCTGACCTCGAACTTGGTAACTTCCTATCTCAGCCTCCAAGGTAACTGGGTTACAGGCATGCACCACTGTGCCTGGCTCTCTAACATCTTTATTTTTTTTTTAATGTGGGTACCGGGAGTCGAACTCAGGACCTTGCGCTTGCCAGGTGGCGCTTATGCCACTGAGCTATCTCACCAGCCCTCTCTAACACCTTTTAATCTTAATTAAAACCCAAGTTCCAGGCTAGCCTGGACAACTGAGCAACTCAGTGAGACCCTGTCTCCAAATAAAATAATGAAAAAGTAATAAAAAAAGTCCTGGGGATGTAGCTCAATGCTCATGTCCTGATTCAATCCCCAGTACTGAAAAAAAAAAAGAATGTTATATAAATGAATCATATAATATATAACCTTTGAGTATTGGCTTTTTTTTTTTTTCACTCATCATTAAGTTCTATCCAAGTTGTTGCTCTTATCAATAGTTCGTTCATTTAAAAAAATTCCTAGTAGTCTTCTATGGGATGGATATACCATGGTTTAGATATTCACCTATTGTAAAAAATTTGAGTAGTGTCCGATTTTGTGCTATTATAGATAATAAGGCTATCTCTGCAGATTTTTGTGTAAATATCATTTTAAATTTCTCTGGAATGGGCCATGGTGAGATGGCTCAGCAGCATAAGCGCCTGCCTGGCAAGCACAAGGTCCTGAGTTCGACTCCCGGTACCCACATATAAAAAAAGGGCCAGTGATATCGCTCAGCAGCACAGGCGCCTGCTGGCGCACGAGGTCCTGAGGTCGACCCCCAGTACCCACAAAAAAAAAAAAGAATTTCTCTGGAATAAAAATCAAAGTGGGCAATTGCTATGTCATGTGTAAGTTTGACAACTTCAGTTTTGTAAGAAACTGCCATACTCTTTTTCTGGAGTGCCTGTACTGTTTACACATTACCAGCAGCAATTTGTGAGTGGTCGTGCTTCCCTGAATTTTGCCAGCATTTGCTGTTACCACTATTTTTATTTTAGCCACCCTTACAGGTGATTATGCATTTAGTTTGCATTTCTCTGGTGGCTAATGATATTTTCATGTGCTTATTGCCATTTGTATATTCTTCATAGTGAAATATCTGTAGATATCTTTTTCTCAATTAATTGATGAAATTGAGTTTTGAGAGCCCTTTATATGTTTTAAAAATAACCCTTTGTTTATAAGTGGTTTGCAAATATTTTCTCCCATTCTACGATTTATTGACTTTCCTTTTTGCAAGGTCTTTCATAGAATAAAAATATTTAATATTATGGGATCCAATCTATTAAAATTTCCTCTTATGGATTTGCTTTTGTTGTCAAGTCTAAGAATTCTTCACTTAGCTCTACATTCTGAAGATTTTGTTCTGTTTTTACCTAGATATTTTATAGTTCTACATTTTACTTTCAGATTCATGATACATTTTGAGTTAATTTCTGTAAAAACATAGAGTTTAAATCAAGAATTTACTTCTTTTTGTTTTTGTTTTGTTTTGCTATTTATAAATATCCGTTTGTTCCAGTGCATCATTTGTTAAAATGTTTCTCCTTCCTCCATAGACTTGCTCTTGGACTTTTATTGAAAATCAGCTGGCCTTATTTGTGTGGAGCTTTTGCTTTTTGCAACCACCTTGCTGATTTTTCCTATCATTTGACAGCAACTTATGAAAAAGAAAAAGATTAATGGAATTTTCATCAAATGAACCATATCATGAGTAGAAACTATTATTTGATTATAAAATAACATGGTAATTTACAGCAGTCTCATTACACACTCATAAATCACCCCCTGGCTTATGGTCTCTAAGAAAACAGTAGATTTGGCTCATCTCCTACCAAAATATTTCCTTTTACCTAAATAGAAAGACGTGGGAAAGTGCCCACAGTTTTTCCCCAGGGCCAATACGTAGTTGCATACATTTAACTTTGGGAAGTTCGAACAGACTCTATCAGGCTCCTTTTGCCAGTGCCCTGGCAGAGAATTGTGATCAACAGCTCTGCCCGGAACTTAAGAGCTTGCTCACAGACAAAAAAAAGAAAAAAGTAAGGGGGACCTGAAGAAAACAAGCTGATCCCTTTTAAGAACACACCGAAGGCAAAGAACCCCAGCTAATCACAGCCAGTCTTAGCGCGAAGTGCTGTGAAACTAGCTTTGTCTCCTTGGGTTTTGAAACATGCATCTCTATAAAGCCGCCTGTGCAGCCATCCCCAGCCCGAAGCTGGGTCGGCCCAAATCCAGTGATTCGGCTCTAAAATGCAGACGGCATCTAACAGTGACCAAGACTCAACCTCAGGCAACCTGCTGGCCTGTTAGGCCCAGTGAAACTGCAGAACGGAAATACTTGGAGAAATTTTTACGCGTCCACGGAATTTCATTGCAGGAAACCAAGGCACAGACGGGTATGGCATACAGGTATGGTTGATCACAATGTCATCCAACTGGGGCATTGCACCGAAGTCAGAAGCTGTTGCTATTAAAGAAATAAGGTTTGAAACAGGAAAACAAAATGTTATAAGGAGAAGAAAATAAATGCAGTGAGCCCTCTTCTTAGGTTGTTTTTCTTTTGAGCTTTAAATTATCTTTCTCTTTGCTCGAAAGATTACACAAAAGATGATTGAGCTCTGCTGTTGAAAGTCCTAACCATATGCCGCCAGAAGAAATATCTTTGGTTCTGAGTAGGTAGGTGATTTAGCAGGTAAAAATAAAGAAAGGGGCTCCCGTTCTTCTCAAGGCAGTTTATAAGTTGAGTAGAATTTTTTTCTAATGCTTCCTGGGATACAAGACTTATTTTCATCTAAGCCTGAATCTGTGCTAACGGCTAATAAAGTAGTTCAAGTTCTTCTTGAAATGACGGCACTTTTTATCAATGTAGCCCAAGATAAATTACTGGTTTGTGTGCTAACTTTCCAGTACCATTATTTATACTATGTAAGACTAAAAAAAGGAAGGGATTTTTTTCCTGGTATGAAGTTGGGTGTGTAATCTTTACGAGTTGCTCTGAGATGGGAAGCATCAGGCTTTTTCAGAGCAGGCGCTGTCCCGGCATTCTGTAAGATATGTCCATGCTCAGCTAAGTCACCCAGTAGCTTCCGAGCAAGAGCTTCCTTCACGCACACCTGGAGTTTTAAACCTCCTGGAAGCTGAGTAAAAGCCATTCAGAAGCACAAGGAAGCTGAAAACAGAAAAAGTAGTTTAGCATTAGAATGGTTGTCCTAGCTAAAGTCAGAAGTTCTCCTTCACAGGACAAGATGGCTTTTCCTGTACAAGATGTTCCTAATGACTTCATTTTTTCATAATGTAGAGGTCTATTTTAGTATACTAGCTACCACTCTAATTTATTAGCTAATTTTATTAATAAAGCAATTTGCAATGATACGACTTCTCTCTGGAGAGCAAAATATTTTACACAGACTCTTTATGTAATAAAGGGCTTGTACAGAAGAGGAATGAGCTCTTGTGGATTCATGGGGAGCACAGGGCAGCCTACCCTGTCACACTTTAGAGGCAGAGTGAAAGACGAATCAGACACCCTCCCAAGAACACTTGGGCTTCACACACCGGGTGGAAGAGGTACTGCTACCCCCTTGCTTGACTCTGTCGGCTACAGGCAGGAGCCTTCTTCCTCAACCCCTTCATGTTCTCTTACTGTCTTCTGCCTGCTCTCCCTGGACGTCAGTGTGGTTATAATGGTGGTGTGTGAACACGGATCAGGTGAGGGGGAAAATGCACCGCTTTATTAAAAAACCAAAAGAAGCAAAAGCTCTCCATGTCTTCATCACAGATAGGTGGTACTGCCATGAACAATCGCATAAACCTTCAGAGGTATCTCTCTTCTCTCAAATGGCCTCATTCAAATATCACATTCATCTTGTGCTGGGTGGCAGTGATTAGACATAAACACAGTTCAGAAAGGTGCTTTTTAAAGGATTATGGAGCACAGAAACTCTTTCTTCAAGCGAATGAAAACAAAGCTGCTTCAGGTGAAAGTGGGGCCTGGAGACCGTCTGCTCACAGGGTGGGGGGCAGTCAGCCTTCACCCTGTGCTGAGGCATCTTTGTGGATTGCCTGCACCCCGTGGCTTGGGAGTAGGTATAGGTCTGGGACATCTCTTCATAATGCCCTGGTGAGAACACTCTGTGAGCTGGAGATGCCAGGTCCTGCTTGCGGGCAAGCTCGCGGGCAAGCATAGTTACTGCTAGATTGCACTCTAGTAAGAAGTGGGACTTAGGAAAATGTTATTCCTAAATCAGAGATTTAAGAGAGAAAAGTTAAATTGATCATTCATCCCAAGAAATCGCCAAGGCTTCGGATTATAATACAATCAACTTGCTGTACTCTCACACATCTTCCTGGTAATATTCCTTTATCGTCTCCTCCCCAAATGTCCATAGCACTTTGTTTATTCGTCTTTCAAGACACTATTATTTGTTCTTGTTTAAGACTTTCGTCTTTCAGAATTTGGGAGAGATTCTTAGAAAGGACCAGGGCTCTTTTTGTTCCTCCTCGGTTTGGGTTTTGACCTTGATTTCTTATGAACATAGTTGGGAGAAGGTGACTTTTATATTCTCCTTTATTCTAACTTTTCCCCTAGGGAAAAAGGTTGTGGGGGAGGGGACCATGGCTGTATTAAGAGACCTCTGTTCAAGCTTGTCTTTTCTATTTCTTCCTTTTGAAAGACAGTATTTCATGTGTAGTGAACAGAGAATGAACTTTGGAGTTGGGCAGAACAGCGTTGAAATTTCAGCTGCGCTGGTTTTAGAACTCTGACATTGATGCAGCTATGACAGATAATGCCTCACACACAGTAGGCACTCTCCAGATGTAGGTTAACTTCCCATTTATTCTATAGCGTTTGTCGACCCCTATGAGGGTGGGGGGAAACAAAAGTCCCTTACCTGAAACATACAATTGGTAAGATTATTCTAGGAAGAAAAATAAAGAATAAAACAACCTGATGTAATTCACTATCTGTGTAGGTTTCCACGCTAAGCTTTAAAATTCTGAGGTCTGGAAGAGCTGGGTAAGCTGTTTTCTCTTCCTAATTTGGTCAAATGCCATTGCAGCCCAATACCAGCTGCTTGGGTCCCTTGATTATCTGTGAGAGAGCATTATGTTGTGTTTCTATGGAGACTTGGTATTATTTCTGACTAAGGTTGACCAGGAGAGGGAAAGAAATCAGCAAATATGCAAACACATGTATCAACTGAAAAGAAACCAGAGGAAAATGTTGGAGAATGGTGTAAAATGTGCCAGCTTAGTACAAAGAACCTTCTGTTGGCTTAGAATTTTCAGCAAAAATAGAAATTTTAAAATTCATTTTATTAGTGACTATAACATAGTCACCCAAGAGGGTCTTTTAGTCATTTCAAAGAAGCTAAAAGTTAATTATCTTTATTACACAGCACTGAACTCAAGCAGACAGTTAAGTATTCACCTGAGTCAAGGTTAAGGTACACTGAGGGGTAGTTTAACAAATGAAGCACAAAAAATATCTAGGCTGAAGATAGGCAGAAAATATCTAGCTTTGGAGCATTTTTGCAATACTAACATTGGCAGGAGGAACACAAAAAGATGTAAAATGAAGCCTTAATCTAGAGGTCAGCCAGCTTTCCCTTATAGAAAGCTAGGTAGTAAATTCTCTAGGTGCACTTTTGCCTTTGTCATAACTGCTACATTCTGCTGTTGCATGGGGACAGTAGCCGTTGACAGTATGTCAGTGAATGGATGGGCTATGTTCCAGTATACTTATTTATGAACACCAAAGCTTGAATTTCATATAACTTTTGCAAGTCGCAGATCTTCCCTTTTTTCTTTCTAAATCATTAAAAAATGTAAAAAACATGCTTACCTGTGGGCCATCGGAAAACAAGTGGTAGTTGGATTTGGCCAGTGGGCTGTCATTTGTTGACTCTGGTCTAGAAAACAAAGCTTTAAATTGCTTTGTGTTTATCTTTAAACCTCCTTGTTTCCAGGAGCATTTAAGGCATTATAGGCATAAATGCATATAATTCAGGAAGGTAAAAATAAATGAAAAAGATGAAGAAAAACATGAGGCCAGGAAAGATTAAAATAGCAGGGAGACAGAGCCGGGGAGAGATAAGACTCTGTGGCTAGGCCAGTGTAGTTGACCGAATTTGACCCGAATTTAGCCCTGCATTTTCCAGCAATGCTGACTTGAGAGGGAATGAGGCCATTACCCGTGACAGGGCCTTGTGGTAGCACTGAACAGTTGCTTAGCATTTGTGTACCTCTGGGTGATCTGGAGATGGGAGGAGGTGGGATCGTGGCGGTGGGGGGTTGGGGTTTGGGGATGCTCCTGTGGTTCTTCTCATGTAATGTGGAACATCCCCAACTACATCCTGAACGCAAATGCAGCTTGTAGGTTGCTGGGCCCTTTTCTGCAGAGCCCCTAATAAGACTAGGTGGGATCCCACCAAAGAATAAGTCAGCAGAGCAAGTAAGTGGATAGTGGAAGAAACGATATGGCTTTAATCAAAACCATATTGGTCAATTTGGGTTTATGCTTTGAAAGTTCTCCAATAATGATTCAGATTTTTCTATTTTTTTGCAATGACACGGCTTATCTGGTTTCATGGGATAAAACAGCTGCTCCTCAAAAACAACAAAAAAAAACAAAATAAAATAAAAAATAAAACAGAACAAAATGCTGTGTTATTTGCCAACCAAAGATAAGTTTTTCTATTGCCTTGAGCTGAAGGTGATGAGAGAGGAATGAAAAAGAAGGGAGAGATGAGGAAGTCTTGGAATTACTGATATGGGGGACAGATGCTGGACATGATCTGGTCCAGTTTCTGGCCTTGTAGCTGAAGAAACTGAGGCTCAGAAATGTTGGGCCATTAGTCTGAAGTTGCATTTCCAGCTGGCAACGAAGCTGGGACTAGAACTCCTGCCTCTTAGGTTCTAGATGAATGCTATCTCCACATCCCCCATACTTATTTCTAAATATTCTCCCCGACTCTGATCCTGCTCCATGCCAACATATACACACATTCGCACCCCCCACACGAACAGACACACACACCCCAACATGCACGCATTGATATACTACCTCCTGCTGATGCTGCAGTAGCTGCACACACTGTCCTTCTCTGTCCCCTTTCCCAGGACTTCTTCTTGTTACTCTGCTCTGCACCCTGTGTCAGTTCTGTTGCGCTACACAATGACCGTGCACCCCCTGCCTTGGACCACTGAGTTTCTACTCAGCTTTACTTCCCCTACCTAGGAGAGTCATACTCATCCTTTCTGCCTAGGCACATAAACCCATAGGCTCTCCCTCCTCTCTCACAGCAGGGACCAGTCTTTGCTCCATATATGGCATACATTTGTATGAGTGTGTATCTTATCAAGATTATGCTGTCACCACCACGAAGATGAGGATCAGTGCTTATAATATTTTGTAATGCTGCAATGCTTTTGCGCTTTGAAAGTGCTCAATATGTGTGTGTTGCTTAGCTGAGGTACATCCAGCCAGAAGTTGGGGAGCAAGAAAAGGACACATCAAAGAGCAAGTAGGAACTTCCTTTCCCCACAGACAATAGTCTCTACCCCTATTTCCTCCTCTATCTTAGGAGTTACGGTTTTATTACTTAACCAGGTAGAGTGTCAGTCTCCCCTTCTATAAAATGGGCCTAACTCAACTTACATGGCAATGGTATTGCAAGAATGACAGTGTCACATATGTGAAAATGCTGGACTTACTGCCCTTCAGGGTGAGGGCCTAAGAGTTCCCTTCCTCCAACCTCTTTTTTTTTTTAATTAAGTTTATTGGTAGATTTTGGATATACATAATGATATTCAATGATATTATGATACATAATATTCATCATAGGGAATTTGTGATTCCCTATGATATATTTCGATTCCTCTTTTTTCCCTAGTCCCCTCTCCTCTCTTGAACCCCTCTTCCCCTCCCTATTTACAAAGCTTTGTTTCCATTTTATCCTTTTTTTATTATTGTTTTTCTTTTCCCTTCCTTCCTTTCCTCTTTCCCCTTCCTTAGTTCCTCTTTCCTTTTGAACAATTTCTTCTTATTTCACAGTATCTATTGTATATTTTGGTCCTTATTTACTCTTTCAGTTTCTCACACCAAGGAGACAATTCAATATTTACACGTGAGTCCTATTTATTTCACTTAAGAGTATGGTCTCAAGTTGCATCCATTTACCTATAAAAGCCTTGAGTTTATCCTACTTTATGGCTGAGTAGTACTCCATTGTATAAAAAACTTTTTTATCCATTCCTCAGTTGATGGGCATTTGGGTGTTTCCAAGGTTTAGCTATTACAAACTGTGGTGCTATAAACATGGTGCGCATATATCACTGTGGTGTAATGTCTTAAATTCTTCTAGGAAGATACCCAGAAGGGGTACATCTGGGCCAAATGGCACCTCTAATCCTAGTTTTTTGAGGAATTTCCACACTGATTTCCACAGTGGTTGCACCAGTCTACATTCCCAACAGTGGAGAAGGGTTCCTTTTTCCACTCCAGCATTTGTTATTGGTTGATTTCTTGATGATAGCCATTTTTTCTAGAGTGAGATGAAATCTCAGTGCTATTTTAATTTGTTTCTCAAATGACCAGTAATGTTGAGCATTTTTTCATATATTTATTTGCTGTTCATATTTCTTCATCTGAGAAGTGTGTATTCATCTCAGATGACCATTTTTGGATTGGGTCTTTAAATTTATAGGGCTTGACTTTTTCAATTCTTTATATGTTCTGGATATAAGTCTTTTGAGAGATAACTGGCTAATATTTTTTCCTACCCTGTGGGTTTTCTTTTCACTCTGTTGGTGATTTGTTTTGCTGTGCAAAAGTTTCTTAATAGGATGAGATCCCAGTTGTTGGTTCTTTGTATTATTTCCCATGTGATCGGGGTTTTGTTTATGAAATTTTTGCCTACACCTGTGTCTTCAAGATTTCTGCCTAATTTCTCTTCCAATAGATTTAGTGTTTCTGTTTTAATATTTAGATATTTGATTCATTTCAATTTTAGTTTAGTACATGGGTCTAGTTTTAATCTTTGGCATGTGGAAAGCCAGTTTTTCCAGCACCATTTATCAAAGAGGCTATCTTTCTGCCAGTGAAAATGTTTGGCTCCTTTATCAAGGATAAGGTGGCTGAAAGTGTTTGGAGTTGTTTCTGCACCTTATAATCTGTTTCATTGATCTTCAGGTCTGGTTTTTTTTTTTTTTTTTTTTTTTTTTTGGCCAGTACCATGGTATTTTTATCACAATAGCTTTGTAGTATAATTTCAAGTCAGGGATGTAAGGGATTGTGATTCCCCCTGCCTTGCCTTTACTGCTGGGAATTGTTTTTGCTATTCTAGGTTCCTCCTGGTTCCAAATGAATTTTAGTTGTGTGAGGTATGCCAGTGGTATTCTGACTAGGGTGGCATTAAATCTGTATAACAATTTTGGGAGTGTGGCCATTTTCACTATGTTTGTTCTTCCTATCCATGAGCAAGGGATATCTTTCCATTTTTCTGATATCCTCTTTGATCTTCTTTTTCAGAGTACTGTAATTTTCAATAGATAGATCTTTTACTTTCTTCATTAGATTGATTTCTAGGTATTTCATATTTTTGGATGCTATTGTGAAAGGTATAGTTTCCCTAATTTCTCTCTCAGTGAGTTTGTTGTTTGTGTACAGGAATGCTATTAATTTTTGAGTGTTGGCTTTGTATCCAGCTACGCTACTGAATTTGGTTATTAACTCTAGGAGTCTTCTGGTGGAGGTTTTGGGATCTTCTATGTAGAGTATCATATCATCTGCAAATGATGATAATAGAACTTCTTCCTTTCCTATCCTTATTTCTCTTATTTCTCTCTCTTGTCTAATTGCTCTGGCTAATGTTTCCAGAACTATATTGAATAGGAGTGGTAATAGAGGACATCCTTTTCTTGCTCCTGATTTTAGAGTGAAAGCTTTCAGTTTTTGTCCATTTAGTGTAATGTTAGCTGTTGGTTTGTCATAGATGGCTTTTATCGGATTGAGGTGAAGCCCCTCTATTCCAATTTTCTGTAGGGTTCTTATCATGAGTGGGTGTTGGTCTTTGTCAAAAGCTTTTTCTGCAGCTATTGAGATGCTCACATGATTTGTGTCTTTGGCTTTGTTAATCTGTGTATTACATTTATTGATTTGCATGTGTTGAACCATCCCTGCATCCCTGGGATGAATCTTACTTGGTCATGGTATATAATCTTCGTGATGATTTGCTGTTTTCTGTTTGCTAGTACCTTATTGAGGATTTTTGCATTTATGTTCATTAGGGAGACTGGCCTGTAGTTCTCTTTTTTGGTTGGGTCCTTCTCTGGTTTTCTATCAGGGTAGTACTTGCCTCCAAGAGTGATTTTGGAAGTTTTGCTTCCCTTTCAATTTCATTAAAGAGTTTCAGCATTGGTGGCATTGGATCACTAAATTTCTTACAGAATTCAGCAGTGAATCCATTGGGACCTGGGCTTTTGTTTGTTGGTAGGTTTTTAATTACGTTTTCAATTTCATTGTCAACCTCCTTTTAAATCAATCCTAGGAATCTGTCACTTAGTCATCTTTAGAGTTTGAAAGGAAAAGTGTGCAATCTATATACAAAAAGATAGATTATAAACACATACATTTGAACCTTATGCAGTTCTGAGCTTATCACTGTTCTTTCCTCATTTGTTTTTATAAATTCCTTGCTTTTTCCATTGGAACAGATCTTGAGGATCCACTGAGAAAACGTTATTTTTCTTTCCTTCTTTTATCTCGCCTGTGGGTTCCTATTTAATCAAAATGCCCTTTTGAAAGACTGGACTAAATTTCTCTCCAAATGGTGTATTATGAACATATCTTTATAAGTTTTTATCTTGTATATGTTTGTGATACATGTATTCATGGTGGGGTCCTGGTACATATACATATCACATCTTGATCCCATATCTTTCATCAATCTCTATATTTCAGGTGCCTCTGCTGTGTTTAGAATAAAAATATTTGAGACAGAATGACAACAAAAGGGCCAAAACTCCCATCAGCTCCTAGAACCTCTCCTATGAGCCTGTCTGTCCCAGGGCCTCAGACTCTCCTTAGCCTGGAGACAGCAGTGCTCAGAGGTTTCTGCTACAGCGAAAATGAATTTTCCACGGGCCAGCACACTGACCTAAGCTAGGACTACACAACAGACCAAGAAGGAAACAGGACACATGCCAGCCTGACCTGAAACTTGGGAAGGTGGGCAGGAGCTTCTAGGCTAGAGTTAGAGGAAAGCTTGCTTCACTGGCCCTGTGCACCAAGCAGGATAGTGAAGGTTGAAGGAGAGGGAGGAAAACTCAGAGAAAGCTCACTCGCCTAAGGGCTTTTCTCAGAGACGGTGGGGCAGCTCAGGCTTTGTTAACTGATAGTTTTCACTGATCTCTACGTGGAAGTTCTAGAGATAAGTCTGAGTGATTTTTTTACTCTGAACACCGATCCCTGGACTCTGTCAGACTGAGAACATGGTGTCCGTGCAGGAGGATTTCAGGTGACTTCCTCACTCCACCCTTCTCTCATCCTCTGCTTAGCTTCCTTGTTTATGAAATGAAAGTAACAAACGCTTCCTCATAGGATAATGCTATTCATGCCAAGAGGCACAGAGGGGACAGCAGGAAATACGATCTTTTCTGCTTTTCATAACCTCACAGGGTTGACACAGTGTGCAAGTGGAACAATGATTTTGTTCCTAAATTGAACTCACCATTGTCCAGTCAGCCTTCTCCCCCAAAGCACCCAAGCAGGTACTCCCATGGCCTGCTCTTCCCAGGGAAGGCTTGGTACATTTAGACCTGCTTGGAAAGTAGCTACGGCCATGACTATAAAAATCAGAAGCATAGGGAAAATGCCATCTGTTCAGAGGGTTGTATTAGAAAATGCCTATATGATTTATTTTAGACTGGCCTAATTTCGGTTAGTCACAGGGGTTGTGCTAATTTCCTCTGAGCCCTCTGGCTGCGTCTCTCCTGCATCATTTCTGGAGAAATGCAGGTGGCCTCAGGATGGACGGCTCAGGACCTGCGTGAGGGCTGGAGAGCTGATGAGGCTGCTGGCAAAGGTGCAGTGGGAGGCGCTTGCAGAAGAGCTGACCATGTTTATTTCCTATTGAGCAGAACGGAAGTTCTTAAATAAATATATTTTGAGAGTATCAGTTTAGATAGAAAATGCTTAGAATTTTGCCATGAGTGCTGCTTGAAATATTATTTGAAGAATATAAATTCATTGTTTTGAGATTTCTGCTTTTGGTTTTCCAGGATAAATGTTGCTTATGTAGTGTAATGAAAACATCAGAAATTCAGAGCTTGAAAATAACACTGGGTTATGCAAATCATGTTTTCTTGTTTGGAAATTGTTCATAGCAGTTCATGGTTTTCATCTGAAAATAATAAGCATTTTGAAACCTGATTTTCCTGACCAAGGAGAAACCACAGGTCAAATATTTTTACCCAAAAGAAATTATTCCTGAATTTTACCGTGGTGCTTGTGAGTGCGGCTAGGGTGCGCTATTTCATAAAGAAAAGGAAGATTTTCCATTCCCTGGAACAGTTAGCAGGAGATTTATCCAGACAATTCTAGACCAGAACTTGAATTTGAGTCCACAGAGTTCCTCTGATTGTGGAAAAGGGAAATTTTCTACAGTGAGAAAAAATTAGAAGTTATAGACAGCATATTGCTGGGGTTCTGAGAAGGCCTGAATCTATAGCAATCGTACATTATAATAACCTAACCCAGCTAGATGTTTTATACAGCGAATTTTCTATGCACAGAAGTTTCAAAGCACACTGCACACCTTTGAGCATGGTTGTGGAGAAGAGAGAAGCAGGCCTCTCATCCCCGCCTTCCCTCAGAGAATGTTCTGTTGGTGTCTTTGCCCCACCTCAGGTGCAGGCACCTTCTGAGACAGGTCATGTGGAACAGATGCAGTGAGCAGCAGGAATCTGGAAGGTGTGTGCTGTATGCATTGCCTGAGGCCAGCTCAAAGCCTACCGATGTTCTCAGGACCCGTGGTCAGCAGGCCCGGCCTTCCTCCTCCATATCCATTGTCATTTTAGGGTATCATGGGTAACCTCTCCATGACTAGTGCCTTTGTCTCCCAGCCGGTGGCTCTTCTGCTTGTCAATAGCCAGCAACGACAAGCAATTTATTCCCCCTAACATTTCAAATATGGCTATTTTTTTAATAGGGTGGCTTCAAAATATATGCTGTCTAAAGAAATAAATCTGTAATCTTTGAGTCCAGGTGATAGCCGAGCTATTTTCAAACCAGCTATCTAGTTCTTTAGACTAGCTCTTTTAGGAAAAAAAAAAAAAAAAAGAAACCTTATTTGAAAATAATTTCAAACTTACAGAAAAGTAGCAAAAATACTATAAAGAGAAGCTTTATAAAGAGGCCCTTTATCCTTTAACATATCGTTAACATTTTGCCTCATTGTTTTAATCGTTGCTCACACTCTCACGGACTTGATCCCAACAGCCAGTTTCCCACTTATTTTTCTAAGCCTTTTGAGGGTAAATTGCACCCATCACGGCCCTTTACTCTTTAATACCTCCTACGAGCAAGGATATTGTTGTATGTGTTCCTAATACAATGACCAACTTCAGTGACGTTTACATTCGTGCTTACCGTCCACGTTCCAATTTTGTCAGCTAACGGTGTTCTTTGTGGCGTTGTTGTTTTACTCCAGTAGTACAGGATGCGGTATTGGATCACACACCGTGTTTCGTTGGCACGTCTGTTCGGTCCTCTTCAATCTGGAACAGTTCACGCCAAATTAAGTGGAGCACAGGGAGGGAGGGAGGGCGAGGAAGAGCTGGTACTGATCGCAAGTCCGCTTGCGGTGGGGAGGTGGCGCTGTGGCGCTGGCGATCACTAGGTTGGAAGGTCTGGTTGCTGCTAGTAGCACTGTGTGGACCGTGTCTTCTGCAGCAGCCTAACCAGACCTCGACATTTTCACCTGCAACATTAGGTCCAAAGCCGGGGGTGGATCGCAAAGGCACACCGTGACCACCATACATCCAGTCATGTGCGTCCATCCCCTGCGCACACCCTCGGGGGCAGAGGGAAGGCGCTGGTGACGGGGTGTCTCCTCTCCAGGAGCTACATGAAGTGAGCGCCCCCCAGAGCACACTAAGGGCTAATGCCCACAGACGAGCAAGGCCAGGAAGCCCTCCTGGGAGTCCAGGGCAGCAGCCATGGAGAGAAGCCTGGTCCCAGCTGGGCCCAGAGTAGCCAGATTCTGCTGCAGGTCCCCGAGAGCGCACCGTGGCAGGACTGGGAACCTCCAGGGAGACGCAGGTGCTCAGTGGGTTAGACAGAGTATTTTTAGAAAAGGGATTTTGACCCAGTTGACTTTAATCGTTTTTTCCTCCATGATATTTCTTTTAATTTGTTAGAGAAGAATGAGATAGAGGCTCTGACAATTGCAGTGAGGGTGTAGAATGTGCAGCTCATTACGTGTCTAAGCTTTTGCGTTAGCGTTTGAAGGGTCTGTAGCAGGTCAGTGAGTCACTTGCTTTTGGGATTCCGGAATTTCACAGTACACGGTAACTCAGCATGCAGCAAAGACACGTGCTCTAGAAACTGGCTATGGCTTTAAAAAGGAGCCGCGATTGTTTCCTGAGACGACCACTGGGGAGGACTGTACCTCATTATGTTATTTCCCCAAAGGTTTAACCTCGTGGTGGTTTCTCTGTAAGATTCATTGTATTAGCGCTTTCTTCCTTTATCCCTGTTTTCCCTCTTAGCACTCCTATTGGTTTTATTTCTGTGTTTTCTGTTTCTCTCACTGGAGTGTGAATTCCACGGGGTAGGGTATCTATCTGTCTGGCTACCTTCTCAGGATCTGACATCTAGTGTATAATTCAATAAATATTTGCTGAGTACATGAATTATTAAGCAGGAATGTGACAAATAAACCTTCACTGATCATTTGAAAATAATCATCTGGATTATGAGATACAGGAAATAGCTCTACCAGCCTCTCCATCCATAGTATCCCTAACTCTTACTTCCTAACTTTCTTTTTACTGAAACATCCAAAGTGTCCTTATTTGAGATATTGACACTTGGGGACAACATTGTTCTCTTAGCAAGTAGATCTTTAAGTCTTGGATTTTAAGATGCTTTCAAGTTGCCATATTAAACTTACATATCATCATTCTCCACTTTATTTTCATTTCTCTTTAGATACCTATTTTGTTTCACATTTTGCTCACTCATACACTTTATTCACTGAGTTTATAATAGTTAATTTTATGTGTCATCTTGACTGGATCCATGGGGTGCCCAGACACTTGGTCAAGCATTATTCTGGGTATATCTATGATGGTGATTTTGAGGATGAGATTAACATTTAAATCAGTAGACTGTGTAAAGAATACTGCCCTCTCCAGTGTGTGCTGGCATTGTCCATTCAATCGAAGGCCTGAATAGAACAAAAATGCTGACTCTTCAGAACAGGGGTAACCACTCCTGCCTCACTTATTGAGCTGGAATGTGAGTCTTTTCCTGCATTTGAACTCAAACTTAGGCTCTCCTTTGGAATGGGCCTGAATTACACCATTGGTTCTCCTGGATCTCCAGCTTACTGACTGCAGTTCTTGGGATTTCTCAGCCTTCATAATAATGTCAGCCAATTCCGTATTAAAAATAAATCAACCTATCTATCTATGCATCCATCCATCCATTCATTCACCTATCTCATGTTGGCTGTACTTCTATGGAGAACCCTGATTAATACAAATTTCTTACTATAGTTTCCTCCAGAAAATTCTCTGTTTACCCCATCCATAGTGGGTCTTTGCTTACCTTGACAAGAATGAGGCACTCATGGATTTCATTCTGTGCTCTCCTTCTTTCTACCCAGGTGTGATGCTTCCTGAGTGTGATTCTAGCTAATGACAGCTTGATGTCCAATATACACAAATTACAGAGCTGAGGGTCTCTTCTCCACTTCTTCCCATCACCAGCTCTTCTTCCCCTTCTTTCCTTTTGTTCATCAGTCCCATTAGCTAGTCTCTTTAAATTTATTCTTTTTCTAATAATTCTCCATTTCCATATCATTACAAGAGGGGCCACTGTCTCATTACAGCAACTATGTATCATCTCTCAAAAAATGGGAGACAAGTCCAGAGGGCCAGCCCTCTCGTAGGGATTCCTGGCTGACTCAGTATCCTAGATAGACGATAACTACAATGGAGGATTTTCTCTCCACAGGTAAGTGTGGATGACTGTAGGTTCTTATTAGATCTTTTTTTCTTGGTGCAGGTCACACTTTTCCATCAACTGTCTGTCCTACAACTAAGGAGCTCTTTAGCTGGTGATTAGCAGGTGCAAGATGGACCTTAGTGGCATCATTGGATCTATGGGTTTTCTTTTTTTTTTTTTTTTAAGAATATAAAACTATTTATTGACCACTGCTTACTATTATTTACAACAAAGTAAGCAATATACAGTAGGAAAACATTCTGACTACTACAAAGCTATTTTTCCTGGGTTCTGCTGCACCAGTAACCCAAATACTGAAAAGATTGAGCCTACATGTAAGGAACAAATTGGGGTCAAGAAAAACATGCAGGCCAATAATTTAGATTACGGGTTTGTTCATGCATTTATTCTAGCAGGTCCTAAATTGTGAACACCTCTAGCCACGCAGTAGGTTTCCATGAGCCAAGTCTTAGACATCCACAAATCCTGACTTTTGAGCACAGATTTCAACTTGTAAAGGAATGAGTCATAAGGAATTTTTAATGTTCCCTTAGCAAGTCTTCCTTAGCCAATTTAAACAAACCAGGTTTTGACTAGTTACCTTATTTGGGTGGGGAAGTTGTTGGCAGTGATACAATTTTTCTTTTCAGGAATTTTGCAAGAAAACTGCTAGATTTTTGTGACTAAAGACACAGATATGGATTCTGATATGGCTGCTTTGAAAATATCTACTTTAAACTGTCCAATTAACTACAGAATCGTCTATTTAACTTGAAAGGTTATGGCTTCAGGAAAACTTTCTATTTAACTGGAAATGATTTATTTCTTAGGTTGCTCAGAATGATGGCATCGCAAACATGGGTTTATTACCCATAGTTTTTGTTTTGGTGAATGTTTAAAAACAAAACAGAAACCATTTACATGAGTATTTTATTTATACACACACAAACAAAAAATTCAGAATGGTCCTTAAGCATGTGAGCTAAAAATGAGTTCTGATTGAGTTTGACTATAGACAACTTCCCCAACATTTAGAAAAGCAGAGGAATATATCTGGCTATCAAGTGCTTTTTTCTGATAAAGGAAGCAATTACAGGAAGCTTTTATTTGTTCAAAGTAACCAGTGCTGTTGATGCAAAACCAACAAAGCCCAACAACTCCCCCAAATACTACTTTCAAAACCAACATATTAAACTTGATTTTCATTAGAATGCTGCTTTTTCCACACTAGTAAATAAAAACCAAGATATATATATACAGTGCCTGGAGCCTGCAGCTCCACTCACATCCCTGGATCTATATGTTTTCTACTTGAGTCTGGCCCTACTCTACCACCACAGCAAGACTTTGTCCCATTTGGTGTAGCAGAGGTTATCAGTGCTACTGGGAATGGGCAGTGGCAATGAAATGGTCATAGCATTCAGGATCAAGGAGATTGCCCATGGGGACTTGGGTGAAGCTTCATGACAGTCCATAGAGTTCAGCTGTCTTCTTTTTGCTCCTTCCACACCACCACTTCTCCTTCAAGGGCCTTCCATTTTGAGGCCCTTCCATTTCTGCCCTCACATTCACAATTTCTTGGTTTCTGGATTGCTATATGGGTTAAATATTTCACCTATTTTGTTTCATGACTGTCTCACTTAAATTATTGAGTGGTACAAAACACATTCTATTAGGAGATGGAAAATCAGGCCCTTTCAGCCAAATCTACTAATGCATATTATATACTGTATTAATAAAATTTTTAAGTGAAGTTGTTTGCATGTCCACTAATCAGTCCTAGCTGTTTTTGGTACAGTAGCTATTTTTTTGCTGGGCTGTCTAGCTATTTCCTTCCTTACAGACACAAATTCATTCTTTCATTACAGAGCCTCTCATGGGGTGCTCGCCTTGTGTTATGCAGTTCCCATGCACTGAAGACACAGCAATGAATGCAGGCTAAGTGTTCTACTTTCTGGAGGATTTCATTCTAGTAGGGGTGAGGCAGACAATAAACAAAATAAATAAGTAAAACACAACATTTCACATAGGGTAAACCCTCTGGAGACACAGGAAGTGCAGGAAGATGAGTATGAGTGTCAGAGAATGGTTGCAATTCTGAATAGTGTCACCAGGGAAGCCCTCACTGAAAAGACAGTATTAGAGTAAATATTATTGGACGGTAGTGAAAGAGACAATTATAGAAGTTTCTAAGGGGGGAGTACAATAGACAGAGGGAATAGTCTGTAAGAAAGAACCATCAAGAAAGCCAGTGAGGCAAGAGCAGAAAGAATGAATGGTAGAATAGCGAGGAATGATGTCAAAAAGGAAAAGGGGCACTCAAAGTTCAGGTGCCCCCAAGGTCGCCTTTAGGCTAAAGAATTCACTAGAAGGACTCATCGAACTCAGCAAAGCCACTGTACTCATGTTCATGGTTTATCACAGCAAAAAGACACAGATTAACATTAACATCAGTGCACATACCTAGCTGTGGCGCTTTCAATCACCCTGTCCCAGCACAGTGCTGTAGATAGCGCTTATTCCTTGAGCAACAGTGTATGACAATGTGCAGAGCACTGCCAACCAGGGAAGCTAATATGAACCTTGATGCTGAGACTTTTTATTGGAGTTTGGCCATGTGGACACGGTGACTGCCTGTGTAGGTGACCTCAGTCTTCAACCCTTCTGGAGGTGAGGCTGATACCAGGTGGTTCAAGGTTAGCACCATAAATTACTTAGCATAGGCCATCCAGAACAGCCTAAGGCCCCCCTGGAAATAACAGTACAGCGATCCCTTGGTTGTTGAATTCAATTCATTCCAGATTCATGTTTGAACACCAAAAAGTTTGAGAACTGAACATATTTTTTCCCATAAGAAATAATGGAAAACCAAATAATTGGTTCCGAGGCCCAAAAATTACACTTATAAATTTAGTTTTTAAGGACTTGAACAACTTTCACAATGATTTCTTTCTTTAACTCTATCATGGTTCTCACAGTTTCCCCTTTATTGCTGGTGTCACTAACTTTCTTCGGAGCCATGGTTATGATATTTTACTTAGATAAAACACACCCCAAAAAAGCACAGTGATGGATGTTTTAAGGTGCTAACACAAACACTCTATGTTTTTCGTGTGAGAGCAGTGTTTTGACAAAGCGTCACCCCGTTGTGTCTGCAGCAAGACGCGGCACGTGACTCACTCTTGGCCTGTACAGCCTTTTTCAAGTTGGATTTTCAGTTCGACTATCAAGTAAAGTTATGAACACCTAGCAGATTTTTTTTGAACTTTGCTGTTTGAGTAATGGAAAGTTGGGTTGGACAGTGAGGTGTCACTGTCCTTTATAGAGCAGGGCACTCCAGGGGTTAGCAGTTAGCTCCCTTTAACTGGGGGCAAGGGGCGAGGTCTTTCCTTTAGGCAAAGTTGCTTTATTGCGTGAAAGCCAAATTGTGCAGGGCTTTGTGTGCCATTTTAAAGATACTGGCCTCTAGCATGAGTGAAATGGGAACATTTGTGAGTACTGATTGGGGAAATGACATGATGTGAATTGTTGCTAACAGGTTCCTCTGGATGCTAAGTTAGAAAATAGGTTGGAAAGTAGAAGCAAGGCTATTAGTTAGGGAGGTACCATAATGGTCCAGGACAAGAGATAACATCTTGAACCAGAGTTAAGTGGTGAGAAATATTTGTATTCTGGAACTGTTTTAAGAGTAGAGTCAAAAGGATTTGTAAATAAATTGAATGTGGTATAAAATAAAAGAAATAATACAAAATGGCTGCAAGGTTTTTGGCTAATCAGTTGGAAAAGTCAAGTGCCCTTCAAAGCATAAGACTGCAGGAAGTGGATGTAGTGGGAGGAAGGGTAGGAGCGCATTGTTTAGACATGGTAGGTCTAAAAGCCTGTTAGACAACACAAGGAAAATGTCAAATAGACAAGAGTCTGGAGTTCATGGATTGGAGATTTAGATTCAGGATATAAAAATGAAAATCATGGAGTCACCAGTCTATTGTGAGAAGGTACAGCCATGAGATTACCAAGAAAATGTTGAAAGAAATAGACAAAAAGTTCAAGGACTACACCGCAGGCTCCGCAATGCCAGGAGGTAAAGAGGAAGCCGCAGAGGAGTCTGAACCGAGCATGCAGAGAGAGGGGAGAGAAACGAGCCCGAGTGTTGCCAGGAGCCAAGCCAGAAAAGAGGAAAAGGTCAGCTGTGTTCAGTGCTGCAGATGGATCAAGGCAGGTGAGGACTAAGAGAAACTGCTGGACATAGGAACACAGGACTCACTGTTTCCAAGAGCACACAGGAAAGCGCATCTGACTGCATACGTGGAGATACGCTTGACAGAAGGGACCCAAGAGCCATGTTTGCGTGTAATAGGAACATTTACAAAGTTAATCCTGAGCTCCTGCCTCACATAACTCTATCATCCACCAAGCAGTATTTCTGAATTTCCTCCATGTAGAAAATAAATCACAGCCAAAAACTTAAATTGGCCCAACCTGTGAGCAGAATGTAGGGTTTTCTGCTAATGATGGTGTTTGTAGAGCTGTATCATTAAAAAACATACTCATGAGTTATCTATGTTTGCCTCACGACAAGCAGTGGTTCTCTGTTTCCTGACAGAGGGTAGGAAGACATTGTGCGCTGATTCTATGGTAGTTCTTTTGACCACAGTGCTCCCTTTGTTTTGGCATCTGGAGATTTCTCTTTCGAGGTTTTTTTTTTTTTTGTGGGTACCAGGGGTCGACCTCAGGACCTCGCGTGCCAGCAGGCGCCCGTGCCGCTGAGCGATATCACCGGCCCTTTTTTCGTATGTGGGTTCCGGGAGTTGAACTCGGGCCCTCGCGCTTGCCAGGCAGGCACTTATGCCGCTGAGCCATCTCACCGGCCCCTCTTTCTAGGTTTTGAACTTGCATTTAAATTTATTTTGTTATTTTATTCAGCAATATTGTTTGCTTGGAATGTGCACGAATAATGTGTGTGGAATGTTCCACATCAATTAAATCTCTCATATTGACCTGACATTGACTTTTAAAATCAAAACTGGTAGATATTACACATAACAATCAAAACAATGTGAATTAAACTTTTAAAAATCACAGCAAAAAGCCTAGAGTGAAAAGCAACCAAATATTAGCAGTTGTTATATTTAGGTGGTAGAAAGGTAGATGATTTTTCCCTCTTTACTGTATTCTTAGTTTCCAAACACATGTAGATTGCCATAATAAAAGGGAAAAAGATTGTGATTAAAATAAGATTTAACATCAATCCTATTAGATTTTAAGAATTTAAGATATAGGTTTGAAGTTCCTTCTTGAAATAACTTGAGTGACTCCACATCTGAAATAAAAACAAGTAATGAGATTCATCAGCCTGACCTGTGGTAAGGTTTATGGAACAAAATCATTCTGAATTTAACCTGGCCTTCAAGTAGATAAGGCTGAAAAGCATTCTATCAAAAGGCTTCTATTTTATAGATAACCTTGAGGAGCATGGAAGAGGTATATTTTTTTTCTGCAAGCAACAGAGAAACTTCCTTGCTTTCCCCCTCTCCCTTCCCCTTTTCTTCCCCTCCCCCCTTTCCCTCCCTCCATCTAAGACTTCCTTGGTGCTGGCTTCATTCTCAGCACCAGGTAGTGGTTCACTGACATCTTTAAGCTTTCCTCTCACCTGCAAGGTGGCTGACAGCCCACAGGGTCACACCCTACTTCATTCACTTCCTGGAGAAAAAAAATGTTTTCCTGGAAGCTCTGTATTCTTATTGATTCTTGAGGTTTGATTTGGTTTCCTGTCTGCCTCTGAACATGACATATTGGGAGGTGAAAGCAGCAGTGGGAGAGCAGTAGCTGCCATGCTAAACTCTCCTAAAGAACACGACTGACAGCAGACAGGAGCCAGATGCTCTGGCTGGGAGGAGAAGGGAGCAGGTTATGGTGAGGCAGCTCACATATGTCAACTGAACTCTTTCATGACCACATGGAAAGGGGACAGATGTGGAATGAGTGAGAGTGGCAGTGAAATCACCACAGAAAAGGTGCCCATTGGTCAGTCATCTGGAAGGAGGGAAGGACACTGCTTTCCCATCCAATAGCATGGAATTCCCATTCCTAGTCCTGGAATTTGGGTCAGTTCTTAGGTCTCTTGCTCTAAAATTTTCTGAGTTTTTGTGCATAGGGACATATTTTCCTGTGTTAGTGTACATCCCATGTGACTTGTGATCCTTAAGCGCATGACTAAGATGAACAGAAATCTTATTTAACCAAAGGTAAGAAGGGAAACATTAGCTTTAAATGACATTTAATTTAGCATGGAAAGTAATGCATTTTTAATAAGGAACACATTAAAAACTCATAAAGTGGTTTATTTATAAGGTGGTTAGCGTTCAAGAAATGCAGCAAAGTTCAATCAACTATTCAATAAATGAAATTATTCTAATGCCATGTTTCATTTTTTCTTTGGTTATAGTAGTGAGCCCTCCACATCCTTTCCATGTATGCGAAGAAGTGCACAGAATTTCAAAATTTGAGGAGATATTAGGGATAATCTCAAATGCCCCTGACTAATTTTACCAAAAAATTCTTCTGAGCCCTGGAGAGGTTAAGCAACTTTCTAAGTGTTACACAGATAATATGCTAACTTCTAGATAAGAGTTTAACCAAAGCCTTTTGATCTATCAGTTTGCTCTTTGCATAATAGAATTGTTCAAATTAACAAAGACTCTCCAAGTACAGGCTGTGTTTGGGCAGTATCGCAAGCTCCCAATAATGAGAGATATAGTTCCTTACCTCAAGAAATTCCGGGGGTAGTACAGGAGGGAAGAGAGCTATGCCAACTGCATAACGGAGACTGCTATGATACATATAATATTGCGTTTAGAGTAATGGTAACATAATAGAAAATCTATAAATGCTGTCTTGAGAGTCAGGGTTGACTTCACAGAGGTGGCAAATCATGCACAGAGTTTTGAAGGATGAATAAGTGTTCAATTAATGGCCTGAGACTGAAAAAACATTTGATATAGAAAAATGGAAAATCAAAAAATGTTACAGGGAACTATGGTGATGATTATGAGCACAAATTTTGGAGAAAGATCTGGAATGAACACTGGTTCTGAAGCTTACAAAGTAAGTGAACTACACATTTATTCCTCTAATCATTCATTTGTTTCATTAGTAAAATGGAAACAACACCAATCTATCCCACAAGGTGGTGCAGATCAGATAATATAGCAACTCTAAATCTGAAGCACATAATGTTGGAGGGACTCAGGGTCAGGTAGCTGCTCTTCTCCATATCCTCTGCCTTGGTCTCCTTGTTCTCGTCACACCCACCCAAGCCCTCTAGTTGAGGGGAGTGTTAGAAGATGAGGTTAAGAGGCAGGAGAGACAGAGATTGCTGGAGGTTTTAGGAGGTGGCCATGAGAAATGAAGGAATGAAGAGTGAAGTATTCTTAGATAAGAAGCGATGAGATGGAACTGACATCCTAGAAATATTTTTCTGGAAGAGTTATGCATAGGAAATGGATAGAAAACTACTTTAATAATCCAGGGGCTTGAAGTCATGAGTAAGGGCAGTAGAATGGAAAAGAGAAGAAAGCCCAGATGGAGACGGAGAGATACTTGGGAAGCTAAATGAGCAGGATACATTCTAGTGTAGCTTTGTTCACTACATTATTTTTTCACTTCCACGTACACATGGAAACTCTCTAAAAGGAAAAATGCTTACGGGTCCAATTGGGCCTGGAGGGCTGCCTGTCTCCGTGGCCTCAGGAGGAGGCAGCCTGGCAGCGCTCTGCACCAGCTGCAGTCACTTGGGCTCTGCCTCTCTAAAGAGCTTCCACAGAATCACTTAAACCATGCTCATTCTCATTCTCACTCACATTAAAGGAAACTTTAGAGAGAGCCTTTAAACCATCAAATCTTTTTTCCCCTTTTTGACTTTAAAGCAACTCCTTAAACTACTATATTCCTGAGGCAATTATCTCATCACTACAATTATTAACTCAGAGTAACCTCACATACATTACTTTTGAGCAGTTAGACTTCCCTGTGAGGCTGGCCTGTGGCTGCTCTTTTGTGGGTATTGAGGGGCGCAGCAGGTGCAGGCTGTTCCCCTGGGGAGAGCTCCCTGAGCCCCAACACCATGGACATTACCTCTACCACCTCCAACCTTCCCGTCTACTGCTACCACTATGTAGAGAGGCCAAGGCCTTTATGATGTGCTGTGTTTCATTTCACAGTGGTTTTCATGGCCCTTCAATTGATGACTGAACTGAAAGATAAAATAATTTTCTCTCTCATACATCAGTCTCCATTCTCCCCAGAGGACTAATGTCAAGAAAAAGAATGTTGTCTGACTTCCGGCCTCCAAGCACTTTTGAGATAGGCTCTTGTCACAAGGATTCTCCCCTCCCCTCATAACTCCTATTCATGCTGATTTTAGATCTAACTAATATTTCAGTTTTGTTCATACTTCCTTTTTGAATATAAATATTCATCTATACATTTTGAAAATATCTTAATTCTACACACATATGGGTTCCCGCATAACCTCTAAAGGCAGAGCTATGTAAGCGAATGACATAGTTTCACACTTTACATAAAATGATTGGTTGTTGATTTAATTATCTCAAAATATGTATGTGAGCTTGAATGAATTATTGGCAAGGTATTTTAACCTTGTAAAATTAACTGTGCGCTTTAACTGCCTATATTAAAAACAAAGCTGCTCATATAACTTTCTTAAATATAACGTGTTTTTTAATTTTTTTTTTGTTGAGATAGTGAACACATCCTAAGAATGTGCAAGACCTTAGAATATTAGCTGGGTGTGGTGGTACACACCTGTAATCCCAGTGCTTGGGAGGCTGAGACAGGAGGATTGCTGTGAGTTCGATGAGGCCAGCCTGGGCTACAAACTGAGTTCAAGGCCAGCCTGAACTGCATAATGAGACCCTGTCTCAAAAAGACAAAAAAAAAAAAAAAAAAAAAAGAATACTTAGAATGCTGTGCTTGGGTTGCCTAATTTGCAGAATTAGGCACATTACTAGCCTTTGAAAAACTCACATCTGAAGTGGATTCATCATTTGAAATCATAGAGTGGCTTTCTAGATATTATCCAAGGCCAGCTTGAATAGGGAGTGTATTTAAGATATATTGTACTGGAATTTCTTTCTTTTCTATTTTAGCAAAGACAGGGGAAATAGTAGCAAGAGCACTCTATCTGCTTATTTTTGTGCTTTAAGTGAATCTGATGTTTCTACCAATTTTAGGCCCATCAATTATGTAACCAATCAACTAATAAATTTGACTACCTGCTACAATGCAAAACAGTGGACAAGACACTAGTAAAGCTAAGTCACTGTTAAGCCAGAACCTCTCATTACCTGCCCTCCATCTTTTTTTCCCTCCTGGAAGTCTTGAGAGAACAGCTGTCTTATTTTCATTGTATGTTCAGTAGAATCTTCAGCAGTTCAGAGTTAGGCTGCAGAGAATCACAGATGTTATTAAGATGTGGAGTCTCTTAATTAGAAAGGATGCGGTGGCTGGTGACATCTCCCATGGACTTGTGGCATCTGTGAAATTCCATCAGATCATTCTTACTGATGACTCATAGTGAGGCCGTTTGTGTCCAGCATCGTGACATCTTCAGTAGCTCTTAGGTTTTGGTTAAAAATCTCACCAAACAGCTTGACTTTATGGCTGCCTGGGGAGGAGTCTGCCCACTCAGCTGGCTCCACATGCATAAAAACAACTCTTCATCTACTTCATCTGATTAGCTGCTTCAAACTTAGACCAAACGAAGCATAAATCCCGATTGACACTTATTTATGACAGAAAAAAAGATCAGGAAAATCATTGTACGAAGTCAATTATAGAATTCACAAGGTTAAGTGCTCTAAAATCAGAGCTAATTACACAAGGATTATAATTAGATAGTTTAGAAAAATGCTTTTAATGCTTCAATTTATGTATAGTTTATGCAATAGCATTTGAGAACAGGATTCATAGCACACTATGTGGTAGCCACTAGTCACATGTGGTTATTAAAATTAGTTAACTTTTTTTTGAGATGGGATCTCACTATGCTGCTCAGGTTGGCCTTGAACTCACAGGCTTCTTGCCTCTGCCTCCCAAGCAGCTGTGATTACAGGCAGGTACTAACATGCCTGGCTTAATTAACATTAAATTAATTTAAATTAAAACATTTAGTTCATTAGTAACATTAGCCACATTTCAAGTGCTTACTGTGTACCTGAGGGTAGTGGCTGCCGTGTTGGACAGGGCAGATATAAAGCAGATCCATCATCCAATAGAAGAGCCCTGTATTACAAGATACAGTTCAAGCAAGGATCTCAGACTCAAAATACTTAAGCTTGCCTTTGCCTTTATGGCTTTCTTTTCAGATTTTCAAAGTAACTATGGGACTTACTCTTTTTTTCAGGCAGTCCTTTTATCTTGGGCCAAGTCAGATAGTGGGGGCTCTGGTTGTGGCCCAATGCCAATCTCATGATAAATGTGTAGGAGTTATAATAATAAAGTTGCAAATCACTACCTGGCAATGGCGTTGATTTAGTAACTTGTAAATAAAACTCTCTTATGGAAAAGATGTCAGGATGTACCTCACCAAAAATCATTTTGATGGATGTTATTCTGCACATTCGGCTATTTTTCAAATCATTGAGAAGCATCATTTTGTCTTGGTGATTTAATTCCCACAATGAAGACATTCCTGGCACCAGCTGAATCTTATGATTAAGGGGAGAGATATATAAGTTTTGTCTTTAGTATCGTTGGTTTATTTCCAGTCATAACTTTTTGCTAGTTGTAAACACTTAGTGGAAGAAGCATTTTTAATTCAACTGTCATATTGTTAATTCATTACCCTTTGCAGCAATGGCAAACTTTGTACAGAATCATAAATCAAGACCAATGTTGTATGGCTGCCATGGCACAAAGATTTATGTAGTGTGCACACAACCCACGTGATCTACAAGGTGATTCATCGCTTGTTAACCCGCCTTCCAACTGAGGCATTGGGTGTTGATGCACACTGATGTACAAAGTTGGGGCTGGGCATCAAGCCTGCAAAGTCTTGCATATTATCCTCAGTTCTAAGTGATTCTCAACTCATTGACTGCAGGATGCGCTGTCTTTCAGAATCAATTGCCTAAATGCAGTGAATTAATCTGGGAGATATGAAGAATGGCTTGCCCCACCTCCCTGCTGCCTATTGCACAACATTATAACTTTGCTGTGACTAGACAAGAGGGCTGGGAAAGTAAGGTGAGAATCTTAGAAGAGAAGAAAGCACTGCGCTTTTCAAAGTGCATTCACCTGTGATACTCTCGTCTCTCCACATCATTCTGTACACAAGCAGGGAGGCTCTGCTGCTATGAGTCAGCTCTCTTGACAAGAATTGATCATTTCCCCACCATTTCCCACTGCCCCTTCACCATGGGCCTCTGTTTTTAATTAACTGTGGGCCTGACCATCTCTTAAAGATGCCTGCAGGGAGAGGCCATATTCCTAGTCATTTTGTTTTCTTGGTAAATAGCATAATGCGTGGTTTATGAGTTGTTTATTCTTCCAGAAGAAAAGTGAATGTAACTCAAAACTCTGTAAAGGCATTCAGTGTTTGTTCTGGGGAAAACATACACTAAGTTTTGTTAGTTTGAGTGTTTTCTGTACCCAGATCAAGGAAGATGCTGTTTAGTGTAGTCTGTGTCACACAGTGCCAAGCCATGGAATTAGATACAGGGCTGAGGTCTTTAAAAACACAAAACAAAACAGAACGTTTCCCATGAAAACTTTCTATTCTTTTAATATAGCTGAATATTTAAGACATCCTGTCTCTGGTGCTAGTCCAGCAAAAGGGAAAATGAATTTTACCTGCATTCCGAATAAAAATAGATTACAAGTGCTTAAATAGGAAGACTTGAAAGCCGTGCCACTGTTTACATTTTTGGTTCCTGAGGGTATCTAAGACTTTCCTGTGAAAGGAGATGCTGAGAGCGCATGTGCGACTCCAGCGTGACATTGAAACCTGGACTGGAAGCCGACGATCTGCTGCTGAGGGGCCGGTGAGGTCTGTGATGTCGTGTGGTGGGTGGCCTGGGGCCTGCACTGGAGGTCTTGCTCTGTGCTCAGCCTGGAGATTCAAGACAGGAGGGAGACAGAGCGTAGATGAGGAAACAGAGGGGAGTGAAGAAGGAGGCCATCTCCACAATCGGCAGGGCTTTCTGTAACGCGTTCCACGTAGTGATTTGACGCCCCGCCAAAAGGGAGCACGCGGCTTTCCTGCACTGACCAGCACTGTGGCTCCCAGTATACTACACTCCTCGCTCCTCCTCTGAGGAAATGCTGTTTGTCGTATTTTATATAGTTATTTATGTTGGTCTGTAACACCGTAACTACATCATGGTTTCATTATCTTTTGTTCTTCTGAACTTTCCTGGTTGTACTTTTCGGTTGTAAAGAGTCTGTTCTTGCTGTAGAATACCATTCTGGGTCCGGTGGAGTTGGGGCTTGTTTGTTGTTTATTCACGAGCCCTCCCTGCCCTCTTTGGCTGCAGACTGGCTCCTGGGACCGTGTCAGGGAATCTCAGATTATGCTCCTGTGTGAGGAAAGGTTTTTTGTGAAGTTCGGAACTCAGCTGTGGGACTCACCAGGCTCCTGGCTCCTCATTTCTCCACAATACAGACTTTCAGAGAATGTTTGTGTAAGAGAAAAGGAAATGCTGTTCTTAACAGTTGGAAATAAAATACCAAGATAAATTGCAAAGCTCATGAAGAAGTATAATATCTGAAATAACATGCAGAGATTTAATTTTAGGTGTAGCACTGAAAACGATTCTCCAGATTATGCCGTAAGACGAGGCAGAGAAGAGGCGGCATATATTTCTTGTCTGGAAGTCCCAGGGTTTATGGAGGTACACACTCAGTTATTAGTACATAACGATGACAGGCAACAGCAAAAGACAATGCATCAGAAAGCAGAGTGTAACGTAAGGACCTAGAAAGAAATCATGTACTAGAACTAGACACGTTAACCGAGTAATATTGAAAAGTAACAAGCAACAGGGCCAGGCAAAGTGTGCATCCCTGTAATACCAGCATTTAGGAGGCTGTGGCAGGAGGATCACCAGTTCGAGGCCAATCCAAGCTATCTAGTGAGATTCTGTCTCAGAAAAAAAGATGAAGCATTACCAAAATAATTGTCAATATTTTGCTTTTTTTTAACACCTAGGAAAATTTAAAATTAGTTGTAGATATGTATGCAACATGTTCTATTTGAAAATCCTTATTAATGAAAATCTATGAGATCCTTGTAATTTTATGTGGTTTTTAAATCTTTCACTTTTTTATTGATACATTTTAGATATACATAATAACACTTATCATAGGGAATTTGTACCTGTACATGATATATCTTTCTTCTTTTTTTCCCATTCCCCTCCCCTTCCTTCAACCCCTCTTCCCCTCCTTATTTACAAAACTTTGTTTCAATTTTTTCCTTCTATTCTCTTTTTGTTCCTTGTCCTTTCCTTCCTTCCTTTCCCCCTCCCCCCTCCCTTGTTCTCCTTCTCATTTGAACATTTGTTTCCATTTTCCAATATCTATTTTACATTTTGGTCCTTATTTCCACTTTCAGCTTCTCACACCAGAGAAACAATGTGGTATTTAAACACGTGTGTCCAATTTATTTCACCTAAGAGTATGGTCTCAAGATGCATCCATTAAATCTTTCACTTTTAAATGTCATCAGTTAGCTGTTTGCAGATGTTTCCTCTGCTTTTGCAGTAATGACACTATTGCAGACCCCCTTTTCAGCTAACTGTATGGTTGGAATTGGTAGAGAGAATATGCAGAGAGAACAAACTAGTCAATGATTTTATGGCAAGTTCTGTGTTTCATTTAAGATTCCCTCTTCCTAACAAAGTTTTCTTTATATGTAACTTTTTTTTTTTTCTTGGTGGGTACCGGGGGTCGACCTCAGGACCTCGCGCGCCAGCAGGCGCCTGTGCCGCTGAGCGATATCACTGGCCCTTTTCTGGTATGTGGGTTCCGGGAGTTGAACTCGGGCCCTCGCGCTTGCCAGGCAGACGCTTACGCCGCTGAGCCATCTCACCAGCCCTTATGTAACTTTTTATAAAGTCTTTTTAGGGTTTGTATGAATTAGTTTATATTTGTAGTGGTTCTGTGTGGCGGGACATTTGACCTGGACACAGGCACCTTTGACTGCTCCTGCAGGCCACCATGTCTGTATCACCAACCAACTCCGCTCCAGGAAGTAGAGCATCCTGCCCTGCCCCAGTGGTGTGGAGCCTGTGGGATCCAAGAGATGTATCCAGGCAGCTACACTCCCTTTCTGACACCCTGTTCCCCACCCCCACCTCACCCCCAGAATCTTAGGATTCCTTGACCAGGAGGGGAAATTTGAAGACTTTTCTATGGATCTTTTCCCAAGGGTGGACCATGCTCCAGGCCGCTGGTGACCATGCCCAGGGTGTGGGTGTGTGGGTGGGATGCCTGCATAGGGTGGTGTATATGGTTCTTTGCAGGAGCCCAAGGGGGAGGAAATAGAACAAAAGAGAACACCTTTGACTAAAATTGGGCATGAGCTTGTTCTTGACCCACACCCATTAAATGGCAGTGATGACGAAATCGTTGCAATCAGATCACTTCTGAGAATTTCCAAAATGTCCTCTAGGAAGCAAGAGTACTACTGTTTGAAGCAAGAGTGTTGACTTTCTTTCTAACAGATGAACTATTTTCTGAAGATGACATAAAACAAACTGGAAATGGTTTGCATTATGGCAACATCAATAGGATAAAAGTATCATTTGCAAAGATGCTTATTTTGAAGAAGAATTGACATGTATAAGATCCGGTATGTTTGTTGAGACAAACAACCAGTATTAACCAGAAGAAAAAAGTCAGCGGAGATTGGGATTATATTATAAGATTATGTTTTAAAGTGACATGATGAGATATTCAGCCAAGAGTGAGAAAAACTGTGCTCTACGATCTAGCATTTCTGTGGAACAGATGAATTATTTGGGGGCATGACTTCTTAGGATATCATTTTTTATATCTATTAAATGAGAAAAAATGCCTTCTCAGCTTCAAAAATGCCTTCTGTACTTCAAAGTCCAAGATATGTGCAAGCCATGTTCCCTCTGTAAAATCTGTGACGTACCCATCAGATTGACAATACCATCAATTGAACAGCGCACCAGTAATTTGCATACTGCTAAGTGACACACTGCCTATCATAATTTAAAAAGATAATAGTAAGAAGCATGTTTTGAAGTTTAAAAATTTTAAAAACTCTGAAAAGCATATCTGTTTAGAGATGTAACCATGTGCTAAACTAAAAAAAAAAAAAAATCAAAGATCTAAATGTTAAAACAGAAACACTTAATCCACTGGATGATAAATTAGGTAAAACTCTTGAAGACATAGGTGTAGGCAAGGACTTTCTGAACAGTACCCCAGTGGTACAAGCAGTGATACTGAGAATCAACAAATGAGATCATATCAAATTAAAAAGCTTCTACACGTCAAAGGAAACAACCAACAGAATAAAGAGATTACTTACAGAGTGGGAAAACATTTTGCAACCTATTTCTCAGAGAGAGGGCTAGAATCTAGAATATATGAAGAACTCAAGAAATTAGACCCTCCCCAAATAAGAGACACAATCAAAAAATGGGAAACCAAAATGAGTAGATACTTCTCAGAAGTACAGATGGCCAATAAATACATGAAAAAATGTTCAGCATTACTGGAAATTAGAGAAATGCAAATTAAAACCACACTGAGATACTATTTTACTCCAAAAAGAATGGCTATCATCAAGAAATCAAATAATAAGAAATTTCAGTGGGGCTGTGGGGAAAAAAGGAACTCTTCTACACTGTTGGTGGGAATGTAAACTAATACGACCACTATGGAAAGCAGTATGGAGATTCCTCAAGAAACTAAAAATAGAAATTCCATTTGATCCAGTTATTACCCTTCTAGGAATTTTCCCAAAAGAGTTAAAGTTATGATATTACAGTGCTACATGCATAACCATGTTAATAGAAGCACAATTTATAATAGCTAATACTTGGAAATGGCCTATAGGCCAACAGATGAATGGATAAAGAAAATGTGACATTTATATACAATGGAGTACTACTGTGCCATAAAGAAGGGTAAACTTGAAGCATTTGTAGGCAAATGGATGTACCTTGAGGTCATAATGTTAAGTGAAATAAATCAGACACACAAATATAAATATTGCATGATTTACATGAGAAACCAAAAATATAAATAAAGAGCAAAATAAAGGATAGATGCTAGGAAGTAGGGGGATGTTTTTCAAATGAAAAGGGATCAAGGGATGGAGGAGGGGAGGGAAGGAAGGGAAAAAGTATTTAAAAAACATCAAAAAAATGGAAATACAGATTTTTCAAGTAGGAAGGGGATTAAGAGTTGGAGGGAGCAGGAAGGGATGGGAGTGAAAGGGGACACAAAAAGATTTAAGATGTATTATGTACATGTACAAACTCCCCACAATAAATGTAATCATTATGTACTGCCAAGATGTACTAATAAAAATACATTAGTAAAAAAGAACTTCTGATATGTAGCCATTTTTATCTTATTCATCTGATTAGCCTTCATAGAGTCTTGCAAAATATCCATTCATTTAATCATTTAACAAGTAACTGTAAATTCAGTATCTATTGCATATCAGGTAAAACAGCATGCACACATAAAATTGTACTGAATAATGGAATTTTAGAAGAACATTTGTCTTTCTGAACATCAAACACGCACACAAAGCTGGTGATGTGGATGAGAAATCAGCTTAAGGAAATGCAAGATATTCTTTTTTGAGGACAGTAGAATCTTTAATGTAATCATTTGCTCCATGGAATTTGTATTGAGAAGCGAAAGGCAGGTGAACAAGAATTCCCACAGTGGTTTCTTAGTCATGCAGGGATCCATGTTACTTCTACTACAGTTCCATGAAAATCTTGTTGAAAGATGCTCCTCCTACCTCTGTGACTCTGCTAAAGACCTGTCATCTCTTCTCCAGCAGATGTAAGACAAAGGATGAGTGTCCTATAAAAATGTTGATACTGTATCTTATGAAATGACTTTATATGGCTTATTATTATGTTACACTGTTAAATTGACTTATATACACTTAAGAAATCTTCATGTATTATCCATTTATACCTAATAGTACCCAAGACATTAAAAAGTCTCTAAAAGCAATATTTTGTAATGAACAACATTTCCCTGGTGAGTTACCTCTCAGAGTCAGACTCTTGAGTGAGATATGGACAAATGACATGTAAGGTTCATTAAGCCCCAGTCTCTTTATCTACTATGCTATTATGCTGAAGAGCCTGGAAACTGACTAAAGAATTCATTGAAATGCCTGAGTTCACTCTGTAATGGAAACCATACATAATGATATGACTTAATCTACACAAGAAGCAAGGATGTTCTGTTTATCTTCAAGAAGAACTGGCAACTCTTAGGGATGATTAAGTGAACAGCTTCTGTTCTTGTTCTGTTTGTATTTCCCTTTGTGAGCTATTCTTGCCTCATGAGATATTTGGCTATTTCTAATTGGTCTTTTCTTTCAGTCTCTGTTCAAAGTTAATTTTAAATGCAGTGTCCTGATGGATTACATTTCCAAAGAGGCCATTTATTCCTCAGCTGCCTAAGGCTGTTTATCTAGAATTTTCTCTCTGGTTTCTCAAGTTTGTACTTCCTGTTTCTCTTGGGTCCAAGTACACTATGTTTTCTGATCAGCTGAATTGCTTCTCCAGACTGGGTGAAGAAGAATTACACATGGCGCTCTCTGGAGGAGAGCCGGGCAGAAACATGTTGCCACACCCCTTCCTATGTCCCAGTTCAAAGGTTACTCCAGGCTTTCTGCTCATGGTTTTTCTGCTTTTACCCAAATATGTTGTGTTCACTGTGTGACCTACACAAGGATAAAAATTTATAGTCTGTGGCCATTTTTATCAAATCTGAAGATGAGATTACAGTTGGAAATTTTGCACCCGCATGTGCACACACACACACATGAACACAAAGATTAATTTCCATTTATATCATTTTGACCTAGGACATCCTTTCTCACGATAGCCATTATAAGAAGAATGGTTTATATTGGCTTCTCTTTCCTGTAAATGTCACTGAATAATAGCTTTCTTGAAGAATCCCAATCCATATGACTACATTTTAAATATAAATTTCTCCCCAGTGGTCCTTCTGCCACAGAGAGATTAGCACTGACTATAAAGCAGAGTGCTTGAAAAATTTCTTTCAGGAAAATTTGGACAGCAAGAAGGAAAGAGATTTATACTTTTCATTTAGTAGTAATACTTATTTTAAGAAATTTTACATTATTAGGACCCAATAAAGGGCAAGAATGTGAAATATGTCCTCCCTGAAGACTGCTCTTCATGTTTGCTTATGCGTTTTTTGCTTAATGTGTATGTTCTCTAGTGCTCCAAATGTTTATTTCAAGGGCTGTCCATTTTCCCTACACCCTCCAGAGAGCTGAAATATTACAGAGTTCACAAACTTTAAGTACATAGCCAGCTGTACCTAGCCAGCTATCTTTCTAGACAATTTCTGAAAGTTTATTTTAAAATTAATGACAAAAATGTTCAACCTAATGGTAGATTCCATCCTGTAAGTTTCACTTACAAACCACAGACAGCTCTATGAGCTCTGCATTTATTTATTCTAACCAGGAGTTCCCTGGGACTGGAAGGAATTTGAGAATGTAAATGTATGTCAGGCAAGGGGGTTCTTTAATAAGATACCTTATCACAAACACTTTTCAAAGGAATTTCAACTTGGACACAGTAGACTGGGTTTTGCATTTCTTGGCAGTATACATAGTACAAATGATTTTCTAAAAATATGTAGGATTCAAAGAAGAAATCTTGAGAAAAATCTCTGAACTAAGAACAATGTGAGCTTTTGATGCCCAAGTGGATTCACACATAAACCTGGCAAATATCTTGGTATCTGGATTCATCAGAAGCTGTTATTAAACCAGATACTATGAGTAAACACACTCTAATTCCCTCTGGTGGGGTGTTACAGACAGAGGGTTGCTGGAGTTTCATAACAGTTTTTAAGGATTATCCTGTTATGTAATTCAAATGGCATTTTAAAAAGGGGAATTGAGGTTGGTGCCATGACTGGTCACTTATATTTAGGCCATTGGTCAAGTGCAAGTGGTCAAGGAGAGAAGATAGGGGCCTTTTTAGGTAATCTGAGACAGTCGTTTGAAGTTATACAGAACACAAGACACAAGATAAGAACCTTAGCCTAAGGACAAAGATAGGAACTGGAAAGTTCTCAGGGAAATATCAGAGGTTGGGACTACTCTGTGAGCCTGGGTTTTACCAGTCATGGAAAAAGCCAAGGGCCCCTGATATCTCTTTAGCTAAAGTGGTTCCGGCACACTGATGTAGCCTTACACAACTTTACGGATGCCTCTGAATATAAAGGTCCTTGATGTTATACAGCAGGCTCTTTCAGAAACCACTCGAAGTGCTTTATTCATTGGTGGGCCTGAAACATTTTGCTTCTAGAGGAGAATCTACGATTTGTCAAAAGGCCCTAACCAGAATCTAGCAAAGCCTTTTTCTCTGGAGAGAAAGAAAAGCCTAAAAAAGATCTGAATGTTGTGTACTCAACTGACTGCTGCAACTTTAAGACCTTGGTCTCAAGACCCTGCTACAAAATCTGTCTATTTTGTAGAAATGGACCTAGCAGTTTCCCTTGAGCACATCTACTCTGTTAAGAAGCTCATCCTTGATTTTCCTGTGGAAGCAATAGAACCGTTATCATGATGAACAGTGAGTTAGCCAAAGGGTTTCTGAGTTGTGAGTGTGATGGGGGACCTAGCAAGGTAATGGGAAGATGCAAGGAGGAGGGGGGAATTGAGATCTTCTGGAAGTGTAATGCCTTCTATTTTTAAACAAGTAATTGAAAGTGTTATACACAACAGAAATGGGCAATGAATTATTTGAATAATAAGAACAAAAATCATCCACTGGTCCATAGGAAAGACAGAGTCCATGGCAGAGTCCATGTTAGTTTCACTTCCACTCTATCATCAACTGTCTGGGAGCCTCTGGGCCAAGTCTCCTAACCTCTATCTAAAGATAGTTTCCCTATCTTTAATTGAGATCATTAACTCTGAGTTCTCTTTTAGTATTAACACTCTATGTAACCAAAACATGCAGTAAGTTGTACATGATGGTTAGTTTTATTTGGCAACTTGACAGGTCATGAGGTACCTAAATACCTGTTTAAACATTATTTTTGTGTGTGTGTCTGTGAGGGTGTTTCCAACAAGACTGGGATTTGAATTGGTAGATGGCGGTACAGCAGATTGCCCTTCCTGGTTTGGGTGGCCATCATCCCATGAGTTGAGGGCCTGAAGAAAACAGACTGAGGAAGGGAGAATTCACTCTTGATCTGGATCATTGGTCTTCTGCCCATAGATTAGGTCATGTACCATTGACTATCCTCATCCTCAGGCCTTGCATTTGGACTTCAACCACTCTACCAGCTTTTCTGGCTCTTCAGCTTGCAGAAGACAGATTATAAGACTTCTTAGCTTCCATTACACCACCAACTAATTATATATATAAGCTATTGGTTCTATTTGTCTGGATAATTCTGACATTTTACATTTGAGAACAAAGATTGCTCAAGTCTAGCCTTCTTGTCTCCAATTTTTAGGAACTTAACACTTAGTCTTTTCTCTTTGTTGCCTTGAAGTATTAATTGATTTTTAGTTGTTTGTTCCTGGGTTGGGAATAGAGACATTATGTAGTTAGTTGGCAGTGGACTACATGCAGAGTTTCTGAGGAGAAGCTACTATTTTGCAGCTTGATGAGTCTTCAGCAGGAGGAGCTCTTTAGCTGTGTAAACAGCCACCAGAAGGGTAACTAGTTAGCAGGATCTAAGGTACCCAACAAAAGAGTATTCTCTCGGCAGAGAATGGCCAGCTATTTTACCCACTAAAGAATGGGATAGACTCTTCCCTCATATCTGGAATGTTTCAGCATGTAGTTAAAGTATCAACAGGAAATCAGGAGCCCACATATGGGCCAAAACCTTCTCTAGGTCTATTCCTTAAAGGTGGTTTACTGCCTCCTAAATGTTAGGTGTGACTGAGGTCCAAAAGGGCTGGAGGGGAGTCGGGGATATAGCTCAGTGGCATAGCGCCTGCCTGGAAAGTGTGAGGTCCTGAGTTCAATTTCCGGTACCAAAAAAAAAGGGGGGCCTGGAGGGGTTGATAGTTAACAAGTGCGGCTGCCCCCCCTTGGCCCACTTGATCCCACAGCAGCCCAGGCAGAGCGGAAAGCATGGAGGCACAAATGCAGGGGTATAAATAGGTAAGAGGAAGTCAAATAGCTTGGGCTGCCAATGAAGGGTATCAGTTAGTGAGTTCTCATTTCTAGAAGATGTGGCAGTTTCTAGCTAATTGCCACATGTGAATTGTTAAAATTCCTCCTCAGATCTACAAGAACATCATAGGGCTTCTCTGGCTGTCCTGCGATTTGTTTGTTTATCTACCTATTTATTTGTTTGGTATACAAGGCTTAGAGTGGTCTCAACTACACAGATTAGCTCATAAAACTTCTGATCTGTTTCAGTCTGTTTAAATTTTTGCCCTTCAGGACTCACATTAGGGAAAACAGAGGTGCTTTGGGTTTTTGAGGCACATTTCCCTCCTATTTTATGCCTCTTTCTCTGTGGAGCTGCTTCATTCCTTGATGCATGGGGTCCCCGTTTGTCTTAGTTGATTTTCTCTTCTTGTGAAACAAAATACTCAACACCCAAAGTTAAGGAGGAAAGGTTTATTTAACTTACCTTTTGTAGAGGTTCAGTCCATAATTGGCTGGCTCCAAGGGTAGAGCCAATTCGTGGCAAGCAGAAGACAGCAAATGCAAGCAAGTAAGGGGCAAGACAAGCCTCTTTCTGTCCCTTATATTGTATCCAGGCTACTGGGATTAGGGTGGTACCAAACCAATCAGTGGACTGATTTAGTAATCACCCACCCTCAATCCTAGCATTACACCATGAATCAATCAGACACTCTAGATTCAGCCACCTCTGAAAAAGCCCCATGTATGACTACATGGGGCTTTGGGGGGACAGCTAGACCCAAACAATAACGTTCTGTTCCTGGGCCCCTAGTGACTCATGTATATTCCTTTACACAAGAGGCATTTAGTCCACCTCTAAGAGTTGCTGCAACTGTTAGAACTTTGGCAAATCTTAAAGTCCAAGTCCCAAATCTCTTCTGGATTTAAGGCAAACTTAGCTGTGAGCCCCTATACAAATGAAAAGAAAGTTAAACACTTCCAACGTACAATGGCATAAGATAGACATTGCCATTCCAAAAGGAACAAATAGGGGGATACAAAGGAATGGTACTAAAGCAAGTGCAAAATCCAGCAGGGCAAACATTAAGTCCTGTAGTTCCATATGCAGCATACATAGCAATCTGTGGCAAGATGTGAACTGCAAAGGGCTTGGGTGGCTCTGCCCCTATGGCACTCCTGGTGGTGGTAGCTTTCATGGCTTCTCTCTTAGGCCAGCTCTGCTCCCTTCTTGCAGTTTTCCTCAGATGATCCATGTTCCCGGCTTCTCTAAACTTCTGGGGTCTCCACTGGACCTTCAGCTTCACACTCACAGCTTCACACTGCCCTCTTGGGGGCACACTGACTGGCCTTCCAGGCCTTCTTCTGAAATCTAGGTGGAAGAATTCTGCATGTGCCTAAAACCAGCATCATGTGGATGATGCCAAGGTCTGCTGCTAGCTGGAGCGGTAGCCAGGGTTCCTTCTCTCTTGGCTGTAGATGGTGAGTGCCTGGATCACTGAGCACTCTGAAGCCAATCCTGAGGAACAAATTCTCTAGGCCACTACCATTCTGGAACATGGTGCTCTAGGGCTTTCTTCTCAAAGCAAAGTCTTTTACCTTTGCAACTCCGAGGCTGCAAAGGCTGGAGTCCTGCTGGTTCTTGTGTTGTCCTCAGGCCATTTTTTCTGTTGTCTTCTTCTGCAATACATGGCTTTTCCTTGCTAGTCTTTTCAGTGACCAATTTCTCCTCTCTTTCATCTTTGCAAGCCACAACTTTACTGAGGCTTCCTTTCTGGCCAAACTGCCAACATTTTCAATCATTCTGCCAGGCTTTTTGCTCTTGATTCTCAACATAAATCTGGCTAAAAGCCCACAACAATAGCCATGCACCACCTCAATATTAGACTGCCTTGAAATTTCTTCTTCAAGATTAATTAGTCTGCTGCCCTTAATCTCAGTGTCAGGCTTCCTGATCTCTGATGATGAGTGGACAGTGAGGAATTAAATGAATGAGACCAGTAATATGAAATTTTGGGGTCTGGGAAGGTCAGAACTCTGTAGGAGCCAAGACTCAGACTTCTCTGGAATGCCTGTATTTATTAGGTTTTCAAACAAAGGAAAGGGATAGCTGAGGTAAGCAAAGGAAGCTGGCAGGACCTTGGGAAATTAGATCAAAGACTTCTCGAAGCAGTAAATTTTGCCAGTTAAGAAAATAGTCATATCTCTAGGTTTGACAGCTATTGCAGTGGGCCAAGAGCCTGCAGCTGCATTCTTATCTTAAGAATTGGAGTGATCCAGGTGTCCTCAGTTGTGGCTTTATCTTGCCCTCTGAGGTGGCACAGTGTCACAGACCAACACAAGTCTCCACGGTAACCACTGGCATGGAGAGTTGTACTTACTGCATGCCAGCCACCACTCTTTAAGCAGGTCTAGGCCTAGGACAGACTACTCATAAGTAAATATATAAAGCCGATTAGTTAATTTTAAAGCCTGCTCAGTGCCACTTCACAGTGGTATTCAACAGTCTCTGGCTATAAGCAAAATGCAGACAAAATGTCTGCCAAGCCATAATGCACATGTTCTGGAGTCCAACAACCAATGCAGTCCTTCTTCCCAGCAGAAACCTCCCAAGCCTGGTCTTTACCAGCATCATTTCTATCAGCCTTCGGGTCTTCTGAGTTCTGACCAGAATCTCTCATCAAGTACAGCCCAAGGCGTTCCAGCTTTACTTTTTCAGCTGGCATCTCTGAACCTTTCCTAACTCTTCCCCTTCCCACAAGCCAGCTCCAAAGGCTCCTAAACCCCAAGGTCAGGTGCAGTCACAGCAACAACCTCACTTCGCTGGTACCAAATTCTGTCTTAGTTACTTTTCTTTTGTTGCTGAGACAAAATACCTGACACCCAAAGTTAAAGGGGAAAAGATTTATTTAGCTCACAGTTTGGAGAGATCTCAGTTCGTAATTGGTTGGCTCCAAGGCAGGGTGGCATGGCAAAGGGCCAGTGCAAAGGAGAAACAGTTCATGTCAAGCAGAAGACAGCAAAAGCAAGCAAGCAAGGGGCACAACAAGCCTCTTTCTGTCCCTTTTATTGTATCTAGGCTAATGGGGTTAGGGTGGTGCCAAACCAATCAGTGGACTGATTTAGTAATCACCCACCCTTGATCCTTGCACCCTTAATCCTAGCATCACACCATGAATCAATAACACACTCTAGATTCAGCCACCTCTGAAAAAGCCCACCTATGATTGCCTGGGCTTTGGGGACATCTAGACCCAAACCATAACACCATCATCCTTTTGATATTTTCCTCTGTTTTGCAGCTTGCAGCTCCTCCAACCAGCACTTTGAAAGCATTATGATTACTTCATCTTTATTTTACATGATAATGACTTATGCTGTTTCTCCAGGTGCACCTATGTTTCTCCTTTAACCCAAAGAAGATTGCAGGAAAAAATTTGGGAATAGACCAGGGAATTCTTATAGAGTGGGGCTTATACTACCTCCTTCAAGTCACATTACATGGGGTTCTAACTCCTGGTCATATATGTCCAGTCCTTCCTAACTATAGCCAGACATTTCTCAGAATTATGGGGAAGTAAACAATGAAAATTTGAAGTTACGGTTTTAAATTTTTAAAGAACTTGTTAAAAGCCATGGATTTTTCTGTCCAGTCAGATGTACACATGCATACACGTCCACATTTTACATACAATTTTAAGTGATGTGACCAGACTCCTTAGAACTCATCTTGGGAGTCTAGCATTATAGAAAGCTTGGTGTTTGGAGTAGGAGACCTGGATTTGAGGTTCCACTGTGATCCTAGGCAAGTTCTCTGCCTTGTGGACCTGTGTTCTCACCTGTAAAAGGAAGACAGAATTGCATCAGTGGTTCTCAATGAGGATAGAGTTGCAGGACTATATTGGCCCTTGTACCAACCTAGAACATATACAATCTGGGCTACAGGAGAATGTGGTTTGGAAAAGTCGCCCTAAGCAAGGGCATATGCCCCAACTGGGACTGAGAACAAGAAGCAAGGAGACCTCTGAGGTGTCTTCTGGCTCCAGTGTTTCATGATGCTGTGGTTTTCTTCCAGAAATTTGACCCCATAAAGTTGAGAGGATTTTTTATTTTGTTTTTTTTTTTTTTGAGACAGTGTCTCACTATGTAGTCCAGGCTGGCCTTGAACTTGTGGCGATCCTCCTGCCTCAGCCTCCTGAGTGCTGGGATTATAGGTGTGTGCCACCATGCCTGCCAAATTGAGAAGATATTTCTTCAAGTACTGGTGGGGATGAGAAGCCTGACTTCACCCTTCTTACTATTCTGTCTCATTGTTTAATGGAAGAAAGTGGTAAAAAGGGAGCAGAACCCTTCTAGAATTCACTTTTCCCTGAGATCCCATTGGGAGAGAATTTATCTATTCAATCTTGAGGGGATAGAAAATCTAACTTATCTTTGTTTTTAAGAGCCTATGCACTTGGCATATAATAAATAAAGTAAATGTTTTCTGACTAAATAAATTTATAACTTGTGCTTTTTTAAAAAACAAATAGGGGCCGGTGAGATGGCTCAGCGGTGTAAGCGCCTGCCTTGCAAGCGCGACGGCCCGAGTTCGACTCCCGGAACCCACATACGAAAAAGGGGCCGGTGATATCGCTCAGCGGCACGGGTGCCTGCTGGCACGCGAGGTCCTGAGGTCGACCCCCCGGTACCCACAAAAAAAAACAAACCAACAAAAAAAAAATAAATAATTGTGTTGGTCTCCTGCTTTCCCAGGAGGTTGAGAATCACCAATATCACCTAAGGTTTTATTTTACTGGTCATTGAAATAGATATTAATTTATTAATTTTTTTTGTCTTTTTGAGACAAGGTTTCACTATGCAGTTCAGGCCTGCCTTGAACTCACTTTGTAACCCAGGCTGGACTCAAACTTGAAATGATCCTCTTGCCTCAGCCTCCCAAATGCTGGGATTATAGTCATGCACCACTACACCCGGCTATTAATTTGTTGAAATTCAAGGACTTTACCAAGCTTTTATTACATGTGTGATATGGCAGCATTTTCAAAATAGTAGAGATTTAAGGAGAGAGTTTAGAATCCCATGCTAATGTCAAAATGTACATGTAAATATTTCCGTTGAAAAAAATTACATTCCAGTAAGATTTTCTTTGCATTCAAGAAGGGATCTTATGAAAATCTCTTGCTATCATTGGGACCTGGAGTGCCTCCCAACCTGGTCGGTGGTCTGTGGTATGGGGAGATAGTGGAAGCATTAGGAGGTGGGACCCAATGGAAGGAAGTTACGTCATTGGGGACATGCTCTTGAAGGGTATATTGAAGGGTATATTGGTTTCTTCCTCTCCCTCCTTCTTGTTTTCTCGCTGCCATCATGTGAGCAGCTTTGCTCTTCTACATGACCCCTGCCATGTTTAACCTTACCACAGGTCCAAGTTACTATGGGCTGAGAACTTTGACACAATGAGCCAACATAAATCGTCATTCCTCATAAATTGATTACCTCAGGTATTTTACAGCAATGGAAAGCTGATTAACACACCTTTGTAAAATAATACAAGTTTTTACTTTAATATTCTTCATTATTCCCTGGTTTGGACTCTACTTTCTGGAGTTTTTCTGTCTGACTTTCCTTGTTACTTCATGTAGGGTGCCAGCCACATCGGGGTACTTTATGCTGAAGGAGTAGCACATTTAAGGTTCTCTCAAAAGGTGTAGATAATATAGGTGAGTCCATTCCACCAACAGCTTAACATCCCTGTCCATCACTTCATAAAATAATTATATAATGTGAATTCTGGCTGCCTGCCTAAGGAAGTAACCCAGACACCAAAGGCATCAATAGAATACACTGAAAATGGTGAGATACCTACTGCTCCATCAATGTTGTAGTTCAAAACTGTTTTCATTCGGGAGAAGATGAAATTACTTCCAATACTGGAAACTTTTCTTAGAAACTTTATAATGGAATATACTGAAAAATTACTTTTCACTTATGGTAGTAGTTGTGTTTTTGAAATAAATGTTCCTGATGCTAGTAGTAATGGTAGTAGTAGTACTATTTTTTATTCTCTGCACAGCAGGCTTTGTATTAGGCACTTTAATGCTCACTTATTATATTATTTGATATATACTGAAATTTGCATTTCAGGTACCCAGGTAATCCTCACATCAGCCTTGTTAGCTTGATGCTGTTACAGTGATCATCCTCCTTTTATAGAGGAGCAAGCTGAGGCTGAAAGGTATTAAGTTACCTGTCAGAGCTCACTCAGCTGATAATGGTAGAAAACTGAGATTTCAACCCTGGCTTTCTAAGCTTATTTCCAAGTTAACCCTCACAGCAATCCTGTAAAGAAACTTATGTACATTTCCATTTAACAGATAAGGAAACTAATTAGGAGAGGAAAAATAATCTGATAATATTAACATAGCTGATCAATAACAGATCCAGGCAAGGAGTCAGATGAATCTGACTCATAAGCCACTGCTTGTCTTTCTGGGTCACACTGACAAGCCATGAACCTAAAGCACCTTCCAGTGTAAATCGGGAGGTGCTTACCTTTCTAAATTTTGAAAGAATAAAAACATCCTTTCCTTGGATGTCCAATATCAAAGGAAAATCCTTGGCACCAGGAGAGCTCCTAGAAAATTTACAACACTTGTAATAATCTATCTACTTCTTTTTTGAATGCAATAATACAGAAGTGAATTATTCATCAATAAATTCCTTTTAATTCAATCCAATGAGTGCTCTTTGAACACCCAACATTTGCAAGTCTCTGAGTTAGGGACATAGGCGACTATAGAGATGAGTAATATACAGTCTACCATGGGGTACAAGGCAACATTCCAGGTACCACGCAAGAGAGCAGATAAGCAAATTAACAATAATAGAGTGTCATGTGGGTTCCAGTGAAGAAGCACAGGAACTGTCACATGTCACATTGGAAACAGAGATGGGCCTTGGAGATGGCACATTAGTTTCCTAGGGCTGCCACCACAGTGCAGTACAGACCGGGTGTCTTTTTTTTTTTTTTTTTTTGTGGGTACCGGGGGGTCGACCTCAGGGCCTCGCGCGCCAACAGGCGCCCGTGCCACTGAGCGATATCACCGGCCCCTTTTTCGTATGTGGGATCTGGGAGTCGAACTCGGGCCCTCGCGCTTGCTGGGCAGGCACTTAAGCCGCTGAGCCATCTCACCGGCCCCAGACCGGGTGTCTTAAACAACAGAAATTTATTTGTTCACAGTCCTAGAGCCTGGTAGTCCAAGATCAGGTGTTCATAGTTTTGATTGCTTCTGAGGCATCTCACTTGGGCTTGTAGATCGTCACCCTCTTTCTGTGTCCTCACATGGCTGCACCTTACTCAGTAGATTTGTGCCTGTGTTGTGACCTCTTCTTATAAAGATACCAGTAATACGGGATGGCGTATGGCTCTAGTGATCTCATTTTAATTACCTCTTTTGACCATACTTCCAAATATAGTCACACTCCAACATACTAAGAATTAAGACTTCAACAGTTGCATGAGGGTGGGGACAATTCAGACCATAACCAATGGTTAAACTATCTGGAGAGTAAGTCTAGGCAGAGGAAACAGCACAAGGTTTAGGAGGGGAAAGTATGAAATATATCTGGAGGAGAAATTAAGTAATTCAATATGACAGAGAAAAGAATGCACATAGGGGAATCTTGAATTAATGTCTATGTTGATGGACAATGGATTGATTTGAAATTTACTAATAAGGGAGTAATTTTATAAATCTTTCTTTGAGGACTGCTGCAGTAATTTGCTGGGTCAGCTAGAAAGAGTACAGACAGGTGGTGAAGACAGAGCTTGAGAGATTATTAAGTTAGGGGAAAGGTCTTACTAAGAAAAGATTGGAGATCTAAGCACTGAAATGTTTACCATGAGCAACATTATCTACTACATTATTATGTTAGTGTGAGGTAGGCTCTCCAGGTTTTTTTTTCTTTTTTTTTGTGGGTACTGGGGGGTCGACCTCAGGACCTCGCACGCCAACAGGCACCCGTGCCGCTGAGCGATATCACCGGCCCCTTTTTCGTATGTGGGATCCGGGAGTCGAACTCGGGCCCTCGCGCTTGCAAGGCAGGCGCTTACGCCGCTGAGCCATCTCACCGGCCCCTCTCCAGGTTTTTTAAAGGCCCATATAAGATGGTTTTAAACTCCTCATTCCCTCACCATGGCAAGTCCAATACACTCCACAAGATATCTAAGAACTTAGCATTAACTCATTAAATTAGCTTAGTTTAGGATTGTCTAAAATGCCACAGGTGCTGCCTCTACTGTGCACCTCATTTATGCAGACACTGAAACAGCATTTCCCTCTTTATGAAGGAAGATTCACAAAACAGGCTCATGAGAGTCCTCTGCTAATACCAGAATGTATTGATGATCAGGGGAGTTGGAAGGGCTTTACATTGGAGATAGTTAAATAACTTAACACTGACCTAGACATCCTCTTTCCAAAGACTCCTCCCACCACTTCTGTCAATCCCGCCTAAGTTTATGCTATTCAGATGTACTTCTCTGGGAACACTTCTCTTTCACCCTCATTTCCCAAATTTCTTCCATTGTTAATAGAAGATCGGTTAAGTTCTCCCTATTTTATGACTTCCTTTCCAAATTTTCTCCTAGGAGCAGCACTCTGCATGACCTGCCTGGGTGACCCAAGCTCCAACAAGGAGGCGGCTGCTGCTCAGGTGGACCAGACAGGTGGCCACTGAGATGGAGCCATCACTGAAATACCTGCACCTGTGTCCATGAGTCCCACAAAATATTTTCCTTTAATCTCAAGAGTATACATGGACCGGTGGCCTGTGGTGTCTTGAGTGAAGAACACCTCCTTAGCGGGGGTACTGTTCAATACTTTAGCTTCTTGGCTAATATCTGTGATTCTAACAGCTGGTAAAAGAATTAGTTGAGCAGTATAATCTCATGGTTCAAAAGCTCAAGCAGCATGTGACTGAACCACAACCTGAATTTCTCCCAGATAGCCTGAATCAATAATCCCAGGAAGTACTTCAATACCCTGTAGGTTTAATCTACTTTTTCCTAAGACTAAACCCATAGTACTGAGGGGAAGAGGTCTACAAATTCCCATGGGGATTTTAACAGATTTATCTCTGCCAATCAAGGTCGCCCATTCAGCAGTGGGAAAGTGTAATCTTGCACTTCCTGGGGTTCCCAGTGATAAGGACTCAACAGTCCTTCAGAGACCCCGTGAGGATGGGGGCTATAAGCCTGTACTGGGAATTCCCTCATTGTTTGTCAGGTCTGGGGCCAGGTTGGCATCCTGTTTCCTGTCAGTGGGGTGCCGTCTTTGTGATATTTACAATGACATCGATTAGCCCAATGATTTCCTTTTTGACATGTAGGATAGAGCCCCAGTACCCTCCCCTTTGGGGGAAGGATGGCCACACCCCTCTTCTTCTGGGGTTGGGTACACTGTCCACAAACATGGCCCACTTTGCCACAACTAAAACATTGTACTTTTGAAGAAGCCTGATCTTGTCTAATCAAACTTTGATAAGGAGACACTACTGTACTGACCACAGAGGGAAGGGAAGGAGGAAGAAGAGGGGGAAGAGAAGGGGACCAGGGCTCTTCATCCTCATTTTTATGTTCTCTCAAGGATGCACTAGGTGTGGGATGTTTTCCTACAGTTAAAGGACAAAGAATTGCATGGACCAAGCTCCATATGGAGAAAGTTTGAGGGGATATAACAGAGCCCTGGCCTCAAGCATACTCCAAACTTTCTCCCAGTTGATCCCAACTTCCTACATTAAATGTGCCAGTCTGAGGAAACCAAGGATTATGTTTTATAACATCTTGTAACATACAAGAAAGCAACTGGGTACTGACTTGAGTGCCAGACTGGCACAACAGAATTTCCAATAAAGTGGTATAATGCTATACTTCAGTCAATGAATTCTGATCCTGGCTGAGAAAGCTTTCCACTGCACTCATGTTCCTTTTTATTTGGCTCACTTTTTCCTTTTCTGAATGTTATCCACATTCACCCATATTTCTTTTTCTTTTGCCTCATTACCCTGGCTGAGAAAGTTTTCTGTGCACACTCACTTTTCTTTTCTTTTCTTTTTGCCCCTGGCTGAGAAAGTTCTCTGCATGCACTCACTTTTTTCTATTCTTTGCTCACTTTTTTCTTTTCTTTTTCTCACTTTTTTCTTTTCTTTTGTTGCAGACCTCCCCATCACTTACTCACTAGACCTTTCGCTCAGGCAGACCTTCCCTGGTCAGGTCCCTGTTTGGGTGCCACTTGTAGAAAAACCAGCCTGTGAGTTTATCCCCAACCAGGGAGTGAACAAAGATTAAAGATAAGACACAGAGATAATTTTGAAAGTGGGGGTCAGGGGGCCCTCTAGTGGACAAGGAGTCCTGAACATTTGGCTCATTTCATTTTTATTTACTTAGACAGGGGAGCTAGCAATTAGAGCAGCAGAAGATTCATCTGCCTCCTGTTATCGATAGTATATGCCCAGGTAAACAACTGGATCTCAGCTGTGTTGACTTCTCCCTGGAACTTGCAATGTGTTAGCATGCCTGCATGTTGCCAAAGGAGCACAGCTTGCTGTTTTTCTCCTTTGTGCTTGCAGAGAAGGTCAATTTGGCCTTGATCCTCATTGTCTGGTCTCCTACAAGGTAGTTATTATTATTACTACTACTATTATTAGACAATTGATATAAATGTCATTTTTTTGTCCCCCAAAAGATTCAGGTCTGTCAAAGATCTATATAATACAGAGAGATGATTTACACTAGGTAGGTGAGAAAGATACAATATTTGTTTTATTTTCATGCTCTTGTCTTCTTCCAACAGCTGCCTTGTGTTTTGACACTGTCTCCTGCTGTCTAATTCTGTCCCTGCCAGGCTCAGCTTGTATCAGTTTGCTGCAGCTCCAGGTTCCTTTCTCTTCACAAAGAAAATCTTGTATCCTGTTCAGCTCTGTTTAGGGCCAGAATATGGCTGGTAAGGAGGTGGAAAGAGATGATACCTCCCTGTGAGGGGATAGCTGGCTTGGGAGAGCATTTCTTTAAGGAAGACGACACAGAAAGGTCTTATGGAGGCCAAAGGAAAGTTGCCAGTGGAGATGGAGAGATGGAAGATGCTAGCAAGAAGGAGTGATTAATGGAGGGAGTGTCTACCACAGGCAGGAAGTGATGGGTTCAAGAACACAGGTCTTTGAGAACAAAGTTGGCCAGGTTTTTAAAGCAATCTTCATAAATCATGTGAAATAAAGCTGTCAACATTTGAAGCCAAGCATGACCAAAATATCTACTCCCTGCTTCCACCAGCCTGCAGGTAAGTAAGGTCAGTTCTAAGCAAAACTGGGAAGTCTGTCAAAGCATATCCTGTCCTTCCCTGGATCCCCTTCTTCTACTTCCTGTCTCATACTGATTGGGCTATTTCCCTTCCATCTCTAGCTCCAGGACTCCCCTGGGCTTGTGCCTCACACCCCAGCCTTCAACTTTAATCAGTATTGAAGGAAGCTGACCCTGTGGAAACAACTCTAATGCATATTAATTAATATGCACAGCACCTCCATATCTATATTGTCATAGGAGGAAACAAACACTGTGGGAGTATGGGAATAAAACTCAAGGTCACACAAAATCTGGAGATAGAATTAAAACCCAGGACTCCTGATGACAGATCTGGAGGTCTTTCTGCTATTTTACACTGAGTCTCCCCACCAGTTGTTTTCAGCGACCCTCGTTGACACCCACCCCCCTTGGCAACTTTTTTTCAAGGTTCATGTGACCTTGTCAGTCTTCCAGCCTGAACAACTTGTCAAGTGCCCCCCTTTCCAACTTCTGTTACTCCAAAAGACAGGTTTCAGGCCTTGTGCTGGTTCTTGATCCCTCTTTCCTTTGTGTACTGTTGTGGAGACCTTTAGAACATTGTTTTCCTGACTCAGCTCAGTATCTTTGATTTGTATGTGAATTCTGTCTGAAAGGGTTCTCTTTCATCCCTGGGTGGTTTTTATTTTCCCTTCACATGTTTCCCATAAGTTGTCTTATCCACACCTTTGTGAGGTGTCCAGTTTTTTCTGGCTGCTGGACCAATAGTCCTATTGTTCTCTGCCACCTGGATATTTCTACTTTGATGATCCTCAGTCACTTTGACTCATATTGTCTAAAAGGAAATTAATATTTCTTTATCTCCCTGCTGCCAGTCTGCTTCTTGAATGCCCCCTATCTCCCCAGCCCTATTGTCTTGAAAAGAATATGAGGAGGTAATAAATGCTTAGATTAGAAATGTGTGTATTGGGCCAGTGAGATAGCTCAGTGGCATAAGCGCCTGCCTGGCAAGTGCGAGGTCCTGAGTTCGACTCCCGGTACCCACATATGAAAAAAGGGCCGGTGATATTGCTCAGCGGCACAGGCGCCTACTGGCACGCGAGGTCCTGAGGTCGACTCCCAGTACCCACAAAAAAAAAAAAAAAATGTGTGCATCTTTCTGAACTCAGACCCCTAGCCCCAAATCCCACCTTTGGTGCATCCATTAAATCATCAAGTCCTATCTATTCTACTTCCTAATGATTTCTCAAATCAAGATTCATCCACATTACTTCCTATCTTGGACTCTGCAAAGCTTGATCTCTCTTCAGTCTTGCCTCATTTTATTTTATCATCCATGGTGAAGCCAATGATTTTAAATGTCAAGCAAATCATGTCACTTCCTTACTTAAAATCCACTAGTGGCTTCCCTGGCTTATAGCTTCAAGCATAGATTCTTCAGCACAGTGCATTTCACCTTTCTTACAGCTTCATTTCTCATTGCTTTCACTCCTTTCGCTTCACATTATTGCACTGAACTACACCCTATTTCTTGAATACACCACTCATTCTTTTTTTTGGTTTTGTGCGCTCTTGCACTCAGTTAAGTCTGAGAGAGAATTCTTCCACTCCTTTTGTGAATTTCAACTGATACTTGAGGCATCTCAAGAATATTACCTACTTGGATAAGCCTTTTCTCACTCTCCTCAGATAGGTCTATGTCCAGGGTATTTTAGTGTGCTTTTTATGGCTTATCTTCTTTTTTTCCCCCTCATTATAAAGTCACATTCCTGAGTACTTTTGAAAAATTGTAAAAATAAAAAATTACCTACAAACTCATTTACCCATAATTTATTTTTCTTAGAATTTCAGTCAATTATTTTTTTATTATCTTAAAGAAAAAAAAAACAGACTTTCAAAACAGGATAATAGGAGAGTAACAATAATTAATACATTGTATATTGTTATCTTCATAGTAACTACTCAGAATACAAGGTATAGGCATGAAATATTCTCCAAACAATATTAGCACAAACCTTTCTTTTCAATGAACTAAGGAAAACTAGCTGTATAACTATCTTAACTATCTTGTGTATATATATATATTTTTTCAATTCTTTTTCAAGTATATTTACTATAAATATTTAGATACATTTAGAAATAAACAATATTGTATAAATTATCTTATAACTTGTGTAATGGTTGATACATTGTGTCAACTTGAGAAGTCTAGAAGCTTAACTAAGTAACTCAGCAGCTCTACACCCTGGGGTGTAAAGGACTTGCCCTTACCACTCCAGGATGTTATTCATTGTGCCAACTTGAGAAGTTTATAAGTTTAACTAAGTGATTCAACAGGAGGCCAGGGCCTGTCCTTTGTAAACATCCTCAGTCTTTGCAAGAGGAGGGCATGGAGATGGTGTGGGTGTAAAGGATCCCCTCCAGGGCGGGTAGCCTGCAAACAATAAAAGGGAAATGAGGAAGGACTGATTGCTTGTTCTTCAGAGGAGCTCCAGTCTATGCCTTCAGCTTGGACGTGGACCCCTGGCTTCTGGCACAGACTGTTTGGCTTCTGCCTGGGACTCTTCAGCCTTCGTTGTAGACTCAGCCTTCCTGCGTAGATTCTTCAGCATTCCAGCGAAGAAACACCGGCATCCTGATACCAAATTGCACAGAACACTGCAGTGAGCTCTGGACCTTGGACTGGACCCTTCAGCTTCCAGCATGCAGACACCCTCTGCACGCTTCCTCATCCAACTCTGTAGCTGACCATTGTGAACCAATCTTGCAATTTCTTCTACATTTGTGTATCTTGTGTTATATCTGTTTCTCTAGTAAACCCTGACTGATACAACTTGCTTTGTTTAAGGAAACTGAAAACCTTTCATGGTATTAAATATTTTTCAAAGGACAAATATTTTTTTAATTCAAAAATTGGAATAGATGGTCTTTATCTCAATCTGATAAAAGCCATCTATGACAAACCAACAGCCAATATCATACTAAATGGACAAGAACTGGAAGCTTTCACTCTAAAATCAGGAACTACACAAAGATGTCCACTATCACCACTCCTATTCAATATAGTTCTGGAAACACTAGCCAGAGCAATTAGACAAGAGAGAGAAATAAAAGGAATAAGGATAGGAAAGGAAGAAGTTAAATTATCATTATTCACAGATGACACGATACTGTACATAGAAGACCCCAAAAACTCCACCAAAAGACTTCTAGATTTAATAACCAAATTCAGTAGTGTAGCTGGATCCAAAGTCAACACTTGAAAATCAATAGCATTCCTGTACACAAACAACAAACTCACTGAGAGAGAAATTAGGGAAACCATACCCTAATAGCATCAAAAAAAAAAAAATGAAATACTTAAGAATCAATCTAACAAAGAAAGTAAAGGATCTATCTATTGAAAATTACAGTACTCCGAAAAAGGAGATCTCAGAAAATGGAAAGATATCCCTTGCTCATGGGTAAAAAAGCCAAAAATAGTGAAAATGGCCATACTCCCAAGATTGTTATACAGATTTACTGCAATCCTGATCAAAATACCGTTAGCGTACCTCACAGAACTAGAGAAAACACTCCTAAAATTCATCTGGAACCAGAAGAGACCTAGAATTGCAAAGGCAGTCCTGGGCAACAAAGGCAACAAAGGAGGAATCACAATCCCTCACTTGAAATTATACTACAAAGCTACTGTGATAAAATCAGCAAAAAAAACAGACCCGAGGATCAGTGGAACAGATTAGAAGATTTAGAGACAACTACAAACACACTCAGCCACTTTTTTTTTTTTTTTGTGGGTACCCGGGGTCGACCTCAGAACATTGCGTGCCAGCAGGTGCCCGTGCCGCTGAGCGATATCACCGGCCCTTTTTTCGTATGTGGGTTCCGGGAGTCCAACTTGGGCCCTTGTACTTGCCAGGCAGGCATGTACGCCGCTGAGCCATCTCACTGGCCCTCAGCCACTTTTGACAAAGGGGCCAAACATGTTCACTGGAAGAAAGAGAGCCTCTTTAATAAATGGCGCTGGAAAAACTGGCTTTCCACATGCTGAAGACTAAAACTAGACCTGTGTCTATCACCATGCACTAAACTAAAGTCAAAGTGGATCAAGGATCTAAATATTAAAACAGAAATGCTGAATCTACTGGAAGAGAAAGTAGGTAGAAATCCTGAAGACATAGGGGTAGGCAGAGTTAATGAGCAAAACCCAAACTGCACAGGAAACACTTCAAAGAATCAACAACTGGGATCTCATCTTATTAAAAAGCTTTTGCACAGCAAAAGAAATCACCAACAGAATGAAAAGACAACCTACAGAGTGGGAAAAAATTTTAGCCAACTGTCCCTCAGATGAAGGACTTCTATCTAGAACATATGAGGAATTGAAAAAAAATCAGGCCCCCCAGATTCAAAGACCTAATCCAAAATGGGTGTCTGAAATGAATACACACTTCTAAGATGAAGAAATACAAAAGGCAAATAAATACGTGAAAAAATGTTCATCACGGGTTATTCAAGAAATGCAAATTAAAACAACACTGAGATTCCACCTCACCCCAGAAAGAATGGCTACCATCAAGAAATCAACCAATAACAAACGCTGGAGGGGCTGTGGGGAAAAAGGAACCCTTCTCCACTGTTGGTGGGAGTGTAGACTGGTGCAGCCACTGCGGAAATCAGTGTGGAGATTCCTCAAAAAACTAGGATCAGAGGTCCTATTACACCCAGCTATTCCCTTTCTGGGTATCTTCCCAGAATTAAAAACATCATACCACAGCGATATATGTGCACCCAAGTTCATAGCAGCACAATTTGTAATAGCTAAATCTTGGAAACAACCCAAATGCCCATCAACCAAGGAATGGATTAAAAGATGTGTTTTTTTTATACAATGGAGTACTACTCAGCCATAAAGAAAGATAAACTTGAGATTTTGTAGGTAAATGGACGCAACTTGAGACCATACTCATAAGTGAAATAAATCAGACTCACATGTGTACACATCATATTGTCTCCCTGGTGTGAGAAACTGAAGGAATAAATAAGGTCTAAAATGTTCAAAGGGTATTGTGAAATGGGAATAAATTGTTCAAAAGGAAAAAGGAACTGGAATGGGTGAAAGGGGAAAGGACAGTAGGAAAAAGGGAAAAAATGCGAGTCAGTTATACTACTAGTGTCTTTTAGATCATTAAAAAAGAACATTTGTGCTAATATTGATGGGAGAAGTTTTTATGCCCATATCTTGTACCCTGAGCAACTACTTTAAAGATAACAACATGTAATGTATTAGCTATTGTTATTCTCCTATTATTTTGTTATGAAATTTTGTTTTACCTTTTTTCCATAAAATAAAAAAAAGAATTTTTCTTATCTCCTCATTTCAATTTTAAATATAGTAAAAATCCAGAGAGAGGGATGAGAATGTAGCTTAGTAGAGAGTACTTGCTCTTTATTTTTAATGAAATAGAATTTTTATTTCATAATTGGTATTTAGCCACTAGCATCAATTTAATAGATTCATAGCTCTTCTCTTCTCTTCTCTTCTCTTTTCTCTTCTCTTCTCTTCTCTTCTCTTCTCTCTCTTTTCTTCTCTCCTTTCCCTTCCCTTCTCTTCCCTTCCTTTCCCTTCCCTTCCCTTCTCTCTCTCTTCTCTTCTCTTCTCTTCTCTTCTCTTCTCTTCTCTTCTCTCTTTTCTCTTTTCTCTTTTTTTCTCTTTTCTCTTTTCTTCTGGTGCTGAGGATTAAACCCAGGGCCTTCACACTGACCTACATCCCTAGCCCTTCCTCCTCCTCCTTCTTTTACTTCATTGGTACATGTGTGTAGTACATAATGTGAAATTGGTACATGTAGATAACATATCTTAATTCTTTTTTTATCCCCATCCCTGCCCTCCCTCCACTCTCCACCCATCCCTTGATCCCCTTCCTTTTAATTTTTTTGGCACATGTTTGCAGTACATAATGTTTACATTCCTTGTGTGGAGTTGGTACATGCACATACCACATCCCAATTCCTTTTTTTCATCCCTTATCTGTTCCCTCCCTCCTCCCTCCCTCCCTCCATCTCTTTGAGAAGAACTCATCCCTTTACTTTCCTATTATCTATCTTTTATTTTGCTTTTCATTTTTTACTTTGGGTTCCTTGTATAAGGAAACAATGTGGTATTTAAGCTTGTGTGTTTCATTTATTTCACTTTACATTATGGTCTCAAGGTCCATCCATTTTCCTATGTATGACTCAGATTTATCTTTATTGGCAGAGAGTGCTACACTGTGTGTAAATGCCACATTTTCTTTAACTCCTCATCTGTTGATGGACATATAGGCTACTTCCAAGATATAGATATAAATTGTGCTGTTATAAACATGGTTATGCATGTATCGCTATAATATGACGTCTTTAATTCTTTTGGGAAGATATCTAGAAGGGGAATACCTGGGTCAATTGGAATTTCTATTTTTTGTTTTGTGAGGAAGCTCCATACTGATTTCCATAATTGTTGTGCTAGTTTACACTCCCACCAATAATGTAAAAGTGTTCCTTTTTCCCTGCAGCCTTGCCAGCATTTGTTATTACTTGATTTCTCAATTTTTTTTTTTTTTTTGTGTGTGTATGTGTGTGTGTACCAGGGGTTGAACTCAGGACCTTGTGCTTGCCAGGCAGGCGCTTATGCCACTGAGCTGTCTCACCGGCCCCATATTACTTGATTTCTTTTTTTTTTTTTTTTTTGTGGGTACCGGGGGTCGACCTCAGGACCTCGTGTGCCAGCAGGTGCCCGTGCCGCTGAGCGATATCACCGGCCCCTTTTCGTATGTGGGTTCCGGGAGTCGAACTCGGGCCCTCGCGCTTGCCAGGCAGGTGCTTATGCCGCTGAGCCATCTCACCGGCCCTTGATTTCTTGATGATGGCCATTCTTTCTGAGGTAAGATAGAATCTCAGTGTTGTTTTAATCTGTATTTCTCTAATGGCCAGTGATGTTGAACACTCCTTCATGTATTTATTGGCCCTTTGTGTTTCTTTTGTGAAGTGTCTATTCATTTTGGTTGCCCATTTTTTGACTTCAGTTTTAATGCATGGTGAGAGATAAAGGTCTAGATTCAATCTTCGGCATGTGGATAGACAGTTTTCCCAGCACAATTTATTAAAGAGTTCATCTTTCCTCCAGTGTGTGTTTTTGGCCACTTTATCAAAGATCAAATAGTTGTATGTGCTTGGGGTTGTTTCTGCATCCTCTGTTCTTGTTTTATGCCTGTCTGGTTTATTTCTGTTTTTGTGCCAGTGCAATGCTGTTTTACTCTTTTATCAGAGTAGCTTCGTAATATAACTTGAGGTCCAGGATTGTGAGGCTTCCTGCTTTAGAGCACTTGCCTAATAAATACATGGCCCTGGATTCAATCCCTAGTACCTTGGGGGAAAAAGTACAGAAAGTACAGAAGTGCACAATTTAGACAAGGAAAATCCTTCATAATCTTGTCAAAAGTTTTAAATACTCTGTGACATACTTTTCAGGCTTTCCCTCATGCTTCTACTAACTTAAATATATACTTAAATTTAATTAATTGCATGATATGCTTCACCCTGTTCTGGAGCTTTCTTTTAAACATAGTTTACAATGTATTTTTGAAAATATGGAAGTAAATTTTAATGGTGTCTAAATTACAAGTGTGATTTTTCATTTTTCTCTTCTACTATTCACTATGACCTGAGAAGTTAAGCTGTTTTCCTGCAAATGAACTTAATATATTATTTTCAGGATAATTTGGGAGAATGTCAGACAGATCCTTATGAGCACTTCTTTCCAGAGATCTACTTGCCCACAGGGAGAAGATAAATCCTGCTACGGTTTGGATGTGGTTTATCCTCCAAGTGTTCATATGCTAGATGCTTGGTCCCCAGAATGGCTGTTGGGAAGTGGGACTTTTCAGAGATGGGGCTTAGTTTGAGGAGCTCAGGTCACTGGGGGGATGGCCCTATGAAGGGATTTACATAATCCTTATGGGGCCTGAGACTTTTTTGATTTTGTGTCTTGTGGTGTAATTGCTCCCTCCTGCATATGTGTCCAACATTGTGATGCCATTTGCCGTGATGTCCCCATCACAGTTGAGCTGATGCTGGAGCCATGTCTTTGAACCTCCAGAATTTTGAGCTAAATAAACATCTTTTATTTATGAAGCTACCCAGCTTCAGGTACTTCATTATACTAATGAAAACTGACTAATGCAAGTCCTGATGGGCACTGGGAACTGACTAAACCTTGGCAGGTGGAGGTCTTCTTTGGGTGTGGCTGGAACTGGCTGAGCATATTCCTTGGATCTAGAATCTGCCTTGCCGCAAGACACTCTCTTTAATCCCAATCCGTATGATACACTTATCTTGCTGTCTCCAAGTGCTGCTGAGTACTTTGGTCTACACTGAACGATCTTCCCATCCCTTAACTACCTTTAGGTAACACACCCTTGGCCTGAATTTCTGACTATGAACTGTGAACTTGTAATCCTTCTTTTTAATTAAGAGTGGACTCACTGGACTTCACTTGATGGGATCACGGAGCTAAGGAGTCATGAGCTGTCTGAGTTCCTGTGTAGGGTGGGTCATCTGTTCCATGATGAGAGCCATCCACCAAATCCAGCAACAGTCTCCGAGACAGCAGCCTTCCTGCACCCCAGGGAGAGGATGTGTGGGTAAGCAGCCATCCATTGCCACTGCCAGAAGAAGCAGCAGATGGTGGGTCAGGAGCTCCATGTTCCCTTACGAAGGACAGAATGTGGTTGTTATGGTTGGTTGGTGCCATGTCACCCTGACAGACCCAGTGTTTTCTTAAAAGGATACTGGGGAAGGGGTGCTGGTGCTCACGATTTGCTAAATCATGAAGTGCTTCTCTCCCCTTCTAATCTTTCGTGTATCCTCTTCTCTATCTTTCTACCATTTAAATTTCTAGTGCACTTATGATATGACAAAGTGCTTAAATGGAGGTGGTCATGAAATTCAGGGAAGGAAAAGTTTATTGTTTCTAGTCTTCACAATGGCACATACTTTATGTTTTTCAGGGACAGGCTAGGAAACATCTGTCTTCAAAATGCACAAACACTATGGGACTCTTGGTGTACTGAGTAGACGTGCTAATGTCATTGTGTTGGCGCAGGGGATAAGGGGAGGCATTGCCTTGTAAGTCTACAAAATTACCAGTCAAATCTCTTCTGGATTCTGGTAATAATATTGAATTAAGGAGAATTTTTGATAGATGCAACATTTGAACAACTACTAAGCCAAAAGCAATTATTAAAATAATTAATAATTTTAAAATGTTCATTTATTTCAGAAAAATAATGTATAAATATATTAAAGAAGTTTAACTGCATTTAGTGTCTGGGATGTGCTGACTCATTAATCAAAACTATCAGTCTTGTAAAGTTCCATGAAGTTCATCAATTGAGCTTTCTCACATCCCTTCTTCTGGTTTTCCAGGCAACTTCTTAGAGAACTGTTATGGACAGTATAATGACAGACTGTACATAACAGTGTGGCCCAAAAGGTCATATTGTCTGCTGATGTAGAGCCACCTTAGTTTGTGTAGGTACACAGAGTAATATTTGCACAATGATATAATCATCGAATGATGCAGTTCTTGGGTGTCCTGTTGTTAGGAACCCATGGCTGTCCATCCTATTTGAAAGTTCCTTTTTTTCCCACATCCTCCTCCCATTCCCAGGCCCCCTACAGTTGTACAGCTGCAAATCATTAGCAAATGCCATCCTGTCCCTTCCTTACCAACAGGACCAGAAGATTTTGATTTTTCCCTCCTTATTCTATATTAAACATAATAATACATAGCTCCAAATAGAATTTTATTCTTCATTTACAGAAGTTTATGTATTCCTCAAGATAGTTCAAAAACATGAGAAACTTCAAAAGTAGAAAAAAACCAATTAATTTAGGCCATTTCTAATAGTAACAAATGTTGGAGAGGCTGCAGGGGAAAAGGAACCCCTCTTCATTATTGGTGGGAGTGTAAACTAGTACAACCACTATGGAAATCAGCATAGAGATTCCTCAAAAAACTAAAAATGATTAGCTGGATGCGGTAGTGCACAACTGTAATCCCAGCACTCTGGAGGCTGAGACAGGAAGATCGTTATGAGTTCGAGGCCAGCCTGGGCTACATAGTGAGTTGAAGGCCAGGCTGCACTGCAAATGAGACCCTGTCTCAAAAAATCAAAACCAAAAAAACTAAAAATAGAAACTCTATTTGATCTAGCTATTCTCCTTCTAGGTATCTTCCAAAAAGAGTGGAAGACATCATGTTACAGTGGTACATGCATACCCATGGTTACAGCAGCACATTCATGGTAGCAAAATCTTGGAAGCAGCCTATATGACCACCAACAGATGAATGGGTAAAGAAAACGTGGTAGTTAGACGCAGTGGAGTACTCCTCTTCCATAAAGAAAGATAAACCCGAGTCATTTTTAGGAAAATGGATGCACCTTGAGACAGTATTGTTAAGCGAAATAAAGCAGACACGCAAGGTTAAGTATTACATTGTTTCTCTTGTACGAGAACCCCAATATATAAATGAACTGCAAAATAAAAGATAGATAATAGGAAATAGTGAGATGAATCTTTGGCATATGGGAAGGGAACTGAGAGACACAAGGAGGGAGAGAAATGAGATTAAGGGGGGGAGCTGTGAAGTGCTGTGTACAGGCACCAATCCCCTGTGAGGAATGTGATTATCATGTACTACAAACACATACAAAAATGTACAGCAGAAGGGGGCCAAGAAATGCAGGGAGGGGGAGAAAGTGGAGGGGAGGGGGTAAAAACAGAATTAAGAAATGTCATGTACCTGTACCAACTCCCTATAATGAATGTAATCATTACGTACTACAAACATGCACCAATAAAAAAAATCAGGCCATTTTAAAATACAGTCAATTACAGCATACAAACAAGGGTTAAAGAAAGCTGGTATTTGTCAAACAGGTAGCTGTCTGCCAGCTTATTGCGAGATTGGGGGCAATTCACTAAACTTCTCTGAGGCAATTCCTCATCCACAAAATGGTGACAATATTCTGAAGCTGCTGACTTCACAGGCTGTCATGAGGGCTGACTAATGTGGTGCCTAGGGCATAGGAAAGCAGATTCAAGATACTTTTAGTAATAAAAATACAGGGTAGAGAGATAATGTAAAGGCTTCCCTTCCTCAAAATGCAGGAGCAGAGCTCATAACTTGAGGATTTCTGCCCTTGCCAGGGATCTGAAGAGAAAATGAATTCACTGTTAGAAACAGACCTGTGCCAACTGGTTGGAGCAAGAGGAGGTGGCTCTCAGCTGTCAGGCGAGGGTCTGCTTTGCCCTTGCAGCAGGCTTACAAGAGTTCCACGGCTTTCAAATGTCAGCACCTTTGCGTTTTGTGATCTGTTACCAGGGACACCCAGTCCTCCTGACAAAAAGCTCCCATCCCAAGGCCAATTTACTTTTCAGAACAGCAGCACTGTTTCTGCGTCAGGGCTTGAACTCGCTTTGAAAATAGCTTTACTGGAACGCTTCTTTGGATGGACTTTTAAAATGCTCTCTCGTGTTTTGTTCTTCAAACTCGTCACTCCTGTCAGTAAAACCCGAATACACCTCCCATATTTTATGAATCCAATTTAGAAACACATAATGCAATTATTATAAGTGGAGAAAGGTCTCAAAAGGGCTCAGTCAGAGGCTGGCAAAATGTACATAGATTCTTATAGCTATTGTATGTTAAAGAAAATGACTTAAAAAACACTTTTAAAAAAATGTCTTTTTTGTCCCACAGATATAAACCTAAATGAAGACCTGTGAGCTGTTGATAACATCTGCTTTTATTGCATTTTTATATTTCCCAATTTGCCTGGGCTTCTTGCCTGACTCTTTTAAAGCTTTCTCCATGACAAAGAGAGCCAAAGGCACAATCCCAGTGCTCTCTAAGGCAAACCTCACAAAGGGCAAGGTTTGATGTGGAGGAGAGCTCTGTCTCCATGTCTCCCCTCTCCAGCTGGCTTCTACCTGACGCTTTACAATTTGAGCTTTATATATTTTGGAATATCCTTTTCCAACCCTGTCCTTCTTCAGGCAACTACTGATCTGCTTTCTGTCACTATAAATTAGATTGCACCTCCTAAAATTTTCCATATAAATGGAATCACACTTACACACTCTTTTTTTCTTTCAGTCTGGTTTTGTTTGACTTTGCTTACTAATTTTGAGGTTGATACATGATTTTGGTACCATAGATTCCTTCTTTTTACTGAGAAGTAGTACTTTTCACTACAAAGTAGTACCGCAAAGTAGTACAAAGAATAGTAGTAGATCTATCGCAATTTATGTATTCACATTTTAATGGGTATTGGGTAGGTTGTCATTAATATTCTTGTAGAAGTCTTTGAGGATTTCTAGAGAGATTTTTGTCATTGATTTCTGATTTAATTTCAATGGAGTTAGACAACATATTTTATATTATTTGAATTTTTAAATGTTTATGGAGACTTTATAGTCCAGAATATGATCAGTCTTGGTAAATGTTCCTTGAGCATTTGCAAACAATTTGCATACTGTTGTTAGGTAGAATTTTTTGTAAATGCTGACTATGAAAAGTTGATTGATAATGATATATTATTACTGATTTTCTGTCACTTTCCTTTATCAGCTATTAAAAGAGCAATGTTAAATTCTCCAAGTGTATATAATTGTGGATTGGTCTATTTTTTCCTGAAATTCTATTAATTTTACTCCATGCATTTTGAAGTTCTCTTATTAAGTATATAAATGTTTAAGTTTGTTATGTCTCATAATGGAATGACCCTTTTATCAGTATGAAATGAATGCCTATAACCTTAGTAATATTCTTTTTTGTTTGTTCCTAGTAATATTTTTTGCTTTGAAATTGACTTTGTATAATATTAATACAGCCAGTTTAGCTTCCTTTAAACTAAGAATAACTGAATCTTTCAGGTTTGACTTATTTGTGTCTTTATGCATAAAGTAGTTCTCTTGAAGGCAGCATACAAGTCTACTTTTTTAACTGGGTTGGTTAGATCATTTATATGTAGTATGATGATTGATATGGTTGGATTTAAATTTGCCATCATTGTATTTGGTTTTTATTTGTCTTATCTGGTCCATGTTCCTGTTTACCTTTTTCTGTCTTCTTTTGGGTGAATTTTTTATTATTCGATTTTTCCTCTGTTTTTGGTTTATTGGTTATATTTTTGTTTTGTTATTTTAGTGGTTGCTTTAGGATTTTTAGTATGTATGTAATATGTCCTTTCCATCCTAGCTGGTTTTTAACATTTTCTCTTTATTACTCATTTCAAACAATTTGATTATAATGTGCCATGGCATACCTTTCTTGAAGCTTTTGCATTTGAATTTCATTGACCTTCTTGGATTAGTGGGCTTATAGTTTTCATCAAATTGTTAGTTTTCTAATCATTCCATTACTTCTCCAATTATTTTCCTTCTTACCTCCCCACTTTTAGGGATTTTACTGACACACAAATGAATCTAACAGCTCACTTATGCTCTGTTCATTTATTTATACACTTCATTTTTATTTTTAGAGTAGTTTTAAAATTAAGCAGAAAGTATAGAAAATTCCCATATCCCCCATCCCATTCCCATTATACAGGTAACCTTCTCCACTATCTGTATCCTACACAGTAGTGTAATGTACACTTATTACAATCAATTAACTTATGAACACACTATTATCTTTCAAAGTCCATACTTTACATTAAGGTTTACTCTTGGTGTGGTTGAAAACCATTCTTGTTTTTTTAAATGTATAATGATTTTTTTTATTTTTCTCAATAATATACATTTAAGTTTATTCCATGTCCTTTCATGTTTTAATAGCTCATTTGTTTTTAGCATTGAATTATATCCCATTGTCTGAATGTATCACAGTTATCTACTAATGGCCATCTTGGTTGCTTTCAAATTTTGGTAATTATAAACAAAGCAGCTATAAACATCCATGCACATATTTTTGTGTGGACATGTATGCAATTCATTTGGGTAAGTGCCAGGAGTGTGATTGTTGGATTATATGTTAAGAGAATGTTTAGTTTTATTAGTAATTGACAAACTTTCTTCCAAAGTGGCTATACCATTTTGTATTTGCATTTGTGATGAATGAGAGTTCCCTGTTTCACATACTTGCCAGCATTTGGTGTTGTCACTGTTTTAGATTTTGGCCATTCTAATACATGTGTAGTAGTATTTCATTGTTATAGTTTGGCATTTGGAATTCTCCAGTGATTTATGATGTTGACCATTTTACAAGTGCTTAATTTCCATCTGTATAGCTTCTTAAGTGAGATATCTGTTAAGATCTTTTAACATTTTAAAAATCAAATATTTTGTTTTTTTATTGCTTTAAGAACTCTTTGTATTAGATTACACTCCTTTTCCAGATGCATCCTATGCAAAAAATTCTCCCACTCTGTGGCTCGTATTCTCTTTTTCTTCTCTTTGCGTTTTACAGAACAGACATTTTAAATTTAGCAAATCTCACCTCATCAATTGTTTCTTTCATGGATCATGCCTTTGGTATTACATCTAAAAAGTCATTATAAAGGTCATCTTGATTTCCTCCTCTATTATTTTATAGTTATAGAAAATGTTATAGTTTTACATTTTATATTCACGTCTGTGATCCATTTTGAGCTAATTTACATGAAGGGTCTCAAGTCTGTTTCTTGATTTCTAGGTTGGTTCCTTTCTTTCTTTTTCTTTGTTTCTTTGTTTATTCTTTCTTTCTTTCTTTCTTTCTTTCTTTCTTTCTTTCTTTCTTTCTTTCTTTCTTTCTTTCTTTCTTTCTTTTGTAGGTAGATACTCAGTTGTTTGCCACCATGTGTCAAAAATATACATTTTATTGCCCTGGGTCCTTTGTCAAAGATCAGTTGATTGTGGTTAATGGGTGTGTTTCTCGGCTCTATTTTGTCCCACTCTGTGTTGTTCATTCTTTCTCCAATACCAATTTTCCTAGTTACTGTAACTTCATAGTAGATTTTGATGTCAGGCAGTATCAATCTTCTTACTCTGTTCTTCTCTTTCAATACCATTCTGACTGCTCTGTCTTTTGCCCATCCATATGAATTTTAGAATCAGACTGTTGAAATTCACAAATAACTTGCTGAAATTTTTATTTGGGTTGCATTGGATCTATGGATCAAATTGTTTCATTGATTTTCTTCACTGGTTTTCTTATTTCAATTTTATGGACTTTTGCTCTAATCTTTAATTATAATTTCTTTTTTCTGCTTAGCTGGGATTTAATTTGCCCGTTTTTCTAGTTTCCTAGCATGGAAGCATATGTCTCTTTTATTATATGTATTCAATGCTATAAAATTCCCTTCCAGCATTGTTTTTAACTCTATCCCTCAAATTTTGATAAATTGTATTTTTAATTTAGTTCAAAATATTTAAAAAATTCTCTTGATATTTAATTCTTTACCCATGTGTTTGTTATTTAGAATGTGTTATTTAAGGGAGGAAAAAGGAGTATCTGTACTAATTCTCCAAAATGAATGTAATTATTATGTATGCAAATATATATGAGTAAAGTATTTAAAGAATTTTAAAAAAATCTACAAGTACTTGAGGATTTTCTATTTCTTAAAATTTGAATTTTAGCTTAATTCCATTGTATTCTCAAAGCAGACATTGTGTGATTTCCATTATTTTAAACTCGTTAAGGTATTTTTTATGGCCCAGGATATGGTCTATATTGGTGAATGTTCCATGTAAGCTTGAGAAGAATGTGCATTCTGCTATTGATGGATAAGCAGTGTACAGTTGATTAATGGTGCTGTTGTGTTCAAGTATATCTTTACTGACTTTTTGCCTTTGGGACATGTCCATTTTTAACATAGGTGTACTAAGTTTCCAACGACATACTTGAATTTGTCAGTTTCTCATTGCTGGAGCAATATTCTTTACACCTGCATTTTAAAGAAGGACAGGTCCATTTTGGCTCACAGTTTCAGAGGGTTTAGTTCATGGTTGGCTGGCTCCAAGGCAGAAACAGCATGATGGAAGGGCCTGGTAGAAGAAAGCAGTTCAATCCATGGTAGCCAGAAAGTAGAGAAAGAGAACAGAGGAGATGGGAACAAGAATATACCCTTCCAGGTCATGCTTTCGGTGACCCACTTCCTCTAACCAGACACCACCTCCTAACAACACATTTAGCTATTAATTCATTAATGGATTAATATCCAGATGAGCAGTGTCCCCATGATTCAATCACCTTCTAAGAATCCCATCTCTGAACATAAGAATTTTGGGGAACATTTTAGATCTCAAGTATAACAATAGTAGTTTCATCTACTTCTCTTTTCATTTTTGTCAGTTTTTTTTCTTGTGTATTTTGATGTTCTTTTGTTAAGTGCATACTCATTAAAGATTGTTATGTCTTCTTGGAGAACTGACACATATATCATTATGTAACATTCCTGTTTGTATGTTATAAATTTCTCTGCTTTGATGTTTACTTTGAAGTTTTTATACCTACTCCTGCTTTGTTTTGATTAGTGTTAACATGTTATATCTTTCTCCATCCCTTTACTGTAAAGACATGTATGCATTTGTATGTAAAGTGGTTTTCATGTGACAACATATAGTTGGTTCCTTTTTTCTCTGGATGCATTCTAACAATCTGTGTCTTTTAATTGATGAATTCAGACCATTGATATTTAAAGTGATTAATATATGCCATATTTGTCACTGTTTTCTATTTCTTGACCTTTGTTATTTGTTTTGATTTTTATCTTCCACTCTATTTCCTTTGCCTTTTTAAAAAATATTTTTATTAGTACATGTTTGCATTGCATTCTTTGTGGGGAAATGATACATGTAGATAACACGTCTTAATTCTTTTTTCATCTCCTTTTCTTCTCTTCCCTCCCTCCTCCTCCCTCCATTTCTCAATCCCCTTCCCGTTTGAGAAAGATCTCTCTTCCTACTTCATGCTTTTTACTTGAGCATTCTATATAACTACACTTTCTCTCCTTTCTTATCATTCCTTCTTCTTCCTCCTCTTTTTTCTTTTCTTATTTTTCTTCTTTAACTTTGTTAGCAGTTGCCCCTGAGTTTGCAATTTACATTTACAATTAATCCAAGTCCACTTTTAAATAACAGTACACTGCTTCACAGGTTGTACCACTACCTTCTAATAAGAAAATATTTCTAATTTCTCCTTCTTGTCCCTTTTATCATTGTTATTATTCATTTTACTTATAGTGGAAAATGTTGTTATGGTTATTGTTTCGAACAAATTTTTATCTATTTGATCAATAAGAAGTATTAGAAGTAAAAGTTCATTTTCACTTCACTTATTTACTCATTTTCTGATGAACTTCCTTTCTTTGTTTTAATTTTTTAAAATTTAAGATTTTTTTAATTTTAAAGAGAAAGAAATGATAAAAATAACAATAAAACAGAGTTTCAAAGCAGATTAGTAGGAGAGTTATAATAATTAATACACTGCATATTGTTGTCTTTATAGTATTTATTCAGAGTACAAGATATAGGCATGATATCTTGTTCAAACAATATTAGCACAAACCTTTCTTTCTTTTTTTTTTTTCCGGGAGTCAAACTCAGGACCTCGCGCTTGCCAGGTAGGCACTTATGCTGCTGAGCTATCTCACCATCCCAAATCTTTCTTTTGAATGAATTAAGAGCAACTAGCTGTATAACTATCTTGTGTATAAATATAGCTTTTTCTTTTTCCCTTCTTTCCCCCATTACAATTTGTCTTTTCCTTTGAGAAATTTCTTCCCAATTCACAATATCTATTGTACAGTTTGGACCTTATTTACTCGATGAACTTCCTTTCGTGATATAGATTTTTTTTTTTTTTTTTTTTTTTTTTTGGTGGGTACCGGGGTTGAACTCAGGACCTTGCACTTGCGAGGAGGTGCTTGTGCTGCTGAGCGATATCACTGTCCCTTTCTTCGTATGTGGGTACCGGGAGTTGAACTCAGGACCTCGTGCTTGCCAGGCAGGCGCTTATGCCACTGAGCTATCTCACTGGCCCAGATTTGTTTTGGATTTATATTATTTTCCTTCCCTGTGAAAAAGTTCTTTGATCATTCCTTTGAAAGACAAGTCTACTGGAAACAAGTTCCCTAAATTTTTATTTATTTGGAAAAATGTTTCTCCTTCAGTTTTGAAGGGTAATTTTAATTGCTGCAGGAATCTAGATTACTGCTGTTTGTTTATTTTATTTTCTCTCAACATTTTAAATATTTGTATTCTTTTTCCTCAGATGGTTTCAGACTCAGATATAAATTTTAACTTTACTCTTCTAAAGGTAAAAGTTTCCCTTCTGGCTTCCTTTGATATTGATTCATTATCTTTGACTTTTCTCAACTTGAATATATGTGTAGATGTAATTTGTTCATTTATTTTATTTTTACATTTAGCTTGCTAGGCATTGTCTAAGATTCCTAGATCTGTAGTTGGTTGTTTGATGCTAATTTGGAGGAAATTCTCAGCCATTTTGCTTCAAATAATTCTTTGTTCTTTTCTGTTTTTATTTTCCTGCTTGTATTCACATTGTTTGTGCTACAATTTTTGTAGTTGTTCCTCAGCTCTTGGATAGTCTGTTCTGTCTTTTTTCCAGTAATATTTTCCTTCTCAGTTTTTGAAATTTCAAATTGGAAATATCAAATTGGAATAATTTACATTCAAAATGCTAGGATCTCCTAAATCTTATCAAATATTGTTATAATTTCATTTTTGGGAGAATTCCCTCACGCTGCCTTTAAATTATTTATTTTCTGTAGTACCCAAAGATTGTTTGCTGTTGCTGCTGCATTCTTTTTTTTTTTTTTTTTTGTGGGTACCGGGGGGTCGACCTCAGGACCTCGCGCGCCAGCAGGCGCCCGTGCCACTGAGCGATATCACCGGCCCCTTTTTCGTATGTGGGTTCCGGGAGTCGAACTCGGGCCCTCGCGCTTGCCGGGCAGGCGCTTACGCCGCTGAGCCATCTCACCGGCCCGCTGCTGCATTCTTAAATTCACTAATTTTAATTTTTGTATGAAAGTAGTTTTTCAAATTCTTTCTTCCTAGTAAGGTTCAATGTCTTTTTCAAATCTTACTGAAAGGGTATTTTCTGAAGTTTATCGTACATCTTTTCAGCAAGTCTGTTCCATAGGAAAACATTTGCTTTGATTCTTCAGATCCTCTAAATCTCTGTGATTTCTTGCATATTCTGTGGCTTTTTCCTATTCATGCTTCCAAGGGATCTCCTTTGGCTCCTGACCAGGATTGGACGTAGGTCCAAACTGTACTTAATTGGGTCTTTCTCCAGTAGTGAGGTCTGAACAAAGGTGAAAGGAAGAGTTTGGAGTAGAAATTTGGTGTCAGTGGCAGTAGAAAGAGAGCTAACCCTTGCTAAACTATGAGACTGAAAACTTCATCTGTCCAAATTGATTTTCTATGATTATTGTTGCAGTCGTAAGTCAGGCGAGCACTGTCTTCTTTCCAACCATCACATTTACTATACTGTGCGGAGTCGCCCCGCCAAGATAGCGTAGAACTGAGATTGCTCTCCCACTGATTGCTGCGTGGCCTTTTGTCTCCATCTCCTGCCACTTGTAGAGGTTTGGCTCAGGGTCCCATCCATTTACTTCCCACGTAATCCCTTTTTAGGCCATTGCTCAGAGGTTAATAGGCTTTTTGAAAAATCTGGTTTTGTGGTATTATGTCTTACAGATATTCTCAAAATTCCTAACATATAGAAGACACCCTTCCCTCTGCTGGAACTCCTACAAATTCTCCACTCCTATCCATTTCAGTAAAAATGAAGGTGATGATAAATCTGGCAGCTAGGTTGGTATCTTTCAAACAAGTATCAATTGATTTTAAGTTTTTAAATTATGGTATTCAGACAAAAGAAAAAAATAACACCAAAATTATACATCTATTAAATGGCTGAGCAATCCATAATTATGTATTTATTTTTTGGTAAATCATTTGAAAGGATAAAAACAGCTTCTGACTCTTCTTGTTGCAAGTCTGAAGTAAACAAGAGATTTGTAGAAAGAACATTTTCAAGGGGAAGGCAAAATTCCAAGGCTCATTTCTTTAAGCATAATTTTTACAAATTGAGTCATACTGATTCTATATCTATAATTCATTGCTCAGACAATGAAAAAATTTTAAAACCGACTTTGGTATAAACCTTGGTTATTTTAATTTAAATAAAAATATTTTGTGGATTAAATTTCACCTGCAATTATTCTACTACCTCACCTTTCCTTGTATGTATGAGCAAATTAAGCCAGTGGAAGCTTCTAATGTAATAGAATTTTGTGATGTAATAAATATAAAAATAAACATAAAAATGAATTTCCATGAAAAATATGAAGGTGAATAATAGAAACACCTGGAATTGGATAGAAACACCCAGGTACATTCAGAGTCATTTCCATCTCTCTTCTCCCATCATTATATGTTGCTGACAAGTCCAATTGAGTCTTACCTCTAACCTGCTCCCCAGCTGTATGATTTCTTCCTCTCCGTGTAGGCACCATCTTCTGCCTCTGAATCCAATGCTTTGTGAAGAAATCCATTATCTTTTAGCCCTCCTTTAAGGAAGAATCCCTTGGGAATCCCTTACCTTGCCTATTCTACATTGTCTTTTTATAATATGGATTTGACCTTGTCATTCTCCTAACTAAATGCTTTCAATACCTTTAAGGGTAAGACAGAAAATCTTTACCATGACATAAATTGGTTCCAACCGTCTTTGGAATCTGGAACTTTCCCCAGGCTGTGTGATCCAGCTAAAATCAATACCAGATTGCTGCTACTGCACGCCATGCTCTTTCATGTCTCTACATTTGTACATATTATTTTATTTACCAGGATCGCTTTTACCCCTTTACTACAGTACCATGCTCCCTATTCTATTCCTCCTTCAAGAATTGGGTAAAATACCACTTAACTCATTTTGGGAATTGGTTTGTCCCATATTTTTGGCTCCAGGGAATTTACATATATCTTTATTTTGTGGTGGTTGCTTCCCCAACATTAGTTCCCCCCACCTCCTTCTTTGGTGAACAGCCCTCAGGTTTTCCGTTTGGGGATCTCTCCTTACCATTGTCAGGCTGTTGGGATTGGATGGGCCCTACTCTGAATGCAAACAATGGGCTCTCCTCAAGTTCTTCAGAGCATCTGTTGCCTAACTGCAGCGATCGGCTCAATGGCTGATTCAAGCTTGTCCAATCTGAGTGAACCCAGAACGTCACTGTGACTGTGATGTACAGGGTTCATTTCTCTTCTGGGTTTGGTAATGTGATGGTGTAAGGCTTGGATTCCTACAGCCGTGCCCCACCCACAGAGACAGGGTTCCTGAGGACCCACGGAAACACTATAAGGAAGAAGAGCTGAAAGAGGTGAGAGAGGGAGCCTAGAAATATCAGTATGAGGGTGAAATCAGGCCAGGACTGAAACTGGGCCATACTTTGTGAGTCAAAAATAAACAAAAATTACGTAACTGTAACTAGTAACTAAAACACTACCATTTTTTTGACAATGCCAATATAGGTAAAAGTTGTTTGTTTACATTTATCTTTACATCTCAGTATATTACGAGGTACTTGGAATATAATAATTGTTCAATAAATGTGAAAAGATGGGAAGAAAGGAAAATACAGTTTGCCTAAGTATTTTATGCTTCGTTATGTGAATAAAAATGCTTTGCTCTGATATTTTTAGATTTCAATCTTTTGTACTTTATTTCTTGGACAAAGTATGAAAAACTGTATCAATAAAACAAATGGAAAGAATCAGGGCTCTTACATTCTCACTCATTGTTCTTAGTGAGGAGCACTTCAGAGGACTTGCAGGACCTGTTATTATTTGTTCTTGGAAGGCACCGAAAATTGAGATACACAAATTATAAATTTGTGTCTGCTTTAGGTAAAATAAAGGGTTAAATTTAAATTTTAAAATAAAATTTCTCTTTTGTACCAGTTATCATTTGTTTGTTTCTCCAGCTTTGCTCTTGTCCTCTCTACCCTGCTTTCTGCTTTCGTGTGAGAGGCAGACCTGCATGGTCTACATCTGTGGGGGCTTATCATTTGGTTTTGCCAGTGAAATCCCAGCAGGTAGGAGTGGGGAGGTGGGGGGGTGGAAGAGGGAGGAAGATGGAGTCTTTAAGTCCTTGCAGGGGACACCTCAAGCTGACTCTCTTAACAAAAGCAATCAGTCTTTGACAATGCGTTCATGCTGTTTTCTCTGTATAACCGACTCTCCACCCTGGTTCTGGTAACCGCTTTCTTCTGACTATTGCTACTCACCCTGAGTTACTGCAGTTTCTGTTATAATTCTTCTACACTTGTGCAAATAAACTGTTCAATTGCCTAATTTGAGTGTGCCATCTGTTTTCTATTGGGAGCCCAATAGATGGATGGATATATATATATCCATTTCACAAATAGAAAAATTGAAGATGGACAATACAAATCCAATGCATTTTTTTTTTTCTGCAATGTGAAATACCATGTTTTAAGACTGGTGGAAGTATAGCAGCCATGTTAGTTAGGTCTATAGGAAAATGACTAAAATAGACAAATCAGGGAAGGGAATGCTAAAGGATTTATTCTAGCAGATCATCCCATTGCACAGCCAAGTGGCACCATTTGCAGGATAATTCAGCTTTATTTCAGGAAAGTTTGACAGCTAGAACCATTTCTGTTAAGTAGGAAGAGATAGACAGCAAATCAAGGACATTTATTTGGGTGAAATGTGGTACCTAGAAGAGCCACAAAGAGGAAAAAAAAAAATAAAACAAAAAACCCAAAGAACTACTTTGGGCCTTGAAATTTCCTCCGTTAGTGCAAGTGTTCTAAAATATCGCAAAGAGTTACACTTCAGAGTAAAAAGGGATAATTAGCTTTGCCATGGAGGTTTTGTTTAGGTCAGAATATACAGTGGCCTCTAGTACCAGCTGGCAAAACTTCAGTTTCTTTGACTTGCTGTGCCATTCTTTGGCCTGGTTTTTTGGTCAGGGCTGGTGGCACTCCCTTCAACTCCCTATGTTTTGGAATTGGTTCACTCATAATGATTTCCCCTTCCTGAGGGCTGCTTCTGGTCATACTTCTCTCCTCTCCCCGTCTCCCTTCTTTGTCATGGTTTTCCTTTCTCACCGTCATTCTTCCCATGCTGTGGTCGGGGCTGCGCCTCTATTTCAGTTTGGCTTCCTTCAAAGTGCAGCTGTAGCAATGTGGAGTTAAAAATAACAAGGTCTTGAGCGACTAGGAAGAAGGATGGGAGGGGGAGCAGGAAGCATGTTCATTAAGAGCTTTTAAGTTTCCAAATGCCCCTTCTGAGTCATTAACAGTTTTGGCTAAGAACATCGATGACTACTCCATGGGGAGGAGGTGCTTCTGTGTTGTACTTTGAGTGTTTTGTGAGGATTTATGTTATAAGGAGGGAAAAATACTTGCCTGTGCTGATGACGAACTGCATTCCATGCTGTGAACAACTAGAACTGTTAATTCTGGTGCTGATCCGTCAGAGAAGCCTAAGTCCTCTTCTGGTACTGCAGGGGTCACTAATCAGCCAGCACTCTTACTATATCGCAACATGCTATAGACACAGGGCAGCCAAAGGTTGTATTATGAAACCACATTCACACCAATTGGAAGTGACAATCAGACTTAATGAGAAATCTCAGTTATGGGATATTTATGGCAGGTGTATAGTTTTCTAAAATACATAGTAACAGAAATGTGTGACAGGCAGATATTCTTCTAATCCCGTTTTAATGGATAACAACCCACCATTATTCATATATTCAGTGCCAAAAAAAAAAGAGAGAGAAAGAGAGAGAGAGAGAGAGAGAGAAAATAAGACTCTGGCTTTAAACTTCAGAGCATTTTTTTGGAAACAGGGTCTTACTTTAGACTGGGCTGGCCTCAAACTGACAGTAATCCTCCTGCCTCGGCCTCCTGAATGCTAGGATTAGAGGTGTATGCCACCGCATCTGGCTTTAAAACATTTTTTATTTTTATTTATTATTTTATTTATTTTTGTATGGGTACCAGAGGTCATCTCAGGACCTCACGTGCCAGCAGGCGCCCATGCCACTGAGCGATATCACCGGCCCTTTTTCGTATGTGGGTTCCGGGAGTCGAACTCAGGACCTTGCGCTTGCCAGGCAGGCGCTTACGCCGCTGAGCCATCTCACCGGCCCTCAAAACATTTTTTAAAAGAAACAGTCAAGTGAAGAAGTAGAAGTGCTAAGTGTCGTAGTCAGAGTGTATGTGATACTAATGGTGCACAGAAAAGACACAGTCTCTGGCTTGTGTGGGAAGAGGAGCGAGGGCTAGGCAAGACTTCCGGAAGGAATGTGGGCACTGAATCTGTGTGGAAATGGGATGGGCATTCTAGGCAGAGCAAATAGCATGTGTGAAGCTACTGTGGCAGGGAAGGGGATTTACTTATGTTAATGGGTATTTCGTTTAAAGTTTATTCAAAATGACAGAGATTGCTGTCCTGTAGGGAGAGGATACTGGAAGGGCCTCTGTTCCTGTAAGATGCTTATGATAATTAATAACCCAAAACCCGTGTCAATAAACCTTAGTATAAAAACAGAACCCTTTGAAAAGAGATCATCCAAATATTTCTTAAACATCTGTGACAGATAGTTATGGCCTCAACATCTTAGACAAAATAGAGACTGCATGTATTACAGTTCATATTTTCTGGAATCTCGGTATGTAAACATTCCGTAGCAGGTCTTATACACGAACAGAATACAAAGTCCCTGGAAAATTTCACGCATAAGCAAATATGTTGTGTGGGTTCTGTCAGACATGCTCATTAGCAGTGTGTCTGCAAGCCTGATAAATTCATCTCGAAGAGTTTGTTCTCTTATCCAGGTCAAATACCTTCAGCATCTTGTTCATGCCATTCACTGCACAGGAACCTTTATTCAGGAATGTCAGAAAGATAAATGCTGGAGCAGATGATAAAAATGCATATGAACTAACTTCTACCTAGTCAATGATATTCCACATCAGAGAAAATTTATTGAAAAGGATCTTAAAAATATCACCTCATTGTTACTTCTTTAAAACTTCTAGGTTATTAGTAGCTTGTGCTGATTCCCTTTCTGCCCAAATCACGTAAGCTCACTGAGCAGCTGTCAAGTTGTGCTGAGTGATTGAACGGGCTGAGCCCCTACTGGTGAGCGGAGGGCATGGGTAACTCGCTGACTAGCACTGCCTCTGCTTCCTTTGTTTTAAAGCTAGTTTCTGTTCCACAGAGCCATTTATGCCTACATTTTACTTTGGGAGCAGAATTTAGTCTAGGTCTAAATGTATGCATCTTTCATCCTTAGTTTTCACATCGTCCTGGATTATAAACCTAGGTTGTATTTGAGGTGCAGAAAATTTGGGTGATTCTCCCAGGTTCTGTTTGTGTTTTCAGGAGGTCAGAGGGCTAGAAGAGGTGCAGGTTGTTTCTGCACAGGCAGTTGTAAATCCCAATATTTACAAAATATTTCCTTCATGTAAAAAACAGTTGTAGAGCACCATCATGTGCCAGGCACTGCTGAAAGCCCCTCCCCTAACTAAATTTTACCCCACCCATCCCCCACCCCGGTCCAGAGACTGTGCTTAGACTCAGGAGTCAGTGGCAGCGCTGGTCTGTCCCCTCCCAGAGCTTGCCCCAGTGACTGGGCTGTGAACTGGCCCCAGGCATGTGCCTATGTCTGGAACCTGCTCTCTAGTCTCTCCTGGCTCCATGCTGCCCTCCTGGAAACTTCCTTTCCACTTCGAAATTCTCTTTATTTTTTGTCTGCTCAAAGAGGGCCTGGGATGGAAAAATGAGTGGGTGGGTACCTCAATATATGATTTTCCTCAGGGTTAGGTCCAGAAAGCAGGATTGAATAAATGTAAGGCACAGAGTTCAAAGACTGAAAAAAAGAGAGCAAAATTCTTTTTTGAATGATAATGAAATCCTGGATATCAGCTATATTTGATGTCAAGGAAGGGGAGATCTGAGATTGCCCTCTTTGTGTGCACAGTGAGAAAAAGTGTGCAAGGGGTTTATCCTTCATCCATATAGGGAGAACTGTGTAGAATATTCAGGAACAGGAGTCAAATTTTGGCAACCAAAACTGAACTTTTTAATACCTTATTCTAAGACTATAAATCAAAGAATGAGAACAAGATGAGTTACAAAATGAGTTACAAAATTTACTGATTATAAATTGTTCTTTGAGGTTTGCTTATTGTCAATGCCTTCCAGAAAATCATTACTTTATGATTTTTTGAGTAATTATCTGCAATGACTAACATTTGTATTATGCAAACATGCATTATTTTTAGACATATAGTCAATGCAATGAGTAATCAACCATTGCCTACTCTGGATCTTGTCAGAAGGTGCAAATGCCTTTCAACCCTAACATAATTGATTCAATCGTAAAATCATTCCCTCAGTCTAACAATCCCAGGTGCTATGTCAATGTCCACACACAGCGTGATCAGTGAAGAACTTGAGGAAAAGGCATTCAAAAAGCATTTTGCTCTTCTCTATCATATCATGTCTCTGAAGATCAAAATAGGTGATGCCATCATGGAAAAATCAGTTCGTTTTACTTTCCCATGGCAAGAAATTTGCCTACCTCTATGCGTCTCATAAGTCCGTGGAAATTACTCAAAGGAAGTGGATGACTCTCCATTGCCCAAAATCTCTCCAATGCTAGCTGTCTGAAATCAGCAGATAAAGCCCCTGGCCTGCAACCATGTTAATCTGCACTCTTCTCACTGGCCCTGTTTCAATGAACTCAGGAATCTGAGTTCCTTTGTTTTTTCTGTGACTATCCAAGATGGTGTTGGAGCACATGGCACAAAAGTCTCATTGGATTTTCTCATCTGCCATGTAGCAGGTCCAGCAAGAGCTGTTCAGAGGAAAATGCTCTGAGGAGGACCTGGGGTAGAAATGGAGGAAGAGGTTGGATTCTCAGATCAAAGCAGGGAAGGAGACAGGGCCAGTGAGGAGAGTGCAGATTAACATTGTTGCAGGGCGTGGGGGGGCGCAGTGTTATCTGCTGATTTCAGGCAGCTGGCAATGGAGAGATTTTGGGCAATGGAGAGATTTATCAGCGTGGAGCAGGTGGCCACCTGCCTTCTGTGACCCCAGGGTTGGGCCTTTCTTTACATGACTCCAAATCCAGCCACAGGCTGAATAGGAAACCAACTTGCCTTATTCTCGAATGGCAACAGAATGAAATGACTTAACAGGCTCTCGCAACTCACTTGAAGCCAAAACTCTAATTTCTCAAAAACTCAGATCCAGTCTTAGCTTCCCAGTGGGTTTGAGAAATAAAGCCCGAAAAATTCATTCTGGTCACCTGGGGATAGTGGGATGAGTATGTTTGCATCAAACACGTTAGGCTGTCTCACTCACCATAAGCAGAATCTTAAAATTCCAGTCTTTCAGAGAGGATGGGTTTCTTTGAAAATGTCTGTTCTGTCTGCCCCTGGCATTACTCTGTCTTTAAACTTGTTACTTATCATTATTTAAGTGCTTAACAAGCAAGCATAATTATTCTTTTTTTTTTTTTTTTTTGTGGGTACCGGGGGGTCGACCTCAGGACCTCGCGCGCCAGCAGGCGCACGTGCCGCTGAGCGATATCACCGGCCCCTTTTTCGTATGTGGGTTCCGGGAGTCGAACTCGGGCCCTCACGCTTGCAAGGCAGGCGCTTACGCCGCTGAGCCATCTCACCGGCCCAAGCATAATTATTCTAATTATAAAATTGTAATTATTCTCATTTTTGAATGCTTCCTCTCTGACAGACACTATTTTATACATCATCTCATTTAATCTTTATAACAAGTCCAAGAAGTAGGGACTCTCAGCTCACTTTTGAGATGAGAAAGGAGAGGCTACAGAACTTAGGTAACTAGCAGAGCATGCCTCATATATTAAATGGCGGAAATGAGAATCAAAAAAACCCATGCTCTTGACATTTATACTAAGCAAAGCATGCATCATGGAAAATTGATGTGTGGTCCACAATCATTATTCAGTTCAATCTAGTCAACATTTAATGACCATCTACTACATACCCAGTATCCTCCTTAATGTAATGGTCACAGGATGACAAATTTAGTTTCTTCCTTGATTGGGTTTAAAAGCTACCAAAGGAGTTAAACCTGGATCTCCACTTAATATAACCAAATGTGTTATGTTAAGGGCTAACGTGGAGGCCAGGTGAAGGGGAGGAGAGCCCCAAGGTGGCAGAGGTGAAATCTGACTTGGGAGTCATGGTACAAGAAGGGACTAGGGAAAATTTAAGGGAGGTGATATCCTCTCACTTTCACCTCAAAAGACCAGAGCATCTCACTGGCAATGGAGACACAATTCCACACAGTGGCGGCAGCTTAAGCCGAGGCTCCAAGGTGAGAAGCATATGGTGAGTAAGAGAACAGCCACCCTGCTCTGGCCGCCTGGGAAGGGGAGAGAGGTCACCTGGTGAGAGGCTGGGTGCACAGTGCAGCTCTCTGTTCACATAGAGTGGATGGCTGTGGAGTATGTATTGAGAAGAGAGGTGACATGATGACACTCCTGTGGGAGAACAAAGCTCAATGGCTTGTTAGCTGGCACTCAGTGACATACTAGATAGAGCTGTATGGGATTGTGAATGCATAACCACTTTTGGCTTACAACGATGGAGATTTCATATGGCTAAACCTAATACATTTTGAGATTTTGCATCTGACTCTGATAAACCCTTTGCATGTAGGGTGTGGCTATAAATTTGAGGTCCCCTGGGGCTTCCAGGGTCTCAGAAGTACTATAGTGGTCTCCTGACTGTTCCGAATGTCTTAATTTAGCCAAGTCTATGAAATAAAATCTGATATTTTACACAGAAATCTGAGTAACGCAGAATGGGCACCCTAGCTACTTCATGATGGTCTGACACTCTGAGTTGTTGCTCATGAAATCATTGAAATTTCTAATAACTGTGGGGATGAGGATAGACGTGAAGATTAAAGAAGTTTCTTGTGGTAAGAACTACTGGCTGCTGTAGATTGCTGCTGAAAGTCGGCATGAATATAGAGCTGCCACAATTCTGAGCAATCTTAAGTGGTTTGGGGCTTGTGCTTACATTTCTTCACTCATCGTGAGTTTTCTGAGAGTCTAAATATTTCATGAACGTCTCTACACACTAGGAATGTGGTTGGAAACAAAACATATATATTTGTGCATCTGGTTCTTGGGTTTTCAGCCAAAACCAGAATAAGTAACAGATGATAAAATTATTGTTCATAAAGATTATCTAGTGCTAATCCTGTGCATGACCAGGACAGGGTAGATTCTCTATGGGGAAATAGGATAGACTGGGGCAGAAAGTAGTATTTTCCAGGACCTAATTAGTGCCAGACACTTTTGGCTCCTTATCTACTCTTGGAGCACCCCACCTGTGTGCTGTTTAGGTGGTGTTTGTTATCTCTGTTTAATGGGTGAGGAAATTGACTCTCAGAGAAAATTGCTTCTAGTTACCGAAGGGAGAGGGTGGAGCAGAATTTTAGCCCAGATCTGTTTGTCCCAAGTCTGAGCTCTTCCCAACAACATCCAAACATGAAGTGAATTTAGATTTTGCATAAAGAATCTGAAGGCTTAAATGCTTATTTATCCAGGGGCTTATTTTCTTTTCAAACGGGATGGAACGAGAACTATGTAATCATAACGATTTGTTGACAATGGCAATGTGAGAATTAGAGAGTCACTATCAAGTGACTGTCCTTTGTTGAAAGCATGAAAACAGCATTGCAAACCCAAGGTAATGGTGCTGCCACATCCCTGCAGGTCAAACAGACTCCGACAGGATGGCTCTGACAAGCCAGAGAACAATACTATTCATAGCAGGGATAATGTGCAATTCCGATGTGTGCTATTAGCTTGGGTGACTTGATGACAGTTACCTTGGCTTTTCTATCCCAAATATGTTAACAGCAGCAGCAACCAAAAAGCTTATAGGATTCATGTTATATTATGTTTACAATCAAGAAACTGGTATTAAAAAGGCAAACGTGGTCATTTCCTCAGTTTTAAAAATGACTTTCTACAGACATCACTAAAAAGAACTTGTTCTAATAAGTCCCTTGACTCTGAAAAGATTTTTGTTCTTTTGCGAAGTCGTAGAGTTTCCACCATAGCTTATAGAAGCAAAAACAAAAAAAAACCAGTAACCCTTCCCTTGCTTGGGTGCCAATAGCAGAGAGATCAGAGAGCTGACTTTCCTTATCATCTTAAAAGTATACAGGTCCAAAGCTGCTTTGGTATTCATTGCTGCTATGTAAAGGAACTCATCACTTAAATGCCTGCTACTCCTTCCAAGAGTACCTGGTTGGAAAGTACCTGCTGTGGTTCTGGCAATAAACTGGCCACAGTGTCCCATCAGATATGCATTTGACAAGGAGTTGTATACTTGCAGTTACCTGGAACAGAGACTTCAGGGATGGGTCATAAAAACTTTATTTCCAAGCTGGGCATGGTGATATGTGCAGGTAATTCCAGAATTTGGAGTGGCAGAGGCAGGAAGATTGCAAGTTCAAGCTTAGCGTGGGCATTTTAGGCAAAACCCTGTTTAAAAAAAAAAAAAATTCTGAGGATGTTGCCCTCAGTGTAATGGCTCTGGGTTCCAATCCCTAGTACTTCAACAACAAGCAAACTTTATTTCCAAAGCTTGTGAACAATCTTCCATGTTTTGGGGGTAATCATTCCTCCCAGATTCAGAAATTACACCCCAAGGCAGGCTCTGACTGCCTAACATTCTTCCTCTCTATTGTGTAAGCACCATTAATAGTCCTGTCAGTCTTGATTAATTCTGTGTGCAATGATCAAGAGAGTATTTTGACTCTGGGGCAAATAAAATCATGGTGAACTATGTGACACAGATACAAGGAATAAACATTTATTAAAAGAGAAAAGTACAGAGCTTGGAGCATGTAGAAACTGCATAGAAATGAAAGCACATAAAGAACGAATTCCAAATATAGATGAAAAGAAAGCTTTAGGTATGATCAAACATTTTTGAGTTATTCTATTTTATATTTAATGGTTTCTGACATCTGAGTTCCGCTTGTTAGAATGTTGTTCAAAAACTGATCTATTAGGTCTTTGCGTGAACAATAGGCCATTACTCCTCCAATCGGTAACTAATGCAAGGAGAAAGTTCCTTTTTATTCCTTTACAACATGAGCCTGGCTATTTCCAAGAATGCAACTAATTTCAAGGAAAATGACAAAGGACATTATTCTAAAATGTATTGATGGAGTCCTAAAATTTTGACTTTGAGAGAGGGAAAAAAAAGATGTTTGGAATATGTCGATACTAAAGATGCACTGAAGTGACAATTCTGAGACCTGGACTTTCTCTCCGACTTCAGGGAGAGTAGTATTTTCTCGTTATACTGTATCCTTGGCGCACATGTGCGTGTGTATTTGCTATTGTTTGCCTGTTTTTATGTGCATCTTAGAATATGATTCTCATTTTATTTAACGATGAGTGATGCAGGTAAAATCCATCTTAGCAAAGGAGGAAGGCAGGGGCCAAAGAAGATAGGAGATTTGCTCCTGGTCATGCAGTTATTAGATGGAAAAGATTGATCATGAAGTAAGGTTGCTCTGACACCAAATGATTCTTCTCTCTCTGTCACAGGAACAGGGATCTCATTAGCAGGTGCGTGGTCAGCTGTCACCACAAACTCCAGCAACAGCATTTCAAGGAGCCATCCCTGTTCAGAACTTTCTTGGCAGCTGCGCTTAGGGACAGACCTTCTGGAACAGAGCTTTCCTGCCTAGATGTGGTTTCCCTCCCTTTGGCCCCTCTGTCATGTCAATGGTACAAGCTCTAAAAGAGACACTAAGTCAACACCTGTCATGGGAAGCATTTGCATCTTTAGCAGTGGAACCTAGAGGCACAGGAGAAGAGAAGGGTAACTGGTAGAATATAGCTTTAAATTTTACCTTCTGTTTGCATAAATTGAAACTAAACAGAAGTGTCCTTGCTTTTAAGGTTTGTACAATAATTTCCTGTGCCAAAGTGGTCTGATTCTACTCCTCTCTTCATCGGTGTATCCATCCCATACATCTTTATGAGCACCTGACTCTTGGCAGTAATAGTATGGGTTGGAAGACAAACACGGTCCCTGCTCTCAGGTAGCACCCGGTCCTCGGGTGAAGGGGACAGGAGAAAAGATGCAAGTGTTGGGAGATGCAAGAGAAGGGAGGTAGCTAAAACCTTGAGTGTTGTGATTCACAGAAAGCTGTATATCTCTTGTCCCCAGCCCTAACATGTGCTTTAAACTTAGTAGCAGCCCTTGATGGCTCTTCTTCCACCTAACTCTTGGCTGGTCCAGTATCTTGAAATTCCCCCAAACATTTCTGGAAGTTCCTGGAATGTGTGTTGTTATATGTGCCAGGCTTTACATAGCATCTCCTGACTCTGCCTTCTCCCCAGTGTGCCTCTTCTAGGATCTGTTATGCCCACCAGAAACCAGCACTCATGTGTTAGATCCCGGAGTGGAGAACAGGGTGAGCACCTGCCCTTTCTTCATGTAACCCTCCCTTGATGGGGCTCCTGTGGCTTGCAGAGAATGAAGCAGCTCATTCAGACGGGTCCCGGCCTTCTTTCCCCTGACCTACCCACTTGCCATGGTGAACCTCACTCTTCCTCTCTTCTGGGGCTTACAGAGGCTGCAGGGGGTAGGTGGTCAGCCCTGTACCCAGCGTTCTTGAGGGAAAGGCTTGAAATTCTGCTTAACAAAGGTTAATTTTTCGTTCTGTGGCTGGATATAGACTGCATTGTTATATCATGTGTGTGTGTGTGTGTGTGTGTGTGAATGTGTGTGTGTGTGTGTTAATAGAAGAAGAGCATTATGTTCTTTATGCAGAAGTGAAATCAATGGGGAAGTGAAATGACAAAAGGCCATTCCCTCATGTGACAGGGAAAGGGGCTGAGGAAAGAAGGAGCACACTGCAGGCCTGAAATAAAGAGGTGTAGGAGAGGTATAGAAAAGGGACCGAATCAGTGAAAACAGCAATGCATCAAAGACCCTCCAGTTTTGATTGGCGATTTTTGGCTTCTTTTGCAGTTGGTTGTTAGTAAATAACAAGGATCTTTCTGTGGCTGACAGGATATTGCCACTCTTGCAACTTATAATTTATGAAGTGTTTTGTTTTTTAAACACAGATAACTTTCTTATGTAGGAAGGTCTTGTGTCCTAAATTTTGAGAATTAGTATAACCTGGGGGAACATTTCATTCAATATTTAACAACTATTTACTGATGGCTAACTTATGTTGAAGGCATTATGCCAAATGTTCAGCTCATGAAGATAACATCACTGCCTGTTTCTTGGAACACAACCTTACATCCCAGAGTACAAGGCAAAGCAAGTCCTGGAAGACGCCGGCGTGCTCTGCACGTGAGCATAGGCTTCTCCACAAGTCTTGTACCTAAGCTGATAGATACAGAGAAGGCAGCCTGGCATGAAAGGAAGGGGAAGGATGTTTTTGTAAATATTAAATTTATTTTTAACTCCTACAAGAAAACATAAATATCATACATATTATTGGGATAATGTGATGTTTCAATACCTGTATATATTTTCTAAGGTGTAAATCATGCTAAAAATATGTATCTCCTCAAACATTTATCATTTCTTTGTGATAAAAACTTGCAAAATCCATTCTACTACCTTTGTATATTACATTAGCATTATTCTTAGTTACCCTAGTGTGTAACAGCACACCAGAGCTTCTTTCTCCAAGTGTGGGCTCTTTATTTTTAGTCAGACCTTGTGGAACATTGTAATGATGACAAGTTAATCTTCCAGAGAGGAGACACCTTGCAGTAGGCTTGCAGCATAGAGACAACATTGCCTGGCAGCATGAGGGCCTGAGTCTGGCTTTTGCCACTGCCATTCACAAGTTACGATTCCTTGGGCAAATTGAGAGTGGTATTCATTCTTCTAGCTCCTGTTTTCCTCAACTCCAAAATTTGAAACTAGGCACAAATTTGAAACTAGGTCCCTTCCAGTTTTAAGACTCTTACTAGTTGTATCATTTTATAACATTTAGGACCACCATATTTATTTATTTATTTAACAATATTCATGGAGACAGAGTCAATACATGCGTAATATACAGTGGCAGGGGGTAGACAGCATTGAGTAAAGGCAGTGAGTATACTTGCGGAATTCATGTATGAGAGGAAGATAGATATAACAAGTCCATGTCCAAATAAATACATGAGTAGACCTGTATCATGAAGTAAGTCAGAGGGACAAAGACATAAAGAGTGAGACTATGGGAATGATTCTCTGGCAGGGGAAGTCAGTCTCTTGAGCTAGGTAGTCGACACAGGATATTTTGCTTATTAGAACTACATGTGACTATGCAATCTTCTGTGTGTCTAGTATATAGCAGGTAAAATAGTGACTTACTTTAATTTGGGTTAAAATGGGAAAGGGATCTGAAGATGGGGGAGATGGGATGGGATGGAGGAGATGGGAGGGAGATGGGAAAGGGAAATAAAAAGGATCAAAATGTGATACGTATAGTACCAATACCCCATGATGAATATATTCATTGGGTAAACATATACTAATAAAAATTAAAATAAAGTAAAACAAAAGAGAATAACATACAAAGTGTAATCACCATACCCAGTAAATTAAAAAATGTATTGCAGGAAAAGAAAAAAATTATATGCATACATTTTAGAGATGCAGCAAGCCTGAGGGTCTGTTGGGAGAAATTTTCCCAGAGAGGGGAGAATCCTCTGGTGGAGAAAACTGCCTCTGTTCTCAGACAGATCTTTTGGTGCCTACCTTGTGTTTATGGCTTGGGGTACTGTAGCTTCCTTTCCTCTTTGCCTGCTGCTCTGGAATACCCTTCTTGTCTTCCTTATATAATCCAATACTTGCATTATTATGACCACAGCTGGGTTGTGATTCCTTGTAGTCACATATGATTATTTTTCCTTCCCTAGAAAACCTTTTGCTTTTCCTAGAATTAATAAATATCTTTTTAAAATTTAAAATAGTTTTCCATGTACGTATCTGTTACTGACCTCGAACACACCTCCAGTCATGTACATACACTCTGAAAACATCCGTTCACACTTCAGGCATGACTTTAACTGCACGTTTGTAGAACAAGACTGCCCTCCCAGCTCCTCCGGCCTGCGCTGGTCTGGCAGGTGCTCTCTATGCCCGCAGGCCGGCTCCTATGCTTCTCCTTGGCCCCTGACTGGATCTGTCTTCTCTAGCCTGTATCTCTTCCTTTGTATCCCTTGGCTTTGCTGAAAAATATCTTTCAATCATTTGCTGGAAAAAAAAGGGTTCATGGAAGTAAAGTTTTTGAAATTTTACCTGTCCAAATTTATTTTGCCTGTCCAAATTTATCTTTATTCTATGTATCTCCATTCTTGAATGAGAATTTGGCTATTTGGATTTTGAGACTGGAAATAATTGCCTGCAGAATTTTAAAGGCATTGTCCATGGTCTTTGATCTCCCATCGTTGCTGGTCTATCCCGAGACATTTAGATTCTTTACCCTTTGTATGCAACTTGACTTCTGCTTTCTTTCTGGAAGCTTTTAAGATTATTCTTTGCCCTAGTAAACTGAAATTTCTTGTTGAATGTGCTGTGGTGTGAATCATTTTTTGTCAGCTGTGCCGGGAACTTTATGGGCTCTTTCTACCTGGGAAATCTTACATTTCCTGCAAGATTTTCTTTTTTTTTTTTTTTTTTTTTGGTGGGTACCGGGAGTCGAACTCAGGACCTCGTGCGCCAGCAGGCGCCCGTGCCGCTGAGTGATATCACCGGCCCTTTTTTCGTATGTGGGTTCTGGGAGTTGAACTCAGGCCCTCTCTCTTGCCAGGCAGGTGCTTACGCCACTGAGCTATCTCACCGGCCCAAGATTTTCAACATTATTTTATCAGTCATTACTCCCTCACTCCAGCTTTTGCTTCCTCTTCTCTTTAGCAATCCCATGTTTGAAAAGTAGTGTTGGGCCGGTGATATTGCTTAGCGGCATAAGCGCCTGCTCTGCAAGCTCGAGGTCCTGAGTTCGACTCCTGGAACCCACATAAAGAAGAAAAAAAAAGGGCCGGTGATATCACTCAGCAGCATAAGCGCCTGACGGGCAAGCGCGAGATCCTGAGGTCGACTCCCGGTACCCACATAAAAAAAAAAAAAAGAAAGATAGTATTGCTTGAACTGTGTGTCTAATATTTTCCATTGCTTTTTTCCTCTCAGTATCTATTTATTTACCTAATCTTTCTGGGAGTTGTCCTCAATTTTATCTTCGAAATTTTGCATTTAGTTTTTCTTTTAACTTATCCCGTTTTTAATTTCCAGAGGACCCTATTCCATGTTCTCATTTTCTCTATATCTGTAAGATATTAAGGAGATTTTTTTAAAAAGCTGTCTTCTCTCCACATAGCTCTCTGTTTCATTCAACTAATCCCCTCTGTTCTTCATCTACTTCTTTTTTGTTTCTTTTTATTAGAATCCTTACTTAAGTAGTTGTTAATCTTCTGCTGAGATGACTGCTATAAATTTGAATGTCACCCAAATTCATGGGTGGGAAACTTGATGCCCAATGCAATAATGTTAAGAAGTGGAACCTTTAAGAGACGATTAGGTCACGAGGGGTTTAACCCCCTGAATGGATTCATGCTGTTATCATGGGAGTGGGTTAGTCATCACAGGCGTCAGCTCCGACTAAAGGATGACTACAGCCCTCTTTCTTTCGCTCTATTGTGCCCGCTGTCTTGTCCTTCCACCCTGGACTAATGCAGTAAGATGCTCTCACAAGATGAGGGCCCCATGACCTTGGACTTCTCAGCCTCCAGAGCTGTAGGAAATAAATTTCTACTCTTTATGAATTACTCAGTCACAGTTATTCTGTTATAGAAGCACAAACTGGACTAAGACAATGTCCAAAAAGCTGACTGGAAACTTTCGAGAATGTAGATGGGCCTTGTTAACTCCAACTTTGTTATAAAATGTTCGTGGGAGAATTCCGAATGGTGGTAATTTTACACCTTTCCTCTTCACCGGCCACATTCCCCCTTAAGTTTCTTCCAATCTGACTGTGGAAGAGGGAGGTCTGGAAAATAGGGCAGGAAGTCTCTGTGTATCATAGAGGCCTTCATGTCCTCTCCACTTGCTATGTTTCACTTTGCCCTCAGTCGTGTCTGGCGTTCCTTAACCCAGGGCCCCGATTTTAGCTTCTGTAGAGAGTAAACCTGTAGTCTTTGTTGGGGCTGGGTGCAGAGTGGTCAGGGACAGAGAACAGTCGCCAGTCACAGGGCACAGGGAGGAACTGCTGTAACAGTGTGGACTGTGCTCCTTGGTCTATACTCCTGCAGTTCGTACTACTCCCTAAGGTGCCTAGTGCCACAGTTTGATGAGTCTCTTATTGGGATCTACAGCATAAGTCATATTGTTTCTTGGCTTTCCCATTGCCAGCTTACTCACCTTTCTCAGAACCGCTGCCAATTTTCACATTTTTCACTGCTTCCCAACCTCTAAAATGTTATGATTATGTTCACCTGATCCCTTCTACCTGTCCTTGCTGGTTTATGTCTTTTGAAAAGTCACTTTGCTGAGATTTAGTGAGACTTCAAGAAGGAATAAAATAAGACATGTGTGCCATCCTTCAAGGAACGGATGTGACATGAGTTGATTTATGTTTTTAAGTGACTTCTCTGCTATGTGGAGAATGGGTTGGAGGCGAGCATGAATGCAGGGGTGGCCACTTACTGCAGTTTCTTCTGAAGAGGACAGGATGGGGTCAGGTGGGGACAGAAGAGGCAGTGAAAAATGGGTGGTGGTGTAAACATAGGGCTTGCTGAGTTACATGTGGGGATAAGGGAGAGGGAGGGCCAAGGGTGAATGCTCCAGCTATTGCTTGAGCAAATGCATCACGGAGAACACTAAGAGAGAAAAATATTTCATAGTGGAGATAACTGTCCAACCATTTCATGGCTGCTCAGGGGCCTTTGTGGAGGCCAAAACATTTTCATGTGGTCTTATTTCCTGCCTCCGTGCTTTCATGAATGCTAACTTACAGGGACTTAACTGGCAGAAGAGTAAAAGGAGCCAGCATGGTGTTGGCATATTGCCAAATGCTACTTTAAGCAAATGTTCCTGTTTATTATTTTTCCCCAGGTAATCCAGTGTATTACAATTAGATAAAGGAACTTACACGTCTTAAGTTCCCAAATATGTTTTTCGTATACTTATAGCAGTTTTTAATGTCGTTTTATTTTATTTTAAGAATTTGTGAATTTAATCTAACAAATAACTACTGTTGTAAAAAAATAATTCAAGTTGCTTTATTCACTTGATATTCAAAATAGATAACTAGATAATAATTCTGTAACATATGAACTGGGCTATTTTATGGACATAGATTGCAATACAAAGGGTGATAAAATATACGGTAAATATTCATATTTAAAAATTTGTTACAGTAAAAGATACATTGCCATTAATCTGCCTCAAAATACTGCCCCTCCTTTCAAACACACTTATCCCATTTTTTTATTTTATGAAAAAATAAAACAAAATTTCATAACAAAATAATAAGAATAACAATAGTTAATACATTGTCTATTGCTATCTTCAAAGTAGTCAGGGTACAAGTCATGGAAAAAAAGATCCTCTTACAGAGAAGAAACAGATATTAATACAAAACAAAAAAGATTCTCTCTTACAAAGAAAAGACAGATGCTAACACAAAACTTTCTTTTCAAAGAACTGAGAGAAACTAGTAGTATAAATGGATGGAACAAGTTAGCACATATATTAAAATATTTTTGAAACAATATCCCATTATTTCAGAACTGCTCTGAAGCAGTTCTGGAAATTCTCTTTCATGAGTGTCTTATGAGGTGTGATAAAAAAAATACAGTGATTTCTGTGTTGAGTACTATCCAATGGTGTGTCCTCATTCAACTTATTCTTTGGATCTGGCAGTGCAACTTCTGAATTTCCACAGTCAGGATAACCATGAAAGGTGTGTCAGTCAGTGTTCACTAGAGAAACAGATATAATACAAGATATACAAGTATATAAGAATTTACAAGATTGGCTTACAATGGCTACCCACAGAGTTGGATGAGGAAGCGTGCAGAGGGTGTCTGCACACTGGAGACTGAAGGACCCAGTCAAAGGTCTGGAGCTCACTGCAGTGTCCCGTGCGAGTCTATACGGAGTCTGATGGGTTTTCAATGGAAGGCTGAAGAATCTAAGCAGGAAGCTGAAGAGTCTGTGCTGGAGGTCAAGAGATGATGTCTAAGGTGAAGGCAAAGGCTGGAGCTCCTCTGAAGAAACAGAAGCAGATTCGTCCTTCTTCATTTTCCCTTTATACCATCCAGGTGATGAGCCGCCCTGGGGTGGGTCTTCCACACCCTAGGATGTGGAATTGCTGAGCCAGTTTAGTTGAGCTTCTTACTCGAGTTGACACAATCAATCAACCATCATAAAAAGTATGTATTTTGAATCTATTTAGGGTGCTGAGATATATATATATATATATCTGGGGAACTGGGGTTGGGGAGAGAGGAAAAATCAGCAGAGGAGAGTGAGAAGGCGTACTCAGTGAGGCAGATGGAAACCAGGAGAGGGGAAGCCTTGCGTTGGAAGCCAGATGAAGAATGTGCTCGAAGGAAGGTCCAGGATCGGCTATGATATATGCCTGTGTGTGCTTATGGGAAAGACGTTGAAGAGGAGGGAAACTGACACTGTAGACAGGAGGATTTCAAGTTTAAGCCCAGCCTGGGCAACTGAGTGGGACCCTGTCTCAAAATGAACAAACAAATAAAGTGAATGCTTCTCTCTGAAAATAGACTCATGATCTCCACACTCACATGAGAGATCAATGTATAGCAGAGTCTGTGACATAATGAGAAATGTAAGCATACTGTTTTTGATCTTGTCTCTTCATATATATCAGTACCACTAAATATTTCTTTTCTGGTTTTTAAGTTCTCCACCTGAATATTTACCACTGTCAAAAGATAAAATCACAATAGTTTAGTTTAAAGACTTCAATTTGTTTTATTTTCAGTCCCAGAAATGAATAACAATTTATTTCATTAAATATAAAAAGTATTCCAGTGTGTCAAGCCAAGGAGGTTGGTTTTATAGAGAAAAAAGGGCTGAAGAAAGCAGAAACTGAAAATAAATCAGATTGGTCCTTTCAGAATTACTTTCTTTGTAAGGTGGGAAGAGGGAGAGAGAACAATGGAAAAGTAACTGGCTAGCATTAGGTTATTTTTTTTTAATGTAAGAACTAAGGCAGAGGGACCATCACTGTCTTTTTTACCAGTTGGAACAGACCTGTTTGGAAAATTTGACTGTCATCTCTTTCACCTCGATTTCTTAGAAGGTCAGATAAACTGCTTACTTTCAGCTTGGTGATGTGGAACTTTAGCACAAGTGACTCCATTTTGATTTTCAGCCTGGTCTATTGGCTCTAGCACAAGAGCTTAGTCTAAAACAATGGCTTCCTATAATTTTTATTTAACACCATGAAAACAATGAGTAAGAACAGCATACTGACATTGCCATGTGTCTGCTCACAGGTGACAGGGTCTGACTCACCAGACTTGATTGCAAGATTCAGAGTCATGCCTCAAAAAAACCCTATGATTAAATGATAGGGTCAACTTCAGTAAGAAATGCCTAACTAAATTAGCTCATCATAGTTCTGGGTGTGGCTGAGGTGATTTACTGAAAAATTTGCTGGGGTTTACTTGGTGCAAGTGACCCCAGTCAATGGGCTTGCTGTCTGAATGGTATAAAAGGGAAAAGAAGAAGGAAGTTTCGCTTCTGTTTCTTTGGAGGAGCTCCAGTCTCCACCGTCACCTTGGACATCATCACCTGGCTTTCAGTGCAGACTCTTCAGCCTCTAGCACAGACCCTTCGGCCTCCCGATATAGACTCGCATGGGACACAGTATTGAGCTCTAGGCCTTTGACTGGATCCTTTGGATCTCCAGCATGCAGACAGACCCTCTGCACTCTTCCACACCTGACTCTGTGGGCGGCCATTGTAAGCCAATCTTGTAAGTTCTTATATATTTGTATATCTTGCATTAAATCTGTTTCTCTAGTAAGCATTGACAGATACAACCTCATTTGTTGGTGGGAAGTGCGGCTGCTAAATTCATAAACACCAATAGTCTCTCTAATTCATGCTTGTTATTCACGTTCTCAAATCAAGATGCCCTACTTGGATGTCGCTTGCCTACACATCAAAAGACAAAACACCAAGCAGCCTTCTTTTGTTCATACCCAAGGTCCACAAATGTAGCTCTTTATCTCACCTCATATTCTATGCCCTACCCTATTCCCTTGTGCTGTAATCTCGATATGAATCATTTCTCCTGTCTATAGTCTTATGTTGCCCTACTAAGCTATGCCTGACATGGCACAAAACTTGGTGTTCCTTTTCAGTTACGAATGACTCTTTCCCTTCCAATTCTATCCATGCGCAGTTTCTCTGGGTCACAATGTATTCAGTAGTTTCAAGCCTTGAGCTCTGTGGCACATGTATTTGGTATTTTGGACAAGTTGGCCTGGAGCCTATGAAAAGGAATCCTCAGCTGATACCTACCATGGTGTGCAATATATTAAATAAATATTAATGGAAAATTATTTTACTTTTCTACTTTTGAATGAAAAGTTCATGTGCAGCATGGATCACCATTAGGGTGGTGGCACAAAGCAGAGAACATGAGGAGGGGAAATGATTTGGTATCAGTGTTTATGAAAGGGCAGTCCTTGAGTTCTCTGCAAGATTATTGCTTGGGTTGTTTGTCAAATAGAAATTTATGGATCCTTCTCTAGATTATGAAATCAGAATCTCTGGAGGCAGGGCCAGGATATTGTGATGTTACATAGCACCTAATAGGTCTGGGTATATGCTGAAGTTTTAGGAATATCAATCTAGAGCAATAACTTTCAGGCCTTGTGGTTCTTAAACCAGCTCCTGGAGATAGTTAAAATGTGATTCGATGATTTCATCCCAAACATACTGAATCAAACTCTGATATAGGACCTTGGGACTTTATTAATATAAAAACAATAACAATAACAATAATTCTCATGATCAGCCAGGATGGAAATGGAAAAGATCCCATGCCAGCGTGGCCTTTTGGAGCCTTTGATAAAGACTGTTTGTTCTGGAAAACCTTTGCATGTAGTAGAGTCAGCAGCAACTCTGGATGCTGGCTAACTCAGCTCCTGCAAAGTTATAGCTCTGGGCTGTGTGGCCACCTCTTGGCCCCTCAAATCTCATTGTGTCACCCATGTAAGATATAGACTCTGCAGTTCCAACCTAGATCTGTTGAATGGGGTCCCCAAGAGGAAAGCCCAGGAATCTTATTTACAGAAGAACCTGAGATGACTGTGAGGATGAGGCAGGGCTGGAACCACAAGTCTATGACCATGGTGGGACTTCCAAGTCGCAGGCTCCACAACAGCCCTTCGGGAGTACTCCAGAACTGTGAGGCTGATGGAGAGGAACTTCACCCTCAAACTGCTGGGGTCCTCAGACCTAAGTCTTGTTCTGCCCCCTCACCACAAACCTCTCCAAGGGCATCTGTGTCAGACTTCTTCCTTTGCCCACCTCAGCTCCCAGTCCCCTTGTGTTTGTCTACCATTGCTGCTGCTGGCCCTTTGAAGTGGCCATTTCTGGGGCTCTGTCATTATGGAGTCTGGTTAATGGCACAGACCTGCCTAAAAACTAGAAATGCTTATTTTATAGAATCATATGCATTACGTATTCTAAGATTGCCGTTTTCCCACTCTTATAATAAGGTATGCATGGCTTCTTAGTTGTTTTCAACACACTAAATTTAATAAACATAGCAGAACTCTGAGAATTCCCTAACTGTAGTAAAGACCAAGCAGGACTTGGTAAAATGATGAGTTGAAAGAATATTTTGTGTCATTGTTTTCTTGAGAGTAGGTGACCACCTGGGGGTATGCTACTTGTAAGGGATGCATTCCCATGACTGGTTGTCATCATACCCCTAGCAAAGCCTAATCTTGAAAACTGATTATTGTTTTTAGCTCTTTATTGGATTCATTATGTGGCTTCTTTAAATTGCTTCCAAATAATTTATTTTATCTAATTTAGTACATGCTTGCAGTACATAATGTTTACTTTCCTTATATGGAGTTGCTACATGTATATAACTCATCTCAATTCCTTTTTTCATCCCCTATTCCTCCTCTCCCTTCCTCTCCCTCCACCTCTTGACCCCCTTCCCATCTGAGAAAGATCTATCTCCCTACTTTCTATTTTCTATCTTTTATTTTGTCCTGTATTTTTACTTTGGGTTTCTCATATAAGAGAAACTATGTGATATTTAAACTTGTGTGTTTCATTTATTTCACTTAACATTATAGTCTCAAGGTGCATTCATTTTCCTACAAATTACTGAAGTTTGTCTTTCTTTATGGTCAAGGAGTACTCTGCTGGTGTAAATGCCACATTTTCTTTATCCTTTCATCTGTTGATAGATGTATAGGCCATTTCCAAGTTTTAGCTATTATGAATTATGCTGCTATAAATATGGATATTCCTGTATGACTGCAATATGATGCCTTTAACTCTTTCAGAAAGATACCTAGAAGGGGAATAGCTGGGTCAAATGGGATTTGTACCTTTAGTTTTTTGCGGACTCTCCATACTGATTTCCATAATGGTTATACTAGTTTACATTCCCACCAGTAATGTAAAAGGTTTCCTTTATCCCCTGCAGCTTCACCAGCATTCGTTATTTGATTTCCTGATAATAGCCATTTTTTGTGGGGTAAGGTAGAATCTCAGTGTTGTTTTTTTTTTTTTTTTTTTGTGGGTACCGGGGGTCGAACTCAGGACCTTGTGCACCAGCAGGCCCCCGTGCTGCTGATCGATATCACCGGCCCTTTTTTCGTATATGGGCTCTGGGAGTTGAACTCAGGACCTCATGCTTGCCAGGCAGGCACTTATGCCACTGAGCCATCTCACTGGCCCCCTCAGTGTTGTTTTAATTGCATTTTTCTGATGGCCAATGATATTGAACATTTCTTCATTTATTTATTGACCATTTGTGTTTCTTCTGTGAAATGTCTATTCATTTAACTTTCCCATTTTTATTGGGTCTTTTACATGGGAGGGATCTAATTTTTTGGCACACTTTATATATTCTAGATATTAGCCCTCTGTCTGAGGAATAGCTGGCAAAATTTTTTCCCATTCTGTAGGTTGTCTTTTCTCTCTGTTGGCTGTTTCTTTTGCTGTGCAGAAGATTTTTAATTTGATATGATCTCATTTGTTGATTCTTAGTGCTACACCTGTGCAACTGAGCTTCTGTTCAGAAAGTCCATGCCTACACATCTGACTTCAACAGTTTTACATATTTTAGCTACCAGCAGGTTAAGTGTTTCTGGTTTAACATTTAGTTCCTTGATCCTTTTGATTTTAGTTTAATATATGGTGAAAATATGGGTAGACACAATCTTCTGCATGTGGATAGCCAGTTTTCCCAACACCATTTATTAAAGAGGCCATCTTTCTTCTAGTGTATGTTTTTGGGCACTTTGTTAAAGATCAAATAGTTGAATGTGTTTGGGGTTATTCCTGCATCCTCTATTATGTTGCATTGATCCTCATGTCTGTTTTTGTGCCAGTACAATGCTGTTTTTATCACTGTAGTTTTGTAATGTAACTCCAAGTCCAGGATTGTGGTGTCTCCCACTTTTCTCTTGTTACCCAGGGTTGCTTTTGCTATTCTGGGTCTCTTCTGGTTCCATATGAATGTTAGGATTTTTTTTTTTCCTGTTCTGTGAAGAATGCTGTTGGTATTTTGATTGGAACTGCATTAAATCTGTGTAATAATTTTGGAAGTATGGCCTTCTTTTTTTTAAACTAAAGCATTGTTTTTAATAGTAAAATAAAACAAAACAACAAAAAGCTTGCCTGTCAGTAGGGAAAGGATAACTAAGTTGTGATGTAATTATACAGTACTAATAATATCACAAGGTTAAGAAGATTGAAGTGAATTTGAAAAACCCTACAGAATAATGCTACTGTATTACAGACAATAAAGAAAAAAGATATGCATATTTATATATAAATGTATGAGAATACTGTACATAAAAAGGACTAAAGAGCTTTAGTAAATAGAACTGCTGTGAAAGAGTGAAAGGGTAAGGGAGAAACCCATGTTTTACTTTATATTTAGAGTTATAATAAGTAACCCTACAAACACATAGGGTTATAATTAGTAACCCTAATTGTACCAAGTACCTGAACTGGCAAGGCCCAAAACTGAACACATTATTTCATTCAACTAATATCTGAGTGCCTCCACAGTGCCAGCCACTGCTCTGGTTCTTGGCACAAAAGGAAAAATGTTAACCTTGAAACTGAAAAAGTTTGTGGATCTACATATATGTGGAGGTTCTAATTTACATGTCATTTTGAGAACTAATATAAGCTCAGAACTTCATACCGCTACAAAACTATCATTTAATCAATATTTACTAAGCACTTAATTTTGATATTGTACTGTTCTTAATTTTTTATACTGTTCTTACTTATAGAAAAAAAACACACAGTCCCTGCCTTCAGAAGAAATCAAGGATGAATATGAGAAATGGTTATGAAGGTACAGGCATTTTGAATATATTGGTTCTGCCTATCCAGAAACAGGAGATGTCTTTCTTTTTTCTGATGTCCCCTTTAATTTCCTTTTTCAGAGTACTGTAATTTTCACTGTAGAGGTCTCTTACTTCCTTAGTTAGGTTAACTCCTAAGTATTTAATTTTTCTTAATGCTATTGTGAATGGTATTTTTTCTTAATTTCTTTTTCAGTAGATTTGTTTTTGGTGTACAGGAATGCTATTGATTTTTGTTTATTGATTTTGTATCCTGCTATATTACTGAATTTGATTTTTAATTCCAGGAGTCTTTTGGTGGATTATTTAGGGTCTTTTACGTAGAGGATCATGTCATCTGCAAATAATGATAATTTGGCTTCTTCCTTTCCTATACATATTCTTTTTATTTCTTTCTCTTGCCTAATTGCTCTTGCTAATATTTACAAGTACTATGTTGAACATGATTGGTGATAGTGGACATCCTTGTCTTTTTCCTGATTTTAGAGGGAAAGCTTTCAATTTTTCCCCAATTAATATGATGTTGGAAGTAAGCTAGTAATGAATGGCTTTTATCAGATTGAGATAAGGTCCTTCTATACTACTTTCTTCAAGCTTTTTTTTATTTTATCTCGAAAGAATACTGGATTTTTTCAAAGGCTTTTTCTGCATCTATTGAGGTGATTCTGATATTGCTTCTTTTTAAGTGATATATTATAATTATTGATTTGCTTATGTTGAACCATTCATGCATCCTTGGGATGGAGCCACCTGGTCATGATGTATGATTTTTTTTTTTTTTGATGATTTATTGTTTTCTGTTTGCCAGTATCTTGTTAAGGAGTTTTGCATTTATATGCATTAAAGAGATTGGTCTATAATTCTCTTTTTTGGTTGGATTCTCGCCTGGTTTTGGAATCAGGGAAATGGTAGCTTCCAGGAATGATTTTGGGAGTACTCTTTCCCTTTCAATTTCATTAAAAAGCTTGAAGAGTGTTGGAGTTAGATTTTCCCTGAAGGTTTTGAAGAATTCAGCAGTGAATCCACCTGGACCTGGGCTTTGTTTAGACTATAGATTTTTTTTGTTAATGCTTTGATTTTATTACCTGTTATTGGATTATTCAGGGTTTTAAACTCTTCTTGGTTCAGTTTGTTAATTCATAGGTAAGTAGAAATCTATCCACTTCTGAATTCTCCAGTTTATTGCCATACAATAAATGTTTGTGAAGTAGTTGCTAATAATCTTTTTGGTTTTGGCAGTGTCTGTTGTGATTTTAATACAGTTAGGCACAGGGAAGTTGTGTGAGCCACTCCCTTCTCTTCATTCAGGCATAAACACAACACCACCCTGATGATTACCCAGGATTAAATTTAGGAGAGGCAGCAGATTACGGACATCAGTGAGAGAGACCCATGGGAGGCACCTACATCAGGGGTGTCTGACCCTGTAAATACTAGAAGCCTGAGTTATGGAGCCCCTTTTTTCCCTTTCACACTCCAGTCTCTTTTCACTTTGCCCTCAAGTCCCTTTCTCCTACCTTCTTCCCTCCTGCCTGTTCCTGCTGGTACCATCCCAAGATCTTCTGTAAACACAGTTACTACTATATACTCTGAGGTGTGTGCTTGGCAATTCTTTCCTTGTCATACACAAGGACTTGGACTATTTTTGGCCCACTCAACTGTAACATCTTCACCTTTTTCATTTTTAATTGCATTGATTTGGGTCTTTTCTTTCCTTTTTTGGGGTTAGATTAGCTAAGGGTCTGTCTATTTTGTTTATTCTTTTTAAGAACCAACACTTTAATTCATTGATTCTTTATTTTTTCTGGGGGGGTGGGTCTCAATTTCATTGATTTGTGCTCTGATATTTGTAATTTCCTTCCTTGTACTAGCTTTGGGATTGGGTTATTATTGTTTCCTAGGATCTAGAGGTGCGTCATTAGATTATTTACTGGGGCTTGCTCTGTTTTTGTGATGTAGGCATTCACAACTATAAACACTCCTCCTAGGATTGCTTTCATTGTGTCCCATAAATTCTGGTATATTGCACAGCCATTATCATTTAGTTCTACAAACTGTCTTTTTTTTTTTTTTTTTGTGGGTACCGGGGGGTCAACCTCAGGCCCTCGCGCGCCAGCAGGCGCCCGTGCCGCTGAGCGATATCACTGGCCCCTTTTTCGTATGTGGGTTCTGGGAGTCGAACTCGGGCCCTCGCGCTTGCCGGGCAGGTGCTTAAGCCTGCTGAGCCATCTCACCGGCCCCAAACTGTCTTATTTCTTCTGCAACTTATTGTTTATTTAAGAGTATATTGTTTAGTTTCTATGTACTTGCATAATTTCTGTGTTTTCCTTTGTCATTGATTTCTAGTTTCATTGCATTATGATCTGATAATACACATGGTATATTTTCAATTCTTCTACATTTATTTGCTATATTGGCTAGTATGTGGTCTCTTTTGGAGAAAGCTCCATGTGCTGCTGAGAAGAATGTGTAATCTGTTGTTGTGTGGAACACTCTGTAGATCCAAATATGTAATATTTATTTTCTAGTTAACAGCAAAGCAAATTTCAGTCCAGTGTGTCCGAAATTGACTCAGATTTTGAATTTTAAAGGTCTAAGTAAATGAGGTTGACTGAATGGGTAAAATTGAGATAATTTATCTTTTTCTTTCTAAATTTATATTTTATTGTTCTAAAGAATAGTTGCTTTTTCTTTTGCAGTACACAGATTAAACACTGGGACTTCCCACTGAACTACATCCCCAACTTTCTTAACAATTATATTTATTTTGAGACAGGGTCTTGCCAAGTCACCAAGTTGCCCAGGCTGGGCTCATATTTATAATCCTCCTTCCTCAGCCTCCCAAAGTGCTGAAATTACAGGTGTGCACCACCATGCCTGGCTAGAATAGTTGGTTTTTTAAAATTAAATAAGTAATTAATGTTAATTGTAGAAGAAAGAGAACTTACAAGAAATGGAAATAAGAGAATGAAAGTTGTTCCTATTTTTTACTACTCAGAAAACCAGTATTGACATTTGGGGAAGCCTTCCAGACTTCTGAAGAGGGGATTGTGGGATGAGAAGATTTTATTTTATAACTTGTAAAAACAGTGGCTTGGACAATTGGAATTCTTGCATCTAAGTTCTGTTGCTGATCTTTTCCTTTCCACCTTAGGGCATTTGCACACGGATCACCCTGGACTGATCCAGAACCTGGACTGCTTTACCTCCTCCAAGTGGCTATTTTGTTTTTTCATCGTTTGTGTCTCAAATCAAATGTCACATCCTCAAAGAGGCCTTCCCTGATCATTCAGTCTGCAATCATTCCTGGTCCTGGTTCCTCTGATGTCACCTTCTTCAAAGTTTGTTGAGTTGGTCCCTGTCTGTCCTCCCCATTACAGTGCAAGCTATCAGAGCCCAGCCTTTCGGTCCTATCCACTGTATCCCCATTTCCTAGAACGATGTTGCCCCAGAGCAGGCATTTCATAGATGCAGTAGAATAAATAAGGAAATGACTGGCTGACTGGTTACAGAGTAAATGACACTTTTAGTCTGGAAGGGTGAAAGCCAGAGGCACAGATGGGAAGATGAGCTGAGGATTGTGGCTGGGCAGACAGATGAAAGCAGGGAGTTAAAAATGGGATCACTTTTCATAGTTTCAGAGAGATCTTAAAGGCATTACTTGGCTAGTAACAAATGGCAAATAATAAAACGTGAAAAAATTTCTTTAGTCCCTGAATGAAGATTCGTTGGAACCCAAATGGTTCTATGATTACTTTAAAGGTTTTAGATTCATAAAGTCCTTGCTTTTAGTTATGGTTTTGTTTCTTTCAGACTAATTGTATAGACTGAAAATTTTGTTACTCATCAATTTTCAATAGTTGTCTCTGGAAAAACATGAATGATTTTTCCAACGGTATTGATTCAGTTCATGGCATATCCTTGTCTGTGATCTAAAATTGTGAAAAATGAACAGTATGTTGAAATAGGAAATTGTGCCTGAATGTTCAAGCTGTAAGTTAGCTAGCTGACAACAAGGTCATTACTGTGAACAATGTCTATAATTATACTTTGTTTTCATGTCCACATAAATCCTGGACATGAGGCAAGTATGAAATTAATTAATTAAAAAAAATTAAGGTTTCCTAAGTTTAAACACCTTTAGGAAAACAAAGCTTATCATTGCTACTATTTCAGAGATAAGATAATTGAGAAGCAGGCATTTTAATCAGAAATGTTGCTAGTGGAAACTAATAAACTTAGAAGATTTTTCTCTAATATTCAGATCTCTCCGGCAGTCAGAGGTACACAGATTATTATTTTATTTTTTTTTTTGTGGGTACCGGGGGGTCGACCTCAGGACCTCGGGTGCCTGCGCGCCCGTGCCGCTGAGCGATATCACCGGCCCCTTTTTCGTATGTGGGTTCCGGGAGTCGAACTCGGGACCTCGCGCTTGCCGCGCAGGCGCTTAAGCCGCTGAGCCATCTCACCGGCCCCATGGTACACAGATTATTGCGCGTGGAATACACAATGACTTTATATACAGATATGTAATTATTCTGCTCTTTTCTTGGGTGTTTTGCAGTTGTTGGAAATATAATAAATTCTTTTTTTATTGCATTTTCTTTCATGTTAGACACAAACAGAAAAAGATGAACTCAAAGACAATAGTTTGTACTCCTATATGACTGTTAAGGAAATCTTAATAGTAAAATAAAAGAGAGTATTTTAATGTTGAGGAAATACACAAGGGCCCAGGGTTTAACTCAGTGTGAAGGCCCTAGGTTCAATCCCCAGTACCAGAAAAGTCCTTTCACACTTGCTGTAGATCACTTACCAGTATCTTTTCCACAGTATTTGTCATAATACATAAGTATCTTTTTATGGTTTGTTCGCTGATTATCAATCTCTTCCACAAGATGTAGGTTTCATATAAGGAAACTCTATCTTGTTCATCTTTTGTCTTCCCTGTACCCCAAAGCAGAGAGGACTCAAATCTCTCCCCTCCTGGAGGGTATTAGCTTGGAAAGAGGATAAGAATGTCTTTGAAGGGATAAGGGAAAATTAAGGCTTCATGAGCCAGAGGGCCTTTTTAAACTTGAAAGCTGAAGAGGGGAGAATGAGAAACACACACACACACACACACACACACACACACACACACACACTCTCTCTCTCTCTCTCTCTCACCCTAATAAGGTCATTTACAATTTAAGTGAGTAATTGCAGATGTATTTCATTGTCTAAAAATATTTCCTACAATAGACATGTTTTATGACTTCATGGTTCTGCAAAATATATTCTCCTAGCTTAGGACTTAACACTAGCCTTGGGGTGAAGGAGTTACTGTCCAGCTGAGGCAAGGCAGTTTTAATCATAAAACACTTTGACATTTCTAAGAGCTAGGCCTCCTTTGGCTTTCTCCTTTTTTGTAAACTTCCTCTCTTTCTTCCTCTCCTTTTTTGCATTTCTTCATTCCTATTTATTCTTTTCTGTAACTTTTTTCCCACCTTTACATTGTAACATAATAGTACATGCTAGGAGTAACGCTATTCAAAACAATAGTACTACTAAATGTCAAATAATATTAAAGCATTTTTATATCAAAATACATAATTCCTTGTTCCAACCTCTTCATATTCCCAACTCTCTCTTGCTAGAGGCAAATGCTTTTGATTCCTTAAACTGTTCCTTCTGGCATTTATAGATCTCTGTGCTTTTAAATAATGTGAATACTGCTCTCCTTTAATTCATCAATTTGAGACATAAATCTATTGTGTTTCTAATGTGGCTGATGAGGAATTAAACACCCTTACATTGCCATGCTTTCTGCTTCTCCTCATCTATGAGCATGCTGCAAATTTTGGTTAAGTATATATTCAGTGTTAACACTTTAATGTCTGGGTACATTTTATTCACAGCTGAAAATTGTAATATCTGTTTCCCCAGGAGTAGACTCTGAGCAATCATTCAGGTACAAGTGGTTTGGGAGGCACTGGTATCACCAGCAATGGAGGAAGGAAATGGTAAAGGAAGGGAAGGCCATAATAAAGAATGCGTTTTTAATTGGTTCCCACTATGGGTAATTGGAGTTTAATCCAGTGAGGGAAAATTGGGGAAATTGTATGAAGCACACAGTCAATGTCATCCCAAGTGAAAAGCGAGGGAGGGTATATATTTATATACCAGCTCCTATCAGTCATCTGTTGAAGGTTACTCCCACGGGTAGTTAATTCCTTGGCACTTGCAGCTTTCTGAGGCTTTAGGGAAAGTCCTCTGCATAGACACGCAAATGCGGCAGTTGGAAGCTGGCTAAGAACACCAACTATGTAATGCATTATGGATTTATTTCCATTCTTTTTGTTTTCTTCTGAAATAGCCTTTTAAAATTTATTTTGTGTTTGTGATAGTTATTGTAAATTCTTCTCATATCTTCCAACAGCTTATCATGATGATATTTTATAAAGTTAATTACATCAGGTAATCTGTCAGCTCCAACTTTTTCCTTGGTGGCATTGCTGGAGGCCTCTGTTACCCCTATGGACGGCCTGTCCTCAAGGTCTTCTACACAGATGGTGGCTTGGGACTCTCGGGACTGCTTAGTGTCTTCTGGGCTGGATTCCCTGATTTCCTGGTTCCAGTGTTTCTTTTGTTTGCTTCTTGGGGTGGCGCATTGTTAAGGGAACAGACAGGCTGGAAGCCGGCCACGCTTGGCCCCTGAGTCATACTGCTCCCGCTGTGGCCACCGCCTGCCTCAATATTGTCTCCCCTCCCTATCCCTGGGAGACAATGTCAAGATGCTCCTTGGTTACAGTAGATCTTTTTCTTACGTTTTGTATTTTAGTTTTCCTTTTTCTTATTTTATTCTCCTATTTTTATAAAATAAACCTCCCAATGTCTTAGAAAAGGTGCTTGAGAAGTAAATGTTTTAAACCTTGCATGTCTAAAAATGTTTTTATTTTCTCTTGGGTTAATGGGTTGTCTGGATAGAGTTATGTCGGAAATAATTTATCTTCAGAATTTTGAAGCCATGTCTGTATTCTGTCCTCCTGGGTTTCCATTCAGAAGTGCAAAGCAATTTTTATGCATAAATATTTGCATTTGGCCTGTTGTTAACTTTGTTTTTAAATCTCTGGAAGCTTATAGAGTCTTTGGCTGCACTATTCTGAAATTTTATGATAAAGTCACTTGATGGGGCTCATTATCCTTTGTGCTGTATGCTCAATAGTCCAGGCCCTTTCAATCTGTAAACTCATGTGTGCGAAATGTTCTTAAATTATTTTGCTTATATGTTTTTTTCTTACTTTGTTGCATTTCCTCTGTTCTCTCTCTGGGACTCCTGTCATCTCAGTGACAGTCTTTCTGCTCTGTTTCTCTAATCATCATATGTTTTCTCTCCTACTTGCTACCTCTTTCTTTTTTTTAAGCCCTTCTTTCTGAAAACTTTCCTCAGCTTTGCCTTTTAGTTCTTCCACTGAGTTTTTTATTTCAGATGTTTGAATTTTCAAGAGATCATTTTAGTTTTCTGACTGTTCACGGGTACCACATTTTTCTCTTACTGTCTAAATAAACCAGTAGTTTCTGTTGTTATTATTGTGTTATACTTTTCTCCTTTGTGCAGTCTCTATTTTCTTTCAGTTCCTTTTTATCTGTTTTGATACTAACTTGCATTTTGATATTTATTTTTCCTGTTCAAGGTTTTCCCCAGATGTTTAATAATCCTTGAATGTCTGCTTATTTTTAAGAATCAGAAATTAAGGCTTTAACTGGAACCTCTAACCATATGTGTGGGACTTGTTGGCTTTGAGCTTTGTTGAAGGCTACCTATCTGGATCCTTTGTAAAGAAACTCCCAGAGTGATCTGGTGTTTGTCACCTTGGTATTACTGCTGCTATTTAAGGCTGAGAATGACCTTTTCCAGAACCCCATTTCTTGTGTAATTAGCTTTGGTTAAGAGAGAAACTTGCACAAGATTCAGAAGACAGAGGTGAAATTGGAGCCATTAGTCTCAGAAGGTCACAGTGACCAGAGGCAGTGACAGATCAGTGTAAAGCTGTCCAGTGGGCTCTAGTTTCTCATCCCAACCACTGACTCCACTGACCAGAGTGGCCCCAAGCCTCCAAATACTTGGCTATGGTTCCCACAGAGGTTGTAGCTTCCATGGCCTGCCAGAAGCGCCCCATTCTCTCTTCCTCCTGGGTAGCCAAGTATATACTCTTCCCATATCTCCCCTGTGGTCCATCCATGGCTGTGCTTTAAATATTTGTTTCCTATGCTTGCTGTAATAAATTACAACAAACTTTGGCTTAAGGCAACTCAAGTTTATCTTCTTACAGTTCTGGAAGTCAGGGATCTAAAATCAAGGTGTCTTCTGGAGGCTCTAAGACAGAAACCATTTTCTTGCCTTTTCTAGCTTCTGAAAAGTGACGGCATTGTTGGGTTCGGAATCCTTCCTCCACCTCCGAAGCACATCAACCCATCCTCTAGTTCTGCTTCATACCTCCTTTTTCTCACTTGACTCCTCCTGCATCTCTCTTACAAGGACTGCTGTGAAAACATCAGCCCACCTGAACAGTCCAGGATCACTTTCCCATCTCAAGAGGTCTAACAATCACATCGGGAAACTCCCTTTTGCCTGGTAAGATAACATCTTCACAGGAGCTGGCGAGGAGCATGTAAATGACTTTGGGGACCACTATGGATGATGACTTTCTCTGATCCTTCAATTCCTGTCCTCCAGACTTCCCCTTTCTCAGCTCCTCCCACATTCCTGTGAGCTCTGATTCCTAGAGTTGGCTTTTTGCCCCCTAATACTTCGAGTGGCTCTGATTTCCTGACTGGACCCTAATGGATACACTCTCAATGTCAACACCTCTATGCATTTCCTCTCAGGGGAGCTGTATTTCACCAAATTATTCCTCTGGTGTCCAGTCTGGAGGGTAAAGATGCTGCCAAGTGTCTGGGATCTCAAAAAGGAAAATTGTAGGGAGCTTGTTATGGTATAAATCTAGAATGTCCCCCCAAAACCTTATGTGTTCAAAGCTGGAGCTTTTGGAAAGTGACTGGATCTTGGGAATAATGTACCCATCAGCGGATTAAACCATGAGTTCATAGCTAAATGTGCTGTGAAGAGGTAGGGCTTGATTGGAAGGGGTGTGTCATGGGGGGCATGTTTTTGGAGGTACATCTCCCTCCCTGACTCCTGCCTTCTCCCTCTGCTTCCTGGCTGTCGTGGTTGAGTAGCTTTCCTCCGCCAAGCCTTTCTGCCATGCTGTTTCTGCCTTGGGGCCAATCAACCACAGACTGAATCCACTGAAAACCATGAGCCAAAATAAACCTCTCCAACTTTTAATTGTAGATGTCAGGTGTTTTGCCCCAGATATGGGAAAGCGACTGATTCAGTGCATTTTTTCTTTTTTTCTCCCTTCCCTTCTTTTCCCTTCCCTTTCCCTCCCCTTTCCTCCCCTCCCCTCCATTCTCCTCTCCTCTCCCCTCTTCTTTTGTCTTGTCTTTTCTCCTTCTCCTTCTTCATCTCCTCCTCCTCTTTCTTCTTCTTCTTCTTCTTCTCTCTCTCTCTCTCTCTCTGTTTCTATTTTTTTAAATACTGGGTATCACTATGTTGCACTGACTGGCCTTGAACTCACGATCCTCCTGCCTCAGTTTTCTGAGTAGCTGGGATTACAAGTGTGGGCCACCAATTCCAGTTTCAATCAACTTGTTGACTTTTGCTATTTCCAGTCTTGTCCTCCCTCCTGTACCTCCTGTGGGAGTCTCCATACAGAAGTCCTTTGACTTATTTTTCCATACGACATGGCCAGTTCTTGGCTGTGTGTGGAGGGAGGAGCAGAATCTTGAGGGCAGGGGATGGGAGCAGCTCTAGACACCCAACTGCCTCTTGAGAAGCCACCATCAGATCCTACTTCTGTTAACTTTCACTCCCTCTTTATTCCATTCCTGGGGTGCCTGTTGCTACCAGTTTCCAGCTTTTCAGAGATTCTGTGGTTAAAGTGGGCTGCTTCTCAACTTTCCTTACTGCTGTCTCAGAATTTTGCTTCTGGAATTAACCAAGAAAGTTGTTTTATATCCATTTGTTTGACTGCTTCCAAAATTTCAGTGATGTTATCCATTCTTTCTTTCCCTATTTTTGTGGGGATATATATATATATATATATATATATATATATATATATATATAATTTTTTTTTTTATGGGTACCGGGGGTCAACCTCAGGACCTCGCGCTCCAGCAGGCGCCCGTGCCACTGAGCAATATCACCGGCCCTTTTCTTGTATGTGGGTTCCGGGAGTCGAACTCGGGCCCTTGCGCTTGCCAGGCAGGCGTGTAGGCCGCTAAGCCATCTCACCGGCCCGGGGTTTATATTTTTAAATAAAAATAATTTTAAGATAATTCCAGAGTCTCATGTACTTAAAAGAAATAATTCAGGTAAATCTCATATACCCTCCGCCCAGTTTCCTTCCTCACAATATTCTGTATAACTATAGTACAACAGGAAATTGACATTGCCCTTATTCAGACTTCACCAGTTTCATTTGCACTCATTTATGTGTATGCACTTTATGCAGTTTTATAAGATGTGACACATAGATAGACGCATAGGTAGATATATAGATTTTGGGCATACTAGGGATTGAACGCCTCATGCGTATTAAGCACACACCCAGATATTTTTTGTGCTGGAGGTAGGAAAAGCACACACAATAGCTCACAGCCTCCAAGTTCACCGTGCTTGAGGACCCACCTATAGCTACTGGGCTGCCCACCCCACCACTATTGCTATTTCTGTTTCATATTTTTTAGGAAAAAATATTCCTTCCCTGTAGTATCTGGAATGAACAACATTAGATGTGATGTCCCCAACAAAAAGTTTTTGACTTTGTGAATAAGAGCAGGGCATAGTGAAATTTTGTCTTCTTTACATCCTCCCCCATAGACTAATGGTCAGCTAACAAAGCTCGTCTTTCAGTTCTCTGAGTTGCAAATATTCTGTATTCTTCCTTTCTTTTAAAAAATCAGCCAGGAGAAAAAAGTTTTGCAACACAGAAAAGAATAAATATTGTACATTTTCTCTATGCCAGGCTCCTCGTCCATACTGAATTATACCTGATGGATTATTTTAATTAACATTGGACAAAAGGGACTTGTAGTATTTACAAAATTTTTACATTCTCTTCTTAAAGGAAAACATGGGATTTTCTGATTTCTGCAGGAATAAAGAATTACTGAACCAGTGGGATAAATAGAGACACATTGAGGAGCTATCTTTGGACATGTAGTTGTACTTGAGTCTTCTAGAATTGCCCCTCAGATGATTAAATTGTCTCAATGGGCCACTTGCACTCCATCTAATCCAATCATGGGGAATTTGCATTGTATATTTGTACTCAAAATTAGGAGGTAAGGGTGGAGTCTGTGTAAGGTAGCTAAAACCAAGTATTCCGAGAGTTACCATAAGCAGTCAAAGAAACCCAGTATGTTGTGTACTGTGCCTTATTACAGAATGTATTTAGGTGAACGAAAGGCACGCAATCTTTAAAAAATCTATTCTCTTTTAGTGAATTCCTCTGAAGGCTCTGTTTGTGAGACAATTGTGTTTCATTTATTGAACTTGGTCAAGAAGAGACAGGAAAGGTGATGAAGGTGGCAGACATTTATAAATAATTGATAATAATGTTTTCTTTATTCTGCAACTGTTTGTTTCAGCCTAACTGCAAGGCTGATTCAGAGCATGAGAGCTACATTTTTGTAAACTCAAATAGGAAGGAGCTTTTTCAATTATCTATTGATGCATAAGAAACCATTCCAAAATTTAGTGGTTTAAAGCAGTCATCATTTATTATTGCTCCTGAGTGGATGACTGACTGGGAGAAATATGGATGGGCTTGGCCAGGCCAGGCTGATCTTGCCTGGACTAGATCCCATTCTGTGGTCAGCGGGCAGGTTGTCTGGGGTCTGGCTGCTTCAGCATGGCTCTCATTCCCTGTGATTGCTCATGGTTCACATAGCTAACCTGCACTTGTTAACATGTTGGTTGCAGCATGTGAGAGACTGATGAAGTTGTGCAAAGTCTCATGAAGACTCTCTGAGGAACCAGCACACCATTACCTCTGTGGCATTCCGTTGGCCAAAGTGAGTCACAAAGCCAATCCATATTCAAGGCTATCTTGATGGCTAAGAGAAAAGTCCTAACAAAGTAACACAACCTATATTTTCATATGCTATTTTCTGTATCTGGTAGGCATTTTTCTCTTACATACCTGGAAGACTCTTACTCGTCTTTAATGTCCTAATTCAACCACCACCACCTCTGGGAATCTGCTCTGGCCTTTCCTCAAGCAGACTGTGCCATACTCTCCTTTGTGCCGCTGCTGACTATCTATCTCTCTCTGCTCGTAGTTCCTTGTGGACAAGAACTATTTCCAACTATCTTATTTCTCCAGTTTCTAGCACAGAACTTGGCCCAAGAAATATTTTATGAATAAATGAGTTGATGACCATTTCTCACATGTTTTTACCTGTGTGCTCCACATTGTCTTGATACTATCAGCTTAAGAAGATGACCCCTCCATTACTCTCTCTTGAATATATTAACACATTTGCATTATTTGACAGGTTGTAATCAAGGGAACACTGATACCCTATTCCTCTGTGTTTTGCAGTGAGAGTTCGGAGCATTTTTGAAGTTAACTAATTGCACTGTCACACTTATGCTCTAATTGTTCTATCTGGGTGGCTTCTTTATACTGTATGTCTCTTGTGGGACCATTTTAAGTGGCCCGGTTCCTAGCATTTGTAAGCACAGAAATGTTTATGACCAATTGTTCTGATCTCTGTGATAGTTCTGCAAGACTCAGCTCTTGAAAGCACTTTTCTTTAGCAATTTGGTGCTGTGGGAAGTTGTTAGGTAGTTCTAGGGGTCCAAGAGGAGATACCTTTTTGTAGCAAATGCCCCTGATTCTCAGCATTCGCCCCTTGTTTAATGTTTTTGCTTAAGGGTATAGGCGATGTAGAATGATTGCCTATTGTTCAGCCTCCCTGGGGTTGAGAGAGACCAGAGATAACATCTAATTTGATATAATTTCATTTTATAGAAGTAACATTTTATAGAAGTTACAGAGGTAAAGTAACATACACAGTAACACAAAGACATTATAGTTTTAGGAATGGGATTTGTGCAGCTAGAATACTTTAGAAACATTCCAGAGAACCAGGCTGCCCAGCCAGATGCCTCTTTCCTTGGTTAAGCCAGGTAAAGCGTCATGCAGTAACAGCCCACCCTTCACAGAAATTTCTCCTCTTCTGAAAATGCATCTGTCATTTCTCACATGGCCAAGTATGGAGAGCAGCTCTCTTTAACTGGACTAGGAGTTTGTGTATCTTTCCGAGGTCCACTTGGATCAAAATCATCTGGTTGGGCCGGTGAGATGGCTCAGCGGCATAAGCGCCTGCCTGGCAAGCGTGAGAGCCCAAGTTTGACTCCCAGAACCCACATATGCAAAAAGGGCCAGTGATATCACTCAGCGGCACGAGCGCCTGCTGGCGTGCGAGGTCCTGAGGTCGACCCCCGGTACCCACCAAAAAAAAAAAAAATCATCTGGTTAAATGCAGATTTCTGGGCACCATCCAAGACCTCCTGGATTCTTGGGGATTTATGACAGAAATCTGTATTTTTAATGTTATAATAAAATATATATAAAAAGGAAGTTGTGCTATACATTAACTACATTAAATATTCTACATGCAAGCCGAGACAATTCAGTGTGGCCCAAGCAAGTCAGAAAGTTGGCTATCATAAGTCCAAAATACAATATAATGTTAGGTAGCAACAATTGCTATGGTGAAAATTTTCAAGTTAACAGGAGGGATGATGGGAAGGGTGCTATTTGGATAGATTAGTTACTGGAGATATCCTGATTACAGAGCTGGAAGTGTAAGCAGTAACTTGGCCATGTGAAGACCTATGATGAGAGGGAATAAGTAAATGCAGATGACCTAATCAGGAATGAGCCTTGCAATTTCAAAGAGGAGAAAGACATTGGTGAAAGCCATCCAATTGCCTATCAATCTTAGAATACAATCCAAATTCCTTTCATGCTATATAACCCCTTATATGATCTATAATCCCTATCCAGTGACAAAAATTAATCACATGGCCACATGCGGTTTTGTGTCTGGTGAGGGTCTCAGGGAAATGTAATCTTTAGCCCAGCAGCCATCACTCAGCACTGGCTTCTCACTATGAAAAAGGAAGCACAAATTATGAGAGAATATGGTTCAGTAAGGTCTTAGTAAGATGAGCTGAAAACTGACCACTGGATTTGGCAAGATAAAGACCACTGCAGACCTTGACAAAAGCAGTTTGAGTAAGGGAAACTCTAATTAGTGCGAGTGGCAATATTTATAGGACTTCTACTGTCTATGTCCTTCTATAGGATTTCTGTTGGTGCGTTGGCTAGAAGATTGTGGAGTCTGGGAGGTCTTCTTTACCCTTGATCTTAGCCAAAAGGCTGAGAAGCGATGGGAGGACTTTTTTAAAACTGGAAGCTCAATAGCATATTTGAATGTTATTAGGATTTAACAAATTTGGAATGAGAACCTGACAAAGTAGGAGAAAGGCAAGAATGAAATCTTTGAGGGAGAGTAGAAAGAACCCAGTGCATCAGGAGTGTGGCTGGCCCTAGATACAACAGGGACAGTTCATCATTTTTAACAAGGGGAAAATCAGGTTCAAGGAGTATGTAAGAACTGGAGCTAGAACTCAAGTCTATTATATCTCAAAGCCTATTTTACAAATTTTTCCAAGGCCAGCTTTGTTCAGGAAAAAGGAATTTCATTATTTGTCTTCTCCTCCTCTTTCTCTACCACGTGTCCCTCCTCCTTCTTTATTTCACACCATCCTATACCATATGGTCCTTCGCTCCCAGAACCCATAGTTCTAGCTAATACCATTTATTCATTCAACAATGTTTTTATGCACCCACTGTGCAAAATGTGGTGTCCCCAAGTGTATGGTGTAGCATCTGGATGTGGGGTTCTTACCATCCATGAGAAGCCATTCTACTACTTATCCCTGAATTCATAGGTATCAGGTTCTTAGGCAAGCGGTGTGACTATCTGTTCACATTCATGGGGCTGGGTCCAGGAGGGGAATCCTCCTCCATGAACGGGTGGGCTCAGGAGAGAAGGTACGCAGGGGATTTCTGCTATCTCAGTTGGATGAGTCAAAACCCTGTGAGGACGAGTGAAAGGTAAATGTCACTGTCAGTTCTCTGTGCACACACACCACCATCTTCAGATCAATGTTTTCATGTCATTTACTTGAATGTTCCTTTAAGGACTAATTATCTTGCTAGAAATTGACAAGTGATTTTGTAAATGTGTGAGTGAGCTCAGTTTATTTTTAATATTTTCTTTTATCTGCACAGGTTTTTCTTGAGAAAGCTTTCTTTCACACCATTCTTTGATGAATAACTAAGAAGCTAGAAGGTATCTATAAGGGATCTTTATGAAAAATAGAAACTCAGATTGGATGTCCAGCTCATTAAAGAATTTGGATCTCTGGTTAATAACTTACTATGTACTAAAAACTTGATGATATGAGGCATGGCCTGAGAAAAGAACGTGAATACTTAGTATGTTTGCAAATATAAATTTAAAAGCTTGTGTTAGAGGCTTTAAGTAATATCTATGGTAAAATATATTCTGAGTTGTAAACAAGAATCTTAAGCCAAAACCCTGGAACACAAGTCACTTGAAAGTAAGTGTGTTTAATTGCCTAATTATCCTCAACATGTGAGATAATAAGAAATATATGAAGGATCAGGGTCGGCCAAAGGGATAATAAGGATTAGGCAGACTAATACTAGGGTTAAACTTAGTCAGACAAATGTGTGACAAAAAGTTCCAAGAGTACAAAAATTGTATGGAATATTTGGGTATGTATTATAATACATACTAGAAATGTACCTGAAACTGGATTGAGTACTGTCAAGGCTCCAGGAGTCTTTACGAGTTTTGCCCATCTGTTCACATTTTTGGGTCTGAGGCTGGAAAGAGTGTCCATTCCCATGAATGGGTGGTATTAGGGGATGGTGTAGGAAGGAGATTCCTTCCCACTTAGTGGGTAGATTTTGTTAACTGAAAAATATTCATGTGTTCTAAAATATCAATATACAGTCAAATAGCCAAAGGATGCCTAGAATTTCCACAGATGTGCTCCTGAACAGGGTTGGTACTTTTCAGAGAGTGCCTGAGAAGGAAGCCATGCCTTCCAGTCTTGACCATTGTGTACCTCTGCCCCTGCCCAATCTGGTGACAATTCTAGTTTTCTTATTGCTGGTGAGGTGGGGCCTTTTTCTTGGGCTCTGATAATCCTTAGGAAAGGTCTTCTATGTTGGGCATGGCAGGTGAGAAGCACTTCACTTCCCCTAACAGGGCATCTTTGGGCCACAGAGGTCGGGATGTGGCCCTGGCATCTTCTACAAGGGAACAATATGCACAGACACTCAGCGATATACATGTGGATCTGTTCCCTGATAAAAGCTCAATGTCATTCATACTAGAACTAAATCATTTGATACAAAGTGGTGTCTTTCTTTTTAACCTCTTATCAGTGTGTTTTTCTCTCCCTGTTCACCTGTTGGGTGGAAAGTAGAGCAATACTGTGTACATTTGATAAACCAACACTTTTATTCTTTTGTTATTTATTCTTTTGGAGTTTTAAATTCTAAGTCTATAGGAGCAAGGCACAGCTAATGGATTTGCCTTTGATAGCACTCTATTTGAAGTAGCTGTTATCTTTTGGATGAAAGACAGTATTAGGATGCTTTATTTTCTCTTCCTTCAATATAGAGAGTTACTGAGCTGCCTCCAAAGTAACTGTTCTCCAGAACTGGCAAACAGACTAGAAGTCCTTGGTTCATTTCAAATATATAGGGAAAAATACCCAGGGCTCTGGTGATAAGGTGGCTGTGGGAAGCTGAGTGCCTAAAATGCATTACTCATAATGCCCTCCTGACTAATCCCCCAAGCACTAAGGGAAAACAGTGCAGGAGTTTGGCTGGCAGCTTATAGTAGAAGAGAATCAACAGATTTTTCCATACACATCATCTTCACATCAGACGTACTGAGCTGTATAAACAAGAAAACTTACCCTTCAGCAATTTCATCTCTGTACTGTTAAATGACCCTTGGCATTCTTTCCTAACATGGCCTATAATTAGACCCCTCACTAATGAGAATCAAAACTGTGCTGGGAGAAATGCTTATTTTGCGAGTAGCCAAGAAAAGGCCAAATTAACAGGATTATTGAGGGGCTTGGCGTTTTCATAGAGAAGAAATATTTGGCCTAATGCATGATGTAATTGTAATTAAATATTTGGGTGTTCTTGCACATACACAGTAGACACGTAAAAGGCAGGGTGCTGTTACAAAGTTTGCCGATTTAAAGGAGCAGTTCAATTTTCTGTGTTTTTTTTTTTTTTAAACCATGCTATTTCAGAGAATAGGGGTATTTCTCCATGAGGCTCAACTAGAACGAGATGTATGGCTGACCACGAAAGCTTTCCCAGGGACTCCTTAGCCTTGGAAACTATCTTCCTACCACACAATCTTTGGGCTGTAGGTCTTTCAAGTCTTTGGTCTTCTCTGGCATCAGCGCTGCCCCAGTTCTAGTCCTGATCCTATTTGGAACAGTGAGGCTGAATGTTATTAACCAGATAAGCAAGAAGCCAAAATGGATGGAGACACAAAAGATTAACTCTTCGTGAAGATAGGTTTTAGGGTGTTCCAATCTGTTATGATGTGGATCTAGATGTCCCTGAAAACTCTGTACTCAAAGGTGGACTTTAGGAAGGTGATCATGGGGGCGCTATACTCATCAGGGGATTTGTCCACTAATGATTCATCCACTAATGAGTTCTGTAGCTGAACATGCTGCCAGGAGGTGGATCCTGGTTTGAGGTGTGTCACTGAGGCATGACCTGGAAGTATACGTCTTCCTTCCTGGCTCTTCCCTTCTCTCTCTGCTTCCTATCTTTGACATGGGCAGCTTTCCTCCATAACGCCTTCTACCATATCCTTCCTGCCTTGGAGCCAGCCTACCACAGACTGAAAATGTGAGCCAAAATAAACCTCTCTTCCTGTAAATTAGGGGTGTTGGCTATTGTACACCAGCAACAGGAAAGTGACCAAGACAATCCATTCATCAGCCACGCCCATCCTTTTCCTCCTTAACAAAACCTCAATTTTGTGCTCTTTCTTTCAAGAAACCATACATTTAAGGGGAAGCTCAGCTTCTTGGCTGTATTTAAGAGTGAACCTTGACTTTTCTACACCACATTGTCCATGTGTGGACCAATAAGTATCCTGGGCACTTTTAAAAATGCAAATTCTTAGGCTCCACCTCAGATCTATTATATAGGGAACTCTGGGGATGGTGACCAGTCATCTGCTTCAATAAGTCTTCTGGGTGATTCTGATGCCCACTCAAGTTTAAGAACCACTGGACTAAGCCAAATGTAAAGGCTCATGCACTCAGCCACAGGATTAGCCTAGGAGGTGGCGTGTGCTGTATTTTTGGTCAATGAGATATAAAGGGAAACTGAGGCTTCTTAAAAAGATACACAGGCCGAGGACCACCTAAACGACTCTCCCTGAAAGAAGAGCAATTATCTCCATTTTGGAACCTGGCCCTATTTCCATGTACTGATAGGTACAGAGCTGGCTAGGACTTTTCCTTAGCCCTTCAACTGGCTTTAAGCAATGCAAATCGGTCTAGCTGAGGTGCTGATGTGTAGTCTTTGAAGCAAGGTGACAGGTTAGTGATGCCCCACCCCCATAGCTCCCAAAACACATGTGTGAGCCAGGCAGGATGGAGAGCCGTGCTCCACGCTGTTGGCTGGGATTGAGCCTCGAGAAAGAGGCTATGACTTCCCAGGGCAGAGAAGATTACACATCAGAGCTAAAGCACCTGTCCTAAAACATTAGATACTATCTTGAATTGTGTTATGCAGATTACTCCTTCTGCATATCCTTCCCTCTACATATTGCAAAGGTGATTTAAGCCACCTATCTAGCCCATCTCATGGTACTCAAGGACTTCTTGCCATTCTCACAGTCACTCATCCCTGAGCCACTTCCCTCCTGGAGAAATAATAAAACCCGGGTTCATCCCTGGGTCGTGGCCTTTGTTCCAGTAACCACCATCTTGGCTGGACTTAGGACCCCCCTTGGCTTCCCACAACAATAAATATGCCTTAGTGTCTTTATTCTTGCCATGGGTTGCACTGGAAGTGGTAGATTGAAATTAACTTGCTAGAATTCCAATAACTTTTCCATGGGATTACAAATATAAACTTCCCGGACAGCGATGAGGACCAAGAAGGACTCGCTATAATTGGTGCTCAACGTGGCTGGGGGCACAACCTTCTCAGCACAATGACCACTATCCACAATCAGGTGCCAGCTACGGGGGCAGGGAAACACTGACCTGTCGCCTGGCTTCAAAGACTACACATCGGCACCTTGGCTAGACCAATTTGCATTGCTTAAAACCAATTAAAGGGATAAGGAAAAGTCCTAGCCAGCTCTGTATATATCAGTAATGGAAATAGGGCCAGGTTTAGCCAAAATGGAGATAATTGCTCTTGTTTCAAGGAGAGTTGTTTAGGTGGTCCTGCATACACAGGCAAATATGTTCTTCTGTATTCTTGCCTCTGGGGGTTGTTGTATAAAGATCCAATGTCCTCTGCAGTCAGAGAATTTAAGGTTTTTATGTAACAAAAGTGTTTATAAAGAGGATTTGCAAATAGTTGTCATTATGTCTTTGAAAAACATACAACGTCAAAAAAAATAAATAGCAGGGAGGGGATAAACATAGTTTACGTGAATAATTTAGAGTGTCCCAGCCAAGGGAGACCTTATCCTGCTGCCTGCCCTCAGCAGGACCATACTTCAGTCAGCCCAGCACTGGACAATGGAGTGTCTCTCAAGGTCAGGCCCTGGTCATCTGCGTCATGCAGACCTTTGTCAAAGGCTCTTTCTCTTCTCCCAGGATGGCAGGGTGTGTTTGGTTTTCACTGGCCTCACCAGTGAAAGGTTAAGGCAGAGTCCCCTGAGTTGTGCTAGCAGCCACTCAGTGGCTGCTTCTCAGACCTAGAGTTTTATGGAGCCCAGCTACTTCTCCTTGAGGTCTATTTTCAGTTCTCCCCAGGCTTTGGGGGATGTCTCGTATCAGCTCTGACAGGGCATCTCAGTATTTGATATTAGGTTACAAAACTCTCCATTGAAAATATAACCTTTCATTTGGTTCTGTTTTCTTAACTGAATCCTAATGCTGATGAAGTGTTACTTGCTAAAAGCATGGCTAGGGACTGTGGCTTCCTTTCCATCTCAGTCAGACTTAGCTTTGTAGTGGTGGTCTGATTTCATTGCCTTTCCAAGCTCTGCTCTTCTGTAACAGCAAAATCTAAAAGCATTTTCTGATTTGGCTTTTGAGGTTAGGTAATATGTCACATAAAGCAAGCTGACTGATATTTTCTTTTCAGTTTAATACCAATTGCCCAGATAAAAAGGAAACTACTAAAAGCGAATTTTGTTACAGTGGCTGAATTTAGAGATTAGTTAGCAGGTTCCCACTCCTTTCCCTGTTGAGTTGACTAAGTGGGTAATGTGGGGGGCCCGTCTTTTCACTGTCACTAATTTGTGCAGCATTCAGCCCATTAGTTGGAGGGCCTTTTAGAAAAGTGGCCTATCTGTCCCCCATGACTATTTATAGGATTCTTTGTTCCAACAAACCACTTTCATTCTATCCCTTTTATCTGAAATTGTTGGTATTGAACTATTTCCATTATCTATAAGGGTGCTATGAACCAGATCTTATTTACAGTTTGAGTCCATTTGTATCACTAGGTTAGAATGATTGAATGTGGCACATTACGGATGAATGCACTCCAGATATTACTGTCATGGAAACAACTTGGGCACAGATTCAAGGTGTACAACAGAATGGCTATAGGCCATGGCTTTCAGTACAAAATGACAACAAACACATGTAATATTTATCCCAATCAGACATGGACCCTTCAGAGTCCCCTTTGCCTCCTGAGTTAATCTGGCATTTAAGATACTTCATGCCTTGGCCCAAAACCTCTCTCCTGCTCCATCTTGTCCTTATATGCCCAATAACTCACACAACTGTTTCATACTGCCTGCTATGTTCTGAATTTCCCCAGTGCTTCTTGCAAACACATCTCTTCATGTTCTAACTTGAAGTGGCTTTGTCTTACCTAACAATGGGCTCCTGTATTTTCTAACAGTATTCTGCTCATTTTTCAAGGTCTGGAGCAAACATCACCTCCTCCATGCAGGTGCCTCTGATTTCTTCTTGGAATGAAAACTCCTGGACACTCCCCTCTTGGATGACCTGAACTTATATCACATATTCATTCGGCTTTGTATTGTGGTTAGCTGTTTCTATGTCTGATTCATTGAAGTAAGAGAAGAGTCTTGGTTAATTCCTGCTGTTCCAAGCCTCTGAAATGTACCAAAGTATGATAGATAATTAGTAAATATTTGCTAGAATGGAAGACTAATAAGATACCAATATGAATGGATGTCTACCATCTGGTCACACATCATCTGTTTTATGTCAAAGGCAGCATTGGATCAGCCTATTGAAGCAAAGACTTATCAGTGCAATTCTATGTATTGAGACATTTTTGCCCACTTGAGAGAAAATATAGCTAAAGTACTTTTTTTTTTCACCACATATGCTGAATATTTTCCATTTTCTTCAGCAGATCTACTCCCTACCCTTTCCTACACTGTTTTGTGCACCAGGATGCTGCCTTGTGCTTTTGCAGCCTTTGGCTGTCAGCAGGTTCAGCCAGTTGGCAGGAGATTGGAGAGCAGGTGGACAGGGAATAGGCTTATTCATTCTTTAAGCTCCTTCCCTTTGGGCTGGCTCCCTCTGTTGAAAGTCATAATTTCTGTCAGGGCCTTAACTACAGAGCCCTCTTTGTGAAGATTTTGGTAACTGTTCTTCCAAATTGCCTCTTCAGGCTGAGGGATGGGATAGACCTAGCTGCTACTAGGCCTAAGGAATTGAGCTCCCCTTTGTGGTTAGGAGTACCTACACTTCTATATAACCATCTCCTACTATAACCATCTCAATAGTCTCCATGTTAAACTCTCCTCAGATGACCTATTCCTGCTAGAATTTGATTGAATCACTATATCATATCAAACACACCTAGGTCTCCAAGGTTTGATGTCTATCTTATGAAAAACTAGGGCTCATAACCTCAGTGAGACAAGATAGGAGGTGAAGGAAGGAACATATACACAAGCCTTGCTGCTGGGCAACCTTCTTTAGCAACCCTTGCCAGTCAATCAATCAACAGATCGATCTCAACACTAATACAAATCCAAACAAAATGACTGAAAGAGAATTTTAAAATAGAAGCATAAACTTGGGGAAAGACTAGTTAATTGTCTGGGGGGAGGTCTGGGATCGTTTGCCTGCTCCATTCCTAGAGCCCCATTCTGAAGCCAGCTTCCGCATCTGCAACATCTTTTTTGTGAAACAGAAGTATGAAGCAGATTCCTTTCTGTAGGTCTAAAATTTTCCCTGGTCATGGTGGTGCATCCTCACTGAAGTGAGCACAACTGTTCTTTGTATTGCTGTGATCCTAGGAAATGGAATTTGGTTTGGTGCCTGACACAAAGAAGGTTGTTATCATAGTGTCCAACTATGGTGGTGCAGAGGATGGAAAGATTACTGGGAGATGGGACCTGGTCTGAACACTGAGAGGGCCAGAGGAACTGTGTCCACAGGAGATAGTAAGAAAGTCTCCCGGGAGCAGCCCTGAAGTCTAGAACTCTCTGGCTTTATTTAAAATATCAGTGCAAGAAAAAAAAAAAAAAAAAAAAAAACAGAAGAAAAGCAGTTTGGGCAAGGAACTGTCTCTAGGCTAGGCAGTTTGTCGGGAAAAGGGAAAGAACAATGGCAAGACGCAACATGTCTCATTAATCTAAACTTCTTGTTGTTTTCCCACATGCTTTTGCCCTACAGATTCCTTCACAGTTTAACCATTCACTCCTCACAGAGCCTGCATGCTTTTGCCCTGCAGTTCAACCATTCAGTCCTCTGCCAAGTCTTCCACAGCTTGTGACTGTTAACTATGCTTTATTAACTTAACTGGATTAAGAAATGCCTGGGGGATTAGTAAAGCACACTTCTGGGTGTGTCTGAGTGGGTTGTGGAGGGGGTGAACTTGAGGACCATATATAGTCCTTTGCTCCTTCCTCTCTGGCCCCTGTGGCCCCCATAAACTAAGCAGCCTTGCTCCACCGTGCCCATTTGCCATGATGTTTTCTGCCTTGGAGTCAGCAGACCATGGACTGAATCCCCTGAAACTAGGAGACAAATTTAACCTTTCCTATAAGTTGTGGGTGTCACATATGATGTCCAGTAACAGGAAAACTGATTAATATAATGGTCTTCCATAGCCAAATATGAGAGCCACAGTTTACTGGAATGCATCACATGGAGAGAATGGTCAGATTCTTCTCTTGGGGAATTTGAATTTGAATAGTAGTGCACAATTAATTGGTCTATATTCCCAGAAGCAGTGAGTCACTGTAGCATCAGAATAGGGAAGAACAGACACCATCTATGGAGGGAGGCTACCAAAAGACTGGGTCACTAGAGTGTATGGTCACCTCAGTGACTTCCATTCATACTCAAGGAGGTCCTTTCCTTACAATAGCCCTAGCTGGCTTTAGGGTTAATTAGCTTTAAGTCCAGAAGAGTAAGATTCTTTTTTTCCAATAAAACTCCCAAGATTGAGTATTGGACAAGTTCAGGTCATATGGCCATTTCAAGCCAATCCCTGTGACCTGGGAAATGAAACACTTTCATTGACTGGACTGGGTCACTTGCACATGCTAGCAGCCTGGAGCTGGGATTTTTTTCCATTGGAATCATAGGATGCTGTTTTCAGAAGGGAGACATCTGGACAGTCCCAAAGAACAGATCCAGGTCACGTTGGCGTGTTTTAGCTTCTTACTACTACAAAGAGCCCAGCTAAGCTGATTGCCACTCAGAGAAGCAAATCTTCCACAAGGGATCTTATACTATGTATTGACATCTAGTCCTGAGACCACAGTTTGAGTGCTTCCAGTGGCTGCAAGCTCATTACAGCTCCAGGTAGGCAGGCTGTGGCGGTGTTGAGCCACCCACATCACCAGCAGGTCCTTCCTTATTATGCGCCATCCTGCATGCCGCCAGTTCTCCTTGCTCCTACTTTTGTCCTGCGTAACTACACTCCCAAATGTCCTCCCTCCTCCACATGACGGCCTTCTGAATTTCAGAAGACAGATAACAATTACAAATGATTACAGGGAAATTAAAAACAGTCAATCATTTGCTGGAAGGAACATATTTTTTCATTTACCTACGTGTAACATTAAATAACTCACTCCTACTCAATTAAAAGAAAAAGCCCCAAGCTAAAAATATTAGGAATCCTTGTACACTCGCTCTCCGTCCTCCACATGGAAGCTTTTTATAACAAACAATCATATTGCTGTAAATAATGTGCTGTGCGGCTGTGTGAGAGAGCACTGGGCCTAAATAATGACATTAGATGTGGAATGGCAAATGCCCCTCTGCACCGGGAACATAACAGATAATCCACTCTGACTAGCAGGGAAGGGAATGGCTTTGCTTCCAATTGCTTTTTTTAATGATATCTCACTTTAAAGTGTCACTTATGCAGTTACAAATGAGTTCACTGATTAGTAGATGACAGTAGACATCCCTGGGTTTAACGCAGACAGCACTACTGGGACCCACTGACTCAGTGGGCTGGAGAAGCAGTACCATTGCAACCTTGCAGCTAGGCGTCTGCCAGAGGCTCAAAATGAGGAGATCCCAGAGACATCAGGCCAATGTCCCTGCCATTATCTCTTTGTACCTTGTCCATCTAGACTTCCTAATCTCATAAAATCAGACCCTCTTTAAGCCCAGAAAGGTTGACTTCTTGGGGACATGGTGTACCTTCCTGGCTGGTCAGTGTGAAGTCAAAGTTATATTAATCCCTCAGCTCACTGGAGCTTTCCACAGCCTGCATTAAATGTCCAACAACAGGCAGCAAAAGAAGGGTTGCATTGTTGTTACTTGTTTTTGTGACTAACCTCATCTTGTAATAAAGTCCTTAGTTCTTTTGTTCTGCCAAGGGCAGGAAAAAGCAAATGTTCCTAAATTTGATGTTCAAAGAAAACTCATCTGTTACCAAAACTGGAGCTGTGGGTAAATATTTACTTAGTTCAAATCCCTCTCAGAGGTGATTTTTGTGTCATCTCATCTCCCCCTGTTGTTGTTCTCCTCTGAGCTGTTCCTTGCCTGTCTGGTGCAGTGTATCTCTCCTAGTGTCCTGCCTGGTCTTTGGGGACATTCTGCAGTACTCAGTATCTCTAACGGCAAACCTTGCACTGCCTCATTAACCAGCTCTGTGCTCTGTCACCTCTGTGATGCCATCGAGGCCCCATTGATCCATGTCTTCTCAGTCACCCATTCCACAACAGGGGTGACTGGAAAGCTGCCACTTCAATTATCATCAGCCATTGCTGTGGTGTCATCCCTGCACCCTGTGCCAGAGCCCATATCCTGCCCCTTGTGGATCTTCTCTGGATGCCCCTGGACTCTTTGTCAACCTAGCTGAGGGTTCTAGGTTGCATATGATGGAGAATGCACAAACCCTTCTGGAGAACCCCGACAGTGACTAAGCCCATTTTTCTTTCTGAGTTCATCTTGGAACTCCTTCCGGGTCTTCCCACACCCCTGACCTCTCTCTACTATGGCTTATACTAAATGCTGTGTCCGGACCTCTGTGCTCAGTCGCCTCTGTGGTGATTTGTAAACGAAGTCTAAGGGCTTAAAAAAGCAAACCTCTCAGCAAATTCATGCTTTATTTTCTTGTGTGTTTTAAACAGCTTTATTGAAATATAATTTATATACCATAAAATGCACACAGAATAAGAGTACAATTCAATGATTTTTACTAAGTTTATATAATTATACAAGCATCATCAAAATTCAGTTTTATAACATTGCCATAACCTCAACAAAGTTCCTTCATGTCTATTTGCAGTTAATCCTTGTTCCTACTCCCAGCCCCAGGCAACCATTAATTTGTTTTCTATCTCTATAAATGTGTCTTTTCTAGGCATGCCACAAAAAATAAAATTACAGTCATGCATGTGATGATGAATGCCTGAGATACATTCTGAGAAATACACTGTTGATTTTGTCATTGTGTGGGTCCCATTAAACGTACTGACACGGACCTGTATTCTCCGGCTCACTCGACACAGCCTCTTGATACAGTGAAGACATGCAGTAAACGTGAGATGTGTAGGACTGCTAGTGGTGTAAGGGAATTATTGTTTTACAGAAAACTTTTTTTCATAAGTGGAAGGAGGACACTCTAAAATAATGATTAAAAGTATAGCGTAGTAAATAATATGCAAGTATCAGTTGTTTATGATCATTATCCAGTGAATATTTAAATATAAAACTTATTACAGTAAAAGACACATTTCCAAGAACAATGGGATAAGTGTGTTCAAGCAAGGAGAGATACTTTGAATATTTTGAGGGAGATTAATGGCACTGAGTCATTTACTGCAATAAATGTCTTATTTACCATTCACCATATTTTTCCATCACACCTCCTATGTGACAGGCAGCACTATAGTTTGTGTACACTAGCATCACCAAAAATATATGAGTCACATTGTGCTACAATGTTGTGACAGCTATGATGTCACCAGTGATAGAAATTTTTCAGCTCTGTTGTAAAATTATGGGACCACTGTTATATGGATGGTTCGTTACTGACTGAAATGTTATACGGGGCATGATTGTATAGAATATGTAGTCTTTTTTTGTCTAGCTTCTTTAACCTAACATAGTATCTAGGATAATTCATGTTGCATGTGTCAGCAGTTCATTATTTTTTATGCTTAAATAGAATTCCATAAATACAACATATTTTAACAATTTATCATTTGATGGACATATTGAATAATTTTTTGAGTTTTAGTCATTGTAAATAATGCTGTTATGAACATTCAAGTACTGTATATATTTTTATGTAGACATATGTTTTCATACCTAGAAGTGAAATCCCTTGGCCATATAACATATTCTGCTACTCTTTTAAAGAAATTGCCAAACTGCTTTCCACAGTAGCTGTATCATTTTTTTTTTTTAATATGCGGGTACCGGGAGTTGAACTCAGGACCTCGCGCTTGCCAGGCAGGCGCTTATGCCACTGAGCTATATCATTGGTCCAGTAGCTGTACCATTTTATATGATAGGAAGCATGAGGTTCCCAGTTTCTCCACGTCTCAACTCATGGTGTTATTGTTCTATTATAGCCATGCTAGTGAGTATATAGAAATGTCTCATTATGGTTTTAATTTGTATTTCCTTAACGACTAATGAGTTAGAGGTTTTTTTTTATGTACTTAGCCATTCTTTTGATGTGATTAGCCATTCATCTATTCTCTTTAGTAAAATCTATTAAAAAGTTTTAGCCATTTTTTCAATTGGTGTGTATATATTCTTTTTATTGAGTTATTAATGTTCTTTAAAGACTTCGTTACAGGTCTTTATCAGATATATGATTCCAAAATTTAAAACCAGTCTATGTTTTATCTTTTCATTTACTTAACAATATATTTTTAAGTAGAAGAGTTGTTATTTTTAAGAAGTTAAATTTATCATTTTTTCCCTTTATGGATTGTGCTTTGGGTATCAGAGCTTTGCCAAACCCAAGATCCCAATGATTTCTCTTGCTTTCTTTCTAAGATGTTTTAGAGTTTTAACTCTTAAATTTGGGCCTAAGCCTGGCAGAGTGGCACACACCTATATCCCAGAACTGGGAAGGCTAAGCGAATTCAAGGCCAGCCTGGAATGCATAACAAGAACTTGTCTCCAGAATTAGGTCTGTGATTATGATTTTGTGTTGAGGGGGTGGTTTGAGGTGAGGGCCTAAGTTATTATTATAATTATTTTACATGTGAACATCTAATTTTTCCAGCACTGTGTTTGGGACAGATTATCCTTTCTCAATTGAATGGTCTTGGCACCCTTGTCAAAATCAGTTTATGGTCCATCAATGTAATGACTTATCTCTGAACTCTAAGTTCTCCTTCATTAATTTGTAAGCTTATTATGTGCCAATACTACACTCTGTTGATTAGTATAGAATTGTAGTAAGTTTTTTAAAATAAGCAGTGTATGTCTCCTAACTTTATTCTTTTTTTTCCCAGAATTGTTTTGGCTATTTAAATTCTTTGTATCTCTGTATAATTTTTAGGATTATTTCATAAGATTTTTTAAATATAAAAATTTTTAAATATAAAAAATCTGCTGGGATTTTGAGAAGGATTGCACTAAATTTCTAGATCAATTCAGAAAGCATTACCATATTGATGATATTGACTATTCTAATATATAAACATGAAAATTATTTATATCTTCTTTAGTTTTTTAGTACTTTTGTAGTATTCAGTATACATGACCTACCTTTTGTTATATTTACTTCTAAGTATTTTATTATTTTTGATATTGTGATACTCTTAATTTCATTTCTGGATTGTTCATTGCTAGCACAGATAAATAAAATTGATTTTTGTATATTGAGTTTATATTCTGTGATTTTATTAAATTCATGTATTAGTTTGGAAATTTGTTGATGAATATCTGGGGATTTTCTGTATACAGGATCATGTCATTTATAAATAACAGCAGATTGACTTTACTTCCAACCACAGTGTCCTTAATTTCCCTTCACTTTTCTTTTATATTAGCTGGAACTTTCTTTACAATATTGAATAAGAGTGGCAAAAGTGTTCTTCATCTTAGGGGAAAGGCATTCTTTTTCATCATTTAGTATGATGTTAGCTCTGGAATTTTCATAGATGCACTCTTTTAAAAAGTTCTCTTTTCATCCTTGACTGGGAAAGTTTCTATTTTTCAATCATGACTAGGTACTGAATTTTATTAAATAGTTTTTCTGCATCTACTGAGAAATTATTTTTACTCCTCTATACTGTTAATATGGTATGTTACATTAACTCTATTTTGGATTTGAAACCATCCTATAGATTATTTGATTGTGGCCTATAATCCTTTTTACATGTAGCTGGATTTGGTTTCCTAATGATTTTGTGGAGGGCTTTTACATCTATGCTCATAAGTGTTAATTGTCTGTAGTTTCTCTTATTATGTCTTCGTGTTGCTTTGATATCAAAATAATACCTTAAGGAAATGGTGAGAATTGTACTGTCCTCTGTTTCCCAAACAGATTGTAAAATATTGTTACTATATTTTCTTAAAACATTAAAGAGAATTCACTGTTGAATTCTGGGCCTAGGCATTTCTTTGTTGGAATGTTTTAAATTATTAATTTAATTTCTATTTGGATTTTTCTCTTTCCTATTGACTCGATTTTGATAATTTGAATTATTTTAATGAAGTATCCATTTTATAAAATGTGACTAATTTTTTAGGCATGAAGTTGTTCATACTTTCTTATATACTTTTAGGTTGGTAGGATTAGTAGTGATGCCCCCTTTTCATTCCTGATTTTGTTAATTGGTTTTCGGTCAGTTTAGTTAAAGGTTTGTTAACTTTGTTGATAATTAGAGAAACTAATTTTGATTTCATTAATTTTTCTATTGCTTCTCTACGTCCTATTTCACTGATTCCCACTCTAATCTTTATTGATTATTTTCTTCTGCATGGTTTTTGTTTAACTTGTCTTTTCTACTTGGAAAATGGAAGTTTAGGTTATTGATTTAAGTCTTTTATTCTGGCATAAGTGTTTAAAGCTATCACTTTCCCTTGGTGGGTCATTTTAGCTGCTTTCCAGAAATTTAAAAAATATATTTTATTTATTTATTTATTTATTTTATGGGAAAAACATAAAACAAAATTTCAAAACAAAATAATAGGAGAACAATAGTTAATACACTGCATATTGTTCCCTTCAAAGTAGTTACTCAGGGCCGCTGATATAGCTCAGTGGCATAAGTGCCTGCCTGGCAATTGTGAGCTCATGAATTTGACTCCTGGTACCCACATATAAAAACAAAACAAAACAAAAAGTAGTTGCAGACTACAAGATACAGGCATGAAAAATTGTCCAAACGATATTAGCACAAACCTTTCTTCTCAATGAACTGAGAGAAACTAGTAGTATAACTATCTTGTATTTTTTTCCCTTTTCCCTTCCTTTCTCCTTTCCCCCATCCCAGTTGTTCTTTCCTTTTGAACAGTTTCTTCCTATTTCACAATATCTATTGTACATTTTGGAACTTATTTACTCTTTTAGAGTCTCACACCAGGGAGATAATACAATGTTTACACATGTGAGTCTGATTTATTTCACTTATGAGTATGTGGTCAAATTGCATCCACTTTGGGCCGGTGAGATAGCTCATCGGCATAAGTGCCTGCCTGGCAAGCACGAGATCCTGAGTTTGACTCCCGGTACCCGCATATAGGAAAAAAATGGCCGGTGATATCGCTCAGCACAAGGTCCTCAGGTAGACTCTCAGTACCCACGTAAAAAAAAAAAAATTGCATTCACTTACCTATAAAAGTCTCAAGTTTACCTTTCTTTATGGCTTAGTAGTGCTCCATTGTATAAAAATACCATATCTTTTGTATCTATTCTTCGGTTGATGAGCATTTGGGTTGTTTCCAAGATTTGACTATTACAAATTGTGCTGCTATAAACATGGGTGCATGTGTATTGCTGTCGTATGGTGTCTTTAATTCTTCCAGGAATACACCTAGAAGGGGAATATCTGGGTCAAATGGAACCTCCAATCCTAGTTTTTTGAGGAATCTCCATACCGATTTCCACACTGGTTGCACCAGTCTACACTCCCGCCAACCGTGGAGAAGGGTTCCTTTTCCCCCCACAGTCCCTCCAGTGTTTATTATTGATTTCTTGATGATAGCCATTCTTTCTGGAGTGAGATGAAATCTCGGTGTTAATTTGCATCTCTCAAACAACCTACGATGTTGAACATTTTTTTCATATATTTATTTGCCATTTGTATTTCTTCATCTGAGAATTGTGTATTCATCTCAGATGCTTATTTTCAGATTGGGTCTTTGAATTTGAGGGACCTGAATTTTTTCAATTCTTTATATGTTCTACATATAAGTCCTTTTTCTGAGGGACAACTGGCTACAATGTTTTCCCACTCTGTGTGTTGTCTTTGCACTCTGTTATTGATTTCTTTTGATATGCAAAAGATTTTTAATAAGATGAGATCTCAGTTCTTGATTCTTTGAAGTATTTCCTGTGCAGTCTAGGTTTTGTTCATGAACTCACTGCCTACACCTATGTCTTCAAGATTTCTACCCACTTTCTCTTCCAATAGATTGAGAATTTCTGTTTGAAAACTTAGATCTTTGATGCATTTTGACTTTAGTTTAGTGCATGGTGATAGACAGTTTTAGTCTTTGATATGTGGAAAGCCAGTTTTTCCAGGAACATTTATTAAAGAGACTATCTTTCTTCCAGTGAACATGTTGGTCCCTTTTTCAAATATAAGGTGGCTGAGTGTGCTTGTATTTGTGTCTGCATCTTATATTCTGTTCCACTGATTCTCAGGTCTGTTTTTTTTGCAAGTACCATGCTGATTTTACCACAGTAGATTTGTAGTATAATTTCAGGTCAAGGATTGTGATGCCCCCTAACTTGCCTTTGTTGCCCAGAATTGCTTTTCCTATTCTACATTTCTTTGGTTTCCAAATGAATTTTAGGAATGTTTTCTCTAGATCTATGAGGTATGCTAATGGTATTTTGATTGGGATTGCATTAAATCTGTATAACAGTTTTGGGAATATGATCATTTTCACTATGTTTGTTCTTCCTATCCATGAGCAAGGGATATCTTTCCACTTTCTGATGTCCTCTTTGATCTCCTTTTTGAGAGTACCATACATACTTTTCAATGTGTAGATCTTTTGCTTCCTTTGTTAGATTGATTCCTAAGTGTTTCATTTTTTTGTATGCTATTGTGAAGGGTGTGGTTTCCCTAATTTCTTTCTCAGTGAGTTTTTTGTTTGTGTACAGGAATGCTATTGATTTTTGAGTCTTAACTTTGTATCCAGCTATACTACTGAACTTGGTTATTAAATCTAGAAGACTTTTGGTGGAGTTTTTGGGATCTTCCATGTACAGTATCATGTCATCCACAAATAATGATAATTTAACTTCTTCATTTCCTATCCTTATTCCTTTTATTTCTCTCTCTTGTCTGATTGCTCTGGCTAGTGTTTCCAGAACTATATTGCATAGGAGTGGTGATAGTGGACACCCTTGTCTTGTTCCTGATTTTATAGTGAAAGCTTTCAGTTTTTGACCTTTTAGTATGATGTTAGCTCTTGGGTTTGTCTTAGATGGCTTTTATCAGATTGATGTAAATACCATCTAGTCCACTTTTCTATAGGGTTTTTTTTTTTATCATGAATTGGTGTTGGACTTTGTCAAATGCTTTTTCTGCATCTATTGAGATGATCATGTGATTTGTGTCTTTGGCTCTCTTAATATAGTGTATTACATTTATTGATTTGTGTATGTTGAACCATCCCTGCAACCCTGGGATGAATCCTACTTGGTCACAGTGTATAATCTTCTTGATGATATGCTGTGTTCTGTTTGCCAGTCTTATTGAGGGTTTTTGCATCTATGTGCATTAGGGAGATTGGCCTGTAGTTCGCTTTTTTGGTTGGATTCTTCTCTGGTTTTGGTATTAGGGTAATACCTGCTTCCTGGAATGATTTTGGAAGTTTTGCTTCCCTTTAAATTTCATTAAAGAGTTTCAGTATTAGTGGCATTAGTTCTTCTCTAAATTTCTTGTAGAATTCAACAGTGAATCCATCAGGAGCTGGGCTTTTCTTTGTTAGTAAGTTTTTACATTTCCAATTTCGTTGACAGATATCAAGTTATTTAGAATTTGTATATCTTCTTGATTCAGTTTTGGCAATTCCAATGTGTCTAGGAGTCTGTCCATTTCTTCTGTGTTTTCCATCTTATTAGAGTACAGGTTCTCAAAGTAGGTATTGGTGATCTTTTGGATTTCTGCAGGATCTGCTGTGATTTCCCCCTTTTCATTACTAATCACTTGAATTTGAGTGCTTCTTTCCTCTTTTTGATGAGGCTGGCTAAGTGTTTATTAATTTTATTTAATCTTTCAAAGAACCAACTCTTCAATTCATTTATTCTATATATTGTTTTCTTAGTCTCAATTGCATTAATTTCTGCTCTTATCTTTATAATTTCCTCCCACATATGAACTTTGGGTTGGATTTGTTCTTTTTCTAGAAGTTCAATGTTGAACATTAAATTGTTTATTTGAGCTCATTCTCTTTTCCTGATGTGAGAATTCATTGCTATAAATTTCCCTCATAGGACTGCTTTCATTGCATCCCATAATTTCCAGTATGTTGTATCAGCGTTATAATAATATATTATTATTAATTATATATACTGTTTAATTTATTCTTTAATTTCCTCTGTGACCATTTGGTTGTTCAGAAGGATGTTTAATTTCCAAGTGTTAATGTAGTTTTTGTGATTTCTTTTGCCATTGATTTCTAGTTTCATTGCACTATGGTCAGATAGTATGCATGGGATGATTTCAATTTCTCTGAAGTTACTGAAGCATGTTTTATGGGCTAATATGTGCTCTATTTTGAAGAATGTCCCATGTGCAGCTGAGAAGAATGTGTATTTTGATGTTGTGGGGTGGAACACTCTGTAGACATCAATTAAGTCCATTTGTTCATAGGTTTGGTTTAATTCTGATATTTCTTTGTTGATTTTTTGTCTAGTTGATCTATCTCTTTGTGAGAGTGGGGTATTAATATCCCCCACTACAATTGCGTTAGTGTTTATTTGGTTTTTTATGTCCATTCATATTTATTTTATGTACTTGGGTGCACCAGTATTTGGTGCATTTATATTTATGATTGTTATCTCTTCTTGGAGTTTTCCCTTAACAAGTACGTAGTGACTTTCTTTGTGTCTTTTGATCAGTCTTGGGTTGAAGTTCACATTGTGTGCAAACAGAATAGTTACCCCTGCTTTTTTCTGGGTTCGTGTCTCATGGAGTATTGTTTTCCACCCTTTGACTTTCAGTGTATGAATTTCTTTTTGAGTTAAATGTGTTTCTTTTATGCAGCATATTGTTGGATCTTGTTTCTTGATCCATTCTGCCAGTCTTTCTTTTATTGGTGAGTTGAGACCTTTTACATTGATGGTTATAACTGATATGTATCGGCTTATCTTTTTCATGTTATTTTCCTGTTGTTAGTTCCCTGTCTTTCCCCTCTGTTTAACTGCTTGCCCTGCCTGGTGACATCTTCCTATTGTTGTTCTTGTTTTTGTGGTCTTTGTTTACTCTTTCTAATATGTCCTTCAGAGCATTCTGAAAAGCTGGTTTGGTGGCCATGAATTGCTTCAGTTGTTCTTTGTCATGGAAGTATCTTATTTCTCTGTTGATTTTGAAAGATAGTTTTGTGGGGTACATCAATCTGGGTTGAAGGTGGTTTTCTTTTAGGGCTTGAAATAACCTCACTCCAAGCTCTTCTTGATTTGAGGGTTGGTGTTGAAAATTCTGTTGTGATTCTGATGAGCTTTCCTTTACCGGCGATTTGCTTCTTTTCTCTAGCTACTTTTAGTAGTCTGTTCTTGTGACAAATTTCTGGAATCTTGATTATTTTATGCCTTGGTGTAGATTTATTTTGGTCATGGCTATTTATAGTTCTATATGCTTCATTCATTTGTATGTCAAATTCTTTATCCGTGTTTGGGAAGTTTTCTGCCATTATTTCTCTGAAGAGGTTTTTTATGGCTTTCAAGCTGTTTCCAACTTTCTCACTGACTCCAATCAATCTTATATTGTTCTTCTTTGCTTCACCTTGTAGCTGTTGGATTGAGTTTTCATTGTCTCTTGCTATTTTTAAGATATCATTCTTTTCATGGTCACTAGTCACAATCCTGTCTTCTAGATCTGGTATTCTATCCTTGCCTTCATTCAATCTGCCGTGTATACTTTTCCATGAAGTTTTAATCTCCTGGATTTGTGTTTGAATCTGTTTCATGGATTCCATTTCTTTCTTATGTTGGGCATTCATTGTTTCCATCATTTTCCTGAGCTCCTCTATTTTTTAATCTGTGTCTGCTTTAATGTCTTTCATTTTGATCATAATTTCTTTTTGCACCTTAGAGATTATTTTTTCTACATCCTCTTCCATTTATTTTTCACTTCTGTTGCTATCATTTCAGAAAGTTCCAGTGGTTGGCTTCCAATTTCCTCTATCTCATTGTGCTCTGGACTTGTCCTGGATGGGCTGGGGGTCTGGGGTTGCATTTTGCTTCTGTGTCTTGTCATGTTCTATTTTCTATTTTTTTTAATTTTATTTTGTTTTCTGTGTTGATGTTTGTAGATTTCTTATCAAAGATAGCTTTATCCCTGGTATTGAGGTTTCCCTAGGAAATGTCTGCTCCTCAGGGATATCTTCTAGATATAGGTGTTCTTGGTCTTTGTGTCTATCCCAAGAACCTACCTTCTCAATATGTTAAGAATGAGAAGTTGCTATCTGTTTGGCTCAGGATCTAGTCCTTTGGTACTGGACTACAGTGATGGTTATGACCCCTTACAATCACAGTGTTGTCATACAGGGGAGAAAAACTGATTAAAACAGGTATGACTTCCTGGCTAAAGTAGTACAGCTAATAATGATAACAATAGTCTCAAGCACAGCCTGGCTACTGGCAAACTGTGGTAACTATTAGCCTGATACCTTTAATCATAGAAGCAAATTCTACAGTTATATAACAAAGTCCAACTTATACCAGGAACTTGTATGCAATAATTTTCACCTTAGTAGAGTGATTTTGCCTTGCTGTGAACTAAATAGAAAAGAGTCATTGGTCTTTCTTCCAGGTTGTATAACGACAGTCTCTCCATTATGTCAAGTGTCATTTCTTTTTTCTGAGTATCACTATTTTTTGTTTTATAATACAAAGGTAATAGGTACTCACAGCAGGAAATCATATATTAGCAAAATAAGTGAACTCAAACTTACCCATAATCCCACTACATGTAACTACCTATAATATTTGGATATATAGCATGTCCTTTTTTCCTCTACAGTAATAGATATTTCTATCAAAATAGGATCATACTATACATATTATTTTGTGAGCATGTTTCTCAGTGTGAGCTGCATGGAGAACATTTCCCTGTCATCTTTCTATTAGAACCGGCAGTAGAAACATCATTCTCCTTCGGCAGGCTTTACCTTATGGCTGCCTGACTCCTGCAGTCTCCCATAAGTCTTTCTCCCAGGAGTCTCTTACACCTCCAGGATACCCTACACCTGGTTTGTAGACTGATCTGTCTAAAATACAGTCCCCAACTTGACTAGAATTTCCAGTGAATCTTTTTCCTTTGGTTATGTTTACTTGCCTTGAAGGAGGAGTACTCATCTGGCCCTCTATTCCAGGCTGTCCTCTCCTGACCTGAATTGATTTGTGTACATTGTTTTGCATCACTTATTACATTCGTTTTCAAAATACAGTTCCGTACAAAGTAGCTTGCTCATTCCCCAGCAGGTTCTCTGACCCTCTTCATTGAAGCTGTTTCCTCTGCTGGGTAACTTCCCTTACCTATTCTCTTTCTTTGGCCAGGTTCTTTTCTGCCTAGAGCTTATCTGACACTACCATTCGGTACTTTCTCTATCTGCCCCAATCCACAGCAATCTCTTCTTCTTACTCTAAAGTGTGTATCAACTGTACCATTTGCTTTGATGTGTAGACTAGGCAACTGGTCACCTATGAATGTCTGAAAAGTAGGAAGTGGGCCCCGTGTAGAGGGGCTGAGCTCACTACTTTTTTGGCTCATTGAGGTACAGAAATTTTCAGCTGAGCAACAAAATGCACACGAATGACAGTGATAACAAATAAATGACTTTAGGACAGACAATATAAGAGAAACAAAAAGACAAATAAGTACAAAATGCTAGCATGGAGGAACTGAAACAGTCCTTGAAAAATACTCAAGTCTAAAAAACAACAACAGTTTGTTTTTTTTTTAACAGTTCAATAACAACTACAAAACTAGGTATGGAAAGTGAAAAAACCAAAACCAAGAAAATATTGACCAAAATGATTATATGAGAAGAATGATATCTTTTCCTTCTTTCTTCCATATATTCTTGTTTAATCCCAGCTCTTTGTCCAGTTTTCACACATGCTTAAGAGACATTACCTACGCTTTCTGAAATTTTCCATTGTGAACTTGTGATAATTTTATAACAGGAAAAATAACTTTAAAAATTTATTCCACTTGACTTACACATGCATTATAAAAACCTTAGGCAATGTACTCAATAGAGCTTAAGGTGAGAGATTTTTTTTTTCTTTAAACTAGGAAATTTACTTGTAGAATGACAGAAATGGGTTTTGTTTTTAAAAGTAACTCTTTGTGATGTAGTGGGAATGATCTTGGAATACGTGTTAGAGTATTTGGGTAGTGGCTGGGACTCTGCCACTAACTACTTTTGTAATATCCTATTTTTTCCAGTTTTATGAGATACAATTGACAAGAAATGTATATATTTAAAGTAGATAACTTAATGATTTGATACATACGCACATGAAATAAGCACTGCAATCAAGCTAATTAACATATCTATCATCTCACACAGCTACAACCTTCCTTCCTTCTTCCTTCTTTTTTTGTGATAACACTTAAGATCTACTCTCTTAGAAAATTGTAAGTATACAGTACAATGTTGTTAACTATATGCACCATGCAGTACATTATATCTCCAGAATTTATTGGAATAATTGAAACTTTGTACCCTTAGACCAGCATCTCCACATTTCTCCCTTGTCCTAAGTCTCTGGCAATTACCACTCTCTGCTGCTTTGACTATTTTAGATTATAACTATGAATGGGATGATGCAGTATTTTTATTTCTGTGTCTTGCTTATTTCATTGACTATAATGTCCTCCAGGGTTCACCTACATTATTGCACATGACAGGATTTCCTTCAGTTTTAAGGCTAAGTAATCATTGTATGTATACCCTTTATTCATTAATACACTGATGAACATTTAGGTTGCTTTCATATCTTTGCTATTGTAAATAATGTTGTAAAGAACATAGGAGTACAGATATATTGTCAAGATACTGATTTCATTATTGTTGGTTACAAACTCAGAGGTGAGGTTGCCGGATCACATGGTATTCTATTTTTAATTTTTAATCTAACCTCCATGCCATTTTCCACAATGGCTATGCCAATTTAAATTCCTACCAACAAGTGTTCCATATGTATAAGTGTTCCCATATCCTCTCCAATGCTCATTATCTCCTGTCTTTTTTGTTAAAAGCCATCCTAACACCATTAGGTTGGGAGGTGATAGAGAGCTTGATATTTATGTTCCCAAGATGAGTTTCATTTTAAATGTGATGAAAGGTTGAGGAGCTCTCTTACACTAACTCTCTGTGATTTGACAAAGGGAAAGACTTAAATTAAAAAAGAGTCTCATAGAATGTTGGATCTACATATAGCACTGCCACTTCAAAAATGGATAGAATAAAAAAGAAAATATACTGTTTTAAGAGTACACACTCTTCTCTGCAGCACACAGAACTTTCTACAAAATAGATCACATACTAGTCCATAAATCCTGCTTAAATAAATATGAAAGAATCGAAATCAACCCATGTTTATTATCAGACCATTGTGCAATGAAACTAGAATCCAACCACGGAAAAACCCAGAAAATTTAGAAACACCTGGAAACTTACTAACACACTTCTGAACACCCAGTGGGTCACAGAAGAACTCAGGGAAGAAATTAAACAATTTCTGGAAACAAATGGCAATCCCAGTACAACACATCAGAACCTACAGGATACAATGAAAGCAATCCTAAGAGGGAAACTCATTGTAATCAATGTTCACACTCGAAAAACAGCAAGCTCAGATAAATAACCTGATAAGGAACTTCAAGATAGTCAAGAAACAATAATCCAAGCCCAAACCAAAATTAAAGAGGGCAATCATAAAGACCAGAGTGGAAATTAATGAAATTGAGACTAAAATGACTACAAAGAACCTGTGAATCAAAGAGCTGGTTCTTTGGAAGAATAAACAAAATAGGTAAACTATTAGCCAAACTTACCAAAAGAAAGTGAAAAGACTCACATCAATGCAATTAGACATGAAAAAAGCAAAATCATAACAGAATTGTCAAAATTGTCACAGTAACTACTATGAAAAATTGTATTCTAACGAATTGGAAAATCTTGAAGAAAAGGACAGATTCCTAGATGCATATAAATTACCAAAACTAAACCAAGGAGACAAAAAAATTTTGAATAGTCTAGTAGCAAGCAATGAAATTGAGGCAACAATAAAAAAATACCAACTAAAAATGCCCAGGACCTGATAGATTCACTGCTGAATTCTACAAAACTCTAAGGACCAATACTCTTCAAACTCCAGTGAAACTGAAAAGGAAGGAGTTCTTCCAAACTCATTTCTGGAAGCCACCATCACTCTAATCCCAACGCAGCAAAGACTCAACTAAAAAAGAAAACTACAGACCAATCTCCTTAGTGAACATAGATGCAAAAATACTCAACGAGATGTTGGCAAATAGAATGTACATTATCAAAAGGATCATATATCATGACCAAGTAGGTTTCATCTCAGGGATGTAAGGATGGTTTAACATTTGTAAATCAATAAGTGTAATACACTACATAAACAGAAGCAAGGACAAAAATCACATGATTAAATCAATAGATGCTGAAAAGCTTTTGACAAAATCCAACACCCCTTCATGATAAAAACCCTGAAAAATAGTAGGTGTAGAAGGACTTTATCTGAATCTGATAAAAGCCATTTATGAGAAACCAATAGCCAACATCATATTAAATGGGGAAAACTGAAAATTTTCCCTTTAAAATCAGGAAAAAGACAAGGATGTCCACTATCACCACTTCTGTTCAACATAATACTCAAAACATTACCCAGAGCAATCAGGAAAGAGAAATAAAAGGGATATGTATAGGAAAGGAAGAAGTCAAATTATCATTATTTGCAGATAACATGACATTATACATAAAAGACCCAAAGAAATCCACCAAAAAACTCTCAGAATTAATAGCCAATTTCAGCAATGTAGCAGGATACAAACTCAACACACAAAAATCAATAGTATTTGTATATAGCAGTAATGAACTCAATGATAAAGAAATTAGAACAATACCATTCATAATGGCATCAAGAAGAATGAAATGCCTAGGAATTAACCTAACCAAGGAAGTGAAAGACCTCTACAGTGAAAAGTACAGTACTCTGAAAAAGGAGATTGAAGAGAACATCAGAAAATGGGAAGATGTCCTCTGGTCCTGAATAGGCAGAACCCATCTTAACAAAATGACAATACACTTAAAACTGAAATATAGAGTCAATGCAATCCCAATCAAAATTCCAACACCATTTCTTACAGAACTAGAGAAAACAATCCTAAAATTTATATGGAACCAGAAGAGACCCAGAATAACAAAAGCAGTCCTTGGTAACAAGAGCAAAGCAGGGGCCGGTGAGATGCTCAGTGGCATAAGCGCCTGCCTGGCAAGCGTGAGGGCCCAAGTTCGACTCCTGGAACCCACATACAAATAAAGGGCCGGTGATATTGCTCAGCGGCACGGGCGCTTGCTGGCGCACGAGGTCCTGAGGTCGACCCCCGGTACCCACAAAAAAAAAAAAAAAAAGAGCAAAGCAGGAGGCCTCACAATCCCAGGCTTCAAATTATACTGCAAAATAACAGTGATAAATCCAGGTATGATGGTGCATGCCTGTAATTTCATCACTCAGGATGCTGAGGCAGGAGGATCACTGTGAGTTCAAGGCCAGCCTGAACTACATGATGAGATCCTGTCTCAAACAAACAAACAAAGAAACAAACAGCATGGTATTGGCACAAAAACAGTGGATCAATAGAACGGAAGATACAGAAACATCCCCAGACACATTCAGCTATATGATCTTCAACAAAGGGGCCAAAAACATACACTGGAGGAAAGATAGCCTATTCAACAAATCGTGCTAGGAAAATCGGCTATCCGCATGCAGAAGATTGAAGCTGGACCCATATCACCACGTACTAAACTAAAATCAACATGGATTAAAGATCTAAACATTGAAGCAGAAACAATAAACTTTCTTAAGGATAAAATAGGTAAAACTCTTAAAGTCATAGAACTCCAATTGCATAAGAAATAATAGCAACAATCAACAAATGGGATTATATCAAATTAAAAAGCTTTTGTACAGCAAAGGAACAAATCAGTAGAGTGAAGAGAAAACCTACAGAATGGAAAACAATTTTTGCCATCTACTCCTCAGACAGAGAAATATCTAGACAGATACCTAGATAGATTACTCAGACAGATTCTAATATCTAGAATATAAAGAACTCAAAGATCCAATCAAGAAATGGGCACGTGAAATGAATAACCATTAGAGAAATGCAAATTAAAATAACACTAAGATTTCATCTTACACTAGAAGAATGGCAATCATTAAGAAATCATATAATAACAAATGCTGGTAGGGCTGCAGTGAAGAAGGAACCTTCCTACACTGCTGGTGGGAGTGTAAACTAGTGCAACCATTATGGAAGTCAATATGGAGATTCCTCAAAGAACTAAAATTAGTAATTTAGAACCCCATTATCCCCCTTTAAGGTATCTTCCCAAAAGAACTAAAGATCGTATTACAGCAATACACACATACCAATATTTATAGCAGCACAATTCATAATAGCTAAATACTGGAAGCAGTCTTTATATCCATCAACAGACAAAAGGGTAAAGAAAATGTGATATCTATATGTAATGGAATTACTTAGCTATAAAGAAGAATAAATTTGAGACATTTGAAGAAAAATGCATACACCTGTAAAACATAATATTAAGTGAAATAAATCAGACAGAAAGTCTTAAATGCCATATGGTATCTCTCATTTGAGTATGGCAAAGTACAAATAAAGAACAAAATGAATGATTGATAGAAGAAAACAGGAAGATGGGTCTTTTGCAGATGGAAAGGTCCAGGAGACCAAGTGTGAGGGGAGGAAGAGAGGGGAAGGGACAGTAAAAAGATTTAGGATTTGTCATGTATATGTACCAAATGCTACCCACATTGAACGTAAACATTACATGTCATAAACATGAACTAAAAATAGTAATAACAATAATGATAATAATGAAAATGGGGCAAGGGGATTTAGAGGCAGAGAGAGGGAGGTAGATGGCAAGAGAATGGGATTAAAAAACAATCATGATGTGTTATATACATGTACCCTAAGATGAATGTAAATCTCTTGTACTGCAAATATGTACTAATAAAATAAAATTTTAAAAATATGCACTTTTTAAGAAAATGATAAAACTGTTATCAGATAGAGAAATATGTGTAATAATGGGTTTTCTCATTCTAAGTAGATGGACAAATTTGAACTGAAACAAATGGATTTTGATGCAGTAACTTATTTTTTTGAAAAACTTGCAGGTTAAAGTTTTTTTTTTCAGCCCTTTAAGGCAATATTGGCTTTTTGTGGAAAGCCATTTTAGAATTTGATTAATATTAGTTTTGCAAGAGTAAAGGTGCATGTTTATGTAACCTCACTTATAGAATGCATACTTTTGAGACCAGTTAATTTACATGATTAACAAATCCTGTTGTTTTTTCTCCCTTTCCTCCAGAACATGGTAATGAATGTAGAGACACATCACAATGCCTAGAACATAGCAAGTGCTCAAAAGCATTTCTTCTTTCCTTCCCTCCTTCATTCCTTTTGTACTATTTTAGATTTAAACATCTGTGAGAAGGGAATTTATAATATACTTTCTTGTAAATTATGGCTCAGCAATTCTTTGAAGTGTATGCTTTTCCCTTTGCTGAAATTGTGAAATAATTTTTAATAGCTGCTGACCAGGTGGCTGTCATGACGTAGTTGCCAATGCCTCAAAATTTCCAGAGTAGGTGTCAACAGCTTGAAAAAGAATCCAGAGACAAAAGTTGAGCATGCTTTTAAAATGCTGCATCAGCAACACGAAGTATGACTGTGTGGAAAGCGTGGACATTGATAACTCTTGAGTATAACATTCAGAAGTTTCAAATTCTGAACTTGTACAGTTTTAAGAACATTTTAACTGCTTTGTTACCTTTATTTTTTTTATACATCCAAAAGAGTGAAAGTTTTTAGGGGAGTCTATGTCTAAAAAAGCTTTACTAATTGACAATAAAAAGTTTAAGGATAAGAAAACATTGCTGCATAATTAACTGGCTACAATTCTAAGAATGTCATTAGTACATGAAATAATGATGTAGTTTTTGGTTGCTTTCATCTTAGATTTTGTGAAATAAAATAATTTTAATTTTCTTTGAAAACAAATTCTCTCCAAGTTAATTCTAGGAAAATCTTTTATCCGAAGGCACAGCTAATACTTCAAACCATCTTAACCTAATATTAGCAAAATGACAGAAATTATAATAATGGCTAGTAATTAGGAAGATAAGTAATGCTTATAAAAGCTAAACAAACCATGAATCCCCATTTTCTTTCAGCTATATGTTCCAGAAAAACTTATGAGAAATTACCTACCATGAAGAAACCTGAATAAAATCAGCTGAATTGTGAATTTCCTATTTTCTGCACCTATTTCCTATAACACAGTGGCACTTTGCTTTGAATGTAAGAAGTGGTGGACAAATGTTGGAGGTCTGTGGGTGTTTCTGATATGTTAGAATTTTCAAATTCAGGAAATCTTATTGGTGGCAGTGGATAGAGTTTAAATGTCTATCGAAAAGTTTATGTAGCCTTTGATGAACTGTATTTTGGTTCTGGACACGAGTCTGGCGAGTGAGAGCTTTTGTGTTAAGTCTGTCCTTCGCGTTTCCTGTTGGCCTGTTCTTCTAGAGGGGGAGGGGACTGGAAACCTGAAAGTTTCTTCTATTCAGCACAGCTTTGAGGATTTCCAATTTGGCTTTTCAATTTTATTTTCTCTGCTATTCCAAAAACTGTGCCTATGCAAATGTGGGCCCATGTCAATTTTCATGGCTTGTTTCATTTTATCAGAGTATAACACATTATTCTTCAAAGCAAAATTTTAAGTTTCTGATACATAGCAAACCCCCTGATAAATAGCAAACTCTCACCCTAACAGTTCTTTTAATCACAAATGATAGACACATAAAATGGCTTGCCATCTGTATACTTGCATGTTTAAAATTCTTCCAATATTAGCAGATTCTTTTCTATTTTGGATAAATCTGGTTTTGCCTGGCTGCATAATTGAACGTTTCCTGGTCTCTGCTGGCTGTGGTTTCCAAATGGAATATAAATAATAAGTACTAAGAGGACTTACTAAAAAAATGCTTTTGACTCTAATAGTAAGAAATTGAATCAGTCAGAAATTTGCTAGGTAACTTGTAATTGGGATTTTTTTTGTTTTTTGAGCAGTAGGACTAAAGAATCATGAAGTATTGAAAAGTTGGTGAAAATATATATATGTACTCAAAACTACAAAGCATGTATGATTTAATTGTTCTGAAATTTGTAGACTTTCTACACTGAATTTCTTTCTATCACTCATAATAGCAATAAGGTTTCTTTTTAAACTGTACTTATAAAATGGCACCATTTGAAACCTTTCTCAGGTCTTACAGTGAGAAGCTATATGCACAGGGATAAAGAACCAAGTCCTGGTGGTGGGAGATGGAGCTTGTTAAGTCCTAGTTCTGCCTTTGTCACATTGGGAAAGGTGTTTAACTTCTCTGCATTTCAAGTTTCCTCATCTATAGGATGAGCTCATGATGATAGTTTCTTCTCTAGAGGGTCAGTCTCTTACACCATTTTATCTCTGTGAGGACACAGAGGCCCAGAAAGGTTAACATTCTGCTCAATGGCCACAAAAGAAGAAGAGGCAGAGGAGAGATAGGATTCATTCTCACCTGCAATGGAATCTTCCCTAAAGCCCCCCAAGGTCCCAGGAAGTCTTTAAGATGAGCATGAGGAGAAAGGACATTGGGAGGCAGGTTATGCATGCTGTGATCTGCTCTTAAACAGCACTGTCACTGTGATCCAATGTGGTGGACATAAATGCCAAAGAATTTGAAATATCTTTGGCATTTATGAAATATCTTTGGCATTTATCCTATTCATTTAGTAATGAACAGGAACCAGTAGTAAGTGAAAATTTGAAAAGTAAGTGATAATTTTGCTCTGTACATTGTTGCAACCTCTACATCCCTTTAATATAAGAGGTGAGATAAAAAAAAAAACAGAAACGCTTAACGTGTTTAAATTATTATAGTAAAAATCACATTACTATCAATCCCCCTCAGAGTACTCTCTTTTGCTTCAAACACACTTGTTCAATCATTCTTGCCATTGTCTGAAGTAGTTCTGGAAGTCCTCCTCCATGAGTATCTTTAGTTGGGCTGTAATGGCTGCCTTGATGTCCTGAATCAATTCAGAACATTTACCTTTCATGGCATTTTGACTTTGGGGAAGAGTTAGAAGTCATGTGCCAGATCTGGTGAATAAGGTGGATGAGGACACCCTGTAATGTTTTTATGAGCTTGTATTTCTATTGGATTGGCACTTGGCAACAGCACTCACCATATTTTTTGTCATACCTTACAAAGGTATCCACAAAGAAGAAAGAATGATGGGATAAGTGAGGGGAATTAACAGCAATGTGACTTTTACTGTAATAAATTTTCTCATTCACTATATATTTTGATCCTTGTATGCTTCATGGTGTCTACAGAACAAGGGGGGATCTTAGAAATTGATAATATTCCCTTGAGAGAAAAGAGACTTTGGGAGCTGTAGTGACTTGGTGAGGTTACAGGTGAAGAGGCAGAGCTGTGTTTAGAATCCAGGCCTCAGTCTGCTGGTTCAGGACTCTGTCCGCTCACAGCACCCCTGAGTGCTGATGCCTGGCCAAGCAATGTGAAAATGCCCTTCAAAGGCAAAAATGGTAGAATAAGGAGACTACTAAACACAGGGGGAAAACAAAAAGTGCTTGAAAACCACTACTTCTATCAAGAGTCACAATATAGCGATGTTCTGACTTTATGGAGAAGAATAAATGCATTTGTATCTGGAGACTTTTGGGGCACATTTATAATATCAGCTCTAGAATGTATCAGGTAGCAAGATAATGATATTTATCATGATATAATCATGACTTTTACAAGCATCTTTTTAAGTGAGCTCCAGTAGTTTCTTATGACCACTAATACAAAAAATTAAAACAAAACCAAACTGTACCTGTCTCTGTATTAGTTTGTTAGGGCTGCCACAACAAAGTAACACAGACTGTGTGCCTTAAACTATAGAAATTTATTTTCTTGCAGTCCTGGAGTCTGGAAGTTTGAGATTAAGGTGTTGGCTTCTTATGAAGGCTCTCTCCTTGGCTTGGAGATGGCCATCTTCTCTGTGTCCCCACACGTCTGTACTCTGATCTCTTCTTATAAAGGTAGGAGTCATATTAGGTTAGGGCTCACCCTTCTGACTTCATTTTATCTCCATCACCTCTGTAAAGACCTTAGTTCCCAATATAGTCACATTCAGAGGGTATTGGGGAGTTAAGGCTTCAACACATTAACTGGAATACAATCCGGTCCATACACATATTTGTATCTACATTTACACCTACATCTCTCTGTATATTTGTGGGGCTTATGCAAACTTGAAATGATAACAGTAAGCACGCCTCCAGCTCCTATTGTGTGACAACAAAAGGGTACATATTTCGAGTTACATTTCCCCAGCTTAATTAGCATGTAACCTGTTAGCACAAACTTATCAGGAATGAGCATCCTCATAGCCAGCTGTTACCTAATTTTTGGGCTACTGCCTCCTCCAGTAATAGTGGGAAGGGTGAACATGGCTGGGGGAGCCACTGAGCTGCTGGCTGCTGTCAGAATGCCCATGTGGCATCAGATCTGAAGCAGAGCACTGCAGGCAGCAGGAAAGAGACTTGCACTGTAAGCATCCTCTGGCCTCAGTTCTTTGATGCTCTTTGAGGCATGTCCTGAAGGCTGGGACACTTGTCTACACACAGGAGGTACAGACATGAATGTGGGACAGTTATTCACTCCTTTGAAGTAAGCAGTTTTGCTTAAAGTAGAATGCACAGGATTTTCTCTGGTTTTTGTTTTTAAGGAATCGAGTTTATCCAAGAATAGGCCTCTTCCCTTCCAGCTACGTTCCTTCCTCTCTCCCCCTTTCCTCCTTTGTTTCCATATCTCCATCTCTCAGTTATTTATAGAGTGAGGGCCTGCTACGTACCGTGCATTCTGCATGGTCCTGCGGGGACTCGGGTGACACAGAGGCGCTCTGCCTCGCATGTTTTATTCTGATAACCTATTCCCTGTTCTGGTCTTGGGCGTGCTTTCAGTCATTGCTCTGCTAGTTCTTTGGCAAATCTGAAAGCCACTTAGGCTAGCAGTGTCCAGAACTGCCCTCCCTTCGAAGCTCTCTGTCTCTCTGTAGACCTGGCAGTGCTTTTAGCCCAGCCCTTAGCCACCCCCACGTTTCTTCCCTCTCAATTGCTGCCCAAGTGCAGGCTGCTAGCTCCTGACCCCTCTGCCCAGATGTTGTCACCTCACTCTGTCTTGCCTCCCAGCCTGCTTTATTTTTTTCCTTTTTCTGAGCTGTTCCTTCTGATCCCTCCCACCTCTTCCTATTCTCATTTTGACTCCTTTCCCGATTCACATTGATCATCTCTGACGGGCCTGTTTGCTCTCTGCCCACTGTTGTTTATTTCAGGGAATAAAGCTCTGTTTCCAATGTTCCTCCCAGAGCCAAGGGTACAGAGAAGGGGTTTTTGGATCATTTGCCCTTTTCTACCACCCTCATTCATCATAAAGTTACTTCCCAATTATTGAACATTAGCCAACATAATTATTTTTTTAAGTGAAGAGTGGGAAGGGTATGGAGCATAGAGGATGAGATTCTATAATGGGGTTTAAATCTAATCTATAGTTTACAAGGCGTTATATTCATGTCTGCGAGTAGATTCAATGCAGGCATATATTCTACTTGTAAATTTCATTTTTATAACTTTATTGGGAAGAAGTGGTCAAGCAAAAATTTTTTAAAATAGAGCCGGTGAGATAGCTCAGTGGCAAAAGCGCCTGCCTGGCAAGCACAAGGTCCTGAGTTCGACTCCCGGTACCCACATAAAAAGGAAAAAGGGGCCAGTGGTATTGCTCAGGGGCACAAGCGCCTGCTGGCAAGTGCGAGGTCCTGAGTTCGACCCCCGGTACCCACATAAAAAATTTTTTTTAAAATAAATAATCACAGTCAGAGTGTGTATCTTCCCCAAGACCTGTGATGACTGCCTCCTTCTTTACCTGCTACCCAAATCTGACTCACTCTTCATGGCCTAGGCAAAGCCCCACTCCTCCAGGATGGCAGCCTGGTTCCCTTTGAGCTCCTTCAGGGCCCAGCCAGTCTCAGCCATCCTTGGGTCCCAGCAACAAGCAGAGACAGGTGCCTAACAGGGACTCAGTAGAAGTGTGGGGAGTGGATCAAAAGGAAGAACTTCCTCCAGGCTTCTGTAATACCACCACCCCCCGCCATTCTGGTAAACTTGGTGTCCACAGTACTCATTTGGACATGGGCAAATGTGCTTTCCAACATTGTTAACTGGCCCCTGTAAGACTGAATGCTTTCTCCTTCCCGCTCGGATTGGCTGTTCTGTGAGAAGGGGGACAGTACTTCATTTTCTGCCCTCCATATTTTCCTCCATTGCCTACTGCAGAAATGGTATTCACAAATATTGTTTAACTGCTGTTGCTTTTTGCTTGACAGCAGGGATCACGTTTAGAAAGCTGATTTTGTAGAAGCCATAATCTTATTGTCAATAAATCTATGAGATAGGCTTGATTTTCATGCATTTCAAGCGGAGAAGTAAATTATCAGCCACTCAGAGCTTCGTTTGGCTCAGCCACATTTATTGGCAGTCGCTTTGCATCTGAACTGAACCAGTGTTTCTGCCTGATGTGAGTTCAGAGCCCTCAGGGAGGTCTTGCTGCCCATCCCTGAACTGGTTTCTTTCCTCACCAGCTGGCCACAGATGATCGGCAGGTGTGTGTGTGTGTCCTGCCAGCCTCCTGGACCTTTCAGTGTGGCATTACCACCTGCTGCTCACCTAGCGCAGCCCCTCCTGAACGGTGCAGAACTGCTGCTCTCCTTGGCGTCCCAGTCCCTCCTCTGGTATTCAGAATAGATTTTGTTGTAAGTTAGCAGACTTAACTCCAAAAAGTCTGCACTGTGTTTTTTCAGGAAACCTCAAACTACCTGCTTAAGAAATAAGGTACAGAGGGGAAATGAACCCTGACAAAGCTAACAGGATGGATTTCAAGCAGTGTTTGAGCAAGCCAGGCACAGAGTATTCACGTGTTAATTCACTGGCGTGTTCCTCGGCAGAAGCACCCCCAGTCTGCCTCCCCCAAGTTCCAACTGTTGTGCTGCCACAGGATTCTGTCTGGGCAGAGCCCCTTCTTGATTCGGTTACAGCAGGAGTGTGGTGAAAGTGATCCTCGCCTTCCCATTGCACACAAAGGCGAGGAGCTCCTTAAAGGGACCTGCCTGCTCCTCCATGCAGCTGCAAACGCCGGTCCGTGTGGGCTCAGCGCAGCGGGCTTTCTCCCGAGAATGAGTGGGGAGGGGTCCTGAGGCGCCGCCTTGTCCTCCCGGAGCGGGGGAGGGAGGCAGCTGCGGGCCGGAGTGGATGGCGACGTCGCGGGTCCGCAGGGACGGGCTCTCGATCAGCTGCTAGCTGGGATGCTCCGCGCGCCAGCCGCGCACCCCGCCTGCGGTCCAGAGGATGCTGGCGGCGCGTCCTGCGGTATGCCTGCGTTGATCTGAGCCAGCGCCCAGAGCGAGTCTGCATTCCGGCGCCGCGGACTGGCTCCCGGCAGGGCTGTGTGCAGTCACCATGAATGCTCAGCTCTAGGCTGCTGGAACAGCCTCCGGACCACATGGATTGGGCTGTTTAATCAGCCGAGATTACTGCCGGGGAAGGTTTCGGAGCTTGATCCGCGCTCCAGCTGCTGTGACAACTTCGGGGCTGGCTGTTTACTTCTCTGGGTCCCGGGGACTCTGTTCTGCAGCGCAACCACCCCTGCCACTCGGCCGGCTCTGAAGTCAGCAGTCAGGACTCTCCTCTGACGGTGTCCCCAGGAAGGGGGATCGAGGAGGGGTTAGAAGAGAGCAGAACCCCCCTCCCCCCAGCTACTCAACCTCTCGTGACTGCCTGTGCTGTGGGGTTCTGAGAGGGACCGTGCGCTTTCCGGGGAAGCAATGCAAGTCTCCATAGCCTGCACTGAGCACAATTTGAAGAGTCGGAATGGTGAGGACCGACTTCTGAGCAAGCAGAGCTCCACCGCCCCCAATGTGGTGAACGCAGCCCGGGCCAAATTCCGCACGGTCGCTATCATCGCGCGCAGCCTGGGGACGTTCACCCCCCAGCATCACATTTCTCTCAAAGAGTCCACCGCAAAGCAGACTGGCATGAAATATAGGTATGGATGTAAGATTCCCTCTGCCCGGGGTTTCCGTGTTCTGTACAGGTGCAGGCAGTGGAGGCAGTCCATTGCTTCTGGGAAGTGGCTTGCTTATATTGGGTTGCTTAATTTAGAATTCTCAGGTGTTTTTAAAATAGCTCTTTAGGAGGATGGAAAAGCTCAAAGTGGGGTGTGTGTGTGTGTGTGTGTGTAAGTTTTTAAAATTGTGGCCCATTTTGTACAGATGAAGTGTTATGAACACCGTAGGAGCTATAGAAATTCCAGTCTGCTGAAGGACACACAGCTGCTGGAAACTGGCATTTTGATCAGGATATTTTTTAGGAGCAATTTTTTTTTCTATTTTAGGGTACATATGTAGTTTCTGGGATTATACTATCAGAAATAGTTGCTTATATAGCACTGTGCTCTTATTTATCTTTGGAAAGACCAAATACCAAATGCTACATACACAAAGATTTTAAGGAAGTTTTGATGTAGAAAAAATACCTGTAAATTAGATTGAACACTACCATACGTAAATCTAAATTACTGCGTGAAATAAAATGTAGATGTGAAATAAGGAGGAAAGGTAAATTGTTGCAATGCCACCAGTTTCTTCAAATTTTTAAGTTCCTCCTTCTTCTATATTGTTTTTGAAAGATGGAAATCTTCCTGATAATAGCTGATTTTTTAAAATAGAGAATGACTTAAATTTGATAAGTAAAAAATTTCATTATTTAATTATGTGGTTTCTGCCTTCTCATCATTGTGCTTTGCACCAATCCTTCTTGACTTAATTTCTTTAAAACTACTGTGCTTCTAGTTTCTAAAACTGGATATAGAGGAGAAAAGCTACCAAGAAATCTTCCAAAGGTTTTTGTTACTCTAAGTTGCAGGTATGATTTTGCTAATTATTTACATTTAACTATCTCTCATCTTTGCTAGGAATCAAGTTTTAGGGTAGGATGAACTTAATGCAATTAAAATAATGCACACCTAAGACTGTGCTTCCTATGTGGGGTTGCTGAAGTAACCATTTAAACCTATTTCTGTAAAAGTTGCCCTTGAAAAGTTTCTTTGCAGAGTTACAGGAAAGCTTTTCACTGCAAGTAGTAAAGCACTGTTGTTTTGATGTATTTTTGAGCCATTGAGAAAGAAAGCCTTTAAGTGAAAACAAAGCAATTTTTGCTAAAGCTCTTTGCCCAACTGCAGTACAAACTCTGACCCTTAGCAACTCACTAAAGTGTCAGCAGTACCTCTGCTTTTCCTGATATTCCCCTGGTGAAAGGGGGGACATCGCAATGACAGTTCTCTAAATGAGTCGGCAGTCTCTAGTGCATTGGCCCTTGCTGCCGCTGCTGCTGTGGCACACACCCAGCTCCTTCCGGTGGACACAGTGCTGCTCTCTCTGTGCGCATTTCAGTTGCTGAGAAGGAGACAAGTGGCTGCCTCCCTCTGGGAGTGCTCCCAGGAGGCAGACACTCCTCCTGGAAGATCAAAGAGAGTGGTGTGAATGGTGGCCTCTAGCATTTTATGGCACTATAAACTTTCTTATTGTAAATTAGATGAAATCAAAAGTATCAGTGCTAGTTTCTTGTAGCAGTGTTTCATAGTTGCTTGAGGATGACTGTGTTGAAGACTTTGGTCTTATGTCGTCTTTTAGAAGTCACAACCTTTCTATTTAGGTTTTTCTGTCAACACAGCTCAATTCAGATTGATAACTGTTTTTGTTTTCCAAAAGCTCAGTGTGGGAGCAAGATTCTCTTGGGTATCTTTCAATATTGGCAACTGAGGACAGCTTTTCTCTGACAGCAAGTTAGCCATCAAGGTCTCCAGTATACTTTGAGATATCCATTGTTTGTGGTGGCTAAACAAGAGGCCTTCTCCCTACTCCTCTTATTCTGAACCACTCTGTCTGTGACAGTCAGGTAGGGTGTGTGTGTGTGAATTTGATTTACCCCTCTCTTTCAAGTTCTACGCAGAGTGACCTTTATGAAAGAGATTATGAGGTAATGCCAAATATATACCAAGCTTTCTTATGGTTGAAATGGACACTAACTATATGCTTCATAAAAAATGATAGAGGGCTGGTGAGATAGCTCAGTGGCATAAGTGCCTGCCTGGCAAGCACGAGGTCCTGAGTTTGACCCCCGGTACCCACCAAAAAAAAAAAAAAAAAAAAGATAGAAATATTTTTATTAGTTGAATTGTCTTTTTTCATTGCTGTCTCTAAAATATGATATGCATATGTGGACTATTTCTTAATGATAACAAGTAGTAGAAAATAAAAATAATGCCAGGAGATAAGGAAGGCAGCTGGCTTGGGTAAACAATATGGAGAATACCTAGAGGAACCAGAAAGGGAAGTTAGCAACTAACTGTGGGCATGCTATTCTTATCCTTGAGGATGGTTTCCATAGGCAGAACTTCCAGGAGGACCCACAAACTCATTAGAAGATAAAACAGGGCCAGGGAGACAGCTCAGTGGCACAGCACCTGCCTGGCAAGTGCAAGGTCTTGAGTTTGATTCCCAGTACCAAAAAAAAAAAAAAAAAAAAAAAAAAAAGACGATAAAACATATTGTTTTTCCATTTTTCCGAGGAGAGGGTTTATAGCTTTCATCAGAATTTGGAGCATCTATTAGTCAAAAAACCATCAAACTCTTGTCAAGTGAAGAGGTACTCATTTAGCCAACAAAATGTTCACTGAACACCTTCTCTGTACCAGTAACTGGACTAAAGGTGCAGAACCCAGATGAGATGTGGTGCTTATGTTTAAGTTGGGGAAACGGACCATAAATAAGAAAAAAATTCTATTATGAGACATTCTTATGAAGACCTTGTGTTGGGTAGTGACAGCCATGCATAGGCCAACTTGGTTTATTAATATTTAGGCCACCAATGCTGCTTTAGTTCCAGGATTAATGATTACATCTTGGGGCATAAATAATTTGGCCATATCTGTCACCCATTTTGTTATCCTGATAGACATCTTTCAGGTCCAATCCTGCTATAAGGTGCTACCTGGCAGTGGAGGACCTAATCGTAATTCTGAAAAATAAGTAGAATGACTTTTTCTTATATAATGCCTTATGATATTTCAATATTAATTTACATCATCATCTAAAATTACCATCCATTTATCAAGAACTCACGAAATTGGGATTTCAGAAAGAATTAATATACACTTATGGAAAGCATCCGAATTCTGCAAGGAAAATACTCAATCCACTACTATATTTTCACCATCACTGCACAACAATCTCTCTTTAAATTGATTTTTGTTTCAAGGCTGAAGATCAGAAAAAAACCCGCTAGAACAGTCATCCATTCAAATGTGAGTATTATTCCATCCATTCTATCAAAAAAGAGAGAATTTATGTTGAACAAGAGCCCACCTCACATTTATCCCGGGGACTGTCCTAAATGTAAATCGCGGGACTATTCTGCTTCTTGGAGTTTTTACAGTTGTGCCTTGTTAATGCTTAAGAACTCTTTTGTTTCAGTTTTGCGTGTGTTTTTAGTTTCAGAGTCAATCACACCATGTTAATTTTATGGAAATTCTGCAGCCATACATGTGACAGATGTAGCTGCGTACCTTTCACCTAAAAGCAAATCACTCAGAACAGAAGTTAGGTGAGGTTGGTTTGATTGTTTTGGCTTGCTTGTTTGGATTTTTTGTTTTGCTTTTAGATAATTTTTTAGAATGATCCAGCTACTATTGTTTGACGTGGTTTCACAACTTATCATTTCAGGATAGAGCACATTCATATTGATAAGCACCTACTCCTCCCATTCTGAAACCCTTGTTTAAATTCTAAAGCAATTTGAATATCACTGAGCCAAATTTCATTGAGAAAAGTTTTGTTTGAAACACACATCTGTGGCAATATAATCTTGGCTGTGTAGTTACGTGCTTTGATAATTTTAAGAGAATTGTTTATAAAAAGAAGTACTGCTTGAGCCATAATTTTAAAATTTCACTAAAAACTTTATTTTTTCCTCTTAAAAGTTTAACCACACTTTAGCACGAATTTTTGCAGTGATGATAAATTCATAGGAATTTGCAAGAAAGTGTACAGAAAATGTCTGTGTATTCTTATATTTCGTGTTCTCTAATGGTTACATCTTGCGTAACTACAGCATGAAATCAAAACTAGGAAACTGATACTGTACAATCCAAAGAATTCATTCAGATTTCACCAGTTATACATGTATTTGTTTGCATATGTTTACATGTCTAGGTGGCTTTATCACGTGTATGGATTTGTGTAGCCATGACCACAATGAAGAGTCATAATTTTTCTGTACTCACAAGACTCCCTCATGTTATTCCTTTAAAGCCACATCTATTCTCGCTTCCCCAGTCCCTAACCCTAGGTAGCTACCAATCTACAAGTTATCTCTAAAATTCTGTCCTTTCAAGAATATCATACAAATGGAAACTTACAATATATAATCTTGTGAAATCAACCTTGTTTCTCAGATGATTTGTTCAGGGAGGTGGGAAGAGAAAATCTTGTAAATGAAGAGGTCAGATTGTGGCACTGTGGAGGGGGTCAGGGTGAGCCATTTAGACATAAGATGAACATCAGCAATAGAGGAAACTTTAGGAGCTTTTGAGCAGGCGCTCTGATTACAAAGTTCAGTTAAGCAAGGGTTAAGCTGGCAATTGTTTCTCCAAAAATCTAGGAGTTATGGGTTTAAAAAGAGAGAATTTATGTTGAATTTCATAGCACTCTCTATTTTCTTATAGAAAGTAAAGACTATCTGGAAAAGACTCAGTCTAGTTGCCAGATGCCTCTCCTATGCCACTCCTCTTTGTCTCTTTAGTAAAGCACACATCGCAACCACCATTCCCTGCCTCCCACAAATGGTGGGCAGATTTTGAATCAAAGCAATTCAAGTGAAAGATCAGTCTTGTCAACTGATTATGTAAAAGGCACTAAGTGCACTGGCATGTGCCTGTGTGTGTGTGTGCCTGTGTGTGTGTGTGCCTGTGTGTGTGTGTGCGCCTCCATATGGGGAAAGGTAGGAGGAAGGGGTGGGCTAAAGAAGAGGAAGAGAAAAGCCAGCTCTGTAGCTGTGTTTCAAATAGAAATATTTGATTGTAGTCCAGAGAAGAGAGCAGCTTGGTTATTTAAAATGCCAAGATTTTAATTTTTTCAGTAATGAGTGCTATCGTCATTTCCACTGACACCCATGGGTGTGGGCTTTCTTCTCTGCCTAAAGAAAACTGAAGAGAATGGGGAGGTGGAGAAGGCTTCCTAAAAATTAGTTGCTGAGTCAATCTTGTAGAGTTTATTCCACCTCTGCAAGGCAGCAGCCAGAAGTCTGGCATCCAGGGGATGGTGAGAAAATGGTAGGAGGGGAGGGAGCCTCCTGGTAAATATGTTCCAGTTCTAATTCCAGGAGGGGGATCACGTTTGAGTGTGTGCATAGGTGTGTGCACATGGATGAATCCATTCAGAGCTTTTCAAGATGTCTCATTTCTTATCTGTGATCTTCAATTTGACTGCTGCACATGGAGTCCTTAATCCCAGCTGCATTCTAGGATCTCTAGAAGGGCCCTCATTTTAGAGAAAAAATTGTTTTAAAAAATTCTGCCAACATTTCAATTTGTGGTAATTTCAAAAAATTTTCTGGGGGGAGGAAATCTCGTCACATTCAAAAAGAAAATCAGATTCCTAAACTTCACTTTGATTTTGAAATTTCTTTCATCAAACTGGGGAAATAGCTCAGCGGCACAGTGCCTGCCTGGCAAGCGCAAGGTCCTGCGTTCGATTTCCTGTACCAAAATAATAATAATAATAATAATAATAATAATAATAATCAAACTCTTAGTTTCTCCTTACTACATATATCAATTCACAAGTTGTGGGTTCAGGGAATCTGATCAAAACATAGAACTCTTGATTTCTTAATGTATTCTTTAAAACTCCTTTTAGGAGATACACTCCTCTTATGAGAAGTGAATTCACGAGCATTGCTTCATAATTTTCCTTCAAGAATTTCAAAGACGTTCAGATCAATGGCAACTAGACATAGCGAAAATGGTTAAATGTTGCAAGTTAATCATGTTGTATGCTTGAAAAACATTTTTGTTGCCCATTTCCCACTCTTTTTATAATTGGAAAACAGAATGATTGAGGCTGAATAATTTAAGGTGAAAGTTTTAAAAATGTCCATTTCAGTAATGAGAATTAGTAATACGATGTGGTCATGAGAAATAAAATAAATGACTTAGCAGTTGACACTCCTGAGGGATCAGATGTGGACTTCTGCGGTCACATTGTTTTATAGAGAGCACCGGCTCTGTGGCCAGAGTTACCCAGGAAGGGAAGGAGCGGGTCAGGTTAAATTCAGGTCTCCTGACTCTGATGATGGTTCCTCGTGTTCCTTTAGCTTCTGCATTGCACTTTCTTGATAATGCCGCATTCTCAACACAGGAAAGAAGCACAGTGCACAAAGCACTTCTAGAAAGAACAATTCCCTTCTCTACATATGCAGAAATTGCTGCTGAAGCTTTTATCTCAAGAAGCAGCAAAGCCATGCTGTGTGCTGAGAGAGCCACACCAGCTCTCTCCGTCTCCCGCAGGGCTGTAAGGACCCCAAAGTGTGCCTATGGCAGCTCTCTGCTGGTATGAGTTCTGAAGCGGGACATAAATTAACTCCCAGATGATGGTGTGCTTAGCATGACACTATCTAAAACTCTGATGTTTCAAAAGAGATGTACAAACCCATGAGTACAGTTGATGAGATGGCACTACATAGCAACACTGGTAGGAAGTGCTCATCTAGGCACTGAATGCCAGACTCTCTTCCATACTCTTAGACATTGTTTTGAAAGCCAGAATTGAAAGACATTTAAAAATCCTTATTGCAGGTTGATTTTCTGTTACCCAGATTGGAAACCAAAACAGAAGCCCAGCAGTGATTTTTTTTTTTTCTTGGAATCGACAACTAGGGAGGACTCTGAGAGCACTTGCACAGGCCATCTGGCCCAGCCCTCGTGAGAAATCTGTCCTGTTTTTCCAATTTGCACCATGCAGACCTTATAAAGGCCTCCAAAGAAATATTGTGTAATCTACTTTCATGGCTGTCATGAAAAAAATTGGCCGTTCTTTCTAAGAATCAGAATCATTCATTAAGCTTTGAAGTATTTAGAGGAAGGTAAAGGTTTTTAGAATTCTTCTTGCTTGTCTGCATCCTAACAGCCAAATCAGAGAGGAAAATGAACATAGAAGATTGAAGGGTAAGGAAGCAAGGGCACAGGGGTGAGCTAAGGGAGGCACACGGTGGCATGTGGAGGGTCTCAACCTGCTGTTGACACCTGGGAAGGGGGATTGTTTTCCATTCTGGTCCTGGTATCGCTCAGCTGCCTGACCTGCAGCTGAACCATCCAGAAGTCAAAACATTTCACCATTACACAAAAGTCCTTTTAATAGTTGACTTGGGTCCTTTAAAGCTGCACTGGAAGCTTCTTGGCCTGATCACCACTAGGATGAGAAGGAGCTAGTAATAATTTTCTGTCTCATGAGGCTTCTAGTACTTGAAAACTGTTACTACAACTCAGCTTCCTAATTTCCAGGCTGGTTGTAATCCTTTCCTCCTAGATTTCCTTTTCTGGTTCACAACTGTGTCTCTCATCTAAACCTTCTCTATGCTGGCTACCTCTTCTTTAAGTCACGCACTGCTGTACACACTTCCAAATAAAGTCTGGACTTTCTGGTATAAAAAAGCAAGATTGCCTAAAAGCACACATGCTCTGGATGTTTGTGTACATTCCCTGGTTACGTTTACTATTTTAAGAGAAAAATAATTTTTAAAAAATATTTTAGCCATTCTTTGAAAAATTGCTGTGAAACATTAAAAAATATTCTAACAAATTTATTGGAATAACTGAAGGTGGCTATGCAATAACCCGTAGCATCACTTATCAGATCACCCACTCTAAAGGCTGTAACAGTAACAACTTAAGTCTCTGGAGTCACAGAAATAAGAAGAGGTCAAATTCGACATATAAGTGTCGATGGCAGCTGAGTAGCCAGATAGGAGAATTGATAGCTTATAAATTATTTTGCTTATTGATTTACTCTTACAGAGAAGTTTTATTTATTTTTAACCTAGCAGCTTTAAATATAAGGGCAACTGTTGTTGATTTGTAATATTAAGAAGAGATTTTTTTGTACCGATAATTAAAATCTTCCAGGAGAGTTCCCTCAACTGCAGGAAATTGTATTTTCCACTACGAGTTTGTAGATAAAAACACCGGAGAGCTCTTACGTAAGAACAGCAAGTCTTTTTTTGAAGAACACATGCTAGGAAGCACCTTGCTCTTTCATTTCTTTGAAATTAGTTTTCATTCTATTTTTTTGTTGTTGTTTTGTTGTGTTGGGGATCAAATTCAAGGCCTGATTGCCTGCCAGTCAAGCACTCTACCAACTGCACTACAACCCCACCCAGATAGTTTCTGCTTTAAACCAGATTTTTTATGCTACTGAACTTTGTTTTTAGTGTTTTTGGCCTGAGACCACAACAAGCTCATTATAAAAATAAACTGCAGGAATAACATGACTTTAAGGAATGCTACTTCTTCCTCCCCTCAAGAACTGGTAAAGGCTTCCCCTGGGGTATTTGATGAAAATAGACATTTTGACTTACTAGTACTCCATTTCCTACCTTTGTATGCACAAACACTTCTGCATTTTGGTGTCTTTGCGTTTACTGAAAATAACTGGAGATGCTTGGGAAAAATAGTGTGGTTCCAAAGGATTTTCTTCTTGATGGAAAATATATTTGTTAAGCTTTTTTAATGAAGAGAAAATAAACAAATTACTACCATAAAGAAAGCCAAATAGAACGCAGGAGTTGGGAAACCCATCTAACATAATTGTCTTTGTTACTTTTCTTGTTGCTGAGACAAAATACCCAACACACAAGGGTAAAGGAGGAAAGGTTTATTTGGGTCATAGTTTGTACAGGTTTCAGTTCATAGTTGGCTGGCTCCAAGGCAGGGTGGTATGGCAGAGGGGCATCACAGAGGAGTAAGAGTACATGGCAGACAGAAGGCAGCAAGCTACAAGTGACTAGCGGCAATCCTCTTTCTGTCTCTTATATAGCACCTACACCCAGAGAGGGGCACCCTTAATCCTACCCAGAGCTATGCCAAGCCAATCAGTGGACTAATTTACTAATCACATGATCTTGATCCCGGCATCACATACTCTAGATCCAGCCCCTCCCAAAAGCCCCACCTATGACTACATGAGATGTTAGGGGGACATTGAGGCACAAGCCATGACAATAACTTCTTGTTCAGTAATTGCTTATATTTCACTTTAAATATCTACTTTCACTCAAATATAATTTTTCCAAGAGCAATCTTCTGGAAATCAGGAGGCTTGGATCTTAGACCATAAAAGCTTGAGATAAATTCTTTAATCAGAGAAGCAAGTTTGCTTGAGGACTTTGGATTCTAGCAGGTATTTCCTGGGGGTTTCTGTAGGTCCTTCTTTTGTCCTGCTTCAAGAAAAAAAGTGGTTTAAAAGAAGACACAGCAAGGGCCGGTGAGATGGCTCAGCGGCATAAGCGCCTGCCTTGCAAGCGCGAGGGCCCGAGTTCGACTCCCGGATCCCACATACGAAAAAGGGGCTGGTGATATCGCTCAGCGGCACGGGTGCCTGTTGGCGCGCGAGGTCCTGAGGTCGACCCCCCGGTACCCACAAAAAAAAAATAAATAAATAAAAAAAAAAGAAGACACAGCAAGTGTTCTTAAAAAACTAAGTGAGAACCGTCATACTGTATTAATTTCGTATTGGTGCTATTACAAATTACCACAAAGTTAGTGTCTTAGAACAATGCATATTTATTCTTTCACAACCCCACAGGTTAGAAATCTAAAATCAAAGGGCCAGCAGGGTTGTGTTTTTTCCTCAGGCTGAGGGACAGAAATCCATTTTCCTGCCTTGGCAGACCACCTGCATTCCTTGGCTTGCAGATCCTTCTTTTATCTTCAAAGCACATCACTCTAACTTCCAGTTCTGTCTTCACATCTCCTTTTCCTTACTTGGATCTCTTGCCTCTCTTATAAAGCCTGCTGTGATGAGCTGAGGCCCACCTGGGCAATCCAGGATAATCTCCTCAGTTTATGATCTTTCACTTAATTCCATCTACAAAGTCTTTCACAGACATCTTTCACAGACTATTTTATAGCCTGCCACACTTATATGCAAACACATTGTGTAAGAGAGGGAAGCATTAAAGAGTATCAAGCACTATTTGTCCATCACTTTCTCTGGAAGAATTTCTCAAGAGAGGGAAGACAGCAAAAGGAATAATGGGATCATGGAAAGTGCAAGGTGCTGGAGGTTTTCTTTTTGTAAGGCTACATTTTGGGTTTTGATTAAAAAGTAAAACCTCCCATTCACAGTGTGGGGCTCCAGTGTTATAAAGTGCAAATGGTTTTCTCTTGGCTTTGACAGTTTCCATAATAGCATCTACTACGTGAATCTGCTGTTTCCTTCAGCCCCTCACTAGGAAGGAGAGGTAGTTATGGACATTTATGGAAAAATCAGTTGATACCCATAAATATCAAGCTATATAAAGCTGTAATTAAAATGCCCATAGCTTAAAAATATAATGTCTGTTGTCAGCGAAGTGTGGAAGCCTAACTCCTTCCTCACACACGGAGTCCTGGGACTGTAGCAGCACATCCTTCACCCCGATGTGGTGCATCTTTGAGACTCTGTGAACATCGCGTAACAGATCTTCACCCTTCTGTAGAACCCACAGCATCCCTGCCTTGTTAACGTTATCATAGCACTGTTGTGGAGGAGGAAGGAAGGGGTTTCCTGTAGGGTTATGAAATTATTTTACTGAAACTTTATTAAATAGTATTCACCTAAAGCCATTAGGTTGCTTATTTTAATCTCGAAGTAGTTTTATTCTTATGAATGAAATTTCTACATATACTGATACAAATGCTCAAATGTCTCAAACCAGCTGCTATTTCCCTCTGTGAAGCTCTGCCTCGGATAACCAGAGAGGACGGTTGTTGTCAGCTCTTCCCATCCCTTTCCAAAGACCTGCTGCTCTTCTACCACTGCCTAGAATATTAGGCTTTGAAGATTAGGCTCTTGGTCCCAAAGCATTTAAATCTATGTGCACTCTCTTGGCATGTGAACAAAATGTACCAGATTGCCTGTTATTTGGGGAGAAATATTAGTGGCTACAAAGCAAAGTGAGTTAGGAAACAGACTGGCAATTAAAAAATCAGAAGAGTCAAGAGTTAAAAGCCAACTTTGGCCTATATTTCAGTTTCTTGCAACCATATATTGCTTTCTGGAGGCTATAAGAGACACAGTGCTTGGGTAAGAGGGAAATGAGGAAATGACCCCTTTGGGACCTTGCTGATAGTGATGGGTCAAAATGTAATGGTGGAGGAAGTAATTCTAAAATAGGAATGGAAGAACGTTGCTATAGAGCTCCTTGTGAGGCTGGATAACTTCATATGCATTTCCGACTTGGTAGCATTATTTCCATACAGATGTAAGGTCAACACCACCAGGCCCTTCTAGTAATGCACTGACAGTAGACACGGGAAGAACATGATCTATCTTTTCTTCCTTCCAGATTATTGCCCACAGTGTTTGCATTCTAACTCAAAGAATGTTTTTCCTGAGGCCTAATGCCATTGACGACAGGAAAAAGAACAAGTTGAAGTGCGTGTGTACCCTGCTAATGACTTCTGCCTGATTACAGGTCATTGATGGCTTTTTAAAATTGTTTGTTGTTTTTTATTAGTACATGTTTGCTATACATAATGATTATATGCATCCTGGAGGGTTAGTCTATGTATATAACACATCTTCATTCTTTTTATTTTCCTACTGATGATTATAAATGAAGCAAATATGATGAGTTCAGAAAGTGTCCTGCAATTTCATTTCTTAGCAGGAAGGCAATATTATCATGTGACAGTAACACTCATCAAAATATTTGGCCTTACTTTAACAATGATTAGCTTTACAGGTAGAAATATTCACAGAGTGCTGATTTATAATTTTGCTTGTTGGTTATTTCTGCTAAGGATATCAGCCTGGTATATAGTTTGAGATTAAGATTCTTCAGGAACAAGGTTCGATAAAAGACAAATGCTAATTATCGAATGTCTGAATGACATTGTTTGCCAATAAAATTTTACTTTACATTGATTGCCTCATGTAAATATTTAAATCAAGGGATTGAAAGAGCTTCATTACTGTTAATTCACTAATATTGTCTCTATCCTTGAAAGGGAGCAGCAAGTTGTGTTATGCCCATATTCAGTTATGGCACCTGAAGAAGCAAAACAGAACAAAATTACATATTATACAGCCTAAAATACTGGATTTTTTATTTTGATTCTAGTTCAGGGAACTTCTGGCCTACTGTTTGTCTTAGTGACCAGCATTATGTTTCTGCCAATAGTGATTCTGGATTAAAAGAAACCTAACATTAGCAAATAACATTTCTGGGCAAGGTTCTTTTCCCTTGTTGGCGTGAGGCAGTGGAATGGTCCAGGGGTGCAGGGCCTCCACTATCACTCTGTCCAGAAAAGCAGGGCAGAAGCAAGACTGGGACGGTGTCATGGTACAAAGAACCTGTGCCGAGGAGCTCAGAGCTAGTCCCAGAACCCACTGGCTGTCGGAAAGTTCAACAGCAATTGTGGGGTTTTGTTTTTTGTTGTTGACACGTTGAGCTATTAAAAATCTGCCTCAAGGGAAAATAATAGGCAAATTAATAGATACTAATAAGCAAATTTATATCTAGTTTATGGAAGTAATATATTTTGAAGGTTTTTTTGAAGAGTATTCATCATATATGCAGAGGCCATGATTAATATTGAGAGTGTGGGGCCGGTGAGATGGCTCAGTGGCATAAGCGCCTGCCTGGCAAGTGCAAGGTCCTGAGTTCTACTCTTGGTACCCACATTAAAAAAAAAAAAAAAAATATATATATATATATATATATATTAAGAGTGTGCATATGTTTTTAAGGTGCACATATATCTGTGAGGCTGGAGGGGCGAATGGCTTGGTGGCATCTGGGTCTAGTATTTAAGAATACCATAGCATCCACTTACCCAGTTTTGTCTTTACTAACATATTTTTTGCAAGACGGATCCAGTATTTTCAGGGCTTCAGGGTTGCTTTGAAGATTGCGTGAGATAATATGTGTAAAGTACCAGTTGTTCTCCTTTATAACCGTTGTCAATATCAATATCAGCACAGAATGGGACAAGAAGAAATGAGATTCTTTGATCATATGATATCTTTGCAATAGTGTTGGATTTTTTTCTTTTTCTTTTTTCTTTTTTATTTTTAGCATTTTTTCCTTCAGAATATTCCTATTTTAATCATAGCACAGTCATCTGGTATATTGTAAGTGATCAGTAAAGCTTTGTTAGATAGATGAATGATCCAATTTTCATTAATTTCAAAGGCTTCTGTGGGATATTATTACAAGAGAACTCTCTTGACTTCCGTCACAGACTTAATTCTCTACCAGGCTTGTCCTCTTCACATTCATGATGGCTCTTCTGTCCTTTGGAGCTAGGAATCCTGTCTGTTTTGAACCTTGGTTGCTAAGGACAATGACCTGTCCTGGCAATCTCCCGAATTATTCTGCTATAATGACTAGAAACTAATGGTGTTCACAGTTTCCGTTATATCTATTTATATCCAATTTTTTTTCCAGAAAAGAATATAAGGTGACTCAAAATTGCATAGATTACCTGAAGAGAAAATCAAAACAATGGACTAGATATAGAAATTAAAGGTGCTTGTAACATTTGTCCTGTTGTTTAGACACTGAAGGGTACGTGTGTCCTTGAGAAACATATGCTGGCCGTTCACCCTGTTGTCCTAAAAGGGAAAGTGCAGCTGTGCGCAGGGTCCTGGGGAAGAATTGTGTGGGGTAGCTTCGGTCTTTGTTTTTATTGGTCTGCTGAGAATGTGGGTGTGCCCAAGCTCGTGATTCCATCACTTGATCCTTCACAAAGAGGGGGCCGTGAAAGCAAGGTGGTTTTGAAACTATATTCCCTAAAGTGAACTCATCAAATCACAACAGAATACCTTGCTCACAAACTATATATTAGGGGCAAATTATCTGATAAATACCATTTATACTGATAAATAATATTGATAGGCTTGGCTCTATCAACTAACAAAAGTGATATAATGATTCTAACAGTCACCTTCAGTGATTTGGATTTTGAGTGTTGATCGGAAGGTGATGTACCTTTGGATTGAGACTTCTCTATGTGGCACACCCAAGCACTCTGGCCTTCTCTTGGCTGGTCACTGCAGCGGCCCAAGGGACTGAATATATCCAGGGCCAAGCAGCAGGACCAAACTCAGGTCCACTCACTCCAGCCCACAGACAGCTCTAATTTTTTCTAGATGCCTGAGCATAGAAGGGATCTTCTGGTTTGGTTGCCCTGGGGCAGATGTGGTGAGACCATTTGACATTAATGTGTGGGGTTTCTCCCTGGACCCCTTCATCACTTTTCCACACTCAACCAAGTAGCTCATTCTTTCTTATTTGCAGAAAGTGTGATTTTTGTTTCCAAATACCTAAGGCCATTTTAGAGAATCATGTTTGAGAGAAAAGACATTTGCCCGATTAACTGAGATTCTGTGGTTGGAAGGTCTGGGGGTAGTTTGTGGGCCCCATGAACCTTGCTGCCTGCAGCACTTAGCACTCATGGTAGAGTCTTGGAGGGACTCATGGCCCTGGGGTAATGGAGATGATGGATCCCAAGCCTTGAGTTCCCAATTTCTCTTAAAATCTGTGAACCCCACTGTGGCACCTGAAAGCAGAGTCTAGGACCATGTGGTTTGGGAAAGACTATCTCTATGCTAACCATGAACAGATGACCAAGGATGGATGGACACATGGGTCATCACACAGTAGCCATGGAGAGAATTCTTATTCCGTGGTTCTTGGGAGCATGTGACCTGGACCTTGGCCCAACATAGTAGCATTAAGATAGGAGAAACAGTGAGGAGACCAATATTGTCTGAAAGTTAGATGAAATTAAGATAATTCACAGGAAATGTTAGCATGCTCTATTTCTTGAATACCTGAGTTTTTGGCTTAGGATTCTTATTTCATGCGTATTTTGGAAGCTGGAGAAAGAAAGCAGGAATGAGAATCCAGGCATCATTTCAAGATGGGAAACCAACCAACCAAAGTATGATGACATATGCTTTGTACTACGAAGAGACATGAGCCTCCAGACTTAGCCAACCAGAGACTAGACAGATTTGATTTTAGAACAGAAGAAGTTATTTTTATGAAAATAGGGAGCTTTCTTCATTTGGAATTTTTCTTATCATCTTTTTGTTGTTGATTCACTTCTACAAGAACAAAAATTATTTACTTGGTTAAAAGCTCCTCTGACAAGTACACATTTTATCAAAAATTTGGTTAAATGGAGTCTCTAGGATTAGAAATTGAGAAAATTTTATTACAATTGAAATTGAGTCTGCAGTTCAGAGCCAACTGCAGAGAGAAAATTAAGGCTCTGAAATGATTCTGGTACTGTTATCTTGTCTCTGAGGAAGGAGAAACCAACATGGCTCAGTTCATCTCTGAAGGTGCAACTGGGTAAATGGGAGGCTATTGACTGACAGCATTATTCCTGAATTTTTGTGGCCATCTCTTTTTGTCCTGAACAGCTATTATTAAGTAAAATGTGCAGTTTTCAACTGATGGAGTGTTAGAATTTAAGACATGAGATACCAAAATAAAAAATTGGCACACACACATATACTGAGAATTTATTACCATGAGCCTTCAGATTTTTCTCTACTCATTGGTGCCATTGACATCTAGGGTAGGGCCAGGATGGAAAGACAAGAGAGATGTCAATTATATATGAGGTCATTTTAAAAGAAGCAGGACTGGGTCTTGGAAAATGTTTTAAAGAAAGGAAATGATTGAAAGCAATGGAATTGAGCCAACAGTCTCAGTGGAAACTATCTTTCAGTGGAAGGGGGAGGGGAAGTGGCTCAAAGGAGGAGTTGAAAGCAGTGAGTAGGAAAAAAAAAAAAAAAAAACAAAAAAAAAACAGATGCTTATATTCCAAAAGTTAAGGCAAGAGTATGTGTTGTGGGGAGTCAGGAAAGGGAAAGATCAGTTTTGGCCAGTTGTCGAGAAGGCTTTGAGAAAGGGGTGGGGCTTGAACCACAGGTAATAGATGAATGAATGAAGAGGAACAGCTGAACCATGGCAGGAGGTGAGAGGATCAGCTTGGCTGGAGTGGAGACACAGGGAGTATGACAAGCTGCACACACAGCAGGCCCACACCAGAGATGCCCAAGCTCCCAGATGAGGAATTTCACTTCCCCAGAGAGATGGTGCGAGTCATTGCATACCTTTACCACAGATCTTATAGAATGGTTGCCTAGGAGGATGGCTGGCATGTGGGAGAGAGAAGAGGCAGAAGTACCCCATAGGACATTATTTCAACCCTCGGATGTGGGGCTATAGGACACAATGGCACAATGTTGACTTGTTACTCCTGCATCCTTAGCCTCATTTATTGACTATAAATAGTGCATCTGTTCACTTAGTCCCTTCCTTTTAAACATTTAAAGTGGTCACTAGGTAGAGGGTTGGGGGCTTGAGGCTTTGCAGCCTGTTGACATTTTTCCATTCAGAAGCCAAGGCACCTTGTTCTTATACAGGCAGCAATCAGTGCTGGAACACCCTATTTGTCACACAGATTATTTATGCCACTTATATTTCTGCTGTTATGTATGATTTTAAATTCTATGCTTCCCCCACCCCCTCAGAATGCATTAGTAACTGTGGGAACCTCATGCTATTAGAATGGACAGAGCTTTGCAACACACAGATCCTAATGCTACCTTGGCTTTGTGTGACAGATGGCAGTGTGGATGCTATTGCTGCATAAAGTACATGACAGGTACTGTGGCCACATTTATATAGAATGTTACCTCTAGTAGCAGATGTGCATATGAAAGACAGAAAATAAGGCTACATCTTTACCTTGAAGGAGACAAGTTCCCAGAGGTTTTAAATAGCATAAAAATTGAACTATTGAGAAGACTGGGAGACTTTTAATATGCTAAAATAAATACGATTTCTCCGAAGTGTGTATGTACAAAAGCCAATTGTGGAAATGTTAAATATCTCATAATAATGAGATTACTTCTAAGTGTGTTTGAATAGCCAGAGTCTACCATAAAGAAATAAATAATTGTAAACTCGGTGAGTACGGGCTGACTGCTCATTTGGGCCTGTCCCCAAGGTTTGTGAAACATTTTCTCAAGGAAGGGAATGTGTCAGCAGCCCCTCCTTTAAGCTCAAGGCCCCCTTCACACGTACACTTTCTCTCCCATCCGGTTAGAAATGCCCACAAGCCTTCGTGAGCCTTCCTTTCCCTGCCTGGGTTTCCTTGACCCTTCATCTCACCCAATATCTCTGCCTGGATCTTTTTGATTCTCCTTCTATTGTTAGGAAATACTGCCGTCATACACTTTCACACCATCCAAAGAGTACAACAGTAGCTCAAATTTGTATGCTTCAGTGAAATTCAGTGAAAAACATGTAAGCAAGTTCTGATTCATAGTAGATGCAGTGTGGAAAGGGTATATGTTTTATTAATTTAATTCACTGGTGCATTTGCTGGATTCAATATTAAGATAGACTGGGGAAAAAGCCAAGTGTTGAGGGGTGCTTCCCCCCTCCCCGTTTAATTGGCTATGGAGGTAGGATGAAGAATGGCCCCCAAAGCTATCCAGGTCATAAACCCTGGTCCTTCTGACTGTGACAAAAAGGACTTTGTAGATGTGATTACATTAAAGGTCTTGTGATGGGAAGACTACCCCGAGTTACCCAGGTGAGCCTCAGTGTAATCACAAGCATCTTTATGAGAGTGAAGACCAGGAAGGTTTGACTACAAAAGGTGATGTGCTGACAGCAGTGAGAGATTTGAAGATGTCACACTGCTGGCTTTGAGGAGGGAGGGAGAGGCTGAGTGCAAGGAATGCAGCTACAGAGGATGAAAGGGCAAGGAGATGGCTTGCTCCTAGGGCGTCTAAGAGGATCCAATCCAGTCTGCATCGTGACGGCAGCTCAGTGAAACTGAACTGGGGAGTCTCACCTCCCTAAGTGTCCGAAAGTAGGTTTTCCATTGTTTGAAACCACTAAGCATATGGAAATTTGTTGCCGCAGCAGTAGGAAACAACACAGCTATCTATCACTGTTAGTGCAGTATCAGGTTAAAACCTAGAAAATAAATGTGGAAATACTGTCAGTGTTTGAGTACCAGAGTTGGAATAAAACTCACTTTTGAACACTGTTCAGTTGAGGAATAATGATTTAATTTCAAAGGCCTCCTTCGCCGTATAACCTTCCTTTCCCATCTGGTCAGAAGTGTGTGTAACATTCATAAGCTACTTTTTTTCTGCCAGCCATAAGTACTACTCCTGGAGGGCAGGGATCCCATTTTCTACATTCTGTTGATTCGTTCAACCAATATTTACTGAACACCTGCCATTTACTAGGCAGAGTTCACAGCCCTCGAGGGGTAGAGCTGGAGGTGGAGTAAATTTATAGAATATGTTGAGTCCTTTGTCAAAAACTTACAAAGGGAAGTTAACATGTGATGTGTACCTGGCACATTACTTAGTGTTTACATTTATTCTCATTTAAAATTCCCACTGTCTCTGTGAGGTTGGTGTTTTTAACTCTATAAGCGAATAAACTGAGGCTCAGAGAGGAACAGCCCACATGGCCTGAGACAGAATCTTGCACATCAAAGGCACTAAATGCCAAATGCGTACTGTCAGACTGAAAACTGATCATAAATTTAGGACACATGACAAGTACATAAGCGACTCCAGCTTGAGATACAAAGAACTGATTGCCCTTCATTGTTTTGTGTTATCATTTGTTTTGTGCATGTCTGAAAAATTTAGAATCTTGTGAGCAATAGTCAGAATGCTGGTATATGCTTTGTCAACATGAAAATTGAGTCATTGAATAATGAAATATTTCACATACCAGAGAATGAGTCAGAACTGTGGCCAGAGGGAGGTGAAGTTTCTCTAGGATGGTGTGAGTGTCCGCTTTTCTCTCCCGATGTTCTGGCCAGCCAGCCCTGTGGATGGGGGAGGAGTTCCCCATCAACTGCTTTGTATGCAGAGTGGGCCACAGAGCAGGACACAAAAATTGTTATGGCTTGTGTCTAGATGTCCCCCCAAAGCCTCATGCAGTCATAGGTGAGGCTTTTTCAGAGGTGGCTGGATCTAGAGTATGTGATGCTGGGGTTGATTACATGGTACAATGCTAGGATCAAGGGCAATAGGATTAAGGGTGTGAGTGCTACCTGCCCTAAGTAGCCTGGATAAGATGTAAGGGATAGAAAGAGCTGTCATCATCCCTTGCTTGTTGCTTTGCTACCTTCTGGCTGCCATGAACTGTTTCTCCCTTGAGATGCCACCCTACCTTGGAGCCAGCTGATTATCGACTGAAACCGTTACAAACTGAGAACCAAATAAACATTTCCTCCTTTAACTTTGGGTGTTGGGTATTTTGTCTCAGCCACACGAGAAATAACTAAGACACACATGGTTTCTGATTTTACCTCTACTTGACGATGTGCCATTGGCTAAATCCTGGAGGTTCTCTGGGATACTGCCTGTCCGCCATCTCCACAACAGGGAGCTCTTCGCTCCCTGAGGCTTCTGGAATTCTACCCAAAGCTTTATAGATTCCAGCACTGCATCTCATTCAGAGAACCTGTGCTCAGAATATCATCAAATATCCTTACTCATGGAAAAGATTGAAATCCATCTTCTCATTATCACTAACAGAAGCTTTTATTTGATTTTTATTTCAACCACAATTAATATGTATTTATATCTCGACTGTAGCTTAATGGACCCAACGTAAGAAAAAAGGTTCCCCATTTCCTTTTCATGTGGGATAAAATCATTTTACAGAATATATTTTTTATGTCTTTTTTACCTTATTTTCTAAAGCTATTGGTTTATCTTGTTACACAGAAAATTGTCAATGGTGAATTAAACTTTCTTTTAAAAGCAATCATATATGAATGTAGGGTCTTAATGTTTAGAGTATATTCAAATTTAAACTATGGGAAAATAATCGTATACACCCTGACAAAAGTTTTAGCATAGAAGAACAAAGATATTTTAACCTATAGAATAAATAAAACATACATCCCACACATATATGTACACATGCACACACACAAATACACACACACACACGTATATACAAATATCTACCTCTCATACTGTTAAAAAATAATATAACTCAAAGAAAAATAACTTACACTTACATACCATTCACATCCCTGTATGGTTCTTTCACATTTGTTGCCTCATTTTTATTCTACAAGAATCCTGATCAGTAAGTGGAACAAGTTTCATTTCTCCCAATTTATGGATGATAAAACCAAGGCACAGAGACCCTAAGTAGCTGTGAAAAACCAGCATCATTCAGCCAAGCAGTGGTAAAGTACAGCAAGCTCCTTTGCTGGGCTGGAAGCCCAGATCTTTTCTGGACACCTCTGCAGAAAACCAACAAAATGGAGACTCTGTTAACACACACACACACACACACACACACACACACACACACACACACACACACCATATTGGCTAAGACCTGGGCTGAAGTAAGAGCTCAATTCAAAGCTTACCTCCACATTTGCTGTCTTTGTAATTTTGGACAATTTTCAATTTCCATAACACATCAAAGCCTCAATATGATTCAATCCATAAAATGGAAATGATTAAACTGTATTATCCAGGGTCCAGGAAATAGATGACACACTCAAAGTAATTGAGAGGGTGTAGTAAGTGACTAATGACAAGAATGTAGAGAGATTTAAAGGCATTCAGCACGGGATGGTGAGCATCCTGGAATAGGAAAGCAGCTCCCATATGTACAAGGATGAGGGGGGCGATGCTGGCAGCTAAAGAGAGAGTGGTGGCCAGAGAGGGCCTCTGCAAGGAGGGAGGCTGACAGAGAGAGATGTCACCCCATAGCCCCAAAGAGACTGACCTAGGAGAATAAGTATCACACAGACATCATTCTTACCCTATTCTGGGAAACTGACAGGAGACAGAAAGCATAGAACTTTGAAGACAAGGTCCATAGAGGCGAGTGCCACTGGCACAGAGCAGGGTGAAGAAGAGGGAGAGCAGATCTGTATGAGGAAAAGCAGGGTGACCCAAAGGACCACAAGATAGGGTGGTGGTCTTGATGGTTTCGGAAGATAAGATGGGGAAACAGCATAGGGCCCAGAGCACAGCATGCCTCAATACATGTTGGTTGTTAAAATGATTATTTTTTTACTATTATTCCCATTAGTGTTACGTGTTTTCATCTTCAGAAAGATATTTCTGGAATCTTGACTGAATCTTTGATCTGGAACCTAGAATAATTATTCAGTTCAGAGGTGGAATAGGTGTGTGAGATGTTAAAAGTGTAATTCTAGACATCTACAGGATTAATTCATAGGATTAATCAGGCACATTTACATGTATTTTAACACTGTGTCTGGTGACAGTGCAATTAAGATTGTGTCATGGTTTCTATTGTGCTTTGCTATTTTCGAGCATTTATAACTTGGTTATAAAATTTTGTACTGGTGGAAAATTGGCTTCCTATGTCTCAGCCATTAGACGAAAAAAATTTTACAGAGAAAAACAGCCTTGTAATTGTCTTTCATTTGAGTAATGAGATGTATGTGTGTGCAGCAGGGGTGTAGCTGGTGTGTGCGCTTCTCTCCACTAATACATGTGGTAATAGCTTGTCTTCTGTCTTCCTTCTTCCCTATCTCAACACCATTAACCTTGCGATTTTAAAGAAAATGACTCAAAAAGATGACTCACCTACTGTCCCACCTGAGGGGGAGAGCAGAAAAAGAAAGAAAGAAAAAAAGGCTGTAGGACAGATGACTTACAATGACCTTGCAAATAATGTTTTATCACCTGCCAGCCCACATATTTTTCATAAAACCAGTTGCCATTGGAGCTAAAATACAGAACCTTTACTCTGTACCCACTAGTCTTCTTGTATTACTGGGAAGGAGAACAGTGATGGAGTTAGGAAATAACATCGCAGCACAAACAGAGGACATCCAGAATCTCACCAAAGAGATATGTTAATTTCCCACCAATGGCACAACTAGAATTTTAGACGGGGAGTTAAATATTTCAATACCTAAGATATATTTAAAAAGCTCATCTGCATCTCCAGAATGAAAAGCCCTCTGGGAAAGCAGCTATGGAAAGTAACGAAGAACACAGGAAGGAAGCAGAGGAGGCATGGAGTGTGCTGGGTGTATTTCTTTCTGGAAAACCAGTTAAGTGAGAGATGGTAAGGCTAAGAGGGAGAGAGAACAGAAACTATATATCGTGCTACTCCGTAACACACTTGAACAATTCAGCTTTCATTTTATATTGCATGTACTTTTAGAATCATAGTTCTTAGAAAGAAAGGTCTCTGAGATGCCATTAGTCTACCTATCACAAACTCAGACGCCCAGAGGGCCCAGGTGGATAAAATGAGCAGTGCCTGTGTGGGCCTCCCTGCCGCAGGGACCACGTGCCCATTCTCAAGGAAGCGGCTCCTCCCCAGCTTCTTAGCAACTTTTGTTTTATTGAAATATGGACCCCAGGATGCCAGAGCTTCCAATTATTGAAGAAAAGCTGGAAATTCTCTAGAACGTCAACTTCATGAAGATTTTTATCTGTTTCTAAGTGTGATCCATGCCTAAAGGAGTTGTGGCACACAGCAAACACTCAAAAAGTATCTGTTGAATGAATGTGTAGACAAGAAAGTAAGCAAGCAAATGAACTGCATTTTTTAGGTAAATGCTCTTGGATCTTAATGTTGACAAGTCAATTTTTTTTTTTTTTTTTGGTCATGGTTTAAAGACAAGTGGCAGGGGAACCAGTCCTGTATAGACCAAACAAAATCTATCACAGGGCTGGGTGCACTTCACTGGGGGTGCTACTGTGCCACCTGTCATGTAATCTGAGTTTCATACGCGACAGGCAAGGAAGCTAAGCCCCCAAGACATTAATGACTTAGTGGCAGTTCCGATAAACAGTTAAACAACCTTCAACTTCTAACTCTCCATTTGCAGCTTTCTCCTTCACTGGACTCTGCTGCTTCAAAAATAAATACAAAAACAACAACAATGACAAAAGATCAATAAATAATATTCCCTTAGAAGAGGCCAAAAGAGAATGAAGAGCTTTGAAAATACATAAAAGGGAAATTGCAATGAGACATGGGAGCAATTTATAACGATACAGGAAAAGCCCTTTTCAGATTGTCTTACCAGCCAACCTGTCTCATACTTTGTCAATCAAAATAGTCCAGGTTCTGCTGCAGAAGAACCCCCAAATCTCATCAGCTTTGAGCATAAGGGTTACTTCTCAGTTATGGTACATTTCCACTCTGCATTGTTCTTACTCTAGAATCCAGTGTAACAGAGCGGCCACCTCCGGGGACATTGTTCTTTGCTATGGCAGATGGACAGAGAGTATGGCAAATGGCACACTGGTCCTTCAACTTCTGCAAAGAGATAATTTTTCACCTCTGCTCACGTATCATTGAGCCTTCTTAGTGAAATGCCACACATCACTTAAAAGGCACGATAGCACAACTCTATCACATATTTGGATGCAAGAGTCGGACACACCGGAGGGGGTGTTGTTGATTATCACACACAACTTTGCTTGGCTCAGCTCAGGAGCCCTGACAAAAGCAGCACCTTCCCTCAATGCATTTTTAGCTTTAGAATGATGTCATGAAAAGCATCAACTTATGTCTACATGTTTTTTCTTAGACATAGACTAGTAAAAGGAAAATCAAGTGCTGTATTTATGCATATCTCCATTGAATATTCTCTCTTGCATCCTATCTTTTTTCAAATTGTTCCAAGTAACCTGGTAATCAGGTGCTTTGCCAAATGGAAGGAAATGAAAAGTTTAGAAACATGGCTTAGTTGCTAGTACCTTGTTAGTATTCTGGATTTCCAAATAAATAAGGATCCCATCTCCTTTGATGAAATCCAGTTTTAAAGCTGATCCTGAAGGCCCTAAGGTCATAAGCATCCTTGTGCTTTCGACCAGTGTACTGACTATGGGTAGGAGCAAGCTTGGGTATTCCCTGGAAAATGAAAAGTGTTTTCAGAGCTACCATTTTCCCTTTCTATGATCTCTGAAGCGTCTCCAGGTAACCAGACTGTGTTGTACACAAGGAGGGCAGATGACACTCTGTAAAACACAAGTTTAGCTGCTGGGTCCCAGCTATGCTGATGTGCAAAACTTTGGTTTAATAACTGAAGGTAAATAAAGCTTCCCTTAATCAAAGGTGACTTCCTGCTCTCCCTGATTTAAACTGTCAGCTCCCTAAGGACAGCAATTTTTCTTCAAACAAAAAACAAGCAAAAGCCTTATATTTTTCTGTATTCTCAGAATCCAGCATAATCTTATACACAAAAGATTTACTGTGTAAGTAATGAGTGAATCAATGAATCGTACAAGCAATTGATACATGTTTAAGTGAATTGAAAGAGGTCAGAAAATGTGACCCCCTCCCAGGATATGTCTGATTTGAGGACAACTTCCTTCAAATTGAAAATGTGGTGCAAGTCCATAGGGGATTCTTAGTATTCTAAAAAGTGTGATCCACTTTCTTTTGCCATTGTATTAGTACGTTTTCTGTTGCTATAACAACATAGTTGAAGATGGCTATTTTGCATAAAGAAAAAAAGCATATTTCATGCACAGTTTTGGAGGCTAAAAGTCTAAGATCCAAGAGTGTCATCTGTTCTGCTTTTGGTGCGGGCCCCCTTGGCTTGGTCACAACATGGAGGAGAAACAGAAATGGAAATAGTTAAGTGCAGGAAAGTCCAAGCCTGTAGAGTGGAATATATAAAGAACTAAAAAATATTAGCCTCCAAAAACCAAAGGAACCAATCAAAAAATGGGCAAATGAACTGAGATGACACTTCTCAAAAGTATAATGGCCAAATACATATATGAAAAATGTTCAACATCATTAGCCATTAGGGAAATGCAAGTGAAACCAACTCTGAGATTCCATCTTACTACAGTCAGAATAGCTATTATCAAGAATACAAAAAAAGAAAAAAAGAAGAAGAGGAAGAAGAAGAAGAAGAAGAAGAGGAAGAAGAAGAAGAAGAAGAAGAAGAAGAAGAAGAAGAAGAAGAAAAATGCTGGTGAGGATGGGGGAGAAATGGAATCCTCTTATGTTGTTGGTGGGAATGTAAACTCATACAACCACTATGGAAATCAGTATGGTGATTTCTTAAAAAACCAGAAACAGAAATACAATTTGACCCAGTTATACCTACCCTGGGTATAGTCCCAAAAGAATTAAAGACAACCTACTATGGTTATAGGCATTTATTTTATGGTTGCTGAATTTTTCATCTCAAGAATGGCTGATGTTTGGCAGAGTACAAGCTGTTTTCACATGCAGAAGAACAAGCATTAGAGCCAACATAGAGCCTTTGCTATGTATAATGTATACAAGGTTGGCCAATTATATCCTCATGTACACCTCTGAGGGGAATGACCCATTATCCCATTTTACAGATACACAAACTCAGACAGAGAGATTTACCTGTTAGGACCAAAACTGGTGAGGGATGGTGTTTGTACACTGACAAACTGGCTCTAGCACTCTTAAACATGGCACTTACGCTTCCTGTTCTGTACCGTTTTCCCCTTTCTCCTTCTAGTTTTTCTTTGCAAAAGTAAACATTTTAGAACAAAGATTTATGTGGATATTGTGGGAAAACATGTACCATTTAAACCATTTAATGCATTGTTTTAATATCGAAATGCATTCTGAGTTCCAAACATCCAGTTTACAAATAAACTTTTGGGCCCCGTTATATCTATATGCTGGATTTTCCCCTTGAATTTCATTTTAAATTTCAGGTAGTTAAAATGGCATTTTAAAGAATCTAGGAAGATGGGCTCCAGAAAGTCAAGATTATCTAACATCTTAGAATTTAAAATAGTAGAGATGCATCTTACATGAGCTTTATGTTTCAAAGTCATTGCGCAAGAAGACAACCAGGTGTAATCTACATTACCCTTGGAAATTCTTTAGGAAGCTTCCATGCTAGAGGCCAGTTTACCCTTCCGGTGCAGGACCAGCTGTGGTTTCTTCACTGAACCACAGGTGAAGTAGTCGGTTGTGCTGTGAGCCATGACCGAGGCTGTAACTCTAGGATCCCTGAAAGCCAGTGAAACCCTTGCACAGCAGTAGTCTCAAGGGACCGGGTCTGACTGAGGAAACGGCAGACTCCCCAGGCTCACACTCGCACCAGAAAGTCCTTAGATGAAGGAAACCACGAGCAGACTTTTTTTTTCTGTTCTAAGGTTATTCGTTGCATATGACTATGTTAAATGAATATTTGATGTGAATGAACTCAAAATATGTGCGGTTGTCCCACAGGATCTGTGGGCGTTGGTTCAAGAACCCCTCACAGATCCAAAATCTAAGATACTCAAGTCTGATATGCAAAATGGAAATAGTATTTATATATAACCTAGGCATGTCCTCTTGTATATGTTCATGGATGGCCAGCCTTTTGTCTTGCCTGGACCACGTTGAGTTTACAGGAATTGTCTTGGCCATATATAAAATATATAACATAATGTGTATAAATAACAAAATTCCTTTTTAGATTTTTTTTATTATAACATTTAAAAAAGAGGGCAAGCAGCCCATGGACTGCGGGATAAACACACCTGCCAAATCATCTCTTAATTACTTTAAATACCAACTACCATGTAAGTGATATACACAGTATATTATTCTGTATTGTTTGGACAATCATGAAAGAAGAAAGTCTGTACACATTCAATACAAATGCAGTTTCGTGGGGAGAATAGTTTCTATCTAGAGTTGGTCGAGTTTGTGGCCATGAAACCTACTGGTATGGAGAGCCAACAGGACACAGTAAGATAGGCCAATGTAAAACGTGGACCTCAGAATGATTTTTAAGCTCATCATGAAAGCATTCTAATTCTTGTTTCTTCACTCAAGTCTGTAGGACACATCAATATTTAAAAGAAGCACTGGTTTCCTGGAGATTACCTTGTAGAAATGTGCTATTAAGGGACAGGGAAATTACCAACTGCGCCAAGTTCTTCTGAGGTGTCTCTCCTATAATAAGCCAGTTTGTTTGTTTGTTTCTTTCTTTCTTTCTTTCTTTTTTCTTTTTTTTTTGATAATTTTCTTTATCAGTAACTGTGTGTAGTACATAATATTTACATTCCTCGTGGGGAGTTGGGATAGGTACCTAATCCACCCTAATTGCATTTTTCATCCCTTTCCCTTCCTTCTCTCCCCTTTCCCTCCATTTCTTGACGCCATTCCCCTTTGAGAAAGATCTTTCTTCCTATTTCCTATTATCTATATTTTATTTTGCTCGTTATTTATACTTTGGGGTTCTCATAGAAGAGAAACCATGAGATATTTAAGCTTGATTTATTTCACTTAACATTGATCTCAAGGTGCATCCATTTTCCTGCAAATTACTCAAGATTATCTTTCTTTATGGCAGAGTAGCACTACATTGTGTGTAAATATCACATTTTCTTTATCCATTCATCTGTTGATGGACATGTGGGCTGCTTCAAAGATTTAGCTCTTATGAATTGTGCTGCTATAAACATGAATGTGCATCTATCACTGCTTCTTTAACTCCATGTCAGGCCCCAGATTTTAAATTCCATGTACCTGAGGGGACTTTGCCCTATGGAGGAAGCTATTTAAATTATGAGATGTAGGTTCCAAGAAACTGCCCATATTTTTGTTTTTGGTTGTTTTGTTTGTCTTGTTTTGTCTTTTTGAGACAGGTTCTCGTTATGCAGTTCAGGCTGGGCTTTAACTCACTTTGTAGCCCAGGCTGGCCTTGAACTCGCAGCAATCCTCCTGGCTCAGGCTCCTGAGTGCTGGGATTACAGTTGTATGTTTCAATTATTTTTCCAAGAAGGTAAATCTGCACCAATTGATGGCACATTTCCCTGTACCTCTGCTCTGTTTCCTAATTGGAAGTCACTTGACTTAGTAGTTGTAGACTTACACTTGGTATTTGAGTCTTAATTTTTAATGATGTGGGCCTCACATATGTAGCAAAGGAGAGCCTTCACATACACACTGGTGTATGATATGAATATAAGTGACTGGATGCGAGGGTGCCAGGAAGATCCTTTGGATAAAAGGGCAGATATTAATGACAATTTGGATGGGTTGCAAGTGTCCTTCAAAGCAGCATAAAACACAAACATTTCTGTTTCACTGGTATTCAGGGAGGAAAACAACACTACTATCCATTAAACTTCTCTAATCAGTGTATTTATTTACTTTGTTGCAATACAATTTCAAGTCGTTTGAAACCATAAAAACATGTAACTCAGCCATTCACACCCTTGGTTCATCCTCAATCTACCTTTACTTTGACCCCCATTTCCTGTGAATCTTTCAATCATTAAAAATAGGGTTAGAGAAATATTTTTTAAACAGTTCCCTTGATCCGTACAAGTTCTGTGTCATTCTGAAGAAAGAATTTGAGATTTTTCTTTCGTATGGTTGAAGGTCGAGTTGCCATGGTAATGGCTTATCGTGCAATACTGGGAGAAGTGGATTAGGAATGTTGCACGTGGCAACTCCATATTGGGCTCCTGTCATAAACAGCCTGGGTAGAATTTGACTTTTCTTGGCCCAAACAACCTTTCCAAGCTTTCATAATAAGAATTTGCATTTCCAGCCCGAGGCTGCCTGTTTCCTACCTCATGCTGCTTTTAGAACACCAAAAAGAGAACCATTCTGGGAATGGCTTTATATCAGGTATTACAGAGAAAGGAAGTTCTCGTGATGTTTACCGTGTTTTAAATGTGTAAAGTGCTTTGTTTTTAATTCCTTCACTTGTGCATTGTTACTACTTCTTAAAAGACAAGGAACATCAATCACAGAACGATTGTTAAGAAAAATTTATTTTGCATTTTTTAACATTTCATCTCATTTCTTGGGGATAACACATTTGATTGATGAAAATTTATGAAGAATTGAGTGTGATTCTATGATTGGATCGGAAATATGAGGCCAGATTAATTTTTAAAAATTGAAGCTGTAACCTGGATTTTGCTACATCAGCATATTTTTTAGCTGAATGGATAGACATGTATTTTTGTTTAACTATTTCAAGATCATCCTGTCCTTGGCAACAGATTGGCTCTCTCAAGCCTTTGGTAGGCCAAGGCTTGTGTTTTCCAAATTAGTCTTTATTGCAGTGCACTTTAAGAAGCATAATAGGTAAGTACAAAGTGATTTTATTAAGACCTTGTTGTATAATTTCCATCCATCTCTGGGAAAATGTTGCCATGTGTTTTTCATGAATTACTGACATTTTCATGTTATAGTGAACGGGTTTTTCAGAGGATGCCTTGTTTATTCATGTACTTAGTCCCTGAATAGATACTACTGAGCACCTACTTTGTACTGAGGATGCTGGCTGTATGCCACTCACTTATCTGGTTGATGAAGTTCTCAAGTTCAGAACTGGTACTGAGTGGAAGCCAGCACTCAGAGGCCACCCCTGTTTCCTAGGGCCATGCTAGCTGACTCCCCAAAGCCTCACTGTCATAATCATTGTGCAATCACTCTTCATCCTGAGCATTCACGGGGCATTTATTAGGCAATGCTGTCTACCGGGCTCAGGAATGTAAAGACAAGAGTAACTACCCTAAAAGGCTCAGTCCAGACCTTTCTGGAATCCAGAGTATGAGCCCTTTCTCACCAAAGCTCCACAAACATGCTTAGGTGTTCTTAAAACTCTTCCCTGTCTTCAGTTCTCCCTCCCTTCCCTCCTCCAAGCAAGGGACTGTGAGGGTGCAATCCTTAAAATCATGGCACTGATCTTCATTTATCTGAGAGTGGTCAATAGCACAAAAGATAACAACTTTCACTTATGGCAGGTTTATCATGTACCAGATTTAGTATGAACCACTTTACAGTGTCTTATTTAATCCTCACAAAAACTGTATCAAATAGATACTGCTATTTCTGACTTGCAAATGAGGAAACCAAGGTTCAGAGTAACTGTTCTAAGAGCTCTTAGGCAGAGGTAGAAAAGCTGAGATCCAAATTCAGTTTTTCTGACTTTAGTGCCCAAGTTCTTAAAACGTGTGGTACAGTCATAATTACTTAATCACAAGTTCTGGGTCTAGCTGTAGTGTCCTTGCTCATTTGTAAACTGTGATACCCCTGCCCCTATTTTTATTGTTATGCCTTGTTGAGAAACATATGTCTTTTGCAAGTTTCTTTCAAAGCAAATGTGATTCACAGACCTAGGAAGAAGTGAATACTATTGTTTAATGCTCTTCAGAAAGACTTAGAAATTAAATCCTCTTACTTTTGGTTGGATACTTGTTCCATATTCTTATAAAGTGAATTGTATATATTAACAAATATAAATTTTATTTTTAAGTAGCAATACATCTACTTTAAGGAATATAAGTTTTCAGCAAAATATACGTGACTGAGATAGATATTGCCAAATTAAAATTATAATAGTAAATTCCAAAGTTGGTAAATACGTAACAGAATATAAATTTTATCAATAACTTTGGCCTAATTAAGTTTTTTAATTGCACAAAACTAAAGCATCATCACACTGTCTCAAGTAATACCGTATGAGTACAGTAAAGGGCCATGAATGATAAGGGCCTCAGAGGCCCTGAGGAAAGCCATAGAACTGCCAATTCTCCCGGAAGTGGCTACCAGGCAGCCCCAGAAACCTCAGAACCAGTAGTCAGTGCTTCATCCCACAAGTGTTTCTCCAGTCACATTCAGTTATTCTCTGGGGCCTGCTCCTTTCTGCATCTCTGATTTGCTTATTCATTTCTTCTCTCTTGTGTTTTTACCTATAACATTGAAACTGCTTATTTATAACTCATAACTCCCTTTTCTATGGCATCTCTATGCATCTTTTCAGCTCTAATCTACTAACAACCTCATGTCTGCGTTATATCCTAGCTAAAGTTTCTTTGAAACAGCATCAGATAGACCTAGATTGTGAACATTTTCTCTGTCTATGCAGAGTTTTTGACCATAGGTCATAGAACATTGGTGGATATATAAACATCTCAGGCCTTGAGGGAGGTGTCCACTCTGAATAAGGGTAAAAATGATGAAGGATGAGATTCTCCTGATGGAAAACATGTTTTCCTTCATACTTCAACAAAAGTCATGAATGGGGTATTTTCCATGAGGAGTAAGAATTGTGGTTGGACACCATGTCTAATTTAGTCAGAACACTTATGTTTCTGTGAAAATTTCCAAAAATGCTCCAGAACACTGGTATGGACAGTTATGCCCAGTGGACATTCTAACTGGTGGCCTTCAAGGTAGACTATGATGTTTTCACTGATGTATTTTTTTTCTAGATGTTTCATCATATGCCAAAAGGGGAATTTTCTATTTTTCTAATTTTTCAATTGGTGTTTAGTACCTTTTGAAGTTCTATGATTAGGATGTATGTATTTATGACTGTTTTGTCTTCTTGATTAATATTTTCTTTGAGACAGGGTCTCACCATGTACTTCAGGCTGGCCTTGAACTCACTATTAGCCCAGGCCTTGAACTCACAGAGATCCTCCTGCTTCACCACCCCAAATTCTTGATTAATTATTAACCCTTTATCATCTCTTTATCTCTGGTTAAGACTCTCTCTTAACTTTTCTTTATTTTATATCAATATAGTTACTCCAGCCTCCTTATTGTCAGCACAGTATAACTTTTTCCATCCATTTACTTTCAAACTATCTTTATATATAAAGCACTCTTTTTGTTTTTTATTTTTGCAGCATTGGGGATCAAACTCAGGGACTCATGCACACTTAAGCAAGTGCTCTACCACTGAGCTACATTCCCACCCCCAAAACATGTGTCTTGCAGACAGTCTATTATTTGGACCTTGATATTTCATTCATCCTAACAACCTCTGTCTTCTAGTTGGAGTGTTTAGGTTACTAACATTTAATGTAGTTGATAATAATACTGGGTTTATGTTTGGATTTTGTTTTGCCCCTTCTGGGATTTTTGTTTGTTGGTTGGTTTTGTTTTGCTTTGTTTTTTGTTTTGTTTTGTTTTGTTTTGGAAGGGGGTTGTTTGTTTGTTTGTTCCTTTGCTCTTATTTACTTCTTTATTTTGGAGCATTTGAATATTTCTAAAAATTCATTTTAGTTTATCTATTATCTTTTTATCCATTCAACTTAGTATTTAAATGGTTGCCCTAGGGAACACAATATACACCCTTAATGTTACAGTCTATTTAGAGTTAATATTTTAACTCCACATATAGAATGTAGAATCTTGGAAAACATGTAGGTCCATTGATACCCAACATCCTTTAGATTGCATGTTTTAAACTTTCAAGAGAAAGTAATAATTTTTCTTTTGAGTCAAATATTTTAAAGAAATTAAGAGGACAAATATCTTTTACATTTAGCAGCATATTCACCCTTCCCAGTGCTCTTCATTTCTTCCCTAAGGATTGATTTCTTACCTAGTATTATTTTCTTTCCAACTAAAGAAGTTCCTTTAGCATTGCTTATACTAAAGAATTGCTAATGTTAAATTTTCTTAGCTTTGTTAAATTTGTTAACATTGCTAATGTTAAATTTTCTTACCTGGAAAATATTTTTATTTCATCTTTACTTTTGAAAGATAAAGAATTCTGGATAAAAAATTTTTAATGATTCAAAAATATTGTTCCTCTGTCTTCTGGTCCCTATAGTTCCTACTAAGAAATAAGTGGTTTTGAATTATTATCACCATGTCAATAATGCATGATAGTTTTCTGGCTGTCTGAAAGATTTGTTTTACTATGCTTTAGCTTTCAGCAGTTTGACTATACTATGTGTAGGGATAGTTTTGCTGATATTTATCTTGCTTGAGTTTTCCTGAGATTCATGATCCTCTTTAATGTGTTCACTAAATTTGGGTAATTTAAGTCATTATGTTTAAAAATGTATTTTTTCTGCAATTCATTTATACATTTTATACTTTTATATTTTCTCACCTAAGACCTTGAAGATCTCATTTTTAAAAAATATAATTGGGAAGTCTATATCTACCTACCTTCAAGCTTATTGGATTTTCCCTGCCTTTTTATTCTGAAGTAAAGCCCTTCTTGTGATTCTTTTCTATACACTGTATTATTTAATTCTGGAATTTGCATCTGGTTCTAGATAGCTTCTATTTTCTCTATAATACCCAATCCCAATCTTTTTATTCATTAGGAGTATATATTATTTTCCATTTTTAAGCAGAGTTATGATTACTGCTTTAAAATCTATGTCTTCCAGTTCCAAATCTAGGACATCTCAGGGTCACTCTCTATTGTCTGGTTTTTATCTTGAGAATGGGTCACATTCTCTTGTTCTTTGTATGCTGAATAACTTTAGATTATGTTATGGACATTGTTAATGCTATATTGCAGAGACTTTGAGTGCTATTATATTTCTCCAGAGACTTTTTGTTGTTGTTTTTGATAGAAGGCAATTACCTTAGTTGAATTCATAGTGCAGACTGAATCATGGGCAGTAGCTGAAATTCTATTTCTATACTTTTAGTCTTGCCTGAGCCATTGTAGTCTGCCTTGCAAATACACTATTGTTCAGGGCTCAGCCAGTAATACGAACTGAATTTATACCCAGAATTTATGATTCTCCTCTCTGGCTCGCTCATTGCTGTGATTTCTCTCTTACCTTTCAGGACTATGGTTATCTCAAACTCTGTCTTCCAATTCTTCAAAGCCAGACAAAACGCAAGGTACATATCAGAGTCTTAGTCACGCCACATGACAAGCTGAGGCATCTCATCAGGCTAGAATTCATGCAAATAGGGACTTGCTCCAGCACTGTTTTCTTCTTTCAAATGTTGACTCCCCTCCTTTAAGGCCTGAGACTTGATTTTTACCCTACTTACAAGCCAGTAAACTAACCTGTCACTATTCCATGGGTGGGAAACAACAAGTTTGTTTCTTTTGAGTATCCACATGCTGGCATTGATCTCCCTTGTCCCCAAGTCCAACATGGGTGACCCATAGCCCGGGTGGATGGGCATGGCGTGCTGCACTACAGGGGAGGAAGACCAAGATCAGGGAATCCACTGCTTTTCCTGTGAGCAGTTAACAAGCCTTCTCCTTGTCCCTGAGGGAGATTTAAAAGATTTCTTACTGCAAATTCGCCTCTCAGTAATGACCGTGGTTAAGAAAGCAATTAAGGATGTGCATCCTCTCCAATGCAGAGACATCAGGGCTTAGAGTGGTGATCTCTTCTGACACTGCAGGTTGTAGTTTCTTTGAGTTGCTCTTTAGTACCTTTAGGTAGTTTTGTTTTGTTTTCCTGTATTTTGTCTAGGGCTGATAGTTGTAATCTTTAGAAAAAGAATTTTGATAACAGCTTATTCAGCCATTATAGGAAGTAGAACTGGCCCCTTCGCCACTGTAGGTCACACTGCAAATAGTAATAATGTGAGTGGTTTGGGGAAAACATAAGCAAGCACTGCATGGATCAGTGGAAAGGCACCCTCCCCTTACTATATCTGGGTCTTGTTTAGCTATCAGGTCAGTTTGTATAAAAGGTCAGGCATAAGACAGGGCCTCGAGAGCCACAAACATGACCTTTCTGCCCATCTTCTTTCACAAGAAGTGAATCATCAGATCTGATACTCTCGTCTTGGATTTTGCTCAGTAAACTGAGTTCCTTTGAGGGAAAATGTAAGGCAATGAGATTCTCATAAATGGTAAACTGTTTTAACAGAAAAGCTCTTACCTTAGCAAATAGAGGCTTCTACCAACTCAAGCAAATACAACAGCAGTACTGCCCCTGGAGGAAGTCCCAGGCCAGAATGCAAAAGCTAGGAAGACAGATGGATCTGCTTTTCTCACTGGTAGACAGGTACCATGGTGGATGGCCCACAGGCCAATCCTCCTTGAGGGCAGGAACCCAAGCAGGCAGATCCACTGTCCTAGAGGCTCTTTCTATCGCAAACAGCAGAGAAAGAGCTGGTGCCCACAGGATCGATCAGTTGCATCACATTACTTGTCATCTGCAAGTATCTGGGTTTACCCTGTTCCCTCTCCCTCAGCAGCCAGAGTGAGCCTTTTAAAAACAAATCTAGGGCCAGTGAGATAGCTCAGTGTCATAAGCGCCTGCCTGGCAAGTGTGAGGTCCTGAGTTCGACTCCCGGTACCCATATTAAAAAAAAAAAATCTAGTCACATCACACTGCCACTCAAACTTCTAATGACTTCCCATCACTATAAAAATAAAATGCAAAATTCTGTTCTAACTCTACAAGATTTGACATCTGGCAACTGTCTAACCTCAATTCTCATCACTGTTCCCCCATTCACCACATCTCATTATTCTTCAAATTCTCCAAGCATGCTTCTGCCTCAGGGCCTTTGCACATACTGTTTTCTTTTCCTGGAATGCTTTTTGCTCAGCAATTAGCATTACTCATTTCTTCACCTTAGTTCTCTGCTCAAATACAACTGCTTTCTTGAGGTCTTGAACATACTATTTAAAATAGTTATTGCCATTCTTTTTTATTTATTTTTCTTTATAGAATTTATCACTTCTTGGTATAATATTGTACATTTATTTATTTGCTTGTTCTTCTGTTTTCCTCACTAGAACGTAAGATCCTGAAGGCAAGATGCTATCAGCTCTGTTACTTGATGAAACCCCAGCACTTTGCGCAGTATCCAACACATAGTGGGTGCTTAATAAATACTACAGAATAAATAAATGACTAAAACTGATTAGGATTAAAAGTGAAAAGAACATTTCTGATGTTGTAGCTCAGATTCCATACACTGAAAAGCAGGCAAGAAAAATTGGCAAGAACGCTGGCCCATGAATCTCTCCTCACCTACAAGGGTCGTCTTTTTACTGTCCCTCCAAGGGGGAGGTACAGCTAGTGGTGGAGGATGTATTTACATGTACAGTCATGGGATTGATCCCAGTAGTGCAAACACAAAAAAACAAAGTTTACTGCACCAAACTTAACATATTTTTAAAAAACTGGCAAAAGCAAATGTGAAACCAACAACAACAAAAACAACAACAACAAAAAAAAAAAAAATAGCAGGTTTCTATGGTAGAGATTCAGCCCACTCACATATTCAAGACTTGAAAGACAGGGGAAGGATTTTCTGTTAATATCAGGCACTTTATTTCCTTCTCAAAAGGAGACTTGCAATTCACCTAAACCTGCCCTAAGAAGACAGGAGTGCATGTACAGGGTGGTATGATACCAATGCTTTGCCGTAAAGTAGATACAATTAACTTAGAACATGTTAGTTTTCTACTAAATAATATATTTTTTAAAGATAATTCTTTCATAATGAGCTAGGACAGTATGCCTTCATTCCTATATGATAATGTTAGGTTGATACTTTGAGAAGTCTGATTTTCAAGCTGTATTTGACAAGTTAGATATACTGCTAATTCATTAACACATGTGTAATATGTATGGTGCAACCAACACAATATTGCTAATACAAATACAGGACCCTGGCCTACAGCCTGGGCTTACACAGGCAACTAAGTCATCCCTATCATCAAGCAAGCACTCATTCTAGTAGAGAATTGAAATATGAAAAAAAAAATAACTGAAAATCTGGGCTTTATGAGATCTGAAAGAAAAATATTCAGGGTACAGAGTTGGTATGGGGAGAAAGTGATTAGCACTATTTTGGAGTCTGGGGAGGTGGAAAAGATAAATTAAAAGAGTTTCTGGCAATTATTAAGACCACAAAGGGATGGTGAGGTAGTTCAGTGATGGAGCACTTGCCTAGCATGAGTGCAGCCTGGGTTCAATCCCCAGCACCAGCACCACAACAAAAACAAAGTTGGCAAACATCTCAGGTAGGGTTTCACCATTACACTTACCTCTCTTGTTTGAGATTCTTTTTTTTTTTTTTTTTTGTGGGTACCGGGGGGTCGACCTCAGGACCTCGCGCGCCAGCAGGCACCCGTGCCGCTGAGCGATATCACCGGCCCCTTTTCCGTATGTGGGATCCGGGAGTCGAACTCGGGCCCTCGCGCTTGCAAGGCAGGTGCTTAAGCCACTGAGCCATCTCACCGGCCCTTGTTTGAGATTCTTGACTCCTTCCATAGCTTTGATGTCTTCCTCTAGCACCCACCCATTTAGCATTTTTGTTTCCACAAGCTGTCACCCCAAAATTCTGTCCAAATGGCAACATTCCTTTCCATCTATACTTCCCAATACCATATATCAGAAGGGTGAAAATAGGGCAAGGACAACATGACAAAGACACAAAGGCACAAAAAGGCATGGCCTATCAGGGAGCTGTACGTACTTTGGAATGGGACAGCAGAGTAAAAATAAAGACAATGGTAAATGAGGCTGGATAGTTGAAGTAGATCACAAAGGGCTTGGTACACCATAAAATAGGGCTTGGGCTTGTTCTAGAGGCAATGAGAAGCTATGAAATGTTTTTGAGGAGGAGTTGTAATAGAAGCTTGGATGTTAGATTGAAGGAACATGTAGTTTCCTAGGACAAACTAAAATAGGATAAATACTCCTTATCAACACTGATCGTCTATTAATACAACACAAAATCCAATAGATTTCCTAGCTGTTATGTCTCATTCTTGGCACATATAACTATTATGGTTAAGTTTTCTATAATATAAATTTGTGCTCCTTTATTATTTAGCTGGGCAACCCTATTGGATAGTTATGATATTAATGTATTAAATCTAATAATTTCAGGACATAATTATTACCCAGTTGAGTTTCGTTAGTTTGTCTCAGCCCGTTGTTGCAATCGGTCTGTCCTTCCTAGCTGTGGGCCATCCGCAAATGCAATAATCACCTCTTCTGTTCACAGTAAAATAATTAGTAAAGTTGTTAAAAAGAATGCATACAGTACAAAACCGTGTTACACAACAGCAGTAAATATCTCCTTCCAGGAAGAAATTGATCTATAATTCAATAAGATTTGAGTAAATTGTTTAGTGAGCTGCAAATCCACTTGGCTCCACAGTCTCTCTGGTAAGACTTTGCCTTGTTGGAATGAAGTTTTTTGATTTTTATATCATTTCTTGAGTTTATCAATGTAGCTTATCTCATATCTGAGTAGGAAATGAGTCTTTCCTTTCAGTAGTATCCAAATTTTCTCTGTGCTATTTTCTAAGTGGGATGTTATGGCAAGATTTGTCTTTAGCTAGTCAACTTGAGATTTCCAATATCTCTGTGGGGTGGGGGAAGGTTAGAATTAGAAAGAAAAAAAGAAAAACATGACATTCTTAACTTTAAAAATCAAAAAGTCAAGAGGCAGTGTGGATATCTGTCGAGTGGTTGGGTACCAATCTTCACGACAGACATCCTTTCCTTTCATCAATTCATCTCTTCTTTAGTGGCCGCTGAGTGTCATGCCCTAATAGGGTCAAGTGTCCACCATTTGAATGGCTGTAGGGTAAATGCTACTGTTAAGTGTTTATAAAAGAATCGAAAAAGAATCAAAAAGTTTGAAATGTCTTGAGATCAGTCAGAGTTAGTTGCAATCTTCTCCCTTTCTTCCCTTATGCTGGTGCAAGATAAAGATGGCCTGAGCTGGAAGGACAGAGAAAGTGGGAAATAAGTATAAGCATTAAATTCTAGGAGCAGGGAGTAGGTCATGTCATGACAGCTACAGGTCACATAAGAAAGGAGAATAGAAATGACTGGACTCTCTTTACCCTTAGAGATCTAAGAGTTGAAAGATCTGGAGACCCACTGCTTAGCCAGGGCTTAGGGAGAGAGCTGGCTTGCAGACAGGATCTGGGCCCCATGGCATGAGGTGGGAATGGTGTAGGCAATGCAATAGAGATGACTGTGAGGGATCTCTTGAATAGAGCACCCTAAGAGGCCACACAGAGTCTTAAGGGAGCCATCTGTGGCCCCAGAAGAAAGAGAGAGAGCAGCCGAACTCTCTCAGTACACAAAGTAAAGTGGGAATTTAGCTGAGAAAGAGAAAGAGCTGAAGGACAAAGCTATCTGACTGTTGCAAGAGGAAACACCAGAGGAGAAAGTGGAATAGGCCATCCAGGAGAAGACAGTGAGAGGACCAGATGAGGGACTCTTAGCTGATGAGGACATAGTGGCAACTGTCCTTTGACTGCCTTCAATCAGTTCTGCATTTTCAGGGAGTCCAGCCCAGGCTAGATTAAGATGTAGAAGCAAATGCTTTCCTCATTTGATAACAGCATTTGCTTAAACCCAGAGCTTATAATCAACCCCAAGAGGAAAGACATGAATAAAGGAAGGAATCCTGAATGAGACTGAGTCTTAATTCCAAAGCAACTTTGAAATCATGAAATTCACAACTTTTCCCAAATATAATTAGATTAAAATTTGTGAAAATGAACCCTACAGAAAATTTCAAAACTTCCCTTTCTTGCAAGTTTAAGTATGTAAAATATCCCATCTGCCACTTTCATATTAAAAGGAGAAACAATGAAAAGTGAGAACACAGAACTAACTTTATATGTCTTATTATCGAATCCATGCTGGTGGCTAATTAGCAATTATCACTTCTTTCTCTGTTATGTGTAATCTGGCCCAGGAACTAGTATCAGTCTTGCTGATATGAAGTTTCCACAGCTCACTTCTTTCTGTTTTTAAAAATTGGGGCAGCATTTGCCTGTTTGCACACTTTACACATTTCTGTTTAGCATGATTTCTCGCAAAGCCCTGACAGTTTCCAGCATGTGAGTCTCTCAGCGCGTGGAAGTTGACCAGGAGCTTTCCAAAGGGAATTCTCCACATCCACAGGGCTGTTTTACTCTGTTGCCCCCAATCCTGGATCTCAGTTCCATTTTGATCCATTTCTTCTGAACTTTCACCTCAAGACTATTTTCCTCCATGGAGAAATATGGGCTCAAAGGGCCAGCTGAGAAGTTCCGCTCCTGGTTGTCACAGCCACATTGCAGCACTCATTCTAAGGAGTGACCATTCTTTCTTTGCTCCTCTAAGACAATGCTCCAGCCAGGCAGAACAAAAAAACTTCTGAGAGAGGACCAGTGCTCCCAGCACATCTCCTGTGGTCCCCGTGCCTTTTTTAGTTGTCCTTTGGTGATTTTGGCAAGGCTCAGCATTTTTCTGTCCTCCCATGGCACACTGCAGTCTTTTTCAAAGCTTCCAGGCCTTTCAGGCTTTGTAGCAAAGCCCCTGGCATTCCTGCTTTTAGGTTACCAGTTTGATGCTCCTCTTATAGTGTTTTAATATGTATTCCATATTAAAACTACTTTTTAAGAAGGGTACACAGGGCAGGGAGTCAGAACCTCTTCTGAATCCTATGTGTAGACTTCGCCTCAGCCCAGGAAAATGTCCCTGTGGGTAGTGGACATGTGCCTGGTCCAGCGCAGCTAAGAAGGGGCTGCTCATCCATGTCAACACTTGGCCACAGGAAACCTGTTGCTAGGAACCTTGAAGTGACTGACTTGATTTTACCAACAAATATACCCTCTGATTCTTTTATAAACACTTAGTATTTACCCTACAGCCATTCAAATGGTGGACACTTGACCCTATTAGGGCATGACACTCAGCGACCACTAGAGAAGAGATGAATTGATGAAAGGAAAGGATGTCTGTCGTGAAGATTGGTACCCAACCACTCGACAGATATCCACACTAGTGCAGGAAGAAGATTCTAATGGGGCATGGTAAAATGAGGAAAATAAGAACAAAGGATTTTTTTTTAAAGCCTTCCATTCAGTGTAAAAATGAATACCCTTTTATTCTTTCTTAAGATAATTTAAGAATACATATATATATATATATATATATATATATATATATATATGCTTTTTTTTTTTTAATGGGTACTGGGAGTCAACCTCAGGACCTTGCACTTGCCAGCATGCGCTTGTGCCACTGAGCAATATCACCGGCCCTTTTTTTCCTTTATGTGGGTTCCGGGAGTCAAACTCAGGACCTCACGCTTGCCAGGCAGGCGCTTATGCTGCTGAGCTATCTCACCGGCCCAAGAATATTTTATGTATAGGCATACACATAATTTTATATAAATGAGACCATAAAAATAAATAAATAAATAAATGAGACCATATATATATATTTTAAAATAAAACAGTATTTTCTTTCCTTCTTATAGTAGTATAAGATGGAAGTACAGTTAATAATGGTAGGTCCATTTTCCCTATTCTCTTTGGAACATTTATTTGTCCTTGAAATTCAGACTTCTGGAAACATCCTGCCGCTGATGAGTTCCCCATGCATACGTTTTGGCAGCAGAGGGTCAAATTTTCCTAATAGTCTTGTGTGCTGGAAAACCACTGGGACGAGCCAGACTAGCATTAAGGGAGGAGAAAGTCTACATAGAAGTCAGCAGTGTCCTGGAAACTCCCTGCTCTTGCGGGAAGGTGCCTGGCCTCAAGGGTCTGCAGCTAGCTTTCCCTGTAGCTGTCCTCAGGTTCATCCCGAGGGAGTGTACACTCTAACCCAGCACCATATTCTTAATGGGTTTTGCTTCTTGACAAATTTTATACAAAAATAAGCCATGAATGGTATGTGGGTTTTTAAATAAAAATGAGTTGGTTGCAAAAAAGATTATCCATTTCTGGGCTTTATGTGTTTTTAATTAAAGATTGTGGGCATTCCTACCTTCAAATTATGTGTTTTAAAATATGAAACACTAGTGAAACTATATACAAGAGAAAAGGTCAAGGCCAAGTAGTTTGTTGCCAAGTTTTTCTTGCCTTCACACAATGGTCTCACTCCCTCACCAACTGTTTTCACCATGTTTAGCCATCTAATTTCTCTTCATGAAGTGAAATCCTTTATGCCCTGTCCCTTTAGCCTTCTCAAAGGTATCAAGTTTATCCACAAAGTCGTGTTACTTTTAAACTAGTCTCGCGTAGAATAGTGCGCCCCCTAGTGTTTGGGTGAGCTCCAGCCAGTATCTGTCAAAATTCCCTTGCTGTAAAAGTTCGGCTTTCCCTCTCAGTCTTGGCATCTGCAGTGAAGAATGTCTCCACCTGCCACACGGAGCTGAAGCCTCCATGCTCAATAAAATTCTATCTGCTTGAAATGCAGTGAGATTTTCATGGCCAGACCAAGAAATCTGATTTTTCTTTCAGAAAATATGGTCATTGTGATATAAACTCAGTGGGTAAAATTTAAAAGTAGTAATGATAGTGTGGTTAATCATTATGAAAACTTCCTTATCCTTAGGTTAGGAAAAACATGACACAGTACTCTGTATGATTTGTGACTTTGTCTGGGGTTACCAGTTTCGCCCGTAGAGTTTATGATTAGTTGTTCATTTTCCAGTTTCCATAACCAAGTTTGGTCAACAGCATAGATGTAAAACAGCTCTCAAATTTTTTTCTCATTTACTTGATCACGTCACTAACATTTTATGGTACTAACTGCAAGGACCCTTGAAGCTGGCCTCAGATGAAATGGGGGCAGAGTTAAAATGTGTCTAGGTAGTGCTTCTACAATCCTACCCTTCTTATGCATCATTTTTCACTCTTCTATCCTCTCTAACACTACTCCTTTTATTTTTGAATATGGAATATGTGCATGTACAGTTTAAAATTCAAAGAGTAGAAATGGAAATAGAGTGACAAGTAAATTGTTTTAGCTATCCTTGGTTCCTCCAGCATGGACTGCAACCAGTTTTCTATACATACTAATAGTAGTCTGTGTGTCCTTTTTTCCTTCTGAAATGGTAATGTACTATACAAATTGTTCATCATCTTGCTTTTTTCCTTTATATCTTGTAAATCAGGTCATACCAGTATGTCTCTGCCTTATTCATTTTAGAAGAGTATTCTTATTATAGATATATTATAATTGGCTTAAAGGGTCTCTATCAATGAATATTTAAATTTTTTCCTAGTTCTTCTCTGCACACCATACTGTATACGCCATAGCTGCACTGACCAACATGATGCAAAATTTTTATATACAGATGCGCATGTATTCATAGAAGAAATATCTAGAACTAAAACTGCAGTATCCAATGGCGTGTCCATTAAAGATTCACACGTATTGCCAAATCACTCCAGAATAAGAGTTTCAATATACACTCCTGATAATATTTAAAAAGTTGATTTCTTGATTATAGCCATTCTTTCTGGGGTGAGATGGAATCTGTGTTGTTTTAATTTGCATCTCTCGAATGACTAGTGATGTACATTTTTTCATATATTTATTTGCCATTTGTATTTCTTCATCTGAGAAGTGTGTATTCATCTCAGATGCCCATTTTTGGAGTGGGTCTTTAAATTTGGGAGGTCCAATTTATTTGAGTTCTTTGTATGTTCTCGATAGTAATCCTTTGTCTGAGGAACAGCTGGCAAACATTTTTTCCCATGTTGTGTGTTGTCTCTTCACTCTGTTGGTGGTTTCTCTTGCTGTGCAAAAGCTTTTTAATAAGATGAGATCCCAGTTGTTGATGCTTTGTGATACTTCCTGTGCCATTGGGGTTTTATTCATAAAGTATTTGCCTACACCAATGTCTTCGAGAGTTTTACCTATTCACTCTTCCAGTACATTTAGTGTTTCTGTTTTAATATTCAGATCTTTGATCCATTTTGAATTTAGTTTAGTGCACGGTGGAAGATATGGGTCTAATTTTAATCTTCGGCACGTGTAGAGCCAATTTTTCCAGCACCATTTATTAAAGAGGCTATCTTTCTTCCAGTGAATGTGTTTGGCACCTTTGTCAAAGATAAGGTGGCGGGGCTGGTGAGATGGCTCAGCGGCATAAGTGCCTGCCTGGCAAGCGCGAGGTCCTGAGTTCGACTCCCGGTACTCACATACAGAAAAGGGCCGGTGATATCGCTCAGTGGCACAGGTGCCTGCTGGTGTGCGAGGTCCTGAGGTCGACCCCCGGTACCCACAAAAAAAAAAAAAAGATCTTACTTAGAGTATGGACTACAGAGCATGCAGACCTGGGGAAAACCCCAATTTACCCTGGTGACTGTGGTGAGTTATTTGATCTGAGCCTCTGAATTTCTGCATCTGTGAAAGTGAAGACAGCAAGGCCAACATTTTATGGCGGTTGAGCTAAATGTGAAAAGATATATGATGTTGCCTGGCACAGTGCCCAGTTCCTAAAAGCTGCCCACCTGTGTAAGTATGAGCTTAATCTTCAATTGTCCTTTTTTCATTTAATTTTTTTTCTTATATAAATGTAAATCAACCTATTGAGAAATCATGGTTCCCAGCTCCTATTTTACCTCCTTTTTCCCGATTCTACCCACTCTTTTCTGATTCTTTTGACTCTGCCCTCCACATCCATCAGTGCCCACTGTGAAGCCATGAGCTCTTGAATGAGAACTTTAACACTGAACCCTAGAATTACACCTTGATTCCCTCAACTTCCAAACCTTTTCGTTTTGGTATGGTGATCATTGGACTGGTAATTTCCTTGACTCCAGCCTTGTCCCCACCCTGAACGCATGCTAGACCCTGCTGCCAAGTTGGGCTTCCAGAAATAAATCAGATCCTATCACTTTCTCACTTATAGGATAAAACCGCAATGGCTTTGTATGACAGACAAGCACTCTGTGATCTGCCCTTGCTGGTATCTAGCTTTGGTTTCTCATGGATTCCCTAAGCAGCTTTCCATCACTGTGATAAAATACCTGAGACAATTAACTTTTAAAAAGGAATGGTTTATTTTGGTTCACGTTTTAGTCCATGGTCAGTCGCCCTCGTTGCTTTAGGCCTGAGGTGGTACAAGTACATCACAGCAGGAATGCGTGGCAGGAGATGCCTGTTCACCTCATGGAGGCTGGAGAGAAAAACAAACGGTGTGCGGTTCTAAGACCTCCTTCAGAGACATGGCTCTAATGACCTGATTTCCTCCAACCAGGCCTCAGCTCTGAGAGGATCCACCACCTCCCATTAATACAACAAGCTGGAGACCAAGCCTTAACACATGGGCCTCTGGGGCCACACTCCACACACAAGATACAGCACCTGGACCCAAAATTCCTTTCCTGGCCTCTGTGACTTTCCTGCTGCTGTTCCTTCAGCCCTGCATGCTCCTTCTCTTACTATTCTTTAGTCTGGAAAACCCTTCCTTATTCCTGGGAGCCTATTCCAACCCCTCCCCTTCTCTCTGTGCTTGCCTGCCTCCCCTTTCCCTTGCCTTTGTCTCTGCCCTCCCCTAGGAGAGTGGCTTACATCGATCCTGGCACTCACCACGTGACACTGCCATTACTCCTCACATGGTGTTAAATTATTCACACACGTCTGGTCTTCCCTGCACTGCGAAATCCTTGTAATTGAAGGCTATAGCCCTATTTGCTCCTAGCACATTGCCTCATACATACTAAGATCCCAAAATTATTTTTTAAAAATAAAATATTAATCCATCAATATCCAGACATATTTTGGGCTCCAGGTAAGGAATAAACTTGTTGGGATTTCCAGGTTTTGGAACATGTCATTTCCAACGAGCACCAAGGCACCTCAAGGAGGGCTCTCATTTTTCTGTTCATTGTAAGTATTTCACCTATTGTTCAGGATTTCATAGTATGAGCCTATTGTAAAACCATAACTAATGAATTGAAATTGGACTTAGAAAAAAGCACAAATCCTTTACTAAAAAACAGAGTTCTATTTGTCAAAGTGGGATGTTATAATATGGTTTTATTCATTATGCATATATGCAAATAGCAGTTTGATGTCCTTTCAATCAATATTGCACATCATACATTTACTGTGAGAAGTCATTCTTGTAACATTGATTTGTGGTTACCTACTTAGTAGTAACACCAGAAACATTATTTGAAACCCAAGGAACTATAATTATTTCTCTAGTTTAATTTTTGTAATCTAAAACACATTTAAGAGTAGCAATACTACTAACCATGGTGCTAAATTCTTGGCTGTTATTGAATTAATTTTGTAGTCTGTAGGGAAAACAACAAAAATTGTCTTAAGCTAACCCTACAGGCCACAACTCTGGATAGCCACTTGAAAAAATTTGGAGTTTAATTCTGATAATTCACAGATTTTACCTGTTCAGGATGGCATGGATCAAGGAAATTTGGTTGTTGATGTTTATAGTGATGAAAAAATTGATTGATTTGTTCATTTGGATCCTAGTAAATTTCCAATGATAAATTCAGTGATTCTTCTTAAAATTCTAAGAGAGATTATAGTGCAGTCCCCTTCTCTTGGAAAGTGTTCTTAATTTTGAACAAATGCTTTATCTTGAGAAGAAAGACACCATCCTGGGAAGCCCAAATTGCTGAAGCAGTTGTAGCATTTGATGAGTGGCTACCGCACAGCTCAATCATGCTTCCATCTAAGAACAAATTTCACAAGGTAGTCAAGGACCTCCATTTCAAAACTAAGCTTTTATGATAAATGCAGATTACAGTATCTCTGGATGGCTATTTATGGTGCAAGAATTAGAAATAATAGCCATTGAAAATACTACTGAAAAGTGCAGAATTGCTAGGCAAGTAAAAATCACTGTCTTAAATTATAGAAATATTGTCACCTTATTATCCCAATTTTTTGCTACTAATCTTACTAAATTTAACATAATTCACATAAAAAACTCCTCCTTTACAAATACTTTCATTTTATGTAAGTGAAATTAGTTGGAAATATATCATCCTCCAAGGACATGAAGTCAGGGAAGTAAGGAGGCAGAAAAAGGGAGCCGCCATTTTGAGTGGAAGTTCAGTGTCTTTAGAGCTATTCACCAAGAGAACCTAAAGTATTTCTTATAGTAATCAGAGAACTGAATCATAATAATTTGACATGTTTTCATTTTCTTTCTTTCTCATGTCCTTTTTAGTCTGTCTTTATCTTTCTTCTTCCCATTCCTTTTCTGATTTTTCCCTTGCCCTTCTTCTCTTTGCATCTTCCTTCTTCTCTTGTTCTTCCTTTCCAGGGAGCCAGAGTCACTTTGCTTGCAGGTATGGAGTGGGCAGTGTGCTTTCCCTGACAGAGCCCCCTCTGGGAGCCCTGCTGCATCCATTCACAGTATGAACACTGCTGCATGCCCCCATATCCTGGGACCTTCCAGAAAAACACAATGAATGTAAAGAGCACAGTCTTGGAGTGAGACTGATCTGGGTTGATGCCCTGCCCCACCACCTAGTGTTCGTCACTAGTAACCTTAGGTGAATTACCCAGCCTCAGGCATGAAAGGGAAATAGCAAGGCTCACCTCAAGCAGGGCTGTGAGAATGAAATACAGTAGAGACTTGAGTACCTAGCAAAGCCACATGATTTGACAAATGCTAGTTTTCTTCCTTTACCCTCTTGCACATTCAAATACTATCTGTGTTTCTGTTGTAAGATTGCCGTATGAATTAACAGCAGATCTTTTGTCAGTTTATAACTTTGTGGAGAAGATAACGTGCGCCCCAGTAACAAATATTTCAAGTCTCTGGGGGATTTGTGGTGCTGGCTTTTTCTTCTGGAGGTGAAAGGAGGTCGACCTCTCTGTGCTCTTCCCTCACTGTCTGCCCCAGAGAGCGATTCACAAATCTGATTGATCAAGCTCCAGGGCACGTGAATTAGGTCATGTCTCCAGTACTGTGCTCTCAGAGTCCTTGTATATAGGCACACAGCCCTCTTCTCTACCTTTTATGTTGAAAAACAACATCCTACTTTCCCTTGGGAAGCCAATCATCTCATACTTTCTTTGGCATTTCTACCTCCTTTCATTTCTCTAAGTTTACGGTTTAAGCTTAAGAGACAGAAGACAAACCCATTAGAACTCTTTTCTTGACCATGTCCCAGCTTCCAGATCTCATGGCTCTGTTTGGAACTTTAGCAAACCTCCAGCTAGTAGGAGTGTGAGCGCTTGTATCTCCTTTGCACCCGGTAGGGCTACAGAGATGGGCAGGCAGCATGTCATAGGGCAGGAATGGGATATTCCTAGGTCATCTGACCACGCACCTTACACCACCCAAACCTTACCAACACATGCCTTTAAGAAGTCCAGTCAAAATATATTGAACTTCCCAGAAGGGGCTAAATGATTTCCAGTGTGAGGCGTGGTGAGGGTTGGGGAGGCAGTTCAGACTCAGAGGGGCAGGCAGGAACCTGGCCTGGGCTTGAGGGTCAGGGATATGAATGAGCCAGTCTTTCTGGCCCACACCAAATGATACTGAAGTTTTGCCTAATGGGGTGAAAGTGTAAGCCTCAATATGATAACCCACTTGTACACATGGCATCTACATTTTAGCAAATATTTAAGAACATTTTGCTCCCTGGCCACCCTTTTTTGATATCCTGGAACATAAGGACTACTTTATTCATCTCCTATAATACAGTTTGTGGCACTGACTCTGTTCCAAGTGTGTATATGTCCCAGTTGGGCCCAAAATAATAATAACACAGCCTCCTTGAATACTTAGAGGTGCTCTGTGTTCATCTGTGATTTCTACAACAGCCCTGAATAGTGACAGTTTTTCCACGGCAAAATGATTTGCTCAAAGCCTTGTAGGTAATAAGTGGCAGAAGTATTATTTGAACTTCAGTGCCTGTTATCATGGCTTAGCTTCAAGACTTGTCTACTTCAGTCCGGGAAAACATCATGGCCATTTCGACTATAGTAACACCTGTTCTGTTGTCTGCTGATCATTTATTCAGGCTGTCATCAGGGTGCATGACCCCAAGCTTCCCAGTAACGCTGTGGGTGTGCCCCAGTGTGGCTGTATTTTCCGTGCTTGTACACTTATGACTTGCATGGCCCAGCGGAGTGGTAGGAGACTCACTAGCCACTCGGAGATAACAGGCGCCACTTCTGGTTTCATGAGATTGTGTCCTCCTTCTGTGGGCATCCTGGAAAGAAGGGATGCTGGAAGATAGGCTGTCAAGCTCATTCTTTGTCTTTTTTGCTAAACATTTAGATATGAGAATCTTCTGCCGCATGTCCCTATCTCTGTTCTTGTTCATGATGGTAGCTCAACTTCTTTTTCAAAGTGATGCTAAAGTATGATTATGGATGTAAAAACAATTTCTGACATTAAAGCACCAGTATTATGGTTTGCATCAAAGAGGAATTGGGGGAGATATTTGTATTGGTTAGGGTTCATTGGAGGGACAGAATGCATAGAAAATATATGTGTAATCATGCAAGGGGATTTTTAGGTAGGCTTACAGGATCAGAGGTGGGAGAGTCCACAATGGCCATCTGTGCACTGAAGAGCTGGAGGATCCAGCAGTAGCTCAGCCAAAGCAGATGGAAGCTGCACAACAAGAGGGATCAAGGACATAGCACCCACCCAAGGTCAAAGGCCTGGAAGATCACCGGACAGTGCTGATGCAAGTCTCCATTAAAAGGCTGGAGAAACTGCAGACCAATGTCCAAAGGTGACAACAGCAAAAGATGTACCTGCTCAGGAAGACTGGAGCTCCACTTCCTTCTTCTTTCCCTTTTTATTCCTTCTAAGCTACAAGCCTATTGGTTGGTGCCACCCACAACTGGGGTGAGTCTTTGCTCCTCGGTTTGCTGGCCTACATGTCTAGAAACACCCCACAGACACCCAGAACTATGCTTTACTAATCTGCCAGGTGTTTCTTACTCCAGTCAACTTGGCGTATCACAATTAATGCTCATGGCATTTTTTTCTCAATATTAATAGCAGAAGCATCTCTGCAGAATCCACAAAATACACGTGTGTTGCTTGAGCATCATCTCAACTCCTCAATATCCTTCACTAAGGCCCAGTGGAATAATTCGTTTTGACTAGAATTCAGCTCAAGTGAAAGGAAGAACCCAATGAAGCTGATTTCTGGATAAGCTAAAGAGAAAAGAAACAAAAACCCAAATCTTTAAAAGTCTTAGTAGTGACGCAGATTTCCTTCTAGAAGAAGGAAGAATGTTCTATGAATAGTCAAACTCTCAGCATCTCTTTCAGAGTGTGGAGGCTCTGAGACCACCACAGTCCACCATCCTCAGAAACCCGGAACCTCCCTTCCTGAGCATGTGTGGTACAGTGCCCAGGCAGAGGCGCTCTAGTCCCACGTAATCCCACTCTCCTATGGGACCATGTGACCATGTTCAGCGCCCTTGCCCTCCTTCATCACCCATCCTGCACACAGCTGCTGCTGCTGTCTGCTGACTACACTGTCACCTCAGACAGGTGATAGGCAACAAATAGCCAGGGCAGGAACTTTGCGGGTGCAATTTGCCCTGCATCTGCAATGGGCCTGTGATTACCTTGGCTAATTAGTCAAGCCAGTGAGTGTATGGAGAGAAATGGTTTTTTTTTTTTTTTTTTTTTGTGGGTACCAGGGGGTCGACCTCAGGACCTCGCGTGCCACTGAGCGATATCACTGGCCCCTTTTTCGTATGTGGGATCCAGGAGTCGAACTCGGGCCCTCGCGCTTGCAAGGCAGGCGCTTACGCCGCTGAGCCATCTCACCGGCCCGAGAAATGGGTTTTGTAATTTGGGTGCCTGCTCAGATCCTTACTGCTATCTGTTTATTGGTCATCTCTTTTGCCAAGATAGCAGTTGCCTCCTTCCAATGTGTAGTAACAGGATATTTTGACTTTGTCGTTGTTTCTTCCTGAAAGAATTAAACTCCCTTGGCATCTCCCATCTCCACAGCCCCCAAACTTAAGGTAATTACAGAAATCTTGCTTTTGTCCAATGATTATCAAAGAAAAGGGATATTCCTCCATTTATGCAATACACTACTTTGGAAAAATCTAGTGTATTTTTACAGTTAAATGTAATTTATGGCAAACATAATCATTTGAAATATACTTTGAGACTTGACCTGGTACAAGGAATATAAAACCTTATTTTTTCATGTTGTCTTTATTTATCAATACAGATATACAGATATAGATATGCTTAGATTCTCCTGGAGTGCCATACATACACTCAAGTTCAGAAGCAAGTCTTCAGCTGTCAAATGAGGGGCCCATACAAAATAAAAATCAAATCCACATGGTGGGTCAAGTTCTTTTGAGGCAGTGAAGCCATCAGACTGCCTTCTGAGTTTGGTTCAGGACCAAGAAAAAACAATGGCGGTAAACTCAGTTCTTATGAACTTAGTCACTTTATATTCCTCTGAATTTGTACGGCTTGGCCTGTAAGTCCTGGCCCATACCTTTTCATACTTGCTCACATACTACCACACCTGCCTTCCCCTTGCTGGTGGTGTTGTTATAGCCATAATGGTTTCTAAGCTTTGTCAGGATGAGACAAAGCTTGTGGCTAATCTTCCCAGTGATGCACTCACAGACCATGTCCAATAATATTTATTCTTCATTCTGCAGCAAATATGTGTAATCCAGTAGTTCTTAAATAATTTGCCCATAACCATAGAAAGATACAGTTTCCACTGTGATTCAATAATACATCTGTTACACCACAAATCAAAATTTCACAAAATAATAATTACACTTACATATGGGATAGTCTCTGAGCTCTAATATTTTCTATTCCTTCCATGGTATGCCATTTAATCTTGCCTAAAAATACTGGACATGATGTTTAAGACAGATTTTATGACCAACAAATGGGTCACAACTACCAACTAAAAAATGCTACCTATTTACTTCTGACAAGGTTCATCCCATGGCATTCCACAGCCTTCACCAAACTGTCCCCTGTCCCCATACCATTTTCATGCTCCCAGCCAAGCTTGTGCCACCCTTGGCTTCCCCGTGGGCACCACAAGGAATGCCCAGCCACAGTGGCCTCAATCACATTCTGTCACCAAGAAACACACAACTGCAAATTAAGTGTGAATGTGGGGAAAGCATGGTGCCCAACATGCACTCCATCTCAGGGTGGAAGGGACCTGACAGGAGCTAAAATGTTCAAGTAGACAAGTTTATCACCATAAGCTTCATCAATTATCCACTTAATTCAAGGGAAGGCAAAGGAAGTGAAGCTCCCCATATGGGGTCTCATAACCCCCACTCATAGCCCTGGTCCCCTGTCCCCGAGTTCCCCATCTTTGATAGACATCGCCGTGCTTGTAGTATCTTTACAACAATCTCCATCCCCTGGTGTTGCACTAGAATACATCTAAATGCCACCTTCACTCTCTCCTGCCACCTCTATGACACCTGCTCATTTACCAGTTCCAAGTTAGCCTGGCCTGTAGTGCTTCTTTTAAACTGCCCAGAGTCTCACACCCACAGATTCACCCTTACCTGCTCCAACATAGGGCCTGAGCATTGGAATTTTTGAAAGCTTTCCAGGTGTCTTCAGTGAACATCAGGGCAGAGGAACACTGGAATTGATTGACACGACTGAGGAACTTCCTAAGGAAATCGGAAGTGGAGGTAGCTGATTGGCCTCTTTTAAAATGCTCTCACCACTCAGGGTGCACAAGGAGAATTCCTCTCAATCGTGTAAGAGCTGTAGGATCAGACACACAAATATTTCTCCCTGAGACAAACTGTTAGTCAGTGAAATTTACATACACACTAAGGAAGAAGACTTTTCTATGTCACATAATTTGCATAGACCCCTTCGTTTTCATAAAGAATTATGTCAGCCTTCTTATTTCCACCCCCTTTTTCAATCTCCACCTCCCAGGCTGTGAATCTGGGATCTGTGAATACAGATCTTCCTGCATAACTGCAGACTTTAATCATAGATCTTTCCAGCTGTTGAAGCTTTGAGGTATTTTTTTTCTACACACCTTAGGCCAGTGCTTCTTGAATTTTAACGCGCACTGAATCACTCCACAATTCTTCATGTGCAGTTTTTGATTCAGTAGATCTGTGAGGTTATGCTCCTCACGAGACCCCGCATGATGCAGACACTGCTGGACTCTGGAGTACAGGCCCTCCTGCGGGTCAGCTTCTGACCAGCGATCTCCTCCATGACTGCTAGAAGCAGGTGAGAAGCCCTGTGGGTATGTGTGATGATTGCATAGAGTGTACCCAAGACCTGGGGTTCAGGAAGAGGGATGGTTCTCCAGACACAGAGAAGTTTTGCTCAGCAAAATGGCCTCCAAAGTCAAGGCCTTTTCAGCCTCCTCAGCTTGTGGGAAAGTATGGGACTTGTCAGAAAGGCCCTTCGTAGTTCTCAGTCTAGCTGAGATCTTCTTGCTTTGCCTCTCCTTTGCTAATTGACTTTGAACTTGACTTTGACAATATCAAAACATTATGGTTTAGGAACCATCTTTAGGATTGGAGAGTTTAATATGGCTGAGGAAGAACTGCAGATAACTATACAAAAGGTCTATTTATAGTCTATTTATTACTTATGGCAATGCCATGACAATTAATTTATGTAAATTATATAAATATATAAATCATACAAAGTATATAAATCTACAAATTATATACATTTATATAAATACATAAATAAAGAAATGTTAGGAAACCAAAGAAAACAAAGAACCTCCAAGTGGAAAAATGTATCCTGCCACTTCTTACTAGAATATAAAGATCGGATCGGACACATTCAACTTCTTCTGGATTGTTTTTAACAGTTAAGGTCATGGCTAGGTTACTGCATTGCTACTTTCCTTCTCAGTAATTTGCTCAAACCAGTATCTTGACTCTATATCCTCCTCTCCGATAACCAACCAGTCTCCCCTTCTTAGAATGGCCTGAAGAAACTTTCTTTGGAACATCGTCCCTCCCTTCTTTCCATTCTTTCCACAGGTCTGTCTTGGTCATAAAGATACTCATTCCAATATTCTTTGTAATAGGCAGCTCTATACCACTGTCATTGGAGCTTAGCTCTTTCTGGTTAAATTCCAGAAGGCTCTCACTATTAGGAGTGTAAAGGGCACAATCATACCCCTAAATAAAATCAAACTTGGTCCCCTAAAGTCCCTTCTAAGGAAAAGGTGGGGAATTTGTCTTAAGGCAAAAAAAAAAATATATATATTATACTGCTTAGTCTGTCAGCTCTGATTCTCTTCCTCCCTGCTCTCTCTTTCCCCTCCAAGAGCCATTGTCCTCCGCTGGAAGCAGCACACCCCTCTCAACCTTCTTGCTACTTGTATAACTGCTGGAGTCCTGCAATCTGCCCAGCAGCACAGCTCAGAGAAGAGGGGATTTTTTTTCAAAAGTCTTTACTAAAAACCAGAGAAATATATTTTTCAGGTATAATCTTTTTTTTTTTTTTTTTTTTGAGACAGGGTCTTGCTATGTTTAGGTTGGCCTTGGACTCACTGTGTATACCAGGCTCCTCCCTTCTTTCCATTCTTTCCACAGGTCTGTCTTGGTCATAAAGATACTCATTCCAATATTCTTTGTAATAGGCAGCTCTATACCACTGTCATTGGAGCTTAGCTCTTTCTGGTTAAATTCCAGAAGGCTCTCACTATTAGGAGTGTAAAGGGCACAATCATACCCCTAAATAAAATCAAACTTGGTCCCCTAAAGTCCCTTCTAAGGAAAAGGTGGGGAATTTGTCTTAAGGCAAAAAAAAAAATATATATATATATATATATATATATATATATATATATATACTGCTTAGTCTGTCAGCTCTGATTCTCTTCCTCCCTGCTCTCTCTTTCCCCTCCAAGAGCCATTGTCCTCCGCTGGAAGCAGCACACCCCTCTCAACCTTCTTGCTACTTGTATAACTGCTGGAGTCCTGCAATCTGCCCAGCAGCACAGCTCAGAGAAGAGGGGATTTTTTTTCAAAAGTCTTTACTAAAAACCAGAGAAATATATTTTTCAGGTATAATCTTTTTTTTTTTTTTTTTTTTTGAGACAGGGTCTTGCTATGTTTAGGTTGGCCTTGGACTCACTGTGTATACCAGGCTGGCCTCATGGTGATCCTCCTGCCTCAGCCTCCTGAGGATTACAGATGTGTGCCATCATGCCCAGCCCAGGTATAATCTTAACACAAGGAAAAACTCAAACTTGCTAAATCTCACCTAGGCTGGAATTTTAAATTATGCAATTTGAATATAAGGCAAATTGATAGATTTGTAGCTTGGTGTCCATCTCCATGGTTAACATTTCGCTATGGCCTAAAAAATAAATACATTTTAATTTGAGAATGTTCTGCTTGAGAACTTTGAAGGCAATGGGAAATTAAAAATTTGTTTGTATTTTACATTTGACCAGCACAAATTCTATTGGAAACAGGGATGAAAAGTTGGCCCTTGTCTTAGTTACTTTTTTCATTGCTTAGACAAAATACCTGCACTCCAAGTCAAAGGAGAAAGGGTTTTTTGGGCCACAGTTTGTAGAGATTTCAGTCCAAATCGGCTGGCTCCAAGGCAGGGTGGCATGGCAGCAGAGGACAAACAGTTCATGGCGGACAGAAGGTAGCAAAGCGACAAGGGACAACTACAGTTCTTTCTATCCCTTATATCTTATCCAGGTTACTTAGGGCAGGCAGCATTCACACCCTTAATCCTAGGGCCCTAGATCCTAGCATTGCATCATGAATCAATTCCAGCGCCACACACTGTAGATCCAGCTCCTCTGAAAAAGCCCCACCTATGACGGGATGAGGCTTTGGGAGACTTCTACACACAAGCCATAGCAACCCTGGTGTTGGAGTAGGGCGTTAGTCCTTTAGTTGCAGAATAGTGAGGACAGACAGGAAGCGAGACAGTGGCTGGATTTTGGTTGGGACACGTAGGGAAAGCATGACACAGTACTCTTCACCAGATGATTTGGAAGTACTGTGTTTGATTATTTTTCCAGTAAGCCTAATTTGAATTAGAAACTGAGAAAAGAATAATGATCAGTTCCAGCCTGTATACGAAAGAAGATAAGCAAAGAACAGAAAGAAGAAAAGAGAAGGGAAAATAAATTGATGGGTTGTCTTATGCTATGCTACTGAACAGCATTTTACCATAGCGCTAACTGAATTGAAATAAATCTAATTTTTGGAGCCATCTCATTGTTCTGAAGGGAAAAACGGAAGGAAGCTCAAATTAAGTGAACATTAAACCTTTACTTGAAATAATAGTGGATTCATGCCTGTAATGGTCTGATGCATAAGCTTATCATTTCCATAAAATTAATTATATAGTCTGGAGTAGTTACTAGCAAAAAGCTCTTACTGTAGATACCTAAAGGGAAATAAAGCAAATCAAGCACGCTTTATGCTGTACATTTCATTATTTTCGAACTGATAGGAGAAAAGCGCAGAGGAAATAATGTAGTTTCTATGTGCACAATGCTGAGGTATATGTGTATGACAAGTATGGCCACATTAAAGTCCATGACAAAATAAATCTTCAGAAACATACTGTTTCCAGACAAATAAGGAAAAGCGATGATTCAGCAAGGAGAGTGACACCTGGTAGAAAAGGGCATAGAATATGTTGGTGGTTAAGATTTCAATTCAAATTGAAACACCGTCTCTTAAATGCTCTATAATGAGAAGAAACCTCAGTAAGCTTCAATCTTCTGTTCTAAAAACAGGTATAACAAGCATTGCCATTGGCATGAGGATTAAATTAAATAGTACATGTAAATTATTTTATTCATAATAGGGGTTCAACCAAAGCTAGCTGTAATAATTATCAAAAATTAAGTAGGCAAATATGAAGGAGCCTAGAGAAAAAATGCTGAGTTGATTAATGTGAAAACATATTTTTTCAGTTATAGTCCTTACATTAATTCAGCAAATTAGTTTTTAGCAGAAGTTTTTCCAACATCTTGCTCAACCAGTTCTGGTCTTCTCAGAGTACTATTGTCTTAAAACTTATGAGTAGAGCAATTAGGGTGATAGAATAAACCCAGGTTTCTTGCTAACGTATGGGAGGTAGTAAATGATATTTTCCTTTCAGAGTATATTTGTTACAAGAGTACATGGGAAAATACCTAAAGAAAAAGCTCTAAAAGATTAAACATATATTTATTTAGGTTTTACTCTTGAGTTTAAAAGAGCAGAAATTTTAATCTGTTGAAGAAACAATAAGAAATTAAAATTTTAATCTGTTGAAGAAACAATAAGAAATTAAAAGTTTAGCCTCGTGTACCAAGAGAAAAGTATGATCCAATGTTTATGATATGACACAGAAAACTGTAAGGACAAGAAAAACAGGTGACCCCATACTGAAATAATCCCTGCAGAGATGAGATGACTGCTCACATCTAACGAAGCTGAAAACACAGATCCCACACCCTGGGAATCAGCCCTGGCAGGTGAGTTGGGGGATTATTGTCTACTGTTTTGAGAAGTTGCCTTTCTGGGACTGAACCTTCTGCAAACCCTTAAGAGTGTGAAGACACCTCTGTCTTTGTCTCAGGTATTCAGCATCAGTGAAAACCGGGTCCTTACCCAGCTTCATGTCAAAAGAAACTCACTTACAGGTTAGCATGTATTACACGGAAATGCATCTCTTACAACATTTCATTGCCTTTGTGAAAAGAGAAAATCAAAACGGCATTCAAAGTATCCGGAAATTTCCAGCTTTCAAGTGTTTCATAGACTCATGACAGCTGATTGGGAGAGCTCATCTATCATATTTTTCTTTTTTTTTTTTTTTTTTAAGAGTAAAAACAGGGCCGGTGAGATGGCTCAGCAAGCGCAAGGGCCCGAGTTCGACTCCTGGAACCCACATACGAAAAAAGGGCCGGTGATATCGCTCAGCGGCACGGGCGCCTCCTGGCGCGCGAGGTCCTGAGGTCGATCCCCCGGTACCCACAAAAAAAAAAAAAAAGTAAAAACAGTGATACCAACTTTCAAAACAAGCTAATAGGAGATTACCAATGGTTAATATACTAAGTATTGTTATCTTCAAAGTAGTTGCTCAGACTACAAGCCATGAAAAATTGATCAAACAATATAAGCACAGACGGTTCTTTTCAATGAACTAATAGATAATTATCTTAGCTATCATATATATATATATATATATATATATATATATATATATATATATATTCTTTTCCCTTCCATTTCTCCTTTCCCCCATGCCAGTTGTTCTTTCCTTTTGAGCAGTTTCTACCCCATTTACAATATCTATTGTACATTTTGGATCTTATTTACTCTTTCAGTTTCTTACATTAGGAAGACCATATGATGTTTACACATGCAAGTCTGATTTATTTCACTTATGAGTATGGTCTCAAGTTGCATCCACTTACCTATAAAAGCCACAAGTTTATCCTTCTTTATACCTAAGTAGTACTCCATTGTATAAAAATACCACATCTTTTTTATCCATTCCTAGAATTTGTGTTGTTTCCAAGATTTAGCTATTATAAATTGTGCTGCTATAAACATGGGTGCACATATATCACTGTGATATGATGTTTTTAATTCTTCTGGGAAAATACTCAGAAAGGGAATAGCTGGGTTGAAAGGGACGTCTAATCCTAGTTTTTTGAGGAATCTCCACACTGATTTCCACAGTGGTAGTACCAGTCTGCATGGAGAAGTGTCCTTTTTCTCCACCGCCCCACCAGCATTTGTTATTGGTTGATTTCTTGATGATAGCCATTCTTTCTGGGATGAGGTGGAATCTCAGTGCTGTTTTAATTGGCATTTCTTGAATGACCAATGATGTTGAACATTTTTTCATATATTTATTTGCCATTTGTATTTGTTCATCTGAGAATTGCATATTCATCTCAGATGCCCATTTTCAGATTGGGTCTTTGCATGTGGGGGGCCTGATTTTTTTCAATTCTTTATATGTTCTAGATAGAAGTTCTTTGTCAGAGGGACAATTGGCTAAAATTTTTTCCCACTTTATGGGTTTTCTGTTCACTCTGTTGGTGATTCTTTTGATGTGCAAAAACTTTTTAATAAGATGAGATCCCAGTTGTTGATTCTTTGAAGTACTTCCCGTGCAGTTTGGGTTTTGTTTATGAACTCTCTGCCTACCCCTATGTCTTCAAGATTTCTACCTACTTTCTCTTCCAGTAGATTTAGTGTTTCTGCTTGAATATTTATATCTTTGATCCATTTTGACTTTAGTTTCATGCATGGTGATAGACATGGGTCTAGTTTTAGTCTTCAGCATGTGGAAAGCCAGTTTTTCCAGCACCATTTATTAAAGAGGCTATCTTTCCTCCAGTGAACATGTTTGGCCCCTGTGTCAAAGATAAGGTGGCTGAGTGTGTTTGTAGTTGTGTCTGCATCTTCTAATCTGTTCCACTGACCCTCAGGCCTGTTTGTTTTTGCCAGAACCATGCTGATTTTATCACAGTAGCTTTGTAGTATAATTTCAAGTCAGGGATTATGATGCCTCCTGCCTTGCCTTTGTTGCCCAGGATTGCCTTTGCTATACTAGGCCTCTTCTGTTTCCAAATGAATTTTAGGAATTTTTTTCTAGATCTATGAGGTGTGCTAATGGTATTTTTTTTTTTAATGTGGGTACCAGGAGTCAAACTCAGGACCTCATGCTTGCCAGGCTGGCACTTACGCCGCTGAGCCATCTCACCGGCCCATGCTAATGGTATTTTGATCAGCATTGCATTAAATCTGTGTAACAGTTTTGGGAGTATGGCTATTTTCACAATGTTGGTTCTTCCTATCCATGAGCAAGGGATATCTTTCCATTTTCTGATATCCTCTTCCATCTCCTTTTTAGAGTACTGTAATTTTCAATGTATATACCTTTTACTTCCTTTGTTAGATTGATTCCTAAGTATTTCATTTTTTTGGATGCTATTATGAAGGATGTGGTTTCCTTAATTTCTCTCTCAGTGAGTTTGTTGTTTGTGTATAGGAATGCTGTTGATTTTTGAGTGTTGACTTTGTATCCAGCTATGCTACTGAATTTGGTTATTAATTCTAGAAGTCTTTTGGTGGAGTTTTTGGGGTCTTCCATGTAGAGTATCATGTCATCTGTGAATAATGATAATTTAATTTCTTCCTTTCCTATCTTTATTCATTTTATTTCTCTCTCTTGTCTAATTGCTCTGGCTAATGATTTCAGAACTGTATTGAATAGGAGTGGTAATAGAGGACATCCTTGTCTCGTTCCTCATTTTAGAGTGAAAGCTTTCAGTTTTTGTCCACTTAGTATGATGTTGGCTGTTGGTTTGTCATAGATGGCTTTTATCAGATTGAGGTACAGACCATCTATTCTGATTTTCTGTGGTTTTTTTTTTTTATCATGAATGAGTGCTGGACTTTAGTAAAAGCTTTTTCTGCAGCTATTGAGATGATCATGTGATTTTTGTCTTTGTCTATTTTGATACAGTGTATTACATTTATTGATTTGCATATGTTGAACCATTCCCACATTCCTGGGATGAATCCCACTTGGTCATGGTGTATAATCTTCTTGATGATTTGCTGCATTCTGTTTGCTAGTATTTTTTTTTTTTTTTTTTTTGTGGGTACCGGGGGTCGACCTCAGGACCTCGAGCTCCAGCAGGCGCCCGTGCCACTGAGCGATATCACCGGTCCCTTTTTCGTATGTGGGATCCGGGAGTCGAACTCAGGCCCTCGCGCTTGCCAAGCAGGTGCGTATGCCGCTGAGCCATCTCACCGGCCTTGTTTGCTAGTATTTTATTGCGGATTTTTGCATCTATGTTCATTAAGGAGATTGGCCTGTAGTTCTCTTTTTTGTCGGGTCTTTCTCTGGTTTTGGTAGCAGGATAGTTCTTGCCTCCAGGAATGAGTTAGGGAGTATTGCTTCCCTTTCAATTTCATTTAAGAGTTTGAGGAGCATTGGCATTAAATCTTCTCTAAATTTCTTGTAGAATTCAGCCGTGAATCCATCCAGACATGGGCTTTTATTTGTTGGTAAACTTTTAATTATGTTTTCAATTTCATTAACTGCTATTGGGTTATTCAGAATTTTTATATTTTCTTGATTCAGCTTTGGTAATTCATACATTTCTAGGAATCTGTCCATTTCTTCTATCCTATGCAAGTAAAGATTTTGAAAGTAGGTATTGATGATCTTCTGAATTTCCACAGGATCTGTAGTGATTTCACTCTTTTTATGAATCATTCTTCATTCATGTCACAGAAGCATAAACTTGAGTTTTTCTTTCCTATTTTTAATAATGTTGGCTAGGAGTTTATCAGTTTTATTCTTTCAAAGAACCAACTTTTTGATTCATTAATTCTTTTTGTTTTCTTAGTCTCAATTGCGTTAATTTCTGCTCTGATCTTTATAATTTCCTCCCTTCTATGGGCTTTGGGTTTGACTTGCTCTTCTTTTTCTAGAAGCTTGAGTTGCCACATTAGGTTGTTTATTTCTGCTCATTCTGTTTCCCTGATGTGAGAATTCACCACTATAAATTTCCCTCTTAGGACTGCTTTCATTGTGTCCCACAGGCTCCTGTATATTGTATGTGCATTTTCATTTGATTGTAGATATTGTTTAATTTCTTCTTTAATTTCTTCTGTGACCCATTGGTTGTTCAGGAGGGTGTTGTTTAATTTCTATATGTTTATGGAGTTTTTGCAGTTTCTTTTGCCATAAATTTCCAATTTCATTGCACTATGGTCAGATAATATGCATGGCATAATTTCAGTTCCTTTGCATTTACTTAAGCATGTTCTATGGGGTAGTATATGGTCTACTTTAGAGAACATCCCATGTACAGCTGAGAAGAATGTGTATTCTGATGTTGTGTGGAACACTCTGTAAATGTCTACTAAGTCCATTTGTTCACAGGTTTGATTCAGTTCTGTTATTTCTTCACTGATTTTTTTGTATAGTTGATCTATCTCTTTGTGACAATGGGGTATTAAGGTCCCCCATTACAATTGTGTTGTTCCTTATTTGATTTTTCATGTCTATTAATATTTGTCTTATATATTTGGGTGCTCCCATATTTGGTGCATATATATTTATGATTGTTATCTTTTCCTCTTGAATTTTTCTCCTAACAAGTATGTAGTGACCTTCTTTATCTCTTTTGATCATTCTTGGTTTGAAGTTCACATTATCTACAAACAGGATAGCTACCCCTGCTTTTTTCTGGATTCCTGTTGCATGGAAGATCATTTTCCATCTTTTGACTTTCAGTCTATGAGTTTCTTTTTGAGTTAAATGTGTTTCTTGTATACAGCATATTGTTGGATCTTGTTTCTTGATCTATCCTGCCAGTCTGTTTCTCTTGATTGGTGAATTGAGGCCATTTACATTGATGGTTATAACTGATATGTATTGGCTTATCTTCATCATGTTATTTTCCTGCTGTTGGTTCCCTGTCTTTCCCCTCTGTTTAATTGCTTGTCCTGCCTGGTGGTTTCTTTCCGATGTTCTTGAAATTGTGGTCATTTTTATCTCTATCTAGAATATCTTTCAGTACTCTTTGTAGGGTTGGTTTGATGGTCATGAATTTCTTCAGTTGTTCTTTGTCATGGAAGTATCTTCTTTCTCCATTAATTTTGAAAGATAGTTTTGTAGGGTACCTCAATCTGGGTTGGAAGTTGCTTTCTTTCAGGACTTAAGATACTTCACTCCAAGCTCTTCTTGACTTGAGGTTTTGTGTTGAGAAGTCTGCCATGATTCTGATGGGCTTTCCTTTATAGGTGATCTGTTTCTTTTCTCTGACAACTTTTAATATTCTGTTCTTGTGCTGAATTTCTGGAGTCTTGATTATTATATGTCTGGGTGTAGATTTATTTTGGTTATAGCTAATTGGTTATAGTTCTGCAAATAGTTTTTTCTTAATGTCATTTGTGTTGGCTTCTGCTTTTTCACTGACACTAATTATTCTTTTCATTTTTTTTTTTTTTTGTACTGAGAATCAAACTCAGGACCTTGCACTTGCCAGGCAGGCACTTGTGCTGCTGAGCTATATACCTGGCCCAACACTAATTATTCTCATATTATTTTTCTTTGCATCATCTTGCAGCTATTGAATTGTTATTTCCTGCTCTTTCATTATTTTCAAGATATCTTTCCTTTCATGATCACTAGTCAAGAACCTGGCTTCAAGGTCTGAAAGTCAGGCTTCAGTTTCGTTCAGCAGTTTTGCCAGCTTTCAATGGAATTTTTAATTTTCTGTATATCTGTTTGAATCCATTTTATGCATTCTATTTCTTTCGTATACTGATCAATTGCAGTTTCCATCCTCTTCTTATAATCATCTATTTTTTTTATCTATCTCTACTTTTTATCTCTCTCTACTCTAGATTTACTGAGCAATTCCTTTATAAATGTTGACATTTCTTTTCTTTACCTGAGAGATTATTTCTGATCTGATTTCCTCTATAGCCACATGGACTTGTTTCTTTACCTTAGTTGCAATCATTTCAGAAATGTCAGTTGTGTGTCTTCCATTTTCCTCTATCTTGTGGCCTCCTGAAGTTGTTCTGGGTGGGCTGGAGGTCTGAGGTTACACTTTGCTTCTGTTTCTTGTCATTTTCTATTTCAAAAGTTTTTATTTTGTTTTCTGTGTTGATCCCTGTAAGTTTTTGTAGTAGGTAGCTTTATCACTAGTATCAAGGCCTCTCTAGGCAAGGTTTGTTCTTCAGGTTGTCTTCTGTGTGTAAGAGGTTCTTGGTTTGTGTCTGTCCTGAGATCATACCTTTCCAATTAAGAGTGAAATGTTGGTGTCTATTTGGCTCAGTCCCCAGTCCTTTGGTGCTGGGGTGTGGTGAGGTTATTACCCTAGAACTTCCCAGTATTGTTACAGAAGTGAGAACAACTGATTAAAACAGATATGACATCCTAGTTAAAGTAGTATAATTAGCACTAACAATAGCATCAAGCACAGTTTAGAAACTGACAAACTGTGGTAACTATTAATTTTGTACCTTTAACCATAGAAGCAAAATCTACAGTTATATAACAGAACTGATCATAAATTGGGAGTCTGTATGCAAAGTGTTTCCCATTGGTAGAGTGGTTTTATCCTGTGATGGGGAAATTTAAGAAGGATAGTGGATAGAACAGAGATAACTGAAAAAAAATAAAGTAGAAGCCAGGCTAGAGAATGAAGGATGATCATGCAATCTTTGGGAAACCAGAGAAGAGGGCAGAAGAGAAATAATGAAGGGGTAAGCAAGGGATTATTGAAGTTGACCAGAAAAATCAGAGAGACCATTCACTCATGAGAACATGATTAAGTCTAGAGTGGTAAATTGAGGAAAGGGGAAAAGAAGATGAATAGATTAGAAAAAAGATGTAGGTAAAAGATTAAAAAAGAAAGAAAAAGGAATGGGAAACAAACAACAAACCAGCAAAAAAAAAAGAAGGAAAATAAAATAAAATAAAATAACACAATTCTTCTGGTGTCCACCGAGAGTCCAAAACTACTGGATAACACTGCCATGGCTGCAGTAGAATTTGTGCTGGATTTGAGGCTGATGTTGGCCTCCAGATGTGGGGTCCTGGACCCAGAGTCTTCAGCCAGTACTTTCTGTATGTCCCTTAGCGGCCTTCCTCTCCTTACCCTGTTTCTCTTGGCAGTGGCATCTCTCTCCCAGTTGCTGTGCTGTTTTCAGACAGAGACGGGGGCTGTTCCCTGTCCCGTGCACCTTTGGCTCCTCCTGGTCCTTGCTCGGCCTTCTGTATTCCTCTTCCACTGGCGAGTCTCTGTCCTCTCAGGTTGTTTGTTGCAGGGTGGGGTGAAATGATGTGATATGGTCTGGTCCTCTGCTCCTGCTGTTGCAGTCCAAGGCTGTTCAGTCCCAATTCTTACTCCTCCCCCGAGGTGGGCTGCTAACTTCCCATTCGTTGCTTTACAAGTTCTGCTGCCACCATCACCTGCCTCTGCTGTGTTCTGTAACTTCCTCAGGTGAGATGGGGGTGCTGTGGGGTGCCTTTCTGCTCCCGCCCCTGGCAGCGTGGGGACAGCCTGGGGCTGCACAGTCCCAGGGTGAAAGGTTGTTTAATTCCCTGCACCTCTCTAACCACAGGTCATGGGAGAAGGGTTAGCTGTTCCATTTACTACGCACCCCTGTAGTCTTTACTCTTTTTCCTGGCAGTTCCAGTTAGCGCTCTGGTGCACAAAAAAAATGGGAAGAAAAGAAAAAAGAAATGGAAAAGAAAAGAGAAAAAAAAAGAAAAGAAAAAAACAAAAAAAAAGGAAAACTGGCCAATCGTCAGGGAGGGAGCAGTTCATGTCAACAGAATTTACTGCTGGGCTGTAGCGTCATCTGTTTGGAGGAAGGCAGAAGAGGCAGGGGACCTCATATCCCAAGTCTATCCTGTGTGGCTTGATTTAGCCACTCTATTTTAGTATATCCTTTTTTTCTCTTCTTTTATAATTCCAAGTGTGGCGGGCAGTCATCCCGATCCGGTGACCCACTGGCAGTGGTGTGGGCTGGCTGGCCATTTTATTAAGTCCTTCACCTATGTTTTGCTTGATCTATTAGTCTCTATGTCAGATTGGTTTTAGTTTCAGGGTGTATATCCCTCCCCTTTCTTCCAGTTACCTGTGTTTTAGTTGAATTTCTCTGAGTAGCTCTGAATGAGGCTCTGCCTCTATTCAGCCATGTTGATTCCATATTTTTCTTTCCAACATTATTCTCTAGCACTTCCAAATTGTGACCTTCACATTTTCTCAAAATTCACTTTAAACTAACTTTGTGCTTCAGGTGAGATTTTCACGGGAAAGTCTTTATACGTGTGCAGTATGGATCTGGCAGGATCAAGCCAATGAAATCAGAAACAGAGGGACTGGTTACAGAATTCTTGTATGGTCTTCACCATTTTTTTTTTAATTCAGGAAATATATAAAAGTCATCTAACAAAGATCAGCCTTGGTTCCAGACAAAGAAGTTAGGGAGGACAGAACACACAGAGCCCCCTTTTTCTAAGTACCAGCAGATAAAAATAGGCACATTAATATAATAATTTAGGATGTGATAAGAGCAATAAAGGAAAAAAATGCACAAAATAAGAGGTTGAGATGGAAATTCACCAAAAGAGATCTCTTCAAGGCAATGACATTTAAGCTTAAACCTAAAATTGAGGGGTTGCAGAAGAGCATCCGGACAGTGGGAGCCACATATGGAAAGGCCATGGCTTAGGAGAAGGGCTTGAGTACAGGATAGACAGGGGCTGTTACAGCAGTCTAGGCAAGAGATGTCAGTGATCAGGTTGTGACAGTGGCAGCAGATTCAGAGCAGTGGTTAAAGTTGAGATAATGTTGGAGATGGAGCTGAGTTCTTTCTGGTGAGTTGGGCATGAGAAATTGAGACACAGAATTCTACAGGTTTCTAGCCTGAGTAGTTGGAAAGGTAGTGATTCAGAAGAACAAGTTTTGAGGGGAAAAAACAAGAGTCCCATTTTTTGGACACATAAACTTTGGAAAATCTGAGTGGCATCCAAATGGAGCTGTACAATAGAGCCTGAAGCTCAGAATGCTCTGGTCCGAAAAAATAATTGTGATAGTCATCAACCTAAATTCAGTATTGTTACAGAATCATTGTGAATGGATATGATCTCCCAGGAAGCAAGTGTCTAAGGACTGGGGGCAACCTCTGAGTGAAGGGAAAGGAGCTTCTCTTCACCGTTCCCATCTCTAATGGGTCTCTCTATAGCTCTGTGTGGTGACACACACCTGTAATCTCAGCACCCTGAAAGGTTGAGGCAGGAGGATCTCAAGTTTGAGCCCAGTATGGGGAATTTAATGACTTAGTGAAACCCTGTTTCAAAGTTTTTTTAAAAAAGTTTTTTAAAGGACTGGGGATGTAGCTTAGTAGGAAGGCCCTGAGTTCAATCTTGCACACAAAAAAAAAGAAAGAAAGAGGAGAGAGAGAGAGAGAGAGAGAGAGGAGAGAAGGGGAGGGAAGGAGAGGGAGGAGAATAGGGAGGAAGGAGAAGAAGGGGACGGGAGCGATAAAGGAAATTAATACTTAGAAAGAGTTGTTCTATTCCTCTGGACCCTCTGATTCTTGCAATATCCCAGAATGCCTTTCCTTAGATGATGCTATCTTTAGTTTGTACTGAAGGACAGTATGAGAAACCATATGAGGAATTCATCCTGATATGCGGGTGTACGGAGCTGCTGTTTCCCCCATTTTACAGAGACAATTAATTATGAAGCTCCTGAGCTTTCAACCAGGTTGAATAACAGGAATGGTCACCGGCATAGAGGTGCCATCAAATTTGTCCTCATGAGGTTGTTTGAAAGCAAGAGGAAGAAAAGCAAAAGGAGAGATCTTGAAGCAGAGCACTTGTGCCATGTTCCAGCCAACAGGAACCAACTGCAACAGAAACCACCCTTCCTATCTCAGCCTGGTGCCATCTTGGAAAGTCAGCTCATAACTACTTCCATAAAAATAGAAACTCGGGGCCGGTGAGATGGCTCTGCGGCATAAGCGCCTGCCTGGCAAGCGTGAGGGCCCGAGTTCGACTCCCGGATCCCACATATGAAAAAAGGGCCGGTGATATCGCTCAGCGGCACGGGCGCCTGATGGCGTTCAAGGTCCTGAGGTCGATCCCCGGTACCCACAAAAAAAAAAAAAAAAAAAAAAATAGAAACTCTCCAGGAGGTCATAGCAAAGTTCCTGCTATACTTCTCAAGTATCTTTCGAGAAAGAAAAAAGTAGCATTGAGGCAGTTTCCAGTCACCTTCCACCCTCTTGCTCTGCTTCAAATTTTCTCCAGCTTTTTTATTTTTCACTTCCTAAAGAGTTCTTTTCTCTTCTATGTAATTTTCTTCTCTCATCATTGTTTCCTTTCTATGTTAGCACTATTTCCATTGGCTAAGGTAATTTCTGAATTTTCTTTGAAAATTAAGACAGAAACCATTTGAACTTTGTTCTTTTTTCCAACTGTTTTCAAAATTCAGAGCTAAATGTTTTATTTTGTTTTGTTTTGTTTTGTTTTTACTGTAGTGGGGATTGAACCCAAGACCTTTGCACTCAACTACATCCCAACTTTTTTTTTTTTTTTTTTTTTTTTTTTTGAGACAGGGTCTCACTGAGTTCTCCAGACCGCTCTCAAACTTGAGATCTTCCTGCTTCAGCATCCCAGAGTGTTGGGATTGCATGCATGTGCCACCATGCTGAACTTAAATGTTCTGTTTTACATGTACAAACATTTGTATGCATATTTTATTATTTCTATGCTACTGTTGCCTGTGTCTTTATCATTTTATTCTGAAAACCCTTAGTGGATGGTGGGACAGCAACCAGGTCAGTGACTTTGGCTCAGTTCTAAGCATACCAGTATGGATGCTTTTAAAATTCTAAACAAATAGATAAAAGCTGAGATGATCAAACAGATTGGTTGAGAGGGTGACTTTTTTCTCACAGGGAAAAAATTCTTCTCCAGAAAGGAGTGTTCTGAATATATTTAGATTTTTACGTATAGAGCACTTTACTTGATAGAAAAGTTGCGAGAGGAAAAATGAAATTCAAAATTGCTTCATAGCCTTTGCCTCCTGAAGATGAATAAGAAATAAAAATAAAGCATTTCAGACATTAAGACACAAGTCTATGGTAATGCATGTTTTGACTCACCCAGATTTCCAGGCCAACACTGTTTGCGTACTGTCGGAGAGCCCGTATCACACATTCTGGTTAACCATTAAGTACGCAGCTGCTTGCATTTATCAATTCAATTTGAATTAAAGAATTCCTAGCACCTGCCACTGAGCTAGGTGCAGGGGGAGTTGACAGAAACTGCCTCTGTCCCCACCCGGCAGGTGCTCGGGGATGAACACACACAAGGTGTTTTGAGTGCTTTGAAAGATATGTCCGGGGCACCTTGGGAGGCCCTGTGGGTGTGGGAAGGGAATGAAATCGCAACCTTGCTTGGATGCTCCCCTAGGGAAAGCCTCTGAAGCCCTTCAGGACATCTCCTCTCTGACACAGTGATGCTTTTGTTACTCTTGGTCACACAGCATGAGTCTTACACTCTGTCCTGGGAAGGTAAAGCCCAGAAAGCAACAGGGAACCCCTGAAACCAAACAGCTCTTTGGTAGCAGATGAAAGTGTGGCACTGGGGGCCCCTGGGCTTCAAGGGAAGCACAGAGAGGCGGAGACGTGGGGCAGAGGTGGGCTTTCGGTCCTGCAGTGTGCTGCGCTCAGCACATGGACTGAGCCCCAAGCTCCCAGCAGCCACCTGATCTCAATTAAATCTCTGGTTTCTCCCTAATTGATCAGGCACTCACTCCTATTGCTCATCACCCCAAAGTTTCTTTTTTACGTTTTAGTCCTCATCAAGGGATTAATTGGTAGTGCCAACTTCTGGAGTCACACACAGAATTTCTCCCAGCTCTGTGTGGGGATGGAGGAGCCTGGGGTTCTGAGTGATGGCAGAAGTTGCTCTCCCTCCTTACACCCTCTAACTTGCCTTCCTGATAAATGGGAGGCTCTCAGGTCGGAGCTTCATCCCACCAACTGAGCTGTGAAAGACCTGCGCCATTCTTTACTGCTCTGTGACTGAGCTTAAGTTTATTTATTTTTGTCCCTCACTGCAGTGGGAGCGTGAAACTTAATGTCTGGCAATTCAGCACCTCTCCCTGCCCTTGCTCTGGGATGGTGTCTGTTCTAGGAGACTCACCCAGAACCAAGGCAACTGTGGACAGAGCCGTCTTTACTCCCATAAGGCTATGGGCCTGTGTCTCCACTGGTCCCATGCCACTCTGTCCCATCAGTATGACCTCCTCAGGCTGACTTCTGCCCCCTTAGAGCCCAGGGCATGTTCTTCAGCTGCCATGCCACACTGGGAAACTGCAGGGCTCTTGGGAGCTGCCTCTACTTCCTACCAGCCCTTTCAGTCCAAGTCCATGGCGAGGGTGGGGGGAAGGAAGGGACATTGCTGTCATCCTGGGCCACATTTCTTCCCTCAGTCTCACTACTTGCAATCCTATCAGAGCATCTGCCAATAATTCCTCTCCTATGGCTCCTCTCAGTCTCACATGAGTGTGTAGCTCTCTTCCCTCTGGTCTTTCCCTTTCCCACTGTGACGACTGTCGAGGTGCATCCTATCATCAGTTCTTCCAAAGCTGTTCTTCCCCTCCAACTCCGCAGGTGAACTTCTGCATTCTGTGGTATCAGGACCCCTCTGAGCAAGGAATTCTGAAGCTCCAGCTTCTTAAGTAGGATAGTTGGGGAGGCTGGGATTAGAGTCACAGGAAATATAAGAAAAGAGCATCTGTGATTATGTCATCATATAATGTCCACACCCAGTTCACACAGTTGTAAAGGACCTCAGCTTTCATTCATCCCAACTCCCCAGCCCAGTTTGGACCTTTCTACAGCATCCAAAACGTTAATGGCACTGGGACAACCCTTCAATGGCTCAACCGTCTCATCATTATAAAATATTCCTCCTAAATTTACACCTTAGTCAGGTCTGCCCTTGAGGTCACACGACATGGATAGAGTCCATGTTCCCTTGGTGCTCCTGGCCCCATATGACAACCCTGAAAAGGAAACATTCCCCAACTGTGGGAAGAAGACTTTGAATAGAGGGTGTGACACCCAGTCCCTGGCAGCCCAACCTAGAATACACTGATGCGTCCCTTGTCTCGCTGTCTTCTGATTGGCTTCTGGCCCAAAGATTCCCTGTGTGGGAAGCTGGCTACCTATGGGAAAGCCCATCTGCAGCCACCTTATGCGATGGTGGAGTGGGGTCTCTCAGCCAAGAGCATAGACATCTGGGCTCACCCCAGCTGTCTAATAGAGTGGGGCATTCTGTGCTCACCCATCCGACAGGCTCCTTAGATGATTCCAGCACATGTCCAAAGGAAGTCTGCCATGAGCAGTTATTAGGCAACTCACCAGATATAAAATTAAATTAGAAGTGGAGGTAAAATCTGTCAGTTGTGTGATTGGTCTTCCTTGGCAGTCAAGTGTAATTCTCAATTTTCTGCCAGGTAACCTGGAACTTGAGTCTCCATTTTTTTTAAACACCTGCCCTTTTTCTCTCTCCCTCTCTCTGTCCTTTAATCCTTTTCTTCCTTCCTTGTTTCCCTTCTCAAAGAGTTTCTGTGCATGCCAGACAATGTGCTAGGTACCAGATAGAGATACACAGATAAATTAGACGCAGACTCTGGCCTCAAGGAGCTCACAGACAAGTGAATATATTATTGTAGGTGTTAGAGGTTTATTAGCTGTTTATTGCTGCATAACAAATTGCTCCAAAATCTAACAGCACGCACCTCATTTATTGTCTCACAGTTTCTAGGAATCAGGAGTCCAGGCATGACTTAGCTGGGTCTTCTGGTTCAGGGACTTCCACGAGGGTACAGACAAGGTGATGGCCTGAGCTGCGAGCATCTCAAAGCTCAGCTGGGAGAAGATCCACTTCCAAACTGTGTAAGTGTTTCTGGGCCTTGGCCTGTGTCTATCTGTTAGGCAGAGGCCCCACTCCTTCTTGCTACATTGGCCCTCCAGGGAATGGCTCCCAAGGAAGCCAGCTTCCATCAGAGGGAGCAGGACAGAGTGAGCAGGAAGGAAGTCAGTCTTTTGTAACCTAATCTCAAAGTGACATCCTTCCCTTCTGCCAAATTCTATTAACTAGAATAGTCATTGAACCCAGTCCATGCTCAAAGGGAGAGATTTACACAGGGCCATAAACACCAGAGCCGGGGGTTTGGTGGGACATACAAAGGGCTGTGGAGTCACTGCTGTAATAACTGTGACAACATTTAAGCCTCAAGTCACCTGGAGCAAACACTATCCTTTCCTTGAGATGCAGTGAGGAAAGCAGGTGAGGAAACTTCAGTGGATTAGGATGAAGCCCATAGGTATAATAAAGATGGTTCACTGCTCCTGGTATTTTTTCTTTTTACTTTGCTCAAACATACATTTCAATTTCTGTCTCTACTGAAGATTTGAGATAAACTCACCAGTTCTGTTTAATTCAGCATATTCTTCCCTATTCCTTCCACCTATCCCCCCAAAAAGACCAGCACCAAGGAGGGAGGTAGAGAGTATTCAGCTAACCCTACTTAGTTGCAGAAATATGAAAGCACTACAACCTGCAATGTATCTAATTTGACTTGACATATTTCATATTCAAATTTCCAAGCAGCAAAATTTGGGACCTTATGAATACTAGTACATACATAATATTCAAATGAAAGATTTCCATTCAAGAATTTAGTTGGCTAGCTCAGTTATCATCTACAATGTCAGATGAGAGAAAGATTGAAGGCATTCTTAATTGGCTGCCTTGGGATAGTGCATTTGAAGTGATGTCAACTGATATTTCAGTGTCTGTTGGAGCTGCTTTATAGGGACTCATGTTTCAATCTGAGGATTAATAATGTATCATACGAATGGATTCTGCAGTGCAATTTGTTTAAGATTTTGAAGAGTACATTCATACTTCTGCCATCATTTAAAAAAAAACGATTGCAGATTGGAAATATCTAAATATTTTATAAAGAACATATGATACATCACCAAAAATTTCCACTGTTCTAATTTACATAATTTACTGATGTTGAGATGAGACCCACATCCTTAGATTCTAACTGTCTTTTAAGCATTAACATAGTGACCCTTGCAAGTCCTCAGAGAGGAAGTTCCCAGATCGGGAAATGAGGTAAGGAGTGTCCATACTGCCTGCTTCCTCATTCGAATTCTATGTTGTGCTTGCTATCTTGGAAAACAAGTAGCCCTCCAGGTTGACCTACTTAAAAGTCATTGTTAATTGAAATACTGCACGAAAAATAGTACAAAAGTTAAAAAAGTTAAATCATATTTATAACTCAAAGTTAGAATTTTATTGCAAATATTTTCAATGAATAAACTTGTCTCTTTAATCAAAATTTAGTCTGGGAGTATTACATATCATGCATTTTTTCAATTTTCACCCAGAGTCACATTTGAGGAATTTGATTTTGAACCCTCAGTGTCAGATATTATTTTTCCCCTCTATACAAATATTTCATTTTTCTCAAATACTTGGAATTTCATACTAGAGAAAATGTGACTCCAGGGGCCAGTGAGATGGCTCAGTGTCATAAGCACCTGCCTGGCAAGCACGAGGTCCTGAGTTCGACTGCCGGTTCCCACATACAAAAAAAGGGCCGGTGATATCGCTCAGCAGCACGGGCGCCTGCTGGAGCATGAGGTCCTGAGTTCGACCCCCGGTACCCACAAAAAAAAAAAAAAAAAGAAAGAAAGAAAGAAAATGTGACTCCAATTTGGTGATTCTTGAAAAAAAATACATGGAAACTTGTCTTAATTCATCACTTACAGAGATGAATGTGAGCATAAAAACTTTTCACTCTGCAAAGCCAATTTCCAAAAGAAACACATCAGGCAAGACAAAAGTGATAACCACAAAAAATATATATTTTTTTCTTTTTAAAATATTATAATTTCTTCAAGAATTCATTTAAAATTTGTTTTATACTTTATATCATTCCTTTGACCATGGCAGGGGCAGGGATCATCTGCCAAAGCTGCTGATGGGACAACAGAGTCACACAGAGAGGCCTGGTGACATTTGTAGTCAGGTTCTAATTAAAACTAAGCTTTCTGATTTTATACACTATTTTTTGTAAACCCAGGAGGCTCCTATTTTTTCAAATTTGGAAATTAAGCAATTCTCAGGGCTCCCTTTCTCTGGGCTTTCTGTGCAAACAATGTAACAAAATGCAGCTCAAGTCAAATCTGCAATTAACTCGGGAATTTGTCATCACTGGCTCCACAAAGCACGCTTTAGGTTTCTAAATAAATTTCCCTTAGTGGCTGCACATGATTCTGCAGAATTGTCTTGCCAGCTGAGAAAAGAAGGGCTGGAGGAGTCAGGTTTCTTTGCATCTTCCAACAATGGTGAAATCCTACAGAGACCGGAACAGGGTACCGAAAAGGGACTGTGGCATCCGAAGTAGGTCCCAAGAGGAATCCTTCTACCTTGTAGGCTCTGTCTTTACCAGTTGCAGCAATAGGGAGTTCCTTGAACGTCCTACTCAACTGGCAGGATGCCTCCAGTGTGTTGTGCTCTGGTGGGTGTTTCATTTGAGATGGTGAAGTGGAAGAAACAAACAAAGCCTCTATGGCCAAATCATAATGCAGTATGAAGTGTGCATGAACGTGTCATATGTCACGTGATTCCTAGATCATGTCAATATATAATGGATGTAGCGCAAGGTAAAGGCCCTGAGTTCGATTCCCAGCACCACCAAAAAAAAAATTATTCAGGCTTTTACTTTTACTTTTTCATACTAAATCTTTAAAATCCGATAAGTAAACATGATATTTTAGAGAATATTCAATTGGATGCTAAAATTTCATTAAAATAATCTATATTTAGATTTCATAAAATTTACATATGAAAAAGTCGATTCACATTTCCAAGTTGTTCCGGACATGTACAACTGAATCGAGTGTTTTTAAGTTTAAATTTAAATCCAATAAAATGCAACAATATTAAAATTTCAGTTCTTCAGTTGTACTAACTACCTTCCAAGTGAACAGCAGCCACTTGTGGCCAGCACATACCACATCACTCAGCACAGGTGTAGTCCAGTGGATACCTGTCGCGATTTGAGCTGCCACTGGTCTCCCCAGCAATGCACTCATTTTCTAGGATTAGAACACGTGGCAAAAAAAAGGCTTGAGAATTTCCCTTGATTATTCCACACTATCCCTCCACTTAAACCACCACTGCCAACAACACAGCCAATGCCACAATATAGTTTTGGTTGGTTATTTTTGTCTGCCCAGTAGCCAACAGCTGTCCAGAGTGATAGAAGCTCTGTTTCTCCTACGGAGCTGCGCGCCAGAGAGGGAAGGAGAGAGGAAAAGAAGGAATTGTACTCTGGATCCTGCTGAGAGGATGGCAGAGAAGCCAGAGTGGGGGCCCAGAGCAAGAGCACCAAGGAGGGAACCAAGGCTCAGCTCCCTACAGTCAATCCCCTCTTTGGCCACGGCCTCCCAGTCCCCTCCCTTCCACTGCCTCCCAGTCACTGCAAACCACCTCACAGGGTCTTAGATCTCTTCAGTTTCCTTGGAGTCTCTGGGGAAAGGGTAGAGGTTTTCACACAAATTAGAAAACTCTCTTGTGCCCATGGAAATAATTGCAATCATCCATCCCTGATAGTTTTTTTCTCTTTTGCATTCTTTCAATTGCTTTGAAGGGAGAAGCTGAGCTGGCTCTGGGCCGGACTTCTAGCTCTCTTTTCCCACTGGTGTGGCCTCGGATGAGAAAACACAGCTCAGGTCCCTATCAGTGAAACATGGTTTCAATGAGCATTGAATGAACTGATCTTTAAAGCACCTCAGGGGGAGGCTGGTGGATGAAAAGCCTTCAAGAAACAGGAGAGCTTGCTATTATTGTTTTAGACTGTGTATTCCTATAAAGTTTATCAACAAAGAACTATATAGCTACTACGTACAAAACGAGCATTGAAAATACATCATGTCCTACGGTGCAAAAAGGAGTAAATGCATTGCATGATTCGGTAAGAAAGTACTTGTTTTTAAATAAACAAATATTGGGCTTATTTCACATGAATGCACCTAGCACCACCTTCCAGTTTTACCCCGAAAGGAGGCTATGTTACCTGCAGACCACTTATAAAAGCCATGCTGTTTGAGTCACTCTGTTAGTACTCATTAAAAATAAATACAGTCTTCTGCATGGTAGAAGAAAACAGATTTTGCCAGTGGCAACTCATCTGCCTTCCCATCTAAGCTTATGCTTTTTTCCTTAACTTTGCCTCCTCTCCTCTACATGCTCCTTTGCTAACACCCTATGACATCACAGTCCTCCGAAGAGACCACAGTTCGCGAGGGACCTCATGGCCAAGCTCTTCATCACGTAAGCTCTTATAGCAATGCTCATGCCTCAGATACTTTTCAATGGCCTTATACCTTGTCCATCCTCTCCTATAACCCATAGCTGTTGGTTTTTTTTTTTAAAGGGATTTATAAAGCCCTGTGAATAAGCAATGATTTCCTTTCAGGTCATCATCTCAGAATAGCAGACTCTTACTGCCTCTGGATTAGGGGGAATCACTAACCTTAAGCCAAGATCTAGGATGAAAAAATGAGCAAGGAAACCAGAGGCACAATGAATTTTTTGCTTATGCAACAAGAGAGGAAATGCCCACCTTGGTGGGCGCACATCATTACATGAATCTATGCCATCTGTGAAAGATCAGATTTCATAGAACTTTCACACCCTCAAGTCATGCAATATGGAGAGCGTGACATTGTAGAGGCTATTTGGGGGCAGCATCCTGAGATGCTTCACAGATATTTAACTTCAATAAACTTTCTATCAATTTGTCACGGGTCCAAAAAGGTGGAATGTTAGAGGCAGTGGTGGTTTGGTAGAAAGACCCTAGAAAATCCAGCTTGCATCCAATCCTCCCAAGTTCTGGTGGTAACTTTCAGCAAGTCATTGTAATCACTGAAGGCTCAGTTTCCGTATCAGTAAATAAGCATCAGAATAACTAAGGTGTCCATATGAGGATTAAACAAGATAATTCATCTATTTTTCTAGGCTGTTCTTAACCATAAAGGTTTTATTAAATATATATATAATTTTATTTAGCCACATGAAAATATATTCATAACACTGTTCAATGAAAACAGGAGCTCACTTTCGATCCATAAAATGATATAAACTGCAATTAATGCTTACATCCTTGTATTCATTCTGAGTTTCTGCTAAGCTCTAGATTTGTAGCACTACCTGCCTACTTCTCATCTCTACTTGAATCTCAGATTTTGCATATTCCAAACCAAACTCCTAATCCCTCATCCCCACCTAACCTGCCTATCGTTAGCACTCATTTTAATGAATGACAGTTCATTTCCCCCATCCTTCCTACAGAGAAAAGCAGAATTTTGGAATCATTTTTGACTCTTCATTTTTATCTCATGTAGGGGTGAAGGGAAAGCCTCCCCCTTGCCCTCCAAAGGTTAACTGGAATGAACGGACAATAGGCAAAATAAGAGAAAAGATGCACAAAATTTAAACAGGAAGAAAAGACAGCACAGGAGTTGTACACAAAGTATGAGACTCAAAGCAAAGGTCAAGCACTTGAAGCTCAATAACCTTTATAGGAGATGGGGAAGTGGTTTAAGAAGGACTTAGAGACTGGGCCTACAGACGCCCAATAGGTAACTAAAGTTAGGATAGAGCTTGGCATCTCCGCCTTCATTTTTTATCTTTATTACATTAAACTTTGAGTCAGATACTTGCACAGCTCTGTAGGTAGGCATGTTAATCATTTAAGGAGTGTCTATCTAAAAGCCAGTAATACAAGTTTTATTAGCCCTAAATTTACCTAACCTATTTCATCTCTCTTCAAGACAGGGCACTGGCTGCCAGCTTTTTCAACATCCTTGAGCAGACCCCCAGTAGAGACACCTAGTCATTGTCCTGACCCTGCAGTCACCTTGGATTCCAGGAATGTCAGAGCATCACATTCAGATCACATCACTATCTGATCACCCCTTCACCTAAGCAATTACCCCTTGTCAGGAACTGAGGTTGCCCCCGAGGCAGGTGCTATCATATGAGGACAGGATCGCCCACTCAAGCCGTAAGGGCTTCTCTAGAGCCACGGTGCAGAACCAGAAGTGAGATACTAATCAACCAGAGCACAGTTTGACCAAGACTGTTTATGCCTGTGTCTCACCCTTTGCCCCAGTCCATCCACTGTTTAAACCTAAAGCTCACCTCAGTAACTGTAAAGACACAGCCTAGAAGCTGAATCTCACCTGTCTTCCCAACATGGCCATATTACATAAATTCCTTTCCTACTCCACCATTAGTTTTTATGTGTGATTTTTTGGAATGGCCAGACCTGACTTTTAGGACCATCAGAGTCAGGCCTCTGGTCTAGGATTCCAGTTACAGTGGGAGTATAGGCAATTTTTATGGGGGAGTAAACGATTTTTAGGAGAAGTCAGTGGGCTCAGAGAACACACAATGGCCTGGGAAAATTTTTATTGGGCCCACAGAATCATGGTTTATTTAAAAAATTCTCTTTCAAATATGGAATGGGACCAAAATAAAAGAAAATGGGCGTATCACAGAAGTCTGTCCAGATGTGTTGGCAGACTCTGGTGTTCCTGAGTTTAGTCTCTTCTAATCAATGAAATTTCAATGAGAATACCAAAAACAATAGTGCAGACAGCCTCTCTCTGTGTTGGGGAAAGAAACAAAAAAATCTCTTGTCAGGTCAAAGTTCCAGTCTTTTGGGGATCATTTTCTGAGCCCCAACGGACCCAATATGTCTGCATATCCTATTTTTTTCTACCTTCAAAATATACCCAAATGCCAGTTTACCCTCACCTGCTCCAGTGTGCCATCTAGCCCAAATCTACATCTCTCCCCAGGTTACTGCCATGGCCTCCTAACTGGTCCCACTGCTGCCGCCCTTACCCCAGCAGCCTACTTGCATCCCAGCAGCCAGAGAGATGCTTTAAAACTTGGGTTATTTCATGTCTCTGCTCTGTACAAAACCCTCCAGTGACTCCCATGTACTATGAGTAAAAACAAAAACACTCACAAAGGCCTAACCAAACCTGCATGATCTGACACCCCAATTCCCCAACACCTCTGCCCCTTACCATCTCCACTCACTCTGCTTCTGCTACACCAGCCTCCTGGATGTCCCCAGACAGACCCAGCCCTGCTCCAATGCCTTTCCACTCACATCTTCCTACCTGTTCTTCCTCAGTCACCACGTGGCTCCTCCTTCATCGGTCTCCAGGGGTGCCTGGTCAGTGAGGCTGGCTCACTGGCTCCGATTTCAGAGAAACACCCCCAGCCCTCCTGCCTTCCCTGAGCCCTTTCCCTGCTTCACTTTTCCTCATGAAGCTTCTCACTGCCTGATATAAACCACTTGATTGTGTTAAAGCTATAATACACACACCTACACACATGTATGTACTTTGTTTATTATCAACCACTATTACTAGCATGCAGGCCCCGTGAGGGCAGGGATTCCTCTTTATCACCAACTGCTGTAGCTCTACTACCAAGACTGGAGCCTGGCAAAAGAAGGCTCTCAATAAATGTTTTTGAAATAAATGAGTGAACTATTCCCTAATTCAATGAATATTACTAAACCACTTCCGTATGCTACACATTGTTCTAAGAGCCTGAAATAACAGAGTAAATAAAATAGACAAAGATACTCTCTCATAGAGCATATTTATATCTAAATCCATATCTATCTCTACCACTACCTGTCAATATATATCTATATTTACATTTACATATCTATCTACCTATCTGAAGCTATCATCGAAGACTGAAAAATATATAGTGACAGTATTGCGGGTAATTTTCCATTATTTTATTCTTCTATACTTTAACAATTTTCTAAATGGAAGTGTAATATTTAAAACTTCTAGGGCCAGAGATGTAGCTCAGTTGCAGAGTGCTTACCTAGTGTGCACAAGGCCCTGAGTTTGAGCCTCAGCACTATCAAAGTTTTTTTAAAACTAAAATTTCTAAATTGACATATGATTGCTATTGTAATAAAAAAAAAATTGTGTAGCAAGGAAAGAGGAATGAAGTGAGAGTTAAATGCAAGGGAAAATTTTAACATCTACACTGTGCCCTTATGTACGTAGTCAAACATCTGGTTAAGTATCAAATCTTGATATTCCTGGCATTGTTGAGGCAGTGTGAAATTCACATTAAGAGCACAATTGCTGAGGAGAAATTGCCTGGGTTTGAATGCTTTATAGTTACATAACCTTACTCAAACTCTCTCTGTAGCTCAGCTTCCTCCTCTGAAGATTAAATATCATAACAGTACTAGTAATAGGAGTACTTCATAGGTTTATGTGAGGATTAATTGAGTTAATGAATACAAAATATTTGCAACAGTGCAGGATACAGATCTAATAATCAATGAAAAATACCATTACTGTTTTTGTTTATGTTATATTTATTAAGTGAAAGAAAGAAAAGATTTGTTCTCTAAACCATTATATTTAATTGTGTATATACTGGCTCCAGGGAAAAAACTATTTAGTATTTTACTCTCACACACAAATTTGAATAAATTATTTATAGGATGGCCTTCTGTTGGTAAAACATCAAAAAATAAACAAAAACTGTGAAAACAGAAGCAGTCCATCCTGATATGCGCAGTTTAGTTCCCAGAACTTTCTCAGACATTGTCTGTGAAAACCAAGTTCTAGCCACGAGAAGAGAGTTAGGACATTGGCTTCTGGGCCGCCATGAAAAGAACAGTGAAAATTAATGCGTCTAATTGGCACTCCGAAGTGAACGACTGGGTACCCAGTGTGTTAGTTATGTTAAAGCTAGAGAAACTATTATGCTCTCAGAAAAAATACTTCATTTAAAATAACTCACATTTAAAATGAATGACACTATTATGTACTATGTGAATCGATGTAATTTTTTGAAAAACTTATCCAAATGTCATAGTTTGACAAATGGTTATGACTTTTCAAATTTAACTTTGAAGGCTTTAGTATTGAGGGTTTTTATTTGTTGCTTCGTTTTGGACACTCTGTATGTCCAGCCGAAACCAATAGTGCTATTAATTGAAAATGTTTTCATTTAGCATTTTATCATATTCATTTACAAATAATCCAATTAAATCTGATCAAGCAAACTTCTCAAAGCAGGAATAAGTGTTAAGACATCTGCAAATTCCATACTTCAGCAGTCATATTTATTATAGTTAAGGATATTTACAATGCAACTACATAGAATGGTGTAGAATCCCAAAATTAATCCATGTTCTCCAAGACAATAGACTAGAATGCTCTAAGTGAAGACTCCTTGATGCTAGATCATACTGTTTCCATTTCAAGCCCCTATAGAAATGACAACCTGCAAATCCAGGTAATAATTTAGATACAGTGTACTCTGTACTTGGTAACTGAATAATCTTATTCCCTCTCCATCCCCACATTTCTTAGCACCCTCTTACAATCTTTCAGTTACTACCTACTCAAGGCTTATAATTCCAAGAGACATCACCAGGGTGGCAACTCAAAGGTGCACAGAATTATCGCTCTGAAGGTAGTTTTGTAGGCCATCTGTTCTGTTCCTCTGACTTCTGGCTGAACTGTACAGTTAAGAGTCCAAACTTACACAGCCCTTTACCTTCCCAGAGCAACTGAGATGCATGTATGATAAATGAGGTGTATTTGAACACCAGGGCAATGTGCTTAGTTCTAGTCAAGATCAGTCCATTTTTCATGTCAGGAATTCTTCCCCACAGACCTCAGCTAAGTATGAAACCAAGTCCTTTGAAGAATAACAGGTGATCGTCCGCTCATAAGAGCACATACAAGGAAGTAATCAGAGCAGGTGGTCCCTCAGGACAGAAATGGGAATGCCTCTGCATGGTTTAAAGTTGCAACACATAGTCATCTGAATGAAAAATAGTTCAACATCTATTTCATTTGAAGTAGCTTTATCCTGACTGTCAGGCAATAGGTGTCAAAGGAGAGAGGATGGGAGGGATGGCAGCCAGGAAAAAGCTAACATCAAAGCTATATATCAGACACAATCCATTACTGGTGAAGATGTGGACTGCCCTCTCCAGAGATGACACACAGTGAAGGTACCTGAGAAACTTAGGCCTGTGCTGGGAAAAGAAAAGGAAATTCAGGCTTTTCCTGTGTTTGTTGTTCCAGAGACACTTGCCCTGAAGCTATGCTATATGATAAATGAGTTAAAAGGAGGGCTTTGGGTGAATGTAGCCTCAATTTGAATTCTGACCCTGTTATTCACACTGTGGCCTTAGGTTGCCTAACTTCTTGGTTTCTCACTTAGGAAATGGGAGAAATTGAGTTGACAGGTACTTGCTGTGGTTTGGATGTGATTTGCCCACCAGGATTCAGGTGTTGGAGCTCAGTCCTCAGTGTGGCAGCGCTGAGGTATTTCAGAGACGGGGTCTAGTGGGAAGTAATTAAGTCCCTGGGGACATTCCCCTTGAAAGAGATTAAGGTAACTCTCATGGGGCCCTATTTAATTCCCAAGAGAGTGAGTTGCTATGAAAGTACAACCCAGACCTCCCATCACTCTCTGGCTCCATGTCTTGCACAAGGTCCACTATGAAGCCCCCCATCACCAGAACTCCTCACTGAGGCTGAACCAATGGGGCCATCTGATGTTGAGCTTTCTGCCTCCAAAAGTGTGAACTAAATAAACTTCTTATATCCTACCCAGCCCAGGTATTTTGTTATAAGAATGGGAAATGAATGAATACAATAGTAATAATGGTACTTACCTCACAGGGTAGTTGAAATGCTTAATGATGGATGATGTATAAGGGGTCTGGTGTATAGACAATGCCAGCAGTGTTAAGTTTCTTGTCTGTACAGAGTAGAACCACTGACAAATGAGTGCCAGAGGCTTATTTTCCCCCTAACCAATAAAAGGATAATTGCCCCTGAGCTCTCTTTATTCTCACAAAATGTTAACATTGTTAAGGCATTTTAATTCCTCCAAATTCTCCTAGCATTGCACCTTTTCCAGTATTTATTCTTGTATACCTGCATTTTTCACAGTTGAAATCACAGTGATTACATGCTTTCATATTCAGATATTTTCTTTTCATTTGCCTTTTAGTCTGGGATCCTGCTGTTCTGTGCATTGTGCTCTTTTGTTGGAGGTGATTTGGGGATGGCCATGAACTAGGACAAATCAAAGCCTTTTATCAAGAGAAGTCTGAGCTCTTTCATCTTGAATTTCTACTCACCATCACTTATTATCTTGTAAAGTATTTGACCCTGGCTTCAGCCTTCCAAAATGAATTCAAGTAGACAAGATTCTAACTTCCAGGAGTTTATCTCATGTATGCAAATCAGAGTAATCAAGGCAAACAAGTTTTTTAAAACTGCGCATATGAAATTGCACAGATTGGAAAAGTCTAAGGGGTGAACACTATAGCCTGAAGAGATAGACTCATTTTAATAAAAAGCAGTGGGCTTGCATCTTGGTGAGTACAAGGCCAAAAGGTACAACTGGGAGATAAAAGAGTGGAGAAAGACGTTACCAGTAACAGGCAAAGAGAACACACCCTGAGGAATGGAAGCATGGGGTTTTTACTGGGGGAGACTATACATATTCATATAGGAAAGAACTTTGGCCAGGCATGTCCCTGTGCATGCTCAGTTTAAGATTATAGTTCAAGAAGGAAAGACGATGGACATATATCTGGGCATGCTCTACTCAAGGTAATTCAGCAATGTTTAAAAGATTAACATGGAGGAGACAAACACTTGTGGGTATGCTCAGTTCATGAAGATGCAACAAATACATTTCCGAGCATGCCCAGTTCAATATTATAATGAACAGGTTTACTCTAGGTGCCTGAAAGAGTGAGTTAGGGTGACTTGATGACCTTGGTTCTCTGCAAATTTCTCAAATCTTAGCTAGAACAAAAAAGAAAGGTGAACTCTAAAAGTATGTTAATCTGGGAGTTTGTACATAAAGTTGCTTGTCTTGCTTATCAGCTAACATCACTATTCGGAATGGCTGGAACAGAAGGAAAAAAAATGCTTTTCTTTTTAGACTTTTTCATTAATAATTGCACTTGGCCTTAGACATAAACATGAATAAAAGAAAGTCAAAGTTTTGGCCCTCAAGAAGTTGCTAAAAATCATTATAACTGATGCACAAAAATCATGTGTACCATTTGAGGGAGAACTCCAAGACAATAAGCAATGTGCATGCAATATGGCTTTTCATGAATATTGAAGATGGAAAATGGCAGACATTTGTGGCTTAGAGTTTCCTTTTTGAGACTTCCCTTTTCTTCTTTCTCATAGCATTAAAAATAAATAGGATACAGAGTAAACTTTGTATAATTGTGATTGTTAATCATGATGCATCAACTTCATTGGCTTAAGAAACATCCAGTGGGGGGCCGGTGAGATGGCTCAGCGGCTTAAGCGCCTGCCTTGCAAGCGCGAGGGCCCGAGTTCGACTCCCGGAACCCACATACAAAAAAGGGGCCGGTGATATCGCTCAGTGGCACGGGTGCCTGTTGGCGCGCGAGGTCCTGAGGTCGTCCCCCTGGTACCCACAAAAAAAAAAAAAAAAAGAAAAAAAAAAAAAAGAAACATCCAGTGAAGCATATTTCTGGATGTGTCTGAGTAGGTCATGGAGGTGGGACCTCGAGTACTATATATAGTCCCTGTCTCCTTCCTCTAGTGTAGTTCCCCTTTTCTGTTACCTGGCTGCCATGAACTAAGTAAGCAGCCTTGCTTTACCATACTCTTTGCAATGATGTTTCTGCCTTAGAGGCTCCAAACCATGGACTGAATCCCCTGAAACTAGGAACCAAATTAAACCTCTCCACCTTTAAATTGTGGGTGTTAGGTATTAGGTCCCAGTAATAGGAAAGCTGACAAATATAGTAATTTAAAAAGTATGATGCTAAAAACAATACAGTGAGAAAATATGAAATTGTGTACTTATGTGCTGATTTATTATCTGTCTCTTAGTCTGCAACAATGACTGCTCCTTAACAATAGGGACATTAGTTTTCTTGTCCACCACTGTGCTTCTACTGCCTAGAAAAGGGCTGAGCCATGATAGATGCTCAATAATCATCTTTTAAAGAATTTCAATAAAATAAAGACAGAATTTCAGTCTCCAAGCTTGCATAGCTTGTTAAAGTTGGACGTGATAGCCCTTCCTGGATGGCAAAGCTGCCCATGGGCTCCCACCTCTCAGCAGCCATAATATCCTCTGAGGTCATTTGAGGGAGAACTCCAAATCAGGAATTGAGAATTTCCAGTGTCTCATTCCTTTCACTGACAGGAGTTAACACTCCTGCCTATAGCACAGACTGCTGTATTGCCACCTGAACCCATGTTCAGAAGCATTATTTGGAATCATTACCCATTAGGACAGAGATCTAGTATCTTTGCATCTTAATTTTGTTTTAATAACATTCAAATAGGGAATTTGCTCATTGTGAGCTCCCATGCAATTTATAGGTTGTGTATGTCTTATTTTAAAGCATTGTTGCATTTAAAATTTAAACCACATGGTTCCCAAGGAGAATATTCTTTAGCTCCTAAGGATAAGCTTAAAGTTATCAGAAGAAAAGGACCTGTGCTTTGGAATCTTAGGAGAAAAAGAGAAAATCATATAGTTAACTCAATACCTGGGCACACAGACTTGATTCACAAATTTAAATGGAAAATTTTCAGAGATTTTTATAGTTCATACAAGTTCTTTGCATTAGTTATTAGTACCTTTAGCAAGTGGCATCTTTAGTACCTCCCTTGCAAGTGGCATCTCAGAGATGTCCAGCTATCTTAATGCAAGCCTTTTACTTATAGAACAAGCTGTCCGGAGAATATGAAAAAGCAATCTCCCTGTATGTCTCCCCCACCCCAAATTGATAATTCAAAGTTATAGCTGGTGCTGTTTTAGTAGCTGGCATTTTGGGGATAATTTTCATTTTCTTTGACAAACTCCCAAATGCAAATGGATGCAACAGTAACATTCTGACGACCTAAGAAGGAGACAGTGTTAAACCCGTCCTCCACATTCATCCCTGTCTTGCACACTGTGGACAAATATGACAGAAATAAAAGGAACCTTGTCATAAATTCACTGACAAAACTAAGAGGTCCTTTTTTCCCTCTATTTCTGAAGGAGAATGATCTTTCCACAAACAATGAACAAGTCAAAAATTGTATGAGGCAAAATTTGCCTCTAGGGCTCCTTTCCCTATTCTAAACCCCAAAACCCATCAAAGCTGCTCTCGAGATTTTGTTCGTATGCATATTTGGTTTTTTTCAGTGAAAACTAATTTCTGATTGTAAAATGAACAGCTCCAGGACTTGCAGGTGTCACAGAAAATATAGGGCAGAAATGGATAAGGTTGCCAAATTTAGCAAATAAAAATACAGGATGCCCAGTTAAATTTGGATTTCAGACAGACTGATTTTCCAATGTAAGTATCTTTCTTGTAATACGTTGGGCATAATTATAATAAAAATGCCTCAGTTGTTTGAATCTGAAATTCAAATTTAACTGGGCATCCTGTATTTTACCTGGCAAAACCTGGTTGGAGAGGTGTCCTAGGTAAAGAGCATTTCCCTTTCTCCCCAAGATCTGAGTGAGTGCAGCTGTACATAAAGCTCACCTGGAAACCCAAGAATGGCTAGAGCGGTCTAAGATGAGCCACACTTCCACCTTTTGTTGTTGTTTGTGGTTATTGTTGTTGTTTGGAGAAAGATTTGCCCTTTGCTTTTTTTTTTTTTTTGTGGGTACCGGGGGTCGACCTCAGGACCTTGCGCACCAGCAGGCGCCCGTGCCGCTGAGCGATATCAGCGGCCCCTTTTTCGTATGTGGGATCCGGGAGTCGAACTCGGGCCCTCGCGCTTGCCGGGCAGGCGCTTAAGCCGCTGAGCCATCTCACCGGCCCCTGCCCTTTGCTTTTTATACCTTTATTTGCAAACAAAGTTTGCCTTATAATAGAAGCCTGGTGAATGGAAAGTGCAGCCACTTCGGTGCCAGCATGCCTGGGATATAACTCCAACTCTCACATTTATTCACAGCGTGATCTCGTACTAATTAGCACGCATTCAGTACCAGGGATGATAAATACCTGTTCTGTATGTTCCCCAGGTTGAAATGAGAATTAAAAAGGAAGGAAAAGCTACTATCACACTGGTGCATAAGACAGCTGTCAAGTGTTCCTCCATTTCCCACCATGATTTTCCCCCCAGAAAAGGAAATGCTAGATTGTTATAGCTCCAAGTTTCTTAGTAAAGCATTGATAGGTAGGTTTTCTTGCTGTAGCTCTTTCTTTGTTTCCTTCTTCTACATTTTTATTGATATATAATTTATCTGTGGTAAAGTGCACAATTCTCCAGTGTGCAGCTTGATAAGTTTTTGTTATGAATTCACTCATACCACAGGGAGGTCAAGACCTAGAACATTTTCCTATGCCCAGAACCTTCCTTGAGTTTCTTCTCAGTCAACACCATCTGCCTAAAGGGAACAATGATTCTGATTTCTGTTAGCATACGTCAAAACGTTCTTGAAGTTCATATAAATAGAATCATACAAAAGGTATCCTTTTGGGTCTAACTTCTTTCACATAGTATATGTTTGAGACTCATCCATGTTGTCTGGCATATTAGTAGTTTATCTTTTTCGTACCAGCATGCTATTTCATTGCATAAATATAGCACTGCTCATTTATTCATTTTATTGTTGGTGGACATTAAAGTTGTTTCCAGTTCGGGACTATTATAAATAAAGCTACCATGAACATCGTTTACATATCTTTTTGTGAGCATATATATTCACTTCTCTTACATGCATAAGAGAAGCATATATATTCACTTCTTTTACATGTAATTATCTAGATTATAGAGTATTTTATGTTTTCATTCTCTCCAATCCTATGTGAATCGAAAGTACACAGCTTTGGTGGTAAACTTGCAAATATGTGTGTTTTAAAACAGAGGGAAGAAGAAAGTAAGAAAGCAAAAAAGGAAAGAAGCGCTAGCATATTTCCTTTACCAAACCTCACCATACATAAATGTATGTTTTAAACTCAAATTTGAGTGTAAAAGAGGCCCCTGAATTTACGGAAACAGCTTCCATAATTTAGAAAACAGAAAACATTTAGAAAACAGAATCCATGGGAAATTTGGACTTTATCTACTTAGTCACCTATGACCAATGTACTTAAGTTTACACAAATGTCATTTAATATAAGAAGAAAAAATTATAGGGTTTTTGTATACAATTTATATTCAAATCTTCACATTCATCTTATATCAATTTGAATAATACTTTTTCACTATCCAAATTGCTACAACTATCACATCATTGCATATTGTTTCTTACAAATATAAAAATACAAACATATCTGTTTAGAAGGATGGAAGATATTTTAAATGTCATTAGTGTTGTTTCCATGCTGGGCAGAGATAAGCTATACTGAATTTTATGCAAAATGAAATTTCATAAAATGGGGATAATATAAGGTTTTCCCTTTCTACCCCCATGGGCAGTTGATGATTTTGCTGCCATGCCCCATCACAGGCCCACGGTGCCCGCTCCCGGGTTCCCACAGGGGCTGCCCTTCAGCCAGGTCACCGCCTGCACTGAACTCCTCTTACGTCAGCACTAATGCGCCCGAGTCTGGACACTGCCGTCGAAGCTGCTCACAGATGCAGGTTTATGGGCCTGAGTCAGGAAGAAGGAGCAGAGCCCACCAGCACAGGTTCAGAATGTGCTTGTGAGGTATGGTCACTTACAAATCACAGACAGTGACGTAAGGGAGTTCAATTTAGGATTTTTCTACTTTATGATGATATAAAACGAATATGCATTCAGTGGAAGCCACACCTCACATTTTGAACTGTAAGCTTTTTCCTGGCTGATACTCCACAGTAAGATCCTTTCTCATGGTGCAGTAGCAGTGGGCCACAGCTCCCGGTGAGCCGCCTGGTCACGGGGGAGAACAGCAGACCCTCTACAGTGACTGTGTTGCCCAGCTAGGCTATTCAGTAGGTGTTTGGTGTATTAAATGCATTGTTGACTTACAATATTTTCAAATTTGGATGGGGTTATCAGCATGTAACTCCATGATAAGTCAACAAGCATCTGTTTTGTGAAACATATTATTTGGCCTGCAAATATTTTTTAGCAACAAAATAAACAGTGATGCCAAAAGCCCAGTAGTAGGATTATAAGATTAAGCCCTCAGGGGACATGTTTATAATGCCCCAGGGCACTAAGAGGGATGAGGGTTCTGGAATGGTGTTTTTTCATTCAAAACACATCTAGCAGAAACTGGTGTATGAGACTGAAACAGGTCACTAGAAAGAGAGGGAGACGTGGTACAAAAGAATTCAAAGGATTGGTTCCTGATCTCTAGAATTATACCTTTCTGAATTTCACCTGTCCCATCCTCCCCCTCAAGTAGTAAAGGGAATTACTTAGGTAACAATGTGGGAGGAGACAGACTCAGGTTCAAATCTCAAACTTGCCACTTACCAGTTATATGACTTTGTAACATTAACTTCTTGAGTTTCAGTTTTCTTATTTTAAAAAGATGTAGTCAACAGTGGCCACACAGGATTGTCCTGAGGCAAATTTGCCTGAAGGCAAATTGTGGAAGTTCAACAGTGTTGGTTTGGTAGGAATCAACCCTCCCTCAGCCCTTCTGCATCTGTTTTTCTGTTAAAGTACCCTGAGCAGGTCAGTGCATCATTTCTTCCTCTTGAGATGATCTTGCATGCTGATACTGACGTTTCAATTCCTGAGACACAATTTTATTTAGAGAAAAACAGGAATGCCTCAAACTAGTATGTTCAACAGGTTTTGAGAATTTATAGGAATGCAATCTGAAAGCAGGAAGTTTAAGGTACATTTTCCCCATGTTTAAAAAAAAATACAAAACAGGGAAATCGGAGCTTGAATTTACTACAATACTAATCAATTTTAGCAAAAGCCAATTAAACCTTCCCCTCCATTTTCACGGTATTTCACATATAATAAATACTCAGCAGAGCCAATAGGTGTTAAAATGAATTGTAATGGTCAGCCTAGTTCTACGTGTAACATAAGCAGAGCCCAAGCCAATTTTCCTCTCAAAAATGACTTCAACAGCCAGAAGATGATGGGATGAGCATGGTGAATCGGTACATCTTTGCTCCTTAGGGAATACAGAAAATGGTTGCAAATCAAATTCATTGCAGCAGAGTATTTATAAAACCTTGTGATTGTTGCATTTTTTTCTGGGATTATGAGCAAATTTCATCAACCATCTACCTAGACCAGGCCTGGGGTTAAGGAGAATTACCTGAAGATCCCAGTCTGAAGGACCTCACTGGTCTCAGGCAAACCAGAACATACGGTCATTTACAATACGGTATAATACACAATGCGAGACTGGATACAACATGCTGGGTAGTACAGAAAGAGCATTTTAGAGGAGAGGGGAATTTCTTCATGGAAAAAACCAAAATTCTAAGAGAGTAACACAATGAATAGTATGATAACAGTGTGGCCTTGGGTAAAGTACTTAATCTCTCTGCCCTAAAAGAGCTCAGCTATAAACAGGATGATATTATCTAAGCTCAGTGTCGTTTTAAGGGTCGAGTTAAAATAGCAGTTCTCAAATTCGAGAGTGCACCAGAACCACCCAGAGGACTTGTTAAGGCACAGATTCCTGGGATCAATTGGGATCCCCCAATTCTGTTTGAGTCAGTCTGGAGTAGGCCTCTACCATTTGCCTTCCTAGCAAGTGCTCAGATACCACTGATGTCGGTGGATTGGGGGCTGAGAACCACTGGGTTAGTACAAGTGAGGGGCTTAGCACAACTCTTGGCACATGGCCCACAGTTAGTGTGAGTTATTATTTATGAGCTTTTGAGCTGGGTTTAAATGGATGAATAGGAGTTCTCCAGATGAAGGATGACCCTACAAGAAAGGTCACTAGGCAAAAGAAACAGAGTGATGTTTTGGGCATAAAATGGATTTGGAGTAGCCAGAATATAAAATGCTTTAGGATTAACCTGGCAGAGAACATTACAGGATAGCTTAATGATTTGATGGGCCCCTGATATTAAGGTTCTCCCCTTCAGTGGATTGGGGCCTGAGAACCACTGGGTTAGTACAAGTGAGGGGCTTAGCACAACTCCTGGCACATGGCCCACAGTAAGAGTGAGTTATTATTTATGAGCTTTTGAGCTGGGTTTAAATGGATGAATAGGAGTTCTCCAGATGGAGGATGACCCTCCAAGAAAGGTCACTAGGCAAAAGAAACAGAGTGATGTTTTGGGAATAAAATAGATTTGGAGTAGCCAGAATATAGAATGCTTTAGGATTAACCTGGCAGAGAACATTACAGGATAGCTTAATGATTTGATGAGCCCCTGATATTAAGGTTCTCCCCTTCTTGGCGTTTCTCTTGTGAGACTTGGGCTACTAGGGGTAGGAGCAGGCATAGGCATCAGTGCATGCCAGGCACACAGTGAACATTCAGTAAATGTCTGAGAGTGCACATAAACAGAAAAGGTAAAATTCGTGTAGGTTTTAAAGGGCAGCAGTTAACCAGTTAGCAACCTCCTAACTTGGAAAACACAGGCAGCCCTGAGTTTCTTAGGCCAGACACAAGATTTCACAGCAGCTGAGCAGCTGAAACTGTCTCCTTTCGTTGTTTCATCCCAACAGAACAGGGCAAATCCGCAAAGCAATTTTGTCTGCTGAAAAACAATTACAGCCTGATGGGGGGAGAACACCATGAGAGGCTTGGAATTTTCCAGCGAGCCAGAGTATATGAAAACTGGACAGATTTAATCACCCTTGTTGCAGCAGATTCTTAAACAGAGAGTTAATCTCGTTTTTATTTTCCATAAAGAGCAAATTGGAGAGGCTTTAGGAAGTGAGAGTCAAGGCCTCAGAATCAGAAAGATCTCACTATTGAAAGAAATCAAGAAATGCAAAATGCAAGTTACAAAAGCTGAAGGGCATCTTAGATGTTTGTATCCTGTAAATTCAAGCTTGGAAGGTAAAATGTAAAATATAAAGTAACTGTGCTTATCACAGAATAACAAAGAAATTTTTGTAAAAACAAACAAAAACCCCACTAAGTTTGCATGATAGGCTATGCTGTCAGGCTGTTGTGATGAAGTTTTTTCCCATCTTTTCAGTGTGCCTCTGAGACTGCGAGTGTGGCCTCCACAAGGTGAATGCCGCAAGTCTACACATAAGACTCGTCATGGCTGTCAGCTCAGGACCAAAGGGCTTTCCTGTGTTAGGCCTTAGCAAGCAGAAGCAAACACAGTTTAACTTACCTCAGGTATTGGTGAGAGTAGGAAGTCCTAATGCAGGGAGAGCAGAGCAGGGAGCATGATGCACACATGCCAACCAAGGGACCAGCTCCCGGGCTGTGCTTTGTGAACACAGAGTGGCTCATGGGAACATAGAGTGGCTCATGGGAAATCCAGAAGAAGGGAAAGTGAAGAGGGCCAAATGGCCAAGGTTAGACTCTTGGTTCTCTCTTCCATGAACAGGTATCTATCTGTACCTCAGTTTCTTCATCTGTAAAATGGGGATGATAATAGTGCCTACCTTTCAGTGTTGTGAACACTGAGTGGGTTAGATCTTAAATGTCACCACCCAAAAGGCAATGCCAAGATGCCTATCAGCTGAGTGGCCCCAGGAAGTTCACTTAACCTCCCTGGGTCTCGGTTTTCTCAGAAAACAAGATGACAGAAGGAGTGTGTCTCTGAGAAGTTTCCTGTTCTTAACCTCTGGATTCTGTGTCTCTGCTGTGAATGTTCTGTTGTGAGAAGCAAAGACTGACTTTTGTCTTCTCTCCTCACTAATCTTGCCATGAATTCCTGAGCTACTTCAGCACTGAACTGTACCCTAAGAACATGTCATTTGCTTGGGACCCTTGATTGGTTCATGACAGTTTGCGTAGAGTGTCTATTTATCAAACATCATTTTTTAGATGGCACACCAATACCGAGGTTCCATTCCTGACACCGGATAGCTCCAGTCCAAAAGTCTTATGGAAATTGCAGCAGAAATATTGGCCTTTATGGTTGAGGGGCAGAGACTCCATCTGCCTCTGCCCTTCCCACTAGAGAGAGGCGCAGGTACAGAGGCAGAGGGCACAGGCATCAGCCTCACTGAGTTGGATGTGATTTCATATACTCTGGCTCTCTGGAGTTGGATGTGAGTAGTTTTGGCCAAGCTACTCAACTGGAGGGAAACCAGGACACTGTTCACAGAAAAGCAGACAATATTCCTGGGTCAGAAAACAACAAATAAATAAAGAATTGTCCACTACCACTTGTGACAAGTAGATAAGAATCCTTGGGAAGAGGAAACACAGGAAATCCAGGCTGGCTGCCTCCATTTTGTGGGAGGTGGGAGCCTGACTTGGCAGGCAGAGTCAGCTCTGCAGCAGCCTCCCCGGAGCCCAGCACTTCTGCTCAGAGCAAGGAGGTGGAAAGGTAACAGGCGAGTTTCACCAAAGGAAAGCCATGCCTAGCAAGAGATGGAAAGAGGCGTGACATGAAAGACAGTAACAAGGAAAACTTAACCTGTGCCAGTCTGAGAAAACAGCTTTTCAAACTCATTAGTTATGGGAAAAAAAGGCACAGTGAAGATCCCAGAAAAACAAGCTGAGCTTGTGGAAAACGCTGAGAAAAGCTGGCTTATTCTCGGTGTGTTTCCCTATTTTTATAACTTACCTCAACTCTTCTTCAGACAGGAAGGGTTGGTCCCAGTAGTGTTGCGTGGGGAGAGAGGCTGTCAGTGCGAATGTGCACAGGAAGGTCTTCAGGGATGTGCTCGGGAAGGTGCTGGCAAGCATGGGGATTAGCCCGCCTGGTTTGGGGAACAAGGATGATTACTAAGCATGTGGATATGAAGTAAGCCTTTATCTTCAGAACACATTTCAAAAATGGAAAAGCGAACAAAGCTGATTATGAGGAAAATGGATTGGGGCTGTAACCAAGTTGTGAGAACAGATCTGGGGAGAGGAGTACAGACCACAAACTCAGCTCTTCAGAATACAAATGCTCTACAGCTTAGAAGTGAAGATTGCTCGCATTTGAGTCTGTAAGTGAGGGCACCTCCAAGGTCCCAGAATAAAAGGTGAAGCAGGAGGTAAGGTGGGAGTAGGAGCCACTGTTCTAAGGAGCTGCTCTGACCCTTAAAATCCACTCAGAAAAAAAGGCAGACCACATCAGCACACATTTTGAAGAAAGACCTTCACCTTACTCTCTCAAGAATTTTGCCCCTTGGATTTGGCCATTGAACTATCTATGCATGGTTTGGATCTTTCTGGAAAACCTCCTCCGTAGGCTGGACTTTCTATCTCTTCACAGCCCTTATGTATGTCTGAACCCTACCCCATTTTGAATCCTTCTCTGAGCACAGTGGAATCATTCATTAAACACACAACAGGTTCTTCTTCACTGTTTTCATTCTTATATGCATTCACCCCACTTTCCCAGTAGGGCCATCATATCCTAGAGAGCGGTGTCCTTGACAGGTTCTCATTGGAGTCCCTAAAACCAGCACAGTGCCTGGCAGGCTGTGGATATTGAGTGTGTTTATTGGTTGGATTTTCTCTTGCCTTAAGGTGGCTTCAAGCTCAGGAACCAGGAAGGTCAAGTGCCACACTGGCTTAAACAGAATCCAGGAGCAAAGGGACAAGGAGAGAGGGAAGAGGGCCTTGGAGAGAGAAAGAAGACATCCCCTAAGGCTTCACAGCAGGTGTGGGAGTCATCCTGGTGTCAAAGGCTGCCTCTGACCACTCTGTTGAAAATCCCCAAAACTATGGAAGCTCCTGCCTATAGGGATCACGATTCTGACAGGATTTATGGCCACCCACTCCCTAGGAACAGTTCGAAGGGATTTGCTGAATCACTGGTTTGACCCCTGGGAAGGACTTTGTGTATGCATTCCGTGGTGGTGCTTGAGGGCAGGTGACAAGGCTGCTGGGAAGACTCAGATTTCTGTCCTCTTCTGAGCATAGGTCATTCAACAAATGTTTAGTAGATGTGCTTTAAGCACTGGGCACATAGCAATGAACAAATCCAACAAAACCCCCTGCTCTCATAGAGCTTACATTACAGTCAGGGGAGAACAGATAACAAGATGAGGAGAAGGTATAGTATGTTAGGCAGTGTTACGTATTCAGCATTAGATAGGTTCAGGAATTAGGCAAGATGCTAAGGATACAACATGCACAGACAGGTGTGGTCCCTGCTGTTGAGGCACAGAATCCTCTTACAGCCACCAGTAAACTCATTATCATAGAAGACAGGAAAAGTTTATGCTAGAAGAGAGCCGGGAGTGTGGAAGATACTCAGTATTTAATGCCAAGCCTTGAGATTGGGGAATTTTGCAGCCAAGTGGTGATATCTGAGCTGATTGGTTAAAGGACGGAATTTCAGCAAAAGGAGGAAGAGCATTTTCAGCTGAGAGAATGTGAGAACTACCATTGTCATGCAATTGCAGAAAGTGACTCAGTGTCAAGACCATGGGGAGTTTAGCAATACCGCAGGGATGGGAAATGAACCTGGCCATGGGGAAGGGAAGGAAGCTTCCTCTGGTGTGGGGAGGACACAGCACTCACTCACTGAGAAGGCTGGCGGGTGTTGCTCACACACAAGTGCTTCTGCTCATGTCCTCCAAGGTGATATAGCGAGGGTCTTGTCAGAGGTTTCCTTAACTGGTTCTTCAGGAAATTTATAGACTTTCTCATCTAACTACATCAGCGGACACTTTGAGAGCTAGAAGGCAATAACCAGGTTGGTCAGAAGCCCAAATTAGGAAAGGATCTATTCAGGAAAATAGAAGAGTTTCCCATGGCAGGAAATGCAGAGGAGTGGATCTCACCCACTGCTGCCACCCAATTCCTTCCCAGCTCACCCAGCACCCTCTTGTCTGTAGAATGATGAGGCCTGGTAAGACTGGTATGTGACACTTGGCATGTGACAAGGCCCCCCAGACTCAAAACTTGGCTTTACACAATGTGTAATGTTTCATTACAAATTTATCACTTTAGCTGGGGAAAAAAGGCAAATGCAAACTCTTGAGGAAGCAATGAAGCCACAGCTTCAGGTGTTTTCATCAAGGGTTCCCTTAAAATTCTGCTATCTGAAAACTCTTTGGTGAGTATCAGACCTAAGCTTTGCATCACAATTTGGGCCACTTCGATCCACTTTTAGAGTGAATAACCATCCTGGCTTGCCAAGAACTATTCCCGTTTAGAATGAAAGCCCCACATTCTAGAAACTCTTCAACCCTGGGCAAACTGGAACAGCTGGTCACCCTACCATGGGCCACTTTGTTCCTTTCCAATAACATCATGGTGAATATAAACTCTCCCCAACCCACCCCACCCCAGTAGTTGGCAAAGTTAGATTTCAAGCTCTTTTCCATGTGTTCTGGCTCAAGTCAAGGAGAAAAAAATAAGCCCTCAGCAGCTTCTGTTCTCCAGAAAGAGTTTTACAGATTTCAGCGTGCTAGCCAAAAAGAAAAAAAATTATTCTTGGCTTGATTCCTTTGCCAGTTGATAGGCAACGGCAGACATGGGTGTTTTCCAGGAGCATTATTCTGCCCCTGAGCCGGTTTTGAGCCTTGTGGCTCTGCCACTTGACGGCACCAGGTTTCCAGAGGCTGGCAGGAATGCCACAGTCTGTCACCCTCGGGGCAGCTTTGAATTTTCCTGTTCTGACAACTAGACAAGATGTTTTTTGAAGGATGTTTAATACTTGGGTGGTTTGCTTTCAGGATAGATGGGCCCCAGAGTAGATTCGCTTCAGGAAATACTATATGTTGGAGGCCGGTCTGTATCCTATTTGAAGAGACTGTCTGAAGGGTTACAAAGTTAGACATTTTTTGTCCTGCAATTTAAATAAGTGCACTGACCTTTTACTGAAAAAGGATAACACAGAATTGAATGGGACCTTGTAGGAAAATGGATGAGACCCTGAGTGGTAAAAGCTGATACGGCATTTGCTTCACTTCAGGCTCAAACAAGGTATTATGAAGAGACTAAGAAGATTATAGCAAACTTTAGGAAAATGCTTCTGAAGTGAACTATCTGCCTGAAAGTGCTGCCACTGAGCGGCCCTATAGAAAAAGAGGGATTTGAGGAAAGTCCAGACTCTCCCTGCCCAGCCTTATCACCCACCCTCCTTCAGTTCTCAGGAAGTTCTGAGTCCCAGACCAAAGATTTTTCTAGAAACAGTTTGCTTTCAGAGAAACGCAAAAGGAAAAGTAGAGTACAAAAGGAAAAGAATCTACTTCCAGGGAAGCAAAATTAGGAGGAAATGAGAAAGTGATATATCAAAGGAAATGTGTGGAAAAGAAGGTGGGAAAGTTTGCATTTCCAGAGGCAGTGTGATCATGTGGTAGGCAACGCTGCTGCGTGCCAGGGAATATAGTTTGAGAGATGCTGGACAGGTTTCTTGTTTGATCTGTTTACTCTGGCAGAGGAAACCCAGTGTCAGAAATTCTTCTCTTTCTAGATCAAGTTTGTTCTTGATCTTACGTGAAAACTGCCTTGAAATGGGATAACGTACATGTGAATGGGTTTGCCGGGTAGGTTTTATTCTACTAGCAGCAAAGCAGGGGTGCCTGCTTTAGAGAGGTCAGAAGGCTGAAAGGCACAGGAAAAAGTGTAATGTTAAATAAATATTGTCCAACTTCAACACCTTTCTGAGACTGGCACTGTGGGAAGGAAAAGAAAACAAAAAAGCTTAAAATTGTTTACCTTGGACTTTTCTCCTAACCAGACACCTTAGGAATTAAATCTCAGTAATATCTGTGCAAGTAGATCTCCCTTAAGGTCTCTCATATTTTACGAGACTCTGGCTTTTTCTGTCAAGGCCAAAGCACCAGTCAGCGGCCTTCAAGGCTTCCTAAGCCTTGGGCTTTGAGGGAGGCACCAATTTTTGAGCAACATGTGGTCTGAGAAAGCTCAGCGATAAGAATGATATTCTCTGGCTCTAATGGGCCACATGAACTCACCGTCTCCCAAAACTTCACACACCCACTTCCAATCTCTGAAAGGCCTGGTTGGAGCAATCTTACTAAATCTGTAAGGTTGGTAAATCTTTTTTAAAAAAGGCGTATCAGAGAAGGAACCAGTTTTGCTCTCCTTCAGACAAAAGAAGCTTCTAATTGGATGGAAGAAATAGAAAAATATTTAAATTAAAAATTTAGATATTGCTGAAAATAAACATTGTTTTAATGTACTTTTCAAAAGAGCACATTTTAAAAATTGATTCAAAATTAGATTAAAAAATTAGATGTGCACAACTACCAAATATGGCAGAAATGAAGACAAAAACAAATTATAGTAAAAATGTTTTGAGAAAAATATTTTAAATAAGACCAGAAAATGACATATTAAATGAACACAGCAGAGTAAGTTCTTGAAATTCTTCAAAATATTAGACTCTTTCAGAAGCTTAGTCATTCTCATAAGCAATAATTTCTCTATAACAAGCTAATTAAGTAAAATGAATATTTTCTGGTTTTGTGTGTGTTTTATTTTACAGATTAGAGTTCAGTTTTTAAACGTAGGTTTTCTGCTTATAAAATAATCAAATACTTAATCACTTATTTAGGCTTCTAAAAAATCATGTGGCCTTTCTTACTGCCTCCAAGCTTCTAAGCAATGGGTAGTTCAAATGATTGTACCATTAGTCAATGTTAGTATCAATTTAGATCCAATTACTCATTAGACACAGGGCATGGGTTAAAGTCACCTCACCTCTGAGGAAATCTACTAACTGCTTCACCAAACTGAGGCACGCAGGTCCTCTGGGACTCTCTTACCAAGTAATGGTGACCCCTTTCCATCTTGGAGCAAATGGGAGCAATCCTGAAGGAAAGATGAATCTTTGAAAATGGGAATCAGGGCTACAAGGCCCAGCTTCCCTTCCATCTCAAGTATCCATGCTTTGCTGACCTTGAAGGATTAAAACTTGTTTATTTACTACATACTTACTTACATACTTATAACGATAGCCTGCATTCTGCCTGACAAGCTCCATGAAACTACAAATTCTTCCTTCTAAAACTGAAAGATTCAATGTGTTATAGGAGGTTGGTCGGGGCCTCAGTGGTGCTAATGATGTAGGGCTGAGGTCTAGGAGTCCACAGGGAATGGATCTGGGTGGGTACTGAAGTATTCCAGGGCCACAAACACCAGGCAATAGAGGCCTTGATGTTCTAGGGGTCACCCAAGGCCAAGCCAGGATTGCTGAATATTTCAATCAAGTCCCAGGGGGTGCACACAGAAATAGACAAACCTAAATCCAACCGAATAGACTTGAGGAGGGAATGGAGACTAGGAGCAAAGGGGAGGGACGCAGGGGCTTAAGATAACCCCATGTTCTCAGGTGGAGTGTAGAATCCTGCCTTTCAATTCAATGTCTGATTTCCTGCCATTATTTAGTAGTTTAAGACATTTCTGCTGGCTGCATATATTTCATCATATAGCTACAGTATAAGATCCTTAACTATTTTCTATTGTTAGGTTATAGTGATTGATTTTTAAGATTGAATCTCATTTTTTTAAGATTTTTAAAAGTAAAATGGAAAGGAAAACTACTAGTAAAATTTGGATACATTAATTTAAGGAAAGTACCAAATTTTCACTACAAACAATGTGGATGTATTTGAGAAGCTGGGGATATCTTGAAACCATTTGGGAAAATCAGTATTTTAGACAAAGCAACACTGAGCCCTGAAAAAGGTATAAATGAACAGGCAAAATCTTGGTGATGTGTGTAGAATGTGAACCTTTTATTTTTTGCAGAACTAAGGATTGAACACAGGGCCTTCACACTGAGCTACATCCCTAGCACTTTTTATTTTTTATTCTTGAAACAGGGTCTTGCTAAATTCCCCAAGTGAGAGTTGCGGAACTTGCGATCCTCCTGCTTCAGCCTACCAGCATGCTGGAATTATAGGCATCCACCACCTGACTTGAATCTATATTTTAAATAAAACATACTATAGATGAAAAACTTAGAGTTTTTTAGTGAATAGTGGAGTCAGGTCTAAATTAAATAGTGAGAAAAATTCACTTTGTATCTGTTATTGCACTTTTTAAAAATCTTGCTCTAAGTTCATGTTCCATTTGTTAATTTTAAACATATGAGTGCTATTTTATATTAAATTTCATTTTTGTATGAAAGACATAAATAATTTAAGGTCAGTGTGTCACTTTGTTGTCTGTGCATGAGAAAAATCTAGACAACTGGCTCATGAAACTCAAGGGAGGCATCATGGATTGCCTGACATCCATGAATTGAAGCACAGGGATGACAACCAGTGCAGGAACCCTGCACATATAGTAAAAGTCATAGGATTAAAACCCTGTATCCGGAGTTAATTCTATCTTTTAAAAATTGCTTCTGAGATAATATTTGAACAAAGCCTTTAACAGAAACCAGGAGTAGAATTGGGGCCAAATTTCCTGGATGGCTGGGCAAGGCACAGAGCTAGGAAAGAGCAAAGAGCCTTATAGTCAAGGCAGAAAGCAAAATGGATAAGATGGTCCTGCTTCTCAAATTCTTGTCCTTAAACATCCTAGTAATGTTCTAATGTCATGTGCCCCAGTACATTGCAACCTTGAGCTGCCTGGTTTTCTCCACACCCTTGGAAAGTTCTAGTATTCACCTGAATCAAGACTGCATTTCTGTGACATGAGTATAGATTACATAATGGAGTTTCCCTGAGGAAGGACAAGGAGGAAGACATCGAGGTAAATTTTTGATTGCTATTTGAGCAAGTGCCCATGGAAATAATTATGCCCATTCACCTTCTTTCAAGTAGGAAACCCCAGAATAGGCTCCAACTGCCTCACATCCTGTGGTAGCTCCACCTACAGTTCAAATTATCTCCACCATCTGCTCGCCAGCTGGCTGGCAAATCCCTTGACAAGCCCATAGGAGTTGAAGGCTTAGTACCCAAGCTCTTTACACATTAGCCTCTGGCTTTGACAAGTCTGCCCTTTCACAACAGGGGCATTTAATGATTAAAGAATTTCAACTCTTGTAGCTTTAGGGAGTTGGAATTATTGGCAAGAGAGAGAGCCTGGACTGGCCAGGTAGAGATGTTCTGTTAGGTTCACAGAAGCCTGCAGTTCCATCTGGTCTAGTGAGGTGATTCTGAAGAAGTGCGCTCTGAAACCACGGCAGTCATGGGGCCCGGTCACACCATAGCTTCTCATAGTGCAGCACGCCTTTGTAAATTCTGTGTCCTCCTCTCCTGGCACAGAGTTTCCCTGATCACTCCTTTACTCAGATACAAGCAAGTGCAGGCAGCCTGGGTAGCTGAAGCTGCAGGGAAATGGGGCGGTCTGACCCCTTGGAAGCTCTCTGCAGAGCTCCCTGTCAACATCAGCTCCAGAAGCTCCCTGCCTGGTCATGCTCTTGGCTTCTTTTGTTTCCTTGACTCTGCAAGGAGTCAGTTAGAAGAACAAGCAGATCTGACTCTCCTAGCCACTCTAGTTCCTCCAGCTCTTGCCTTTATGCATTCTGGTGGCCTAATGGTCCTTCCCCAGATCACAAGTATAGAAGCAGAGGTGTTTACTGCAGTGGTTCTCAAAGTGTGGTCCTAGATATGGGAACCTGCGAGAAAGGCAAGTTCTCAGGCCCTAGTCCAGACCTACTGAATCAGAAGTACGTAGATTGGGGCCCAGCATTCTGTGTTTAACAAGACTGCCAGGTGATTTTGACACGTGCCAAGGTTTGATTATTTGAATTTCTAAAAGTTTCCCAAGTAATCTGAATTCTACATATTGAAAATCATCAATTTATATGCTTGGGGAAATGATTATTATATACCAGGCCTTGGCAAACTCCAGCCAGTGGTCCAAAAATGGCCCGCCATCTGTTTTTATGAATAAAGTTATATTAGAACATGCCCACGCCCAGTAATTCACATATTGTCTATGGCTGCTTGCCTGCTACATGGAGGTGAATATTTGCAACAGAGATCATATGTCCTACAAAGTTGAAAATATGTATAGAAAAAGGTTGCTAATCTTTGCTCTACACAGACCTATCCTGTTTGGGAAAAACTATGTAACATTGACAAATAAAGTTTAGGCAAAGATGACAAAAATAACACAATGTGGAACGGGCATCTGTATGGTTCTTCCAAGCTTGTAAAAGCAGGCATGGCTGAGATACGAAGTCTCTGCTAGAGAGACTAGCTTGCTGGTAATGTGACCCTGGGCCATCTCAGGTCCAAAGGTCAAACCAGTGTCAGAATTTGATGGTGCACAGGAAGGGAGAAACAGAGATATTTTGGGCAGTCTAAGTATTTCTTGACTTGAGAAAAAACCCTACAGATTATTAAGGCAGTACGCTCATGACTTTTCTATATCAACATGTTCATAAAATGAAAGGTTTTATATCCTCAGTACATTGGATTAGTGTACCAACAATGGCAAACCTTTTAGACACCAAGTGCCAAACTGCAACCCAAAACCCACTTCTTTATCACAAAGAGCCAAGATTGCAATTAAATCTGAATACTGAGGTTTTAGTTTAGAAAAAACAACTCTACATCAACATCTTTTGTCTTAAAAGAAAAACAGAATAACACACGTGCCATGGATTCACCACCCCTAGTACACACTCTTTTTTTTTTTTTTTTTCATGTGGGTACTGGGAGTCGACCTCAGGACCTGGCACTTGCCAGCAAGTGCTTCCACCGCTGAGTGATATCACCGGCCCTTTTTATCCTTTATGTGCGTTCCGGGAGTCGAACTCAGGACCTCGCACTTGCCAGGCAGGCGCTTATGCGCTGAGCTGTCTCACTGGCCTCTATACTCTTAAAAAGTGTTTGAACTCTCTTCCTTAGCAACCTAGGAAGTCCATTTTTCTTTGCTAACCTTTCATACAATAACTGGCTAAGCTTTCCCCGCACTTCCCAGTTATAAGCTTTTCCAGAACAAGAGCAATCTGTAAATGCCTGAGAATGTCGCTAGAGCAGCCCTCCAGTCTAGACATGTGTTTGTGCCTGATACTTATGCAGGAGCCATCCTCCACCATGAAAAGAAGATATTTTCTCTCTTTCTTAAGAAATACAGAAAACAGGAATAGCCGTTCTGAAAGCAGAACCTGAAAGTCAAGTTAGAGCCTCTGGAATTTGAATGCTGAGGTAGAAATCTCAGCCTTGCAGTTTTCCACTGGAGTGGCCTTGGGCAAGTTTCTTAATTTTAGCACCTCAGAAATGGTTTCTTCATCTGTAAAATAGGAATCATCAGATCTGGAGCAGAGATTAACCAGTGATATAATAAATTCCTAGCATGGTTTAATTCAATCAATATTACCTTCATTTCTTCTTTTAGCCTGAAAGTAGAAGTTTTCCTTTTAAGATTTCAGAAAATTTGTCAGAAATCAAAGAAGCAAGGCTTTTTGGAAACAAATTATGTTGCTTTAAGAGAACTAAAAGAACTTCCCTAATTCAAAGAAAATATTTCTCTTATTCATATGTGCCAAGTAGCTGTCTTTGAAACTGCTTCTTCCTGGGTTTAATGTCTCTACAAGATGCAAGAGGCGGAATTGCTGGCCAGAGCACAAGGACCCCAGGCATGTCCTTACCATGTGGGATAAAAGCCAGAGGGTAAAAAGGACACTAACAGAACAGGGTCTGAGGACCTGCCTCACACATTGACTGGGCAAGGTCATTTTTACCCCAGAGCTCCCTGACAGTAAAGCAGCCCCAACGGCTTTTACACTTTCTACCAAGTCACATGACTTAGGTGGGCCAAAGGAGGCAGCAGAAAGAAATGGCACACAGGAGAAAAACAAGAGTATCGGGGGCTGTCCAGTCTCCCAATCTTCTGGCGAGTGTACGGTGAAAGATAAAAGAAAATAGAAAAAGATAATATGGTATACAGGGGTCCAGGAAGGTCAGAGCTCTTGTGGCTAAGACCTCAACTTCTCCAAACTGGAACTATTTATTGGGCCCATATCATGGGGTGTGCAGAAAAGTGCAGAGAAGAGCTGAGGCAAAAGGCGCGATAGTGAGCAAGGCCTGGTGAAAATGGATCAAAGACATTCCAAGCAGTAAATCTTTGCTTGATGAGAGAACTGTTTTATCTCTAAGGTTGGCAGTTGTTGCCTTGGATCTCTGAGTGAGTTTAGTGTCCTCAGTTGTGGTGTTATCTTGCCTTCAGAGATGTCACAGTGTCACAGGCCACTATAGGCCTCTGCAACAACCGTCGGCATGGAGAGTTCTGTTTCTGCATGCCAGCCGCTGGCTCAGCAGGCAGGCCACTCAGGCCTGGGACAGACTCACAGGTTAATGTAGAAAGCCAACTGATTAATTCTAAAGGCTGCTCAGTGCCGCCTCAATGTGGTCTGTGTCACGAGAGCACCCACAGATAATTACTAACAGATATCTTCGCCTTTGTAGTTTGCTGGTGCCCAATAACTTATGGATCATTAAAAGAAGAATCTCTGTGATCTTTAGAAATAAAATAACCAGTGAAAGTGCTTTTTCACTAAAGTGTATGTCCTCTATTCTTTTGTTGTTGCTGTTGTTGTTGTTGTTTTATAGGACTGGGGATTAAATCCAAGAATGTACCAAATGTACACCCTAACCTCTTTCACTTTTCTTTTTGAGACAGGGTCTCAATAGTTACACAGGTCAGACTCGAACTTGCAGTCCTCCTGCCTCAGTCTCCCTCAGTGCTCGGATTACAGTTGTGAGCCACCACACCAGTTTGTGTGCGGTGATTTGAATAAGAAATAGATCAATTTGTTTAGACAAAAGAGCTAAAATGTTCTTGGTATGTACAATGAATTCTCATTCAAGCCATCAGTCACTTTTACCTCCTCAGGCAGGAGTTGTCATCTACTGTCTAAAGTCACCTCTCTCTAGCTGTCCTACCCAGTTCACATTGTCATCATGTGAATTGCTGGCAGGCTCTTCTTAAAGATGAGGACATGTTCTGAGAAGTGTTAGGTGATCTTGTTATTGTGAACATCAGAGAGAATACATACATAAATTAATATGGCTAAAACATCAGGAGGTAGCATTATTTTATGATATCACCATATATATGTGGCCCATTATTAACCAAAAGACATTATGTAGCACATGATTGTATATGTGTATTTCTCTGGTTAGTTATTTATTGTCAGGCTCTTCAATAAAAAAAAAAAAAAAAAGAAAGCCATTGCATTATTCATCACTGTATCCCCAAACACTAGAGCAAAATCTGACAGGCAGTTAATCAAGTATTTGATTGAGAGATTAAATCCTCCCAAAAAATGTTAAAAATTTTTGTTTGTGGTGAAGGAGGTCATAGTGAGAAGAGAGAGAGGAGGGAAAAGGAAGGAGTGAAGGGATCAAAAATGATCAAGATATGCTACATACGTGTACCAATTCCCCAAAACGAATTTTACTATTATGTATTGGAAATATGCACTAATAAAAAATTCTGCTTAGAATGTGTGTCCCGTTGTAAAGGCAGGTTTCAAACCAAGCCAATTTCAATAGTCTCTTATTTTAGAAAAACTATTTCTGGGCTCATGGTTATCTTTCATTTGTTTATTTCTGATCTTTATGCCTTTGATTTCTAGCCTTGGTAAACGTAATCATAAAAACTGGTGTCTTTTTCTTATTCTTGATTGCAAAAGGAAACTTTCAACATTACAAGTAAATATTTACAGTACCAGGGAACATCATGGTACCAGTAAATAAGATATTTGCTCTGGGATATTTGAGATGCCCTTATCAGATGAGGGAAGATCCCCTTTATTTCTAGTTTGGTAAGTTTTTTTTTTAAATCATGTGTGAATGCTAACATAAGCAAATACTTTTTCCATATCTATTGCAATGATCCTAGGATCTTTTTTTTGTATTATCAAATATTAAGCCATCCTTACATTCCTGACGTAAATCCAGCTGTGTATAGGTATTAGCTTTTTCACATTTTGCTAAAATTAATTTGCTAATGTCACTTAGAATCTTGGCATCTATGTTTATGAGTGATGTAGGCTGGTAACTTCCTTTCTCAAAATGCCTTTGTCCAATATTACTATCAGGAGTGTGTTGGCCTTACAAGATGAAATGGGACTGTTCCTTCTTCTCTTTCCTGGAAGCCTCAGTAGCATGGGTGTTATTTCTCCCTCCAGTATTTGGCTTCATGTACTAATGGAGCAAGCCACGCCTGGAGTTTTCCTGTGCTTCTCTTGGAGGCTAAGGAAGCAGCAGATCATATTGATCCAGTTCCAGGGCCTGAGGAACCCGAAGCCTGGCTGCAGTCCCTTTGAGGCCCAGTGTACTTCCATTTCACCTTTACTTCCGGGATTTGACTCTTCAGGTCCTAAACCGAGATGTGGGCCTTTATTCAACCCTCCGCCATTATCCAGGATGCAAATTACATCCCCTTAACCTAGGAAGGATTTCAACAGTGCTATTCAGCTTGTTGGCCTTCTCCTTTGAAAATCAGCAGAAAATCTGGCCCCCGCCCCACAGCCCTGGGATAAAACAACCCCCAAGTCCAAGCTCACTGCTCTGGGTTTCCAGCTTCTCCTAGATCAGAGTTCAGTTCTACACTGAACTGTTATCTGCTGATGCCTTCAAACAGGTACACTTTTATGCTTTCTAGACTGCTTATTTGCACAGCCTGTCTGAACTCCCCAGACCACTATTACTCAGATGGTGGTTTGTTTGTCAAATACAAAACCCAGCTAATACCCCTGCACTCTGGTAAATTCTTTCAAAGTGGCTATTTGTGGTGGTCTGCATTCTCACTCTAACAGTACTGCTTTTGCTGAGAAACTCTTCGGTTCTCCTCAATGGCATCATCTTCAGCACCAGACTTGATCTACATCCCCCTATTTCAACTCAAAAAGCATTCTTGGGTACACTCTACATAAGGTACAAAGAATACAGAGCATGGTTCACAATCTACTGCAGAGACAGACATCTAGATGGAAAAATCCCAGCACAGTGGAGCTCATATTATAGAGACAAGAGCCGGGACTGTATGCACAGAGACAGAACAACTGATTCTGCTTAGTGACATTGGTGCATAGGTTACACTTTAGTCTGGGCTCTGAAGGAGAAGCAGAAGTTTAGCAGCAAAGAGAAGGCAGAGAGGTGATTCTAGGCAAAGGGAACAAATAGTGAGTGCAAAAAAGGAAAGAGGGTCACATCACAGGGCAGCATGGTACCCTGGTGAAGAGGGCGGGATGCCTGTGGGAAAACACTGGCTCCAACTGCACACAGTGTTTCAGGGTACTTAAATTTCTAAGCTTCAGTTACCTTCTCTGTAAAATAGCAATAATATTTCAACCTCATAAGAGAGCCTAATTAAATGAGATATTGCCTATAAAATCCATAAAACAGTATTTAGTACATAACAAGGTCTCCCTAAATATTGGCTTTTATTATTGTAGCATTCGAGGTAGGTGAAGGGGATGGTAAGGATAGGGAACACAGAATTCATTCTTAATCATTTTAGCTGGTTGTGTTTTGAAGATCAGACATTAGTGGGAATATTCAGAGAGTTGGAAGGATATAGAAAGGAGTTAGAGGGGCAACCACAAAAAGGAGCTTCTGACAGACCCCAGCAGGGAGGATTGTGAGACTCCATGTCTAGTTGCCCACGGAGACTCCTTGGGAGGCAAAGCCACCTCTGCTGGCTAAGGCTGAATTGGTTTACTAAGATATTACTTTCTGGTTGCCCTAGGCACATCCTATTTCCCTGAGCACCCACACATATCTGCTTACCCCCACTGCCACCCTTCACTGGCCTTGTCCTCCATTTGGTGTTGCCCTCCTTCTCCCCTGATGGCTGGACAAATCCCACCTTACTGCTAGGCCTCACTTCCTCTGTGGGACTTTCTTTTACTAACCCCACCCTAGCAACCACAAAGCACTGTCCCATGTTTTATCCACTCCTGCTCTGCTTTATGTAATCATTATTTCAAGCCCCCATTCCTGTATCTCAGTCCATAGAACAGCCTTCTTCGATGGGAGGGTATGCTTCCCATCCTTCCGTGGCACAACAGATGTACACTTTCTTCTCAATAAGTGCTTATGAATTAAATAATAACAACCAGTATGGAGTAAAACAAGTGCTAAGGTCTTATTACTGGGGAGGGTTAAAGATGGGATGTTCAAGATAAAATAACTTGATCTAGCTAAGAAATATGTGATTAGTCTATTCATCTGCACAAATTGGAACCTGTCTGGAATTGCCAAGCTGAAAATGGTTACCACAGCAGCGCCAGAAAGATCTAAAAAAAAAAAAAAAGAGAGAGAGAAGGAAAGAAAAAACAGCTTTTTGTTATCTTTAATACATTTACTTTCCCAGCCAGAGCGGCATCATGGCTTAAGGTGAAAAACCACACCCAGGAGTCAAATGACTGGGTTTGGAGCCTGATTCCGTCCCTCCATTTCTGCTCCACAGAGTCAGTTAACCTCTGCAGTGCTAATTAGATGCCCCTGAAACAAGAACAATACCTACCCTGCCCACTTCAAATGAGAATAATGAATGGGGGGGGCGGTTTTAAATGAGCCAGCACTGTATAAATGCACAATTGTTTCACAGAGATAGGATTTGGCTTATGATGGGGGAGAAAAAACTAGAATTAAATACTCCATTTTATTAGCTTCACTATCTCTCCTAGAATCTTCTAGAATGGATGCCGCAGTAAGTAGTGAGAAAGTTAGAATAAGACAAATGTTGTTTCTGCCATGTTCTAAAAATGGACCCACAGAAGTGAAGTCTATTTTCAAAGGTAGGGACCAGAACTGGCAAAGGATGTTGGGCTAAGATAGGAACATAAAGGCTTGGAAGTGTTTCAGCTGGGAGATAAACACACCATGTTGATTCTGAGGAGAGGAGAGGTGAAGAGAAACGTCCTCCTCAGATGATATGTGCAAGGGAGGCAGCTGCCTCCACAACCATGTGTCAACTTCCTACCTTAACTGAAGACAAGCCCCATGGGACTGCAAGAGGAAAGAAGATAATGTTTGAGGCCAAATCACATAGAGGCATTTACCACATCTGCCTCAGAGGGATGAAGCTAAATTGCTTGGCTTCCATGACGTCTCTTAGCACAGCACTCCAAGGCAGAGGCACTGCACTAATCCTTGTAAGTACAAATTAATCTTTAGTCTGTGCACATTTCTGTTTACCAGCTTGATTCTGTTCTCTTCAAGTCCAAGAAAGAATGCAGTAGGAGTTACTGATGCAGCATTCAACGAAACTTGGAAATAGCCCAGGATATAAATGAACATAATAACTCTATGTCAATCATCTAGTGTTACTGAAAGGGATTCGGTGCAACGTGGAAATATTCCTAAATAACCAAAGACTGTGATTTGTGAGGTGTTTTAAATACAAGATCTCACCAGTACTGTACCAATGTACTTCATGTAATGTTCAGATACGAAATAGAACTACCCTGAAGTAGCTTCTTTGTTCAAAATGTTGAACTAATGCATTTGTACTCTTTAATCCCATGGGTGTTATGATCATTTTCTCCAAACACAAATGCTTACCAGACTTGGTTCAATTTTAATTTATCAAGACAAATGTCTTGTTCCTCTGTTTGTGTACTCAATCAATAAATTTTCAGCCAGGCTGTAAGCTGAAGTTTCAAAACCAGGCACTATGATTTGTGAAGGCCGTTGGCCATAATGTATTGTTTTCAAAAGGAAGCTGGTGCGGCAAGTTTTCTTGTTTGCTTTTTCTTCTACTAAGAAAGCAATGGATTTGAGATTTACAGTAAACATTCCCAAAGCAGAATATTTCATCTTAAGAAGCTTGCTTTCTTGATTTTAAATACATATTCCGAAAAAGGTGTGCAGAGCGTCTAAGTGAGCGGCATGCAGGGACAGGTGTGTGACCACAGAGACCGATCCTCAAGTGCTCAGGGAAAGCAGCCTCCTTTCATCTTACTTCATCCTTGTGACAATACACATAAAACACTCACTCAGCCCTGCCCGAGGATGATGCTCCAAAGGAATATTCAAGCCAGATTAAATTATCATCACTTCGAAGACATTTAGGGACATTTTGCCGGTGGTAAGACGGTTACACCAGACAGTGACCCCAGAAGTTTCTTGTAAAACCAGCTTGCTGATAAGCCTTATTTTACATGCTTTTAAAAATTGGAGGCACATTCCCATTTGCCAGAACTTGTTTTTCTTCTCCAAAGTCATCTCTAATCATCCTAGTGGACTGACTACATATGAGAAATAATTTTTCATACATAGCTGTGGGACTCTTGCTATTTTCAGGCAAATAGAGCTAAGTCGCATAAACTTGTTTCAACATATAGACTACGGTAAGTCTAAAAAGAAAATAGGAACTATATTCTGCTTAAATTTTTAGTTAGAAAATCAAACTATAAAGTTCAACTGCAAAATATAAACATCTAACAGGAAGAACAACCACTTTCACCTCCCAAATGCATTTTCAACTGGAACGAAGCATCACTTCTCACCAAGTCTTGCTTAGAAGTGCCTTCATTTACCAAAAGGCTCGATCACGTCACATTCTTATCAATCAGATGAACTGTTCAATATTTCAAAGCATTCCTCTCTGCCTCACATGATTCCATTCTCTCCCTTCATCTGCAGAACCAAAGAACATTGTAGAGGGGTCTAAATCTTCCTGGCAAGATGCACAATTTCAAAAAAAAAAAAAAAAAACACACTATTCTTACTGCCTCAAGTTTTCTGGGTTAGCCTTATCTGCCTGAGTATATATTTTGACATTTTTCAACACTTCCAGTGACAATTAATTATTCTAAAAATGGGGGTGGACAGCAGACAAGTAATCACTCAAGAACGAGTAAATTGAGGTTGGAAACTCTGAGGTTCTTGGGGATTCTATTTTAGTAGCTCTGGCATCCGCATAACCAGTTACTTCAGTTCAGATTCATATCATCTTAATTAGGACGGGCGATGTAATGACACAACTAAACACATATGGTAAGAATTAACAAACATTTGGGATGGCTTAGCTGCTGGCTCCTGATCTGGTGCTATTTACTAGGATACACTGATGTGTATACGAGGAGTAGTGATTGCCATTTGTGCCTACAGGCGAGAGAAACAGCACTGGGTAATCAGAAGCCAAGTGCCCTTTTATGAGGCCCTTGAGAGCTGTCACATCACAGAGTGAACTGGGTGGATTCCGTACTACTGTTCGCTACCTAAGGAACCTTGAAGCAGTCACAGAAACTCTGTGACTGTGTTCACCAATTCACAGTTGTGACTTATTAGGGGCAAATGAGGTAATATCTGTAAAGAACTTGACCCAAGTTCTCCGTGGAGAGGACATCACTATGAGTATCTGGGCTCTTACTGTGCAGATGGGAATCTCTTACTCTTCAAATACTTAAATTGTCTGTTTAGTTTATACTAATGGAAAAAGAGATCTCAGAAATGGCTCACATGGGAAGCTGAGCTGCCTTTCTGAAATACTGAATTACTGAGGGTTTCAATGCCTTTCTTTTCTGCTGTGAAATGATGCTCCCTTCCTCCTGGGGAGCTATACTGGCTTGGCTCCTAACAGCCTGTATGAAAATACCTAGGTTTCCTTCCTTTTTCCTCTCATAGAGTCATTAAAATGTCCTTTGACTTTGAATATTAAGAATCCTGTTCATACAAGAACAATAACCTCAACACCCAATTGAGGGTAAGATGGAGCTCTTTGTTCTTTGTCTCCATTTTACTTATTCTTTATCCTACCTCTAGAGTCCTATATCTTTGAGAACAATTACCACAGTCAGTGTGTGTATGTGTGTGTTAATGTGCACACCTGGGGGGAAAAACTCTAATTCATGCTGGTTTATGAAAGCTCTCTCATTAAAATGGAAGTTTCTTATAGCTTAGACCTTAAATAATCACCCAAATGTTGGTATGCTAAAGGCTTGGTCACCTGCCTGTGGTGCTTTTGAAAGGTAGGTCCTCATGGAAGGAAGTAAGGTCACTGTGGATGCCCCTTAAGGGGATTATGGGACCCGGCCCCTTCCTTCCTCTCTCCTCCATGAACTGAGCATATTTTGTCCACCACATGCTCCCCTCCATGATGTACTGCCTTGCTAGAGCCCCAAAGCAATAAGGCCAAGTGTCCATGGACTTAACTTCTGAAACCATGAGCCAAAATAAGTTTTTCTCCTTTGTAAGTTGTTTGTCTTGGGTATTTCATCACATTGACAGAAATCTAACACAAAACTCTTTGAAAATAAAAACTTTAATATATGAATTCTTTGTTCTGTGCCTCAATCAGGAAAAGCAAAGACTTTAAAATATATATATGTATATATGCTCATATTATAATAATTATAAAATGCCCAGAAAATTAGAAAGAAGGGATTAAAAATGAAAATATAAGTCAAATATTTTCTTCCCACACCACTATAGATTGTCTTGTGGGGTGCATTCATTCCATTGTGGAGAAGGCTGCCCCTCATGCTGAGTGACAGCCTAATTCTTTCAGCACTGACTGGTCACAGTGGCCACCCAGATCTCAGATGCATTTTTTCTGTGGCTTTTTAATTCCTACCAATCTCCTGCCCCCATTCTCTCTCTCTCTCTCTCTCTCTCTCTCTTTCTCTCTCTCTCTCTCGCCTCCCTCTCTATTCACATCAACTCTGCAAGTGTCTGGGGAACCTTTAGGTAACTAGTTTCTTTCTTAGCGTACAGTCATGCTTTCCAGGATTATTTTCTTGATATAAGAGGGACAGCTGTCTGCATTTTCCCCTCTTCCTATTAAACACAAGGAGCTCCTGGAGGTGATGTTGCTCATTGCCAAGGAGCTGGCAGTGTGCCTAGTGCTTTGCTCACATGAGGTGTGCCATATAGAGGTGTGCCCATGATAATGGCAGGGAAAGTTCTTTGTAGAAACAATCTGGCTGTTTGTTCTAGGGTGCAAAGTGTGGTGTGGGGACAGAATGGTGGGTATAGCTGGGGTACATATGATGGTAGCACCTGGGCCCTCTTGTGAGTTTCCAGGGAGCCCATGCAATAGCTTTCTCATCAAACATGTGCTTAGAACTCCTAAGGGTTTTTTTCTGAGAGTTTTCAATCTTCCTTCAAGATAAAATGCGGACTAGAAAAACTAAGTTAGAATGCAAGCAGTTGATATTGACAGGGCATGACAAAGTTATTCAGAGGAAGATCTGTTTGGCCTGTCCAAATCCTGACAACATAGGTTTCAGGACCACAACTGCCCACAAGCAATGGCCAAATTGACTAGAAGTGGAATCTCATAATGAATAGGGTACTGAGCATGCCTTTCCCATGTTGCTGACGCCATTCTTAATGAATCTCATCTGCCTTGAAGAGGCACACCATGAATAAAATTCAAGAGGTGGACAGGTTTTATCACTGGAAAATTTTCCATCACTGAAAACAGAAAAATAAAAGGCATTCAATTGTAAAACAGTGTGCAACCCTCCCCTTCAGAAGCAATATCAAATGACTGTACCACCTCCTCAGCCATAACGCTTCCCTCAGCCTCTTGACCTCCTTCATCCAGGTCCCTTGCTGGCATTGCCTGTTATTCTGCTCACCCCACAGAGAGCGCGATTCTCCCCACACGCCTGCATCCTAAGGCTCCTCTCTGTGATGGCCATGGTTCTAAACACTTCACAGTAGAGATGAATTCATAATTCTTCCTGTGATTCCCAAATGTGAGCTTCTCACTGCTTTCAGTGCTCCCGAGAAAGAATAAGCTATCTGTCAGTGATAATGAAAGGAGAAAAGACTACAAAAGCTTGATGTTAATGCTAAAAAAAAGTCCAAATTTCCTAAGGTTGTTTCTTGGATTGGTCTCCCTTCATTTGTCAAGCACCCAAGCAGTGTTTTTAGAGCCCCTGAAGCATTGCAGTCTGCAGAGATAATGGCCTCTGTGCCCAGGTCCCACAGAGACCCCATGTCAACTGCAGGCAGCTGCTGCAGTTTAGATACTTTCTTCTTGAGACTCCCAGAATTGCCTCCTAATTAATCTCCCTCCCTCGGATCACAGCCTCCTCCAATCTATCCTCCACACTGCTGTCAGTATCTTTCTGAAATGCAAATTAGATGACATTTTATCCTTGCTTTAATTCTCTGATAGCTCTACATCACCCACAGGTTACATTTCAAATTAAACATGGCATTCGAGCCCTTCTCACTCTAGTTCCAACTGCTTTTCTAGCTCTGTTTCAAGACCCCCAGATCTTCTGACCTACTGTCCACCTGGCAGCCATACAATGTGCCTTCTTATTCAGATGCAGCTCTCTACTCAAGCTGGTTCCTCCGCTCAGGATGCCATCTTCCATTCCTTCACCTAGTGAACACCTTTCTCTATTCCAGACCTAGCACAAATCCTTCCTGAGCAGATTTTTTCCAAATACCACCAAGAAGAGTTCTTCACCAATGTCTCTGCTCCCTTCTTACCTTCTCCTTAGTTTTGTGACATCCTCACCATGTCATAGAATGATTCTTGTCCACTCATCTTCTCTGCCCCATACCTTCAGACACTCAAAGGTTACTCAATAAATCCTCTATGACCAACTACACAGAGGAGAGCTTATTGGACTTTAGAGCTTCCTAATAAAGAAATCTCCTCGGGAGAGTGATATATTTCTTGTTTGTAAGTGGCCCATTCTCTAGGTTTCTGGATGTAGAAGATCTCTGACTCAGCTATCACTTCTCTGTAAATATCTTTAATCAAATTATAGAAGTTTAAATAAACAGAAAGTGCCAAAGCAAAATAGAATATAAACAAGTATAACTCAGCAAGTGTCCCTCAATGCTAACTTTTCTTCCCTACTATATATATTCATTACTTCTTAGATCTTAGTTCTGGTTTAAGCTTATGTGTACATACAGATGATGTAAGTCCTGGGTGAACCCGCTACAGAGGTTCCATCAGTGGCTCTGCATCTGACCTTCTATGATTGGACCAGCCCTTGACATTGAAAATGTACTTAATGAATCACTGAATTGAGTCTTGATTGTCTTTTTCTTTCTATTTTTGTAGAGAGGCAGTGAAATTCAAGTTAAAGGTGCCTTAGCTAATAGATGTGTCTTGATGTTGAATGAGAATGCTTTGATAAATCAGTGTCTAAGGTCATTAAAAAATTCCATAAAGAAGCACCCATGAGGGTCTGAGTCAAGATTTCTACCCACTTTGCCTGACAATTAGAACACACTTTTCCTTCAGCTAATGGTTCACCATTTCAAAACCCCAGCCCCCCAGTAGAACCTGCATTTTTTGTGGAAGGACAACAAAGGCACCCAATGACCTTCCCAAGGTACTTTCTCCAAAATGCGGCAAATTAAACTTAAAAATCATTCTGAAATGTGTTCTTCTCTACATTTATAAAAGAATAACTGCTTGGCATGGCACCATTAAGAGAAAAGGGCAAAGACTCCCCAAAGATTTTCAATTTCATTTTTACAATAGTTTGAAAGGTGTTCAGAAAGCAAATTGTGGTTTAACTATTAAAAAAGAAAAAGAAAAGAAAAAGTGTTGTGGGTGGGAACACATTAAGAAATGCAATAATCATAGTGTTTCTTAATCCCTTGAGACTAATGTTAAGTACTGCCTGAATCTAAAATCTCTAAATAAAGAAATAGTGTAGTTGCAAGTTAGTCCAAGGATACATTTTTCTATTCACTTAGAAAAAAGAAATAGCTCTATTCCTAAACTTCATACAAGCTCTCTTTTGCAACTGTATGTTTGGTTTACCAGTATTTTCACTGAACTATTTATTTTAGGAAATTTTAATGTAATCATCATAGGCACCTATTTGGGGTGTGTGTGTGTGTGTGTGTGTGTGTGTGTGTGTGTGTGTGTGTTGGAGATTAAACCTAGGGCTTCTCACATGCTAACCATGCACTCTACCGCTGAGTTCCACCCCGGCCCAACAATCGTATTTTTTAATTTAGTATATTTTTCCCTTTGTAGATCAGTAGAGGCAATAATATGTAATTATGCAAAATGTATTTTGCTCATTTAGTAAAGATTGGGATGCTAGGGCTTCCTTATCTGAGTAAGATCACCATAATCCTTTAGTTTCCTCTGCAGTAGTCTATGTAAAATGCAGTAAACGAAGACTAAATTCTTGTAATATGTGAGACCAACTTGTAATACTATACCACAGAGAAACAAATCACTGTCCAAGGAGATTTTGTTAGGGGTTTTCCCCCTACGTGTTATGGTAACTATAGCTATAAATGTTACTTTGGGAAGTATTTTACTATTTCTATAAAATTATACCGGAACAGTCTAAGGTTTTATTGTCCTTTTTTATGATTTGAGGTTAGACTCTCCATTGAACAAATATTGGCTGAGGAGTTACCCTGCCCTAGCCCTGTGCTGAGCACTGCGGATGTAAGTGTGGTTGGGACAATATTTACCCTCCCTACTTAGATGGAGGGGAAAACGTTGTTTCCTATAATTGATTTTGTTTTTCTCAAAGTTTCCATTCTTGCTGATAGCAGATGAGGAAGCACTTAAGATATCCCATTCAGAGTTAGCTCTGTCTCTTCTGATATAAAAGGTCAAATTCTCCTTCAGGTATCTCTCTTCTCTCTTCTTTTCTTCTTTCCAAAATTGTGCCAGGGAGTGAAGGAAGTGTAGGAAACTTCCAGGCTGTGAGAGAGGAATCTGGTTACAACGTGATGCTACTCTGCCGGCCAAGCCATGCAGTGTCCTGAAAGCTTCTAGCCAAGGCTTGGAATTCTCCTGGGCACCCTAGGGCCTGAGAAGCAAGTTCTAAGTCTGAGAGTCCCACAGACCTCTCTGATCATTTCTAATATCTCCTGTCTCTCTGGGGAGTTCCAACCGTAGTACGCAGGCAGAGAGAAACTGGGAAAGAGTGAGCTCAGGCACTTCTGGTTTTTTTGCTCTCTTCCTGCCTCTAGCAGAAAGGGGTTCGGATTGTCTTCCAGAGTGGGGCTTAAGGACAAATAGCTGTCAATTGGATTACAGTAAGGTGATTACATGATTTAGCATGAAAAGAGAGATACTTTGAAAGTAAAAAGGTGGAGGGATGTAGCACTCATAATGGAATACCAAGCAACAGATGTAACCAGACCCTGACCAGGATCAACCAACAAGCCTGGTCTCTATTTAGGTGGGACCAGAATTCAAATATAGAATTCTTTGTTCCATGTTTATGACGGCAATTAGTAAGTAATAATGTGCAATTGATATAGTGAGAAATCTTCTAGTAAAAACGTTGTGTATACTAGGGCTCTTAAATAAAAGGTCACCAGTGTTTATACATATCAAAAATCTGAAAACATAGGTAGCCATTGGCTGGATGTAGTAAAGAAATCATCTCAGCAGCTGCTCTTTTTTTATAGTCATAGAAAAAAAGGCAGAAAGTAAAGGAAGTAGCTTACAAGTAGACTTTAGTCTGTGACACATTTTCTAAAACTCCCTGATGAGCTGGTTTCTTAGGTACTTCTTTTTTTTTTTTTTTTTTTTTTTTTTTTTTTTTGTGGGTACCGGGGGGTCAACCTCAGGACCTCGCGCGCCAACAGGCACCCGTGCCGCCGAGCGATATCGCCGGCCCCTTTTTCGTATGTGGGTTCCGGGAGTCAAACTCGGGCCCTCGCGCTTGCAAGGCAGGCGCTTACACCGCTGAGCCATCTCACCGGCTCTTAGGTACTTCTTATAGTTGTGATTGTTATTTTCTCTAGCATTAGATAGAGGGGTTCAATATATCCAATCACGTTTGAATGCATATATATAAAGTCAAGGGATGAATTGGTGTGAGTCAGACCCCTCCTTGTTCTGTGAAATTGTGGAGAAAATGCCCAACTCCAGAGCACTATTTTGTTTAACTGAAAGCATTATTCTTGACTTAATTGAGAGATTTCATTTGCTCGTTCATTCATCTCTACATCCACACATACATCCACAGTATGCATTATTCCACTTGAGAAGAACAAGTGTGGTGGCCAAAACTGAGTACCAGGACTGAAGTTAAATATACATACTACAGTGGCAAATAAGTGGATGCTCTGTGGGCCACAAAACTGCCTCAAAGCTTCCTAGAAACCAATCAGTTAAAGCTCTTGCACGTTACACAAATTATTGTCCATTAGGTAATAGTTAATAATACAACGATAAGTGTAATGTCAGCATTTTTAAGGATTGCTGCATGTTGGACATTGAGGAAGGCTTACTATACATATTTTTAAGTCTCTCGGGAAACTTGTGTAATAAAAATTAAGTATAAATTTTATAGCTGTGGGCAAGTCTTAATGAGAATAACATACCACAGTCCAGTGGCCAGAGGGCTGCCTGCTCTCTTCCATTCTGTTTACTTCACTGCAAATGCTTAGAAATATCCTTCTTGGTACTTAAATCTTGCCACATCTTCTTCTTGAAGTTCTTCATGGTGAAAATTTTTCTAGGCTGTGATATGCAAGGCCCTTCATAACAAAGATGTGTTTGTTGCACCCTGTACTGCTTCATATAACACTCAACACAATGCAATATAATCATTTGGTGTCTCCTTAAGTAGATTTTACGGGCCATGAGAGTAATGACCGTGTCTGTATTCTCTATTGCCTTGTCAGTCCTTGCACATAGTAGATGTTCAACAAATGTTTAAAATAAGTGACTTTAATAACAGATTTCAAAGAATTGTATGTAAGACAATCTGCAGTTGCAGTTACACAAAAGAATTTCAGTTCGGTCTGTGATATTTTATTGTGTTCTTCCCATCTTTTCCCTCAATCCTGCTTTTGCCCTCCTCCCATTATTTATTACCTACACAATCAGTGAAATTACTTCCTAATTCCTTTTCTTGGCCTGAATTTGGGTGAAAGTCTCAAAGAACAAAGAATAAGAACTTTCTTTTTCAAAAAACATTTGTCTCCACTTCTAATTTAGTCATTTTTGCTGCATAACTAGCTATGTAGAACATTTCAACAGAGTTCTCACAGTGAATGATTTGATTTTACTACAAAGTCTTTCCATCAGTTCATAGAGCCAAAGGCTGTTGTTCCCTTGAGAGCACACAAATGATGGATTATCTCCTCTCCACTTGCTTCAGCTTATGTAGCAGCTTCTGAAGCTATTAATCCCAATAGTTATCATCATAGTATTAACTAACATTTGTAAAGAACCCTAAAGCTCTACAAGCCCTCTCACATAGTACTTTCACTTGGTTGATCTTCACAACCACTTACGATCAGGTTAAGGTGAGCACTACAGTTATGCACATTTCATCCATGAAGATGCTGAGGCTGAGGGAAGAGAAGTGACTCACCCAACATCCAAGTTCTTACTGGTTTGCCCTAGTGTCAGTGACAGGAGGAGGCCAGTCTTAAACAGAGGTTCTTGTTGCAGGTTGTAGCCTTTTATCACTACCCTGTCTGTCTCCAGTTTCATGGAAAAGGCTCTTTCTTCTGGTGGTGGGGTGAGGGAGAGAGAGGTCACAAATCATTTCATGAAAAACTATGATGGCTCTGATACTTAGTCTGTCTGATGTGGGGACATGAGAAAGAAGTTATCAGCTGTGAAAGAGATGAGCTGAAGTTTCAGGAGCAAAGCTCACAAGAGTGCACTCATAAAATGCAGTCATGCTTAGAAGGTTCATCTGCTGGTAATGAACGGTGAGTTGACTTTGCCAGATGTGATCCACTACTCCAGAAAATTAGTCTTGACTTAGTCTTCCCAAAATGACAAAAAGAAACATGAGTGCTACTGAGGTTAGGAGCTCACTGTACCTATAGAGAACCTGACCAGTAAGGTGGTTGTGTTGAGCTGTACAGCCAGTCCGGGACCAGAGTCTTTCTTCCATTCATCCACACCTAAGAGAACACCAGTCCATCCAAGGCTTGGTCCAGGCAATATGGAGCCACCCCTAGACATGCCTCTACACTCTCCCACATCCCAGTGTCCATTCTCCCTGTTACTACCTATAGGGGCCAGCACCCCAAACTTCCCCCAGCCTTGGAGCCCATCCTCACAAAGGTTTGCCCTGCACCTAAAGTTGTCCTCATCCCTCCCATTCCATTTCCATTATGTAAGTGAACTCAGCTACTAGGGGGAGTTGGTTCTTTTTTTTTTTTTTTTAAGGAGAGTGTTCTTTTTCTCATCATAAAAGCAAGTAAAGTTTAGAAAATATAAGTATGCAGGAACTAAAAATGAGCCATTATTTCACCGTTTTATCTAGCTACCACTATATTGGAGTGAATTTCCTTCTAGGCTTTTTTAAAAAATCACACTGCAATAAATTTTACATCTGACTTTAGTACTTAATATGGTAATGAAAATATTTTCTTGTGTTAATAAAATACTCTGCAGTGTAATTTTATATAGTTACATCATAATCTATTATATTGATGAGACTTAATTTGAGTCTTTTATTATTAGTTTTCTTCCTTTCCCTATTATAAATAATGACTATAATCCATATTTTGTGCAAAAACTTAATTGCAGAACTTTGAATTTTCCCTTTAAATAATTAAAAGTAGAAGTATTAGATCTTGGAACTCTTGGTTCAACATACAGAAGAAATGAGTAGTTCTTGGTGTACTCTTTAGGGTCTTAGTGTGAGTGGTGGGACAGGGTGTAGCACTGAGTAATAATAAACAATAAAAATTTGTCGTATAAATGAATAGGCTTGTTCCCACTGAGTATTTTCATTTTAAAAAACATTTGCCAACAAATCTATCATAACTTATAGTGAATACAGAACAATGGAGGAGGGAAAAGCTTTTGATAAGGTTTAATCCAGTCACTACTGCGAAGCCCAAGGCCTGCTATGATCAAAGCAAGCATGACTTTTACGACCCTTCGCAGCATCTTGGTCAGTCAGTCACCATGACACTGGCATCTGGCCAGGGCTCAGGGATCTGATAAATGTGACGTAGAGTCTCTCTTCAAGAAATCTACAGCTTATGGGAGAGACAGATTCGCTAGGTAATACACAAAACAGCACAAGAAGACAGAATTGAGTGGCAGCATAAGCACAGTGTGGAGGAAGCAACTAGCTCTTGCCAGCAACACCTCCTTAGGAAGGGGACTTCAGAGCTGGGATTTGAGTGAGAGTATGTAGGAAAAGCATTCTAAGTGGTGCAAATACAGAGACATTCTTCACAAGTGAGGGAATGACAATCTGCTCATCCCTTCCCCACCTCAGTCAGCACTTCCTGGTGCCATTCATTTACATCTCAGTGAAAATGAATTGCTCTAAATTTTCCCAGAGCAGAATTTAATAAAGGGAAAGCAAACAGGTCCTGAGAACTTAGAGGCGCTTGAGATGGAAGGGGCAGAAAAAATACCAATAAGAAAGGAAAAGAATGCTCAGAAGGAAAGTGGGGAATAAAAAACAAAATCACTGAACTGTACAATTGGGAACAGGTGATTACACACATAGAATATGATGCATGTCCAGAGTTGTGTAACACTGTAACTCTGGGTCTCAAGCACCCAAAACCTCCCAATGCAGGAAGATGTGGCCTGGCACCTATCCTAATCCTCACAGTATCTGTCCTCTTCTAAAAGTTCCACCACAAAGGATAATCCCCTATGGTTTTACAGCTCTATTTTATTTGCTCTTAGCATACGGTCTACAGCAAGTTGTGGACCAAACCTCTCCGCCCTGGTAGAGAGGAGCTAGGCTGCTTGCTAGCAACCTATTAAGCATAGTCTTCTGTCTCCAACTGTCCATTCGCACTTGAACTCCACCAGACTCACCTCCTTTCTTCCCCCTAAGCTTGTCCCTACCTCTGGGCCTTGTGAGATTGTTGCTAGAACTGTCTCCCTCAAGATCTTTGCAAACCTGGTTCCTTCCCATCTTCCAGGTGTCTCCTCAAATGCCATCTCCTCTGAGAGCTGTCCCTGGCTTCCTTATCTTCGCCATTATGCTTCCATGTTTTCACAGTACCTGTTCTTTGAAGCTACTTGTGTGTTTAGTTGTTTGTTACGGATCCCCCACCCCACTAGAAGGTCAGCCTCATAGGGTCAGTAATTTGGCCTCTTTTGGTCACTGCCATGGCCTTGAATCTAGAATAACAGCTGCCTTCTGGTAGGTACTCAATAAATATGCATTGCAGGAGCCAATAATACACCTCTGAGAAACTTATTCCAGTTTATGTCCTTAGTTCCTTGCCCTTAGCTGCTCCAAAGTGTTTCCTGAAAATCACTATTGATCCAGCATTTTTTTTTTTTCTGGCAGGTCAAGTATTCCTTTCCAATACCTTTCGAAGCCTTTCGCCTCATGCTGCACAAGTTGTAAACATGATCTCTTCCAGTCAAATCGCTCACCCCATCTCCAATCAGCAGAGCACAATAATGACTTCATATTTTTTCTTCCAAAAGTACACACACAAACAGAATGAAATCAGTTCTGATGAATTTTCATCCATTTCAAATTGTAAAGCTCTTTCTGCCTTATTTTCTTACCCTATTGTTTCTTGCTGAGGGCTGTTCAGGAGAGGAACAAGATGAGTGGCAGTTCCCCAACTCCCACCACTGCAGTGACATCAATCATAGTAAGACTGGAAAGCTACAGGGTGGGGATGGGGGAGCAGAACAAAAGGAAGGCACTAAGAGGGGATGGGCATGATCAGCTGGAGCTGCAAAACTTTTAATTTCCCCCTTTTCTAGGCCTCTAGGTGGCCAAAGTAGGCAGGGACCCTATCCCAGGTCCTAGGACCCTCCTGAGCCTGCCTGAACTTAGGGAATAGCTAACCATCGGTCGTTTTGGGTGAGCAGACTGTGTGAAGCAGGACAGAGCCCCAGAAAGAGCAGGAGTTTTAGGGCCACACAGACTGGCTCTGATGCACATGACCCTACCCCTTCTAGATGCATGTGGCTATGGCCTGTTACTTAACCCCTCTCCACCACCATCTCATCATGGGTTAAATGGGCACAGGAGTGATAGTCCACAAGGCTGTGTGCATTTACGTGTGTGGATTGGAACGCAGCACACAGACTAATTTTGTGCCTTGCAGGTGCTCCATACATAGTTGCTATTATTGAGAAGCTGAGTTTAACTATTGGCAAAATAACCAAAGAGAGTGTTTATCTCTACCCACCAAGTGAAAAAGAAATAAAAAATAGATTTTTATTGGCTGTGCTTTTCTATTTTAAAAGTCAAAAACATGTGCTTTGAATGTTAAACGTCCTCATGAATGCAAAGTAGAGCCAAAGCTTTACTGTTTTGTCCAGATTGGCATCATACTGCCAATATTCAGTGTAATTGGAGTTTTTACTAAAATGACCAGTATTTGACTCCCACATTATGGACAGCGCTCACTTTCCACAGTGATTTCCCTTCCCATCATATGAGGATACTAGATAGTGACAGCTTTGGACCCACATCAAAAATTCTCAAACCCATAGCTTTTTGCCATCAACATTGAACTCTATCCCATAAAATTCTGTCTTCTAAATCTCACTTAGTACCAGGTACTAATTTTACTGATTTTAACCAATTGGAATTTATTACTATTGTTCCCTGGAATAGATTAATTCATTAGTTCATAAATCAAGATTATTTCACAAGATTCTATAGTTTCCATACATTGATTAATTTTAAAATACTTCAAGTCAATTTTTTAAAATGTGTGTTATTTCAGCACTCTGGGAAGCTGAGGCAGGAGGGTCAGAAATTCAAGCTCAGCCTGGGCAACTTAGTGAAACCCTGTCTTAAAATTAAAAAAAAAAACTTAAAAAGGGCTGGGGATGCAGCTCAGTGCAAAGTCCCCAGTTCAATCCCCAGTGCCAAAAACAAAACAAAACAAAAACAAAAACAAAAAATAACTTGCATTAGTAAAAATTTACTCCAGTCCAGGAAGAAGTAGTTTGTGGTTCCAATTCAAAAGAATTTCAGTAAGTTTTTATCTCAAGGCCCAAAGAATATGTTCTTCTGATGCCTTGCGGTTTCACGAGAGGGTGATTTTCCCTTTCCTTTTCCTCACCATGAGCCTACTGGAAAGAGCTTCCCTTTGTGTCAGATAAAATCAGCACTGGCAGAGAGAGACCCCCACGACTAGCAGAGCAATTTTCACCAGTATTGGCAGGTGTTCTTTCAGTCACCACAATTTCCTGCCCTCCAGTCAGATGCTCCTTCACCACTGGTCACCAAATTGGAGACAAAACAAACTAACTAAAACACAAAGAGGAGAGAGGTAGAGGGAGAGAGGGGGTGAGGGAGAGAAGAGGGAGAGGGAAGGGAGAGGCAGAGAGAGAGAGAGAGATGAAACATGAAAATAGGCTAAAAGCAGAACTCCAGACTGCCCAGTCACTAGCCGTTTCTAACAGGGCTCAACCACCATGGACCAAATACATCCAATTTCCACCAGCCAGAAGTTTGTTTTTTGTTATTTTTCTGGGGAGAAGGAGAATTCATTAACCTCAGAGTCAGCTACAAGTTCTTGATACATCTTAGTAGCTACTGAATTAACATTTGCTGAGTTAGAAAAGTAGAAAACAAACAAAAACTAATATTCTGGCAACATGAGAGTGTTTATGGGTGAAATTAAATATAATAAAAGGTTGCTGTCTTTAAGAGGTCCTCAATTTTCTTCTGCTTTTATTTAATTTCTGGATCTAGCATTCAAGGCTTTTCTCACTACAGTTTTTTGTCAATGCTAGTATTCAACCCTAGTTTCAGAATTGCTAACACATAACCCTGTGAGAAATGAATTTGCTGAATACACTGTTTATATATAGTTCTTCTTGTCTTTAGCGTTTCCATATCCAGGCAAAAGACTGTTTTCCCAAGCTGTCATGTCCTTTGATCCCTACCTCTTTCAGTATATTACAGCATTTACTCATAATAGTTATCTTCATTTGTCACAGTCTGCATTTCATCTAGGTTCCCCTTGACATCCTGCTAAATTTTTAGAAGTTTAAATTTCACTTTTTATACATTTACAATTGTATGGATCTTAACAATGTACAAAATCGTGACTTTGTGGTACCATACAGAACAAATGCATAAGCCCCAAACTTTCCTTTTGTAGGCATCTTTCCCTCCATCTCCAAACCTACTCATTGTTCATCTGTTTTCTGTCCCTCTGACTTGGTCTTTTCCACAATATCACATAAATGTTTTCATTCAATATGTAGCATTTTGAGTCAAACATCTTTCACTTTGTAAAATGCTTTCAAGATACATTCATGTCATTTTATTAATCATGAATCAATAGTTCATTTCTTTTTATTGCTGAGGAGTATTATATTGTATGTATGTATCCTAATTTGTTTATTCATTCATTAGTTGGTAGACATCTGCGTGGTTTCCATTTCCAGTTTGGGGAAATTTATGAGTAAAGCTGCTATAAATATTTGAGTAAATTTTTTGTGTGTAAACAGAAGTTTTCAGTTTACTTGAGTAAATACCTACTAGTAGAATTACTGAGTTATATGGTATGAATATGTCTGACTTTGTAAGAAACCATCAAACTATTTTCCAAAGTGAGCTACTTCATTTTGTGTTTCTACCAGCAATATATCAGATTTTCATTTGCTTGGCATGTGCTTATGTTATTTTTGCTTTTTTTTTTTAAATCTTACATATTCTAATAATTTTGTGTTGGTATTTCATTATGGTTTTAATTTTTTTCTAGTGTCTAGAAATGTTGAACATTTTTTTCATATGCTTATTTGTCATGAAATATCTTCTTTGTTGACATGTCCATTCAGTACTTTGACCATCTTTTAATTGGGTCTTTGCAGATAGTTTATTCCAGTATTAGCTTGTCTTTTCGGTCTTGTAACAGTAATTTTTAGAAAGTCTAGTTTTTAAGTGAATTGTCCTTTTGTTTCCATATCTAAAAACAGTCATATTCAAACTCACACTTATTTTCTCTTATTTTTTCTAGAAGTTTTATAGTTTTGTGCTTTATATTTAGATTTATGATCCATTTTGAGTTAATTTTCATACAATATATGAAGTTTACAAGTTTTATACCATGGTTCATTTTTTTCTCGTGTGAACAACAGTCCCATTTGTTCCAGCGCCATTTGTTGAAAAGACGATGCCTTCTCCATAGAATTGTCTTTGCATCTTTGTCCATTATCAGCTAAGTGTATGTATGTGGGCTCTCGCTGTCTATCGTGTTCCATTTATATGTAGTTCCTGCCTTTTGATAAAACCACACTGCCTTAATTATTGTAGTTTATATTAAATCTTGAAATCCTTTCAAATTATTGTAGATATTCCAAAGCCATCTTGTTGATATTTATAAGACATTTCACTAGGATTTAAGTTGGTATTATATTTAATCCATAGGTCAGAATTAGGGGAACTGACATCTTAATACCACTGAGTCTTGACATCTGTGAACACAGTGCATTGCTCTATTTGGTTACGATATTTCTCCTTCAATATTTTATGAGGTTTTTCTGCACATAGATCCTGTTTACATGATAGATTTTTATATTTTATTTAAAAGACATTATTATAAACACTATTATTCTTTTATATTTCAAATTCCAGTTATTCATTCGTTGCTAAAAATACTTCTGTACTAACTTTTTATCCTTCGACTTTACTATATTCACTCATTAGTTCTAGGAGATTTATTATTTTTAGATTCTTTGGGATTTTTCTAGACAGACAATTATGTTGTCTGCAATGAGAAATAGTTTTACTTATTTTCTAATCTTTGTGTCTTTTATTTCTTCTTATTGCCTTATTGCGCTTGATAGTAAATAGGACAGTAAATTTTAATAGTCAATCTAAATACAAAAGAATTAATACTAAAATAATTCCTATATTGGTCAGTTTTCCATCACTATGACCAAATACCCAAGGAAAACAAAGGAGGAAAGATGTATTTTGGCTCACATTTTCAAGGATTCAGTCCACACTCAGCTGGCTCTACTGCTTTAGGCGTGTGGCAAGGTAGAAACATCACAGTGTGAAGCAAGATAGAGGGATAATCCCCTCATGGCAGCCAGAAAACTGAGAGTGCAAGAGCCCGAGAAAAGTTACACCCTTCAAGGCACACCCCAGTGACTTACTTCCTCCAATTAGATCCCCACCTCCTAAAGCCCTTTCAGCCATGAACTCACTGGTGGGTTAATTCATTGACGAGGTTAGTCACCTCTCTAGGCATCTCTTAATTGAACCAAATTGACAATCAAGTTTAACTGCCACAATATCTAACTTTAGAAGTTCACATCAGGGAATTAAGAAGGATTTCTCAGACTTTTCCATTTGATCATTTGGTCAACAAAATGTTTACTTGCACATTCATGGTGTTAAGTGTTACAAGCAAGTCGAGATTAATCAGGCTTGGATCCTACTATCAAGTACTTTCCAATTGAGAAAAGGCAATAGGACATGAACAATAATTACTACAGACAAAAAGATGGTGATGAGGCTGATCAGAGATAAACAGAAAGAAGAGAGAATCTAGGTGCAGCAGAGCAAGTAATAGCTGTTAATCAGGAAGTCCCGACCTTGCAGTGGGTATGAAGTAGTCAAGATGGAAGAGAGGGATAGTGAAGAAGGGGTCCTTCAGGATTTGCAAATTTGTTGTGGAGGTCAAAAGAGAAGAAGAAGACAGAGATATCTGGGATTTGAGACTTGCTGCTTTTTCAGGGGCTGAGGGACCCACATATTGACATTCTGAGTTTTAATTATGCATTGAAGATTCAGATGAAGTGACCTGCATGTGATTTGAAGTGCTGCACTGATTGGAATCAGAGTAAGGTCAAAGCTGAATATGGACATAAACCTGCTCAGGATTCCCCGTTTGCTCAGTCTCAGGCTCTGAGACTATAGGTACTTGAGCACTAGGACCTCCAGCCCTGCAACACACACACACACACACACATACACAGGAACAGTCACTAAGTTAACCAGAGAGGCAAGAAGACAAGAAGAAAGGTATGGATAGACATGGAAGGCATCCCACTAGGCAGGTTAACAAGATCTAGCCCCCTGTAAGTTAGAAGAAGGAGCCCTAACATCTACACTTGTTGAAAGAAGAGAAAAAGGCTGGAATGTTTACTCTGTTCCTCCACTCAAGAGAGGATAGAGATATTCTTTACAAAGGAGGGTGCCTGTGGGAGGAGAAAAATGTTGCCCAGAGCTACCAGGAGCAGAACTTGGATTCAAAACCATGTTTGTCTAATACAGCTTACACTTGGAGAGTGTTTAGTATGTGCCAGGCCCTGTCGTATGTTCTTCAGTCCTCATACTGAGTCCCACAACTATCCTGTGAGGTACTTTCTATTATTATCCCCATGGAGCAGATGGGCACAGGAGGTTCCATGCATGTCCCAAGGTGCCACTGAAAGGGAGTTATAGAGGCCCAGAGTTTTCCAAAAACCCAGAGCCTTCTTGACCACCAACAGTCTCACAGGTAAGTGAGGAGCCAGGCTTTATCCACAGAAAAGCAATGGCCTCAGAGCCATCCTGTGAGCGTCACCGGACATCTACTGTGCACCCAGCACTATGTCACTATGTGAGCATGCAGATGCATTAGACACAGTCCCTGCTCTTACAGAGCTCAGTGAGATTGGGGCAGGGGTGGAAGACCTCATACACAGTGGGTATAATATGTATTGTGATATACGGCATTTGACAGGAGCTGTAAAGGATACCACACACAGAGAAAACCAGCATTAATTTTATATCCCCCTTTCAAGGAAAATGAAAGGCAAACACACTTTCAAGCTAAAAGCATTTACCTTGGATTAAATACGTATTTAAATATCACCCTCACACCAGCCTGCTATCTCTGCCATGATCCTGAGTGCTTTCTTAAGACAAAGCAAGAAATTCACCCACAGAAAACAGATTCAGAGTCAGGTGTAGTGACATACACCTTTAATCCCAGCACTCTGGGAGGCTAAGGCAGGAAGTTTGCAAGTTTGAGCTTAGCCTGAGTAACCTAGTGATTTAACAAGATCCGGTCTCATAATAAAAATAAATCAAAATTTTAAAAAGGCTGGGGATGTAGCTCAGTGTGAAGGTTCAATCCCCAGTGCAGTACCACCAAAATGAAAGGAAGGAAAGAAGAAAAGAAGAAAGGAGAGGAGGGAGGGAGGGGGGGGGAGGGATGGAAGGAAGCACAGAAAGGTTTAGAGCGTCGGACTCAGGCACTTTTTGCTTTATTCGGCCTTTGAAACTTGCATGGCTGATTACAGTGGAAACCGATCATGGTTCTCATTACAGAGACAATGCCAGAGAAGGATTTATCCTTGTCTTTGGAATTTCAGGCTTGAAAATAAATGATCCACTAGGTGAAGAAAACTGGGAAACCTTTAGATAACATCTTCTTAGCTTTGAAAGTGGCAAGTATGTATATCATATTTACTTAGGAAAGCGTGATCCTAGACAAGATTTGGAAGAGTGTCCTTGCCTTTTGGAAGCCTTTTTATTTCATCCTCATCCCCACCCATCCCCTCGCCCCTGCCCTGCTGGGTATTAGCTGAGGAAACTTTTCCCCTGCTGTACTCTCAACATTCAACATGCAATGTATCTGTGACCAGATGTGGCTTCTTTTCCCGTCCCACCCAATTCCTCCATACCAGCTGGGTGCCCTGCAATTCAGTTCAATTCTGACAGTCACCGGTTAGTACAGGACCCCCACAGGTTAAGGGCCCAATCCCACAAGACTGCCCCACCAGCCACAGCTGCAGGTTTCCACGTCATCCAAAACTTACACCTAACTTGGCCACAGATCAGAGGCTTGCACAACCCCTTCATTTACTTGATCATTTGTTAGAGTGGCTCACAGAACTCAATCAAGAAAAGGCTTTACGTACTATTAAGATACAACCCAGCAACTACTGAATGGAGGAGATGGACAAGGCAAGGTCTGGGGCAGCAGTCAGGAGCATCTGCATCCTCTCCAGATGTGCCACCCTCCACACGTTCAGCGAGCTCACTGGGGCTCTCTGAACTCTGACTTGTGGGCTGTTTATGAAAGCTTCCTCATGTCAGTATGCTTAATCAGTGTCCATTAATAACTAACTCAACCTCCAGCCCCTCTGCCTTCCCCAGAGGCAGGTGTGGGGAGTTGGAAGGTAGGAGAGTCGGGGGGCTGTAAGTTCTAACCTAATTGCACGGCTGGTCCCCCTGGAAACCAATCCTTGTCTTGAAACTATCCAGGGTCCTTCCGGCCACCAGTCATTTATTATCTTACAAACAGATACTTATGACTGCTGAGATTCTAGAGAGCTGTGTGCCAGGAAAAGAGAGTGGGCAGAGATCTGATACATATTTCTTATTCAATAACCCCCCCTTCATCTCTTTCAGATGTTTAGCACTTTATGGCTTTTGCGTTGTTTGTACCTTCATATTCTTCCAAACTGGTATAAGAAAAAGCTCTAAATCTCTCATAGTAAGGTGTAAATGACTGCTAATAGTTTAAAGCCAGGCCTCTCTCATGGAACAGCACAGGGCATCCGGGGTCATCCAGCAAAGACATGGTACCAAGGTAGCACGTCTTGGAAATAACTGCTTGAAGATTTAGGAAGGAAATATTATTTGTATTAAAACAAATATGATTATAACATGAAAAGTGATATAAATGGTTGGATGAATGAGTCACATGAAAGTTATAAATGAAATACTGCACTTCTTGTTAAGCCTTCAGAGCCCCAAGGTTGGCAGGTCCTCTCCTATGCCCTCTGCCTGTAGAGGGTGAGCAGGCAAATGTCCCCTCTGCAGCCAGGTGGGTGAAGACCTTGGGGAGCCAGGAATGAGAAACCTTGAGGTAAATGGATTTGCAGGCAAATAAAGATAACAAATGTAACAACCTGAGTTTACAAGTAAATCCACTAAGGCCCTAAGAAATATTTAATTTACTAAAATTAAGCAAATAAGAAGGGATAGTAGACATCGACATTACACACACACACTTTAAATAGTAGCAGTGGAGTATCGCATTTAATTTTGCTTCTGAAAACTTTTCAGGGTTGTCTTTCCTCCTAGTTTGAAAATAGATGCTTGTAAACCTACAGTGCCCTGTGACAGATGGCTGTACCTACCAAGAGGCATTTTGTAACAACTTTTATCTTTTCCTCTGCATGTGAAATTCTTGACACTTGAATCCCTGTGGCAGTCTTAACAAAGCCTACAGACTCTTTCTCAGAAAGAATTTTCAAACATGTAGCATAAAATACACAGGATTCCAATTAAATTGAAAAATAATTTGTGTGAGGAATACTTCACTTTTTTATTACTATGTTAAATACAAGTTCTAGGGGTGTTTGAATCCCAGTATTTCCAAGTGGCTGTGACTATAAATGTGAGTGTGAACAATGCTGTGAGATCGCTGAAGCAACTGTTGTGTGATAGAAAAATATTTGTAATTTGACTTGGTGGCAAAGTCACAGGTAATGTGAATATTCTGTGGTTTCCCACTTACATTCATAATTAAGGAGGTGCTAACTTTTAGTTAAAATTGATGAAAAACAAAGATGTCTTTATTTCCATACAAGTTCATGGACCCTCAAGCTATACACCCTGGAGATTAGAAGTTCTTGATTGTTTTGGGTTAAGACTCTGAGTTACTGATTTCCAACTTTTCTGATGCCCTGGGTGCTTTGGACAGAAAAGGCATGAGTGGCTTTTATTTAAGTGATAAGTAGATTGGGTATCTCTTAAGCTCCACTCCCATGGAGCACTCAAGTCTGTTACTTCTATCTACACAACCTCATGTCACTTTTCATTCTCCCTGCCTAGTGGTCATAGAAGTGTGGTTTAAATTCCTCAGACCCCCATCATTTCTGAAACTACCTTTACCAAAAAAGTGCCACCTGTTTTGCCTTGCTTCTCTGTCTTCACCACCTGCTTCCCTAGAAATAGCTTACAATTCACATGTGATAGATTCAGGATGTCTGAGCACAGACCCACCCAGGCTGGAGACCCACCAAGAGGACCATTAGGTCGAGGAAGTGGGTGCCCCCAGGTGCAGAGGCTGCCTCCTACCAGACTCCACGCAGCACCCTCATGGCCCGGTGTTGGAGGCAGTGCCTTCTCTAAGGAATGAGAAAGTCAGGACGCATCTCACATGGACTGAACACAGGAATGTGCCAGGTCTGGGGCCGTATTTATATTTTCTTACTTAATCTTTAAGATAAAAAGTAGTGGATGATCAATATCTCCACTAATGAATGGGAAAAGGGCTTTAAAAGGCTGTGCAAACCACCACGTCACATGCAGCTAGTAAAGATCACACCTGCACCTCACCTTCCCCCAGCCCACCCAGCCTGGCTTCCCACCCACAGGACACAGACGTGGCTGCCACAGAGGGCTCAGTGAGCCCTGCTGGTGGAGCATGAGGGGCCTTTCGCCACTCTCCCTGAGCTTGGCCTCTCAGCAGCCTCGGCACCAGCACCACTGCACACTCACTTCCTGTTGAAAATGGCTCCTGCTTGACTTCTACACACTTTCCTTGTCATCTCCCACATCTTTGCTCTCCTGCCCAGTGTCCCCTTCCTGTATGCCGTCCTCACCACCATGCATGGAGTCGGAACCCCACAAGTCCCCTTCCTGGGCCTCTACCCTCTTCTTAACTGAACACTACCTCACTTCACAGATGACTCTGTCTGTGGCGCCTGATATCTCAGTTCTGAGAAAGCCCCTCTCCAGGCAACCAACTTAGATGTGTTTTGGGTGCTTCGGTTCCTGTGTGAATTCAAACCACTGTTTCTCCAATGAACCCTGTTTCATGAAAAGCACCCTTCTTCATCCGGCTGCCCATATCAGACCTGAGAGTGGCCCTTACTCCTTTTCTGTCACCTTCATATTCAATCAAACCTTACGTCCTATAGATTTTACCTGCTAAGAATACTTAGAATTTTCCTCATTCTAACCCCACTAAATCCTATTTCTCATGAGGATTACCTAAGTAACCTCCTTGCTCCTCTTCTTACCTCCCTTCAACCCTTTTCCCCTGCTCATGTTTTCCAGTACTTTCTATTACTCCTCGCTATTAAAACCAAAATCCCCACTCTCTTCTGTAAGGGTCTGGTAGGTCTGGTTCTCATTGCCCTGCCCCGTCTGGAGCCACTCTGCCCGGTGCTTTCTGTTCTTCCTCTGCCCTGAACGGCTTTTAGTTCTTCAGTTGCCGACACCTTCCAGCCTCTGAGCCTTTGCACTTGCTGCCCTCTTCACTAAATCACTCATATCCTCCTGTGAGCCTCAGTGTCAATGTCGCTTCCCTAGAGATGCTTTTCCTGACCGTCCAGACTAGGTCAGCCTTCTCAGCACCCCAATCTTACATTTCCATGATGCTGTCCTTTTGTTTGATATCATAGTCATTAAAAACTTCCAACAAATTAAATGTAACAGAACTTAGTTGAGCAAAGAGCATGTCAGGAATCAGTCAACTCTCAAAACCAGAAGAGGTTCAGGAAGCTCTGTTCTGCACCACGGGCAGGTAGCGCTGATGGGCGGAGAAGAAGGGAGGTGCAAAGAGAGTTTGCTTGACAGATGTCAGCACCAAGACAGCTGGGTGCTCACCTTATTTGAATGCAGTCTAACCAGGTGGCAACCTGTGATTCCAACACCCAGTTATTTGTTATAAATGTGCTCTCCTAAGCAAAGTTGTGGGCTAATGTGGTTTGTACACTGTCTGGTTGTAGTTCATGACACAAAGACTCAAAGGCTTTGTGTAAGGCACCCTCAGGCAAATTTAGTTTAATTTAACATAACCAAACAATTAATTCACTATTTAGTATTTATCACCCCTTCAGTGATAACCATGAAAACCACCGCTATCTATTGTCAGCCTGACCCCAAAGCCTGGAGTAAAGGCTTGGTATGTTGAAACTCGGTATATTCTCTTTTGAACTAGTGAATTATAGGAATGTCTCTATTTGCCATGCTTCTCTAGATTTTTCTAGAGTTGTGTGGGTTAATGAATGATTTTTAAATTTTTTTTTCGCTTTTTAATTTTTATTAGTACATGTTTTCAGAACATAATTACTACATTCCTCATGGAGAATTGGTTCATGTGCCTAACACATTTTAATTCTTTTTTCATTCACTTCCCCTCCCTTCCCTCCATCTCTTGATCACCTTTCCTTTTGCAAAAGATTTATCTCCCTGTTTCCCACTATCTTTTATTTTTCTTTTTAATTTATTTATACTTTGGGTTTCTCCTATAAAAGAAACCATGCAATATTTAAGCTTTATAGAAAATGTGGTATTTGTACACAATGGATTAGTACTCTGCCATAAAGAAGGATAAATTTGAATCATTTGTAGGAAAATGGATGCACTTTGAGATCATAATGTTAAGTGAAATAAATCAGTGGGTGAGTTTGGATGCTCCAAGAAAACAAGTAAGAACCTAGTTAGATTTTACAATTGACAATGACTTAAATCTTTCAATCAAAGAATTGAAAAGACTCTTATTCTACTTTGTTGCTCTTTAAAGACAAGAATAAAACAAGTTTCTCTGTCCTATTTGTCAATGGCTGTCATTGAAATGTATGGCTACATCTTTTATGTGGTTTGTGGTTTCAAGTGAGTCATCACTCACTCACTGACAGTTATGAGCAGTGCACTCATGAGAAAATGTTATTTTCACTGTAGTCACCTTCATGGGGTTGAAATGTACAACCTCATGGAACTGCCAAAACCAGCTGGCTGACAAATAAACATACTTTTGATTCTATATTTTTCAAGAAAGTTTAAATGCCCATTTATTTAAAACAACAGCAACAACAAAAAAAAAAAAAACAGATTTGATTAGTTAGCTTGCATGACACACAGCAGAGTGTGAACTTTAGAGGGATCAGAATGATGTTCAAAGAGAATGAGATGGCAAATGATGTAATGATCTGACCGTGTGAAAACCAGGTCAGACCCAATTGTTTCTGCCAGCCTACCCAGTCACTGGAGCCCCTTACATATGTTTCAGTATCTCCTGCTGTGTCGACCTTTAAATCAAGGACTTTGTCTCATGCATGTGCTTATTCTTGGTCAAATGCAAGTCACATATTTTAACTAGCTACTCCTTCCTAGAAGTTTAAAATGATGAATAATATCTAAGACATACACTTCCAGAAGCAAGTAATTTAAAACAATGCATTTGGCTGCTAATCTTCTGCTTTTAGCTACCCTGATTAGTAAAAGATCTGTGAGCAGGAGAGTGGCATATGATACTTTGCTGAAGTGACACTTGATTTCAGTTCTAATTTCTCCATTTCTAATTTGTTTTAAAATCAAAAAGAGTCTCATGAGGGCCGGTGAGATGGCTCAGCGGCGTAAGCGCCTGCCTTGCAAGCGCGACGGCCTGAGTTCAACTCCCAGATCCCACATACGAAAAAGGGGCCGGTGATATTGCTCAGCGGCACGGGCGCCTGCTGGCGCGCGAGGTCCTGAGGTCGACCCCCCGGTACCCACAAAAAAAAAAAAAGAGTCTCATGGGATACTCTATAAAATGACACTAGGAATTACATTTAATGCATCTGCTGTGGAATTGACAATTGTCCTAAAATAAATTCAGCTCTGTATTCACTAAGTGGACAGACAGCCTGCCTCCCAAAAGAAAGGAGTAACACAAGCTTTGGATTTGCCCGAAGCTGTGTACATATTTCCTCCAGGTAACTCTTTACTGAAGTTTTAAGATTTAGAATTTCCAAAATTTGACTGACAAAGCTAGTGCTCCATGCCCCCATATTGATGTCATTCATCTCTAATATTAGCAGCAAAGCATTTCAGGTTCACCTGGGAAACAGGAGCTTTTATTTTTGAGTTGAACAGGAGCAGATACTAAAAATGAATGTGGTGATATTTCCTTCTGGAATATCTGACACGGATAAAATAGGTAAACCTGTTCAGTGAAACTATTTTGGATCAAATGGGAAAGGAATTCAGTTCAATGGGAAATCTGATGCAGTCACAGAATTTTTGTATAGCCCCACTCATGTGAACAGTGAGGAATTAATAAATAAAATGAAAGTATATAAAGTTGTTTTGTTGCACAGTGCCACACAAAATCAGGAGCCATTTGTGAAAATTACATATGGCTGAGGTGAAGGTTTTGGAAGATGTGTTACAACACAGCATGATTGTTAAAGCTGGTCATTATCCAGCACAGCTGAAGTGGATCAGGGTAGCTGGACAATTGCCACATGCGTACTTAGTAACACTCAGACACAGAACCAGGAAGGTGCAGGTGTGCTATCTGGAATAATAGAAATGGGGTTGAGATTCCATGGCCTCAGCTAGAGGCAGTTCCTCCTACCTTCTCAGTCTGCAAAGTGAGTGGCACCATCATGGATCAAGAGTGCTCCCCAGGCTACAAATCTCACAAAGACTTACAGCAGAACAAAGAAGGGCAACTTACTGAAAGACCCAGATGTATCTTGTGCACCGAAAATGTCTCACTTTTAAAATTACCACATGAATTTGGTAACCATTCTCTTTAGAGAAGGAAGATATTTACGGAATAATAGGAATTTAAAAGTTACGGAAATAAAAACACCAAAGCTCAAGATGGGTTCTATCACCACAGTATCAATATTTGTCTGGAATTGAAGTTTCCTTACATTTTAAATTTTTTTCAGGCTGTGTTCCATAAACACTGCCCTGTGTGTTTAGACAACAGTGGCAAGAAAATGAACCACATTTAATTCTTGCTACTTTGCAGTTTGTTTTTGCTGACAGTTCTCCACTTTGGTCTTCTAAAGCTGTAGCCAAGTGATGATTATCTTCTTAAGTTGCAAATAGGGCAAGTCTCCCCACCACGGGTGCTGGGCTATTGCTCAGTAAGAACTCAGTGGCATAAGCTTGCTTTTTTTGAGTTTGTTAGAAAAAATTGTGGACTCTAAAGCCTTAGGCTTAGAACCATTTTGCTTTGCATGGTTTTCTGCGCCAAGCTGCTCTTTCTTGTTGTTCTTAGAATCACCAAAAGATACTAAAATTACATGAAAGTTGCGTGCAGATCTCTTTCTCCACAACAACACAAAGTTGTACAAATACAAGCCTGAAGTAATCCTTGCCTCCCCTGCCATGGCCCCAAAGTTCCTCACAGTAGGACAAACCCACCACACTGTGAAGACATGTTCGTTTTACTGTGTCCCCCTGGGCTCCAGGTTCCTTGAGGTAGAGCTATGCCTTATCCCTGTCTTTAACCTCTCGATCCTGTCCATTGCCTGGTGACCTCTCTCCGTGTATTTACTGATTCATTAATGTCGAATCTTTCTACCTGGAAGAAGTTATTCACTTTCAAACCTCTTTTTGTTTTTTATTTTATTTTGGATTTAATATTTTTTATCCTCCCCACTATGCAGCTTTTGTTCTAGATTCCTCTTTTGAAATCAGTGGAGTTGGGCCGGTGAGATGGCTCAGCGGCGTAAGCACCTGCCTGGCAAGCGCGAGGGCCCGAGTTCGACTCCCGGAACCCACATACAAAAAAAAAAAGGGGCCGGTGATATCGCTCAGCGGCATGGGTGCCTGCTGGCACGCGAGGTCCTGAGGTCGACCCCCGGTACCCACAAAAAAAAATATATAAAATCAGTAGAGTTTTAGATCACGAAGAAAGGCCTTCTCGTCATAGATTTCCTGTAGATTTCCAAGAAAACGACTCAAAGAACAACATCTTATGAACATTATTTTCATAGGAGTTCAGTTCTTTTTTCTCCTACTTCGTAGTTCAAGATATTTTTTACATGTATCTTCATAGAACAATTTTCTTCCATCTGGAAATATCCAATAAATGGGAAATTTAGTACCATATCTGTTAGAGGGTCAGCAAAGTCAGGAAGCATCGAGTCATTACTCTGTGTATTTGATTATTATGCAACATGTTAGCACACATTGTCCTAGGCTGTCCCCATAATGGTGATACTAGATGAATGGCACCAGCATCATCATTCCATCTCACTAATAAAAAATTGAACCCCAGGAAAAAGAAGCCATTTCCCCCAAGGTCACCCAACTAGGTCCCCCCCAGTTCTTCTAACTGTTTGCACTGTGATGTGAATCTTAACTATGCTATTAAACTACATGTGTTACCTAGGTGGCATTTTATAAATAACAACGATAAGCAGGAGAAAGAACTATGATACAAAAATGAAAGCACCAGTTGCTAACTCTAAAGAAGCCAAAATTGATAACAAATGGAGAAGAATCTGGAGAAGTGAACTGAGCTGCTAACTGAAAAGTCTGAGGTAGAAGCAGGGAGGGAAACTGTATTCTTATGAAAGCATCTGCCCAGAGAGTAAGGGATGTACTTTCCTCCAATGTTACAGTGATTTCAGCTTTGCCTTCTCAGTATGGACCTCTACACAAATTCTATGATGCATCTTCTCCCTGAAAATTTGGTTCCTTCTGTGACAGACAGAAAAATAGATTGAATCTAGATTTCCACAAAGACTCATAGGCAAATAATATTAGCATTCCTAGCTCTATTTATACAGCAAAACTATATTTATTTTCCTTGATCAAATTTGGTGATAAAAAATGTAGAGGAAGAAAGAAAAAAATATTTTTATAAGATTATCTAACTTTCCTGTGGTAATTTTACCTTGCCTTATATTTTAAAAAATAGAATATAATTAAGATAACAAAAAAATAGCTTTGTATTTTTTCTTCTATTGGAAATAATCTATTTTAGAAGTCAGTTTTTTAGTCAATAGGTCAACAGACATTAATTTAGTTCCTACTGTGTGTCAGGATTTGTCATGAATAATGAATGGTTGGTTGGTGAATAAGGTAAAGTTCCTTGCCCTGGACAAACTCATATGCTAGGAGAGAAAAAGGCAATGAATGTATAAACAAATTAATAAAGAGATAATTTGGGTCCGAAAAGACACATTTTGTATGGACCATTTTGTTGCTGTGCTGAGCCTTAGGCAGATTTTGGTCTTCTCAATAATTAAATAATGAGGAATGAGAAATAGTAAGGCCACGAATGGCTCTGTCACTACCACTGCTCTTGTCAAGAAAGCTGTACTGTTTATGGTTAGATGTGTGTATTTCACCTGAGGAAGCAATGACCATGTGTTGCTTTATTTTTATTCTAGAAATCTTGGAAAATCCGGACTCAGAGTTTCTTGCTTGGGTCTTGGTAAGTACTTGGGGTGTCATACAGGAGTGAGTAAGAAGGTGGGAGACTGGGGAGGCACCAGGCAGTGACTGAGACACAGATCTGGTCCAGTGTCCAAGGACAGCATCACCCCACTTGTCCCAAGGCGTGTCCCAAAGGCTTGTCCCAAGCCTTTCCCTGTAAGCTGTGAGACACCAACCTGTCCCTCACCAGGCCAAAGAGCCACTGTATGGCTAGTGCCTCATGGGAGTTCATCAAGTAGCCTTGGAGGAGGTGGCTCACATGCTACATCCAGCCACCACACGTGCAGCTCTTGTGACACGGGCTTATATGATCACTTCACCTCTCCCTCAATTCACTTGAGTGTTTTCTACCTATGGTTATTTTACCTTCATCTAATTTCCTCACTTATTTTCCTATTTCATTATATATTTTATGTATTTTTATAACTTGCCTTAAATACTTGAGGAGGACAAGGTGAGATACATATACACATGTATACATACATTAATATACATTAAAAACTAAAGATTTTTATTCCGAGGGATGTATCTCAGTGGTAGAGTGCTTACCTAGCATGTACCATGTCCTGAGTTTGATCACCAGCACTTAAAAACATTGTTATTCCTCTCAGGAAAGGTAAATATTTAAGGAGGACTAAGTAGAGATAGCAATTCTAACAGAGTCTGAAATGGCAAAATCTGAGTTATGAGACCTGAGCAGACATGAGACTTTCAGTTATCCCCCCAGATGTGAGAAAAGGCTGCCTGGCCATTTGGGCCATTCAATGCCATCAGAACTATGCCTGCAGGCTAAGAAAGTCTACAGCAGAGTCATAGCTGAGGAAGTAGTGAGAAGTGGTCAGATTACAGCTATGTAGGTAGAACATGAAAACTTTTCTGTTGGATTCTATGTAGGAGGTGGGAAAAAGGAGAAAACTCAATGCTGACTGAGATTTTTTTGCCTGAGCAACTGAAAGGATGTAGTTACTAGTAAATGAGACATGGAATAATGAGGAAAGAGACTAGGAGATTGGTTTTAGACATGATAACTTTCAGGTATTAGACACACAAGAAAAGTTGTCAAATAAGTAAAAGGACAAATAAATATAAAGTTTAGAAGAGAGATCTAGCCTGGGAGATCAAATTTGGGCATCATTAACTTGTAGATGCTGTTTAAAATATGATACACTAAGATGAGAACTTGAAGGGAGTGAGTAGAGATAGTATAGAAAACTGATACACATGGTCCAAGACCTAAGATTTCTAACACTAAAAATTGGGAAAGTGAGGAAGAGACAGCAAAGAAAACTGAAACTAACCAGTCAGTGTGGGAATAGGAGAATCTGAAAAAAATGGAGTCCTGGAACCCACATAAAGGAAACATTTCAAGGAGGACAGAGTGACCAACAGCAAGTTCTGCTCATAAATCAGGCAAGATGAAGGTTGTCACGGTTTATATCTAGGTGTCCCCAGGTGCCTCATGCATTCATAGGCAGGGCTTTGGGGAGGTGATTGAGTTAGGGAGGCACTGTAGCTAAATGTGACATTAGGAGAAGGGGCTTGGTTGGAGGTGGGTCCCTGGGGGCATGACCTGGAACGGTATAGTTCCTACCCCAGCTCCTCCCTTCTCTCTCTGCTTCCTGGTCGCCATGACATAAGCAGCTTTTCTCCCCCATGTCCTTCTACCATGCTATTTCTGCCTTTCTCCCCCATGTCCTTCTACCATGCTATTTCTGCCTGCTGAGCATAGACTGAAGCTGTGACCCAAAATAAGCCACTCTTCCCTTAAGTGGTGGCTGTTGGGTATTGAGTCTCAAGGATGGAGAAATTGACTAAGACAAGGACCAAGAATTGGCTGTTGAGTTTAGCAACATGGAAGCCACTGATGACTTTTGAAAAGATCAGTCTTTGTGGAGTAGTAGGGGCTAAAGCATAATTGGAATGAGCTCAAGGAGAGTGGAAAGAGAAAACTTGAGACAACTCTTTTGATGATGATTGCTATAAAGAGAAGCAGAGTAGTAGAGCAGCACTGGGCAGGCAAGCGTGGTCAGACAGGTTACCCTTGCCCTTGGAAGAAATGATGGCACATGTACATGCCAATGGTGAATCATTTTAAAAATAAAAAGGAATATAGCAAAGGTGGAAAGATGAATATCTGGAGTTATTTCTCAAGGACAGAAGAAGGTAGCATGAAAGAAAGCAGGGTTCATAGGTTTTGAGTTCATTAGGAGAACTGGGAGAGTGGTGGTGATGGTAGAGGTATCTTGTTAAGGTTCTCTTCTATTGTAATTATTTTACCAGTGGAGATCAGAAGCAAGGTTATCAGTTGTTAGTGAAGATCAGAAGAGAAAGGGAAAATGTAGGAAGCAGAAGAGTGACTTGCCCAGGGGTGTGCATCACGCTGGCCAGTCTGCTCAGCACTCATGCTAGTACATTTGAAATGAGACCATCTCTGTGGCCATGGGTCTTTTCACCAGTCATGTTCAACTATACAGGCTCAGGTAGGGTTTTTACAAGATAAGATTGCAAAGAACCTGGGGATTTCTGTCAACTAATAACAAATGCTGGAGGGGCTGTGGGGAAAAAGGAACACTTCTTCACTGTTGGTGGGAGTGTCGACTGGTACAGCTACTGTGGAAATCAGTGTGGAGATTCTTAAAAAAACTAGGATCAGAGGTCCTATTGACCCAGCTATTCCCCTTCTGGGTATCTTCCCAGAAGAATTAAAAACATTGTACCACAGCGATATATGTGCACCCATGTTTATAGCAACACAATTTGTAATAGCCAGATCTTGGAAACAACCCAAATGCCCATGAACCGAGGAATGGATAAAAAAGATGTGGTATTTTTATACAATGGAGTACTATTCAGCCATAAAGAAGGATAAACTGGAGACTTTTATAGGTAAATAGATGCAACTTGAGAAAATACTCATAACAAATAAACCGGACACACATGTGTAAACATCATATTGTCTCCCTAGTGTGAGAAACTGAAAGAGTAAATAAGATCCAAAATGTACAATAGATATGGTAAAACGGGAAGAAACTGGTCAAAAGGAAAGAGAAACTGGGATGGGGGAATGGGGAAAAGAAAGAAGGGAAAAGAAAAAAGTTATATATATATATATATATATATATATATATGTGTGTGTGTGTGTATGTGTGTGTGATAGTTAAGATAGAAACACTACTAATTTTACTTAGTTCATTGAGAAGAAAGGTTCGTGCTAATATTGTTTGGATAACTGAATGCTGATGTCTTGTACCCTGAGTAACTAATTTAAAGATAATGATACATAATGTATTAACCATTGTTACCCTCCTATTATGTTGTTTTGAAATGTTGTTCTATTTTTTTTTCTCTTTAAAATAAAAATTTTTAAAAAAAGAACCTGGGGATTTCTGGAAGGCAGCTGTTATTATAAGAGTAAACCTTGAGCTTTTACTGAGTAGAGAGGAAAATGAGGGCCAGAGCCAAGAAAGTGAACCAGAAACTAAAATGAAGAAGCTCCAGGACAATAAAAAGTGGCTAGCACCAGTGAATTGTACATTCTGGGGGGACCAAAGGATTTCTGGAATAAGAGCGTTAAAGACAGTAAATTGGAAGGATAGAAGGTGGTAGCTGGAAAAACAAATGTTTGAAATTGAGATAGAGGGGTTCAGTTATTGGAAGTGATAAAGTCTCAGGTGTTTCCATTAGAAGAGAGTGTCTGAAGTTTGCTTAAGACAAGATCAGTGGCAGAGAGGATCAAGAAATCAACAGATGAAGATGCAGTGAAGGATCATCTTCAAAGTCATTAAAATCACTGAAAAGTATTCAAAATTAATACTGGAGAGAGTTGGAGACATTAGGACAGGGGCTTAAATTGTCAGAGAATGAAAGAGAGTGACTGGTGTCAGGTAGATGCAACACAGGGATCTTGAGAATAAGAGATTCAGACCTAATGAGTGTGCAAGGGATTTTTCAAAAATTTGAAGGGCTATCAGTATCTTCCTAACGATCTGCTTGGGAGGTTAAGATGATCCTTGTTCACTATAAGTGAAGGTAATTTGACATTTTCTTAATACATGGCTCTGCTTTTATTACTATTTAGTTATATTTGAAAGATTTTGGAGATTTACTGTTAGAGTCTTACCCTAAGTTTTTTGAGAATGTGCCTTATAATAAATAATTATTCAGCATTCACATCAAAAGACACTACCCAGCTATGTAAGTTTTAAGATATAAGAATTAAGAAAATATAAAGTAAGTAACATTCTTAAAAATCATTGATGGATTATCTTCCAAGTTGGTTAACCATGGTGGAAAATAGTCATAAGCGTATAGTCAATAAGTGCGTAGAAAACTCAGCCAAAAGCCTTTAAAGCTCAGATGCCCACAAAATACCACATGTAAATGAGTCTTCAGAGGGTAGACTGAGTTCATTTGTCTGCTTGTTTTTAAACTCAGGATATGTGAGCTATAAGCATATTATCGAAGTTTGAAACAGACAAAGTAATCGAGCTTCGAGTTTTTCTGAGAGCCTGAACACTTGTGATAAGACACTGTGTAAAAAATAGGAGGAAACAAGGCAGTTTGTGGGGTTGACTGGCTTCATTCAGAGCAGGTAATAAAGCTTGACAGCTTGAATGAGTGCTCTTTGAGAACTTTTCTGAGCTACCTGTGTAAGCCAGAGGAGACAAAATATTCACAGGAAGGAACAATGTACCAGCCACAGATAATTTTTCAGGTTCTGTAGACCCCAGCTGTCAAATCCATGTACAGCTGGATTTACTGCTATAGGCTTGGAATATCAGCTCAGTCATGGCCCATGTTCCACTGAGGCTTTGGAAATGACATATTAAAACGTCCAGGCATCAAAAGACTACAAATGTCTTTTATTGAAGTACTTTGAAGGTCAGAGTTAAAGCTAACAATTCTGACTTCCTTCTCTGCTAGAGAAGACAGGTTAGGACTTTCTTGCCCTGCCAAGCTTTCTTTTGATAAACAAAGACTATGTATAAGTGTATGAAAGGTGGCAAGACTTGAGGATGAATTGTTAATACATCTGAAGAAACACAGCTCTGCCAAGGGGAAAAAAAAATGGGGAGGGAAATTAAGTGGCAAATCCCACCTGTGTTACTGTGGCTGACCCGAAGTAGAAATACGCTGCCCACTGCCAAGAGGATCTGAGGTCAAAGAAATGAGTAGGAAAGTTAAGGAATAAATACACCAGAGTATGGCCCCAAGTCATCGCCTCCTAGTAGAATGTGTCTTATAAGAAAGGAAGAGAATTCACTCATGAATTTATTCTTAAGCAAGCACTTATGAAGCCAGGCTTTGTGCTGGTTTACAGAGGATCCTAAGATGAACATGGCATGGACTGCGTTCACAGTGCAGGGGGAGTTGTTCTGCATGCAAAAACAAACTGACAGTATATCTGACAGATGCCATAATGGAGAGTACAGGAGAAAGCAAGCATGGGGAAGATCTCCTGGGGGATCCAGGACCGCTTCACAGAGCAAGTTCCACTTGAGCGAGACTTGAAGGAGAGTCCAGTGCAGAAAGAGAGCAATGGACTCAAGCAGAGGGACAACACAAGCAGTGCCTGAAAGGAGACCCCACGTGGGGAGGAAGTTGGGGATCTAGTCATGAGCATAGCGTAAGGTATACATACAAGGTGTCGGGAGAGACAAGAAAGCAGGTGGGAAGGGAGGCAAGGCCTGGTCATGAGGGTCCTGTTCACCTTGCCAAGGCACTTAGCTTTTGTCCTCTAGGCCCCTGGTGTCCCTCCAGTCCTAAGGTCCCAGGTTCTTAGGAAATGCTTGGGGGATGAGGCGGAGCCAACGCTGTACCTTTCTCCCACTCCCTCCTTCCACCTGCCACAGTTTCCAGCAAGACAGCCTCACTTTTTCTTCATATTATTTATTTTTTAACAATAGACTATTTTTAGAGCAGTTTTAGGTTCACAGTAAAATGAGCACAAAGTGCCGTTTCTATATGCCCCCCTACGACCTCCCCACTATCAACGTTCCCACCAGAGCTGTGCATTTGCCAGTCGGTGAACCTAAGCTGGCACAGCATCGCCGAAAGCCCACGTTTTACATCAAGGTTCACTCTTGGTGTTGTATATTCTATGAGTTTTAACAAATATGCAGTGGTATCTACAGTAGAACCACAAAGAGTGGTTTTGCTGCCCTTCAAATCCTCAATGTTCTGCCTATTTATACCCCCTATCTTTTAGAAACTACTGATTTTATTGTCTCCCTAGTTTTATAGTTTTCATAATATCATCTACTTGGGCTCATATGGCGTGTATCCTTTTCAGACTGGCTTCTTTCCCATAGATACGCCTTTAAGTTTCCTCTTTGTCTTTTTATGGCTTGGTAACTCATTTCTTTTTAGTGCTTTATATTACTAAGGAGGTGGTATTCTTTGCCCCCAAAAAAGTTTAAAACCTTGCTCTAGCTTACGGAAAGACATTGAAAGACTTGGATCGGGAATAGGTTATGATCAAATGTGTTAGAATTATTTTTCTGGCAGAAATGTGAAGGCTATATTAGAGGGAAAACTATTGAGGCTAGAGACAGAAAAATTAATTATAAGTCAACGTCTATTTTTCAGAGCACTTTTAGGTTCACACAAACTGAGCAGAAGGTAGTTTCCACATACCCGTCTCCAGACATACACAGCCCTCCCCATTTCAACATCCCTCATCAGAGTGGCACATTTGTTGCGGTTGATGAGCCTTGATTATACAGGGAGGATGTTATAAAATATGTAGAGGAAAGAAGTGATTAGGTAGAAAGAAGAATAAATAAGATAGGTGACCTTGGGAATAGAATGGGAAGACTTCCTGAGCAGGGAAGGATGCCTGAGCTCCTGAATTGGACACAGGGGTGGGTGAGCTGAGACCTTAGAGAGAGAAAATACAAAAGGCAGCTGTGAGAGCAGAAAGGCTGCGCGGAGTGGTGCAGAGCCTATGAACTTCTGGCTTCAAACCTCTGTGGAACAGTAGGAGCACTGGGGAGACATCTAGGCAGGAAATACAGACCCAGGGACTTCAAAGGAAATACAAACCCATGGTTGCTATTGAAGTTACCTGGAAGTACACAGGACAGAGATGTTGGGACAGGTTTAGGACACCTGCCTCATGAAGCCTGCCAGATTGTATGTACCCTGGGAGCAGAGATTGTTTATTTGTTCTACACTCCCATTGTACTTTCAGCAGATCATAGTATCTGGTAAGTAGTAGTTTCTCAAAAATATTTGTTGAATGATATAACTGGGCAGATGGATCAGTTGCTGAGGAATGAAAAATGTCTACTAGGTAATAATGAGGATGCTCCTGAAATCAGAAGTCATGAATCGCTGAGGTGGTCACCCCAATTCTTTGGCATATCAACAAAGCAGCAGCATATTGATCATAAAACTGAGATAGAGGGAAGAAAGGGAGATGAAAAACCCAGGGTGCACCAGGCCCTGGGTTTCATTCCCAGGAGAGGAAAAATAATTTTAGTATAAAGCCATTCCACCCTGAATGCAACTGATCTCAGAAGCTAAGCAGAGTTGGTCATGGTTAGTGCTTGGATAGGACAGAGGCCCAGCATCAGGGATTATCCTGGAGTCTATCACATACACCCAGTGACATGGAGTCTGGGGCCAGGTGGGCACCCAGAGCTATCTCAATCCAGCTCCCTCTTCTGCAGTTAGAAAGGGGCAACTGCCCACTCTTGGAGCAATGAAGCCATAACATAAAATATTTAACACCCTGAAGATATTGGCACATGGAGAAGCTAGGCTGAGTCTCTTGAGAGGTATTTCTTCTCAACTTGGTCACTTGGAGTAACCTGTGCTGCTTTGAAAACTGCAGATACCAGTCACCACCCAGACCTTCTGGATGTGGCACTCCCAATTCAGGTGTCTTCAAAAGACTGGAGCAGAGGTGGTATCGGGGTTGAAGCCTGTTATCCTGAGCAGATGGGAAGAGATGGAGAAACATGTGATTGCCATCTGGAGAGCCAGCCCCAAGTGGCCACGACTCTCACCTACTTGGTGGCTGCTGCCTGCAGATCTAGCACCTGGAACTGGTCAGAGACACTTCCACTCGACCTGGAGTTTTCCAAGATGGGAATCTACTCAGCTTGGGGCTGGCCTTGGGGCTTTTCTGGAGCCAAGGTCAAGGGGATGCTTCTCCCGCCATCAGGACCCCAGCATTGCCTTATGCCCTCTCCTAGCCAATGCAACCTAGAGCAAAGACAGTGAATCTTGAAAATGAACTTTGTGGACTCCTTTTTAATATATTGCATATGTGCAGAATGTACTTCTGGCTCATTTCCCTCTGCCTTAGAGATGTTCTCACTGTGCTAAATATTTTGACACTGGGAGAACATGACATTAAATATTTAACATAGATGGTATTTTTTATGACACCCGTTGTGGTTCCCATTTTTTTGCCAAGGCCGCTGTAAACTAGCCCCCTCACCTTTTATAACAAGAACAAGACATATGTATTTATAAAGTGCTCGAGGCACTTGAGAGAGCATTTTAAAGGTGTAATTTCTTCCCTTAAAGAATTTAACAATTTTTCTACATAATTCAAAGAGAGTGAATTATCTTGAGACCAAAATACCCACAGAATTTAAGTGGTGCATGAATATTAAACATACAACAAGAGAGTTTTAGGCCTGTCACTCTTCCTGGAAAGTCTAACTGGAATAAATGCCATGATGCATACACATTAAAAATAAGAAGGCACTTGTATTTTTACAAAATGGGATTTTAAGTGGATATATAATGGAGAAAATACTTCTTAAGAATTGCTGACAAGTTGGTTGCCATCTAAATTACCAGTGGCTGCTGGTCATATGCCTTTTCTCACAAGAGCCCATTAGCAGCAAAGATACAGCTGAGTTATGAGAATGCTAGCCTGATATTCCACAGTGTCTGAATTGGGGCACAGAGGAAAACTTGGGAAGAAAAAAGAGGGATTAGTATAGAGGTGATTATTCAAAACCCATGTGCACACATGCATGTGCGCACCCTCCTCCCATCTCCCTTGATACAGTTGCAAAAGGATGAGTAGTTCTCATTTGCTAATGTGTGATTCACAATTAAACAAATGGTCACTAAACCATCAGGTGTGGGGATTGGACAGTCCTCCCCAGGTCAAAGTATGGGCAATTTGCTGGAACCAATGACAATTTTTCAGCAAAGTCTCACTAAAGAACAACAGGGTCATGAAAGAATTAGTCCTTGAAGGCACCAGCTCCTTTACAGATGAGGAAAACAGTCAGAAGGAGGGGGTATGCCTTGTCTAAGACCAGCAATAGAGATGGCAGAGCCTCTATTTCCCACCTTCACCCCTCCACCAGCAGCCTCACCCTATCGCCCCATCAACTTCAGCCTCCAGGTGCACACAGCCACTCCTGTCACCCATGTCTCTTCACATCCTGGACTTTCCTCCTTGATAAGAGGACAGCTGCAGCAGACATATCAGACCCTCCCAGCTCTAATAGTTGGTGTTGTGAGCAACGGGAAAATGCAGCATCACTCCCAGTTTGCAGCAGGTTTCAAACTAGAAACTGTTGGAAGATGAATGGGTCCTGGCATTCCTCTCCAAAGTTAGGGTTCACCATGACTATCAAAGCTCCATAGATAGATGGGGCCAGAACCTGTGTCTTGATCCATGACCAAGTGTGCTTGCCCTATGAGATTTCAAAATAAGAAAATTGATCACGGGCAATTTCTTTTGGTATACATGCCCTGAATGAAGCTTGTATTAGCCAGCTCTCCTGTGAGTGAGACACAATAGTAGACACCTTCATCTTAAAGGAGAAGAGGTTCATTTTGGCTCACAGTTTCAGTGAATTCAGCCCATGGTTATTGTGCTGCAAGGCAGAAACAACATAATGGAAGGGCCTGGTGGAGGAAAGCTGCTCACAGCGTGGCAGCCAGGAAGCAAAGAAGAAAGGGAGGAGCCAGGGACAAAAAAATACCCTTGCAGTTCATGTTCCCAGTGACTTGCCTCTTCTGACCTGGTCCCATCTCCAAATAGCACAGCCAACTATGAATTTAACAATAGACTAATCCACTAGTGAATATAGTGCCCCCATAATCCAATCACACTTTGAAAACTCCACTTTTGAACATGAGATTTTTGAGGGACATTTTAGACCTAAACCTTCACAAAGCTCCTGACGCCTGTCTTTTCCTCCATTGCATTCTGTCCTAAACACAGCAAGTGGTTCCTCATAGCTCCTATACTCTAAGAAGCAGCCTGACTAAGGCATATGTTGTGTACATACAAGTAGATTCATATTGGTCACCCTGAGTTTGCTTGGGCACTCTACCTTTATATTGAGATTATTTTTCTAAACCCTATACATTTAAAAAAAAAAAAAACAAATGAAAGCTTGCTAATTTCAGTCAACAATGCAATTTGAGCTGCTCTAACAGTGAGACTAAAAATGAGGGGATCATTTGCGGTGCTGTCCTCCAGCAGGGTGGAAGTTGTGCCTCTGGTAAGCTCGGGTGAAGAGTACAGGGTCACAGCAGCCACATTTGCAAGGGCAACATAATGCCTGGGGTGTGACCCCTTGTGGGTTAATACATTTCATTATGTGGACTTTCATACAAGGCCTTAGGCCCATGGCTAGAGCAGGTCAAGAACAAAGTCCCAGTTCTTTCCAGGTCTACTGACTATGAATTAATCAGAAACCTTCCCAAGTAAGCAAAAAGAAAACCCAGCTCCAAGCAATGCAAAACATCAGCTTAAGAAAAAACTAGAAATTTTTAGGCTCACATAGCAGAATTTCTAGGCTCACCTGGACAGAAGATGCATACAGATTAATTAAGGAATCAGTCTAGGCTGGCCTCTAAGTGGGAAGATTGCTATAGTCGCTCTGATTGGCTCATATATCTTTTCTTGAACCAGTTGCTGAAGGACTTTAGTTAATCAAGAACCACTACAAGCTGGGAAAGAGTTTAAACCCAGTCCACCTGCACTCTGGGGGTAGAAAGAGGATGAATTCTCAAAAGATATTTAAATAATTCTTACCTAAAAAGGGGGAATAGTGGCCAATTATAATAAATAGAGAACCACCAGGAAAAGTAAAGAAGAAAATATTTTCCTGAACCCTGAAAACTCTTCCCCTCTTAATGCTGCTTATCTGAGCCTTTCTATGTCATCAGCAGCCATGGTTGAAGATTTAAATTCTCCCAGACTTCTCTATGGCATGAGATATGCAAGGAGCTTGGTGGCCAGCTCAATTTTACCTCCTGCTACCTCAGTTTGCCCAGCTGAAAAATTTTCCTTTGTAGGGCCAGTATGTAATCTTGGATTTTTAATATACTCTCTCATCTACATGTTCCCAATAGTCCTCAAGGATCGATGTGACCTGAGGGTCATTTACAAATACAGGCTTCCTCCTAACACCTGGATAATGAAAGTAGACAAAGGAGGATGTGCATGAGCATGAAGCCGAAAATACCATTAATGTTCATTTTATATCTGACAACTAATTAAAATGAGGGGAAAAGGCTACCCAACATGAAATTTTAGAACATGGGTGATGAGGCAATGAGCAGTAGCTAAATTAGAGCTGATAGTCTAACCACAGGGACTTCTGAAGGCCAAAGAGAAGGGAACAGGAAGAGGAAAGGAGCTGACTTGCCTCTCCTGACTGGGACTCAAAATAAGCTTTCTGCCAGCCTTTTCATTTTCTCCTCGGTCTCTGACCTCCCCTCCCTCCCACATCTCCTTCTTATGTTCTACAGCACTCTTTCAACCCTTACTGGGCGAAAACACAGCTCACCTGCGTCTTATTCTGTGAGCTTTTAGCAGGCAGAAAATAGTCATCCTGTGAAGCAGTGCTCTTATTCGTCCATGTGTTCATGGCTTGCACACAGATGAGGCAGATTCTGTGCTGGGGAAATAGGAGAAAAGACAGGCAGGTGCCAACCCTCACCCAGCCTACCATGGGGGGACCTGGTTCTTGGGCTGATTGGATCCTTGGCCTATGTGCCCTCAGAGTACACCTTGCATTTTTAAATTGTTCGCTGGTGATAACTTTTTCAGTCTGACATTTCCCACTGGCTTATAAATTCAGAACACATGCCTACAATAAGACGATGATCCATGAATGCTCATTTATGGCTTGAATGATTGAATGAAAGAATGTAAAACAGTACAGTCTGTGCTCAAAGAGAAATAAGAGGTGCTTGGAACACACACAAGGGCTTCGTAAGCTACATTTGGGAAAGATTGCCAAAGACTTCCTGGGGGAAAAGAACTATAGGACAAGCAGGGTGAGAAGCAGCCAGGGCAAAGGGAAAGTGAGGAAAAGAGCAGCTAAAAATAATGCAATAGGGATAGCAATCAGAGAGAGAGAGGTACAAGACACAGAAGTGGGACAGAGGAAAGGACTACCTCTTCCTGGAAAGTGGGGAAAGGTGCTGCTGTATGCAGTCAGACTTTGAAGGATAAGTAGGAACCTGTCAGCTTGACAAGGGAAAGCAAGCTGAGGACTTCCTACTGCACGCTCAGGTCTCAGCAGGCTCAATGCACTCCAGGCCATCCATTCCGGCTAGAGGCTTCCTGTAGGTTCCCTCCCGAGCCCTCTTAGCAGTGGTGATCCTTTGGGCCCTGCACTGTCCTGCAATTAACAGAGTATCTGTCAGCCTTTCAGCTGGACTAGAGCTCCTGAGAGCAGGCCATTAAGAGCACTTGCTATTTTGACCTCATCATGTGGCATGGTTCTGGGGCAATAAGAGGGCTCAGTAAATATTTTTAAAATGAGTTGATAAATTTCAGCAAGAGGAGAAACATGGAAAACAAAATTAGCATGTTCTGGGCTGGTGAGATGGCTCAGCGGCGTAAGCGCCTGCCTGGCAAGCGCGAGGGCCCGAGTTCGACTCCCAGAACCCACATACGACAAAAGAGCCGGTGATATCGCTCAGTGGCACGGGTGCCTGCTGGTGCATGAGGTCCTGAGGTCGACTCCCGGTATCCACCAAAAAAAAAAAAAAAAAAAAAAGAATTAGCATGTTCTGGGGAGGGAACTATATGGAAGAGAAAACTATGAGAGTCAACATCGGAAAGCTTACAAAAAGCACTGAAGCCATGCAACGAAGCTTGGGGTTTGCCTACTGCATGTTTGAGTCCTGGAGATATTTAACACCATTAGTCACTTGGCCAGATGTGTTTTGGGAAGCTTATTCTGGTGGTCACAGTGGGCATAGCACAGACAGCAAATGGAGAGGACTGGAAATAGAGGAAGGGAGACAGGCCCAGTAGTCAATTAGCCTCACCTTTACAGATTAACATAACAACATGTTAACTGCCCGCCAACTGAGAGCCTGGTCCTTTGCTCTGTGAGCATGCACAGGGGGTGAGTGTGGAGCACATAGCAGGGCTGTAAAGTAAAGGAGGCCTGACCAAATCAGCAAAAGCAGATAAAGTACAAAAAGAAATGTTTTCAAATCCCTAAAATAAAACAGCAGGAAAAGGATGTCATCATAGAAAGTTACAAAGTTTCTTTCTTTAAGAATAAGGACAAATATAAATGGAAAAATATTAAATGGGCAAATAAAACTCAGAGAAATTTGAAGAAAAAAGGAAGTGAAGCAAGAGTACAAAACCAATTATGAAACAAAGTGGAATTCAAGGGAAATGCCAGAAGTCCATGGTAATGAGAAGTGATAATTAATGAAGTGGGGTCCCTGAGGAAGCACAAAGGGTAGGATCCCCAGCAAAAGAAAGAAATGAGCTGGGTCATAAGGGGCCCTAGGGAGGCGATGAAGATGCTGCTGTCTTGGTTTATGTTCTCTTTGATGCAGGATCTGAAACGAGAATTTGAAAGCAAGCAGTTTGTTTAGAGATGATTTTTAAAAATCAATAGAGGAGTAGAGATGTGAGATCAAGAAGAGAAGGCAACCAATAAATGGTGTCCAGCACCCAGGGGAATGCTGGAGCCAGTGTAGACACCCACCCCCGGTGGAAGAGATGTGCGCTTACACTAGCGAGAGTCCAAGAGTCTGCAGATACCTGGGAGCACAAGGGGAAATGATCCTGCCTGCTATGGGTAGTTGGTAGATTTGGTAGCAGGAAGTACAGCAGTGGTCTCCAACCTTTTTTGGCAGCAGGGACCTGTCTCATGGAAGATACATTTCCCAGGGACCAGTGGGTGGAGGGCATTTTCCCAGGCATTAGATTCTCATAAGGAACACGGCAGCCTCACCTATGCAGCTCAAAGTAGAGTTCCCACTCCTGCGAAAATCTAATGCCTCCACAGATGACGGGAGGCGGTGCTCCGACTGTAAATGCAGATGAAGTTTTGTTGGCTTGCCTGCCCCTCACCTCCTGCTGCACCTCTGCTGCTCAGCCAGGTTGCTTCTCCCCCCACCACCTCATGTTAACAGCTGTCAGCTTGTGTTTTCTCTGTAAAGTAGAACACTTTATTTTCTGAAGTTGAAGGAAGAGAAGGTGGGCCCTAAGTGGAAGAAATAGGGCAGACTGGAAATGCATACCATGGAGTAAAAGAATAAGTAAACAGGGCTGGTGGCTTAAGAGGGACAAGTTGTTATAAAGAAGAATTTACAATGGGTCAGCTTAGTATTGGCAGCCTGTGGTTTTCTCCAGCACCTTGGTTACAAGTAATGAGCAGCCAGACAGTTGGATTCAACCGGATTGGGGATTTAGCCAAGCAGGTGCAGTGAAAGGGCAGTGAAAGTTGAGAACGGGACAAGAGAACCTTCTAAATGGTGACCTGTGTCACCCAGCCAGCTGCACTTACCTAATTAAAGAACAAATGGGAGACAAAAGATAGAATAGAAGAAGGGAAAGAGTCTGAGGCCACAGTATGAGGGGAAGAAAACTGCCAGATCTGCAAGAGTGGGAGGTGAGAGGACTCAGGGACTAATGACCTGATGATCCTTAATACCTGTGTTTGGAATCCAAATATGGCACAGGTCCACCTGTGTTCTCTTGCATGCATGCTGAGTTCTATTTTTCACAGAACACTTGTGGTTTTCTGATGTTTCCACCTCATCAATATTTTCTATTGTCCTAATACTCAAAGCCTGCCTTTAATACATGTTTAAAATAAATTATTTATTCATATGTATATAGATACTATACACATTAAAAAGAAAATGGTAAGTGCTGGTATAAGTGAATGGACCTAGTTATTGCACAAAGTATATGGAGCATAGTCTCTTTTCAAAAAATAATATATAGGTAAACGCGTGCATTTAAAATGTAGAGGAGGGGCTGGTGAGATAGCTCAGTGGCATAAGCACCTGCCTGGCAAGCGTGAGGTCCTGAGTTCGGCTCCCAGTACCCACATACGACAAAAGGGCCAGTGATATCACTCAGCAGCACGGGCGCCTGCTGGCACGCGAGGTCCTGAGTTCGACCCCTGGTACCCACCAAAACAATAAAATGGAATGTAGAGGAGGGCCGGTGAGATAGCTCAGCGGCATAAGCACTGCCTGGCAAGCGCTAGGTCCTGAGTTCGACTCCCGGTACCCACATACAAAAAAAGGGCCGGTGATATCGCTCAGCAGCACGGGCGCCTGCTGGCGTGCGAGGTCTTGAGTTTGACCCACGGTACCCACAAAATATAAAATAAAATAAAATAAAATGTAGAGGAATACACTGCAAATTGTAATAGTGACTATCTCTATTGGGTTAATTAGGGATTCTACTCCCTATTCTTGGGAGTATTCTTTTTTTTTTTTGTGGGTACCGGGGGTCGACCTCAGGACCTCGCGCACCAGCAGGCGCCCCTGCCACTGAGCAATATCACCAGCCCTTTTTTTCCTATGTGGGTTCCAGGAGTCGAACTGGGGCCCTCGCGCTTGCCAGGCAGGCGTTTATGCCACTGAGCCATCTCACCAGCCCTCTTGGGAGTATTCTTATGATTCACTGAATATTTTTTTTAAATTGAGGATTTTACTTGGGATTTGCAATACCCAGAGTGTCGTAACTGTAATTTTTATACCAGTGTAACTTTAAGAAGGCTTGACATTTTATTCAGAGGGATTAATGTGGCTGCTATGGTGCTTCTCCAATCGGCCCACTGGAGCCATATGAAGAAGACAGTGGATTTTCAATTACCTCCGCTAAGGAGAGGCCAGGGACAGAGAAAATCAGCATGCAGTTATGCTTGTCTTTGGAATGCATTTTGCATTTCTGTTTCAGTATGGGTGCCAGAGACATGAAACCCTGTTAGTGGAAAATTAAGAGTGTTCTAAAGTTAATGAAATATGTAGGAACAGTGTAATAATCTAGTAGCCCATCTCAGACTAGGCTTCAGTTAAGCTTTCAAATCTCCATAATGAATTAATCATTTGACGTGGCACCAGTGAGAAAAATTCTGTCCTGACTCCATCAAACTGATGCAACTCAACTGCACCCTACTCTTGTAGTGCTGGTAGCTCTTGTAATCTTGTCCCAGAAAACAAGACTGCTGATGCTCTTTTTTATTCCATCTTTTCAAAAATTTCTACTAAGCTATTTTTACTACAGTCATTCACTGCTACTGGGATTTTTGCAGAAGGTTAATAGTACTCATAAAATGAAGGACAAAGCACCAAAGAGAGAATCTTAAAGGAATAGTCTGTAACTATTTGGTCAGGGTAAAGACCCTGCAAGGCATTGCAATCTCTAGTATGGGGGCAAGGCCACCTTCCACCTTCTGTGCTGATTTTCTTTACTTGCTGGGCCCAGTCCTTACTTCTCTCTTCTGTATTCCGAGGCTTCCCACCATATTAGGAGCTCATAGAGGGACTGAGCCATTTCCTACAATGTCCTGACCCACTGCATAGACCAGTTGTCAACTCTGGCTGCTATTATAGTCATGTGAGGAGCTTTTAAAAAACTCCTATGTCTGGGTTTTTCTTCACACCGACTAAACTAGAATCCCTGGTGGGGCAGTATGTCAGCTTCCCAGGTGGTTCTACCCACCCAACCAGAGCTGAGGATCACTGGCCTAGACAAGAAGCTCCAAACTGGCTTCCAACGCAGCTTAGAGGCAGCCCTGGCTCACCACCTGAGTTCCTTGCTCATCAATATCCGAGTCAACCATGGAGGCTTGGAACACCTGAGTGCATTTTTCTTCTCGTGCTGCATGGGGGGGCCATACCCAGGGAGTGGGCCAGATGCCACTCTTGGTGATCAATGCAAGAAGCAAGTACAGGTAGCAGGTGCAGTGTTTGTTTTCCACTTAGCTTTGGTCCCCAATTTGAATTTTGTAGCTCATGTGTGCGTGAGTGTGTATGTGTGTGTGTGTGTGTGTGTGTGTGTGTACTGGAGATTGAACACAGGGCCTTCAAACTGATCTGCATCTCCCAGCCCATTTCATATTTTATTTTATTTATTTTTATTTTTATTTTGAGACAGGGTCTCGCTAAATCATTAAGTTGTCCAGGCTGGGTTCAAACTTGCAATCTTCCTGCCTCAACCTCCCAGAGTACTGGGATTACAGTTGTGCACCAACACACTTGACCTGCAGCATTTTTAACTGTTTTAGTTTATTCATAATTATCCAGGTGTTGCTTCAGAATAATCAATAACAAATAATAAATTTTCCCGAGCTTTGTTAGTTAAGATGGGTACATTCTAATGTCGACTTTGACTCTCACCAAGGTCCTGGAAAAGTCATTAATCTTCTATGGAACTTATGTTTCTGCAAATATTATCTCTTCGGAGAAAAACAGAAAAGAAACATTTAGTGAGTTCCTTTTGTATGCTGAGTACTGTGCTAGACACTGAGATATACTATCGAAATCAACTGTGGAGCTCGACTGCCTCGACTGACTTCCTGACCAGCCACTTAGCAGCAAACTAATTCAAATCAGAGTAGCCATGAGTTTAAGTGAGATAATATTTGTAAAATGTATATCACAATGTGGGGTACAATGTAAGTTCTCAAAAAAATGGCAAAAATGAACTAATTATCCATGGACATAATTTCAGGTGTATCTGAAAGGAAATGAAAAAAAAGTATTCTTCCAAGTTGTTGGAAAATAAAAGAAAAAATTTTAGAATGAATTGCCTAGGACCTGAGAGACAGTCGACCTATCTCCTGGTGTTGGAGAGACAATGACGAACAAGACAGAACCCCCTGTCCTTGTGGAGGGGATCCTGAACTCTCCACCTGCCTTACCTTCAGGAACCATTATACAGAGTGCATACCAGGTCTTTTGAAGGTACCTTCTTCCCACAGTTTTATGCTCTTTCCTAATTAACAGAAAGTTCTATTCTTTCTTAGTGAACAGTCCCTGAAATTCTTGACCAGCCACAAAAGGGTCAAAGGTGGAGCGTGGCCACACAGGTAGCTTTGCTTCCCCAGGAGTTACCTCTAAGCATCACCCTTCTTTCCCACAGCCAGGGCCCCTGGTACCAGCAGGAGAAGACATGACGCCATCACTGCTTTAAGATGGCAAATGTTGGCATCATCCTACCATTATAACTCCTGGATCCATGCCAACTTCCCAGCCACCCTCCGGGATGTTCTCCTTGTGTATATTTGAATATGATTCATGAATATCCAGACCATTAATTCAAAGACCACAGATGGCTTCATTCTGATTAACTCATTTCGAAGCAATGAATTAATAAGAGGATCAGCAAGCAATAAACAAGTTCATTGAACATTACTTCTCTGCTGATCATTTCCCCTCTGCTGTTCTTGAATTCATTCATTCATAAAACACTCCATAAACACCTTCTACATGCCAGATTTTATATAATCTCCGGGGATACAGAGATCATTCCAAAATACGAGTAGTTTTGAAAATGTCTCAAGAAGGCTTGCTTTCTGTGCTTGAAAATAGCCCAAGATACTGTTGAGATAAAAATATAACATTTATGATTTGATATCTCTTGTTAACTACATTTCTGGGTAACATTCCATATCATCTGTTAGGACATTTCACTCAATCCCTATATAATCAGGATTGTGCAGCTATAATGTCATCATCTCTTTGCCAAAGCCTGGCTGGGAACACCCATGTTCTGACCGTGGAGGTTCATCACCAGACCAGACTTCCAGGAGCTGTGCTGTGCTTCTCCTTCGTCACATTTAACTTTGGACATAGAGTAACATGAGAAGAATGACTCTCTGTGAGATTTGGATTAAGTGGAGTCTCCCAAAATTAAAGATGTATCAGTATGGTTTTGGAGGGCTCCATTTTCTTCAACATGTTAAGTTTCTACAAATAATTACTGAAAAGAGAAGGTCTCTCTCCTTCAGTTACAAATAGTCACAGTCCATGCATCAAAAGTCTATGCACCGCTTCACAGGTGACGCAAAAATATCCAATCCACTTGATATAGCTATAAGTCTTCCACTAGGAAAATGAGATTATAGATTTTTCTTAAAAAGCTGAAATCATCAAAATTTGTTATCTATCACAAATGAAATAAACTAATGCTTAAATGGAAATTTGTAGATCTGCTTGGAAACATGGGAACTGAGTTCATTTTTTTTTTTTTTTAGGTTTGTAGGAACCAGCCTACAAGTTTGTCCTCTACTGGGGGTAGGATGGTGCAACTGAGGATGAAAAACAAAAAGACATCGAATTAATTTAGAAAGAGGGGGGCTCTTGCCTCTAGTGGACGAAGAGCCCTGAGCATTTGGCTCGCCTTGCTTTTATTCATTTAGACAAAGGAGCAAGCAATTAGAGTAGCACAAGATTCATCTGCAGGGCCGGTGAGATGGCTCAGTGGCGTACGCGCCTGCCTTGCAAGCGCGAGGGCCCGAGTTCGACTCCCGGATCCCACATACAAAAAAGGGGCCGGTGATATCGCTCAGCGGCACGGATGCCTGTTGGCGCGCGAGGTCCTGAGGTCGACCCCCCGGTACCCACAAAAAAAAAAAAAAGATTCATCTGCAGCCTGCTATCTGTAGTCTATGACCAGGTAAACAACTGGTTCTCAGCCGCGCTGACTTTTCCCCCGGAACTTGCAACGCTCTAATGTGCAGCTCGTTTGCCAAAGGGGGAATAACTTGCTGTTCCCTCCTTCATGTCCACAGGGAAGGTTGATTAGGCTTCGATCCTCATTATCTGGTTTCTTACATAGGTTTTTACTAAATTATCCATTATATATTCCTTCAGTTTTAATACTTCTACCTTAAAAATACTTCTTAGTCAAAATGTGCACAAATAATTTTGTATTCTTGCTTTGGGTTTCCCTTAATAATACTTAATACCCTAAAAATCATGAAGTTCACCGCCTAAGTGGTAGAATTTAAAAGGACTGCTATAAGACATTCTTTCATTCTCTTTTTTTTACAATGTATTATCTTTCTTGTTTTTACCTAGAAAGTTTCTTTGCCCTGCCGTAGAGTTAAAATTTATTTCCTAGCAGATCCTGACAGCCCTGCGTGTACATACTGTGTTTTTTACATACAGAGCTATTCAAAATTATTAGTTTGGAGCAGAACAACTCATTGAGCTATCAAAAAAATCTCCACACAAAGATGAAGATTTGACATGAAACTTTCAGAAATAGAAGAAAATGCAACAGAGGTCATATTGACTTTCAAACTTCTTTTTAGCAGTGTTTTTCCAAAGAGTTCTTATAGTAACTTACTGTGGAACAGAAAAGAATAAATCTAAAAATAATTAAACACACATGTATGTATATATATATATATATATATATTAGAGCACATATTATATTCCAGGCACTATGCTAAGAATTCACAGAAACGAAACCAAAAAGGATTTTCAATTTTAATAGATCCTATTTTAAAAGAAGACATTGAAAATATTTGAATTTGTACTAGTGTCCCATGGTAGGTGTATAATTTTATTCTAATACTGCATAACTTCAACTATATTAACTGTTGCACACATTTCTTATAAGAGTTCTTCAAAGAATACAAGTAAGGTTCATTGATGCTGCATGATGCTTTTAAGTGCCCTGGAAATGTCACTGTAAGAAATAGTTTTCAAAGGGGCCGGTGATATCGCTCAGCGGCATGGGCGTCTGCTGGCGCACGAGGTCCTGAGGTCGACCCCCCGGTACCCACAAAAAAAAAAAAAAGAAACAGTTTTCAATATGTCAGTGTCAGGACAAGAAAATATGAAGAACTTGTGTGTGACAAAGAATCTTAAGGCCATTCCTGTACACAAATAACAAACTTACTGAAAGAGAAATTAGGGAAACAATACCTTTCACAATAACATCCAAAAAAATGAAATACCTAGGAATCAACCTCACAAAGGATGTAAAAGACCTCTACACTGAAAACTACAGTACTCTGAAAAAGGAGATTGAAGAGGATATCAGAAAATGGAAAGATTTCCCTTGCTCCTGGATAGGAAGAACCAATATAGTGAAAATGGCCATACTTCCAAAATTGTTATACAGATTTAATGCAATTCCAAACAAAATTCCAACAGCATATTTCACAGAATTAGAGAAAACAATCCTAAAATTCATTTGGAATCAGAAGAGACCTAGAATAGCAAAGGCAATTCTGGGCAACAAAGGCAAGGCAGGGGGCATCACAATCCCTGACTTGAAATTATACTATAAAGCTACTGTGATAAAAACAGTGTGGTACTGGCAAAAAAACAGACCTGAAGATCAATGGAACAGATTAGAAGATGCTGAAACAGCCCCAGACATACTAAGCCACCTTATCTTTGACAAAGGTGCCAAACACATTCGCTGGAAGAAAGATAGCCTCTTTAATAAATGGTGCTGGAAAAACTGGCTCTACACAGGCCAAAGATTAAAACTAGACCCATATCTTTCACCATGCACTAAACTAAATTCAAAATGGATCAGAGATCTAAATGTTAAAACAGAAACATTAAATCTGCTGGAAGGTAGGATAGGTAAAACCCTTGAAGACATTGGTGTAGGCAAAGACTTTATGAATAAAAACTCAACTGCACGGGAACTATCCCAAAGAATCAATAGCTGGGATCTCATCTTATTAAAAAGCTTTTGCACATCAAGAGAAACCACCAACAGAGTGAAAAGACAACCCACAACGTGGGAAAAAATGTTTGCCAGCTGTTCCTCAGACAAAGGATTACTATCGAGAACATATAAAGAACTCAAAAAAATCAGACCTCCCAAATTTAAAGACCCACTCCAAAAATGGGCATCTGAGATGAATACACATTTCTCAGATGAAGAAATACTAATGGCAAATAAATATACAAAAAAATGTGCAACATCACTAGTCATTCGAGAGATGCAAATTAAAACAACATTGAGATACCATCCCACCCCAGAAAGAATGGCTACTATAAAGAAATCAACTAATAACAAATGCTGGAGGGGCTGTGGGGAAAAAGGAACCCTTCTTCACTGTTGGTGGGAGTGTCGACTGGTACAGCCACTGTGGAAATCAGTGTGGAGATTCCTCAAAAAACTAGGGTTGGAGGTCCCATTTGACCCAGCTATTCCCCTTCTGGGTATCTTCCCAGAAGAATTAAAAACATCGTACCACAGTGATATATGTGCACCCATGTTTATAGCAGCACAATTTGTAATAGCCAGATCTTAGAAACAACCCAAGTGCCCATCAACTGAGGAATGGATAAGAAAGATGTGGTATTTTTATACAATGGAGTACTATTCAGCCATAAAGAAGGATAAAGTGGAGACTTTTATAGGTAAATAGATGCAACTCGAGAAAATACTCATAAGTGAAATAAACCATACGCACATGTGTAAGCATCGTATTGTCTCTCTAGTATGAGAAACTGAAAGAGTAAATAAGATCCAAAATGTACAATAGACATGGTGAATCAAAAAGAAACTGGTCAAAAGGAAAGAGAGACTGGAATAGGGAAAAGAAAGAAGGGAAAGGGAAAAAAAATTGTATATATATATATATATATATATATATAAGATGGTTAAGATAGATACACTACCAATTTTACTTAGTTCATTGAAGAGTAAGGTTTGTGCCAATAATGTTTGGACAATTGAATGCTAATGTCTGGTACCCTGAATAACTAACTTAAAGATAATAATACGTAGTGCATTAACCATTGTTACACTCATATTATGGTGTTTTGAAAATTTGTTCTTTTTTTGATTTGTTTTGTTTTTTCTTCTCTTTAAAATAAAATAAAAAAAAAAGAATCTTAAGGCCAAACATTGAAAAAATGTAAACACTGCCTCTTTTTCCTGTCCAGAAAATCAGAAGAGCTGTTAATTTGTTGAAACCCTTGTTTGTGAATGGATTTTCCACTAATTAGGATTTTTTAAAAATAATTTTTACTTTTGAATATAAAATTAATAATCTTTATTTCAATAGTGCAGGTGAAAAGAAACATGCAGAGAAGAAAAAAATCTTATCTGAAGACTAGGGACTTTATTTTCTTTTAAATTTTCCTAACAGGCCCAAGGTATTCAATCACTTCAGAAATTATACTTCAAAAGGAAATTTAAGGAGATGAAGCTATGGATTTAAATTAATCCAAATATTCTAACATCCGCATGTAGAGAGTAGGCTGTCATTTCTGGCCAAGGTTCGCTGTACTGAAATTCTACTCCCATGTTGCGCTCACACAGCTCCCAGAGAGGAATGTTGACCCTTGCAATCTGCTTTAGAACACAAAATCACAAAACCACCTCTTCTACACTTCATACCTCCATCCGTCTTCCTCTTTCCTTCCCATGTCTTTAAACTGTACTGATCAGATGAATGAAGAAACAGAACAAAATGGTTCAAGGCAGATTTCCCCAAAACAAATCTCAAAATAAAATGGAGCTAGCAGTATCGCTTGACACCTAAATACAAAAATCTTTAAATCTAAGGGGAAAAGGGGAATTGCCCAAACATTTATATATATACACGAGGAGGATCATGATGAGCCATATGTCAATCCCAGCCATTTAACCCTCAGAACCTCAAGTTTACACCCAGGCTTGAAGAATATCAAGGGTCCAACTCTCCACAAGTTTTCTGGAAGCCCAGCCAGCCAGCCCCAACACAGCCTTGCCTAGTCAAGACTCTGTGCCCCCCTGCCCCTGGACAGCTGCCACAGGATCCCTTCTACAGTGGGCACATCCCGTTAGTGCCCAGTCCTCAGCCCTGGTTGAATTCTGAAGAATTTGTGGGCTGCTAGTCAGATGGTTCTGTGCATGGGGTTGGAAAGAGGTGCTACTCATGAGACAAAAAATCCTAAGAAAAAATCCTGATCTGAAGTAGAGTTGAGAGAATCTATGAACAAGAAATGGTGCAGAGGAGGGGGGACAAGTGTGTGGCATGCTTTAGCCACCGATGGGCAGCTTGGGAGCAGAAAGAAGTAAAAAGCTTATCATAAGGATGGACGTATCCATGGAAGAGTCATTTGGCAGAGCAAAGAACATGGACAGATCCCTAAAACAGGACATTGTTATAGACATTTAGAGCAAATACTTGACCATAGCAGAGAGCACGGTGGGATGGGGAGGGTGAGGCACAGCATCAAAGAAATTGGCACCAGGCTGCAGAGAGACCACAGCTGTGGACAGTCCACCATCAAACAGCCGTGGCAAGCCACTTCCTACCACTCAGATTCCTCAGCTGGATAACGGGGGGATTATTCAGACCCTGCCGAGCTGCCATAAGGATTAGAGCCAATATAGGAAAGCACCTGGCACAGAAGAATCTAGAAAAACACAATGGATCCATATGGGAGAAGCTGAGAATTTCTTTCTCATTTGGCCATAGTTTCCTATTTTACTAAATACTTGTATAGAAACTCTAAGTAGTGGAAAGAGTTTTAAATAATATTTAGACCTTTAAAATGTGTGTGTGTGTGTGCATGTGTGTGTGTGCATGTGTGTGTGTGTCTGTGTGTGTGCGCTTTACCTGTAAATGGGACTAGTTCTTGCTCTTCACCTGCCCAGGAGGTACACTTTCATTCCACATTGCCTTTACCACTTCTTTGCCTGGTTTTATTGCTATTTCAAGCTCTTTTGTGAAATGCAGGTGTGAAAATCCCTGCCCTCACTCCCAGAGAGCCTGGGTGGTATTAATTTCTTCTTCCAAGAAAAGGTAATCGAAGTAAAAAGAAAAGGCTAGGTTGTTATCGCATTTGCTAACTCTGGCCAGATGCTCATTAGAAACATGCCAGAAGCCAAAAATGAAAGATCAGACTGCAGCTTGGATCCAAAAATAAGGGCCAGGCTCTGTGGAAAACACTGACAGATGCAAGCCAGAACGAGGAGGAACACACTGCCTGCGTCATTTGCGGAAGATGGAGCCGTGTGCCGTGTCTCACGCGCCCAGACACAGGTCTGCATCCAGTTTCTCTGTCATGGCCACAGCAGGGCTCCCTCAGAGGCACCTGGGATGTTTTCTAAATATACAAATAACTGGGCTGCATCTCATATCTACAAAATCTGGGTGGGGTTCCTAGGGTATTCTAAAGCATAAGACTCTTGGGGCTGAGATTGGTGATTAATGCTGGCGCTGTGGTAGAGGCTTTTCAAATTTCACTGAATTCTCCTAAAAATCCTGTGAGTGAGTTATTATTATTCCCACCACCCCACTCTGCTAGCGAGTGGTGGAGTCGGAACTCCAGCCCTGGCGTGCCAGACCTCTGCCTGCTTCTCCAGCAGGAAGCATCTCCATTCCCTGCCCTTCTATTGGCAAAGCGTGACAGGTGCAAGAAGCCAATCCCTCATCTCTGTCACTTGTCTGTACATCCCAGCCCTATCTGCAAAGCCTTCCCCCTCAGCCATGTATCTGGGAATTTGGCTTCTGTTTTGTTTTGATCTTACATCAACTTATCTCTCGTAATGAAATAACCTTGGCTCACTCCATACCATCCTGTGCTTAAGGAAGCAGGTAGGGAAGTGACTCTGCTGAATTTAAATCCCAGCTCCAACTCTGCTACCTTCTAGTTAAACTTTGGGCAAGTCCCTTAAGCTCTGAAAATAGGTAGCAATTGAGTAAAAGAATGAGAAAGACAGTTCAGGGTGTAAAGATCATGAAGTTCTATCAGTGGGAGAAAACTAGAAATGTGGTTCTCAGCTCTCCTCACTAGTAGAAATAGCTGAGATCTTTGATAAACATTCATGCCGGGAATCCACTTACAGAGATCATGATTAAATTGTTCTGGGGAGGAACCAGGTCAGCGGTAAATTTTAAAATGACCCAGGATATTCAAATGCATAGCCATGACAGAACAACTTTCATTTAAGTTGGTGAGTGAGGGGAACAACCAACGTTCTGCAAATGCTTTGGGGTAGAGATGCTTTCTTATTAGAACTAGAATGCTTGTATTTTTAAAATATTTATTCATTGACCAAACAATTATTAAGCACTTAGCTGTTCCAGACTCCACTTAAAAGGCTAAAACTTCGAATTTAAATTAAACTTGGTCCCAGCCCTCAGGACAGTTGCGGTCTGACAGAGAAATCATAGGCAAAAATAAACTCTGTCATCAGTATGGTTGTAACAGTTTTTTCAAAGTGGCAGAAGAGTAAATGAAATGATTTCATCCTTCAAAGTACAACCAGAGAGTCAAAATTATAGAAAAGAAAGAAGCTTAAATTCTCCAATTATGTGTGTAAGGAAACAAGAAATCAAGATGTGAAGGGTTTCTCAGGGCTGCGGAGATAATAGAACAGGCACCAGAAACAGCCCAATAATCTAGCAGGGCACAGTTTGACCCACCAGAGAAAGTGCGAAGGAAGTGCGGTTTAGCGGCACTGGGCTCCGAAGCTGGTGTTCTGTATCCTGAAGAGTAAGAATAAGGATTTGGACAGGAGAGCATGTGGAAGGATTGTATCCTCAGTGGAAGGCTCGGGCCCCAGCTCTGAGAAGAAAGCGCTCACTACTGTAAAGCCCTCAAGCGGTCCCCAACAGCACAGTGTTTCCACCTCCTCATCAATTCTGGTTCTAAGTTTATGCCTTGTTTCTTGTGGAACTGCCATTTAGAGAGACGCTCCCATCTCCAGCTCTCAGTGTCTCTACAATAGCTATACACATGAGACACTGAATACGTTAACTCTTTTCCTTGTGTTGTCTAAGTTCAACGTGAGCAAAATGGTAATTATTTCTCCCCTCATGGAGCAGATTTATGGGCAAAGACAGAATAATATGAAAAGTAAATTACACATATCATGTTTATATATGCTAATTTCATAAATAAAATATATAAAAGACATAGTGTTGGTTGATGGGTGTTAAAGGGCGTTATTTTTGTAAAGCAGGGACAGGGTATATATGAAACATCAGGGGCAGGTGTTGAAATTTTAGATAGTGTGACCAGACAAGGTTCACTAAGAGAGTGCCTTTTGAGAAAAGACCTAAAGAAAGAGAAGGAGATCACCATTCAGCTTTTCAGGAGGAAGAGTGTCTCAGGAGGGGGCAGTAAGGTGGCTTGCTTGGCTGTCCAAGGACAATGAAGAAGTCAGTGTGGCCAGAGAAAAGAAGATGAGGTCTAAGGGGTCACGGGTGGCAGATTGTGTGGAGGTCCTTCTGGTCATAAGAAGGACCTTTGACAGGCCACTGAAGAGTTTTAAACAGGAGTGACACAACCTGATATTCTTTTATTTTAATTAATTAATTATTTTTTGTAACACTGGATCAAACCCTGGGCCTTAGACCTGGTGAGCATGTGTTGCCCACAGAGCCACACCCTCAGCCCTTAACCTTTCTTTAAAAGGCGACTACTCTGGTAGCACTCACAGATAATTAAGTACATGTTGTATTCTGATAATTTTTCTATGCCATGGTAGGTGTATTCTACAAGAAACCCAACAGAGATTTTTAAAGCATATATTTCTTAGTGACTGGAAGAATTTAATCAGAAGACACAATTTGCTGAGACTAAATACTCAACACCCAGAGTTAAAGGAGGAAGGGTTTACTTAACTCACAGTTTGTAAAGGTTTCAGTTCATAATCAGCTGCCCCCCGGGCAGGGGGGATGGCAGACAGGAATCACAGAGAAGAAACAGTTCATGGCCGGGAAAAGGTAGCAAAGCAAGCGAGGGTGGACCACAGCTCTTTCTATCCCTTATATCTGATCCAGGCTACTTAGGGCAGGTAGCATTCACACTCTTAATCCTAGGGCCCTTGATCCTAGCGTTGCACCATGAATCAATTCCAGCATCACACACTCTAGATCCAGCTACCTCTGAAAAAGTCCCACTGCATGAGGCTTGGAGGGGACATCTAAACACAAGCCATAACACAGTTCAACAGTTCCCTTTGTTCTCTCTGCTTTTAAAAGGTTAGAGACAAGTGTCAGTTTAGTACAATTATCTTCTAGGTAACATCCCACTAATTTGATATTTCATAGTGAAAAAAAAATCAAGCACCATCAAGTCATCTCAAGAAGTCGCGCTCTTGTTAGAGGCAAGAAAATGATTTAGAAAAATATCACAGAAAAATTTGTGTGTGTGTGTGTGTGTGTGTATGTGTGTGTGTACCGGGGGTCGACCTCAGGACCTCGCGCTTGCCAGGCAGGCACTTATGCTGCTGAGCTGTCTCACCGGCCCTAAACAGAAAGATTTTGAGAATCATATTAACTAATAAACCACCTTAGCTCTTCTGGAGGAGGGTGTGTAGAAAATAAAAACGTAGAAACAGACTCCCCACCTGCCATCCTCTAGTCCAGAAAGCTGCTGCTCCATCCCTCAAGAGCAGGAGGAAATGTTACCTATTTGCAAGTGGGGACTACTCAGGAGTGGTATGTCAGCTGCCTGCACTATGCCACCAACTCCTCACTGGATGCCTGGAGCCAGTGACGACCTTCCCTGGCCCTTCCACTGGGAGGCATGGTTTCTAACCCACAGTTAGAAACATGTGAATCATCTAGAGGCCAGAACTGAAAACTATTGATGAGCATTATTTTCTCTAAGTTGAACCATGTTTGTTGATAGTAAATTATCCCAATATTTTAAAGTTCAAGGACATTAAAAGGGCAATTCAATTCAATTTAACCAACATTTATTGACCATCTGCTATAGATCCACTTCTATTGTAGGGGTATGTAGATATAAAGATAAGAATATGAAATCTCAGCCCTCAGTAAAGATATAAAGCCTATAAACTAGTAATTGTAAAATAGATGAGTAGTGAATATCTAAAGGCCAGAGAAGTAGCCCACTTGAAAGTTAAATTTAAGCACTGCAGATTCCCAGGAATGGAAACACTTTATTTTTTGTTATGCTATGGTGCAGGTACATAACTGTATTCACTTTTCTGTACTATAACAAGATACCTGATACAGACTACTCGTGAAGAAATGGAGGTTTGTTCAGCTCACACTCTTGGAGGGCCGAACTCGAGATTTGGTGGTGAGGTGGGGCAGTGTGGGGGAAGCACGGGTTTGGCCTCTGATGAGGGCAGCAGATAGTGGCACATCATAGAGGGAACACATGTAGGAGTGTGAAAGAGATCACATCTCAAACCAGGAGCAGAGAGAACAGGGGCCAAGCTTGGTCCTTTTGCAAAAATCATCTTGTGAGAACGACCAAAGGGTCACAAGAGAGCTACCTCGTGCCACCAATGACCTAAGGACCTCCTGCTCAGCCCCATCTCTTTAAAGTCCCATCACCTCCCAAGGGACCAAATTTCCAACACATGAGCCTTTGGCAGGACATAAACCATAGAAGTAACTTAAGATAAAACACAAGCATATGATATTCACAACTTATATTGATAGTTTTTACTAACAGAAAACAAAAAAGATTTAATTAGTAGTATATTTTTTTTCATAATTCATTACTGCATTGCTGTAACATCTTCTGTGTGTGGTTCTGTATTTTTCCACTGTGATGTACAACATGCAACTTTAAATATTTTAACCAGGGCTGGAAGGTGTTTTTTTCTTTTTCTTTTTCCTCTTTTTTTTTGGTACTGGTAATCAAACTCAGGACCTCGCGCTTGCTGGGCAGGCGCTTGTGCCGCTGAGCTATATCCCCAGCCCTAAACATAGGCTTTTCCCAAAATAGATGGAAGCATTGTAAATGGTTCTTACATGTAGAATGACCTCTTCCAAGATGTGTCTACAATCCTAGATTTCAATGTTCATCTTTTTTAGTCTTCAATAGCATTTTTACTACAGTTTGATAATTTCAAATCATAGCCATTCATTTGTACTGTCAAAAATTAATTATGAAAGGTAAACTAAATTATGCTAGGTTCTTTTCATGAAGTTTGAAATCAGAGAACTTTTCTAGAATCCAGTTTTCAACAGCACAATTTTGGAGAATGAATTTCAGGCTATCATTTTCATTTTTAGAAACTGATTGTAATGTAGGAAAGTGACCCAAATTATTCCTTAGCAAATGAATTCCCCAAAGTCTCAACTTGGTCAGGACTGAGAGAAGCAAATGAGATATTCGTGCAAATACAAATGGTCTGACTTAGGATTTTTCAACTTACAGCAACTTTTTGATGATGTAGTTTTATTTCATTTTTGTTTTTGATCTGTGTGTGTGTATGCTGTTTGGGGGTTTTTGCTTGTTTGTTTTTGTTCTCTGTGTGTGTGTGTGTGTGTGCTATTTGAGGGTTTTTGCTCGTTTGTATGTTTTTGGTTTTTGTTTGCTTACAGTGCTAAGCTATGATAGTTGTTACACAAAATACATTTTTATTTATAGTATTTTCAATTTATGATGGATTCATCAAGACGTAACCCCCTCGTAAGTCAGGGAGCACTTGTCCTTGTGAATGTTTCTGTGGAAAAACATTCAAAAGGTGTAGATAAATTGAAATGTCAGCAAGAAGCTCCAGACTTGGGCCCATCTTTACTGCTAAGTGGATATAGGACTATTCTCTTTGATGCAGTTAAAAATAAAATCTCTTCAGCAACTATAGTACAAGTAAGTCAGCATATTCGTTAAGCAAACACTGACCTGATTTTGCTCGAAGACTTAGTAAAATAGCTAATTTGTGGTATTAATTACTGAGCCTGCACCTTGTCCTATTTTAGCTGTTTAGCCCAGAGTAATTCCTGTTGAATGAGAAAGTTAATGGACCTGGGTGTAGCAGCCCTACAAAATAGCACCATCTCTGGTCTATGGCTTGACTGGCCCAAAAGCAACTCCCTGCATCCTGAGAGCCCCATCTATAGTAAACACTTAGTCACTTTGCCTAGTATATTCTACTTCCAAATGGCCTGAGACCTTTTCTATCACAAAGTAAGCTATTTCCCTGATGTTTTGCCTTTCATGGGCATCTTGTGCAGAAGTTCTTTAACCTCCTTGAAAATTCTCACTGTAGCACATATAAATACAGTTAACAGGTTGCAATAGAAAATGCTACCAATAATCTAACTTGTCCTGAAAGTTCTCAACCATATTTTTAACATGCTGAGCTACAAAGTTGCTGATTATCCTAACATTTCCAAATGATTGCTTATGATCTCGACACATAATTTTGGCAGCATTCAAAAGATACTCTTTTATAAATGTGCTGTCTGTAAAAAGGTTTTGACACCCAGGCAATTTTTTCACTTAATAGAGAGCTGCATTTCATAGCATCTCACTTATTTTATTCTTATTCAAAAACAAATGCTGCCATTTCTTCAGTCCATTACATTTTTCAATGCCTGTCTTTTATGTATACCAGTCATAGCTGGTTTTATTGTGGTGCTGGAAGATGTAATTTCTCTGTAAAAATATTCTTTGTTTGGATACTCTTCCCATCCACCAAAAAGAACGTACACTCTTACTTTTTCCTCAAAATACTCAATTCTGTTGTTTAGAAAATGTACAAGTTCACTTTCCTTTTAATTTTTTTTTTTTTTTTTTTTTTTTTGTGGGTACCGGGGGGTCGACCTCAGGACCTCGCGTGCCAGCAGGCGCCCGTGTCGCTGAGCGATATCACCGGCCCCTTTTTCGTATGTGGGTTCCGGGAGTTGAACTCGGGCCCTCGCGCTTGCCAGGCAGGCGCTTACGCCGCTGAGCCATCTCACCGGCCCTCCTTTTAATTTTATAGAAAGAAATTTCCATTAAACATATGGTAGTAAATAAGAACTGCTATTCAACTTCAGTATTGTGAGCACAGCAGAAGACGAGGGGCTTTAACTACCTGGGGAGAGCACGTCCGTCCACAGAAGGGACTGCCACTCAGGGTTAGGGCATGCTGACACTGGGGACACTGACTCTCTGTTTCAAGAGAGGCTAGAAATCTGAAAATTTTAAGAAAAACTCCTAAGTGTTTCAATGCTAGTAACACATTCAAAATTTATTAAAATACTAAGTGGGTCAACTCCAACCTAGTCAAGCAGAACAAGCCTTGTAAGCTGAGGGTAAACCGTCACCTACCCATTTGCAGCCTCTAGGGCTATAGCACATAACAGCAAAATAACTTTTACCCTATCCTGAGAACTAAGAGAAAGGCATAATTACATCAGCATACTTCTGTGAAGTGTGAAACCTAAGTGTCAGCAGTAACTCGAGATAGTCTAAGTGTGCAGTGTGTTGTAGTGGATAGGACAACCTTCCTGAAACCAGGAGTATCGGGGGAAGCTTGGGTATTTCAAGCTGGGGTTAATGTCAGATTTCTCATTGGAAGCACGGGGAATAAAATTGTTTTTTAAGTTTGTCGAAATGATTAGAGAAACATTTCTCAGCATGCTATCTGGCATTTGGAAGGAGTTCCACACTAGGAGCTATGGCTATTATTATGAAATGCAAGATATAAGCTGTCAACAGCGGCTCCCACTCCTGTCCCCGCTCTCCTAATGACCCACGCCCAGCTCATTACCACAGTTAACTTTTCTACCTCCTTGCCTTGCCCACGCTCCTGCGTCTACTGGAACTGTCTGTCCCTTCCTTCTTTCTTCATGTCATTCCTGTGAGAAGCAAGCAAGGTGTCGCTCCTCTAGGAGGCTTCCGAGTGCTTTCCCAGCCTAGACAGAGCACTCCCTCCCTGCTGCCTCACTGGAGCTCATATCCTGAGCTTTTGGGAACTGTGAGCTCCTGGGTGGTGGGAGCTGCGCCCCTCACCCCACAGTCCCTGGCACATGGTGCAGTGTCTTTGCCTAGCATGCAATAGGGCTCACACAAAGGGATAAAGAGGGAGTGAACAAGAGAGGAGAACGGAAACTGGGGTGGCCCATGCTCAGTATCTTCTTCCCTCTTGCTTTACACAGCCAGCTCTTTGGCTGCTGGTTTTATCTCTGTCCTCTGCCTTCCCAATCCTCCCTCCAGCTACTATCTCCTCTCCTGCCCCCAAACAGTAGACTTTTCTATTCTGGAAGAACAGATCAGGACATCTGAGAGGGTTCTTCTTGAAAAGATCATAGGGAAAACAAAACAGAGCCCCCACTGGAGGCAAAGGAAGGGAAAACCATAATCCAGGGTCAAGCTTGCTTTGGCTACACACCCATTCTTGCTTTGCTTTCAGAACAAGTGGCTTTTTAGCGAAGTGAAGTAAGAATGGGTGAGTAGCCAAAGCAGGCTTGATAGCACTGCCTTCCTTACACTAGCAGTCATAGTCTAAAACAGAAGGAAAACTTTGTTTAGGACAGGGGCGCATGAGCGTATGTGGTGGCTTCAAGTGAAGAATGGGCACCCCTTCCTCCAGAAGGAAGCAGACCCTCCTGGAATTCTCAGGACAGCCCAAACTGCACCCCTCATGTGCCCCTGGCCTAGTCACTTTGGCAAACCATCTGCACAACCTATTGGGGTGCCCTGATGTAAGAAAGAGTTTTGTCTTATTATGTACAACATTTGAATAATGATTATGAATAATGTTCAAATATTTATTTTTTTCTAGGAACATGGGTGACATTTGGAGGTCAAATTTCAGATGAGGTAAGTTACTTTTACTTTCTACTGTGCTGGTGAAAAGAAAGTGCCAAAAGAGCTGCACTAAGAATACTCTTCCCGGGACCCTGACCTTTCACAGGACAACATTTCAATCACTGCATACAGTTAAGATTGACTCCGAGGTTATGCTCTATTTTATCTTGCTTCTGGTATTTTTCACATTTAGGCTATTAATAGCTCTTGAGATTGTCAATCTATTATATGTTCAGTTTCAACCGTTAGAGACTCAAACAGTTTGGAATTAATATTAGTGGCTTTATGAAAAGATTTTATTGCTGTAGCTGTATGATTTTGTTTTATTTATTTCTTTTTATTTCCAATGTGTTCATTTATGTGTAATCTAGTTTTAGCACTGATGGTCCATCTCGCAGAAGCTCTCCGTCCTGGGCGCGGTTGGTCACCCTGATTCGGGCAGGTTGTTCCAGCCTCTTGGAGTGCAACCTCCCCTATGTAAAAAGGATAATACTCCTGAGCTTGCCGTGCATGTCAGACATTTATGCAGCCCTCTCAGTAAGAGATAGCAAATACTCAGCACATGACAGGTATAGCCAAATATTTACTACAAAATACCTTTTGATCATTATTTACATGTTCAAAACAGTGCTTAGCGAAAGGATACTTTACCCATGCCTTTAAGGAATTCTTTCACGCCATGAATGAGATATACAGGCATCGAGTGGGCAAGCATTCCCCTGAGGGCAACGTTCTTGAGTCACTGATCCTGCAAGGCTGGATCTGCAAGGCTGCTGGACTGAGGGACCAGGGAGAGTTTAAGCGGATCCTCCCAGCGGGATCTGGTCCCCTCTGCCACGAATGAACTTGATTTACCAACATTTCTTTTTATGAGCAGTCGTCACATCATTAAGTGCTTCTGCTCAGCAGGATCTGGTCAAGATTAATGAGGTTTTGCCTGTAAAATGCTCAGTTTGCTGTCCCAGAATAGCCACTCTACAGAGACAGCTCTGACAGCGTCATTCCGAAGGAGATGCTTGGGCAGTGGAGGCTTCACCCAGAGTTCCCAGTCACAAGCGTCATTTTCAGATCTAAGGGAGAGGTCTTAAGTGCGTGTTCTGAACTGTCTAACGCAGAGAGGGCCTGACCCTCGGGGGTCCCTTGGGAAGCGGACTCTGAGTCAGAAGTCAGCGTGAAGGCCAGTTGTTAGGAAATGTTCTCAGGACTGACACAGCAGGGAATGAAACAAGACCAGGCCGAGTAAGAAGAGCGGCTGTGATGCATCTCATCAAAGGCCTTGGCCAGCCGCACGGGGAGCGCTGAGATTGAGATGGTCTGCAGGGTTGTCCCAAGGTGAGGAAAGAGGACTGGACCTTAGACTCCGGTACTGACCAGTCACTGGGTAGAAACTGACCTGAAAGCACGTCTGACCTTGGGCAAGGCGGCTCCAGACAAGTACGGTTTATAGAGGGGGCTGTCTACCAAAGGCCATTTGATGGCATCCTTCCCAGTGGCCAAGGAATGAGTCCTTCCTCCTGAAGGGAGACCCGGGTGGCACCTAACAGAGGCTACTGCCCAGCTGTGTGATTGACATCAGATAGGGATGTGTGGAAGAGACACAGAGGCAAATCCAAGGAAGTAGAGCAAAGGCACAGACTTTAAGTCAGATACCAAACAGGCATCAAGTAGGGAGGGAGGTCTAAAGTTAACAATCCGCTGGCTCCAGCACGTAGATAACCTACTACTGCCTGCTACGGTGCCTGGAGGGGGAAAGGGCAAAAATAGCTTCCCTTTGGGAGCAGAGGGACCAATGTCCCATTCTCCCCAGATTTTGTTCTCCCCTTCATAGCACCTGCTTTCTGCTGCGATGAGCCCAGCTTCCCCAGATCAAGGCACAGGGCTGATCTCTGAGATGAATCGTTTTGAAACTCCCATTTTCAACACTGCACAACAAAGTCCTCAGGCACTCCCCTCAGATGCACACCAGACGGATAGCTACCAGTCCTCCCAGAGCGCAGCTGCAGCCTTCCCCAGGTCTCTGCAGAGAGACTGTCAGTGAGGAAGAGGAAGGGAGCACAGCTTGACCCATTCTCACTGGTAGTTGGGTTGCTCAAGCTCAGCTACCATCAGTGGGGTAAAAATGTGAGGCAGCAGCAACAAATTCACCTCCTCAGATTTTCCTGTTTCTCTCCAACTACAAGCAACTCATCATAAAATGGGTGCAAATAAGGTATACCAGGATGACCACACTATAGTGTGCCAACTGATGCAATTATCAGCACAGCCTCAGGAGGCAGTGATGTCCCTATCCCTGCAAGAGTTCAGCGGTATATTGAATAATTCCTTGGCAGGGATATTACCGAACTAAGTAATTCTGCAAGGTGCCTCTCAAAGGTGATTGGGCTTCATCATAAAACCCAGATAAATGTTGCTCAGATGAATAATAATTTCTTAAAAGTGTTAAGTGTATATCAGCATCTTAAACACTTAATTTTCAGAGTTTTATTTCATATTCTTTCATCAGTCAAGTAACTAGGGCAATTTTAATTGGAGGTAACAATATACCCTACCCAAATCAGCTTAACTAATAAGACAAAGAATATTTTGCCTTTTAAGCTAGACATGTAGAATACAGTGGGTTTCAGTGACCCCTGCTCCATTGCCCAGCCATTCTTTCACCCCTGTGCTTCTTTGAGCTCCAACTTCCTCTTGGGGTAGTAAGAATGGAAGATCTTCAGGAATTCCAGGCCTCAATTAGAATAGCAACTGCAGAGGAGTGTTGCTCCCAGAAGCTCTGTAAGAAGAACAAGAAAAAAGTAAATCCAGAAGTTCTCTTTCTCTCACACATTTCACTGGCCATGTGTGTCAAGAGACCCTTCCTAAACCCCTAGCTTTTAGGCCCATCAGACCCCCATTGGAGGAAGTGAGATCAGCTTCCCCTGAGGCCTCTAAGTTCCATTGAGGGGGGGACAGAAATATTCCCATTTTTCAGATAGGGAAACTGAAATGTTGAGGTCAAATGACTTGCCCAAGTTTATCTAGTAAAGGGACACTCAAGGCCTGAAACCAGTCTTCAGACTTAGTTCAGTGATTTTTCTTTTTTCATCATTCCTTATTCAGGCCTTCAGATCCTATGATTGGGAAATAGTTCCGCCATCAGTTAGTCCAAGTGTCCAAAGAGAATTCTCCACCTTAAAATTTCTCTCTAGATAAGATTTAATTGTGTGCATTCCCCAGTAATAGTCCACCAATAAGTCATGACATAGCACAAGGATAATATGTAATGCAAGCACAATCATTTTTAAAGATAAGAGTCATAGTAGGAAAAACTATATTTGTCTTAAATTTCAACCTCTAGTTAGAATAAATGTTGTAATAGTAGCAAATTAAAAGCAATAATAGCATTTTTGCTATAATTATGCTAAAGGATCTGCACTGATTCTATTTTGCTAGCCTAACGAATTTCTTTTTTTTTTTTTTTTTTGTGGGTACCAGGGGGTCGACCTCAGGACCTCGCGTGCCAACAGGCACCCGTGCCACTGAGCGATATCACCGGCCCCTTTTTCGTATGTGGGATCCGGGAGTCGAACTCGGGCCCTCGTGCTTGCAAGGCAGGCGCTTACGCCGCTGAGCCATCTCACCGGCCCCGAATTTCTTGATAAGCCAGTTTCCAAAATGACAGAAAAATGGTTTGTCTTGGAAATGCTGTTGAAGCAGGTTTAGCCCACCATCAAAAAACATAATGGGGAAATCAATTTTAATTATTTGTGAGGTGTGTAATTTTTTTGAATGACTAATAAATCAACCAGCAGCAAAATGAAAAAAATGGCCCTGCTCCACTGTGGTTTACCACTATTTCTCTAAAGCTGTCCCTCAAACTATAGTTTACAGTTATGGGCCCACTTTTCTGCCACACTCACCACAAGTGTGTGGCAGCACAGAGGACAGGACAAGGAGCTCTGAGGTCAGTTTGCAGGCTGAGCAGTGAGAAGCTGAATCCCTGGTAAGTCAAGGTGCTTGCTCCCTCTTCTCTCTGTTGTTTCAGCAGTCACTTATTGATGCTGCCTGGGATTTGGCTGAACTGTGGATGACCAGAATTTTATAACAGTCATGGCTCTCTCTAACACAGTCTGCTAAGCTTGGAGCAAAAATCACAAGGTTCAGGTCAGGAGTCATCCAGTTGCCAAAACCTATTGGCTTAGACGAAGAGTTGAGGAATAGAGTCACCAGTGACACAACGCTCTTCCTTAGAGAGATTAGGTGCCATCAGGAATGCTGTCAAACAAGACTTTCCCAGCAGAGTGGGAAATGATCCTGTTCACCTCCCTGTGCTCTAAGGGCAGACTTAATCTTAGCAATGAAGGGAGATTACTGCCCACTCTGTGACTGTGGGCAGTAATCTCACATGCTTGAAGCTTCTTTTTTCTCTTTTCACTACAACTGAGAAAAGCAAGAAGTGCTCAGTGAGATTTCAGTACCCTTCAAGAACAGTAAAGGATTTAAAGGTGTGTCTCAGGTTTGGAAACCATGTGGCACTTCTGCCTGACTTCTGCCTCCCCTTGCAGGTTGCTGAACGGCTGATGACCATCGCCTACGAAAGTGGCGTTAACCTCTTTGACACTGCCGAGGTCTATGCAGCTGGGAAGTAAGTCAGTACCTGTTTGTGTCTCTCTCGGTGTCTCTGGAACCAAGAGAGTCTGCCCCAGACATTTCTGTGACACTGGTAGGAAGGGGCTAATGCCCTCGCCCAAGGGCCTGTGGCCCTGCTCCTCCTCACCCTTTTAGCCTCACTAGCATCAAGGACGTTGATATCTGGCCCCTCTGTCCATTCAATCATCTCGGTATGAAAAGTGCACTGGAGGAAGTTAGGACCAGTAAGCAACTGCCGTCTACATAAGAGGCAGAGGTGGCTGGTGCCAGTGTGGTAGCAGTGAAGATCAATCAATGTTAGCTGAATAAGTGAGTAAGAAAATGAATTAGCAATGTTCAAAATGGTTTTTCAAAAGTTATCCCATTGTTTCATAACTATGTCTCATAGTTGCTCAAGCCCCCAGAGAAACTGGGACATTCCCCCTGCAGGAAAGCAGGGACTGCTCTTCCTGTTTGCCTACCTACCCCTACATTAGCCTTCCAGGCAGATCAGACATAAGGTGGGATTCCCCAAAGACACCGAGAAACCAATAGCTTTTATAAAAAGCTATTTGACAGCCCATTCTGAGGACAGAGAAGGTGTCGGGGAGGCCTTGCCCATTTTACATGAGAAGGCTCATCCTTCCCTGGGACCAGAGTTCAGGGTTGGGGCTCCAGGACAGGCCATGGTGAGTCCGAACATGCGGGTGATGTGGCCTCAGGCCAGGCCTCCAGTTATGCCATCCAACGTATTTCAGAATATGTACGGGCCCCTGGCCTCCTGGAGTGAGCATACATGTACACCTCCCGTAACCAAAGGGGCTAAGTAGCGGGAAAGCTGTTTGAGCAGCTCTGCAGTTTCCTGAAAGGACTGTGGAACATAATCACCTACAGCCTAATTCCCCTCCTGCAGGGGAGGATTACAATCAAGCTACTGGACCTGCCGAATCAGGTTCTTCATCTGGTGGTCTAAGGGCAATTTTCTTGTGTAGTTTCCTCCTTTTCAAGGTCAGGTTGAAGTTTAAGAGCAATCAAGGTGGCTCAAAGCCCACATCTCTGCTGTTTTCTATTGACTCCAAGAAGGAAAGTAAAGGTTATAAAGCCTTGCTCTTTCTACCCCCTCCCATTCCCACTGTTTTCTTCCTTGTTGAATCCTGCTTAGTACAAAATGGGCTAGGGTAGAAAAAGGGAGGAATGGGCAGCAAGTTCTGTTTGCATTCCTACTGTGAGGCACAATCATTTTGGTTAGTTATTGACTATCAGTGTGTAATTGAGATAGGGTGCAATGCCAGGTTGCAAATGACAATGGTCAAAAAGACAGACAGGAAGAAATAAAAAGAACACCAGTAACATCCAAAGCTTGTCCATTTGGGGCATATTTCATAGCTAATCTGCATCACAATTTATTGCAAACTATTCTGTCTAACAAAGACAGAACTTTCAGTTAAGACAAGAAACAATTAGTGATGACTCCCATCTTTGGCATGCTAATGAACAAAGTGCTAACTTCCCTCCCCATTTACAAACCTCTGAGAGCCCAGCTGCTTCTCACAATGGGGGGTCTCACTGGGAGGGACAGGGAGAGTTTAGTTTCCTCAATTGTAGGTCCCAGGTTGTGGAGGTAAACAGAGGTGGGACAGTGTGATGTCTTTAGTACAGCTCTCTACCACCCAGGCTTAGGGTCAGAAAAGACATTTTCTTATGTCTCTTTGTACAGTATCTTGCTCCTATGACAAAGTTGGTTAGTGGATCCCAGGACATTCTCATGTGGGTCACTACATCTTCAGTCCTGGCCTCGGGGACATCTAAATTGTCACAAAGATTCTTTGTTTATCCTCAAGGTCATCTGGGGGGGGTCAATATTTTTTGGCTAAACAATGTGTGGTTTCCTTGTCTTCCCTGGTCAAGACTGAATTGTTCTGCAGCAATTAGAAGGAAAACCTTGACTCCCATTCAATACCACCACACAGGACATTTATATATGGGATCAGTGGTTCAAAAATACCAAACTGCCAAATGACTCTGCTGTTTCTTAGTATCAGGACTGAAGGCGGTCTCCTGCCAGTATGTCAGGATTTGGCAGGTGCTTCTGGAATACTCCAGAGCAGGATTCTGCAGGCACAAGCAGAAAGAGCGGAAACTGCTACCAGCCGAGAGCGGCTTCTATTTTCGGGATATGTAGGCACTGAGAGTTCAAACTAGGAATGGCTCTGGAGTTTGGGCTGACTCTTGCTTTTCCAGGATATTGCATCCTAATGTGTCATCTGTTTCTCCTTCCAGGGCTGAGGTGATTCTGGGGAGTATCATCAAAAAGAAAGGCTGGAGGTACCATATTCCCCATAATTGTTTATTTGCTTTTTAAAAGACTTATTATTTTGTGCCAGAGAAGGGAAAATAAAATCATATGACACCTGACCAAAAAGCTGTCAAGAGATTAACTCTTGGTAAAGAAATAATTTACAATGGCTTGAAAATAAATGCCAGCAAGTTCATTGACCTCAATGAATTGTTGTGAGGCTGAGCAAAGAAAGAAGGAATGTTCATGAGATATTTGTGCATAAAAGAAAGTGACATTTTCATGGCTTTGACTACCATGTGTGGTAATTTGGTGAAGGAATCAAGCTGCAGGGAGCTGATTATCTATACACACAAATCGATGTTCACTATTCATTTTATTAGCAACTGTGTATGCATAGAAATGATGAAAAAGGAAGCCCTTGGGATAAATACCTGCAAACTTTCTTGTCTGAATACAGCCAGCTAGCATCTGTCCTGTGCACAGGTATTCAGAAAAGTGCTTCATCTGCTATCTTTGAGAGGTTCCTCCAAGAAATGCAAGGAGTATGCCTACCTATACTATCCCATCATTTTCCGTAGCCAAAGCAAGTGACAGTGACCCCTGTGAGGGTAGGGAGCAATACCCCACATTCCACAGTGGGTGTCAGTCACAGCAGCCACTTCTTCTCATGAGCACAGAATGAGAAAAAGCCCATTGTACAAGCTTGGGGACCTCTGTGCTCTAGAATGTTTGCCGGGGGGCAAATAAATAAGAGCTCTCTAGTTAAGAAAACTATGAAGAAAGGTTTGTACTCATGCATATATTTGTATTTTTTAATTTAGCCTAGGAAACATGAACATTCTCAAAGGGCACAATTCAGTATTGCTGGTGTTATACCTTTATATGTTCCATTTAAACTCCCTCTGGGAGGAGAAACTAGAAGGGTGAAACTGCAGCCCCTGTATTTTCAGGGCTGCTTACTTCTTGCTCTTGACATAAATGTTTGGTAGGAATAGAGGGCCTGGTGGAAATGGAAAGAGATCTGAACAAAGAAAACTTAGTGACCTACTTCTTCCTCTCCATTCCCCAATCCCACGGGAGCATTAAGAGAAAACTATATTCAACCTTAAATATGGGGAAAATATTCAGTCCCCACCCAGTCCTCCACCTTGCCCAAGATACTGTGCCACTCATCTGTAGGTCCATCCACCCGCCTGCATAGAGGTTGCATCAGTTTCTGAGGGCTGCTGCAACCAAGCACCACAAACTGGGTGACTTAAAACAACAGAAGTTTATTCTTACACAGTTTTGGAGGCCAGAAGTCCCAAATCAAGATGCGGACAAGGCCATGCTCCGAGACTCTACATAAAGTCCTTCCTTGCCTCTCCCCTACTTCTGGTGGTGACCGGCAATCCTTAGCATTCCTTGGCTTGCAGCTGCAGCACCTCACCCTCTGCCTCATCCCTGCACACCATTCTGCCCCTGTGTGTCCATGTGTCTTCGTATAAGAACACCGGTCATATTGGATTTGGGGCCCACTCTATTCCAATATGATCTCATCTTAACATAAGGAATTACATCCGCATGACCTTATTTCCAAATAAGCTCACATTCTTAGGTACTGGGGGTTAGTACTCTTTGGGAGGACGCACAATTCAACCTTGAACAAAAACTTTGGATATGAACCCACTAACAGTGCCGCGAGGCCTGCAGTGAGGTGCAGGCTACCAGAGTCCACCTGAGGAAGAAGAGGAAGCATCTACTCCCTGTGTACAGTGGCTCTTTCCCCCCTCAACACCCAGAGAACATTTAATCATCACTCTCCATAATTGCAGAACCTATTACACATACCTTTGGTTGAAAATAGATTAACATGCGTATCTCACGAGCTGCCTTTAGTACTGCAGATAGACTGAAGCTATCACCATAGTTCAGAATGTTTATATCAGTTCACAGTTGCCCCAGAAGACGGGTGAACAGATAAACTATTTCCTGGCATTGAGCCCGCTGTTTCAGCTACCACACAAGGGCTTTTCATCCTGGTGCTGCCACTTGCTAGCTGTTTTGTCTAGAGCAAGTTACTTCACTTTTCTGATTCTCAATCTCCCTACCTAGAAAATGCATAACATAACTGTTCATGAAGTGTCGTGCTAACAAAGCAAGATAAGGTGTTCAAAGTCTGCTGAAGACTGTGCTGTGTCACTGCGTGACACTCACATTACTGTTCTCGACCCACTCTAAAGAGGTGCTCTTAAAACTCCTGTGAGAGTCAGTGATAATTTACCAGGTTGCTGTCTCTCCTTCCTAGGTGGGTGTAAATGTTAATGTGCACACTAGGTCAAACATTTTGCAGAAAGCCTAACTTTGGAGAAATAAGTGTGTGGTGGTGTTTGAATAGAATATGAATCTTTGGCCGCCCCAACTGCTCTGGATGATCGAGAGGGCTGCATTCGTTTTTAATAATATTCCATCTAGCTTTTTACTGAAGGTGGAAACTGTTTGTGAAAGGAGATCTGGGTCCCCTGTGGCAGACTGCTATTATAACAGGTATCGCGAGGTTGATGGATTAGCCTGGAAACTACATCAGCCCTTATGAGGTGTGTAATCTCCAGGTGCATATATCTGTAGACCTTCCATTACCACGACTCGAATTACTTTTCAGGGAATTAACTTCAGTGGGATAGGGTTGCTGACATTTTCAACAAATTTCTTCTATTGCAACCAAGTTGTCAGAACTGTCACTGTCATTCCCCATTGGCTATCATTAATCATGCTAGGCTTTTATACCTGAGTGTCTTGAGGCATCAACTCCACAACTGATGGAATTATAAATGTTTTATTTCAAATAATCCCAAAGTTTGGTCTTAACCTTGGAAGCTCAAATGATTTTTCTCTAGACCAGTTCAATTGAATTACATACCTAGAGAAACTAAATTGCACTGAGCTCTGCCTCCCAATTAAATTACATGACTAGTTCTCAAGGCGTATTTTTTATTCCATGGTCATAACACTACAATTGCATTTCTTGCCCTTGGGTATGCCTTTGGGAAGGTAACAAATTTGTTGACAAGATTTTCACGTTTCATTTTCTTATAGGTAAAGTGGCAGAACCATGAGTTAAAGAATTTATAACTATTTTCCTAAAATGACATTTCTATTTAATAGGACACTCAAAGAAAATATTTACTGACTCTCAGACTTTACCTCATCATTCATATCTCTTTGTGTTCTGTTCCTGCCTGTGAGCGTGATGGTTGGAGAGGAAAATAACTCAGAGCAACTGGGGTCTGTGGTCCTTGGCAGAGAGCGGACTTCCTCCCAGGACAAGTTCACAGGCAATCAGCTTTATACCAGATGCTAAATAAGGGCTAATTAGTGGCTGCTCGTTTGAGCTGCTGAAGTAATGCATCCTTTCAGTCCTTTTGCGTATATTTTCCTGAACGTTTCTGATCCTTCACACCAAACTACACTCACCTACCCTTTGCATTCCCACTCAGGGCTGCCACTGACCCCTCCCCCTCCAGCAGCCCCAGGCAGAGATGTTTCCCTTCCTCCCCTTCCTCTAGGATCTGATTTTAAGTCAACGCTCACTGGCTTCCCTTTGTCTTTACACTTCAGTGACATGAATCAACAAACTTATCTCTCTATCGGTTCTTTAAAATGTGAGGTATAATAACAAATTCTTTCTGGTGCTATAATGATAATGTGATTCAGCCCAATAAACCTGCAGTGTGTTTATTAATTCTGTGTTTGTCTGACATGCAGGAGATCCAGCCTCGTCATAACAACTAAGCTCTACTGGGGTGGAAAGTAAGTTAAATACCTTTTATTTTCCCTACTGGATAAGAAACAACTAGTAGTTCATGCTTTGATCCATTGTAGCAACTCTTTTACGTCTAACTTATACTACAATTAATTGATTTAGAGAGATGGATTTTTTTTTTTATGCTAAGAAAATAGCAGTTAGCACAGGATTCGATTTTAGCAAGATACTCCCAAAGAAGTTTGAGCGCGGCCCCTTGTTACTAAATGATTTGTGCAGATTTCTCATATATCAGAGTCACACTTAGAGTGATTTCCAAAATAGAGTTCAAATTTCAGGAAAAGAAAACAAGCACAGAGCATCACAGAAGAAAAGCTACTCGAATCTGCCAAACCTCAGAGACTTTTGCAGGATGCAAAGATAAAAATATCTTGTCTGGCTCCCTTAAGTCTCTGATCATTTCTGCAAAGGGATCTGAAAGTGCTGATGAAAAGGGCTCTCTCACTGGAGGATAACGGGAAGCTATACCTGTATCAGTCACCGTCGGGCCAATGAAAGAGAAGTCCTCTGTCTGCTATAAGATGCAGAGCAAATTACCCAGGATGAGTTGGCTTCTGATGGGCCCGCCTGCTAGTGTTTGAACTGGTACTTACATTATTCAGCAAGAACTAGAAGGCTGGCCTTTTTGACAAACACGTCAGAAAACTGCAAGCTATTCCATATGCCAAGGCAATGGTTGGCACTGTGCTTTGCATGGAAATCTCAAAGAATGCTGCAGTCTTAACAAAAATGGAAATAAATAAGCAAATCTTATTTACTTCCCTATAATTGATAGGGAATAGTATTTAAAAAAAGCAGAGGCCTGTTCTTTAGAAGCCTTCTAATTACAATGTACACACACACACACACACACACACACACACACATATTTTATAGTTTTTCTTGAGGTTTTAGTGATGATTATGAAGAGGAAAAGATGGAATTTAGATTTTTACTCCTTTTGTAAAAATATAAGGCAACATGGTACCTACGAGAAATAAGGATTTTCATTATGTGTCCTCTGACTCACTGTGGCATTGCTTGGTACTTTTGCAATAGTGCACAAAACCATGCCCACAGCATATGAATAAACAGGAAATGAGCCAAGCTGCAAGCAGAGTGCCACATGCAATATTATCTAACATATTTATGAAAGATACAGAGTATGGACATATTCACAAAGGTGAATGGCAAACTGCTATATTTTAAAAAGAGGCTGCCAAAAGTATTGATGCTGAAAAAACATTTCATCTATACTTTAAAATTCAACAATTGTATTCTTTCTAATTTTTCAGAGTTTGAGAAGTGTTGGGGAGGCCAAAAGTATCTATAACTAAAGGTTTTTTCTTTTTAGGGTAGTAATTTAAGAAAAACTTGATTCATCACATTTTAGGGGAAAATATTGCTAAATTTCTTTGGAAGTCAAAGGCACTTGCAAATTTGCTTCCTTTCTCAGATAAATTAATGATTTCAGCAGTCTGACCATCTTAGAATAAACTCACAAACCTATGTAAGACTTTTTTTCTTCCTTAGACTGGGTAAAAACAAAGTGGGATGGTTGAAGGGTGTGTCAAGGTATTTACAGAGAGGGTGCATGTGGGTGAGCTATTAACCTGAACCTAGAGCTGAGTGATATTAATGGAGTGGTGACTGTCATGCTTAATTCATCTCCTGGGGTCTCTAAAGAAGAGGGGATTGTTCAGTATGGTACCCACCTGCCTTCTCTCCTCAGCATCCAGTGGTATGGAATTTGCCAACGATAGGCTATTAAATGAGCAATTTGGACTAAGTAAGAATGATTATTATTCTGCATTTTGAGACAGAATTTTTAGAAAAGCACACCTCCACTCAAAGTCATTTATCTTCTTTTCTTTGCAGAGCTGAAACAGAAAGAGGGTTGTCAAGAAAGCATATTATTGAAGGTGGGTACTGCTGCTTCAATCTTACTTTCATTTGTGGGCTCCTGGGTATCAATTAAATAGTAGGTCCAAAACACATTGAAAGTGGAAAACAATCTATATGAAAATAACCAGTCAAGCACGATTCTTCCTCAGGTTCAGTGTGGGGAGCACAGAGATGATAGGGAGAATGGGACCACAAAAGGGAAAGGTCAGCTGCCTAACTCTTCTCATGTTCAGCTACGACTATTGAAATAAAGTACAATCACAAGACTTCCCCACCCCCAGCCCTGGGGATGGAACCTAGAGCCTCCACACTAATCTACATTTCCAGCCCTTTCTCTTTGTTTCCTCTTTCTTTCTTTCTTTCTTTTTTTTTTTTTTTTTTTTTTTTTTTTTTTTTTTTTTTGAGGCAAGATGTTTCTTAATCACTAAATTGCTCAGGCTGATCTCAAACTTGCTCTCCTCTTACCTCTGGCTCCCAGAGTACTGGGGTTACCGGTGTGTGCCAGCTCCAGAAAACTTTTTGAAAAAGCCTTATTGAGATATAAAATATATACCATAAAAGTTTATCCACTGTAAGTGAATAATTCATTGGTAATTACAGAGATGTGCAGTAACCATCATGATCTAATGTTAAGACATTTTCATCAACCCCAAAAGAAGCTTTGTACCCATTAGAAGTCATTTCCCATCTGTTCCCTCTCCCAAAGCCCCAATCAAACATTAATTTAATTTTTGTCTCTATAGATACTTGACAGTTTGGACATTTCATATAAATGAGATCATATAATCTACAATATGTTGTAACTGGCTTCTTTTACTTTGCATAATATTCATCCATGTCATAGTCTGCAACTGTACTTCAGTCCTTTTTTTTTTTTTTAATGTGGGTCCTGGGAGGACCTCGCGCTTGGCAGCAAGAGCTTGCACCACTAAGCGATATCACCAGCCCTTTTTTTCTTTTATGTGGGTTCCAGGAGTCGAACTCAGGACCTCGCGCTTGCCAGGCAGGCACTTATGCCGCTGAGCTATCTCACCGGCCCCATACTTCATTTTTTGCCAAGCATTATTCTACTGTATGGATATACCACATTTTGTTTACCCATTTATCAGTTACTGTATCTTTGGATTGTTTTCACTTTGGGACTATTACGAATAATGCTGTTGTAAACATTTGTGTACAAGCTTTTATGTGGGGGCGTGTTAAGACTGCTATAGTTTTTAAAAAGAGCACAGATAAATGCATAGAGAAAAAACCTAGAAATTACTACTGGGTAATTGATTCATGGCACCATTGCTTTTGCAATCTACTAAAATTTTTGTATACTTGAAATAAACAAAATAAAACAGTGTGTAAGGACTATTATATAACAGGGTAGTACTATACTACTTCATTGTGATGATTGTGAGAGTTTCGAGTAATTTTTATTTATTTCTTCCCCATCTATATAATTAAAAAATTTATACTTACACCTTCTGCAATAAATAAAAATATTTAAAGATCCTGCCATATGTTTCCATTATCTTCGTACTAGTTCATGAAATATTTCATGAAAATATCAGATAGTACAATTTTAGATTCTTAATTAATTGAGACAGATGATTATCTCCTTCTTTAGTAATAATTTTATGAAAGCCCAACATCACCAAAAGCGGAATGTATTTTTTTTTTTTTGTGGGTACCAGGGGTCGACCTCAGGACCTCACGTGCCAGCAGGCGCCCGTGCCGCTGAGCGATATCACCGGCCCCTTTTTTCGTATGTGGGATCCGGGAGTCGAACTCAGGCCCTCGCGCTTGCCAGGCAGGCATGTTCACCGCTAAGCCATCTCACCTGTCCGAGAATGTATTTTTAATCCCAAAACTTTAAAAAATAAAAATAAAGTAGTAAAGTCCTCCCTATGCTCACTTTGTCTTATCTTACAGTTTGACAATCTGGTGCACATCCTTCCCAACACTTAATTACACTGACATCTCCCTATCCATCTATCTGTACTTTCATCTATATTTAAAAATATTAAAATATGCATGTTAAAACAGTAGAAGCAGGTCATAAATATCAAGCTAAACCTAGCTTTTTCTCCATTAAAATATATTTTGTACACACAATTTATGAGTTATTTCCAGTTTTTAGTATGACAAAATTATATAAGTGACTATCTTCACATAAATGGAATAGATTGTAGAAGGGGAACTATTAGGTCAAAGAATAAGGCACCAAATTGCTTTCTAAAAATAATGTACCAACCTGTTAGATGAGTAGGTTTTATTTATTTACTGATTTGTACACTTATTTGTTAGTGAATTGAGCTTTTTTGTAACTTTGTACTTCTTTTTCTGGGAGTCGGCTGTTCATATTCTTAGGCTGCTTTTCTTTTGAGTTGTTTATCGTGGTCTTAATTAATTTTCAGGCACTCTGCATCCCAGTGATGTGCACTCTTTTTCGTTTTATGTGTTGCAAACATTTTCTCCCTGGTTGTCATATTGTTGTCAGCTTTTTCTCTCTGTGAACCTAATCTGAAAGATAATGTTTAATTTGAAGATATTCAAATTTCAGTTTGGATGTTAGAGATCTTTATTGACTTATAAATGTGATTACTTTGAAATATTTTAGACTAGCAGTAGAAAAAAGACATTTCCAACAATCAATCATTTAATTTAAAATGGAGACTTTTGAAGCCAGAGCTCAGAATACACACACACACACACACACACACACACGTACACCTTTAACTATATCATTCTATTGTTTCCAATGTCTTTGAGTTTATCATTTCTCAGATTTTTATTATATTTGTAAGCACATAGGCTTTGAAATCAGACAGATCTTTGTTCAAGTTCTAACTCTGCCATTTATGAGCTGAGTGACATTGTACAAGTTAATTGACCTCACTAAGCCTCTGCCTCCTTGACTATAAAATAGACTACAAATATTATTGTCTCATGGGATAACTATATGGAAATTAAAATTAGATAATTTATATGGAGCATTGTGTATGTTACATAACAGCACATAATAAATGCCATTTTTGTCATCAGCATTACCATTGTTCTTAAGAGGTGCAACTGATAGCCTACACTTTATGGATGACACTCTACTAGGTAGGTGGCATTCTGAGCTAGCACAATGAATGACCACTTCCTACCCCTAGAGAAGGCTACCAAATTCCCCTCTCAAACAAAAGCCCTTCCCAGGCCTGAGGATGGAGGAATTTTGCCGCTATCTTCTTCATCAAAATTCCATTGCTTTAATATTTACCAGTGTGTGTACATAATTTTAGAATCCCTCCCCAAAAAAATCAGTTTTCTTTAGGCCTCACATAACTTGATAGAAATACCTTAAATTTCCTCTTCCTTTAAATAAATCAGTAATTCTTTTAGGATCTAATCTCTTAGGATAGAGAAACCAGTTCAGCTAAAATACAAACTGCCCCAGATTCAAACTTTTAACACAAAATTTCCAACTTCTGCAATTGAGATCACTTATTATGTTGTTGTTATTATTTTGTGTTATTTTGAAGTTCATAGTTTCACCTGAAGACAAAGGCTTGTGAGTATAATAGAGTCATCTCCAAAGAAGGCAAGATGAAATTAGATAATTAAGTGAATTTTGCAGAAAAGCAGAGACATGAGATTTCTCAACCCAAACTAAAGTTTGAAGAGGTTTACAAATAATTATCCTTGGATTTCATTGGTACTTTTCCTGTGATGACGGTGACCTTATTCAACATTGGAGATTCATGGGCACATTAAATTTGAGAAGCACTGGTAAGGGGTAAAACAAAGTCCAATTCATGTAAAACTCAGGCCATCTGTGTGCTGAGTGACCTTGGGCATCTGAGTTAGTTTACAGAGGATAAAATGAGCTTGGTTTGTGCATAATTTAATTTGGAAACATTCCTATGAAAGGCCTTTTCTAAGATCCTGAGTCCTTGACTTACATCCAATTAATATAATGTTTTCTTCAGATCTACAAGGAGGGAGAAGAAATTTTATTAGTAGGTTTGTTGTATCTATTTAGAATCTCAAGTTTTTTTCAGGCTTTAAAATTCTTATTTATTGATTCAGCCATTTTACAAACATTCCATTAAGTCCCAGTTTGTGCCAGCATTAGAATTTGGCAGATCAAATTCCTTTAGTACCTAAGGTAAAGGAATAGAAATAATTTGATAAGTCACATTATAAAATAAGTAGATTGCTTGTGTCTTTTTATAGTCAAAGCCGTGTCTAAGTCTATATTTGCTTTTATGCAGACAACAGTTTTGTCGTGTGATTCAAAAAAAAAAACTGTCGTTGTAGGAGCAGGAAAGAAAAGAAACTAAGAAAGCTTAGCTTGAAACTTTTTAGTGAAGTTAAACCCCACTCTAATTTTTTTTTTTTTTTTTTTTTTTTTGTGGGTACCGGGAGTCGACCTCAGGACCTTGCGCGCCAGCAGGCGCCTGTGCCGCTGAGTGATATCACCAGCCCTTTTTCCTTATGTGGGTTCCGGGAGTCGAACTCGGGCCCTCGTGCTTGCCAGGCAGGCGCTTATGCTGCTGAGCCATCTCACTGGCCCCCCACTCTAAATTTTAAAAGAAAAGATAATTAATGATTTCTCAATTAAAGAATAAATTTCTCAACAAAAGGATCCATTTCAGAATTCCTTTCCACTGTACCATGTCCATGGACACTTACTCCCACCCAGGATTACCATGTTTTGTAACTGGAGGTACAGTCCCACATATAACGCTAATACAGCACAACCTTTAAAATAAGAAGCAAAAGTGTCTTCAATTATGACTGAAAGGTCTACTGAAATGAAATTGGGAATTAAATAGGGAAATAGTATACATTATTTAAGGTGATATTTTTTAAAGCTAGATAGGAAAGCAAGCATGTGGTAAATGTAAAAGGTGATGACATAAGATATTTGAATAGCGCCCTTGTAGAATCTCCAGGCTACAAATGTCCTGGTTTCTACACAGTTAAACCTTCAACACTGAACACCCGAAACAGCTGTAAACATGCCAATTTGAAATAAGCACATTATTTAAAGTCTGAAATAAGCATATTAGTTTCGAAACCTGGTAAGTAGGCTTAAGTTGAATTACAGTTCACCTTCTAAACAATATGGTTTCTGTTAAACTTCAGAATCTCAAAAGAAAAATGGACTTAGGTTTGTTTTGTTTTGTTTTTTACTAAAGTCACTTGAAAGCTATTTCTTTACATAATTTATGAATTTGCACTTTTGAGGAACTGCCAGTTGACTTCGAGATATTTCCTCAAGGGCAGGAAGCATTTTTCCTGCCAGTCCTGGACTCATCTCCCACAGACACTGGGTTAGCGCTGAGGACGGTCTAAAGTCAAAAGCACCTTCCATGAGTGCGTTCACTGCTCTGGGGCGCCTACCTCCACGGGTTGTGATTAGCAGCCCATCTGCCCTCTGGAGCCAAGGTTAAAGCATTTTTGCATGTCCACTTAACCTTGAAACAATACTTGGGCCCAAGCCAGTGTTCAAGAAAACATTTGCTAAATGGAGGTAAAACATGACTGCTTGTTTATTAGAGCAAAATCCTAAATGGCTCTTAAGGAGACATTTGTTGAGCACATCTTTATATTCCTATGATTTTCCTACTTCCACAAGAATAAAGCATCCAAATAGGAAAAGGCAGGACTCCCTTATTTGATTTGCAGCCACATGAAAAGATCCAACCAGAAAGATCCTAGCTCCATTTCATCCTTGGACAGATTAGAAAATTGAGGCTCAGAGAACCTAAAAGACATCACAAGATTAAATAATGTACACTTTTTCCCTATTTAATTTAATTCCCACAGCTCGAATTAGTACCCTGTCAATCAGTGCATCTCTCAAACCGTATGCCTCACCTCCTCACTCTGGCCCATGCAGCTGCCGAGAGCTCCGCAGGGGAGACACGAGCCATTCAGACAGTCACCTCACTTCGCAGGCCAAAACTCTAGGTGTTACCCTTGATTCTTCTGACATCCACGCCCTGTATCTACAACACCTGACATGCTTTTTATTTCTACTTACACACCTTGCCTTGCATTTGAACATACCTCACCAACTGAGTACAAACTTGATATGCTGCAGTCATTTCCTGGCTCCTCCCTTTTCCCGCTTTCATTCTTGTCCCTATGGGTCCTTCTCAACAGGCAAAGCCATTAACTCAAAATGGAAATCTGATCAAATTATTTCTTCCACTTAATACCTGCCCTTAACTCACCTCCATTCCCTAGTCTTTTGCCAATGTTTTTAAGTCTTGTATAGAATAAAATCCAAAGTTCATTCCCTGGATTACAAAACTTTATGATCTAGATGTCAAAGTGAATGGCTAGTGTCTCCTCAGGGTACAATATTATTCCCCTCCACTTCAGATTTGGGGCAAGTGGAGGTCACTGGTCTGGCATGGCACATACTTCCACAGGAATACACTTGAATCTTTGCCCAAATATATAAAAAAAGAATGCTTCCAGAGAAAGAACTGATGGCTAAGGAATGAACATACACAATGAAATGGACCTTTATATGAAGTCTATGTCATTGTTTATGTGTAGACATTATGACCTTCAACAATGAACTTAAGCCAACTGTTGTCCTCAGTATGCACTGCTGACTCTTTGCAACAGTTGGGTCTTTGTTTCTTTATACCCCAAGAGGCTGGCACGGTTTCAAATCTAATTGGGACTCAATACCTGCTTGTGGCATGGAAAGTAAATGATTCAGGTCATGCCTCGTTTGTGCCTGACCATACAGCATTCTACTATACTGGCGTTAAGTTACTCAGTCTCTCCTAGTCACTCTCAGCCCACACGGAGCTGTTTGGAAGAGTCACAGGGTAGGAGTGGGGTAAGGTTGGGGTGGGGAGTGAGACACCCTCAGAATGGAAGACACTTGTTTCCAGTGCCAGACATGGGTCAGAACTTACATATCTCTCTCTAAACCCAAGGGGGCCAGGAAAATTTTAGACATTTAGCCTTTGGCTCTCTTCCTCTGAAATTTTTCAGACATGAATATCACATTATGATTACCACAGTACATTTCTATCGAATATCTTTCACATGACTCTCTGGAGTAGCAATTCTGAACATGGTAGTTTTATCAGCCCTGATACACATTAGAGAATTAAGTCACAAAAAAAGTCAAAGACCCCAAGCATGTTAGGATGCAGAATACTAACCTTGCAAACTTTCTGCTACCCTTTTATCTGTTTGCTTGGTTATCCCTTGCCTCTCATGACATGTAAATTTCTCCATATATCATAGTACTTTTTAAGGTAAATTTAATTTCAAGCTGCCCCCTGAGGTAGCTGGTGCTGGCCCAACCCTGAGAGTCCCAGCAGTTTTGGAAGAGCAGGCTTTAGACCTCAGAAACTGTCTGCCCTAATCTTCTCATCAAAGCTTTTAACAAGTGCCATCGTAGACAATCCCGTCTCAATGAATGGAAATATTTCCGGAGCTATATTCAAGCACTCCATTTTCCTGTCAGAAAAGTAATTGTGGCTGTCCAATAAGCCAGTTTGAAAATCAAATTTAAATGAGCCAAATTTAAATTTATAAGAGCCTCATTTAACAGACAATTAATTTTATGCTTATAATAAAAAAAGAAAAATCTCCAGTCTTCCTGAGGACTTAAAAGGGTGATAAGGAAATGCTGTGTATGCTTCATGGAAATGAGATGAAATGATTCCTGAACACTGCCCTCCTTTTAGTTGCATAGTATTATATATAATACATTCTATTTCAGGGAAGTATTAATTTTACTGAAATTAATTAATTTTTTCTGAATACTGAAATGAGGGCTGAAAACATAAGCTATTGGTTACAGGCTTTCATTTTTTAAGTTCTCATTCTCTCCTTTATATTATTGCTTAGTTCTTTATAGTCTCTAGTGTTTTTGTTTCTCCTCCAAAAAGTAAATAATAGAAATGGTAGAGCTTAGGTATATTTTTTAGATTCTATTAAATTTGGTAGAATTAGTAAGGTATTGAGGAAATTCTTCATTTGCTCGCCCCTTGATATTACTACTAAAACTTATATATACACTAAGTGGAGTTAAGGTGATCATTTTTCCTGATTTATATTATTTTAATGAGTTTGATGTGCAACAGATATATCTCCATCTCACTATAAGCCCATTAAGTGATTCAAAACATAAGCATTAATTTTCATTTTTCAAGGAAAAAGCTCTTGAAGAGAAGCTATTTTCCACTCTAGCTTCACTTCTGGATATCACCACGAGACGCTGTGCAAGATCGTTATGCATTTTCCAGTGGGGGTGTTCGGAAGTGTGAGAGCGTCCTAACACTTTTCGCTGCTGAGGCGACGTCAGCCTGTAATATATTTTGAAAAAGTTCCAGGCACCAACTGACATGTCGTTGTATTCACTGAATTTTTGTTACTTTTTATTTTTAAAAAATTTTAAATTGGCACATAAAAGCTACATATTTATGGGGTACTATGTGATGTTTTGATATATGTATTCATTATACAATGTTCAAGTCAAGATAAACATATCTATGTCTTCAAAATTTTATCATTTTTGTGGTAAAAACATTAAAAACCCCTCTAGCTTCTTTGGAAATATACAGCACAATATCATTATTGATAGTCACCCTCCTGTGCAATAGAACCAAATATTCCCCGTCTCTCTTCCCCAGTATTCTCCCAGCCTCTGGTGTACACGATTCTATTCTTAACTTCGGTGAAATCGACATTTTTAGATTCCATATATAAGTAAGATCATATGGTATTTGTCTTTTTGTGTCTGGCTTATTTTCACTTAACATAATGTCTTCCCATTGCATTCATGTAAACACATGTGACAGCATTTCATCCATTTATGGCTGAGTAATATTCATATCTATATATCATGTTTTCTTTATTCAACAGTTGATGGACACAGTTGATTCAATTTCTTGGCTATTGTGAATGGAGCTGCAATTGACCCGGGTGTGCAGAAGTCTCTTAAACATATTGCTTTCATTTCCTGTGGATATACACTCTATGGTGGGATAGCTGGATCCTATGGTAGTTATATTTTTAATCTCCACCCACAGTGTGTGAGGGTTGCCTTTTCTCCAATCCTCGCCAGCACTTCTTTTGCCTTTTTTTGTAACAGCCATTCTAACTGGGGTGAAGTGACATTCACTGTGGTTTTGATTTGCATTCTTGCTATGGTTAGTGATGTTGAACATTTTTTCATCTCTCTATTGGCCATTTTATATGTCTTATTTTTTTAAATGTTGATTTAATCTTTATAAATTAAATGTTCACTTAATTTTTTAATCAGATGATGATGGTGATTTGCTACTGAGTTGTTTCTTGGATATTCCCGATATTAAACCTGAGTGAGATGTATAGCTGGTAAATGTTTTCTCTTACTCTGTAGGTTGCCTCTGTAGGTAATCCGCTTGTCTATTGTTCGCTTTTGTTTCCTGTGCTTCTGAGATCTTATTAAAAACTCCTTGCCCATTCCATTTTCCTGAAGCATTGCTCCTACACCCTCTAGCAGTTTCATAGCTTCAGGTCTTACGTTTAAGTCTTTAACCCGCTTGGAGTTGACATTTTGATGCAGTAAGATAGGTGTCTGGTTTCACTATTCCGCATGTGGATGTTTCAGTTTTCTCAGCATCATGTACTGAAAAGACCGTCCTTTTCCCAGTGTACATTTTAGCACTTCATTGAAGATGAGTTAGCTGTAGAGATGAATTTGCTTCTTAGGATTATTTTGTTCCATGGGTTTATGTGTCTGTTTTTAATGCTAATGCAATGCCATTTTGATTACTACAGTTTTTATAGTGTGTTTCGGAGTCAATGTAATGCCTCTTGCTTTGTTCTCTTTGCGCAACACTGCTTTTGGCTATTTTGGTTTTTTGTGGCTCCATATGAATTTTAGGATTTTTTTTCCTGTCCTCTGAGTAATGTCATTGGTAATTTAATAAAGATTCCATTGACTCTGTAGATCACTTTGGGTGTTATGAACATTTTAACAATAATCTTTCAATCCATAGCCATGGGATATTTTCTACATTTTTTGGTACTTTTCAATTTTATTTATCATTGTTTTATAACTTTAATTGTAAAGATCTTTTACTTCTTGGTTAAATTTATTCCTTCTTTCATTCTGTTCTGTTTTGTTTGTAGCTATTGTAAACAGTATTGCTTTCTTGACTTCCTTTTCAAATAGCTCAAAATTGGCATATAGAAATAGCACCGATTTTTTATGTTGATTTTGTACCCTGCTGAATTTACTTGTTCTAGTAAGGTTTTTTGGTGGATTCCTTGGGGTTTTCTATACATGACAATTTGCAATTGGTGGCAACTTGACTTTCATTTTCCAATTTGAGTGGCTTTTATTTCTTTCTCTTGCCTGATTTTTCTAGCCAGGACTTCCAGTATACTATTCATGTGTTGAATAAAACTGCTGAAAGTGTACATCTTTGTCATGTTCCAGATCTTAGAAAGCTTTTAGCTTTTCCACTTTTAATATGATGCTACCTGTGGGCTTGTTGTATATATAATCTTTGCTATGTTGAAGTACATTCTTTCTATGTCCAATTTGTTCAGAGGGGTTTTGTTTTTCTATCGTGAACAGATGTTGAATTTTATTAAATGCTTTTCTTTGTCCATTGAGATGTTTTGTTTTAGTCCTTTATTCAGTTTATGTGCTGTTTAACATTTATTGATTTGCATATGTTGAACCATCCTTGCATCCTTGGGATGAATCTCATTTGATCATGGTTTATAATCTTTTCATGTGCTGTTGGATTCAGTTGGCTAGCATTTTATTTGCTCAAATTTTTGCATCTGTGTTCATCAGGGATGTTGGCCTGGACCTTTCTCTATGTGTGTGTATCCTAGTCTGGTGTTTTTTTTTTTTTTTTTTTTGTGGGTACCGGGGGTCGAACTCAAGACCTTGCATGCCAGCAGGCGCCCCTGCCACTGAGCGATATCACCGGCCCTTTTTTCGTATGTGGGTTCCGCCAGTCGAACTCAGGCCCTTGTGCTTGCCAGGTAGGCGCTTACGCCGCTGAGATATCTCACCGGCCCCCTAGTCTGGTTTTGATACCAGAGTAATGCTGGCCTCATAGAAAGGGTTTGAGAGAATTTTCTCCCCTTCAAATTTTTGCAATAATTTACACTGCAGGTTTGAGTATGTTGTGTTTCCATTGCTACTTGTCTCAAAATTTCAATTTTCCTTTTTAAAATAATTAGTATTAGTTCTTTAAAATGTTTGGTAGGATTCAGCAGTGATGCCATAGGGTCCTGAGGTTTTGCTTTGATGGGAGACTTTCTTTTTATTACTGATTTAATCTTTTTATTTATGTTTGGTCTGTACAGGTTTTCTATTTCTTAATGATTCATTCTTCGTACAGTGTAGATGTCCAGGGATTTATCCATTTCTCCTACATTATCATATTTCTTGGTGTGTGGTTGTTTAAAATAATCTTTTCTTTTTTTTTTTTTTTTTTGGTACTGGGAATCTAACTCAGAACCTTGCCCTTTCCAGGCAGGCGCTGTGCCACTGAGCTGTATCCCTGGATGGTTGTTTAAAATAATTTCCAGGGGCCAATGAGATGGCTCAGTGGCGTAAGCGCCTGCCTGGCAAGCGCGAGGGCCCGAGTTCGACTCCCAGAGCCCACATACGGAAAAAAGGGCCGGTGATATCGCTCAGCAGCAGGGGCGCCTGCTGTCACGTGAAGTCCTGAGGTCGACCCCTGGTACCCACAAAAGAAAATAAGTAAATAAAATAAAATAAAATAATTTCCAATGATCCCGTTTTGTCTTTGATTTCATTTATTTTAGTTTTCTCTTTCTCTCTCTTTTTTTCTTTAGTCTATCTAAGGATGTGTCAATTTTTTTTAACTTATTTTTTTTGGGGGGTCTCGGGAATCGAACTCAGAACCTTGAGTTTGCCAGGCAGGTGCTTGTGCCACTGAGCTATATCTCTGGCTCAGGATGTGCCAATTTTATCTTTTCATTTTTATTTTACTATGTGTTTGCAGTACATAATGATTACATTGACCATGGAGAACTGGCATATGTACATAACACATCTTAATTCATTTTATGTCCTCTTCCCCTCCTCTCTGCCCCCCATCTTTTTCACTTATTGAAAATAAACTCATTATTTTATTTATCCTTTTTTTTTCTTTATTTCATTTATTTTTGCCCTGATCTTTATTCTTTCCTTCTACTAACTGAGTTTGGTTTGTTCTTGTTGTTCTAATTTCTTGAGGCTCATGATAGATTGTTTACTTGAAATCTTTCTGGTTTTTGAGGTAGATATTTATTACTGTAATCTCTCCTCTTGGTACTACTTTTGCTGTATCTCACAGATTATGCTGTGCTTTCATTATCATTTGTCTCAAGAAAATTTTTAATTTATTTCTTAGTTTCTCCAAGCATTCATTGGTTGTTTCGGAGCATGTTGTTTAATTTCCATGTATTGGTATAGTTTCCAAATTTTTACTTATTATTTTCTAGTTTCATTATATTGTGGTCAGAAAAGATACTTGATATGATTTCATTTTTTAAAAATATAGCCAAGCATGGTAGCACACACCTGTAATCCCAGCACTCGGGAGGCTGAGGCAGGAGGATTGCCACAAGTTCAAGGCCAGCCTGGGCTACATAGTGAGTTCAGGGCAGCCTGAACCATACAGCAAGACCCTGTCTCAAAAAACAAAGAAACAAAAAAAAAAAAGTTGAGAGTTGTTTTATAGCCTACAATATGATCTATACTGAAGAATGTTACATAATCTATTGAGAACATGTGTTCTGCAGCTGTTTGGATGGGATGTTCTGTAGCTATGTTGGGTCCATTTGGTCTAGGGTGCAGTTTAACTACTGTTTCTGGACGATATATACAGCACATTGCTGAAAGAGAGGTGTTAAAGTCCCCCATTATCATATTGGAGTCCGTGTCTCATTTATTCTTATTAATGTTTACTTTATAAATTTAGGTGCTCTGATATTTAATGACCATATATACATATAATTATTATTTCCTTTTGGTGAATTGATCACTTGATCATTGCCAAATGACCTGCTTTGTCTCTTTTGACTGATTTTGATGTAAAGTCTGTTTTATGTGATATAAATATAGCTCTCCAGCTCTCTTTTAGATTCCATTTGCATGGAATATCTGTTTTCATCTCTTTACTTAAAATATATGCATGTCCTTACAAACGAAATGAGCTTTTATAAGCAGTATGTAATTTGATATTCTTAATTTTTTAAATTTTTTTGGTTTATTTGAGACAAGGTCTCACTATGTAGCTCAGTCTGGCCTTGAACTCACAGTGATCCTCCTCCCTTAACCTCCTGAGTGCTGGCATTACAGGCATGCAACACCACACCTGGTTTGAGTATTGCTTTTTAATCTATTTATTAATTCTATATTTTTAATTGGGGAATTTAATGCACTTAACATCTAAGATAATTATCAATAGGTCAGGTCTTACTACTGCCATTTTGTTACTTATTTTCTAGGGTTTTTTTTTTGTTTTTTTTTTTTTCCAGTTCCTACTCTCCATGTTCCTTTGCATTTAAGTGATTTTTTTCTAGTAGTATGCTTTGATTCTTTGCTTATTTATTTTTGGCTTTGGGGCTATCATGAGGTTAACAAAAGAATCTTTTATACCAACTTATTTTGAAATAAAAACAACTTAACTTTGATCATAAAGAAAACAAAAAGAAAGAAAAAAGAATTTTAAAACTCTACACTTTCACTCCATTCTTTTCCATATTTTGAATTTTTAATGTCTCATATCTTCTTATATTGCCTATTCATTAATATATTAATGTTATTATTTTTAATTATTTTGTTTTTAGTCATCATACTAAAGATGTGTTTTATGCACCATGTTTATAATATTAGAGCATACTAAATTTTTCTATATGGTAAGTTACTTTTACCAGTGAGTTTTATACCTCCCAATGTCTTCTTACTCATTACTGCCTTTTTCTTTCAACTTGAAGAACTCCTTTTAGCATTTCTTGTTAAATAGGTGTAGTGGTGATGAATTCAGCTTTCATATGTGTAAGAATGTCTCTCTCTCTCCCTCATTTCTGAAATACTGCTTTGCTGGGTACAGTACTCTTGGTTGGCAGGTTTTATTCCCCTTCAGCATTGTGAATAAATCATTCCACTTCCTCGTGAAAAGCAAGGCTCCTTTGAGAAGTTTGTTGTCGGGTCAATTAAAACATTCTAATGTGCTGTTTCTTTTCTCTAGCTACTTTCAGAATTGTCTATCTTTAATCTTTGAGAGTTTCATATGTCTTAGGGTAGATTTGATTCAGCTGAATCTGATGGAAGTTTTTTTTTTTTTTTTTTTTTTTTTTGAGACAAGGCCTTGCTACGTAGTTCAGGCTGGCCTTGAACTCACTATGTAGCCCAGGGTGGCCTCGAACTCACGGTGATCCTTCTGCCTCACCCTCCTGTGTGCTGGGATTACAGGGATGCACCACCTCAACTGGCATGATGGGCGATCTTTGACCTTCCTCTACATGAATATTTGTGCCCTTCTCTAGGTTTGGAAAATTTTCTGTTATTATCTCTTTGAATAAACTTCCTACCCTTTTGGCATTCTCAAGAATTCTTGAACCCCAATAACCCGAGTATTTGTTCTTTTAGTATTTTTCCAAAGTTCTTACAAGCTTTCTTCATTCATTTTCATTTTTTTCTTCTCTGTGTTTTCAAATAGCATATTTTCAAGCTCGCTGAGTCTTCCACTTTACCAATTCCTCTATTCATTTTCATTTTATTTATTGTACCTTTCAGCTCCAGGACATTTCAAAAAACTATTTCAATCTCCTTGTTAAGTTTTTCTGACAAATTACTGAATTCTCTGTGTTTTCTTGACATTCATTTAGCTTTTAAAATAGCTATTTTAAATTCTCTCGAGAGAGAGAGATCACACATATCCATTAGCCTATGGTCAGTTTCTGACACCTTATTTTGTATATTAAATGAGGTCATGGTTCTCTTAAAGTTTTTGGTGGTTGTTAGCAATCATTTTCCATGCACTAGAGGATTAAGTATTCATTCCGGTCCTTAAAATTGTGCTTTGTGGGCCGGTGAGATAGCTCAGCGGCATAAGCACCTGCCTGGCAAGTGCAAGGTCCTGAGTTCGACTCCCAGTACCCACATACCAAAAAAAGGGCCGGTGATATCGCTCAGTGGCATGGGCACCTGCTGGCATGCAAGGTCTTGAGTTCGACCCCCGGTACCCACCAAAAAAAAAAAAAAAATTGTGCTTTGTTTGTGCCCTTCTTCTGGGAAATTCTAAGCAGGCTGTTTATTTGTTCTGAGTCATGGTCACTGCCACCATTTGAGCACTAGATGGCACCCTAAGTTCATGTTTGCCACAAGTCCACAGTTACTGTGTTGTCACTGTTTCAGTAATAGAGGGTGCTCCTAGCCTGTTTGTTGCAAATCTGCAGTTAGTGTGCTGTGTGAGATGGACTGGGAGTGCCTAAAGAGGATAACGCTAACTCACTGGGTGTGCTAGCATCCACCTCAGGCCAGGGTGGGCCCAAACACCTATCTGTAGCCACTGGATTCTGCAAACCCAGCACTGACCTTCACAATAGAATGTCCAGCCCGAGGCACCAAATACTGGGTCACATCCAGAGCCTGCAGCTTACCAAGACCACTGAAGCACAGAGGCAGTATCAAGGACCAAGCTTTTGTGGCCAGCCTGATGCTGTGGTCTCTTTCTGGACAGCCAGTCGTGATGTCCATCAGGGCAAGCACAAATCCATCTCACCAGAGCTGAAGGCTTCTGCCTGGTGCTGTCCCTGGACATTGGCTGGCTTCTGCCAGGCTGGGCCCTGAGTTCCAAGTCAAAGTCCTACACTTACTTCTCTGCCATAACCCACTGGCAAGTGAAATCTTTCTCCAAGCTGTGCTGCCTGAGGTTAGAGGAGGAATGAAGAACAAGAGTGATATTAAACTGGGTAACTTCTGAAGCTCACAACCTCAGAGACTGGTGTAGCCAAGGCCTGTGACTTAGTTAGAAGTGGTGCAGGCTGGAATCTAAGTCCATCTAATTAAGGCTGCAGGTTCCTGACTGTCCCTAGGTAAATCCAGAGGCCTCATCCATGAGCCTTGGTCTGGGAGCAGAGGCTGTGGGGCATGGTGAAAATGGTTGACCTAGTTCAGGGTTCCAAGTCTAAGAGCCCACTTAACTTCCTTTTCTTATTTTTTCTTTTTCTTTTTTTTTTTTTTTTTTTTTTTGGTGCTGAGAATTGAACTCAGGACCTCATGCTTGCCAGGCAGGCACTGTGCTGCTGAGCTATATCCCCAGCCCCTTAACTTCCTTTTCCTTTCCAAGCAGGAGGCATCTCTGTAGGCTGCTTCACTGCTTGGAGTTGGGGGAAGGGTAACAAAACACCTTTTCTTTCCTACCCTCTTCAGTGCAGCTTTTCTTATTATAATGCTAAAGCCAGGTACTCCAATCTCTCCCTGGTTTCCTGAGCTCTGGTGAAGGTAATTTCATGCATGAATGGTTGTTCAAAGTGGAGCATGCTGGTGTGCAGCACGTCAGTAATCACAGCACTCAGAAAGGCTGAGCGGGAAGATTGCAAGTCTGAGTCCAGCTTGCGGAACTTAGTGACTTAGTGAAACCCTGTCTCAAAATTTAAAACAAAAGTTTTTTTTGTTTTGTTTTGTTTTGTTTTTTAATTTTATTTTAAAAAGAAAAAAAAAATCAAAATTTCAAAACAAGATAATAGGAAAGTAACAGTGATTAACACATTGTGTATTGTTATCTTTAAATTACTCAGAATACAAGATATTGGCATTTAATTATCCAAACAATATTAGCACCAACCTTTCTTTTCAATGAATTAAGAGAAAACTATCGTATCTTGTGTGTGTGTATATATATATATATATATATATATATAATTTTTTTTTTTTGCTTTCCCGTCTTTCTTTTCTCCTTTCCCCCATCCCAGTTTCTCTTTCCTTTTGAACAGTTTCTCCCCATTTCATAATATCTAGTGTACATTTTGAGTCTTATTTGCTCTTTCAGCTTCTCACACTAGGGAGATAATATGATGTTTACACATGCGAGTATGATTTATTTCACTTATGAGTATGGTCTCAAGTTGCATCCATTTATCTATAAAGGTCTCCAGTTTATCCTTCCTTATGGCTGAGTAGTACTCCATTGTATAAAAATACCACATCTTTTTTATCCATTCCTCTGTTGATGGGCATTTGGGTTGTTTCCAAGATTTAGCTATTACAATCTGTGCTGCTATAAACATGGGTGCACATATATCACTGTGGTATGATGTTTTGAATTTTTCTGGGAAGATATCCGGCAGGAGAATAGCTGGGTCAAATAGGACCTCTAATCCTAGCTTTTTGAGGAATCTCCACACTGATTTTCACAGTGGTTGCACCAGTCTGCACTCCCACAAACACAGCAAAGAAGTGTTCTTTTTTCCCCACAGCCCCTCTAGCATTTGTTATTGGTTGATTTCTTGATGATAGCCATTCTTTCCAGGGTGAGATGGAATCTCAGTGTTGTTTCAATTTGCATCTCTCAAATGACCAGGGATGTTGAACATTTTTTCATTTATTTGTTGTTTGTATTTCTTCATCTGAGAAGTGTGTATTCATCACAGATGACCATTTTTGGATTGAATCTTTAAATTTGGGAGGTCTGATTTTTTTTTTTTTTTTGAGTTCTTTATATGTCCTTGATAATAATCCTTTGTCTGAGAAACAGCTGGCAAACATTTTTTCCCGTGTTGTGGGTTGTTTCTTCACTCTGTTGGTGGTTTCTCTTGCTGTGCAAAAGCTTTTTAATAAGATGAGATCTCAGTTGTTGATTCTTTGTGATACTTCTTGTGCGATCAGGGTTTTATTCATGAAGTCTTTGCCTACACCAATGTCTTCAAGAGTTTTACCTAATCTATTTTCCAGCAGATTTAATGTCTGTTTTAATATTTAGATCTTTGATCCACTTTAAATTTAGTTTAGTGCATGGTGGAAGATATGGGTCCAATTTTAATCTTTGGCATGCACAAAGCCAGTTTTTCCAGCACCATTAAAGAGGCTATCTTTCTTCCAGTGAATGTTTTGGTACCTTTGTCAAAGATAAGGTGGCTGAATATGTCTGGAGTTGTTTCTGCATCTTCTAATCTGTTCCACTGATCCTCAGGTGTGTTTTTTTTTTTTTTTTTTTGTCAGTACCATGCTGTTTTTATCACAGTAGCTTTATAGTATAATTTCAAATTGGGGATTGTGATGCCCCCTGCCTTGCTTTTGTTGCCCAGAATTGCCTTCGCTATTCTAGGTCTCTTGGTACCAAATGAATTTTAGGATAAATCAAGTTTCTAAAGGGCTGGAAATGTAGTTCAGTGTGAAGGCCCTGGGTTCAATCCCCAGCAGTGGAAAAAAAAAGTTCTAATTGTGTTTCTGTGGGTAAATGATCACTGGAGCATCTTGCTTTGTCACCTTCAATGTATTTTTTAAACTATTTCCGTGCTTTTTAAAAAGTAAAGTCTTGAAGGAAACCAACCTTCATCTCTTTCTAATGGTGTTCATATTTGCATCTTTCCCTTGCTTCTGTTCTCAGGACTGAAGGGCTCCCTCCAGAGGCTGCAGCTGGAGTATGTGGATGTGGTCTTTGCAAATCGTCCAGACAGCAACACCCCCATGGAAGGTGAGGGAAGAAATTTAATAAAAGACTAAAGAATTGTTGTGAACTTATTCTACTCACAGTCCAAATGTGAATAGAAAATGAAATATATTTAGGTTGATTTGATTGAATATGAAAAACTAACCTTTTTGATTGATGCCTTTCAGCCTCAGTATTTACCCTGAAAGCCCCTGTATTGTGTATCCTGCATGTTCTTCTCCTTTTCTTTTTCTTCTTCTTCTCTTCCTTCTCTTTCTTCTTCTCCCTCATTTTCTTCTTATTCTTTGCAGTTGAAGGCACTAGGTTTATAGCTCCTGCTGGTTACAGTGCTCATTTTTTCCAAGTTCATTTCACTTTACAATTTCATCAACTAAAACAATAAACTTAATTAGGGGGAGAGTTTATAACCCAGCCATCAATATTTTGGAGTGAGTCCCCTAAGGGTCTTCTTATTTCATGATTACGCTAAGTCTGATTGTTTCCAACCTGTACTAACAAATGCTAAATGGTGCTGTGGGCAGAGGTGTGACAGTGGTGACAACTCCAAATAAGACTATTGGTAGTTGACCCTCAAGGAACTGCAACATCCTAGTCTTTTTCAATTCCAATTGTTAGACCACAGTTTAAGCCTCACCCTGTGGAAGTTTTTAGAATGTTCCTTAAACCAGATTTTCTGCAGCATACATTTGTTTATTAAGCCTTCTTAGAAAATGGTTTGGGGGGACAATTTTTTTAAAATGCTCCAATTGATTTAGGTTTACAATCATAGATTATTATTTATCTGAGATGACTAAAAGTAGAGATAGTTGAGGATAAGGAGAAATAGAAATATTTTGGTTGAGTTTTATAATATGATATCAGTTTTCAAATAATAATATAGTATAATTCACATAAAATTAGACTAAAGGTAATTTTGTATTTAATGATCCAAAAGGTAGTTCAGGCTATTGTAATAAATGGGCTTCTTCAAGGTTTATTCTTGTTATAGGGTTATAGAAGATATGGAGAATTATAAATGATTAATGTATATATGAATTTTTCTAGGTTAAACTTCTGAGCATAAAAAATGTTATAGAAACTACTTTGCCATTTTATTTTTTTGCCACCTATTTTTTTGCCATTTATTTCTTTCTCAACTACAGAGAACTGTTAAATATGTATTGCCTATCTACTTATTTATATCTTATTCCTAGAGTTTTCTACTTTTTTTTTTTTTTTGTGGGTACCGGGGGTTGAACTCAGGACCTTGCGCTTGTCAGGCAGGCGCTTATGCCGCTGAACTATCTCACCGGCCCTCTACTTTCTTGATTCTGTAAAATTAGGACTTTATTATAAAGTAGTATCATTGTTGGAAATTATCCATTGAAATGACATAAGCATCCACGCATATTTTGTCCAAGCCAAGATTAGGTGTGTTAAGCAAAGCTTAAACACTTGCTTCTTGCAAGGATAATATGGTGTCACACAATTCTCAAAGACAGGTGAAATCATCACTAAAGCAATTTAGTCAGCAAAAGTGTCCAAAAATGCCATTGAGTGGGGTCTATGAAAAATAAGAATTGCTTCACATTTTAAGCATCTAGTGACTACTTCCCTTTTCAGAATAGTGTCTTTGGCAATTATACTATGTACATGGTCAGGATAGGAGAACATATGAAGTTTTCAGTTGTTTCCCCCTGCCCCAACCCTAACTTTAATTTTACAGATATATTGTAGTAATATTTCAAAGAGTAAATACAATTTGCATATCAATAAAGGAGGAATATATTAGAGTCTCTCAAACAAAAACTTTGTTTTATATATAGGAGGAAATTCTCAAACTGTAACACTAACGAGATAATGGTGTTTTGGTTGGGTGTCTGTAATCCTAGCTGGTCAAGAAACGGAGGCAGGAGGATTGCAAGTTTGAGGCCAGTCTAGGCAATTTAACAGAACTCCATCTCGAAAGGGCTAGGGATGTAGCTTAGTGGTAGAGCACTTGGCTAGTATGCTTGAGGTCCTGGGTTCAATCCCCAGTACCGAGGGGAAAAAAAAAAGATAATGGTGTCTCTTGTGTAAACTCTGATTATGTCTTGAAATTGATTAAAAGGAAGTTTCAAAGTGTTCTTAAAATATAGATTGCAGCTGCCTGGTAGTTGTAACTGTAGCATTGTCTAGCCTCTACTAAAATCAGAGAAAATGTATATGATCCCTAAGTGTCTTTTATAAAATTCCACAAAGCAAAATAGGAAGCTATTATATAAGAAGTCACCCAAATTACAGAAGCATAATGAAGGGTATCAAACAATGGAGATTTTCCACTTGTTGCAAAGGTTCTGGAACATGACACTCAGTAGCCAGCTCAGCAGCAATTGACTGCCTCCTGTTGGAGTGTAGTCCCCGAAGGGAAACCCACCCCAAGCAAGCCCATCAAGCTCTGAGGTTGAGTCTTTTCAGAGAACACAGCAGGGATGTTTCATGGCAGTTCTCATGTAGGACATGTTCCAGAGTGAAGTAGTTTCCATGTGAGTCTTCCCTAGCTTTCAGAAAATATGTACCATACCCTCAAACTCAGTATGCTTATTTGTTCCAAGGTAGGTCCAATGGAAATGCCAGAGTTTGAAATGAGTCACTGGGAACATGCTTTCAATTAGCGTTTTCTACTCTACTGCAACAGAGGAAAGTGCTGAACTGGGAAATAGAAAAAATAGGAAATGAAGGGTAGCCAGGTGGACTTGGGTGAATTTATTTCTCAAAAAATGGGTGGGGGGAGGGATGCTGTCCAAGCTATTTCTGGACTTTATGTTGCTAAGATTCATTTTTGCAATGATTTTGTAAATCGTATGTATGTGTACATGAATGAAAGTTGTACATATGCAATGAGGTCTACTTGGAGGAGGGCTATTAGTGTTTCTAAAAACAATACATAAGGTACATGCTACATATAATCAAAACTGTTCTTGAAAACCCCTCAATAACACTTTGTTAGTCAGTGTTACTCTAAAGTCTTTAATTATTTATTCAATTTTTTCTCTGGGTATAGTAACAAAACCATCATCAAATACTTATCCAGCCACTCCTCTTTTTATAATGACAGGAAAATCTTTAATATCATTCACATTCTTTTCTTGTTTCAGCAATCCACATTGGCTATTTTAGGCTCCTTTGTACCCATTTCTGTTTAATAGAAATGACACAAGAGTGATTGCCAAAGGGCATATCATTTAATTTCCATACATTAAATCTATCCATATTAAAACTATAGATCCTCAGCACTGTAGATGATTTTTATTGGTTTCAACCATTCCTTCTCAACTCCATGGGCTCACAACATACACTAACTTTTGATTTTTCTATGGCATTTATTTTAAACCAAAGGGATCTATGCACTTCCCAAATGAGAGAGCCCAGCCACATCAGCACTAGAACTTCTCTATCACTTATTACCCAGTAGAGTGGACAGTGCAGCCTCCAGCATTAACTGTACAAATGTCAAGGATCATGTGTGTGCCTTTGAGCATCGCTAAGGCCCATTTTAAACAACTTCCACTTAAATGTGTTTAAAGTACCATCCCCATTTATGTGATTTCTACCATGAAACAATGTTAATTAGGAGCATTTCTAAAATAAACCAAGATGTGTTTCATCTAGTTTCTGTCGATCATATAGCAACCAATTGAGCCAGAAAAAGATTAGCTGCAGCATATTCTTCATGATATATTGGATATATTGGATATCCTCCAATTAGTCATGTCCTTTTATTCTTCCTGAGAAAAATCAAATGTATGGTCACTGGAGAAAGTGATAAGACACTTCATCTGCAATCTGCATCACTATGGGGTACAGTTAGACAGTTCAGGGCCCTGGGAAGATGTTCCTGACAGTAGAAGGGAGCATGTGTACTTTTTTTTCTGTCCTTCTTGATTTTTGTTTTTTGTTGTTTTTTTTTTTTTTTTTTTCTGGTTCACCTAGTAGTAAGTCACTTTTCTTTTGCAGCATCTGCCACACCATCTGTCTCTGCTACAGTATCTGGAATGTTTTCCCATCCTAGAAAAAAAAAATCAGCCCCATATCTCATTTCTTCTTTCTTGTAACACCGTGTCCCTACACATAAAATCACTGACCATTCCTTGTATTCTGTAAAGCTCAAATTCTTAATTCTGTCACTTTCCTAAATCCCCAATGTGGGTTTCAAAATCTTCTTTCAAGCCCATTAGACAAGAGAAAGTTCAGGACAACTTAAGTCATGCGGGACATGGATAGACAGAGCATTTGGGTGCCTGGGAATCTGTGCTAGGAGGTTTTTGTTTTGGTTTTCTGTCATTCTCAAATGCCAGACTAATTTCACTGCTCCAAGGAGAAAGTGATTGAGCGTGACCATGGTCAGAAAAGGAGGCTATAAAATGTAGAACACTTGTGAATCATAGCAAAAAAAGAAGACCTATTTTGTTTATATTGCTCTTATAATTGGTTGTGAGCGTAAGATAATTTTTCAGTTCAATCAAATTTTAATTAATTTTTACTTTAAACAACACTTGAAGTTGAGTCTTCTTGCTTTTCATTCAGAGATTGTTGCCAAAACTAATCTCTTAATATTCCTGAGTTGTTAAATATTATTCCCATACTAATTTCTGTTCTATTTATTGTTTTCTTCTTGCAGATTAGTGTTGACATAAAGGAACTTAAATGTCTCAACTTCAAATAAGAATCAAAATTAGCTTCACTTAATTACTATAATACTAAATCAAATAATTCAAGCTAGAAGTATTTACTTCTTTCTAAGCTATTTCTTTTAGTATTGTCATAGGCAAGCAGAAATCTATGGATATTCAGAAATCTACGATATCTAATGACAACTCAGAAAGCAGAAAATATTGCAGCACCCACAAATTATCAATAGTTTATCAATTCCAGAATACTGGACCATGAATTTAACTTTTCAAAGTAAAGTTTTCAAATAAAAATGCAATTACCTAAAGCTTAATAATATCTTTAAGCCACAACAGATCACCCCTTCTGCCTTTATCTTTTATTATCTTCCCTGAAAGGTGTCCTCAATCTGTCCACAAAAAACATAATAGGAGTAAGAAATTTTCTGCACATGTATAACCGAGCAGTTCATCAGAAATATAATGAATCCGGTCCGGTGAGATGGCTCAGCAGCATAAGCACCTGCCCGGCAAGCACGAGGTCCTGAGTTCGACTCCCAGAATCCACATAAAGGAAAAAAGGGGCCGGTGATATCGCTCAGTGGCACAAGCGCTTGCTGGCAAATGCAAGGTCTTGAGGTCAACTCCCGGTACCCACATTAAAAAAAAGAGAGAGAAATATAATGAATCCATATATGAAATTAAAATTTTTCATTAATCATATTAAAAAATAAAAAGAAATAGATGAGATCAATTATAGTATTTTATTTAATCCCATATATCAAAATTTAACACTTCAACATGTAATCAGTATGAATTTATTAATGATATATTTGATAGTATATTTTTCCTCATAGCAAGTCTTCGAAATCTATTGTGTACACTTTGATTTGGACCAACAAATTTCACACACTCAATAGCTACCAGAGGCTAATAGCTACTCGATTTGACCACGTAGGAATAAATTCTATTCCCAGTCTAAAGGAGTCCCAGGCAGCAGCGGGTACTCAATAAATATTTATTGAACAGATGGATAGTTAATTGAATGAATGATTGAAAAGTGTTTAAGTGACTGCATGCAATTCTAAAGTTGAATAGATCCAAGCTCATTTTTCTCTCCTTGAAAACTTGTCTGTGTTTCCTACATCTATAAACATCCTGATACCTGGTCTAGCTCAACACATTACAAGGTGAAGTATATTAGCAAATAGACCCAAGACTCTATTACATCCCATTTCTCCTCATCTGCAATAGCAGTAACATCCAGATGCTGGATCTGTCTCCAGAAATCTGACTGAACCCGAAATAAGCAGCAATGAATGGAGGGATAACTCTTTGGCAGTACAGCTGCCCCAAGGATCACTACATCAAATTAAAACTATTTAACACATTTCATTTGTGACCCTGGCCAGGATGCTCCTAAGAGTCTCTGCTGTCCATCAGATCAATTAAACTTCCTGGCTTGAAAGGCTGGGACAGCTGAGTTTTCAAAAAATTAATATGGAGAAAATGATTTTCATATTCAAGATGAGCCAAACCCCACCAAGCCTGGTGGCAAAAAGAAAATGTGTTCCAATTTTACTAAATCAGTTCATTTCCATTTTAACTATGAACTCACCAAAACTTTTAGAGATATTTTAGACCTACTTAGATGATGTTTTATCTTTTACAGAAAAAGAAAGCATGTCATGAAAGGAGAAATCCATTTCATTCATCCTAAAAACAATGAGGGTGGCACTTCAAGCTCTTTCAGTCTCTGGCTCTGCTTTTTAGATAACTGCATATTTGTGTTCATTGTGGACCTCCACACTGGAGCGATATTTCTGCAGAGAGGACTGAGCATGAGATGGACACAGTTTGAAATTGTGGCTTTGCTACCAACCTGACTTTATACTTGGGCAGGTTGCTATCCTCATCAAGGCTGTTTCTTCACCTAACAATGGAGGTCACATGTAAGCCACCATCTGAGTGAGTTAACACTGCAAGCATAAGTACCACCCTCACAGCTGAGGCAAAGAAACACAGGCCCCATATAAGGTACACGCGTACATATAAAACCCTCTCTTCTCTGGCTCTTCCAAGATGACCATGGGAAAGGCCCTGAAATTACAATATGAAAACTAAATGGAGGTGGCCAAGCTACACGGTTGCCCAGGGTCTGAGTAAGTCATGTAGAATCAAACCACAGAGCTAGTAACGGGATGTTCTTCTAACCTATGTTTTTTGTTTTTTTTTTGTTTTTTTTTTTTTTTTTTTTCTCTCTCCTTGGGATTTTCTTCTGAAATCCATCCTGCCCCTTAATTTAGTCACAGATTTTCCAGGGTTAATCTGCTCAGTCTGAAAGGCGATCTCATATATGTGACTGTTTTCAAAGATGTCTCTAGAAAAAAACTCAGGATTACTCTTTCATTCAGTTGATATTCATTGGATACTTGCTCTGTGCCAATCACTGTTCCAGGCACTAGGAGAAGCAGAAGTTAGTAAATCAGGCAAAAATCTTGCCCTGTGAAATTACATTCTTGTTGGGGAGACAGACAACAAGTAAGAAAGATATACAGATGGTGATACTGTCATACTATGGAGAAAAACATAAATCCTGGGTGAGGAATAGGAAATTATAGGGGGTGGATTTGAGATAAGCTTATCAATGAAGGTGTAACTGAGAATGATGTAGGGGAACAGTTTGGTCTTTCCCAAAATAGAACAGGCATGTATTTAGAGTTAAACCCTAATTCGAATCCTCTTTCTATTTCCAGCTATTTCCACTTGTCTTAGGCAAGTTATTTAACCATTCTTGTCCTTCATTTCCTTATCTGTAAATGCAGGTAACACTATCTACCCTATAGAGTCATGTGAGGATTACTACATGCTTAGGATGTCAGCTAGTGCATAGCGACTACTCAGAAGGTTAGAGCTGTCATTTTCTGGCTATCGTTTGCATAGTCCAGCTGTGAGTTTTTCATGTAGGAAATCACCTTGATGACATGGTAGCCTACAAATACACTACCAGGTTATCCTGGAGGTCTCAAAAAAGAAAGACTCACACAACAAATTAAGATGCAGGGGTCATGTGGTTTATCAAATCAATTAAAATGCATAATGAGAAGAAAGAGGAGGTTAAAACAATTACGATAGACACATGCAGGTGGAAGGGCCCAAGTACCAAAATCTTAGGACATGCACTACTCATGTGACCTGTTCTCTCACTACCGCACTGGCCTTCCTCATGGTCGCAAGGAACAGATATGAGATTTGAGCAAGGGAGCTCAGCAGACTGAAAGTGACTCAGTGAAAAGTACATTTTCTCTGAAAAGACTCAAGGACAAGTGCACCTGGCCATTAGCTGTAGCTCACCAGTTAGTTTGATGTGCAGCTAAATAAATCACCACTACATAGCTGATTTAAGACCTCATTACATTTTCATGTTTTGTGTATATTTAATGTATTTCAAAAACACATGTGAATGTGTTGTGAATTTCACATCTTTCCATTCCTCCCTCTGTTCAGCACACGCATTTTCTTCTTTGTCTGTGGCTACCATGACTCAGTGGTCACTAATCCACTTAGTTTTACTAAGGGAGTTATGTAAATTCTGCCTAAGCTTCATAAGCTACTGGTTTGTCCAACTGGTATCATTTATCCTCTTGTTTGTTTCCCTACTCTTCTGAACAGAACCGAATACTATTAAGTAACACAGGACAGGCACACTACTGATTTCATTCTGAGTTGTGACATGCAGCCTCAGGTTTGAAGAGTCTTCTAGGCCTGTTGAAAATTTTCCAGAGTTAACAGAGGACCACAGGGTTGTGAATGGGAATCATTCTGATACACATCTGTCAGAAACAAAGACCTGGATAACAAATTATTTTTTCCACCTGGATTTCCAAGCAAGAATTAGGAGCTTTAGAAAAATTACCTCAACTAGAGCATTCTGAAAAGTTAAGGTTGCCAAGGCTACAGAAAATATGTGAAGAGCTGGCTTAAAAAAAAAAAAAAAAGAAAAACACCTGTATTCCAAAAACCAGTTTATAGTCATCTGGTCCTTTATGTTATGCTTTTGTTGGAAATCAGATTCCCCACCCTCATTCCACAAAGTCCTGGTTGGCAGGGAGAATCTGGAAAAGGACATGTTTATATTATTCTATGCCCTTTAGCTATTTCTTCTGTCCCACCCCGCTTTTTTCTTCCTATCATAGTGAAAGCAGAGAGACTCAAGCCCTAGCCTTTACTAAAAGAGGAGCAAGATGGCCCATGTGTTTGAGGCCTATTATAACTCACCAAGGTCAGGAAGGGTGCTTTTCTCTTCTTGTTTTTTCACTCAATCTGTTTTTAGTTAAGAATAAAGGGGTGGGGGAGAGACAGAAAAACGGAGGTCGCTTCTGCTCACCCCAGCTGTCAGGTGAAAAAACGGAGCTGCTTGGTATTCTGAGGCTGTGGGGTGCGACTCCTGTGCGCTTCCTTCTGTGTGAGTTGCCATTTCCCTGAATGATATCTGGAGTTGTGACAAGCCTGAACTTCATATTTGCAAAGGCATGTGATTCAGTCTCAGGAGAATTTATGTCTGTAAGTTCCTCCGGGTGTGCAGCCGACCTGCAGCGCCATCACCGGAAGTGACGACTAACACGACCCCCCATGGAGCCGGCCTGTCTGCCCAGGTCGGCTGCGAGCTCTGCAGCCTGGGGCGGCATCGGCCCACTCACCACTACTGAGCTGACGGAGTAGCAAAGCCACCTGTATCACTGCTAATCTAAAATTCTCAGTCAGCGGGGATAAATACCTTCCACTCTCTTTCTTACTTTCTGTACGAAAGAATTAACACGAGTAAGAGGTTTTGTTAAATTCCTCCTGGATGTTTAACATGTGTGGTGAAAAAACACAATCCAAGAATTAAGGTGCTAGTCTTACGTAGGTGAACTTGGCTGAGTTACTCAGGCTTTCTGGTTCTCCAACTTTTCATTTATAAAATGGGAATAGCAACATTATGTTCCCTAGCTATTTCCAACATTATTGTGAAGATATAACGAGATCGTTTAAATGGAAATGTTTTATAAATCATAATGCCCTGTACAAATATTTTGAGGTTGTTATTGTTGTTGCTGTATATGTTTGCATCATAAGATGTACTAATAATGGAAGTTTTAGCCAAACACCAAGATATAACTGAAATGAAATTTCATTCGGTGACTAGTTTCCATTTCTGTACTTATCCAATACTCTTCATCAATATTTACCAAACTGTGCTGTGTTTTGCTTTTATTTTTATTTTATTTTTATTTTATTCTTACTCATTGTGATATTTCACAGATAGTGCATTCTCCATTATTTTCTGAAAACTAAGGGTTCCTGTAGATGACAATCATCACACAAAAAATTTAACATTGATGAGCTATTACCTAGTAAGCCATATTCATATTTCCTAGTTACTATTTCTGTTTAATTTGCAATAATTCTTCCATTTTTTTCTCTTTAATAACACTGACTTTTTTTTTAAGGCCAGGCCAGTAGTTTTGGAGACTCTCAGTTTGGATTTATCTGATTGTTTTCTCTTAATTAGACTAAACTTAAGCACTTTTGATAAGAATACTGTGCAGGTGGTATTGGGGCTTCTCAGTGTCTCTCTGCAAGGGCCCAAGAAGGTACATATGTCTCATTATTGTGCATGCTAAGATTGGTCTCTTAGGGTGATATCTGCCAGGTTTTTCCATATGACGGCATTTCTTTTACTTCGTAATTAATAAATAACTTACTGTGTGGTTCTTTGAAATTATGTGAATAGCCTGGTTCCCTATAAATTTAATTTAGCATTCACTCGTGATCCCTGCCTACATCAGTTATTATGATCCATTTTGCAAGTTGGGTATGTCCTAGCTCTATTTTTTTTTTTTTTTGGTACCGGGAATCTAACTCAGGACCTCACGCTTGCCAGGCAGGCGCTGTGCCACTGAGCTGTATCCCTGGCCCTGTCCTAGTTCTATTATCCCTCTCCATTCTTCTGTAGGTAGAATTTTCCCTTTGCCTCCTCTCTCACTCACAGCTCTGTGACTCTGGGGCCCCCTCACTGGCTTGAAGAATACAAAAGTTGAGAGAAAGGAAGAGAGAGGATCTGTTGAGAAAAATCAATCTGAAGGAAACTGTGCTGTGAGCTGCATCCACACCCAGAAGCTCACTACAGCTCTGGTCAGGGTGGGGGTTTCAGGGCCATTGGGTTTAAAACATAACCACTATGGCTGAGGAGCATAGTGGCCTTGAAGCTGACTCATGCCTGGAAAATCTAGAGGTGGAGTGGTAGCCAAGCATCTGCCTTGATGGCCAAACTGGGAGAGGACTGTCGTGGAGGTGAGAGGGTGGGCACTTGTGAATGTCGCTTGCATGAGGTCATTTTGAGGCTTATCCTCCAGTACCTACCAGAGGTGGAGGCTGGAACCAAGATGGTGGGCCCAGGTGGGCAAAGGGGTGCAGAAAGTAGGGAACTAGAAAAACCAACCATTCCCTGAACATCTCCCCTTTCCCAGATTGGGAAAGGGAGAAGTTGAGTTTGAAACTTTGATTGAAACTATAGAGCGTGTTTAGGACTGATAATGACCTCAAGACAATCTAGTAGCCAAGAGTGGGCAAACAAGCCATGGGACCAGCCTGAGTTTTCATCAAGGCCAAGGGACACTTATTCCCACTAAATGTAAAGGGTCCATAGGTGATGCAAAATAAAGCTAGATGATTACATTATCTTGAGCATTGCTTGTTCCAAATATTAGTTATACATGTTTTAATGCCTAATATTAAATCTATCTGACTTAAATTACACATACAAAAAATTAACTCTTTCTATTAGCTTCAGAAAACAAATTTGGGGCCGATGAGATGGCTCAGTGGCATAAGCGCCTGCCTGGCAAGCGCGAGGGCCCGAGTTCGACTCCCGGAACCCACATACGAAAAAGGGGCTGGTGATATCGCTCAGCGGCACGGGCGCCTGCTGGCGCGCGAGGTCCTGAGGTCGACCCCCCCGGTACCCACAAAAAAAAAAAAAAAGAAAACAAATTTGTTTACTTTATAAGAAATACCATTACATCCAATGTAATCATAAGTTCAGGAAAATTCTTTGTGCTGAAGATTTAAGTCTCCACAAATTACAAAATAAGGCAGCTCACCATTTGTATAAAATGTATACAGGATATACAGACGTGCCTTATACTCTACCATTACTCTATCCCACAAACCCTCTGAAGGGTTTTGAATCTGAATCAAAATCTGAAGAATTTTTAATCTGAAGACTGAATCTGAAGACTTGAAATCTGAAGACTTTTGAAAGTGTCACTTCTACTACCGTGGGGAATAATTGTCAATCTTCAAATACTGAAAAACATTATATGTCACAAAACCTCAAACCCCTGCAGTTTGGAATTTATCCATCCTTTTTAAATGTATCCCCATGTTAAATTTTGTTTATTTGTCTAAAATTCTGAAAGGGGAGCTATTTTGACTAGCTTCAGTTAACCAGTCATACAAAAATAATGATAATTAAATAAGATACTTTTAGAATTAACTTTTCAAATCCAAACATAGCGCAGAATTTATCTACACAAGATAATTTGTCTGTTATTTTTAAGGACCAGTGGATGGAAGGGATGATACAGAGAAGTGGTGGGAAGGGAAAGACAAGTTACTATTACAAATGCTCTCTTTTTATTGGGGAGAAAAAGAAAACATTGCATCTTTGGCTTTGAAACTAGAAGCATATTTGATATTGGAACACACCCAATTACCACCTAAAATGAGTATTTTTGTCTAATGAGAGAAGAGAAAACCACATCTGACATAAAAATTCACATAAAACTTAACAGAAAGCAAAAGAAGGATATATAGAACCCCAAAAGAAAAATTTGGGAAGAAAAAAGGGTGAATTTTTGTTTCTCTTTTTCATTTCCCCCACTCCCTTCCTAAGCAAGATCAACTATTTTAAGACCTTTTCTGAAAAAGCCTGCAGAATGCATTTTGAATGTCATCACTTAGCACTCAGGCCGGCTCAGACAAGAACATGGCAAGGTACACTCAGATCCCAAACCTGGCTCATTCATTTATTCACATTCAGCTAATACGTATTCATTGTCCATTATGCATCAAAGCATGAGTGGGATATACGAAAGAACAAATTGAACAAGAGCCCCTCTCTTGTGGGACATATTTAATCTAGCAGAGAAGACAGGAAGCAAACAGTAAAACAGTAAAAAGGTAAATTATACAGAATATTAGAAGATAACAGGTGTTATGGAAAGAAGAAAAACTAAAACAGGTTAATGAGAATGGGAATTCTCAGAAAGTCAGAGTGACCATGGGAAATTAATGACTCAATTGTTAATAAAATGAAAATGGAAACGTATAGAAGAAAGAGAATATAGTCATTGTATACTACTTTGGTGAGCAGTGGAAAATAAATACTTAATCATAAAAGTGAAAATCCAAGCTGAGAATGTAACACAGTAGTAGAGTTCTTGCCTAACATGGATGAACCCTGTGTTTAATCCCCACTGCCACCAAAAAAAGAAAACACGATGTATTATATTTGCATTCCTAAAATAAATTTTACTATCCATGATTTTATTATTTTTAACATCCTAATGGATTTTGTAAGGTAATATTTAATTTAGGACCTGTATACTTACCTGTGTGGGTATAAAATAAACCTGTAATTTTCTGTTCTTGTATTATCTTTATCTGGCTTTAAAAGTCATCAATTTCTGACTTTTTTATAAGGCCATATTACTCTATAAATAATAAGTATTTAATACATGCTAGCTAACTAATAGCATTCTTTGTTGGAAAAAAATTAAGAAGTGATAAAATTAGGAGGTAATAAAAAGAACAGAACTACACAGAGAAATCTAGGAAATCTGAGTAGCACTGTATAAGCTCTGAGAAGTTATAATTCTGGAATCTAATTCGGCTAAATTTGCTTTTATCACCCTCCATTGAAGCATCAAGACACAGACGCAAAATTATAAGCCACTTTTTGATGACATAATAGCAAAATATTGGAGGAACTAGAACTAGAGTCCAATCATTCTAATTTCTAGCCCTAATGTTCCTACAAAAATATGCTATTAAGTCCTAACTATACCACTTCTAATTTGGTTGCAATGGGTATACTCCATTTTAAGAAATAAAAATAAATAAGTGTTTCTTTCTCACAATAAATCCAGCAGCATGTTAAGTTATAAGGGGTAAAAAGGAGGATAAAGGCCCTCACAATTTACTTCTTTTATTTGACAATTCTGAAGTGCAAGCCCTTCCTCTTGAATCTGAGCAAGCTGTGTAATTGCTTTGACTAAAACAATAAGACAGAGAATGATATTATACTAGTTTGGGGCCTAGACTTAAGAATCTGGTAGTTCCCACTTCTACTCATGTCTAACACTCACCCTGTGTGAGCCCTGAACTGCCATATAGAGATGCCATACAGGGAGAAATGCACAGCCAGTCCTCAGCTGTTCCGGTCATCGCTGCCCAGGCACCAGACACATTAATGAAGAAATCAGATACCCTGGTTGTGACCACCACATGATTGCAGCTGTGTAAGGAGCCATGTAGCAAGAACACCCAACTGAGCCCATCAACTCCAAGATTTTGAGCAATAAAACATTTTTTAAGGCATGGAAAGAAAGTAAAAACACAAAAGATTAATTTAACTCCAAACTGTGTAATGAATATATTAGCAAGATAGTGAGGGTCTAAGTGTATAAGAGTGGGAGCTAAAATCCTCACCCCTAAGAGAGGCCAACAGATAGTGTCTTAAAAAGCTGAAGCAAGACAGTAATACATAAATATTATTCAGAAATACAGAAGTTAACACCAGATTAAACACCTACATACGCTGGAAGTGGTTGGAATGAGTTCAAGGGACTACTGCTCTCTGTTACAAGCCTTTTAATATGGACTCTTTAAACAAGGTGCATGGATTACTTTGATGAAACTAAAGATGAAAATAATAACAACAGAAAGGAGATAAAAATGCCAGTGGTATTGGGTGGTCAGTATTAAGTATAATTCTTGCTGTGAAATCCAGTCTTTGGCAGTTAGCTATATACAACCAATCCTAGTTTTCCCACTTCAGATTTCCTGGTCAGATGCCAGCTCATCTCTCAGAAACACGCCGGCATCCTACCCGCCATTCCCTGAATAAGCTCTGTGGGGTCAGAGGCCTTCCCTCAGTGACCACCAAAGCGGGCCATGTCAGATAACCCATTGCAGGATGAGAAGAGAATATCACCATTTCTATTTACTTTATATCATCTTTTTTAAATGTTTCTTTTATTTATATATTTTATTTGTCTATTTTTAAGTTTTCCACTAATATACAGACATAAAAAATATCAAAAACCATACAAAGAAGTCCTGTATACTCCTCATCTGGATTCTCCCAAATATTAATATCTTCCATAACCATTGTACAATTATCAAAATCTGAAAGTTAACTTTGATACGATATTACATGATCTATGCATCTTATTTGTGCTCTTCCTGTTATCCAACTGATAGCAATTTCTGGTTAAGATCCCATGTTTGCAATTATCCATGTGTCTTTAGTCTCCTTGAAGCTCAGTTTTTTCGTCTTTCTTTGTTTTTCAAAACTTTGACACTTTAGAAGACTACTGGCCAGTTATTTTGTAGAATGTATCTCTATTGGAGTTTTTCAGTTACTGCCTTGTGATTAAATGCGAGGTAGCCATTTTGGCAGGAGCACCACACAAATGATGTTGTGTTCTCCTCACTGTACCACAGCAGAGGAACAGAAGGTCTATTTTTCTTACACTGATGATGTTAACTTTGATCATTTGGTTTTAAGGTGATGCCTAGTAGACCTCCTGACTGTAAAGTTATTTTTTTCCTTCATAATTGATAAGTATAGTTGAGGGACATACTTTGAAACTAAGCAAAGATCCTGTTTTCCATCCTTTTTCGTACTTGCCTGCTTAATTCAATGATTCTTGCCTGTAACAAGTACCGTGGTGATTTTCTAGTTACCTCAAATTTTTACATTTATTTATTATTTATGCATTTATTTTTGGTATCCTACCTTAAAAATTTTTTTCTTTTCCCATTATTTATTTACTCAATTATTTATATAAATATGAATCCATAGATTCTGGTTTATTTTATGATTTATAATTCATTACTATCATTATTTTGTTGCTACAATTTCCCCAACATGGACAGTTGGAGCATCTTTCACATGTCTCCTATGTCCTTTACATGTCCCAAATTTTTAGGGGTTTGTTTTTGTTTTTTGGACTAGGAAGCATAATAAAAAATTTGGAAGAGCAATGTTTGTGGGTCTACCCTTACTTCTTTAGCTTAGAGACTCCCCTTTGAAGCCATCCTCATTCCCTTAGTTAGACTGAAGCATCCCTCCCTTCTCTCCTGTTCAGCATGATGCCTCTTTCTTTACTCAGCACTAACCTTCTGCTGCCTTCTGTGGTACCTGGTAGTTCACAAGTGAAGGACAGCTCTGAACGAATGACCTCCTTGTCCATCGTTCAGTTTCTGTCCCATAGGCTTGTTATATTGAAAGAGGTCTTGCAAGACTGCAAGGCAATGAAAGCCAAGTAGGGAAGACAAACTGTCCATGTTGTTGTATTATGGAAGAGCCATGTGGACACACGCACATGCACACTGCACAGTGCTAAGATGAAGTGAACGATCTCAGGACACAACATGGTACCTGTAGTCCCTAAAGGACTTTTAAAGTTAGCATTTCAGTCCTTGAGCCTGATCTGCTCCATGAGGGCTTCCTGTTCTCCTTGGCTGGGTTTATGCAGTACCGATTTCTAAATTGGTGAAGTGCTCTGTGCAGATAAGAGCAGACAAGGCCAGACTGCCTGCTTTCAAATCCCAGCCCCATCACTTACAAGTGGGTAACCTTGAGCAATGTACTCACCTTCGCTGTGCCTTAGTTTCCTCATGTGCCAAATAAGAATAATAATTGCATAAGATTGTTGGAAGGGATCAATTAGTTTACAGTATTGCTAGGCACATTATAAGTGATATATTAGTGTTAACTGTCATTTTTAACACGCAGAAGGTAGAAGACCCTTAATATTAATGTGTGGGAGCTTCATAAAATACAGCATAAAGATATACAAAAGTTCAGAGTATAAGGATTAGGTGGAACTCAGTTCTGTGCTTGCTTAAAGACTAATTTCCTAAGAGAGACATTACATCACACCTTCTGTGTCTCTGACCCTTGCTGCTGCTTTTTGTGTCATAACCAGGCATGTGTTTCCCCTGAAGCCCAGGAAGTGTGTATGTGCATATAAAAGGTGAGTATGGTGGAGATGGGGAGCTAGACAAACCAGTGTAAATATGAGACCTTTTCCTCTGTGTCAGTCTTACCCAAAGATTTGTAGAGCAAAATATCATTGTTGTTCTAAAACATTATGATGACATAGAACAGAAAGTCTTTTATGATAAAGCCATAAGTTTCTCATACTGCTTGCATTTATGGCCACTTTAGTGTGTCATGTGGTAGAAGCACTGCCCTCCTACGAAAAACCTTGCTAAATCCTTCCTTAGGAGAGGCTTCTGATGGAGAAAATAAGGGGAAAATAGCCATCTTGGGTTGGGAGATGGGGAAGAACCTCAGAAAAGGGCAAATGAAGGAGACTAAGGGCCCTAGTTACAAACAGACAAGTGGGACCGTGCAATAGAGTCAAGGAAAAGAACAAGGGGCATCCCAGGGCAGCCCCGTGGAGACGGCCCGCCTGTCTGCAAGCTCTCGCAGCAAACGCTGCTGGCCACTCTGTGGTGAGCCTCATATTTCAACACACTGAGCAGGCGGTGCTTTGTTTTCAAATATTACAGGATTAGGAACTCCCCCTTATTTAGTACTCACTGTCAAAGGCTGAGAAACTCATACTTTATTATGTCAAATTTAAAAGTTGCCTTTTGGTTACGTACCAGAAATCTGACAAATGTAGATAAGCACCATGGTGCCAAAATGGATTTGGTGCTGCCAGCAAGCTGTCCTGGATATAAGGGGAGAGGTTTTAATATCATTCAGATTAAGATGGCATCTGCTTCCAGACATCTCCTATGGCAGAACCAGGAAGGAAGGCCAGCTCTACACTATTAAGGGAGTAATAAAGATCACTTCCTGTTAGAGCATGAAACTGGATTTGCCAGTAGAAAATCTCATTAGGGCCAATATTTTTTTACTCTTATCAATCTCTGCCAAGTTGTTTGCTTTATTCTTTCATCCACACGATAGTATTCCTTTTAAAATAAAGTTAAAAGCCTCTTCCAGGAAGCTGATACACAGACAGTTGTGTAAATAAAAAGCTCCAGACAGGATAATAGAATGAGAATCTATGTGTCAGCATTCCACATCTGTCTGTCTGACCAACAAGGATGACAGTCACACAATTTAAAATATCAAAAATGTAAGACTTAAGTAAGATATCTATAATTCAATGACAGATGCTCCGAAGTATAAAAATAACTGTTCCACTGATAATAGGTTTAGAAATACAGAAATATTAGATGCCATGTAGAACTGGCCAGGTTTAGCTAAATTTATTGCAGCAGCTCAATGAACATTTGGAAAACTGTTCTTTTGCTAGTGTTTTGCCCAAGACATTACCTTTTCCTGTCCCCAATGGCCGGTTTATTCAGTTGATACAGACACCGCTAACTCCTGTGTACTTCAAATAGCATAATAAAAAGAGTGGGTATGAAATACAAATGTGGACAAAGAGGCCAGGCATGGTGGTGCGTGCCTGTAATCGGGAGGCTAAGGCAGGAGGATTGATGCGAGTTCAAGGCCAGGCTGGGCTACATAGTGAGTTCAGGACCAGCCTGAACTACATAGTGAGACTCTGTCTCAAAAAACAAAAACGAAAGTGGATGCAGAGACATGGAAAAAGATTATTTTGCTTCATTTTGTTTGAGCACGGAGTTAGTGAATGGGGCTTGTTTTAGAGAGAAAATTCAACACTAGTTTAGTTTTTATCTTTCTGAGCCACGATTTTTTTCAAACTCAAAATGGGAATGTAACAATACCACCTCATATGGCTGCAGTAAAACATAAATGCAATAATGTTGGAAAAACTCCCAGCACAGAGCTCAGCACATAGTCAGCTCCCTGCCTGACCCTCTGTTGCCGTGTGGCCCACGAACCCTGCTCACTGGCATGCCCCAGTGACGCAATTCAAGCACAGTGGAAATTGCTGGGTGTCCGTCCAGTAGCCACACTGCCTTCTCAGATAACTATAGTTCCATGTGCTGACGACTCCCGCCTCCAGCAAACTGACCCAGAGGAAGGCTGGCTTCCTCTCCCCTTGCTGGTCTTCAGTTCCTCCAGAAGCTCTGCATCACAAGTCAGTCACCCCATCCTTCACCTCTTTGGCCAAGTCATTGGTTCACGTGTTTGAAGGAGCCCAGAGTGAATCTCAGGAGTCTTGTTTGGATGAGGAGGCAAAGGACCCTGGTAAATATGTATGAAGGGGGCCAGTGAGATGGCTCAGCAGAGTACGTGCCTGCCTGGCAAGTGCGAGGGCCCGAGTTCGACTCCCGGAACCCACATACGAAAAAAGGGCCGAAGATATCGCTCAGCGGGACAGGCGCCTGCTGGCACGCGAGGTCCTGAGGTCGACCCCTGGTACCCACAAAAAATAAAAAAATAAAAAAAATATGTACGAGGAAGCTCCACCCGTGCTCTACTGACAGCCATGCTAACGGCATAAAAGAAACCACCCTTTGGGCAGCAAAACAGAGCTCCCAAAAAAAGGTGGTCCTCAGTAACTCGGAACATGTAACTGCACGTCCAGTGACAACAGGTGATAAATCCCTGGTACAGTTTGAAGGAATTTCAACTGAGTTTTCCATAACCTACTCCACTAAAAATAAAAACCCCAATTGACACAACAAGAGGTTAGAAACAGCCTTACTTGTCAGTAAGAAAAATTACAACCCCAAACTCAAGAATATCAAAATAAAAAGCTAATAACTCTTGCAGAGATCATCATTAGGCCTTTTTAATATGTTATAGTTAAATAAGGAGAATCTATAGCTTCTCTCATGTCTTTCTATATATTGTTGGTTGGGGTTTTTGTTATATACCAGAATTACCTTCTGCTGTAATACAAGATTTCATTCAGCTATTCTAAAATCAGGATAAATTGGTTTTACCAAACAAACCTACACAGCAGGTTAATTTTCTTATTTTTCTGAATACATTTTGTAGATCATTCATTCTACTACATTCACTACAAAAAATCAAATGAAATTCAAAATCAGATGTTTATGGAAATATCATCTATGGTAGTGATGAGAAATTGGTAACACCTGCTTTAAAATTTTTCAAGTTCAGTATTATCTTAGCCATGTTTTATGATAGAATTTGAGAGGCTTAATTGACCATATACCAATACCAATACACTAGCATGAACCACAGCAGCTGACCCCCATACAGAGATAAGATAGCTCCAGCCAGGCAGATGCCCTGTGGCAGGCACTTCCCCTGTGCACTTTTGATTTCAAAAGTATATGAAATCATTTTTAATATAGGACACAGGTGGAGGGAATGAATGAGTAAGCTCTCAGTTAACTCCCACTGTCCTCCCCAGGAGGGGGATGTTTACCTCTGAAAAGGCTTCTATTTTTTATGTAGATACCCATGAGGGAAAGAGCCTAAGAAGCCAGAGAGGCCAGTGGATTTACTACTTGGGAAAGGACTAAGAGCCACTGATGGGAGGAAAACAAAAAACAAAGGAAGAGAACGGAAGAGACCAAAAAGCCTGCATGAGAAGAAAAACCTACCAAGTAGAAACGAAATTATTTTTAAATGTGCAAGGACTGTATAGAGAAATTTATAAAACTGTATAATGTATTACAAATTTGTAATATTTATAAAGAAGACATTATTTATAAGAGATTCAATAAATGGAGATATACCCCAACATCATGAGCAGGAAAACTTAGTATGGTAGAGATGTCAAGTCTCCAGAAATTGATCAATTTCAACCAAACTCCACTAAGTTTTTTAAATAATTTGATAAGCTAATTTTAAACTATATGGAAGAGTAAAGGGCCATGAAGAGCCTAACGGATGCCTGAGGATTGGTAAAGGGAAGGAAAAGGACTTGCCCAACCAAGTACCAGTGCTTATTATAAAGCCTCAGTAATTCAGAATGATCCTGACTGTGGGAGAAGCTGACAATGAAATATAATACAGGTTGAACATTCATCATCTGAAATCCAAAATGCTACAAAAATCCAAAACCTTTTTGAGTACTGTATTCAAATTCCCAGATTCATAAATTTAAAATCTGAGATACTTCTGGGCTCAAGCATTTCAAGTAAGTGACACTCAATCTGTGGAGAGTCCAGAAACACATTTGTGAAATTTTAATACATGAGAAAGTGGTCTCATTTTCTATTAATGGGGAAACACATGCCACCAGCTAAATGGACCTGAAAAAAGTATCTGTTTTCCACAATAACATAAGAAATAAATAAAACCAGATCCTCACCTTACACTCTACACACACAAAATAATTTAAGATCAACTAGAAATTTAAGTGACAAGAACAAAACATTAAAAATTTTAGTGAAAGAGAATCCCTTTTCAAATTTTAATAGTTTCCTTTTCTTTTTTTTTTTTTTTTTTGTGGGTACCGGGGGGGGTCGACCTCAGGACCTCGCGCGCCAGCAGGCGCCCATGCCGCTGAGAGATATCACCGGCCCCTTTTTCGTATGTGGGATCCGGGAGTCGAACTCGGGCCCTCGCGCTTGCCGGGCAGGCGCTTAAGCCGCTGAGCCATCTCACCAGCCCAATAGTTTCCTTTTCGTCAGAGAGATATCCCACATCAGGGGAAGGTGCATGATCAAACTACAAAAGTTCCTTTTTTTACAGAATGACTTCAGTAACATTGCCCAAGGAAACTCCAGAATGGTAATTAGAGGACCAGTTTCCTATAACCTGCTGATGATATAACTTTTAGATTTACAGATGAAGATGAGTTTACCTACTGTTATTTTGAATGTTTCTAAATAAATCAGAATATATTCCATTGTTCCCAAACCCCACAGAATTTGACATATACAATAATAGCATTGTACTTGATACTCGTAATGGATGCTACCTCCCTTCATCAGGACAGGAAATCTCTCTTTAATTACTATCATTTAGTCTTAAGCAAATATGGGAATTATAAACCTATAGTTTGAATCACCAGGTTTTAGCAGGAAATGGTAGGGATCATGCTAAGATTGTGTTAAAGGGAAGGTACAATTTTATGATTCATATTCTACATAATTACTTCTGGAAGAATGTCAGCAGGCAGTAGTGGGTCTAAGTAAGATGCTGAAAAGACCAGATGGGTGGAAAGAGGATTATAGGGAAATTATGAAAGAGACTAATCGAAAGATTAGAAAGCTACATCTTTGCCTTGGACAAGTCACTTGGCCATTCTTATCTAAAGGTGAAATGATTACTCCCTTACTAGGATTAAAGAGTACATTTTTAGTGGAGGAAAAAAACATATTAAAAATATGCAGCATCACAGAACCTCCCTCTACGGACAGAGCTAAATAAGGAATGAGCAGAGTCCCCAGGACAGCCTGTGTCTGTCTGTTTCAGAGAAGTTACAGCAAGGTCAGGCTCTTACTTCAGGAAGATTTTCTTATTTGCAAGTTCCACAAATGGGATTTTTAAGTTCTGGAGTTTTATTCAGTTTGAAATGAAGTGAAAGATAGAGTGAGGGAAAGGTCACTAGGGAGGTAGGGAAATGCAGGTTGAGCATCCCTAATCCAAAAATTCTGAAACGTTCCAAAATTAACACTTTTTGAGCACTGACGTGATTCCACAAATGAAAAATTCCACACCTGACCTCATGTAATGGGTGGCACTCAAAGTGCAAGTTCAGTAAAAACATTGTATTAAATTACCTTTAGGTTCTGTGTAGAAAAGGCATATGAAACAAATTAATTTTATATTTAGACTCAGATCCCATCCTTAAGATTTCTCATTATATATTATGCAAATATTACAAAAATTAAAATATTCCAAAATCCGAAATGCTTTTGGTTTCAAGCATTTAGAATAAGGCATGCTCAACTTGTGCCACAGAGCTCAAGCCCAAATAAATTGCCTCTCAGCTTCAACCACCACCTGTTTATTATTTCAAGGTGGAGATTAAGCTACACATGGCCGAACTCTTTTACCATAGTGTCCTACAGCAGTGCGTAATCTAGCACCTCACTTTGAAACTGAGGGGTACTTACCAGTGACTGCTTTTGTTCAGTGCCTTTGGACTTTTGCTAAATGTGAGACTAAAATTGTCTCTTTTCAATAACCTACTCCACATTTCAAAATAAAGCTCTGAAATCACATTTGGACAGGATCAAAGTCTCACTCTGCAGTGTCTAGGATCGCGGAGGACCAGTATGCACTAGATCGGAGACGGAGGACATGTTAGGAAGGTCTCCCTCCAGGTGAAAGACAGCACGTTGTCCTTGGAGCCATAACGCTACTTTCTTGGCTCCGAGATCTGAACAAGTTCAGTTTCCCCAGATCTCTAGGAGATGTTTATTGGCTTGACCTGGAGCATGAATTCTTTTCTGGTCTCTTAAGTCTGATCTGTCGTGCCGATGCCCTGATCTAGACAGCCGATTTTCAGTAAATTGTCTTGTGAAGACCATTCTTTCTCTAAGCTTCAACAGTCAGATACAGGCACAAGCCCTTTACTGTTTTTTTTTTTTTCTCCCATTATATTCAAAGTCTTTCTTCAAGGAAGCAAAAAGATAGCTCATAGTTCCTAGATCACTTATATACATCATGAACTATAGTCATTAGCATAGCAAATGCAAAGGAATGGATGGCTATAACCTCATACAAGGCATCACACATTCACAAATACACAACGGGGCAAGTAAATAAACGCTCTGTTGTCTTTCTGTCCCCAGCCTTCTAGCACAATGCACTACTTACAAAGCCTTCTAACATGACTGATCACAGAACTACAAAGTTGCCTAGTGAGACTGTGCCCAAGAATTTGTCTTTCTGAGTGTCAGGTTCTTCATTCATAAAATGGAGGTTAAAATAATCTTCACTTAAACAATTATTGTAAAGAGTATAAGTTGCTTAATTAATACCAATCTGTCCATTTGCATTGGAGAAGTTGAGGTCCAGCTAGGTCAAGAGATGGTCCAAGGTTAATGGTAGTGATGACAAGGACAAACACAGCGATGTCTCCTGAATCTTGGTGGATGTTCTGTAAGATGACTGGAGCCAAGTTCTTCCGAAACAGTCAGCCAACATTCAAGGTCTGCTCAGCATGTAAAACTTCTGCCCAAATCTAACATTATTTTTTATTAGTGTCCACCACAACTCCTCTGGTGAACTAAGTCCCTGCATTATCCCAGTATCCCAGCCTCCACCCTGATCCTTGCCTCCTAAAAGAGAAGGGATCTGATACCAAGTAGAATTGAACCATATGATACTGCCAATACTGAACCACTTTTACCTCTGAAAAAGAGCAGTTCCATTGGTTGAACCTGTAACGTGTGTTTAAAGTGATGCCTTTGCTAGTTAATAATCTTTCCATCCCTCCTTCCCTCTGTCCCTCTCTTCCTTCCTTCTTACCTTCCTTCCTTCTACATTATTAAAGTGTAATAACACATATTTACAGGATCTTTGGAAAATATAAACAAAATTACACATTAAATACAAATATTATTTTATGTTTGTTTTCAGCATTTTGCAAGCATATTTGAAATATTTGTAATTTGTTGATAATATTTCGGTTTTGGGGCCAGTGATATAGCTCAGTGGCATAAGCGCCTGCCTGGCAAGCGTGAGCTCCTGAGTTTGGTTCCCGGTACCCAAATAAAGAAAGAAAAAAAAAAAAAAGAAGAAGAATATTCTAGTTTTTAATTATCCCTTAATGCAGTTAACTCCTAGCCTGTTTCCTCATCTACAGTAAAAGAAAACTGCAGTGCATTATCTCTAAAGCTTCTTTTTGGGTTTATAATTCTGTCTCTATGTCAGGATTAATTTGCATATACTTTGATAAAAAACACTAATTTCTACACTTCTGTATCGTTATTGTTCTGGTTAATCATTCATGCAGTGTAACTGTTTGCTTACAACTTTCAAAATACCAGGAGACTTTTCTCATTTTTAAAAATATAAGAAAAAGAAAGGTTTTATGTGAGGTAAGTTGTTTTTGGTTTTTTGGTTTTTTTTTGCATCAGATCCAATTAAAAAATTTAAATATCAACTTCTTTTCACTTAAAATAAATAGTTGTACTGATTCCTGTGGCATAAATGCATATTTTTAAACATAGATGACCTGCATTACTAAAAGAATGTCATGAAATGTCAGCCTCCAACCTGAGAGGAAACAGCCAAGGCCATATTCTGCTTTTTACTTAGTCTGTGCTACTCTTTCGGATTCACAAGGCTCTACACACATTAGCCTGTGTCAAGCCTTGAAAGAATTCCACAGGATCAATACCAGTCTCACTTTACAGATGGGAATGAAAACACAATTGGCTTGCAGTATTTGTCAAGGGCCAGCCGTGTGCTAAGGAATAAAGAGAAGCTGCCTGTGGCCTGTGAGCCCTGGGGAGGCATCACCAGGTTAAAGAATAATGATATCTCAACCTGGAAACAAGTGCAAGATTTAACAAAGTCTTTTGGTAATTTAGACAGGTTTCCTCGAACTTTTGAAATTTGAGATCTAATAACAACAAAACATACATAGGCCCAGGCTCACTGAAGGAGGTGAAGACCTAGACCTAATTATTTTATCAAATTCCCCAGGTGATTCTAAGTCATACAGAAGTGTGTGAGTGTGTGTTTGTGTGTGTATGTGTGTATCATAGTGCTAACTAAAGGTTATATTACAGTGATTTGGGAAAGATATAACCTCTGACCTGCAAAATGTCCATTGTGCAGAGTTTTTATCCCCCACATATCAAAGAATGAATTCTGGGCTGGGGATATAGCTCAGCAGCACAGCACCTGCTTGGCAAGCACAAGGTCCTCAGTTCAATTTTCGGTACAAAAAAAAAAAAAAGAATGAATTCCAAGGGACACACGAGGTTAAGAGTAGGAAAGGTTTATTAAGAGAAAGCTCCCAAGAGACAGGAGGGGTCTGTCCTGAGTGGGTGGCCACCAAGGATCTTTGTCAGGAGTAATTTATACAGCAAAATCACAATGTGGGTACAATGTGGGTCAGGCTACAATCAACCTGTGCCCGCCTTGGCAGCACATACACCAAACTACAATCAACCTATAAGATTACAAGTATAGCAGCTTAGCTAATACTGATCCAATAAGGAAATGAATCACATAGTAAGGGTACAAGGAAAGATGAAAGGCATTTTGGAGAAGGGAGAGGAGTATGGGTGCAGATGTTCTGGTCTCCTATCTATGAGTCTGACGCCTATCTGGGCCAACTGGACCATGGGGTCCTAATTACAGTATAACCTCGAATTGCTGTTTATCTCGCAGGCCCGTCCACTGTGTCTCCATCCTGAGGCCTTGCTCTCTTCGGACTTGCCTCTAGCCACAATTCTGATGTCTCTATTTTTTGTGCTGATTTCCTTGTAGGCCCAATCCCTCTCTAACTGTATATTAATTTCTATCTAATTTAGCAGTTTATAATAATAACCTGGAGCATTAGATTAGATGAAAACAGAAGAGGAAATGTGGGGGGAAGTTGACCGCTAAAATGGCTAACTTGAAAAGGGCATAAAGGAGTAGTTCTCATACTTTACAGTGTACAAGAATTGGCTGGAGGACTGCTTAAAAAATAGACTAGTGTATCCTACCCCCAGAATTTGTAGCCTACTAGGTCTGAGTGGGGCTCTAGGATTTGCATTTAGAATGAATTCCCAAGGGGTGCTGATGCTGCCAGTCTATCGCTACACTTTGAGACTAGGTAAACAAGTGGTTCTAAATCCTGGCTGCAAACTAGACTCATCCGGGCTGAGTTTCTAAAATACCGACGCCCAGGCCTCACCCCAAGATTATGATACAACAAACAGAAGGTCAGGGGAGCCCGGGCATGGGTAGTTTTTAAGGCGCACCACACTGCAGGTGTTTCTAGTGTGCAGGCGGGGCTGAGAACCACTGGGGCTGAGCCTTCTGGAAAAGCGGGGAGTCTAGGGGCGGGGAGTCAGATACAGTCTTGGAGTAGCAGATTTAATCACGCTTGTCTGAGAGTCTTTCTGCAGGGGCTCACGAATTTTCACTAAATAATCTTTCTAATGTCCTTTCCCTACTCAGAATCGATACCTTTCAAATGTATTTCCATGATACACATCAAAAAGTAATGTTTTTCTTTCAACAATGCTGCCCTCTAGCGTCCTTACATATTAGAATTATGCATAACCCACCTCAGCCATCAACATTGTTATTTCCAACTAGCTAGCGAAACATGGGAAATTTTTCTCTGACCTAAAAAAAATAATAAGCTAATTTACTGTGAATTAATTAAATTTTAATTTGAGGCTGTGCAACTCTCCAGCTGCGGCCTGTTCTTCTCCCACCACTTCTCCCTGCTGCCTGTGCTGCTGCCTGCTTAGGGGCTGGGAACTCCAGGAGTCCTTCCCTGCTTCCACCCAGACTTCTTCAGTCAGAGCCAACAGAGCCCTGAGGAGGTACCGGAAGCTGGAGGGCCTGTGCATGGGGGTGTCACAGAGACGCCTCACTTTTGCCTCACTTCTCAAACCACCTTCTTTTACTTGAGTCACAGTTTACTGAGAATAGACATCATCAGACAGGAGCTCCTGTGCCTCCCAGGAGTTCTACAAACCCAGCTGGTCCTCCCATCCCAACAGAAATGCCCCACCCCACCCAGCTGCTTTCCCTCCTCTATCTCACGCTGTCGAGTCCTCTCTCTTCCTTCATTCCCAGCCCCCTGGTCCAGCTCATTCCTAACTCCTTCTTTCTAGCTCATCCCTGATGGCACACAGGTAGACTCTTACCTCTCCCATCTAAAACTCTCCTTTGGCACTAAATACCCCTCAGCTACTACCCAATTGCTCTTTATTCACTTGCAAACCTGTTGGAAGCATCATCCTCATAGGTTGTCTCTAAAGCCTCCCTGCCCCCACCATTCAGCCATTGCCTCACCCTGACCTTGGTTCCATCTCACACTGAGGCCGTTCCCTGCATGTGGACACTGGCGTGCGCCCCCTGACCTGCACATGCACAGCGTTCCGCCCTGTGGGCACACTCCCAGCAGCACTCTCTGTTCCTGGTTCTGAAATATCCCTCTCCTCTCTGGCTTCCTTCCTGCCCCTCTGGCTCCTGATCACCCAGCATGTTGCACAGGGCCCTCTCTCTGACCACAGCTAGCAACAACAACCTCCTCTCTTTTCTCTCTGCCTTGCCTCAGGTAGTTTCATCCACTGCCATGAATTTACAGTCAACAGATTGGTAGCTAAGAAGCATACCACATCCAGCAGATCATTCATCCTCTCAAGTGTCCAATTCTATCAACTCAACATCTCCCCTTTAGTATCTCACAGGTATTGCACCTCAAAGAAGAACCCTTGATTTTCCTCCCAAAACTTTCCTCTCTCATCAAACAGCCAAAGATCTGGAAGATACATTCCTCTCTTCCCCTTACCACATTCGGTCTCTGTTGTTACTGATACCATCCTACTCCAAGTGCCCCCTAGCCCCCCTGGAACACTGTAATGCCTTCCTAATGATCGTCCTAGTTTCTCAGGCAGACCCTCCATGGCACAGGCAAAGATAGTGTTCTGAAATGTAAACTAGGATGATGCAATATGTCATTCCCTTGCCTAAAAAAAGTCAATGGCTCCATTAAACTTTGAATAATATACAAATAATACGGTTTGCCTTCTGCCAGCTATAACAATCCCATACCCCTATCCTCCCTCTGTACCAGGCTCCTACCACATGGCTTCTTTCCAGTTGCTGGAATTTACTAAGCCCTGCCCTGCCTGAGAGACTTTGTATATGCTATTTCCTAAAATGTTCTTCCCCTGTTCCTCACATGACTGGCTCCTTTTTATCCCTAAACATAATTCATCAGTGAGACCATCTTTGCCCTAACTAGTCTTTCCTTTCAAGTTTGATCTCAGCCTCCTTTTGTCTTCTGTATAGCACCTCACATTTTATAATTACTTGTTTACTTCTCTATCTTCCCCACTCAACGCACTCTAAACTCCCTGAGTTTAGGAACTTTGTGTCTGTTTTACTCAGAAATGAATCCAACAACTGGCACAGTACCTGGCAATGCTAGATTTTGACTGCCTGTGTGTTGAATAGGTGTATCAATGTGCAGTGAGTCACGCCTCCACCCGCCTTAGCAGCGCTGGTCCAGGCCTTCGTGACCTGCACACGGCTAAGCCACCTGACTGTTCTGTACTCATCTTACTTGACTGCAGAGACTGAGACACAGAATAGGGTCAGGATCAGCTTATTTTTTGTGAACCTCTTCAGTATTTACCACCCTGTTCAGCCCAGCCCAGCATCTCTAGCACCAAGAACAACAGACACTGACAGATACTGTTTGAATGACTTCCTGGCTCAGAAGGAAGCTCTCTGTGAAGGCAAAGGGACCTGGCAGAATGGTGGAGATGTCTGCTCTGGGCCAGAGATTTAATAATGGCTTTTCACTTCCAGAAAAAAAAAAAAAAAATTTTTTTTTTTTTTGTGGTTACCGGGGGTCAAACTCAGGACCTCATGTGCCAGCAGGCACCCGTGCCACTGAGCGATATCACCAGTCCTTTTTTCGTATGTGGGTGCCGGGAGTCGAACTTAGGACCTTGTGCTTGCCAGGCAGGTGCTTATGCCACTGAGCCATCTTACCGGCCCCAGAAAAGTTTTTAATTGGCACTTATTCTACTTGTACTCTAAAAGAGAAGAAAAGCAGGGTTCTTACTACTTTTTTTCATCACATTTGTTTAATAAAGGGAAAATGAATGTCATAGTTTAGTTGCTGTGATTTAAGATTTGGGAATCTTTATCCAAGAAAGAAAATATTCAGCTTACAACCAAATTCTACTTCTGTTGGACAGCTGATAGTGAATGAAAGCATTCCCATCTTCTGGAGAACCTGAAGGCAACTTCAAACAGCTTACATAAGCCAGACAACAAAGACCCGAAGACATTCACCCTGGCCTTCTCATTCCAAACCCTGTCCCCAAACAATGTTTACCCATGAGAAATAAAAATAAAAATTCATCAATCACAAGTCTACTTTGAGACAAGGATTGGATTTTTCTAAAGGACATTTAACTTACTGGTATTACTGGGACATAGAAAAGCCCCAAGGTCATATGACCCCTTGAAAATGTCAAATGACTTGGCATGCTGTTCACCCAAACAGCTGACCTGCTTTGTGGAAAAAATCCAATCCTGTCTGTAAATTTTTGCTGAATTGAACTTAAGGTTGTTCTTTAAGTTCTGCATCCCATCTGGCTGGTGCCAAGAGGATAAGCTCAGCTCCACCCCTCTAGGGAGAGGATTCATTTTCCTGTTTAGGAAATGTGATGTCAACCTGAAAGAGCCTGATAAGCAAACTGGGTGGGCCCACCGGCAGGCCTTGGTGAAATCAATTTACATGGGTGTCTCAGAACAAAATTTGGTTCAACATGGTCAAGGACAGGGTGTGTCACTGTAGGCTTTGAGCCCCTGTGGCTGCAGCTGTTTGTTCAGCATTAATGTGTTTATCTTTCTGCTAAACACATTGTTACTGAGTCATCTCTATTAAACAGCTACTCAGTGTGAGGCCCAGCTCTGCAAACTCAACATAAAAAGATAGACAGGCCTTTCATCCTCAATGCCCTTACATCCTGCAAAGCCAAAACAAATGCTTTCCCTCATTCCTCACTTTGGTGAGCAAGTACTCTGATTCTCAGAGAGTAATTATTTGTTCTTTAATCAGACCAAGAACCATCAAGCAATAGAAGCAAAGGAAGAACTTAAATTTCTAATACCAATTAACACTGTTGCTGAAAACTGAAAGTGTAATGTCTGCCTCCAAACCATCAACATTACATGTTAGACTATTATGTTATCACCACTAGCAAAGTAATTATACTAATCAAACAAATAATTGCATTCAACTTTTAAGCTTTGGGGATGGGAAAAAAAAGCATACAACTTTAAACAGTAGAGAAACTTCTGGAATACTGTTTGGCCTTCCATAGAAATTGTTCGAGCCATGACACATGTGATAAACCAAGGGATGGCGATGTACTGGGGCACCTCAAGGTGGAGCGCTATGGAGATCATGGTAAGCTAATTTCTACTTCTAAATGGCTACCGGGTTCCTTGTTATTGTTACTCAAATACCAAGTGTAAATTCCTAGATCTTTTGCAAACTTTACTGAAAATCCCTATGGCATTGGAATTCTAAGATCAATTCCATCGTTAAAGAGATGAATATTGGGGCTGGAGCTCATCACTTCAGAATACAACAGGGAGAGCTCAGGCCCCTTAAAAGAATCATGTTCTTTGGTGGCAAGAGAGTAAAGTGAACTTTACAGCTAATGGGATATATGAAGAGTATTCTTGTTTAAAAACTATATTAATAATGATTCTGTTTATAACACATTAACTACAGATCACTTTTATATGTTAGTTTAAATTGTATTTCTTTAAAAACCTAAAAATAATCAAACTACATTTTTATTGTAATAGTCCATAATTCATAAGTTGATTAATTTGCCCTAGACTTCACTAAGTCCAAATCCTTCCAAGGAATAAGAATTTTGTATATTGAGTATTGCTCTTGGTGAAATCAATAGTCATACCTTTGCTTGTTATTTGGCATCCTATATGTTCCTTGGTTTGTATTGACCACTAAAATGAACATTTCACATGCAAACAAAACACAGTGAAGCCTTATTGTTAATCAGTCTAAAATCAGTTGCAATCTTCTTTCTCCTCAGGAAGCCTATTCGGTAGCAAGACAGTTCAATATGATCCCACCAGTCTGCGAACAAGCTGAGTACCATCTTTTCCAGAGAGAGAAGGTGGAGGTCCAGCTGCCAGAGCTCTACCATAAAATAGGTAATCTTCAAAAGTACATCTACTACTTTTAACAATAGGAAAATTAGTGATTTGGAAAATAAGCTTTAGTAAAATGCTTTCCTAAATGTCCCTAATTAGTATAAAGATTATAAGAACGATGCATCCCAGAGACTAGCAAAATCAAATGTGCCTATATTTAGTCTATAGGGTAACACTGATGAAATTCACAGAGTTGTGAACTGTGACTGGCATATAGAGGTACTCAGTAGTTTTTAAAAAATGTATACATGGTAAAGGGACAAACCAGTGGATAAACTCATACAGTACTCACCCAAGCACGCAACTTTGAATGGACTGAGTGCCTTTCCAAAACATCATGGATATACGCATCTATATCTCTTATTGTCCTGGCACTAAGTTTGATATGGGGAATTCAATAATTAAGAAGCCAGACACCATATGTTTGTACAGAAATAATGCTCTCAGAGAGAAGGGGAAAAATATATACACAATATAAACATAAGAAATTTGGACCTAGGAAAAACATGAATAAGCCACATTTTTGAGGCTTATATACCAAAGGATATCTTTTATCTTATATAAAAGTTATATAGCAGGGCCAGTGAGATGGCTCAGCGGTGTACGCGCCTGTCTTGCAAGCGCGAGGGCCCGAGTTCGACTCCCGGATCCCACATACGGAAAAGGGGCCGGTGATATCGCTCAGCGGCACGGGCGCCTGCTGGCGCGCGAGGTCCTGAGGTTGACCCCCCGGTACCCACCAAAAAAAAAAAAAAAAAAAAGTTATATAGCAAAATTATATCCAGAGATAACTTTCTTTCTTAGAATTGGCAGGAAAAGGCTGCATAAGAAAAAAAGATAAAAATTCAAGAACAACTGTTATTACTGTCATTTACTGAGTGTTTACTAGGCACTGCACTTCTGCTATGTACCAGCCCTCACATTAGGCACTGAACAGACAAGAGAAGCCCTGAATTTTTGTGCAAGTGAAAGTGTTTATCTCTCCGTCGGTGAATCTTTTACATCAAAACATCACAGATAAGCCAAACCTTCAGGGCTTGCTTTTGCGACTCATTCCAAGAACTGACAGTACATGTTTAATTGGTTTATAAAAGAATGAAGTACAATTTACAAATGCAAAAATGTAATGGAAAGATATATGATGGTATTAATTCATTTATCTGGCCAGCTTTTCCCTATAACCAACCAAGCTGTGTTTAAACAAACAGTATTTTGATCCCAGTTGGTATGATCGATTTTCTGTGGTTTTCCCTTTTGTAGGGGTTGGCGCAATGACATGGTCTCCACTTGCCTGTGGAATCATCTCCGGAAAATATGGAAATGGGGTGCCTGAAAGTTCCAGGGCTTCGCTGAAGGTATTCTCAACTTTTAGAGAAGAGTCTGGGGGCTGGGGAGAAGATGGATTAGAATGACTCTGCAGCACCCTGGGGCTTCCCAGCTCAGGCACACTGCGGCCCTGACCAGGCTGCTGGCCCCTGGCAGTCTTCTCCCAGCCCTCTGAGGCCTCTGATCCTGGCCAGGAATCAGTCAGCTCTTCATAAGATGCACAGAAAAGTCTCTTCCTCCGGGGGCTGGGAGAAAGTGTGCAGTGACTTGGTTGGACTTGGCAGGGTTCAAATCCCTGCATCGTTACTTATTTTTTTTAATTAATTAAGTTTATGGGTACATTTTAGGTTTACATAATGATCACATTTATCAAAGGGAATTTGTATATGATATATCTTGATTCTTTTTTTTCCATTCCCTTTCCCTCCCTTCAACCCATCTTCCCCTCCTTATTTACAAAAACTTTGTTTGCATTTATTCCTTCTTTTCTCATTTTTTTCTTTTCCCTTCTTTCCTTTCCCTATCCCCCCTCCCTAGTTCCCCTTCCATTGAAAATTTTCTATTTCACAATATCTATTATACATTTTGTGTGTGTGTGTGTGGGTACCGGGGGTTGAACTCAGGACCTCGCACGCCAGCAGGCGCCCATGCCGCTGAGCGATATCACCGCCCCTTTTTTTGTATGTGGGTTCCGGGAGTCGAACTCGGGCCCTCACGCTTGCCAGGCAGGTGCCTATGCCGCTGAGCTATCTCACCGGCCCCTATTATACATTTTGGTCCTTATTTACACTTTTGATTTCTCACACCAGGGAAACAATGCGGTATTTACATGTGTGATTTATTTCTCTTAAGTATATGACCTCAAGGTGCATCCATTTACCTAGAAATGTTACTTATTCTTATGTTGAGGAAGGCATTTATTTCATTCCTTGTTTTTTTTTTTTTTTTGTGGGTACCAGGGGTCCACCTCAGGACCTCGCGCGCCAGCAGGCACCGTGCTGCTGAGCGATATCACTGGCCCTTTTTTCGTATGTGGGTTCCGGGAGTCGAACTCAGGACCTCGCGCTTGCCAGGCAGGCACTTATGCCGCTGAGCCATCTCACCAGCCTTCATTCCTTGTTTGAAACTGACAAAATTTAAAGTTCCTTTTCTATGGAAGAGGATCTAATTTTCCTCTTCTTGACAAAACAAAATTTAAGCTATAGAGGCTTACTCCATACAAGGCAAACAGTTGTAGCAAACTATGCTTTGGGGTTGGTTGACATTTTTTTATTGTGTGTTGGGGGCAGAGGTAAGGAGGGAGGGCCTCAGAAGACACATGCATAGCAAAGTTTCTATCACTGGGGCTCCATGATTGGCATTTGTAGAGACCCATTCTGGCCACTGGTGCTTTGTAGTTTAAATTCTGCCCTGAAGAATAATGGCATTCAAGATCATAAAAACAAAATTACCTCCATTCAAGACATCTTGAGGATTAATTTATTGGTAAGCACTCCAAACATTTTTCCTTATAAAAATATGTCAGTTTTTTTAAAATGTGAGAGAATGTGTAATAGAGTAGAATCCCAGACTGTTCTATACCGTCAGGGAAAAAGAATATAGGCATATAAAAATTCAGTCAAGCACAGTCCTCCTAAGATGACACATATGCATGACCCAGCTTCAAGCCTCCATTAGCGCTAAGTCAGTGGAGGAATAGCTCACATCAAACTACCAATCTTTTCATCAGTGGAGGGGTGACCACCACAGGCTTCCTGATCAGGACCTTCTCAAGGTTCCAGGTATTTCACTTCCCTTCCTGCCTATTACAGTTCAGCTTTTAGCTTGTTTGTTCTCTAAAATAATATAATATAAACATGTCCTAAAGCATGTTGACATGGCCCTGTTCGTGGTTTTGTATTGTTGCAAAACACAGTCATCCTAGAATATTAAGGAAGGTCTTGTTCTTCAAGATTGAAGAACCAATCTAAACAAGTCCAACTGAGGAAAATCAAAAGCATATTAGGGAAGAACATATAAAAGGAGAAAGATAAGAAGGTAGTAAAGAAGGAAAGGATAGAAGGAAAACATTAAGAATCATGAATTTAAACCTGGTGTGGTGGTGCACGCCTGTTGTCCCAACACTCAAGATGCTGAGGCAGGCAGATCACTGCAACTTTGAGGGCAGCCTGGGCTACATAGTGAGTTCAGGAGCAGCCTGAGCACCTACTATGTGCCAAGCACCAACCTAAGTGTTTTCATTCATCTTCCTTTATCCTCAGAAAGAGAAATGGATATAGATTGGCTTTTAGTCAGTTGTAGCTAAGCTAAATTGCTATACAGGTGTTCCTTGTCTTACAGTGGGGTTCAGATCTGATAAACCAAATGTAATCTGAAAATATCTTAAGTCAAAAAATTCATTTAATATACCAACCTACAAAACACCATAGTTTAGCCTAGCCTACCTTAAATGTGCTCAAAACGCAGTAGCCTATAGTCTGACAAAAATCACCTAACACAAAGCCTATTTTATACTAAAGTGTTGCATATTTCATGTAATTTATTGAATATTTTACTGAGAGTGAAAACCAAAAGTTGTATAAGTATACTTTCACACCATCCTAAAGTAAAAAAAAAAAAAAAAAATCCTTGATCAAACCATTGTTAAGTTGAGGACCAGCTGCACAGTCTTTCACAGGCTTTCTGAAAAATTCAAAATCCTTCCATATATGCTGAGTGCTCTCAGACTTTTCTAGATGCAGAAACTAAAGCATAAATACATTAAATAACAAGATAAATACATTAAATACATTAAATTCAAGACCATAAATTTCTAACTAATGAAGTTGATATTAGAACCATGTCTCCTGGCTTTCAGTTAATTATCTTCCTCAAAGACATCTTTGCTTCCCTTCAAACCCAGATTTTTACAAAAAGGAGCTACGCTATATTCAGAGTATATGATTATCTAACCTCCATTATTGTTTGGGAAAAAGCTTGCTAACAGCTGAAAACATTTTCATAAATGCAATTGCAAAAGGAGAAAGAAAAAGAAGGTACATACAAAATGTTTGAAGGTGATATTATGGTTTATATCTAGATGTCCCTCTAAAGCCTCATATAATCTTAGGTGGGACCTTTGCAAGGTGCCTGGATCATGGAGGTGCTATAGCTGACTTGCTGTTAGGATGTGGGTCTTGAGTGGAAGAGGTGGGTCACTGTAAGCATGGCCAGGAAGGTTATATCTCCTTTCTGAGCTCCTCCCTTCACTCATCTCTGCTTCTTATCTGCCATGCTATGAGCAGCTTCTCTGCTATGCTCCCCTGCTATGCTGTCCTGCCTTGAAGCCAATCGCCCATAGACTGTAAATGTGAGCCAAAATAAACCCCTCCTCTTTAAGTTGTGGGTATGAGGTATTTTGTTCCAATTATGAAGAAAGTGTCTAAGACAGATTTTGGTACCAGAGAAGTGGGATCATTGCTGAGACACTGTGTGACAGTGTGGTTCAGAAATCTTTGGAACTGGCTTGTAGGAAGAGTTTGGAAAGGTTTGAAAATGCCAGCTGAAGAAGCTGTGGATTGCTGTAAGCAGACCTTGATGGGAGATTCTAGTCAGAGCTCAGAAGACCAGAATGTTGATAGGAAAGCAGATGGTAAAGACCAGACTCAGGAGGTTTCAGTTGGGAAAAAGGACTCCACTGGCAGTTACATTTCAGACCATGTGTGTTGTTCTCTGGCAGACAATGTCTACATCTTGCTGAGACTTTACAGGAGACTGAGATGAAAGGCAGGGGACTAATTAATCTGGCAAAGGAAATTTCAAGGCAGCCTAACATTGAAGCTGTAGCATGGGTACTGTTGAGGGGTTTTTAGCCAGTTCTACATTAAGAATCAAGAGCAAATGGCACAGCTGAATGACTTAAAAATTTTTAAGTTTTTAAATTTGCCCAGAAAGGAAGCCCTAATAAAGTTGGGACCTGCAAAGTTGGAGCAGAGGAGAGTTTGGTTGCTGAAAAGACTAGCATTAAATAGAAGGCAAATACTTTATATCTGGACACTAGGAAAGATGCCTTGAGGGCCTGGGAAGAATGGTCCTTCACAGACTCAAGGGTGGAAAAGTGAAAGACTGCTTTGAGAAGAGAGTCCCAAGGCACCGTGCTGGAGGCCACCTAGGAAACTGGCTTCCTGGGATTCCATTCACAGTGCTCAGTCATCCAAGTATTCAGAGGCCCCTGCAGCCATGAGGCAAAGGGGCCTGGCTACTGCTGAAGCCAGAGGCAGTACTTGGCATCATTCACTTGATGCTATTTTTACAGGCATGCAGAATGCAAGAGTTGTGGGATCACGGAGGCTTCCACCCAGACATTAGCTGACAGCCTTGAAGGCTAGGCAGTGTGTCTATGAGAGGGTAGTGTGTGAAGCTGTGAGAGTGAAGCCAAAAGTGCACTGGAAACTCCAGGAATTTAGAGAAGTCATCTGAGGGAAGCCATAGGAAGTGAGCAAAGCCAGCCTAAGAGAAAAGCCACGAAGGCAGCACCCACCAGCAATGCCTTCGGTTGGGACTCCCCAAGCCTTTTGGAGTTCAAATCTCTCAAAACTTGCCCCAGGTGCTGGACACAGAGCTACAAGATTTGATGTTTGCCCTGCTAGGTTTTGGTCTTGCTTTGGTCCTATAGGTTTCTATCCCCCTCTTCCTCTGTTTTGGAATGGGAAAGTTTATCCTGTGCCATTGTATGTTGGTAGTGTTTAACTTCTTTTTGATTTTTACAGAGGCTTACACCTAAGAGTTTGCCTTAAGTCTCAGAGGAGACTTTGGATTTGGCCATTTCAGCAGTATTCAAATTAGTAAAACTTTGGTCACTCTTAGAGATGCATTATATGCATTTTGCATAAAGAGATATGCATTAGTCAAGGGGGCAGGGCAGAATGTTATGGTTTATATCTAGGTGTCTGCCTAAAGCTTCATGTGATGATAGGCAGGACCTCTGGGAGGTGATTGGATCATGGGAGTGCTATAGCAGACTTCCTGTTAGGAGGTAGGGCTTGGTGTGAAGAGATGGGTCCCCATGGGTGTGAATCGGAAGATTATATTACCCTTCACAGCTCCTCCCTTCACTGCTCTCTGCTTTCTCTCTGCCAAGCTATGAGCAGCTTCTCCTCTGCTATGCCCCTATTTAGATCTTCATCATTTCTCACCAGGTGTACTGCAGTAGTATCTTACTAGACACTAGCAGCCACATTCACCAAACCTAGCAGCCACATTTACTGTATTTTTTATCACGCCTCATAAAGACACTCAATTTTGGAAAGAGGGCTTCCAAAATTGCTTCAGAAAGTGGCAAGAACAATAGGATAAGTGTGTTTAAAGTGAGGAGGAATATTTTGAGGGAGATTCATAGCAATGTGTCTAAGGTAATAAATTTTTTATGTTCACTGTATATTTTGATCATGCCTTGTACTTTCTGCCTGAATTCCAATCAAGGATTAACTAACGGCTATTAGAGACTTTGGAAAAAGTCTAACAGACTAGTCCCATCCTGATATTGTTACCTATAACATGGGACACCTAGATAATGGTTACAGTATTTGAGAGAGGGCAAAGAAATGGCTTTAGGAAAATGTAAAAAATATTGTGACTTACATACAAAAGTAATAACCCACTAATACGTAGGGGGAAAAAGCTCATTTAACTGATTCTTTGACAAATGCCTACTGATCATCTACTTGGCACTGGACTCTGTGCTAGGTGCTAAGGACTATAGCGATGAATGGAACAGGCCCTACCCTCAAGGCATAGTTGAGGGACTTATTAGAGACAAACATGTGAAAGGTGAGTTATGAAACAAAATGGAATCCACCAGCACTGTGGACCCCAGTAGGTCAGCTAGGAAAGTCGCACTGCAATGAGGAGGGGGTGTCCATGCTCTGTATGAAAAACTGAAGAGATTTATCTTTACCCTGGTGTCCCCTAGTTACTGAGACTCCTCCCTCACTGAGCCCCTCTGCACCAGCCACAGGGTCAGGGCTAAAGATGCTGATTGCTTCCATATTTAATTGTTTAAGCCTCATTTTCTCCATCTGCTAACATTTTCCCAGTTTTAAGCTGCTTTTTTCCAAAACACTGTTGTTCCTATTGGTATGAGGAAAGCAGTATAAACATTATGCATCTACTTTTTTTAAAGCCCTGATTTCTTATATATTGCACTGATTAAAGCAACAGTGAGATTTATTATGTTGAAGGTGGGGAGAGAAGGATTCACTAAATAAGAATGAATGTTTGATATTTGTTACTTTTGGATGTCTGTCCCTCAATATGGTATGTATATTTGTGACACATAAGCATATATTCATATACACACATATATACATACACACACACACATATATATATATCATACCCAAACCCTAAGAAAAGAATGCACTGTATGTATGATTTGAAAAATGGAAGAGTTCAGAGTTCAGTGAGATTAATAAATCAGCTATTCTTTTTTTGTTTTGCTTTTTTGTTTTTTTTGAGACAGGGTCTCAGTATGTAGTTCAGGCTGGCCTGGAACTCACTATGTAGTCCAGGCTGGCCTCAAACTTGCAGCAATCCTCTTGCCTCGGCCTCCTGAGTCCTGGGACTACAGGTGTGCACCGCCATGCCCAGCTAAATCAGCCATTCTTAGAATATATACCATTCAGTGTGGTATATGCTGAAACCTCAGAAACTGTCCTTGTTGCAATAAAAAGCAATTATTCAAGAGCATTTTTCATTAGTTTTCAATCTTTTTTGTTTGAATAACATTCAGAGAAATCGGCCCCCTGAAAGATGTTATGAAACTTAAGTGAGGATTGATGATGTTTCTCCCATGGAGGAGAGCAAAAGCAAGTTCGGGGCTCTCTGACGCAGGCAGTGCTCTGGCACAGGGAGGCTGCCCGGGTCCTGATCGTAACCACCCACCCCATCAGCACTGGCACCAGCTGTCATCTCCAGAGAGATGTGCCAGACCACCCTTCCTCTGGAATAAGTCAAAGCTTCACAGATCTTAGGCCGGAAAAACTCTTGACTATTTCCCTGAGCAAACTCCCAAGTGAGGAGTCAGACCATAAGTCTTTGAGGTCTAGGAGACAGACAGCAGGGGCGGCTTGCCTCTTTCTCACATCTGCAAAATAATTCCAAAAATCACAATAAAAAATAATGTGGTTACCCTTTTCTTTGGAAATTCTCTCTTTGAATGATGAAAAAATACTTAAAAAACAAAAGCCAGCAGCCACTGAAGTCACGTGGGTGGAGGGCCTGTGGCCCACTGCTGTGGCAGAGCTGCCAGCTACCTCTGGGAAGGTAAAGGTCTGTGGTGGCAGTTACGTCGCCATACAAGCAACAGAGAAAGTCCACACTGCCACAGAGTTACAGCTTTTTGTTTTCCCCTAAACAGACTAACATTCTTACAAATATTCTTTCCCTTCGGGTGTTGCTGCTGGCTGCTAGTTTTCTGCAGAAGAGAGTATTATTTCCTCTTTCATAGTAAGCACAAAGCTTTCTGAAAAGCAGGGCATTGAGAAGTGCTGCACAATTTTTCTCTTTGTATTTAAGAAATCAGATTCACTTTATACTACAGATCAGGGTCAGTCTCTTCCCATAGGTTTAAAGAATAGTTTCCTTTGCCAAATTTCTTAAGTTTCAGTAGTTACACAATAGGTAGTACATGTTTAGAAAAATCTTTATTCAGTTCAATTTTTTAAAATGTACTTGATACTTAACAGTTATACTATGTCCACTTCTAGAAAGAAGTCGAGGAAGCCGACAATAAATTCTCATTATAAGAAGAGTATGAGATTAGGTGTGGATTGAAGGCAAGAGAGAAAAGATACTTATAACAAGAACATAAGATAATGGCTTACTTTGAGCAGAAAGCTTGGCACTCAGATTTCTTAACAAAAAGGAAAAAGACCTTGGTAAAATGACAATTCTCATTCTCTCTCTCTCTCTCTGTCTCTCTCTCTCATTCCCTCTCTCCTCTAAAACCAGGCTATTCCAGTAAGAAACATTACCATAATTTCTCCGCTTGGCAGATTAGGGTATAACTGTCTATATGTCAGGGTTTTAAGGACTTTTGTGCATATTGATCGATTTCAGTGGTGAATGTCAGCCAAAAGCAATCTGTTTTAAACAAATAAACAAGGAGCAAGACTATGTGAACATTTCTTTGCATGAAGACATAAGTATCCTTCTCACTACAAAACATAAGAGTAAGAATCAAGACCCAGGATTTGACCCTGAAGTTCTTATATTTTATTGAATTAACAATTTGGACATCACATCCTTGCCAGACATTAACATTTAAATGTTATTTTTATTCTTACCTGTAGTGCTACCAGTGGTTGAAGGAAAGAATTGTAAGTGAAGAAGGGAGAAAACAGCAAAACAAGCTAAAAGACCTTTCTCCAATTGCTGAGCGTCTAGGATGCACACTACCTCAGCTAGCTGTTGGTAAGAAAATTCGAGGGGTTGGCAGAGGTGGGACGCACCTTTGCTGAGATCACAGAATATGCAGTGTTCTATTATTAATCCACATCTCTATCAAGATAAAATGTCTATTGTATGGACAGACTGATCTCAGAAACATACATTCCTGGTAAATGCAATATAAAGTGAGTTATTCAAGGTACTCCAAAATTTTCTATATTTGCTAAAACAATTTTCTTATTTCTTTCCCCTCTTCCTTTTAACATAGTTTAAATAAGAACATGTCCGTGAAAACACACATTCTCACAAACATCAGAGGTGAACTGTATAGCAATGCCCATTTCTTCTGGCTCTGGTTTCCAATCCTGAAGCTAAGCCAGGCTTGATGAGGGGTTGAGAAACGAGACTGTGACAAAGGCCCACGGGTACTGCCAGATGGAAAGTTGATCCTGGAGGAGAAGCTTTGCTTGGAAACAACTTAGGGCCATGAAAATTGCTCTTCTCATGCTGTGGCATCCATGAAAAGTCATGGTCCCTGGTAACTAAAAACCACATGCACTGGCACTGTCCAACAGACAGATAACATGAACCACATATTTAATTTCAAACTTCCCAGTGGCTGCATTAAACAAGTAAAAGGAAACAGTGAAATTAATTTTAATAAAGGATTTTATTTAACACAATGTGCCCCAAATATTATTTCAAAATGTAGTAAATATAAAACGCATTATTGAGATATTTTAGATTCTTCGTCATACTGTCTTTACAATCTAGTACGTAATTTACACTTACGGCACATCTCAGTTCAGGGTAGGCACAACAGTCATGTGCAGCAGTGGCTACAAACGGGACAGAAAAGCATTTAGACTTTCAGATCCCTTCCTGGGGCATATTTGCGAGGCTGTGTGATAACCACTTCATACTCGCTGTCTTGTCGCCTTGGTTATCAAAACAATCCTATTAGCTGTAGACTGTTAGTAGATCTGTCTTATAGATATGAATGGAGGATTTGCTGGAATCACATGGCAACTTAGAAAGGAATAAGCCAGGCATAGTAGCGCATCCTGTAATCCCAGCACTCAGGAGGCAGAGGTAGGAGGATTGCTGCAAGTTCAGGGCTAGCCTGGGCTACATAGTGAGCTCAAGGCCAGCCTGAACTACATAGTGAAACTCCATCTCAAAAAAACAAACAACAACAACAAAAAGGAATAAAATGGGTGTCAATTCTAGAAGAAAAAAAAATCCTATAGGCTAAAAAATACCAGGAGTTGGGGCAAATCACATAAAATGACACAATGAGATAAGTTCATAGATGGTCTATGCAAATAAAATAATCTAACAGAATATTTGTTGGTAGCTTAACCTTTCTGAGACTCAAAGTCAGAAAAATATTAGCTGCAGTTAACAGTATAAACAAATGGAAATAAGAGGTTTTAGAGGGAAAAATATAATGAATCAAGATATATTCATGAATGCTGCTTTCTTTCAAAAAAAAGTGAAGAACATATCTAGTGCAATTAGTTGGCAACCCTACAGCTTTAACACAGTAAAGAAAAGAATTAGCTATTTCACCAAAGCAAGTTTATTTAATATAAATTTTCTTGTGTGGAAAATGGACATTAAAATACATGTCTTACAAACTTGTTGAGTAAAGAGAAATTATAAATGCAAAGCAGAGTAGGTATTCAGTAAGTGGCAATGATAATGATGATGATGATGATGATGATGATGATGACAATGATGATGTTTTAGCAAAGAATTAGACATCCCGGAAGTTCACTCCTAGCCATTTGTGTGGTCAGAATAATATCCACAATAAGAAACATAAACTTTGCATAGTCATAAATTTGATTTTGGGAGGTAACATGAATCAGTACAGTTGACCCTCCATATCCATGGATTTAATCAACTATTTATATTGTATTAGGTATTATAAGTAATCTAGAGATGCTTTCAAGTATACAGGAGGATGTGCATGCAAATGCCATGATATGAGTGTCCCTGAATTTTGGTATCCTTGGCAAGCCCTGAGCCTATCTCCCACCAATACAAGGAACAAGATGCAAGAACAATTGTCTTTCTAGAAGAGAAATCTTTACAGAATATAGATTTTCACTGGATGGTAGATATACATGAAACAACCTCCATATACAGTCTGAGTTTAAGTTAAAATATATTTTTTTCTCATTTTCCTCCCTCTACACCCCAGAAGTTTTCCTTGTCTGTCATTTTTCTTCTTTCTTTATAAACAAGTAGTTTTGTTTTTAACCACAGAACTCTCAAAACCAAAAGGGAAATGATTTCCACTATATCACCTTTGATCTGTAAGGAGGGTGTGGGGGAAAGGAGAGCTTTGGGCAGGAAACAAACACTTCATCCCGACTGTGCCAGCTCCCCAAGTAACACACCAGGCTCAGGAGCCAGCATCACACCTTGCTGGCAGTAAAAGGGCACTCTGAATATGCTAGCTGGTGACATCAGAGACGCGAATCATCCAGCATCAGCTGCAGGTGCTACCCGTGGAGCTGGCCAGCTCCACCTACTGGGGTAGGTTCTCCGTGCCCTACAGCCTGCTGGGAAATCAGCTGCTACCCACTTCAAAGTTGTTTACAGGCAGTAACTTCTCCAGAGCTCTATGTTACACTCAGAACTCTCACTAAGGCCAAGAAGAATTCTAAGTACAAAGTAAGAAATAATACACCTCCCCCCGCAAAAAAAAAAAAAAAAAAAAAAAAAAGGGGAGGGAAGAAAAGAAAAAGAAGGAGAATAAAAAAGCCTGGATCTCACTGGGGGTGGTGGCGCACGCCTGTAGTCCCAGCACTTGTGAGGCTGAAGCAAGAGGATCACAGCAAGTTCAAGGCCAGCGTAGACCACATAGCAAGACCCAGTGGAAAAAGAAAAGAAAGGAAGGAAAAAAAAAAAAAAAAAAAGCCCTGGATCCCTTGTATTGGTGCCTTTATAGAGCACAATTGACCCATGTGGAAAGACTAGGGACTGCTATAAAAGACCCACGCGTGGTGACAGCTTACGAGTTAAGCTGCTGAGTATCGCTTGACAGCAGGCTCCAGCAAATGCGGACAGGAGAGGGGCCAGAGGCTCACAGCAACCATCTATGCTTGTGTTTATTCACAAACGTCTAATAAGCACCTCCTGAGCCAGGTGCTGAGCTGCTTTCTAAGATCCCACTGCGAATTAGCCACACCTCACAGCCCAACGGGCAAGTCAAGAAAATAAACAGATAATGTAACCTAGAGGTAAAAATGATTCTGTAAAAATTGTTTATTTGTTTGTTTGCTTGTTTTAGGATAAGCTATTCCTCCAGCTCCCTCATGCTGAGAGCAGAAACCACCACCCCACCCCACCACACCACACCCGGTGCCAAGGAGGCATCATCATTTCAACATTTCCTAGGCCCCTGGGTGGGCCAAAGCCGGGCTGAATCTACATATGCATATTTCCTGGCTTTCGTTCTACCCAGTCTAGAAACTGGAGTACTTCTGTGTGTTCCAGCTGCTATCTCAATTTGGCCAAACATTGAGTAAACTCACTTTTCCATTTCTATAGCACAGCCTGGCAAACATACCCCAACAAGGGGTCTGAAAGGGATTAACTACTCTCATATTCTTGAAGAGAAGAGTGAATGAGTCCAGATAGTCAGGGCCCTGTTCAGCCCTCTGACAGAGCCCCTGGCAATATTCCAGTATTGAGAATGGAATGGGGGTTTAGAGAATTCTGAGTAGGGGCACCCAGCCCAGCCTAGGATTCTGAAGAAGGTGATACCCCTGGGAATCTCAAAGGATGAGTAGACATCGGTGAGGCAAAGGAAGGGAAGAGACAAAAAGCACACTGCAGGCAAAGTGGACAGTTTGATCAAAGCACTCCAGGAGGAGGAGGAGGGAAAGAACAGCCAGATGCTTGGGGATGGAGCGGATGTACTCCCAAAGCACAAAAATCAAGGCAGGAAGACGTAATGCTGGAGAGGCAGATTAAAAAGTAATGCTTGCTAGAGCAATAAATTAGAGTTTTGTTTTATAGGATTTTTGTCATGCACAAGTTGAAGAATTTTTAGCCAGAGAAGTGACACCATCAGATTTATTTTTAAAGAAACTGCAGTGGATGTGAAGAAGCTATATGGGGGAGGGGCGGAGCACTTGAAGAAAGAGATAGAAAAACCAGTTTGCGGGAGAGAGCAGGTGAGCACCTGAATGAGGGCAGTGGTGGCAGGGCTGGAGAAGACAGCTGAACCACCCAAAAGGTAGACCCTGTGCACCCCCACACAGTGGACTACTACTCAGCAATGAAAACCTAATACACTGACACACACTACCACATGAAGAAACTGCATGCTAAGTGAAAAAAGCCAAATACAAAAGACGCCATGGTACTTGATTCCATTCAGAGGAAATGTCCAGAAAAGACAGATCTACAGACAAAAAATAGATTACCAGTTACCTAGGTCTGGAGTAGGAATAGGGATTAACTACTCACATGCAGGAGAGATCTTATTGAAGTGGTACAAATGTTCTAAAACTGGATTAAAAATGGTGATAGTTAAAATTCCAACAGCATATCTCACAGAATTAGAGAAAACAATCCTAAAATTCATTTGGAACCAGAAGAGACCTAGAATAGCAAAGGCAATTCTGGGCAACAAAGGCAAGGCAGGGGGCATCACAATCCCTGACTTGAAATTATACTATAAAGCTACTGTGATAAAAAAGGTGTGGTACTGGCAAAAAAACAGACCTGAAGATCAATGGAACAGATTAGAAGATGCTGAAACAACCCCAGACATACTAAGCCACCTTATCTTTGACAAAGGTGCCAAACACATTTGCTGGAAGAAAGATAGCCTCTTTAATAAATGGTGCTGGAAAAACTGGCTCTACACATGCTGAAGATTAAAACTAGACCCATATCTTTCACCATGCACTAAACTAATTCAAAATGGATCAGAGATCTAAATATTAAACAGAAACATTAAATCTGCTGGAAGGTAGGATAGGTAAAACCCTTGAAGACATTGGTGTAGGCAAAGACTTTATGAATAAAAACTCAACCGCACGGGAACTATCCCAAAGAATCAATAACTGGGATCTCATCTTATTAAAAAGCTCTTGCACAGCAAGAGAAACCACCAACAGAGTGAAAAGACAACCCACAACGTGGGAAAAATGTTTGCCAGCTGTTCCTCAGACAAAGGATTACTATCGAGAACATATAAAGAACTCAAAAAAAATCAGACCTCCCAAATTTAAAGACCCACTCCAAAAATGGGCATCTGAGATGATACACATTTCTCAGATGAAGAAATACTAATGGCAAATAAATATACAAAAAAATGTGCAACATCACTAGTCATTCGAGAGATGCAAATTAAAACAACACTGAGATACCATCTCACCCCAGTAAGAATGGCTACTATAAAGAAATCAACTAATAACAAATGCTGGAGGGGCTGTGGGGAAAAATGAACCCTTTTTCACTGTTGGTGGGAGTGTCGACTGGTACAGCCACTGTGGAAGTCTGTGTGGAGATTCCTCAGAAAACTAGGGTTGGAGGTCCCATTTGACCCAGCTATTCCCTTTCTGGGCATCTTCCCAGAAGAATTAAAAAACATCGTACCACAGTGATATATGTGCACCCATGTTTATAGCAGCACAATTTGTAATAGCCAGATCTTGGAAACAACCCAAATGCCCATCAACTGAAGAATGGATAAGAAAGATGTGGTATTTTTATACAATGGAATACTATTCAGCCATAAAGAAGGATAAACAGGAGACTTTTATAGGTAAATGGATGCAACTCGAGAAAATACTCATAAGTGAAATAAACCGGATGCACATGTGTAAGCATCGTATTGTCTCTCTAGTATGAGAAACTGAAAGAGTAAATAAGATCCAAAATGTACAATAGACACAGTGAATCAAAAAGAAATTGGTCAATAGGAAAGAGAGACTGGAATAGGGAAAAGAAAGAAGGAAAAGGGGAAAAAAAATTGTATATATATATATATAAGATGGTTAAGATAGGGCCGGTGAGACGGCTCAGCAGCTTAAGCGCCTGCCTTGCAAGCGCGAAGGCCCGAGTTCGACTCCCGGAACCCACATACGAAAAAGGGGCCGGTGATATCGCTCAGCGGCACGGGTGCCTGTTGGCGCGTGAGGTCCTGAGGTCGTCCCCCCGGTACCCACAAAAAAAAAAAAAAAAAAAAAAAAAAAAAACAAAAAAAAAAAAGATGGTTAAGATAGATACACTACCAATTTTACTTAGTTCATTGAAGAGTAAGGTTTGAGCCAATAATGTTTGGACAATTGAATGCTAATGTCTGGTATCCTGAATAACTAACTTAAAGATAATAATACGTAATGCATTGACCATTGTTACCCTCATATTATGTTGTTTTGAAAATTTGTTCTTTTTTTGATTTGTTTTGTTTTTTCTTCTCTTTAAAATAAAAAAAAAAATGGTGATAGTTGCAGCCAGGTATGGTAGCACACACTGGTAATTCTAGCACTCTGGGAGGCTGAGGCAGGAGGATTACAAGTATCCAGCCCAGCTTAGACAATTTAGTGACTTAGCAGGATCCTGTCTCAAAAAGAGCTGGGGATGCAGCTCAGTGAGAAGGCCCGGGGTTCAATCCCATGTTACAAAAATAAAATGGTGATGATTGCACACTAAAAATAGTAATGGTTGGTAAATTTACCAAAAAATATTTAAGGTACTTTTAAATACTTTTTTTTTGCGGGGGAGGTTGTACCAATAGTTTTTTTCTTTAATAATAAGGGGGGAGGGGGAAGAGGAAGAAAGAAAGAACACACCCAGTTTCCCAGAGCAGGAGAGGGGGGTGTGAGGGATTAAGATTAAGGGTCAGTGAGGGAGTAATTTAGATAATCAACCCAGGAGGTGGTAGGTGGAAATGAAGGAAGCAGACATTAAGTGTATAGGACTTTGAAACAACAGATGAGGAAAAGCAAGACCAGGAATGAGATGGAAGAGCAAGCTAAGGATGTGTTCCTGTGGTGGGTAGCTGGATTGAATGCCCAGCAGGGAGGGCAAAGCCCCACTTAGAAAGAGTAAGAACAATACCCCACAAATCAAATGCACAGATTCTATCCGTCTCCTGCGCAACAGGGGGCGCTGCTCAGGTTTTTAATCCCAGAGAGCAATTTCCACAAAAAAATTAATAAATTTTGACTGCAACACACATAGCTGCACCTGGTGTTTACAAGCTAACCAATAACCACAAGCGCTTTGACACGCCGACCTCATGTTCTCTCTTCCCAGCATGGTGCCTGAGAAATGAAGGCGTGAGTTCTGTGCTTCTGGGATCATCTACTCCTGAGCAACTCATTGAAAACCTCGGTGCCATTCAGGCAAGTACTGCAGCCCTTTCCTGCAAACTCCTGGGAATGCCATGGTGCCTTTTAAGATGTCTCTCTCTGTCCACGAGTGGGGGAACAAAGGCGTAAGAAGCAACAGAAAGCTTTCAGTTTACAGATCGAGGGTTGTCTGCTGTATTATTATTAACAGGCAGTGTTCCCAAAGCTAATTTCTCAGGATGGTTCATTTCTGTACAACAGTGCATTCGAATACTACTCCTACCAACTGACTTCCCAGGCCTAACCATAAAATCCTTCTTACTCACCTACTTGAAATCTAATAGAAATAGGACAATATATACACGTCATGTATTCCCTCCACAGATATTGCCAAGCTCCTCACTTCCCATCTCCTAGCATCCTGTTATTTTCCCCTTCCCATCACATTTAGGACAATGAACGTATGACTCTGCCTGTCTCCACTGGTAGACTGGAAGCCTTCTGAGGCCAGAGACTTGTCCTTGCTTCTCCACTGACTTTCTAGTCCCTAGCATTCTATATGGCCCTTAGTCATCACTCAAGAAATAACTGTTGCATTAATATTTGCCTTGTTTTAAGAAAAATGGGCTCAAAAATTCTATTTGGACTTCCACGATCCTATCTTCTGAAAAGCAAATTCTGAAAGCCCATCCCACTAGCCTACCCTACCCCCAGGGATGGCTTGTGGTCTGGGCTTTAGAAAGAACCAGCAGCAGTACTATGGGAAGCCTCCAGAAGCAGGAGGAGCAGGCAGGAGCCAGGGGGTGTTCCTGGGTCCTGGTGTGTTCCTGGTGTCGAGGAGTGGGGGAACAAAGGCGTAAGAAGCAACAGAAAGCTTTCAGTTTACAGATCCAGGGTTGTGGAGAGTGGTGGAAGTTGGGGGCTGTTGTGACCACACCCCTCCCCCAAGGGCCACCCCTCAGTCCTGAGCCTGCCCTACTGAAGGCCCTAGGAATAGCTTGAGTAGCCACTTCTTGCTGCGACAGGCAAGGATGAGAGTATCTGTTTCCTTCATACCCACAGAGGAACAGAACTGTCTCACAGATTCTCCCCCATCCACCTGTTCCTGAAATAAGCAGTTGTTAGCTCTCCCAAAAGGAGGAAGAGACTAAATAGAGGCAGGGACAAACTTAGAGTGTAAAAAATCCCTTCTAAATAATAGCCCAGAATATGCAGGGGGATAAATGGAGTAGACTGCCTTCCCCCCAACACCTTTCTTAGGAATACAGAGCAGGGTAAAAGCACCACCACCTTTCTGCTTCCAAGAACTCTGCCCAGCCCCACAATTCTTCCTGGACTCTGTGGGGTCCCTTCTTCACGGAGAAGGCTCCCTCCTAGGAGCTGCCCCACACAGTTGCCCACACAATGAGGACAGGGGAGAAGGGAAGTTTGTACACAGAAGAACTAAAATTCAATCTAATGATTTTGATTCCACTAATATTTTTGGAGTACTCATTCTGTCTGGCACCGAGAGTCATGGAGTGGGAGTACTGCAATGAGTAAGAACAAGATCCTGCCCTCAAATTGCTCATGAGCTGGCTAAGCAAGTCAATTAAGAAATCTAGGGCTGGGGATCTAGCTCAGTGGTGCAGTGCCTGCCTGGCAAGCACAAGGTCCTGAGTTCGATTCCCAGTACCCAAAAAAGAAAAAAAGAAAAGGAAAAGAAATCTATCCCTTAATTCATTCAACAGGTCTTTAAGAGCCTACTCTGTATCAGGCACTGGCATAATAAACACACGAAATTATTTCATGTTGTGAAAAGAGCTACTAAGTAAATAAACAGGCTGTTGTAATACACTAATGGAAAAATGGGGGGGCCTACATTAATGTCTCTGCAAAAGGCCGCTCTGCAATGTTTATTTCAAGGCCTTCCCATTTATTCATAACCTTCTCATAGCATTTGAAAAGCCCAGGTGTGAATTCCAGGCACAGGAGAGAACAGTACAAAGGCCTTGAGTCAGGAGGGAACGTGGCTTTTCCAAGACATTGCCGGCCTCCAGCCAACGTGGCCACTGTGCTGCAAGCAAAGAAGAAAGGAACAGGGGATGCACTGATGTGCAGAGCAGGCACCAGATCTCCCAGGACACCGTGGACAGCAGTTTATCCTTCATGTATGAAATTCCTTGGAAGGTTTTAAGAGCAGGGACATGCTTCCATTGCATAAAGATAGCTCTACTCGCCATGTGAAAAGCAAAAATGAAAGGCAGGGGCAGCAGTCTAGGACACTGAGGTGGAGAGAGTAAATCAATCTCATAGGTTTGGAAAATACAAACATGGGTTGGCAGGAAGAGGAAAATAGAGCTCCTATTACGCTAACTCAGGGTGATCATGCCATCTCAGGGGCGGTCATGCAGCCAGGGGGAGGCATAAAGAGGCAACTGTGAGTCACTTTCCCTCCCGAAGCATTTCCTCCTCAGCAAAACTCTGGATGGTAAAGCATGGAGGAGGCATCCATGCTCACAGGGAAAAAGGAAAGGGATGTTACCCAAGCAGCAAGGCTGCCACCACGGGGGCTTACCAGCCCTTTCCCTCTCTGCTCCACCTCCACGTAGCCAGCACTGGTGGGACTGGCTGCAGAAGAATGGAAAGTGTGGAGTGCCCACCCTCGTAAGGAATTTTCTAGCAGGTTGGGAAAGCAGCTGCTCCAAAGGACAGAATGTGCCTAAGGCATACAAAAGCTGGAGGGGTGGAAACAAATCAGGTGCTCCATAGGTGGGAGAGACAGGACAGAAACCACAGCTGCAGACAGCCCAGCTGTACAGGTCCCCATCTTTCCTACTTCTACCTAAAATTAGTGAACAGAACTGCTCCACACCCCCACCTCCAGTGCCTCCCTCAAAGCCTCTGAAGCTCCCCACCACCTACCCAGAGAAATCCAGGCTTCTTAGCAGCCAGACCCTTCATATCGAAGCCTGTCGCCCCTAGTACTCCAACATACACACGCCCACACACACACACACACACACACACCTCCCCAGAAAACTAATCTCCAGACACCAGCAGACACTCAGATATCCAGATGTAAAAAGTGGTCCATCCTCTGCCTCCCAAGTGGCCAACCCTGCCTAGCAAAACCTTACTCCATCCCCACAGCACAGATCAAGTGACTCGATTCAGGAGGCCTTCCCTGATGCCCCGCCAGCCCAGGGACCACTAGCCAGGCCTTCCCTCGCTCCACCAATTCTTCCAGCCAGGCTGCAGAACTGATAGTGGAGGTGGGGAGGATATGGACCTAGAAGTAGCTTAAGATGTAAAATAGCTGCCAACATTTTTAAAAACTGGGTGATTTTAGATAAAATTCTTAAAGCATGGCTCCTCTTCATTTTGTTCTTACTATACATTTTCCATGTTTTACTCAAGTACTTTATGGGTTTTTAGAAATCTCTATCTTAAATGTATCTTGATGTAATAAATTTTTCTCTTGACATATCTAGACCATTTTAGACACAAAACTTCCACCAAACCCAGTTTCCAAATTTCAGTCTCATTTTTACAATCTCACTTTTAAATAACACATTGCGGGCCGGTGAGATGGCTCAGCGGCTTAAGCGCCTGCCCAGCAAGCGCGAGGGCCCGAGTTCGACTCCCGGATCCCACATACGAAAAAGGGGCCGGTGATATCACTCAGCGGCACGGGCGCCTGCTGGTGCACGAGGTCCTGAGGTCGACCCCCCGGTACCCACAAAAAAAAAAAAAATTAAAAAAAATAAATAAATAAATAACACATTGGCTATTTAGACCCTCCGAGACTACAGCTAGCAGGAAATCAAACTCCTCCTCTAGCTTCAGATAGCAAAACTTTCCCCAGAACCAGAAGTTGCCCAGGCTAAGTAGCTCCACAATTCTGCCAAATCCTAAGCCTTCTGAGAATAGCACTTGAGTGACGACAAGGTCACCTTGGCCAGAAGGATTGCAGCAAAGGAAGGGTGAGGCCGAAACCTCAGAATTGGTCATCATAATTGCATTTCACCACAGTCGCAACACAGGGTCAGACTTTTCCAGCAAGAAAGTCAGCCTTTGTGCCTGTCTTAAGAGTGTAATGTGTGTCCTTGGCCCACTTCCTACAATAAATGCAGGCCCTAGAAGAGCCTTATCCTTTCCCAGGGCTTCAGTGCACATGTCCACACAAGTGGCTCACAAGGCCTCAACTCCAGTCCTCCTGCAACTACTAAGCTCCCGCTAAGCCGCACTTCTAGCTGCCTGCAAGTTATTTCTACCTGGATCAACATATACTACTACCAACTTCTTAGCCCCAAATGACTGCTCCTTTGGTTTCCAATCTCGACAAACTATATCAATATCCTAGTCAGTCTCAAAACCACACCATTCTCCATGTCTCTCAGACCCTCTTCTCTCCCACTCCGCTGTCCTTAAGGCCGTGTCTCCAGCTTGTATTGCAATGCTTATAACCCATGTCCCCTCCTAGCCTCCTCTAACTCATCCTTCAAACTACCTCCAGGTTGAAGGACTCACTTCTGATTCAAAGTCCTGAGAGGTTGCCCACTACCTAGAGAACAGTTTCCACTCCATTAAATGGCATTCAAGGCTTGCCACTCCACCTCAACTTCTCTTTCCCCCACTTCTACTACCATACCTCCCCCACTCAGGCTATCCTTGTTAGCACTCCTATCTGTGATGCCAGTTGGCCCGGTCATCCTTTACCAAGGTTCTGAACACCAGTTAGAAGGAGTCTCTCCTCAATCTCTAGACAGGCACTGTCTATGACCGCAGCTTCTAGCCACGTGGCCACTGAGGTCATGAAAGGTGGCTAGTCCAAAGGTAGATACATTAAGTTTAAAATGTTCACAGAAATATGTAGGGCTTAGTACAACCAACAAAAAAAAAGTATTTAATTTTCCATATCGATTTCATATTTGAAATGATTCTTTGGATATAATGGAGTAAAAATGCATTAATTTTACCTTTTGCTTTTTTAAGGCAGCCACTAGAAAATTTTAAATTACATGTGGTTTACATTATATTTCTACTGGATACAGCTGTTCTGTATTTCTACAAGCTTTCTCTCATGACATCACTTTTTCAGTCAACAAATAAGATCCTTTACTTCAAGAAGCTTACAGTCTAATGGGGAGTTAATATTCCAACTCTGGTTTATGAACAGATACCTTTGCTCAATACTGAGCACAAGAAAACAGACGCTAACCACATTCTTCTCCTCCTGTTCTCAGGTTCTCCCAAAGATGACATCACATGTGGTAAATGAGATTGATAACATATTACGCAACAAGCCCTACAGCAAAAAGGACTATAGATCATAAGGCAGTGCATGAGCCACAGAAGCTGCATGGGTAAAATAGCGGTCTGTACCCAGTACAGCCTGGTGTTACTAGCCACCCTTTTTAATCACTTTGCAGCCTGCTGCTCGACCTCTAGTGTCCCTGGATTCTCTGATGTCTGCTGTTGCTACCACTGTGCACCTGAATTCTAAGCACATCTGAAAACTCCTAACCAAGAAATCCATTCTATTTTCTTATCTTAGACTGGAGCCCCCTATCCTTGCATTGCTCTGTACACCTCATGCTTATGCAATGGGAAAGAATATTGGGGGAAAAGTCGTGTTACTTTCAGGTATTTGTTACCTTAAAGAAGGCTGTACAGATATATTTTTTCAAAAAGAACAAAATCCACAGATGCAACACAAATTGCTAAGAGACAGAGGAGGATATCCTCATTCAGAAGTCTTGCTTGGGGGGCCGGTGAGATGGCTCAGCGGCTTAAGCGCCTGCCTTGCAAGCGCGAAGGCCCGAGTTCGACTCCCGGAACCCACATACGAAAAAGGGGCCGGTGATATCGCTCAGTGGCACGGGTGCCTGTTGGCGCGTGAGGTCCTGAGGTCGTCCCCCGGTACCCACAAAAAAAAAAAAAAAAAAAAAAAGAAGTCTTGCTTGGGAGAATAAACAATTTTACATTTTCTTATTTCATATTCACATTAGCAAGTTTTATTTCACTTGTCATTCAACAAAAGTTTCTAAGAAAATGCTTTCATTGCCTTTTAAATATTTACTGATGCTCGGTCCTATACAATGTATTCAGAGTATCTTTTAGGATTCTAATAATGAATGTCCATTTACATGTAGAGATGACAAATAAGTACTCCACTCTTCAACTAAAGACATTGCGGATAATGTATGACAGGGACGGTCACACTGACATGGAAACTTAAGCTCTGAATAAACTGTATATACAATTAAGTGTTCATTTTTTCCACATTTTACTAAAACCTGCTTTATACTTTCAACTGCTTGTAAACATAACTTCTGCAAGTTTAAATATTTGAGCTTTAAAAACACACATGCTCAGTTTTGTAAGTAAAGCTGTAAAATACCCAGAAAGGCAAATGTTCACTATTTAACTACCACTGGGACTTTTTAATATAATGCTTGGTATATCTGAGGAGTTATTAACATAAAAATCATAGGCTTTGTGAAAAACATGTCACTACTCAGAATATGCTGAGTATATTAACTTTCCCAGTGAAAAGCAAAATGTCCAAGAAGTTCCTGATTCTAATCATATTATATGTACCAAACTATATGCATGGAAGCTCTTTTGCATGGATTAAAGAGGCTTAGCCTTGCTGCACTCAGAATCTGAGGTATATCTAGCCCTTCCACTTTTGGCTACTTAACTTCATTAATATCCCACTTGAGAGAAACTGTGAGAATATACTTTGTGTGGATATCTGTTAAAAGAAGGGCTGGCGATATAGCTGAGCAACACAGCACCTGCCTGGTGAGCATAAGGTCCTGAATTTGATTCCCAGTACCCCCCCCAAAAAAAGAAAAAGAAAACATGTCTTACTTTTTTCAGGGTTGAGTGGTTCTTTTTTTTTTTTTTTTTTTGGTGGGTACCGGGGGGGGTCGACCTCAGGACCTCACGCGCCAGCAGGCGCCCGTGCCGCTGAGCGATATCACCGGCCCCTTTTTTCGTATGTGGGTTCCGGGAGTCGAACTCGGGCCCTCGCGCTTGCAGGGCAGGCGCTTAAGCCGCTGAGCCATCTCACCGGCCCGGTTGAGTGGTTCTTTAGGGCCAGGGATATAGCCCAGCAGCACAAGCACCTGCCTGGCAAGCGCAAGGTCCTGAGTTCAATTCCCGGTACCCCAAAAAAAAAAAAAAAAAAGAGTGGTTCTTTAATTCTATTTGGACATCTGAGGATGTACAAAATTCTAATTTCATTATCTGGTCAGCAAGTTCCCCATAGAGAAATCACTTTGAAATTTACAGAAGAAATATATCATCTTAAAGTGCTATTTTGTCATCACTTTCAGGTAATTACTTCGTGGTTAAGTTCTAAATCTTAAAATGTTAGATAGCAACAAATATTTCTTTTTGATCACTACTATTTGTAGTCTGACACGGAATTTGGATTTTGTTTGTGACTGTCAGATTAATGATGGAAATGGATTCCTTTTTCAGTTGTTCATTGTGTATTAATCCAGTGAACTACTGTATGTATAAATGACCTGAAGCGCTATCTTAATGGGAAATACAATTTAACTTATTTGCTTAGAGTAATAAAAGCATTTTGTGCAATCTCACAATAGTTATCTGCTCTTTCATTGTAAGGCATAAGCTATATATATATTCTTATATACATACAAAATGCTACCATAAAATAGGCAATAATCACCTTAATATAAGTTATGTTGACAACTAAGCTGCACTGAGTATGCAACAAAAAGCAGTGATGAAAGCTGAGACTTAAATTGCTACCCAAAAATTGTTCTCTCTTACTAATGGAGAATATGATTACCTACTTTTTCTCCAGATTGAAGAACATTCTGCCCTAAGGTTAAGGCTTCTCAAACCCACTCAGCAGCACAAGTGCCTGCCCAGCAAGCACAAGGTCCTGAGGTCGACTTCCCGGTACCCACAAAAAAAAAAAAAAAAAAATCAAATACAAAACTACTGCTTAGTTTTGAGAACAACTTTTAAAAATACAAATTATCTGCTAAGGTAAATATAACAGATAATACATTTCAGAATTATGACCTTAAGAAAAAAATTGTACGTACCCTCATTTTCTTTTCCCAAGAATTTCTCGGCAGAAAATATATTCCAAAGGGTAATCTGGGTAGTGGCCATCCGTATACTGACATCTTAGGCAGGAGAAATTCAAACTAGGAATCTTATGCCTGGCTTCCCACTTCAAGAACTGACACTTCATCTTTATAAATAAGTTCCAAAAGTCATGAGGCAAATAGTAAAGTTTCGAGGAACCTTAGCCATCTGTGAAGCCACCTACCTCCTTTGATCAATGAGAAAAACAGGCCAGGACAGATGAAAGAACGTGCCTAAAATCACACTGCTTGCTGATAGCAGAACCAGGCTTAGAATCCACACACTTCGTGTTCTAGACCAGTGTTCCACTTAAGAATTTTTTTCTTTTTAGGCTTTTATACCTTTCTTTATACGTGTAAGAATTATTAAGTTTAAAAAGCACGAGTATGAATCCAAATTCAGGAATCAGAAATAAAGATGCAATGAAAACTGAAGCAGCCAAACAGGAATTAGTTTTTAACCATCTCCTGAAAAATCTAATCCTACCAGTCAAACGACCCTCCCAAACTTCCTTTAATTATCCTGTGTGGGAGTCTAAAGTAGCAGCACATAACCGCTACTGTCCAAACAGATGTATCTGTAAACTGGTTTTCTCCATACACGTACATGGGCATATGATGTACCTTTAGTGTCGCCAGAAACAACAGTGACCAGCAAAAGCACATTGGCAAGAAACAGGGTGGGCAGTAAGGCACAGCAGGCACACTCTGGCAGTGGCCTGGCATCTGCTCTTTACTATAACTGTACTATGCCTGCCAACGCCTCAAAAATATTTAATCGGTGACTACAAAAATACAGTATGGGCCGGTGAGATGGCTCAGCAGCGTAAGCGCCTGCCCGGCAAGCGCGAGGGCCCGAGTTCAACTCCCGGAACCCACATACGAAAAAAAGGGCCGGTGATATCGCTCAGCGACACGGGCGCCTACTGGCGCGCGAGGTCCTGAGGTCGACCCCCCGGTACCCACAAAAAAAAAAAAAAAAAAAAAATACAGTATGCATGTGTGGGAAATTAAAATAACATTTAATGTGAAACCATGTAATAAAAATATGTAATTATTTACATGGCTCTCATAAAGTAGTCTAGGAAAAACACAAATTTTAAAAAGCAAAGTTTAATCATATGTTTTAAGACTTTTCTTAAAAATTACATGTATAAATTCAACCTCCACATTTCAGTTAATCTCAAACCTTGTTTCAAATCATTCTTTCCAAATCGCAATAATATACCCAATAAAACAACCTACACATTTCAATTCAAACTTTTTATTAAGTTGTAAATGAGGAAAGGAAAATTCACAAATGAATATGTTTACCACTAAGTTTCTGTGTATCATGAGTGTGGAAATAGGAATGCAGTCCCTGTGAATTCCAATTACAGCAGAATATGTTTTATTTTACTGGTGTTGGGTATGGGGTCTTTTTTTTTTTTTTTTTTTTGTAATATGTGGGTACCGTGAATCGAACTCAGAACCTCGCACTTGCCAGGCAGGCACTTATGCCACTGAGCTTTATCACTGGCCCCATGGGGTCTTTTTAAGATGGAAATTCTCCTGCAGGTTTTCATTATCAAAGTCCGATTCAGCACGTCATAACTCTCTGTACCACACAGCTCTTTGTGATGATGAGGAGAATACTGAGGAAAATTTTCTGCATTTCCAAGAATAAAGTACTGGCACAATAAATCCTTAGTATAAACTGTTCAACTCTGAGTATATAATCACATACACAGAAATGTATCTAACAGTATAGAAAGTTAGAGAACAGTATCAGGATTTTTTTAAAAAGTGCTATAGGAAATATTCAGGGCAGAAAACAAATTTCGCTTACTCACTTTCCCACAAATTTTACCAATGTTTTATACCAAGAATGGTGGCAATTTTCTTCCCACCTACACAGGCACTGCCCTCTAGTGGCAAATTTTTACCAGCAACTTAAAACATACTTGGTCCAACTCTGGTTACACTTAAGATTTGTCAAAGAATCATTTCATCAAGTAAACAAATGTACTGGTACACAAATTCCGTGCCACCAAAGTACTGAATTTTTTTTTTTTTGGGTGGGTACCGGGGGTCGAACTCAGGACCTCATGCGCCAGCAGGCACCCGTGCCACTGAGCAATATCACCAGCCCTTTTTTCATATGTGGGTACCAGGAGTCAAACTCAGGACCTCGTGCTTGCCAGGCATGCGCTTATGCTGCTGAGCCATGTCACCGGCCCCAAAGTACTGATTTTTAAAAAATTTTTTAATCACAAGTAAATAAAAATGAAAGATATAACAAAAATGAACCTCTTGATGTGTTACCCAACTGTATTTTGCAGTCAGTCTCTTACTTCCTTATTCACTCCATTTTAGCCAATGATGGCACTTGGGTAATAATGCAGCAAAAAAAAGGTAAAGAACTGCCAACTTCTAGAAGGAGTGATGAAAACTAAATCAACTTCTAGAAGGAATGATGAAAACTAAACTAAACTTCAATTGCAGACACTGACAATCTGGGTCACTATGCAAATGTATTCCTGCCCCTGCCTTCCTTCAAAAGTTCTTGGAGGCAGCCCACCAACACATCTAGTAGCACAGAAGTAAATGCTAAACTGATGAATATCTGTTTAAAAAGTTATAAGTAAACATCACTTATAAAGTTCACCTTAAATTTCGAAGTGAAAACTAAAGATCAGCAATACATTTCCCTTGAGGTACAACTTGTAGGAAACTAATGGATGTTGCCAAAAACTTACAGAAAAATGTGAAATCAGTATCATTAATGATAAATAAAAAAGAGCTCAAAGTTTTTTAATTCATGGTACAGGCAATAAATGATAGTATCTGTACATACACTGGTAAAAAATGCAAGACCGCTCTCAGCTGCACCCTCTAGGGCTGAAGAGATCAATATTTTGTTCACAACAGACAGGAACCTGTGGACTAAAGAGTCAAACTTAAAGTCCTAGTGGAAAAATGCTAATAAGCACTTACACCATTGCAAATTTCTTGATGAGTTCTTATAATTCCAGAATTAAATTCACAAAAATCATTTTGGTTTTTTACATGTCACTACTCATGAAAGAGGGTCTCTCTCTTAACATTCTTCCAGTGGTGTGAAACCATGGTCATGGAAAACAATGATTCCAATGACAACGTATGGAACTAACATGGCAGGGTCAAGTTGACCTCTGGCCACCCAGGGCCAAAGTCATACAGCTGAACAGTGTGTGCTTTAACCCCACAGGCCAACTCTCATCACCCCGTGCACTATTTTTAGGTTACTTACTACCTTGGCTGCCTTTCTTCTTTAAAAAAACAAAGGGGGGGTACTTAACTAACAAATTCAGAGCCTTGTAAACATGAGGCTTCTGTTCAATACCCTGGGAAGACGATTCATTCTGACATTTATGGTTCAAAAAAAGTTGTAATATTGTGCCTGGAACATGGCGAACCAGTTATTAACTTCTTGCTACTATTACAAAGAATAACAGCTCAGCCAACAGGTTACTGTGACCTCTGACAGATCAAGGAAACAAGTTATTTTCTCCACTTGTTATTACAGCACATTACAAGTCTTCTTGCCTTTTAATAAATGTTCTGGTACTCTGAATTTCCCTTTCAATTCACTTAATTTCACCAGTCTGTCAAAAAGAGCCAATAAACAAATAATGAATTACATTCTATTACATTTTTTTAAACCCTCAAACTCCAGACTATAAAAACATGTTGTGTCTCTCACCCCGACCACCCTGCTCCTTTTCCATACTCCACAGGCCACCCATAATACACAGCAGGGTCTAAGCAACATGTCTACTTGGAGCCAGTTGACAGGAGGGCGATGAGTCCTGATGATGCACTTATGGACAAAATGTAGTTCCTGTAAGAATTTAATGTTAAGGAAGAAATATTAGTTTTTGAACCAAATAAAAACAGCCCATCTCCTTGGAATGTACTGTTTCCCTCCAATAGTCAGTATAATCAAAATGATGTGTAGCTGTCTGTAAACACAGTTTACAAGAATGAAAAATACTCACAGGAATGTGTTCTGATTTTAAAAACAAAACACAACAAACCTAGACCTAGAACAGATGATTACTAAGAACACATCCAAATCCCTTTTAACCTTCAGAAGAGCTGATCAAGGAACACATAAGGAAGAGACACTTGCTGCTTTCCTTCCCTAACAGCAAAGGAAAAATAAGCCTCTTGTCAATCAGTGTCTTGCTGCAACTGGCTTATGAAAAAGTTCATAGCTATTTCCAGACTCAGAACTAGGCCATTTTTGACAAACCGCTGTAGTATTCCCAGAAGGGGTGTCTGATATTACATCATAATCTCCAATTGATAAATGTGGGTAACCTTAATAAGAGACAGATGATTCTTGTCCAACTCTCAATTTAAAAGTAGCCTGAAACACTTTAAGAAATTAAGAAATGTGCTTCCTTAACTACACAGGCCATCCACCCAACCTCAAAGTCGCAAAATAACAGTAGATACATTCGTTTATAGCAGGAGCTATCAAAGAAGGCAAGTTTGCTTTGGCTCCTTGGGACTTTTAAGTCACATAATCACATACACAGTACAAGACTGCTTCGTAATACTCGTTATTCATCATAAAGTCACAATTCACAAAATTTAAAAAAAATTTAAATCAAACCCGCAACTATTCTTTTAAGGGTCCAGAAACTTGCCTACAGTCAGTGCTATTTAATGGACAGATTCCCAGAACAGTTTTTCCTTCCTCTACAATACCCAGTAAGTTCTAATACTACTGTTTCTAGGCATCTGAAAAAGTTAATCAGCCTTCTAAAGGATACACTGTAGGATTGAAGTTCTTCAATATAAAGAAGGAAGCAACAATGACCAAGACCAGGAACAAAGTGTTGTTATAAAAGATGGAAAATGTTGTAGCTTCATAATCAGCAACTTCATTCTTCTTCCACAAGATTCTAGAGACACAGAAACAAGTCAAAAAAGTTTATAAATGTGACTAAAAACTTTAAATACCACGTGGCTCTCATTCATTTTCAGTTTTTCCTTAAGTGTTCAAGGCTGAGAATCCATTTTCAACAAATTTAGTCATCTGAAAAGGCTATTTTGCTCTTTTTACTGATGTTGAAGAAACAGTTGATGGTATGTCACCATTTTTCCCAGTCAGCCACCGCTGTGGAGGAAGAGACTACAGCTGAAACAGCCATCTTTGTCCAGGTCCTCACCTAGAATACGCTCTTGATGGCAGTTGGCTGACGGAAACAGGCTTCAGTGGCCTCTGTGGCCACCCTCTGGCTTGAGGCTCTACTACAGCCTATGGAGTTCGCCTTCAGCTTCAATCTGAAGACGACAGTCCTCACAACTAAGAACTATTTGTGCTCTCAGAGAAGTAGACTACTGTTAGCCATCTTTACTTAATTCAAAGAATCAGCTTGATAATAAGAAGACTTTTTTAAGTTTGTAAAACCCCTTTACTTTTTATTCTGTTTTACTTGTTCTGATATTCCATCTTATTTTTTACTAGAACTTCATCAGTCTTTTGTTTTACCCCTCCACACAAGTGAGAAGTTCCAGGGTGCCTCTGAATGGCTCACTATATTACTCTTGGTTAATTAACTTTGTAAAGCAATTTTTAAAAGGGTAGATTGTGAACTATTAGTGGGATGTGAAATGCTCTAAGTGGATCAAATGCCCAGAGAAATTAACTGAGTGGGTTGAGACCAGCATTTTAAAAAAATGAAATAAGAATACACAAATATTAAAGACTGTACCACACGCAGTAGGGTAGTTATTATTTTGTGAAATATTTGCATATATGAATGTACATATATGAGTGTATTTTGCCAAGAGGTAAAATGTATTGTTTTACTGTGGGTCCTTATCAAAAAGACCAAAAGGCACTGCTTTGGCTGAAAAAAAGATACCATTCTTTGGTGCCAGACAACGCTTTCTCCTACCACTCTCACACATCCTAAGGACAATGAACATGGCTAAAGAGTTTTATTCATTAAATGTCCTAATCCAAAGTCAACAAGCTTGGTTGTAAAGGGCCAAAGGGCCTTATCTTCATCATAAGAAATCTACAATTTTTTACACATATGTTATGCTTCCTTGGTTCTACAGATACTATGAACCTAATAAATTTTCAATGTACTCTAAGTTTGGGAGAAAAGAAGGATGTTACATTAAGTATAGCTATCAAATATAAAACCCATTCTGATTTCAAAGAAATTTAAATGTAAAATTTAAAATATATATATAACTTAAAATTGGCCAGGCATGGTGGCACATGCCTGTAATCCCAGCACTAGGAACAATAAGGCAGAAGGACTGCTGCAAGTTTAAGGCCAGCACAAGACCAGCCCAGAAAACATAGTAAAACCCTGTCTCAACACACACACATACACGGAGAAAATACATTTTACCATCCTTAGATTGATCAAAGAAAGCAAAGCGTTTATTTTTAACACAAAATCCAATGAAGACAGGCTCCTTAAGTAATCTACTAACATGCCTTTACTGATTAAATTACAAAATCTCCAACACATTTCTCCCTGGCTAGCTCCTTTCTATCATGTTCTGAATCAGGATCAGCTTCAAAATAGTTTTGATGAAAGAAGGCCCAATGCATTAGTTACCCTTGCTCCCAATTATTACCATGTATTCTTCAGGGTATACAGCTCAAGACCTGTCTGACAGCCTTTGGAACTTTTTTTGGCCCACCCATATACTGGTTATTTTGAGAGAAATTTAAACCCCTCAAATGTCCTCTTTGCCAAAGCTTCACTGGTAGAAAAATCTAGCTTGGGAGAATACCTCCCAAGCAGTCACTCTTCCAGGAAGAGCTCCCTGCAATAAGAGAAAAGCTCAGACCCAACAGCAACTGTTATGACCAGAAAAGGTTAAGTAACATATCGTCAATAAATCAAAAATACATAAACTCATACCCTGGGGCAAACATCAATGAATCTTTAACTCTCCTCTGCTTATTTCCATCCTTAGATGAATGGATATTTTAAAGCACTTTCCAAGAAGCATGGAATATATACTCTAAAGACTGTGATGAGCTTTGAGAGATACAGATATAGGAAAAGAGCTGATGAGCCTTCCCTTTGATTAAATCTCTTGGAAGCAACAAGTCTTCTGAGAGAAAAACTTAGCAAATCCTATGAGAGTCTCAGCTCTCAGTTATTAAAGTCTGTCATCAGTACAGGCCTGGGTAAAACTATCCACTGTAGATTTTCTGAAAGAATTAATAACAGTACAAATTTCCACTGATAGCAAGGACAGATTTTTTTTTTGGTACCAGGAATCGAACTCAGGACCTCGCATTTGCCAGGCAGGGGCTGTGCCACTAAGCTATATCCCTGGCCCTCAGGACAGAAATTTTATAATCTTCTCACAATCTGCATTTTATACATCCATGAAGTATCTACCTTACCCTACTGTGAAATATCTAACCCATCATATGGCAAAGAGGCTTTATTCTCAAATCCAACTCTGACCCATCAGAAATAACTACATAAACTCTAGACATATCCCAAGATTAAAAACAAGTGTCAGACCAAATCAGGCAAGTCTGTGGTGGGCATGTGGCATCCCAGATAGAATCATCACCCAAAACCTCTAACAGCTGTAACAAGCTGAATAGCTATGATATGCACCCCAGTTCAAGAAACACTGTTCTAAGCAATACAATTCAACAAAAATAATTTTTAAAGTGTTATAGATTCTCCAACCTCTTTTCCTATACAAAAATAGACAATCAGAAAGCTCTGCAGCCAGACCTCATTACAGGTACTTCTTGCAAAAAAGGCCTTCATTGTCATGACTTTAATATTGTGCCTTCAGTTTTATAAAGAATCTAAAAGAGATAAACACTTCATTAATGTTTTGGTGTCATTCCAAAACCACTGTAGAAAACATTGTTCATTAAGTTACTCAGTGTCCTTTATATAAGGATCTTCTTGATAAAGTCCTCCCAAGGCTCAGTGCCAGGAAAGTTTCTTTTCAGAAGGACTTGCATGCTGCTTATCTTCAGACAATGAAAGCTGTTATGACCGCAGATGCTTTCTTGGGCACTTGGGAGCTTGGAGCTACATTTAGCACTCAAATACTGTAACTCCAGGGTCCTGGCTCACATACCTTCTCTTTTTTTTAAATGGTTTCTGATCTTAATAAATTACAGGACTTTGTTTTAATACTGCAAGTTCCCATAGGAGCAAAGTGTGGCAAAAATTCTGTCCCACAAAGCAAGCACCTTGCTGACAGTAAAACTTAAGACACATGAAAAACAAGCAAACTCATGACTCTACTAAACCATCTGACAACTCTTACACACAAATTTTCTCAATCATTCAGGTACGTAGGCTAAATGTTAGACTAATCAACATTCAGAGCAACTGACAGAAAAAATTGAGAGGGGGACTAACACACATGGCACAGAACCAGGCCACGGAAGACAACCCAGTTCTTTCTTTTCCCCAATCAATGCGTTCAGTTTCCATCCAAGAAATGGATGTCCCCTGGGAAGCTCAGGACCAGAAATACCACCACCTAGAAATTCTCACATGTAACACAATGTAAACCGTTCAGACTCTGAGGGATTAGGTGACATGTTCAAGGTCATGCAAATATCAACAACAAAGATTAGATACAATGAAGCTCTGCCTTCTCCTAAATTCCAGCAGAGCAGTTATAGGTACAGCACTCAAGTCAGATCTCCTATCACACAGCCACTATGTACTAATCCACAACTCTGGGCAACTTACCCAAGCTTTCTGTGCCTTAGTGTCCCCAGGTGCAAAACGGAGCTAACAGTGGTATGTCCCTCATTCCTTAGAACGAATTAATTATGTTATATAGCTCTAAGAAAAGTATCTGGTGCTAATAAAACCTCAGAAAGTCAGCTATTACTATTCCCATTGCTACTGCTACAATTCCAAAATTTACCTTCAATTCCAACAGCCACATTCTCTAAGCAAAAAACAAAAGCCTGTTTTTCTCCAGTGTATCCCCTTTTTTGATTACCACTGACACTTTAAATAAGAAGTCAAACCTTTCATCTTTTTCCTTCCGAGACATCCTTTTATTATCAGCTTCAGAAAGTTTTCGAGTCACTTCTTTGGAAACAGCATCCTCCCTCTTCTGTGCTACTCTGGAAGGAAAAGACGAAGAGAAAAGTTTCCACGTGTTCCAGGGGTGAAGAGCACACTCCAAGAACGCTCTGTACTCATATTTTGTTTTGGCAACTGAATGATACTTTACATTTCAAGAAAATAAACTGCACAGAAAGTTCTAAGTTTATTACACTGTACTAGCCAAAAGAGAACTTCGAGAAACTTCTAAGATGTGGTTCATTAGTTAATAAACTCTCAAGATGTGGTTTGTTAGTTATGTGCTTTGATTTCTTTTTAAAAGAGACATTTTTCCAAAGTTTAGGTATTTAATATGGATATAAAAGTCAAATGTAATTAGCACAATTATTAATCATTATATTTTGTTTTTCTTTTCTTCTTCTTTTTTTTCCTTTTTTTGAGACAGGGCTCTCACAGTGTAGTTCAGGCTGGCCTGGAGTTTACTATATAGCCCAGGCTGGCCTTGAACTTGCAGTGATCCTCCTGCCTCAGCATCCTGAGTGCTAGGATTATAGGCGTGCACCACCATGCCTGGCACTATAAATATATTTCATTTTAACCTATAAATTATTCAGCAAAGTTGATAAGGCATTAGTAAATGATAAAGTGATTTCAATTCCAAGTAAATTATAGCAGAGAAAACTTGACTTAAGAACAATTAGAAATAAAAGCTGTAATATCTTAAAGTTATGCTTTTAACCCCAAAGTACAATTTCATTTGAAAAAGCACAGAGATAGACCATACCACTTCTAGTTAAATGAACCACTGGTGTGAGGGTTCCACCAAAAGTTAACATAGAATCAGCCAGAAAAGGGTGGAAATGTTAATCAACAACTCAGATCAGAATCTTCAGCGCCAAGTTATATGCAGAAAAAAATTAAATATGCATTCATCAAAAAAAAGATGAATTTTATCACATGAGGCTGTTAGTGAAATAATAAAATTTAAACTATAATGAAATACAAAAAACCACTGACAATCACAGCATTTAAATTCAACATAGTGTATTTTTCATAACCTAGTGGTGCACGCCTATAATCACCTGATTCAGAAGAAAAAGGAAAAAAAAACCCAAAACAATCGAGATAATATCCCAGTAAGATACAGAACATGGGTGTAGAAACCTGTGCACTCTACATTCAAGTAAGCAATTTCTCGTTACTACACTGCATTTAGTTCTGGTCAGGGTACTGAGGAAAACTGTGGAGGAATCAGAGTGGGTTCCAAGAAAGAAAACCCAAGATCACTCAACGAAGTAAATTTCAATCCTTATTCAAACACAAGTGCTTCTGAGATATAATGTAAGCACAAACTGTGCTTTTACCTAGGCCCCCATCTCTGGCTCTCTTGCTCAACAACTGAGTTAGAATTGACACTGTTCTAAAGAAAACTGTCAGTTCCAATGAATGCATTTTCTAAAAAGATTCACAAAGTTACTTAGAAAAACTGCCTAAGAAAAACAGGTAAAAGGAAGTAAGCTCTAAAAACCTGAAGGAAAATGCAGCAAAGGAGACAAACAGCTATCATTTTAAAGAGATACTTTAGGGCCTTATAAGGTACTTTTACTCCAACTTCACATCCAACTTCACTTGACTAATTTTATTATGTAAAAAACTATCTTTTCAGACACTTCTTTCATTCCTGAAAAGCCAGGCTCCGAAGGCAGAGATCTCTCCTTAGCAGACCGGGCACTAAGTGTTTCCTGAACATAACATCCTACTGCTTTTTTTCTTCTTCTATAAAAGACCTATTGAAAAGAGATGGGCATGGTTTTACAGCAAGATTCTCTTAGCTGAATATCAAAAATATACAACTGTCAGGGTGCTAGGACAAAAACTAGCTGCAAGAGTTAGTTATCACTAAGCATCATTAAAAGAAATAATCAACTGTTCATATGACAAATCTACCTAAAAACCAGGTGACTAAGTAATTTGTCTTCTAGGTCTAGACTTCTATACTCACATACCAGATACAGGACAACCACTCTAGGTTTATTGTTACTCAAAAAGTCCTCCCCTCTGTCTTAAGGCTATGAGAAAAAAATCTCACTTAGTGCTTAATGCTTTATAACAAGATGGAGGTCACTCCACTGGCCTAGCATTTAGCCAACTGAGATAACCAGTTCATAAACCAACTGTTTTTTTCTTTTATTTTTTTTACATCAGTATGTCAAAAATTTTCAAGAGGGCCGGTGATATAGCTCAGTGGCATAAGCGCCTGCCTGGCAAGCACAAGGTCCTGAGTTCAACTCCTGGTACCCGCATATATTAAAAAAAATTTTTTTCAAGAATTCATAGAAATAATGTAATAATAAAAAATAATTAACTTTTTACATAGGCAAAATATATGCCCAATACCACATAGAAGTGGCACTGGACTCCAGGCTGACTGTGAAGCCATCGCTCCTCTACTACCACTCTCTACTAGCACTCAGCAGCTCACATGGTTTGTTGTTAGCTTGTTTTTTTGGTTTTTGAGATAGGGTCTCACTATATAGTTCAGGTTGGGCTTGAACTCACTTTTTAGCCCAGGATGGCCTCAAACTCACAGGGATCCTCCTGCCTCAGCCTCCCAAGTGCTGGGATTACAGGCGTGTGCCACCATACTGGCTCTCACTGGGTCTCTGGGCCCTAGCCATTTTATAAATCTGTAGTTTTGATGTCAGAATTAAGACTTTAAACTAGAACTATGAATTTAAAAAAAAATTCTCTCCAAGAGTCTATTAAGTCAGAAAGTCATTGAAATTTTACTGAACTCAATGTACCATTACCTGTTATAAGAGACATAAAGCAGGCCCGGTAAGGTGGCGCATGCCTATACTCCCAGCACTCAGGAGGCAGAGGCAGGAGGATTGCTGTGAGGTCAAAGCCAGCCTGGGGTACACAGTGGGTTCGAGGCCAGCCTGACCTACATAGTGAGGCTCTGCCAAAAAAAAAAAAAAAACCCTCAACAACAAAGAGACTTAAAGCAAATGATATAACAGCTGCCCTCAAGAAATATAAAGTAAGCCAGGTATGGTGGCACACACCTGTAATCCCAGCACCCGGGTGGCTGAGGCAGGACGACTGCAGCAAGTTCGAGGCCAGCCTGGGCTACATAATGAACTCAAGGCCAGCCTGAATCGCACAGCAAGACCCTGTCTCAAAAAAAAGAAAAATGTAAAGTAGAAATGAGACGGTAAAAAAATACAACTTTGATTTCAAAGAAGGTAATTTAAAATGCCATGCAGCACAAGTTAAAATGTTAAGCATCAAAGGGACCTAGTTCCAAGAGGATCATAAAGGATAGGTCAGGAAAGGGGCCACTTCCGAGGGTTTCCCTATCCAGATGGTCATGTCTCAGAAGAACACAGTACAGATCAGCAGAGGCTGAGATGGGTTGAATCCTGGAATGGCAGCTGGCGAAAGGGCTGCCAAGCAGAAAGATGACAAAGATGACCTGATTACTCCACTGGTCTATCAGAACTGCAGCCATGAAACCGGAGCTCTTATGTTTCCAGAATGACAGCAAGGAAGCTGCCGAGGCCACTTTCAACTGCTGAGGCCATTTATGGTCATTTCTTATAATAAATCCCTGTTAACTGACATAGTCTCAACAAAGTACTATTCCTCATCACCCAAAGAGACTAATGCGGGCATAACAAAGCAAAGGAATGATCAAAGTCAGGAAACATTTCTCTGGAAAAGTTTCCTATGTCTCGAAATAACAGACATACAAGAATAGAAAGGAAAGGAGATAACCCTAAATGGCACAAGGCACATTCAAAGGATGACACAAAGGCTGAGTCAGAAGAACTAAGTCCCAATTCTGAAAGATGAGGCTACCCTCATAGGAAGGAGGCAGATGCCCCACATTACAGGAGTCTGGAAGAAGCTGGCCTCAATAGTTTAAAAAAAAGAAGGCTGTGATGAGTTAAGACAGCGATACGGTTAAGATGCCATCAAATTAGCAGTACATACTCTACACGCCATAAAACAAGGGTAACGCCTGGATGACGGAAACACTGCAGTGTGACATGCTTTACATGATGCACGCCAGGGAGGCTTGGGGGCACTCAACTTTTCTGAGATCAGATGGACAGTGCTACAGCAATTCAAGCAAAAGTGTCCAAACTATACAGAGTACTACAGAAATGAAAATATAATTTATATATAAAGCATCCCAGCACTTAAAATCTCAGCAAAATTCCAAATGCCTTTACAAAATTACTTCCAAAGAAACACAAAACCTAAAGGGACCCGCTGAGATAGAGAATTCCTCTGCTATCCCAAAAGTACACACAAAAATAACTTCAGAGGGCACCTCTTCCAATTAAACATTAATTCACACCTGCTTCCCACGAGGACCATAGCACTCAGATATAATAAATTCTGATCTTTCCTCAATCTAGACTCTCCCTCTATTTTAACCTTTATGAAACAAGAGTATACAACTGTTTATAATTAAGGTGTAAATATACTGTTATGTTTGGGTTTTCTTCTCCAAAAGCTATTGTTAACATAATTCTATGTTTTATATAATATGTGTAATCTTAAAATACAGGAAATATGGCAATCCTTTACATAAAATTCACTTATAAAAATATAATTAGCATTGAAAATGTCAGAGTTTAATTAAAACAAAACAAAACAAAAAACCTGGGCTGCATGCCTATAATCCCTGCACTCTGGAAGGCTGAGGCAGGAAGACCAGAAGTTTGACCCCAGGGTGGGCAACTTAGCAAGACCCTGTCTCAAATGTCCTGGGTTCAATCCCCAATACTAACAAAAACAAACAAGTACCCCACACACTTCTTTCACTTTACTAAGTGAACAGCACAAAACAGTTTTCAGTAAGAACTCTACTGGGCTTCTGAAATGTTAAATTACTTGGTAGGATTTTTTTCTGATGAATCCCATGGTTAAGGCTTGTGCTTAATGTTTTCATTTCAACCTCAAAATCTACTTCCTATTTTTATCATATTCATTTTTTTTTTTTTTTTTTTTTTTTTTTTTTTTTGTGGGTACCGGGGGGACGACCTCAGGACCTCGCGCGCCAACAGGCACCCGTGCCGCTGAGCGATATCACCGGCCCCATTTTTCGTATGTGGGTTCCGGGAGTCGAACTCGGGCCTTCGCGCTTGCAAGGCAGGCGCTTACGCCGCTGAGCCATCTCACCGGCCCTATCATATTCATTTTTACTGTGTCAGATGGATCTCTGTCTTTGCTTCAGTTAGTTAACAGTTCTTAGCACAAACATGTCTTCCCCCAAAATATATATGCATATGTATCTCAAATTCATGCTTAGTGAAACTAACACACCTACAAAATGACCTTTAAGATATCTCACTATAAAAAAAATGCAATATGTCACACATACTTTCACTTGAAAAATATACTTACTTGTGCTTGAGAACAAATTTTACATTCTTGTACGCAAAGGCTACCAAGTAAGTGCTTACTAAGGTCATCACACTATACAGAACAGCAGACTGAATAAGATCCATGTGCCATATTCGCCAATATAACCCTGAATTGAGATAAAAGGAACAAAACATTACTACCTCATTCCAAAGGCCTGCTGAATTAATTATAGTTAAGCTTGGTAGTAAAACACAGTTGGGGTTAGGGAATCCAATACAGTATCTTGAGTCTCTTCAAAAGTGAGATATTCAGTAAAAACAGTGACAGTCACAGTTTAGAACTTTCCTAGTGCAGAACAATTTTAACAGCATAACCCTCCTACAGTTAGTCTAGATAGATTTCCACTTCTAAAGTAATAAGGTAAGAACAAACTCTGGTTCTACATAATCACAAGACTTCAAACGACATTCATCAGAGTACTATTATACTAGATTCAGGCTATTCCAAAGTGCCACGTGCAGCCCCAAACCATCGGCTTGCTTGCTGACGTGGCTGTTACCTCAAATCAAAGCAGTACTTTGCCCGGCTACTGAACTATGGGGCCCCATACCACATGAACTGCACGTTGGGTTTTACACGGCCGAAAAAGAAAATACATTTGGATTTGACTGCTAACAGTGAAAAGCATGCCAGTATGAAAGCCAGGAGATTCAAATTCGGGAACCCTGAACTCTAAAAATGATCTTGGCCTACTCTCCAGCGTCCCAGCCAAGTGAGAATTAGAACTGCTCTCGTAGGATTATTTTAGTCTACGCAAGGTAGATCGCTGACCCCTAGCATTCTCATTTTGCAAAGTAGGAAAATGATGCTAAGCAGTGTGAAGCGGTTCAACTACGGACACACTCCTAACTCAGTGTGAGGACGATTTGGTAGGTTTCACGTCTAATCCATTAGTTCTCCAAAATAACTAACCCTGTAAGTGTAAGAACTCCTAAAGACATGACAGCCGTGTGGGAAAGGACAGCAGGCGATACGCCTGAGTACCAGCTCCGCACGATCTCAACAGATTCGGAGGCCACCGTACCAAAACTAGGGACGCAGTCTCCGAGGTGGGGCCAGGGACCACGCGTACTTTGAAAAAGCGCCACAAGCGCCTCACGGGTGGTGCCGCCCACCTCGCCCTAGCCGGGAAATCCGAGGCGCAGAGGCTGCGCGCCCGCCCCAGATCGCTGCGAGCCGGGGAGCGCATGGGGCTCGCGGTCGGCGCGACCTGCCACGTCCTCGTCCGCCCGCCAGCCGCCTCCCGGGCCCGCCTCGCTGCCCGCACTCACAGATGGGGATGGCAGACACGATGAATGCGTTCCCGAAGAAGAGCGCGGAAGACTTGGCCGAGAGGTTGCGGCTAAAATCCTGCAGGAGCAGGTCCTCCTCGGACTGCTGCTTGGAGCCGCCTTTGGGAGCCATGGCAGAGCGGGAGCCGAGAGCCGGGAAGAGCAACAAAACCGAGGATGGCCGGAAACCTCTGGCCCCGCCCCCGCGGCCGCCGTATCCGCTCACGACCCGTCAGCGCTGCGTGCGGAGGCGGGACTTGGCGCGCCGCGGACCAGGCCTTCCCAGGATTGGCCAGTCCGCTGTGGCTCCGCAGGCTACACCGCATGATTGGCCGAGCGAGCAAGACTTCCGGATTCCTGGCCTGCCACGTGGCTCGTCCAGTCAGGGAAAAAGAGTTTTGTACTTTTATTTTTAATTAACAAAACTTTATTGACATTCCAATTCACAGCTCTTGACAGACTCGTGGGTTCCCAGTCTTCAGAATTCCAAACTAAAAATCCCTTTTGACTCCTTGTCATACAGTCATTAATTTAGCAAGTATACGGTTAGCATCCTCTGAGTTCTCAGAACTGAGGGCAATAGAGGAGAACACAGGAAATCCTACAGCTAACACGCGTAGAATCTCTCCTTTACCACATGCATTATTTTATTGCATACCTTTAAGAATCCTAGGATATGCACATCATTGCCCTCATAGCAGATGAAGAACTTGAGGGTGGGAGATTGGCAATACTGCTCTTCAGGGTGTAGACTCTTCATGGAAATAACCGGCTACCTTGGTATGAAAAAGAAAATGAAAACGGCGTTCTTGCTTGTAAACACCTCACCATGGTCATGAGTTCCTCGTGATGAAGAAATGGTTTCAAAATGAAGGTAATATTTAACATGTGCCTAATACGTGCATGGATTACTCCTATTACTTTCATTTCAACTAAACCTTTAGATTAGGGTGTCTTCCAAAGCCATGCATTCTGAGGAAAGAGTACATTGCCTAGGCAGGACTCTCTCTGAAGTCTAAAATGGTTGAATTTACCTTATACAAGTAGATGCCTTTTTTTTTTTTTTTTTTTTTTTTTTTTTTTTTCCAGACAAGGTCTCACTATGTAGACCAGGCTGGCCTTGAACTCAGATGTAGCCTAGGCTGGCCTCAAACCCGCAGCGATCCTCTTGGTTCAGCCTCCTGAGTGGTGGGATTACAGGCTTGCACCACCATGCCCCGCGCATAGATGCCTTCCTGAACTCATCAAATTATCACTTTTTCTTCAAAATAGAATACTCAACCACATAACTGTCAGCAAATACTTTTCTTTACATTACTGAGAACACACCAGCACATCAGGCAAAATGTCCTCAATCTCCAGCTGCCCCATACACACATTTGTAGATATCTTTTTCCCTCTCTTTATCCAAAGTATAACCGACCTACATAGCCTCTATCCTAATTGAGCTTTCTGTCTTCAATCTTGCGATTTATTCTCTATGCAGGTACCAGAATGAGTTTTCTGAATTATAAATCCATTACCCACAGCAAGTACTCCCAAATGCCAGAAGTTTTCACCAATTCACCACAAAATTAAAAAAAGACCACCTAGTATAATTTTCATAAAATTGAATGTGTTTATTTGAAAATATCTGGGTTTTATGTCCTTTTTCTATGTTAAAATGTTCATTCTTTTAACACATGATAGTGATAGGAAAAGAAACTTTTATTTTCTATTTTCTTCTCTCCCAGTTTTTCCAACCTTAGAAAATCATATCCTTTTTTACTCATTTTCTGTGTCTAAAATCCTAGGTTTTAATACAAGTTCTTTTTTTCCTTCTCCATCTATAACCAATTTATAAACAGAAACTTTTGGATCTGCCTCCATATCTAGATTTCCTTCTGGCTATTTATAAACCAAGGATGTAAAAAGATGACCTAAGATAAAAATCAGAAAACTGTAAAATCAAAAAGGACAAAAAGCATCAAGATATTTCTTAAAAAGAAGAAAATTAGAAACAATACTAATGAAGTTAAGAATTGTGCCTGAGAAATATATTTTAACAATTAAAATAGGAAAGATAAAAATTTGAAATGGTAATTAGATATTATGTTAAAATTTAAGTAATCAAGCCAGGTGTGGTGGCGCATGCCTGTAATCTCAGCACTCGGGAGGCTGAGGCAGGAGGATCTCTGAGTTCGAGGCCAGCCTGGACTATACAGTGAATCCAGGCCAACCTGAACTACATGACAAGACCCTGTCTCAAAAAGATAATAATAATAATTTAAGTAATCAAAAAAAGATAACTGAGAAAAAAGCTGTGAACCTAAAGAGAGTACATGTAAATAGAAGATAATCTAAAATAGTAGAAATTTTCACAGAGGTAAATTAAAGAAATATGTTAGGCAATGATGCCTATGACAGAAAAGGTTCTGGTGACAGTAAAAATGAAGATCTTGAAGTTAGCACACTTGAAGTACTGGAGCAGTGTTTTCTGGTCCCAAAATTACCTAATTCTTTTTGAAGAGCATTAACATCTATGGACCTGGCATTCGTACACATGGCACACTAGACAAACAGTGTGCAAAAGAACAGACAAAGAGGTAGCCAGTAAATTCTATCCAAAGCTATACAATAAACTGTGCTCATTTCAATATAACTCAACTATATGAAGGAATCAGATGGATTTAATTCTATGCCAGCCCACTTTTAATCTGTGAATTTCAGGTTCAAGATTTCTGCTATATCACTTTACACTTACCAGATTGAGAAAAAAATTAAACAATCATATTAACTGCTGTTTGGGATATATAGACAGCAGTTTTCTCTCATCCATTGCTGAGAGCTTTGTGGAAGAAAGTCTGGCAAGTTAATAATTTATATACTTTTCTGTGGCAGACACTGTAAATTGCCCAGCCAGTAAAGAAAGCCACTGCTAGCTTTTCAGTGGCCCTTACGAAGAATAACAAATGGATCATCTAGGGGAGATAGAAAAAAGAGGGAAAAAACCTCCCCTGTTTTAAAGCCCATTTGAAAATGCAAATCTCATTATAGAAATAATTTTAAAAATAAAAGAAGACTTATATTAGTCTCTAGGTTTAATGTTTTAGTTCTCACTGGCAAGATGATTGACTCAGTCAAACTACATTTTTCAGCCACATACCGATTCAACCAATAATTATTGAGAAGGTATTACCTGAAAGATACTATGCTAGACCTTGTAAGTAACCAATAACAATCACCATTATGACTGTAACAACAATGTTTACTGAGTCCTTCTTACCAGTGTTACTGATTCAAGCTCTGTGCCAGGTCCTTCACATGTATGATCTGATTTAATCCTTACAACAACCCTATGAAGTATGTGTTGTTATTACTATCCCTATTTATCAGATGAAGAAACTGTGACAGATGAGTAGAGTAACTCCCTTAAGATACCAAGGCTAGTAGGTAAGGGGTGGAGTCACTTTACAAACTCAGGCAACATGATTCCAGGATATATGCTGTTAATCACAAATGAATTCCAGTCTTCCCTACACTTGTGGAATCTCTAATTCTAAGAATCTGCCCTCGTCAGTCCAATTTTGAGCCAGCAACAGCCCTTCCTTCCTCTTTCTTTTTCTTTCCTTCCTTCCTTCCTTCTTTCTTTTTCAAGAAAGGGTTTTACTTTTTTTTTTTTTTTTTTTTTTTAATGTGGGTACCAGGAGTTGACCTCGGGACCTCGCACTTGCGAGCAAGCGCTTGTGCCGCTGAGTGATATTACCGCCCCTTTTTTTCCTTTATGTGGGTACCGGGAGTCGAACTCCAGACCTCGCGCTTGCGGAGCAGGTGCCTATGCTGCTGAGGTATCTCACCGGCCCAAGGGTTTTACTTGGAAGCCCAGGCTTAGCTCACAGTCCTCTGCCTCAGCTGGGGTGACGGGCGTATACTACCATGCCCAGCCAAGGGCAGTCTCTCGTGTAGCACTTGCCATGCACACCGCAGCTCTGGCCAACGCTTCCTTGGACAGATAGGATCTTGTGCCCAACTCATAGGCAAACTGCAATGAGCAGGCCTAGACTTTCCATAGTGGATTCTCTGTCTTCAGGAATTCGCCTATAGAACCTCAGAAATAAATAGTTAGTACAGGTGTACACAGGAAAGCAAACTGAGAAGAGGTACAGAGCATAAGCCATAACTTCCTAGAAGCCATAAATCAGAATGGGGGAAATTAGAGAGATTCTCAAAAAACGTCAGGGCTTCCTCATTTCTCTCAGTATAGGCCTAAAAGAGATCCCCATTTTCTGCAATAAAGCCAAATACCTCAAACTGAAAACAAAGCATATTTGCAATACATTAAAATACATAATATAAACAGGTTCTACATTAGAAATGAACGTATAGATTAATAACTATATTAACATAATTTATCATTTTATATGTTCCTCCTCTCCTAAATCATTGAAGGCAAAGTAAAAAAATCAAATACCTAGAGGTCAATTAGTGAGGGAACTGTACCACCTCCCAGCACTTGGGAGGCTGAGGCAGGAGGCTTGGCCCCAGTTTGAGGCCAGCTTGGGCTACATAGGGAATTCAAGGCCAGCCCGAACTACAGAGTGAGATCTCGTCTCAAAAAGAGACAGATGGACAGACAGACAGACAGACAGTGGTAGGGTCAGTAAAACTAAAAATTCAAAAGTTCATCTTTCCAAAACACACTGAAAGTGAGACAGATTAGATGGGCAGAATCAACAGCAAATATTGTGTAGGCTGAACACAATGGGTTTGGATTTAATCTGTCTCAAAAACTCTCCACTTAAAAGAAATTTAAATGCATATGGTAAAAAAGTAACATATAGCCAGGCATGGTGGCACACGCCTATAATCCCAGCACTCGGGAGGCTGAGGCAGGAGGATCACCACAAGTTCGAGGCCAGCCTGGGCTACATAGTGAGTTCAAGGCCAACCTGGACTACGTAGCAAGACCCTGTCTCAAAAATAAATAAATAAATAACACGTAATGTTAAAAGCCTTATCCTCAGGTGAAAAAAGTCTTCTTACCAAAAAAAAAAAAGTTCACTTTTGCCCAGAATGCTGGGGAACAGTAGGCCTTAAATCTTAGTCAGATGTTCTCCTCCACCAATCCACTTATCCACTACCCCACAGGTTATTTTTTATAAAGATAAGGTCTTGAGAATTCTAAATGTGCACTTCACTGTGGAATTGAATTTAAAATGAAATGAGGCATTAAAACATTTGGAGGGATAAACATTTGTCTTTGACCTCGAAGCTTGTACTGGCCAAGATAAATATTGTTTTCCTTTTTAGGAAATATTGATGTGACCCAAGTATACTGGGAACTGCTTTTGAAGCAGTCAGAAAAGCCTGTTTCCTTTGCACTTAATGATATTCATAAAGTCACTTACTTCTTTAAGAAAATGATACGTATCTGCAGAAAAAATATTATCTTAATAACCACTGATAGAGCCCATAATACTTTAAATCTGAAAACTCCCCCTGGAATCTTCTAAATGTGAGACTTATCACACATGTATCATTCATGCAGCACTGCAGGGCACAATAAAAATTAAGATTTACACTGGAAATCAATTTTCTTTTGTTACACATTTAACCCAAGCACTATGGCAACAGAATATAAGATAAAGTAGGTCACGAATTTCAACTGAAATGGCTTCCATGATACAAAAGCCAGTTGTAATTTGTTGCTCATCTTTTAGGATTCCTTATTTTAAAATTCTTTTATTTCACACACCCCAATCAATGTTATCTAACAACAACCTAGTGAATAAAAATCGTAAGACCAAATTATTGAGTGAATTTTTTCAATCTTAATAATTTTTTCACTTGGTTTAATAATATTTAACTAGTAGTATCCATCTCTACACTCAGAAGACAAGGAAGGGAATCCTAGGTAAAAGTATATACAGGTTCATGGTCATGAGAGGGCACAGTGTACTCTTTGCAGATCATTCTAGGAAGCATTTGTGGGGTGATCAAAACCAGGCACAATAAGGAGATTTAAAAAAAAAGAAGAGGCTGTGTTTTTGTCACTGTAGGGTTAATGGAATCATCAGTAGTCTCCTAGGAACCTAAATGAACACCTACACCAGCTGCCTAGGCTATTTGTATCCAGGAAATAAAATGACATTGAATTATAATCCCCTTTACATTATTTTCTTTTCCTTTGTCTCTTGGGAGGATATGCTCCTCTGTTTTGTTAACCCGTATTTTGTATTCCATCTTCAAAGAACCCTCTAGGACCTTTCCATATGAAACATCCTTTCTTCTCTCTCTCTTTTCTTTACATAGAGCTTATAGGTCTTTAGAATCAGAAAGAGCTGTCTGTTTAATCTGTCACAATAATAGCTGTGTGATCTTGGGAAAATTGTTTACTTTCTCTGATACCTGAGGTTGCTGTAAGTATTAAATGAAACAGATAATGTGAGGCCCCAGTGCTGTGCTTGGAACAAAGTAAGCTGTCCTCTCTCATCCCTTAATTGCTGTTTCCTACTCAACTTACAGACCTACTCAGTTTTGTTTCCTGCATACAGTTCCTAAACACATGCACACGCACACGCACACACACAAATACTCAAACACGCAAGTGTGCAGGGCATGGTGGCAGAAGCCCATAATACCAACACTTAGGAGACTGAGGCAGGTGGATCACTGCAACTCCAAGGCCAGCCTGGACTACGTAGCGAGACCCTGTCTCAAAAAACAAGCAGAAGAAAACCACACAAGCGCATGCATATACTTTCCCTGAACCCTGTTACGTACTTAAACTCTACCTGCCCTTCACTGCCAAAAATCTATTGTAGCTCACTTCCCACTCATTTCTCATTGTGCTGCAACCTGAATTCCACACCTGTCTCTTTTCTGAATCTGTGCCATATATAGCGCAGCGAAATTGCCGGATTTGATGGTGTCCCTCAGTTTTTGACTGCTGTACCTATCCTCGGCAGTTAGCACCACTGAGCATCTTACCCTCCTTGAGTTTTTCTTCTCCAGGCAACTGAAGGAGCCCCTGCCTCTCCCACCACCCCACCTCTCTGCCATTTCCCGCTCCGGCCCCTGCTCTGACTCCCTCACCCCTCTCTGCTTCCGGGGTGAGTTTGCCACTCAGGCAGATAGGAAATGGTCAAGCTGTGGTGGCTCTTATCAGAAGCCTCAAAAAGTAGTACCAGTCTGGCAATAATTATGGCAAAATGGAAATACTTTTTCAGATAACTTAAACTTAATGTTGCCCCAACCAACAAAAGCTAAGGTGATCTTTAAACATCCGAGCCACAAAGAACAAAGCGAGAGAAGACAAGAAAATGTACCCAGAGCCTTACAGCAAGCATGCTAGAAAATTTACTTCCTTTTCATCTTTCACTGCATAAATACATGCTGCATCAGGTAAGAGCAGAAGTGTCTAAAACTATTTACATAGCGGCTGAATGCTGTTTTAAAGTCCAAGCTCCAATCAATTACAGAGAAGTTGAGCTTTTTCTACAGTTGGTTTTAAAATTCTTAATTCAAAGAAATCCTCATTCTAGCATACATCAATTGTGAACTTTACATGGATGAACATCAAGAAATGGTGCGGAATCAGATAGTGAGCAAAGCGAAGGAACTGAAACTTTTCCCTTAGCCACCCTTTGCAAGTGCTTCACTAATTCTTTACTAAGAATGCACAGTAGTTAATATAAAAATCACGATGTATGATCAGAGTTTGTTATATACATATTAGTTAACGGCATAGGCCCTTGAGTAAGACTTCCTTAGTTCTAATTCCACTTAAACAACTTGTCAGTTGTATGAAATTGGGGAAGTTATTTCATCTAAACTCTATTTTGCTAACCTATATAAATCAGAGGAAATGATGACACTTTTGTACAGGAATTTTGGAAAGATTAAAAGAAAATGTTGTGTAAAATATTTAGCAAAGTACAAGATACATGGTTTACATTTAAAATAAGTTGTATAAATTTTATTCTACATTTCCAGCCTTAGTTCCTTCCTTTGTGAGAAATTATGCCTTATTTGTAAATAAACAAGTTCTGTGTGTGTGTGTGTGTGTGTGTGTGTGTGCAGCTAGATTGAGAAATGAGGCAAGGGAAACTTGATTGCAGAAAGACAGTCAGGCCGGGCATGATGGCACACACCTGTAATCCCAGCACTCAAGAAGCTGAAGCAAGAGGATCACCATGAGTTCGAGGCCAGCCTGGGCTACATAGCCAGACCCTGTCTCAAGAAAACCAAGAAGAAGAAGGAGGGGGAGGGGGAGGGGAGGGGAGGGAAAAAAGAAAAGAAAGAAAGATAGAGTCACCCCTGGTGAAAGTTTAAAAAGCCTTAGTCTAGCCAGGCATGGCGATGCACACCTGTAATCCCAGCACTCAGAATGCTGAGGCAGGAGGATCGCAGCAAGTTCGAGGCCAGGCTGGACTACATAGTGAGTTCTAAGCCAGCCTGAACTGCATGACAAGACCCTGTCTAAAAAAATAAAATAAAATGACTCAGTATCTGCCTAGCATAGAAGATCTCCACCCAATACTGTACTTCTTTTAGCAAAGAAAAGGCATTTCATCTTCTGAGCTGGAGAAAGCAGGAAAGGCACCCAACATCCTATATAAAAGAGGTGGGCAGAAGGAGGAGTTGCTGCCAACTCTTCATCACAGTAATATTTCATTATTTTACTGTTGTGATGGTTAACCTTATATGTCAATTTGACTGGGCTAAGTGATGCCCAGGTAGCTGATAAAACATTGTTTGTTGGTGTTTGTGGAAGAGATTAGTATCTAAATCATTAGACTGAGTAAAGAACACCCCCCTTTATCAATATAGGTGGGCATCATTCAATTTTTTTTCTATCATCATTCAATTGCTGAGAGCCTGAATAAAACAAAGAGGTCAAGAAAGAACAAAGTATTTTCTCTTTGGAAGCTGGGACATCCATCTTCCCCTATCCTCAAACACTGACACTCTTGGCTCTCAGGATGGGGACTCACACCATTGGCTCTCCTGGCTCTCAGGATGCTGGGCTTGCACTGTAGCTACACCACCAGCTTTCCCAGACCTGGCAGATAGCAGACTGCAGGACTTCTAAGCCTGAATAACCACATGAAGCAAGTCCTACAATTAACTGATTAACCTATATGGGAGTATCTTATTGGTTCTATTTCTCTGGAGAACCCTAACTTATATAGTTATGATTATAAAAATTTCTGATTCTGAAAGTTGAAAAACATAACCACATATGAAGAAGAAAATAAAATTAACCATGCTCTCACAACTCAAAGGTAACTTCTGTTAATATTTTGAAACAATTTTTGTTACTCTCATATAGATGCACCTCTTTGTGCATCTATAATCAATGCTATACATGATTTTACCACCCTCCAATAATTCTACTATGAGTATTTTTCAATGCCACTGAAAATGTCTCTAAAACATTCTTTCCAATGACTACAAAATTGTCTTCTAGATTAATGTCTTATAATTTATATATTTATTTTAATAACACTATTTTCTAATCACAAAATAATTATGTCCATTTATAAAATTAGAGACTGTAATATATAAATCACCCATAATCTTATAATTGAGTTATAACCACTCTGAATATTTTGATATATTTCCTTCTGGTATTTTTATATGATTAGCTATTATATACTTAAAATAATTGAGGTCATATATTACAAGTATTTTCCCATGTCATTTAAAGTGCTTTCAAAATGTAATTTTTAGTGCCTATAAAATATTAAATGATATATGTCTGATCTCATTCTTTTACTATAAGGAGAGAAATTTCCTGCCAATAAAGATGAAAACTGTTAAGATACAGAGGGAAAGAGCCAGTCAAAGACCATGCCCCCTACAGCAAGAGACTCTCTAGAGTCCATACCTACCTGCCTTATAAAAGCCTTATAAAATCCTTCTAAAACCCCAGCCATCAAATTCAAGGGAAGGTAGCTGTTTGAGAAAGAACTCCTTCAGTTACAAGTGAGAGAACCCTTCCCAAATAACGTAGTTCAGTGGTACAGTGCTTGCTTGGCATGTGTGAGGCCCTAGGTTCAATCCCTAACACTGCAAACAAAACCAAACAAAACAAAAAACAAAAAAAATTCAAAGAAGGAACAGAGAAAGGAGGAAGAAAAGGAGAAAGCAGAGAAGTGTAACAGCTGAGGTAAATAAGAGGGAGTTGCATCACTGTCGAATCCAGAGGCTAGAGCTCTATCACTGGCTCTCTCTGTTAAAGCACACCTCACTCCTCTTCACCTGTGTTTTCATTGTTCTCTCTCAACGTGGACAATATGAGTATTTTCCTGAAGAGAAGCTGGTCCCATGACTCCCTAGCTTATGTCATCTTTATAGCTATTAATTCCAGGGAAGAAGATGATATCTTTCATGGTGGCTGCTGAAGAAAATTACCAGTGAGGACTCTGGTCCCCCAAAAGAAAGCAATCGCTGTGTTCAGGGGGACACATGGTTTGATTGGCAAACTGGTGTCTGGGAGACCACATCTAGTAGGCTGCAGAAGGATCGGTTCTACCGAATTGCATGGCAGGAGTGGGGTTCTTCAAACAAGGAGGAAAGGGCAGCAAAGTCACATCCAAACAGGTACGAGCTCAATGGTTACCACAGACAGCAGAATCCTGAGAAGGGAAAGGGGAGCAGGCCTCGAGTGACCCAGGGCACAAGTGACTGGGTGCTTTCCCACATGCTCAGAAACCAGGAACAGAGGCCATGTCCCTCAGTGCAAACAGGCCCCGTGAACACACCTCAGTTTAATTAACCATTCTCCCACCATTACTCATCCAGGTTGCTTCCAGCTTCCCTTTCATCAGTTCCTCTGCTAAATATTACTTTTTTATTCATTTTTGTGATGATATTTATTTATGATTGTAAGATAAGCTTTCATTCACGATCAAATGCAGAAAGATAAATAAATAGCTATATTTCTACTATCTAGGAGTGACCAAATGTGTATATGCATATACACATATGTATTAACACAAACATAGCATTGTACTTCAAAAAAATTTTTCCTTTATAAGTTTATCTAGAACTGAACCAAAAACATCTTATGTCATTCATTAAAGAGTCTTTGCTATCCAAATTCTAGTAGATGTACATATATATATATGTCATTATGTAATTTTAATTAAAAATGTTTAATCATTTTTTTGATTTGGAGACATTTAGATATTATCCATTTTTATTATTTTAATAATATTTGTATATATATTTGTCTGTGTCTTTGATTATTTCATTGGCATAGATTCTTGGGAGTGGAGATACTTGACCAAAGTATGTGATCTACCTTATGAGTATAGCCACACAGGTAAAGGGCAATGATCGTATTCTATAAGGCCTCGGACAATCAGAGTGGGGATGGTGGGAAACCAAGGAGAACTAACTCAAGATGAAGGCTTTATATTACCAGCCTCATGGACAAAAAAAAAAAAATTTGTTTAGATTGTCATTCACCAAGATTAAATCTTATTAATAGATGAATTTGAGAGTTTTCCCATTTTAATTTACAAAGCTGTCCCTAATGGTTTAATCCATAGAAAAACAAGCCTCCTGGGCCCCTCACAATTGACTAGGCTGTCCCCAGAGGAATTTTCTCCACCCAAGAATGCAGAATGCAGAATTCCACAGTGCTTTGCACACAACAGTCAGAGGGAAGGAATACTTCCCAGATATTCTACCAACTCTGTTCTGGGAAGGAAGGCAGATGGCATGGTGGGTGAATAAAGAGTTCTCCAGCATCCTGGAGCCACTTGGTAGAACTGGCAAGTAGAGCCGGGAGCTCGGACAGTCAACTGCAGTGGGAGAAGCTTAGGGGTCCAGGAGGAGGCCAGCTGCATAAACCAAAGGAAGAGGAGGAATTTGAGGGCTGCCATGTATGAGGAGCTTTGGAGAAAAGAACTCCAAGCCAAGGAAGATTTCTGAAATGCTTCCTAACCATAAGATGTCGCATATATGGTCTGGTTCTTTAAGAACACCAAGAGCAAAGATCTGTATTAATGGTCAAGCTTTCAGAGACAAATTCATGTTTCTTTTGAAGGTGACTCTGAGAGGCCAGCCCACATGAAACCTGGAATAAACTTAAAAGTAACCACGATATGAACCTTCCATATTCTGCTTGGAAGGAGAAATGTGCTCTGTTTCATACAGGCTCTGTAGAATTTATTCACTGCACCTTTTTCCTTTGTGGTATACCCTCCAAATGCTGAACACCTTTTTATTTCATCACTGGATTGATGTATCATGTGATTGTGGGAAAAGTACTTTGAAGTAAATTCTTTGGCTTCACCTTGGCTCTGTAAGTTTCCTTCTTCACTGTACCATATCTGTTCATTGATTGTAACTCATTATTATGGCAAAGGCTTTGTTTTACTCATTCCTGTGTGCTCCATGGCTTTGATCCAGGACTTTGCACCTGGTGCTGCAATATATATACTTACTAAATTAAAGTGAAGGCAGAAAAATATAAGGTGACTGGAAGAAGTTTTTCAGTTATTAAAGAAATCTGCTTTGTCTTCATTTATTCATCAAGTCAGCAAACATGTATTGAGGATTTAATGCAGATGAAACGCCTATTTCTTCAGTCTACAGCACAAACTTGGTTTGTGTTCTCCCCCAAGAACATGACTTTTCATTCACGGAGCATTTTAAACTTAACACTTAGCAATGCGCATCATGGAATGAAGAGGAAAGTAGAGTTCCTACCTGACAGAAGCCTGGCCCCATTGTCAAAGGGCAGAAAAGGTCTGGGGAGATCTCCACTTCTGAACAACAAAGCACCCTTTTTGCATCAAGGTGCTTAAGTTTCTTTAACCAAGAAGTACTTCGGCCTGACAAATGCGGTATATACTTAGGAGGATGAAAGGAAACAGTGGAGGACAGGTAGCTTGGGAAGGGAAGAGATCTTAGGTAAACTAGCCTTAGACAACCAGCCTCAAGCCTCCTCCACCCCCCCAAAAAAAGTGTCTCAAAGGCCAGAGATGCCAGAACAGCCTCCTCTGTAGGAACAGTAGCAATGAGGAAAAGTGGGCAGGGATTTTAAGAAATCAATGTGCATACATGTTCTACAATACTATATGAAGAGGTCAAAACCAGTAAAGGGAAATAATAGAAGGGTGTTAAGCTACCTGAATAAGCCTTGGTGTCGCTTTTTACCGCGTTGGCTCCCCACCTTGCACCTGGCGCACAGACCAGACGTGACTGTTTTGCTTCTAGTCCCACAGTCCACATGAGAGCAATCACTTTGTCACCAATAAAGCAGATAGGGATTATTGTAGGAGAGAGAATTGTAGTCCCAGGTCACCTGGGACTCTCTAGGTCACTGAAAGTTACCAGTTCCAGGAACCATCTTGGTCCCCTGCGAAACTGGACAGATGGTCTCCCTTCTCACCACCAGGAGTGAGCTGTGGAAAATTCGAGTATACATGGATTCACTTACATTTTTTTCACAACTTCAAAATGGTCAGATTGCATCTACTCAAATGCCAGTTACTCAGGTATAAAACCAGAAAGGCAGTGAATATCGGACATGACCAAGTGAGGGAAGTGTTTGATGTCAGTCTGCAAATGGGTTTGTAAACGTTTCGCTGCAAGCACGAGGAAGGGAGATCCTGTGACTTTTTTGGGAGCAAATATGCAGATTTCTTTAAAAAGTACTTATTTTTTCTTCATTTAAATATGTGGAATGCTAGTCTCTCTATTAAGACTTAAGTTTTCGTATCAATATGTTTATTTACTGTGAATTACAGAATGTAACTATTTACAAGGGATTTCACTGGTTAATTTGCAATCACCCCCCATGCAAGCCCAGTGCTTCCCAAGGTCTTAGGTTTTTCAACTTTGAATTCCGCTCACAACATGACCTGAAGAATGTAAAACTCGTGCCTCAAGAGGTACTGTTTTTTTCTGAAACAGTGCTGCTGAGAACCATCAACTGCACATACTGCTAACACTACCTATCGAGGGTCTCCAACCTAAACCAGCCCTTCAACCCTGTCCAGTCCTCTCCACTCTTCCCAAATCTCCTTACCCGCCCTCTCTTTTCTCTTGCTGCACCGCACCACTGCCCCCTTCCTCTGCCACAGTCTTTATGCCCCAGGCTCGCCCTCTACCTGCACATGCTCATTGCTCCTCGCTTCCATCCCAGGAGCCCTATCCCACGGATTACCATGGCCTCTGTCTCCGTTTATCGCAGGCTCTGCTCTTCGGCATTTAGTCATGCTCAACTCATTCCTACCTTTAAAAGAAATTTTTTTTTCTATCCCAGTTGTTCTCAGCTCTGCCTGCTCATTAAGATCATCTGGGAAGAGTTTAAAAAATTTATAGTCCTTACCCAGTGATGGTGAACATTTCAAAGCTTCCAATGATAACAAACAGCTGGCTGTAGCATGCATGCCATGGGTTCACCACCACTGTACATCATACCAATTAAGTCAGAATGGCCATGGGTGGAGCGCAGGAGGCAAAAACTTTTAAAGCACCCCAGGCTATTCTAATTCTAATCCTGCAGTCAGGATTAAGAAACACTCATCTAATTTAACTGTCCCTCCAGCTACCCCCATTTGTCTTCATTCGCTTGACTTGCTGCCTCCTTTTTCATGCCTGTACCACTGTAAGCTGGCTCCTGGGTTGTCCCCTCGCCAAACCCTCCCAGTGTCTCAAGGTCACTGAATGTTTCGTTGATATAAATCCCCTTTTCAGTCATTACACGATTGGACTTGGCAGCATTGACCCTGTTGAACATCTTGTCCTTGATGCATTCTCTTCCCTTGATGCCCCCCGTGCTGCTCTCTCTTATTCCCCTAAGGCCCCCTCATCTCAGGATCCATCTTTGCCCTTCTTTCTTTGCACACTCTGGGCAATCTCTTGCGCACTTTGGTTTTATTGCTGTCCAAATGCCAGTGCCCCTCCAAAGAGCCTAACCAGCTTTCCTGGGCACTCCTTTGTCTAGCTGCTTCCTGAACAAACTTTGAGGATCTCAGTGGCAAGCTCAAATTCAATGGTGAGACTGAAACACTCCTTTCTCCACTGTTTTCTAGTTCAGTTTGTATCCATTTGTCCAAGTGGGCATTCTCCTTGACTAGCTCTCTCAAACTCCATATATTTTCGTGTAGAAAAGGCTGACTAAATCTGGAAGCCCTTAGACGTACATTCATTCTGAAAAATCTAAGCATTTTAATTCCGTAAATTAATCTCAAATAAATAATCTTAATAAAAAGGCCCGGCATACAGTTGCAAAATCTTTTGTGTATTTATGAATAGTATGGGCATATTGAATATTTGAGACCGTATTCTAAATTAGTATATAGTACTTACCCCCAAACTCTACCTGCCTTCTCTTCCTAAGAAGCATCATGCAGCTGTTGGCTAATTAAGGAGGCCCATTGTTTGATTCCCTTGTACTACGTGAGCTACAGACAATGAAGTCTGTACACAGGGGAGCTTTGGAGGAAAAACAAAAACGTTTTTAGTGATAACACCGCTGGTTAAAATTCTGTGAACTATCAGATGTTTGTTTTCAAAAGGAATAATTTTTTTTTAAAGTAAAGTTCTAAAAGCTGTTTTTCTTACACTTTTACCAGTTTCTAAAGTCTAAAATAAGTTTCAGTTACTGGTTCTAAGAGGAGCTCTTTTTCCATAGGACCCCTATGTGGCTTTTAGGAATTTCCAGGATTAATAATTTGTCTTAGCATCAAACCCCTGGCTTCTTTTTCTTTTGGCCATCTGCACATTTTGCGTGCTTAGGAGCTGTTGGTATGCATATGTATCCGACACTTTGCATATGGAATGAGTATGCTTTCAAAAAGCCAGCCCATAAAAGTTCTAAAAGAGGTGGTGAGCACTTGGAGTGGGTCCAGCCTCACGCTGCAGATGGTGCTGCTGTGGTGGGGAGGGGGGAAGTTTTTAGCTCTGGGTCAGCTGGTTCTTTGCTCCATGGACCTCCTGCTCTGGGACGGATGGCACCACCTCTATGCATTTACTATTTATGAGGTCCTTTCACAGGCACTGAGTAGTAAATTCATGAAGGAAAACACAAAGCTATTTTAAATGAATGCAGAGTAATGCCTGCTCCCTTTTGTTTGCAACTTGAAACAAAAATTAAGTATAAAGGCTAAAACCAATGTCAGTGTTTAAGAATAATGAAGAATTATGAAACTTTGCAACTTGCTGTGAATGAGGAAACAACAATAGGGTAATTATGATCCTGGGGTATCTCAATCCTTTTCAGTTAGCTCCATAGAAAGCCAGTTGTCAAGTGAAAGTGATGATTTATGCGGAATTAAGTCCTGTTACTGCCTGAGGAGATGTGGTAGATGGGAAGGGGAGGGAAGGGAATACAGTATTTGATCTATGCAAAAACATTTCGAACAGGATAGAATAAGCTGGGGAGCATTTGGAATGTTTAATTTCAAACTTAGGGGAAGGGTAATATAGATACCAAGAGAATTTCCAAAATAAGGAGTGGATTTTAATAAATTATAACCATGAACTTTGTAGACTTACTCAATTATAGTATTTTTTTTCATTTATTTCCTTAGGGCATCAGAAATCTGCATCCACATAGACATTTCTAGGTTTAGTGATCCAGAAATATATAAAACCTACCCAGATGCTTCATAAAGTCTATGCATTTCAAATAAATCTACCAGGATGATTTTTCCTGCACCAAGTAATAAATCTCATGGCTCATAACAGGCAAGATATCTGACCTCAAGTAGTGTTGGAAAACTATGAGTTCAGGCAAGAAGCCTGTCCATCCTCCAGTATTTTCTGTGTGTGTGTGTGTGTGTGTGTGGTACAGGAGAATGAACCCAGGGCCTTCAAACTGAGCTATATATTCAGCCATTTTTTATTTTTTATTTTGTGACAGCATCTAGGTAGGTCACTAAGCTGCCCTGTGTACACTCAAACTTGAAATCCTCCTGCCTTGGCCTACCAGAGTGCTGGAATTACAGGTAGATGCCACTATGCCCAGCAAGTAATTTTTGTTATCTAAATAAATATCTCCTCCAAGACCTTCATGTCTATTTTATCAGTTACTTTTAGAAATGATTTCATATGTCATTTTTTACTTGATGTTGTGCAATTTCCTACTTCATTATAAAGTCTTCATAAAGACTGTTTTAATGATTGTATTATATGATTTGCATTAATTTCTATTTTTTATTATTAAAAAGAACTCCACCATTAATGCATTTATTCTTTTTTTTTTTTTTTTTTTTTTTTTTTTTTTTTTTTTTTGTGGGTACCGGGGGGACGACCTCAGGACCTCGCGCGCCAACAGGCACCCGTGCCGCTGAGCGATATCACCGGCCCCTTTTTTCGTATGTGGGATCCGGGAGTCGAACTCGGGCCTTCGCGCTTGCAAGGCAGGCGCTTAAGCCGCTGAGCCGTCTCACCGGCCCTAATGCATTTATTCTTAAAGTCTTTGTAATCTATCATTATTTAATTTAATACATTAAGAAATATTAATGTTTTTGAGGCTATTGATTTAATTTATTAAATTGCTTTCTAAGTTTGTCTACTAGCCTTCCCATTGCTGGGACAAAGCACCCAACACCCGCAACATAAAGGAGAGGTTTATTTTGGTTTCGGTTTTCAATTTTTATTAGTACATGTTTGCAGTACATGATGATTACATTCATCATGGGAAGTTGGTACACGTACATAACACATCTTAATTCTTTTTACTTCCTCTTCCCCTCTCCCTCCCTGCTCCCTCCATCTCTTGACAAATTTATTTTGGCTCATGGTTTTTAGAGGCTGAGTCCATGGTTGTCTGGCTCCAGGCAGAAGCATGGTGGAAGGGCATGGCAGAGGAGAAGTGCTCCCCCGTGGCAGTCCGGAAGCAGAGGGAAAGTAAAAGCCTGGAACAAGAATGCACCTTTACAGGTTGAGCCCCCAGTAAAGGGGGACCTCCACCCACCTCCAACCAGGCCCCACCTCCTAATAGCACCTTCAGCTACTGAACTCATCAATAGATGAACCCACTGACGAGCATAACGTCCCCATGATCCAATCACCTTCCAAACACATGAGGCTTTGGGGGACACTGTCGCTGTAACCATAACGGTTGGATCCCTGCAGTGTTATGAGCTGAATACTGGATCCATGGACTGGAAAGCGATCCCACAGGCCTCAGCAATAAGAGTCTGTGGTGCCACCACCCTCTCGCAAGATAAATACAACACCCAGATGAAAATGTTATGAGAAGGCTAATATTACATATTTTCCCATCATTATTAATGCTTTTATTTTTTGGATGTCAAATTTCAAATTCTGTAGAAGTTTTTGGAGGTATCCTTACTTCATCAATGCCTAAGGCACACATTCAGTTCACTTGTAAAGTGATGGGACCCCAGAGATCCACCCTTTGTCCTGAGGGATCTCAGCAGACTACAAAGTGGCTAAACTTATGTTTAAATTGAAGGTAATCTGCTGGGTTTGGGGGTGCACACCTATAATCCCAGCACTCGGGAGGCTGAGGCAGGAGGATCTCCATGAGTTCAAGGCCAGCCTGGACTGCACAGCAAGACCCTGTCTCAAAAAAAATTAAAAAAAAAAAAAAATTGAAGACAAGCACATCCATTTCATTGAGCTAATGGGTTAATCAACTTACTTTGTATAGTGCTGGCCATGTAACCTCTCTATAAATAATAAATAAGTTATAGCTGCTGGTGTTATTTTACAGAACCATGACATTTACACTCTCAAATACCACCAAAGCATGACAGCACTTCACATTTAAAAAAAAAAAAAATCTTTGCTTATGTAATAGGTTTTTCGTTTTGTTTTGTGGACATGTTTTTGTTATTCATTTTTATCTTTGTTTATGTACTAATTTTTTTTAAAAAAGCAGGGTATCAATCTTACCTAACTTATATTTCTTTGCTTATTAATGAGGATGAACCTTTTTTCCATGCATTTATTAATCAGTTATATTCCCATTTAGAATTATGTGTTCCATGCCTTCAAATCTCAGGTCTTCCTTCATTTGCTCTGTTTGGTCTTTGTTAGTATGCACTGGGGCCTCTGGTCTCCACAGGAGATAACAAAATGTACTATCTCCCTAAATTGAGGCTCCATCAAGAGCTGCTTGGGACAGAAGGTGAGTGTGATTAGGTTCTGGGCCTTTTTATTTGGGGTAGCTTGACTCTGCCCCCTCCCATGTAGACACAAGATCTCTACAACATTTCTGTGCATCGCATCTCCACACAATAGCATCCAGAGAAAAAAAGGCACTATTTATAAAAGTGAGAAGTTATTTCCCAAAGCCCCTTAAATGATTTCTGCGTCTTGTTTTATTAGCCAGATTTGCTGCACGTTCATTCACAAACCAAACCACTGAAACCACACTTTCAATTCCACATAAAGAACATTTCACACTAGGGCAGTTTTGAACCCACCCGCTGCCTTGAGGAGCAGGCAGTTTCCCCTAAACACAGAGAGGGATTGCAGAGTGGCTATCTGAAGGAAATCAAGATCCAATTGTGCAACCGGCTGAGACAAGGTTGGGAAAAAAATGATGTCTGATAGCCAAAAATAACACACGTCCCATTAGGTGAGTTACTAGGCGCCACCTCCACATCTCTGACCCTCAGTTTCCTCCTGGGTCAACTGGAGATGTCTACCTTGTAGTACTTTTTTGAACTGAATGTTTGCCAAATATCCAACACAAATCTGACCTGGAGTAGTTGTCCAGAAATGGTTACTTGCATGAGCATTTTATATAATAACCTGTTGTGTTTCATACTGATGCAAACTTTTTCAAAGTTTATTAAGAATTTATAATTAGGGGAATAGGATCCCTATATAAATTTGTAATGTTTGTGTGGTGCAAGTGCGTTAATCTTTTCCTTTTTATACTTCCAATACTTTGACGCTTAGAAAGCACTCTCTACCCCTTTTTACTTTCTCTCATTGGTGTCTAGTTACAAAGTCACATTATTTCTCATCTAGTCTCTTATGATGCAATCTGTTCCATTCAGTATAATCCATATCAGATTTGGTATGGCATTAACTGAACTATGAGAATCTACTCATTTCTTTCACAGATATGTAATCAATTGTTTCAATATCACTTACAAAGGAATGCTTTACCTCATTGGTCCTGCTGCATCTTTACAAGAGATATTCCTATAAAATCTGGGACAAGAGACCCGGAAAATCTCCCCTCAGAAACCAGAGGAGTAGGGAAGAAGCACCCGTGCCCACCCATCCCCATTATACACACTGCAGCCAAATCTCTAACTTGAGAATTAACAGTTCCATAAAATTCCATCTCACCTCCTGGTCAATCTCTCAAATTTTTCTTCAGCACATTCAGATGATTTTCTGTAGTTTTCTTCACATTGAATTCTCACACTGCTGATTCAGAAGATTGTGAGTATGATAATCCTTCTCGGTGCTTCTAATGTGTGGCTCTTACAACAGCATGCAGGAATTTCCATGTGGCTGCTCTGTGATTTTGACTATGACAATCTCTTATTTTTTGGCAGTAAACCTAACACAAATTTGCACACCAGTGTTCATTTCCAGGTACCCTACCATTAGCACACTATGAGACAGAGATTTTATTTTTGTAGTTATTTCTATTCCCACTATTTTTCAGCTCCAGTCAAAGTGGATTATTTGTTAATCCTTAGACATGCTGTGTACTTTCTTGCCTCCATGCCTTTTTTTATACCATGCCCCGAAGTTGGCAAGCACTATGCCGAAACCTCCTCCCTCCTTTCCTTCTGTCCAAGTCCTAACTAACAATGTCAGACATATTAGAAGTAACCTAATGATTAAAGACATTTAAATCAAATGGAGTATTACACAAATAATAAAAGTGAACAAAAGAAGAGGAGAAAACGGAGGACAAATGTTGACTAAAAAGTGTATAAATAAATTGCATATGCAGTTTGATTATAAATAGGTATCTCGATCAGGCTCTGATCAGTAGGACACAAGGGTTACGAGAGCCAGGGCAGCTGTGGCAAGGAGGGCCTGGATCCTGAGATTTGTCCTCACTAAAACTCTGTTTCATTTTCTATCTCTCTCTGCCTCCTTTCTCTCTTCTTCCATCTCTCACTATTATTTTTTCTATTTAATCCCTTTTTTACCACAGACAGTTTCCCTTTGTGGAGTGTGGGTGGGATGGAAAATGGCCACCAGAATCTACACTTCTATAAGCCAGTCCCCAATTCTGTAAATGTCCAGAAAGGACTCTGACAGATCTGAATTGACTCCCGGGCCTACCTTAGCCCAGTCACCATGGTCATAGGAATGGCTACCATGAAAGGTCAGACCTAGAACAAGAGCCTCTCCTGTCATCAGGGAAAAGGGGTACTGTGACTGGCAGCCTCATCAAATCACCTGATTAGAGTAGGAAGTGGACCCCCAAAAAGAATGTGTATGTATTGAAGCAGAAAGAAGAAAATGGATGATCAGAGAAAAAGCAGCCAAAATGTTAAGCAGACAAAAAACAAATAAACAAAAACAAAAAGACAACCGCTGCATTTTACGAATTGACATACACAGGAGCTGATATGCTATAACCTTTTTTTTTCCACCATTTCATACTTCAGGTCCTGTGTTAGGGATATTCTGAATTAATCAAAGTCTACATCTCTGGGCTCCCCTTTGCATGTGCTGTTCCTCTTTCCCTAAGGCCCTCCTCTTCCTCCTCCTCCTCCTCCTCCTCCCTCCATCTGGGCAGGTCCAATTCATACTTTAGCTTATACTGTACCTGTGCGCGGCTGCAGGAAGCCTGCAAGGATTCCCTCAATGGGAGTTAGAATTCCATGAATGCAGATAGTGCCCGAGGCTTGCCTCTAGCACAGCACATATCACATCGTAATGGTGGGTGAGATACTCTGGCTAGTTTAAGCAGAAAGGGATTATCAGAGTCCAATGAGTTTATGAATTTTGGGGAGGCTAGGCAACTTGCTTAGATAATATCTAGAGTATAAACAACATAGGAGAAACCTCCAACATCCTACAGAATCCCCTGTGCCTGCTGCTTAACCTCTTCAACACTAAACCAGGATTCTACAACTTCTGCAAAGACAAGCACCTCCTCCCTCTTCCTGCTACTACAAGGACCTTGTGTCTACAATCTCATGACGTATGCTTTACCTTCCAAATCTGCGCTTGGAAGAAGCTCAGACACATAGAAACATAGCTACAAAGGAAACTGGAAAACATAAATTTCATCACTATAAAGAGAATGTTGAATACTATTGAGTAAACCAATTTCCAGTACCTTTTTAGTGTCATCAGCAAAAGTTGTTTTTAAGGACAAATTTATGGTTGTCATACTGTCATGGTGAACGGTTTTATAATCTGTGTGAAATTTTGCTTCCAGAAATACTTTGATGTTAATATCCATTTGATCTGATATTAATATTACTAAACCAGATTTCCTTTGCTTACTAATTTCCTGCTGTGTCTTTTTTCCATGTCTTTACTTGAAATCTGTTACTTTGGGTAAGGTTTCAGACTTATAAACAGTATGTGTAAATGGATTTTTAAAACGCCAATCTAGGGCCGGTGAGATGGCTCAGCGGTGTAAGCGCCTGCCTTGCAAGCGCGAGGGCCCGAGTTCGACTCCCGGAACCCACATACGAAAAAGGGGCCGGTGATATCGCTCAGCAGCACGGGTGCCTGTTGGTGCACGAGGTCCTGAGGTCGACCCCCCAGTACCCACAAAAAAAAAAAAAAAAAAAAGAAAACGCCAATCTAAGAATCCTTTTAATGAGTTTAGACATTTGTTTTTCACAGTGATTAGGAAGGAATCTGATAACTTATTTCTGACATTTTGTATTTCCTACTTATGAAGCTTGTTCTTCTTTTCCTTCTTTTTTCTCTTCTTTTGGGCTGTCAAGTTTTTTCTAATTCCTTTTCATTTTCTTCAACAAGTTTTGAAGTCATGCATTCTATTTCTAATTATTTAGGTTTTTTATTTTGTTTGTTTCTTTGGTTTTTGTTGTTGTTGTTTTGTGGGTTTTTTTGTGTTTGTTTGTTTGTTTGTTTGTTTGTTTTTTAAGACTGAGTCTCATACTCTGGTTTCTCTTCAGATCGTATAAATTTTTTGCCCTTGAGACATGGTCTCACTGTATAGTTCAGGCTGGTCTTGAACTCACTATGTAGCCCAGGCCAGCTTTGAACTTGCAGCGATCCTCCTGCCTCAGCCTCCTGAGTGCTGGGATGACAGGCATGCGCCACCATGCCTGGCTTTCATTTAGAAGTTTTAAAGACTTAAGTTTGTATTTTCCTAACAAAGTCAATAGTTAATCCATGTCTCTAGTCTCCTCCTCCTGGACAAGACATTTAGAACGTGACTTTCCTCCTGACTCACAGCTTTCCCCAAAGGTCCATGTCAGATTGCCTAAATTTTGGTTGGAATGTTTTTATCTGTGCTTGGAAAGAAGAAGGTCCCTCTGTGTGATCACTCTGCACCTTGAGCTGAATGTTACTGTAGCCTCTTGCTCTGTTGCTTTCTCAAACTCCTCCAGGCTCCACAGCCTTCATCCCTGTTCTTGACTCCCCATTTTGATTATCACCTCATCCACATCCAGTAGGACCCCAGCCCCCATCTCTTGCCTGCCACCACATCACGCTGCAGCCTTCAGCTTGGGAGAGGCCAGCCAGGGCCCACAGCCTAGGGATGTAGGCCCCGAAGCATGGAGCACGAAGAACAAGAGCACAGCAACACATCTCAAGCGTCCTAACCTCCTACTGCCCTTCTCCTTTTCAGCATATGACTCTGTCTCCTGCCTCGGAGGAAACAGAAGCTATCAACCAAGAACTCGCAAAATTTTCCACTTCCTCATGGATAAATTCAACTACATCCCCACCCACGTTTCTCTCTCAGCCTCATGTTAAGCCATGATCTTCCTCTGCTCCAGGCCAGCTTTACTACTCTAGTCTCCTATATTTTTAATTCTTACTCATTTTACCCCCAGACAATACTGGCTAAATTAATACCTTACTTATACTGAATACTTAATAGATACTATAGAGGAAACAAATGAAAACATTTGCCAAGTAGGACATTTAACATCATATCTATATTTTCACCTGAAATACTATTAAGAATATCAAGATACTCTGAACACTCAGAAGTGCTACTTTAATAAATATTTCAAGATAATATCAACATATAGAACACATACCTGAATCTACTGTTGGCCTGTTCTGGATGCTAAGGATAGAGTGGATAAAATAAAGAAGATCTGCATTCTCATGCAGCTGACTTTCAAGAGGGGTAAATCAGGAAATAAATAAGTAATCAAATAGTATAATTTCAAAGGGCAGTAGGGAGGAGGAAGGAAATAAAATGGGGTGATGGAGAAGGAATGGCATATGAGAAAAACTAGAAAGCTAAAGCCTTCTTTATATGGCAAGAACATAAAGAACAAGGAGGAACAGAGTGTGAAAGCCAGACCATGATCTGATGTGTGATGTGTAGATGCTACTGTAAATCTGTTGAGATGCCATCACTGTTTTTAACTAAAGTAAGACTATAGGTTGTAATGTGCACAAAAATATACAACTTGATGCTTATACACACACACACACACACACACACACCCCTCATGGAACAACCACTCGACCTAATTCAAGATATAGAATATTTCCAAAACTTGAATGTTCCCTCACACCCCTTCTCAATCTAACCACATTCATTCAGCTCTCTAAAAAAGGTAAAGTCCAATCACCACTGTCCAGCCTGCTATTGCTGAAGATCAGTGTTGCTTGTTTTTGAACATTTTATAGTCATACAGTACAAACTTTCTAATTTGAGAGATTCACTCATATTGTTTCATGTGCCAGTAGTTCGTTCTTTTTTATTGCTTGTGTTTTGTTGTATGACTATAGATAAACAGCGTGAATAGCCTTTGTGTTAGGTGTGGCTGTGAGTGTGGGTGTGGGTGTAGTGGTGGTGCTGGGGATCGAACCCCGGGCCTCACATATACTAAGCAAGTACTCTACCACTGAACTACACTTCCAGCTCCCAGTGTGAATATACTTGAACATCTTTTGGTAGACATAAGTACTCATTTATCCTGGGTATATACCCAGGATTGTAATTGCTAGGTCATAGGCTAAGTGTATATCTAGCTTGATTAGATACTGCCAATTTTCCAGGCTCATTTTCCCTTCTACTAGCAGTAATGAAAGTTTCTAGTTCCTCCACATCCTCATCAACATTTGGTTTGCTGGTATTTAATTTTTTAATATTGTAGCCTTTCTGTGGTTGTATACTAGTATCTCATTATAGCTTTAATTTAATTTTCCTCACTGATTAATGTTTAGTTTTTTTTTATATTCTACTTGTATATTTGGATTTTGTCCAAAGGTAGCTTTTGGACAGGAGATTGACTGGACTTAGCTTTTACATAAAGATTTACTGAGCTGCTCTCTGGAGAATTGGCTGTAGAGAAGCATGGTGGAAGTGAGGGAACATTTAAAAGATTACCACAGTTGTCCAGGCAGGAGATATAGGTGGCTTGGATTAGTATTGGTAAAGGAGTTAGAGAGAAAAGATCAACGATCTTTTCTCTTTTCTTGGTGGGGGGGTGTGTGGCTACCAGATGTACTCTTTGACTGGCTGTGGGAGAAAAGAGGAGGAATCAAAGGTGACTGGAACAACTGCTCAAGTGTGTTTCCCACTGTAGAAATCCCAGAGCAGGTTGGAAAGCAATAGGAGATGAAAGAATAGACTGAATCAGACCATAGCAAACTGTGCTAACCCCAAAATAAAAAAATAAAAAAATAAAAACCTTCTGGTCACAAACTGTGCTCAAAGAGACACTGTGGGCACTCGGAGTACCGCGGTGGACTTTGACTTGCTTCCCTGGCGTGCAAATGAGCTCTGTAGCACTGTGTGTGTTTGCCAGCAAGACTTACATGACTTCATTTATCACTGATGTTGCTGGGTTTTTTTTTTTCTTCCAAGAATAAATATGTCTCTACACAATGAAATAAAAATTCCAGAAACTTAAAATTAGATTACTTTGGAAATTACTGGCATTTTTCTCCATGTGTAAGGTCACTCTGCCCTTGCAGGCCAACTCTGGGGAAGTGACACATTTCTTTTTCCATCCCACACTTTGCTTATTTTCATACAATTAAAAGAAAATTCTCAACACTTCAAATGCTTAGTGCATGCAGCAAATATTTATCTCCTCATTTAGAATTTTAATTTCAAGTTATGTTATGTAAGTCCTAGCATGCCAGACCCATAGCTTCCTAGGCCATTGCTTCGTGGGAAAGAAAATTCTGCCCTTGCAGAAATAATCAGCAGGCTCTTCAAGTTGCTGCAGTGTTAGGCTGCCTGCTAACAGCCTAACCAGTGATAATGCTACATAATGCTACATAAGAGAAGGACCTCATAGTTAATAATGGCTTACTATAGATAGCCCCTGTGCTGAACACCAATTCTATGAGCTGTGCACTATTATTATCTCCATTGAATATATGAGAAAACCAAGTTCAGTTGCTTGCCCAGGATCACTTAGCTGGTAAGCAGCAGGGCTGAGATCAGAACCCAGATTTATCTGAATCTAAAACTGAAGATTTTAATGGTTTCCAAGCTATGACAATACAGGGTGGAAGTTATGTGCACATACGCCCCGGCCAGCACCCTTGGGCTCGCATCAAACCCCTAGCACTGGCTGACTGTGCGGCCTCGGCAGTTTGCTCTGGGCGCTGCTAGAGTCCATTAGTTCATGTCGAAGGCCATACTTCTTGCCATGGTTCCTATTTCTTGTGTACTAGAAGAGTTCAACAAGTTAATACATATACAACAGTTAGAGCTGTGCCTAGGTTCTGATATGAAAGTGTTGTCTGTCACTTTTTTAAAAAAGTAATAGCTTTATTGAGGTATAATTCACATGTCATACAATTCAAACATTTACTGTGTACCATTTAGTTGTTCTTCATATATTCAGGGAATTGTACAACCATCAGCACGGTCAATTTCAAGACTTCTTTCCTTCCTCCCTCCCCCGTCATCCTCCACTCTTTTCTTCCCTCCTTTCTTCCTTCCTTCTTTCCTTCCTTCCTACCTTCCTTCTTTCCATCCCTTCCTCCATCTTATGGTGCCAGAGATGAAATCCAGGGCCTTGTGGATGCTAGGTAAGTGCTCTACCACTGAGATATATCCCCAGCCTAATTTCAGAACCTTCTGTCAACCCCGAAAGAAACCCATTCTCCTTCACCCCACCTCTATCCTAGGCAACCACTAATCTACCTTGTGTCTATAGACTTTTAGATCTGTAAGAATCGATAGAATATGGGTTGCCTATTCTAGACATTTCATATAAATGGAATCATATAGCATATGGCCTTTTGTTTCTGGCTTCTTTCACTTAGCATAATATTTCAAGTTCATTCATACTGTAGCATATTGTAGCATGTTCTGCTTATTGCTAAATAATATTGTACTGCATAGATACATCACATTTTTCTTATCCGTTCATCAGCTGATGGACATTTGGGTTGTTTCCACTTTTTTAACTGTTTTAGGAACAGTGATGCTGTGATAATTTGGGCACAAATGTTTTGCTTGGACACATGCTCGCATTCTCTTGGGTACATAAGCAGGAATGGAGCTGCAGCTACTGCTTGTCACTGACTCCTTCTTTGTGTATATCTCTTTGTGTGCATGTGTGTGTGTTAAACTTCCTTTTCAGTATTCTTTTTTCTTATTAGCATGTTTTCAATACAGAATAGTATGTTTGTTTTGGGAACTGCTACGTCCGTATAATATATCTTGATAATTTTTAATTCCTTTACTCTTTGGCCCTTCCCCCTCCCACATTTCCCTTCCCCATTTTCAAGAGACTGGCTTATAATTTCCTCTCATTTCTCACTTATTTATTTGTTTTCAAGTTTTCTCATGTAAGAGAAACCATATAATATTTAACTTTCTGCATGTGACATATTTGAATCATGTAGTCTCAAGTTCCATCAATTTTTCAGTAAATGACAAGATTTTATTCTTCTTTGTGGCTGAAAAATATTACTCTGTGTATATATACAACATTTTCTTTATTCATTCATCTGTTGATGGAAATCTAGGCTGTTTCCAGAGTTTAGCTACTGTGAATTGTGTTGCTATTAACATGGTTATGCATGTAACACTATAGTGTAATGTCTTTAATTTTTTCAGGAATACACCCAGGAGAGGTATAGCTGAGTCAAATGGAATTTCTATTTTTAGTATTTTAAGGAATCTCCATACTGCTTTCCATAGTGGTTGTACTAGTTTACATCCTCACCAACAATATACAATCCCCGCCCCGCACCACCCTCCCATCCTCACCAACATTCATTGTATTTTGTGTCCTTGATGACAGCCATTCTGGTTGGGGTGAGAGGGAATCTCAAAGTTTGATTTGCATTTCTCTAACAGCTAACAATAGTGAACATTTTTGCATGTATTTATTGGCTTTTTATACTTCTTTTGAGCAGTGTTTTTTCAGATCACTTGACCACTTTTTTTAATGGGGTCATTTGTTTTGGTGGGTTAACTTTTTTGAATTCTTTATATGTTCTAGATATAAGTCCTCTATCAGGACACTAGCTGGCAAACATTTTCTTAATTTTGTAGGTTGTCTCTGTTGATTGTTTCCTGTGCTGTGCAGAAGCTTTTTAATCTGATGCAATCACATTTGCTGATTCTTGGTATTAACTGTGCTACTGGAGTTCTATTCTAGTCTTTATCTATGGTATGGCTTCACGTATTTCCTCTATGTTATCTTCCAGCAGTTTCAAAGTTTTTGTTTCTATATCTAAGTCTTTGATCCATTTTTATTTGATTTTAGTACAGAGTGAGAGATAGGGATCTAGTTTCAATCTTCTGAAAGTGAATATCAAGTTTTCTCATTGTCGTTTGTTAAACAGGCTATCTTTTCTCCAACATATGTTTTTTGGTCCCTTTGTCAAATATCAAATGGCTGGGCCCGTGAGATGGCTCAGTGGCGTAAGCGCCTGCCTTGCAAGCGTGAGGGCCCGAGTTCGACTCCCGGATCCCACATACGAAAAAGGGGCCTGTGATATCGCTCAGCGGCACGGGTGCCTGTTGGCGCGCGAGGTCCTGAGGTCGACCCCCCGGTACCCACAAAAAAAAAAAAAAAAAAAATATCAGATGGCTGTAGATGTATGGAGTTGTTTCTGTCTTGGGTTTCTATTCCATTGGTCTACATGTTTAGAGTACTTTTGCCCATACCATGTTGTTTTTGTTACTATAGCTTTGTAGTATAACTTGAAATCCAGTATTGTGATGTGTCCAGTTTTCTCAGGATTACTTCAGCTATTCTGGGTCTTTTATGGTTCTGTATAAATTTTAGGATTTTTTTTTTCTAGTTCTATGAAGAATGTTGTTGGCATTTCAATAGGGATTGCATTGAATCTATAAATAGTTTCTAGTGATATGGCCATTTTAACAATATTATTTCTGCCAATCCCCCAAAAAGAGGATGTCATTCCATTTTCTAATGTCCACTTCAGTTTCTTACTTCAGAATTCTATGATTTTCATTATAAAGGTCTATCATGCTGAGCCTAGTGGTGTACACCTGTAATCCCAGCACTTGGGAGGCAGAGGCAAGAGGACTGCCACAAGTTCAAGGCCAGCCCGGGCTACATAGTGAATTTAAGGCCAGCCTGAATTACAGAGCAAGACCCCGTCTCAAAAAAAAAGGAAAAAGGTCTTCCATCTCGTTGGTTAGGTTGATTCCTAGGTATTTAATTTTTACGAAACTATTGTGAATGGAATTGTTTTCCTGATTTCTTTCTCCGTACTTTCATTATTGGTGTATAGTAACACGATTAATTTTTGTGTGTTGATTTGGTATCCTGTGTATATATCTCTTAACATGTAGGCACATGATTCTCACATATAAACATGTACTTTAGTGTTTTGTTCTAAATGACCTAATAAGGAAAGCATCCTCCTGTTTTAACATCACAAAGGAAATGAGACTGGGAGATCTGCCTAATCTTTTCTTGATTTGAAGCTTGGCCCATGCTATATCCCCTGGAGTTCTCATCCCCTTTTTAGCATGCTTCCCCCTCTTCCCAATGCCAATCCTTTGGTTGAGCGAAGACTTTCTTTCTTGCCAGGAAGCTGTGCTTGGATTCCATAAGTGGTCTGGGTGCCTTGCTCTGTGTTTCCATGATGTCCCAACCTTGCTCTGCCACACCCTTATTACATTCTGCAACACCCATCATAACAAAGCTGGCGAACCAACCAGACCAAGACCTGGGGAAGCGGCATGCTTCCTTGACTCCATCTTTCATGCTAAGCACAGGCTTGGAATGTAGAAGCTGTCCAGTGAACGGGGATGGAAGTTAAGAAAGAAGGGAGGACAGAATTTTGTCTAGGTGCTTGCTAGGAAGTAACATCCCTGGTCTATCAGACTGGTACAATCTCTTCTGTCGCATCAAACAACAATGGTTTGTTTTGTTTTGTTTTGTTTTGTGCGTACTGGGGGTCGACCACAGGACCTCGCATGCCAGCAGGCGCCCGTGCCGCTGAGCGATATCACCGGCCCTTTTTCGTATGTGGGTTCCAGGAGTCGAACTCGGGCCCTCGTGCTTGCCGGGCAGGTGCTTAAGCCGCTGAGCCATCTCACCTGCCCAAACAACAATGGTTTGAATTGACACAATAGAAAAAACCAGGTTGTGATTATTCAGATTGGAAAAAGAGTCTTCACTTTTTAAAATTATTAGTACAAACTTCTTGTTGTGAGTCCTCTGGGAGAGCGACCTCAAAGATGGTGTGTGTGACACAGTAATACCCAGGATGCTTTTAATGGTACACAAACCGTATTTTTTAACTTAAATTTCTTATTTATTTCAAAGTAAGTTAGAAATGAATATAGCTAGGAGGCAAAACCCACAGTATTGGTTTTAGGGGCAGGCTAAAGTTTGTTTGTTTTTTTTTTAATTAAGGCTATTCAGCCAGGCATAGTGGTGCACATTTGTAATCCCAGCACTTGGTAGACTGAAGCAGGGAGATCGCCATGAGTTCGAGGCCAGCCTGAACTATACGGCAAGACCCTGTCTCAAAAACTTTTCTTACTTAATTATTCAATAAAAATAAATTAAGATTATTCAAAATAAATATACATCAAGTAAATAATGGTGCAGATGGAACATAGATGTAGGAAATAATATATAGATGGAACCAAATAACTTAAATTTTGGAACACTCAGAACTTTTAAAATATGACTTGTGTGTGTGTGTGTGGAACTGAGAATTGAACCCAGGGCCTTTGCACTGAACTACATCCCCAGATCCTTTCATTTTTTATTTTGTGAAAAGGTTAAAGTGGCTACATTGTTCAACCTAGACTCAAACTTGTGATCCTCCTGCCTCAGCCTCCCAGAGTGCTTGGATTACAGACATGTGCCTAAAATGCGAAAAGTTTTAAGTACAAAGTACACTTTATAAAGCAGTGCATCTCCAAGGTAACTAGGCACATAAATCATCCAGGATCTTGCTAAAACGCAGACTTTAATAGTTCATTACATCTGGGAAGGTATCTAAGACCTAAGATGCTGTGTGTCTAAGACATTGGACTCCCACACTACATGTGTAGTATTGAGGTTATAAAACATAAATAGAAGTATAAAGTCATAATGATAATACTACCCACTACCTTTTTAGTTCTTCTATGCACTGGGTACTCTTCCAAGTGTTTTATAGATGTTAAACTCATCGGTTTTCACAAAAGTCCTGCAAAGTAGTTATTAATAATCTCTACTTTAAAAATGAAACTTTAAAATCAGAATTAGGTCGAGTTTTAGTCATAATTTTTCCCCCCACAAAGTAAGACACAGAAGCAGAATGCAGATATTATACTTATCTTTATCAGTCTTTTACAAAATAAAAGAAATTAAGCCAGAGAGGCTGAAGCCATTGCCTCAGTTTTGACCCACAGAGGTTCTCAGCGTCGCTTCTATTCCCATGTCCTGTCTGTGACCTCACTGTGAGACAGAAAGTAATCTGGTCCAGGGATCAAAGCCTGAAAAGTTTTCTCATTTCCCACATTCAAAACAAAACAGCTCTGGGCAAAGGATGCATTTCCACTCCATGGTTGTGATGGAAGAAAAAAAAAAAAGAAACTATTAAAACAATTTAAAAGAAAAGAGCATTCTTAACCAGGGATTTAGCTCAGTGGCATAGTGCCTGCCTGGCAAGCGCAAGGTCCTGAGTTCAATTCTAGATACCAAAAAAAAAAAAAAGAGCATTCTTAAATTACCTGTGGTAAAAATACATGCACATACATGCTCATGTGCACATGCAGCTACACATATGTGTGTGTTAGTGTACACAACAGATTTAGCTACCTTTAGGAAAGTTATGCTGTTAATACTACTAATTCATTTCCACACAGGTACTCTGTGAGTTAACTACCTTACATTTATATGGCTCTTGTTTTTGTAAAGATTCCAGTGAGCCTAATTAAGAATGAAGCCAAGAAAAAAATAAAACAAAGGTTTCATTTCAGAGGGTTCCAGGGACCTTTGTAGTGTGGGAGGTGGGTGTGGGGGACCTTGTTTTACTGGTCACAGAGCACTAAGATGCCTTCACATGGGGAATGTTAATCCCTACCTGACTGAACAACAGATTTCAAAACGCTGAGGCTTGAGGCTTGATCTGTATGTTCAGTTTGGCCTGTTTTGTTTAGTTTAATTTGGGAATGTCCATAGAAATCTATGTATCTGACTTCTCTTGAAAATTGGAAGACCTGGCAACATTGGGCCCAGTTTCGTGCATTAACTTCCGTTCTCGGCAATGGGGAGTGGCTGTCCTGGTGGCTTCCCCAGCAGGCTTTGCTTGTGTCCACTACCTGCCTGGGCCTGGAGGCCACTGAGTATGGAATCCACAGTTCATAAGTAAGGTTATGAACAGCCAGTATTTGCTCTCCTTATCGTCATCCTGGAGAAGTAAATGTTCTAACACTGAAAAAACGGTTTCCTTTTATCATAGTGAAAGCAGCTGGTTCACACAAGAATTATTCAGTGAGTTTGTAGAGCCGAGTGTGTCCCAATTTAAACACTTCATATTGCTCAGATATGCAAGTGTTCCTCCCGGCTGAGCAGATTCTCTCGGCTCCTTTCCTGTGAAGCTCATTTTAAGCGCTGAAAGGGACTCCAGAAGTGGCCCAGTGATTTTCCTGTTGCCCAGTTTGCTGGTGGTTGGAGCTGAACTTCTCCAGAGCCAAAAGGGTCAATAGAATAAATGGAGATTTGGGTATACAGTAGGGAAAGATGGTGTCCACAGAACGGAGTTACTCTTTGAAACAGCGAATACTATGTCGTGTTCACTTTAGAGCTGGGGGAACATTCCAAGCATCTGGACTTATGTTCATTCAATAAGTATTTATTAAGCACCAGTTTTGTGCCATGTGCTATGCTGAACTGGAAGCACAACAATAAGTGAGACTAGGCCAGCTGCCATGGAGAAGTTCAGGCTAGAGGTAGCTACCAAATATTTATACTCCGATAGCTGTTGAGAAGTGATTGGTGCCACCTTAGAGGTGGCACAAAGACCTATCCATTAGATCAGTCAAGAGATTCCACAATATTCCCATCTGCTTTGCTTCTTTACCTTCAAACACACACAAAATACATTTTAACTTGAAAAAGTTATCCCAAAAGTCCTATTGTTCCCTACCCCAAGACACCTTCACCACCCTAGGCAAGCATGATCCCAGAAATCTTCCAAGGCCCTGTGGTAACACCGGTGGGGCAGACCCAGCCAGGCAGTGTCTACCAGCAGAGTTGCCACTAGTACTCAGCCCCTGCCAACATGGGGCAGGCGGAAACCAGGACCCAGCGTTACCAGAATGTCAGAGCTTTTGACGGGAGCCAGAAATTGGGATTTTAAATAAAATGTATGACTTTATGTTTTGCAAGATTTAGAGTTCAAAAACATTTTTAAACTCAGAGTACAAAATCAAACATGTGTTTGCAGTCAGATTTTAGTGAGGAGGTCCTGATACCATGATCTCCGTGCCAGGCCACTCCGTGTTCAGTCCCCTCCTGGTGTTTAAAACTGACTCTTAGTAGGAGCGAGGAGCTTGGGATTTGCTTTTTCCAGGAAGTCCCATCGGGCCTCTCATGTGTTTGAAAATTCAATATTGAAATATTTGGCTTCCTGCATGTCTCTTTCATCTCCCTCTCTATGTCTATCTAAAAATAATTCTTTAAAAAGAGTGAAATTTGAACACAGTCGTCAACACAAGTTGTTTTTTTTTTTTTTTTTTTTTGTGGGTACCGGGGGGTCGACCTCAGGACCTCGTGCGCCAGCAGGCGCCCGTGCCGCTGAGCGATATCACCGGCCCCTTTTTCGTATGTGGGATCCGGGAGTCGAACTCGGGCCCTCGCGCTTGCAAGGCAGGCGCTTACGCCGCTGAGCCATCTCACCGGCCCCACACAAGTTATTTTTTAAGAGGAATCTTTGAAAGATATGAGTGTTAAGATAGTATTCAGTTCTTCCGACACTAATGCTTAACTTTTCATGTTCACATGACTCTGGCTTGGAATCAAAATCCTTTCCTGGGCACTTGTGCTTTATTTCTGGACTGGTCTTGAGCTAAAATGCCCTTGAGTGGCTTATTTTTCAAAATCCACAAAGACTTCGTTTTCTCTTACTCACAGGTGTTCTCTGCCCTGCCTGGGTCAGAGGAGCCAGTTACACGGAAGCTTCTGTTTGGATTTTTCCTTCTCCCTATTCTCAGAGCTGCTTCCTTTTCATCCAGCTGCAGACAAAGAAAAACATGACTTGAGAGTCTAAAGGCTCCCAGGCTTTTGTTTTTAATCAGAGAAAATATTTTCATTTTCTAATTGTTTTACTGCAGTGTCTTACATCCTTAGGACCTAATTTATGCACAATAAGTAGAATAAATTTTAATTAGCAGCCCTGGATTCCTAACTCCTTTTAGCAACATCCCAGAAGAGGCCTCAGCTTTAAAAATGCTCCACATTCCCTGCTTTTCTAGAATGAATTTTAAAAAGACAAACACAGATAAGTCAGTGTCTCTAACACAATACATTTATTTAAAACACTCTAATATCTTGGGATGATTTGACTAATATTTAATCTTATTTTTCTAATATTCATATAGTTGCATCAAAAGAGTAAGTTGAGGGCCGGGGATATAGCTCAGCGGCACAGTGCCTGCCTGGCAACCACAAGGTCATGAGTTAGATTCCTAGTACCAAAAAAAAAAAAAAAAAAAGTAAGCTGAGTATCACCAATACTGACTCCTTAGAAATACCTTGTCCCTCAGGAATTTAAGTGATGGTTTCATCCTCATCTCTTAAAGCCAAGGCCTTCATAGTTATTAATGTCTAATGTGACCTAATTTTCCAAGAATGAGGAAAGTGACAATTTATAGCGCCAAAGACAACAATAACAGCTGGCATTTCTTAATTGCTTCCTACTTGCCAGCACTGTTCAAGACACTTGCTCGTTTAACTACTACTGTTATCATCCCATTCTTAGATGGCTCAGCTGAGGCAGGAGGGGCATTATAATTTGTCCAAGGTCACAGAGGTAGTGGCAGAGCACATATTTGAACTCAGGGCTAAAATCTGCAGCCTTCATCAGTTGGCTGCCCTACTTCCTGGACAGAAACAAAGCAGGAACAGAAAAGCTAATGTTTTTTCCCTTGCAAGTTTGCCTTGAGTACCATTAGTTCTTTCTTTTGTCCCAAATTCTTCATTTGTAAATTCCGACAGTCTATTTACCAGGGTGTTATGGAAACTCATTATTTAAATGTATTCATAGTTCCTTGGAAGAAAGGCTCCATTAATATTACAGGACCATTTAAAAATATATGAAATGTGTTCACCTGAATGCGATGGTTTTATTTCTCACTATACATAAATAAATGAGTGCTGATTTTCCACCTGAGTCCTGAGGACATGGTAGCTCCAGGTACCTCTTCTCCATTTTACAATCCAGGCTGCCGAGATTTTGGGGTTGAAGGTCAAACTCTGTACCAGGAGTGAGTCCCCTTGAAGTTCCCCAAGGTGGCTTCCAAGTTCTGATTCGAACCTCTACAGTGCTGTCACAAGAAACATAGGCAGAAGCAAAAGCATGAATATATGATAATACATTTACACTGTGGCATACTATTCAGAAGAAAAACAATGAATTACGTATAGGCACCATATGGATGAAACTCGCAAGCATTGATGTTGAAAAAAATAGACGTGCAATAATCTGTGTTGTGCCATTTTATTCATATAAAATATAAGAACAGGCCAATCCTGGTGTGGTGGCGGACAGAATGTGTACAGAACTAGGAAGCCACAAGGGGAATTTGTGGAGTAAAGAAAATGTTTTATGTATCAAGCTGGGTGTGGTAGCTATGTACATGAGTAAATATCAAAAGGTTGTGCACTTATGATTATTGCATTTCAGGCATATTATACCTCAGTAAAAAATAAAACAAGCAGCACATAGAAGACTGTTGATCTTCATATGTGCGATGGGCTTTGAGGCCAGGGCTGAGGGTTGAAACCAGCTCACAACAGAGTTGGTGTGCCGAGCTAAGAGCTTTGTACTCAATTCTGTAAGCCCAGTGGCATGGTGATTCAGTGACATGATCAGATTTGAGGGCTGAAAACTCAGTCGGTATCGTGTTGCTGGGGGCATTGGAGCTGTGGCAAGGCAGAGCAAGGAGACGCGATACACTTAACTCTTCATCTGCAAAAAAACGTCATTCGGCCCACTTGGTGAGAGACACTTCTGTAAATACAAATGTTCACCCTTGAAGCGGGGTAGGGAGGAGGTAGCAGCATGTACCCACTCTCCCACATGAGGCCTGCTGACAGTGTTAATGTGGCTTTTCACCATCGTGAGCTCCAGGAGCCTTCGGGCTCCCCAAGGCAGGCCTGCCTGGATCTATCCCTAGCTCAGTGCTCATACGTCCCTAGCCCCAGCCCCCGTCATCACGGCAGTTTTTTCCTAGCATCTGCAGGGAGGAGGAGGTAGTCACTGCTAGCCACGCTGACCTAAATAGCATGCAGGGGTCACAAGGTCATTTCCATGGGGACTGTGTATAATTTGCATATTCTCACTCAGGCATGCTGTCAGAATTGAAGCTATTTTTCATATTAAAATTAAATATTAAAAATCAGACTGAACATTGATGATTTTTAACATTCCTAAATGATGGTTGCAGGTCCTTTTATTTTTATATTTGTGTTGAAGTTTCCATTTGTTCAATAAATATTTTTAACCTAAAACTGCTTATAGTATACCTCTTTATGTATTTTAAATACATATACAAAAGATAATGCTGTATCTGTAGCCTAGGCTCCTTTCTGACATGCGCTTCTTCAGGTATGGTCCCATATTTTGCACTAAACATAATAATAAAATATCCATGTACAGGCCATTCAGTAAGTTGGAACATTTAGATTTAAAACAAATACACCTTGGGGCCGGTGAGATGGCTCAGTGGTATAAGCGCCTGCCTTGCAAGCGCGAGGGCCCGAGTTCGACTCCCGGATCCCACATACGAAAAAGGAGCCGGTGATATCGCTCAGCGGCACGGGCGCCTGTTGGCACACGAGGTCCTGAGGTCGACCCCCCGGTACCCACAAAAAAAAAAATAAATAAAAAATAAAACAAATACACCTTATCAGATTAAGATTGTAATTTTAAAAATGAATCTGTGTGTGTGCATGTGCACATGTGTATGTGTGATGAACAAGAAGTAGGCAATTGAAAATGGATTGCCTGAATTTTCTTTAACAATTAAGATAACTTCTACTCCATAAATTGTACAGTTGAAAAAAAAGATAAAGGTCAGTCCACGAAAACCCACTACTTTACAAATGGAGAAAGTGCGCTCCATCAAGGCTAAGGGACTTAAACAAGGCCACACTGTTGACACAAATTCTTTGCTATGCTTTTTTTCACTTCCAAATGAAGTGTTTGTTGTTTTTTTTTTTTTTTGTGGTTACCGGGGGGTCACCCTCAGGACCTCGCGCGCCAACAGGCACCCGTGCCGCTGAGCGATATCACCGGCCCCTTTTTCGTATGTGGGATCTGGGAGTCGAACTCGGGCCCTCGCGCTTGCAAGGCAGGCGCTTATGCCGCTGAGCCATCTCACCGGCCCCGAAGTGTGTTTTTTTTTTAACACTAATGAAAAGTTATCCTGCAAATTAGAAGAGAGGGGAAAAAGATTATTGAAAAAATACCTATTGATATAAGAAAGTGACCACGTGTGTGAGATTAAGCCAGCTGGGAGCTGGGCGGCAGGACAATGGAGGCACAGGTTGAGACTGATCACCCCCCTACGAAGGAAGAAAGCGAGCACTGAGAGGGTGGGGTCAGGCTTGTGCATCAGATGCCCATTGATGCTGTGGATCGAGGATGCCGAGACTGATGGGAATGGGAGGAAAGATGCAAGGCAACTTAGATCTAGAGTATTAAAAAAAAAAAAAAAAAAAATGCCAAAAGAAATCCATCATGAACAAACTATAAAATTTTAAATAAAAACAGGATCTAACCCTCACATGACTCAATCTCACATGCCTCATTGTGATTCTGGCCCTGGTTCCAATAAAACTATTTACAAAAATAGGCAACTGGCACATGACCCATGGTATGCCAATAAGAGTTTTCGAAACTTTGCTGCAAATATATCTGGACTTTTTGGCATCCCCTTAAATTGTGTGCCCCATAATAATGCCTCATTCACTTTCATCCTGATCCTGCCCGTGGTGTGGATCTGGCAAAAGGAGGCTTCCTTTCAGGTTAGATAAAGAAGAAGTTTGAATATAAAACAAAGTTATGCAAAATAAATAATGTAAAACAAAATGAAGTTACATGTGTATTATATTTACATGTTCCTTTTATGTATAGCTGCCTTAGATTCCATAAAGTACATTTTTATTTATTTATTTATTCATTCATTTATTTATTCTGTTCATTTGTTTGTTTATTCGTTTGTTTGTTTTGAGTCAGGGTCTCACTATGCAGTTCAGGCTGACCTTGAACTCACTGTGTAGCTGAGGTTGGCCTCAAATTCATGGCGATCCTCCCACCTCAGCCTCCAGAGTGCTGGAATTACAGGAATGCACCACCACACCTGGTGTTAAAGTACATTTTTATAAGTGAGAGAGAAAATGGAAACCCTCATGCAGGATGGAGTGGGCCAAGGTACAAGAATTTCCTTGATCGAATGTTCGGGCAGCCAATCGGAAGCAAAGCAGTGGCACAAAACCAGAGCCCAAACTAGGGTTTCAGCAAGTTCCATATTACTTCAATGTCTCGTATCTGCTAACCTCATATTTTTGTGCTACATTTAAGGTTTATATCTCCTAAAGTGGCATGTTAGAATTACTTGGTAAGTTTTAAACATGAATCATGATTCAAAAGCAATTCAGGAATCCAAAGAAAACCTCAATCCAGAGATCAGGTCAGAGTTTCTTCAGGATATAAGTGGTGATTTGTCTCAGTCTCACAATTCTTACATACTTGTTTCCCAAATAATCTCCAGTCTGAAAGAACACATCTGGAACATCATATCTCCTGCAAGAATGTACAGTACAGTGATTCCCTGTTCCAGGACATAATATGCTTTAGTGAGTTATTAACAGACTTTGGATATTTCATTTTCCTACTAAGGTGTCAACTGAACTTGTAATCATTTCTTGGGTCAGTACAATTTTCTCTTAACTGATCTTGTACCTAAAGATTTCCTGTGGTCCAGATCTGAGAATATCACCATTCATGGGGTCATCGTGAAAGTGGTCACAGTTGCCTTCAAACTCGGCAAACAGTTCTCGGAGTGGCTAATGTGAAGTTTGTGCACATCTACCCCCGGAAAAACCAAACTATTAATTTGGTTGTGCTGGACTCTCATCTGTACAGCCATTTATCCTGGGACAGGTTCACTTCTTGTGATGAGAATTTAAATGATTTTATATTATAGTTTTTGGACTTAGTTGCTGTTAACTGGGATAATTATATGCACGAAGTTTTTTTTCCTGTCTCTGTTTTTAAAAAAGTTTTCCTTGGGGCCAGTGAGATAGCTCAGCCTGGCAAGCGCGAGGGCCCGAGTTCGACTCCCGGAACCCACATACGAAAAAAGGGCCGGTGATATCGCTCAGTGGCGTGGGCGCCTGCTGGCGTGCGAGGTCCTGAGGTCAACCCCCGGTACCCACCAAAAAAAAAAAAGTTTTCCTTTTATTTTATTGTTGATTCCTGAAAATATGGTAAGGTTTCTTCCTTTTTATATTTTATCAGCTAAACTATTTGGTATATCAAAAATAACTGATATGTAGTATGTAGTAATTCATTAAGGAAGAAAAAATGAAGTCATAATGCATTTCCTGGAGCCAAAGAATACCCCTTTATCTTTACTCTCGGAGGCCATTTGGGATACAAAATTAGAACAAAACTGAGACATGTTGGCACACATCTTTGCACTTTGGTTGCCAAGTACAAGAGGTGAAATAAGTCTCTGATAAATATCTTCAGGGGTACACACTCATGTTGGACAACCTGAAAATTACCACCATGTCTTGGAAAGAACACAGTGCTCCCTTTAGTAATTTAGAGACTAATTTTTCTCTTTGTGGCTGCTCGTACATGCTGGGTAGATCAGTTGGCTGGAGCATTAAGCACCAAATGCTCCACAGGAGAGAACAAGCCCCAAGTGCTCCAGGAGCAAGAATGTTCAGCATGTACCAAGGAGGTGAGAGTCCCAAGGTGAGCCCTGAAGAGCTAACCAGACTGGCAGGATGGGGCTACAGGAACAAGCTGGCTAGTAGGGCCCCCCAGGAGTTAAAGGAATTCCTAGACCACTTTCTTTTATTACAAGTCTTGGTACATTAAGAAATACGTGCTGAAATGGGTATTATAATTGTGGTACACTTTAAGTGTTTACAATAAAAATTACAAATTGAACATATTTTTATCCCACTGGTGTATCTCTGGGGTTGTTTTACCTAGTGGATATTTTGTCCACAGGTGAGGCCCTCGGTGAATGCTAGGTAGGCCCCAGCAAAATGTTTCCTGGGCTGCCACTGCCCACGGTTCACCATTAACTCATACCAGACACTCCAACAAGCAAGACCCATGCAGTCCTCAGAGCCTCCACCTTACCAGATTCTTTAATAGTCCATGCCCCAAACAGGCCCTTAATAAGTATATGCTGGTTACATAAGTTGAACGCTCTTTAAACATAAGAATTTTTTTGCCTTGTTCCCATCCTAAAATGTTCCCTCTACCAAATTTGGCTACCCCCACCATTTTTTTTATGAAGTCTGTCTGTCCCAATTACTGTACCTAATTTCCTTTACATGCTCATAAGTCCTTCTGTACTTAAGTTAGAACCAGACCCATGCACCATAGTTTGACACCCCCATACTTCCAAACACTTCCTTTCCACCCTAGCCCGGGAAATTCAAGCTCTTTTGCCCACAAGAATTATGCTAACTCCTCTTCTTTCTCCTCCTCTTCCTCCTCCCTCCTCTTCCTCTTCCTCTCCCCCCCCCCCGCCTTCCTCTTCTTTTCCTGTCTTGGGTCTGTTTGTACAAACAGCACACCCATTGATACACCAGGGTTCACACAAGTCCTGTCCTCTCTTTGGCAGACAGAAGCCTTACTATGGAGCTACTTTAGTTCAGATCTGGAATGTTCCCCAAAGGCCCATGTGTTAAAGGCTTGTTCCCCAGCTTCATACTAACTGTGTATGGGGAGGTGGTAAAAACTTTAAAAGCAGGAGCCTCCTTGGAGGTTGTTAGGTCACGGGAGGTCTGTCCTCGAAGGTGAATAGTGGAACCTCAGCACGCTTACTGCTCTCTTTCACTTCAAGGCTATGAAATGAGCAGTTTTGTTCCACAACATGCTTCCACCACGATTGCTGCCTCACCATAGGTCCAACACAAAAGAGCCAATCAAACGTGGACTAAAACTTCTAAAACCATAAGCCAAAATAAACCTTTTCTCTGGTGGCGCACCCTATAATCCTAGCACTTGAGAGGCTGAGGCAAAAGGATTGCCTCAAGTTTGAGGCCAGGCTGAATGAAGTACACAGCAAGACCGTACCTCAAAAAAACAAAACAAAACAAAACACTTTTCACTTTATAAGTTGGTTGGTTATCTTGAGTATTTTTATAGTATTTTTATCTTCTATAGTATAGAAGGCTGACATACATGGGGGCCTGGGTACCATTGGGAACCAGACCCTGAGCCAGAACTGAACTGAAGGTAGAGCTACAGCCTAGGCCTGGGCTTTGGTTTGAGTCTTGGCCTTGGTCTTTGGCTGATAAAACCTAAGACCCTTAGCAGTATACCATGCGCATGCTTCCAGAGCTCAGGGTGGGCGATATAGGCAAGTGATTGAGCTAGTGGCTGGCACCTTTTGGGATGTTGGGTTTAGCTTCCATGAGCTTCACAAGGGCCTTGATAGCCGTAGCATATACACTCATGGCCTTGGTGTTGATGGCCTGCATCTTTTTCAGACCTTTCTTGTTCTTTATGGCAAAAAGCATGTTCCTCAGGAACTTGGGCTCTCCCCTTGAGAATATTTGTGATTTTGGTTTCTTCATATCATTTCTGTGCCATTTGGGGGTGCTGAGGGTGTGTAATGCAGTTCTTGGACTTGGCCATGTCTACACCACAACCCGAGGCTCCCACTTATTCTTCCTTTGTATCAATTGTCTAAGGCCTAAGACTTTCTGTGCTATCTCACGGAGCCCCAAAAGCCTAGCTGTGAGTTTCCCTGCGCTTGCCAGATATGCCTCTCTCCAGTGGAAAAGGCTTCCCTCTGGTTAAGTCCTCAGTTAGCTGAGCCAGATGCATTCCACCTGGACCTCAACCTAACAGGTTTGACTTTTGCTGCCAGCCCATGAAATTATTTAAACAAGCCAGTCACATTCTCCCACGGGAACCAGAGGTCACCCCAGCCTCTGGTTATAGCAAGGCCTGTTTCCCCATAGCCTATGCTGGTTCACTCTGAGTGCAACACCATGTGACCCTACATGGTGTCCTAGGCTGTGCACATATATGACTAATAAACTGCTGTCAGTCTCATCTATCTGATGAGCCATCTCATATTATTTAGGGTGGTGAGTCCCTCCTTCAACAATGAGGTCAGTCGGGTGTGGTGCCGCACGCCTGTAAGCCCAGCACTTGGGAGATGGAAGCTGGAAGAAAGCCGTGAGTTCGAGGCCAGCTTGGGCTACATAGAGAATTTAAGGCAAGCCTGGAATACACAATGAGAGTCCGTCTCAAACCACACCGGCCAGAAATGAGGTGAATAAGAAGTGATCAGAACAGTGCCCTACACAGAGGATACTTACTCTTTGTTACTTAACAAATTTGCTTTGATTGCATTATCCTTATTCCTAACCAGTAAGGAAACCAAAAAAAAAAAAAAAAAAAAAAGAAAGAAAGAAAGAAAGAAATATTTGCTGTAGGTGACTATAGATTTATTTTCCTACAAAGAATCCTTTGGAATCATACAGCAACAACTGCCATTTACATAAATTATATGTCAAGCAATCTTATCTTTACTGCTCGCCATACTGTAAAGCAATGAAAACAAAATTGCCTCAGGCAAATCTGTTTTTTATTTCTATACCACTGATCTGACATTTTACACTGTAATTCCTAATCAATAATAGAGGTAAATTGTAACACTGCCCAACTATGGAAACACAATTCTAGTATTAGTCAATATTGAGTATGATTAAGATGCTAAAAACTACTAGTAAGAGTACTTAAGAACTGAGATTTTTCCCACACCAGAACTTAATCTATTTCATTGCCTCCAAGTATCTCATTTCTTTGTAAGCCAGAGTGGCAACACTTGAAATCATTAAAAATCAGACTCTTCCCAGAATCTGCAATGAGTATTAAACTTACTAGTGCTTCAGGGAGAGTTTCATTTGCTTTCTCTGTTATTTTATCATTTAGTTTCCCAAGGTCCAAAGGAGGAATGGGGGGGCGTGTTTTCACTTCAGGGGCTCCTGCTTATCCTAAAGCAGCCAGTAGCTTGTCCAGTCTCCAAGTCACCTCATTTCTGACAGGCCTCCTCTCCTCCCGGCACTTGGCCACTCTCTCTTCTGGTAAGTGCTGGTCAGAGTGGGGACCAGGGTTCTGGGAGAGAAGTAGGATCAGGAAGGCTGATGAAAGCTTGGAGTCACTCCCTTATCATTCCTTGGCCACACTAGGAACATAATAACTTGCTTTTCAGCCCGGACTGCACAGAGAAAGTTGCAGGAGACAAAAGTCAGTGAAAAGTGGTCACTAAATAATTCCAGAAAGTGCTCAACTGTAAGCCACATGTAACGGCCCTTCTCTGAATGACTGTCCTGCACTTGGGTCAGACTGCACCCAGCACCCTGGCTATTAGCAGAGGCCAGGGTGTATGCTCAGTTGTCTCGGAACTGGGGATGAAACCCTTCTCCAGTCAGTGGGGCCAGCTTGGCCAGGCCAGGGCTGTATGCGCTGAGCAGCTCTGGGAACTCAAGTGCAGATGACTTGGCTGCTCACCCCTGGGATTTCCAAAGCTGGGCTCTCGCTGTTTCTGCAGCCAAGGACCTCTGCTTTCAAAACAGCCACAGAGGATGTGCTTGGTTCCCCTCCCACAAAGCTGGAAGTGAACTTTCCCTACCCAACACTAAAAGGAGGGGCAGGCAGGGTGCCAACCCCTGAGGAAAAGCAGGAGTGCTTCTTACAGGAAGAGAACTGGGATCAGTCGAAGGGGAGCCTCCAGGGCAGCTACCGGTTCTGTTTTCAAGTACAAACTTTGCTCACTGATTGCTGTCGCTTGATGGGCCACAAAAAGTAACCATGTTTGCCCTCAAATACAAAGACCTTTCTCAGTATCCAATATATAAACTTTTCAGTTTTATTTTAAAAGTTTAAGAAAAAAAGCAAAAAGGAAAAATAGTTTCCATATTGTAGGTATTTTGTTATAATACTTTTATGAATACCCTTCCAATAACTGCATATATGAATATAAACATGTATGTTTTTAAAGCAGAATATACCATAGTTGTATAATCTGTTTCTCAAATAAATTTAAGAGCTGGGGCAGTGACACATGCTTGTAAATCACAGCTAGTTGGGATTTACAAAGCAAGAGTTCAACCTCCACAAGTTCAAGGCCAGCCTGGGCACTACAGTGAGACCTCATCTCAAAAAAAATGTTTTTTATTGAGATAGAAAATGTAACATTAGGGCTGGTGAGATAGCTCAGCGGCATAAGCACCTGCCTGGCAAGCGCGAGGTCCTGAGTTTGACTCCTGGAACCCACATACAAAAAAAGGACCAGTGATATCGCTCAGCGGCACGGGTGCCTGCTGGCATGTGAGGTCCTGAGGTCGACTCCCGGTACGCACCAAAAAAAGAAAAAAAAAAGAAAGAAAATGTAACATTAAATTTACCAACACTAATCATTTTGCACAGTCTAGTAATATTAAGGTATATTTACATTGCTGTAGAACAGATCTTTAGAACTTTTTCATCTTATAAAGCTGAAATACTACGCACAGTAAGCACTACTTACCCCCTCAACTACTTTTCAACTTTCAGTTTCTATGATTTTGATCACTTTAGATACTTCATATAAGTATATGCATATATGCAATCATATAGTATTTGTCTTTTTGTAACTGGTTTCTCTTAATATAATGTCCTTAAGGTTTATGCATTTTGTAACAGGTAACAAGATTTCATTATTTTTTAAGGCAGCATAATACTGCCTTATATAACATATTTTCTTTACCCATTAATCTGTCAATGGCCAGTTGGGTTGCTTCCACCTCTTAGTTATTATGAGTAATTACAATAGGTACAGAAATGATCTCTTTGAGACCCTAATTTACATTCTTATAAATTTATACCCAGAAGTGAGATTCCTGGATCATATGGAAGTTCTGCTTCTCATTTTTAAGGAACTCTCATATTGTTTTCCATGATAGCCACATACAATTCCTTTCATTGTGATAAGAAAGCACAACTGAGCCAGGCATGGTGGCACATGCATGTAATCTTAGCACTTGGGAGGCTGAGGCAGGAAGATTGCATGTTCAGGCCAGCTTGGGCTACGTAGTAAGTTCAAGGCCAGCCTGAACTACATAGTGAAACCCTGTCTCAAAAAATGTAAAGAAAGAAACAAAGAAAAAAGGAAAGCACAACTGAAAGTCAGGAAACGTGAATCTTAGTTGTATCTCTGACTTTGTGATAAGAGAGCACAGTGTAACTGATATGGGATGGATTGTGTCCCCCAGAATTCATTAGTCAGAGGCCAAACCCTTAGCGCCTCATGATGTGACCATATTTAGAGATAAGGACTTTGAAGAAGTGATTTAAATTTAAATGAGGCCATTAGGTTGGGCCCAAATCTAATGCTATTGCTGTGATTGTAGAAAAGGAAAATTGAGCCGGGCATGGCAGCACACACCTGTAATCCCAGCACTTGGGAGGCTGAGGCAGGAGGTTCCCACGAGTTTGAAGCCACCCTAGGCTACATAGTGAGCTCAAGGCCAGCCTGGACTACATGGTGAGATGCCGTCTCAAACAACAACAACAACAACAAGGAAATTTGGAGACACAGAGACTCTGGGACACTGCACGAGTGCCGCAGCAGGCTGTTCGTATCACTGAAAGCTCCAAAAGGTTCGCCACCACTGCACTAGGAACTCGGGTAATGGAGAAAAGGCCATGTGAGGACACAGCAGAAAGAGGCTACTTGTAAAGCAAGGTGAGAGGCCATGGGAGAAACCAAACCTGCTGACACCTTGTTCTTGGACTTTCAGACCTTAGGACCTCGAGAAGATAAGCTTTTGCTTTTTAGGCCAGTCATTCAGTGGTATTTTGTTAGGGCAGCACTTGCAAACTAATACAGCAACACAAAGTTGAATATGTGTGCTTTATGGGGTGCAGTGCTATATTTATATGTATTATATCTATAGGATTCTTAAAGCTTAAATGTGGTTTACATTGATGAAGTTACATTATAAAGAATGCTAAATTCTATAAGCATGTACAACTAGGCATCCCAAAGACAGAAAGATGTCAGGATTGTAGATTCAGTGGATTCCTGTGTATTCAAGGATCCAAATCATTTCTCTGTCTTTTTGCTCTGTGCACCACAGTATGGCTTTCGCCTAAGTCTAGGTCATGAGAGCAATGGCTACCACAGTGATAAGGACAAGATCCCTTCTTATTCACAACTAGGAGAGGAGAAAAGAAGGCCACCCCACTTCTATTCACACTTCATTGGCCAAAATGGCTCAGACCTGTCCATTCCTAACTCATTAACTTAAAATTATAGGTGCTATGAAACCCTGGAAGTGATAATCTGGCTGTAAAGGATGGGGTGGGGGTGTAATGAACACGGGCGAGTGAACAAACGAGGCAAAGACCACTTGACAGGGTTTTGTGGAAGCAACAAGGCATACGGTTTATTACCTGGGTGCCGGCAGACAGAGAGTGATGAGGCCATCTGTCCGGAATAAAGGGAAGTGGGCCCCTCTCACAGGAATTGAGAGAAAGTAAGGGACCTTAGGTAGGAAGATTTTAATAAACATCTGTGGTCAAAGTTCTCTGGCAGTCTTGCACCTCAGTGGGCCTCCAGATTTTCGGGGACCAGCAAAATTCCTCATCCTATCTGATCTCCTTTTTGACATCCTGTGTTTGATGATGACAGCTGTGGTGCTGAGCTGAGTTCTCTGCCGAGAACAATGCCTCTGCTGGCGGGCAGGTTGGGGTCTGGGAGAGTCAGAGTCAGGTCCCATTAGAACCTCACAGGCGGCACTTCAGATGTCCACTAAAACTAGGTATAAATCATTTAATTACTGGTTTGTTATGATTTCTGTGTAATTTTCATGCATACTTGGGAAAGCAAGACCATAATCTATGAATACATTTCAAATATAATAACATTTTTATGAATACTAAATTTAACAATTATGGTATTGAATGTAACTATATATTTTGTAAACATTTAACTAAGTATTCGATTATTTTTTAATATCACTGTATTCTTTGTGCATTCAGAAGTCAGTATTTCAGGTCACAAATGTTCAGCCTCTGCAAAGCTCATAGACTGTAGGCATTGTGTGCAATGAATGAAAAGACCCAGAGGCAAGACTGGAATGTGATGGTAATTAAGAAAATCCAAAATTTGATAAACTATTGTGTTCACTGCCAGAAGAAAACTATGTTTATAGGAGAAACAAAGTCCCTTTGAAGGCTACATACAAAGAAGAAAACAAAAATAGTAACAATTTTCATGGTATATTCAGCACCATCCAGGGAAATACATTTTAACAAAGAAAATCAAAGAAACTATGGGCAAGCTTTATTAAAAATCACTTTTTCTTACTACTATATCCTTGCACTAATGTGTCTGGCATGAAACAAAAATCAAAAGCAACCACAGCAACAATACCCCCAAAGCTAAGCCCCAAAGAACTACATTTTCTTTTCTCTCTTGCATACTAGGATGTCATTCAACAATGAGATACGAGCGAAAATCTACTGAAGCTTTCTGCACAACTTTGCTTTCCTATTATAGAAATCCCCCTGCTTCCCTATTATTTCTTTTTTTTTTTTTCTTTTCCCCTCCATATCTAGAATGCAGATTTATGGCTGGAGGTGAAGCAGCCGTTTTGTGACTACAAAATGATGCTGAATAGAAAAACCCCACACCATTCTTGGTAACCGGAAAAGAAACTGCAGCTGATGGTATCAAGGAGCTGCTGCTTCGATCCAGGGCTGCCAGCCTTTGGATATGACTGAAATAGAAGATCTGCTTGATTGGGATATGTGATGTGGTTTCTGCTGCATGGAGCTGAGTAGGATCCCTGAATAATGCAAATAGCCTCACTGATACGGTAGCATTTTAGTTGGGCCTAATACTGAATAGCACTTACACATGAATTAGGATGGACCAGGGTACCCAACCCCGAGGAAACAGCAGCAGAAAGGTACAGGATGAATAGCATTTATATTATCTTGGAAGTCTGAATTGTTTATTCATGTGCAAACATAAGAGGAAATGAGGCTCAAAGGCTAGACTGAGAACAGATTCTAAAGCATCCTAGCTCAATAAAAATTTAATGTATGCCAAGAATATAAGTTTAGGGCCGGTGAGATGGCTCAGGGGCATAAGCGCCTGCCTTGCAAGCGCAAGGGCCCGAGTTCGACTCCCGGATCCCACATACGAAAAAAAGGGGCCGGTGATATCGCTCAGCGGCACGGGTGCCTGTTGGTGCACGAGGTCCTGAGGTCGACCCCCCGGTACCCACAAAAAAAAAAAAAAAAGAATATAAGTTTAAATTTTTTAGTAACAACATTGAAAAGATAAGAAAAAAACAAATAAAATTAATTTTAATGATACATTTTATTTAATCTAAATATACGTGGTATTTCTACATGTAATCAATTAAAATTAATTATTTTTTATTTGTTTTTTGCATGAAGTCTTCAAAATTTGGTGTGTACTGTATACTCTAAACAAAGATTGGTCAAGTAGCCACACATGGCCAGCAACCACCATGGTAGATAGTGCAGTTTACAGCCTTAAATCTCATATGCAAAAGTTTTAAATTTGAACTACAGAAGCATAAACAGAATCATAATTTAATTTCTAATAAAACTTCTAACATATTCTAGACATTAATGATATTGTATAATATTTCTAAATATTATGGGTTTTGGAAACAAATATAGTTGCTAACCAAGATGGTATATACTTCTGTGGAATAGTTATAAGAATGATCTAGAACCTAAGGTCAGGGATATTTACTGAGTTTTCTTAACACTAGGATGCCTTCTTTTTCCACCATAGCATTTTGAGGTATTTGTAGGAAAACACAGGAGCCAATAAGAAAGAAAACAAGATTAGCAACCACAGATAACTGTGATCAACTTGCTAGCAAATTGTCTTCCTGAAAATTTTTGTATGTTTTATACAGTTGAAATTACACTTTTCATACTATTTTCTATTCTTAACACTATTTTATAAGTATTTTTTCTTCTATCAAAAATTGTTCGAAAATGCCATGACTACATTAAACTCTTTCTTCATATGAAACAACTATATTTGTTGTCATTACCTTAACACACATTTAAGCTGTTCCAAATTTTTACTATTAAAAATAATTTGTGCTAACCATCTTTATATAGAAAACTATTCTTGCAACTTATTTTATCTTCTTAGGATGGATTCCCAGAGGTAAAATTACAGAGAAAAAAGGTATGAGCGCTTCTTAAAATCTTGATATAGACTTGCCAAACGGCTTCCTTGGAAGAGCTGAACCAATTTATACACTCAGCAAAATTGTGTTAGCATACATAATAGTACACTGTAACCAGCATTCTATAATAGCCTTTTTAAGAAGGCAATGGGAAAGGAAATAAAGATGCTAATTTATGTGGAAAATGTATCTCAATGTGCTTTAATTTCTATTGGTTGCTTGCTACTCAGAATGAACATTGTTTTCCTTAGTCATTTAACAACTGTTTCTCTTATCATTTTTATGCATTAAAATACGTTTATATATTAACAGTAAAACATATTATGCATATGCATAATGCATTAAAACATATTATACATTAAATAATGTTTATATATGAACAATAAGAATAACTTGTCATGATTGTATTAAAAACTTTTCCAGCTTACTTTTAATTTTATTCTTTTTTAAAAGTCTGGTTTATTGTGGTACTTCCACATATCATAAAATTCACTCTTTTTAGTATAAAGTTCTATGAATTTTCATAAATCCATACAATCAGGTAATGAATATCAATATCAGAATACACTATTCTATCACCTCCAAAAAGTTTTCCCATGTCCTTTTTTTTTTTTTTTTTTTGTGGGTACCGGGGGGTCGACCTCAGGACCTCGCGCGCCAGCAGGCGCCCGTGCCGCTGAGCGATATCACCGGCCCCTTTTTCGTATGTGGGTTCCGGGAGTCGAACTCGGGCCCTCGCGCTTGTCGGGCAGGCGCTTAAGCCGCTGAGCCATCTCACCGGCCCCCCCATGTCCTTTTAGCATCAACCCTTTTCCTATTTCCAGACCCTGGAAACTACAGATCTGTCTTCTACAGTTTCATCTTATCCAAAACATCATACAAATGGAATCATACAGAATATAGCTTTTTGAGTCTGGCTTTTTTTCAATTAGAGTAAACCATTTTACAGAGTCATGCATGTTATCATGTATATCAGTACTGTGTTTCTTTTTTATTGCTGAGTAGTGTTCTATTATATGGAATATTACTTTTTGTTTATTCCCATGCCAGTTAAAGGACATTTGAGTAATTTATATTTTTGATCAATGATGAAGCCATTATAAACATTCACATACAAGTATTCAAACATAAATTTTCATTTCTCTTATGTAAATACCTAGAAGTGCTACAGCTGGATCTCCAAAGGCCTGTGTATTAAGGCATGGTCCAGGGAAATGCTACTGAGATATCTTGGGTTCTTTAAAAGATGAAGTTTAAAAGGGCCGGTGATATCGCTCAGCGGCACAGGCACCTGCTGGCGCACGAGGTCCTGAGGTCAAACCCTGGTGCCCACAGGAAAAAAAAAAAAAACAACAGAGAAAAGATGAGGTTTAGTGGAAGGTTTTAGGTGATTGTGTGTGTGCTCTTGAAGGGAACTGTGGGACCTTGGTCTCTTCCTCATTCTCTTGTTTCCTGGATATGGGATGAATGGTTTTGCTCTGTCACAATGTCCCACCATAATGTGCTGCTTTACTACAGGCCTACAAGCGATGAGGGCTATCAATCATGGACCGGACAACTGTGTTCCAAAAAAAGCCTTTTCTCTTCATGGGTTAATTATTTCAAGTATTTTACTAGAGTCGTGAAAAGCTGACTAACACATTTGGGTGGTATGGTAAGCATACATTTAACTTCTTATGAAACTGTCTAATTATTTTCCAAAGTGGTTGTACCATTTTGTATTCTCATCAGGATTCTATGGAAGTGTTATTTGCTCTACATATTTGCTGGTATTTAGTGTTGGTGCTGTTGTTTTTGGCTGGGATTTTAGTTTTTCAGATTTTTTTAGCTATTTTAATAGATATAAATCAATCATTTGGGCCTGGGGATGTGGCTCAATGGTAGAGTTCTTGCCTTGCATGCACAAGGCCCTGGGCTCGATCCCCAGTATCACACACACACATACACACGCACAAAAATCAATCACTTATGCTTTTAATTTACATTTTCCTGAGAATGCAAAAATAAGCAAACAATACCTAATGGAATGTGTTAGCATTCTGTTGCTGTACTAAAATACCTGAGAAAAATAACTTAAAGGAGGTAGAGTTTATTTTGGCTCATGGTTTCAGAGATTTCAATTCATGGTAAATCCATGGCTTTAAACCTGTGGTGAGGCAGAAACATCAGTGTAGAAGGCATGATACAAGAAAACTGCTCTTGTCATGGTAACCAAGAAGGGGAGAGGAGAGGGAGGGAGGAAGAGTGGGCAGGAGGGGAGGAGATAACAGAGAAGTAGACGAATGTGGTACTAGGGCCTGAGGGCATGCCCCCATGACCCACTCCCTTCAACCAGGTCCAGCTTCCTAGGAGTCCTTCATCTTCTACTAATGCATCAAATGTTATCATCACTGGATTAATCTACTGATGAAGTTAGAGCCCTCATGATCCAATCACCTTGGATCTGAAGCTCCACCTCTGAATATATGAGCCTTTTGGGGACATTTGATTTCCAAACCATAACATAGAATAAATGTCTGAAGGAAATTAACAGTGTTTGTGAATTCAAAGATATTATTCTTTTTGTTTATTTTTCCACTGTTTTTTAGATTAGAAAGTTCTTTTCCAATGAGAAATCAGAAGAAAATTCAGCTATATTATTAGGAGTTTTAAAAATGATTTCTTCTAAATTTTTCACAGTTTAATCCATATGGGCACATATTTAATTTGTTGTATGATGATGCTGAACATCTATGTTCACTCTTTTATCTAAAATATAAGGCTAGTCAGATTTTTTCTATAACTCTTATTGACTAATCTATAATCTATTCATCCCATTTATTTGTGAAACCTCTCTTATTATATAATAAGGTTTGTTGTTCCTAGGCAATCAAGTCTGTTCCATATTTATGTCCGTCCATTCAACACTTGTCTATTGGCACTTTCTGTGTGCCAGGCACTATTCTAAATACTGATAATATAAGAGTGAACAGAGAGCTAGGCATGATGGCGCATGCCTGTAATCCCAGCACTCAGGAGGTTGAGGCAGGAGGATCATCTCATGGCCAGCATGTGCTACATACTGAGTTCAAGGCCAGCCTGAAATACATAGCGAGACCCTCTCTCAACAAAACAAAACAAACAAAAAAGTGAACAAAGAAGTAAAGCCCCAAATCTTCTGAACCATATATCCTAGCCAAGAAGACAGATAATATTTAAAGAAATTCATAGTTGTATAATATTTTGAGTGGTGATAGATGCATAGAAGGAAAGTAAAGAGAGTGAGGGAATAGTAACTAGCAATTTGGGGTACATTGGTCAGACTGACCCCTCTGAGATATTTGAGTTGAGACCTGAATATATTAAAGTAATAAGACATGGAGGTGTCTAGAGGAGGAGCATTACAGATACAGCCATCAAAACATGCAAATGTTTTGTGATGGGAATGAATTTGAACTGTTAGGGAAACAGCAAGGAGGCTTGCAATGGAGATGATACGGGGCAGTTTAAGGGCTCAGATTGTGTAGATCCTCCCAGAAAAGTTTTATTCTAAATCAGATAAGAAGCTACTAGAGGATTAAACAGAGGGGGATGTACTCTAACTTACCTTTTTAAAAGATTATTCTGGCTATTAGCTTGGATCTTAAAAGTTATCCAAAGGCCTGGGAGATCTTGGGACCTTTAAGAGCTGGGGCCCACTGAGAGGTCTTTAGGTCATTGGCTACAATGTGGTTTAAATCCTAGATCTGTGACCCACTGTAGGATGTGAGGCAAATTACATAACTACTCTGAGCCTCATTTTCTTCATCTTTGAAATGGAGGAAAAATACCTATTGTTGATTTTTTAATGACAGAGAGTATTTTTATGTGTGCAAAGGAACATTCCCAATTACTTGGGTTTTAATTAATATACATCATGTTAAGCATTTTTATGTAAAAACCTGGTGTTACTTAAGTCATTAAGCATAATACACAAGGGCCGGAGGTATAGCTCAGTGGCACAGTGCCTGCCTCACAAGCACAAGGTCCTGAGTTCAATTCCCAGTACTGAAAAGAAAAAAAGCATAATACACATTAGAGCATATATTTTCAGAGATTAAGTAGAACTTCTTTCACTCATTCTTTAACATTCTTAACATTCATTAAGTAAGGTTCAGTTCACTCAAATTTAACAGATGGGTATTTCTTAAGCAGCAAATCCCTTCTACATAATTAGATTCCTTTAGACATTTCAAACCATAATTATAAATTTACTTTAGCATATCCTCTGAAATGTCAAACACTTGACAAGAGCCCACAAGTAATATCTTTTGGGAATTTAAATAATTCTTTAATAGATCAGTCTTAAGAATTTAATCATTCTATTCTCTTAAGCATACCAAATATCTTCTTAAAAATCACATCACAAAAAACCATGACAAACGAAACTTGCTATTAATAGTTCACACAAATATATCACTACCTAAAGGTACAAAAAAATTTTTAAAGAATTTTCTGTGTTTTCCTTCATTTACCTTTTTTAGATAAACTGAGATGAATTCAGTTGAAAATGAATCTGGTTTTGAACTCATTTTCTGAGCTGATATTTCATTCCCCTTTGTTTAGTAATTTTAGGTGTCAATTGACCCTCATCCTGTAAGCATTGTATTGACTGTGTAAGATTAAATATGATAAAACAGACTTTCTCCTTAGTATTCATAATACCAGAGGTACTCAGTTAATCACAAATTCTTAGAATTAGAAAGGAAGATTGGGCAGATTGCAAGTAACTTTCCAATCTTGGTCCTCCTCTTCCTTATAACAAAACATGATTTTTCTTTAGGCATAATACACCTAGCTTTGAAAAGTACATTTCCTAGCTTCCCTTGCCTTTGGGTATGACCATGTGATTAAATTCTGGCAAGTCAAATATAAGCATATAAAAAGATATGATTGTAGAAATTATAGGCGTTCTCCTTAAAAGGAAGGAGCATACCCTTCTATTACCTTTTTCTTACCTTCCAGCTCTGTAAATGGGGAGTTCCAGTGACCTCCATGTGCCACAGCACAAGAGGGGTTGAGAAACTGGAATGGCGCTCCAGTCCCTGATGATCATGGAGCTCCATGCTACAACTAGGTAGACTATACAGATTTATTTTAAAGGAAAGGAAAATAAAGCCTTAGTTTGTCAAAGCTGTTGTTTTTTAGGGCTCTATAACTTCCAGATGGATTTAATCTTTTTTTTGTTTGTTTTTGTGGGTGCCAGGGGTTGACCTCAGGACCTTGCGTGCCAGCAGGCACCTGTGCCACTAAGCGATATCACTGGCCCTTTTTTTGTATGTGGGTTCCGGGAGTCGAACTCAGGACCTCGCACTTGCCAGGCAGGCACTTATGCCGCTGAGCCATCTCACCGGCCCTGGATTTAATCTTGACACATATCTTATATATCTTATTGTTTCACCTTCTTTAATATCACAACCCTGTATTACGACCTAGAAGACCAAGTATTTTTCATGTATTAGGTACATGGACAAAGTCCTTATTAAATATGTATTTAATACACATTAGGACCATAAGTTTATGAGTATTTAAAATTTCTTTTATAATATTTTTCAGATGAATTCAGACTAAATAAGACTAAATTTTTGTTTAAAGAATATCCAAAAGGGAAGCTGGGTGTGGTGGTACATGCATGTAAACCCATAATCCCAAAACTTGGGAGGCTAAGGCAGGAGAATTATTGAGAATCCAAGGCCAGCCTGAACTACATAGGGAGACCCTGTCTTAAAAAAGAAAAAGAAGGGAAGAGGAGGAGGAAGAGGAGAGGGAGAGGGAGGGGAAGGAAAGAAAGAAAAAAAGAAAGAAAGAAAGAAAGAAAGAAAGAAAGAAAGAAAGAAAGAAAGAAAGAAAGAAAGAAAGAAAGAAAGAAAAGAAAAGAAAAGAAAAGAAAAGAAAAGAAAAGAAAAGAAAAGAAAAGAAAAAAGAAAAGAAAGACAAATATGCAAAAAGTCCCAAAGGAGCTTTAGGAAGAAAATAAAGTAACATGCATCAATGATCCTCCTCCAAGCCGGCATCTGTGTAAGATGTGGGCCACTCTAAGGTGCACGAGGCAAGCCCTGGGCCCTCAACAGAGGTAACCGGAGTCTTGGGATGAGCCTATTGCCTCACCCATGAGCCTTCCTAGCCTTTGATTCAACTTCCTCCCCCACACCTAATACTGTCAGATTGTCTTTCATCTATTGTTCCCAAAAAAGCATGGCAGAACTACAACAAAGAAATTGGAGTTTTTCTTTCATTTAGCACTTAAAATATTTGAAATTGTATGGGATGACTCAATTCCAGGAAATTTCGAGTATCCTGAGACACTTGTTCAGTGAAGTGCTGAAAAAATCCTACTCTAGGGTTTTAGGGAAAGATGTGAGCAAGCCAATTTGTAGGAGGTAAGAACAAAATGTGACTTCAAAAGAGTATCTCTTTCATTCCCTTGTGGTTTGCAACATCGCTCTTCTCTGCCCCACTCCTACAATGTTCTCTTGAGCTTCTCTGTTGGCTCCAGAAAAGCCTGAAATTCCAGCCCCTGGTTTCCCCATAGCAACTAGCTTACACTCTCCTTTGAATTCTATTTATGAAAACATGTGTATGTGTGTTTTAATTGTAAGCTTCTTCAAATCCTTTGAGGGGAATATTTAGTAAATGCTTTTTTTTAAGACAGGGTCTCACTATGTAGTTCAGGCTGGCCTTGAACTCACTGTGTAGCCCAAGCTGGTCTGGAACTCACAACAATCCTCCTGCCTTAGCCTTCTGAGGCTGGGATTACAGGTGTGCGCTACCACACCCGGCCCTAGTAAATGCTTTTTAAAGCATCAGTATTAAAAACTATTTCCCTTACTTCTCTTTTTTCAAGGTTGAACTGTGAGGTTCATTTCATAGATGAGAAACCTGAAATTCAGACATTAGACCCTTGCCCATGGTCTAAAAGCAAGTATGTATTGAAGCTGTGTGTTAATCTCAAATTCATACAATTTTCTCTATTGCTTCTTGATCCGTGCCAGAAATCCAAGTACAAATAAAATCACTCGCTACCAGCAAAATGCAAAATCACAGGCTTTGGATTACTTCCCAGCTATGTGAACCTGGGCAATAGATTTAAAGTCAGTTCTGTCATCTATAAAATGGGTATAATTAATTATAGTGATTTCCTGATGGGATTGCCAAGAGAATGTAGCCAAGAGCTTGGCACATGCTACGTATTACATGACTAGTAGCAATGGTGGCTTTTTGAAAGTAATTTAAATCTTCAAGATGATGGCTGAGACTCTTGTGCATACAAGGACTAAAAGTCTCCAGATATTTTAAAAATAGCATTGAGGAAATATAAATTCATTCTTTCTACAATTTTTTTATTGACACTTAATCTGTGCCAGGACAGTTGGAAGGACAGAGGATCCTGGAACATATTACATTCCGGCAAAGTGACGGTGTAACCTGATGCAATGGGTTTGTCTCGTAGTGAGTACAAAGCTAATAAGCACAGCCAGGAGACAAAGGAAAGAAGAAAGGTTTATTATTTGGAGCAAGTAAGGAGGACACTGGAGAGGATTCCCACAACAGTATCTTTCTGAACATAGTAGGGGGTTTTATTGGGGAAACTAATATATATTCATAAAGGAAAGTCTCATAAACACATGTACAGCCAGGCACATTCTCGAGCACAGTCAGTTTGAAGTCATGCTTTTCCATACGTTGCATGTTCAAAAAATGTTGGATGGGAGCAACTCTGAGTGGAACATGTAGTAAAAAATTTGCGAAGTTTACTATAGGTGGCCTAATAGGGGTGTGGCAGAAGGATGGTGATTTTGCCTGGGTCCTTGTATGTTTCTCTGGAAGGACTTATCTTAAATAAAAAGCTACATTAGAGCACATCAGTGTCATTTAGAGGGGCAGCAGATTTTCCTGTAAGCATAAGTGATTGTTCTTGAAAGTACATGCCCTAGCAGCTAACAGTGGTGGGAAAAGATAATATATATATCAGTGATACAGTATATTATAAGATGGTAAACACCATGAGAGGAAAAAATAGCAAAAACGAAGAGGAAAAAGTTACAGAGAGAAGTCCTGGCAGGCCTCATTGACAAGACTGGAACAAAGCTTTCAAGGAAGAAGACAGTCAGCCAGACACGTAGGAGAAGAAAAGAGGTGGATTTACTATTTATATTTTAAGGTTTCTAATTTGCAGGGGCCGCTCCAAGGCCTGGCATCTAATTTTGTACTTAAATTTCTTAATGAGGATCCACACAATTGCATATGTTGCAGGATTTACCACTACAGACATGTACTTCTGGTGGAAGAACCAGAAAGAAGAATGACTGAGGCGAATGTACTAGATTTGCTCAAAGAATAGCAAGGAGGCTACCATGGCTGTACAGGAATGAACAAGAGAGATGAGAGTTTTATGCAGGGCCTTAGAGACCCCTCTAGAGACTCTGATTTTTAAGGAAAGTCTTTGGGGGTTTGGGACAGAGTTGTGACATCCCTTGGCTTAGATTTCAAAGCATGGCTTTGCCAGTAATTCAGGAGACAGAAAAATTGGTGCCTTGGACCAGTGTAGTAGCAATGATAGTGGTGGGAGAAGGCTGGATTCTAGATATATTTTAAAGGTCAAGTCAATAGGATTTCCTGATAAATTAGATATGGGTTGTGAAGAAGTGAGACAACTATTTCAAGTGGTGAGGCAGTATGAGATCATCAACAAAGTGACCCTAGAAAAAGGAAAACGCCAAGTTCTGCCAATTCTTCAACAAAAGAGTTTGGAGACACTGGCTTATATGTAATTAAAGTAATTCAAGTAAAGGTGTATTAAGATTTAATTCATTCAGTATTTACTTGTTAGTTGATTGTATGAAATATTTAATTAAAATAAATGAAACTATACAGTGTGTGAGTTTAATCCCCCCTCTTCCACTCTGTACAATTTGGCTGAAAAGATGTTTTACATTAGATTGAAGAATTGGAACCTAGTACCAGTTCTACCCATAACAGGGCTGTGACCAAATCATTTAAACCCACAGCCCTTGATTTTTTTCATCAATGAGATACAAGAGCTAGAACAAATGCACCTTCCCCTTTTGCACTTGTATTTTTTGTTTTAAGTTGAGTCTGTAATTACTACCATCTTTTTTGTTTTATTCTTGCTATAGCATATGGAAGATAATTTTGAGCAGAGACAACTTGAAAAGTGTTTTCTTTTTTCTTTTTTCTTTTTTTTCCCTCATATTCCTTTTGGTCTGCAAAGGAGAGACATAGTCTGAATCAGAGGCTTCAACTGAAACTGAGTCAGAGAATGACCTCTGTCTCTGCGCAGGATTCCTCGGGGGAATATATAATGCCGTTCCTGAAGTTTAGTGCGATAAGAAGTATTTCACTGCCCACCAACGTGGGACTCTCCTGCAGGTATTTCACCAAGTTTTCAACCAAAGAAGACTATAAGGCTAAAGCCATATAAGTGTACACATATAATATGTGATATTTTGTGACTGGCTTCTTTCACTTAGCAGAATGTTTTCAAGGTTCATTCATATTTGCCATGTATCAATACTTCCTGAAATGTTTTGCTTACTCATTCATTAATCAATAGACACTTGGGTTTTTTCCATTTTTTTAGCTATTGTGATTAATGGTGCCATGAACACTTACACAAATTTGACAACTGCTGAGTTCAGTGATAACTCCATGTTTAACATTGTAAGGAACTGCCACACTTTTCCAAAGTGGTCATGTAATTTTATGTCCCTACCTGCAATGTATACAAGCTCCCATTTCTCTACGTCCTTTTCTAGCAATTATTAACTTTGTTATTATTGTTATTATAGTATTGGCTACCATAAAGTTTCAGTGTGCTTTGGCTTGAAAAAAATTAGGGTTGAATTTATGATTTGGCTTTAAATTTTGTTTTAGATCTTGACTTTGTTCCATCTGTAGCCACTAATAGTCCTTATTCTGTGTGGCTGTGTAGTCAGCTAAGTCCTAAAAGCTCAGGAATAATTCAGGGAATGTTCAGGGATAATTAATCTCTATTACATTTAGCAAGGAGGAAAATTTATCTCATTACTACATTTACTTTTGAATGTCAGACCTAAGAGAAATTCTTTTTATAAGAGAGTCTAGATACCATAATGAGGTGACTAAGGCAATAGTTAGCATACTTTGCCATCTATTGCAATCATCTGGAAATCTTTAAAAACTACTGATGCCTGGTTTCCATACCCAGTTGTTCTGATTTCATTGCATAGAATGAAACCTTGCCATCAGGGTACTTAAAAGCCCACATACTACATAATTCTGATGTGCACAAAGATTTGAGAACTACTGGACTAAAGTGGGGGAATATTCCTAAATCCTTTTGTTAATTCCATCATGAGATCTTCAACCTAAGTTTCACTGAGTGTAGGTGTGTTAGATTTTTGCTGCTGTGATAAAATACCTGACATATACAACTTCAAGGAGGAAAGATTTATTTTGGCTCACAGTTTCAGAGGTCTCAGTTCATAGTCAACTGGCTCCAAGGAAGAAAAATCATGGTGGGAGAGTATAGTAAAGCTGCTCACCTTGGGGCATCCAGGAATCAGGGAGAAAGGGAATGAGTCAGAGAAAGAAGGGGCTTGAGGCAGGATATCCATTTCAAACTCACACCCCCTGTCACCTACTTCCTTCAAGTAGGCCCCATTTCTTAATAGCCTGTTGTGAGGAGCCACAGTAGATTGCTTCATAGCCCGGGCATCTGAGGACACATAAGGACATGACCCCACTGTCTAGCACAGGCACACAGTGGGGTACACTTATATAAGCATCATTTAGCACAGACAACTGGGCATGCACTACATGGTTATGACAGTATACAAGAATGTAAACCTTGGGCCGGTGAGATGGCTCAGCGGCTTAAGCGCCTGCCCGGCAAGCGCGAGGGCCCGAGTTCGACTCCCGGAACCCACATACGAAAAAAAAAGGGCCGGTGATATCGCTCAGTGGCACGGGTGCCTGCTGGCGTGCGAGGTCCTGAGGTCGACCCCCCGGTAACCACAAAAAAAAAAAAAAAAAGAATGTAAACCTTGATAACAGTTCATATATATGGGCCAAACAATAAAAACGCTGCTTGCTGTTGCTGCCGATGTCTGCTCCACAATCTTTCTTTTCTCTGGGGCCCTCACCTGTGAAAATACCCCTTCAGCATCCCCCAGCCCACCCCAACACCTGTTCAGCTATGAAATCATCACTAGATTGACCCATTAATGAGGTTGGCACCCTAATAATTCAATTGCTTTCCAAAAGCCCTATTTGTGCACACATGAGAGTTTTGGGGGACATCTTAGATCTAAAATTGCAACAGGTAAGTTCCATTGAGTATGGGTTTACTCCACCGATGGTTTCCTATTGTTTTCCTTTGTAATTTAAACCCAAAAGTTTGGCTGGTTCATGTTACTAGCGATGAGATTAGGTGTGATCAGGGTAAATCCATCACCAGACTTGCAAAAGACAATAAAGACAATTCAGTAGTCAGTAACATTTTTATGCACAAGGGAGAATACAGTTTGTTTGTAGCCATTTTAAACAATATTCCTATATGCTATGAAAATAACTGTGTATGTGTGTGTGCCCATGAGTGTACATGTGTGTGTGTGTGTGTGTGTGTTTGGCGGGGCTCAGGCATGACAGTGAATCATCCTTAAATACAGCATTTACATTTCAAACACAGAAACCTATTCAAATCAAATGTGAATGGTCCTCCCTTTTTGGCAGTATGGTTACATCTACATCCTCAAAATAGCCTTTTAGAGACCCAAGCAGTTTGAGCTACTGGCTTGTCAACCTATTACTAGCTGTCAGATATTTTATCCATTCAAGCAAATAGCCAGGCAAAGACTATGTTTTCTTTGAATTGTTAATACAGAGGTCTGTCTCTTAAGTTGAGATGTGAAATGCGAAGAGGAGTAAAATAAGAAATTTTCAAAGAAGAAAGCTAGGCAGGTCATTCCACCCACCTCTTCACCTTCAGAAAGAGTGAGATTAAAACATTCTAAACAGATGAGAATCTATACTATTTTTATACCTCTTAAATGACAGGATTGCACAACTCTGTTCTCACCACACCACTTTTCTTTGCGACAATTTGCAGCTATGAAATTTCTCTTTGCATCTAACCCAAGGGTTCTGACCAGGTTCATCCCATTTCCTCCTTGCTGTTCTTCAGCTCAGAGGGAGAACAGCACTCTTTGTGACATTTTCTCACATACTTGGAAACTATAATTAAATCTTCAGGTTTCCCTTTTCCAATCCCAATAACATTCTTTCACACCTTCCTCTTAAATTGTTTTCAGTTCAAGAAACTTCATGGCAATCTTTTCTTAACCAGGGGTTCCTAAACTTGTCTGTACATTGGAATTACCTGGGGAAAGATAAAAACTGATGTTTGTGCCCCATCCCCAGGGATTGTGATTTAATTGTTTGGGGTGTATCCTGAATTTCAGAATTTGTAAAAGATTTTCAAGGTTTTTTTTTTTAAATGCAGCAACTTTTGAAACCACTATCCAAAACTGCTGTAGGCCTATTGTCCTTTTGTCCCTTCAGGCAAAGGTAGCCAAAGCAGTCATTGCCCCTAATCTCAACAGCAGTTGGCTGAAAGGGAGCATTGGCCGGGCAGTGGATGATGTCCATAAGGAGGTTGATTGTACAGGCTGCAGCAGATGACTGGGAAGAGGAGGCTTCTAGTGGGGAACAGAAATGGCTGGTAATGCACTTCTACTTTGCAACCATGGAACCTCAAGTGCTATGGGTGGGAGGGACATGAAGCAAACACAGCTGAAGAAAACATAAAAGAATCACAGAGATGCTGATTGTGAAGGTCAATCTTGATTGTCAACATGACTGGATTAAGGGAGCCTTAGAGGGAGACTAGATCATGAGGGTGCTCACCTCATCAGATCTGGATTAACCCTCGTGCATTCCTAGCTGGGTGGGCTTTAGGAGGTAGGGCCTAGAGTTGGAGGATGTAGGTCAACAGGTGAGTGCCTTTAAAAGGTAAATCTTTTCTCAGGTTCTTTCCCTTTCTCTCTGCTTGCTGGTTGTCATGAGGTAGCAGCTTTCCTCTGCCATGCCCTTTTGGCATGATATTTCTACCTTACCCCAGGTCTAAAGCAAGGGATCCAGCTAACCATGGACTGAAACTATGAAGCAAACTAAATCTTTCCTCCTTTAAGTTGACTTTCCCAGGAATTTTAGTTACAGTAACAAAAAATTGACTAATATATTCACTGATACCAGCAATAATCTACATCCAAACTTCTAGCTGTAAGAAAAGCAAGACACTGTTTGCTTAAGCCACTGCTAAGATTTTGATAGGATAATATTGCTTACAGCTAAACACAATCCTAACACAGAATAAAATCTCCAAACTACCTTGTACCTGGAGAAAACCCAAGATTGAATCCAATACACTTTTTTTTTTTTTCCAGTAGTGAGGATTGAACTCAGGGCCTTCACACTGAGCTACATCCCCAACATTCTCCCTCACCCACTGCCCTTTTTGATACAGGGTGTCACTAAATTGCTAAATTGCCCGGGCTGAGTTAGAACTCACAATTCTCCTGCCTCAGCCTCCCAGAGTACTAGATTATAGGTGTGCACCACCATGCCTGGACTGAACCCAACACATTTACTTTGCTAAACACATTTACATGCTAAATTTTAGGGAAGGTCATCTTTTAACTGTGGTATTCTAACTACTGCATCAGTAGATCTCAAATCTGGTTGTAAATGAGGACTACTTGATGAAGCTTATTTAAAATGATTCCTGAACCTCACCCCAAATGTACTGAATTAGAATCTCCCATATTTAGACTTTCACGTGATGCAATTTAACAAGGTGATCATTGTGTCTTCCTCTGGTCCAGTCAACCACGTTCCTGAGAGTAGTGTGCAACATTTAAGGAAGCACTCTCTCTCAGACATGTGTGAGGGTAGGCTTGACAATTGCATTGCTCTAAGAGTGAATGCCTCTTTAAATTTTATATCCTAAGCACCTTATTTGGTCTTACCCCAGTCTACCCTGATTCAGATAAAGTACATTTAATAGGTGGTATCTGTCATTTGTCATGACATGGTAGAAACTCCAACTCAGATAATATTTTGCAAAAAAAATAATCAGCTAATCAACTAAATTATTTGATTTTTCAGTGGCGGTTCCAGCATCACAAAGACACCACCTGTACTCTACACTCATAAATGGTGCTACTTGCAGTACTTTATTTTCAACTTGGAGTATGCTTCTAGATGTCAAATGACATCAACTCCCTTCTGAGTTGAAAAATAACCATAGCACTGATTGTCTCAGTCCCTGTTCACCCACATGAAAATAGGAATGTGATCCTGTGAGGGAAGAATTCAATTAGGTGAGTCAATGAGTGTCAGAACAGAATCCAGGACCAAAGTCCTCATGTAGCTACTAAGAAGTCAAGTATCAGTTACTAGAATTAAAAGTAGAAACTAGTAGGTGTTTGTAAGAATATATATCCAGCTTGGCTATTCCTGTTTCCCAAAAGCATTTTAAGACACATATATGCGGCAGCCTCCCAGAAATAGAAGTGAGGGTAATTTAACCCAAAGTTGTGGTTCCTGCATCCAGTGCGTGTTGGACGGTGTGTCAGCAGAATGGGTGCTGAAGAATCTCTGTGGACTGACATTCTGGAGCCTCCTAAGAATGACTCTCTCAAGTGGGCAGGGAGGTAGGGCTGCTGCCCGGATAGACTACAGAGGCCTGCACATAACTGTGGTTGAGGCAGTAACAATGTCTAGGACAAAAGTTGGAGACAACCCTGTTTAATTCCAGGTTCAGTAGCTCCTGCTTTTGGTTTATTGGTGTACTAGAGATAGCAACAGCTGGTGGCATGTAGAAGAGGACAATCTCAAAGAGGGATCCTTCATCATGCCCTCCCTGCTTCTGTAGAGGTGGCATTACAGAACCTCTCATAATGTGGCCAGTGAACACCCCTGCATCAGGCAAATATTTAATGAGTGGTTGCCAAAAGAAAAATAACCATTTTTTCCTGCCTGCCTCCTTCTAAATCTGTGATCATGCCTCGAAATTTATGGCAACAGGAATTGATGCCGTGCATCTTACTGTAGGGAAAGGATTAGTTACCATCCTATCCGTGAGTTGGAAATGGAATAAATGCTGTCCGGAGTCTACTTTCCGACTTCCTTTTCTGACACTCTTTAAAGCAGGCAAGGTGGCACTGAGCAGCAACTGGCAACATAAGACTGGATTAAATAACACCTGAATGTGTCAAAGGGTCTGGAAGAAGCCCAAAATGTATTTGCCAGCCAGGATGACTGAAAGCCCACACCTGGTGCCAGAGTGCACCACACAGACCTGCCAGGGCACCTGGGAAGTTCTGCTCTGCTCCTGGTACGAGAGCCTTGAGGGGCTCTTCTTGCAAAGCCACAGTCCTCTAAACACAAAGGGTGTGTGTTTTTACAAGATGCATCCTGAAGTACAAAGGGAGGGATAACATGATGTCTGCGATTTGTTTTAAAACCTTTAAAGTCGAGAGCTTCAATAAAGAAAAATAATAAAAGGAGCCAGATAAAGCAAATGAGGCAAAATCATGATAGTTGTTGAGTCTTGGATGTTGAATAAATAGGGATTTTCTATTGGGATAAATAAGATTATTACTCTTTTTTTCTAATTTTAGGGTAATAAGATTATTCATTTCTTTCTTATTTTTACATGTGAATATTTTTATAATTAAAAATCCATTTAAAAGTTTTAACCAAGTGCTGGGGATATAGCTCAGCGGCACGGTGCCTGCCTGGCATGTGCTAGGTCCTGAGTTCAATTCCCGGTTCAAAAAAAAAAAAAGTTTTAACCAATCATTATAAAGCTTGTAAGGCTTGCAGCAAGTGACCCAATGTATGAATTGCAGACTACTCTATCCTTTTAGGCGACAGCAAGCAGTAGGGAGCCAGGACTGTGAGGAATTTTATTTGAAATGTCTTTTGCACCCAGCCCCATCCACCACAGCTGCTTGGGCACAGGAATCTTATTTATCATTGAAAACATGGCAGAATCAGGGCTTAAGAAATCTGGGCACAAGTTCCAGTCTGTCACTGACAGAGAGATCTTAAACAAGTCACTTGCCCACTCCGCAGTTTCATTCCTTCCTCTATAAAATGGAGACGATCCTTTCATGACACCAGCCTGGTAGGTTACTGCAGGGTGACAGGAGATCATGTAACCTGTGAAGGGTTAAGGATTTTTAACACCAGCAGCAGGACCTTGGACCAGGCGAAGAAGTGTTCTGTCCTCAGAATCCACGTCTCTAAGGTGAGAGGGGAGATTACATCAGCATTTCCCAAGCTTTAAAAGAACTATCCAGGAAATGCACTCAAATTCAGATTCCAGGCCCACCTCAACCTACTGAATCAGGGTTTCCAGGGGTGGAACACTGGAAAGCTATTTGGCTAATTCTACAGCCTACTTAGGGAGCAACCGAATTAAGTAAGGGCAGAGATCCTTTCATGATGTAATAGCTGAAATGACTGGGGATTGACAGTCTATTGTGCTAAATTATTTTGATGATTAGGTCACAGATCTGGTGTAATTTCATGATGACAACAGTTAAAGAAATAGAATAAATAACCTCCTGGCTGTGGTCTGGTGAACAGAGGTCTTTGTGGCTAGGGGTAGATATACAAATTAAGAGAGCAGAGGAGGCCAGCATTCTGCTCATGTAGCTCTTGTGCAAAAATGCCTGGTAAGCCAAGTGTGCTAGTGCATGCCTATAATCCCAGCACTCAGGGGGCTGAAGCAGGAAGATTGCTGTGAGTTGAGGCCAGCCTGGGCTACACAGTGAGTTCAAGGCCAGCCTGAACTACATACCGAGACCCTGTCTCATACAAAAAAACAAACAAACAACAACAACAAAAAATGACTGATGAAAGGGCTCCCCACACCACCTGGAAAAGCTTATAGCAGGAGTGGGAATTGTCTCAAGTGGGCAGCACCCATAATTTCTGCAGTCTGGGGGACACTTAGGATGGCTCATCCAGGCAGCAGGCCCACATGTGGGAGGGTGACCTTGCAGTCCTGGCTCCATGCCTGGGCCTCCTTCACTGCCAGGTCCATGTGATTGGCTGCCCCCTACACCCACATCCACTGCATTGGCTGCCTCTCTGCGATTCTTGCAGTGCATTCCAACATTTGTGAACGCGTGCTTACAAGTTTCTCTTCCCACATTATAATTTCTTCCTGAATTTTTGTTTGTCTCATCTGAAAAGCAACCTAATTCTGTGTTTGCCAACTGCCTGATATGTTCAAGGCCTTGTGTTAAGGGCTTCTGATGATACAAATAAGAGGAAAAGGGGGGAGCTTTTGCTTGTTTAATCTCAGCCTGTCGTGGGAAGGGAAGAGATAACCCCAATACAAACAGAATCTAGCAAGCATCATGAGAACAGCGCGAACTGTGGAAGGATCTTTAAAGAGGATAATAGTACTAGAAAGACTTCATGGAAAGAATGGTATTAGAGATGGGTTTCAAATGCTAAGTAGGTTTTCAACAAGCAGGGAGGGATTAGGAGGAGAGTTGGGAGGGCCAACAGGAGCAAAGTCACAGTTAGGAAAAGGTGATCCATGTTTGCAGAAAAGTAAGCAATGCCATTTTGGCTGGGCTCTGGAATAGGAGACCAGTAGGATACAAACTAGGCTGGTCCCAAACAGGAATAACATAGTTCAACTTGGTAAGCAAGAAGGGATCTGAAGTTTTTTGAGAAGAGATCCAAGCAGTACTTTAAGACTACTGACGAAGCGCCAGCCCGCAGACTAGACAGCCAGTGGACCGAGTTACCTAGCATGAAGATGAGAGAGTGACAGGCCACAGGGGACAGGCACATCTCCGTACCAGAGTCCAGGAACTGAGGACAACATCATGAGAGGCCATTCTTAAAATTACATTTAGCATGCAATTAGAAGGCCTCCATTCTAGACCTATACCTGAGGTCTCCAAGGTCCACACTTTCTAACATAAAATGGTAACACAAACCAAGTTTCTTCCCCTGAGACAGCCTTCTTTCATCATTGACCAGTTTACCTCCTGCTGTGGTAGGGATTTGCATGGAAAAAAAAAAAAAGTGGTTGGAATTAAGGCCAGGCTACTTTGTCTTCTTCATAAGCTACTAAACAGCCTCTGAATAGAGGCAATTTTACTTTTTTGTGTAAGTTTTTCTCTTCCCACATTTTCAAGGTCTCCCTCTCTGATGGCTTCATCCCTCTAAGAGTATCATCTGCTACTTTTCCCCAGGCTCCTGCTCTAAACCACCATCTCTTCAGCTACTGTCAGAGTCCCTATCTGCTTGTGTTTTTGTCCCCTCCCTACTCCCACCCACAAAGCTACAGACAAAGTAGTCTTTTAAGAGCATAAATAACACCATGTCGCTGTCTGGTTTCAATCCTCCAATGGGCCCCTCAGGCTTAAGCCAATGTCAGAAATCCTTAGCTCGATCTGTGTGGTCTTTTGTGATCTACCCTTGCTTCCTGCTCCTCTCTTCGCTCTCCAGCGGCTCTAGCCTTCTTGTTTTCACACCCGCTGAGCATGGGCCAGACTCAGCCTTGCCCTTGCTTTCTCCTCTGCCTGGAATGCTCTCCCCCAGATATTTACAAGGCTTACTCCCTCACTTCCCTTAGAATTCTGTTTGAATGCCACCTCCTCAGAGAGGACTGTCTGGATCCCTCTGTTACTTTCCACCCACTTACCCTGCTTCATTTTTCTGTGTTGCACTGACCACAATCCACATTTTTGTAGCATCTGTCTTCTCCAGTGGAATATAAGCTACATACTGGAATCTCCATTTTGTCTATCTCAGTTTGTCAGTGACTAGATAAGGGCCAAGTTCTAAATAAGTGTTTGTTGAATGAATCAACGTGGAGTTCTTCTCTCTAGAAAACATCCTCCTCTGGCTTTGCCTTTGATTCTTTATCCTCATTCACTTTGGTTTTTGCAGGTTTTCCCCTGCTGAACACCATACCTTGTCCCTTGACCAACATGGAGCTAAATGTTTCTCTTCCTCCATCTCCGACACTTCATGGACTCCCCAAGTATAAATGTGCCCAAAGATTAACTCTCCAGCTTGTCTCTTCCTTCCTTCTCTCCACCCACCTTTCCCTATCTTTGTCTGTTACCTCTGCAGTGATACTCACATATTGGCTTTTGGCCTTGTCTTCTCTCTAAACTTGCCTTCTATGCACCCTGATGGCACTGCATATCTCAGTTACTTAAAAACTTCCTCCTCCTCTTCACTTGTCTATGTCTAATAGTGGCACCATTATTTTACTGGTTCCCAAGTTAGAAACTTAGTGTCATTTTTTCATTCCTCCTTCAGACTCCCTTTCTATTAGTCATCATGTTCCTACTGAATCCTTCTTCTAAATCATTCTTACTTTTCTCCCACTGTTTCCGTTCTCACAGCCATGTCCCTGGTCCAAACTTTACCTGCCAGGCCATAACCAGCCTGACCTCTCTGGGGTCCTCTTCTTGCTTGTAGGCCCCATTTTAAGACCACCATCCCTTGAGTGTCACTTCAAGGAACTTCACCAGGCTGAGAGCCAGCTAATCTAGTCTCACTGGTGCCTGTGCCTTTCCAATCCAGGTCTGGGTCCTTGCTAGCCCCTGCACTGATCTCCATGTCCAGAACCGGCACAGGCCCAGCTCCTCACTTTTTGCTCCAGTTACAGTCCCAGCTCCCATTTTTCATAGGTGCCATAGTTTGTGGTTCTATTACAAAACACCTGAGGCTGGGTAATTTATAAAGAATAGAAACTTATTTCTCACAGTCCTGGAGGTTACAACATCCAAGATCAAGGTAACGGCAAGTTTGGTGTCTGATGAGGGCCTGTCTCTGCCTCCAGAGGGGACAAATGCTATGTGTTTGCATTGCTGAAGGCAAAATGTAAAGGACCTACAGAGCTCCCTTCAACCTCTTTTATAAGCTTATAATTCCATTTATGGGGGACCTTCTCTCATAACTGAATCACCTCCTAAAGACTCAGCTCTTAATCATGATTGTGTTGGTAATTCAGTTTCTTTCTTTTCTTTTTTTTTTTTTCCCCACAGGACAGACAAGTTTTCGCTATTAGTTCAGGCTGTCCTCGAACTCTCAGTGATCCCTCCTGGCTCAGCATCCAGATGCTGGGATTACAGGCGTCTGCCACCACGCCTAGCTGGTAATAATCAACATAAGGATTTTGGGGAACATACTCAGATGATAGTGCCAGGCAACGAGCTTTGAAATCACTTCTTTTGTTACTGTAGATAAACTTAGCAAAAGCCAACCCTTCTGAATGTGCAGTGGTTCCACTGGTGTTCATCTTTTCAAGGACACCTCACTAGTAATTCTTCTCTGTTCTGCATTATCAATTTTTCTTTTTCTACCACATTTTTTTCATCACTGTAGATCTTTCTCATTGGCCTAGAAAACAGAATAGACAGATGTGTCTTGATTCTTCTATTTTTCTTTTTCTCTCTTTTAAAGCAAAACTCCTCAAAGGAGTTGTCCATATTTGTTGTTTCCAATTCCTCTCCCTCCTCCTACTCTGGTGTAGGGCATACTGTAATCAGGATCCTGCTCCCTTCTTTACATCCATCTTCCTCTTGTCAAAATCTCTAGGCTCCCTGTAATCCCAGCACTCAGGAGGCTGAGGCAGGAGGATTGCCACAAGTTCAAGGTCAGGCTGGGCTACATAGCGACACCCAGTCCCCTGCCCCCCACCAAAAAAACCCTCCGGTCTCTACCTATACTGCTAAATCCAATGGTCAGTTCTTTGTCTTCATTTCACTTGGCCCACAGACAACATTAACAGAGTTGATCATCCAGATTCCAAGACATTACACTTGCCTTCTTTGTCTCCTACCTTCCTCCTATTTCCTCTGTTGTCTTTGCTGGTTCTTTCTCATCTCTAAAACATCTAAATATTAAAGTATTCCAGGTCTTATTCCTTGATCTTAGTCTCATTTCTATTTAAATTAACTTTCTAGGTGCTCTCATCTAATCTTATGGCTTTAAATGCTAGCCCAAAACTGATGAGTCCCAAATATGTAAGTTTAACTTGGACCTCTCCACTGAACTCCTGATCTGGAAAGCAGCTTCCTAATCACTGGATGAATTACCTTGAATTTAACATGTCCTAAGCTGAGTTCTGACTCTACCTCCTCCTACCCCAAAACCTCTCCTCCCCAAATGTTCCCCTCTTCTGGTAGAGGAGGCCGTGCTCAGCCCTTCATCCATGAAATATTTATCGAGTACCTCTTGCATGCTGGAGCCTGCTGTAGAGGCTTATAAGCTTCCTGGAAGCTGAGGGTAAAACAGCAGAATCTGTGTGGGATCGGTGTCACCCTTAACTCACTTTTTATCAGGCTCTCAGCTTTACTTTCAAAACATATTCAGAGTCTGGCTGCTTCTCATCACCTGTACTGTTACCATCACCTCTCCCTGGCTTGTGACATTAGCCTCCCATGTGTTCTCATTGCTTTTATTCTCACTTCTTCAAAGTCCAGTCTCAATCCAGCAGCCAGAGTAATTCTTTTAAAATACAAGTCAAAGCACTGTCATTTTGCTGCTCAAAATCCTCCCGTGGCTATTCATGCGCTACACAAAGCTGAAGTCATTGCAATGGCCTACAAGGTCTTCTTCACTTTTTTTTTGTCTATTTGAGACAAGGTTTTACTATGCAGTTCAGGCTGGCCTTGAACTCACTTTGTAGCCCAGGCTGGCGTCGGACACTTGGCAATCCTCCTGCCTCAGCCTCTCTAGTGCTGGGATGACAGGCATGCACCACCATACTCGGCTCTCACATCTTTTTACCCTTGGTTGCCTCTGAACTCATTCCCCATAGCAGTCTTCCTTCATCACTGTGCTCCAGTCACTCTGACCTCCTGCCACAGAGCCACTGTACTTTCCTCTTCTGGTGTGCTCTTCTCCCAGATACCACCGAGGCTCATCCCCTCCACTCCACATCTTTACTTAATAGCACTTTCTCAGAGAGGCTCTGCCAGTCCCCCTCACTAAAACGGAAATCTTCCTTTCCCCTCATGCTCACTCCTTTACAGTCTAGATCCCCTTTCTTTATTTTCCTCTGTTTTTAGATGTCATCAAATCTGTTGGAGTTGTCAACCCCTAACATGATATGTAGAAATTGTTTTTGGTTTTGGGTTGTTTAAAGTTGATCTGTCACATCTTTTTTTTTTTTTTTGTGGGTTCCGGGAGTCGAACTCGGGCCCTCGCGCTTTGCCGGGCAGGCGCTTTCGCTGCTGAGCCATCTCACCGGCCCAATCTGTCACATCTTAAACAACACCCAGCATATATAGTGGGTGCTTAATAAATAGTTTTTGGAATGAACGGATTTGGTAATTGACCTTATTATCTATTTTTATTTTTTGTTATATTTCACTCCAATTTCATTAATCTTTTATGTGTTTTAATTCCTTGTACCAAATTATAAAATACTTGCAGGTGAATTTGTATCTTACCTTCTTTTTGCTTTATAACCCAAATAATACTTAAAGATTCCTTTAAGTTTAGAAATTTTGGCCGGGGATTTAGCTCAGTGGCACAGCAACTGCCTGGCAAGCACATGGTCTTGAGTTTGATTCCCGGTACCCCCCCCCAAAAAAAAGAAATAAAATTTGCAGTAGTTTCATTCTTTCTTGGACTCCAACTAATGCACTTCTTTCAAGGTTCAGTGGCTTTTTGCACTTGGTTGCAGATAATCCCAATTTCATTCAGTTCTAAGAACAGTTAGTTCTACGACAATCGAAAAAGCCAGGCGGGGGGTATTTCCTGCCTCGTTGGATTGGGAAGATCTGTCCACTAAGACCAGTTGCAGTCAGACAACCCAGGCAAACAAAAAATCCTGGAAATGCAGGCTTCTTAATTTACATTTGCAAATTCTGGCTACTTGTCTTCATGATTGCCCTGCAAAAACTCGGAAATTAAACTTCCTAGAGTAGATCAGTGTCATATGGATGATAAAAGATCCTAGCAATCCCTGCTAATGAACCAACCTCCAGTCACCCTCAGTTGCTGCTCAATCCAGGGACAGCAGCACCCACCTGCCTTGTGCATATCTCCCACAGGCATTAGAAAACAGGAAAGCACGTAACGCTGGACAGAGCAAACACTGTTTCTATCCTATTAACATTCTATTACATTTAGAATCTTATTCTTATCAAACTGTTGCTTTGTAATATATATCCAGTCTTCCGTGTGACATTATGAGCTTTCTGGGGTTTTTATTTCATTTTTTAGTCATATCTTATTATATTAGTTCTTATTTACTCTTCTTTACTCATACTTCCTAGGGCTTTGTGCAATATCTTGCCCATCATAGTTATTCATTTGGATACCTGAGAGAGGGTCCAGATGCCAGTAAATAGGAAATCATTGTTAAGGGCCTCCTAGTTTCGATCAGGTCACTCAGCTTGGTAGGCCAGCATCCGCTCTGTTCTCAGGACTGACTTGGCTCAGAACTCACCTGCTACTCCCTAATACTGAGCTCCTCAAAGTGCGACGGGGTGCTGGTCCCTGGACAGTTGGTGGAAGTCTGTGGCAAGATAAGTGTAGCAACAAAGTGAGCCTTAAAAGCTATTTCTCGGGCTGGTGAGATGGCTCAGCGGCGTAAGCGCCTGCCTTGCAAGCGCGAGGGCCCGAGTTCGACTCCCGGAACCCACATATGAAAAAGGGGCCGGTGATATCGCTCAGTGGCACGGGTGCCTGTTGGCGCGCGAGGTCCTGAGGTCGTCCCCCTGGTACCCACAAAAAAAAAAAAAAAAAAAAAAAAGCTATTTCTCTTTTTCACAAGAACACCAAAGCGAGCCCTTATTTTCACAGGGTCCGTGCTGCAGCTCAGCACACAGGAGGGAGCGCTCCTAGGCTGGAATCTGAGAAGTGGTGGGGAGCGTGGCTTATACAGCAGCTTGTTGCCCTTAGGCCCAGGCACGTGATAATTTTTGTAGTAATTCATTTTTACTATATTTTACTAACATAAGTGGTCTGTGATGAATTGAAAACTATTAGTAAACAAAAACAAACAAATCCGGTTGTTCTCTGGGACAATAAGAAGCACTGCTTCAAAGAGTTTGTTTTGATTTTTTTCCCTTTCTCTCCCTCCCTCTTTCTTTTGTGGCCAGCATCAGACTCATTTATTTATCTTATAAGTCCTTATAAAGTTAAGCATCATACATACTGGTTCATAGCCAGACTGACCAGCCAAAAAACATAGGACACATAAGACAATTATACTAAATCAAGGTACGTTTTTTCATACATTGTCCATGTTGGATTACAATAACGTTTTTTTCTTTTTAAATTTATTTTTAAAATAGACTACCAAAACACAAAGGGAAAACTGGCTATCAGTGGCCATGAACAGAAGTTAATTATAAAAATAAATGCAACAAAAGCAAACAAATTAGATTCTAGCCAGAAACCTGGCCAAAATTCTATGTCTTATCACCAGTCAAAATAGTGATACTGGGCCGGATGTGGTGGCACACACTTGTAATCCCACCAGTCAGGAGGATCGCTGCAAATATGAAGCCAGCCTGCCCTACATAGTGAGTTCAGTGCCAGCCTGAACTACATAACAAGACCCTGCCTCAAAAAACAAAACAAAAATAGTGATATTAATGTTCCTTGCCACTTAGGTCCATATACCCAGTTGCTGACCAATTCTAAAGGGGCAATTTATTTAGGTGAAAAGAAAAAAAGGTTTTATTCAAAGCTATCTCCTAGGTGACAGAAAGGCTCCATTTGCCTCAAATTATCATCTCCCTGGTCCAGGTATATAAGGGTCTTTTATGGCAAGGAACAGAGAGGAGGAGAAATACAATGAGACCTAGAAGACTCCAAGCTTGCTTCATCCCTCCAGGCCCTCTCGCTCCCACCTTTCCCTGTAGAAATGAAACTGGATCCATACCCACAGGTGCCAGCATCTGCATGTTCTATCTATTCATCTGGGTTGAGGCCTGTAAGTGGGTGGTGATTAAGCCCTACGCTTGAGGAAATTTGGAAAAGCTGCTTGCCCCTGAAGCAAAAAATTCTAACATGTGAAGTTCCATTTTGCTGTGCTGGTCACACTAATAGTAATAGTAACAGGTGAGAATTACAAAGGTGTTAAAGATCAGTAGCTCCAGAATAAAACAGAATTCACTCTGGTGTAATCAAAAGGAAAGAGAATTAGAGAGGTAGTAACTTTCACTGTGTGATTCCGTGGCATTTCCTGCCCTGTCCCTGTGTAATGTAAAACCATCTCTTAGGACCAGCTGTGGTGACCCAGTTTATGAAAACACTGACACAGTGTTTCCGAGCCTCACAGAGGATGCACAAGAAATGTTCCTTATAGTAAATAGTTGACATTTTCAGAGGCTATGAGACAAGACTTTAAAGCGTCTGTTCCCAGTGTTTATCAGGATTTTATTTTTAACAACATGGAGCACATTTTCTCCAGAAAGGAAATAAATAGGACCATGGAAGCAAGAATCTAGATGGATTGCTTCACATTTGCAATGAAAAAGAGTAACCAAGAAGACATTTACAAATGTATTGTGCGGCATTTCTACCCCACAGGCTTCCTCTGCTTTAGTGGCAGGGAGTCGGCTTAGGAGAATGGACTGAAGGCGTTTTTGACAGAGGCGAGGTTTCCTGGAATCCCTCAAAGTTAAAGTATCAGTGCACCAACAACTGCAAATGGATTTAATTAGCAGGTTCCAGGAAAGGCCTTTTTCTGAGGCCGTGGGGTGAGGGTGGAGGTTTGGGGTTTGGCCAGAGGCAAGGAAGGTGAGAGTGCAGTGTGGGAATATCCTCCAGCTGTCCTAGAGCTAGAGGGGCCGCAGGACAGCCCAGGAGTCCCCGAGAGCAGTGCTAGGCCTGCAAGTCGAGGGTGTAGTGAGGAAATCACATCAAATTTATTTGTTCAGGGTCCCTCTCTCCCCTCCAGTGCTTCTCCCCAGTCCTTCCTCTGCCTGGAGCAGGCTGGAGGCATTTCCTTTATCTACTCTCTCTCTTTCTCCAGAAGCTCAGCAAGTGGGGCTGACAGCACCCCAGGGGATTTCCTCAGTCTCCAGGGAGATGCCTCCTGAATGAAAGGATCTAAAAAGAGAAACGCGCGCACACACACACACACACACACACACACACACACACATTGCTGTTCTCTCTCAGACAACAGAATATTTTCTGCTCTGGGCTCCCACATTCCACTGTCTCATTATCCTCTGGGAGATTTTTCTCTCCTTCCTCATTCCCCTGCCTCTGCTCCTGTTGCCTCTCGGTCCTTGCTTTTAGTAATAATGGAAATTAAAACTAAAGGCACATATACGGGAGGGGAGTGGGCGTTAACTGGAAAGTTAGAGGGAAGACAGGAAAACACTCCACCTTAGATAGTTTGAGGGGACACACTGATACAGGGCTTCACCTACAAAGAGGCCAGCTTTTAAGGATTAGCTGGTTGGCTGGGGTCCAGCTGATCATTACCTCAGTCCTGGTGTCATAGTTCTGGAATCTTTATGGCTGAGGGATGGTTTCATTCCCAGGAAAGGATCACCTCTATGGTGGTCTCAGTCATGTGGAGCTCCTCATTTCTGGAATCCAAGAGATCACATGTTTGGCTCCAGGCTTCTGGGTGTAGCTCAGTGTCCCCGTAAACCTCTTATCTTGGCATCTTCAGTCTTGAAGGAAGATGACATTGTGTAAATTTAGGCCTAATCAACCCTATCCAGCCTGTTGCTAGATAGACTCTTTCCAAATGATCAACCTACCCCTATGCAGAACTGAGAAGAGATTTGACCCAGGATAGAAAATGAAGGTCAAGCTTTATTCTACTTTTACTTACCAATATTGAGCATTTCTAGATCCAAGGAAATAGTCACAGCTTATAGCAAAATGATTTTGAAAGTCCCTGACTGTCCCAGAAGAAAACATCATGCATTTAATGAGTAACAGGAAAGGGCCTAGGACTTTGCCTGTTTCCCATCCCCACAGTGGTCCTGACTATGCCACAACTGCATCGCTACCTCCCCCTGCCTACACACACGTGCGCACACACACACACACACACACACACATTGGTGCACACATCTACACTGTTACCGGTGGGGGTAGGAGAGCCACTAAAAAGAGGGGAGCAACTAGATTTTGCCTAAACCTCAACATGGAAAAACTGAGCATACTATTTTTCAGAGGTCCTGGGTGGCACATAATTCTCTTCCCACCCTATATTCACTCCCTCCAGGCCCATCCCCATCTATCAGTGAGCCTGTAACTCATGTAGGGCTAGTGTTGAAGCCTAACTTTCCTCGGTCAGGACAACCACGAAGAATTATGGCTCCTCTTGCCTGGCTCCACTCCTCTATCCCCACCCTCCACTCCCATTTGGAAGACAGTCTGCCTTTTCTATTTTACTGTTAATGAGCTAGGTACAATGCTAAGGGTAAGGCACCAAGGGATGTTCAGATGTGAGGATACTTAGGATGAATGTTTTAAACAGTACTTTAATTACATTTCCAAATATCATACTCAATATTTTCCCTTCGAACCCCAGGCCCATGTGCAGATGAAGTATCTCTAAATACAATGCAGCAGGTCCAATTTTTAATCTGAAAAAAGTAGAGTAAACACACTGCAAGAGTATCCAAAAGTCTGGAAACACACACTTGGCCCGGTTTTTTTATTTTAATGACATCCTAGAGCCTCTTATGATAGAAGCAGAATAGAAAAGGGATAGTGTTCTATTTCTTTTTTACTCTAAAAGTAGAATTTTTATTACCTAAATATTCTGTGTTACACAATAAATCTAAATAAATGGGGAAAATCTTGCTTACAATTTTGTTGCCTCATCAGGTTGATATAAGATGTATGGTATAGGGATGATACTTGGACCTCCAAATAATATAAGGGCAATATTGTAACTCCCAACCTGCTAGATGTCTGCAATGCCAAGTTCACATTCTCTAAAACTGAGGCGTGAATTTTAGGAACAACGGAGGTTAAAAGTAGGAAGAATTTATTGAGAGAAAGAGAGCTTCTGTTTAAGAGAGACAGAAGGGGCCCTGGAAAGTGGCTTGCCAGCCGACCCTGCTTCTCAAGGGTGTTTGAGCAAAGCCACGAGGTGAGGTGGGTTCGAGGTGGGACAAAACTATGGTAAACCAATAAGATTACAACGAGTATATTTGCTTAGGTAATATTAATTAAATGGGGATGAACTGGGAAAGTAAGTCACGCAGCAAGTGTACTTGGAATGGAACAAGGATTTTCTGGAAGGAATGGGCTGGGGAGGTTTTGGTCTCCCACCCAACATGATTAGAGCCTATTTAGAATATCAATCAGGGTTGTTCATCCCTAGGGGAACTATGTGAGTGTAGTCATTCCTCTTCGTCAGGAGGCCTGACCTTCTACAAATGCAACTCCACCCGCAGATGTCTTCTGCACTGACCTCTGGAGGGCCCAGCCCTGCCTGACTGCCTATAATATTTCTAAATAACTTAGCTATCTATAATAAGGTCAAACTTTTCCTTTATTCTGCATGTGCATTCTTCCGCTTTCAGTTACTATCATCTCAAAGCATATTTTATACTGCTATGTAGTCCTTACACTTCAGATTTTAATGGCTATATCATATTTTAATTATATTCTTGTCCTGCATTTACTACATAATCTTAAAAATGAATAACACTACAGCATATCTTTGCTTGCCCCCTCCCCCAAGGATTACATTTGTTAAGAATAATGGTCAGGGCCAGTGAGATGGCTCAGTGGCATAAGCGCCTGCCTGGCAAGCGTGAGGACCCGAGTTTGGCTCCCGGAACCCACATACGAAAAAAGGGCCAGTGATATCGCTCAGGGGCATGGGCGCCTGCTGGCGCGCGAGGTCCTGAGGTCAACCCCCAGTACCCACAAAAAAAAAAAAAAAAAAAGAATAATGGCCAAAGGTCTAGAAGTAAGGCAGTTTTTATTTTAGCTAGCAACTGAGGGATTCTCAGGGCCCTGTCCACAGTTTCCAATCTTTTCCCTAGGAGATTTATCCAATGTCTGTAGCACACCCCTAAAATACTATGACAAGCTCAGGGTCTGTTTTCAAGAAAACAAAGATTTAAAGATTGTGACCTTTGCTGGGCATGGTGGTGCATGCCTGTAATCCCAGCACTTGGGAGCCTGAGGCAGGAGGCTTTCCATGAATTTGAGGCCAGCCTGGGCTATGTAGTGAGTTCAAGTCCAGTCTGAACTACATAGCGAGACCCTGTCTCAAAAAAAAAAAAAAAAAAAAAAAAAAAAAAGATTATGATCTTTAACTCACATGATCTTGTTCTCATTACCACATGGTTCTCTTAAAAGGAGTAAAACCAGCACCTTAAGATGATATCAATTTCACTGGAAAAAAAATGATCAAATATAGAAACATTTAAGGAGTCAAATGCTCCTTTAATCAGTGTAAAATAGTCCTCATTGTTTTAGTTTACATTTTCTTTACCCATTATTGAGGTTGAACTCCTTCCCATGTGTTTACTGGTTATTTCTTCTTGAATGAGGTATCTGTTTATTTCCCCAGCTCATTTAGTTATAAATATCTAATATTTTTTGTGTGTAAACATTTATATACCATAGAATTTTTTTTTTTTTTTTTTTTTTTTTTTTTGAGACAGGGTCTTACTATGTAGCCCAGCTGCCCTCAAACTCGTGTCCTCCTGCCTCAGCCACCTGAGTCCTGGCATGTGCCTGGTTGTATACCATAGATTTTCAATCCTTTTTTTTTACATGCTAATAGTATCTTCCAGATTCTTTTCCTTTTTGATATAATCCTAAGGTTATGTTAATGAATTATACCACCTCTATTTCTTATAGAATTTTTTTTTTTTAAACTTTGGATACTGATTTCGTTTCAAAGGGAAGACACAAATCACTCATTATATGTTTCTAGAGACAACAATAGAAAATTATCAAGTGTTGGGGTTTTTATCACATGCCAAGAATAAATGATGAAAATATCTTTATCAGTGCTAAATTTATGCAGCAGTTTATTTTTGTGCAAATATAAACAGAATAATCAATTAAAACATACTGGAACTTTGGGAAACCCAGAGGTAGGTAATAGGGTTAGGGACTTTGGAATGTGCAGAGGGAACAACTGGATTTTCTTGGAATGGCATGCTGTAGGGGCATATGGTTGAGGACTTATAGATGAAGGGTAGATTGGGAAGAACTGGGATAGAAAAGTTTCTCTTCTCTCTAGCCTTACCCATTCACTTCTATTTTTCTTTTTCTGATCCCTAGATCTGATTTCCATAGAAGGTAACTTGCAATTATTTTTACTGTCTCCCTTCCTCTCTATTTGCTCTGCTATAGTAATCCTCAAACTTCTGCACTCTGAACTTTTATTTTCTCTTCTTGTGGCAAGTATAGCAAAACTACACTGGGGTAAAACAAGCTATTTGATATTGCTTGACTTTCACCAGGTTACTCTGTGAGCCTTAGTTTATTTATCCATAGTACATATTTCTAGAAGGCTGTTATAAAGATTCGTGGAGAAACTATTTGAATACTTATCATAATGTTGTAGACTGTTATATTGTTCCTAAGTATTTTACGTTTCTTTCCAATCCCACTGATGTTAGTCTAGGCTATGAAACTTGATTTAACTAACGAAATATGAAAGGTGGTAACATATGGCACTTTCAAGAAAAAATTTAAGAGCCAGCTTATAGTTTGTCATGTTCTCTTTTCTATCTGTCATATTTAGACAGAAATTGTGCCATCGCTTTAAATCCAGAACCAGTGTGCAATGAATATGTACCATGAGCAACAAATAAACTTCTGTTGTCATAAATTAGAAGCCACTTAGCTTTTGGGGTTGCTGTTATCACAGCAAACCTAGTCCATACTGACTGATAAGTATAATGTAACAGCTTAATGTTAGATTCTAATATTTTCATGACTAATCCCTTTCCCCTTTTATCCTGCTACTGTAAATCCTAACTCTGCTTTATGAGATACAGTAAAACTTGAGGAAAAATGTAGATCAAAAGCTTTGAGAAGTTTTGTTCCCAGTGAAGGTAAGACCAGCCACTGAGAAATCATCTTTAGCAGAAAGAAGATAGAAAAGAGTTCTTGAAGATTCCATTATTCATTTGTAACTCATGTAAGAAGATTTGAGTGGCTTTTGCTAACATTCACACAACACAAATACATAACATGGAGTAGCTTCCTATTGTACATCTGTTATCCATGGAGATAGAAGGTGAATGAATACACACTAAGTGGATCATAATTGATGTGTAATATATTTGTCATGTGTAAATGAACAAATAAACAATGCCTGCTGAAGTCCTAAATGCCTGCTAAAACCATTAGAATCCTTAGGGATATTAGCTCTGGCTCAGTCCAAACAGAATAATCAAACTTTAATGTGAGGAGCACTAGTTAAACTGTTTTTCAGAGTCCTAAAAACTCTTAAATTAAATATAACTTTTGAAGTGCTTTCCAATGGATTTATTCTTTGTTAAAAAATCTCCTTAGTTTGAGCAAAATATAATTTGCGGGTATTGCAACACTTTAGCCTTCTTCAGAAGTTATTGATTCTTGTTTTTGACTGTGATTGTGTAAGTGTACCTAGAATATCCACCTACTCTAAACAAAATATATAGGAACAATCACTGAGCAATCAGCAGTGCAAGTCTCTGAGTCCTGAGAGAAGGGAAATAAGTGAGATGAGCTCTACAACATCCCAGCTTTCTGGCCAAAGCATTTGTTCTTTTCTTTTCTTTTCTTTTTTTTGAGACAGAGTCTCACTTTGTGGTTCAGACTGATCTTGAACTTACTATGCAGCCCAGGCTAGCCTCTAACTCATGGCAATCCCCCTGCCTCAGCCTCCCGAGTGCTGGGATTACAGGTGTGTGCCACCACAACCAGCTCTGGCCAAGGCACTTTTTAGACAATGGTTTCACATATCCAAGCAGAGTATGGCTGTCTTGCTGAGTTGAAGAGAGAGACTAGAATTTTCAGGAGGTGGTGGCAGCTGGAAGTGGAAGAATAGAGTTCTGAAAAGGAGAGTGCTATAAAGGAAAATGCTTCAGAAAATCCGGTAGGGTTATCCTTGAGACTATTCTTTAATAAATAGCCATAAAGACATAGGGTGCAATTTCAATGAAGCCTCATCATAGAACAACCAGGGAGTTGTAAGATAAACAGTCCTCAGCTCTCACATAAGCCTGGAAGATATTTGATTTCTGACCAGCTAGAGTAGATGACACCTAACAATAGAGCCTGAAAATGCATGAAGGAAAGCTAATAGGACTGCAAAGAAAAATAGATAAATCAACAACTGAAATCAGGGATTTCAATATTCTTCAACAACTGACAGAAAGAGTAGATAACAAATCAGTAAGGACATAGAATAGTACTTGAACAGCACTATCAACCAATTTGGTCTAATTGATATTTGTAGACTATTCTACCTAACAAAAGCAGAATACATGTTCTTTTCAAGTGCAAAACTGGAAAAGTCATCAAGGCATAACTTAATCTGGGCCATTAAGTAAATCTCAATAAATTGAAATCATTCAGAGTATTTTCTTTGATCACAGAAAATTTAAATAGAGCTGGAGTGATGGCATATGCCTGTAATCCCAGCACTTGGGAGGCTGAGGCAGGAGGATCGCTGAGGGTTCAAGGTCAGCCTGAACTACATAGCAAGACCCTGTCTCAAAAAAAAAAAAGAAAAAAAGAAAAAAGAAAAAAAAGAAAGAAAGGAGAAAAGAAAAATTAAATGGAAATCAATACCAGAAGGATATGTGGAAAATTGCTAAAAATTTGGAAATTATGCTACACGTTTCCAAATAATCTATGCATCAAAGAAGAAACACTTGGGGAATTAGGAAATGCTTTAAACACATTGAAAATGAATTTCAACATATCGAAATTTGTGAATTACAGCAAAAATGATATTTAAGTGTGAGATATATATCTTTAAAAAGTTGTATTAGAAAAGAAGAAAGATCCAAAATCAGTGCAGTATTCCAATTAAGAAGCGGTAAAAAAAAAAAACCAAAGACCAGAAAGAAGGAAATAACACAAGAACAGAAATTAATAAACTAGAACACAAACAAAAGAGAAAATCAATGAAGCCAAAAGCTGGTTCCTTGAAAATATTAATAACATTGATAAGTCTCCAGTTAGACTGATTGAAAAGAAAGAAGATATCAACATTACAGAAACTAAACAGGAGACATAACTATAGATTCTATAAATATGAAAAGTAGAAGAATACAAATACCTTTACTAATGCAATTGACAAATAAAATGAACAAATTCCTTGAAAAAAATAAACAATCAACTTTGACTCAAGAATAGGAAAAGAGGGCCAGTGAGATAGCTCAGCGGCATAAGCACCTGCCTGGCAAGCGCGATGTCCTGAGTTCGACTCCCACTACCCACATATGAAAAAAGGGCCAGTGATATCACTCAGCAGCACAGGCGCCTGCTGGCGCACGAAGTCCTGAGGTCGACCCCTGGTACCCACCAAAAAAAAAAAAAAGAATAGGAAAAGAAAACCTTATTAGCCTTATGCCTATTAAAGAAATTGAATTCCTAATATCTATTTTTAAAAAATGGTAGTCCTACTCCCAGAGTATTGGATCTTATCAAAGATGTAATGGAATGGGCTGGGGATATAGCTCAGGGGCACAAGCGCCCGCCTGGCAAGTGTAAGGTCCTAAGTTTGATTCCCAGTACCAACCCCCCCCAAAAAAAACCAAAAAAAAAAACAAAGATGTAAGGAAAAACTAATGTCTATTCTACACAAATTCCTTCACAAAATAGAAGGGGCATATTTACTGTGACAGGTAATCTTGATTGTCACCTTGATTGGCTTAACAGACTCTCGGAAGACTAGTAATACACATGCTGGGTGCGTCTAGCGGGCCATGGAGGCTGAACTTGGGGACTGTATCTGCTCCCTGGCACCTTCCTTGCTGACTCTTTCTCTGTTCTCTGCTTTCCCGATGCCAAAAGTTGAGCAGCTTTCCTCTACTATGCCCCTCCATCATGCCATTTCTGCCTAGCAGGCAGCCAATTATGGACTGAAACCTCTGAAACTGTGTGTTACAATAAACCTCTCTCCTTTCAGTTAAAAGTGTTAGGCATTTTGTCCCAGCAGTGAGAAAGCTGACCAATACATGTACTGATTCATTTTGTGATACTAACACTATTCTGTTATTAAAATTTGATAAATATGTTACAAGAAAGGGAAACCACTGACTAATACACCTGATGAATACCTCATGTTATAAATACACTTCATGATATACCTTATGGTGCAAAGATCCTTAGCAAATACTAGCAAGTAATATTCAGTGGTGCTTAAAAGTTTGCTATGTGAGGTTTATCTCAGGAAAATAAAGTTGAGTTCAAATTCAAATATTGATCAATGTAATTCACCATATTACCACAATAAAGGACAATGACATAGTCATCTCAGAAGTATCTGCTGAGCATTTGATAAACGCATTTGAAAAATGCTTCAGTTATGATAAAGTCTCAGCAAATCAGGAGTAAAGGGTACTACTTCAACTTGATTTTTAAAACAGCTACAAAATTCTGCAAGTAACATACATAAATATAAAAGGCTGGATGATAAAACATAGGAAATAAAAATATTCATTAAATAAGAGGCAATTTATTTGAACAGATAGTCTACAAAAGAAGATATATGACTGCTCAATAAACACATAAAAAGACACCTAATGTCATTTGTCATCAAGGAAGTATAAATTAAAACTATAAGTCACTTTATATCCACTAAAAAATTGAAATTTAAGGCTGAAACATCCACTATTGGTGAGGACACGGAATAACTTGAATGCTTATATTTGGCCAGTGGGAACATCTACCATGTGAATGAGTATTTTTCATTAAATGGTTTGTACACTAAATAAATATGTATCAAGTACACACCATATACGTAATCCCATGCTAGAAACTAGAAATGAAAAATACAAGATGAGCAAGAGTGAACAATGGAGGGAACAACGGGATGAACAGTGGAGAGAGTAACCCATTTTCAAGTACTTGTACCTAGTAATATAGTTCCTGTTTTGGATGATGGAGGGTTTTAGAAATAGCAGAGATGGTTGTTCAATACTGTGAATGTTATTAATGCTATTGAACTGTATACTTAACATGGTTAAGATGGCATGTTTTATGTCACATTTTACCACAATAAAATTAAAAGTTTATATATAAGTAATTGGGGGGAGAACCCACAGCATTGTGTTCCAACTTCACAGACTATAAGGCCTCAGAAAAGTCAGTTTAGTTGCTTCATCTTGTCTGCTGCTAAAACATGGAGGAAAATAATATTCATTTGTACAGTATTTAAAGTCTTAATATGGGGGTGTTGTGAACATCTTGACAGGAAAAAAAAGTGAAATTTAGCTCCATCTTGGGATGTATTACGTACAGAGCTTGATCCATCAAGCATTTGTCTAGTAAAGATAAAATTGCCACCAACTCCACTACAGCTTGCTTCCCACACAAAAGCTATAAAAATAGAAAAGATTCTGCACCTGTTAGGAAAATTATGAATTGAAATATCTTGAGTTTCCATGTTAAGTTGCTCAATAACTATAATATTAACATTCCTCTTCTTTAGAAGTTATGTAACATTATTTCCTTGTGTATCTTGAATAACTCAATAGAAACATTGATTCTGTTGATAATGGTCAGTCTTGAGGAAATGTTTTGAAAGTGACAGAGTAAAAATATCATTCATTTGATTATTTCAGACACTTTTAAAGCATATGGATGAGTGTTCATTTTATGTACATAAAATATTTACATATTCCTCCTTCCCTTGACAGAAATTACTTCTTGAGAACGTATGGTGTCTAAAATGATTAAAATTATATAACAAGCACAAAAACAAGAACAGAGAGCTTTGTGGTTAAATTAGTTTTGACTGGTATGTGGTATTAATGCCTACCATAAAGGCAGGAGAAAAGGATACCCAATAGTTCCATTAAAAAGAAAAGTTTTGTTCATTTCTCTCCTCTTCCTTTCTCTCTTTATTGCTTCATGGCAACCCCTCAAGGACAGAGGAATGTGTGAAATTCCATAGCAACATCTGTCATGACATAGAGCAGTCTGCTATGTCTTTTGGCTCTGGTAAGACTATCAAAACCTTGATTACCTTATTTTCAAAATACCACTGTGATAAAATAGTTCATCCTCCAACAAAACCAACTTATTTGCCATTATTAACCTGCAAAAGCCATGGGGAGAATTTCATGAAGAAAAAAGATAAATAAACCTTGCATATGATTTTCTTTTCAAAATACATAGGATAAAGTTTTGAAGGGAATACCAGGTGGGAGTTGGCAAAATATTTTAAATATTTCAAAAGGTCAGTGAAAATATTGATACTTAAATAAAACTGGCTGTCTCTACTTTTGGCTTGCATTTTTCATAATATGTTGGTTACATGTCCTAATTAGGGGTTATATGTATCAAATTAGGGATTATATATGATTTTAAATGGTAAAAAAGTTAATTGTTCCACAATAAGTGCAATTTGTTTGGCAGAAAAATATGAGGTCCTGGTGAGAAAAGTATAATGAAACAAACACAGATGAAAATGTTGGGAACCATGAGTATGTACTAATCATTTGATAATTCATTATCTTCTGTACAGCTGGTACTTAAGTATTTTTTATTGATAATTTATACCCTTTCTTCTTCTGAAATCTTTAAATTGTCTCATGCTACCTAAATATTTTCTTTTGTTTTTGTTTTTGTTAACTGCTCAATGAAGTGATAACATCTTTAAGGTTAAAAGAACACCAAACCAGTAAGGTAATAGACTTCATTCTGTACTGGGTTTTTTTTTGGAAACAGGGTCTTGCTATGCAGCCTAGGTTGGCTTCAAACTCACTATGTAGCCCAGGCTGGCCTAGAACTCATGGTGATCCTCCTGCCTTAGCTTCCAGTGTGCTGAGATCAATTATAGGCTTGTGCCACCAAGCTCATCCTGTATTTCTAACACAGATTTTCTGGCATAGTACAATGATTGGTTTCCTCCTCAATGTCCAATAGGTTGTTGGTAGAATTCTTCAGTCAGTTTTATTTGTTTGTGCTCACTTAACAAATATTTACTGAGAACCTACTATGTGTCAATCACTGTACCAAATGTCAAGTGTAATCAGGAAAAGAGACTATATATAAAAGGGGGAGGCAGAGAGTGTTCAAGGAAAAGGGAACTGTTTATGCAAAACCCTGAGGTGGGAAAGAGTTGGGCTGCTCCCAGAAACTGGAAGGACGGCAGGTTTAAGCTCTGTGGGCAAAGAAGAAAACAGAATGAGATGAGCTTAGAGAAAGTAGTGAAAGCCAAATCATGCACAGCTGCATGGGGCACAGGGAGAAGTTCTTAAAAGTTTATTTTTGTCTATTCTAGGTAGCAACATTGAGGCAGGGGTTGGGATGAGAGCGGCAAGAAGTATATCAGAGAGATCAGTTTGGAGGGCATTGGCAGAATTTAAGTGTTGGCTTAAACCAAAGTGGTAGAAAGAAAATAAAAAGAAGTAGACAGAATTAAGATGTACTGTAGAAAACCTCTGGACTTACATATGGTTTAGATGGAGAGATGAGGGAAAGGAAGAGATTTCTGACTTGAATAAACTGGAATGCCATTTACTGAGTTAGAAAAACTTGAGAATAACAGTTTAAGCTTTGAAGCTGTGAAGGGAATCAAAAATTTGGTTGAAGGTATGTTATGTTTTGAGATGTCTCAGAGACAGCAATATCTTACTTTTCTCATTTGTGAGACTAAATACCCAACACCCAAAGTTAAAGGAGGAAAGCTTTATTTGGCTCACAGTTCGTAGAGGTTGCAGTCCATAATCAGCTGGCTGCAAGGCAGGTTGGCGTGGCAGACAGGCATTGCAGCAGAGAAAAGGTTCATGGTGGGGCAGAAGGTAGCAAAGCAAGCAAGAGAGAAGACAAGCTTCTTTTTTCCCTTATATTGTATCCAGGCTACTGGGATGAGGGTGGTGCCAAACCAATCAATGGACTGACTTAGTAATCACCCACCCTAAATCCCAGCATGACACACTTAGATTCAGCCACCTCTGAAAAAGCCCCACCTATGACCACATGAGGCTTTGGGGGGACATCTAGACCCAAACCATAACAGCAGGTGAGAGAGGTGTAGTTAGTAATCCCATTTACAGTTCCAGAGCTTATTAGAGATATGGTTTATTGGTGTATATTGATGGTGTTTAAAGAAATGTTAGAGGAAGAGAGGAGACTGTAAAGAAACACAGAAAGTACAGATAAAGAAGCAGAAGGTAAGGCAGGATATGTAATGGATCAGAGGTCAAAAGAAAATGGCCAGCTAAGAAGTACTCAGTTTGAATGCTTCTGAGAAATAAGCACGAGGACAACCAAAAAGATTATTATATTGGACACTTCCTGGGTTACTAGAGACCTTAAAACCAGGCAGTTTCAGGAATACAAAGGATACTAGAGACAGAATGAAAACATGGAAGAGGTGACCATTCTGAGGCAACACAAGCAGACCATCTCTTTAGGAGCTTAAGAGAGCACATAAAAATGAAATTCAAGGAGACAGACTTGGGGGGAACATGAGGCCAAGGGGATGAGTTAAACTTTTAGGTACAGTGAGCTTCAGGTAGCTGCATAGCATCTGAGGGAAAATATTACAGAAGTTTGGAATATAACCAGATGGAGACCTTTAGAATTGTGTATATGCAGCCAAACCTAGGACAAGAATTTCTAGCCCAGATGCCCTTTTAACATACAATTTCCTTCCATAGCCCAACCTCAGGGTCCTGACATTTAACAGGAGACTTAGTACATAACCCTCTCCCAAAGTCCTGGACTACTCAGCTGAGTTGGCAACCACTAACTCCACCCTCTCTCCAGAATGGAGTCCTATATTTGAACCTTTGAGGGTTTTTTCTGCAAGCTAAATTTCTAGAAGTAGTATTTCTGGACGAAAAGGTATTCCTTGACTAGGCATGTCAGAGGCAGCCATGAAGCATTTTAAAGACCACTGTAGGTTGGAGAAAGTTGAGTGAGATGCACTGTTCCTCTGGTCCTGCTCTGGATGGCACCTCACTTCTGATCAGTTTCTGTAGACCTTTCCAAGAGTCAGTTAGTGTGGTCTCTTGGGCCATTTGGTGGCCTAAGACTTTCCTTCAATACTGGGAAAAAGAGAAGAGCTATGACAGTTGGAGGAAGTTGGAGGATTTTGGGGAGTGAAACTTATTATGTATAACTACAGAGACATTTTCTCAGTACTTTTATGAAGGCTGTTTTAATATGCTTCATGGGAAGTGCTTTCTTGTGAGAGTAGCATGCAAGTATATTTTACAGGCTTCTTTTCCTTTTTTCGAAATAACTAACATACACCTACTCAAATAAGCTACCAGTATCACCAGACAAAGTGCATTGTGTTTGCAGTTTAAGCATGTTGGAAAGCAATGAACATTTTTTCTGTTGTGCTAATGACATCCTTTGACTTTCACAAGGTTTCTCTGTTCTGAGAGAGACTGTCAGCTCAATGTAAAGGGAACAAGGATACAACTTGAACAGAATAGAGGAGAGATGATTTATAGCACACTAAAAAAGAACTCTTTCAGCCTCATATTAATTTCTTAGGGCTGCTGCAACAAAGTACCATGAGCTTGGTGACTTAAAATAACACAAATATACTGTCTCACACTTCTGGAGGTTAGCAGTCTGAAATTAAGATATCAACAAGGCCATGAGTCTTCTGAAGCCTAAAGGGGAATCCTTCCTTGCTTTCTTTCCTGAGCTTGTGGCTACAGAACCCTAATTTCTTTTTTTTTTTTTTTTTTTTTTTTTGGTGGGTACCGGGGGGTCGACCTCAGGACCTCGCGCGCCAGCAGGCACCCGTGCCACTGAGCGATATCACCGGCCCCTTTTTCGTATGTGGGATCCGGGAGTCGAACTCGGGCCCTCGCGCTTGCCGGGCAGGCGCTTAAGCCACTGAGCCATCTCACCGGCCCGCTAATTTCTGACTATATCATCACATGGCATTCTCCCTGACTATATCTGAGTCTTTTTATAAAGACACCAATTATGTTGGATTAGGGGCCCACCCTGTTCCAGTATGCCTTCATTTTAACTAATTACATGCATTTTCAAACTTTTGTGACCCTATTTCCAAATAAGTTCACATTAGTGGTACTACTGATTAGGGTTTTTGACATATCTTTTGGGGGAGACACAGTCCCATTTACAACATTAATTTTCACAAAAAGAAAGGAAAAGTAATAGTTATAGATAATGGGTTAGAGATCTAGTTGTCCCCATTACTGTACTGTTTGCACAACACTACTTTCTTACCTCTTGAAAAACAAAATTGCTTTCCTGGTGTTCCCACTATTTGGCTAAACTACCCTCTCTTCTTTTATTATGGCAGATACTGTTATATACTGATTGATTAGTTACTTCTCTCCACTAAATATTGGGGGAATGGTTCTCTAATTTTGTTGTATATTTCAGATCACTTGGGAATGTGGTATAAATATACAGAAGCCCAGGCCCTATTCTACTTGACAAACCTGGGCCTCTCTAGCTTCTTGTGGCTCATTAACTCTTTTGGAGCTAATATACTCCAAAGTTGGAGAACCTCTGAGCTTGAGTACATGGCTTACAGGTCTTTCTAATCTAATCTTTGACACCACCATAGAAGATCTCATCATAAAGATGATTCAGTCATCAGCAAGTCCTCTTATACCTTGACCTCTTTACCATCAATGACCTTCTAATCCACTCCATCAGAGCTAGCTACTACCATAGCCACACTCTGAATTTAGTCATCACTATTTCACTAATCTAGTGTAACTGTATTATAGAGAATGAGCTGTATTCTATAGAGGAGAATTTTTTTTTTTTTTTTTTTTTTTTTTTTTTTTTTTTTGAGACAGGGTCTCACTATACAGTTCAGGCTGGCCTTGAATTCACTATATAGCCCAGGCTGGCCTCGAACTCATGGCGATCCTCCTGCCTCAGCCTTTCGCGTGCTGGGATTACAGACATGCGCCACCACCCCTGGCTGGGGGAGAATTATAACACAAGTTTGTTTGTTTGTTTGTTTCCTCTCAATTGCCCTTTTCAACCCTCCATGGGCTACTTGTTTTTTTGTTTTTTCCTTATCCCCAAGGCAGACCACTAACTTTTCTGGCTATTTTTAAGTCATAAAAATTCTCCTAGTAACTGTCACTCATAAGAATAGTCTTTGTTCAGTAATTAAACTGTTCAATAAAATTTGAACCATGCTCATCATAAAATTTGAAAACTCCCTCTCTCATCTTGTTACTGTAGCAGACCAGAAAACCAGTGTGGGGAGAGGAAGATAGATGGCTGCTTCTCTTTCCTCTCTGTGCTCTCTATCCTACCTATCTCACACCCATCTCTGACTACCTCTGTATCCTCCAAGACTGGATCAAGAAAAAGGCGGAGGGGCCGGTGAGATGGCTCAGCGGTGTAAGCGCCTGCCTTGCAAGCGCGAAGGCCCGAGTTCGACTCCCGAAACCCACATACGAAAAAAGGGGCCGGTGATATTGCTCAGCGGCACGGGCGCCTGTTGGCGCGCGAGGTCCTGAGGTCGTTCCCCCGGTACCCACAAAAAAAAAAAAAAAAAAAAAAAAAGAAAAAGGCGGAGATGTCACCCAGGTCTCATTTGGCTGGCACACACACAACCCTTTGTGTCAGCCTCTATTATCACAGAATCCCATTGCTTACTCTTTATTTCACTGGGCATTTTCTTCTTTGAATACTCAACTCTACTTCTGTGATAGAGGTGATGCTTCTCTTCCTGCTGGCCACTAATTCCTTCCTCAGCCCCTAGCCATCTGGTGCCACTCCTTCCTCTGTGGTCACATTCTCCCTCTAGCTAGTTTTGGAATCTGAGATGACTCAGGACTGGCCCCTCCAAAGAACCTCCCTGGCCCAGGAGAAATACCCACACTTGCCTTACTGCTGGTGGGTGTGCAGCTTGCTCTCGGTGCCCCTGTTCTCTGCCACTCCAAAGTGCTCCTACCAGTCCTTCATGCTCTTCAAGGTTGGTTTTGGGAGAGAAGGAGAAAAAAGCCAAGCCATTCCAACAATTCTAAAAAATAAAAACCAAAACTAATACGGACAAAAAACAAAACAAAACAAAAGGAAACCTTGTTCTATCAAGTTTTCAACTACAGCACTTGTACACATATTCCAGGCAGGCGATGGATTAAAGATCACAAAACCAGTTTGACCCTACCTTTTGCTCTTCGTTTTTTTTTTTTTTTTTTTGTGGGTACTGGGGGTCGACCTCAGGACCTTGCATGCCAGCAGGCGCCCATGCCGCTGAGCGATATCACTGGCCCTTTTTTTTTTTTTGTATGTGGGTTCCGGGAGTCAAACTTGGGCCCTCGCGCTTGCCGGGCAGTCGCTTATGCCACTGAGCCATCTCACCGGCCCTTGCTCCTCATTTTTCACCTGTCCTTTTCTTCTTAGGCCGTAGAGAGAGCCTCAACCAAAATTAAACAGAAACAACTCCAAATGAACATCCTTTTCGTATAGCACATTGCTCCCCAATTTGGAAAATTGTTAGCTTGCTTATTAAACTTTCCTCACAAGGACCATTACAAGAACCTCAAGAGAACCTTTCCTCCATTTATGACCCACTTTACTTTCTCTCTCATCCTTAGCCTTCTCCTGATTTTTAAAATTCCCTCCCAGGTCCATACTTTAGTAATACTCTTTAATTCCCTCCCTTCATATTTCAGTAATAAATGTCATGGTTCATATTTTCAGTAATACCCTTGCCAAAACTACAGATTTCCTTGTCTCTATCTTTTCCATGGTCACAACATTTTGGGAAAAATCTCAATCCTAGATGGACTCAACAGCCCACGTTCTCTACACTTACACCAAGACAGCTGAGCACCACAAGCAAAATAAATGCAAAAGTGAAGGTTGATTAGACTATGATTTTAAGGTCTTATCACTTGTCACTAACTCTGGGCCCTCAACACTCCTAACAACTCTGTGATATATCATTGGCCAACTGGTTTTCTCACTCTCTGCAACAGCCATTTCAAGTCTTTTACACTCTTCTCAACCTTGAATGTGCTATTGTGATACTCTCAGAAAATACTGTACCTAACCTCTTAATTCTTGGGGAGTGTAGAAAGCATACCGTTAACTCCTTCTCAATAGCCAATGTACCACCCAACCCACACTTGCACCCATCCTGTTCTCTTCCTCTTCTGCTAAAATAGAGACGCTCTTTCTTTAGTGCAAGACCAGCTCCTCTGTTTCTTCTTTGGATCCCATCCCCTCCGATTTTCATCACTATACACCATTTATTATCCCTTCTATCCTCAACTTCTTTCTTCTAGATTCTTGTATCTAAAGATACTAAAATATCTACTATCTTAACAAACCTGTAGAAGCTTACACTTATAAAGAAATTACATACCACTATTGTTCAAAGTGATTTATATATGCAACTTATTTAATCACCTATATTATCCTTTGAGGTAGGTAGTATTTTTCCCCTACTTTTTAAAAGGACAGAGATTCAGAGAGATTACATAATTTGCCCAAGCTCACAGGGCTGGTGTTTACTCACTTTACTGTGCTATTCAAACCAGACAGTCTGATTCCACGGCTTTTTCTAGTTTCTGAATTCCCAGTTAGTCCATTTTTATTCCTTATTTCTCTAAATTTTCTGTTGCATTGTCTTATCCCTTCATAATTTACTTCCTCCACAATTTTTGTTACAAATCTAAAATTTACAGATAATCTGCAAGAATAGAACACTAGGTACATATATATCCTTTAAAAAAGTTCACATACATATCTGGGTAATATATGTATGTATGTATATATATACATACACATAGACAGTTACCAACATGATTCAAATTTCACTCATCATGCTATACTAACTGTAATTGTATAAAATTCACTGCCAGAATTTCAGTCTGCAAATCACTATAGAATTAATGGATGCACATTATGATTAGTAACAGTGACCAATCATTTCTTTCAAAATCTGTCAATGACTGGTCACTGCACATCTGTTGTTCAGTGCATGCACAGACAGCAAAGCATGTAGTTGTCTCGGTAATAAGCACATGTCATGTGCCACTTTGTAAACAGGGATATTTGAAAATTTGCCAAAAAAGACAAAAGTACAGGAAAGAAATGAAAAGTGGTAACATTGGAAATGAAATTCAGATCAAATATAAATGGAATTATCGAACGAATAACTGCCTGTGAGAATGTTGACGCTGCCACCATTAGAAAGGCTCTATGCAGCCATGGGAACTTAGTGAAAGTGAATTTACCAACACTAATGAAGAAAGTGGTTGTGATAAAAAGGACAAAGGCATCCCAAAGGAAATGACATCAACAGAAAATTTCATATAAATGTGGACAGATTGATAGAATTAGAAAATCTCTTTAAAGATATTTCACAACATTGAAAGTGCAAAGGATAAAATAATGCTAGTTAGTCCAAACTTAGAAAGGAGTATGACAATTTGTGAAGGCATAGAAAAGATGCTTGTACCATATGGTAAGTTTTATGATCCGAAGAATCAGCACTGTTCAAACTACTCTTTGGAAGTATTTTGCAAAGAAATAGAATACTGTAGTTCTCTGTTTTTCTAACGTATTTTAGTGTACTAAATAAAAATTTGTTTTACTATTTTTTAATTGTCCTACATTTATACTGACAATAAGAGAGTTAATGTTCTGATAATTTTTTTAAAGATCACAGAACAATTGTAATTTCCCCACCAAATATTAAGATTATTTCACATAGTTTCACTTTGCATGATCATTTTTATGGTCCTATATTACAGTACCATTTTTACAGTCATGCAAAGTGAGGACCGTGTACATGTGCATATGTATGCACATATATGTGCATTATATCTATTATCTACAATGGTATAGATATGCCTGAATCATTTGAACATACTTTACATATAAAATGATGTTTTATCCCTTAAATATTTCAACATGTACCTCTGTCTTTTAAGAATAAAGGTATTCCCCCACATATTCACAATTCTTCTCTTATCGAGCGCAAGAAATTTAACATGCATATCATAATATAACTAATATTCATTTCATAAGCAAATTTACCCAATTGTCTGAATAATATCCACTGTAGTATCTAAATATAAAGATCAGACATAGCCTTTAGTTTGTAATCTAGTACAGTGCCATTACCTTTATTTTTCCTGCCATACATGGATATTTTTTAAAGGGCTCTGTAAAATATCTCACTATCTAGATTGTCTGGTTGTTCTTTCATGCTTAGTTTTAAACAAAATCTTTTTGGCAACAATACTATTTAGATGATGATTTGTCCTCTGTTCATCAATATCAGAAGGTGCATAATGTCTGTTAGTCGTACTAGTAGTCATTTTAAGTTCAATCATTTAGTCAATGTGGGTGTCAGATTTCACTACTGGTGGTTACTTTTTTTGTTATTAGTGAGCAAATGTATAAGGATATACTTGGACACTATATGAGTATTTTCTAACTTTTCAGCACACGGTATTAGCATCCATTGATTATTCTTTCCTTATCAATTTTTATTTTGGAATTTGCAAATAATTTTCTAATTTTATCAATATATCTACATTTATTACCTGGCATTTTTTTATAAGGAGGATCTTTCTCTCCTCTTGTAACCTTCTCCCTTTCTAAGTACTTTTGTAGATTCATGGATTTCCTGTTAATTCAATATTTTGTAATAAAATTATCATCATTATTCTATCATTCAAATTGCCCTATTTGCCCCAGAAGAGGACATTCAATTTGGATTCTATGTCCTCTGACTTGTCCCATCAGCTTGTGAATGCTTATGTGGTTATTTTTCATTGAGTGCCTGATTTTGCCTGATTTGGATTATCATAAAAATAACATTGCCAAAGAGTACAGATATTCCTAGTTTAAAGACCTATCTAATGATTGTTCGGACTTATGAGTCGCCTCTCAGACTTTCGATCTATTTTTTTTTTTTTTTGTACAGTTCTGTATACCTTGTTTATAAAGCCTCCTTGTCTTTTTTGTATAATACCCCTTGCTGTATAGTACTGTAATTTTTGCTGATTGCACTGTATTATCGTTTTATACATTACAGTACTGCATGTAAGTTATGCAAATAAAAGCAAAGTCATCAAGTTGGAGTTTCCCTCGACCATTTCTTTGTTCTGAATATTGTGATGGTACATACTGTATACTTTCCTCATTTAGTGGCCAATTCAATTAATGACCTAGTTGCATTAACAGAATCCTAGGACATATCTGTTGGTGGAAATAAATGGGGTAGTTGTATAGATAAGTGACCCAGAAAAGAACTTGTTGATTAACAGAATTTTTATTCATTCCTCTATTTTGTTGAATGCCTGCTATAAGTAGTTGCTGGGCATGCAACATTTGAACAAAACAGACAGGATCCCTGCCTTCATGTAACATGTGGAAGAGGACATAAGCCTTGGTTGTTAAACGAGGAATATCTGTATTTACATTTGCTTTTGGTAACAGGTTAAATCCAATGCCAATCCTAAAGCACCTTAATCCAATCCAACTAGAGGACTTGAGAGGATTTGGAGGGGGAGGATTCAATTATTTGGGAGAGTTGGTCAAGTTATGGTTCAGTTCTACTCTCGATACAGTATAGCCCTTGTTTCCCAACCCAAACCCTGCCATCACTCTTTTTGACCTTCTTCAAATTTTAATGTTATACCCTTATCCCTGTTAGTTTGTCAAAAGTTCTGCAAAACTTCCCAGCCACTTTGGGAAAAGTGGCTTTCAGTTCTCCACTCATGTCTCTCTAGTTTCTATCTCCCAGATCTTGTTCCCTTGATTCATCACTGTCATGTAACCTCTCCTAGTGTTTTTAAAAAAAACTTTGTTCGGGGCCGGTGAGATGGCTCAGCGGTGTAAGCGCCTGCCTTGCAAGCGCGAGGGCCCAAGTTCGACTCCCGGAACCCACATACGAAAAAGGGGCCGGTGATATCGCTCAGTGGCACGGGTGCCTGTTGGCGCGCGAGGTCCTGAGGTCGTCCCCCTGGTACCCACAAAAAAAAAAAAAAAAAAAAAAAAAAACTTTGTTCAATTTTTGTGGTTTTTCTTGGTAAGAATGCTAGCCTGACTTACCAAATCTATTTTGTTGTTTGTTTTTTGAGACAGGCTCTCACTCTATAGTTCAGGCTGGCCTTGAACTCACCATGGAGCCCAAGCTGGCCTCAAACTCAAGGCAATCCTCCTGCCTCGACCTCCTGAATGCTGGGAGTACAGACATGCACTACCACGCCCTTCCAAATCTATTATTGAAAGTGGAAAATGGCTCTTTTTACAGATAGACTTATAAAAGAAAAATATGATCACATCATTTCTATTGAAACACTTCAATGCTTCCATTTTTCTTTAGAATTTGTCCTGAATGTCTATATCTCCAAATCATCATTGACCACTTTCTCTCTCACTTCCTATTTTCCAAACATACTGGCTCTCTTTTGCATGCTACACCTTCGAATTCTGGCTTTGCACTTGGTGTGCTTGCCCCCTGACTACTATTAACTGTTTTTACCCATCTCCCTTGGATCTAGTTGCTGCTTACTTAATCATCAGAGCTCAGTAAAATGTTTCTTCACCAGGAAAACCTTCCCTAGCTCCCTCAGTTTAGGTCAGATCTCAAACTTGTACTTCAAAGCAATGATTAAAGTTCATGATTATAGATTGATTTGAGTGATTAGTTGAGTAATATGTCCTCTTCCACATGTTACATGAAGGCAGGGATCCTGTCTGTTTTGTTCAAATGTTGCATGCCCAGCAACTATTTATAGCAGGCATTTAACAAAATAGAGGAAAGAATAAAAATTCTGTTAATCAACAAGTTCTTTTCTGGGTCACTTATCTGTACAACTAGCCCTTTTATTTCCAAGAACAGATCTGTCCTAGGACTGTTAATGTAAATATTATTTCCTGGCTTTTAACTTTAAGTTTAATAAAAACAGTTTCAGTTTCCATCTCTCTTTTGGTCACATTGATTTCATTTCAATACAGAGTTATTTTTAACCAAAGAAACATTATTTTTTGGTAACTTGGCAAAACTTTCAAATCAAGATGTTACCTTAGTTTCAATGTAAACACACTCACTGATCATGGGGAAGAGGCCATTTAGATCCTTGAATTCTAATTTAACTAACTGCTCAGAAAATTAAAAATCAGAGCGTCTCAGGCAGTGAAGAAGTCAAAATAATGCATAGCATAAATAATGTTGCAAATACTTTCTTTTGCTTGATACAGACTTCCCTGGTATGGCAAATTTCCATCCGCCTTACATTTGAAAGTGAGAGACAGCTGCTACTTTAAGTCCATAGTCAAGAAGCCAATAAGTAATGGGAACTTTAATTGATACTATAAGATTTTATTTTAAAGCCAGACTTAGCTTACATTGCTAGAAACTTGCATAAGCCTGTACCAACATTTTCATATGTTAATATGCTTGACCTGGCTGTTTTTCTTTCTTAGACTTAAAGAGCATATGAATGTCAACTGTTTAACTTCTTTAGCGGCCAAGTCATTTCTTACTCAGTTAGCTTCCCTGAATAGGATATTCAGGTCACAACTGGGGAATGAGAAATTTATTTTTTTATTTTTTTATTTTTTTTGTGGGTACTGGGGGGGTCGACCTCAGGACCTCGTACGCCAACAGGCACCTGTGCCACTGAGCGATATCACCGGCCCCTTTTTCGTATGTGGGATCCGGGAGTCGAACTCGGGCCCTCGCGCTTGCAAGGCAGGCGCTTACGCCGCTGAGCCATCTCACCGGCCCGAGAAATTTAAATTAGCTCATGTTTATAGGAATCAGCATTTGCCTGTACTGGAGAAATATGAAATTCTTAGCTGCTAAGCAATTACTTTTGGGGAGGTATTGAGGATTGAACTGAGCTATATCCCAAGTCCTTTTTTTTTTTTAATTTTGAGACAGAGCCTTGCTAAGTCACTAAATTGCCTAGTCTGGGCTTGAAATTGGAATCCTCCTATCTCAGCCTCCCAGAGTGCTAGAATTACAGGCATGGGCCACCATGCTTGCCTCTGTGTTGCCATTTTTGAGCATGATTTCAATGATCTTTCTTGTATGAATATGTTTGAATTTCCCTAACAAAAGCCCCCTTGTTTTGTTTACTCAGAGAGACACTGCTGTGGGAATTATCCCCAGTGTGCTCCCTACCTGCTGCAAGTAATTAATCTTTCTTCACTCTTTTATATCCTGTTTGTGTTATTGACTTTGCACTCACCAAGAGGCAACCCCATTGCATTCAGTAACAAAATGTGTGGGCATACCATTAGCAACAACACCTCATTTCCAGGCTTCGTGAGAATAAATCTCTCTCCCCTACAAATATAGAATACAGCCCACTACTCTTCTTCTAAAATACATACATTTAAGACCTTGTAACTGACCTACATGTCAAATGTAGGAACCAATGTGCTAGCTATGCAGGTTTAGAAATGGGGACATTTTTATTTGTAGTAGCAAGCAGTTTCAAGTCTCCCCTAAATTCTGGACTTCATTATCTAATTGCCTCCTAAATTCTTTACTTATATTACCTATTGCAATTGTAACATGGCCAGAGCTGTACTCCTGTTCCACTTGCTCCCAAAAACCTGTTCTTCCCACAGTCTTCATCATCTCAATAAATGATAACTCCATTCTTCTGCTCAAGCTAAAACCTGAAGTCGTACCTGACTCTGCCATTTCTCTCACACCCCGTATTCAGTCAACAGCAAATCATCTCAGATCTACTTTCAGCATGTGTCCACAATGTAACCACCTTTCATCACTGCCACAGTTACACTAGTCCAAGCCACCATAATCTCTTGCTTGACTATTAATCTTCCTGTTTTTTTTTTTTTTTTTTGGTGGGTACCGGGGGAACGACCTCAGGACCTCGCGCGCCAGCAGGCGCCCGTGCCGCTGAGCGATATCACCGGCCCCTTTTTCGTATGTGGGTTCCGGGAGTCGAACTCGGGCCCTCGCGCTTGCCGGGCAGGCGCTTAAGCCGCTGAGCCATCTCACCGGCTAATCTTCCTGTTTTCACTCTTTCTATCCTAAAAGGCTCTTCTTCACATAGCAAAGTAATTCTTTTAAAATTTAAATTACAATGGTTTTAATTTTTGTCTCAAGGTAATCTCTAAAGTTCTTAACATAAGTTTAAAATATCTTATGAGGTCTGTTCTCTGGCCACCTCTTTCACCTCATCCGTAGCACTCTTGTTCATTCCACTCTAATCAAACTGGTTCTGATTTTCCTCTAACTACGAAGCTCTCCCCTACCTCAGAGCCTTTGCACATGCTGTCCATCTACTTCCCCTAATGTTCTTGTGGCTTTCTCCATTTTCCTCAGACTTCTGCTTACATGTGTTCTTTAAAGGGAGGCATTCTCTTAATAGCATATCTTTATCTTAAAAAAAAAAAAAAAAAAAAAACACCTCATTCTCTTTCCCACATCACATTCTATCACCTTTTGTAGGATTATCATACATTTTAATTTATCTAGGACAGGACTGGTTTCATCTGTGTTGTTCTGACATAATTATGAATAATCCTCAATGTGTTCTTATTTGATAAAATATGTGGTTGTCCTATCCTCACCATGTTTTGTTTTTACAACTTTCATTGACATCTAATACCGCCTGTTTCTGATCATTTGTTTTATTCTGTTCTACGTAGGATTTAGAAATGCCTGAAACATGGGTTCAGTCCCCAGCACTGAAAAAAAAAAAAAAAAAAAGAATAAAGAAAAGAAAAAAAGAGGGCCGGTGAGATGGCTCAGCGGCATAAGCGCCTGCCTGGCAAGTGCGAGGGCCCGAGTTCGACTCCCGGATCCCACATACGAAAAAGGGGCCGGTGATATCGCTCAGCGGCACGGGCGCCTGCGGGCGCGCGAGGTCCTGAGGTCGACCCCCTGGTACCCACAAAAAAAAAAAAAAGAAAAAAAGAAAAAAAAAAAAGAAAGAAGAAAAAGATGCCTAGAACACAAGTCTTCAGTAAATATATGTTGAATAAATAAATGGGCTTGTTTGACCACCTGATGTATGTCAAGTCTCCTGCTAGGAGCTGGGGAGGACAAGACAAATAAGACAGTCCCTATTCCATGTACACGTCTCATCTGAGAAATTCTGATTTAATTGGTCTTGCACAATGACTGGAAACAGATATACAGGTACACACACACACACACACACACACACACTTTTGAAGTGGCTCAGTGGTTCTCATGTACAGGCCAGGTTGAAGCTTATGGGCTAAGCCAGGCATGTCCAACCTGTAGCCTACGGGTCATACACAGCCCTAAACAGCTAGTAATGCAGCACCACAAGATCATAACTTTTAACATTATTATGTGATTTTTCATGATATTTTTCATGACTCAATTGCATGGTGCGCAAATGCAAACTGTGTAGGCAACAACCTGTCTAGGGGAATGTGGTGAGGGGCTAACTCTGCTGCCTGTACCCAGCACACAGAATAAGTGGAATTAAAACCTTTATGTATCAGACATTATGCTCATTTGTGTGACTTGCCAAGTAAAATGCAATGATTACCAATGTTAATGCTTCAACTTACTTACATATGTGTGTGCCTATGAAGACAGGTGTTTATTGCTATTAAGCAGACATGTAAGACTTATTTAATTGGTCTTGTGTTATTTCATAAAATTATTTAATAAGTTAAAATGCAAAAAATAAAGGAAGTTTTGCTACTTATATACACTGACTATATTACAGATTTTATATGTGGCCCAAGACCATTCCTCTTCACACAGTACAGCTCAGGCAGGCCAAAATATTGTACACTCTAAGCACTATCTCTTTGCTGGAGGAATCAGAGATGAAAGGCAGATAGGCATCAGAATGATCTCTCCAATCTGCCAAAATCACCATACTGAGTTTGGACATCATCATGAAAATTTAAACTATGTAAATGAGCCTGCATGGTGCAGCTGGCCAGTGCTACCAACAAATTCAATTCCTAAATTCTATTGCTGTGCTGGGAAAAAAAGTCTTTACTGCAAAGAGAATTTTGGCTTTTTAGAGGCTAAATAGCAAAATTGGAAACTATTTGGGGCTCAGAATGTCTCACAGTAGTGTAAGAAGTAAGGAAGGGATTGCTGTCCCACAGACAACTAGCTTTGGGACTGGATGAAAATTACTACTCAGACCAAATTGATTTGCTTTGTAACCATACCTATGCACATAACCCTAATGATATCATTAGGATAAACTCACACAAATAGAAGTGCTATTAAATCAGATGATCTCTGCAATTATCAAAGTCTATCAATTAACTTGAGAATTCATTTTTTTAAAAAGTAGAGGGTGTCTTGTTTTCTTGTTTTTATTAAATTCTAGATGTGTTCCAAGTTGAAACAACTGAAATTCTTACTTCGAGATACTTCAAGAAATCTGCTGCAGGGGCTGGGGATTTAGCTCAGTGGCGCAGTTCCTGCCTGGCAAGTGTGAGGTCCTGAGTTTGATTCCTGGTACTGCCCCCCAACCAAAAAAAAAAAAAAAAAAAAAAAAAAAGAAATCTGCTGGTCATATTTTCTGACAATATACTTAGGCTTGATTTCTCCTCTCTGTATTCTTAGCACCTTCCTTGTATATCTCTTACCACAGTGTACTTGTTTTCCTATTATGCTACACCTCTAAGCCACCTTCTCCTACCCTCAACTGTCCTGAAAGACAAAGATATCCTAAAGCAGCAGCACCAAGGGAATTTCAAGTACAGAATCCCCTTCCCTTTCCTCAGAGATTCTGATCAGCAAGTCTGGGGTGGGGCTGGGGAATCTGCAACACACTTTCCCAATGATTTGGGATGGCCAATTTACAAACTTTACTGTAATAAACTGACAAAGTGGAGATTGTCTTAGTCACTATTGCACAACTAGTGGCTGGTGCATACACACCTGATAAATGTGTATTGGATCAATTAAATGAATGGTCAGAAAAACATTTGAGGATTTCTCTAAGGGAATTATCTCATATAGACTCGAAAACCAGTTACATCAGACAGTGCTTTCAGTCTGTGCAGTAAGACTTACTCAATAGGTCTAAAACTGGAGGAAATCGAAGAGCATACTTGACTTTCCCAATGCTATGAAAATAAGCAGTTCAGCAGATAATTAGGCAATTTACAAATGTGAATCTCAGATAACCAGACTATTTTGTGAACTTGCTTATGCATTTTATAACTTATTCTATTCATATTTTATGGTTCATCTTCTACTAGGCCTTTCTCAGGCAGAGGTAATTTGCAGGCTCACTAGAGACAGAGATACAGGTGACTTTTAGGAGAGATGCGATTATAACTGAGAAGTATTTTTAGAATTTGGAAGTGGTCTGCAAAATGGATATTCCATAACCTTATAGAAAACATGAATTTTAAATTTATAGTTATCAAAGCATGTTTAAGAGAGTCTATAAACCAGCCCACCTCTAAGCACTTAATTAATTCACCCTTAGTTCATGCTGATTAAATCCCCTATCTTCAGTTATTCTGACATTCCTGGGTAGCATTTTCCAATCTTCTCCCACCAACACCTCACTTGAGGTAAATGAATTGCAGCCTAAATCTTGAATTGTTCTAGGATCCCAAGAGTGCAGAACTCCCTCTCAGGAAAATAGGAAATCTTCCTTCTGGTAGGTTCTAGGAATTGGTCCATTCATTTATTTTTTCTGTGGATACTGGGGGTCAAACTCAGGACCTTGCACCCGTGCCGCTGAGCGATATCACCTGCCCTTTTTTCGTACGTCGGTTCCAGGAGTCGAACTCAGGACCTCGCGCTTTCCAGGCAGGCGCTTATGCTGCTGAGCTATCTCACCGGCCCCTAGCCCATTATTAACAATTGCAAGAGATAGTTTTCAATAATAGATTTTATATGTTTAAAAACAACTGTAATTTAGTTGCCTAGACAGTAACAATTAGATTTTTTTCACTCTGGATATATTAGCTACCTTCACATATAAACCTTTTTTGAAGTTTGTGCCCTTATATAAAGTCATAGAAACCATTATAGTTCAAATTTAGCACCAGTGGATAAAGAGTTGCTAGTCTACCATTTATGCAAGTTGGCAGTATTCTCCATGTGATTTCTGTACAGCAATACTAAAAGACAAGCATCTATTTTCAAATCTCAGGTCTTTCATTGTGCTGTCTTAGTCATGATGGTAACTGTTTCCTTTTTGGTAACCAAAAGTAATTATCTTTCCCAGCAGAACAATGTTGGGAAATTAACTATTACATACTAATAATTGTGAAAACAGAAAGCAACAGATATTGATATTTATAGTGGATAACACTTGGTATTAATGAAAATGAAAACTAGGGGCCTTGGGTCACTTGAAATTTTGAGAAAAAAGTCTTGGCTTTTACATTAGTAAATTACTCATTGGGAGTATTCTCATACTCTGATCAGTTATGCTAACGTAAATGCAGCAGACAAGGACAGAAATTAGCAAAGAAAAGCATACTTGAAAATTAAAATATTTTGATTCTAAAGCATATTCCAAGAGAATTAAATGGTTTATATAAAAAGTATATATATATATATATACATATGTCATTTATTTATTTATTTATTTATTTATTTATTTATTTATTTTTTGTGGGTACCGGGGGGTCGACCTCAGGACCTCGCGCGCCAACAGGCACCCGTGCCTCTGAGCGATATCACCGGCCCCTTTTTCGTATGTGGGTTCCGGGAGTCGAACTCGGGCCCTCGCGCTTGCAAGGCAGGCGCTTACGCCGCTGAGCCATCTCACCGGCCCTACATATGTCATTTAGTTGCAGGTATATGTGTGCTGCAGTTTTAAAGAACATTCAGGGAGTAGCCACATCTTATTTATCCCATTTTTGTGTACTTATTTAGTCCAGTGACTTGAATGTAGTAGATACTCCGTGAGTACTATATTTTTTAAAAAAAGAGAATTGAGCCAGGTATGGTGGTGCACATTCTAATTCCAGGACTCTGGGAGGCTGAGGCAAAAGGATCTCAAGTTCAAGCCCAGCCTGGGCAACTTAGCAAGAGTCTGTCTCAAAAAAAAAAAAAAAGAAAAATTTAAAAGGTAGGAGGATGTAGCTTTATTCAAAGGCCCTGGATTCAATCTCCAGTACCAGAAAGAAACAATAGTGAACTGACATGTTAAATGACAAGAAACTAGATAAACAACACATTATAGTTACTTGGACTATTAAATAGCCACTTGTTTAAAAGATTGTGTTAACATGGAAAGCTATTTATGATATAATGTTAGGCAAAATAATATAAATATACAGTAATGTTATGAAAGAAAAAACTGAATAAAGGAAGATTGTGCCAGGCAAGCCTAATTGTCAACTTGCTGGATTATGAGACTCATGGAAAAGTGACTGGGTCATGAAGGTGCTCTACTCATCAGTGGATTGATCCACTGATGTTCATAGCTGAATGTACTATTATGAAGTGTGGCCCAGTTGGAAGAGGTAGATCATTGGAGGAGTGTCTTTGGAGGGTATATCTCTCACTGACACTTCCTCTGTGCTCTGCCTACTAACTTCCACGAACTAAGCAGCTTTGCTCTGCCTCACCTTTCTACCATGTGTCTGCCTTGGACCCAGCCAACCATGGACCAAAACATCTGAAACTGTGAGCCACATAAACCTCTCTTCCTTTAAGTTGCAGGTGTCAGGTATTTTATCCAGCAATGGGAAAGCTGACTAATACAAAGACAGATGTAATAATATCAAAATGTTAAAATGAAACTTTAGAAGATTTAACTATGGGTTTTTTGTTATTTCTTCAATTTCCTATTTTTTCATTAGTAAATGTTGCTTAATTTTATAATTTGATTTTTCTGTAGAATTAGCAGGAATTGTGTGGTAAGAGTTGATGCACTGCTTTGTGACAACTCTTGTATTTCCAACATACTAAGTCATGTTACCATCTGACTTGTAAAGCCTACAAGCAAGAAGACTAGTCAGGAGATAACGTGATAGTTTTTATATAAACCAAGACTATGTTCAGCTACATAGCCAAAAAACAGTATGTTCAAGTAGGTATTTATTTTTGACATTTAAGTCCAGATGTAGTCATTCTAGGACTTCTGCAGCAGCTTTAGGATGTCATGAATGAACCAAGTGTCTATCTTTCTGCCTCAGCTTTCTCAGCTTGTGAATTCCATTTTTATGTTTTCTACATCATGTTCACTTCTATTTTTGTCATGAGATTCTATCTCCATCCCCATGTTAGTATTCCAGGACAGAGAAAGAGAAGAAGAATGGTAGGGGTGGCTCTATATTAGGAAAGGAAATGTTTTCTAGCTTTTTTGAGCATATATCTAGAACTGTATCTCATGGTCACTCATAACTGCATGGCATCTAAGGAAATGAAAGTTTCAGCTAGGTACATTGATATTCCTCCTCCAGATTGGGGGAGGGTGTTAAAATCTTACTCATAAGAAAGAAAAGGGAAACAAGCAGTGTCTGCCCTAGCCTATCCCTCTTCTCACTCAACAAATATACCCTACTCCACCTTAGGGAATCCCAAAGACTCATCCAATTAGCTACAAAGAGCTCAGAGTCCAGGGCTCAGGACTCCTGATAGTGTTAGGAGTAAGTAGTCCCCATCAAGAGTGTAGCTCCCCATGCTCTAGCAACCAATATTTGAAGAAAAGTTACCTGACTCGGTACTATTAAGTACTGTTTAGTGGACAAAGAACAGGAAGTTGGTAAAATGCCTGTAAAGGAGAAAATGGAAAACACACAGTGGTCACTGGTCTATAAAACATATTAAACTCTGTTGGATATCATAGCAACCATTCTAAGCCCTTGGTTAATTAACCTCTTAGTTTCTGGCTTTGTAAGATCCTCCTCTTCCATTATCTTCCATGGCTCACACCTCAGGTAGACATTGCAGAGGCTATCTTTTCTGGAACAACTAAAATTCTAGCAGTCTGAGGAGCCTAAATCCAACGTTTAGTGCATAACTTGGTGCCATTTTTCACTTTGAGACAACTTTCAGAAAGTGTAGCAGTAGTACAGAGGTTGAGAAATGAACTAAAGTTTTCAATTGCCTCAGGGGTTATGGGTGAGGGGTAAAAAATTTGAGATCAGGGCCTGAGGAAGATTTTTAGAACCCCAAAAGCCTTTATCCTACAAGTAACTTTTTTTTTTTTTTTTTTTTTTGAGATGGTGGGCTTGCTGTGTTGCTTAGGCCTTTAGGCTGGCCTGGAAAACCTGAGCTCGAGCTGCCCTACTGCTTCAACCTCCCAAGAAGCTGGGATTATAGGCACCTGACTATTGTACCTGACTCTGGAAGTAACTTTTAATTATTATTAATCCCTAGTTGGATAAAGGTAATGCACCCTTAATCTAAGTGATCCCCAATGAACCATACCCCGATTTCCATAGCCTTTTGCAGAGCCCTCCCAGGTTGAGCTTGGCCATGGGACTTGCTTTGGGCAATGACACATTAATAAGCATGGTGGAAGTAAAGGCTTGTCCTCCTGGAATGCCGCCTCTTGCAATCCTAAGATTGGCATTCTATGAAGAAGGCTGAATCAGCCACGTGGAGAAAACCAAGGAATGAAGCCAATGGCCTTCTTTCTGCTCCAACAGTCCTAGCTTCTGTCTTCATATTTTCCACACCATGGTCATCTTATTTTTGACATGCAACTCCAACTCCATCCTCATGTCTCATGACATATGGCCCTATTTGAGCCATCCTAACCAGGACCCAAAGACCCTAGAGATGAGCCACCTGTACCATGCCCTGACTGAATTCCTAAGCCAGAAAGTCTGGAATCATGAATAAATAATTATTGCTTTAAGTCATTTCATTCTGGGGTGATTTGTACGTAACAGTAACTTAAGCACTACTAAAAGTATAACGTATAACAACCTAACTGATGGAAGAAAATGGAAATAGTCCAAAAGAAGGCATTGAAGAAACCAAAAGGAATATAGAACAGATGCGACAAATAGAAACCAAACAGTAAAATGGTGATCTAAACCCAATTATTTGTTTCTTAATTCTGTGTATGAGTAGACGCGGTCCAAAATCTTGTCTCAATATGAATTTTAAACCTATAAATCCTTCTTTTCACATATTGGCCTGAATTCCACCCATATCATTCCCACCTTAGTTTAATGGCCCTGCCTTGATGTGACTTGAAATGATAAACCTGATGGGGAGATACCACCCTTAATCAGGCCTAGAGCAATGTAATAATGGCTCATAACCGTAACATCTAATATTACCTCTTCTATTTTTCTACACTTCAATGTTTATAATTACTAAGACTTTTTTATTCTCTCGTTTATAGGGATTATATGAATTTCTTGTAGTTTCTTTCCTCACAACTAAAAATCTATTCAATACATGGAGTTACAATGGAAAGCATTTTCAATGCAGAACGCGTCCATTTCACATGAATATATTTTAGCGGTTAATACACGGTGCTCTGCAAACTCCATGCAGATAGGGATGGCTCTCCAGTGGTCGTCTGTGCCTGGCAGGGAACAAGAGCTGTGACAGATATTTGTTAAATTAACTAAATCACTACGATGTCTGTGGACTTTAAAATACACGAATTACGCTCTCCTGTGGTCAAAACCCCAACGCCAGGTTTCCCTTGAGGGCTGCCGGGTCAGGTCGCGGGGGTCAGGCGGCCGGCCGTTGGGGGCGTCCAGCCTTTCTGCCCGTCCAGTGCGGGACAGGCGACCCCGTCTGGCGGCAGCGGCGGTGGCAGCCGTTTGCCTCCTCTCGCAGTCCGGCGGTGTCGGGGCTGGAGGCATCTGGTGAGGAGGCAAATAAACAAAGCCAACCGCACCTAAACGGGTCGTTCCGTTTCACATCCTCCCTCACATCGGGTGCCTGGGTCTCCGCGGAACAAGGTGACCCTCCAGCTGTCCGCAAGCAGGAGGAGCCCGCCTCACGCAGCGCGCACCCTCCCCACAGCCGCGCGCTGCACGCGGCGCGAAGACGCAGTCCCTCAAGAGACCCAGCCAGCCCACGAACGGACACGCCCCCTCGCGGGAGCTCGGCCGCCGCGTGCACACTCCGCGCGCCTAGCTGAGCGCGAGCGAGCGAAAGAGCACGCGCGCGTGCGCGCGGGGGGGCGGGGCCTCTTTCCCGGCACCCACTGAGCGCCCGGCCCCCTCACCCCACCCCACCCCCCGTCGTTCAGGCTCCGCCTCCGCGACGGGGCCGCCGGGAGGAGGCGACCGGAAGCCACTTAAAGCAGAGCTCGAGGTGACAGGCGAGCGAGCTGGGTCGGGGCGCGTCCGCAGATTTCTGTGCTCTTGTCGGCGGAATGGCCAGTGCACAGCTTGTCGCGTCGTCAGCCCGCGGTCCCTAGACGCCGGTCTGTACCGAACCCTCTGCTGAACTCTGCCACGGACGCTGCCCGCGACGTGGCTTCTCAGTCCGTTCTCTCAGACTCCCGCTGAGGTAAACGACTCCGGGTGGTCACAGGGGGGCTGAGGGACCCCAGCCCGGACGACGGGCGCCGGCCTGGCAGCCCCGACCCCCCGCCAGGAGAGTGCGGGCTCTCGAGAATCAGGGCTACTGATTTCTCACAGCCCTTTGGTACGGAATTCAACTGGGAGCCCGTCAGTGTCGGGGTAGAATTGGCTGGCGCTTCTTAGGCACTTTGGACTCCGGCAGGTGTATAAGTGGGAGCGCGGCGCTGCCTGACCCGCTCGGGGTCGCGGGCGTCTGCCCCTCGGCTTTTGCTGGGGACGGCGCGGCGCGTCAGTGCGGGCAGAGCCGGGGCAGGGAGGGCGGCTGCGGGAGCCTGCCGGCCGCCGCGCGTTCCGGGCTGCAGCCTAGAAGTTTACGGGCTGCTTTCACATTAACTTTGCGGGCGCGCGAGCTCTCGCCGTCTTGCCCGCCGCCCGTGGGGCGCCCGCCGCGTCTCCCAGGCGCTGCGCCGCTCGGGTCTGTGAGCCCCGAGACCGGCAGGACGGTGCTCGGGGGTGGGTGGAGGAGCTAAGAAGAAATTAATACGGACGGCGCCTTGGGCGGTCCCTGAGACGCCGGTAAGCCGAGGTCCCTGGGTCGCGGTCACGACGGAGGGTGGACGGTGGGCTTGCGGTCTCCCGGGCACCCGCCGAGGGCGGAGCGGGGGCGGGGATGCTCGGGAACGCTGGGTCTCGCGGGCCGGCCGGCGCTGCGGCCGAGTTGGCGCTGCCGGCGTCTATGGCTGTGGCTGCGCCAACCGCCGCGGCCGGCAGGAGGCGTCGCTCGGACCCGGGCTGGCCGCCTCGGAGTCGCGCGGCGGCGGCTGGCGGGTGGAGTTTGGAGCAGGCGGTTTCCATGGAAGGTGTGATCGGCGAGGAGCGTCAGACAACCCGAGCGTCACGAGGTGTGAAGGGTGGCGCGGTTGTGTCGCTTGCTGCAGGAGACCGGAGGAAGTGCCCTTCCAATCTTTATTTTTCTGCTATGCAAAGTAATTGAGGAACTAGGTTCTAGTGGGCTCCCCACTCCGTTTCTCTGTCGCTTCTCCCCAGTTTTGTTTCCGAGTTTGACGAAGGGCAATAATAGGAAAGGGCCTGTGCGCGCGCCCGCGCGTGTGCGTGTGTGTGTGTGTGTGTAGACACGTGTAAGTTAAATTGGTTCAGTGTCTGTTTTGCCTTGATACAGGGTGTGATAGGAGTGGTTAATGTGTGTGCGCGGGGAAGGCACAGGCCGGTTTGGTGCGGTGAAGAAGGGAATACCACAATCTGTGCCAGTTGTGCCTTGAGGCAAGAGCACCGAATGATGAATAATAACGTCTGGCTTGGCTGCTTTCCAGTTGATTTATGTCTCATGTCCGATCTCTCCTTCGTGAAGCTTTCCCTAACAATGCCAGCTCACATTGAACTCTTCTTTTTCTACTTATTTCTTTTGTACTTGGACTCTTTCTTATATGCCATGCTTATTTGTCTTTCTGAGTTTATTATGCACTTTTTACAAATTAATGAATCTCTACGATTAGATCTTCAACACTCATTCTTCTGACACTGGGATTTTAGTTTTTGTTTTTGACCCACAACTAACCAAGAGCTAGGCGTTTAATGTGTGCTTTTTCTTCAGTAATTCAGTCAGCAAAATATTTATGGAATAGCCACTGTGTGCATTGTGCCAGGCACTGTACTGACATCCAGGATGTATACTTGGTTCAATCATAGGCTGCTGCATCAAAGATTTCTTTTAGTCTGTTGGGTAAAAAACGATTAATTGCTCATCACCATCCTTTCTCACCTGATACTGTCAATATCACTGAAACTGTCAATAAATATTTTCAATTTTCATTTTTTTTAAAGGGTCTCCTTCCAAGAACGCACTTTTTTCTTTCAGCAGTTTATTCAGAATTTGAAATCTGTTGTGTGATTCTTCAATTAAAATGGCTTTATTTGCTTTTTAAAAATGAATGTATGTAACTTTTCTGACGAGAAGGACCAGGAGGCCTTTTCAGTATTATGGAATTGTGTTTGGTTTCTAACACAGTGTGCAGTGGTTATTGTTAAAGCTAAACATGGAGTGGCAATGATTTTGGTGACTGCAAAAGTAGGCCCTTAACATTCTTAGAAAAATATATTGGAACTACCTGAATATAGAAATGCTTAAAAGGCCTCTGGCTTGGCTCCCATATACACCTTCACACTACAGATACAGTCACTGTTTAACTTTGAAGTTTATCCTTCATTTGATAAATTTCTTTTCCCTATTAAGAAATTAAATTTTGGTCAACTCATGAGACAAATGATAGGTAAACTGCTACGAAGAGAACCACAAAGCTGAGTGGGGATGTGGTTTCCTTGATGTTATCATCTAGATACAGTTATTTGTACCACCCTGCTCTAGCCCTATAGTGAAAATTCATGATCAGCTGAATTAGAAACTGTTGTATATTAAATCTACAAATAAATGCCAAAGGCATGTTGAAAGTCACTCTGTCTCATCCACCTTTACCTGTTATAATCTTTTGAATAGCTCTATAGCTGTTTTGGAGTTTTCATTTCTCAATAAAAGTTAAAATTGAACTGTAAAGACTGTAGTTCAAAAAGAGTGATTTCAGGGACTTAGTAACACATCAGCACAAAACATTTTAATGAATGAATGGGATTCAGTTTGTAAATGATTGTCTGTCTTCCTTTCCTGGTAGGATTTTTAGACTCTGAGGAGCAATTGGAGCTAACCCACATCATGGAAATGGAAACCACTGAACCTGAGCCAGACTGTGTAGTGCAGCCTCCCTCTCCTGATGACTTTTCATGCCAAATGAGACTCTCTGAGAAGATCAGTCCGTTGAAGACTTGTTTTAAGAAAAAGCAGGATCAGAAGAGATTGGGAACTGGAACCCTGAGGTCTCTGAGGCCAATATTAAACACTTTGCTAGAGTCTGGCTCGCTTGATGAGGTTTTTAGATCTAGAGACCAGAATGCAGATGACAGCAGCTTACATGAACCTATGGTGAAAAAACCCCTGGAAATCAGTCCATCGTGTCCACCTACAGAAAACAGTATGTCTGTTCTGATTCCTGATGGGACAGATGTTGGAGGCCAAATACCAGAAGCCCATCCTTCCACCGATGCTCCAGAACAAGTGGTTCCAATCCAGGATCACAGCTTTCCACCAGAAACCATCAGTGGAACAGTGGCAGACTCTACATCAGGGCACTTCCAGACTGACCTTTTGCACCCAGTTTCAAGTGATATTCCTAGTAGTCCAGATTGCATAGACAAAGTCACGGATTATGTTCCAGGGGTTTTCCAAGACAACAATTTTACAATCCAGTACATTTTGGACACGAGTGATAAGTTGAGTACTGAGCTCTTCCAGGATAAAAGTGAAGAGGCTTCCCTTGACCTCGTGTTTGAGCTGGTAAACCAGCTACAGTACCATACTCACCAAGAGAACGGAATTGAAATTTGCATGGACTTTCTCCAGGGCACTTGTATTTATGGCAGGGATTGTTTGAAGCATCACACGGTCTTGCCATATCATTGGCAGATCAAGAGGACAACTACTCAAAAGTGGCAGAGTGTATCCAATGATTCTCAGGAGCACTTGGAAAGATTTTATTGTAACCCAGAAAACGATAGAATGAGAGTGAAGTATGGGTATGTATTAAAACAGTTTATAAGACTGTTAAATGCTCTAGAGAAGGTAAAGAAGCTAAAAGCTTAGTATGGTGCTTTCTTTCAGTAGTAACAAGTTTTATTCTTTTTTCATCTGTCATTCTTTTGGCTTTATGCTATCCTGATTTTTCATGGTTGAATGCAGGCTATTTACCTAACCAAACAGTGAAGGTTTTATAATTTGAACAATTCAGTTGTCATTCTATTCAATATGAATGTCACTGAGAAGTTGCACATATACTGAATGTTGTAAATCAGATATTATTTTAATCACACAGGAGAACTTGCTTTGAAGGAAAGCCCATGGTGAATCTTATAACGTAATGAATACGTGATTTATTTAAGTTTATATTTTTGCATGTTGAATACCTGTTCTTTTTTTTTAAAGGAATGTAATTCTTGGATATTTTTGTGGAATAAACATGAATGATTTAGAAGTTCTTCCCATACTTACGAATCATGCCAAAATGCATTAAATATCTTGTTGCCTTAAAGCTTTTTATTATTGATTTTATAAAGTAAATTTTTCCACAATTCAGAGTAATTTTTTTTTAATTCTGAAAGAATCTTCACAGTGAGTAAAGGGAGAACTTACGCTAGCAACTGTCTTTGAACTGTGGTTTGCAAGACATATATAGTCATATGTATACATACACAAAGTTCTTTTAGCATAATTGTCTAAACAGGATTTATTGACAGAAAACTGACATTTCCACATATCAGGTTTTCTTCATTTAAACTTTATATAAAATGAAGAAAATGATAGTTGCCACATGTAAAGTTGGTAGTGTAAAAATGGTTGTATGGAAGACTTTGTGTTTCTAAGTTGCTTCTCTGGTTAAAGTGTATGATGTTAAAAGTTAGTTGTGTATGGCTAAGTACAGAATTGAAATTATAAAGGACTTCCATTTGGAGATCATGAGGGCAATCTGGTAGCATCACAGTTAATGAATAGACTATGTAGTACTGAGAAGCATAACTTGTGGAGGAAAAAATATACTAAATATCCTAACCCAGAAATCAGGAGAAAAATTTCCTTGAGAGTCATCTTTGTTTACAAATACGTACTCAAGTGTCTAGAGAGTCAGCAAATGGTGGCTGTAAACCATTTACAAGTTGTCTGATTTTGTGAGGTTTGATGATAGCTTTCTGTATTCTGACACTGTGCCAGAGCACTGTTGATATTACAAAAACCTGGTCCTTTTTTTTTTTTTCTCCTTATTCCCATTTACTATTGGGTAAGTGGTTTTCTTTTAGTATTTCAATATTTCCCTTACATAGTCCCTCATTCCCTCACCCAGGTCTGTGTGTCTTAGCAATTTATCATGAAACTAGAAGTTTTAGTCTTGTTTTTCAAAATGGAAGCAAGAAACAAGATAAATAATGTAAGGCCCAAGTTCAAAGGAATATAGAAGACCCCTTGAGATGAAAGTAAGGCTATATCAAGAATATAGTTTTCCTGAGTATAAGTATATTGTCATAATATAATCTATTAAGATTCTACCTTGTTAAGTTTGCAGATATCTTAACAATAAAAGCTTAGTTCCTTTAACTTCTGTTTTAGAGCCAGCACTAGAAAGGAAAAATATTTCTCATTTTTCCTTAAAATTTTTAAAAGTAAGTTTGGTCCAAAATCTCTGTTGCCCTGAGCTAGCAATTCTAATTGCTAAGTTAAAGGCAATTAATTTTATATACTCTTAAAGCCACTTTGATCCTTCCATTTCCTGCTTGTAAAACTGCAGAATAGTGGTCTCCCGTTTTATTCTCATGAAGCAAATTTCCAGTCCGCTGAGTATTGAGCATCTTGGTACATTAAGTTTCTATTTGAATTGGTCAGGAAGCAACTAGCAGGATTATTGTTCAACACATTACATTCTGTTATCATGAGCAAGACAAAATAGTCATTTCTATCCCAGGAGATCCAGGAATTCTTAGGTCAGCAATATATTGTGTATATTTATCCTTACATAGATACAGACCCATAAACATACATTGTTGGATCAATTATAATTGGGTGCTTGATTTCCAAGTCAGTTTTAATAAAGTAAAGTAATATTTGTTTGACACTTAGGGAAAGTATGAGTAAGTTACTGTCATTGTAATTAATACTGCTGCTACTACATTGTAGTGGTTCTCCTCTGATAAAATAGTATGAACTGTTAATTACTAGAGAAGTGAAATTCTCAGTGGACTACAAGAAGAAATGTAAGATTGTAAATAGCAAAGTGTCAAAAATTAGGCTTTGGGGAAGTTGACCTATGGTCATTGCAACCTGGTTTTCCTTGTATTCCAAAGCGATGTTGTGTTTCCTGGCAACAAGATGCAGATAACGGCATGTTGAGCCTTGCTGAGAGATTCACAAACAAGCTGGAGCAGCCCAGGTTCACATGGTTACCACATTATTTGGCTAAAGCTATTAATCTCTGTGGTCAGGCCTGTAAAGCTGGTCTATCTGTGCAGATTGCACATACCAGGAAGTGTGTGTTCAGCTGTGTGTATGTCCAAGTTGGCTCCAATAGTCTTTAGATTCAAGAGTAGCGAATAATGAATGGCATTTGGTTTATTCTACTTGTTTTCAGTCATTTACATGACTTAGTAAATGACTTAATAAATCATTATTATATGCTATATCCATTATGTCTTTGTTGTACGGAACTTGGGGAAGGTTCACAGGTTCTGGGTCTCTAGCAGAGAGAAAAGTTCATAGTTTCAAATTATGCAGATAAAATTCTTGATTTTTGATTTGCAGATGTGAGGATTTAACATCTGAGTTTATCTAAATTAGATGTGTAGTGTTCATTTTGTTCTTAGGAATGAAATTAGAGAGGAAATTTAATGAGATAGGTTCAGTTCCCTTCCAGCTCTTTGGTCAGGATGCTTAGATACTGAAAATACATTTTAAATGTATTTTAATAATAATAAATGCTTCTTTGGTTCATTGTAATTAAATTATGATATAATCATCTTTGCTTTCTCACTCTATTGTACATCTACAGATGTTTATTGAAACATCAACTGGAGACTAGTTGTATGTATGAACTGCCCAGATTTGATGTTGAGGCTTTTGTACATGGGATGGGCTTTGAAGAATTTCCAAATTCCAAATGTCCAGTTGAGAAAACAACACTGAATATTGGATTTTTTTTTTTTAATTAAGAAACACAGTCTTTAACAGTTTAGGCTCTTATCCTTAGTAGAAGATGATGTTGAATGGTAGAACTAACCAGTTTTAAAAGAGCCTTGCTAACTGGAATACTACATGGATAATTGAAATTGTGGATACAGTGCAAATCTCTTTAGCAACTAAGGTCACCATTAGATTTATGTTACATTCATGTTGGAGAGCGTGCCAGAATCGACTTCTAGTTACTGCCATCCAACAAAAAGGAAGGAGGGGAGGACACACTGCAGACCATATTTTAGAGGTTACCTGCTGGTGATAATATGACCAGTGATTATTACTAATTCTGAATTTGTTGTAGAAGGTGGGGTGAAGAAAAAAATTGCAAACCCCAAATACATGGTTAATTCTTTTCAGAAATTAGTGTTTATTGATAAAAGAGAGAAGTTTACTTGCTTAAGACATAAGCCTAGAGTATTGCCATAGCCTGAATTACTGAATGATTTTAATTGCTAACTGCTTTTAGGAGTCTTTAAAAAAAAAAAAAAAATCTGTCCAAGGAACAATACCATTAGATGACTTCACAGAAACTGTATGTAAGAGGATGCAGAGAAATGCATATTAATGATAGTAGAAAGCCTATATTGTTGTCTGTGTGACTTAGCGTGAATAATCTAAACTAGAGCAAGCTCTTGACTGAACTGTACTAGAATAGTTAAATTAGCCAAGTTAGCTCTGGCCTGCACAGCTGTGATGATGTATGAACTAATTCATTATGTGTTATTGATAACACTGGAGAAAGGAGAACAGCTGAAACTTACTATGCCTTGTGACTTTTTGGTATTTCTTGAATATACACAGCTGTATGAGTTTGAATTTATTTAAAAAATTCCTGCCTAAGAAAGACAGAGCTCCATAAGCAAGAACTGTGTTTGAAGTGACTTTCAAAATGTGTGCCTTGTGCTTTAGAGATAAAGCAGTCCAATGAATTATTTTTTGTACCTCTTTATACTGCTATTTACATATGAAATAAAACTAATTGCCTTCTATCTATACTAATCTAGGGAAGTTACCGGGTCTGTGTAGAGCTATCATGGGAATCAATAGCAATCATTCATTTATTCCTCTTCTGGCTTTTCATCAATAAGCAGATAAGATTTTTTTGAAGCAGCTGTCACCTGGCTTCAGGTTGGGGTCAGTCATTTCCTGATATATTTATGTTAGTGAAAATGAACCTTCCAAAAAGCAAAGATTTACAACTTTCAAATCAGACATTTGGAAGAAATAGCTCATAAGATTAGCTGGCAGTGCCTAAAAATAATTGCATAATACATTATGTATTTTATTATTGAGTCTGAATCTTTTAATTTTTATTGTAAATAAGAAAGAGAATAGTATAACTTCATTTAACATTTTTTAAAAACTTCATTCTGAGCATAGTGGGTATGCAAAAAATGCTATTTTTGACTTAACAGTGCTATGTGCCCCTGTAAATCTTATTTCCTATTTCTTGTTGCACTAGAGTTTCTAGATTCTAGATTTACATTCTACCATAAAGCAAAGGTAAATTCATAAATTCTTCTGTGAGTTTCTGATCATGGTCTGTGATATTTTGTTGCAAGTTTGGAGGCTTTTTCTAAAATGTGAAGCAGTATGTAGTACATAAAAACCTTAACTACTCAAGGAATGCTGCTAAAATCCAGCCATTTGAGACTGTGATTATTTTCCTGTGGCCTCTTTTATTTCTTAGTCCCCGATCTGAGACCATAAGATTCTGCATTCTTTGATGATTCTGGATTTCATTTAAATTAAGACATCAGGTCCTCTTAACCTAGGTCAGCCTCCTTTAATAATTATCAGTCTCTTATTTGTGAGGCGTGGAAGGAAAACTAAGTACATGTGTATAGCACTTATTTTTAAAAAGGAAAATAAACGTTTTGAGTTATGTGATGATTATTCTGCTACAGCTTTCTGAAAGGCTAGTTCAAATTGGACGTTGATAAATTTTGAAAGTTGATTTGATTTTTGTTTGGTGTGTGTGTTTTGTTTCTTTTTTTGAGATGGGGTCTTGCTGTGTAGTTCAGGTTGGCTTTAAACTCACCATGTAGCCCAGGTTTGCCTTGAACTGGGTAGCAGTCCTCCTGCTTCAGTCTCCTGAACACTGGGATTACAGGTGTGTGCCACCACACCTGGCAAGAAATTTGGCTTTGTAAAAGTAGTTTCTCTTTTCAAGCTTGGGAATCTTAATATAAAGTGAGTGTAAAAGATTTTGTATCTTTGAAAGACAGCAGAATGCTGGAGATTGAGCTATTTTTTGTTTCATTCTGGGTTTGAAATTGTTAGGTAATAGTCTGATCTTGAGTTGAATTGTACTTTGTAACACCATAAATACAGACTGTACAAAGGAATAAAATACAGTTAAAGCTCACCACTTTTAGGAGCAAACTACATTTTTTTTTTTTTTTTTTGTGGGTACTGGGGGGCCGACCTCAGGACCTCGCGCGCCAGTAGGCGCCCGTGCCGCTGAGCGATATCACCGGCCCCTTTTTCGTATGTGGGTTCCGGGAGTCGAACTCGGGCCCTCGCGCTTGCCGGACAGGCGCTTAAGCCGCTGAGCCATCTCACCGGCCCGCAAACTACATTTTATTTATTTATTTAGTTAGTTTTTTTGAGACAGGGTCTCTCTATGTAGTTCAGGCTGGCTTTGAACTTACTATGTAGCCAGGCTGGCCTCGAACTCATGGCAATCTCCTGCTTCAACCATCCAAGTGCTGGGATTACAGGCACACACCACCATGCCCAGCACAAACTGAAGGAATTTCTTAAACTAAATGCTGCTTTTAATATATACCTATTTTTATATTTAGATTATTTATGTCAGTGCTTTCTAGGGACCAGGAATTATACCATATACAGACTCAACCTTATTTAAAGTATTAAGCCTAATTTAACCCAACCTCTGAAACATTTAACACCTCAATTAATAAAGTCTTTGTTAATAGTGGAATTTGAAATTGTAAGTGGTAGGTTCTGAAATACATTTTTGAAATTTTTAAAAATTAAGAATTTTATGGAAAATAACTTATAAACTTGGTATCTTGTAAACTTCTATAGTAAATCCATGCAAAAGATAGTGTTACAGATTTGATATAACCAATTCTGTGACCGGGAACTCATATTTTAGAAGCTGATGATATTAATAAATAAGTGTCAAACTTCCAATTTTCCATGCTGATCTAGCCAGTTACTTTTGCTAAGACAAGCATAGTAGAGAGTTAACTAAGTATTCCTGTTTGCTGTTTCCACACAACAAAATGTGTGTGGCTCTTCATTCTTTCTCTGCTCTATACTATTTACTTACTGGTAACACCCACTTGACCAGTAAAGAACCTTTGCATGGTTATCACAATGAAAGGATAAAGTCTTACAAGAGGGAGAATACTAGAGTGACTGCTCCCTTTCATAGTCTACAGAAACCAGTGACTTTCTAGTATGTGTGCCACAAAAAATTTACTTCTCAAGACTTAAGTTGCCTGAGAAGTAAATTTGTATTCTTTATGCAAATGAAAGTCCTTTGTTTTGGTGCCATTGCTCCTGAACCAACATAGGGAAGGATTTGTGTTATGTTGGTTGAAACAACACTTCTCATAATGATTAGCTTATTCCTACAGGAAGAATTTCTCTTTATTACATTAGCTTTTTTTTTCTTTTTCTATTAACTAAGCGATTCTTATACTGTTCCTTCTCATTAGACATACAGGCATAGAGCTCTTTGCTGTTTTACTAGCACTGAATAGTCAGTAAAGAATGTCAGGGAGAGGAGCCCACAGGTGAACTTTGCTTGCAGGAGGGTGTGTGCTTTCAGGCTCTTGCCTGCACCCTGTGATCTTCACAGCTCCTGCAGCTGATCAGGGTGTAGAGAGGGCAGAAAGCACAAAATACCCTAAATAATTTCCTGCTGCGGTTGGTCTTTGGTTTCTGACTGTCACCTGGCATAGCTCTTTCATTTCCAGGCATTGAGAAAATAAAAATAAGCACTGAAGAAATAACTTGGTTTGCCTTTCAGAGTTTAATTACTCATGCTAATAAAGAAAGATATTCTTGAATCTGGGTAAAGTATGTCAGACAGAAGGAGCTTTGCTTGTTTGGTTTGTGACATTTGGATTATCCAAATGCTGCCAGACACCAGTAGCATTTTATAAAGTGTTACTAAAAAAGTTTTAGATTAATCAATGAAATTGAATCTGTCAGAAAAATTTGGCTTTGTAGGCTCCCTCTCTCCCATAAGAAGTTACTAATGTTAAAATTATGGTGAAAGGTTTTGTGATTACAAAGCCTAGATTATAAAAGAAATTCTCAATATCTTTTCAATAAAGTTTTGAGAAATTTGTTTAAAAAAACTATCAAAGTGGTAAATTCTCCATATAGTTTTGTATCTGAATTCAAAATAGTTAAAAGGTGTTTACTCATCTTTTGGTTCTTGGCACCAAATGCATAATAGGCCATCAAGGAGTATATTTCCAGTTCTTTTGTTTATCAGTTAAGTTTATTTGGACCAAATGGGAAAAAAAGATAAGGCTAAGTAAGAGAAAATTCTAAATAAAACCCTTTTTTAGAGGAGTTGTTTATAATTTAAACATCAAACCTAAAATAAACTAACAGATTATATCTTACTGGAGATTATTGGAGGATGTACTTATGGTAATTATTTATAATTAGAATTTCATTTATGTGAAAATGACTTCTGAATTAAAAGACTATTTGAAAACATTTTTAAGCATTTATCACTTACATATAGTATTTTATATATATTTACATTTGTTTAGAACTTTTATAAACAAATTTTATATGCTTTTAATACTGTCAAATTGAAAAAATAAATTAATCATTATGTATGCCTTGAATACAAAACAGGCTTTTTTTTGTGAACTTAAAGGTAAAATAGGAACCTCTTAGTCTTTAAAAATATTTCACTTAAAGGAATATTTACTCATTTTCATAACTGCATAATTTAAGGTAGTATAAGACATGATACAGTTTTTAAGCACAATTTTTAAAAAACTATCTTGTGCTTTCTATCCTAGCTGTTTTTATAGAAATTAAGTTTCACTTCCTAATTAGAGTATAGTTGAGAAGTATGTCTCACTTATAGTTACCTTCTGCTGGTCTCAAGACATGTGATTGAACTTGAATAAAAGTTAAGGCTGTATGACATTTCTGGTATCTTCAGGGCACAAAATTTAATCCCATGCCTCCATAAATAGATGGCTATGAGATCTTCTGATCTCATAAGTATAATTTTTATTTATGTAAGATTTTAGATTTATCTACATCTTATTAGAAAGTTTGTGTGTTTGCTTTGTTCTATAATTTTGTAATTTAAAAAAAAACCAGCTTAATAGTATTTTGTTAGCTTCTCTTTTTTCTTAAGTGGATATTGTAATTTGCTTTTATTGATTGCATTGTTGGAGGTGGTGGGTAAGGGTTTCAACATATGATCTTATTTATTAGAAGTTTAGCAAAATAGATGAATTCAAACACACGTCTTGATATCAAAGCTTTTTGAGGAGAATAAGCTGTGTTATGTGTTTGTTGAGTTCCTGCACATTGTTTTGGAGAATATACAATTAACACAAAGTTAAAAACAGGGTATTCTTTAATTTAGGAAATTTGCCTGCCTCCCTTTTCTCTCCCCTAGCCTTCTTTAACATTTTGCTCTGTTCTGTTTTAAAATGACTTTAAGACCACAGATTAGATGCCTAAGATTTTGTAAATCAGACTTAGTGTTTGGCACACAGATAAATGCTGTTCCAGATAGCATCCTACTCAATCACTGACTACTTTCTTAGAAATTCACCTGTTTGTAAGATGTCACAGGTGGGACCAAGGGAACAGCACACATAGCCAGAATTTTCTCTAATTATGACACTTGTAAAGAGTTGATCCTAAAAAATACATTGTATTTACCTACCTCAAAATCTTTTGAGGTATTTAAGAACCATTAGGTAAATCCATGATACAAGTTTTGTGTTAAGTTTCATGGAGTTATCTAAGCCTCAGTGATCTTGCCACAGTTAGGTCAGGATCTCCTTAGAAGTAGGAAAATTTAATTCAGAGACAACCTTTGATTCTTAGTCTGTCCTGTAACTAACTACTGAGGCTGTATACATAATAATGTAAACTTCCAATTTTGATTTATGAGTATCTGTTTGTAACAACTTCCAAATACAAAGGGAAAGTTCAATTGTTACCAAGACCCAATGTCATTCTATAGAAATTAAGTATAGAATTTTAACCTCTGGTATTAAAAGATGTTGCATTGGATTTAAGCATTTATAGATAAGTTTTATTGCCTCCCTGAACAGCTCTGTGCTATTTAAAGCAATGTTAGCAAAATCTTAATTAGTAACAGTAAGTGACAGTTACTGTGCTTCCCAAGCAGAAAGTTATGAGTACACAGTTCTCTGAAGCTTAATAACTACATTGCTTTCACAAAATATGTTGGTAGTGTGTATGCCATGTCTTTGATTCTCATCACCTTGTAACATATTTGAAGGGATATATAAGCTGCCAGGTATTCCAGCATTACTAAATGAGTCCTGGAAACATCAAAGCTAGATATCAAAAGCCAGCTATATTTTATATGCCTGTGAAATTTCTTCAGCAGCAGCAAACATACCCTGTCTGTCAAGCCTGTCTCTGCAGTAGCAGAAGAGCCTAACTACTCTCAAAACTGCACGTAATCTTTATCTATCGTTATGACCCTTAGTTTGGGGGGAGATATTTGCCCTTTATGGTACAGCAAAAAAATAAGGCCGACTAATTGTGACTGGTTAATCTGATTAGGATAGGTGCTAATAGTTTGAGGTCACAGGTTTATCCTTGTAGAAACCAGCTAATTTTCATAGACCAGAAACCAAGGTTCTGAAGTCTAACCGATTTGGTTAAAACTAACCAAAGTAGTATTCAGTAAAGTTCATACTTAATTTGAAGCTTTGCTGCTAAAATCTGAGTTTTGTATTTTATTTACATCATCTTCCAACTTAAACATGTTCTACCTTACTTAACAGCATGATTATCACCCAAAATCAGAAACATAGGGCACATCCTAGACTCTTGATGTTCTCTTCCCCACATGTAATTGTCCTCCATGCAGTTTGATCCTAACTTTCAAATGCCTCTTGAATCATCCTACTGTCATCATTTGTCTCATGTGCAATCTAGTGGCTATAAATAGCTAAGCATAGAATAATATTAATAAATATGCTAAGAAATATCTAGCGAATAAGTGTCAGTCTCTCTTTATCCTCCCCTACTGAAAATAAATCAGTCCTTTATACTACCCGTTGGCAGGTTGTGCTGCTATAAACATGGGTATGTATGTATCACTGTGGTATGATGTCTTTAACTCTTTCAAGAACACACTAGAATGTAAACATTATGTACTGCAAACATGTACTAATAAAAAAAAAAATTTAGGAAAAAGGCAAGTCTGGACCTTGCTGAAAATCCACCAGTGATTCTTACTGCCTGCAGGATCAAACCCTAACCTCTTAACCCAGCATACAAAGCTTGTCATTATCTGGCCCCAGCCAACCTCTCCAGTCCAGTCTTATCTCTTATCACCTCTCTCATACACATACCCTGACCTCTCGCATGAACTGCATATGATTCTTGCACTTTTCTCGTGCCTTGGTTGGTTAGCTTCTACACGTTATTCACTCTCCTTGTGCTGTCCTACCTCCCGTGGTCTGCCTGGTGGCTGACTGGATTTAGCATTTCATCCATTCTGAGTTGTCCCCAGACCACCTTTATGCCATATTTCACACTCTGCCGCAGGGTTTGCTATACTAAGTTGGTGTTCTGTGGCATTGTGCCTTTTTCATCTTATCCCTAGTGCGTAGGCCAGTAACTAGTCCGTATATCTACTTAAGATTGTTTTGTTATTTTACGAATTGTCACATTGACTTCTTGGTTTCAAAACCTTTAGAAATAGAAAAATTTCCTAACGTTCTAGGTGCCTTACTGAGTTCCTGAACGCATAACCTCAAGAACTATGAGCAAAAATGGTGTACTTACTAATTCGTTTCAACTGACACCTGTTTATTGATTTTGATTCTGGTTTAAATGTGTTTATCATTCACATTGTAGCTTCTTCATTTTCTTTTTAGCATCTGAAATGCAGAAAAAATGCTTGTGGGCCATACTTTCTGACTTTGTGGGTGTTGGTGCTTTTGCATTGGTAATAAGTATATGTTGGAAATTTTTCACTTAATTAGTATATGAAAATATTTGTTGAATAAGAGGAGAACCATTGTTATAAAGTATCTAGACTTTTTTTTCATGATAGAGTTATATACTAGGTGTAGTAATAGTGATTGATTTAGCCACATAATATGTTTAGCAAAAGCTAAATCCTACTACATAGTGTTTACTTCCCTTACTCCTTTCTGGCCATCGTTCTGTAGGGATGCTTTTTAGTCCAGGTAAGGTTCTCATCCACAAAGATTATAGTACTTGTGTTTACAGAGACAACCCCCCTCCATCTGTCAGCCTTTAGCACCGATTCTCTTCATCTGTTCTCACACATTTTGTATTTACTACTTTGACCTTTTATCCCTACCTTTATCAGCACTCTATAGTAAATTCCCACCTTTATGTTTTAAGGCTCTGAGCCCTTGAACTGACTTCCTCAGCTCATGGCCTGACAGCTCTCACATTGCCTGTTACATCCTGGTTCACATTTCTTCATCTCCTATGTATCGTCTTGAGAATGTCTCCTCAAATTATGTGAACTGCTCTCTTCCAAGAAGCAAAGCACTTGGAGAGCTCTTTTTTCTTGTTCTTTGCACACAACCCTTTACTTACCACCGATGTGTCCTGATACTTAAACTACTCCTAAAATTCTTTCTTACACAAGGCTATCTTGCTTTGATAGAGCCTTTTATTTTTCCTGACTTTTATCCATTCTTGGATGCCATTCACCACTTTCTCTTCCATAATGCTGTGTGTCTATTCTTTTTTTTTTTTATGGGTACCGGGAGTCGACCTCAGGACCTCGCTCTTGCCAGCAAGCGCTTGTACTGCTGAGCGATATCACCGGCCCTTTTTTCCTTTATGTGGGTACTAGGAGTCGAACTCAGGACCTCACACTTGCCAGGCAGGCGCTAATGCCGCTGAGCTGTCTCACCAGCCTTGTGTGTCTATTCTTTGTCCTCTCATTCCCTGAATGTATTCGCCATTGATGAATTTAATTAGGCGGATATTTGTTTGGTTTGATACTGTATTAGTTATCGCTCTCTTAAGTCCACAGAAAACAAGGGGTACATCTGTTTAATTCTTTGTGTATTGCCTAATTCAGCCCACCATTACCATTACCACACATAGATGACTTATAACTGCTTTTTGATAATAGGAAACAATGGTTTGATAAAGAAGAGGGTTGGATGTTGAACATTTAGCAACTGTATTCCACACATTTATACGGATACAGATTATGGAGGAAAAAAACTCTTGGCTTTGGAGTTTTAAAGAATTCCTTGTTCAAGGGAGAGCAGGTGGTTAAAAAACAATTTTTTTTTGGTAAAAATTAATCTTATAAAAGATATTTTTCAAATTTGTTATTTTTGTCTCTATCAAGTCTAGAAAAGCATATTGAAAAATCAAATACAGCTAAACAGTACTTTGATACATCAATCCAAAGAACAGTTGATTGTAATAAATTAGGATTTGCTGTAGAAATTTTGTAATGCCTAAAGGACTGAAATGCAGAGAATGTAGCAGAAGCTGCAGTTGTAGATGTCTTTCTCATGCAAATCATTATCTGTGAAGTTTCAATAATACAGGTTTACACAAATACTGCTAGAGTGAAGTCCAAAATAATTTGACACACAGCAAAAAAACACTGGCTGTCTTAATGTATGTTAACATAATGTCTGTTCTTCTAAAAACTCCTTAAAGAAAATACTAAGACTTTGTTAACTCATTATTGGGGAGAGTTGCTGGGAAGTAAGCTTAAAGGGGAAGATATATTTAGAAACTTGAAATGGTCTTAAGACGGGGAAAGATTTGTATTTTCAAGTATAATATTAAATTCTCCTAAAGTTAAATGAAAATTGTTTAAGGCGATTTGATATGGAGTTTAATTTAGGCAGAGGAGTTCCAGTTTCCAGGGATTTTTTTTGTCTTTTTTTTCTTTTTTTTTTTTAGGATTTCCCAGAAAGTTTTCCTTTTAAATTAAATATTACCGTTTATCATAAATCTTTTTACACAAGTGACCAAATGTGATCTTAAACTACATTTTTCTTATTTCCATTTCATGCCTAATTAAATTGTGTCATATTTTAAAGACTACAACTTATATTCTTTCTAAGCAAGAAATTTGGGGTGTGGGAAAAATCTTCAGTAATTTTAAATTTTAAAGGAACATTACTGATTTTACAAATTATGTACTTTTTGGTCATATACCCATCAGCTTGAGTTTTTTTCATAGAGTGGAACCTGATTCACAAATTATTAACATCAGGATGGAGGGTGAGAGCTAGATTTTCACTGATGTTGAGAGATGTGAATAGGCACTCATGAATAAAGCGAGAGCATTGCTATAGGATTGGAAAGATAGTTTATAAACTTACCATAGTACTTCAGTATTTGCCTTAGCATATTAAAGGACTAAGGGAAAGCTGCAGTAAGTAATTTAATTTGTGTAACCACATATTTTTCAAACATTTGACCACAGTTTGTGCTGCACAGAGTATCTGTTAACAGTCCTTGAAACAAGTATATCAAGAGTAACGTTTAGGAAAATGTACTAACCAACAAATAGGTAAAAGTTAACACTGTTTTCAAAAAACTAATTTATGTCAAGGAAGTAAGTTAGTTATTGGGAAAATGTATCCCAACATTTGAATTTCAGAGTGCTGGTTGTTCTGAATGTTATTGTATCTGGAGTATCTCATGTCTTGTAGACGTCTATTTAGAAATCTGTACTGGAAGTAGGAAGAAATATGAAGGAAGAAATTCAGGGGCTTGGTTTTCTGCTAATATGTTTTATTTTTATATTTTCTTAGGGAAATTTTCAGACATACGTAAAGAGAAAGAAAAGAGTATGATGGACATTTTCAGTTATTTAAAATAATGCTTGGGCTGGTGAGATGGCTCAGCAGCGTAAGCGCCTGCCTGGCAAGCGCGAGGGCCCGAGTTCGACTCCCGGAACCCACATACGAAAAGGGGCCGGTGATATTGCTCAGCGGCACGGATGCCTGCTGGCACGCGAGGTCCTGAGGTCGACCCCCCCGGTACCCACAAAAAAATAAAATAAAATAAAATAATGCTTCAGATGTTTCCAATGTTAGGTAATAAAGTTTCACTAAGAAGGAAATATACATGTTTTAATTGGACCACATTTTATCAATTAATTTGGGGAGGGGACTGGGAATCGAACTCAGGACCTCAAGTTTTTCAGGCAGGTGCTGTGCCACTGAGCTATATACCCGGCCCTATCAATTTTTTTTTTTTTTTTTTTTTTGTGGGTACCGGGGGGTCGACCTCAGGACCTCGTGCGCCAGCAGGCACCCATGCCGCTGAGCGATATCACCAGTCCCTTTTTCGTATGTGGGATCCGGGAGTCGAACTCGGGCCCTCACGCTTGCAAGGCAGGCGCTTACACCGCTGAGCCATCTCACCGGCCCTCAGCCCTATCAATTTTTAAATGAATCTGGTTCATATAGTGGGACTTTTCCCCCCAAAACTATGGAGATATTTACAAAGGGCTGATTCAGCAACAGTACATAGACCAGATAGCAAAATTACAAAATATTCTCATAACTGACACTCTCAATAATCCAAGTTATTTTCCCTCTTCATGTTTTGCCAACATTTTTCCACTCACAGGGTAAAACATAATATTGATGTTGGGTGTATTAGCAGTACTGATCTCATCTGGGGTAATTTTATTTTTCCCTTTTTGCCTTTTATCAGGCAATATTGTATTTTCCTCTATTGGCCCAGGTAACTTGATGCCTCTGAAGAAAGGGAAAGTTCTTTCCTCTCTCTGGCTGATTTTTATATATCGTATATCAACTTCATCCTCAGTCTGATTTTCTGATTGACTGAGCCAGGATTTGACTCATCCCAGTGGAGAGGGAAAGGTGGGATTACATTGATTGATTTAGGCCAGGGATGCTGTGAGTTTGTATCATTTCTGCCATAACTCTGTGACCTGGGAATTTTGTTCTTTTTAAGAAAGGGAAGGGCCAGGGATATAGCTCAGTGGCACAGCGCCTGCCTGGCAAGCACGAGGTCTCGAGTTCAATTCCTGGTACCAAGGATAAAAACGGGGGAATGGGTGCAGGGCAGTCAATCAATAATGATCTTTTATTCCAAGGAAAGCAAGTTTTGCAAATTCTATAACAGGCAATAGATACTTTTAATGTATAATATTTGATGTATTCATTTAGCAGTTTTTTCCCTTGGGTCTTTTTAGAGGACAAGAATTTTGGGCAGATTTGAATGTCATGAATGTGTATGAGACAACTGAATTTGATCAACTACGAAGGCTATCCACACCACCTTCTAGCAATGTCAACTCTGTTTACCATACAGTTTGGAAATTCTTCTGTAGAGAACACTTTGGATGGAGAGAATATCCTGAGGTATTTACACACATTCCTTTTTGTTTCTGTAGTACATTTAATGTTTTTGTCTTTCTGTGTTCTGTCATTTTTCCTTTTTGACAATGACTAGCCAGAACTACAAATCATATCAAAGAGCTTATAAGATGTAAAATTGATACAGGTAAAAAACTTTTTTCTCCATTTTTCTGAAAATGATTTTTTTCTATTAATATAAAATCCATAAATAGAATATCACTATTATTAAAGAACTAAAATGCCTTCCCGAGACTCTTACCCTATAGAGGTGAAGCACTTAGGTGTGGCTATGCCTTTGGAATAATTTTCTGATTTAATTTTTTCTTTGTGTGGTGCTAAGGATCAAACCTAGGTCATTGCACATACTAGGTGAGCACTCTACCTCTAAGTTCTGGCCCCAGCCTTCACTTTTGGAATAATTTTAAGGAGATGAGAGCTGATTTAACTTTTGGCTGTATCTGGCTCCTTGGGCTTACAGAGATTGGGGTATATGTGTTGCACTTAACCATTTCAGAAGCATAGTAGAATCACTCTCAGGTCTCCAGAAGAAGTATTTGAAAATGTTTTATTAAGGTGTGGTCAGGCAAATCATTTATTTAGGATTTTGTCATATGTACACGTGTATCCTTATTCTGAAATGGTGAGAATAGCTCATCAGTTGCAGAGCAAGGTTTTAAAATTATGGTTTACTTTGCTTCCAAATGGCAATCATAAGTTAAATACCCTGAAATGAACTTTTAAGATTAATTTCACATTTCAGAAATTCCACTTCTTCAATATGATTAAATTCATTTCTAGCATTACAAAAGGGAGAGCTTGTCTACTCTACCAGTTTTTAAAGATATTAGCAAAAGCATGTGACTGAGTATGTTAACTGCTGTAAGATACAATATTAAATACTGCCATCCCCATTCGGTAATGGTGGTACTGGAGGTTGAACCCAGGACCTTGAGCATGTTAGGCAAGTACTATATCACTGAGCAGCACCCCCAACCCTAGCCCTTTTTACTTTTTTGAGCCAGTCTCACTAAATTGCCCAGGATGGCTTCTAAGGGTCTTTCTGCCTCAGCCTCCTAAGTAGCTGGGATAACAAGCATACCTCACTATACCCAACTTTCTCTTTTAAGTAATCACTAGTGTCTGTCTTCCAAACAAAATAAGAAGCTGTTTAAAATGTATTCTCAGAAAACTTAGACTGTGACTATTTATCCTCTCAGAGGTTTCTCAGGTTCAGAACTTGGTTTTTCATTGTTATTTAATTTTGTACACTACCATCTTTAATTCCCCTTCTGAAGACTCCCTTAAGAAATGTAAACTGAAAAAATCTCCAGGACATTAAGGGTGAAAATAGAATACAGTAATTCTGAGCCTCACATGTTTCATGAGGTGGATATCCATGATCTGAGCAAGGAGCATTTTTTAGAGATAAACAGAATGCATAAAAGGAGTTAATGTGACTCACTGGACTTTATTAAAATTCCTCTGATGTGAACAGTGAGGTTTACTATTTTTGCCGTTAGTTACATTTTTGTATTTTATAATGATTGTTTATTAACCTGCTTTTCTTCTTTACCTTCTGTTTTCTATTCTGTAGTCTGTTATTCGATTGATTGAAGAAGCCAATTCTCGGGGTCTGACAGAGGTCCGATTTATGATGTGGAATAACCACTACATCCTCCACAACTCATTCTTCAGCAGAGAAATAAAAAGGAGACCCCTCTTCCGCTCTTGTTTTATACTACTCCCATATTTACAGTAAGTGTCCAGGGGAAGAGTTTGTCTTTACTCTCATTTTATGTGAGTGCATTACTGAATGCCAAAGAGAAAAAGATTTTAAATTAAGACACTATCTTGGCTATTACCTCTAGGATGTGAAATTTTGAATTATTCTTTGGATTTAATTCTTCAGTAAATTGAGTTACAGTAAGCTACAATTAACCCAGTACTATGAGAATATGTATCCTATTGGATTATTTGAACTGAGAAGCAAAGTAAGAGTTAACAAAATTGAAAGGAATTATGTTTGGAATGAGGCACAGAATTTGCATTTGTTTCCTTCATGGAAAATTGTGTTTCCTTTCCATGAAGATCTTCTTCCAAGATGAGACCCTTCCATGTTACCAGTCTCCTTTTCAGCTCAGATCAGCTGCCCTGGCAATTGGGTAGATTCCCACAAAGTGATATTCTCCATTCTTTCTTCCTTTAGTGAATTTAAATTGGAAAAATTCACTTTTTCAAATCTACATTCTCATTTGCTAAGTAAGGTATATCTTCTTGGAATATTCACTAAAAAGTATCATTTCCTAAAAATACAGTTTCTTAATAAAAGGGTAAGTCTGAACTCCCCCCTTCGCACTTTGCATTGTGGATAAGATTTTCTTCTTTTTTTTTTCAAGTACCATTCTTCTTTCCCTCTCTAGACAGCCCCCTGGCACATCTTAGCTTTACAGATACTGAAAGGTAGGGCACATTACCATTAGTATGGCTATCCTCCAGTTAGATGTAACATTTATAAAGATTGATTTTTTTTTTTTTTAAAGCCCTAGGATTACTTGATTTTATGAACTTGAGGTCCCAGATAATACTGGTCCCTCCTTCTGATCTTCGATGTTATGGATGTTTTTATATTCCTACTATTTTTATTTCAAGCTCAAACTGTAGTTTCCCCAAGTCGTTATAACAGAATCTTAATCTTAATTCTGGGATTGTAAGAGGAACATTAAAAACAAAATGCAAGACAGGCAGGATGGTGGACATCTTTAATCCCAGCTACTTGGGAGATTAAGGCAGGAGTATCATAAGTTCCAGCTCAGCCTGGGTAACATAGCAAGACCTTTTCTCAAATAAAGTTAAAAAAATGCTGGGAGTATACCTCAGTATTAGATCATTTGGCTAGCCTGAAATTTCCATTTCCTGAAATGCTCAGTATTCAAAAGAAATTTTGTATTAAGGCTGATTTTAGAACTGTATATGGGTTCTTCTTCCAAGTCCAAATGTGGGCATTTTAACCTTCCAAGGTTTTTTTTTTTTTCCCCTTTAGAATAAAAATGCTACTTCTGGGATTTTACTAGCACACAGCTGGAGCTAGTGTCAGCGTCCAGTGGTTAGGAACATATTGTCCTGGTGAGACAATAGAACTCATTAGTGAGACCAGCAGCTTGGCATGCTGAGCCAATCAAGCAAGATATAGCTTCTGTGTGAGAGTAAGAAAGTACCTTCAAGTGCTGTATTATTGGGTGCATTTAATAAATGGTAAAAATCCTAAGACAAGTTTGAATCCTAAGACAAGTAATTATGTAAAATCTTCCTTTTTTAAAAGTTAGATTTTATAAAAGGATAAACTATAATAATAAGCAGCAGTAAAATTAGTGTCACAAAATGACTTTACTACATTTATAATATAGGCTTACAAGAGAAATAGTTACTCTTTTCTTTTTAAAATTTCAGATTTTAGTCTTCTGTCTGAAATAGTAATGATTATATATATAGTAAGAGGTCAGCAAACCAAAGGACTAAGCAGATACTTTGGTGAGAAAAGAGCAGAGAAACAGCAAGTTCATTGACTAGGGCAGAATGGGTAAATGCAGCAGTCCTATTTTCCCTTGTCTGGGCCTATAGGACATTCAAACCAGCCTAGTGGGGAGGAGGAGGGTGAATGATCCCAAAAAGCAGATTTCAGAAGATGGCAGAGCCTGGCATGGTGGTACAGCTTGTAATCCCAGCACTCCAGAGGCTGAGCCAGGAGAAATGTTCAAGGCAAGCCTGGGCGATATAGGCAGTTTAAGGCCAGCCTGAATTACAAAGTGAGACCTTGTCTCAATAAAGAAAAGAATAAATAAGTGACTGTGACCAGACACCATGACCTTAGCTAGAGAGAAAGTTTTGTTTGCTCATTTAAGTGTTATCAAATGCAGAGGATCAAAGAAAAATGTAAGTGTGAAAGAGGCCACAATTGTCAGGGAATCAGAGATGTCTAAACATTGGGAATGGTGGCAGGGGGTGGGGTGGGTTGGGGGTTGGTGGCTGACATAATTCATGAATTTTCTGCAAACCCAGGTGTTTAAAAGTTCACCTCATGGCCATGACAAGGCTTAATATATTTCTTTGAATCCTTCCCCAAAGGGTAAAATGAACTAATTTTTATTCATTACTGAAGTTGGTTTAGGAAATATCTTTCAAAATGGTAAAGGGAGGAAAAAAGAATGATAAAAAGTGACTTTAGATTCTGAAAACCCATTCTTCAGAGATCCTTGAATACAAGCCTCATACCTTTCCATTTTGCCTCTCTAGAGAAGACAGGGACAGCACTGGGAAATATGCTTGTAAGCCTATATCATTGGAATACCATGAGCTGGATAAAAACTCAGCATTCTCAGAAAATAAAGGCACATTTGTAACTTTGTTTGAGTAAATATATGTATATATATATTTTTTCCCCAAATTCCTTGGCAACAAGAATATAGAAGTCTTATCAGACATGCCTACATGCATCTATGATTTAGCCCAACTGGAATGTTGATAAAAGTAAGCATCTATGGTTGGGAATTTATGCTAGTCATACATAGAGTCTAATTTTAATAAGATTTATTTTTCCAGGCCCATCTTCAGGCATGTATGAGTAAATAACACACTTTGATCCCCCCAAAAGGAAAAGATAATATTTGTGTAATGGGAACAAGTATCAGGAAGAAAAGGAACAGAGTCTTTTCTGTTGTTAGTGTTAGATTTTTAGAATAGGCTAAGACAATTGACAATCTGCCTCGAGCATAGTGTTTAGGGGAGAATCTTAACCAGATTCATTTCCCTTCCTCAGCCCAGAAACCTTTGTTGGTAACTTCAGCTCCTGACAATAATGGAAACTTGGTAGACTGAGAGTTTGCAGATCAGGGATAGAAGGGTCTAAAAATAAAGGGCTTATGTTCTGTGCTTTCCTGCCATTCTTTGGAGTTGTCATGGCTTTTTAAGGAGTTGTAGACCTTTAGGAATCTGATGAAAGCAATGGGTGTCTCTTCAGAAAGATGTACCATTATACCAAAAAAACCCAAAAAACCTGTAACGAGCTTCCAAAGGAGTCTGTCAGGACTCAGAAAATGCTCCGGAGGACAAGAACTACATGCCTTCAGTCGTGAAGGTTGGAGAAACCAGCTCACTTTAAATCTGCTCTGAACTTCAAACACCTGGAGAATTTAGTAAGCCCTAGATGTGCTCACTCAGAACTCTGTTTCACATAGGACTTTGAGACACACTAAATTGAGGTCACAGCTACTTACTTGAAGGAGGTAGAGTTGAGAGAAGGCAGTTGTGCCTCTGTAGCTTTTACCTTCTTAACAAGCCATCTCTTGGAAGTATAAGATTATAGGATATAGTAGTAATGTTAGTAGTAGGAGTAGTAATAGTAGTGGTAGTAATGAGAGTCAGGTAAACTAAAGCTGAAATTCTAGTCTTCTATCATTTCCTAGTGTTTTGTTCTTACAAAATACGGAAAGTGGAAAGAGTATGAGTTTAGAAACTATCTGTGTGGTCATGGATTCAAATTCTGTGCTCTTTGTGGGGCAAGCTACTGAACCTTTCTGAACTTTGGTTTCTTTATTTGAAAAGTGGGGAAAACACAGTTAATCGTGACAGCAACACCGTGCAAAATGCCTGATTCATGGTATGTGTTTAGTGTTAGATGACTGTGATTATGAAAAGGGTAATGGTAGGATATGCGTTTTAGAGATTAGGTGGATGAACATGCACAGTTGTAACCTCTGTATCACCAAGCTCTTTTAAAATTTCAGTTTCCTAATCCACTTTGGCAGACATCATTGCTTCCTCGTGACACTGTGTGCCAGTGAGTGGTATGGTGTTCTGACCCTGATACTGGGTGTGAGGGTCAGGACTTCCTTACTTTCTGCTTCCCTTTTACTCTCATTTGAATAAAAATAAATATGAAAAAATTATTTAATCAGGCTGGAATAATTTACCAAAGCTTCTGCTTATCTAAATTCATCCTTCAAAAGTAACACTTCTGAATTTAGAAGTTTCAGCGATGTGCATTCAGGTGTCCAGAGTTTATAGTAATTAGCTCTATCTTAATCACACCCAAATCTGTAAAATTTGAGTAGTATTAATATTATTTTAGTCATGGAAAGTGAAGGAAATATCAAATATTTGTCTGCTTTTGATGCCTGCTTCATGATTTTTGTTTCTTTTCATACAGAAATGAAAGTAAGCTTTTTTATTTTTCCCTATGAGCTCCCTTTGTACCCCCTGCCCTACTTTTCCATACCGCAGAGCCTTTAGTGATAATATCTTTTCTGCTTAGGATCAGCAGAATTTGAAGAAAGTATATAAATTATTATTGCTTCCTTGAAACAAAGTTTTTTGAACTATATAGGCAAAGAGGGCTCCAGGCAGATTCAAAAGTAAAGATATGTATAAATTGGCTCTTGTTTATTTGCCTTGCAGCAATACATTCCACAGTTTTCTCCACAGGGTGGAGGATAGGAGGAAGCTAATAATAGGTTGTTCATGTACAGGCAGTATTTGCACTAAGACTTTTTTTCTTAATTTTTAAACAGGCATTTAAACTATACAAATTATATTGGACATTTCAGTAGAGAATTATAACATGAAATGTACTTACTTCTGAGTGTTTTACATTGATGTTCCTTCTCCATTTTAAGGACACTTGGTGGGGTTCCCACTCAGGCTCCTCCACCTCTTGAAGCAACTTCATCATCACAAATCATCTGCCCAGATGGCGTCACCTCAGCAAACTTTTATCCTGAAACTTGGGTTTATATGCATCCATCTCAGGACTTTATTCAAGTGCCTGTTTCTGCAGAGGACAAAAGTTACCGAATCATTTACAATCTTTTTCATAAGACTGTGCCTGAGTTTAAATATAGAATTTTACAAATATTGAGAGTCCAAAACCAGTTTCTTTGGGAGAAATATAAAAGGTGAGTCAGAGATATGAAAAGTTCAAAAGAGCTTTTCTTAATGTAGCTAATGTCAAATGCAAAACATGATAAATGCTTGTATAGAATGTAATATGTTCATATTAACTCACATATAATCCTCACAATAGATCTGTAAGTAGGATTATAACAATTTACACTTTATAGAGAGAAAACTGAGTCATAGAACAGTTTGGTAACCTGCTGTAAGTCATGCTGCTAATAAGATAAGGTGCTGGAATTTGAACCTAGGCAGTCTGGCACAGACCCCCTGCTCTTATTCACTCCTCTATGCTTCGCTCCAAATGCACAGATTAATGTTGTACAAAGGGAATAAGTTCATATTTGAGGAATCTCAGAATTAAAAAACATTCAGATCAGAGAAATTGGACAAGGAGAAGGGATCCTGAGGAAGGTGAATAGATTTGTAATGAAAGATAAGGCAAGTGAATAGTGGTAGAGAAGGAAGAGAAAGGGTTTTTGTGGAATGAAGAGGATGAATTTAAACTTTTAGTATGGTCTTTGATAGCATTTTGCCCTTGATACCTACCTTAATACTGCCCGCCCAACCATGAAGAGAGGTTATGACTATATCATGCTTATTAAATTGGCCCTGTCTGCTTTTGCTTTAGGAAAAAGGAATATATGAACAGGAAAATGTTTGGCTGTGACAGAATAATAAACGAGAGACATTTGTTTCATGGAACATCCCAGGATGTGGTAGATGGAATCTGCAAGCACAACTTTGATCCTCGAGTCTGTGGAAAGCATGCTACAATGTTCGGACAAGGCAGTTATTTTGCAAAGAAAGCAAGCTACTCTCATAACTTTTCTAAGAAGTCCTCCAAAGGAGTCCATTTCATGTTTTTGGCCAAAGTGCTGACTGGTAGATACACAATGGGCAGTCATGGCATGAGAAGGCCCCCTCCAGTCAATCCTGGCAGTGTCACCAGTGACCTGTATGACTCTTGTGTGGATAATTTCTTTGAGCCTCAGATTTTTGTCATTTTTAATGATGACCAGAGTTACCCTTATTTTGTTATCCAATATGAAGAAGTCAGTAACACTGTTTCCATTTGAAAAGTCTTGGTACTGCTAAATTATTTGATATGAACTCAAGCCAGCATTTGTAGCAGGTTTGGAATGGGTGGGCCTGGGCGGGGAACAGCAGTGGACAGTGATAGGTCACTTTTCAGACCCATTTTTTTTAAGTGCTAGAAAGTGTAATTTTTTTTTAAGATAACAAGTTTTAAAATGACCACTTATTCTTCAATTATTTACTAATTGTTGTTAGTGTACTCAGTGTGGGAAAGACTAAAGTTTGCATACCTTTCATTCACACTTGTACATATAGGCAGCAATGTTAGAAGCATTTGAGAAAAAAGCAAGAAAAACTTAACAGCCTAACTGATCTAATGTTTTTTGGGTCTGTTAGCAGTTTGGCCATATCAAATGGAGGCTATGAGCAAAGTGAGGATTCTGTTTCCTTACATTGATGAAACTGACTGGATCTGACACTACCACACTTATTTCCTACTCAAAGCATCACTGCTTTGATGTAGGATAGGTTCATGAAATTTTGGTGGGTTCAAAGAAATTTTGTTTCTACCAGAAGAACTGAAATACATCACCCAATCAGAGAACATCAGTGACTTTAACTGTTCTGCAGTTTGCTTTGGAATTCAGGGTTCTGTTTAGAGAAAGTTGAAGGATTTTTTTTTAAATTTGAAAAATTTTTGTCATCAGCAAAATCTTTCACTTACCAGTCATATGAAACATAATTCTTACATTGTTAAACTTTAAACTTGGGAAATTTAGTCTCTTCCATTATCATCTACCTTAGTTTGAAGGAATTGGGCAGATAATTTGGTTAAAGCCAGTCTTGAGGATTAGAAGTACAGTATTCCTTTCTTTCAGGGTTCCAGACCTAGCCCCTGACTGACGGTTTTAGAGAAAGGAAGTACATCTTCAACCAAATTGATAAGGTTTATTACATGCTTTGCACAAATTAGATTCTCATAAGTAATTGTTGGGTTGAAATTATTGTCAGAGGTGGTAATCCCACCCTTCTGCCTGCTTTGCCAGATGCAGCTGGGTTCCCTGGCTGACTCTGGGCCTTACACTACTTACTTAATAGAAACACAAACTTAGAAATTGTGCCACTGGCTCAGCTGGAGCAGTTAGGTGAATGTGCTGTTGCCTCCATTTGGAGAGGCAGCAGCTGGATATACTTCACTTAAGCAAAGCAAATACCTGGATTTACTAAAGTGGAAGTGGTTGTTCACAAATAATTTACCACAGAATTCCTTCAGATATCAAGTCTCCTAGTATGTTTGTGGTTATGTCATTTACCCAAAACCTTTCAGGAATTTCTGTGTTTAAAGCAAGATAGAGCTATACTGGTATGTCAGTGAATCCGTCTGTTTAAGCACTTACCAGGGCTTCCACGCAGTTATTTATTTTTGCCCTAGTTGGTCCTGTTGTTTGCTGCCATTGGCATGAAACGGGCAACTGTGGCAGTTGTTCTTTCAGTTATAACTTGTAAACCAGTGATTTCCAATCTTTTCAAGTTGAGACATCTTACCATTGCTTATTTGATTTTATGAAAGTGTTCCATTTTTTCTCCCTAAAGGAAACAAAAGCTTTATGACATATTTATTTTTTTAATAAAACTAAGCAAAAATAAAAGCTACGGTAATTCTTTAAAACTTGGTGGTGTTTTGTTTCCATTTACGATAACAGTTCGCCGTATAGTTGATCTTTAAATGTTGGCTGGTGGGCAGGTGGGCTGACGGTGGGCAGGTGGCTGGGTGTGTTGGTTGCTTGGGTGAATGCATATGTGATTGAACAGACCTATCAGAAACACGCTGCTGGAACTTTTCTGCTCTGGGAATCTACAGGAAGTATGTTACGTAGCAGTGAACTGTCAGTCACAGGGAAGAATATTTTTATTTTGTGGATATGTATTTGGGGGAAAGGGACAAGTTTTATATTCTCAAACAACTGTAGGAAAAAAGTATGGCCCAGCGTGTTCCCTTCAACTGTGTGAAGAAAATTTTAAAAAGGAATTAAAGGCTCTAAATCATCTTAGAGGCTAGCAAACTAAAAGTCATCTGACTGGTACATGTGAGCATCTTTCCCCTCAGTGTAATGACTTCTAAATTCCTGTAATAGTTCTGTACATTTCTAAGTGAGAATAACTGAAGTTAGTCTAAATTATATAATGGTTCCATGGTTGTAAAACATATTAAAAGGCATTTGGTACTTCCTACCAGCATAGCTGTAATTCAAACGATTTCAGAAAGCTGGAACTTATTCTTCATTTAAACTATGGTTAAGATTTCTGGGAAAAGTCTGCAAACTCTTTGAGCTACTTCGGGGTTGTAGAATCCTATAGTCAGCAACTTTTTTTGTTTTAATGTGTGCAGAGCTACTGCAAACAGAAACACTGAAACAACACCCAGGATTTGGAGGCAGATTTATTTAACATCGGATGGGCACTGACTAGGAATCAATAGTTCCTCAAAATGTCAGGCCCTGATCTCCGGTGGTCTAGGGTTTATATAGGATAAGCAAGCAGGAAGTACAGAGGCAGAATGGCTTGTCAATTGGGGATTGGTTCTTACAATATGCATCACAGTGACCAGCCATTTGTAAGAGACAGAAGCACCTGGAACTGGAACGCGAACTGTCACCTGGGCAACTGAATACTGGCTGGGAGGGTGCATTTTCTGCTACGCAAAGAGTTTACAAATACTGGGTCCATTATAATTATGGGTCAAAAATCCATCTCTGTTACCTGTTTATTATTTAGTTATCTTTAGGTACAGAGGTACTGTACAAGAGAAATTTTTATTTTACATAATTTGAAAATGACAAAAAAATACGTTCAGTACCCAATTTCATGCCCTCAGTTCAATACCATACTGTAAGAATAACACTGTTTAAGTCAAGGTGACCTTCAATTAAGGATAGTAAGATGGCTATCAAATGTTTCTTGTTTTCCTTATTTGGAATCCAACAAAGCATTCTGCATGGCACTTTTATAGAATGTACCCCACACTAATCATTGCTATTACTATGACTTTTTAAAATAATTTAACTGATACATAAACTCTGATACTCTTGGACATAACCTTCCACAGTTATCTTCAAAGTAGACTTAAAAAAAAAAAAGGATGATAATATTCCAACTTTGAGACCCTACAATGCAAAAAAATTTTGTAAAGTGCTATTCAAACAACTGATAGCATTTATTTACAAATTAAAAGTCAGATACATTTTCCTTAGGATACTGTTGAGTTTTAAAAAATAGGTCCTGCCAGGTGTGGTGGCACAGGCCTGTAATCCCATCACTCGGGAGGCTGAGTCAGGAGGAGTCCCACGAGTTCCAGGCCAGTCTGAGCTACATGGCAAGACCTGTCTCAAAAAAACTAAAAACATAAAAAAAGGTCCATCCAGTTTATTGGTTTACATACTCCTTGCAGACAAGTTCATTTAAAGAAGTGAAATAAACAGAGCTTGCTATTTGCCTTCTTTAGCTTGCTAACCTTAGGCTGTCATTATTGAAAGTTTTCATCAACATTATTAATTGGTCGTATTTTAGTGCTTAAAGCTTCCAAAGAGCTGTCAGCTAACAATTCTACACAAATATCCCAAAAGATATTCAAATGGTTAGTTGTACATGAATCAAAATGTTTATTAGAAATGTTTCATGAGTTCTTGCTAAATTCTTCAAGCTAGTGGAACAGTGTCCAACCAGAATTTTACAGACCTTCGTGACAGTACTTAACTGTACTTAAGTGCCTAATAAGTAATAAAGTGCAGAATGACCAAAAGCTACTACAAATTCAATGATTTTTAAAGCAAAATTGTATTACTCATCACAACCATATACATTTACATTTGATATGTGGGATCCAGGCATTTGGTACTCAAATGGGTTAATGGACTCCTGTGGTAATTCCCGCATGCTGCTGAGGTCCAATTAGGCTGGGAACCACCAGGCTGGACTCTCTGTATTCAAGTTTAAATAATTTATAGCTAGGTGTATCTCCTTGGTTATATTCAATTTAAAAATAGCCATAAATTAGGTAACTAACGGACTCAACCAGGTGTTCAGGAGCTTCTAGCACTTCTAATGCTTAGCCATTCTTAGATGCTGATTTATCATTTGGTGGGTCCTGTGTTAGATACAGCAGAATTGCATTTCTAAATATTCCACAGAACATTAAGGGCTGTCTTTTTAAAAAGCAGTGGCAAGGGTACGCTACAGAGGTGCCACCTGTCTACATGCTAATGTACTCCAATATAAATAAATTCTTGTGCAACCATCAGTTTATAAATTGTATTTTGAGCAGCAGTGACGGATTTTGTCCACTAATCCAGACATTTCTGACAAAAAAATTCCACTTGAAGTTTACGCATTTTATAGTATCTTTTTGTGTGTGTGTGTGTACCGGGGGTCGAACTCAGGACCTCATGTGCCAGCAGGCACCTGTACCACTGCCTTTTTTCGTATGGGGGTACTGGGAGTTGAACTCAGGACCTTGCGCTTGCCAGGCAGGCGCTTATGCCGCTGAGCTATCTCACTGGCCCCATTTTATAGTATCTTGTTCAAGGGTTTAAGTCATACTTTCTAAGCTGGGGGCAGTTAACTTCCATTTACGGGTAACAATCATAAATCTAATTAATGTTGGTCTCGGGGGGTTAAGCTAATTGAACCTATAAACTTTAGTTCTAGTCATTTGTAAGTATAGCTGAATTCCTCCTAAATGCAGATTTCTACCCATGTAACTATAGATGTATGACTACATTTTTCTAAAATTACAAATTTTGCAGTCTTAAAATGAACATGTAGACATAATGTAAGTCAGTGATAGACAAGGGTGGGAATGTAGATTTTTGTGAATTATTACTCAATTTTGTGATAAATTACTCTCATTTACTTATCAGAAAGCAATGGTTTAGTTACAAACCTGTTCAAGAAAGTTTTGTTTTGTTTTGTTTTGTTTTGTTTTATAGTACTGGGAATTAAACCCAGGGTCTCAAACATCCTAGGCACATGCTCCACCAGAGAGCTATAACCCCAGCCCTTTTTTAAAATATTTGAGATGGTCTCACTAAGTTTTTTATACAATTTTAATACTTGCCACGGGGACAAACTGAGATAATGCAAAGCACGTTAGCAGTGTCCACCTCATGGTGTTCGATCACATTTTATGCAGTGGTAGTAACAGCAACGGTAAAGCAACGGTAAGAATAGCACGTATTAAACTGACTGTGGCCCCGGAGGTGTCCAAATCCTAATCCCCAGGAGCCTGTCAGTATGATTTATATGGTAAAAAGGACTTTACACTTGTGAGTTACACATTTAATTAAGGATCTTCAGATGGGAGACGTCTTGGTCTATTTTTGTTGTACAATACGTGAGACTGAGCATTTTTAGAGAAAAGAGGTTTATTTAGCTTAAGCAAGGTTCTGGTGGCTGGAAAGTTCAGGGCTGGAGAGCCTCATCTGGCAAAGGCTTTGTGTTCTGTCATTACTATATGGTGGGAAAGAAGAAAAAGTGAACATGTGCAAATAGAGAAGGGGCCAAACTCCATGATAAGCCCTTCCTGTGAGAAAGGCAAACACGAATGAGAGCTCTGACCCCATGATCCAAACACCTCATATCAGGCCCTACCGCCTAACACTGCCACAGTGAGGACCAGGTCTCAGCATGAGTTCTGGTGGGGACAAGCCTTACTGGAATTATAGCAAGAGATTATCCTTTTGGGCTCAATGTTTTGAGCCCCAAAACAAGAGTTTTTATAAGGAGAAAAGAGAGAGAGAGTGGAAGGTGCTGTACTGCAGGATTCAAAGACAAAGGTTGAGGCCATTAGTGAAGGAATACAGATGATGTTTAGAAATTAGGAAATCAAAGGAAATAGATTCCCCCCCTTGGACCTCCAGAAAGAATACAGTCCTGACAACATCTTAATTTTAGAACTCTGACATCCAGAACTGTAAGATAATAAATTTCTGTTGTTTTAAGTTATTAAGTTTGTGGTAACTTATAACAGCAGCAATAGGAAACTAAATCAAGGAGTAAGAACGATAATTATACAGAGAATTATCAGGAAATAGTTACAATGTAAATCAGTAATTCAAAAGAGCACTACTAATGTAAAAATTTTCCAATGCGTGTTGAAAATGTAGGAGGTTATGGGCAATTCCAAGAGAGAAGACTGCCGGCAGCTGATGGCTCTTAGTTTGCTCTTCTACTCACTGTAGCTTCCTGCCTGTACTGCATACCACTTCCATTCAGCCTAGAAAATTAAACAGAAAGTTCGTTTATTGGATTTGTTACTTGAGATGTCCAGACATTGTTTCAAATTTGTGTTTCTAGTTCTATAGGAAAGCATTATTACTTTTTAAAATCTTATTTCCTTTCCTTCTATGTCCTATCTTAGACCACTTTGAGAAAGAAAACTGGAAGCCTTTAGGAAGGCTCAATGTTTGCAACCAGTGTTATCTGGGAAGCCACGCAACAGTGTTGCATTTTCCACTCTGAAGGCCGCGGTGGGTCAAGAATATCCTGAGCAGGCTCTTACCTTCGCACTGACACATCCTCCAGTCGAAGGGCAGTCCTACCCCTGCTGTTCTGGTTTAGCAGAAGCCTCCCCTCGGGAGGCGGAGCAGATGAGACTGGCACTAAGAGTTACGAAGGCCAGTCTCCTCCCGGGGGGTGCCAGGTGGATAGAAAACTGTGCAGACTTCAAAGTTCTCTGTCGCAAAATAGCCAATGGCCCTATGGTGCCATTGTAGCCCTGATCGCTTTTCAGGAACCAGATGTCTCAAACACTCAATGACATTCCTTGCCTGGGTGACTGCAGGAGCCAAGTAAGGTGCAGGTGATTTGAAGCCCATTCTCAAGGAATAAGGTTAGTTTAAGATTAAGATAGGGCCAGTAAGATGGCTCAGTGGTATAAGCACCTGCCTGGCAAGCGCAAGGTCCTGAGTTCGACTCCCGGTACCCACATAAAAAGAAAAAAAAAAAAGGTTAAGATAGACAACTAAAAACATAAGGCAGTATATGTCCCTGAAGTGTTACTGTGCACTGCAGGCCCACCCCAAGTGAGGGACAGAGGAAATTCCTCTTGTTCACACAAATGGGACTTACCACCAGCAGTAGGAAATTTGTATGTGAGGAAACACAGGGATACCAAATTTTTAAATTATCTGTTTTTACACAGATAATCAGCGTGGCAATAATTTGTTTGATTTGATCAAGTTAGACTGTCAAACTGGAAAATTCTGGTGAGACACAATGCACTTGATGCCAAAATATGTAGTTTTAAAAGACTCACTGAAGTGGAAAATGGCAAATTCCTTTTCACTTGGTACCACATAAGTGTTACCTAACATGACTAAGTTCAGAACCCAAAACCACATCAAGACAGCAGCCCAGAGACAAAGACTGACCCTCTCTTACTTCATTTGTTTGAGCTGAGGTCAATTTATACATCACAATTCTTATTAAATCTGGGCACTATTTATCAATTAAGATTCCTTTAATCACATTAGGCTTCACAGTCTCTTATATACAGGATTGGATCTCTCTCTCTCTCTCTCGCTCTCTTACTCTTTCTGCTGAATTAACATATTCAGTTCTTTTGGGAACAGGGAAATAGACCACACAGTTTGAAACAGTGAATGGAAGTGTGAGTAGAATGTAAAAGTAGAAAATTAATATTACTTTTCAAGAAGTGAAGAACTCTGCTTGGACAAAGAAAGCTTGATTTCCTGAAAGGGTCAATCGAGTTAACCCCTCTAGACCTCAGGTTCCTCATCTGTAAAATGAGTGGCTCAGATCTCTACCATCCCAACTCTATGATTCTAAGACAGATTAAGAAAAAGTTAATTGATAGTTCCAACCATATTACAGGCCTTGACCTTATAGACTTAAGGATAAAATGAACTTCACAAAGAAAGTCATCTGATTCTAGGCTGAGTGACTCCAAAGAAAGATCTCGGAAATAGAAGATGGAAAATACAAGTCAAAATTCAAGATGATTCACATTTGTCACCGAGATCTTTATAGGACTCTCAGACATATTTCAGACATATTTGCTGCCTATAATAGAGCATTCCCTCTCAGAACACTGTCCCTTTCAGAGTCTTTTATTCTAGATTCTGTATGAATCTCTCTCTCTCTCTCATCTTGACAAGGGACCCTTATACAGAGTTAGCCCAGCCATCTCTAGTGACCCACTTTTTCCTAACTTCCTCCCCTGTGGTCAGGTTCTGTCGGCACAGATAATAGGCTTGGAAATGCTTCCTGAAATATTGACTCTGGCTTTCTCCCCTGGGGTTTGGGCTACGGCGCCAGACCAATGGCCTGTGAACAAGCATCCAGCACTACATTTCATCCACACCAGGCTTTGCAGAGTGAGCAGACCTGATGACATTCAGCTCCTGAGTGGAGCAAGTGCTGCTGCTGTCCACATGTTGACAATGAGCTGTTTCCGTCCTCATCGCCCTCCACGGTCAGGTTGCACATTCTGACTCAGCTTCACATGCAGCTGCTCTTGGGGTGATACTGCAGCGTTTTCTAATGAGCCATTTCTCCTTCCTGCAGGGCCTATGGGATTCAAACTGTGGGCTGCTCTGCCAATTCCCCAAGCTCTGCCCCTGTGTGAATTCTCACAGCCACCCTGGAGCTAATGGAAAATTTGCCTAATAGCAAGTTAATTCCTCACAACTCCACTAGATACATATTTAATGCATTTTTAAAATAGATACTGAAAGTCATTTCCAAGGCTGTTTCAGATTATTGCTAACAAATTTTCTTTTAAATAAAACTTTTATATGTGCATGCAGGTTTTACATAACGTGGAATAGATTTTGTTCCCATGAGGAGTAGGGGTTATGAGTGTTATTTGCTGTCCTTCCTTGGCACCACAACGTAGGAAACCATAGAGATTGTGCTCAGAACACAGACATCTGAAAAACATTTTATTTCCATCCTATTTCTTCACATTTTACTGGTAGCTGAAGGCTCTTATCAGTCTATCATCATAAGTGGTCCAGCAATGAAATAGTTGTGAGAGCTGAGAAAAACATTCTGGCCTTAACAAGTTCATTCTTAGAAACCAAGGCCTGTTCCAACGTAGAAGGGAGAGATTATAATAGCATATGTGCCTTGGAAAATATTTTTCAAGAAAAACCTTTTGTTTTTCAATTCTCTATGTGAACATGGGTCAGGGTAGTTGTTAAAATCTGTGAATGGATTAGAGATAAGGGCACTGTCTTCCAAAAAGGATGTCCATCCTAAAAGAAAATACCCTTCTCAAAATATTTTCTAAACTTGGTTGTTCGGAGACCATACTCAACTCTAGCTGAGAAGTACTCATTTATTGGGCCAGTCCAGAAGGTCACTACCCAGTTGCTTACAGGTGCTTGTCCACTGTTAACATTTAAAATTAATTCCATCTGAAACTATAATGTGTAAGCTCACAAGAAAGAACTTTGCATGAAAGTTACATATATAATTACTTAGACTATAATGCTTTCTTTTGCAAAACATCTATTTATTTAAATAGCTAATGCATGTATAAGAATGCAAACATTATCCAAAAAATGCATAATTTCCCTGCCAAGACAAAAACTATTATATTTCTTATATATCCTTCCAAAGATCATATACATATTTCAAAGATGATAGCATTAAACACATAGTGTTTGAACCTTTTTTCTTTCACTTGACAATTTATTTTGGAGCTCAATTTCATTGTTTCTAATGGCTACAAAGTATTACCTCATATGAATGTTCCATAATTAACTAATGTATTTATGAGCTCTTCGGTTGTTCACACAGTGGATTTCTACTACAAACTATGCTGTGGTGAATGTCTGTATCTTTGTTTCTATCTATCTATCTATCTATCTATCTATCTATCTATCTATCTATCTATCTATCTATCTATCCATCTATCTATATGTATATATCTCCATGCATGTGTACCATTACTTATATAGATTAAATTCCTAGGAGTGGGGCTGCTGGGGCAAAGGGTAGTATATTGCATACTGCAATGTTGCCTTCCTTAGAGATTGAACAAATTTTCCAGCTTTTCCCAATACCTCCTCGCACCAAAGTAAGAGAAGACAATGATCTTCTAATCAGTCTTTTCGTTCTATTTGAGTTTATGCCTTTGTGGAGTCACCTCAAAAATAAACAAGTATGGGGCTAGGGATGTAGCTCAGTGGTACAACACTTGCCTAGCATGTGCAAAGCCCTGGGTTTGATCCCTAGCCCTGCAAAAATAAAAAACTTTGAAAGTTAAATATTTTTTTTAAAAAGCACAAATGAATAAATAAATAAGTATAGCTAACAGAATGTAGCACAGCATCATATCATTATTCAAATCTATTCCCTCAGTAAAATTTCCCCAACTGCCTCAACATACACATTCCCATTCACTCTGTAGTTCAATGTTCTTTGTAGTAATATCCCTTGAGACTATCAAAAATTATTTTGCTTCTTTGTTTATTTCCTCCCCTACCTGGTCATCTACCCCTACAAGAAGGTAAATCTTGAGAAAAGAAGCACAACAATCGATACTTTTCACCACCCAGCACTTTGAAGAGTACGGGGCATTAATCAATAAATGTGTGTTGAATGAAATGTTGTATCTAAATGTACCTTAGATATCCAAGGATATGAGTTTGCTTTGGAATAATGCTCCAGACACTGCTATAAAAAACACAATTTTAGGTGGTCAGGGAAATTTCTAATGCATTCTGGAATATTCTACTGGCTTTAGAGAAAAAAATGAGGCTCATACCAACCTCAAGGAAAACAAATGGGACTGCCAGAAAATATCCAGTCCTTTGATTTGGACCTGAAGACAAATAAATTGCATTATATTTGGCTCCAAGCAAATTATGGGCCAAAGTGAAATAGAAATTAATATTTGTAAAGTGGTTTGAAGAACAATATTTCTAAATGAAAAACAAAGCAGAGGTCTTTGACTCTGTATCTCTGAGAGCTGTGCTTTGAGGAAGTTCTATCAGGCAGGGTCTGCTGCAGAGTGATTCACTGAATGCAGGTAGTTTAAATGACCGTTGAAGGGTACTCCTAAATCCTTGAGGGTTATTTGACTGGGTCTCAGGTGTGGCTCGCAGGTCTGGCTGGGCCTAATTAATTTTAGTAATGGCTGTTTGTATAAACATTTCATGCCACACATTCACTGGCTTGGCACCAGGAAGAGATGAAAATGTCATTTGAGCTTTCTAGACATCACATATTTAGGAGATAAAGAGGACACCAAGGGAATTTTCCCCATTGGAAAATATTTTTCAGTCTTGATTAATTAAATGTAAGGAGAAAGCTCCTCTTCGTTTCCAAAGAATGTGCACTTCTCAGAATCTGTTGCTCAGTTACTTATTTAGAAATTCCATGTAGGCTTTCATGCATCAGTGCCATGCCAAGGGGTGGCTTCAGGGACCTTAGAGTTCTTATCCCCATTAGGGTCACCTTACCCAAGTCTTTAATGTGGACAATTATTGTTTTCTCAAGTAGCTTCAAAGTTTTGCTAGCCCCACTTTCCAGCTGGGCTGCTTATCCTAAATACCCTCACTGAGAAATTATCAAGCTGCCTCTGGGCAGAGCCATCCAGAATGTGATGACCTGGGAGAAACAGCCATCGCTGTCTGTGTAATCAACTTTTATTTGTCAGTTCTTGGCTTATTCCTGGGCAGACATCCCACCTCAGGGAATTCATCTTCCAGGCCTTTCAGAGGGCTCCCTGCTCTAACCTCAGCAACCCAGGGGCCTCAATGAACTTCTGACTCTGGAAGAATGTGGCAGGACTGAGTGACCCTGTGTGGGACAGACCAGCAGCGCCTGCCTCAAGAGAACCTTTCAGAGCCTGCCAAGTGGTTCTTTCTCAGGCCCAGACTCTGCAAGTAGCAACTTCTAAATATGAACACTGAGCAAAAAGGAAAGACCCTCACTTTAGTGGCTGTGCAAAGCTCTGTTTCCTCTAGAACGAGGCACTTGTGCAGGTGCCTTCTCCAAAACTGGAAATAAAATACAGTGCAGAACCGAGAATGATCACAGGCATCAGGGTTCGTTTGAATGACCTAGTATCAAACATTAAAGATCAAAATGGATCTGAAGGCTTCCAGATGTTGCTGCTTTTCATAACATATTTTCTAGACATTTTTGAAAGGAAAATGCCCTACATATTTTTTAAAGAAATGTACAAGATTTTGAAAAGAGGTAATACTAGTATTATGTTCCATTTAAGATTTCTCAACATATTTTCTTATATGTTATCAAACATCCATCTGCCTGCTTTAGAGTTTGCCTAAGAATCTATCCAGAGTAACTTAAGTAGCCCAGCTGGCAACGTAGTGAGAAACACGTACTTCCTAGTGCGTAGAATGGGGAGTTCTGTTATGATTCCCATTCATATGACCTGCCAACATTGTTTTCAAAATGAAACGTCCTCTAATTAAAAGAGCTGCCCCTCAGAAAGGCTCTCTTTGCCCACCGTGGCTTAGAGTTTTAATAATGTGTGCCCTTCAGATGAATACCTCCCGGGAACTTAGGTATCAGCTCTTTTTCTACCGAGTGCACAAGGGTGAGGACACGGAGGTCTTTTGAGTTTCTAAGTCTTCTGTGTAAACTGTTCCGTCCAAGACCTGTGGACAACCAGCCGGACTGTGGCTAAAGCCTGGCCCTGAGGCAAAGCTGCATTAGAAAAGCCAGTGTGGGTTATTAAGTCAGGAGATTTGAGGTTTTGCCCCAGCTGAGGGAACATGAACAAATCATCTGACCTCTATGTTTGTGATTCCTTGCCTGTAAGCATAGAGGCCATTCCAGATCTAATCATCTGTGATTTCTTCAGCGAAGCAATCAAAAGCCTATTGAAATGCCCTTGATCACTGAGGTAGGTACAAGGAGTGCAACCCCAAACGCTACACAGAACACAGTCAAGATTTATTTACCATTCATCTACTCTGCATCGGGCACTGGGGATATAGTAGCCAGAAACATCTACACTCCTTGCCTTCATTAAGCTCCATTTGCATATTGCCCCAAAAGGCTAGTCCTCCATAATTCTGATACAGAGCCAGAGGCCTTTGGAAAGCTAACATACAACCATTGTTGCATTTTTAAATGTGGATTAATGTTTTTTGTCCCTTTATCAAGTATGCAAGATACCCCAAGAGTAAGCGTTGGCAAAGCTACCCAGCATGAGAGCAGAAGAACCTGAGCCTAACCTCAAGAGTACTATTTGGCCCTGTGGCTAACACACTTTCTGTGTAGCCCTGGACCAGCACCCCACCCTGGCCCATTTCTTCACTGACAATCAGGGATGATAGTATGTGTCCATCTCCTAGGGGGGTGTGTGCAACACCCACCAGCCAGTGTTTAAAAAGTCTGTTTCAGATAAAAGGGGAAGTAGATGACATGAGATGTACAGCCTGCCTCTGCGCAGCTAATTTGCTGCTAGCCTTTCAAGAGACCTGCATGTAAACACAGGGCCGTGTAATTAACCTGATGTCAACACCAGCTGTACAAAGGTACAAGGCTGAGGAGAGCCAGGTGGCCCAGGACACAACTGGCAGGCTTCAGGAGGGAAGGCGCCCTTTTCCCTGCCACCTTACTCAGATCCTTGTAGGACCTGGCAAGTGTGGGTAGTTTCCAGGATTGGTGAGTTTCACTCACACAGAAGAGAACAAAAAGTTACCCCTTGGGGGTGTTTATTTTCTGAGAAGCCACGGGTAGCCAGTGGCTGTGGGCACTTGTCCAGGTACTTCAGGTGGAAGCCTGAATTACCCTCAGCAAATTATGTAATATGGTGATGAAATTCATTGTACCAAGTGGGCTATGGACGATACACTGGATTCCATCCTGGTGGCTGCTGACAGTTGGGGGAAGGACAGAATTTAATGATTATGTTCCTACCTCCCATTTAGCTCAATATTTTTCTTCACTCAAGAAAATACCAGATATTTGGAAAAGATAATTTATAATGAATAAAACAACTGTAAAATCGAAGGAGTGAGAGAAGCCACGTTGTCATTACAGTAACAAAAATGCAAAGGTAAACTTTAAGGTTAAAACATAAAGAGCTCCAAAGACTGTCAGGGCAAGATGTAATGTTGCTAAACAATTCTTTCTCCAAGATTTTCCCACAATTTAAAGGAAAATTCTTCTATAGGCAACTTGTTATCCCACCTCATCTCAGGAGGAATGAAAAACTCATTCTAAGAAAGGTAAAACATCCTGGCAAAGGAGCAAATCTTTTGGTTTAAACTAGTGATAAGTGAAGAAAAGCTGGACCTCTTGCTAATTTGTGACTGCTCACCCTTCCTCCCTTCCTCCTCCTTCTTCTCTCTTCCCCTTCCCTGCTTCCAACCACGACCAACAGGTTTGGGTTGTTTAAGTACAAACTGACACCTTTCTGACCTCTTTCCTCCGAGGTGTTCCGAGTGTGTCACATGCCCAGGATGACTGAAAAGTAACAAGACTGAGTTCGAGTTCTGGCTCTGCAGATAAGCCTCGCCCCTTTGCAGTCACAGGGCATGTTTCAGGGATTATCGACCTCCAGGGAGGGAGTCAGTGAGCAGGCAATTGACCCAGTAGGAATGTGAGCGAGCAAGTGACAGCAGGGCTTTGGGTCAGTTTCACAACAAGCAGCCTTCCACGGAGGGAGAGCTGCCCTTTCTGGAAGGCCTGGGAGGCATGGGCAATCACAGTGGGGTCAGGTGCTGCGCAGCCCTCTCATGACCAGGTGTGTGACTACGAATGTGACCCGTCCTCAGAGGTTCCTGGTAAATTCCAGGAGCGCACAGGGTAAGAACAAATCAAGAAAAATACCCTCTGCTGCTGTTAGCTCGGGCCTTGGGCCTTCTTTCTGTGGGTCCCAGGCCCCCGAGATGTGGTGTCTCAAAGCCTTACCCTGCCCCCAGCATACCATTTCCAGCAGCGCACCTCCCTCCCCACCCAGGAGCTGCCTTTGCCCTAGATTCATAGCATAAAAACTAGATGCCGATGAATCCTGATTTCTGTTCTGTACAGTCAGCAGAGCTGATCTCTAACTACGCTGGTGGTTGTTTTTCTTTTTCTTCTTCTTCCTCTTCATATTTTGTTTGGATTACGGGTCATTCTTTATTAGGCTGATCTGTTTTCCATTCAATGGTTAACTTAGGAATAATAACGATGAGGAGCTCTGAGTTCTCACTGGGGCTGGTGGTACATGAGAGGAATGATTTAAGAACAAAGAGCCTTAGAGGCAGCAAAGACAGGTCTGCTGGGAAGGACGCCGTCATGAGTGAACGGCCTTCACATTCCCAGGGGAGCCTCATCACCTGAGTGCGTCCTTCCCTCCGAGAGGCACCCCTCCGGCACGCGGGTTCTGCACATGACGTGCCGTGGGCCGGAGGCAGGCAGGGTGGGAAACAACTGGGTACTTTTCCAGTTATCTCACTGCGCTGGGCTCAAACCAGCCAGGCTCTTCAGCTCTTTTTGAAAACACATCTGTCCCAGTTATAGTTGACCCCACAATGCCACTGATGCCACATTAGCCCAACTGTCTGATCTAGGCAGGGGGCCTATTTGTGGATGCATCATGTATTTTGAACAGGTAGAATGCTGTCAGGGTGCAAGTCACCGTACCCATTGTCAGGGCACTGACTTACACTGGTTTTTCCTGATGGTTTTTCCTGAGCATCATCTCTCAGAATTTTTTAAAAATACCAAGCATAAGTTGTCACAGGAATCATTACATTTCTTACCACTTAAATAAATTGGACAAAATTACAAGAAGGCAGGGCAATATGTTCCTCTGTTTCTGGAAATGAGGTAATAAGTACACGGAAGATTATTATACTATTTTCTATACTTTTATGTATGTTTGAAAGCATTAGAATAGATGCTTTAAAAAGACTCTGAGCATCCACTCAAAATGATAGACAATTCCTTTGTTCAACCCAACTGGTATTAAAGAATAATCACCCTTACTCTACTATTAAGAATGATGATTAACCGAGGGTGTGGAGGAGATTCTATGTGCCAGGCATGGTTTCTTGAACTCACAACAACCCTGCAAAAAAGGATAATAAGTCCAACTGACAGATAAGACTCAGTGGAGGCTAAATAATAAACTCAAGCCACTTGTCTTATGAGAGAGTTAAGAATGGAAGGTTGGGTATGGTGGCTCACACCTGTAACCCCAGCACTCTGAGAGCCGAGGCAGGAGGGTCACAAGTTCAAGTCCAGCCTAGGCAACTTAGCAACTTAGTGAGACCCTGTCTCAAAAGAAAAAATAAAATTTAAAAAGGGCTCTGTGTGAAGGCCCTGGGTTCAATCCCCAATGCCATCAAAAAAAAAAAAAAAAAAAAAAAAAAAAAAAAAGAAAAAAGAAAAAAAGAAAGAAACCCAGATCTCTTTCCTTCAGAAGTGCAATCCCACCCTCCCGTCAGCTCTGTAAAATGGGTCATTGCCTTGACAAATGATTCCTGAGCTCAGCTTGTCATAAAAATGACACAGAACACAGACTTCTATGTTTCTCTCCTTAAAAGCAGACAAGGGGGCCGGTGAGATAGCTCAGCAGCATAAGCGCCTGCCTGGCAAGCACGAGGTCCTGAGTTTGACTCCTGGTACCCACATACGAAAAAAGGGCCAATGATATCGCTCAGCGGCACGGGTGCCTGCTGGCACGCGAGGTCCTGAGTTCGACCTCTGGTACCCACAAAAAAGAAAAATAATAATTAAATAAATAAATAAATAAATAAATAAATAAAACTGATAGTTATCTGTCTCAAAAGACAACAACAAAAAGGTCAGGCAGGGTTAAGGCTGGGGAAAGCCAAGTTTTACCCTCATGCAATTCTCATGGGTAGGAAAATTTAAAAATTCTCCAGTTCTCCTTGATTTTCTTCCTCTTACATGCCCTCTCCAAAAAACAAACTTGCTACTCCAAAGAGTTCCCCTCTCTAGAAGCTGCCTTTTGTAATAATCTGCCTCTGGGTGGCACAAACATCATAACACAATCCTGCTTTTTTTCTCTTTGGATTTATTACAAGCTTTTTCCCTGTTAGGAGAGGATATCTTAGAAGTGTGGAACATCTGCTGCAGGTGAGTCATTAAAAGGTGGCAAAGTTTGCAAAAGAGGAGGGTAGGAGATTCAGTGTCTGTTCCTTTCCAGGTTCATCCAAAACCAGCCAGCACCACACACTTATGAGTATGTATTTGATACTTATATATTGTAAAGTCTGAAAATTAAATAAATATTTTTGAAAGAGAACATCATACCCTCCATTCCTGTGGAGGATTTGAATCCAATAATCAATTATATTTTTCAAATGCCAATTCTAATATCTGGATTTTCTTCCTGGCTGCCTCTCCCTTGCCTAGACCAGTGTTTGCTGAATGGAAGCGAGGGTCAGTCCCTGGCCAAGGAGAGCAATGGATGTGTCTGAACTGCCAAAGGTCAGAAACCATTTCACACTGTGGGTCTAAGTTCCAGAAAACCATGACATTCCAGACTTCTTTGGAGACACTGGTATTCCAAGAAAGTTGAATTATCTCAGCTTTATTTCAGGCCTTGTAGAGAGTGCACTGGGTTGTGAAAAACCTACAAAATGAACACACTGTCACGCTACATACCCCCCTTACACACCCTACCTATGATAACCACATAATCTTGGTGACTCTTGACAGTCTTTATGAACGTTTACTCTTCTCAATACTGTATCAGCCCTACTGAGAGGGTAGCAGAAGGGCCTCTTAATACATCACTATCACAGAAAGCATACATAGATTTTTTTTCCTCATTTTTTTTATTATCAAGGCTAAGAAAACACTCAAGCTGGTGGCTTCTTCCCTCATCCAGTGGTACCAAGCACCAAGGGCTGAGGGAGAGTAAATGAGACCTGCCTTGACCTCAAGTCACCTTTGTCACCTTTGATGACACCTTTGTCTAAAGGCTGCTTTGTGTGTGTCTCTGTAGACTGGGGGCAAGAAATGAGGGTACATGAAGTAGGAGTGATCTGTGTCCCTCCAGCCAGGAAGTTTCCATCGACAATCGCTGAGAAGAGACTGTAGTTAACCTTTGTCACAGACTTCTCTCCTGGGCCCTGAAGGCACTCTAAGGACATCTGTATCAGTTAAGGTTCACTAGAGGAACAGATTATATATAGATAGATAGATTATATAGATTATATATATATATATGACATATAGGATTTACGAGGCAGGCTTACAATGGCTACCCGCAGAGTCGGGTGTGGAAGAATGTAAAAGGGCCCGCTGTGTGATGGAGAGCCAAAGGATACAGTCAGAAGTTGAAGGCCTGGAACTCACTGCCGAGTCCTGTGAGTCTGAGTCAGGAAGCTGGGGGGTCTGCACTGAAAGGCTGAAGAGTCTGCTCTGGAAGCCTGGAGACGGACATCCAAAGATAATGGTAGAGACTGGAGCTCCTCCACTGAAGAAGCAGAAGTGAACCTTCCTTCTTCTCTCCCTTTTTATTCCATCCAGGCTACAAGCCTTTTGGTTGGTGCCACTCACACCCAGGCTGCATCTTCCCCCTTCACTAAGTCAATCATCCAGACACCCCCAGAACTGTGGTATTTCCATCCGCTAAGTATTTCTTATCCAAGTTGACACCACAATGAACTATCACAACATAGAGACAGTGGCTATTCTAATAGACAGCCTCCTCTGTACCATTTATATGACCTTAGAGGCTTCTCAGAATATGAGCTCTTGGGTCTAGAAGACCCCTCAGAGTCACCTTACTGTGCCTGGTCCTAGGATGAGATAGGTCTTATAAGTGAACTTTCCATGTATTTCTTGAAGCTCTAAAAAGCCTCTGATAATGTGACAGTCAAGCTTGATTGCATCAACTTGATTAGCTTGGGAACTGCTCGAGGGGTTGGTAGAAGGCATGTCTGACTATGTCTGAGCGAGTCGTGGAGATGTGACCATGGATACTATATCTCGCCCCTCAGCTCTGCCTCTGTGGTGCTGCTCCCCTGCTCTGCTTCCTGGCTGCCATGAACTAAGCACCTTTGCCTCACCCTCCCACCATGATGCTCCTCTCCCAGAACACTGAGCCCTGAAACACTGAGCTACATTAAACCTCTCCTCCTTTGATTTGTAGGTGTCTGATGTTGTGTACCAGCAACAGGAAGGCTGACTAATACAGAAGCCTGGAGCTTCTGCTGTTGAAGGAAGCATTTCTAAACTGTTATCTACTAACCTTTCTATTAAACAGGTGCTGAATACAGTTCAGCCCTTTCTTCACAACTGGCTGTCACTTTTAAAGTTCAGTTTTCTCATCTGTAAAATGAGAAGACAATATCCCCGATCTTAAAAAGTTGTCAGGATCGAATGAAACATGGCATGTTAGAGTGCTCAGCCCACCGCCTTACCCAGTGTCAGTGTTAAATAAATAACAGCAGTGTTGCTGCCCTAGCAAGTCAAACCCAGATACCTTCTCTGCTGGCAGAACAATGACTGTCTCCAACAGTGCTCCGCCTCACCCCTACTCAGATTCTTGTTTCTCGTGTACCCTGGATGGGGGACATAAAAATCAAACATACCCAGAACTGCATGTTTACATGTGCTCAACTAGAATCAGTGCTAGTCCAGGTAAGCAGTTAAATACATAGCTGTCTTATCCGACCTGCAGAGACTTTCCCCGCCCAGGCTGGAGTCTGTGTTTTGAAGAGTTGAAAATATAAACCAGCCCTCCAGAGTCTAGGTGAGTGAGCTATTACTGTACTCATTGCCCCCATATACACAGTCATGTTTCACTTTAATAAAATACTTTTAATCACATATCAGTAAAGTCTTGCTGGGAAGTTATTCTTTCTACCTCCTGGTAGAGACACTGTAGAGGACATTGTAAGTGATGCCACCAATATAATCCAAAGTCACATTTCCTTGGAGACCAGCCAGACATGGAGAGAACAGATGCATGTCTACCCAGGAAAACTCTCTAGTCTTGGCTGTGCAAGACAAATCTCACAGAGGAATAAGTTTACTTCTGGCTCTGTAAGAAGGGTAATGGAAAAGACTGATGTGTTTCTGGGTTGTAAGCTTGGCACTGGCCATCTTCATCATGAGGGGATGAATGTAATACCACGCCATGAAACCAAACAGATATGGAAGTGCCTTTGTTGTGAACAAGTTGATTTTGCCAGTTTATCACCATTCATCCTTCGTTTGGGTAACAGCACTCCTGTCCAGGTACGGGCATATGATTTCAGCCTGGCCAATCAGAGCAACATATCCTAAAGGGGTCATGGCAATTTGTTCAGAGATGAATATTCTAGCCAATGAAAGTGGGATTTTTGTTGTTGCTAACAGGAAAGAATAATTTCCTTTTAAACTAGAGATAAGAGCCTGGAGCTTCTGCTACATCTCACCCCCTGCCCCTGGAGGGATAAACAGGACACTGTCATGCACACTTCCCAGGCTCTTGTCCCTCAAAGTCTCACTTAGTTTCTGAGAGTTTCCAGAGGGAAGCAGATTGCCATCATGGGATTCCCTCCTATCATTGCCATCACCTTCGCTGAATATTGCCATCACCTGTGTAGGTCCTGCCTTCACTTCCTAAAGTGTCAGTATATCTGCCAAGTGACTGGGGTGCCTCTCCTCCTGAAACCTTCAAAGCAACCTCAAGTTCCCAAAGCAGAGCTCATGCCTAATAGATCTTCGTGAGCTCAGGACCTACCACATCCCCTGCAGTGATGGAACTGCTTCTCTTCCTCCTTCTGTTATATCACTTTAACCTTTGGCTAACACGTGAAGTTTAAAATGTGTTTTGTACATACTCTGATATCTTGGAAGTCCAGCTGGGCCATTTTCTCTTCCATCATTGGAACAAATAACCTTTTCTTTGTGATAAAGCTAATAGAATTTTTTGTGAAGATAGAAATATTCTATATTTTCACTATTCAGTGCAGTAGCTACTGTAGGTATTACCAATGAGCACTTGAAATGTGACTAGTGTGACATTAGGTTTGAATTTTAAAATTATATTTAGATAGTCACATGTGACTATTGGCTTCCATCTTGGATAACACAGTTTTAGATTCAGTGGTTGCCAGACAAAACATTTTCTCTTGACCACAGAGTTTGCACTAAAATAAATGTGACTGTAGGGCCGGTGATATGGCTCAGTTGATTAAGCACCTGCCTGGCAAGCACAAGGTCCTGAGTTCAACTCCCGGTACCCACATAAAGGAAATAAAGGGCCGGTGATATCGCTCAGTGGCGCAAGGGCCTGCTGGCAAGCACGAAGTCCTGAGTTCAACTCCTGGTACCCACAAAAAAAAAAAAAAGTGACTTTAGAGCAACGCTTTAACATCATTGTTTTACTCAGTTTTAAAGTAGTTCTTTTAGTTTTTACTTTTGGTGTTTCTTCCCACCCTCTCCTCAGGACTCAGACAGGGGGCCAGGGCTGCCTCATCATCCTCCAGACAAGCCCACATACAACTGAATCTCAGCGGGAGACGCAGCCCTCTTTTGAATGGATGCCCTGCTACAATCAAATCCAGCATCTCAGACAGGGACAGGACCTGGAAGCTTATTGAGTCCAAATATCATAGGCCCCTTACTGCTTATGACTATGGAATTATTTACTGAGCAGTCCCAATTCTGTGGGGTATAAACAGTAAATGGCTTTAATTTTTCCAATCACTACCTTCCAATTGGATTTTCTCCTAACAAAAACAAAAAGCTCTCCATTTAGCAGATTATGGGCAGATTCCTTTACTCTCTTGTCATTGTCATATGCTAAACTTCAGTTAGTTGAATTTAAAATCTCATTCTCGTATACAAGTCAGAATTTTATGCTGGCCTACTTCCCTCACTTAGTTTTGAGACCCTCAAGTTATTGGTGTGGGAGGGGGTGGGGAAGAAGGGACCACACCATTCCCTGCTATGAGAGATACAGCTCAGGGAGGTTGCCACCAGGATACCTGGGTCCCTCGACCTGCTTGAGTAGATCCTGGCAATAAGTCAAGACAAGCTATTTCTCCTGCCACAACCGTGCAGCTGCCCTTTCTCTCCAGGCCACTTTCTCCTGCTTCGGGGGGCAAGGGACCATCACCTAAGCAAGTCACCTGGTGGCCTTGGGTGAATGTGGAAGGGATGGGGGACAAGCCGGTCTCAGCGGGTCACATCAGAAGCTGGACAAGGACCCCAAGAGACCCATGTGCATTCCTGTTCCGGATCTCTCACCAAGCTAGGCCAGGCAGAAGGACTCTAAAATAGCTCAGGTAGGAGGGTTGAGCCTTTTTTTTTTGAGACAGAGTCTCACTATGTAGCCCAGGCTGGCCTCGAACTCATGGCAATCCTCCTGCCTCAGACTCCTGAGTGCTGGGATTACAGGTGTTCACTGCCATGCCCCGCAAGGGTTGAGCTCTTGTCTTTCTCTGTTGACCCATAGATGCTCGGTGTGGAGAGTCCAGCCTTAAGTGGCCCAACTCCTTGTGATCAGAATGCCACTTGTGGGCATGGGCTGGCTCAGGAACCGGAAGCACTCCAGTATTCTTGGTCACCCTGAAAGTGGGGTCTGGGAGCAGAGCATAAGTCCGGGGCAGCTTTTTGCTGAGACGGTTGCTGTGGAGGCCAGAAGAGCTGAGAGGTCACAGTGTTTCTTGGGAGTCACTCAGCCTCTGTTCCTTACACATTATGTGGCCAAATGCCAAGCTATGGCCATTCTTAGTCATCTGCACACTGGGTTCATGAACACAGACTCCTGCTGAGACAAAGTGGTTGGAAGTGAGGCTCAGAATGGGCTCCAGCATCTACCTGTCTCCCCTGACCCAACCACCCTTTCCAGATATGTGAACCCTGTCCCTATCTACCCAAGAGGGCACCGTTCCTCTGCCTTTCTTTCCATTTCTTTCTCTCCTTCCTATCTAGGTAAAACCCAGGATGGTAGGGAAACTCCACAGCTACCATTCTCAGGGAAGGTCGCTGTGCCGATTCAAAGGTGGGACACAGACCTGACATTTGTTTCACTAAGGAACAGAAAACAAAAACATATACTATATAAGTTAAATCCCTAGGACATGACTCTGACAGAAACCTGCTCCCTATATGCATTTTAGTAAGAAAAAGAAAAAAGATCACCGCTCTTAAAGCATTAACCTCAAATCGGTTTTTCACAGTCTTTTCTCAGCCTGAATGTGTTCTGGTTCTCAGTACCATCTGTTCCCACACACCTGTGACCTCTAAGTAGGCCAAATGTTCCTCTGACAGGTGAAATGTCTATCATCAACATACCCCATAAAGGAGAGATGTACTTTCCTTAAACTCCCTACATTTTGAAACTTATTTTTTTTTTTTTTTTTTTTTTTTTTTTTTTTTTGTGGGTACCGGGGGGACGACCTCAGGACCTCGCGCGCCAACAGGCACCCGTGCCGCTGAGCGATATCACCGGCCCCTTTTTCGTATGTGGGATCCGGGAGTCGAACTCGGGCCTTCGCGCTTGCAAGGCAGGCGCTTAAGCCGCTGAGCCGTCTCACCGGCCCTTGAAACTTATTTTTAACATATAGGAAAAATATCTAAAATGAATGCGTATTAAATATAAAGCATGATTGCCTCTCTCTCTCTGTCTTTCTCTTCTCTTCTCCTCTCCCCCCCCTTCTCTTCTCTTTCTCTCTCTTTACCTGGTGCTGGGGATCAAACCCAGGCCTTGCATACGCCATGCCGGGCACATGCCATATCACCGAAATATACCTGCAGCTCCTCTGTTGTCTGTTTATTAAAGAAAGACATAGAACTGAAAGCTGAATCAGTCTCAGTTTTTCCCTCTCAAATTAATTACTGTTTCCTTGTGGTTTGACTAATTTTGGAAGATTTTTCCTTTTTTTCCAAAAATTTTTTTTAATATATCTATATATTCTATCAGTTCTTAAAGATGAGAAAATGTTGCTCATTGCACTGGTTTCCATTTTAATAGAATTATGGTAGCATTTTAAGTTGTTCATTTATTTTCTCACAACAGAGCCATGAAACAGTACTGTCACATTTTATTTATGACAACACTGGAGCATGAAAATTTCCCCAAGGTTACATAACAAATTAGCCAGCTTGAGATTTTATGTTGTCACACCCCCTCAGGTATGTAAGTACTTATGCCACTGTTGACTTTCTGATTGGCTGAGAAGTTTTCCTTCAGTTCTTTTTTTCTTCCTTCAGTTCTTGAAGCCAACTCCTTGACCAATGTTACAATCTTAAATTCTTTAGCAGTAGGTTTAGATTGATAAGCTTATTAACTGGAAGTGTCTCAAATTTTTTATAGTGGATTAAGGAGGCATATGTAATGTGATCAGAATTTTTTCTCAATTTCTGTATATTGTTTCAGTAGTTATCTTATTGGCAAATCATTTTATTTATTTATTTATTTATTTATTGCTATTCTGGAGATGGAACCCAGGACCTCACATTCTAGGCAAAGTGTCTATCACTGAGCTACATCCTCAGTAGCAAATCCTATTTCTAATGCTTCTGTTTTAAATGAGAGATCTAGGGCTGGTGAGATGGCTCAGCGGCGTAAGCGCCTGCCTTGCAAGCGCGAGGGCCCGAGTTCGACTCCCGGATCCCACATACGAAAAAGGGGCCGGTGATATCGCTCAGCGGCACGGGTGCCTGTTGGCGCGTGAGGTCCTGAGGTCGACCCCCCCGGTACCCACAATAAAATAAATAAATAAATAAATAAATAAATAAATAAATGAGAGATCTATTAGCCTCCCGGAGTAAACATGAGGGGGGAGTAATTTTAAATTACTCACCATACAAAGCCTTCTCTCAATGTTTACCTTCTAGATCAGTGGTGAGCTTTTTAGAGCTTTCAATGACAACGAAAAGCTGGCCGTGGCATACATGCATAGGTTTAGCACTACTGTTCTATACGAAGGAATCTCTTTTGATGTTGTGTATCATGTATATTAGCAGTTAAATTGGGTGTTCCTGAAATCTCTTCCTCATGTGCTGGCTTTGTTTTCCCTAAAACCATTCAGGTTCCCTTCTTTTTCTACAGATGCATAGCCAGTTGGTTTCGCTTTCTCTGGTTCATTTTTTACCACTGCTTATTTTCTTTTTTAATCCTGTAGTGTGTGCCTTTTAACAGCATCAGGGGATTTAAGAGATCATGCTTTTGGCCTTTGCTCACAAGTAGCACCAACACAACATTTCCAGAGAGTAAGTGTTCGTATTACCTGGGCTCTTGAAGTTCTCCAACACTCAGGCCAGCAGTGTAGGTGGGAGTTTGTCACTATTGGTCACAGGAGTAGAAAGCTTAATTGGTCCTCAGTGCCCATGGGTGGGCAGCTCTGGACAGCACTCTGAACCTGGCAGCATTTTCCTCTCTTCCTCAGAAAGCTCTTTTGTGTGGGATGTGGCACTTAAGGAATTCCCCGCCCTCTGATGTCCTTTGACCCAAACTGTGAGTACTTGCCATCCCCTGACTCCTAGGACCCTCCGCTGGAGTCTTTTTAAGTAAAAATCACCAAATCGTTGTCTCTTTTAGGCTGTGGAAGGTCAGACTACAGCCTGGAGATATACGGAGTAGCCTGAAGCTATGTGGACCACCTAGAAATCACAGAAGCTTGGGCAGTTTAAATGCGAATTATGGGGACAGGGGAAAACTTGGCATTTGAAGATAGAGAGAAAACAAATGAGAGGATTGAAAAGGACCCAGAACCCGTCAATTCCCATGGGTCCCAAAAGCCCATCTCAGCAGGAGGGTACATTGCTGCCTTCGAATGATGGGTGGAAGTGGGTGGTAGGAAGGGAAACTTTGCTAAAAAATGTAGTTTTGGTCTCCAAGTTTATGAGCCAGTATAATTTTTTTTTATTTTATAAACACATATTTTCAAGTTTTTTTTATTTTAAAGAAAAATAAATAAAAACAATGGTACAAAATTTCAAAATAAGACTGTAGGAGAGTAACAATGGTTAGTACATTGTGTATTGTTACCTTCAAAGTAATTGCTCATATTATAAGATATAGGCATGAAAAATTGATCAAACAATATAGGCACAAACCTTTTTTCAATGAACTAAGAGAAATTAGTAGTATAACTACCTTAATTACCTTGTGTGTGTATATATATATATTTTTTTTTGCTTTTCACTTCCTTCTTTTCTCCTTTCCCCCATCCCGGTTTCTCTTTCCTTTTGAACAGTTTCTTCCCATTTCACAATATCTGTTGTACATTTTGGATCTTATTTACTCTTTCAGTTTCTTACGCTAGGGAGACAATATGATGTTTACTCATGTGAGTCTGATTTATCTCACTTATGAGTATGGTCTCGAGTTGCATCCATATCCTGATAGATGTCTCAAGTTTATCCTTCCTTATGGCTGAGTAGTACTCCACTGTATAACAATACCACATCTTTTTTATCCATTCCTCAGTTGATGGCCATTTGTGTTGTTTCCAAGATTTAGCTATTATAAATTGTGCTGCTATAAACATGGTTACACATATATCACTGTGGTATGATGTTTGGAATTCTTCTGGGAAAATACCCAGAAGAGGAATAGCTGGGTTGAATAGGATCTCTAATCCTAATTTTTTGAGGAATCTCCACACTGATTTCCATAGTGGTTGCACCAGTCTACACTCCCATCACCAGTGAAGAAATATTCCTTTTTCCCCACAGCCCCTCCAGCATTTGTTATTGGTTGATTTCTTGATGACAGTCATTCTTTCTGGGGTGAGATGGAATCTCAGTGTTGTTTTAATTTGCATATCTTCAATGACCAGTGATGTTGAACAATTTTTCATATATTTATTTGCTATTTGTATTTCTTCATTTGAAAAATGTTGATCTCAGATGCCCATTTTTGGATTAGGTCTTTGAATTTGGGGCATCTGAGTTTCTTCAATTCTTTTTTTTTAATGTGGGTACCGGGAGTTGAACTCAGGACCTCGTGCTTGCCAGGCAGGCACTTATGCCACTGAGCCATATCACTGGCCCTTCAGTTCTTTATATGTTCTAGATAGAAGTCCTTTGTCTAAGGGACAGTTGGCTAAATTTTTTTCCCACTCTGTGTGTTGTCTTTTCACTCTGTTGGTGATTTCTTTTGATGTGCAGAAGATTTTAATAAGATGAGATCCCATTGTTGATTCTTTGAAGTACTTCCCATGCAGTTTGGGTTTTGTTCATGAAGACCCCTATGTCTTCAAAATTTCTACCTACTTTCTCTTCTAGTAGATATAGTGTTTGTGTTTTAATATTGAGATCTTTGATCCATTTTGACTGTAGTTTAGTGCATGGTGCTGGACATGGGTCTAGTTTTAGTCTTTGGCATGTAGAGAGCCAGTGTTTCCAGCACCATTTATTAAAGAGGCTATCTTTCTTCCAGTGAACTTGTTTGGCCCCTTTGTCAAAGATAAGGTGGCTAAGTGTGTTTGTAGTTGTGTCTGCATCTTCTAATCTGTTCCATTGATCCTCAGGTCTGTTTTTTTTGCCAGTACCATGCTGATTTTATCACAGTAGCTTTGTAGTATAATTTCAAGTCAGGGATTGTGATGCCTCCTGCCTTGCCTTTGTTGCCCAGGATTGCCTTTGCCATTCAAGGTCTCTTCTGCTTCCAGATGAATTTTAGGAATGTTTTCTCTAGTTCTGTGAGGTATGGAAGTGGTATTTCGATTGGGATTGCATTAAATCTGTATAACAGTTTTGGGAATATGGCCATTTTCACTATGTTAGTTCTTCCTATCAATGAGCAAGAGATATCTTTCCATTTTCTGTTATCCTCTTTGATCTCCTTCTTCAGAGTACCATAATTTTCAATATATAGATCCTTTACTTCCTTTGTTAAATTGATTCCTAAGTATTTAATTTTCTTGGATGCTTTTTTTTTTTTTTTTTTTTTTTTGGTGGTTACCGGGGGTTGACCTCAGGACCTCATGCATCAGCAGGCGCCTGTACCACTGAGCGATATCACCAGCCCTTTTTTCGTATATGGGTTCCGGGAGTCGAACTCGGGCCCTCGCGCTTGCCGGGCAGGTGCTTATGCCGCTGAACCATCTCACCGGCCCTTGGTTGCTATTTTGAAGGGTGTTGTTTCCCTAATTTCTCTCTCAGTGAGTTTGTTGTTTGTGTACAGGAATGCTATTGATTTTTGAGTGTTGATTTTATATCCAGCTATGCTACTGAATTTGGTTATTAACTCTACGAGTCTTTTGGTGGGGTTTTTGGGTCTTCTAGGTAGAGTATCATGTCATCTGCAAATAATGATAGTTTAACTTCTTCCTTTCCTATCCTTATTCCTTTTATTTCTCACTCTTGTCTAATTGTTCTGGGTAATGTTTCCAGAACTATATTGAATAGGAGTGGTGATAGTGGACATTTTTGTCTTGTTCCTGATTTTAGAGTGAAACCTTTTGGTTTTTGTCCATTTAGTATGATGTGAGCCAGTATAAATTTAGCTCTCTCTAATCTCCATTTTGCAGATGAAGCCCAGAATAGGTATGTGATTTTCCGCAGTCTACAGTAATGACAGTTTAGTAGCAGAACCATAACTCAAATTCCTCCAACTTACTGGTTCATTTCTCGTTATAGCACAATACAGATATAAGGTACTAGAACTATACTAAGGATGGAAGACATGTTCTTCTAACGTAATAATAAGAGCTAATGTATTGAGCAAAAACTTGAAGTCAAATAAAAAGGGCTGTGGAGTTGGGGATATGCACAGCAGATCACCTGGAATACTGTAGAGGTGCGACCATGGTTCCTCACTGCCAAATGTGAATTTATATGCAGACTCAAAAGCACACGGAGACCAGGCACATCGCACAGACTAGAATAATGTGACCCCGATCTGGGAAACAATAGCTCCAAGTATGTTATAGCCGTGCTTCTTCTTGCCTGCCAAGTCTTGAGATTGTCCTGAAGTGCAAAGTTAGATTTGGAAGAGGTCCCCCAAAGAGGAGACCGGGAGCTCAACTCACCCCACCCATGGGGTATGTTGGAGGTTCTCTAGCTTTCATCACAGAAAAAAGAATTTTCAAGATGTGTCAGTGAGAGACACAAAAAGGTTTATTAGGCAGAATTCTAAAAGCACACAAAGAGGACAGTGTGGGCCTTTAAGAGAGTTACATTATGGTCAGGGGTTAGGGAGTCCTATGCTGTCTGGGGGTGTCCTCCAGAGGAATGATCTAGAAAATATATTTCTGCTGTCAGGTTACCCATCTGGGGGGCTATTTAGTATGTAAACCATTCACATGTGCTTGAAATTGAGATATTCTGCCCATAAATATTGCTGCTAATTTGAGCATGGGGGTCTGTAAGAAGAAGAGAAATTTATAGGTGCAAAGTAGAGACCCAGAGCCCAATTTGGAGGCTTATTGTTGTCTCTAAGATTTGAAAAAAAAATTTTTTTAAATGAGTTTCTAGGAAGGGAAAAAGGCTTGATAATTTTGTGTCCTGAAGTTGCAGTTTTTCTTAAAAGTACAATTTTAAAACTATGATTTTTCCTTGTCTCCGTTTTACCACACTGTGCAGATTTAGAGGCTCAGAGCTGAAGAGATCATTACAACTCCAGTGTTTCCAGCACAGAAGTGAGGGTAGGAATGTATGATGCAGTTGTTTTTCGTGTTTGAAAAATAAAAGGCCCAAGAGGCCCTAAGGAAGGAACATCTTACTTAGGTCAAGTATCAGGAAAAATTTGTTAAAACTCAGAGCTGTTTCTTTGATGATCTGGGGAGCTTCCTTCCATACCTCAGATCTTGAATATTTTTTTTCCACAGCAATGCAGGAAGGCAGAAGCTATCATTCTGCAGAACAAGCTCAGGTCAATATTTTTGGTTGTCTATCTTGCTTCTGTGCTTTTAAGAAAACTGTTCAGTAAATTCAGCAGGCCAACAGCATGATGGGCCTTTTCCCTAGTTTGGGTTAGCCCCAAGCATGACTGCTAGTAAGGATCAGGATTCGCATTTAACCTTTCTGGTAGAGCCAGAGCAAATTCCACAGTGTAATCATAAGACAAGGGACAGTATCTTTGGCATGAAGATGTCCAACATGCTGGAATTTCTGAATGGCTTTTCCCACTGTAGGGATTCAAGCAGACCATTGTCATTTTTCCCTCTCTAGCAGGAAAGGAAAATCCCAACCCTTAGAGTATTGGTCCTAGCTCATGTTCATGGATTTTCTTTCCTGGAAATAGGCATTTGGTTTAGTGAGACATCCCAGAGTTGGTGCTTTGTTTTGCCAAGATGCCTGCTTCTGGCAAGCCATGGGAAAAGACATTGAGAATCATGATGCCCTTGAGAAGTATACAAAACCTTTATTATTTTAGTTATTCAGCCAAAGAAAGGCTGAACCTAAATGACTTCACTAAAAGGAGTAATTCAAGAATTATAAACAGAAATCAGATAACATTAAATAGTTCATTTCTAAGCTGAGGAATTGCCTAATGGCCTGAACAGGAAAACAATGCAGGTAATTGTGGAAGTGCAGAGTTTGAGAATGTCTGTAACTGGCAGCACATGTTTGGGTGAGCGGATTTCCCGTGTCTTCAGCCTGAGGTCTCACAAGCACTTCAGCACCTGGAGACTCCTAAGAGTCCTCTTTAATGGCTCCAAGTGCTGGTAATCATTTAGTCAATAGTTACATTGACCCAAATGCAGGAGCCAGAACTATGATATGGTACACAGTCTCTGACAGGCCTCTGCAACAACCATCTTGTCTCCATAATACAGAATATCCTTAAAGGAACCTATGTGGTTTCGTTTACCAAGTAGTCACCTACTATAGCAATGGTCTAAGTGTGACCTGCAGATGTGTGGAGAGCCCAGGAGCACTGCAAGTTGTCCATCAGGTGAAAACTACTGTATTTCCATAATCACACTAAGGTGTCATTTACCTTTATCACTGTGTTGACATTTGCACCGAGGATGTAAAAGCATTGGTGTAGAAAAATGCTGATGCCTTATCACAAATCGAGGCAGTGGCACCAAACAGTGATTATGTGACTGTCATAGCAGTTTTCTTTACACTCACATGTTTGCAGTGCCAAAAACAAACCAATAACCCTACCCACAGGTTCATTTAAGAATCTCTTTGATTAAACTGTGAAAACTACTTATTTTATTGCATCTTAATCTTTAAGTACACATCCTTTTCAAATTCTGTGTGATGAAACAGGAAACATGCATAAAGCACATCTTCTGCATATTATCTTAAGGAAATTGCATTCGTGTAATTGTTTGAGTTACAAGCTAAACTATCTGCTTTGTAAAGGAATACCATCTTTATTGGAAAGAATGATTGAAAGATAGTTATTCAAACTTGGGTGTTTGGCAGACATTTTCTCAAAAATGAAAAATCAAACCTGTCATTTCAAAGGAAATACTAGATAGTATTTATCCCCAGTGGTAAAATTTGAGCCTTCACCAAAATTTGAATTTTGGGAATCTTGTATCACCCACCCTGAGCTTCATAATTTACCAATATTAAGGTGTTTACTGTTAAGTCTGGGACAGTATACATGCCTGTAATCCTAGTGACTTGAGACACTAAGGCAGTAGGATGGCAAGTTCAAGGCCAGCCTGGGCTACTTAGCAAGACTGTGTCTCAAAATAAAATAAAAAGGATGGGGGTGTGGCTCAGTGATAGAACACTTGCCTAGTATGCATGAGGCCCTCATTTTGATCCGAAGCACTGCAAAAAAAAAAAAAAAAAAAAGTTTACTGATGGTAATATTAACAAATACAACTTGTTTAGTTTTTGCAGAGCTGGGACTCAAACCCCAGGGCCTTGCACAGGTGAGGCAAGCACTCTAGTACTGAGCTATACCCCCAGTTCCTACAAATACAATTTTTAATATGGCACAATATATCAACATTTGGAAGATCTATGTAACTTGGTGACACAAGATTTTCCAACTGACCAATGTCTGATGTTAAAAACATGCATGAGTAAATAATCACATCAAAGTAAAAGATGAACTAATAGATTTTAATCTAACGGATGAAAAATTCATTAATGTGGCTTCAGTTTCCACATTACAACTACCCTTTAAGAAACAACCACTTGGGCTGGTGAGATGGCTCAGTGGTGTAAGTGCCTGCCTGGCAAGTACCAAGGACCCGAGTTTGACTCCCGGAACCCACATATGAAAAAAGGGCCAGTGATATCGCTCAGCGTCATGGGCGCCTGCTGGCGCGTGAGGTCCTGAGGTCGACCCCTAGTACCCACCAAAAAAAAAAAAAAAAAAAAAAAAGAAACAACTACTTGTGTAGTTTTGGTGTAGTATCAAAAATTATACAATTATCTGTAAAAGGGTCATAAAATAATTTTCCCTTTTCCAATGACATGTCTTTGTGAAACTAGATTTTCTTTGCATATGTCAACTAAAACAATATATCATAATGGATTAAATGCAGGAGCAGATAGACTCCAGCTGTCCATTATTAAGCCAGATGTTAGATATTTGCAAAAATGTAAAACAGTGTCACTGTTCTCACTATTTTGTTTTGTTTTGGAAAATATTTTTTATAAAAATATGCTACTTATAGTAGCATGAATTGGATCAATTAATATTATGTTTCAGGGAATTAAACATCTAAAATTTCTGGTTCAATATTTAATATGGTTAATATATATAGATATAATACAAATAAACAAAAACCCTTGGGATTCTCAATATCTCTCAATATCTTAAGTGCAACCATTTGAGAAATATTGATCTACTAAAAACTCAAGTAATAAGCCTATTCTAACTGGAGAGCGTGATAGAGTGGGAAAAGCACATGCTTTATAGTCCTGACTCCAAATTCTGATTTTTGGTTCAAATTCTGACTTTACCACCCATTCGCTATTTGACTTAAAAGCTTAATTGTTCCATCCCAGCACTGAGGGAGGCTTAGGTAAGAGGATTGTAAGTTTGAGTCCCACGTAGGCAACTTAGTGAAACCTTGTCTCAGAAAAAAAGTTGGGGATGTTGATCAGTGGTAAAGTGCCCCTGGGTTTTGTTCTCAGTACCACACAAATAAAAAAATAAATAAAACAGAATTTAATTGTACCAAACTTCAGTTTCTTCCTCTATAAGATGGGACTAACACCCATCTTATAGACTATTTGAGGAGTAGAGATAATTTTGTATAAGGGACTTAGCATAAGGCCTAGTGGCAGGTGCCTAAATATTTATGATTGATTAAACATAGTAAGATGTTTAAATATTAATGTTTTTGGTTGCAAGGATTACATATAGTTTAAGCAGTTAAGAAAATTACTTTCCATTACAAAAATACAGAGACAGAAGAGCTCAGTAGTGTCATAAAATGCAAGTCCTAACCAGGTGTTGTGGCACATACCTGTAATCCCAGCACTTTGGGAAGCTGAGGCAGAAAGATAGAAAATTTGAGACCAGCCTAAGTAACTTAGCAATGAGATCCTTTCCCAAAATAAAACAATTAAGAAAAGGGCTGGAGATATAGCTCAGTGCAAAGGCCCTGGTTTCAATCCCAAGTGTATACACGCGTGCACACTCACCCCACATACAAAAATCCTCAAGTCCCTTCCATCTTTCTGCTCTGACTTCCCTGTACTGGTTTCTCTCTTTATGCAGGTAGCCATATGGCAATAGGAGATAGAAGGCACCATGTTCTGCAAAATCATGTATTAAAAAGTAAGGAACAGGGGCCGGTGAGATGGCTCAGCGGCGTAAGCACCTGCCTTGCAAGCGTGAGGGCCCGAGTTCGACTCCCAGATCCCACATACGAAAAAGGGGCCGGTGATATCGCTCAGCGGCACGGGCGCCTGCTGGTGCGCCGAGGTCCTGAGGTCGACCCCCCGGTACCCACAAAAAAAAAAAGTAAGGAACACCCCACCCCCCTGGACTTTCTCTAAGGAAAAGAAGAAACGTTTTCTAGATTGTCTTCAGCAGATTTTCCTTCACATTTCATTGGTCTAAATTTGGTCACAGTTCCATTCCTGAACCCAATTCCTGGGCAGGGGGATAGAGGTCTCTGGAACCAATCGGCCCCACTTCTGGGCCTGGAAGTCAGCCTCTGGAAGTCAGCCTCGCTGAGACAGGGTTCTGATGGGGGCTCTGTTAGGATGGGAAAAGGGAGAACAAAAGGGACATACGCAGTCACGCAGAGTCTCCTATGCTCAGTAAATGGAGGGCTAGAATAGTATGTCCCAAATGCTGGTTGGCAGACTGGCTACATAATTACCTGAGAGTTTGTTAAGATATACAGCCCAAGTTGCAATTTACATATAAAGTACCCGGAGATGTTGTTAAAATGCGGATTCCAAATAAGTAAACCTTGCGCAGAATGCAGCTGCTTCTGGCCTATGGATTGTACTTTGAGTACAAAAGATGTAGATTTCCCACTTCTGGGTTACTGACTCGGTCTTCCGGCATGGTTTGAGAACTGGGATCATATGGTAGAACATCAACAATGCACAAGATTGGCATTCATTCATTCATTCATTCATTCATTTGATGAGCAGTCATTGAACATTGTACCCTGCCAAACCCTGTGCTTAGTGCTGAAATTATGAAGTCTCCACATTCTGTTGGGCTGGGGGAGCAGGCTGACCCATATACAGATATCTTTATTATGATGTGAGAAGTACTCCAGTAGAGATATGTACAAAGTGTTCTGTGATCAAGGAACAAGGAGTGACTCACTGGTGAAGGGGGGGTTGACAAGGAAGGTGTCACAGAGGAGGACATTTGAGCTGTGCTTTCCTGAGGTGCCCAGAGTGAGACGTGTGTATGTGAAAGCATGGAGACAGGAGCTAGCCACATATATTCAAGGCACAACAGGAACATATCTGTGGCTTATATGCAAACTGAGATAGGGTGGGAGAAGAAAAGGTCAAAAAGCTAGGCTGGGGCTAAAGTGTGAGAAGCCTTGAAAAGCTGTGTTAAATCACTCTACGGTTCTTCTCGGCCTTGACTGCACATTAGAGCCACTTGGAGAGATTAAAAGTCCTGATATCCAAGCCACGATCTAGGTGAATTCAATTCTACTTCCTGAGTGTGTGTGGGGGGCACATATTGGGAGCCATCAGTATGCATTACAGCAAGCAAGGCTATGTGCCACCTAAGCTAAGGTCCAGGCTCTGCCCAAACTATTTGCATGGATCATGTTGCTCAGTGTAGAAAGTGTCCATGCTTCTTAAATGCGCTTTTCATGTCAATTTGATATTCAAAATCAGAGTTACTAGAAAGGGCTTATGCCAGGGGCCACACGATAGGCACTGGGGTGGGGCTCTCCCTGTACAGGGACTCTGGCACCCAGGCACACGAAGCCTGCCCTTTGTGTGAAAAGCCTGCATGGTGAAAGCTGATCCCTGTGAAGTCCTCAACCCAGGCAGAGGGCACTTCTTTCACTGGCCGAGACCACAGGATCCTCAAGGAGATGAGCTGCAGAATATGAGCCCAGCTAACACAGGTTTCCCCACCCTACTCTCCCTTACTAACTGAATAACCTTTTCATGAATTTGAGGGTATTTCCCTTGAGGATACGAAACGATGAACTCCCCACTCTGCAAAGGCTGACAGGAGAATCTTTCTGTGGGTGCTTCACAGTGTGAGTTTGGAATGCCTGCTCTGAGTTTGGAAGTCTGCACTCATCTGCTAAAATGTCATGGTTAAGAAAAGTTGTCTCTTCTGTCATTCATTGCCACTAAAGTCCCTGAAAGAATCTTTGAAGAGTCCAAATATTGCTATGACACATTTGTAGTTATCCCTCAAGTTGCTGAATTTTGGGGATTGTTTTGAATTTTTTAAAGAAATAAATGATTCCATGCATAAAATATAAACACAACATAAACTAAAAAATATACTTCAAACTTGTATACCATCCAACTCCATCCCCCAGTTTTTAGTCAATAAAATATTCAGCCGTCTTTAATGGAATGGACTGAGCTCTTCCTGTGGGAGACAATGGAGAATGGAGACTGCTGTACACAAATGCCACAAGCCAGCAGGTTCCTGGGAATGCTCCCCCAGCACCCAGCTGACTTGGTGTGGCCTGAATGACTATGTTTAGCTGGGCCTTTCTTCATAGTTTCCCACCCAGCACACAGGAGGTGAAGTGCAGCTTTGTTTTCAGAATCGTATTGTCTTTCTGGAAGAACTCCTGGGGTCCCCTTTGCTCTTCCTGGGAGAGGCTCAGGCGGTGAGAGGTGTGCCATCTTCCTCCACAGTGATTTACAGGGTTTCACTGATGCTTTTCAAATAATTCCACTCAATCTCTTCCCTCCATGATAGTCCAGGCTTTCCCTGCAATCAAATGATGTGTAATCACCTGAAAAGAAAAACAAAACAAACACTTATCTGCAGCTTTGGTTCAAAGAATTGGATTACAGGCTTTTGCTGTGGCCGTGCAGATGTTACTAGGAACCCATGCCGTAGCTAATGCGCAAAGGGAACTGGCCCCATGTGCTCAGGCTTACCACTGTGTGGGTGGCCCGCGGCAGGCCTTGGCTGGGTTTGAGTCCCCAAGCAGGAGGCCTGGCTGACTCCTAAACACTTACAAGGAAAATATATAATTAGTAAACAACCTCAACAGCCCCCGCCCCACCGAGACGGCGTTCCCACAGCCCCAGAAGACGACCACGCCCGGCAGCCTAGGCTGTACAGTGGCCTGCCATTCCTGTGGCCATGGGCTGCTCCGACCAAACTCAGCTTGCCCAAGTCCCTGCTTGGATACAAACAAGCTGGCCTTTGACGACAGGAAGGGAGTGAAGCCTCCCTCAATGTCCGGGTTTTAATCTTGGATCTGGAGGACATTACCTCCCTCTTTGTGGATCACTGATTGCTTTCAAAATACCAGGAATCATTATTTTACCTTACAGGGTTATTGTGTGCTGTGATTAATTTAGCTAAGGCTCTTAGAAAAGAGTAAATGCTGAGCAGACTTATGAGTTCCCATTTTAAAAAGCACTTTAGCATCCCCGGGCAGCTGGTTTGATGAGAAGTGCTGCTTACTGTGACCCTCATGCATGGGCCTTCTTTACTGAATCTCTCAGGGCTTTTTAGTCCCTCTGATGAAAATGCACTGCTTCCAAGTGAATCAAATAAACATTAAGCAGAGATGTGAATTTTATCTTTTGAAAAAAAATCCATCTCAGTTTCTAATGAAGAAAAAAGGAATAATTTCATGCTAATTAGGAGGGAGACACAGAGCATGCCTTTTGGAGATAGATAGGATAAAGATTTGGGTTTAAAGTTTAACTGGAAAAATGTCTGCCTCAAAGAAAAACTTGATTTGAAGAACTCGCTCACAGCCTAGGGATTCTACTCAAGCAATTCCTGCCCCTTCCCTTTCTCTTTCTTTCCTCCTCCCACTCCCTCTTCCAATGCCAAACAGCACAGGCAAAGGAAAGTCTTTACAAGACACGTCCGTACATCTTGGGTGGTGCAGAAAGACAGGAATTACAAACACAGGGGACGGTTTGGCAGCAGGACGTGCCTCGCTCCAGCTCTGTGGATTCCACATTCCTCCCCTGGAGGGGAGCAGCCACATTTGCCTGCAAGCCTATACTGCCAGCAGCCAGGGGGTCTGCAAGTGCCCGAGAGCTAAGGATTTTCTAGAAAACTGTCCAATCTCTGCCTCTGTCTCTGGGGATACACCAGGATGTGCCAAGCTCATCTCATTTGACAGTTTTACAATTGCCCTTTACATGTGTTTTTAATTTTTATTTAATAAAAGAACAAATGCTTTATAACTAAAGACCAGTTGGTGATTAAAATCCATTTTGTTGATGGCTAACAAACACAAGTAGAAGCTGATATCAATCTTACGAGATCTGCGAGGCCCACAGCTGCTGCCTCCCTCCTCCCTTAACCATGTTTTCTCTGAAGCAGCGTGTCTCTCCACTTTCCCCCCAACTTTGTTTTGGCCTAGTAATTCTATCTTGCTTACACAATTGCTCAGCCTTTATCCTCCTGTTTTTGATTACCAACTGGTGTTTATTTTAAATGCAGTTACTGGCCAATTAAATAGAAATTAGCTACATTTAGAGACAGAACTCCTGATTAGTGCTTCTTCCTTTGGTAAATATTCATTCTTCTTGAGGCTATTCTGAGAGCAGAAATCCCGAAGGCAGAGGCCAGCATGATGTGCCAAGGCCCCTCAGGGGAGCTACCTGCTAGATTCAGCATTAAAGGAAGTAGGGATGGGATGCTCAGTTCACCCAATAGGAGGTAGAGCAAGCTGCGCTGTAACGGGAGCCATTTCCTGTTGTGATTCGGTTAAACCGTTTCTGACTCAAGACGGACCCTTCTACCATAAGGTTAGGCTTATTTCACTGAAGAAGGGAATGAATAAATAAACAAACAAACAAACACCACCTTCTGCTTTTCCTTGTCGTTCAGGACAGCTGGGCTGCATCTTCCTTTCCACCCGAACACTGACCACTGCTTGACTGGGTGAAGGAGGGGCTTCCCTCCTGGTCTAGGCAGCACATGGGACACATTAGTCAAATCAGATCTACTACAGCCAGCCTGTAGCTTGAGGCAGTGGGAGCTGGTCTGGAGCCTGGGTCTGTGGGTCCTGACCTGGTGCCTAAGTCCTTGGGGCTGGCCTGAGGGCTCGGTCCATGCGGCCCAGTCTGGCACTGGGTGGGCCTTGAACATGAGCCTACGGGAACAAGCAAACTTTGGTACATAGGTGAGTCAACCTAGAACCTCAATCCACAGGGGTCAGCCTGAAGTCTGGATCCCCAAGGGCCAGCCTGGAGCCTGGGTCTATGTGGGTCAGCCTAAAGACTGAATCTGTGGATACTGACACAAACGCTATGCGGGTGGCCTGAAGCTTGGGGCTACAGAGGTCAGTCTGGTACACGGAGAGGCTGAGATGCTTGGTCTATGGGCAAATTTGCTTATAAACTTGGTGCATGGGCCTAGTGCAACAGTGGGATCTAATAGAGCAGGCCTGGAACCTGGGTCAGCAAGAGCAGGTCTGGGCACTTGGTCCACTGCAGCATGAGGCTATAGGAGCTGACCTTAATACTGGGTCTGTGGCTGCTGGCCTGGTGCCCGGGGCTCTGGGTACAAGCATGCTGGGCTTCATGGGTGCCAAGCTGGTGTAGGTGAGTCTGAAGATGGGGCTCCAGAGACTGGCCTGGTGTCAGGGTGGTCCTGGAAACTCCATGCATGGTTCTCCAACTGAAGCTCGGGACCATGGTGCTGGCCTGGCCCAGTTTGCTATGAGAGTATTTTGAATACTACAATAAATATTCTAAAGGATCTAATGAGAAAGGTAGATAACATACAAGATCAGATGGTTAATTTCAGCAGGAAGATAGACATTTTAAGAAAGAATCAAATGGAAATGCCAGAAGTGAAAAACACAAAAACAGTGACAAAGAATGCCTTAGACAGTATCATTAGCAGACTCATAGAATCACAGCAAGAATTAGTGAATTTGTAGGTAGAGCAATGGTAATTACCAAAAGTGAAACACAAAGAGAAAAGAAAGTGAGGAAAAATAGAGTACAACCCCACTACAGTTGCAGAATAATATCAAACATTCATATATTTCCATAATTTAAATCTCAGAAGTAGAAGACAGAAAGAGAAATACAAAAGAAATATCTGAAGAAATAATGTCTGAATTATCTAAAGTTAATGACAGACACCAAACCACAGGTGTTAGAAGCTTGGAGAACACCAAGTAGGATGATACACATATGTGTGCATGTGCACACACACAGTCTTAGCTCTTTTCCTGTTACTATAACAAAATTCTTGAGACTGGATAATTTATAAAGAATAGAAACTTATGTGCTTCATGATCTTGGAGAAGTCTAAGAACATGGCACCAGCATCTGGTGAGTGCCTTCTTGCTACATCATAACATGGTAGAGGGCATCACATGGCAAGATTCAGCAAGTGTACTCTCTCAGGTCTCTCCTCCTCCTTTTATAAAGCCACTAATACTGTCCCAAGGGCCCCTCCCTCATGACTCCATCTATATGTAATTACACCTCAAAGGTCCAACCTCCAAATACCATTAACATAAATTTGGGGATTAAGTTTCCAACACATGAACTTTTGAGGAATACATTAAAACAATAGTGCATATATATAATGTACACATATACATACAATAATTAAACTTCTGAAACCCAATGACAGGGAGAGAATATTAAAGCAGCCAGAAAAAATGAATATCATTTTCTGAGAAATTTTCTGAGAATGCAATGGACTTTTAATCAGTAATAATAAAAGCCAGGAGACAGTGGAGTAACATCTTTAAAGTCATGCAAAAAAAAGGAAAACAAAAGCAAAAACTAACAGCCCAGAATTCTGTACCCAGCAAAATTTTGTAAAGAATACATAAATAAAAGCCTTCTCAGCCTAACAAAAACAATGTATTGCCAGCAGACCTACTCAATTCAATAAAAAAATCTCGGAGTACCAGAGTTGTAGCTCAGTGGTAGAGTGTTTACCTTAGCACACACAAGGCCCTGAGTTCAGTCCCCACTTCTGCAAAATAACAAAAAACAAAACACAACAAAAACAAAGTTAAAAGAAGTCATTCATACACAAAGAATATAATGTCAGGCTCAATTTGATTCTACACAAAAATTGAAGTCTCTAGAAATGGAACAACAATAAAAGAAGGCAAAATCAGTTCAATTCTTTTCTTATTTTTAATTGTTCTCAAAGATAGCTAACTCTTGAAAACAACATAAGCAGCACTGTATTCTGTGTTTACACACATATAAAGTGAAAGGTAGGGCCAGTGAGATGGCTCAGCGGCGTAAGCGCCTGCCTTGCAAGTGCGAGGGCCTGAGTTCGACTCCCGGATCCCACATACAAAAAAGGGGCCGGTGATATCGCTCAGCGGCACGGGTGCCTGTTGGTGCACGAGGTCCTGAGGTCGACCCCCCAGTACCCACAAAAAATAAAAATAAAAAATAAAAAATAAAGCGAAAGGTAAGAAAAGATAGCATGAAACACATGGTATAGTCTGAACGTGTCACCCAAAATGGATACATTGAATCCTGTCATTAATGTCATGTAAGAGGTGGAGGTTTTAGGTGCTGATGAGGTCATGAAGGTTGTAGTTGAATGTGGTGGCACACACCTGTAATCCTGGTATTCTGGGAGGCTGAGGCAAGTTCAGATCCAGCCTGGTCAATTTACATCTCAAAATAAAAAATTTGAAAAGGGCTGGGGATGTAGCTCAGTAGGAAGGCCCTGGGTGCAGTTCCCAGAACCCCAACAAAAACAGCAACAACAACAACAACCAAAGGTTGTGAGGAGCTACCTCCTTCCCTTGTGCCCTTTCTGCCCTCTGCCTTCTGTCGTGTTAAGATGCACCAGTCAAGGCACCATCTTAGTAGAGATTAGGTCTTCACCAGACACCAAAACTACTGGAAGCTTGACCTTTGACTTCTCAGTTTTCAGAACTATAAGAAAAAAACTTTGATTATTTATAAATTGCCCATTTTGTGGTATTGTATTTTAGCAGCTCAAATGTACTAAGACAAGATGGATGGAAAATTCAGAATTTATTGCCACTAGGTCCTTATACAACATGCGAAGCAGTATAATATTTGAAAGCAGACTCAGATTAAAGATGTATATTTATCTTAGAAAAACACTAGAAAATACTTTTAAAAAGAAGTGAATACTTAATAAGAGATAAAAAATAATTTTTAAAAATGCTCAACTAGCACAAGAAAAGATAGTAAAAGAGAAAAACAAAAAACAGTGGGAACAAGTAAACTCACCTAGATTATAAAGATAATTTGGTTAAAAATAAAGGGATGGAGAAAAATATGCTAACCAAAACTAGTCAAAAGAAAGCTGAAGTAGCTATATTAGTATCAAAAGTATACTTCAGCACAAGCAATATTACTGGGGATAAAGAGAGATTACATAATAATAGTGGGCTTATTTCTCCAAGAAAATGTAACTAATTAAATTGGAAATGACTTTAACAACAGAGCTACCACAGACTTAAGAATAAAGAGGTGGAACTGAAAGGAAAAATAGAGTTGGAGTCTTGAATAGTTCTTTCAATAATTGGTAGAAGTAGAAAGCTAATTATTATGGCTATAGAAGCCCTAAACAACACTATCAACAACTAGATAAATTGATGTATATTCCACCCAACAAGAGAAAAATACACTTTTTTTTCCTGGTACACATGGAACATTCATCAGAATATACCGTATTCTGAGTTATCAAACAAACTTAAAAGAATAAAAGCCATACAAAGTATGTTCTCTGACCATAACGGAAATAAACTATTAATCAATAATAGGAAGACATCTGGAAAAACCCTCAAATAATTGGAAATTAAACAGCACTTTCTAATACTCCATGGCCCAAAGAGAAAGTCTCAAGAGAAAATTAAAAATATCTTTGACTGAAATAAAATAAAAACACAACATATCAAAATTTGTGCAGTGTAGCTAAAGTCATGGTTTGAAATTTAGGCATCAAATGCTTATTTTAGAACAGAAAAAATTCTCAAATTGATAATGTGAGTTTTCATATTTAGTGACTACAAAAATAAATGTGTACCAAAGTTATGCAAGTAAGAAAATAATATTTTTAAAGAAATATTTTAAGAAAATAAAATCTTCAAAAATGAATGAGATTTTTAAATAGAAAAAAGTAAATCAAAAAGTAAAAAACTAGTAAGATTGATAAAATCGATACACTTCTAGCCAGACTACCCAAGAGAAAAAGGAGGAAGGTCATAAATTACACAGATCAAAGACAAAAGAGGAAATAATTGTTGCAAACTCCACAGACATTAACAATAAGGCTATATTACAAAGAACTCTGGGCCTGTACATTTGACAACTCATAAAATAAATTTCTCGAAAGAAACAAATTACTAAAAGTCACTCAAAAACAAATAACCTGAATAGTCCTGTATATGTTAAAGAAATATAATTTGTACTTTTATTAAAATTTTCCCCAAAAGAAACAACCAGGAATACCTTGTTTCGCTCTTGAATTCTACCAGAAATTTAAGAAAGGAAGAAAGAAACCCAACCCAATGGTTCGAGAAATAGAAGGGGAAGAAACACTAGACAATTCATTTTGAAAGGAGCATTGCCCTCGTCTTAAAGTCAGAAAAACTGGGTATAGTGGCACATACTTGTAGTTTTTCCTAACCTGGAGACTCAGGCAGGAGGACAGCTTGAGTCTAAGAGTTCAAAACCAGCCTGGGCAACATAGTAAGACTGTCTCTTAAGAGAAAAACAACAAAGTCAGAGAAACACATCATGAGAGAAGAAAACTACAGAGAAATATCCATCATGAACACAAATAAAGAAAATCCTTCTAAAAACATTAGCAAATTAAATGCAGAATATATAAAAAATATAATATATTATGAACAAGTAGCACTGAATGTAAGATTGGTTCAATTCGCAAAAATCAATCAATGTGAATCTATATTAACAGACTAAAGAAAATAAATGCAGCCAAGCATGGTGGTCCGTGCTCATAGTCCAAGCACTCTGGGAGGCTGATGCAGGAGGATCACAGATTTGAGCCCAACTGGGGCAATTTTGTAGATTAGTGATACCCTGTCTCAAAATAAGAATTTTTTTTTATAAAACGACTTGTGCTATCGTTCAGTGCAAAGGCCCTGGATTCAATCCCCGGTATCACAAAGAAGAGGAGGGAGAAGGAGAAGGAGTACAAGAGGAAGGAGAAATAGATACAGAAAATTCATTTGACAGAATTCCATAACATTCCTGATAAAAATTCTCAGCAAGGTGGGACTGATATCAGGATGGGTCGGGCAATATAGATTCCAGGCTCTTGTGTACAACAAGCAAAGAATGGCAAAGCACACGTCCAGTGGTAAATGGAAAGCTGCTACATTTACTGAAGATCATGGAAAGATGTGCTCAGTGAAGGTCCATGACGACAAAACTGTGGCATGAACAGAAAAATGGCTCTGGGACAACAGAAAAGTGAAAAGCAATACACACACACACACACACACGCACGCACACACACAGATAAACCAGGCTTTCGGATTTTAAAAGATGTGCATCCCAGCGGGGGTGGGGGGGAATTTCTCATTGGATTTCTGGGTGAGATTGAGGAATAATTGGCAGGGTGCTGAGTCATCGCAAGGGCTTTCTAGTGCACGGGAGTTTTTCAGATTTCATTATGATTTAATTATAATGTATGAGATGCAGTCCATATTTATGAACCTTTAACAAAGAGTAGGGAAAAAGTTACTGAAGGTCAGGCCCTGAGAAGTAACACGCATGTGCTCTGGCCTGGAGCTAAGGAGATTAGCAGGGTCTTGGCTATTTTATTTTTGCTTTGCTTAAGCAATGGAAGGAGGAATGGCCCTGGGTGTTGCCCAAATTCGAGTGGGTGGAGGGGACTGGTCTCCCAGCCCCTATTGTGCTTACCTGTCCTAGGACTAAAAGGAAACTTCCTTGACCTAAGAAAAGTTATCTATCTAACAAAACAAAACAACACAACAAAACAAAAAGCACTAAAAAACAAAAAAACTTACAGCTAACCTAAAACTTAATGCTAAGTAACTGAATATTTTTCCACAAAGATGGGGAAGAAGGTGAGGACATCCTCTTTTCTGACTCCCATTAACATTACCCTGGAAACACTAATCATAATAAAACAAGATATGAGTCAGGCACACGCCTGTAATCCCAGCACTCTGGGAAGCTAAATTAGGAAGACTGCAAGTTTGAGAGACCAGACTGGGCAATTTAGTGACTTAGACACTGTCTCAAAATAAAAAATAAAGAGGACTGGGATGTAGCTTAGTGCAAGTCTATAGGTTTAAAACAAAACAACAACAAATTAACACATGGAAATAAAAGAAATGTCTCTATGCACAGATAGCATAACTATCTATGTAAATATTCCTAAACAACCTAAACAAAAAGTCCTAAAACTAACAAATTAGTTTAATAAAGCCTCAGGATAGAATCAATGCACAAAAATCAGTGGTATGTCTATATACTAGAACTGAACAACTGGAATTCAAAAAGAAAATAACAATACTATTAAAAAATAGCACAAAAAACAGGTATATATCTAGAAAAAACTATTTGGGCTCGGTAAACTGAAAAGTACAAAACACTGAAGAAAAAAATCCAAGTAAAACTAAATAAAAGGAGAAATTTAATGTATTCATATGTAAGAAAATTTAGTTTTATTAAGATGTTAATTTTTCCCCAAATTATTGCATAGAGTCAGGGAAATCCCAATCAAAATTCTAATCTCTTTTATGTAGATATTAACTGCTGCTTTAAAAATGTATATGGGGGGGCCGGTGAGATGGCTCAGCGGCGTAAGCACCTGCCTTGCAAGCGCGAGGGCCCGAGTTCGACTCCCGGAACCCACATACGAAAAAGGGGCCGGTGATATCGCTCAGTGGCACGGGTGCCTGTTGGCGCGCGAGGTCCTGAGGTCGTCCCCCTGGTACCCACAAAAAAAAAAAAAAAAAAAATGTATATGGAAAAGCAAAGGAAATAGAATTGTCAAATAATTTTGGAAACAAACAGTTGGAGGACACATACTACCTGATTTCTGGAACAGAAAAGAGAAATCAGAAATAAATGGTCAACTAATTTTTCTTTTTCTCTCTCTCCCCCCTTTTTTTTTTTGGTAGTACTGCAGGTCAAACCCAGGCCCCCACGCACATGGTAGGCAAACACCACCACTGAGCTACATCCTCAGCCCTAGTCAATTGATTTCTTTTTACAGTGAAGCAAATGTAATTCAATAGTGTGAAGAGAGTCTCTTTAAATAAATGGTACTAGGAAAACTTAATACCCATTTCTTTGTCCATTTGCATTACTGTAACAAAATACCATAAACAACAGAAAATTATTGTTATTTCTGTTTATAAAAAACAGAAATTTGTCACAGTTCTGGAGGATGGAAAATCCAAAGTCAAGGTGTAAGCCTATTCAGTGTCTGGTGAAGGCTTGCTTCCTCGTTCATAAATAGTCACCTTTTCAATGTATTTTCACACAGTGGCTAGGCAAAAAAGTTTGCTGGGGTCCCTTCTAGAAAGGCACTTAATCAGCTCCTGAAGATCCTGGTATGGCTTATATCTAGATGTAACCCTAAAGGCTAATGTACTCATAGTTGGTCTTTTGGCAGGAGGCTGGATCGTGTGTGTGTGTGTGTGTGTGTGTGTGTGTGAAACTGGATTAGTCCACTGATTGGATTACCATAGTAATCTGGGTATGGCTGAATGGATTTACTGAAGACAGAAGACCCATCCTGGGTGTGAGTGACATCAACCAATAAGCTTGTAGCCTGAACAGAATAAAAAAAGAAAGGCAGGATTGCTGTGGCTACTTCTTGCCTGTGCTGCCATGGACTGTTCTCCTCTGCCATGCTGTCCTGCCTTGGAACCAGCTGACTATGGACTGAAACCTCTACAAATGGTAAGCTGAAATAAACCTTTCCTTCTTTAACTTGTGGGTGTCAGATATTGTGTCCTAGCAATTAGAAAGTAACTAAGACAGACCCTACCTCATAACACCATCAACTTGAGTGTTGGGATTTCAACACATGAATTTTGGATGGGACACAAACATTCAGACTATAGCAGTCCATTTGTTAAACAGAACAACAGCCAAATGAAAAAAAAAAAAGTCCTATATCTCACACCTCATACAAAAGTTAATTTATTGTAGATCTAAATGTAAAACCTAGAAGCAATAACTTCTTGGAGAAAACATGGGAAAATGTGATGTAAAAGACCTTGGATTAGGCCAATGTTTCTGAACAGGAATCAACTTTATGCCCCAGGTGATATTTGACAGTATCTGGTACATTTTTGTTTGTCACAATTGGGGCCTGGGGATGGCAGGAAGTGTGCTGTGTGTGTATATGGGTCAGGAATACTGCTGCTGAGTATGCTCTTATGCACAGGACAGCCCTCTAGTTATCTAGAAGACCAATAATTCCACTTTTAAAAAACCCTCAGTTAGGCAGAGTTTTTAGATATAACACCAAAAACATGATCTATGAAAGGAAAAATTGATAAATTGGACTGTATTAAAGAACTTTTGCTCTAGAACAGAACTTTGGCTCTTGGATTGGGCCAATGAAATGATGTCATAAACTAGGAGGAATATTATAAAATCACACCTGATAAAGGCCTGTATCCAAAATATATAAAGAACTCAAAAATACAATAACACAAAAATCAGAAAACAAGCTACCCAAATTTTACAATTGTACTCCCCCAAAATACATATTCTTTACCAAAGAATATATTCAGATACAAAATAGCATAAATGAAAAGACTTAGGCAAGGGTACAGCTTAGTGGTAGAGTGCAATGTAGTACTAGAGTACAAGGACCTGAGTTTGATCCCCAGCACCACAGGGAAAAGAGTCTCATTAGGTATGATGGCACATGCCTGTAATCCCAAGCACTCTGTGAAGCTGAAACAGGACAAGTTTGAGTCCAACAGGGCAATTTCGTGAGTCCCTGCCTTAAAAATAAAAAAAATCTAGAAGGCCTGCAGATACAGCCCAGTGCAAAGGCCCTGAGTGCAATCTCCACTACCACACATACGCACCAAGTCTCATCATTATTAATCGTTAGGGAAATACAAATTAAAACCACAAGATTCCATGACGTGACTATTTAAATATTTGAAATTTTAAAACATGGAAATTCCAAGTGCTGTTGGGGATGTGGAGCTGTTATCACGTGATGAATTGAGGAGGTAAAATCCAGACTCTTGTGTGTGAAGAGCAACAAATTGCAAGTGCACACACCCAGTGGTGAGTGGAAAGCAGCTACGTTTATTTAAGATCAGGGTAAGTTGTGCTCAGGGCAAGTCCATGCCAACAAATAATGTAGCACGAACAGAAAAGTGGTGCCAGGATGACAGGAAAGCAAAAAGCACTACACACATAACAGAGCACACTGCTTATAGAGAAATCAGGTTTTCAGAATTTAAAGGATAACGCATCTCTGCCCAGGCGCCTCCCCTGGATCTCTAGTTGTGATTGACAGGAACTGTTGTCAGGTAGTTTCTTTACAAATGGCTCACCAATTAAACTTATTCCAGGTCCTTCCTGCCTCAAACAAAGAATTGGATGAGACAAGCCAAAAACAGTGCCAAAAGCTCATTTAAAAGGTGAGGGGTAAAGGAGTGTGGGAGAAAGTGGCTCTGTAGAGTGAACTTGGGCTGAACAAAGAGAGGAAAGGATAAAAGCAAAAATAAAGTTGCATTCTGAGTCTACCATGATGAGTCACGATAGTGGGCTCCTCCTAGCATCTTGTCTCTTTTATGCCATCTGCATCTCTCTCATGGGAATCCTCAAGAAGTCTCACATACGGGGTCTTAGGAATTATTCGGTGCCGTCCTGGGATCTTGTAAGTGAGAGATCCCACTTATTTCCCCACCCAGCTTTGCATGCTCTACCTCATATCAGAATGACTGACAGTGTGCTGAGTCATCTTGGGGCTGTGAACACACATGACTGTCCCAGAATTCACTCTGATCTTAACTACATTTACGAGACGTAGTACATATTCATGAATCCTTAATAAGGTTTGAATAGGGTAAAGGTGACTGGGTCAGGCCAGGAGATCTAATGTGCCTGTGCCCTTCCCTAGAGAGGCAAAGATCTCCTGGATTTTTATGTTATTCTCTACCTCTCTTAGGACAATGGAAGGAGGAATGGCCTTATTTAAATTAAAATGGGTGGAGGGGAGTGATTTCCTCAGCGCCATTGTTCTAATTTCACTAAAACAATTAGATTTCTCATACATTGCTGATAGGAATTTAAAATGGCACGACAATTTTGGGAAACAGTTTGACAGTTTCTTATAAATATATAGCTATGATGAACAATTTTGCTACAGGACCCAGGTCCAGATGCTCATTTCTAAGAGGGCAAGAGTTGGTAGAAAGAAATCAGTTGTATTAAGGACTGGGCCAGAAAAGATGGAGGGACCGTTGTACTCAAAGCTCCATCTTGAGAAATTCAGGTGTGTGAAGGATGTTTCATAGGGAGGGGAAGGAGGTGCAGGGAGCAGTAGGCAGGAAGACTATAGGCTGGCAAGGGTCTTTGTCACCCAGAGTGTGTGTCTCCTTTTTTCCTTCTTCTCCAAACATTGCAATGGACCTCAACCTCCTCGAGCTAGTTCCTGTAGTTCTTTAGACAGAGATAGTACTGTTGTGCAAGTTAAATCTCAAAGAGATTTACATGCTTTGTGTTAGTTAATGCACAGAACTAAAGAATAAGGAGGGTCCTTACGCATTCTAATGTCATCTGAAGGTCACCAAATGTTCTGAGGTCTGTAAATCTAAAAAAAGATTGTGTAGCAATGACATCTTAATCGTTTCTTTTTTCTTTTTTTTGTGGGTACCGGGGGGTCGACCTCAGGACCTCGCGCGCCAGCAGGCGCCCGTGCCGCTGAGCGATATCACCGGCCCCTTTTTTCATATGTGGGATCCGGGAGTTGAACTCGGGCCCTCGCGCTTGCCGGGCAGGCGCTTAAGCCGCTGAGCCATCTCACCGGCCCCATCTTAATCGTTTCTCTGTGGTTTCTCTTTAGAATTTAGAATGCCGGGCAAAGGGAGGGGAAGGAAACTCATGTCTTAGTTACTTTTCTCGTTGCTGAGACAGAGTACCCAACACTTAAAGTTAAAAGAGGAAAGGTTTATTTAGTTCACAGTTTGCAGAGGTTTCAATCCATAATTGACTGGCTCCAAGGCAGGGTAGCATGGCAGACAGGCATTGCAGAGGAAAAACAGTCCATGACAAGCAGAAGATAGCAAAGCAACAAAGGATGACAACAGTTCTTTCTATCCCTTATATGTTATCCAGACTTGTTAGGGTGGGTAGCACTCACACCCTTAATCCTAGTGCCCTTGATCCTAGCATTGCACCATGAATCAATCCCAGTGTGACATATTCTGGATCCAGCCACCTCTGAAAAACCCTACCTATGACTGCATGAGGCTTTGGGGGGAACATCTAGACATAAGCCTTAACACTTGCAAAGGACAAACTCACAAAGGAGTGGTCACTGTTACAATTTCTGTGGTATATATCCAAAAGAAAAAGAAAAGTTCAAACTGTAGGAGAGGAAAAAATGATTTTCCCTTTACCCTTCATAGTACGAAGGGACCCCTGTTTGGAATGGACCCCTGTAACAAAAGATAGGTAATGAAAAAAACAAATAGAACATGTATACATGGGAGATAGTGATAGAAAAGAGTAAATGTCAAATTCAGGCTTAAATGCAGTTGTTTGAAAAAGAAAAAAAAAAAAGAGAGAAAGAAAGAAGGGTGTGGGAAAGGCTACCTATGGGGAGATGCCCAGCAAAGGCAAGGCAACCACAGCACAGGTTCTTATGCAAATTTCAATCAGTCCCTTCTCCACTGACAAGGCTAGTGATTCAGAGTCATACTTCTCTTATTATTACAGAGTGGAAGATACCCTTACAAATAGAAAATTCCAGGGAGGCCTGGTGGTGCTTGAAATCTCAGCTACTCAGGAGGCTGAAGAAGGAGGATCACAAATTTAAGCCCAGCCTGTGCATTTTAGCAAATTAGCAAGACTCTTTCTTAAAAAATAAAAAAGAGCTGGGTATGTAGCTCAGTGCAAAGGTCCTGGGTTCTATTCCCAGTACCACAATAGAAAGAGAGAAGGAAAGGAATAAAGAAAGAAAGAAAGAAAGAGAGAGAGAGAGAGAGAGAGAGAATTCCTACCCTGTTTACAGAGCTTTTCTTTGCTGTGTCTCAAAATGATCAGCTGAAAAGAAGCCTTACAACAAAGAAGCACATCTGGGGTGATCTATTCTGGTCTCCCACAGTCATATTTTAGGGTGACACATTCTAGTCTCCTACAGCACCAAAACCTATAAGCAAATATTTGTGACTGTTTAATAATTGGAAAGAGCCTAGATGTAGCACGGACTGTGATATATACATGTAATGAAATGCCACCAACCTTAACATGGGCTGCACTGTTGTATCCCATCACAACGTGGACAATCCTTCTTGCATTTTGTAAAGTGATAGAAGCCAGATTCAGAATTTGTTGATTCTATTCACATGGCACTCTGGAAAAAGGAAAACTATAGGGAGGAAAACAAATATGTAGTTCACAGATTAGGGGCTAAAGGATGGGTTTGTCACTGGCTAGGTCTGATGAGGTGTGTGTGTCCCCTCCCATTCCCCACCCCTCTGTGGGGGTGGAGGCTTCCACTCATCCCTTCCCACACTGGGTATGTTCTTGATGCCTCAGAAGAGAATCATGACTCATTAGTAAGGCATAAGCAGATTTATTAAGCAGAACGAAAGAAGTGCACACTTAGAAAGGGGTGAAAATGCTCCATGGTGTGGTGCAAAATGGTCTGGGACTGGGGGTATTTGTGTTCTTCAGGTTGGAAATCTGTGGAATTTGTACGGGAAGAAAAGCTTGAGCTTAATTTACAGGGTAAGGGCCCATTTTACAGGTGAAAGTTAAGGAACAGCGCTTTTCATGGGCCTATTGTATGTTTTAAAACTCTTAGAAATTTTTGGAGTGAGTTTCCTAGAAGGGAAACAAAGGCATTGTAGCCAGATATGGTGGCATAGGCCTATAATCCCAGCATGCTGGGAGGCTGAGGCAAGAGGGTCACAAGGTCAAGACCAGTCTGGGCAATTTAGTGGGACCCTGTCTCAAAAAAATAAAATAAAATAAAATAAAAATAAAAATAAAATAGGCTGGAGATGTAGCTCAGTGAGAAGGCCCTGTGTTATACGGGGTGGGGGTGGGGTGGGGGTGGGGCTGGGGGCAGGCCTTTATAACCTTGAGTAACTTTAATTGTGTCCTGCAGCTGTAGTTTTCTTAAAAGTACAACTTTTAAGTTGCGGTTTTCCTTGTTTCCTTTTTACCTATCTTTATTTCTTATTTCTTCTTACCTATCTTTATTTCTACTCAGTTGTCAAAATGAGTAGCCCAAGGGCACTTTGGGGTAATGGACTAAAACCATCATGGTTCTACTATTTTATGCATTAAGAACTGTTGGGAAATAATTAAACCAAAATGCAAAACATAGTTGTTTCTTGGGGTGGTAATAGTGGTGATTTCAGTTTTATGCCATTATTATTTCATGATTTTTATTGTTATAGATATTGCTTATTAGGACATTTAAAAATTGTCTACTATGACCATGCATCCATATTAGGATGGTAGCACATGTCTGTAATCCCAGCACTGGAGAGGCTGAGGCAGGGGGATCACCATGAGTTTGAGGCCAGCCTGGGCTACATAGTGAGGTCAAGGCCAGCCTGAACTATATAGCGAGACCCTGTCTCAAAAAAAAATTAAAATAAGAATATATTTAAAATATTCCTTGGGCTGGTGAGATGGCTCAGCGGCATGAGTGCCTGCCTGGCAAGCGCAAGGTCCTGAGTTCGACCCCCAGTACCCACACACACACACACAAAATACTCTTTGAAGGATGTGTTACATATCTCCTGTATTCTGTGCTGTGTTGCAAACAATAGTTGGTGCTATCAAAGTTAATTGTTGAATCGATGCACTATCTTGCTATTTCCTTTTGCAAAATAGATAACCATCCCCCTAATATATATTTGTATACAGCATCTATATTAATGCTTTGCGCCAAGTACTCAGTAGTAGTTGAGTTACAAATGTCAGCTTTGGTTGTATTTAAATCACTAAGTGAAGTGCACCTGAAAAAAATAAATAATGGGGTATTATCTGATAAATAGAAATTTCATAAAACATAGCTAAGCATTATTCTAAGCACTTAACATATATTAATTTATTTAATACCTCAACTCTAAAGGGGGGACTATTATTCCCATTTTACAGATAAAAAACAAGGCACAGGGGTTAAGTAATTTGCACAAAGTCACACAGCTTTAGCAAGTGGCACACAATGATATAAAACACTTCTGTATTCAATATAATTTTACTTGTCAAGCAACTCATTGAGTTAGGTATCATTACCCTCGAGTGTCAGATGTAGAAACTGAAGCTCAGAGAAGTGACTGGCCTAGCTGAAAGTGGCAGGGCGGGGACACTTGATCTCAAAATCCGTGCTCTTTCAGCTTTAGCATGCTGCCTCACGCATTAACATGAAGTGGGCAAACCAAAACAGGAAATTACCAGAGAGCTGTCAAAACACATCTCCAGCGGAGAACTCCACACGTGGATTAGTTCTTTCCCAAGTCTGCTTAAATTTCACACCATCCACCTGCAAGTTTTTTCTTTCCTACCAGCTGTGAATGGTGACATTTCTCGCTCTCTGGTTTAAATCAGGGAAGCTTGCAGTACTACAATCACCAAAGAAGCTGCATATTAGCTTACAGAGATTTTTCCCCCTTCAAATTAAAGAGGCAGTTTAAAAAAATAGTCCTGCTTCTATTTCTAGGGCTGTGAGAAAGTGATTGTGGGCATTCTCAAGCAAAAAAGAAAGTAACTTTGTTTTTAGAGATTAAATGCCCTGTTGACAAGTTGGCAGGGCTGCCTTGTTTGGAAAAGAACGTGCAGAAAACCCTAAAGATAATTAGTGTGTGGTAACCTAACAGCATGCAGGGCTGTGGCGTGCCTGGCAGAGGAAGATGTGGCCACACAGTTCATTAACGCTGTATAGTTTGTTTAATTCCAGTTGAGGCAATTAGAGAAGGCTCTAGAACCTGTATAGAGCTCCGGAATAGACTGATCTCAGCAGCCGCGGATCTAAACCACCACCGTGGGCCCCTGGAGATTAGAAGACTAGAACTCCTCATAAACCCATTCGCTTTGGACGATCATCTCTGCATTGACTGTCATGATGGAGGAGAGCAATAGCATGGATGGGCAAAATAAAGAATTTTAAAAGTATCATTAGAATGTACTACAGAACGATTCATGGTTGAGCTCAATCTCTTCAACTGTTTTGCCTAAATTCATTTCTGCTTTGACTGTCATGATGGAGAAGGGCAGTAGTGTGGATGGTCAAAATAAAGAATTTTAAAACTAGCTTTAAAGGTACTCTAGAAAAATTTTGTTGATAATCTTAATCTCTTCAACTGTTTTGCCTAAGTGTCATTAAAATCACAAGAGTTCCTCATTTTTACAGACTGCAAATTTTTAGTAAAAATCTTTGTGAAGTGGTTTTCTATTTATTTTTGCTTTTCTAATAATTTCTTCTAAGAAAAGTACATGTTTCATTGAAGGAAAAAAGTAGGTAGGTAACGGTAAATGGTTTATATTTAAAAATGCTTTATAACACTTTAAAAATGTTTGTTTATTTATTATTCAAAGATTCTTTGTCTCCACATTTACAGCTCTTGAAATTCTGCTCTGCTGAATAAATCTCTTTCTGCGTGGATGTTTATACTGTCCGGCAAAGATAAAATGCGCTATGACACGTAGCTGATAGGCACATGCTAAAATATGAGGGGCCCTAACCCAATGTGTCTACTTAATAATTCTCTCATGCAACTGGCTGCTACACTTTATAAATTCATTGACCTTAAAATCTACCAGATGAATTTGTTTATAATACCACACTTGCAGCATGTATTCTCTGATCCTAGCAACTGATGGCAAGGGAAGCAATCCAGCCATGCTGAGCAAACAGGGAAAACCAAATTGCTGCTAAATATTTTCCCAGAGTCTTCCTCTGTGTGGTTAATTGGCCAACAGATATTCAAGTGGCCTTGACTCTCTTTAAAAAATTAAATAAGAACAGAATTTTCTTTTCTAGGTCACATGTCTAGCCTGTCAGAACAACACAGAACTATTTGCCAAATGCCTGTAGCTGTCGCCTTTAGCAGAAGAAAGAGAACGTGTGTGGCGTTTGTTTACAGCTGTGGGTCAGTGTGGAGTGTGACTGATTTGATCAATGCTACCGTGTGCCCTGGGCATGACTTCAGCCTCCCAGCAAAGGATTGCTGTGTCTTGCCAGACTTTGCAACAAGACATTATGTTCTCTTTCTTTTTACTTGCTTTTTTCTGACTGCCTACAAAGAGTAAGCTGGCTTCACCTACCTCTTCACACTTCCACATGTATTTTTCCATGGAATAAGGCAAAAAACACTATGCGATCTCTCTCCTACCCTTTCAGAGGAAAGAGGATCAACATCCCCAATATAAAGCTTATTGCTGGTTCCATGCCCAGTCTGGCTTCCTATCCCTAGTAAAAACTGAGTAGCTCAGTGAGAATGAGACATTACCCAAAGCCAGCTCATTCAGCAAATGGCGTATGCAGCCTTCCTGGCTTCGTTTCCTCTGCTCTGGAGTTCATCATGCCAAAAGCCACAGAGAATTTGTAGCATGTTATTGTATTAGCACCATATAGAGGATACTCATGGAACTCACATGCAGAATGTGTGATGTCAGACCAGTTTACATGAGTCCAAATTTTGTGCAGCTGTTAGACTCAGATGTTTTGTTTCATTTTTTATGTCAGCACCATCCCAATAAATCCACTGATCCTGAGATTGAAAAGTAAAGAGAGCTCTGTGTACTGAACACGTTTCAGAACCAGGAAACTCTACTACTTTGGTGTAGATTTGCACTCACTGCCAGGAGTCAGTTACATCAGAGCTGTGGCTCCTGTACTCCAGCAGGACAAGTATAGGTGAGAAAATGAAAAAAAAAAAAAAAAAAAGAAAAAGAAAAAGAAAAAAAAAAAAGCATGTGCAAAAGAACAGCAGCCCTCATCAACTAAGAACCGTTACCTAGGATCAGATGTGTTCTTTGAAATAGATTGCCACAAAAGAAAATTTCAGGATAGACACTGCAGCTCCTGTAGAAGACATTTGATAAAAGCCACCTATCAAAACTAATTGGCTTTGGAGAAGGAAAAGTGTTGGCTAATGAATGGCCCTGACTCTACTGCTCAGAGAATCAGCAAGCCTTTCTTTAGTTTGCCTTTGTCAGACAAGATGAATCACTGTCTTCTCCCAGTAAAATAAAACTCTCAAAGTTTACTGCCCAAATAATAATATTAAAAAGAAAATAGCTCTCAGTGTTTCCTTGGAATTGAAGGTAGAAGGCTTCACACTTTTTCAATGTCTGGATATTTAGAATACATGTGCTATTTATGACTCTCATTGATATGACTAGATGTGTTATTTAAAACTAAATGTTGAGAACTGTGGATTTTCTGTGATTCACTTTCAATAGGTTGTGACTCTTCCACATTTGGTAAAGAAACAGAACTTTAGTGATTAAAGGAAAAAAAAGCAAGAATTATCTGCCTTTCTGGACTGCTGTGGGTTCAGTTTCTGGACCTAAATTGGGACTTGATCCCCCCCCCACTTTGTCCCGTCATTATCACTCCACTGTAGGGACTTTCACAGGCTCATCTCCTTGCCTTGCGAGACAGCAGTAGAAAGCTTTGCAAACACAGTGCCCTGTAGAAATGTGGCTCATGTAAAAGAAGCATTATAAAATTGCTTGTCTGACTTACCTCTCCCCACTGTCATGTTTTTTGTGTAGGTTTTTGGAAATCGGCGGGAAAAAAACCCACTCCAGCTTATCTTCTAAAGAAGACAAGGAACATTCAGCAGTGACCACTTTAGGGCCTGCTTTTCATTCCTGGTGCATGGCATGCACAGCTACTTAAGACAGAGAAGCCCCCACAGCGTTCCTGGGGCAAGTACATAGAGCGGGTTTTGTGAGATTCTAGGCTCAGTTTAGCATCTGGCCTTTCATACTCAGCCATTAAAACTGTTACAGGAAATGTAACTCTATTGGGTATTTTTGGGAAGACCCACTGAGTAGGATTTTTCTAAATATGGTCAGAAGAAAGAATGAATTTCAAGTTAGCAACAAGGCAAGACTGTGCTTGAAATAAGACAATCAGTTTGGAAGATACTGTTCTTTGAACAGAAAGCTTTGCTCCCTTCACCATCAGCTTCAAAGATTCCTGAAACTCTCTGGATCTGGTGAAAGATGGTAATGGACTTAAGGACTTTTTAGAGTATGATGCTGGCCAGATGCTGTCCCTCGGGCCGGAAAGTCATGGAGCAGCACATGGCTGACAAGCAACTGTGGAAAATTCTCATATCGGAAAATCAGAAGATTTGCAGAGAGGCTTGGTGGCAATTGAAGTAATTATGCAAACACTTCAAGTTGTGAAAACTAAATCTGTGAAAATTTCAGTTCTTGGCGAGTGAAACCCTTCTGAATGATTTTTTATTCATTTTCTTCCATGACTTATACTACTTAAGATTATGCTATCATAATTCTATTAACAGTCATATTGTTTTCCCTGGTATAAATATATATCCGTTTTGCAAGGACTTGTAGGATAAAACAAATCGTGTAGTAAAAAATAGTCTGTACCATATGCCTGATTTCTGGAGGTGGATTTAGGGTTATATTACTGCTGTTTCCTGTATTTCTTACTCTCAGTCTCTCATGCCAAGAAAAGAGTACACATCTTTGAGTTGAAATAATCCATTAACTCTTTCCACGCAGAAAATCCCTCAGATTCTTCCTACCAAGGGAATGAAAGACTTAATCAGATATTCAAACACACATAAAATTTATAGGTAAACTAACCAACCTCCTTTTTAAAGCCCCATTGGCTTTACACTAAAAATGTAGCTTGCATGTCTGATAATCTCATTTACTAGGAAAATATTTATTTCAAATCTTTGATCATATTTTTCTGTTTTCTTCCTCTCCAAGTATTCCAATTATACATACATTATTCCTTTGATATTATCCATTTTCTTGAATGTTCTGGGTTTTTCAAATTCTATTTTTCTTTTTCTGTTTCAGTTTGGGAAGTTTCTATTGAACTATCCTGAAATTCATTGGTTCTTTCCTTGGCCATGACCAGTAGATGAGCCTGTTGAAGACATTCTTTTTTTTTTTTTTCTTTATGCAGGTACTGGGAGTCAAACTCAGGACCTCGTGCTTGCCAAGCAGGTGCTTATGCCGCTGAGCTATATCACCGGCCCGAAAACATTGTTCATTTCCTTTAGTTTTTTGTTTCTAGTATTTCTTTTTTATTTGTTCATTTCTAGTATTTTCTTTTTATTGCCATCTCTCTGCTGACATTAGTCATTGGGTGTTACATGCTCTGTATTTTTCCATTGGTGCTCTTAACATATTAATCATTTGTTCTAAACTCTTTGTCTGATCATTCCAAGATCTGTGTCATATCTTAAACTGGTTTTGATTGTTCCTTGAGACTCATTTTTTCTTGCCTTATAGTATATCTTGTAATTTTCTGTTGAAAGCTAGACATGATGTCTTTGTAATAGGTACTGAGGTAAACAGGATTTTGGTGTTAAGATTTATGTTAATCTAGTTTAGAATTTGGTTTTGCTTAATGTTTGTTGTAATTATGAGTTCTAGAGGACTGAAACTACTCTAGCGCCCTTGTCTTTGTCTCCTTTCTTGGTTTGTGGGTCCCTTGGTAATGGTACTGGGAGAGTGTGGGTTTTATAGTTTTTCTCCTGTAATTCACTGAAGGTTTGTGGGTGTGGTGGTAAACTGCAGGGAAGAGGAAGTGTTCTATAATCTTCTGATTAGGTCTTAGTTTTTAATGGGACTGTGTCTCAGAGGTGTGGCCTTCATAAGTGGTTCTATCCTACCTTCATGAGTACAGGACCCAGTACACCCTACCACCACCACCACCATCACCATCATAACCACCACCACCATCACCACCACCATACTCCATTTCCAGTGCTCTGTTGACTGTGTTTTTTTTTTTTTAAGTGAGACAGGAAGACCAAAGAATGATGTAGGGTGAAAATCCCCTCCCCCAGGTGGGATAAGGTTTCAGTATTGCCTTGTAGTGAAGTCTTTACCCCTGGAATGTAGTTTATTATGAAGAAGAACTGTTAGTGTTACACTATTGTTACTTTTCCCATCTCCCTGTCAGGGCCAGAGAGAGATCCTCATCCTGAAAACTTGGCGTTCTTGAGAGGGAGGAAGACTTCAAAATTATGGGAGGGTCCCCTTATGATAGAGACTCCAGATGTTGCTGTCATATTAGTCCATGCTCAAATTCCAGCAATTCATTACAACTACTAGTGAAGTAAGAGGTTATTACTCCAGTGGTGTCTGCTATATCTCTGTATGCATCTGTCTCTGGATTTTTGGGTACAGTTTATTTGGAATCTTCAGTTCTCCATAAATCCAAGAAAGTCCCTGAGTTTTAGTTTGTCCAGCTTATTCTTTCTTTCTTTCTTTTTTTTCTTTCTTTCCTTTTTTTTTTTTTTTTTTTTTTGGTACTGGGAATAGAACTCAGGACCTCACGCTTTCCAACTTATTCTTATTATCATGATGGGAATGGTGACTTCTGTATGTCAAAAGCCTTTTACATATGTGAAAGCACCAAATTACAACAAATTTAGTTATGCATCTAATTGAGTTTATTTGCAATTCATGAATTGGGGGAGTTTTTGTCTTATGAAATAGAATGAGGACTCCCCTTGAGCGATAGCAGAATACTGGAGACAAGGATACAGAACAATAGGGGAAAAAAGGGGTAATTTGTTAACTTTGAGTTACTTTTTTTTGGTAATGGTCACAGGAAACTTCCTTATTATGCTGACTCAGGTAAACTGGAATCTCCATTTTCAGGAAAAACTGGTCTTTTGGGGGATCTACCTGCTTCCTTACCATTTCAGTTTGATTATGTGGCATTTAACATGAGTCACTCCATTTTGGCTTGATCTGCTTTGTAGTGGCCTGGTGCAAGAGCTCAGTCCAAAACAATAACCTCTCATGAGTTTTGCTTAACACATCTCAAGAGTAGAAACTAGAAGTCTACAAACTAAAATGAAAGCCTCCTTTTTTTCATATCAGATTGACAAACATTGAAAATGGTAATATAGTACTTGGTATTAGAGATGGATAAAAGAAATTAACATTCTCATATTGTGCTGATAGGAGCCTAAGTTGGGTGTCACCTTTCTTGATGGCAATTTCACATTATCAAAGTTGTCAACATCTTTGACCTACCAGTTCCACCTCCAGTATTCTGTCCTACAGATATGCTCACAGAAATGTGAAAGTATATATATATATATATATATACACACAAAGGCATTTACTAGACAATTGTCTGTTGCAGCAATAAATTGGAAACAACCTAAAGTTCTATCAGTAGAAGAGTGATTTGAAAAAAAAGCACAATTTATTTATTCCATGGCTACTGTGCAGCCCGTTGATAAAATAGATAGATTAATATACTAAAATGTTAACACAGCCATGGTATATTGCTGTACGAAAAATAAGTTACAGACCAGGATGTAAATATAGCATTACTATTATTATGGTATTATCTTTGTAAAAACAAAACAAACAAAATGCTATGTGTACATAGAGGTATTCAAAGATATTGTATCTGTTTAGAAAAAGGTATGGATGTGTAGACACTGAATTCCAACATTTTCAAGGAAACATTCATTATTTTTGTAATTGAAAACACGTATACACAAAGAAAGCAAGTCCTATTCCTTGATGAAAGAGAAAGCTTTCTGGAAAAAAATGGCAATAACCTCGAGTTTGTATTTCCAAGCCATTCCAGGAATCTTAAACAAGTTGCATTTTTGTCCCAAAAACTGTTAGGAATGTAACACACTAAGAAAGTCACTTCTTTCCTTGCCAGTGGAAGGAGTTGGTTAACCTTGGTACATTGCAAGAGTAAGGTCAGTGATTGTGTCACTCTAATTTATTATGGTCACTCCAATGTCTACACTATGTTGGGCACTTAGCAGAGTTTTGATACATACTGGTTGAATTAATACATTATATGAAAAAATAACAATGGCTCTATGACAAATTACTATACCATTTGCAGTAGGGAAATCTGGCATGTAGTTGATAAGAAGTTTCTCTGTTTTTAATGAATATTCTAGAATTTAAGTACTGAGATTACTTGCACTACAGCAATGTCAAGGAAATTAACTAGGCCCAGAAAGAAAGCTGCTCTCTGAGAGAATATTTCTCATAATGAAATAGTGCTAGAAATTATCTGGGAAATTTTCTCTGTCAGTACACAAAAAGGATCACAGACTCAGGAGATGACCTAAAAGTATAACATTTTAGTTTAAATGTTTGCATTCAAAAAATAATGTAGTGAATGGGGCCAGAATTAGTATTATTTGGGAGCTTTAATAGAATATATGACTACAAACTATTGAGATAAAAAGAAAAAGAGGTGAAACTTTCTTAAGTGCCTCTAACTACTCGTTCAGGCAACAAGTTAGTCATTTACCACATGGTACCTATTAAATCTCACAACGAGCTTGAACAATTGTCATCATTCTATAGACAATGAAACTGGGATTTGGAGAACTTAGATAACTTGTTTCAGGACACACAGCCAAAAGATGACAGAGCTGGGATTTGAACACAGGTGGGCGTGGCTCCAAAGCCCAGGGGTACCTCTCAGGACACAGGACATGGTTCTGGTTGGCTTTTGCATGGTTCACTTATGATATTACTGTGACAGCTACCCATAACAAAGGTTTCAGGACTTGATTACTAAAAACTGACTGGTTTAGATCAACACATCTGTAGAATTAATCAGAGATTCCTATACACACATAGAAGATCACTATCTCATCTTCAACTTCTAAAAGCCATAAGGAAGTGACTCAGTATTACTGAACAGGAGTCTCAAAATCTTGAATAAACAAAATCCTGATGTACATATTCCCAAACCTGTTCTAGAATGCAGACACCCCCATACAGAGGCACATCACAGTTCCCAAAGAACTGCTTGCCAGGTCATCAATGAGGCAGGGACAGCCACTTGTTATAAATACCCTCATGGAAGATAATTTTTTGTTTACTTTTCCATAATATTTGCTAACTCAGATGAAATGTTTTTCATCTTTATTTTCACCATAGCAGAAAGTTAGCATACCAGTGTGCTGCACCTTTCAGCACATTTATGCCACGTTTGCTTCCTTCTGCACTGTAGTTTGTGCCTGGGGTTTGGCCTCCATTTAGAGTACGTTAGGCACTACTCTAATGCCTACGAAGTTATAAAGGCATAACTTCATATGTCTCTTACGTACCAATCACACTCTCTTTTATTTCTTGAGCTTGATGTCCAGTAGAAGTTGCGCATATAATAGAGCTGCAAAGAAACATTCTTTTTTTTTTTTTTCTTTTTCTTCTTCTCCTTCTCCTTTCTCTTTCTTGCACTGGGGATTAAACTCAGGGCCTTCATACTGAGCTATATACCCAGCCCTTTTTAAATTTTTTGTTTTGAGGCAGGGTCTCACTAAGTTGCCCAGGCTGGGCTTGAACTTGCAGTCCTCCTGCCTCACCCTCCCAGAGTGCTGGGACCACAGGCCTGCACAGGCATACCCAGCTGAAAGAGGCATTCTTGATTCCTACCTTCATCTCAAACCTATTCCATTCCTCCACTCCGATTCAATTCTGCATCTCAATAAATGGCACCACCACCTACTCTGTTGTGCAAAAACTAAAATGTATTCCTGATTTCCTACCATTTCCTCACCCCCATACCTAATTTTTCAGCAAATTTGGAGGCTCTGCCTCCAAAATGTTACAAATCTGCCCATTTTACATCATGTTGGTACCAAAGTTAAATCATCGATCTCTTGCCTCAGCTACTCTAAACCGGTCTTGCTTCCATCTGTCTCCTGTAAAGCAGCCAGAATGATAAATGTAAAGCATAAATACTATTGACTTCTTATTTTAAACCATTCAGTACTGTCCAATTTCATTTTATCATGGTCCACAGGACTCACATATGTAGCCGCTCACCCCTTCAATCTCCTTCTTACCTCTCTTCTAACTTTCAGTCCCGCCATTACATTATCCTCCTTCCTATTCCTTAAACACACTAAGCTTACCCCCTCGGGGTTTCCTCTGTGGCTCCTCAAGTTCTGCCCCCAAACTTTCCTTGACTGGGACCTTTCTCTTTTTTCAGCTCTAAGCTGTTACCTCTTCTATGGTTCTTCCATCCTAGGGAATAACCCTAGTTATCCCTTATCTTTCCAGTCAGTCAGTCTCTCTCACAACATCCTGTTTTAGTTCCTTCGTGACACTTAGGATTATCTAGAATTATTTTCTTACATTATTTAGTTACCTGCTTATTGTCTGCTTCCCCTTGTAGGATGACAGTTCCATGTGAGCAGGGAACTTTTCTGTCCTATTCAGGACTGTGTGGCCAGAGGTAATACTCTTTTACTGAAATCGTAGTAGACTTACCTGGGCAATTTTCTCTCTCCTGGCAGCACACAGAATAATACATCATTGATTTAGGAAATGACCTAAAAGTATAAAATTTTAGTTCTAGTTTTTGCATTAAGAAAATAATGTAGTGAGTGGAGCCAGAATTAGGATTCTGAATCAGAATCAGTCTAGCACATAGTAGGGTTCCATAAAATCTTGTTGACTGTTGGGTGCACAATTGGCTGAACCTGAGTACAAAGAAGTGAACATTGTCCTTAAGTAACCTAAGGCTATAAATATGATAAAAGAACATTGTACTCATTTTGAGCAGCATTCTAATTAAATGACAAATTCTGCATTATGTTAAAAATATACATTGCGTTGTGCCGTGACTTACTGGATCATTTATCGTACCAGTTGTATATTGTGAGACATCTCCACTCAAATTCATCCAAAGAAGAATAGTTCAGGGAAAAATCTGTTTTCCTAATACCGACCAGCTGCCCTTCCTAAACATTTCTGTTTGATTTTCATCACTCTGAATTTCTAACATCACTTGTGAAGTGCTGAATTGGCCAAATATGGGCTGCCCTGATGAGTGACCTCCATCTCCCCTGCAAAACAATTCCTCCCAGCTAAAGTGGACCCTGGCAGTCCTGGCTTCTAGCCAGGGAGCTGGCAGAAAAGAGGGCTGCTTGTCTTTGAACACCACCGTGCAAAGGTCCCCACTGAGGAACTCCGCTCCCTCTGGTAGGGGTGGCAGCATCAGTTCTGCTTCTTCTCTTTCTCCTTTCAGACAGTAATATATTATTTATTCTCACCATTACTCACAAAACGTTGTCTGAAAGCAAAGATGCAGAATGCCAAAACAAGATAGAAGCTCAAGATTTCCTTTTGCCTCCGAAGGAGAATTTCTAAATAGAGGCATTTTATAAACAGCTGCATGTTCTTTTAGAGAGGAAATTGGAGGAACTGGCTGACTGAAAGAAAATGAAACATAGAGCTGTATGAATGCTTTTCTTCTGATAAATTGTGGGTAAACCTAAAGGCCCAGACAGCAGTCCTTTTATTATCTACAAACTGAGCCCAAGGCATGTGGTACGGCCCAGAGTGACTTCTCCACTTTGAGATGAACATTCTTTAACTCCAGGTTAAACAACAACAATATAAAATTAAACACAGCCGTGATAAGTTGCAAGGAGGGAGAGTCATTTATTTCCCTGTCCAGAAGAGGTTCTGCGGATCTGCTAAATTGGGCCAAGTTGTCTTTTGCAGGTTGTGAGAAATTTACTTTAGGACTGTGTCACCAGAGTGCGAAATAAGTTGAAGTCAGAGTCCACGCAAATTCGGAGGAAGGAGAATAGACACAATTCACAGTGAATGAAGTAGAGCAAGATTTTGTGAGGAGTCATAGCTATTAAATTCTTTGGGTTATTATTTTTTTTCAACTGGAAAAAGGAATGCAAGATGACTTATACCTGCAAGCAAGTTTGGCTATGCTGCTTGGTCTTGAGACTCGGGGAAGGGAAAAGCTAATTCGAAGCAGGGTACAATGGGGCATGCTGTAATCCCAGCACTCTGAAAGGGTGAGGCAGGAGGATCACAAGATTGAGCCCAGACTGGGCAACTTGGTAAGATCCTGTCTCAGAAAAAAAAAAAAAGGGCCGTGGACATAGCTCAGTGCAAAGGCCCTGGGTTCAACCCCCAGTACTACTAAAAGAAAAAAAAAAAAAAAAAAAAAAACCCAAATATGAACTTAGTTGTAGTTTCTGATATATTTAGGACTAAAACATTTGAAGTCATAGAAATTCAGAGTTTGAGAAGGCTTTGAGGGTCTTTTCTCAATTTACGAGTGAGGACACATGTTATGGTTTGTGTCTAGCTGTCCTCACAAAGCCTCATGCAGTCATAGGGTTTTTTTGGAGGTGGCTGAATCTAGAGTGTGTGATTGATTTGTAGTCCAGTGCTGGGATTAAGGGTGGGTGATTGCTGGATCAGTCCACTGATTGGATTGGCACTGCCCTAATCCCAGCAGACTGAATACTGTATGAGGGACAGAAAGAGGCTTGTCTCACACTTCCCTGGCTTGCTTTTGCTGTCTTCTACTGCCATGAACTATTGCTGTCTGCCATGTGCCACCCTGCCTTGGAGCCAGCCGATTACAGAGTGAAACTTCTACCATCTGTGAGCTAAATAAACCTTCTCCCCTTTAACTTTGGATGTCAGGTATTTTGTCTCAGGAATGAGAAAAGTAACTATGACAACACAGATCCAAAAAGATTTCTGTCTCAAAGTTTAACATCAGATTGATTATAGGCTCATATCACTCACTCTTCTCTTAATCTCTTCTCTTTTTTCCTTCTTCCACTTGAGAAATTCTAAACCTATTTGAAATTATAATGGTCAGAAAATACCTTAGGAAAGGATGATGTCCATATCGTGTCTTATGCAACTGAAAACATATCTCAAATTACAAAATGATAACCAGTTAGAAAAACAAAGTTCAATGCAGGTGTATGTATTTAGATTTTCATAAGCATTTCATATATTAAACTACTTTTTTATTTTCTAGAGGTTTCCAAATGAAGTGAGTACAAGAACTTCAGTATGGTTCAATGATGGTATTTTAAGTTGATTTTCATTTCTATTGCTCAAAATTACTGTTCCCCAAACCCCAGTCATCCCATCCCCAAAGTCAAATGCTACCTATTTGTATTCTACCTCTTGTACTCAAAGAGCAGCTAAAGACAACAAAAGCTCAGGCATGTAGATCCACTAAATCAAGTCATTAGGGAAATATTTCAGATTATTATTAGTCAAATTATGTAACTGGCCTTCTAAAACCATGATGATCCCAAAAATGTCCCTTAGGATTTAGAGCCACCATTATTGACCATAAATTGAGAAAAATGAACATTCCTTTTTCACTAATATTATATTCTTCTCTGAAGGAAAAGATAACTCTATAAGAAACAAGCTATTTGTGAAAAAGTGCTCTAGAGCATGAATTTTACTAATGAAGATTGGAAATTATCTTTTTTTTTTTTTATGCGGGTACCGGGAGTCGAACTCAGGACCTCACTCTTGCCAGGCAGGTGCTTATCTGCTGAGCTATATCACCAGCCCTGGAAACTATCTTAATATCTAATAATAAAGCAATAATTAAATAAATCATGACATACAATATGCATAAAATATTGCGCAAAGATAATTACAGAAACTGCAGCACTATAAAAATGCTTTTTTAATAATTGTGCATGATGTATCTACTGAATTCTGGGACTTTCCTGGGCAATGGAAATAAAGGAGTACTTCAAACAGCTTATCTTTTTTTTTTTTTTTTTTTTTTGTGGGTACCAGGGGTCGACTTCAGGACCTTGCGTGCCAGCAGGCACCCGTGCCACTGAGCGATATCACCGGCCCTTTTTTTGTATGTGGGTTCCGGGAGTCGAACTCAGGCCCTCGCGCTTGCCAGGCAGGCGCTTATGCCACTGAGCCATCTCACCAGCCCCAAACAGCTTATCTTATGGTAGAAAAATCAGACGTTCATCAGCATTTCAGGAAGACAGGATAGTGAGACAAAGGCCTAGAGTGTTTCTAGGAGAAATAAACCTTTCAGGATGACTGGGATGATAGGGGTGAGAGGGAGATTGAGCCACGGAGGACTGACTGAAGGGGCCTTGGGATTCAGCCTGCAGATAAAGAGGTGCCATTCTAAGCTTTAGCAGGATAAAATACACAACTACCACAATGTAGGTATGTAATGATGTTTTACTGCTTTCCTTTATTCATTGATTACATTCATTGCCATGGATTCATTAATTCATTTGTTCATTTGTTAATTCAAAGATCACTTACTGAATGTGTACCCACTGTCACTGTGATTGTCATGGGTGCTATAAAGGTAAATAAAATATAAATTCTACTTCTGAAACAGTTCGGTGGGACACTCATCTAAGAAGAGGATTTTTATTTTTATTTTTTTGAAGTTCAGGCAGGCCTTGAAACTCACTATGTAGCCTAGGCTGGTCTCGAACTTGCAATAATCCTCCTGTCCCAGCCTCCCGAGTGCTGGGATTAGAGATGTGTCCCAGTATGCCTGGCTTATAAAACGATTATACTGTAATACACTGTGATAAATATTTTAAAGAAGCCCTCTACAAGGTGTTACCAAAGCACAAAAATAAATGCTTTGGCACGGAGGTAGTGAACAAAATGGCCCAGATAGTATAAACAGAGGACAAATATCAGCCAGGAAAATAAAAAAACACAATATGATTTCAACAGAGAAAGTTTAATGGAAGGAATCTGGAGAACTGAAAAGGCGCATGGGAGCACTGAGGTTCTTTTTACGGAGTTAGCTTCAGGAAGCAGCTGAAGAAGACAGAAGACCTGTCTTGTGGTCTTCCTTGAGTGCCCCCTATTGACAGACACCGAAAGGAATCCCGCTGGCAAAAGTGAAAGGTGATTTGGATCCTAATCCCAGCCCTAATCCCAGCAGCACAAAGCAGGGTACATAAAAGTGGGTTTTGAGCTCACAGAAAATACATTAATCTCTAGCACAAACACATTTTCAATCTTGTAAAGTGGGAAGACAGGCTCAAGGAGAGGGCATTTCAGGCAGAGAAACTACACGCAAATACATTTTGCCATCCACATGCTGGTCCTCTTGGGGATTTAAATACTGAAGTTGGTTGTAGCTAGAGTGCAAATGCATTGGGAAAGTATCCAGAAGTGTAATTGGACCAATAAAAAAGGGACTGTGCCCTGAAGAGGAGGGACTTCCATGTTATAGGGAAGCAGAAAAATATTTTATTGTATCCCTCATATTTTTCCTTTTCGATAATTCAGAATTTTTTTTACCCTGAGAGTCATTAAACATAAACTGACTCTGAGGTTTATTGTCATAGGGAAGTGTAGTATTTGACACAGCACAGAACAAAGAGGTCATTGCTTGGAGTTTTGAATTTCAAAATAGCTTTTTTTAAGTCCTTAGGGGGAAAAACAGCCTGAGGGAAAGCCTTTTGATTTTTAAGTCTGACTTTTTGAGACAGATAAAGATTGATTCAAACTCCAAGAGCCAAATGTGGAGAAATGGAAGCCATAGTGTATTCAAAGTGATTGCAGAGTAGGAATATGGCATAGGACAGAAGAAAAGCCTTCAGTGGCTGAGTAGAGGAACCAACCACGATACCATATTCCAGCATTCTCACTCTATTCCTCCTCCCCGTCGCAAGGTCAGAGGTGCGTGTGTGTAGGGTGCGTGTGTGTATGTGTGTGTGTAGTTCCTCAGACATTCTGCAGGAAGTCCCAGAAACAAAAGTTTATTCCTCAATTCCCTAGCTACAGTCTGTGCAAGTTACCAGCCAGGGAGCCCTTGTTTTGACAAGGTGCCGCAGGGTACCCTGAGATGGGACTGTCACAGTGTATCCCCAAACAATATAATGTATGGTTTTCTTATTTTGTATCTTTACAAATGTGTTGTTATATGTGTGGAACTTGATTTTTACATATTGCATGTACCTGCCATTTGCTCATTTATATTTAGATGTAGTACATTTAAAAAATATTCTATAATGTATTAACCCATTTTGTAGTCATCGGATATTTGTGTTGTTACTAATTTTTATTGTCATGACTAGTGAGGTTAAGAAAGTGCCGTGTACTCTGTCCATGTCCTCTGTACCATGTCCTCTGTCCGTATATCATGTTTCATAACTTTTAGATTTTAAATATCTTGATACCTGATATGAAAAATAACTCCATTCTTTTTTAAGAGTCATTTGGCTATTCTTAGCTTTTTGCTTTTCTATGTCCATTTTAGAATCATCTTGTCAGTTTTCTAAAAATCTGGACTTTTACCAGAAATTCATTGTATCCATCCATTTTTAACCCATTCTATTTTGGCCTTAATTATAGTACCAAATTTCACTGATACTGATCATGTCCCAACCACCAAAACTTTCCATATTACCAAAGCCACTGGCTTTTACTTTGTTCTCATTTTACTTGGTCTGTTAACAGCATATAACAGATGATAACTCTCTTGTTTTTTATTTGTTTTACTCTGGGCTTTGGAAGCATTACACTGTCCTGACTTTTTTCCTAACCCAGGAAGAAAACTTCAGTTTTCTTCAGTTTTTATAGCTAGTTCTTTCACCTCTACCTGACCTGTGAAAATTGGAGTGCCACAGACATTCAATTCTTTTGTATGTTTTACTCTTTCCTCAGTTGTTCTCTTCTGGTTCCACGGCTTTTAAGGTCACTACGTATTAACGACTCCCAAATACATAGATACAACTGACCTGAGCTTCAGACTCAAATATGCAATTGCATACTGACATTTCCAGTTAAACTTCAAGCAGGCAAACTAATATACAAAAAAATAACTCTTGAGTTCTGTCCTAAACTTGATCATCTCTCAGTCTAAGTAAATAACTGCATGACATGCATAGTTGCTTAAATAAAAAAATAAAACAAAAAAGTAGAATCCAAGTCATTCTGGATTCTTCCCTATCCTTCATTGTCTACATCTGGTCCACCAGAGGTTTGTAAGTGCTACCTCCAAAATGTATTTTGGATCCATCTCCTCTGCCATCAGTTCAGTCTAAGCCACTCTCCTCTTTTGTTTTGACTACAGGAGTAGTTTTCTAATTGGTATCTCTGCATCTGTTGTTGCCTCACCATAATTCACTCTCCATTAGGTAATGAGAGTAACCTGAGAGTTAGGACAGAACACGTGCTGCTTCTGCTTAAAATCTTCCGAAGGCTTCTCATTGCAATTAGAATAAAATCCCAAATCCATATAAGGCCTATGGTGCCCTGCTCAGTTGACCCTGTCTACCTCTGGGGTCCTTGCTTACTAATTCCATTCCACTACTGATTCCAGTGGCCTCCTTGTGCTTCCTCACATATGCTAAGCATATTCCCATCTCAGGACCTTTGCACGTGCTGTTTGGGATGCCCTCAGCTCATTTCATGACTTTTTTCTACTATGAGCTCAAATATCCTCAGAGGGACTTTCTCTGACCTCCAATATTATCACCCACCATAAAACATCTGAAGTTGATTTGGTTATTTATTGGTTTAAATATTTATTCCTGGCTAGAATTAAATTCCTTGATGGCAGGGGCCTTGTATGACTTGTTCATCATTGTGTCGTATCTTAGAATAGTGCCTAGCACCTAAGGGTACTAAAAAAATATTCACTGAATGAACAGAAGTTCTCCCAGAGGGAGTATCTGATGTAATAAGGAAAGCAGAGAGATGACTGAGAGGCTTGAAGCCACAATGCAAAAATGGTCATGCAAATGGAAGTGGTATACAGAAAGGTTCAAAGAAAAATGCAAACAGCTGATGTGTTAGGTAATGAATGTTAATAATATTTTCTTCCTTATGTTATTGTTGTTTCACTATTGTATAATAAATCAAATTAGTAGAGAAAATTAACTTTGAGTTCATATATTCTCATAATGAAATAAGCCATAGTCAGCTTATGAAAATAGCTTTTATTTATGATTTTGAAAGAAGAAATGAAACCTATAAATGAAACATCATCTGGGTGCTCTTTTTCACTTTGCATGACAACTTAATTTAGCCCAAAATACTAAACTTATGTATTTTTAAATTTTTTTAAATTTGAGTGTGCTTAAGATTGAAGCTAGGGGGCCGGTGAGATGGCTCAGCGGCGTAAGCGCCTGCCTTGCAAGCGCAAGGGCCCGAGTTCGACTCCCGGATCCCACATACGAAAAAGGGGCCGGTGATATCGCTCAGCGGCACGGGTGCCTGTTGGCGCGCAAGGTCCTGAGGTTGACCCCCCGGTACCCACAAAAAAAAAAAAAAAAAAAGATTGAAGCTAGGGCCTCACATATGCTAAGTGTACACACTACCACTGAGCTACGCCTCAACGACTACATTTATTCTAAAATCTAAAATAATAACCCATCTCCACTGCCATCATCATACAGTTCCTAACTCATATATTGCATGTCTACTCTAGAGAAAGATTTAAATAATTCTCAATATTTATATTATTTTCTCTCAGATTTAATTACTACTTTAGTAATATTTTAGTTGTATGTGTAAGTAAAAATAGATCATGGCTAATACAACATGTGGCATAACATAAATAGGCATACTGGAAAATTCAGTGAATGATAATAAGTACGTCCATGCAAAGGACTGAACGTTTGTATTGCACGCTCCCACGAGTGTTGAAAGCTTAATCCCAATGTGATAGTATTTTGAGGTGAGGCCTCTCAGAGGCGATTCGATCCTGAGGGTAAATTCCTTACAAATGGAATTAGTTTTCTTGTAAGAAGCAATAAGAGAGCGCTAACTAGCCCTCTTTCTACTAGGTGAGGATATAAAAAGTCAGCAACCTGCAACTCAGAAGGGGGCCCTCAACAGAGCCTAACCACGCTGCTACTCTGACCTCAGACTTCTAGACTCCAGACTATAATAATAAATTTTTGTAGTTTACAAGCCCCCCAATCTATATACCACTTTGCTACAGTAACCTGAACTGAAAAACATCGTGTATTTTTTACATAGTTTTAATATGCACACATTCATACATAGTGTTTACTATGTGTCAGGTAATGTTCTAGGCACTTTAAAGTGAATCTATTTTATTAAAAACTTTATGATTTAGGTGCTATTATTTTCCCCATTTTACAGATGAAGAAACTGATACAGAGAGAGGTTAAATAGCATTTGCAGAGTGTACACAGCTAGATGCCAAAGCTACTATTTAAATCCAGGCAGTTCTTGCTACTCATTGTTCACTGTAACTGGATATTACAGTGATTGGAAGTTAATTAAGTAAATGACAATCTTTCGTTCAATTGAAATAAGTTTGTCTATGCTTGATATTTGAATAGTCGCTTGCTCTGTAATACCATAAAAGCTACTACCACCAGCAGACTGCTGAGGCACCGTTTAGCATCCACAGTATTCTGAAGGATGTAACGAGTGTTGCTGTGGTCAGGGCTATCGGGATCATTGTGCAACTTACACAGTGCACACCTCCGGAGAGTACCGGCCATGCAGACGCCATGGAAATGGCACCCTAGACCTGTTTAGAGTCTAAGCAATGGCAGTGACCCTGCAGGTAGCCTGAAGATTCACTCTACGTCTCAGACTGTGTCTTCCAACTGGGAAACTCTTCTCTCTACATAGTCCATTTTCAGTTACACACCCATCACAATTATTTACTGAGAGTATATTAAAATGTCACTCTGTATACTTGATGATTGTCATATCACTCTGATTTTCAGCTCACTGGAAAAAAAATGACCTCCCATTGTTAGAAACTGAAAGTGTAAATAAGGACCAAAATGTATAATAGATATTGGGAAATGGGAAGAAAATGTTCAAATGAGAAGGGAAACAAGGGAGGTGGGAGGGAAGAAGGAAAGAAGGGACAAGAAAAAAAAAGAACAAAAGGAAAAACAGATGGAAACAAAGCTTTTGTAAGTAAGGAGGGGAAGAGGGGTTGAAGGGAGGGGAGGGAAATGGGAAAAAAAGAAAAATCAAGATATATCAGGTACAGGTACAAATTCCCCATGATGAATGTAACAATTATGTATATCTAAAATGTACCAATAAAATAAAAAAATTAAAAAAGAAAAAATGTTTAAATGTCACTATATGAGGTATGTGATAGACAATTTTTTTCTATATGAAATGTTATGATTTTAAATATCTTTTGGGTACTTTTGTACAAATATCTGGCAACAAAGAAAATGGCATTTATCTAAGCCAAGATTTGGTGAAAGGCCAGATTAGTTCCTTGGCCCACAGCCTGTAGGTAGTTTTCAGAACATCTTGTTAAATTCTCAATTTAGTTGAATAGCAACCAGTTGTTTTGGTACTCTTGGTCCACTGAGCTTAACCCTAAATGATAATCACTGTCATTCCCAGAACAGACAGAGCTACAAGAGTCATGTGTGCATGGGATATAAGTCTCCCTTGGCCTAATTTTCTTTTAGAAATATGAATGGCCTGAGGTCCAAAAGGTTGATAGAAGTAATTCAAGTACATGAAGCTCATTGTTGGCCAGAATGAGACTGAATCTGAGATTCTAAGCTCTTACATTTTTGCTTTTTTCTGTTACATCTCAATACATCCTGTACTTTTGTGGGAAACACAGACTTTATCTCGTGTGAATACTTTAAGCTGCTTTGTTTCAACTTTGTCATTTGCCCTTGTCCACATTTGCTGGGGCAACCAGTAGAGTTCTTTGAGCATTGAATGTTGTCTATTTCTTCTTTAGACAGGGAAATCCACTAGTAGCTCAAGATACAAGTGGGCAGCTTTTTGGTCATCATTCACAAGTCTGGGTTCCACCACCAAATATGTGGATTAATTCATGGTCAGTTAACTTCCATAGGTTTCTCCAATATGAGTTAAAAGGGTTGGACAAGTGGCTGATGTTCCCCGCAGCTCGTGTTCCGTGTTTCTATGAACTATAATTGTGACTGCCAACTATTTTGTCTTTACAGTATATTTGGAGCTCATAATATTTTTAGGTCTTAATTAAATGAGATCATGTTTTTAACAGCTTAATCAACTTTGCTACCTTATTTTTCACATGTTGCTTTCTGTGCTTTGTACCTTAACCTTCTAATGTCCTGGTTTTTGCCTTCAAATTATCACTAAATATACAGTGACCTGTCTTTTCTGTTCTGGCTAGTCTATTCTTACCTTTTGGTTTTGTTTTTAGTCAGGGAGAGGGTTTCTCTAAAAATGAGCAGACAAAAAAAAAAAAAAATGGTCTCATAGGAGGACTCTTTAGAGTCCCAGGGGTCTGTTTAGGGTTGTCATATTTTGAACCATGTGACTGTGGATAAGCCAGGGGTTGGTGCCTGATCCAAAGGCTCCCAGAGTTCTCATGGAGGCCTTGGTTTGAAAACAGCCCTAGATATATGCTCAGGCCTGAACAGTAACCAACAGACTCAAACACGTTCTTTTACTTAGCGGCTTTGGATGAAGTCATAAAATGTGGGCCACAGGCAGAAGACAGATGCAGAGACCCAGAGGCAAGCTGTGCAAAGGCTCAAAGCAGATACAGGGAGGTAGTAGAACCCGTGAATTGGGGAAATGTTAGAAAAGAAGGAAAATGAGTTTGAGAGTAGCTGAGCCACAATAATAATGATAGTGGACTCACTGAGCAAGGATAAATAAACCTAAGGTGATGACCAGATAAGCAGATGGGCAGAGTTCTCCTGTGTATGTGTCTGTGTGCATGTGTGTGTGTATGAGTGTGCGTGTGTGTGTGTGTATGGAGGGGGTGCCCAGAACATCCTGTCCTATGTTCTGGACTCTGTGAGGCTGACCTAGCCACACAGCACTTTTTGTAGCACCATAGTTTCCCATCTATCTTGCTAAGTTTCTCTTTCCTGAGGTTACTTGAGTTTGTCCCTCTGTCTTGCCAAGTGAAAGAGCCTAAATAACATGGTGTCTTTGTCAAGTCCATACCTCAAGCTCTTGGAGGGCCTACATGCTGCCTAGCACGCATTCACACAATAAGCCAGACTCGGCAAACTCTGCTGAATGAAGCTGAGATGCACAGCATTTCTGTGGGAGCGACCGAGTCTGTTCAGCTGGGGAAAGAGTGCTTCCACATACAGATCAAGATGCATACAAAGTTATCTGCCTGGAGCAGGGTAAGGCCTTGTGAATAGGTGAAGGAAGAAGTTGTTGAGGTCCACGAAAACCAAGGAGGGCCCCAACCCCACATATTTTTGCCTCTAACTTGCCATCAGATTGGGAGATTAACCTCTCCGATGGAGAGCAATGTCCCTTAGGTAGATATAGGATAAACACATAGCTAATATCAGTATTTCACATCTTAATGTGCATTCATTTAGCACATTCATAGACAGTTGGTTGTCTTCAAGGACTGAGGAAATGGGAGTTTTCATGATTATGGGGTTAAGAAGAGGATACTTTGAGAGCATAGAACAGCACTGCTAAAGGAAATTAGGATGACAGGTGACACAGCATAAATTCTGGTTTTTCTCAGTGATGGGAAGAATGAAGGAAGTAGTAGGGATGAAGCCAGATGTCAAATTCCTCCAGGCCTCATTCTCAATGACCCCAACTAACCACATGCAGTACAAAAAGAGCAATACATACCAAGGATGGTATGTATTGTACACACCATCAAAGAGTCTCAGTTTTGGAATAAAAAGATCTGAATTTCAGATCTACTGTTTATTATATGTATAATTTAAGACCTGTGGGCTTTGGTTTCCCAATCTTCAAAATGGAGACAATAATATGTAGTTTTTGAGAGGACAGTGCTAAGTATCATCTGCCAGAATAGATATCAAATGAATATACTGATTGCAAACTATATATGTTGCTAAAATAGTTGAATCTGGGAGCTGAAGGAGAGTGAAGGAAGAATGGCCTTGGCTATGGTCGGGCCTTTTCTACTGCCAAGGTCACTCCGTTCTGCTTAGGCCCAGGGGAAAGTACAGGGATTGGTTTTCTCCCTCTTCATGTTGCTGTGGTGGTTACTCACCACTTTGGGATATTTTTTATTCATCTTTTTCTCAATAGCAATCACTCTTTTATTGTTTGTTTTTTCTTGTTTTTCCATATTTACTTACAAAATTGACTTTAAAAGTAGTCTATTAGATTCTCTCTTTGTACTCCTCCTCTTTTTTGTAAATCTTTTCCAGCAGATAGGTATTGAGGTTTCAAAGCCTTGGTAGCAAATTATAGAAATCCTGAATTAATATTAAATGATATTGGAGAACTAATAGTTTATATTACTAAATGGGGGAGAGAGAGAGAGAGAGATCTTTAGACAAAGCTTGATCCAGCAGCAAAATGATGATATTTGGGGCTTGGTTTTTTTCAGTTTCTCTCTTCTGCCCTCCACAGTATTTGCTTTATTTTAAGGTTGTGCCTCATGATCCTAAGATGACTACTAACTGATTCAGTGTTCTGCTCCTCAGGAAAGAGTGCTCAACTTTCTCCAGTGAGGACCTCAAGATTTTCTTTGATTGGATGAGTTTGGCTACATGCCCCATTTGAACAAGTCTGTAGCCTAGGAAAATAAAGCACTGAATAATTTAACCAAGTCACACCCTCTATTCCTGAGGCTGGAGGTAAATTCAGTTTTTCTAGAACCTCATGGATCCCCAAACAGTTTCTGGGCTAAGGAAGCGAATGGGGAGAAATGAATGCTGAGGAGGCCAGTAACCCGAGACCACTGTGATAGATTAGAAGAAGACACTATCCTTAGATGAAAAACTGCAGCAGCCAAATGCTTGAAAACTTTTCCATTTGAAAACTAGAGCACATGCTGTTTAAACCAAATTTGATGTGTCTAATGTGATACAAATTGACTTTCATCAATACGCATAAAGAGCAATCATTAACCTTTGAATTTTGTGATTTTATAAAGCAGCAAATTCTATACTTCAGTGCTCTCACAAGGGCTGCTTTTCTTGTTTATGCATTTTAGTCATTTTCAACATGTTCTAAATTGAAACAGAGAATTTTTTTTTCTTCTAGTGTAAAATCAAATAAGCAAAGGCACACTGCAGGAAGCCAGTCTAGCCACAGCAAATCTGTACTTGTTTTTTGTGAGAGAGGATGGGGAGAATGAATATTTGCCCTGTGGCATCAATTTCCTGTTTAATGTTCTCCAAAAGGCATTTGGAATATGCCCAGCAACACAGATGTACATAAATACCATACATAGCTTGTTTGTGTGAGTGGAAAGAGGAGTCTGTAAAATGATGACAAGGCTGGCTTACTCTCTCTTCCTGGTAGTTGGTGAATCATTCCACCTTCAACCTGACCATCAGGAGGAAGGATTATTCTAGTGTGGAATCGGAAGAGCAAGCACTGTAGGAAGAGCATGGCATGTGTCTTCTCAGCCCAGTCCTTATTCATTTAAGGTACTTTTGTCCCAAAATTTGCATGTCCCTGCTGGAGATTACCTTCAGATTGCTTGTAAGGAATGCATATTGACAGGACAATTTTCTAAACAAATAAAATAATCCCCACCAAACAGAAACTCACACAAATTTGTTTTCAAACCACAGAAATACGTATGCATATAACCCATATCGTCTCTTCAAGTGTGGGCAGATGTGTTCTCAGTTCCGTAAGTCTTACTATACCAGATGGCTCACAGGCCACTTTTGGTCTTCTTATTTAAAAGGTTAGGGTGTGGTTGGAGAACCAAACTCCTGTTTTTGTTTCAGTAAACAACATCCAGTGTGCCTACCAAATTTAAGACTTTAATAACATGAAGGAAGTCAGATGTAAAGAATCTGTCCTCTAATTTACCCTTTTGAGGTACTGCCTCATATAAGACAAGATTAAAAATAACACTTATAACCTATTAAGCATCTGTTATGTGCAATGAAGGCTTTTCTGTGTATCAGTGCTAATCTTCACAACACCACACTATTTGTTCTATATCTCCGCATCTTGTAGATGAGAAAATTGGGACTTAGAGAAGACAAATAACAGCCCAGGGTCCACCCCAGACCTATCCGGTCCTGCAGCTTATTTTTTTTTTCAGATGTATAAATTGATAATCTATGATTCACAAATAGGCCTCAGAAGAGTCTCAAGAGCCTAAAATTAAATGCAAATCTTTAAGTATGTGTACTTAAAGTTTTATCTGGGGAGAGAAACTAAAACTTTTATCAGATTTATTGGCTATACTTCCAGAACCTAGCAGTCTTTTGAGACAGGGTCTCGCTAAGTTGCTAGGCTGCCCAGTTTGGGCTTGAATTTTCGATCCTCCTGCCTCAGTCTTCCAGAGTGTTGGGAAGCCTTTTTCACTGTTGTTCCTTTTGTCTGTGCACATCCTTCACACACCATACTCGGGTAACTACCACTCTACTGTACTTCTATCTGTTCAACTTTTTTAGATTCTACATAAAAGTGGAATTATATAGTATTTGTCTCTTTATCCCTGGTTCACTTCACTAATATAATGTCCTCTAGATGTTATTGCAAATGACAGAATTTCCTGTTTGTTTTTTCAAATGGTTGAATAGTGTCCTATTATATATATATATCCCATTTTAAAAATGTATTCATTCGTGGATGAAGACTTATTTTGTTTCCATAGCTTAATTACTGTGAGTGATGCTACAATGAACACAGGAGTGAAGACATCCATTTGGTTCACTGATTTCATTTCTCGTAGGTATATACGAAATAGTGGGATTGCTGTATTCTATTTTCAGTTTTGTTGAAACTTTTACACTGTTTTCCAAAATAAGTATACTAATTTACAATACCACCAACAGTGTGCAGGGGTTCACTTTTCTCTATATCTTTTCCAATGCACAGCTTTCATCTTTTAGATAACAGCCAGTGTAACAGGTATGAGGTGATAACTCATTGTGGCTTTAATTTGAACTTTCTAATGATTAGAGTTGGTGAGCATACCCTTCAACCATTTGAATATCTTCTTTTTGAAAAATGCCAGGGTCCTTTCTCCATTTTCAAATAGGGTTGTTTTCTTGTTATTGAATAGTTTTGTAACTGGCCGGACAAAGTGGAACTTTAAAAAAATTAGAATCTTTTTCTTTAGAGACAAGTGGCTTCTCTAGGCTTCCTCAGGCCTAAGACATAAACCATCATCTCCTCTTCTGAGCCCAGGCGAATGGGCAGAATATGCAGATGTTGGCACCAAGAGGCAGGGTCCAGTTGCTTTTCCACAGAGAAGGGAAGGAACTGGAAGGGGCCAAGAGGGCTAAAGCAAGCCTGGCGTCTTCTGTTGTCTCGCTGTCTTCCCTTTCCCCTCTCCTCTTACTTGCACACCCGGAAACAGTGAGATGGTGATATGTGGCAATACGAGGCCCCCATCTCCTCAGAGCTAGCTTTGAATAAAGGTTTTTCCTCTTCACCATACCTCCCTTGCTGTTTGAGAAGCAGCAAACAGTAAGGACCTGAGTGGCTGATAACAAGAGTCCCTTGTGTATTCTGGATACAGCCTCTTATATGATGTGTGATTTACAAATACTTTTCTTCCAATCTGTGGGTTGTCTCTTCACTCTTCTTTCTTGCTTTGCTGCTGTTCAGAACCTTTTAAATTTGACATAATCGTATTTGTCTATTTTTGTTTTTATTGCTTATGCTTTTGGGGTTCTATCCAAGAAACCTCTACCTAACCAATATTTTAGAGGCTTTCTCTTATGTTTCTTTCTAGCATTTATGTAGCATCAGGTCTCCTAGCACAGGATACATTATAAACATCTGTCCAGTGAACGCTATGGGCCCATGATATAAAAAGGTTAAGAACCATTGCTTTTATTACTGTATATGCCTCTGAATTGCGATAACTTGTCCCATTACCTATGCTATGGTTTAATAGATTTGAATTTCTAGTACAATCGGGTTTGTACTACAGTCATTCTTTAGGAAAAAGGGGCTAAAAGTGCAGTATTTTGTGGATAGGCCATTTAAAATGATCTGATATTAATACAAAAAGATTAAATAACTAAAACTTATTATTCAAGGATGGTTTTTCTTAAAGCACATCACTGCAAAGAGGTGGAAACTATTTAGACCAGCACTACAGAATAGAAATATGAAATGAGCTACACATTCAATCCACATTCATAATTTTAAACTTTCTAGTAGCCACATTCTAAAAAGTTAAAAAAAATAGGTAAAACTCATTTTAATAATACATTTTATTTAGCTCAGTATATCTGAAATAATTGTCATTTCAGCCTGCAGGCAATATCAAAGACTACTGAATTTATTTTACGATTTTTTTTTCATACTAAGTTTTGGAGATGTGCTGTGAAGCCTCCCCTTGTCATTCTCAGTGACCTGAGCTCCTGGCTGCCCTGGTAGATGATTGATGAAAGAGGTGGGCAAGGCTGATGAAGCCCTGGAGGAAAGTAGGAAGAGAATGCGGCAGGTTTTGGCATGTGGGGACACACTTCGATGATCCAGGACATGGCGACGCTAGGCCAGGATGCCAGCTCATGTTGTCGAAATTGTAGTGTTGTGGGTGATTATTAAGATGGGCCCAAGAAAACAGCATAACACTCAGCATTTCGGCAGACATTTTCCTATTTCTACAGTTACCTTCTTTTCTCGGAAGCAGACGTGCAGGTCCAGAGTGCTCTTGCAGGGGAAGATGTGATGCAGAGTGACTAAAGTTACGCCCAGTAATTACAATAATTTTGTTCTTTTAACCACACCTAAAGCAAAGGATCTGGGAGTTTTATAGTAGGAAATTTAGCCAGTCTCCTGTCCCCCGAGGGAGGGAGGCAGGGTATGGGTCCTGAAATTGCATTCCTCCTTGCTACAGATAAAGGAGATTGAGACCCTTAGGGCAGAGACTGCGAGAACAGACCACAGCACCGGAGTCCGGGAAATTGTGTCTTGTTCCTTGCCCAACTACTCAGAGTGCCTTAATGTTTGTTCTCTTGAGGCCACCTGAAGGCTTTTCCACAGGAAGTGGTCCTCTTCACCCCTTCAGTCTGCTGCTCCCACGGCCTGATACTCAACACACTTAAAATACCTTCTGCCACTAGGAAGGGCAGCTTTGTGATCTAGAAATCCATATATATAAATTATCTTTTGGAACTATATTTCTTCTGAATTTTTCAGTTACTCAAAATGACAAGCATAATATTACCTTCCTCCACAAGACACGGTCCTTCTGGGAGATCACAGCTAGGTCAGCCTGAGTGTCACACCTGGAATTTCTCAAACTGAGAAATTATCTGAATCCACATGACATGATTTCATTTTATCCTGGCCTTACTATAAGAACATTTGCTTTATTTATTTATTTTAGTTTTGCTTTTTGTGTTTGTTTGTTTAGGTTTTTTTGAGACAGGGTCTCTCTTTATAGTTCAGTCTGGCCTTAAACTATGTAGACTAGGCTGACCTCGAACTCACAGTGATCCTCCTGCCTGTGCTGGAATTACAGGGTTGTGCCACTGTGCCCGGCAAGCATTTGCTTTAGATGCAATGGTAGATGTTTTAAACTTTTTAAAAAATACCTATGCCATTGAAGGAAAATAGAGATACTGGGAATCATTAAACAATCTCATAGGATCCTGATAAATTATTAGACATTGATAACATAAATTCAAATTGTCAGAGAGCAGAATGAAATGCTACACCCACACAAGCATTTTCTGGTGAGTTTTTACATGACTGAAAAAAAAAAATCTCTCTGCTGTCACTGTAACCAACATCACCATCATGAGCATTGCTACTGATATTCTTGTTACCATCACTGCCATAGTTACTACCACCATTACCACCGCCACCAGCATACCTCTCAGTCCATCAGTCTGCTATTGGGAGAAAACTGTAGGCGAACAATGTTTTAGGGGGAATTTCCACTGTATTTAGGGCCATGTCTTCCTGGCAAGTTAGAAGGTCACAGAATGGTACGAACTAGAAAGTGCAGTATTTGTAAACCAATCCATGACCGATTCCTTGTTCTTCTTCAATGATGCAAAGTTACTTGCATTGAATTAAAGACAGCTAGATAAATAGAAGTCTGAGAAGGCAATTAACTGGGAGGGTGAAAATGCAAGTCAGAAGTGACAGCAACTGAAGACCTATGGGGAGTAATGAGTGAAGAATTCTAGGATTTAATTCATAATGGCGAGTGTCAGAATGCAGAGGCTTGGATGAGTAGGTGATGACTTACGTTCCCTGCACAGGGTACAACATCAAAATAGTGAGGCTGGTCCTACAAGCACATAGGAAAAATCAGTCTCAGAATTGCGGTCACTTGTCATGGATGATCTTTGACTCCGTGCTGGTTGATTTCCAAGATTGCTTTTGTGGCTGAGTCATACCCTGTTCACAGCCAGTTTATGAGCAGAAGCAGCAGGAAGATGGCTCTTCAACATGTGTAAGAAAGTGTCCTAATTCCCTGAGCCTTGGTGTTCTCTGCGAAATGGGGAAAATGCAGATCGAGTTAGAAACACTTAATTTATTCCATAGGATCTTCAATGTGTTAGGAATGACGATGACAATGTGGTGAAGAAATCAGTTATAGTAGAATCTCCATTTTACAAATGAAGAAATTAAGGTTCAGCAAGGTTAAGGTCACATAGCTTGAAGAACAACATCCATAAAACTAGATTTTTTTTAATATGAAAACTGTGTAATTTGCAATAGATTAAACATCAATGGAAGATAAAAATAGTCCACATCCAAGCTGTAAATATATATGGAAAATTCACTTATTTGGACCAACTGGGCCGTTTCAAAGGAAATGCATTTTTATTATTTTCAAGTACATACAGTAACCCATAAAAATGACTAATAAGTTTGGTAGTTCAGGCCCAGATTTAGTCAATAGAAAAAAATGATTATCTAAGAAGTTCTGATCTTGCCTACACTTTGAATAAATTGTTTTATAAATAAAAGAAACCTCAGATGTTGAGAAACACATTATTTTCTTTGGTAAGTAATTGCTTCTTTTCAAATATTATTTATACTATTCATTTGCTTATTGAACCATTTTTTGGTAGACAGCACTAGAATATACGTTAGCCCAGTGCCCTGTAAATAATTAAATAATTAGGTATTAAAAATGTCCAAATTAAAAGGGTTTTGTTGTGTTACAATTTCTAATCAGCATAACTTATTTGTCTTTCATTTCTCTAGAATATAATGTTTTCAATAACTTTAAATTTCTAAAATGTTTTTTCAAATCTTACAATTACCCAACTTCATAAAAAGATCTAATCTGGTTTTTAACATGAACAGTATAGAATCAACAAACCCTTTGTTACTGTGCAGTTTTCGAGAAATGGAGCATTTCTTGAGTGAAATATTTATGCCACTTCTATGTACTCTTTATAATAGAAAATGGAACGACAGAGAAGAAAGTGTTCACACTCTAAGCTTTGACAACACTGGTCATAAATCTGCCCTCGGTCACAGACTGAGACTTGCACTCATTTTGGTGGACCAGACATGGCCCAGCCTGGAATCTTTTTAGCTATTACTATTAATCTATGGAAAATGTTTTATGTAATGTGTTTCCCTTTAAAGTTAATGACTTATTGCAGAAAGAATAATGAGATTTATTAAATATGGTGGTCTTGAACCATGCCAAATATTTTGTGGCTTTGTGGGAACACAGCAAGGTAGTTACTGGTATTGTAATAAATGAGAGTCTCAGTATTTCCCAGCTGTTGAACACATGATCATTACTTGGGAGGACAAATAGCAATATTTTTCTATCCCTAGAGTACATTCTGCTCTTGATACGCCTGCATAACTACAATGAACAATTAGTGGGAGTTACACACAAAGAAGCCTAAAGGAGTGCATTTCTTTTCTGTTTCCCAAATGAAACTTCATTTGTTTTGTATCTGTCCAGAGTTAGACTTTCCATATCATACAAACATTCCATGTTGATAGGATGTCTTCCCTTATAAAAGCCAACCAAGGGGCCGGTGAGATGCCTCAGCGGTGTAAGCGCCTGCCTTGCAAGCGCGATGACCCGAGTTCGACTCCCGGAACCCACATACGAAAAAGGGGCCGGTGATATCGCTCAGCGGCACGGGTGCCTGTTGGCGCGCGAGGTCCTGAGGTCGACCCCCCGGCACCCACAAAAAAAAAAAAAAAAAAAAGCCAACCAAACACCTGTAATAAAATTTTTATGAGGTGGTATTTGGTTTTTATTGCATATTTACAGATATAACTAAATTTAATATTCAGTAAACAAATTTTAATTATTTGCTTTGTGCCCAGCACTATAACCTGTGCAAGCAAAGGAAAAACACCAGGCTGTGTCCTTCAAGAACTTTAAAGTCTTAAATTATATATTCACCCAGAGTTGGAATATAGAGTTGGAAGAGACCTCAAAAATAATACAGTTTGGGGACTCTCTATTCAGACGTCAATAGAGAGTTAACGTAAACAAATGGAGTATCCAGAGCAGCTGGACCTCGTGTCATGGAAGTATCTGTACCCAGTGTTAAGGGACACAGCTGCTTTCTTTTTCAGTGAATTTTTTGCCATGCAGAAATATAGGTATCTTGTTGCCTGATCTGATTTTTTTTTTTCCAGAGAAGGTGAAATTTCAAGCTTTCTCTGTTTCTCCAATTTTCAAGCATTGTCAACTAACTGGAGTTTTAGTAAGGGCCAATGAATGCACGAGTGGGTCTTACACAGCCTTTGGCTTGCCATTTTGCAACCACTGGTCTAGACTAACGCTTCCATCTTACAGATGTGGAAAATGGTCTGCCCAAAGTCTGGAGTTGTTATTCCAGGACTCCCAGTCCAAAGCTTTGCCATGTAACTATACTTTCTTTCAACAAGAAAACAATTGGATGATTCAACGAGGAAAACAATGTAGTTATAAAGCAATATGTTTAAAATTTTTTCTTAAGCACAAGATATTATAGTGAAAATAGGGTTGAGTGAGAAGTAATAGAGTGCTCATGGCAGGAAGAATGGAAGAAGGCTTTTGCAAGAGGCCGTTGAGCTAGATCTTGAAGGAACTGACTGGTATGAATTGTCAAAAAAGAACAGCAAAGAAAGTTTGTAAAGGAAAATAGAATGAAGAAAGCCCATGGCTAGGCATTTGCAAATGTATATGCAAAACAGCATAGAGAATGGCTTAGTTCAATAGTGGAGTGAAAATTATACCAATAGAACTCATTCAACAAATGTTTGTCACCTGTGTGCCAGGGACTGTTCTAGGCTGTAGGGCTGTAGCAGTAAATGGGAGAGCCAAATTCTTGGCACAAGTCGGCTATTTATTCTAGTGGCAGAGACAGATAAAAACCAAGTAAAAAAATGATGTACTATGAGTAAAATAAAACTGAACCAGGTGTGTTGGTGCACACCTGTAATCCTAATACTCTAGGAGGCTGAGGAGAAGGCTGGCAACTTTGAGCCTAGCTTGGGTAATTTATTGACTTAGTGAGACCCTGTCTTAAAATAAAATATAGAAAACGGCTGGGGATGTAGCTCAGTATGAACACTCTGGATTCAATCCCCAATTTCACAAAAATAAAAAAAATTAAACTAAGCAATTTAACTGAAGCAACTGTGAGTGTATATTAACCAGGGTAGTCAGGGAAGAACTGTTTCAGGGGAGAGCATTTGCACTGAGTCCTAAATGATGAGAAGGAGCCAGTCCTGCAAGGAACTGGGCAAAGAAGTCTCTAGACAGAGGGAAACTAGTGCAAAGAGCCCAGCGCAGGAAGGAATGCAAAGAACAAATGTGGCTATAGCAGAGTGAGCTGCAGTGACGTGGTGGGAAATGAGGTCAGAAAGATAGCTGGACGCCTCTCAGGGCTTCATAAGGATTTCAGAATAGAATGAGGTTTCCTAGCTGGGCACAGCCGCACATGCCTATAATCCCAGCACTGGGAAGGCTGAAGCGGGAGGATGGCCAATTCAAGCCCAGGGCTGGGGATATAGCTCAGCGGCACAAGCGCCTGCCTGGCAAGCACAAGGTCCTGAGTTCAATTCCTGGTACCAAAACAAAACAAAACAACAAGTTCAAGCCCAGCCTGTTCAACTTAGTGAGACAGTCAAAATAAAATAAATAAAATAAAATAAAATAGGGAATAACCTCCCCCACATACCAGATGAGGTTTTCTACAGGGAGGCAGCATAAATTGATTATAAATGGAGAGTACTGTATTTACTAGAAAGTAGTATCATTTGGCACTTGACAAGGAAAGGAGGTAGATCATGAAGGTCTTGCACTGAAACTGATGAAAGAGAGTGCGTTTCTGGGAAACGCTGCAGGTTCCTGCACAGGGAGCAGTGTGAGGAGGGTGGTGAGAGTCTCTTCTGTCTGCAGCGTGCACAGTGGGTAGGGTCAAGAGCTCCGGACGAAGGTTGGTGTCCAAGTCCGGGTGTAAGGGAAGATAACAACTCACTCAGGAATAGTGAAAGTGAAAAAGGAAGTGTCAAAATATTAAACTGGAGGAACTGGTAACAGTCAGAACAAATAGAAGAGGAAAAATGTTGTGAGGAGTGCCCAACTTTTAGACACAGGAGTCTCTTTTGGAAGTGGCCTCGGTGACTAAGATGAGAGAATCCTACCTAGATGTTAACATTTAGGACATCACGAGACAGGTGTCACAAGCATTTAGGATACAAGATTAGAGGAGTTGTGGGGGTGACAAGTCAGGGTAGGGGAGAGGATTGGGATACTCCTTCTATCAACAGAACTGGGGAGGCTAACAAGAAGCTGACCTCCCAGAAGGTAAAGGAAGAGAAGCAAGTTAAAAAAACAAAACCCTGAACATATCCACAGCAAGCCTGAGAGTTCAGTGTAACTGGGTGATTGTTGTTTTGTTTTTTAAACTGATCTGTTCAGTTGAGGAAAAAAGTACAAACACTTTTGTGAATCTGAGCTGGGAAAAAGAAAAAACCAGCTTGCTAGAAGCTGGCAATGATTAATTATCAATTTTATAAACAGATTTGTTATGTTATTAAAAATGTTGTTTGAAACAAAATTTAAAGACACAGTAAAAATTGTTTGTGTTTGTCCTACTGGGTAGTGAACCCAGGGTTCTCTGCGTGCTAAGTGTGTCTGTGAGCTACATCCTCAGCCCAGACGTTGAAGTTCAGACTCAGTTGGGCGGCTTCTCTCTGATCTTTAGTAGCCAGTGATGATTGCTAAATGTTTGAACATAAGGCTTATACCCCTGAATTTGAAAGCACTGAGCTCGCAAATAAAACTTCAGGCAGACTTTTAAAAAATGTATTTTCATTTTTAATTGACACGTAGAAATTGTATATATTTGTAGAGTCCAGTGTGACATTTTAATACATGTATACAATGTTTAATGATAAGATTGAGGTAATTAACATATCTATAACTTGTAGTGTTTATCATTTCTTTGTATTGGGAACATTCAAAATTGTCTCTACTAGCTATTTTGAAATACTGAATTAATTGTTGTCAACTATAGTTACCCTGCTGTGCTGTAGGACAGTAGAAGTCATTCCCCCTCTCTTGCTGCACCCCTGTACCCATTAACCATTTTTCTCTCTGCTTCCCTCACTCACACCCTTACCAGACTGTGATAACTACTATTCTGTTCTTTCCTTTGAGGTCAACATTTTAGCTTCCACATTTTGTTAGTCAGCTTTCCATTCCTGGAATAAAATAGCTGACCTAATCAGCTTAAAAAGATGAAAGGTTTATTTTGGCTCACAGTTTCCAGTCTATGACGAATTGGCACTCTTTCAGACTGTGCTGAACAGCACATCACGACAGAAAGTATATGTTGGAGTACACTTGTCACCTCACGGCAGTCAGGAACCAAAACAAGAGGAAGAGAAAGGGCCAGGGTCCCAATATTTCCTCTAAGGCCATGGGCCCCTGTGACTGGAAAACTGCCACCTGGGCCCACCTCTTAAAGGTTCCACCACTTCCAAACAGCTCCATGGGCCTTTATCTAAACCAAAACATGCATATAAGTTAGAACTGTGGTATTTGTCTTTCTGTGTCTCACTTATTTCACTTAACATGGTGTCCTCCAGTTCCATCCATATTGCTACAACTGACACACTTTCACTTTATGGCTGAAAAATCCCCTGTGCATACGTATCACATTGTCTTTAGCCATTTGTACATCGATGGGTACCTAGGCTGATTCCATATCTTGACTATTTTGAAAAGCACCACAGTAAACATGTGAGTACCCTGTCTCTTTGCTTTCAATTCCTTTGGATATGTATCCCATACTGGGATTGTGAGAGCATATGGTAGTTCTAGTTCTTGGGGAACTTTTATATTGTTTTCCATAATTTTTGTATTAATTTACATTCTTTTTTTTTTTTTTCGTGGGTACCGGGGGTCAATCTCAGGACCTTGCACACCAGTAGGTGCCCGTGCCACTGAGCAATATCACCGGCCCCTTTTTCTTATATGGGTTCCAGGAGTCGAACTTAGGACCTCACGCTTGCCAGGCAAGCGCTTATGCCGCTGAGCCATCTCACCGGCCCTTAATTTACATTCTTACCAACAGTTTGTAAGAGTTCTTCTTTTGTCACATAGTCACCGGCATCTGTCATTTTTTGACTTTTTGATCAGTCATTTTAACTGATGATTAGTCTACTCAGGACAGTCATTCATTTTTATTTACTTTACTTATTATCACTATGTTGTGGTACTAAGAATTAAAGCCAGGGCCTTCACACCAAACCACATCCCCTGTCCTTATTTATTTTTTTCACTTTGGGAAAGGGTCTCTCTAAGTTTCTAAGTTGCCCAGACTGGGCTCAAAATTTGTAATCTTCCTGACTCAGCCTCCCAGAATGCTGGGATGACAGGTGTGCTTCTTTTAAATCAGACTTTTTTTTTTTTTTTTTTTTTTTTTGCTATTGAATTGTTTGAATTTCTTGTATATTCTGGAAATTAACCCATTTTTAGATGAATAATTTAGAATTATTTTCTTCTAATCTGTAGGTTGTCTCTTTCCTCTATTGTTTGTTTCTTTTGTTGTACAGAAATTTTTAGTTTGCTGTAATTCCTATTTGTCAATTTTTGCTTTTGTTATCTGTACTTTTGGGGTCACATCCAAAAATCTTTGCCCAGACCAATGTCCTGAATTGTTTCCTCACACAGACTTTTAAATCAGCTCTTTAACCAGGGCAAGGCATTAATTTTATCTTTCAACAAAAATAATTTTTGATAAAATTTTTAGTAGTAGGAAAATAATTGTTTTAGTATAGTACAGAGTAGGAACTAATATAAAGAATAAGCATTTGCTTGTTTTGTAAGAAGAATCAAAATCATACAATTATAGAAGGAAAAAATGAGGACCAATTTTGCCATTCAAAATGCTACATTTTGGGCCGGTGAGATAGCTCAGCAGCATAAGCACCTGCCTGGCAAGCGCAAGGTCCTGAGTTCGACTCCCGGAACACACATAAAGGAAAAAAAGGGCCAGTGATATCGCTCAGTGGCACGGGTGCCTGCTGGCGCGTGAGGCCCTGAGTTCGACCCCTGGTACCCCCCCAAAAAAAAGGCTACATTTTACCTTCCTTTAAAAAATTAATTAGGCCAGTCAGAAAAATTCTAAAAGAATTTTTTCAACTACTTAAAAAAAGTTTCAATCATTTTGGGGGGAAATTACTATTGCTTTTGTAGACATTAAATATAGTCATCCACACTCATCAAGAAGAATTTAAATAATACAAATCTGAACAGTAACGAAGTCTTCTCACTTTCTACCCTCATGATATTATCATTATTAAGAGTAGAAGGGCCAGTGAGATAACTCAGCGGCATAAGTGCCTGCCTGGCAAGCGCGAGGTCCTGAGTTCGGTTCCCAGTACCCAAATAAAGGAAAAAAAAAAAAAAAAGAGTAGAAAAACATTATCCAAGTGAGAAAATAGGTAGGTAGAGAGTACCAAGGTAGTAGGGAGATAGAAAATACTTTTATATTATTTTCTTGTTCTTTCTTCTTCGGTGATCAATGTTAAGGATCGAACCCAGGGTCTTGTACATGCTAGGTAAGCACTCTACCACTGAGCTACATCCTCAGCCCGTTTTTCTAATTAAAAATTTTTTTAAAAACTTTGGAGCCAGGGTCTCCCTAAGTTCCCTAGGCTGGCCTTGAACTCATGATCCTCCTGCCTCAGCTTCCCAAGTAGCTGGTATTACAGGTGTTTGTCACTATAGCTAGCTAGTGTTGCTATTTTAATATCAAGTGTTACATTTAATTTGACCTGAATTTCAGTAGAAGGAAAGGAAAATAAAAGGCAAAGAATAGAGGTGAAAAAGGTGGAATCCAGTATAGGAAAATACAAGAGGCCATTGTACTTTGGTCCTTAGTGCTGCACATCTGTGTGCTAGGTGTACTGTTTGTGATTTAGTAGACGATTATTAGCTTTATGTATGCTATTTTAAGGTATGTGATTAACACTTCATTTTGATGCATTATGCTCATTAACCTTTCATGCTAATCCAATTCAGTTACAATGTATGAGACAGTTTTCTATCATGACATTTTCTATTAATACAGGCTAAAAGCTAAGAACAATAAAAGCTATAGAACACTCTCTCTGCATAATTCTTATATGCACAAATTTGTTACCATATTTTAATTAAATAACATTAGTTCTACAATAACACAGTTCGAATTTCAGTTGCCATGGTCCATTGATTATGAGTAATCACACGAAGTGCAAACTTTGCTGCTAGTTCTTCACTACACAAATCGCTATGTAAACATCAGAGGCAGATCATGATCAGTCACCAATCAGGTCACTTCTTTCAAAGATGGTTGCTGAGTGGTCACTGAGCATTTGTTGTTCAGATGGCTCAGAGAGCAAAGCTGGCTCTTGTATCATCTTCTTGTCTCCCAGTGATAAGCCCCTGTGACATTTTCCAAAAAGAGGTCATCAAAGAGCAAATTGACTAACAAAAGGGCAACGAAGAAATGAACAGTGAAAATGCTGGAGGTGACATTCAAGCCCAGGGTAAGTGCAGCCGCAGGAGGAAGCTGTCTGCAGCCATGTTGCCGCTGCTAGGGTTTGAGAGCCTCTGGATGCAGTCAGAAGCGCTCATCAACAGCGGTGAGGATCATGGTTGCGATGGAAAGGATTCCAGTGTCCCGGAGGGAGTGACTCAGGAAAAGGCTTCATGTTAAAGAAACCCTTGGAGACATTTCACGGCATGAAAGTGCAGAGGATGAAATGTTGGAAGCTGGTCCAAACTTCGAAAGGAATATGACAACTCGCCAAGATACAGAAAAGATGAATAGTAAATTATATGATGAAAAAAGGCAAGTACTGTTGAAATTACCCTAGATGAGAGTTTAATGAGAAGTAAAACAGGGTAGTCCTCAAATGTATACTAAATAAATGTGAGTTTGATTACTTTTTCATTTTCTGATACATTTATAACTGATTCTTCTTTGTCGTTTGAGATGAGGTCTCACTGTGTAGTTCAGGCTGGCCCTGAACTCTCTATGTAGCCCAGGCTGGCCTCGAACTCACGGTGATCCTCCTGCCTCAGCCTGTATATTTATAACTGATTCTAAGAGAGTTCTTAGCGTTTTCATGAAAAATTGTAAAGCCTGTGGAATAATCATTTTCCCACTAATTATTAGGATCACTTCCCACTGGCTTACTCTTATGTAGTCATTTTATAGTCCTGAACTACTGTGAAAAGTAAAGTCAGCCTGTACTTAATTACATCATACAAATTAGCACCTCAGTATACTTTTCCCCATTTCATGCATCTCAATTAACTAATAAATTAAACTATGTAATTGTAAGAATAATGCACCCTCTGACTCCTACATTACCTACCTTAGCTAGTGCGGCATTTACTATTTGGTAAGTGCTTACTTACTACTTATTGACTTACTAGTTAGTTATTCTTATGTTGAATTATAAGGTATTGATAAAGTGTGAAGTCATAATAATTAATATTGTTTCTTTCATTAGAATATAAGCTTTACCCATTTTGTTTTCCACTTTAGGGGCTACAAAGTATGGCCCTATACTGTGCCCTACTAGCTCCAGGGCGCACTGTTCCGTGGACGGTGATGCAAGTGGTGGCCTGTACTGTGGCCTGTGTGACCTTGTGGGCAGCCCTGATTTGCATCCCTACCACCTAGAACAATGCCTGCCATGCCAAAGGCACAAAGTAAATATTTATTACATTTTGTTAATAATTATTATGGCTGTACACTGCACATTACTTTGTGCCAGATGTTTTACATCCATGTTCTCATTTAATCCTTACAATCCTAGGCCCCCATATTCTAGATGAGAAAGCTTGGTTCAGAGAGATTAAGTGATTTACCCAGGAAGGGCATGTTGGAGCTGGAAGTTGAATTCAGGGCTGTCTGTTTCTAATGTGTCTCAGCCACTACACTGAGGATAAACTGACATCAGTGCCATCATTAAAAATCTCTTCAAACTCATTCTTTTTTTTAATCACAAGCCTATTTTGATAAGGGGAGTACTTCTCATCAAATTTAACTTTGCATGATTTTCCATTATAATTTCCCTTATGGTATTCCTCTTTTTAAACTACCTTTTCAAAATAACAATAAATGTGTTTCCTGTAATATTAATTTGAAATGGAAATGGCCATCATATGACTATAATAAGTCGCTGACTTCTGAACATTTGAGTTTTGAACTTTCCCAGGTGTACAGTAGAAGATTCACAGGTGTACTGGGTAAGACTCGCTTTGTCCGATTCCAAACGAATCTGAATTACGAACATCCTCCCAGAACGGAACTCTTTCCTAAATCAGAGACTTACTGTACTTAGGATAGTCTCTACATCTATAAAACTCTTCTGTTGTATAAAACGCATGTGTGTAACACCTCTTACATTTGAAAAAAGTTTTTAAAAAAGTCATTTGTTTTTCTGCTTTCGTATTTCCCAACACAACTATTGATTATGGGGGAAACGGTATCGCTGTAGCACTGCACGCATGGTACATTTCTATTCATTTAAATTTGCTGCTGTAGTAGCCGTGCATCAGATCAACCACAGAAGACTTCCAGGAAGTGCCATGTAGCACATGAAACTGGAAGAGGCCCTCGTGGCAGTCAGAGGCTGGGGTGAAACTAGGCAACACTTCTACTGTTGTTGGAGGGCTATCGTCCTTCTGAACATGGCTAATACCACTGTTTCACACTTGTTTTCTTTTTCTTTGTATATAATAAAATGTGCTTTTGATTACTCTTCTCCCAGCAAATATATATACATATATTGGAAAGACAGATAGATACATAGACAGATATAGATGATAGATAGATAGATAGATAGATAGATAGATAGATAGATAGATGTGCTACTTGGTGGAAGATTTAATTCAATCTACTGCAAAACAGAATGTATCTTACTGTCTAACTTCCATCAAATGTATCTTACTGTCTAACTTCCATCTCTAGTATCTCAACCTCTTACTTATCTTTTTCTCCCCTTTCTTCTTTTATCTCAAGGATTGTGTGTTAAAATTGCTGTTTTAAAATCAGGCTTTCATTCTTTTAATTCTTTGATATCTATTTTACTTTTAGACCTCCTGTTCTGTGCCATTCATAATGTTCTGTGCCCTTTACTGTAATTCACTTTGCCTTCCTTCAAATCTTCACAGTTGTCTTCCTTTTCTCTAAACTAGAAGATCAATTTATGTAGAAGATCAACTGCATTTAATCAATGCTCAGGTGGAACCTGAACGTGGAACCTGAAACAAAGGTGTTTGAGAGCTGCAACCAATGATTCTGTTGGTGGTAGTTACCGGGGCTTTGTTGACATTTTCTCTTTCAGATATCTCATTCTCGGGACTTAAACTATATCACCTCTATGCAGATTTGATCATTCAACAAATATTCATGGAGCATCTGCTATATGTGCCAAGCCTTTAGCTATGGTGGTGAACAAGGTTAAAAAAATCCTCTTACCTTCATTGTGTTTATAATTTCGTGGGGAGGACATTAAACAAAACAGTAAGCAAAAAGATAAATAATACAAATTTTGGTAAATATGTGCTGTGCCAGAATAGAAAACATTTTTCCTGATATTTTGTATCTGAGACCTGAGAATTAAGTTATCGAAAGACAGGCTAATAGGTGAAATTTACACACATTTTATGTGATGTTAATATTTCTATATATCATGGGAGATTTCATAGGAAAAAAAGTGAAAAATCTGAACAAAGCAGTTAGGCCTAGAGACTTAGCTACCATTTTAACAAAGGGTTAAATATTGTGAATAGATCAGAGGGTTTTGACTTGTATAGGTCTGAAATTGTGGGAGTCTGACTAGTGCACACACAGGTAAAACTAACAGGGTTATTTTAGTAAGGTTTGTTTGTGTAGACTCATGTCCCTATTGTTATCAGGTTTTGGAATGCTGGAGTCTCCTTCTGGAGGTGGTTTCCAGGTTCTTACCATCTCAAACAAAGAATTGAAAAAAGCAAAAATGGTGGCAAAGTTTCACATTCATTTGAAAAATCAAGGGTAAGAGAGAAACTGCTCTGTAGAGTGAGTTTGGACCAAGTAAATATAAAAATAAAGATTAAAAATACACCCTAGAGAATATAGGGAGTGCTAATTTGGGGTGGCAATTAGGAAGCACTTAATGGCGACTGTTTCTTTTTGTTCATTCCACACATTGCCGCGTCTTGCGAGAAGTCCACTTATGGGGCCCTGAGAATTGTTTTTCGAATGTGTCCTGGGGTCTGGTCACACCTCTCTTCCCAGCCAGTCTAAGCCATGCCCTTTACTTTGAAAATGACCTTTACTTTGAAAACTGAAGAACTTGGGGAAGCAACACAAGAAAATAGGAAAGACATTTTCAGGCAGAGGGATAGCATTGTGACCCTGAGGTAGCAATAACCCTGTCCTTCCTGAAGAACAGAAGGTTAGAGTGGCTGAAGAGGGGTGAACATGGAGGCAGTGTGGTCAGGCAATGGTCAGGGGTTTATTCTCTGAGATCTTTGTGGGCCCTAATAAGAAATTTAGTTTTTATTCCAAATGTGATAGGGAATCCCTAGAAGATAACAAGAGAGTGACATGTGCCAATGTCTATTTATTTTTTTATTATTCATTTATTTATTTTGTGGTGTTAGGGATTGAACCTAGAGCCTTGTTCACGTTAGGCAAGTGCTCTACCACTGAGCAATATCTGCAACCCTGTCAATGTAATGTATATTTTTAAAATAAAAAAAATCACTCAGAATATGTATGGAAAATGGATTTTAGGTGGTATAGTGATAAATATGGGAAGGCTAATTATGAGGTGTATTACTCAGCTTTTCTTTGTCGGGACAAAATACCTGACACCCACAATTTTTTTTTTTAATATATTTTTTTTTTAACCACAGTTAAAAAAGAAAAAAGAAAAAAAAAAAGGAAAAATGCACAATCTTTGGAACAAAAGAATTAAAGGCAGAAAATTTAAAGGAAAAATACATATTCAAAGAACATAGTGAGGTATAAAAAAGTATTCTCTCTTTTTTTTGTGGTTTTTTGTTTGTTTGTTTGTTTGTTTTTCCTCTTCATCTTGCTATAGAGTTCCTCTACTAGTAAATATTGCAATAGCCAGGCCTCATGACTGGGGGCTGTCCCATTTGCAGGGGTCTCACGTCACTTCAGTAGGGGGCAAATCGGCTGTAGCCACCTCGGTATAAACTCGCCACAGCGCCAACTCCATAGCTAGCGGCAGGGGCCAGGGCATGGTAGGGGTCGGCTGTGTACACCCTGCCATAACCGTCGCTGTAAGCGGCTGCAGCAGCTGTGGCTGCAGTTGCAGTAGCAGGCTGTGCATATCTGTAGGCTGCATATCCACCATAGAGGTCAGCACCGTAAAATCCGTCCTGGTAAACCACACCTGGATAGGCGGGGATGGCTGTAGGAGGTACCGCTCGAACTGCGCCATATACTGTCCGCCCTCTGCCCCTCAGATGGGCTCCTCTGAAAGCAGCCGCCGTGGTGGCTGCAGTTGGGTAAGGGAAGCCAGGAACTAAAGGGAGACTGATTAAAGGAATGTAAGTGTTGATACCCCCTCTTCCTGATAGGGGCACTGCCGCGTCATTGCCTAGGGACACATCTGCTTGAAAGCTGGACGCTGCATATAATTCGGGGCCATATACAGCTCCAACTACTGGGCTTAATTTCCAACCATTTGCATACGGTGTGACCATCTTCTTATTGGTCATTACACGTGCTGTAGCATTATTCACCTCGATTTTACGGCCCTCTACCACGGTTGACACCCACAATTTAAAGGAGGAGAGATTTACTTTGGCTCACAGTTTGAGGTTTCAGTCCATGGTCAGCTGGCTCACAGGTTGACAGGCAGCAGGACATGGCAGAGGAAAGCTGCTTAACTCATAGCATCCAGAAAGCAGGGAACAGAGGAAGAGCTTGAGAGAGAGGAAGGGGTATACCTTTTAAAGGCCCATCCCCAGTGACCTACATCCTGTAACCAGGCTCCACCTCCTAACAACACATTCAGCTTGAATTTATCAGTGGTGAACTCCTCTATTGATAAATTAGTACTGCCATGATCTAATCACCTTACAAAAGCTTTACAAAAGCACGTGAGCCATTTGAGGGATAGTTTTGATCCAAACCATAATAGGTCAATGGTGGCTTAGACTAGGTGATGATGGTAGAGATGGAAAAGAGTAGAGTTGTAGAATATATTTTGGGAGTAGAACTTCCATGACTTACTGATGAAGCAACTATGGGAAGAAGGAGAAAGGAAGGAATGAAAACTGACTGTCGGGACTTTGGCTTGACTGCTGTTATGTGTTTACTGAGACAGGGAACACTGGGGAGGAACAAGTTGGTGGTAAGCAATGAGTTCTGTCTAAACATGGTCCATGTGAGATTCTCATTAGGTATTCTAAGGAGGTATGGAGAGTAGAGCTTGGCATTCACGGGAGGTTCTCTTGCTCCTTGGTTTGAAGAAAATTTAAAGAGCAAACATGTTAAGAGAAATAAAAATACATGCATCTGAAATTAGAATTGTATCTTTATTTATGAATGTTTGGGCTAACTGCCCCCTTTGAGAAAACAAAGTGACAGATGACAGAAGGTTGATATTACAAGACACTTTTTGACATTTGCTGTCAACGCAGAGTGGACAGTATTTCTCAGAGCAGCATTTTTAAAGGGTCCCAGGGATGTCCCAAACAATTTCACAGTAGATTCTGAATTTGGACCAACTGGATTTAATCTCAATTCCATCACTTATTAATTTCATAAGTTTGGTAAGTTATTTGATCTACATGTCTCAGTTTCCTTGCATGTAAAATAAGGATAATACTGATTGCACAAGGTAGAGTTCATCAGGAACCCTTTGCAATCTCATGAAATAATATGGAGGAAGCCATGAGAGCAGTGAAGGCTACATTTGTCCCAAAGTTGACTTAGGTCTGAGCTAGACTGGCCCAAGAGGAGCTGACTGAGGTGTTTAGGTCAGCACTTCAGGAAGAACTGAAGCTGTTCCAGGGCCTTCTCTGTGAGATGTAATACAAAGATAGGGCGGCCCGGCTGCAACCCAGAGTGGAGGATCATTTAGAACACTCAGTGCAGAGTGTGATGCGATTTGAGACTCACCCTTGGGCTACTAAGACTTTTCTGAAAGATCCCCAGTTTGTTGTTCAGATTGATGCCCCCGGTGTAATGGTTCTCAGTCTCAAGTGTGCATCAGAGTCCCTTGGAGTGCTTGTTACAGTGTCCCCGTTCCCAGAATTTTAAATTTGGTAGATGTTTGATGAAGCCCCCAAATTTGCATTCTACCCAGTTTCAGGTGATTCTGGTGCCTGAAGAACTACACTTACAGAGTCACTGCCCCAGTGTATTCTAGAGATCAGAAAGTAGATGCAAGCAAGCTCAGAGTCTGTATCTACCCCAGGCAGGAGTTATCCACAACTGGCAACAGTGTTAGTAATGAATATAACAGGCTCAAACTATGGGAAAACCCACCTGTAAATACTATGTCTTTTATCAAGTGTGGTAGTGCATGTGTATAATCCTAGCACACTGGGAGGCTGAGGCAGGAGGATTGTGAGTTCAACCCAGCCTGGGCAACTTAGTGCCTTAGTGAGATCCTGTCTCGAAATTTAAAAATAAATAAATAAATAAATAAATGAATGGTTGGGAGTATAGCTCAGTGTGAAGGCCGGGTTCAGGCCCCAATACCACAATGAATCAACCAATCAGTCATTCAAAATACAGTATCTTTCTTTCCCAGAGAGAAAATTAGGATCTGGGCTTTCAATATCTACTGTATCAGAAACACAGCTGACATGAAGAATACAGAAAAGTAGCAAATTATGCTGCATTGTACACTAATCCAGTGCACAGCCTCCCTGGCTGGGACCTCTGAATCTCCAGAGATTGCATCTGACCACAAAAATTGGGCCCGGGCAGTAGGCTGAACCTGAATTACTACAACTTCTATGCTGCATCTAAAATGTCACCCTTGCTTATAGAGATTTGCATGGAACACCTGAAGAATTTCATCTGGATCTTTCAATCATACCACAGGCAGTCAAACTTGGCCCAGAGGAAAGAAAATCTTACAGTCTCTTTTAATCTTAGCCCCCAAGGACTGTTCCATTTTTATTCCACAGACGACTAAAAATAAGATATTTTGTTCTTTTTTTTTTTTTTTTGTGGGTACCGGGGGGACGACCTCAGGACCTCACGCGCCAGCAGGCACCCGTGCCACTGAGCGATATCACCGGCCCCTTTTTCGTATGTGGGTTCCGGGAGTCGAACTCGGGCCTTCGCGCTTGCAAGGCAGGCGCTTAAGCCGCTGAGCCGTCTCACCGGCCCTTTTGTTCTTTAATTCATTTGGAATTATGACCTTTTCTCCTGTCCTAGACTGTTTGCGTTCCTATTATCAAAAATACCATAGTCCTGGTGGCTTATGGAAAGTAGAAATTAATTTCCTATAGTTCTGGGAGGTGAAAGCCCAAGTAATCAAACAAACAAACAAACAAAAAGAGGCTGGGGATGTAGCTCAGTGTGAAGACCAGGCCTGAGGCAATTCTTGATACCAAAAAAGAAAGAAAGAAAGAAAGAAAGAAAGAGAAAAAAGAAAGAAAGAAAGAAAGAAAATTCAATCTAAAATCAATGTACTTCCACAGATATCAACAAACTATGCTTCAGGAAAAGCTCATCTGTCTTGCTTGGCATAGACTAAAGACATTACCAATTATTGATAGGCGTTTTGTTTTGTTTTTTGGTTTTTTGAAGCAGGGTCTCATTATGTATTTCAGGCTGGCCTGGAACTCACTATGTCGCCCAGGCTGGCCTCAAACTTGTGGCGATCCTCCTACCTCAGCCTCCAGAGTGCTGGGATTTCAGGTGTGCACCACCACGCCTGGTGAGGTGGTCATTTTAGTCACTGGCAATGTTTGCTATGATCGTGCATAGATTTGGGGTGTACTTTATGATGAATACTCTTGACTCCGTGTCCAGAAATTGCAAAGGTTGTTAGACTGTTGTTAATAGGAAAAGGATGCGTGCGACTATGATGGAAACATAGTGGAGAGCATAAACATTTCAAATGAAAAGGAAATGATGAGAGTTGCATGTGTGTAAGCAATGAACTGTTACACAGAAGGAATAGTTTTGAGGAACATAGAGAATCAGGCAGCAGTTGAACAGCTGGGCTTTTGCAATTAAGAGTAATCAGCAAAAGATGAGGCAAAGTGATTAGCAAAGTGGAAAGTCTGGGCCATGGAGGTAGATGGTCAGAATCAACACAGACGTCCTTTGGCCTGTGTTAATTCAGGAGAAGGCCCAGAGTTTGTGAACTTAAAGGCTAAATATGTTTGTGGCAGACCAAGGCCAGTCCTGCCTGCAAAATAAGTGGAAAACTCCTACACCCTCTGCCCAGGTGTAGATAAGGAGAGATTGCCCCAGGCCGGGCACCACAAGCATTTCAAGGTCTGGAATCTGGACATTAGCCTGAATGAAGCAGCTTGCTAAGTAAGTCAATTTTTGCCTTATATGGTAGCGTAAGTTGCTAATGTAGCTGGAAGTATGAAAGAGAGTAAGCCCACAGACTCCTCTGACCTCCCAGACATCTTACTCTCTTCAGGCTGCCAAGACCACCAAATTTATGGTGTCTCCATAGAAAACAAAGGAGGCAACGGACAGCGCCATCTGCCTTACTTCATGTCTATCCTTTGCACTGCTTACACACAGCTTTGGAATAAATCAAAGTAAAGCATCTTTGAACTGAACTCAGAACGTCATTCTTGCTCATTCTCTCACCTAGACCAGACTCCATGGTCTGACTGCATGGGCGACAGTACTGCCGGGGAAGCACTTGTTAAAAGCCCTGAGTTGTCTGTTAGTTCAAGGCCTGGCCCCATCTGAACTGTCAAGTGCGTGCCAAGTGTGGGTAGTATATCTGCTGAGGTCAAGAGATTACTGCCTCAATAGAGTTTCTGTTATCCATTTTGGTGGATAAAATGGTCAGTAATACATATATATATATATCAGTAGACAGAGGACAAGTGTGTCTGATTTAGAAGGTTTAAGAACCATCTAAATCCCAGTAGATAGAAATGTGTTCATTAATTATAAGCGTAAACGCCTCTTAGTCACATTGTACAGTGGCGGTGGGGCCCCCATCCCAAGTGCTTGACCTCTCCTTTTCCTTCTGAGTCTTTCTTCAGGTACCTGTACAAACCTGCAGGACTCATTAAGGCACAGATTGAACTGCCTCATGCTATGCAAGGTTAGTAAGTTATTATCTAATCAAGGACACTTTTGAGTTTGAAGAGAACACTATTAGTAATTTTGCCCACATGTAATAGGAACTGTCCTGGGAAAACTGGGATGACATTGCCTTTATAGATATGCTAATCCAAGTATTTGTCTGCCTGTGGTTCCCTTCAAAGGGACGCTGTTCTGTCCAGAGCTCCCACTAGAGAGGCAGCACCAGGATCATCAAGTGGACCCTGGGCCGCCAGGGTCTAATGGAGCATGTAACCAATAGGTGGTAATAACCCTGGGCTAGTGACTCTGGGGCCGTGAGGAGGCAGAGCTTGGTAGGACAAGCCTGTCCAAGCAGATTGTCTCTTTGATGAATCACAAATACTGAACAAAAGAGAACAGTAGGGTAGCAATTCTACCTTCCTTGCCTCCATTCTTTTCACATGAGGAACACACACTCCCATTGTCCGTAGCATCTGTCATTACACTGTAACAATTGTCAGGGGCTAGAGTGGGGAGGGGAGGTGGTAATACACAAATCTTCGGCAATGTCTACCAAAGCCGACACCTACACACCTCATCCAAGTAATTCCAAGTCTAGAAATTAATTCTACACACACGTTTGTTCACTTGTAAAATGATGTAGGTAGAGGTTATTCATTGCATTAATGTTTTACTAATAAAAGAGTGGCAAAAGAGAAGGAAAAAATTCCTAAATGCTGATTAACAGGAAACGGATTAAATAAAGGATGATACACCCATAAAATGTAAAAAAATGAATGTAGTAAGTGACATAACTTTCAAGATATATTAAAGTGAAAAAAGCAAGCTGCCTAAGAATGTGTACAGTATGCTACAAATTGTGTAACAGGTAGGGCACAGGATGCCTGTGTAAATGTGCGTTTTTTGCTTATATTCCCAAAACATTTCCAGAAGGATATTGCATCTAGGGTGGGAAATTGGATGTCTAGGGGACTGAATTGGAGTTTTCATCGTACATCCTCTTACACTTTTGAACCATGTGAACTTGCGAGCTATTTTGAAAATAAATAAAATTAAAGATATGAGATTATGATAGTTCTTTGAAACTATTTAAAATAATTCATTTAGAAATAATAATGCTATCTTTATTGCCAGGGCCAAGAGTCCTCTGGGGAAGGTGGACTCAATCTAGAGGCAGTTTTGGGGTGGGGTTGGGTTGGTGCTGTGATCTAAATGTCTGTGCTCCTCCAAAATTCTGATGTTGACATCCTAACTCCCAAGATAGTATTAGGTGAGGCCTTTTTGAGGATGATTAGGTCAGGAGGGTAGAGCCTTCACAGGATTAGTGCTTGTGTAAAAGAGATCCTAGAAAGCCACTTCTCTCCTTCCGTCACCTGGGAAGCAGCAAGAAAGCGCTATCTGTGAACCAGGATATGGGCCCTCGCCAGACACCAAATCTACCAGAAACTTGATCTTGGAATTCCTTACCTCCAGAACCATGAAAAATAAATTTTTATTGTTTATAAGCTGCTCAGTTTATGGTGTTTTGTTAGAGCCACCCAAGGAATAAAGACAGATGGTAAACTCCTGACCATTCACCAAACATATGCCAGGCATTATAGGGCTCCCAGACACTAATAAAGTAATTTACAGTTGTACTACAATGTGGACATATTTAATACTGCTGAACTGCACACTTAGAAATGGTTTCAGATAGTAAACTGTGTGCGATGTGGTAAGCAAGCACTCTACCAGTGAGCTACATCCCAGCGCTACCACAATTTTTTAAAAGTAATAAAAAAGAGGAAAACAGTCTACAATCTGCCTAGAGCCTGAATATGATCCAGTATTTTACCTATAAAAAATGTTCAACCAATATTTGATGAATGGAATACAGTCAGCAGAATAGAGAATGAAAATACTGTAAATTAAAATGCAAAATGAAATTAAATCATCACTATAAAGAAGGGTAAGGCAAATACTGAAAGAGAATAGAAATGGGGCCCACTAATTCTGATTGGGGGATCAAGGATGTGTGACAGGAAGGAACAAACTGAAGGCTTTTGGATCCTATAGTCTCAGGTTCCATTCCTGCCTTGAATGTTTTTTTTCCTGCTTCTTTGTACTAAGGGGTTGATAAGATTCACTTTTCAGTGCTCGCTTAGGCAGCACATATACTAAGATTCACTTTTCAGGGCTGCTGTCCATTGTAAATGAAATTATTAAAGTAAAACATTTAGCAAGATGCTCGGCACATAATGAGCGTTATGTGTGCTGGTCCCCTAGTCACCCTTAGGGAGAACTTCGAAAAACAAGTAGAAATTTGACATTCTGAAAAAAGTCTAAGAAAAAGGTATTTCAGTTTAAAGAACTATTACAATTGAATAAGTCAAGCAAGAGAAGCCTTGGAATTTATTAGAATTTTCATGAAAACTATTCAGGGGACTTAAATAACCCTTTCATGTGGCCTAATCGCCATGCAAAAGACCTGGGTTTCCCTTTTGCTTTTTGCTTCTGCTCATTTTCTTTTGACTTCTTATAGCTTTGCTTTACTCTTTCAACAACCACCTTGCTACCCGCACCCATGTGCTGGGGAGCAAACCCAGTGCCTCATGCATGCGAAGCAAGTGCTCTACCACTAAATTACATCTCGAGCTCCTCTCCCCTTCTTTTAATATTAAAAGATAGGTGCTATTCTTTGAACTATCATTATTTTTCAAGGTGGAAAGTGTAAAAGTTAAGAATGCAAGTTTTCTGAGTTTCAGCACAGTCTCATAGGAATTAAGAGCTGGAAGGAACAGTTTCAAATTTAAAACAGGGAGAAGAGAGTTATTCCTCCACTGAGACATCATCTACAAAGGAATTAGGATACCATCTACTGTGCGGCCTCTTAGGTACTTTATATGTAATACTGTGATTTTTCACAACTGCAAGGCAGGAATTAGCCTCATGTTTCACAGATGAGAAAAATAAAAATTAGAGGCTTTCTAGACTAACTGGAACCAAGATTTGAACCCAAGCCTGACTTCAAAGGCCATAGTCTTCCCTGTGTACTATCTTCCTTCTCAAAGCCTCTTGATTTTCTCCGGTCTTCCTTCTTTAGCCTTATAGTGATGGTTACAGTCTTTTGTTCTGGTAGCAGTAGTCATATTTAGTAGAAAAGAGTGATTAGGATTGGCCATTTATATAAACATGAGAAATAGTATTACTGTTTTTTCATCCTTGGAGTGGAATTTTATTTAATAGAGACCAAAGCTATTGGATAAGTTATAAAAGCACATAAAAAACATGGGTTCCAACAGATTCTCATGATGATTAATACTGAATAAGTGGATTTCCCTCTTCAAATTGTTTTGTTCTTAATGGCCCAGCTCATGTGACTGACCTCTTTCTGTTATTTCTTTTGTTTAAATTTAGTTATGCAGTAAACAAAATTATCACCACACGGGAAAACATGGAGAGTCTGTCCCCCACACTTAGGAGAAAAAATGTGTTGTTTTGAGAATTTTACAATTGTTGCACATATTTCATCCATTTGTTTCTTTAAAGCAATTGGTAAGCCTGCATGCTTTTTACGCTGGTGGCTGCTTTAAATGTTGGTATGTATTCTTTAATATTTCTTTTTTAAAAAATTGCAAGTTTTATTTGGAAGGCTCAACAACTTTTTAGCTAACTGTAAAAAAATCAGAATACAACTATAGTTAGAATGACTTCTCCAGGAGGGAGTTCTTTGCTTATAAGTAAAGATGGTTCAAGTGAGATAGTACAATTGCTTATTATTTTTAAGAAATGCTTCTCTCTAGTGTTCTGATATAACTTTACCATTGTCGCCTGTACATGCTACTACTACAGCTATTGCTACTATATCTACTATAGATACTTTTGAGATCATTTTTTTTCTTCTGGGGGAAGATAAAACTTAAATGTTAAAAGGGGAGAGAAAGATGTTAGAATTTTTTTCTAGAATTATAGAATATTTGTTGCAAGACTCATTTTAGAGAACATTTATCTAAAGAATTCATTTTATAGATAAGGAAACTGAATCCTGGAGAGATCAATTTACATAGCCCAAATCACACAGCTGGATCATCACGGAGACAGGATTGGAATCCATTTCTCCTGATTCTCAGTTTGAGATAGGTTAATTTATCAAAGGAAGCAAATCTTATTTCCTTATTTGTACTTTCACGGCCTATACTTTTCTGTGCCTATTAAATGACTTAATGTAGGTGAAACACTTAGGGCCTGGTATAGAGTCAGTATTTGATTAATGGAAGCTCTTTTAATTAGAAATCTACAGTTTCTTTTCTGGTTCCAGCTCCTCCATTAACTGTGTGATTCAGGGCAAGAGACCACATCTGTCTTGTTTGCTGATAAATCTTCAGACCAAGACTGGTGCCTTGCATAGCACCTGAAAAAAAAAAAAAAAATGATGATGATGTCTATTGAATACATTAATTGCCTTTCTGAATTTGTTTCTTCATCTGTAGGGAATTTGATCTTGAAGACATTTAAGTTTCTTCTTTGTTCTAATGATCTGATTCTATAATAGGAGAACTTAGCAAGTCTGATACACCTCTGCGGTCTTTCTGGCTTTAAAAATAGACAAAATGATTTGTTGCCAGCACTGGCATTTAGCTTTGTGTATTGAATTCCAATATTCAGAAAGGACAATTCACTTAGAATAGCAACATATGTATAATTCTCCATTAATGTTTGGTTTAATTAATTTGTTCCTACTTTAAATATGCTAGTCAATTTTAATGATAGTGTTAGTATATTCTTCCATTCCTTATCACTTTTTTTTTAAACTTTCATTTTGGTGTGATAAAATGCTTGTCTCCAGAACTTAAGTGTCATAGCTATGCTACTGTAAAGTGGTGTTTTCACTTTAAAAGTTTGACTTTTAAGGAACAAATTCAGTGTTGCCGTGCTTCCACATAATTGGTTTAGAAAATACTTTCCTGCCTATTGACACAAAAGCAAAATTATTCTCCAGTTGTTACCATATCACAGATGAGAAAATAGGGTCAGATGGTAATATGCCCAGAACACAAAGCTAGTAAATCACCTAGCCTAGTCCTGAGCACCTTTTAATGTGCCTTTGTATTAAGGTGTTGGTACCCATAATCATAGGCTCCATTGTCCATTGTACATCTAGAAAGCTAATGAGCTCCTAAAAGGGCATACATGAAACATAATAGAATTTGGAACTCCTTCATTAGAAAATATAAAAATTTTTATTTATATTGGCCAGCAAAAGCAAATATCCTAAAAAAAAAAAGCCCCAAAAGGCACAATGAAAAATACTGTATTAAGTGAATGAACTCAGCAACTCTGAGAAGGTTTCTTTGACTCAGATGTTCTTTATGCCCTGCTGTTTCAGTTTGGAGTCTAAAAGACTATCTACTTTGTGTCTGACTTATTTTCCTGTCAGACAGGAACTGGAATTTGAACTTTGCTCTCTAAAAGCCAAAGGCCAACTAATTTAGAAAAAGACTCTCAAAATCAATGATGGTTTCTTCTAGTTTCATTAGTCATGTCTAAAGTGATTAAAGGATTTGATTCCCAGATAACCATGATCCTGATTGCTATTTTTACAAATCACATTAATTTCTATACTTAGGTCTGATCACTTGTGGCATTCCTAAGGCAAGTCTGGATTCATGCAGCATTCCAACCCTGAGTGCCTTTTCAAGTTTCCAACAGAATCCTGTGCCGATGAGTGATGATAACTTTATTGTAGTAGCCTCAAGATGTGGAAGTTGTTTTCTGTGGCCTAGACGAGGCCCAATCCCTCCACTTGTTGAAACATCTGCAAATACTTTGTTCATTTCAGAGACATCTGACCACAGAGAGGCTCCCATCTGGATTGCTTCCTTCTTCCTTACTGTTCACGTAAAGCATCAATAATCTGGAAAGTAGCTCATCAGGAAAGTAGCAGGAAGGCCTGGGGAATAGAGCTCAGATGGGTTTTCTCTCACACTCATTAATTGATTCATTCAACCATCATCACGTATTAGGTGGTATTTGGAATGCAAGTATCAATGAATAGTAGTCTGTCCTCAAACAAGGAACAATCTATTGCAGTCTACATTCATCTCAAGGTGGGGAATTCTGTGTGTATAGTAATAAATTATATTTACCACGGGTCTTCTATGTATAAAGATCTACAAGTCCTTTCATTTTCTTATTTTGGGCAAATACAGCATTTATGGAATGTTTTACTTAAAACTCTTTAATTGGTTTTTCCACTTTGAAGCCACATAAAATTGAAAGCAACATTCTTTAAAGGCTTTGATAAATACTAGACATTAATTAAAGAATACCATAGAAATCTTTATTTGATAAGTGAAATGATAAATGGTGTAGCGCAGAGAATCATATTCTTTCATATGTCTCATTTGCTTTAGGCCTATATGTTGTTACAAAACTGACTGCTTAATTATTGTTAGAAATTGTATTTTAAAATGTGTTAATTCAGTTGGATCATTTTATGCCCCTATATGACATTAATTCCAGGTTTGTTCTATATATTTATATCATACATAAATTTGAACATTTTAATGCTAAAACTCTCATTTTATAACAAATCATACAAAGATTTAATTAGCTCTGTTCCTGGAGTTGCTGAGTAATACTTATACCTTCAAAGCAGTGTATACACCAAAGATTTAAGATATATACAGGGCGTGGCCCATCCACCCAGGATTTCAAAACCACATGGTTCCTCAGGTCCTGTTAGGGCTCATCTGTTTGCAAATCTCCCCTGCAGAAGTCTGTACTAATCGGGTCACTACATCCAGACACGGCACTCTCTACTACTCATTGTTTGTACCATGATGTAATGTCAACAGACTACAGAGAAGTTAGCAACAGGAAAACGTTTTAATCCCAAGGTCATCCCTAGGATTCAGCAGGATACACATCCTATATCAAATCGTCTAATATCAGATCCTACAAATGAGCTGAGCCAAAACACTGAGCCACATTTTCTGACTATACAACACTCCCCAGCTGCAATGCAAGACTGAAGTAAACTGTTGTGAGCTGATGGTTCTTCCATTTTATTAAAATTGAAAAGGCAGGTGGTTGTTCTATCATTGCTTTTTTTTTTTTGTGGGTACCGGGAGTCGAACTCGGGCCCTCGCGCTTGCACCACTGAGCCATCTCACCGGCCCTATCATTGCTTTCTTTTTCCGCACATTTCACGCAGTTCTCACCATGCCTTGGCTGGTCTTAATTTACATAGATGTGAATTAATTGACATCTTGGAAAGTGGTTGGGGTTCACTTTTTCTTCAGCTTTGGCTTCCCACTGCCCTAACACTCCCTGTTCTGAGACTTAGCAGAATAATGCTATTAAATACAACAGGAAAATACATATCAAGGGGCAGAAGGGAGCTAGTTGCCTGAGAATCCTGAAGAAAAACAAAGAAAGCTACTGCAGCACCATAGTGCCTTTGTCAAATGAGAAGACAACAAACCTTCCTAAAGTAGATGCACGGCATATGTCTTGGCAGGTGAAGCTAGGGCTGGAGTTCAATGCCTACCACCTCCCTCTCTGCTCTACCACTCACCATTATGCAGTCAGCAATCTGAACAACTACATGGGATCCTGGCAGAAAGAGCGTGCAAAGCCTCAACACGCTGGGAGAGGGCATTGAGAAAGATGAGGTAACTGTGATAAGGAGAACAATGGAAAGCAAAGTATTGTGCGCTCTTGTCTTAGGATTTTCTACATAGAAGAGATTAAGGAGGAGCACTTGCCTTCTGATTCCAGCTAAAACTGCCTAACTGTCCTATCCTGAGTTTTCTTCCTCAAAAGTCTATCTGTGGTGCTTTCCTTTCCCTCTCAAAGGTCCTCTACCAAAAGCTTCAAACAAGACAGGGTTTTATATTTACACACACAAGGAGTATGCAAGGTGTTAGTATTCCTATGGTGAATTACCTTAAAAAAAAAAGACCAAAAAACATTTAACCATTAACAATGTTTTGTCTGTTCACTGCACTATGCCCTAGAACAAGGCCTGACACACAGAGGCTCTCTTAATATGTTGAATAAATTTCTAATCCTAAACCTTTAGTTATTCAGTAACAAAATTACACCAAGGAGTTCCCTTGCTTTCAAGGGTCTACAAATTAAAAGAAGAATTAAGATATATCATGTACAGGTACAAATTCCCTATGATGAATGTTATCATTATGTATATCTAAAATGTATCAGCAAAATTAATTTTAAAAAGGTTCTACATATTAAATTGAGTTATCAAAAATTAAGTTTTCTCCTAAGCACTTCATAGGCCAGGTCTCAGCTCATGAAATACCATCACCACAGATACTACTAAATAGTACTAGTAGTAGATAGTAATATATATTACTTATGTATAATTCTATTACTAATATTAGAGTAATACTGATTATTTCAAATGTCCATTGCGTATCACGAGCTATTTGCTGAACAATGATATAGAGCTTCCACAGGCCAAATATTTTACGTAAGGATCCAGCCTTCTGTACTGTGTTAGTACTTGACTATGTACAATTTAGAAAACCGGTGGTACAGCTGTAGACATATACTCTTGTAATTTTAGGTATGATTGTCTTAACAGTGGTGTGTTATTTACAATAGCTGAATATATCATCTTCCTTTCCTCCCAAGGACTCAAAGCACTTGCGGTAAGGTATTGCTTGCCCCACCTCTGGTGAGGTAGGCACGTTGGAAGCCGTATTTCCACCATACCAGGATCACACGTGAGTCAGTGGCACGTCTGGCATGACTCACTCGTGACAATTCAATTCGCGGCTCTAGCCATTAGAGAATACTGCCTACACATGAATTCATTCACTCATTCCTTCCTTCGATATATTAATTTGATGCAGTTAAACACTTAGACTCAACTAAGTCCTTACTGAATCCAGATCATATCAACATTACAACCTGTAAAAAAAGAAATTCTCGTAAAAAATTCGCAGCAGAGATTTTTCTGTGCAGTGCGATTAATCGTAATGGTTACACAGTGGCAAACCTACCAGTGAATCATATATACACTAAGTAAATGACTGAAATATAAAAATTTTGCAGAGGCTGGGGCTGTAGCTCAGTGGGGAGTGCTTGCATAGATAGCATGCAAGGCCCTGGCCTCAATCCCCGGAACTGGGGGAGGTGGGGTGTAGATCTATGAATGACTCATGTTACAGATGTTATTCGCATATGTATAAGGCTGGGGTATTTTTGTTTGTTTGTTTGTCTGGCACAGCTGAATACTTGCATTTTCTAAGTCTAATTAGAAATTTCTGCTGTATATTATTGTCAACTTGGTACAAGATGTTCAAGACCATGAAAAGATGAATGTAATGGCTTCTTCGTGTCATGAACTGAATTTTTTTCCAGTTCATTTGTCCTTTAAGTAATCTGACTGTACCCCGTGACTCTTACTGAACTCACAATTATTCCTCTTGCCAAACCATGCCTCCAGACTTGAGTGTATAAATTAAATTTCATGCACGCATATGCAAGCTGTGTGTACCGCCTGTTAAATGAAGTAACATAAACAAATTAAAGGCATATTGTAATGACCTCCGAGTTCAACGTTACAGTGGTTTTTAAAGTACCGCTGAGGGCACAATGTACAACACTGATTCACAGCGGTGATTTTTACCGTGTGTCTCGCAAGCTTATTTACCAATAGAATCCAGCCCCTTTATGCGCCAGACCCACTTTGTTCAACTTTCTTCTGGGCTCCCCGCTCCCTGGCCGCCCCCTCGGGGGAGTTCTGATGCCCCCGCCGGCCCTGGCCGGGGAGGCGCTGCTCCGCCCCGGCTCCCTCGGCTGGAGCCTGCGCTCGGGGCGGCGGGCCCCGAGACTGCGCCCGGGCCTGGCAGCGGCTGCGTGACTGCAGGCATTTCCCGGCCCCGACGCTGCGGTTATTCAGCCTGATCTCATCGCCGCCCGTCACGACACGCGCTTCCTCTCGCCTGCACGCCCGCCCCGAGCGTTCGTGCCTGCGATGCACACGCCCCTCCTCCTGGGCCGCTGCCCTGAACTCATTCAAAAGACGGGCCCCAGATGTCACCAAGTGACGCGACCTCTCAGACTTAGCGGCCCTGGCCCTGACCGCCCCTGACGGACAGCTGCCTCCCCCTTCCGCGGTCCGGAGAGGGCGCCGGGTCGCCGGGGTCAGCGCCGCCTGCCGAGGCGCTTCCCGCGCGCTGGGTTCCGGGGAGACGGGGCCGAAGCGGGCGCCCCTTTCGGGGATCCCGGCCGGCTCGACGGAGCGGGCGTCGGGCGGGCGCCAAGCGGCCTGGAAGCCAGGCCGAGTCCCCGCCCGCCGTCCCGCGCCCTCCTTCCGAGAAGTTCGCTGGCCAGAGTCGCAGATGGACCACGGCGTTCAGACGAGGGCACCGCCCGCCCGGGCTCCGGGGAGCGGAGAGCGTCGGGCCGCCCGGAATCGGATTCCTGGGCGGATTACGCGGTCCCGTCGGCACGCGAGGCGGCATCCGGGAGGCCAGGAAGCGGCGGGCGCGCATGAGAGCGGCGAGGGCGCGGGCGGCGGCCGCCCCATTGCGTGACCTGTAGGCTGGCGGCCGCACGCACTTCGTGCTCCGGGCGGCCCTCGCCCCGCGGGCGGCGCAGGTGCTGCTGCAGGGCGGCGCCCGGCTTCCCCTTTTACAGCCTCGGCGGGGAGGGCAGTCACGCTAGGTTCCAGGGACGGCAGTCACGCTAGGTTTTCAGGGACGGGGAGTGAGTTCGCGGCGTCCCCTTGTTGTCGGAACGTGGGTAACATTGGGTACTAAAAGCCGCTCCGGCAGGATGGATGAAGGGCAGTGGGGACAGAACTGCCTGTCAGTCGGCAATCAGGCCGGGAAACTTTCCAAGGAAAGCGTCGGGAGGCTGGCGCGCGAGGCGGCTCTGGGACGGGCTCACAAAGGAGGGAACCGGAGGGAGGGCGGCTTTGGGAAGCTGGTTTTGTCCACTCTGCACAAATACTAATAAGAGTAGCAGAGTCGTGATGCCGTACATGCCGTCATTCCTCCCAGAAGCGTTCTGTCCGGTGTTTTATTTTTAAAACCGTAGCTGCCGGATTTCCTTGGCATCCTAACTGGAGAGACCTCTGTTCTATGGTGACTCAAAAGCCCCAAGGGCATCAGACCCCAGAACCTAAGTTCTTTCTCAAGAACATGTAAGCAAAGTATTTTTCCAGTCAGCTTCTTACGGTATTTACATAATTTGAATTTTGTAGATTTGCAGATAAATAGAGTTTGAAAGGCAAAACAAAGATGACACCAAGATGGTTTAATACAAAACTACCCCCATTTAACTGAAAGGTTGAAAAACTATTTTAAATTTTCTATAATTTAAACTTTGATTTAGAGAATCTATGTTTTCTCATTTATTTTCCAATTATTATTATTATTTTTTGTGTGTGTGTGTGGGTACCGGGGGTGGACCTCAGGACCTTGCGCACCAGCAGGCGCCCCAGGCGCTGAGCCATATGAGCCACATCACCCGCCCTTTTTTCCTAGGTGGGTTTCGGGAGTCGAACTCAGGCCCTCGCGCTTGCTAGGCAGGCCCTTACGCTGCTGAGCCATCTCACCGGCCCTCCAGTTATTATTGTGAGGCCTCTGCTACTGATTTACACACACACACACACACACACACACACACACACACACACGGTTTTGTTATACAAGTAACATAATTCTCCAGGGCTAGAATACATGCCATAAACTCTTAGGAAGTTTTTTGTTTGGTTTTTGTTTTTGTTTTTTTGTAGTACTAGGGATTGAACCCAGGGCCTTACACTGAGCTACAACACCCCCACGCCCCTCATTGAGACAAGGTCTTGCTAAGTTGCCCAGGCTAAGCTTGAACGTGCCATCCTCCTGCCTCAGCCTTCCAGAATACTTAAAATTACACGTGTGTGTCGTGGCTTTTAGATAGTTTTTTTTTTTTTTTTCAATGCATGTTCTCAAGTGTGGTATAATTTTATTTTTTTCCAGTGCATGTTCTCAGGTGTGGTGGTGCACCCTTGTAATTCCATCGCTGAAGGAGGGTGTGGCAGGAGGATTGGAAGTTCAAGAACTGCCTGGGTGACTTGGCAAGGACCTGTCTCAAAAAATAAAAAAATAAAAAAATAAAAAAAAAGACTTGGGATGGAGCACAGTAGTAGAGAGCTCCTGTTCAATCCTGAGTAGTGACATCCTCCCTCCAACAAAAAGACAAAACAAAAAATTTCTCAGACCTTACCATATGTGGGAAGAGAGACCAAGAGTCACCGATTAAACTTATTTTAAATGTTTCCCTAGCTAATTCTGATTCTCACTTCACTCTGTATAGGCAATGTTTACTTTGCTCAGCACACTTCCTTTCTTCTGGGACAGGACTGCCCTTCCTCGGAGGCTTCTGCTTCTGCCTCTGTTTCTCTGGAGGTGTAGTTAGAAAGGGAATTGTCATTTTGTCTGATCTGTACTAGTCAGTCACCACGGCTGGTCGAGAGGCACATACCTAACTCAAAGTGAGACCATTACGGGACCTGATTCCTGATCTCGAGGGCTTGGCATGTAACTCAAGGTGTGCCAAAGAAGGCCATTTCCTGGCATTCTTTTAAGTGAAGCTTGGGAACAAAAGCTACCTCTTCCTTTTGGTAGCTAAAGTGGACTGTTGACCACCAATTGCTCTGCTGCCCGCCTGCAGTGGCTGCCAGTGCTAAGAGGATGAACCAACTTCCATTAAGTGGTAAATCTGAAAGACTGAGCCTCTCTATGGCTTTCTAGAGTTTCAGCGTCTGTATCTGAGGTTCGCAAAGGAGTCCATTCCTGGTTTCCTGGTTTTTTAGCTCCTCTGTTGATTCTGTGAGGTAGTCTTGTATTCTAGTGCAATATGCATTTACAGAAATAACTAATAAATTATATATATAGGATGCTATTTAGAATACATCTATAATACTGTTTTAACTTGCTGCCCCCCACAGAACTGTATTGAGACATTCTCATCATCAAGGACTACATCAACCTAACAGTTGAGCAGTCTTCTTTGAACAAATCAATTTATTTCACATTTTAGTATTTACAGTTTTTAAACATTATAAATAAGATGTGTGATGGATACTGAATACATGTGCTTATGAGAACTCTCCAAAGCTTCCCATAAGCTTTTTGAGCCTCTTTGGTCAAAGTCAGGCCATAGGCTTGTTCTTGATTTAATCACTGGTAAGGGGCAAAGGGGTAACAGAAGTTCTCACTCCTGGATTTGGGCTATACACATATGCTGGGGAATAGAGGAGACGGTGAGGCCAAGGAGGTCTGGATTCCTGAACAAAGGGAAGATGGGGGATCTGGTGTCTACTATAATAATTGTAAATATTTTAAGGTGTTTAAAATGTAATAAATGTACTAATGCTTTACTCTTAACAGCAGTGCGTTAGAGTGCTATTGGCTCTACACCTTTGTAAAATAGGCTACTATAATAATTTTAATTTTTTCATCTTTTTGATAGATCTGACAACAACACTAAATATTTTATATCGGTAGTTCACAACATAATCTTTTTGATGGTTCACAACTTGTTTAATGGCATTAAATCTTTCTACTAATAGAGATATATTGACCAGAAAATGTCTTTCCTTTGTTTCCTGTAAATTCAGTAGCCACCTAAAATTACAGGTACAGAAACACGAACTTCATCTCAACTAAGGGAGAACAGAATCACTTCTGCCAATCACTTATCAAAACTAGTGTGAGTTAGATTCTTACATTCCTCATTAGAATTGTATGGGGCTGGTGAGATAGCTCAGTGGCATAAGCACCTGCCTGGCAAGCGTGAGGTACTGAGTTTGACTCCCGGTACCCACAAAAAAAAAAAAAAAAAAAAAGAATTGTATGGAAATTTCAGAAATGAAGGAAAAATCTCATTAAACACATAAATACTATTTTCTACAAAAGTTTTTAAATGCATAAGGCAATTATCAACTTCCAGTCTTTGAATTCATTAACATTTATTAAGTGCTTGTTGTAGACCAGATTTTGGGTGCTAAGAGTTTAAAAAAAGGAACTTGGGTAATTTACAGATAAATCTCTTAAAGAGCTATCAGTGCCATATTTTGAGCATCAAATTTATGACAAGAGTGTTAAGTTAGTGTCATCAGAGCTTTATTCCTTTTGTGTTTTAAAATATATTCATATAACAAATATATTTGGCACATAGTACACTTTTAGGTAAAGCCATTATCAGTAGTGAGCAGGCTAGAAGGAAATATATTTATAATCATCAAATGTTTTGTTGTAGTGCATGACTTACTTTTCATATCTTAGAGTAGACACTTATCATTTAAGGGCCAAAGTTGAAAATTTTGGAAATTTTCACTGGAAGTTTTGTTCAATAATCATATTCTCAAGATAAAATACAATTTCAATTTGATAGAGACTTTATTCCTGTACAGATGACGAAGCATTTGAACTAGTGAGAAATGCTATCTAAACATTGTGATCCTTATTTTATTGGTTATTCATGTTTACACTGTACATAGGATAGATTAAAAAAGATATACAGCACAAACCTACAAATAATATTTTATGACTGAAGTCACCTCCTATTTATTTGGTATTCACCTATGCAAAACAGCTTTATAAAGGAGTCCAAAAATTGATAGCAGTTAAAAAGAAGTCTTAAGAAATTCCAGTGCACAGCTTGGCGATAAGAAAATGTGTCAGAGTAAGTAAAACAAAGCAAGTGGTCCCTCGTAGTTGACCTTTTTTGAAAAATGGAAGTTATCTGGGAAACATCATGATGAAAGTCAGTCTAAGGCAAAGTTAAGTGTACAGAATTAAATGCTTTGTACGTATATACACATTTCTAATCCACAGTAGGCCAATGCTCCATGGGTACCAACCGGCTGGCAGTCAGTGAATGCTCGATGGGAAGACCAGGTGCTTCCATTTATGCTCACACTGAGTCCAAGTACACTTCTGTGCTCACATGTTGGGCTGTGCCCATAGCCACTTCCATCGTTTGGATGAAAGTAAACAATAATTAGGATCTGACCTAGTTATGTTTGGAAGAGTTCTCAATTAAATGAGACATTGTGTATGAAGTGCCTGGCAAATAAAAAGAGCCTAATACATGTTAGCTTTTAAAAAATTCTGCACTTGCATTGGTTGGAACCCAAAAATAGTAGTGAAAGCTGCATTTCCAACCTTGGGTAGGCCTGTTTGCAACCATTTTATTCAAGCATTACAGGAGACAGAGTTGCATTGTGTTGTGGTTCGTGGGATAAGAAGGAAGTTGGAGCTAATTTTGCCGTGTTTTCTTTGTACAGTCCTGAGCTCCCTTTAAAATTAGCAGTCTTGGGGGCCGGTGAGATGGCTCAGCGGCATAAGCGCCTGCCTTGCAAGCGCGAGGGCCCGAGTTCGACTCCCGGATCCCACATACGAAAAAGGGGCCGGTGATATCGCTCAGAGGCACGGGCGCCTGCTGGCGCGCGAGGTCCTGAGGTCGACCCCCCGGTACCCACAAAAAAAAAAAAAAAAATTAGCAGTCTTGGGTAGACTTCTGATAATTTTATCAGACTTGTAAACTAAATATATAGTCTATATGATTTTTCTAGGTAGAGGGGAAAGGGAGAGCACCTTACCAAAATGAATGGGATAAATGACAATGTCCTGCTGAATAAATATACCAACACAAAGGTCTACAGGCCATGTAGAAAGCTTTAGTCCTATTCAGACACTCTAAAAACTAGAGAGCATTTTTTTCTTTCAGGGTTCACTGACCCACAAGCTAAAAACAATAAAGGGTCATAAAAGCAGTTAAGAGGAACTTAATTTGGTTATTAATGTATTGTTTTAAAAAGTCGCATTAAAAAAAACTTCAATGACTTAAAAACTGAGAACATCGGGTGGGATTATAGGGTTATATCTCAATGGTAGAGCATGTGCCTAGCATATGTGTGGCTCTGGAGTTGATCCCCAGCACCAGAAAAAAAAATTAAGAACAAGATAACACAAAATTTTATTTAACATGTGCCCAATGTTGGGAATATTTTAAATTGTACTTCCATTCTAGAATGGGCAGTAATGGAGTGGGGAAAAAGTGAGAAGGGAAAAGATGAGAAACTTGGAAAGAGATAAAGGGAAAGATTGAGATCAATAGAGAACCAAGGAGGGGGGCGCGACACAGGACAGGTTTGGTGTTTATTTTTTAATTTATTTTATAATACTCCTGTATCATTTATCTTTTTCAGGAAGTATATTTTTTCTTGCTATCTTTTAAAAAAGAGTACTAATTATAACTTATATGCACTTTTTCCCTTGAAAATCTTATTGGGTGTTGTTATGGTTTGTGTCTAGATGTTCCCCCAAAGCTTCATGTGGTCATGGGGGGGTGGGCTTTTCAGAGGCAGCCGAATCTAGAGTTTGTGATTGATTCCTAGTGCAATGCTGGGATTAAGGGGGTGAGTGCTACACCCGCCCTAGGGTGGGTAGCCTGCATACAAAATAAGGGAGGAAAAGAGGCTTGCTCCCTTCCTCCTCTCGTTGCTTTTGCTATCTTCCGCGCCATGAACAGTTGTCCCTCTGCCTATGCCACCCTTCCTTGGAGTTAACCAAGGAAACTGGTTAACTCCTCTGGTTGAAACCTCTACAAAGTGTGAGCTAAATAAACCCTTCCTCCTTTAAATTTGGGTGTTGGGTATTTTGTCCCAGCAATGAGAAAAGTAACTAAGACAGGCCTGTCACTGTCCAACTAAATGTTTTACAATGGTGAAAATGTTCTGTATCTGTGCAGTCTTACATGGTAGCCACACTTGACTACTGAGTACATGAAATGTGCTACTGTAATATAGCAATGGAATTTTAAGATTTTGTCAAAATTAAATAATCACATATGGCTATCTGATTGGACAGTATAAGTGTAAGGGACATTTACAGTGGAAAAGAAATTGGTCTTAAAGTAATGTGCAGATGGATAAGCACTGATAAAATTAAATGAGAGTGAATTGCAGCCTTTTAGCTGATATTCTTCCTTCCCTAAAGTGTTTCCTTTCCTTATTATATACACAAAGTACTCAACAAGTAGTAGTATTGCTAGTAGTTACTACAGTCATGTACTGCATAACAAGGTTTTGATCAGTGATGGACCACTGTTGATCTAGGCATGTCAGTGCATGTCTGCAATCCCAGCGACTCCAGAGGCCAAGGCAGAAGATTGAAGGTTTGAAGCCAGCCTGAGCAATTTAACAAGATCCTGTCTCAAGTTAAAATCAAAAGTGGTGGGGATATAGCTCAGTGGTCCCTGGGTTCAATATCCAGCGCCATAATACATACATACATAAACAAAATAAAGGACTTGAAATATTTTCATCACTATTGCCTGCCTCCTGCCTCGATCTCCTGAGTAGCTGGGATTTTTTTTTTTAAATCATTTAGAGGATACTCATTGTACTTATAAAAAATTTATTATGAAACAGGATGCTGTTACTTAGGGAGCAGCCTCATACATCTTGAGTTTGCCATCTCTTGATTGCATAATTGTTTCTTGCATTTGACATAATCTCATGTTGTTTTGTTCATTATGTCTCTAGGAGCAATAGGGAATTACCTATACATATACATACACATATACATTGTGTAGTCTATGTGTGTAATAGGCATCTAGACTAGGTGTACATAAGCACACTCTATGATGTTTGAAAAACAACAAAATCTCTGGGTTAAGCGTGACTGTACTACCAAAGCTAGTCTCAGAACACAGCGATCTTGCTTTAGGGATGTGCTCAATGTATTTGGATGAACCGTTGTTTGTGTGTTATATCTAAACCCCCATTATTACAAAATAAGCAAAGTCTTACATTCACTGCCCTTTAAAGAAATAGGATGAGGATGATGAAATTCTTTGTGCTTCTCATAAGCGTGCTGTGCTTGGCCACTTGGTTGACAATCTGTGTCTCTTAATCTTGTCTTCAAATCCTTTAATTACTGCCTATCTTTTCCAGGTGATGAATCCTCTTTGAGGGGGTAGAAACAGAAAACCAATGGAAGATGTTGGGGTAAAACTCAGCCAGGTTAAGTGCACACGGTACATCTACCTCCTAGATTTTTAGTAACCTGAGCAACAAGGCTTTTAGGAAGTGTTCAGTACTTCATGCTGTCATTTTCATTAATAAGTAGCTATCAGCAATTTGAGTACTGTACCAGTACTGCTCTGCATCATTTGATTACTTCCCTCTGCAGGGGCTATCAATTTTCTTCAGTAATAATTAGCATTTCTCCTACTGGGAAACTATGAGTGTTTTCTTTGGTTCTCGGAAGAACTACATTTTGGACCTCATATCCTCAAAAATGAGAGATGTGGAATGTGAATGAATCACCATTTAATCATATCAATGACAGCTCCTGCCTTGGTTAGTCACAGAGCGTCACCCTACTGTGGTACGCAGTGCTTGTTGCATAGTAGGTCATCAATAAATGAATAAATGTATGAATGAAGAAAGTTACTTGTAAAGGTGGTCACCCTTCCATAAAAGTGTGCACTAGAGTCTCAAAAATACTTTTTAAACTGAGCCCTTCATCTTGACTACTTTTGGACTAGGATAAAAATTTTACCCACGCCTTTCAGAATGACTGATATCAGTGCTTCCAGTGACCGCTACAGGAATCTTCTTTCCTCTACGCTCAAAAACGATCAATCGCCTGCTGCTGTGTCAGCCACAGGGCTCCTGGGGGGAGGGGTAAGAGGTAGGAACACAAGCCCCCGCGCTACCCCCGCAGCGTCTCTCTTCAACTTTAGCGGCTGCCGAGACTCCTGCCGCCCTTGCCTGACGCTCCCTTTCCCTCCCTGTCAGTACCGGGTGAGATAAGCCCTTTCGACTGACCCCAGCAGCTACAGCGCAAGACCCAGTGTCACACGAAACAGCTCTGTTTCCGCGTCTGCAAGCGGCGTGGGCCGTGACGTCTCCACGCCCTGACGTCAGGCCGACGTGCAGCGCGGTCACCTGGGAGACCGGGAAAGCCGTTCCTACGCGGCGGAGACGAGGGCTAGGTGAGAGACAATGGTTTCCCTCAGACCCTAGACGACCTGGTCCTCCCGGACGCAGTTCCGGAGCCGGGGCGTGCTGGTTCCGCGAGCCCGCCGGGCCCAGCGCCGCCCCGGAGTGCGGGGCTCTGCTTTCTCACCCCCACTCCCTCCTCCTACCTTCCGGCCGTGTCTGGTCCCGAGGGAGCGGGGTTAGGAACAGATTTCAAAGCTCTTCTTCCAGCTTGGTCTGGCCTTGCAGTTGGTTTCTATTTAGAAATTCCCGCCGCTTCAGGAAAGTCTTAGAACATGAACTCCCGCTTCCCCTGTCCCTGACCTGCTCACTGTGGGTGATTCACGCCAAGGGAATGGTTCTTTACGAAAGTGCCTGAAAGCTGAACGCGAATGAATGACCCAACGTGACACTGGTGCGAGGAAGGGAATCGGAAGTGAACCATCAAGGATGTTTCTGCATTCAAAAAACAAAGAAATCTTTCTCATGATCGTGTGTTAGAGAGCAGGTTCACAAACACCGACGTAACCGTAGCCACGTATCCCTTCACCTCTTGCCAAAGGGCAGTCTTTCCGTGTGTGTCGTAAAGACCATAAGGGACTTGTTTGATAAAACACGTAATGTAAGAGTAAATTAAAAATTACGGTTTTCCCTGTTGCCAAACGGGAAAGAGCCCTCCCCTTCTTGAGAAACCAGAGTCTCAAAGACTTTTATAGGTGGTACTTTTTAGGTGAGATTTAGTAGGTAATTTCAGAAAAGATTGGACTCCCGGTAATTAAAAATGTTGCCTTTTATTTTACCAACGATGAGTCCACTGTAAAAAGGCAGCAATAAGAATAATGAGCCTGCTGTTCTCTTACCACATGACTGACAATCTGCCCGACACCAGATTATGTGATTGACCCTATGAGCCCATGTAGACATAGTTAATTTTACCCCAAAGGTTGGCTTCAGTTAGCTTTACCATACACACGTCATGTTATGTTTTATGTGGGATGGCAGTTCATTACTTTTTTATTTTTTATTTTTTTGTGTGTACCAGGGGTTGACCTCAGGACCTCGTGGGCCAGCAGGCGCCCCTGCCGCTGAGCGATATCACTGGCCCTTTTTTTTTTTTTTTCCTGTATGTGGGTTTCCGGGAGTTGAACTCGGGCCCTCGCGCTTGCCAGGCAAGCGCTTACGCCGCTGAGCCATCTCACCGGCCCTGTTTTTGTTTTTTTGAGACAGGGTCTCTGTAATTCAGGCTGGCCTTGAACTTGCAGTGATCGATCCTCTTGCCTCGACTTCCCCAGTGCGAGTGCCTGAGCCACCATGCCCAGTCAGTTGTTTTAAATAGCAACTGGTTGAAATGAGTAGGCTAACACAGTGGATGAAGAATCCTGTCTTCCACCAGTGGTTGCACACTTTACAAATATGCCACTATAGGGTTTTGTTTTTTTGTCAACTCCAATTTCCCTGCCACCTTTATTGTGGCTGGGGTTGCTCTCTCAGAGTACTGTGCATCTCCAGTCTCTCCTGTTCTGACCAAACGCACAGTCTTAGGAAGCCTTCAGTAAATCCCTACTGCTACCTGAAAGATACATTTTTATTTTCTGCACTCTTGGGCTGCTCTTGTCTATAGCTCTTGGCTCTCAGGCCTTTTCCCTGCTCTGGAACTGTGTACTCATGTCATCTGACTCTGCTACACACCCTCCTCAGTACTCCAATCTATATAAACACCCTTCTTTCATGAAATCACATGGCTATTCTTCATATTTGGGAAAGAGTAAAAACAGAAACAAAAACTCTAAAGTGCTCCTTTATCCACCCTCTGGTTCTATGAAAGTAGTGATAGAGTTTCATATGCAGTTATTTTTATTAGAAAATGAAAATCTGTTAAAAGGGAAATATCTGTATAAAATTATATAAACGTCCATCTTAAATAAAATTGGCATTTGGCTTCTGATGCTTTGACAGCTATCGTTCATTGTTTTCATATCATATTTAACTTGGTAACTAAATTTTTCTGTGCTTCATTTAAACTAGCATTGATGCCACAGTTGCTTTTCTTATGTTGAAATAAAATACTATATTTAGATTTTTTTCTAGCAGCTTTTTAGAAAAAAATTGATTTAAAAATACTAGATTAAATGAGTCTATTTAAAATTTTACAGTTACTCTGTGTACAAAACAAATAATTAGTAGTAAACCTTGACAGAAATTATTATTGAACTATGAAGTTCTAACAAAATAGAAAATAATGTTAATTCACTACTCTCCCTCTATGGTTTCTTGTTCTGTTGACCTAATAATAGAGAAAACCCCAGTTGCACCTTTTAACCTTGAGTTAATGAAACAAACATCTGTTGAAACAATTACCACCATTCATTTAGTACTCCTAGGAATTTATAAATCATCTTAATTTGAATTTTCTTCCATGTTTTCAATGCTAACAATTGCCTTCAATGTTTGTGGATTATTTTGCTTCAGGGCTCTCTCAGTATATTTTGGGAAATTATGGATCGTCACATTCCCATGCATGCTCTACCTGAAGAAATCCAAAAGGTATCATATTACATTGTATTATTACAGTATAATTTTAAGAACATTTTAGCAGTTAGATAATTCTAAAACATAGGGGAGTGAATTTAGAGGTTTTACATTTATTTTGGTCATACACTATTCAATGAATTGGTGGAGTGGGAGAAATAATAACAATGAGCAGAATTGTGGTGTTCAATACAAAGAATATTTATTCCTGTGAAAGAAGACAGATATAATTCCCACAGAGTATTTGACTTGGTAGTTATGGAGGACTAGTGAAAAGAAGAACCTAGAAACTTTTATGATGCTAAATTTCTCTCTCTCTCTCTCTCCAGGCACTTTTAAATTCTTTATATAAATCAACTCATTTAATCTGGTTAAAAATCTTTACAGTTTTTATGCTTCTCCCCTCCCTGTTAATTTACATCTGTCCTTAGGCAAAAGCATTTTTTTCCCTATTTAGTTTGGTCATCCATACATGGTTATTAAAATAAATTTAAAATATCTCTTTGAAAATGATTGACTTAAATTGTGAGATAAAACCCCAAACCTTAATTACTAATCATCCAGTATTTCCAGTAATTCTACCATTAATTTTTAATTAACTGCTAATTTGTTGAATTATAATTAAAAACTTAAAGTCACCTTTCAGAGAGACTGTTGTGTATGTTGCTTTGGGCTGCTGATTAGCAGTAATTGTGCCATTTTTTTAACTTGATCCTTATTCTTAGTGCCCGTCCTTCACATTTATGTAAACTGCAATTTACCAGGAACCATGAGGGAAATCTAGTTACCAGAAAAGATCTTTTAAATCATTGCATCTAATTTCTTTACCTTTGAAGTGTAAACTAGGAAGGACAGACAGTTCTCTGCTATGCTTATTTACACTCATCTGAGAAATGGTGCTCATGTGTGTTTGAAGACAAGCGATGTCCTTCTCACCTGAACTGAGTTCTTTCCATGTACTGGCCTAATTGTGATAGAAATTAAAAGAAACAAAACACAACAAAAATATCTACAAGAAACAATACCTGCACTTCAGTTCCTAATCTCCTGTCAGGAAGAAGATACAAAATGACATTTTAAAACCAAAACACCTCTACAAGATAGTATGATTTAAGTTCCTTGTAAGATAGCATCTGTTGTGAGAATGGAGAAGGTGAAGAGAGGATTCCTAGATGCTGGGATGGTCAGAGGGGTTTATGCAGTGGGTGAAACGGAGGTGGTCACTGAAGGCTGAGCATTTCTATAGATGGAGGAAAAGGCAGCCTCACCCAAAGGAGCAGAAGCTTCCCAGTGAGAAAAAGCTGGCCAGCGTTTAACGGCTTTAGAGTTCCAAATATATAAAGTAGGTATTTATTCTGATAAAGGTTTCATGAGAACTGTAGAATTTTTTTCTCATATTTGAGGTGCTTTAGATGTAAATTGTTTAAAAAATGCTAACACAAGCATTTCATAAATCTGCAGTTATATTCTAAAGTGGGAAAGGCAGGCAGTTGTCCAAGCAGAAGTGAAGATGGCTGGAGAGGTTCAACTGCTTAAATTCCTGGACAGGTGTGCTGCTTGTAGCCCTTTTCCTACCCAGTGTTTACATTATAAAGTACAGTTTTGTACTTTTAAGACCTAAGGTACATACTTTTCTACAAAAAATAATGATTATACCTATTATGTGCCACACATTGCTCTGTGTGCTTGAGTATGAAGCAACCACAATGTACATATGCATCCCAAAGCTTATGAAGCAGTCATTTAAATAAATTTTTGTTTTGTTTAACTTCTTACTTGTGTTTATCTACACTGTCCGTAGTTTAACTTATTTAATTGTTTAGTGATCTAGCAATCTATCTATATACTATATACATTACTCTATACAGAATTATATTGCATGTATGGATATATAGATTGAGGCTACCTAATCTGAAATCCAAAATGCTCCAAAATCTGAAACTTTCAGCGCCAACATGATACTGCAAGGGAAAATTTCACAATATCAAAATTTTGTTTCATTTACATCTTTATTAAGAATATTATATACAATTATCTTCACGCTATATGTATAAGGCATATATGAAACATAAAGGAATTTTGTGTTTAGACTTAGGTACTAGACCCAAGGTATCTCAATATGTATTTGCAAGTATTCGAAAATCTGAAAAAGATCTGAAATCTGAAATGCTTTCAATCCTAAGCATTTCACAAAAGGGATAATCAGCATGTGTAATTTGTAGTGGTAACAAGAATAGAGCCAATTCACTTTTAAGGTGAAGGGAAAAAAAGGTTTCTTAAATAATGGCTTGGAAAATGTTCTCTATTTTTTTATAGAGAAAAAAAGGACTTAAGGTGGGTGGGTCAGTGTATGGAGACAGAGGTCTTTCAAAGGCTTTTTTCCCCCCAGCTTTCTTGTTCTTCTGTTAACTTTTTGTGTTACATTATATGCTGGCTCCCCTTTCTAGAGAAGCCCCTGCTGTTTCTTTTTTTTCTGTATAGACAAGGAAAATCATTGTAGAAATCAGAGAGGAGAAGGTGAGGAGGCCCTTTCTTATTTCTTCCTTTCTATACTTTTGCTATGTGATATGGAAATGGATGATACATTAGAATGTGAAAATGACTTACTACACTGTACTGTTAAAAATGGAATGAGTAGTAGCAGAGAAAAGGAAGTTGCAAGAAATAGAAATGTGGTGAGGGAGATGGCCACCAACGAACAAGCATGGAGAAGAATGATGATGATCATAAAGTCTAGTGGAGACAGAAAAGTGGCCTCTTTTTCCTGTGACAGCTGGAGCAGGAGAGGTCAGGTTCAGCACATGATGTCACACCCTCTGCCTGGCTTCCCTTTGCTCCCCCTCGGTCCGCTGAGGATGGACTGGGACAACTTACCTCAGTATCCTCCTGCCACCCTTCGGTTGCTCTCTGTGCTCTTCTGATAGGAGCAGCTCAGGTGACAGTCATGGTACCCTGTCAGATGCTTCTGCCACCTCTCTGAGGAATGGCCAGAAAGCTGCCCCTTACGTGGCAGAGATCCGGGAAGGATGTAGGCCCATCATTAACATAACATTCCCAAACTTCAGGAAATCATGATTAACATAGCTAGCCTTCCTAGAGATTACTGTTTTTAGCCCCGCCGTTTTTTGCAGAGACACTGCAGATGTCAGTTAAGCAGCTGCTTCTCCTGAAGTTCCCTGAACTGCTGCCATGACAACTGCAGCTTCCCTGTGGGAAGTGTCTATCCAGACCACAGTGGGCTTGAAGTTGAACCAAGAAGCAGGCTCCAATCAGAAGGCTTGAATTTAGACCATCTTAGACCAATCAGCAGGCTCAAATTTGGACCAGTCACAGGCCTGCTGCTGCTATATAAGCAATGCTACACTCAAGTTCCTTGGGTTGGGCTACGAGGGCTCCTTGCGGTTAAAATGACTAGACCTACGGCACAGGCACCAGGCACAGGCACAGGCACAGGCAGAGGCCCCATCTAAATAAAACCTCACCCTGGTGGGCCTGTAAATCTAGTCATGCTTCATTTCTCAGACAGTGTAGACTCTGAAGGCCTGATAAATCTCCTTGAGATTCTCATCTCACGTAATGTGGACAGAGCGGTTGCTTTCAACAAGAACTATAAACACAAGAGGCTGATAGCCCTGGAGAGCCCCAGAGACCAGCAGCTGACAGAGAACAGTGGCACTGACAACAGCAGTGTCCAGCAGTGACCAGCAGCGAGCGACATTGGCTGATGGTGTCAGGCATTGACTGGCAGCAATGTCTGGTAGCAACAAAGACTAGTGGCGCTGACCAATGGCACCAATCGGCAATCTAGGACCCAGAGCTGTAGCACTAAGACATCTGGAGCCCCAGAAAGCGGAGGGCCATTGCCACTCAGAGCCTGTAGCCACTAGCAGAGCTCCACTTGGTCAACTTGTGATTGCTGTATAAAGTAAGCAGGGGGACCCTCGACGGATTATTGATGTCGTTAGAGAATCCATTGTCTGCTTAGAAGGTGAAGATTATGAAATCATCTCCTAGTCTCATCTCCTGAGGGAATCTAACATAATCTTTGACTTTTGTGTCTTGGTTCGTTCTTTCTTTTCTTTCTTTCTTTTTCTTTCTTTCTTTCTTTCTTTCTTTCTTTCTTTCTTTCTTTCTTTCTTTCTTTCTTTCTTTCTTTTCTCTCTCTCTCTCTCTTCCTTTCTACCTTCCCTCCCTCCCTCTTTTTTCTCTTTCTTCCTTTCCTCCCTTCCTTCCTTCCTTCCTCCTTCCCTCTCTCCCTCTTTCTTTCTTCCTTCCTTTCTTCCTGTACTAGGGATTGAACCCAGGACCTTTATACTGAGCTACATCCACAATCCTTTATTTTATATCTTGAGAGAGTCTAGGTGAGTTGCCCAGGCTGGACTTTTAAGTTGCAATCTTCGTGCTTCAGCATCCCAGAGTGCTAGGAGTACAGGTGTGCACCACAATGCCCAGCTTTGTTTTGCTTTTCATCCCAATTTTTTTTTTTTTTTTTTTTTTTTCTTTTTGGGAGAGGATCTTGCTGTGTAGTACAGGCTGGCCTTCAACTCACTGTGTAGCCTAGGCTGGCCTCAAGCTTAGCCTCCTGAGTGCTGGGATTACAGGCATGGGGCACCACACCCAGCTTCATCACAATTTTTGACTGAGCACAGAATACAGTACTTCTCAGACTTTCATGTCCTAAAGTGGCAGAAATGTAAAAGAGGCCATGGGCGGGACAGAAAGACCACCCTTTGTCACCTGCTGGGCTCTGCATTTCACTTGGGTATGTACTTAGACCATATTTCTAAATCTACTTTTCTCTGTGCTAAACTGATTTCTACCTGTCTCTGATTGCAGCTAACTAACAGTGGTGCTAGAATTTTCAGCCAGTATTCTGAAACAATGCAGTATAATTCTGTGTTTAGGATGTTTCTTTGGATACAGTTTAAAATTAAAAAAATATTTATAGATTAGCAAAGTAATAATTGTATACTTTTTCCCCACATGAATATCAATCCATTTTAGAAATATATCAGGTCTCTGGAAAAAAAAAAAAAAAAAAAAAAGAAAAGCAGTGAGCATCTTTTTTCCTTTTGCTGTTTTTGCTAGGGAACATATGGAGACATCAAAACAACAGCAACAAAGTAGTGGAAAAATCAGTTTGCAGAAGTAAAATTGGTATCTTGTATTTTTAGAATGGTGACAAAGTGAAGACTTGTTATAGGATTTTAGCTTCAGGAGATCTTTATTACCACAGGACACAAAGTAAAATAAAGAGATCAGAGTTGTTTATTTTGCAAAACAGAAGTAGCAATGCAAGGGCTGGAGAGCACACTGTTCTTTCTGGGTAACAATCCCTTTCCTCAGCAGTAACAGCTCATTTTGTCCTGTTTCAGTAAAGTAATTTTAGTACTTTGGAACTTTGAAATTTATTCAGAATAACAGTTTTATATTTCCAAGCACAGATTACCATTGCCAGAAAAAATAAACTTAATTTTCCAGGTCATTTTGAGCCACTGTGGCGAGGTTCAGATTTTGTGTTGAGTTGAGAGCAGAGGAAAAGGAAAAAAGAAAATGGTTATAGAAATGCTGGCATCTTGGAAACTTGTTACAAATAAATGAATAAAAGAATGAATGTGTGAGGGGTGTTTTCAAACAATTACAGTTTAAAAACCTTATGACAAAAGATACAGGAAGCTACTCTTCACTAAATATTGTGATCCAAAGAATTCATTAGGAAAAGTAATTTTTTCCCCAAAATATTACTGTGAATCTTGAAAAAATCTGAATTTGTCAATTTGTAATCAAAAAAATATTTTGATGACTGGCCACAGAAAGTCATAGAGTTTTCTAAAGTTAGGTTTCCTAATAGAAAAATAGATACTAGAAGAAATATACTTTGGAAACATACTTAGATACACAAGTGCATCCTGTATATCTTGCATATTAGGAAGCCAACCTTTCTGATATTGCTCAATAAAATATCTTTATGGTTTAATGTATGATATTTTAATTCAGATTGATGTTATTATTTTGATATTAAACACTGTTTCGAGGTAACTGTAGATTCACATGCAGTTGTTAGAAATAATACTGAAGGGTTTCATGTATCCTTTATTCAGCTTTCCCTGGGGGAACATTTGGCAAAAGTAAAGTGCGGTGTCATAGCTGGGATACCGACAGTGAATACAGACAAAATACAGAACAAGGGTACCTCATGTTGCCCTGTTCCACTTTCTTCTTTCCAGTCCATGACCTTGGCAACCATCCATCTGGTCTCTAATAATTTTGTTATTTTAAGAATGTTATGTAGGTGGAATTATGTAGTGTGTAACCTTTGGGGATTAGATATTTTCACTTGAATTCTCTGGAGCTTTATTCAGGTAGTTGTTTTGAGGGAGGGGAAGAAAAAGGATCAAGATGATACATGTAAATGCACTAATGGCCAATGATGAATGTATTCATTATGTATATAAATAAATACAATTAATTTGTCTTGAACATAAATAAATCATTCAACTTCCTAGAGAAGTTTGTTCATTTTTATTGCTCAGTAGTATTCTGCAGATACACCAGTTTGTTTAATCATTTACCTGTTGAAGGGCACTTGTTTTTTTTCCAGTTTTTGTCTATTATATATAAAACTGCTATCAGTGTTCATTTATATGAACATTTGTTGTCATTTTCCTAGGATAAATGCTTAAGAGTTTAATTGCTAGGTTGTATGATGTTACATGCTTAGTATTTTAAGACACTGTTAAATTGTTTTCCAGAGTGGCCATATCAATGTATAGTCTCACCTGTAATATATGAGTGATTCAGTTTCTTCACATGTTTACCAGCATTTGATATGGTTACTACTTAGTATGTAGTGATATCTCATTATGGTTTAATTTGTATTTTCTTTCTTTTTTTTTTTTTTTTGTGGGTACCGGGGGTTGACCTCAGGACCTCACGTGCCAGCAGGCACCCGTGCTGCTGAGCGATATCACCGGCCCTTTTTTCATATGTGGGTTCCGGAAGTCGAACTCGGGCCCTCGTGCTTGCCAGGCAGGCGCGTACACCGCTGAGCCATCTCACTGGCCCTTAATTTGTGTTTTCTGATGGCTAGTAATGATGAACATCTTTTCATATGTTTATTAAACATTTGTATATCCTCTTAGGTGAAATGTCTCTTCCTGTTTTTTGTTCATTTTAACTGTTGAGTTTTTAGAATTCCTTATGTATGTAGATATTGGCCCGATAATATGATTTGAAAATACTATCTATATCATCTTCTTGGTTTTTGTTTTTTTCAAAAGTATTTACTTTTGATGAAGTCCAGGTATCAAATATTCCTTTTATGGATCATGCTTTTGTTATCAAATATAGAATTCTTTAACTAATTTGGATCTTGAAGATTTTTCTCCTGATGTATATCTCTATATATCTCTATCTATCTCACATATTTTTATATATATTTCATATATATATATATATATTTTTTTTTTTTTTTTTCCCTGCTATACTGGATGTTGAACTCAGGGCCTTCCAATGAGCTATATCCCTAGCCCTTTTTACTTTTTTTATTTTGAGATAGGGTTTCACGTAGTTACCCAGGCTGGCCTTGAATTTGCAATCCATCCTGAGTAGTTGGGGTTATAGATGTGAGCTACTGTATCAGCTATAAGATCAGATTTTTGTATTTTACACTAAGTACTTGAATATACTTTTGTTTATAATACGAGGTTTAAGTTAAAATTCTTTTGTTTTTTAACCTATGACTGGTCAATTGCAATATTTGTTGAGAAGGCTATATCCTTCATTGAATTCTTTTTGTACCTTTGTAAAAATTCAGTTTGGCATATTTGTATAGGTCTATTTCTAGATTCTATATTCTGTTCCATTGATCTATATACTTTTCCTTCTATTCTGGTACAACACAATCTTGATTTCTATAGCAATATATCTTGAAATTAGAATGATTTCTCTCATTTTATTCTTATTTTTCAGGATTATTTTTAGCTATTCTAGTTCCTTTGGCTTTCTGAATAAATTTGAGAATGATAGTGACTATCCACAAAGCATCTTTCTGGGATTTTCATAGGAATTGAATTATACCTATTTATCAATTTATTCAGAATTGATATCTTTACTGTTTTGAATCTTCCAACTCATAAACCTAGTATGTCTTTCCCTTTATCTAGATGTTCTTCAATTTAGTTCATCAGCATTTTGTAGTTTTCAGCAATAAATTGTATATATATTATGTTAGATCTATACCTAAGTAATTTAATTTTTTTGAACAATTGTAGTGTGTGTGTGTGTGTGTGTGTGTGTGTGTGTGTGTGAGAGATACTGGTGATCAGATCCAGGGCCTCATACATGCTAAGCAAGCACTTTACCACTGAGCTACAACCCCAGGAACTTAATTTCAGGGTCCCTGTGCTCCCTAAAATTACATATAATTGATTTGTCTGTGTGATTTTGAGTCATGCAACCTTGCTGAACCTACTCATCCAAAGAGTCTTATTGTAGATTCCTTGGGATTTTCTGTGTAGATAATCATGTCATCTCAAATAGGGGCAGTTTTGCTTTTTCCTTCTAATATGTATACTTTTTATTTTCTCTTCCTACATCATTGTTCTGGCTACAGCTTCCAGCACTATGCTGAATAAGGGTAGTGAGAGAAGACATTTTTGCCTTTTTTCCCCAATCTTAGGGTAAAAGCACTCAGTCTTTCAGTGTTAAGGATAATGTAGCTGTAGTTTTCTTTTGTAGCTGCTTTGTACCAATTTTTATTTTGTAAATTGGTAGTGCAGCAAGTTGACTTAATAAAGAGGAAAGATCCTACTGTTTTTCTGACATGGTCAGGGTGTTTGTATGACTAAGAGTTTGAAGGATCCACTGTCGTATCTCAAAAATTTTCTGCCAATCTGAGTGCAGTTTACAAGTTAGACACTATCTTGAGCAAAGGTACTTTTTAAAATGCAAAACTTCTTAACATGGTTAACATTTTATATTGCTGTTGTTCTTGGCTTTGTGGAATAGTTTATCTGTTTCTTTTCTCTTTATCCAAGCACAAAAAGCTTGGGATGGGTGAGAGAATAAAGGAGGCACAATTTTTGGAGCAGAGAATGTCTCAGTTGGGTAGCGTGAGAGTACTAAGTGCCTTTTCTAGTTAAAGTAAAATCAGGAACTCTGAAAAGGAGCTGAAGCCTAATTTAACCTTTAAAAAAGTTTATATGTTTTTATATTAAATAACTATAATTTTAAAAGTATAAACAGTACATTTAGGAAGTTTGTTTTATAATTTACTTTAAAATGGTTTTGTGTTTGTTTAATATACTGCATTTGTTCATGAGCCTCCAAAGTGTATATTGTAGACAGCAAAAATATCCTAATTATAGCCTTTTGTCAGGAATGACAGCATGTCATTATTTTACTTTCAAAATGAGATGATATAACACCAAGTTATAAGAACGAAGCACAAATTATATTTCACTAAAAAACCCTTTTACTTGCTTCATTTGGGAGCGTAATTACATGTTTCATATCTTCTCAAATTTCACAAAAATGTCCAAAGTAATTAGCCAATACAGACACTAGGAATTTAGAAAGGTTATTACATTTTTTATGTTGCGATTTTGCTTACAGAAAATTATTTGTAATTTAATAGCATTGAAAACTTGTGCACAATATGCTTATTTAACATATTTGGGTTATACTAGGGGACATCTGGAGATCACTCTTGTGGACCTATTATTTTATAATTTTATTGTTTTGTTTCCTAGATCGTAATGAATATCATGTTTTCTCTTTCTTTGCTGAGCCTCTATAAAATTTCTTCTCTAAAATGTATTGCTTCACTAATTTCAGTTTTTTGTTCTCTTGATTGCTGATAAATGTTATTTATTCTAATAATTTTCACAATGTGAAGTTTATAGTATTTCTGTTTTGTGCATCATGCTGCAGATACTCCACCCAACAGGAATTTCTTTCAATAAGGATAGAATATTTTGCTAGGAGCAGGATAAGAACTGAGATTAATAAGCAAAGGTTAAGGATGAAAATGTCTCAGAATTAGTGATATAATTTTCAATTGACAAAGAGGAACCAAAACTCAAGATGAGCAGAGGGATTGTAAGAAAATATCCATCTGCTCTGAATTAGTTCAAGTTTCTTGACCTGGATGAGTTATTTTCCTGGGGGCTGATAGTATCTTTGAATGGGATCACAGAGCCATTCTTGGTATCTTTGCGGACTTGTAGAAAGAGGATGCTGTTCCATTATGAAATGCCTATAAATTATAATGAGTGAGCTTAATTTCAATTCCAGACAAGGTTTTAGGATTTAGTATTAAAGGGTGATTTTTGCAGATATATTAGCAAAAATAATCACCCCTGGACCAAATTTTACAGGGTTACTAGATCTAGGATATATATTAGGCATAGAATACATGAACTTTATGAAGATATTTGATAAAATTTCTCATAATATTCCTAAAGAGACTGTGAATAATTTTAGGCTGTTTACAAAAGATAACTGGGTGATTTAATAATCAGATGAAGGTTGTGCCTGAAATGTACTGAATAATGGATCAGCATCAATCAAGGTGACATGACATGGTAGGAAGTTGTAGCCTCAACTTTGTTATATTCAACATTTTTAAATCAAAGGGTTAGATGGATAAGGTGACTTAGAAAGGATCCAACTTCCTAAGAGACAAAACTGACAGAAGATAGAACAGGCTACTTTGTGAAATAGTTTCCTGTCCTTTGAGATGTTGAAATAGAAGCCGGACAATGTGTCTAGGATGGAATAGACTTGATGAACTCAGCCAGAACTTGAACCAGATTATGATTTCTTTGAAACCTAATGTTTTATAAATCTACAAGTTTTGGTGTCAACAGCAAATAGGGGATTGATATAGTCATTCACCTACTGTATTGTGGTTTTTAATATAAAATTTTTATTATTGTTAAAATGAGCGAAATTTTATTTCATAAAGTTTTGTTATTAGTTTGTTCCAGCCAGCATTTGTAAATGATAGGTAGATGTGGTGCTATCACTCTTAGTTACAGGAACAGTTTCTGTAATCTCAAGGGAAGGTTTCATTAAGAATATGTACTTCAACAATCCAGAAGTTGATTTCAGTTTTAGTGCATTGGAGCAAATATTTTACAAAGCTACCGCTTATCCTTTGTGAAAAGCAAGACAAACAGAGGCTACTTGAGGAATGTTTTTACTTGAGACAGAAAAATGAACCATCTTTTTTCTGACTTTGCTGAAATTCCATTTGTCACTGCCCCTATGTTGGCCAGAGCCATGGGCACACTTTCTGAAGGAAGAAGATTTAACTGACACACACATGGTAAATACTGTAGAATACAAATGATTAAAGAACTAGATGCTGGTTTTAAATAGACATGGGTTTTAACCTCAATTTTTCCAAATATCAGCTGGTTATTAACTACAGTAGTCTCTGTTTTTAATCTGTAAAATGGATATAACCTTACCTCTTAGGGGCAAAGGAACCGACCTAGAGAGAAGAGATTAATTTAAACATATTTTTATGTTTGTGACAGAGTATTAAATTTTGTAAAAATCATAAAATGTTGAAACAGAGTAAGAACTTAAAGTTCATTTGATTCAATCCCATTATTTTATAAATGAGGAAAATAAGATCTGAAAAAGCCAAGAGGCATCTCCAGGATCATGGAGTATTTGGCAGTAAAAAGCCACTGATTTCTTCCAACTTCATGGAAGAATTATTAAAATAAGAATTGTAAAGATGTTTTCGTCATTTTTAGTTTTATTTTATGGAAAATATTTCAAGAGTAAATCTTTCTTAGAGATATTGTAGAGAAATAATTACTCCGAGAGACCCTTTTCTAGTTCTAGGATTTTAGGTCAGAGTCAATAGGCTAGTTTTTAAAATTTTATCCAGATGTAGGCAATGTCATAGTTATTACTCCATAACAGAGTACACCATAAATTTACTTCATTTAACCATCACGGTTGCAGTAACAGCTTCAGGTGAACTTTATTTTTCATAATTAAAAAAAATCACTTCAGTAAATGTATGTTCTATTTTCTAGATGTCTCCTGAAGAAAAAGTTTGTAACTACTGTGGAGTCAGCTATCTAATTCTTCATGAATTTAAAGCTATGGAAGAAAAAGTGAAAGCAATGGAAAAAGAGATGATATTTTATCGAGGAAGTGTAGAACATGAAAAGAGACTTCAAGAAAAGCTACAGTCTCTTAGCCGAGATTTTGAACAGTACAAAATTGACAATGAATCCAAAACAGAAAGGTTGAGTATGTTTTTCTTTTCTATCATTTATTTACTTTGAAAGAAAAATACAGAAAATAGATTTTGAATGTTTTTCTAGAATTTCTCCATATCAAGTGTAATGTCCAATTGAATACACTAGTTTATTCATTAACTATATTGTTACCAAATATAATTATTAGTGTAACTTGAAACTTTCTTTTGAGGCATGTATGCACTATCTGAATAATCAGAAACAAAAGTAATTCCATAACTGTAAGTTGAGATGGATCAAGTTTTTTTTTTTCATATATACTTTTTTATTGGGAAATTTTATCTATCAAAGCTTGGATGAATTTTGATTTTTTTTTTGTGCGTATGTGGTACTGGGTGTTTAGCCCCGTAAGCACTGGCCTACATCCTTAGCCTTTCTTTTATTTTTGAGACAGAGTCTTGCTAAGTTACTCAGGCTGGCCTTCAATTTATGATCCTCCTGCTTCAGCCTCCCAAGTAACTGAGATTACAGGTAGAGGTCACCATGCCCAGCTAAATTTTGGTAGTTTTTTATAACTATCACTTGTTTAGGTGGTAGCCTTGAATTTTTAGATGTAGGTTTTCCTTCAGAATAAGGTTTTCATGTTTTGAAAGGGATACCAAGACATTAAAATTACGTGATTTTGAATCATTGAAATTGCAACAAAATTTAATAATGGGTTCTTTACAATGCAGAATCTAATCAAAAATTTAGTCTGCTTAAAGATGTTTTAATGTTATATGGACACTTCTATATAAGGGATTTTGCTGGCGTTATGGTTTTTCCTATGAATGTTAATTTCTCAATTTAAAGTTTCAATAATTTATGATTAGTAAACCTTGAGTTGATGAATTTAGTGAACATATGTCTACATGAAAGTAATTACTTTTTAAATCTCTTAGGATTAGTACTTTTATCAAATTTTATTTTTATGAGAGTATGTAATTACATTAATAGCCAATTGATATACAGTATCTTAGTCTTTTACCAAAATTTTTTGTTATGGTGTTTTTCAATTGCAAATTTGAATAATAGAATATTCTATACTATGAGTGGGAACACTTAAAAATTTGGATTACGTGGTTTAAAATTTTAAATCTGCAGAGTTTCTACGTGTCAAGTGTTCTTTTGTTTGGTGTTATTCACACTTTAGTTTCTCTAATAGAATGTTGTATTTTGTCAGTCATACATAAACATATGAAATAAAAGAAGCATATAGAGTAAAAGGGAAGAAAGTCACTTTTTATCTAACTGGTTGCATTCTTACTGGAGGTAAAACCACTTTTAATGAATTTGTGTATATCTTTCCAGATCCTTCATTCTGCCTTTACCTTTAATATAGATGTATTTCACATATATTACATATATATGTATTTTTATATTTTAAGAGACTAGTTTTTAAGGCAAGCACTATGTCAAGTGTATTGTTTTGTGGTTTACTTTTGTAACTTTATATGTATTGGAAATTGTTCCATGTTAATGCATTTAAATCTGCCTTGTTCTTTTTTTTTTTTTTTTGGTGGGTACCGGGGGTCGACCTCAGGACCTCGCGCACCAGCAGGCGCCCGTGCTGCTGAGCGATATCACCAGCCCTTTTTTCGTATGTGTGTTCTGGGAGTTGAACTCGGGCCCTCGCGCTTGCCGGACAGGGGGTTACACCGCTGAGCCATCTCACCGGCCCAAGATCTGCCTTGTTCTTAATTGCAGCATTGCTTTCCTTGTCATAAATATGACATAATTTACTTAACCATTTCTCTTTCCAGCATTTATATTATTTCTAATTTTTATTATTGCATATGTCATTTTTTTATTAGGTGTGGTTTTCCATGGATAAATTGTTGGAAGTGAAATTACTGAAAAAAAGAAAATGCCAACTTAAAGTTTTGGTTGTATTATAGCAGATTGTCTTTTCAGAAGACAGTGTTAACTTACATTGTTTGATCAATAGTTTATGAAGTGGCCATTTTCCTACATCTTGTTAATGTTGGCATAGTCTTAATTTCCCTCAATTTCTTGTGTGAAAAACAGTTACATCATGGTTATTTAATTTGTATTTTTATTTTGCTAATACATCTGAACATTTTTCACATATTTATTAGATGTTTATATTTCTTCCTCTCTTGATTACATAAATGGCCCAGTTTTCTATTTGGTTATTTGTTTATTTTTATTTATAGAGTTGTAAATATAAATTGACTTTATACTTACTTTATATGTATTGTTCCACTTTTCTTATGGATGCTTGTCTTTTCACCTTGTTCATTGTTTCTTGTACAGCACCTTGTTGCTGTCCTTAAAAAAAAATCCTAGGCTAAATTGTGGTTGCATAGGATTCTGTGTTATGTTCCTTTGGTTGCAGATGACAGAAAGTTTCTCTTAACACTAACCTAGACCCAAAAAGGAATTTAGTGGAAGAGTGTGAGATAGTAGCTCATTGAAAGAAAAGAAAAACTCAAATACCTTGGCTTTGGAAATAGACAGAAAACTGAACCTGTTCAGGTATTTGGGAAGTCTCTTTGGAGAGAATTAGCTCAACATTGTCTTTCTTGCACCATTCCCTTCAAGACTCTTGGTTTTGATAATAGAATCCCTGAAGGGTCTTACTGGCTTCACTTGAGTTTCCTGACACATGGTCCCTAACCCTTTAGTCTGAGAAAGGGAAGGAACTTTGATTGATAGTTGTTCTACAAAGACAGCATACAATGAAGGAAAAGATATTTACTAAAGAGAAATTAGACTATTATTGTCAGAAGAAGGAGGAATAGATTCAGGCAAGTAGTAACATACATTAAAAACTTACAGTATTATTTTAGAATCAGCTTTTTAATATAATTGGAATTAATTTTTGTATATAATGTGAGATTTAAAATTTCATCTCAGTATCATTAAATCTTTCATCTTTTCTCCCCTGCTTGAAATGCCAACTATTAATTTCTAATTTATATGTGGATCCTATATTTTATACTATTGATCTAGTCAATATGGGTCAGTGTCACACTTTTAACTACTTTAGCCTTATAATATGTTTTGGTATTTTGCTTGGGAAGTCTTCATTTTGTTTTTCAGGTTATCTTGGCTTTTCTAGTATATTTTCTCTTCTGGATGAGTTCCAGAATCAGCTTATCAGATTTCATAAAACATCTTGGGTTATGATTTACACTGGGGTTGAATTTACTTTCTGGAGCAATTTACATTACTTTCTTGAGAACTGACATTTTTATAATCTTGAAACTTCTTATCCTAGAACATGATATTTTACCCCTATTTATTTAGGTGTTTGTTAAACCTCTCAATAAAATTATGTAATTCTTGTATATTCTGTATTTGATTCCTATACATATTTATTGCTGTTAAGAATGGAATATATTTCTTAATTGCATTTTATAATTTTTCTGAATACTATTTTTATATACTGATTTTGTATATAGCTCTCTGAATTCTTTCATTAGTTGTGTTTTTTTTACTATATTATATATATTCATAATACACATACACAAAAACCAGTAGCATATATGGAAATTGTAACTGCCTTATATTTTTATTTCTAGTAGTTATATCTTCCCACATCCTTCTTCTTATTTTATTAAACTGGATGGGAATAATAGAGCAGTGTTGAATAGTAAACTTGTGAGTTCATCTTTGTTTCTAATTTAAAGTGGGTTTATCTGGCATGTTTCTGTGTTAAATAGGATGTTTGCTATATATTTCCTAAAGATACCTTTTATCCATTTAAGAAATGTGCCTTTCTAGCTCGTTTTATTTTTTAATCAGAAATGATTAATGTATTTTAATATATGGTTTTTTATCTTCATATACTTTTTTCCTTTAATTGGTTAAGATAGTGAATAATACTAACAGATTTTTGACATAAAACCATTTTGATCATGAATTTCAGGATTCTCTAAATTTTATTTATATGTTTACCTGCTTCATGATTTTTATCACAATTATAAGTTGTTATATTACTTTTCTGCAAATACTTCCTTAAGCATATTTCTGTACATACAGTAAATAGAAAAACATCACTTGCAATAAATAATGGTTAAAAATATGTAATTATTAAAATAATAATGTTTTATCTCGGTAGCACTAAAATGATTGTCAATGCTATTAGTGATGTGTGAATTAGTTTGTGAAGAGCATTGTTCAAATATAGTGCTGGATTAATTTGCCAATATTTTGCGTAGATTTTTGCCTCTATGTTCCCAGGTGAAGCCAGTCTGTAGTTTTCTTTTTTTTATGGTATAAAGATTGGCTTACCGCAGTTCCTTATAATAATTTAAGGAACCTTTCATGTGCACCAAACGTTTTGAATAACAGATGGGTTGACTGTTCCTTGCAGTTTTGGTAGCTCTTCTTCATAGAAAATGTCTTTTATCTTCTTTAGGTGCTAGAACTTGGTGAGTCATTATATTTCCTCTATATTATTGCTTTATTTCTGGATTTTAACCTCTTCTTAAGTCAATTTTAGAAGCTGGTGTTTGTCTAGACCAGTAACAGTTCCGCTGTTACTGTATACATGAGGAAAAGAAAAACTTGTATAAATATTTTAACACTAAATTTATTGAGACTTCATGAGATTAGTATAAGTTACCTTTGGCCTCTACATTTACAAGAAGTACTCAAAGTGGTGGCCATTAACTTCCAGACATTTATTAATTATGGTGAACTGCTGAAGTACGTATACGTTTCTTGGGCAGACTCTGTATATATCTTGGCATTTCAAATCTCTTGATATTTAGTAATATGTAGTATCCTATTATTTAAAAGTGTGTCATATTTTTTATGAAAACTCTCTATTTTCCTTTTGTTCATTATTTGTGTTTAATTTAAAAAAAGCCAAAAGAGGGAGGGAAGGAGAGAAGGGGAGATGGGGAGAAAACTTTTTTCCAAGCAAAGTAAATGGTTTGTTTTATTGGCCTTTTCAAAGAATGAGACTTGGTTTCATTAATCAAATCTGTTTCTTTTTTGTCTGTTCTCTATTTCACTAATTTATCTCTTATTTGTATGTATTTATTTCTTACGCTTCCTTTAATTTCTAGTTCTCTTGCTAGTTACTTGAGTTGAAGTCTTGGTTAATTTGTTTTCAGTTTCTTTTTTTAAAGGACATTTAAAACCATCAAGTTTCCATGTGGTAACAGACTCTGGCAACAACAAAGTGCTCTGATAATAATATCTTATTTTCATTTATTTCTAAATAAGATGGAAGTTCAATTTTTCTTTTTTAATGTAAGACGTGCTTGCTTTGTTTTTTTTTTTTTGTTTTTGTTTTTGTGGTATTGGAGATTGAGCTCTGGGCCTCAAGCATGCTAGGCAAGCATTATATCACTGAGCTACATCTCCAGCCCAATTTAAGAAACATTTGGAAGAATGTTATAAATTTCTAAATGAATAGGTTTTTTGCTATTCTTTTACATATATCTGTTATTATTCTACTGTGGACAGAGAATGTAACCTATTTGGGAGGCATTATGTGTTTAATAAACAGTAAGTTTTTGGAAATATCCCACAGCTAATTGATAAGAGTGCATATTCTTTGTTTTATGGATATAACTTTTCAGTAGATCCATTAAATGACAGTAATTAATTGTGCCATTCAAATTCTGTAGATCTTAGTTTTGTCTATTTCATGGACATAAAGTAGTATTTTTATTTTAATTTGCAATTACCTAACAACATATGATGTTGAGTATCTTTTCATATGCTTGCTACTTATATATATATATTTTTGATGAAGTGTTTGTTTAGCTCTTTTGCCCGTTTTTACATCGGTTTGTTTATTTTCTTACTGTTGATTTTTTTTTTTTTTTTTTTTTGTGGGTAGCGGGGGTCGACCTGAGGACCTCGCATGCCAGCAGGCGCCCATGTTGCTGAGCGATATCACCGGCCCTTTTTTCGTATGTGGGTTCCGGGAGTCGAACTCAGGACCTTGCACTTGCCAGGCAGGCGCTTATGCCGCTGAGCCATCTCATCAGCCCGTTACTGTTGAGTTTTAATAGTTCTTTATATATTGTGGATAACAGTTCTTTATCAGATATATTTTTTGCAAATATTTTCTACCAGTGTATGGCTTGTCTTTTCATTCTCTTAACGTTGCCTTTTGCAGAGCAGAAGTTTTTAATTTTAATAAAGTCCATCTTATTAAATCTGTCGTGTAAGCTTGTGATACTCAATTTACCAGCAGTTCAGAATGACATTATCTGGTAAATTATACCTTTCACTGGCATCATAGAGTGGCATATTGATCACAGCTGAGTGTTTATTTCAGAGAATTGAAGAGCCACAATGTGAGGTTATTGGTAAGAAATTTTTCTGTTTAGGATTTAATATATTTAAAAATTTTAACTTTTAATTTTGAGATAATTGTGTAAGTACACACACTGGTAAAAAGAATAGAGCTGGTGTACTCTCTACCCAATTTCTCCAGTGCTAACAACTCATAAAACTATAGTTTTCCTTTTTGGACTCTAATCATATGACCATTAGCTCATTTGTTATTGTCCCACAGGTTCCTAGAAGATTTTTCCCCTATTTTCTCTCTCTTTTTCATATTGGGAAAATTCTGTTGGTTTATATTTAAGCTTACTGGTTCTATTTTTTTGTCATTCCACCCTTCTGTTTCATCTAGGAAATTTATTTCCGTTGCTGTATTTTTCAATTTAATAACTTATATTTGGTTCTTTTTTATAATTTCTATTTTTTGTTGAGGTTTTCTCCTTTTTCTTTTGCTTCAGGAGAATCTGTAATTCCTTCTTAAAGCACTTTCATGATGGCTGCTTTATAATCATTGTCGAAATATTCCAACATCTGATTCATTCCACTGTTGGATCTGTTAATTTCTTTTCTCTATAAATGTGGTGATTTCCTGATTCTGGTTCAATGAGTGATTTTCATTTGTATCCTGGTTATTATGAAGGTTATACTGTGATTCTCTTGATGCTATGCAGTTAGGTTTTGGTTTGTTTTTGTGGTTTTATTGTAGGCACTCCCTTTGTTAAAGTGTAGTGTGAGAGTCGGGTAGATGTGTGGTGGTTAATTTTGAGTGCCGGTTTGACTTGGGTTATGAGTGCCCTGCTAGCTGGTAAAACACTGTGAGGGTGTTTCTGGAAGAGATTAGCATTGAATTGGTAGACTAGGTAAAGATCATTCCCATCAGTGTGGGTGGGCATCATCCAGTGTGTTGAGTGTTCAAGTATGAGCTGGAAGAAGGGTAAATTTGCTCTTCCTTCTTGAGCTCTGGGTATTTATCTTCGCCTGCCTTCAGACATAGGTGCCTTTTGTGTTCAGGCCTTTACATTATTGACTTTCCTTGGTTCTCAGGACTTTGGGCTTGGACTAGAAGTTCACTTTTCTGGACCTCCTGCTTACAAATGCAGATGGTGGGACATTTTAGCCTCCATAATCACATGTGTTAATCCCTCATAATAAATCTCTTTCTTTATACCTCTCCATACATCATAGTGTTTCTGTTTCTCTGCAGAATACTAATAGAGCATATATGTCCAGTTTCCCACTGGGCCCACTATACTACTCCTGGAAAAATGGGGTCCTGATTCACACTGCCTTGTATCAAATTGGTAGAGTGGAACTTAATCTACCCTTTTTGACTTACGCACACCCTTCTGGCAAATGTAGATCATCAGCTTGCACTGCCTGCGTCTCTGTGTGGGGATGTAAAATCAACTCCCTGCTGCTAAACTTACTGTCACCAGGGAGGTGGGAATCAGAGGGCTGACTTATACCACTTCGTTGCTATAATTTAGGAGCAGAAGCTTGGCTTTCCTCTGTGTCCACTGGTACCAAAGGATGGGAGGAGAGGGAGAGTGCCACCTAACTGTGCCTCCAGCCACTTAATCCTATCTTGTCGATGCCAGCTGGGAGCAAAGGTTCAGCTCCCTGCTGGTCCCTGTGACAACAGGGGACTGGGAAGCAGAGTGCCGAGGACCCTGTCTCACACCATCTCATTCTGCCGCACTGATATTAAGTGGGGTTTGAGGTATTCCACTGAGACCTGCTAACACAGAGGTTGGTGGTGCAGGGGGTATGGGAGTTCTGTTTCCAGGGCCTCATTCCATCTCTACTTGCAGGTAGGTTTAGTTCCCCCTTAGGACCTCATTGATACCAGGGGCGGAAGGAAAGTAAAGCGATTGCTATTACCAACTTGCTCCCCCTTGTTCAGTCTTGGAGCAGCGTGGGTTGGAACCTCATTTCTCCACTGACCCTCCTGACCCTGCTTTGGTGGGAGGGTTGAAGCATCACTATCTCTGTAAGAGGGGATTAGAAAATGAGCTCCCAGCTCAGCCTCACCAACATATACCAGTGGGGAGAACTGGAATGTAGCACCTGCTTCTGCGGGGCAGGGAAGGGGTGGTGTGGATGGTAACTCCCCACTCAGCCCCCATGAAACAGGGTGAGAAGCACAACTTTTTAGTTACGTTTGGCTGGAGTAGAGAAGGTATTGCCAACCATGTTTTCTGTTGTTCAGTCATCCTTTCCCTGGTCGGTCACTTATAGGCATACCCAGAACTCTGCTGCACTAATCTGCTAGGCATTTCTTACTCCTCTCAAGTTGACATACCATGATTAATAGTCATAATATGTGCGTGCTTACTTTAGTAATAGTATCTTAAGAAAAAAAATACATTAAGGTCTTCCAATTTGAAAGGTCTTTTATGTACATCTTATCTAAGCCTCTGCATTTTCTATTTTTCAGTATTGTTGTTCACAGAAGTAATATAAGAAGCATACCTGTTAAAAATGATTGAGATAACTAAAATTTGGAAAAATGAAGATTTTATGGACAAAGAACTGATGTGAACTGTAGTTCTCAGGGGGTAGGGCCTATTTCCTAAGGGTCCATTTCAAATCTCTGGAGCTTTTTCAAACATTCATATTTTTCTCCTGAAATTCCGTTTGCCCCTTTTGGAACAAGGTGATACACTATTTATTGAGAACTGTTATTGACTCTAGTGTGGTTGGGCTTATGGACAGTTGAGTACCTTTGTAGAAAAACATTTATTCTTTTTCAGGCCACTGAAAAATGGCTCCAATAGACACAGGGATATTAACAAAAAATTTAAACTTAGAAGTTCATTTCAAGCTGGGCCTGGTGGCACACACCTGTAATCCCAGTATTTGGGAGGCTGAGGCAGGAGGATCACTGAGAGTTCAAGGGTAGTCTGGGCTACATAGTGAATTCAAGGTTAGCGTGGACTATGTAGTGAGATCCCATCTCAAAAAAAAAATTAAAATTAAAATTAAAAAAATAAAAAGATCATATCACATTTTAGTCCATATATACAAATGTGAATTTATTGATATCTGTACTGTGCATTACTTGAACTTTGAGACACTTAGAGAAGTTTTATTGATATCATGTACTTCTATGGCCAGCTAATCCTTTATTATTTTTTCATTTTTCTCCCACATCAGCCCTAGAGTGTGCTCCAGACCAAAGTCCTTAGGTGTGGAACACAGTGTTTTCCTTTATTCCTTTTCTCCACGGTCACATGCAAACTGTAAATAGAAGTCAACAAGGTGTTTTTATGATTGATATAAATAATGTTTATGTGAGTTTCTCATTCCCAGATCTGGCAAAGTTATGGAGATTGATACTTATTCAATAATATTGATAAACTTATGTATACCAGTATAACATTGAAAACTCTTCTCTGTATCGTTTGATGTTGCTTGAGCAACATGGTTACCAAAATAAGATACATTTTTTCTGCTTCCTTTATTTAAAAGGCATTCCCTCCTAAGCTTTTAAATCAGCAGACTTTCAGATTGTAATTATTCTTTGTATTCAACTTTCCACCTTGAATTTTTAACATAGTTATCATTATAACAAAATACATTTTTACTAGACTGACTCTAATTTATTATAAGAATGAATTAGCAGGGAAACAGTGTGTGATAGGTGTAAACCATGTATGGGTTCTGCCTTTACCTACTTCTGTGACCTTCCTCTTGATCTTCCTGGGTCCTGTTTTCTTCAGCTGCAAAATGGTCAGAGAAAAAGCTTTTTCACCAGGATGGTACACACATGACTCAGTACCTGAAGGAATTCTTCCTCACCTTCTTTTTTCTCCTTTTTGTGTTTATTAACAAAGGTTAATAGCATACTGCTTCCCCTCTATAGATAACATCATGTTCTCACCTCTAGTTTCTAAACATTGAGTAATATCACAAGGTAAGTTCTTACGTCTAGGAAATACCCTGATCTCAGGTCCACAGAAATTACAAGTTCAATTGCAGTTACAGTTTAATTGATGTTTTAAAATACCTAATCCAGGGCCGGTGAGATGGCTCAGTGGCATAAGCGCCTGCCTGGCAAGCGCGAGGGCCCGAGTTCGACTCCCAGAACCCACATACGAAAAAAGGGCCAATGATATCGCTCAGCGGCACGGGCACCTACTGGCGTGCGAGATCCTGAGGTCGACCCCCGGTACCCACCAAAAATAAATAAATAAATAAATAAAATGAATTACCTAATCCAAATTTGATTAGGCCCACAGCCTGTGTTTCTGTTTAGAGAAGAGACTGTGTAGGAAGTATAACTTTAGAACTTAATTTTTACTTTTCTTTGTTAGATCTCCCCTATCCAAAAAGGATATGAGGTATCTAAAAGGACAGTGTAAAATTAACAACATGGTAGGGAAAGGGAGGCAATTTGCATACTGGACAAAAAGCAAGAAACCAAATATGTGAACCCCCAAGCTCAACAGTTAAGTTCAGGTTTCCTCAGTGTGCATCCATTTGTCTAGAAATGTTTCAAGTTTACCCTTTTTTATGGCTGAGTAGTATTCCATTGTATAAAAAACATACTCTTAAGGGCAATAAATTGGACTTGTGTAAATATCGCATTGTTTCTCTGGTATGAGGTACTGAATGTGTAAATAAGGAGCAAAGTGTATAAAAGGTATTGTGAAATAAGAAATTGTTCAAAAGAAAGGGGAACTAGGGAGTGGGGAGGGAAGAAAGGAAGGAAGGGATAAAAAAGTGTCCATACTGTTAAATAAATCAGACACGCATGTTTAAATATCACATTGTTTCTCTAGTGGGAGAAGCTGAAAGGGTACATAAGGACCAAAATGTATAATAGATACTGGCAAATAGGAAGAAAATATTCAAATGGGAAGGGGAACAAGGGATGAGGGAGGGGGAAAGGAGGGAAGAGAAAAGAAAAAGAATAGAAGGAAGAATGAGGGGAAGAGGAGTTGAAGGGAGGAAAGGGGTTTGGTAAAAAAGAATCAAGAAATATCACATATAGACACAAACTTCCTCTAATGAATATGATCATTATGTATATATAAAATGTACCAATAAAATTAATATTTAAAAAAAAAGTTCAGGTTTCCTCCAGATCCTTTTACTTGAGGCCCAGAGCGTCCCATATTCACAGCCTTTTGTACGAATAAGAGCAGCACAGGGTTGTAAAGGCAATCTTTGGTTTCCTAGTATACTTGTTTAAACAAGGCTTCTAGCACTATTAGAAATCCACCTGAAGTCTAAGTGAGAAATTCAGGGGTACAGTTAGGCCCTAGTCAGAATGTACCACTGTCTGTACCTCCTGCCAGTCCCAATAGGCAGTAAAAATGACTACTCCCTTTGATGTTGTACTCCAAGCTGCGTTCATGGAAGCAGTGGAAACTATTCTGAAGAATGCAGCCCTAGCTTTATTCTATTAACTGTTTCTCTCAATTCTCATCTCTCCATGTGCCTCCTTACTGCTTCATGTACCACTAAGCCTGAATAAACAAGTCAGATCATGTCATTTTAGCTTTGGAATAGGGTGATTTTTATCTTTTGCAGGTTTGAATTAATGCATCTTCAGAAAAGTGTGCAATTTGGTTTCTTCTCAAATTCTTTACAGATTACTTACAAATTTCTAAATGGTAACAGTTTAGAGAAAACTATTGGAGAAAAACAAATTAACTCGTTAACTAAGGATGCTCAGCAACTCCTATTGTAGATGGCTAAGCCAACCTAGGGAGATCAAATAGTAGTGCTCATGGAGCTAGTTAAATATCTTCTCTTTTCTGTAGTGTTACTGTTTGGGTTATTTGAAGAAACCAAATAAATATGGCTGTGGGGATCTATGGCAGAACGAAGATATTGGAGGACTGTTCTGAAGGAAAAGAGCACACAAGAACTTAAGCTTCATCTTCTTGGCCAGAAGAAATCTAGTTGTATAAAAAGCTACACTGTGCAGTGTGATCGGGAGAAAACTGCTGGAGTTGGCAGAATTGTTAGGGAGGCCATCTCTGGAAACGATGTGAGGAACTCAGTAAGGCATCTCCATACATTACTGACCTTACAGTATTTTAAAAAATGACATGGTGCAAATGTAGAGTTCTTTTCATCAGCCAAAGTGACTTCACATCTGAAATTACTCATTTCGGTATTCCTGTATTTATTTACAGTGAGCCTCCTGGTCCGCCTTGGTTCGTTTCATTGAGCCCTGAAATCTATTGATGGCTCTACCTTTTCTGTCTCTTTTTATCACTTTCTTTTCTGTTCGTCTTAGATTTGATGATGTGTGATGTCAACCACTCCCTGGAAGTATCTTAAGATCCCTTTTTGTATTATTCTTTGTTCAAATTGGCCTGATAAACCTCAAATGTGTATGACTGCAACTAACTAAACTCTTTGTACTGGTACCCTGGGTGCTAGGAACTGGCACTACCTATTATTTCCTCTATCTATACTATCTTCATCTTCTCTTTACAAATGCCTCTCTTGGGCCAGTGAGATGGCTCAGCGGCATAAGCGCCTGCCTGGCAAGCGTGAGGTCCCAAGTTCGACTCCCAGAACCCACATACGAAAAAAGGGCCGGTGATATCGCTCAGCGGCACGGGCGCCTGCTGGCGCGCGAGGTCCTGAGGTCGACCCCTGGTACCCACCAAAAAAAAAAAAGCCTGTCTTACCGTCAGCACTTCTTTAGGCCTCTCCAGAAAACAAATAAAATCTTCGCTTAATCTAGGGCTTCTGCCAACTACTGTTTTAGTTCTCTTTTCCTTTTCATACCAGCCTTATTGAATAAATTACATGGATTTACCACCTCCATTTTCTCATCCCTCAGTTCATTGTAATCTGATAGAAAATGCTCTCATTCAGGTCACCAGTTATTTGTGTGTTACTAAGTTGAAAAAAATGTGCCAGTTCTTTATTTTTCTTGACTTCTTGTGTGTGTGTGTGTTTGTGTGTGTGTGTGTTTGGCTTCCTGTAATACATATTGCTTCTCATTATCCTTGCCTGACCTCTCCACTTCTTTCTGTCATGAAAATCCTGGAGCTTTTAAGGCCCTGTCCATAGCCTTCTTCTGTTTTCATTTTGCACTCTACCTTCACTGTCCAATTAATCTTTTCTATTCTAGGGCTTCAGTTTATCCTCTTTATGTTGTAGGCTTCTAGATCTTTACTTCCATGTCTAACTTCTCTTCCAACTCCAGACTAATCTCTGAAACTCTGCCCTCAGCATCTCTATCTGGCCACATTACAGGCTTCAGTCTTCTCCACAGTGAATTTGTCATCCATGTCTACTACATTGCGTTGTTAACATCTAGAAATGTTAATCCTGTCATCATTAGTCATCATTAAAGTAGTGTTGAGAGTCTTTATTCTGCAATACTCTGTTATTGATGGTGTGGACTCAGCCAAATACTCTCTTCCTCAGTTTCCCAGTCTAAAATGCAAGTAATATTACCTACAGTAGAGGATTACTTGGAATATTACATTGGGTTTTATATTTAATTAAAAATATATTATCTAACAGACTGTAATTGTAATTATTGTTCATCCTGTGCACCATCCTTGATTCCTCCTAGTTTATTATCTTTTTCCTCAATATTTCTTTTTTTTTTTTTTTTTTTTGGTGGGTACCAGAGGGTCGACCTCAGGACCTCGCGCGCCAGCAGGCGCCCGTGCCTCTGAGCGATATCACCGGTCCCTTTTTCGTATGTGGGATCCGGGAGTCGAACTCGGGCCCTCGCGCTTGCCGGGCAGGCGCTTAAGCCGCTGAGCCATCTCACCGGCCCTCCTCAATATTTCTTGAATCTGTCCACATGTCTGTTGATCCACAGTCACATCCTGGTCATTCTCTGTTTGAACATCTATGATAGTCTCTGTATCCCACTTGTAATCCATTCTAAATGTAGCGCAGATCATTGTGTCAGAAGTGCATATCTGACCATTGCACTCTGCTGCTTTTCCTGCCATAGGTTCCCATTGTTTTTAGAGTAAAGTATAAAATCCTCACTGTGCTTTGAGAGTCTGTGATCTCTGGCCCCTGACTGTTCCTTCAGACTGTTTTGTTTGTCACCTTAGAGGTAATGTATGGTCACCTCTGGCCCTTTGCATGTATTGTACTTTCTGCCTGGGGCTCCTCTCCCTTTCATTACCTTTGCTATTCCTTCTCTTTCAGAGCTTGGCTGAGATGACAGGTCTTCTTCAAGAAAGCATTTGCCAGCCTTGATGGGTTCTCATGACACCCTGTTTTCCTATTCATAATGGCTTTTAGTTACAATTTTTTGTTTAGTATTTACATTCCTGGCTATAAGTTCCAAGAAAACCACTCTATTTGCTTTATCTATCCCTAGCACCTAACACAGTTGTTTTGCACATAGTAATGTTCCGAAAATATTTATTTATGAGAAGATAACCAAAGCATATGATGGGTTCCTATGTTTAATTCTCTGTTGTCTGATTGTGTGTGTGTGTGTGTGTGTGTGTGTGTGTGTGTGTGTCTGTTACTGGAGAATGAACCCAGGGTCCTCACATGAGCTACATCCCCAGCCCACTCTGTCATATTTTGAGACAGGGTCTTCTTAAGTTGCCAAGTTGCCTAGGTTGGCCTTGAAGTTGCAGTTTTCCTGCCTCAGCCTTCCAGAATGCTATGTGTGTGTCACCATGCTTGGCTTCTGTTGTCTGATTATTCTGTTTGTTTGTTTATTTGTTTTTCATATATGATTGATACATAAATAATTACATTCATCTTGGGGAACTGGCCCATATACATATTGCTGATGTTACTTGTTTCTTTTGGGCAACAGAGCCAAACTTTCAGATGCTACAAAGCTCAGGCAATCATTTCGTCAGCGTTCTTTGTAATTAAAGGTACCTTTCAGTGAAGATTCTGTCAAGTGAGATATAAGTGAAAATCTGCTGGGTGTTTCTGGGAAAATTTGCACCACTTCTCTTCTTTGTGGCTTCCTTCTTCATCTTACTCCAGATTCAGAGGAGAGTCTAGAGGGAGCTCAGCCTTCTTGCAATGGTGAGGTTACTGTGAGGGTAAGCATGGCACTGGAAGAAAAGGCAGAAGGAACCTGGGTCATTAATGACATCTTGGTACCCTTCTACCAGCCCTGAATTGCCTCATGGTCTCTCAATTATGAGAGTCCAAAGGTTCTCATGGTATATGTTATATAAGAATAATTAACCACTCTATGATTAATATACTGTAGTCTTGTTTCTATTATATATAGCCAGAAGCGATCCCTGGTACATACACTTATTTGTACCTAGTGCTGTTCTGTGATCAGAATGGGCTGATAGATGGGTGTGTGATGGATGGAGAAATGGGTGAAGGTACAGTCAGTACATTATAAGTGGATGGAGAATATCCTTTTTTGTGTGTCTCCCTAACACCTAACTGCCATTCTAAGCACTGTCTTCTATATAGTAGATGCCAAATGAATATTTATTGATGATTTTGTTAATTGAGGTTTGAAAAGGGTATTTCATTAGGGAGGGCTCTGAGTTATAGGTTTAATTTAGATTCGAAAAATGAAACACCCCTGAGGGTAGCCTTTGGACTCTCATAATTGAAAGAGACTCATAAACACTTGTGTCAATCTGTGGTGTATCACTAATAATTTAGAAAACCAAATATCTTTTTAAAAGAATCAAGAATATATTTTGGCAAATGTCCTTCCTAATGGTATCTAAAAATAATTTCATTCAATGAAAGAATGTTAACTAGTATTCTTTGCTGAAATAGCTCATTATAAGTAAGATCATCATAAAATGTATAGTGTAATTTGGGACATTTTGAGAGTAAATTGGAGTGGTATCAATAATTTGTTAGGATCAAAAGTATAATTTTATTTAGATGTTGCTTTACATAATCTATAATAATTCTTGAGCGGTAAACTCAATCTGGAACTGGCCTAGAATGTATAGCTAATTAAAAAAAAAACATTTCTATGTCAAGAAATACTTTAGTTTTGATAAAGATTTGTGTTAGCATAAAATTGTGAAGCCATTCACTTTCAGTATGTTTGCCCATTTTTCCCTAGCCAAAGTAAACTCTTCATCTCACTTCTCTCTTTGTGGCTTTTATCCTTCAAGATGCTTCTCCTGCACGGTGTTCCTTCTAGTTTAGCCTACAGAGATGTCCTTTTTGATATTACATAGGTCTTACATTTTAAAACTGTTTAGCAGTTGAGTGTATCCTGGCTTCTTGTTGGTGTTTGTTAAATCTTGCCCTTTTAGTATGTGAGAGTCTTTGTGAAGAGAAACTGTCTTTGTCTTCCTTTGTATTATCTGCAGGACCTAGCACAGTGGTGGACACAATGGTAGGTGTTTGCCAGTTTGCTGAATGATTGAAACATGTAAAATAAATTGTGAAGCCAAGATGTTCATATTACATTTCATTTTGACTTTACTATTGTACATAACATAGGAATGTTTATATACCTCCTGGAAGATACTTAAACTTATGCATTATTCTGTATTTTAAATGATTTTTCATGTCAAGAGAGGAGAAATGGAAACAGTATATCTCTTGCTACCACCTCTGTTTTCTATTAACATTAAATGCACGTATGACTATAGATGGCTTTCTGCCATGAATTGCATCATTTATGCTGGCTTTTAATATGCCTCCTGGCATTTCAGTTTCTGTTCTCAGCATGAAGCATCACTCGTGCTGAATCCTCTAATATTTTTTCTCAGATAAATGCTTTAGAGAAGGATCTGTGGAAGGTACTTTTTGCCTTGCTTCTGATTGGTTCTAGATGAATGGCAATGACATTGGAAAGTGATCATTTAAATATAATTTAAAAGATTGAATCATCATAATTTCCTAGAGCTTACATTTCATTTTTCTATTAATGGATGTGGGTTTTGTCACCTGTATGTGATTACTCTTGAGTTTGTCATTGTCTGCTTTCAGAGGAGGAGGGATGTATGTGTATTTTACTTGCTGCCAGCCAGCGCGGGCACCTTATGAAGTGCCTGTTTCTCAACACAGAAAGAGGAAAATGGAAAATGATTTATTAACATATTCGTTGCACAAATTGGAGGTAGAGTATGACAAGGAGGCAGGGCAGAAGGGAAATACATACTTAAATGCGGGATTGACTCAGGAGGAAACAGCAATTCACTTTAATTAGGTGTTTTTATTATGATCATAATTATGTAGATAAATTTTTTGTTTTTTCTGTTTTTTTTTTTTTTTGTACCGGGAATCGAACTCTGGACCTCACGCTTGCGAGGCAGGCTCTGTGCCACTGAGCTAAATGCCCTACCCTTGTAGTTATGTTTTCAAAACAGTTTTAAAGTTTTCAGGACTTTTTGTATTCAAAAGACTGATACTATACATATAAGGGTGAATAAAAATCATATTTTCGTGGGAAACTTTTTCACAAACTTTATAGTAATAAAATGTAGGTTGTTTTTCTTTCAGAGAACATGACTTCCTATTCAGAAATGTCTTCATGAATATTATGAACTGTTTTTAGGTATTTTTTGTGACCATCAGAATGATAATTTGAATTCTGAATTCTCCATTGAAAAATATTTGAATGATTAACTTACGCATTATGATGCATATTGATGAAAATTCCTGGTATTTGACAGGAGAGAGCAAACAGGAATTCATATAATCATGAGCTTTGATCCTAATGTCAATCTAATTTAAAATCACTTTTAACTATTAGAAATTTAAGAAATTTAAAATGAGATGTAATTATTGTGTTACAGTACTTGGATCAGGATAATCTTTCTGCACCTTCCCCTGCCATTTGAAAAAATTGTGTAAAGATTTAGGTTAACTCTTTCATTCATTTATTCATGAAGGGTTTGACATTTTCTAATTTTTTCCAGATGGCATATCCTGAGAAAGACATTTGAATATTCATTCATCTATATATATTTGAACATTCATCTATGTATGTTTTGTATCATACTATTTTGGCAAACTTTTTTTTTCTTTTTTTTTTTTTTTGTGGGTACCAGGGGTTGACCTCACACACCAGCAGGCGCCCGTGCTGCTCAGCAATATCACCGGCCCTTTTTTCATATGTGGGTACTGGGAGTCGAACTCAGGACCTCGTGCTTGCCAGGCAGGTGCTTATGCCACTGAGCTATCTCACTGGCCCCCTATTTTGACAAACTCAAGAGAATTGTTTGGTCCATATTCTATCATTTATACGTAGTTAAAATCATGCCATTAAGAATGTTATGATGGGGCCGGTGATATAGCTCAGGGGTATAAGCTCCTGTCTGGCAAGCGCGAGGTCCTGAGTTCGACTCCTGGTACCTGCATTAAAAAAAAAAAAAAAAGAACATTATGATATATATTATGGAATGGGAAGAATATCTCCTTTTTCTGTATGTTATTCTAATTTGTGATGTCAGTTATTGTAGCCTTTCACCATGTCTCATGAAGCTATCCAGTTGAATGTGATTGCATAAGCTGTGGCCAAAGAAAGTAGAAGAGGATGAGTGGGGGAAAACTGAGTTAGGTGTAGGACAAAAAGTAAAACAAGGCAGTTGGTCAACATTTCTTTTAAAAAGAAGATGTACAGTTGGGGGACATGGTTGTGTTTATAACTAACCTTAACTACAGAATATCTTAGACTCAAATTTAGGCCAGAAGTAGAACAATGCCTGCTAAAAGAACTAATGCTAAGTCCACAACATTCTCTCAGTGAGCCATACATAGGTCTGTGATTTAAGTCTTCTTTTCCTTTTTGTAGTAAGTTTATTTTTACGAAATAATTTCATGAGGTGAAGTAAATAGCTTTCTTCTGGCATTAAGCAAAAAAAAAAAAAAAAAAAAAATGTTGAAGAAGCGCACAGCAGGAGAAACTGAAATACAAGCGTTAAAATTGCCTGGCTAGAATTGACCAGCAGATTTGGAAGTGTGCTAATAAGAGGAAAAGGCTAGTTAAATGTGTCGTGTTCTCCTGTGCCTTTTCTTTTGTTTACATTTGTTTGTTTTCTTTCCCTGACCTTTTGTTTTTAGCCCATCTTTGTTTTTTGTCTGTTAAAAGCAGCATTTTCTTGGACTGTTTGTAATGGTCATTCTTCTGGGTCAGACTCTATGCAGTGTTCTCAGGTGTTTCTTAACTGGTCTCATGTTCCAGACACCAGCCTGTCTTAAAGTATGAGCTAAAAAATATGACAGGGCCGGTGAGATAGCTCAGTGGCGTAGACGCCTGCCTGGCAAGCACGAGGTCCTGAGTTCGACTGTCGGAACCCACATAAAGGAAAAAAAGGGGCTGTGATATCGCTCAGTGGCATAAGTGCCTGCTGGCAAGCGTGAGGTCCTGAGTTCGACTCCCAGTGCCCACATTAAAAAAAAAATGACATATTGTCTATGGTTTAAAAATTAACTTTTTGTGTGTGTGTGGGTACCGGGAGTCGAACTCAGGACCTCACGCTTCCCAGGCAGGCGCTTATGCCGCTGAGCCATCTCACCAGCCCTAAAAATTAACTTTTGATAACCTATTTTATACTTCTCATTTTCTAAGAAGGAAAATTTATTTTCATGCAAATGCTAAGCCATAGACTATTGATATTCTTGTTTTCTTTGGCTAGATATTATATTCACTTATTGGATTATATCTAGGAGAATAAATTATAATTTTCTCCATTTCCTGTCCTCTTTAAAAGGAAAAGAGTTGTCTATTGAATTAAAACTGAAAATTGCCACTGAGTTAGAAAGCATTCATTTAGTGCCCCATTTATGTTATAATTTGGCCTGGTGTTTTATGCGATTAGAGGATTGAAGACTAGAACTAGAAAGCTTTTAGAGTTGATAGCAGAAATTATAATAAAAAGTTTTGTTTCACATTATAAGCTTGTTTTGTTTGTTGTAGTAAAAAAAAAAAAAGAGAAAAGGAAAAAAAGGCAACAGCAACAGCCACCCTGTGCCTCTTGTTTTCTCTTTACGACCTTTTCTCCTTTGCCCAAATCTGAATCAGTTTGAAGGCGGGAGGAGATGAAAGTGATTTGCCATGGAAGCTAGAATATTAAGTAGTCTGGCAAGCATTTGGATTTTTCTCTCAGGAGGAAAGGAGAGGCATGCCAAATCCTTGCCATGCTGAAAGACAGAGGCTAACTGGGCTTGAAAGCAAATGTTCATGAGGATTACCACTGAACTCTTTGCCTCTGTGAAGCCCTGGGCTGTGCAAGAAGGGATTTAAAAAAGCATATATTGGGGAATTTATGTGAAGTTAATATTCTGTTTAACTTTCCTTCATGCCCACAATATTTGTGGTTTTTAGCTTCTGCTCACTTTCTTTTCTTGGTAATGCTATTCCCTACTTCTCAGTTCCTATCAGTCCCTATTAGGCATCAATTTAATCAAGGCAGAATTCAAATTGCAGTGTTTAATCAAAATCCATCTTTCAAAGTGATATTCAAAGCAATAATCCAAGGTACAGAATCAGAACAAAATATAGTCCAATCATACATCTATAGCACAGTAACAGTCAGGCTGCCTGGGTTCAAATCCCAGCTCAGTCCCCTGCTGGTTGGGAGGCCTCATTCTGCAGCTCTCTGCCCCTCCATTCCCCTGACTGTCAATTGGTGCTAAAAATAGATTTCCCTAATAGGAATATTTGGATGTTTAAATATGAAAATCATGTGAATTATTAAACACAAGCCAGGCATGATGGTATATGCCTGTAATCCCAGCACACAGGAGGCTGAGACAGGAGGATCACCATGAGTTCGAGGCCAGTCTGGACTACATAAGTGAGACCCTGTCAAAAAAAAAAAAATTATTAAGCACATTACCTGGCATTTGGTAAATGCTCAATAGAGTTTTATTTTTGTTATTGTTATTATTTTTATAAATGTTTTCTTTCCTGTAAAAAAAAAGTTATTTTGAAAACTAATCATTTTAATATTAATAGTCTCAGCATATAAAATAGTATGCTGTACTAACTCATTTATTTAAATGCTAAAATGAAGAGAAGTGAATTTAGAGTAGTTAAAATAGAATTGACCACAATATACTATATAATCTCACAATTCAGAGTTGTTTACTAAGAGTAATTCAAATCAGCAAATATCTAAATGACACTATATTTTATAAATCTTGGTTTTAATTCATTTAAGCACACAGTTAATAAAACCCAGACAACAAAGTATTATATAATTTAATGTGGATTTGTTTTGATAAACCCTAAATCCAGTGTTAAAATTTTTATTATTTCTTAACATAAATAGTTCATATTCACTATTTTTCTTAAGTTTATAAGCAGAACTTATATTAATATTTCCACTACAAACAATGCAGACCGACTTTATCCTAGCCTTTTGTTCCATCTATTTACAAATTCCCTGTTAGTTTGGAATCAGTCAGATTACAAGATAGCATTGCATTTACCAGGCATTTCTGACGTTTCTCTGTATTATTGAGATCAGTGTGATTAACTTGCTTTATGCCTTATTCATTTACTTATTTATTTATTGTTTCAAACCTGCGGGTTGAACCCAGGGAGTACTGAGCTATATCCCCAGTCCTTTTAAAGTTTTATTTTGAGTCAGAGTCTCACTAAGTTACCCAGGCTATTCTTGAACTTGTGATCCTCCTGCCTCAGCCACCTGAGTAGCTGGGATTACAGATGTGTGCCACCATATCCAGCCAACATTCCTTAATTGACAGGAAGGTGGATGAGAAAAGAGGCAGCAGTTGATATTGGCATTTGTTTTTTAAAAGCCACGCTTCTTTTTAACAAACAAGATTGAAGGATGTGAAGGAAACTAGATAAGCATCTTTCTTTTTTTACACTGCAACATTTCAGGAGAATTTTAACTTTGGAAGATAGAATCTAAGATTATTTAAGAGTAAGAAGAAAGCATATACCTTTGCCTTTTGGGGTTGTATGATTCCATATTTAATAACACTGCAGGAGAACCTCAATGCTGTTTAGTTTCTGAGAGTAGAATTGATAGGTTCATTAATCTTTTCAATCTGGACAAGAGAAGGAAAGACTTAAAGTTAATAAGGGAGAACCATAAGGTAATTGGTTAGGTATCAGTGAGGGTCAGTCTGAGGGGCCAGGTTGTCACCTGACAGAACAGTTAGAATCAATGATACTTAGCAATTTCTAGAACTCAACTGAACATTGCTCAGTTTCTTATGATAAGTACATAACTTACTTGAGGGGGCTAGGACCTGGAATTACACCCACCCATGGGCTAGGAAAGGTGGTGAGGAAACAAGCTTCAGTCTTTTGACTGAAGCCATTAGTATTCTATAGGCATAGTCTTCAACAGCTCCTCACCCAAACACCCTCCAAATTTCCAGGAGGGCAGATGCATCTAGATAAGGAGATAACATGAGGTGTTCAAGGCAAAATACCAGTAAGTTGTCTCAGTAGATGGCAGGGCTCATGTTGGGGAATCCAGTAGTCCTATCACCCAGTGACAAACAGAGAAACTGAACTGTAAGATTGTGGTCCTAGCTTGAAAAGATAGTACAGTGGTAGCTTGGTACTCCTTGTTAATTGGTTTCAGGAGGCACAGCCAGTACCAAAAATGACCGGTATCAAACAAATGTTTTGGCTGGAAAGGGTAGTGAGTCATGAGGCAATCAACGCCAACAAGTTCTGGTTTGTGTGTTGAGTGCCAAACAAATGATGAGTACTGGGGCAGAATGCATTGAGTACCAAATTCAACCAGTTTCAAAGCACTTGAGTAGAAAGGTATGACTGTGTTATGAACTAGGCTTAAGTGGGGTTACCAATAGAAGGCAAGTTTACAAGAAACCAAGATACAAGCCCATGTTAAAGGATGGCAAAAACAAACAAAGAAATAAATTGATGCTGAGAATTGGACAGGAGAAGGGCAGGAAGGAGAAAAGCATGAGGGCAAGAGATCTCTAAGTGGGAGAATCATAAAGCCATAGTTGTGAGGTAGAAAAAGTGCTGCAATAATAAGGGTAGATAATTGGTGTTATCAATCACTGAGGGCATATTTAAGTGTCATTACACAGAAAATACAAGATTTTTTTTTCAGCACTAGGCATTGAAACAGGACATCAATGCATGCTAGGCAAATGCTCTACCATTGAGCTACATCTCCAGCCCCCAAAGGAAAGATTCTGAAGGAGAGGACTCAGTGGGAAGATAGATTGATTGGGTGGTGTGAAGCTGGAAATCTCATGTCACATAAATATTCTTGGGCCTAAATATCACTGTTAGTTTCCTAGGGTTTTTATTTTAATTTTAATTTAATTTAATTTAATTTAAGTTTTTCGTTTTTTGACCCAGGGTCTCACTTTGTAGTGCAGGCTGGCCTTGAACTCACTATGTAACCCTGGCTGGCCTCAAACTCTTGGTGATCCTTCTGTTTCAGCCTCATGCACCACCATGCCCAGCTTTCCTAGATCATTTCTTTTTTTTTTTTTTTTTTTTTTTTTTTTGTGGGTACCAGGTGTCGAACTCAGGACCTCGCACTTGCAAGCAGGCACTTGTGCCTCTGAGCGATATCACCGGTCCTTTTTTTCCTTTGTATGTGTGTACTGGGAGTCGAACTCAGGACCTCATGCTTGCCAGGCAGGCGCTTATGCCGCTGAGCAATCTCACCGGCCCTAGATCATTTCTGATAGAAAAGTCTTTCTAAAATGTAAGCCTGATTGTCCTTTAAATTCTTAAGGGGTCCCATTGAAATGAGGGAACAAGTGCAAATTCCTGAATATGGCATACATAATCTCCATTCGCCTTTGATTCTTATCACTATGTGAACTCCTAAGATAAGCCAGACTGTGCCATGTTCTCTCAAACTTCTGTGCTTTTTCTATGGCTTTCTGGAATTCCTTGCTTGTTATGTCCTTTTCTGCTTTGCAATGGCTCCCTTAACTCATCCTTTACCATTTATTTTCCTTGACTGAGCCCTTCTTTTCCCTCACATAAATACAGCACATACTTGTTCCTACTGCTTACCCCCAGCGCTAGTTGGTTGACCAACCAGTCTTCTGTATTCACTGAAGCCCTTTGATGAATACATGTATGACTCAGATGAGACTCCAAGGGGAAAGAATTATAGCTAAGATTTACTACAGTTTGATGATCAACTAAGTTGAAGTACCTCAGGCCTGCTTATGATAGCTGCCTTTTTCCAATGAAGGAGACATCCAGAAACTTTCAACGATTCTTCAGAAGTTGACTTCAGTTTCTCAAAAGAGCTCTTGTTGGAATATTGGGTCCTTGTAAGGTTTTGATATAGGAGAATCTGTTCTTGAAGGGCTCTGGAATTCTAATTATGCCTTTGCTATCAAGGGTTCAGATTCTGTATTTTAAAGAGTGGAGAAATGTAAAAGAAAAACATAGTCTCGGTCTGCAATTTCCTGTTAGAGGAATGGCATTGAGGAGACCTTGCTAGGTGAGATGGAGTACTTGGCAGATATCTGAAGATCAGATAAGTCAGACTGTAGAGTTGGCAGTATGATAGCTGAGGGTCTGAGAAAATACTATCATTAGCTCTCTTGATATCTTTTGGCTTGGTCTTACTGATCTTTTACAAGAAAAATATTAGTATTTAACTCCACCGAGATGATAGGAACACCATTTCTAGGTGTGGAACTTAGTTTTCTCCCATAGTCAAAGAAATTTAAACTAGTTTTTAGTTTTGGGTAGTGAATACACCACTACTACCCCTTTCAGGTTGGGAACAGGATGGGGCACATTGCCTTGGCCAAGGAGTTTCCAAGGCCGATGCTTCTGGGCTGGAGCCCCTCTAGAGGGGACAACGCGTATAGCTAGATAAAGCCTCTTCAGGCCTCACTAGGAAAAGAGTAATCTGTTCTTTGCTGCAGTACCTGTGAGTCAACTTTACCCATTTTGTTGATACTTTCTGATACCACTGAAGTGAACAACATTTTAAATAAAATTTATCACATAGAATAATTATAAAATGCATGTTAAAAATAAAAACATTGCTTCTTAAAGCGGGTTCAAGCCACGTTCCTAAGAAACATCATTGAGAAAGTGTTCTCTGGTCAATGTTTGTTTGGGAATGGAAAATATTCTGCACCTATCTTCTCTTGGTGACTTATTCTACACATTCGCACAGTGCTTTGATCTGAAAGTTTCTGTCTCCCCCAGTTCATGCATTACAATTCTAAGCCTGAAGGTGATAGTATTAAGACATGGAGGCATCAGAAGATTTTAAGGTATGAGGCTTTGTTCTTGGGAATGGGATTAGTGCACTTATAAAAGAAACCCCCAAGAGATCCCTGGCCCCTCCCTCCATGTGAAGTTACAGTGAGAAGATGCCCATTTCTGAACCAGGAAGTATGCCCCTACCAGACACTGAATCTCCCAGCTCCTGATCATGGACTTCTCAACCTTTAGAACTATGAGAAATAAATTTCTCTCATTTATAAAACACTCAGTCTATAGTATCTTTGTTATAGTAATCCAGATGGACTAAGGGACATAGTAAAAGCTCTGGAAAGTCTTACCATAGAAAAACTTGTTATTTCCAATTTGATTTTTCATGAAATCATGAAAACTCATGATTCCAGAGTATGGGGGGAGCCTGTTATGAACACATTTGACAACACTAAAATAAGAGTTAAAAAATTATTAAAACTTTTTTATGCAAAGACATTGCTAAAAATCAGGCAAAATCTCTTGATTGGAACCAAAAAGAAATTGAGATGCTGGAGCTAGGATTCCCTCAAAGGTTTATGAAGAGGCATCTTTAAAGCATGTTGCATAGAGCCTTTTACATAGTTGATGCTGAATCAATCGTTGCTGTTATTTTTCTTGTTTAAGAAGGAAGGAGGCAGAAAGGCCTCTTTCTGCCAGCTGAGACACAAGTTGGTATCAGTGGGGTTGACATCAGTTAATCCTTCAACTAAGGAACTCCTATAACTTTAAAGCAGTCATGATTTCTCCTTACTTTCAAGTATTATTTTCTTGGTAACTGTTGGTATAAATTCAAAAATTTTCCTATGATTTTGACCATTCTCTGATTCTGTCTTTATCTCTCTGCTTATTAAATGTGCAAAATAAAAATATAAGTCATTCTAAAAGAATTTCTTGAGTGAATGGCAGGTAGCCACTTTTCGTAATTTTCACAGATACACTATTTCAGTTGGACTTTAAATGGATTGTTAAGACATCTGAAATCCAGGTAGTGAATTTTAGAATTAAGTGGGATGGAAATTTCAAATGCCCATGGGGTCTCCAGAATAAGTAAGAGAAGCAGGCAGGGTGGGAACTATAATAAAATGAAAAATGTATGCTCATTAAGGAGGAAAGGGCAACAAGAGACTGGGATTTTTGGGAAGGGAGGTACAGGTGGGTCTATTGTTTCTGAATTAATTGATTTTTAAAGAGAAGCAGAAAATCCGGAACTTTATGTAAAATCTCTTAAAGTTTAAATGTTGGTGATCAAAAATCCACTTTACAAGTCAAATAAAACATGTTCAAGCACCAGTTTGTGATTTTATAAATTAGGCAAATGAAAAGCAGTGTGTAGCGGAATCCAGGAAAGTCTTCCTACCAGCTCATCTCTGGGCTCTCTTCATTACAGAGCCTTTTGCAGAACAATTCGTGTAATGATGTCTCCAGCCAACCCCATAACTGAGTTGATTTTTGTGAAGCTCATAAGCATCTGCTTAAGATTAATTTGAGACCATAATGGCATTGCCAGTAGGTATGAAACTTTCAATGTAAGATTATAGGATTTAAGTTTGAAAATGTCTAGTTAAACACTGATAGCACAAAAACTGGCCAAAAGTGAAAGAAGTTTCTTAACTGTTTGTAGGAGTATTTTGACTATTTTATTTTTTTAGATGACTTAATAATTTATAGTTGAATATTTTCTTCAAAGTATGACAAGCAGTAATTTGAATTTTGTTAAATACTAGTACATTTCTCTTAATTCTTATTTTTGAATGGTGAAATGAAGAGCATGTAATATCTTGTTGAATGATTTGTGAAGTATTTTTAAATGTCACCACAGTATTAATCAACCTCTTTTGAATAATCTTTGATTTGGAAGTAACCATAATAACTCACATTTTCTTGATTATTGAATATTTTAAGAAGAAAATAAATTTTTAAAACAAACTTTCTCTTCTTTCCTCATTACCTCCTTCCTTTTATTTCCTCTCCTTGCTTGCTTTTAATAGCACTTATGATCCCTCAGGGACTTCTTTTTTTAATTAATTAAGTTTATTGGTACATTTTAGGTTTACATAATAATCACATTTATCACAGGGAATTTGTACCTGTACATGATATAACTTGATTCTTTTCTTTTCCCCATTCCCCTACCCTCCTTTCAACCCCTCTTTCCCTCCTTATTTACAAAAGCTTTGTTTCCATTTTTTCCTTCTTTTCTCTTTTTTTTTTCTTTTTCCTTTTTCCCTTTCCCCCCTCCTCCCTCCCTAGACCCCTAAGGACTTCTTGATTTAGAAAGTTTTTCATATTTTCCAAGATAAAAAAAGGAGCAGTAAGTTACTTGCCTCTCTCTGATCCTTTACCATCTTTATCACACTGCAATGCAACTGTCTTCCTTTTTACTGTCTTTCCCACCTTACCACAATCCACTTGAGGATAGCTGACATTCCATTGTTTCTGGATCCTTAATTGTGCTTGGTAATGGTATCATGCACATAGTGGAATTCAATACATATTTCTGGTGAATGATTTTTACTTTTCTGCCTAGTGTAATTACACTTTTATCAGAAGATAAAAATAGTGACTGGAAGTTATTCAATATTCTCTTTTTCTTTTATGACACCACTTATTGTATGTTGTGGTTAAATTCAAAAAGGGGAAGGAAAGGAAATCTCAAATTTTAATGATTCTTTGACCATCTTACATTTCTCTGCATTATCTCCAGAAGCTCATGTATCTTTCTCTTAAAACTTTTCATAGGAAAACTTACGTATAGTGTTTAAAACAATGCATGTAATCTAGTGATATGTTGAGATTCGTTAGTAAATAGCCTTTCATATTGTGCTTCAAATGTTGTAACTTTTTCCATAATTTCTGCTGTGGTGTAAATGTCCCCACCAAAAGTGTTGTTGAAATTTAATTTCTATTATGTGGTATGAAGAGGTAGACCCAGGTGGGACCTTGAAGAAGTGAGTAGGTCATGAGGGACCTGCCCTCATGAATGGATTAATCAATTAATGGGTTAACAGGTCACTGGGTTATTTGAAGGGTAGGTCTGTTATCAAAGCCAGTTTGACTATCTTTTGTGTGTACCTCACTTGCCGTGTGATACACTGTGGCACCTTAGGATTCTGTATAGAGTTCCCATCAGCAAGAAAGCCTTGCTAGATGTGACCTCTCAACCTTGGACTTCCCAAAGGACCTCCAGAATCATGAGCTGAATAAACTTTTATTCTTTATTAACTACCCATTCTGTCGTATTCTCTTATCACAACAGAAAACAGACTAAGATAGGAAAATTGGTGCCAGGAATGGGGCTGTTGACAATAATATCTGAAAATGTGACATGACTTTGGTACTGGGTTGTGGGCAGAGGCTGGAAGGATTTGGAGCAGCAAGCTCAAAAATTCTGTATTGCCGTGAACAGAGCATTGAATTTAATTCAGATGAGGGGGGTCAGAAGGCAAAAGAAAAAAAAAAAAAAAAAAAAGGGAAAGTTTGGAAATTTTTAGAAAACAGCCAAGTGGTGTGATCCAAATTCTGGTAGAAAATGTGAATAGTAAAGACCATGCTGAAGGGCATATTTTAGTAGAAATTAGAGAAAAGGCTAAGTAGCAAGAAATTTGGGTGTAGTATGTCCATGCCCTAGGATGTTGTAGAAGGTCAAATTTCAGCACGATGAAAAACTGGTAGAAGAAATTTCTAAGTAGCAAAGCTTTCAGGCTGCTTTATAATAACTTTAAAATATGTATGCAAATGTAAGAGAGAAAATGAGTCATTTAAAGACAAATTTGTATTTTATTTATAATTTAAAAATGAATTAGAGTGTAAAACTCAGGAAATGTCACAGCCCGGCAACGTAAAGAATGAAAAAGCATGTTTGGCGGAGAATGCTCTGCGTGTGGCCGAGCAGTGACTGAAGAGACGCACACAGATTGAAGGGAGCCGGGTGCTGCTTGTCAAGACAGCAGGACCAAGGTCTCTGAAGGGATTTCAGAGAGGTGGCTGTCCCTCTAATCACGGGGCCAGAGGCCTGAGGAGGACAGAATGGTTACAGGAACAGGCCCTAAGTATGTTCCTTTAGTTTGCCATTCACACATGCTTCACACCTCTGCTCCCTGTACCCCAGTGCAGCAGTGGCCACAATGGCAAGGGCTCGAAAGGTCCAGATGTCACTAGTGCCACCGTTGCTCCAGAGGGTGCTGGCTGGCAGCCTTGGTGGCTGTGTTGGTCAGCTTTCTGTTCCTGTAGCAAATATCTGAGATAATTAACTTAGAAATGGTTCATTTTCAAAAATTAAGTGCCTTATTTTCACTGTACACATGGAATATTTGGAAAGTAGATGAAAAAGATTTCCTTTAATAACACTTCCTAAGGTAGCAGATAATAACATTTTGGAGTCAGTTTTTTTCACTTAAAATATGTTCATTATATTGTTAAATGGATCTCAAAAATCATATTTTTAAATATAGAGACTGCCAAAAATGTATACATCAGGAAAAGAAAGCCTTATATAAATATTTAATACTAAATTTATTGAGACATCATGAGATTAATGCAAGTTACCTTTGGCCTCTACAATTACAATAGGTGCTCAAAGTGGTGGCCGTTAGCTTCCAGACATTTATTAGTACAGTGAACTGCTGAAGTGTGTGTGCATTTTTTTGGTGGACTCTGTTTGTATCTCAGTGAGAAAAAAATTTGGAAGCTGAGAGTTTAACAATCAAAAAGTTATTTTTCTATTAGAATTTTAATGAATGTTTTCATGGCTCTTTTAAAATTATTTTGTTATTGTGGGATAAAATAATAAATAGGTTTAGCTGTAAACATCACCGAGGACATCTGGAACACAGTGTAAGAGTATACTGAAATTGGGTTCCTAGAAATTGTTAAACATTTCATAACCACAGCAGTGTAGAAAAGAGGCAGTGCCGACCGAGCAAGCAGCCCCTTGCATGGGGTAGCTGTGGGTACCTATCTTTGGAATATAACAGCCTTTTATCCTTTGTTTAAGGTACTAGTTCTTGGTACATATCACCTCCTCACTAATAGCATTCCTCAGAATTCAATTCATAGTCCCTGTATACCAGATACTTAGTTTATCCTATGAAAATTTTCATTGAGAAATGCCTGGATTATGTTTATAATTTTAAAACATTTAATTATGTAATTTAGGACTTGATTTTCAAAAATCTGATACCATAATGTAAGTAGTTTTTTGTGTTATTATATACTCAGCACAAATAATATTTTTAATGATAAATACTGCATTGGGTAACTCAATTAATTATTTTCTTACTAAATATTTTTATTCCCAGATTTTCATTATTGCAAATTACACAGTGATTTTCTTTCTTCAGAACCAAAGCAGAATTTTCCATATTTAGATTTGTTTCCTTAGGCTAAGAATCCTACCAGTGGAATTCCTTGGTCTAAGAATATGAATATTAAAAAAAATTTTTTTTGTTTAGGGGTTTGTTTTTGTCTTTTTTTTTTTTTTTTTTTTTTTTAAGACAGAGACTTATATCACTATGCAGCTCAGGCTGGCCTTGAACTTGCTGTATAGCCCACACTGGCTTGAGCTCATGATCTTCCTGCCTCAGACTCTCAAATTCTGGGACTGCAGGAATGTGCCACCACTCCTGGTTAGAATATGAACATTAAAAAATTTATTTAGTACATGTTTGCAGTACATAATGCTTACAATCCTTGTGTGGAGTTGGGACGTGTACATAACTCATTTCAATTTCTTTTTTCACTCCCCATCTCTTGACCCCCCCCTTGAGAAAGATCTAGATCCCTACTTCCTGTTATCTATCTTTTATTTTGCCCTTTGTTTATATTTTGGATTTCTCATATAAGAGTAACCATGCGATGTGTAGTAAAGTGTGTATGTCTGATATATTTCACTTAACATGGTCTCAAGGTACATCCATTTTTCTGCAAATAATGCAAGTTTATCTTGGTGTATGGTAGAGTAGTATTCCGTTGTGTGTAAATATCACCTTTTGTCTATTCATTCATCTGTTGATGGACATACAGGTTGCTTCCAAGGTTGCTGTAATAGCCACTGATGTTGGACAAATAGAAACATCTTTAAGCTTGATGAATAGTTTCGGAATATATTACAAAAAGTCTATAGAAATACATACTCCCATGAATGATGCAAGAGCATGCTGTTTCATTGTCATTTGCCAGTATTGAGTATGCTCATTTTTGTTAAATTTTTGTTAATTTATTTATTTAAAATAAATTATTGTTTCTTTTTCTTTGGCTGTTAGCAATATATTTATTTATTTATTTATTTTGTGTGTGTGTGTGCGGGTACCGGGGGTCGACCTCAGGACCTCGCGCGCCAGCAGGCGCCCGTGCCGCTGAGCGATATCACCGGCCCTTTTTTCGTATGTGGGTTCCAGGAGTCGAACTCGGGCCCTTGCGCTTGCCAGGCAGGCGCTTGTGCCGCTGAGCCATCTCACCGGCCCTGTTAGCAATATATACTTTTTAAGTTTTTTACCTGAATATTCCTTTTCTCTTGATTGCCTATTTTCATTTGCTTACTTAAGTACTTGTTTTCCATTTCTAAGGATTAGTTGAAACATCCAGTCTTCAAATGAATGTCTTGTAAGTTAATTTTAAGGTTGCTATGTGACAGATCTTGGACCATCCATTATTATTTAGAATTCTTGGTTTTTGAGTGACCGAAATTTAGCTCAAACTAGCTTAGACAAAAAGTATTTAATGGATTACAGATTTCAAGGAAAAAATTGAACTATGGAAAGGACCTGCAGGAAAGATCTGAACAAAGCATGTGACCATCTTTAAGATTTTCATTTTGTGTTTTATTTCGGCTCTTCTTTGAATGTTGGCTTCATGCTCTCAAACTGAAAATGACTTTTCTGTGCCTAGAAGGAAAGTACAGTAGTTGTCAACAGTTCTTGAGTTTTACTTTTTATATTTACTGCTACCTAAAAAAAACTGTCTGCTGTTTTTAGTCTTGGGGTGGGAGTGGGGGGTTGTCCTACAGAAGAGCTTTGATTGACCCATTCTGGGCTCTGTGAGATTGAGTAATAAGTAATAGACACACAAATTTCTGTGGCAGTCCTGTGATTGGTTGGAACTAGAAGAGTGGAAAGAAACAGTTCACAGAATGGAAAAGGAATTATAGGAAACAACAGGAAAGGGGAAAGCGATCAGAGGGAGGGGAAGGTAGTGGAGAGGGAGGGTAAATAGATGTAAAATGACAAAGCTATGTTTATATGCTTGTGCCAGTTTCCCAAAATGAACATTACTATTATGTATTGCAAACATATACTAATAAAAAAAGTCCATGATTGAACCTAAAATCAAACAAATAAAACATATTTTTCTTGGCATAGAGTTGTAAATAAACAAATGCCGCATGTGTACAGGGGTACACACATACGCAGATGCAAAATAGTGGGTAAAGGACAGTGGATAAAGTGAAAAGGACAGCAAGACTACCCTTCAAAATTGAAGGAGAAATAGATTGTCCAAGGTAAGCATAAAGTAAAATAAATAAATAAATAAATAAATAAATAAATAAATGCACGACCTCTAAGCCAGCATTGCAGAAGACACTTACAGGAATCCTACACACAGAAGAGAAAGAGTAGATAAGCTATTGAAGCCAGGGATGCTAATCCCAGTACTCAAGAAGCTGAGGCAAAGGGATGCAGTGAGTTCAAGGTGAGTCCTAACTACAGAGTGAATTCAAGACCAGCCTGAACTACACAGTGAGACCTTGTCTCAAAAAAAAAAAAAAAAAAAAAAGGATACTGAAAATTAGGAAAGAATCAAACATTAGAAAAACAACAGGGGCCGGTGAGATAGCTCAGCGGCGTAAGTACCTGCCTGGCAAGCATGAGGTCCCAAGTTCGACTCCCGGTACCCACATACGAAAAAAGGGCTGGTGATATTGCTCAGCGTCATGGGCACCTGCTGGCATGCGAGGTCCTGAGTTTGACCCCCAGTACCCACAAAAAAAAAAAGGAAAACAAAGTGACAGTAATTAGTACATATCTTTCTATAATAACTTTAAATATAAATGGTCTTAATTCTCCAAATAAAAGACACAGACTGGCAAATTGGATCAAAAAAACAGGACCCAGGGCCGGTGATATTGCTCAGCGGCATGGGCACCTGCTGGGTCCCGAGGTCGACCCCCGGTACGCACAAAAAAAAAAAAACAAAACAGGACCCAGCTCTTAGCCACTTGTAAGAAACAAGTTACACTAGCAAAAACATACACAAACTGAAAGTGAATAGATGGAAAATAATATTTCATGCAAAGAGAACCTGAAAACAAACAAGAATAACTACACTCATATCTGAAAAAGCAGATATCAGGGCAAAATTAATCAGAAGAGACAAAGAAGACCATTAAATATTGGTAAAGTGAACAATCCACCAAGAAGATACAACGGTTGTGAATATATGTGCACTGAGCATCAGTGCAGCCAATTTCATAAAACAAATACTATGCAACATTGGACACAGTTTCCAATACAATTATAGTGGGTGCCTTCAATATGCCATTCTCACCAACACACTGGTTATCCAGACCAAAAAAGATCAAAGAAACATCAGAGTCACAGTTAAACTACACCATAGATGAGTGACTTAACAGATGTCTATAGCATATTCCATCCAACTACAAAATATACATTTTTCTTAGCTCCTGGAATATTCTCCAAATAAATCATATTTTAAACAATAAAGCAAGACTTAACAACTATAATAAAGAAGTAATTTCTTGCATCTTATCAGGTTGTAATGAAAGTATAAATTAACAGCAAGAGAAACCACAGAAACAAAACACACGGAGATTAAACAATTCACTTTTGAATGAAGAAGTCAGGGAGAAAATTTAAATTCCTAGAATTAAATGAAAGCAGAAGTACAACATACCAGAATCTCTGGAAAAGTTCTAAAATGGAAGTTTATAGTTATGAGCGCCTACATCAAAGAATCAGAGGGATCTCAAATAAATAACATAATGATGTATCTCAAAATCTTAGAACAAGAACAAACCAAAACCAAACATAACAGAAGGAAAGTAATAATAAAAATCAGAATTGAGATTAATGAACAAGAGACTAAAAGAACAATACACAAGAGCAATGAAACAAAAAGTTTGTTCTTTGAAAAGATAAACAAGATTGATAAACCCTTAGCTAAACTAACCAAATGAAAGAAGACCCAGATCAATAGAATTAGTGCTAAAAAAGGATATCACAATAGACATCAGTGAAATACAGAGGATTATGACAGACTACTTTGAAAATCTATATTCTAATAAATTGGAAAATCTAGAAGAAATGGATAAATTTCCTGACACAAACGACCTGCCAAAACTGAACCAAGAGAATATTAAAAAAAAAAACTTAAAAGATCAGTAACAAGCAGCAAGATTGAAACAGTAATAAGTCTCCCAACAAAATAAAAACAGCACAAGGCCTGATCAATTCACTGCTGAATTTTACCACACCTTTAGAACTAACACCAATGCTCCTTAAACTACTCAGTGAAATAGAAAGGGAAGGAATGCTTCAAGACTCATCCTATGAAGCCAACATTACTGTGATACCAAAACTGGACAGGGACACAACAAAAAAAGAAAACTCTAGACCAATATCTTTGGCAACAATATTCTTGGCAAAAATACTTAATAAAATACAAATCAAATTCAACAACACATTAAAAAGATCATACACCATGATCAAGTTTGTTTCATTCCAGGGATGCAAGGATGGCTCGACATACACAACATACACAAGTGTAAATGTAATACACCACAAAGATAGGATAAAGTTCATGTGGTAATCTCAACTGATACAGAAAAACCTTCAACTAAATGCACCATCCCTTCATGATGAAAACCATGAGGAAACTAAGTATTAAAATATCATTCCACAATTCCGTAAAGGCCATATATGACAGATCCATAGCCAAAATCATTCTGAATGGGGAATAACTGAAAGTTTTTGCTTTCAAATCAGGAACAAGTCAAAAATGTCCATTCTTGCCCCTCCTATTCAATATAGGAAATTTACCTAAACAATTAGGCCACAAATAAATAAATAAATAAGATACAAATAGAAAAGGAAGAAGTCAAATTATCCTCATTCGCAGATGATGTGCTCCTATACTTAAAGACCTGAAAGATTTCATCAAAAGAATTTTAGAGCTTTAAATGAATTCAGCATATAGTAGCAGGATGTAAAATCAACATTAAAAAATTAATAGCTTTCCTATACACCAGTAATAGACTAGCTGAGAAAGAAATCAGGAAAATCCATTACAATAGCATCAAAAAACCCAAACTATCCAGGGATAAATCTAACCAAGGAATGGAAAGAACTCCAAATGAGATTTCGGAACACTGAAGAAGGAAATTGAAGAAGACACTAAAGGTGGAAAGAGCTCCTACATTCATGAATTGGCAGAATTAATATTGTTAAAATGGCCATATTGCCAAACACAATCTACAGATTCATTGTAATTCCCATCAAAGTACCAATGATATTTTTCACAGAACTAGAAAAAAAAAACCTTAAAACTTACATGCAAACACAAAAGACCCATAATAGCCAGAGCAATCCTAAGCAAAAAAAATACAAGTCTGGAGGCATCACAATACCCAATTTCAAATTACGCTACGAAGCCATAAAGGACACAGAAACAAATTCATGCAACTACAGCCATCTGATTTTTGACAAGGGAGCCAAAAAATGTACTTTGGAGAAAAACAGCCTCTTTAACAAATGGTGCTGGGAAAACAGGATATCCATTTTTAGAAGATTGAAACTAAATCCCTGTCTCTTACCCCGTACAAATGTCAGTTCAAAATGGATCAAAGACCTGAGTACAAGATGTGAAATTTTGCAACTGCTAAAAGAAAACATAGAGGAAACACTTGAAGCCATAGCACAGGCGAAGACTTCCTGAATAGGACTCCAGTCGCACAGGAAATAATAGAAAAATCAATAAATGGGAGTACGTCAAATTAAAACGCTTCTGCACATCAAGGGACACAACTACAAGTTAAGAGACAGCCTACAGAGTGGGAGAAAATCTCTTCCAGCTACTCTTCCAGTGGAGGATTAATATCTAGAATATATAAATAATTAAAAAAGCTAAACACCAAAAAAAATCAAATAACCCAGTCAACCAATTGGTGAATGAATGGAACAGATATTTTTCAAAAGAAGCAATGCAATGGCCAATAAGTATATAAAAAGTTCAGCATCGTTAGCCATTAAGGAAATGCAAATCAAAGTACATTGAGACTCTATCTTATGCCACTCAGAATGGTTATCACCAAGAACACATAAAAACAATCAATGATGCCGAGTGTGGGGTAGGGGAAAGGAACCCTTCTGCATTATTAGTGGGAATGGAAATTAGTGCAGCCACTATGGAAATCAGTATAGTGATTCTGCAAAAAACTAAAGCTAGAGCTACTCTATGCCACTCCTTGGCTGGAAAAATGGACCAAAAATCAAGAAACGTAGCTCTTTAAACTATGGGATGCAAAGAATCTGATTCTTCCCAAGAACTGGTGTATACTTGACGAAATTAAAGTCAGAATACTAAGGGTACCTGCATACCCATGCTTATTGCAACATAACTCACAATAGCCAAGTTATGGAACCAGCCTAGGTGTTTGTTCATCAACAGATGAATGGATAAAGAAAATGTTATATATATATATATATGACTAACAGCATGTTCTAGTGGAGAGAGCCCATACTGGGAGTTAGAGGACCTGTATTATAAGCCTCTTGCCAATGCAACCATGAGAACAGGCACATTTATTACCCTTATCTATTTCCCAGTTCTTCTTAGTCAACTTGATTAAAATGGATCATGTGAGAATCACTGAGTTGCAAAACAATGAAGAAAAGGTATTATAGTCCCTTAATTATTTTCATTTGGATTATCTATTAATATTACTCATAATGAAAATACTCTAAAAGAAAATGCTTTAAAACTCCCTTTTAACTTATCTCCACTCTAGAATCAAACACATTATAAAACACAAGGCAGTTTAAGACTATTATTATTTTTTTGTGTGTGTGTGTGGGTTCCAGGGGTCGAACTCAGGACCGCGTGCGCCAGCAGGTGCCCATGCCGCTGAGCGATATCACCGGCCCTTTTTTCATATGTGGGTTCTGGGAGTCGAACTCGGGACCTTGTACTTGCCAGGCAGGTGCTTATGCTGCTGAGCTGTCTCACCGGCCCCAAGATTATTTTTAATAGATTATCTGTCTATTAAAGAGACTGTGGGGGAAAAGTGAGTAATCAAAGACTGAATAAAGCTCAAATGAGGCTAAGTAAATCAGGTTAATTTTATTTTTAACTAATTAATTCTTAGTTTTTTGAGACAGGGTCTTGCTATTCAGTACAGGCTGGCCTTGAACTGCCTACATAGCCCAGGCTGGCCTTGAACTCCCAGCAAAATCTCCTGAGAGCTCAGATTACAGGCATATGCCACCATACCCTACTAAATCAGGTTTATTTTAAAGGCGATATTGATTCAGACCAGTTCAAGATACATTTCTCTTTAAACTTTAGGGTATTTTCAATACATTAATAATGTACAGAATAATACCTCTAGCATAAAATTAAAACTACTATAAAAAGGTTATATTTTAGTAATGAATTTTGTAGGAAGGTGTAAATGAGTCAGAATAATTTTCTAAAGGCAGTAGAATATCAATCATTCAAGAAGAAATTAAGTATTTGTATTTACAAATAATTTTGTTTTAAATACTGTATTATTGCTGTTCTATATACTTGTATATTGACATTTTTGGTCTGGTGCATTTTCCTGTTGACATTTTTGAAGTTCCCTTAGCTCCTGATGATAGGTAAAGTAGTTTGGTTTATGCCTCTAGGGTTTCACAAAATGAACCCTGCAAAATCAGTGCTTATAATGTCTCTATTTTTTTGAATCCTAAGTGATTTATCTATCTATACAAATTGGACTTCCCATGCCCTATTCCTACTTTCTTGAAAGATAATTTAATTTTCTGAATGTATTTAGGTAGTGGTTAATTCCAAAGGAGAAATTACAGAAGCTACTTCTCATGCTTGGCAGATATATATCAGTTTCTGAAATTTGTTTCCCAAGAACTGAAATACTCTCTCATTTTGATTGATTTCTTTGTTGTGGTCCTAATTTCCCCCTTGATATTTGGTGCCTTTGCCTATGGGACCTTGGTAGAATGTAAGTCTGAAAATCCCCACTTCAGTTTTTCAGACTCTGAACTTCCATCTGTCATCTCTGATTGCTGAAAAACCAGTTTGAGGGAAAGGGTAAAAATAAATTAATCTTTAGATTACAGGTGGTGAAATCTCCAAAGGTGTCATCAGCTTTCTTGTGTTTTATAACATGTTTGATTCTAGAGTGGAGATAAGTTAAAAGGGAGTTTTAAAGCATTTTCTTTTAGGATATTTTCATCATGAGTAGTATTAATAGATAATCCAAATGAAAATAATTAAGGGACTATAATACCTTTTCTCCATTTGTTTTACAACTCAGTGATTCTCACACGATCCAGGGTAATAAATGTGCCTGTTCTCATGGTTGCATTGGCAAGAGGCTTATAATACAGGTCCTCTAACTCCCAGTACCCGGCTCTTTCCACTAGAACATGCTGTTAGTCTCCACTATTTTCAGGAACACTCTCTGACTAGACAACATCGTGTCCTTATAGCAACAATGTTCAAATTCTGTGCAGCATTATGACTGCCAGAGAAAATGGTGTGCTTGCACAGTACATACTTATCCTAGTATTTTGTAAATTGTTTATTTCATAAAGTTTATATAATATGTACAGTAAAAGTGAACATTCATAGTTTTTTAGACATGTGATTTTTAACCATCTAATTTGATTTGAGGGAAGAAAGTGTACTACCATAGCCAAAGCAGAATAAACTACTTCTCAGGGAGTAGTCAGAGGGTTTGAGATGTTATTTATATATAATACTCATTTGGGCTAATGTGTTCAAAGAACTGACTTTGGAAAGTGTTTTAATGTGCATGTTTTTATTTCAGAAAAAGGAAATGTTTCATAACACAGTTTGAGAGTTCTTTTCTGAGTGAATCTTTTTTTTTTTTTTTTTTTTTTGGTACCAGGAGTCGAACTCAGGACCTGGCACTTGCAAGCAGGCGCTTGTGCCGCTGAGCGATATCACTGGCCCTTTTTTCCTTTATGTGGGTACCGGCAGTCGAACTCAGAACCTCACGCTTGCCAGGCAGGCGCTTATGCCGCTGAGCTATCTCACCAGCCCTTCTGAGTGAATAGTTGGAGTAAGCTTTTATTAACGAGTGTTTAATATGTGCACATTTAAAAAAAATTACTGTTCAGCAGTGTATTACATAAACTGAAGGCTTTTTCTAATATTGCTAGATACTTTCCTTTATAAATCTGAGATATATACATGTAATGAAAATGTCTAGGGGTTTTTAAAATTCCAAGATTGAATTTCAAGGAACACATAAACACATCTTCATTGTAAGTAATCTGAATATTATAGGAAAAACTGCAGTTCCCTAGACAGCCCTCCAAATTCTGGTTCTCCCCTCTGGGGTAACCCTGTTTTAACATTAGTGAAGGTTGTTCCCATTAGTTTTTAAAAACTTTTAAATATATACATGTATATAGAGAACTATCATGAAAATACATGATTTAATGTCATATTTATTGATCTATAAGTTACAGCTTGCCCCTTCTAATAAGTCTTGGCATTCTTTCCATGCCAAGATATAGAGATCTCCTTCATTCTTTAAAAATATTTTAGCATGACATTTCTTTAGACCATGATTCATTTTATTGTTCCCCTAATACTGGCCATGTATGGGAATATACTAGCCATAAAGGGTAAACATTAATGTTGTTTCCTTTCCTTTTTGCTGTTAAAACAATATTGTATAACTTCAAAATTTAAAATGCACCACTATTTTATACCATAATTTATAGTATAGATGCATTTGACATATAAAGATTGCTCATTGTATATATAAAAGTCATATTAAATTTTTCATTGTGTAATAATTTTAGGTTTGTACAAAGTTGTAAAAACAATGCAACCCACCTTCTCCCAGTGTTAACACTTGAAGAAGAATCAGTTATAGGTATATAGAAAACTAAAAAAGAGGAAAAGGAGATTGTTGATTCCAGGCATAACAACAAGTTGAACACAAAAATAAATATAATCGTGGTATGATAATGTGGCTAACTAGTGAAGAATAATGTAAATACTGAGTATAACTTAATAAAAAAGGTTGATTTAACTTTATTGGGAAGATGAGAGGATGAAAAGTGGTAGGTGACAGGTGTAGGTGTATAGTTATGTGTAGGAGGGTCAATTTTTATTAGCTGTCAACCCCATCTATTTTCCTTTCCATCATAGTAGCAGAACCTTAAATATAGTTGATCTCAGTTAAAGGACTGCATCTGTCTCTTGCAGCTAGGTTTAGTCACATGTCTAAAGTCAGCAGAGAAGACTGACTTAAAAGGGAAGGAATAGGCTATTCTGCTTCTGCTGTCATCTGGAATGGGACTGTAATGATCGGAGCTTCTGCCAACATCATGCACTATGAGAATAAAGTACACACAGCAAAGATGGTAGGCCAGAGAGTTGGGAGGGCCCTGATAACATTATAAACATTATAAAGCTATTGTATCAGCATCGGGCTGGCTACCAGTGTGTTTGTTTTATGTGAAATAGTGTGTGTGTGCTCATATTCAAACCTTAGGTCTATGTAGCAGAATCAGATCTTAACTGATTATTAATTCACTAGATAACATCTAAAATGAAATATTAAAAAATAGAAGTATAAACAAGTTATTTAGTAATATGGAGATTAATAGTAGAAGAAATAGGAGAAAATGGAACGTTGTTGCCTTTGGCAGTGGAAATTGGGGTAAAGGGTAGTAATTACTATTTTTTCTTGTAACTGTTTCGTACTATTTGACATTTTAAATTATGTATATCTTTAAAATTATATTCATATTTGTTTATATTTTAATTAATTTACATATACATCCTCATAAAAATTAGAGCAATAAGAAAGACTATAGAATAAAAGTTCTGCTTTCCTTCAGTATTCTTTACCATTTTTCCTGCATAGAACTTCCACTGTCCTCCCTAGGTGTAATGGCTATTTGGTATGTTTGTCTTCTTTTTTTTTTTTTTTTTTTGGTATTGGGAACTCAGGACCTTGCGCTTGCCAGGCAGGGGCTGTGCCGCTGAGCATATTTTTTCTATACATTCATATTAGCATATATAAAGATGCATAGTTTTCTTCTACTTATTTCTATTAATAATATACTTATTTAATTTAAAAATACTGTTCGTTATTGAAGCTTACAATGGGTGTCATTTGTTTATATTTTTAGAATTCGGGATGCAAGCATGCAGTTAAAAAATCAAGAAAATGAGTTTCAGAGAGTACAGAAAGAATTGAGTTATTTGCAACATGAGTTAAAAATCAAACACAGAAAATCACAAATCTTCAGGTGAGATTATCCTTAGAGAATGGAAACTCAAAGATTGAAAAGATACATTCAATTCTAATTTTATGAACATTCAAACACAATATGATTTCTGTATCTGGTATGATTGGGACAATGGAAGTCACTTTTATAACCATTATATCAACTGATAGTTTTACTAATAAAATTTAAGTTGCACAAATGTCTTATTCTGTTAACACCTTATTTTGTCCTTATTTTATAGTAACATTTAAAATGAAAGCACAGTAGCTAGTCTGTTTTTCTCTCGATCAGCATTTCTGGTCATATTTGATCTCTGGAGTTCAGTGATGTGAAATACCAGAATAGGGGAACTTTCTAACTTCTCCCTAAATTTAGAAATCTCCAACATAAATGATATTAATTCTGCTTTTATGTCATCTTTGATGGTATAATACCTAAAGATAAAATCCCATGCTCTAAAGAAACTAGGGAGTACATTTTTCTCAAAAATAGCATTGATATAGTGGGAATGTTTATGAGAAAGAATGATTCCTTGTGGGTTTGAGTACCTTTCAGCTCTTAGAAAAGGGAAATAAGTTTAAATCAACATGGCAATGACACAAGTTCCGGATAACAAAAAATATGCTGAGTATTTTGAATGTTAGTATTTTGTTTTTAATCAAATTATTAACAGAAACATTCTGTTAAAAAATTCTCTAGGCTAATGAATTTTTTATCCATTCTCTAGTGATAATCTACAGGCTATCTTCCTTTCATAAATGCGTCACACATAACTGATGCTAAGTGATTTTAGGTGAATAAAGGAATGAGTAAAAACCTAAAACAGATGACCATTTTTTGTTTTCAGAGATCCTTTTGGCCCTTTTCTAGGAACCTGGCAGTGAACCAGCAGGATGATACTGCCCAGGTTGCCCCAACTCTCCTGTTCTAGCCAGGACCATGAGTATTAATTCTGGGCTCCTATAATAGCTTTGGCCTAGGTCTGCTAAGGGAAGTCCCAGCTGTTTTATCCACCATTGTGCTCATGGATGTGGGATTGACTACGTTTTTGAAGTTAGAGCAGGAGTAGATCACATAATTACTGTTGCTTCAGGATATTATGGAACTGATACAGTTGATCTTCATTATTTGTATTTTTGCATATTATTTGCAGTATTTAAAATTCTTGAAATTTAGACATATATATTTATTCTATATTTTGATTTTGAATTCTATATTTATATATTAATATTTATTTATTTATTCATTTACTTGTGGTGCTAGGGATTGAACCCAGTGCCGTGCATATGCTAGGCATGCATTCTACTGAGCTATGTCCTCAACCTGGGGCTATACTTTTATTTATTTATTTATTTATTTTATATTTTTGGGGATACAGGGGTTGACCTCAGGACCTCGCGCACCAGCAGGCGCCCCTGCCGCTGAGTGATATCACCGGCCCTTTTTCTGTATGTGGGTTCCGGGAGTCGAACTCGGGTCCTCATGCTTGCCAGGCAGGCGCTTACGCCGCTGAGCCATCTCACCGGCCCCCTGAGGCTATACTTTTAAACTGCTTATTTTGTTCATGTTTTCCATAGAGCTGTAATTTTTAGTCATTTTTTGGCTAAAAAGTCACAAATTAAGAGTTTGGAATTTGACATATAAAGAAATAGTACATGCTAAAAATAACTGGAGTAACTAACTAGACATTACAAATTAAAGTGTGTGATAAAGAATGAAAATAGTTATGGATTTTATTTATCCTTTTACTAGTATATACTTAGGAAAAGGTATACTGGTAAAAATAAAATAAAATCAAACCAAAGGCTGTAGATTTCAATGACTTCTTATACCACTAAAAGCTGATTTAAGCTAGTATATTGATTATTTAAAAATATCTATCAGAATATGAGACTTAATGAGTCCTTTAGATAAAGAAAAGGAGTTTTTTTTTTTTTTTTGTGGGTACCGGGGGGACGACCTCAGGACCTCGCGCGCCAACAGGCACCCGTGCCGCTGAGCGATATCACCGGCCCCTTTTTCGTATGTGGGTTCCGGGAGTCGAACTCGGGCCCTCGCGCTTGCAAGGCAGGCGCTTACGCCGCTGAGCCATCTCACCGGCCCAGAAAAGGAGTTTTTAATCTTCTTAAACAGGTAAAGGAAAGAAGCATGAGCATTTTCCTCAGACATAATCATTTTTTAGAACTGGGCCCGAAATGAACTTTGAATAGATCAATGATCTGTGATTTTGGGGTCACATCGCTCTCTTTAGATTATTCTCATTTGTTTAATTACAATTGAACTTAATCACTTAGCCTCCAGCAAAGTGTTCTTCATGCTCTGTGTTTTTGCTGACATCGTTTCCGACATTTCTTTTGCATGAGACTGATTGGGAGTATGTGCAGTATGCCTCAGTTGGCTTAGCACATGAACTATTCAGAACACATTATCTTTTGAAAATAAAAATTAACTGTAGAAGGTCTATAAAATAGATACTAAAAATCAGTATGGAAGATAAGTACTCTATACTTCATATAAAATTGTATAGATCCAATTCTAAATTAGGTTGTATTCAAAATATTCTGACATTGTTTACTTTTAGAGGACCCCTATTATGAGTCTTTCATAAGATTTTTGAAAATAAAGTACTTGTCGGGTGTGGTGGTGCACGCCTGTAATCGCAGCACTTGGGAGTCTGAGGCAGGAGGATCACTGCGAGTTTGAGGCCAGCCTGGGCTACACAGTGAGATTTAAGGCCAGCCTGGATTACATAGCAAGACCCCGTCTCAAAATAAATAAATAAATAAAAATTAAAAAGTACTTAGACTTTAATTTTTCTTATTTAAAATCTTGACCATTTCATTTCTGATATGTTCAAAGCTAACTTCAAAAATCTTTCCTTTTAGCTGTCTCTCACTTTATTGCTTCAGCCTCATTGAGGCTTCCGTTAGTTTTTCTTATTTTCCCTACATCTTCTAGATTTATTTTGTTTTCTAACTTTGATCCTTTAGTTTATCACCTTATATCTTTTTAAAAACAGCTTTATTGAGATATAATTTACATACCACAAAATCCACCCCTGTTAAGTGGACAACTTAATGATTTTAATAAGCCTACAGAGTTGTGCAAGTAACCAATATTAGAACATTTGAGTCACCCCCCAAAGACTCTTATGTCATTTATTACCTGCAAGTAACCAATATTAGAACATTTGAGTCACCCCCCAAAGACTCTTATGTCATTTATTACCAGCCTCTATTCTTACCCCCGTCCTATATAACCATTAAACTTTTTCTGTTTCAATAGAATTATATTTTTCTATATATTTCAGATATATAGAATCATACAATATGTGATCTTGTATCTGAATTCTTTCACAAATAATGTTTTTGAGTTTTATCTGTGTTGTGGCATTTATCAACATTTCATCCCTTTTAACTGCTAAATAATGTTTCATTGTATGGATATACCACATTTATTTACCAGTTTACCCATGGATAGACATTTTGATTGTTTTCACATGGTGATGCTTTTGAATAATGCTACTGTAAACAGTCACAAGTTTTTTGTGTGGGATGTATACTGTATTTTCATTCCTTTGTAGTAGATACCTAAGTGTGGAATTACTGGATCATGTGGTTAATTTATATTTAGCTTTTAAGAAATTGCCAAACTGTTTTCAAAAGTGGCTATACAATTTTATATTCCCACCAGGAATGAGGATTCTGGTTTCTCCAGGTTCTCATGAACACTTATTATTGTCTTTTTTTGTTTTTTTTTGGATTATATCCTTTCTAGTGGGTGTGAGATATTATCTCTTTGGCTTTGAATTGTGTTTTCTAAATGACTAATGATGCTTAGCAATGTTTTTTATGCTTATTAACCATTTGTATATCTTATTTGATGAAATATCTATTCAAGTCTTTTTCCCATTTTTAAATTAGTTTTCTTCTGATGGGATTTTTTTTTAGAGTTCTTCATATATTCTGGGTAAAAGTCATCTATATGAAATATGATTTGCAAGTATTTTCTCCTAATTTTCTTAGTGGTGTGATTTGAGAACAGAAGTTGTTATTTTTGATGAAATATAAATAATTTATCTTTTTTTATGAATTATACTTTTAGTGGTATATTTGAGAACTGCCTAAGCCAAAGTCACAAAGATTTTTTCCTATAGTTTCTTCTAAATATTTTAGTGTTTTGTTTTGTTTTGTTTTAGCTCTTATATTTAGGTCTATGAGTCATTTAATTTAGTTTTCATGTATGAGGTAAGAATTTACATTCATCTTGTTTTCATGTGGATGTTCAATTTATCTAGCACCATTTGTTGAAAAGGCTACTTTATCCCTATTGAATTGCCTTGGACCTTTACCTAAAATCAATTTACCATGAATAGAAAAGATTATTTCTAGATACTTTGTTCTATTCCATTAATCTATATGTTTTCTTAACCACACTCTTTTGAATACTATTATTTTCAGTAAGTTTTGAAATCAAGAAATTTAAGCCCTCCAGATTTCTTCTGTTTTGAAGATTATTTGGTATTTCTGGGTTCCTTGCATTTCCATATGTATTTCAGGATCAGTTTGTCAATTTCTACAAAGTAGGCTATTGGAATTTTGATAGGTATACTATTGCAGTTCTTTTTTTTTTGGGTACCGGGGGGTCGACCTCAGGACCTCGTGCGCCAGCAGGCGCCCGTGCTGCTGAGCGGTATCACCGGCCCCTTTTTCGTATGTGGGTTCCGGGACTCGAACTCGGGCCCTCACGCTTGCCGGGCAGGCGCTTAAGCCGCTGAGCCATCTCACCGGCCCTACTATTGCAGTTCTAATCAATTTGGGGAGAATTGTCACCTTTAAATATTGAATATTTTAATGCATGATCATGGTTGTGTCTTTCCATAGATATCTTTAGTTCCCTTGGAAATGTTTTATTTTGCTTTCTTATTCCTTTATTAAATTTACTTATAAATAACTTATTTGCTTTATCTTATGAATGAGGCTTTTTTGTGATTTTATTTTTGGGAATTGGTTATTGATAATATAGAGAAATAAAATTGTTTTTTGCATGTGGATCTTTTACTCTGTAACCTTAATAAACTTGTTTATTCTAATATTTGTGTGTGTGTATGTGTGTTATGTTTTTCTATATAGGAGGATGTTTCTACACAGAGTTCACTAGTACTCCAAAACCTTTTAACTCTACTTGCTTAATTATATTTATCTTTTCCTTAGTCTTAATATCTACTTCTGGCTGTTAAGCACTATAGATTCTTCTTCTTCTTTTTTTTTTTTTTTTTTTTTTTTTTTTTTTTTTTTATGTGGGTACTGGGAACCAAACTCAGGACCTCACACTCACCAGGCAGGCACTTATGCCGCTGAGCTATATCACCGGCCCAACACTATAGATTCTTAATTAGAATTTCTCACTGTTCTGCTTAGGCTCACCGGTACTACTCATCTCTTAGTAGCTGTGTGGCTTGCCTCACATTAGAGGAAGTTAAGGTTACCAATTTAGACAGATTTACTGTGAATTAAATGCTTAAGTTTCAGATCATCCAACTGAAGACTTCATTCCAGAATTCTGAGAGGGCCACTGGTAAAAGTAAATGGTTTGGTTTTAATTGTTTAAAAATTTTCTTTCCATTCCAATTTCCTTTCTGTCCCCCTTATGATGTCACTACACCACTGGAGTAATTATAGGCTTGGGGTGTCTCTCTAAGGGAAAGTTGACTTGAGAATACATCATTATAATTGCCAGTTGGAAAGACATTTTAGAACAGTTTCAATAAAACAAGTAAAAAATTACAGACCAAAATCTTGGATGTGTATGAATCCTAAAACATTATTGAAATAAAAGTAAACATGAGCAATGTAGGCAATAGAAATGATTCTAGCATAAAAAAGCAAATTATAGCAATAATGTTTTTCAGATTGTATCAAATAATTAAGAAAATGATAAAATTTCAATAAAAGTTCTTGGATTATTTGATAATCCAATGAATAGGAGTTATTCATATACACTGGAGAGATATTTGTTTACTCCTGATTTGACAAAAATCACTAACATTACTGAATATAAAAGTCATAATAGGTTGGGAGTGGTGTTGTATACCTGTAATCCCATCTACTGAAGGAGGATCAAAAGATTGAGGCCAGCCTGTGCAATTTAGTGAGACGGTCTCAAAAGAAAAAATAAAAAGGACTGGAGATGTGATTCAGTGGTAGAGTGCTCCTAGATTCAATTCCCATTACCACACACACACAACATTACAATATACTACTTCAAGGATGACATCGAGGATAAACTGGTTCATGAGTTTCACTATTTCCAGGAAAATTTAAGATTTTTGGAGACACCAGAATTCTTATAGTCATACATAAAACATTTGGTAGGGATTTCTTTCAAATTTGACAACACCGAATATTTATGTGGCATTACTAATAATGAGCTACAAAGCCAAAGGTCTTTCTAGTAAAAGCATGCTAAGTGAAAGGCTGCATAATTTTTATATCCTCTCAACATGTGGTAAAATTCTAACATGATTCATCATTTGTAGAAATGATTGTGAAGCATGAAGGCAAAAATTGTAGGCAAAAAAGTATTGTAGAACTGCTTAAAAACTTATATTGTTTTCCTGTATTTTGTGATACTAGTGAAAGTTATCAACTTTTAAAATTTTACTTGTAGTAGTTTTTCTCATTCTATAGACAATTACACACTTTTAAACCTAATTTTATTGTTACCACTTTTGTGCTTTTCAAGAAATTATAGAGACTTAGACTTCATAAAACTGGTATCTACTCTTGGTTGATCAGCTTGAATTTTCTGCTTCTTGCCTTTCTCTGCACAGCAGCATCTACATCCACAGCATCTTTCCTTCTGTTAAATATTCTCTTAGGCTCTGACTTCCATGGGTGCAGCTTGATCCTCAGCAGCTGCCCTGCAGCACCTCATGCTAGGCCCCTTAACTTGACTTGCTTCTTGGCCCTTGTCTCTCTGCCAGATCAGTTCCTGACTCCACATTGAGGCTTCTCGTTCTCACATTTGGCTCTGGTTTGTAATCTTTCTCTGCTTTCTGAAATCAACATCCTTCTTCGCTGTGCATGCTGATTGACTCATCACCTGTGGCTTCTGATCAGCCAGGCAAACCTTACTTACCACACAGAATCACCATCCTTCATGGGAAAGGTGAGTCTTTCAACCTCTGCTTTCTGTTTGGGGTTTCTAAGGCTTTGCACAAGAAATGATCCCACATTCTGTGTTTTTCGCCTGTGGACCACACTCATTCTGTTTCCCTCTTCACTGTGTACACACTCGGGTGAACCTCATCCTCACGTACTGTCCTACACTCCTCGTCAAGAATTTTGATAGGTAGTAAGCACCACATAGTGACTGTTTTCTTACATCTGCTTCACTGCTCAGTCCTTTCTCTGAGGTCATCAAAGGCCTCCTTACAACCAAATTAAAAGGACTCTCTTCAGTCTTTTTCTGAGGCTTTGAACACAGACCACTACTTACTTCTTGAAATCTTTGGCCTTTTCTGATACTTTTTCTTTTGTTTTTGCCTCTAACTCACTAATTAGTCCTCCCTTTGAGAAATTTTGAGAAATTCTTTCCTGTTTAGTCCCTTAAATGTCAGTATTGTCCAGTGTGTTATCCTGAGCACTTCTCACTTCTCCATTCCTCCAACTATTTTCTCATTTCCTTCCTTCATTGGTCAATATTTATTAAGCACATACAGTATCATGGGTACTGTGCTAGAAGCTAAGGAATGAGATTATGATGAGCAAGACAAATATAGTTTCTGTACCATAGATCTTAGTTTACTAAGGGCCATAAATACTGGCCAAATAACTGCACTCCCACGGCTTCAGTCATCAACTTTTTGCATATAACTCCCAAATCTATGTCTGCATCTGGCTTGATTATTAAGGAAATTAATAGGCAGAATGTCTGAAGTAATAGGTCACTGAGACGACAAAAAAATGTGATTATTTTGAACTGTGGCATGTGATAAAGCAAAAGCACTGGAAGAATGCTGTCACAGACGATCTGAGATTCTCATTTATGCTCTGTTACCAAATTGCTCTGACGAAACTTTCTTCTCTAAATGTTTGTTATTGAATTAATAAAAAACTTAATAGAACAAATGTGTATAACTTTCTTTGTAGTTAAAAATGCAAATGAGTTGACATGACCATATAGTTCATTCTATTGGAGATATTTCTGGTTTATATGTTGTCTCAGCATAATATGAATAACACCTTTCACTTTCAAAATTGTCTCCATTTAGATAGTAGATTATATGATCCTTCTAAAATCATTTTGAAGAAGTATTTCTTATTATTCTTACTACTTTTAAAAATCCTAATTTTTTATTTTATTACTTTGTAGTCAAAGATTGTCGGAGTTCAACTATTTCTGGAATAAGACTCTTTCGTTGCTTACTTTTACTAAAAAGGAGCTAACCACTATTAAAAATGAAATATATAATAATTTTCAAGACTGGACTTCACTGAAAGGAGAAGTTTTTCTACAAATTAAATCTATACGTGAAACAGCCTTGACAGGTTTGTTATATATATTTAGAACGTAATTGTTGTAAATAATACATCACAAGTAATGAAATAATATCTCATTGTATGTGACAGGTATTAGGCTCACCTTTTAAACCTGTTATTGGTACAGTAGATGATCATTATGGTCTGCTCATACCCTGAAATTCAGTAATTACAGGCTAACCTAAGATAGGCTCTGATACATCTAGTTTGATCTGTAGTCAGAGTCTGGTTGTGTTAAATATATTCATTTGTATTTAAAAATTTTTCTTCTTTAATGGCTGAGCAGCTTAGATCAACCTTCCCACAGATAATAACTATGATTTCTGGACAAAATAACTCCTTAAAAACATCAGAGAGTGGCCAAAACCAAGTATATAAGGTAGGGAATGTCAGAACTTGAAAGAGGGCATATTACTAAATGAAAGATGCCAATCTGAAAAGGTTACATACTGTATTATTGCAACTACAAAACATTATGGAAAAAGCAAAACTATGGAACAGTAAAAATACCATTGGTTGTCAGAGATTAGGGGCAAGGAAGGATAGGTGGAACACAGAGATTTGGGGGAACAGTGAAACTATTCTGTGTGACACTATCATGGTGGCTATCGGCATTATGTACGTGTCAGAATTCAGAATATGCAAGACCAAGACTGAACCCTAAAGTAACTATGAATTTTGGGTAATAATAATGTATCAGTGTTGGTTTACTGATTGGAACAAACACACAATTCGGGTGCATAATGTCCATAGCATGAGATACTGTGCATATGTGAGAGCAGGAGGTGTATAGAAATTCTCTACTTTCTGCTTAGTTTTGCTATGAACCTAAAACTGCTCTAAGAATTAGTCCATTAAAATCATTATAAATATTGAAAGAAGGACATAGAATTTGGTGGGTTCCTTTTTTTTTATTTTTTAAAGGCTATTGGACCAAGGTCAGGACATGGTTTACACCATACAGAGAAGCAAAAAATCTGGTAGAAATATGTATTCATTTTGGCCTGAAGACTAGAGGATAGAGATCAAGGCAGCCCCAGCCTCTGAGAAGTGAGGGAATGTCTGGAGAAGTTATAGCAAGAGAAAAAGAGTTCAAATTTGCATATAAAGTCTTTCCAAATCCCTGGCTTACCCCTTATCTAAGCAACTCACCTACAGCTAAAATAATTGATATTTTAGCTGATACATACCCAGAGGAGATAGACTTTTACAGGTTGAATTTGGCCAAAAATTAACTGCTTGTTAAGACAAAATAAAACAAGGAAAATGAATACATTTTTGAAGGAACTTAACAGAATCCAGTCTTCATAACGTAACATCTACAGTGTTCAATATACAATCCAAAATTACTTGACCTGCAAAGAAATAGAAAATATGGTCTTTACCCCAGAAAATAGACAGCCAATAGAGACCAATGTCAAGTTGTCCCAGATGATATATGGAAAGGCATAACTTGTTTTATTGTGCTTCTCTGATATAGCATTTTTTACAAATTGAAGGTTGGTGACAACTCTGTGTCAAACAAATCTATCTACTCCATTTTTCTATCAGCATGTATTCACTTCAGTAAACAGGGTCTGTGTCACATTTTAGTAATTCTCATAATATTTTAAAAATTCCATTATTATACTCTTACCTGTTATGATAATCTGTAATCACTGGTCTTTGATGTTACTATGGTAACTGTTTTGGGGCCCCATGAACCATGGCCATATAAAATGATGAGCTTAATCAATAAATTTTAAGTGTGTGTTTTGGCTACTCTACCAACAGACCATTCCTCTGTCTCTCTTTTTCTCTCCTTACACCTTCCTATTTCTTGAGACACAATAATAATATTGAATTTAGGCCAGTTAATATTCCCACAGTTAACTTAAAATTTTTAAATGAAAGGAAGAGTCAAATATCTCTCATTTTAAATAAAAAGCTAGAAATGATTATGCTTAATGAGAAAATCTGTCAAAAGCCCAGGTAGGTTGAAAGGTGAGCCTCTTGTACCAAACAATTATCCAAGCTGTGAATGTAAAGGAAGAGTTCTTGAAAGAAGCTGAAAGTGCTACTCCAGTGAACATATAAATTATAAGGTAAAATAGCCTTTTGTTGATATAGAGAAAGTTTTACTGGTCTGGATAGAAAATCAAATCAGCTACAACATTTATTTAAGCCAAAGCCTAATCTGGAGGAAATGCCATGAAGTGAAGACTGGCTGAGAAACATGAGGAAGCTACAGAAGAGTTTGAAGCTAGCAGAGGTTGGTTCATGAAGTTTAAAGAAAGAAAACATCTTCATGGACATAAAAGTACAAGGTGAAGCAGTAGGTGCTGACGCAGAAGCTATAACATCAAGCCAAACTACGAGCAAAATAATTACAGCTTACTGAAGACTCGGCTGATTGTTAGCATCTTTAGCAAAAAATATTCTTAAGTTAACATATGTACATTTTTAGATATTATGATGTTGCACATTTAATAGACCACGGTGTAATGTGAATATAATTTTTATATGCCCTGAAAAACAAAATTCATTAAGTCACTTTATTGTGATTATTTATTTCAGTGGCTGGGAACTGAATTTGTGGTATCTATGAGGTATGACTATAGCTGATGAGGTTTTTAAATAACTATGCTCAAGGACATGAAGGAAAATGCTCTAGTAATAAATAAAAAATAGAAAACATCAATGAGAAACTATAAAAATTGAAATTTCAAAAAAAATACAATATCTGAAATAAAAATTCCCTGGATGGACTTGTATAGAATTTTGCATTTACAGAAAAAAAGAATTTGAACTTTATAAATCAACAGAAATTATTCAGTATTGAAAATCCAACATAAACATCAAAGGAATGGACAAAGTTCTAGCTTCCTCAGGAAAGAAGGAATGCACCATAAATGATAAATACGGGTAAATATAAAAGACTCTCCTTTTCCTTTGAGTATCTTTAAAATTCATACATTCATTTATAACAAGAACTATTATATTTTGTGGCTTATAAAGTGTGGTGACATAATGTATGACAATTAGAGCATAAAGGATAGAGAGAGGAGGTAAATGAATCCATTCATTGCACTCTTGCATCTTATATGACGTGGTGGGGTATTTATTCTATTTGTACTAAAAAGCTAGAGATGTATATTATAATGCCTAGATAAACTACTAAAAAGCAAAGAGATGTAGCTAAAAATCAAATGAATTGCTCTTTGGATCCAACATGGCTGCCTAGAGGAGGAGTCCTATCAGAGGTGCTCAGAGAGCATTTACTGAAGCTGTGGGTACTGTACCTTGTGGTGGGGGAAGGTCTTATACAGTACCCTCAATCGGAAAATTAATTGAAAAAATAATACATGTAGATCAAACTTAACAACCGGATCACTGAAGAGGGGAAGTGGAGCCACGACAGTTGGTCTGCACTGCTCCAGCTCCTGCCCCTCTGGGGTACAGACATTATGCGAGCATTTCAAATAGCCTGAGGGAACCAACGAATGAAGGGGCACTGCAGAGGCTGGACTCCTGGGCCAGACTCAGCATATACCAGCCCCTTTGCTCCATCATTTCTTCTCCAAACACCAGGGAACACTGCAGCCTGGTAACAACCTCACCAGTACTCACTGAGGGCAAGGAAAACCCCATCCCCCAACTGGCAGAGAGAAAATAAGTGGGTGAACAGGGTCTGTGGATTACCAAGGGCATGCCTTCCTGCCTGTGGACTATGCAGACTCCCACCTGAGAGTGAATCACCTGCCAGTTCCTGTGGGTCCAGGAGACCTACCGTAATCATCTCATGCAGACCCCCCCCACTGGCATACAGATGTGTTCGCAGATTCCTGAGGAACCCTGATGGAATGCAAGTGCCCCCTGACTCTGCTCTGTGTATTCTGCTGTCATGCCTAAGGGGATGGGTTCATAAACCAAGCCCAGGGACAGTGTCAGATTCTGCCTGTGGGTCAGTGTAGAGAATTCCTGAGACTGGGTTTGTTTGGCTTTTGAGTGCAAATGAAAGAAGTGAATGTGGTGTGGTTGCTTACAATCGGTCTGCAACCAAGGTAAGAAGAGAATCTTGTGAACACTCAGGCTTTTTGGCGAAGTGGTCAAGTGTGAACTGCATGTACATCCTCTTGTTGGAATATTTGATCCAAGTTCCTACCAGCAGATATGTTGTGTGTGTGTTTTGCTTTTAGTTCATGTTTATTTTCTCTTCCTCTTCTCATCTCCCTTTCTAGTTCTTCAACTTAAACTCCCAAATCACTTAAAATAAATAGCTGAGAGGGTGAACACTATCTCTTGACAGATAAAGCTGAAAGCACCTCATGGGAAAGCAGTATCTCACTAAAAAGATCTTCATATCAACTACAAGTTCTTCTCATCCTACTTGGCCTCAACCCTCAGCAGCAAAAAAGAAGAAAAGGGGAAAAAACCCAAAAAAGAAATATGTGTATACACAGGAAAAGACGGAAACAAGCCAACAAAAGACTCCCAAGGTCTCCCAACTCTTCCAAGGGAGAGTCAGGGGCACCAATGGAGAGGAAAGCAAACACAAGGCAGAGACCTCTGAATTGATTAAAGAAGAGTTAAAGAAACTTTCTAAGTTCAAAGAGGACGTGACCCAAGATTTTATGGAACTTTATACAAAATGACCAATGTGGATTCGGGGAAAATAAAAAATTGGTAGAGCTGGCCACAATGGTTCAAAATATGAATGACAAATTTACCAGAGATATAGAATGCATGAAAAAGTATCAGATAGAAATACCAGGTATAGGGGCCAGTGAAATGGCTCAGCGGCGTAAGCGCCTGCCTGGCAAGCGCGAGGTCCTGAGTTCGACTTCTGGTACCCACATACGGAAAAAGGGCCGGTGATATCGCTCAGTGGCATGGGCGCCTACTGGCACGCAAGGTCCTGAGGTCAACCCCTGGTACCCACAAAAAAAAAAAAAAAAATACCAGGTATAAAAAATTGTATAGAATTCATAAATTGCGGAAATGACCAATGTGAAGGCAGGATTTCTGAAATTGAGGAAAAATGGTAAATTATGATGAATTACTCAGAGATGCCTCAAAAAAAGGTAAGAGAACAAGAAAAATTCATCCAGTAGTAGTTGGACAACACTAAGAAGACTAGCCTAAGGCTATTTGGAGTTAGAAACTAGAAGATAGTGTACATGGAACAATAAATTTGTTTACAGAAATCATAATAGAAAATTTCCCAAATATGAGGGAAGAGTGCAATATACAAGTAAGCAAGGCTTACAGAACACCAACCAACTGCTATGAAAAAAACTCCCAAGACATAAATAAAATGTGAGATGTCCAACAGCAAAAACAAACAAACCCCAGAATTTTAAGTGATCAGAGTAAAGCAAAAAAAAATTTTTTTTTACATTTAAACGTAAACCCATTACAGCAGACTTCTCAATACAAACCTTAAAGGCCAGAAGAGCTTGGAGTGAAGTATTTGAAGCCCCAAGAGAAAATAACTTCCAACCCAGATTAACATATCTGGCAAAACTTCCCTTCAAAATAGATGGTAAAATAAGAGCATTCCATGAAAAAGAACAAGAGATTTATGAATACCAAGCCGGAACTCCAGAAAACTCAAGAATATCCTAGACCAGTGGTGGCAGACCTATGGCACATGTACTGCAGTGGGCTGTTTGTATCATTGAAAGCCCTAAAAGTTTTGCCATCACTGTCCTAGACAGATACAATGAAATCAACAAAGCCAAAAGTCCAAATAGAATGAATACATCAAGCAAAACAAATAGATAAACATACAAAAAAATAGGAGTCATCAACAGAGAAGAGTGCACACTGTTGGTAATTAATCAGCACTTCTTAGTAATATCTCAATATTAACGGCCTTAGCTCACCAAATAAAAGACAGTTTGGCAGGCTGGAAAAATTATGTTGCATTCAAGAAACTCATCTAATCCAAAGATATTCACAGACTAAAAATCAAAGGATGGAAAACAGTATTTCATGCACTGGGACCCCCAAAACAAGCAGGGGTAGTAATTTTACTCTCAGAAAAAGTAAACTTCAAGCTAAAACTGATCAAAAGAGACAAATAAGATCACTACATGCTAGTTAGGAGAATAATTCAACAAGAGGAGATAACACCTGTAAATACATATGCACTGAATACTGGAGCACCTATCTTCATAAAACAAATATTGCTAGGCATAAAAGATCAAATAAACACTAATACAGTCATGGTGGGTGACATCAATACCCCACTTTTTCAAAGAGATAAATCACCTAAGAAAATCTGCAAAGAAATAACAGAGCTGAACTACACCCTTGAACACGGACTTAATAGACATCTACAGTGTTCTACCCTGATACAACAGTGTTCTACCATATACATTCTTCTCTGCAGCACACAGAACAGGTCACATACTAGTCCTGCTTAAGTAAATATAAAAGAATCAAAATCACCCCATGTTTACCATTAGACCACTGTGCAGTGAAACTAGAAATCAATCATAAAAGAAACCACAGAAAATTTAGAAACAGAAGAATTAAGAATCTTGGCTCTATGAAAAGACAAGCTGTGGACTAGGAGAAAATATTTGGTAAGTATGGTAGTCAACTGACTAATTGTCAACTTGAATGGGAATGCCCAGCTGATTGGAGTCAGCATGGTTACTGGAACAGTATAAAAGGAGAATGGGAAGGATTTCAGCTGATCCTCTTTGAAAGAGTTTTGTTGTGGCTGCTTTTCTTTGGGAGAGTTGGTCCCCCCCCCCCCGAAAGATCTCTGGCTGTTTTTTCTTCTGGGGAGCTTCAATCCTCGTCTTCATCTTGCACATCATCTCCCAGCTTCTAGCGCAGATCCCTCACTCAGTCTTCTGGCTCACATCCTTCAGCCTTTTGGCACTGACACTTCAGCTGCCAGCACTGGCCCTTGGGCCTTTCTGGCGCAGACCCTTTGGACTCCCACCGCGGGTCCTTCAGCCTCCTGATAGGGACTTGCACGGGACATTGACGCGGGCTCTAAGCCCTCGTGTGGATCCCTCGGGTCTCAGGCGCGCAGACAGATGTCTTGCACTCCTCTACATCTGACTCTAGTAAGCATTGAGTGATACACTAACCAACAAAGGACTCATACTTAGAATAAAGAACTCTCAAATCTCAACATTTATAAAAAATCCAATTAGAAAATAGTCAAGGAATATGAGCAGAAATTTCATCAAAGGAGATATATGAATAAAAAATAATTACATTAAAAATGTTCAGCTTCATTGGCCATCAAGAAATGCAAAATAAAAGCACAATAAGATACTAATACATATATGTTATAATATCTAAAATTTAAAAATTCTGACCGTATCAAGTATTGGGAAATATCAGAAAAAGTAGATCACTCAACATTTCCAGCAGGAATGTAAAATGATAGTCATTCTAGAAAATAATTTTGCAATTTCCTCTAAAACTAAAAATATACTTCCCTCATAACACAGCAACTCTTGGGCATTTATATAATAGAAATGGAGACCTATGTTAAAAAAAATACTTGTATGTAAATGTTCTTGGCAGTTTTATTCGTAATAGCCAAAAGCTGGAAACAATCCAAGTATCTTTCAGTGGGTGAAGGACAGACCACTGCATCCATTCCATATATGACTACTCAGCAACATAAAGGACAAAAATTGTTAGGATATGCAACAACTTGAATGAATCTCAAGAAAACTTTGCTGAGTGAAAACAATTTCAAAAGCTTACTTAATATATGATTCCATTTATATAGCACTTTGGAAATAATATTATAGATGTAGAGAACAGATTAGCAATTTCCAGGGCTTAGAAATGATGGGAACAACTAGTGGTAAATTTTGCTATAACGGAGTAGCAGGAGCCAGGTTTTTGGTGATACAATTTTGTATTGTGGTGGTAGTTACATGAAGCTATATGTATGATACAATTGCATAGAACAACATATACACACAATGAACTGATGAAATCTGAGTAAATTCTATAGATTGTACCAATATAAATTTCCTGGTTTTGATAGTACACTACAGTTTTACAAAATGTTAACACAGGAGTGGAGTTAAAGGGGAACAGGACCTCTCTGTACATTTATTTGCAGCTTAAGGTAAATCTATAATTATTTCCAAAAATTTTTTTAAAAAATCTATGTGAAAGAAAATAAAAATGCATGTAATGTTTTCTGATTATTTAATAACTCTAGCTTCTGAGGGATATATTTTTCTGTTCTTGTGATAAACCTATGTAAAGGCATGTGGCCACATCCAGATCAAGTCAGAAAGGATTTCCATATAAAGATAGCATTTGAGCCAAAGTAGGCCAAGTATGTAAGGATAGGAGGACCTTCTACACACTGAGTGGTCTGACACAGAGAAGGCTCAAGGCAGGTACAATTACCAATACAGGTTGACCTGGTAGGGATCATAATTTCTAAACCCCAGGCTGGGACACATGACTAACAAGTATGAAACTGTATAATGGCAAAAGGAAGGATTGAATCTTTGCCATTAGGATTGTCATAGATACAGGAATGTTTAGTGTGTAAGGGTGAGTTAATTCACCTCTATTGAATTTACTTTCCTAATTCCATGTTAGGAATGTTGTAGCTTACATTAGTTTTGACATCTTGCTGTACTTTTCCATGCATTACAATGTATTTTACAAATAAGTTTATATTGCAGATTCTTACTCTTTTAATGTCAGATATAAAGTCACATAGACATGAGTAATTATTTTAAGGACAGTCGTGCTAACGGAATCAGCCTGCTAACCTAAGCAGTGTTGTTTTGGTAAATGATAGGTGACCGCATGTGCGTGCTGCCGTTTTTCATTCTCACTTAAATGTGGACATTGCAGTTACAGTACAGGACAGTTGATTCAGCCATAAAAAGCCACCTTTTTTGACCACATTCCTTCGTTGTCCTTGTTTTGTTGTTGTCGTTGTTGTTTTGGGGGGTTTTGTTTTGTTTTGGTTTAGTTTGGTGCAGTGTGGTTCTTGGTACTGGGATTGTACCCAGGGGTGCTTTACCAGTGAGCTACATTTTCCATTTTTTGTTTTGGTGTAGGGTTTTGCTAAGTTGCTCAGGCTAACTTTGGAATTGTCATCCTCCTGCCTCTGGGGTAGCTGGGATTAAAGGTGTGTGCCACTGTGCTTGGCTAGACAATGTCTTTGATCTTACTTATCACCACCCTTTAGTACATGCGCTATTTTTGGTGCTTTGTTCTAGCTCATTGTTTTACTTCTCTTCTGATGGTTTGCTGGCTATGTCACCTCTGCTGCCATATCTGTCCTATGTATCACTATTGCTGGTCTTTGCTGGTCCATGTGGCTGCCATTCTTTTGTGGTGACACTAATAGCAATAAACCAAGCCAACCTCTTTAGACATCCAGTCATACCTGGACCCATCACACAGCCTAAGATGGTCTAAACAAGTGGATGCCAGGTGAACTCTCTGGAAAAGCAAAATGTCCATATTTTCACGAAGATCACATCCTCATCTATTGAACTAGTTGTAGTTGTACAAATCTTATAGTATCGTTTATGTGTGTGTTCATATATTTTAATGATTATTTATGGCAGCAGTGTTGAAAATATGGGTGAAGGATGAGTTCGATAATCATTCTGATGGATAATATGCTCCATGGATTTCTCAATAAATTATATAAAATTAGCACATTTAAATCCAAGAGGACCTGTAGAGACATTTTTTTTGTGTTTTTTTTGGGGGGGTACCGGGAATCGAACTGAGGACTTTGTGCTTGCCAGGCAGGCATTGTGCCACTGAGCTAATCCCCGGTCCCCAAGACATTTTTATTAAACTTTAAGAATAACTATAGGTACTTGCTATGATGAATTCTGGCCTCATGTGGGGCAGCATACTGTTAGAAATATTAAAATTACTTATTAACTAATAAATTCTTTCTGCCCAAAAATCTATTAGTTTTAGATACTGCATCTTTCTAGTCTTCTCTACCCATACCTTTCTTTGTAATTGTATAAAATGTATCCTAGTTACTGTCTTAGAACTGCTACCCAACTAATTCATGCTAGCACATTTAAATTCACTTTTCTAAATCATGTTGGCAAGAAAACAATGTAATTTCAATAAAACCCCAAATGTTACACAGATATCCTGTTACTCATTTATGTGAGTATTTAAAAAGATGACTCTATTGCCATTTGGAATAATTTAAAGGCTAAGACACAACTACTAAAATATTTCATGCATCATTTAGCAACACAACCCCTTTTCTCACTTCTTATTCAGAATCACTACCAAATTTAAAATTATTTACTTATTTTTGAGACAGGGTTTCACTATGTAGATCAGGCTAGGCTTGAACTCACTGTGTGGCTCAGGCTGGCCTGGAATTTGTGGCAACCCTCCTGCCTCAGCCTCACCCAGAGTGCTGGGATTACAGGCATGTGCCACCACACCTGGCCTGAATTTAAATTTAACCCATTGGTTAGGTGTCACTATAATCTCAGAAAAGACATCTTGGCTTTCAACTATTTTCTAAAAGAAAATCAGTTTGTAGGGAATTGAGTTTTATGATTCAATGTCGCCTATTTGTAAACTTTGTATTTTCTTTACAGAAATAGATACATTAAATAAAAGTTTGACAGTGTCCCAGAGAAATAAGGAATGCCTTGAAGAGGAAATGAAAACTCTCAAGTTGTTGTCAGATGCAGCCATATTGAAATCTCAGCAGATTGAGGCATCCGAACAACAGAAAGTAAACTTGCAAGCCAGATGCTATGAGTTGGAAAAAGAAGTACTAGGTAAAAAGAACTCTTTTTTGCTGTTATTAGCAACTGGCCATACATAATAAGGAAATGTCCAAAATTTTTCTTATAATCACAAAATCTTGTCTTAATTAATTTGTCTTGCAAATATACCTAATAGTAACTATAGTGATAACTGTGTATGATTGATGTTTGCTCTCTTCCCTCCAATTTTGCTGTTAATTAAGTGGGTATAGTAAAGACATTTCAAGTATAAGGTAAGATTTAAGAAAAACAAAGTGGATTTACTTTGGTGTATTATTATCCTCAGTGGACTGGTGGTTTGGTGAATCCAAATTTTTATTTTTATTCATAATATTTTATTTCTAAAACTTAAAATTTAAAAATTATGAAACAGCGTGATGAGGTTTTTAAAGGCTAGTGCTGAACATACAACTATTAATAGTGTTCTTACACTTTCTTATTATGGCAAAAAGCCACATGACAGAAAGTCTACCCTTTCAAGACTTTTTAAGTGTACTGTACACAGTTCAGTAGTTTTCGAGGATATTTACAATTTATACAACAGATCTATAGAACTTTTTTATCTTGCAAAGCTGAAACTTTATACCCACTAAACACAATTTCCTCTCGCCTCCCACCCTCGTCAGCCATCTGTTTACTTTCTGTTTCTATGAGTTTAACATATAAGTGAGATTATATAGTATTTGTTGTTCTGTCTCTGGCTTGTTTCACTTAGCTCAGTATTGTCCAAGTTCATCCATATTGTCACAGATGTCAGGATTTCCTTCTTTTTATGGATGAATAGTATTTCAGTGTATATATAAACACCATATTTTCTTTATTCATTTGTCAATGGACATTGGTTTGTTTCTGCCTTTTCACTATTGTATACTGTGCTCCAATGAACACGGGCATGCACAAATCTCTTCAAGACCTTGCTTTGAGTTCTTCTGGATGTATACCTAGAGTTAGGATTGCTGGGTCATATGAGCAGCATCTATACTTTTTCTATATCATTAGGTACATAGTGCTCTTATCATTTTATATTTCCACCAAAAGTGTATGAGAGTTCTAGTTTCTTTACATCTTCATCAACAGTTGATATTTTCTATTGGTCATTTAAATATCTTCCCTGGTAAATTATCTATTCAAGTCCTTTGCCCATTTAAAAAATCCAGTTATTTGGGTTTTTGTTGTTGCTGTTATTGAAATACAGAAGTTCCTCATAAATTCCAGATATTAACACCTTATCACATATATGATTCTCCCATTCTATAGGTTGCCTTTTCAACTGTTTTTTTTTTTTTTGTGTGTGTGTGTGGGTACCGGGAGTCGACCTCAGGACCTCACGCACCAGCAGGCACCTATGCCGCTGAGCAGTATCACCGGCCCTTTTTTCGTATGTGGGTACCGGGAGTCGAATTCAGAACCTCGCGCTTGCCAGGCAGGCGCTTATGCCGCTGAGCCATCTCACCGGGCCCCTCAACTGCTGATTGTATTCTTGGTGTGCAGAAGTTTGCTGTAGTCCCTTTTGTGTGTTTTTGCTTTTGTTGCCTGTGCTTTTGATATCATATCCAAGCAAGCATTGTCAAATCCAATGCTCTAAAACTTTTCTGTGACCTTCTAAAAATGAATCCTATGTTTTAGTCAATTTTCCGTTTTCCCAAATGAAAAGATTAAAATTTATGTTTGGCACATCTTGGGCAAGGTTTTCAAATTTCTGTGTACCTCAGAGGAATGAATGCCTTAGCAGTAGATCTGGATCTGCATCTTCACCCGGAGGCAGTAAAGAATCACCGTAAATTGGTCGTAAAGAGAATGATACAATAAAAGCAGTGTTTTAGAAAAGTTGATCTTTTAGTAATGAATGAAGGTGTTTCAGATATGATGGGATGGGAACATTTTACAAACCAGGGAAATCTGAAGAGAAGCTGGTGCTGGAAGAGAAGAAACGGAGTCATAACATGAATTTTGTAGGTATATGAAATCAGATAAAAAATGTGAGATCAGATAAAAATTTTAAATGATGAAGTGAATTATCACTCAGGTGACTATCACTTAAAACCTAAAGTGTATTCTTCTGGGAATTACCTATTCATAGAATTTGGCAGTTTTCAATTGTATATTGGGGTTTCTCTTGATAATTTTTCAGTTTGTATAGTATAGATGTTAACTATCTTTTACATTCAATTTTTTCTAATATACACTTTGATGATGTTTTATGGTAAATTTTATTGTGTCAAAAGTTTTCATTTTCATTTTCATATGATCAAATGATGATCTGTATTGTTTCTGATGAGTCCTGTTTAAAACAGTACCATTCTTAGGTACAGTAATATATAAAAGCTGCTGGGTTTTCTCTCATTTAAGTCACTAACCAATAAAAAATTAGTTTTATATGGCTTGAGATTTACCCTTTTCCAAGGAGATGTATCAGTATTATATATTAAATAAACCATTCTTTTCCCACCTAGTATAACCACTATCGTAAGTTAAAATTTATTATGTACTAGCATCTATTACCATATTCTCTTCTGCCTTACTTTATTTGATGTGTCATTAAAATAATAGTGATTTTAATATTATAATGATTTATTAGCATACTCTTAGAGGTGGTACGTTTTTTCTTTATCCACTGTTCTTACTTTTAAAAATATATTTGGTAGGCATTTATTCTTCCATTTGAACTCTAAGATATATTTTTTACCTATTATTCAAAGGCTCTGATAGATCTCTAGCAAGTTTTTTCTGTCTAATCTTTACACCTTTCTGACATATTTACAGACATTTATTCTTCCACATAAACTTTAAGATAACATTATTTAATTTAAGTCCCCATAGAACTTCTAATTAGATTGCATTATATTTATATGCTAAATTTTGGAGAATTCACATTTTTAGTAATATTGTCTTTTATTATAGAAATCTTCTCATTCAAGAATATGATATGTCATTTCATTTCCTTATATGTTGTTTTATGTTCTTTAGTCAGATTTTACAGTTTTATTCAAATGTTATTTTGCCACTCTTGCTGTTTGCTGCTATCATTTTTTCAAGAAAATGAATAATTAATTTTATTTTAAAATTTTATTCCTTTCATCCCTGTACCCTTTTTTTAGTATATGCTTGGGATATATAATAATTACATTCATCTTGGGGAATTGGTACATATATTGTATCTGAATCATTTTTACTTCTCTTCCCCGCTCCGTTCCCTCATCTCAACCCATCCCCAGATCCATTTCCTGTCTGCACGAAGTCTAACTCCTGTTTCCTATCATCTATCTTTTCTTTGGACTTTAAATGATTTTTATTTTGGGTTTCTCATATATGGGAAACCATGCAATATTTAACCTTCTTTGTCTAATTTATTTCACTTAGCATTATGATCTTGAGGTGCATCCATTTTCCTACAAATGACTGAAGTTTATCTTTTTTTTTTTACACCTGAGTTGTACTCCATTGTGTATAAATACATGTTCTTTATCTGTTCATCTGTTGATGGGCCTCTAGGTCACTTATAAGATTTAGCTATTGTGAGTTGTGTTGCTATAAAAATGGGTGTGCACGTATCACTATAACATGATGTTTCAACTCTTTTGGGAAGGTACTCAGAAGAGGTATAGCTGGGTCAAATGGAATTTGTTTTTAGTTTTGAGGAATACATTGATTTCCATGGTGGTTGTACTAATTTATATTACCACTAGCAATGTAAAAGGGTTCCTTTTTCCCCATATTCTCACCAAATTTTATTATTATTTGGTTTCTTTTCTATTGTTTGTTTGATATTTATTAATATTTATTTTTAAAATTTTATTTTATTAGTACCTGTTTACAGTACATGCATTTTACAATCATCCTGGGGAGTTGGTACATGTATGTATATAATATAGCTTGTTTCTTTTTTAAATCCCCCTCTTCCTACCCCTCGCCTTTTGTACTTTTTTTTTTTTTGTGGGTACCGGGGGGTCGACCTCAGGACCTCGCGCGCCAGCAGGCGCCCGTGCCGCTGAGCGATATCACCGGCCCCTTTTTCGTATGTGGGTTCCGGGAGTCGAACTCGGGCCCTCGCGCTTGCCGGGCAGGCGCTTAAGCCGCTGAGCCATCTCACCGGCCCTTTTGTACTGTTTTGTACACCTTTCCATCTGCAAGAGATCCATCCCCTTGCTCATTCTATCCTTCCTTTATTTTTCTTAGTTTGTACTTTGCCTTACTCAGATGAGAGATACCATATAGTATTCAAATTTGTGTGTCTGATTTATTTCACTCATATCATATTTTGCAGATGCATCCATTTTCCTACAAATGTCTCAAATTTGACCTTTTTTTCATAACTGAGTAATAGTCCACTATACATAGATACAGTACCACATTTTCTTTATTCAGTCATCTGTTGATGGATATACAGGCTGTTTCCAGAATTTAGCTATCATAAATAGTACTGCTATAAACAAGATAGTCCTCCTGTCTGGAGGAAGATGGGATATCAATGTTGTTTTGATTTGCATTTCTCTTATGGGCAGAGATGTTGACTATTCTTTCATGTACTTATTGGCCACTTGCACTTCTTCATTTGAAAGTGCATATGCATTTCAGTTGCCCAGTTTTAGATTGGGTCTTTTGATTTTGGGGGTCTAATTTTTTGACTCCTTCATATATTCTAGATATTAGTCCTCTGACCAAGGCATAGCTAGCAAAATTTCTTTCACATTAGGTAGGTTATCTCTTCACTGTTAGTTGTTTCCTTTGCTGTGCAGAGGCTTTTCAAATTTGATATAATACCATTTGTTGATTCTTGATGTTATTTCTCATGGAATTATGGTTCTCTTTAGAAAGTCTTCGCCTATGCTGTGTCTTCAAGAGTTTAACCTATTTTGTCTTCCAGCAGATTCAGTGTTTCTGTTTCAATATCTAGGACTTTGATCCATTTTAGTTTTATTTTAATAGAGGTTGAGTGATATAGGCCTATTTTCAATCTTCTGCATATGTATAGTCACTTTTCCCAGCATCATTGTTAAGGAAGTTATATTTCCCCCAATGTATGCTTTCGGGCCTTTGTTGAAGATCAGATGGCTGAATGTGCCTGGGGTTGTTTCTGCATCCTCTGTTTTGTTCCATTGATCTGTGTGTCTGTTTTGTGCTAGTACCATGCTGTTTTCATGACTTTAGCTTTGTAATCAACTTGAAATCTTGAATTTTGATGCCGCCTGCATTGCTCTTGTTGAGTAGAAGATGATAAAGAGTATCCTTGTCTCTTTCATGGTTTTACAAAATAACACTACAAAATAACTTTTGGGTTCGAGCAGAAATTTTAGTGAAAATTGGAAAATATCTAGAACTGAATGATAATAAAAACACTACCTCTCAAAACATGGCAGGCAACTCAAGTGGTGCTTTTGAGGGAGATGTGTAACCTTAGCTACTGACATAAGAAAAAAAACAATAAATCCAAAGAACATAGAAGGAAAAAAATATAAAAATAAGAGTAGCAATGAATGAAATAAAAAATAAGAATACAATAAAAAAGATCAACAACAACAAAAAGAAATATTGATGTTTTTAAACAAGGGAAGTTTATCCATAAGAATAGAAAAGACACAAAGGAGCAATATAGAAAATAAAAGGGGGCAGTGACTATAGATGAAGAGTAAAAAAATAGATAGAATGTTCTGAATAACCTTATGCCAACAACTGAAATCTTGGAAGAAATAGGCTATTAGAAAAAGTATTTTACCAAGACTGACTCAAAAAAATCAAAAGGCCCTATGACTATTAAAGAAATTGAAGCAGTATCTTCCCATAAAGAAAAAGCCAGATAATTTTATAAGGAAATCTATCAAATGTTCAAAGAGCAGAAGATCCTAATTTTACACAATAGTTTTGAAACCACCAGAAATCAAAGTACATCTCTGAACTCATTCTACAAGGCAAGAGTAACCCTGTTAACCCAATAGACACAACTAATATAAGAAAGGAGTGTAATAAGTGTATTTATATTACGAATATTGATATAACCATTTTTACAAAATATTAGTAATGGAAACCAACAACATTTCTTTATGCTGAGTACATGATCAATTCTTGTAAAATTTCCTTTGAAATATGAAGTACAATACAATTTTCTACTTGAGAATCCTTGCAAACACCCTATGAAGTAGGGACTATTATTATACCAATTTTATAAATAAGGACACTAAGACCTAAAGAATTTAAATAACCTCTCCAAGCTAATAAATATTGAAGCCAGGCTTTGTACCTAGGTAGTTCAATTCAAATGCTTACTCTCTCTTCTACCATGTCATGTGTCACATGGTTGTTGACATTTACCAAGCATTAACTATTTGCTAGTTGATGTGCTAAGTATTGACATACATTATCACATTTAATAGCCGAGAGGGGTAAGTACCAATATTACCTTCTTGCTACTAGTGATGAAATTCAACCTTATTCAAGTAACTTGCTTTAGGTTACAAAGTTAGAAAGCACCAAGGATAGAATATGCTTTAATAATGACAAAGCTCAGATTAAAGGAATTAAATGTCCCATTTCATTTGATATTTAATTTGTAACTGAAGGCGTCGTCTGTGTAATGTTGAATACTCTTTGCAATGGATATTGGAAGTTTGGAATCTGGAAATCATTTATTTGAGGACACTTGAAAGAACTGGAAATGTGCAGCATTTATTAAAAAAGGTGCCACCATGTCTCAGTGGCCTGCCATGTAGAAAATAGAAAAAAAAATTTTTTAGTGTGTTTTTTTTTTCCTAACCATTCCAACCAGGACCACACAGTTAAAGTTTTAGGGAAGCAGATTTTAGAAAATAACTTTACCTCAGGCTGGACATGGTGGTGCACACCTGTAATCCCAGCACTTGGGAGGCTGAGGCAGGAGTATTGCTGTGAGTTCTAGGCCAGCTTGGACTACAAAGTGAGTTCAAGGCCAGCCTGAAATACACCGTGAAACCCTGTCTTGGGAAAACAAAACAAACAAACAAACAAAAAAGAAAATAACTTTATCTTAATACAGCCTTTTAACAATATGGGGCTACCTTATAAAAAACTGAGCCAAATCTGAATGGCCAACTTTCAGGTATATTCAAAGAGGATTTCCAGGTTTGGTGGGAAGTTAGACTAGATAGCTTAGAATTCTAAGATTCTAAAGCTTCAAATACTATTTTTTTAAATAGTGGACGTATTATAAGGAATGACCAAATCAGTTCCTAACTGTGAGAAAGTGCATGTTGTATTCAAATGAATTTCTTACACCTGTGACCTGAAATAAATCAACATAGTATATGGAGTTTTGATTTTATGATCTAGAAAAAGCAAAATGTGGCAAGCTCTGCTTAAGAGTTACTCTTTTTTTTTTTTTTAATGTGGGTACCGGAAGTCGAACTCAGGACCTCGCACTTGCCAGGCAGGCGCTTGTGCCGCTGAGCTACCTCACTGGCCCCAAGAGTTACTCTTGAGTTCCTTAGAAAATTGGAAGTCTCCTTTCACATCCTGGTCTTTCCTCTTGACTTGGAATTTACTATACAAGGTTCTGGCAATGCCGAAAATATAAATAGTTGTGAAATTCTTTAATGTATGAATAATAGATCCTTATGGATATTTTGGAGTTTAGCTTTGACCTTTCTTCTCGCAAAATAAAACACTATCAAAATTAAATATTGTGAATATTTATAAGATGAAATAAAAATAAAACTACTAAAGTCAATTTTCATATATTAGATTAACAAAACTCAAATGCTTGGTAGCAAATTGTTCTGGTGAGATACTCATATTGCTAGGGAGACTATAAATTGGTACAGCTACTATAGAGAATAGTTTGTCAATATCTGTCTGAAATACAAATGCGCCCCCCTTTTGCTCTTACAGTTTTATTTCTGGACATTAACATACAGTTATGCCTCCTAATAAGTGAAATAATGGATGTACAGTCATTCATTGAAGCACAGTAATAGCCAAAGATAGCAAGCAATCTAAAAGATCATAATAGGTGACTGATTAAGTTAATTGCACAGTATTCAAATAGTAGCATGCATGCAGCCATAAAAATAATGAGCAAGTTCCTTGTGTATTGATGTGGAGAGATCTTCAAATTATATTATCAATTAAGGAAAGCAGGACATATAACATTACATATGTTCCATGGTATAATTTGTGTTAAAAGGGGACATAAAATATATGTATTCATGCTCACTTTATGTAATTTTTCTACATTTTTGGATATATATATGGATGTGTTCAGCTATTTGGGGGCAATAGGAAATATTTACCTATGTGAGGATAATAGAAATTAGGTCAATGATAGGTAAATGGGATGAGACTTACAGAATTCTGTAATTTGAGATCTACAGAAAAAAAAATGAAAAGAATAAATAGTTCTGATATACCACCCTCCACACACACAGTTTCCCCCATTGTTAACATCTTTCATTAGTATAGTATCTTTGTTACAACTAATAAACCAGTATTGACAAATTATTATTAACTAAGTCCATGATTTTGTTTTGCATTTCCTTAGTTTCTCCTAATGTGCTTTTTTTGTTTCCAGATCCCATCCACTATACCACATTACATTTAGCTGTCATGTCTTCTTCAGCTCCTCTTGACTGTGATGGTTTCTCAAATTTTTCTTTGTTTTTGATGTTCTTAGCAATTTGAAAGGGTAACTGGTCAGGTATATTATAGGATATTACAATTATTAATTCTATTAGAATTATCTGTTTTTCTCATGCTTACACTGGAGTTGAGTTTGGGGGAGGAAAAGCACAGAGGTAGAGTGCCATTTTCATTATATCTTGTCAAGAGTAAAATGCTGCCCACATGATTTGTGACTATTGATGGTGTCCTTTGTCACCCAGCCACAGTAGCACTTGTCTGATTTCTCCACAGTACAGTTAATCCTCTCCTCCTTTCCATACTGTCTTCTTTGGAAGTCTTTGTGCGCATCCCAGACTTGAGAAGGAATTTCTGTCGCCTTTCCTTTAAGGAGAAAAATCATAAAATATAATTTATTTGGAATTAATCTGTATGGAAAAGTCACTCCTCATTTATTATTATTTATTTAAGTATAGATTTATGGATATTTATTTTACACTCCAGCTATAATCCAAATCTACTTTTTTTTTTTTTCAGTACAGGGATCAAACTCAGGGAGTCACATACACTAGGCAAGCATTCTACCTCTGAGCTACATCTCCAGCACCTTTAAAATTTTCTTTTGAAACAAGGTCTTGCTAAGTTCAGTAGACTGGCCTTGAAATAGTTATCCTACCGCCTCACCCTCCCAAGTAGTTCATGTACCACTGTACCTTGCCTACTTCATTAATGGTTTTTGCTCCAGCTTTCCAGCTTTGGCTCTTCACAGTTCTTTCAGTTAGCTCCTGTTTCCTGTGTCCTCTGTCCCTTTGAATATTCCTACCAATCTGGAGTGATGTTATTCTGGCACTACAAGAAAAGGTCACCTGGTACATTTTCTGCCCTAGTCCTAGAACCAGCCACTCTCCAAAGAACTCTAATTCCACTCATTAGAAAATGGTATTCCAAATCGAGAACTAGCTACCAGGTGGACTTACTAATACTGGGGTATTATTTCTTTTTGCACACTCAGCTGACAGTTCTTTTCTAAATTGGCCATTCATGTTTTGTATTGTTTTGTGTATCTTAGCTAGCTCTTTATTAGAGCTTTCCATATGCTCTCTCACTGTTTTGCTTACTACCTTCATTATCTGATTAGTTATAGTTTCTGGGATCCCTCCCAGCATGTCATTGATCTGTTTTTTAATCTTCTCTGTTATCCTTTCAAATAATTTGGCATGTAGCTTTTGCTTTCCTCCTCCTCAGAGCCCCATGGATTGGCTTTCTACCTCCACTGAGGATAGAAACAAATTCAACAGTAGTAACATAGAGTTAACTATCTAAAGATTAATAAAGCTTAATGGTCATACTCTTAAAGTTATAGAGAGGTGGGAATGGGGAAATGCAAAAAGAAAATTTAAACAATGGGAGATGAGAACAAGGAAAGAGAAGAAAGCAAATGATCCTATTATAAAGTAGAAGAATATTTATAGAATTAGATAAAAATAACAGAAAAAAACAACAGGAAACAGAAGATAATAGAAAAAAGGGAGAAAAAAGAAATAATATGGAGAATGAAAAAGTTCTATTTATTTCTCCATAAATAATATGGAGAAAAAATTAAAAGGAAAAAGAAAGGAGACAGAGAAAAAAGAAAAAAAAGAATAAGAAAAAAGAAGAAAGAAGAAAAGAAAATGAGTCCTGTAGTTTTGAACAAGTGGTTTCCTCCTAGGCTCCCCAGTTTTGGAGTCCCCAGTCTATGACAATGTCCACTCTGAGACATGGCCTTGGTCACACTGGTGGATATGGAAGGCATTCAGACCTCATGTCTGGATGTAGGCAGCAGGGTAAGGTTCAAGTACTTAATGCCAGCAGTCACTTTCAGACCCAACCTTTTCTGAGTACAACTCAAGCTGGGTCTAGTTTCTCACCACTGGGGGGAAATTTCTCAGGGGTTCTCTTTCTGATTGTCTGCAGCTGTCTCCCGTGGCTGTCTCTCGCCCAGTTACTGTGGGAGGGCTTTACTGGGAGCCCTGAAATGAAGTTGTGGAAGGTGTTCCCTCGGAATAAAACCTATGCTGGTTTTGCAGTTCACAAAGACTGTGGGCTCTTCTACCCCTTTTTCTCTGATCTCCCAATCTGGGTGCTTACCTTGCTTATGCCAAGACTGGTTCCCCTCTCTGCAATTTGTCAGAGCCAGGGAGAGTCCTTTTCTCTGCATTAAAGAAGTTGGACTTTCCAACTTCTCTGTAGCTTCTAATTTTTTCTGTCAGTTCCCTCCTGATTCCCAGTGATCTGCTTCTCTTTTTCCTTCAACAGGTTGTTATTTTTTAGTGTCTAAATTCCGGATCTTGGAGAGCCTGCCTTTTGCTAATAGATCACCACTCTGCCATTTTCTTTTCAAAAAATTCCACATTTTTAATTATTACATAGATTTTAATGGCAAAGTTGCCCTTCATATCACCATATAAATTATTGTTACTGTATTTTGTAACCCACAGAAATGTTCATGATCAAGCAATCTCCTTCAGAATTTATATTTAGGAAATAATTTAGAAGAAGAAAATTATTTGATATTCAAATATATTTATATTAGTGAAAGATAAGAACTACAGTAATTTATGCCTAACACTAATGAAATGGGTAAGAAATTATCACATACCAACATTTGAAACATTATGCAGGCTTCAAATATATCAGTAAGGACACTGGAAGTCAACCCAGGAACACTGCTTATGATTATGTTACATAGTAAAAAAATTTCACAAAATTATATAATTGCAATTTGGTTTAAATACATGTATTCGTGAATAGAAACCATAAAGGAATATGGAGATATGAAAATAAATTTTAGGGTGATGAAAATAGGAGTGATATTTCCCCTTTTTAAAATTTCTGATGTTGTTGAACACTAAATAAACTTTATTTAAAAATTTAATAATCCTGCACATCTTGTAAGATTTAGCTCCCATTCCACCTCCTACAGTAAATACCTCCTGAAAACAATGGGGTACTAATTAACCACCATTTTTATAGTCATTAAGTCCTCACTTTCATTAAGTATAGTATATATTCAAATCAGAAGTACAGGTGGAGATGCTGGTCTATTCAGTCTTCAGGTAGATGTTGTACAGTTAGAGATGTAACACATACTCTTCTAAAGGGCAGTGTAATGGTGGAGTAAAGAGCCTCACAATTTCAGGACTAAATTAGAGCTTCAGTTTTGCTACTAATGTTGAATAGATTGACTCTATAGGTAACACCCACGTTGCATTAACAAAAAAAATTAAGGCTGTTACATTTCTTTTGTTAAAACCACATAAATTTGGTAAGTCTGAGTTCATTAGAGTCACTCTCAACTAGCAATGACAAATATTACTCCCTTCATACCTATCATTTAGGGTACCCAGTTGTTTATTTTTAATCAATAATAATTCATTCCCATGTCAGTATGGGAATTGTCAAAACATTTAGAAAAATATTCATAAATATATCTCTTGCATCATCCACAGATATCTTTCTGGTACACTGATTAAATTGCATCAAAATACCATTTCTTTCCCATTCATTGTGCAAATGTGTTTACAGTGGTCCAGGAAGGTGCTGTGCTTTGGATTTAAAATGTCTCACAAAAGGCCATGTGTTAAAGGGTTGGTCGCCAGCCCCAAGTGCTTTTGGAAGGTGCTGGAACCTTTAAGGGATGGGCCCTTGTTGGAGGAAGTTAGGACACTAGGGGCCCATGGAGGGGATATTGGGATCATGGCCCCTTCCTGTTTCTCCCCTTGCTTCTGAACTGCCATGAAGTACACAGACATCCTCTGCCCTGTGCTTGTGCCATGATTTACTATGTCATCACAGGCCCAAGGTAAGATAGCCAAATGCCTATCGGCTGAAACCCTGAAACTGTGAGCTAAAACAATCCATTCCTCATTTTAAATTGATTATCTTGGATATTTTTTCAGAATAATGGGAAGCTAACCCAGAAAGCTATAGAAATACAAGTTCGGGAAAGACAGCAACGTTTCTATCTCAGTTCTCGCAATGTTGCATATCAAACTTGGTATGTATATTTCTCTCTCCCCTCTAGGATCCATGAGGGACTTTTCCAGATGTTCCCACCTCCAGTGTTCCAAGACTGTTCCTTCACTCCCCTCCTCTTACCTACTCATTTTCTATTTGTCATAATCTGATTTCATCTCTGTCCATTAACATGTTCTCTACCCTCTTACAACTCATACATTGCCACCTGTTGGCCCTGTGCTGTGTTCTCAGATTCCTTCTCCCTCCCTCCCCACATTCCTTTCTTCCTTCTTTCCTTCTTTCCTTCCTTCCTTCTTTTTCTTCTTTCTTTCTTTCTCTCTCTCTCTTCTTCTTTTTGCAAATATTTATTGATTATCTACCTTATGCTGGCCAGTAGGCCTTGTCTTCTCTTTGGCTTCTGATGTGCTAGTGGTCCCCCACCTTTTCATGAGCTTTCATAGGACTTCTTACCTCCAGCTCACACCATTTCTATGTTCAGGAATTCTTAACTATTTCTTGACAGGGTATTTTGTCCTCAGTACTAAGAATATTCTGTAAATTTTCTAGCCCTAGTGATGTTGCCATTCAAATCATTTTGTTTTTTCTCTACCATATTATGACATTTGTCTCATAATTTTTTCATGAACTTGAATCATATTTTTTTTTTTTTTGTGGGTACCGGGGGGTCGACCTCAGGACCTCGCGCGCCAGCAGGCGCCCGTGCCACTGAGCGATATCACCGGCCCCTTTTTCGTATGTGGGTTCCGGGAGTTGAACTCGGGCCCTCGCGCTTGCCGGGCAGGCACTTAAGCCGCTGAGCCATCTCACCGGCCCCTCAATCATATTTTTAACCTACTTTCTTTTAATGAATGCCTAATTTTTTTCTGTTACTAGCTGAGTAAGATCAATAAGATTTTCTATTATATTGATATCATCTATAGCTTTTCCATCTTATTAATCCAGAAACCATGTCACCTGTTTTGTTGTTGCTGTGTTGTTGTTGTTGTTTGTCTTTTTCTGTGGTACTGATTGAACTCAGGGCCTTGTGCATGCTAGGCAAGCATTCTACTACTGACTACATCCCCAGCCCCATGTCTTTTGAGAAGAGGAAGAATCAATACATTCCACTGAGTATTTTCTTCCCATATAAATTATTGGATTAATGTAATGACCATAGCATTTTAGATTTTCTTTGAATAAATCAAAGAAAGGGCAGACTGATACACAGTCATCTCTTTATTCACATCTTGTTTTTAAGAAACAAAGTTGGTTTAAAGAATACAATAGAAAATTTTAAAATTTACTTAAATATGAACCTTTATAAATAGCTTATAATTAATATTCTTAAATCTGATTCTAAGCATTTGCATATTTGTACTTCTTCCTAAAGCCATTTTGCCAGCTTGGTTGTAGAACCAACTTTGACTGTTAAATATTACAATAAACTTCCTTCCTACTATTAACTCACTTGAATTTCTATGTAGTGACCTGTTATTCAGACTCTCAGTTGTTCCTTATTCTTTCTTAGATTCGCTCTCTTAATAAATTAGTTAATATGTTACATTCTTTTCTGACCAACCCGAAATATATTTCCTTATATCTTGAATATTCTACCACCATTTTGTTTTTTATATTTTTTAAATGTTCTAGTATTTTATAAATCCATGTCTCTTATTTTTAGAATTCTCTTACAATAAACTTTATCTTTCTCCATTTTAACTGTCTGTAGTGTCTTCTAGCCCTCTCCCATCCCATATTCCCCACCAATGTGTTGTTAATTAAAAGCATTCTAGGCCAAGAATTAGAAGATGATAACCCTGCCCCACATGAGTCAGGTGACCCTGGCATGCCATCTGTCCCCAGTGTGTGTCCATGCCCAGCTAACAAGTGGGCCACACTAAGACCTCAGAAGCCTCTTCCAGCTCTGATGCCATTTTCTTGTTTCCAGAGTTAAATAAACGTTCATATTTTTATGTTTTATTACTTTTTTCTTTCAAATGACCATGGAACAATTTAAACTTTGTTTCAACTATATAGTTTTTATGATCATTACTTTTCTAAAATAAAACCTTTTAACTTAGCACTCTGGGGACCTGAGGGAGGAGGATTGCAAGTTTGAGCTCAGCCTGGAAACTTAAAGATGAGGTAAGACCTTGTCTCAATGCAAAGGCCCTGGGTTCAATCCCTAGTACTTAGTACTACAAGAAAACAAAACAAAACAACAACAACAGTAAAAACCCTTTTAACTGTATTTATCCCATATTTTCTCCTTATCTTTTGAAATATAGATACTCAAAATTTAAATACATATGTTAATTCTGGTTCATATAATTTAATAGTGGCATAAGAATAAATAACGGGTTGTAAATAGCAGCCTAATCTTACTGCTAAGATTTAATTTTTTCATAGGAGAATAAACATATAAAATAGAAATTTGAAGTCTAAATTCTTAGCTCCCTTTTAAAAGATTGATTTACATAAGTTTTGTAATTTTATGTTTAGTTCACACTAATATTACTTCCAAAATGTACAATTTATCTCAATTGATAATATTCCTCTCAGAGGTCATTGTGACCCACAAATCAGTCTGCTTATGTGATTTTCCTTCCACCCGGTAGAATAAAGTGTCCTTTACTTTTTGTCAGCTGTCACAAATATTGGAGGACAAGTTCAGGTGAATCATTTCAGCATTAATATCCTTCAATTTATTTGACCAGCTTTCAAATTTATTCCAAGTAAAAAAACATAAGCTTTTTGGTATAACAAAAAATATGCATGTGTTTAATGAAATTATTTTGGATGTAATGTTTTAACATCCTAACTGAATTTTTAAAAAATAGCATTATTAAGATATAATTTATATGTCATAAAATTCAACCATTTTAAGTATACAGTTAAATGAGTTTTAGGATATTTACAGAATAGTGTGACCATTGCCATCATCTAACATTAGAGCATTTCTGTCACCCCAAAAAGAGACTTTGTGGTCATTAATAGTCCCCTTCCACCCCTGCCCCCCCATCTATAATACTACTTTCTCTTTCTGTAGATTTGCTTATCCTAGACATTTCATACAAATAGAACCATACAATATGTTGTCACTGTGGGTTAGCATATTATTTGTGAGTTCATCCATGTTGTAGCATGTGTGAATACTGCATTCCTTAATTAGTAGCTTTTCTAGGAAAGTTAAAATCAAAATAAGTGATGTGCTTTAATAAAAAAATATCCTGATACAAGAACCAAATACTTCTGCTTTCTGGACCTTTTAATGTATTTCACATGCCCTTTGGACAAGTTATTAATTTCTTTGAGTCAGTTACTTAATGTATAAAATGGGAATATGATGGCTTTTGATACCTATCTTGGAGCAACAGGAGAATAAACAAGATTAAATATAGTACTGTAATGCCTAAAGAACCATAGGAATATAGAATACTAAAATGCAATTTTAAAGCAAACCAAATGTTTATATTTAGGATAAAAGTATTAGAATTTCCTTAAAAACTAGTTTAATCACAAAAGAAAACAAATCTAAATTCTCTTACTGAAAGATCCATTTATCTCCACTAATTTATTTTCCAGATACTCTTGGTTAGGTATAACAGTTGTCTGCCTTCTTTTAGAATAGGTTGCTGAAGGGAGTGGCTCTGATTAATGCAGGAGTAATCTGTTGTATAGGACATGGAGAAGTCTGGGAGCAGAATTCCAGTATAACCTTACTTTCAAGGTATGATTTTCAGAGCCGGTGAGATGGCTCAGCAGCATAAGCGCCTGCCTGGCAAGCGCGAGGGCCCGAGTTTGACTCCTGGAACCCACATACGAAAAAAGGGCCGGTGATATCACTCAGCGGCACGGGCACCTGCTGGCGCGTGAGGTCCTGAGGTCAACCCCTGGTACCCACAAAAAAAAAAAAAATGGTATGATTTTCAGAGGGAGCTCATTGTGGTAACTTGACCAGTCTTTATGGTTATGTTTGAGCCCTGGGCTCCAGTCAGAATGATGTAACCTTGACTTCTAATAATAGGGGGAAAGTACTAATTTTTATGCACAGAAAACCAAGGAGATTTGTAGTGGTCCTTATACTAAATCCAACAGCCCAAAGAGACTAGCTTGATACTGGGAGACTGCAAACTGACTCTGTGCCCCAAAGCAGGGAACACAAAAATATAGTTTTCCTAGTCCAGGGACTACAGACAAGTTGCAAGCCAGATGGTGCAACTAGAACTCTTATAATTCTTTTTAGAACCAGGTCACCATTGAAATATGGAGTCTATTAAGGGGTCTCCTATAGAAGCTGTTTGGTCTTTGACCACTAGAGTCTTAAAAGATTATCTTTTTCTCCTGGCTTTTTCATTTGCTTTGAACATCAAGATTTCATGTAGAAATTATCTCTTTTTACCAATATCTCCATCTTATGAATGTTTGAATCTTAGAGGGATTTTTTTTTGTAATGATCATAGACATTCATTCCTTAGTATAGTTGTCCCTCCTTTAAGACTCCTTTCTCTGCTCTGAGATAGTTGTGATTCTGGTTTATTCTCTAGTCATTTTTCACCTGAGCCATTGCAAACTTCTCTCCTCATTCTTCACCTCCAACATAGTTTTTCTCCTTCTAAGGCTAGATCTTACCACTTTCTCTGCCTTTTCTTTGGGTGCACCATACCCTTCAGGACCTTGTAAACTTTAGATACAATTTTTTAATCCTATAGACTCTGCCTTATTGTCTAAATCCACCTCTCAGATAGATTTACCCTTTTCATTTGTTATCCTATTCTATATTTTCGGCCTGATGTGAATGCATTCCCCATCTTACCAGTGTAAATCTTTTTCTTCTGTTCATTCAGATACCAGTCACCAATTCATTTGACCATTCATCGACATTAGACATGTATCATGTGATTGACACCAGGCTTGATCAGGAATGAATACGGTAGATGTTCTATCTTTTCTGTTATACATATCTTCTTCACTGTGCTCAATATATCCTCAGGACATCTCCAACTAAGCACTGATGAGGAAGGGGCTTTATTCTCTAACACCCACATGGATACACTTCTGCCTACACACATAGACACTTTCCATATATGGCCTTATCTGGGCTTGGAACACACCTATTGCTCATACACATTTACAGATGATTCCTGATTATGGTGTAGCAGAAAATGCCCCCCACTCCACCAGTATACTTCAGTTTGTTAGTTGCTCAGGTAATAGTTCCTGTTCCAGATCCGGTTGCTTCTGTCTCTTAGAAATGGCTGGTCACTGTGTTGCATAGCTGGTCACTATGATACACATTGTATAAACCAATCCCCAATTGACAAGCCATTCTGCCTCTACTTCCTGCTTGCTTATCCCAAATAAGCCCTAGACCACCAGAGATCAGGGCCTGATATTCTGGGAATGATCCCAATCAGTGCCCGTCAACATAAATAAATCTGCCTCCAAATCCTGGGTGTCATTTTGGTGTTTCTGCTTGCTGTTGCATCTGACGTGTCACCTGGGAAGACCAACCGAGCTGACCTCTTTGGTCACCAGTTGTGGCCCTCACAGATGGAGCGAGGACCTCTCCAGGTCCCAACAGGAAGGTGCACCCTTGAGATTTCTCAAGTCTTCTCAGAGGTCTGGCGGAGGATTCCTGGCTCCCCGCTCAAGCAGCTCACATCAGACCCCAAAGGGAGGAGGACGCAATCTGTCTGCCTGCCTGCCTGATTCTGGTAAGACCCCCAGGGGTACCCCAGTTAGTCAGTCTGTCAGTCCTGCTCAGTTTGAACAGAAGAAGAGCTTGATCAATGCTTATTAGTTAAGCCACCCTCAAGGAAAGGAGGGTTGGAATGTTTAACCTCTGAGTACCTGCTGAATGAATGTGTGAGTGAGTGGAACGGACCATGTAAACAATAGACTGCTCCATCTGTGCACCAAGACTGGGAAGCATTGGTTGAGGTGGCTGATTGAGCCCTCACCTACAGTTCCATGGCGATCAACATATAGCATAGCGGAGGCCTTACGTCCTCCTTAGCTAAGTTGCACCTAAGTCCCCGTGAGGGGCGTGGCCAGGCGGGCATCTGAATGGTCTCTCTCTAAGGGGTACCACCCTTTGTCTGTTGCACCATCGTTCAAGGATACACAACAGACACCATAGGGAGATAGAATGGGAAATAATTAGTTAAGGAAAAGGGGGTTTTACGGAGTTAAAAATGAAACCAAACCACTCCCTGCATCTCAAAGAAAAAGGAAAAAGAGGCCTATTCTTCCTGAGAATTCCAGCCAATTAAACCAGTTCCAGATAGCCATTGCCTGCATTTGGCCATAGAGGCCCTCCCCCCAAACCTTCTGCTTCACAGCTACACCTATCCTGGTCAGATGGCATCATCTAATACCCGCCCAAGATGATTGTCAACAATTCCTTCTGAGTGCCACATTTTGACTGAGGAAAAATTAGACTGTCAGTCCTGACAAATGAGTTATGCCCTGTCAGGCCAGAATAGATAGGACAGACCAAGCTCTATCAAATTGGGACCCTGAGAGCCCATGGTCATTGCAAAAGTCAGGGGTAAACCTGTGACTTTCCTGGTAGACAATGGAACAGAACTCTCTGCCTTCAGAAGTTCCCTGTGTCAAAAACTTACTGTCACCAGGGCAACTGGGACTCTTGCCTCTCACCCCTTCTGCCAGGTACAAACTTGGAGCCTGGGAGGACATCTCCTTCACACCAAGCCAGTCAGTATCCCTCTCATTTAACTTTGCACTTTCAACTTTGACTGTTCCCCAAGAAAAAGATGACACCTGCATCAGCCTGAGATAGATAACTGCAATCCTGAGGTTCTAAAAACTCTCCTTCCAGAGGTAAAGACTAGCCTTTGGGCCTGGCTATCAGCCATGCCACCTCACTGTGACACCTGTTGCTGTCAGATGTCATGAGAAGTATAAACAGGCATCCAGCCACACATCAGCCTGATAGACTATTAATCACCTTGGGCAAGATCTCTGTGCCATCAACAACACAGCCATTATCTTGCACTCTGTGGTTCCCGACCCATACACCCTTTTGGACTGTTCTAGATTTAAAAGATGCCTTCTTCTTCTTGTGAGTTGCTCACATAAGCCCCTTCAACTGGGAAAATCCTGAGATAAAAGGCCAGCTCACTTGGACTCAATTGCCATAAGGGGTTAAAAACTCTCTCACCTTGGCTCTGGCACCTGTGTTCTGCATGACAAGAAAGCCATCATAGTCATCAAAACAAACCCACAAGGCCATCTGAGAGGCTCTCAGATTTATCCCAAGCCAGAAAAGCTTTATCCTGTTCTGCCTGAGGGCCCTGAGTTTGACCTGCCTCTTCCTTACCTTCATCAACCCCTAGCTGCTCAGCCAGCCATGATGCCACCACTTCCAGTTCTGTCTCCTGCACCACAGCCTCCTGCTCTACTGTCAGCAACTCCTTCTGACTCTGTTTAATACTGAAGAATGCCATCTTATTTTAGATGGGGCCAAAGCCTGGTTAAAGTCAAAAGTCCCCGCCATGGTGGTTGATCCTGATGCTTGGGTGAACACAGTCCTCCCCAAGCAAGTCCAAACTGGGACTGTAATGTGACAGAGGGCCATGAAACCTTAAATCAGTACCACACTGCTCTCCTGGCAGATCTCAAAGAGGGAGGCAAGAAGCCAATAAACATGTCTAAAGTTACTGAAGTTACCCACTAGAGCCTCCACTGAAAAGAAATTCTGCCAAAGCAGATCCTGTGAGATTGATGGACACTTTATCAAACATGAATTCCTGTACATGCCTGAGTGCCCTATACCTCTTCTGGGATGTGACCAGCCTCCCTCACACTCGGGTTCACTGTCCTGGACTCGATATTGACTCTGACTGTATCCCAGGAAGAAGAATAGCACTTACATCAGCCTGAAATGCCTGATAATCATAACCCTGAAATTTTGAGAGACTCATTTCCAGAAGTATGGACAAAGGACTCACCCCCAGGGCTTGCTATCAGTCATGCCCCTTTGGTGATCGAGCTCTGTCCCAAGGCAACCCCCACATGCATCAAACAGTACACCTCTCCTGCCTGTAAAGCCAGTTCAAAATCTCCAAGCTACCAATGCCACCATGACTGCCCTCCATATACATTGCCTTAGTCTTCTGCCACCCACAGCCTGCTGGTACACCTGCCTAGACCTAAAAAAAAAAAAAAGCCTTCTTCTGCCTTCGATTGGCTCCTGTGAGCCAGCCCCTCTTTGCCTTTAAATGGAAAGACCCCAGTTCTGGACTCAAAAGCCAGCTGACCTGGACTCAACCTCCCAGAGGTTTAAAAACTTGTTTCCTCTTTGAAAAAGCACTTCTGATTAATGACATTCAAGCTGCCTGCTGAAAAGACACAAAAGCTCTGCTACAATATTTGGAAGAAACTGGTTACAAGAAAGAAACTCCACAAATTTCTTGGAGCTGCTGGCTTCTATATGCTTACTCCAATTGTCAGTCCCTGGGAGCGCCCAATGGCCTCCCTAAGGACTGCCTCCACTCTCTAACAGCCACTGTCCTTCTTGATCAAGAAAGTTGACAAGCTCACCTTAGACCGAGACCTAACTGTCCAGGTGCCACATGCTGTAGTGGGATGAACTGTTCTAAAAAATGGACCCCCTGACAGATGCTGAGTACATCATGTTTACAGATGGAAGTAGCTCTGTTAGGAATGAAGTCTGGCAGGCTAGATATGCTGTAGTCACCTTGGACAAAACTATTTTGGCTAAAACTCTCCTGCAGGGATGATCTGCACAGCAAACTGCTGTTTGGAAACCTGCCACCAATGATGCAAAATAATCCAGTCCAGAGGCCTAAGCCCCCTCTGGGGATCCAATTGCCTGAAATATCAATACCAACCACCAGACCTGCCCCCACCATATGTTCTGCAAGCTCAAGCCTCTGTGCTGGCACCTGTCCCCTGCAGCCAGCTCAGGCTTCAGTGTCTGTGTCACCGGCCCAACCTCCCATTCCCTACCCATACTGAGAAGACAATAAAAGTTTGTAGGGTCCTGCTGTAAAAAATCATCCCTAGATATGGCCTACCCTTGATCATTGGCAGCAACAATGGGCCTGCTTTGTAGCAGAGGTAACTCAAAAACTAGATTAAATAAAAACTACATACAGCTTGTAACCAGTTAAAAGACCAGCTATATCTGTAGACATTGCTGTGCACACATATAACCCAGATACATATTAATTACCTCTACAGGGTTCAGAAATCCAACCTTAGATCTGCTGAAAAATTTACTTGCACAGTTTCTCTGAGACTCACTCTGAAGAGACAACACATGCATGACTGAAACCTGAGGACACCATTCACAGGATTGTTCCATACGTATTCCCCTTGATTTTTGTTCCTTTTCAGGCTGCTTACACCAGTCCTTACTTCTTTGCCCCCCTGCTAGCTGTGGTTTTTGTTAATGACTTGGATTCTGCTTACCCCAGTCCTTGCTTCCCTGCCTCCTGCTAGCTGTTTTTTGTTTTGTTTTGTTTTGGTTTTTTGCCTTAAACTCTATGGACGGTCACCCCAAGAGAACAGAACAATCAATCAGACACTTGACCAAAATTTGATGAGCACCCAAGACACATTGGACAATCTCCTAGATCAGATTAATTCCCACGCTACCTTGCCAGAGTGATGATACAGAACAGACAGGCCTTGTCTCAGAATTCTAGATGGGCCTTGTCTCAGATGATGACACGTAATATGCCCAGCAAAGATTTGCCGGGAAAGCTAAAAGAGAGAGGAAATGTAGCAGAAAATGCACACCACCCCCCTAGCTGGTATACTTCAGATTGTTAGTTGCCCAGGTAGTAGTTCCTGTTCCAGATCCGGTTGCTCCTGTCTCTTAGAAATGGCTGGTCACTGTGATGCACAGCTGGTCACTATGATACACATTGTATAAACCAGTCCCCAATTGACAAGCCATTCTGCTTCTGTACTTCTGCTTGCTTATCCCCTATAAGCCCTAGACCACCAGAGATCAGGGCCTGATATTCTGGGTATGAGCCCAATCAGTGCCCATTGACGTAAATAAATCTGCCTCCAAATCCTGGGTGTCATTTTGGTGTTTCTGCTTGCCATTGCATTGGGGCAATAGCATGAGTGTTAGTGACATTCTTAATGAAAAACAAATGATATGATATATTTATATATGTATTATATATTGAATATATATCATTTTATAAAAATAATATAATAGTTTTGTAATTCCCCATTTTCTCTATCATGAAATCTTTCCATGTCAAAGGCATTCATAGTATTCTGTTCTTTGGGTGAAGAATAATGTACTTACTCTTACCCTATTCTTAGGCAGTTATGGGTTTTTTTTCCTGTTAAAGTGATGTAATAAACATCTTTATAGCTAAATTTTTTTATATGTCTGTAAGTCTTACCTGAGGATCTCATCAGTCTTAAATTTTAAAAAATTTGCTTTTTATATTATGTAATTGTGTAGTAGAATTTGTTTTAGAATGCAGTTAGCTCAAAGTAGTTTTGTAGCATGAAAGCACTCTTTTGAAGAACATCTTATCCTTTGCCTATTTTGCTGCCATCCAAGCACAGGGAGAAAGAGTGCAGAAAAGAGAATCGGTACTTTGTGTGGCTGAAGATGTACTCCACCTTTCACAGCTTTCACAGCTTTTCACAGTTTGCACAGACTTAGTCCTGCATACCGGAATCTCTGTAACGCTGATCATGAAACAGTGATCAGTTCAAGAATGCTGATATCTTTATGGTTATGTGACTGTATTGGAAAATTTCTTAAGTTTTAGATGCAACCTCCTCTGTCTTCCATTTATTCAGTATTTTATTATGAACCCAAAGTCTTTTTTCTTTTGCATCCTATAACTGTTTTTTCAGTTAATATTCTGTTCATCATAGGTCCCTAGTTCACTCTGGGCTAAGTCCTTTACTAGTAGTTTTTAGCCTTGAAAAAATCTCATTATAACTTATAAATATATGTAATAGTATGAACTTATTCTTTATGTGAATATAAATACATGTAATTGTGTGAACATATTCTTTGATTCATCATAAAACAAAAAATGGTTCTAAAGCATTCAGAAGTTTCTAACTTCATCAGGACTTGTTTCTTATGAGAAAAAGTATGTTCATTTTTGCCGTTTGAGAAAGAGTGGTTAAATAATTTAACCAGGGTAAAGACATGACTAGAATTTAAGATTCCCTATCTTATCTGTACCTACAGAATTTGTCATATTTTATAAGCCCTTATAAATTATAGTCCTGTTATATTGGGTTGGTTTAATATTCAGAATAAAAAGCACAGTGAAAATTATATATATTTTATTTTTTTTTTTTTTTTTTTTTTTTTTTTTTTTTTGGTGGGTACCGGGGGGTCGACCTCAGGACCTCGCGCGCCCGCAGGCGCCCGTGCCGCTGAGCGATATCACCGGCCCCTTTTTCGTATGTGGGATCCGGGAGTCGAACTCGGGCCCTCGCACTTGCCAGGCAGGCGCTTATGCCGCTGAGCCATCTCACCGGCCCTATATATATTTTATGTGAACATTTCTGAAGTGAAAGTCTTGATCCTTAATATTATAATATAATTCATTTATAAATTTTATAAATATTCTGATTATCTCCTTAGCATGATTTAATTCACCTCACCCCACTATCTAACCCCCCCATATAGACACACAAATAATTTTCTGGTTTTAATATAACTGCAACTGTACTGAATTGCAACTTCTTAGCTTTGTATCCACACCTGTTCCAGCACCCGATTTATAAAAATCTGTCAGTGTTATTTCAGTCCCTTCTGGCACAGTGCAGAAAATGTTAAATATACTTTAATAATACTTGTTTCAAAATAGATGTGAATTAAACCTCTAAAATATGAACCCCAAAATGAAATGAATTCTCCAAGTGGCTATATCACCATCTGAGCTTTGTGAAGTGTTCGTTAAAGTTAAAATATGTTAATTTGGAATAGACATAGTTGAATACTCATTAAATAACTTTCTTTTAATATTGGTGTATATATTTTACAAGTGTAAAGTTTCTCCTGTGAATGCACACCATAAAAATTTTAGCTGAGATACAGTACTACTTTTGAAAAGGGCTAAAACCTCATCAGCCTTTCATATAATAGTACATATATATAATTGCATCTAATACAGCAGACTGATTTTATTCATTCAGACCAGTTATACATGATAAATCATACAGTTTAAATCACACAATTAACTGACATCTAACTAAAATAATTTCAAATGACAAGAAAACAAAACAGACTTTAGTTTAAAGGAGTTATTTAAGCGTTATTTAAAACATTAATTTACCATTCGTCAAAGCCAAATGAAGCATTGATTATAATTTATCCAAGTACATAAGAATATATTTTATAGATATTTATACACTGAACTTAATAGTATGGAACCTAGCTATAAATACTCAGTGTCTATTGAAGTAAAGTAACGTATTTATAAGTAAGTTGTATTTTAATACCTATATACTTACTAAATATTAGTGAAAACTGTACAACTATTTCTATTCCATGTATTTTAATCATAGGTACTTTTAAGCCTATTTGCCTACATTCCTATTTCTAAGGAGTACAGATTTTCACCTTTTTCAATGATTAGTTTTTAAACAACTTCCATGTCTCAGGTACTATGAATATAACAGGTAAGGAGTCTGCTCTCATAGAACTTACATTTTAGTAGTTTGCACTGTAAGGATTCAGCGAGTGTAAAGCACTGAGGTTGTAGCGTATGGAGGACTATTTGTAGCTATGATGATGGTGATAGAAGATACCCATATGCAGAAGCCATTGAAGCCACGAGACTGGATGAGATCACCAAGATAAAACAAGTAGAGAAAAAGTTTAGGACTGAGCCCCTGGTGCTCCCAACATTTAGAATAGATCTAAAGATGAAAATCATTAATAGAGCCTAATAAACAATAGCCAGAGTGACACCACAGTGGATAAAAGAGCTGCATCAAGTGCTGCATAAAGTTTGAATTCAATAGAGTAGAGTTGAACTTTAGAATCACCAGTATAGGTCATTCATTTCAATGAAAACAGCTGTTTCTATGGAGCAGTAAGGAAAAAAGCTTGATAGAAGATAGTGAAAAAGAGACTGGGGGAAAATGTAAATCATAAAAAGAGACTCAAGAATGGCAAAGTAGGAGATGCTCAGCTTTCATAGTGAGCAGAGAACTGCAGTTAAACCAACAGGGAGATACTACTTTGTACCCTTTGATTTGGCAAAAATTAGGAAAAAAAATAGCTCTTATGAGTATTAGGAAAGCAGAAACTTTAATTCATACAGATGGGAATGTATATTAGTGATTTCTAGGATCCATTTGGCAGTATTTAAGTAGGTGCATGCCTGTGATCTTATACCTATACCTACTACATCTCTGGAGACATACTATAGAAAAACTTCCCGAAAGTACACAAGAAGATGGGCAAAAAATTCTTATTGCAAAGTTATTTGTGGTGACACTTTGGGGTAACTGGCATTGTGTCACTGTAGGACTGGGTATGTTAAATGTGGTATGTGCATGCAATGAAATACTATGTTGCAGTCAGAAAGGGATGAATCATATCTATGTACAGCTATATATATATGGCTCAAAATTATAATGTTGAGTAAAAAAGGAAAAGTTAGATTGAGAGTTGTTGATTGAAACAATTTGTGTAATTTTTAAAAATACTTTCAAAAAGCAGATTTTTTCAAACCTATGATGCAGATTAGAAGGTATGCATTAAATTCATAGGCATAGATATGTTCTAGAATAGACCATTCTCAAATGCAGAGGAACGTGTCTCTGTGTTACTCACCTTCAAAACCAGACAACTCCTTGTTAGCACGGCCGCTCCAGCTAGTTACCTTTCTCCACTCCCTAAACCCAACTCAAATGGGTTGTTGTTGATTGCTGTTTCAACCACTTGTCATCCCACCTCTCAACGTGTTTTGTTTCCATTTTTTATTTTTCTTTTGTATTGTATATTCTCTACTATTGTGTAGTAGAGTTGATTAAACTCATTGGTATAGAAATGCTATCATTTTTTAACCTTCAAGATCCCTCTCCAAACAATATGTATCTATAAAATTTCCAAACACAGAAAAATAGAGACTAATACAACCAATGTGTATGAACCCATTACCCACATTTAACAAGTTTTAACATTTTTGCCACAATGCATAGGTTGTTAAAGAAAAAAGAAAACAGTTAAAACTCCCATTTTTACTCTTTTCCTTACAAAGATAACTACTGCTAAAACTAGGCCCAAATGTAGCAAACTTATGCTAATAATTTGGTAAAATAAAGATTTTAAAATAAAATTTAAAGAAAAAACAAGATCCTCAAGTGAGAAGTGACGCAATTCAGAGTAGAAGTGGGGAAGTGGCCTTAGTATTTTCACTGTGGTAATAGCTAGCATCTGTGTAGTGCCCTTGATGCATCTGCCACTGTTATCCTTCTTCACATAAATGAAATCATTTAATGTTCACAGGAGTCTTATGCTGCAGTCACCACCTTATGGATAGGGAAACCCAACTGCCTAAAGTCCTATGCTAGTAGGAAGGAGAGCCAGGATTTAAATTAGGCAGTCTGGCTTCAGAGGTCCTGCACAACACCTCTAAAACGTCCTGTCCTAGAGTGTGCTAAAGTGTTTTCCTTTGTCTTCAGTATCTCTGCTGTTTAAAAAAATATACAATCTTAAATGCTTTATTTTAAAAAGTTACCCTGGATCTTTGAGTGCCAGTTCTGCCTTCTTACTCCTCCATTCTGCTGCTTGAACCTCAAATTATTTTCTTCCAAATAGTACTTCGAATCAGATTTTTATATTTTTGGTGTTTTCTTTATCAAGAAATTTAAAACTGAAGTATCTTTTCCCTATAAAGTTTTTTTTTTATTTTATTATATTAGCCAAACATGCCGTCCAAGTGACTATCGAAATTTTGTGTCACCCTATAAAATAGTTAACTATGAATACTCTATTTGTACTTTCTAGAAACCTTCCAGAATAATAGGATTCTCTTAGCTGACTAATTACCCCAAATCTGATGCCTGTGTAATGCTATCCAGCAAGCAGCTGGCTTCAGATGAAGAGAAGCTAAGAGCTCTTTTTTGTTTTGTTCATTTAAAATCATTTGCTTCTTATTTAATATCTGCAAAGAACGCAGTCACATCATAGTAGAACGTGCTGTTGTAAATTTTGGATTGTTTCCATGGGTTCCGCCTTACATCTGCATGGTGTTTAAAGCCAATGCTTCCTTTCTTTTTGTAGGCATTCAGGGCCTTTTGCCTCATAATCCAATGTCATGCTGAATGACAGAAAATTGAAGTTGAATTTATTTAACTATACAGAAGGACCGTACAGAACAATACTCTTATTTAAGCACTCCTTGCCTCAGAAACTGAAGGAGCTGTTTTGTGCAGGTGGCTTAATCTCTCTGCTGCTTATCCTAACTGCGTTCTTTTATTTATTAAGGACAGGAACTGGGCCCTCTGCTTCTGAAAACAAAAGGACTCTACTAGCCTACCAGCACAATAATAAACTCTTAGGATGCTTATACTTCATTCAGAACAGCAAAGATGTGTCTTGTGTAGTTTTTTTTTTTTTAAATAACTCTTATATTTCTTGACTACAGAAAATATAAACAAAAGTTTAAAATCGTGAAAATATATTAACCAACTCATAATTATACAGTAAGGAGCTTTTTACATTGTGGATTGTTTGTGATTTTTTTCCCTCAACTCTATGTGGTCTCTTCTCTGCTTATATCAAATGGTTCTCAGTTGACATTATTTGTATTATTGATTTCTGTTTACTTTACCTGACTGCTTTCAGAGGTTCTTATTTTAAAGTAAAACATTTATTTAATATCTCAATTTTTACTCATATTTGCTCCAGCATACACAACAATTAATCTTGGAGAAAGTGGCTTTTCTACTCACCAGGTTCTGTGAATTAAAGGCTGTGTTATGTTGAAATAGAAGGAAGAAAGGAAGATTTAGTTGAATAGGTAGTGTAATACTGAAAAGTATAATAGCTTTTCTTTTCTTCTGGTTGGGTATTGATGGCATAATTTGTTTTACTTCAAATCTAGTAAATTCTAGGACTCTGATGTCCAAGCATATTCAAATGTGAGCCTCAGAGGAGTACTTTTCAGTAGTATAAAAATGGGCTTTGAATTAGCTGCCTTTTTTACCATCTACCACCAAGTAATTGAGAATTAATTGCATTAATTCACGTATCAAGTACCAATTTGGGGGGGTTTATTTTTCCTCTTAACTATAGCTGCATTTAGAGTAACAATTTATGAGCTCAGATCCATGTTTCATCTAGTTTGAGACAAAAGAACCAAGGGACATTTAATAGGAAGGCATAATTGTTCCCTTTGATGTCTATCTCATAAAATTGGTCACAATGACACCGTATTTGTCTCAATATCTTTCATTGTTATTTCAATTTTTAAACTTTCAAAAATTAAAATCTGAACCACCCTTCAGAGCTACATACTCCACCAATTTACTACATATTTTATGTAAAATAATACCTTTCATTTGTCTTAGGCATATCTCTGTAACAGTTCTGGGAATATTATAACTAACTTGTAGCCATGCTAACCACACTTTTATGGACAAATATCATATTTCCCTACAGCTTTCATATGTCAACAGTCAGTGTGAGAGAGGACTTTAGGATCAGGCTGACCTGAGTTTGAATCACAGGGTCACGTCTAACTAGCTGAGTGAACTTTGATAAGTTAATTAATTACTCTGATCCTTAGAATCTTCACCTGTAAAAACAAAATGTGTACCTGATTCATGATAGCCGTGACTACAGAAGAAAAAGGCACGCTGCTCGGTGCTTAGAGACAGTATACATAAACTTCAACTTCCTTCCCTCCTCATTCCTCAGAGTATGAGTCAAAAATCTTTTGGCTCTGCCTTTTTTGACTAAAATCCCTCTGCAAGCCCACTTGAACTTCATAACAAAGCAACACACTGCAGAACATTCATGAGACTGCCTTTTTGAAATGTTATTTTAAAATTTTTTCTATGTATATGTTCTCTCACATAATGATATCTATCACTTCATAAAAAAAAAAACTACCCTCTAAATAGTATCTACCAAATTTGTCCATAATTGAATGTTGTTTTGAGGGATCATCCTCTCAAATCTGTCCCCTCTGCAGTTTAACATCTTGAGTCATTTTTACTGCTGGCTAATTCATTCACTGACTTTTACGCCCATCAGGATCCCATTTTTGTCTCATCTGGAAATGGGGCTCTTAGCACTCATATGGCAGTGAGAGGGATAAAATTAAATAATGTATGTGAGGAAATGTTGACTAAAGGGTGCAAAATTTCATTTAGATAGGTGGTGTCAATTCAGGAGCTCTATTGTACAACATGGTGACTATAATTAATGACAATGTGTCTTGAGAATATTTAAGAATAAATTTTAAGTGTTATCACCTCAAAAAGTGATAAATATTGGGGTAAAGTACATGTTAATTAGCTCCATTTAGTCATTCCACATTGTTGAACATGATAAGTACTATAATTGTTGTCAATAAAAATAATTAAAAATACTATATGTGAAAGTACTGAGTAAACAAAGATTTATACAAATGTCTGGTAAATTCTTAATGAAATGTGCCTAGAATGAATTTATTTCTCATTTAAAAAAACAAAGATGGTACCAAAAAAAAACTAAAAAAAAAAAAAAGAAAAAGAAAACAAAGCAGATTGAAGATGTATATAGAGGTTATATGTATTTGTATGGCTACATATAGTTTATTATTAAAAATATATTATTAAAACACTAGAATTGATGGAACATAGAAATTTTATGAATCCAGTGTTTTAAGTTACTTTTTTGTAGGAACCAGTTTGTACATCTGTGTAAATTTGTTTTCTATCTTCAGTTATTCCTGAAAAGAATACCAGCATTAGTATCAGTCATTAATGCCTCCGGTTAAGATCACAGTTCTCACAAGGAGGCTAATGGCAGGGCTTACACAAGTCAAGCCACTTGTTCTTTCCACTTTAGTTTCATTTCCACATCTATTCACATTAGACAGTTTCTTGAATAACATTCTTCAAATAATGCTTAAATTTTCCAGTTCAAGACCATGGAAGCCAGTTTTCTACAGTATTCTCTTGGCCTTGAAAGTCATTAGGTGCCTTTTAGATTCTACCCAGAGTTAACAAAGTCTTGATGGTGAGCCTGGTACGTGATTTGTCTATTTCATTTCAAGCAGGAGGACTCAGCAGTGCTTCTTGTTTCTAGACCACAAGATAATCAAGCACTTCAGTAGTGAGCCACATGATCAGAAATTCATATGCATGTTGGCTACATAAATTTCCTTGGAAAATGGTAAAGTTTAGCCTGTTAGTGGTCTGCAAATTAGCTTGGTTGTAAGGGACAGAAAAAGGTTGACAAATCAGGTCTATCAACACTCATTAGTTGTATGAGATGTTAGGGTGGGGAGGGGTGAATAGTCAATAGATGAGTAACATCTGGTCATACAAAGTGGAATAAACAGCTGCATTGTACTTCAGAAGCTGAGGGGAAACTTTAAAAGAATATGGCTCACTGTATAAAAATATCTGGATAAACTGTACTAATGAGATGAATACATTGTCATTTCAGATTTACAATCTCAAGTAGAGACACTTACGTTAAAACTCCAGAAGACAGTGACTGAACTGGACAACTTTAAAGAAATGCTCAAGTAAGATGGTGAATATTAACAACTTGTAAGATTATAGTGCCCTGTTGTATCACAAAATGAAGAATTTAGAAAGTCCCCAGGGTATTCTCCATGCTCTTTTGGCAGTGATTCAGTTGAGTGGGTAATAGTTTACCACTGCTTTTCTTGGCTTCTTTGCTGGCCTAGATTAAATGCTGAAGGACCTGTAATATTTTAAAATACTTCAAAGCTTTCTTCCTTTAATAAGAAATTTACCGATTGCTTCTCACCTTCGTGGTCAAATGCATTAATTTAATGTGAAATATTCTCTGAAGGGTTTATCTTTGTCACTGTCTACAAGTATCTGTCCACAAGAAACAATATTGAAGTTGTTTCTTAAAATTATCGATTCTAGGTTTATAAAGGGAGTTGAATACCTTTGAAATGCTGATGTATTTATGCTTTAAGTGAGAAAGAAAATATTGGCAAACAAATGATAACAAAATGACCTTGTAAAATATCCAGAGCACTATTTCTTTTAAAAATTAATTATATTTTATAAATTTAAAAAGTTTATAGTATAAACATAGTATATCTGTAATTATAACACTAAAGTAGGATGCACATATTCTTTAAAAAGTAAGTAAATTATTTTGCTTTGTAATATATAATCTGATAGCTCTGATTTTCAGTTTCTGTCTTTAGGAGGATGAACCGCATAAGTATTATAAATATTTACAACACTTAGTAACCAAATGTTTGTGTTGACCATGGGCTATTCCTAAGAACAATGTGTTTAGTAAGATACTGAATAACATAAGGAGAAACAAATTCCAAAAATCACCTATCAAATTAATATATACTTGGATTATTTGTAGCAAAAGTTTTGATTTTTTAAAAACAAGAAAAACAAATGTTCATGCTTTGTAACACTGTAGTTAGAGTTTAGCTGTCTGTGTATGGTGGCCGGGTGAAGGAATGAGTGGACAGGGAGCCCTTGGAAACCCTCCCCCTCAACACATATGGCCTGGGCCCAGGAGGTTTCTGGAGATAAGAGAAGATGAAAAAGAAACAAAATAGTAGTTATGAAAACATATGTTCCCCTTCCTCTAATATCAGGGAAAGCTTTGGCCATAGGGATGTCCCATGGGAAAGCAGCCACATCAGTCCACAGCCACTGTGCAACATTTGCTTCTTGGAGCATGAGAAGTGAAGAGGGCCCAGTCCCAGAACAAAGAGATGGTGCCAGCAGTCAACTGAGCTAAGAGGAGGCCACGCCGAGACTTAGCACGTAGAGTGGAGTCTTAGGAAGTTAGGAGAGAAGCTAGATATGGAAATAAAAGGGAATAAAGAAATTGGTTGTTACATGAATTGATTTTTCCAGAGTTAGTTTGCATAGAATCCTGTGCATATAAAAGGAACCACCCATTTAATATTAGCACATGCTTTGTGGTGTTTGTATTAATTATATTTTATCTTAATTTGTGACATAAATGCTGAGAAATGATAAGACTCAAGGTAGATTGGAGTTGAGAGAGAAACATACCACCTCGCTAAAGTCTGTCTAGTTATTTGTTAGGAAATCACTGTACAGTTGCAGAAATGCTCAAACTTTTGATCAGTTTATAAAATTGGTGCCTCCTACCCACAGGAAGACCTTCTTAAAATTAAAAAATAGACCACCCGTTTTCAGAAAATATGAGCTATGAAAGACAGAGCATCTTACAGTATCCCTCAGTACTAGTGACCTGTTTTTGTGCTAGCTCTAGCTGCTCCATCTAGCTCTTCCTGTCTCTAGCATTTCCATCTATACTCTACCTACTCCTACATTGCTAGGATTAGTTCAGGGAGTGTAAGCATTTGAAATGAGAATGTGGGACTACTCTTGAGCCAGGGGGTTCCCAGTAGTGTATAATTACTATTTTTTAATGGGTTAGAGCCTAATTTATGGCTTGGCCATTTTTTAATGACTAAATTTGAAGTCAAAATAATTTAGTCAAAAAATTTGACATACAATTTGTTACTATATTGGAGTTATACCATACACACAACCTTTTTGGAGTTCTAGAAATTAGAAAATGCTATAAAATCAAATTTCTTTACATTTTTAGTATTCACCTTTTATAGAGGATGGGAATTAGAGTAGGAGTTTTTTTACCTGTTCAATTTAAGGTAATTTTTTGTTAAAAGATTTTTGACATTTGAATATGAGTTTTGTGGCTTTTGATGTAAGGAGAAGAGATAGCTGATAAATGGATGGATTTGGCGGGTTCCTAAGGTGTTTGTTTGTTTGTTTGTTTTTTGGTACCGGAAATTGAACTCAGGACCTCATGCTTGCCAGGCAGGCACTGTGCCACTGAGCTATATCCTTGACCCTTCCTAAGATTTTTAAGAAAATGTTTTCTATGGTTTATAAAAACATTGTTATGTATTTGAAGATAGGTATTTATCAGTTAGGATTTTTGCACTACAAGTAATAGAGATAAGGCAATGTCTGCAAGCAACGGAGGTCGGGTAGTGTCACGTTCAGTTGATCCAGAGGCTCAGCGGTATGACCAAGGATCCTATGTTCCTTCTGTCATTATCCACAGCCTTCAGCACTGGCTAGGTCCCTTGCAATCAGGAAATGGATGCAGTTCCAAACAAATCCTGACGTGTTCCTAGAAATGTGGGAAAAAATTCCCACAAGCTACCAAACAGCCCTCTCCTTATATCTTTTTGGCTAAAAACTTTACATTTTCTTTTCTAAATGAATCACTGGTAAAGGGAACACTGCTACCTAAATTAGCTTAGTCCTAGTAGGATTTATCCTGAGTAGATGATAACTGGGACTCAAGGCCAGGAATAAGGTGGTAGGAAAGTCTAGATGGTGACCAGGAGTGTTCGCTAAGTGGCAGAGCATTAATGATGCTCTGAAAAGTCTATGATGAAATGTCCCACAAATTTTATTTTTCAAATAATAATATCTAGATTAATTAGGTGAAGGTTTTTTTCAAATAATGAAAAAAGGCTATGAAGTATAGTTTTACTTTTTAAATGTCTGCATAAATATGAAATATACTTTTATTACTTTCATATATATGAAATATAGGTAAGTGCAGTATATCAGGATAAATATAGATAAACTTAACAAGAATGACTGCCATAGATGGTGAGAAATTGTTAGAAATTTCTGAAATATAATACATAAAAAGGATAGTCAAATGTTCAGCTCCATGGAGGAATAAGCCAGAGGAAAGTCAGTTGTGTGGACATGGAAAAGGCAGGAATTTCTAGAATTGATTAAAACAAAGTCAAGGAAATGGACCTAGTAGATCATGGAAACAGTGGTTCTTAGACTCCAATCTGTATAAGAATCCTTGGAGCTTGTTAAACGTATATTACATTATTACCTCCCCTGCAGACCCAACCCCAGGATTACATTTCATTTCTACAGATATCCTGAGTTTACATTTGGCACAAGCCATCACGTTTTTAATGACTCCACGATTCTGATATAGGTGGTCCAGTGAAGCCCACTCTGAAGAAGCACATTTGAAACATTTAAGCCAACTGGCCCATCACCAAACCCCCTTCCGTTGGCCAGCCCTGGCATCTATTACTTCTCAGACCCAAGCAGTAAATGTAGGGGCTGGAGCTGGAAAGCCTGGTAGCTACTGAACCCCAGGAGAACCAGGGTTCCCATAGCCCAAGACAAGCCTCAGTGCCTCCAGGTAGCATGGCCTGACCTTCCAAAAACAGCCTAGGCCAAAATAAAGAGTAAAGCAGACAGGCAGTAACTCTGAAGGTTGAGATTGAATGTACAACAAAAAATTACTAGATGTGTGAGGAAAAACTCTCCCCCGAAAAAGTGGCTTAGAATTTACACAGAAAATCTTTTTCTATTGGTATATGTTACCAGCACATAATAATTACATTTGTTTGATCATTTTCAATCCCCTTTAAGCATTAACACCTTAGGAAATTGGCAACCAGAAAAAAAGACACTAAAATAAAAATAGTTGTTATCCTCCAGAGTATGTCGAGGATTATAACTATTAAAATAAAAATGGGCTATTATGAAAAAAGTTATTAGGAATTTGAGTGATAAAAATATGATCAGAAAAAGGATTCCTTTCATATTAAAATTGTCTATAAATGTGTACGCACATATACATGGATTTAAATACATTGAATAAATGTTTGGTATGATCTTAACAGTTATCTGTAGGAATAAGAATGTGACATTTCATATATATACTTACGTATGGCTTAGTTTACAGTGTGGATGTGTTCATTTTCATGTGTGTAATAAAAAGAGCAAAATTCACTTAAAATGATTGGAAATTTATCGACTTCTAATGAATAGAGTATCCCTTTCCTTTCATCTGCAGGGAATATGTTCTAAGACCCAGTAAATGCCTGAAACCACAGATAGTACCAACCCTCTATATTTTTTCCTATACATACATACCTGCGATATGGTTTAATTTATAGATTAGGCATGGTAAGAGATTAATAACAACTATAAAATAGAACAGTTATTAACGATATAATAAAACTTGTGTGAATATGGTCTCTCTCAAAATATCTTATTGTACTGTCTTCATCCTTCGTCTTGTGAGATAAGATAGAATGAGATGAATGACACAGGGTCGTGACATAACTTTAGGCTACTACATAAGGGTTACTTACACTTACGTGTTACCCCAACAGTCAGTCTGATAATTCAGAGGGTCCCACAGGACTAAAGGTGGGAGGTATATATAGTAGATGTGAAGATGGAGGGAGAGGTTGCAATGATGTGATTTGAAGATAGAGGAAGAGACCACAAGCCAGGAAATGCAGAGGATGTCTAGAAGCTAGAAAAGGAGAGGAAATAAGACCTGCAGAAGGAACAGTCTAGTGACACCTTGGCTTTAGGACTTAAGGCCTCTAGAACTATAAAATAAAAAAAATTGCATTCCTTTAAACACTAAGTTTATGGCCATTTGTTATAGTAGCAAAAAGAAAGAAATTAACCCACAGTGTTTCCACAAGAGTTTGGATTTATTCAGAGAGCAGTGGAAAGCTATGGGAGGATATTAGGCAAGAGAGTGATCTGTTTTGAGAGGTCACTATGGCTGCTATTTGGAGCATGGACTGGAGTGGGAGTAGAAAGCATCAGAGAGACCAAGCAAGTGAGAAGTGGCTACAGTTTGACCCAAGGCTGCATTGTAGAGATGGAGAGAAACTCTGACAGGACTTACTGATGGAGTAAATGGGACCAGGGAGGAAGCAGCCTGAAATAAAAGGAAAGAACAATGGATAGGTTTTGAGGCTTTTCAGTGTCAGGTTAAACAACTGAGAGGCCCTAAAATATACTGAATGAAAGCCCAGTCTTGAGATCCAGTCTGCTAGGGTTCAAATTCCAGCATTGCTACTTAAAAGTTATATCACCTTAGGCAAGTTATTAATCTCTTTGGCCTCAGTTTTTTCACCTATAAAATGGGAATAGGGTTGCTCTAAGATATACAAATTATTACCTGTTAGTGTTATTATTGTATTGAGTACATGTATTAAAATAGGAAAATCTATTTTCCTATGTGTGAGCACACACACACACACACACACATCTGGAGGAATCAAAAAATGCTTTTTGGTCTGTTCAATTTGAAATGCCGTTTAGACAGCAAAGTGAAAGTATCAAGGAGGCAGTTTAAGTATGCCTATTTCATGTAAAAGAGTGGAATAGTACGGGCCATTGCTTTTCAAATTAGGAGAAAATATCCAATTATTTCATCTTATTTCCTTTGCTGTGATTGGCAGGAGCAGCAGGGGCCTTTCTGAAGCCTCATTCACAGCAGTTGAAGAGAAAAGGATTAACACTATTTGCTGAGAGTAAAAGAAAGAATGTAGCACTTAAAGAGATGTAGGCATCCTGCCATTCTTCCCGTGCTAATGAAGGGGAGGGTAACGGTTGGTTGTGAAGGGTAGACCAAAGAAAGAGTCTCGACTCCATGGGGGGGGGGTGAGGGGGCATGGTAAGAGTTCTGGGGATGGCAGGCTCTATTAAAAAATCACAGGCTTTATTTTGGAAAAAATGCAGCCAAGACTGGTTATTTAAATAGTAAAATAACCACTAGAAGGCATTCTACTGCTACTGCTCTTAGATTTGTATATTATGTGTTTGTAATCTGAACATACTGTGAAAGTTGTGGTGGGACTACTGCATTTGAAGGCATTTTTAAAAGTAACATTTTTTATTTCAAAGCACATGGATCAGATTTGCAAAATATATTTTTATTTTTATTGTGGGTACCGGGAGTCGACCTCAGGACCTCGCGTGCCACCAGGCACCCATGCCGCTGAGCAATATCACCAGCCCTTTTCTCGTATGTGGGTTCTGGGAGTCGAACTCGGGCCCTCGAGCTTGCCAGGCAGGTGCTTACGCCGCTGAGCCATCTCACCGGCCCAGGCATGTATTTTTTAAAGGTCACAGTTATACTGGAATATATCCTTCTAGTCCATTTTTTAAGTAATGAATATTTTTAACATAATTGGTACCATACTTTATGTACTATTTTACAAACTTTTTTCACTTAATGATATATTCTGGATGTTTTTCCACATTATATGATACATTTCTAGATAATTATTAATGGCTACATCATATTCTAATCAGAATCTCTTATTTTTAGAATGTCCAAACATTTCACTTTAAGTAAGATGCTCTGAAAATTCATATAGACCAATCTTCCTACCCATATAAAGTTATTTCCTTAAGATAATTTTTGCTAGGCTGAAACATGAATATATTTAAGGTTTTTAATACATTATAACTCATTGTTCTTCAATAAGATTATACTGATTTATAATCCCAGCAGTGTTTGTAAATATCCACTTCTCTTACTTCCTAACCAATGCTGGGTATTATAGCTTTTAAAAAATTTGATAAAAAATTACATCCGTGCATTTATGGCTCCTTGTATTCTTTCCTTTGTGACTCACCTGAGCGTAGGTTTTTGTTAATCTTTCCTTATTCCTTGTTTTTGTATTTCATTTGGGAATAACTTCAAATGTATCATTAAGGTAACAGTTCAGAGAGCACCTAAGTAGTCTTTATCTAGGTTCACCTATTGTTAACATTTTAACCCTTTATTTTTTTACCTCTGTGTTCCTTCTTTTTGTCTCTTTCTTCTCCCCCTCTCTGTCTCTGCCAACTCCCCTCAATGCACATAAATATACTTTTTTCTTCCTGAGCCATCTGAGGATAAGTTGCATACAACATGGCCCTTTACCTCTAGATACCTCGGCCTGCCTTTCCCAAGGACAGACGTATTTTACATAACTGCAGTTGAATAATCAATGTCATGTATTTACATACACTGTAATACTTTAATTTACCATAAACTTTTCAGTGTTGTCAGTTGACCTAATGATGTCCTTCATAGCATTTTCTCCTATAGTATAGCATCCAGTCTAGGGTCTATAGGATATTTCTTTAGCCTGCTTTAATCAGGAATATTTGCATAATCTTCCTTTGTCTCTTTATAACTTTAACATTTTTGAAGAATGCAGAACCCCCCCATATGCTTTTTAAAAATTTAATTTTATTGGTACATTTTAGATATACATAATGATCACATTTGTCATATGAAATTTGTACCTGTACATAACATGTCTTGGTTCTTTTTTTCCCATTCCCCCCTCCTTCAACCTCTCTTCCATTCCTTATTTACAGAAGCTTTTTTCCATTTTTTTCCTTCTATTCTTTTTTTCTTTTCCTTTTCTTCCTTCCTTTCCCCCGCCCCTCCCTTGTTCCCCCTCCCATTTGAACATTTTCTTCCTACTTCCCAATATCCGTTATACATTTTTGTCCTTATTTACCTTTTTGGTTTCTCACACCAGAGAAGCAATGGGATATTTAACATGTGTTATGCTTCCTTATGCTTTTTTAAAGCATTCCTTATGCTTTTTTAAAATGAAAATCCCCTCACTTTATATTGGTCTAATATTTCCTCGTGATTGGATTAAGGGTACATATCCTCAGGCAGAAAACCATACAGATGGTTTAGGGGCAAAGCGAAAGCTCTCATGAAGTGATCTCATGACAGATGAGTTATTAATGTGCACAAAGATAATCATAGCAGTGTGATTACCCTGTACCTTGCTTAATAGGGGAGAGGGAGATAGGGACCATGAATATAAATGATGTTAGGTGAATGAACGGGTTGATGCTCAGACAATAGATAATAAATGAAACCCTGTGGGAATTGAATAGGTCTAGGAAATGGGCAATAGTTGTCCATTTGTGGCAATGTTTGTCCAGGTGTGGTTTCGATCTTTAATCTTCCTTCCTGCAGATAAGAATTTAGTTAATGAAAACTCAAGGAAGGGATCAAAGGTAATTATCTTTTTCTTTGGCAGTCCCATCTTTAAGCAGATAAGGGAATATCTGAGTAGCACTTCCTTTAGCACCTGCGCTCTCCACGTGCTGTATTTTGGGGGTATCGTTTTCTGAGCTCCAACTGTGGTGCTGTGTCCTCAGGGCATCAGCTCTAGAGGCTTGTGATAACCATACATCACTCACTGGTGACCTTAATTTTGTTCACCTGGTCCAGGCATTGCTCAGTTTTTCCATTATATATTAAGGGCAGGGGAGCTGTTCCCTTTCATTTAGTCAGGGGTCTAGAAGAAACACTTTAAATAAATGCAAATTCCCTACTTTTCACCAAAATATAACAACTATTAATAATTTTTGCCTAATCCAGTCCTTACTATAGTGAGTAGTGATTTTTCCAACTCTAGACCATCCTCCCCATTTATTAGTTCTTAGGACTCTAGTATAAGCAAGAGCCTCCATTCATTCATTCATTCATTCATTTTACACACTCCTTCATTCCTTTTTTAATGTTTTATAATTTATATTTAATGATTTGGGTACTCAGATCGTCCCAGGCTCAATGAGTAGGAGCCTCCTCCAAACCGATTATTCTGATATTGGACTCTGATCCCCCAATCTTTTATAAGCACTTCCTTACTTTCTTTTTTGTTTGTTTTTGTTTTTGTGTTTTGGTACTGGAAATCGAACTCATGACCTCGCGCTTGCCAGGCAGGCGCTGTGCCACTGAGCTGAGTGGGCCCAGCCCACTTCCTTACTTTCTTATATAAGCACTTCCTTACTTTCTGGCATGACAAGATGCTTCAAGGGTACCCACTCTGCCCCAGCCTTGGAAACAGCTATTTCATCAAGAAGTCCTGGCTCCTTTTGATGGGGACTGGTGTTAGAGGCCAAGATCAGGAGCATGCTCATGTACTACTTGATTATGGTGAGGGTTTTATGGGTATACACATATATCATATATTTTAAAAATGTGCAGTTTATTGTATTCCAGTATAGTAACTTAATAGAACCATTTTACAAAAAGGGGGGCAATGGAGGAAATAGAATGTTTTTAATTAATTAATTAATTTATTTATTTATTTATTTATTTATTTTTTGTGGGTACCGGGGGTCGACCTCAGGACCTCGCATGCCAGCAGGCACCTGTGCTGCTAAGCGATATCACTGGCCCTTTTTTCGTATGTGGGTTCCGGGAGTCGAACTCGGGCCCTTGTGCTTGCCAGGCAGGCACTTACACCGCTGAGCCATCTCACCGGCCCAGAATGTTTTTAAAGGCATTAAAATAAGAGCAAAAAATAGTGTTGGCAGATAAAACTTAGTTAATAAAACTCCAAAGGCAGAGTGAGTACCATCAAATTCATGAAGATGGTTACTTTTAGGGAGGAGATAGTTGGCAATGACTAGAACCAGGTCATGAAGAGCTTGTAGAATAGCTGGTAAAGTTTTATTTTTTACCTGAATGGTAGTTAGCAGAATGTTTCCCTAATAATAATTAATGATATTTATATATTTGTTTTATGTAATTTTCTGTCTCAAAATTTGCTAAATTTTACAATCAAATGTTTTAAAATGAATGTTCACATGTTCATAATTTTTATTATCATTTATTACAAATTAAAATCATTCTGCAAGTAAGGCAGACTCATTCATAATCTAATGATGTATTTCATAGCGCTGTTTGTAAGCTGTTTTGGAGTGCATTCAGAAAATGACTTAATATTATCAATGAGCATTCTAAATTAGATTAGAATATAAATCTTAATATATTAACATTTTGATTATTATTATAAAATTTAATCATATAAGATCAAGCCAAATGTTTGGTTCTTTTAAATAGTTTTTATTTCTCTGCTAAAATTTCTTATCTTTTTATTAATTACATGTTTTACTTTATGTCTTTGAGAAGAGTTATAATTGCGCCTTCAAAACCCTGGCTGCTAATTTCAACATCTAATTCATCTCAGAGTCAGTCCCTGTTAACTATCTTTCTCTTGAGAGTGATTCATACTTTTCTGTTTCTTTATATATAGTTAAATAATTTTTTACTTTAGTCTGGCGATTGTGAGTGTTATGTTGTCACGGAGATTCTAAATTTTTTTTTTTAATGTGGGTATTGGGAGTCGAACTCAGGACCTCGCGCTTGCCAGCAGGCGCTTGTACCACTGAGCAATATCACCAGCCCTTTTTCTCCTCTTTGTGGGTTCCTGCAGTCGAATTCAGGACCTCGCACTTGCCAGGCAGGCACTTATGCCACTGAGCTATCTCACCGGCCCTCTAGATTCTTTTTTATTCCTCCCGAAAAAATGTTGTTGGTGGTAAGGATAGTCCTTTAAGCAGGCAATTAACTTGGTTGGCCTCAAAATACAAATTCAATCCCTAGGACAGCAGCTCAGTCTCAGCTTAGTTCTTCTATCTGTAACTAGACTTTTTGGAGTCTGCTCTATGAGTTTGTTGGTTTGAGGCGCAGCCCAATTTATATGCAGTATAGTATGTGGGACTCCCTTTCTCTGCCTCTCTCCTATTCAGTCCCCCTTTACTCTCCAGCAGCTGTGATTTCCCCCCAAATACTGTCCTTTGATTCTATGGGCCAGAAAGCTTTCCACCAGTTTTAGTTTCCCTCTGTGGTACTTACTGGGAACTGCCCTCAGGCTTAAAATCATTTTTAAAAACAACCTGATTCTCTGCTGTCATTTCATTCCAACTGCCAGCATTCCTCCAGAATCGGCTTTTGGTCAATTTCCAGTGCCTTCACACAGGATTTTGGCTTTCTATTTCGTTTGTTTGGTTTTTTTGCTTTTATTTTTTTAATGTACCCAGAGTTTATTCTTTTTATTTAAATGTAAATCTGATAGGAGCTAACATAACTACTATAGAAGTGGGCCAAATGTTTATTTCTTTAAAGAAATAATAATATGAAATTGTTAAATTCATTCTACAGATGAGTTAATGATATAGAAAAACACTTATACTTTAACTACTTGGAGTTTTTTAACTAATCTGAAATCCTTTCATATTATTTTAGGATTAAATCTAATGAAGCTGATGACTGTCAAAAAGAACTTAGAAAATTGAAGTTTGAATCCGTTATCTCTGAGTCACGGTAGATACTGCAAATTTTTAAATTAATATTTACATAATCAAATTTGAAGCCATATTTTAAATGATATTTTATTTTGAATGTACTTTTTCTTATTTTTTATATATGTAATACTAATTCAAACTCATATCTCGTAGTTTTTCATTGCTTTTGCTTCTGCCTAATAGAAGAACTATCCATGTTCTTAACATCTTTAACTTTTTAAAGTTACAGTTTAATTTTTATAAGTTACAGTTTTAGTCTATAATTTCAAGTAAGATTTCCATATATCTTTGGTGAATATAAAAACATGTTATCTAATGCAAGCTGGTGGGATTTTTTTCTGTTCCTTTTTAGGCACACTAGGTTGCTTAAAGAAAAAGAAGACTCTTTAATGACTTGTCAACAAATATATAAAACTTTACAGGAAGAGTTGTCTATAAAAGAAAGGCAAGAAGAAGACATAAAAAGAAGAATTCACCTTGCTGAAAATGAACTGCAGATAACCAAAACTCTTCTGAATCAGACAAAGGAAGAGGTCGTAACATTGAAAAATGAAAGGTACAATCAAGAATAATTTCTTACAAAAATGTTTTATGTTTAAGTTAATATTCCATATATATTTGAAACATCATTGCCCTACATATTATATCAATGAAATTGTAAGATTAAAGACATATTTAACCTCAGGGGTGTTGGATCTCACTAACACATTTTATAAATGATTAGGCTGAATCTCAAATTAGTTAAATGACTTGCATAAAATGTCACTCAGCTAGTGAGAGTAGCGATGGGACTCAAATTGCAACTGATATCAGATTTTTAATGAGAAAAATCACATCATGTATGATACTTGTAGTATTAAATTTCACCTGGGCCAGTGATTGGTGGATTCTATCATTTTTCAATAGGAAAATGTCTTTTTATATCAATTATTTTTGTTTTTGTTTTCGGTGGTGCTGGGTATTGAACCCAGGGCCTTGTGCATGCTGGACAAGAGCTTTTATATCACTTTTCCTTTTTATTGGGTTCTACTTTTCTTTTCTCTTCCTTATCAGTCATCACATTTTCTCAGAGCTACCACAAGCAAATATACCTCCTTAGGTGATACTAAGGATACTAAGAAGCATATTGGTCCAGCTTTCCAAGTTTTTTTTTTTTTTTTTTTTTTGTGGGTGCCGGGGGTCAAACTCAGGACCTCGTGCTTGCCAGGCAGGTGCTTATGCCGCTGAGCTATCTCACTAGCCCTCCAAGATACTTTTGTTCATTTAATTTGTCTTAAATTAATCTTAACTGTAAGTAATATTTCAACTGTGCCTACTTTCTTTTTGTTTTCATTTACCTTGTATGTCTTTGTTCATCTTTTCCAAATCCTTTTGTTTTGGGTTTTAAAATCTGAGAATCTTTAATGTAAGAGATTATGACATTTATATTTATTGATATAATTATATTCCAGAAGAATTCAAATTCTCTAAGGGCAGGAATTTTTGTATTATTCTCTGTGCATAGAAAACACATGATAGGCTGTTTGTTTTTCATTCTTCTTATCATTCTTATCTTTCTGAACAATTCTTACATTATTAGAATACCTCATTTCCATTGACACCAGGTTAATAGGCTTAATTGTTTATTCAGATGAATGCTTGCTGTCTCCTTCACAGTAGTCATTGAGAAGTTCTATCTTTGCTCAGATGTGTCTCAAATTCTTCTCTGAGGATATTTGTAAGTCAGTCTAGGAAATACTATTTGGGATCAAATGTAAAATAACTTATTCTAATTAAATTATCTCTGACTGCAATTGGAAGAAGGGAAATTTATGAATGTTTTGATGGTTACTAATGTCAACAGAAGAAATGTAGAGCTTTCCTGTAGGGTTGCTTTGAAATAGCACACTCAGTTGGATATATATCTTTTGCCATATTTTTAAAAATTTACTATGATTGTTATTTTACTTTCTGTTATAAGCACCAAAAGAGGACTTTATTTTTTAGCTTCTGGAGACTAATAACCAAATTATTTCTTCCCTTTCTATATTTTTCTTATATCCTTGCCCTATTCTTTCTTTGCTCTCTATGCTTTCATCTATCCAGAAGCAAACATTACTTTCTCATTTGGTGGCACTTGGTTTACTGACATGATATCTGACATGTAGTAAAAGTAGCAATGTACTTATTGACCAGAAAGCAAATGTATATCCATAGGATTACTCCTAGACATAAGCATTGTTCTTTTCCTTTGTTCTAGGTTACTTTCAAGTTTTTGTCTGCCTGTTCTCTATTGCCTCCCAGAGCTTGCACATATATCCACTCAATAAATATTTGTTGAGTGAGTGAATGAAAGAATGAACTCATCACTTGCTTTTGGTATTTTGGCCCATTAGTCAGTTATTTGTTGAGCTTTTATTATGTACCAGAAACTGTGTATCCTGGGGATACAATAGTGAAACTGAGACATCCCTTTCCTCACAAAGCTTATATTCTATAAGAAGGACAAACAATAAGAAAAAGTAAACAACTAACTATAATAATTATAGATTATGATAATGGATATAAAATAAGTAAAGGAGTATGTATTGCAGTAGAAACAGATAGAAAAAAGTGCAACTTCAAATAATGGTCATAAATGAGATTTGCAAAATAAGGCACAAAAGACAAGAGGTAGAAGTTAGCAGGCCAAGAGCTTAGGTGACAGTGGTTGGTGCCATAGCAAGGAAGTGAGGCAAGTGGCGACCAAGTCATTCAGGGTCTTGCAGGCTTCTGGGAGTTTGACTGTTATATTCAGTGCAGTAAAGGAAAGCCGTGAAAGGGATTTAAGCAGAAGTATGATGATACACAGTAGGAAGATTCTATCTAAATTATCTCTGACTACAATTGGAAGAAGGGAAACTTATGAATGTTTTGATGGTTAGTAATATCAACAGAAGAAATGTAGAGCTTTCTTGTAGGGTTGCTTTGAAATAGCACACTCAGTTGTACATATATATTTTACCATATTTTAAAAAATTTACTATGATTGTTATCTTACTTCCTGTTATAAGCATCAAAAGAGGACTTTTTTTTTCAGCTTTTGGAGAATAATAACATTACCAAATTACCTCTTCCCTTTCTATATTTAGAAAGTTAGTCAAAGTTATAAAGATAACTCTGACTGCTAGGTGGAGAAGGGGCTGACAGGGGACAAGTCAGAACTTTTTTTGTTTTTTTTTTTGATAGAGGATTTTTGTGTAGTTAAGCCTAGGAGACATAAGAAAAGTGAAACTGTTTAGTACCTGCCCCTGCCAATTTCTGTGTTATTTAGGTGCCTCTTGAAAGTGGATGGTAGAAAAATGGCTAGGGTCCAATCTGTAGTAAGCCAAAGGGTTAAAAAGACATCCTGAAAAACAAATGACTCTGGAAGCTTCTGGAATTACCACCCAAGCCTGCATTGAAACTTTGTCTTCTCCTGGCTCCCAGACAACCTGTTAACCTGCCCCTTTCCTGTCTGTTTTGGTTCTTTCTCCTTCTCTCCTGCAATTAATAGCAGACATTCCCCAAGATTCAGGAATGAACTTAACTTTCCTTCAGTAAACTCACCCTGCCTCTCAGCTGAACAAGCTTGCTCTTCAAGCTTTGATTTGAAATGCTAATTGGGTCTCTAAATAGAGGTGCCTTTAAGCAGTTGGAAGACAGAACAAGCCTCCAAAAGAAGTTGGGCTCAGGGAACACAGAATACATATAGAGGTGCTTGACAACCCCCAGGGAGATTCTAGTTGTGTAGGTCCAAGCAGTGTCTAGGAATTTGCTATACTGCAGGGTTCAAAACCATTGCCATGGAAGTATCACACCCAACCAGGCTGCCAGATGGACTCACCAGAGGCAAAGCCCAGCTTCTCCCAGCAGTAGTGTGTGTGTTTGTAAATCCATGCGTTCTCAGATAATCCCATTCCTCCCCTACTCCCTGCCCCTCAAGACAATAGCACCTTTGCTGAGGTAACACGATGTACAATTTAGACACTATGTAGTTTAAGAAAAGGACAGAAAGATATAAAAAGCCAGAACTGACCCTAGGGGAAAAAACAGGCAGAACTGAATTTGGAGGGGGAAGTGAATTTATAACCAGGAAACAGTCACCCATTACTACAAATCCATTTAATTATGCATTGCTTTCTCCCTCACACTCAGCTGAAGAAACAGTAGTCAGAAGAGGCTTCACTGAAAGGAAGTGAAGTAGGTCTCTTTGGATGATAGGAATCGCAGTAGAGAAGGTCTGCCAGGTGTGGTGACACGTAGTGGCTGCTGAGAAGGCCTCCTTTGTGGATGAGGAGGAAGGCAGCAATGCAGAGGGATAGTGCCAGAGAAATGCGTTCTTTAAATTCTCTGCAAAGGGAGCCCTCACTCTCATCTTCCTGGGACACAAGAACTCTCTGACCAGGCCCCTGCCCACATTACATTACCTTCTCTTTTGTCTTTGTCAAGATCTCTGTGACCAGACTCTTTCCAGAACCCTGAATGTAGTTCAGCGTATTGTGGATTAAATATGTTCTGTGGGCTGGACTAGAGCCTAATGGCATTTTATGGAAAACTATTTCTATAGTAAACATGTGTTCTAAGTCTCCTATAACCAAGTTATAGATATATCTTATAAAGACATACTTTATAAGCTTGGAAACTTGCTAATGTAACAGAAAAATTTGCTTATGCACTAGCATGTGACCTACCACCATACAGCTGGAACACACCTGTTTATAATCACTCTCTCACCCTTTGCATTCTCAAATGTTATATTATCCTTGTCTTGGTAAATCCAAGAAAAAAAGTATAGGAAAAAATTAGGATCTATTTTCTCATAACATGTTGAGAATGGTAAAGAGCATTGTTAGAGGAAAGGCTTAGTTATAATTAAAATTAGGTACAAGTTGCTTACATGTAAATTATTCTTTGAGACATATAATATGTCTGTAGCTGTTTATCTCTCCTCCTACTTTTAGTGTACTTACTTGGTCCCTGTCCCCCCAAAGTATATTTTTTATTTCTTTTACCCCTACCCACATTACATTAACTTCTCTTTTGTCTTCCCCATCATTTTTGGAGTAAAAACCTTCACCCCAGAAAAACACACATAAAGTCTAGCAAATTATTACAGAGGCACATGGAGTCTCCTGTTTTCCTTTATGTGCCATGACCCCATGATTAAACATACCTGCTTTCTCACTCTATACCTTTCCCTCCCTTTCTTCCAGCCTCCTTTCATTTTGCTTCCCTCTCCTCCCCCTCCCCCTTCAGGGTCTCTCACACATCATCCACACATTTCAGTCATGAGGGGCCCTTTAATGCTTCTCCGGACATTATCTCGTTTTGTCTACACACTGGCTTATACAAGGTAGTGTCTACAGTGGAAGTACTAAGGATGACCAGCGTACTCTCCCAGCTTCTTGCCACAGAGAAGGCATTCATTTTCTTGCTTAAGTGTTCCACCTCTTTACCAACCCCTGAGTCCATAGGTTTGATCCCAGAGCAAAAGAGCACTTTTTCTAATTCACCAACCCAGAAAGGAAGTCACTTTCAAATTTACCAAGGTTATGGCCCTCCCTCACCCATGAAACAAGTGTCTTTTTCCTGATTTTGTAGATGTGGACATTAAGGTCAACTAAGGCTAAATTTCTGGGTCAGGGTCACATAATTGGCAAAGGCAGGAATTAAGCCCTGGAGTGTCTGACCTTATAACTCAGTTTCCCTTCACAATTTGGACACTTCCCTCAGTATTTGTCTTGAAGCACTAAGTTGTGTCAGTTATTCTGTGTGACTTCTTTTTCTCAATTATGTTGTGACACTGAGTGTTCAAGGGACTCACTGTCCTGCAGAAGGCAGAAAAACCTAGAATGCCCCCTTGGGGTCTCCTCTTTCTCTCTATGTCTCACCCACTCCCATTCACTCAGTAAACACTAATTCCCTTCTGCTCTAAAGGACCTTGACAAAGTCAGAACTAGAGCTACATTTTCAGATTGCAAATAGAATACAGGGCTAGTGAGATGGCTCAGCGGCATAAGCGCCTGCCTGGCAAGCGTGAGGTCCTGAGTTCGACTCCCGGTACCCACATACAAAAAAAGCGTCGGTGATATTGCTCAGCGGCACGGGTGCCTGCTGGTGCACAAGGTCCTGAGGTCGACCCCCGGTACCCACAAAAAAAAAAAAAAAAAAAAAATAGAGTACAAACTTTTTTTTTTTTTTTTGTGGGTACCGGGGGGACGACCTCAGGACCTCACGCGCCAGCAGGCGCCCGTGCCACTGAGCGATATCACCGGCCCCTTTTTCGTATGTGGGTTCCGGGAGTCGAACTCGGGCCTTCGCGCTTGCAAGGCAGGCGCTTAAGCCGCTGAGCCGTCTCACCGGCCCAAGTACAAACTTTTGATAACCACATTCTAAAAGGAGACAAACTAAATGTTTAGATACTTTAATGAGGCTTGTCATATTTTCATGAAAGCTAGAAGCAATGAGAAGTAATTACTATATTTAATATTAGATAGTAAAAGGATTCAGAGGTGATATAAGGGCTCTGTTTTTTTTTTTTGTTTTGTTTTGTTTTGTTTTGTTTTGTGGTAGTGTGGCCTTAGTATATAAAGAGTGGACTTTTGAGTTAGGCATAGATTTAAATCCTAATTGGACTAAAGTCAAGTTTAGGCAACTTAATCCCTTGAAGGTTCCTTTTCTTTGTGTGTAAAATGGGTGTATTAATGATAGCTCTCTTCTCATGAATAGTAAAGCACCTAATATTATGTCGTGTAGGCTGTAGATGTTCAGAAAATGTTAATTTTCTCCTTTTCATCTTTTTTGGGTTGTTAATCCCTAAAGCATCATGATTTTATTAATTTTTATGCCCTCCACTGGCCATGTAGATATTCAATAAATATCTCTTCAATTCAATATTACCTGAAGCATTCTAAGTAACATTCTGAAATAATAAAGCTTGTCAAAGGTTTTTTCTCCATGACTCATCTCTTTCTCTAATTTCCTATCCATTGGCAGCTTTCAGAACAACTGGTTTGCCAAACTTCTTATGATATCACATGCTTACTGGCTTTTAATGGAGGCAAGAATTGTGACAAAATCAAAGTTATCTCTTTGATTGACTGCAGATAAATTTCTAAAACAACTACTTTTGAAACAGAACTTAAAGCTACTGTTTTGGCATTATGGTTTAACATCTGTTTGCAGTTATGTTCTTAACCGTAATTAAGAGAACCTAGATTTTTGCATGTATATAAGAAATTGGATTCTTTAGTTAAAGTTTTAAAAATAAATATCCTTAATTGCAAGTATATCCTAATTTGCCTATTGTGGCAACTTCAAAAATATTATTTTTTAAAAAATCTGGTAAGATTGCAGAGTAAAATATCACAGATAGTCACACCTCCCTCTGAGCAACATGCAAAACAAAGGCAGTGTGACAAAGAGCAGAGAGCCATGGCTTGGCATAAGCTTGCACTAGCTTGGTCCCTGTGAGTCACCTCAGACAACCACTTATTATTTGAGTCTCAATTCCTCTGTGGGAATTATATAAATATAAATCTAAAGAATGACAAGAAATAACCTTTGTGTCCCCCAGAGACCAAAACAGTGCCTGGCACATAGTAGGTACCCAAAAAATATTTGCTGGATGTATGTATGTATGTGTGGGAATGGATTTAATTCTAATCAAGCAACTGATTACAGAATTTAAAACTGGGAAGCTTCTCCCAGTTTTTCTCTCAGGCCCAGACAGCTTTTGACTTGTCAAAAATCAGAGCTGAGAGTAAAATGTAAACACCCAAGTTTTAGTGGTATTCTTCATTTCATTCTTAGTAAAATTCAAATTTAGGACTTACATCTGTGATGTTTGCTATAATTGTGAAGCATCAACATCTGTAAAACTGATTCTGAAGAGGAAGTCAGATATCTAAATAGCTGTACATTTTCTACTTTATGTAACATGGAAAAAGAAGGACTGTGCCTTTACAATTGTTTTAGTTCTCATAATTCCTCTAGATTTTTAACAGAAAGTCTCACTAGAGTGAGAAGAGGTCCTTTCAGTTTTTCTCTACATAATATTGCCATCTCTTAACATCGTAAGACAGTGTCTGAGTCACTTTCTCATCACTGGAACAAAATACCCTACACCTACAACTTCAAGGAAGAGAGATTTATTTTGGCTCACAATTACAGTCCATGGTCAGCTGGCTCCAAGGCAGAAACAGCATGGTGGAAGGGCCTGGCCAGAATGACCACATTCTAAAAGGAGACATCCCATGGCAGGCAGGAAGCAGAGAGAGAAGGGAGAGCCAGGGAGAGGGGCTACAGTATACCCTTCTAGGTCACCCCCCTAGCGACCCGCCTCTTCTCACCAGGCCCCACCTCCTAAAAGCACATTTAGCTATGGATTCATAAGTGGATTAATCCACTGATAGATATAGCACCACCACGATTCAGTCATCTTCCAAAAGCTCTGCCTCTGAGCACATGAGAGTTTTAAGGAACATTCTAGGTCTAAGACATAAGAGACAGTTTTGTAATCTTAACAAAGTATAAGCCTTTGTATAAGTTTGTTTTTGGAATCAGGATTATCTCTTTCACACATATAATCATCTCTGTATACATTACTCATTGCCAACCGGAAACAATGAGTATTTATAACATCACATATAATTATTCTTTCTGCCTCATCTCATTAAAGCGTCTCACTGATAAGTTCTCAGAGTCAGACACAGAGACTCAGCATGGAAATCTAAGAGGTATAAGAAGCCTTCTCTTTTCTATAAGCATAGTGTCAAGCAAAGTTACCACCATGGATGTAAATTCATATTTTTAAAGTAATTCACTTAAAACAATTTGTACTTTATGGAAATATCATAACAGACCTTATAATTCTTTGAAAATTCAGTAAATAATGATCACTTCATTAACACTGTTTAAACCTTCACCTATTATATTTTAGCTGGTACACTTTAATAGTTTTTGTTGGATAGGGATACATAATAGCAGTGCTTTATACTGGTTTCATCAGAGGAAGGGTTATAGAATGGATTCTACTTTTTGTGGTGTCAAAATTATAACTCCCTCTAGGGAGACTGAAATTCAAGCATCTGAGATACCAAGTACCATCTATTTTATAGTAGAGGTAACTTCTAATATACATATATATATGGAGATGCTTATTGGAATTTTCTAGTCAGTAAAGCTTCTTTTCAAACAGGAAACCTGATTTAAGAAGTGAAGTGCATCAGAGGAAGGAAGGAAGGAAAAGAAGGAAATAGGAAGGGAGGGAAGAAAAGATGAATGGAAGGAAGGGGAAGGGAAAGGGAGAGAGAGAAAGGGGGGGGAGAGATGGAGACAAGGAGAGAGGAAGAGAGGGAGGGAGAGATTAGGTTGAGGATTAAAAGTACCAAAATTGCCAGGACTCTGCTGTCTGGCCACTTCCAATGTGTGCACCACCAGCCACATCTTCTTTGATCCTGAATTTTGAAAATTCAGTGCTACTTTATTTGAAGTACTGTATTTGTTTCTATTAACTGCTCCTCTTTATCTCACTTAAGATTGTTATTACAAGGTTCTAATATTATACTTAGTTATAAAATGTCACTTCAAGGTAGACCATCGTATTAGTTTCCTATTGCTGCAATAATAAATGACCATAAACTTAGTGATTTAAGACAACATAAATTTATTATCTTATAGTTCTAGAGGTCTGAAGTTGGAATGACTTCCTCACAAGTAAAAACTTGTTGTTCAGAAGACACTGGTAAAAAAAAATGCAAAGAAAGCCATAGGCTAGGATAATATCTTTGCAAAGGACATATCAATGAAGATCCTGTTTCCAGATTATATAAAGAACTTTAGCACCTCAGTTATCTGAACACAAACAACCTAATAAAGAATGACCAAAAGCTTTGAGCAGACACTTCACCGAAGAAGATATACAGATGACTAACAGGCACATAAAAATGTTTACTATCATTAGTTAGGAAATACAAGTTAAAACTACAATGAGATGCTAAAACACACTCGTAGAATGTCTAAAATTAAAAAGCTTTAAAATATCAAGTGTTGGAGAGGATATGGAGGAATTGCTGTCCTCACACTCTGCTGGTAGTGTGTAAATTGATACAACTTCTTTGAAATTTCTTTTAAAGTTAAATATGTACCTCCTTTGTTTTCCAGCCATTTCACTCCTTCATTTTTACTACAAAGATCTGAAAGCATATGTTCTTACAAAAACTTGTAAACAGATATTGATAACAGCCTTATTTGTAAGAGCCAAAATCTGTGTAACAAACTAAATATTCATCAACAGTAATGAATAAATTGTAGTATATCTATACAATGGAATACTACTCAACATAAAATGAATGAACTATTGATACATGATTCAGCATTCATAAATCTAAAACTGATTGTGCTGAGTAAAAGATGTTACACCAAAAAGAGATTCTACTATATGATTTAATGTACAGAAACATAGATACATTCTGAAAATCAACTAACAGAAGGCAGTGCTGGGAAGAGGAGCAGGAGTAGAGGACTACAAAGGGGCACATCCTCCCCTGACATCTTAGGACCCAAAGGAAGGTGAAAAAGCTGTTTGTTCCAACAGGGCAAAATCTCTAAAATACTGTCTTACATGGACAAGTTGCTAATGTGAAAAAGAAGCACATCTCACTCAGAAAAGCTAGGATCTACAGAGAAAACTGGGCTAACAAACCAGTCCCAGGAGAAAGAACTGTAGTCTAAGCAAGAAATATTCCCCACCTCCACAGTAGGCCTGCAACACAACTTCAGAGTTTCGATGAAAGGTGACCTCCAGTGCATCTTCCGGTATAGCAGAGGACAATGCTGTCTGCCCCCGCCGGTCACCAGACTTGGCCATCTGACTTGTGCTTGGCATTGAAATGTGAGCGAAATGATATACCCAATTCAGAACAGAAGTTTTAAGAGATCCTATGTTTTGGTAAGTTTTCTTTTCTGTCTGCCATAAGAACAGCATTCCCAGGTAAGGGTCGCTCTTGAGCTACATCCCGAAACAACACATGTGGCTTTCCGCCATATGTGACACATAATGTGAGCAGAAAATAAACTTTAGTATCATGAGCCATGGAAAATTCAGAGATTAAGTCTGAGATATTTCTAAAATAAAGTAGAGCAGTCAGGTAGAGAGCTGGATGCATGAGTCAGACACTCAGAACAGATCTGAACTGGAGATAAAATTTGGGAGTTGTCAGCATCCCGACTGCATTAGAGGAAGATGAGTCTGCAAAGAGACAGAAGTGTCTAAGTATTTGGGGGAAAGGCACAGTGAAGTTTTTAATGCAGTCACACATTTGCTGTTCTTTTTCTTTTCTTTTTTCCTTTTGCCTCTCTTGCTTTCCTCCAGCCTAGAGACTGCTCTGAAAGCTATCACAACCTGCTGGGTCTGCCTCGTGCTTTAAAATATAAATCTTCCTTTTAAATTTGCTTGATTTTGAGAACCATTTGGACAGTGGCCCTGTCTTCCTCATTTACATCTGTATTTCCAGGGCCAGATGACACTGCCTTGTCTATAGAGGACAAGTGAACCCCTCTAGCATCAGATAAAGACCTACTTAGTACTCAGCCCATTTTTTCCCTTTGGTCTCCATCTTGAATTCTCTTACCTCCACCTACCTATTCTCTGTGCTCAGGCTTCATCAGTACTTGTTTTTATAAATATTGAGTGGATATGTAGAAGGCTTATGTATGTATAAAGTGTAAAAAAGTACAATACAGCAAATATTTGTGTACCAACCACATGGCTTAGGAAAAAGGAACCTTACCATTAGCTTTAAAGTCCCTTTTGCTTCTCCCCAATTCCATCCCAATCTCCCCCTCCTCAAAAGTAACCACCAGCCCGCATTTTGTGGTTCTCATCAAACTAGGTACACAAGGAAACTTCCTCAAATTGACAAAGACTTCTACAAAAACTTATAGATAACATCTATTGTTCCTTCTCTATAATTTTACCAAGTATGTTTGTATCCTTAAGGAAATACAGTATTAGGTCTTGTGTACATTTTTTCTTCATAGAAATAAAATTATTTGTATGTATTATTCTGTGATTTATTCTTTGTGCTCGATATTATGTTCCTGGAATTTGTTCATGACGTATATGTAGCTGAGGGTCATTCATTTTAATTTGCTCATCTGTATTGAATTTTAAGGTATACCACAATTTATTTATTCAGTCCGTTTTAGTTTTATTCCATGTTTTGATATGTAGCAATTTCATTATTGTTTAGTTCTAAGTATGAACTATGATTTATTTGACCCATGAGCTATTCAGAAATATGTTTAAAAAAATTTTCAAGCATCTCTAGATATTTTATTTGTTTTTTATCCCTGACATTTCTTTTTTTTTAGAATATAGTTTACAGATTCTAAGGAATATAATAGCACATATATAATTTTAAAATTCTAGTTGCCACATTAAAAACTAAAAATGAACAAGTAAAAATCAAACTTAAAGGTATATTTTATTTAACCCAAAATATCCAAAATATTATTATTTAAATATGTAATCAGGGCTGGAGCTCAGTGGTAGAGCATTTGTCCAGCATGTGCAAGGCCTTAAGTTCAATTCCCAGCACTGTAAAAAATAAAATAAAATAGTGGTATGCAATTTCAGTGTAGTTAGAAAGTCCTAACTAGCCTTCCACATAAATAAATAAATATGTAATTATCTTTAAAAGTTATTATAGGGCCGGTGAGATGGCTCAGCGACTTAAGCGCCTGCCCGGCAAGCGCGAAGGCCCGAGTTCGACTCCCGGAACCCACATACGAAAAAGGGGCCGGTGATATCGCTCAGTGGCACAGGCGCCTGCTGGCATGCGAGGTCCTGAGGTCGACCCCCCGGTACCCACAAAAAAAAAGTTATTATAGATATTTTAATGTTTGTTGTTGGTTTGTGTTTTATTTCCAGTATCTATAGGAAACTAATGGCTACCATATTAGACAATGCAGGTTTACTTCCTGGTCAAGTATATGATCAGTTTCATATGAACTGGAAAATAATTGTGTATTTTTCCACATCTTGTATACAAGATTCTATATATGAACTTTAAATCAACCTTATTATTTGCATTAGATCTTCTGTATCTTCGCTAGGTTTTTTTTCTTTGCTTAATCCTTGGTTGCTCCATTACATAGCTACAGGAGAGCCACTGACAAAATAGTCTTGAATTGTGCAGTGTCCATTTCCATGACCTTACTTGGTGGTCCTGGATTGACTTATCCACCACTGAGGGATCTATGTTGAATTCTATCACAATGGTGTGGATTTGACAGTTTCCCTTTACAGTTCTATAAAATTTTGCTGTGTACATTTTGATCCTATTTTAATAGACACATCAAAGTTTAGAATGTTCATAGTAATTTAAACCTATTATCATTATCAGCCCCCAATAATGACTTTTGTCTTAAAGTCTGTTGCTTGATAATAATATAGTTACATTCTTCTTTCCCTTTAATATGTCCCTGTTATATATTTTCTTTTTTTTTGTTTTTTTTTTTGTGGGTACCGGGGGGTCGACCTCAGGACCTCGCGCGCCAGCAGGCGCCCGTGCCGCTGAGCGATATCACCGGCCCTTTTTTCGTATGTGGGTTCCGGGAGTCGAACTCGGGCCCTCGCGCTTGCTGGGAAGGCGCTTAAGCCGCTGAGCCATCTCACCGGCCCGCTGTTATATATTTTCAAATTTTTTCTTTCATCTTTACATGTCCTAATGTTTTAAGAATGATTTTTCTAAAGAGCATACAACTAGGGTTGGTTTGTTGATATCATCTGTTTTTCTAATTCCTTATTTTGATTATTATTTTAAGCTTTCTGTTCCTCCCTCTTTTTTGCACTATTTTCTCACGCCCTTTTTGGAGGAGGATTGTTGGAGTATTGTGTATTTTCTTAATGCTTTTTTCCATAAACAGTATATTTGATTTCTATTCTTGTAGTTACACTTGAAATTTTACCGTGTATCTTTTTTTTTTTTTTTTTTTGGTACCAGGAATCGAACTCAGGGCCTTGCGCTTGCCAGGCAGGCACTTATTCATGTATCTTTAATGAAGTCCAAAGTTAAACTCTTTTTTTTTTTTTTGTGGACCGGGGGTCGACCTCAGGACCTCACACACCAGCAGGCGCCCATGCCACTGAGCGATATCACCGGCCCTTTTTTCGTATGTGGGTTCCAGGAGTTGAACTCAGGCCCTCGCGCTTGCCAGGCAGGCGCTTATGCCACTGAGCCATCTCACCGGCCCCAAAGTTAAACTCTTGGATAATGCATGGACCAAAGAATACTTGAGATAGCTGCCCTCCTGATGTAGGTACATTTTCGTCCAGTTTCCTATTTCTTTTTGTTCACTCCTCCAAAACACATAACCAAAATTATTATTTTAAACAGACAGTATTAGTTTATATTTACCTATGTGCAAGGCTGGCTACATAATTTTCAGGACCCAAAATGAAAATATAAGACCCTTTGTTAAAGAAGCTTTTTGCTTTCTTTAGTGGTTTCTCTCTCAACCTCCCATGGTAGGCTTTTGTTTGCTGTTTTATGTCAGGCTCTTCAGGCATGGATATATTCCAGTAAAGACAGCAGCAGTCCCTGGGCGAAGGCAGGGGAGAAGGTAGCTGAGAACAGTCTGGGGAAGGCAAAGTAGCAGCAAAAGGTAAAACTGTATCAGAATCGGTGCTCCAAGCTCCTAGCACGTGCTTGACTGAGCCATTAGTCTTCACTTAAAAATACAAATCCGAAGATAAAATTGTTAAGAAGTTCAGGATGGTGGCTACAGATCATTAAGACTGAAGCACAGAGTCTTGTCAGAACCTGGGCCTTGTACAACTGTCCTGCCATGTACGAAAACAGTGTCCCTGCCTGTGTGTCTGACAGTGTCTCTGTGTACCATACCATTTCTTTTTCCATGTCTGGCCTTCTGAGATTGTATTAGAGTCTGCAATGTGTGTTCTTTAGAAGCTCCTTGTGGTGGATTAACTAATGGTCATCTTGTAACACCCACCTGAACCGAATCAGTGTGGTGCTGGGTGTGGAGGGCCCACCTGGGGATTGTTGCCAACAGCATAAAAAGGAGAACCGGAGGGGAAGATGGTGTGCTGTTGATTCTCCTGGAGAAGCGTGCCACGCTGGCTTTCCTGATAGGAACTCAGATGTTCTCATCATTGGAGGAGCTCAGGACCTCACTGTTGCTAAGGATGGGGCTGCGGTTCTATTGGGGGAGCTCTGGTCCTCACTCTGAGCATCGCTTCCTGGCTCCAGTGCAGATCCCTCAGCCTGCAGACACAGATCCTTCACCCCACTGGTGCAGCCTTTCTAGCTTCCACCACTGACCTTTGGGCCTTCCCAGTGCAGGTCCTTGATACAGACTTGCATGAGACATTGTCGTGGGCTCTAGGCCTCCTGCTGGACTCATGGAGGACATTGCCATGGGCTCTAGGTCTTCACCTGGACTCACGCAGGACACTGCTGTGGGATCCAGGCCCTCAGCTGGATTCTTGGGGTTTCTATATGTGGACAGATCTCCCACACTCTTTTGCATTTGACTCCTTGGGTGAGTATTATGAAATAATCCTATAAATTGTATGTCCTGTATTATCTTTTCCCTTGTAATCCCTGACTATAACATTCCTTTACTTAAGGTCCTTGAGCTGTTGGTAACCTCTCGGATTTTGTTTATCTGAGTATGTTTTTATTTCAGCCTGATTCTGAAAGAGTTTTGCTGGGTAAACAAATTTAAGTTCATGGTTATTTTCTCATAGGACTTTCAAGGATGCATGTCCTTACAGGACTTTTTTTTTCCGTTTTTTGTCATCCTTTGATTTTGTTGAGAAAAAAAATTTCAGTATATTTAATTTCCTTTGAAGATTTTCTGTCCAACTTCTTTTTCAGACAGTCCCTTTAATTTCGGTGTTCTTCGTTTTCACTATGAGATGCTCAGATGTAGGATTTATTTTTATTTATCTTGCTTGGAATCCAATAAGTTCTCTGGATTTGTGGATAAATTGGTATTTTTTAATAGTCTGGACCATTTCCTTCAAATACTGCTACCTCTCCTCTCTCTTCTTTGCTTCTGAAATAATGAACACACACGCACACATACACACACGCCATCTTTTCATTCTGTCCTTCACATCTTAACTTCTCATATATTTTCCATGCTTTCAGACTAAATTCTCCATAATATTTTTGAATTACCTTTTTATCTTATTGCTTAATTTTTTCAGCTGTGAATTATCTGCTATGGGGTGATCCCTGAGTTTTTTATTTCAATTATTGTATTTTTCATTGCTAAAGTTCAGTTTGGTTCTTTCTCAGATTTCATTAGTTCTTTAAGTCAGTGTTCTATTTCTTGTAACATTTTGAAAATCTTAATATTCTCTGAAAATTTATCATCTTTGAAATTTGTAGTTTGATTATGCTGGCATTTGTATCTGTATGCTTCCTTTCACTTCCACTAATTTTTTTTTTTTTTTTTTTTTGTGGGTACCGGGGGGTCGACCTCAGGACCTTGCGCGCCAGCAGGCGCCCGTGCCGCTGAGCGATATCACCGGCCCCTTTTTTGTATGTGGGATCCAGGAGTTGAACTCGGGCCCTCGTGCTTGCCGGGCAGGCGCTTAAACCGCTGAGCCATCTCACCGGCCCACTTCCAGTAATTTTTATATATTGATTTTGTATCCTGAAACTTCGTTAAATTTATTTATTAGTTCAGAGAGTTTTTTTTCTGATAGAGTCTTTGGGGTTTTTTATGTATAAGATCGGGTCACCTACAAACTGACAGTTTAACTTCCTTTTTTCCAATTTGGATGCCCTTCGTTTCTTTCTCTCATCTGATTGTTCCAGCTAGGACTTCCAGTACTTTATTGAATAAAAGTGGTAAAGGTGGGCATCTTGTGCTTGCTTGGTCCAGATCTTAGAGAGAAAGCTTTCAGCTTTTTCTCATTCATTGTGATATTAGGTGTTGGCTTATTATATATGACCTTTATTATATTGGAGTAGATTCTATACCTAATTTGTTCAGTGTTTTTATCAGGAAGAAATGTTAATTTTATCAAATGCCTTTTCTATATCAATGGAAATGATCGCATAAATTTTTGTCCTGCATTCTGTTAATGTGGTATGTCATGTTTGTTGATTTGCATATGTTGAACAACCCTGTATCCCTAAGTTGAAACCCATCCCACTTAATCTTAGTGAGTAATCTTTTTATGTGCTGTTAGATTCAGTTTGTTAGTATTTTGTTGAAAAATTTACATTTATGTTTATCAAAGATAATAGCCTGTAGCATTCTTTTTTTTTTTTTTTTTAATGTCTTACCTGATTTTGGTATCAGGATAATGCTGGTCTCGTAGAATGTGTTTGGAAGAATTCCCTCCGCTTTTGTTTTTTTGGAATAATTTAAGAAGAGTTGGTACAAGTTTTTTAAATGTTTGGTAGAATTCAGCAGTGAAGCCATCTGATTCCTGGCTTTTCTTTTATAGGAGGCTTTTAATTACTGATCGTATCTTGTTACTTGTTCTTTTCTAATTTCTAATACATTTTATACTACATCTCATTCCTAATAATTACCTTCTACTTAATTTGGTTTGTTCTTATTAGTATAGTAGATCAATAGAAGAAAAATAAATTTAGCAGAAACCATGAACTTTTATTGACTTTATGGCACATTCCAACGTATTTTTCTTTTCTTAGAAACAAAATATTGTTTGGAGTTACAATTTAGTCATGAACTTTTTGAAGGACAACTTATAACATTTTATTCTGTTTGTAACTCCACACATGTTGTTACTATGTCTTGCAAAAATAATAACATTATTAAATAAGAAAAAGGTGAAAAAATACCTTATTTTCAGTGTTTGTAAATTACTGTTAACAGTTAAATGTGTGTGTGTGTATATATATATATATCTCACACTAAATTGTGAAAGAACATTTTCCAAGCCAGGAATTGTAATTTAGGAGGAGTGTTAGGGGTGAGTCTGGACTCATTTGTCGGGTTTATGATTTTCAGGGAATTGATGCTGATTTCACATCAGAAGAGCATTGAGCAGCTGCGGGAAGCCCTGAGACAGAAGCTGCTGAGCGATGATAACTGGAGGGAGAAGGTAACAGTGCATGATTCCCATCAGCATGTGTCTTATTTGCTTTTTTAAATTTTTATTTGTTAGAAGACTATTCCAGATAGATTTCTTGGCTTCTGTACACACTTTTGATTCCCTCTGGAATTTCCAACATCAAACACGTTTATTATATGTGTATTTTCCAAAATATTAGACAACATAATGAGAAATATAAAATAACAGATTTTGAAATCATAGTTAAAACGGTCCTTGGTTCTCATGCAGAAGCAAAACTTTTACTTTTAAATGTTTACCTTTTTCTCAACATGTCAGGATATGTATTTGATCACATTCTTTTTTAAATTTTTATTTTTATTAGTACATATTTGTAGTACATAATGATTACATTCATCATGGGGAGTTGACATATGTACATAACACATCTTAATTCCTTTTATGTCCCTTTTCCCCCTCACCCACCCTGTTTAAAACAGGGAAATATGAATTCTTATATATCCTGTGCTTCTTTCATAAGGAGATAATGTAAGAGAGTGGAAAATTACTTAAAATTATTACTAAATTTTGACATATTTATCCTGACAAAGTAAAATGAATAAATACTTAACTTGATATTATTTATAAAGAAATGTTTGCTCTTTAGAGTATAGAAAAATTTTGGTTTTTACGCTTTTCTATAATTTTATGTTTTAGCAATATGTTTTACCTTCACAATTTTAAATAATACAAGTAATTTTTTTTAATTGCTAGTCCTTACCTGCTCAGGCCATGCACAGGTCTCGTCATTGAGGTGAAGACTGTCACATCCCTGCTGAACCTACTCACTGAGCCAAAGCCTTCCCTGCTACTCTCTTCTTCAGTTTGTATCTATGTCTAGCACTGGCCTCTGTCTGTTTTGTTTTGTTTCGTGGTGCTGGTGATTAAACACAGGTCCTTGCGCACACTAGGTGAGCAGTGCACCACTGAGCTATACCTGTGGCCCAGGGTTTTCTTATTATTTTTTTTTAAATTGTTCTAGCAGTGGAGCTGGCCACTGGAATTCAGAGTGTTTGGCTAAAATCCTGTCAACTTGTTTAGTTATTATCAGATTTATCTCCTTGGGAACTGGATCCCATAACTTGTATCCTCAAGCAATACCCAGTGGCCACCTTCAAACTAACAATCTACCCCAGAACGCCCCATCCCACCCTTCCATCCAACAGATCAAAACCCTTAGGTATTGTTGCTGGCTCACATCAGCCCTAAATTTGTCACTGTCATCACGTTTTCAAACATACTCAGCCAGGAGGGAATAAAAAAACATACTGAGCCAGGACTCACCCTTCAGGAATCAATACCTCTTTTCTTGTTCCATAGGGTGTAGTCAGGCTATAATAAAAATGATCTTATAAAAACAGTTCCATAGAGGTGAAAACAAAAATGTGAGAATATGAACTAAAGTTGCTATAAGTGTCGTTCTTACCTTGTTTGGTAGCATAGGCCTTTTCCTTCTTTGAGTCACATACATCTTTAACCCTTTCTAATTTTTGAGCCTATGTGTACTGAATTGGCTGGCCTGTTCTAATTTACTTCCCCTGTCCTAACCAATCCATGTTACCAAATTTTAAAAAAATAGTCCAAAATATACTACAAAGCAAAATTAGAGGCTATTAAAATTAGAGTCTATTTTAACCCTCCAATTGATAGGATTGTTTAGGCCTTATGATGAAGGTCTATGAAATAGCCTCTCATACTTACTCTTTAAGGGACTAGAAATTAAAACAACCTTTTAGTCAATTTGTAAGAGATACCGTAAATGTCCCATCGCTTGATTCAGAAATTTCTCTGATGAAATTAGCATGGATACAAATTCAGCATTCCTTTCCTTTCCTCCCTCCTGCGCACCTCTCTTAGACTGATGGAGTGAACCTCTTGCCTGTGCTCCAGTAGAGGTTCTGCGTCTCCACAGTCACATTCCACTGGGGGTTTTCAGCTGCATTTCACCAGAGAAGAGGGTCTGTGCCTGACCCACTCTGGTGCTCCTGCTCCCTACTGCCTGATCCCGAGGTGCGGCTAACACACAGATAGATCAAGTCAGTGTCAGCATCCCTCTTGTCACGTAGAAGCATTTATGTTCTCACTTTAAGCTCAGTTACTGTGACAGTGAAAATAATCCTGTGTAATATTCTCAAAGCTCTTACTAAGACCAGATCTTTCTAATATATTAATTATATCACAGCTGTCTTGACATATACAATTTTTGTGTATTAACAGACATTTTTGTAATTTTTGTAGTATAAACAGACATTTCATTTTGTTGAGAGGACATGACTTCTGGTTAATAAATGTTATCATTTAACTACCAGGTAAATCAAGAACCAGACAGGTAAAGCCAGGGAATGGTAATTATGTCTTAGCCATGTTAGCTATTGAGACTATTTAAAGTTCCTTAAAAGTTCTCTCAGCAGAAAGGAGAATCACTAATATGACATTGTCATCTCTTTCTTGGGTCACTGTGCCTTTGCGTAAGGAATGAAATGTTCCCTTTACAAATATATAATACACATATTAGAATAAACTTTATAATTTAAATGCTTTCAACATTCAGAAAAAGTAGATAGCAATTTGTGTTTAATTATTTCAGAGTATGTAAAAAGCACGTAATAGGATCAATTGTTGCTATGCGACAAGGATGGCACATTTCAAAATAACCGTATTTACTAATTGTCATGGATTTTTGTTTATTTCAAGTATTGCTTTGATCCAAAGAAAGCAAATTAATGTGCATGCTGAACCTTTAAAATTGGTTCCAAATGCACAATGTTGTTATTATTCAGTTAAAATTTTGTAATTAAAAAATATCCTTTAACCAAACTGCTTACATAACCAGTTCACATCTCTTATTGACTTTCACATTTTAGTAAAGCAAATTCAAACCAAATACTTTCTTAGATTATCATCAAGATAATACATTTTAGAATTGCACTATTGACCTCATTTTAAGTAATACATAAAACTTTTGCAAACAAAACTTTACTTCCTGGCTAGAGTAACTGCATTGATAGTGAAAATGGAGGAGAGTTTACTTTAAAAAATAGTAAATTAGGGGCCGGTGAGATAGCTCAGTGGCCTAAGCACCTGCCTGGCAAGCACAAGGTCCTGAGTTCGACTCCTGGTACACACATAAAAAGGAAAAAAAGGCCGGTGATATCTCTCAGCAGCATAAGCGCTTGCTCGCAAGCACGAGGTCCTGAGCTCGACCCTCAGTACCCACACACACACACACACACACACACAAAGAAATAGTAAATTAAAAAGAAATAACCCTAAGAAAAAGAAATAGTAGATTACAAATGTAATTTTAACCACTGTAACATTATTGTTCCCATTTTGCACATGACAAAAAAAGTAAAATTCAGAGAAGTTAGGTAATTTTCCAAGGTTATAGAGCTAGGAAATGAACTGAGAATTAACCTCCCTGTGTCTAAATACAAAGTCCAAAACTTCCACATTTCCCCAAAATGTAATAACAAGGACCATATTTATTCTTCCACCTGAAACAAATGAAACACTGGAGAAAAGACAGAAAACAGTGGTTTCAAGACATCAGACAATGAATAACAAGAGACAAATCAGGTGAGCCTCTTATAATTGTCGTAACTCAGTACCTTGAAAGAAATTTCAGGCCACGATTCAGGGAAGGGGAATCCAGGTTGAGCTTGGCAGATTCTCTGACTTGAGGAGACCTTGCTGCAGGTTAAGGTAGATCAAAGTAGCTATAATTCACAAGATAGTTTTTGAAGAAGAGAGCTGAAAATAGAAAGCATACCGAGATCTACAAAGAATACCCCTTCAAGTGTGTGTCAGATGAGTGTGAAGTTGGCCAAAGCCAGGGAAAAGCCTATGTGAGAGAGCAGTGAGAAAAATATCAAATGCTCACACATGACCAGTAATAATGCCTGCTCCCACCAGGCAGACTGGAAATCCTGAAATTTACAGAGCACGCAGAAGTGTTTATTCTCACATTTTGCTTTCAAGAGTGATAACTAATAAGTCAGTAAAGGAGATAAAACTGAGTTTAAAAAATAATAAAGAAGAAGATAGAAGGGGAAAAAATGATGAGATGGGCCAAATAGAAAACATATCACAAGATGAAAGTAGATTTAAAACTGTTCTTATCCATAATCACATTAAATATAACAGACTTTTTTTTTATAACATCATCTCTCTCTCACAATTCAACTCTGCATAAAAGCAGCCATAGACAATAAGCCATTGGCTAAATACCCTCATTAAAAATGCAGAGATTTTCATGTTGGATAAAAATATAAGACTCTGCTGTATGTTGCCTAGAAGAAATGCACTTTATTGTAATGACATAAATAGGTTAAAGGTGAGGACTTCCAGGATGATGGTGGAGTGGTAAGCAGCAGAGAAAGAGCCTCTCAGAGTTGCCGTCCAGACACTGGAACATACCAACCTGAGGAAGAGAAGAACAAGGGTAGTGGGTCCCCTGGACCCAGGAAAGAACTGAAGTGAGAATTGAAGTCCATGGGGAGAGCAAAGAAAGAAACTTCAATGAAGAAGTAGCCGGCAGAGCCTTCTCCGTGAGTCAGGACTCACTGCAGGGGAGGAGGAGTTCAAACCCGTGGACACAAACAGTGACTGCTGCTAACACCAGAGCCCTCCACTGAGAGACAGCAGTGGAAGAGAACAGTAGACACCAGAGCCCTCCACTGAGAGACAGCAGTAGAAGAGAACACCAGAGCCCTCCACTGAGAGACAGCAGTGGAAGAGAACAGTGGAAGAGAACAGTGCACTAGCTGGTGGTGTGTGCAGTTTGATTGGACGTCCCATGGGAGAGGGCAACTGGCTGGGAACCATCCTGGAGGGGCCAACTGAGCTCAAAACTCAGAACAACTGCGGGGCCCATCTAGCAGCTCCCCGCTTAGTTCAGTCCTGCAGAAGGTGCACTGACAGCTACAGGCTGAACAGGTCTGGTCCCAGCATCACGGTCAGAAACCAGCCTGAACTTCAGGGAAAATGAAGGTGCAAGCTTCCTGAGATTATCCACTACCCTGCCATGAAGCTACTGTGGGCTTGCTGAGATAAATCAACATGAATCTGGACTCTGTCTCCACACATTGTCTACCAGTAACAACACAGACAAACCTGGAAGTGGACATTTCTTTTTTTTTTTTTCTCTCTCTCTCTCCTTTTTGTTTTTTTCTTCATTGTTTGATCTGGTTTTTATATGAGTGTGAACATGGTTTCTAGTTTCTTTGTGGTTGTTGTTTTGTTCTGTTCTTCCTTTTATTTCTTCCTTCTTTCTTTCCCTCCTGTCTTCTGCACCAGTTTTCCCAAGTTTGCATGATCCCTCTTTGTCCACCAGTCTTGCTTCTAATCTCTTCCTCTTGTTCTATTTCTCTATTTTTTTCCCTAGCCCCTTTTAAATTTTCTCCCCTGAGGGTAAAATTGGCATATTGAGGCTTATTTACTGCATACATTGTCTGGTTTGTTTTAGATTTGTGTGTGTGTGTGTGTGTGTGTGCTGGGAATTGAACTCAGGACCTTGTGCTTGCCAGGCAAGTGCTGTTCCACTGAGCTATATCTCTGGCTGTTTTAGATTTTGTTATATAACCACAAATCTAGTTCATACAGTTAAAGGTGGAAAATTAATGTCTACCTCAGTTTGTCATTTTGTAGGCTGTGTTTGGTGCTATTGTTATTGCTGATTGTACCACTTTAGCCAAAGTAACATAATTGTTCTAACCAGCTGTTCTTCCTGGTATACCAAGAGTGAGATTGCATCGAGGTCATAGAATATACTGTGAGCCAGTGCCAAAGAACCAGGGGCTGGGCCAAGTAGGCAGCACCTTCTCATCCCCAACAAATTGAAGAGATCTTGCAACAGATTCAAAACCCAAAAACCAGCTACACCTGGAAGACACTTTGGAGAAGTAGTCATTTCCTAACAGTTCTAAATACTAGCAATAAAGCAACTCACATAGGCATCAACTCACATAGGCATGATTTACAAGCATCAACCCTGGAATTAAACTAAAGAAAAAAGTAGAAAATGAGAAGACATTTAAACAAGATGCAACCCCAGACATCCAGTTCGCCAAGGGCAAACCCAGGGAATAATGAGGTGGGATAATCCAAAAGCCACCCACCTGGCCTCTCAGCATGCCAAAATGTTCTGAAGAACATTCTAGAAAAAGATAACAAAGACTACAACTCCATGAACCCCTGCAGAAGTAATCCCCCAGGCAAGGCAAACAATTAAACAGAGGAAAAAAGGGGGGAGCCAACAACAGGAAAATAACATGACAAGGATAAGTCAATACATATCAGTTATAACCATCAAAGTTAATGGTCTCAATTCACCAATCAAAAGAAACAGACTATCAGAATGGATCAAGAAGCAAGATCCAGCAATATGCTGCACACAAGAAACACATTTAATTAAACAAGAAATTCAGGGCCAGTGAGATGGCTCAGTGGCATAAGTGCCTGCCTGGCAAGTTCGACCCCTGGTACCCACATAAAAAAAAAAAATAGAAATTCATAGACTGAAAGTCAAACAATTGAAAACGATACTCCATGCAACAGGAACACGGAAAAAAGCTAGGGGTAGCTATTCTGTTTGCAGACAGAGTGAATTTCAAGCCAGACTGATTAAGAGAGACAAAGAAGGTCACTACATCCTTGTAAAGGAAACAATCAGAGGAAGAGATAACAATCATAAATATATATGCAACAAATACCAGTGCACCTAACTATATAAAACAAATATTAATGGACATGAAAACCAAAGAAGCACTAATACAATTGTATTGGGGGGATCTCAATGCCCCTGTATCACAAATAGACTGACCAACTAGACAAAAAAATCAACAATGAAATATTAGACCCTAACCAAACTTTTGAACAAATGGACTTAGTAGATATCTACAAAATGTTCTATCCCACAATGTCAGAATACACTTCTCAGCTGTACACAGGACATTCTCCAAAATAGACCACATACTAGCTCACAGAACATGCTAAAGTAAATGCAAAGGGATTGACATTATCTCATACATATTATCATAGCGTAATGCAATGAAATTGGAAATCTATGGAAAAAGGAACCACAAGAACTTCATAAACACCTGAAAATTAAATAACATCCTCCTGAATGAACAATGGATCACAGATGAAATTAAAGAAGAAATTAGACAGTTTTTACAAATAAATGATAATGCCAGTACAACGTACTGGAACTTATGGGACACAGTGAAAGCAGTCATACAAGGGAAATTCATAGTGGTAAATGCCCGTGTCAGGAAAACAGAATGAGCTCAAATAAACAAATTAATGTTTAACCTCAAGCTTCTAGAAAAAGAAAAGCAGGCTAAGCCAAGATCCTGTGAGGGAAGAAATTATAAAGATCAGAATAGAAATTAATGCAGTGGAGACTAAGAAAACAATACAAAGAACCAATGAATTGAAGAGTTGGTTCTTTGAAAGATTAAATAAAATCAACAAACCCTTAGCCAACCTTATCAAAAAAAGGAAAGAAAAGACTCAAATCCATGCAATTAGGAATGAAAAGGGTGAATGACAATGAACCCTGCAGAAATCCAAATCACCTATACCTACTTTGAAAACTTATATTCTAACAAGATGGAAAATGCAGAAGAAATGGACAGATGCCTAGATACATATGAATTACTGAATCAAGATATAAAAAGATATAAAAATCCTAAATAAACCAATATCAATCAATGAAATTGAAGATTAATTAAAAACTTACCAACAAAGAAAAGTCCAGGCCCTGACAGATTCACTGTTGACTTCTACAAAAAATTTAGAGAAGACCTAATACCATTACTTCTCAAACTCTTTAATGAAATTGAAAGGGAAGCAATATTGTGATTTCATTCCTGGAAGCAAGCATTATCCTGATACCAAAACTAGAGAAGGACCCAACTAAGAAAGAGAACTACAGGCCAATCTCCCTAATGAACATAAATGCAAAAATCCTCAATGATATACAGAATGGCAAACACAATGCAGCAAATCATCAAGAAGATTATACATCATGACAAAGTAGGATCATCCCAGGGATGCAGGGATGGTTCAGCATATGCAAATCAATAAATGTAATATACCATATTAATAGAGCCAAGGACAAAAACCATATGGTTTTTGATCATCTCAATAGATGCAGAAAAAGCACTGACAAAGTTCAGTACCCATTCATGATTTAAAAAAAAAAAAACTACAGAAAATTGGAATAGATGGTCTTTATCTCAATCTAATAAAAGCCATCTATGACAAACCAATAGCCAACCTCATACTAAATGGACGAAAACTGAAAGCTTTCATTCTAAAATCAGGAACAAGACAAGGATGTCCACCATCACCACTCTTATTCAGTATAGTTCTGGAAACTTTAGCCAGAGCAATTAGACAGAGAAAGATATAAAAGGAATAATAATAGAAAAGGAAGAAGTTAAATATCATTATTCATGGATAACATGCTACTCTACATAGAAGACCCCAAAAATTCCACCAAAAGACTTCTAGATTTAATAAGCAAATTCAGTAGCATAGCTGGATACAAAATCAACACTCAAAAATCAACACCATTCCTGTACACGAATAACAAATTCACTGAAAGAGAGATTAGGGAAACAACACCTTTCACAATTGCATTCAAAAACAATGAAATACCTAGGAATCAATCTAATGAAGGAAGGAAAAGACCTCTACATTGAAATCTACACTACTCTGAAAAAGAAGATTGAAGAGGATATCAGAAAATGGAAATATATCCCTTGTTCTTGGGTAAGAAGAACCAGTATAGTGAAAATGGCCATACTTCCAAAATTGTTATACAGATTTAATGCAATTCCGATCAAAATTCCAACAGTATATCTCACAGAATTAGAGAAAAGAATCCTGAAATTCATTTGGAGCCAGAAGAGACCTAGAATAGCAAAGGCAATTCTGGGCATCAAAGGCAAGGCAGGGGGTATCACAATCCCAAACTTGAAATCATACTACAAAGCTACTGTGATAAAAAGAGCATGGTACTGGAAAAACAACAACAAGAAAAAACAAAAACAAACAAAAAAAAACACCAGACCCAAGGATCAGTGAAACAGATCAGAAGATGCAGAAACAACTCCAGATATACTCAGCCACCTTATCTTTGACAAAAGTGCCAAACACATTCACTGGAAGAATGCCTCTTTAATAAATGGTGCTGGAAAAACTGGCTTTGTACATGCTGAAGATTAAAATTGGACCCATATCTTTCACCATGCACTAAACTAAAGTTGACATAGATCAAATATCTAAATATTAAAACAGAAACATTAAATCTGCTGGAAGATACACTAGGTAGAACTCTTGAAGACATTGGTGTAGGCAAAGACATTATGAACAAAACCCCATCACACAGGAACTATCACAAAGAATCAACTAGGATCTTATCTTATTAAAAAGCTTTTGCACAGCAAGAGAAACCACCAGCAGAGTGAAGAGACAACCCACAGTGTGGGAAAAAATGTTTGCCATCTGTTCCTCAAAGGATTAATATTGAGAACATATAAAGAACTAAAAAAAAAAATCAGACCCCAATTTAAAGACCCAATCCAAAAAAGGGCATCTGAGATGAATACACACTTCTCAGATGAAGAAGCACAAAGAGCAAATAAATATATGAAAAAATGTTCAACATCACTGGTCATTTGAGAGATGCAAATTAAAACAACAGTGAGATTCTATCTCATCCCGGAAAGAATGGCTATTATCAAGAAATCAATCAATAACAAATGCTGGCAGGGCTGTGGGGAAAAGGAACCCTTCTCCACTGTTGGTGGGAGTGTAGACTGATGCAACCACTGTGGAAATCAGTGTGGAGAGTCCTCAAAAAATTAGGATTAGAGGTCCCATTCCACCCAGCTATTCCCCTTCTGGGTATCTTCCTGAAAGAATTAAAAGCATCATATCACAGCGATATATGCACACCCATGTTTGTAGTGGCACAGTTTGTAATGGCTAAATCTTGGAAACAGCCCAAATGCCCATCAGCTGCTGAATGGATAAAGAAGATGTGTTTTTTTTTTTTTATATATGATGGAGTATGGCTCTACCATAAAGAAGGATAAGCTTAAGACATTCCTAGTAAATGGATGTACCTTGAGACCATACTCATAAGTGAAATACATTGGACACACTTGTGTAAATACTGCATTAGTTCTCTGGTGTGAGAAGCTGAAAGTGTAAATAAGGGCCAAAATGTGTAATAGGTATTGTGAAATTGGAAGAAAATGTTCAAATGGGGAGGGGAATGAGGGGGGAGGGGGAAAGGAAAGAAAGGAAAAGTAAAAAAAATAAGAAAAGAAGGAAAAAAATGGAAACAAAGCTTTTGTAAATGAGGAAGGGAAGGGAGGTTGAAGGGAGGATGGGGGATGGGAAAGAAAAAGAACCAAGTTATGTACAGGTACAAATTCTCTATGATGAATGTGATCATTATGTATATCTAAAATATACCAATAAAATCTGATTAAAAAATAAAAAATAAATAAATACAAAGTGAAGCCTGGTCAGATTACAAAGAAAAAAACCAAAGAGGTTAAAGGTAAAGGATGTAAAATACATAAAATGCTAACACAAGTCAAAAGAAAGCTGCAGTAGCTCCATTACTACCAGATGAAATAGATTTCAGAGGAAAGAAATCAAAATGTTTGGAATATTGACAGAGAGAAAGAAGGCCATTTCATAATGACAAAGGGATAATTTCACTTGGAGGATATAATAACCCTATATATCTATTCACCTGATAACAGCTTACAAATACATGAAGCAAAAATTGATAAAACTGCAAGGAGAAAAAAACTATGCAAAATTATTGTCCGAGATGTTAATATATCTTTCTCTCAATACCTGATAGAAAAATAGCCAGAAATCAGAAAGAATATATAAGAAAAATAGTATAATAATTTTTTTCTAAGAACTATGTTGAACCGAACTATTGACAAATTTGACGTAATTGACAGTTGTGAAATTCTCTGTTTAACAGCAGAATACATTATTTTCATGGTACATGACACATTTACCAAATAGATGTTATTGATGTTATGAATAAGTGTTGATAAATTTAAAAGGACTCAAGTCACACAGATTATTTTCTCTGGCCACAATGGAACTAAATTAGAAATAATTAACAGAAAGTTATCTGAAAAATTCCAAGTATTTTGAGATTAAATAAATACTAAATGCATGCCCTTAACCACTGTGCCGTGCAGACATGTGGAAAGACAGGTTACATGGGAAAACTAAACATGCTGACCCATAGAGTCTACCAGGAACTTCTGAGTATACGCCGCCTCTCCACATTGGACTAGCTCTCTGATCTTGATGAAGTCACTTAATCTTCTAAGCGTGTTTCTTAATGTATACAATGGGAGCAATAGTTTTCAACTAGTACTAGCTTTTACCTTTTGGAAAATAGTACAGCAATTTATTTTTAGGAGATACATTTTTAAATGATATGTGTATATTAAATGCAAAATGATCTGATTCCTACTTTGGTGCCTGAAATTTCTATTGGTTTTAAAAGTATCATGAATAACAAGTGATTATGTATAACGTGGTGTTAGACCCCACGAATAAATAAATGATAATAACAAAACCAACCACAAAAATCTGGAAAATAGTTAAAAAATAATCAGTGAAAAGAGTATTTTCACATCAGCATTAGATATAGATTTTCTAAAATATTATTCATTTTAGTAAATATGAAAGGAATTTTTAAAAAAGCAATGTTCTGAATTCTTTGGAGCCATCAGGAGTCTTTCACCAAGGAGATGAAATATGTATACACAGATAATAATTATTTTACTTTGTATAACTGTTGAGATCATATATTATGCTTTTTTAGAAATCAGAATTTCCCTATAATTATAAAAATTATTAGTTATTGTATACATTGATTTATGCTTTACGTGTACATCATCATCAAAATAATTTATTTTGCATAAGTCCTGTCATCTAAAATGCATGAAACTAATAGCTTATATAAAAACATAACACACAATTGGGCATGAATTCATCTTTTCAATGGCAAATAATAAGCTCCTTAAGCAAATTATTGTGTGGGCTCATCACTTAGTTCAAATTAATCGGATAATGAAGGAACCAGTAGTCTCATGCTACTCCCGTGTGAACACATTCCAGTGGCTCTTGACATCCCGATGCGGCTTTCCTAAAGTTTTGGAAATCTCACCTGAAGCTCATCACTTTCTTTTTCTTAAGTTGTGCAAATTAAAAACCAAACCAATAGTGGTCACTCTTCTCCCTTCTGCCTACTGTGGCTTTTCTTTTCCACAATGCCTATTTTTTCTCTTTTTCTGTCTTTACTCACAGTAAGGACAAGGGCTATTTCGTGGACAAGAAGATCTCACTTCCTGACCTGGATAGAAGAAAACACTGTGCTCATTCAAGCCATTACCTTTTCCTCCCAGAATGTTTCCTTTCTTTCATCTACATCAAGGGACCCCACTGATTTCCTAAATCACCTCTTCTCCATAAATAAAATTAAAGGACTTCTTTTTAGAAAGAACTTCTCTTTTAAAAGGTGCTTGCAGACTCTTACTGTTATCTAATTTGTAGTTTGTCCTGTCCCACCTACTTTGCTTTTATTCTCATTCTTTTATTTTGAGCAGCCAGTCCATACTTTGAAATATATATTTTGCCCTAAAATAATTATTTGTAGGCTCTACCACAATTTGTTAGGCTCTACCACACAAGAGATTTTTTTTTTTTTTTTTTTTTTTTTTTTTGTACTGCTTGATATATTAGTACCTTAGCACACATTTTTCTTTGGCTTCTCAAAAAATGTTTAGGTCGCTTTTTTAAATAATAGTGTCAGAGCATCTTGTGAACTGTGAAGTCTTAAAGTTGTTATACTTTCCAATTTTTCCAAATATTTTGCATCTGATTTCTTCCTTTCATATGTCTTTGACTTACCTACCCAAGTGTGGCTGAAGCATAATGATCAAATGAAGAAAATAGGGAAGTCAGGCTGGAGAATTCCAGAGCTGCCATATACAGAGTGCAGGTTGCACGCTGCATAAGAACCCTGGGCAAAGGGGCAGAGGGAGCTGGAATCCAGCCTGTGCTCAGCTCCCCAAGTCCCCACATGGCGTGAGATTGTTTTCATCTAGGGAAAGGAGTGTTTTGTCAGTTTGTACAAAGGAGTCGTGTAGCCTGGTAACGAGGTCATGTTGGGAGTTTTGAATGTGTACTTATCCATTGAGAAACCTCTAAGAGGGACTAAGTGAATCTAATTTATATTTTGTAAAGAATACTGTGCTGTGTACAGTATTGGAGTGTACAGATATGTGCTATGTGTACAGATTGGAGAAAGGCCAGAGTGGAAATAAGGAGGCTTATCAGGAGGGGGGGGTGGCCAGAACTAGTGTGGTAAAAGGAGAGATACAGAGAAATGGATGGATTTAAGACGTCTTTAGTTTGGTGTGGAGTTATGAAAAATGACGTTTTGGTTACTCAGTTGAACAAGTGGATGTGCAGCGGTGCTGTGTCCTGACATGCAGCAGGCTGGGGAGAAACAGGCCTTAAGGGAGGATGTTATGTCAAGACTTCAGGGCCATGCGGCTTATTTGAAACACCTGTGAGTTGTCTAAATGGCTACCAGGAGACAAGTGTAAGTACGCGATAATCAGAAAAGCATCTTTTCTTCTGAGTGCCCCTGAGGCTTTCCTAGTCTTCAGCAGTCTGAGAACAACCCATCTGAACAATTCTATAATGTTCCTAAAAGATCATCAGTAGCTTTGTATCCAGACAATCCAGAAATTTATTTTGAGAGTCAGAATAGCTCCTCACATTGAATATAATCGTAATTACTATGCCTTCGGCGCAAATGCCCAGGTCTATGCCCAATGCAGTAAATCTAACTCACTCCTCACTGGGGCTAGTCTTTTATCTTTTTTAATTTAATTTAAAGGCTTTCCTGTAAACTTCCTTAGCAAGCTTTCTGTGTCCTGGTACCCTCGTTTCAGTGTTCCCTGGAGATACTCACGTTGGCCTCTTTCCTCCTCTTAGAGACCAGAACCACACACGTGGTCAGTCAATCAAGATTGACTTTTTTTCCTCCTACTTCACCTGGCATGTATCCCAGTGAGAGTTTATAACCATAGCGTGGCAAAGTGGAAATCTAGAGCTAACCTGTTACTGGGCTCTCTTCTTTACACTCAGTAGATGAACACTGAGGTATGAATGGCTCCAGTGCTGTAGATTTGTTCTCTGATTCGCTGAATAGACAGAGCCAAAACCACTGGTTAAAAACCACATGGAGGAAGATGTTGGCTCAACTAAAGGAAAAACTGCCTAATGCTTAGTGTTGTCTTAAATGGAAACTCCTGCTGGGGAAGGAGTGAGTTATGGTTTCTGGAGGTGTGAGGCACACAGCAGACTGTCATTTGGTATGGAGTCCATAGTAGAGACTGAAGGGTCAGAGTGGGCAGGTAATCTCCACTGACTATTGAATTCCTGTTCATGTTAGAGCTTTACACAGATGCTCCACCTCATTTAATCCTCATAATGACTCCCAAGAGAACTAGTTATAACCCCATCAGGAGAGGTTTTGGTCACAGACTTAAGATCACACAGCTAGCAAGTGGCAGAGCCAGGATTTACAGCCAAGATTTAAATTCAATTCCAATTCAAACCAAAATCCTTGTTTATTCTTTCTACAATTCACAGAAGCTTGAGATTGAACCAGGGGATTTTTAAGGTCACTTCTAGCACTGTGGTTCTGAATATATATATCACTGTCTATGTTTTCCTATATCCTTTCAGTCTCAATTACATTAAAATCAGTCTGTGACTCAGAACTTTTCATGACCTATGTAAAGAAAGAGCTATTTGAAAAATCAACATTTGTATTTTGCGCCTCTGAATTTTCAACTGAATTTAGTCAAAGGGCCTCAAAATCTGTTTTTTGGGTTTTTTGGGGGGGAGTTCTTCTTATGGGTTGCTGGCAAGGACTGAGTTTGTAGTATAAATGACTCAGTTCTTAGTCATTTAAATATGAATGATTCAGCTTTTAGCATCTCTGAAAACTGCCATAATATATAGTCCTAACTTCTCTACTAATTTTACAGATTTTAGAAAGTCTTAGGTCTTGGAATATTTGCCCCATGTTCAGTTTTTCTCACTGAAGTTCTAAGTTAGAATTTTTTTAATACTAGAAAATTTTAGTTCAATTAAAAAATTAATGTTAGATTTTTTAAAAAATTAAAGTCTGAAAATAAATATATGTATTTATTTTAAAGTAAAATGGTTTTATGTGTGTTAAATTCTGCTTTCTAGATTGAAGCTGAACTTTCCAAGGAAAGAGCCCGACATTTAATTGAGTTTGAAGAGCAAGCTCTTCTCTTTAAGAAAGAAGCAAAACTGGAACTTGATATTGAAAAAGAAAAACACCAAGAAATAATCCAAAAGTATAAGAAAGAACAAGAAGAACTACAAATGAAGGTGTATAATTACTGTGCTCATCATTATTTAATGTGTTTGAAATTATAAATGTTGGTACTTCCTCCTAAGAACACTATAATATTTAAAACTCCTTTAGCTGTCCTTGTGACTACTGTGCCTTGGCTTCAGCCACACAGGTAAAATGCTTTGGCTATTCTCCACAATAGGTAATCGAGGTGAATTATATAAGCATACAGTCTAACTGTATGTGGATTTTCCTACTGAAATAAATTTACCTTTAAGACAGTATAAATTATATAATACTCAGAATGGCTTATACTTCAAATATCTAACATCGGAAGATAAGGTGGTGTTAAACAAAACTAAAAGCTAAAGCATATAGTTTTTAATTGCAAATATTTTCAATTCTAAACATTTTTAATGCAGAGAAACATTTTTAAAATGTAATCATACCTCCCTAATTTCTGAGACCATGTGTCCTACATTTAATTTAAGATTTTGTTAAGGTTTCTCTGTTTTTATTTTGCTGTTTTATTTTGTTTTGAGGTACTAAGGATTGAATCCAGGTCCTTCCTACTGAGTTATATCTTCAGCTCTTTTTTATTTTTTTCTTTTGAAACAATGTCTCAATATATTGCCCAGATGGGGCTCAAACACACAATCTTCCAGCTTCAGCCTTGCAAAGTGCTGGGATTATGGGTGTATGTCTCCATGCCTGGCTGGTTTCTCTTTTTATACAGTTTAGTGTGTGTGTGTGTGTGTGTGTGTGTTTGTGTGTGATTGTGTGTGTGTGAAGACCAAGAGGAAAAATCATATTTTGAATAAACTCATTAAGAGGCTGTGGTGGATTGACAGCTCGTGGTCAACTTGTAACACCCAGCCGAAGGGAGTCAGCGTGGTGCCAGGTGTGGAAGGCCCACCTGAGGATTGTTGCCAACATCATAAAAAGGAGAACTGGAAAGAAAGAGGTACTGCTGTTGGTTCTGGAGGAGCTTCTCGTGCTGACTTTCCTGGTATGAACTCAGCTGTTCTCATCATTGGAGGAGCTCCAGACCTCGTTGTCGCTGAGGATGGCTGTGGTACTTTTCAGGGGAGCTCTGGTCCTTACGTTGAGCATCACTTCCTGGCTCCGGCACAGATCCTTCAGCCCGCTGGCACAGACTTTCTAGCTCCACTGACCTTTGGGCCTTTCCAGTGCAGATCCGTGAAACAGACTTGCATGAGACGTTGTTGTGGGCTCTAGGCCTCCAGCTGGACTCATGGAGGACATTGCCGTGGGCTCTAGGTCTTCAACTGGACTCGTGCGGGACATTGCCATGGGATCCAGGCCCTCAGCTGGATTCTTTGGGTCTTTAGTGTGTAGACAGATTTCCTGCACTCTTTTTGCATTTGACTCTCTGGGTGAATATTATAAAATAATCCTATAAATTGTGTCCTGTATTAATTCCTTTCCCTTGCAAACCCTGACTACAACAGAGCCCATGTTAATTAAGCCTCAGATGAGCCTGATGGCCTCTATATTTGTGTAAAGGAGATTCAGTCCAACTATTTCAATAGTCCGCTGTGAACAGTAAGTAGGACCAGCTACCTGTGTGTATGAACAATGTCGCACAAGACCCCACACTCAGAAAGGCCTTGAGCTTTGGATTTAATCCTCTGCAGATGTTGCCTTAAAATTCTTGATAATTTTATCTTTGAATTTGTGAATTTATAAGTGAAATCCCATGGAGACAATGGAGCATGTGCTGTCAGCTTGGAGCCTCAGCTAACGTACAGTTCTGACCTCCACTAGCTGGGCCCTGCCTCTCACTCCTTGGTCCCTGGTGTCAAAAGCTCCACTGAGTCTCCCCTTGGCATTCTCCCCTTACCTCATGACTACAGTTGCAGTCTTGGCTGGCTGGGGGAAGGGGAATAGAGAGGCCCAAACTTGCCAGATGGTACAGTTTCTCAAGAGAAGTCATAAGTTCAAATTTTGTAAGTGGAAGCTCCTGATTTTTAAATGTTGATTCCTTTTAAAAAAAATCAAAACATATTTTTGGCGATGTGAAACTTCTATCCCAAGGATAACTTGCTCTGTTTCATTGTCAGCTCTACTCTGGGTGATGGAAACTATCGTTCAGACCTAGCAGTTACCTCCTTCCCTTATGGAGTAATTGAAGATAATAGAATATTAATTTATAAAATTACTAATTGTGGTGAATAGATTTCTCCCAAAAGTTATTCCTTATGTGAACATTTGAAATAACATTTGAAATAAATTTCAGATACACAACTCTCTTTAAGTAATAGTTCACAAAGTCCTTGGAACTTTGGTCTATGAATGTTTTCCAGATTCTTTGTGGGCTAGTTTCTTGTTGTGCTAATATTTATAATATGACAATATCTGTGGTATAACTAGTAAGGATGTGCTTCACCAGAAGTAGTTCTGCTCTTATTTTTCTGTTCCTTGTTTTATTTTTTAAAGAGAAAGGTCTTTTCCCTTCTGAAGATTTCATGCTATGAGGAAAAGCTTCTCCAAGTTATTCTCTCATTTATCTAGAGTTACCACCCTAAGAAGCAATACATTTTCATAGTATTCTGGTATTTCTCAAACTGCACTGTCCATTATGGTAGCCACATGTGGCTCTTATATTTCAATTATATTAGTTAAAATTAAGTGAAATTTAATATTCCATTCTTCAGTCACATTAGTCACATTTCAAGTGCTCATAGCCAGTAGTGATTTTCAAGGGCCTATCCTGGGCATCTCTTCCGAAGTCAGTAATCAGTGGTATCACATTGGTAGCTATAAAGTATTTACACCATGGAAAGTAGATGCAGATTTGACTGGTTTTTTGTTTCATTTTATTGTCATTGTTGTCATTGTTGTTGTAATGTAAATAGCCATATGTGGCTAGTGGCTACCATATTGGGTAGCACAGAATATTTCTGTCATCACAAGAAGTTCTATTGAGCAGTGCTACTCTAGAAAGTATTAGTACCTCAGGTACCCCCAGCCATGATGCATGAGAAAGAAAACAGTTACGTCAAAGGAAAACTTGATGGTGTCATATGGGAGAATAGAGCTGTGGTGCTCTCCTTCTTGCATCTCCCAACATCAGGCATCTCGAAGCCCCAAAGCCAGCCCTGTGGAGGTCCAGCCGGGCCCCTGACCTACTTGTCAAGACCTGAACTGTCTTTGGCAGTTTAATATCGTCATAGAGATTTATATTTCCAAGAATGTCCAAGTGATTGTGATACTATTTTAAATGGAAGAAAAAATAAAATTTTGTGTTAACTTTTCGAAAGAAAATCTTGAAGCCCTGAGTATGTCACAGGATTTGTTTTCATCTAGTTAAAAGAGCAAGCTCACTGATTTATTAGAATAAACTCATAAAAATCATAAGATCTCCATGGCCACCTAGAAACTATTGCCTACAAACTAATATGAGATTTCTCTTATAGATACCTGACTTAATCACGGGCGCTACAAGAGACCTAAGGCTGGAAGTGGCTGCTCTTGAAGAAAAACTCCATGAATCCCATATCCGATACACTGAAGAATCTGAGTCAAACAAAAAAGAAATTGAAAACCTTAAAAATTTAGTTGCAGAATTCAAATCTCGCTTGAAGAAGGAAATTAACAATAATGATTCAGTTTCCCAAGACTTGAGGAAGGAAATGAAGCAGAAGTCAGATGAACTGGAAAGAGTAATGCTAGCACAAACACAACTGATACAGCAATTTAACCAGTCCCAGGAAGAGGTAGGAAGCAGATAATAGTACCTGTGTAATTAGTGCAACAGCATTAGTGTTGTTCTTTCAAAAAACAAATAAACACAAACATGAAAGGCAGCTTGGTGTTGTGGAAAGGGCCCTGGATTTTTAGTCGGGGACCTGAGAGTGCATCCAGGCTCTTAAGTAGGCAATTTGACCTCTGTGGACTTGGCTTCCTTTTGTGTAAGATGAGGACAGGGAACTATGTAATCTCTAAGGTTTGCTCAGTGCCCAATTCTGTGTTGCAAATAACTACATAAAACTTCTAAGACTAGAAATATTTATATATTTATAATGTTTGTTTGTTTGAACATTGAATCTTTGTAAAAAAAAAAAACTTTTAAAGCACATGTTGATTAAGTTAAAACAATTAGACAACATAAAGATAGTTTTACTTTAGTGTTTTACATTTCTGCCAAACTAAACTTATAAAGTGATTTATATGCTTTAGTCTTATTTCTTATATATGTATGATTATTTCAGCAATGTTTTTATCTAGCCTGGAGTAAAATTATTTTCATATGAAAACTTTTCTAACAAAGTCTTATTTCTGCAACTGCGGAAATAGTGGGACAATTAATTTGTTTCCTAATCACCAACATTATGTTACATTATAATGTTTGATCCCATTTATGACAGCACAGCAAATAAATGCAGGGGGACGAAGATTCTGAATGCTACGTAACATTTTTCTTGGTTTCATTGACATCTTAATAAAGAAATAACAGGAAAATGCTAGTAGTAATATCAGCTATTAACAATAAATAGACCATGTTCTTGCTATATTTAAATTACCAACCATAAATATGAAGTGAACCTCTTATAATATAAAATATGGAATGGACAAAATAGTAGGCAAAAAATAATGCATAAGACAGCTCTATAAAATTGAAATTATTTACATGTTACAGATGCGAAACGTATTGAAAAAGGTAGAATGAATTCCATAAGTTCACACAATTTTGCAGAGCTCAGATTCAAATTTGACTGGCTATGGTATGGTGTTTCCTCTTTCAGGAAACTTGTATTCTGGTGATTCTGCTTCTAGATTTCAAGATGACCTCAGGTTTAATACACAGTATCTCTTTGCCTCATTCATTCATTCATTCATTTGTTCTTTTAAAATGAAAAACAAAACAGAAACAGTGAACACACTTTACTGCGGGTGGCAAGGAGACAGGTGACTGGGTAGCTCATGTGGGAGACAGCAGCACAGCCTCCACGAGAAAGGGAGCCACTTCCTGGTGGAGCGCACGCACAGACTCAACTCCACTGCGGGATGGAGCAGGGGAGAGGTGATGCTGATTGCCACAAATGAGACAGCAGTGGTGAAGTTCTAGAGAAGAGACAGCAGGTTAGAGCAGAGAAAGGTCAAGGCAACTAGACTAGCAGGTCTGAATCCCAAAAGAAATGGCAATATGGAAAGTGAGGAATAACTTAACCAGGGCCAAATTGAAAGGGCAGATGAGGAGTCAAATTCATAAAGTACACGTTATCATCTATTTAGTAGGTAGGCACTGTACTAGGTAGGCACTATGATGTAATTATGAACAAAATGGGTATCTGCCACTTCTTGCCTTCAGAGAGAAAATTAAAGAAAACATTAGACGAGTGATTAAATTAACTTACAGAAGAATTATCTGAATGTAAGTTTATCATATGAAAAACAGACTAAATGCTAGATGATTTGCCTTAAGAGCCTGGATCCATTACTTACTACTACGTGACAGATTACTCTCAAATTCAGCAGCTTCAAATAACAGACATTTATTATCTCATTTCTGCTGGTGGGGAACCCAATGTGGTCCAGCTGAGTGCCTGTTCAAGACCTCTCATGGGCTTGGTGTCAGGGTGCTCACAGGGCTCCAGTCCAGTCTAGAGGCTCAACCAGGAGAGGCTCGGCTTCTGGCTCGTCAATGTGGTTGTTGGCAGGGTTTGTTTTCTCACAGGTTGTTGAACTGGGAACCTCAGGCTCTTGTCCAGAGACCTGCCCAGTTCCTTGCTGCAGAAACCTCTCCACACCACCTCTCGATCAGCTGGCTTTCCTCGGCTGGTGACTGATGGAAGAAGAGTGTCAAGGCAGAAGCCACAGTCTTCTTTGTAACCCAGTCTAAAAAATGCCACGCATTGCTTCTGCTGTATTGTGTTTATTACAATGAGTCAGTAAGTCCCACCCGCACTCGACGGGAAATGAGCGCACCAGGTATACGCGAACAGCAGTGATCACTGGGGCCATTTTAAAGCCTTCTCACACACAGCCTCTGAAGATGATTTTAGCAAGAAAAACTAGAATAAAAGTGAAGAGTGGATTTCTTTACCAGACTAAAGGAGCTACATGTGGAGCTCATCCTGCTCATTAGTTGTGGAAGGAAGCCACTTACAAATGAGGTTTCATTAAAACACACATGCGCGCGCGCACACACACGCTTTCGAAAGATAGATGTTAGGTTAGTATATAAGTGATCATGGATCATTACTAGAGAGGAGAAAAGAATTATCCCAAAAATAAAGAAAAGCTAATTAAGGAAATTGGGGGCAGTTTCCTTTTGTGAGAGGGGAGGGTAAACTCGGTTTTCACTAGAAATTACCAAAAATAACCTCAAAGTTAAATAAATAGAATTGAATATAAGTAACTAAAGTTATTTTTCTGACTAGGTTTGCAAAAGTCCAGGATATGTTTATAAAAATAGGAAATGAGCCAATAAAAGTGATAGGATTTATAAGCCAGAAAGAATAGAGGCTATAAATAGAGGTATGTAAAGTGAAAAGTGCTATTTTTTTTTTTTTTTTCATCATGCATTCCAGACACTTGAAGTTTCTCAGATTCTGGAGAAATAAAGCTGCAAGTAGAGAACAAATTTCCATTAGAATGAAGATAAATTAGTGGTCCAATAAGGAGACTAATTAACAGGAGGAAAATCGTATTCTCTTTCAAGAAGCTAAAGAGTGGGTGGAGTTTTTTAATTGCAGAAGAAAGCTCTTGAGGGTGAAAGGAAAGCCAAGGCCTCTGAAGGGCACAGCAGGCCTTCCCAAGTGGAGCAGGGATTATTGGAGCAGCAATAGCAGCACACCGTGGAGCCACAAGAACGGTGCACATCGCCAAGAAGAGAAAAAATGGAAAATAAAACTGCGCTGGAAATGGAAATGTGAGGAGGAGCTTCTCAGAATTCTTACTGGGGAAAAGACACATTGAAAAATAAGAGCATCAAAAAGAAAAAAGGACAGAAAAGGAAATGAGAAGAGAAAGTTACTGTTAGAGAACAGCACATTATCATTAAAGCCAAATTAAAGTAGAGCGCATGCTTCGTGGCGCCAGTTTTCCCTCACTCTAGTTGCATGTGGCCCCACTGTTAGGAGGTTTTCTGTGATCCGCAGGAAGAATATGTGTAAATTAAAATGAAAGCAAAAACGAAAACAAAAAACCCTCACATATAATCGCCAAAGAAAAATCAGGACAGAGTTTAATATTTCTGTTGTTTTACAGCCATAGGTGAGGGGAGGGGCCAGAATTTTTAATTCTACAGTTTTTGTAGCCTCAAAAATAGAAAATTCGGTTAAACGTGGAGAATTGAATAGATATGTTTACCTTTACTTCATTTCTTTGCCATGAAAATGGCAATAAATTCATTTAAAAAGTAAAATCCATGAGGACAGACAGAACAAGAGAGGAGTTGACACTAGATGAAAAAGATATCAACAGAGTTTTGGGAAATGGAAAGCAAATGGCTAAGAGGTAACTGATTTAGCCAACTATACAATATTGAAACCTAACATGGACAGGACTAGGAATGTGAAGGAATGCTCTTTTAAGTTTTTTGGTACTTACCTTTTAACTATGTATAATATATCTTTAATTTAAAATTTAAAAGTGATGGAAAGGAATAAAGTATAAAAAGGACCTGGTAGAGAAGATAACAGAGACAAGGATAAAATTCAAAAAAAGTTATAAGTAAAGCAAATAAACAATAGTGTATGAACCTTAATGATATCTTTTTTTTAAAGATTTTATGAGAAATGTTAAAAATTAAGAAAAAACATATTCTAGCTTAAACTTTAGCAACAGATGCCTGGCACACTTCTATTTATTCTTCAAGTCTGAGATACAAAGAAAGCTCTTCCATGAAGCTACAAAATCCCAGAGGCAAGTGTTTAAGCTTTTACTGCATGTTTATATGTTCATTTAGCAGGTATATAGGTTTTTGTTGTTTTTATAGATGCAAAGAAGAAAAATCAAGCAGAGTAAAAAGGATACTTTCTGAAAGAGGAGTAATGTATTAAATGGAGTGGTCAGAGGACTTTCTCAGGAAATCATATTCAAGCAGACCTGCAGTGTGGAAAGTAACATCCCAGGCAAAGGAAGTAGCAAGTGTCAAGGTCCTGCAGCTCGGAAAACCCTGGGGACTTTCAAGAATGCTCAAGGGGCTGGGGATATAGCTCATTGGTATGCTTGTCTAGCAGGTACAAGATAATGCCCTGGGTTTCATCCCCAGTACAGGAAAAAAGGAGAGAGAGAAGGAAGGAAAGAAGGGAGGAAACAAGAGGCCGAGAGGAGTAGAGGGAAGGAACAGGAGAAGAGGGAAGAAAAAGAATAAAGGAAAACAAAAGAAACCACAAGGAAGTCAGTAAGTATTGCTCGAACTTAGTAAGCAGAGAACAGTGAAAGAAAATAAGGTTGAGGTGAGAGATTAAAAATGGTGGAATGGAGACCAACAGCAAAATACAGCTTCTTTGAGACCTGGAAACAAGACACCTAGAAAACAACAACTTAAAGAAGAGAAAAAGAAGTATAGTTCCAGGAATCAAGAAAGGACCACAGAAACTAAAGACAAGTTGGAGAAACTGAAGACAATACAAGGAAAAAAAAAGAAGAACCTGAGCACTAAGACCAGCTCTCAGGGAGGGGAAATCGTCTCCACTGACACAAGTATTGTAGCTGTTTTCTCCTCTCTGGGTGGTACTGGAGATCCAGCCCCCAGAATGTTGGACCCTAAGAAGACCCTCAAATACTGCACTGAATAGGATGAGGAGGAGTAAATACACCAAAACATAACCAAATCCAAGGACACATCACAGGAAACCTAACTAAAAGAGATCTCCACAGTAGTGATCATTTCTCTACCCTAATTGATCCACAAGTCACAGTGCAAAAACATAGAAACATGAGAAAACAAGGCAACAAGATGCCCCCCAAAACCCCTGACTTCTCAAAAGCTGATCTCACAGACAATAAAGTAGAGGGAACCATAGGCAAAGAACTCAAAAACCAAATGGTCAAAATTTTTGAAGAGATTAAAAAAAAGAAACAAGATATATATATACAAGATAGTTAAGATAGATACACTACTAATTTCACTTAGTTCATTGAAAAGAAAGGTTTGTGCTAATATTGTTTGGACAATTGAATGCTAATATCTTGTACCCTGAGTAACTAATTTAAAGATAACAATAAGTAATGTATTAACCATTGTTACCCTCCTATTATGTTGTTTTGAAATTTTGTTCTATTTTTTCTTTTCTCTTTAAAAAAAAAAAGAAACATATAAACAAATGCATAAGATGTTAAAGAAGCTCAACAAGGATTTCACTAAACAGATAAAGGATTTTACCAATAAAATGTCCAGTAAGGTTCTAGAGGAAGCAAATAGTGACCGAACTGAGATAAGCAAGACAATACAAAACATGAATGACCATTTCAGAGTAGAATAAGAAAGTATGAAAAGAAAGCAAGCAGAGATCAATGATATTAAAAATTCAGTTAGAAAGCATGGGTAGCAGACTTGACCAGTGTAAGAACAGAATGTCAGAAGTAGAAAACAATGTTAACCAAGTGTATCGTATTCTCAACAATGCCCTAAAAAACAAGACACCATGCAAGCTGGATCCAACAACTGCTAGATGGCTTAAAATAAACATCCCAGAGTTACAGGCATAAAGGGAGAATTAGAAGATTCAAAAGGTATAGAAAAAATTATTCACTGAAATCCTAGCAGAAAATTTTCCAAATCTAGGGAAAGAATTCAATATTCAAGTACAAGAGGCATGTGGAACCCCAAGTAGCCATAACCAGGAAAAAACCTCTCTATGACACGTAATAATCAGGATTCCAGAAATTCGATAAAAGGAGAGAATACTAAAAGCTGTTAGCTGTTACAGCAAATAACCTATAAAGGCAAGCCCATCAGAATAATTGTGTGTTTCTCAGCACAAACCTTAAAGGCCAGGAGAGCATAGAGCAGTTTTTCAAGCCCTAAAAGAAAACAGTTGTCAACTTAGATATTTATATCCTGCAAAATTAGCCTTCAAACTTGATGGAGAAGTAAAGAGTTTCCATGACAAAGAAATTCTAAAGAAATACATGAGCACTACACCAAGATTACAGAATTCTAGACAGAAACAGAGAAGCCAGCAGCACCAAAGAGCCCAAGGGAGAGTATACATCTAAGTGGGAAAAATAGTTAAAAAAAAAAAAAAAAAAAAATATATATATATATATATATATAGAATCAGTACTGGAAAAATAATGCAATGGCAGGATTCAATAAGCACCTTACAATAATAACTCTTAATGTCAATTAGCTCAACTCCCCAATCAAAAGACAGACTGGCAGACTGGATAAAAACACAAAATAAAATTAAAAACTGTCTATAGGAGACATACCTCATCAAAAAGGAAGTACATAGACTAAAAGTAAGCCTGGAAAATGATACTCCATTCAACTGGAGCCTGAAAACAAGCAGGAGTGGCTACCTTACTTTCAAACACAGCAGACTTCAAGTCAAAACTGATCAGAAGAGACAAAGATGGCCACTTTTGTAAATATCTATGCACCAAATGTCAGCACACCCAATTTCATAAAACGAAAACTGCTGGACTTAAAAGGACAGGTTGGCACCGATACAGTCACAGTGGGGGACTTCAGTACCCCACTCCCACAATGAGATAGGTCAACCAGACCCAAACAAACAAATGTCAGAGTTAAACCGTATCATCGAACCAATGGACTTAACAGAGGTCTACAGTGTTTCATCCAACAACAGAATACACATTGTTCTCAACAATACACGAAGCTTTTTCCAAAATAGACTGTATCTTAGGCCATAAAGTATGCTTAAATAAAAAATAATTGAAATAATCCACTGCAAACTATCAGTTCATAGTGGAATGAAGCTAGAAATCAGCAGCTAAAGAAGCCACAGAAACCACACAAATGTACAGAATTTAAATAATGCATTATTGAATCATCCGTGGATCACGGAAGAAATTAAAAAGTTCTTACAATCAAATGACAATGGAAGAATCAATGACATACCCAAACCTATGGGACACAATGAAAGCAGTTCTAAGAGTGAAAGTTATAGCTGTAAATGCACAAATAAAAAGAATAAAATGATCCCAAATAAATAATCTAATTATGCATCTCAAGGACATAGAAAGACAAGATCAATCCAAATATGAAACTAATAGAAGGAGGGAAATTATAAAGATCAGAGCAGAAATTAATGAAATTGAGACTGAAAAAGAAAAAAGCAATACAACGGATCAGTGGATCAAAGAGTTGGTTCTTTGAAAGGATGAGATGGGATCTGGGGATGGTGTTGATGGGAGGGTGGTAAAAAGAATCAAGATGTGGTATGTATGTACCAGTTCCCCACAATGAATGTATCTCCTATGTATCACAATAATAGATTAATTTTAAAAGTTGAAAAAAAAGAAAGAAAACAAGGTCAAAGGGGCTGGGTTTTTGGAGTCTTTATGAGTAAGGACTTCGGGTTCTTTTCTAAGTGTGTGGAAAGCTTTGTAGGAATTTTGACAAGGGAGTGACATGGCCTAACTTATTTTTATAGTATAACTCTGACTGCAGCATAGTAAACAAATTGAATAGGGCAAAAATGAAATCAAGGAGACCTGTTACAAGGCTCCTGAGGTTGAGAAAAGCACTAATAAATGCTGAGAATATAGCTCAGAAATAGAGTGTTTGGCTAATATGTGCAAGGCCCTGGGGTGAATTCTTAGCACTGGAAAAAAAAAAAAAAAAGGGATAGGGGATTAGGTTTAAAAGTGTTATGGTCATAGTGGTGAAGAAGGGCTAGGTTTAGGATATATTTTAAGGGTAAAGGCAACAGAAGTTTTTGACGACTGGATAATACAAAATCATAATATGAGTCAAAGATAACTCAAAAAGTTTGGAATATCAGCAACTCAGTGAGGGAAAGTATCATTTACTAAGTGGGGAATGCTAGAAAAGGAATACAATTGGGAAAAATATCAGAGATTTGACTAGAGGCATGTTAATCTTAACATGCCTATTAGATATCCAACAGAGAAGTCACATCAGCACTTTTTTCCTGGGGAAGCTGGCTGGAGATAGCAACTGGGGAGAAATCCACATGGAGCTGATACTTAAGCCTTGGGAACGAAAGAGACCACCCAGGGGTCGAGGTAATGAGAGAAGAGGGTTGAGAACAGGCACTCCAACTTTTACTTTATTTTTATTTTTATTTTTTTTTGTGTGTGGGTACCGGGGGGTCGACCTCAGGACCTCACGCGCCAACAGGCACCCGTGCCGCTGAGCGATATCACCGGCCCCTTTTCTCGTATGTGGGTTCCGGGTGTCGAACTCGGGCCCTCGCGCTTACCAGGCAGGCGCTTATGCCGCTGAGCCATCTCACCGGCCCTACTCCAACTTTTAGAGGCTAGGAAGAGGAGGAAAATCTAGAGATGGTGACAGAGGTAGGAGAAAAAACCAGAAGAGAATCGAGGATTCTAAGGAAAGAAAACATTTAAAGATGGGAACATGTAACTTATACAGGTCCACAGTCCCTTATCCAAAAACTATAGTTTCAGATATGTATGGAATTAAAATACTTGGATTAAAATTAATTAATACTTGGAATTAAAATATGGAATTAAAATACTTGGAATTTTAGTATAGTGCATGTGCCCCAGAAATTTAGGGCAGCCTCTCCAATGTGAAGACATTAATGTTTCTGCAGTGAAGTATCTGAGTGTTCACTTAATGGAATAAACTAATTAGCTTCCTACTAGGCCAGTCAGATTTTATCAACAAATATAATGAGTCACAAAATTTTTCTTTTCAGAGATTTTTGGATGTCAAAATTGTGGGTAAAGGATTGTAGATCTGTATTTGCTTTCATTACTACAGCTGTTGTTGTGGTTCATGGTGGTTTGCCTGACCAATTCTTGGCATCCTAGATCTGTTTTTGTTCACAAAACAAAAAAGGAGAATATAAGTGTATCTCTATAGCATTACAGACACAGATGACAGGAAAAGTCAATGAAGGATTTGCCTTCAGACTGCTAATAGTGGTTACCCTTGGAAGTTAGGAAGAAATGGGCAAGGGTGTCACTTATATACTTTTTTTTTTTTTTGTGGGTACCGGGGGTCGACCTCAGGACCTCGCGCGCCAGCAGGCGCCCGTGCCGCTGAGCGATATCACCAGCCCCTTTTTCGTATGTGGGATCCGGGAGTTGAACTCGGGCCCTCGCACTTGCAAGGCAGGCGCTTATGCCGCTGAGCCATCTCACCGGCCCCACTTATATACTTTTGAAAAATATTGGGATCATGGATTGATTTTAAATTGGGGAGGGTTAAATATTTTCTCAATGTAAAATATTTTTTTAAAAAGAAACCCAATTTATTTAGGAAAGTTTACTAATAAATTTGGCAAAGACATATTTATATAAACTATAAGATGAAACAAAGAATATATAACATTTATAAACACAAATAGCTTATTTTTAAGCAAGATTTCCTCTGTTTGAGAATAAACATTTATTGTATTTGCGTGTTCAGTCAATACAGAGAAAACAGCACACATTTCTCTGGTAATTCTGTCTCTGAGACAGTAAATCACCAAGCAAGTGGTTCTCAGCTTTAGGGCATAATAAAATTAAAACACTGGTGTATCTTCCAAAAGAGCAAGGGAATAAAAGGTATTTTTCTAGTCTCTAGCCCTGGGGATCAGGGGAGGATGATGAAGGAACAGAACGGGACTATTTCTCACCTGGTTGGCAGGCAGGAGGATGAAGAACTGAGAGTCTTGGCCATGGGGTACAGGCAGAAGGAGCTCAGGCTGGGTTTCTATCTGGGAAGAGGGAGATGTCAGAAAATTGGCAAAATGAGAAGAAATATGGAGAAATTGTCTTTGTTGTTTAATACTAATTAAATCTGACTTAAAAATAGATTATTAAATTAGAAAAGTACCCAGCTCCCATACTGTGAATATTTTGTCTTCAAAGGCTCTTCCTCCCATCCTTAAAAATGTGCTTTTGAAGTTGCTCAATCTGAGGGATTATTGTCCTGTTTCTATGTTTATTCAGATATGTCTGCCATAGTTGGTTTTATTATGTTTGCAAGCATTGAAATACAATTTTAAGAACTACCTGGCTAACTCCATCTTACTTCCTTACTAAGAATTTATTCAGATTCTTATTCCTGCCATATCAAAAGGCCATTTTCACTACTTTTCTGCAGTAATTTGGGCTGAACAGATTAGTTGAACAGAAGCTATTGAATGGGAGCTGAGCACATCCTTTGCTACCTCCTACTTGTCTTTCTGGTTTCCACACCTTTTCCACAGAATTTCCTTTCACCTCAGCTCCCTACCCAGCTGGCTGGCCACCCACTCCCCTGGGTTATATCTAGTTAGAGTTGGTGGAAACTGTGTGTAATCTGATCATTCCATGACTGGTTTAGACCTCCCTGAGTACAAAGCATGAACAAAACCACCCATCTGTGCTTATTCTTCACTGAGGACTTGCTTTTCCTGGCACGTTCCCCCAAATTATGCCAAATACAGCTGATTCTGGAACACCACAAACAGGATTCTCACCTTCAGAATGATCAAGTTACTCAGCAAAGCCTTCTCTTACTTCTTTCACTGTTTTTGGAATTGAAAGCAACCCAACTGTCTCCAAGGATAAAAATGAAAACAAACATAAAAATAAGCCACTCTTACGTCACGAAGAGTGGAGGAAATTGGCCATTTTTCAATATTAGAAATTTAAAACAGAGGGTGAGCTAATTTCCATTTTGACATTTACCTTCTCAGTGGGAGTACAATGAAGCCATATTTTAATCCCATTTGAGGGGACCTTTATCTGAAAATATTATGGAATTATCTATAGATAATTTTTGCCACCAATCAGTAGAGAGGAGGGCCCAGGGACGCTAATTCTTCCTCCCCTTGACTGCCCCAACCAAAGGACACTGGTGATAGGAACCCCCTGCATAAGAGCTTCAAGCTCCTGCTATCCTGGCTACTGCCCATCTTGCCCCACTCTGGGCCATTTCCCCAGAGCTGGTAAAGAGATCTTCCTTCCTTACAGATTTGACCATGTCAGCCCCTGTGAGAAATAAGCCTTTCAGTGGCTCCAGATAGCCCTCAGAATTAAGTCACAGCTCTAGAGGTAATATGTTGCCAAACTCCTTCGTGATCTGACCTGCTCACTCCTCCCTATTTCAGCGCTAGTCTGTCCTTCCATGGTGCACCTGCACCCAAGTCATACTAAGCCATATTCAGTGAAAACACATTAAAATTCTCCAACAAGTTAGCCTTCCTCTTTCCCAAATTGCTGAAAACAATCCAACCACAAGTGATGATTCTTTTCATGTATGATGGAATTTTCCACTAATGTGTCTACTGACTCTAGCCACATCCACATGTCCTCCTGTCATGCCCTGTCACACTTCATTCCTGAAATAGCAATCTCCTAAACTTGCAAGTATTCTATTTCCATTTTTTACCCTATCATTGAATAAATTATAACATCCGAACTGCCTGCTGAGTTGTAACCTCAATTCTATAGGAGAAGGTAATGGTGGCAGAGAATATGAAGATACTATGTGAGTCCCCAAAGATTTCATAGTGTTTTGGCACAGACAAAAATAAAACCCCCAATTTTGTATCCTGTTTTCAGTTCAGAGGTCCTTCTGGTTTGAGCAATAATAGAAGGAGAATTAATCCTTTGTTTTGAAAGCTAATAGGTTCAGAGGCTGGAACCCACACTGAGACAGTCAGCAGCCCTTCCCCAAACTCCAGTTGGGAATACATCTAATTAGGGTTGGTGGAAATTGTGTAATCTGAGAATTCCATGACAGGTTCAGACCTCACTGATTTTAAAGCAGGAGTATAAAGTTTTGCCTGGAATCTGATGACATTTTGCTGCTTTTGCACTTGCTATTGGGACATCTTTGGTTCATAAATTTCATTTTCTCCTTGTCATTTGCCTAAACAACTGCTAAGTGACTTGTTTTATGTATGTTTTCTGTGGAGCACTATTCCTTTCCTTTGAGACTGAAATTTAATTTTAGTAAATTAATTAATATTATTTTTCTCTAAATGAGAACTCTGGGCCGGGGATATAGCTCAGTAGCACAAGCGTCTGCCTGGCAAGCGTAAGGTCCTGAGTTCAATTCCTGCTACCAAAAATAAATAAATAAATAAATGAGAGCTCTTATCACATCCCCCGTTGCTTCATCTATCATTTTATGTTACCACACCTGTCATTCATGAGACCAACTTGTTGACCTCATTATTCATTGCTATTCATTTTTTCTTTTATATATTCTAATATAATTAATTGCTTCTCATAGTGTTTTCTTAATCAAGGGTATTGTTATACTAATTCATTGAAAGGCACTTAAATATGATCATTTCACTGTATTTTTCCAGCTTATTCTACTAGTGGACAAGAAACATAATGCACTGGAAGTTGATTTTTCTTTTTCCTTTTCCTTTTAAAAGAAAGTCTAGGTTGATATAATTTAGAACCCCTGGTCAAAATCAAATGAAAATGTCTTACCACTTCTTATGCCCTCCATGTCCTAAGAACAGAATGGCTCCTGCATGCCTGATGTAATGAAGTAGACAAGTAATTGAGACACAGGCAACGTGAAGCAGGGCTCTGGGGGCACCAGTTTGACCTGGGTTGCTGTCATCAGGTTTCACAACCAGCCTGAGCTTGATTCTCTTTCCTTGGAAAATATAATTGTTGGGAGCAATAAATTTCATGACGACTTCTATAGTGCCTTATTCATCTTCCTCTCCAGTCTCCTTTTCCCCTGCCTTTTCAATAAGCATTTCAGGTAGAGTTAATGAGAACCAGGTGATAAAGACACAGACACCTTTGATCTCCAACTCCACCAAAAAGTAAAAATACCTGGAAGCAAGTAATGAACCCATGATTCTTTTAAAAATGTAAATATGTGGATCATATATGTATGTAAATAATATATTCAAGGTCCACTGAGAAAGCATCATATAAATAACTGATTTATTGTTTAAATGTAATAGCTGATATATTTTGTTATTCTTTCAATCTTAAAACCCATATAATTTCACCTATTTGACTTATGTATTGCCATGTACCCTCACTATAAAATGACATATTTAATGACCCTGCAGATATTAACTATTAGATGTCACATGTGCAGAGTATACTGTCTGAAATATGAGGCAGAGAAGTTGAAACCTGTTGATAAAGGCATTAGAAGTCCTGGGTTTCGTCACCTTTGCCACCACCATCTGAGTGACCCTGCTAGGTCACTAAACCTCTCTGGTTCTTGGTTCATCTTCTGCAAATGGCCAAGTTTGAAACAAATGCTCTTTCAAAGTTCTTTTCAGCTTCACAAATTGTGTTTTTGACTTGTCTGTCCAGTGTGGTAGAGTTTCATAGAGACAGGCAAAGAATACAGACCTGGTTTCCAGCTCAATTCTCACTTTACACTGCCAGTAATATCTACTTGTGTCCACTGTATAAAGCCAGGGATGCTCCCCCTCTCTTTTCAGAACACCCTTCTTCAGGAAACAGTGCGCAGAGAGTGTGAAGAACGCTTTGAACTGACGGAGGCGTTGAGCCAAGCCAGAGAACAGCTCCTGGAGCTCAGGAAGCTCAGTGGGAGCTGGCCGTTGTCACCATGTTCCCACGGCAAGGGCAGCCTAACCTCCTCTGTCGCAGCAGTCAGTAATCACGGAGAGAGAAGCCCTGCGAGACTGAACTCTGAAAAAGGAATCAGAATCCCCAGCCTGCACAGAACGTCAAACCCCATCGCTTCCCCGACCTCAGATAAGCCCAAGAGGGCCAGCAGCTCGGGGGTGCCTGTGCTCCCCACACCACGTCCTCCCAGGGGCCGAGCGTCCTCAGTAAATGAGACCAGGCAGAGATTGGCTGCCATTCTTCGGAGGAGGCTGAGTCAGCAGTGACTGATCCAGAGTCTGGGGCAGCTCCACACAGTGTGCACCTCTTTCAGTGTGCACCTGAGGGTGACAAAGATCAAATGTGTCCATAGATGTATTTAACAAAAGAATGTAAAGAGAAAAACTGTGAAGCCATATTTTGCAAGAAGTCTTTGAAATTGCAATAGAGAATGAAGTTGTAGGTGTTCCAGAGGGTCCATTTCTACATTTATGTATTATATGCATTTAGACGTGTTCTATGAATATACCCTTTTAGAAATCACAGGTAAAAAGAATTTCCCTCATAGCATCTTTCTTTTTTCTTTTTTGTATCATTACAATCAGAAATATTTCTACTAAAAATAGATTATATTGGTTTTATTGGTGTTTCTCCATTTGTTTGTTGAGCTAATTAGGTTAAATAGATGTAGTAAATATTCCAATAGAAAAAAAAAGATAATACTTTAGCTTTTAATTAAATAATTTCCAAAGTGCTTAGTTCGGATATTCACAGGGCTCAGCAGCAGCAGCAGCAGCAAAAGCTTCTTTCCTTCACCTTGCAGCTTAATTGGTTAATCTAATTTCTCTTTAGACGGTGTGGGAAGTAATGATAGAATATTCAGGACAGTCTTTTCTGAGAGCGTGGCCCTTCTACAAAAAGGAATGGTATTTCCAATTCAAGGAAAAAGTGGTTTACTTCTCAAAGCATGAAGATTATTTAGAAAACAGAGTCTGACCATGGAAATATTACTGGGTAGAAGTTCTTTACCAAAAAATACGGGCTTTTTCGTTACTTTCAGTTGGGTTTCTCTCCATCTAATAGCACATTTTTGTTTAAAATGTACTTGATTTAGAACCTCCATCTGACTGCATCATGCAGATCCATTCCCATTTTGGGATGAAAGTTACATATGTGAAATATGAGATATAAAACACTCTCCTATTTATCTACCCTATTGATGAGAGAATCCAAAGCTACTCGAGGTCCTCCCATGTGAAAAAAGTAAAACTATTAAGCAAAAATCAAGTTTATCTCTATAATCTTTCAAAGGATTAGTCTAATTTATGAGTGAAATATTTTAACTTCAAAAAATTCCACATGAAGTCCAGTGGTTTTCCTGACAAGCTTAAGAAAGATGTCTGTGTTACGGGTTAGAATGCTTACTTTGTTTTACAGAGATTGTTGTTTCTTGTAATGGCCTTTAACAAGAGATTGCACATTATAGAATAGTGCTACTGGGGCAGATCTTAGATGGTCACCCTAGCCATCCCTTTGCAGATGAGAAATAGACCCGAAAGGGATTGTGACCTGGCTAAAGTAATACGGCTGGTTTGGGACAGGTTGAACCACAACCACCTTCACTTGATGCCAGTTTTCCCACCTCACTAAGAGGTTCCCAAGCCTCCAATGTGATTTTTGTCAGTAGCACCTATACTGTATTTAATTAATATTTTAAAGTATACTCACTTTTTAAACTTAAATTTGTGTAAGAAGGAAGAGTGCATCAAGGAAAAATAACTATAATTTCAATTTGCTAGTTATATTTTGAGAATGCTCTTTGAAATAAATATTCATGTATTAAAATAATGAATATACCATACATTGCTGCACCCCCTAATATTATCTTGTATAATTTCAGCAGGAGACCACTGCCTTACACCTCCCCATTTCTGATCTGTTTGATGTTTCAGTTACAAGTACCTCTCACATAAAGTAGATGGCAAAAGCTAATGAAAGCATAGGAGAATACCTTGGGCAACAGTGTTTGTTACCAGGTTAGATGTGCTTTTTTCAGTCTTGTGATTTCAGCTCTCCCTTCAGGAACCAGGGGGATGTAGTGGTATTCTTCATTTTTCCTAAATTATAAACATATTTTGATATATTCTTAATTATTTGATTATGGAACAAGTTTTTTTTTTTTTGTGGGTACCGGGGGGTCGACCTCAGGACCTCGCACGCCAGCAGGCGCCCGTGCCACTGAGCGATATCACCAGCCCTTTTTTCGTATGTGGGTTCTGGGAGTCAAACTCGGGCCCTCGCGCTTGCCGGGCAGGCGCTTAAGCCGCTGAGCCATCTCACCGGCCCCAGAACAAGTTTTTTTAAGCTTTACCTTTTAAAATTCTTATGACTATTAAAATAATTGTACTAATAGATCAACCTGATATTTTAAAAGGATTAACACACTGCCTCTAAAAAGTCTAAATTGTTGCTGTCAGGGTGAAGTTTCAACTTGGTTGGCTTTGGAATCTGCATGGGGGATTGGTGGAGCACATCTGAGTGTGTCTCAGTGGATTGTGGAGGTGGGGCCTTGGGGTCTATGTCTGGTTTTTCCCTATTCCTCTCTGCCACTATTCCCTTGCTCTGCTTCCTGTCTGTCATGAATTCAGCAGCTTTGCTCTCCAACACCCTTCTGCCGTGATATTTCTGCCTTGAAACCAGTTGACCAGGGACTGAACCTCCTGAAACTGAGCTAAATTAAACCTTTCCTCCTTTAAGTTGTGGGTGTCAAGTATTGTGTCTTAGAAACAGAAAGCTAACTAAACACACCTACCATTCAACTGTAGCTTATGGAGCATAGGAAATCAATTTAGTATGTGCTGAAAGTTCACAAATCCTTTAATCAGGTATTGTTAGACTTTTTCATTCTCATGTTTTTAAAAAACATGTATCTTGCATAGTACACCTGTAACAGTCCCCAAACCAAGATAGACAATTACAGTATCATTATTAAAGTGGCACTGATGGTACCTTAAGGAAAAGATTTGACATTTCTTCCTGAAACTGTCAATCTAAGTGGTAACAAATTGTGAAGCCAATGTTATTGTGTTGCCTTTTTTTTTTTTTTTTTTGCGGGTACCGAGGGGTCGACCTCAGGACCTCGCGCGCCAGCAGGCGCCCGTGCCGCTGAGCAATATCACCGGCCCCTTTTTTGTATGTGGGTTCCGGGAGTCGAACTCAGGCCCTTGCGCTTGCCAGGCAGGCGCTTAAGCCGCTGAGCCATCTCACCGGCCCTGTGTTGCCTTTTTATAATTAATTACATCATCTTTGTATATTCTGAATTTTACATGTAGAACTTTCTTAACAATACAACAGTTGAGTATGGAACACACTTTCCTATGACAATATTTACCATGATTTCACAAGTCAAAAGATTTTCCTCTTCTCCAACAGTCATATAACATATCCCTTTATTTATGTCCCTTAAGTGAGTATGAAAATTTTGCAGATATTTACTAGTCCCCCAATAAATAAGAAAATAATGAGTCACAGAGGTTAAGTAATCTGTCCCAAATAAATAATATACAATATTAATAAATAATTTTAAACTTCGGTTTCTAAGCATCTTGATCCATATGTTAACACTAAAGATGTATTATTTACTCATTTCCTCTGCAGGTACAGACAACTGGAAAAGTGCTGTGAAAGCTACAAAGATAAATGAGACATATTACATAGCACCAAGAATTGTGTAGTAAAAGGAAAGGGAAAAACATATGCAGAAATTATAAGGCAGAAGTTGTTGCTGAATAAAGAACAGAGTTGAGAGCAAGGTGTATGACCTCAACTTCTTGCCAGGAGAATTGGTATTTTCAATGTGTCTTGAAGAATGAGTAGAATTTTGTGAAGAAGGCATACCAGACAGAGGAAATATGTAGATACACAAATGGGAAGTATAAAAATCATTTGATGGAACAGTGGGAAACTGAAAAAGTAGGTCAATCTACTGGATGAAGGAGTTGAACTAGGGCCCAGTGCAGGTTTTTGACTAGGAGTAGCATGAGTTTTGTTGAAATATGAGACCACTGTCCTGGCAGTGCTGTATTGGAGTAACTGTGAAATGGACAGGCTGGAAATGGAACACCAATGGGCTGACTAGTACGATGCTCCAGACAAGAGTTAATGAAGTTCTGAATAAAGATATTGGTATTGGGAATAAATAGGAGGAATCTGATTTAAATTTTGTTCAAAGAAAGGATTTTTTTCCCCTGCTACCTGTAATTTGAAACTGTTACTCACCATTGCCACCTTAGCAAGGTGCATTTTAAGAGATTGGCTCCAATGAAAGGACCATCCTCTATTTAAGAATATTACAAACTTTCTGAAAAATGTGAAATAATAGGAACTACATTTTCATTTGGGCAACAGATAACCCCATTCATAAGGCTCTCCTTAAATGAAAATACAAATCTGAATAGTGTTCTAAAAACTACAAAGGAACAGCATGGAAACTGACATTAAAAATAAATATTGTCTTACCTAAGCAAAGTACAACTAAATGGGGAAATTTGGGAGTAATGCAGTACAGTAAGACTTTTTTCTGGTTTTTGCTAACCATTTAGTATGAAAATATAGATGATAGCAGCTAAAATAAAAATAATGGTTATCTTTAAATCTTTACATTTTATAGTTCTGAGGGACCTGATGCCTCACCTGGCCCAGATCTGTGTCACTTTACAGAAGTAGATAATTGTTCACTTAGAGGTTAAATAATTTTCTAATCATGTAGCTGCTTAAGAGCAGACTTGATGCAAGAGCCTGGGCCTCCGACTTCTGGCCTACACGCCTCATTTCTAGACAGGAAGAACAGTGCTAGGGCCTAACTTTGCTACTCAAAGTATTCCAGCAGGATCAGTGTCTCCTGGGAGTTTGTTAGACATGCAGGCGTCATACCTTCTACTGACCGAAGCCTTGTTTCGAAGAGATATTCAGGTGATTCACATAAATGTTGAAATGTGAAAACATTGTTCATGGTGTTGCCATTGGCCCTGGCATATTCTACCTCTAAGCTGTGCATTAGTATTAAACAGAAATAGGCTTGCTATACTCAGCTCCGTTGTAGCTAACTGAAACCAGTGGTGCCCTGAGACCTGCCCCCATAGGCTGACCCATTGAACACCCTGCTCCCACTGCACTGGAATTCTCCTTCGCCCATTGACTGTGAATCTGTAATTGTCCAGGAAAACTAGTGATTAACAGAAATCAGTATTTATTCATAAGAACCCGGAATATATCAGAACCCAAGGCTTTGAGCTTGAAAATAACTAGAGATTTGTTGTTTTGTTGTTTTATTTTTTTCCTAAATCCAGTAGAAACATTTTTGATTTTGATCATTGGCAACTCATTGAATAATCATAAACTTTAATCTTATAACAGCGTAAATTTGGATATCTGATTACCAAAAGGAAACTTGGTGGTTCTGGTTGTCTCTTGAGGTTTGTAAAATATAGAATGTTTAGGGGGCTTATTAGAATTATGAAGAAAATATTATAATACCATTATTCTCTCTGAAAGTAGTTCTAAATCACTTAAATACTGTATAGCACCATAACTTGTAGTATTACACCTAGATCAATTTAAAGATACAACCAACAACGGCTGAATGGGAATTAGATTCAAATTCTCAATTTTAATATCTGTACTTAACACAATGAAGCATTATGCTCACTTGCCTGTGAGCTTTAATTCAGCTCATCTTATGATGCCACCAAGTGTCTACCTTCTTTACATATTTTTGAATTAGGAAAATAATGAGAGGGATTGATTTCACTTAGCATTAAGAAGTGTTTAAATGGCCTTTATTAACATATCCAATGGCGATATTTAGCTTGTATTTACTACTACCATTAATAGTCTCATAGTTAAGTCAAACCCAATAATTAGGCTCATATATAACTTAGAATATGAAAGCATTTTTTAAATAGATGATTTTGTAAGACATTTGTATGAAAAGATTTAACACTGGAAATGTATTTGCGTGCTGGAAGAAATGAACATCTGGCTTTGCACTGTGCACCATGGTGGATATATCCCCTTTCTCCCAAGTGAGCTTGATACAGTCTAACACATTAATTTAAAGAGATACCTTCTGTCTTCTGTCTTCTTAAAATGAGTTAGTGCTACAGTTGTAATTTTCTATCCAGAACTTTAAATTTCTAGGGAATTAAGGTTACTGCCAAGATTCAAGGGACTCCTTCTTTTCACTGATTTAAAGCAGTATTTCTTAAAATCCAGTGCAGCCAAGTTTCCATTCACTATTACTGGACTTCTAAATATTATATTTGAAGTTTTAAGCTGGGATCTCAAAGGATCTCAAAACTTGAATCTTTTTATTTTTCTAAGTGATACAAAGTACTCAGCATAGAAACTAAGAGATACACTTTTGTGAATTAGGGAAGAAAGAATCCACTACCTTATTTAACAGCAGTGATTGAGTAAGAACTTAATCCACATGTTCTCTTTAGAACTGTAAGTCAATGTATTTGCTAATGTACTTTGAAAATTTTTGTACAAAACAATCTTTTGCACATTTTTAGATATCTAAAACATTTAATCATAAGCTTAAGTAGCTGCAAAGGATATTGTAAAGGTAACCAGCATATCATAAATATTGGCACTTGTGCAATAAAATTACTACTATAAGATGTTTTTATGATTGTAAAATATTCATTGATCTGTCATATTAAATTACTGTAAGACACAGAATTTATAAAGTTCTTCTAGATTGAGTTATTAGATATTATTTCTGTACTACTATTTAAAACAACACAAATTTAGATAAATAATCATTAAGCATTAAATATAAATTTTATTGACAATGCATTTCTTGAGATGAATCAATATCTTTTTATTTAATATAAAATAAACATAGATGCAATCAGAAACAATTTGTCTGTACATAGGATCTTATTTACTTTTATTAATTGGAGATAAAAATAGTAAACATTTTAAGATGAGATTTTTACTGAATTGTAATAAATAATTCAAATAGTTCTTGACAAAATCACTTTAATTCGTTGAATAACAAACATCAAGGAGAAAGATCTCATGAACTTTTCTCTAGTATATCTGTAACATTTTAGATAAAATTTCACTAATAAATGTTGAGAGTTTAAAAATTTCAACTACATTTAAAGAATTAATTACACTAAGCTATACTGCTTTGGCTAAAGATTCTTCCCTTTCTGTCTAATCATGTGTGCTAGGGATAAATAACAATAAAGGCTGAAGAGAGCTTATATGTAAACGCAATGCAGGAGGAGACATTTTCAACAGTCAACATTTCTTACTAATGTTATTTTTACCTTGCTTTCATGAAACTGTCCCTCAAATGCATATTTTGACAAAACCAGGGCATAAAAGAAGAGAATCATTAGTCCAAAATTATCTTACTCCTGTCACTGCATTCCACCTTGTATCTGAACTCCAGAAATTTCAGCATGGACTAAAATGTAACATTTCTAGCACTACGCTTTATCAGGAATGTTTGTGCCAGGGACATACGGGAAGCCCCGTGATGACAGTAACGTCATCAACCTCATCAAGTACACCTAGAGTGCATATATCCCATGTTAAAGACTACTTATCAGAATGCCCAGGCTCCTGCTTATTCCAGAGAATTAGACCTTCTGAGCAAAATCCAGCAAAGCACTTCAGGTACAGGATCCCCGGTCTCCAATTCAAGACAGAGGCTTGCTCCCCTCCCTAACCTGCCATCCCTCAGGAGTTCAGAGTATCAGGGAGAGGACACTGAGAGCCACCTTGGACATTGAGAGCCACCTCATGCCTCATGGCTCATCTGGCCTTGAGCCTCAGATGACAGACGAGGAAAACCGGTGAGTGCAGCATCAGTGGTGTCCTTTGGTTTTCTGTGACTGTGTCTGGGACTCCTTGCAATACTCTTAACCAGAGCGACCCCCACAACCAACAAAGAAAAGGCAGACCTACAATTACCAAGAAGAAAGTTCTTCAATTTCAACCCCTGGCAGCAGTAAGAGAGGTAGTAAAGAGCCATAAAGATTGAGTTTGGGGTTAGGGAGGCTTAAATTCTTTGTAACCAACATAGTTTGAGCTCTGAGCCAGTAACAGTCATCAAATCTTCAGTATTTATATAACTGATTGACTTGAGTGAAAAGAGATTGTACTTGTTTTTACCATTCATGCCCTGGACATCGTACATTGAAGGAAGAGATGTCCTTCAATGGAAAAAGAAACTTTTTCATGTTTTGATGTTATTGTTAATGATTCAGCTATAGTCATGTAAGAGTCAGAGATTATTTTACTTATTTTACTACTGAGGTCCTTTGAAAATGTTTGTGAAGCCATCAGTAATTTAATGTTTACACTGATCATGATGCATTTTAATAGCATACATGGTATGTAGAGTCTATATTATTGTTAATTTAGCTACTGATGTTCTAAATGTTTCTGATAGGCACACTCTTCTTTCTTTTTTTTTCTTTATGTGGGTATCAGGAACCGAACTCAGGACCTTGCACTTGGTAGGCAGGCACTTATGCCGCTGAGCTATATCATCGGCCCCACACTCTTTAATCATTCATGGTCCTTAGCTACCCAGGGTTCTTCCGACTACCCCCATCCCTCCTGAGGAGTAGGAGAGCTAGCTGCTGAAGAGACATGGGGAAAGCATGTCCATCTGCTTCAGGGGGCACGTGCCCTCACTGAGTGTATGATCCTGACTGCACTTCTGCCACAAAATTTTTGCTAACTGTTCTTTTTTATTATTATTTATGACTCTTTTGGCTAATTGGTGTGAAAGCAGCTAAACATTTAATGAAGAGACTAGTATGCCATATATTATTGAAACTCTGCCATTAAAGGTATAATATGAACCTTTTTTTAAAATGTAATACCATGGGTTTCAGTATATTGATCTTCTCATAAAGGTTCTGCATTTTTCTGTAAGGAAAGGACATTGTCTCAGCAGTTTTCCTTGGTCATCATCGAATTTAGTCTTAGCACTTCTGAGACGATAATTTGACTTCAAATCACCTAACTTATCCAAATGTGTATAAAAATAGGACCATTATACCCCTTTAGCCAACTCGAGCTAAGATCAGGATTTCACTGCAGGTCACTGAGGGATTCTCCTTCATTGCCAAAAAGACACAAAGAAAAAAGGCCTGGCACCCTTGCTGGAGAAAGCACTATCTTCACAGGCAGTGCGTCATGCCCTCACTTTTTGCCCCCAGTATAAAAATAATTACTGGATTCCCAGGGTAAGATGGCACAGCACCTGGCATCTGGTGAAAAAGAAAGGGGTTGAACCCTCATGGCACAAAAGCAGCAAAGTAACAAGAAGAATCTGGACCCCCATCTGCTGTGCCACATGGGTACTACCCCTCAAGGCACCCAAGGCCACTTTGCTGGGAATGGTCTGAGATGGCAACCCCTTAAAACGGCTGGAGAGGAAGCTTGGTGTGGTGGCAGTAGGAGGGGATTAGAACTCTCTCCAGGGCAGTGTTGGTATGGATGTCAAAAGCCCAAGTGGCATGAGGAGAGAGGTCCCGAGAGTACAGCTATACTATGGCAGCAGCAATCCAGTAATAACCGCGCTATAACAGCCGGTGTGTGTACTAGTTACCACGGCAGTGCACACTGCTCAGGGCTTAATCACGTGCCATTTCATCCTCACCAGAGCCCCACTGAGGGTGGTGCGCTCATCAGCTTCCTGTATAGACAAGAAAACTGAGGCACAAAGAGGGTAAACCACTTAGCCAAGTAGCACAGCTGCTAAGAAGGGGCAAAGTGGGCCTCAAGTGGGAAGGCAGAATGAATGAGGACTGAAAGCGGGCTGTGCACGTCGTCTTGCCCTCCAGGTGTGTGATCTAGCCTCATTTCAGAATGAGCATTCAAGGAAAAGAAAGAATAACAAAACCAACTTAGAAACTATGGAGGCAGCTCTTTTTCTACAGAATCAAAGAAAGTAGCATGTAGAGAAAAAAAAAAAAAAGACCTCTGGAAAAGATCTTAGACTCTTATAAGGACCCTGTAGGGAACTGTTTAGCATCCTATAGAAGTGAAATATTTTTAGCTTCATATTCCTTTTTTTAAAAAAAATCATTTTCTATATTAATCTTTAGATCCTGTACTTTCTGACTGATTTCTAGGTAATGTCCTAACTCTAGCCTTAAAAAAAAAAAAAAAAAAAAAAAAACAAGCCAGGAGTGGTGGAGCATGCCTGTTATCCCAGCAGGAGGACCATTAGTTTGAGCCCAGCCAGACCCTGTCTCAAAATAAAATTTGAAAGGAGCTGGTGATGCAATCCCTAGTACTGAAAAGAAAAAGAAAAAGCTGTATTTGCAGCTCAGATGTAGAGCACACAGTTAGCATGCACACACCCTTAATCCCCAGAACAACAACAACAACAAAAAGCATCAATAGAAAGAACAGAATTGGACCTCCTAAATACTCTGATTTTCCGGCTCGTTGCTGTTCTCACTAACGGTGCTTTCTTTGCTTGGGCGTTTTCGGAGTGGAGAGTGTATGTGTTCTAATTCCTTTGAAATTTTTCTGTAGGAGATCCAGGCTGAGAGTCCACTTTTTCAGAGAAGACTTGAATTTACCCTTCCCGGTTGACTATGCAAACATTTGGGGAGCACTAACATTAAAAACTCTCCTTTTTTGATTTGTCAACTACAAGAGTACCTGAAAAATAATCTCAAGTGAGATTTCTTACTATAAATCTCAAGTGAGACTTCACGTACTATGGCCATTGGCCAAGGGTGTGCACTTTCTCTGCACTGTTTTCTCTTCCCCTTCGGTGAGTATGCAGCCCGGAAATGGGCCGTGACTTGGGCTAGGTGCGATAGTGGAATTCTTACTGTCTCCCTGTCTATGACCAGACAGCATATATTTCTCACACAAGGTAAACTTTGAGTTAGTCATGTACAGAAACATCCTTTGAAGTAATTGTGGGGAGCTGATGTTCTTACGGCTGTTTCACACAAGGATCAAACACACTCGTCATCTGCAGAATAATAGTATTTTGATCTTTATCTCTCTATACAGCAGTTAAGCAAGAAATTAACTGTATAGAAGTCTTTTTTTAGTCACACCCTGCCCCTTTTAAGCTGGACAATTATTATGTCATGACATGAGTTTCACTTACAATTATTCTTTGAGCTTTGAGCTTTAGGTCAATAATATATTCAAAATATTAAATCTCTTTCTTAGGTAGTTAGACTGAATTCCACACATAATGTCTAGGTGACTACTTGGTGCATATTTAAGAAAACAAATCTAAACTGCCTGTATCTGCTGCTTTGTCATGCTGGGAAGAAACAGAGTCTCCTTTATTAATCTACGAGCAATTTAAAAGGAGTGAAAATATGAGTGTATCCAGTTCATGTTACTATCTTTATGTACTGACATTTGGAAATGTCTTTAGTCATTGTTTTTCATTATCAGTATGGCTCTTAAAGCCTCCGAATCGTTTTGGCAAATGAGTGAACACCAGCAATGGCTTGAAAACAATAAGCCTCGCTCTGTTATGTGACATGGGAAAATATTTTTTAATTTTCTAGCAGGTGCTGGGCTATGAATCTGACTCATAAAGATAGTAATTATACCTCTTTTCTGAAGTGAAGCAGCAAAGAGAGAACATAGTAAAATTAATGAAGAAAGCCAGACTAAACGTTCATTTTCTCTATCTGGCGAATGCATGATCCTAAGAGGTTTTTAAAAATGAATTACTGCTTTGTTGAAGATAACACAGAAGAGGATATTTGTCTTTGTGTCAAAAACAAGGACCCTTAGCAAATTGAATCTCTCCACCTTTGGACAATTCAAGAAAGATGAAAATCTTGAGGGCTTTATAGTGTTGAGCATGGATAAAGCCTTCTTATAGATCAGAACAAATTCTTACCAGTTGCAACTGGCAGAGAAAATGTGTTTCAGAAATGATTTTCACATAAAGAACTTTTAACACTGGGACACTCCATGCAGGCAGGGTGGCGATTGTGTAAACATGCTATATTATACAGAAATGAGAGCTGATTGATTCGTGTGGTGTGTGCATTAGTGATATCATGAATCAGAACAAGAAATATTTCTTTTTCCTTAAGTGGTAAACACTATGGGGTAGGAGGGGCAGGGAGAGGGCTGGTTTGACAGTGAGATAGTGTGACAAAGACCAGCTAAAAACAAGGGGCAAAAATTGTGAGATAGGCGCACTTTAATTTGAGTTGCAGAGGGCAAATATGCGACCTTGAATATTTGCTCCATGCCTTATTCAGCAACTGTAGCTCACAGATATGAACATAAAATAGTTTTAAATCTCTCTCTTTCTTTTTCTCTCTCTCTCTCCCTTCCCCCCTCCCACCCTTCGCCTATATTTTTAGAATACAATATAAAACAAAACAAAACTGACAAAAAAAGGAAATTGCTACGAATCAACTTGAGAACAATTTTGAAGAGTAGTCTCCTATCACCTTGTTCCCTACATGTTGTTAAATCATCTTCTGGTAGCTTGTTACAACTTCCTTTCCAAACCCTGTTCACTGATATTCTTTACTCAGCCCTGGTAAATGATGGCGCGCGACTGATGGCGTCCTCCTGTACACAGTGACATGTCAAGCATCACTTTGCAATCACCACTGTTTGTGGGCTGACAATGATACAGAAGGTTTGTCTGAGGTTTCTGTAGGCACCAAAACTTAAAACAAACAAAACTTATATGCAGTGAAATCTCGTCATTGACTGCAAAGAGAATCAAGTTGTCACAGACTTGAATCTCCTAAGCGGGTCATTATTTAAAGGGGTCGGAGGGCAAGAACACCATAAATCTGGAACTTATGCCCAGGACCGCGTTTACAGAAGGGACTTGGGTCACTGTTCATTGTTTCTTTTCACCCACGTTTATATCTGTGGAGTACAGACAACAAAGAATCCTGTGCCCCTTGCTATGGACCGCATTGCATCCCTCCAAAATTCACATATTGGAGCCCAAACCCCCAATACAATTTTATTTAGAATGAAAGCCTTTAAAGAAGTGGAGTTAAATGATATCAAAGGGTAGGACCCTAATCCATTAGGACTGGTGTCCTTATGAAAAGAGGCAGACAGATCAGATGTGTGCATGCTCAGAGAAAAGGCCAAGGAAGGACACAGCAAGGAAGTGGTCATCAGCAAGCCAAGGAAAGGGGCCTCAGAGACACCTTGATCTTGTACTTTCAGCCTCCAGAACTATAAGAAAATAAATTTCTGTTGTTTAAAACAACTAGTCTGTGGCATTTTGTTATGGCAGCTTTTAACAAACTAAGCCCCTTGGGCTGCTTCACAGATGTAATCCATCCCATTGTGATACCAGTCACAGTCCAGAATCACAGAGATAGCTGGGATTCCAAGACAGCCTGACATGCATACCAAATGTGGCTTCACTGTCCATTTCCTTCTCTCTATGCCTTATGCTAATACGGGAGCAAGAGGAACCGTGGGACAACCAGTGAGAATCTCTGTGCTAGTATTCTGGGAGAAGAAAATGACTCATGGTTGCTTCCTTTAAGGAATTTACCTTGTGGAAGAAGACAAGATGAGCAACTACTCTGATATAAAGTAAAAAGAGGACTTTTGGAGACACAAATGACTAATTTGAATTCTGGACTTGGGATTGTGGGAAGGGCAGGAAGGATTAGTGAAGTTTTTGCAAAGGGAGAAGTCTGACTAGGACTGTTTTGGTGTCTATTACTGGCTAGCAAACAACCCCAAACTAAGTGGCATAAAACAACCACCATTTTCTAATATTTATGGAGTCTGTGAGTTGGGAACTAGGGTAGAACTCAGTGTAGACAGCTTGTCCTCAGTCCTTGCTGTTGAAACCTCAGCTAGATGTGACTCAAATAACAAGGGCTGGAAGCATCAATTTCTGAGATGGCTTTGTCATTGTCATGCTGACACCTGGACTGAAATACAGGTTCCGCTGGGATAGTCAATCAAGGAGCCCGTGTATGGCCCCTAAACACAGCAGACTTGGGGTAATCAACCTCTTACATGGTGGTTCCAAGCCTTGAAATCAAGTGTTCCCAGCAAATAGGGCAGACACCCCAAATTCTTTTATGACTAGCCTCAGAAGCCACACACGTCACTTCTACTACATTCATTGGTCAAAGCAGTCCCATTTTAAAGGAGGGGACACATTCCCCACATTTCTATGTAAAAACTAAGTAAATACTTGCTGCCATAGGTCCTTGAAGCATCAGTAGGATCTCAATAAATATGCACTGAAGCTTTATTGCCTAAAATATTTTTTTCTGAAGAAAGTGGCAAGAATGATGGGATGTGGGCCAGGCATATAACTCTGCAGCACAAGCACCTGCCTGGCAAACACAAGGTCCTGAGTTCGATTTCCTGTACAAAAAAAAAAAAAAAAAAGATGGGATGTGTTTAAACTGAGAGTATTTTGAGGGGATTAAAGGCAATGTGTCTTTTACTGTAATAATTTTTTTTAATTTTAAAAAATAAAATGTTTTTCTTATTTTATTTCAAAAATACATTCATTGTTTAAAATAAAGGAAGCTCATGCATTATTTCAAGACACAAACTGTGTGTCATTCTGAGCAGTGAACTAGTGCTATCACCTATAACAAAATATAGTTTCTACCATCAGAGAATTAGTTTGCTAAGCGACCAGTGGTCACACTATTGAGAATTAATTAATGCTTAAGTGTCAGTACAGGCCTTCTCAATTTGAAAGAAAAGAAAAGCTGAGGTTATGCAGTACATTTGTTGGTTACTTTGTTTGTTTATTTCCTCTTGTCACATAAGATTTTGTGAGAATTTTCTCCCACAGCATTGAGTAAGTATCCTATAAAACCATGATTTTGAAGATGTGTCACATATTATCATTGTTTATTTAAGCATTTCTCTGCTGCTGGAAACTATTTTTGATTTTTTGCTATTACAAAATAATATTGTAGTAAGTATACTTACACATCTTTATGCTTGTCTGACTATTTTCTTCGATTAAGTTTTTAAACTAGTTGAATTTCTAGTAGATAAAAAAATCAAGAACACTTTAGAAACTCTTGATTATAATTTTCCCAGCTTGGCTTTTAAAAATGCTTCCCTGGCATGGTTCCTTTTCTCGTGTCTGAGCGTGCTGTGCCTCAGTGCTGTGCCTGAGCAGCGTCCAGCGGCAGACCAGGAGGGAAGCCTGGTCCCAGCTATGGGAGCTATTTGGTCCACTCTGAATTGAACTCAACAGACAGGCTAGTAACTACACTCAGCTAGTAGCCAGCATGGACTTAGCAACTAAAGAAATGAATTCCAGGAAATGATTACAGCAGAGTCAGAGTAAATGAAAATACATCATTTGCTTCTAGTGCAACTTTGGGGCAACATTCTGAAACTTAGGTGTGACCGAAGGGCTTCTCAGAAACACAAAGTCATTGTGGGTGTCAGTACTCATTGGGTGGCAAGCAACAGAAACTGACCTTGGCTAATCTTAAATCAAAAGAGAATTTACTGGAAACACAGTTGATCTTTTAATTGCTTATCTGGAAACCGGGCTCAGAACAGAATGGGCAGAAACTACGAAAATCCCATGGATGGGAAGGCTCACACAGCCGGGCGTCTTAGACCAAACAGCTCCTCACCAGGGTCACCTGTCACCTCACTGTGGATGAGGACTGAGTTCCAATTGGTTTCCATCTTTTGGAGCATTTGTTCAAATTTCAGATTCCTGGGGAAGAGACTCTGACAGATGTTTCATAGTTCATCTCCCTGCCCTTGGGCAAGGGAAAGGCAGTACCTTGACTAAGAACTTCCCACATGTGGGAGAAGGGCTTCCCAGAGGTAGATCAGGGACGGACAGCAAAACCAAAAACTGTTCCACATACCATGTTACCTGGCAGAAGAGGTCCACCAAGATTTAAACACAGTTTCAGATTCCAATTCATTTACAACCTTAAACTCCTGCTTCTCCATCCCCCCATACTTTACCAAAGTAGAGTTCTGTGGAAGTGAAGACAGGAACTGTTGGGCTTTGATGAGACACAAATAAGAAATTCTAAATACAAGCCATAATATATGAGCCTCCCTACCAAAGTTGGTAAGAATAATTAAAATAAGTAGTCCTGACTTAACTTGAGCTGAGTTTTAACCTCTCTGTGTCTTCCCTTCTTTTCCATCTCCTCTCTGGGTTCTGTCTAATTGAAGCAACTGGGGGCAAGTAGAGTCTGGACAGAGGGCTCCTTCGGCTGGGCTGGAGTCCCCACCACGGAGTGAGCCCAATGCAGAGAAGGAAATCCAAAGATATCATCAATAGATTTTCTGGAGGGATACTGAAACAGATAAGGACAAGGTAATTAACTGCCAAAACCAGTTATCCCCAAGAAGTCCCTCCCTTAGGAGGATCTCTCCCAGCCTTGTCTTCCCCTCCCACCTGGCTGGGACCACTCTTTGTTCAGGTGGGTGAAGGCATCTACAGGGTCAATGGCCTCATTTTTGTCCACATAGATGAGGAGTGATTCCTACCACTGCTATATGGAAGTCTTTGGTTCCTGGGATTAGAAAGAAGAGACCAGATCCCTCCTCAGACATCCTGGAAGTGATCAGATAAAAAGGGGAGGATGGGTACATTTTAGGGACAGAAACAAGGTAATGCAACCCTAAATGAATTCAGGGTACCTGAAAAGTTACAGGATTAGGGAAGGAGTTCCCTAATCCTGTAAGTCAAGATGAAGAGGTGCCCTTGAGAATAGGTGGCTGGTCAGGGAATGCAGACTCCACTCTTGTTGGAAAGAGGCCAGGTATTCTGGTCTCAGATCCTCCTTGCTTCTCTTACTAGAAAATCATCTTGAGGTGCTGTATATCAGACTCAAGATTTTCCCTTTGAATGATCATGGCTATAGTAGTTAATTAACCCCCTGGGAAGTGGATGTTGGGCCCAAAGAAAGAGAGAGTAGTCTTGCCCTGGGATCTAGGGTCAGTTGTTCTGCAAGAGTAGATTCTAGAAAAAAACTTCAGGATGTTTATATCTGTGGGGCCATGCCAAATCCCAAGCACTCTTGAGGAAGGCCTTCCAGAGTCCCAGAGGTGAGTGAAGAGATGGCCTCTCATTCAAGGACTTTGCTGACTCAGGGAGGCATAGCCTTGTCAGTGGAGCCAGGGTCTGACAGGACCACAGGGCCCTCCACACAGAGAGGGTCACAGTGACCCCAGCCCTCCCATACTGTACCTAAGTGTAAAGACTTTAACAAAGTTCCAGTTTTCCCACGATGAACACTTTAATGTTTTTTTTTTTTCCTGAAATATCAAATTATGTTCTATTTTATTTTCTCATTTCCAGTGCTTTTGCCTGGCCTGCTGTGGACTGAGTGATAGGTGTGATTCCATGAGGCCTGACCAGAGGGACTTTGCTAACTGGGAAGAGGCTGCCGTGAGTATCACAGTAAGAATGAAGTCTAGACGTGAAGAGGCTCCTGCCTGGAACAGGTGAATCACTGGGATTATTCCCAGGGCAGAGAGCGCCTGGCCTGGGCAGGCTCTCGTATCCCCACAGGGCTTCTCCAGGCCATTACTCCATCCCAGCATAAAGGCTGATGGCCCGAGACCCATCGTCCCATCTGAAGTGGCATCGGGGATGGGCTGTCATCCTGGGAAGCAGCTCTTGAGCACAGACGCCTCTTTTGTGACCCTTTGTCCCTAGAGACAGTGGGAGGGCCTCTGACTTCAAGGCACATCTACATTCACCATGCCAGCCCTCCTTCACGGCGCCCTCCTCTCTTTCCCTGCACCTGATGCCGACATCCATGCTCTGAGCCTAGTTTTTTTCACTGCGGCCGCAAGGCCATTTCTCCCCTCTGTATTTAAATTCTTCTGACTTCCCAGCTGGGCTGTCTGTCTTTACCTTTTCTTTTTAACTTCAGATTTGGTTTAGTTTTGTGCTCTACGTCTGTCATATGCCCCAGGAGGTTGTGTCAAGTTTCTCTATTTCTCTGTGCTCCCTCACAAATCCTAGCACGCAGCATGTGCTCCTCTGTACACTTTCTCCTCAAAAACATTTGCTGATCATGGCTTACAATGATACATGATCACGTTTGTAATTATGCACCATCTTCACACACTACCAAAACCAGTGGTTCTGAACCTTTTAAGAGTAACTACAAGCCAGGCATGATGGTACGCACCTGGAATCCCAGCACTCTGGAAGGCTGAGGCAGGAGAATTGCAAGTTTGAAGCCAGCCTGAGCAACTTAGTGACTTAGCATGACCCTGTCTCGAAATAAAAAAAAAAAAAAAAAATGAAAGAAAAGCTGAGGATGTATCTCAGTGCAAAGGCCCTGGGTTCAATCCCCAGTTCTGTGTCGGGGCAGGTTCTTCCAGGCTGTTCTGAATGGCAGACTGATGTGGCTGCTTGCCAGGTTCCGCATTTGATACCCATTTTGTAGATTTGCCCTTAGAAACGCAAAGTCAACATGAGAAACACCTCTTTCAACAGTCCCTGTGCACCAGAGCAAGAACTGTCCTTCTTCCCATTCTTGCCCTTGTTGTGACGTTTGGCAACTGATGAAAGAGCGCCTCACAAAATTCGACCACACCTCTCGACAGGGTTTAAGCAAGTTCTCTTCTGATGCCAGAGAGCTGAGTGTGGTGTCAGCCACCTGCTCATTGCTGAAAATCTTTGCTTTTCTTGTCAGCGACCCTCAGCAGCCTTCTCCCCAAAACTGAGTGCAGCTGACAGCAAGTCAGTGTGCGTGCAGCCAGTGGGGCTACTGCCACTGCCGGCAGGCCTTCTTGTCCAACAGCTGCCACCCGCACCTCACATTGTGTCCCTAGGTGTTCTACACCAAACCATGGGTGCTTCCCCACCCATCCACATGAATCCAAAGCCCTCAGCATTCTGACAGGTAAATCATGTGATGAGAAAGAGTCATGGAAGGGCATCAAGCCAATGCCTTACGTAACAGCTCCAGTTTCCACTGTCAGTGCATGATATGTGCAATGGAAATCCCTGTGTAGTCATTAATGCATAATGCCTCAGTCACTGCCTTGAAAATCAATCTTTTACTGCCTCAGTGAGGAAACAAAACAATCCCACGGTTCCCCCAGGCCCCGTGCTATGAATCTATTGTGGCCACTCAGGCATCACTTGGGCTCGCTCCCCAACATGACAGAGTGTAATCACTTCAAAGGAAAGCAAGGGCGGTTGTTTTTTCAAACACCATTTGCCATGTTTGAACAAATGTGCTTCATCACAGCTCTGCCTCCCCGTGGGCTGCTCTGTGGCTAACAGAGGCCAGGGTGTTGGTACCTGGGGGTGGCCTCCCTGCACACCAAAGGGAGTCATGTGCCAAGATATGTGTGCACCTTCCTTGAGTTTACACGTGGTTTTTAGGTAGTGATGTTTCCTCAAGACTTTCTAAGACAAACGTCTTTCATATTGGTTGTGTTGTTACTTTTTGCCTTTGTGGTCTTCCTGTCATGACCCACAACACTTGCTAGTACTATCTTCAAGACTACAACCTCTCGTATAAAAATATTTGTATTTCAAGAGGGTGAGTCCTTACCCAGTTCCCTTTTCTCACCTCTTTTCGAAATTCCAGTGTTTAAACAGCAAGCACTGTGATAGCCCATCTGGGGAAAATTTTTGGCCAGAAGTAGCAGTTGTTGCTGCTTTATGCTGCTGCATTAAAATAATGATGATGACCCGAGTAAGGGAGACTTTGTAGAAACTTCATTGGAAAAGGGGTCCAGTACTTCTCAGATTCCTTCCAGAATCACCTATAACAACAGTTGTCCCCAGGGGACATTAGCAATGTCTGGAGATATTGCCAATTTCTTGGGAGGAGGGAATGGCCTTGGCATCTACAGCAGAGAGACCAAGGATGCTGCTAAACATCCTACAAAGCATAGGACAGCCCTCCCAGCCAACCAAGGACTTTCCAGTCAAATGCCAGAGGTGCCAAGGCTGAGAAACACTGACTGCATCACGGAAGTCACTCCTACTTGCCCACTGAATACCAGGTAATCTGTGGGATTGGCGTACACATCTGAACTGGGAACTTGTCACCCTTCCCCAATTCACTTAAACTTTATAAAAATGTATTGAAAGTCCAACTTGTGTAAGGGCCCATGTGGGGAATGATCACACGTAGTGACAGTTCTCCAGATTTGGGAGTGAAAGCTTAATTGCCGCAGTGGAGACAGACAAGCATGGACAAACAACGCACTGTAATATGAGGCAGGATGGTGTGTACTGTCCCGGTACACAGTGGGCTGCGGACTAAAGGGGGAGAGAAGCTCCAGCTGTCCAGGAGGTGGGAGGGCTGCAAGAAGTCTGCAGAAGGGTGTAGTATTTGAGCTATGGGGACTTCATGGAGGAGGAAACTTCAGGCAGGCAAAGCAGGAGGGGAATCTCCGAAGACTTGGGGAAGAGGACTCAGCCAAGGTGGAGATGCTGCCTGGCAGGAGAACTAAAAGGCTGTCCTGGGCATCTTGCCCTAGGCCACATGGTGCATTCCAATGGAGAATGAGGCCAACTTTCTGCTTTTTGTTGCATTTACTTTTTTGAAATAATGGGCCACATATTTCCATTTTAGATTTCGCTCTATATGCTATGTAATGTTGCCTTTCAGTAGAGAATCTTGCCATTTTTATGCAGTATTTAAAGGAAAAAAGAGTTATTATCTAAAAAGTAAATTATAAAATTCCCCCTGAAGCCAAAACTAAATAAGATCTTGTAGCCAGTTCAGACAGTAGTAATCTTTTATGAGCCACCACTTGTTTTTAGAAAAACTCATTTTTAGTGTGTATGCTTGGAAAGATCTCAAGATCACAGAGACAGAAGAGACCTCGAGAAGCGCTCCGGTTCAGGTTTGTTTGGTCCAGCCAGATCAGATTTGTCAGTCCTCACTCCACAATGACACAAGTAGATTTCTGCACATTTCAGACACAAAGGAAGCCTACACTAAATGACAGGAATTTTTTTTTTTTTAATTTCATGAGCTTGAGAAGGGGTGCAGTTCTCCAGATTTGGGAGTGAAAGAACACCTATTTGCCAAGTAGCTCTTCCCAGATTTGATTGCCCAAAAATCAAGGGGGGGGCGTGAAATATAAGCCTAAAGAGCAATAGGATTTTGTGGTCAGGGTTGGCAAGGGAATAGATTTAATATAGGACATATAATTTATAGGATTATTTTATAATATTCACCCAAAGAGTCAAATGCAGAAGAGACCCAAAGAATCCAGCTGAGAGGCTGGATCCTACGACAATGTCCTGCACAAGTCCAGCTGAAGACCTAGAGCCCATGGCAATGTCCTCCACGAGTCCAGCTGGAGGCCTAGAGCCCATGACACTGTCTCATGCAAGTCTGTTTCACAAATCTGCACTGGGAAGGCTCAAAGGTCAGTGGTGGAAGCTAGAAAGTCTGCACCAGCGGGGTGAAGGATCTGTGCCAGCGGGCTGAGGGATCTGCACTGGAGACAGGAAGCGACACTCAAGGTAAGGACCAGAGCTCCCCCAAGAGAACTGCAGCCATCCTCAGTGATGGAGAGGACCCACGCTCCTCTGATGATGAGAACAGCTGAGTTCATATTAGGAAAACCAGCGTGACAAGCTTCTCAGGAGAATCAACGGCACACCATCTTCCCCTGCAGTTCTCCTTTTATGCTGTTGGCAACAATCCCCAGGTGGGCCTTCCATACCCAGAACCACTCTGATTCAGTTCAGCTGGGTGTTACAAGTTGACCATTAGTTAATCCACCACAAGGGTCTTCATCTCTGTACCAATTGAGGGATCAGAGCCAACTCTCCTAAAAACAGATGTGGAGAACAGTTGAATTCATTAAGTCAGAAGCCAAAGTTTATCTAGAGAGAACATCTGTCCAGGGAATCCTTAAAGACTGGAGCCATTTTAGGAAATTCAGTCTTCCAGTATTCCACAGAGCACCTGTGGAGTCTTCCCCGGCATCCTGACAGTGACCTCCACTTCCCTGAGTCAGGGCTCCCTGGGAATCTGCCTCTCCTACCCCTGGCTTAGGATCTCTGCCTTGGTCACAACTTGAACCTAGCTGACCTGGTGGTGTTTCCCATCAAATGCACCCTTTTCACATCAGCATCTCAATGTGTACCTCACTGCTACATCATTCGCCCCACTCCAAGGTAGGGTATACTCAGGAAAAAAATGTGTTTGCTTCCTTAGACCCACACCAGTTTATGACAGCAAGTGAATATGGACTGTTCCCTTAACACACATCCACACGCTGCGTGACTCAGACAGCTGCTTTTGTCAGGTCATGAGAGAGGGGAAGAAACAAAATAGGGAGATCCCAAATCCTTGGCTGCCGCATTTTCTAAAGACAGCCTTACCCCTGCCATCATTAAATGACTTTGGCAGTCTTTTACCTGCAACAAGTGAACTAAAAAGACAGCTATGTACAAGCCAGGTCCTTTATGTGGAATGACATAAATGCTTTACGAGATCCTTTTACAGCAGCCGGTAATCGTTTACTCATAATGTACTTAACCAGGAATGGCCCCCTTCTGCTCAGAAGAAAAAGTAACTTCCTATAAAACAGGCTAGAATTTCTATCAGGAAGAAAAACATGACATTTGTGGGCATTGCTTCCAGGGAACTGTGGGGATGTGCTTGGAGGTAAGGCCATACAGGGTCGCAGTAGTGCCTGCAGCTCCCTCCCTCCCACCCCAAATGAGCTCTCAGGCCACCCTGTAGGCTTTCAGGCCCCTAGCCACAGGCTCTGTGCAGGAAGTTGGCTGTGCGTTTGCATTTGGGGCAAAGGAATCAGCTATCAATGCCCATACCTTCTCTGAAGCAGACTCTGGCACGCATTGACTGGGCTATGTGCGGCATTGTTAGAACAAGGAGATCTCTCTTTGTTCATCACATTTCCCCTAAGTTCTAACACTCAAAGTGACTTGGGAGTGATTCACCAAAGACAAGAGGCATCTGTGTTAGTGCTACATATCTGTTACCCCTATAGGTTCCAGTCCCTGGGGCCTGTGTCCTTGCTATCGGAAAGTGTGGTCCCGGGGAGCACCCTCTTCCTAGGTCTGATCCTCTGAGGTGCTTTGCTGGCCAGCTGCGACCTTCACTCCCCAGAGTACGAGCTGCAGAGTACTCCCAGGATGCTTTCGGTGGTCTGGGATGCTCTGGGCCAGAGCTACCGTTTGATCCTTGTGAGATGTTTAGGTGTCGTTATCTCATATAACCCTCAGGAGGATCCCGTGCTCATTTCACAAGAAACTCTCTTTGCCAGTCAACATTCACCCTCTGGGCAAGCAGACACAGCTGAGGGTAAAACAAAAGCAAGATCCCGGGCACCCCTGTTTGTTCTCAACATTGGCCATCTCTGATATTTTCAAGGAAGTTGCTATGGAAACTCTAGGCCTCCTAGTGGGAAACTGACACCAGAGGGTAGTTGTCGTGGCTGTCCTGGGGTAGCACCCAGCACATGAGTGGGGAATAGAGAGCCACAGGAAATACTGACCAATCTTCCAAATGTCAAGTCAGCTATTCTGCCAGACAGTGTCTGACTTTCCCTAGATAGGCAAGATCTGTGTAGGCTGGACTCTAGCCCTTGATCTTTTTTTGATACTGAATCATAACTGAGACAACATTCCTAAATCTGCAAATGAATGTGTCCCCCATGGTTTTGTTCTATAAATATAGAACTCCAGCTACTTTACATCTGGAATTAGTCACCACCAACTCCCTTGCTGGAATCTCTTGTTTATCGATGCCTTACTGCCATGGACCCAGTTGTGTGCCTTCAGACGGGCCCCAGCAGTGTTTACAACTCCCACCAGCCCTCTGACTCTAACTGGTTCCTTTTTAAAAAGCTCAAGCCCTTTTCTCCTGTAAGGAACATCGCCAAAACACTTTTTAATAAAATATAACTTTTTGTGAGACAATAATTACTTCATGCTAACAATTATATGCCAAAAATATGTAAAAATAAGAATGAAGTAAGGTGACTTCTTTCATTAAGAAGGCTCTGTGGGTAGTGCAAGAAACTTACAATAGGAGGTACTTTCACTAAGGGGCATAAATGAGCATGGGGCCTGGGGCTCATCTGCTTTATCTTCTTTACAATTGTTAGGAGAGAGAACGTGCAGGGAATTGTTGTAAGTGGAGAGCATCAAAAGACAATGCCAAGGGGATCACAGAGCAGGTGTGGAATCAGGTGGCCTGGATTTGATACCCAGCCTTAGCACCAGCTCATGGCGTGACTGAGGACAAACTGAGCTCCTCATTTCTCAGACAAAATGCTCAGAAAGGAAAGGGGAAAGAAGAGCGATATCCACTGAGGACCGAACAGGTTTCTAGGTCCCATTCTTTAGGGTTATTACATGCAGCCCTTCCTTTATCCTCACAATGGGACACTCGCATCCATGCCCAAGGTGACTTTTGAGTATCTCAGACTCTAAAATTAGTTCTTTCTGAGATAAAGTCCAGTGTTTCTCAAAGTCAAGGAAACAGTGCCAACAAGAGAAAAGGAATGACCATTTAAAGTTTTCTGTGGCTTAAAGAGAAATGTATTGTCTCACATTTCTGGAGGGCAGAAGTCCAAAATCAAGGTGTCAGCAAGGTTAGCTCCTTCCGAGGGCTGTGAGGGAGGCTCTGTACCAGGCCTCTGCGCTCACCTCCAGTGGTTTGCTGTCACCTCCAATGGTTTGCTGTCACCTCCAATGGTTTGCTGTCACCTCCAATGGTTTGTTGGCATGCTGGGACCATCACCTGATCTCTGCTGGTGTCCTCACCTGGGGTTCCACCTGTGTACACATCTGTGTCGCAATTTCCCCTTTGTATAAAGACAGCAGTCTTACTAGATTAGGGACCCACTCTACCCCACAAAAACCTTATCTAAATTTAACTAATCATATCTACAACTGAGACAAGAGGGAAAGGGAGAGCTTTAAAATAACAGCCTGAGAGAGAACAAACAAGCAGCTGCAGCTTTGGGGCAATAAGAGCGGGAAAGTGAATCAGGCTGCCAATTAAGCAAGCAAGCCCTTGCAGTCCTTGCGAGTGAAGATGGGATGTACAGGCAAACCGGATGGGGCCAGTGCAAGGAAAGATGGTGAAGGATCTGACTGAAAACTGACACTAAACTTCATTATACTTTCACTAGAATGCATTTCCCTAGTAATATCTCCACCCAGAGGGGGGACATAGCACATTTTTAAGCACATTTTGGACCGTGTGCAAGCCCGCACCTGTGTAATAGCTAACCTCCACCCTGTCCAGAGGACCCTGCCCCTTATGGAAAAAAAACATAAATAATTAGTGCCATTCCTTTGGGACCCCATAAAAGGAAAATGTATCCTTTGTTAGACGCTTCTTCATCTGTGGAGGAAACAACTCTGTCTGTGGAGTAGCCAACTCCTTTGTCTCTCCCTGGGGCTGTCTGTGGGACAATCAACTTTGTTTCTTTTCCAGAATAAACTTTCCTTCTAAATTCATGCTACTGCCACACTTTCAGCTTCCATGATCACTAATGCTAGGACCCATACTGGTGGTGACACAACAGCCCTATTTCCGAATAAGTTCACACTCTCAAGTACTGGAGATTTCAACATATTTTGCGGGAACACAATTCAGTCCATAACTCCACCCACTTCAGGAGCCTGAGGGAATTGCATATGACACCTGCTGTCAGCGTAAAATATTTTTGAAGCATTGAACATTATCTTTAAGATACATGTAAATTGTGTTTGAACACTCAATTCCATTATTACTTCACTATTTAATATAAAAATAATATTTTCCAAAAGTCTGTGAATAAAATTAGTGATCCAGGAAGCTGCTCCATGCTCATCCTCAAGGTCCAGAGCCTCATAGCCAAGTCCCTGCCCCTGGTCTTTTCATGTCCTTAGAGAATGGGCCACCAAGCATGAAAGCACTGAGAACTGGAGACACCAGTCAGAGCATGTTCAGCTGAAATAAGTGTGAAGAATATTGACGTAGGGCTGAACGGAAAGCCACGTGAACTAAATACAAAGAGAAAATCTGGAACATCTCTGACCGAAGTTGGCAACGGAGCAGGTCGGTAACAGCACTTGCAGAGAGCCCTGTTGGAAAAGCACAGCTTTTGTGTTGCTGTTGTTCTCCTCTCCTTTCTAGAAAGAAATCAGCATCAGACAAGCACAGTTCACCCTGTTTCTCCAACACAATGGCTTTTGAAGAACATGCTTTTGAAGTGCAGGTACTGTGGTGTTTGGGGACAAAGATGATGGCTGTGGTAGTAATAGGCTTCCTAACACACTGATCAGATTCATATTTTTTTCTCTTACAGTAAATGTACATCAAGCAATAGAACTTACCAGCAGCACTACCCATGGTTGTACTGTGCATTTATTTCCTAAGTAATAACATTTTCAAAAGTGACAAAAGACTCTCTGACAAACACCCAGTACTAGAATGAGAATGACTCGAGTGGCAAAAATGGACTCTCAGCATGCTTAGCTAACTGCCCCACTTGATTCATGGCACCAAAACAGCTTGAGCTGATGGATTTCCCCATCCTGAACATTCAAAAATGTGCTCTGTCCAAGACCCAAAAGACGAGCAGGGATCAAAAGGCAACACCTGGCTCCTCGGCCTGTGGGGAAAAAAAGATGGCTTTCCCTTTCATGAGGGAAACCACAATATACTTTTCTTCCTATTCCTTTTTCTTGCTTCTCTATTAGGAGAAATATGAAAGTTTCCAAAGGTAGTCACCATCCACTTTGCAGAAATACCTTATCAGCTTTAGTTGCAATCAAGGAAAAGACATCTCCAAAGACAGGGTGAGTCCAAGGAAGAACTGGGGGACAACTTGTGGTTTTTGCTCAGGGGCAGCACGAGACTGCAGCTCCATTCTGGAGATGCCTCCAGGGCAACTAGATTCCAGAAGCTATGCTAAACCAGCACTAACGTGGAAGGTCACCCATGTAAGGCACAGTGTTAACAAACCCAGGTGACCACATGCTTGAACAAAATGTGTGATGACAAAGGAGGAAGGGTGGGTGAAGGGGTCCCAACAACCAGAGGCTCAGCCCCCTTCAGCCAGATAGCGACTTCCACAGACCAGAAGTGACTGTTTCCATCTCCAGGGAGATAAGCTTTCCTCATGAAGGTGACTTCATGAGGTTTCCTACGACCAGGAGAGAATATCTCACGGGATCACCCCTCCCTTCTGTTTCCACCTCTCCCACTGCTATGCTCAGACTCCCCCGACTTTCCCCACATGTCATCTGGAGAATGGGAGGTATCCACCCTGGACAGACACCTGGCACTTTGCCTCAGGACACGAGCATTTCACAGAAGCAGAGGCTGTGAAAGATTTCTGAAGGCTGTGCACATCTCTAGCTCTCATTCTTCTCTCCAAGCCATGATCCCCTGTGCCTGCCCCAGGCCACAGGGTCACACCTTGGCAGCTGAGACAGAGAGGGCCAGGCGCCAGGCCAGAGCCGGGAGCCCCCTGGCCTGGGGGCCTGCATATACTCTGGACCACATTTTACGCTTCAAGGCCTGGGTCAGCTCTGGAGAGAGAGCCACACTGCAATAGTCTGGTTTGCAGCTTGGTGTCTTATGAGGTTGGTTTGGGTGAATTATTGCTCCCAGTGGTTTATTAATCCCAAGGAGGGGAAACAGTCTAGTTCCTGGATCAGGAGAGTGAGGGAGCAGAACTTCAAAGCCAGGGTCCTCCACACGCAGAATCCGGCCCTGGAATAGCAGGCCTGCTGGTGCTTCTCCTACCAGCTCATCACCTGCTCCTCAGACCTTCCAGAAAGCCAGTGGGGTCCCTAAAACAAGATGGGACCAAGCCACAGAAAGCCCAGCCCAGCCCCATGGTGATGATTTTTTTAAATGGACCCTAAGTGGAAAAAAAGGCAAAGTCGTAAAATATTGCATAATTTAAATGCATTTTGAGAGACTCTTCTCTCCCCAAACCAGCTAGGACAGAGCACTATGGTGGTCATGTTAAAAAAAAAAAAAAAAAAAAAGAACCAAAAAATCTTAAAGAGAAGTTAAACTCTGCTTCTGATGATCATAGATCTCTCCCTGCCTGTGGCTTCCACCTTCATCCTCGAAGGCAGTGGCCCTGTCCCTACCCCCATTCCGGGGACAATGGCAATGTCCAGAGCTGCTTTCAGTTCCCACAAATGAAGAATGCTACTGGCATCTAGAGTGTAGAGACAACGAATGCTATTAATACATCTTACAATGCGCATGACAGCCCCCCATGACAGAAGTCTCAGACCCCAAATATCCAAGCACTGCTATTGAGAAACCTTGCTTTAGACAGCAAGTTCTCACTCACCAACACACCTGCAGCAGAACTAAACAAAATGTGTGGAGTTCTTTTTTTTTGGGGGGGGTCCATTATGAGGGGGAGAGGAATAGAGACTGAGATGTTCACAAAGTCCTGGATCATCAGACATGAACTGGTCAGCTCTAGTGATTATCTTCCCTGATTATAAGCATTATTTTCTGAAGTCCATTGAGTGTCTAGCTCCTCTCTGTGTCATTGTCTAGTGACAGACAAGGGGAGTTAAAAGGAACCTCAGTTCCCTAAGAGTTTACCATGTGAGATAGGTAGCAATGACTAGGCAGAAAGGTACAACGGTCAAATAACTAAACTGAAAAATAAGGCCAAACCAACTGTACATGCCAGGAGCTGAGTACTGATTGCGAGGAATGGTGAGGGAGGGTAAAGTCACCACAGGGGAACATATGGCACCAGAGGAATGTAAGAGAAGGACTGCATCCACCTGCACCTCCATTTATCCAGTCACTTTCACTAAATTATGCACCACAGGCTTCTAGGCATTTGAAGGTAAAGAAGACACATTCCCCACACTCCAGGCATTTGCAATCAAGCCAGGGTAGAGATTCACACACCAAGAAGCAAAATACAAAAGTACTAATTGGAGAGGTACAGCAAGTGTTTAGAGAAAGGAGTGATGCTAGTACAAGCTGGAACCAGACTTCACATAGGAACTCAGAGCCTGGAGCTGCTGGGGAGCTGAGCCTGCCTGAGAACCCAGAGTAGAGCTACAGCAGGGGGTTGCTCATGCTGGCTTGTTTTTTGGCTGCTCAACAAAACTCTGTGCTTCATTATCTCTCCCCTTTCATTTCCAAATCATGAAAACGTACCTGCTCTTATTAAGAACTATGCCTATAATTTCGGCATTTGGGAGGCTGAGGCAGAAAGATTGTGAGTCTGAAGCCAGTCTGGGCTGCATATGGAGGTCCAGGCCAGCCTGACTACAAAATGACGCTTGTCTACAAAACAAACAACAACAACAAAAACAAAAACAAAACAAAACAAAACAACCTGATGCAGCAGGATCACCAGTTCAACTCCCACCTGGGCAATTAAGCAAGACCTTGTCACACAATTAAGCAAGACCTTGTCACAAAGTAAAAAGGGCTAAGGATGTAGCTCAGTGTGAAGGTTCTGGGTTCAGTCCCCAGTAACACACACACACACACACACACACACATACACACGGTGTGAAGCCTTCCACTGTGTGGGCCTTAATGGCAAGATGATCGACATCCGTGAGGGTCAAGAGAGATGCTAGTGATTAAAACTCATGGTCCAGGCCGGTGAGATGGCTCAGCGGCGTAAGCGCCTGCCTTGCAAGCACGAGGGCCCGAGTTCAACTCCCGGATCCCACATATGAAAAAGGGGCCGGTGATATCGCTCAGCGGCACGGGCGCCTCCTGGCACGCGAGGTCTTGAGGTCGACCCCCCGGTACCCACAAAAAAAAAAAAAAAAAAAAACTCATGGTCCATCTATGTTTTTGTCTTTCATTTGCCTCTGGCCTCACCCAGTACAGCAGCTCTAAAAACTACCCAGACAAAAAGCTATGCACTCTCAAGACACACTAATATCTCAGCAGCCTCAATATTTTCCACACAAAATCTTCCCCAGTGCTGCTAACAAGCAGTCCGACGGGCTGCCCCGTGAGCTTCCTCCTCTGACAATGAAGCAACAGCAAGGTCAGCAGCCGGATGCAGAAAGAGGAGAGGGGTCCTGAATAAACACAGACAGTTTAATCAACCGTGAAGAAATCCAAGAGTTGACCGAAAGTGCTTTGTCAGGGGCAGAAGCGAGGCCCCTGCCCGCAGAGAAAGGCGAGGAAGGTTGGAGGTCACGTTAGCTGGCCACAGAGGCTACCATGGTGGAAATGTCAGTGGGAAGACTCAAAAGCAGAAGGGCAAGGAGGGAGAGGGGAAGCTGGCATTTGAGCAGCGACCTGGCAAACAAATGTTCCCCAGAAAGGAGACAAAAAATTCAGTTCTATAAGAGGGGAAGACACTGTTTTCAGATGCACTGTGCTGCCTTGAGAATTTTTTACCTGCAGGCTTTTGTCTGTCAAGCCGGTCACCTCTGATTCCAGACTCCTCAGGGTATTTGGAAAACTGGCTTATTCAAATTACATCACTGTCCTTTACTCACATCTAAAGCTCGAGGTCAAGCTATGTTGATATGTGAACGGGAATTTAGACGAAGGAAGACTGACGCCCAGTCTCTGGCCCTGTAATTACTTTCTTTGTAAGCCTGAATACCCACTCAGATGGATGTCTTCGCTACACGTTTTGTCACATTTATGGAATACCTTTAAAGAAAGGAATCTGGAGACTCTGGCAACATCTGTGTCCAAATATATCAAAGCCTGTTTGTGTTTTTAACTGAAAATCAATTTTAGGTGAGCTAATCTATGGTATCATAAAAATTGCATATTTTAGGTAATTCTTAAGAGCATTTTGCTAATCATTAAAATAACTTGATTACATTATGTCTTGAAAAGGTATTTCTTAGATGTGAAGACTACTGGAATGAAATCAGGGACAGCATTCAAAAAAGTCTGCAGCCTGAAATGATTTGCATAAGAATTCTGATTCTACTAGAAAATCACTTTTAGGACAATCTTTTAGGATATTCCCTACTGGCTCATGTAATTTGGTTGGTTTGTTCTCATTCCAAATAAAGATGCAATTCATTAAAGAGTCTTTAATTTCATTAAGACAAACTTTTCTGTTAATGTGATCAAACATTGATGGGCTTCTAAGTAAATATTCTTGACCAGAAAGAGAACTGTAACTTCCAAACACTCTGATTTTGTAAAAAGCAGCTCTCAACTCCATAAAAAAAGATATTCATTTCTGTGATCTGGCCTGATAAAATGTTTATTCCACTAGGCTCAGGCTAGTTTATTTTAGGTTCAACTCTGTGAGCTCAGTGATTTACACAGGAGGATAATTATATAGGAAGACAGTTGTGCTGTTTTCAACTCTTGAGGATTAGAAAAAAATTAAGCCAATTAAAGAATTCCATCACCTGGAATTTCTTGGGAGGAAGTGACTTTTTAAGACCTTTGGAAATTATTAAGAAAACAATTTTCCCTTGAAATTATGTGTTAGTGGGCCGGTGAGATGGCTCAGCGGCGTAAGCGCCTGCCTGGCAAGCGCGAGGGCCCGAGTTCGACTCCCGGATCCCACATACAAAAAAGGGGCCGGTGATATCGCTCAGCGGCACGGGCGCCTGTTGGCGCGCGAGGTCCTGAGGTCGACCCCCCGGTACCCACCAAAAAAAAAAAAAAAGAAATTATGTGTTAGTACTTGAAGGAGTGTTGAACAAGATTACAAGAGAGAACAGTAACTTACCCCCAGGAAACATGTTGCTCTTTTCAAGGCTGGATGAACAAGGAGCCCAATGCACATTTCCCCAATTTATCTTTTCATTTTGGAAAGTCACTAAATTCTGGTACATCTTGATTACTTGAGATAATAAAGGATATGTGTGTGAGACATGGATAGCAAAACCACACATGCTAAGTAAAATAAGAACACTAGGGATCTTGTTTTCCCCCTGTTTATTAACATTCACACCAAGCTGTATACTTTGGTTACCATGGTCGTGTGGTGTCTGATGTTCCAAGCCAAACTATATAAAATCACAGAAGCCACGACAAGCAGGAAGAGAGAGAGACAGGGAGAGGGAGAAGGAGAGGGAGAGGGAGAGGGAGAGGGGGAGAGAGAAAGAGAGAGAGAGAGTGTCCTGGCCTTGTCCTCTGAGTAATACTAACAGCCCAGTGTGTTGGATGTGAGGCTGGATGTGCCGGCACCTGATGCTTCTTGCTGCCTCTCCTCCTGCCTCTGCCTGCCCCCTAGTGGAAAGTCTAGGAAAGAGGGGGAGTCTACCCGCAGGGTCTTAGTGGGGGGTTAAAATGGCTCCCTGAGACCAGCCTCCTCCGGACTGTTCTCAGACACTGTCTCTATTTCCTGAAGAGTCAGGACATCCTTTGGACATTCTGGCTGAACACCTCCACTTCAGTGTCATTTTCCCAGGGCCTCTGGTCTCCGGGTGACTGCCCTGATCCCTAACATGCAACACTTTCCTTTGTGCTACATGACGTAAGACATGCCTTTCCCAGGAAGTATAGATGATTCCTTGAGTTCTGAAAACTATAAAGAATCAGCTGAGTACTGTGCTATTGAACAAGCTGCCAGAAGCGAGTACATCTCCATAGCTCATCCCTTATTCATCAGAAACCCACTGGAGGTGGGCCCTGTGCTGGGCCCCGGAGACATAGAAGAATCTGGGCCAAAGCTCCTTCCGGGAGCATGGCCTGGAGAAGGGACAGTCCATCTTTGATTGCCCTGGAACACAGTCTGCGTCCCTAAAGAGTTATCAGTGCTGGGTTGTAGAAGCAAAGGCCACAGGGGAAGAGGTGTGAGATTTGCTGCAAGTTCTGGCCACAGTAAGGCTCAGCCAGCAACTGCTTTGTTCAAATGACTCAGGTAAATAAATGAGGCCGGCACAGGCCGTCCTGACACCACACACCTCTAGAATGCCTTGGCTGTGCTAGGAGCCACTGATGTCACTGGGTATTTTCATTCCTGCCCAAGTCACAGTGTTCTGACTGTATCTGCCTTGTGGATGTTGCTAAGAGGAGGCCAACTTCACCGAGCTCCCTTAGATGATGATCAGCATGATTTTCCCACTGTGACAGCGCTCGGCTCTTGCCAACGCTCTGCTCTGCTTTGCTCACTTCAAGCCTCCCTTAATTTTTTGAAGCCCTACTTTCCACATTGCTGATTCACATATATGGAGGACCTAGGGGGAAAAAAAGGTAATTATCTCAAATGACTCAGAGCCCTCCTTGGCTCTGGACCCCCGTACAGACTTGCGCTCTGAAAGCTGAGGGTAAGGACATTGCCATCTGTGTAGGAAAAGCTGGAAGAAAAACAGATTAAAGTTTTTCTAAACTCCTGGCTCTTGGCAAAAATTGGTACAGGGAGAGTGAATTCTCAGGCCTAGTCCGACAGCTAAATATCTAATCCAGAGGTGAAGGCACCTAGAGAGAGTCCCATAAGATGGCAAGCTTCTCATCTCTCACCGATGCAAACGTTCGGTGGATGAATGGTTGTCACCTGGAGTCCTGTTAGCTGCCCTGGGCCCTAGAAGAAACAGGACTGGGAAGTGAAACCAACTGGCAGGCCCTATAGCCCTAGATTTAGGATTTTTTTTTTTTTTAACAAATAAGGGGAAATTATTTGCCTGCTACAAAATTGCTGCAGTGACAGTCATGGAAAGGTGAGAATCACCTGAGGGAGGGAAGAGGCAAATCAGTGATGGCTCCTCATCACTGAGCCTGACTGAAAAGTCTTCCATACTTGGAGGAAAACAAACCTCATCCAGCAGGGGCAGCTGCAGCCGTGGCAGCCATCACATGGGCTCTGCAGGGAAGGGTAGAGGTGTGGGCAGAAGCAGGTGGTGCCTGGGACACAGGCTGCAGGGGCTGTCCTGGGGTTGGCAGCAGTGCTACCCATGGTACCTGAGAAAGGGGACCCAGGAAGTAGCTGTCCCCGCTCACTGCTTCTTCTCCTTCCCAGAGGATAGCTGGCATGAGTCTCCCAGGGAGGGCAGGGCTGTGGCTGGATGGGGTGGGAAAGGTGGGAAGCAGAACTAAAGACTCCAGGAATTGACCTGCCATCCTCGGGGTATGCCTCAAGACCACTGGAGCCTGGGGCCACGGGAATTACACGTAACTGTAAATGTTGTTCATGCTTCACATTTTACAATTAGTTTAAAGAAACTCACTAACACCTATTTTAGGATGATGTGCTTCAAATTATCTTCCTGTGTCCTATCTAGGTTTCATTCATTCTCATTCTTCCTACATTCTTCAATTTTTCTTCTATGTACCATTAATAGAGACCCATAATTCATGCAGTCATTCAACAAATATTGATTGAATGCCTGCTCTTTACCAGGTCATATTAGGTACCCAAGAATACAGTGTCAGCAAAGACAGACCTGGTCCCTCTCCTCATGGAACTTGCAAAAGAAGATGATTTTGGTCAAATACCCACATGAATTAACCAAACATCACAATGTGTGGGGCTCTGTGTATATTAGGAAGGGATCTGATTTAATAAAGGATATCAGGGAAATCTCTGCGGAAATGATGAGTGAAATGAAATGTGAAGGAACAATACAATCAACTAGGCCCAGTGAGTGCCGTGCATCCCCAGGGGCAGGATCGGGTGCATGTTTTCAAGGCCATTAGAAATGGAGAATGTGACTGGAGGGCAGACAGCAAAGAGGATGAGATCCCTGACCAGGCTGGACACAGGACAGGCCATACACAGGGAGCCCCTGAAGTCACGAAGCAAATGGCGATGAGATACAATGTGCATTTCAGCAAGATTGCTCTGGCCACCCTGTGGAGAACAGAATGGAAAAGGTCATAAATTGATGTCATTAAACTAGTTAGGAACTGTTACAAGTGAGTTTGGACTAGAAGAGCAGTGGAGGAGAAATGGGGAAAAGGCCTGACAATTGTCAGGTGGTGGAAAAGATAAGCTTACAATATATTCCACACCAGTAAAATCTTCCAACAGTCTCCCCAAAAATAAGCCCCTCTCTTCATGAACTAGGTCACCATCTGAGATACAAACAGCCTTCCCCTCTTTCAGGTATGTGCCTGAGAACTTCCATTTGGCTTTTCCTAGGGATGGCTCCGTGCTTTCTAACTTTCTCTAAAAATGAAGGGAAGGAATATCTGTCATGCCTGGGATATTTCAACTCCAAGGTACTGGGTTGAAATGACGTCAGCTCAGATTACGAGAATGTCAACCTTCCAGCTCTTGCGACCTTAATTGATATGCAGAGTGGCTGAGACCAGAGCCTGCCCGGAAATGGTGTCTTAACATCCTGCTGTGCAAGGCACCAGGGCTTGGAAAATCAAGTGCAATCTCCTGCCCTCTGGGAGTTTTGGCCACTACCGAAACCAGGACCACTACTATGCTTTGGATGTGATTTGTCCCCAAGAGGTTCATTTGCTGGAGGCCTGGTCCCCAGCGTGGCAGTGCTGAGATGGTGGCAGCTTTAAAAGGTGGGGCCTAATGGAGAGTAATTAGGTCATGAGGGCTCCACCTTTGTGAATAGATTAATGCTGTCTCTCAAGAGTCGGTCAGGTCTGGGAGAATTGGACTAGTTCTCCTAAGAGTGGCTTGTTATAAAAAGAACAATACTGGCCCCTCCCTGGTCTCTCACTTCCTGTTTCATCACGTGACCTCACTCCATCTTCTGCGTATGTTCTTTCCATTGTGATGCCATCTGTCATGAGGCCTTCACAAGCGCTAAGCAGATGCTAGTACCGTGCTCTCAAATCCCCAGAACTTTGAGCTAGATAAACTTCTTTTCTTTATAAAGTTCCTAGCCTCTGCTATTTTGTTATAACAACACAAGATGGACTAAGACAGTGTGATATGCTACAGCATAGGCAGAGGCAAAGTGCTACAGTAAGACCCCAGGGCAGGGCACCAGAGGTCTGCCTGAGAAAGATTTTCCAGAGTACATCAACGCCAGAAGTTGAGGAGCGAGCACAGGTTTGTTCTTACTGAGGAGGCTAATAATTTCACACAGAAGAGACAGCTCCTACAAAGACATCAAGGCAGCTAAAAATAAGGGTTACCAAAATGTAGCTCCTGGGCTAATGAAGGTGCTACAGCAGGAGGCGAGAGTAGAGACACAGTTCTTGTGGGGGGTCACTGGAGGATCTCAGTTACTTGCTTTGAGGACTGCTCTGCATTCATTTTCCATTGCTATATGACAAATGACTCAAAAACTGAGAAAATCAAAAGCAAATATGTATTACATGGATCAGAAATCCAAATGTAGCCTAGTAATCCTTTGGTTCAGAGTCTCGCAGACTGTAGTAAAGATGTCAACCAGGGCAAAAGTCAACTTAAGATTCCACAGAGCAAGAATCACCTTCCAGGACAATCATGATGCTCTGGGATAGAGACATGAGCTCCGTGACACATGGGCCTCTCCACAGGGTGGCTCACAACATGGCAAGTGAAAAAGAGGGAGAGAGAGAAGACTCTTGTAACCCAATCTTGGAAGTGACATCCTGTGACTTTTGGCATACTCTACCTGCTTAAATCCAAGCACTGGTCCATTCAGCCCACACTCGAGGGGCAGACACACAACAGCTGAATAATAGAAATGGTGGTTCCTGGGGGCCAATTTAGAGGCTATCACATGAACTAAGAGCTATTTAAGGTCCCATCTCAGCATTACCCCATTCTTCATAAATTATAGAGAGAGACACATTTCACTGTACATTAGTTTGTTTCTGTCGATGGGTACGCTACGGTCCCCAGGAGTCCTGAAGAACAATGTACTTTGTTTCACATCTCTTCCTAAGGATTTTATACAACCCACTGGGCGCTCACACTGTTATTATGAGATGGATTCAGCCAAAAGCTGCCTGTGGGGGTAGAGATAGGTGGGACAGTAGGGTGGCAAAGAAAGGAAGTGATCAGGGCCCCAAACTGAATAGAGAAAAAGGTTGCACGCCGACCGCAAATTAGAAATGAATGAGCGGAACTAAGTATCTTGGTTGACAGCTCACAAAAGATGCTAACTTGCCACAGCTTGGCAGCGCCCTTGGTTTTCCCACACGAAACTGAAAATAGCTAGCATTCATCCTAAGGGAGTTCTACTAAAATAAGTAACTACTGGGAGCCATACCTCACCACTCATTCAAGCTAGAAGCAGTCTGCAATTATTTTGCTGAAATAAGATACAAATTAAGTTGCCACTTCCGGAATTCTTTTTCCTTTACTATATTACAGAAAAGAAACTCCTACCATTTAGATCTTGCTTCTTAAAAATAAATGTGATCTCCGATGGAAAATCTGCAAAGACAGATTATTGATACAAATCTCTTGTGAGACTTAATCCCTTCGCAAACTAGGTTTTTTATTTTAGTTGCTATGGATGCAGAGCAACAGGCCAATAAAAAGAACTGGGGAGGGGAGCACTTGCCCACATTTGAGATCCACTGCAGGTCAGGGTGGAGGAGGGCCAGCGTAGCATTGTCCCCAGGGGTGTATGTGGATAGCTCTGCTCCACCATTTTTTTATCTTTTTTATTTTATTTTTTATTTTGTGGGTACCGGGGGGGTCGACCTCAGGACCTCGCGCGCCAGCAGGCGCCCGTGCCGCTGAGCGATATCACCGGCCCCTTTTTCGTATGTGGGTTCCGGGAATCGAACTCGGGCCCTCGTGCTTGCTGGGCAGGCGCTTACGCCGCTGAGCCATCTCACCAGCCCTGCTCCACCTTTTTAATAGTGGCCTGTAAAATGTTCTTGTGGTTTGTGTCCATCTGGACATAGAAGTTCTGCTGCATGTTAAAAAGCAAAACAGAATGACAAACATACATAAAAAAAATAATAATCATGTTGCGGGTTTTCCTTCAAACTTGACAAGAAATCATTGACAAACAGATAGTGGGAGTGTTTGGAGAACTTTCTACTACTGAAAGAGCCCCTGAATTGCACAATCTCCTCAGTAAAACACCTTTGTCTTTGACCTGCCTTTTTTTTTTTTTTTTTTTTTTTTGTGGGTACCGGGGGTCGACCTCAGGACCTCACGCACCACCAGGCACCCGTGCTGCTGAGTGATATGACCGGCCCTTTTTTCGTGTGTGGGTTCCAGGAGTCGAACTCTGGCCCTCGCGCTTGCCAGGCAGGAGCTTACGCCCCTGAGCCATCTCACCAGCCCCTGACCTGCCTTTTGAAGTAGGTGAATTTCTAAGTTCTCAGCTGTGCTGGACCCTAAGAGGCTGTGGTGGCTTCCAGGGCAGGGATGTTTCTCCACAACTTTGAATTCTGATTTCCCTTTGCAGAAGGCAAAGATTACTTTCTCTTCATTGTTGGAGATATTAGTCACGGGTGAGGCACATTCAAAACTCCCCACGTCCTCTACTTCTCTGTCTTCCCACACACTCACCCTATATCTTTATTCTGATCTAGTGCATCTTAGAAATGGCATATTAAGTGAAGATCTTTCCAGGTAACCTTTCTTTCTTGATGAAATTTTGGGTTTTGTGGGGTGTATGTGTATCTCCTTAATTCTCAAAAACTTGCTAAAAGGTCACCCAAGCAAATCTTTAAGATGGTGAATTCCTATAACTCCATTTCAATTTTACATGTAATTTTATTTCGTGTCTTTTTAAATTAAAAAAATACATATTTTCAGTATGTCTTTTCCAGACTTTAGGATTTGGGAAGAAAATGAAGTTAAATGAAATCAAAGTAAACTGAGTGATCTGAAATGAACTAATATCAGCAAAGATTCCCCAAATCAGCTCACAACCTTTCCCCAGCACATCTCCCTCCCAGGCGTGGTGAGTCCAGCTCTGCATTTATCCTGACAGAAGAAAACACAGGCAAAGGTTCTACCGTGCCCAGATCAAGTGAAAATTCAAAGCAACCACTTTTCCTGGACCTTCTGCCTTCCCAGCGCTTATTTACTCCAGGAAGCTGAAAATCTCTGTTTAAAGCCAGGACTTTCTTTTCAGCTGTAACAAGACAGAGCATACTCTTGGCAACAAAGGGGGAACCCTGTCCCTGCACAGGCACAAGCTGGGCCTCAGGAAGCATCTTGGTGGAAGGGCTTCTCTTTCTGGTTCCCACCTCACACTGCAGGCCCAAATTCTGCGGAGGCCACTCCACACCCTCTGGACAGAAGGAAGCAAGCTCGGACTTGGGGCTTCACATATGGCACAGCAGGGGAGGACTGAGGGGACCAAGGTGCATACATTCAGAATGTGATATCGTTTACTTTCACCATTAAGGCAACTCTATTAGCATCCTTTTCCCTTCTCTAAGTGTGTGTGTGGGAGGGTGGGTGGGTGTAAAATGCTCAGGTCCTTCGAAGGGGCTCCAGGTGGAAGGGGAATTAATACAGGATGAGAAGGGGAAAGACTGCGGGCGATCTCTCCTCTGCTGTCCCCTCGCACAGACACGGGCCCTGTTCCCGCCAGGCCAGGTGGTTCTAGCGGCCCGGTTGTCTCACCCCGCAGCGCCCACAGGGCCGGGCTCCCCGCCTCCACGCCTCCCATTACCCGCCCCCAGCCCGGATAAATGTCCTCGGTGACCGTAAAAGTATCTACTCGAATCCGCGGTATCATTTTTGAGAGGAAACCCTCCCGGCTTTCCGAGTCGGCTTGGATCTGGGCTCTCCCCGGCACAGCCCGGGCCTCCGAGCCAGGACAGCGCTTCGGTCCGCGCTCGGGGCCGGAACACGCTCTCCCGCAGCGGAGCCGCGTTCCCGAGGCCTGACGGAGGCCCCGGCCTCGCCTAAGGGGGCCCGACGCCCTCCGGGGGCCGGAGTCGTCCTGACCGGAGCAGCCCACTGGGCTGGGAGCGCCGGCCGAGCCGGGAGGGGGAGGCGCCCGTTCTGCCCCAGCGCAGGAGCCGGGGCGGCCGGGACTGCGCTTGCGCAGTGGGGCCGCGTCCGCTCCCCTCCGCTCCGCGCCGGCGAGGGCGGGCTGCAGCCGGGCCGCTAGGGGCCGCCACGGCTAGCCGAGCCGCCTGCGTCCCGCCGCCCCTCTGGGTTCTGTGCAGCGCACTGGGGACGCTGCACCGCTGGAAGAGAGCCACAGAAAGTTAAAGGCACAGACTCCTTAGAAGGCGTCTGCGTACTGCCTCCCTTTTAACAAGAGGAGGCTGAGCCCTCCAAAAAAGTGACAGGAAAAGCCCAAAGCCGCGTCTCTGGATTCTGACAGCCGGGACGACGTTCAGCTCTTATTGACAAGTTTAGGGACGCTATATATTAGAAGTCTGCGTGTCTGCTAAAGATAACCGCAGATCCACCAGAATCAGTGTAGCCATGGCCGCCCCGCACTTGGACATAGAATAGGACGGACCTGGGTTTGACTTGATGTGCAGGGCTACACTGGATGGCCTTGGTGATTCAGTTTACCTCTCTACGCCCTGGTTTCCTGGTGTGCAAAACGGAGATAAAGACAGGACTCCCCACCAGGGTCCTAGGATTTAAATGAGTTAAAGTAGTCATTGCTTAGCTCGGTGTCTGCACAGGGAAGGTACTCCAATACATACTGTATTCGTGCAATATTTTGAAAAGAAAGTACTAGGTGCATAAACGATCAGGAGACAGTCGTGGTACTAGTTTCAAAACGGAAGTCATGCGGAACAAGAGGGAAGGTACTTTCCCGCGTGCAGCACTTGGGGAGATTCACACAGCCTTAACAGGATCCAGCAAAACAGGGAAAGGAGGAAATGACCTCAGTTTATCTTTCCTCCAGCTGCTCCCACCCTTCCCCCCTCCCTCTTCCCTTCCTCCCCTCCCAACGCTCAGTATGACTCATAGCGGCTGCAGAGACTCAGGCGCTTATCAGGGTAAAATGTGTTAGGCAAGGTGATTTAAACTATGTTTTTAAGTCCTAATTTATTACAGAGGCCTCTTCCTTCTTTTCTTGGGAGGGACAGGCTATAAGAAAGAATGATGAGATTAAGTGGATAAAAAGGCGTGGTGATCGCCTAAGTACCAGATGGGAGTAGGCTGGAACCACAGATCATCAAAGCTGAAGAGCATCCATGAGAACTCTCTCATGTTAATGAAACAGGAGTGAACAAGGGTGAAGATGGTTTTGATAGCAGGTAAGATGATACTAAGCTTTAGTCTGAAGTTAGAGCCCTGGCGTTCTGAATCCCTACAGTTCATTCATCCACTCACACACACTCCTTTGGGTAGATACCTTATATACTGCCAGATGCAAGCGTCAGCCGCACTAGGCAGGGAAAGATGAAAGGAAAGTGATAATCAAGAAGGATTCTCTGGTTCTGTTTTGCACATGCTGCCACGGTGAATAGAGGAATAGAAATTGGTCTGAGAGGAAGATGGCATGTTTTGAATGTTTTAGATGTGGCTGTGACATCCAAGTGCAGACCTCGTGGAGGGAACATGGGTGCTATGTGTGACAGGGCAGCCTAAAGGTGCCCACTGGGGAAAAGTCAGTATAAAGATGGTCACTGAAGCAGGGGCAGGATTGAGATGTCCAGAATGGCAGGAAGAATGAGGACAACATGAACTCATGGAAACTGAACCCTGACAGAGCCCAGCTTCTAATGATCGAGTAAGATATTCTAAAGAGGACATGGAAAAATGGGAAGAAAACCAGAAAAATGGCATAAAGCTGTCCACATCAAGACATTCTCCAGGTCTAAGAAGGGGTAAGGGGTGGGAAAAGCCAACAGTATTGAGCAAATGAGCACTGGAACATATCTGCTCAATTGGCAGTGAGGAAGTCATTGATGACTTGTGCCACACTGGTTTCAGTGGGATATGAAAGCAGAAATAAGTGATAGTGGGTTAGAAACAAATAGATTCAAGGAAGAGGAAAAGCAGGGTTAGTGGGTACAAATCACTGCTTCAGGGGAGCTGGATGGTCAGGGAAGGGAAAGTTATACCTGGAAGAGAAGGATGGATGAATTTTGGCCATCGTTTTCTTTATATTGGGAAATTGGAACATGCTTATAGGGAAGGAGAAGCCAGGGAGGTCAGCAGGGAGGAGCACTTTAGGCTCAGCACGGTCCCTAGCACCACCACAGGGTAAATGAGAGAGGAATTTCAGCCCCAGATAATCCAAAGGAAAGATTCCTCTTCTTTGGTTCTTTTCCTTCTACCATGCATAAGGAAGAAATGCATTTGGAAGATTTAGGAATGGACTTGGAGAACTCTTTAAGATGAACTTTATCTGTGTCAGGGTCTAAGCATGGCAACAATCTTATCATCAAATGCATTAATCAGTCCTGTTTGCATACAGAGCTGTAACCAATGCTATGCAAATAACATGAGAATTGATACTGCAATTATCATGTCAGTTAGGACCATGAGTAGCAAGTGACCAAGCCAGCTAAACCAAAAATGAGATGCACTGGTTTGCTAAGCTAGGTAAACTGGCTTTAGGCCTGGTTAAATTTCAGGTGCTTAAAAAGGTATTGGGTATAATAAGGATAATGATTTGATATTATCAATCTGCTTTTCTCTTTTGCCTTTTAGAGCATAGGAAATCAGTCTACTCAAGGCATTCATCTGTCTGGGAAAAGACGAAGATGCTTTCCAAAAGGTAGGCAAAGAGATACAAAAGTAACACTTAGCTTCTGACATTCAAAACTATGGTTTTGTAGCAGAGAAGGAGCCATGTAGTTCAAGCTGCTGTCTTGAGAAAACATCTTGTGTTCATTATCTTCCTCTTTGTAGGGTCAGGGGCTGGGTTTGGTTTTATGTATGGAGGTTCTAGACAGAAGAAGGAAGAAATTAGGGGAAAACAGAAGCAGCAGAATGGAAGAGAACTAAGAGGAGAAATTATGTTGGAAAAGTAATGATTGAACCGCTAAGGCAGAGGAGAATCTTATCCCCTCACCAATCTAGAGGAAGAGTCTAAGGTTGGTCAGGCAGAGTGAGGACCTACTATGGACTTCCCATGGCCCTACTACGTGAGTCCCACAAGTACCTAGACTCTACCCAAATGTACAGCAAGTCTGTGGCCATGTAGCCAGAGGTGGTCACTGTTGCAAGGTGACAGTGGTATGGGCTTCCAAGTAGACTCCTGGGACTAGGCTGGTAGTGTTAGCAAATGGGGCGAGGACTGGCAGAGTTTTCCAGGTTATTTGTCTTAGTAAACGAATTGGTCAGGACAATTGGTGGATGTGAAAGATTACCATTTATTTTAGGGAAGAAATAAGAAAAAGAAGAGAAGCACAAAAGAAGTGCTCAGGGAGAAAAGGGTGCTTAGAAGGAAAAAGAGAAGGTACGTCCTGCAAGCAGAAGAGACCGCTGCAAGAATAAGAGCAAAGTCACTTGCTGCTGTACTTTTACGCCTTCTTTGATAGTTGATCCAGGTGGTCTCACTTGATCTCGTGCTAGAAGATTGATATCAGGCACCAGGTTCAGTGTGTTCTCGTATCAAAAGATTGGTACAGAGTGCAGGGCTTGGCTTGATCGAGTGTCAGGTTCAGGCGCTGCACTCTGCACCCGTGGTTAGTCAGTCTCCTCAGCTGGTAGGTCGTGCAGCTACCAGCAGCCGCCGCAGTGCCGTGCCCTAGCCTCCTATTACAGTAGGAAGTCAGAACCAGAAGACAGGGAGTCTGTAGACCCAGAAGAACAGAGAGGAGGCTAAGCCAACCAGGAAGCATCTTTGGGAGAACTGCATCAAGCAGACTTTCACATCAAAGACCGACTCTGTCTAGGACAGGCGAAACCTGGACGTGACCCTGAGATCAGAACACACAGGGCAGCTACATCCAAGGACCAGTTCAAGGGCAGAAGTTCCCTTCCTTTTAACACCATGAGCACACGGAAGCCACACACTATCCTACTATCTCCCCCCCCCCTTGCATATCTTTCAGGAATGGTGATTAAAACATTTAAAACTCCTTACAGGTTCAGGCATATGCTATTTGCCTATACCTACAAACATGCTCCTGTGTACTTTAAGTCATCTCTAGCTAACTTATTATACAATGTAAATGCTATCTAAATAGTTCTTATACTAGCAGGGCATGGCGGCACATGCCTGTAAATCCCAGCACACAGGAGGCTGAGGCAGGAGGATCACCACAAATTCGAGACTAGCCTGGGCTACATAATGAGTTCAGAACTGTGTAAGGAAACCCTGTCTCGAAACAATACCAACACCAACAACTTGTTATACTATATTGTTTAGGGAATAATGACAAGAAAAACATCTGTATTGGTTCATTTCGGTACAAATGATATTTTTAAAAGTATTTTCAATTGGTAACTAATTAAATAGATGAGTACAGGGCCTTTGGATTCAGAGAGCCAACTCTGCCTCCATGGCTGAAATGAATTGGCACATGAATACTTTTCTGTACACTGACCAGTATAGATAACTAATTTTGAAAATCGTATACAGAAATTTTCCTTCCTTACACTTTATAACCATGCTGATTAAAGTAATTTTAAAATTATAGTTGGGAAATACAATCAGCTAAATACCTAGTATGACTTAAAGTTTAGTCCAATCTATAAATACTTCCACTGAGAAAATGTTCAGTTTCTCCCCTGTTGATGCAAAGACGACTGCTTACTTTTCTTTGTGTATTATTTCCCTTTAAAAAAACACCCTCTCCCAAATCCAAAAGAAACTGGGTAGTTATTTCCTATAAAAGAAAAGGCTTAAAAAAAAAAAAAAGAAAGAAAAGGCTTTGTAATGAATACAAAGTTTAATTATTCTGAGCACACAGAGATGGTAAACACAGCATCATCTTTTCTTCAGATTTTATTTTCAATATCCTAAGACACTTCCATATTTTTAAGCAGCCCTAAGTAAAAGGAGATATTTATGGTCTAGGGGGAAAAATAATCAATTTTACTCTAAAATTCATGCTGTACCTTTTGGAAAGAGTATTATTACATATGGAATATTTTGAAAATTATAATATATAAAACTTAAATCTCAGCATGAAAGACTCTGGGGGAAAAGTCATTAATCACAATAAGAGGAAATAAACTCACCAGGCCATGGCATTTGAGTCACTAAATTAATTCAAAAGAGGCTGGCTTCCTCTACACGTGGAAGCCCAGGTATTCATTTATTCATCCAATTTTTATCACACCCTTCATAGCTTCTCTATCCATGTGCTGGGCTCTGTGGATGTGAAGATGAGTAAGACAGACTCACTTCTGGGAAGGAGGGAAATGGGCCGGTCACTGGAATGGCTGGGAGGGGTGGGTACATGGAAGCAGATGCCCCAACCCCAGTGAGCACCGGGCTACCTTTGGGGAGAGTAAAGAGCACTCTAGGTCAGGTGTAGACCTTTAGGCTGGAGCAGAGGGTTGGTGTAGGGTGACCAGGTTATAGGAGATTTGAGGACCAACTCAAGAAATGAGTTTTTTCAGTTTCGTGACTTTTTTTCTTTTTTCTTTTCCAGCGAAGGTTACCCTACTCTGTAACCCAGATGTGCCTGTTCTGCTATTTGTATAACGACCACATTTTGTTTTGTTGTTTTAGCCATGAGTCAAGAAACACTAAAACAAATTACAGGTCCATTGGGAGGACAGCTGGGGGTGGAAAAGAAGGTGAAATGGCAAGGAATCCCATTTTTCATGCCCAAAATATAATTCTCAAGCAAAAAGATACTTAATAAGCCAACGGGGAGGAGAAAAGCCTGTACAGTACACGGTGACCAGCACTGCATGCCTTCCTACATGAACAGTAGGAGCAGGACAACGTGTCACGTTGAATGAGAAGCAACGTGGGATGAGGACTTTGCTCAGAGTTTGGCTTTTGGCTCTGCCATCTGTGGGCTGTGTGACTGAGTACAGTACTGAACCTTTGAGCCTTTGTTTCCTCAGCATAGGGAGATGGTACAATCCAGAGCCTGCCCTAGGATTCAGTCACATCTGCTGAGCTGGTGGGGAAACTCTGTGGGGCCCTGGGGAGCCTCCCTCTTTTGAGGAGCTGCAAGGAGCCACACACAGTGGGTTCACTAAGTGACGAAGCATCTGTGATGGAGGAAGGATAGTTTTGAGGACACTATGGGAACAGTGGTTGGAGTCCATCTAATCCCATATTGGACCCATACCTGCTTTCTGGCCAGAGCTGTCACTAAAAGCTAAGGGGATTGTATGCTAGCACTCCATAAGGCACGGGGCTACAGGGTCACTGTGGTGTGGGCCCCCAAGACAAGCGTGACAGGAGAGAAAGTTATCTTTTCCTCTTGTCATTCCACAGGGAAGCTTTGCCCCAGCAAGATGGCAAAGCAGAGAAAGGGACAGTGCCTGGCACCTGAACATGGGTTTGCTGGTGATGCTTTACCCCAGGGACTCCCCAAAAGTACAAGATGGAAGGCGCTTTGCTAGGAGCTAGATTCTACATGTGAAATGATGGTAACAAACTACAATTTAGATTGTTAGTCTTGATGTGGCTTCATTTACTCCATATCTGGTATATAATCAGGGTTCTCCAGAGAAACAGAACGAATGGGAGCTACACAGATACATAAGAGGAGCGGTATGATGGGAATTGGCTCACAAGGCTGTGGAGAGAGCGGAGTCCCATTGGCGTGCCATCTGCAAGCTGGAGAGCCGGGGAAGCCGAGGTTGTAATTCAGTCTGTCTCCGAAGGCTGAAGGCCGGAGAACCAGGAACTGCTCTGATGCCCAAGGGCAGGAGAAGATGGAAGTCCCAGCTCAAGGAGAGAGAATTCACCCTGCTTCTGCAATTATGTTCTATCTGGGTGGGCCCTCAGCAGATAGGATGGAGTTCGCCCACCCTGAGTGAGAGTGGATCTTCTTAGCTGGTCTACGATTCAAATGCTAATCTCCTCCAGAAACACCCTCGCAGACACACCCAGAAATAATATTCTACCAGCTATCTTGGTGTCTCTCAACCCTGTCAAGTTGATGCATAAAATTAACCGTTCCACTTGGTCAGGGAAACTTGGTTAATACCCATTGCATGGGATCCAATGAGATCCTCCCAAGCGTGAACCTGGACATGACAAATGCCCGGAAAATGTCAGATTCCCTCAGAAACCACTCAGGGGGACCCACAGTACCCTTTGAAGTATGCTCAAGACGGCCCATGGTGTTTTGAGGGGATTCATAAGCATTTCCATGGCAAACATCTTCAGTGAAACAGTAACATATCTTTGAGCATTTACTACTTGCCAGTAAGATAAACATGCTAAGAAGGGGTTGGAATTATCTTGTTCTTCCTCAGCACTTCACAGTTTATAAAATTCTTTGATGTGAATTTTACTCACATTAGCCCTCCCAACAGGCTATGATGTAGGAATCCCATATGTAGATAAGACTGCATTTCAAAGAGATGAAGTAATTTTCCATAATAACCCAAGAAATACAGAGTGGATACAGACTCAAGCCCAGTCTCTTTCCAGTAAAGTGGCAGGAAACAGACCAAAACAGGTGGGAATAATGAGAGGTGAAAAATAGCAAACACAAAAACCTTTGATTCTGATTCAAAGTTTTGGACAGAAAGACAGATCTGTCTGTGTCTGGGCCCCAGAAGAGCTCAGCAAGGATTGAGACTGACCTAACAGGTCAGGGTCTGCGGAGGAAAGGATGCTTAGAAGATGGCAGCAAGTGGGGTGAGCCGGTGAGGGGAGGTCTCACTGGATGCTCTGGAGCTAGCGCCCAGCTCTTCACATCACTGAAAACTTCCATGCGCTGTGCAAAAGGGAACTGCAGCCGCTGCCCGCCGGTCTCTGTCAGTCATAGATTCTGCTCCTATAACACTGTTGCGTCCTGTAACACTGAATGTCCCATAACATCCAAATCACCTCTCATGACTTTGGCCACTGCTGGTCTCAGCGTCTTCATCCCAGATCATTTCTATTTCTTCTTAGAGAATTATTTATAATGTTCTAAAAGTATGTAAAGCTATGTACTAGAATACTAGTTAGCCAGAAGTTACGCTTATTTCGCGTTACAGATGGGAAAATGAGCCATCAGTCGCCCTCATTGTCTCATATTTTATCCCTATAATTTGGAATACGATGTCATTCCCACTTGGACAATTAAGGAAATGGACATTGACAGAGGCAGCAAAGTAACTTGGCTAAGGTCATACAGCCAGTAAGCAGCAAACCTAGGATTTAAATCTCTGTCTGATTTTAGGGTATTTTCTAGTATACCACAACTAATGGCCTGCGGAATTCAAGTGAAACTAAGAGAGGACCAATAAATACAGTTTAATTGAGAGTAAAATTCCTGACCCTACTTTTTTTATTAATTCAAGTTTATAAACAAATTACCAGCCTCGGAAGAGTTCTTAAATCAAAACACTCAGGATTTATGGAATCCCCAAAATCAGAACCTGACACCAAGGGAGATGCCACCAGAGGACAAATGTGGCACCGAGGGACTCTAAAAGTTGACTTCCATGATTCAGTCAAAACTGTGGCCTAATTTACACTGGACTGAGGCAAGGAAGAGAGTTGCAGTCAAACCTGCCTGGTTCCTCCAGGTCTGTTTAATACAAGTGCCACAGTTTGACACATCCTAACCACGCTTCTTTCTCTGGCAACTCTAGCTTTGACAAGAGAGCAAAAACATCTCCCTTTTGACAGGAACAATGTGTGAAATGAAAGACTTCAGGTGCTGCACCGGCTTCTGACAGTTCAGAAGAAAACACCTCCCGCCTTCTCTGAGCTGTGCCCGCGCAGGTGAGTCACCTCATCACCAGCAAGGCAAGTATTTTAAGAAGTCAAAGTCGGAACCAGTAGAGAAAGATGAGGGATGGAGTATTGCCATTAGCTTCCAGGGTGGCTTGTTGTCATGGTGCTAGGAAAATCACTTCCATTTGAGTCCCACTCACCAGCTGTTTTGCTGGCGTTTTTGCATGAGAGGCTGGTGGCCACCCTAACAGAGGCGTGGGACACCGTGTACACACACATAGACCTGCAGCAGACACCCACTCCACAGGATTCACACTGGTTGTCTGACGTAGTTGAAACACTGTGCTCATGCGGATGACTGCTCTGTTCCCCCAGTTCAGCTTGCAGACAGAATGACCCTGCTGGTTACCCATATCATGTGACATCACCGGAAGCTTTGGAGCAGTACCAGAACTGCATGAACCCACCTCAACCTCTGCTCCCTGATCCAGCACTTGGCTCTGGAAAATGCCCCTGTTGCCTGTTTCTTAACCATTAGTTGAAGGATCAGGTCTTAACACCATTCTGAGGGGCGAGGTCAGCCAGGCCCTGGGGCGTGGGGTGTTGGGATAGGGAAATGACGAGCTCACCTATCACCTCCGTGCTGGGGCAGGTGCATTCCACAGCCTGCTGTTGCTGGGAAGATGACCCCCCTGCCCCACCACCACCCCAGGCTTTCGTGGCATTAACACTGCAAAGTTCCTTGTGTCTGCTCTGAAAGGGCAGGGGCAGGCATTCGCCAGGAGCAGGAAAGTAGTTCTGAACAAGAAAATTGGTGGGTGATGGTGCTGGAGGCCCCTGGGGGTGAACTGTGCTCTCCGCTCGAACTTCACACAGGGCCAGCTTCCTGGCTCCTGCTCTTCCCTTAGCTGCCTGTACCTGGGGACTACAGTGTTGGTGGTAGGGAGGGGGCTGCCTTGCTTCCTGGCTTTTCCTAAATCCCCTTAATTAAACTAAACTTTCATATGAACCTAAAAAGCAAGAAACTCCATAGCAGGACCTCATGGTTCCCGCCCCTAAATTCTGGCTCAGGTTTGGAGCAGGCTTATTTTTATTAAGGGCCCAAATGATTTGATTGCAGGTGGTCCTAGACCACACTTTGAAAAACTCCACTGCAGAGCTAAGTCAGCAGGCATGTGGGATACATCTGGAGTGGTAATTCACCCAGTTTCTAAAAATAGTGTTACAAGATAAATTGTGCCCCTACCAAATTCACATATTGAAGCCCTAACTTCCAGTTCCCTATGTGACTGTATTTGGAAATAGGGGCTTGAAAGGTGTAATTAAGCTAAAGTGAGGTCATTACGGTAGGCCCTAATCCAGTATCACCGGTGTCATTAAAAGAAGTGTTGAAGCCAGGCATGGTGGTGCATGCCTGTAATCCCAGCACTCAGGAAGCTGAGGCAGGAGGATTGCTGTGAGTTCAAGCCCAGCCTGAACTGCATAGTGAGACCCTGTCTCAAAAAAAAAGAGTTGATTACAACACAGACACACATAAAGGGAATGTAACAGGGACCTAGAAGCCAGGCCTGCAGATGCCCAATGGATAACTAAAAGTAGGATAAAACTTGATATTTCTGCCTTCATCTTATATATGTCTCTCCTATTACCTAAACCTTTGGGTTAGATCCCTGATCAGCTCTGCACGTAGACCTGTTAATCATTAAAGAGTGTCTGTATTACACAGTTTATTAGCCCTAAATTTGCCTAAGTTATCTCATCTCATGATTGAAGATACCAAGATAAAAGAAATCAAAGTGATTTTCAGGATTTGCAGGGACATCTAATTACCAGGTAGAATATCCAGTTCCAGGCCTACCCTGGAGGGAAAGTCTAGAAGTCTTAAGTCATTGCCCTAAACCTGCAACCACCTCAGATTCCAGGAAAGCAGAACCCTGAAGACGAGACCATGATGTTATCATCCCCCAAGTGGGAGCAGTTCCCCCATGACAGGAACCAAGGCCACCCCCACAGTAGGCGCCATCGTCTCATGATGGGAGCTGAACTGCCTCCTCACACCATGATGGCTCCCCTAGAACCTTGAAGAACCAGTCCTGAGATGCAGACCCAGCAGACCAGGACTTGACTAGCATTACCTATGCTGTGCAGATCCCCAGCCCTTGCCTTTGTTTCCCTTTTCCATAATCCCCCAAATTTCTATCAGCCTCTCAAAGACAGATCTTGAACCTCTCTGTGCTTCCCAGCATGGTCATGCTGATTAAAGCTCCTTTTCTGCCCTTTCCTGCTGCTCCTTGGTAGGCATTACAGGAGACAGATGGCAGCTGAGTCCGGTCTGTTGGGACTCCTAGAGATGGGGCTATTGCCCTAAAACTCCAACAGGAAGACCATGTGAAAACTGAGGGAGAAGATGACCATCTGCAAGCCAAGGAGAGGAGGCTTCAAAAGAAACCAATCCTGTTAACACCTCGACCTTAGACTTCTAGCCTCCAGAACTGCAAGAAAATAAATTTGTTGTTTAGTCATGCAGTCTGTAATATTTTGTAATGGCAGCCAGAGCAGACTAATACAAATTCAGAACCTGTTTCACTCAACAACTGTCTCAGAAGGTAGAAATTTCTCCAATATAGTGTACAACAAGGCTGGTGTATAGACCAACAGATGTGAGCCCCAGACGTGGAGTCACAGAAGTAACATGATCTACACAGAAGGCGTCTGATGGCGTCTGATGTCAGATATTCCTGTGCCCAAAGACCAGAGTCTTTTTCCCTGACTTTAGACAGGAGTTATTATTTTATTTAACATGGATATAATGCTTATGATGTGCCATGTACTATTCTAGGCACTGTACACATATTAACTCATTTAATCCTTATTACTGCCCTGTAATATATATGCTGAAGGTTCATAATTCCTTATTCAAACCCTTGTGGCCAGCAGTGTTTGGCAGATCAGAATGTCATACAATTTATGCTGTGGCATCTGCAACAGTATCCTGTAATCCAACGTGCTACTGTGTCTATAAGTGTATGTATTGCATAAAGACTACAGGCAGCTTTGTGTTAATTTAAGAATTTTGCCAGGCACAGTGATACATGCCTGTAACTCCAGCTACTCAGGAGGGTAAGTCAGGAGGCTCAAAAGTTCAAGACCAACCCAGGCAATTTAACAAGACTCTATCTCAAAATAAAAAATAGAAAGTTCTGGGGACGCAGCAGCTCAGTGGTACAGTGTTTGCCTAACGTGTGCAAGCCCCTTGGTTCGATCCCCAGTGCTAGAAGGAGAGCAGGGCACAAGGGTCAAAAGACAGGATTGTGTGTCAATTGTGTGTATCCTTATTTTAGGCCAGTTTTTCTGTTGGATGAGTTACAAATTCAATTTTTTGTATGCAGATTAAGATTTTGAAATCGTGGACCCCACATTATCCCCATCTTAGAGATGAAGAAACTGGGGCCTGGAGAGTGTAAACAAATTGTTGCATTTGAGAAGTCACCAGAGGTGGGGCCGGGCTCCCTACCCAGGTCATGTGGCCCTAGAGTTCATGTTGCTTATGCCCACCTGTCTGGGCACCTCTGGGTCACCTGCCTTGCTGAGCCTGACCTGTCAGCAGAATGCAGATCACGCCCTGCTGTGAGGATCAGATACGTTGTAGGTTGACTTCTGTTATGGGTTGAATTGTGTCCTCCAAAAGTCATGTGTTGAAGCTCCTAACCTCAGCATTTCAGAATAAAAACCTTATTCTGAAGTAACACCACTGAAGATATAAATAGTAAAGATGAAGTTGTTAGAGTTGACCCTGATCCAATACAGCTGGAGTCCTTATAATGGAGAAATTCAGACGCAATCATGCACGCAGGGAGAAGGCAGGGACTGATGCTTTTACAACTAAGGAAAGCCGAACATTACCAGCTAGCCCTAGAAGCTAGGAGAGAGGGGCATGGAACAGGCCTTTCCCTCGAAGTCTTCAAAAGGAGGTGACCCTACCAATCCATTGATCATGGTCTTCTAGCCTCCAGGACTGTGGGACAATAAAATTCTGTTATCCAAGCCACATGGTGTGTGGAACTTTGTTACAACAGCCCTCCAAACTAATTCAAGATCCTTACCCAGCACTGGATTCTCAGTGCAAGATCAATAAATGGTAACTGATCATACTTATTGTGACTGAGGCCTTGACTTTTAAATTTTTATTTATTTATTTTGTGATGCCGAGGATCAAACCCAGGGTCTCGTGCATGCCAGGCAAGTGCTCCACCACTGAGTTGCATCCCCAGCCCCCCGGACTCTTCATTGAAGGATAAAGTCAGTGAATCAGATTATTGCTAATCCTCTTCCAAGTTCGAAGTGTCATTTTCTACATTTTTAACGGGAAATTCAACTCCACCTGTACCAATGGTCTGGCTCTTATAGCATTCTTTGTTGCTGTTTTAAGGATGGGCTAATGTAAAGGTAATCTTAAAAAGCAAAAGAACTTCTTTCCCTGTGCTGGGGCTCATAGCCTTGTACATTAAAACTAAACCATATGGGTCTTAACTTGTCATCCAGTGCCCCTGCTCGCATTGTGAATTCACTGGGTCCAGGGCTTTTCTGAGTCTCTTCTGCTTGTGTCTTCAGGATGGTGGCACTAAACCCACAGCATAAGTCTGGGCTACAAATACTGCAGAGGAAAGGAGAAACCTAAATGGAGGTGCTTTTCTGTGAGTTAAAAGTGTGTCACTGTGGCCTGGGAAGTTTAGGTTCTTCTTGTGGAAATTTGACCCCTCTCTGAAGATAAAAGCTGCTTTAAGAAAGTCCAAAACCTTTGAATATTTTTCTGTCCAAAGAACCAGGCAGGATTGGGCCCCGTCTAGGAAAGAGGTCAAATGCAAAATGTTTTTCTCAGGCTGTAGTGACAGGAATCCCTCTCGTCAAGCTGGTTTGGAGCTTTAAGCCTCTTTTTCCCTTAAAATGCGACCATATCGGTTCAGAAAATAACTGTCTGTGTGTGGGGGGGGGGGAGTACAGCCCCAAACTCCCCATCTGCGGAACCGGGACTTGAATAGCTGTGTGTGTTCAAAGGGTGGCCTTTGGGCTTCCTTCCAGCATTGGCTTGGGCCTGGCCATACAGAATGTTCTGAAGCCGCCTCCCCAGCTCCCTGGCCCCCCTCCCAGCCTTCTCCACCATTCCCAGCACCTTTCCTGGAAGCACTTTTGCACCACACCACGGGGCCTTTCACATCTCCTCACAGCCCAGGCCCATTTCACAGTCAGCATTCACTTAAAGCTTTTTCATCTCTGCTCCCTCTTTCTGGTTATCCTACCCCAATGGCAGAAGAAGTATGTCTTCTCCTATGTTGCCCATAGAATTCTGTTGGGATATAAAAATGGCTGAAGTGTAGAGGGTATCACTTTAGAGGATCTCATGTTGATGATTCTAATCCTTGCCAACATGGGAGATTTAATTAAGTTGGAGAAAATATCAAATAGTTTGAGCTGTTTGGGAGTAGAGAAAATATTTTCTTCCTTTTTGAGTCCTCTGTGCTTAGCTCCAAACCTGGCACAGGGTAGGTGCTCAATAAAATTACTTCTTGAATAAATGAACATTACTTTTCGTTTTCTTCAGAGAAGAGCTCTGATAAGTATTAAGTATAAGCATCACGACCACAGACAAGGTTGGAAGATGGTTCTGCTTCCTAACAGCTCTTATGGGTCATATCCAATAAAAGATCCTGGCATCAGGAGGCAGAAGATACAAAGTCCAGGACTCACTTGACCATTACCCAAAAGCCCAGAGTCTTCAACCTCTCCATGGCTCTGTGTCCTCCACTGCAACATGGAAGTAGCAGTGTCTGCTCTGCCTACCTTCCTGGATGGTTCTGAGAACATGACAAGAGAACAGCTGGGGGTGTCGCTCAGTGGGAGAACACTGCCCTAGCTATACGAGAGGCCCTGATTTTAATCCCCAGCACTGTGAAATATTTAAAAATGACAAAAGAACAAATATGAACGTTCCCTAAAAGTTTCAAAGACCACACTGAAGGTATTACTTTTATTATTGTTATTAATATTACAGATGATTGTAGAGTTTAGCTGCTCATAATTATTTTTTACTACCTCAATCTCTTTTCTTCAAGGACCAAAGCCAAGTTTACCTCCTACCCCTGCTGCAGAAATATCCATCCTGGAGAGGCCAGGCATGCCAAGTACTTGTCTCTTTGGACCTTAATCATCTGCTTGGTCAGCAAACATGTTCTGCATCACAGGTGGCAAGTAAAAAGTTAAGTCACAGAAAACTGGATGAAGAATAGCTGCTTCCTCATGGAGTTTTTGTGCCATGGCCATCCAGAGTAGAAACAGGACTGTGCTCTACAGCATCGAGCCAGCTACAGAGTCCTCAGCCCCAGAACAGGTGTAGAGGGTGAGGTGACTTGTTGGGGGCAGCAGCCCGTGGCCAGCAGAGTGCAAGCAGCAGCCCAGGTCTGATTCCAGGCCGGTTCTTCCTCCAGGCCTGTCACCTCTCCCTGGAGGCAGTGGTAGGTGGTGCTTTGCTTGCCATGCAGATGCTGTTGCTAAGGTAACTGGTGATGAGAAAACAGAAGCAGCCCATGGGGTCCTGCTGCTTCAACTGTGTATCCACACAGTTTCCCATCTCAGGCAGAGAGATGCAGTCAGGCTTATCAATCTGGGCTGAGCATGTGTGCTGGTGCCGGAGGAGAAATGCCAGACCTGTGCGGCAGCCTGTGTTCCCCAAGCACTCTCCCTGGGCATGATTCTGGACAAGAAATTGAAACCAGGGGCAGATGCTGAGGGATTGAAATTACTACTCAGTGCCAGTTGTCAGGTTGCAGCATGGCTGAATTCATCCAAGGCCCGGATTCTAGCTGTATGTCCTCAATTTACTTGGAACATCTGTAAAACAAGAGGGCTGGAGGCATGAACTCAGCTCTGAGTTCTGTGTCTTTGTCTTCCCTGCTTTCACCTGAGATAGACCCCACCCCCAAAGCTTTCAGAAAAGGACCTTTTTCAAGGAGCTCTTTGATTCCATGTGGTTGATTTTCTCTTGCTCCTGGGATGATGCGCTCATTAGCCAGCACATCCCAGGAGCAAGAGAAAAATCAGCCACGTGGAATCATATAGCTCCTTGAAGCCATGGTATAAAGACCTCCTTACTCTCTTTCTCTTTTGGCAGGAACTCAGTGAGCCAGAGGCAGGATTCAGACTTTGAGGTCTGGGTCTTGATCCCCCTTCAGTAGCTCAGGCTTCTCCCAGGCCCTGCGAGGCCAAAGCTCTCTGACCAGCTCCCAGAACTGATCTACTTCCTCCAACCCACACTCCGAAGAAAGTAAGATCTGAAACCAAAGAGTCCTTAAGTGCACCCTCTTCTCTCTCTTTTGGGACTAACGCTGGTGGATCTGCTAAGGGGGTTTAAGAACAAGAGGGTGCATTTAGTGAACCAGTTTGGGTATCCTGACAGCTCAGAGGAGAATCAGATTATGGAGAAGAGCTGAAATCTAGTATAAGCTGCAGAAAAGGAGGGGAATGGGGTGAAAGGCCTACACTCCTGACCTCCAGCTGCCCCTGGAAGAGAACCTAAGGCTGTATTTCATTTAGGGACTTTCTTTGGAGTGTGGGTTGGAGGAGGTAGATCAGTTCTGGGAGCTGGTCAGAGAGCTTTGGCCTCGCAGGGCCTGGGAGAAGCCTGAGCTACTGAAGGGGGATCAAGACCCAGACCTCGAAGTCTGAATCCTGCCTCTGGCTCACTGAGTTCCTGCCAAAAGAGAAAGAGAGTAAGGAGGTCTTTTTTTTTTTTTTTTTTTTTAAAAACCACACCTTTTTATTTGTTTGTTTGGTTTTTTTTTTTTTTTTTTTTGTGGGTACCGGGGGGTCGACCTCAGGACCTCGCGCGCCAACAGGCACCCGTGCCGCTGAGCGATATCACCGGCCCCTTTTACGTATGTGGGTTCCGGGAGTTGAACTCGGGCCCTCACGCTTGCAAGGCAGGCGCTTATGCCGCTGAGCCATCTCACCAGCCCAAGTAAGGAGGTCTTTATACCACTGCTTTATAAAGCAGACTGACTGCAAATCGACCAGTGGAAAAGCACTCAGGAAACAACTGGCTACAAAAGGCACTCACAAGGGTGCAGCCTCTACTGGAGGGGTGGAGAAATCATCACTGGAGGCCTGGTACTGTGGCACTCATGAAATTAGACCTTATTGGAAGTCCACTGCACTTCTGAGTCCCAAACACCCTTTTCAGTGTGTGGTGCAAGAAATCGCTCAAAACTTCAAACAGATTTGTGCTTCCAGAGTAGCTACCGGTGCTTTGTGAGTAGCAAGTGAGGCCTATTCAATTGGTTGTTTTGAAGATACAACCTTTGTGCTATCCATGCCAAACATATAACAATTATCCCAAGAGATATCCAACTAGCATGCCGCATACCTTGAGAACATGCTTAAGAATCGACTATGATAAGATAGGCACAGTGGTGCACACCTGTAATCCCAGCACTCAGGAAGCTGAAGCAGGAAGCTCACAAGTTTGAGGCTAGCTGGGCTACATAGTGAGTTCGAGGCCAGACTGAACTATATAGCGAGACCCTGAATTAAAAAACTAAACAAAACCAGTATGATGGGAAACTTTTTATTCTAAAAAAATTTTTTCTCTTCCTGGTATTGGCAGTTCTGAAAATTAAAAATTTGCTCTCCATGGAGTCAAAATGTACCTAAGTATATGATTGTCCAGCAGAAATCAAGTATTGGCTGTTTCTCCATTTTCATCTGTGTGTGAATTTTTAATACAAATGTGGGGATGTGAAGCATTAGTCCTAGTGGAAATGTTTTGGTGAACAAATTTCAACAGTTCAGCTTTACAACATTATGAATAAACCTGATAAATTTTTCTAGACAATGCCAGCATTTGGATTTTTAAAAAGAAGTAAATTTCTTCCTGATGGCCAAAAAAATCTGAACCCTGCTCCCTCTCCAGCTGACCACTCGCACTAACCCAACACTCATTCCACAACTCCCTCCATCCAAATGCTACAACCAGCTGCTTTCTGCGTATGGCCTTTGCTTTTCTCCCTCTGTCATTCTGCACTTTGCCAGAGCTGTATTCAAGAGGGTACATTGGCTGGGCACAGTGGCCTATGCCTGTAATCCCAGCTACTCAAGAGGCTAAGGCAGAGGGCTACAAGTTCAAGGTCAGCCCGGGCAACTTAGCAAGTCCCTGTCTGAAAATAAATTTTAAAAATAAAGGGGATGGGGCCGGTGAGATGGCTCAGCGGCGTAAGTGCCTGCCTGGCAAGCACGAGGGCCCGAGTTCGACTCCCGGATCCCACATACGAAAAAGGGGCCGGTGATATCGCTCAGCAGCACGGGCACCTGCTGGCACGCGAGGTCCTGAGGTCGACCCCCGGTACCCACACAAAAATAAATAAATAAATAAATAAATAAATAAATAAATAAATAAAGGGGATGGTATGTAGCTCAGTAGTAAAGCTGTTGCCTAGCACATAAAACAAGGCCCTAGGTTTAGTCCCCAGTATACAAAAAACAGGGGGTGTGTACATTGGCGACAAGTTCAGAACACAGCTCTTATGAGCCAGGGTGAAGGCGAATGCAGCTGAGATTCCAGAACAACTGGAGTCAGGCTCAGATTCCACCACAACTCTCCTGCTTTCACTGCTTGTCTCTTCTCTCCAGTTGCCCGCTTCATTCTCTCTTACGTCATGCTGATTTCCTCCATGTCTCAGGTGAAACTGCACACGCACCCTGCCACACAGCTCCTAAATTTAACATCTTTGTTAAAGGATCAACGTGGCTATGTGTGTTAAAGGATCATCTTTGTAAGGATCAACGTGGCCATGCTTGGTCAGGTGCCACCACAGTGACAAAGAGAAGTGAAGACAAGGTCAAAGCAGGAGGCCCTTTGTAGGATACAAAAAGAGATTTCCTGGCTATGGCTATAGTATTCTGAACTCATCTGATCTCAGAAGTTAAGCAAGGTCAGGCCTGGTTAGTACTTGGATGGGGGAGAGGTTTTCAGAAAAGAGGAGAGAAGTGCTGAGCTGACAGTTCCATGGCTACATCACGTGGTCTCACTCCAGCTTCCAGGCCTGACTCAACAGCGACCTTCTCCAAAGGCCTTTCCAGCTCCACCCGGGCTGGGGATAATGCTCCCCCTCTCCACTTCCCAGAATTTCCACCTGTGCCTCCCTGTGCTCTTAGCACCTGTTCATCAGGTACTCGCCTTTTGAATAACTTTTCTTACGTAAATGCTAATGTGTGCTCATTGAAAGAAAATTTAGAAACATAGATAAAGAAAAAGAAAAAAAATTACTCATAGGTCTCTCAGCTAGAAATAATCATTCAGCATTTGGGGACAGAAGCAGTATTTAGATCTGTGTCTTTGTTCTCTGCCTGCAACCAGCCCTCAAAAGGCCACATCCAAATCTCGCCTCCTCTCTGTGGACCCTGAAAGCCACCACATGCTTGCCTTGCAACAGGGGCTCCATCGTGTATGTTTAACAAGAAGATGCCTAAAGAAAGGAATAAACAAGTGGATGAGTTAACAAGTCAGAGAAAAAAATTCTTAAATGTGCCCCAGAGGAGTCACGAAGAAAGGAAGAGAAAGGCATGAGGTCTCAGAGGGTGCATGCAGCTCACCCTCCCTGCCCTTTCCTCAGCCTGCTCTGCCCGCATCAGGGCAGAATCAGTGCCAGGAAGTGAGTGGCACACAGCAAACAGGCAGGACCTAGCCCGTGGCCATTAGTGGAAATATAGAAACTAAAGCCCCATCCCACCCGGTGACTTGGAAATATCAGCTATGGCTTAAGGGCAAAGACGATTCATGGAAACAACCAAGTCAGGGTCACCACATGCATGCAACATTTTAGGCTCAGCAGGCAATGCAGCCAATTCAAAGTCTCTCATGAATGGGTTCCGGGAAATCTGATTTTAGCAGTCCCATTGACACAGGAGTGTGTCCCCATGACTTGCCCCTTACTGGGTTGAAGATTATCATTGATTTATCTGGAACAGAAACAGCAGGATTCCACATCACATCTTGGAAGGAAGCCTGGGCAAAGGCAGAGAATTAGCAGATCTTTATTATTAATTCCAATACCACAACTCCCCATGGGTCTGCGCAGTAAATCACAGGCTTTCTTAATGGGAGTTTCTCCGTGCTTAAGTGGAGCTAATGTTTTTATGTGGGGCAAGTCCTCATTCTCAATTATAAAGGCAGCCTCAAGAATCACAAATATTCATTAATCATACCCAAGTCCAAAATATGGTACATGACGGAGGATGTAGAAGAAGTAGGAGAATCCTTGTATTTCATGTATTTCAGCACCATACATTTATTGAGGCCCTTCTGCGCCTCAAATGCCATGCTACACACTGGACTTCATTACATATTACAGTTAGTATCCCTTTTAAAAGTGAAAATATGAAGCTCGGGAGGTTAAATAACTTGCTCAACTTGCCCACAGTCTCTTACACAGTTTGTAAGATTTATAGAATTAGAAAAAGGGAAAGACTCTAACAGTTTGTTATCATTTTAGTGCCATTAGAAATACCCGCTCCTGGCTTGGTGGTATGTGCCTGTGATATTGGTATTCTGGGAGGCTGAGGCAGGAGGATCATAAGTTTGAGTTCAGCCTGGGCAACTTAGCAACCTATCAAGACCTTGGCTCAAAATAAAGAAATAAAAAGGGCTAGGGATACAGCTCAGTGTAAAGACCCTAAGTTCAAGTCCTAGTACTGAAAAAAACAACAACAACAAACTCAGCCAATATTTGCAAGAACCTCTGCTCTTTAACCAGAATTAGGCACAACTCATGCCAGGGGAGTAGGAAAGATGTTTGTGCCACTTACTCTGTGTTATGGCTTGTGTCTAGACGTCCCCTCAGAGCCTCATGCAGTCATAGGTGGGGCTCTTTCAGAGGCCACTGAATCTAGAGTGTGTGACTGATTCATGTGCAATGCTAGGATCAAGGGTGCCCAAATTAAGGGTGGGTGATTATTAGATCAGTCCACTGATTGGTTTGGCACCGCCCTAATCCCAGTAGCCTAGATAGAATATAAAAGGGGCAGAAAAAAGCTGCTAAGGTCCCTTGTTTGCTTTGCTACCTTCTGCCTGTCACGAACTATTTCTCCTCTGTGATGCCACTTTGCCATACCATCCTGCCTTGGAGCCATCCAACTATGGACTGAAACCTCTACAAACTGAGCTAAATAAACCTTTCCTCCTTTAACTTCGGGTGTCTGGTATTTTGTCTCAGCAACAAGAAAAGTAACTAAGATATTCTGCCACCAGTGGGCCTCCTGGAAGAGGCTGATATGTGCAAAACCAAGTGTCCACTGGTCCCTGCCCTAGACTTTTCACAGTGGTCTGTGGATGCCTGCCTTTTAGGTTGCACTCGGAGAAGGCACTGGTGCAGGGGCTCATCACAGGCTCACAAACATCAGAGATGAGCAGGAGGGAGCAAGCTTTGGTCCCCTAGCAGTGCTTTGCTTCAGACCTTAGTGTTTTTCCTTCTCAGCCTGGAAGCAGCATCCGGAGCTGATGGACAGGAGCGTCAACTCTGTAGTCTTGCACACAGGATTTAAATCCCAGCTCAGCCTCTCGGAAGTTGTATGAGCCTGAACACAATTCTCAGCCCAAGACTTCATTTTCTCCCCCACTAAATGGAGGCAATCCCCACCCTGCAGAGAGGTTTAATGGAGGCAGCGCCTCCCCCGTGGAGAGGTTCAATTAGGTAGAGTATGCGCTACATCTGCCGCGCAGTAGTTGCTCAATCAATAGTAGCCATGATTATGGTCCAAACTAAATTTCACCCAAGAAGTGGAACCATGATTTTTTTTAAGCCATGAACTAACAAGTATTTATTAAAGACCTATTTTTTAAGCAAGAAGATTGATGAAGGTTGTGAGAAAGCCTCCTATTCTCTCTAGGAGTGAGGGATCTAGACGGGGTAAATAAACCCATGGTAATGGACAACTCTCGAACAACTCAAGTATCTGAGATACAGGAAGTGAGAGATAAAAGTCTCCTGGGTGCCTGTCACTTCGGAGATAAAGGCAGTGAGTGTAGGCAGACGATGGCCTGAGGTGGTCCGTGGCTAAGACTCCCAGGGTCGCATTCCAGGTAGCCCCTCCCAGGCCCATTTTCCACTCCCTGTTCCTTACCTCTTCATCCCTAGAGTTTGCTTTTCCACTCATGCAGGTATTTTCCTTCCAGAGAGCCTGCAGAGGACCCAAAGCATCCCCAGGTTATCTTTCCCAGGGCCTGGCTGGCTGTTTGCTGGGTTCTGACCTCACCTCTGGCGACAGCCTTATCAGGTGTGGACAGAAGCGGCTCCCCTGCTCTGGGAGCTCCTAGCCCAGGATTCTCCCCACATCCAGGCCCCTTCCTCTGTGGCCAGACACTTCTGGGACCTGATGCAGTGGTCATTTGCCAAATCAGGAGTGACCACAGGGGTCTGCAGCAAAGCCGTGAGGCCCAGAACCAGGAAGGGTGAGGTTTCTGACAGTGTTGACAGAGAGCAGAGCAGATGCTGAGTTCTGCCAGGCAGGAGAGAGGGAGAGGATGTTGGGGGTGGGGACAGCAGCTCTCCCCAGCCCAGGTCCTCATGCGGACACTGGCAAAGGGCAGCAGGTTATGATGGGGCCTTAGTCTCCCTTGGAAGTTGTTCCTTCCAGGGAGCATGGAGACCCGGCTGAACCCAGTCCTTTGAGAAATGAGTCTTGAGTGACTGAATTAGAAAAGAAGAGAACTCACTGGGAACCAGAGAAGCAGACATGGGCCCCTCTCTCATCGGTACCTGGGCTTGATACCAGCTGCTCTGTGTCAACCCATGTTCCATAATTTGAAAGGACATTTCATTTATATTGCAGCACCGGTTTGTTTAGGTTTGTCTGCTTGGGTCTCTGTGGGGTTAATGGCCTGGGGTGGGGTGGGGTGAGTGAGCATTTAATTAGAATTCATTCCGTGGCGGCCCCTTTGTCCTGCTGGGTCAGCTCCAGTCACTTGTTTGTTTGCACTGGGACTCTTGCCTTTATTGGACTTGGTAGCCTCTGTCAGTACATGATAACTTATTTAAATGATCTCCAGAATCACAGTTCCCAGAAGTTTCACACCTTGGTGTTTTCACAATGGGGGGCTTGCAAAGGACCAGGGGTCGGACCACCCCTCACTGTGGCGACTGGGAGCCAAAGGGCACCGAGTGGTCAGGTCTCATCCTGGGATGGAAGGACAGACATCTGGCCCCCCAAATGTGCTAATCCCCTGTGAGCCACAGCTAGGAATACATCCTTCAGAAATATGCATGGACAGTCGCACATGACGGTGCCCACCTATAATTCCAGCCCTCTGGGAGGCTGGAATCACAAGTTTGAGCCTGGCCTGGGCACCTTAGCTACTAGCAAGACCCCATTTCAAAATAAAAAATATAAGAAGGGCTAAGGGTGAAGCTCCATATAAAAGGCCTGGGTTCAATGCCCAGTACTGCAGAAAGAATGAAAGAGAAAGAGAGAAAGAGACAGAAACACACACACACACACACACACACACACACACTCACACACACGGGGGGGGTGGCTCACAGGTGTGCAAAATGATGGATTATAAGGGTGTTTCTTGCAGCATAAGACTGGGAACAATCTAAATGCCCATCAGTATAGGACTGATTAAATAATTTATGGTTTCTGCATTCAATGGCATATGTAAACACCACACATGGTGATGGGAGATGGTCTCCAAAATACATTGCTACCCAGGCTCAGAATTGCGTATTATCATTTGTGTAAAAAAAAAAAAAAAAAAGTGACATTTCTCTTTTAAATTTGAGTCATGTCAGCATTACCTATAGAAATAACTAAAATTTTACAAATTAAAATAAATTCCTTGAGATTAGCTTCAAAATAATTTATTTGTTGCCAGGCATGGTGGTACATACCTGTAATCCCAGCACTCTGTAGGCTGAGGCAAGAGGATTGCTGAGTTCAAGGCCAACCTGAACTACATGGCAAGTCCCTGTCTTAAAACAAAACAAAACAGGAGGAGGAAAAAAGATGGCGGATGAGTAAGAAGCACGCAGAGAAACTCTCTAAAAGTTGCCATTGGACTACGGGAATATAGTGACCGGGAGAGCGCAGGAGGGGGGCAGATGCCCCCTGGGACCCAGAAAAGTTCTGAAGCGCAGCTTGGGACCCCCGGCACCAGTGAAGGGTGATTTCCAACAAAGAAGGAGCAGACCCCGCGCGTGCACCTTCTACCAACCCAGGAATCACGGCGCGACAGAAGCTCAAAGCTGCGGACACATGGTGACAGCTGGCGCCCAGGGAGCCCCCACGGAGGGTCGCGAGACAGCGGCGGGGCAGGGGAGCAGTGGAGAACTGTGCTGGCTGGCGGTGAGTGAGTGTCTCTCAGCCACAGCTGTCCCGCGCCAGAGAGCGACTGGACGGGCGCCATTGTGGGGGGTGCGGCGAAAATCAGAGCAGCTCGAAAACAGCTCTGGGAACTCGTGCTCCGGACAGGGCAGCACGGCGCCTCTCAGCCCCACGAAAGTGCGCTGAGGGCGGCGGGTGAACGAGACTGGTCTCTCAGCCACACCTGTCCCGCGCCAGAGAGCGACTGGCCCGGCGCCATCCTGGGGGGCGTGGCGAAAATCAGAGCGGCACAAAAGCAATGCGCTGACAGCGGCGGGGGAAGGAGACCGGTCTCCGCCTGAACGTCCACGCTCTGCTCACCGCCCCACCAGAGGGCCGCTCCTGGCTCGCTGGGACGGACCTGCACGGAACAGGACTCTGTCATCACACGGTGCCTGCCTACAGCAGAGTCAACACCTGGAACTGATCCTCTTTTTTTTTTTTTTTTTTAATTTTTTTTTTCTCTCTCATTAGTTTTTTGTTCTGGTGAAGGGGTTTTTATTTTTGTTTTTATTTTATTTTTATTTTTATTTATTTTTATTTTTTTCTTTTGTGGGGTTTTATTTCTGTTTTATCTGTTTGCTTTGTTGTTTTTGTCTTCATGTTTGTTTCTGTTTGTCTATTTGCTCTTTCCTTCATTATTCTCTCTGGCTTTTATATGAGTGTAAACAGCGCCTCTAACCTCTTTGTGATTGTGGTTGTGATCTGTTCTTCCTTTTATCCTTTCCTTCTCTTTTTCCCACCAGTCCTCTGCACCAGTGTCCCAATGTTAGTGGGATCCCTCTTGTTCCTCTAACCTTACATCTAATTCCTTCCTCTTCTCACAATACTCTATTTCCTCCTTAACTCATTTTAAATTTAAACTCCTGAGGGGAAAAAATGACATACTAAGGACTTGTATACTGCACATAATTTTTCTGGTGTGTTTTAGATTTTGTTATATAACTGCAACTCTACTTTATACGGCTAAAAGTGGTAAATAACTGGTTAGCTCAGTCTGTTCATTTTCTAGGCTGTGTTTGATGCTTCAGTTACCATTACAGCCAAATGTAAAATAATTGTTCTAAACAGCTTTCCTTCCTGATATTTCATGATTGATATTGACTAAGGGACACGGAAAATACAGTGGCACAGTACCAAAGAATCAAGGACTGGGCCAAACAGGTAGCAACTTCTCACATCCAACGAATTGAAGAGGTAGGATCTGGCAGAAAGCTCAAAACCCAAAAGCAAGCTCCACTTGGAAGATACTGCAGAGAAGTAGTCATCTTCTAAGGATCTTGAACACTAGCAATAAAGTAACCTATCATAGGTAATTTACAAACATCACCCCAGGAATTAAAGAAAGAAAAAAATGAGACGACACTTAAACAAGATGCAACCCCACACATCCAATTCACCAAAGGCAAACCTAGGGGGCAATGAGGTGGGACAATCCGAAAGCCACCCACCTGGCCTATCTGAAGGGGTAACAACAAAACAACTGAATGAGGCTCTGGAAAAAATTAAAACAGAAATAATTTCACAGATAACTGCAGAGATAATGTCCACAATGAAGACTATGCTTAAGGACACTATAGCTGATACAGACAAAAAAATAGATGAGCTTAAGAAAACTATAGAAACCATGAATGCTCAGCATAGGAAAGAAATGGAATCCATAAGGCAGATTCAAGCAGATATCCAAGAGAACAAAAATTCCATTGAAAGTATTTGTAGCAGATTAAGCCAATGTGAGGACAGGATCTCATATATAGAAGACAGGCTTACAATTAGTGATCATGAAAAGAAAGAATTCTTAAAAACAGCAAGGGACCATGAAAAATCAATTCAGCAGCTGCTAGATGACTCAAAGATAAACAACTTAAGAATAATTGGAATAAATGAAAAAGCAGGAGATAGCATCAATGACATTAAAACCTTGTTCAAAGACATTATTACAGAGAACTTTCCTAGAAGAGAAAAAGAATTTGACCCCAACATAAAGGAAGCTTTCAGAACACCAACTAGACATGACCAAAAAAAAAAAAACTTCAGCCAGACATATTATAGTCAAGATCCCAGAAATTCAACAGAAGGGCAGAATCTTAAAAGCTGTTAGGGAGAAGAGACAAATCACCTATAAAGGAAAACCCATCAGAATCACAGCTGACTTTTCAGCACAAACCCTCAAGTCAAGAAGAGCTTGGAATGATGTATTTCAAGCTCTAAAGGAAAATAATTTTCAACCCAGATTGATGTACCCCGCAAAACTATCTTTCAAAATTGATGGAGAAATAAAATACTTCCATGACAAAGAACATCTGAGAAAATTTATGACCACCAAACCAGCACTCCAAAATGTTCTGAAGGACATTCTAGAAAGAGATAGGAACCCCAACAGAAGGGATCCACCAGGCAGGGAAGATAATTAAATAGCAGGAAAGGGGAAAAACAAACAAAGAGTGGGAACCAACAACAGGAAAATATCATGACAAGTATAAGTCAATACATATCAGTTTTAACCATCAATGTTAACGGTCTCAATTCACCAATCAAAAGGCACAGACTGGCAAAATGGATCAAGAAGCAAGATCCAACAATATGCTGTATACAAGAAACACATTTAGGGCCGGTGAGATGGCTCAGCGGCTTAAGCACCTGCCCAGCAAGCACGAGGGCCCGAGTTCGACTCCCGGAACCCACATACGAAAAAGGGGCTGGTGATATCGCTCAGCGGCACGGGCACCTGCTGGTGCACGAGGTCCTGAGGTCGACCCCCCGGTACCCAAAAAAAAAAAAAAAAAAAAAGAAACACATTTAATTCAGAAAGAAATTCATAGACTGAAAGTCAAAGGATGGAAAACAATACTCCATGCAACAGGAACCCAGAAAAAAGCAGGGGTAGCTATTCTTTTTGCAGACAAAGTGAATTTCAAGCCAAGAATGATTCAGAGAGATAAAGATGGTCATTACATCCTTGTAAAGGGAACAATCCAAGAGGAAGAGATAATGATCATAAATATATATGCGTCAAATACCAATGCACCCAACTATATAAAACAAGTACTAAAAGACATGAAAAATCAAATAAGCACTAATACAATTATATTGGGAGATCTCAATACTCCACTGTCAAAAAAAGACAGATCAACTGGACAGAAAATCAATAATGAAATAATAGAACTGAACCAAACTTTGGAACAAATGGACTTAGTAGATGTCTACAGAGTGTTCCACCCCACAACATCAGAATATACATTCTTCTCAGCTGCACATGGGACGTTCTCCAAAATAGACCACATACTAGCTCATAAAACCTGCTTAAGTAAATGCAAAGGAATTGAAATTATCCCATGCATATTATCAGACCATAGTGCAATGAAATTGGAAATCAATGGCAAAAGAAATCACAAATACTCCCTAAACACATGGAAATTAAACAGCACCCTCCTGAACAACCAATGGGTCACAGATGAAATTAAAGAAGAAATTAGACAATTTCTAGAACTGAATGATAATGACAGTACAACATACCGGAACTTATGGGATACAATGAAAGCAGTCCTAAGAGGGAAATTTATAGCATTAAATACTTACATTAGGAAAATAGAGCAAGCGCAAATAAACAACTTAATGGTGAACCTCAAACTTCTAGAAAAAGAAGAGCAGGTTAAGCCAAAAGCCCGTACAAGGGAGGAAATTACAAAGATCAGAGCAGAAATTAATGTATTGGAGACTAAAAAAACAATACAAAGAATCAATGAAGCAAAAAGTTGGTTCTTTGAAAGAATAAATAAGATTGACAAACCCTTATCCAACCTTATTAAAAAAAGAAAAGACTCAAATCCATGCAATTGAAAATGAAAAGGGTGATATCACGACGGACCCTGCAGAAATCCAGAAGATCATCTATACCTATTTTAAAAATCTATATTCTACTAAGATGGAAAATGCAGAAGAAATGGACAGATTCCTAGATTCGTATGAATTACCAAAGCTGAATCAAGAAGATTTAAAAATCCTAAATAAACCAATATCAACCAATGAAATTGAAGATGTAATTAAAAACCTCCCAACAAAGAAAAGCCCAGGCCCTGATGGATTCACTGCCGAATTCTACAAGAAATTTAGAGAAGACCTAACGCCACTACTTCTCAAACTTTTTAATGAAATTGAAAGGGAAGCAATACTCCCAAATTCATTCCTGGAAGCAAGCATTACCCTGATACCAAAACCAGAGAAGGACCCAACTAAGAAAGAGAACTACAGGCCAATCTCCCTAATGAACATAGATGCAAAAATCCTTAATAAGATACTGGCAAACAGAATCCAACAAATCATCAAGAAGATTATACACCATGACCAAGTTGGATTCATCCCTGGGATGCAGGGATGGTTCAACATACATAAATCAATAAATGTAATACACCATATTAACAGAACCAAAGACAAAAATCACATGATCATCTCAATAGATGCAGAAAAAGCTTTTGACAAAGTCCAGCACCTTTTCATGATAAAAACCCTACAGAAAATTGGAATAGAGGGTCTTTATCTCAACCTGGTAAAAGCTATCTATGACAAACCAACAGCCAATATTATACTAAATGGCCAAAAACTGAAAGCCTTCCCTCTAAAATCAGGAACAAGACAAGGATGTCCACTGTCCCCACTCTTATTCAACATAGTTCTGGAAACTTTAGCCAGAGCAATTAGACAAGAGAAAGAAATAAAGGGAATAATGATTGGAAAGGAAGAAGTTAAATTATCATTATTTGCAGATGACATGATACTCTACACAGAAGACCCCAAAGACTCCACTAAAAAACTGCTAGATTTAATAAGCAAATTCAGTAGTGTAGCTGGGTACAAAGTCAATACTCAAAAGTCAATAGCCTTCCTGTACACAAATAACAAACTTACTGAAAGAGAAATTAGGGAAACAATACCTTTCACAATAACATCCAAAAAAATGAAATACCTAGGAATCAACCTCACAAAGGATGTAAAAGACCTATATACTGAAAACTACAGTACTCTGAAAAAGGAGATTGAAGAGGATATCAGAAAATGGAAAGATATCCCTTGCTCCTGGATAGGAAGAACCAATATAGTGAAAATGGTCATACTTCCAAAATTGTTATACAGATTTAATGCAATTCCAACCAAAATTCCAACAGCATATCTCACAGAATTAGAAAAAACAATCCTAAAATTCATTTGGAATCAGAAGAGACCTAGAATAGCAAAGGCAATTCTGGGCAACAAAGGCAAGGCAGGGGGCATCACAATCCCCGACTTGAAATTATACTATAAAGCTACTGTGATAAAAACAGTGTGGTACTGGCAAAAAAACAGACCTGAAGATCAATGGAACAGATTAGAAGATGCTGAAACAACGCCAGACATACTAAGCCACCTTATCTTTGACAAAGGTGCCAAACACATTCGCTGGAAGAAAGATAGCCTCTTTAATAAATGGTGCTGGAAAAACTGGCTCTACACATGCCGAAGATTAAAACTAGACCCATATCTTTCACCATGCACTAAACTAAATTCAAAATGGATCAGAGGTCTAAATATTAAAACAGAAACATTAAATCTGCTGGAAGGTAGGATAGGTAAATCCCTTGAAGACATTGGTATAGGCAAAGACTTTATGAATAAAAACTCAACCGCACGGGAACTATCCCAAAGAATCAATAACTGGGATCTCATCTTATTAAAAAGCTTTTGCACAGCAAGAGAAACCACCAACAGAGTGAAAAGACAACCCACAACGTGGGAAAAAATGTTTGCCAGCTGTTCCTCAGACAAAGGATTACTATCGAGAACATATAAAGAACTCAAAAAAATCAGACCTCCCAAATTTAAAGACCCACTCCAAAAATGGGCATCTGAGATGAATACACATTTCTCAGATGAAGAAATACTAATGGCAAATAAATATACAAAAAAATGTGCAACATCACTAGTCATTCGAGAGATGCAAATTAAAACAACACTGAGATACCATCTCACTCCAGAAAGAATGGCTACTATAAAGAAATCAACTAATAACAAATGCTGGAGGGGCTGTGGGGAAAAAGGAACCCTTCTTCACTGTTGGTGGGAGTGTCGACTGGTACAGCCACTGTGGAAGTCAGTGTGGAGATTCCTCAAAAAACTAGGGTTGGAGGTCCCATTTGACCCAGCTATTCCCCTTCTGGGCATCTTCCCAGAAGAATTAAAAACATCATACCACAGCGATATATGTGCACCCATGTTTATAGCAGCACAATTTGTAATAGCCAGATCTTGGAAACAACCCAAATGCCCATCAACTGAGGAATGGATAAGAAAGATGTAGTATTTTTATACAATGGAGTACTATTCAGCCATAAAGAAGGATAAACTGGAGACTTTTTTTTTTTTTTTTGTGGGTACCGGGGGGTCGACCTCAGGACCTCGCGCGCCAGCAGGCGCCCTTGCCGCTGAGCGATATCACCGGCCCCTTTTTCGTATGTGGGATCCGGGAGTCGAACTCAGGCCCTCGCGCTTGCAAGGCAGGCGCTTAAGCCGCTGAGCCATCTCACCGGCCCCCTAAACTGGAGACTTTTATAGGTAAATGGATGCAACTCGAGAAAATACTCATAAGTGAAATAAACCAGACGCACATGTGTAAGCATCGTATTATCTCTCTAGTATGAGAAACTGAAAGAGTAAATAAGATCCAAAATGTACAATAGACACGGTGAATCAAAAAGAAACTGGTCAATAAGAAAGAGAGACTGGAATAGGGAAAAGAAAGAAGGGAAAGGGAAAAAAAATTGTATATGTATATAAGATGGTTAAGATAGATACACTACCAGTTTTACTTAGTTCATTGAAGAGTAAGGTTTGAGCCAATGTTTGGACAATTGAATGCTAATGTCTGGTATCCTGAATAACTAACTTAAAGATAATAATACGTAATGCATTGACCATTGTTACCCTCATATTATGTTGTTTTGAAAATTTGTTCTTTTTTTTGATTTGTTTTGTTTTTTTTCTTCTCTTTAAAATAAAAAAATAAACAAAACAAAACAAAACAAAACAAAATAATTTAGTTGTTGAAGGAATTGTGTGGGGGCAAGGGGACAGGTGGATACTATGTAGACTAAACAAGACTGACCTTGAATTGGTTACTGTTGAAGCTGGGAGATGAACACACCAGGGCTCATGATACACTTCTGTTTTTCTGGATGATCAAATTTCCTGTAACAGAAAAAAATTCAAATAATGAAATAAAAAGGACCCATAGCAAACACACTTCTTGTGGCTTCTTTACCTGGTGGGTACATCCTATGCCTGTTTTTATTGCTCAGTCTTCACATTGTTTAAAACAGTTTGATCACTAATTGGAGACTTAGTATTAAAGAATTACTGTTAAGTTTTTAGGTGTGATAATGGTATTATGTTTTGTTTCATCCTCTTATTGAAATGTATGTGTACTGAAAAGTGCATATATCCCATGTGTAGTGCTGAAGAACTTTTTAAAACATCTGTATAGGCCGAACAAGATTGGCTGTGAGTTGGCAAGCTCAGGAAACAGATCCATGCAAGCAGTGTAGTTATGTGCTGAGAAAAATTTGTTTTTCAATAATACATTCCTAAATATCTACAGATGAAATGTGATATGTTGGATTTCCTTTGAAAATAATCAAGAGTTGGGGGAAGGTACAGATTAAACAAGGCAAGTCCACAAGTTGATAATTATTGAAAGCTGGGTAATGTTTACATAAGGGTCCTATGTATTCATTCTCTCTCTCTCTCTCTCTCTCTCTCTCTCTCTCTCCTGCTCCCTCTCTCCATCTGTTCCTCCCTCCTTATCTCATATTTCAAATTTCTGTGATAAAATGTTAAAAGCAATCATTAGGAGACCCTGGCTTTCCCTCATCCACTGACGCTGAAGCATGAATCAAGAACAAGAGGGGTCAAATAAAAATGTCTCTTTAATATATTACTTGGTAATTAAGAATCTGTGAGTCCAATGGATTCAACACATAAGTAATGTATCTTTTTGGTTTTATTTATTTATATATATATATATATATATATTTTTTTTTTTTTTTTTTTTTTTTTTGTGGGTACCGGGGGTCGACCTCAGGACCTCACATGCCAGCAGGCGCCCGTGCCGCTGAGCGATATCACCGGCCCTTTTTTCGTATGTGGGTTCCGGGAGTCGAACTCGGGCCCTCACGCTTGCCAGGCAGGCGCGTATGCCGCTGAGCCATCTCACCGGCCCTATTTATATTTTTGGTACCAGGAATCAAACTCACGACCTCACACTTAGCAGGCAGGCGCTGTGCTGCTGAGCTACATCCCCGGCCCATGTATCTTTTTAAATGCAGTTTTCATGTGCCTCTCTCCTCTGTGTTGCTGAGAGCTCCTTGCAGGTGCTGGGTTTTATTCACATCTGTATCCTGATGATCACATCTGTATCCTGATTATTAGCACAGAGCCTGCCACACGGCAAGTGCTCAAATGCATTTTCTGAGCAAACGCATGCTTAAATATTGCATCATATCCTACAAAAAGCGTAATATGGCACAGAGATGTCACAGGTGCCTGAACTGCTTCATAATGTACATTGCTATCAGTGTCGCCAACTTTTTATAGTAGTTGCTTCCAAACAATAAATTGCTTCTAAATGTCAGAATTGAGAGGGACTTAAAGATCACTTTGTGCAACTTTCATATATGATGAATGAGGGAAGCAAGTTTCAGAGAGGTAAGAGAGCTTGTCAAGGTCACACAGCTGGCAGGGACAGAGCCCAAACTAGAATTCAGCCTCCTGCACCCAATCTGGGCTTTACTTCTCATACCATTCAGCTCCATGACTGTTCATTCCGCACAAGCTCGCAATTTATTTTCACAGGTGAAAAAAAAGAACTTCAAAGAGGTAAATATAATTGTCCCAAGGTCCTGGGTCATCGAGATTCCATACCTCCTTGGAGAATGGTGTTTACTGCATTTTGTTATGTCCCTACCTTTTAAGAAAACTTAAAATTCAAGAAACTTAATTTCCAAAACAATCAGAGGTGTGATTATTCTCATTAGAAAGGGTTTTGGTCCATATTGTTTTTAAAAGAAGTGAATTCTCTGAAGTATCTTTGGAATACGAGTGAATTTATTAAACTCCTCTCTGCACCTAGCTTGTTAGGACCAAAGCAACATATAAAATCCAGCACTGCCCCAGTCATGGCCCCAGTCCTGTCATGTCAAATGTCACAGGGTATTTTCAACACTGCCAAGCCAAACAATAAACAAATCAATCAAAGATAAAACACCAAGACTGTAAATAAATGGAAAAAGCTCTCAAGCATTTTATAACATTATACCTTCTAAAAATCATGTTGAGAAAAAAAGTTTTTAAATTAAAAACATGTCAGGGTAACAATGCATTGTAGTGTAATTTTGTTGGCTTTCCAAGCAGTATAACTACAGTGATCTTTTTTGTCATTCATGTTCTGGACTTTTCCACGCCAAAGGATTTTGCAGCTTTGTCCAGAGCTTCTTTCAAGCATCTTGCAACACTTCCATCCCCCCACCTAATGAGGTGGCTGGATTTCTTTGTTGTTAAGAGGATTACTGAGCTGACCCCCTTTGTATAACTCAGAAGACTCTGCATAACAGGAAAAAGCGAAAAGGGAGATGTCAAGGAGAGAGGGTACAAGCGAGGGCTGCACTTCAGAGAAGCTCCCTAAGAAGGAAGGTCAAAGGGTGTTCTCGACACTGATAAAGCCAGGGCAACAGAAGTGGTGCATGGGGCGTGCCGTGTTCAGAGGCAGGCAGAGGGGTAGCCTGGATCCATCCTTCAAGGGTTAAGCTTGAAATCCAGGAACTTCGGGTGAGTCAGGGCCACAGCCTGGCTGAGAAATGAGACAGCTTATCTCTAATCAGCCCTGCCTCAAAATAGCTGTCTTCCCTCGGGCAGAGACTTGTCATCCCAGCCCAGCATAGTGCACAGAGATGCTGAGAGCTGCTTGATCAGAAAGTCAATGAGCACGCCTCACTCATCTTTTGCAAAAAGTTAGATTTCTCTGGGTGGAGCAGTGCATAATTTAGCAACCTTTAAGATGCCTAGAATCAGGATGTTCCAGCCAGAAAGGACCTTACAATTTACCTGGGCCAACTATTCATTCTATAGGTGGGTAAACTGAGACCCAGGGAGACAAATGATTGCACGAGAACACAAAGGGCATCAGTGGCTGGGCTGAGGGCTTGGATTAGAGCAGACAACCTCTTTCTCTTGGCAATGCTGTTGTTCTCATCTGAAAAATGAAACACTCACGCCCCTAGTCAGTTTTCCTTCCGTTGTTAAGGAAATCATTTCCAGTGTGCTAAGAGTTTCCAAATCAACTTTTACAGGCAGCACTTGTTAAACCCTTTCATTGTGATTCTCTCAAACTTCTCTTCCGTCTTCACGATCCACACAGCTTTACTTGTAAGGTTCGATATATGGGCTGCCACTGTTGTTTCTTTCGCTGCTTCTAGAAGAGAATGTTACAAATGGGTAAATGAAGTACTTGGAGCGTTGTTCTTAGGATGGGATTAGACAAAAATGCAGTCTTATCAGCTGCTCACCCCTGCCGAGGGAAGTGAGTCACAGTTCAGGACTTGTCCTCCCAGAGTTTGTCTGGGAGATGGCTTGGCTCAAACATTCCTGCTGCCACACTTCCTAACCACTGTTTGCACACTGTGCCCCCTTTGTGCATCCTCCACAAAATATGGACTCTATCCCAAGCCGTCTGAGGCACACAAGGTCCACAGAGAGGTGGGGAAAAGCCTGGGGCTCCGGAAAAGCTGCTGGAAACTGGGCAGAGTAATGGGGATTTAGAACATGGACAGGTCAAGGGCTGGAATGCGCTGGTAGGAAAATGCTTGGCTCTGTACAGCTTTAAACAGTTTCGTTTCAGGTTATTACTATCTAGAACTTTGTGTCAGAGACTGATGAGAAATAATGCGATTGGAGACAGAAAACTAAATTTCAACCCCTTCCATTTCTCTGTGACTGTCATCTCTTAAGTGTTCCCATTTATTCCTTGCAAGAGTCACTGGGACTGAACTTATCCCAGCTGTTAGGTAGAAACTGGTCCCTAGTTACTCCTCAGATGTGGAATGTATCTCTTCTAGTGAAACTGCAAGATACTTCTGGAAAGGCCAGGACTTTATAATTCCCACAGGACTTCCTACTGAGGGTTGAAGAAACAGCAGGTGCTTAATGAATATTTAATGACCATGTTCTTCTGGGTAAGCATCACGGTTCTAGACTCATTTTGTGTTAAAGTCAGGTCATGCCATGCAGGACCTCACTGAATTCATAAGATGGCAAAAGGACGAAAGAGCCATCACCCAAGGTTTATACCCAATGAATGACAGAGCCAGGGTTCAATCCCAGGTCCTCTGAAACTAAATCCAGCTTTCCCTAATTCTTCCATCTATCATAGGATAGAGACAAATACTATGGTACAGATCTTTAGGTTAAAGTCAATGAAAACTGGCTGGGGATTTAGCTCAGTGGCACAATGCCTGCCTGGCAAGCATGAGGTCCTGAGTTCAATTCCTGGTACCCCCCCCAAAAAAAAGTCAATGAAAACTGAAGTAATGTTAGTTCACGGGGGGGGGGGGTCTTACAATTTTCATGTTCTTTTAAAAGGGCAATTTAACTTATATATCCTTAACATTATACAAGTTACACAAAATTTTCATACAATTATAGAATTGTAAAAAATCTTTTTTCTAACAGTTCAATCGTAATTGTTTTATCAGAATAAAAACAGGTTCCTTTATAGCTGAGGAACTAAAAGTAGGCAAATTAATGCATAATAAATGAGATAAATTTCTATAAGGTAAAGCTTCATTTTCCTGATTGATATCAACTCAACAGTAGAATTAGAACTTTCTCAGTAACATGCACATTCATGTTCCAAGATTATGCTATGAGGAACATCAACAAGCATTTGCTAAATGCCTGCTGGATGTGCAGCACGGTTTGGCTGGGTTTCTAGCTTTGCCCTCAGCAAGCTATGGAACCTACTGTTAGACCTAATATTTTTGAATGCCAATCATGGGACAGGAACCTTGCAAGACACATTACATGTTATTAAATTTAACACTCATGTCAAACTGATGATTAACCAATGATGGCTGAGGAGCAGAGAGATCATTAGTTAACTCAAAATCACACTACTAATAAATAGTAAAGGTGGGATTTGAGCCAGATATTGATGACTATAAGGCCCATATTTTTCCTGCTGTACCAGAGCTTCTCACCTCTAACTCATACCACCTGAGGAGCTTTTATATAACACTGATGCCTGTGTCTTACCTCAGACTACTCAGAATATCTGAGGATAGAACCTGGATTTTTAAAAATCTGCATTAATTATAACATGCAACGAGGATTACAAACCACTGTACTAGCTTGGCTGAGCTCCAATTTCTTCAACTGGTAAAGTAAGGGTTTTAGATGGACATTTCTAAGACTTTCTCTAGCTCTTTAGTCATGAGAACTGCGACGACTCTGGGGTCAATTACTGCTTGAGAAGCCCCAGTTTGTACTTTGAGGAAGAAGTGGTCACTCCCACTGCCAGATACTCCCTCAACTTCTATTTAAGAGTAAGCTATGAGCCGGGTGTGGTGGTGCATGCTTGCAATCCCAGTACTCGAGAGGTTGAGGCAGGCGGATTGCTGCGAGTTCGAGGCCAGCCTGAACTGCATAGTGAAACCCTGTCTCAGAAAAAAAAAAAAAGAAAAAAAGACTAAGCTATGAGTAAAGCTGTTTAAACATCCAAAAATGAGACTCTGAAGTGTAATTATGTCATGTGTAAATATTGTAATAATATTAAATTAATATAACAATCATTATATAGTATAAAAATCAGAACAAGACCCTAAAACTCTAAAAGATTCCCCCACCACCTTGCTGTCTTTCTTTCACCTATCATAGTTGTTTGGTTAAATCTCTAATTATCCAAACTATTTAATGCTACCCCTTCTGCCATCATCAGTTGAAAAGTTTTTGGAAATGTGTATGAACTTTGACCCAGAACTCCTCTCTTAGATATCTACTAAGTAGGTAAACCAAAAGCAGACAAAGCTTTAGGGGGCAAGATTTCCGTTGCGGTAATTATATAATATAGTAGAAACTGGACATAAGTCATATTTCTAACAGTAGAGAGGATAATATAGTAAGATATGATGTAGGCTACTAAACAGAAAAATGTCTATTACGAATGGCATTTACATATAGGCTTTCCGATGATATGAAAACTATTAACACCGTTGAAAGAGGAAAATATAGGTTACAGCCTAACAAAGTAAAATTACATAGAGTTGAATAATTTCAACTATGTACTTATTTTTATACATAAAAATGATAAATAACATTACACAAAGGTTAAAATACCTGAAGTTATTTTCATCAACGACCCAATGCTAAGTGTTTGCACATGAGAATAGAGGTGGTTCTGAAGCAGGCCCTACCTAGACCCGGCCTCTAGGTCTGTACACACAGAGCGCGACTTAGAAACCGCAAAGCAGAAACGTGGAAGTGCAGCTAAACTGATCTTTTTTAAGGGGTGGGAAGTAAAGATGAATTTAAAACAAAGAAAAAATGAGTCAAGATAAGGGAAAGGTGACTAAGAAAACCCAATGGCCCAGGTCAATTCTACGCTCCTGTGAAGGGCTCAGGAGAGGAAGAAAGGAGATTCCCAAATGAATGAACCAAGGTTGCCATCTTCCAAGTATTTTCCTCGTCATTGTGAGGATCCTCAAAACCCGCGATGGGTAGGAAGGTTCCCGCTGGTGTCAGTCCTGTTTTAAGAAGAGGAGAACGGGTCTCAGGAAGGAGAGGGACCTGTTAGTGACACGGTGGCACCTTCCGCAGGAACCTGTGTGAGGGACACGGCGACTGCTTTGTGCCCGGTGCCCACGGGTGCGTTCAGGCGTCAGCCCGGCACCAACAAGGGAAGGACCCGGTGGCGCCCAGGAGTCTCCTGGGGACTCGCTCGGGAACGCGGCGGCCCCAGGCCCCGGGGAGACGGCCGTGCCCGGCTCGCGCGCCGCGTTCTCCCAGAGCCACGGCCCCAGCGGGGCGCAGCGCAGGAGGCGCGGTGGACGCGGCGTGCAGGGCACGGCCCCCCGACCCCTCGGCCTCAGCCGCGGCCACGCGCGGGCCTCCCCGCCGTCCCTGCGGCCCCGCCCACCCGGCTGCTGCTGCTCTTCCGCGTTCGGTTTTTCCTGGTCGACACGCTGAACCTTGTACTTTTGCAAATAGCCTGTGTTTGCTCAGCACTCCAAGCAGCACCTGGAAGACTGCAGGTGGTGAGCTCCACGTCCTGGACTCGGGACGACGCGGGGCGGAAGGGCGTCTGGTCAAGGGCCCTGTGTCCCAGAGACGGTGGCCAAACCCCAGAACCCCGCCCCTGACAATGAAGGGAGCTCGTCGGGTGGTTTACAACGAAGAGTGAGCTAGGACGCACTTCTGCTGTTACCCTTGGAAAGGACCAGTGCACTCGGGGATGACGGCGGTAATAAATTCGGGAATGCGAGGGTGCTTCTTTCATTCTCGTGTCACACTCTACTTTTAAAACTCGAGACGGGTCCCATTTTTGCTGCAATTAAATAGGATTTTTAAACTTCAGAAACCAAAGTAAACTATTCTAGCTTTTTTTTTTCAAAGTGTTTTTCTTGATTTGAAAATCTATTTGAAATTTGCACAAATGCCTTTCACCTCAGTCTCTTTTATCCAAATAGAAGTACAAAATCATATTTGCTTTTCCTTCCACAGAATGCATTTCTGATATCTCGCACACACATCAACTTGCTCCCTTTAAATACAGTTTTATTAAACGGTGCTTCCAATGCTCATCTTTTTTTTGACAGACACTGGCTACATTACCCACGCAGGCCTCGAACTCACAGTCCTCCTACCTCAGTCTCCTGAGTGCTGGGATTGCAGGTGTGTACCAGTGTGCCCGGCTCATCTTTGCCTTTTGAAAAGGAGCTCGGTGTTGCCAACAACATCAGCAATGATAACAGCTGGAGTACAATACTTTGCAATTTTAAATTTTTTTCTTCCTGGAATCAAAATGGTCTCTGTCTGGATTAGACTGCCTTAGTACTCAATAAAGATTCTTTCTCAGATCATTGAACATTATACCCCTAGACAGGTATGGTGGCACATGCCTTTAATCCTAGTACTCAGGAGGCCGAGACAGGAGGATTGTTGTTAGCTTGAGGCCAGCCTGGGCCACATAGTGAGTTCAAGGCCAGCCCGAATCACGTGGCAAGACCCTGTCTCAAAAAAAAATTTTTTTTTCAAGAAGTGAAAGGATATAAAAATTAGTTATCCTGGAGTCCCCGAAAATGTTCTTCCAATCTGCTTTAAATGGCATATGCAATCTGTTTCATTTTTGTCATTTGTTCATGTGACATTTATTTCCAAGGTACCTTACCAAAGCCCTACCCAGAATTTTGTACAACCCTAGCAGGCAAAGCTCTTTTTCCTCCTCTCAAAAAGCATAACTTGTGTAATGTACTACGGTGGGGTGTGAGTTACTCATAAGCGCCTCTCATGTTCTTTTTTATTTTTATTTTTATTTTTGGAATACTAACAACTCCCACATAGCAAGCTTTGCAACTATGGAGCCGCACCCTGGCCCAGACCCTTGGTGCTGCGCAGCTGCTCTGGGATGTGCTGAGACGCCACACCTCATGAATCATTCTTTATTCTCCCTCAAGTAGTAGCACAGATTTCCTTTAAGTTCAGTTCATTGTTCAACGAAGCCTTATGTCTGTGCTATCAACCAGGAAGAAAACTTTACTTCTCTGGAATTTATTTCTTTAGTCAAGCATTTGCCAGTTATAAGGAGAATTGTCTTTATAAACATCCTCGAGAAGCAATTGGGAAGTTGGGCATGGTGGCACTGCCTGTAATTCCAGCACTCCAGAGGCTGAGGCAGGAGGATTTCAAGTTCAAGGCTAGCCTGGGCTACATACTGTGTTAAAGCCAACCTGGACTACATAGTGAGATCCTGTCTCAATCAGTCAATCAATCAGTCAATATAAAAAGCAACTGCGGCCCAGATGTGGTGGCACACACCTATAATCCTAGCACTCAGGAGTCTGAGCCAGGAGGATTGTCGTGAGTTTGAGGCCAGCCTGGGCTACATAGTGTGTTCAAGACCAGTCTGAACTACATAGTAAGACTCTGTCTCAAAAAACAAAAGAAACAAAAAAATCAAAACGAAACTGAAAAAATCTCTTGGGTTCTGAAGACCCTTAGAGGAAAGGCTAGTGCAGAAGAGGAAGAGAATACATTTTTGTTGAACCCTGGCTCTGTACTAAGCACTAGACCTTGTGCTTGGCAAATTTCTTTTAGCTTTCCCTGCAGGCCTCTGAGGTAGTCACATTTATACCCACTTTCCAGATGAAAAAATAGGCTCAGGAGGGCTAAAGGACTCATTCAAGTCACATCACTACTGTGTTAGTTCATTTCGTGCTTCTGTAACAGAGTACTACAGACTGGGTAATGTATAAACAAAAGAAATTTGTTTCTATATTTTTTTCATTTCAGAATTTTTATTTTTTGTCATACATGATGATTACATGCATCATATGGAATTTGTACCTGTACATAACATGTTTTAATTCATCATTTTTTCTCATTCCCCTCCCCTCTCTTCAGCCCTTCTTCCCCTTCCCATTTACAAAATTTTATTTCCATTCTTTCCCTTCCATTCTATTTTTTAATCCCTTTTCCCTTCCTTCTCTTCCCCCACCCCCTCCCTAGTTCCCCTTCCCATATGAACATATTCTTCCTACTTCCTGATATCTATCTTCCATTTTGCGCCTTATTTACCCTTTGGGTTTCTCACACAAGAGAAATAACGTGAGGGCTGGGGATATAGCTCAGCAGCATAAGTGCCTGCCTGGCAAGCACAAAGTCCTGAGTTCAATTCCCAGTACAAAAAAAAAAAAAAAAAAAAAAAAAGGAGAGAGAGAAAAATAATATGATACTTAAACTTGTGGGTTCTGATTTATTTCACTTAAAATATGGTCTTGAGGTGCATTCATTTACCTAAAAATGACTCAAGTTTGTCCTTCTTTATGGCAAAGTAGTACTCCATTGTATAGAAATGCCACATTTTCTCTATCCATTCATCTGTTATTGGGCCTACGGGCTGTTTCCAAGATTTAGCTATTATAAATTATGCTGCTATAAACATGGGTATTCATACATCACTGTGGTATGATGCTTTTAACTCTCTCAGGAAGATCCCTAGAAGGGGCACAGCTAGGTCAAATGGAACCTCTAGTTTAAGTTTTTTGAGGAATCTTCATCCTGATTTCCATAGTGGTTGTACCAATTTATTCTCCCACCAACAATGAAAAAGGGTTTGTTAAAAAAAAAAAAAAAGAAAGAAAGAAGGAAAGAAAAAGCATTCGTTTTAGCCAGGCATGGTGCTGCACTCCTGTAATTCCAGCACTCAGGAGGCTGAGGCAGGAGGATTGCCATGAATTTGAGACCAACCTGGGCTACATAGTGAATTCAAGTCAAGCCTGAACTGCATAGCAAGACCCTGTCTCAAAAAAAAAAAAAAAAAAAAAAGGGTTGGTGATATAGCTCAGCGGCATAAGCACCTGCCTGGCAAGTGCATGGTCCTGAGTTCGACTCCCGGTACTTGCATATATAAAAAAAAAAAGGGTTCATTTTTCCCCACAGCCTTACCAGCATTTGTTGTTGGTTGATTTCTTTTTTTTTTTTTTTTTTGTGGGTACCGGGGGGTCGACCTCAGGACCTCGTGCGCCAGCAGGCGCCCATGCCGCTGAGCGATATCACTGGCCCCCCTTTTGTATGTGGGATCCGGGAGTCGAACTCGGGCCCTCGCGCTTACCAGGCAGGCGCTTAAGCCGCTGAGCCATCTCACCGGCCCCTTGGTTGATTTCTTGATGATAGTTATTCTTTCTGGAGTGAGATGGAATCTCAGTGTTGTTTTAATTTGTATTTCTCAAATGACCAGTGATGTTGAACACTTTTTCATATATTTATTTGCTGTTTGTATTTCTTCATCTAAGAAGTGTCTATTCATTTCAGATGCTCATTTTTGGATTGGGTCTTTAAAGGGGGCGTCTGATTTTTTTTAAGTTCTTTATATATTCTACATGTTAGTCCTTTGCCTGAGGAACAGCTGGCAAAAATATTTTCCCATTCTGTGGGTTGTCTCTTCACTCTGTGGTTTCTTTCACTGTGCAAAAGCTTTTTAATTTGATGTGATCCTCATTGTTGATTCTTTGTAGTAGTTCCTATGTGATTGGGGTTTTGTTCATAAAGTCTTTGCCTACACTATGTCTCCTAGAGTTTTGCCTATTCTATCTTCCAGCAAATTATTTTTATTTTTATATTTAGATCTTTGATCCATTTTGATTTTAGTGTAGTGCATGGTGAGAAATATGGGTCTAGGTTTAATCTCTGGCATGTGGAAACCCAGGTTTTCCAGCACTATTTATTAAAGAGGTTATCTTTCTTTCAGTGAAGATGTTTGGCCCCTTTGTCAAAGATAAGGTAGCTCAGTGTGTTTGGAGTTGCATCTTTTATTCTGTTCCATTGATCCTCAGGTCTGTTTTGTTATTGTTGTTTTTGTTTTTTGCCAGTACCATGCTGTTTTTATCATGGTAGCTTTGTAGTATAACTTCAGATCACAGATTGTGATGCTTTTGCTGCCCAGAATTGCTTTTGCTATTCTGGGTCTCTTCTAGTTCCATATGAATTTTAGGATTGTTTTCTCTAGTTCTGTGAGGTATGCTATTGGTACTTTTATTGGGATTGCATTAAATTTGTATAGTAGTTTTGAAAGTATGGCCATTTTCACTATATTGGTTTTGCCTATCCAAAAACAGGGAATGTCTTTCCATTTTCTGATATCCTCTTTTATCTCCTTTTTCAGAGTACTGTAGTTTTCAATGTAAAGGTCTTTCACTTCCTTCATTAGATTGATCTAAGTCTTTCATTTTTCTTGATGGCATTGTGAAAGATGTTTCCCTGATTTCTCTCAGTGAGTTCTTGTGTACAGGAATGCTATTGATTTTTGAGTGTTGACATTTATCATGCTACACTATCAAATTTGGTTATTAATTCTAGGAGTCTTTTGGTGGAGTTTTTGGGTTCTTCTATGCAGAGTATCATGTCATCCACAAATAATGATAATTTAACTTCTTCCTTTCCTATCCTTATTTCTTTTATTTCTTTCTCTTGCTAATTACTCTGGCTAATGTTTCCAGAACTACATTGAATGGGAGTGGTGATAGTGGGCATCCTTGTCTGGTTCTTGATTTTAGAGTGAAAGCTGTCAGTTTTTGTCCATTTAGTATGATATTGGCTGTTGGCTACTCATAGGTGGCTTTTATCAGATTGAGATAAAGACCATCTATTTTAATTTTCTGTAGATTTTTTTTTTTTTTGTGGGTACCGGGGGGTCGACCTCAGGACCTCGCGCGCCAACAGGCACCCGTGCCTCTGAGCGATATCACCGGCCCCTTTTTCGTATGTGGGTTCCGGGAGTCGAACTTGGGCCCTCGCGCTTGCAAGGCAGGCGCTTACGCCGCTGAGCCATCTCACCGGCCCTAATTTTCTGTAGAATTTTAATCATGAATTGGTGTTGGACTTTGTCAAATGCTTTTTCTGCATCTATTGATATGATCATGTGGATTTTGTCCTTGGTTCTGTTGATGTGGTGTATTACATTTATTGATTTGCATATGTCGAACCATCCCTGAATCCCTGGGATGAATCCTACTTCATCATGGCGCATAATCTTCTTGATGGTTTGGGGCATTCTGTTTGTCAGTATCTTATTGAGGATATTTGCATCTATGTTCATCAAGGCCTGTGGTGGATTAACTAATGGGCAACTTGTAACACCCAGCTGAACTGAATCAGCGTGGTTCTGGGCGTGGAAGGCCCACCTGAAGATTGTTGCCAACAGCACAAAAACAGAACTGGAGGGAAAGATAGTGTGCTGTTGATTCTCTGCGAGAAGCTTGTCACACTGGTTTTTCTGATATGAACTCAGCTGTTCTTATTGTCAGAGGAGGTTGGGTCCTCTCTGTCACTGAGGATGGCTGTGGTTCTCTTCAGTGGAGCTCTGGTCCTTACTTTGAGTGTCACTTCCTGGCTCCAGTGCAGATCCCTCAGCCTGCTGGCACAGATCCTTCACCCTGCTGGTGCAGACTTTCTAGCTTCCACCACTGGCCTTTGGGCCTTCCCAGCGCAGATCTTTGATACAGACTTGCATGAGACAGTGTCATGGGCCCTAGGTCTTCAGCTGCACTCGTGCAGGACATTGCAATGGGATCCAGGCCCTCAGCTGGATTCTTTGGGTCTGTAGTGCATGGACAGATCTCTCATGCTCTTCTGCATTTGACTTTTTGGTTGAATATTATAAAACAATCCTATAAATTATGTGTCCTATATTAAATCTACTCCCTTGCAAAGCTTGACTACAACAAGGGGATTGGCCTGTAGTTCTCTTTTTTGGTTGGATCTTTCTCTGGTCTTGGTATCGGGGTAATACTTGTTTCCAGGAATAACTTCGGGGGTATTGCTTCTTTTTCAATTTCATTAATGAGTTTGAGGTATAGTGGCATTAGATCTTCTTTAAAGTTCTTGTAGAATTCAGCAGTGACTCTGTCAGAACCTGGGCTTTTCTTTGTTGGTAGTTTATTACTTCTTCAACTTCATTGACTAAAATTAGATTTATTTACAATTTTTATATATTCTTTATTCAGCTTTGGTAATTCATATGTATCTAGGAATCTATGCATTTCTTCTGCGTTTTCCATCTTATTAGCGTACAGGTTCTCAAAGTAGGTACTGATTATCTTCTGGATTTCTGCAGAATCTGTTGTGGTTTTGCCCTTTTTATCCCTAATTGCAGGGATGTGGGTCTTTCCTTTTTTTTTTTTTTTTTATAAGGTTGACCAAGGGTTTGTCAATTTTATCTAATCTTTCAAAGAACTAACTCTTCGATTCACTGATTCTTCATATTGTTTTCTTAGTCTCAATTGCATTATTTCTGCTTTGATCTTATAATTTCCTTCCTCGTATGTGCTTTGGGTTGGGCTTGTCTTTTTCTAGAAGCTTGAAGTTCAGCATTAGTTTATCTATTTGAGCTTGTTTTGTTTTTCTGGTCTGGGAATTCACCACTACAGATTTCCCTCATAGGACTGATTTCTTTGTGTCCTATAAATTCTGATATATCATATCAGCATTATCATTTAATTGTAGAAACTCTCTAATTTCTTCTTTAATTTCATCTGTGATCCACTGGTTGTTCGGGAGGCTATTATTTCATTTCCATATGTTTATGTAGTTTTTGTGGGTTTTTTTGCCATTTATTTCCAATTTCACTGCACTATGATCTGATAATATGCATAGGATAGTTTCAGTTCCTATGAATTTACTTAAGCATGTTTTGTATGATCTATTTTGGAGAAAGTCCTGTGTGCTGCTAAGAAGAATGTGTATCCTTTTGTTGTGGGGTGAAACACTCTGTAAATATCTACTAAGTTCTTTTGTTCAAAGGTTTGGTTCAGTTCTGGTATTTCTTTGTTAATCTTTTGTCTAATAATGATCTATTTGTGACAGTGGGGTATTGAGGTCTCCCATTACAATTGTATTCATGGTTATCTGATTTTTCATATCCATTAATGTTTGTTTTACACAGTTGGGTGTGCCAGTATTTGGTGCATATATATTTATGATTGTTATCCTTTGCTTTTGGATTGTTCCTTTAACAAGTATGTAGTGACCTTCTTTGTCTCTTCTGATCAGTCTTGGTTTGAAATCTACTTTGTCTGCAGATAGAATCACTACTCCTGCTTTTTTCTGGGTTCCTGTTGCGTGAAGTATTGTTTTCCATCCTTTGACTTTACATCTATGAATTTCTTCTTGAGTGAAATGTGTTTCTTGTATGCAGGATATTGTTGGATCTTGTTTCTTGGTCCATTCTGCCAATCCGTTTCTTTTGATTGGTTAATTGAGACAATTCACACTAATGGTTATAATGGATAGGTATTGACTTATCCTTGTCATCATATTATTTTCCTGTTGTTGGTTTCTTTTCTATACCTGCTATTTAATTGTTTGCCTTGCCTGGTGGGTTCATTCTATTGGGATTCTTGGACTTGTCTTGTCTTTTTCTAGAATATCTTTCAAAGCTTTTTGAAGAGCTGGTTTGGTGGTCATGAATTTCTTCCGATGTTCCTTATCATGGAAGTATCTTATTTCTCCATCAATTTTGAAAGATAATTGTGCAGGGTACACCAATCTGGGTTGAAGGTTGTTTTCTTTTAGGGCTTGAACAAAAGAAATTTGTTTTTTTGTGGTTCTAATTTCTGCAATGTGTAAAATCAAGGCACCAGTGGGTTTGGTGCCTGCTAAGGGCACATCTGTGTTTCAAAGACAGTGCCCTGAATGCTGCATCTTCCAGAGAGGGGAACTCTCTTCCTCACAAGAAAGAAGAGCAAAAGAAAGGACCCACTTCTACAACCCATTTTTGTAACTTCATTAACCCATGCTCCTCCCCTCATAACCTGAACACCTCTCATTAGCCTTGCCTCTCAACTCTGGCTTTGGGGATTAAGTTTCAACATGAGGTTTGAAGGGGAGAAAATCATTCAAATCATTGCAACTGTTAAGTGGGGAATCCTGGATTCTAGCCCAGTTTAATAGATGATCAGGCCTATTCCCTTTTCCCCCATAAAAATTGCCCAGAGAGAATAAGACTGTCAGTATTCCTCCACATGCTGGGTGATAGAGCCCTTAAGTGCAGGCCACATGCAGGGACTCTGAGGCCAAACCTCTGGGTTCAAATCACAGACTTCTCACTTGAACATGACCTTGGACAAACCACTCAACTTTGGGAGGTACCTGTTTCATGACTTACGAAATCAGGATAACTACTGGAAGGAACAAATTAGTTAATCCTGGTACAGGATTATAAGCATTCAACAGGTGTTAGCTATCATTATACAATTATACCTCATTATTATTTAATTGCAGGATCGGAAATGTTGCTTTCTTGCCCAGATGGTGGTTTTTTAAAATTACCTATCATGGGGAAATCATTCATTTGGAATAGTAGACATGATAGTAAGGACATCTTTGGAATCACTTAGAGAGTTATAAAAAGTATTGATGTCTGTGTCCCACTCCTAGGGATTCTGATTCACTTCATCCACAGAGTAGCCTGGGCATGGATGAAAAGTGAGTTTCTAGAAGGAGGTAAATGCTTCCAGTGGTTCTCAAAGTGTGGCCCTAGACCCACAACCTCAGTGTAACCATGAATCTTGCCTGCTGGCCACCCAGACCTACTGAATCAGATACTTAATGAGTATAGTCAGCAAGAAAGACCCTCTAGGTGCTCTGCTGTCCATGAGAGCCTGAGAACCATTGTTCTATGAGAAGGCAGTCCCCGGTGAGACCACCTCTCCCTACGACGAGGTCTAAAGACTGATTCTGACCTTCAGGGCTTGTCTGCTTGCAGCGAGCAACATAGCTCTAGTGTACTAGGTTCTCCTCGTGTCATAATATGTTGGAATTCCATCAGTCTGTCCTCTCCTAGCCCCAAGGAAAGTTAGGTCCTCATCAGAGTTCTCTTTGTTAAGTTGCCCAATTTGTATATTTCACGATAAGGATCATGAAACCATGAGCTAAAAATACTGATTTCCTCTAAATCCAAATTCCCAGAGTCCATTGGCCATAGCTCCTCCCTTTATCTCTTCACTTGGGGTAACCCTGCCCTGGCCTCAAGATATCAAACCCCTTCTCTCCTCCTAAGCACAGGGGATGTATCACACCCCTTTTCTCTGCTCCCACCATCCTGCTCCCTTTCCCATGTTGGCCCGAGCTTTGTCTTTCTCTTGTTGCGTGAATACACCCGAGGAGGTTTGAGCGGAATCTTGCAGGTCATAGGGCACTCTGCCCCTTTCTGGTGTCTTTGCATAACTGTGCTTTGATCCCTGGTGTGACACTGACACTCTCAGAGGCATGTGTATCGATTTCCCTGTCCTTGTCGAATAACTCCCCATTATGCCCATTCTTCAGCATTTGGGTCACCTGCCTGCTTGGTCTTGCTATTAGTCCAGGCTGGCATTGAACTCAATTATGTAGCCCAGGCTGGCCTCGAACTCACAGTGATCCTCCTGCCTCGGCCCCCAGTGCTGGAATTACAGGCATGCGCCACCATGCCTGGCTCATTAGTCTCTTCGAAAATAATGTCTGCATTAAACTTTGCCTTCGGTGTTTCTCCAGATTATGTGGAATTTGTGACCAGAGATGTTTCTTTTATGTCACATCATCAATCTTTCATCTGATTATAGAGAAATGCCAACATAGCTTCTAGTGGAATGAATGCTGTCTGTCTGGTGTTTTAACTGCTCACGGGAAAAACACTCATGTTTGTTATGATTTTTTAAAACAATTTACGTGTTTTAGATAACTTTGCATAAGCTTTAAACAAGTGAACAAACCACAGAGTCATCAAAATGAAGGAAAAAGACAATGGCAGAGAGTAAAAGTGGGGGAGGCAGCAGAAGAGCCAGGGTGAGTGAGTTAGCAGGGAGGGAGGGTAAAGTGGCAGAGGGATTGATCAGTCCAGAGGCATCTAAATCTAAGCTAAGCAGAAGCAGGTAAGTATTAAACTCAGCCTTGGCAATCAAGACACACACAGCATATTCCAGTCTGTAGCAGGATATTAACAAGGGCTTTTCTTTTCTACTTTCTCCTCCTCCTTTTTTTTTTTTTTTTTTTTGCTTCATCTGTTTTGTTTTTTCAGTAATAGTGAATTGAGCCCTGGGTCTTTATGCTGAGCTACATCCCCAGCCTTTTCTTATATTTTAAGTCAGGATCTTGCTAAGTTGCTAAGTTACCCAGATAGCTCAAACTCACAATCCTCTTGCTTTGGCCTCCCAGAAGAAGGACTTTTCTTATTGCTTCAGAATTTTAGCTGACCCCTCAAAGCTAAGAACAAGGGGTGTGCGCATACGCCTTGTATGCACAGAAGCTGGACCACCCACACAGAACTAAGTGATGATCATACAACCTAGCACACTGTCCCCAAGCCCATCACATACCCTGGGGGTGAGTGAAGGGGGAGAGGAGGCTAATGAGGACCAGAATGGTGGGATTTCCTTCAAGAGAGTTGTCAGTATGTGGAGAAGATGAATAACTGACCTCAATCCAAGTGAAGAGAACCACTCAGAGAAGAGGGGAGACTGGCATCTTGCCTCCTGGCTGGATTGCTCAGACCCCTGGCCCCATGCCACCATAGGAATGAGAACACAGGGAGTGGGCTCTTAAGAGGGCTTAGCTTGTGTTGCCAGGAGTTCAAGAAAAGAGTGGAGCCTGTCGTGAAATGTTTCAGCATAGGCAGTATGATGTTGTGTGTGTTTGTTAAACTATACTCTTACCCACACTGTAGAGGCAGTGACCATGACATTGTGTAAAATTATGTTTACCTCATCAGAGGCTTTAATAATTAGAATAATGAATACTTGGGATGAGTTTTATTTTGTGAGATTTGTAGTATTGAAATGTCTTAATTACCTTTTCTTGTTGCTGAGACAAAATACCTGACACCCAAAGTTAAAGGAGGAAAGGTTTCTTTCAGGGCACAGTTTGTGGAGGTGTCAGTCCATAATCAGCTGGCTCTAAGGCAGAGTGACATGGCAGAGGGGCATTGCAGAAGAGAAATAGTTCATGGCAGGCAGAAGACAGCAAAAGCAAGCAAGCGACTCAACCACTGACAAGCCTCTTTCTGTCCCTTATATCTTATCCTGGCTACCATTAGGGTGGGTAGCACTGACACCCTTAATCCTAGCACCCTTAATTCTAGTATTGTGCCGTGAAATAATCCCAGTGTCACACACTCTAGATCCAGCCACCTCTGGAAAGCACCCCCATGACCGCATGAGGCTTTGGGGGGATATCAAGACACAAGTCATAACATCAAGTTATATGGATTGGCCAGGCATGGTCGTACACACCTGTAATCCCAGAACCTTGGGAGGCTGAAGCAGGAGAATCACAAGTTTGAGTCCATCCTGGGGAATTTAGTGACTTAGTGAGGGCCTGTCTCAAAATAAAAAATAAAAAGGATTGGAGATGTACCTCAGGGCAAAGACCCTGGGTTCATTCTCTAGTAACACACACACACACACACACACACACACACACACACACACACACAAAATTGGATTGGCCAAAATATTGAAGAGACTTGTCACAGATTTAGGAGAGCCATAGCCTGTCCCTTGAAAGACAAGTGAAACTTGATCCTCAGTGGACCTATAGCCAGTGATTGGTCTGATGGAATCTGCTTGATGTTATCTCTCCAGTTTACTTCAATTTTGACTACAATATGATCATGTTTGCCCTAAATTAAACTTTCACTAAACCTAATTAATGCTGTTTCATGATAATTCAGCCTCAGAGTTGTGGAAAAAATAACAGCCCTAACCTTCCTCTACCTATCGGTGGCTACTATGGTCTCTGACAGTCTCATGGCCCTGCTGGTTGGCTTAGCCTCGGCTAGTTCATAACACTGAAGCTCACTTGGAGAAATCAAAGGTAATTTTTTACATCCAACTTAGTCTACTTAATCTGTTCTCTCCAGCTTTCATTATTAAATGAAAGGGATATGGTATTTTTACTGTATTTACTGTAATTTTCCAAATTACTTCTTATATCTTATATCGTAGTAACCAAGAGGTTGTGACTTACTTTTCAAGTGTATTCTTTCAAACCACAAACTGAAGAGCAGTGGGGTGGGGAGGTATGAGGACATGCATGAGTTTCCTGTCACTGCTGTCATGAAGGACCCCAACAGTGGTTTAAAGCAATGCATATTTATCATTTTGTAGTGATGGGGGTCAGAAGTCCAAAGTGGGTTTCACTGGGCTAAAATCAAGGTACAGCCTCCAAGTTCCTCCTGGAGGCTGGGGAGGAATCTGTGTCCTTACTTTTCCAGCCTCTAGCGGCCGCCTACATACATCAGCTCGTGGTCTCTCCCCCGCATCTTCAAAGCCAACAGCTGTGTAGCCTGCTCAGTCTCTCGGACCCTGAGTCTCCTTATAAGGACCCTTGTGATTACACTGATCTTCCCCAGATGATCCAAGATAATCTTTTCATCTCAAGATCCTTAATGTTGATCCAAGATAATCCTTTCATCTCGAGATCCTTAACTTGATCATATCTTCAGAGTCCCCATTGCCAGGTAAAGATATATATTCATAGGTTTCAGGGATTAAAGGGTGTACATCTGTTGGGAGAAGAATTCCGAGCAGGTAAATGGGGCCCATGGGTCACCTTTAATACTATGCCTTCACCCTATGGACCAGTCAGGCATAATAGTGGCACAGAGGAAAGAGGCCCTGTGTGATCTTAGGGGAAAGTACATAATCTGTCCACACTTCAGTTTCTTCATCTGTGAAATTAGGTAATTAGCTGTTCTCAAAAGTCTCTTCCAAAATCTTATTCTTCTTTTCTCTTTGGGCAAAATAAGCATTTGAAGACATGTGATCATCGAACTCAAGAAACTGAACTCATCTTGTTGCTAGACCCCCAGTGCCACCCCTGGGATGAGGGGGCTCTGACACCCACACTGGTAAGGCTCTGAGGAAAAGAGTCAGCCCTCTGCTTTCCCAAAGGCAGAGGAGGGCTGGAGGGCTCAGGTGGGAGGCTTGGCCGTGAGTGGTCTGGTCCCTCTGCTGAGTCAGCACAAAGGCTTTGGGCAATGATGCTGCAGGGTGGCAGAAATGGCTGCTGACTCAGAGCTGCCAGAGGGGCCCATGAAAGCCCCCAAGGATGAGTCATTGCCAGGCTCTTCCAGGCCTGCCCATCCAAGTCAGCACACGGCCTCCCTCTGCTCTCCTTGGAGCCACGGTGCTTAGCAGTGTGTCTCAGAGCACAGCATGTCTGCGATGTGCTGCTCACCGGTTTTTCTGTCACGTGACCTCTCAGGCTGGCTGTTGGTTTCGTTTTCCAACTACTCTGAGAAATCACACTGTTGAGACCATCTCTGGTCTGGCCTTAAAGTTAAGATTCACTTTGCACCTTCAATCCTGTGACCACGGGAAGACCACAGCCCCCCGAGGACTCTTCTGGCTACCTTCACCTCCCATTTTTGAGGTAGTGTCATCTACCAGCAAGAGCTCTGGCCCATAAATTAGGAACCAAGGCTTCCTGTTTCTGCTCTCCAATCATTGTGGAACAAGTTGTATCGTTTGTGGGCCCTGTCAGCATCTGACTACACTTCCTCCAAAGCCCCTTCCAGAACTAACATGAGGGTATAAAGGCAAATCATCCTCCAAGTTCCTTCCAGTTCTGGAGGGCGATTGTTTTCTCTGAGTTGTTTGCAGTGCACCGTGGCCGGTTCAGCTGGGGTAAGCCGTGGCTTGTGCTCACCATGTCTGCCCTCCCGGGAAGGTGCTGAATCCATAGCCTCAGGAATGTCCAGGCAGTCTGCCAGGGGCTCCTTTTCTTATCGTGATGAGGTTTCTCAGTCCCAGCCAGTCCTGTGGAGGTCAGGGGTGGGGCTGTGGTGACCAGAAACTGAACTGTGCCTCTTATTCCGAAACCACATGACAGGTCTGTCATTCCTCCCCCATCTGGGCCTGCCTAGCCAGACCAGCGCTGGGTCATGCTATGTGCATGGGGAAGGATTCCTGCTTTCTGAGTCCTGAGGACATGCTGCTAGGAGGTGGATGTCACCTCTGCCCCTGGAGCATGATCATGAACACCCAAGGGCCCCGCCCCTCCACTGTAATCACCCAGGCCTCTGGGTGAGGCACCTCCCCCTGCCTTGGGCCTGGTCCACTGGGCCAAGGACTGCTTATTCCTGGAACTTTATTGGCTCCTTCTAAAAAAAGGAACAAGCCACCCCGGGTTGCCTCTTGCCACATCCATTTCAGAGTCAGTGGGCATCTTATGTTTTCCCTGGAAAAATGTACATCTTTTATTTCTTATTCAGAAGGAAATTCTTATCTTTCACATGGATTTACCTTTTCAGAAGGAACTTGAATGCAAATATCTGTGTTGTCAGCTGGCCTCACATACTCTCTGGGCTGAGGCTCGGACTTCACCTTCTCGAGAGGGGCTCCTTTCTCCCGGGTGTGTGCTCAGCTGCTGGGTAAAGAAAGACCTATTGTTCCCTATGTGCCCGCACACTCTGCCAGGCAGCGCACTGGGTGTTCCTTCCTGGAGGTAGAAAACTGCCTCCCTGAGAGTGGATCATTTCATGGCTTGTGTTTTGTTTGGTTTTGTTTCTGGCCTTTCCTGCTTTGCTATACCTCCTTGCTCGAGCACTCAAAGTCCATGCAGCCCTTATTTCTCCCTGTCCCATCTGCCCAGTGAATTCGCCTTTGGTTCGCCTTTGAGTGACCGATCAGTTCCCAAGGGAGGGTCGAGCATGTCTCCCACCTGCAAGGCTCATGCATGTGGCTGGGGAGAGTGAACAAAGGCATGCTTGGTCCCAAGGGATGCCTGGAATGCAGTGCTCCTTCTGTCTGGATGTGGATGGTGGAGCTGTGCTTTGAGGGCCTCAGGGCTGCTGCTCCCCAGCCATGGTTCAGGGGTTGGGCGGGGTGCGGGGTGAGCTGTCTGGCCTTGGGATCCCTGTCCTCGGGTACTCATCACCCAGCAGGTCTGAGGCGCTGAGGGAGCAGTATCACAGGAGAAGCCAGGAGATTCCAGGGGGCTCCACTTCTGCCACTTTGTGACCCCCGCAGGACACAGACCCTCCCAGGATGAGCCTCCCTACCCAGGCCCTTGACAAGTCCTGCCCTACCCACTGGCTTCCTGGGCCTGAACTTGTGAGGAGCAAACACAACACTCACTGAGGAAACACTGTGAGAAGCAAAAGCCTTTTGTGAGTCAGAGGTGGAGCTGCTGTCTTTCCACCCTCCTTTCCACCCACCTCCCAGGAATGTACAGTGACCTCGTGCTGCCCTCTTGTGACCAAACTGCTCCTCATAATTCATTTCTGTAAAATGACTATTTAACATCATAGGAAAACTTAAATTCATAATGAAAATAATAACAATGAATACATAGTCATTCACCCTGAATTCTGTTCATTTTTATACCAGTGCAGTCATAAAATACGATGTTAATTTTTTTTTTTTTTGAGATAGGGTCTCACTCTGTAGTCTAGCATGACCTTGAACTCACAATCCTCCTGCTTTACCCTCCTGAGTGCTGAGATCACAGTTGTGCACTACTATGCCCAGTTTATGTTCAGTATTTTCTGATGGGGGAAATGGCTTGCAACAGCAAACGTGCATAGTGCGGACCTAAAGTGGAAGCAGGTCGGAGCACGCCCTTCCCCCACCTGCGGGCCAGCTGCTGACTGCTCCTCTAGGCCTTGTGTGGGGCCTGCAGTGGTCGTTTGCTACAGCTTTTCCAGAGAGCCCACATTTCTCCAAGACAATGGGGACAGGATGGAGAAACAGAGAAGAAACCAAAGCACCTGACTACTCTTCAGCCTTAAGACCTTTTCAAGTCCCTCTAGGTCATGCTGATTAAAAAGCGATCTTTTCTGTACTGATACAGAGACAGCACTAATTTAGAGTTCCTGTATATTAAAATGAGTGACCCATGACTGCTGTGTTCCCTCTCGGTGAGGAGCTTCCTCAGACGTGATCTCACTGACTGCTCACCACAGCCCTGAGGTGGGGCCGCCCTGATGTTCACATGAGGAACTTGAGGCCCAAGAGGTCACGTGCTGGGGAGGCAGGAACAGCAGCTTGAACTCAGCTATTCCCACTCCAAACCCTTCACGTTCTTTGCTACATTGGGTGGCCCCCAGCCCCATATGATGAGAACAGTCTGCAGGGTGGGGAGGAAATGCTGCATAAAAAAAAAAAAATGAACAAGACTTTACCCTCCATACCTGTGGAATAAAGAATCAGTCACAGTCATCTTCTAGTCATGATGAATAATTGGCCGAATGTTCATGCCATTTGATCTGGAAACCACTTTCCTTTTCCCTTCTCCCCTGGCAGATTCCTTCAGACTTTGTCTCTTTGATCCCTTGATACCCAGCTTTGGAGGAGCTTCCTTTTAGACTTTGCTTCCTGGCCTTGGAACTGGGATGGCAGCTACCCTTCATACCCCTTCAGCCCTGTACCCTCTCCTCTCCTAGGCAGGCAGGATCATGGGCTTCTAGAGACACATGGCAGAATGAAGAAGTTGGTCAGTTTGGTGCCAAGCATTGTCTGGTCGTCATGAAACCATTGGGCACAATACTGAAAAGCTCAAGAGGGCCTGATGCAGAGAAGCAGGTGGAAGGCACAGAGGCTGAGGGCCCAGGAGGCAGCTGAACAAGATGCTGGTTCTGAGAGAGTTTCCTGAGAAGTGCTCCTGACAGCCACAGCACAATGAAGCGACACAGAGGCTCAGATCTTTACCAGTGTGAGGTGAGAGGCTCAAGCAAGTGTGCAGAAAGCCTTTTTCCAGATCTTCCTTTTCTGGGGTGGCACAACACGAGACCACACTTGTGTTCTTATGCAGTCTAGGAAAACTCACAAATCAAAAACATCTCTTGTGGGCCAGGCCCTGGCCTTTGAACATATGTCACCTCATCAGGAAAACTTTGCCCTGTTTCACATGTTAGTAAATTGAGGTTCAGAGAGGTTAAGAGACTTGCCCAAGATCACAAATTAGGAAAGTATTGGTTTGGGCTACCATGTGAGCTCCAGAAAATGTTCCACCCTGGAAACAGTTTGCCTGACCAAGAACACCTTAGGATACTTTCCTGCTTTGGGGCCAAAGGGAGTCCTTGTAGCATGTTAGGTAAGAGCATGTGACCTTTCCATTGACTGGATTTACAAAATGAGTGATCAGATAACTTAGCTATGTATAGGTATGACTGCACCCAGAATTGCCCTTTGTCCCAGTTTCCTGTCGTCTTCCTTGCATACAAAGGCCAAGTCTCAACTGTGTCAACCCTTGCGGCTGCCTTTGTCTGTCTGCCCCAGAGGTCTGGGCAGCTGCAGGGGAACTGACCAAGATAAGACTGGAGGGAACATGAGCTTTGAAGGCAGGCAGATCTGGACTTAAATTCTACCTCCTGTTTTCATACAGTTCTACCCAGACTGTAGGAAAGGGACAGGTACAAGGAGAGGAGAGGAGGTCAGTGTTGGCCATGTGGTCTCAACCTGGCTTGGGGAGGAGCCAGGTTCCAGGTCCATTGCCCTATGCCACCAGCCCTCTCCAAAACAGCTGGGCCCACTGCTACTGGCTAGAAAACCTCAGTTCAGAGGACACAACTTCAGAGGCCCAAAGACAACTCATAATTCCTCAAATCCTCTTCTACACAGTAGTCTAAAACCCTCTTAAGTCACTGGCCATGCACTGAATACAACCATCCTCGAGAGGAGATAGGACTTTCCAATATTAGAGAAAAGCCACATGGGATGAAGGGAGCCTCAAAGACTCCAGATTCTCCACACAGGGACTCTGTTCTCTCATCCCTAATATGTAACAGCCAATAACATGACAATAATCTAACAGTTTACATGTTAACTCATTTAATGCTCATGGTAGCTCACTTCCCATTTTCTGGTATATTGGGCACATCCAAGGTCACAGAAATGAGAAGCAAAGCTGGACCTTGAAGTCAGGCATCAGCATCCAGCTCTTAACTTCAATGCCTTTCTGGCACTTATTGGAATAATGAGGCTTTCCTTCTAGGGGGGAGGGCAGGATCAAATGAGATCACGCTTCTAAACTTCCGGCACAGAACAGGGACTTAATTAATGCTTGTTTCTTCCGCAGCCTTTTCCATTTGTGAGGAAATAGCTATGCCTATATCTCAGCAAAGGTCTGTCTCGCACATTTAAGTTCTCAGCCAATACCTAAGGAATGAAGGAAAGGGAGCTGTTGGGAAGGCAAGTGGCAGGCGGCGAGGAGAGCACTAGCACAAGAGGTATGTACGGGAGGCCAAGGTCAGAGGGCCGTGGCTATGGCCAAGTACTACAGCTTGCCCTGAATACTGAGGCGCACACTACACTCCTGGGAGTTGAGTCCATCAAATGGGTCTCAACTTCTAGTCGTCCATACATCATGGTGGGAGCTCAGAGTTTATCCAAAGGCCTGGGACCCCAAATGAAGACTGCTCAGCCAGGTGTGTGTGTGTGTCACTAGGCACAGTATAGGAGTGGGGGGCACGTGGAGGGAGGAAAGCGCTACGCAAACAGCCCCTCCACTGCTGAGCAAGGTTTGAGCCACTCATCAGCGGTGCTAGTGCTGCAGGGGTGAAGGTGGAGTGCAGCGGGGCTGGGGGAGGAAACAGGGCTGTTCTGTTCCAGGCCCAAGATAGCCCAGGCCTACACCCAAGCAGTGGCCGTCCCACCCCTGCCTTGGCCTGAGTCAACCACTGGCGAATGGAAAGTGTTTCTTGGATCCCAGAGAGAGGTCTCTGAGAGGCTACACAGCCCAGTTTTCTGACGGAAAGTCTCCCAGCCATACTGGCTCCATTCAGCCGCAACCCAGCTCTACCCACACGGGCCGCATGCGTAACGGCGACCGAGGTGCATTCATATCTGTTTATCAAGATCACATGGGCTCAGGCCAGGGGCACCTGGGCCAAAACAAGCAGACCTTAATCAGGCAACACACCAGCACATTTGTTTCACCATGTTCTCTCTAGATGTCCCTCAGCTCAATTGACACATCTTGGTTGGGATGGTTTAGGATGACCGAGATGAACTGCCATGCCCTGTTCCGACTTTAACTATTTCTATTTCTAGGCACAGCCTTCGTATCCAGTACTAAGTGAAATGAGGACATTTTTTTCCACAAAGTGGAACTGCTGAATCTCAATTGCTTGGATGTTTTGGGAGTGGTTGTTTAAAAATCCTCCCCACTGCTTTGGTTTGCTCTGCTCTTTGTAAGTACAGTCACAGATCCAGACTCCAGGAGAGATTAATCCGGTGTCCTTGTTCCACTTCATTCCATGTGACCAGCTGAACTGGGCCTTTCTTGTTCAAGATTTGCAAAGGATAGTCAAGACCCTGCTTCAACCACTGGCATTTCAAAAGGGTTCTTGAAATGACAAAATGGTTCCTTTGCACTGTAGACATTTTCATCATCAATGAATATTTATGAAGTGCCCACACTGAGGTTGCTTGCCAATTCTGAACCAAGATAAGAGGGAAGGTTCTTTATTCTATTGCAGAGGGAGATTTAGTCAGTAAAGTGCATTTCTTTTAACTTCTGAAAGCCTTTCTTTTCCTGGAAAAAAAAAGTGATTTTTGTTTTTGCAAATGAGAAAGTAAAACTTTTGCTAATTCATGGTATGTCTTTAATTATCACTTTGGTTTCCAACAGCACTTGTTTTCTGAAACCCTCAGATTATCTTATTTCTTTGCACTAAAAATACTTAAAAGTCAGTTGAACATTGGTGGAACTCATGACTTGTGGCAACTTGTGAATTCAACAGATGGTTTCATTTTTTCTGACCCATTTTCTGCCCTTTCCTCTGCTCCACCCAAGAACAAATTATCCAGATACTGTATTGCTACAATGACTCAGAAGGGGAACTCCGTCCTGACTGTATTGGTCCTTGGTCTTACACTGACCCCTTGTGGTGAGGATACAGGCTGTCTCCTTGCTCAGCAGCTCTTAGCCCTGATGGCCCCAGGCTGCTGGACTGGATAGTAAGGGTCAGGTGGTAGAAAAGCTTGGGGAGGGCCTAGATGGCCTTGCACTCCCTGGTAAGTGACATGTTAGGTACTCTCCAGCATGAAAAGGCTCTGGGCTGTGAACTTGGCTTCTGCTTCTTGTTGGGACATGGTAAACCAGATTGCATCAACAAAGAAAGTCATCTCTTAGGAGTTAGAAGCTTTAAAAGGTGCATTCACTATTTCAGGCCTTTGCAGACATTTTTAGCCACAGCAGGACTCCCTTAATGAGGCATTTTTTTCCATTTCAGGATTCTCAGAATCTGGTCCACTGTCTAACACATGGTAAATACACCATAAGAACTTGTGAACTGATTTCAATTAATCTTCATCCTCAACAGGTATTTAAAGAGCACTTGACTATTTGGAGACCCTGGTTAAGATTAAGGATATAAAGAGATACAAAGAGACCTGACTGGAATCTAGCTAGATAATCAGGCAAGGCACAAGAAATGACACTTGTTGACACAGAGCTATGTGTTTTAATTGTGCAAGGAATAACACAGGCCATAAGAGACACCAGTGTTAAGGAAAAAGAAATCCACCTATGATATGACATCAGGGGCAGTTTCACTGATTGCTGAGAAATAAACTGTGCTTTTAAGAAAATGATGACAGTAAAAATGTATCAATACCTCCTACCCTGTGCCAGTGTCTCCATGTACACTACCAATTCTCACGATTACAAAAGGGAAATAATATAACCGACCCACGGATTAGGAAACTCTGGCTCAGAAGAGTTAAGCAATTGTGCCTAAGGCTACACCACCACTGAGCAGGAGGAACAGACTTGTAATACAGGCCAGTCTAACTCTAGAATCTACACCCCTTCATCAGGGTATCTTGGGCTCAATTTACAGCAGTTTCCAAAACAAGCTGATACTGCTTCTCGGAAGCAAGGCCAAGCACAGAAAAGTTGCTGGACTGAGGTTCTCCGAGAACAAGACTGCATGGGGTGGTAGGAGGAGCCACATGGCTAGCAGGGCTGATCTTAGGACTGGCCCCTGGCAACCACAGAAGGCAGGCTGGGCTAAGGTGTGGCATCTGCGTGACTCTGCTGGGTGAATGCCCAGTAATATACAACTGGTAAGCAGCACCTGCTGCCACGCTCTAAAAGACCTCTGTTGATTTCAAATCTTATTATGAGGATGCTTTATAAACAGGCCTGAGCCCAGGCTGGGATATGGAAAGATTAGATTAAAATGGAACTCTAGTAAACCATACAGGCTGCTACATAGTATAGTGACTTAGTATATGGACTTTGGAACATGCTGGGTTTAAATCCTGGTTCAACCACTGTGCTGGGTTTAACCATGCTGGTTTTAAAACCTGGTTCAACCATTTCAGCTGTGTGAAATCACAACCTCATGGATTTCTCTCCTACCATAGAATTTTTGAAAGATGTTAAATGAGTTAATATATGTGAAACAGAATAGCATCTGGCATATTGCTTATGTAAATAACGTTTTTTACTTTAAAAAAAAAAAAAAAAAAACAACAAAAACAGTCTCACTACTATGTAGTCCAGGCTGGCCTTACACTTTTGATTCTCCTGCTTCAGCCTCCCAAGTGCTGGGATTATAGTCACGTGCCATTTGCCCCATTGCTATCTTTATTCTGCTAGCAGATTTTAGCAAAAGCATGTATCTTCAGAGTTATCAAGTGTTCAAGTCAGGACTCAGGGCCTTAATAAGTCTTAGGTAGCTATATCTAAAGACACGGGTGTGACTTTGGAAATAAATCCCTAAGGAAACCTAGAGAGACCTTCCATTGCACATAGCCAAACAGTGACCTCTAGTGGCATAAGTGCTGTATTTATTACTGAGTTGTACCGGAACCAAAGAGCGCTGCGGGGAAAGAACAGATTGGAATATGGGAACTGATTGTGCCAGGGGAAGGTTGTCCTGAACCGAAAGGATAGTTGTTCTGGAAAGAGCAGCCACGAGAAGCCCTACACATTGGTAGTGGAGTCATCTTGACATTTAAAGTAAGTTCATCCCCTCTAGTCAATGCTGTGGTTCCCAAGGGCTTCCGGTTATACCCACACATGTAGAGAAAGAACAGATGGTATGAATCTTTTAAAGTCACACATGTGGGAAAAAGTCTTTAAAATGTCCATCTTAAAGGACACAGGAACCATTTTATTTTATTTTTTATTTTTTATTTTTATTATTTTTAATTTTTTTAGGAACCATTTTAAAGGGAATAAAATATCTGGAATAATTTGAACAACAAAATAACAGTAACTCTAAAGAATGAGTTCATATTGATTAAATAGAAACAAATGGAATAAAAGAGGGAGATGGATAAACTACACTGAGAGTGCAACCAACAGATGTAGACAGAATGCTGGAATTAAGAAATATTTTCAATAATTGTTTCAAACAAAAGCCATCCTAAAATTGGTAGGTAGAAGTATGATTTTAAAATGTGTACAAGATCTTAAAGTATCTCCCCATAAGAACACTTGTTAAATACAAAGGAAAAAATGGTAACATTTTCAAATGAACACTGTCAGCACCTTAACCAGCGACTGAAGTTAACACCTTCAGTTCATGGGACAAACTGACATCATGCGCCTCCTAATATTACACACTGGTAAAGAAAACACTTTGCTTCTGTTGTAGTCTTTCCAAAACCACAAAACTCAAATCTAATCACAAGGAAACATTGCACAAACCCAAATTAAGGGATGTTTTACAAAATCATTGGTTTAGTCCTCAAAAATAACCGAGATATTGAGTTGATAGACAAGCCATTTGATCTGGTCACTGCACATTGCATACAGACACTGAAATGTCACACTAGCCCCATAAATGTGTACAATCTCTACTGTCAATTAAAAATAAATATAGCCAGATATGGTGGTCCTCGCCTGTGATCTCAACTACTCCAGATACCAAAGACAGAGAAATGCAAGTTTAAGGCCATCGAGGGAGACTTAGTGACTTGGCAAGATAACTTTGCCTCCAAATAAAAAACAGAAAAAGGGCTGGGGACGTAGCTCAGCGCAAAGGCTGTGGGTTCTGTTCTGGTACAATAATGACGGTAACAACGATAATAGGCTGGGGATGTAGCTCAGCTCTCCCTGGGTTAAAGATACATTTTTTAAAATTTAAGATGTCAAGTCACAAAAGCAAAGACAGACTGAAGATCAGTCTAGATAAAAGGAGACTAAAGAGACATGATGAATAAAGGCAATGGATGATTGTAGGTTGGATCCTGGGCCAGAAAATGGGGCATCAGCAGAAAAATTGGCAATAGCAGAATAAAGTGAATAGACTACAGTATTGGTCCGTATCTTAATCTCCAGATTTTGATAATTATATTGTGGATGTGAAGAAAATGTCCTTGTTTTTAAGGAATACACACTGAAACACAGGTAAAGGGACATCATGACAGCAACTGACAATAAAAAAAAGATATTACATAGAATGGAAACCTAAATGTGGTAAAATATTAATATTTAGAGAACCTGGGTGAAGGACACACAGGTCTTTGTATGATATTTGCCGCTTTTTGTAAGTATAAAATTATTTCAAAAATTAAAAAAAGAAATTAAACGTTCACTTCAGTTTCTTTGAACATGAGTGTATTTTTCTTATGTCATTATAGTGGGCTGAACAGTGTCCCCCCCAAATTCATGTCCACCTAGAACCTGAATGTGACCTTATTTGGAAACAGAGTCTGCAGATATGGTTAGTATAAGATCTTACTGGATTAGGCTAGCCCCGTGATGGCAAACCTTTTAAGAGACTGAGTGCCAAACTGCAACCCAAAACCCACTCACTTATCACAAAGTGCCAACACTGCAATTAAATCTGAATACAGTACTGAGGTCTTAGTTTAGAAAAAACAACTCCACATTAATATCTTTTGTCTTAACAGAAAAGCTCAATAACATCCATGCCATAGGTTCGTCACCACTGTGCTAGACCCTGGAATCCTTACTAGAAGACCACGGGAAAACAGGAAAAATGAGTGATGTAGCTACAAGTCAAAGAACACTAGGATTTCCAGAAGCCACCACAAGGTAAGAAGCTTTCAAAAGGAGCATGGTTTTGCTATCACCTTGATTTCAGACTTCTAAGACTCCTGAACTATCAGAGAAGATTTGTTGCTTTATGCTACCAAGTTTGGTAGTTTGCTAGGAAGCAGCCATGGAAAACTAATACAACCACCTACCTGCTTAAAACAATAATACCTTAGTCTGGCATCCACAAACCTCTAATGATATTAATAATTATAATAAAATTCAATGACCCTCACACCTAACACCATGTTGAATGCATTACACACGTTTCCTTTAATTTTCATAAGACCTGAATATAGTAGGTTTAATTATGAACCTTTTACAGATGGGACAAGGGAAGCTTAGAGTGGCTGAGTGTAAAGATTACACAGCTAGTAAGTACTGAAGTAAGCACTGGACCTAGGCAGTGACTCCATAATCTACACTGTCTCCACTCCAATATTCTACTTCCCATATGAGCTTCACTGCTGAGCCAAACAGGCTTTTAGTTTCTGGCTGCTAGTTCATTTAAAACAAAACATACCAAGCAAAATACGTGTAGGCCAAGATTTGGCCCAGGTCCCACCAGTCTGCTACCCCTGGCTGTTAAGGCCATGAGCTCCATTAGAAACCTATGCTTACCTTTATAAAAGAAACATACACGTTCATGGAAATGCAGCTGGATAAAGGATAAATGCTTATGTTTGAGAGATAAGAGAGCATGAATGAATGACAACAGGATTTACGTGTCACAGAATCAGGTAAGTAAATTCACTCACCCTCCTTCCATATCATAGATGGTTCATGTCAAGCTGTGGCTCCCAGCCTCCCAAAATGAAGCGACACAAGGGGTTCGAGCCCACACAACAGACGTCACTCCCTTTCAATTTTCACAAGGGGGAAAAGTGGTTTTCCTCATCAGATTTTGTGTGCATTCTCTGTGTCTCCAGTTAAACTAAGCCCTTTCAGCATGCCATGCTTTAAAATTAATTCTTAAAAATCTGTTATTTTGGGCCGGTGAGATGGCTCAGCGGCGTAAGCGCCTGCCTTGCAAGCGCGAGGGCCCGAGTTCGACTCCCGGAACCCACATACGAAAAAGGGGCCGGTGATATCGCTCAGTGGCACGGGCGCCTGCTGGCGCGCGAGGTCCTGAGGTCGTCCCCCTGGTACCCACAAAAAAAAAAAAGAAAAAAAAAAAAAAAAAAAAATCTGTTATTTTTTAAAAAAACCTTTACTGTTGGGCGTGGTAGTACACACCTGTGACCCTAGCACTCTGGGAGGCCAAGGCAGGAAGATTACAAGTTCGAGGACAGCCTGGACAATTTAGCGAGACCTTGTCTCAAAAATGAAACAAAAGGACTAGGGATATAGTTTTGTGTGCATGCATAAGGCTCTGGGTTCAATCCCCAGTACCACTCTTCTTAGGCCAAGTAAGTATGAGATTATCTTGGCTTTGGAAACGTTTATGGAAACTTAATGTTTAAATAAGAAAGATTTTTGATGCTAATATGTAAAGCTATTAAAGCAAAACTTAGGACTTCAGTGAAGAGGAGCAGATTGAATATCCCTTATCTGAAATGGTTGGAACCAGAAGTTTCAGGTATTTTTAGATTTTGGAATATGTACATATCCCCGATGAAATATTTTCAGATTAGGAACCAAGTCTAAACACGAAATTCATTTGTTTCATGTACATTGTACACAATTTTAAATTTTTACATATTGATAATTTTGTGCACGTTTTGTGTACACTGAACCATCAGACTTATGATATCAGCCCTCAAAAAGTTGTGAGATTTTAAATTATTTCAAATTTCAGACTAGGGGTGCTCAATCTATGGCCATTTTATGTTCACTTCATTTTGAAATGGTAAAGCAGTTAAGAATGTTACCGGTCCTTTGGAGTTAAGACACAAATGATAAAAAATGACTAATATTCCATAAAAAGAAGGGAAACTTATAGGAAAAACTCATTAGGATGTTATTTACATTAAGATGATTTATGGCTGCAGTGGGGAAATGGAGGTTAAGAGCGAACAAACACACATGAAAACATACACCAAAAGGCTGTTGAGGTGCAAGAACTGGCAATTCGGGGGCCGGTGAGATGGCTCAGCGGTTTAAGCGCCTGCCTTGCAAGCGCGAGGGCCCGAGTTCGACTCCCGGAACCCACATACAAAAAAGGGGCCGGTGATATCGCTCAGCGGCACGGGTGCCTGCTGGCGCGCGAGGTCCTGAGGTCGACCCCCCGGTACCCACAAAAAAAAAAAAAAAAAAGAACTGGCAATTCCAGGCTGGGTGCGGTGGCGCACGCCTGTAATCCCAGCACTGAGGAGGCAAGAGGATCACTCAGTGTTCCAGGTCAGCCTGCGCCACTGAGTTCAAGGCCAGCCTAAATTACACAGTGAGACCCTGTCTCAAAAACGCCAAAAAGCCAAAAAAAAAAAAAAAAGAATTGGGAACTCAAAGTTGGGTGTGACGGCACACAGCTATAATTCTAGCTATTTGGGATCAGTGCTGAGGCAGGAAGATTTCAAATTTGAAGTCAGCCTGGGCAACTCAGTGAGACCATGTCTCAAAAATGGATGAGGATGCAGTTCAGTGGTGGGGTCTTGTCTAGTATGAACAACGTCCTGGGTTAAATCCTGAGTATAAGAACAACAACAAAAAAAAACCAGAATTGGGAACTCAGTGAAATACCATGTAAATGAGGCAGAAACCTAGTACTACTTCTGGAATCACACAGAGTCTGGGACTCTTTATAAAACACTTCTAAATTTCAGACCAATTAAAAAAAAAACGAGGGCCCTAAATAGGCAAGCAGCTTAGTGATACGGCACTTGCCTAGCATGGAAGAGAAACTGGGTTCAGTCTCCAGGGGGAAAAAAATTCAGGTCCCCTAACCAAATCTGACCAAGCCTCAAGAGCTGTCAGTTTACAAGAAAAACAACACAGAAAAATGTGTTGTCATATCGTAAGGTTGCAATGTAAACCCAGAATATGGAAAATTCCTTAGAATCTGACCCAGTTTCTTCAATAAATTATACATAAAAAATACGGTGAAATCTGTGATTAAAGCCAGAGCAGCAGGCTGGTGAGATAGCTCAGCGGCATAAGCGCCTGCCTCGCAAGCGCAAGGTCTTGAGTTTGAGTCCCGGAACTCACAAACAAAAAAAGGGCCAGTGATAGAGCTCAGCGGCACGGGCACCTGCTGGCGCGTGAGGTCCTGAGTTCGACACCCCGTACCCACACACACACACACAAAAGCCAGAGCAGCATGTATGAACTTTGTTTGAATAAGCCAATTATAAAAACGAAGGATTAGAAATAGTAAAGTAAACCTGGATACTGAGTAGTATGGTATTACTGTTAACTTTAATAACAGAAATACTGGGGTTGTTTTAAGAGTCCTTACTTTTTAGGTTGAAATGAGGAATGAAATCATTTGTGTGCAATTTTCTTCCAAATAAAGGTGAGTAGTACTGAATTCATAGGTTATAAACAAGGCTGGCTGACCACAAATTGATCCACTCACTCATTACTTTTGATGCTGAACTAGGTACTCCACTCCCTCCTGTTTGAAATGTCCTAAAAGTTTGAAAATGCAGGGGTTTTTTATTTTTTGTGGTGCTAGGGATGGAACCCAGGGCCTTGTGCATGCTAGGCAAGCCCTCTACCACTGGACTACATCCTTGGCCCGCACATTGTTAAGTATTTTAAAAAAGAGATAGAAGCCAGGCATGGTGGTGCACAACACTAATCCCAGCACTCAGGAGGCAGAGGCAGGAGGATCACTGCACACATGGAGATACCATCTCAAAAAATATAAACAGAGGTAGAGTAGCATAAGGCTGTAAACTCTTGACCAGAACTTAGAAAACTGACTCACCAAAAGAAACAAACATTAGAACCCTGAAAGACACACCTGTCTAGCCTGCAAAGCCAGCTCTTAAAAATTCCTTTAACATACAAATCTCATCCTACACACAGGTGTATCCTCCACAACTTCCCATCTTCACAAACAACCCTCACCCAGTTCTATATCCAAGCAAGATAGCAATGTAGACACTAAGAATCCAAAATCAATTTGCTAACAGGACCTCTGTTGACATCCACTTTTCTTCAGAGCCTGTCTTCTAAAAGTATTTTTAGAAGCAATTTAAGTTCAGAAATACCTGTAGCTCAGAAATATGAAAAGCCATGTTAAGTAGAATGATCACTTTCTAAAATACATGTCAACTTTTACATATATAGTCATATCGAAATAAGTCCTAATGAATTATCTACCCTCTTTCAAGTTAGCATTAGTTACAAATTCAAGCTAGGTCAGTTTTTTGACAAAGGGTCTCACCAATTCACTTGTCAGGCTAGGCTCAAACAAGATCCTCCTGCCTTAGCTTTTCCAGAGTGCGAGGATTACAGGCATGCACATTGGTTTTAGTTAGAAATATAACCGATTGAAGTAGCACAGCAGAATTTTTTTTTTTTTTGGAGACAGGGTCTCACTATACAATTCAGGCTGACCTTGAATTTAGGCTGGCCGTGAACTCATGGCAATGCTCCTGCCTCAGCCTCCCGCCACCATACCCACCCTAGACACTTTTGTATCAAAGTGGTCTTGTGGAGACCTTTTTCCAGACCCACTGCCTGCCACTGGTGAAAATTTGATAGTCATCTTTGGAAACCTCTTCAAAAGCTTCCTTATGGTGATTTGTTTTAAGCATCTTTATGGCAATTATTCTCTGTGGATATATTTGATGTTTTGAAACAGCAACTCATTTGGAACCAAGTCTAATGGACAAGGTAAGTAATCAAAGTGGGCCAAAAAAATTTTAACAGAAAATTTAATGTTACTGTAATCAAACTCATTAAGATACCTAAATGTATCTCCAGTCTGCTGGGGGGAACACCTTTCCACGTAACCTGATAGATTCACTTGGGTTGAGTCCTGGGTTTTTCATTTTTGCAGTTTTTCCTGCATTGCCCATGAAGGATTAGAGACTTCACATTATTACTGAACTCGTGCAGCCCAGATAAAATCATTAAGTATCTAAACTACACCAAAAAATGTTTAAGCTCAATGAGTGGGTCTTACTTTCAGTCATAATGATTTGTTTTACTTTAGAAATAGTACTTAAGCCTAACTTAAACTACCTTCTGACACCATTCAAGTGCAAATTAGGTTTTAAGTTTTAGCACTACAAGGTTAACATTTAATATTACCTTACTGGGTCACTCTCACCTGCTTTTCCTCATACATATAGTGAAGGCTGTTAATAGCTCAAAATATAGACAAGACTTTTTTGCAGTATTGGGTATTAAAAACAGTGTTTTGCCCATACTAGGCAAGCCCTCTATCACCAAGCTAGATCCCCAGCCCTTTTCATTGAGACAGGGTCTCACTGAACTTCCCAGGCTGGCTTTAAACTCTCCTGCCTCAGCTATCAGAGTAGCGGGGATTACAGGTATGCCATACCTAGCTAAGAATTACTTTAATAACCCCAATTACTTTAATACAACAGAGGGTAAGAAAAATAGGCTTTGTCAGAAAATCAGTACAGCCATTTTACTGTAAAATTTTGCCTTTTAATAATTTAAATAAGATATGTGAAGCAGTTTAGAAAAACAAGATTTGCATTTTATTTCCTTGTAAAAATCTTTACACATGCAGACAAACCAGTGTTAAGAAAGTGTTCACCATCATTTAAACAAATAACCACTTAAATAGAACAATTGTCTGCAATTTTTATCTGTATAAAAATAAGATACATTTTTACAGAATTCACGCTCCAGTTTGTATAGCAATAAACAATACACAACTATAATAAAGTACAATTGAACCTGACCATGGTTTTCAATTAGATACTGCTAGGGCATTTCAATGTGCAAAAAAATTTAACATAGTTCTTTTTCAAAAGAAAATGTCCTCAGTGTTTCTAGAGACCTAGAGGGTTTTAAGAAATCAAATCCTAAGCAGTTTGCTTTTAATGGTTTGTGAGTCCATACATCATACTGCAGATAGTAAAACCAGGAAGTGATGCAGGCTCAAAGGAAGAAAGTCAGCGCCTGTGCCTGCCATGTCCTGAGCGACTGCCGCCATGGTGCTTGCCTTTGTGGGATCTCTCAAAGGAGCGAGATCTTTCACGCCTGTCCCTATGATGTCCCCTTTCGTGCCTGTGTTTCTTGGCGGCATCTGAGTGATCCCGAGACTTGCTCTGAGATCGAGAACGGGATTTTTTCCTTTTATGACCATGTCTATTTGAACTTTTTAAATCATCTCTGGCATGCTTGGTCTTAAGGTGAGGAGAGCCATGATTATGATGTCTTCGAGGGCTTTCACTGTGACTGCGGGACCTGCTTCTTGATCTTGAGCTGTATGTTCCAGATCGACTCCGCCTATTATTGTAACTTAGGTAATAAAAATTTGAGGTTTAGATTCAGTTTTTACAGGGAACAGATTATTATTAGTTGTTGTTCATTAACAAGTTTAAGACACTTGGCTAAATCAATGACAAGCCAGAAACTAAAAACTTTTCTAAATCTTCCCATCCCTCACTCATCTCACTGAAGCCTATTAATATATTAGAAATGTATGCTACAAAGTATCCTAGAGCGTATACTATCTTCACATGGTTGAAGAGCCACAAGGAACCTGCAATCTAATTACAAAACTGACTAGGGAAGTCTTTGGCTTTGGTTAACCTTATTGGTTATTAAGACATTACTGAAATAGTCACATTTTCCAACTGTAACTGAACGGGAAGACATTGTTTGCACATTATAAACAGGACATTATATACTTCTACAGTACTTTGTGGGCAGCCTCTACACTTCTCCAAAAAACTGAAAGAATACAGAACGTCATTAAGGTACACTACCCACAAACAAACGAAAATCACACACATCTAGAACATATCCCCAAGCTCATTTCTTGTAATACACTTCATGTTTAAAAGCCTAAGCCTAGCCTAATTTTGAAAACGAACTAAGCCCAATCTTTTTATAAGAACAATAACCTTTAAAGACTCCATGAGATAGCTGAGCGGCATACGCCCCTGCCTGGCAAGCACGAGGTCCTGAGTTCGACTCCCGGAACCCACATAGGAAAAAAGGGCCGGTGGTATCAGTCCGCGGCACAGGCGCCTGCTGGCGTGGGATGTCCTGAGGTCCACCCCCAGTACCCACAAAAAAAAAAAAAAATAAATAAATAAAGACTCCAAATAAGAACGCTTTCCCTAAGGAAATCATGTACTCACTGTCGTCTTGGAGTATGTGATCTGGAACGTGATCGTGTTCTTGATCTTGATCGACTTGCACTTCTGCTATTTCTACTTCTCTTGCTGTCTTTTCTTACACTTCAAAAAGCAAGGTATTTTAGTTAATACTTAAATAAAAACAAGAATCTGCAAATCACTTTTCTAATTCAAGTATACTTACCCATTGTAAGGGCTTTTGGAAGCCTGCTGTCTATCTTCAGGTTCTTTTTTGACTGTCTTTACATTAATGGAGATCGGAGACTTCTCTTCAGCCTTGACTTCTCTTGGCGATGCTTTTGAAAGACAACAATACATTAACTACTGGATTTAAGAAAGGGCTAAGTTTCTAACTGCAACTCAAAGTACTGTACTTCCAAGTATCACCTTTAGCTGATGGCTAGGAGAGAACATAGTAACCGCTTAACACAATTGCTTCTAAGAAACTGATACATGCTGAACCTTTCTAATAAAGACAAACTTTCAGTGCCCCCAGGTAATTTCAATTTTTAATTCATCTTACATGGTTTAGAGGCTGGAGAAAATCCACCAAGTGTTGAAAGGGCGGGAGTTCCATCAGGATTCAATCCCTTTGCTTTTAATTTGGCTTCCTGTAAGGCTACTTTTCTTTTTTCAACTTCTTTTTCCAGCAATTCATAATTAGGCTATTGAAGGAAAATTAAGTTAGTATTTCCCCTTTAGCAGTGTTTAGCTTCTTGGCACTGACAATATTACTACCAACTCTAGTAAAAACAGTACCTTTTTTCTGGTATAAAGCCTAAGCGTCTCTATACAGATTTCCTGGATCTCCTCTTCTGTAGTACCAAAAAGAAGAAACCAATGTGGCCGAGCTGGCAATGGAATCTAAGTCATGGAAAGAGAATGTTCAGATTAAATTGTTGCTAGTTTTAAAACTGCTGATAACTCTTGGGATTTAACCCACAGAACAAAACAGGCTACATACACCTACCTGAAGTGCTCTAGCTGCAAGGTAGATGCAAGCACATGCTATAGTCTCTGGTTGAAAGCGAACAAAAACATTGGTTCGAAGACTGTCATTCATATAATTCCTGAAAAATATTTCAACTATAAGCTTTGTATGTAAACAAACCAGTTCTTCTGAAGCTTAAATTTGGAGACTCAATCTACTTTATTCTTTTTTCTTCTCTTGTATTTATATCCTCACATATTCTAGCATATAACAATTCTCAACTCAAAAAAATTAGTCAGATTATGACTGTAATACTAGGACCATTCTTTAGTTGTCCTCTATGTGACCAAAGCCCCTTTAAATAAACCAGCTTTTTTGATTCCCAGTGCCAAAAATAAATAAATAAGCTTTACTATCCATATTACCCTTTAATGTGTTTCTGTAATAAGCAATGCTTTTTAAGTCAATTCTGACATGACTATTTTTAGAAATGACAAACCACTCCAATAATACTTCAAGCCATTAATTACTGACCATCTCTCCTTTATCCACAATGAAAAGTAGTGCCAACCAAGTTCTTTCAAAAACTCAAAATAACCGTGATGGGTAAAAAAGCATTTTTTGTAAGTTATACTTTTATTAAGAAAACTAACCTACTCAAGAAAAATCTAAGTAGGGAAGTGAAGAGCAATAAATATACATAATCACTTTGTTTACGTACCTTTTTTGCAGTATAAACGGCAGCAATGAACTACTTCAATTAATAAATTGCTGGAATTTTTAGTGAGCCCTCCCCACGAATATTCCTAAACTAAAAAATCTACAAATTATTTAGGCTGAAAATAAATGATTTCTTAAAAGTCCTTACCCATAAAAATTACTAAAATCTGTTTTGTAGAACACATTTAAAAAGTCATGCATTTTATAAAAGGAATGAGATTTTTGTGATATTACTAAATACTTATGGAGTCCAAAAGATGCATGGCAGTCATAAAAAAGACATTTTGCTGGAAAAATCCAGAACATAAAAATTAAAATAATTAAGTCTTGCACGTCAATAGCTTATAAAATAAAAGTTGAGGCTGAGCCACAATCTCCTTGCTTGACCCTAGCCAGCACTCCAAAACATACATCTGCATCTCAAAGGTCCAAGTTCAAAAGCATTTAAATCATATTAACTTCTTAAAAATGAAGTACTTATTGTAATACTATTGTCTGCAACAGCACAGCAACTGTAAATTAACCCAGCATGGGAACTGGTACCCATTTAAAGGCGTGGGCTGTAGCCTCTTTGATCGAATTCATGCTATACACACTATATATAGAAATTTAGCCAAACTCCTAATAAAAAAAAAAAAACCATTTAATTCATAATGGCTGGACAACAAATTTATCAAAAATGAACTATTCATTTTGATAGTTACAGGTATACATTAAATACATAGGCATGTTGAAAAGTTACTTCTAGAAGCAAATATACAAATCCTTTTGACACCCCGACAGAACTAGAAGATGCTGCCAGATGGATATGGACCACTTCAGTGAATCTCGGATGAGAGCTTGCACTGGATTGGCTGGAGAGCAGGGCAGCCAATCAGGCCATCCTGAGGTCATGGGCTGAAGTGCAGAGGGCAGAGTTCTATGACTTACCATCATGGACTACCCTTTAATTAAAGAGTAGAAAAAAGAACAAAGTTAAATTGAGTCCTCCATTAAAAGTAATTAGTCAAGCCAAGAAAACAGGAAGCAGAAATAAGCATTATTTACCTTTTGGTTAAATTAAAAACAAACAAACAAAAAAACAAACCCCAAACTTATCTCATTATTTTGGAAAAAGAAAATTAAACTTACTTTATTTCTGCTTCTGTTTTCCTGGCTATGAGTGAAATGTAAAAAAGCAACTTACCAGGCAGTTTGAACCAGGGTTTGATTACGTTCACATTCTAAGACTTGTAAATACATAACAATGATCTGAAGGACAAGGGAAAAAAAAAACTCAATTTAGCATAATGGTTCTTTCTCATAGACATCAATAAATAAACTACAAATATTAGACACAAGCTCTATTTCTTCTATAAACTGAATAGGTAATATACACCAACCTACAAAGCACTTGAGATTCAATGTGGGTTATCATGTTATTAGATTCAATAAAAATGACTTTTAAAAGTGTGTTCCGGGCCAGTGAGATGGCTCAGCGGTGTAAGCGCCTGCCTGGCAAATGCGAGGTCCTGAGTTTGACTCCCAGTACCCACATTAAAAAAAAAAAAAAAGTGTATTCCAAAATTATAGAGAAGGGCCGGGGATTTAGCTCAGTGGCGCAGCACTTGCCTGGCAAGCGTGCCTGGTACCCTGCCCCCCCAAAAAAATTGTACAGGAAAAAAAAAGCGTAATCTCAAAACAAAACAAACCAAAAAACTGGTCTGTGAATGTACTCAATGGTAGAACACTTGGCTAGCATGGGTCAGGCCCTGGGTTTATTCACCAGTATGGAAATAAAATAAAACTTCTTTATACAGACTTTACTATGTAAAAGGCACTGTACTAGATTATTTTATCTAATTTATCAAGGCACATTTCACATGCCCTAAAATCCCTAGAGATGTTATTTTTTAAAGTTACAGTAGCTATATTTTCTTTTATATTAAACCCAAATATTGTAGTAAATAATCTGAAATGAAAATGAAGCTTATCACACTGACATGTGATAAATAAAAATTACACATAAATAACTTTATCTCAGTATCTTTATTACCATTATTCCCATTCTACAAGTTTAATAGTGAAAATTGAAGGAGAGATAGCTGCCAATATCACACAATGGAGACAAATTTTTATCCCCGACAGTCTTGGATCCAAGCACCCAACTCTTAACAAACCACTAAGCTATTGTTTATGTTGATAATATAAAAACCAACGAATGCCGGGGGAAACCTACCAATTTTTAAATAATAGTAATAATGATCAGAAGCTCCAACTATGGTTTGAATACTTTAGTATTCTGGCAGTGGCACCAGGTACTTCTGCAGCCATATATTTATTCCTTAGAATGAAGTATTCCACCACCTAGTATTTCAGATGGGAAAACTGCAACTTAACCACAGAAGCAATAAGAACTTATTAGATCACACAATTAAGTGAATATTTGGGGCTGGTAAGATGGCTCAGTGGCATAAGCGCCTGCTCGGCAAGCTCAAAGTCCTGAGTTCAACTCCCGGAACCCACATAAAGGAAAAAAAGGGCCAGTGATATCGCTCAGTGGCACAAGCGCTTGCCAGGCAAGCGCGAGGTCCTGAGGTCGACTCCTGGTACCCACATTTAAAAAAAAAAGAGTGAATATTTGAACCTATGCACTGACTTGCATTTTATTGATTACTCTCGATGTCCAAAAAGATGCTTTTTGTTTTTTATTAGGTTTTGAGACAGGGTCTCACTATGCAGTTTATTTAGACAGGCCTCGAACTTGTGGCAATCCTCCTGCCTCAGCCTCCCTAGAGCTGGGATTACAGGCATGCACTACCATGCCTGGCTAAGAATGTTTTAAAACCAAAATTAACTCTCAAATATATATACATATACATAAATACAAATACAAACTCAAGTGAAATAAATTTTAGGAAAAGCCCTAATACTTACGAAATATAATTTTGCATATTCTACAACTCACCTTATGAGGATGCTTGACATGAACACAAAATCCCAACTCCTTTAGCACCCTCCTCTCTGCCTTGATAACTTGGTTTTTGGTGTTAATGTAGTTCTGATCAAGAATCAAGGGGCTTGGAGTCCTACAGTTTGTAAGAAATAAAATCAAAACTGTTTTGCACATCCAAAAAATTTTATGTGTGGAATCTCCATTTTCCCTTCCAACCAACTATTGGCAACAGAAACCAGCTTTTTTAAACTCCTGCAAACAAGTTAAAGCATTAATCTTGTGCTGTCCAAGTTATACTAATTAAATATACACATCTAGACTTAAGTTCCTAAAGGAACAACTCTACAGCAGAAGTCACTCTAATGGTCTTAATTTATCCTTGATTTCTGATCTTTGACTAATGTACTTTAACATGACTTATCACCGAACTTCAATAGGCTCGAGACTTTCCAGCAACAAAATTAAAGTGGTCCAAAAAAGAGCAATCTGTTTAACCCAACTGTTCTAATCTCTGCTCAAACTAAACAATCTGAAATCTAAAGATTACCAATTGCCAAACGAAATATATCTTACGAATCAGTTCAAAGCTCACACTGATCTGTGAGATCCACGCCTAAATTTGATCAGAGGTGTAATCACAGGCAACTTAGTGTACTATGCAAAAGAGAACCAAAGAGCACACTGAAAGAATCAGACAACACATTCAAGGTCTCTGAGCCAGACAAATTTCAGTAACTTCAAAAGTTTCTCCACCATATAAATAATAAATAGCACACAGAAATGCTGCTGGTTCCTGTGGATTTGTTTTTTGATAGAAAAAACCTACCATTTACACTAAGACTTATGTCTTCACAATTTAACACTGGTTTTTATAAGGAAACGTTAAGGAATGGGACTTTTAAAAAGTCTATGAAATTTACCATGTCCTTTGATACATTCTTGGAGCCAGCCAACAAAAAGTACATTTTTATCAAAACACTGACTATATGGTAAGGGTATGGGCAGAACATTGAAGTATTTTCCCCCATAGTGATTTTTAGCCAACATATTTGTTTTTGCTCTGGGCAAAATACAACTTTTTATAAGATACACAGTAATTCTGAGTATTTAGTACTTCTTCCAGAAAAATTAACTTCGTATTTTAAAAAACAAAAATCTATCTAAATACATACACTTGAAGATTAAAAAAAAATACGAAATTAGTTATATTAACTATCCCCTCTGGTGACACAAGAGCAAGCCCCCAACAAAAACCACCTAGCATGTATTTTCCTCATTTTCTCACCTAAATTACAGTACATATACTAATGAGTCTTGCTAGTTATTCTACATCTTTTTCAAGTTACATTAGAAGTTCAGAGAGCTTAAAAAAAAGGACAAAACTAGCAAGACAGTTATTACTTAATGCTGAAAAATGGCTTTCAATAAATTCAACTGCCATTATAACTATAAAAGATGTAAAGAGTAAGGCCACCAACTTTGGGAACAGGCTGCTAACATTAAAATAATGAAGCCATTTTATTACGACACAGGCCACCAAGTACTTAAAAAAAATTAATTCATATGACAGCATCCAACACACATGAAAACATGGTCCAAAGATCTTAAGGCTTACGATTTTTCAAGTTTTCACATTATCACAAGAAATCTGGACAAAAAAATCATTTCCACTTCAGACTCTTTTAGTAACTATCACATAATTTATATTTATGGTTCTTCAACTGGAACTAAGAGATCAGCTCCACCATTATAGCTGCACACACTTAACTCCTAACCCCCTGTAATCCAGTCAGTAAACGGCACCATTAAGATCTCTATATAAGTTTATGAAAAACAAAAGTTGCATCGTATTTTCCTCCATTATGTTGATCAAAATTATCTGTAGTTTTTACTAAGAAATCCTGCTTACAGAATTGCCTTCGAATGGTGATATAATTCATTTGTTCTTTGAATTAGGCTGCTAAACACTTGTTTGACTTACAGCTATAATCTGGTCCCAAATCAGACCCACTACTCAATTCTGCTTAAATTATTTACCATATACTTTGCCTTAATTGGTGCCATAATTTTTGCATGTCAAAATCTCAAGGACTTCAAAACAGACTGGGGAAACAAAACCCACAGTGATACTATAATTAAAACTAAATGTTCAACTTGTTGCTTAGTCCTGCGATTGCCTACAGTTTCAAGGTTAACTTTGTGGCAATAAAACCCAATGCCATCACTTTGTTCAGAACTGCTCTTACTTCACAAATCAAAGAAGGCTCAAAGAATACAAAATTTACAAATGCCTTGTAAAGGTTACTGTGTAAGAGATAGAAGAATGCACAAATGAGCACTAAGCAAATGTGTAGGAAAAACATCTAATAATCGCTTTATGTAACAAAGTATCTGTTAGTACTTTTTGTAGCAACACATTACATTCAGTTAAAGCTTGCTACACAACAGAATCTCTTCCCCAATCAGGTATATGTTGCTTGCCAATACAAGATTTGAAGAGGTGGCAGTTAAAATCTCTTGGGGGGAGGGGGGGTCCTTTTTCATTGATTCAAGGAAACTCAAGAATGACTTAGAATCAAACTATCAAACTCCTCTTCCTCTGCTTGAACTTTCATTTGTCAGACTTTTCTGATTAACTTACATGAGAACAGTTCTCAAATCTTAGGAAATCTTGGTCTTTGGTCATTAAAAACTTATCTAGTAGCTGCTTTTCTTTAGCATGATCGATGTGACTGAAATATAACTCAACAATTAAAAAAATTTAGTAGTATGAGGTCCAAACACAGTTACTCTCATTCGTGTGTTACAGAACAGACTCTGAAACTAGCTGTTGGAGAGACTATATATTATATATAAGTAGAACACACAGAAATTTGCAACACTTACTTCAAAAGAAGTAGAAATTCTTTAAGATGTTTGAACTCAAAGTCACGTGTATAGCCACAGAAATAAACTGCAGGTAGTTACTGGACTAAGTAACATCACTTAACATCTTTCCAACTCTTATGATCTCTCTAGATACACTGAAAATATCACAATGTAGTCACCAATAAGAGCAGTTAAGCCAATCGTTGAAAGTTTTAAACAAATCTTTGAAGTATAAACCTGGGCTCCTTAAAAACAAAAAAATCCTTTACTACTGAGAATGTTACACAGAAAAATGTAAATTATATCTAGAAACTAGTGAAACAAAAAAAGCAACCTTTCCTTTAAATTCACCCACTTAGTCTGAACTGTAAAGACAATATCAAACTATGAAAAACTGAAGGGGGACAGACCTATTAACACGTGGAAGCCTAGGCACTGGAACTTTAAAAAACGGTCCCCCTGGTGATTTCACTGTGTAGCCAAGACTCAAAGACAATGACAAAGGCTACATGTCTAACATTTTCAAGGTCAAACAATGAAGTCATGCACAAATTGGGCTAAAACAAATCAAGACTAACTGATATGCTTACCCAAAACAATGTATAATATCAATGATACTTTCTAATAACATTAACCTATGCCGGAAAAAAAAGACACAACCCCCCCCCCACAACTATAGTTCTAATAACTTGGACAGCAAAGACAAAAGCTTATAACATGAAACAGGAGTTTTTCTAAATGGTTCACCAGTGGCCAACCTGTTAGTCCCCGATTCCAGTGACCTATTCTCAGAGCACTGGCTTCTCCTTGGGGATTTTCGATACTTCACTCACTGTTGCCATGACGACAGCTTCATCTCTATGTACCACTCCACATCACCCAGGCTTTGGTAAATGTAGCTGGTCGCTGTATAGTCGGTTGCAAGGGAAAAAAGAGTTGAAGTTAATAACATATACAAGTTACACGTCTGAGTAAACTTGTAATATGCATAGAAACACTTTTACATCCTGCTTTTAAAAAAAAGGAGGAGCTTCCATGCAATTAAAAAGTCCTTTTAAATTTCATGCTATGATCAGACTTCACAAAATCAATTTCTGTAATGACCAAAAAAATGCACTGTTACATCAGACACAGTTAGATGGGATTATTTTAAATTCCAAGGTTTTTACAGTTCAGAAGACCTTATCCTGACCTGAAGGAAGAAAACTTAGGTCTAGCAAGAAAAGGGAAATTGACAACAAAAAACAAACAAAAAAACCATGTGATATTAACAGCTAACTCAATGATTCAAAGACTATCAGAAAACTACAGTACTTCCTTTATGCAAGCAGAATCCGCTGACTTAAGAGCCCTATATTAGTGTCCTTCTGTTTTAAAACACCTTAAAGAAAATCAGTCACACATCTAAATATAAATAAACTCAGACCATGCCAAATACCAAACTGAAATTTCATTTCTCAGTGATTCCTCACCAAAAAAACTAAAGTTATTTTAAAATGAAATAGAAATTACTCTATTCCTGAACAAAGTGAGACAAGATGGGTAAGAAAAAGTACGTAAGAAAACTACAAAATGCTATGAAACAGCATTTAAATAGCAATGCTTCTAACTTTGAGTAGGCTAATCATTTTAAAGCTACTTCACTATTTGCTTCTCTCAGTAGTTCCGTGACTGCCAACTTACAAATTCTGCCAATAAGACCACTTATGCAGAATACTAATTTGGCACTGAACACCCAATCCCCCAAACTTACAATCCCTTTCTTTCTTTCACACTCAGTACAAATTTGTTTACCATCACCACAGTTCCTTAAAAAGAACACAAAGGCTAATTTACACCATGGATATCCTTCTGCAGCATATACTAGAAGTCATCCATAGACACAGGAAGTCCTGCAACAAACTTTTTGGTACTGCCTCAGATAAACACACAGATCCACATGAAGTTATCAGGTTATCACAACACCTCAAAAATACTATTTCTGCTTCTTTTTTTACAAGATCAAATAAACCGGCTAACACTAAAAACAACTCAATCGTGTAAGTTATTTTTCTCACCCACTCACTGACACTGTATCTGACCAAAACAAAATACTTGTTTAATCCCTTTGACTTCAAACTTTATCATCCTGCTGTCCCTTTCAGATCCAGTATTACACAATATGTCGTAGTTCAATGTTGTGTAGTACTCTTAACCTAAGCCGACCTCAGTTCACAAAGAATTAACTGAGACTTTGGGTAGAAAAACAATCTACACAGAACTTTGCCACAATACTAACTTGACTACAGTGTTTAAACGTGCAGCCTTCAGTCTTCCAGAGAGGGGAGGAGGAATGTAAACTTACAGAATACACTCACACTTGAGCCAAATGTATTCCCTTGTTTAATCTTAAGCCAATGGACTGGCTTCACAGCACTGTTAAGATTATCCACAAATGCAACTTCCTCTACAAACCATATAGCTGGTTAATTGGGGTTTTTCCAAATTAATTTCAGTATCAGTTTTCCCTACACGAATTTTAACACCTTATTTAAAATGTTTTCTTTAGCATTCATGCTAACTGGAGAGAAAAGATTTTTGATGACTGGTGCACAGTACAGCAGCAGCAAGAGTGTTATGTTTAATAATGCCAATCTTACCTTTTTCCTCTTAACTGGCGGAGGTGGTGAAATACATTAATCACATCTCTTATTCTTCTAGGTGCTTCTTCGATTTTTGATGCAAGATTAATACAGGCCATGGCAACAATCTGAAAGAACCCATAAGTGAATAAAAATAATTGTTATGCTACCAAACTACAAAAATACTATTGTGAAACACCTCTCTTCAAAGTCTAACTTTTTTGTTCTGTTTTGAGACAGGGTCTCGCTACATAGTGCAGGCTGGCCTTGAACTCACTATGTAGCCCAGGCTGGCTTCGAACTCGTAGCAATTCGTGCTATGCCACCCTGTGCCACCACGCCCGGCAAAACAACTTATTTTTATCCAGGAACTTCAGAACACAACTGAGACAACCTTTGACGAATTGTTAAAATTGAGGTGCCCGGTCAGCAGACTTATCGTCTATGCCATTACTATACTCTACTGCTCGACTCTTAACTATGAACCCAGAATCAAGCTAAGCCTCACGGGTGTTGTACGCTAAATTGGAAACTTAATTCCTGGTAAGGGCTCGCGTGAGCTCAGGTTTCATTTTCTAGTTTCTGAAACACATTCTGTGGGTCTCCACTTTGCAGCGAACGACAAGTAGGTACAAAGGCTTAAACTAACCACTCCCTTTCAGGAAAAGCTGGCTGCCGACACCGACCCCCCTTCCCATTTCCGGATGAAGAAATCGCATTCCGCCCGCCTCCGCAGTGCTTACCTCGAAACTGTGTTTGACGAAAGACTTCGAGTAGAAAAAACGATGAAACAACACCTGCCCCGTCGCCATCGCCACCTGCAGACGAGAGAAGAACGGAAGCGCAGGGGTCAGGCGGGCCCGCACCAGGCGCCGCCGCCGCCATTTTGTGCCGCCGCTCGCTTCCCTCCCCCCCTCCCGCCGCCGCGCACAGCCCGAGGCCGGCCGCCTTCCGCCCCCGCTGCTGCCAGCCCAAGCTCCCGCCGGGGCCCAGCAAGAGCCCGTGGGACCGGGCACGGAGGCCCTGGGTACCGCAGAGGCGGCCGCGGGGAGGAAAGGAGAGGCGAGGCGGGCCCGGCCGACCCGGAACACTAACCTGCGGCAACCGAAGAAGGATGCCGGCGGCCTGGATGAGCTCGCAACCCAGGATGCGCAAGTCCGTCTCGCTGGGCAGGTCAAGCCCGTCCTGCATGGACGGGGTGGGCGACAGCCTCTCCTCCGGAATCAGTGAGTGGTCGATGGTGAGAGAAACTTCCGAGTATAGGCGGTCGCCGATCAGGATCCCTCCCGTCGTGGTCGTCGTGGTGGTCGTTGTGCCGGAGCTGGACCCGCCCGCACTCGGGGCGGCCGACGAGGCGGCGGCAGCAGCGGTCGAAGTCGGGTGAGGCCCGGACGCCATACTCTCTGCGAACTGCACGCACGGCCAACGCAGCCGGAACCCGGAGTGAGACTAACCAGTGTTCTCGTCGCGACGGATATTCCCGTGACCGCCGGGTTCTGGGCCGCTTCACGCCGCGTGCGCTTCCGCCCTGACGTCACCACGCCGGCCTGCGCGCGCCAACTAGTCCATCCAGAGCGTGCCCCGCCCTCGGCCTACACGCGCTCCCGCGGGCGCCGGCTCTGCGCAGGGCGGGGCGGCCTGCGGCGTCTTCTGGGGTGCCGAGCCTTCTAACCGGAGCAGGGCGGGGCGGCCTGGCTTATAAAATATTTAGTTACAGGAATAAGGGAGTTTTACGAAAATACCTTACCCCTAAGATAGAATTGTTAGAATACTGTCCCTGCGCGAGTTTAGTAATTTGCCTAAAACCTGCGTCCCTTCGGGCTGTCTCCCTATAGTAAACGGTCTTGGTTGCGCGGCGCAAAAAGGCGCTCAGGCCGACCTTCGCCCGCCCTGGCGGGGCACTTGTTAACTGTGGTGTGCGAGGACGAACTTGTGATTTAAAGTGGCCGGCGAGCAGTCCAGAGAGGGCTGCTCTGGAGCGTTGATCGAAAGCAGGAGCGCGCTCGTGTCGGTTCCAGTAAAAAGCTCGCTCTCGGAGGAAGCCGGGCTCCGGAACGGCCGGGCGGCGGCCACCCGCGTAGCTGCGTTGCGAAATTCGGGCTCTTGCCAGGACCGCGCTATGACTTTCAGTAATCTGGAAAATCCTTCGTTCCAAAAATAATCTTAGGGCGAGGACTTCACAGAGGTGCCTTGATTATGCCCGGGAGTATTCATTCGTGTTTGCTGCAGTTAAACAGAATGGGAGAAATCAGTCTCAGGTTTTTTCTTCTAATAGCTAGCAATTCCCAGAATTTTCTCAAATTTTAAATTAAGAACAATTGTGCTGATCTAAAGTACATTACTAAAAAATTGGAAGGAAAGGTACACATCTCGGTTTGTCCTACTGTCTTTTTATCCCACTGTTGATCTTCTGAGACCTCGGCTATTACATAGGTGAGGGTTGTTACTTTAAGGCTTAATTGGTTACATTGTGAAAAGTACATAGAAATTTGCATTTCTAGAACAAAGGGAATTTAGATACATTTTATTTATTTTTTGGTGTTTGAGACAGGGTGTTCAGGTTGGCCTTGAACTCACTATGTAGCCTAGGCTGGCCTCCAACCCATGGGGATGCTCCTGCCTCAGCTTCCCAAGTGCTGGGATTACAGACATGCGGCACATGCCCCAGCTATATACATTTTATCAGTGATGTCACTAAAGCAAAGTATAACAATTTTTTTAAAGGTTAAAAAAAGTATATATCCACTTAGTAAAATCTCTCCCCCCCTTCTCTCAATGCTTGTGCTAGGGATCCTGTACCATGTCCCCAGCTCTTTTTATTTTTTATTTTGAAACCAGTTCTGCTCAAACTGGGCTTAAATTTGATCCTTCTGCATTGGCCTCCTGAGTATCTGGAATTACAGGCATGTACCACTGTGCCTGGAAAGAAGAACTTTTAATACATACAATACATTCTAATGTCTATTGCCTGCAGAGATTGATTCGGGGTGGTTCTGCCAGTTTTTCAGTTTTTACTCATCCTCTGATTGGAGTGTTCAGAGTGACGTTCTGGTGCTAGCTAAAGCATTTAACCTCTCTGGATGGTACTTATTCTTTCTGACTCCGCTGCTTCCAGGGACTATTGCCTCTCCAATATTCAGAAGTCATTTAAAGTGTTTTAACAAACTTTTAAAGTACCTTTAGTTTCTTTAAAAATGAATTGATGGTATGCCCGTTTGCTTGTTTTGATAATCTGTGCTTCTGTAAAATGTTATCATTGGAGAAAGGTAAATGGTACACGAGAATGCTGCTAACTTTTACAACTTGTTTTGAGTCTTATTTTAAAATGAAAAGTAAAAACCAAAAACTGATTGATGGTATGTGCCACTGAAATATCAGGCTTCCATGAATTCACCTGTACTTGTAATGACTTCAGAGTAATTAACTTATTTTAAAGACTTTTTTTTTTTTTGAGATAGGGTCTCACTATGTTTCCCAAGCTGGGCTTGAACTCCTGGCGATCTTCCTGCCTCAGCCTCCCAAGTGTTGGGATTATAGGCATGTGCCACCATGGCTTGCTAAAAACAATTTCTTGATGGAAATTTTTTCTGTTTAGAGAGTGACCATTCCTCTCCAATAAGCTGGCTTTGTGAGATATTAATATATTTTATATTTTTAATCTCTAGGTCCATGATGAATCCAAAAAAAGTTTTACAAGCATAGAAGGGAGAGAAGTCCCCTCTGTGTGGGAAAGGAGGGAGTTTCCCACACAGATCTTGCTGTCCCATAATATAACTTTCCACTTTTTAAAATTTCTTTTGTACTGAACTGGAACTTGAACTCAGGACCTTGTGCATGCTAAGAAAACTCTACCACTGAGCCACACCCCAGCCCCCCCTTTTGAAATGGGGTCTCAATAAGTTGTTCACTCTGGACTTGAATTTGTGAACTTGTGATCCTCCTGCCTCAGCCTCATGAGTGGCTAGGGTTACAGGTATGTGCCATTGCGCCCCACTCCTACTTCTCCACTTTTGATATCTTACCCCACCTGACCTCCCTTCTTCCTACCTCCTGTATCTGGGAGTCATTTTCAGTAGAGTTGAAGTACCCAGAAGAGATATACAACTTTCTCCCACTCCCTGTGACTGTACCCCTCTGATGTGAGCAGGACAAAAGCCATCTTATGCTTCTGTCTGGCTTCAAACTTACTTTCTGAGTCTAAACTAGCTTGTGACCAGTGTGATAACCATACAACTCATGTGCCTGTGTGATAACTTGTGTGGGAACCATATGGCCCATGTGCCAAACTTATCCTGTGAACCTCTTTAGAGAAACTTATAAAAAATATGTTATCTGAAAATGTTTTTACCATAAAGAAGAACATATTTTTACCACTACAAGATTAGCACATGTTGTTTGCATTAAACTCCCCAGGGCATAAGAGACAAAACCTCTGGCTGCTCTTAGGCTCAGTTGTCTGACTCAGTGCTTGTGGCCTTTTCCCCAGGTACAGTTCTTCACAGAGCTGCGCGCGCTCGAGCTCTGCAACTGTCTGTGACCGTCACTGGCTGTCTGAGACGCCCCGTTTCGCTTGCAGCCTGTACTGGTCTCTGGGTCGCTGTAAGTCCCAGTGCTCAACCTCCAGACCACTGTGCATTCCAGTGCTGCCAGTTCCCCTTCTGCCCCCCAGCTCCGGGTTCTTACAGCGTGGTGGCCAAATGGAAGATGGGAAAGATCCTGCACTGTGGTTGCTGCTTCCAGCTTCCAGTTTATGTCATGGGTGAGCTCTCTCCTGTCTTGCTGTGACTATGATAAATGCTCAATAAACCGTTGTATTCAGGTAACTGCTCAACTTGACTCTCAGGATCTCTGTGTGGCAGACCCAGCGACTCCTTTTGGCTCCTCTGAGCCTCACGGTAGCCTAAATCAGGGCTTTTGGCTTCGAGAGCAGCCTCTGTGTTCACTTTGGACACCTCAGGTATCCAAAAGATGTGACTGTCTTCGTTGTCTCTCCAGGTTCAGCAAAGTTGAAAGAGATGGGTCAACATTTTATGTGTTTGGTCAGCATTCACTCATCAAGCGGTGGTGTTATTTTAAATTTTAATTTCATTTTTTAAAAAATCCATCACTAGGCCAAGTGTAGTGATGCATGCCTGTAATCCTAGCTGCTGGGGAGGCTGAGGCAAGAGAGGTGCTAGTGTGGGCAATTTGTCTCAAAATAAACTTTTAAAAGAGCTAAGGATGTAGCTCAGTGTAGAATGCTCACCTAACATGTGGGAGGCCTGGGTTCAATCCTCGATACCACAAAAACACAAAACAAAAACTCATAAGTAATCCAGAGGATGGAAGGTAGTAGAGCTAGTGGTCCTACTCCACAAGACTGTCTCAAGGAGGGTGGCTCTGTCCTATCCTTTCCAGGGTCAAATTCCTGACAAATCACAATTTATAAAAACTGTTACATTGTTTCTAAGTTATTTTGGGAAAAGTTATCTAGCCTTGTTACTATCTACTTTTAAAACATTAACATTAAAGTGTGAAAAGATTAAGAGTTATTCAGAGTTCTGAGGTATTCCAAGGTTAGAAAAGTAAGAACACATTTTATTCATAGAAAAGCACCAGTAGAAATTAATCCAGGAAAGTAAGGCTTTTTGTCACCATGAGGAAAAATGGAATGGTAAGTCTGTACTTATGCACTGCATGTTCTTTTTTAACAGAGATTTTGTTAGTAGACCGAGTTGATCCATAGCTGAAAGGAAATTCAATGATAAAGTCCTATGTTTACTGTTTGAATACAGCCAAGCTTCAAAAACTGAAAAGAAAAATGGAATTACCAATGGCTTCCCTGAGGCTAATGAAGTACCATATTCCTGAGGTTTAAATTGTTCTCATTCTATTAGACTCTGTAGTCTCTCTAGGGAGCATGATTTTCATTATTATTTAAACATCATGTTTTTAAACATTAAAATCAAAATTGACATCTTTCCATTAATTTCTTCAGCAATCACTTTCCAGTAGACACAGGAATTTAATAACACCAGAAAATTGTAGCCTGAGAGCAAAATGAAGGGTAAATTCCCACCTAGAAGGAGCTACACTCTTCATGGAGGGAAGGTTTACACAAAGACAAATGTTAAGGTAACAAATAATTGCAAAAAGCAGGCAGAGAAGGGTGAATCATCATGATCGATGCCCTCAGGAAGAATTTACAACTTTAAGAAGTTGCAAACTGGTCATGGTGGTGCACCCCTGTAATCCCAACACAGGAGAAACTGAGGCAGGAGGAGTGCTGTGAGTTCGAGGCCAGCCTGAACTACATGGCAAGACCCTGTCTCAAAAAACAAACAAACAGGGCCAGTGAGATGGCTCAGTGGCATAAGCGCCTGCCTGGCAAGTGCAAGGTCCTGAGTTTGACTCCCAGAACCCACATACGAAAAAAGGGCCGGTGATATCGCTCAGCAGCACGGGCGCCTGCTGGCGTGCGAGGTCCTGAGGTCGACCCCTGGAACCCACACACACAAAAAAAAGTCACTAATCAAATTTCTATGACATGCCAGGTGTGGTGATGCCTGTGATCCCAGTACTCGGGAAGCTGAGGCAGGAGGATCATCATTGTGGGTTCAAAGTCAGCCTGTGCTACATAGTGAATTCCAGTCAGCCTGCACTGCATAGAGAGACACTATCTTTAAAAAAATTTTTTTTTTCTATGACAGCAGAAATCCTGACTTTTACACATGAACTGTTTGTGTAGTTAAGTGACTGTTTTCCATTTAGTCCTGTGGCAGTTATATGGCCATACACATACTGGTAGATTGCTCTCATTAGAAAGTCACTCTGAAAATGATTTATGACGAACAATTAGGCATATACTCTTTGGTAAATCTAGTAGCACTACCCTAGGTATTCTGCTGCTGGGCCTGCTGAGAATTAGTCCTGAGATGGAGCAAGTATAATTGTCTCATCTTAACAGTAAAAGGGAGTCTGACTAGTCCCCTTGAGGCTCCTTGAGACCATGTGGTTTAAAATCCTTTGACTAGGGGCCGGTGAGATGGCTCAGCGGCTTAAGCGCCTGCCCAGCAAGCGCGAGGGCCTGAGTTCGACTCCCGGAACCCACATACGAAAAAGGGGCTGGTGATATCGCTCAGCAGCACGGGCGCCTGCTGGCGCACGAGGTCCTGAGGTCGACCCCCCGGTACCCACACACACACAAAAAAAAATCCTTTGACTATAGTCATCCAAGCATCTCAAAGCTCAGACTTATCTTCGTTGTTATTATGAGTATCCTCCTCTTCCTCCTGCCCCTAACCCAACCCAGGGCCTTGCACCTGCTTTACTATTGAACTATATCCATGGACCCTTATTTCTGCTTTATTCTGTTTTAAGCACTAAATCCTATTGGTCCTTCTCTGTTGGTAAATCTTGATTGACAACTCAAATGGCTTGAGAGAGGCCTAGAAGATCAGCACCACACGGGTCTGGGTGAGTCTGGGTGGATCATGTGGGCATGACCCTGGGGACTATGTCTGCCCCCCCCCAGGCTCTTGTCCTGCTCTCTGCTTCCTGGATGCCATGGTTGAGAAGCTTTTGCCTGCCATACCCTTCCACTATGATGTTTCTGCTTTGCAGCCAGCTGAGCATGGACTGAAACCGCTAAATCTGTGAGACCACATAATCTTCTTTCTCCCTTAAATTGTGTATGTCAGATACTTTGTCCCAGCAGCAGGAAAACTGACCAATATCCCTTTCTTCAAGGAAGGAAATTATTCTTGAATCTTCCCATTCTGTTTGTCCTCACAGCCACCATATCTGCTGTTACCTCCCATCTGGATCATCACCATAGCCTCCCGAATGGTCTTGGCTCCTGCTGCGATTTCACTTGTAAGCTTCAACGGCCCAGGTATTAAAGGTTTGGCCCCCAGCTTGGCACTACTGGAAAATGGTGGAAACTTTAAGACTGACTGGAAGGTCTTTGGGTCTTGGTGATTGCAGTCAGGGACATGACCTCAAAGGAAATTGTGGGGCTCTGGTCTTGGGCTCCCTCTCTTTTGTTGCATGGCTATGAGTTAAGCAGTTTTGGCTGCACCCTTCACTCCTGTCATGAAGCAATGGGCTGATGATGGGTCATGGACTGAAACCTCCAAAACCAGAAGCCAAAATAAACCTTTTCTCTCTAGTTGATTATCTCAGGTATTTGTTACAGTGATGGTGAGCTGACAAGTGTATCTCCATTTTCTTCCATCCTTTTCCATCCTGGGAAATCTCTAAAGTAGTTTTGAAACATTAGGGTCTTTATTTACCTCACTTCCTTAAATAAGAACTTTTTGGCATTTGAGTCTGTTTTTTTTTTTTTTTTGTTTTGTTTTTTGAGACAAGGTCTCATTATGTAGTCCAGGCTGGCCTTGAATTCACTATGTAGCCCAGGGTAATCCCAAACTTGCAGGAATCCTCCTGCCTCAGCTTCCCCAGCACTGGGATTACAGGAGTGCGCCACCATGTCTGGCTCCACCATCTAAATTAACCTTGTCACTCATGTCCACATTATCACCTCACCTTATTCCTCTTTGTCTGAACCAAGACCAGCTAGACTTGTCTGCTCACTAACATGTCATTTACTTTCCTGATTTCTTCTTCCTTCATTCTCTTTGTCAAGCCCACAACATTCTTACTCCTTTCTGCTAATCAGATCCTATTAATTTTTGAGGTTTGGATAAAGTTCTACTTGCTAGAAGCCTTCCCTGCCTAATCTAGCTTTTGCTAATTTTCCCTTTTTTTGGACCTCTAGGGGAGAAAACTTTCTATCTTCTGTAGGTACAGTAATTAAGCCTATATAAACTGACAGTAGACAGAAAAAAAAAGCTTATAAATTTATAATGTGCATAAGGGCATCAGAGGAAAGAAAAACCCAAGATCTAGAAGCTTGCATACCCTGTTCATAGAGGAGCAAGGATTGGGTCTGTGGACATATTAGGGGAGAGTAAGTGATGTTGGAAGAGAAGAGTGGACCCTCATAGAGTAACAGTCGTGATGGATCTGTCTGGGCCATTGTGATCTAAATTTTATCTCCATGGTTGATGAGATTCCTTATGGAGCATGAATGACAACTGGATCTCTTCTGTATTTAGTTAGATAAGGAAATTTCAAAGAAAGCCCCTCCTTGCACTTGGATGATAAAAAGGAGCAAGAGACAGTACAAAAAAAAAAAAAAAAAAAAAAAAGAAAAAAAGGAACAAACTTACAAACAACAAAAAACTTTGGTAAAGATAGTGAGATTATTCTGGATTATCCAGAAAGGCCCAATCTAACCATGAGAATTCACGTGTGTGTGTGTGTGTGTGTGTTATGAAGGCTTGAGTTTAGGGAGTACTAGGCTACAGCCCCAGCCCTTTTTACTTTTGAGTCGGGGTCTCCTTAAATTTCCAAGCTGGCCTCAAACTCTAATTCTCCTGCTTCAGTTGCCTGAGTAGGAGGGACTATAGGCATGCGCTGCTGCATTCTATCCACATGAATGTTGAAAAGCAGGGAGATTTTCCAGCTGTGGTTCAGAATCATACATGAGCCTGAAAGTATGGTCAGAGAGATGCTATGTTGCTGACTTTAAAGCTGGAAGGAGACATCAGTAAAGAATTGCAGGCTGCATCTAGAAGCACAAAAGGGCAAGGAAATAGATTGTCTTCTACAGCAACGAGAAGGTAACGGCTACCATGTCCACACCATGATTTTTATCCCTGAGACCTGTGTCAACTTCTGTTCTACAGAACAGTAATGGAATAAATTTTTGTTCCTTTAAACCACTGAATTTGTGGCAACTTCTTATACTAGCTACTGAAAACTTATGCAAGATGATCTGACACTTCCTAACATTCTTTAAACACGCTTCTCAAACTCGAAGGTGCACAAAGCCACCTGAGGATCTTGTTAAACTTTGAATTCTGATTATGTCTGGGTGGAGCCTAAGATTTTGAGCTTCTAGAATCACTTCCAACATTTCTAAAAACATGTCTAGGTGATGCTAACATGGCCAGTCCAAGGACTGTATTAAGTAACAGTGCTTTTAAATCTTGGATGATTTTCTGTCTTTTACTATCTGTGTGTGGAAGAACAACACAGTGGTTGAATACTGGCCCTGAACTTAACTACTGGGTAAAAAATCCTGTCACTTGATAGCTATGTGACATTAGGCAAATTACTTAATTTGCTTAAGTCATTTAAACAATTACGCTCTGTCTTTTTCACCAATGGCGATAATACTTGCTTAAAGATCGTTGCCAGGTGAAATCATTACAGATTAACGCATTTGTTTTCTAGTTCTTGGAAATGCAAGTTACCCACCTGGTGTGGCCCCATGTTTGAGGCCTATTATAGTCCCAGGGACTTTTGCTTGTCAGCTGTATTCATTCATCTTTAAACTCTTTATTTATTGATATCTAAGTACCAGGTTCTAGTCCAAGCATTGGGAATATAGTGATGAATAAAACAGATTCTCCCTGAAAGGGTGATGTAAATGATACACATTTAAAATGTGATAAATTTGACTAATACTTTGTAAAAAAAAGTTGGAAAAACCTCTGAGATATATTATTAAGTGAACAAAAGAAAGTTCCTGCACAAAATATATGTTGTAATCCTTTTAATATGAAATTAAGAATATATTGGGGAAAGGGGAGGATAGGATGGGGTAGTAAAAATTATTAAGATGCAGTATGTATATATACCAATTCCTCAAGATGGTTTTATTATAATTTGTATGTATCATACACATACAATAAAAATAATAGATTAATAATGTGTGTACAGAGTATGGGCTGGAGGTATAGCTCTGTGGTAAGAGCAAGTACTTACCATGAAACAGGCCCTGGAATCCTCAGCATAAGTAAATAAAATAAAAACTGTATCTATCTGGAAGGATATTACCTCTGGGGAAGGTAATAAGATAGTGTTGGTGAGAGACGGGACTAGAGAGGTAGGTGGGAAACAGGCTTTCATGGTTTACTTTGTGCACGTCTTTACTACAGTGCTTTTCCAACTATCTATAGTGAAGGATTCTTGCAATGTGGTGGAGAATGATTCTTTTATAAAATCCAATAAAGATGAGTTTCTAAAGGGAAAAATTAGAGAGCCATACATGGTGGTGCATGCCTATAAACCATCACCTCGAAGGCTGAGGCAGGAAGATCTCTGTGAGTTTAAGGCCATTTAGGAAACAAAACCAAAAATAAATACAGTCCCTTGCCTATAGCTGTCATATCTCCTTAAGCTACCACAATTCTCTAATTTTTTTGTCTTTTGTGACATTTTTCATGATTCCAAGCCAACTGTTTTGCAGCATGCCCCTCAATTTGGATTTTGTGGATTGTTTTCTCTTGAATAGATTCAGGTTAAATATTTTTCCAAGAACACTCCATACATGATGTGCCCTCCATGCTTTCCCATCAAGGCATACATGACACCCAAACAGTGTCCAATTACTGGTTAATTTTGATCATTGGTAGAGGTATTGTCCACTTGAGTACTCTATTGTAGAGTTACCTCTATGGACTCTAAAGTTAAACAAGTAGCCTGTGGCATAATTCTTTGACAATATGTAGCTTTAATTACAGTCATTACACACATTGTTTCAAAGAAGAAAAATGGCCCATACTGAAATTCTGTACTTAGAATTATTTCAACAAACTTCTATTGTGTATCCGCTATGTTATGCTAGGTGCTAAGTAAAAACCAAAGTGGTAAACACTAACCAGAATATATCTAATGCTAAAGTAGAACCCTTTCTGGGGCCCAGTCTAGCATTCTTTCCAGGACAGCATCCCAAGGCCTTGTTGTAATGCTGCTCCAAGACAGGTGTAACATACTACAATGAAAACAATTAATGATACCTTATTATGTAATTAAAAGAACAAGCTTTCTCCAAATTCACCATAAAGTGCTTTAGAGGGAACTTTATTTGGATTGATTTAAGTTATGTACATTGTGACAGTCATCTCACTGGAGATCTAGTTTTGCCTCAGGGAAATGTTTTATAGTGCCACACACATTACATAATTGGATATTGCTCATCTGCTATACCTTTAAACTACCACAGAACAAGATTTCTCTTTTCATAAATCAGGAAACAATTCAGAGTATCTATATCCTATACCTTGAGGATAATTACTTAGAGTTGACATACACATTTGCACTATAAAGGGTTTTTATATGTATCACTGGACTCTCAAAAACCATTACTCCTTACAGGGGGAAACAGGGGTCAGTAGCAAGTGTTGGCTGGATTATTAATTTTTTGCCTTCGGATTCAAGAATATCTAGTGTATACCTAATTTCAGGAACAGAAAATTAGGGCACTCTTAAATGTATATTCCTTTGTTCTTTTATATTGTCAACTCTGCTAGGGGTAGGACTAGCTGAACTTAAAACGTAAAAGCCAGATATAGAAGTCAGCTCGTTAGCCACTGTTTTTGGTGAGTCACATAATATTTTTTGTGTTGAGTTTGGGGGTCTGTGGATACTAGGCTTGAGAGGGTTCAGGGAGATAAAAGGCGACTGCAAGAAAGCCACAGGCTGGATAAACTTCGATTCTACCCCTCCATCAGTAGGCCCGCGCTCTGCCCTTCACCTTCTCTGAACAAAAACCTTGAACCAGTGCTTGAATTTAATGAAGAAAAGTATTACTATGACATTTTCCTCCTCCTCTTCCCATTGAACCCAAGGAGTTGTGAGCTACTTCCCCAGCTCCCTTTTTTTGAGGCAACGTTGTAAGTTGCCAAGGATGACTCCGAACTCCTGATGCTCCAGTCTCAACCTACACCTGTAGCTACGTCTACAGATGTGCCCTGCCACGGCCATTTCCAATTTTTTTTTTTTTTCCCTTTATGTGGGTACCGGGAGTCAAACTCAGGACCTCGCGCTTGCCAGGCAGGCGCTTGTGCCGCTGAGCTATATCACCGGCCCCATTTCCAATTTTTACAGGGGTACTGGCAATACCTTAATTTCCACAAACCCCACCTTCATCAAAAATGAGGAAAGAGTTCTTGGAGAGTCTCACTGTGCGAGTAACTGAAGGAGGCTGGGCGATGGGAAGTCCTCTACCCCTTCCACCCAATTCGGGGAGTCCGGCGCACAGCGCTCCAGGTAAGGGCGTCCCCATCCTACAGGCCCAGACTCCTCCCAGCAAAACTCACGGCTCTCGCCCCAGAATGACAGCCGCCTCCGCCACTGAACCGCGCAAGGCCCGGTGCGCTCTGCACCGGGAAGATCTCCCAACGGTCAAGAGGCCGCAGCACGCCCAGCCGTGACTTCTAGGAAGCCGAAACCCGAAACCCGGAACCCGGCGGGGCCGCGGGGCGGGCCGGAAGCGCGGCTCACAACCGGAAGTACTACCCGTCTGGACCCTCACCGTGCTGCGACCCACAGCTCCCTCCGCCATCCATTCTTGTAGCCGGATCTAACTTGTCCGTCCGCTCTGCGTGCCGACTGCGGCCCAGGCGCGGCCGTGACGTAGCTGTCCCTGCCCTTCGTCCTCTGTGGCGCCGCCCTCTTGTGACGTAGCAGCAGAATGCTACCTGGTGCAGGTGTGTCCGCGGGCGGCGCTGTGAGGGGCGCGGGAGGGTTTCCCGCCTGCTGTTTGGCTCGAGTAGGTGTAAACGTAACCTCTTTTGTAATTTCCTAAAACTTCAAATTAAGTCCTTCAGCTGTGCCCCTTTCCTAATAAGGGTGGAACGTGGGCACACCTCATCCTGATTGGTCATCATCCACACTGGGGGTGTTGTTAAAAAGAAACAACAGCAAAATGTGGTGGTCGAATTTATTTGGAAGCTGAATGGTGTTTGTGTGCTTAGTGTGGACGCTGGGAGGAAGCATGACCATTTTTTTTTTTTTTAATATGGTGGTTGAGATAAGCAGTACTCAGCCTGATGAAGTTAATGTACTTTTAATTTAGTTTAATTTTCACTTGGGTGCTAGCTTTGGCAGCACATACGCTAAAACTTTGACTTGGATTATGCAGGAATGGTATTTTGAAAGGCGGAACAAAAAAAGCAGAATTTCAAAAAATAGTTAATTGTCCTGTAAGCGATTTAAACCCCAAATGAAAATCAAGATGTGTTAGAAATAAAAACTTAAACTTACCACAAAATTCAAAGGTGTTATGGCTTGTGTCCAGATGTCCCCCCAAAGCCTCATGTGGTCACAGGTAGGGTTTTTCAGTGGTATCTGGATCCAGAACTTGTGATGCCGGAATCAAGGGTGTATGATTACTAAATTAGTCCACTGATTGATTTGGCATAGTCCTGGGTAGGATTAAGGGTGCCCCACCGTGTGTGTGTGTGTGTGCGCGTGTGCACGCTACTCACCCCGGGGTGGGTATCCTGCATGGAACATAAGGGATAGAAAGAGGGGTCTTTGCCTGTCGCTTGCTTGCTGCTTGCTGCTTGCCACCGTCTGCCTGTCACCGTCTGCCTGCCCTGCTTGCCATGGACTGTTTCAGCAACTGGACAACTAACTAAGAAAAAAGGATTTGTCTATATTTTACAGGTAATGAAATAGACCCAAAGATTTCTGTGACTTGTCCAGGAAGCGTAGAATTCAGGCCACTGCCTTCATCATGCTAATGCTATGTCCAGCTTGAATAAGGCTTCTTTAGAACCTGCTGTGCCTGGGGACTGCTGCCTCTTGTCTTGCCTTTAGCTGTCACTTTTCTTTTTTCCTGTAATGCTTTTGGTTCCCATCCTTAGTTCTCTTGCTCCCCTTCCTCACCTTTTCTCCACTATCTCTTTAATTTTTGTTTTGTTTGGTACTGGAGATCAACCTTTAACTTGGTTTCTTTTCTTTTGTGGTACAGTAAGTCCCTAAATTACAAACATTCGAGTTACGAACCTTCTCAAATAGGAACAGACCTCATGATACAAACATTCATAGATGCTCGTGTGTCTGCTGGACATTGTCACCGCTGGGTGCTTACTGTACAGTGCATAGGATACAGTAGTACAATGCTCAGTCAGAGCCCAGTGTGTCCAGAAGCAAGAGGAAAAGCAGTGATGATGTGGAGGGGACTACTAGGAAACGCAGAGCAATAACCATGGAAACAAAAATGAAAATATTTGAGACATTGGACCAAGACAAAAAGTTGATAGATGAAGAGAGCCAAGAGGAAGATGTAATTGAAGAATCAAAGAGAATAACATAGGAATGGCAAGGGGATTTTCTTTACCATTAGTTTTTGAGGCAGAGGACCCCAGCGTAGACTGACACACAAATGTTGCAGCAGCCATTCAGAATGCCTTACAGTGCTACAGAGTCCTCTATGATGAGAAAGAAAAAAGAACTACTACTCAGACACCACTGGATCGTTATTTTTTCAGGAGGGTAGACAGGATTGAATCCATCAAAAAACCTGTATCAGGCGGGTGTGGTGGCACATGCCTGTAATCCTAGCATTCAGGAGGCTGAAGAAGGAGAAGCGCCTTGAGTTTGAGGCCAGGCTAGGCTACATAGTGAGTTCAAGGACAGCCTGAACTACATAGCAAGACCCTGTCTGAAAAAAGAAAAAGAAAGAAAGAAAGAAAAAAAAGAAAAAACCCTGTGTCATCAACATCAGGTATGATTGAAATTCCATCTTGCCTTTCATCCCCTATTGCTGATGATCTTTCAGCTCCCCCATCTCCCATCTACCCTCCTCCTCCAGTTAGTAACGCTCTGAGCAACCCCCTACATGCCAATTTTTGCACTGTACTATACTACCATTTTAAGGTAACTGTTAAAAAAAGTTTATTTACAGTTGTACTGTAACACCTTTTAAAGGTAACTGTAAAAGTAAAAGTAGTTTGTTTACAGTATTTGTGTATGTGGTTTTTTTTTTTTTTAATGCTTTACATTGTATATTTGTGTCAAGGGTGTATAAGACTCGCTTCGTCAGACTTACGAATGAATCTGACTTATGAAACGTTTTCCCAGAACAGAACTGGCTCTTAAATTGGGGACTTACTGTACTGAGAATTGACCTACCATTGGGCCTTTGCATGGAGCTTTGTCCCCAACCTTCTTTTTCTTCTTCTTCTTTTTTTTTTTTTTAATTTTTAAATTTTGAGCAGAGTCTTGCTAAATTGCCCAGGCAGGCCTCAAATTTGTGATCCTCCTGTTTCAGCCTCCTGAGCTGCTGGGATTACAAGTGTGTGTCACCATGCCTGGACTGAGTTCTCTTTTCTTGACAACTGAGCCAGTTTTTCTTTCCTTTCCCTTAAATGATCATAAAAAGAGAAAATTTAAAAAGTTTTGGTTGGGCTGAGAGTATAGATCATTGGTAGAGCCCTTCCATGTCATGTGTGAAGCCCACAGCTGATCCTCAGCCCAGAAAACTATTTTCAGAAGGGTGTCAAAGGACAACATTAGCCGGGTGTACCTGTAATCCCAGCACTGGGGAGGCTGAGGCAGGAGGATCGCCTTGAGTTCGAGTTCAAGACCAGCCTGAACTACATAGTGAAACCCAGTCTCAAAAAAGAAAAAAAAAAAAAAAGGACAACATTAAAATTTAAAGATCTTAATTGGTTTTATTTATGATTCTAGAATTGAGCAATACTTCATTCCATAAAATAGAGTGAGTTTTCTAACAGACTGAGCAGAGGAAGTTGATTTTAATTTTAAAAATTTATTATAGTAAAAGACATGTTGCCAATAATCCCCCTCAAAATACTCCTCAGCTTCAAACATACTAGGGATTAAACCCAGGGCCTTCAACTGAGCTATATTCCCAGCCCTTACTTATTTTTTATTGTGAGACAGGGTCTCACTAAGTCCTTCAGTTTCCTAGGTGGGGCTTGAATTTTTGCTCCTCCCAGAGTGTTGGGATTACAGCTATAAGCCACTACATCTGGTTTTGGGTGGTGGTTGACTTTCTTATTTTAGAAGTAAACCATGAAGTCAGGAACCTGAATCCCAGAATGGTAGAAACAAAGCTTGCTTAGTTCAGGACTTTATTGTCCTTACTGGAGGTGGTGTTTAAAGGGGGGGGGGGCAAGAGCATTGTTGGGGGTTAATTTAGTTTCTATAGCTTTAAAATACAAACAAAAATAATGATTATACAGTATTAGACTTTAAAATGTTGGGCTGGTGAGATGGCTCAGCGGCGTAAGCGCCTGCCTGGCAAGCGCGAGGGCCCGAGTTTGACTCCCGGAACCCGCATACAAAAAAAGGGCCGGTGATATCGCTCAGTGGCACGGGTGCCTACTGGTGCACGAGGTCCTGAGGTCGACCCCTGGTACCCACCGGAAAAAAAAAAATGTCAGCAATACTGTTGATATTTTCACAGCTAGAACCAGGACATGGTATAATATCCTTACCAGGAAAATGTCAGTAAACCATGTTATTGGGAAGTTTGAGGATGCATTTTATTAACATCTGTATTCATGGGATAAAATTCAAAATGAGAGCTCAAAGGGCAAGGCATTTACTAGCTTTATCCTTCCATTTTACAACAAAGATACTCTTGGAGCTGGGGGTATAGCTCAGTGGTAGAGCACTTGCCTAGCATGCTTAAGGTCCTGGGTTCCATCCCCAGCACCTGGTTGCCACACCCTAGTACTTTCACAGTTAACAAGCATTTGATCAGATAGTATTAGCAAGGGATTGGGCTTCATATGTTTGATTGCCCTGAAGCTATAATAGCATCAGTTAGGACAATATGTATGTGCAAAGATTACTTCAGATTATTTGCGAAAGCTTTTATTCCAAAGTGTTGCGAACTTTCATTCTGAGATGACTGGAATATTTCTGGAAAATGAATCTACTCATTTATAGTGGTAATAAATATTTTTGCTTCCCATACACTGTAGCAGTCACTATTTTGGCATAGCAAATTAGCACAATTTAGCATTTTGAAACAACCATTTTGTTATATTCATGGATTTTGTGGGTCTATTCAGAAGAGACATGGTAGGGATGGTTGATCTTTCCTTCTTGAGGTCTTAGGTCTCAACCCTCAAGCTAGGCTGGCTCAAAAATTAGGGCTGCTGAAAGGACATCTACTCTTGACTGCTTCACATGGCTTATTTTACTTGAAGCTAATGTTCTCAGGGTCATCAAGACTAGCAGTTTGGTGCTCCAAGTCTAAGTGTCATAGTGCATATGGCAGACTGCCTGGCCTTTTTGTCCAATATCACATCACATACTATTGTTTGAAGCCATCCCAATCTTGCTCCAGTGCAAGAGGTAATGGCCTAGACCCCACACCTCTCTATAGGAGGCATGTCAGAAAATTGGGGGCCATTTTTTAAAACTGCCACTTACAGTGTATCATTCGACTCTGAAGAATTTCCCTTTAGATGTTTTCTCAAAGTGAAGACATATTCATCAAATCCTCTTTATGGCTTCTGAAGCCAATAACACTGCCATGTAATGATTTTTCTCTTAGGGAATGTGCATGGAATTAACTGGTGGGCTCGTGTTTTTAAACAAGGTTTGCAGATATCTGTGTCCCGTGGGAGAGATGGGCTGTATTTCTTCCACGAGGGAGAACATTTCATCACTACTTGATGAAAGCCCTTTTGTTTAGAATTCATGCTTGCTTCCTTTTACTGTGTGCTATTTGGATATATATGCTTCTGTGAGCTTCTGAGGAAAAGCTTGGCTATCAATGTCTTAATAAAAGTAGTTTAAACATCCTTAGGGCAGGGCCATGGCAAAGGAAGTGAGCCCTTACTTCAGCTGCAAAATTTAAGAACCACAAAACTTGTAATCAAGGTAAATGTTTCATTTTTTATATTTTTATTAGTCATGTTTGTGATACATAATGATTACATTCGTTGTGGGTAGTTGACATATGTATGTGACACATAGCATTCTTTTACCCTGCCTCCACCTCTTGCATGTGCTACCACATCTGGCTTATCTGTTTAAGAGCAAAGGCAGAAAGCTGACTGTGTAGAGAGGGGAGGAGAGCCCAGTGAACAGTAAGCTTTACTGAAGGATTAACAAACAAGGAGCAAATCACTTCCTAGTGGGCCTGCCAAATATTAGGTCCCATTAGTATCTGGTATGCGAGGATACAGATTGGCCTTGACTGGCAGCTTTCAGTGAAACAAATAGGGGAAAGAGGTTGGGAGTTCTTGTAGGCCATTATGTAGATTTCCCCAATATTCTTTTATTTCCAGTTCCCCCAAGCCACTGTCTTTCTAGAACTTGGGGGGAGGGTGTCTTTTGTGTGTGTGTGTGTGTGTTAGGGTCTCGCCATGTAGTTTAATCTGGCCTCGAACTCACAGCAATCCTCCTGCCTCAGCCTCCCAGTGCTGGGATTACAGGCATGCATGTGCCACCATGTCCAGCTGGGGGGGTCATTTTCGATCCTTGACCCCCAACCCTCAGAATTCTGGGGGTAGACTTCTCACTGGTCCCCCCTCTGTAGGTTCTTAGATTTACATTTTTCTTAGGTCACTCAACACTCAGCCATCATGTGGACAGTTTCTTAAAAATGTGATTTGGTCTGCTGCCTTTTGTCTTATTATTTATTTCCCTGTGAATTTATCTTTTATTTTCCTCTTGTATTTGAATGGAGTGTAGATAAAAGTTTGCATTCAATTCTCCATCTTATTAGGTAATCAATAATTTTTATTAAACTTTGTAGATGGTTACCACATGGTTTTTCCCTTAGAAAGGACTTCTTCAATCACATATATATTAAAAATGCCATATTTTATTTTGTCATGAGAATTAAGGCTATTTAATATACATTATGGCCATCTAGTGGACAATTTGAATTTAGCATCTTTGGTGTTGAATCTGACGGCAAACTGGCTGAAACCTACAAGAGCTACAAAGCATCACTAGCTGTCTCCTTAATGTCTGTGGGGGAAAATCTTACCAAATAGAAGCACGTCTTGTCCACTTTATGGAAAGGACACATACATTTATTTTGTCATTTATTTTTGTCATCTATTTCATCTTCACGGCTATCTTTAAGTTTTACTCTTAAAATTTTAAATGTTTTAATAGCCTTGTGGGAGACAAAAAGAAAATAATGGACCTGACTGCTCTCCTGTCTTTATAACTATCTTTTTATTCATTGAGGCTTGTGTTCTATTCTTTTCCCCTTGGGATGTTTTACTAGTCTATTGCTGGCCTTTCCCAGGAATTAATTGAAAAGGAAATGGCAGATATCATTAGGCTGTTGGACCAGGTAAAAAGGTAGAGGCCAACTGAGACAAGCTGCTAGTGAATTATGCTGCTCTGTGGTCATTAAGACTTCATAGTACACCAAAGTGAATTGAAAAGACACCAAGTTACCCAGTCTCTCAATTTTAGCTTCAATAATTTACTTTAAAAATGATCTGAGGAAGATTTCAGACAGAAATTTAAAATTAGTTCTCTTTTTTTCATAACTCCAAAAGAATTTTATGTCTATAGCTGAGAACTTAAGCTTTAATCGAGCCAACTCTGGAGAATCCCATAGTGTCAAAATACTGTACTTTATATGAATTGTCAGTGCTTCAGCCAAGTGCAAACCAATTAAGGTTTTAACTAGATGAAGTGTGAGCTAAAACCAGCTACATAATTTAAATGCCATCTAGTGGCCAAATGTCATTTTTAGTCTTCAAACAGTTTTGGTACCTTTTAGTATTTTTCTTAGGGTGATTTACAAAAGAATTTTAAGTCAAAGATATCATGGCTCCTTCTATACTTGACTTGAATTAGGATATTTCCTTGTCATAAAAAAAAGTTTAACAGCTTGAAATATACATAAGTCTCAGCTTTTATTCCAGTGACATCTGCTTATATAGCTGTAAACAGAGTTGTTTGCTTGGTTTGGCTAATATTCCATTGAATAGCACCAGTCATTATAATTTATTACTTTGTAATTGAAAAATAAAAAGTGTGCATGCACAATAATGCCATATAAGTATTATAAGAAGGAAATTCTTTTTTTTTTTTTTGTGGGTACCGGGGGTCGACCTCAGGACCTCGCGCGCCAGAAGGCACCCGTGCCGCTGAGCGATATCACCGGCCCTTTTTTCGTATGTGGGTTCCGGGAGTCGAACTCAGGACCTCACGCTTGCCAGGCAGGTGCTTATGCTGCTAAGCCATCTCACCGGCCCTGAGGAAAGTCTAAGTATTGATGGCCAGAGGATTTAATGTCAACCTTCGGTCTCAGAAAATTGAAGAGCTATGAAACAGACACATCATCTGTCCACAAGTGTATGCCATGGACAAGTTAGTACGACAGTAATAAGAGTGGCACCAAGAGCAGTAGCTAGCATGTACGGAACACGTATACCAGACACTGTTCCAAGTGCTATACTTGTACTAATTCATATTATCTTCTCAATAGTCTGATGAAGTAGATAATATTGTTATTCCCACTTTATAGACAAAATTGAGGCATGCCTATAAGAGAGAGGGTGAGTAGGGATTGGAGCATCTGGAGTGTCCTTTGGTCTTATAATTTGTTTGGATTTTGGCTCGTCCTGGTTTGGTGGAAGGATCCTCAAGAGGGTTATGAAAGACCCTTTAACATATCCAGGGAAAGGTCAGCTTTTGATCATCCTGGGCCAAGGGTCTAGGCAAGAGTCTGAGAATGTTGGCTCAGGGATAAGGCTGAGCAGACAGGACTTTTCTGAGTTCCTGAGCAGATCACCTTTGGTAAGACCCACCTACTCTTTTGGCTCTGTGGTGGTAAACTACTCCTAGAGAGTGTATTTTACTTTCATAAAATTGTGGTCTGGGGTTGTTTGTAACCTTTCTTCTCCATCTCTTTAAGTAGTAGAGAGTGGATTTTGTTGTTGTTGTTGTTTTGAGATGGGGTTTCACTGTGTAGTTTCGACTGGCTTGAACTCACTATGAAGCCCAGGCTGGCCTCTGACTCATGGTGATCCTCCTGCCTCAGCCTCCCGAGGGCTGGGATTATAGGCATGCATCACCACACCCAACAGAACACTTTTCTTTTTGGTCATAAATCTGGTTCTATTCTTTCAATTCATGGATGTGATGATGATTGATTGATTGATTGACTGACTGATTGATGTTTTTGAGACAGGGTTTCAGGTTGGTTTGAACTGAGTAGCCCAGGATGGCCCTGAACTCACAATGATCCTCCTACCTTAGTCTCTGGGGTGCGAGGATTATAGGCATGTGCCACCATGCCCAGCAGGCATGTGATTTTTTTTTTAAAGTCTTAAAGGTAAGAAGTCAGTTTACTACCTCACATAGTGCTTTCAATTTTAGTGAAACAAAGGGTTTTGAGATAAATACTATTTTTTAATAGAAACAGAAACTGGGATACAGAGAGATTAAGTTGTTTGCTCAAATTTATGTGCTTACTGGCTATAGAATTAAGAACCTAGGCATTTCATTGCATTTATTAAAACAAACTCATTTTTTTAGGCACACAGTGTTAATATGATGTGTGTATGTTTATATGTATAAATGAGAATGCAAATTGAGTGTTTGGAATTTTTAAGTACAGTGGCCAAATGTGATAATTGAAATTATGATAATTCCAATTTTATTATGTATTTTCCACTTCCTTAGTTACTATTAAGAGATCTTTAAAAGGACAGATAATCAAATCATATGCATAGGATAGATAGTTTAGGTATTCTTGCCTCAAAGACAGAATCTAATAATCTTTAAAGGTTTACTGTAGTCCTGTGATTCTACTTTATTTAAATTTAAAAATTCTTTAAAAGTTTTTCTTACAATTTTTCATAAAACGATTATAGCAGTTTTAAAGTTTATCATGTCAAATACAATTCATCCAGAAGGAGGCAGTATTTTACTATTAAATTGACACTGCAGTGTTTCTAACAAAATTCATTCTTTCTTTCTTTCTTTCTTTCTTTCTTTCTTTCTTTCTTTCTTTCTTTCTTTCTTCCTTTTTTCTTCCTTTCTTTTTTTTTAAAGATGTAGATGACTAAACACACATCCACAATCCTTTCAAGGCAAAGATTCTTGGACATCACTAGGATTTTGTGTATTGAAACAGTTAAAAAACCCAAATCCTGCTCAGTTTAAGTGTGTTTAAAATTACAAATAGCACATATGGTAGCACAAATTCATTGGCAGGAACTGTTTTTGCAACAGATACTGATGAAAATAATACAAAGCTTAACAGAAGATGTAGAAAGAAGTGAAAATTATTCAATTGTAGCTAACTTGCAGAAAAAAATATTTGGTCAGTAAGAGCAACTTTTGGGAAAATTACATTTGGTTCACTCAGAAATAAGAATAGACATGGATTTTAATCACTTACCTCATTCCATAAATATAATTTCTTATTTCTTTTCTTATTCTTACAGAGTCACAGGATCTTTAGAAGGGACCTAGAAATGATATGTGGCACATTTCAGTGATTTCTAGGCAGAACTCATTTCATTCATCAAGGGAAATGAGCATCTATCTGCTTTCATGGTAGAAGGGGATTCTACCATGATAGGGGAAATTAAATAAAAATGGTGAGATAGCAGGAAGAATTTTTTCTGTTGCTCTGTATTTGATATAAGTGCTCAGGACTAAAATAAGTGCACAGTAATTGGGGTCTGATATTTGCTGTAGTTTTCCTAAAGGGCTGAAGAACTGAACATTAATCCCCATGCATATCCCTTGTTCCTTAAAATCCTGTCCTGATCTATAAAAGAAGCCTGGAAGAAGTGAAGTGGCTAATTCCTTGCCTTCTCATTGGAGAGGGGCTGCTTCCAAGTCCCACTGCCAAATGTACAAAGAGGCACAGTGATGATAGCTGTTAGGATTGCCCCTGCTCTGACCCCTGCTTAGACAGCTCTTGCGGGACTACCCATTCCTCTCAGAGGAGAGATGTAAGGTAGAAAGAGATAGTTAAGAGAGAAGAGGCTGCTGTGGAGCTATCAGATTGCCTGCCTACTATGTGGTGTGGCCAGGGTATGAGAAGTTTCTTAGGATAAGAGGAAATAGAGAAGGCAGCTGTCTCTGACCCATCTTACTGTAATACCCCCTCTGTTCTAGGACTGTGCACTATAACTTGGGGTGCATTACTGAGGACAGTTGCAGGTAAGTGGGAATGGTTCAGCTAGAGGTACATTTTCCACGTAGGAGACTGTGCAGGGGAAAGGCCGCTCCAGGGCCCTCTGACTAATTCTCACATGTGTTCCTTGACAGGTGGACTTGAAATGTTGGCACTCACACTCAGCGTTGGCTGGAGAAGCAGGGCAGCCAATAGGGAGAGGGCCACAGCTCAGCCCATTGAGTAGAGACTCTGTCTCTTCCCCTCTCTGTCCTCTTAAGCCAAGATAGGGAGGTATGGAGGGAAGTCTCAGACCCAGCCCTCCCTTCACCTCATCTCACTCCTGGTGGTTGGGGTCCTGACTCAAGGCTTCTCTGGAGTGGTGGGATGGGGAGAAGGTGAATTTAAATGGAGCTTGAAATAGAAGTTTTAGGATGGTGTGTTAATAGCCAAAAGTAAATAGATGCAAACCATTCAGGATACAAAGAAGTGAAATGGAAATGCAAAGTGTGGATGAGGCAGGGATTAGGAAAAGGTTAAACTATTTCATATTTATGCTCCAGTAAGTAAAGCTAAATCAGAAACATAAGTTTGTAATGGAAATGCTATTTAAACACTGATACAGTTTTTGTTTTTCCTAATTCCTGTTCTTCCTTCATTCTTTACAACTAAGGCTTATGTCCCAGGGAAGGAAAAGACAGTATTAAAGAAGTCCTAAAATGTGTTAGTCACTTTGCCATTGGTGGCGCAAAATACCTACCACCTGAGTCACTTTTTGTAGGTGGGACAAAATATCCAACACCTGAAACTTGAAGGAGGAGGGGTTTATTAGCCCATGGTTGGCTTGTTCCAAGGCAGAAATGGCATGGCAGAGGGATATGGCAGAAGGATATAGAAGAGGAAAGCTGCTTGTGTCATGGTAGACAGGAAGCAGAGCAAGAAGGGAGGAGGCAGGGAAGGAGATAATACTTTCCCAGGTCATGTCCCCAGGGACCTTCCTGTTCCAACCAGTCTCCAACTTCTAACAGCACATTCAGCACTTAAATGATCCAAACACCTTCCAAAAGCCCCATCTCTGAAACATGAGGCTTTTGGGGGACATTCTAGATCTAAATCATAACATGAAGGAAATTGAGGCAGTATTTCCCACCCAATGGAAGCTATGTGTGTGTGTTCGGAAGTGTAGTGATGGCTGGGAAAGAGAGACAGACTTACCCACACACTCCCACACCTATCCCGGCATACTTACTCTCCACCCAAGATAGGAGAGGTAGGGAGAGGAAGGGTGGCAATTGGTCAGATAAATAGACTTGTTTTCTCCTCATACTTTCATGGCCAAAGCATAGATGGAGTTAAAAACTAACCATATCTTTTTTGAGACCATATTCGCAGAGCAAGGAGTTTTGTAGTTTTCCTAGATACAGCTAAGTGAATCAACAATATCTACTATGGAATCACTCAGGCAGTGAATTGGAAATGGCTGAAGGCAGTATATCTAAGAGGAGAAAAGATCAAATACAGAGCCCCAAGAATCTCTTGGCCTCTGTGACGTGGAAGGATCCAGAAGTTCTTACCTGCCCTGACACAGACATTGAAAGTAGAGGCCTGCTAGGGCCCTGGTAGCGACAGATGAGATGAACCCCTGCATAGCCTATCAGGGGCAACTGAGAGATGAACTTGGGGTAGATTTGAGGATTTGGAAGTCCAGCCTATGCTGAGGTGAAGACAGTTAACAGGGGCAGAGACGCCAGGACCTTCAGCCTTGCCAATGTCACTAGCAGAGTGTGGCGAAATAGTATGGGGAACGTTTCTGAGGATGCCAACTCTGGGGTCAGTCATCCATCTCATTCACCCTTGGAGATATGTAATCTCTTCTCTGCCCACCAGCCTTCATCTTGGGAGGGAGGAAGAAGAGAGGAGAGACAATCTTAGAGGAAGCTTGGATTTTTGAACTGTCTGCATGTATATCTGAAAGAGACTATTTAAACCAGGTAGCTGATTGACTCTTAACTGGCAAGTTTGTTCTTCCCTTTCCCAACCACCTCCAAGGTGGGACCGAGAGCTCGTATGGCAGTTTATATCATTTATAGGAAGACATGATGCACCATGTTTTTAGCGTGTCTAAATTGTAACGTGACATTAAACAAATCCACTTGTGTTTTCTGTTCCCTATAGTGAGTGGAAAAAGAGGCTAATGGTATGCGTGTGTGTGTGTGTGTGTGTGTGTGTGTGTGTGTTGAGAGAAGCTGGAGAGAGGAAAAGAATTTGAGGTAGTGAAAAGGGAGAGAAGGAGTGATTGAGGATGGGTAGAAAGGAGGGAAGAACTGAGGAACTGAGGTAGAGGGACTTGGAGCCCACTGGAACAAAAAGGGTTTGCCTTAGGACTGAGATTTTGGGGAAGCAGAGGAAGTAGAGAAACTCTCAGGGAGTTTCTTGCGTTGTCATGTGTGATGAAACATTCTGTCTCAGTACACCTTCTGTCAAGAAAACATCCCTGTTCTACCTTTTTGGACTCGTTTCCTGTTTTCAGTCTTATACTTTGGTGTGTTTTGCCTGGACTCAGGGCCTGCAGGCCTTGGGCTCTTACTTGTCACATCCTGGTGATGCAGGCTGAGGTTTAACAGGTTCTTCTTATTATCAAGTATACCTTGTGTCTAGTCTTATGTTGAAATACGTGATATCTCTTCCTGTTTTGCCACATTGGAGAGTAGTCTGTCTCTGACCTGCTTAATAGACATTGTAAACTTAAGTTGGCTAAGAAATCGGTTTCCACAGTTTTCTTTCCTAGGTAGAATAACCCCAGTTTCTTTGGTCTTTTCTCATAGATCATTGTAGGCATTCTTTCCCAGTCTTTTAAGCATCTTTAGCATTCTTTGGAATTGCCACCAAGTCTTTAGTTAATTAGCCTAGAGAAAGATTAGCATATACCACAAAGAGTGCTTGGCTTGTATATTTATGAGTCATACTTTACCTCAACTATGTTACATTTATTTCTTCAGACAATTTGCTTCATTAAATAAAAGGTCAAACTTTAGTTATAATGGGCCCAGTGATTTCACTTGTCTGCTAGTTATTGTGTACTATGGAATTAGGTCTACAGTGGTTGCGTCTGTACTAAACATAATAAGACTTCTTTTTCTTGACTTTGTTCCCTAAAAAATACTGTATAATAGCAACTTACATAACATTCACATTGTATTTGGTATTGTAAGTGATCTAAAGATGATCTAAAATGTGTGGGATAGGCTGAAGAGATGGCTCAGCAGCGTAAACGCCTGCCTGGCAGGCGCAAGGGCCCGAGTTAGACTCCCAGAACCCACATATGAAAAAAGGGCTGGTGATATCGCTCAGCGGCATGGGTGCCTGCTGGCACGCAAGGTCCTGAGGTTGACCCCCGGTACCCACAAAAAAATAAAAAAATAAAATTAAAAAAAATAAAATGTGTGGGACGATGTGCATAGGCTCAAATACTACGCATTTTACATAAGGAATTTGAGCATCCATGGGGTTTGATATCCACAGGGATCTTGGAATCAATCTCCCATGGTTACTAACAGATGACTGTATTTAGAAGTTTGGTTTATAAAAAGTTTAAAGTGTATATTTACTTAAAATGAGAGAGCTTTAAATCTATCATAAATGTCTACTTTGGTTGATTTCTTGCCTAATGAGGCATAATATACAAAAATGCTGAACAGTCCATTCAACCATGTGAACAAACTAGGAATTCTGCAGGTTTAAATTTCAGTATATGGCAATGAGAAAATTCCATACAATTATGGGAAAATGAGAAGAAGGAAACAATAAGTTTGTAATTTTCCAGGAAAGGAAAGATTTTTGCCTTTATGCCTCAAATTATGTAGTCCACTTTTGGGTTTAAAAACAGTGTTGCAAAAGCTGATTTGATGAGTTATACTGAAGACATATTTCATAGTCAGAGGCTTCTTGGAGATAATACCTATGATACTTTAGGATATTGCCAGATATTTCAGTGCTCATGATCTCCAGCACAAAATAATAGATGGAGTTTTAAAGCCTTTGTTGAGACCATGTTGAAACTTTTTGGACAAGATCAAAGGTATTGTGAAATACCAAGTACATCATTATTATGATTATTTTTCCTTTTTTTTATGTCTTGGTTTTTTGAGACAGGGTCTTGTTATGTAGTTCAGGCTGGCCTTGAACTTGTGATCCTAATGCCTCAGCCTCCTAAGTGCTGACATAAAAGACATGTGCCAACATGTCCTGCCTAAGTACACTATTTTAAAAATTATATTATTTTTAATCAAAACAATAGGAAAGTAAAAGCTTTACTTAAGAATGTATTATAGGTGCAAAGTAAGTGGATTCTTTTTTTGAAATTTGAACTAATTATCTAGGTAACTCAAATATAAAAGTTTGAAATACTCATTTATAGGCAAAACTGAGTTTGTATTGAATCCTTTATTGAATTGCCTTTGTTCTCTTTATGAAGAATCAACATCAAACTGAAAAGTGATAAGTTTACAACTACCATTTTGGGTTTTTTTGTGAGTATCATTTTGGTAGCACATTATTTATTTGACACTTAATTGGAAGGTACCTAGCCATTAGAGAATGTTTTCTCTAAGTACTTTAATTTCTTTGACTCTTGCCTTATTTCCTTCTATTAATTTTTTTATTGCTACTAATTCTCTTTTTCAAAATAAAAAGAGAATGGTCTGGATGTGCTTTAGTTATCACGTTTGCCCATTTATTTTCTGACTGTCAGTGAATTCATTAATCATGCTGCAGTCCTTGGTGAGAGGCCTAGATGTATGCATTGTGAACGAAAATAAGAAAAGGAGGGCACAGAAGGAAGACAGGGCAGATTCAGTCTCCAGTGTCACACTGTGGTTATTTTAAATTCAGAAAGTAAAATTAACATGCCTGTGCTCAGATCACACATACCCAACAAATACATTTGCCAGCACCCAGCCCCACAAAATCATTAAATCACAAGAAGGATAAATTATCATCCTAAAAATGTGGCACAGGTGCAGCTCACCTCCCTTAAGTCCTCCTTTCTCTTCTGACATGTAATTGTGCCTTTTCCATTTTGAAGGCAAACCAGGAGTGCTATCATAGTTGAGGTATCATCAACATGATTAATCAGCAGTGAGATGGGCCCTCTCAGACAAGCCTGGGAAAGTAGGCCTGAGGTCAGAGAACAAGCTCAAAAGCACAGAAAGAAGTATGAAGCAGCGTAGCTATCTTGTGGACCTTGACCTTCCAATAAATCACATCACAGTGCACCCACCATTACAAAATTTTACATTTTCAAAACAAATTTGATCTAAATATCTTGGTCATTTTGAAAGAAATAGAATGGGTATTACAGTTCTGTTTTTACTTAACCTTTTTTTTGTTGGTTTTTTGGTTTTTGAGACAGGGTCTTGCTGTGTAGCCCAGGCTGGCCTCAAACTCACAGTGATCCTCCTGCCTCAGCCTCCTGAGTGCTGGGATTCCAGGCATGCGCCACCATGCCCGGTCAGTTCTGTTTCTATATAAGTGGAAATGGTAGATTTCCATACTATTAAAGCAACAGAACAAATCATCTACCATTGTTTTGGCTTGCCTTCCATCCCTTTAATTTTTTTTTTTTTTTTTTTTGAGACCAACTGTAGCTAAATTTTTAAATTTCCTTGGCTGGGCTTGAATTTGAAATCCTCCTGCCTCAGCCTCCCATAGTGCTGGGACTGTAGACATGTGCCATCATGCCCTTCTGAGAGACTATTAATTAAATAAAAAGTAGCAATTTGGAAAATAGAATATACTAAACATCTGGAATAGTCAAGAGAATGTTTTAAAAGTCTCTGTTATATCTGTGAAGCATCACCCACATTCTTTTTTGTTACAGTCAAAGAGGAAATACTTGGTTGAAGACAATAACAGAATTTATGTTTTCATGATTGCATATCTCACAATCAAAATACAAGTTCGTTAAGTTTGTTCCAAGGATAGGTCGGTTTCCATGTGATTTATTCTTGTTGATGAGGACAGAAATATTGAGTTAAAATTTTGTATCAGACCTATGTCATATAGGATTTAAAATAAACCAGGCTGGGTGACATGAGTACAATCCTGAAAAAAAATCACTAATGGGAATAAGGCAAGATTCCAAGTAAATCAGATGAACATGTTTGTATATGTTATATATTAAAACACAGCTTTGTGTTTCAAAAATATAAGACCCTGACTTGATTTTAAGATTTTGATACTTTAATAACCCAGTCAGATTCTTTTTCATTTTTCTTGACTGTTCTAAAACCTCTACTTCTCCACTTCTGCCAGTCCCCGGTATACACACACCTTAGGCCTTGTCATTTCTGGAATACTTCACCACTGGTACTTTTCCTCTTTGGTTACAACTTTTTCCTTCAACCTCTTCTGTTCATCAACCCTTTCTAAATGTTTCTTCTTTTCATTCTGCCCAATACTCCTCTGTGTACCCAGTAGTGCTGACTCCTGCCTCTGCTTCCCACTACGTACTCAGGGGCCTTAACTGACAACTTGTCTGGGCCAGACCAGGTCCCTGAGAATATGTAGAAAGGTGAGCAGCTTTCATCTCTTTGTGATGGCCCATCCCTAACACCTCCCTCTTCTTCCAGTTCATTGGCCCATCATTGCAGTCCTTTGCTTTCTAGCTGCATGTTTGGGAGGGAGAGAACAAGAACCTCTGGAGGAGACACCATACACTTACCCACCTCTGCCCAGAAGTGACCCACATTATTTGCCTGTGTTCTAGTGGCCAAAAGAACTGCAAGAGAAGCAGGAAAATGTAGAGATATCCATAAATATTTATGAGCTTTAACAATTTCTTTGACATAAGTCTTGTAGGATTTTAGATTTTGGTGGAGATGCCTCTTTTTAATTCTCATGGTTGTGCATGGCTTCCTAGGGCTCTAGTTTATATTTTATTATTTATTTATAGTGGTACCTCAGTACTCACCATTAATGGGTTCTGGGAGGCACAGTGTGTACCAAAAATGAATTGTTTTGCCTGGAAAGGGTAGTGAATCACAAAGCAATTAACAAGTCAAATGAGAACCAGGACAAAACTTTTGCATTAAAATGTGTGGCGTACCAAATTTGATAAGTTTCAAAGTAATCAAGTACCAAGTATGACTGTATTTAACAAATATATATAATGCTTACTAAGAGCAAGGTAGTCTTCTCAGTGATTAACACATTTTAGTTCTTATAACAACCATATGAGGGAGGCACTCATTTGTGTGGTATTGTGTGTGTGTGTATATATATGTATATAATATATATGCATTTAGGTATATAAGTATATATATGTATCTTGGTGGTATATGTATGTATGTATTTGTATGTATATCTGTCTATGGAAACACTGAGGCCTAGAAGTTAAATATCTTTCTTAAAAGCTGGCCAGAGCCAGTTATTGAACTTGGGTATCTCTTAAATCTATGCTTTTAGTAACTATGTTATGTTTTCTCCTCCTGAATTTTAATTGGTGATTAATTTTTCTCTTTTCTCTAGACTACAAGGGCCTCCAGGACAGGGAATTTTTTTGGTCTTTGTATCCTTTGAGCTGAGAATGGGTCCAGGCACACAGTGAGCAGTGGAGGTTATTAGAGTTGTATGCCTGGGCCACAAGATATAAGGACCCTAACTCTTTCTTTATGTACATAGCCAGTGGCTTCTAATTGTTAGAGGAGTGTTAAACTCATTTTATTCTGTGCTTTGTGGGACAAGTTGTGAAATTTTGTATGAAATATCTTTAGACAGTTTCCTAGAATATTTTAGCAGTTTCTTTGAATGTCTGAATGGGAATTCTAGGATTTCAATTTCCCTCTGTACTCTGTTGTTATGATTCTAGGAAATATGGCTCAATTGTGCCTACTCAATATTTGTAAATATTTGGGAACCTTTGTGGTGAGCTGAGATTCTGTTTTGTACTACCTGTCCTAAAGCTCTAGTTTTAGGTCAGATTCCACCTAAAAAACTTCCAGGGCTTTGCAAGCAGAGCCATTATTAGCAACATCAGCCGTTTCTCTTGGAGGTTTTCCTAAGCCACATCTCAAGGAGTTGGTTTCGATCAAAATTTTATATTCCCTGTGAGCTGAATCATTTCAAAAATATACTTGTTGCAAGTGATACCTGCTTAGAAATAAATCTACCAAATGTTAGCTCCATGTAAGAATAACCACCAGAGATTAAAAAATCAAAACCATATTTTTCTTAGAAAACATATTTTTCATGGATATGAAGCTAGGGATCCTCATTATTTTCCTTATTTGGTTTACAATCAAAAGAGGGGGGCTTTTCATTAGAACAAATTTTGACACTTTCTTGTGGTCCATGTTTCCCCTGACCCTACTTTATTTCACACACACACACACACACACACACACACACACACACACACACACACACAGTTTTGTGTGTTTCTGTTTGGAATATTTTGAGAAAATGCAGTCTCCTTGCGGTTAATTTCGATGTCAGCATTCACTGACTCATTAATATGGCAAACATGCTGTGTAACTAACTTTTACCATTACCTAACTTGCATCTGATTTTCTTTTTCAAAAACTGGAAGTAGTTACACATGTCTTTATATGATCAAATAGAATCATGTCAAAATTATTTTCTCTCCCTGCTTCCCTCTGGGTACTCTTTGTTTTTGCCCAACTCCAGTGTTGGAATCAAACTATCAGTGCTTTCACAGTCAGAGAGTACCTTCAGGGAGGAAATGCTTGTTTCCTCCTGAGGGCAATCTAACACATTCTGCTAACACACTAAGAGGTGTAAATCAGTTTAGTGAGGCCAAAAGGATCATATAGTTGAGTTCAAGTCCTGAAGCAGTTACTTTTGATATAAATGACATTGCCACTAATTGTTTGTGACATATTAAGTGGCTATGGGCTTGCTTGAAAGATTACAAAGAACAAGTATTTAAGGCAGTATATTTGAATTACATGTTTAGTATTATGTGTGTTGGGTAGACATGGTGTGAAAAACAGTAAATGACACCCTCAAAAATCAGTGCTTCACATATTCACCATTAGAATATGTATGTATAAACTGGGCATAGCAGTGCAGACCTGTAATCCAAGCACTCTGGGAAGCTGAGGCAGGAGGATCGTAAGTTTGGGGCTGGGCTAGGCTACATAGTAAGTTCAAGGCCAGCTTGGAACAAACACAGCATCCCTTTGTCTCAGAAAACCAAAACAAAACAACCCCAAAAACTTGCTGAGTGTGGTAGCAGAGTACTGTAATTCCAACACCCTGGGAGACTAAGGCAAGAGGATTGTAAGTTTGAGCCTAGTCTGGGCAATCTAGCAATCTGAGTAAGACCCTGTCATAAAAATTCAAAAAAGGTCTAGGGGAGTAGCTAAGTGTGAAGGCCCTGGGTTCAATCCCTAGTACTGGAAAACAAAATAAAACAAGGTGGGGTCTGGTTGGGAGAGGTATGTCATTGTGGGCATGACTTGGAAGATTATATCTCCCTTCCTGGTTCTTCCCTTGATGCTTTCTGCTTCCTGTCTGCTATGCCATAAGCAGCTCTCTTTGCCATGCCTCTCTGCCATGTCGTCCTGACTTGGAACCAGCTAACTATGGACTGAAATGTGAGCCAAAACTGAAATTTCTCCTTTCTTAAATTGTGGGTGTTGGGTATTTTGTCTCAGCAATGAGGGAAGTAATTAAGACAGATTTTGGTACCAGAGAAGTGGGGTAGTTGCTGTGATGCAACCTGACCATGTAGTTTAGAGTGGTTTGCAGGAGGAGTTAGGAAAGGTTTGGAGATGCCAGCTGGAGAAGCAGCCCTAGAATGCTATAAGCAATGCTTGATGGGAAATTGTGGTTGGAGCTCTGAAGATCAGAATGCTGAAAAAAATGTAGACAATAAAGACCAGCCTCAGGAGGTTTTAGTTAGGAATAAGAATGCTATTGGAGGTTGGACCTGAGATATATGTGTTATGCTCTGGCAGAAAATTTGTCTACATTTTCCTCATGTTCTGAGACTTTGTGAGAGACTGAGATTAAGGGCAGACTAGTTAATCTGGCAGAGGAAATTTCAAGGGAGTCCAACAATCAGGTGGCAGTAGGAATACTGTTTGGAACTTTTAGTCAGGTTTATACTGAAAATCAAGACCAAATGGTACAGCTGAATGATTTAAAAGTTTTGAGTTTGGCCAGAAAGGAAGGTCTGGTAACATTGTGGCCTGAAAAGTTGGAGCAGAGGAAGCTTGGTTGCTAAAAAGATTAGCATTAAAAAGAAGCCAAGTACTTTTCAACAGGACCATAAGAAGGATGCCTTGAGGTCATGTGAGGAACCAGCAAGGTCCCACCCTTTACTGGCTCAAAATTGGAAAAGTTAAAGACTTTACTTTGAGAAGAGTGTTCCAGGACAACCTGTTCCAGAAGGACTGCCTAGGGCATTGATTCTCTGGGGTTCAACAATGCTGAAACTGTTGGGACTTTGGCAGGTCAGCCATCTGGGTACTCAGAAGCCTCTGCAGCTGTGATTCAAAGGAGCCTTACTACTGCTTGAGCTGGAGGTAGACCTTGGCATCATCCATGTGCTGCTGGTTTTACATGCATGCAGAATGCAAGAGTTGTAGGGTCAGAAAGGTTTCTTCCCAGCTTTCAGAAGAAGGTCTGGGAGGCCAGGCAGTGTGTTTCTAAGAGGGAAGTGGGTGAAGCTGTGAGAGTAAAGCTGAAGGTGCAGTGGAGACCCTGGAAAGTTAAAGAAGTCAGGAACATAGAACATCTGAGGAAAGCCACAAGCAGTGAGTGGAAGCACTCCAACAGAGAGGCCACGAGGGCTGCAACAGGCAATGCCATAGACATGGGGCTGCCCAAGCCCTTTGGAGCTTGTGTTTTACCACAATCTGCTCCAAGTGCTGGACTTTGGACTATGGGATTTAAAGTGTGTCTTTGGTCCTTTTTTTTTTCTCCATTCATTTCTATCCCCCTATTTCTCCCTTTTGGAATGGCAGTGTTTACCATGTGCCATTGCCTGTTGGAAGTATTTAATTTTCTTTTTGATTTTTGCAGGAGCTTACAGATAAGAATTTGCCTTAAATCTCAGAGGAGACTTTGGACTTGGCCTTTTCAACAGTGCCGAAACTGTTAGGACTTTGGCAACTTTTAGAGATGAATTAAATGCATTTTGCATAAAGGAATATGTGTGAGTCTTTTGGATACCGGGAGCGGAATGTTATGCTTTATATCTAGATGTTTCCCAAGGACTCATGAGCTCATAGATGGGGATTTTGGAAGGTAATTGAATTAAGGGGGCTTATGGCTGGCTTGCTGTTAGGAGGTGGGATCTGGTTGGAAAAGGCAGGTCATTGTGGGCCTGACCCAGAAGGTTATCTCTCCCTTCCCCACTCCTTCCTCAATACTTTCTACTTTCTGTCCATCATGCCATGAGCAGCTGTCCTCTGCCATGCTGTCCTGCCTTGGAGATGGCTGACTGTGGACTGATATGTAAGCCAAAAGAAACCTTTCTTCCTTTAAGTTTTGTGGGTATTGTATGGTGGGTGTTGGGTACTGGGTAAGGAAAGTGACTAAGATAATGCATGTATGCATTTATTTATTTATTGCCTTTCTCATCCCAGGAAAGGATTTAAGATTACTTATCAGAATATACAGATATGAAGAGATAAATACAATTAAAAATGAGTAAATTAGGGCCGGTGAGATGGTTAAGAGGCATAAGCGCCTGCCTGGCAAGCGTGAGGGCCCGAGTTCGACTCCCGGAACCCACAAAAAAAAAAAAAAAAAAGAGTAAATGAGACATCAGAAGCCAAAATGAGGATAGGAAGCTGTAAATGAAGCTAGGAGTTACATAATTATATGAATGTGTGTTGTAAGGATGGGCCTATTTGCTCATGTTGGCCACAAAGTATGTTCTCTGCTACCCAACAGCTAATATATAGAGAGATATAAGCCTCAAACTGAATTAGAAGTTTCAAAACCATTCCCGATACTAAGACCAGCAAGGAATTTCTCATAAAAAAGTGTTGTAAAACAAAGTCATCTGCAATATCCTGAATAAATACAGCAAGTTTTATGCAATAGCCATATGATCCTGTGTACCTTGTGGCTGGTTGATATTCACTTTTCTAGAAATAGCTGTTTTTCATTTGTGGGGCTGCTTATTGTTTACCATGGCTTGAGAATCTTTGAGGGAAGAAGCTAGCAAAACACTAATCTTCTAGGCAACAGTATTTGGCAACTGAGGTATAACCAATAGATAATCAGAAGAATTACATATATATTTTTATTCTAGAAATAAATAAAAATTTTCTTAATTTGACCAAGTTATGACTATTATGAATTTTATTGTTACTTAATGTTATTTGCATGTGATTCTGATAACTTCCAATATGTGTATGAAAGAAAGAGGAGAAAGTAACAGTTTTTTTTAAAAAACCCTATGTGTTTCATGTGTTTGCTTTAGGCTCTTATTCATTTATTTATAAAAGTGATACTTGTTCATTGTAGGAGATTTAGAGAACGTAAGTATGACAAATGGTTTAAAGAATAAAATCTTCCAATCCAGAAATAATATTGTCATGTTATATAGTGTATGTTTTTATGTATATTGTATATACAAAGGCTTAATTTCTTAATTTTATGAGGATTATCTAAGCACAGCCATTGAAACTAACATTATGGTTTCTCTACTTATGATTAAGTAAAACTTGATTTTCTATTTACTTTGCATACACAGAGATAGCCAAAGCTCCTGTGGAATGGGAAGGAAAAAACAAAGCTTTCAGTATATGAACAGAGACTAAGTTTGATATTCATATATGCTCCTTTGCTGCCTTTTTCTTAGAATTGAATTTGAATTTTGAATGCAAGTGAAAAACTGAAATAAAAAATCTGTAACAGCTTTAGCCAGGCTTTAGCCAGGAATACAGTAAAAAAAGATGAAGGCTTCTGAGCCTTCATACATGAGGTTTTTGGGTTTGGTCAGGGGGCTATATCTCCAGCTGCTGAGGTGAGGGATCTTCTCAGTAGTCTCTCCCACTCCCAGCGCATTGCTGCTGGAAATTACAATCCTGGAGCATTAGGAGAAGAGTGGACTCCTTCTCTTAGGAAAAGGCAGTCTGCTACTGCGTGTGTCTGTGTATTTGTGTCTATATCTGTGCCTATGTTTGTGTCTATGTCTAGGTTGAGGGCCATATCCTGCCTTCCTCAAAGCACATATGAGAACTGAATATCAAACATTGTATAAGGTAACTCTGATGATTATACTAACTTAAACACAGTCATTGAAAATGTATTTCTTATGTATCATATGTGTTCTTTAATTTTGATCTTTCCCCCAACAATGGAATATGCTGTTAACTTGATTAAGCCTAATGAACGTGTGAGTCAGGGTGAAGATCCTCAGCTTCAGCATATCCACTGATTTCTATCCTACTCTCAGTGGTGCACTAACACTTGTATGAAACCTGTATTTTTCACTAGTTATCAGCCATTCTGTTGTCTTATTTGCCACTACCTTTTATGAAATATTAATGGTGAATATAATAAAACAGTCCAACTCTTTCACCATTCAGAGATGGCTGTGCTGGTGAAGCAAGGGGCTGATTGGTCCCAGGCAGTTCTCCATATCATCTCTCAAGATGTTTGAGTGCCAGGGGAAAAAATTCAGAATGTGACCTAAAATAGAGTCCTAATGTATAATATATATAAAAAACTACATGGAAGTTGAGTTCAGAAAAATAGAAGACTATGTAGACTATGTGTATAAAAAGATGGATAAGCTAGGAAAAATGGCCTAAAAGTAAAATCGAAACAAGAAGAAAATGACTAAGTTGTAAGCATAGTAAATACTGTTATTCTTCAGGATCAGCATTGCTATTTAATTTTATTTTGGGGTTAGCATGTGGTTACATGAGATGTGAGTTGAAGCAATAAGAGAAGAAAAAGAAGAGTTGCTGAGGTATATCCATTTTAATATATCTTTCCAGAAGCATCATGAAAGTTGAGTGGAAGAAATAACAATTAGGAACATGAATATGAAGGCTGGTAGGTGTACTATATCCTGCCACGCAGCACCATCACACGTCTGTGTGTCCTGGGCATTTTGGGGGTGCAGAGATGGTTGAGATTCAGCCTCTACCTGAAGAGTCCCAGATGCATCTTGCCTAATACTCAGGGTAGAAAAACGAAAAGTGGGAAAGTCTAATTAAATAATGACTTTTATTTTATTTTTAATGTATTTTGTATTTTGGAATAGTCATAAACTTATGGAAGAGTTGCACATACAGCTCAGGACAGAACTTTGTCTGATATTTGAGAGTTGCTGACATGACATTTTTAGCTTTCAATACTCTGCTCTAGTGTGTATTTCCATATAAGCACCATTCTCTTACATGCCATGATAGAACCATCAAAATCAGGAAGTAACAAGAAATATTGCTAACTTATAATCCTAAGACTCCATTTAAGTTTTGCCAGTCATCCAGTTTATGTGCCTTATAGCAAAAGGATCTGGTTCAGAATCATACATTGGCTTTAGTTATCATTTTATTTATCTTCAGTTTGGAGGAGGTCCTCGGTCTTTGACTTTCATAACTTTAACATTTCACAGGCTAGTTATTTTGTAAATTTATTGTAAATTATTGTAAATTTGACCTTTTATTTCAGGCAGTCTGATGTTTCTTCATGATTATGTTCAAATTATATATCTTTGGTAGGTGTTAATTTTAGGCGTGAACTTGACTAGATTAAGAGATACTTAGACAGATGGTAAAGCATTACAGCTATGTACCACATACTGACATTTCAATCAATAGTGGTCCCATAGGATTATAATAGAGCTGAAAATTCCTATCACTTAGTGATATAGCTGTTATAATATTGTAGTGCAAAGCATCACGTGTTTGTGATGATGTTGTGTAGACAAAGCTACACTGCCAGCCGCATAAAATTATAGCACATACAGTTATGTACAGTTCATACTTGATAATGACTACGTTACTGATTTATGTATTTACTATACTTTCTAAAAGAGTATATTCCTTCTATTATTAACAAATTTACTGTGAAACATTATGCCATGTTATACTACCAGCAGCAGTATGTACAAGCCTCGTGTGACCTCATGTTTACTGTGTTTCTTGACTTCATCAAGAGGCCATGTGGCATGATTGACCTACACTATCTAGGTTTGTGTAAGTGCCCTCTGTGTTTGCCCCAATCATGAAATGACCTAATGATACATTGCTCTGAGTATCCCTGTTGTTAAAAGATGGTGACTATCTCTGGGTGTGTCTGTGAGAGTGTTTCCAGAGGAGACTAGTGTGTGAGTTACTGAATGGGGAAGATCTGCTCAGGCCCTTTCCAAGTGGATGGGGGCTCAGAACAAAATGGGACAGGAAAGGTAAATTTGCTCTCTTTGTCCTGGGGTGGGACACTCTTTTTCTCTTTTCTGCAATGACCTGCATGACCAGTAGGGCCCTGAAAGGGGGTGATGGGAGATTAAGAAGAAACAAGACACATAAAAGGGAAGCTGGGACCGGGTGGACTTGACCTCTCTGATGGAGAGGCAGCGACAACCCAGCACAGTCTGTGTCTTTATTTATACACAGTAAAAAGGGGGGAAGCACACGACCGGGCCGAAAGTGCAAGGTTTCAGTGTTTTGCTGAGAATACTGAAAGTGAAACATTCTCAGAGCTATCTGTGCTGTAGTTAACAGGGAGGAACATCAAGGCCAGACACCTGCTGGACTGGCTTTGCTCTAGTCCCAACAACTTGTTCACATGGCTCGCCTCTGGTGCTCTGTGTTCTCGGGGCTGGCCTTGCTCTAGCCCCGAATGTGTGGTCAATCTCCAGCTCAGCTGCTCCTCACACTTTTCCTTGGGCATCAGAACTCCAGATTCTCTGGCCTTTAGACTCTGGGATTTGACCAGAAACTTTGCTCCCCATTCTGCCCCTGGTACCGTGGGCCTTTGGGCTTAGATGGAGAATTACATTATTGGTTTCCCTGGTTATGAGCCTTTTGGACTTGGACGACCATGCTACTGACTTTCCTGGTTTTTCATTTTGCAGATGGTTTACCATGGGACTTAGCCTTCCGTAACTGATAAGTCAATTTTTCTAATAATTCCCCTCTTATTCTATCTGTCTATCTGGTTGTCTATCTGCCCACCCAGTCACCCATCCATCCATCTGTCCATTTGTCCATTCATCCATCCATCCATTGTTCCATACATCCTGGTGGTTCTGTCTCTCTGGAGAGCACTGACTAGTGCAGTAATAATGTCCCAGCATTCTCTTTGCATACTATCAGGTGGTGCATAATTTAAATTTGTCCCATTACCAACGCAGCTCACTTTCACCACCTGATTAAGTTAATGTCTGCCAGTCTTTCCATTGAATTTTTTTTCCATTGATCTTTTTGGTGCTTCAATTTAAATCTGTTTGGACTCATGGCTTCCTATTTTATTAAGTAAGTTGTAATTAAAAAAAATTTTTTTTGGACAGGATCTTTTAATGTTGCCTAGTCTGGCCTTGAATTCCTGAGCTCAATAGATCTTCCTGCCTCAGCTTTCTGAGTAGCAGAGATTACAGGCACATACCAGCACAACTGGCTTATAATTATTATTTTAATTTTGATGCCTAAATTATTCTTTATTTGGCCAGTGGCAGCCTTTTAAAGCTGGCTTCAATGTGCTTTTACATTTCCTCATCATTTTTTGAGCACTTCTTTGCTGTCTGACATAAAAAGATGTTATATACTCATCTTACACTTCCTCCAGTGCTGGAATCATCTATTCTCCAAGAAAACGAGATTGCTTTTAATAGAGAATCATAATAAACAAAGATCTGGGTATTAAATATGTTCACTGCTATTGGAGGTTATCTGTTCCCAGGCATACTCAGTGGACAGAAGTAGAGTATATTTGCAGGTATGTGTATAGTTTATTTATATGCATGTATAGAGACACATTTGCTTCTATATGTTTTTCCGTATTTCTGTACCCATGTAAACTGAGAGTCATACATTCACTCCCATTCCAATCTGATGCCAAAGGGGTTCATTCAGATTTTTTCCTTTGCATATTTATGCCTTTTTTCTCTGATAATGAGGTACCTGACTCATATCCTCAGTTTACTTACTATATCCACCACTTGTTTGTAATCCACCTTTGCTGTTAGCCTCTTAATACACACTGACACTTGCTATGGGGCAGCCATCCCAGGTGGCCACTCTCTTGTCCTATTTGAGCTCCCACGCCCTGCTTTGTCCCACTAACTCTGTTGTGGACAGATGACTAACTTGCTCTGCTCCAATTCATGGCTCTAGGATTACATTACTGTAATTGGAAGGGAGGGGAAGGCAAAGGAAAAAGGGAAAGCAGAAGTGGCAAAAAAGAGGGAAGTCTATTTTACATTCTAAAATTTAAAAGAGGGCCAGGGATAAAGCCCAGTGGGGCCAGGTATATAGCTCAGTGGCATAGCACCTGTCTGGCAAGTGCAAGGTCCTGAGTTTGATTCCCGGTACAAAAAAAAAGAAATAACAATGTACACCATATACTTGTTTTCCATACTAGTGAGAAATGAAACTTTCTCTAGGCCCTCTAAAAAAAGACTACATATTAAATATGTTTTAAAACTATATTTTCCTTCTTAGGGGACTAATTAATACTGGATAATTAGATTCTTTATTTATATTCTTATTAGAGGCCAGAAGGGAAGTCTCTTTTAATATATAATCTTTCCTTTTTTAATATGCCCAGAAGGACTGGAAAATATTGGGAATTAACATCATTGGTGAAGAGACTAGGTTGTAAAGCTATTATAGTTTAAAATAAAGGTCGACATTGCTCTTTTTAATCACTTCATGCAATTTTCCCCCAAAGGCATTTATCCTTGTTTTATACATTGAATTTTGCTGTAAACCCTATTAATTTAATCCAGATGAAGTCAGTTATTTCTGACTCTATTTTGTGGTCCTATGGAGGTAATTACTACCAAGTAATCAGTGATTGAATCTGAAAAATACATTTCATTATTATTAATTGACTAACCATGAAGTTAAAACTGTCCTAGGATATTATACTGGAAATTAATTGAATATAATAAATCTATGTTCAAGAAGTTATGCCATGAGAGAGATAATAGAGGAGGAACACTCTTTTCCACTTAGGTAAAAAGACAATGAATGTTTATAAAATTAAATATTTTTCTAATATTTGAAAGTCAGGGTAGCTCAGGAGAGCTAAATAACAATTGTAGTTATGTGAATTCTTAATAAGAAACACCTCAAATTATCAATAAAGTTGGAAAATCCAGTGTTTTGTCTGAGAATCTTAATATTTAAATAGTAAGCTGCATTAAAAATTGGTCTGTATAGTGAATTATTTGCTGTCTTATGTAAAAGGTAGTAACATGTTCAGGTTAAATCAAGGTAAGTAACCAAAAGTCAAAGGGCTTAAAAATGTTGACAAGCTCAGGAGGCCAAATAATTTTCTTAAATAATAACATAGAATATGATATAGATTTCCTGTTTCTGACTGGCTTGACCATGCATTGTTCCATAATTCTGCTTCAGGATTCTTCCTAACCATAATGTAGGTTCTTCATGCAAGTCATCATTCAGGAACTGCCTTCTAACTTCACAGACAAGAAAGGGAAGGGGGAGGTTGTACACTTGGTTATGTAATGATATGGTTTAAATGAGTTATCATAAAGTTTAGCACTTCTGCAGAATACCCAGAAAGCTAAAGTTTCTCACTGGAAAGGAAAGATGACCAAAATATCCAACAATATGCTTAGTGATTCAGTCTGACCTTCAAAATACATTTCACTTTTTCTCTTAAATGAATGTGTGTGTACGTGTGTTTAAAAACATTAAAAAAGAGCCTGAATATAGCTTCAAGGATTCAACAATACTGAAGAGCATCAAATAACAGAATCAAAAGAAGTAAACTGAACAAGGACGAAAAGAGGAAGTTCTCTGGAAACAGTCGGGAAGAAAGATGCCTGACCACCGAATGAGACACCCGCTCAGGTTCTGGACAGACAGAAAAGAACAAATTGATGAATCAATAGGAAAAGTACTTCGCTAAGGGGCAAGAAGAACACTTCTGCTTTCAGAAGCAAACAACTCTGGGACTTCAAAGCAAGCCTATTTTCCTGTCTTCCTTTTCATTTCTTTTTGTTTAAGTCCTTCTTAATATCTCAGCGACAGAATTGTGTCTGATAATAGCGTAGTGGGCTTTGGGAATCACTGCCTCATGCTTAGTATTTTAAGTCAGTCATTTCTGCATCCCTTGCAAATCCCTGTTCTCCCATTCTCCACCCAAAACTGGACCATTTTTTAATAGACCCCATTCTGGGACCGTATTTGAAAAAGAAAAAAAGCTTGCCCGAGGAAACAGAATTCTTTTAAGTCTATAGTTTAAAGATCTTAAAAAGGAAACTTTCCCAAACACTAAACTAGTTTAAGAGGAAAAGAAGGGCTGCTTTTTGAGGGGTAGTTTGTGTTCAGTAGAGAAATATAAAATTTTTGGGCCCACCTACCCAATATTAGTTTAGGAGATTAGGGAAGAAAACAGGAAGGAAATTAGGAAAGGATGCATAGGGGGTCCAGACCACTCACTCATCATTTTTAATACAGAAGTTCACAGAGTTTCTGAGGTTCCAAGTAGATTGTATCATGCATAATGTCAAACTTTTTGAGATAAAACCCAAATATCTGTGAAGGCTGTGGTTCTCAGTGAGGTTAAGACTTATTCTACCTTTGGTCATCATGATTATTATACCCCCTTCTTCATCCAAAAATAAAATGTTACAGTCGTGTCTTTGGTTATGGGAATCTGAGGTACTTTGCACTGTGGGATGATTATATTTTTGCGACCCATTATGTTGGGCTTGGCCATGTAACCTTCTCTGGCTGGTGAAATGTGTCAGTGGTAACAATGTGTTAGTGCTGAGCCAAGGCATGGACCGAGCTCTCATGTGCCTTCATTGCCAACAAAACAAAACAAAACAAAACAAAACAAAACAAAACAAAACAAAACATCAGGACATTGGTGGCTGCCTGTACCCAACCAAAAGATCAAGTTCAGCCTAGCCCCCTGCACTCGCCATCTTGTAGAACCAAGCGGAAATAAGCAAATATTTGCTGTGCAACCCCCTAACATGCTGCTTTGCAGGCATGCTTTCAAAATTCACTTCTTACTCCTAAAGATAAAATGACATTACAAATGACACTATCTTGCCTACATATTGTAAATACTTTTCAAAACAAATGGACTCAAAGCTGCCAAATATAAAAAATACAATCAAGTCCAGGATGAAGTTAAGTCTAGTATCACTTTAAAAAAAATCTCCACAAAAAAAAAAAAAAAAAAAATTGGGGGCCGGTGAGATGGCTCAGCGGCTTAAGCGCCTGCCCGGCAAGCGCGAGGGCCCGAGTTCGACTCCCGGAATCCACATATGAAAAAGGGGCCGGTGATATCGCTCAGCGGCACGGGCGCCTGCTGGCGCGCGAGGTCCTGAGGTCGACCCCCCGGTACCCACAAAAAAAAAAAAAATCTCACCTCACTTTCTTACTATGATGGATACAAGATCCATTACTGAACTCCCAAGTTAAAAATATCAAATCATTTTGTACACAGAAATTAGACCAGCTGGAGATGGTGGTGCATGACCATAATCCCAGTACTTCTGGGAGGCTGAAGCAGGAGGATTGCAAGTTCAAGCTCAGCCTACACAATTAGCAACTTAGTGAGATCCGATCTCAAAATAAAAAAGGCTGGGGATGTAGGGTGAAGTCCTGCAAGAAAAAAAGAATAGACTACCATAAAATCATTATAAAAGAAAACCCCATACTCCAGCACATCCCAACTCTCTGCTTGCTCCACACCTGTGCCCGAACAGCTCAACGTGGAGAAAGGGAGTAGGTAGAGGAAATCTACCCTGCTGGCTGTCTCATTTGAGGTTAATTATAACACAGTTAGACAACTGTACCACAGTAAGTTTTCTTTTCCCCTCTTCAAGAGCAACCATTGCACAAACTCTTCTCAGGCCTCCAACACCTCCCCTGGCCTTACTTCCTACTGATTATCTTGCTTCTTAGTTTTCTGAAAATAATTGAGGGAATGAGGAGAGATCTACCTTGTCTCCCTACCTCCAGTTTCACCTGCCTCTGTGTCTGGACCTTTCCCCCTCTTTATGTCATTCAGATGATCCTGTCCCATATAGGACAGCTTCCCTGCAGTGCGTGGAACCACGGACAGCTACCCTGTGCTGCCCCCTTAAGAACCGTGCTTCTGCAATTGTGCCTGCTAGGGTCTGGCTGAGGGCTCGCCACAGGTCCATGTTAAAGGCTTGGTCCCAGAGTAGTGCTATTGGGAAGTGTTGTAGTCCTTCATGAGGTGGGGCTTTATGAGGAGTCTTGGTGGGGGGGTCCCTTTGAAGGAGATTGTAAAACTCTGGCCTCATTCTCTGTCTCCTGGCTCATGATGTAAGTGGTGTGCTTCACCCTGTGTTCCTGCCATGATATACCATGCTCTCCAGTGGCCCAAAGCAGTGGGCCTCTTCTTGGATAGAACCATGAACCAAAATAACCTTTTCTTTTTATAAGTTAATTGCCTCAGGTATTTTATTATACTAATGTGACCTGTCTAATACAATGATCTTTCTGTTCTCTCAGTTTTCATCTTGTAAGGCATCACTCTCATCAGCATATAAACAGGTGAGTCTCTTCCAAGTTCCATTCTAGTTACAGCTCTCCTTCACTGCAAGACTTCTTTATAACAGTTGCTTGTAAAAGAGAGGAGTTTGAAGGTTTTCAACACAAATGTTAACGTTTAAACACATAGAAATGCTAATCACTCCGATTTTCTCATCAAATTGTTGCACTATCCCATAAATATATACAATTAAAATTTGTTTGCACTAAAAGAAACCCAAAACAAAGTGCCTTTATTTGCTGTTTTTACTCCTTCATCTCCCATTTTCTCTCTAACTCACTCTAATCAGGCTTTCATCTCCACTGCCTCTATGAAACTACTCTCATCAGGGTTACTCAGGACCTCTACACAGCCAAATCCTTTGGCCAATAGTTTTTTTTTTTTTTTTTTTTTGAGACATGGTCTCACTATGTAGTGTCGGTTGGCCTCAAACTCACTACGTAGCCTAGGCTGGCCTTGAACTCACAGCAATCCTCCTGCCTCAATCTCCCGAGTGCTAGGATTGTAGGCGTGTATCACCACAGCCAGCGGCCAATAGCATTTAATACTGCTGATTATTTACACTTGTCCTCTAGCTCATTCATTATCCTCTTCCAGTTTCTTTCCACTTCACTGAATGCTAATTTTAAAGTGTATCTCCTTTGCTGGATGCATCTGGTCTTTAAAACCTGTAAATATTGGACTGCCCTAGAGACAGATTTCTGGTTATTTTTCTTACCCTTTCTAGATGATCTTAATCACCCCCCCCGGTCATCTGTTTGCACATAAATCTCATATTGATATCTCCTCTAAGTTCTAAACTCTGATCTACATTTACGTGTTTAATGATCTCAAACCAAATACATCCAAAGCACTTCTTCCATAGCCTACTTTTCTTCAGCTTTCCTCATTTTAATAAGGGTGGTTTTCTTCAACTAGTAGCTCTGGCCAAAACCTAGGTGTCCTCCTGATTGTTCTCTTTCCTTTACTTCTCATTGGAAAGAGCCAAACCCATTGGCTCTATCATCAAATGATCTGAGATATGACTTATCACTATGTCTGCCTCGCCATCTCCCATGCCCTCTGGCTTCTTTTTGAGTTCTGCATGGTTGACACCCACAGAGATGGGACTAGAGAAAGGATGGGATATTTCTTCCCTGCTCCCTTTTTAGTTCAGGCCAGCATCTGTAGCAGCAACCATATCCCCACAACTCCATGGGCCCTGTTCCATGGCTCTGGCTAGAACTGGGCTCTTGTGGCACTGTCTTTTCATCTCTTTGCCTCCATTTCTATTCTGCCTCTCCCCTTCCCCCAAAGCATATGAAAACTTTCTGAGTGCTTTTACTTTTACTTTTATTTTCACTTTTACTTTTATTATCCCCAGATCCTAGAAGAATGCCTGGTGTAAAGTTTCATATAAATACATTTCTAAGAAGGATATTCCTAACAAGTTAACTGAGACAGGGAAGAAGCAAGTTGAAGGAGAGTATTGTGGCATGGCTCTATTTTTTTTTTTTTTTAACTACCCGAATGGACATTTGAGTAGTATAAATAAAGGTCTGGAAGCATATACATCAAAATATGATCAGGGATTACTCCTCAGGAAGTGAATGATAAAATTTAGTTTTCTGTTTTGTGTATGTCTATATAGTTTGAATTTGTTAGAGAAGCATGGAAGACCACTGAAAGCTCACATGAAAGTTTTGGGAAAATTAGAAAAATTCATTTTTCCCTTTCCATAGTGTAGATATAGCCAAGCTGTCACCAGTAGAAAGGATTTTTATCTCATTTATCACCAGTTTGAAAACCCAATCATACAACTTTATGTGTTGGCTTAGAGATGTGTTTTTTTTTAAGATAGGAAAAAGGTTGCTTTCTATATATGTCTTCTCCCTCAATTTCTTTTCCTGTCCATTTTTTTTACATTTTTTTGAAAAATTCTTGACCTTATAGAGCCAAACTGAAATATATTAATAATCCCTTATTAGTTTTCCATAACAAAACAGAAAAAAAAGTATACCTATATGCAAGAATGAAAACAAAAAGCTTATGAAAGTAGGGAACTCAGTATTAACAACGGAACACAGAAAACTATTAAAATAATGAAAAAAATTATAAGTTGATCATAAAGTAATGTAGAAACTGAAACATTTACAAACTCCTGAAAACCTAGAATTACTGACTGTTCAGAAATTTCACAGATGGCTCCTGAGTGGAGAGTAGCAGAAGGATTTGGTGTACCCCTGATGTGCAAGGGTAATGTTGACAGATCTAACTTTAAATTGTACCTCAGGTATTTGGCAGATCTGACTGAATTTGGATGGCTCAAAACATGGTTATGCACCCAACTAAATATTCTGGGAGAAGTGAGTTCATGGAAACTTGAATGCAGAGGCTCTCAAACTGGGTTCAACAACTTTTCATTTCAGGAAAGCAAGGCACTAGGTGACTAGGGAATCTGGTGGTGTTACATCGGGAAACAAGACTTTTGCATTTCTATTTGATCAACTTCAGAAACGGCCTGTCCAGGTTAGGGCTGAGGTATGTGATCAGTGCCTTATGGGTGTGGTGGGGAATGCATGGCATGTTACCCTGCCTTTGTATCCTAATACCTGCTAAGATGACAAGAAAGCTGGAGAACTTGATACTGGATAGACATACCTGCTGGGGACACCAGGTTCTCCAACATGGCTAAGGAAATGTGGTCCATATGTTCAATGAAAGATGGCGATAAGTGTGGAGTAGTGATGACCTTCCCTGAGTTGTCTCCCACCTTCCCTGACACCTGGTCCTGAGCCTGTATTTTCTCCATCTTTATCTGCCTTTCCCAATAGCAAGTCACATTGCTTATAAAGGATAACTGTTCTGAAAAAAGTGAGTTCATGGGGTCATGAATGTAGAAGTACCTAACTGTGGGCCTCAGGCAGCCTGGGGCTCAGTTGTTCTATTGCTCATAAAGTGGCTGATGACCTCTTCCAGATTCTTAGTAACCACAGCAAATACTTTACAGATGATACTCATGGATCTGCCAAAACAGTGATTCTCTCAGAAAAGTTACTTTCTGAGATGTTGATACATGCATTATTTTCCCTATCATCTCCTTTACTCCACGTTCTGCCAATTTCCTTTCTATGTCATCATCTTTCAGTCACACTGGAGTCCATGGTAAGCAGCATCTGGGGAGCTGGGACTCATTAAGAGGTTAAGTTTACTGATGGGAGTAAACACTAAAAAATGTGGTCTCAGGAAAAGGGGGACCAGGAGAGAAGGACAAAGTTGGAAGCTAGAGATAGAGTCATGGACAGGTGCTCAATTAAGGGCAGGTGAAAGGTGAGGGAAATCACCCATCAAAGTGAAAGGAGAGGAAGAGGAGAGTGGAGAGCCAGCAAATAGGAAAATTCACAGGGTACAACAGCTCCAGCTATTGTTTTTGCTGGTCTAGACCAATCCTAATTATTTCAAGGTAATATTTCTATCAATTAGCTGGGGACATTTTCTTTTCACTCTGACCCAATTTAAATTGTGGGCTCTTTGAGAGTGAGAACTGTTTAAAATAGGCAAAGATTACTTACATCTAATATTTTGAACCTGTGGCTCTCAAAGCAGACCTGGCCTAACTGCATTAACATATCCTAGGAGCTTGTTAGAAATGCAGAATTTCCAGCCCCAATCTGTATCTACTGCAACTTGCAAGGGGAGTGGGTAACAGTGATCTCTGTCTTACAGACTCTGCAGTCAGAAGGAACCTAGAATAGCAAAGGCAATTCTGGGCAACAAAGGCAGGGCAGGGCCATCAGAATACCTGACTTGAAATTATACTATAGAGCTACTGTGATAAAAACAGCATGGTACTGGCAAAAAATAGACCCAAGGATCAGTGGGACAGATTAGAAGATGCAGAAACAGCTCTGGACATACTTAGCCACCTTATCACTTCACTGGAAGAAAGATTGCCTCTTTAATAAATGGTGCTGGAAAAACTGGCTTTCCACATGCCAAAGATTAAAACTAGACCCATAGCTCTCACCATGCACTAAAGTCAAAGATCTGAATATTAAAACAGAAACACTGAATCTGCTGGAAGATAGAATAGGTAGAACTCTTAAAGACATTGGTTTAGGCAAAGACTTTATGAACAAACCCCCAATTGCACAGGAACTATCACAAAGAATCAACAACTGGGATCTCATCTTATTAAAAAGCTTTTGCACAGCAAGAGAAACCACCAAACAGAGTGAAAAGACAACCCACAGAGTGGGAAAAAATTTTTACCAGCTGTTCCTCAGATGAAGGACTACTATCTAGAATATATAAAGAATCAAAAAAAAAAAAAAAAGTCCTCCCAAATTTAAAGACCCAATCCAAAAATGGGCATCTGAAATGAATAGAATCTTCTCAGGTGAAGAAGTAGAAATGGCAAATAAATATATGAAAAAATGTTCAACATCATTGGTCATTGAGAAATGCAAATTAAAACAATGCTGGGATTCCATCTCACCCCAGAAAGAATGGCTATCATCAAGAAATCAACCAATAACAAATGCCGGCAGGGCTGTGGGGAAAAAGGAACCCTTCTTCATTGTCCATGGGAGTGAAGACTGGTACAACCACTGTGGAAATCAAAGTGGAGATTCCTCCCAAAAGAATTAAAAGCATCATGCCACAGCAATATATGCACGTCCATGTTTATAGGGACACAGTTTGTAGTAGCTAAATCTTGGAAACAGCTCAAATGCCCTCTCAACTGGTGAATGGATAAAGAAGATGTGTTTTTTTTTGTACAACGGAGTACTACTCTACCATAAAGAAGGATAAGCTTGAGACATTTCTAGGTAAATGGATGCACCTTGAGAACATACTCTTAAGTGAAACTAATTGGACACACATGTAAATACTGCATTGTTTCTCTGGTGTGAGAAACTGAAAGTGTAAATAGGGACCAAGATGCATAATAGATATTGTGGAATAGGAAGAAAATGTTCAAATGGGAAGGGGAACTAAGGAGGAGGGAGGGAGAAAGGAAGGAAGGGAAAAGAAAGAAAAAATGGAAACAAAACTTTGGTAAATGGGGAGGGGAAGAGAGGTTAAAGGGAGGGGAGAGGAATGGGAGAAAAGAATCAAGTTATGTCTTGTGGAGGTACAGATTCCTTATGATGAATGTGATAATTGTGTGTACCTAAAATGTACCAATTAGCCTAATTAAAAAAAAGACTCTGTAGTAATTTACCTGCACACTAAAGTTTGAAAGCCACTGTATTAAAGTCTGATTCACTGACAAGCTCACCGTGCTCGTTTCTAATGCATCAATCTGCTTCTCCTTCCCTTTTCCCTTCCTTCCTTTCCCCCTCACTCCTCCCTAGTTCCTCTTCCCATTTGAACATTTTCTTCCTATTTCACAATATCTATTATACATCTTGGTCCCTATTTACAATTTTGGGTTGCATGACAACAAAATCTATGCTTTTTTTTTTTCCAATCGGATTTTACTGGTACATTTTAGATATACATAATGATCACATAAAATCTATGCTTTTAAACACTGCAGAAAGTTAACTGATCTAAATTTTATACATACCAGTACATGGTAGCTTGTTATTGAGGAGGAATTGGCCAACAGGTGTGAATGGGTTCAAGAGGAATGATGTTTGAGAAAAGTCTGTTGATTTGATGAACAAGAAGTTGTTATGAGCACCATGGTGGAGAAAGAGCTTCAGGACTTCAGCTAAAAGCACGAGCAGGTAGAGCTGATATGGAAGGAACTGGAGGAGACAATTTTCAAAACATATTAATTGAAGGGACCATGAGAAAGGGATACACCCTGATGGACTGTGGGGTTCATTTAAAAGGTGTATTTATTCCAAGACGGAGAGACCATTCATAGACAAAATTAAAGACTCTAATGTAGCCACAAAATGAAGATGGCACAAGGAAAGTACCAGTGAAATTGGTAATTTTCCAAGGAGGAGGGCTCTGAGGTCCAAGAGAAGTGGTGGACTCTAGGTGGACAAGGACAATTTGTACGAGACCTGAGGGAGAGTGGCAGTCTCCTAAACTAGAGACATCTGCACTCTCCTGAGTTTAATGGTTTTACAGAATTCCAATTTACCACACTGATAACAAATAAAGAAAATTATTTTAATTTAGATTAGGTCAGAATTAAAATTTTCAGTTATTAAAATATCTGAGTTCATGAAAGTATAAGGACCTTTCTTTGAGCTTGTAGGTAAAAATTGGATTTATAATAAAAATTATTATAATTATTTCAAGCTATGTCCCTGAGGCCTTAGTATTTTATTTTAGGGAACAACTGCTCAATTCTAGTGCTGGTTTGAATTCTGACTCTAAAAATGCTGTTTAATAAAATACTTTTATGTTTAACACATCTTATGCAGCTTGTTTAAAAAAAACTTTTTTTATTGAAAATATTTTTTGGTATCTTAATTTTGTTTGTTTTGGCAGCCCTTATCCTAATATACCCATTTAAATCATTTTTATAATAACTCACTGGTTTCTTTTATAAATTCCAAGGCACGTCTAACAGTCTGTCATTGTAATCTGAATCAGGTTTTTTCTGAGCAAACAAAAATCAGAAGGGCTTGAGGGCTTATTATATATCTAAATATTTAGTAACTCCCCCAAAATTAATGAAATGAAATTTGTAGAAATCATTGCCTTAGTATCCTAAATAAATTCAGCCTTCAAAATGTCCTTGGCTTTGTCAGGATTTAAGAGACATGGAAACTGTTGGGAAATTCTTTTGAGATTTAAAGGAACAAGAACACCATGCTATAAAACAAAAAATGAACTCAATATTTTTGTCAGAAGCAAGTTTCCTCATGAAGCTGGAAAAAATATATAATAATGTGACTCTTTGTTAACTCTGGTTTATTTTGCTGCTTTTGTTTATTTTCTTGGAAGATTTTGGCTATTGGGCCCTTGGACTAAGGCCTAAAGAACTCTGAGCTTCATTGCCTTTGGCTTGTCAAGCAGAGTGGAGAAAGTTGCTTGATCTTTTTATATTTCTGAGTCCCCAGGATGAAGAGGATTATACCATTTACTTTTTATTATTTTTTTCCTTTTATTTATTTATTTATTTATTTATTTTTTAAAGACAACAAGTAAACATTCTCATGTATTAACAAACTCAAGCATTAGAGAATGTACAAGTACCTTTTGGAGAAAAACATTACTCAGTATAAGATTAAGCCATGTAAAAGCTAGGTAAAAATAGAAGACTAAGGAATGGAATAGTCACAGTGAAATTGCGTTTTCATACTAGGGAGACAATACAATGTTTACAAATGTGCATCCGGTTTATTTCACTTGTGAGTATTTTCTCAAGTTGCATCCATTTACCTATAAAAGTTTCCAGTTTATCTTTCTTTATGGCTGAGTAGTACTCCATTGTATAAAAATACCACGTCTTTTCTATCCATTCCTCGGTTAATGGGCATTTGGGTTGTTTCCATGATCTAGCTATTACAAATTGTGTTGCTATAAACATGGATGCACATATATCGCTGTGGTACAATGTTTTTAACTCTTCTGGAAAGATACCCAGAAGGGGAATAGCTGGATCAAATGGGACCTCCAATCCTAGTTTTTTGAGGAGTCTCCACACTGATTTCCACAGTGGTTGCACCAGTCGACACTCCCACCAACAGTGGAGAAGGGTTCCTTTTTCCCCACAGCCCCTCCAGCATTTGTTATTAGTTGATTTCTTGATAATAGCCATTCTTTCTGGGGTGAGATGGAATCTTAGTGTTGTTTTAATTTGCATTCTCTCGAATGACCAGTGATGTTGAACATTTTTTCATATATTTATTTGCCATTTGTATTTCTTCATCTGAGAAGTGTGTATTCATCTCAGAGGCCCATTTTTGGACTGGGTCTTTAAATTTGGAAGGTCTGATTGTTTTGAGTTCTTTGTATGTTCTCGATCATAATCCATTGTCTGAGGAACAGCTGGCAAACATTTTTTCCCACGTTGTGGGTTGTCTCTTCACTCTGTTGGTGGTTTCTCTTGCTGTGCAAAAGCTTTTTAATAAGATGAGATCCCAGTTGTTGATTCTTTGTGATACTTCCTGTGCCATTGGGGTTTTATTCATAAAGTCTTTACCTACACCAATGTCTTCAAGAGTTTTACCTATTCTATTTTCCAGGAGATTTAATGTTTCTGTTTTAATATTTAGTTCTTTGATCCATTTTGAATTTAGTTTAGTGCACGGTGAAAGATATAGGTCTAATTTTATTCTTCGGCATGTGTAGAGCCAGTTTTTCCAGCACCATTTGTTAAAGAGGCTGTCTTTCTTCCAGTGAATGTGTTTGGCACCTTTGTCAAAGATAAGGTGGCTTAGTATGTCTGGAGTTGTTTCTGTATCTTCTAATCTGTTCCATTGATCTTCGGGTCTGTTTTTTTGCCAATACCACACTGTTTTTATCACAGTAGCTTTATAGTATACTTTCAAATCTGGGATTGTGATGCCCCCTGCCTTGCTTTTGTTGCCCAGAATTGCCTTTGCTATTCTAGGTTTCTTCTGGTTCCAGCTGAATTTTAGGATTGTTTTCTCTAATTCTGTGAGATATGTTGTTGGAATTTTGATCGGAATTGCATTAAATCTGTATAACAATTTTGGAAGTATGGCCATTTTCACTATATTGGTTCTTCTGACCCAAGAGCAAGGGATAGCTTTCCATTTTCTGATATCCTCTTCAATCTCCTTTTTCAGAGTACTGTAGTTTTCATTGTAGAGGTCTTTTACTTCCTTTGTGAGATTGATTCCTAGGTATTTCATTTTTTTGGATGTTATTGTGAAAGGTGTTGTTTCCCTAATTTCTTTCTCAGTGAGTTTGTTATTCGTGTACAGGAAGACAATTGATTTTTGAGTGTTGACTTTGTATCCAGCTACACTACTGAATTTGCTTATTAAATCTAGCAATTTTTTAGTGGAGTTTTTGGGGTCTTCTACGTAGAGTATCATGTTGTCTGTAAATAATGATAATTTAACTTCTTCCTTTCCAATCATTATTCCTTTTATTTCTGTCTCTTGTCTAATTGCTCTGGCTAAGTTTCCAGGACTATGTTGAATAAGAGTGGGGACAGTGGACATCCTTGTCTTGTTCCTGATTTTAGAGAGAAGGCTTTCAGTTTTTGTCCATTTAGTATGATATTGGCTGTTGGTTTGTCATAGATAGCTTTTATCAGATTGAGATCAAGACCATCTATTCCATTTTTCTGTAAGGTTTTTATCCTGAATGGGTGCTGGACTTTGTCAAAAGCTTTTTCTGTATCTATTGAGATGATCATATGATTTTTGTCCTTGGTTCTGTTAATATGATGTATTACATTTATTGATTTACGTATGTTGAACCATCCCTGCATCCCTGGGATGAATCCAACTTGATCATGGTGTATAATCTTCTTGATGATTTGCTGCATTCCGTTTGCCAGTATCTTATTGAGGATTTTTGCATCTATGTTCATTAGGGAGATTGGTCTGTAGTTCTCTTTCTTAGTTGGGTCCTTCTCTGGTTTTGGTATCAGGGTAATGCTTGCTTCCAGGAATGAATTTGGGAGTATTGCTGCCCTTTCAATTTCATTAAAGAGTTTGAGAAGTAGTGATGTTAGGTCTTCTTTAAATTTCTTGTAGAATTCAGCAGTGAATCCATCAGGGCCTGGGCTTTTCTTTGTTGAGAGGTTTTTAATTACATCTTCAATTTCATTGATTGTTATTGGTTTATTTAGGATTTTTATATCTTCTTGGTTGAGCTTTGGTAATTCATATGTATCTAGGAATCTGTCCATTTCTTCTGCATTTTCTATCTTATTAGAATACAAGTTTTCAAAGTAGGTATAGATGATCTGCTGGATTTCTGCAGGGTCCGTTGTGATATCACCCTTTTCATTCTTAATTGCGTGGATTTGAGTACTTTCTTTCCTTTTTTAAATAAGGTTGGATAAGGGTTTGTCGATTTTATTTAATCTTTCAAAGAAGCAACTCTTTGATTCATTGATTCTTTGTATTTTTTTTTAGTCTCCAATACGTTAATTTCTGCTCTGAACTTTATAATTTCCTCCCTTGTATGAGCTTTTGGCTTAGCCTGCTCTTCTTTTTCTAGAAGTTTGAGGTTCACCATTAGGATGTTTATTTGTGCTTGCTCTGTTTTCCTGATATAGGTATTTAATGCTATAAATTTCTCTCTTAGGACTGCTTTCATTGTATCCCATAAGTTCCAGTATGTTGTACTGTCATTATCATTCAGTTGCAGAAACTGTCTAATTTCTTCTTTAATTTCGTCTGTGACCATTTACTTTTTAGAAAGCATTTGTGAGTTTTTGTTGTTGTTGTTTTGTTGGCTTTTTTGAGACAGGGTCTTGTTTTGTAGTTCAGGCTGGCCTTAAACTCAGGTGATCTTCCTGCCTCAGCCTCCCAAGTGCTGGGATTACAGGTATGCGCCACCATGGCCAGTACATCTGTGAGTTTTTTGTAAAAGCTAAACGAACTGTGGAGAGCAGCTGGAGAGAATCAGAGTGGGGTTAAGAGGACACACTGTGCTGTTTGACTTCCATGGGGCTCTGTTGGGCTTGCTGGATGGTACTGCCATTCAGGGATGGCCTCGCCACCTCACTCCATTATGGCTTTGGGACACAGCCTTTTCTCTACACTTTCAGTTCCTTTTCCAATTCCTTTCCTGGCTGTGTCTCTTTGACTCAGTCCCGAATGCAGAGATTCTCCAAAGTTCTGCTCCTGTGCACTTCCATTCTTGCATTACCCATGTGCTGGAGCCATGTTTTCCTCCCTTCCAAGGTCCCGAAAGTAGTTCCACAGAGCAGGACATCTGTGCCTTGTGCACCTTTGTGCAAAGCTCCAAAATTTAGCATGTCTTCCAGCCCTCCGCCACAGTGCCTCCCTTCTCAGACTCCTTATGTCGATGAACAACATTATAGAAGTTGTCAGAATCAAAATGGAGTTGCTTGTGTCAACTTTAAGGAATGAGTAAACAAGCCAGAAGGTTATGAAGGCAAGGTTGTCACACACAGTTGTCTAATAATTATCACAGAACAATGCCAGACTACAGCTTTGCACTATGGCCATCGTAAGATTATACAATACATATTTCTGGTGCCACCCCTGTGATTAATCTCTGTGGCCAAGGGTTATTGTTTCAAAATATACAACCCTCCTCATTTCATCTTTAAAAGTTCTCCTTGCCTCAACTTCCTTGAATATGCTCATAGTTTATTATGGCACAAGTATGGCTGTTGCAATGCCCTGTTATTTCCAAGTAAATATCATTATTCTTTAGAGAATCTCCAATTGTTATTTAGGTTGATAGTGTCACCTTCTCATAGAAATATTTTTATTTCTTTTGCCTCCCACATCTGATCAATGGCTATTTAGTGAACAGAGTCTAAAATGACTTCACCTCCTTGACTCCCCACATCTGACAAGTAGCCATATTCTGTTTGTACTCTCTGCAATATTCCAGTTCCTCCCTCCCTCCTTCATCCTATCTTTTGCCATTGTGACATTGTAACAAACAGCTAATTGACCTCTTTCCTCCTCTGTCTTCATTCCATCCTGCACATCCCTGCCAGAGTTATTTTTCTAAACACAAATAGTGTTTGATCCTCTGCTGAAAAAATCAGCATCATTTTCTGGTCCAGCTGTGCTGTATCCTCCTTCTGCACACCACAGGCTCCCATGGCCCCATGGTTGCTTGTTCTGCCACCCTTCTGGTGGTCAGTTTACACCAATCCCTCTAGGTCAGCCTCACTGTAAAGAATACATTTAGAACATAATAAAACTCAAATAAACGTTCTTTGGGCTGAATTAAGTTGAAATGAAAACATAAAACTTTCTAATCTAAATGAAGGATGGGGAGTTATTTTGTTAGCTGAGAAATAGAACTGAATTTAGCTCAATGAGAATTAAGTCTACACTGTCCAGCTGTCCTTGATCCCCTTCTCACTCTAAACCCCTACCCTTTGTGTGGCTTGCCTCAGACAACCCTTCCCTGCATCCCTACTTGAGTATATGTATATGTTATAAAATGATACTGCTATGAGCATATTTCATGGACTCCTTATACAAGTTCTTCTAAAATTATGATTTTTTTTTTGTGGGTACTGGGGGGGTCGACCTCAGGACCTTGCGTGCCAGCAGGCGCCCATGCCGCTGAGCGATATCACCGGCCCCTTTTTTCGTATGTGGGATCCAGGAGTCGAACTCAGGCCCTCGCGCTTGCCAGGCAGGCGCTTATGCCGCTGAGCCATCTCACCGGCCCTAAAATTATGATTTCTTAGCATTGAAATTACTGAATAAAAAGGAACATGGTTCGAACTATTTGATTTACATTGCCAAATTGTAGTAACTACCCTTATACCCAAGGTATATTGAAGATGTTTGGTTTTCTGCCTCCACCAAAACTATTATCAAATAGGTTTTTGACAGTTTGGTACATAAAATGTTAGCATTTCTTTAATTATTAAGGATGTTGAGTGTCTGTTTATATGTGTATTGGTATTTGTACTTTCTTTTGTGTGCCTTCTCTGTTCATATCCTTTGTTCAGTGTTCTATTGGTTTGATCATATTTGTACTTTTTTTTTTTTTCAGTTCTTTGAGACAAGATCTTCTTATATAGGCTGGCCTTGAACTCACTGTGTAGCCCATGCTGGCCTCAAACTCGCATCAATTCTCCTGCCTCAGCCTCCCAAATGCTGGGATTACAAGTATCTGCCACCACACCCAGCTATATTTGTCCTTGATATATGTGTTCCTTGTAAATTTATGAAATTAGATCCTTGTGTATAACATAGGCTGTAAAGAACATTCTAAGTTTACCAGTTGTCTTTTGATTTTATTATTATTTTCTTTGTATAGAAATTTTACATTTTTGAGTGTAATTTGTCAGTCTTTATTCTTCTAAATTTTGTGTCATGCTTAAAAAAGTCTTCTCTTCTAAGATTATAAACAGTTTTTTCAAGCATTGTCATAATTTCTTTTTCAGAGTTTAAATCTTCAATCTGTATTAAATTTACTTTAAATGGTGAGATGGAGGAACTTGTCTTGATTTTTTTCCCAAATGGTTGCTAGTCATACCATTCTACTTACTGAATCCTCTTCCACACTGAAGTGTAGCTTTTATACTAAATTCTGGTGTATAGTTAGATGTATTTCTGAACTCTGCATACTTCAGTTATGGGAAATTTATGGTATTCCAGACCACTTAGTTAGGGAGATGCAGTTAGTGTTAGTATGGATCGAGACCTGTTACTATATAAACTTCACAGTCACAAAATTTAAGTGAGTGAAGATGTCTGAGATGTGATTAAAATAGATGGTGAATGTTTAAATTAAGAAAAAATTGTTACAGTAAAATACACATTGCCATGAATCCTCTCAAAACATTCCCCCTTACTTCAAATACACTTGGTCCATCATTCTTGCCACTTTTGGAAGCGGTTCTGGAAATCCTTTTCTGGGAGTGTCTTTACAAAGTGTGATTAAAAAATATGGTGAATGCTGCTGCTAATTGCCATCCAAAGGAAAGACAGGCTCATAAAAAGTTTATGATGTGTCCTCATCCACTTATTCACCGGACCTGGCACCGTGGCCCATAAAAAGTAAACATTTTGAATTGATTCAGGACACTGAGGAAGCCATGACAGCACAACTAAAGACACTGTATGTCCCTACTAAACCTAGTTAGCTTTGGCGCCCTCATATTCATCCTGTGGCAGGACGCTTAATGCAGCCAATTCAAGGACTCTCTGTCTTCTGCGGATGATCTAAGCTCTGGGGGTTGGAATAAGACTGCTTCTCTCTTACTCAAAATTTGGTAAAGGGAGTGAATCTGATAGCCATCTCCTGTCTTCTGCAGGTATCTGTAAGATGTAACTCCATCTGTCCAGTCTGTATCATTGTGCGCTGGCCTCTGTTTATGTCCCTACTATGGCCTTCATTTGCTAGTTGCAGGCAACTAGCTTCCTAGGAGAAGTCCTGGCTTCCTAGGACTTCTCTTAGCTCATCTGAACCCTTTTCAAGGGCAGGCCTGGGAGTTCTTGGAACTTCTTCCTGCAACACCGGGGTGCTGTGTCTCTGGGGGCATCTGAACTCAAATTCATCCACTTGAGCATTTCTCAGCCTCTGTCACTTTTCATCTCTAGCCTAATGTTGGATACTGGCTCCAGTGTCCCTGCACAACCTCTTAAGAAGGGAGGCAGAAATTTCCTATGCTCTTAGCTTCCTCTGAAAGACCATCTGGGATTTCTCTTACAGGCTCATTCCAGCATCATAGATTTGGACCCTGTTATGAAAGGTTATGCAGGCCTCTTTCTTCGGAATTCATATCAATTACTCATTCTTTCAAATTTTAATTTAATTTTTTGATGGGTGCATAATATTTATACATATTTATGAGGTACAATGTGATGTTTGATTCATGTATAATTATTCATTTACTGCTCTCTTTTTACCAATTCTCTTCTTTCCTCCAACTAGTGGGATTTTCCTCTGATCTTAGGGAGGCGGCAGTGGCTTGGTTGGAAGTAGGAAAATGGCTCATACGTCACCATGCAATTTTTCCAGCTCCATTGTTTATAGTACAGACTTTGACTATACTGTAGTATAAATTTTCTGTCCAGACCTTTGGATCTTGATGTTCAAAGCTGAGCTTTTAGAGCCAAAACAATCTTTTTATTTTTTTTATTTTTTATTTTTTTTATGCGTGTACCGGAAGTCGAACTCAGGACCTCTCACTTGCCAGCAGACGCTTGTGCTGCTAAGTGATATCATCAGCCCCTTCTTCCTTTATGTGGGTACCAGGAGTCGAACTCAGGACCTCGCACTTGCCAGGCAGGTGCTTATGCCGCTGAGCCATATCATTGGCCCCCAAAACAATCTTTTGTCTGTCAAAAGTATTATTTACAAATCAAAATATTTTAGTATGATCACTTCTGTTGCAAATGTTAAAGAGTCCATTTTGGAACTCATGGGTAAGAATTTAACACTTTGTTGTTGGTGTATTAGCGAGAGTACTGGGCACAAAGAGTCTTGGGGAAAGAATGCCTGGTAGGAGCCTTTGCCAATATCGCAAAAAATTATCAGCAATCCTGTTGTCACCTAGACTTCTGGCTCCATCCCTGTGCTCACTCCCTCAAATTTAGGATCTTGTGTAACAAGCTGCTCTGTTCCTTTTCTCTGTTTTTGCTTAGTCCTTACTGTTTTTAAAATTTATTTTGTTGTAAATTGACAACTTATGGTTGTATATATTTATAGAATACAAAAGCAATTATAATTTATGAGTACAATGTGGAATAATTAAATCATGCTAATTAATCTATCAAATACTTAACATTTTTGCGGTGAGAACATTTACGATTTACTCCATTAGTGATTGTGCAATGTATAGTGCACTATTATTAACTGCATTAACCATTCTGTACAATAGGGCTCAAAAAATAAAAAGAAACCAACAACTTATTTCTCCTCACTGAGGTTTTGTACGTTTTCACAGTCATCTCTCCATTTCCTCCATTCTTTAGCCTCTGGTAGCCAACATTCTGCTCTGCTTCTGTGGGTTCAATTATTTTAGATTCCACATACAAGTGAGAACATGCAATGTTTGTCTTTCTGTGCCTGGCTTATTTTGCTTAGCATAATATTTTCCAGCTCCATCCATGTTGTTGTGAATGACAGAATTTCCCTCTCAAAGGCTGCATAGTATTACACTGTGTATATATACTGCATTTTCTTTATCCGTTCATCCATTGATGGGTACTTAAGTTGATTCCATAACTTGGCTGTTGTGAATCATTCTGCAATAAACTTGGACATGCAACATACTGATTTCTAATCTTTTGGTGAAATGCCCCAAAGTGGGATTGTTGGATCACATGGTGATTTTATTTTTCATGTTTTAAGGACTTTTCATAGAGTTTTTCATAATGGCTATACTAATTTACATTTGTACCGACAGTGTACAAAGTTTCCCTTTTCTCCACATCTAGTACTGTTTTTTGAACTGGGGTTCTGCCTAGCTTTCCTCACCTTCAATCTTCCCAGGGGCCAGAATTTTGGAATTTTCCCTGATTAGGTGGGCCACCATTTTGATTGCAGAGCTGTCTACTTTCCAAGCTTTTGCCTCCTCAGCTCTCTCGGAGCCTTCTGATAGTTTTCTCCTCTTGCCTCTAATTACAGCCTTCAGATTATTGCCCTAAATCACCCGGCCCATCTGCCTGACAGGAGGACAGTGTTCCTGTATGAGCAACAGGGGTATGCAGTAGGTGAGTAAGGACAGCAGGTCCTACGTGAAGGAGGTGCCAGAATTTACTGCAAGAATGGCCACATGCTCAGAAGGTGCATTGCTAAGAATAAAGCATCATAATGTTGCCCTGCTGAGCCAAGACTAGCTTCAAAGATCCAGCCTATAATTTTGTATGGATAATTGCTTTGATGTATTTCTGTAGTAGTTAATGGCTCGCTACAAGGCAGGGCGGGATGGTACAGGGGCAACCTTTCAAGTTGGCAGAAGACTGCAAAAGCGACAAGAGCAAAACGGGAAGAGCAAGCCTCTTTTCCTCCCTTATACTGTAAGCGAGTTACCCCAGGGCAGGTGTATCACTCACACCATCTCCCTGCCCTCCTTTCCCACAGGAGGAAGATGTTTACAAAGTGAGGCCCCTGGCCCCCTGCTGAGTCACTTAGCTGAACTTCTAAACTTCTCAACTTGACACGATGTATCAACAATTACACAGGAATTTCAAGGAAAAGAAAACTCGTAAAGCCATGAAAATTTCATAATGGTACTAGCAATCACAGAAATACAAATCAAAACACCACTTTGGCACCTATTAGATATAAACAAAATGTAAGTCTGGAACAGTTCTAAAATGCTGACCAGGATGTGAGCAGCAGGCTCATACACTGATGCAATCATTTGGAGAATAATTAAGAAATACTTAGCAACTCCACTCATGGGTATACCTTAGGTCAGCAGTTTTTAAACTTTTTGGTCCCGGGATTCTTGGAAACTTTTAAAACTTGAGAGCTTGTTTGGAGATTCTAGCAGGGGAGCGCAGCTACTCATATACTCTTGACCGAGGAAAGGGTCCTCTATCGCGGGTGGGGGCTGGGGGGTGGTCGTACTTTTCGCACGCACCTTCCAGAGGGATGCACATGGGCACATGGAGCGTTGAGGGAGGAAGGGGACACCCGCCTAGCCCGGCAGGTCAGCCGGATCAACCCTGGCAATCAATGGGGTGACAGATGTCACAGTCAGATCGCCCTCACATTCTAAACTTCTAAAATTTATTGACAATACCAAAGAGCTTTTGTTTGCATGGGTTATGTCTACTGGTATTTTCTGTATTAGGAAATAAAAATGAGAAATTAAAAAATAAATGTATTTTCATTTAAGAAGTTGTAATAAACCATGTTAACATGAATAACATTTTTAAGAAATAATTGTATTTTCCAAAATAAAATTTTTGTAAAGAGTGATAAGAGCAGCATTATTTTACATTTCTGTAAGTATGTTTGGCATTCTAGAAAACAGTTGGATTTGGTTTCTGCATTGTCTATCGTGGTACATTGTTTTGATTGAAGTATATGAAGAAAATACAGAATCCCACAAACATGGAACTTGAAAAGGAAGGACTTTTTTTTTTGTTTGTTTTGTTTTGTTTTTTGTCTTTTTGAGACAGTGTTTCACTATGTAGTTCAGGCTGGCCTTGAACTCACTTTGTAGCCTAGGCTGGCCTTGAACCTGCAGTGACTCTCCTGCCCCAGCTTCCCGAGTGTTGGGATTACAGATATGCACCACCATGACTGGTCAGGAAGGAGTATTTCAATAGCCTTTTCTGATAATTGTGGATATTCTTTGATACTGTACCCAAAACTACCAAGTGGTAGTTTCTTAAAGATTAGTTTGAAGCCACATCAATGAACTTCTCATATTCTGTTAAATAAAATCTATGGTTTATCTTGTACATTTAATGGGTTTTTACTTATGCATAATTTTGTAACATTTTACATTTATTTATTCAAAGAATATTGATTTGCTAAGTTAAAAAGGTTTTCAAAATGTTGATATATTTACATATACAATATTTAAATATCCACCAACCATCTCCTGGAAAAATCATGAAGTATTGTGAAGCTGTAAATTCTCAGTATTAGATTCAAGTTTTCAAAAATTCTAATTTTTTCCCTAAAGATCAAATTTTATTATCAATAACAACAGTGTCAGTTTTCTTTGGAATAGCAGGCTCACATCATGCACTTTTGGGAAAATCTCTACCAAATACCCCAAGAGTTTAATAATTACAGTTTGCAGTCATTCTTCAAGTAAAAATGATGTCCCATGAAAAACAGTGGTAGTTCATTTCATAAATCAAACATCACACAAAGCCCTTTTCTTGAGAAAGCCATTGTGCTTTGGCAAGTAACAAGTACTTTGGGCTCACTCCCCCTTTATCATATAGAATATTAAATAGATGTTTATATTATAGTTGAAGTTTAATAAAATCAAAAAATCTTAAACCACCAGTTCATAGTGGTGGTGAATACAATGATTGCTAGCATGGCTTGTTGCTGCTGGCTTGATTCATACTAAGGCACCAGCAGCTTTACCTTTTGTACCATCAGTGCGAATGTCAATACAGTGAAACAGTTAAATAGCACCTTTTATTATTATAAAATATTTTGACCTCGTGTACCAGCTCTCAATTTTAGAGATGAGTTTATGGAAAAGGATTAAATAAAGACAAATGTAATATGGTTTGTGAGGGGTCCAGGAAGGTCAGAACTCTCTTGGAGCTAAACAAGGATTTCTCTGGATTGCCCATATTTATTAACTTCTTTACAATTTAGGGGGGTACAGGAAGTGGAGGGCACATCTGAGGCAAAAGCCTGCAAAAATGAGCAGGGCCTTGAGAAGGTAGAACAAAGTTAATTAAGAGAATTGTTTGATTTCTAAGGTTGACAGTTCATTGCTCCTAAACCCTTTGAGTGAGATTCAGCAGTCCGCAGCTATAGGTTTATCTTGTCTTCAGAGGCTGTAAATTGGAGCTTTCCACTATATCCAGAGAGCACTGTGTTCAGCAACTAACCCTTACACGGCCCGGTCCCCAACACTCATGGATTGCCTGAAATAGTCTAGGCCCGTTAGAGATCTGTGGATCACATTTTAGGAATTGTTGGGCAAAAAAATATTTGATACAAAGAGCTAGTATTTTCTTTTTTTTTTGTTTTTGTGGGTACCGGGGTGTCGACCTCAGGACCTCGCACGCCAGCAGGCACCCGTGCCGCTGAGCGATATCACTGGCCCCTTTTTCGTATGTGGGTTCCGGGAGTTGAACTCGGGCCCTCGCGCTTGCCGGGCAGGCGCTTAAGCTGCTGAGCCATCTCACCGGCCCAGAGCTAGTATTTTCATAACGACATTTTTGTCATTGCAAAGATCAGAAACAACTGTCCCCCAGAGAGTGGATAAAAAATTGAATGGTATGTAAGAGAATGGTATAAATCACTGAAAATCAACTAGAGATAAACATATCAAGATGATGTCTTAGAAACATGAAATGTAAAAAAGAGATTCATACAAAACAAATTCATGTGAAATTTAAATGTAAAAATACTAAATTTTAGAGATGTATATATGGGTAGTGAGCATGTACAACCCATATGCATTGGAATGCATTGGAATGATAATTACCAAATTCAGAATAGTAGTTCATGGTGTGAGGTAGGGAAGGAAGTACATTTGTGGAGGCTTCTAATCCACTTGTAAATGCTTTGTTAAGCTGTGGGGTAGTTATAAGGGATTCAGTGTATTATTTTCTTATATATTATGACTTTTTATATTCTAAAGAATTTTACAAAAAATGCCACCCATCTATAATCAGATTCTTTAAAATGCTCATGAAATTAAGTAGTCATATAGGTCATCTATTAGACATTGAAACTTTAGCATGCAATAAAAAGACAGACTACCTTCACAATAACAATGTGATTTCCCTTAACAACAACAACAACAACAACAACGGTCTGCCCTATGGGTCTCTTTGTTTTCTTTATGTATAATGACTACCCAAATTGATTAGGTGGTTTAAAATGACCCTCCGTGTCATCCACTGACAGTTATAGAAAGCGTCTCAGTATCCCTTCTGTGGCAGGCATGAGCCTTCTGTGTCCTGCCCCAGCAGTGTGCAAGACAACCTATAAAGTCTTTGATGTTTTCAGCATTCTTAGCAGACAGAGCTCTGGGCACATCTGCTATTGCAGTGCCGTCTTCAGAATCTCTTCACCCTCATGAACTGACGTGTACATATTTTGCTTTGCTCCTGTCACTGTAATTCCAGTAGCCTCTCTACTTCTGCTTCTCTGGAGCCTGTGTTTTCCCAGTGGTTGGAAATTTAAAATAAATTGGCTGGACTTCAGCTTAGTGATGGCAGAGACCAAAATAATTTTCATTTGGGGGGTACAACATCACATTTTTTAAAAAAAACAAACAACAAAAACAAAATCTTCACAACTCCTTGCTTTTTTTGAAGCAGATAGCCTAAATATGGAAATAGTATATAAATAAATAATGAGGAATCCTGATATTGCTTGGATGAGCTTTGTGAAAGGTGCTTGAAAACTGAACACTCTTTTTCATCTCTCTGCTGGAAAATATGTTCTTGTCTTAATTATGTGCTATGTTTGCCTGGGCCATGTGGTTCTGAGCCCCCAAATTACTTTTATTTGTTCAGTGTACTAGTGTGGTACCTTTTTTTCATTTAGGTATGTGTTATTAAAAAAAAAAACCTGTAACAATTGGTCTATTTAACAATCTGTTTAAAAAAATTCCTCATTACTCATTTTATTTCTTGAAGCACCCTTTTGCTCCCCTCCCTCCTTCATTCAAACCAGGCAGAGGACTTCTATTGCCTCAGAGAAGGGGTGCTGAAAGGAAAGAAGAGAGAAGTAACAGTAAATTGTGAGCATTCGAATTTCAGAAACTTTTAGCAGAGATAGTACACAGCGTGTTCAAAATATATGGTGAATGTTTAAATCAAAATTTATTACCGTAAAAGACATATTGCCATTAATGTCCCCTTAAAATAGTTCTTATCTCTTCAAACACACTTATTTCATCATTCTTGGCACTTTCTAAAGCAGTTCTGGAAGTCCTCTTTTGTGAGCGTCTTTACGAGATGTGATCAAAAATATCTAGAATGTTGCTGCTGAGTGTTATCCAAAGGAAAGGCAGGCTCATAAAAGCACTATGTTGTGTCCTCACCTAACTTATTCACCTGATCTGGTGTCCTGCAACTTCTGACTCTTCCTCAAAGTCAAAATGACCACAAAAGGCAAATGTTTTGAATCGATTCAGGACATTGCAGCCCCTGCAGCACAACTGAAGACACTCATGAAAGACGACTTCCAGAACTGCTTCAAAAAATGGCAAGAATGATGGGATAAGTTCCTACTGTGTAGTCACAGTGAGAGGGAGTATTTTGAGGAGGATTAACAGCAATATGTTTGCTGCTTTAATAAATTCAAACATTAATCATACTTTTCGGTCATACCTCATACTTTGATAAAATAGAATTTTAAATCTGAAAAGTCAGGATTTTGAGGTTAAAGAAATCTGTTAGCCCCCAAAATGAGGATATGAACCTGGTTGCATACATAGTACCTTTGGAAGAATATTTGTTGAGAAAGGGGAGTAGGAAAAAGCAGAACAAGAGAAAAATACTTCAAGTCAGTTGAAGTTATTCTGCATGGGATTACTTTTTTTGCTGCCATGTGAAATGGAATCCAGGGCTCAAGACGTAAATTAAATTCAAACACACAAAAAAATAAGAATCGCGTTATTTGTATGTTTGGATTTATACACTAGGGTTTGTAGCATTCCATGCCCTTATGAAACATGCTGCTGCTCTTACGAGGAAGATATGAAGCTGTTGTTCGTAGTTTACAGTGGTCTCTTTGTGCGGCTCTAGACAGCAACAAATTCTCTGGAGAGCTTTTCTTCCTCTGGGCAACTGGTTTATTTTTAATCTGGGGAAACTGTGACTCATGACTGATTGAATGTCTTCTTTAGCTGCATGAAAGCATGGTGTCTGAACCTTACTTTTTCTAGCATGTAGAACTTTGTAGGCTGTATTTTGTCTGCTTATCAGTCTGGTTGAACTGTCTTTTTTTTTGTTTTTTTTTTTTGAGACAGGGTCTCACTATGTAGTCCAGGCTGGCCTTGAATTCACTATGAAGCCCAGGTTGACCTCGAACTTGCAATGGTCCTCCTGCCTCAGCCTCCCGAATGCCGGTATTACAGGCATGTGCCACCACGCCTGGCCTGGTTGAACTGTCTATGAAGGAGACTCCGAGATGTGATTTAACGTGCAGGAGGCTTGTTAAGGAGTGCCATGGATCAAATCTGTGGAAGGTAGTAGAGAGGAGCCACGACTGGGGAGAGGAAGAAGGGAGCTTCAGTGCACCGCAAGGATAGTCTCATGGCCCACATGGGGAGTTCTGCTGCTAGAATGGTCCTTAAGTGTTGTCCGAATTTGGGCCTGAATGGTCATGAATTTATACTCTCCCATCAACCACTCATTAGAGGTCAGCTGTCCTGGGAAGAGGCATGACCTCTGCAGCTGAAGCAATCCTTGAAGGGAAGGTCACCCACAGGCTGTCTACCAATAGCTTTCCCGGCAACTGGGACATCCGGTTCTTCAGTGGGGCTCTTAGCAATGTGTTAGTGTCCACCACACTTTAAAAAATCTAGTACAGTATATTATTTTTAAACAATCATAAATAATCTTTGGAACGAGGGTAAAAATCAGTAATCGAAAATATGTGCTGTGTAGGGACAGGCGCCCCTGTAGGTAGGGAAAAGGTAGGGCAAAGGCCTCATTGAGCTTTATTAAAAATTAATAGACAACTTGGACCTCTACAGCCAGACTCAAAAGGGCAAAGGCAGCTAGACTCTGAGGAATTAGAAACACAGGGGCAGTTAGACTCGCGCAATTAGGAAGACAATGGTGAAGAAACTAGGTCTGGAAAGGTCCCTGGTAGCGCGGATTAACATAAGAATCACAAGCTTTCCTTTAATCCTTAAACCTAAGTAAACTGTCCTTTAAGCTCTCACCTATAATCTTACCCTCCACCAAAGACTGAGAAAGGTCACAGGGCCAGAAGAAATCCAAGGTTAAAATGAAAGACAAACCAGGGAGCCAATCGGATCCCAGGAGCCTACACAGGGAGAAGAAACCTTATAGAAAGAGCTGGTGGCCAGAGCCCACGAGCAATTCACTTTTGAATTCTACCTACTCGTTCCAAGTAGCAGTCTGTCATCTCTCTTTTCTTTCTTTCTCATCTTCAAATCGTCTGCTTTTACTTTAGATGCGACCTCGTTAATCCTTTATTGACACTGAGTTCAGGAATGCCGGCACCTGCTTTTTCCAGCAAAGCAGTGGTTTGCAGTCCATGCCTGGACATTACAGACCCTTGTTCTCATCCTTGATCATGTATGTGGTCATATCTTTGATTCCGAATCTTTGCCGGTATCATTTCTTTCTTTGACTGTGAGAGTGTGAAAGGACAAGTCTAAAGTAAAAGGAAATTTGAGTTCTTCAAGACTTGACATAGTATGAGCTCCTCGGTGGAGGTTTTTCTGAGTCCCTCAGGCAGAGTCAGCTGCCCCCGCCTCTTTCTCCACAGTGTGACGATCTCTTCATGCATCTGCTTCTGTCATACACAAGACTGCCCCTCAAACTGGAGCCCCCTCAATATTTTCTGTCACACAGGGTGCTGCTACTGATTCACTGGTGCCGGAATTCTGGGGGTGGGTTCTCATCATCAAGGTTTACAATCTATTGCAAAAATCTCTCTTTGACCGTCATTTCCAGTGCTGCCATTCCTCAAGCTCTCATTGCGTCTCTTGCCTAGAGTATTGTCTGTAACAGCCTTTTATCTGCCCCCCAGTTTCTATTTTTGCTTTCCTAACAATCCCTTCTCTATTTATACAGCAGCTAGTGTAGTCTCATAAAAATGCAGATCTAAGCATTCTCTCCCAGTTTTAAACCACCAGCCCTCACGGCCTGCATAAGTTAACAGCCTCCCAGCCTCAGCACCCTCCTGGGTCAGACTGGCTGTTTTGGTTCCTCTAATTCACCTTTTCTCCTCAGCCGTCTCATGTTCTGTTCTCTTCCTGGTCAGCTCTTCCTCCGCCTCTTCCTTGACTAGAGACTCCTGTTCATTCCTCAGATCCCAGGAAGCCGTCCCTAACTTCCTGAACAGGTCAGACCTCTGGCTTCACAATCCTGTATCAGTTGTGCTCCTTTGCAGTGGTGGCCACATAGCAATTTTATAATTAACCAAGGAAGGACTAACAGTTTTCTCTTCTGCTAGAATATACTACATCTCACAGCGGTTGGGATGACCCCAGCATTGATACCTTGCATTCCTAATGCCCAGCACAGGTCCTACACACAAAAGGTACTTTATGTATTGATCTACTTAATATATAAAATGTGTTTGTTATTTTAATCTGTTTGGGCTATTATAACCAAACATCTGAGGCTGGATAACTTATAAAAAATAGCAATTTATTTCTCACCAGAGGCAGAAAAATCCAAGATTAACTTGCCAGCAGATTGTGTCTGCCGAGGGTTGCCATCCTCATAGATGGTACCTTCTTGCTGTGTCTTCACATGGCAGGCGGAAGGGCCAAACAGGCTTATCTGGTCTTTCCTTCTGATATAGGGAAAAGACTCCCAACCTGCTAGATGTCCAGTATGAGTTTGTGTTCTCTAAAATGGAAGAATGAATTCTAGGAACAATGACGGTTAAGAGCAGGATATATTTATTGGGGAAAGAAAGCTTCTGTCTGAGAGAGAGACAGAAGGGGTCCCGAGTGGGTTAGCGAGGACCCTGCCTTTTCTAGGGATTTTTCTAGAGCAAAACCACAAGGTGAGGCAGGTCCAAGGTGGGGAAAAATAGGAAATCGCAAGGTGGGCATGAGGTGGGACAAAACTATGTTCAACCAATAAGATTATGAGAATAATTGCTCAGGTAACATTGATTAAATCAGGATCAAATGGGGAAGCAAGTCACACAGCAAGCAGGCATGAAACAGAACAGGGGCTCTTCCTGTATGGGGTTGGGTCAGGGGCTCTTCCTGGCTTTCCCAATATTTAGAATATCAATCACTGTTGTTTATTCTTAGGCGAAGTGTGTGGGTGCATTCATTTCATCTTTTGTTTTGCGGTCTGGCCCTCAGCGGAGGAGGCGTCTGTCTCCCCCACAGTTGCAATGTATCCTGTCTTCTGCGCTGGCTCCTTTGAGGGCCTGGCCCTGTCTGACTGCCTATAATATTTCTACCTAACTTAGCTGTCTATAACACTTCTTTCTCTATCCCTCTCTCTCTCACTCTCTCTCTCTCTTTCTTTCCAAGAAAGACACCAGTCCCATTCATGAGGATGGAGCCCTCATGACCTAATCACCCCAAAAGGCTCCAAAATTCCACATTTGGTATTAGGTTTTATTTTATTTTTTATTTATTTTTTTTGTGGGTAACGGGGGTCGACCTCAGGACCTCGCTCGTGCGCCAGCAGGTGCCCGTGCCGCTGAGCGATATCACCGGCCCTTTTTTAGTATGTGGGTTCCGGGAGTCGAACTTGGGCCCTCGCTCTTGCCAGGCAGGCGCTTACGCTGTTGAGCCATCTCACCGGCCCCTGGTATTAGGTTTTAATATATGTGCTTTTTTTTGGGAGAGGAGACATTCAAATCATAGCATTTATTTTCTGAGTTTCTTACAGGCACAGATGATTTATTAGTCATTTTTGAGTCTCAGTGCCTGAAGACAGAGTCTGGCATATGTTCAACAGGTATTTGTAAAATGAATGCCTGAATCAGACTCTTTGAAGGCATATTTGGGGGAGAGGGAGCAGAAACTGACTGGTTATAGGAGGGAGAACTTGCACGAAAGATTTGAAATTATGGAAAGGCAGAATTTTCCAAAAACAAAAGTGCTGAGTAACCTAATGGGAACCATATTTGAACATTTTGATTGAATGTTTTTTGGGTTCTGAGTGATTGTGAGTAATTTTTACTATAGTTATTAATAAGTTTTTTGTGTTTTCTGAATTTTCTACAATAAATATCATTTTCATAATCAGAAAAATATATTTTAAAAACATGTGGGCTGATGGCAAAATAACGGGTTCTCTGTCCCTAGAAATATTTGAGCAGCTAGGAATGACACCTGCCAATGATGACAAGGGACTTCTGCATGGGGAGGGGAGGTTGGACAAAGCAAGCAGTAGGATTCTTCCAGCTCTAGTAGCCTGAGGCACTGTTTGCTAAGTGATAAGTGCTAAGTCCCCTCTTAGAAGAACTTGGCCTAATTTACTGGACTGCTTCAAACTCTGCCTGTGGCTTTGGTACACTGCAACCACACTGTGGCAGTACTGGCTGTGCGAGAATTTGATTTGTATCCACCTGAGGCTGCTACAATGGCAGGGTCTCAGGAGATGGAAATCGTTTTTTTTTTTTAATTGTAGTGTTTTTAGTACATAATTACAGTCCTCATGGGGCAGTTGGTACACGTACATAACATATCTTAATTCCTTTTCATCCCCTTCCCCTCCCCTCCTTCTCTATCCTTTCATCTCTTGGTCCTCTTCCTTTTTGCAAGAGATCTATTTCCTACTACCTATCTTTTATTTTGCTTTTTGTTTATATTTTGTGTTTATTGTATAAGAGAAACCATGCCATACAATAAACTTGTGTGTCTGATTTATTTCATTTAATATTATAGTCTCAAGGTGCATCCTTTTTTTTTTACAAATTACTCAAGTTTATCCTTCTTGATAAAGGAGTATATATATCATATTTTCTTTCCCCATTCATCTGTTGATGGACATATAGCCTGCTTCCAAGGGTTAGCTACTACGAATTGTACTGCTATAAATATAGATATGTAAGCTACAGTGATAAAAACAGCACGGTACTGGGGAAAACAAAAAAAACAGACCTGAGGATCAATGGAACAGAATAGAGGATTCAGAAACAACTCCAGGCACACTTAGCTACTTTATCTTTGACAAAGGGGGCATAACATATGCTGGAAAAAAGATAATCTCTTTAACAAATGGTGCTGGGAAACCCAGCTATCCACATGCAAAAGATTGAATCTAGACCCATATCTCTCACCATGCATTAAACTAAAATAAAAATGGATCAAAGATCTAAATGTTAAAACAGAAACAATGTGCTAGAATATAAAATAGATAAAACTTTTCATAGCAATCTTATAGTGATGCAAAAAAAAATGTTTAGGGAGGTGAGATGTATTTATGTATAAAAGCATGAGATAGTCCTCTAAGAAATATCTGAATGAGTGGGCTGGGGATATAGCTCAGCGGCACAGCGCCTGCCTGGCAAGCACAAGGTCCTGAGTTTGATTCCTGGTACAAAAAAAAAAAAAAATCTGAATGAGTTTTGATTAAAATGTTCTCAAATCAGCACACAAGGTACACATATCCTCAGCCTTCTAGTTAATTTTCTAAGGTAGATATGACCAAACTGTTGTTTTGGCTCAATTAAAAAGATGGGCATTATTCTGATTTGCGGGTTTGTGAGCTAGTTAGGCAAACACACTCATTGTTTTTCTCTTCTAAGAGAAAAGCCAGATCATTCCCTTAATATTATAATAGCTGTGAATTAAGAGGGAACAGAATATTCCCAAAGGAAATTTGGTGTGTAGAAGTGAGTCTCCATTAAGCATAGTGGAACATACATAAAATTTCTTTTGATTGTGTGAAATCCCAGCCAAGGGGGGATGGTGGAGAGATCTGAGATACAGTAAATTTAATATAAGATAAAGAGCAGTAACATTGATTTCTACAAAGCACATGTGAAAACAATTACTTTGTTATCAAAACGTGTAAAAGTATATGTGATGCATGTATACTATAGATACTATACTAACTGGTAGTTAGTATGAATAGACTGGTAGTTAAAAAAATAAGACAAGATAACAAAGAATTCTAAAATAATTTAAAAATTTGAATTTACAGTAATTAACATTCCTCTCCTTTAGTTTCTAAGGAGTCTCATGAAGCACTGTTATTCCTGTGAAAGAATGAGTCTGACATTTGTTTGAGTACTTTATACTTTTACATTATTTGAGAACTTTATACTTCCTCTAGATTCTCAATGCCAAAGAGAATTCTAGTCATTTTATTGACTGAAAGACAGAGGAGTGCATTTTCTTTCTATGTGATGTATCCTTTCAAAGATATAAAAAGAGCTATGTAAACACAATGTGTCTGATCATCATTTTATAGACAAATGTGCAAGAAAGTTCCAGAATTTCTAGTTCTCCCTTCTCGCACCCCCAGAAAATTTTTCTTTGAAGTAAACAAATTCAGTATGCACTAGGGTTGGGGGTGGAGAATGAGAAGTATGTGATATGGAACTTGCTCTGCCAGGGCTGGGGCTCTCACGGCAGGACCAGAACTAATTCTTCCACCAGAGCTGGTTGCAGTTGTGCCAAACACATGGCTGAAGGGTCTTGCAAAACCTAGTAATAGACAGATGTACATGAGGAAATGGAAATCTGTTTCATCAAAGCACATTCAACAGAATCTTCACACTTATCCAAGTGCATGTAAAGCCCCAGCCATGCGAATTGTCCTGTTCTTCTGGAGGTAATATGGGTCACCACCCATTGCACCCATTCTGCTTTATGCCTCCCTCTGCTCTTACCTGGTTCTCCAGCTTCTAACTTGGCTCCAGCCTTGCCTCTCTACTTTTGCCTTTGTTCTGGTTGACTTTGAAGTTCTCTTCTGGAAATACTCCTCTTACTGGATTGGGAATTCCTCCTCAGACACTATCCTAAAATTACCCCCCGCTTCCCTGGTCTGTAATAGTGGGTGAAAGCCACACTCTGGGCACTCTGTCTCCACCTCTGCCATTTTGGCCCATTTTCTATCCATATTCCCTGCTAGGGAAAGGGAACTGGATAAAAGATAGCATAGGAATCTTATATAGAAGCTCAAGAAAGATGGCTTGTATGTGGACATTAGCCATCCGCATTGCTGTCAAAGAAGAGGACAAGCAACCACAAGAATATCTGATCTGATGCCTTTAAGAATGGATGCTTGGAGGTGTTTTAACCATTTTTAAACATTTTTTCACGTTTGCAATATGCTTTATTTCCAAAAAATTTAACATTCAGTTTTGATAATTGTGAAATAACCCAGTGTAGAACTTACTTTCTTTTGCTCCTTGACTTGTATTTTGTTCCCCCACATTTTAACATTTCTGAAATTGTATGTGTTTTACAAGGATGATGATTTATAAGCATCTACCAGGAATGTCTGTGATTAGGTATTTGTCATGTCTATTATTGTGCAAACTTGGTCTTAACTCTGTGTTGTCACTTGGATCTTGTTATATGGATGGTTGGCACTGCATGTGTTGATTGCTGTTTAGTAAGTCTTAAGCAGGTTACAATATGATTTGATTTTTAAACAGAAAGTTAAGGTGTTCACAGAAAAGCACGGAAATGGAGAGAGATGAAAATAACAAACTAAAGAACCATCGTTGTAGGAGTGACCGTGGCTCCTTATGGCCTTGCAAAGCAACCTCTGAATGTTTTACCTAAGGAAGACATTAACTATTGATAAAGCCATGTTTCATTTTCTTGATTTGAAATAAAAACAAAAGAATTACTTATCACATATCAAGCCCTGTGTCAGCAGAATCTGCGAAATCCCTTGGAATAGATAAATGATGTTTTGAAGAATTAACACTACTGAGAACCATCTTTAAGATATTAGACCATAGTTTCTTTGGGAAGATTTTTTTTTCTTAATGGTAAATTTAAAAAGGAGTGACTTTTTCAAGCACCTGTTTCGTTAAAGGCTGTCTGTTGGGTGCTTTTCCATGACATGTGCCTCACATCAATTCTGTTCTATAGATAGTGTTATGCCCAAACTAGAGACAAAAGATGAGTAAGTTGGTTATGTTGGTTACTTAGTTTTGGTAGAGCGAGAACTTGAATTTTCATATGTCCATGCCCAGAGCCTGTGCCATTTTCCTCTGAGACTCTGCTGCCTCCGTAAACATCTTCCTTATTTTCTAGCCTCTTTGCCCGTCAGGAGCAACATTGGGGAGGAAGGGTCCCAAGGAGTCTATACAGTGGCATTATTATGAAACAAAGTATTTTATTGTGGAACAAGGTATCTTTTTGATTTTTCACCTAAAAACTTAGATTTTGGGAATTGGAAATACTTTTTAGGGCATTTAAGCCAATGTACTTCCTTTTCTGCATTGCACCTTGAATTCAGCTCACATACTGTATTCTTTCATCTCATCTTATAATTTTTTTTTAAACAAGTAATGCTTCCTTAATCATATAATCTTCATTCATGGGTGAGAATAAGTTAGCACAACAAATAGGCCTGTAGATACCTATGAAAAGTAGGTGAATTGGGGATGACCCAGTAAATGTCCTTTGACACCAACAGCCAAGAATTTTCTGTAAAATTTTGTACTAGAAAAATAGTTTCTATAAAACTTTGTATTTAAAATCCAAACTCCGGGTTCTCAAAAAATAACAAGATGATACAACCATTATGTAAATCAGTATGCAGGTTTCTCAGAAAATTAAAAATAGAAATTCCATTCGACTCAGCTATTCTTCTTATATCTTCCTGAAAGTTAAAGATGTCGTATTATAGTTTCACATGCATACCCATGTTTATAGTAGCAGAATTCATAACAGCTACATCTTGGAAGCAGCCTATATGGCCATCGACAGATGGATAAAGAAAGTAGTACTCTGCCACATAGAAGGATGAATTTGAGTTTGTAGGAAAATGGGTGCACCTTGAGACCATAATGTTAAGTGAAGTAAATCAGACATACAAGCTTAAATATCAAATGGTTTCTCTTATATGAGAAATGCACTATATAAATAAAGTGCAAAATAAAAGACAGACAATAGAAAAAGAGAAAGAAAAAAGTTATTGTAATCCAGCATGGCCAATGTATCTAAAAGTGTACCTTGATTTAGTATGATTGTTTTATATATTTTATATTTTTTTGCTGGTTAGTCTGGTTATTAATCTGTATTTATGACAATTAACTTGATAAAGACATAAATAAATCAATTTGGTGCTGGCCAAAAAGGAAAAAAAATTTTTTAATTGGGGTGGAGGCAAATATTGGGAGTTGCAGCCTCCCAAACCTCTGGACAAGTGAACAGTGAGGGATAAAATAAAAGAGACAATGCAATATGGATTGTGGGGGTCCAGGAAGGTCAGAACTCTTGTGGCTAACACAAAGACTTGTCTGGCCTGGCCAATATTTATTGAGTCCTTAACATATCAGAGGGGTGCAGGAAAGTGCAGGGAATCACTGAGGCAAAAAGGGGCACAAAAATGAGCAAGGCTTTGAGAAAGTAGAACAAAGACATTCCAAGCAGTAAATCTTTACTTAATGAGAGAACTGTTTGATCGCCAAAGTTGGCAGTATTGTCCTTCGATCTGAGTGAGATTTAGTGCACTCACCTGCAGTGTTATCTTGCCTTCAGAGTTGTCACAGTGTCACAGACCACTATAGATCTCTACTGTGACAATTGGCATGGAGAGTTCTATTTTCTGCACACGAGCTGCTGGCTCTTTGGGGAAGTCACCTAGGCCTGGGATAGACTCATAAGTTAATTTAGAAAGCCAACTGATGAATTCTAAAGCCTGCTCAGCACCACTTCAAAGTGGTCTCTGTCAGTGGAAGGGGAAAAAAAGAATTGAGTTATGTTACATACATGTACCAATTCCCCATGATGAATGTAATTATTATGTACAGCAAACATATACTAAGAAAATTTAAAAAGGAATGAGATTCTCCTACATAAATATTTGTATCCAAGTTTATCTGGGAGAGAAAAAGAGTCAGAATGAATAAAAATGAAGACCATTTAGATCTCTGTCTACAATTCTAATTTTATTCATACCAATATTTTTTAAAGGTTTAAGCATGTTTGAAAAAGTGATTTCTTCTTAGATCAGGATCAAAATTGGCAGTATTCTTGGGAAGAGCCACTCTGTGGTAAGCCTGTGGCAATAAGGGTGAAAGTGCCAGAAGTAGCCACAGGAAGATGATGATTTTGAAATTCCTAGTGTGGTTCTGAACCTAGGAGGAGAATTTACTTGTGTTTGGAATTACTGCTTCATGAAATGAAACCAGAAAGATTATTTGTTATACTTTATGACTTCATTTTTGATCTGGTTCAAAGGCACTGAGAATTGTGTTTTAAATTAGAGGCAGCAAGTTTACTAAATCACAAAGAGTTTGTAATAAGTAATAAAAGTAATTCTTTTCCCCCAAATTGGCCATTGTCTTCTTCTTTCTTAGGTTAAACATTCAGTGGAAAAAAAAAATCAATACATAGCCATGGTTGGACTGCAAACACTTACTATGAAAGATCTGAACACATCGCTGCCATTAAAATCATTAACTAATGCAATGCCACCTAACACTTTGTGACTAATTTTTTAAACAAGTTTTTCCTGATTGATAACACAGCTAAGGTTATTTACTGGGTCTTAAGAATAGGATGGTAGATTTAAAAATAATATTTAGGGAATCATTCACAAATATATCTATTCTCACTCTCTCCCTGCCCAACTTTGGATGAAGAGGTGTCCCTCTAGTCCCAGATGAGTTTCCTATCTGTACTTTGAATATAAACATCAAAATTAAATTTGTGGGGAAAGGTTGATCAATGGGTACTAAGTTACTGTTAGATAAGATGAAGAAGTCCTGGTATTCAATTGCCTAGAAAGGTGACTATAGATATTGATTCTGTACTGTATACCTTAAAAAGCTAGAAGAAAGGATTTTGAATGCTTTTCATATAAATGGTTATAAGTGTTGGAGTTGATAGTTATGTCTAACTTGATTACATGATGTACATATGTATTAAAATATCACATGGCATTCCATTAATGCATATAATTTTTGTTTTTTATTTATCAGTTAAACAATTAAATGAAAAAAACCATTCTCTTGTAGACAGACAAACAAACAATAAATTTACCATCTGCCTCATCTAACTGTTGTTTCTGAATTTTCTACTTCACTGACTACCACCATCATTCATACAGGTTCCCAAGCAAGGATCTAAGAATCTGGAAACTCTTCCTTTCCATTTCTGTACTCCTGCCCCATCTAATCTCCACTGTCCCATGCATTTTTACTAATTTAGTATTTTCCCTGCCTGTCCATTTGGATTGGTTCATTTTCCATTTTTATAATGAAATATGTATGGCTAGGTAACTTTGTAAAGAAATTTATTTATCTCAATTTCTGGGGGTTCAAGGGCACCCTCTTAAGGACTTACCATTTTGCAAATGGGATTGACTGTGATGAGAACCTCATGGCAGATAGCATCACAGCAGGGTGTGTGTGTGTGTGTGTGTGTGTGTGTGTAAAGGAGAGGATATAGCAAGACAGGAAGCCAGTGTGCCTGGAAAAGGGTCTGGCTTGCTCTTTTGTAACAGTGCTCTCTTGAGAACTAACCAAGGTCCTTAAAGAATTATATCAATTCCTTCCAAAGGCAGTGCCCCCTATGACCTAATTATTTTTCACTAGGCTCCACTTCTTAAAGGCTCCACACAACCTCTCAGCATTACCACACTGAGGACCAAACTCCCAATATATGAACATTAGGGTATACATTCAATCTATATCAAACCATAGCACTGTTTTTCTCTATCACTTCTGCTACTACATCAGTCCAGGTCCTTCCCACCTTAGAGGAACCTCCCAAATGGTCTTCCTGCTACAACTTTTGATATTCATACAATCCATTCTCTATACCACTATCAAGGTTATTTTTCTAAATACAAAGCTGCTTAAAAGCTTTTGATAGTGCCTCACCATCTTAAGGACTTAGCATTTTGCAAATGGACCACGCACACTCTCCCTCTTTTATATTTGTAGACTGGTTCCCTCCACTGATCATTTGCTCTTTGTTTGTCCACAGTGTTCCTACTAGCTCTTTAAGGCTAGCTCATTCCCCAACACCTCTGCAAAACCAGGAGGGAGCCCATTCTGAGTTTAAAGTCAATTTCAATTACAACTTAAGGGATTGCCACATTAACTTTTTTTCTTTCGCATTTTCATTTTTGTTGTACAGAAGTCTCCTCCACTACAACTTTAAACTCCTTGAAGAGAGAGAGTTGTCCTTTTATTTTTGAATTTCCATGGCACGTATGATATCCATTGCTTAGGATGTGCTCCATGAATTGCTGCCAAATACAGGAGGTTTAATCTTTTTCTATAAAAGAAAAGATTGCTCAAGAAGTTATACCCCCACCTTTCTCTCTTCTTAAGACTATTTATCTTAAAAACAAACAAGAAAACACATCACCTTCTTTACCCTTTCATCTTAGTCCCATGTTTTGGAAAGGGTAGTCAATTATTGCTTCAAATTCCTTATTCTCCCATTGATGCTTCATTGCACTGAAATTTGACTTTTACTCCATCACTCCAGTGAAATTGTTCTTATTAATGATATCACTTGCTTCCTAACTGTGAAAGTCAAGCGTTACAAATTGTTGACCTTTCCCCTTTGCCTGGAAATCCTTATTAATTTGGATTTTTTGACATCATGCACCCAGGTTGTGTCATCTCTAAACACTAATCAGCTAATCTATCATGACTTTGCTTAATGCTGGCATTCCAAGAGGTCCTTATCAATTCTTTAGTTCCTTATTCTTCCTGGGTAATTTCATCTAATTCTACATCTTTCACATTCAATCTATATCAAACCATATACCCAATATATACCCAATGTACTCAAATTTTGCTTCCAGAATTCTGTTTCCAATGTGTAATAACTACTGTGACTCACAATACTCTCAAACTTTACATGTTAAAATTGAATTAAGTTTTTTTTCCTCAACCATGATTCCTTTTATATTTCCTTTCCCAGTCAATTAGCAGAAGAGTCAGGGTATTGACTATAATCTTTTCCCAGGCTTCTTTACTAGACTACATAATAAATACATTTCAAGGGAATTTTTTATTTTCTATATATTCCAAGTGAGCTTTTGTATTAGTTATCAATGAAACCAAATTACATAAATTTAGCTGTTTAAAGCAGCAGTTATCTCAGAGTTTCTGTAGCCCAAGAGTCCAGGCATGGCTTAGTTGAGTCCTCTGCTCAGGGTTCCACAAAGCTTCAGTCAAGATGGTGGCTGGGAGGAGGCTCCTATCTGAGGCTTGGAGTCATCTTCTAAGATCACATGGTTGCTGGCAAAATCCATTTCCTTGCAGCTGTAGAACTTATGGTAGCATCACTTTTCTTTTTTAGATTTAATTTAATTTTAAAGAGAAAAAAATTTCCAAACAAGATAATAGGATAGTAACAATGGTTAATACATTGTGTATTGTTATCTTTAATTTAGTTACTCAGAGTACAAGATATAGGCATTTAATTGTCCAAACAATATTAGCACAAACCTTTCTTTTCAATGAACTAAGAGAAATTAGTAGTATAACTATCTTAACTATCTTGTATATATATATATATATATATATATATATATATTTTTTTTTTTTTTTTTTTGCTTTTCCCATCCTTCTTTTCTCCTTTCTCCCATCCCAGTTTCTCTTTTTTTTGAACAGTTTCTTCCCATTTTATAATATCTATTGTACATTTTTTATCTTATTTAGTCTTTCAGCTTCTCACACTAGGTTTATTTCACTTATGAGTATGATCTCAAGTTGAATCCATTTACCTATAAAAGTCTCTAGTTTATCATTCTTTATGGCTGAGTAGTACTCCATTGTAGAAAAAGACCACATCTTTTTTATGCATTCCTCAGTTGATGGGCATTTGTATTGTTTCCAAGATTTAGCTATTACAAATTGTGCTGCTATAAACATGGGTGCACATATATCGCTGTGATATGTTTTTGATTCATCTGGAAGATACCCAGAAGGGGAATAGCTGGGTCAAATGGAACCTCCAATCCTAGTTTTTTGAAGAATCTCCACACTGATTTCCATAGTGGTTGTAACAATCTACACTCCCACCAACAGTGGAGAAGGGTTCATTTTTCCCCCACAGTCCCTCCAGTGTTTATTATTGATTTCTTGATGATAGCCATTCTTTCTGGAGTGAGATGGAATCTCAGTGTCATTTTAATATGCATCTCTCAAACAACCAATGATGTTGAACATTTTTTTCATATATTTATTTGCTGTTTGTATTTCATCTGAGAAGTGTGTATTCATCTCAGATGCCCATTTTTGGATTGGGTCTTTAAATTTGGGGAGTCTGATTTTTTTGAGTTCTTCATATGTTCTCGATAGTAATCCTTTGTCTGAAGAACAGCTGGCAAACATTTTTTCCCACTCTGTGGGTTGTCTCTTCACTCTGTTGGTGGTTTCTCTTGCTGTGCAAAAGCTTTTTAATAAGATGAGATACCAGTTGTTGATTCCTTGTGATATTTCCTGTGCATTCGGGGTTTTATTCATAAAGTCTTTGTCTACATCAATGTCTTTAAGAGTTTTACCTATTCTATCTTCCAGCAGATTTAATGTTTCAGTTTTATTTTTTTTTATTTATTTATTTTTTTGTGGGTACCGGGGGGTCGACCTCAGGACCTCGCGCGCCAGCAGGCACCCGTGCCGCTGAGCAATATCACCGACCCCTTTTTCGTATGTGGGTTCCGGGAGTCGAACTCGGGCCCCCACGCTTGCCGGGCAGGCGCTTAAGCCGCTGAGCCATCTCACCGGCCTGTTTCAGTTTTAATATTTAGATTTTTTTTTTTTTTGTGGGTACCGGGGGGTCGACCTCAGGACCTCGCGCCCCAGGAAGCACCCGTGCCGCTGAGCGATATCACCGGCCCCTTTTTCGTATGTGGGTTCCGGGAGTCGAACTTGGGCCCTCGCGCTTGCCGGGCAGGCGTTTAAGCCGCTGAGCCATCTCACCGGCCCCCTAATATTTAGATCTTTGACCCATTTCAAATTTAGTTTAGTGCATGGTGAAAGATATAGGTCCAATTTTAATCTTCAGCATGTGCAAAGCCAGTTTTTCCAGCACCATTTGTTAAAGAGGCTATCTTTCTTCCCGTGAATGTGTTTGGCACCTTTGTCAAAGGTGACTTTTCAAAGACAGTAGGAGAGATTCTGACTTGCTTACTTTCTTTTAAAGAACTTACTTGATTAATTCAGGCCTCTTCAGACACTATCTCTTTGATTTACTCAAAGCCAGATGATTGAGAACATTAATTTCCTTTTGCCATAATGTAACACAATAATGGGAGAGACTATCCCATTGCATTTATTGGATTCTCTTGGTTAGAAGCAAGTTTCAGATCCCAGTGGCACTCAAGTGATGGAGCATTGTACCAGGTAATGGGTTGCTGGAAGTCATCCTAGAATTCTGCCTTCTGCCTTTAATAGTTTTAAAATATGTATATGAAAAAATGTAATTTGGACATACTACAAAGTTGAATACAAAGCAGAAAAGTATAGGACTTTACTTTGAAGTCTTCACATTTCATGGAAATGGTATATATTTGAAAGATGGAGAAAATTGCTTTCTATGCTTATCCTATCTTACATTTACTGTTTTGTGTAGAAGATATATCCAACTATCTAAACTTTAGATTATAAGAACCTAAAAGGAATAATTAAATACATAACTATGAAAGACAGATGTTTAATTATATAACTGGCTTAATTTGAGAACCATTTTACCACATGTTAGTGCCATTTGTATTCAGTATAAATGTTATATAATATCCATAAGTAAGTGGTTTTCTTCATTGTACATTAATTAAACTTTTCCAGCTAGGTATTTTTAAATATACCCTTGACAGACTGATTTTTATCAGAAATAACAATCCTTTCTCAGAATAGGTAGTTCAGGCATCTCTTCATGTTGTTTTCTTACAGTTTTAAATGCCATATCTACAGAAGTTCCTTCTACAGAAGTCCCTTCCATTCCCAACCTCCCTGCCTGGCCCCACCCTCTGAGGGCACACTCTGGCTCCTCCTCCTTGCGTGCTTCTGGCAGCTGTTAGGATGAACTCTATGGAGAAGCTTGCTGTCTTAGGCCCTTCTTCTGAGAGATGATCCCACTGGTATTTAGTGGAAAACAGGTGGCTTGAGGACTGCTCTCTTTCTGACATTGGCAATGCCTGTTGTGCATAGTCACACGAAGCCAGCATGTAAATCCCTACAGATATGTGGTCACTTCTCTACTTTCCCTCTCTTTCGCCTGAGCAACTGCCACGTTGATGCACTGCAGCCATTCTTCTGCATTCTTCTCATCTTTGGCCTTGAAAACGTAGGTTTTATTGTCTGTGAAGATTTCAAAAGCCCGAGGGACCCTGCGTTTCTTGACCACTGCTTTCACACTCTGTACCTTGCTGAGTTCTATTGGAGACTCATCAGGATCGTCTTTCTGAAATGCATGGGAAGGAAAAAACATGAGCTGGTTTCAGGTCTCTGGCCACTGGGGAATTTCCAAGGCAGCCAGATCATTTTACTTACTATGGCTCAAGACCTTTGGTTATTCTGTGTGCTAAGGGTCAAAGAGTCATTGGAACAACTGAAGGAGTAAGACATAAGGCTTTGTAATAGTATTGTAAATTGATACAAGTTATTAATTTTATACAAAGTTGTAAGTTGGATTGGGAAAATGCTTAATTCATAGTTTTTTTTGATTTTCTATTGATATTAACATTGTATTAATAGAGTAAAAGATAGCAGTGCAATTTGGAGTACTATTAACTCAGAATTCCAGATAGTATAGGAGGCACAACATTGGCTTTTCCTTTGTGCTATCTTGGAGAAAGGATTTGCCATGCCCTTAATTGAATAAACAAGGTTCCAGTGTTTGAGTAGATGAAACTTTTTGAAATCCCTGCAGTTTTGGAAGAACACTTTGTCTGCAAATACACTGTGAAGGAATATGTAATGATGTTATATTTATCTTTTATAAAAGCAGAGGTTTAAGGATCTCTGCAACAGCAGGGTCATCACTGTAGGCTGGTGTGGATGGTTCTAAGGCAATTAAATACTTCTGTAAAGTAATTTTAGGTCTTTAAAGTCCCTGAATACATTTTGTCTACAAGAGAATGTAACTGTAATTGAGAATCTTGGCAATTATTCTTTCCCACATCGCTTTTTACAACTACTCTTTTACTTTGCAATGAAAAGGCACCCTTCTTACCCATCCTAAACTTCTTATGGTGCATTGTCTGGCTCTCAAGAGCAACAAACAAACAAACAAACAACAATTCAACACATTGATGTCAGGAAAGTATCCATCAACCAAGGCAATTTAATTACTCTCTACCCATTTCATTAAGATGTACCATTTCCCTTTTTAATGTTTAATAATTATTTATTAAATTTGCTATTATACTAATGCATTTTTATGAATTGTATAGTCATTTTTTTTTTTTTTTTGCGGGTACCGGGGGTCAACCTCAGGACCTTGTGCGCCAGCAGGCGCCCGTGCCGCTGAGTAATATCACCGACCCTTTTTTTGTATGTGGGTACTGGGAGTTGAACTCAGGACCTCACACTTGCCAGGCAGGCGCTTATGCCGCTGAGCCATCGCACTGGCCCTAGTCATTTTTAAAAAGATACCACAATCAGAAAAATCTTGATACTTAGAGACTGATGGTCACAAGAAGATAAAACAAATTTCAATTTATATGAATATTTTTATTATAATGAAAAATAGTTGGGCAATTGAAATAAAATAATGTGGAGAAAGAATGGAAATATGATTCAAGAAAAAAACTATAAATATTTCTATTAAAGAACAGTTAATTTTTAAAAACATGAATGATAGTATGTAAAAAAGTGCTACAGTGTTTTAGTCCAATAATTACTGTTAAAGAGTAGATTTGATCTTTGTAAAGTATTAATATTTATGATTTAACAGAAATTACAGTTTGCGTAACTTTAAACTTATGATAAAGGTGGTGATACAACTTAAAATGCTGCAGGGTATTGCATGGATTTCTCAAAATTCTTTTAAGGGATATACAGGATAAAATTTGAAGATATCTACACTAGGCAGGACTTTATTAACCTTTGTTTTATATTAAGCATTTGACAGTAAAAACTAAAACGTATTTCATTGAATTAACTTATCGTATAGAAATGGATACATGGTGGAACTAATGAAGAAAATAAAAAGTTGTCATAGAAATCTAAAGAGGAACAGTGAATCAACTAATATAGGAACAGACAGAAAATCAAAGAATACTGTTGCCTAGTTGGGTGGCAGAGATTGCAACCTTAGGAATGCAAAAGTAAAAAATTATACTATAGTCTTTCAGCCACAGTTTTCACTTAAAAATGCATATTTCTCTCATTTAAAAGAAACTTCAGTAGGACTGCTGACCACTAACTGGTTATTGTGTCCCTGAAGGTTTGAGGTATTTTGCTGTAGCCTTCAAACTATATTATTTCCCACTATTTGAGCCAGATTCTGTCAGATTTCTGCATGCCAAACCATTATGCCCTGATAAAGATTCAAACAAGTCAGCTAATTTTAAAATAGCATATTCTTTAAACTTTACTTAAAAGCCCTGAATTGAGAAGTACACAGGGTATTATTTGAGTTCTGGAAAATATTCTTACAGACTAACTCTGTTTTGTCTTAAGGGATCTGAGAAATCATTACATCTTTGCTTCCATTCCTGATTTCTTGAATAAATATGGGAAATTTAAATGGTTGATTTAAATATTTAAAAAATGCTTCCATGTAAACATATGTCAAAAATATTTTTTTAAATCTTTAATAATCATTTAAATTTAACATGTTCTTATACTTCCATTTCAAAAGATCTGCCATAGAAAAGCCCATCTCTATGGTATAATGCACATGAAGAAAGCAACATGAGTTCAAAGTGTCACAAAAATATTGTTTCATTTAAAAAGTTAACATAAAGTTTTATTAATTAAAGGTCTGCTCAGGTGTTGTCATAGTTCAGACGCATTATACTTGATCCTCGTTGAGTAAAACATTCAAATAAGTTGAGAATGCTGAAGACATGGTAATATGTCCAGAGTAAACTGTAACTTTTAATTAATTTCACACCTTTCATTAATTAACTGCAGTTTGGTTTATATGATGGTTAAATTTATATATCAACTTGACTGGGCCATCAGGTGCCCAGATAGCTGTTAAAATTTGATTTCTGAATGTGTCCATACGGGTATTTCCGGAAGAGATTAACATTTGAATCTGTGGACTGAGTAAAGAAGATCCACTCTTGCCAGTGTGGGTGGGCACCATCCAGTCCACTGGGGGCTTGGGTAGAACAAAAAGGCAGAGGAAGGGCAAGTTTGCTTCCTCTACTTGAGCTGATACATCTTTTCCCCTGGCCTTAACATTAGATCTCCTGGTCCCTGGGCCTTTGGACTCTAGGATTTACACTAGCCTCTCTTCCACTCCCACCCCTAGTTCTGGCCTTTGGCCACAGAGTGTGAAGTACAGCATTGCCTCTCCTGATTTTCAGCTCCTCAGGAATTGGATTGAATTATACCATCAGTTTTCCTGGTTCTCTAGGTTGCTGATGGCATATTGCAGAACATCTCAATCTCTGTTATTGCATGAGCTAATTCCTATAAAAATCCCTTCTATCTCTCTTTCTGTATATCTTATTGGCTCTGGTTCTTTGGAGATTGCTAACTAATATAGTTTATTGCTGACTCTGTTTTTTAAATGTACACGGAAGTGGTGGAGTGTACTCATTTAGGAACAGGCTGTGGTGTCACGTTGCCTGAGCTCGACTTCAGATTTAACTTTCCTCACTTTATTGGTGCTATCCTGTGACAAGCCAATTAAATTCTTTGAGCCTCAGATTTCTCATCTGTAAAATTGCAGCCTATAATAATAGTGCCAGCCTCATAGGATTGATCTGAGTATTGTTTGAGGCAATCCAGGGTGGCACATAATAAACAATGAATAAATGCTAGTTGTTGTGGTTATATATCAAAATATCCAAGAAGTGGTTCAAGATCTTATTCCCCCGATCCTGAATGAGTAGAATTTAATAATAAAATCTATTTTGAGAAGAATGAAAAGGGATAACTTTGCATTGCTGGTTGGAATAGAATGCTATTTCAGAGGAATCCCACTGAAAATTCAGAATCTAGATATTTACTGAGCATTTTAGTTCAGATGGAAATTACATTAAATTCATATTGATTAATTCTAATTTTATCATACTCATTAGCTGAATACCAAATGAATGAAAGATAATGATATCTTTCCATAACAAAATTGAACTTTGTTGACTTTAAAAGGAACTTAAAATAAATCAACCTTCATTCTTCCCTGTGTGTACTATTCCCCTTCCTTGGGCTTCTACCTCCAAATACAACCTATACTTATTTTTAAAATCAAAGTCAATATTATGAACCAAAAATTTAAGTAGGTGGTCCATAAGAAAACAAAAACATGATATTTGAGTTGAGACCACAAAATAGTTGTTCTACAGTCCAGCTTCTAAAATTTAAGTCAACTAAAAATGTTTCCATAATAAACTGAAGAGGGAGAGGGAACCAACTAATAGAGGACTTAACAGAGTAAACAAAGGGATATTTATAACAAAATACTATTATGAAATTATAAAATAGAGGAGGAAAAAATTACCAGAGTTTTAACTCAAGACAAAATATCTAGCTAGTTGGTAAGATCAAGACCTTAAAAAAAAATACAAATATAAGAGAGAACAGAAGGACTTACAGATTTTCCTTTTTGAAACAGAAGTTGATTTCCAGCCAGTGTAAAATAACGAGTTTTCCACCTTTTGATGAACTTCCACCTGACTTGCTTCTCTTTAAGTTTTCCTTCTATGAGAGGCTGGCCATCTTGATTTACAACTGTTGAAGGTAACAGAATGATCAAACTGTTTATTTTCCATTATTGGTTTGGCAAGTGATCAAAAGTGAGAATTGTACAGTAAGCCAGATTCTAGTAAGCATATTTGAAAAGTGGGCTAATAAATTGTGACTTTGATTAACCTTTTTTCCTTGTCCCTAAAAGAATGCACAATTCAGACATGAAAATGAGAAAGTATTGAAAGTCTTCATTGAGCTTTTCAAAAGCAATTAGTTCATGAAAACAGCCTCTACTTAGCAGTATTTAGGTTGATCCAGACCTATGACTTTCTGTGCTCCTGGATTTCTTTATTTCATGATATTCTGTTCCTTAGATTGGAATAACCAAATTAGTTTAGAACAAATTTGAAATTTTGGCATAAATTAGTATGCCATGAGCTCGTTTCCCACTATTGATTTTGCTAGTATCTAAGTAATAAAACACATTTTATGCTTTATGACACATGAACTACTTAAAAATATAGTTTAATACATAATCATAAACTAAATATATTAGCTGATTGGCAGAAAAATTCAATGCAGTGCTCCAAAAGATGTTTTCCTAAAGCTGTGACACAAAGCTGCAAAGGGAAATACTGTACAGTATATGCAACTCTTTTGTAACTATTTTCACTCTCTGAAATACTTATATTCTCTTTCTTCTCTATATGTTCTCATCTTCCCCTAGTAAACACTTGAGCATTTAGGTAGTTATGATACCTAAAATGATTTGAAGTAATGATTGACTTAGGTGATATTTAAGCATATGGATTTTCTGGATCTGGCCTAGGGGATTAGCTACGGTATTTTTCCTCAAAGCAGATTCAAATACTTCTGGGTGGGAGAAAGAGAGGCAAGAGATGAGGTGTGACATCGTAGGAGAGGCCAATCCTGAACAACCTTGGGCATCGGGCAAAGTGGAATCCAATGCTTTGTAGTGTAATACAAAAAGGAACAAATTTCTCTTTTATCTCAAAAGCATAAAATTTTAATTATTCAGACTCTACATCTTATTCTAAGATAATACTGTGATCCTGAATATGTTTTTAACCAATTATAATGAATTTAAACATAGAATGGAGTATTTACTCCATATTATAATAGGTCATACAGGACTGTACAAAAACTTTCTCTGATGTAGGCCTATAGTTTTGGGGGTAAGGGCACTGTTTTTGGAGCCACACCTGAATTCAAGTCCAGAATCTGTCCCTTACCAGCTTACTGGTCTACAGCTAGTTATTTAACTCCACTGAGCTTCGGTTCCCTCTTCTCTAGAGTTGCTTAACAACAGGGCCAACAAAAATGCCTGCAAGGGCACATGGCCAACATCATAATTGGGGGCTGAGATCCAGCCTGAGTTTTCTAGTTAAGTATACATGCCTGAGTAGACTACATCCATCATTCATAAAGGCACATAAAACTGCCATAAAGATTAAACAGTGGCTTTGTTTTATTAAGACTTGATCATAGTAAAGGATCAATAACTAGTAACTACAGAATAATGATCCTAATAATGTGAAACATAAAACAATTACCATCTTTTTTATGGCACTGATGAACTTTTTATGGCTTTCAGAAATACCATGTCCTAATGGCTTTATGATAGGAACCACCTTCCTTTCGACAATTAAGAATGTAATGTACTGGGTGTGGTAGCGCATGCCTATAGCACTGAAAGAAGTTGAGGCAGGAAGAGTGCAAATTCAAGCCCAGATTGGGCAATTTAGTGAGATCCTGTCTCAAAATAAAAAGAATACAAAGGGCTGGGGATATAACTCAGTGGTAGAGTGCCCCTGGGGATTTGAGTCTCAGCACCACACACACACACACACACACACACACACACACACACACACACACAGATAATAATGAGACCTTATATAAAAGTGACAGGAATAGTGAGAGAATTGAGTGAGACAGGCCTAAAGTTTTCATGCTTTGAACTTGTACTTTTAATAAAATGCAGGCATCAGAGGCAATTCAGACCCTGTAAGGTGAACTCTTCTGTTTTTGAGTAACTGATTCCTTTATGCACCAACACTGGTATTCTCAAGTGACCTCAGTAATGGATTGAGCTGTGTTGGTTGCTTCCTATCCTCTCCAGCCTTCTACCTTTTCGGTGTGATACACTGGGAGAAATGACAGTAGACAGTAACTTCCATTACTGTAGGCACGACTACTATTCATGTCACACACCGACTTCCATCCAGGCTCAGACATTCCTTCTACTGTATGCTTCTTTGTTCATGCCTCTTTTGTCTTAAAAGTACTGCATTGCATAAAAATAAACCATACTTGAGGCTGTCATGAGTTTAATTTATGATATTTGAATTTTTATATACTCTTTCCTGATGGTTAAAAGTATATATATTCTGGAAGAATATATATAAACTCCAATTGCTTAGTTTTTAAGTAAGAGCTGATAAAAAGAACATAATTTTTCCCTCTTAAAATTACTGCAGTGAACTTTGAGAGACTGAGGCAGGAGGATCATGAATTCAATCCTGATCTGGGCAATTTAGTGACTTCATGAAATTCTGTCTGAAAATAAAAAATAAAAAAAAGAGACTGGAGATGTAGATCAGTGTGAAGGTACTGGATTCAATTTCTAGTACTGCAAAATGAAACTAAAACCAAATCAAAACAAACCCAAAACCAAAACCAAACCAAACCAAACAAACAAACTAACCAGCCAACACCAAAAAACAAATCACTGCTTCTGGGAATAATGGTTCTTATAGAATCTATAGGGAATTTCTTTGTTTGTATTGAGAGTCTCAAATTTACCTCAATCCCCTTCCATGGTCTTACATTTTTTGGTGCGTGTACCGTTCCAATAATGCTAACTGTTATGGTTTGTGTCTAGATGACCCTCCAAAAGCCTCATGCAGTCATAGGTGGAGCTTTTTCAGAGGTGGCTAATTCTAGTGGTGATGCTAGAATTAAGGGTGGGTGATTACTAAATCAGTCCACTGATTGGTTTGGCACCGTCCTAACCCTGGTAGCCTGGAAACAATATAAAGGACAGAAAGAGGCTGGTCTTGCCCCTTGCTTGCTTGCTTTGCTACCTTCTGCCCACAATGAACTATTTCTCCTCTGCGATGCCCATCTGCTATGCCGCCCTGCATTGGAGTCAACTGAGTATGCCCTGCAACCTCTACAAACTGTAAGCCAAATAAACCTTTCCTCCTTTAACTTTGGATGTTGGGTATTTTGTCTCAGCAACAAGAAAAGTAACTAAGACATGAACCATAATTACAGAGGATGTGCTTATAGAGGGATAGGAGCATAAATGGGAGGTGGGTGGTCATAGGAGCCACATTTAGTAGCCTGAATGTCTGTGGTTTTTGAAACCACTAAAGATCATAACAAATGGCATGTTTCTTATGAATATTCAGGCAGTGTTTTAGAGTCCTTGTTTTATTATTGGTAGTGAATAAACAAAGAGGTATAATCAGGATCAATTTTGTAGCATCCTACAGGATACAGTGGGGAGCAAAATAGGACAAACTAAGCCTGACAGCAGCCCTGTAAGGACACTGACTGAATGGTTTGTTGCTCAGGAGTTTCATACCCATCAAAATGTAGTATGCTTTCTAGACTTCTCTGATCAACTGCTGAGTCCTGATCTAAAAAAGTCTCAGAACTACTATCTTCTAAGCCTTTAGATCTACATTTCCCAAACTGTGTGTGTTCTGAAGGCCACTTCTATCTCCATTTTCTGCTGGCTTGTTAAATTGCACTTTCCAAAGCATCACTTCAAACCTACTGAGTCTGTTTTGGGGTGGGGTAAGAGAACTCGCATTTTTAAAAAGATGCCTAGGTGATTCTGTGTACCTCAAGAACTTTTAGGGAATTATTAGTATTCTCACAGAAGATGACAGTACTAAGTCATATAATATACAAAAGAGTAAAACCAAAAACCAGTGATAGGAGGAAGATTGTTGCAACCTTTCTATGAAATAAAAGAATAGGATGGCAGTATAAAATCAAATTCATGTCCTTGGATTCAATCAATAAGGTTACAGAGAAAATGCTCGGAATCAGTGTTTGTGAAATTTGACTTAATTATTGTTTTGTCAATGAAACAAAAATTCTAAGGGAACTTGCCAAGAAGATAACGTGGTTAGCAGTCCCAAGTGGTACATGTGGTCACCTTTGTACTTTTATGAGAATCTCATCAAAGTAGATTGACCCAGACTTTGCTGAGTAATGACTGATAGAGACCACTTGGAAAAGATCAAGAGGGTGGAAATGAGTGGAAATAATTGTTCATTCTTAGAATTAAACTTTTACTTTTGCTTGTGGAGACACGGTTTTACTATGTAGTTTAGGGTGGCCTTGAACTCACTATGTATCCCAGGCTGGCCCTGAACTTGCAGCAATCCTCCTGCCTCTGCCTCTGGAGTGCTGGGATGACAGGCTTGTGCCATTACATCTGGCGAATTAAACCCTTAGTAAGAAAGAATTTCACACACATACCCTATGTTGGTCCCATTTTGTGCATTAATAGGTCTCATGATTATATATTACTGGCAACATCTGGCCATAATACTTTAGATAATTTTAAATGTTGAACACCTTTCCACCCTGTCTGGACCTTGTAGAGCTTGCCCAGTTTTGGGAAAACTGATCTGACAGGCTTGTGGCAGGTGTGTGAGAAGGAGGGCTGACTTGTTCGAGTGGTACAAGCTGAGCACACTGTTGTAACCATTGTCCCACCTGCCTGCATGTTCTTGGTATTCTGAAACACTTCAATGTGTTACTTACAAGGCTTTCAGGGAAGTTTTTTTAAAACACAAGTTCCATCTGTTAGGTTTCAGCACTTGGCCTCAAACCTTTTGGCAGTGAGTAGAAGTTTACAGTGTCTGCACTGGCAGCTTTAGCTACAACTTACACACTATCATGTGCCTTATGCTTTATATATATACATACATGCATATGTATATAAACATATATACATAAGTATACATACATATGCTTCTAATATACACACATATATAAATACCTCCAACATTCAGTTCAGTAAAATAATCTGTTTATCATAGTACTTTTGAAAAAAATGTATTTAAGAAGAGATTGCTTACACAAAGAATATATTTGGCACAAAAGTTAGCTGTAAATGTCATGATATGAATATCTGGCCTTTTTTCTTCTAAAGTGAATCCCCTGTAAATTCATTAATTTAGGTTTTTGTCACTACTTGACTCAGGAAAAATTTTACTGCTTAAAATTTTTTAACGTACAAACTTTAGGCATCCACTTATTTGTTAAGTATTCGTTAAGCATTTAGTATGTGCTAGTGGCTGAGAATGAAGAGAGAGACCACTTCATTGAACTTAGTATAGACTGGAAGACATAGATATTAATCAAATAATCACACTTAAAAAAGCAAGATGGCAGCCATAACCAGAGTTGTGGAAAGTGTTAGTCAAGGAGGTTACAGAAGTCTTCCCTAGAAAAACCATCTAGTATATTTTAAGAGAACTTTGGTCATCATGTTTCAGAACTCTCCTAATTTTTTATTTATCTATGTAAATACATTAGGAGAGAAATCTGATTTTCAGCTACAAACCCACTTATTTCAAGACATCTTTGTGCTTTTCATAGCCACAGAGAATGAAATTATTAAATATCTCAATATAGGGTGGTCATATTTTCCCTAGGAGCTCATCCTTCCACTGTCTTAGAAACTTATGGTATAGATTATTCTTTTTTCTCTTCTGTGTTTAACTTCTCCCTCCCAAATGAATGCTTCCATTGGCCTTTAAACATGCATAGTGGGCTTAAATTCTCCTTTTCCTCCACTTACTGCTTTATTTCTCATCTCCTCTTTAAAGCCAAGAGGTCTGTCTTCTCTCCACTTTCTTGTCTTCTTCTCCTCCTGACTCAAACCTCTATAATCAGGCCTCTAATCCCATTACCTCTCTTACTGGCATTAACAACCTGCAAGTCACCCATAACCAGGCATGTGTCAGACATCATGCTACTGCCCTCTTGGCAGCATTCAATTCTGTTGACTAATTCCTCCTTAAAGTATTCTCTCCTTTCAGTTTCTGTAACATAACACTTCTCTTTTTCCTCTTCTACTCTTTAGATAGCAAGTTTCCTTTACTTAGCTATTTATTGGGGAGCACTTTTCTTCACTATATATTCTCTCCCCAATCTATCTTCCTGGTTTAACAACTCCAGTAATCACTTCCATAAGACAGCTTTTAAATACAGATATGCAGTTGACTCCTCTCCTCTGAACTCTAGATTTACCTCTCCCACCACCTCCTCAACTACTTCCAAGGTACCTTAAATTCAATTCATGTAAGTTAAAATTCACTACTGCCTCTCCTTTGCCCCCTGCAAAGAAGTCTTTTCCCAGCATTCTCCAGCTCAGTAAACACACCATTCAATCTGTTGTGTCAGGCAGAGATCCACGGTCTTCTCCATTGCCCCTATCCAATCTGCTACCCCAGTATTGAGAATTTTATTTTCTCAGTTGTCTTCAAATCTGTCCACCACTCTCCACAGCTCTAGTGCAAACTGACTTCACCTCTTACCTAAAATAATGGTAAAAGCCTCCTTACTGAACTACTCAGGACCCTTCCAATCTGGCCTCCCACACTGGCCAAAATGATCTCTTTGAAGCACAATTCTGATGGTACCACATCTTGCATGAAATCTTTCGTAGCTTCTTATAGCTCTTAGCTTAAAGACCGAACTCTGTAACAAGCCCTTCAGTCTCCATGGAATCACCTGTCCCAGCCTCTTCAGTTTCATCTTGTCCAATACCCTTCCACTCTGTCTCTGACTTGCCAAGAAGAATTCTTTCTGTTCTCCGTACTCACCATATTTTTTTTCCCTCTCACCAGTGGGTTTTATAGGTACATTTTATTTTCCTGGAATTCCCTTTCTGCACTTTTCACCGAGTTACTGTAGTCCTTAGCTTTCTGATTACAACTCAGATTCACTGCTTCAGGGAAGCACTTCCCAAAGGACACATTTCCATGCATGGTGACTTGTTTGTGGATAATCACAAAGTGACTAGTAGTGGGAAGTATAAATCCTATCAGACACGTTTACCCTCTAGTGTGATAAGATTGTTGGCCAATATGGAAAAGGCAGAAGGAGTAGAGAAGTGATGCTGGGTGAGAAATGGAAGTTAATCCTGAAAGGTGTTAGATTTACTGATCTCAGTTTGTTTCCCATCAAGGCTCACAAGTTATTAGCAAGTTGACTATGGGCTCTGTGTATATGTGAGTATGGAAACATTTTAGTATAATATTGCAATTGGATTTCCATAATCTCGTACATGGCAACTTTTTTTAAATAAAAAGTTAATTTTCCAAAAGATGGTATTTCAAGGTTTTAGTTAATTTTTATTTTTATTTTTTTAGATGAGGTCTTGCTATGTTGCCCTGGCTGGTCTTGAACTCCTGGGCTCAAGCAATTCTCCTGCATAGCTGGGAATACAGATGTACACCATCACACTTCGCTTTTCAACACTTTTTAAAAATTTTGATAAAGTGTGAGATTTTCTTAAGTTAAATTTGAAAGTTGTGTAACAAAACAAATCCTATTTTCTTTTATAGTTATCCCATCAACTTACATGATTTATAAATTGATAAACAGATGCTTATCCATCTGTTTATCAAATGCTATTAAACACTATTACGTGCTAGGCACTGGGTGGGGCATACAAAGATGGATAATATATGGCTTCTCCTCTTGCAGTGCACTGTCTAGTGGGGGAGGCAGATAGCAACATGCCATGTGCATTTCAGAAGTGTGGGCAAAAGACAGAAAGGATGGAGGGGAGAAGAATTGATTTTGCCTGAGGGTATAGTGTGTGTGTGTGTGTGTGTGTGTGTGTGTGTGTGTGTAGAGAGAGAGAGAGAGAGAGAGAGAGAGAGAGAGAGAGCCAGTAAGCAGTAAGCAAGAGAATGAGAGCATATGGGGAGGTTTAACAGTGAGGAGGAAGGCCCAGGGCATAGAAGTCTAGAACAGGAAGATGGATGAGGAGAAGAAAGGGAAAAGGAAAACATTTCAAAATAATAAATTATCTGAGATGATAATTGCATATTCATTTTGTTATTGATGATTCAAAGTATTTTTGAACAACAAAGTGGGATTCAGTTTTACATAATCAGTACATATTTAGTAGTCACTAACAGTATATACATGTGAAAATGTGAAGATACCTATAACAAGCATTGCATTGTTTTTGGTACTGTAACATCATTTAATGTATAAAACAGTGCTCTCACATTTGTGGTAGAAGGAAAGACATCATAAGGCAAATCCAGCCAGTGTATTAACTGAAATTGGGTCTTTTAAAGTTCTATGAAAGCTAATATTACAATTAAATGGAGATGTTTCATATTAGTGAAATCATAAAGGTATTTGTGGTGCTAGGCGTTAGGTTCTCAGAGGCCATTTAGCCCATTTTCATATCGGCACCTGGAGCAGAAATGTGTCTAGTCCACAGTAAGGGTATCTGTCAAAGGACAGCCACACCTGCAGCCACCATTTTCAGTATCCAAACAAAATCTCCTTAAAAATGAAACCATTTAAAGACAGATTGGAAACCATCTCTATTTGCCAATGCAACATAATGGACACCACGTTCTTATAAAATGATCATTTGAAATCAATTTTATAGCACAATCATGATAGGAAGTGGTTGGAAAAGAATTCTTTTATTTTCTTTTAGAATGCAAGAAACCTCCTACTGACAATCACATTCCAAATCTGAACTATCTAGTGACTCAGAGAGCAATCACATGGTCAAAGGCTCAGATTTACACAGGAGGGAGTGCCAAAACTCTAAGCTATTTCTCGTAGTGTGTAAGAACAAAGGCATCCCATGTGTCTTGAGGAACAAGAGTAAAAGTCATGACCTAGTTCTTCCTCCTCATTTTTAAAAATGTGACTGAATAAGTAGAAAGCCAGATGTGTCACAGGACAGTCCTGCTGACTAATTCTTACTGTTAGCATGTACTGTGCAGTTCCAAGGCACAGAGGTGGCTGTTAAGGGTGATTTGCATGGTTTTCCAGAAATAAGTTATGTTCTGTTAAATTTACTTGCTCAATCTCTATTCTCTCATTCACGTGGAGTAACGGGATCTGCAATAAACACCACCACACAAGTCTCCAAAGATTGCTAAATTATTTCTATCATTTTCTAATCTTCTACTCTGTACTTTTATAAAATGAGTATCAAAGCTGAATCAGCAATTGGAAGCATAGGAATTAACTTCTGTTGTAGTCATTTCCCACATGTAATAATTTTCCACATGTTACCATATCAAAGTTCCTGGTCTTCTTGTAGAATAAGTCATCAAGGAGGTAGATCACTTCTAAAAATTAGACTTCCTCTGGGTCTTTACAATATATCATAATGTTATGGAATACTTTTTCTTGGAATTTTTGATATTGCATGTCCCAAAACTTGCATTTGTTCTAGAGGTTGAAATTTCAGATCCCGGAATCAGCCTTGTACCACCACTTGGTATCTATGTGACCTTGGAAAAATTACTTAATCTTTCTGTGTTTCAGTGTGCTTGCCTGTAAAATAGAGTTAATTATGGTGATAAAGTGAGAAAATGCATGTAAAGCTAAATACATAGTAGTTAGAATGATAAATGTTAGCAATTGTAGTGATTTCAGGGCCTTTGTACTATTCTAGCATTTAGTTTCTTTTGACTTTATCTGCAAAATTGGATAAAAAATTTTATTGAACACTAGTAAATTCTAGTGAGTTTCTATGTGTAGATGGTGAAATTGGTGGGAAGATGTTGATGGAAATTTTATCTGAAGAGGGGAATGTATAAGGTGATGATGAAAACTGACTGATATATCATTAATTTCTGAAGGAGTCTTGTGGCTTCATCTATACATTGTAAGAAGTATTTTATATTTCTGTATGTCTCTCCCGATATCTAATTGCTGCATGTTTTTTCCTCTCAAAACATGCTGGCCAGAATTTTAAAAAATATTGGAATATTAACTATGTGAGAATAATTATTGTATCATTGATCTGTCCTTTTCAAAAGCATCCCTAATCCAAGCTGGACATGGTAGTGCATGACTGTAATCCTAGCACTTGGGAGTCTGCAGTAGGAAGGCTGCAGGTTTGGGTCCTGTCTGAGCAACTTCGTGAGAGTCTGCCTCAAAATAAAGATTAAAAGGCCTGGAAATGTAGCTCAGTACCAAGTCCCAGGGTTCAATCCCCAGTACTTAAAAACAGAACAAAACAAAATGAAAATTTTAAAATCCAGTTATCCAGTCTTTTGTATTAGAGTTTAATCCTGCTGCTTTAGGCACCTCTTCCCAGAGGCTGACAGGGCAACTTGCTATGGTGTAGACAGCGATGAAACCCGGAACCATACACAGTACACAGCAAGGCACAGTAGATTCAGGTGCTAAAACAGGCAGGGAATTGGACCCTTTGGTTTCCATGAGGTGACTTCTCTCAAGGAGGAAACAGCACCAACTTCCATTTACCAGGTTCAAACACTCTGGGTTGGAATAATGATGGATTTGGTGTGGCTAACACACAACCGCCATCATGAAACATCCTATTCAAAGTATATTTGACTTTGCCCTTTATAAATATTATATATTCATTCACTCATTCAACAAATATTTATTGCATACTAAAATCATACAGGGGCCGGTGAGATAGCTCAGTGGCATAAGTGCCTGCCCGGCAAGCGCGAGGTCCTGAGTTCGGCTCCTGGAACCCACATAAAGGAAGAAAAAAAAGGGCCGGTGATATCACTCAGTGGCACAAGTGCTTGCTGGCAAGCTCAAGGTCCTGAGGTCGACTCCCGATACCCACATAAAAAAAAAAAGCAGTTAAAACAGGCCAGTGAGACAGCTCAGCAGCATAAGCGCCTGTCAGGCAAGCACGAGGTCCTGAGTTCGACTCCTGGAACCCACATAAAGGAAAAAAAAATAAATAAAATCATACAAAGAAGCATGCTCAATTTTCTCATTTATGCCTTCTGGTCCTAACTTGACTATGAATCCTCTTGAGAGCAGGGACATTATACCTGACTCACATTTTTGTTTGTTTTTTTTTGTTTTTTGGTGGGTACCGGGGGTCGACCTCAGGACCTCGCATGCCAGCAGGCGCCCGTGCCGCTGAGCGATATCACCGGCCCCTTTTTTCGTATGTGGGTTCCGGGAGTCGAACTCGGGCCCTTGTGCTTGCCAGGCAGGCGCTTACGCCGCTGAGCCATCTCACCGGCCCCCGACTCACATTTTTATCCCAAGGGTTAGCATGTAGAAGACCTTCAACCAGTGCAACAAACATATACTGCATAAATGAAAAATGGGATGCAGATACTATGCTAGTTGTGCATGACCAATACAGAATATTTATTCCTATGTCTTGATCATCTTTAAAGTTGGAATTTGAGCGGAACATGAATGCAAATACTATAGCTACGAATAATATATTTTACAGCAGTATTATTTAGACCTTTCACTTAGATTAAACATATAGTTATATGCTTATATAAAATAAGAAGATGAAATCAACAACATATATAAACTCTTAAGAGAGTCAAAGGTTTTTTGGTGAAAATAACAGTTTAAAACAGGATTTCTCTCACTCAAATCCCCTTTCATGTAGCAAAAGGAAATGAACCAAGAAATCCAAACACACTGAAGTTTTCAGGGCCAAACGTTTTGATTCAATGTGTTCTGCTATAAAATATTTGGCCTTGTTTGAGTTTTTATTGCTATATGTTCTCAGTCTATATTTAACTGTGAGAAACACAAATAAGAAAAAGTAAATGCATGGAATGTTCTTTTCAAGTGCATGGCAGTGAATTTGAGAAAACATATATTAAAGGAACACTTCGTGTTTTAAACTTTCAGCCTCTTTTCTAAGGCCTCCCTCAGCCAGATACAATTAAATATTTATTGAACTAAGGACTCAACTTACTTGGAGTGGAAACTCTTAAGGGGCTTCTCAGAACCACCTAAGACAGGTACCTTATTTCACCATGCTCTCAAATAAAACTTATTTTATGCTCTGTCTCTTTCATATGTGAAATATGGTCTAATTAGAAAGTTTTATAATGGAGACATTCAATTCCCCAATTCCTTATTTGCCTGAATTAACTTTTTAAAAATTAGGGTGTTCACTCTGGCATGGGCTCAATTTGGACTCTGTAATCAGCCAACAATCTGTGCCTCACAAAGGCTGGCATCTTTAACCGCCAGCTCCTTCCATCCATACCTTTTCCATGGGGTAATGCATTTTAATTGGTACCTCTCTGTGAGTTCCTCACATCTCCATATGGCCCAATAAACACACTTTTTTGATTCAGCTTCAGCATATTGGCAATTAACAAGAAGATAGACTTGCCACAATGCGTAATCTTTAAGATGCACAGAATCCTAAAATTAGAAGACTGTGTACAGGTGGTATATTCAATGGCTTCCTAGGGAATCACTCATCTACAAAATGGTCTTGTGTTCAATGGTATTTTAACACTGCTCCCTTGGTCTAAACCGTAGTTTTTGAGCAGTGTCACCAGAAGAACTATTAATTTATATTTAAAATGTCCTCCCAAAGCCTAATGTGTTTGGAAGACGATTGGATTATAGGGACACAATACTCATCAGTAGATTCATCCACTGATGAGTTCAGAAGCTGATTGTGCTGTTAGGAGGTAGGGCCTTGTTGGAGGTGGGTCACTGGGGGAATGATCTGGAAGGGTGTATTGTCCTGGCTCCTCCCTTTGCTCTCTGTTTCCTGGCTGCCATGGGTTGAGCACCTTTTCCTCCACTATGTCCCTCTGCCATCCCAGTTCTGCCTTGGAGCCAGCCAACCATGGACTGAAACTGGGAGCCAAAATAAACCTTTCCTTCTTTAAGTTGTAGGTGCTGGATATTTTGTCCCCACGATGGGAAAGTGAGTAAGACAAAACCTTGCTCCTCTCAGGGACAAATCAGTTTTGAAATATTCAATTTCCAAGGACAACATAACTTTTAGACATAGGATTATTATGTACTTCTATCCACTTGTCAGATTGGGGCAAGTGTGACTAGGAAGCAAAATGGAGAAATGGTTAACAGCATAGGCTATGGAGTCAGATTGGGTTCAAATCCTGTGTGACTTTACACATTTACCAACCATTCTATGCCTCAGTTTCCCCATCAGCAATCCGAAATAATATTAGTACCTTTTTTTTTTTTTAATGTGAGTACCAGGAGTCGACCTCAGGACCTCGTGCTTGCCAGCAGGCACTTGGGCTGCTGAGTGATATCACCGGCCCTTTTTTTCCTTTATGTGGGTTCCAGGAGTTACACTCAGGACCTCGCGCTTACCAGGCAGGTGCTTGCGCTGCTGAGCCATCTCAACGGCCCTAGTACCTATTTCATAAGATTATTTTGAGTATCGATTAGATAAAACTATGTATCTGACATATTTAGCATAAAACTTGGTTCATAGTCACTAACAATTATTATTTTTAGTTAAGTTTGGTAGACCAAACTTCTTGGGCAACGGAAAACAAGAGGAAGTGTTAATAACAAGTCATGGATTATTCTTCAAATAATTCTTTTTTTTTTTTTTTGTGGGTACTGGGGGGTCGACCTCAGGACCTCACGCGCCAACAGGCACCCGTGCCGCTGAGTGATATCACCGGCCCCTTTTTTGTATGTGGGATCCGGGAGTCGAACTTGGGCCCTCGCGCTTGCAAGGCAGGCGCTTACGCCGCTGAGCCATCTCACCGGCCCTCAAATAATTCTTTACTTTTCATATGTTTCACTTTTTGCATAGTTCAAATGTCAAGCAATGCCATAAGGAGTAACTGTGAAATAATATGGCTAGTTACTAATCGACTCGTTTAGTTTCTCTTCTTTGAGGCTCTGAAACACACCTTGACAGAATGCTCATTTTTCTTTAACCCTCAGGGTTATTTGGGTGAAATGAAGAATGCTTTCAGGATCAAATGGCTGATCTTCCTTCTTTCCTTCCTTCCTTCCTTCCTTCCTTTCTTCCTTTTGTCCTTCCTTCCTTCTTTCCTTCCTTTTATCCTTCCTTCCTTCCTTGTTTTGGTTCTGTGGATGGAACATAGGCCTCATGCATGCTAGGCAAGCACCCTACCACTGAGCTACACCTCTAGCTGATACTTCCTCCTTGAGCCACACATACAGGTAAGAGATTGTTTCCCTTGCTCATTTCTAGTTCTATGTTCCCCTCCCTACCAACATTTTTGGTTTTTCTCACAGCCACTTTGGTGAGATGCTTTTCTTAGCATGAGCAGAGATCAGCCACAGCTCTGTGTACTGTTACAACTTGGAATGTTTATGAGAGAGGAAGGCCAACTGGGACAGTGAGGCTCACAGTTCTCTGTAAATCCAAGGATCACAAATGATTCTTAGCAGCAAGTGGGGATCTCACCGGTTGCTTTTTCAGGGTTGTTGCACATGAAGCACTGCCATGCTCCCGCTGTTTCACTGAAGCCAAACACGTCAAAGAACCTCACTTCTTCTAAATGGAGCTGTACCTGGTCCAGATCCTGTTTCAGGAACACAAAACAGAAAAAAACATGAGCTGATCTGTCTGCTACACAGCATCCTGAGAGTTAGAAAAGGGGGACATGAAATCAGGATGACCAGTGCTCAATCTCAGTGCTAAGGACCAAGAAAAAGCACTGAAAAGACTTCTCTTGGCTGGCCTTAGAAAAGAGCTGTCAACTCATACTTACCCCGTGGGAGTACAGAGCAAAGGAGCATGGGCCAGGGCTGAGTGCTGGTGTCCAGAGATGTGTTAGAACCTGAAATCGCCCAGAGTTTTCTTGTGCGTAGCAGCAGCTCCAGAATTTATAAAAAGGAGGGACATCCAAATGGTAGTTAAAGGAAATTCTTCTGGAAGATTCTCCTTTTACTTGCATTTTATATGAAAAGTACATAAGAACCAATTATTCTTTTTTTTTTTTTGTGGGTACCGGGGGGTCAACCTCAGGACCTCGTGTGCCAGCAGGCGCCTGTGCCGCTGAGCGATATCACCGCATACGATATCATCGTATGTGGGTTCCGGGAGTCGAACTCGGGCCCTCACGCTTGCCGGGCAGGCGCTTAAGCCGCTGAGCCATCTCACCGGCCCCAAGAACCAATTATTCTTATCAGAATATATGATTTTGTATCAGGTTGGCTTTGCAGGAGCTGATGGAAAATACACAGATGGGCTTAATCCCTTGGCCTTTGGCTCCAGCACTATTTCGGTTTCTGCTTTATCTCAAAAACATGCAAATTTTGCATTCTGTTCCAACATACAGCTCTATTTGTTTTAATGAAAAATACTGTTTTAAGTTTCTTATCTGTAAATTAGTTAACTTTGTTTCCTCTGAATGATGTAGTGGAATTTGATCACTAAGGAAACTGCCCATTTTTACATGCCCTGTGGCGCCCTGCCAGTGTGCGCCTGTTGAAGCGGTAGAGGCTCCATTAGACTGTAAATGGACGGAAAACTATTAGCCTAACCAAATTAAATAGCTCTACTTTCCTCCAGAAGCTTCCTTATTATGTAAATAACTGGAATCTTTCCTTATGGGGTGGCTAGGACTGTACTTTTAAAATGGAAGCTCTTGCTAGCCTTGCTTGTGCTTAGTCAACTTATGTATTTGTCCTCTGTCAAGTGATGATTTTATTTTCTTCCTTTGACTACCACACTCTTATCCTTTCTACCAATAATAATAATAATTATTATTCCCAAGAACCAAGTGATATAGGTAATGTTTGCACTGTTTATAATGAATCTAAATAGAGAATGGTCAAGTGGCTACCCAGATCCTATCCCAAAGCCCGATATCTGCTTCTACATTTCCTGCCGTAGGTAAGAAGTATGCTAGACTATAAGCCCCTCAAGAGCAGCAATCTATCTATTTTGTTTACAGTTGTATCCCCAGAATCTAGTCTAGTATCGGTAATGGGATAACATCATTAGTTTTCAGGACTAGTGCAAAGCTCCTTTTCCAATGAACTATATGAAGGGTCTTATGGAAAATTTAGAGAAATTCTTTTTTCAGAGAACATTTTTTTAGGGAATGTTCACACTCACCAGAGCATAAACAAAATGTAGAGAAGGATTTTGTCTGTTGTGTTGGCTGCTGTAACCTCATACCTACCTGTGTCCGTAACACAGAAAACATTGAATATATGGAATAATGAGAAGCATAAACTGAGACTAGAAATGGATACCTTTCAACATTCTTTTTTAAGACTATTATAGTGTGTGTTCAGAAATAGGATATTTTAGAGGCTCAACATGCTGAATATGGCATTTTGGTTGCTAACACTTAATAGCTTATCACAAGCATTCCAACAGGCACTATGTATATAAGAGTGCATTTTTAACGAAAATGATTTAGAATGTGCTCAATGGAAAAAAAAAATTTTTTTTTTTTTTAGAAGAATGTTCCCCAAGATAAAGACCGAAGAAGCACCTGGGAGTTTTGTAGGTTTCAAAGGATAAAATCCATATTAAAATTTATGGGGAAAAAGCAGATGTTCATAAATATCAGTTTCAAAACTGCTAGGTCTCTGAAGTCTGTACTGGGCCATTGGCATGCAGATCACTTCTCTGTTTCCCACACAATTAAGGATCAATTTTTCATCCAGCCCAAACACTGTGGCAAACAAAGTACTTAAAATAATACTTAGGGGTTCCTTTGTTTTTCCTGTTCTGAGACCAGAAATGTCCCAGGTTGTTACCTATAATCTACATTTGTCTTGGCAAAAGTTACTTAAATAGTTTAAGGCAGATGGTAAGTTATATCCCTGTGTTTGAGTTCTGAAGCTAAAAGCAGGCTCGGCTCTTTAGAGGATTTAGGTACTATGCACAGGGAACTGAGAGAAGGAGGTAGATGGCAGTTCTATGAACTATTGAAGTTGGCAACAGCAGCCAGCTTCAAATGGACAGACAGATGAAACATGTAACTTAAAATATTTGTGGCAAATCAAGATAAATTAAATCACAAAACAAGCAAGCACATACCAAATAGCAGGACTTCTAAATTTTTAAGATTTTGACCTTTTAAATGTGCTCGAGATCATTATTTGTCTTTCCTACTTATCTTCTTTGCCCTTCTGGGTCCTACAGCTTCTTGGTCTTGACCAAGAATTACTATATAGCTTGCATTTTTTAAAGACAAGAGAAGTAAAGTTGATTTGGAGAATTACAGACTTTTTTAAGACAAGTAGAATTCATGAGAATGATAAAGACAATTCATACCAAACTCTAAGTCACTTCATGTTTTAATTCTAATGGGACCATGGCGGATAGACTGTCTAGTGGCCTCCCAACTCTGTGCTCATCTGTTTGTGTAATCCTTCCCCTTGAGTATGAATGCTTCTAACCAAGAGTAGGTCAAGGGTGATGGATTATCCATCTCATGATTATTAAACACACACACACACACACACACACACGCTGCATATGTACACACAAGCTGTCTTGTTAGCAGACAGATCCATGACCCTCCTGCTGTCCTTGAAGAAACAAGTTGCCATACTGTGACCTTCAGAGAATTATGGATGACCTCTAACAGCAGTAAGAGATCATTTGCAAATAAGTGATTCTACAACTGCAAATAAGTGATTTCTGCCAATAACTTGGCCTCTTAGACAATTTTTAATGTCAGTGATAATTCTATTTAGAGGAGTCACATTCTTCCAAGCACTCTTCAAATCAGCCCTCAATAACGCTTGAAGTTCAAATTATTTATATTGACTTGAAAAAAGTTATATAATTGTCCTAATAAGCATGCACTAAGAAAGATTTTAATGACAAGAATTATTTCTTTCAAAAAGGTAAAAAGTCACTGGAGGGAAAATCGTCTTTAAAAATAGCTGGTTAGAGGAGTTTTTCTCCAACTGTAAAAAAAAAATCATTAATGAGAGTAAGAATTTGGAAAAAAGTATATAAAAAGTCTTTTACAGAGACTCTTAGGGGAAAAATAAACCAAGCAACATGGAAAGATGAGAGGATATTTACAACATTATTTTGCTGACAAATGACAGTCCGAGTCAACACAATGGATTCTGTAAAACTGTATAGGGGCTCTGGAACTCGTAACATGGTCTACATATTGCGAAAGGGTACTGTGAAACAATTTTCCAGAAATCAATGAAAGCATACATCTGGAAGAACTTTGGGTTCTGGCACATTTAAATTCTGTCCTAAAGCTTTTCGTGCAGAAAAGAAAACATAGGCTTGCCTCATGCATTCTGTGAGCCTCTAGTTAACAGGCTCAAATCTAGCCACATGATTCAAGTATGTTTTAAGAAATATAAGCAAAAAAATTAAAAAAAACCTCAATCTTTTCACATAATAATGAAGACTTTTTGTCTTAATGATTTCTAGTGCAAATAATCTAACTAACTTAGAGTCCAGGGTGTGAAATGAATGTTTTGAGGGAACATTATTAGCAATTCATCTTTATAATGTCTTACATTATACAGGTATTAATATTTTAAAAAAACACTGGATTTTGAATGAATAAATAGCAAAAGAGATTTTAAAGAATATTCATGCTATAATTTAATCTTTTTATGTCTTTGAACTTCTGAAAAATATTACTGTTGAATTCAATTTATACTAGTTGGTATTTCTGTCACCTGATGTTGGAAATCATTTGACAAAGAGATGAAGGAGATACATTTCTGCATTCCAAGGAAGCCAAGTGGGTCCACAGTATTCCTCATAGAGGAAAATTGGAATATGCTTTCATTCATGTGTGGTGTGATTGCTGTATGATTCAGCCTTCAACTGGATCAAATCTTCATCTGGTCTTCTGAAGAGCAGTTCCATATTGTTTTATAGCTTTGGAATACCATTTTGTCCATAGAAGACATTCAACAAATTACTATAAATTCTTACTAATTCAGGGACATATATTTTATCTCTAATTTATATCAGTGGCAACATTTAAATTGAATATTTTCATCTCTATTCAACTATTATCATTAAACTTTTTAGAATTTCTCTCCCTCTCCCTCTCTCTCCCTCCCTCTCTCCCTCTCCCCCTACCCCTCTTCCTCTCTCCCTCTCTTCCTCTCTTCCTCTGTCCCTCTGTCCCTCTCTCCCTCTCCCTCTCTCTCCCTCTCTCATTCTCATCTTTCCAAATGGGGTCTTGCTATATTGCCCAGGCTGGCCTCAAACTCCTGGGCTTGAGTTGTCCTATTGCTTCAGCCCCTCAAGTAATTGAAACTGCAGGCACACACCACTGCACTCAGATCCGAAAGACTTATTTGTTTATGACTGAATCTTGGAGGCAGGGGTCGTAGCTGGATAGAGCACTTCTTTGCGTGTGTGAGACCCTGGGTTTGATCCCCAGTACTACAAAAAAGTATGTATGCCTATAATTTTATATTCATGGTTATTACAGGAATTCATATTATTTCATTTTATTTAAGAAGTCTTTAGAGTAAAATGTTAATAATTGGAAATATTTGTCTGAATCTATCAATATGGCATGTTGATTATTCTTAAGACCCTCAGCTTTTCCAGATTGTTAATTCTCAGTTGGTGTTGACATCAGGAATCCCTGGGAAACTTGCCATGAACATCAGATACAGGTCCCACCCTGGAAGCCTAACCTCGTGAGTCTATGGTCAGGTCTGGGCATCTGCATTTTTAAACAAGCTCCTTAAGTTATTCTGCTGTGCACTGACTGGAAAGTTAACCTTATATACCTTTGGAAACTGATGTGGGAATGGCTGACATGTGTCCATTAACTGGTGTTTGAGGAATCTGTCAGTTTCCATGCTCACATGCTTTTAGTTCCCCACAATATTGGTTTCATATTACAAAATACAAAATGGTCTGGTCACAAGAGCACAGTTTTCATTCTTGAAAATCAGATGTATTATTCCAGATCGTGCAATATGGAAAGAAGAGATGAGGTGTGAAAATCATTGGGCCTAATTTGAAATTTGAAATTTGGGTGAGTGAATGCGTGAGGAGGGAGCTAGAGAGCAGGTAGGAGACAGACTCCAAGCAGAGACAGGACAGGAGTTGACATGGACATGGAAGAACTCAGTGTGTTTCAGTCTTCAACATGGATGTCACACATATGCTATGTCCTATCGGCTTTCATTTTTCTATTCCAAATTAGTAAGGGAACTGTAGGTATACAAGAATATATGAAACCAATGTGACAAACTTCTCCTTATCACTATAGATCACTAAATAGAGTCAACATTCTTTCTATCCTTTGAGACCTTGGGCACTGAGAAGAATTGAATTCCTCTTGGCATTTTGTGGCAACTCTGATGATAGTCTTGGTTCCAAGTGGCTGGAAGAAAGCATTCATGTTTGGTTCATGTTAGAAAGAAGTTCTGAAGAACAGTTTCATTTAAAAACTAATAAACATGATAGAATACAATAGCATATGTTTGATTTGGTTTAAAAAGTCAAATTTTTACACTCAAGGATCACAACAATATAATTTGACTCAAAAATGTTGGCAGATAACATATCAAATAGTTTAAATAAATATGTTTGTGGAAAAGCTAGTAGAATAGTGTGGGTTGAATAGAAAATAAAGATGGCAACTTGGGTGATGCTATTTATCAAGTTTTATCAATGTTTTATAAGCCCACCATTAATTTCTGTACAGATCCAATTTATTTTAAATTGTAGTTTGTTAAAACCAGCAAAATATTTTTATTAGAGTGAAAGCAAAGGCAAAAGACTATCATGCAGAATGTCAAGAACATTTTGGCTATACCTACAGTGGTGTCAGCAATAAAATGTAATCATCAGAACTGGCAATTAAAGGTAGCATTTACATCTTTTACATTTATATTGGCAAACAAAGAGTTGTTATGGTGTTTCTTCTGATTACTGGCAGGTACACTTGACAATTATATATTGAGCATGTTCTGTGTGGTATAGACAGAGAGGGTGCTGACATGAAAAGGCTTTCGGAGGGACACACTTTTCCTTCTCTTGGAAATCAGGAGGTACCCCTCAGCCCTGGATGTCACTTTGTTGGGGGCAAGGTCCTTCTCTTCTCTTAATTTTTTCCCTTTATCTCTGATTCCACTCTCACTTCCAGACTTCTCCCCAACGTCTCCTTTATACAACTGCCTCTCAACTTATGATGTGGTTACATCTCCATAAACTCACTGTAAATTGAAAATATTATAAGTTGGAAATGCATTTAATAAAGCTAACCTACTAAGCATTTAACAACACAGTGCACGGTAGAGTATTGATTGCTTATCCTGTTGATCCTGTGGCTGACTGGGAACTGTGGCTGGGAGCCACTGCCCAGCATTGCAGGGGAATACCCTACTATGCACTGCTAACAATTTAAAATTTGAAGGAAAATTTCTATTGCATGAATATTGCTTTCATACCTTCATGAAGTTGAAAAGTTGTAAGTCAAACAATTGTAAAAATTCGTACCTTGGATTTGATATATCTTGGAACAGATAATATATTCTTGAAAAATATGTAGCAATTTTTACTATTATTTTTCATTTTTACAAGTGATGTTACACTGTGGACTTTAGTCTGTTTCTTGTTTGTTACACTCAAGATCTCTCCATGGTGTTGTATTTTGTTTTTGCCTTTGTTGCTGTGCAGTCCTAGTGTGAGTCCTAGTGTGAGTTCACCACCTACCCGCCACATCTTATCTAACCATTTTCCTGGTGGTGGGCACCAAGGGGGCCTCCGCATTTGCACTGACGTGAACCGTGACGAAAAGAATATCCTCAAACATGTCCCCTACAGATGAGTAGGAACATTTCTCAGGTAATCACTCTCAAGTGGCATTGTGAGTCAGAGTGTATTAATGTTGGACTGTAGAGAAGATATTTTTGTGTTTCTGCAGAGTGAGCTAGCTCTACACACATAATAATATATCTTAAAAAATAATGTTAAGGTGCAGAATGCACACTGCAAAAGATACATGCAATATGATAACATATAAATAAAAATGTAAAAGTTGGGGCTTTCTGAGCAAATTTATTGAAACTCGGGACCTGAGCTAAAAGAACAAACTTTAGAAGTGAATTTATGACTGACTAGAAAGTGGGAGATCATCTAGATTTATTTTCCTGAGGTATGTTTTTATGTTTCAAGGTGGGGATGAGATCCAGGATTGCCTTACCCCACCCCCACCTCCCAGAGAGTTCATTTACCTTCTAAAGGATGAAAATACAAACCCAGACACCTTCCCAAGGAGGAAAGATGTTACTTTTCTCTTTTCAGAAGGTGTAGGGGGCAGCTGTCCCACCCCTGTATAAATACCCATAGTTACATTCTCAGTGTTCTTCATCTACAATATAGACCCTGGTGTGTACAGGATGGTATCTCATTCTTATTGTGTTGCCCCAGGGCTAACAACACAGGTAAAAAGGAACTGGCAAGGTTATTTGCTGCAAGAAAATAATAATTATCCGCTCTGTTCCAGAAACTGTGTTTGCATGAGATTAAAAATTTAGCACTACACATATCTTTATTCACAAAGGTTTTGAAAAATTGCTTTCCAAGATAACTGTCCACTTTACATTCTCACAGAACAATGGGAATCCTTTATAGGCTCTGAATTTTCTGGAAGAATTACTATCCAAGATCCTTTCTTATGTCTGAGGTAGGACATGCTTTTGTAGACCAGAAATAAATAGGATCTGATTGTATTGGATGCTTGCAAGAGTCTCCAAAGACTTCTTAAACAATTGCTTCTTAAATCATGGAACAAATCAATCATACTTCCATGGAAGACACTGCATTTTTCTCTATCTGTATTGTGTTTTGCTAGTGAGAAATATACCATGTTCCTGGAATCAGATCACCATTTTTAGGTGCAGTATTTTAATATATTAATGCATGCTACCATTTGGCCGGGTTCTAGTTTTATTTTAAGTACTATCATTTTCTTTTTCTTTTTTTTTTTTTTTGGTACTGGAAATTGAACTCAGGATGTTGTGCTTGCCAGGCAGGCGCTGTGCCACTGAGTTATATCCCCGGCCCAAGTACTATCATTTTGTTTCACTAGAGTAGTGAAAGAGGGGATAAAATTGATTCTATCATGAATGTAGAGAGAAAGCATTACTTCCCATAATGGTGGAATTTCAAATATCTCCATTTAGTCATGCAACAGATAGAGCTGAGATCTAAGCACTGGTGAAATAATATTGATCCAGGCAGATGTGATCAGTAAGTTAAGAGAAATTGATAAAGTAGACCACGGTCTATTCACAAAATGGAAATTTTTACAGATGCTAAAATGAGTGAACTAGCTCTACATGCATAAACAAATATATTTAAAAGCATAATGTTAAGTGCAGAAAGCACACTGCAAAAGATAATGCAATATGGTAATATATAAGTAAAAATTTAAAATGATAAAAAATTCATGGAAATAATAAATGCCAACCTTAAAGGAGTATTTGCAACAGTTTCTTTTTGTAAAGGGAGATACTTGAAACAAATAAGAAAGAAATGGCAGACATTTATCTTGTGATGGCAATGGGTGTCATACTTCTATGCTTTTCTAATTTTATGAATTATTTCATAATTTAATTAAAAAAGTGAGGCAGTCCCCGGTACCCACAAAAAAAAAAAAAAAAAAAAAAAAAAAAAGTGAGGCAGAGAACAGCTCAGTGAAGTAAAGAGACTGACAGGGGTTATAATCTATGAAGAAGACAGGTGTGTGTGGGGGGCTTCCTTGGTACCCTTGTAACCTCCAAAGGGGAGTCTTGTTATTTTGCTTATATGAGGCTGGCCTTGTTGGTGAAAGTCACTGAAGAACCATCTCTTTCTCCTGAGTTTTGTACCTACCTGTGCCAGAAGTTTTCTCGTTAATGTTTTCTTTTAATCTAATTCTTCAGCCTTGGAGGTAAGGAAACAGGCATGAAATTTTGTTTTAGAAACTAAAACAAATCGAAAGCATGCTGACACCAAGCTTTACCTAAGGCAAGTATGTATTACAGAATGGGTTAAATGACAGCAATGATACTTGAAAATGAGATTTTTTTTTAAATGCCAAGCGGAACAGTATTAATAATACATATAGATTTTGGAGCCAGAAGACTAGAGTTTGAGCTTTGCCACTAACATTCACTGGCAGTTCTTGGGAAAATATCTTAGTTTCTTGGGGGTCCCAATGTGCTCCTCATAGTGCAAAAGGACTGTGATTCCTAAACTTTAGGGAGTTGTTGCAAGAATCAATTCATGGATAATTATATTACTTTGTAAATGGTAAACAAATAAAAGAAGTAGTGAAAATAATGATGACTTGAAAAAAAGCAAGATCAGAAGGCTCCTTTTAGGCATATTAAAACATAGTGCTTTTTATGTTAGCTGGATAAGTGTATGTAAATCTTTCTGAAACAAATGACTTGTTTAAGAAACACTGATGTTAGATGCCTAAGAAACATATTCAGTTTTCTAAAAGCAAGCAACATACTTTTCGGTCTGCTTTTGTTAGTTTGTTGTCAAATCTAGGAGCACTGGATATAATGAGATGTAAACATAGAAGGATGTAATGCAACATGAACATTTCAAAGGGAAGTAATGACATGCACATGCTTGATGGAGGCCACAATGAGAAAGATGTACAAGCAGAAATGCACATAGAAATGTGCATGGGTACTGGTGTAATGAGATGAATAAATGGATAAGTGTAATGGCAAAGGCACTGGGGGTATAATGTGATTCAGAAATGGGAACATTAAATAGGGAGGGTGGAAAGGGCAGGTTGTGATAAGAAGCAAAGAGAAAGAATGCAATGCTATGCATGAATAGAAGAGCTAGTGAATAACATGTGCATGACGAGGACATAATGAGATAAAAATGGGATAGCATAATGAAGTTCGCAGATGGAAGGGTATAATGAGCTGTGTAGAAAGGAGGGAATAATGACAAACATAAAGGAAGGATTTAATGCTATGAATAAAGAAATGGGCATAAAAAGATGTGAGGACTGAAAGGAGGTGCAGAAGAAAGGGACACTGGTGAAGGATGGAAATAACAAGGTGGGCCAATGCAGTAGTCTAATGAGGTCCCAAAATGAAAGGGTTCAGTGAGGTATGCCCATTTAGGGAACAATTAGACACCCACACAGGATGGTAATGAGGGACCTGGGTTCCTCTCAGACACAGAGCATAGCATTCAGGTCTTACTAAGGAGGTGAAAAATGAAAAAAAACTCAAAGCAGAGCCACAGAAGTATTTAAATCCAGAAAACAGATGACTAAACAGGTGATTAATGACAGCCTTGAAATTTTATGAAGTAATAGTTTTATTGTTGTGGTTCACAGAGCACTTGTTCTGTGCCTGGCACTCTGCGGGGTGTTTGCTTAATGCATCGTCTCATCTCACTTTCCTAACAGTGCTGCGAAGGAGGTGGAGTTGCTTCTATTCCCCAGATGAAGAAATGGAGCTGCAGTGAGAGCATGTTGGTGGTGGAGATGGGACTCAAGTCAAGTCAGCTGGGTTCTAATTGCCTTTGCCTGTATTCTGGTATTTTCTAAGAGTTGGCTGTGGGAACTTCAGCCCCAGAATTATCAGGATCACTTGTGAAAGGTGCAATGTCACAAGCCTACCATTTACGAGATTTTCAGAAGCCCCAGGGACTGGCATTTCCAGCAAGCTCCTCAGGGGCTCTCACAGTCCCAACTGGGAAAATCAACACTAGAGAAGGCAGTGACCTAATGCTGCACTCAGCTCTGGTGACAGTTCATGGGGAAAGGGGCTTATAAGCAGCTTGAGGAATTTAGGTTCATTATAAGGAGGACTGTTCACTGCTAGGAGGAATCATCGGATCCCGAGATGGGGCACCAAGTGATTCCATGGACTGTCATTTAGCAGAGGCAGTTAAAAAAAAAATCCTCTTCCTTTCATATTGGTCTTCACCAAGAATCCAAAATTGTATTGGACATAGTATAGAAATGCAAAATGTATTGAAAATAATTATATTACAGGAAATATTTGTGTACTAAATTCAAATAAATAGAGAGTACTCCATACACCTGTAATCCCTAAGGGGAAGAAGATAATGTGTTCTTAGAACCAAAAGTTTGCTAATCCACACGCAATGTTCAAGTTCTAAAATTAAAAGCAAATAATTCCACTGAGTGTTCTCTTTCTTAATGTCATTAGTATTGAGATACATGAATTGTTATGATATTTTTAGGTAAAAACTAGAATTGTATTTTGAAGTGAGTGTTAATGTTGGCTGACTATTGATATTTTAGCGACAGCTTCTGCTCAATGTCTTTTTAGAAGTCTCTTTTGAAGTTGTTTGCAGAGCATATTTGTCACAATGTAAGAAAATACAAGAAATAAGTCTCATTACTTTCATAAAACCCAGCTTTAAATGTGAGAATCTATATTCAGTTTGAGCTGTTTCTTTTTATAATGTACCTGGCCCAGGTAAATGCCGGGTTACTTGTGAAAACAAAATTTTCTCAAAATGTGAAACTTTTTCCATGACTATGAATATATAGTCACAAAATGTTTACCGAGTAGCTGCTCTGCCTGGGGCCAGAAATGAATCGGAAGACCCTGGCTGACTGTGGGAGGAACAGAGACATTAAAATCAAACAGTTCCACATACGTTGATTACTTTATTGACATATGAATAAAAGGTTATGGGAACATGACTGAGGCAGTCACTCATTTTGTTTGGAGGGTATTTGCAGAGGAATTGAAATAAAATAATACTGGGTACCATTTATTGAGTTCTTACTGTGTGCCAGTCTCACTCTTCCAAGGGTTTTGCATGCATTTTAAACCTCATAACATCCCTGTGAAGTGGGAATTGTGATATTTTGCATTTTTCAGGTGAAGAACCTGAGACACAGAAGAGTTAGAGAAAAGAGGGGCAAAGTAAGTGGTAGAGGCAGGATTCTAGTCCAGATCCCGAGTTTCTGGCTGTTACTACTTAGATGGCTACACTTTGATGATGAATGAATGGGGTGCTGTTTATTCCAACAGTTAAGTGCCCAATGTTCGTAGGCATTCACACAAAACCCATGATAGCAGCAAGGCAAAAAAAAAATATTGCTCATGCATTTATTATTTAAGAAAAGAACCTAAACCACTATTGAATTAGAACAGACAGTCAGAGGGACTGCATACTTCTGTTCCCCCAGGAATAGAGTTATTTTGTTAACTATTTTCTAAAGACTTTTTCTTTTTTTCTTAATTTCCTTGACTGATGCAGAACATCTGGCTGACTGTGAAGGAATGTTCACAACAGTAGTAAAATGGACATGCTTCATTATGGGACAGTCTGGCTTGTGAAACATGAAGGAAACACAATATATGTGATAAACCAGGATTTCAGCTAAACTGAGAAAATACTTCTATGGCAATTTAAAACTTTTCAAAAGGCATATGTATAACGTAAGTATAGTATATATGGACAGTTGTTAGGGGGACATGAATAGTATATACTTATTACCAAAATGTAAGGGTAATAAATTTCCAAGGGGAATATAGAATTAAGAAACAAGAACTATAAAACAACAGACCAGTGTACAACAATGAAAAAAAAAAGCCAAAAAAACTCTGGTTTTAAGTGGTGAGTTACATTTGTTAGGTTCAATGTGCAATCACTTAATATAATGGGTTAGGTATGTAGAACCATTTAAACGAGGGACCTTGATGGATAGCTGTGAAGGGAAAGAAATGAATTCAAATTAGGTTGGAGTTAGTGTTTAGGGAGGCAAAGTTTAGAATTTGGCTGGACTTCCAAACTCACTGGTCCTAAGGCATCAATAAAAACCATGCTTGTAGAAGTCTGTAAGGTTAATGTTATTCCTCTCAAGGACTTCTTATCTTCTAACCTCTCCTGTTATGTTAATTATGTTAATCCTAGACAAACTGTTGTGTGGCAGTGGCAGAGGGCCTGCTGATACTGCATGAACTGTGATAACTCATCTTGTGCTTAAGCTGCAACTTTTCTGGTGTCAATCTAGCACTGTGAGTCTTATCCACAGAGCATGGTGGAAATATGCCATAGTCAATTAACCTCATCTGTGGCTATTGCCTGTCTTCCTTAATCTTGGCCAGCTGATGGGCGTGCTTATGCTATTGGTTCCAAGAGGATTTGCAGAGTATGTGTTGAGACTGGGAGGAGAAGAGAAGGTTCTTGTGAAGAGAATCCATCTTTTTTTTTTTTTTTCCACTCAAAATAATCATGATTTTTTTTCTGGGCTCTAAAGATCATATTTGTTTCCCATATTGGTTTTTCAATGGGATTTTAAACTTTTTATTTTGTTCTGCACCTTTAACCTCCATCTTCTCAAACACACTTCTCTCATCTTGAGACACTTCACCATTTGATTACTGCTTCACTAAGAATCCCATGTTTCAGCCTGAATGAACTGCATCTCAGCACATGAACAGCTGATCATGGCTGGGGAAAAGCAGATCTCTGTTTTACCTCAGATCTGCTGTCATGAGACAAGCTCAGTTCTCAAGACTAGCATAGATTCCTTCAGATGGCAAGGTTTCCATGACCAAATTACCTTTCACTAGGCCCTACCTCTTAAAGGTTCATTGCCACGCTGAGGACCACACCTCCCACACATGGACCTTTGGGGACACTCAGTCCATATTCAAAGCACAGAAGCCCTTTTCTGATATAGTCTCCATAGTAGTCCAAGTGGTCATTTAACAATGAGCTGGGTGTGAGGGAGTGAAGGATTATATTCCTCCCTGCTTCCCCAAATTCATATGTTGAAATCTTAACCTTCAAGGTGATAGTATTTCGAGGTGAGGCTTTGGGATTAAAAATTCATGAATGGACTAGCACCTTTATAAAAAGAGACTCCAGAGAGCTTCCTTGCCCCTTCTGCCAAGTGAGCAGAGAGTGAGGAGGTGCTGTCCATGAGCCAGAAAGTGGAGCCTCACCCGACACTGAATCTGCCTTGATCTTGGACTTCCTTGTTTCCAGGAGGAGAAGAAATAAATTTCTGTTGTTTATAAGCTGCCCAGTTCATGATATTTTGTTACAGCAGCCCCAACAGACTTGGACACTGGTATTGTCTTTTGCTCAGAAGTTCTCCAGTGGCTTCCCACAGACTGCGATAAAAGCCAAGCTCCTTGCCATTGGTCTACAAGGCTGGCTGGGTTTCCCCAGACTCACTCTCCCGTCTTTGCTCTCCCCTTTGTCCACTGCCTCCTGCCTCGTCCTTTCACTTCTTCCAGTGCTGTGGAAGGGGAGGGTGCTCACTCCAGGTGGGCACGACCATTCACTGTGATGTAGGAAGAAGAAAATAGTATAATTTTCACTTTTATCTATTTTTCTTTTTAAAAATATATATTTTTGGCTAACACATCTAATTATACATATTAGTGGGCTACAGTGTGACATTTCAAAATGTGTATACAGCGAATCAAGGTAATTAACATTTCCCTCTCTTTACCATTTCTTTACATTTAAATATTCTGATCTCCTCTCTCCTAGATCTTCAGGAAAAAAAAAATAGGTTTAATGAACTATTGTCATCCTTCTGTGCTATGGAATGCCAGAGCCTATTCCTTTTATCTAACTGTATTTTGGAACCTTTTATCCAGCCTCCCTTTATTCTCTACCTTCCCTTCCCAGTCTCTAGTAATCATTATTCTATATTTAGATTGACTTATTTTTTAGCTTCCATACACGAGGGAGAATGTACAGTGTCTTTCTGTGTCTGGCTTTTTTCGCTTAACATAATGTCCTCCAGTTCCATTCATTGTGCTGTAAATGACAGGTACAATAAAAAGTAAGGTGAATGCTTAAATTAAAAAAAAATGATGGCCGGGAGTATAGCTCAGTGACACAGCACCTGCCTGGCAAGCGTGGAGGTTGTGAGTTCGATTCCTGGTACTAAAAAATAAATAAATAAATTTAAAAAATGATTACAATAAAAGATACACTTCAAAATGTTAATGTCCTTCAAAATACTCCCCCTTGCTTCGAACATATTTATCCCATTGTTCTTGGGCTTTCTGAAGCAGTTCTGGAAGGCCTCTTTTGAGAGTGTCTTTAGTTGTAATGTTGTGGCTGTCTTGATGTCCTGAATCAGTTCAAAACATTTACCTTTCATGGTCATTTTGACTTTGGGGAAGAGCCAGATGTCACATGGTGCTAGGTCCAGTGAATAAAGTGGATGAGGACATACCATAATATTTTTACTGGACAGAAATTGCTATAAATGCTTTGAATGGATTCAGGACATTGAGACAGCCAGGGGAAGACACAGAAACATGAACATGCTGTAGTACTGTTGAATAGTGCCATAATAAACACGTGCATACAGCTATTTTTTAGGTATGCTGATTTCATTTCCTTTGGATATATAGCCAGAGGTAGGACAGCAGGATCATATGGTAGTTCAATTTTACTTCTTTTGAGGAACTTCCAAATGTTCTCTATAATGACTGTATTAATTTATATTTCTGTCAGTAGTTATGAGTTTATTTCTCTCCATACCCTCACCAGCACTTTTGTTGTTGTTATTTGATAACAGCCATTCTGAGGTAAGAAGATATCTCATTATAGTTTTGATTTGCATTTCCCTGCTGACTAATGATATTGAGATTTTATTCTGAGTAGGTTTTATAATAGAAAATCATGTAAAATAGAAGAGGTATATAGTTGATGAGTAAATAATTTTACACATATTGAAGGTCCTTGCTCAAAAATTTTTTTCTGATGGGATGTGTGATTTAGATTTGGAGGAGAATGCTCCAAAACACCAAAGCTTTCTATTTTCCTTATGCTTCTTTTTTTTTCATTGTTATTTGTTTTCAGAATTTTTGTGCAAATTGTTCTCTTTGTGAGGAAGACTTACCTGACATCTGCTTAGGGAGAAGCCTTCCTTGACCATTCAGCACATGCTCATTTTTATCAGGCATTTTAAAAAAACAGTATTGGTGTGGAATTGTGTATTTGCTTACCAGTATGCTGCTTGTTTCTATCAGGGCAGGGGGGACTACGATTGTTACGTTGGTCTTTGCACAGTGGTGAGCACAGCACAGCCACTCACCAAAAAATATTTTTGAGTGAATCACTGAACTTAGAGGAATATTTACCATGGTTTCATTGTGACTTTGTTTTGTCTTCTGCATGTTCTTATGCCATTCTTCCTACATGTATCTACTTCCTCCTTCTCCTTCTTTTAAAAGTTCTAACTCTGTATTTTAATGTCCAACCTCTTCCCAACTATGTCCCTTCCTGAGCAAGGAGTGTGCATTGGATACACATTCCACCTTCAATGCGTCCTCTAAAACCCCTTGCTGCTGGTTCCTAGCGTGATTTATAGCCCTCATTTAGTTTATTCCTTAGTCACTGGATTAACTCCAAGACTGGCCTGTTTGGATAGACTCTTATTCTCATCTTAGCCAGACACGGATTCACACTGCCCCTGGAGGAGGAACTGGTATGACATTTTTCCTTTGCATCATGCAAGCAGACTTAAATTTCCACTAGACTTTGAGTCATTATATTCTACATATAATAAATGCAGTCTTTATTTACTTACTTGTGCATTTGTTTATTCAAGCACATTAACATCTTAACTCAAATCACTACATCGAAACCCTTGGGAGTGTCGGAAGGTCTCCTTTTGTTCCACCAGAACTGGTGCTTCAGTTTTTATTTATGCTTCAACACTCCAGCCAATTACGCCGGGAACTGTCAAGTGTGTTTGTAGCAATGTGGACTGAAAGCAAATCTCCAAATGGTAGCCAGATGGGGCACAATTTATTTCAACAGTAAAATTAATTTAATTTTTTGTTTTTTTGTCTCCATAATGGGCAAAGTCTTGAGACCTCACTTCCATGACATATGGAATTTCCCCATGCTTTGGGAACTGGAACATGTGTGTCAATAAAAGCACTTTCTCCCTGAAATTCTTGCCTGTTAGCAACCCCCCAACTGGCTGGCCCTCTGATAAAGCTCTGCGTCGCTGACAGACTGGGCAGCACGAGCACCGGAAGGGAATTATGAATAGTCTCTCTAGATGCTCCATCGAGTTCCTCCTCATTTCTTCCATAAATCAACCAGCTTTCCTCCTCTTTCCAAAATGTTTCTTTTTTAATGGAAATTGGTTATCTTAGAATGGAATTTTCTTTAAGTAAACTCATTAGTGTTTGGTAATATAAAGCCATAAAGTAATTTTTTTCTTGACTATAAAAGAAATACACACTTAGAGAAAATTTTAACAGTGCTAATCTCATCAACCAGAGCTAACCATTGTCAATATTTTTGCCCATTTCTGCTTGGTTGTTTCAATGGGCAGTTCTCCAGATAATATTCTTTGTATACGTAATTTTGTATCCTTGCTATTATCATGTTTCATGTTATTAAACATGTCTTATAAATGTGATTTTTATTGTTTCTTAATATTCTTTTGTATAAATGTATAATTATTTTATTCTCATTTAGACATTTAAGGTATTTACAAATCATTACACAGTTCTTTTTGTATGTGTGTATCTTATATACACATGTCAGGTTATTGCTTTAGAACAGTCATAGAAATAGTATCAATGTATTAAAGGATAGGAACATCTTTAAGATTCTTGAATTGCATTGCTAAATTGCTTTTCAGAAATGCTGAAATAATTTACACTCCAATTGAAATGTGTGAGTGTCTAAACTCTCCTGCTCTACCCAGCACTGTTTAATGTACTTTTAAAAATGAATTAAAATGAATTAAAAAATGGTAACTTGTTATTTTAGCTTTGAGTACCTTGACTGAGAATGAATACATTTTCAGGTCCAAGTCTCCTTTGAGCCCATGTTATTGGTTTGCATGAACCTACCTTAAGGGTATTAAACCTTGTCTTTCCTCCCTCAGGATGTTTGTAATTTAATAGTTTTTATAATAAATTTCAGTTCTAAAATTCCAAGGTTCTCTTAAGAAGCAATATAATGACAAACCCACCAAAATGTTACATTGTAGATATTCAGGCACTTTTTTCAGAAGTATCTTCCCTCGTCCTTGAGCACCTGCTTCTTCTTGGCTGAGGTGAAACCCCATACAGCAGCAGATACACAAATGTCCGTCACTTCGAAATCATTAGTGCATCTGTGTATGTGTACATACATATATACACATATCAGTGTGTATAAATATGTACACTGGTATATGTATATTTCTATATCTATATGGTGAAAATAAAGCAGACTGTACAATTCTCATAGTTATTTTGAATTTTGTGTGCACAACACTTGATAAAGATAGTACAAAATCAACTTGATTGAGAAATTCCTGGGCTGATAAATTTGACACATAATGTACATTCCAGATACAAAATTTTTTCTATTACTCACAAATAAACCAAAATTTGAAACTTTAAATATTTCAGAAAAATGCTGATTACAGTTAATTTTTCCCTAGAGGAATATTTATTGGTATGAAATAGAAGAAATAGGAAAAAGTCTACTTGTAAGCAAGTACAAAACTGGTTGCCAAGTTTTTTTAATTTTATCTCTTAGGACTTGAAACATCCTGTCGTTTTAATTTACTGGTTACTTCTAGTAAAAATACAGTTCACAATGAAAACTTTATGAGAATTTGAAACATTGTCTTTAAATATGAGGCAACAATGAAAATTTGAATGAAATATGCAAAGAATTCCATTTTACTTTACACTGATGCAATTGTGGCATTTCCTTTGCTTTTAAGACTGCATGTTGGATTCTTAAACCAAAACCAAAACAGTGATGCAATAGCTGGACATATCTTTAGTGTCTTACTGGCCCTAACAAATAGACTTCTGGTTAATCACACCCATTTTTCATCCTGTTACACTTCTTCACCACCTAAGAGAGATTAAGTTAGTTTCACATTACAACAGTTTTTTGTTAGTAGCTTACTACTTGCTTATACCTTGCATTTATTTAATATTGACATGTTTCCTTACCCTAATTTGAACATTACACATGTATTGAAAATCACATGATCTCCATTAATATATACATTTTTTGTGTCAACAACAACAACAAAAAGTAAAAGTAGGACATAGACCATGATCCTGTAACCTCAGAACCTCTAGTTTGTCCAGTAGACATCCAACACTTATTACTGGGCTTTCCTGAAAGCAGAATATGAGTAACCAGAATCTCTGAATTTGGAAGGGCTTACCGAGAGAAGTTGGTAATATGATGATTCTCCACTCGCCATATATATTCCCTTTGAGTGACCCAGTCTACCGTCATGACATCAGGTGCTACTTCCTGACTTCCAAATCTATACGGCCAGTCATATCTTTCTTTCTAAGGTCTACACTAGAATTCCAACCACTGAAGTATGTAAACCAGTGCTATATTTTGGATGTGAATTGTCCCCTAAAGGTCCACGTGTTAAAGGGTTGGTCACCAGCCTGTGGTGCTATTGGGAGTGGTGGAACCTTTAGGAGGTGAGGCCTAGGGGAAGGAAGTCAGGTCAATAGGGTGTGCCCTTGAACAGAATGCCAGGATGCCAACTCCTTCTTCTCTGTCTTGCCTCTCAGCTATAGGAGGTGAGTAGTTTCTTCCTCCATGTGCTCCCACCATGATGTACTGCCTCACCATAGGTCCAAAGCAGTAGGGCCCAGTGACCATGGAATGAAGTCTCTGAAATCATGAGCCAACTTCCTTTTCATAAGTTGTATATCTTATGTTTTTTTGTCACAGTGATAGGAAGCTGCCAACATGACCAGAATGCTTTATCTTCTCCACACCCTCATCAGTTTTTCTTCCCATAGTCTCAGTTTTTCAGGTCAGTGTCATCACCCATTTGCCCAAACAATGCACTTGGAGTCTTCCTTCATTCTTCTATTTTTCTTATTAGGCACCAAGTCTTGTTGATTTGACTTCCTTAATGTTTTTTTTAACTCATCCTCTCCCTAAAACTTCCAATTTTTGGTCAGCCCTTATATCTTAGTCTGTTTGTGTTGCTATAAGAAAATACCTGAGACTGGGTAATTTATAAATAACAGAAATTAATTTCTCAGATTTCTGGAGGCTGGGCGTCTAAGACTAAGGCCTCAAAGGGCAGTGACCTTTTCTACTAATATCTCTTTGTTTTGAGTCCACTATGGTACCATATGAAAGTAGTTAATAAGCATTTTCTGATTATAAGGGAAGGAAAGGGGGATTGAACTTTTAATAAAAAGGCAACCTGCTCCAAGGCAATCTTGAATCTTAGTTTAAAATAACATGCCCAAGAAGAGAAGTATGTACCTTCTGCTGTGGAAATGTGGACTCTGTCATGGCAGTTTCAAAGCTGTGGGTACCCCCTGCTTGAGTCTTCTCCCACAGAGTCCTCAGGAACTGCACAGAATGACTCTGTATAGACAGGGGTTCAGGAAACAGGCTCTGTAAAAAGAGAGATGTAACATTATGTCTTGGCCTAACAGTATCATTTGATGGGTTCCAAGGCACTAAAGAGGTTTGGTTTGAACTATAACATGATTTAAATTTAAATGAAACAATAGAGATCTATCTTGAATAATAAACACATATTTCAGGCTTTTCATTTTTTATCAGAAATTTTAAATTATTTGGCAAAATTTTCAAGTCAGGTTTTATGGTTTAGATCTAAAATGTCCCCCAAAGTCTCATATGTTTTGGAGATGGGGCCTGATTGGAAGGATTGGGCCACTGGATACATGATCAAAAAGGGTGTATTCTTATCCCCAGATCCTCACCCTCCTCTCTACTTCCTGGTTACCATGAGGGGAGCAACCATCCTGTGCCTTGACCTTCCACCATGTTACTTTGCCTTGGAGCCAATTAACCATGGACTGACTCATTTGAAAACTGTGAGCCAAAAAAAACCCTCTCCACCTTTAATTGTGGATATTGAGTATTTTGTACCAGAGTTGGGAAAGTGACTAATACAGCAGTTGATCTTGATCTCTATAAATATAACTAAACTTTGTAATATAATGTTTTCCTTGATGATTTCCAAAGAATGTTGCTTAACTGGGAAGTAGTTCATATAATATTTATGTTTATTTTATCAAAGATCTTAGATTTAAGGCATAAAATTAAAACTAGAGTACAAAAGTCAAGTCTTGATACAGAGTAGATTATGAAGAATATAAATCCAATAACTAATAGTTCGTTATGTAAATGTGCAAATGTGAACAATGAGTGAATATGTGGGAGAAACAAAAACATTTTCAATCCTAAAATGTATAATGGGTGAATATTCTTAAAGCTTTAAGATATTTTCTTAATTGTTGGACAAAGGGGTTATTAATGTAAAGAAAATTATATTTACATATATTTGACTGAAGCCAATGAATATCAAATTTTCAAGGGAAAAGTTAATTTATGCTTATATATTTACTAATCAATGATGTTTCTAATCATTTATATGTTCTGATATTATACCTATAAATGTGAGAAGTGTTTTACTTCAAGGGGGCAATTTTATAAAAACATATAGAATATCAATAAAGGGTACAAGGTATCATTTATTTACATATAATACCATAAATATTATTATGTATGACAGAGTATACAATAATAGTTGACTTATAAAATCATATGTTCTATGTCAATGACCATCCAAACACTGAAGTATGAGACTCTACATGATCTGTGTGTGTAAAACCTTCATGTAGTAAATCAAAATTAATATATATTTTTTCTAGAAATAACTCATTATTATCACTAAATAAGCTGTTTCTAGTACTGAGCAGGAAAAGGTGGAGTATCTTGAATCCCAAGTTAAGTGGTTGACAGATTTAAAAATTTTATGAACCAGTAACAGATTGTGCAACTCATAATGTGGACACATTTGGGAATTTTTAAATTATTATCAGAAAGTTATACACCACATAATTTTTCATTTAAAGAAGAGTAGGGCCCAAGTTGATGAATCATCAATCTAAAGAGGAACATTTAGACCAGAATCTGTGAATTTGCGAACTCCATTTGAGTGTGTGAAGTTGACAAGAAAAGCAAGTCTGTCTGGTTAGACAAGACTAGGGCTGAGTTTGTAACTCTCAAGTGAATGTTTGATTTTTTGTTTACCCTAAAGCCAGGATTCACCCAGACGTTTATATCACATCAAAGGTGTAGAAAAAGAAAAAAACTATTATAGTAAAATGGACACAGAAGCAACATATCATAAACAGATGCTTTTGGTGATTTTGCTTAAAGAAAAAGAGAAAGAATCAGACTAAGTTGATAAAATAAGGCTGAAGGGACCAAAAAAAAAAAAATCAAGCTTTGTCAGTTTTTTTTTTTCCCCAGAAAACTGACAACCGTTAAGAACAAAGCCAAAGATAAGACACAATACAAAATCACAGATGAAAACTATTTGAAAAATAATAGTAAAGTAAAAGAAAACTAAGATCATATTTCAAGAAGAGAAAGAAAAATCAATGTTTACATCAAAATCTGAGTTGTTTTCTATAAGATGTTATTAAGTGTTCTTAAAACTTACTATAGGAAAAACTGGTGTCCCTAAGCTATGTCTGACCTGTCTCTTTTCTTAAGAACTAGATTCTATTTTGTGCAGTGTTCAGCGTTAAGATTCATTTTCTTCTCATAAGATTGACTTTATAAAGAATATGACCGTCTAGTTGGTGAATTTTGTAGGAGCAATTACAGAAATATTTCATCAACAGAAGTAAATAAATTACCTCCAAGATGATTATAAAATGCATGTATTGCAAACATGTACTAATAAAAAATTTTAAAAATTGAAAAAATTGCTTTATCACTTAGCTTAATTTTCAACCATATTGTAACATTTGCATTCTGAATTTTTTTCTGACCATGTCCTCTCTTCTACCTTTTCCCCTATTTTATATTTCAACACACATGCAACAATTAAAATGTCACTTTATCGGAGATCCAATGATCTGAGTTCTGCCTTGAGTTTTCTATCTATAAAAATTATGTCTAAGATCTCTTCTATTTTTAACATTTTATAATCTACATTTATATTTTATGTGAAAGTTTAATACATCTAGGATAAGATGAAATTCTTCACTGATAAATTTTTTATTTACTATCATTATATACATATATTTAATAGAAAAAAGTGGCATCCCAGTGTCTTAACAATGTCAAAAAGGATATACCTACAGTAAAATTAGAGAGTAATTTTAGAAAACTTACTCCAGAGAAATAAAACTCTAGAGAAGTGAAACCTACCTTTTTAAAAGGTAAGTCATTCTCCCAAATAATTTGTTTTTGCTGTTAACAAAAGTATTTTCTCTTGCATTTTTCTTTTTTAAAGCTAAGTATATTTAAGATAAGAATTGCTTTGGCCTGCTGTCCTTTCTAAGGAAACTATCTTAAAATATAGAAAATTAATACTAAGAATTATTAATAAAATGTACACACGTTGCTGTAATCTACATATTATCTCAGCTGAAGAATTCATTCAACAGAAATTATTATGACATCGTTCCCCACCAGTTCATTAAGGAGGCTGGGAACAGATTATACACACCTGCTGAAAAAGAAACATGATCTGGATCCATGCCTGCGGCTTTCGGCTGATGAGAATGAAGCTGGACTTACTGTACAGACAGTAATGGCCCTTCAGGGAGCACGAGAAGAACAACTTTGCTACACAACTTCTCACAGTATCTAGAAACAAACACACATAGCGCTAAAGGTTAGTTTAAGTAAACACCCTTAGAAACAATTCTTCAGTGTTTGGATTGTGAGCTCCAGACAACTGTGTCTTTTGGGGTGGATCCATTTTGTGGAGAAGACAGATTTAAATGAAGACTTTTAAATAGGTTGTATTCTATCCATTTTCCTTTTATTTTAATTAACAATTTGTGAAGAATCTTCAAGCAACTGTCATGGAAGAGAAAAAAATAAACTTCTCACTAATAAAAAGAGAGATTTCACATCATCTTCATCTGATCGGACACCTCAAAGTGGTAACCTGGGAAGGACACACAATGCAGGGAGGAAACTTGAGCATTTTCTCAGCTGTGAAAAGTGTGCCATGAATTACGGACACCGTTCCTTTGCACGAGCCACAGAGAGAGAGCTCCCAGAGTAACTCTGGCCAGAGATGTGGCTTCCTATGAACTAGCCTGGTCTGATTTGAAAAGTTCATCTCATCTTGAAAATCTTCCACAAGGAGACTTAATGAGATCATTCTATAGGGACAAGAAAATGGGTTGGTGATGTAGAGCAGAGGTGGCGAGGAGCCATACAAAAAATGGTCAGTGATGAAGGAAGGAAAGTAAATATGGATGGAGATTATATGTGCTAGGCAGTGTGGTGGGTGCTGGATAATAGTTGTCACTAATTGACTTTTATGTGTTACGAGCTTGATTCCATTTAATTTTTACAATCCTACAGATAAGATATTATTATTTCTATCTCTACAAAGTCAGCCTGCTTTGTTCATTACTGTGATTTTGGCACACTGTAAACAAGAAAGTACTAAATAAATAAATAAACAGTGTCTGGATAGATGAATGATGTCCAGGGATCCAGAAAACACTGCTCAAAGGTGCTCATCCTTGTGGCAGAGCCAGGATTTGAATTCAGCGGGGCTGTTACTACACTACGCTCTACCATACTGGGGACTTTTAAGATTTGTTGAACCATGTTGACTGCTCCTAAGAATTTATTAATTTGATGTTTCAAATGAAATGTTTTGAAAATTAACAGTGTCATTATGCCCTCTTAAAACTCTTAAAAGTGAAAGTGGACTAGAATTCCTTCAAAGCTGATGAAGGTCCTAATAAAGGTGAAAAATATCAGTCACCACCTAAGACTGTACTGAAGTTGATTATCTCAGTTATTTTGTTGTATTGATGGAAAGCTCGACTAATACAATAGTAATTAAATGTTTGGCACTGGTTGTCTGAAAAACAAAATTTAAATTACTCTATGCTAATGAAACAAGAAACCAAGTATTCTACAAGAGCATAGAGACAAAAATGGTATTTGAACTAAATCTAGATATAATGTATACATTAAGACAGCAATATATTTTACTTCAGTAGAAAGTTTCCAAAGGGAGCAAGTTCTTTTCTAAAAACCTATTACGTTTGACAGTTGGACTTCAGGCCTTTGCCATGAAAAAACAGTTTTCTTCTCTTTCCTTCCCCTAAATATTTACTGCTCATTTGTTTATTTTGAAAATAAACATTGATTAGATGTATTTTGCTAACCCTGAGTCTACTAGCTTTTTATTCACTAACCACAGGAGGTTCACATCACATAAAATGGTTAAAATAGTTGGAGAGAGGGAGATCCTTAACTCAAGAAATGTACACTGGCTATAAAAATGAATCCATTCTGTTGTATTAGCCTTCTGTTCATGCTTTCAGTAAACATGGTCTATATAAAGCTTTCCTGTTTGGAAAAATTTCCCACAGCCTCAAAATTCAGTTGTTAATTTTTCTCTGTAAGTTTTTCTCTCTGGTTTATTCCATAGTCCCAAATGATAGGCATGCTATAAATAATTGTTTGAATGAATGAATGAATGAATGAACGTCAGACACTGTGCTGAGAGCAATCGGGGCCATGATGGACCTTGCTGTCACGAAGTTTACATCCAAATGGGAGACAAATCTATAAAGATGGTTATAAGTTGTTTTAAGTTCATGACATAATAGAGAAACACACAAGTAAGCCACCCAGAGAAATGAGCAAGACATTCAGATTGTGGAAGAAGGGAGCAGATATTTGAGGTAGAGCTTGAAAAATGGCCAAGATCTTTAGAAAAAGAATTTTAAGTATAGGGAACTCTAGAAAAAACCATATAAGGCATAAATATTCAAGTTAATTCCAGGTATTTAGTGTATCTGGGTCATTAAAATAGTTTTTACTTATGTAATTGATATTCAAAGGGTTATTTATTTTTCTAGACTAAATGTTAAATATTTTCTGTTTCACCAAACCTAAGAGTTAAACTTCCCTTTTGATAGAATGTGGCTTCTTTTCCTAAAAGTCAAAAGATTTTGTTTGGTCTTTGCCAAGACTGAACTTAATATGAGCATTAGTAATTACTGAATACAATGTATTATATGCTAAAATATTCAAAATATATTCATTATATGGATGGATAAATTTAAAGGCATGATACCCAAATGCAAGAATGTTTGGTCTTCTTTTAAATCAAAATTTTTAAGAATCATTTTAGAATTCTTTTTTCTCCTGCCACTTTTCTCCCATAGTGCCATTCATATTTCTTTATTCCTGCACAGCATTTACTATGCCATATTCACATTTTCTGTTAGTATTTTAAAAATAAACTTTAGGATACTTCTAGATTTACTGAAAATTGGAAAGATAGCATGGAGTTCACATATAGTATACATTCAGTTTCCCCTACTATTAACATTTTACTTTAGTATGGCACATTTGTTTCAAGATGACTTGATATAGTATTACAAACTAAACTTTATAGTTTTATTCATATTTCCTTAGTTTTTACCTAATTTCTTGTTCATGTTCTAGGCTCTCATACAAGATACTATATAACATATGTGTATCAATGTCCTTAGGCAACTTTTGACTCTGACATTTTCTCAGAAATTCTTTGTTTTTCATGTCCTTGACAATTTTGAGGAGTATTTTGTCAAATACCATTCTACTCAATTGGGATGTATCTGCTTCCTCCATTTTTTTTAATTTAATTTTTATTTGTTGTTTTTAGATATACATAATGATAACATTCATCATAGGGAATTTGTACCTTACATGATATATCATATTTCTTTTTTTCTCCCACTTTCGCCTTTCCCTTTAACCCCTCTTCCCCTTCTTATGTACAAAAGCCTTGTTTCCATTTTATTCCTTTTATTCTCTTTTTTTTCTTTTCCTTTTCTTCTCCCCTCCCTTTTTTCCCTCCCCATCTGAAAATTTTCTCCCCACTTCTCAATATCTATTATACATTTTGGTCCTTATTTACACTTTTGGTTTTTCACATCAAAGGAACAATGTGATGTTTAAACATGTGTGTTTGATTTATTTCATTTAAGAGTATGATCTCAAGGTGGATCCATTTAGCTAGAAATGTCTCAAGCTTATCCTTCTTTATGGCAGAGTAGTACTGCATTGTATAACAAAACAAAACAAAACAAACAAAAACCCTCTTCTTTATCCATTCATTGGTTGATGGGCATTTGGGCTGTTTCCAAGATTTAGCTATTACAAACTGTGCTGCTATAAACATGGGTGTGTATAACTCTGTGGTATGATGCTTTTGACTCTTTCAAGAAGATACCAAAAAGGGGAATAGGTGGGTCAAATGGAACCTATAGTTTTAGTTTTTTGAGGAATCTCTACACTGATTTTCACAGTGGTTGCACCGGTCTACACTCCCATCACCAGTGGAGAAGAGTTCCTTTTTCCCCACAGCCTCACCTGAATTTGTTGTTGGTTGATTTCTTGATGATAGCCATTCTTTCTGGAGTGAAAAGGAATCTCAGCATTGTTCTAATTTTCATTTTTCACATGACCAGTGATGTTGAACATTTTTTCAGATATTTATTTGCTGTTTCTACTTCTTCATCTGAGAAGATTCTATTCATTTCAGATGCCAATTTTTGGATTGGGTCTTTAAATTTGGAGAGTCTAAGTTTTTTGAGTTCTTTATATAATCTAATATTAGTCTTTTAGATGAGGAACAGTTGGAAAAATTTTTTCCCACTCTGCATTGTCTCTTCCCTCTGTTGGTGGTTTCCTTTGCTGTGCAAAAGGTTTTTAATAAGATGAGATCCCAGTTGTTGATTCTTTGCAATATTTCCTGGGGTATTAGGGTTTGGTTCATAAAGTCTTTGCCTACACCAATATCTTCAAGAGTTCTGCTTATTCTATCTTCCAGCAGATTTAGTGTTTCTGTTTTAATATTTAGGTCTTTGATCTATTTCAATTTTAGTTTAGTGCATGGTGACAGATATGGGTCTAATTTTAATCTTTGGCATGTGGAAACCCAGTTCTTCCTACACCATTTATTAAACAGGCTATCTTTTTTTCCAGTGAATGTGTTTGGCTCCTTTGTCAAAGATAAGGTGGCTGAGTGTGTGTGGAAGTGTTTCTGCATCTTCTAATCTGTCCCATTGATCCTGAGGTCTGTTTTATTACCAGTACCATGCTGTTTTTATCACAGTATCTTTGTACTATAGTTTTAATTCAGGGATTGTGATTCCCCCCTGCCTTCCCTTTGTTGCCCAGAATTGCCTTTGCTATTCTAGGTCTCTTCTGGTTCCAAATAAATTTTAGGACTGTTTTCTTTAATTCTGTGTGTATGCCATTGGTATTTTTTCAGGATTGCATTAAATCTGCAAGTATGTAAGTATGACCATTTTCACTATATTGGGTTTTCCTACCCAAGAACAAGGGATATATTTCCATTTTCTGATATTCTCTTTGATCTCCTTTTTCAGAGTACTATAGTTTTTAATGTAAAGATCTTTTACTTCCTTCGTTAGATTGATTCTTAAGTATTTCATTTTTTGGATGCAATTGGGAAAGGTGTTGTTTCCCTAATTTCTCTCTCAGTGAGTTTGTTATTTGTGTACAGGAATGCTATTAATTTTTGAGTGTTGACTTTGTATCCAGCTATACTACTGAATTTGCTTATTAAATCTAGAAGTCTTTTGGTGGAGTGTTTGGGGCCCTCTGTGTAGAGTTACATGTTATCTGCAAATAATGATAATTTAACTTCTTCCTTTCCTATCCTTATTCCTTTTATTTCTTTCTCTTGTCTAATTGCTCTGGCTAAAGTGTTCAGAACTATACTGAATAAGAGTGGTGACAGTGGACATCCTTGCCTTGTTTCTGATTTTAGAGTGAAAGCTTTCAGTTTTTGTCCATTTAGTATGATGTTGGCTGTTGGTTTGTCATAGATGGTTTTTATCAGATTGAGATAAAGACCTTCTACTCCAATTTTCTGTAGCGTTTTCTTTTTCAATCATGAATGGGTGCTGGAATTTGTCAAATGCTTTTTCTGCACCTATTGAGATGACCATATGGTTTTTGTCCTTGACTCTGTTAACATAGTATATGACATTTATTGATTTATGTATGTTGAACCATCCCTGCATCCCTCAGATGAATCCTACTTGGTCATAGTATATACTATTCTTGAGGATTTGCTGCATTCTGTTTGCCAGTATCTTATTGAGAATTTTTGCATCTATGTTCATTAGGGAGACAGCCCTGTAGTTCTCTTATTTGATTGGACCCTTCTCTGGTTTTGGTATCAGGGTAATGCTTGCTTCCAGGAATAAATTTGGGAGTATCACTTCCCTTTCAATTTCATTAAAGAGTTTGAGAAGTAGTGTCATTAATTCTTCTGTAAATTTCTTGTAGAATTCAGCAGTGAATCTTTCAGGACTTGGGCTTTTCTTTGATGGTAGCTTTTTAATTACATCTTCAATTTTGTTGACTGATATTGGTTTATCTAGAATTTTTCTATTTTTTTGAGTTAGCTTTGGTAAGTCATATGTATCTAGGAATCTGTTCATTTCCTCTGTGTTTTCTATCTTATTAGAATACAGTTTCTCCAAGTAGGTATTGATTGTCTGGATTTCTGTGGGAACCCTTTTCATTCCTAATTGCATGGATTTGAGTCTTTTCTTTCCTTTTTGTGATAAGGGTGGCTAAGGGTTTGTCAATTTTATTTAATCTTTCAAAGAACTAACTCTGATTCATTGATTCTTTGTATTGTTTTCTTAGTCTCAGTTGCATTTATTTCTGCTCTGATCTTAATAATTTCCTCCTTCATACAGGCTATGTGCTTGACTTGCTCTTTTTTTTTTTTTTCCTAGAAGTTTGAGGTTCAATGTTAAGTTGTTTATTTGAGCTTGCTCTATTTTCCTGATATAGGTATTCACTGCTGTAAATTTCCCTCATAGAACTGCTGTCCTTGTGTCCCATAAGTACCACTATGTTGTACTGGCATTATCATTTAGTTATAGAAATTTTCTAATTTCTTCTCTAATTTCCTCCATAACCCATTGGTTGTTCAGTAGGGTGTTAATTTCCATGTGTTTATGAAGTTCTTGTGGTTTCTTTTGCCTTTGATTTCCCATTTCATTGCACTATGGTCTAATAATATGAATGGGATAATTTCAATTGCTTTGCATTTACTTAAGCATGCTCTGTGAACTAGTATGTGGTCTATTTTGGAGAACGTCCTGTATGCAGCTGAGTAGAATGTGTATTCTGATGTTGTGGGGTGGAACACTGTAGACATCTACTAAGTATATTTGTTCAAAAGTTTGGTTCAGGTCCAATATTTCATTATTGATTTTTTGTCTGGTTGATCATCTATTTGTGATAGTGGGGTATTTAGATCCCTCAGTACAATTGTATTAGTGCTTATTTGATTTTTCATGTCCATTAATATTTGTTTTATATAGTTGAGTGCACTGGTATTTGTTGCATATATATTTATGATTGTTATCTCTTCCTCTTGGATTATTCCCTTTACAAGGATGTAGTGACTTTCTTTGTATCTCTTAATCAGTCTTGGCTTGAAATCCACTTTGTCTGCAAATAGAATAGCTACCCTTGCTTTTTTCTGGGTTCCTGTCACATGGAGTGTAGTTTTCCAACCTTTGGCTTTCCGTCTATGAATTTATTTTTGAATTAAATGTGTTTCTTGTATGCAGCATATTGTTGGCTCTTGCTTCTTCATCCACTCTGTCAGTCTGTTTCTTTGGATTGTTGAATTGAGACCATTTACATTGATGGTTATAACTGATATGTATTGACTTATCCTTATCATGTTATTTTCCTGTTGTTGGCTCCCTTTTTTGTCTCTGTTTAGTTACTTGCCTTGCCTGATGGGTTCATTCTGTTGGGGTTCATGGAGTTATAGTGTTCAGTATCTCTTTCTGGCATGTCTTTGAAAACATTTTGGAGTGTTGGTTTGTCATGAATTTCTTCCAGTGTTCCTTATCATGGAAACATCTTATTTCTCCATCAATTTTGAAAGATAACATTGCAGGGTACATCAATCTGAGTTGGAGGTTGTTTCTTTTAGGGCTTGAAATACCTCATTCCAAGATCTCCTTGACTTGAGTGTTCGTGTTGAAAAGTCTGTTGTGGTTCTGAAGAACAAATCATTCTTTTTGATATTGAACATAAATATTATTTAATCCCCATAATTATTATTTATATTTTTACTTAAGAAGTTAAAGAGCCAAGTGAGTTAATTGAGTAACATTTATACCCAGAATTTGGCCCCAAGTTCATTAAAATACAAGATCCATGTTTTGTCCATAAATCTAAACTTCTTCCTTCAAAGTCACATTCTCCAAGGCACTTGAATCTGCTTCCCCAGCTGAGCTATCTATAATTTCTGCAGCGACACGACAGGCAATCCAACATAAACTGCCAATATTTTTCACAAGACCATGCAAGATGTGCATTCCTAGTAATATGACCAAAGGCTTTAATTTCTATGCACTTATTATATAGTCACCATAATTTTCTAACTTAGGAGTAGGACAAATTCTTTCATGAACCTGAAGGTCAGTGGCAATTCTATAAAGAGAAGTTTTAAAAGGCTCATGTAAAATGGTCTCTTTAATCCTCAAATACAGTAGGAAGAGCAGGCGAGAGTTCTGAGCCCATTGGGAATAATCAAAATGACTAGGTTCAGAGTTCCTTAGGATTGGGGAAGGTTGTGAATTAGAGGAGGGAGGGCTGTAGTAAAAGCTTGAATGCCCTGTGCTGCTCTGCTATTAATTGATTAGTGTGTCCATTTTTCTAAATACCTATTTTAGAACTGAGAAACACACCATTCTTCTTGGGAGACTGGATACTTACAAACCATCTCCTAGAGTGGTAATTTATGTCTATTCTATATCTGTACATTTTTTTTTTTGTTTTAGGTAAGTGCTTTCTGGGAATAAAAATGAAATATGGTTTTGATTTTTTAAATAACTAGTAGAAATATCAAAGAATTTGCTTTTATTTTGAAAAAAAAAATAAAGAACAAGTTAGCTCTTATATTGAATTCTTCACTGAAGTTTTAGTTTGAAATTTCCCTCCCAGCCAAATAAGAGCCAATGTATCTGGCTTGTTTCCCAGGGTTTTCAACTGAGTCAGTCTTCTTCATATGTAAACTATATTTCCAGAATGATTTATAATAACTCAAACACTGGAATGTCTGGTGAAATTGCTAGACAGAAAGTATTCATCACTTAGGAATAAACAAATCCTGAAGAGGTATTTGGAGGGTCCTAAGAAGGGATCTAATTTTCATTGACTTTGTACCAAGGTGTAAGTGTAACAAATTATATTTAGCACTGTCAAATAGGTTTTGTTATCTCCATTTCCCTGAAGAGGAAATCCTAAGATCAAACTTTCAGGAACCAGTTGAGTTGGAACTTAAACCCAGTACACAGTTGAGTGGTTCGGGATAAAATAGAACTAATAGAAGTACCTCAACAAGGCAATGGGATTCAGTGAAAAGATCATCGGCTGAGGACTCAGACAACCAAGATCTCAGTGAGTGAACCATCCTCTGGTTTCATCTTTGTTCAAAAGAATACTTTTATTGTGCTAGGGATTGAACACAGAGCCTTGTGCATGCTAAGCAAGTGCTGTACCCCTGAGCTACATCCAGCCTAGTTCTCTGTTTTCTTATCTGTAAAATGGGGTCAAACCAAAAGCTGATATAGAATGAAAACACAAATTGACCGCTTTTTAAAAATGATATTTGTTTGTATTTATTATCTTTCTCCAGGATTATAATCTCCATGAGGTTAAGATTTTTAATTGTGTTAAATTATGTAAAACACAAAAAATACCGCTGTAATAATTTGTATGTGTCAGCTGGGTGACATTAATTGCATTCACAATGTTGAGGAGCCATTACCACCATCTATCTCTGTGCCTCCTTATCTTTCCCAGCTGAAACACTGTATCTATTAAGCACGAGCTCAGCCCCTGGCAATCACTGTTCTAGCTTCTGTCTCTGAATTTGACTGCTCTAGGTACTTCATATAAACGGGATCAGATATACATTTCTGGTTTATTTCACTTAGCATATCTTCAAGTTTCACCATATGTAGCATGTGATAGAATTTCATTTCTCTTTAAGGCCAAATTATTTTTCATTGTATACACTTGCCACGTTTTGCTTATTCATTTATGTGTCCATGAACATTTGGATTGTTTATAACTTTCGGCTACTATGAATTATGCTGTTATGAACTTAAATATACTAGGGTCTCTGAGTTTCTGATTTAAATTATTTCTGGCTCACACCCAGGAGAGAACTTGTTGGATCATAGCATAATTCTGTGCTTAATTTTTTGAGGAATATTTATATCAGAATGAACTTAAAAATTGACACATAATTACACATATTTATGGGGTACATGTATACAAAATGGAACAATTTTTTTGTTTTCTTTTCAGTGCAGGGAATTGAACCAAGGGCCTCAGAACATGTTAGGCAAGTGGTCTACCATTGAGTTAGATCCCTAGCCCAAGAATAAACCTTTATCTTTAAAGTCTATGACTTGATGAGGGACAACAGAGGCTGGGGAAATGTGTCTGAGGACTGCCCAGAGCAGAGTTGTAAATTTGCCCAGGAATACAAGGCCTACCTCTCAGTTCTCAAAAAAGGACAGGGAATAACAGGTTTTGTTGAAGTAGTTTTTTTCCTATTTGCCATAAGCCAAATAGGAACTTTCGAAGCCATTTTTCAGCCTCCCATTTAACTCTCTTTTGATGGATTTTAAATACATGGATCATAATTCAAGATACTGACACAGCATGAATAAACGCCAGGGACATCAGTGCTTTCTCACTACTACAAGGCAGCAGTAGCTTCTTCCTCCTGTCTCTAGATACCATCTTAGGGAGATAAGTGTGGGAGGTAGCGAGAGAAAGAACATTTTATTCAAATGATCAGCTTTCTAAAAGTACTATTGAAGCAATCAGATGGGAGTGACTTTAAGTGGGGGTTCTTACTTAATTCCCTCTCTCACTAAACAGTGGTTGGTCAATGGTTATGCCCATAATCAACTCTAGACAAAACGATGGTATGTTTTCTCTGTATCGATGAGTTGTAACAAAATAAATTTATATAGTCTTAAAATAAGTGGAAAAGTAATTATAAAAACAAAACTACAGTGAACAAGAAGACTTCAGTAGAGAAAGAAATCTTGTTCTAATAGGAAATTAGGGAGTTTTCGGTGTACTGATAGGGGTCAAGTAGCAAAGACTAGAGGGTGTGGGGTCAGCTGAAGGAGTACATTGAGTACTGCATGTGACGACTAAAATCTAATCACACAGTGGCACATAGTGTCCCTTGGTGCATATATACATTACTTCCAAATTTCTTCAGTGGAAACTGTGTAAAAAAAACCCAAAAACTTGTGGTCACTTGCTGTTTTCTGTTGCTATTAAAGAACAGAGTGAGACTTGCCCATTAACATACTTCAGATCAGGAAATAGAGAACCCTGGATGCTCTTGCAACCAATATGTCTGCCCCAAGAAGCCCTTCCTCTTAGGAGCAACCTAGGACCAACTTCCCCGGGTCCCATTCAAAGTCCAATTCTCTCCAAGGTGGTGACTAAGAGAACAGACCCTGAAACTAGACTTTCCTACCTACCGTTATGCGTCTTTGGGCAAATTGCACAATCTCTCTATGACTCAACTGGGAATAATAATAACAGCATCTAGTTCTAAGAATTGATTAGGGTGACCAGGCATCCTGGTTTCCTTGAGACTAATGTGATTAATGGGATCCCAGTCTTTCAGTGTTAGGAGTGGGAGAGTGCCAAACAAACTTGGATGAATTGAACACCATAGTTAATGTGAGCAAAAAATGAATTAATTCATGCAAGACTCTCAGATATGTATGTGGCACAGAACAAATGTTTAATAATATTTGTTATTATTTTACTTTCATTATTAATATTACTACTACTACTGTATATGGAAAAGCAAAGAAATGATCCTTAGCCAGGTGGAACTGTTTGAATGTTGAGCCGTGCTGCTTTAATTAGAGAAAAGGGGCTGCATAATGACCCTTGGAATCCAGGATGCTTCATTTCCTGACATATTCACCTAGTTGTGTATTCTAGAAAAGAATATACTACAGAATTAATACTGAAGTACAGACTGAAATAAACTTCTATAGATCTGAAATAAAAATTTCTGGGGACATGACAGAAGTACAAGATTTAGCAAGAAAGAAGATCTCATAACCAGGCTTGAAGCCACCACTCGCTCTCTCTGAGAGCTTCTCAAATTGTAAGACTCTAAACCATCTGCAAGTGAAGCTTTTGGAGCTGATATTGTTTTGAAGCTCAGAAGTACAGAAATGTGGCAAGAACATTCTAAGGAAAGACTTGATATTTTTACTGAATTCAATGCATCATAAATGAAAGGAACACTTTTTTTTGCCTAAGGATAAGGAGAAAATAGCTAACATTAATAGATTGTTTTTAATGTATTGGGCTCTCTTCTAAAAGCTTTATCTGTATATTGCCACTTACTCACCACGAGAATGATACAGACACTTTCAGTTTCAAGGAAGAATCTGAAGCTCAAAGATGTTAAGTAATTTGTTCAAGGTCACGTGATTGGTGACCGCCAAGACAACCCCAGGCTGTTGGACTCCAGTGCTGATTCTACTCTGCAGCCTCCATAGTATTAGTGCTTAGATTACACCAGTGATTAATACTCTGAGTCAAAGAGGGACCTAATTTATACTTAGCTTCCCAAATTATTTAATTCTTTTTTTTTTTTTTTTTTTTTTTTTTTGTGGGTACCGGGGGGATGACCTCAGGACCTCGCGCGCCAACAGGCACCCGTGCCGCTGAGCGATATCACCGGCCCCTTTTTCGTATGTGGGATCCGGGAGTCGAACTCGGGGTTCGCGCTTGCAAGGCAGGCGCTTACGCCGCTGAGCCATCTCACCGGCCCTTAATTCTTATAAATTGTGCATCACTTTCATTTGTACCATACTTGGAGAATTGTTGATCATTTATTTTTGTTTTTATTGCAACTTGGTCTTTATGGAATCATTGAGTTATAGGACACGCTCCCATTTGTGCTCATAATTCTCTTGAAGGAAGCCCAGGTGACCGACCCATGAAATCCCAGCTGAAGGTACTACTGTTTCCAGTGGGAACCACCTGAGGTGAACACATCAGGAATTAAGGAAACAACTCAATGAAATAAATTACTTTCATCAGGTTAGCCTTGGAAATGGGATCATCTATAGCAAAAGCAAATGTCACAATCATAAAGTTATTTTTCTATAAATGAATGTTTCACATGCCAGTGGTTAATGTATCTTTAGTCCTAGTTTCATCCATTGTTTCTTTCAAGTTGCATTTGTGTGTAGCACTTTATTCTTGTGTGACCTAACATGCAGGGCTGATGATATTCTTCATCATAATGAACATAAATAGAACTGACTTTTTTACTCTTTCTGGTTAATTATTTGACCTTCATTTTCTTACTGCTGCCCACAGAAAAAGTTATATCATATAATAGGGTGTTATTCAGCTTCCAGAAACTCAATCTTCTAGTCATAAATTTGAAACAGCTGGTTATATATTTTATCCTGTAGAAGAAGACAGAAAGATCTATTGAAGAACTAAAGTGAAAGTTAATAGATTTGAATTATCCCTTCCTTGAATGGCTATTTTCCAATGGTCCATGGGGTACTACAAGGGTGAGAAGAGAACATTCATTCAAAAGAGGTTTTAGAAGAGATGACCCTTGCCTCGAAACAGAAAAAAATTTCTGTCATCTTCGAAATTTGTCATTTGGGGGAAATTGATACTAAGTGCCAGTTCAAAAATCACAAATTCCAGAGTGGTGTTTTCTCTCCTATAAGGCAGGAATGCGATGAGACCTGGTCAGAAAGGTCTTTTCTTCAAAATCTTGAGACCTGAAACACTTAAAAGCACAGTGAAGTTCACACTGAATTTTTCTCGTGTCTTTAGATTGTAATGCTTTCATTTTGAAATTTAATAAAATATTTCTATATTAGCGAGGCTTTTATTGTTAAATTTTCTGCCTCACCAAGAGCCCTGTCTTGCGAAGGGAAATGTAGGAACCCAAAAGTCAAGAGGAGGCATTTATGACCCAAAGCCTGCTCGAAAATGGTTGAGGTATTTAAAAACCCTTAGTGTCCTGTTCAAAGGAAATCTCTTAGTGAAAACCAGTGGGTGAGTGTTCCTAGGAGAGGGCCTTCTGCAGTCATCAACACAACAGTCTGAGCACAATGTCTGGTATCATTCTGTATGATAGGCTACACCTATAGGGCGTACACCTATATAGGGCTACACCTTATTATTATTGGGGCTTGGGCTGAACTCTTGCATCAAGAGAAGTGGCAATGAATGGGATAAACAGTGAAGGATATTTCCCAGAATTTGGAAGCTAAAAATCAAGCACTTAGCTGAAATTCTAAGTTTCTATGAGCACTTATGAGGAGTCTAAATTGTCCATGTGCTCCAGGTATAGGGATCATGGAACTGGCTCTTGCCTAGGTTGGCCTTGGCCCCTTATCAAGAGCAATAATCTCCCATGGTAGGCTTTGCCTCAGCCCCATTCAGAACCAAGAGAGGCAGACCTGGTGTTTAGCCAGGAGTTCTGAGACCACTAATATTATGGGGCTGGAAACAGTTGGGTTGGGGATGAATGGAGACAGACACATACAAAGTAAGCCACGCATCCTCAACTTCTCTCCACTGGTAATACCTACCTATCTCCCCATTGGAATCCTGACTAGCTGCTGCCAGTGTATGCCCTCCCTTTGGATCTATGTTTGGCTCTCCCTGTGTCCACTTGGATGGACCTTGCTAGAAACATGATGTTGACATTCTTGTATGGCCAAGAATTGCATCTGTCCAAGCATTCTTGCTGACAGGCAAAGTTCATCCTTCTAGGGCATCACTAGGGCAGTGTGATTTGTGATCATATGGTGATTCCTGGAGGAGGCCGGCATTGTATTTTACTTAGTTTCTTCTGATCCATCATTTCTTGCCCACATTCCTTTGCTTATGATAGTCTTCACTTCTTCCCACTCCCTACATACCTTGAGGCATGACTGTACTTTAGGACTCAATTAAGCCTTCCTTCATTTACTAAATCTGGCCCCAGAACTGAAAGACAGAGAGGGAGAGATATATTTGAGAAAGGTGGTATAACTGTCGTTGCAACAGAAGACAAATGCTAAGGGCTACAGGACCCCTCTGACCACAGAAAGCAGCCTTCGGAGCACAGTAAATTTGCCTTGAGAGGGAACTGCACTTCCTGCAGATCTCTCATGGCATGTGTATGTTCAGTGGTAATTAGGCAAATGAAAATAAAAGAAACAGAAATGTGTATACTTTGCAAATTTGAATAAAAAGAATGTTCTTTAAGAACTGAGATTGTGTCAACATTGTTCTGAGGGCTCGGGAACATTACCACTCCCATCGGCTGTACTGTTGCAGGATAAGGTTAGCTCATCTTGTGGGATAGTGGTTGATGGCACAGACCCTAAACTTGAGTTCCAGTTCTCCCATCTGTCAGTTATATTTTCAGTATTTCATATTCCTCTTTTGTAATTTGGAGATAATGATACCTACCTTACAGAGTAAAGAATTTAAAATACTGCCTAAAGCATAGTGCTTGTTGCTACTGCTAGCACAGAAGGGTCAACCCAGTATAAATTATGCTTGTAATGTTTATTTGTGGAACAGATGCTGCTTATCAAGTATATAGTTGCAAAACATGTGGAGATATATTTAAAATTTTTATTGTACATGTATATATAAAACAAAATTACCATTTTAATTATTTTAAGGTACATAGCTCTGTCTACCTCCAGAACTTTTTCATCACCACAAGTGGAAACTCCATACCCATTAAACAATTAGTGCACATTCCCCCACCTTATAGCTCCTGGCAACCACAAATGTATATTTCATCTCTTTTTTTGCCAATTCACATATAATATCTGGCCTTTTGTGTCTGGCTTCTTTCACTTAGCATCATGGTTTTAGGGATCATCTATGTGGTAGTATGGATGAGCATTTCATTCCTTTTCATAGCTGAATGCTATTCTACTATATAGATAGAAACGGATACCCTACATTTTGCTTATCAGTTCATTCACTGATGGACATTTGGGTTGTTTCCACCTTTTGGTTACTGCAAATATTGCTGCTGTGAATATTTATGTACATGTTTTTTGTTTGAGTACTTTTTTGGGATATTCTCCATCTGTCTGACTGTCTGCCTGTCTGTCTGTCTGCCTGCCTACTTACCTATCTATATCTAAGAATAGAATTGTTGGGTTATATGTAATTTTATGCTTAACTTGTTGAGGAATGGTGACATATTTTCAAATAATTATTTTCTTATCCTTATGTCTAATTTTTTTTTTTTTTTTTTTTTTTTTTTGACACGGAGTCTCGCTGTGCAGTTCAGGCTGGCCTTGAACTCAGGGCGATCCTCCTACCTCAGCCTCCTGAGTGCTGGGATTACAGGCATGCACCACCATGCCCAGACATCCTTATGTCTAAATTTAAAAATATAACTGTCATATTTATTGCAAAAAGATGTATCTGTATCTAGTCCTTAGATTATACAGATGGATGAGGAAAAACTCTTATAAATAGGACTCAAATTGGGATCATTTCTGATTAGATGACTGACTATTTACAGTTACTGAAGGAAGTTGTTGTGGCAGTGTTGTTCATATTTTTGAATTAATTTCAATGTTGCTTGTAATATTTTCAGAAATTTAGCCAATAATGTCCTGAGGTAGGAATAATTAAAACACAAATGATGAAACTTACTTAAATGACTGTAATATGCAGTTTTTACCTTCCCAGTAAATTTTTGGTAGCCACTAGAAAAAACTGCACATTCCAACAACAGTGAAGAATATGACTCAGCTCTGGGAAGAGGAACTTGATGTTGTCCTTATCCAATCACAAAAGCCTCCCGGGAAAGATCATTTGGAAGAATTCAATATTTTCCTACCACTCTTGGTGCTTGACAAACACAAACTAAATGTCCAAACAGTACGGAGGCAAAACAGTCAGTATCAACACAATCAGAAATACATTTGGGATATTTTCATCAGAGCCAGCAGAGTTTGTAAACATGAAAATAAATCTGGAATTTATATGAATTTTAAATTAAATACACACTTTTTTTTGCATGATGCTAATGTAGCTGATTTCTGGCAACGATACAGAGTCACTTTGTGATCATACTGAGTCAGTGGAAGCCCATATGTTAGAAATAAGCATTTGGCTCTACCAAGCAGAGATTTATCAAAAGTTGTGCAGAGGCAAATAAGGCAGGCAAGTTGTGATCCCCTGCAGGTACCATTCCATGTGCTATCAATTACTTTGCAATTCTGCAAAATGCATAACAGCAACCAGATCTGGGGGACAGAAAATTTTAGGAAATTTTATTATTAAATTCCGTTCTATTAAAATGGGCCTGTTTACATTTTTTCTCTCTGAGGAAGGAAGGATGAGCCGAAGATAGTCTACATATGACTCGTCTATCTCATTGCTCTCTCCAGTTGGCAGTTCTGAATTAAAGTCTGGCCTGGCTGTCCCCCAACCACTTCAAGAGAACACTCTTGGGAGAGTGGTAGATCTTTGCTAGGAGAATTGATTACGTCAGATAGGTTGGTGCAGGGTGCATGGCACCTTCACACAGTGAATATCAATTGTATCAAACTCGTTGAAGCTCCTGTTAGAGAAGGGCTTTAACAAGTGTTAACCAACCCTGACTTTCCTAAGATACCCACCATCTAGTCTAAGTTGAATTCATGATCATGGGGCTGACATGAGAAAGGGGGCATCTTGTTAAATGAGGTTTCCCTGAATAGAAAGCAACTAATTCTGTGCAGTTAATTTTGGGGCTATGCTATGAATTTGGATGTTAACTTTAGAACATATTTCTGGCCTTAAGGAAAACACAGTCAGCAGGATACAAGCATGACTGAAAACTTCTGAGGAAGGTATTTTCATGTGGTCAATTATACTCTTAGAGCATGAATCCTAAAAATGCTAGATTACTTTTCCTTGGTGTAGCTGCTGTAGCAATACAGACAGCTGTTAAAGCTTGAGGAAGTTTGATTCCAGGGAAAGGTCTAAGAGCACCATCTTTTTTTTTTTTTTTTTTTTTTTTTTTTTTTTGTCTTTTTGAGACAGGGTTTCGCTATTCAGTTCAGGCTGCCTGGACTTGAACTCACTTTGTAGCCCAGGTTGTCCGTGAACTCACAGCGATCCTCCTGCCTCAGCCTCCCGAGTGCTGGAATTACAAGCATGCACCACCACGCCCAGTGTAAAAATATGGGGTGCTTCATGAATTTGTGTGTCATCCTTGTGCAGGGGCTGTGTGAATCTTCTCTGTATCATTTTTATAAATACTTAGGGAATTTACCAAGAATGGGGCACTGGGCTGGCTGGTGGAACTATAAAAAGATACACCAAGAGTCTTACAATTTGAAGAAGAGATATTAGAAATATGTGACCATAGAAAAAAGAGCAATGCAAGGTCAAGGCCAAATGAAGAGTACTGCGAATCACTGAGAAAAGAGGAGGTAAGACTTAATCTGTCCTTGGCAAATGGTAGGCCTAGGCATAGGGAGCCGAGGGCACCCAGAGGGGCAATAGCATGGACAAAGGCATGGAGGTGGGGGTGAGAATGGTGTGTGCAAGAAGGTTGTGGTGCATAGAGAGTTCGTGGCATGATCATGAGTCTACAGTCAAGCCCTAACTCTGCCACTACTGGAAGACGATTTGACTTTCAGAGTCTTTTTTATCATTCATAAAATGAGGACATTGACAACCCCACTATAGACTTTTCATTAGGATTAAATAAAATGAATTATTCATTCATTTTTTTCATTCAGTAAATATTCAATATATAGCATAAAGTTTCTGTTATTAGCTACTCTTACTACCAATAGGGTTGCCCACTTGAAAGAGCAAAGGACCATGTGGGAAATTACTGGAATCTAAAACTAGAGGGATAAGCTGCAACCAAACACAAAGAACAGTTGCCATCAACTTATAACTTTTCGATATTGACTCTGATGCAAAGATGAACCAATAGCAAAAACCAATGGTAGCATATTTTATTATTTAAAATGCTATTTCCTTATTTTTTAAGGAGGTAGGAGTTTGTTTAAAAGAAGATGACCAAAACAGAAGCTGTAAAAACAAAATTCTGGCTATATAGACATACCTACTAGTTTGGACTAATGGAATGCTGTGTGAAGATTTGGTTTTTCTAAGCAGAAGAAAATCATTAAAATGGGTTTAATATAGTATAAACAGAGACTCATAAGAATTACCAAAAGCTCATTATTTAAACATGCATTTACCATGTTCCTACAGTACTGCCATTGGATATGCTGAACATAAAAGAGTGCAACCTATTTTGCCAATATGAAGGATATAAACAATGACAAGTAATACCCAGTAGGCATAGTGGACATGTTTGTAATATTTGGGAGGCACAAGCAGGAGGGTCACAAGTTTGAGGCCAGCCTGGGCAATTAAATAAGACTCCATTTTTTTTTTTTTTTAAGTAATACACAAAAACACAAATGTGATAGTGCTACGAAGGAAAAATATCCTCAAAGAACAATATGGAAGCAATTAAGATTGAGGTGAGGATCCAAGAAGGCTAATTCTGAAGAAGGGACATTTGTGCTGCCATCTCAAGGACAAAGAGGAGTGAGCAACCTGGATAGTGAGTGGCAAAGTGATCCAGATTCTGGCCTGAGGTGAGAAGAAACCTGGGCAATGGGGTTGTTATGGGGCAGGTGAGGCAGCGAGAGGGGCCGGGTCCCAATCACACTGTCCTAAAGACTGAGTCAGACCCAGCGGCTTTCATTTTTCTTTTTAAGTTTATATAACCCTAAACCACAATAGATGATATCCAGGACAACTTAGGCTGGATGACCTCTAAGATCTCTTGGCAACTCTTGGAACAGAACTTCGAAAACCATCTCTCGCAACCACGGTAGTGTATTTCTCAAACATACGAGTCCGCAGAAAAATGCCTTGCATAAAACATCCCAGCTTTAAGAAATCACATTGACAAATCGGCTTGCACCAGACCCAGGGATTCAGGAAATAATGTGACTACACTGGGCTCTGAGAATAAAATGGTGATAAGCTGGGCTTGGTGGCGCATGCCTGTGATCCTAGCACTCTGGAGGCTGAGGCATAGGATTGTCATAAGTTCAAGACCAGCCTGAACTACATAATGAGACCCTGTCTCAAAAAACAAACAAACAGGGCCAGTGATATAGCTCAGCGGCATAAGCACCTGCCTGGCAAGCGTGAGGTCCTGAGTTCGACTCCCGGTACCTGCATATTAAAAAAAACCAAAAAACAAAAAAACAAAGAATAAAATGGTGATAAAGAACATAACAGAAGGTGGTAGAGTTAATTTTACTTCTTTCTTTTAAACTTTATTGTTTTATTATTACATATTTGTCATACATATTGATCACATTCATCATAGGGAATTTATACCTGTACATAATATAATACTTCTTCTTTAAGATTATAACTCTTCCTCTCTGCTTGAGCCACTATGCCCCTGGCTCTGAGTGAGATGGTCAAAGCTCTTCCTGCAGGTCCAATATGGTAAATGTCCACTATTCAACTTTCTCTGATCTTGCTGAGTTGGCCTTTCCTCAATACAACTATTAATAAAAATCCAGAGTAAATGCTGGCAAGTTGGCTGTGGATGTCCTTGTAGATGGTACTGGGTAGGCAGTTGCCCTTGGTACCCACAGTGATATGAAATCCAGCAGGCTGGAGAATCAGGTGCCACCATCACAGGTGGCATCTAGTGGTAAGTGAGGGCAGAGATAATGCTCCCACACCAGGCAAAGTTCATGGTTTCTTCTATTTTGTCTCTTCTAATCTTTTTTCCCTCTGAATAGAGCATACGAGGCTTGAATATAGCCACTGTTGTGGGACAAAAAGGGAACAGTACAAAAGATATTCCTTTTGTACTGGGGCTGCTGAATTTGATTTGATTTTAATTTTATTTGAAAATTAGTGACCAGCTCCTTTCCCTATCACCTTCATCAATATTATGACCCTCAAGGTCAATGAAACACTCTCTGAAAACCTGTTGTGGAAGAAAAGTCCAAAGTCTGTGGGTATCGGGGTATTGGAAGTGATTTTTTCTTTGACATTCCCAGAGCAGACCAACATAAAGAATGAAAGGAATGTGAATGGGATAAAGAAATGCAAATATGAATGGAGACAGAAAAGAAGAACTTCAAAGAGAAGGAGACGATAAGAAGATTTATTATAGGGAAAGGAAGTCAAATCAAAGGGAGACAATCACGTGATGGTGGTGGTAATAACCCCAGAAGTCCAAATATTTTCCCTTTGAATAGAGCACACAGGGCTTGAATATAACCAGTGTCTGTTGTGGGACAAAGAGGAAACAGTGCGAAAGATGTCCCTCTCTACAAAATAATCAGCCAGCTTTGCAGAATGTTTTTTCTCATCAAGTCTCTAAATATACTACTGGGAAAAGGAGACATTGGCTCAGAGTTAGTGAAGCCTGTTACATATGACCACAGTGACCCTTGAGGTTTGCATCTGTCATTATCATGCACACTGCTTCCTAACAAGTTGCCTTTGTCTGCTGGGATTAAGCAGGACTGTTGAGTGAGACTCCCACATAGCCCACCAGGCACCATAGCTACCGTCCTCCCTCCATCTGCCCCTTCCTTCTGTGGACAGAGATCCAGACATGTAAATCAATACTCTGGAGAAGCCTCCTTTCTGTCATTTCTTGCATTGCAATTTTCTGCCCCTTTTTCCCATGTTAGAACCTCATCAATGGATACTAGGAGTGACTGTGCAGATATTAACAAATATTTCCCATGGGTCATAGAAAAAAGTCTGGAGGGAAGAGTTTCAAGATACCTTTAGAGTTGTAAACATATTGGATATTAAATGGCACTATTCGTATTCCCCAAACCCTATGAATAACAAAATGTTTACAGTTAAGAGCTGGAGCCCCTCCCCCGATTCCATTATGAATCTTGAGTTTTACAAATGAGCTAAGTGTGGTGGCTCAGTGGATGGGATGGGAGCCAGCTACTCTGAGGAGCAGTTTGCTGCTCTTCCAGTGATCACTGTACCAACACTTCCTCACACAACACCTCTTGGAACACAAGTGGTATTACCCAGGTGCTTTTCACTAAGCCAGCCAACGTTCTCGCAGCTGTTTTATTCTACCATCTGAGATGTTTGTCTGTTGTCTTCTCCATTCTCAGAAGCTTGTGTCTTTTAATTCTTTTATCACCATTTAAGTGGTGCTTTGGTGATAATGGAGATAGATGAATTCAATCAGCAATGCTCACTGGAAGTCTGGTGTGGAGCACCAGAAACTCCTAAATGCCATTAATGGAAAACTCCAGGTGAATGTGGCAGTCAGGAAAAAAATGTCTACAGCAAGAGTTGATAAACTACTTCGCATGGGCCAAGTGTGACTCACTAGTTGTTTGCTTATAAATAAAGTTTTACTGGAGCATAGTCGTGGCCATTAATTTATGTACTGTCATGCTCCACGTAACAACATTTCAGTCAGGGACAGACCACAGTGGTCCCATACAATCACATTGCATCTTAGCTACTTTTCTCATTGCTAAGACAAAATACCCAATGCCCAAAGATAAAGGAGGAAAGGTTTATTTAGTTCAGTTTGTAGAGGTTTCAGTCCGTAATCAGCTGGCTCCAAGGCAGGATGGCTCATGGCAGAGGGGTAACAGTCCATGGCAGCAGAAAACAGCAAAAGCAGTAAGCAAGGAGAGAGACAAGCCTCTTTTTGTCCCTTATATGTATCCAGTCTACTGGGATTAGTCCAATCAGTGGACTGATCCAGCAATCACCGCCCTTAATCCCAGTATTCCACCACCGATCAATCACACACTCTAGATTTGGCCTCCTCCAAAAAAGTCCTATGAGCACAGGAAGCTTTGGAAGGACATCTAGACACAAATCATAACACATTGCCTAGTGATATCACAACCAACTTAGTTGTGTAAGTACTCTATGATGTTTACCCAATGATGAAATTGCATGATGCATTTCTGAGACCATATTCCCTGCTGTTAAATGGTACATGATCATGTTATCTATGGTATTTTCGCATTACAGTGGCATAGCTGAGTAGCTGCAAGAGAAACTATGTGACCTGTCTTTTTTTCCAGATGTATTTACTACCTGGTCTTTTACAGGAAAAATTTGTTGATAATGGAAGCTGGTAACAATGAATAGTATGAGATGTGATATAAACTTTTTTTCAATAATTCAAACCTGTTTGAAGAATGCTAACATTTTTGGAATAATAGTTTTAGTGTCAAGGGAATGACATGGGAAAGAGAGAAGTATATTTTACCAAGAAATGGCAAAAGAATATCCTTTAAGAGAAAGATACCAATCTAGATATGACTCGTATCTAATATAGGAATGAGAAAAATGTTACTCATAGAGAAAATATGACGTTTTTTTCACACTTTAAATAAAGGAAATGTTGTCAAACTATAACAGAAAATGCCCCCCCCCCGCCAGCCAGTATGCTTCAGTTTGTTAGTTGCTCAGGTAGTAGTTCCTGTTCCAGTTCTGGTTGCTTCTGTCTCTTAGAAACGGCTTGTCACTGTGATGCATATTGTAAGCACCAATCCCCAATTGATGAGCCATTCTGCCTCTGTACTTCCTGCCTGCTTATCTCATATAAGCCCTAGACCACCAGAGATCAGGGCCTGATATTCTGGGAATGATCCCAATCAGTGTCCGTCGACATAAATAAATCTGCCTCTAAATCCTGGGTGTTGTTTTGGTGTTTCTGCTTGCCGTTGCAAAACAAGTGCTTCGACAAAAATATTCCATCTAAAATATCCTGCTAAAATTTTACAGCAGACTGCACATTGCTGGCTTTGATCTTTAAATCTGCATATTTTTCAAACTGAAATTTTCACCATCCTGATTAAAAAGTAAAGCATCTTTGAAAAATAGTTCTGCCCCATAGACCAAAATATTTTCTAACATAGAAAAACCTAGAATAAAATACATAAAATTTCTAACAGTGATAAATGGTGAGATTAAGGATGATTTTCTTTTGTCTTTTCTCTGTTTTCCAAAATTTTACAGTAAGCATTGTATTTTCATAATCATAGAAAAAAATACCTTCACTAGGAATTTTCGTCCACCAGGAAATAGATTAGAATTGGCCTGTACTATTACAGTAGATTCAAATGATCTATCAACTACCACAAAGTTATCATCCCCGCGGGCTGGAACTGAGGGATAAATGATCAACTCAGTTTATTTCCACATAAAGTGATTTCAGGTGATATCAGCCTCAGGATTCTTGAGAGACTCTGCAAGAATTAATCAGAAACTAAGAATTGCGTCGAAAATCATTGCATATAGATAAATTGGCAGTGAAATATTTTTCTTTAGCTCTCATTTTAGAGAATTAGGTGACACAGCACATGTAACTATCCTGGGGAGAGGTCTTTACCAGATGTGGTTGTATGGGGTGGTGGGGCAAGTCTCAGTGTCCTACCCCCTGGAATTTTCCTGCAGATGCAATCTCCATACAATGAACAGCATTGTTAGCTAGAGCCTGTGATGTGAGTACTGATTGAATTTATGGGTAAGCGCACCAAGAGATGTTAGTGGAAGTATTTTTGGGTGCTTTTCTCATTTAATTCTCAGAAATGAATGTGATGGCCATTATTGTAGAGGGATGCAGAGGGGAGGTCAGAGCAGAGGCCTGTGGCTCCCACCCTGGCTGCTGGAGCCCATGCTCCTACTCGACTGCCTCACACGTACACTTCTCTACCTCTGTGAATAACTATAATGAAGCTCATCTATTCAGAAGGAGCTAAGACTTACCATCAGTTTCCACTAATTCTGTGTTTTTCAATATATCAAATGATGGAAAAGTAGTGTGCACTTATTCCAAGCAAATGATTAATGTCTAAATTGTTTTGTCTCTTTTATAATGCTGAGCTTGATATATAATTATTTCTGGCTATCTCTGTGGGTTTTCACACTTTTGTGTTACATCACAAAGCAGATAAGTTTTCTTTTCCCAATTAAACAAAGACTGTTGCCCTTAGCATGAGTGAAAAGTCACTTGCAATGTTAAATAGTAGCCCAAAGAAAGAGCTACGATTCTGTTGCAAGCTTGAGACGGCACATGGATGATACGCACATTGTCTACAAGGGCAGGGCTGTGCAGCGCTGCTCCTTGCTCTTCATTTGTTTGTTCATCTATTCCTTTATTCATTGAACTGTGCTGTGCTGAGCACTCACTCTGTGCCCAACACTGTGTTAGGTGCTGGAGACGGAGGCGGTCCAGACTCTTCAGTGATGTGGCGAGATGTCAACTGAGACTTTTGGTGCTACTCACTTCTGCTCTTAGTTGCTGCAGTTAGGATGCCCTGCAGTGAGTTAGCCCTGGCCTTGGACCCCCAAATCCCCACACTTTCAGCATAAGGCATCCCATGAGGTGAGTGTGGGAGGTATTTCATAACTGGGTAAAATCCTAAAAGTCAAGGCTATAGGAAATCTAAACAAGGCAGCTTGACTCCTACTGCAGGGCACAAGAAAACTCTTCAGACTCCAAGGGCACTCCTGACTTATCTTGGGCCTGGTCAAGGGCCCCAAGAGCTGAGAAGACCATATATAGTCCTTGGGAATTTCACATGAGAATAGTAGGAGGCCCCGGGAAGCCCCTTTCCAGAGGTCAAATGGGTGTTTTGGGAAGGCCATTCATCTATGAAGGTAGTGACAGGCATCCTGGGAAGGCCTACGCTGGCTGAAGAATCTGGCCCTGCCTGGATTCATTTGCTGTGCAAATTTCTTTGCCTGGGTCAGTAGGATCCCTAGAAGGGATCTTCTGTTCCTTCTCCTGGGCTGGCATTGCCAAGTGTGAGGCTCTGCCTTGGGCGAGCAGGGCAAAGGCAGCCGAGACTCTGACTGCTCATTTGATACCAGCCCATTCAGTGGGAAAACTCCAACCCCACAGTTTCCCTTTTATTCTCCTGTGTCTTTGGGTACTTATCTGTCTGGAGAATGTCAGTCCCTTCTGTCTGGGGGAAAGAGACAAAGGTTGGCAATACAAAGAAATACACTGCAAATAGAAATTGTTTCAGGCTTCTGCAGAATACGGAGATGGTAGGGCATAGAATTTGGATTGGAAAAGAGAAGGGGATTTTTTTTCTCAAACTCTTTAGCCCATTTATCCTACTTGATATTTTATGGTAGGTGTATTATTCCACGCCAATCTGACCTAAGGTGAATGAACAGAGTCACATCTCCCTGCGCAAATCTTACCCTCCACCAGCTGGTTCCGTGTTGTTACTATTACCATCGTTATCATTATTATTTTACCATACCTGAGATGAAAAGAAAGGACTGTGACCAAAACTAGGAAAGATTCTTTTTGCACCAAAGGCCTGTAGGGTCGCCATTGCGGCAAACTGGTCTTTTCTTAACACAAAGGTCCTTTCTTTTTTTTTTTTTTTTCTTTTTTTTTTATTTTAAAGAGAAGAAAAAACAAAACAAATCAAAAGAAGAACAAATTTTCAAAACAACATAATAGGAGGGTAACAATGGTTAATACATTACGTATTACTATCTTTAAGTTAGTTATTCAGGATACCAGAAATTAGCATTCAATTGTCCAAACATTATTGGCACAAACCTTACTCTTCAATGAACTAAGTAAAATTGGTAGTGTATCTATCTTAACCATCTTATATATATATATACAATTTTTTTCCCTTTCCCTTCTTTCTTTTCCCTATTCCAGTCTCTCTTTCCTTTTGACCAGTTTCTTTTTGATTCACCAAGTCTATTGTACATTTTGGATCTTATTTACTCTTTCAGTTTCTCATACTAGAGAGACAATACGATGCTTACACATGTGCTTCTGGTTTATTTCACTTATGAGTATTTTCTCGAGTTGCATCTATTTACCTATAAAAGTCTCCAGTTTATCCTTCTTTATGGCTGAATAGTACTCCATTGTATAAAAATACCACATCTTTCTTATCCATTCCTCAGTTGATGGGCATTTGGGTTGTTTCCAAGATTTGGCTATTACAAATTGTGCTGCTATAAACATGGGTGCACATATATCACTGTGGTACGATGTTTTTAATTCTTCTGGGAAGATGCCCAGAAGGGGAATAGCTGGGTCAAATGGGACCTCCAACCCTAGTTTTTTGAGGAATCTCCACACTGACTTCCACAGTGGCTGTACCAGTCGACACTCCCACCAACAGTGGAGAAGGGTTCCTTTTTCCCCACAGCCCCTCCAGCATTTGTTATTAGTTGATTTCTTTATAGTAGCCATTCTTTCTGGGGTGAGATGGTATCTCAGTGTTGTTTTAATTTGCATCTCTCAAATGACTAGTGATGTTGCACATTTTTTTGTATATTTATTTGCCATTAGTATTTTTTCATCTGAGAAATGTGTATTCATCTCAGATGCCCATTTTTGGAGTGGGTCTTTAAATTTGGGAGGTCTGATTTTTTTGAGTTCTTTATATGTTCTCGATAGTAATCCTTTGTCTGAGGAACAGCTGGCAAACGTTTTTTCCCACATTGTGGGTTGTCTCTTCACTCTGTTGGTGGTTTCTCTTGCTGTGCAAAAGCTTTTTAATAAGATGAGATCCCAGTTGTTGATTCTTTGGGATAGTTCCCGTGCAGTTGAGTTTTTATTCATAAAGTCTTTGCCTACACCAATGTCTCCAAGGGTTTTACCTATCCTACCTTCCAGCAGATTTAATGTTTCTGTTTTAATATTTAGATCTCTGATCCATTTTGAATTTAGTTTAGTGCATGGTGAAAGATATGGGTCTAGTTTTAATCTTCGGCATGTGTAGAGCCAGATTTTCCAGCACCACTTATTAAAGAGGCTATCTTTCTTCCAGCGAATGTGTTTGGCACCTCACAAAGGTCCTTTCTTGACAAGATTTCTGTTATCACTAAAACACTTCATGGGGACCAGAAGAGCTTTTCAAGTCATATCTTGATAAAGTGAAAATGAACTTGAAACACATGGATTACATTTCCTTAAAAATGTTTGAGTTCAAAAGTTAACAATAGTAATGGTTGACTAAAAACATTTGGGAATTTTTAAAACACCAAATGTTTGAAAAACCAGTTTCTAAATGTATTGCCAGGTAATATTTTAACCAACCAAGGATGGGAGTATGCTATTGTTTCATTTTTTGCTTTGAAAATTTCCTTGTATTTTAATGTTTTAATTCTCAATTAAACAGTTAAATATTCTTATATAATAACTGAATTACTTTAAGAAATATAATAATTCTTTTTGCTGTTGTACATAAATTCAAAATACACAATAGACCAGAGAATGCAGAGTTAAATATAACAAAATTTCTAGAAATAATAGTAAACATTTTAAGTGTTCTATGTACATTTGACATTTGAATTACTGAGAGACTGTACAATATCAATCCTGAAAAAATACAAAGGGCATCTATTTTGTCTTGATTCTTTTACTGTAGACTCAACTGTTTATATGTTTAAAGAGTTTGTTAAAAAACAAACAAGCAAATAATCAAACAAAAACCCCACGGAGTAAATATACTTACAAACTGGTGTGATTGTAAAATAAAAATTTGGGAAAAAGATATGATAGGAATGTAGGAATAGACTTAGTTGTCCACACTTACTGGAAATCACAGCTTATATTTAAGCATATTCAAGGTTCCTTATAAAAAAACTTAGAAAAACTTATGTAGATTTAATAAAGAAAAATCAAAGTACAATGATGTCAGTTCCCATAGAAAGGAAGGAGGGCCAAGTGGATTAATCATTAAATATCAGTCACAGACAAAGATACACACAGGAATCTGTCTTAACTCACTTTTCAATGGTTTGGGTTTAGGTGCACATATATTGCCTCTGACATATTTTTGCTTAATTTTAATTCTCTGCATATTTTACAGGAAATGCAATCCATATATTTCTACCTCATTTACACAATTAAGCTAAACATACTTGACAACATATTTAATACCCAAAGTATTTTGAGACTTTCAAAACAATCTTCCTTGAGTAAATAAATGTTAGGTTAATGAAAAGTCAAAAGGGGATACAATACAAATTCAAGCATATACCTAGGAGTAGCCTTTCATGGCTTCTGAGCCTATTCAACTTTTCTTAAAACCCATATCCTATAAGGAGAATCAGAGGATAACTGAATGAACCCCCAAATTCAGTGCCTAGAACAGTCCTGGTAAGACTGGCATCCTTGAGTGACCTTGAGTAAAAAAATTCATCTTCTCAATTTAGAGGTGATCAGTAAAGAGGTCAATTAATTAAACCACGGATTTATTGTACAGAAGAAAACTCTTTTTTTGTACTGCTGGGATTTGCTAGAACTTGTCATTCCTGGAGCAGTAGTACCCCTCAATCCTCAATATCCACATGAATCTTGTCAAACTGTAGATGCTGATTCAGTAGGTCTAGGTAGACCTGAGAATATGAATTTTTAATAAGCATCCAAATGATACCGATGCTGTTGGCCCACAGACCACAATTTGAAAAGCTGGGATCTGTTGCTGTATTTTTCAACCCCTACTGATGTTTTTGGGCTGGATAGTTTTTTGTTTTGTTTTGTTTTGTGTTTTGTTTGTTTTTGAGAAGTCTGTTCTGTGCACTGTAAGATATTCTGTGCAATGTAACATTCCTGGGCTTTACCCACTAGATATGAGTACATCCTCCTCACAGTTGTAACAACAAAAAATACTTAGTAAATAGAGGTGCATGTGTGTGAAAATTTTGTCTCCAGTTTAAAACCACTGTTCTATTGTTATGTTTACTGGTTACGTGATATAACGTAAACCTCTGTCATGAACTGGCTTCAGTGAGCATAGAAAAATATCTTTCCTTTTACATTTCCCTGTACAATTAGTGCACTTGACCTTACAGGCACTGTACATTTTATAACTGATATTGTTTACCTCCTCAGTATGAGCATTAGGGTGCTGAGAAGTAAGCTTGCAATCCACATTTTGCAATTGTGAACATTTCCAGGAATAAATATCTGAAAGATAATAACCACTGGCCTCGCTGTACATTTTTTATGTTTATTTTCCCCCTTCATATTGAGTAAATCAGTTTTTATTTTATTATATATCTTTGTACGCTGTTTCATGTATGTTTGAGATAAAATTATTTTCTATAGAGTATGGTAAACAAAACCATTGCAAACAGCAAAGATAGACAAAATGGATTAATTTATTAATCAGGGTTGATTATGTGCTGTTTGATACACATTAATTAATAAATCTAAGTAAATAGCAAGACAAATCTCAAAAATATTGAATAATATAGCCTGTTCTCTCTCAAGTAGAGCAAAACAAAGAATGCAGATGTCTGGAAAAAGGACAAGAAACTGATATGAAAATAAAGGTTTGTGTGTGACAATTTACTTTATATTAGTGACATAAAATTAGCAATAAAGTTGCTTGAGGCTGGTGAAAAAGTTGGCCAAATAACAATAGTTTATATTTTTTGCTAGCTCTGGCACAAGAGTTTAGAATTAATTGCATTCAGAACATGAAGAACTTTAAAAGTTCTCCAGCCCAGTATTTTTAAGTTTCTTTGAACTGTGGAATTCTTAAGCATCTATGAAGAAAGCCAATGTGTAAAACCAGCTAACTCAGAGTTTCTCTGTTGCAGGGCAGGAGAAGGGAGGAAAAAAGAGGATCTTAAATCCCTTCTCAAGGTACCCTGAGGGATTTTGGTGAGCACAGCTTGAAAACTCATAAACTCTTACTGTTCTGTTGGGAGAAGATGAGGAAGTGGCAGCCCAAGGAGATAAAGTGATCTGGTCAAGGAATTCAAATTGCTCTACAGAAGATCTGGGGCTGGAACCCAGTTTAGATAGGATGCCGGGGGCGGGGTCTGGAGTTTCTACCTGGGTTCCAGTTGCCAGGATCTCCATTACTGAGGCCAATTATTCTCATTAAAAATTCTGAATCTTGCAAAAACGTATGCATTAAAATGTGCAAGTTGCCCCTTACTCTCCTTTTCTCCGTCTGCAATCTGATTCTTCACAGAAGAACAGTGGTAGTAGGCCGATGTGTGTCCTTCTCGCACTCTGCTTTCTCTTCCCAACCCCCCTACCCCCAACATCGTTTGCTTTGTTGTGGTTCTTTTTTTTTTTTTTTTTATGCGGGTACCGGCAGTCGAACTCAGGACCTCGCGCTTGCCAGGCAGGTGCTTATGCTGCTGAGCTGTATCGCCAGCCCTGTTTTGGTTCTTCTTAGCTGGCTTTTTTTCCTTTCATCATAACATTTAACAATTGCTAACATCCAACCTAATTTTCTTATCATTTCTATTATTTATTGTATGTTTCTGCCAATTTGAACAGTGAAGGCAAGGATATTTGCCTGTTCTTTTTCTCACGGATGTTTCCCACCTTCATAGAATGATGCTGGTATACAGTAGGTACTCAAAAAATATTTGTACAATGAATAGTCAGGATGAAGAGGCAACACACAGAAGACTTCAGAGCGGTACAATTTTTCTGCATAATGCTACAATGGTGAATACACATTGTTACTCATAGAAAGTACAATACCAACAGTGAACTCAATGTAAACTGTGGGCTTTGAGTGATAATAATGTATCAATATAATTTCATCATGGGATCATATCAAATTAAAAGCTTCTGCACAGCAAAGGAAACCACAAACATAGTGAAGGGATAACCCACAGAGTGGGAAAAATATTTGCCAGCTATTCCTTGAACAGATGACTAACATCTACAATTTATAAAAATCTAAGAAAATTAGACTCCCCCCAAAATAAAAGACCCAATCAAATAATGAGCAACTGAAATGAATAGACATTTCTGAGAAGTACAAATGGCCAATAAATACGTGAAAAAGTGTTCAACAAATGAAAACGACACTGAGGTTCCATTTTACTCCAGAAAGAATGGCTATCATGAAGAAATCATATAACAAATGCTGGTGAGGCTGGGGGCTGGGGAGAACCCTTCTACATTGCTGGTAGAAATATAAATTAGTACTACCATTGTGGAAATCAAAATGGAGATTCCCCAAAAAACAAAAACTTGAAATTCCATTTGACCCAACTATTCCTCTTCTATATATTTTCCCAAAAGTTAAAGATAACATTTTGTAGTGATACATGCATACCCATGTTTATAGCAGCATAATTCATAATAATTAAATCTTGGAAGAAGCCTATATATCCATCAACATAAAGAAAATGTGTTACTTATACACAGTGGAGTACTACTCTGCCATAAAGATAAACTTGAATCATTTGTAGGAAAATGGATGCACCTTGAGACCATAATGTTAAATCAAATAAATCAGACACACAGCTTAACTATCTCATGATTTCTCTTATATGAGAAACCCAAATTATAAATAAAGATAAGATAAAAGACAGATAATAAGAAGTAGGGAGATAGATTGTTCTCAAATGGGAAGGGGATCAAAAGATGGAGGGCAGGGACTGGGGAGGGAGGAGGGGAGAGGGATGAAAAAGAGAATTAAGATGGGTTATGTACGTGTACCACGAGGAATGTAATCATTATATACTGCAAACATGTACTAATAAAAACTGAAAAAAATATAATTTCATCAGTTACTGCAAATTTACTGCTGTGGTGGGTATATAGACAGTAGGGGAAGTTGTACCTGATTGGGGTGGCGAATATGGGAACTCTCTGCACTTTCCCCTCAGTTTTGCTGTTAACCTAAAACTACTTTAAAAACTAAATTTTATTACTTAAAGAAGAGCGGTCATTTCAAAATCCATGAGTCTAAATCTGTATCTCTACCTGGTACAAGTTCATCCACATAAAATATCCTTTTGCCTCCTAGCTTTGCCTTTGCTGTCCCACCCCTGCCTCTTATTGTCTGTCATTCAGGAGTCCATGGCAAAATCGCCTCAGTAGAAGGTGCTTCTCCAACCACTCTGCCAAAGCAGCAGGCCCACCCAACTTCCATCTCAATTTCCCAGCTTTGTTTTGTTTCATAGCATTCATCACTACTTTACATTTATGCTATATATTTTCTTTTTTTATTCTTGGTTCCTTTCATCCCACAGAATAAGTTTCAAGAAGGAAGGGGCCTGATGTTGCTTGATGCTGTATCCCCAGTGTCTAGCATTCAGTCAGCACTCAGTACATGTTTTCCTGAATGAGTGAATCTCTGTAGAGTAGTTTCCTCCTAGGGGGTTTCTCCAGCCCCCTCTACAGATGCCTGTCTACGCTGCATGGAGAACTTTTCAAAGGACAGACGAGTCCCATTTTGACCTTGTGGGGTCTGGCCCCGGTTGTCTCAAACCAGGCTCCTTCCTCCATTTATTTCAGTGTTCCTCAGGGCTGGCTTTCAGTCCCTGGTGAGGACTGTGCTCTTTCTCTCCACTGGACCTGCACAAACTCTTTTCTCTGACAGGCAGCTCTGTCTCGCACTGCACTTTTACTTACCTTTCTTATTTCTTCTCAAGAGCCCTTCTCTGGGGAAGCCTCCCTGACTGCCCCTTTTAGGTCAGGTCCCATGTGACGCGCCTTCATAGAACCACACTCCTTTCACTTTGTAGTGATGTATTTGCGTACATACTGGGATTGTGCGATTAATACTTTAATCCACAGGGTAAGTTCCATGAAAGCAGAGATTGTGACTGTTTTACGGACAGCTGTATTCCCTTCCCACAACACATTGACTAGTACACATCAGATTCTCAATTCGTAAATGAGCGTGACAAATTCTTTGTTCCCAAACAGGTCCCATAAGCATGTTCAGAGAATATGAAAAAATGACCCGTCAGTCCATCACTAAGCAAGTTCTCAGGTTTGAGAGAACAGGGAGCCCTCAGGGTGACTGATTTGAGTCCCGCCCTGTCTAGTCCCACACCAGGTTCTATATGCACAAATACTAGAAAAATAGAAGACAAGGCTTTTGGGCTTTGAGGTCTTGGCAGTTTTGTTGGGGACAGTCACCTGCTCTTGTCACTAGCCGCACAGGTAAGATATTACTTTTCAGATTAATGTTTTTTTCAAAATCTGAACTTAATTGATTGTAAAAAGTAATTTTTGATTAAACTTATAAACAAGAAACAGACTCACACCCAGTTTCTGAGATGGTGCTATCTTTCCTGCATTTGCAGCTTATTTTAATATTGGCAGTAATACCTTACTGTCTGCAAGATGCTTAACGTAAATATTTCATCTGAAAATGGTTATTTCTGTAAGATGTGCCTTTAAACGATTTATTTTTAAAAGTTTGTTGACTTTTTTTTTATGTGGGTACCGGGAGTCGAACTCAGGACCTTGAGCTTGCCAGCAGGCACTTGTGCCACTGAGCGATATCACCGGCCCTTTTTTCCCTTTATGTGGGTACCAGGAGTCGCACTCAGGACCTCATGCTTGCCAGGCAGGTGCTTACGCCGCTGAGCTATCTCACCGGCCCTGTTGACTGTTTTATAAGAAAATAAGTGTTTAATAATCTTTCACCAGTCCCTGAAACGGACAGGGCAAAACTGTGGACACAGGAATTCACTCTCCTTTGTTTAGCTCCTTTTTGTTCACTGCACGCAGGTCACCTACATGTGACTCCAGTCTCTCACCTCTGGGCAGACTCCCATCTGCCGCCTGTGAGTATGCATCTCTCTGTAAGTGAACTGCAGCACACATAGATACCTGCCAGATGATCAAATACCCAAGCCCTTGGTTGCCAACTGTGTCATTGCCTACATTTTTGGAAAAGCATTTAAAAATCCTCTATTATCTGAAGTTTGATGCAAATGGGAGGAAATTACCTACCTCTCCATTCCCCTCCTTTCCTCTTTTTTATTAAAACCTTTTATTCAATCATATAATCTCCTTTCAGTTTCCTGGATACCAGCTCTTCTGTATCAGAGCTCAAAAATATAGGTTTTCTGTTTACTCTTTTTAAATGAGATTTGATGATATCCAAGGGCATATATAGCCAGTTTCATAATAGAAGGAAATGGAAAATATAATGTTCACCTTATTGAAATTTGGCGTGTGGCAAATTGGACTAGAATGTACTTTTCTGCGGGGGACCCTCAGTGGCTCAGGATCATTTTGTATCCTTTAGAGTAGATAATCCCCAAACAACAATAACTGATGACTAATAGTCTCTGAATATGAGCTTCCCTAAAAAATGATAAAGTTACTGACTGTGGATATAAGCATAGCTTTTTATTTTTTTTTATTTTTTATTTTTTTACATGGGTACCAGGAGTCGAACTCAGGACCTCGCACTTGCCAGCAGGCGCTTGTGCTGCTGAGCGATATCACCAGCTCCTTTTTTCCTTTCTGTGGGTACCGGGAGTCGAACTCAGGACCTTGTGCTTCCCAGGCAGGCACTTATGCCGCTGAGCCATATCACTTTTTATTTTAAAGATAATAAATTTAGACAAATATATTTAAGAATATGAACTATACCACAGCAAACTACTTCTGCTTTTCCAGAAAGCACCTCCTTCACTTTCTTTTAATGAGGCTACCTTTAGTGTAAGATGTATTGAAACATGCTCCTGTGCATTTTTTGATTCATTTAGGTACTTACTCTTGCCTCTGATTATTTGTTAGTAAGGTCCCTTAAAAATCTATTAGAGACATACAGTGAGCACTGTATTAGAAGAACTGACCATTTTAAGGTTTTGGATAACTTATTTCATTTACAAGCAGATTACTCCTTCTAGATCTCCACATAAAAGAGACTAAGAGTGTCTATGTGCAATCCAATTTTATTTTGTGGTATTTCCTGTTTGGATGAATATTCATCTCACCTGTGGATAAACACCAGTAACCGAAGATGAGGCAAACACTGTAAGGGACATTTTCTTTACTTATTTGTTCAAAAGAAACCAAACTTTCTTTTTAATTTTATGGAGGAGTTCTTTAAAATAATATTAATGGGTAATAAGATTATCTGATGTCCACCCTATTTTGGGACTTCGTGACATGTTAAGCTGTGGATTAATTGTGTGACCCCTTTATCAGTGTTTGTGGTCATACGTCTGAGCCTTCCTCCTACTCTTGCCTGGGAACATACAAAGGCAGTAATCTGATGCTAACTCATTAGATGAATTTGGAGAGGACGTTTTCAAAAGAATCTGTAGGTCTTTATTTAATCATGGCCTTCAGATGTCTCTCATGGGTCACTGCAGATGACTGACAGGAACCAGAAATGTGTGGCAGGAAAGAATAGAGAGGAAAACTGAGCTCCCGTGATGTCTGTTTCTTTCAACCGAGATTCACTCTTTGGAAAAACAGAAATCCCAAGGCACCAAGAAAAAAATCTATAGAAAAATGTTCCCTAAGAAGTGTTCTTCGAAAAGAGCCCAGTGGATCATCTCAGTGAAGTGAGACATCAGGGAAAGTACCATTTTCTTATTTGCTCTTTTACCTTCTCAAATTCTATTTTTAAAAAGTTTTCAAATTCTTCTCTATCTCCAAATATTATAGTTTCCTTCGTGGAGAAATTATCTTAATCCTGTGATTAAACTAATCTATTAAAAATTTTTTTGAAAACCTCCCCCAGAACCATTAAGTGCATGACCATTATCATCACTCTCCAGGACTGAACCAGAAGGATGTAAGAAACAGTGCTGGCACTGCTGCTCGGTCACCCCAATACAGAGGACAGATTTGACTACATACAAATCTTCAATAAGGGAGCTTCATTTGTAATTAAGCACGGAAACACTTCTTGATATTTACAGTGTATTGTATCTTATTTGAAGAAAACTGATCTTATGTGGGTTGATTAGAGAAAGGTCCGACTCAGTAGCTTAAAAATTAGCTTTCTGCGAGTGAGGCTTCTTGACATGCTGTACAGATGGGAAGTATTTTCACCCAGTCAAGAGGTACTTCAAAGCAAACTAAAGTAACATTGATGGGTTCTTAGAAGATTTTATATCATCCTTTATAGAATTCCAGTGATGGGCCAGATTTTCAAAGATTTATTTTAATATCTTATTTTAGCCTCTATTCATTTTTGTTCATGTGAATGAATACCAATGACTCGAGTTTTTAAAATGCCCCTTGGCAGATGAACTCGACTCTTCTGTCTTGCATATAAATATAAGTGACATTAGACCATCCCTTTGCTTATGAATATGGAACTTTCAGTGGTTGGTAATTTTGCACCAGAAAGATAGGCCTCCCTGGCTCAGGAATGAGGTACTGACCTGGGAATAATAGGTTCTTTCATACCCCAAATGACACTTCTGACCCAACTTCAGTAAGACCTTGGGTTTGATATTTTTTCCAGATATGATGATAGATTTGCACTGGTCCATTTGCACTCCTTTGCCTGTCCCTGGCATGATCAATATCAGGCAGTAATAGATGGCTGGCTGAGGTTAAGAATGTTATTTGTGACCTTGATTCACCTCATATAGAATTGCGCTATACCATGACTGGTAAGGTTCCAATTCTTCTGACACCATTTGTTGCTGAAGTATTAGGTAGTATATGAAACTGGTGTTTTTGTAGGCCAAAAAAGTTGAATATTAGTTTCTTAAAAAATACAATCAACCTAATGCCAAAGGAATTTTTTAAAGTGTTGTTTCATCATGTTCTTACAGTAGCGTCAATGCAAAATTTTTCTTGACTGTTGTTTCCTCCTGGCTGTTTGTCATTTTTTTTTTTTTTGGTGCTGGGAATAGAACACACAATCTTGTGCTTGCCAGGCAGGCTCTGTGCCGCTGAGCTATATCCGTGGCCCTGTTTGTCTTTTTAACTTTAAATATTGCAGAAGTGGGTTTTTTTGTTTCTCTTTGTTTCTTAATTGCATAATTCACCAAGAGAGATCAAATATATTTCTTTTATACCAGTAACACATTCAGTATAACACAATTTCTAAGCCCGAATCGTTCTTCAATAAGTTTTTAAGGAAAGAAATGTAATATTGTTGTGCTGAGTGATCTTATGACAACAAGCAAAATTGTGTCAGCTAGATGACTGCTGGCATTCATCGAATGGTATACACAATCTCTGAAATAATAACTGCATGTCCCCTGCAATCAGCCTCAGTCCTTTCTTGTGGAAGTATTAACAGTGAGTCATATAAATCTTCCATCCCTCACACATATCCCTATGCAAAGAATTTCCCAGGAAATTGCAGAAGTATGAATTAATTCCAAAATGTCAACTTAAAAAATATACACTCAGTTCCAGGTCATCCCTGATAGGAAATATCACTATCAGAAGAAAATACTTTTTTTTTTTAAAGTAAAGATGATGGATTTATGCAATATTTTGGGAAAAAAACTGAGTCATTTAGTTGTGTCTCTAACTAATTTTAACTCCTCAAACAATTCAAGGCAATAAGAAGTATGTGTTTTTGACAACTAGGTGCTAGAAGTAATTCTGCAGGATTTCCTCCGCATTTCCACAAATTAAAACTGACTGTATAGCAAAACTTGCATACCTTAGGCAAAACTGAAACACATAAACACACACATATTTCTGGTAATGGAAAATGTATCTTTAGATTCCCTGCGACAGATTCTCTCTGTCAAACTGGGGAATTGGTTTTAGCTCTCTTACATTAAATTCTCTAACCTGCGTAGTAGATAGATAGCAAAACATACAACTGTAGAGAGTTTACTTTGATTGAGCTGTATTGATTTTAGGTATTCCTATGCTCTGGGAATTATCTAAACCTTCATTATCTGAAACTTAAATTTGGATATGGAGCAATATTACTTTTACCGTTGCTACTTTAAAAAAGAGTCTTAAGAAGGCTAATCAAATTATTGCGAACACTTTTGAAAGTTCCAGATTCTGCAAGGACCTGCTCTTACCAATGCTTGAGCCCCTTTCCCCTTGATTAACTAGCCAATACACTCTCTCCTCTGATTTGAAGCGTGAAAAGGAATGGAAAGTGGAGTATGGGAAATAGGACCCTTGTAGCACCTAATCTGGGAGTCAGCAGATGGGTGAATTGGATCCTTGTCCTTCAGCGGTATTTCTTGCTGGAGGGTGGACTGTCTGCTTTTTCTGTGAGGCTGTAGCCTCTGCGAAGATGGCATGCCCTATCACAATGCCAGGACCTTTCCCACAAAACATAAAAGTGAGCTGGGGAATTTAATAATCAAAGTAAATAATATTTTCAAAAATTAAAAGGATGTGGTGCATGGTGCACTAGCCTGCAATCCCAGTGTCTGGGAGGCTGAGGCAGGAGGATTGCTGTGAGTTTGAGGTCAGCCTGGACTATGTAGTGAGTTCAAAGCCAGCTTGGGCTACTTAGCAAGACCTGTCTCAAAAAACAAAAAAACCCAAAACAAACAAACAAACAAAAACCAACCAAACTAATAAAAAATAAAAAAGATTTGTGATGAACAACATACCAAAATTGTGATTAGACTCACAATTAATTATTTCCCTTTTCCCTAATTATTAATTATTCTTAAGAGTCCGATGTGGCTTGAAAAGCATTGTTAATGATCCTGTCATTACTTAAACTTTTACTCTGTGTTTTTCGTTGGTGATGTTTGTTTGTTGGTTGGTGCTACCTTAAACTGTGGTCCTAAGGAGGTCTGGCCTCTGGCATTCTTGTTTTGACCTTGCCCTTTGTTTTCTGCCTGGCTCACACTCTCACTGCTCCTGACCGACCTCCTGACTGGTTTTGCAGTTTTCTTTCTGTGCTCTAATCTCTAGGTGAAGGATTGTGTCTGCTACCTTAGGGCACGGTGCTTGGGACACAGTAGCTGAATGAAAGAAAAATCTCTTGGAGCTGCTGCTTGGGCTGTGCCAGGATTTGCTGTGCAATTACATGGGAAGAAATGTCGCTGGTGGGCTCACCACCCCAGAGCCTGCTACGAAGCCACAGATTTCTTTCTAGGATTTTTCTGAACATTGGAGACATGAAACAGGAAACGTGACATAAAGGTTTGCAAAAATCAGAGAGCCAGTGGATTTTGAAACATCTAAGTAGGCTCAAAGAGAATTAACAAGTTGATTATACTAAAATAAAACTAACTAAAATAATGTAAAATGTTTTCAAGATGATCTCTTTTGCAAAAGACCCATGAAAGGATACGGTAATTTCTTAATTCGGGGTTTTGTACTTGTTTTTCAGTGACATCTGAGATTTCTCAAGTTTGAGGGGTCAGAAGCACTTACCTTCAATGGTGCATTGATCAGGAATTGGGATCTTCTTCATGATTTCCGTGGCATATGCTTTCACTTTACTGAGGTTTTCCTTTAGATGCAAGTAGAGCTTATCTTGGTATTCTATAGGATTTGTGGTTTTCTCTGGAGTTTCTCCCTGGAAGTTTTCTTTAGTAGTTTCTTCAACATTTCCTGATTCTATATGTACAATACTTGGGTGTGAAGCTGAAGAATTTCTCAGCTGTGCTCTGTGGGTGTCTGTCTTAAGGGGCAACTTGTCACTTTCAGGGCTGAGTGGGTCTATTTCTGAAAGAGAGACGCTGACTGGTATTCCTGCGCTCTTTTCATCTTCCCCGTCATCTGAACTCATGCTCTGCGTGAGCACAGTGTGCAAAGCCAAACTTTTTGACCTGCGACACAGAAAAGGGTAAGTTAAAATGGTTAAAGAAGTTGAATTACCATTCGCTGGCAAGGAAAAGAATAATGACACTGGGACATGAGTAATACTAGGGCACTCCTCTGGAGTGTGAAAATGTTAACAGGTGGATAAAATATAGACCACCAAGTTATGTAATAAACCAAAACTTTGAAAAATCTAGATCACCCCCAAAATCAAAGGTCTAAAAATTGATTTCAGGTCAGAACTGGCTGTGAAATAGAAGACTTGCATATTTTTATTCTTTTCCTATTTCTGCTTCTAAATTTTAAAAATCAGGAATCAAGAGAAGATATTGATAGTCATTCTCAATATTGGCACACCTATGTTCCAAAAGTGTTTTTAAAAAAACAAGCTGTAGGTTTGTCTTTGATTTGTATTTCTCATTTAAAATAGTGAGCTTCTTTGGATAATAAGAGCAATGTGGATATCTTTTTCATGAAGAGACGGAATTGCGGGTGGCCCTGGGTAACAGATATGTATAAGAAGCACCTCTGACAGCATGATAGTAAAACCAACAGCAAACATGAAGAGCATACTTTAAAAAACTAACCGAACTAAATTTATACCTGTTAAATCGGATGTTTTTTCTTTCTTCCTTAGAAATGTGGCCTAAGCTATATCTTCTGATGGATCCAGAGGTATTGCTCTCAGCATTTATTTTGTCTTCAAAAGCCTGGATTTTAACTTGGAGCTTTTCATGGTCTTCATTTTTAGCTACCATGAGGTTGACTTCTGGTTTCTCAGGGAGTCCAGTGTCAGTGCTGGTTTTTCTCCTAAAGGGACAGAAATGATTGCATTAGATGATAGGCTTATACACCCTTTAGAACAGTCATACTACCCATTTTACTATCTCTTACTCAGAACTGAAACTTCGCTAGATAATTTTTGTTAGTCATTTAACAAATATTTATTGATTATCTGTTACATACATATATCTTTGAAATTTCTTCTATATCTACTCTGCCAGAAGTTTAAAAACTTTGGGGTTTATGTCAGCTTTTTTTATTAGAAATATTTTTTGAAGATTTCAGAGAATAAAAAGCAGTTTTTATGGACATCTACCACATTCTTACTTACAAACTCTCCAAAAATATGGCTTTTATATGAAATTCATGCCAGGCATTTTTAAGAAAATTTGTATGTGCTGGTATGTTTGTATTATAATTGATAGCATAAGAACATTTCATGTGGACTCTAAATGCATGCATTGTTAATTTATAGAAATCAACACAGGGCCAGTGAGATGGCTCAGCGGTGTAAGTGCCTGCCTGGCAAGTGTGAGGGCCCGAGTTTGACTCCCGGATCCCACATACGAAAAAAGGGCAGGTGATATCGCTCAGCGGCACTGGCGCCTGCTGGCACGCGAGGTCCTGAGGTCGACCCCCCCGGTACCCACAAAAAAAAAAAAAGAAAGAAATTAATGCAGCTCTTTCACCTTCAAAGCAAGCAAAATCTTTCTGAATTCTAAAATGTTGGAAAAAGGCATTTTTCCATGAAAGATATTAATAGTTCCATTAATAGTTCCAAATATCTTTATAGAAGAGTTTATATACCACTCTGTGAGTCATTGAAATGACCTCCTTTTGGGCAGAGACCTCCTTTTGGAGCCCCCCTTAGGGGTCACATTGCCCTAGACAGAGTAAGAACGTGTAGAAAAACGGTGGAAATAGCTCTGTGATGCTCATCGAGTAGTGAACAATTACAGGAAAACAGTACGCATTTGCTTTTCCTTATCTGTCTTCTAATATTGAGCCACCCTGGAGCTATTTTAATTTTTATTTAACCACTATCAATTATAATAGTGTTAATATTAATTCTTTCCTTATAAAAACAAGGGCAAAATTAACTGTTTTTTACTCTCTATACTTCTGATATTAAATATATGTTTGACTGTTTTCTCTTCACACCAACCAGTTCTCTATTTCTAGACACCAACTCTGTGTTCTACTATTCAACTCAGTCCTGACACTAACTACCCAAAGTTAGCATCACACTCTGCAGCCTGCCCTCACTTCTTCACATGCCAATTGCTAAGATGGAGTCCCCAGGCTGCTCACATTTCTGTCCTACTTGGTTACAAAGTCAGGGGTTTTACTCACACATAACCTCCCCTCCAGTTCGATAATTCCCTAGAGTGACTCACAGGACTCAGGAAAACAGTTTAACTTGTTATTACCGGTTGTTACACAAGATAGACCTCAGGAAGCGCTAGGTGGGGCGAGCATGGGGCATGCCACCCATCTAGCACCTCGGTTGGTTCTCCAACCATAAGTTCTCCCAGCCTCATCATTAGGGATTTTAATGGACGTTTCGTCATGTGGGCATGATTGGTCAAATCACTGGTCACTGATATTTAATTCAATCTCTAGCTCCTGTTTTTTCCCCAGAAGTTGGGGATAAGGTAAGGGGGTAAATGTTCCAACCCTAGACGCATGCCCTGGTGTTTCTCATGACTAGTCTTCATTTTGAAGCTATTTAGGGTCCCCAGGTGACCACCTATCTCATAGCACTCCTCAGCCTGGAAATTGCAAGGTTCTAGAATTGGCATGCCAGGTACTGGAGACAAACAAAATATCTATTTTTTTTTATTATACTACATAATAGTCTCTAAAAGCAGAATCACCAAGGTACCTAATGATCTTTTTGATTTATCTGTGTGAGTTTACTTGGCTTTCTTTCCTTTTTGTTTTGGTTTTTTGAGATAGGGTCTCACTCTGTAGTTCAGGCTGGTCTTGTGATCCTCCTGTCTCAGCCTCCCAAGTGCTGCAGTTATAGGTATGCACCACCACACCTGGACCTTACTTGGCTTTCTTTGGTATTTTTCCTAAACGTTGAGGAAACAGGCCCCAAACTTACAGAAAAATAATTTTTAAAACGTATGGTTATTTTTTCCAAAGGGCAAAAGTGAATGGGCCTAATACCTGAGTGAGGTTAAAGAACAGCACATATATTTTGTTAAACATGTCTGTTTTTCATAGGGAAAACCAATGTAGGAGAGCAGGTAACCACTAATTTTCAGTTACAGGTCACCCGTTCTGGGACTGTATCTGTTGGGTCCTGGAGCAGGTGAGTGTGCAGAGCTGGAGGCTGTGGCTTCTCCGGCTGCCCCAGAGACTCATCCTGGCCTTGAGGGAGGGGCCATGATCATGGACCTTCAGCGATCAGGAAGTCTGGCGGAGGGACAGCTGCTGGTGTTACCAAGTGGGAATGAGATTAGGTCATTCATTGTTTATTGCCTAATAAGTTATTGCTGATAAGATTTAAATCATTTTCTTACATAGTTTTTATGTTTCCTATGGCTTTGCAAATATTTATTTATCTGACCATCTTCTGCTTGAATGAAGTATACGTGAGGAGACTGCAAGAAGTAAGTATGTGGAAGAAAGGCTAATCTTGAGAATTTCTTCCTTCCGACCTATATATATATTGTGGAGGACCACCTGTTCAACTCTCCTTGAAAGAAGAGCAATTATCTCCATTTTGGCTAAACCTGGCCCTATTTCCATGTATTGATATGTACAGAGCTGGCTAGGACTTTTCCTTATCCCTTCAATTGCTTTAGGCAATGCAAATTGGTCCAGCTGGGGTGCTGATATGTGGTCTTTGAAGCAAGGCACAGGTCAGTGTTGCTCTGCCCCATAGCTCCCAAAAACATGTGTGAACCGGATGGGAAAGAGAGCCATGCTCCATGCTATGGCTGGGATTGAGCCTTGAGATAAGAGGCTATGACTTCCCAGGGCATAGAAGATTACATATCAGAGCTGTAGCACTGACCCCAAAACATTGGATACTACCTCAAATTGTGTTATGCAGATTACTCTTTCTGCATATCCTTCTCTCTGCATATTACAGAGGTGATTTCAAGTCTCCTACCTAGCCCAGCTCACGGTACTCACGGACTTCCCGCCACTCTCATAGTCACTCATCCCCGAGCCACTCCCCTCATCAAGAATTAATAAAAACTGGGTTTGGCCTTGAGTCGAGGCCTTTGTTCTGGTAACCACCACCCTGGCTGGACTTAGGACCCCCTTGACTCCCCACAACTACAAATATGCCTTAGTGTCTTTATTCTCGCCATGGGTTGCACTGGAAATGGTAGATTGGAATTAACTCGCTAGAATTCCAATAACTTTTCTTGGGATTACAAATGTAAACTTCCCAGACTGCAACAAGGACGAGGAAGGCTCTCTATAATATGTGGTACTGACCACACGTAAACATACGGAAAGCTTTGACATCTGTTATGGTTTAATTCTAAAATGTCCCCTAAAGGCTCATGGATTCAGAGGTGGGGCTTTTGGAAGGCAGTTGGATCATGCGAGCACTATACTTATCGGGGAGTTAACTCACTGATGAGTTCAAAGCTGAATGTGCTATGGAGGTGGGGCCTGGTCAGAAGAGGATCACTGGGGACCTGACCTGGAAGGGTGTGTCTCCCTCCCCGGCTCTTCCCTTCGCTCTGCTTTCTGGACACCATGAGTGGAGCACCTTCTCTTCCTCCATCCCCTCTGCCATGCTGTTTCTGCCTGGAGCCACCAACCATGGACAGAAACTGTGAGCCAAAATAAACCTCTCCTTCTTTAAATTGTGGGTGTCGGGTATTTTGTCCCAGAGACAAGAAAGTAACAAAGACATCTTCTACCTAGAATCTGAACTTTTACCCCTATTGTGAATGAAACCAAAGTAATGTTATCACTGGATGGTATTTTATAACAAGGTTAATTTTTTAAAATCCAATAAATCCTCTCAACACAAGAAGTTTTGGAAGTTATTTATATTCTGTTCATGTTAGTCTATGTATAGTCACTAAGTAAGGATTTCTCTGGTTCTTGGAAACCTATTCACATTTCAAAAATAAGATACCTTTATTTATTTATTTATTTATTTATTTATTTATTTATTTATTTATGTGGATTCCGGGAGTCGAACTCAGGACCTCGCGCTTGCCGGGCAGGCGCTTATGCCGCTGAGCTATCTCACCGGCCTGATACCTTTATTTTTGAACTTTATTTCAGACATTTCTAAGGCTGAGCTCCTTGGAACATAAACATTTATAAAGCATATAGTATACCCCAATATGTATATATCATGTATTGAACATTACACAATATGAAATATAATAATATATACAGTCATATATAATATTTAAAAGATCTCAAAACATACCAATTGTTAGAGGGATAATTTCTCATGAATTTATAAATTTTCAATAAATCTCTGGGTTATAAATATATCATTATAATAGAACTTTCTTCCCCTCAAAATTTCAACTTTCATATGCTTATAGTAAATGTCCCACATAATTGAATTAGGTTCTGATTTTTTAGAAACATTTCTGAGATGGGGATGTAGCTCAGGAGAAAAGCACATGCTTAGTACACATGGGGTCCTAGGTTTAATCTCCAAAACCACATACACAATTTTCCTAATGTATATATATATTTTTAATTTGTTTTACTCTTTTTCTTTTTCTTTTCTTTTCTTTTCTTTTCTTTTTTTTTTTTTTTTTGAGACAGGGTCTCAGTTTGTAGTTCAGGCTGTGTAGCTCAGGCTGGCCTCAAGCTTGCAGTGATCCTCCTGCCTCAGCCTCCTGAGTGCTGGGATTATAAGTGTGCCCTGGCTATTTGTTTTAGGCCTTATATCCATTTTGCTTTCTGTAAAATGGAGATAATTAACTACATTAAATTCACAGACTGCTAGGAAGATCACGTGACGGAGTAGTGTGAGGTGCTGCTGTGCTTTAGCCAGTTATAGGTTATCCCTAGTTAACAGATGGTAGATTTTATTGCTATTATTAATTGTTTTCACTGCATTATAACTTTGACGATTTTATCTGTATTATCAGTGCCATGTGTTAATATGTGGTGCTGACATCTGTGGTCCAGAAATTGGCAGACCAAGCTTCCATATCTGAAAGGAAACTGATAACCCCTGGAGAATGCCATGTCATCCGGCACTAGGGGGGATTGTCACTCAGTGCCCTTTCCTGGTTTGTCTCATTACCAGGTTGGTTACTAAGCCAGAGCTTGAAAGGGTCAGAGCTCCAGTAGCTGGGAGCAGTCTTCCTTCATCCTTTTAGTATCCTCCCGAGGAGCTTTTAGGCAGGAGAGAAGTTATGGGTTATACCCAGATACCCACTGACTCCAAGAGGGGCAGGTTTGCTGCCTTCAGGGCAGGGTTGCCAGTAAAATACAAAACACCTGGTGAAATCTGAATTTCAAGTCAACAACAAATATTTTAAAGGGTATTTATTATTATTATTAATTATATATTTCATAGACTAAAAATATTTTGTGTATATATTTTAAATATTTTGTTACATTTATATGTATATCATTATTTTATGTATATATGTATTTAACTTATAATTTTTTATATTAATATTTAATATTTATTATGTTCCCCAAGTGGGACATAATAAAATGGTTTATACTGTACTAAAGTTATTATACTAAAAATACTAAAAAATTATGTGTTCTTTATCTGAAATCCAATAGACTGTCCTGTATTTTTACTTGTTAAATCTGGCAATGGTACCAGGATGAACCCCTGCTATTGGCAGGCAGGGACCTGTACTGCTGCTTGTCCGTGTTCCCTCCACATCTGCATAGTGCTGGGCACACCCAGCTCCCTGGAATGTCTAGGTGGCAAGGGAGACCACCTGAGGTCAGCTTGCGCTGCCATTGGTTCCTGAGGTCTACCAGTTGTCCATGAGGTACTGCCCATCCGGGATGTGGGTGACACTCTGTGATATGGTAAATATGAAATGTGGGGAGAAGGAGAGAGCAAAAAGCAAAAATAAGAAAAGTGAAGAAGCCACAAAAAAATCTATGTACCAAAGAACTGATCTCCAGATACAAGGCTGATGAGTGTTGCTGATGAGCAGAATTTTCCCCACAAAGAATTTTTTCTTATACATATCCCTTTGTTTTTGTGATCTGAAGATTTGTAGGGAACAGAGGTGACAAAGAAGAGTTACCAGGAACTTTCACTGGGTGCCAATCTGCCTGGGCATATCCCAGGATATTTTTTTGTTACTGTTTGGGTTGTTTGTTTGCTTGTTTGTTTTGCTGGGGATGGAACCCATGGCCTTGTGCATGCTAGGCAAGCCATGCCCAGCCATCCCCAGGTTTTGGGGGTAGGGAGGCAGTACAAATTTTTTTCCAATGGATTAGAAGGTCAAGAAATGACAGATTGGAAACTTCGGTTTACAGTAAACAGTTCCTGATCCTTCACTTCTCTTCTTGCTTTTAAAATACGATGTAAAATGATAAAAGGATTTCCTCAGAAACAAAGACAAAGACATTTTCCAGTGATAAGCAAGCTCTTCTGCTTTCCTTCTAGAGCAAGCAAATGCGCCACAAATGTAAGAATGCTGGTCCTGTGTGTGTATTTGTGGGAGTGGAGTGGGGGCCAGTGGGCTGGGCTCATACAGAGGGTTATTCCTTTTCCATTTGTCACTTTTAACTCCAGAGGTAATTTTACAGAAATCTTTGCCAGAGTTCTGTAATCCCCTAAATATTAACTTGGCCTTAACTCAACACGCCACATTACAAGAGGCTCAGATGATTTCCAGTCTGAACAATTTCTGGTCTCTGTTGCCAAAGTAAAGTTTTTAAAAGTACCTCTAGGGATGTCCAGGGGGAGGCCTAATTACTTCCCTCATGTGTGAGCTGGGACTCCCCTAAGAAACAAATTGGTCCTTGGGCAGCTTACTGCTCTCACCAAGCTGGGAGATGAGAATATAAAGCTGGCAAGGATGGAGAGTTGGCAGCCTCTCTTATTGGCTCCTCAAATCAAAGAAAATTAATTTTAGTTAATGTTGGATGATCTTGGCTAAGGATCCCATGTCCAGGATATGCACTCCTGCAGAGCTAAGCTTGTTAGCAAAGTCAGAGAACGTAATGGAGCAAATACACGTTGGAGTCCTAAATTCTTAGGATGTTAGTATCCTTACTCTTCAGCAGTATCTTGGGTCATCATCAGTCACCATAAGAATGACAGAGATGATCCCTCAGCTCCAGAGTCCTATCCTCTGTTTGAGGAATGGGATGAATAATGCTGCTGGATCAGTTACACTGGAATATGAAGAGATAGGACAATGGTCATTTAGGTCCTAGTTCTCTTCTGTCTCTGACCAGCTCAGTGGGCCACAGCAGAGAAGAGCAGAGACGAGCAAGACCAGTTACATGAGACTCAGGATTTGGCCATGGCAATGTAGAATTTCACTGAATAGAAATGCCTCCATGGTTTATTTCACACATATGAGATTTTTAAAAAAGGGATTTCACAAGGAGAGTGTGGGGAATGCACTGATCATGACCTAACACGGGAAAGACCTAGGGTCATGCCTCTGACTTCCTGTTTATCAGTGATGTGGCAAATCTATTTATGACTCTATAATTCTTATTTTTGTCAAATAGAAATGGAATTGTTGATACTACATGTGTTGGTGAAAGCAGTACATAAGATAATGGATAGGACAGTGGAGCCCATACAGAATGGGCATGAGGAATAGAAATGGTAAAACCCTGGGTGGCTGCTGCCTACTGTGAACATTTGTCTCTGAAAGGAGGAGGCCTGTGTACATGGTGCCACACTGGAAGATAAGTTTTCCTGCTCAGATCTGGGGTAACTATAAAATCCCTCCTCCCCCTCCAGCAGCCTAATGCACGTTACAGAAGGAGATAGTTTCCTACTGTGTGAGTATACGAGAATTGGTATGTACAAATAGTCAACTTAAAAAATCTTCGTACTACAAGTGTGAACTTTAAGCAATTGTAGACATTCAGGGAGAAGTTTCTGCAATGAGAATAAAAGTGTTAAGTCCTGGTCCAACGAAATGACCCATCCCATGCAGATGCTCAGTTATTTGCTCACTTTTCAGCCATTTAACCAACACGGGAGAGAATGAGACATGGAAAACAGAACAGAAAATATGCAAAGCCTGTACCTCTGATGCTCAAAGTAAGATCCCCAGGCCGGCAGCATCAGACCCACTTTGGAGCTTGCTGGGAATGCAGAACCTCAGGCTCTGCCCACATCTATGAAATCAGAACGTGCATTTCACACAATCCCCAGGTGGCCAGCAGCATATTCAAGTCGAGGAGCACCCATCCAGACGTGGAAAAAACAGAACAGAAGCTGAAGTGGACCAGGGAAGAAGCATGTTCTACCCATCATGCAAGGCTGCTGAGCATGTTAGGAATTCTGCAGTCAGGTGAGACATAAAGCAATCCGAGCACTATTAGGAGTCGGTGGGCTTTGTCATCTTCAATCTTTTCAGAGCCTCTTTAAATTCCAAGGCAGAAGGATATTTTCAGGTTTTGCCAGGGACAGATACTGGTTCAGGTGTCTCCCAGGTGTTTAGTCAAGATTCCTGTGTCTCAGCTGGACATATGGGTGAGCAGCAGCCCTAACAGAGGCCTGCCCCATCCTCACGGATTGCCATCAGAGGCGGCGCACGTTGCCAACATACTTTGTAAACTATAAGGGGTATAAAAGCACAGAGTAATACATCGCGTAGCACTCTGAATCCAGAGTGGGAACTGTAAAGCAACACACCCTTCTTTTCCTGGGCTAACTTTATCCCTGGGAAACAGAAGCAGGTAATGGGCTGGCAATGAAGTTTCAACAGTTAACGTTATCAGTCGTTTGCTTGTGACATTGGAAGAGCAGGAAGAATAGTTAAAATTTCCTTTTTGATGACCCTTTCATAGTCCTTACCTGAAACATGATATCGTACCCAACTTCTAATAGGTAGAAACATAGTTATTTAGAAGTGGAGGAATGCAATTAGTTAAAATCACATCAGTGATGAAGCTGAGGATAAAAATCCCAAAATACTGTGACTCAACGCCTAGTCTTTCTGAAATTCACTATTACCTATAGACAAGTCTACCTAAAAGACAGCCTGACAGATAAGATAATAAAAAGCCCACCTTTTGCTTTATAATCAATATGAATAACATAAAGTATTATTTTTCCCTCAGCTGTAACCCATCCCACATGGCTGAAAGGATGTGTGCTCATCACCTTTCATGTATTAAATCTCTTTCCTTCAGGTTCCAAAGGAAAGCTTGAGGAATAAAATGCTAGCCATTTAGAGAAAATTCTCAGATTTGTCTGGGTTATGCTGCATCGAAGTTCTAATGCAGTAGTTTGCAAACTATCTGTGGTAAAGAAGTCCTTAATGTTTTAAATTTTCATATGTCAAAAACTAGTATTTTTGTGAAAAAAATAAAAATAAATTACTAGAAAAATATAATGAAGAAAACAAGACATACAGTGTCGACTGGTCATGGACTTGGATGTTGTAGCATTGTCAAATTTATAAAATTTCTAAGCTTTCTCTCTCGTTTTAAATTTTTGACACAGGGTCTCACTGCATAGTTCAGGCTGGCCTTGAACTTCCTATGTAGCCCAGACTGGCCTTGAACTCATGGCAGTCCTCCTGCCTCAGCCTCCTCAGTGAAGGAATTACAGGTGTATGCCACCATGCCATGTGGTACTATGGTAAGAAATAGTTTGCAGATGGGTACTGGTCTGGGGGGTGCAGAGTAGTTCCAGCTTAAAGAAATGCTAAATAAAATCACCTACTTTAATGCTCACCTGGAATAAAGTATTAATCCTAATAGCTCCCATTTACTGAGGACTTTCTAAGCATAGGCATTAAATATTGTAAATCCAGTTCATTAGTACCTCCCTGAACTTCAGTTTTACTTTCTGAAGTTTTAATTACTCAAGCTATTAAATGGAAAATTCCAGAAACAAACAATTCATACGTTTTATTTTATTTTTTTTTTATTTTTTTTTTTTGTGGGTACCGGGGGTCGACCTCAGGACCTCGTGCACCAGCAGGCTCCCGTGCCGCTGAGTGATATCACCGGCCCCTTTTTCGTATGTGGATTCCGGGAGTCGAACTCGGGCCCTCGCGCTTGCCCCGCAGGCACTTAAGCCGCCGAGCCATCTCACCGGCCCAATTCATATGTTTTAAATTGTGTACCATTTTGAGTAGCACAATGAAATCTTGTACTATCCTGTTCTGTCCACCTGAGACTCGAAGCATCTTTTTGGCCAAACATAGCCATGTGATATATACTACTATGTTAGTTATTTTCCTCTCATTGCTGAGACAAAATACCCAACTCCCAAAGTTAAAGGGAGGAAAGGTTAATTTAGTTCACAGTTTGTACAGGTTTCAGTCCGTAATCTGCTGGCTCCAAGGCAGGGTGGCACATGGCAGAGGGGCAACCATTCATGGCAGTAGGACAGCAAAATCAACAACCAAGGGAGGGAGAGAGAGAGGACAAGCCTCTTTCTGTCCTTTATATTGTAAGCAGGCTACCCTCCCTAGGGCGGGTGTAGCACTCACACCGTTAGTCCCAGAATAGGCCATGAACAAATCACAAACTCTAAATTCAACCACCTCTGAAAAGCACCCCCCAAGACTGCATGAGGCTTTGGGGGGACATCCAGACACAAATCATAATATCCACCCACCAATTACTGAGGAGCTGTCTGGTATCCTACCAATTATTGTGGTATTGCAGCACTTATGTTTAAGTAACCCTACACTTTTTTTTAAATTTAAGGCCCAAAGCACAAGAGTAATGATGCTGGCCAATTAGATAAAACAGAGTGACACTGGTAATTCAGATATGCTGTGAAGTTCTTTTAAGTGAAAAGTTGAAGGTACAATAAGGTATTCTGAGAAGGGAAGAGAGAAATGACACTCGCTTAATTTTTATTATAGCATATTGTTATAATTATTTCTACTTTATTATTAGTTATTGTTTAACCTCTTGCTATGCCTAATTTATAAATTAAACTTTATCATAGATATTTATCTATTGGAATAAACATAGTACATACAGGTACAAGTATATCTCCATACTATCTGGGGTTTCAGGTCTGCACTGCGGGTCTTGGAAGTTATTCAGCACAGATAATGGTTCTGCTGTACAGGAACTACTTCCCACACAATTGAGGGAGGCAGATCCTATGAGTAGTTCCATTTACAGATGAAGAAAGAGGCTCAGAGATGTGGAATAATTTCTTGAAAGTTGCTTAGTCTACACAGCATTGAATGCAATCACCTCCAGAGCTTACATCATTTAATGCCACCCTCAACACACACTGCCTTTCAGAAGGTGTTTGATTCAGTTATATCTTAATCTATACTAGGCATAAATAATACACATTATGGGACAGGTCATAGCACAGTAACCAAGAAGAATTATTCCTGTCTAATAGCTCTGTGTAGCCTCCTGTGGGATCCAGAACAGAGTTAATACATAGTCACAAAGCAACCTTCACGATGATTGGAAAAATGAATTTTGGCACCTTCTTTTAACCCAAACTGAAAAGATTTCAAAACTCAGAACATAGGCAAATGGCAACTTTAAAGTTCAGTTATGACAGATGGTGAAAAGGCGCAGGGAGCATTTGGGGATCCAAAATATTAAACAGCTAGGTAGGTTGTTGGGGTCCATTGAGAGCTGTCTAAGAATTGTCACTCATCCCACACGGGGCTGGAGAGGGTCAGGTCCTTTTCATGGCTTCTCCTAGAAGTACACTCTTCCTCTTCCCCAGGCTAGAACTTGCGTGCTCTCTCTTATTCGAAGTGAGAAGTCAGGCCACAGGATCTTTTTTGTGTGTGTGTGTGGGTACCGGTGGTCAAACTCAGGACCTCATGCGCCAGCAGGCACCCATGCCGCTGAGCGATATCACCGGCCCTTTTTTCGTATGTGGGTTCCAGGAGTCGAACTCAGGCCCTTGCGCTTGCCAGGCAGGCGCTTATGCCACTGAGCCATCTCACCGGCCCCAAGGCTACAGGATCTTAACAAAGGCCTCGTTTCCTTCATTGTGTGTCCTGTGTTTGAACATTGCTGTGTTCCAGGGAAAGGGTCCTGGATCCTCTGGGGAAGTTGCAATTGTCCTGCTCACTCTCCACGCAGGGCTCCAATCCCCACCCCCTCTGGCCACACCCCACAGAGCCAGCCCTTCTGGGGTCTCACACTCCCAGGGCTCCCTTCATTGTCTCCAACTCCCATAATGATATCTTCCACCTACATCTCCTGCTGATAAACGAATTCCTGAAATACCTTTAAAGACCTTCCATCACCCTAAATGCTGTTTAAAGAAGGACAAATGGCAGAGTAATGAACAACAGATGGAACGTAAATGGTACCACATGTCAGACTTACCCTCTTCAGTAAGAAGAGGGGCGAGAATCCAAAACCTCTTTATGCACAGAGGACTGACAACAGCCACACTATCGCCACAAATGCTGTTAGGATTTTCTTTTTATGCAAGTGATAACTGTGAATCTTTCTAGATTGAAAAGATATACACATTTCTTATTAAAACTCTCATTCCATTCCTAAAAGTTACCTTGGTGGGGTAGAATTATAATCAATTTTTCCTAGGCAGGAGGCAATGCTGACCAGAGTATTGCATGTTTTTTATTATGGTCATGAACTGACTCAGGTACATTCCCTAAACCAACAGTTGCTCTCAAAGAATCAATTTTCTCTTTGTATAAACATATCTTGCCTAAAAACGTGGGATTTCTTATAAGCACTTTAAAGACCATGTTTTCCTCTGAATACTAGCTCTCCAAGTTTGGAGGCAAGTAGAAGGACCGAGGAAGATACTAGTACTTCCAAGCAGGACCCCAGGTGCCCAGGCAGTGCAGAGGCAGTAGGAGCTGCAGTAGCTCAGAGCAAAGTAAGATTCCTGGGTGAGAATGGATGGAAAGACCTTGTGGGGAAGTGATACTGGGCTGGAGTTGTGGAAACCAGCAGCTTTCATGGGAAGAGAGACACAGAGAGGGCATTCTAGAGGGTTAGCAGGGTCCCCATTTGGGTAGGAATAGGTAAAAGTGACTTTTGACATTCCTTTGATTTTTTTTGAATTACACATGAATACTGTGAACACTGTAACTCATCTGCACTAAAATACAGAGATTCCCTGAATCAGACTAAAGAAAGAAATGAAAGGAAATTATCTGGGCTTATGTTTGGGCACTTATGCTATTGTCTTTCCAGAAATTACCAAAGGCCTACAAAACAAGTAGGGGTTAGGGAGAGAATTTTACTTTGCTCTTGCCTTTCTGCTAGGTTTACTCCATTATGCTTTAACATGAAGCCTATATAATAATGCATATTAAAAGACTTTGTTGTTGCAAGGATTAAACAGTATAACATAGGTGAAGTCCCTGGCACAGGATCTGGCTCATAGTAGGAGCTGGTTTAAGCTTGATGAGACCGACAGCAGCACTCTTGGCAAAACTACAGATGAGGTGGCCCCTGTTCTCTGCAGTTTCTGCCCTGCACACGGTGAAGAGCCAACACTCTTAAACTCTTGGGCAATATATTGGGGCATACGTATGACAGGTTAGGTTCTGGCATGCCTCCCAAGAGTCAAGATGGGAACTCCGGAATGATGGCTTGCGAAGGATCTCACAGGACTGTTTTTTGTTTTGTTTTTTTTTTTTAATTAAGTTTCACAGAACTTTTTAAAAAGGTTTTTACATGCCATGTTTCTTGGCTACACGTTAGGGTCACACTTAAATCACATCCCTGGCTTTCCATTGTGGTTCATTTCTTTGATATTCATTGCATGGAACTTAGGCTGGACCAAAACTGTGGGGCCACTCCAAGGAGGACAGATTTCCTGGGACCATTGTCATTTGACATAATCTCCTCATCCCATTTCCCCTTCCTTCTCCCCACATGCTGTTGGGGTTTTATTTCTTCCCTCCATTGTGTCATCTCCTTCCACTGACTATAATTTACCTTGTATCCTCTTGTTTTATTTTCAGGCACAATTTTTTTTTTTTTGGCACCGGGAATCGAACTCAGGACCTCACGCTTGCCAGGCAGGCGCTGTGCCGCTGAGCTATACCCCCGGCCCTCAGGCACAATTCTTAAGAACAAAGAACAAACATAAAATCTTACTACAACTACCACTATTACCACTAAAACAGCAGAAAATCATAATAACATGCTTTACCCTGAACTTTCCTTATAAACACATTCTTTCCCCATGACTTTGATGGCTTTGACTAAGGTCTGAAAGCCAGATCTGAGGGAACTGTTACACATGCTCCCTACCTTCCCCCAAGGCCTGGGGCTGGTAGCTGTGTGTAGGGACCCTTTCTCCTACTTCTCTGGCTTCTTCTGCCTTTTGCTGTCACTATCCCCTCTACCTACCTTTTCTCATTTCTCCTATTTACTTCCTACCTTTGCTTTCTTTCTACAATTTTCATTCCTCAAATTTTTCATCCCCAGCTGAGGCCTGGACCTGCTCTCCTATTGGAACTAAGACTCCTTGTGACAATTTGCCCCCTTTCTGATAGTGCCTGATGAGCACAGCCACCCTGGTGCCACATTCACTTGCCAAAGGTATCTTCCAAGCGAATGATACTGCTAGGCTGACTGCTGTCACACAATTGCCAGGAGCTCATCCTCTCCTTCCCCCACTCTCAGTAGGTCCTAACAGGCAGACAGCCCACTGGTTAAAGGCTACTCGGAAGGCTACATAAAACATTCCCATGTTCAAAAGATATAGATCTCTTTTCCTATCCTGGCACCTCTTCCTACCAATCTATAATTGCTGTTGTACCCCTTTTGTTTCTCCGGAATTAATTTCAAAATCTAAATGCTTTGGTTGGCTGTCTTGTTATTTAGCCTCTCTTGTTTTTATTTAACATAAACCTTCTTTTAAAACAGAGGAACAAGGCCAGTGAGATGGCTCAGCGGCATAAGCACCTGCCTGGCAAGCGCAAGGTCCTGAGTTCGACTCCCGGAACCCACATATGGAAAAAGGGCCGGTGATATCGCTCAGCGGCACAGGCGCCTGCTGGCGCTCGAGGTCCTGAGGTCGACCCCCGGTACCCACAAAATAAATAAATAAAAAAAAATAAAATAGAGGAACAGGAGAAATGAAAGTGTCCTCACCTGATGCATCTTATAAATCTCTCCCAATTTATTCAGAATCATTTGGCAAACGGAAAGCTCGTCTGCTTCAGTTTTTCATTCTCTGTAGGATGCTAATTGTTTTTCTTTTGATAGTCTTGCAGTGTTGGCCTGAAGTCTAAAATCTGGTCCACTGAGCTATGTGTCAGATTTGTAAATTAGCTGACATCTGTTTTCAATTTCATCAACTCTAATTTTCTTTCAGGATCTATTCACTGTCCCTTTAATTGTAAGGATCAGATCTTGCTGTATGATTTAGATGAAAGTGTAGACTTTCCTGCTTTGGGGGCACAGATTAAAATGACAGAAGCAAAATGGTCACAATGAAGGCTATTCAGGGAAAAGAAGTTGGAAGGAAAGCTTTATCATCCAGTCCAAAGGGATGAGCAGTTGCCACAAAAGGCTAGCTGTTTATATCCTTGTTTTAAGGTTCCCATGGAATAATTACAGTCTATTAGAAAAAGATTGGCAGTGGGTGTTGAACCAGGAGACATATTTTGAATTGAAAGAGGCGGAAGTGGTGATGGCAGTGGTGGTTATGTGAGATGAGTGGTAACCTTTTCATCTCTTCATATTTTGCTCTTCTTTTTCCATCATAAAAATGGTAAAGGAAGGAGAACTTTAATACATTCTTATACAAATATGGTTATATTTTTATAGTGAAACGTGCTTTCTTTTTATCTACTTGTTGCTAATTGGATTGGGATTAATTTTTAAGGATTAATTTTCCCGTTATAACACCCAGTGTAACACCTTTGGATAACACTTTTTTTTTCATTTATGTAAATTTTTTTCACACACACAATCTTAGAGATGTCTATTGACCACTTGCAGCCTTGTGTGTTTGGGGGCAATAGAGAACAGATGTTCCACTGGCTAGGACATGCACTTGAGCTTTTGCTTCTGACATATGAACCCATCCTGCCTGGAAGGAGACATGAGCAGGCTGGCTGCACACACAGTACAAAAGGGCTCCCCAGACACTAGCTGCAGAGACCTAACCCACATTTCAGAAGACTCATCATGAGCATCGCCCAAAGTGGTTTTGTATGCTGCCATGTAGGTTGTTGCTTGGTAAGACATGTGTCTGTAGAAGTGCTATTTTTGAATGATGCATGTATATAACAGTGGTTCTCAACAGGGTGCAATTTTTATCTAGTTAGCTATGTTGCAACCAAATTGATTGTCAAAAACTGAGAGGCATTGCTGTTACTAGCATCTAGTGGGTACAGGCCAGATTTGTTGGTAATATTCTATAATGCACAAGAGAGCTCTACAGCCAAGAATTACGTAGCCCGAATATCGATAGTACCAAGGCTGAGAAACCCTCACTGTAGGCATTTGTACACTGAACAAGGTGATAATACTTTTTTTTTTTTTTTTGTGGGTACTGGGGGTTGAACTCAAGACCTCATGCACCAGCAGGCACCCGTGCAGCTGAGCGATGTCACTGGCCCTTTTTTCGTATGTGGGTACCGGGAGTCGAACTCAGGACCTTGCGCTTGCCAGGCAGGCGCTTATGCCACTAAGCTATCTCACCGGCCCGATAATACATTTTTATGTCTCAGTCAAAACTACAGTGTTGAGATAAAGGGATATATTCAAACTGGCTTCCTCTGATGAATTGTTATTGTTGACTTTAATGACCATATTGGTCAGATCGTATTCTGTGTTTATTGGGGTTAAGAGAACCTCCCAGATATACTCCCCTTCTGCTACCTCCTTTCTTAACAGCATCCTCTTCCAGATCTATACAACCACTCCTGCTAGGTATCTCTGGGTTTTCATCTGCTCCCCTCCCCATGTCCCACCCCCTATGTTTGATCAGTTCTTCCTAATTCTGTGCTCTCAGTGTAACAGTCAGCCCTGACTTCTGAGGCTTTCTGTCACTGACTTCACCCGGGCCTCCTTCAGGACCTGATAGCAATACCAAAGCCCAAGTATATACTCTGACTGTGAACCCATGAGGGCAGGGATGATGTCTCCTGGGATCTGTGGGCCCTGTACCACGCTGGACATAAAGTGGACTCTTGTGACTAAATATGCACTTGTTTGTCAAGACAGCTTCTTGCACTTTTAAAATCCTTGTTTCGTACTGGAAATGGCATTCATCTTTTTTTACTCCAAAATCTCACAGAATTTGACACTAGTCTTAGATTGTCTCCATTGAGAACTGAATAATATCCAGAACTGAGTGCCTTCCAGTGCACAGGACCTGAAGTGTGAGGCTGAGCTTCGAGTCCTTCCTCTCTCATTTAGTCAGTGTGTAACACTGGGCAGATGTCTCAGCAGCCCCTGAGCTTCGGTTTTTTTTTCTTCACTTGGGCTTCTGTTTCTTTTTCTGTCAGACAGGAGCACTTCCTGTTTCATAGGGTGCTCATGAGGATCAAATGAAATTACATACATATTTGAAAGTGCTAGTTGACTTCTAAAGTATATTTTAAAATGTCAAATATCTTTCTATTCAAAATACAGCAGAGAAAAATAGAGCCTCAACTCATTCTTGCAAGGCCTTCCTAATTTTTTCCAAAGACATACTTCTTGGGGCAGTTGTGTGCATCATATTCACTCTCATTCTTCAACCACATGCTCCTGTTCTCACCCACCCACACCACTGGCAGCTTGCCCACCACCATCATTAATAATTACTTCATGGCCAACACTGCAGACACTGTTCTATCCTTTTCTCATTTGTCTCAGAAGACTGAGACATTCTGAGCAATAAGACCAGAGTGAGCTTCTCGAAATGGATTCCAACCATACTGTGCCATGGACAAAATCCACAATGACCTCTCATTGCCTACAGAGGAAAATTCAAAATCTTTAGGAAGGTGTGGCAAGCCCACTAGCCTGTGACCCCTACCTGCTACTTCAATCTCCAAATGTTGCTCTTGTAACATACTCCTTAGTCATACAAAATGACGATTGTTTTTACAAGGTGCCAGGGCTTTTCACCTGCTGCCTGCAAAACAGCCTGGTGCAGTCTGGTCATCTCTCAACACTTGGTTCAAAACATCACTCTTGGAGCAACCCATTTGGGACCCCCCCCCGTCGCTCAGGAGCTATCCCTATCCTTCATTCCTATTCTCCAATGAATTTTCCTACTCTTAACCTCTGTTGTTCCTTAGAATTCATTCTTTGACTTTGGGGAACACAAACTCGGTGTATCTGACATCTAGCATGTTGGGAGTTAAATTTATTTCCCCTATATCATTTTGGAGGCCCCAGCGAGATAATTGGAAGGAGAATGAGATATCTGCCTTTCTCTTGTGCTACAGCTACTTGTGACAAGAGGTACATGTCAAGCCAGCATGAGGTCACCTGTCAAATGATTTTTTTTTAAAAAAAGAGCTTATATGATGTGTATGTTGTATATGTGTCACTACACTTAGAGATGCTCAGTGCCTGAGCAGTACAGACAAAGTCACATGCTTCTTTGATGACATCCTATTAAAGAATAACAAACTAGGTGAGAGCTTCTTTGTGTACTAGATGGAGATGAATGACTAAAAAGGCTATTCTATACCAAGATTGACATTTAAATGTGTTTCAAAGATAATATCATGATTGTCATGCTAAAATGGTATGTGTGGCTCTTGATCTCAAGTTTTCTCTGTAAGACTTTATAATTGTTGTCTGTTAACATTCTGTAGGGATTCAACTTCTAAAACAACCGTGATTGGTAAGAAATAACAGTCCTCTGGCTATACTTTATATTTCAAAGTGCTTGATAACCAGATGAAATTATAATAGCTAAGCTCACTGCTCCCACTGTAATACTGATGTAACTGATCTTCTCTTCTGGGTGTTCAACAACTGAAGTTTGGAGACCAGAACTAGAAAAGTAACTGGGCTGAAGATAGCCAATATTTTGGCCCTGGCCCTCCAAGGTTGATGAGGGCCCAGGACATGAAGGAACATTCTCTACAAGATCCTACAACTTTGGTGAGTTACCCAACCTCCTGAGCAGGGAAATTGCCGGACCCCAGAGGAAAATAATCAATGAATGTACAGTGTGCCAAAAAAGAGGGTCACCAAAGAGGGAAAAGTCTCCCATGCTTTCACAGAAAGCAACATGATCAAGCAAGACCATGACCCTTCCTGGCAGCTGACATTGACAGAGGAGCTGAGAAGCTCTGTACATGGCTACAAAAGTATTGCCTGAGGAGACTTAACTGACCTTGATAGACTGCAAGAGGTTAATTTTGATTAACACAGGTCTCACTTTAGCTTGGTCTTAAATATCCAGCAGAAAAGTATAACAAAAAGATGTATGAAAAAAACACCATAGTAATAAAAGCTAGATATGAGAAGGGACTCAAGTCGCTGACCCCTTCGGGCAGTTTCCAGCTACACTGGTAGATGACCATTGTTATGGTTCAGTGGGGCTAAAAAACTGTGGTGGAAGCTATAAAAGCTCAATAAGAGTCTTTACATTCCTTAGCTAAAATTGTTCTTCGAAACCACCAAACTTCCACCTTCTTAGAGCTAAAACTAGAGGGACTTACAATGAGAAATATTAGATAACCTCCATCAGTAGAGGGGTCTAAGCCAATTGGTTACAATTGCTATTCCAGTCCCTTAAAAGCGGTGTCTGGACATGGCTTTTTCCCTGACCTGCCTTTCCATTCTAGTATTAATACTTTGATTATACATGCTTTAATTTTTTGGAAAATTTGTTTATTCTTGCTTGGAGGCTGCCAAACTCCAAGTGATCATGCAGATGGAACCAATGACTAGTGTGCCAGACTCCTTTTACCAGGACCCACTAGATCAACCTTGTGAAGGGAGTTCATAACTGCTACACTGCAACACGACTTCTATTCAAGCCCCATTAGATTAGCTCTGTGGAGAAGGCCCCTGACTGTGGTCTCCCCTACACCAACCCTTCTCAGCTCAAAGCAGCTAGTTGGAAACTACACTCCTTGTCCTTTAACTGCAGTTTGGAATATCTCTTCATGGGGGGGGGATATTATAGACAGATAAGTTAGGTAGAAATATTATAGCAATCAGACAGAGCCAGGCCCTTAAGGGAGTCAGTGCAGAAGATGAGAACACGTCGGGACTATGGAGGCACATGTGAAGAAGATTAAAATTACAATGGCCAGATTTATACACTTCCCTAAGGGATAAATGGAAGTTTGAGGTTGTTGGTACCATCTTTTTGGGATTTCCCATATAAATAAACCATTATCTCATTAGGGGTGGCCATTTTCTTCCACCCACTAAGACTAAGACTAAAGACAATAGATTATTGACCAAGGTTAATGATGCCATCCATATGCCCTTGCTACTATTGGATCAATATTAGCTAAGTGGCTATACTTGTAATCTTATTTAGTACAGTTAGAAAGAAAGGAGCTGAGTCATTCCCTTCCCTTTGTTCAACTGTGAATGCCACACCACCCTAATGATCATCTGGGGTTAAACTTAGGACTACCCTAATGATTATCTGACTTAATCTTAGGACCACCCTAATGAATATCCGGGTTTAAATTTAGGAGGTCTCGCAGATTGCTGATACTGGAGAGAGTGACAATGGGAGGCACCTTGGGTCATGGGTATCTGACCCAATAAATACTGTAAGCCTGAGTTATTGAGGCCCTTTTTGTTTTCCCCTTTCACACTCAAGCCCTTTTTCCCCTCACATTCAAGTCCTTTTTTCCTTCACCCTTTTTATCCTCACCCTTCTCCCTGCTCCTGCTACCATCCCATGATCTTCAGTAAATGTAGCTACTTACTACATACTATGAGGTGTATGCTTGGCAATTGTTTCCTTGTCGTACACAAGAACCTGGACTAGTTTTGGCTCACTCAGCTGTAACATATTTGTTGATTATAGTTTTGATCCGTGTTGTACTCACCTTGTGATTTTGCTCTATAAAACTTTCTCAGAGAGGTGGGCTTGTTGGCAACCCATTTGGTACCCCTCCTTTCTCTCGGGAGTTATTCCTAGTCCCCAGTAAATTTTCCTACTCTTAAAACAAGATCACTTTTTCTTGGAAAACTTCTCTGATCTCAGCTTCCACACCTTCTGCCTATGTGGAAGTAGTACCCCCCTCTCAGTGTTAGCCAAACTCTCTGAACTATCTATCAGCACGACAACCTGCTAGTCTCTAGTTTATTTATCTCCTCCACTGCATAGTGAGCTCTCCGCATACAAGGAACATGTTCTATCTCTTTGTATGTGTTGAGTCTCCTGGTATACATAAACATTAACAAACACTTGCTGAATAAGTAAATGAGTGCTATATGGCATTATTTGTACTATCTTCTGGTTCCTTTACCATATTTTGTTCATCTTTTAGAATTTTTTTTAATTATTTTTGGTTTCCACAGAAACCATGTTGAAAAAATTCTGGCAAGTGCCATAATTTATTCAGAAGTTCCTCTCTGTTGAGTTGTGGGCTTGGCTTTCTTCAGAAAGTTTCATGACTACAGTTTATGATACCTGTCTGTGCTCCACCTCTACTGGTTCCCTGAGGTAGGAACTCCTGCTCACCTGTCACTAACAGTTTTGGTATTTTCCAGTTGTCTGGACAGGAGCTTGGCAATGGTGGTGAAGCTGTTGCTCATGCGGAAGATGTCCCTGTTCTGAGGACCCAAGATGGAGGAGAAGGCATCAGTAATGCTCTTGATCTCTAGCAGGAGGATATGGTGAAATGAATGCTCCATACTGGCCAGCTGGCTCACCAGGTATGCTAGGCAGCTCCTGGCTCTCTCCTGCCAAGACCAATGAAGGAAAAAAAGCAAATCAGAATCCCACAACCAGCAGGTGACAATAATATCAAAGTTGACTGAAGGGGCTAGTTAATGCTAAATATGTAATAAGTTTCATTCATAGCTCCTCTGAATCTGCTTCTTTAAGGTTTTACACCCCCCACCCAATTTCCAAGACAAACACATAAAAAGAAACTTTTTCCCAGTTACTTCGCAGGGGATTGAACCTAGGGCCTGAGAGGTGCCAGGCAAGTACTCTACCACTGAGCTACATCCCCAGCCCAAGCTACTCCTTGCTTAACAATATAAAAATAATCTTATTAACCTATCTTACCATGCCAAAACCTCTAACTTCTTTAGTGACCTAACCCCACAAATCCACCCTTCCCAACTATGTGACTTGCTAACACCCCTGACACAGGAAGGGATGGTCAATAGTCTCAAAGTGACCCTTGGGCCCGGCACTCTCAACCCATGTCAGATGGTGCCCACGTATTGTACTGTGTGCAAGATTTACTTCATTTTCACAAGTTATTCTCATGCATTTATTCATCTTTCAACATATTATGTACTTGGAAAAAGTGAGATTTCATTATCCGTTGTTTTTTTTTTTTTTTTTTTATGCAGGTACCAGGAGTCAAACTCAGGACCTCACGCATGCCAGGCAGGCACTTATGCCACTGAGCTATATCACTGGCCATCACTATAAAATTCTAATTAAGTTAATTCTTACAAGTAATTAAAATAAGTTCCTTCAGAGAAAGAAGGGTAATATGAATAATGCAGGCAGTTGTGAAAATAGCAACAAAAAGTGGATCAGGAGACACATCTCCTATAAATATGTAAATTCCTCATAAGCCATACTTTGAGGTAACATGATCTAAGCCAACACTATGAGAAATTATGAAAAAGAACAATTCAAAATTACCAAACACTTATTTGAAATGTTGATTTGTGTTCAGTAGAAATAATAATATATCACTAATAAATACACACTGTTCAAAGAATAGCATTTCATCTTTAATTTCTCTTTTAAAATCTTGCTTTTGTGTGTATGTAAAAATTTCATATTAATGCAGTAGAATATACTGCATATAATTGTAAATCAATATATAGAGGTAAGTGCTCAAAATCACTCCAATGAATAGATGCATAGATCTAAATTACACTTCTTTTCAAAATCCGCATTTACCCTTTGTTCCAGCATCTGAAGCTTTAATTTTCTTCAAGGTACAATTGCTGTTTCCTTCCTGAAGCTGTCCCTAGTGACCCCTTCTGTCTGAGTTTTCGTTGCATTGTCTGTGCTTGATTGCATTTAATCGCTGGTTTACTCAAGCTTTTATTCCATCACCAAATAGGTATTGTATGCCTATAATATGCCTGTGCTAGACTCTAAATGACAAAGGTGAATGCGGGAATGTTCTTGCCTTTAAGGTACTCACAATTCCCCTTTCACATACAGTTCTCTAGTGGTTACACACGCCATCAAGTCTCTTAAAGAGACTACTTCTCATTCATCATTCTCAACCTGACACAGAACTGAGGTTGTAGACTACACCAGTGTGTGTATGTCTCAATTCACTCATCCGAGCAAGCCTTATGTGCCAAAATATAATGTTACAAATGAAGTATGTAGTTGCAAAGGAATTATGTGCTTTACAAGAAATATTTACTACAGAACAAATTGAAGTAGTAAAGTTTCCTAGTCTTTAATACTTGATTTTCAAAGATTCCATATAGAATTGCATTGGCACACAGCTTTTGGGGAAGGGGATACATCTACTAATCAATATCTTAAGTTGTTTTTTGAGCACCGCTAGCATACAATACTCCATGAATGTGTGGGACAGAGGTTTGCACTTTCATGGACTGGGCAGCTAGTTGAAGAGAAATTATTAATTAAAGGACAACAATATTAGATAACTGAAAAATAAAGACCACAGGAATAAGTTCTTGTTTGGTTTGTTTTTTGAGACAGGGTCTTGATAAGTTGCTAGATTGTCCAGGCTGGCCTCTAATTTGGGATCCTCCTGCCTCAGCCTCCCAAGTGCTGGTTTTACAGGCATGCATCACAATGTTCAGCTTTGGAATAAGTTCTTGACAGTCCAGTTCATATTTGGGCTCATGCAGTTGTTAGATTGTGGAGGGGCCCTTAAATGCTTTTGGGCCTCATAGCTTTTTGCAACATAGACACATTTTTTTATTTCACACAGGGCTCCATGTTTGTATTCACAGCACCCACATGACATTTTCTATTTCCTATTTAAAGCCAAACGCTGGATGGTGGTGCGGTGGAGGAGTCTCTCCTATATGCTAGGCCCATTGTAGAAGTTAGGAACACGGCACTAAAGAATAGGGACAAAAATCTCTACTGTCATACAATGCAGGAAGGCAATAAACAGAAAGGGTATATAGTGTTGCATGGTACAATGCGCCTCAGAGAAAAGTGAAACAGGACGGGGAGACCTGGGAGGAATTAATGTTAAAGACTGACATCAGGCACATTTGAATTCAACAAGGTTTGCAAGTGGAAACCCAACATTCTCAGTCACATTAGCAAACAATTACAGTAAAATTTACCCTGCTTGACACTGTTGTAGGAAGATGTAGGAACTGAAATAGCTCAGATGTGACTTTTATTTACTGTTTGTCCTACAGAGAATATAATTTGAGGATTTAGATAACTTCTTCACCTTCAGAATCAGATTCATCTTTAGCATCTTAAAAAGCCATTTCATAAACATTTCATTGGTTTATCTCAAAAGTGCCCCATGGTTTCTTTAAGAATCTTTCTCAGGTTGGGGCTGTAGCTCAGTTCATAGAACTTTGCCTGTGTGTGCAAAGCCCTGGGTTTTATCCCCAGCACTGAAAACAACAAACAAACAATCAAACAAATAAAAGGAAACAGGAGAGCAAACAAAATAAAACAAAACAACTTTCTCACTGTAAAAATTTGCAAGCCCTTTCTTGGAAGCGTGTTATCTTCTTAAAAGTAAGGGTGCTTGTATGCATATTTACTGAAACTGACCTGAAAGGAAAATTAATCATAGGGCAGGAACGAGAATAATTCTAACTGCTCTGGAACCAACGTGTGGAACCAAGCCAAGCTCACACTGTCTGTTCTGAACCCTCGGAGTACCCCTGTGTGCCTTCCGGGGGTAACAGGTGTGATTTTGGATTAGAAAGTGTCGTGCTAAGGCAAAAAGGGTGTTAGGAGATTCCTGCTGCCTTCTTGGCTCCAAGACAGTTTGTCTCTGGGCCCAGTGATTGCATTGTTCTATCTGCAGTCATCCCACTGTGAGTAGGGTCAGCTGCACCTGTGTCTTTAGTTGCAGGTTGGACCCTGTCTCTACTGACATGAATTTATCGTTTATTATTAAAATAATAATAACTGGCCCACAGAGAGCAGTTAGTGTAAGTGTCAAGTCTATTCTACCTGCTTTTTGGATATTTACTCACGTAATCGTCTGAATGATTCTATGGGGTAAGTACTATGATCCCTGACATTTTACCAGGAGGAAACTGAGGCAGAGTTGGAAGACTAACTTGCTCAAGGCAGTGTATGCCCTTTCTGTCTCTGAAGCTGCACCTCTCGGGCTATGCTGCTGGCCTTTCCCTCAAAAAGGCCAAATCCGTCCATGCACATATTATTCCACTCATTTTTTCCTTATTTTATTCATCATCATAGTCCTTTTTATTTAATTATATTTGATTTGCTTATATAAGCCTCATAAATGCTCTGGAAAATCAAAATGGATGAGCTGTTTTTAACTTATTGGTTTTAGGACCCCTTTACCCTTTTAAAAATTATTACCATTATTTTTTATTTTATGGAAAAAAGGTAAAACAAAATTTCATAACAGAATAATAGGAGAATAACAATAGTTAGTACATTGCATATTGTTATCTTCAAAGTAGTTACTCAGAGTACTAGATATGGGCATTAAAATTTTCTCCAATCAATATTAGCACAAACCTTACTTTTCAATGAACTAAGAGACACTAATGATATAACTGACTTGCATTTTTTTCCCTTTTCCCTTTCATTCTTTACCCTTCTCCCCATCCTAGTTCCTTTTCCCTTTTGAACAATTTCTTCCCATTTCACAATATCTATTGTACCTTTTAGACCTTATTTACTCTTTCAGTTTCTCACACTAGAGAGACAATATGATGTTTATACATGTGTGTCTGATTTATTTCACTTATGAATATGGCCTCAAGTTGCATCCACATACCTATAAAAGTCTCAAGTTTATCCTTCTTTATGGCTGAGTAGTACTCCATTGTATAAAAATACCACATTTTTTTTATCCATTCCTTGGTTGATGGGCATTTGGGTTGCTTCCAAGATCTGGCTATTACAAATTGTGCTGCTATAAACATGGGTGCACATATATCGTTGTGGTACGATGTTTTTAATTCTTCTGGGAAGATACCCAGAAGGGGAATAGCTGGGTCAAATGGGACCTCCAATCCTAGTTTTTTGAAGAATCTTCACACAGATTTCCACAGTGGTTGCACCAGTCTACACTCCCACCAACAGTGGAGAAGTGTTCTTTTTTCTCCACGGCCCCTCCAGCAATTGTTATTGATTGATTTCTTGATGACAGTCATTCTATCTGGGGTGAGATGGAATCTCAGTGTTGTTTTAATTTGCATTTCTTGAATGACCAATGATGTTGAACATTTTTTCATATATTTATTTGCTGTTTGTATTTCTTCATCTGAGAAGTGTGTATTCATCTCAGATGTCCATTTTTGGATTGAGTCTTTGAATTTGTACCCTCTTAAAATTATTGAAGGCTCCAAAGAGTTTTCATTTATCTGGGTTATAACTGTTGATATTTACTATATAGGATTAACACTGAGAAATTAGAAATAATTATAATTTCAATTAAAACCAACAGTAAACTTAATATGTTAAATATCTAGTATATTTTCATGAAAAGTAATATTTTCTGAAACAAAAAATTACTGAGAAGAGTGGAATTCCTATACATTTTTGCAAATTTCTTTGCACAAAGTACTGAAATGGATTCTGAATTCTCATATCTGTTTCTGTACTTGATGTGTAAGTCTGGCCTCAGATATGTAGTTGGAAAAAGCAGGTCTATTTTTAAAAGAGCCTTGATAATTGCAGGTATTTTTCTTGGCTACTACACCAAACTTCAGTAAGTGGTAATTTTTTAAAGGTTAGTTTCAATGTGCAACATCAATCAACTTTTTGTATCCTATTATAGATTTAAATCCACTGGTCTATCTTATACCTTAAATGGATTTTTTACCTGTGTGATTTCGTAACATTAAGCATTGGCTTTTTGGCCAGTGTTAGGCATATCTTCCAAATATTGATGCATTTCATTATATAATATTAAAAACATCACATTCTTTAACATCACCACTCATCAGGAAAGTCTTTAAGTACTCATATACTGTCATGTTTAGAGTGGGAGATACAAACTTTTCAAAATTCTAATTTTCACTCCATGCTCAAATTTTATTATTGGCAACCAATTACAATCCATGTTTCTCACACACACACACACACACACACACACACACACACACACACGATCTGTATCCGTGGCTTCAACAAACCAAGGATCAAAAATACTGATGCAAAACTTCACCTGTATTGCACACGTGCAGACTTTTTCTCGTCATTTTACAAATAATACAGTATAACAATTATTATATAGCATTTACATTGTGTTAGGTATTATAAGTATTCTAGAAATGAAGTACACAGGAGGATGTTTGCCAGTTATATGCAAGTACTACACCATTTTATATAAAGGAACTCAATATCCATGGATTTTGGTATCCATAGGAATCTTGGAACCAATCCTCATGGATACCTGGGATGATTGTAGCATGGTAATATCAGTAGTTTTGCTTGAGGTAGAAGGTACACTTCATTCATTTTCTAGATAACGTCTATCAAATAGCCAAAACCTAATAATTATAGATTAATAATTCTTTCAAGTGAAAACTATTCTATGAAAAAAGTGGTTAGCTTAGCTGGTAAGCCAAAGGTACAAGTGTTTTTTTTCCTTAAGATAACACTGTCTTTCTGTATTTCACACGCAGCAGAAATACTGAGCCAGTGCATACTTCCCATGTAGCCATGTGGAATATTAAGATGTCTATCCGGAGTTCGGATTTAATAAATTAGTTATTTTTATTCTTTCATCAAGCTAAGTTAGCACTTCTTAAAGTGAGAGGGTGGGGGCCAGAGAGAGAATAAGTGATTTTGTTCCCAGAGAACATATGGAGACTGTCCGGAGACATTTTTGGTTGTCATAACTGGGGAAATGGAAGGAGAGCTGGCAGAATCTAGGGGTTGGAGGCCAGAAATCCTACAATGCACAAGAAAGTCCCCTACAAACAGGAATCATTAGCCCAAAATGTTTATAGTGCTGAGGCTAAGAAACAGTGAGTTAAGTGAGGGCTATTTTTCCTCCCCTGTCTCGTGAATGTGTGGTGGTAAAAATTATAACTATGAATACAGTTTGATGCCATTGTCCTGAAATGTGCTCGGCACTAGTTGTTTTACCTCTCACTTCTTTGTTCTCATGGTGCAAATGTCAACACAGTGAAAATGGTAAACAGTGTCCTAGTATCTCTGTGAAAATAGCTCTGACCTCACAGATCTCCTGAAAGGGTCTAATGAGGGGTCCATGGACCCCCTGGGAATTGGTGAACCAGAATCAGAGGCTGGTAAACTTTTTCTGTAAAGGAGCAGAGAGTAAATATTTTCAACTTAGTGGGCTATGTGGGCTCTGTTGTGGCAAAGCAGCTATAGACAGTAAATAAATGACTGAACATGGATAGATTGGCCCACAGGCAATAATTTGCAGACCCCTGAACTAGATTATATGTTTGAAAAATTGCACTGGCCATATTGTTTATTTTTATCAATGTTCTTTGTTTTCTTTATATATTGTTACTCCTATCTCATAAAGCTCCTCTGTTATCCCTTATCAAGATAATAGAATGTGACTTAGAAAATGGTCAAAAATGAAATGTGGGCCTGGTTATAATAAAGATAGTATCCTTTTACTAATCATCCACTGTGTGCCAGCAGTTTGACATATGCTTCCTCACATAGTCCCAACAACCTTGCAAAAAGGTCATTCTACGTAAGGATACTGACGTAAAGAGGGACAGTAACTTGACTAAAGTTACATAGGTCATAGTCCTAAGTGTAGTGGAGCCGATACTCGATCAGATCTCTCTGATTCCAGAGTTTTCAATTTTTCTCTTTCAAGGCTCATAAAGACCATTTTGTGCAACCCTGTCCACTGCAACCCTCTTTTCTTTCCTTCACCCAGGGCAAACATCAGCATCTGATTACAACATTCTTCCCTACCAAACCCAGAAGCTTCCTGAGACCCTTTCTCAACACTGTCCTCCTTGTGGGTGGTTCTCAACCCTGGCTGCACGTGAGAACCATCTGAGAACTGTTAGAACAAACAGAATGCCCAGTGGATGCCCTCTTTCCAATTCCTACTTAATTTCACTACAATGGATAAAGCCCAGGCATAAGAATTTTTAAACTTCCTAGATGATTCTGATGTGCAGAGTTGAAAACCACTAGTTTATGTTAAGTCCTAAGTCTCTGAAAGTTTGAGAATTTGCTGACTTAGAAAACATGGATTTGACCCTATAATCCACATTTTTTCTTTTCTCTACTCTTTATTAATTTACAAAATAGTAAAAAACATATAGGTTGCTGGAATAAAATATTTTGTTTGCTGGATGTTTGCTATTCTTGATTTAACCATCTTTCTCCATAGCTCAACTCTTTGAATTCTCCATACTTACAAGGGCTGTGAAAAACATAAAGTAAATGAGCTTACAGTTGGTGCTTTCTCAGTGAAACTTTGCCAGGCAACTGCAGACTCTGCTTAGGTGTCCCCAGAAGCCTGAGTGTGGCTGGTAGTGGCAAAGTGGTTAAGGCTGTCATTGCCTGAGTCTCTCTCCAATAATGCTGGGTTACTAGCTCCAATCCAAAAGTTGGAAGGGTTTGTTGCCCTCCTCCCAGCCCAATTCTTCTTTGGCCTTGAGAAACCAACTCTGTTTGCCCCAAGATTTTCCTACAGATAGCCCTGAAATTCTCTTGTCAGGGAAACTCCTTGCTATAGTTCGAACGTTGAATGTCTCCCAAGGTTTGTTAAAGGCTTGGTCCTTAAGGATGGTACTAATGGAGGTGGTGGAACTTTTATGAGGTGGGGCCTAGGAGGTGGGGGTGTGTCCTCAAAGGGACTGTGGGACCTGGCCCACGAACTTTGTCTCCTTCTCTCTTTGCTCCCTAGCTCAAGATGTAAGCAGTTTTGCTCTGCTGCTCTCTATCACCATGATGTTCTGCCTCACAACGGGCCCAAAGCTAACTGGTCATGGATGGACTGGAGCCTCCACATTGTGAGCCAAAGTCAACCTTTACTTTTTGTAAGCTAATTAGCTCAAATATTTTGTTATAGTAATGGAAAGCTGGCTAACACATTCATCAGTCTTAGAGAAATCAGGACAGTTGGTATCCCTGCTCTGGAGTCTATGGGGAAACAGGAAACTATTTCAGCTCAGGGAACTCTGCTTTATAGAGTTATATTATAGGTGAAATGATGGGGCCAGTGAGATAGCTCAGCAGCATAAGCACCTGCCTGGCAAGCGCGAGGTCCTGAGTTTGACTCCTGGTACCCACATAAAGAAAAAAAGGGCCAGTGATATCGCTCAGCGGCACAAGCCCTTGCTTGCAAACACGAAGTCCTGAGGTCAACTCCCGGTACCCACATTAAAAAAAAGAAATGATGATATATCACTTCATATACCGCTCCCTCTCTCTACATGTGTATATATGTATATACACATATAGTGTTTCTTGTTCATAGTAGCTATGTTCTATAAATTCATCATGAACACTGAATTGGAGAACACTGAAATGCTGCTTCTAGAGAAAACAGCATTAGGTTCCCTAGGTTAGGTTAGGTTCTCTAGTCAGTATATTGTCAACTGATCAGTACATAACCTTGTTTTATGTGCATGTCTATTTAAAGACATCTTATTTAATATATATTTTTAATTCATTAAAATTGAACTGCAGCCAACAGTAGTATAACTTATGCCAAAATGAAGCATACTTTTTGTGGATTTTATTATAAAGCCTATCACTGTCTTCTTGCATGTAGGAATGCCAGAGAGCACTTTAGCACTACACTTGGGTGACATTTTAAACACTGTTTTTAGTTGCACTGTTGTAGTTACCTCCATATCCTGAATCAATTCACAATGTTTAGGTTAGATCATATTAAAATGATGAGGACACACCATATGTTTTTACAAGCCTGCCTTTCCATTGGATGGTACTCAGCTACAGCATTCACTGTATTTTTTTGAAACAGGGTCTCACTGTGTAGTTCAGGCTGGTCTTGAACTCACTTTGCAGCCCAGGCTGGCCTTGAACTTGTGGTGATCTTCCTGCCTCAGCCTCCTGAGAGCTGGGATTACAGGCATGTGCTACCTCCCCTGGCTACATGTATTTTTGATTAGACTATATAAAAACACAAAAGAGGACTTCCAGCACTGCTTCAGAAAGTGGAAAGAATGTTGAGATATGTGTGTTTGAAGCAAGAGGGAGTGTTTTGAAGGGGATTGATGGCAATGTGTCTTTTGTTATAATAATTTTAAAAATTTAAACATTCGTGTATTCAGTAATACCTCGTATGTCGGTGAGGGTGTTTCCAGAAGAGATTAGCATTTGAATCAGCAACTGCATGAGAAAGATCCATCTTCACCAATGTGGGTTGTATCATCTAATCTGTTGAAGGCCTGACTAGGATAAAATGCAGAAGGAGGGAAAATTCTCTGTTTTCTTGAGCAAAGATATCCATCCATGCTCTTGGACATTGTAGGTCCTACTGTTTAGACGTTTGGAATCTAGGACTTGATCCCAGCAGTCCTCTGATGCTCTGCTGGGTCTGAGGCCTTTGAATTTGTACTGACTCACACCCCTGGCTTTCTTGTTTCTGCAGCTTTCAGATAGCATGTGGTAGAACTTTTCAGCCTCCATAATTGTGTGAGTCAATTATGATACTAAATCTCCTCTTATATATCTATATATACATATTGTATTGGTTCTATTGCTCTGGAGAACCCTAATAGAAATCCTATATACATCTTTAAGTTAATTCAAATGTCATCTTTTCTGTGAAATCCTTCCTGACCCTTCTGGTCTGTTGGTTGCTGCTATGTCTGTGCTCCTCAGACATATGGCCATATCTTCAAGGGAGTCTTGATATCATTGCTTGAATTTATACATCAAATTAACTCTCTTTCCTTGGTTGCCTCTCAAATATTGGATCATGTCATATTCCTCTTTGAACCTATACTGTGTGGAATACTTGTACTGCCTGGCATACATTGTTGAGGAAAATCACCACCAATACCCTTACTATTTCTGCACATAGCTCTGGGACTCTGAGTATAGTAAAAAACTAATGCCTTTCAAAAAAAAAAAAAAAAAAAAAAAAAAAAAAAAAAAAGGAAAGAAAGAAAGAAAACAAAATGGATGTTTTATTTCCCTATCTCCTTTTGAGGATGGATGTACCAATATATTTTATTTCATTTTTAGATTTTTGGCATGTTTTATAGTGAGATAAACTTGGTATGATTTCTACCTCTATTCTTTACAGGTTGTAAATATTTCAGCATCTTACTTAACTAGTTTGAGCCTCAATTTCCTCGTTTGTACGTAAGAGCTAGCAGTTCAGTGGCAGGTATTCTTGACTGACTTTTTATGGTGGTATCCGTCCCCACTTTCTTTCTTAACGGTGGGACCCCCTGCCTGATAAAGTGAATTTGACAGCTATTCAATTCCTCAGGCTTTTTTATGAATGGGACATGGATATATGAGTTCATTGTGGACAACTGAATCTTAGGTGAAGTTTTCTAGGATAGAAAAGTGCTAGAACTTTCTTCCCCAACAAATAAAAATTGATCGAAGGACACATTCCTTGTTTAAGAAGACCATATTGTATTTACACGTACTGCTTGGGACTGGGGCAACAACTGTACAAGTGCGAAGAAACACAGTCACAGGGCCATGTCAAATACACTGAGGCAGAAAGAGGATGAGAAGAGCTTTGTCATCAAAGGTCCTTCCTGACTGTGCAACTTCTGAGCAGACCTTGAGCCCACCATGCCTCCTGAGCCTCTTGTTGTATAACATAATAAATATCCTCATTATTGAAGTTAGCTTTAGTCAGGTATGCCATTACCAAACATCTTAGCTGACACAAATACTTCATGATGTGGTTGCAAGGAATAAGGAAGTCATATTTATAAAGGATCTGGCATAGAATAGGTGATTTAAAAATGACAGCAACCAGTTGAATTATAAACAAATGCAATATGATCTGATAACAGAAATATTAATGAATCCAAAAATAAGTTACTTGGTAAAGTCTGAGTGTTTCATTATAAAAATTATTGTTTTTATGGCACACAGTAAACATATTAACTGTTTAATGATTTTTTTACATTAGAGAATATATGCTATACATATGAAAGAGTTTGTGTGTATGTAAATAATAAAACAGATTATCAACAACATTGAAGGCATCTGTGAACCTCCAATCCCATTTCCCTTCCTCCAGATATCTCCCTTGCAGTGACACCAATATTAGGTTTTATTTAATTAATTTTTGTAGTACTGGGGATTGAGCCTAGGGCCCTCACACTGAGCTTACATGGCTAGCTCCCTCTAATTCTTTTTTATTATTACCAAAGTTTGTGATACATAATAATTAAAATTATCATGGTGAATTAGTACATATACATATCATATCTTGATAATTTATATTCCCCAATCAACTCTCACTCTCCCTACTTCCCCATATCCCCTTCCCATCTCTACAAAGTCAACCTCCCTGTTTCCTATTATCTTGCTTTTATTGTGCTCTTTATTTTTATTTCTGGGTTTCTTATATAAGAAAAAAATTTTAGCCTTCTGCAATATTTAGCCTTCTGTGTCTGATTTACGTCACTTAGCATTACGGTATCAAGATCTATCCATTTTTCTACAAATGACTCAGTTATCCTTTATAAGTGAGTGTATAAATACTACATTGTCTTTATTCATTCATCTGTTGATGGGCATGTAGGCCACTTCCAAGATTTAGCTATTACTTTGACTTGTGCTGCTATAAACATGGGTGTGCATCTATCACTGTAATATGATGTCTTCAACACTTTCGGGAAGACACCCAGAAAAGATACAACTGAGTCAAGTGGAATTTCCATTTTTAGTTTTTTGAGAAATTGCCATTCTGATTTCCACAGTGGTTGTATCAGTTTACATTCCCACAAAAAATGCAGGCGAATTCCTTTCCCCCCACAACCTCACCAGCATTTGTTATTTTTGAGTCACGGATGATAGCCATTCTTACTGGAGTAAGATGAAATCTTAGTGTTGTTTAGATTTGCATTTTTCTAGTGGCCAAAGATGCCGGACATTTTTTCTTGTACTTATTGACCCTTTGTGTTTCTTTTGAGGTGTCTATTCTCTTCAATTTCCTATTTTTTGATTGGGTCTTTAATTTTTTTAAGGGGATCTGATTTTTTTGAGATCTTTATATATCCTAGACATTAGTCCTCTGTCCAAGGAGTAGCTGGCAACATTATTTCCCCATTCTGTAGGCTGCCTCTTCACTCTGTTGGTTGTTTCCTTTGCTGTGTAGAAGCTTTTTAATTTGATATAGTCCTCCTAGCCATTTAAAAAACAATTTAAATTTTGAGACAGAGTCTTGCTATGTTACTAAGTAGCTCAGGCTGAGCTGGAACTTGTGATCTTCTTGACTCAGTCCCCAGAGTACTGGGGTTACAGGCATGTGCCACCGTGTCCAGCCAATATTAGGTTTTAAATGCCATGTTAAACCAGTGGGAGTCACTCTGGAAGAAGTAAATTACTACTTACTAACGGTATATACCGTAATTGTCCTATTATACTGGAAGACTTTTGGTAATTCCTATCCTATTATTTGTTCAGAGTTTGGATATTAACTTTAAAATAACATTTCAAATATTCACATTGACTGTTGGGTTTAGAATCACTTTCTTAACAAAACCCACAGCCGTAATTGAGACCAAGCCACCAAAGACCTGCTAGCACTGCTTTTTGCTGGGATCAGCTAACCTGTCTGAACCATACGCTGTTTCTCCATTCATCCTAACCATGCACAGGTCTGCCTGAACCAATCCAAGCTAGAGAGTCACAGTGCCCTCTTAAATATCCTCCAGCAAGAGCCTAAATGGACCTATTGCCTAACATCTTCCCTTGAAAAACATGTGATAAGGTGTTTGGGTTTGGAGAGGCTTTCTTTACTGCACGCAAAGTAGAACTGGCAAGTAAGGAACTAACAAGGAAGAGAATGTTGATTGTTCAAATTGTCAATACATGTGAAAGATCTACTTTGAGTAACTATTAACATGGAAATTTCTACCACCAGAGAATGGAAAGGTGGTAGTACTAATGTGAAGTCTTCACAGCTGTAGAATGGTGGCTTTAGAGAGTGGGCTTAGAAGCTCCTTGGGTTTGAACCTAGCTGGCCATGAACCTTGGACATGCTACTTCTCCATGGCTCAATCTACAAAATAGTGTTAATAACAGTACCTACCTCATAGAGGGGGTGTGAAGATTCAATGAATTAAAAACGTCAAGCATTCTGCACAATGCCTGGCATATGACAACACTAAACATTGTTAGCTGTCACTATTCAAGTGTCATAAACCTAAATGTGAATGCCACAACACTTGAATTATTAGAAAAACTAAAACAAGCTATCTCGGAAGTGTTGTGGTTCCCTAATTTTCCCAGTTAATTTGTTTTGTGAATTGATACTGGCCTGAAGTCCTAGAAATGTCCAAAATCCCAAACCTACTCAGCAGAAACAACTGCGGGTCAGTGTTTTGCTAACCTAAGAAAAAGTTTTCCTATAAGTGAGATTTACTCGGCATTTTACCAAAAAAGCCAATTTGCCTTTTTAAAATGTTACATGATCAAATCACAATACCATAGTTTAAGTTTTCTTAGTGACCTAAACTCAATTTTGGTTCATTAACTATGGATCTTTTGATATTTTTCCCTTTGGGAACTATTCCTTAGTCTTTTCAATCTTTTTCTGTTTCTGAAGTAAAAATATTCTATTATAGAGTTTTTAATGCTGCAAAAAGTTGCTGTTACTCAAGTAAGGGTCAAGCTGCCTAGTAACCTATAAATTCCAAGACAATTGTACATTTAATCATTCTTTAAAAATTATCTATCCAGACAAGGATATGCTCTTCTACTCTTAAAATCTTAGCATAAAAATATTGCATAGTGTTTGCAAGGAAAGTAGACATCAAATATTAGTTTATTACTTCAAAAGCTAAAAGATAATTTTTTAGAGGTTTTCTTTTTATATATACAAGACACACTAATCCATTACATTTGATGCTGTTCATATTTGTGATGTTTTTTGTTGTTGCTTTGTTTGCCGAATAATAAAGGAGGGCTGTTGGGCTGATGTATATTTGGGGGTGTCTACGCTTGAAGGTGAGGGAGGAGCAATCCCTGTGTAGTATTGCAGACTGGTGTAACTGCAGCCAGGAGGCAGTGCTGGGTTCAAGAATGTCAGCCACATGTGCGGTGAGTCTGCGTCTGGTTCTGTTCGGGTTGAGCCAAGGTTGTGGCCAGAGCTGGGTAGGAGGCATCCTCATGGCCAAACTCTGTGAGGTCACCAGAATAAGGGTTGCTGGCCAGGCTATCATCCCTCCCAGTCAGTGGAGTGGTGGGTGTGGGAAACGGGATGCTGTAGTAATCCAGTGGAAACCTTGCCTGAAGCATTTGCAAGTCATCATAACCATACACTTGTGGCAGGGGGGCATGTAACAGCCCTAGAGCCATAATATATGGATTAGGCAATGGCGGGACCCCAGGAGGGAGGTTGGGAAGAGATTTTCCTGGAGTTGTAGCAACTGAGCTTCGAGCTGAGGCTGTGATGGGAAAGTTGCCGCCTAGGCTGAGGTCCAGACTACCGCCGCTACTGAGACCGGAAGAGATGCTGACCACCTTGGGAGGTGCAGAGGTGGTGCTGGACGTGGTAGAGAAAGTGCTGGAGGAAGAATGGAGATTTGCTTCACTCTCCACACCTGTGTGCAAGAGAGTGGATGTTGAAGGCATGCAGAAGATGTCGTTGACGAAAGGGTATCCTGCTGCGCAGATAACGTGCTGCTGTGTTGCGCAGTGGTGGTATTCGGAATCTCCTCACTGTGGCTCAAGCCACCCAAGGAGGATGAGTATTGATTGGTGGCTGTCAATAAGGAAGTTGCAGATACTGTTTCATCGAGAGGGGGGATACTAGAAGTGGAAGGTGAGTCACATTTCACTGCAGAGCCTGTAGCACCTTCAACATACTGTGTGGTCTGTAACTGTGTGGCCTGCACAGAACTGAAGCCATTCTTTGCCCGAGTCAAGTCCTTTTGGGGTGATAAAGAGATGGAGCTGGGGTACTTCCAAGTCTGTGTGGATCTCTGTTCGTATAGAGGGCCCTGAGCATTGTTTTGGGAGGTATAGGTTGTAGACTGAATTGGGCTGCTGTGATAACCAGGCTGTTGACTCTGGTGAGATGAAATTGTAGATGAAAATTCACTGGCCATGCTGGTATGCAGGCTGCTTGAAGCCTGGCGTGAAGAGGCACTTGTGGTGGGGGTGGACTCATATAGTCAGAAAGGACAGGTTCTGACCCAAACTGCATGCCCCAAACTGCAGATTTGGTCCTGAGATATCTGCTGAGCCAGGCATCTCCACAGCCAGAGAAGGAATCTGAGAAGTCAAGGAGGCTTTTTTCTTCTTCTGTTTCAGTTTCTGCTGAGCAGGCTGAGGGCTGGAGGACAGGTTGTCTGAAGACCCAGGAGACATCTGTGGAGCTGAGATGGATATGGTTGGCAGAGGCGAAAAAGGGGCGAAGGTGCAGCTGTGGAGGTAGCCACAGCAACAGGCTTCTCCTGAAGGAACATCTCCATCATGGGGGAAGATGGGGTAAAAGCCTGGCACTTTGTAAAGGGGCTGTGCACTATTGAATCATTTGGGTTCTTCAAATCATACTGCACCAGCGATGGGGGTTGTGTTGTTGAGCCTGTGTCTCAAGAGGAGGTGGTGGTGCTTCCAGACTGAGAATGCTGTGCTACCAACTGAGCCAGTGCCTGAGCAGTTTTGAACGGCTCCAAGAACTGGGAGCCCATGGTACTGCCACCTTTACCCTCACCGAAATCACCAAATCCCTTCCTTAGCATGCTCACCATACTATGATGGGAAAACGTGTTCTCTGAAGCAGGCTGGGATATGGCACTCTGCTTTGAGTTACTGAACATCGGAGGTTGAGCCAGGGAAGGAACCTGGGATGGATCCATATTAGATGAACCACTCTCCATTGAAGATGGTGTCTTTCCCAGCAAAGTCAATTCTCTGACTAGCAGTGATTGTCACATTGTCCGCAGGCAGAGGCACTGAAGACACATTAGAGGCAGTGAAGATCTTGGTCTCAGAAAGTTCTTCATTCGAATCTTCAGTTCCCCACTCCTCTGCTGCAGCCTCCATGCACTCGTCCCATCATCTGGTTCAAAGTGGCCAGTATTGTTCCATGTATTACCACTACTATTGCCATAGTTATCACCAGTATTGGCTGGCTCTGCTTAACAAGCTGGGTTAAAAGTTCCCATTCTTTGAGCAGAAAGTTTCCTCCCCACCTATCAGAGCCTCCTCTGCCTCGGCCATGGCCTCTTCTGCCTCTTTCTGTGCCTCTTCCACAAGGTCCACTCTTGGTGCCATCCAATCCATTTTCCTGACCCCAAACCACAGCTGGTTTTGACAGACCCCATGCATACACTCTCATCCATGGCTGGCACTTCTCCTCCATCTTGGTGGCCCACCACATGGTTGACTATAGTCCCAGTCTCAATTTTCTTTGTCTTTCTCATTGGATTCTGCCTCGCCACCATCCTTCCATGCTGAGAGTCCTCGCTTCTTCCTGACCATCTCCCAAGAATGGGTGTCTGTGTTTCCTTCCAGCAGAACACTGATTGCTCTGTTGACATCTCCATTGCAGTTGTGCAAAGCAATCACACATTCATCCTGGTTCTTGCCTGTGATGTCAATCAATCATTTCACCTTCTCCTCAAACTCAGCATCATTATGGTCTGAAATCATTGGTGCAAGTTGAATTTGTTCCACAGTGGCCTGTGGTTGTTGCTTGTGCAGTGTCTAATTTTGGTTTCTAGGTTGTTCCTAGTTTCTCTGGGCATGGTTAGTGCCCACTGATGTCATCATGTATAGTATATATAAATAACAGAATTTATAAGGCAGAACACTGTTTCTTTGATGTTAGAGCAAGGTGTTCAGCTTGTGGATAAATTCTTCACCAAAATGTGTCAGGTTGCGTGGGTTTTTTGATGTGATCATTTAAGAATTAAGAATCCCACATTCCCCAGTCCTGCCACGCTGCTGCTGCCACTGCCACCAACACCACTCAAGAGATAACCTTTTAACAGAATTTTGAGAGAGCAATTGCCTGTAATCCTTTTTTTTGAACAAAGTAGAGATAAATGAACAAAAATCTTTCTAATATCTCTTTTAAGTAAATAATTCTCCAACTATAAGCTTATTTTTAAGATAACATCACAAAAGTCACAATCTTTTATCTCTTTTGGTTGTGCCTCAATTTCTTGATATATGATCTTGGGGTAAGTAAATATATTTTTCTACTCATAGATAAATAAGCATTACACTGGAATTTAAACATATTTACATATTCTAAATGGTACTTTAATCAATGTAAAAGAAAGACATTTCACCCTTATGATTTTTGACCCAATTTGCATGATTTCAGGAACACAGCTTCTGTGGGCACTTGAGAGAGTAATAAATCATGGCCAACAAAGAATGCTGTCTGGACGAAACAAATTTTAAAAACAAATCTCAATAATAAAAGTTAAGAAACAGCTGACAAAAACAGATGTATTCTTTGTTTTGTATGAACCTCACATTTTGTAACATGACAAAAATTGAGGATGAATTGGACTCTGTTCAACTCTATGGCATTTGGCTAAAGTAACCCCACCCTTGTAGCAAAAAATCAATGAGAACTTATTATGTCTTCCTTAAAAAGATATTTGAATGACATTGATTTAGAATTTAAAAAGAAAACAGAGAATATGAAAAGTGGTTTAACTTTATGCCCGTGGTATTTGAAACAATTATGAAACCAAATAAATTACATCTTCATTTTGATCAGTTTTTTAAAGGGTAAAAATCTGGACATGGTCTGCTGTCAAATAAATTTTTCCAATTTAAAAGTATTTTTCCAAAATAGCATTCAGTGTAGCCATGCTTAGATTTTTTTAAAAAAAATCTCAATCTCTCTATTTGTGCCAAGAACCTATTTCCAGGATCTTTTCATTGCACTCACCCCCAAATACTTACAGATCTCAAAGGTTGCAGGAGTCTATCTAATTTCAGCTTTGAATATAGTGTTGTTTTTGTGGATTGATAAAAGATTTAGAGGTTCTAAATTTCAGATTTTCTCTCTAAAAACTGGGCCTTGGGAACACAGCCTCTTAAAGGTAAGTCTTTTGTGTGGGCTCAAAGGACCCAGAATAAATTATACTGAGCCAGAATTTCTGTTCCCATCACACACAGTGATCTCATGTAAATTACCTCTCATTGATTATCCCGAACAATGGTTCCAGTATTTTCTTTGCTTCAATTAAGCAAACTTTTTGAAAGACCATTGGGAACTTTAGCATTGAAATTTCTAGAGAACTCAAAGCAGCAGCCCATCTTTAATTACACAATATCTGTTTAGAAAATGTGTAATCGCTGAGTGAAAAAAAAAATAACCACAGGCTTCTGGCCTAATTATGGAAACCACTTTGGGGAAAGATACTTGTTATGGGTCTAAAAAGAAAAGGGAAAAAGAAAGAAAGAGAAAGAAAGGAAGAAAGGAAGAAAGAAAGAAAGAAGTATGGTTGCATTTGAAACTTTGACCAGGACAAAAAAAAAAAAAAGAATATGTTTTTGCTTATTAGAAAAAGAAATTATATGGTTAAGAGCTAATTCAGTTGAACTGTACATCAGTTACAATTAAACCTTCTATAATTCATTCATTATATGACATAATTTACTCATTACATAATTAGACACAAGGTACATTTTTGTGCCTACTTATTTTCAAAAGAAATAACCAGGATGTCTTATTTATGGTAGTTGAGGTATAAATCCCAAAATGAGTTAGAATGATTTAAGTATTATTTTATTACTTAAAAGGAAGGATAAAATGATAAAATGCATTTTGTAAGGTGTAAACCTGGCATCTTACCTACCACTCCCTAAAACTGTCTCTTTTTCAGTTCCTGAATTTTGTCCTGGGTTAATGTTTCTTTTTCTTTCTTTCTTTCTTTTTTTCTGGTATCATAGCAATAATGTTTCCATCCTTTCTTCCTTTTTTTCATTACCTGCAATCGAACCCAGGGTCTCCCACGTGCTCAACAAACACTTTATCACTTTTACCAGCCCTTTTACACTTCCATTTTGAGACAGTCTTGCTAAGTTGCCTGCAACTCTGTTTTCATTGTAAAGCACCTTAACTGCTTTCTGGGAGTAAATAGAGAATGATTGAATAAATGAATGAAAACAGGCAAATCGTAGCTAATGTGAAGTAGCTGTGAAGGTAGGCAGGGTGTTCTCACAAGAAAAAGGTTCAAATACGCTTTCCTAAAAGAAATGATTGCTTTCCAAACCCCACCCACGTGTGAGCGCACCTTGATAGTAGAAATAAAGTAAAACAGCTTAGGAACTTTAAATAGGGCTTGTGTTGAGATCTTGAGTGGACACAACATTTAATCTTGCTATTTCTCAGTAAAAGAGAAGATGAGTCCCCTCATTGTATCCACTGGCTCCATTGTGTCTTCTGTGTGGGATATTGAATTTTGTATATCCTGCCTTTGTGGTTATTCTCACTTACTGAGATGGAGGGAAATAAAATATTTCCTTCAGGAAATGTGATTTTTCTGGTTTCCCTGATCACTCTTCACCTCCTTCAATATAGTTTATATTTACTAGTCACAGAGGAAGAGTTGGTAAGTGCTATGGTTTGAAACTCATGTTGAAGTGGAATTGCCGCTGTCATAGTATTATGACATGGGACCTTAAGAGGTAGAATAAGCCATGAGGTCCCTGCCCTCATCAATGGATTGATGTCCTTATCTCCACAGTGGGTTCTTCATGAAAGTATGAGTGTAGACCCCATTTGTCTTTCTTTCACCCTCTCTTTGTCCTTCTTACTATGGAAGGATGTAGCAAGAAGGTCCTTACCAGATGCACTCTCCAGCTTCCAGAACCGTGAGGGAATAATTTATGTTCATTATAAATTAGCTGGTATGTGATATTCTGTTACAGCACCACAAACCAAACACCTTATGGCAGTAGCCAAAAGGTGTGTCAGGGATGTGTAGCTGTCGTAGACAGGTTGGGCTCTAGGGAGTGTGGGGTGAAGGAAGGAAGATCTGAATGACGTGGGAATGACCAGCATAGGAGAATGCTGCCTACAGCCCAAGGGGCATTGGCCCTCTGAGCAGAAAGCAGTGGAAGGAAGAGCCAGAGAGGCTGTGGACAGAAGCAGCTTAGTCTAACCCAGGGATTTCTAAAATCAACCATACTTAGTAAATTAAGATTTCAATGATGTGAGCCAGTTAACAAAGTTTGTTGTTTACTTTTCTCAGTAAATTACTAGATATTTAAACTCTGTGGGATCGATACAGCACTGAACATTGGGAAATGCATCCAGAACACTTCCATCTACTCATCCATAATTCTGGGAACAACGATTTTTCCATTAATCTTACTTTGATTATACTATTTAAGTATTATACTATTATACTTAAATAGTATTATACTATTTCTTCATTGACTTTAGATTTATCTATTGCTTAAGAAATAAACCAAAAAAAAAAAAAAGAAATAAACCGATGTCAAAATATTCTTCTTAATGTAATTTCTTACATGTTATCTATGTATTTATAATACCAAGTCATTCTGGTCAATACTAAGTGTATAATGGGTAAACATTTCAGTGTGACAATCCATTGCTGATAAGCCTACTGTCAGCTGTATCTTTTCTTATAAGAGCTTTAGTTCCCAACTCACTACAAAATAAATTCAGGTTTACATTTCCTGATAAATCATGAAGAAAGGTGAAATGCAGATACCAACTCAAAACACTACTGTCATGGCTTTGCAACAAAATTTACCCACTTTTAAGTGTTCTTTTTGTATTTCTTTGACAGAATCATTAAAATGAAACTTGGTATCATGGTGACACCCTCTTTGAGTCAAATTCTGCAGGAAGTCTTGGGAACCCTGTCATGTCCTGCTTGAACTATGATAAATCAAGTAACATTTAAAAAAAAAACCAAAATCAAAACTCAGCAATAGGAAAGTCTTGTATATATCCCTTCTGAAATCCTGTGAAAGAATGAATTAGGAGCACCCTTCATCTTTATATAGAAATGGGGATGGAGCGAGGAATTCTAAAACCATTACATAGAAAGTACCAATGCATCACAATTTTGGTCAGCAAGAATCATTTCTAACAAACACAGCAGCACAGGAGCAGAATCTTATTTAACTTTGCATCTTCTAAGGTGACTTGCACACAGCAAGTGTGTGATAAATGTTCCCAAACTCTATTATAAATATTTGATGCTCTCTGGCTTCTATTTATCTTAATATTGACAAGGAAGATCATGTTAAAGGTTATTGATTACTACACTGAAACAAATGAGTCTAAGAAAGTTGTAGGAGCATAGCTGCATGTATCTGTAAACATGTATGTACCAGGTATGCATATATACATATGGACATGTCCAGGCCCTCAAGGGTGTGCTATAGGAGATAAATTCTATGGGAACTGGACCCTTGGAAGCAGTATTTCTTATACTGTCATATATATATATATATATATATATATATATATATATATATATATATGGCAGATATATATATATCACTGAGAGCTTGTTAAATTGTAAATTCTGACTCAAGTTCATAGGTGATGCCCAATGCTGAGGACCATACTTTGGCCAACACACAGGAAGCAGATTGACAGAAGCTGAAAACAAGTAGCTCTAACTGATGACTGGAATCCGATGTCTATAGTTATCCTGGCCCTCCTCAAACACAACCTGCCATGACATCAGGGGCCATCTACCACCACAAGACACTGAGGTCCCAGACTCTACACAGCAGTTGGCACTCTATGCATCTGTGGGCCACCTGCTACGAGCTCATTACTTGGATGGTAAAACTGGAGACACGCCAAGGTGTAAGGTATTATTCCTTCCTCCAGAGTACCTATGGTGAGTCAGGACTGTGTGTATTCACACACTAAGCAAATGAAAAGCAAATGCAACCAGAAGACAAGCAGATGCTAAAATCTGTATTACAGATGTACACTCTCCAATGTTCAGAACAGGGCAAATCACAATGGCCTGGGAGGCTGCTGTAATACCTTTTTCTTGGGTTAGGCACTCAATAAACAGAACCTGAAATGATGTAAGTGAGAAGCATTTATTTGGATGCTTCAGGAAATCAACTGGGAAGGAGAAGAGTGAGAAATAGAAGAAAAGTAGCTCAGAATGTACCCTGGGAAATTCTGGGAAAAGTTTATCTTATTTGAGGGGTACGGGAGTTGGAGTATTAATACACCAACTCCCATCATTGGTTGAGGGAGTTAAGGGGAAATAGGTAGAGAACTAATTCTTCACCTATGCACCGTCATGTATGTTAGCAGAATGGCTTGTGAAATTGAGGAAAGCCACAAGGAAATGCAGATGCTGGCAGGAGGAAATGGCTGGCTTTCACTGAATTCATTTAGGTCTGAGGGCTGTGGCAGGGCAAGGACTGCTGCTCTAGTCTTAAAAGAGCAGTAGAATTTGAACTGGAATTAGCAACTACTTCATGCTCTTCAACCTACCTGCTGTCAGTGCTCAGTTGTACTTACTGGATTAATTCATGGCTAAAAAGGGCACCCACCAAGGGGTAGATTTCTGCTCTCCTTGGAGGAGACATGTCCCTACCTCCCTCACAGACAGTAATGTAAAAGTCAGATGGTCCCCTCTGAAAAGAGATCAGATCTACAGGGAGCAAGCTGTCTGTTTTGGGGGTGCTAGCCTGAGGGGAAGCTGATCAATCAGACACCCTTTGAGCAGCATTGTTCAGACTTGCCAAGCTGTGCTGGCTCACAGGAGAGCTAAGGGCCCTCTGCAGATTGGGTCAGCTGGACCAAAGTACAGTTGGTAATTACAGGAGATGGCTGAAAATTGTTGCAACATGTAACTTTTGTAACCATAACTTACTACTCTACATTTGCAACTATTTGTGGGCACTGTTTGTCCTTTCACTGGCTCTTGAGTTTCCTGGGAACTCTGAGGTATATAGGATTGGATTACTTGTCTGCACTATGGAGGGAAATAGATCGCTCAGACAAAGTTGAGACAAGGGAGAAAACAGGCCCTATCTGCTAATGGGAGAGGAGTTTTCATAATATGGCCCCAGTCCACTGTCCAACCTCCCTCCCTTCTATTATTCATCCTATGCTCCAGGTACCTGAAATTCTTCAGGGTTACAAGGCCTTTTCACCAACTGATTTACATTGTGCATGACGTGCTTCCCTGTGGATACCATCCTCCTCTTCCCCATAGAATTGTATCATCCTTCAAGTTAGATTCATAACATTCTCCCAAACTCCTTCATGCAGGGTTAGCTTTTTCTATCTTGGATCTGGCTCAAAATTGAGCAATAGTGAGTACCAAATTAAATTCCAGTTGTCTCTTTGTACACCCCCCTTTTCTCCAGTCCCTGTGAGCTCCTCTACGGCAGGGACCACGTCTTTCTCCTTTCTGTGTGTCCATCATTCAGCACTTGATCTTGTACCCAGAAACAATCAGCAACTTAGCCCAATATCATTGAGGGAGGGCAGATAAGGAATGTGAAAGTATATTTTATATACACTTGAAGTTGTTTTGGTTTAATACTTTGTTGGAATCTTTTTATGATGTAAAATAAAAGAGTTCTTTTCATTTTAGAAAATTGTTTCCCCGATTCGTGACCATGTTGTACTATTAAAAGTCAGTTGGAATCAACCATGGCTTGAGAAAATGGATCCCCAAAGTCCTTGAGCCTACTAAAGTAGTAACTAAATTGACCATCCTTGGGGAAACTGTGGTTCCAAAGTCATAGGTTCTTTTTCTTGGTACCCAGATTCTTTAGTCTTGATTTACAAGTGAAAGGTGTAAATCATTCATCCAGCTCTCATTTAGCAGGATGTTTTCCACAGTCAGGATGAGGACTACAATGTGGTTCTCAGGTACCTTTGTCACTCTTTTCCTTTTCCTTCTGAAAGTGTTTTTGTAGACCTGCCGGATGTCACAGGAATGTGACCTGGGCGAGATGTGTGTCATTTCTTTACTTGAAAAGTGAGCCCAAAGAGGATGTAATAAATACATCCTGGTGCCTGGTCAGCATATTCTAGCCAGTTAGCAAAGCAAGGCAGAGGGCACAGGATTTAACACCCATGATGGCAGTGGCCGTGCCCAGGGGCATGCCATTCTATCTTCACAGGTGCAGGCCAGAGGTCTCCAGTGAAGGAAAAACAGGTGGCCATAGCATCCTTCCACGTGCTATGAGATCATCTGCAAAGTCCTTTAAAGCATCGTATCTCTCTTTCTACCACATATGTCTGCTGCCTTGTATGTCTGGCACAGGGCTCAAAACATGCTGAAAGAGCACTTGCTTCGTGCTGGTGTCTGCCTTCCAATGAGATCAGATCCTAAAGAGGGTGTGACTGTTACACTAAATTGATTTCCATTCATTTATCTGAGACTTATGTCTAGCGACAGAACATATGAATTCAAGTTGGTCTCTCTGAAAAAAAAAATCAGAGCCGTTCCTAAAGGGGTCTTTTCCAGGTTGTCCCATGTTAGGAAGGAAGGGCACAATAGCTACGAAAGCCTGACGAGTGGGCTGAGACCCTCACATGGCTGAGAGAGTCTAACGTGGGGAGAAACTAATGAAACAAATAAAACCTTCTAAAACTAGAACAAACATCCTGTTTCGGTCCTCAATAGACAAGAAATGTCACCCTGCCTTAGGTTTAATTTAAACCACTTCAGATTTAGTGAAGAGAGTTTAAAAATAAAAATTACTGTAAACTTATTTGAGCTGTTTTTATAGGTAGGGAGCTGGGGACCACCTGCCTTTTAAGGAAAGCAGTGTACTTTCAGTGCCCCAAGGATACAAAGCCCATATGAAATTGTAAAATTTCATGAAATGTGGTTTTATCATTTTTATTACTTATTCCTCCTAGGAAATGATGGTACACACTATAAATATCAATGCAAGACAGGTGTACATTACACCTTGAGGAGGAAAACTAGATACAGCACTTATTTCTTAAAAAAGAACAATGGTAGCCAGTTTTGCCTTCCACTTTTAAGGCAATGTGAAGCTATCTGAGGTGTTTCATTCCAATTCTGTCTGTCGTTATTGTAACTTGTCCCACATACTCTCACCCATTCAGCCACCTGCCCTGTAGAAGTGGTGACAAGGCAAGCCATTTACTTAGTTACTGTCCTCTCTAATTTTCATCTGTGAGATTGAAGTTTCAGCCTATCTACAAATAAATGCAATAAGAGAGATAGTGCCAATAAAGTAATAAGGTGCTAACATATATTGGATGCTCACTGTTTGATAGGTACTATTCCAATGCAGTTTAACCCATTAGATCCTCACAGCAAATATATGAGGTAAATAGTACTGCTATTCCCATTTTGCAGATGAGAAAATTGAGTCAAGAGGTGTAATGTGATTAGCCTCCAGCCACATAGCTGGAAAGTGGTGATTTAAGATTGAAACCGAGGCAGTCTGACTGCAGCGCTTACTCTGTTGGACACCGTGTTCTACTTACAGGAAGGAAGTTTACTCACGAGATGGATTTTTGCAGGGATGTGTTCTAGGTAGCAATCACTGCTTAGTCTACAGTGTGATTGTTCCTCTTGGAGCTGTACTTCAACCAATTTGCTGCCTACTGAGGCATCGTGTGTGGAAACTTCTTTTCATGATCCACTCAGAACCATCTTTCTTAGGTCACCTACCAAGGAGCCAGGATCCCCCCCATCATCTTTCACCTGTAAAAGGTATAAATTGTGGAGGCCCTGAAGTATAATATCCTCTTCATACTAGTATTTTCTTCCTCTCTTTCTCTTTTTCAATTAATTTTATTTTTTGATTGGCATACAATGTTTGCACATGTATCTGAGATACCGAGTGATGTTTTTGTTCTTCTCTTTTCTCTAAAGTTATAATTACATTCATAGAATTAGACAAGAACTTGATCAAATGACAGTGTCAAGTGAGAATCCAACCTTCACATTTTTAATTAACAGTCCTCCTGTGTGATCATTCATGGCCACAAGTGAATTCTGTTGGATATAACAGAATTACTTTCCTCAGAGACTCATGGAGGAGAAACAGACGTGGACCTGTGAATTAAAACATGGCACAGCTAATGTGACATTTGCCGCTCAGCCTGCACGTGGAGGGAGTACAGACTGGGGGTGACTCAGTCTGCCTAAGGAAGACAAAAAACTCACACAGGCAGGAGCATCTGAGCTGGGTCAGGAAAGATAAATAGGAGGAAGAGGTGAGCATTACCCAGGCTGGGAAATGGTTGTGAAGATCAGGCTGCACTGGGCATTCAGAGAGGCAAGTAGCTGAAACTAGAGAGGGACGTTGGGCCAAGCCAAGAAATTTGATAGCAACCCATAGACTGTGAATGAGCTTACAAAAGCTCAAGTACAAAGAATTGGATCACACATTTTTAGGAAGAAATTTAGTAACTCTATGAAAGATGTATTAGAATAGGAAAGAAGCACCTTCTCTCATTGGCCCTCTCCAGTTAGGCAGGTTTATTACACTGGTGTTGCTGCTATTTTGTTGTTGAAATACATCAAGTACTTATTATATGCCAGGCACTCCACTAGTGCTTTCTATAAATTGTCTGGAGGGATGCTTGGGGAGAGACCCACAGGAGCTTCTAAGAAGTAATTTCTGCTGTTGTCTGAGAGGCGCCCATTGCAATCTATTTATTTGAGAAAGACAAAGACTCACATATTTTTGCTATGATTAAGGGATACTTAACAAAATACTATTTCTTATTTATGACTTTGCTTCAACTGTGCATTCCAAGGGAGTAGGGCAAATCCTGGAGGATGAAGAACTGTATGTGCCCTGCACTGGCAGCAATTCATCAGTTGCCCCCAAAGTACATTCTCTGCTCTTTGGACCTTCGAGTTGACCTCTCCATCCAATAGATGTAATTTAGAAGCAAGCACAAACTCAGAAATGGTCTATGAGTAGTTACTTGGCCTCCCATAGTGACACAAGCACTACACAGCTATGAAACATAGCTTCATTTAAATTCAGACAAAAAAGATCTCTGAGTTAATTTGGGGGATAGAAAAAATACGGTTTGCAGGATTTTTGTTTGTTTGTTTGTTTCATTCATACATACATACAGTGCAGATGGAGAAATAATGATACTGTTGCCAAACTGTTAAAAACAGTTTGCCCACCTAGCTGAGTCCTGATCTGAAAGACAATCACACCCCTTTCTGGTTACCAGTAGCCAGGCCTGCAGTTCTTGTACCTGGCTTCATGCAACACAGGTGGTGAGGCATAAACTAATAAATAACTTTCATATTTCCAGACTGGTTCTACTCCCATGGATATCTCTGGGCTGATGATTGGATACTTTCAGGAGATGCCCTCTTCCTAACGACCAAACCATCAGGTTTGCAGGAAGACAGAAAGCAAGGGAAGGATCTAACGGTAAGCTCCCATCAGTCCCAAACCATACATTTTAAAACTTGGAGCAAGGTCTTGAAGTTGGATTGGCCCTGTGTTCAATTCCCAGCACTGAAAAAAAAAAATCCTTCAAATTAAAAGAAGCATGCTTGAATGAGAAGATTTTAGGCATCAGAAATAAACAAGGTCATTATTTCTAAGCAAGGGAGCCTGCTGAACACTTATAGGTAATTTATTAGAATGATTCTAAATGAAATAGAATAATGGAATCAAAGAAAATCAGAGTCAGAAGAGAGATAGACCAGTGCAAAACGATTATTTTTGAGGCGAGAGAGAGACAGAGCAGATCTAGAGAAACAAAATGACTTGCCCAGCTTCACAGAGACTGTTGTTTGTCCATCACTCCTTCTGTCTTTCTCTCTTGATTACCTGAGCACTTGGTCACTTGAATGCAGACTCCATGTTTCAGCCTCTCTTGCAGCTAGATATGATCACATACAGCTTTGTTTTATTTATTTTGTAAACAAAATTTATTTTTGCCTGGAAGAGTTTTTCTGTCCTTTCCCCTTTCTTCTGGCTGAGATTCTAACTTGATGGGTGGAGATAGGAGCCATCCTGGACCATGAGATGGAGGTTCTGCCTTCTGAATGTGCTAAGGGACGGTAGAGCATCAAGCTAGGAGCCTGGGTCTCTGAAATACGGAGCTGTAGACTGTTGTCTAGATACCAAGGCTTAGGGAAATTGAGGCCTGTCTTGTTTAAATCACTGTTATTTTGGATTTTGGTGTTACTCTCAGCCAAACTGAGTTTACACTGCTATGTCAGCAGTCTAGAAAATTATTACATTGATTAGCAATAGATATATGGTGGGATGGGTGATAGGCAAGATGTGATTCTAAATGTAAAAGCAAAAATACTTTAAATATTCTATGTCAGAGGTTCCCAAATGCTGATCTACCAATAACTATAGGGGAATGATACTGGCAGATGTTTTCATGAGTCTAGGTTCCTTGGTCCCTTTCACGGAGAGTTTGATTTAGTAGTTATTCTAGAGGAGCCCAACCTCTGCTACTGAAAAGTTTCACACGTAATTTCTAATTCCTATATTCAAATACAGTACATATGGCAATTATTTGATCTACAATTGTTCTCGCTTACCCTCCCTCTCTTTCTCTGTCTCTGTCTCTCTCTTTCTGTGTGTGTGTGTGTACATGCATGCATGTGCACCTAGGAGGGATCAGAACCATTAGAAAATTTTGTTTTGGGAAAAACAAAACAAACAAACAATTATGAAATTAATCACAACAAATCCTCTGTATTTGTGGATTCTGAACCCATGTATTTCACCAACCCAGGATCAATACTCGGGAAAAATTTTTTGTCTGTACTGAACATGTACAGAATATTTGGGTCATTATTTCCTAAAAATGCAGTATAACAACTATTACATAGTATTTGGTTTAAGTATACAGGAGGATGTGGGGGTTTTATTCAAATCTATGTTGTTTTATATAAGGGACTTGAGCACTTTGGTATCCTGGGTCCGGGACTCAATCCTTGAGGATACTGAGGGATGACTGTATTCCTCAGGTTATTTGGATCCATTTGTCCTTCTCCCTCCATCCACTGAGAGTCACAGGAATGTTGCCACCAGAACAGTCTCTTTTGTTAGCCTTAGTTCAGACGAACCCACAGTGACGCAGTTGCATGCTGGTAATGTTTTTGGTTTTTATAAATTTCATTTTTTTGTGGAAAGTTTAACCACCTCCAGTGTTCATTGGTAGACATTAATGAATCATAAGTGTATTTGTGACAAAACAAAACAAAACAAAACTACCATTAAATCCAGAGCCTTACACCTCAGAGGTTGAATATTTTGGTCCTTGCAAAGATCTGCAAGGTCAGCAGATTCAGTCAAACAGCTGGCAGCTGAAGCTGGCCTCGCCACACTACAGCAGTGGGTTCTCCTGGCACCAAAAGTGACAGGCAGGGGAAAGCACTATCAGAAGGCTAACTGCGGCAGGTGCAAGGCATTCCCACAGCAGTGACTAGAAAGGCATAACACTAAGCAGCGTGTCCACATCAAAGTGATCTTTCTTTTTTTTTTTTTTTTTTTTTTTTGTGGGTACCAGGGGGATGACCTCAGGACCTCGCGCGCCAACAGGCACCCGTGCCACTGAGCGATATCACCGGCCCCTTTTTCGTATGTGGGTTCCGGGAGTCGAACTCGGGCCCTCGCGCTTGCAAGGCAGGCGCTTACGCCGCTGAGCCATCTCACCGGCCCCAAAGTGATCTTTCAAGATCCATCCTCACGCTGATGTGCGTGGTCTGCGTGGCAGCTCAGTTCTTCCCCCCCTCCCGGGAGGCAGAAGAACCCTCTGCCAGGAAGAAGCCCAGGACTCCTAGGCCTTTCCACAACTCTCAGCAGAAACAAAGTAAAACAGCAGCAAAGATCCATTTTTAATACAAAATTCGAAAACAAATGTCAAGGATACCACAGATCTAACTCCAACTGGGCCACTAATTAGTCCAGTCTAAATCTAGGTAAGTCGTATAATCTTTCTGTTTCTTTTTTATCTTGTATGGAATCAAGGGGTTGAACTTGATGAACTATGAAATACTTTTTAAAAGTTGGACAATTTTATTTAATAGCTAAATACATGTAAGTAGATTAAATAAAAAGCTTCTAATAATGAACAATTACTTATTTACTTTTATTTTAAAAAGACAAAAATCCTAACTCCTGATCTAAAATCATCAGAAAGACACATATTTTGTGTATATGGATATGCATGTCCGCACTCTTTGGGACCCGAATTTCTAGAAACATTCTTAATCACTGTGAACTCTGATGGCATCCAGTTGTTGCTGCTGAAAGATTCTATTATGCAAATATTTAGGCTAGAACTTTTAGACACCCACAAACATTTATTTCACTCTCCCACATAACATCATCCGGAGGGCTCAAAACATACTGTGCTGAGTCCAGGCACTTATTGACACGATAGCTGTGGGGTCTCTTTCTTGAAGGGTAGTCTGAGAACTAACACCCTGCTTACACATGATCTCCTGGGACAAAAGGAGCTGGGACAACCAGAAATGATGTAAAGCTCTTTAAGGGCTGTTCCTGTTATAAAGTCTTGAAGCTGCCAGAGCGCTCTCTCTGCCTTTTAACCCTCCTCTTTAATCAGGTAACACATGATGAAATCCTTCCTTTCTGAACTGTCCCCATAACACAGCTGCCTTGACCCAGAGGTCTCTGCCTACCCAAAAGTTTGAAAGAGAAATGGAAACTCTCAGAAGTCCCAGGAAAAACTGCGAGGTAAGGGAAACAAAGACAAAAAAGCTAAACTTACTTCATCCACATGCCCAACAGCTCCATAGATCCTCACCATTTGTCCAATGAGATAGGGAAATCTCTCACCAATCTCTTTCAGTGTTGGAAGAAAACTGCTCAAAGCTGCTGGCTCGTAGCCAGCTATCTCTATAAGGATGTTCAGGATGATGTCGTTATGGGTTGAATCCTTCAAATTCCTGATTAGAAAAGGAATACATTTCTGAACCACCTGCAAAGAGAAAGGAAAGGAGGAGGGAAGAAAAAGAAACAAAGAGAAAAAGTAATTAAATCAGAATCAATTTGGAAAGCAAACATTTTAAATATGAAATCTGAACCCAGTGCATTCTGGGATCATTATCTGCAATGGAACATATGCAAACCTCCAGACTTTGGAACCTAAAATTTACAGTAAAATCTTTGGGCCTTTCAGGCATTTTTTCTTTTAATCTGTGTCTTATTGTTAAAGAGTGCCATTTACAAAATGTTTAGATGCTGCTATTCATAAAGCAGGTTTTAATATGTTGTGTTCTGATCAGGAATATTACATTTCCTCTAACCACCATGGGAGCTACAATTTGAAATACAATATAAATAAGAGATCCTTCTTGACTTTACTCAAAGGCTTTAAAGTGGGAAAATACTGTTTAGAAGTGTTTAGTAATAAAAATTAGAGGGCTGGTGAGATGGCTCAGTGGTGTAAGCGCCTGCCTGTCAAGCGCGAGGGCCCGAGTTTGACTCCCGGAACCCACATATGAAAAAAGGGCCGGTGATATCGCTCAGCAGCACGGGCGCCTGCTGGCACGCAAGGTCCTGAGGTTGACCCCCGGTACCCACAAAAAAATTAAATTAAATTAAAATAAAAATTAGAAAGCTTGAAAGATCTACATTTTCAAGTTTCCATTTTGATCACAAGAATGTAAAAAGAAAATTATTAAAGTAAAATGATCTCTACCATATTCCCACAACGCTAACATCTCTTTCTTGATTCTTAATGCTTTTATGAACATAAAGATGAATGAATTCATAAATGTGATTTGTTGGTGGTATAAAGTCACAATGTTACTACACAGAAATGTGACACAATGACAATTTAATAAATCATTTTGTCTGCTAAAATACAAGAATTAGAAACGAAAACCTGTGGAAAATGGAACAATGAAAATAAAAACAATTTGATCATCTCTATTTCTGCTATGCTTATTTCTTTTATTTGTTGTTGGCTTGCTTTTTTGATTTGTTACTGTTTTGGTAAGGTAGACTTTAAACGCAGCTTCCAGTAATAAAACTGAATCTGATGCAGAGCCTCCTGGCAAAAACCTGCTTCCTCCTCTTCCTCTAGCTCCAAGCCTCATCTTTCTCCATAAATGACACCATTATCCACCTTGCTATTCAAGGTAGGATATGGGAATCATTCTTGACCATAGTTTCTCCCTTCCTTGCAATCACCACGTCCTGTCGATTCCACCTGCCTAGTATCCCACAGATCTGTCCACTCTCCCATTTTTGCTCATCTACACTTTCACCTGCTCACAAATATTCAGTGGGTCCTTCCTCTTTGCTGGGCACTGTTCTACGTACTTGGGGTACAGCTGCTAACAAGTCTGACAGGAGTCTCACCTTGGTGGAATAAGAAACAATCACATTAGAAATGCATAATTATAAATTTTAAGAAATTAACCATATAGAGAAAATATAGGACTCTGTGTAAGACTGCCCCAGAGCCCTAATTTAGGTTGGGAGACATTAGTAGAGGTCACTGGCCCTTTCATCTTGCATTTGGGTGATTCCAGCAGCCTCTCCACAGGTCTGCAGGCTTTCGGTCTAGCTCAGCTAATTTCTTCTCACTCTACGGCCACAGTGGGGTCCCTTCCCTTCTTGAAGCCCCTCAGTTATTTGACCTGATTCCCTAGATAGAAACTTAACCTACCTTTGCTAAACTGACTTCTGTTCCATTTTCCGCTCATTCTTTCCTCCCTCTGCCATCCCGACCCATCGCACATCATATGTCAACTATGCTGAATTTTTAAGAAAAATGTCTTGATTTGTTAAATTTTCTATTTTGTCTGAATTTTACCCCTGTGATTTGTTCCATTTGGAATTCTGGCTGCCCCTATGTTGGTGAACTAACTCCTAATCATTCTTGGGGCCTCAGATTAGCTGTTACTTCCTCAGAAAAGTTTCCTCAACTGCTTTTCCCTTCCTTCTTAGTCCAAAGTCTCTGGTGAAGCTTCTGTTTTATCCCCCAAGGCTCTGTGCATGCCCTTCTCAAGATTCTCTCTTATTGCTGATCTGTCTTTCAGACTGGATTGAAAGCTTCACAAAGTCAAGAATCATGGCTACTTGGAACCTTTGGATACCAAATACCTAGCACACAGCCTGGCCAGAGGTGAGTTAATAAATATTTGAGAGGAAAAAAAGGAAGGCAAGTCTAAATAATTGTATAGGGTAGTATTTGAATAAAATATCCCCACTGCCCCACAGTGGTTAAATGGTTCTACAAAATGTTTAAACATATATGTTATTATGTATAATATATAACTAACAAGGGCATAAAAAGATAGTTTTTAGGTGACTAAAATTATCCTACATACAGTATAGATTTGAACTTTATGTTCACATTTAGTACTTAGTGGGGAAAGTACAGGGCTAGTTTCCATGAAATGGTACATACAAGTGAATGGTTTATAAACGCTGCCTGTATATTCAGGAGTGGCTGTGTGTCCTTCAGGAAAAGCTGTGAGCAGTCCCTGGCACGTATGGCAGAAGTGTCAGCCAGATGTTCCAGGTCAGGGCAACATGCACAACCTGAAGTTCTTAGAAGTGGAAAATCGTCACACATTTCCTGTGCCCTTCCATAAAATTCCATTTCCCAGCCCTTACTCTTCAGGTCCTCTTCCTGGAACACCAAGATCTCCATGACATATGCTTCTAGAAATGCCAATTTCATTTCTAGTTTTATACTCTAGCCATACATGCCAAGCTTCACAAAAGTATGTTTGCCCCATAAAGAAAAATAGAAAGGATAAAGAAAGGAGGAGGGAAGGAAGGAAGGAAGAAGGAGAAAAAGGAGAAGGAGGAGAGAGAGAGGGAGAAGAAGAAGGAGGAGGAGAAGGAAAAGGATGAAAAGGAAGAGGTGAAGGAGAAGGAGGTGAAGGAGGGAGACAGAGGAAATATATATGCTTGGGCACAGTTAAATCATAGAAAGAGAAGAGAAACCATGAATACTGTAATCAAAGTAATAGCAATTATATAAGTTAAACAAAAGCTTATTTTTTGTTGTGAATTCTTAATATCCCAAAGTTTATGATGATGGTGATACAAAAGATAGATATTTCTTGATGCTTATCACACACATGAATGAAAAGTGTTGCTTTGGACTTTAGATAAACTATCCTTAGATTATAAAGAATTTTACTTTCCACACACAGGGCATTTCCTTAGGCTGGTGTCTTCAGTGCTGTCTCACTGGGCACTCTCTTCATGTCTCAGAAAATCCTGTCTTTGCCAAGAAAAGAGCAGCTACTGAGTCAACCTAGATGGCTGGTGGAGAGCAAGCTGCCATGGACACACACCTCACACTGGGGGTCACTGAAGGAGCTCCCAACTGGTCCAAATCTCTCTCCTTGCTGTTAGCCTTCTCCCTGCCACCAGACTCATAGCCTAAAACCCTAATCTGATCAAATGAAGCCTCTTTTAGAGATTTTCAAAGACTTCTCATAGCCCAAGGCCAGAATCCCACTACCATGGTTTTGCAAGGTCTTCACTTCTAGGCATATATATTGCCTTTCCCCCATGGCCAGCAGCGTGGCACTGACCACCCACAGAGAACATAGAGACAGGCCTCATATTTTCAAATTTGATCTTCCCTCTGGCCCACCTTAGCACAGATAGGATCTGGGACTACAGTCCATATGGAGGTCCCCATCCCCCACTCCCAAATATTCAGCAACTATACAAATCATTCCACTCCCCTACCTGACACAGGCACTTTGGTAGCAATCTGGGATTCTTGATTTGAATTTAGAATTTGGGGCCTCTGGGCAGAGAACAGGGAGAGATGAGCTCCAGCCCTCAAATCTTGTCCCACACGTCTCTTCATGTTTCTATCTTTGTCCTGTACTTGAATTCATCCTAGCCTCCACTGAGGGATACGAAGTCACATTGCTGTCATGGCTTGTCCTTAGGTGAGCAAACCCAGAGGCCAGGCTTGTCCACCCTCTGAAAGGCTGCTTGCCATTCCTATGAAAATTCTGGGGTCCCAGTCACTTGGGCTGTGTTCAGTAGGTGATGGAGTAGAGCAGGACTAGAGGTACGAGTAAAGGAGGGCCAGACCAGGACCCCCTGAAACAAGTAGCCAGGTCAGGCCCAACCTTGATGCCTCTAGTCCCTCTTGAACAGTTAGTCACTTCCTTTTCTGCACTCCCATAGCAGGCTGTTGATAAGTGTTGTGTATTTTCATTGAATTGAAATTTGGTGGCTACATCTCTGCAGGCCATGAGCACCTTAAAAATAACGTAGTCTGGAAATTGTGCCATAACTTAACTGGTATAAAGTGACATTCAAATTCTTAAGCATAGTATAAATGGTAGAATGTGTGCCTGTGTGTGCCTTTTAAGTTAGTTCTCAGGCCACTTTCTCCTTCAATTAATTTGGCTAGCAATAAGGGTTTCTTAATATCTATATCTACAAAATGATTGCTATTCTGTTCATTTACTTGTTCCCTCTGCATTGGAAAATATTACATCTTCTGAAGATCATGGTTATGCTGTAAAGATTGTTTCAGAATGGTCTATATATTCCTTCACTCCATCTTTCTGAGGTTCTGTAAATGACCACTTACTTTAAATACCAAATACCAAAAGTGACCTCTGAGTATTGTCAGCCAGGTGACGCTCTGTTAGGTGCTGCAGAATTAGGTATGTGAACAGGAACGCTCCACATAGCTGAGAAAATCAGAGGAAACAGCTCTCTTCTCTAGGGGCCAATCACAAAAGCAGTTCCCCCTGGTCTGACTGTAATGGCAAACTTATAGAAATTTCATAGCAGAAATTAGAAATCAATTAGTAGCCTTTGCCTAAGCTCATGCTGCCTGTCACGTAGTTAGACTCGGCTAGTCTTGACCACCACACCAGCTATAACTCAGAGACAGTTTGACTCAGCCTTATCTGACTGAGTCCAGTTGCATTGCCATACTTCTAGCCTATAAACATATTCTGTTTTGCTTGCCTATTCTAGGAACTTTCCACCTAGGACAGAATAACCCAGTCAAGGACATGCTTGCCTGATTACACCCGCCCACTCTAACAGCCCCCTCCCTAGCAAAGCTTGTCCAGAACAAATCTGCCCGACAACATATGCCTTAACCTATGTAACTAATCATATAATAACCTGCAATCAGCTTTGTATTTCTGGCTTGCAAAAATGTATTTAAGTTAAACTCTAAGCTGACTCTACACTAGTGATTTGGACTTGGTTCCCACTAGCCTGCTGGCATCACAATAAAGGTTGCCTTCCAACTCCTCAGGTGCAAAGAGTCTTCCATTTGGTTTGATATCAGATTTCTGTAACATTTCTTGGTGCATTGGCCGGGAAGACACTGTGCTGACCGCTTAGGTCATCTGTGGGGGTGCCTGCTGGCCACAGCAGGGACTCACCTCTGACCTGTGGACGAGACGGCGTGCCCTCCAATTTTTTTCTTGGAGTCTCCTCAGCAGTGAAGGGGAGAGAGCCCCTCCACAGCAGCAGAGACCTCATCAGACCCATAGGTGGAGATGGAACGCAGCAGGTCAGGCCCTTCAGATAAGATAGGAATTCCCCCAGGACGTCCCCCAGTCAGCCGGTCAGTTTCTGTTCCAGTTTCAGCTGGTCAGTTCCGTCCCCTTCGTGGATGAAGCAAGGACCTGATCAACCCTCAAAGCCTATGCTAGCAGCCTGTGTTAGCTAGGACAGTCAGTCTCTGTTTGTTTCAGTTTCAGTCAGACTTCATCCCTGGGGATTAGGGGCTAAAATATATTAGCCTCTGTGTGCCTGTGTAAATGTGTAAACTGATTGTGAGCAGATGACATAAACAATAGGTCGTTCACCCCTGTTAAATGTATCTTCCGTCTAGACACCTACAGATTCTTAAAGGGGCCACTGCAAGCCAAGAATACGAGAATGGCCCACTGTGGAAAAACTCTCAGAGAGTCAAAATTGTGGGAATAATCCACAGCAGGAGGGACCAAAAATCCCATGCCAGGCTGGAAACTGGGAAAGGAAATATATATATATGTGTGTGTGTGTGTGTGTGTGTGCGCATGTATATATTCAAAATAAAGTGCATGAGTCCAAGGTTACCTGCACTCAGCTGGGAACTGGAAAAAAAAAGTGGTCTAATCAGTCTTGAAGGGAAAATTGAAACTTTAAATGAAAGCCTGCCCAGGATGTCCGCCAAGACCTAGCAGGATATATCCAGCAGGCCCAGTAACAGAATACTTTTCCCTTTTGTGTAAACTCCTGTCATTGCTGCCTTTGTAACTGGTGACCTTACAGTGTAACTTCAGATATAATGTGACACTTCTTCCTTTGTTTTATTAATAGCCTTATAATATAACTTGAAAAATATAAACTCCCTTGGCAACCCATGATGGCACCCAACCCTCCAATCATATGCATCAAATTAAACAAAACAGGGGTTATTTTTTTCATTTCAAAGCAAAAAAAAAAAAAAAAAAAAAAAAAAGACAGATCCCAATCTCTCCTCCTGGCTTCGGGATCCCCAAGGCCAGCCCTGACGTCACCAGCCTGTGCTGCCCACAAGCATCTAAGGAAGCTTTTCAGGAGAAATTAAATTATAAATTTTAACTAATTGGTAATTATGCTTTTGGTTTTTAGTTTGAATTGATGTGCATAAAATATTTCTTGTGCACTATAAACTGCTAAATGGAAATTATAAGGTTAACTTGATTTCTGCTCTGTTGTTTTAAAGTCAAAACACTGACTCAAGGTTACTCAGAGGTCTATTGGCAGTTGGTCAATTTTACTATCTGAGAAAGAAAAAAAAAAGGACACTTTCAAATTCAAGTGGCTACAGTCAAGTTTGTTGTAAAAGGTTATAGTAAGTGGAAAAAATATTAAGAAGGCTATTAATGTAAGAGATATACTTTTGATATGAGAGGATTTTGCATGATAAAAGTCTTGTCCTGCTAAAGAGATAAAAGAGAGATAATGACAAGGCTAGAAAGCCTACATATGTTGAAGAAAGCTTGTGGAAGTAATTTATTAAAGGAAAATATAGGTATGGTTACTTGTTAATTTGGTGGAGCTCAGGTTGTTCCTTCTAAAACTCCCATGAAAAAATGGTCAAATCAACATGAAATTACCAGTCAAATAATAGCCCTTAAAAACTTATGTGATATATACTACTCTATTCTGTAATGTTACTGTATGTTAGTCTATTCAATACTAAGATAGACATTTAAATGTGTTACAAAAATAATGTTATCATGATTGTCATGCTGAAATATTATATGTGGCTTTTGATCTCAAGTTTTCTTTGTGGAACTATGTGACTGTTGTCTGTTGACATTCTGTAGGGATTCAACTAGTAGGACAACCATAGTTGATAAAAGTGGCAGTCCTTTGCAGTACTTTGTATTTCAAAGTGCTTGATACTTAGGTAAAATTATAATAATTAAACCCACTACAATACTAATGCCACTGATCTTCCCTTCTGGGCGTTCAACAACTAAAGTTTAGAGGCCAAAACTAAAAGGGTGACTAAACTGAGAGGACAACCAATGTTTTGGCCCGGCTCTCCAAGGTCAACAAGGACCCAAGACATGAGGGTGTAACAAAAATGCCCCCAGCTGGTATACTTCAGTTTGTTAGTTGCCCAGGTAATAGTTCCTGTTCCAGATCTGGCTGGTCTTGTCTCTTCAAAACAGCTGATCACTGTGATACATAGCTGGTCACTATGATGATATACTGTCAAACTGCTAAAATATACCCCTCCCACCTGCAAAGCTGGTACAAGATCTCTGATCCATCAGTGTGGCCACCATGACCTTACACCCAGTGGTCCCGACACCCATACACTCTCCTGGGCTTGTTTCCTTCTGACATTGCCTGGTTTACCTGTTTGGACTTAAAAAATGCTTTTGCCTGTGAGTGGCCCCTGACAGTCAACTCCTGTTTGCCTTTAAATGAGAGAACCCTAACACAGGGCAAAAGGAGTGACTTATATGGACCTTCATTCCTCAAGGTTTTAAGAATTCTCCCACACTGTTTGGGCAAGCCGTGGCTGCTGATCTGGCCAAGTTCTCCCATGGAAAGTTCAACTGCACCTCCCACAGTACGTTGATGATATCCTAATTGGAAGCCCCTCAAAAAAAGACTGTTGGAGGAAAACCTGAGCCCTCCTCACCACTTGTGTGATAATGGGTACAAAATCTCCTGCAAAAAGGCTCAACTTTGTAAACAAAAAGTCAGATATTTAGGGTTTGACTTAGAAAAAGGGCTCCAACACCTAGGCCCAAAAAGAAAGGCAGCCATTTACTCCATCCTGTTGCCTGACTATAGAAGGGAACTCAGAGAGTTTTTCAGGGACAGCTGGTTTCTGCTGGATTTGGGTACCTGGGTACACTGAAAAAGCCAGGATGCTTTATGACATGCTAAAAAAGCCCACAACTGAAATAGATGTAATAAATTGGACTTTGAAAGAGACTGAGGCATTCGAACAGATCAAAACGGCTTTGGCCTCAGCTCCAGCTTTAGGAATTGCAGATATGACTCATCCTTTCAACCTGTTTGTGGATGAGAAACAGCATGTTGCCTCAGGTGTCCTAACTCAAACAGTGGGACCCTGGAAAAGGCCAGTTGCCTACCTAAGACTCTAGATTCAGTATCTATAGGATGGTCTCCCTGTTTGTGAGCACTTGCAGCAACTGCCCTCCTGATTAAGGAGGCAAACAAATTGACTTTGGGACAAAACCTGATGGTCCAGGTGCCACACACTGTTCTTGAGCTCCTCAACGGCTGGGGACATCATTGGCTCTTGAACAGCCACATTACTCAGTACCAAGGACTGCCTGTCAGAAATCCTTATGACTCAACTTCCAGCCAGTTAACACTCTAAATCCAGCCACCTATCTGCCCACAGAGCTTGGACAGCCTGACCACGACACCTTGCATTGACAGATGAGTTCTTTGCCAGCCAGTCTGACCTCCAAATGGTGCCATTAACAGACGCTGAGTACACCCTATTCACGGATGGAAGTAGGTCTGTTAAAGATGGACAACGTAGGACTGACTATGCTGTTGTAACCACCAAAGAGGTGCTCCTAGCCAGGCCTCCTCCTCAAAATTGGTCAGCTCAACAAGAGGAGCTCTGGGCACTCATACAGGCCCTCAATTGGGCAAAGGACAAAAAGGTCAGTATTTACACAGATTCCTGGTATGCCTTCACTATGGAGTCCACATCCATGGGATGTTATACAAGAGCTGAAGGAAAACCAATTAAAAACAAGGATGAAATTTCTCAACTTCTGACTGCAATTTGGAAACCTATAAAAGGTTGTCATTATCCACTGCAAAGGACATCAAAAAGTAAAGGACACTGTTATTCTTGGCAATCATAAAGCAGATGAGGCCGCCAAGATGGTCACTGAAGCCTCAGCTTAAAAAGGCAATTATTTAGTCCAAAATTTGGAAACTCTACATAAAATACCACTGAAAACTGTTCTTAGCTTGCACTGAGGTCCCCTCCATTATAAATAAATAAATAAATAACATGGACAAAACAGGAAGGGGCTAACATGAGCCCAAATGGTGCCTGGGCTCTACCAGATGATCAAATTATCATTCCAAAGAAATTAGCCTACACCTGGGTTAAACATCACCATGACATCACCCACAGAGGAAAGACTGCTATGGCCCAGCTTCTGCGTTACTATTATTATATTCCAAAACTGATACCAATCTGTGCAGTACTCAACAAAAGGTGCAAAGACCAAGGCCTCAACAGGCCCCCAACCACCACCCAGGACTCCCTCCTTTTGAAGATCTTCAAATAGACTTTACTGAAATTAAGCCATGCGGGGGCTACAAGTATTTGCTGGTCCTTGTTTGTACTTATTCTGGCTGGCCAGAGGCATGCCCTACTAAGACTGAAACGGCCTCTACAGTATACAGAATATTACTGAAAAAATTATTCCCAGACATGGGCTACCCTTGACTATAGGCAGTGACAATGGACCATCATCTGTAGCAGAAATGACTCAAAAATTACCAAAGAAACTAACAATCAGAATCTCCACACTGCCTGTAGGCCCCAGAGCTCTGGTAAAGTAAAACAAATAAACAAAACCCTAAAGTCAATGCTGATAAAATACTACCAGGAAACTCAAGATACCATGGGTAGACTTTTTGCCTATGGCCCTCTCAAAAGTCAGGACTTCACCAGGACCCACTGGATACACCCCTTTCAAAGTCTTGTCTGGGAGGCCCCCACCATTAATTAAGGGCCTCCAGGGGAATGTACGCCAGTTGGGAAATATTACTTTGCAGGAACAACTTACTCAGTTAGGAAAAACTTTCTACCAGATACATAAAAATATAGCAGAGAGATCTCCTATACCCACTGATACACCTGCACATACACACAATCCAGGTGATATAGTTTAAGTCAAAGATTGGGAAAAAGATCCCTGGTCCCCAATTTGGGAGGGCCCCTATTTAATTATCTTGACCACTCCCACCACAATAAAAATGGCAGAGATCCCCCCCTGGATTCATCACTCCAGAATCAAGCAGCCTTATCCTGATTACTGCTGAAAGGCCTATCCTGATGAGTTGGCTCCCCTGAAGACCCTGAAGCAACAACACACTCAAAGCCCTGCTCTCATCACTCGGGAAGCTGACGAGTCAACGCACAGCTGAAGATTGAATGGACGTCGTACACGGGAGCACCTGCTCTAATTGACTCATGTTCTGTCACCTGGTTTGGTTCTTAGTCCTTTTTCTCTCATTGATCTTGGTGCTTGCAACAGAACTCTAGGCTGTATCCTTGGAGGATTGGAAGGTTCCCCACAAAATTCCCTTTGTTCTTTTCTATTTTGGTGTACCTATTGGACTGAGTACCCTTGACTGCCTCTCCAAGTTTTAAAATGGCTGTTATTCTCCTCCTGTGTTCATCCCTGTCAGACGCTTAGTTTAATTCCTATTAAGTTACCATATAATGGCTTAACTGTTAGTTTTAATGTATTGTTATTCTGTTAGGTTCCCAGTTCCTTTTCTCCCATCAATTTCAATGTTTGTTGTCTTTCTCTGGGCCGCAACTCCAAAAGACTAAAAACCCCACCAGAAGGCTGCTTTTGTTCTCTGCTACAAAAATATAATGGGTGACTCTTCCTGGTAAGGATCCCTAGACTTTCTCCCATCATGGACAGGAGCTTTACTTGGGCCCTTAATGGCCCTCCTAACAGTCCTTTTCTATGCCCTTGTGTGATTTGCATTCTGACTTGCTTCCTGACTGAACGCTTTAAAGCTATACACTACCAGTTCCTTTTAAAAGTTACTTCCCCATACCAGCTCCTTAGTACTGAGGAAACTGAAAAAACTAAGGAAACTGAGGAAGAAGAATCTTCCTATAATAAAAACAGGGGGGAATATAATGGCAAACTTATAGAAATTTCATAGCAGAAATTAGAAATCAATTAGTAGCCTCTGCCTAAGCTTATGCTGCCTGTCACATAGTTAGACTCAGCTAGCCTTGATCATTGCACCAGCTGTAACTCAGAGACAGTTTGACTCAGCCTTATCTGACTGAATCCAGCTGCATTGCCCATACTTTCTAGCCTAAAAACATTCTGTTTTGCTTGCCTATTCTAGGAACTTTCCACCTAGGACAGAATAACCCAGTCAAGGACATGCTTGCCTGATTTCACACCCCTGCTCAGACAGCCCCCTCCCTAGCAAAGATTGTCCAGAACAAATCTGCCTGACAACATATACCTTAGCCTATGCAACTAATCATATAATAACCTGCAATCGGCTTTGTATTTCTGGCTTGCAAAAATGTATTTAAGCTAAACTCTAAGCTGACTCTATGCTAGTAATTTGGACTTGGTTCCCACTAGCCACTGGCGTCACAATAAAGGTTGCCTTCCAACTCCTCAGGTGCAAAGAGTCTTCCATTTGGTTTGATATCAGATTTCTGTAACATGACCACTAATCAAGAGGGCTGCACTTGCCACTTTCTGTCACTCATTTTCTTTTTTTTTTTGTGGGTACCGGGGGGTCGACCAGGACCTCGCGTGCCAGTGGGCGCCCGTGCCGCTGAGCGATATCACCGGCCCGTTTTTCGTATGTGGGTTCTGGGAGTCGAACTTGGGCCCTCGCGCTTGCCGGGCAGGCACTTAAGCCGCTGAGCCATCTCACCGGCCCCTCTGTCACTCATTTTTGTGTGTTGTGGCCAGAAGCCCATTTCTTGGGGATAATAACAGATGTGCTCATACATGTTGCTAAATTCTGTTCCTTTTGTTAGCTAGGCTACAGCATGGCTTACAGAGCCAAGAAAATGCAGACTTGATTCTCATAAGGGCCACTTGGAAAACTGACCACCCAGTGTCTTCCTGTAAATAGATCCTGAGGATTCCCTGAAGGTACCGACCGTGAGTCACTGGCCAGGAATTGCCTCTCTCCATTTTTTCAGTTTCCTGAAAAAAAGGATGTCCAGAGAACAGTGAGGAAGGATAGAGACCTACATCCTGAAGTACACACATGTAGATGTTGAAACTATGCCATCTCCACAACTTTATGGGCTTGTCAGCTTTCTGTAGAGAAAAATGTTTTGAAGGGCCAGCTTTTGACCCTCCAGTCCTAGACGCCACTTATTACTGGTCACAGAGGGTGTGTAGTGAGACCTGCTTTCAAGAAAATATGAAGCTGGGTGTGGTGGCACACACCTGTAATCCTCACATTCTTGGAGGCCGAGGCACAGGATCACAAATTTGAGCCCAGCCTGGGCAACTCAGTGATTTGAGACCCTGTCTTTCAAAAAAAAGAGGGAGAGGCTGGGGATGTATCTCACTGTGTGAAGGCCCTAGGTTCAATTCCCAGTACCAGTCAGTAGAAGTTTTACACAGAAACAGAAGCTCCACTTTAATTCCAATTTCACAGGGTCAAATACTTCCCTCTTAAGCTTCTTATTTCATCTGAAATGAAATTAATTAGACTTGAGTTGAAAATTTCAGACTGCATTTCTGCCACTTATTGTTGCCACTTATTTCACTCTCCTCTCAGTAGACCCTCTCTCCATGTTTCCTCCCACCCTTCTCCCTGCCTATGTGTAAGGAGCAGATGAGAGAAGAGGTGAAGCCAGCACTTCTGTATTTCCGTGCCTGTGTCAGTGCAGGTTCTAGGAGAGCAGCAGGAAGAACTAAAGGAGGACAATTTAACACGAAGAGAAGCACTAACAGGAGACCAGGTTGGGCAGTATCCTTGGTACGACTTCCCAACTTCCTGCCAGTTAGGATCCAGGTGTGGGTGGAGTCATTCCCATCCCTGTAGGGGCCTCCTAAGCCCCTATCTCTTCATTCAGGGGTCCACACTTAGCCTTCACTCTGTCAAAATCTACATTCACTCTCTTCCTCACTCCATTCAACTCTCCTCCTTCTCTTGTGTAGCTCCCCTCTGTCATCTCTCCCACACTGCCTGCTGTGTCCTTTGGAACCCATTTGTTTCACAACCCACAGGCTTACAGCCTCAATTCTTTAGTGTCAAAAAGATTTCATTGGCTGGAATTAGACTAGGTTTATGCTGTATCTTGGCCTTATCTGTCCAGTTTTGGAAAAGTTGCCTAACTAGCTTCAAACTCTGTCTCTCTGTGGGAGTTTTAGGGAAGACAGTCTGACTGTAATGGTCAGAGGAAGACATGGAAATTACTTAGTTGATAAGGATGAGGAGGGTTTGAAAAGCCACCTCTCACAGCCACTGTTTCTATCTGTTTGTAACATTCCCAACCTTTGGCTTTAAAAAAAAAATCTATAGATTGTTTTATTAAATCATAAGGATTATTGTGAGCAACAAATGAGGTAATGTCTGTAAAACACCTACACTGTCCCTGGTACATGACATGGGCTCAGCCACTGTCAGCGCCCTTCATGCACTGAATCAGCCTGAGAAAACCACCCCCCTCAGAGCCTTCTCAAGTTGAAGCTGCTTAGTTTCTTCCCAGGCCAAGAGAGGGGGAGTTGAGAGTAAGTTGGGGGGGCTTCCAAGTCCTTGATCTATCTTATTATTTACTACATGTGGGATGATGGGCAAGTTTATTTCTCAGAGCATCTATTTTAACTGATGTCAAATGGAGAAAAAAATACTTCATAGAAGTATTTGCAGGATTAAATGAGACACTAGATATAAAAACGGAGCTCTTGGTGAATGATCAAGTTCTCTGGAAATTTAGGCACTAATTTACCTGTATAAGAAATATTTGAGAGGACTTCTGTATGGCTGTTATGCTAGCCACTGGTGCTACGTGGTGAATAAGACACTTCTCATTTCTCAAGCATCTGCATCCAGTCAAGGTATCCAGGGGAAAGACCAGGGCAGACAAATTCATTTTAATATGAAATTTCTCTATGGTAGGAACTAGGGGGAGGGGGTGTGTGCTGCAGAACATTTCTAGCATTTTGTTTCTTTAGCTGCTGTCTGATGGACTGCAATAGTTAGCTAAGAAAGTGTGGTGGTGGTTGTGAGGTAAAAACCTTCCAGGCAGAGAGCATAGCATATATGTAAAGGCTCAGTGCCCTGACAGAATGTCCATCAGTGGTCTTCAAACTGCATTTTAGAGGTTATAGAGCCAGAAAGTAATCAGAGACCTTCTTTTAAATGGCCTCACAGCCCTTTCCTGACTCTCTGGGCATCTATAAATTCTGATGTAACCTCTCTGGATCCCACCTGTGGAGTCATCCTCACTCTTGGACATGGCTATACTGAGTGGATGTCCCCAAGTCTTTTTTCCCCCCTTCATTCTCTAAGTGAGCTTCCTATTGGGTACATTTACCTTCATGTCCAGCCTTTACCCAATGGAAAATAAGTTTAATTAAGATAGTCTCCTCAGATCCCTTGTGAACTTTCCTTGAAAGGGATTTATAGCTATTTTTTTTATAGCTGCAGAGAAAATGACACTCCAGCTGCCTCTATGAGGCCAAGTTTGGCCTGTTAGTCACTCCCCCCCATTCTGCATATCACCTGGCTCCCACACTCTACCTGTGGTAGACGGTATTGTGGCCCCTGAAGATATCCATGTTCCAATCCCCAGCATCTATGAGTACGTTACCTTATGTGGCAAAAGGAACTCTGTAGCCATGGCTAGGTTAAGGGTCTTGAGACGGAGTGATTATCCTGGTTATCTGGTGGCCTCAGTGTAATCACAAGGGTCTTTACATGAGGGAGGGAGGAGAGCCAGAGCCAGAGAAAGAGATATGAGAAAAGCAGAGGTTAGAGTGATGTGGACTGAGACATGGAATGCTGGCTGCCTCTGGAAGCCAGAAAAAGCAAGGGAACAGGTTCCCTAGAGTCTCCAGTGGGAATCAGCCCCACTTACCCATTGTGGACTTCTGACCCGAAGAACTCTAAGATAATAAATTTGTGTTACTTTAAGACACTAAGTTCATGTTATTTTATTATAGCAGTAAGAGGTAACAAATATACTACCCAATCCGTGCTCACTCAGTGAGCCTCCTTTTAGGTTATCCAGGGATATATCAGCTCCACTCCTTATATCAAACTCTACTGTACCTTTGGCCATCTTTTCATCTTTAATCCTTTCTGAAATTGATCCCTCCATGTATGGTCTGGAATATCTTTTAACTACTGCTAGTATCTTGTTCTAATACCTCTTTTCATACTTTCCATTTCTTTAATCTTATTGTGTCTTTTAGACCCTCATCATTTCCTCTGGACATCCTGAACTGGCAGTCCATATTCACATATCGTGCTTTCCCTTCCGTATGCAATCCACAATAAATGACTGCCTCCACCCAACCCAGGCCTACTGATGCTGCCCCTCATGGGTCACTGGTGAGCCTCAGTTGTCAAATCCAAGGCCAGTGTCCATCCTTAATCTCCTTTACTTCTCTAGGCAGTGATTCTGCTGAGCCACCTTTCTTTCTTTCTTTTTTTTTTTTTGTGGGTACCGGGGGTCAAACTCAGGACCTCGCGCGCCAGCAGGCGCCCGTGCTGCTGAGTGATATCACCAGCCCTTTTTTTTGTATGTGGGTACTGGGAGTTGAACTCAGGACCTCACGCTTGCCAGGTAGGCGCTTATGCTGCTGAGCCATCTCACCAGCCCCCACCTTTCTTTCTTTGGAGACCATAACATAATATTTACTGCTTTTGTGTGGTTTCTACTATCTTTGGTCTCTTGGTCGTTCATTCATCTCTTAGTTCAACAAATTTTTATTGAAGCCCTTCTATGTGCACAGAACTGTGTTGAAGAATATGAATATATACATATGAGACTTATGCTCCTCAAGAAGTTTACAGTGCACTGGAAGAGACAGATATGCAAAAGTAATAACACTGTTTTAAGAGCAAAAGCAAAGATGTACACCAGGTACATAGCATAGGGGTCTCCAGTCCTCTGTCCAACCTCTAGCCTTGCTACTCAGAATGTGGTCCCTGGAGCAGCGGCATCACTGCCTGGGAGCTTGTTAAAAAAAGAGAAAAAAAAAAAGGCAGAGTTGGGAGCCCACTCCAGACTACTGAACTCTAGGGGTGGAGCTCACATATTAGCCAGTGTTCTTGGTCTCATCTGAAGCATCATATGAAGCCTGATCCCCACTGTCCAGCACTCCCAGCCCTGCCCCACTTCCTATAGGCCCTTTGCCCCTTTGCTCTGCCTGCCCAAAACTGCACTCATCAGGATCTGGCTCTTGATGCTACTCCCTTAATGGGACTTCACGGGACCATTTCCCCTCCCTTTCTGTTTGTATTTGTAAAACATTTATCACCGTGAGTAATTTGGTTAGGTTCTAGGAATGTTTATTGAGCACTATCAGACACTAGACAAAGATCTAGGATAGAGAGGAAAAGAATAAATCATTCCCTCTCAAAGGAGCTTGCAGTGTACATTGGTTAATTATGTACATGGCCCACTGCTTCTTGTCTTTTTCTAAATAATTTAGGGGTTGAATACAAATGCTCCAGTCTTCACCTTATTATTGACTGTTTTTTCAAACAGTGGATATTGACTCAGTAAAGAAACGGAGCACGGATGCAACCATACTTGACACAGCTTGGGTTGAGCATTAATCTTCACTACGCAGACATGTTGTTACTCTCCAGAATACATTTCTACTTTCTTCTTCCAGGCATCCTCTAATTTCTATCTGGGTAGCCTCAAGTTCAGGAGAAACTCCAGGTGCAAAGCATGTGTACTAAATGGAGAGAATAACAAGAATGTTGCTTGGATGTTTGAGGTGATGGTGGAAGTAGGAGAAGCACTGTGCACAGAGAGCCCCTAACACCTATCTGGAGATGCCAAGGAAAAAGCCTGTAGAAAATGGAAGCCAAAAACCTAGAAACCCAATCTGAGAAATGGAGAGAGAAAAATCATTTTGCTCCTATTTTTTGATTCCCTAGACCAAGCCTCATCTGACATTTGAATTGTTTATTCTATCCTATTAGCTATAAATTCCTTTCATTGTTGAAAATAGTTCGTTTTGGGCATTCATTTCCTAGTAATCACAAGCATCCTAATTGCTACAATCTTTCACTTGAATCCAAAGAACAATTTATATGTTATCTAGAAAATGAGCCTTTGCTTTCACCAAAGGCTAATTTACTCAAAAAACAAGTTAGGTGTAGGCCTTTTCTTTGGCTGTACCTGAGAAATTACAGATTCTGAGAACTGCATAGTTACATTAAACTTGCATTAAAGCCACACTGCCATAGGTAAACATTTGCATTTGCTGCTTTTCACCACAGTACCTGTGAAGGTTAATCTTATGTGTCCACTTGGCTGGGCCACAGGGTGCCCAGATATTTCTTTAAACATTATTTCTGGCTGTGTCTGTGAAATTTTTTCTGGAGGACATTAGCATTTGAATGCGAAGACTGAGTGAAGCAGATTGCCCTTCCACTGTGGGTGGTAATCCTTTAAGTGGTTGAGGAACTAAATGGAAGTAAAAGGTGGAGGGAGAATTCACTCCACCTGATTGAACTGGAACACTGGTATTTTGATCTCAGAATGGGACTTACACCATTGATCCTACAGCTCTCAGGATTTAGGTCTTAAACAAGAACTATATTATTGGCTTTCCTGGGTGTCCAGTTTGCAGCAGAAACAGATGGGATAGATGCAGTACATATCTCATAGGTAGATAATTGCTTTCATGTGAAGATGAATGTGTGTAAAATAGAGTGAGAAGACATTAATGACATATCCTGTTCCTATAGTCCAGAAACATGTCTGGCTATGTGGACCATTTCATATATATATATATATAAAATGCACTTTTTTTTTTTTTTACCTCCAGTTGTTTCCTCTTTGCTGCTACATGCAAAAGCCGTAGTAAATGATACTGTTCTGGTTGCTCCAGTTGAGACATCAAGGCCAAGAGTTCTGTCAGGTGTCTGTTAATTGGCTGAGGCTGCTTTTCATACACTGAAGGTAATACCCTTAACAACATGGCATTTCCTGTTGGGGGAGCGAAAAGGGAAAGGTGATTTAGCCCATGAGCAACAGAAACAACACTAATGTCAATCCAATAACCTTTAACTTACATATTAATAGCACAGATGATGGCCAAGTCTGTTAAAAATAGCACAATATCTTATTCTGAAAAATCACTTAAAGCGTGATTTAAACTGATTTCATAAAAGGGAATATTTTATGGCGTAATCAGCATTATTATCTAGTGAAATTTTTTTCTGAGTAATGCACCATGGGGGATAGAAGAACATTTGACAGTATCCAGACCACACCCTTGAGAGGGAAAGAATTCCTGATGCGAAGCAACATTTGGATGATGTTTAAATGAAAAGTAAGTGGTGTTGTAAGTGTGAACTTAAATGAAACTGCACTGAAAAAAGGTGGAGAGGATGTATTCACATTCCAGAGGGATATGAAGGCATTTAGATGGTGGACATATGAAAACTATGCCTTATTTTTATGAATAGTTTAAGAAGTAGCAATGCAAATTTAAATCACTTGTTTCTGCACTATTTCAAGGGAAGTTCAGACTCAACTTGTTTGTCACTCGTGATTTGCCTCAAAGACATGGATGGACAACTGGATTTAAAATGGCAAAACCTCAAGAAGAAATATTACATAAGCTATAAGATATTATCTGCAAACAACATATGGGAAACATCTGCTTATCACTTTATGGTATGGATTTTTTTTTCCTTGAAATCCTCACAAGTCCTTAAGCATCACAAGGGAATTGGTTCCTAGGGATTTCTTGGGGAAGTTTTCTTGATTCTATTTACTTTTACTGGCTTTGTTATAAAGAAGACATACACAAAATGAATCAAAAAAGCAAGAATCACACACATGTAGACCTTCAGTAAGTGGGGGGGGATAGGCTCATATATAAAAGATATTTAATTACAAGCATTAAAGAAAGAAGGCCAGAATTTTCAGAATGTCGATGCTTACATTTAGTGACATGGTGATTCCGGATAAAATTGAGTGCATTTGGATAACAACAAATAATGAGAATTGATTTTTCTATGTGCATTTCATAAAATTAGTCTCAAACATATCTTAGTCTTACTGTTCATAGAGTATACAATGTTGGAAATATTCAGTGTAATTTTTAAAGACATTGTGTCCATCAGTATTTATTTTTTAACAGTTTAACTTAAAGCAATGTATTTTGTTTTCTGTTTACTTTTACTGAGAGCATCTCTTTAAAGAATCAAGAATTTTTAATGCAATACTCAGTTTGTACAGAACATATTAAGTCACTGAATTTAGTTACGTGGATACCCTGATCAACTGATGAAAAATGTTACATTAGGTGGAGCAATCGTGGAATCTGGGACAGGAAACTGGTTTATGACTTTTTTGGTACAATTCTCACTAAAGCCCCTGGGACCTGTGAAGGGGAAAACCCTAGATTAGTCATTTTCACCTGACTTCAATTATAATCAAATAATACAAAAATGAATTCAGAAGGACATTTTGGGGCTTGAAACTGATGAAGACATCTGGGTGTAGAAATTCTATAAATTCCATTCATGAACTAATAGATTCTTTTTAATTACAAAATATTTCAAAGCATCAGAAAAATATAGGTCACAATATAAAGAATACTGTTATGGCCATCAACCAACTTGGCGAAAACCTCACTTTGTACCATAATTGCTACCTATCTCATTCTTTTTCCTTTTTCCCCAGAGACAACCACATTTTAAAGTTAGTATTTCTCATTTTCATGAATGTTTTTACAGTTTAATTACACACATATGGATCTTTTTTGTGTGTATGTGTGTACCGGGAATCGAACTCAGGACCTCACACTTGCCAGGCAGGTGCTGCGCCACTGAGCTATATCCCCAGCCCAACATGTGTATGTATCAATAAATATTTTATACTTTTTACACATTCTTTAAAATTTATATGCATAGTATTACACTGTGGATAGTATCCCTTTGCAACATGCTTTGTTCCATCCAATATTATATTGAAGTTTTTCTCCAAGTTCTCCTTCATTAATTCTCATAGCTATATGGTATTGTGTTGAATACATGAGCAACAATTTATTAATGCACTCTACGGTATTATTACTATTACTAATCACTTTTATTAGTAGTGTTGCAATTTTTATACCTGTCTCTCTGAGTGTAAGTGGGAAATATTTTCTAGGACAGTATTTGATAATCACCTGGGCCATATTGTGAATCACCCAGATGCTGGTTCACCAGGTTGGGAAGAAAGCTTGAGAATGTGAACTTCTAACAAGTCTGCAGGTAATGTTCACCTGGACCACACAATTAAGGAGCAAAGCAGTGGGTGTGTCCTCGAGAGCTGAGTGTCTAGCTGTTCCTAAATTTCTTTGCCAAGTGGTTGTGTTAGTTTTCTGTAGCTGCAATAAGTCATAGGCCACAAAGTTAGTGACCTAAAATAACACAAATTTATTATTTTCTATTTATGGAGGTCAGAAGTCTGACATGAGTCTCAGTGGGCTAAAATCAGGATGAGGGCAAAGCTGGGGTCCTAAGAAGAGGCTCAAGAGAGTATCAGTTTCCTCAGCTTCTCCAGTTCTAGAGGCCGTCCATATTTCATCTTCAGCACTAGCAACATGATGTCTCGCTTAGCCTGCTTCAATCATCACATTAAAACAATTTACAGCCTTACCAACAGGATGAGTGTTTCTGCTGCTCCACATCCTTGTTAGTATTTGTTCTGGACATTCATTGGCTTTTGCTTAGCTGACGGGGCATAGAATGATATATTTTGTGTATAAATAATCATTCCAGCATCATAGGGCACATTTCCTCACCTTCTACTTTTTTATAACCTTCTTGGATGCTGTATACAAGTAATAGCATCAGTTTGTCAACTTCTATGAAAAAATAGGCTGGAATTTCTTTTCATATGGGATATATACACTAATTTGTGATAATTGACATCTTTGTGAAACTAAGTCTTCTCATTTAAGAACATGGTTTAACTTTCTATCTTTGTAGATATTTTTATGTTTTTTTCAACAAAGTGTTGTAACATTTATATCTGTGCCTTTTGTATCTCTAGTTAAATTGATGTTGAGGTATGATAATATCTATTGTTGCACTGTAAATGGAGTATTTTTCCCTTTAAAGGATATTTTAAATTTATCTGCTAGTATTAACAAAGCAATAGATTTTTGTATATTGGTCTTACATCTAGCAAAACTTGCTGAATTCTCTTATTAATAATGTCTTTTGAGTCTTTTAGGTTTTCTGTATTGGGCAATCAATTCATGATGATATTAGATTTGTTTCTTTCCATCTTATGTCTCACTTTATTGGCTGGGACCTCTGATACACAATGAATAGAATCAGGGTCCATGAGTATCCTTATATTATTCGTGTTTTTAAAGAATATGTTTCCAAGGACTTATAATCACATATGTATTTGTTTATATGGATTTGGTTCTTACATTTTATTGACAAGTAAATTCATGTGTGTTTCCTAGTTTGATCATGTCTTAAATGTTACCAAACGCTTTTCTTCATCCGTTGACATGATCGCATGATTCTTCTTTCAACAGTTAATGCAATATGTTATTGGATAGTCTAACATTCAATGTCTCTTGAAATCTTGAGATAAACTCAAATTAGTCATGATGTATTTTTATGCATATATTTCTGGGTTTGTTCAGCTAATACTTTATTTAGAGCTTCCTCATCTTGTTCTTAAATGAGACTAGCTGAGATTTTCCTTTTTTGTATTGTCCTTGTCTCTTTTTGATACCATATTTACTAAATATACAAAAAGAATTTGGAACATTCCTGCACTCTATTCTCAGAAGAAGTTTGTATAGAATGGGGATTATGTGTTCCTTGAATATTTGGTAGAAATATTCAGGGCTTTCTATATTTTATCATTTCAAAATTCAAATTACTGAAATTTCGGTATCATTTAGTAGGTTTTTTTTGGCATTTGAATGTTCTGTTATAACAGATGAATTCACCACTTGTGTTAAAATCTCCCTCCATGATCACTGATTTATCAATTTCCTTCTAGAATTCTGTCAAGGCTGGTTTGGCTATTCTCCTCCCTCGGCCTCCCAGAGTGCTGTGATTACAGGTATGCACCACCATGCCTAGCGAGAACTCTTTGCTATGTATGTTTTGAAGTTATGTTACTACATAATTTTGAGTTACCTTTCTCATAAAATATTTTTTATCATGTCTTACTCTTTTTGACTATTTTCAACTGGTATTAATATAGTTATGCTAATTCTTTATATGGATTTAGTTTTTACATTTTAAAATAGCATTTGCTTGTTACATTCTTTTCAATCCCTTCCCTTTTAATTTTTATAGACTGCAACATTTCTCTCTAGAGTTTCGTGTGTTGCTCTCAAAACTAACATATAGATTTAAAAGTATTTCTGGGGCCGGTGAGATGGCTCAGCGGCATAAGCACCTGCCTCGCAAGCATGAGGGCCTGAGTTCGACTCCCAGAACCCACATATGGAAAAAGGGCCGGTGATATCGCTCAGCAGCCCGGGCACCTGTTGGCACGTGAGATCCTGAGGTCCACCTCCGGTACCCACAAAAAAAAAAAAAAAAATTTCTACTTGACAACTTTTGCCTCTTAACTGGAAAATATGTTTCATTAACATTCATGGTAATTGTATATTTGGATTTTTAACCATATTGTATTGTGCTTTTTTATTGATCTTACTTTATCTTTGCTTTTCTTTCTTCCTTCAGTGTATTCAGTGTATTCTGTTGAATGAATCAAACTTTTTTTTTTCCTTTCTGTTCCTTGCTTGTGAATATCTATTTCCTTTTGGTTTGGGGAGTTTTCCTTAAAATTACAGTAAGGATTTTTGAACAAAGAAAAATTAATTTTTATTATCTTCCTGAACAATGAAAAGAGGGCATTTTGTATTATTCTCTTACACCTGTCTTCCAGTTCATTAACATTCTCTTCGATTTTGCTTAATTTGTGATTTGATTCATTCCATTAACTTCTTAAAAGCATTCTAAAATATTTGATTCTTTAATTCAGTTTTTACTGTGGCAGATACTATACATTTGAGTGCAAGCCCAAAGCCATAAACTCTCAGGGATGTTTATTTATTTATTTATTTATTTATTTATTTTTGTGGTACTGGGAATAGAAGCCAGGGCCTTGGCAATGAGCTACATCCTTTTTATTTTGACTGAAGGTCTTGCTAAGTCCCTAAATTGCCCAAGGCTGGTCTTGCTGTCCTCCTCCCTCAGCCTCCCCGAGTGCTGCAATTACAGGTATGCACCACCACGCCCAGCGAGCAGTCTTGTAAAGTGTTCAGAGGGAGCCAGGCTTGCTTCCTATTGTCTTGTGCTAGGGCAGGGAGTGGGTTATGCCTGCTGAAATCCAGTGGATAGCCCTCTCAGGATTGTGGTGGGGTCTCATTCTAGCTTTCATCCTCAGCCTAATTAAACTTCCTTCCCACTAGGCACTCAACACTTGGTGGCTATGACAATAATCTGATTTTCCTTCACCCCACTCCATGTGCCCCAGCACCAGCTCCCGAGTTTACCCTCCTGTTTTTGGTTCTTTTTCTGGCTCTTGGGTAATTTTCTTTCTTTATTGAGCTCTCATCTGATGTTCTGTCACTATTATTACGATGTAAACACATTTCATTCTGTTTTGTGTAGGAAGGTTTTCAGCTGTTATAGACCTCCATATACTGACAGAAACAGGAGCCACTAAATTTACTTTTAAAATATGACCTCTAGCTCCAAGCCTTGTATACGTGTCGATGTCATACCAGGTTACGGAAAGAAAAACACCTAAAATCAGCTTATTTCTTTTCCCCAGCTCTTTCCCCTTTTAGGTTTACTCACTTGTACTGTTATAAAGTGTTTACGAAAGTATAGTTGCAATCCCAGAAGGGTTAAAGACAAGATAACTCAGAATGGACTTGGCTTTTAAAGTCATAGAAAGTCTTAATGTACTGGTTAATCTTGGAACCAGAGTCATTTTCACAGCTACACCTATGAAAGTGTCCGAAGGAAAAGTGAAATAAAGTTTTCTATACTTATAGGGTTGCGAATAAAAACTTACACAAAGTGCCAAAACTGTGATTTGCATTCACATCTCTTCCTGCTGAATTATTTCTCCCCACCCTTCCTTTTTCTTCCTCCAGTGGTACCAATTCAAATTACCACAGCTAATCCTCGAGGAGACAGTCAAAGCCCAGTTTCTCTCCTGTTTCCCCTCTGACCTTCCTCCAATTAATCTGACCGCTGTGTAAACCTTTGTGGTTTAACATTGTGCAACTTCCACGTCTCCCTCGCCCTCCTACCCAGCCCCTCCCCCAAATCCAGGGGAACTCCCGCTGCGCGGTGCCACCGGCATTACTCATTCATCTCCAATCAGGCTTTCCCTGCGTTTATTAAGAGCTCTTGGGCTCCAGCCTCTCACTCTCCCTCTGCTCTGCTCAAACTCAGCTCACTGGCGAGCCTCGCTTCTTCCCCTCCCGCCAGCCCTGGAAAGAACTTTGTCTCTCTCCAGCAATGCATCGTCTTGTAATTCTGTTCTGTGCTCTTTGGTCTGCAGCGCTGGCCGAAAACTCGGATGATTATGAGCTCATGTATGTGAATATGGACAACGAAATATTCAATGGACTCCATCCCACTGAAGAGCGTAAGTTCCTCTCGACTTTCTCTGCCCTTAACTGCACATACCACTTCTTTTGGTCTAAATCATATGCATATATTTTGTGGCCAATGAAACAAGCTAAAAATTATAGTTTGTTTTGCAAAAGTGAGAGATACTCGAGGAAAAGGGAGAGGTTTCCAAAGTCATTTCTGTGACTGATACTTGAGTGGGACCATATGAAATCGCCTATATGACTGTTTTTAGCTACAGGAACGGCAATTTCATAGAGTTCAACTCAATCTATACCCGAATGAATGGTTTCCGTGTCATTTTTGAGTTGTTTCCGTGGTGTTTGACGGAACTGCCCTTAAAACAAAGGGGACCACCGAGGAAAGTCAGCCTTTACAAAGCGCACGCAGGGAAGGCCAGGGCGGGCTGGTAACGTGTGTGTCCTTGCTCTAGCCACGCCGTGCGACTGCCGCGGGGAGCACTCCGAGTGGGACAAGCTCTTCATCATGCTGGAGAACTCGCAGATGAGGGACAGCATGCTGCTGCAGGCCACGGACGATGTGCTCCGCGGAGAGCTTCAGAAGCTGCGGGCGGAGCTGGGCCCGCTCTCCGGCAGCCTGGCGAGGCCGTGCGCGCTCGCTGCCCCCACGGAGGCCAGGCTGGCCCGGGCGCTGGAAGAGCTACTGCAGGCGAGCCGCGACGCGAGCCGCAGGCTGGCGCGCTTGGAGGGCGCCGGGGAGCAGCGCCCGGAGGAGGAGGCGGGGCGCGCCCTGGGCGCGGTGCTGGAGGAGCTGCGGCGGACTCTAGCGGACCTGCGCGCGGTGCAGGGCTGGGCGGCCCGGCGCTGGCTGCCGGCGGGTAAGGAGAGCTCCCCCTGCGGCTTTGTTCCGCGAGCGCGCGGGGCGGGCGCCAAGTCAGGCTTCCTTTCCTGGGCTAAGACGCACACACAGACCTCTGTCTGCATGCACCTCCGCACCACACAAGGCGGGAAAATTGCCTTTTAAAAGTGTTCCCCAGCCCCGAGAACCTAAAGAAAAGCTGAGGGCTTAACTATCACAGTCCTGAGACACACGTCCAGAGTCCCTGGTACCCGATCCGACCAGACGCTACAGGAGCTGCACTGGCCGGTGATTACCGTGAGCCCTCTCAGTGCCCAGCTTCCCTCCGCTAGGGATTTCCACGTCTTCTAATTTTATCCTGTCCCTCTGTTTAGGGGAGCTCTTGTTTCCCGCGCTATTTCAGGGACCAGGATAACTTTAAAGGCCCTTTTTCCAGCCCTTCCGCGGGCTACTCCTCCTTAACCTATTTGGAGCTGGAGACTCGAGACTGAACCTGGTCTTCTGAAATTCCCCAAGGGTCGCACCGCCCGAGGGGTCTGTGGAATTACTTCCGCAGTGGAGGCTGGAGGAATCCGACCTGGAGGAGTCAGGTGCAGGAGCCAAACCCTGTAGGGGGCCCTTGTCCTACCCCACGAATTCAAAGATCAGGGCCACACAGGAGAGACTGTTCAAACTGGATCCAACTGGTCCGAGTCCCCTGTGGCACTCCACAGACCTCCAAACAGACTTAGTTTTCAGAAATAATGCCTTTTAAAGTTGGTCAAAGAAAGAAATAGAAGTCTTGGTGCAAAGAAAAACCTCTTTATAAGTCAAATTTTCTAAGAAATGGTGGTGTAAAAATAATTTGTGGGTTATTTTAGAAAATTAGCGTCCTATGTAAGAAAATATAATAGACTTTTCATGAGCATCTCAGAAACAGAAATAACTACAGTGCCATCCTTCCCCTTATTCCCGATTTAAAAAAAAAGAAAAAGTCTTGTTAGATGAGGTAGGGGAAGATACATAAGCATGTGTAAGAGCATGTTTTATTTAAAATTATAGTCACCTTCCTGAATAGTAGTCCTTCCTAAATAATTTGAGGACTGTTTATCAGTACAGAGCATATTTTCTTGAATATTATATAAAGCCTCAGAGGAGTAAGAACATAAAATCAAATATAAAGTAGATACTTAATGTAAATGATAGGAAACTGATGACAATTCTGTGGCTGTTTTAATGCATAAAATTTCTTGTGTTTTGCAAACCATGCAAAATCATTGTACATACATTCTACCTGAAAATTGGAAGAATTACCCTAATTTTCATCTTCACCTCTGTATATTACAGCAGAAGAGAGATGTATTCCAGAATTCAGAAATGTTAATCCTTATTATAACCAGCATTACTTTTACCCACCAGCTTTGATTTGTCCTCTCTTGGTCTCCCGCCAGCTTGCTTCCTAAGGGATTCCTAATCATTCTGTTGTCAGCCTAAGAACTTGGTTTTAATTTTGTTTGGTCTTTGATAATACAGTTAGAAAAACCTATTAGTTAAAAGCCATTTCATGAGAGTTTCTGACATTTTAAAGCAGTATCAAGGGCCTCAATCACTGGTCCCCAAAAGAAACCCTCAGAATACTGCCAGTACGCAGTTCTCCCCTGTGTACATAGCCCGTGCAGCCTAGAGGGAAGCTGGGTCTCCCAGACGCTCTCAGGGAGCGCTTTGGCCTGCGATCCTGACTGCCTGGGGCTTACTGAAACCGGAAGTCTGTTAATTAGTTTGCAGCAGGCACCCTCCTGAACACTACTGAAACTTAAAGAGACTAGAATATCTCAAATGCCCAGAGATATAGTAATCTTGTGATCCATGATCTTTATTTATTTTGTTATTTTTTTATTCATGCATCTAGAAAAAAATGTGCACCTTGTAATTTCACTGAAAAATATCTCATGAAAAATTAATTAGAAAAACTGGCATTAACTTTTTCAGGGAACAAGTTGAATTTTCAAGAGTAACAGGACCAGTTTGGTTCATTAATAGTGTAGTTACTTATATATGTTTTTCTGAATCTCAGTATTTTCTTTGACCAAAGATAAAGGACTAAAGGATAAGGTCCACATTTGTTTAATGTTTTCAGGACAGAGCCTAGCTTAGAACCACTTGTAGGAGTTTAATAGTTTACAGTACTTCATATGGACATTTGGTTCCTATAAATTCTGCCTATTTACCAGTTACTGTTTAAATGCTGAGAGCTTGCTTTTCAGTGTTCTCTTATGGCCCACCTGTATGTTGTTATAAAGTTAACTCTAACTCTCAGTTTTAAAAAATTATTTGATATGTAAAAGAATATATATATACATATAATACACACACACAGACACACACACACACACACACACATAGAAAGAAAGCCCACCTGTTATAAGTTTTGGCCCAGTAATTTCCCCAAAACACCTAGAAGGCCTTTACTTCAGCATCTGTAGTTCCTGGATTGATCACGTGGCTTTGAACTAGACAGAGAGGGGAGTTTACTGCTGTCAGCTTCAAGTTTGAAAGACCACGCCTTCTAAAGCGCTCTTGAGTAGAAACATGTTCTCCAACCAGGCTGCTTGAAAGAAGTCACTTCTTTTAAAGATTTTCTATTACTGCTTAAATAATATTTAGAAGCATGTGGACAAAATAAGAATTTTTAAGCATATGTTTTTCTACCCAGTTCTTTGTGAATGCTACATACTTGTTGCTTATAAACTTTGCATAACAGAAAGGGCTTTGTGTACAATAGTAAAGCTGGGAGATATTATGGAGCTTATCAAAAGCTATTCAGTATTTATTAGCAGAAATTAAAAAATCCTGAATCCTAGCCTCCTAGCCATATCCAAGGATTCTATTATAGTCTATGTATGCTAGTCTGTGCTAGCCTGCGATGTGGCCTTGTAATCAAATTGCCCAAGTGAAAACCCCTAAAACTTATCAGCTATTAAAGCACAAATTATTTTGCCTTAGTTTTCTTATCTATAAAATGGAAATAAAACATCTTTTCAGGGCTGACATGGGGATGGATGAAAATAACATATATATTGAATAGAACACTATTTGACACATAATGAGTACCCAATAAGCATTCATTATCATTATACATTGTTGCCTTTTAAAGAGTATTTTTCTACAAACTTTGCAAAGTTTATAAACCTCTAAGAACATATGGCACATTAAAATGTATTCCCCAATAACATCACTATTGTAGAATTTTGCTTAAAAAGGCATGATGATAACGGCTACATAGAATGGCTAGGTTCACTGAGTTTCACAGGTTTAATATCGTAGGAGTCTGGTGAAGAGGGAAACAGGTGCTATAAACCCTGGGAAATTATAGAATCATTGTCTAAAGTGAACTCATTGGGACTCAACATTTTACAAAAGCAATAAAGAAGAAAATAAACTCATTGGGAGGGGAGGTAGCTATTCAATATTTTTTTTAAATTATTTTGTGTGTTTGAACTAGTTTGACTTTCTTGACTTCTATTTACACACTTACTTGTCTATTCTGATGCTTCATTGATTAAGATGCTTAATCTTAAAAAAATTATTCTCGGGCCGGTGAGATGGCTCAGTGGCATAAGTGCCTGCCTGGCAAGCGCGAGGGCCCGAGTTCGACTCCCGGAACCCACATACGAAAAAAGGGCCAGTGATATCGCTCAGCGGCACAAGCGCTTGCTGGCAAGTGTGAGGCCCTGAGGTCAACTCCCAGTACCCACATAAAAAAAAAAAAATTATTCTCCTTTTCTTTGCTTTGCTAAGATTAGACTCAAGGACCCTTAAATCAAAATGTCATGCTACACAAATATCCAATATAATTATTAACATGCTTATGTTAAAATAAATGCCAGATAATTCCAAATGAATTTGTATTTTTTCTGATGTTCTTTTTTTTTTTACCACTACAGGTTGTGAAATGGCGATTTTATTCCCAATGCGTTCCAAGAAGATTTTTGGAAGCGTGCATCCAGTGAGACCAATGAAGCTTGAGTCTTTTAGTGCCTGTGTTTGGGTCAAAGCCACAGATATATTAAACAAAACCATCCTGTTTTCCTATGGCACAAAGAGAAATCCATATGAGATCCAGCTGTACCTCAGCTCTCAGTCCATAGTGTTTGTGGTGGGTGGAGAGGAGAACAAACTGGTTGCCGATACTGTGATTTCCCTGGGAAAGTGGACCCACCTGTGCAGCACCTGGAATTCAGAGAAAGGGCACATGTCCCTGTGGGCTGATGGTGAGCTAGTGGCTACCACAGGGGACATGGCCACAAATCATGTTGTTCCTGAGGGAGGAATCCTGCAGATTGGCCAAGAAAAGAATGGCTGCTGTGTGGGTGGGGGCTTTGATGAAACATTAGCCTTTTCTGGAAGACTCACGGGCTTCAATATCTGGGATCATGTCCTCAGCAAGGAAGAGATAAGAGAGACTGGAGGAGCAGAGTCTTGTCACATCCGGGGAAATGTTGTTGGGTGGGGAGTCACTGAGATTCAGCCACATGGAGGAGCTCAATATGTTTCATAAGTGTTGTGAAACTCTATTTGAAGCCAAAGAAAGAAACTCACATTTTAAATATATGCCAGTGGGGAAAGTCTGAAAACCTCAGTGCATAATAAGAACACTGTGACTAATGAAGGAGAGAGTTGAGGTCGATTTTTATTTATCTTGGCAAAATACTAAATAAACAGTTGAAGGGAGGACATTGGAGAAAGCTTTTGGGGATATTGTTACTAGAGCTTATGCCATAGGGCTTTCAGATTAATGCGGTGTTTCTGTCAGAAAACTCTCAAATAATTAAAAAAGACCGTATTCTTGAACAGAAGAACGATTGTTTTACTTTTCTTTGGTTAATTTTGTTTTGGCCAGAGATGAGTTTTACATTGGAAGAATCAAAAACAAGATTTGTTGTCCATTGTTCATTCTTACTGGTATGTACCTTAGTATAAAAAATGATGAAATGTATTTATACTACAAAGTGACTACAAGTATAAGTGTAGTTTATGTGCTATTATCAAATGTCACATTTTTGAGAAGATAGTTGTATAAGTTATGTTGTAAAATGGGTTTGTATTAATTTTATTTTTGTAAAGCTCTACTGTAAATAAAATATTTTATAAAATTAGCTTGTGTCATTTAATTGTAAATTTAAGAGATGTTTTAAAGCAAATCCACACTTTTCCTTTTTCACCTAAAGTAGGCTATTAGTTTTCAGAGACTAATCTATTATGTAAATACATTTAGTTAATATTGTTAGAAACAAACACATATAGGATTGTTATTAGCTTTGGCCTCCTATAAATCACAAGCAAGAAATAAAATCTTGCCTAAGTCAAATTCTTCTCCCTGAGTTTTAGTTTTCTCAACTGACAAATCAAGGAATTGAGGAAATAATAATCTCTGGGACTCTTCTAATTTGATGATTCCAATGGCTTATACAACTTTTCTGCACTGTTGTAACATGCAACAAACGTATTACGCGAGTTCCCCAGATACACGTGATACCCGTAAGCAAAGGTTGAGGATTGTTACGTGCGAGATCTAAGAGTTTGGAAAAGCAATAGTAATTCTTGCCCTCATAGCACACCCATCTTCCTCCAGAGGAAGGGACAGTCAACCCCTGTCACATGCAGATGGGGAGGTAACTCCTGGTGGCAATAGTGTTCTCCTGCTATAGATTCCAGGCAAGGGCTGGTAGAAAAGCATTGCATAGCTGCTTGTCAAATATGGTAGAACCACAATGACAGCGATGATGTGTCTTAAAGATGGAGCTTCAACAACCACACGTCATTTCCTGCTCATGAGATTTGGTGAATAGGGCCAGGGGAATTTTGTAACTAACTAGCTGAGTGCCTGTAGGTAAGTTATCTTAGGCAAGTTATCTCTTCAGGGTCTCAGTAAAATGAGGGAGCTGGGTACTTAGTGTCTTTGAATCATAAAATTCCATGAATCTAATAATTCTAAAAGATTCTCAGAGTATCCCTACAACTTCATCTCATAAAACCAGGCTGTTGAGTCTCTAAGAAAATTACTTGCAGTTATGAGCTGACATACCAGTTTAAGACTTTTGGAAATTGCATAACTCAAGGCTGCATGTTCATTGGCCATGTGCAAATTCCCTGTAAGTTGTCTACATGACTTAGGCTCTCAGATGGAAGATGAACTACTAAACACAAACTTAGGCAGAGTTAGGCAAACTTAATTCCTTTACATGTTTCAGTATGAGTTAGATCTATGTAAGAGACCCCTTAAAGTACTAGCCAAGATAAATGTAAACTCACATGCTGACAAAATTAAATGTAAAATAACTTGACTTTTTTTTTTTTTAATAGTAATTGAATGTTGAGGGAAAAGAAGAAACAAATAGAAGAAAAAAAGTAATGCTTGGGTTATACAAGTAGAAATTTCATCTGCTACAGCAGTAGGTCTGGATAGGTGTTCCAAGGATTTGTGATTATTCCCTAATATCCACTTCCCCTCTTTTCCTAAGTAACAAGAGTTCTAGTTTTAGTGGCACATATGGCCACTCAAAATAACATATTTTTGAGCATTACTTATAGCCATATGACTAAGTTGAAATACCATATGTGATTTTCTTTTCATTCCTCCTGTCTGATTGGAATTTCATAAATGATGGCTGGGATTTCAGCAACCATCTTGAACATGATATTTCATGTAATAATGTAATGGAAGCCTGGGTTTTTGACACTTGTGTAACTGCCTAGCCTGCTCTTAGCTGCCTGGCCCTGGATATCTTTTACATGAGAGAAAATATATTTCAATTTTCTTTAATCCATTATTGGCTGATCATCCAATTTAATTCTGATCCAGTGGAATAATTTTTTCAACAATCCTGGGGATCAAACCCAAGGCCTTGAGCATTCTAGACAAGCAGCACTCTACCCTTGAGGTATATCTCCTGCCCCAAGTGATTTTTTTAAATTAAAAAGACCATGCACTTTACTCTTTAGAAAAACATTCATGGGCTATACTCAGAAAACACATTTTATAAGTTCTTAGGAAGTTGAATATCTGACTTTGTCCTTACTATTACCATTTAATGCATTTTAGAATATATAGATGTTAGCCAAAGACAGAAGTAACAAATTTGTAAAATAGATAAAATATCAAAAAATATCAGCGTGCCAGCTGAGTTTAGCATGTTGACACACAAAAAACCATTCACCAGGATGTTATTGAGGGAACCACCATAATACAGCATAGTAAACCAGTTGTAGAAGATGACTAGGTTATCAAAAGGAAAAATGTGTGTAATGAATATATAGAATATATTTATAATACAAAATTTGTAGAGTTTGGTACAGTATTGACTATTTGTATTTAATTGACCACTTTAACAAAGAATTAGATCTAGAAACAAACAAATTATAATCAATTTTATTTCACTTCTTATCAGATCTTATATTAGAAAGCTCTTCTTTGATAAGTTTACTAACACCAAATGTTTTAAAATTATCTTTTAGCTATTTAAGACACAGTACTCCTAAAGTTAAAAATCTTAGTCAAAGCAATTATGTATATTCATTTTTATATTCTTGGATTCCACAAATATTAAAACTCATATTACTGACCCTTGCATTCAGTTTGATCAATATAGAGTATAATAGGAAGCTTGCTGGCCCTTGGGTCAGAAATGCAGTGTTTAAACCCTGGTGCTGATACCTATTAACTTGCTAACTGTAAGATGTCAGACCTGTGAACTAATCTATATGAGTTTCAAATTAGCCAAGAAATTAGAGTTAACAAGACTCACCTACCTTATTAGAAGGTTATTAAACAAATAATGTACATAAAAGTGCTTTCTAAACCATAAAATATTTGAAGTAAAATCACTATCTTAGGAAACATTTGTCCAAGTTGTTCCCAATATTTTAAAATATAGGTGAACAAGCCAACAAAAATACAGATAAGTGAAAATTAGGATGACTTTACCAAAGTTATTTTTAGGGTTCACTACATGGACATGTGTTGATACCCCTGTGTGTGCAGGGCTTCCTTTACTTCACAGCAACATCTGCTGGTGAAGTCAATAAGGTGCAAACGTACCTCAGCCCCCAGAAGAGATACTTTTCTGTTCCAAGATATGTCTCTATTCTTTGATCCATACTTGGATTGGCTTTTACAACATATACTTAATATTTCCCTGTTTATTAATATCATTAGATAAGATTGCTTAGTAATTTTGTTGCCTAGCATATTCAATTAATAAATTACTTTCTAACAACCTGAAGTAGGGTGAACTTAAAACCTTTTTCTTTCAGAATAATTGTATCATGAATTTTTATTGACTAAGTATCTCCCTAGGTATTATGAAACTCCATGAATGGATACAGTTCTTCCTCCAAACTTTTAACATGGATTCGGTACATGGAAGATACTAAATCAATGATCATGAGCAACAGAAGAATCTTAGTAGCTACTGATAAACTATGGGCTGAGTATTATGCAAAGTATAGATGCTTTATCTATGTAACCCTCATCTGCCCCACGTGATACATATTATTGTTGCCCTCAAAATGAGGAGTCAGTTTTCTACCTCCATTTTCCTAGACAGCTCACAAATATGTGGTTTGAATTTTGTCTCACCTAGAGAAAAAAATGAAGTAAATTTATCATAATTAACTAGATGATCTTATCCAGCTTTTTGCTAGTAAGTCAGAAAGGAATTGGTACTCTTGCTTAGATAGTTGTACATTTTCTTTTTAGACTTTTTACTTAGGTTTTAAAACATTTGAGGTAATCACGTGACTTGAGACAGAGGACCATGTAAAGGGCATTTTGATAGAGAGGTATATTTCCTTATTATGACCATCAATTCAGAAATGCAGAGGAAGGGACTGCTTCTGGATTTGATGGCAATATGAGTTAATGATGGGACTTCTGCTGTAGGGTTCTCGAGGGTATTAAATAATGTAATGGATATAAATAGATAAACATAATATCTAGCATATAGAATGCGTGCAATAAACATTAGCCATTATAATTTTTATTAATCTTGTTACAATGATTAACAGCATCAAGTGGCTGGCCATTCAATTTTTTTGTAGAAATAGAAATAAGGGAGGAGAGATCAAGATGGTGGATTAGAAACCAGGAACAGATTACAGATTCACCAGGACCTGAAATCAAGACACCCAGAAAACCCCGACTTAGCAGAAAGAAAGCAAAAAGAGCTCTGGGATTCAAGAAAGAACCAACAGAAAAACTAAAAGTCATAGAGACACAGAAAAAAATGTAGAGAAAAGAATGATACAGTCTGGAACATTAACTCTAGACTCTCAAGGTGGTGGCAGGGTAAAGTGGAATCTGACTCCCCAAGCAAAAGTCAAGTCCCAAGAGGACCCACAGTCCCAGTGACAATGACCAGACTGGGACCATCCCCAGTAAAACTCCACGGTTATTGTAAGCTGCAAATCCAGTACGGAGTTTTACGCTGAAAGTGAGTCTTCCTACACGACTGAGTAGCTTTGCAGAAAAAATCCACAGCAGCGCCCGCCATGTCTGGGAGTGGAAAAACCAGAGGGGGCTGTTCTGGAAATCAGAAATCACATAACAACCACACTCCAGGGTCTCTAGGGACACCTTACCACAGCGACTGGGTGGAAGAGAGCCACGAGAGACAGTCATGGAGAGGGAAGACTAGTCACAGACCTCTTGAGAAGTTTAAGCAGTCAGGAACTCAGGCTGTGGAGTGCACAGTGTTCAGCAGCCATGCACTCTGCGGTGAGGTGGCCCACTGTGTATAGTTCTCTGAGGAGGCTGGGTCTGAAAGCACTGAGTTGGAGCCCAGTGGATCACTTGGTTTCTCTTGCTGCCTCCTCCCTACAGAACTCAGTGGTCTGCTTACTTACCCTACCCACCAACATGAGCAGGGATCCACCTCTGCTTGGATGTTTACCATTTCCCTGGGTGTATGAACAGAGGGGCCTTGGGAACAAGTAGGGCACCTCATGAGCTGACAGGCCACCAAGCTAGTGAGGGATAGCAGTGGCTCAGGGTACACAGCAGGACACCAACACTAAAAGCCTCTGGAGTGAATACAGTCCTGAGGCAGACAGCATACCACAGACTGGCCCTGCCCGGGAAAAAATGCTGGGCAGAACTCAGCATTTACACAGCAACAGACCGTTAAGTGGGTGGGCAAACAGCAGGCTCCAGATGCTCTCACTATCCCGCTCCCATTTCTGGGAGATTCCAGTACTGTACTACAGGTCCTAGAAAGAAACTTTGCCCACATCAAAACTTTGGGGTGGAGAATTTTTTGGACTCATTTCTCATTTTTTTTTTTCTTTTTCCCCTTTCCTTTTCTTATTGTTCGTTTTTTTTCTGTTACTTTTGCCTAATTTTATTTACTTTTTTATTCTTTAATTGGATTTTTATCTCACTTTCTTCTTCTTTTCATCTTATTTTACTTTTTAAAATTTTACTTCTTCCATTTTCCCTTTCTCCACACTTTCATTGTATTATTACTTTTAACCTTTATTAATTTTTAGCCTTTTAATTTATATTATTATTACTGATTTTTTTTTCTTTTTCTTTCTTTTTTTTTTTTGTGGGTACCGGGGGGTTGACCTCAGGACCTCGTGCGCCAATAGGCGCCCGTGCCGCTGAGTGATATCACCGGCCCTTTTCTCGTATGTGGGTTCCGGGAGTCGAACTCGGGCCCTTGCGCTTGCCGGGCAGGCGCTTATGCTGCTGAGCCATCTCACCGGCCCTCTTTCGATTTTTGGAGACAGAATCTTACTATGTATTCTAGGCTGGCCTTGCACTCATTATGTAGCCCAGGCTGGACTTGAATTCATCGTGATCCTCCTCCCTCAGCCTCCTGAGTGCTGGGATTACAGGCATGTGACACAATGCCCAGATGGTTTATTTTCTATTGTTAATGGTGATATTGTCATTGCTTTCATTTGGTTTTTACTGTATGTCAATATCTGGTTTGTCTTTGTGTCACTGTCATTAATATAACTTGTTTTTGCCTCTCTGAGTGGTGCTGGAGAACAAGTCTTATGAAGAAGGCTGGACACTAACAAGACCTTCAAATAGAAGTGGAAGAAGCGCCAGGGATATAGCTCAGCGGCACGGCGCCTGCCTGGCAAGCACAAGGTCCTGAGTTAAATTCCTGACTCCTAAATAAATAAATAAATAAATAAATAAATAAATAAATAAAAGTAGAAGAGACGTCCACCCCTAAGAGATGTACAAATCTCAGGACAGAAAACAGGAAATATGAAAAAATAAGGCAACATGATTCCTCCAAATGTCCATAACTTATTACTAACTAAATGCAAAGATATTGAAGTGTATGAAATACCAAAAAATTCATAAGACTGGTTTTTAAAACGATTAATGACTTAAAATAGGATACAAATAAACAGCTGAATAAATTAAGGAAGACAATGCAGGATATGAAGGAGTAATTCAACAAAGAGACAGTGATTCTGAAGAACAAAATAGAAATATTGAAAATGAAAAGTGCAACAAGTCAAATAAAAACATTCAGTGGAAACCCTTCCCAGTAGGCAAAATCAAACAGAGGAGAGAATTTCTAGGCTTGAAGATGGGTTGAAGCATTATTACACACAGGTAGGTTGAAGAATTATTACACACAGATGCTCATAAAGAAAAAAAAAGAAATTATGAACAAAAAATTCAAGAATTCTGGGATGTGATTAAAAAACCAAACTTCTAAATTTTTGATGTAGAAGAGGGTGCTGAAGTTAAGACTAATGAGATAGAAAATCTATCAATAAAATAATAACAGAATACTTTCTAAAACTTGAAAAAGATATAGACATCCAGGTACAGGAGGCATTTATAACTCCAAACAGGCATGGCCAGAAGAGAACCCTCCATGTCACATTATAATTGAAAGGTCTGGTCTGGAGTACAGAACATAAGAAGAATACTAAAAGCTGTAAGAAAGAAATGCCAAGTCACTCATAGAGACAAACTCACCAGAATTAACTCAGATTATTATGTCTATTAAAGATATCCTTATCATTAAACATTGAAAGAAAAATAAAGACTTTCCAAGTTAAGCATAAATTTTTAAAAATTCATGAGCACTAAGCCAGCAGTGCAGAAGATACTTAAAGGAATCTTAAACACAGAAGAGGAAGAGTAGATAAAGTATTGAGGATTAGGAAAGAATTGAACATTAGAAAAACAACAAAGTGACAGGAACTAGTGCATACCTTTTACAAAATAACTCTGAATGTACATGGTCACAGTTCTTCAATTAAAAGACACAACCTGGCAATTAGATTGAAAAATAAGACCCAACTCTTTGCTGCTTGCAGGAAACACTCCTCACTAGCAAAGACACACAGACTGGAAATGAGAGGATGAAAAACAATATTCCATGCTATAGGAACCCAAGAGCTAGCAGAAGTAGCTATATTTATATCTGATAAAGCAGAATTCAAGACAGAATTAGTCAGATGAGACAAAGAAGTTCATTACATATTGTAAAAGGATCAATCTACCAAGAAATATAACAATTGTAAATATATGTGCATTAAACATTGATGCACCTAGTTTCATAAAGCAGAGACTACTTGACATAAAGGGACATATAGGTCCCAATACAGGAAGTGTGGGTGACTTCGATACTCTACTACCACCAATAGATAGTCATCTGGACAAAAAAAAAAAAAAAATCAACAGAGAAACATCAGAGTTAAACTCCACCATAAATCAAATGAACTAAGCAGATATCTACAGAACATTCCATCTAATGACTACAAAATAGACATTCTCTACAGCAGGTCATGGAACATTCACCAAATAGAGCATATTTTAGGCTTTAACACAAGCCTTAACAAATATAAAATAAAACTGAAATAATTTCTTGCATTTTATCATATCATAATGGAATGAAACTAAAAATCAACAGCAAGAGAAACTGTACAAACACATGGAGATTGAACAATTCATTTTTGAGTGATCAGTGGGTCATTAAAAAAAATCAGAGGGGAAATTTGAAAATTCCTAGACAAATGAAAATGAAAATACAACATACCAGGATCTCTGAGATATAGCAAGGGCAGTTTTAAGAGGGAAGTTTATAGCTTTAAGTGCCTCATAAAAAAGCCAAGAGATTTCATAACACACTTCAATTTCTTAGAAAAACCAAAACCAAACCCAATAGAAGGAAAGAAATAATAAAGATCAGAGTTAAAATGAATGAGGTAGACACTAAAAGAACATCCATAGGATCAATGAAACAAAGAGTTTGTTCTGAAAAAAGATAAACAAGATTAATAAACCCTGACCCAAACTAACCAAAAGAGAGAAGATCTGAGTCTATACCACTAGAGAGGAAAATGGAGGTGTTACAATAGACACCACTGAAATCCAGAGAATTATTAAGGACCACTTTGAAAATCTATATTACAAAAAATTGGAGAACCTAGAAGAAATGAACTGATTTCTAGACATATATAACCTACCAAAACTGAACCAAGAAGATATAAAAACCTAAACAGATCAACAACAATCAGTGAGATTGAGGCAGTAATGAAAGTCTCTCAACAAAGAAAAGCTCAGGATGGGTTCATTGCTAAATTTTGCCAAACTTTAAAAGAAGTAACAGCAGTGCTCCTGAAATTACTACATGAAATAGAAAGGAAAGGAGCACTTCCAGGTTCATTCTGTGAGGTCAACATCACCCTGATACCAAAACTGCACTAGGCTACAACAAAAAAGAAAACTACGGCCAATATCCTTGATGAACATAGGTGCAGAAATCCTTAATTAAATACCCACAAATCAAATTCAATAACACTTTAGAAAGACCATACACCATGATCAAATTGGTTTCATTTTAGGGATCCACGGATGCTTCAATATATACAAATCAATAAACATTATACACCACATAAATAGAATCAAGGCTAAAAATCACATTATCATCTCAATTGACTCAGAAATAGACTTTGACAAAATTCAACATCCCATCATGATAAAAGCCCTGAAGAAACTTGGTACTGAGGGATCACATCTCAATATATTAAAGGTCCTACATAACAGACCCACAGCTGACATCATTCTGGGTGGGGAAAAACTGAAATCATTTTCTCTAAAATCAGGAAACAAGGTAAGGATGTCTCGTTACCACTCCAATTCAGTATAGCATTTGAAATTTTAGCTAGAGCAATTAGGTAAGAGAAAGAAATAAAACATGTACAAATAGGAAAGGAAGAAGTCAAATTATTGTTTGCAGTTGACATGATTTTATACTTAGATGACCCTAAAAACTCCACCAAAAGACTTTTAGAGCTGATAAATAAATTTAGTAACGTTGCAGGATATAAAATCCACATTAAAAATCAATAGCTTTTCGGGCCGGTGAGATGGCTCAGCGGCATAAGCGCCTGCCTGGCAAGCGCCAGGTCCTGAGTTCGACTCCCGGAACCCACATATGAAAAAGGGGCCGGTGATATCGCTCAGGGGCACAGGCGCCTGCTGGTGCGCAAGGTCCTGAGGTCGACCCCCGGTACCCACACACACAAAAAAAAAACCAGTAGCTTTTCTATAAACCAATAATGAAGAAGTTGAGAAAGAAATCAGGAAAACAATTCTGTTAACAATAACTCCAAAAAAAACCACCCCGAAACCAAACTAAAATAAAACCAACCAACCAACCAACAAACCAACCAACCCTAGGGATCAATCTAACCAAGAGGGTAAAAGAGCTCTACTATGAAAATTTCAGAAAACCGAAGAAGGAAATTTAAGAAGGTACTAGGAGACGAAAAGAATTTCCATTTTCGTGAGTCAGCGGAACTAATGTTGTTAAAATGGCCATATTACTAAAAGTGATCTGCAGACTCAATGCAATCCCTATTGTAATACCTGCAATTCCCATCATAGTACCTGCAAAATCGATCTACAGACTCAGTGCAATCCTCATCATTAGTCTATAAATAATATTCACAGAACTAGAAAAAATAATCCTAAAATTCATATGGAAACATGAAAGACCCAGAATAGCCAAAGCAACACTAAGCAAAAAGAGCAAGGCTGGAAGCATCACAATACCCAATTTCAAAGTATATTACAAAGCCATAGTGACAAAAACAGCATGGTATTGGTGCAAAAATAGACACACAAACCAATGTAACAGAATACAGGACACAGGAGGAAAAAAACCCATGAAACTACAACCATCTAATTCTGGACAAAGGAGCCACAAATATATGTTGGAGAAAGACAGCCTCTTCAACAAAAGGTGCTGAGGAAACTGGATATTCACTTCTAGAAGTTTAAAACTAGATCCCTATCTCTTTTATTTTACAAAGTTTAATTCAAAATGGATCAAGGACCCAGGTATATAACTTGAATCTTTGAAAATACTAAAAGCAAACATAGGGAAAATACTTGAAGATACAGACACAGGCAAAAACTTCCCGAATAAGACACCAATAACACACAACAACAGCAAGAATCAACAAATGGGACTACATCAAATTAAAAAATTTCTGCACGGCAAGGGAAACAAATAACAGAGTGAAGAGACAACCTAAAGAAAAGGAGAATATGTTCTTCAACTACTTTTCCAACAGAGGGTTAACATCTAGAATATATACAAAACTCAAAAACACACACACACACACACAAATCAAACTGCCTAATTAATAAATGGGCCAATGAATTGAACAGATACTTTCAGAAGAAGTACAAAAGGCCAATAAGTATATGCAAAAATGTTCAACATCTTTAGCCATTAGGGAAATGTAAATCAAAACTACATTGGGATTCCATCAACTTGACCAGAATGTCTACCATCAAAAATACAAAAAATAGTAAATGCTGGTGTGGATGTGGGGGAAAGAGAATACTTTTATACTGCTAATGGGAATGTAAATTAGTACAGGCACTAAGGAAATCAGTATGAAGGCTCTTCAAAAAACTAAAAATAGAGCTACTATTTGATCCAGCTATACTACTCTTTGGTATATACCCAAAGCGATTAAATACTCTTTGATATATACCCAAAGCAATTAAAGTCAGTGTACTACTGGGGTATCTCCATACCCATGTTTATTGTGGCATAATTCACAACAGCCAAGATATGGAACCGGCCTAGGTGCCCATGAACAGATGAATGGATAAAAAAAAATGTGGTATATGTACAATGGAATATTATTTGGTAGTAAAGAAGAAAGAAATTTCAATATTTGCAGGAAAATTGATGGAACTGGAGATCATCATGTTGAGCGAAATAAGTAAGACTCAGACAACTATTAGATATTCTCCCTAATATGTGGAATCTTAAAAAGATGACATGAAAGTAAAGGGAGATTATTAGACAAGAGGGAGGGAATAAAGGGGAGAGGGTGTAAGGAGGGGATGGGGGAATGGATATGATCAAAATATATATACTTTGAAATCAATATTTTATAAAATTAATAGGTACTAACAATGAAAGAAAAAATAAAAAGAAATACAGGAGAATAAAGATTATGATACCACATGTCAAAAAAGAAGGTGTAAATGTAAGAAAAAGTAATGAAAGGAAATCCTAATGACAACTCTTAAAGCTGCTTGGCAAGAGATAAAAGACAAAGATTTGCAGCAAATTGACTACTCTGAGACAGCAAAACTCTGGAGTTTTACAGTCATATCAATTCCAAAACTCTAAACCTTAAAATATGCAGTCCCAACTTTTTATAGGTCAAATTACCATTCGTTTTATGGTAATTTTCATAGTGCCAGATCAAATAAACCAATCATTTGTTTATTTCAAATGCTTACAGTAAATTTAGAAAGTGTATTTTGTATCTCAAAAATTTCTTTGTCATTGAAAAAGCATTTTAAAAAACCCCAAATGGATGAGCTAAGTTTCTGGCATCTATAAAGATATAATTCAATTTTTTTCATAAATCTGTTACTTAGAAGCTTGACTATCATGATTTCTAATTCCCCTAAAATTTGTTCCAAAAATGTTTCCAAGGTGGTAAAAAATCATTAATTGCTTTCCTGCACTTTTAGCTAATTTAATATCATGTATAAGGTAAAATTAGCAACTTAATCCTGTAGTCAAAGGAAATTAGAAATGAAGATACCAACTGATATAATTAATGACATATACTTACAGGGGAGGCAGGTTGAGGGATAAATCTGATCACTGTGCTGTTGTTCAGACATATGTGGGCATCAGATAGACAGTAAGAGGGGCTGGTTAGAAGTTTGGGGGGTTCTAAGAACCCTCCTTAGGAATGTCTGTTAAAATGAGCTCAAGCTAGGAAGAAAAAACCTTATTCTTTGGCAGGAAATAGGCATTTTGAGAACTGGAGGACTAATTTGTTGGTCATCCTGACTCCTGAGTGGATAGTTGGAAAAAGACCTTTAGATAAAACAGAACCATCTATTTAACTGCAAATGTGGTGGCACAGTTTGGCACTGGGAAATAAACAATCAGCTCTGGGACCTCTCTATCAAGGAGTAATTTAACACCATGGAGAAAGACTGCCTTTCTCTCCTGCTGCAGGTGGCCATATGGCCTGAAGACTGGTGACCCCTCATGTTTTGGGTGTATCAGCACAAAGGTTTGGAGGCTGCCATCCTGGCAGGGCAGCCTGCTGCCTCCAGAGTGGAGTCCACTTCTGGAAACTCCGTGGCAGCCTCAGAGTCCGCTGGGCTCAGGGTGGTGGAGGAGGACCCTGCCACAGTGTACTGTACCCAAAAATACATGGGCAGGATAGCAGCATGGACCTGTGGACTGTCGTGATTCCTCAGGGAGACGGCACACGTAGGATATGCTTAGGAACTCCAAGACGTGCTTGGGCTAGGAATAGTTTACAGGGGTTGCTGCTCCACCTCACCGCGTGGGAGCTTGTGTCAGTGAAACATGGGCTGAACCACTTGTAGATCTCATACATTTTTATTAATAAGGATGGAGGAAATTTGGATGCATATTGTAAAGTACTATAAATTGTTCCCTGACTCCAAATCCAAAAAGTATGGTTTGTGATAGATCTGAACCAAAGGAAAAAAAGACAAGAAAAGACAAGATATTTTGCGTGGACTAACTTGACCTCTTTCATTCAAATATTGGAAGAATTAACAAAGATGTCCCAATTTCATTTTTTTGTGGTAGTACTATTTAATGCATTTGTAAGGAAGTCTCAATGATATTCACATTTAAAAGGTCATTACATGTTTCCTGGTGTTTCTGTTTTTGCTTATAGGAACCAAAAGAAGAGCTTTTCTGTCTAACCCTGACAGCTGCAGGACCTGTTCTACTTGGTCACAGGGACAACCTCTCCACAGCTGGTAGATGGACAAGATGGCCAGGAGCATGGGAGACAGAGTTCTCCAGACTGAGAAATGCAGAGGTGGAAGGAAGCTTACAGCTCATCTAATGAGTCCAAATACTTCATCTGCCAAGTGAAGAGACACCGACTCACCCAGCCCAACTACCTTGTACATGTTCACAAGTCAACTAGTAGCAAAGCAGAAAATCAAGCATGCCCTTCAATACTTTAAATCTCACTTTCCACAAATCAAGTAAGTTTCATGAAAATACTTTTAAACAACTCTTAAAACATGTCCCCGAGCTCAGCCTGTGCACTGTACCTTGCAGTATGCTCTTTACTATAACTTCCGTGTGATCAGCAAGGAGATCCGCCTTGGTAATTGCAGCCAGGGACAGGTAGTTAGACATGTTCCTGCACAGCTCCTTGTTGCCTCTGTGGAGGAATTTCACTGCAATGGGGATGGCTAATACCATCACAGGGGGCCGGTTATAATTCTGAGGAAGTACAAGAAAGCAAAAATAAGTGATTCATTATTCATTCACTTACTCATTTCTCCAAAAACATGTACTGAGCTAAGCTCCCAGAATATAGTTGTGAAAACACAGGCCCTGCCCTGTATACATTCTGTCTGGGAACTCTTGGTCTTGTTTGGGAGACTTAAAGCAAGTAGGCAGTTGAAAGCATAAGCTGGTAAGGGCCATGACGGGCAAAGAGCAAGGTGCTAAGGGAGTCAAGAAGCATCTAATCCAGTCAGCAGTGTCAAGAACGACTTCCTGGAGGAGGTAATGTCTCACCTGAGACCTAAGGAATGAAAAGGAGATGGCTGGTAATGGCAACGTAAGGAGTGGAGAGGAGAGCCAATTTGGAGGCCCAGAGGTGAGAGAGCACTTGAAGCATTTGGGGAGTTGTGAATAGCTCATAATTGCTGGGGTGTGGTATGTGAGGAACACTGGAGTGGGGAGGTGAGAGGAGGGACAGAAGTAAACAGGGGCATGATTATGAAAGGCCCGGTATGCTAGGTTAAGGACTTTGGAATTAATCTTAAGGGCAATCAGGAGTCATTGAGGAGAGGAACAAATCAGATTTACACTTGCAAAAATAACCAAGGGAATGGAATGTGAAACAAGTTGCGTTCTGACTCTATTTTACAAACTGCAGTGTTTTCTGGAATCAATCAAGGATGAATGGGTAAAGAAAATGTGCCGTAATACATGCAATGGAGTATTATTTAGCCATAACAAAAAGAGATCACAGCATTTGTGACAACATGGATGGAACTGGAGAGCATTATGTTAAGTGAAATAAGCTAGAAACAGAAAGACAAATACTGCATGTTTTCTCTTAGACAAGTATGTGGAAGCTAAAAAAAATTGATTTCATAGATGTAGAGATGACTGTGGTCACTAGAAGCTAGGAAGAAGATTAAGAGAGCTCAGATAACAGATGCCAGAATACAGTTGTAAGAGCAGAATTAGTTCTAATGTGCTGCACCACAGAAGGGTGACTATAGTTCACAACCATTTATTGTACATCTTATTAAGGAGTAGAAGAGAGGAGACTGAAGTTTCCAACACAAAGAAATGATAAGTATTTAAGGAGAGGGAAATGCTAATTATCCTCACTTGATCATTACATATTATATGCATGTGCTGAGTTATTACACCGCACCCCATCAATAGGTACAATTATTAGGTGTCTATTTAAAAAGACCAAGAAAACTCCTAAGATTTTACAGCTAATGAGATCCACAAGGAAAAATACAGTATGAACATAAGACTAAAAACCGAAGGAATTCTGGATCCTAAAATAATTCTTAACGTATTTTGTGACTGAACTAAAACTCTTTATATATAAAATAGCCTGTCAACATTTAGAATAATATTTGGAAGCTATAAATCGTTTTCTTAAAAATGAATAGTAAATATTCACTACTATCAACCCCACACCTTACCCTGACTCTAGGCAAAAGTTGCACAGTGCATAATGTATTTGGGAACTCACTTCATATTATTCTATTATAGATAAATAGAGATGTTGTTCTCTAATTGTTCATGGGAAAAGTACTTATCTTCCACCCATGGATTATTCCCTCTAGTACCTCCCACAATTCTGGAATTATGGTAGGTCCTTAATAACTGTGAAATTGAATCATGATAAAATATAAATCTATGGTGATATTTGTCTATGGGAACATAATGTGGTAGAAAAAACATCAAATGGAAAAATATGACTCTGGATTCTAATCTCAGCTCCACTACCATCTTGCTAGGTGGTCATGGAGACATCACCCAGTTCTCTAGGTCTCACTTGTAAAGTGATTGTCACCATCTTTGCCAATCCAACAATCTCTGATAAAAAGACCTGAAACAGACATAGTATCAACTGCCTAGCACAGGAAGTCTTTGTAGGCTGCTGAGCAACCACTGACCTTGTAAAGATTGTTATCCAAATGGAGGTAAACATTTAGATAATCACTATCTAGATTCAATCTGTTATTGTTATGGTTTCCTCCCTCCTCCAAATCTCTGCATTACTAGTTTCCTGCCCAATGTCTACTCATCCTTTTTCTGGAGACTCTATCATAACGCCTCTTTGGGGAATCGTCTAGGTACTTCTAATGACAGCATTTCCACCCTTGGTTTCAAGAGTAAGTAAGTGACCTAGACACTAGCCTGTCAGAGAATCACATTTCCTTTGTCCAAGTAATGGGTTCAAGGGCAGGCAAGTTATTAAATTATAATTAAGGAGTCATGAAAAGGCTCTGTGAAAGGAATTCTCCTTCTCTCTCTCTCCTGCTGGATTCAGATGTCAAGAAGGGTGGATTAAGAATAGCTGCTTCTATCATATGACTTTTAGGCAAGGACCTATAAGAAACTCAAAGTAACATGGATCTGAGAGACCAGTTTAGAGAAATCAGGTCCAGGTCTTGGTAATATCATTTGAGCTTCACGCTCTAAGTTATGCTAGGGGCCAGTTCTTTCCCTAAATAAGCCAATTAAATCTCTCATGCTTAAGCTCCCCTTCTCCCTTGTCACTAGAAACAAAAATATACCTGATAAATGTTTGATCTATTCCTATACTTTTATCCATTTTTCTAGACCCATGGGTCAACCTGACCCTTAGGAGGAGAAAATAGGTTTTCTACAACTTAACTTGATATCCCACTATTAATGACTTAAATCAGCCATTTTGAAAGCTTGAACTCTATCCTTGGTGACAAATCATGTCACTGCAGTTCTATTTGGTTCTATTCAGTGGATCTCTGTTTCATACATCTTAAAATTCTTAACACAAGGTATTAGGACTGTGGCCTATAGTCAGACTTACCTGATGACATTTCTGAATACCTTTGTTAGATTGTCTCCCCTCATGCTGAATTAAGTTAGGTTTAATTGGGCAGGCCATTATGGATGTGATGAGCTATGAACTTCCTAGGAGGCTGGCTGTCCCCTCTCCCAGGAAACTGGCCATGTGCCTGGTCATACCACAGAATTGTCTGCCTCTCTGGAGGCTAACCCGCCTCAAAGAATTTCCAAAAGGCTGGTGCCTAAAAGTCATGCCAATGTGTTCGTGCACAGTGGGAGACTTTTCCAGGTCAGACCTTGGTCATCCTTTTCACATCATCAGGATACCAAGAAGCCAAACTAGAAACCAGAGCGTTCACTCATGGGCACACGATCAATCAGAACAAAGAGATACTGAGGGGTATCTCATCAGGGCTATGGTGATTAAAATAACAGTCCTGCCCTGCAACTGAATCTCCATCTCTAGTGACCAGAACTTTCCACCCATCAAATTCAATCTCTGTGCCCTCCTCCAGCACTGCTGAGTAAACCTGCAAAATAATGATCCTGTACAGAGCATCCTCCTTTTTTAACATACTCCTCAGACACCTGGTGTGTAAGTAGGCTAATTAACTTGGCCATTTTTCTCAATTATATTCTATCTCTGCTCCCTTGAGGCTACATTTAGGTTATTTCGATAAGGCCACTTAGCTTCACCTTGGGTTGCTCCTATGGCCAACTAATTTTTCCATTACCTGTAGATTTTTGATATTTTAACATTTTTTTTTTCTGGTATTGGGCATTGAACCCAAGGCCTTGGGGATAATAGCAAGTGCTCTACCACCAAGCTACATCCTCAGTCCTTTTTCATTTGTTTGTTCTGTTTTGTTTTAAATTTTGAGCCAGGGTCCCACTATGTTGCTCAGGCTGGTCTCAGACTTTCAATTCTTCTGCGTCAGGCTCCTGAGTAGCTAGAGTTACAGGCATGGACCACCATTCCTGGCAGTGTTTATGTCTATAATGACTGGTGAAAGCCCCAGCTTTGAGGGTGGAGCATAATCACGCAACTATTCTCAAAACTTTCCAACAAAGAACTCCATGCCCAAGTTTACCTTATCTACTGTGGGTCTTTTGCCAAGAACAAGTTGCAGGCAGAGAGAAACATGTCTTCCATTAGAGGAACTGCTACCAAAGGTGGTAGCAATAAGAAGTGGATCCTACTAACTGAGCACAGACAGACAGGCACAGTGAAAGATCAACGGAAATCAGTATTCCCAGCAACCGATGTGTTTAAACCTTGAGATGAGTTAGTGATTGCCAGCAACAGTGAAAGAAAAGGCTGTCTTTACTAATTAGATTACATTCTTTTTAGAACAATTCTAGATACTCTGGAGAAAAATAGCCATCAGCTATTAAAATCTCTGAAGTGTGATTGCAAGAGGAAAGTATAAAATCCCCTCCCCCAAATATATAATGTCATTATTTTTTAAAACAAACTGTAACACACTCAATTTTTCTGTTTTCCTCCCAAACATGTCATTTGAAATTCTCTCAAATGACACAAAAAGTGAAATATTAAGCCAAGAGAAATTAGTTTATATAAACACAAGGGAATCGCCACTAAAGGCTTTCAGTGTCCCAACAGTGTCAGACAGTTCCTGGCAGATCATGAGGCGGTGGGCATCGCTGAAGGCAACAGGATGTGCGTAAGGGTCTGGGAGGCCAAGATGAGGCTCAAGAGAGGAGGTTCCATGGACCTAACAGAGAACAAACAACTTCTTCCACGGGCTGTCCTTTGCCCTCAAAGGCAGCTAAAGAACTTACTAATGCAGTAGATCTTTGGCTCATGAAATTATTTTATCTCTAAAATTATTTGGATCATGGAAATGCTAATGGAACACGGACAAAGAAAGTCCTGTTGTTACAGTCTTACAAATAAACCACTTTAACAGCTGCTGATAATGCCAGAGCCTATGCCAGACCTGGCCCCTCAGCACGGACATGAGCGTGTTGGTACAAATATCGTCTTACACATAGCTCAGCGCTCAGGGAACACAGTGAGTGAAGTGCAGTATGGACATAAAGCCTTGCTCATGGGGACAGTTATATTTAGCTATAGAGGTAACACAAGAGGGCCTTGTTCTATGGATGCCAAGAATTATATTTCTAACTAGATTAGCACTGGTTTAAGCTTTTGCTGCAGATTTTCCTTTTGAAAATGCACTTTGGGAATGTTTCCCAGTGTTTTAAAAATGAAAAGAACAAAGCAAAGTAGAAGAGATATCTATCTGAGGTGAATAGAAACTAAAAAGCTCTTTGGCTCTCAGTTCTTGAATACAACAAAAGAGCTATAAAAATGATTAAGATCAAGAAATATTAAGCTTCATTTATTAAAATAGGTTTCTTTGGTTATTCATCCAGCATCACCAGTCAGTCAAACTAATTCTGGATTTACATAGAAAGTGTTTAATTCTTACCGCATAGCTCTATATAAAATCTATTTAGCACGTGAACCTACATTTTCCCAGTGGATTTTCTGACAGGTAATAGGGAAGCAGGTGTCAGGAAACTGAAGGTGGGGGGGGTTGTCCCAGCCTCCTCCCATTTCATGCCCCTGTCTGAGGACTGAATTCTGAAGCCTGCTCTGGAGAGAAGTGTGGCTGCTAGGAAAGCCAGAGGACAGTCACCTCTTCTAAAACCATTCATTCAATCATTTGATGAATATGATTTGAGCACTTTTTATATACACCAGGTACTATGTAGCAATTTGTACTGTGTGAACACTTTATGTGTCATATCACCTTTAACCCTCACAGCAGTTTTGGGGAAGTAAGTATCGTAATCCCTGTTTTACATATGGGAAAACAGAGACTCAATAAAAGGAAATAACTTGCCAGTGTCTCATCTATATAAGAACAAGATTCCTAAGACTCTGGGGGCCTTAACCTCTAAAGTTCTTTACTGTTCTACCTCTTAGCAGCTCCTGAGGGAATCAGAATTTCAGATAGGGCGATAGGAGGTGATCTGATTTGATTCTTTGTTTTATACAGGGCAAGTTGAGAGATTTGTCTATGGACACATGATGGGTTGGTAGAAGCATATGGCCCTAGGGAGAACAAAACAAGAAACAAGCAAAGAACCAGAACTTATGTATGCATCCTGTATACATATACTGATTCTGTACTGAAGAAAGAGTAGAAGGTAATTCTGCAATTTTAGAAGTTATTTTAAGGTAAACGTGGCAAGCTCATAAATTTAAAGACCAAGAAAAGAAGGGATTCAATATATTGCCAATTGTATTCAATATATTCAATATATTACCAATTAAAAAGGTATAGCAATAGATACCTGAAGCAGGTTTGTGGGAAGGCTGAAAAAAAGAAACTTGAGGAAAAAAAGACAGAAAAGCGTGTGTGTATGTGTGTGTGTACACCTTTACCTTAAAATGACAATGAAATTATCAGTAAAAATTCTAATTAAATGCCCTAGGGTGTGCAAACAGGAAATGGGAAGGTGCTCATCTAGACATTACAACATTCTGATTCCGGTTTGCATATCTTGGGAAGTAGAGTGGGATGGATAGGACATTATTCTTCATTCTTTTTTTATTTTTCATTTTTTGCTAGCTAAAAAACTTTTGAAAGTTGGTCTACTGTTTTATTTACTGAACAAAGAACACAAAATGAGTTATTTGAATTTCTGAATGGCTCTTACAAAACTTTGAATTACTAGTGGTAGAAATTATTTCAGTGTTTACTGTAGGCAAAAAGTTCCCCTTAATGTGTGATGAAAGCTGAATGCAAATTCTGCAATCACCACCACTGCCTGGCTGACTTTCTGGAAGCGCATCCCAGAGGAGCCTTATTGAAAGATACTTTCACCTTTGGAGCTTCCAGGTTTCCTCTCCAGTGGCTTCTGCCTCCTTCTGCGGGCACACGACAGAAACCCCCCTCCCATGCTGGGCCTGCAGGCTGGAGTCATCCACTTTGGTGACTCACTTTTCTCTCAACAAAGAGGCCTGTCCCTCAGCTCTTCCCTCTTTCCTTCCCCCAAGATCTCAATCCTTGACCTCTTGGCCCTTCTCTCAATAATCTCACAGGCTTATTTACATTGAAGGTAAGTTTACTGGCTCTATTTCATAAAAGCATTTTCTTTATTTCTCCCTTTCACATAGGAGACATAATGCCTTACCCAGAATAAAATGTTCCTTTACATTGAAACTGTAGACATTTTGGAAAGGTAGCACACTTATAATTTTTTGACTGTGATCCTATTTCACAAATTTGTACTAATGCACAAGTTAGTTCTGTGCTTAGAATGTTCTCTTGTTTTACCTTGCCTGTCTGGCAAAATTCTTGCTCATTGCTCAAACCTTTCCAAATACAATCTCCATCCAGAAAAACCTTCCTGGACTCCAGAACTGGGCTGACAGAGGAGCCACTAACCCCTCAGAAGTTCATAAACACTTAAAATGTAATAGTTAAAACTAAGATGTGCTAAAACAAATGAGATTTATAAGACAGCATTAAAGAATATAAATGATCTCATTAATTGTTATATTGATTGCATGTTGAAATGATAGTATTTTGCATATATTAGGTTAACGAAAATAGATTATCAAAATCAATTTCATGGTTTTGACTGCTTAAGGTGGCTAATTGAAAACTTAAAATTAAATAGACAGCTCATGTTTATGGCTTACATTGGATTTCTGTCAGGTAGTGCACTCTATGGTCTCGATCACTGGTTTTGAATCTGCGGAGGGAGCTGGAACATAGGACTCATTTGTGAATACATATCTGTCTCAGTGTCTGTGGAGTAGCTCTTTGGGGTAAAATGATTTATATTTTGGATACATATCAGTAATATATGTAAGGTAACCTATGAGCAACAGATGTACTAGGTCTTTGGCGTTTCATCCAAGCAGCATTAATCTTTCATCAATTGACTGAAATCCCCATTGCTTCCCCACTCACTCCTAGCCCTGGGGATAAGAACAAAACAGCGTGATGATGTGTGTAATTTTTTGTTTAGCTGACCAGCTCTACACCAAGCAGATAAAGTAGAATATGCTCCAGTTAAGCATGAACAACTGTGAGGGAAAAAGAAGAAAGGAAATTAATATTGTGCTATACATACAGCTAAGCTGTTAGATAGCTCAGCCAGAATTTCATGAATTGTACTCAGTGGAATTTAGTGGATTCTGAGAGATGCTCATAAATGTTGAGGGTGGGTTCTATGGTCAAATCAGATTGGGAAATGCTAGACTAAACAAAGTTAACCCGCTTTTTTAAAAAAATTGAAGGACTTTTCAAAGCTTTTAATTGCTATGAAATATTGTGACAGCTCAAAAAAGAAACACTGAATTCAGTGTTTCCCAACTCACCTGACCACAGAATTCTTTTTAAGAAATACCTATCAGTATCACTAGTTGGTAAAATTTGTCGTAGACAATGTCATTTAATCTACATTTTACAGAGGAGAAAATTATGCCTTAGGAAGGTAAGTGACTTGCCTTACGTTTCAGTGTTATACAACTGCTTCCTATGGGAGGCAAAATTTCAAATTTTCATTTACACTAGAGGAAGGAATTAAATGTGACCAGAATAGGGAAATATCATCATGAAGAATTCACAATGAATACGGAGATTCACTTTAAAATGACTTAGTCACTTCCTCCCACATATTCCCAGCTCCTCATTTCCATCTCTACTTTCTCTTTGGCCTCCTTGGATGAAAGAGTTCTCCTCTTATAAATATTCCAGTATTCCTCCTTTGGATCTTGGCACACATTGCTTTATTATTTGCTTTTTATATGTACACACCTTATCTTTCCAAATAGACTCGGGGCTTGCTGCGGAATTACTTTGAATTCTCTACAGTGTGTCTTGCGCAAAGAAGCGGCTTAATAGAACTTTCCAGTTTATTAATTATCAGCCTGCTGGCTTAGCTACTGATAGCTTATGGTGTCTCTTTTCAATATCTAAATGGTACAGAAAAATTGGCTCTTGGTTCAGAGACATCATGCGTTCAAAGAGCTGCCAACCATGTATCAAATTGCTTGCTGTTGAACACTGGCCTACCTGTAAAATGCAACTCATGATATCAGATGCAATTTTTGCATGAGGTGTATCTTCATCTTTGCCAGAGGGTCTTAGGTTGTGTTCCAAGCAGGAGTCCCAGAGCCCCACAAGGGCCTTGGCATGCTTTTCAATGGATTCTGTCTCTCTGATGGCTGTTGTGATTCTTGTGATACAGATTTCAACCACAGCCTGGTCGTTGTTACTGGTTTGGTAATCCTATTTGGAAAGAGAACCTTCATGTTAAATAATGCTCTGGAAAATTATCCTTCAGAGGATGAAACACTAGCTGGGTCATTTAGAACACAGGTATGCCATTCAGTGTGCTATGGGTTGAGGTTGTAGAGCCCAATATAGTAACAGCCTTTCTCCTTGGAAACAGTAATCTCATGGAAGAGGAAGATGTGCAAATGTGCTAAAGTGGAGCAAGTTCATTACATCACCAATAGGACGGAGCAGGGAGAGTTCAAAGGAGCTCAGTTATTCACTAGCAGTGGGTTTAACCTTAAGGCCACTTTAGTTTCTAAATTCATTACTGGTGAAGGTTACTTTTTAGTCTAACATTTCAGTAACATTTATGAAGCTTTACAAATTACTTTCCAATGTCCTCTCCTTTTCTCTCTCTTTTGGGACACACTAGAACATATTACATTTCTCCCTTTTCAACTCAAATTTGGCTGTCCCCAACCAAATTTGCCTCCATTCCTCTATTTTAATTCTCTCTTAATACCTCATCATCCTTACTGAGAAATAATATACCCTCTAAAATATCTAAATGTAAAAACAAAAGGCCTATCACTTTAATTTGGAAAACAGGTCTGTGAACTCCACATGGGTGACTCACAAATCTGAAAACATAACAGAACAGAAAAATGTTAGATCCTTACATCAGCATGTACAATTAGAGATGGGAGGTGATGGGCTTTTCTGTCCACCTGCAAGCTCCTGCTCTTAACTTCTTTTCTTTTTTAATTGCTAGGACATACAGGCCATTAAAGATGTTGTGCATGGATCTCTCTCTAAATCATAGGTTGTTTGTGGCCTGGACTCTCCAGAAGTGGAAATTTCTGAGACAAAGGACAGGAATATTTTCAAGGCTCATGATATATTGTTTCAGAAAGGTCTTACTAATTTTTACTCTGGTCAGCTGTGTGAAAGCATTATTTCCCCTTCATGCCTTTGAACACAGTATTTTTAATTTTTGCTAAGTCGGTTAGTGAAAAACAATATCTAATTGCTATTTTATGTAGAAATTTCCTTGACCTTAAGTGAGATTAAATATTTTCACCTGTTTATTGGCCACTTGTAATTCCTCTTTTAAGAATTGTGACTATGTCTTATGTCTACGTTTTTTTCCTTAGATGATTTCATTTTCTTTTTGATCCTCTTTGGTGCAGTATCTTTTTTTCAATTAAGGTTATTAAGTTAACATTTGACATTTGGGTTGCTAATACGTCTGCACGTTTATTTTGTTATTTTAACCTTTTGCTGCTATTGACATGATAAGATTTTAGAGAGTCAAATCTAACAATCTTTTGAGTTGTCACCATTTTTTCTCTTTTAAATTGGAGATTTAAGTTGTTTAAATTATTTATTGATTTAAACGCAATACAAAGACACAGTACCAGCTGGCAGAGTGGCACTGGCATATAATCCCAGTGCTCAGGGCTCTGAGGCAGAAAGATCGCTGCATGTTTGAGGCCAGCCTCAGTGAGCTCAAGACCAGCATGAACTACATAGTGAGACCCTGTCTCAAAAATACAAAAGCAAAAACAAAAGCCAAAACCAAAATCCAAACCAAAGAAAAAGATATATTACAAAAATAAAAAAGACACAAGAACTGGTTTATAGTGAAATCTCAATGTCCCTTTAATGCCTGTTTCTCATCCCCCAGTTCCCCTCCTTGGCAGAAACCATGCTTGCCAGTTCCTTTTGTGTTTTACAAAGGCATGCTGAGCGCACGCACAAGTCATCTCCAAGCCTTTCTATGTGATCCCTTTGACAACATTTTTTCTGCTTTTTAAAAATCTTTTGCCAAACATTCAACATTTGTTATTTTAGAAATTAATCTTTTAACTGCTCACTTAGCTTTTAAATCTATCTGGTATTTATGAAATAAAGTTGTACATTTTCTTCTAAATAGCTAATTTAATGTTGCCACCATTTTTACTGAAAAATTTATTTCTAGGTAATTGTTTTATATACATAAGTTTATATTGCAGATCTTGTCTCTTCCATTTGCTTGTTCCTTTTCTCAATTCTTCCACAGTACTAATTTTGCCACTTTCTTTATGAAAGTTCCATGAAATTTTAAGAATGCTTCTTAATATATTTTACATTTGTTGTTGCTTTCTAACAAAATCTCTTTTTCCCCTTCATTAGGACTTCCAATTAGCTACTGCTGATTAAGCGAACTTACTGCTTTCATTGTTTTCTTTGTTTGCCAGTTCTGGGGATTGAACCCAGTGCTTCACAAGCTAGGCAAGTTCTTTTCCTCTGAGGTACAGTCACTAGGCCCCCTATTGCTTTTTATATTTACTCTGCATCCAGCTCTTTAGCTCAACAATTCTCAATTATGATACAGTTTCAAATCATTCTCTTGGGTTTTCTAGAAAGATTTCTTTCTGTATTTTATGCAGCCTTGGTGAGGTCTATATCTTTTAATATATCTCAGTACTTATTTTGTTGGCTAGAATTTCTTGAGCTATTTTTTTCACATAAAAATGATTAGATCAAGATTATTGGCTTAGTTCCTGGTTTTTGTTATAAAATTTTATGGCTCAAACTAAGAAAATACAGTAAATGTTTTAAATCATATAGGATGCATCACATATCACAACATATAAACTTTTTAAAAGTTTATATATTGATAATTTCTTTAGTAAGCATTATGCTGGATTTTTTAGATAAGACAAATATCTTATAATGTTATAATAACTTATAATGTTAAAGAAGTATCAATCTATTTCTATTTTATGGTGTGGGTGTTGGAGAGGTGGCTCAGTGCTACAGTACTTGCCTGGCATGTGAAAGGCTCTGGGTTCAATCCCCAGTACCGCAAAAGAGAAAAAAAAGAACGAAGAATGACTGGTGAATTTCATTAAATGCCTTGTTTAGTGTCTATAGATACATCGTTTTGTCCTTAGAGTTATCACTGTGATAAATTATAGACGTAAATTTCCTAATATCAGTGAACTTCGCATTCCTTGAATATATCTTACTGGATCCTGGGAAATAAATCTTTAATGTGCTGTAGGATTCTGTTTTTAATATTTTATTTAAAATTTTTTGTGTCAATATTTGGTTTTTATGTCAGTCAAATTTCATTAAGTTTATGTTAATTTCATAACAGGATTTGGAAGATTTATGCTATAGTCCTACTTTTTTCTTAATGGAAAGTGTCATAGCCCAAGAGAAATAAATTAAAATTTTCTGCAACTAATGTGTCTATTTTTCCTGGTATTTCCTGTAGCTTTAGTTTTATGAATATTGTTGTTATGGAATTTGATGCATAGGTATTCCTAAGCTTTAAAAATCTTGTGACCCAAATCCTCTGGCATAAAAATACCTTTTTGATCTTATTTAACACTTTTTAGTGTGAACTTTTTCCTCTCTCACATAAAGATCATGATTTCTGCTTCTTTTGTTTGTGTTTGCCTAGTGTTATTTTCCCATTGCATTCTTATTTTTTAAATTTCTTTTACAGCCTATGTTGCATCAAATGAATGGCCATTAATCTTTTTACATAAGTTGATAAAAAATAGTTTAGTGGCCATTATTTAATGATTCAAGGCAATGTCTAATATGTGATATATACAAAATAAGATGGTATTATGTGATGTATTAAAAAATTAAATGGTATTTGATTAATCACTTGATTTCAAACTATTCTATCATAATCAACAATTTAAGCATAATGGGGCTACATGTAGACTCAACAGAACTGCATTTGAAAACAGAGGGTCCTGTCTTAGCAAGTAAGTGGGCAAATTGCATTTAATAATATTTAGCAGGAAAATAATGTTTTGACTCAGCATTGATTTTCTCCTAAGGTACCCTTTCTTGTGCTTTGTTTAGTTCTTCCTTCAACAAATATTCAAAAAGACAAAATTTTTTAACTGGTATCAATGATGTAATTGAATGGTTTAAAACTTTTTGGTGACTGGTCAGCTTTGCAATTAGGATTTTTCTGGTTCACGTTGCAAGAGACAAGAATGCATGTGTGTATGTTTGAGCTCAACATTGGGTCAGAATTTGTGCGTATTAAAATGAACAACTTTTAAGGACCAGATCTGTTTAATGTCAAACCCATCAAGCTGGGTTTAGACAATCATTCTCGTAATGACCTGGTCATTGTCAATTTTAAAATAATTTCTCCTGAAGTGGTAGGATGTCAAATTGAAGAACTAGGACAGCAAAAAAGCCACGAATGGTGCTGCTCCTGGCCTGATTATCAGGATGGCTCACTCTCACTCATCCAGACACCACACCTGCACTGCAGCTCCCACCGACCTCTCAGGTCATCCTTCACTATGTGGAAAACGGTCTTCAGAGAATGGACACAAGGAACATGGAATATCTGAACTAAAGCACTTAGTGGTGGGAAGACTAGATTTGACTAGGAGTTCAAGTCTGGAAGACAGAATGGAGACATCTTAAGGTAAAGGATGTCATTATTTCTCCCTCCATTCCTTTAGAGACAGCACTGCTCGGTGTTTACAGACAGGGACTGTGTCAGACTGCCCTTGGGAATGCTAGGTTCTGTTCTTACCAACTCGGCATCTTAGACAATTGCTTATTTCCCCGTGCCTCAGTTTCTTAATCCTTAAAACTGGGATATTACTGATACTTATCTCCTAGGATTGTTATCAGATTAAATGAGTTACTATATGGAAAAGACCTACAACAGCGTTTGACACATAGTAAGTACAGAGAAATGTTAACTATCATTTTTATTATTTTGTTTAAGAATACTAGAACCATAAATGCCAGTTTTGGTTTTATAACATAGTGAGTTACAAATATTTCCTGGTGTGGTTGATATTTATTCCACACCCACTTAATAATATACATGCAAACACTACCTAGTTACTACACTGGGATAGTCTCATTCTACACTGACATCCATACTAATAATCAGTTATGTTTGCATCATTCTTTCTACCTTCAAAAGCACATGTATACTTAGATTATATCATTATTTTATCACTCCAAGAATCTTCAAGGTCAAGACACCAACAACAGCACAATAGCAAATGGTTCCATAGCTGATAACATCACTGAGGTTCCTGGCAGAAGAAAATATAAAACCATTTTAGGGGTAACAATCTAATCCAAGCCATTTAGTATTCATGCAAGTAAAATTCTATTTGACGTGAATTTTTAAAGTTTACAAATTAGAAACACCCAGGGAAATAAACATATAAGCCTCTATCAGTAGATTAAACATAGAGGGCACTGGTCCTTCAAAACTTACTGACTGGGCTGGTGAGATAGCTCAGCGGCATAATTGCCTGCCTGGCAAGTGCAAGGTCCTGAGTTCGACTTCCGGTACCCACATATGAAAAAAGGGCCAGTGATATCGCTCAGCGGCACAGGCGCCTGCTGGCGCACGAGGTCCTGAGTTTGAGCCCCCCAGTACCCACACACACAAAAAAACCCCACTTACTGACCATAAATTATGAAATTATATGTTCAAAAATTACTCAATGTAAAAAGATAATTCTCTTTATGAAAAATACCAAGCTACTTTTAAAAGAATCAGAAACATGTTTGGAAAGAAAACACTTTAGAAATGAAAAATTCAGAAGATGAATGAAATAGTAGATAAAAGATAGCTGAAAAAGACCTAATGGATTGGAAGATAGAACTAAGGAAATGAAAAAAATAATGTATCACACAGATGGAAAATACAAATGATCAAGAAACATGGACGATAAAGTGGGATAGAATATGAGGTCTATTAGATAAAATGTACTAAATAAATATTTCCTGGTTGCATAAATGAGCTCATGCACAGGATTTCCAAAAGGAGATAACAGATGGGAAAGGCAATATTAGAGATACTGTTTAAGAACTTTCCAAAACTGACAAAAGACACAAGTCCTCAAACTCACAAAACACCATGAAGATGAAATAAGATTACACAAATAAAACCACACCTAAACATATAACAGTGATACCACAGAACACCAAAGACAGAGAAGATATTAAAACGGAAAAAGTACATTAGATGTAAAGGAACAACAAAACCTGAGAGCAGATTTTATAAGCAATGATCAAAGCTACTGAGAAATAAATAGGCTGCCAATTTAGAAATCTACATCCAAGTCATTATTCAAAAGTAAGGGTAGGGGCCAGGGATATGGCTCAGTGGCACAAGTGCCTGCCTGGCAAATGCAAGGTCCTGAGTTTGATTCCCAGTACTAAAAAAGAAAAGAAAAGAAAAGAAAAAGGTAAGGGTAAAAATAAAGACTTTGTCAGAAAAAAAAAAATACATTGAAAGAGTATATCACTAGGAGAACTTCACTGAAGGGACTTTAAAAATGTATACTTCAGAGAGTAAGAACTGGATTTAGAAAAAACAAGGAAAATAAGAAAAATTTTAAAAAACCAATTAGGCACTTTAAGCAAGCACTGAATGTATTTTTTAATCAGTAATTTGAAAGAACAGTTTCAAGGGTATTAAACAAGGGAAATAAAAGTGTTGTTTCATAATAATATATAAGACAGACAGAAGTGTTCCAAGGTCTTTGTGGTAATAGAAGAGCTCTTGAGTATCTTAAGACACAATACTGTAATTAATCAATAATATAAAGATCACAATGATAAGATCTACCATCATTTCACATAGCATACAAAAAAAGACTGCCGATGAAGTTGTGACTGGTATCATGCCATAAAGACCGTCCTGCAAGTCATAAATCGATCATACTGGATTCTTAGTTCTTTGAAATTTCTTTCATTGTCTTCAGAGGAATTGCTCATTTCTCCTATTCTCAGTCACACTACTTACTATAACATAGAAAGCAATCTTTTACCAAACATTTCAGTAGCAAAAAGGCATACTTTTTTTTAAGGTTACATAACTCCCTTGGTTATCACTCTTAGGGAAAATATGGATATACCGTCTTTCCCCAAAGATGAATATTTGATTCACTAATACAAAATTTATACCTTTATACTATATTTCCATGCCTTTCTGAATGCACAATAAGTTTTTATTTCAGTATCATATTATAATCTAGTGGTTTTGAAAACATTTTAAATGGGTATTTAACTCAACACTGGTAGGAACAACAATACGTCTAATTCAGTTGGAATGTTAAGAGCATGAAGAGCCATGACAAGCTCATGCACATGTAGGCAATGACAACTACATTATGCAAAGTATCTGGCCAACAGCAACTGGCAGGTTGCCATCCATTATAAAGCACATATTTATTTCAGATACATTAAAATGTGAATAATGCCTATCTTAGAATTGACAAAGTACTGTGACTATGATTGCTAAAGTGTTAAAGGCAACTACTAAAAGAATACAAATAGGGCTGGAGGTGTATTTCAGTGGTAGAGCACTTGCCCAGCATGCATCAAGGCCTCAGTTCAATACTGAGTAACACATAAACACACACACACACACACACACACACACACACACAAATAGAAATAGATTGTGTAATTCTCAAAGCACTACTCTCAATAGAGGTTGAAAAAATGATAAAAACTCAAATCAAAAATTGAGAAAGGAAGATGAAGAGGAATGTAGAAAAATCAAGAAATATAACACAAAATCAAATGGAGAAATGCATCCAAATATACCACTGAACATAACAAATAAAAGTTGACTAATTTTATCAACTAAAAGCAGTATTATCTTTCAACTTAGATTATTTTAAAAATCTATCTAGATGTGTATAAAAATTATAGTTCAGTAGTAATGACAGAGAAAGGTAAAAATAAAACAAAAGAGAAAATAGGCAACTACTATTCCAATGAAAACAGACAAAACTTACCAGGAATAAAAATGCTCAATGTATAATAATAAAAACAAAATTTCTCCAAGGAAGAAATAATAATTCTAAACTTGTACATACATGATTAAAGGTCTTCAAATTTGAAAAACATATGAGGAGAAATTGAAAAATCCAAAATTATAATGGAAAATTGTACAAATATCTGTCAGTGATTAACAATCTAAACAAACAGAAATTTGTTGAGAATATAAAAAATTTGAATAATATTATTAACAAGAGTTCTTTACTCCAAGTATTTAATATTTGACACCCAATAATTAGAGAATACACATTCTTCTCAGGTACATAAGAAATATTTCAAGAGTCAGTATAGTATAGATAAGAACATAGCTTCTGAACCCTTCTCCACTGTTGGTGGGAGTGTCGACTGGGGCAGCCACTGTGGAAATCAGTGTGGAGATTCCTCAAAAAACCAGGATTGATGAAATTGAAAGGGAAGCAATACTCCCAAATTCATTCCTGGAAGCAAGCATTACCCTGATACCAAAACCAGAGAAGGACCCAACTAAGAAAGAGAACTACAGGCCAATCTCCCTAATGAACATAGATGCAAAAATCCTTAATAAGATACTGGCAAACAGAATCCAACAAATCATCAAGAAGATTATACACCATGACCAAGTTGGATTCATCCCAGGGATGCAGGGATGGTTCAACATACGTAAATCAATAAATGTAATACAGCATATTAACAGAACCAAAGACAAAAATCACATGATCATCTCAATAGATGCAGAAAAAGCTTTTGACAAAGTTCAGCACCTTTTCATGATAAAAACCCTACAGAAAATTGGAATAGAGGGTCTTTATCTCAATCTGGTAAAAGCTATCTATGACAAACCAACAGCCAATATTATACTAAATGGCCAAAAACTGAAAGCCTTCCCTCTAAAATCAGGAACAAGACAAGGATGTCCACTGTCCCCACTCTTATTCAACATAGTTCTGGAAACTTTAGCCAGAGCAATTAGACAAGAGAAAGAAATAAAAGGAATAATGATTGGAAAGGAAGAAGTTAAATTATCATTATTTGCAGATGACATGATACTCTACACAGAAGACCCCAAAAACTCCACTAAAAAACTGCTAGATTTAATAACCAAATTCAGTAGTGTAGCTGGATACAAAGTCAATACTCAAAAGTCAATAGCCTTCCTGTACACAAATAACAAACTTACTGAAAGAGAAATTAGGGAAACAATACCTTTCACAATAACATCCAAAAAAATGAAATACCTAGGAATCAACCTCACGAAGGATGTAAAAGACCTCTATACTGAAAACTACAGTACTCTGAAAAAGGAGATTGAAGAGGATATCAGAAAATGGAAAGATATCCCTTGCTCCTGGATAGGAAGAACCAATATAGTGAAAATGGCCATACTTCCAAAATTGTTATACAGATTTAATGCAATTCCAATCAAAATTCCAACAGCATATCTCACAGAATTAGAGAAAACAATCCTAAAATTCATTTGGAATCAGAAGAGACCTAGAATAGCAAAGGCAATTCTGGGCAACAAAGGCAAGGCAGGGGGCATCACAATCCCCGACTTGAAATTATACTATAAAGCTACTGTGATAAAAACAGTGTGGTACTGGCAAAAAAACAGACCTGAAGATCAATGGAACAGATTAGAAGATGCTGAAACAACCCCAGACATACTAAGCCACCTTATCTTTGACAAAGGTGCCAAACACATTCACTGGAAGAAAGATAGCCTCTTTAATAAATGGTGCTGGAAAAACTGGCTCTACACATGCCGAAGATTAAAACTAGACCCATATCTTTCACCATGCACTAAACTAAATTCAAAATGGATCAGAGATCTAAATATTAAAACAGAAACATTAAATCTGCTGGAAGGTAGGATAGGTAAAACCCTTGGAGACATTGGTGTAGGCAAAGACTTTATGAATAAAAACTCAACCGCACGGGAACTATCCCAAAGAATCAATAACTGGGATCTCGTCTTATTAAAAAGCTTTTGCACAGCAAGAGAAACCACCAACAAAGTGAAGAGACAACCCACAATGTGGGAAAAAATGTTTGCCAGCTGTTCCTCAGACAAAGGATTACTATCGAGAACATATAAAGAACTCAAAAAAATCAGACCTCCCAAATTTAAAGACCCACTCCAAAAATGGGCATCTGAGATGAATACACATTTCTCAGATGAAGAAATACTAATGGCAAATAAATATACAAAAAAATGTGCAACATCACTAGTCATTCGAGAGATGCAAATTAAAACAACACTGAGATACCATCTCACCCCAGAAAGAATGGCTACTATTAAGAAATCAACTAATAACAAATGCTGGAGGGGCTGTGGGGAAAAAGGAACCCTTCTTCACTGTTGGTGGGAGTGTCGACTGGTACAGCCACTGTGGAAGTCAGTGTGGAGATTCCTCAGAAAACTAGGGTTGGAGGTCCCATTTGACCCAGCTATTCCCCTTCTGGGCATCTTCCCAGAAGAATTAAAAACATCGTACCACAGCGATATATGTGCACCCATGTTTATAGCAGCACAATTTGTAATAGCCAGATCTTGGAAACAACCCAAATGCCCATCAACTGAGGAATGGATAAGAAAGATGTGGTATTTTTATACAATGGAGTACTATTCAGCCATAAAGAAGGATAAACTGGAGACTTTTATAGGTAAATGGATGCAACTCGAGAAAATACTCATAAGTGAAATAAACCAGAAGCACATGTGTAAGCATCGTATTATCTCTCTAGTATGAGAAACTGAAAGAGTAAGTAAGATCCAAAATGTACAATAGACATGGTGAATCAAAAAGAAACTGGTCAAAAGGAAAGAGAGACTGGAATAGGGAAAAGAAAGAAGGGAAAGGGAAAAAAAATTGTATATATATATATATATATATAAGATGGTTAAGATAGATACACTACCATTTTTACTTAGTTCATTGAAGAGTAAGGTTTGTGCCAATAATGTTTGGACAATTGAATGCTAATGTCTGGTGTCCTGAATAACTAACTTAAAGATAGTAATACGTAATGTATTAACCATTGTTACCCTCCTATTATGTTGGTTTGAAAATTTGTTCTTCTTTTGATTTGTTTTGTTTTTTCTTCTCTTTAAAATTAAAAAAAAAAAAAAAACAAAAAAAAAAAAACTAGGATTGGAGGTCCCATTTGACCCAGCTATTCCCCTTCTGGGTATCTTCCCAGAAGAATTAAAAACATCATACCACAGCGATATATGTGTACCCATGTTTATAGCAGCACAATTTGTAATAGCTAGATTGTGGAAACAACCCAAATGCCCATCCACTGAGGAATGGATAAGAAAGATGTGGTCTTCTTATACAATGGAGTACTATTCATCCATAAAGAAGGATAAACTGGAGACTTTTATAGGTAAATGGATGCAACTCGAGAAAATACTCATAACTTAAATAAACCAGATGCACATGTGTAAACATCGTATTGTCTCCCTAGTATGAGAAACCGAAAGAGTAAATAAGATCCAAAATGTAGAATAGATATGGTAAATCAGGAAGAAACTGGTCAAAAGGAAAGAGAAAACTGGGATGGGTGAATGGGGAAAAGAAAGAAGGAAAAAGAAAAAAATTATATCTATATATATATATAGATAGATAGATAGATAGATAGATATGATAGTTAAGATAGATACACTACTAATTTCACTTAGTTCATTGAAAAGAAAGGTTTGTGCTAATAATGTTTGGACAATTGAATGCTGATATCTTGTACCCTGAGTAACTAATTTAAAGATAACAATACATAATGTATTAAATATTGTTACCCTCCTATTATGTTGTTTTGAAATTTTGTTCAATTTTTTTTCTCTTTAAAATAAAAAAAAAGAACATAGCTTCTGAAATCATACTCTCTGGGCTTGATTCCTGGTTCTACTACTTACTAGCCATATAATCATTGACAAGTTATGTTATTAGTCTCTCTGTGTTTCAGTTTCCTCATTTATAAATAGAGATAATATTACTGTACTATCTCAAAAGCTTATTGAAAGAAATAAATATATTAACATGTGAACAGCTCTTAAAACAGTTTCTGGCACATGTGTTATGTAAATATTAGCTATTACTGTTTACATGGATTAGCCATGAATTATGTTACAAAGCAAGTCTCAACCATTTTTGAGCAACTGGTGCTGCAGTTCAAATTCTCTGACTATATGCAATTAAGTTTTAACTTAACAAAAAGATTACAAAAATTTTGGGAAAAATTACAAATGCATTTCTTTCTAAGTCATTGTTGAATCGGGGAAATCACAATAAAAACAGGAAAATATTTAGGATTCATAATGAAAATATCAGAACTTGTAGGATGAAGCTAATAGTAAGAAATTTATAATTTTAAATTAGGGTATAAGAAAGTTGAAAATCAACAACCTAACCATGCAATAAGGAGATTAAAAAGAAGATAGTGGAATAAAACTAGAGAAAATAAAAAGAAAGTAGTAAAGATTTTAAAAGAAACTAATGAAATAAAATAAAGATTCTATACAGATGATCAATAAACCAGAACTTTTTAAAAGAGAAGACAAAGTTCTGAAAATATCGACAAAAGAAAACATTAGTGGAAAAGGGCATTTAAATATAGATGCATCAGAAAAGAAAAATAATAAGAGTAACTTGAACAATTTTATAAGTTTGCAAACTGATACAGTATAAAATTGCCTAGAAAACATATTTTGCCAAAAATGAAAACAAAACTTCCAATTTTCCTCAAAGCAACTGGATCAATAGTTTAAAAATCTACTAGAGATAATAATAGATTTTTGGTGCCCAGGGGGTTTTATAGCTTTCTTTGAGATCTTCAATAATTAGATCATCACAATTTTATAAAACTCTTGTCGATAATAGAAAACACTTCTCAACTCATTTTATGAGACTAGCGTGTATAACTTGATATCAAGGCCAGGCAAAGCGAGCAGAAGAAAGGATAATAACAGCTCAATTTCATATATAAACATGGCTCCAAAACTCCTAAAAATAGCAAACCAAATTAAAGATGCATTAAAATAAATGACAAATTTCATTTTATCCCAGGAATGCAATAATGGCTTCATATTTGAAAAGTCTATTACTGCAACTCACCGCATTAACAGATTAAAGGGGAGAATATGATTATCTTGAGTGTATAAAAAACAGTTGATAAAATTAAACAATTTTTAGAAAAAAAGAATAAAAGGAACCTCCTTAATTTGATAAAGGGTATTAACCAAAAGCCTAGAGCAAGCATCCTTACATTGAAAAGTCAGAAAACTTCCTTTAAATAAAAAATAGGAAAAGGATAGTTCATTCCACTTAACCCCATCCTGGAGAGCTTGTCAGAACCTGAGACAAAGAAATCAAATAAAATGCATAAGGATTGGAAAAGAAAGAAATTTTCAAGATGATGATGTATATATACAAAAGCCCAAAGAATGTGTTCCTCCTCTTTAAAAATATTTTCTCCTGACTGTCTTCCCTTTCTATTTGTCTTAGTTACTTTTCTCTCATTGCTGAGACAAAATACCCGACACCCAGAGTTAAAGGAGGAAAGGTTCATTTAGCTCACAGTTTGTAGAGGTTTCAGTCCATAATCAGCTGGCTCCAAGGCAAGGTGGCACATGGCAGAGGGGCAACCATTCATGGTGGTGGAAGACAGCAGAAGCAACAAGCGAGAAAGCAACAAGTCTCTTTCTGTCCCTTATAGTGTAAGCAGGCTACCCACCCTAGCGCCGGGGTAGCACTCACACCCTTAGTCCCAGCATTGGACCATGAATCAATCACAAACTCTAGATTCAGCCACCTCTAAAAAGCCTGCAGCCTCTCATGACTGCATGAGGCTTTCAGGGGACATCCAGACACAAACCACAACACTATTATTTGTAAATATCAACCTGTGTTTTGGCTTTTTATGAGAAATGCTTAAGGTGTCACGGCTTATTTCTTTTATTCTTTTCCCGCCATTGTCTTGAACTACTTCCAGTCTGACCCACCCAGTGATACTGCTCTTGTCCAGTCATGAAGACTGTCTTGTGCCTGAATCTTTTGGTCAATTTTCAGTCCTCATCTTACTTGGCCAAAACAGCATTTGATTTTACTTTGTCCATGGAACAGTTTTTTCACATGATTTTTCAGGCACCATGTTTTTCTGACTTTCTTCTTCTTTCATTGGATCTTTCTTTTCAGCCTACTTTACTGCTCCTTCATTGTCTCCTTGACTTCTGAGGACTGGGTTTAGTTTTTGGACTTTCTTATTTTTAGTCTGTAGTCTCTCCTTTCATGATCTTGAACTCAAGGGTGATTAGTTCCAAAATTATAATTTCCAGCCCAAACTTCTGAACTCTAGACTCACACCCAGCTATCCACATGACATATCCACTCAGAAGTCTGATAGCTCGGCTTATACATGTCCAAAGTCAGTCTTCATCTTAGTCATCAAGCTAGGTATTCAGACCAAGAATCTTCAAGTTCTCCTCTTCTCTCCTCTGTTCTCCTCCTCCTTGTCCTTGTACTTGTCCTTGTCCTTCTTCTTCTTTTCTTCCCCTCTCCACTCACATCAGCAAATCCTGTGTGTCCCACTTTAAAAGATATACCCACGGGCCGGTGAGATGGCTCAGCTGCGTAAGTGCCTGCGTGGCAAGCGCAAGGGCCCGAGTTTGACTCCCGGAACCCACATATGATAAAAGGGCCGGTGATATCACTCAGCGGCACGGGCGCCTGCTGGAGTGCGAGGTCCTGAGGTCGACCCCCGGTACCCACACACAAAAAAAAAGAAAATAAAAATAAAAATAAAAGATATACCCAGAATCTGGCTATAACAGTTATGGTTTAGATCTAAAATGTCCCTCCAAAAGCTCATGTGCTTAAGGCTTGGCCCCAAGTACAGCCATGTTCAGAGGTAGTTCATAATTGAATGGACTACTGAGAGGTAGTAAAAACTACAGGAGATGGGGCTTAATTGAAGGAAGTGGATCACTGGGGTTGTGCCTGGAAGGGTATATCTTATCTCAGTTTCTTCCTTTCTGCTTCCTCTCGCTGCCATGAGGTGAGCAGCTTCCCTACATCACACACTTTTGTAATGTTTTTGCCTTGGAGCCAGCCAATCATGGACTTAAAACTCTGAAATTGTGAGCCAAAAATAAACCTTTCCTCTTTTAAATTGTTCTTTTCTTTTCTCAGGTGTTTTGTCACAGCAATGAATAGCTGTCTAACACAATGATAGTCCCCCTTTATCCACCAAGAATATGTTCCAAGATACCCAGTAGATGCCTAAAACCACAGATAGAACTGAATTCTATGTACACTATTTTTTCCTATACATATGTACCTGTGATCAAATTTAATTTATAAATTATGCATAATAAGAGATTGGTAATTTATATATTTTTTGAGCCAGGGTCTCGCTATGTAGTCCAGGCTCGCCTTGATCTCACTACAGAGCCCAGGCGAGCTCAAACTCACAGTGATCCTCCTGCCTTAGCCTCCTTAGTGCTGGGATTACAGGCATATGCCACCATGCCCAATGAGACTGGCAATATTAACTAATAATAAATAGAACAATTATAACAATACACTATAAGTTATGGGAATGTGGTCACTTTCTCTAAAAATACTTTACTTACTTTAGATCTTAGCAACATAAGCATAAGATTTTTTTATTATTAAATTGATAATTTCCACTTTTTCACATAAAGGAAGTAAACTGCCAGCATTATTACTTTTGAACTTTATTTTGGCACTATTTTTGGCACCCTTATTTAGTAAACTAAAGGTTGCTGTAACACAAGCACTGCAACACCATGACAATCTACTGAAAAATGAAGGTATGACTCCCAGGTGGGTAGCATATACAGTGTGATTACACTGGGCAAACTCATAGTTCACTTTCCAGGTAGGACAAAATAAATTTCATCTATTATGAGATTTCATCACACAACCCAGAACAAAGGCAATTTAAAATTTATGAGTTTTTTATTTCTGGAATTTTTCATTTAATATATTCTAGCCATGTTCAGCCATAGGCAAATGGATCCTCCAAAAATGAAACCACATAAAAGGGGGGACTATTGTACTTCTTGCCATCACCATTCCTCCATGATGGCCAGGTGCTTATCTAGGTTATTGATAATTTGCTATCTTCATTGGTTCCACCCTTAGTTTCTAATGATTATTCCCAAAACAAGAAAAGGAAAGCAAAATTATGTTATGTCTGCTAAGAACTCTCTAATACCTGCCCAGGGCCCTACACAACCTTATCTCCTATGACCATCCTCCTTTGCTCCCCCACTAGAGCTATACTGGCCTTATTGCTGTTCCTAAAAACTCAAGGCTACAACCTCAGGACCTTTGTACTTGGTGGTCCTCTTGCTGAAATGAATTTTTCCAGATAGCCATAACTATTGCTTCTTCAACTCTTTCAAGGTTTAAATGGCAGCTTTTTTTTTTTTTATATGTGGGTACCGGGAGTTGAACTCAGGACCTTGCGCTTGCCAGGCAGGCGCTTATGCCACTGAGCTATATCACCGGCCCTGGCCACTTCTTAATATGGACTACTTTGCCTTCTTATTTGAAATTTTCAAACCTTCAACCCCCTGTCTTTATTCTCGGCTTTGTTTTTTATGTAGCATTTAATTATTATCTTCTAATATGCTGTATATTTTTCTTACCAATTTTATTTTCTGTCTAACCAATTATATGGATGATGCCAAGGTTTTATTTGTTCTATGTTGCTAATATCTGTATCCTAGCATCCACAGTGTCCTAACAAATATTGGTTGAAAATGGGAAAATGTATATAGATAAATTATTAGGAGACTTGAGTAAGTTTGCTGGATATTAAATCACTAAAAATAATTTGTGTTATAATCACCTGAAAAAAGTTGAAAAATACAACTTTAAAAAAAGAAGGGCCGGTGAGATGGCTCAGCGGCTTAAGCGCCTGCCCGGCAAGCGCGAGGGCCCGAGTTCAACTCCCGGAACCCACATACGAAAAAGGGGCCGGTGATATCGCTCAGCGGCACGGGTGCCTCCTGGTGCGCGAGGTCCTGAGGTCAACCCCCCGGTACCCACAAAAAAAAAAAAATAAAATAAAATAAAAAATAAAAAAAGAATACCATTTATAGTCTCATCTTAAAAAAAAATTTTTTTTTTTTGTGGGTACCGGGGGTCGACCTCAGGACCTCGCATGCCAGCAGGCACCCGTGCCACTGAGCGATATCACCGGCCCTTTTTCGTATGTGGGTACCGGGGGTCGAACTCAGGACCTCGTGCTTGCCAGGCAGGTGCTTATGCCGCTGAGCTATCTCACCGGCCTTTTTTTTTTTTTTTTTAATGTGGGTACCAGGAGTCGACCTCAGGACCTCACGCTCGCCAGCAAGCCCTTGTGCCGTTGAGCGATATCACCGGCCCAAAAAAAGATTTTAAAAGAGATGTAGAAGATTCTTAAAATTATTATTATATTTGATTTTTTGAGACAGGGTCTTGCGATGGAGTTCAGGCTGGTCTCAAGCTCACAGCCTCAGCCTCCCAAGAGCTGGGATTAAGGTGTACGCCACCAGGCCAAGCTCAAGATTCTTAAAATTCATAAGAAAACAAAGCACAAAACATCACTGAAAGATATTTATGAAGATTTAAATAAGTGGGTATAAATACAATGTCTACAGATAGGAGGATAGTATCATGATATTATTTTTTAAATATATATATTTATAAATATATATATAAATATATTATATCCAATCAATAGACTGACAGAATTTTTCATAAAAACTGAGAAGTTTAACATAAACATATAAAAGAACAAAAACAAACTGATTTTTTGGCTTATCAAAGAAAGCAATTTTTAAGAGGAAGTTTGTGGGTACTTGTCCTATCTAATATGAACAAGTTACAAAGTAAGAGATAAGCTACTTATTGCAATGAGGTATACAACTTATCTAAGAAACAAAGGAATACTACCAGAATATGTAAGGCACTCCAGGTTAGTAAGAAAAGATGTAAAAACTGCAATGGAAAAAAGAAAAAAAAAAAAAGTAAGGAAGTACTTCACTGAAGAGGAAACTTAAGTGGCAAAAAGCAAACAAATACGGAAAACAATGGTCAACCTCACTAATAACAAGGGGAGTACACATTTAAATAACGATGTAATGCTGCTTCCTTTAGATTGAAAAGAAGTTTTAAAATCTGATAAAAGCAAGCATTAAAACTCTTATATACTGTTAATGGGAGTTTAAATTAGTACACACATTGGAAAGCAATTTGGTGTATATCATAAAGTTGGAATTCTAAAACCAGTAAAACCAGTTGCTTCATTTTTTTGTTATATATCTTAAAAATGTTTGCCAAAATCCTCAATTATAACAATGTCTACTATAGCACTGTATAGAAAAGGTTAATCAAAAGAATGGATATTCATATAATGCAATATACTGTCCATTACATAAATGAAACTATGTACCAAAATGGATAAATCTGAAAAACTAGTATGGAGTTTTATGACATTACTTATATAAATTTTTAAAACATGAATTACAGTACAATGCTATTAATACTTTTAGAACCATGCAGATGTAGCAAAAAAATAATGTATGGATGAATATCACAGTGAGGATATTGATTAACCTGGGAAACTTAAAGGAGGAGAATTGGATGAGAGAGAGAGAGATTGGCAGGGAATTTCAATTATGCCTAACTTCTTAAATGGAGTGTTTCTGTTTGCTTAATATGTTTCACTGTTTTAAAAAATTAAAGAGAGCTGGAAAGTGGGTGGATTAATTGGCCATGTGGTGAGTATCCATGGAAAAGTGGTAGAAGCATATGAGTGGATAAGAAGACAATCTCATTTGAAGTTGTCTGAGAGGAAAGCCAAGTTAGTAAAGGAAATAATTATTAGTAAAGGTAGTCCAGAAAGGATGTGAGAAAAAAAAAAAAACCCTAAGGAAATTAGAAAGAATTTTGAGTGAGGAGTCACATTTTCAAAGCAAAGCATCAGGGCAAAATATTTTACAGCAGTATTTTGGGATAATTGATGGTAAAAGAGAACATAAACTGGGGAGTGGAATCTGGTAAGGTCCAATAATCTTGTAAGTAACTTTGGGGGAAGGATTAGAGGCTTGCTTACTAGATTTTCAGATACAAAGCTTAGAGTGATTACATAAGACATTTTACAAAATCATGATGTTTAAGAGGTATCAATATGCTGTGATGAGGTCTAAAGACATGAATATATTAATAGTGGTTTAAAATGTGACATAAACTACTTAAAATTTTTCAAGTTATATTATTACAAGATTTAATTCAACCTGAATATCTTAATTCATCACAAGATAAATGTGGACAATGTGTGCTGTTACTATCGAAAGGAAATTTTAAGAACAGAGTATTGTGTTTGATTAGTATCATCAATTAGTATCTTCAATTAGTATCATCGGTTAATATCATCAATTGATTAGTATCATCAAGCAATTGGTCCAAGTACTGAACAATGATAAATCACTATCGTAAATTAAGAAGATTCCAGGAAGGGGCAACCAGAATATTCATAATGTAGGCAGTACTTGGAGCTACAGTGATGCATTCTCCAGGACTTTGGAAACAACATTGCTCTTTGAGGATTAAACTAATAAACTACTTGTCCTTGTGGGATTAGGCAGCTACAGGCTTAAATTGACTCTGTGTCTGTATGGGGTGACTATACATTTGAGCTACATGTATCTTGGGGAGGAACTATGGAATAGATAGTAATAATGGAGGAAGAAATACAAGTAACAAATTATCCCCTCTCTGCAAAGGCTGAGCAAATAGACATGGCAGAACAGCATAAAGCACACAAAAATTCAGACCCATGTAAGTTATACTTTTCATTGTAAATCAGCAAATCGGCATTCTAATTTATACATCCAAAACCTACATTTAGACAGCATGAGTTTTCCAGACCTGACAGTTAAGGGCTATGATGTCAGATGCCATAAACTTTCCTTGACACAGGTTCCTTGTCATGGAAGAACACAAGGATGCCAACAATGTTTAGTTGGAAAGAGAGAAGCTAGAGGTGAGATTGGATGCTTGTCTTCGAAGATCTAGTTTTTCTTGTATGAACAGAGCTATACTTTTAATTGTTGGGAGTGGAACAAAGAACAATGAGTAGAAAGTCCAAAGAGCAAGATTTCATCTGGCTAAAAGAAGGAACATGCTAATCATTTGATCTTCCTTCTAACAACAGAGAGCTATGTCTTTGTCAGAATTCTTTGATCATAAGCAACAGAACAAGTTAAGATAGCTATAGCAAATAATAAAAATTAAAATATAGGAGGTGACTCATGGATTTGAAAAAAAGGCTGAAATATTTGAATACAGAAGAGGCAAACAGCAAGGCAGCTGTAGTGACAGAGAGCAAGAAAACCAAGGATTGCCTCTTTGGACACTATTGTATCATCATGATAAATCACCCTATGTTGATTTCTTCCCTAGAATTACTGGGAAATAAACTCTGATGGACAAGTGGCACAGGTGTCCCCATCTTCCCTCTCCTTCCCTTGCCAGGACAGGGTAGGGAACTACCAGTGGAGAGAAACTTTGATGATGGCCCCATCAAAGTTTCCTGCAATGGAAAGAAATTATTTTACCGAAGGAAATTCAGAGAAGGAAAAAAATATATAATCAAAACTTCCTATATCCTCATTCTTGCAAATGCAGAAGGGGAGGTCACTCATCTGCCAGGAAGGGATTTCTGTCCTGGAAGGAAGTTGGAAAAGGCAATTTAGAAGGTACTTTCTTATTCTTTGTTCTCATTACTGACACAGAGGTTCATTAAGAACTGTCCAATAAGGAAGATCTGGGAAGGATACAATGCAGTTCATGAGAAAGTGAGCAGGGTAGCTCAGTGGATTAATCAGAAAAGAAAGACAAGGAGCTATTGGTATTGGTTACCTCAAACTTAATACATGTATATTAAAACCATCATCTTTCTTCTGTTCCCTTGAGAGTTACAGATAAATGGATGAAGAGAGATGCAATCGAAGTTACTAAATGAAGAAGGCATGTAGACTTGCTCTCCAGACCCGCTGGTTGGGTAGGATGCTAATCAGCGGTTTTAAGTTTTGACAATGCTCCTAATAAGTAGGGGACCTGCCAGCCTTAATAGTTAAACTAGTGGGGATATATAATAGGACCTAAAATTCTGAATTTGATATCTTTGAAATAAAGCAACTGATGAAGGAAACAAAATAAATCTTTGACCACTAGTGACCTCTGGTGGAAATACACGTTAGGGACCTTCGATTTTTTTTTTTTTTTTTTCCTATCAGGAAAATAAAAATCAGTGGCTTACTCAAGCCAATTTATTTCCAGAGGAATGAAGGAGGGGGCTGCTAGAAACAGCACAGAAATATTACTGAAAAAGTGGAGACGTACCAGGAACACATGCTGGAAAAAATGTGGACACGTGATTGCTGTCGAAGACACTACCTGAGAAAAGAAGGGTTGTTTGGGCAATGAGTTCATGGTCAGTGGGAATTTGGCATGTTCATGGCAGTCAGCAAGAGAACATACTGACAGTCTTGAGGATCAAGCTGCACTGGTTTCCAGTGTGCCTTTTAAACATCACTTTATTATTACATGGAAGAGAGATGTTAGATCTGAAATATGTACACATGCGCCAATTCAGTACTTTATGGCTTGAGTCCTAACACTTTCTTCTTCCCAGTGGGTGTCTGTGCCAAGGGTTGGCAAAGACAACTGAATTATGAAGATGTGACAGGAGGTTTGGTGGCCTAGGCCTTTGCAATGGAATCAATCTCATAGCAGGTCTGAGCACAACCAACATCAACATCAAGCCATGCTGAGCACTCTGCATCCATCCCCTTTGTGATCTGACTGATCACACCAGGGATTAATAATAGGTGGATTGAATTAAATGGGGAATGGTGGAAAAGAGGGAACAGAAAACAGAAAATTGGAAAGGTTAAAAAAAAATAGAGACAACACACAAGTAAACAGAGTCAGCATTTCCAAGCCCTGGGCAACTGTCACTTCTGGCAGCAGGCGATTGTTGTCCTTGTCTCATATTACCTGTATGGCAGGAGGTGTCACCCTGCCATCTTTCATTATTCAGCCTCCACCATACACCCTGCCTTGTTTGCTGATGCTGTTTGCAGCTTGGCAGATCTGCTTTTTCCCGAATTTGTTATCTTTCCTCTCCATGTCATTTCAAGGATGCAAAAATAGACCCTAAATAATCCACTTGTGAGAATTTCACTCTGGAATTCCAGAATTCTAGTCTCTATGAGTGGACAAAAGGTGGCCTTACTGCTCCCTAAGCTAATGACTTCCCTGGTGGTGTTTCTTAGACACCAAGTAAACCACAGTACCCATTTCTCTTGCAAAGATATTTCTTTTCCCCAGGAAATACACAATCCTTTGGCTCTAAGATAGGTCATTTCAGGGATTTAGTGTATAAAGCAGTTTACTTACTGATGATGAGCTAATTATTTTAATCTGCTCCAAAGCTTCTGTTAGGCTGTCTTCAATCTCAGAGTCATCTAAGGAGAAGAGGTCCCCAGCTCGTGAAAGATCTTTTTGTCCCAAAACCAGTCTGAACAGTTGATGCATGTCGAGGAGTTTGATCAGTTGATTTTCTGTAGACTCAAGACCATACGTTCAGTTTTCAGAGGTTAGTAAGAGAAAAACTTGCAACAGAAGGTACATTTCATATTCCATGAAAGGTCATTTTTCTCCAGACTTTGAGGTCTTCTGTGGCCTTACTTCTGTAAGGGAAACAAATGACACAATATAGCCACTGGCTGAATGGCATGAGCTCAGAGTGCGACGCGGGCGCCTGGCAGGGAGAGAGAGAGAGAGAGAGGGAGAAAGAGAGAGAGAGAGTTTTGGAAATGCACAGGGTAACAGATCCTGACTTGATAGTTTTCAAATGAGCTCTTTCTTTAGTTTAGTTCAAACTTCAAAAAGCAGAATGAAAACCATACTCTTTTTTCTCCTGTTTTTTTTTTCTATTTCCTTCTACATTCCATGCAAAAGAAAACAAGTAGATAGGCAATAAACATGCCCAACAAGTGCCAGATATTTCCCAAACAGATAACCATGGAAATCAAACAGAAAGGGAGATTAAAAGAAAAGAGAAAGCACAGGAAATGTCTATCCTTTAGACCCAAATGCCTGGGGCCCTTTTTCAGAGCTTTGACATGGAAACGAGTTCCTACCCTCTTGGTGGGATTTCCTGGCTATACTGGCAATAGAAGTCTCCTTTACCATCCGTTCAGCAGGTGATCTAAAAACTTACCGTATTCCTATGTGCTTTCTAATCCAAAAACAATGAAATAAAGGACTCTGGTAGAAGTACAGGGTTAGGTAAATCTCTACTGAACATTAGCATGAACTTCAACTTGAGCACTGACATTAAACATGACAGCACTGCAGTGCAGGCTAAAAAAGAAGTGTTTTCAGATCAGGCAATCCTCTCTATATTCCCATAGTTGAAATAGTAAAGTCCTACTGTACTTCTCATATTCAACTAACAGTCCACAGAGAGTATGCAATGGCACAAATTAGATATATGATTATTCTCATCAGCTCCTTTTTGGATCTAATAAAATTTTAGACCAATTGGTATTAGTAAGGACTTTAGTAATCATTTAAAGGAGGCCAGGGAGATTTAATGAATTCCCCAATAATCCATTATAGCTGTGGCAAGGCTTCTCTCCTGATTTCGAACCAGCGAGCTTCCCCTCAGAGTCTGCAGTGGAGGGGAATCACTTCATACACGCAGATAACTTACAAATGCAGCCACATGTTCAGATAGCGAGAGCTTAGAGGAGCAATGGGGAACCTTTCCGAGCTTTCAATGATAATGAACCGCCGGCTACGGCACTCATGCCATAGGTTCACCACCACTGGCCTACAGTGAGTTATTTAATAAAGCAATAAAATGCTCCTGCTCAGCATTTCACCAAATATGAGGGTGGAAAGGAAGAGAAGAGTTGGTGGTTCCTTTGGTGATTTCAAACCTTCCTCCAAGGTTGCTGTGGGTGCGCTTCCCTGTGCTGAATACAATTTTAAAGTTTCAAGATACATACTCTCTATACATTGTGGTCTCTAAACACAAGCTAAATCATTCATGAGATACTGAACTAAATAAGCTATCACAGTATTTAAATGATGCAATGCATGGGCAATATTGGGGTTTTCAGGCTGGGCATGGTGGCTCACACCTGTAATCCCAGCACTCGGGAGGCTGAGGCAGGAGGATCACCATGAGTTCAAGGCCAGCCTGGGCTACATAAGTGAGTTTCTTTTTTTTTTTTTTTTTTGTGGGTACCGGGGGTTGACCTCAAGACCTTGCACGCCAGCAGGCGCCCGTGCTGCTGAGTGATATCACCGGGCTTTTTTTCATATGTGGGTTCCGGGAGTCAAACTCAGGACCTCACACTTGCCAGGCAGGTGCTTATGCTGCTGAGCTATCTCACCAGTCCTACATAAGCAAGTTTCAAGCCAGCCTGCGCTACATAGTGAGACCCCACCTCAAAAAAAAAAAAAAAACCCAAAATATTAAGGTTTTCAAGGATATTATTGCTTATATGCAATTTTTGCACTATCTACTAGCTTTAGAAAATGATGCCCAATGCTTACGTATCTTTGTGTGCCAAGCATAGGTGTTTTTTGATTAATGTTGACTCATTTAATATTCATAAAGTCGTTATGCGTATCTAAAGACATATATCTAAAGACACATCATACCCCATTTTTTAAAGTGAGAAACTGTGAGGCAGTTAAATGCAGTAGCACACCCCAGTGCTGCAGATAGTAAGCTGAGGAGCTGGGGTTTGGACCGAGAGATTCTAGTGCTGGGCTCCAAATACTATGATATATTGATGTGAGGCTACTGTTCAAAACAGTGGTCCTGTAAGCAATAGTAACAGGAATGAAGGTATTGGTGGGGTCATAAAGTAAGAAATGTCTCTTCTGTCCAGCATCCTTGTCCATCTGGGATTTAAAACAACCACAGAGCAGGAGAGTCACAAGAAGAGAAGCTCAGGAAGAGGAAAGAAGAGAACTGGGCAGAGGAAGAGCAGAGTGAGGTTACGGCAAAGAAGTCTGCACCCTGGCAAATGTGGAAGCGAATTACAATATCTACCCAAAATTCAGGCAGTGTTTTCCTGAATCTTCCTTTTAACACATTCTCTTTCTAGTCTTAGATAGTTGCAGAGATAATCTCAGTGAAATAATATCCATGAAAATAGAAAACTGGGTAGAAATAAGTTCATCTCAAGCAATAAGTTTGTTGGGTATTGTCTGACACTTCATAAGGCAGATTCAGGTGTCCCAGACACATGCAAGCGGGTGCTCCAGGAAGAAGCAGGAATTTGTGCAGGTGCAGAGAAGCACTCAGAGGCTTTTCACCTGGTGTGGAGCCACATCCATGCTGCCAATTGCCACTGATACTCTTGAATGCCCATAGTGTGCAAAATGTTTCTTGGGGCCTTAAGCTGTACAGGAAGACTTTCTCAGACCCAGGAGCGTGAGGAGAGATGAAACTTGCACCAAGCATGCTGTAGTATGGAATGATTGACCAAAGAGTCTCCTGGATACTTCGAAAAGAAGCTTGGGGAAGAGGACAAAGAAGGGCTTTGTGGAGGAAATGGCCTTTGGGCAACACCGTTTAAGATGGGTAAGACTTTTACAGATTTCATTCAATGTGTATGTGCTGAATATATACTAAGTCATTTGTTTGGGAGAGAGATTCAAGGCCCAGCTTGGCCATTCAGAAACGGTGGGACCTTTTGGTTCATGCTTTTCCCTTCCCTGAATCTCCGTTGTCTCATCTGCAAGATGAGATTAATGCCTTCCTAGTCTATTTCACTAGAGTGTTTTGAAGAACAAAGTTGATAAAGTGTAAAAAAGATCTTTGTAGGGGGCCAGTGAGATGGTTCAGCAGCGTAAGCACCTGCCTGGCAAGTGCAAGGGCCTGAGTTCAACTCCCGGAACCCACATACGAAAAATGGGCCTGTGATATCGCTCAGCGGCACGGGTGCCTGCTGGTGCGCGAGGTCCTGAGGTTGACCCCCAGTATCCACAAAAAAAAAAAAAAAAAAAAGATCTTTGTAAAATAATGACACTGTTAAGGCTAGATAATGAAGTAAAGGCCTCAGAATCAGCCTGAAAAAGTAAGTTTTTCTCTGACTTTCTCCTGTCCTCATGTCTTCCGATCTCCTTTCTCTCCCCAAGGCAAGCCACAGAGAGTAGAATTTCTCTTGTCCAACATAGGTCATAGAAATTAGAACCCCTCTGTTCCCCTAAAGCAAGCCATAAAACCTAAAAATACTAATTTCTCCCTCTCTTTCTGTCTTGGAGTGGTCAACAAGGAAATTTTCCAACCTACCTTGTGTGATAGTAGATTATAAGACTCCCATTCCAAAAGGGGTCCTGCCCCATACCCAGGAGCAAGGAATGCTTCCCAGGGAAGCCAAAAATATCTGAATGGAGGATAGACTTTACTGGGTTTCTCCATTCAGTTTATTAGCATTAGATTGTACCTTTTTTTGTCCAATCCATTTTACATGACTGTCCATGCTTTACTGAAACTAAGTTAAAAAATGGATGGTTCCCTTGAGTCTTTGGGTCATCAATTTGTTTGGTTTTTTTTTCTTTTTTTGTGGGTACCGGGGGGTCGACCTCAGGACCTCGCGCGCCAGCAGGCGCCCGTGCCGCTGAGCGATATCACCGGCCCCTTTTTCGTATGTGGGATCCGGGAGTCGAACTCCGGCCCTTGCGCTTGCCGGGCAGGCGCTTAAGCCGCTGAGCCATCTCACCGGCCCTGGGTCATCAATTTGAAGGCTCCTGTGTCACATTATAACTATGAGCAAATACATGTGTTACACTTTTCCCTGGCTAACCAGATTTTTGGTTTAAGGGTGTCAGCCATGACGTTTTAGGAAGGCAGGAAAGACATCACCCCTGCTTTTCCTCTATATCACCAACAACTGGTGTTCAGTAGGTGTTTGCCAGATGTCAGGCACTACTCTGAGTGGCTTCCAAGTACTGAGTCACTGAGTTATAAAGGTGACTCAGTGCAATGAAAATCTGATGTTCAGAGAGGAAAGTAACCAGTAACCCAAAGACACCCCAAGAATATGCTGCAGCGTAATGACTGAAACCGGTTGGTCTCCCAGGACAAAGGCCCCTTCCGGTGTTGTATAGTCACATACACAACCACGTGTGAGAAGCGCGGTTGAGCTGCCTCTCTTCCCATCAGCCCTCATTTAAGGAGCACCCCACACGCTGCACTCTGCCACCCTTTTCTGAATAAAGAGTTGCAAATCACCTTATTTATTTTTCAGCAGCACTGGCCATGTTTTGCTCAGATGTCTGGCTTCTCCTGCTGGTCTTTTTTTGCAACAGCAGAGCTAGTCCAAGCCAGATCAATTTCTGCCTCATATTTTGAGAAACTCCTTACATTTATAAATGGCATAGTCCTGTGGTCTACATGCATGTGTGTATATGTACAGACGGTACACACACGTGTGCATTTATGTTAACAAGCATGCACATACATGCATGACGTGTGCATGTTTAAAGACGTCCTGTACATGCAACTCTTTGTAAGACACTTTCTTCTCTTAGTTCTCCCATCAGCCTTGCAGGAAGATATTATTCCATGAAGAGGAAATGGGACCCGTGGCGTTAAATATCATTGCCAAGGGTACACACAGAACCAAGATTCACATCCAGGTTTATATTGTACTACACACACTCACACACACACACACACACACACACACAACCTGACTTATAAAATTTCTTTTTACTTTGTAGCTTTAATTTTTTTCCTTCATAATGTCTTGCCCTAATCATTTCAGTGATCTTAATCTGAGGCTCACCCTCTCGTTAGTTCTCCTTTGGTTTGTTTTAAGCTGGTATGGATCGACAAGTCGGCTTTCCCTAAGAAGAAGCACACACGACAAAGAGGGACGGTTCTGCGCCAAGCGTGGCCCGGGTCGGGAGTCACGGTGTCCCGCAGACTCGGTTTACCTGCGCGCTCCTCCTCGCGGGCGCACTTGCTGCTCCTCAGCCCCGCGTTTGGAGACTGGGAGGGAGATCCGGCCGGACTCGAGGGCGCAGCGAGGGAGGCAGCGAGTAATCAAGCGGAATGCGCTCAGCTCAGTGAACCTCAAGCTGCTCACCGCGGTGCGGCCCGGAGAGGAAGAATTCAAGGAATGCAGCCGGCGCCACCGGCGGCTCGCAGCGGGGTCAGGTGACAGGCTGCGCCGCGCCCGGAGAGTTACCTCCAGTGAGACGCTGTTTCCTGGGGCGAGACAAAGCCTGCTCCAGCGGAGGAGAGCTGTTCTGAACAGAAGACAGAACTCCCTGTGTTCATGGAAATCTATACTTGCCCCGAGAGAGCGGGGTGGGGGGCAGGCAGCACTGCGAGCGGGACGAGCAGGTCAGTGCAAGGCCGCGGGGAGCCGGCTCGGGATCCCCGGGGAGGGGAGAGCACGGCGGCTCGAGCGACAGCCCCTCCAGATGTCACACACACGTGTGCAACGCAGCGCGACAGCCCAGTGAGTCCCGATTCCTGGAGAAACTACCCCCTTACTCTGCCTGTGCATTAACGTCTTGGAAAATTTAAGGGGATAGGAAGTTGCTAGTCAGCGGAACAAATTCACTACAATCACACACTTTCATTTTTCCACTTTCTTTTCGGGGAATTTCTCAGTGAAAATCTTTGAGGACTTTTAAATGAAATTATCCTGCTTTACCTATGGACACTCCAACGAAGGAAAAAACAAAACAAAATAAAACACTGAAATCCTCCCTTATCATTTAAACTGTTAAATGTGTGTTTAAAAAAAAAATTAAAGCTGTATTCTTCTCTCCCTCTAATTTGTCTGTCCCTGCACCAGGAATGCTGCCCGCAGAGTCAGGGTGGCCTCCGTTGGACCAGGTTGGATGCCCAGGAGAATGATCTAATAAATCTTCCTAGGCACTTGGTGATCAATCATATTTTACACCATCCTCGTGTAGAGAACTGTTCCCAGGAAGAGTTTCTTTATAAAAGAGAGAATTTAGTCCTCCTACGAATGTATGTTCTTTCTTAGTAACTTACTGGTTTATAAGATACTTCTAAAGTCTCTTATTTTAATGGAATAGACAAGTTTTTTAGCCTTCCCTTTTCTTTATCTTCTAGTCATTATTACTGGGTTTTATCCCTAGATTGTAAGCAATGTTCTTACGTATTTTAAAGCATGCAGAGTCCGGAATCGGACACTCCCTGGACTCCAGTAAGAAGAGCAGAGTGATAAGAGCGCGAGAGCCTGGATACAACTGTGTTCGTCTCAGCTGTGCATTCCCTGCAGCGTAAACCTGGGCAGATTAATTGACCTTTCTGAGTTTCAGGTTCCTCATTTGCACCTGAGAATTATGATCTGGGTTGCTGGCAGGGTTAATGAGATTATATTAAACATTTTACACAGAGCCTGGTGTATAGCAACCACAAAAGAAGCGACATCAACTATACTAATAGCATTATTATTCTTACAGGTCTTTTTTTCTGTTAAGCACATCCTATGCCACAACTTTTAAAAGATAATAAATACACTCCTGTAATGCTAACTAAAATGAGTTCACAGTATAAAGATACCTTTTCCATTTGGATCTCTTTTATATATTAGTTGTCCTTTCTTTCATTTGGGGTGAGGGGCAATACTACATATTGAACCCTGGGCAGGGCTTTCACACCAAGCTACATCCCCAACTCTTTAAATTTTTTTTGTTTTTCTTTTGAGACGGGGTCGTACTTAGTTACTAAATTGCCTATGCTGGGCCCAAACTTGTAGTCTTCCTGCCTCAGACTCCCAGAGCACTGAGATTTGAGGTATGAGCCACAATGCCTGGGCCCTTAGTGTTAAATCTAGGTGTAGTTCACTTGTTATTTGTCAACTTCCCTACCTTATATGTGTTCCTCTTGATTTTTTTTTGGCAACATTTTTCTGGAGAATGAGAAACTTACCCCCACCAATAACAGAGATTTTTTTTTTTCCCACAGACCAGAAATGGACTAGCACACAATTTATCTCCATCTGTATGTAGTGGCATAATTCAAATACCTGAATTTGCCTTATAAGCGCAATATTTGCTCCTTTGTTTATTAGTGAAAAGGGAGTACCCTTCAGGCACCTGTTTCTTTCTTTATGACTTTTCAAGGTGACCTCCACTCAGTGTGCTCTAATAAATACACCAATAGCTTATTATGTATCTGCAGATTCTGCCGTATGAACATACACATGAAATGAGGGATTAATTCCTCTACCACTGGGATAGTGCCTGTAGAAAATTAAAGCTTTTTGGAGGAGGGCTTGATAAACATAACTGACCAATTTATTCTGAGGAATTTATCTAGCTTCCAACTCAGTGTAGGACTTGCCCAATTTCTTCACTTTAGAAAATTTTGGAATTTATTCGCCTTCTGTTTTAGACAACATCCCTCTGCATCAAAACATTTTCATTTTATTCACTTGAATTTAAAGTGCCCACTAACTAACTTAGACCCATTTGGGTTCTAGAAACTTTCAATAAAGTTCTCAGATTTTCCCTTGAAAGAAAAAGATTAAAGATTCTTTTGAAGGAACATCTTTTTCACAGAGTGTGAAAAGACTGCAGGCGTTCCCATGGGAATTGGCCGCCCGGTTTTCAGCCCTCCCCGCAGATGTCCATTGTTCCCTGGACGTCTCTCAGTTCCTCAGCTGTGGCGTGTTGCTATACTTCGCATCTACTGAAAGCCAGTGACGCTGGGTTTTCCCAAATGATGCTAAAGGACTCAGCCTCAGTCTTTTTGCCGGAACTCATAGTCCAAGTTTGTAGCAGGCTTATTATCATAAGCACCTACAAAAAGTAATTTTGGCCATCTATCTGGGCAAGAGGTAAAAACTTACATAATTTTGGATAAATATTGCAACTCTTGGAACACAAATAAATAGCAAACATTTTTCTTCATGGGGAATAAGAGAAAACTTAAGTCTAATAAACTTTCTGAAACTGAGAATTTTGTGATCTCTCATAATGGTTTCATAGTGTGTCCATTTTCACCTGTAAATTTTGACTTGGCAAGTTATGTTTGCTCTGGAATGATAAACACCTTGCTTTCAAAAAATCTTAACACAAATTCTATGGGTTTATTTTTCCAGAAAACATACCCAAACTCTCAAAACTATGAGGATCACTCAATGTTAAATGTATCTTCATTTACATTTAAATGTCATCTATTACAACTATATGACCAATTCAAGTAATCTCCTAAGTATTTTTCTATTTTTTTAATTAAAAACTATATAAATGCCATCGAACTCAATGGCTGATTGCTATGCCAAATTAAATGTTTATCTGAAAGAAAACAACAGTGGTTTAATTCAATTATGATCTGTAAGATATGTGCAATAGCAAAGGGGGAAAAATAACAGCAACAATAAAGAGTAATGGTGACTTTGTCCAATAATGATGCTATTTAACTTTATAAATTTAATATATACAATCATAGGCAAGGCCAGTTTCTTTTCCCATTGCAAAATCTTTCTTGAGGTAAACAAAATATGATGAAAATGAAACTAGACTATTACAGAGTTAAACAAAAATGTACATTATACGAATCTAGAAGCACAGCTTTCTGCTTCTAAGGCCCAGAGAAATGGCTTTTTACCCTAATAACTGAAATGTATGCATGTGTGGCTAGACACACAGTTCCCAAACATGCTTTATCTGCACAATCAGCCAGCCCTGCGAGGTTCCTGACCCATTCCCCCAGCCCCACTCCTTGCCTCCCTGCAGCTTCTGACATTTACTCTAATTAGCTTTTGTTTTTGCCAAATAGAAACAGAAAAAGACAGTCATACCTCTTAACACAGCACACCTTGGCCATCATTGGAAACAGAAAGCTAAAGGCTTGATCTTTAAAGCCCTTGAGCTGGGACCCACAAGCCCGTCCAATCTGGGCTGCTGGCGCCTCCCTATGTGCTTGTCAAACCAGCGGTGCACTCGATTCCCTCCGTGTGGACTCACAGTTCATAATCAGAATTCAGTAAATGAATAACTTCTCCCCCTTCTCCAAACTTCTATTTAGATCTAACGATTAGCAAAATGCTTCCCTTATTTCTATAGTAGATTTATAGAAGCTTCTTTGAGCAGATCTGCAGTTTGAAAGAATTAGATTTGCCTACTAACCAGTCATTTAGGTTCTGTTAATGAATAACTCACTTTAAAGAACCAAGGAAGTTTTAAGTTAATTATCAGATGTGGGGCCTTTTTGCAGGCATCAGGAAAAAGGCTTGGGGAGGGGGGGAAGGAGGGAAGTAGTGGAACGAGATGGTATAATGATAGAAGAAAAATACCACAGAAAAGCAAAATGGCTAGTATGAAGGAGCAGAAATCTAACTACACTATTAGTATTGTTAATGAAACACAGAACAACCGAATCAAGCATCCCTACTAGCATTAGGATTTTTCCAAGCCAGCATGGTTCCCTCTTGCATCAACTCAAATTGCTAACTCACTTCCTTTGCCTTCCAAATATAGAACTCCTCTCCTTAAGCCTAATGTGTTGGGGATTCCTTACAAGCAGGCCCACATCTCTTTCTTAAGATGAGTGTACTCCAAAATCTCTGATGTATAAATTAATCAGTGGTGCCCAGTTATATTGTTACATCTGTAGGCTCTTCTTTCCCCTTAAGGGTATAACTTGGACTTTCTCTCTTTATTGATTTGGACTTTTACCTACGTATAAAGTGATAGAATATTTCTGAGCATTTCCTAAGCAGAGCTTTCATTCAGACTCTGTGAACGTATTAGGGGCAGTGCGGAGGGACAGAGTAAGGTATAATGTGTAAAACTGGAGATAACAACATGCCATGTCACAGGCAATCATGCTGCCATGTAAACAAATTACTGGCTGAAGTAAAGGCCACTATCTTCATGGGGAATAAGAGAAAACTTAAGTCTAAGTTTTGGTAGTGAAGATGACTCCCTCTTGTGTTTACCACACAACACCTACTAATCCTGTTTCTATTCAAACCGTACTCAAATTTCCCTGTTCTTTGGGTAAAGCTGATGCCCATAAACAGAATGGGCCTTTTATTGGTCTTAGCTACCCAGGGTAATTACATTCCCCTGAACACAGGGACTAATTTAGGGGAGATGTGGATGCTCCCTCCAGGCCTATCAGGGACAAAGATGAATGTTTTGCCCTAGGGGAAAAAGTCTTTACTACTAGATGACAAGAGGCATGATCTGGTTTTTCTTAGCTTCTTGTCACCAAGAAACCTGGTGAGTGTATTTGGGCCCCTTAAGCTAAGTGTTTTTGAAACTGAAAAGATCTACCCTTCTGCATATGCTGCTAAATTCCTCAGTGACGTCAGTGATTTTAGGTTGGGTTTTCTGCCATTTATCATTGAAAAAAGATCAGCCTAACCTAGGTTTGTGGGAAGATACTCTTGCGAGTACATCTTGAAGAGTAAGTAGAGCAAGAAACACATTAGGACCCGTCTGTGACAAATAGGACCTGCAAAGACAACCACAGGCTTCCACTAAAAACCAGTAGCAGCAGGAAAGTCTTGGAAAGAAATATATCATTCAGTGTTCCTGAAAGTAGATTTCCAAATTAATTCTTCCCAACCAACTACATGTTCACTTCTTTAATACTTCCATTTAATTTCCAAGACTTATTTAGCAGTGGTTGGCCACAAACTTACTTCAATATATGTACTCATGGAATCCATCAACCCGTGCATAATTTTCACAACTTCCTTTGAGTAATTAGTTTTATACAGTATCGGTCTATCTTTATTTTTTCCTTTCCATTCCTGCACAACTCTGAACCATTACCCCTTTGGGAGAATTTGAAATAAAACCTCTCAGACCTTAAAATCAGACCAAGCTGTTTCCTTTACGAAAAACATGTAAGTACTAAGATAACTTTAAATGGGTAAATTATATATGTGCACTGAGAATTTTCTGTCAGTACCTATTCTTATCTTACACTATCAATATTCCTTCTGGTACACTATTTCTGTGGTCAGCCTCCTGGCTCTGGGAGAGTCTGCTGTAGACATAGAAACTCAGACATACCCAGGACTGATTGTGGAAGAATGCAGAAAATCAACAGAAGAAAACAGAAACCTTGTAAAATCCAGAGACCTGAGACAACAGCATCATAAGAGAAGCAAAATACCCCTGTACCTGCTGCTGTGGTCCCACGGATGGGGGAGGGGAAGTCTTCTTTCTCTATGTGTAAAGGGGAAAGACAGAATCCCAACAGTTTTGCATTTACAGTCTCCTGTGAATCCCTAGGGTGCTGTAGCCATGGGCTATCTGGAGAGAGACCTGTTGCCTGAACTTGTAGTGCTCTAGGGATCGGAAACCTGTGTCCATTCTCATTTCTGGGACACAACAAACATGCCACTAGAGTGGCTCAGTGGATGGCTAGCTCATAAATCAGACTTGGTTCAGTCAAGTGACTCTGACACAAACTCCATCAAGAGTGCCACAAGGTGGGGAATAGATGTTGTGACACTGAGGGGAATGGAGGATGACACCCTTAAGAACTGGGGGATCAGGGAATAGGGAACTTTTCCCTCTGAGACCAAGGGCATGACCAGGCTTGTGTGGTTTCACCCACGAGCCAGGACCATGTCACCACATGGTCTTCCCATCCCAGCCCCCAGCAGGACACATGGCCTGTCTGTCACTTACAAGATAAGAAGAAACTCTATGGTTCTACTGCTCCAAGCTCCAGTGGTATGCTGGGCAGTCTGAGTAATGCCATGGCTCTGACTATTGCCCTGTCCCAGGGTGCACAGCTCGTGAAGGTCTGGAGAAAAACTTCCCAGCACTGGCACATTCTGCCCTCGTCTCACCCAGAAACACTCCAGGGGAGAGGAATTTTGCCTGGATTCAGCTGTGATCAGCTCCAATATCCCTGGCAGTATACTACAGCTGAAATAATTTGGGGAAAAGCTCCTGGCCATTGCCCTGTCACCAACCTTACACGGCTGGAGGGAGGGGGTTCCTAGGAGGTCCTGTGCCTGGGCAGCATGCACAGTAGCAGTAAAGAAGTACACAACTCCTGCTGTCACCACACCTATGTGAGTCTCCATCATCGGTTACTCCCACACCGTGTCTGATCTCATACCGCTGCCGAGACTGAGTATAACGCCACAGAGGAACCACTGGGTGATTCCTGCCCTCGCCTCTCCCCGCGAAGCATGTGGGCCTCCATCACCATCCAGTTAGAGAACAAGTGCTTCAGTTCGCTCACTACTGTTAGTGCAGCCAGTGCCAGAGACCCTTACGGGTAACAGAGCCGGTGTCAGCAGTGTCTGAGGAAGCCCCCATATGCCTGATGAGGGCCACCACACGCAGGGAGCACTCGACACTTTCTGTACATTTAGTAGACTGCATATCTCTACCCCTTTTATGGAATGGCTTTCTTAGTAAGTGGCTTTCTTTTAAAGATGTGTCTTGGGGATATTGTTTTTCTATGCAGTGTTAAGTTTATTTCCAGCTGGGTACTGTAATGTAATTTCCCTGTAGCTTTTTGTATTTTTTGGTTGTGATTAGTGAGTGTGAGCACAGTATGTACTGTTTTGAAGTTGGAGAGATCTGCTGCCATTGCAGTTCTCACAAGAGTAGGGACATTCTAGTAGTTCAGAAAAGTGTTGGCTCAGCGGCTTAAGCGCCTGCCCGGCAAGCGCGAGGGCCCGACTTCGACTCCCGGAACCCACATGCAAAAAAGGGGCCGGTGATATCGCTCAGCGGCACGGGCGCCTGCTGGCGCACGAGGTCCTGAGGTCGACACCCCGATACCCACAAAAAAAAAAAAAAAAAAAAAGAAAAGTGTGGTGTGGCCACCAGAATGTAACAAGAGAAATATGAGAAAACAAGTAATATGACACTTCCTCAAGGTCATAACTTTCTACAGATCCCAGTCATTGAAGTGGAGGAAATGCTTAATAAACAATTCAAAAGAGTGATTTTTAAAAAGCCTAATGAAATCCAAGAGAAACAGATGAATAATCAAATGAAATTAGGAAGAAAATGCAAGATACAAATGAAAAATTGAACAAAGAAATTTTTAAAAAGAATAATCAGAAATCTTAGAAATGTAGAATGCAATAAATCAAATTTAAAAATTCATTTGGAAGCGTTAACAAGAGAGTAGATTAAGTGGAAAAAAGAATGTTAAAGCGTGAAAACAGGTCTTTTGAAATATAACATTCAGACAGAATAAAATAAAAACTAAGAAAGAGTGAAGAGAAAATTCAAGATCTTTGGGACACTGTCAAACGATCAAATCTACATCATTGGTGAACCCAAAGGCTTTCTATGCTTATGTATTTATCTAAGAGAAATGAAGACATATGTCCATATGATATATGATATATCATATGTCCTATGATAAGTCTATAGCAGCTGTGTTTGTAATATCCAAAACTAGAAAAAAAATGAAAGTGCCTATGGAAAGATAAGCTTATAAATTATGGTATATTTATACAATGATATACTATTCAATAATACAAAGAATACAAAGGACTGAAATATTTATATCCAACAACATAGATGAATCTCAAAATTACATATTGTGAAGGGGACAGTAAAAATAGAGTCCTACTGTATGATCCTATTTAAATAAATTCATGAAAAATATAAAGTACTCTATGGTTAGAGGGAGAAGATCATTTGTTCCTTGGATGTGTTGGGGAGGGGAGTAAGACATGAGAGGAGGAGTCACACTTTGTGACATGAAGCGTCATGAAGGTCATGGAGGTGACCTTGATTCGGTTTATTTCACAAGTGTAAATACAAGTCCAAACCTATGAAAGGGTCCACTTTAAATATGTGTAATAATGTCAGTTATACCTCAACGAAGTTGTTAAAATTATGTTCAACATCAATTATACTTCAACAAGGTTGTTAAAAATTACACTCAACATTGGGAAGAATGGAGAAAAGGCACATTCTTACACTGTTGATGTAAGCATAAATCACTACGTCCTCACTGAAGGTCAGTTTGGCTTAATCATTATGCACAGCAAATGTGTACTAATAAAAAATAAAAATTAATTTAAAAATAAAAATAATCCAGGTATTCAACTTCTAGGACTTGGTCATAATGATATTCATTACAGTGTTATGAATCTCTGAGAATAGTAAAAACTGAAAAAAAAAAAATACTGAGCCTCTAACCCTGTTCCCTAAGACTTGAAGTCGGAGGAAAAGCGTTCAATTTCCAGTACCACACACAAAAAAAGAGATTTTATTCTGTAACAATTGCTTGCACTTTTCTTCCATTCATTGTTTCTGTTTTGACTGCTATTAATATTTAAGGCAATTATTTATATTGATATACAAATAAATAATATATGGACGGATGGATAGATGTCCTCTCAATGACTTATTGCATTTCATCCTGTGGACATAGCATGTTCTCCTTCTCCGTTCCTCTCTAGATGAAGTTTTCAGTGGTCTGCAGAATTTTGCTAAGACACCATGTGGAGCAGGGGTGGAAGGAGCACGCTTGGACTGGGCCGTCTGCTGGGGTTTACAACCTGCCATTTATTAGTCACATGTTCTTGGGCAATACTCTCAATCTTTTTTTTTTCTTTTTAGTGTCAGAATTTTTTAAAATGCTTGTATGGTGAAGATATTAATGGTGCCTCCCTTCTGAAGTTGTTACGAGGACTCTATGAAGCAGTATTTGTGAAGTGCTTGGAACCATGACTGGAAGGAGTGTAGTACGTGTTTCCTAAACACAGGCCGAAAGGAGCATCCTTGTAAGTGCTTCCTTGTGCACAGCTGCAGGAATTTGTCTATGATTCACACCTAGAGGGAAAATCTGGGTTACAGGGTATATAAACTTCTAATTTTCTTAAACACTATGAAATTATACTTCAAAATGACAATACCAAGTAATATATTACAGGAAGACTGCCTTTTTTGTCAAATATCTTACAACTTCAGAAAAGACTCCATAACTTGACCTACTGAAAAATGAAAATGGAGTCTTTTTGTATTAATATGCCTTTTCCTAATAAATGATGACATTAAACATTTTAAATTCTAAACCTATTTATAATGTCTCTTCTCTTAAATGCCAATTCAAATTCATATTCTTTTCATGGATTTATATGAAGCCACTTCCCCCTGGCTTGGAAAAGCACTATACATTCGCAGCAGGCTCTGTTTGTTACCTTAATTTTAATAATATTTAAATTGTATGTCAGCTGTTTTGAGGAGAGTCTTTGCTATAAAAAGTTTCACTTCATTCTAAATTAAAAATGTAAAAAATTATGTATTCACATAGTTCAAAATTTTATAATATGTATATTAAAATGTAGAGGGTGAAAAGAACCACTCACACCTCTGTCTTCCATCTACTTTGGTCTCATCTCACCACGTGCCACAAGAAACAATATGCATCCTTTCAAAACTTAGTTCAAATACAAGCAAATATAACCATGCATTTTATTTTCCTGATTTCACATAAGTGATACTGAATTTTCTATATTGCTTTGATCAATTATATGTCCTGGTGGTCTTTCCACAGCAGCATGTCAATCTACTCATTCTTATTAAAGCTGGATATTAGTCCACTGTCAGATGAGCCATATTTATGAAACAACGGGTAATACAGTAATTTAAATTTTTTTCATTTCTAAGAATAGGGAAATAATTTATGACAAAGGTTTTTACTTTTAGTTGTTTTTAAAAATTCATCTTTCCCTATATGGTTTATACTTTTTTTTTTTTTTTAACACCACTGGGGATTAAATCCAGGGCCTTACCACTAAGCTACATCCCCAGTCCTTTTTCTATTCTTTATTTTGAGATGAGATCTCATCAATCACTGAGTAGCCCGGGCTGGACTCAAACTTGTGATCCTCCAGCTTCAGTCCTCTAGAACGCTGGACTAAATAGATTATACCTTTAATGTCTCGTTTAAGAAATATTTACTTACAAAAAGTTCTTAGAGATAGCCATTCTCATATTTTATTGCAAAGTATGTAGAGTTTTTTCATATTTAGGTTTTAATGCAACATTCTCTTATTTCATTGTAAAGTATGTAGAGTTTTTCCATACTTAGGTTTTAATGCAAAATTTGGTTTTTGTTTAGTGAGGTAGTAATCTAGTTTTAGTTTCCTGGATACTGTTAGTATATTTTTCTAACACAAATAGTGTACTCTTTACTCATTGACTTGTGTTAGAAACCCTGGTATACTCTGAGTGTACATATATTCTTAGGTATATTTCAGGAGTCTGTATTTCTTTTATCTATTTTTCTACCTCTAAATATTATAATCCTATTTTTATGGTTTGTTCTATTAGATATTTAGAGGTATATTACAATTTACTGATGTTTTAGAATTGTCCATTTTCTTTTGTCTATTGTAAAAAATGATTCATAATTATGCATATTTTGAGTCTATTATTCTTAGTTAGAAAATTAAAATGATTGTAATCATCTCTGTGAATAAAAACTTTTATTGTTATGAAGAATCTCTTATGTATAATGATGCTTTTTCTTTTACAGTTGACTTTGATAATATAACTACATAATTTTTCTTTTAGTTAATATTTGTATACAATGACTCTTTATGTCCTTTAATTTCAAATTCTCTTTATTCCTGTTTTACATGCTGCTTTTTTTATATCAGATGGTTGAGGTTTTTTCTCTCACTCTGATCATCTTTGCCTTTTTATTGGAAAATTTATATTTTTTCACTTAATGTAATTAGTTATATATTTGAGTTTAAATTTGTCATCTTAGCATTTATTTTTCATTTGTTCTATGATTCTTTTTCTTTACTTTCTTGTTTTTATTTTGATTGGGCATTTAAAAATTTTTCTCCTCAAAAAGTTTATAAATTATATACTCATTTATTAGTCTTTTAGTACTTTTTCAGAGCACAATATATATATCTGTATATATATTTAAACCACATATTTATATGTCTATGTGTGTGTATGTATGGGGAATGTATTTATTCCTCCATAAGACATTTCAGCAATGATATTATGATGTGGGTTTCTTTTAGTTTACTCATGTTGGATTCTTTTAGTATATTCTGCTTAGGATTCATAAGGCTTCTTGAACTGGTAGTTTGAGATCATTTTTGGAATGTTTTTATTTTATTTTTTATTTTTTATGTGGGTTCCGAGAGTTGAACTCAGGATCTCGCGCTTGCCAGGCAGGCACTTATGCCGCTGAGCTATCTCACTGGCCCTGGAATGTTTTTAGTCATTAAATATTACTCTTGCCGCATTCCCTCTCCCTCTTTTCCTTGTGGGTCAAGTACATGTATGAAAATCTCTTCACTGTACTATTTATGTCCCTTAATTTCACTCATTGTTTCCATTCTTTGACTTTCTATGCTTCATTCTGGGTACTATTCTTCTGATTTGTTTTCTATCTCGTTAATTCTTTCTTCATTAGCTGTTGCTAATATACTATGCTATTCATTAAAACTTTAATTTCAGTCATTGTATTTTTGTTTCTAGAATTTTCATTTGTTTGTTAAGTATGTAAATTCTAACTCTATACCTAATATTTAATTGTGTCTTTTTTCTACATCCTTGAACATGGGAAGTGCATTTTTAAATTATGTGTCTAAAATCTCTAATATCTGGAGACCCAGTGAATTTATTTCCTTTGAATATTTTTTCGGCTTTTGTTCACATTTTATTGTCTCCTTTTATGCTTGGTTACTTGCGTATGTGTATGTTTGTGTGAGTGTGTGTGTGAACGTACATTGTATTTGCAATGTTCATTGTAGAAGTAATTTAAGGCTAAGGATCATGTTTTCAGAAAGAGTAGAAAGAGGATTTCTATTTGCTTATGCCAAGTACCTGGAGGCATCAACATTGGTATGATCTCAATCCAATTTTAGGTATTGAGATAAATTGAAGCTAAGCTTAGTTTCTCTATTCCCCCAGTTTATTCTGTTCCTGGATACAACACTTCAGGGTTTCTACAAGCGTTTTCATGATAGGCCCTGAACTCTAATGTCTATTTCTCTTTCTCTGCGAAGCTATGATAAGTAATGCTCAGCGTCTCGGCTTCTTAGAAGTAAAGGTTTCCTTTCAAACAGCCAATGCTCACTGGGGAAAAATGGTCCCCAAGGCCAGGTTCGCCATCCTATGCTCTTAGTCTCCTCCACACCTTGGCTCACTGACACTTTACCAACTTTTTTCTTTTTTCAAAGGCTTGGAGCAATTTTTCTCCAAACAATTGAAATTATTTTATTGTCTTCATTAAGACAGTTAGTCACATTTACTTATGCTATGTTTATAGGAAGTGAAAATTCAAGACTTTTAAATTTTTATTTCTTTTTTTTTTTTCCTTTGGTACATATGGTACCAGGAATCGAACTCACAACCTTGTGCTTGCCAGGCAGGCTCTGTACCACTGACCTATATCCCCAGCCCTTAAATTTTTATTTCAATAGTCCATTATTTTTTCATATGATTAGAAAATTTGTTTACTTATGTATTGAGATTATGTTCAATTTCACTATATTTGCTATTAAATTACATTTATTGATTGTTTAAACACTTCTACAATCTTTGTTTTAAATTTCAAGAGTTTACACTATGAAGACAATGAATAAAACAGTAACTTGCCTTAAAATATCTAAACTCCAATTTTGTTTTATGAACTGTCTCAGTCACTTTCTTATCACTGGGATACAATACCCATCATTTACAACTTAATGAAGGAGACGTTTATTATGGCTCACATTTCAGTCCATAGTCAGCTGGCTCTGAAGGAGAAACAACATGACAGAGGGGCATGGATAAGAAAAGTTGCTCACATCACGTTAGCCAGGAAACAGTGAAAGGAGGAGTGAGGAAGGGAGAGACATCCTTCCAGGGCATGCTCCCAGTGACCTACCTCTTCCGACCAGACCCCTCCTAACAGTCAGCTATAACACCCCCATCATACGATCACCTTCCTAACACATGAGGCTTCTGGGACCATTTTAGATCTAAATCATAACATCAACCAATATAACTCTGGTTCTTTAAAAGCAATGATATTACAGTTGCCAGGGAAACATCACACCTAGCTCCTTTATCTTTGAGCTATCATAAAAAATTTCCACCTAAATGTTGAAGACAAAACAGTATCAACTTTCTTAACTAAAGAAGATTTCAGAAAACAACTAGTAAGGTTGATATGAAACATATGGTAAGAAGGTAAGACTGTGAAATTAAATGTATTTTCATGTTGGAACTATTGTCTTTGTCTTTACTACTACACAAAGAATGATTTGTAGGAAATGATACAACCCCCACTGCTAATGTGCTTCATTATTAAAACAACACTTAATTAAGTGGTGGACAAAGCCAGAAACATGCTGTGGTTTAAGGAAATCTCTTAGGTTATTTTCAGATGTTTCTAGTTTGGCAAAACTAAAGCGTATTTTGTTGAGCACATTTTATTCCTATGTGTATTTTAAGGGAACTATAACCCATGTGTTTTATTTCATTAATATTTTGCCAAGTTAAATGGTTCTTTTGTAAGCTATATTTAATGTTAGGTTATTTTTATGAAGCGTTTCCCCCCTTGGGTTATAATTCATGTATTACCTAAAGAAAGTATAGTTATATCCAAATATCTTGTAGTTATGAAGTCAGAAACCAACAAAACTTGGGTGATTTCCCAATAGTGTTAAATATAATTCACTTTTACTATGAACATCATGATTTTCCTTATATTTATCGATTGGTACCTTATTGAGAAAACAACAAAATTGTCTAGACCCGATTTTCGATAAATGTCCTGATGGAACCATGGGCCCAATCTGACATGGGCCGCTAAACCTCAGACTGTGGGTATAAATCTAAGTGTATGGTTTGTATAATGACTAAATCGTAGCTAGTTACTTAAAATATGATTTAAGTGCACATATCAAAAGACAGGTGACTGCTAACTCATAAGAGAGGCAAAAATGATGGTGAGGGTATGAAGCATCGGGACCTTTCAGTCAATGCTGGGGAAGTACAAATTAGTTATCTGCTTTAGAAAATATTTGAAACTATAAAGTGGCAGGTGTATATGTCCTGTAATTCAGTAGTTCCCTTCCCGTGTATGGTCCTGGAGAAGTTTGCACATATAAAAGAGGACACGTGTGCAAAAATATTCAGTGTCATAATAACTGTGAGCTGGAAACCACTCAAATACACATAAGTAAGAAAAATCAGTAAGTTGTGATGTTCATACATTGGGAGTGTAGAGCAATGAAAACAAATGGACTGGAGGTACATACATTATCAACATGGATGACTCTCAAAAACAGTGCTGACTAAAAACCAAGTCATTGTAGTAAAATGCAGTATGGTTGTGTTTAAATGAGTTTCACAAGTGTGTAAAAAATAATTTAGTGTTTAAGAATACATACAAATATACAACACCATAACTAAAAACTGTGGGATGATATAAATAAAATTTATGGCAGCCATGACTTCTCATGGGATGATGGAAAGTAGAAGGAGGCAGATTTGGGAATAGTCTCTAAGTTTCATTAATGTTTTATTTTTTAAAGTGGTTTAGTATTGTTTAAGTCACTTTCTCATCACTGGGACAAAATATACAATAGCCACAACTTAAAGGAAGAGAGGTTTGATTTCCTCATGGTTTCAGTCCATAGTTGGTGGATCCAAGGCAGGAACAGGATGGCAAAGGGGAACAGCGGAAAAAAAGCTGCTCAACTATGGCAGCCAGGAAACAGAGTGGAAGGAGGAGCCAGGGAGGGAGAGGTGCCTTTCAGGACCATTCCCCTAGTGACGGCCCCACTTCCCAGCAGCAAGTTCAGCTAGAGCTCATGGGTAGAGCAATCCTAATGATCACAGCAGCCTCCTGATCCAGTCACCTTCCAGAAGCCCCACCTCTGAATCCATAAGAATTGTGCGGGACATTCTAGATCTAAACCATAATAAGCTGGTGTACAAGATTTTTAAAATAAACATTTCTGTATCTTAAAAATATGTTGTGAATATTATTGTGGAATTTATTCAACTTTTAAAAATTAGTTTAAAAAATGCAGATTCAAGCATGTAATCAACGTATTTGATCGTTTACCTACGACACCAATTGCGATGAACCGAAAGCTGGAGCAAACTCCCTTTGGGTTCTTTGCGTGTTTTAAATAGATGGGCTATTTCTTATATTTTTGGATTAGATTAAATACTATCAGGCGGCTTCTGTCATTTTACATAAATAGCAATGATTACCCTATCAGAAAAACATCTGTAATAACACAGCACAGTAGTTAATGCTTGACAAGCAGGTCTCAGAGGTGTACTATAGTTGTCAGTATACTCATTAGTAACGTGAAGGCGCAGTGGGCCAAATTCTACAGGAGAACAGAGCTCTCCTTCAGTCAAGACGGCACGAAGCTCTTTCCAAACAACAATAAATCTATTTACTGTGTAGAGTCAATTATTACAAAATGGAGGGCAGCCAGCTTCCTTTCCTCCCTACCATTTCTCTGCCTTTCTCCCTTCCTTCCCAGCTTATTCTCCCTTTTGCTCCTTTCTTTCCCCAACTTTATTAAGTAGCTGTTATGTGTTAGCTTCCCAGTGTTCTTGTGTACACTGGTGTCCCAAAAGAATTACTGGAACCGTTGGCAGCGCATATACTGCATTTGCTGCTCTTTTTCACTCTGGCACAGAATAACCCTTAGTTTAGTCATATTTATAATTTTTATAATGTATATAAATGACACATTTATAATTTTTGCCATATTTATTACTTGTAGAATTGCTTTGGTTTTTTAAAAATTGATTCTACAATATACACATATGAGTATTTTTTACATATATGTCTGTCTGTCTCTCCCTCTCTCTTCCTGTAACTTAAAGGATAATAAATTTAACACTCATGTACTTAACATTCAGCTTAAGAAATAGACATGAGGGGCCGGTGAGATAGCTCAGTGGCATAAGGGCCTGCCCGGCAAGCATGAGGTCTTGAGTTCGACTCTCGGAACCCACATAAAGGAAAAAAAGGGCCGGTGATATCGTTCAGCGGCGCAAGCGCTTGCAGGCAAGTACGAGGTCCTGAGGTCGACTCCTGGTACCCACATTAAAAAAAAAAGAAAAAAGAAAAAAATAAATAGACATGAACAACCATTAGAATATGTTCCCCTCCCCAGTTTTCCCTCCCTCTTCTTATCCAGAAATACTATACTGTTTGAATTATATATTATTATTCCCTTGCTTTTCTTTATAGTTTTATAATGATGTGTTATCTGAATAGTTTGTTTTAAAAATATTAATCTGATAATATACTATAGGTTATAGTATGATTCAATGTTTTTTGATCAACATCTATTTTGTGATTTATCCATGGAACTCTGGTTGATTTGCTTGTTACAACTGCATAGCATTTTATTGTGTGTCTCGCCCCACTTTATTTTTTCTGTTTGGGGCAGTGAGCATCTAGTTGTTCCCAGTTTTTTTCTATTAAGAAAGCCTACTTTGGACATTCTTATCCATGTCTCCTGGTGCAAATGTACAAGTGTTTCTCTTAGGTATATACTTGACAATAGGATTCTTAAGTCACAGCGTATGTAAATCTCCCACATACTAGTTTTCCAAAGTAGTTGTCCTGACTGACACTCTCCTCTGCAGTGAGTGACAGTTCATTGCTCTCATCACCACCCACAGTGAATGCTGTTTAACTTTTTGACTTTTTGCCAATCTGCTGAGTGTGAAATTTTATCTTACTCCAGCTTTAACAGTAATTTCTTCATCACTCAAAATGAGTTTGAGTACCTTTTAATATTCATTTGCCATTCATATTTTTGTCTATTCATGTCTATTGCTTATTTTTCCACTGATTCTTTATCATTTTCTTATTGATTCATAAGTTCTTTATATATATTTATATAAATTATTTTCCAGATAGTCATACAAAATATGTTCTCCCAGTTTGTGCCTTGAATTTCACTTTATGACAATTTAAAAAATTATTTTGATATAATTATTTTAATGTAGTCTACATTATAAATTTTTCTCATGACTTATTTTTTTGTCACTTGTTTAAAAATCCTTCCCTACATAGAAACTAAAAATATATTCTGCTTACAGTCTTTTAAAGTTTTACATTGCATATTTAAGTCTTTAATCCACAGGAATTGATAATTGTGTGTAGGGATCTGTTTTATTTTTCTTCATATAGTCAATAATGGGCAGAAAGTCATTTATTTTAGGAGTTCTCTAGTGAGGGGCACTGCCATTTCCATCCATGCCCTCTCTTTCCAGGCAATGGTCTGGGATTTACATTTTGTTCTTTCATTACATAATCTGTCCTTACACCAACACCACCACATTGTCTTAATACTGTATTTAGTAGATCAAGCTGCTAACTTTTCCTTCTGCAAAACTGTGACAATTTTGCATTTCCATGTAAACTTCGGAACAAGATCATAACTCCCATGGAAATTTTGATTGGGGCAGCTGAAATTTATACTCAATCTGAGGAGAAATAACATTTTTACAACATTAATTTTTTCTACCCATAAGCATAACATAATTCCAAAATTTAGGTCTTTAATATTTTCCAACTAATATTTTTTCATATACAGCAGGTACAGTTCTTGCTAGTTATTTTTATTTTGGCTGCCACTATACATTGTGAGAATAGTAGACAGGGGTAAAATTAACGAATCTGTGCATATTAATTTGTGTCAATATTAAAATCATACTATTGAGTGAAAAAGCAAGTCATGGAAGAGTACATATGGAGGGATTCTTTCAATATAAAATTGTGCAAGGACAGAAAATAAAATAGTATATATTAGACAATGTATTCTTAAGGGCACCTGAATACGTGGTAAAATAATGAAGAAAGGCAAGAGAATGATCAGCATTCAACTCAATAAAGCAGTTACCTGAGAATAGGAGAGAACAGGATTGTTATTAGAGGAGCATACTGATAATATCTTCTATTTATTAAGTTGGCTGGAGGGGACATATGTGTTTAATTTTTATTTTTAAATATATATATGTACTCTCTCTCTCTCTCTCTATATATATCGTACTTTGATGTATATCATTCACAACAAAGTGTGAGTACAAATCTAAATAAAACTTTTAATGATTGAATACTATTTTTTGGTATCCCAGAATATTTCTGTTGTTTCCTGATGGGTAATTACTGTGTTGTTCCTCAAGTATGTTTTCTAGTCTAAGTTTCTTTCTTGTGTTTGTGACTGTTTATCACAATATGTCAACTTGAATGGATTAAAAAACACCTAGGAGATTAGTAAAGCACAGTTCTGGGTGTGTCTGTGGATGACTGACATGTAGGCCAGCAAACTGAGCGGGGAAGACCTACACTGTGGGTGGCCCCAACTAGTAACCTGGTAGCCTGAATGGGATAAAAAAGGAAAACAGAAGGAAGTGTCTCTGTTTTGAGGAGCTCTTGCCTTCCTGAGCTGGTGCATCTTTTGTAGCCATTGCTTTTGGACATCCGTCTCCAGGTCTCCAGTTTCTTCAGCCTTCTAAAGCAGACACACTGCAACTCTCCCATGAGCTCGAAGGCCTTTGACCTTGGACTGTGCTACATCCTTGATCCCTCTTGTTCTGTGGCTTCCACCTTCTTGGGCCGAGCAGCTGCTGGGTCCTCTGGATCTCCAGCAGGCCGTTGGCCATGCGGACTGACCCACCTCTGATCCTGTAAGCCTGCCTAATAAATCCCCTTGCATAATTATTCATGTATTTTCTAATGATTCTGTCTCCTAGAGAACCCTAACTAATACAGTATCTTTATATATGGTCAGGTAATAAACTAACCACAGAGCTATGCTTTTAGATTTGTTTGCCTGTGAAATTAACAATGTCTGATTGATCTAGGTAGCAGAAAGATTTATGGAGTCTTGTAAGGCTTGCGTGCAGACCTGGGTGTGGCCCTGGGAGTAGCTTTGAGTGCCAAGTTGCAGGTGTCACTGAAACACAGTGTGAAAAACTATCTATGAACTTTGCATTTCTTTTTCTCTTCCAGGATTATGGCTGGAGAGCTTTATTAGCCCATGCAACAAATGAAAATAGGATTAGTGACAAATTTTGAGACATTTCTTTTATTTTTATGCTTTCTCCCATTCTTTCTTTTCTGCTTAAAATTACTCACCTCAATCTACATCTTTTTAACACATACACGTGGCTGAGTCACAGACTGAACTACATGAAACTGTCTCATTTGAAGCCCAACTTTTCATAAATTCAAAAGAATTTGAAAATTCTTTTGTAACTTTTGACAAATTCATTTCTCCCATGTGCTATTATATATGGAACATTTTTTAAAAATTTGCTTTTGCTATTACTTAACCCTAAGAAATATTAATAAAGTCATGGGTTTGATGTGCTATTTCCATTTTATTTAGCTAGTATTCATGAAAACAGCATCATAACTGCTAACATTTTTAAAAGTTTGGCCAAAACTGGTTAAATCCTTGTGCTATTTGAGAATTTCTAATCAAATTTAGAAAGACAAAAAATAGTCTATTTCTCTTCCCACTTCTGTCCTCTGATAGTACATGCTCGATGGAAGGGGACCCAGCAGCCAGCTTTGCCTTTAGCCTTTGCCAGACTGCCAGTCTTCCTTTCTGTCTGCAGAACGTTTCCCCTCTGGATCTGCTTTCTGCCTTTTGTTTGGGATTGCCATCTTTCCGTTGCCTAGCTCCCTGTAAAAGAGGGGTAAATTTATGCCCTGGGAAACCAGCATTCCTGCAGCTGCAATGCCAGCCGGTCGGCCAAGATAAAGTAACAAAGCAGAATTAACAGACTGGTGCTCAAGTCCCTGTTTATACATGGGCCAAGTCACCAGGGCATGTGTGGTTGTGCTAAGAGGGGGCTGTCAACCTCCCCACCAGCATCTTGCCAATAGCAGAGTTACGGCAGTCCCCATAGTCTTCTGTGACAATCCAATTCACATATCCCCGCAGTGGTCATCCACCACTTGGACTTCATTTACTCAAATTCCCTACCCACTCTTTAGATTGGGCCGTCTGGATTTATTAAGGCCTGCTTCTTTCTCAAAGGCATAGGAAATCGCTGATACAGTTTGATTAAAGAGGTTTCCCACCCCCATTCTACAAGGTCAGATGGTTTAGATAGCTCCAGAAGGCTGCCACTGCCTCTTAGTTCCACACATGTGTACATGATGCCATTGGCAGGGCCTTCCAGGCACATGGCTGAGTCCATTAAGACTCAGTGAAGCCTGAAAAGGAGAATCAATGTTTCATTTGCATCAGAAGGCCCCACATCGCATCACATCCTGCTGGACGCAGGCTGGACAATATCTTAATACTAATCAGCTTTCTCTGACATTGAATTTTAAGGACTGGCATTTTGAAAACCAAAAGTATTAGCTCTGGCCCTCCCTGCTGGTCTCAAACAATGTCTGTCCCTTGCTAGACTGTACAATTTGACACTCTTGTTCAGCGACTTCTCACTCATTACACTGATCAAGATACAAAACTTGTTAGCTAATTTTTCATGCACTTGGGGGATCTGGTTGCATATTTTAATGATCTGCTCTCAGAATGTGCTGATCAAACTGCATATTTTGTTGATTTGCTGTGACATATCCTTAACTACAGTGTTGCTCACGCAGGGTCCTGGGTGAGGTGAGCTGCGTTCAGGAAGCCCTGAGTGGATGCTGCGTGTGCTAATTGAGCTGTGCAGTTCCACCCAGGTGCTAATGCGCTCTTCACTGATTGATCTGACTAAGAGCCATTTGGAAATTTCAAATTCCGTATCCCAGGGCTCAGACGATATCAAAACCAATATTTATTAGAGGAACATTCTTCTTAGTTAGGCCTTAAGGCACTTTTCTCATTTGCTTAAGGTTGGGTCGTGAAAATTGAGGACTCCACACCCATGTGCACACACACACACACACACACACACACACACACACACACACACACACACACCCTATGCATTAATGAGATAAACAAAAAAGACAAGGGAAGAAGCCAGACAAGTTCCACCAGAAAGATAAGGGCAACATTTAGTTGGAGTTTCTGGATCTTGTTGATGCTAAGGGCGTAGGAGTTGGCTCCATGCATTTGAAAAATAAGCCCGTAGACCTGTCTCTGACCACAAGGTATTTACTCCAAAGTGATGTCTCAGGCAGAGAAGCTGCGTAAGGACCCTGTTAATAATGAGGAGACAGAAAGCTGGGCCACCACAGCCTTTCTTGTGCTCACCCCATGCCAGACCACTTTCATGATTCTTAGCAGATAAAGCAGAGCCTCCAGGTCTCACCCACTAAATCTATTTTTTTTTTTTTTTTTGAGACAGGGTCTTGCTATGTAGTGCAGGCTGGCCTTAACTCACTATGTAGCCCAGGCTGGCTTCAAACTCTTGGTGATCCTCCTGCCTCAGTCTCCCAAATGCTGGGATCAACTTCTAAATTCTACAAAATTGGAACACTCCAATCATGATGTTAAAAAATCTCTACTGAGGAAAATTACTTGACATTATAGACAAGTAGATTTTGTTTTAATATACTAGCAAGAACATAATGATAATCATGGAAAATTAAAAGTAAAATGGGGTTTGAGAGTAGTGGGGTTGCCTTTTCAAGATGCAAACAAAAAAAAAATAAATATGGTTTTCAGCATGGCACCAATAGACTTTTTGGGAGGTAATATGTAAACATATAAAGGGCTAGATAGTAAATATTTCAGTTTATGTGGGTCAAATATCATCTATTCCAACTATTCAGTCCTCCTATGAGAGTGGAATAGCGACCACAGACGATGTCACAAACAAGTGAGCATGGATATACATTAATAAAAATTTATTTACAAAATCAGGCAGCTGGCCAAATTGACCATGGGGAATAATTTGCTTACCTTTAGTGGAAAACATTATTCTATTATCCTTCGTTACACTCTTCTGTGATAGTAAGTACCTTATGAGGCTATTAGGAGAATTAAACGAGTTAGTACAGTACATAGTAATCAAATACCTAGAATCACAACTTACACATCACAAGGACTCTGGAAGTGTTAGTTAATTTTGTCACTATTAGTTATTATTTGTATTGTTTAACACAATTAATTTATCATTAGAATAATTCAAATAATAGTAAAGTCTCTACTATGTCATTTCTGAGCTCTAAGACTTGAGTTGTGACTTAATCATTTAGATCCTTTTTGTTGGGTGCACACAGAATGGTGGGGTCAGAAATGAGGACAGGGATGATCACACTTGGATGAACAGATGCTCCTTGGCACCCTCAATGGATTGTTTCTGGGACCCTCCCCCAACCCCAAGGATACCAAAGTCCTCAGATGCTTAAATCCTTCTATAAAATAGCATCATATTTGCACAACCCATGCAATCCTCCCACAGACTTCAAGTAGTATCTAGATGACTTACAATACCTAATAACATGTAAATGTTATATAAATAGTTATTATATTGCATTTTAAAGGGAATAATGACAAAAAGTCTGCATGTTCAGTACAGACGTAATTAGTTTTCAAATATTTCTGAGCTACAGTTTACTGGAAGCCCCAGAAATACTTGGTAGAGATATCCAAACAGCATGTGAGAGCAGCTGAAGCTTCTAGAGGAAGTGATAGCTAAACCAAATATGAAAAACCGGCGGGACTTACCCAACCAAAGCGGATAATGAGGGACATAGAACATAACGAGAAAGGTAAGGTTTAATTAGAGAAAACAGTCAGGAAGAATTGAGGATAACTGGAATATTGAGTAGATGGGACGTGACCAGGAAAGAGGCTAAAGAGGTGGGAAGGACCTCGTGAGCCATGTTAAAGACTTGGGTTGATCCTAAGTTGGAAGCTTGAGTAGTTTAAGCAGAGGAGCAACAGGACCAGATTTGTATTTTACAATGCTGTGTTTGTTTGTTTGCTTATTTTTGCAGCACTGGAATTGAACTCAGGGCCTAACGCATGCTAGGCGAGCACTCCACCATTATATCACATCCCTAGCCCTCATTCTATTTTATTGTAAAACAGGATCTTGCTAAATTTCTCAGATATGTCCTTGAACTTGTGATCTTCCTGCTTCAGCCTCCCAAGTGGTTTGGATTATAAATGCATGCCACCAGGCTTGGCTCAGATTTGTAATTTAGATAGAATACCCAGGCTGCAGAAAGAAAATGGACTGGAGAGGGCAAGATGTAAAATGATTGCTACCAAAAGCAGAAAGAAAACATTCATGTGGCAAGCACAGAAGAGTAACAAGAAAGATGGTCAGCCATGTGAAACTTTCCAGAAGGCTTAAGAAAAATAAGGCCTGAAGAAATGCCATCAGTGGCCCCAAAGGAAGTGTTTGTATTATAGTGATAAAGATCAGCTGAGATGGTAAAGTCAGTGGTCACCGGTGATAAATACGGACATCCATTTCAAGAAATTTGAAAGAGAAGTAGAAATTGAATAGTAGGTATGATTGGAAACAAATAGAAGAACGCATAAAGGAAGCAACCCCCAAAAGAAGAGAAGGGGTCAGTCAGTGGAAGAGGACACTAGAGAAGGATCAGAGGGACGGGGTCCCAGCAGAGTGTAGGACCAGCCTTGGCAGAAAGAACGGCCAGGGACAGGCAAGAATAAGCTTTGTAGCAACAACAGAATTCAAGGTGTGTGGACAAAGGAGGGGCAAGGAAGATTAGATCTTTAAAGCAAGGGGTGGAATATGATTTTCTGAGAGTGGCAAGTAGTGGCATTGGGGGCAGGAACCCGGGAGCAGAGGAATGGGTCTAGCTCAGAAAGCAGGGAGAACGATGAGCTGGAACAACATGAATGAGGGGATAAAACATTTAAAGGAGGCCTTGAGGTGCCAGATCAGAGTTTGAGAACACAAATCCGTGCAGGATTCTAACAGCACAATTTGGGATTCTTGCCCCCAGGTAATGCTTATCAGTACAGGTGCAGAAAAAGCAAAACAGAGAGTGTGAGGGGTCCAGAGGTAGGAACCGGCTAGGTGGGAATTGGAAAAAAGCCAGTGAAGAGAGGGCCTGAGGGGTGCTGGAGGGAGTACTGGGGGGCAGGAGGACGAGTCAGGCTGAGGAACCAGCCAGTGCAGCTGGAGGACGTGGCTAAAGCAGGGAAAGTCAGGGAAGCCCAGCATTAGTGACCAGAATCATTAAACTGATTTCATTTTATTTCATAACATTCACTAGGATGAATTAATTTTCAAAGCTCATTGGGCTGTCATTTTGTGACATGAGAAAACTAAAGAAACTCACTCCTTACAGTGATTAAAGAGAGGGAAGGTAGCTTCCAAGTGCTAGTTAATTGAAATAGAATTCCCCATCTGATAACCATTCCACAAAGGTGCCATTTAAAACCAGCTCAGGGACGGGACGTCCTCTGATGAGCGCCCTGGGCAGAGGCAACACAGCAGCCTTCTGGAGCCGCCTCCCCGGGGAGAGCAGGCTCGCAGGCTGTGCGGGGCGCTGACCTGAAGCGCTGCTGCTGACCTCCTTAGCACGCTCACTCCTCCCAGCTTGAGCTTCTTAGCCATCCCAGTGCTTCTTGACATTTTCAAACACCTGAATTTTTGGCAGCACATTTGAGGGAATTAAAAGGCAAACACTTTTTTTTTTTTAAGCAGGTTTTAGAAAACTTCCCGTAATTATCCAGTTACTCTAGTTTGACTGCTGGCACCAGGTCAGTACTTGAGAAGCAGTGGTTACTGCTCTGAGAAGGTGCTGTAGCGTCCTTCTGGACCACAGCTCTTCTGGGCTCCAGGGTCCCAGTGCCCTGTCTGTGGCCCTGGCTTGATTTCCCATTTCTGCCTTTTCCTGTCGTGCAGTGAGCTGACCCCTGCCTCACACCACCCAGCCAGCCCTACTCAGTCAGCTGCTGGCACCTCACTGGCCTCATTTGACTGCATGAAATCAAATTTGCCACATGGATCCAAACATGTCTGGACACACTTGAACACACACACACACATACACACGGAACCTGGTTTCTATCTCGGAAGCAGCCCTATATAAGGGCCCAGCATTTCTAGCTTCACAACTCTCACAGAGCCACAAACCTTTGCTCCTCACAGAGCCAAGGCAGGCTGAGCATCCAGGCGGGCTGAGGTCAGAAACAAGGCCTCCTGGCCACTGCGGTGCCTCACTAGGTGGCTCGGTCATCGATTATTCATCATCAGTGAGCCAGGTGTTCCAGACCTCAGACTTTGAGCTTATCTGACCCAGGTTTTCCTTTCCACCTGGCTACATTCATGGTCTCATTTGATAAAGTGCCACTTTTCTTCCACACAGCTCTTTACAGTGTGGCCAACAGGCGTTTTCCCCGTTTTGTGCCTCTTTGGGCCTCTCCTGCACCTGCAATACTCTGCCTAGGTTCTGAGCAAAATACCATTTCGTCTCTGCCATGTCTTACATCTTCCACAAGGGGGCACCATCTGTTCACGAAGCTTTTGATGTCCTTGCCGGTAGGCTAAAATACAACCAGTGTCACCCTAATGCTTTCATTCTGTTATAAGAAATGACCTTATTCAAGCTACACTTCTCATTGTTATTTCATGCAGGGGAAACAACAGTGAAAAAGGAAACCATATAATGTTTGTGGACTGCTTCACCATAATTCATTCACTGGACTTCTATGTTAGATTGTATGGAATCCATTAAGCAGGATATTGAAGCTTATGAATGGAAACCTAGTAATTCCTCTTTAATAAACATGAGTTACTTTTATTTCTAAAACTTTATTAGCCACTTACTCAAAACATTACTGAAAAAAATGCTTGTTAATAATATGAATGATGATTTTGATTCCATTTGCATTATTACTATGCCTAAAGGCCCCAAATACAAAGTCTAGATTATTCATAAAGACTGGCAAAATGGCTGGCATTTGAATGTAAATCTTTCTACCTGAGCTTAATTCCATCTTGACACTTCTCACCAAACCTTGTAAGGAAGGTAGGGGCGCCTACCACAGTGGCCTTTTTGTGTAGCAGGGAAACTTGTAAGTGAGGAGGCTTGCTCAGAGGCTTACAGTGTGAGTCCCACACTGCAAGGTCCCCGTTAAAGTAAAATCAGGCCTGTCTTGTGCGTCTTTGAATGTTGGGATTCCTTCCAGCCCCTCTTGTCTTCTCCACTTGCTCTTTCCCTAAGGGAGCTCTTCCATTTCCACGACTTTGAAAACTATCTGTGCAGCGATGACTCTCACACTTCTACTTCTCCAGATCTCTCCTCTGGTATGTACCCTTTGACTGATGTCTGAATGCCTTCCTGAAAACCCCATGGGTTCTGCCATATCGAACTGAGGAACTCCAGAATAAAACAACCAATTCCCACCACAGCCCCCCTCAAAGGCATCAATATCTGCCCAGTGGCACCATTTTCCCAGTTTCTGGGAAGAGTTCTAACATCCACCTGGTTCCTAAAGCCAGATACCCAGAATTGTCCTGACATCTACCTTCACCTCTTCTCAAACTTTAAGCACAGCAGGCAATCCTCTTTGTTCCATATTTAAAATGTATTTTGTATGTTTTGACATTTTTAAAATTTCATCTTCCATTTTAGTTCAAAAGTGCTATCACATCTGGCCTGGACCACTGCAGGAGACTCTCACTGGGCCTCATTTCTAGTTTTGTTCCTTTCCCTGATAATCTAGCCCCACACAGAAGCCAGGCTAATCTTCTTTATAGGTTTGACTATGATCTCTCATGCTTAAATCCCTTCCTGGTTTCTCATTGCACATAGAATAAAATTCCAACTCCTTATTGTGGCTCACAAGGTCATGTAATTTCTGGTCTCTACCTTACCTGCCCAGCTTTCTCCCATTCCTTGCTCCTCTTGACTGCCCTTGGGATGGAGGGCAGATAAACTCTTTCACAAGATGGGCTTCTGTTCAGGCCTACCCTGGTCACCCTCAATAGGCAGGTCGTGATTCTTTTTTAGTATCCTAATTATTTCCTTCCTAACATTTTCACAGCCTGAAATTATTTTTATTAATTTATTTGTTTCTTCCTTTATTCTCTCTCACCAACTACATAATCCTGAAACCTGTTTCAGTCAGTAAAACTCACTGTCCATAATGGAGGTGTACAAAAAACATGACTAATTAATAATACAATTTTGTTTACAGATCTCTATTCTGTCAAAATAAGAAGTTTAATGTAAATTGAGATGGCCCCTTATCCTTTTCCCCGGGCTTGCACCTAATTTGTAGGGGGACCATATGTTCTCCGTCCACACTAGCACCTGCCAAAATCCTTTTGGGCCTCTGTCACAAAGGCCACCAGAGACACATCCTCGTCTCAGTCACAAGGCCTCCTCCATCCAGTAGTTCTCCACACTGTTTCTGTTAAGTGCAGTACACATTATCCTGCAGTTCCTGTACCATGCTGGGCTCACACAGACAACGCTGTTGAGTGACTCGTGGCCTGTCTCAGTCTGACTCTGTGGTCATTCCTACCTGGGGACAGGCAAAGGGACCCATCAGTGTCTGCACTTGTTACCCCTCTCCAGCTCTTCTGCCTTCTCAGTAGGAATTCTCAGTGGGGCATCCTGTCCTAGAAGGAAAAGGGGAGGTGACAGGAGGGGGTCTTGCTCTTATCTTTGAGGTTCCTTCCTCAGCTATTTTGCCTGTATCAGGTCCAGTGTGTTTCTGATAGCCTAATCTTTTGAAACTCAAATCAAAAGGAACCTTTTATCTGCTTTCTGTTTTTATGCCACTTCCCTGAATCTATAAAATCTAAATGGTTTAATAGAAAAAGTACTTAAAAAGGACATCAGTGTGTATGTGTATGTGTATGAGTATATGTAAAATAACTTAATGGTTCAAAAATATTACTCCAAAGTGAAAAGACAACCTACAGAATGGGAAAATATTTTTGCCAGCTATTATTCAGACAGAGGACTAATATCTAGAATATACAAAGAATTCAAAAAAAAATTAGATCACCTAAAATAAAAGACCCACTCAAGAAATGGGCAAGTGAAATGAACAGACACTTCTCAGAGGAAGAAGTACAAATGGCTAAAAAACATACGAAAAAATGTGCAACGTCTCTGACCATTAGAAAAATGCAAATATAAAACAATGCTAAGCTTCCATCTTATAGCAGAAAGAATGGCAATCATCAAGGAGTTGAAGAATAACAAGGTCTAGCACGGCTGTGAGAAAGGAATTCTCCTGCATTGTTGGTGGGAATGTAAGCTAGTGTGACCATTATGAAAATCAGTATGGAGAATTCTCAAAAAACTAAAATTAGAAATTCCATATGACCTAGCTATTCCCCTTCTCGATTTCTTCCCCAAAGAGCTAAAGACATCATACTACAGTGACACATGTATACCAACATTTTTAGCAGCACAATTCATAATAACTAAATCCTGGATGCAGCCTGTGTGCCCATCAACAGACAAATGGATAAAGAAAATGTGGTATCTACACAAAATGGAATACTACTTAACAATAAAGAAGGACTAGTTTGGGACTAGTTTGGGACTTTTGTAGGAAAATGGATGCTTGTGGAAAATATAATGAGTGAAATAAATCAGACACATGAACTTAAATAATGTGTGGTATCTTTTATTTGAGTAAGGCAAAGTACTGTACAAACAGATGAATAGAAGGAAACAAGGGGGACCAGTGAGATAGCTCAGTGGCGTAAGCACCTGCCTGGCAAGCACGAGGGCCCGAGTTTGACTGCCGGAACCCACATACGAAAAGAGGGCCAGTGATTGCTCAGCGGCACAGGCGCCTGCTGGCATGCGAGGTCCTGAGGTCAACCCCCGGTACCCACAAAAAAAAAAAAAAAAAAAAAAAGAAGGAAACAAGGGGATAGATCACTTGAAAATGGGGAGGGATCCAGGAGACGGGGTGGGAGGAGAGAAGTAAGTAGAATTAAAATATGCCATCTACAGGACCCTAATAACCTAAATGAATGTAAACATTATATGTCATAAACACGAGTTACGAATAATGACAATAAGAATGAAAAAAGGGAAAAAGGATTTAGAGGCAGAAGGAGGGAGGTGGGTGGGAAGGGGGTTAAAAAAAGAAACAAGCTATAGTATTTACATGTACCTACTCCCCAAGATGAATGTAAACTTCATGTACTACAAACATGTACTAAAAATATTTCTTCTTCATATTGTATTGTGCCTGATAGAGTGTTGGTGCATGGCCCTAGGTAGGCTCTTGAAGTGGCTGAGGTGCACACCTTGGGCATTTTAAAATAGACAAGTTTTTTTTCTTGCTTCTGCATTTCTCCCTGGAGCTTTGGTAAGATGGTTATGCCCTGACCAGATGGAAGCAGGCATTGTTTTGTTGAGGTGGTGCTGTGACAAGCCTGCATCTGCCCTGCTGTATGCACCTGTATTTGCCTGTATTTGAGACTGGGGCTGCAGTCTCAGTCCTCTGGTGGTAGCTTTGCCCTTGAAAGATTTTGTACCAGCAAAGGCTGTGTGAATTTTTAAAGGGATAATACACATTTTTTCTTCTTGTGTGTGTGTGGGGGTGGTGGTGGTAGTGGTGGAGAAAAAGTTTCCTCTCTTATTCTCACAAGCCCATATGCTACTTAAAATCAGAGGCTTAGCTTATAAGACCAGTTTTCAAAAAAAGAAAAAAGGAGATAGAGAATAAAAGACGGTGGCAGCCAGTGATGTGCGCCCATATAAAAGTTGCACATAGTCATGCAAAAGACAAGATGGAGGCTGGACATGTGGCAAGACACTATGGCTGTTGGCCATGTGGTAAGGTAATGTGGTGGCACTGCTGATGAAAACATAAACTAAGAAAAAGCCACTTAGAAACTAGATTAAGCAAAGCAAGCTAATTTAGCAAAATATACAACAAACAAACATGTGGACAACAAGGCATCCCTGTGGGGTGAATGCAATTGATTAGAAAGCAAAACAAAAACCTACATTCCCTTCCCCCATTCCCCGTGGCTAGAAAAGCAGCCATCAGTTCCTTGTGTGCCTTGATAATAATCCCCTGCATTCCTGGCCTAGGAGATAGAGCAAGAGAGAGAAGGAGAGAAGAAGAAAATAAAAACTTCACAGAGAGAAACAAAAGTAGTGTCCAACATGGCCTTTACCTTGGTCTCCGGTACCTGAGCTTTATTCTCATGGCTGGCTACACCAAAATGTTCTTTTTTTGGCTGGCCATGCCAAAATATTATCTTTTGCCTGGCTCGCCAAAATGTTGTCAGGTAGTTCCTTTACAAATGGCTCACTGATTAAAAGTATTGCAGGTCCTTTTTGCCTTGAACAAAGAATTGGATGAGACAACACAAAAAAAGGTGCTAAGAGTTTATTTGAAAAGTGAGGAGTAAAGGGGTAAGGGAAGAACTAGATCTGTAGAGCAAACTTGGGCTGAACAAAGAGAGGAAAGGATAAAAGCAAAAATAAAAGTCGAGTGGGCCACCGTGAGGAGTCACGATAGCGAGCTCCTCATGGCATCTCGCTCTTTTATGCTGTCTACATCTCATAGGAGCCTGCGAGAAGTTCCATATACGGGGTCCTAGGAATTATTTGACACTGTCCTGGGATCTTATAATTGACAGGTCTTGCTTATTTTCCCAGGCAGGCTTGTCACACCCTGCCTCCTACATCAAGCTCTGGGTTCAATCCCAGTACTTCCAAAAAAAAAAAGAACACTTTGGGCTGTCTACATCGACGGTAGCATGAACTCTGTAAGAGTCACTGCCCACAGCGCATGAATTCTTACACCTGGTGCAGCTTCTATAGACAGATGTCCCCATTTGAGAAGCCCAGAATGGAGGTAAGTAACCCTACAACCAAATGGAAGAGTTAAGCTCTCCTCCCTGTCTCCGCTCCCTGCCGTTGGGCTGAGAAGAGGAAGTGGCTGCCAACGTGGAGTCCTGTATGTTTCCTAAGATAGCCCAGCTGGGGGCGGGGGGTGTTGGGAGTGAAGCTGTCTCTACACCTCGGGACAAGGTCACTGCTTCTCATGAGTGTGGCCGGGCCCCATGAGAAGTGCATGCAGCTCAGGGAGCTGACGCACAAAGTGACCTGGCCTTCCCCTGAGGTAGTATAGACACTTCCCCTCTTGTTCCCCATGTAACCACCAAGGCATGGTGTTCTGCTAAAGATTAGATGCTCTTCCTGTTCTGGATCTTACCCTCCCCTTAAATTCTCCATAAACATCCTCCTATGCTGATTGTATAAATAATCACGCTGCCATTGTGGGGCAGTCCTTTCTCCCATCAGCAGAGAGACACCACATGTCCTCAGCTTTCTGCATCTTGACTCTTGTCTTCTTTTCTTCATCCTCCACCATCCTCCCTCCAGAGTTTCAAGAGCTGCACTGGACATGGCAGGGGGGACAGCTTTGGAAAGAAAAAAGGCTGTAAGTACCTGACAGGAAGCCTGACCATCCGGATGGTTTGCTGCAGTGACCATCTTCCCAGGCAGTGCTCTTCTTGGTAAAGCACTCTGATTCTAAGACTTGTAGAATCCCAGGCCACAAAACAAAACAAAACAATAACAAGCCAGGCATGGTGGTGCATGCTTATAATCCTAGCACTTGGGAAGCTGAGGCAGGAGGATCTCCATGAATTTGAGTCCAGCCTGGGCTACATAGTGAGTTCAAGGCCAGCCTAGACTACATAGCAAGACCCTGTCTCAAAACAAACAAACAAACAAACAAACAAAATCCCACCCAATAACAACAACAAGAGAGAAAGAAAGAAAAGTAACACATAACACAGGACTATCAACTTTTAAAATTTTACTTAGAAATTTTTTTTTTCCAAAAAAAGCAGCCATACTTTAAAATTTTCTGTCGACTTTCCCCACCATTTCCTGGAGCAAAGGATGCCGTCACACACTGTCTCCGTCTCCGCTCCTGCCCGCCTCCACCAGGAGAGGGACAACACTTCAGAAGATCAGTTTCTCAAAGTCAAAGCCAGTTCTCTAGTTTAATAAACTTAGCAGCATGAACACCTTCTTAAGTAGTCTGTAGGACCAGTGCAAATTTTGTTACAGATCTGCACATGTGCTTTATATGGGAAAATGTTGGAAGAAGTCAGTTTTTTTCTTCTATATGGTAATACGTATATAGTCCTGCAAGCAGAAATTATTTAGGAAAATGGATATCTACTTCCTCTTGAGATCATTGGAGGAGGACATAATCATGATCATGATTTTTATCAATTATTATAATGAGAAAAATATATACAAAGAAGGCTGTATTGAGGCTTTAGATTTTTTTCTTGCAGCTTACTGAATTGGATTTTACTCCAAAATTGCACAAAAATTGAATTCTAAAAATATTAAAGACTGTTACTTATGAACCGCTGCTGACATTTTTGTCTTTATTTCTCCAAAGATAGCACTACAACTTTTATGTGTCCACTCTATATTTTAAATTTGTGTCTACAATGTATTCTTGTAGCTGATCTTCTTTTCCTAAAACAGTATGTTTCATAATAGTGATTTTTTAAGATATGCTTTTTTTTTATTGTGCATTTTAGAGGTTAGCACTATTATGGAGATAAAACTGGCTTGTCTTCTGAAAGCCTTAAGGTTTTAAGAGTTAAATCATTACATTCCAAAGAACTGAACATGAGGTTTTTTTTATTATTAACCTAAAAGTTTATACATTTAATTTTTAGAAATTTTTTCTCAGATTTAAATAGCCCTTTTATAGAGTCTTTCCTAATCTTTGCAGTGTAGAAGTTCAGTATCTTTTTTAATTTCAGATGCCCAGTATTTATTTAGCATACGTCCTACAAGAAAATGATGTAACATCTAAACTTTTCATTTATATATTTCGTTGGGCCCCTTTCAATCTACTTTGTATTAAAGTTATTTGTATATGCTTCAAAGCCTTGGTAATCCTCTCAGTTTCTTGAGGTAGGAGTTGTGCCTTTTATATCTGTTTCTACTTCATAGCTCCTAAAACGGTATCTTTCATGATGTCAATGTTCAATAAGTATTTAATTTTGGGGGAAGACTCAATAAAAAGTTATCATAAAAACTTAGAGCAAACATCAGACCAGTGAAATGTTAGAAAAGAACTTTGAAATCAGTTCATGAATGCCTGGTACCACCACCTGTACTCGGTATTGATCATAAAATTTGAGATTAAGGTCAGTGGAGAGCGAGAGATGAGAGGGAGGAAGAGGAGGAGTAGGAGGCGGAGAAGGAGGAAAGACATAAAGACTGGAAAAAAGAAAAAGTGAAATTGTACATAGATGATACGATTATATACAAAATTTGTAAGCATGTATAGATAATATGTAAGTTCAGCAAGGTTGCTAGATTTAATAACAACATATGTAAGTCCATTACATTCCAAAATGCTGCAAAAAGGTGGAAATATATTCCTTAAAATTAATATTTAAGGAACACCTTGTATAATCGTAGTGATAAGTAAAAGTTACTAAGGATAAATCTAATAGAATGTAGAATAATTTAATGGATTAGATTATACAATTGTATTTATAAAATCTTACAAAGTTGAGAGATATATCATGTTTGTGAATAAGAAGATTCAATATGACAATATGGTCAACTATATGAATTCAATATAATTCAAATTAAAATCTTAACTAGAGTTTTCATAGATCTTGACAAAGTGAGAACTGAGTAGATACTACTTCTAGCCAAGCTGGTATAAGAAGGACTAAATTTATTTTCTACCTGAAACAGCTGAAAAATAGATAGAATATGCAGAACAATGGCTTTTATGATATTGGACATAAAACAAAGAAGGACAGTGATCCCTAAAGGTAGAAAACAAAGGACATGAGCCCCATGCTTGCCCAGCTTATTGTCCTGCGTGTTTCCACATTAGGAAACCCACGGGGAGTCATGTGGACCACTCAAGTTCAGGAGGTGGGTCCAGTAGTCCAGAGAGACCAAGGTCACTGGAGTATGCAGGGTAAAGTACCACAGAAGAGAAAGCTGCATGGAGAGGGGCCTTCAAAGATATACAGAGAAACCCTTGAATTTTCAGGTAAGCATTGGTAAGTTCAAGTGTGAGGGAGAACTGCCCAAGGTCAAGGAAAGAAATACCTGGAAGGGTTAAAGGTAACAATACCTGATGCTTACACAGGGCCAATGTGCTGCTTGTTTCCATCAGTCAGACCAGAAAACCACATAATTCATGGGCCACTGGATAGAGTACATAGAACAGTCTTGTCTCAGGAGTGGGAAATGATTAGCTCTAGACTGAACACTGCTCTACTCTCATATAACACATTTGCAAAACAAGAACTAAAAAGCTCAAACTGTTTTTCATGTACTAAACTGTCTCCCCAAACAAATCTCAAGGATATTTATAGGAAAATAAAAATAGCTAGCACTCAAAAAGGAAAACTTCAAAATATCAGATATACCCATTAAAAAAGCAGGTATGCAAAGAAGAAGGGAAACATTGGCTCTTTGTGTTTTGTTGGTTCATTTGCCCATCATTCTGTTAATACCTCACTAACTTCAAGATTTATTTTAAAGCTGTAGCAATTAAGACAGTGTCGTACTGACAGATTGCAATGCTAGTGAAGCAGTGAAACAGAACACAAGAGCCAGAAACAGTACTGTTACTACCTGGAAATAATATATTTTGTAGCTGGCATTGCAGACCAATGCAGAAAATAAAAGCTAGTAAATGGTGCTAGGACAAATAATTAACCAAATGAAAAAAAAAATAAGTAAAATTGTAACTTCATCTCACATAGTAAAACATTTGTTATAGATAGCTTATACATTAGAATATTAAAAGTCAAAACTTTAAAATTTTTAGAGAAAATAGAGAAACCTTTTGACTTTGGGGCAGAAAAGTGTTTAAGATAAAGGACAAACTGTAATTTGCTGTAATTTAAAACTTTTGTTAAACAAAATGTGTCACAGAATAAGTGAAAAGGCATACTCAGCTCAGGAAAGGTATCTGCAACACACGAGATTGACAAAGGATTAGCACCTAGGATACGTAAACAATCAAAGAGAAAAAGTAAAAACCCAATTTTTGGAAAAAAGATAAGTGGTTTACAGGAGAGGAAACATGGATGGCAGTTAATGTATGGATGATGTTTCAGAAAAATGCACAAGAAAGCCATTTCAAAGTCATCAAAGGCGGAAATCTAAAAGGTGTCCAAATACCGAATGTTGTTGAGGAAGTGGAACACAGGGACGCCTTGAGAGCTAGTGGACCGCACGGGTGTCATCCCCCCGAGAAAAGCACTGTAATATCTTGTAAAGGTGAAGAGGTACCTATGAGCTAGCAACTCCCCTTCCTGAGAAGAGCCCTACAGAAACACACATATATGCAAACCAGGAGCCCTTCAGGAAGGCTCATAGCATTATTTCTGTAAACTCTTCCTTGCAAAGATTCTCCAAAGAGAAAAACAAACAAACAAGTAGTATATAAACTGTAGAATATTCATGCAAGGAAATAGTATAAAGTAGTGAAAATTAATGAACCAGAGCTGCAGTGTCCAACATGGATGAATCTCGCAAATGCAATTAAACGGAAACAGGCATATAAGAAGCATAAATCTTTGCAGAGACTATGCTTGTTTATAACCATTCTCTATCTCCTTCATAAAACACCATTACTTGGTAACTGTGTCCTAGAATTAAAGGCACCTTTTAGCTTGGTGTGGCCATGGGATTTAGTGCTAGCCAATGAGCTGTACGTGCAAGCGGAAGGGAACACTAGGGCTTTCAAAGCATCATTAAAGGAGTTTTCTCAGCTGTTAATGACCCTTTCTGGCCCTTCCACCTCTTTTCCTCCTTCCAGCCAGCAATGTGGACACAATGGCTGAAACTCCACTGGCTAACTTTAGACTAGAAGGTAACTTTGGAAATAGAAGCCATAGTCAACATGAAACAGAAAACAGGTACCTGGACGCCCAATTAACACTGGGAAAGCTCTGACTGGCCTGTCTTCAGGTTTCTTTACTGTGATAGAGGAATACATTTGTATTTTGTTTAAACTGCTGTCAATTTGTTGTTTCCTGTTATATCTATTTGTTTCTATTTACATTTCATACAGATGTACATAATATACAGACATAAATAAGGTCTAAAATACGCAAAGTAATGAGCATGTAGCAAAGGCATTGAACGCACATGGTGGTAAACAGTAAATGTAGAGCAGTGATTACTTGTGAAATGAGATATGGGGAGAAGATGGAAGATGTATACACAACGTGTATTGCATTTTATTTTGTTTTATTCTTTATGCCTTCTTGTATATCTTAAATACTGGAATAATACTGCTTAAGACTTCTAAACAGAAGAGGCCTTTGGAATTTCTGGAGCATAAAGCATGTGCAATCATCCTTGTAGACTCTGCCTTCGATCATATCTCCTTTTCCCCAGTGCCTCGACTTGGATAAGTGGAAATAAACCTGTTGATTCTCTTGATTCTTTTCCATAAAGCCCAAAAGAACCACTCCAACTATTCTCTTTCCTCTCTCCTCTCCACAGATATTCAGAGGCATGGAGATGCCTCCCTTCAGCCACAAATCATGAAAATGTTTATGCTTTCTTTCCAAGTGTCACCTCAGCCTGTTTTCCTGGTGAGGGAGAAGGGCGAGGAGAGGAGAAAGGCCCCCATCATCTCTGCACCTCGGTGAAGAGTGTGTTTCTGCTCGCACGAAGCTATGCCTTGCTAGGTGGCATCATAGCAAGGAGCCACAGAAGCAAGAGCTCCGCTGCATGGCTAGCTGTTGCGTGGAGCTTGGCACATCAGCCAGCCATTTCTCCACCAAGGTAAGAGGATATCAAGTCCGTTGGGCACTGAGGAGCATGCCAAGAACAAAACAGCCTCTACAATAGCAGTGAACAATTTCCCTCTGGAACATTTTACAGATGACTTGATGGGATTAGACAGCGTGCCTTCCTCAGAAGATGTTAGAGACACGACTACTTATATAAAGATGAAAGTGGTGTTTTGGGGAAAATGCCAAGTTGCAAATCTGAGGTGGAGAATATATTCCATTAACCTTGTATCTACTGTGCTGTCTATTAATTTCAAATGATAAAGGGATGTCAGATGAAGCCAATTAGCATAAAACACTCTTAGTCAGCTTTGCGAACCTTCAACAAATACCAACAAGGATGAAGGACATTTGGAGATGGAGCTTTTCCAAGGGACTATTGGAAGTGATAGTGTCTTCACTTTCTTTCATCTTGTGTCTTCCATGTGCTAAGTCCTAAGGCAACTAACTACTAAGTGATTTTCTAAATTCACTCTTCTTCCTGTCTTTTCTCTCCTTTGTGATTTAATTCCCTCGATCTCTTTGCAGAAAAGAGACAAATGGTGACGTATTCTTTGGGGGAAGGAAACACATGACTGTACCTGATACCCAGAATGACTGGGAATCCCTCCACCTGCTGGGAACAGCTATTTGAGATTCTTGGAGCACCTCTCATGATGAGATTTCCACTTGGGGTTATTTCAGCACTTAAGAGTGAGGACTGAAGTATTACAGGTGTACACTGCACAGATAGCATTTGTGTGATGTGACTCTTATTTCCTAAATACAACTCTGTTATTACTGTTCCAGGTAAATTTTAAAAAGCTTACCTTATGCTTGAATTTTTTGCCTTATGCTTAGGGATGAATTTTCTGCTGCTGTGAGGAACTTGGAGGTGGGTACTATGCCTTGCTCTATTTGTTTTCCAGGGACTGGCATACGGTGTGTGCTCAAGAACATTTTTCAAGTGAATAAAGCTATATACAAAAGCTAAATAATGTAGGGAGACAATATTTATAGGTGACATCTAACAAATCTTTACTATGTACCAGGTGCTCTCCTTAGTGCTTTACATTATTTAATCTATAAAAGAGTAAATATTTGTGTTAGTTAAGGTAGTACTTCTCTAACAAACTCCAAAAGTTGTAATAGCTTAAATACAATAAAATTTATTTTTCAAATTGATCCAACTCTAATATTAGTATACCTGCAAGTAGGCAGCTCTCCCCCAGTGAAACCCACTGTTGCTCCTTCATTTCCAATGTGTGTCTTCACAGGATTCATCAACGCGGAGTATGGAATGAATGAGGGAAGAGCAGATACAGAAGTTGTACCCACTTTCAAGCCACATTAACAAAAAGTAGCATAATCCTGCTCATATTTCATTGAAATAACAACATGGCCTCCAAAGATGCTATGAAGAAAAACAAGATGTTATGAAGGCCAGGTAATGTACTTCTTGGGTAGGCAGCCACTTCAAAGAATAACTCAGCACCACACAATGGGAATGAGAATCGCGGTCCTTGAGTACCCTCACAGTTTTTATCTAGGTGCCCCCAAGAGCCTCGTGGCCTTATAGGCAGTGCTTTTGGAAGAGGAGTGAAGCAGGGGGCACTGGAGTTGACTTGCTGGTGGGAGGTGGCCCAGTCTGGGGAGGCAGGGCACCTGAGGTGTGACCGCGAAGGGTGTATCTCCCTTCCCAGCTCCTGACTTCTCTCCCTGCTTCCTGGTAGCCATGTAGTAAGTAGTTTTTCTCTGCCCAGACCTTTTTTGCCATGCAGTGTCTGTGTTTAAGCCTGCTAAACAGGACCGAAGCTTCTGAGCTGTGAGTCTCAATAAACCTCTTCTCCTTTAAGTTGTCGGTGTTGTGTATTTTGTCCCAACAAACAGGAAAGTGACTAAGACATTCACCTTTAAGTGTCCTCTATTTTAAAACTGAGGAAACTAGTGCACTGAGAAGTAAGAAACTTGCCTGAGATTGTAGGAGGCAGTAGGAATATTCTTAGAATGCACTTCCCTACCTCTTAAATTACTGCAGCTTCTTGTTGATAATTATGGATATCTATTGGTGAATCGCCCCCTTTTAGATATAACAGGATGCAAATCTGAAGACTGACTTCAAGTGAAAAATAAACCTTAATGAAGGCTTCCCAGCCACACAACCTCACTTCCCTTCTTCCTTTGTTTGGAAATGTATGGTCTGATTGTCACAAATATTTGGGCTCTACTTGAATGTAATAATCAAGGCCAGGGTTGCTGACTGTCCCAATACCTAAGACAATGTGATGCTAAGAATTGTTGCATCCTAAAAGTCAGTGGTATACCTGTGTGACAGTAGAATATGACTGTCTTTTCTGATGCGTTCCTCCACGTCAGTGTGGAGAGATGTGTGTTGAGAACAAGCTAGTGGAGAGGTTTAGATGGAGCACAAATTCTAGGGTGCAAGGTTTTTTTTTTTTTTCCCCCTGAGCTCAGTACTGCCACTTGCAAGCTAGGTTAGGGGAAGCTGGGTTATGAAAATTGCTTAAGTAAGAGAAGGAGTGATGGAAATTAAATAGGGAGCAGGGAAAAGAGAGTCTGCTCAGGAGAGATTCAGCTATGTGGATTCAGGCTGGGCTTTTGGTAAGGAATAAGTTAAGTTTCAGTAAGCAGAGAGAGGCACTAGAGTTCAAATACAGACTGTCCTTTTGACATTCCCAGTCTTGAATGGAAGTATGTGCAGCATGGCTAGAGGGAAAGGTGGAAGGTGGGCCTTAATGAGTATGGAATGAACAAGCTGTGGTGTTCTGAGGGTGAGAACCTCTTCCAGCTCTTTCTGTAATTGTTGCTTTAGGGTTCTTTTTTCATAAAATGCTTATATGACCTCCCACTAAAGTGAAACTTGGTGTCTAGACTCTGATTCAATCAATGCAACATGTGTAGAGCATGGACTACTTAGTGTGTACCAAGCACGTCCTGTTCTAAGGGCTTTTGTTATGTAGTGCACCCACATATAGTTGTCTCATTTAACCTAACCCCTGAGCAGTGTCCGGTACAAGATAGAGGGTGTGTGGTTTTTTTTTTTTTTTAATTTTAAAAAGAAAAAAAATAAAAATAACAATAAAACAGAGTTTCAAAACAGGTTAGTAGGAGAGTTACAATAATTAATACATTGTGTATTGTTGTCTTCACAGTAGTTATTCAGAGTACAAGATATAGGCCTGTTATCTTGTCCAAACAATATTAGCACAAACCTTTCTTTTCAATGAACTAAGAGAAGCTAGCTGTACAACTATCTTAACTATCTTGTGTATAAATATTTTTTTTTCTTTTTCCCTTTCTTCCTTTACCCTTTCCCCCATCACAATTTGCCTTTTCTTTTGAACAGTTTCTTCCCTATTCACAATATCTATTGTACATTTTGGATCTTATTTACTTGTTCAATTTCTTACACTAGGGAGACAATAGGATCTTTACACATGTGGGTCTAGTTTATTTCACTTATGAGTGTGGTCTCAAGTTGCATCCATTTACCTATAAAAGTCTCCAGTTTATCGTTCTTTATGGCTGAGTAGTACTCCATTGTATAAAAAGACCACATCTTTTTTATCCATTCCTCGGTTGATGGGTATTTGGGTTGTTCTCAAGATTTAGCTATTACAAATTGTGCTACTATAAACATGGGTGTACATATATTGCTATGGTATAATGTTTTTAATTATTCTGAGAAGATACCCAGAAGGGGTATAGGTAGGTCAAATGGGACCTCTAATCCTATTTTTTAAGGAGTCAGGGGCATCATAATCCCAGAACTGAAATTGTACTACAAAGCTACTGTGTTAAAATCAGTATGGTATTGGCAAAAAAGCAGGCCTGAGGATCAGTGGAACAGAATAGAAGAAGCAGACACAACTACAAACACACTCAGCCACCTTATCTTTGACAAAGGAGCCAAACATGTTCACTGGAAGAAAGATAGACTCTTTAATAAATGGTGCTGGAAAAACTGGCTTTCCACATGCTGAAGAATAAAACTAGACCCCCATGTCTATCACCATGCACTAAACTAAAGTAAAAATGGATTAAAGATCTAAATATTAAAATAGAAACACTAAATTTACTGGAAGAGAAAATAAGTAGAAATCTTGAAGACATAGGGGTAGGCAGAGACTTCATGAACAAAACCCAGACTGCAAGGGAAATATTATGAAGAATCAATAAGTGGGATCTCACCTTATTAAAAAGCTTTTGCACAACAAAAGAAATCACCGACAGAGTGAAAAGACAACCCATAGAATGGGAAAAATTATAGCCAGTTATCCCTCAGACAAAGGATTTCTATGTATAACATATAAAGAATTGAAAAAAATCAGACCTCCCAAATTCAAAGACCCAATCCAAAAATCTGAGATGAATACACACTTCTCAAATGAAGAAATAAAAATGGCAAATAAATACATGAAAAAATGTTCAACATCATTGGTCTTTCGAGAGATGCAAATTAAAACAACACTGAGGTTCCATCTCACTCTAGAAAGAATGGCTCTCATCAAAAAATCAAACGATAATAAATGCTGGTGGGGCTGTGGGTAAAAAGCAACCCTTCTCCACTGTTGGCGGGAGTGCAGACTGGGGGTGTCTTAATTCTTGGGAATGACAGCATAAAGGCACAATGAGTGAGTCCTCACAATAATCTGCTCAGTCAATTGGCATCACTGTCTAGGTTTAAGGATGAGGAAATAGTGCAATAGCTTCAGTAACTTGGCTCAAGATAAATGGCATGCTCATGATTTTGATTCCAAAGACTTTCAAATGCTGAGGGGTGGGTGAAAAGTGTGAATAAGTGAATATGAGTTTTCTATGGCTGCTATTACAGCTATAGAAACAAATTACAAGCTAAAACAACAGAATCCTTCTCACAAGTTCTGTGGGCCACGAATGTGAAATGAATTTCACTGAGCTCATCAAGGGATTGGCAGTGCTGACTCCTTCTGTGAGCTCTGTTGCCTGCCTGTCTCTTCCAGCTTTGGGTCCTACTGGCATTCTTTGGCTTGTGGCTGCATCATTCCAGTCCCTACTCCTGCTCACATTGCCTTCTCCTATATCAAAACCCTGCCCTCCTTTTATATACTCGTAGGTATATGTGATAGCATTTAAGACCCAGTGCGTAATAATGTGTAATCTGTGGTCTCAAAGTCTTTAACTGAAGAATCCTATGTGCAAAAGGCCTCCCTCCCCCATGCAATAAGGTAGCATTCACAGGTTCCAGGCATTAGTACCTGGATATCTTGGGATGGGGGGAAGGGTGTTATTCAGCCAATTTACGGGCCTGGTTTTTGTTTTCTAATGTATGCAGTAATAAACGTACAGGTGTGCAAGTGTGTGTCTGTGCTGTGACCGTTCATGGGTGTGAGTTCAGCGTATGCAGCTGTGCATATGAGTGCCTGTGTGCGTGTGGAAGTGCGTGTGACTGTCCAAAGCGTCCCGTGCAGCGTGTGCCCTGACCCGGAGCGCCTTACATGGGCAGGGAGCAGTTCCCCTCCCCGGGCTGTTGTCCTGCCGCCTGCCGGGGGCACTGTCTGTCCGGGTGGCGCGCCACCCTGTTCCCTGGCTTCCCTCTCTGGGATGTTTGTTGGATAGTTGAGGCTCAGTGAGGCCGATAAAGCCTGAGGTCCTGTGCCGGGCTGGAGGACAGTGGCCCTGGGCAGAGACCTCAGAGATGCGCACAATGTGGGCGGGGCCGTGGAGCGCTTACTGGGTTTTCTGGGTGGATGTGGGTGGATCTGCGGAGTTTGCAGAGAACCGGGTTAGCTGGAGAGAACCTTATTCAATAAATTCTGCTAGGGTGGAGGCAGCCATTGGCCAAATGCACCCCACACGCCTCCCCATCGAGCTTGGAAAAAAATGGGTCGCGTCCAAGGGGCTTAGAAAACCCAGGACGTCCTGGCTGAGAATTCTACGCTCCATTTAGGAAGAAGGTGGTTCCCAGAGTGGCAGGCCCCTGTGTGGGTGGTGCCAGCAAATCTGGCTGCTAGTTGAGCCTCCTCCCGGTATCCCCGAGGGTCCCCCACCCCGCCCCGCGCGCTCAAGCCGGGTGGCCTTTCCCGCGGTCCCGGGGGCTCTGTGCGGGTTCCTGCTGCGCGGAAGTGATTCCTGCTCATTGTCGGGAGTTGGGCCCCACGCAGCGGTACTTTCCCTTGAGGCTGGTAAACTTGGGGGAAACACTCAGACCTCTCGAGCCTCAGTTTGAATATATATAAAATAAATTAATAATAATAATTACTACATTTGTGAAGATTCTATAGATATAAAGTATCTAACAGTGCTTGGCACATAACAGGTCCTCAACAAGCAGCCTAAATTGACCTAAATGAGAAAACGCCCAATTGACATAATATGTGAACTACAACAGTGCTTCTCCCCTTTAATGTACATAGGAATTGTCTTGGGGAGGACACCAGAACCACACAAGGCCCTGGCCCTGTCCTTGTAATTCTATCTGCCCTCAAGGGGACCCACTAGCTTCCAATGGGTACCCTGGGCAAGAAAATGATCAGGAGGAAGTCAGAGATTCTCATGTTTTATGAGATCCACAGTGAGCAAGAAGAGTTTTAAAAAAGTGTAATGGTTAGAATCTTAAATGTAGAACTTGGTTGTGAGCCTGTGGCACTTTTGGGAGGTGGCGGAACTTTTAGGAGATGGGACCTAATGGAAGGAAATCAGGTCTTTGGGGGCAGGCCCTTGAAAGGGATATAAAGACTACAGCCCCTTCCTCCCACTCTCTCTGCTTCGCAGCCACCATGAGGTAAGCAGCTTTTCTCTGCCACCAGCTCCCCACCATGATGTTCTGCTCATAGTAGACCCAAAATAATGGGGCCAAGTTATCATGGACCGAAGCCTCTGAAACTGTGAGCTAAAATAAACTTTTCCTTCCTTTAAGTTGATTATCTCAGGTATTTTGTCACAGTGACTAACTTAAGGGTTCAGTAAATTTTGGTTCCATTGCTGGGCTCAGTTCCTGTACTAATTAATTACTAAGTGAACCCATATAAGTCACCACCTTCTGATTCTTTGTGGGTCTTTTCTCCAGCCTGAAATTCTGTATTTCAAACAAGCTGTCGTGTGGTGCTGCTGGTCTGCAGACCACAGTTTAGAAGCAAGGAACTAGAGTATGGCATACAACAGCAGCACAGGTGGCAGGTGTTGAGAGACAGGCTGGCCAAGCAGCCCCTTGGGAGGAGGTCTAGGCAGGGGCAGTCAAGGAGTAGCACAAATTTTTCATCTGAGAGCATTTCTATCTTTTAAATTGAATTTCACTCTTGAGTTCCCAAGGCTGATGTTCTCTTTTGGTTCTGCGGACTTGGTTCAGATTGAAGTTAAAGTCTTACACAGCATTTCCTTTGCAGACTACACGGATCTGTAGTCCCTATCACTGAGAATGGCGGCGTTCCTGAAACTTGCCTCTTCTTGTCTGTGGGATACGGAGTTAGGGAAGGAGCCAATCGTGTTAGGTCCCTGCTGGGTAGTAGGCACGGTATCCATTGGTTTACATATGTTCTTATACTTACTCTTTATAAATATAAAAGTTGATGCTCATGAGTTAATAATAAAAGCATTTAGTTCCGAGGGCAGTGGTACACACCTGTAATGCTAGCTATTCAAGGGGCTGAGGCAGGAGGATTGCAAGTTTGAGGTCAGCTTGGGAAACTTAGCAAGATCCTGTTAAAAAATAAAAATAAAAAGAGCTGGGAATATAGCTCAGTGGTAGAGCACCCTAGAATGTTCTTTTAAAAAAGTATGTAGATATGAAATGGCAGAGGCAGGACATAAACCAGATTTATTTCCTACCCCTAAATCTACTTTCTACTGTCTAAAATTTGTTGCTTTATTATTCACTTCTTTGCAGAAATGATGTTCTCATGACGCTTAGGTATCATTTGGTGACTTACTAAAAGCCACCATGTTGTGCCATATTGTGCTACGTTGATTTGCCGAGCCACACTGCTTTCTCACGGGCGATCGTAAAGAAGGGGCGGGCAGTCTGGGGAGAAGAACTGTTGTCTGACTGTGTGCTTGGCAGTTTGTAAGTGGTGATCAACCTGAACCTTGTTATGAATTCCAGGCTCCCAAGAAGACTGTTTTAGAAAGGCGGGGGGATATAGAGTGCTATCAAGTATTTGGAGCATACATAAGGTATGAAATATATTTTTGCTATGGCAGTTCTTCTGATAGGTGTAAGTTTGTCTTAAATAGTATCTTTTTTTCTATAGATTCTGTTTAGTTCACCTTTCTTATGTGGTCTGAAGAAATTGTGAAAAGATGTTCTTCAAGCTGGGTTGGGGTGATCAGAACAGAACTTCCAGTGAGCAATAAATACCTTTTTGGTATTTAACTTGCTTTGTTCATTGGTATAATGATTGTGATCTGCTGAGATTGGGTTTTATTTAAAATCTGTGAGAAAGTGCTGCTGTCATAGTTTCACATCACTGTGGAGGAAGGACTGGAGAATATTTACAGAAAGCCTTTTAATACTTCAACTGCTAGCAGTTTTTTTTTTTTTAAGTGACTTAAACTACAAACAATAACAAAGTCAGTTGGACCCCCCTACCTGCCAGCTGCTTCATTTGTAGGTGAGAGCTGCTCAGTTAGAAAGCTGGACCAACCTAAATGTAAGTCTATTCTTTGCTACCCAATTTGCATCTTAAATTTCTAACAACAGAATGACGTTAGAACCACACATATGAAATGTTAGCAACTAATAGCAGTTGGTAGTATTTTCTTCCTTGGCTAGCATTTACTGGCTAGCATTTACTGGTTGTTTTGGACTCACACGGGCATGTGAGATATGTGAGCTTTTATACTACTTAAGGAACAATTCAGAAGAGTTTAGAAAGATTAAAACTGAATATTAAATATTTGTGTCTGTCTTTTCTTTAGGAAGTTAAGGATCAAATTCTATTTCATTCCTTTTAAGAAACTGCTGAAGTTTCTCTTAGAATTAATTTCTCTGTCCTCTATGCATTTTATGCCATTTAAAAAACTACTTTATTAGAGAATAAAAAACAATAGAATCAACAAAAGTTGATTCTTCAAAAAATTCAACAGATTGACATACCTTTAGCTAGACTGAAAAAGACAAAAGAAAAATGAAATCAGAAATGGAAGTGAATACATTGCTACCTACTTTACAGAAATAAAAAGTATTATGAGAATGCTGAGAACAATTACAGGCCACCAAATTAGATGAACTAGAGGAAACGAACAAATTTACCAAAAAGACTCCTAAAAAATTTAAAGTTTGAACACATCTGTGAAAGTAAAAAGATTGCCTTAGTAATCAAAAACCTCCCAGCAGGGGCCGGTGAGATGGCTCAGCGGCGTAAGCGCCTGCCTTGCAAGCACGAAGGCCCGAGTTCGACTCCCGGAACCCACATACGAAAAAGGGGCCGGTGATATCGCTCAGCGGCACGGGTGCCTGTTGGCGCTCGAGGTCCTGAGGTCGTCCCCCTGGTACCCACAAAAAAAAAAAAAAAAAACAAACCTCCCAGCAAAGAAAGTCCAGGACCAGTTGGCTTCATTGGTGAATTCTACCAAACATTTAAAGAAAATTGACAGTAGTCTTTCTCAGACTTTTCAAAAAGAAGAAGGAGAAGGGGAAGGAGAGGAAGGAGAGGAAGAAGAGGAAGAGGATGAAGAAGAAGAAAAGAAGAAGAAGGAGGAGAAGAAAAAGAAGAAAAAAAAGGATGTTATGGCTTGTTTTTAGATGTCACCCAAAAGCCTCATGCACTCACAGGTGGGGGTTTTGGAAATGACTGGATCATGAGTGTGAGATACTGGATCATAGTTCTGGGTGTGGGGGATGGATTTACTGGAGAAGGAAGACCCACCCTTGGTCTGTATGGCTCCGACCAATAGGCTTGCAGTCTCAGTGGAAAAAGGGAAATAACAAAGGCTTGCTGCTGCTTTCTGCCTGCCTTGCCATGAAGAGTTTCTCGTCTGCCATCCCCCTCTGCCACACTGCCTTCCCTTGCAGCTACCCGACTATGGACCAAACCTCTAAAAACTGTGAGCTACAGTAAATCTTCTCTTCTTTATTTTATTTATTTATTTTTTTATGTGGGTACCGGGAGTCGAACTCAGAACCTCGCAGTTGCCAGCAGGCACTTGTGCTGCTGAGCTATCTCACTGGCCCTACCTTCTCTTCTTTAACTTGTGGGTGTTGGATATTTTGTCCCAGCAATGAGAAAGTAGCTAAGACAGGATTTATCCCAGGAATGTAAGAGTAGGTCAACATAAGAAAATCAATGTGATATCCTATGTTAATAGAACAAAGGACAAAATCCACATAATCATCCCAATTTCTGTAAAAAAGAAAAAAAGCACTTTCTTAATGAAAACACTTGGACAACTAGAAACAGGAGGGAACTCCCTCACTGTCATCTGATGAAAGATACTTATGAAAAACTCACAGCTAACATCAATCATGAAAGACTGAAAATTATTCTGCTGTGATCAGGAATAAGGAAAGATCCTCAGTTTCCTACTGGTATTAAAAATTGTACTGGGATTTCTAGTCGGGGCAACCAGGCAAGGAAAAGGGAAGAAGTAACACAATATTTGCAGATGACATGACCCTGTACATAGAAAGCTCTGCAGAATCTACAAATAACTGAAGCTAATAAATGAGTACTAAAGTTTTAGTATACAAATCAATACACAGAAAGCAATTTGTTTCTATATATCAGCAATGAAAGATCTGAAAAGAAAGTTAAGAAAACTAATTTATTTACAATAGCATTCAAAAGAAAAAATTCTTAGGAATAAATTTAGCCATGGAAATGAGAGACTTATACACTGAAAACTGCAAATGATTGCTGAAACAAATTAAAGACCTAAATAAGTGGAAAGACATCTTATGTACACGAATCGGAAGATTTAACATTATTAAGATGCAGTACCACCCAAAACAACATACAGATGCAACACAGGCCCCATAGAAATTCCAACAGATTTTTATTTTTTTCAGAAAAGGAAAAAGTAATCCTTGAAGTGAAATGGAATGACAAGGAACTTCACACAGCCAAAACAGTCCCAGAAAAGAATAATTTAGAGGACTCATATGTCCAGAAAACTTACTGTAAAGCTGCAGTAATCAAAATAGTGTGGTATTGGTATAGGATAGGCATATGAACAAATGGAATTATCCAATATATCTATGGATAATTGATTTTTGACAAGGGTGTGAGACCATTCAGAATTAATTCTTTCAATCACAGTGCCAGGACAATTGGATATCCACACGCAAAAATGAATGTGGACCTCTTCCTCACACCACATACACAAATTAACTCAAAATGGATCAATGACCTTCATGTAAGTGCTAAAACCATAACACTTTTAGAAGAAAACATTGGAGTAAATCTTCACAGTCTTGGGTTTGGCAATGAATTCTTAGATGTTACACCAAAAACTTGAGCAACCAAAGGAAGAAACAAATAAATTGGACAGCATCAAATTTAGAAACATTTGTCCATCAGAGAGCATTATCAAGAAAGTGAAAAGACGACCCACAGACTGAGAGAAAATATTTGTCAGCCATAGACATTTCTCCAAAGAAAACATATACATGTTTATAAGCACTTGAAAAGATATTCAACATCACTATTCTTTAGAGAAATGTAAATCAAAACCACAGTGAGGTAGCATGTTACACCAGCTAGGATAACTGTAATGAAAAAGTAGAACAGTATTGTCAAGGATGTGAGGAAAATTTAAACTCATATATTTCTGATGGAAATGAAAATGGTTTAGCCACTGGAAAATGTTTTGGTGGTTCTTCAAATAGATAAATGGATTCACCATGATAACTGGATTTACCATTATAACTGCAGGATTCTCTTCCTGGATATAGATGCTAAAGGATTGAAAACAGGTGTTTTAAAAAAAAAACCATGTGCACACATGTTCATAGCACCACTATTCCCAATAGCCAAAATGTGGAAGCAATCCAAGTGTCCATCAGCAGATGAATGGATAAATAAATTGTGGTATATGGATAGTATAGGATATTATTTTGCCATTAAAAGGAACGAAGTATCAATATGTGCTACAATGTGAATGAACCTTGAAAATATGCTAAATAAAAAAAGCCAAACACAAAAGGTCACTTAGAATATGGTTTCATTTATATAAAATATCCAGAACAAGTTAAGTCCATAGAGACAGAAAAAAGATTGTTAGTTTCCAGGGTCTGGGGTAGAATGGGGAGTAAGAAATAACTGCTTAATGGACATGAGGTTACTTTTAGGGAAACGAAAATATTGTGGAACTAGATAAAGGATGTGGTTACCAATCATCATGACTGTACTGCAAGCCAGTGAGTTGTACACTTAAAACGACTAATTTTACATTATGTGAGCTTTACCGCAATTTATAAAATATATACTATACTTTCTTGAGGTATAATTTTCATGGAATAAAACTAACCCAAGTTAAGTGTATATCAATGAATTTTGATGTTTATATGCACTCATGTGGCTACCACCTTAATCAAGATATAAAACATTTCCATCACCTATAAATTTTCACTGTGTTCCTCCCCAGCTGTGCCACCTCCTTGAACATGCACCCTGTCAACCACTGATCTGTTTTCTCACACTATAAATTAGTCTTCTCTTTTACAGACCTTCTTATAAACCAAATGGACTCTTTTCAAGCTAACTTCTTTTGCTCACCATGTGTTTGAGATTTTTCAATTTTGTTGATAGATCAGTGATTTATTCCTTGTTAAATCCTGAATAGGTTCCATTGTATGACTAACCAGTTTTTTTAACCCAATATTCACTGAGTTGTTTCCAGTTTTGAACTTTATGAATAAAGCTGCTATGAACATCTGTGTAAAATCCTTTATGTGTCATATTTTCATTATTTTGTGGGGAGGGATATCTACAAATGGAATTGCCATGTCATAAAGCTAATATATGCTATTAAAAAAAAATAAGCCCACCTTTTTTCCCAGTGCTTGTAACACTTTATACTCCCATTAGTAGTGTAGTCCCCAACACATCTCTTGCCCACATCCTCACCAAGACTTGATATGATCAATCTTTTCTGTTTTAGGCAACATAATACATGCTTAGTTGTATTTCACTGTGGTTTTAATTTGGATTTCCACAATGTCGTTTGATGTTGTACAATGTTTTATATTCATTTGCCACCCATATATCTTCTTTTATGAATTTGGCTCATATTTCAACTAGGTTTTAAAATTATCATTGACTTGAGAGTTATGGTGGATTAATTAAGGGCCAATTTGAGTGAGAATGCCCAGCTAAATTGAGTCAGCATAGTTCTGTGGAAGACCCACCAGAGGATTGTTGACAGAACAGCATAAAAGAAGGGGAGGGGAAGAGATTGCATGCTGCTGATTTCCAAGAGAAGCCTTGTTGTGGCTGGTTCTCCTGATACTAACTCAGCTGTTCCCACTTTGGAGGAGCTCTCAGGTCCTCGCTATAGTGGGAGAAGGCTACTCTTCTCCTCAGGGGAGCTCTGGTATTTGCCTTTGTCTTGAGCGTCATTTCCTGGCTCCAGTGCAGTTCCCTCAGCCTTCTGGCACAGACTTTCTAGCTTCCACCACTGGTCCTTGGGTCTTCCCAGTGCAGATCCTTGATGTGGACTTGCATGAGACATTGCCGTGGGATCCAAGCCTTTGTCTAGATTCTTCGAGTCTCTAGCCCATGGACAGATCTCTTGCACTCTTCTGCATTTGACTTTTGGGTGAATATTATAAGATACTCCTATAAATTTATGTGTCCAGTATTAAATCTATTCCCTTGTAAACCCTGAGTACAATAAGAGTTCTTTATATATTGTAGCTACAAGACTTTTATTAAGTATAGTATTTTAAAATATTTTCTCCCAGTTCATACTTGTCTTTTTACTCTCTTGAAAGTCTTTCAAAGGGATGATGTTCTTGATTTTGATGAAATTCAACTTATCCTTTTTCCTTTTATGAATTGTGTTTTTGATATCTTATCTAAGAAATCTCTGCCTAATCCAATGCCACAGTGATTTTCTCCTATGGCTTTCTAGACATTTTATAGTTTTAGATTTTACATTTGGCCTGAGATACATTTGGAGTTAATTTGTGTACAGAGTATGAGGTACAGTTGGAAGTTCCACTGTGTGTAAAGAGGTTTTTTAACTTTTCTTAGGACTAGCATATGTTAAGCATGCACTTTACCCTGAGCTAGACCCCTGAGCTATATTTCCAGCCTTTCAATCACCAAAATTGAAGTGAGTTGCAAGGTTTTGTTTTGTTTTTGTGTTTGCAATTGGAACCCAGATACCTGCTAAGCACGTGTTCTACCACTGAGCTACATACCAGCCTATTTATTTGTTTATTTATTTATTTAGAGACAGGGCCTCACTCAGTTGCTAAATTGCCTAGGGTGGGCTTAAACTTGTAATCCTCCTTCCTCAGCCTCCCAGAGTGTTGGGATTACAGGTATGTGCCATCATATCCAGCTCATCATTTTTAATCACTGGTTTGTAGTAATGTGCTTTTGATATGTATTGGTATGGTTTTGTTTTTCAATTGTCCTGTTTGAGTTTTGTTGTTCTTCTTCTTTATCTTGGATTTGTGAACTGACCTTTATAATCCTCTTACTGCTAATTATACTGTTACTTTAATTTCAATTTCCTAGTATTCATTGCTAGTGCATAAAAATATGTTGTATATTGAGCTTGTATTCTTCAATATAGTAAAATCACTTATTAGTTCTGGTAGTGGTAGGTTTTCCTGCACAAAGAAACATATTACCTGTGGACAAAGACAGTTTACATCTTCCCTTCCATTCTGTCTGCCCATTATTTTTCTTGCATTATTTAACTGAATCCAGTCCCTATTAAAATGTTGAGTAGAAACGATAATGCCCGATGCACTTGCCTTATTTATGATTTTGTAATGAGCAGGCTTTTATCTGGACTTTTTACCTCCCAAATAGGGAAATTTTTTTCTTAGTATTCTATCCAATGTGTTGTGGGTTATTAGATTTTCTAGTGTGGACAGTGGGGTTCTGTCTGAAATCCGGGTTTATTTCCCCTTCAATCTGTTTGGATTTTTTTTGCTCCTGGTCTTAGCGATTCCCTCACATGGGTGTGCTGACCACGATTAAGTTGGTGAATTGAGAGTGACCCTTCAGCTTTCTTTCTGTGTAGCTCTATCTTTTCTGATCCTCTATCCTGCAAATTCTAACTGGGGTTTTCCAGCTCCCGGCTCCCTTTCCCAGCTTTCCCATCTTTGTAACAGAACCTTGAAATCTTCTGTAGGCAGTAAATGAGGGTGATTATAGGTTGTACTCTCTTGGATTGGAGTTTCTCATGATCCTCTGTTCCTTATTTCCTAATACCTAGTGCCTAACCATTGTTCCATGTTTATTGTCCATTTTTGTAGTTTTAAGCATCATGGTTAATTTAATCTCAATTTCATCGTCAGAAGCGAATGTCTCAAATGTCTTTTGTTATTCGCTTCTAATTTGTTTTGTTGTGTCCAGAAAAACATAATCTGAATTATTTTGATACTTTTAGATTTACTGAAGCATGTTTTATGCCCTATTATAAATACATGGTTTTTCTAGATGAATTTTCCATTTACTTGCAGTAGTATGTAGTGTTCTATAAATGTTAATCAGATCAAACTGGTTAACAGTGTTCCTTGTGCCTTCCTTTTTGTGGTTTTTAAAATTTATTTTTGATTGACACAAAGTTATATATATATATATATATATATATATATATATATATATATAGTACCATGTGATATTTCAATGCATATATAGTTTAATGCTCAAATCAGGCCAAGCATATCTATCCCTTCAAACGCTTGTCATTTCTTTGTGGTGAAAACATTAAAAATCTTTTCTTCCAGCATTTAAAAACATGCAGTACATTATCTTTCGTTGTAGCCACCCCACTTTGCAATAGTACACCAGAGTTCATTTCTCTCATCTAACTGCAACTTAGTACTCACTGGCTGGTCTTTCCCCATTCCCCTCTCCTTTCTACTCTCTACCGTCTTTGTGCCTCCTACACCACATTGTTCATCAAGAAAACGTGGACATCCTTGCTGAGTCCATAAGAATTTAGTTGACAGTGTTGTGCTATCAATTATTGAGAGAGGCGTGTTGAAAATGTTGAGTATGGTACTCAATTGGTCTTATTTCACCTTTTATGTTTTGAACCTCCATATCAGGTGCATAGACATTTAGCATTACTATGTCATCTTGACCCTTTTATTGTTATGAAATGGCTCTTTTTCTCTTGTCGTTTTTTTTTTTTTTTTTTTTTAATTTTACCTTTTTGGATATTATTATGGCCAATTTAGCTTTCTTATGATTTGTATTTGTCTAGTATACTTTTTCCAACTCTTATAACTACTCTGTTATCACATGTCAAGTCTGTTTCTCATAGACATTGGCAGGGTGTAAGTCTGCTATCTTGCTTCGTGTTTTCTGTTTCTCATATCTGTTTTGCTTCTTTCCTCTCTTATTGTCTTCTGGGTTGAGTTTCTCTTTGCTCTACTTTGTTGTTTTTTTTTTTTTCAGTTTTCTACATGTTAGTTTATTCTTATTTGTTTGTCAGTTATTTGCCTATTTGTCTACTTATTTGTCTACTATTTATTAATTTTTTTTCAGTGCTTTCTCTGAAACAGTAGTTCTCAAGTGTGTGTGGGACATTTGACAATATTTGATTGTCATAACCAGGGGAGGGGCCTACTAGCATCTAGTGGATAGAAGCCAGGTATGCTGGAAACTTTCTACCATGCACAGACAGGCTCTGACAACAAGAATTATTCAATGAAAATATGTACTCAGGAGGCTGAGGCAGGAGGATCATAAGTTAGAGGACAGCCTGGACAACTTAGTGAGACCCTGACTCAGAAAAAAATAGGCTAGGGATGCACCTTACCACCCCATAGGTTCAATCTCTAGTACTGAAAAAAATATAGCAGTAAAGTTGAGAAATCCTGCTATAGGGTTTATGTTTATAATATATATCCTTATTTAATCATAGTCTACTTGCAAATAATATAGGTGTGTATTAATTTACATATATATATATATCTATTTGTGTGTGTGTGTGTGTGTGTGTGGGTACCGGGAGTCGACCTCAGGACCTCGCACTTGCCAGCAAGCGCTTGTGCCACTGAGCGATATCACCCAACCATTTTTTTCCTTTATGTGGGTACTGGGAGTCGAACTCAGGACCTCGTGCTTGCCAGGCAGGCACTTATGCCGCTGAGCTACCTCATTGGCATATATATATATATATATATATATATATATATATATATATATATGTATTTATAAACTTTTATTTCTCTCTCCTGTCCTTTCTGCCATTATTGTCATGTATCTTATTTCTATATACACATGACTCATACTCCACATTGTTTGTATTTTTACCTTAAACAATTATATTTAAACATAACTAACTAAATAAAAGTAGCTTAAAGATCTTTTTAAAACATGTTTTATAAAGCAGATCTGGTAGCTATAATATTCATGATATTTCAGCCTTTCTTGACCTAAAAATATCTTTATTTTACCTTTTTGAAGGAATGTTTTTGCTGGTTATAGAACTGTATGATGAGAAAAGTTTTTTTTGGTTTGTTTGTTTTAAAATAATTGTTTCCTTTGAAAATATTGTCCCATTAGCTCTTCTTTATATTGTTTCTAATGAGAAATCACTTGTAAATCTTATAATTATTCCCTTGTATGGCAAGCATTATTTTTGTTTAATTTTATTTTGTTTACTGGTGCTTTTAAGGTTTTTCTTTTCATTTTTATCAGTAGTGTTAAAAAATTTTGTTCTTGGAGGATCTTGTATGATCTTATTTTTACCTATCTTACTTGGTGTTTCTTGTTCTTCTTGAATCTGTGGACCAACATTTTCAATCAGCTACAGAATGCTCTGGTGATTATTTCTTCAACTATTCCTTCCTCTCCCCTTTTTCTCTGAGATTAGTTATATACATGTTAGACTAGTTGGTATTATTCCATAGGTCACTGAAAGTGTTCATTTTTATTTTAGCCTTTTTTCCTTATGTGCTTTAATTTATATTGCTTCTACTGCTGTATCTTCAAGTATACTGATTGTTCCCTGTCCTGTTAAGCCTAGGCAGTAAATTTTATAAAATGTATAGACATTGAATATTTTAATACCTCCTATCTTCTTTTTGCCAGGTTTATATTTTCTTTTAGCTTCTTGAAGACATGTTGGAGGATATCTATAGCAACTAATTAGATACTCACTTCAATGCCTATCATTTTGATGTCAATTTCTATGTATTGGTTTTTTGTCATAATAGGTTACATTTTCCTGCTTCTTTGTGCATCTCAATATTTGAATGAATGCTGGACCTGGTGCTCAATGATCGGACAGTTCCTTTAAAACTTCAAAACATATAAATGTTTATTTAGGCAAGCAGTTACTATATTTAAAAATAAGTTTTCTTGGCTTGTTTTCAAACTTTCTTAGAGTGGTTTTAGAGTAGCCTGTAAAGCTAGTTTGCCCTTGCTTTTAACACGCAGATCTTTTGGAAATCTCTATGCAAGTTCCTGGTTGCTGACTGGGCTGTACTTCCCTATATCTTCATGTGCCTTATTACTTTGTCTTGCGATCTGTGCGTTTGATAAAACATCCACCTCCTTCAGTTTTTACTGACTGGCTTCATAGAGGGAAAGATTGTCATCAACTAGAATAGCGAGAGATTCTAGAGGCTTCTCAACCTTTTCTGTGAATGTGTCTTCTTTTGACTTGTGCATGTACATTTTCAGTTCTTTCCCAATTTCTTCTATTTTGAGCTTATAATATTTTGCTTTTTCTGATGTCTTTTGCAATACTGAAGTTTATCTACATCTTCCATAACCTATTCAGCTTTTTTTTTTTTAGCTCTGATGTCCCTTAGATATCTAGAGTATGCAAGGTCCCATCAGTGAAACAGAAAACATTCCCTTGGGCAGCCCCAGGAGAGCTGGAACATGGAACCCATGCTCCAGCCTTCTCTTCCTTTACCAAGGGAACAGTCATGAAATTATCTCATGATAATTCTGATTTCTCTGCAGCAGCCATTCAGCCCTTTTTTTTTTTTTTTTCTCAAGTAGGAATTCCATCAAAACTCTGAGTCAGGCAAGACAGAAACTAGTGTTACTGGCAGTCCCTGAAAATCTGGGCAGTGCACACACGCACATTTCAATTTTTTCTCTTCCCAGGGAGAACCATGGTGCTGAAGTTTCCTCTTGCTCATGCCATGCCTTGGGCAGGGACAATGACAAGTGAGTGCACAGTAGTTCAAATTATTGCCTGTGTCCTCAGTTGCCCTCAGCCTGGTGCACTTTCCTGTCAGCACCTGGATTCAGTCAAGTAACCTCCTGGACAGTGTGAATGGTAGCTATATGTTCCAGTCTTCTTTACTTCTCAAGATCAGTCAGGAGTTAGGGTTTCCTTTTCATCACATGATAGGCATCCCATACTTATCAATTTTACATTAAATTGTTACTTTTGTTCTCAACTTATTCTCCTTTATTATCAAATGTTATCGAAGAGTGACTGGCTATTCCATTTCTAGTCATTCTAGTTATTCAGGATAGTATAGTGATTAGTTTCTCTGGAATCATTTTATTACATAAACCTACACAGACTACATATTGCTCAAAGCAATGGCATAAACAAACTACGGTTTGCTGGGTTAGTCAGAAGCAAGGCAACTCATACATCAAAAACCTAATAGTTGCTAAAAACAAAATGAAAATTTATTTCTTTGTCTGGTCACAATCTGAATTAGATTTATTAGAGTCAGTATGAGAAACTTGGTTTTTCCTTTCTAGTTGTTCTCTCACCTTGACCATATGAATTTTATCTTGTAGTGTAAGATGGTGTTATGGTTTGTGTCTAGATGTCCCCCCAAAGCCTCATGCAGTCATGAGTGGCAGAATTCTCAGAGGTGGTTGAATCTACAGTGTGCAATGCTGGGGTGAAGGGTGCTGGGATTAAGGATAAGTGATTGCTGGATCAGCCCAGTGATTGGATAGGCACTCATCCCCTAATTCCAATAGACTAGACACAGTATAAGGGGACAGAAAGAGGCGTGGCTCCCTCTTCTCTTGTTGCCTTTGCTGCCTTCTGCTGCTATGAACTGTTGACCCTCTGCCATGTGCCACCCTGCCTTGGAGCCAGACAATTATAGGCTGAAATCTCTACAAACTGTGAGCTAAATAAACCTTTCTCCCTTTAACTTTGGTATTGGGTATTTTGTCTCAGCAACAAGAAAAGTAACACAGAATTTGGTACCACAGAAGTCATTGCTGTGGCATTACCTGTTCATGTGGCTCAAGAGCCTTTCGAATTTGCTTGTTGGTAGGGGAAGAGTTAGGAAAGGTCTGGAGATGCCGCCTGAAAAAGTAGAGCTGAAATGCCTTAGGCTGTTCTTCATGGGAGATTCTGGTCAGAGCTCAGAAGACCAGAAAGCTGATAGAAATCCTATTGGTAAAGACCAGGCTCAGGAGGTTTCTACTGGGAAGAAGGACTGCATTGGCTGTTGGACTCCAGACAATGTGTGTTATGGCTTGACAAAAGGTTTGTCTGCATTTTGCTTGTGTCCAGAGAATTTGCTTGAGACTGAGGTTAAGACTGGTGGACCAATTTATCTGGCAGAAGAAATTTCAAGGCAGTTGAGTATTGAGGCAGTGGCATGGGTACTGTTGGGGGCTTTTAGCCAGACTTATGTAGACAATCAAGAGAAAAGAGCCCAGCAGAATGAGTTAAAATGTTGTGAGTTTGGGCAGAAAAGAAACTGCAGTAAAGCTACAGACTGCAAATATGGAACAGAGGAGATCTTGATTGCTGAGAAGGAACAGGAGAATAGAAAAGATGGCCTGAGGGTATCACAAGAAGCAGCAGGACTCCACCCTTTGCAACCTCAAAATTGCAAAGTGAAAGACTTTGCTTTGAGAAGAGAGCCCCAGAGCACAATATTCCAGAACAGTGGCAACATAGAGAATATGTTCCTTAGAATTGGATTCAGAGCGCTCAGTGATCCAGGCACTTGGCTCCTACAGCCAAGAGAGAAGGAAGCCTGGCTACTGCTCCAGCTGGCAGCAGACCTTGGCATCATCCATGTGGCGCTGGTCTTAGATGATTGCAGAATACAAGAGTTGTGGGGTTAGGAAGTCTTCCATCCAGATTTCAGAAGAAGGCCTGGGAGGCCAGACAGTGTGCCCCTGAGAGGGCAGTGTGTGAAGCTGTGAGTGTGAAGCCAAAGGTGCAGTGGAGACCCCAGAAATTTGGAGAAGCCAGGAATATGAGGAAAACTGGAAGGAGGTAGCATAAGAAAGAAGTCCAAGAAAGAAGTCTTGGGAGCTATAATTACCAGAAACGCCATAGGGGTGGAGGTGCCCAGGCCTTTTGGAGTTCATATCTTGCCACAGATTGCCTCGGATGCTGCACATAGAACTACAGGACTTAATGTTCACCCTGCTGGGTTTTGGACTTGCTTTGGTCTCATTCCTTGCTGTCCCCCTATTTGTAACTTTTGGAGTGAAAAATGTCTATCTTGTGCCATTGAATGTTGGAAATGCTAAACTTTCTTTTCATTTGTAGAGGGGCTCACAGCTAAGAGTTTGCCTTAAATCTTGGAGGAGACTTGGGACTTGGACTTTTCAGCAATGCTGAAACTGTTAGGACTTTGGCAACTCTTGGAGGTGAACTAAATTCCTTTTGCATAAAGAGATGTGCATAAGTCTTTGGGGGGCCAGGGGCAGAATGTTATGGTTTGTGTCTTGATGTCCCCCCAAGGCTTCATGCAGTCATGAGTGGTGGGCTTTTCAGAGGTGGCTGAATCTAGAGTGTGCAATGCAGTTTTGTTCCTCTTTTTCAGGCTTATTTTGATTATTTGGAGTCCTTTGCAGTTTCATAGACATTAGGATCATATTGTGCATTTTTGCCAAAGAGGCGGTTGGAATTTTGTTAAGGATTTCATCAAATCTTTAGATTTCTTTGGGTACTGTTGCCACCTTAATATTAAATTTCACAATCTATGAACATGGGTATCTCTCCATTGCTTTAGGTTTTCTGTAATTTCTTTCAATAATGTTTTCTGGGAAGAAAATTTACACAATATTTAATTTGTATATTTAATTTTTACAGATTAGGAAACAATTTGTGGCCAAGGCTCAGTCTGAATGAAGACATTCTTTAAAAAGGAAAGCACTTATTCTTACATTAAGTTGTATTTTCCAAAAACCAATACCATTGATTATTCCAGATTTAGTTGTGGAATCCCAGCTTTAGTGGTATATATTCCCAGTAGAGGACAGGAAGGCTTGAGTGGATGAGACCTCATGGTTTTGGCATCTCCTACAATGTGTGTCTAATTCCTGGAGATACTGGAGTGTGGATAGAACTGGTTTCCATTGTCCATTTTCTGTGTGCTACTGTAAGTTGAGAATCTTGGATTTCAAATTCATAATTTCATATTCTTATGCATAATATTTTTCATTAAATATTTTAAACATTTCAGAGTATATTTGGCTTGTTATCAAACACATATCCTTTTTGAATTATGTAGTTTGAAGGTACTAAATAAGCATCATCCTAAAACACATTAAAATATAACAGCAAAGTTCTTGTTACATTCCACTAATTACTTTTTCTTGACTAAGATATATACATATTTTATATTTAGTTTTTTATAAAGACAGTAAAGTATATATATCTGACCTCTTTACCATCCTATATTGAATTTATTCTGAATATGTTATTTGATAAGAGCAAAAATTTAAGTAATCTCTAGTGAAATATTGCATTATATTATCTCTCTCTTTGTGACCATGGGAATGATTTTCAAAGAATGCCAAGCAGTTCTGATCTGCAATGCAAAATTATCCATCCTTGCTATGTTAATTTATAATTAGAAGTCAGACACTGACCATATTTACTAACTATAAAAAAATCTCAAGAGAGTTGCTTCAATGGAACTTGTAAGATATTATGGATATATATATATATATGTATATATCATATGTTTATAAAATATTGCAAAAAGGTAAAGAATACAATTAGTCTTCAGTTACTTTGACATCTAAAACAGAATGAAAAGCCTGTTGAAAACCACATTGGTGTACCATTCACCACCAGTGGAGGAAGACTCGACACTGGTATGAATGGGTGTATAGTCTCTGGGTGAGTCCTGATAATACTGACCTTTGGGCAGTTTATGTGTTTGTGCAAGATCATACCCTTGAAATTTGGGGCCTTAAGGTGATACCAGTTTTACAGCTGGCTTGTGGTTGTCATCATTTAATCTTACTTTACCAATATAGAAACATGAGATTCCAAGAAGTTGAGTGTCTGATATTCCACAGGTGATAAGCCACATGTCAGGTCTTTTGGATCTCAGAGCCTAGGTTCTTTTTGCTACAAGGGGTGGCATTTTTAAGGGCCAAAGAGATTTTCACATTTGTTTCTCTATTTGTACTAGTGATATAGGCAATGCTATTAGAAGTAAACTTAAAAGAAAAACTGATGGCTTAAACTTAATCACTGATAAACATTTTGAACTTCTAGTCTTATTTATGTTTTAGTGATATATCTAGTCTCTCTAATCAGCTGACTTAAAAACTTTTGAGACTAAGGAAACATAAACATGTACGTAGAATATTATCAATGTAATGTCCATATAATATATATATTTCCATGAAAATGATAAAAGAAAAAGCAGAGAGAAGAGGCATATTAATTTTTTAGGATTGCCACTGAGTTTCTTTTATTTTCTAATTAATTTTATTGGTACACTTTTGATAGACATAGTGATCATAATCGTCATCAGGAATTTGTACTACATAAGATACCTTAATTCTTTTTCTTTTTTTTATATTTTAGATCTTAGTTATGTTTGTCACTTGCTGTGAACAAAAGTATATTAAAAAACCATCCTAGGGCCTAGACTGGAAATGAATTAATAAGATGTCTTATTGCTGTACATCATCAGTTTTATGTTTTGTACAGAGTTGCCTCATTAGGTTCTGTGCTGCAAGTGTGTATTTGTTAATTGCTGCTTTCCGGTCAGCTTTTTGTGGTCTACAAAAGTGGAAAAGTAGATGAAGCAGTTCCTCTGGGTTTTCTGCTGTGCAGGATAGATGAAGATTTGATAAACTTTGTGGGCTGCTACCTAACCAACTAGATACTATTCAGGTAGTTCTTTGCTAGGATTTATCTTCGAAAGAGAAAACATTCTGTGTTATGTGTGGGTGGAGACCTTCATGTATTGGGTTACTAGATTAGCATAAAAATATAGGACAACCAGTTAAATTTGGATTTCAGATAAAGAGCAAATAATTTTTAGTAAGCATGCTATACACATTGTGTGGATATTCTGTATTTTATTTGGGAAGTCTTAATGTGGTCACTTGTTCAGAATAGAATGGAAGCCTGTTTTCATATACTCTTTTTGTTTTAATCTATATTTGGTTTTACATTCTTATCTTCATCCAGTCTTAGTATTTTCTTGCCTCAAGATAGTTGAATCTGATGTGCTGCTGTTAGGGGTGCTTTGCTCTTCTCTTCTCCTTGCTAAGGCTAGACTATGATCCAAAGGTGCTGACACACACTCCACAATGAATGCAGTCACTAGAAATAGAGATAGGGCTTGTCTTAGTTACTTTTCTCTCATTGCTGGGACAAAATACCCGACACCCAAAATTAAGGAAGGAAAAGTTTATTTAGCTCACAGTTTGTAGAGGTTTCAGTCCATAATCAGCTGGCTCCAAAGCAGGGTAGCATAGCAGAGGGGCAACAGTTCATGGTGGCAGAAGACAGCAAAATCAACAACAGCAAAAAAGGGGGAAGCAAGCCTCTTTTCCTCCTTTATATTGTATGCAAGCTACCTACCCTAGGGCAAGCGTAACACTCATACCATCTCAGCCTCTCTTCTTGCACAGGCTCATGATGTTTATAAACTGAAGATCCTGGCCCCCTGCTGAGTCACTTAGTTAAACTTCTAAACTTCTCAAGTTGATGCAATGAATCAACCATTACAACATCCTGGAGCATAAACGGCCACCCTAGGGCATGTTCTCTACACTTTAGGATGTAGAACTGAGTTACTTAGTTAAGCTTCTAAAATTCTCGAGTTGACAAAATGTATCAACCATTATGGGGCTGCAGGCAAAAATGCCCATCTACGGCCCTTCTTAAGTGTAAAAAATTAAGGTGTATGATCTGTAAGCTTTTGGAATATCTTATTAATCTATTTAACAATGTAAATTATTTTTTTCCTTTCAAGAGCCATGTGACAGATACTGGCTAATGGTGGCTTCTGAGTTTTCATTCAAGGGTGTCCATCCTTTTCATCACTCCAGATTCTTACAACCATCTTCTGTATGAACAAGGATATCATCATGGTCTCACAATTCACATACTATAGTTAAAGAATCAGAAGAAAAAATATGTAAGGCTGATAACAGTTCATTATGACAGTTCCATTTGTAATGGAAGATTATCTCCTTTAAAGGCCACTAAGCTGTATTTCCAGTGAGATAAAATATACAAGGTATGATCAAAATATATAGTGAATGTTTAAATTTTAAAAATTTTATTATAGTAAAAGACACATTGCCACTAATAACCCCCAAAATACTTCCCCTCACTTCCAACACATATATCCCATCATTCTTGCCACTTTCTGAAGCAGTTCTGGAGGACCTCTTTCGTAAGTGTCTTTACAAGATGTAATAAAAAATATGGTGACTTTTCTTGCCAAGTGTCATCCAATGGAAAGCCAAGCTCAGAAAACATCATTACAGTGTATCCGTATCTGCCTCATTCACCATATCTGGCACCGTGCAACTTCTGTCTCTTTTCCAAATCAAAATGACCATGAAAGGGAAAAGTTTTGGATAGATTTGAGATGTTGAGGCAGCCACAGCAGCACAACTAAAGATGCTCACAAAAGAGGACTTCTAGAACTGCTTTAGGAGGGGTAAGAATGACAGCATCAGTGTGTTCAAAGTAAGGGGAAGTATTTTAAGGGGGATTAATGGCAGTGGGTTTTGCTGTAATTTTTTTTTATATGGGTACCGGGAATCGAACTCAGGACCTCGCGTGCCAGCAGGCACTTGTGCCGCTGAGTGATATCACCGGCTCTTTTTTTCCTTTATGTGGGTACCAGGAGTCGAACTCAGGACCTTGTACTTGCCAGGCAGGCGCTTATGCTGCTGAGCTATCTCACCAGCCCTGCTGTAATTTTTTAAAAAATTAAACATTCATTGTATGTTTCAATCACTTTGGAAAAATATAGCATTTCTTTTCATCAGTCTAGTTTGTCCTTTGAGAATCTTTTGGATGGGGCATGTTTAGATTCCATGTTATTACCATGTACTTCAGTCATCTATCTGATTGGAAAAGGAAGAGAAATTATAAACCAGAAAAATTTTGACTTCCCTAGGTAGGAAAGAGATTGGCTGGAAAAGTAAAATATTTTTAGACATTTCTATAGGTAATAAATAGTACTACTTTTCTTGTGTCCAATCTAAAAACATATCCCCCACAAATAATAGCCACAAATAGTTCCTAAATATGCCCGTTCATCAGTCCTTTTGCAATTTGATCTCCACACTACCCCATGGGGCAGGTATTATTTTTATACTCAGAGGCTGCCACAGGAATAGCTCTTTAGCATACATTTGCAGAATAACTGAAGCTATTTTGCTTTTGCTTTGATTACTGGTTTAAAAAATGACCATGTGTTTGTTTCTTTTGTGTATTTATGAATTAGCACAATAATAAAATTGGTTTTTGACAATGTATCAGTAAGAGGGCCTATTTCCTCTTGGTGCCTCCTGGTGGGTCTCTTTCCTTACTGTCCCCTGGTAGCTACAGAATCAGTTCCAAGTTCCACTAGGTACTACTGTGAGGATGGCCGAGAAGGCCCCGGCTGTGTGCCAAGCACTGTGCAAGGGCTTTTATATGTGCTTTTCTCTCACTTAGCAACCTCCCTTTCATAGGTAAGGAAACTGAGGCATTATAATTTGGGCAAAGGTCACATAACTAATAAGTAGGGACTTTAGATTTCAAAATCAACATAAGATAATGTCATATTTATCAAGCTGATTCAGTTTAATTGTGTCGTGTGGATCGTAAGCTTCATAGGGACAGATTGCCTCTCTCTTCTTCAATACTGAGTCCCAAGCATTTATCTCGTAGCAGGCACTCACTGAAGAGTGGTGGAATGAAAAAGCTATAAAAATATGTGGAGGGGCCGGTGAGATGGCTCAGCGGCGTAAGCGCCTGCCTTGCAAGCGCGAGGGCCCGAGTTCGACTCCCGGATCCCACATACGAAAAAGGGGCCGGTGATATTGCTCAGCGGCACGGGTGCCTGTTGGCGCACGAGGTCCTGAGGTCGACCCCCCAGTACCCACAAAAAAAAAAAAATATGTGGAGTTCTCCAGTAATTCCTTGGTACTTACAGAACACTGAATTTCCTCCCCTTTTTCTTCCTATTCCTCACCAAATCTACTGTAAGAATATTAAATAAATTGTGGCATCCAGAACTAAAGGGACTACTTGGTCAAATATTACTAAAACAATGGGAGATATATATATCACCACCATAACTAGTTCAATCAATCTAGAACTAATCCTGAATTTCTTTGGCAAACAGTCTAAAACATTATGACAGTCCAGCTCTGTTCAGTTTACTCCCCCAGGGGTAAATTGAGCAGCTCATACAATTTATGAGGTTTCTGGAACAGAGTTTTGCTTAGCTGCAATATCTTGTGTGGGCAAAGTAGACTGAACTTGGAATGCTGCTAAACTTAGGGTCAATGCAGAGTTCAGAAAAAAAAAATTAAGTTTTGTGAAGGAACGTGTATTCAATGGTCTCTCTAACCTGGAATGTGTTGAGGGATAAAATAAGTCCTCCAAATAAAAAATGTATTTGAAGGTAATTTTTTATTGAAATCTGGTGTCTTAACATGTGGTTGTAATATGTAAGAAACCATGAGTTCTACCTTTGCGGTTGTAACTCCACAAATGTTTTTAAATAGGTGCTTCATCAGTTTTGATGTTAAACAAGTGGGAATGATTTGCCCAGAATCTTGCAATCAGATGTCTGAGTGTCTGATGTCTCCTGATCTAACCCTAATACAGACGCAACATAAGTAAAAAATTAAAAATAGATTATAGAAGTTAGAACTGCATGCACTTACTCTGCTTGTAGCAACACATGGTGGATGATGCCCTCAAGTATAAAGGACCAAGTTTTCTACCTAAACCTATATTTATGTACATTTACAGTTTTTTGGTCTTGTTTAGTCTTTTACATTTACATCCCAGTGTATCTTATCTCCCTAAACAAGAGTATCCAATTTGATCATCACTCCTGGAAATTCTCAAGCTTTTATTAATACCTGGTAGAATAAGGACATAGACAGCCAGCGCTTGTGGAGAATGAGTCGTTCTGTTCTGTATTGTGGAGAGTTTATGGACTCGTAGCTTTTTGTTTTTATTCCCTGGAAAGCCTTCCAAAATGTACCTCGACTGGTTCTGCTGACAGACTTCAGTGATCTAGATGACGATATAGGAGATGTATTTCTTGTGATGTAATAACTTCATTTATAGCTTCCAGGAGCAGGGACATTACTTGCTTAGTCATGTGTTCCTGGTCCTTAGAAACGAAAGAGTTCAGTATGAGTTTGCTGATCAGATGACTCCTATTTCTCCATTGTAAGATCCCTGGTTGGCATGCTCCAGTGATGCCTTAGTGTTGCATAGTGCCTTTGCTTTTTGTCTGTCTCAAGCTCAGGGCTTTTTACTGCCACCCTCCTTCTTTCAGAGGCCTGAGTCACACTCTGGTTGCATCTTTTAATTTCTGTTGGCTTCTACTACCACTAACACCACTTTTTACTCCCTTCTGTTCCTGTGCTGCACTATCTTCTTTATCTCTGCAGATATCTCTGGGATATCTTTATCCCATCCATGCCCTGTCAACACTAGTGTGGATGTATTGCATTGCAAATGTGTAGCTAGGCAATTAAAACCGTACTTTCCTATAACTGATCCAGCCAATCACAAGGGTCCATTAGGTGCTACCTATGTCTATCCTGTTCTCAGGTGCATTTGTGATAGTGATAGGTTCACTAGTGATGCTGAGTTCTAACAAAGGGCATATCTTTTTCCCCCTGGATGTGTTTTATTGTGGAACTACTCTGGAAATCTTAGAAGTGTCATGGAGATTAATTACTAGATAAGTGATATTTAGTCGTGGTAATTTCTTTTAGTGTGCCATGAGATATAAGTTCCATAGCTTGTGACACTTGTTCACCATTGCCTTGTTTGTTTTCAATCACTAGGGAGTAGAAGGCTGCAGAATTTATATGTGATCTGGGCACAAAGGTATCCATTGTGCTGTCTGTGACAGTACAAAGTCCATTACTGATGGAGAATCAACACAGGACTTGAATAGAAGCAAAAAAAAAAAATGTAATTTTCATTGGGAAATGCTGTAAACTCTTTTAGGCTCCTCTTTTAGTTACTTTAAAAATATATTCTTGCTGAGTTTTTCATTGCTGCAAATCCTATACACTCCACAAAGGAGAAACATTATAGGAATGCTAAAGTTAGGCCAGGAAATTTTATTTCAAAAAAGAAATGAGAATGCACCAGGAAGCAATCTTTCTTACCCCATGTTCTCCTAAGAAAACAATTAAGAAAATATTTTCATTAACTTTTGGAAATACATCTAAGAAACTTCAAGCCTTTGGGATTTCATAGACAGTACAGTTTAGTATACTAGAATTGATCATGGCACAGTAAGATTCTGATACATGAAAATCCGGAGATTTCACGATCACAAATGCACCTTGTTCCTGTGTGGGGCAGAGGGTAGGGGGCATGGAGGCCTGACTCACTGAGGATACCCATCCTGCTAGTGAGCCTGACTACTTGCCCCCTGCTGCAGGCAGATAATTTTATATTCTCCAGTCAGAGAAGGGGCTTTGTAGGGCTGAACCAGCAATCCAGATGGACACCGGGGGGAAAAAAAACCCTACCCCGAAGTAATTTTAAAATTTTTTGAAGTTTCCATTACTTAAAATGACAGCATATTTGAGCGCATAGGTGAGTTATTTTGCTACCTTATTAGGGAATACTACCTATCCTAGAATGCTTACTATCTTTGGACTTTATATTGGTCAGCTTTCCCATCAAAAATGATACACTCGGGCCGGTGAGATAGCTCGGCGGCATAAGCACCTGCCTGGCAAGCACGAGGTCCTGAGTTCGACTCCCGGAACCCACATACGAGAAAAGGGCCGGTGATATCGCTCAGCAGCATGGGCGCCTGCTGGCGCGCGAGGTCCTGAGTTCAACCCCCGGTACCCACAAAAAAAAAAAAAAAAAAAAAAAAAGATACACTCACAACTAAAAGGAGGAGAGACTTAATTTGGCTCTTGGGTCTCAGAGGGTTCAGTCTGTGGTCAGCTGCTTCAGGACATTCCATGCAGGAATGTCATGGTGGAAGAGCACGGCAGAGCACAGCTGCTCAGTTCACAGTGCATGGGAAGCAGAGTGTGGGAACCGTTCCAGAGAGGACAAGACCAGGGATCACATATAGTACACTAAGTCATGCCTCTTTGACACACCCAGACACACCCAGAAGTCTGTGGCTGTCAAGCCAATCAAGTTGACAATCCATCTTAACTGTCACAGTATCCAAAGTAACAAGGGCACAGCAAAAAAGGTTCATCCCAGTTCTCTTTAATGATTTCCAATTTCCCTTAAATATTTAAATCCTAATGTATATTTAGATTGATGCTTAATACTAACATTCTTTCTGTGATACTCCTTTAGTATACTCCTGGTGTAACTGTGATGTGAGAGTTTATTTCTGGGTATTTGTCTTGTATATTCTACTTGGGATCTCAATTCCCTAACTATACAGAAATGTAAGTACAGCACTTGCTCTGTATGCTCTGATCAATCGAAAGTGCCTTTTGGAAGGTGCCTTAGATTCTGAGTAGGCTTTTGAAATCTGAAAGTCACAATCTGAAATCTGAAAGTCACAAATCTGAAATCACAATCTGAAAGTCACAGCATTGAATTGATTCTTGCTCAAACATTTTGTTGTTGTTTGTCAAGTGTCTTCCAGTTTAGACATCAGAATTTAGATCAGATAGAATTGTGGCCTACATTTGTTGTTCTGGGTTTGCATACTAACACCAATAAAATGATATCACAATAAATTATACAAAAGCATTTGGCATGGATATTGTGGTTGTTTCAACTTGTGAAAGAATCACTATTGTGCTCTGTATTTAATACACTTTATTATGGAACCTAGAAAGGACCCAAAATGTACATGTATACTTTATTTCTCTGATATTTTTCAACTATCCATGACATATTTGAATTCCAAGTTGTATATTTGTTCATTGTTTCATTTGCTAGGGGTCCTGGAAACTAAGGACCTAAGAATTTCTAAATACTTAATGAGAAGAAAATCGTATTTTTCCATAATTAATACATTTGGATGTCCATCTGGCCCAAATACTTTTATGTATTTGTCAGTATTTTGAAATGAAGTATTTCAAAAGGCAAGGAAGAAAGAAAACCCTGGAGGAATAAATAAACCAGTAATCAACAATAAGGAAGCACATCACATGTTCTGAATAGAGAAGCTTCATGGAAACGATACTTGCATAACAGGAGATTACTATGGTCCTTCCCTCAGAATTGCCTTGAAAATGAGCCCAGGAGGCAGCTTCACAGTAGCTAGCATTTACTGACTCCCAATCCAGTTTTAGAGTGAGGTGATAGGTGCTAAGTGATACCTAAAAGGGATAATTGTCACCAATATCACACATAGAAAAAGTGTTAAGCATTTAAATCTTAGTACTTTCTAGTATTGAAGCAAATGGATGAGAAGAGAAATGATTTATAAAGTGAACTATAAAGATTTGATATATTTGTACATAAAATATAAATATAAAACCAAAATATATGCAACTGGGAAATAATTATGATAAATTACAATATTAATAATAATTTCTAAAGACCAAGAAGTAAAAGCAGTCAAGTAGATAAGATTTAAAAACAGGTAAGTTAAACAGAAGAAATAGAAATAATGAACACACACATGAAAAATGACTTCTCTGGGAATTGAATAAATGTAAAATAGCAGAGCTTTTTGTTCTATCAAATCAGCAAATGTAAAAAAATTATAGGGCTCAAAGGTGATAAAGACAGGATTTGTATCTACATTCACTGCTGAGTAGATGTATAATTGCTACCACCTTTGTGGAAGACATTTGGACCGTTTATATCAAGTCTTTCACTTAGATATTTATTTTAAGGCGATACTATAAAAATGAGGAAAGATATATGTATTGAGAAAGTTTTCACAGTGCTGTCCATAGCACTGGGGATGACTTAAATGTTCAATAAGTGGAATATTCTGAAACAATTTTAAAATGCTTACACAGAGGGCTTGGGTTGTAGCTCAGTGGTAGAGTGATTGTCTACCGTGAATGAGGCCCTTGGTTTGATCCCTAGCACTGCAAAAAAAAAAGTTGGTAAAGAATCTGTAATGATGTGAAAATTCTTACAATATATAATAATGGAGAAAGGGCATGATAAAACATTATTAACCTTGTATGTATAGTCATAAATTTTGCATAAAAAGACAGAAAGAAATGAACCTCAGTATTATTTGTGAGTATTGAGATTATGGGTGATGCTGTTTTAGTCTTCATGTTTTCTACATCTTTCAACATTTCTACAATGAATGTGTATTATTTTTATAATCAGAAGATGTAATTTATTCTAATGAAATACAATTTAAAATTTTGGTGACTTATGAAAATGTGTTATATAGTGAAAAGGCATTAAAATTGTTAATTAATATCTTCCTTGTTTCTCTTGTTAGTTCCAAAGATCTACTGAACAGACTTCCTTTCTGCCATTTGCATTGGCCATGACCAAGAAATGTATATATAGACTTAGCGTGGTTATAAAGGCACCAGGTGCCAAGTGTCATAGGAATGCCTACTTTTCACACCATTTGCCTTGTCTTATTGAAAGTTTTGGTGTCTTATTTCTCGACATTTTTGTATCCTTTGCCATCAGTATGTCATTCAAGAATAGAAATGTACTTATCATATATTGTTACCTCTAAAAAACAGAATAGCTAATGCAATAAACATTTTTTTATTATATTTGAAACGTTATTTTATAAGGCAAGCTCTCTTTTCCAAAGTCTCCTGGATTGTTAGCATTTTAGAAGGGGATCAAATTCAAGTGAAAGTCCATTCTGTGGTTACCTTTGGTTCATCAAATAAAAAGTTGATCCAAGACTAAGCATTGAAAATGACAATGGATATTAAACTCTGGTGATTATAATAGCAGGTATTAAGAAAAAAGAGCCACACTCCCTCTGAAAACCTCAACAGAGAACACTTTAAATAAATCAGTCATAACTGGTGCTCTATCTTTTGTTAATAAAAGCGAGTCTTATGAGTTAATAGTTTATAAGCAAGAAAGCATTTGGAATAATTGGCTAATGAATTTAATGAAAATTGGCAATGGCATTTAAACTTACATCTTTTGAGACTAGGGAACAAATATGAAGGTGCTTGTTCAATATCTGTATTTACTGAAATTCAAAATAATTATATGGTCGGATTTAAGAATTATATTTTTGTGTTCTTTTAGTCATTGGTATTTTGATTTAAAACATATAGGGTGTTTATTGTTGATCAGCTTGATAAAGTTGGTTCCACTGTCAGCCAAATTGCAGTGTGAGGAATCCAAGACTCATTTTATGGATTGTCGAACAAAGTATCAAATAATCACTTAAGAATTCTTGTCATGAATTTTTTGAGTGAGCCATTAAAGAAAATCAAAATAGCCTCTTGTACATTAGCAGCACTTTATGATTTTAGTACTTTGCAAAAGATCTCTAGTGAGTACTCTAAAAATATTTTTGTAAAGCAGAAAAATAAGAGCTCCACTTAAAATTAGATACTTTGAGGCAGAAGCCTTGGAATACACTGAGTTGGTGACAAGGTCAGGGTAGACTCCTGAGCCCCAGTGCTCAGCAGGTAGTCCCAAAAACCTGTGCAAGGGGAAACTTGAGTCATTCTTCTTCATCTTTATAGTTCAGGGAGTTGATGGTAACAGAGAAATTGCCTTTGAAAGACTAGCAGAGAAATTGTGGTTAGATGATGGCATGTTTGTTTCAGTTTCTTTCAAACTTTGAGAATGGGGTAGATTTATGATCTCTCAATGAACAACCCAAAGTACTGTTTTTATTTTGGCCTTGATCATGTGAATGCTTAATTTCTTCCTCTATATATGGAATGCATGGGAGGTTAATGTCCTCTAACTGACCTTTCCCAAAATCAAGTCCTGCGTCTAAAAGCTGTAACCTAAAACCCAAAATCATTGGCCTTAAAGAAATTTCCTTGAGAGAATTAGGCATTCCTTTTTCATTTTCAAGAGCATGTGTCTTGTGCATGCTTTCAGGAAGTGTGGTATCCTTGGCCTCAAGCCTCCCTGAATTTTGGGATATGTGTATAAGCAATAATCTCTCAGTTCTAACTTGATTGGAGCCTGAGCCCCATCTCACTGAAATTAGTTTTCAAATCTAAATTCAATTAAAAACAGATGTTTCCAAGCAGACCAAAAATGGCTGTGAAAAAAAAGAATCAGACCCATACCTTGACAATTGTTTGAGTTCTTTAGGTATTTTTTTGGAAACAAACAGGAAAGGAGAAATAAGACTTGTGTCCAAACAGTTTGCTCTTCCTTCCTCCCTTACTGAGAACTCCAAATGTTTGGAGTCGGTGTCTTTAAGTAAATGTGCTATGATTTGCTAGGCTGGACTTTTTGGCATGTTCCACTTTCTAATCTATTCCAGGTCAAGACAAATTTGCATCTTGGGCTAGGCAAGTAATAATTCTTATTGCTGAGCCTTCATTTCTACACTCATAGGAAGGAAAACATAAAAATAACTTGTTATCAAAAAGTAATGGAATATTAAGTATTCCTGCACATAAAGTTTCATTTAGCACATTCTTTAAAACTCCTTCTAAAGCTAGCCTAATGGAAGTTCAGGAAACATTAGTGAGTTTTGGAAGGTATTTTTTCTCCCGTTGAAATCAAAATCCTGTTAAAGAATGTATGATGGGAAGAAGGAAGAGAAGGCTTGCTTGTGGACAGATAGTACCCATGAACTTTAATGCATTAAAATGGATGCATAAGTTCTTCAAAGATGAGAAACATATGTCCAATTATTGTGAGATTCACCGCTCCTTGCAAGTTCAGAGCAGACAGTCCTCATCTCCTTGTCTTAAAATGAGTATGTCTCTTTTCAGAATAATGTTAAACATTAAGTCTGGTCCACCACCATTTTATTTTTAATCTTCTCTTTTATCCCCAGAATCTTGCATTCCTGGTACACTTCATCCTTTTTTTGGTATAGAATAATATCCTTTAGAAATCTTTGATGCATCAGTGAATTAAAAGAAAAAAATGAGATGTAAGTGCTTTCTCTATTTGCCATTTTTAATACATTTTGAGCCACTTGATTTATGATTAAGCATTTCTTGGGAGAGGAGAATGTTTAAGGTGGTATTTTGAGCTCCATTTAAGGCAATTTAGTTGTCATCAGGCCCCCTCACCCCATAACCTTTGTAAGACCTTACTTCATAAATTGGACCCAAACAATTGGCTTGTGTTTCAAGTAGACAAAGCCTTATGGAAATGATACTTGCTAAGTGTTTTTATTGGACATCTGGGTAAGACTTAGCCTTTGTCAGGCCAGTTATAGCCCACAGCTAGCCTGACTCTAACACTCATAGTGGCAGTTTCTGCTCTCAGAAAACTCCTTTTAAAAATTATTTTAAATTGAGAGCAAATGAGATTAATTTAGATTCACCCCACCACCACCCCAGCTCTCTGCTTTGCTTCCTGATTCCATGGCTGAGATTACGAATGTTACCTTCATTCTTCCCTCACCTTTAGGTCAAGTCTTCATGCTTAATGTCACTTTGCCCTGCGTTTTGGAGCAGCCTATCCAAGTATTAGGCAGAGTCTCTACAGCCCATGTTAAGTCCATGTAATACCAGAATGTTGTGGCCCTCCCAAAGAATGGTAGAGCAATTTCAGGTCTTGGAGGTGCTAAATTGGGTTCAGCCAGCTTGAATGATAACTGGGATTTCTTCCTGTCAACCAATCATCTCAGCCCAAGCTAATGTTAGATGCCAGTGGCATGGAGCCTCCTCACTGTGTGGCCCAAGATGAAAGAGATGGGAAAAGTTAGTACAATTTGACTCTATTTCTTAGTAGCAAATCCTAGCCTCTATTTTAAATAGATAAAAACAAGGAAAGTATTGACTTTTGGGTGATTTCCAGATTTAAAAAATGGAGTTGCTCTGTGTAGTATTTTTCATTACTTAGACGATTATATAGAATTTCATATTTGAAAAACATGCTGCTGCCATAAACCTAATTCTAGAAATTCTTGGGCCAAAGGCAAAGTATCTCTTAGATGAGAAATCCAGGGACAAGGTCAAGAAGTGACTTGGCCCAATATAAATCAAAAACAAAAAAATAGTATTTAAAATTTTTAAATATTAAAAAAGTTAGGGGAGGAAGGGGAATTACTCAGAGTATTCACAAGATGAAATTACTTTCTATTATAAACTGAGAAAAATATACATTTCTTAGAAGAGAATGGATTCACATGTGATCCATTGGGCTGACAAGAATAACACATAGTGCTAGGATGTAATACCCTCTCTCTTTCTATTACTGTTCTCCTAAAAGTTTTGTTGCATTTAAATATGAGAATTTAAAGTATACAGTCTATGTAGTTAATGCCTTTTAGTGACACTAGAGTGTTTTGTTTTGAACTTGGAATTGATTGAACACAGGGCCTTCACACTGAGCTACTTTCCCAGACCTTTTATTTATTTATTTTTATTTTGAGATAGGTTCTTGCTAAGTCACTAAATTGCCTACACTGGACTAGAATATGTAATCCTTCTGCCTCAGCTCCCTAGAGTGCTGGGATTATAGGCGAGCACCACCAAGCCCAGTTTTAGAGATCTTATTAAATGAAGTGTTCATACTCACAAGCCCTCACTTCCTCTAGATGTGGCTTCAGAGTTGAGATGCAAATGTCATCCCAGGATACTGATGATAAGCAATGTTTCTAGACCATGTTCCAGTTGACAAGCAGTTTCACACAGGGTATCTGAGACTGCTGTTTTTTTGGGGAAAGGCACTTGCTAAATTCAAAGACAGCACAGTGGTCTTTCCTTTAGCAAGTCGCTGCATTAGTAGAAACCTAAGAGTTACTATCACGAACAAACCCAGACACCGAACGATGCTACCGGAGCCAGCTTTTGCTTTTCTGTGCCTCAATCTGCTTATCAATAATGGAAGGAACTGAATATGATCTTTAATAGCCTTTACACCTTTAGAATTGTCTGTTCTCTATATTCAATTCAAGTTTTTTTTTTTTTTTTTTTGTGGGTACTGGGGGTCGAACTCAGGACCTTGTGTGCCAGCAGGCGCCCGTGCCGCTGAGTGATATCACCGGCCCTTTTTTCGTATGTGGGTTCTGGGAGTCGAACTCAGGACCTCACGCTTTCCAGGCAGGCGCTTATGCCACTGAGCTATCTCACCGGCCCTCGAGAGTTTTTGATGATTTTTGTTTGTTTTGTTTTGTTTTAGTTCCCTTGGGTGTAAGGAAAGCAAGCCAGGGAGCAAGGTGAGGCCAGGAGAGGGAAATAGTAGAAAAGAACTTGGAGAAGAATGAAAGGAAATGAGCTTATAGATAAGTAATAGGGTGAGAGAATTGTGGGAGGTAAAGTAATTTCCTGTATCTCAGATTTAATGTGAGGGAGAAATGGCTGATGATTTGCAATGTAATTCTGTAAATACCGCCAGAGTTAATAATCCCTGTAACTTTTCCTTAAGAATAGCCCACCAAGTGACCGCGCAGTTCATGCTGTGCTGCAGGCAGAGACCCTGATGACCCAGTGTGGGGTGTAGGAAGGACCACCCTTACTGTTCAAGAGACTGCAGGCTCTGTCCGTGATATGGTGAGCAAGTAATGGCCAGTGTTGATGCCTTTTAGGGTGAAGGGATGAGTTCACAGCTCATCTCCCTGTAGCACTTTCATTCTATAATGTTCTGCCCCAACCATGTGCATTGGTAATAAAATAGTAAACCTGTTTCCCACCGAGGTTTTTTCATCTGACGACATCACAGTTGATCTGAAAATATGTGGAAATTATTCAGTTTCTAATTTTATAAGTAGTCAGCAGTGGTTTTGTGTGTGTGTTACTAAGGGTTAAACTACTTACATTCCAGGCCATTTTTATTTTTTATTAGAGACAAAGTCTTGCTAAATTGTCATGAGCTTGAACTTGCAATCTTTCTTGGTAAGTTTTAGTCTGGGCTTGAAATTGCAATCTTTCTGCCTCAGCCTCCCAGAGAGCTGGGATTACCAGCCTAAGACAACACTTCACTCTCTCTTGCGCGCTCTCTCTCTCTCTCTCTCTCTCCAAAATAACAAACACAGAATAACAAATTCTATGTGACACTCTCATTTCTTTTTTTTTTTTTTCGTGGATACCAGGGGTCGACCTCAGGACCTCGCGCGCCAGCAGGCGCCTGTGCCGCTGAGCCATCTCACCGGCCCGACACTCTCATTTCTTAAAGCAGACAGGGATTGGGAGGTTTGGCCATCCCTTCTATTGTGAGTCATTGTAAAATTTGTCATTTCCTAGGCGGCTGTGCATAACATATTGGTAAATTGTGGGTTGAACTGGTTCTGGAAAGACTGCAACAAAGCATTTTCAAGTATTATTGTCTGGGGCAGAGAGAGCAGGCCCCCAGCAAATGCTGGATGAAGTGCTGCAGAGGACTCCGAGCTTTGCAGCGGGCACAGCCGGGTGAAGTGCTATTCAGACTTAATCTCTCAGCGAGTGAAACTTGTGTCTGTGACACAAACGGCAGTCAGTGTCCAAACAGGCCGTCTTGTTCCTGCTGTGCCTCCACGGCAGGTGCCCTGAGCTCTTATTTGAAAAGAAATCGTTTCTCAAGCCTTAGGTCTATCAGCTGCTGCCCAGAGTCTTGTAAATCCTAAAGGCATCTCTCATGTCTTCTTTATTTATGAAAATCATACCTGAGTCCGATCCTTCGTTGGCACAGCAGCTTTTTCATTAGGGACCCTCTTAGGTTATGCGAGAGAGATGAGTGGTAGGATCATTAATTGGAAATGTTGAATAAAGTGAAAAGTCATTTTAAAACCCTTAACTGTAAATATTTTTTCTAGCTTAAAATATGAGATTGTGTATTCATTCAGGAATCAGTTCATGTAGGAAAATACAAGTCTTTTCTTTCAATCAAGGTCTGATATTGGAATTATTTTTCCTAAACCACATTTCTTATGCTTCATCTGCAATTTCCAGTTTTTGATTTTAAAGTTATGGTTTCATTAGCATAAAGTGAGAATGAATTTATAGGCTCTCATAAAGTAATCTGAGAACAGAGAAACCCCCCAGATTGTAATTATTGTTTTTCTCTGACTTTTACAGTTGTTTTAAGTCACACATAATTCAACAATACTTTCAGCAGTTCCCTTTTGTTATGGCTTTGCAAAATGCCCATCTCCATTTTCATATAAAAGTATGTGAGTATAGCTGGATATGGTGGCACATACTTGTAATCGCAGCAATTGGGAGATCAAGGCAGGAGGATGTAGAGTTCAAGGCCACCTTGAGCTATATAGTAAGACTTTGTCTCAAAAAAGTATATATATATAATTTTTATTATGCATTGTGCAAAGTGATAGTCATTCACCAAGGAGAAAAGATAGAAGGACAATCACTGCCAAGCATTACAAGTGACAGAGATGATCCGCAAAAGGAGGAGAGATTGCTTCTGGATGAAATGAGAAAGCTGAAACAAGTTGCTATGGGCTGAATTATGTTCCCCCAAAAGTTCATATGCTAAAGTTTTAAACTCCGGACCTGAGCATGCAGCTATATTTGGAGATAGGGTTTTTACACAGGTAATTAAATAAAGTCATTTGTACGGGAACTAATCCAATATGACTGGTGTTCTGCTAAAAGAGGATATTTGAACACAGACATGGACAGAGAGAAGACATGGGTAGACACAGGAAAAAGATGGCCATCTATAAGTCAAACAAGGCACCTGAAACAGGTTTTCCCTTCATAGTACTTAGAAGGAAGCAGCTGACTAACACATTGATTTTGGGCTTCTGGCTTCCAGAACTATTAAAAGAGCACAAATTTCTGTTGTTTAAGCCAACTAGGCTGTAGTACTTTGTTATAGCATCCTTAAGAAATAAATACAGAAGCTTCAAGGAGAAGGGAGCTTTTGATGTGGGGTTTAAAGGACAGGTAGTCTATCAATAGCACAATAGTAAGAGGCAGAGAATTGCAGGCACATGGAAGAGTAAGAACAGAGGCTGAAAGGTAGGCAGGAATTAGATACAATGAGCAGGCTGGCTAGAAGAGTGAGCAAATGTGGGGCAATGGTGGAAACTTTGGTTAGAAGAGGTAGTCAGATCTTCTATGGGCAATGGGGACAAACTGAAGGCTTTGGAACAGTGACGTAACCAAAGCAGAATTTTGGAAACACTATTTTGTACAGAAAAGGTTGTTTGATATAGTAGCCCCTTCTCCTATAGTATACCTGGGGATATATTCCAAGACACCAAAGGATGACTGAAACTGCGCATTGTACCTACACATTCCTATGATGAAGTTTAATTTATAAATTAGACCCAATAAAAGATTAACAACAATAATAAGAACAAAGTAGAGCAAGTATAACAATGTACTGTAATACAATTATTTAAAATTTAAGAATTGTTTATTTGGGGATTTTTCAATTAAATATTAGTTGGCCACATGTAATAAACAGCAGAAAGGAAAACAGCAGTTAAGGGGGGCACTGTTGTCCATGCTGAAGTCCTTGTGGCCATGAGCAGTGTAAAGGGTGGGAGACAGAAAAGACTCACGGCTGAGGACATGAGAAAGTATTGCTGCCTTACTAACCTGCTCCCTTCTCTCTCCCCAGGAGGGACTTGCCAGGCTACCTAATGTTATTTGCTCCTTGGTCCAGCACAGAGTGGACATCATGGGCAGCAGAAGTCAGAAAGCATACTTGGCTCTAGGCTTATGATCAAAGTCCCAGCCAAACCCTGAATGGAGACCTAGGTTTCAGTTCTTCTTTGGGCACATTTGACATCTCACCTGGGGGTGTTGAAGCTGAGAGTGTTTCATCTTGCATGCAAGATAGTAACTTGAGAGCTTATCAGATTTTTGATGCTTAATAAATTCTTCTGAATATATGCAATAATGACTATTTCCATAGTTTTTGATAATACTTGTAGCTGGTTGCATTACAAGAGAGTTCCGAGACATCCATTGATCGTAACTGTTCTAGAGTCTTCTGATATTTTAAAAATGACTTTCCAGAAGTGGTTCAATAAAAAGCAAGGCCCTACACAGAGACATTTTGATTCAGTAGGCCTGGGATGAAGCTTGGATATATCTATTTATAAACGGTTCTGTGGATGATTGTAATGTAACAGCTAGGGTTGGAAAATTACAGATTGTATAATCCTTCTCTCAGTTCCCTCAAACTCTAAACAACTAACCAGCAAAACAGAACCACCTGAATAAAAGATAAACTCTGTTTACCAAAACAAATCTCTGTCCAAAGCCACCTCCAATGAAGCTCAACTGAGCCAAAATACAAAACTCCTTATAAAAATGTAGCAGATGGGAATACTGTCTATAAATTTAGGTGTGTGGGAAATGGAACTTTATTTTTCCATAATTTGATCTCTGTTTCATTCTCTTCATTCCATTAAGTGGCAAAATCTTACCCAATAAAGAGTATTTTCTGCCTCTTTCCCAGAGTTGCAGTGAGATATTGGGAATTTACTCATTTTTAGGTTACTGGGCATTGAACCCAGGGCCTCATGCATGCTAGGCATATGGTCTACAGCCCCAATCCAGTTATTGAAAATTAAAATCCTAGCAAGGCATGGGGGTGGGAGTAAAGGAAGTTGTCCACCTAATCTTTGAGTTATCATTTTTCCTGATGGTATCTCCTGAAATGTTCTCCTCATTCCTGTCTAATCTTTATTGCCATGTCATACCTCACACCCCACTGCAAGGTTTCTTGAAGTTTCCACTCATCTCCATGCATCTCTCTGCCATGAGAGAATGAGTCTGCTGCCTGCATCTTATCCTGGGCAGGGGTAAACTATGTGGTTGTCCCTGGCAAATTTATGTTGCTACAAGAGGCAGCCATTTCTACTACTCTAAGATGTGGCCACTCCCCAGGCTCTTTCCAGAAGAAAGGGATGGATTTCTTCCATTATGAGATCCCCAAACCTCTATGTGCTTCCCATTGTAGCCCTCTCTGCCAAGGCCTTTTCACGTACTCACTCTCACTGGCACTGCCTCTGCTACAGAGAATCTATCCTAACCTCTGGGGAGGTAAACCTTGCACCTACACAATCATGAATTCTCTCAAATTTGTTCCATTTTTTTATGAATAAGTGTTCTTTTAGTTTTCCTTTAAGGGCTGGACACTTGAACAGATCAGAGAAGATGCTTGTGTTTCTATTTTAGGAACTGTCACTTGTTCCCAGAGGCAATAATGCATTCAGCTTCAAGCCTGGGGTGACGCTGAGGCGTAATGGAAATAGACAGTTAGACCATCTCCGAATTTATTTGATTTAGCCTTGGCTGGAATTGCGACCAAAGTCAAAGGATGACAAGCTTTGGTGGTCAGTTTAATGAAGAATGAGAGACTATGGGCAGAGAGGTTGGTAAATATAAAGCACTGACTTAGAATGTTTTATAATAGTTGGAAAATATAAAATGTTTACCTTAAACACGTCGAAAATATAAACAGTAAGGTTGGAATGAAGCTCTTCCTCCCCCCATGTTTATATTTATTCTGAATCTTGTGAAATTATTCCTGACTAGTTTGCAGTATTTTCCTTGGAGAAATACTGGCTTTAAACTTTTATTGTTATCTTCCACAGACTATCACCTTAAACTCAAAGATGTGCTTGCTTGGAATGGGAAATTGCATTTACTCACTGTAAGTTTGTGAAAGGAAATTGAATCTGATAGAATGCTTATTGCAAAAAATCAAGTTCACTCACCTAAACTTGCAATGTACACACCAGCTCTGCGGCCTATCTAACTTCATTCTGTTACTTTACTCTTATATAAGGGCCTTGACTTCATTTAGTTAAAAAGCATCAAGCCAGTTACTTAGCTTTTTCCCTATAAGACTGTTGGAAAACCCTAAGAATCTAACAGAAGTAGTTTTAAAGAGCAATATGAATTTAAGCTTTCTCCAAAAAGGAAATATCAAGAAAAAATAGTGATTAATTTTTCCCACTGCTGTTCCCCCACAAAACTTTAAATGTCTTTCTAATATGTCTTAGCAGCAAATATGCAATATCGGAATGGTGTCATTGAGGGGAACATAGAGCAATCAGAGAAAAGCTGAGGAATTAGATTTTTAAAAGCTGAGGAGCGCATTTGTGTGCCCAATTCTGTCTTTGTACTCAGGGTCCTGCTACCATAGAAGAAATTGGGAAAATTCATTCACTTAAATGCATTGGTTATTATCTCTCCCACTATTATATAAGTTTCATGAGTTTCAGATACTTTGCCAATTTGTCAAATTGTATTAAAAATGAATTAATTCCTAGATTCTCTCAGGAGTCTGGGTTGAGGAAGACTTTCACCTTATACTTTTAAAAGTACTGTTGGAAAAATGGCAGCTCTTGGTATAAAGGTGTTAAAGTGGTCGGCATGCCAGCATTACCAAGGCTGTCTTCCGAGCAAATGCTCTACCCCAGACCCCTCAAGTCATAACCTGTATGAGTGTGCTAGGAGAGTGCTGTGGAAAGCTCACTTTGTGCTTGCCTATTTTTGAGTAAATGGGCCTTGGCCTCCTCTCTGGGAGGACACACTTGCATATTTACAAACGGATGCTTTCTTTCCTCTGAGTAGTTGGCGTAGTTTGGGCATATAGGTGGCTAATGAATTATGTGTGTGAGGTCTGGAGGAAAGGAGAAGTAAAGCACACTCCCTACTCACTCTCATTCCTTCGTGGTCTATTTCCACAATGGCACACGCATGCCGGAGACTGAAGAGGGTGGAGACACATCTGTACTGAGCCCCAAGGAAAAGACACAGTTCTATCTTAATGTCTTGCCTTTCATACCCCATCATTGCCCCAGAGCCTCTCTAGCCTAAATCTGAACTGACAAGTTTAAAATTCATAACTTACACAGTATTTCCAAGTGCTTAAAAATTATGGGAAGAGTAAAAGTAACTCTAACATTTTCCTTTTTTCCTTGTGCTGGAGCTGAGAATTAGGTAGTTAAGCTTAATGTTTGGGGAGGTGGGGAAGGCGCTACATGCATGTATCTGTATGTATGCACTATTTTTTGCTTAATAAAACTTCAAAAATTTTAAAGTAAAACCAAATTAATAGTCACGATTTAAAATGACTTCCCTAAATATCGAATTTCACATTTTTTCAAGAGTAAGATGGTGAGCTCCACAATGTTTAGTTTCTGTTTTATTTTATTCTTTAGTGTAAAAGATATTTTAAAAGGGGGTTGAGATTTGGAGTTTTCTTTTTCGATATGCCATATCTACAAAACATTTTTGTTCATGAGGAAAGAGTTTTGGTTCATAATTACTATCACATATGTTTTGTTTATTATAATTCAATTCACATTTAATAATCAAAATGTTTCTATTGGCAACAATTTGATTACCATAAATAGTTGAAATATGCAGTTATATGATCTGATCCAGCCATGCTCTAAGTGCCTCAAGTGCACTTTTTAAGAGGTGAAAGGTACAGGTGACGAAAAGGATGAGATAGTTTGGACTTTAGCAAGTCTAGTTCATCAAAATTTCCAAGGAATATTGATTGGCAAGACTTTGCAAGCTGGTACTATTTTAGGATGGGCAATATTTTATTATAATATTCCCTTCCCCCAAATGTTCCAACCTCAGTTATTCAAAGATCCCATTGCCAGGGAGAAGGCTGGATTGTGGCTTCTATTTGTCCCATATTTCTTCAGATAAGTACAGCTGGCAAATCAGGGTGTTACATTTGTCTATATCATATCACTATGAATATTTCTAAAATGACATTTGTTTTATAAGTCACTTCTAAGATTTATCTTGACTTAACACTTGCTGTATTATTAGAATGATATATGAATACATGTGTCCATGACATAACTTCTTAATTTTTATGTGAGCTAAGTAAAGCAGTAAAAGCAATAGAAATTTCTGGAGTATTCTACACCAAAATGTGTAGCATTAAAAAAAAAATTCCTATTTTTTGATAATGTGGTAGGTATAAAGTGCTTAGCATTTTGCTTGGCACATTGTAGGTCCTCAGTGAATGTTAGCTATTATCCTTATAAACCATAGGCGCTCCTGTTTTTCAGAGGTTTGTATCTTTCTCTTGACTAGTGGGTGTACTTTGCAGATGATATGTCACATAATCTGGAAAGGTAATATTAAAAGGAATGAGTCAGTCTCCCCATCGTGTAGACATGGGCACTGAAGCCCCAGGAAGTTAAATGACTTAGACAAAGTCATACAGGTAAGGTGGAAGGCTTGGGACTAATCCTCTGACCTTCAGCCTGCTGTGATTTTCATCAGCTCTGTGCCAGATTTTTTCAGACAGGTGGAGCCTGCAAGTGCCTCCAAGCAACACCTCAGTCTGCAGCACCTTTCTTATCACTTGCAAACATCAGGGTTCTGCAAGACTGCATTAAATGACTTAAATGAAAAGTGGAAGACCCAGAGAAAGCTCTACATCCATCTGGGGCTCAAAACTAAAGCCTGAGTTAAAATACAATCCTCTGGAATTACTTTGGTGCAGGGAAATGTTTAAAGAACACTACTATACATCTAGGATAGGAACACTTTGTTAATTTAGATCAATTGCCAAATGGCTATTTTTCCTATAAACACAAGAAAATCAAATGTAAGTTATCATGAAATAATATAAGGTAATGTTCTCTTGTCCCATTTCTTTTTCTTCCTGGAAATGTGGGTGACAAAGATCTTCACATTTAGCATAACTTTTAGAAAAGAAATTAACCAGCACCTCTTATGAGAAAAGCTATTTTCCTCAGTTGATAGGAGATCTTATCTAAATTATGCCCTGAAGTTGATTTTTCTTCCATTTCATTCCCACTGTGGCTCATGCTGAAAGACATAAATCTGTTAAGTTCTGGATACTTGGTATTTTTAGGCCAGCATCTTTTCAGAAATACTTTAACATCAAGGGAAATTAAAATGTAATATTGTCTTTACTTTTTTGTCTTGGGATTTAGAGCTTTCTATATGAAGATAGGAGATTAGTTCTAATATTATTCTTCATTTGGGCAGTCTTAAATTGAGAGAGTTAGTAGATGACCAATGAAGTGTTTCTCTGACTGACAGCTCAGGGGTCAGTAGTATTTCCAAAAAATTTAGATACAGTACCAAGTTCAGAGAGCTTTAGACATGGCATGGTTGGAAGAGCATGAGAAGAGAGGTTTTTGAGTGTTTGGAATTTTTATTTATTCTTATTTTGTAATTTGAATTATGTACAAAGTGGTTTGAAATGATTTGCCTTAGATTTTGGATGAAATTTGTGTAAAAGGGGAAGTAAACTTACTTTTGTTGACAAAACTTTAAAGAGCCATCATGTTGGATATATAATATTTTGGATTACAAATTCATACATGACGAATGAATTCCCAGGTGGAATTTCTTAAAAAAATAATGGATAAAACGTTCCAGCAGTCCACTAATGCCAAGAGAGGCTATAATTGGTAAATTCTTGTCTGATGCTCTGTGATGATTTAGAAAGCAAATCACCAAGTCTTCTGTTAATTTTATTTCACTTTGCAAACTGCTGACAGATTAAACGTATGCTTCCTATTGTTTTTCTTGTCTTTTAAAACTTTGGTAAAAATGTAAAGTTCATAACTGTCACAAAAACTGGCAGAAGAACCCTGGGATTTTATTTTATATTTTAAGAGCATGTCCAAGATTTCCTAGACTCTATTAGATTCCAGTTTCTGCCACCTATATTATACTTGGGAGGGCTCATTATTTCAAAAATGACTGTTGGATTTCTTTTGAATTTGAGTTCTATGAATCTTTCCAATCAACTGTTTTGAAACTGCAAATATTAAAATGTTCCATATGATGAGGAAATGGAAATTCAATGTTTCTTTTAAGCTTTATTTTGTTGTTCTTAGAAGTAGCTACAAATGGATTATTTCTTATTCTACCTTTCCATTTATTTCCCAACAGTTAATGTGAAATATTTATGAAAGGTTGCTGATGGTTTTCCAATCCAGATTGCTGATTAAAATGCTTCTTGTTTTATATGCAATTTTTGGATCCTTAAAACAAAAACTATGAACAGTTCTGAGAAAAATGACATTAGAATCAATACCATTAAAATAGGCCTAGCCTGAGTAGCCACAAAATTTTCCAAATAGTCTACCATTGCAGTACAAGATAGATGTGGCCTTAATTTTCTTTTTTTTTTTTTTTTTTTTTTTTTTTTTTTGTGGGTACCGGGGGGTCGACCTCAGGACCTCGTGCGCCAACAGGCACCCGTGCCGCTGAGCGATATCACCGTCCCCTTTTTCGTATGTGGGATCCGGGAGTCGAACTCGGGCCCTCGCACTTGCAAGGCAGGCGCTTACGCCGCTGAGCCATCTCACCGGCCCAGCCTTAATTTTCAATCAGCAGATACTTACCAAGGGCCTGTCATTCATAAGAGGCTGGGGGGATTTGAGAATATGCCATTGCTTCTGAGCATCTCAAAGTGGGACCTAAAAAGTGGGAAACCGGCAACTAACCTTCACTGAAAATGCAGATTCAAGGTCTGCACTCAGATTTGTGGTTCAGAACACCTTGGGTGAAGCCCAAGAACTTGCATTTAGCAATAGTCGTGTGCACTACAGTTTTAGAATGATTGAAGTCAGAGTTCACCTATTTTAGATGGAGAAATAGGAATTCTCTAAAGACAGGCAAACAAGCTGGGCTAAAGTGACAGAAGCCTCTTATGACAGAATGATTCAAGAGAAGGAGCACGACTCCACACAAATTCCCCCTGGGGAGCGCTGAGGCGTTACCCAGGCTGTGAGCACGCTGTCACATAGTCAGTATTGAGCAGTGTCTGGAAAAGTACTGTGCAGCCTAGGAGGAAAGTCGGTTTCCAAAATCCTAGCCAGCCAGGGCACCTGCTCTAACTTTGATCCACATGGTTCTCTTTAAGCGATGCTGTCAGCCTGCTGCCTCCGGGCTAAAGCTTCATCCAACCAAGTTCTCCCTTTTACCGGCCAAAATCTACAGAAATAAAAGAGTGGGAGAATTGGAAAGGAAAAGTAGCTGATTGTATGTCATTTAGGCCCAGAGGTAGAATGGTATATAAGTAAATAGAAACCCGATTTCTTTCTTTCAGTCTTTTTCTCTCCCTTCTCCCCTCACTTTTCTCCCCTCTACAACATGTGCTCTACCATTGAACTACATCCCCAGCCCTGGAATCCAATTTCTTCATCCAGTAGTAGTTGTGTGATTCTTTGTACAGTAAGTTTTCAGGACTTTAGGGCCTTCACACCCTCTGAATGAAGGAATTCTGGATAATTCCTCTATGGCATTTCAGCTCTGAGACTGATTTGGTTCGGGAGTGGCAGTATGTTATCTAATTGTATGGTGGTTTAGAAAACAAAGTCCCCTTGTTACCCTCAAGCCTGTCTTGTAATCTGGTCAAGAATTAAATTGTCTGAGTTTCCTTCTGGTGTGATGGTTAAGAGGAGAAGCTTAGAACCTGGTAATCCAGTGACAGCCCCATCTCTAGCACTCACTAACACTGTGACCAGGGACACACTTCTCCCAGCCTAGGTTTCTCCATCATTTAAACTGGAATAATACCAATCTCACAGTGCTGCTGAAAGTTTTATGTAAAATTTGCAAGATGTCAGCTGTATGCCACACTTACAGGAAAGGCTCAGTGACAATAGTTGCGTGTGTGTGTGTGTGTGTGTGTGTGTGTGTGTGGTGCTGGGGATTGATCCCATGGCTTCACATATGCTAGACATGCACTCTATTATAGTGATACGTCCTAGCCCACGATTACTTTTTATTTTTAAGCATAGAATCAGATTTTCAAGAATACAGACACTTGGTTCTTTCATTTAAAGCCACCTAATAAGTTTACTTGTTCTTTGCAAATTATCCTCCACAAATTTGCTTTTTGTTTTCTTTCCCCTTGCATCAGAGTATGTGTCAAAGGGAAGGACCCCTGCAAGAACAATGATTACTCTGTGCCCACCATGTGTGGCTAGAAGTATACTCTCGGAGTTTCCTATATCAGCTCTTCATTTGCTGTTATTACTTAAGATGGTTGTTCAGGTGCCAACTTCCAATCAGCTAACTCATCGTAGTAAGTACATTACCACCCCCTTGTCTCCGGACTAGTTGGGACTATTGTGTGGAGAGCAGAGAGCCTTTGCCTGGTAACACATTATGAATTTCTATCTTCTATCTCAGAGGATTGTTCTCCGAAGGATCCCCTTTTATGTCAATCATGTGTATCAAAATTTAGTGTCTAATCCATCACAGTGACATATATAGAGGGGATCATTTTTAAACATCCCCTCCTCCATATGATAAAATTTTTCACGAAATTACCACATAATAATTAGTAATAATCATTATCTTCTCAACTTGTTCTTTAGTTTAAAAACAAATACCAATTTAAAAACAAGAGTAAATTTCAATGTTAAAGATTCAAATTCGGGAAAATATGTCACATAGGAACTCAAATTTGTATTTGACAGACAAAAATATTATACCTCAAAGTTCAAGATTTCCTCATTTTTAATTTGAAACAAAAACCTCCAAGTGGCTACACAGAAATGATAGAATTGATGCAACTCAAATCTTTGTATCCTTGTTCCTACAGTCACTGAGCTACCATTGTTTAATTTGAATCTATTGCTTAAATGCAGGAAGTGTTACCAAGGCCTGCGACAAAACCTTCAAGGCAGCCATCAGCTCCAATACCTTGGAGCCTTTCAATCTTGCTCTACAACAAACTCCTGTGGCTGAGTCCACGTGATTTAGGGGTAAAGTGTGGGGAGGTCCCTGGAATAACTGGGAATTTTCAAATTAACTTCCTTATAGAACACAATATTTATTAAAGGGTAAGTGACAAAATTGCCCAGGATAATACAAATTTCACATATATACACTGTTAAAATTCACTAGCAACCACCACAGTTCTCTAGATAATTCTGGGGCAAAAAGATTTTTGAGGAAAAGAATTTGACCACTGATGTTGTTTGAAATTATTGATGATAAAAAGCAGATGGACATTTAGTCAGCTTTGTTAATATTTTTAAATTGACTACAGACATGACACTACTGCCTGTAGCTGGTGCACCCTCCCTCTGTCCTACCCAGGCCATACTGCTCAGTCAGGTATTTCCAGGATTCTCTCAATCCCCAGGACTTAGCGAGCCTTTTCCACATAGTAGGTACCTAACAACTGTTCATTAAAATATGAAAGCCAGTAATGTTACATTTTCTCAAGCTCCTTATTTTAAAAATCCCCAGGGGCAAGGATTACTATCTCTGTTTTACAGTCAGTCTTTGAGCAATTATATAACATGTCCAAGCTCACACAGCTCGTGCGTGAGTAGCAGAGATGGGATTCAAACCCAGGTCCCTCTAGCAACTGTTCCTTCAGGATGGGGCCGCGCACACACCGCCTCTTCTAGGCCGTGATTTGCTGACACCTCTGACTAGTGTCTTTAAAATTTATGATGCATAATTAAAGAAATACCCTTTGTGGGTATTATTCAAGCTTGTTTTCATCCTAAATGCAAGTTGGAAAAATATTTGGCACCGGTGACTGTCACATTCATTAGGAGCCTTAAACCCATCTGCAGCTCTATTGATATTCATCAGCCCTGCTAAATCATTTACACCATCAGGAAATTAGTCTAGAATGACACTCCCTTTCAGAGAAAGGAACAAGGAAAATCCAGAGAGGCAAGAAGCTGAGCCCTGATGGGACGCGAATAATAGCGGGTAACTGCTCCAGGCCCCGCTGCCAGGGGGACAGGGGAGCCGCTGTCATCCATAAGTTGGAGAAATAAAAACCCGGCCGCCGTGGGATTTTCATTCATATGGCAATACAATCCAGCGCTTGGCAAGTCACTAAGCCTGCACAGCCAACCATCTGTTTCAAAGCCTCCTGCATTTTCCCATTCATGTAGCCATTTAATCTGCCCTTGGCAGCACTGAAAATAAAATTTCGGAGGCTCGCTGAGAAATTCGTGTCTCTGAGAAGCCCTCACTGAGATAAACGCAGGCCTTGCTCACCCGGGCCACTGCAGGAAGCGGCACAAAGGCCCTCCTGGCCAGTAGCTTTTTCTAATCGGAAATTATCCCCCGCATAGTCACCAGGGGGCGCCTGTACAGGAAACCGCGGGCCTGCAGGAGCTGAGGAGGTGCCCGGGGACTCAGGGCTCCGAATTAGCCTCCCGTGTTGCTGCGGCGATTGGGACCCGGAGGGAGCCTGGGTCTTTCCCTGCTTTGGGGAGAAATGGCACTGATATGAGGAGATTAAATGGAACCGTTGAGTTTCATGACCACATCCTCTATTTAAGGGCTTAGGAGTTAAGGGAACACCAGTTTGGAAATGTAGAACAACATGTATTTTTCAATTTTCGCTTATCAACCCAACATCTTCTACAAATGAAAGCTTTTTAAAAAATATAAGACTTCTAGACTCGCTCAGTCGCCATGAAATTTCCTTACGGTAAGCTCAAACACTCATGCCTACTACATATTTATTAAATGATTTGATTTTTTATAAGTTTTCTGAAGTCAGTGGTTCTAGACCGCAAGTGATCCGCGAACCTTTAGAAAACACGTAGCTGTGGCTTAGTGAATCTGCGTTGAATTCTGTGCAACTGTGCTAAAAAAATAAATAATCTAGGTGATTCTAATGATCTTAGATTTCAGTACAACCGCTTGGAAACAACTGCCATAGCCCATTTTATCTGCCTAAACCGGCAGGGGCTCTCAGTTTGGGATTGATGATGCCGAATGAAAGACATACTTGGTTTATCTAAAGGCTTTTACCCCTGAACTTGTATTTACCAGACTTGCGTAGTTGCACAAATAATCTGGCCATTGGTTCTCCAATTTAGTTGCACATGAGCCGCTTGAGCTCTTTCCAGAGCCCCAGTTCTGAGCGCCATCCCCAGTGACTGTGATCTAATTGGTCTCCTATGCAATCTGGGCAATGAAATACAGTCAGCCAGTGTCTCTATAGAAGAACCAGGCGCCTGAATTTTTAACAAGCACTACAACTGGCCCTTGTGATCTCACAAGTCTGTCAACCAAAATACCCTCCCACCTCTGAGTCCTAAGAGACTGTTGTCCTTTCCTGTCCCTGCGGCAGAAGGGGAGCAGCGATTTTGTGCTGGAGCTGTGGCTGAGGAGCCGGTAGCTGGTCTGAGGCCAAACCCGGGCTCCCTTCCTGCCTCTGCCACCTATCTACACGTGTAGACGCTTATAAATCAGTTCTGATCTGTGGTTCCTATTCAGGAAGTGTTCTGACTGCTTAGCCATGTAATGATGGAGTGGAGGAAAGGTCTAATTTTGGAACTATGGTGGTTTGGGCAGCGCTGTGTTCCTTGTGAGTCTGAATTTCCTAAATGTAGTCGTTGCACCACTCTGGCAGCTGCTCACCACAATCACACAGGCAGTCTGAAGCACTCTATCCATCACAGCAAATTACTGATGGGATCCATTCAGAATAAGCCTGGCAGTCTTTGCGGGACCTTCTTGATTACCAAGACAAAGGCAAGGTGGAGGACAGAGCTTACCAAATAATGGCTGTTCACTCAATTAGGGAGGCTCACCCAATACCTGCATGGTTTACAGTCTGACAGAGGAAGCAGGGTTTGTGAAAGCTGTTAGTACACAGACGCATTATCCAAGATGGGAGTTCTTATCACCTGCATATTACTGCTATGATAAAGTCAGGAAAGATAATTAACATTTGTGAGATGCATTATTAGATATGACACACAGCACTAACATACATTAGTTTATGTAATCTACTCAATAGCCCCACCAGACATCATCAGTCTTATTTCATAAGTGCGGAAACTGAGACTTAGTTTATCCAGAATGATACAGCTAAATAGAGGCAGAGAGAGACTTGTCTCTGGTCCCAAAGTCCTGCCCTTCCTGGTATCTTAAGCCAGTTGAAACCCACAGACTCTGGAGTCCATTTCCTCAGAGGTCAGTTCCCAGAGATCCCAGGAAAGCCAGGCAGAGAGGTGAGCTGTGACATACCAGCAGCCACCACCTGTGAGGGCTGCAGGGTACTTCTCCACCAGAACAGGACAGGAAACAGAACTCCACCCCTGCCATGAGCACAGAACTCTGGCTCTTTTGATCTGCAGCTCATGGCTCAGTAGACTGTTAGCGCTAGACCCTTGCACCAGGGTGTCTCCCTGCTTGCAAGGGGTTTGAATTTTCCATTACTGGGGTCTTTACAAATCTCAGCCCACTGTGTGGTAAAACTCCTGCTATCATCCGTGGGCTCTTGGCTGTGCATCTTCTGGGAAGTATTCTCTGATTTTAACCTTTGGTGACTTGTGGGTGTCATGGTGGCTACAGAGCCTGCAGTGAAAGAAGGGACATTCATCATTGGCCTGGGTGCGAATCCCCAGCAGATGAGAATTAGTCACGTATTCGGGTATGAGTGTTGATTTGGAAGGTGGGCCAAGTAGCACAGAGAGGAGAGCCAGAAAGGCAGATGGAGAGGGGAAGAGAGACAAGCCCGTGGAGGGAGAGTTGTGAGCAGTCACCACCTTGGGCACTGGGTCTCAGCCTCACCCTGGATCTCGAGGAGACTGTGGAGAATAGAACATACACCTCCCATTTATCTCCTGTCCCCACCTGAGGATGAGAAAATGGAGGTATTGGTCCTCTGGCTCCCATTGTCACTGACTGAGGGCTGCTCCTAGGAAAAGGTTAAAGAATTCCCTCGGTGACCAGGGCCCCAAGGGCTGAAAGGAAGTGAGGAAGCCCTCAGGTTATAGTCTAACCCCCAGTGACTAATAGCGCAGATTTGGGAAGGGTCTGAATTTCCCCAGGGCTGGAAAGATTTGTACCACTCAGTGGCTCTTTGACACTGGCTTAAGGGCACATGATGTGCTACCTACATGGTGTGGAAACTGGGCTCAGGGAGAAGATAGCAAGGCTTGGCTAGGGGTCTGCTGAGCAGAAGGAGCACAAATAGGGCCGGTGAGATGGCTCAGCGGCATAAGCGCCTGCCTGGCAAGCGCAAGGGCCCGAGTTCGACTCCTGGAACCCACATACGAAAAAGGGGCCGGTGATATCGCTCAGTGGCACGGGCGCCTGCTGGTGCATGAGGTCCTGAGGTCGACCCCCGGTACCCACAAAAAAAAAAAAAAAAAAGAAGAAGGAGCACAAATAGCCGCAGACCACACCTTGAGCTGTATAGGGTGATTTGAGAGGCATAAAAACTCACTTCATGCCTATAGTTGACAGGCAAAATGTAAGATACCCAGCTAAATTGTAGATGGGCAATGAGTAATATTTTAAATTATAAGAATAGCCATACAATTGTTTGTTGTTCATCTGAAATTCAGAATTAATGAGGTCTTTTGTATTTTTGCTTGCTAAACATGGCAATGCTACCTATGCGTCTTCTCTGAGTTTGGGTGGCATAGGGGACCCACTATGACCTCTAGCACACTAAATTCTCTGACATAAAGAAGAAAATTCAAGGTTAAGTTAGCAGGAACACATCTGCTTGGTTATGAAAGAAGAACGGGTAATGTGAATAGGAAGGGAAGATGTTGTCTTCAAAGGAGGGAAGATGTTGGTTTTTGGAAACAGGAAGAGGAATTACCAGAGGTGCACAACTTACAAATAACCCCTGGAGCTCATGATGTTGCTTGTGATTCTTTTTTAGAACTTATTTTCAACACTTCTCAATACCTACTATGTACGAGGTTCTTCCCACTGATTGTGTCATATTCAGCATCATTCTTCTCGGCATGTGAAGAAAACAAGTCTCTAGGTCCTGCTGTGTCCAAGATGGACCAATGGGGAGCTGAATCCAGGTTCTTGGCCCCAGGTGCCACGATCCTCTGTGCTTTAGCAAAGCTGCCTATAACAAGGGCACATCTGGCCCCACGTCCTGACACTGCCAGCTGAGGCTTGGCTCAGTCAGTATGAATTTGGTCCTGTGTGCAAAGTGGGATCACAGACAGTTTTCAGCAGACTAATGGATTGTTGTCTGGGCCATTCCGCAAATGCTACATATAGCTGAGCTTTGGTTCTTGTGTTAATAAACAGTACACATTCCTTTGAAAAGACTGCCTCTGTGGGACCGGACATTTAAACTGGGAGAGCAGGATCAACTCATTTCTTACATGGTTCCTGTAAAAACAAGATTTTCTCCTCCCGCAAAGCTAATCCACTCATGAATTCTTGTAGAGAAGTCAAAGGCTCTGGAAAAGGCTCTTCTGGCAGGTGGGACTGAGGAAGGGGATGCTGCCTCCTGTTTGGGAGGGTTGAGAGAGCGTGGCACAGGCAGGGGAGCTGGAGCCCCAAAAGACATAGCACCTCAATCATGATGAGCAAGGCTGGGGAAACTGCAGACCTGACTGCCTGGCTCTGCCTATAACAAGAGGAAGTTGTCCTCATGGGTCTTGCTGTTCAGGCATGAAAACTTCAGGGTTCTGTGGCTTTATTTTGGGAAAGAAAAAGGAGAGGAGGCTGAGACACATGAGGGACCCCCTAGTAGTGGTTGTACTTGCTAAGTAAAAGGGGCAGACATTTCTAGAAAGGAAAGAGGGGCAGAACTGTGGTAGGGAAGCCCTCTGCACATGCTGCAGCCTGACTCAGTGCAGAGGAAGTGGGAATGCTGGGAAGGAGGAGCAGCAGCCATGTTTTGGTTCTTTCCTCAGCTAATATTATTCACCAAGAAATTCCTGAGAACTGGCTGTACTTAACATTGGAGGTTGTTCCTGGATCCTAGATAAACTGATGAGCTCAACAAGCCTGATGTCAAAAGAAATTTTGCAACCATTCCTATGACCCTAAACCAAATTCTGAAATTAACCAACCAGTCAATGATGTGGTGCCTAATGGGGATGGGGGCAGCCCTGTGTCAGGTATTGATGAATCCAGAGAGTCACTTTATATCAGAGAGCCATGAGTCATGAGCTCAGCCTTCCAAGAAGGTTTGAGAAGGGGGAGCCCGGGGAGAGTGGATGTAATTATCTAATGCAGTGGCAGTCTCAATAAAGGATGACAAGGGGATGGGCAATAAAAGAGATACCAGAGCATCTGATTAAGGCCCCCAAAGGTAAAAACAATAGTGATCATTCTCAAATGACTAGAAACAAAGCTTCCTTCTGGGGACTTGAAGCAAGGAGCTTCTGTTCCTCTCTCTTTTATTCTCCTCTTTGAAGACTACACGAAAGCTCACCATGAAACAAGACTTGCTGAACTTTAAACCCAATATCAGGGTTGTACAAAGGACAGGTATGGCTTGAAGTCATGAACTAAGGGGACAATGATTTTGGTTTTGACAAGCCCGGTAAAATGTTTATCCCAAAGGAGGAAATAGCACCGGTTGTCTTTCCTTCTAGAGGATAATCCAGGCAAGGCTGGTGACAGCTTCATGTTCCATAAAGGCATCCCAGGCGGGGGTACACAACTTCCCTTCTGCCTCACAGCCTGAGGGTGTTCTTTGTCCACCAAGCCCACAGGGAGCAGCAATGCACCCCAAAGGCCAAAATGGCAGAACACTGTCCTGAGTCTGTCCGAGGCTCAGAGTGTGGGCCGTGTCACCAGAGCAGCACGGGCCGGAGGGTCCACAGACGGTGGCATGCTTGGTGGGAAGGGCTGTAAGACATTCCCCCTGGCAGCTGCACCCGTGGGGAGGGCAGGACAGCAGATGCTTGGTGGACCCAGGCTGGGCCGTGGCTATTTGTAGAAGGGTGAATTTGAATCATCCCCATTGGAAGGCAGGGATGAGTTCGCTGCCAGTGACTGGGCCTGGCTGGCCACCCAGTCCTACAGCTCAATGGTTTGTGTTCCTGGGTACTTGGATGTAGGGCAGCACTATGCAAATTTATGGCTTAGAAACAAACCATTTCTGACGAAGTGTCTCTCAGGACAGTTGCTCACATCAACATCGCTAAGGTTTCTAAGGTCGACACTTAGTTCCACCACTTCCGAGGAGGTCAGTTAAAGTTGTGCGGCCACAGAGGGAAAAGGTTTGGGAATAAAACTAAAATCTACAATTGGACTAAGTCTGACATTTCCTTTTCTAAGAGTCGGACAGTGTTTTAACCTGTAAAGGGGGCCCCAGATCCCATCATTGTACAGAGGAGGATATGAGAAGTAGGGAGGTGAAATGCCACCCCTGGGGTACCACAGGGCTATGCAGAGCCCAGTAGTTATCTCTGTCAGCCACGTGCAGTGGCCCTTCCACCACTGTACCACATGGTGTCCTAGTTTTCTTATTTGATTGCATTAAACAGAAACCAGGGTGGCAGTGGAGAGCTGGGAACTTAAACTGTCACACTGGCAGCTTCTGAATTTTGGAGGAGACACATTCAAATGAGTGCAGATATTTTGGCTTTTGGTGTTTCTTATCGTGCACCACCCACGGGCAAAACTAGAACCATGAGCATCTATCCCAGGCATTGTAGTGGCTCTTCTCAAAAGAATCTTCCTTTCATCCCAAAGCCTCATACTGTGACTGGGGAGAGACACAATGCTTTTCAGAGGAGAGGATGACAGGCAACTGGGAGAGGAGAAGGCTCTGGGTATCACCTCTCATAAAACCATAGGAACATCACCGCTTCATGGGTGACCTGTCCAGCCAGCCCAGCCAGCACCCATCACAAGTCTGGGAAAAGGAGGGAAGCGGTCACTGGAGACAGGCCGTCCTCAGACCAGAAGCTGCTTTTGCACTATAATCCTCGTTGTTTTTTGCAAAGGTCACTGGTGCTCTGCAAACCTCCATCCAAACTTTTCTTCTGATTTTCTTTTAAAGACTCAGAGTCACAGTCCTAAAGGGAATGGACTTACATTTTCTCTACATTTCTCTTGTGTAGAGCATTGGGCAATAGCATGTGAGTTTGGCTTCTGATGATGGTGACTCCTATTGCTCTGTTTTAGTAGAAAACTCAAACACTCTTCTTTCAGAGAGAAAAGAACATGTAATTGTGTCTGGATTCTGGATTCGCCTTGGTCAGGGTACACCGGGTCGAAGTACTTAGCTTTGGGCATTTGGGTGCTGTAACTGCCACCTGCCTGGTCTCCCTTGCTCTGATTTTTTTCCCATTCTGTCTTTCCTTTACAGAGGGCCCAACTGTATCTTACCCCAATTAGAAGCATCCATTGGCTACTAATTCAAAATCCTTGCCTCAGAACTGCAGGTCTCTCTTCCACTGGCTAACACTGCCTGTTCTCCTGCCAAATCATATTCCTTAGAGTTCCCTAAACATGCTCTTTCTCATCCAGCTATTCCACCTGCCTGCTTTTCAGAGCAGTTCCCACACCTTGAACACCACCCTATAATGCTCTGCCTACCTGCCGAAAGCCAGCCATCAAACTCATCCCAAATGTCACCCAAAGTCTAATATTGCTGTTACCCAAATGGTGATGATGAGGAGGAGGATGTTGGTATATGAGGCTTTTTATATTTTTAGGTAGTAGATTGTGTGTTGCGCACATTTTTTTGAAACCACCCTACAAGGCAGGTGGTGTTATCCCCATTTTACAGCGAAAAGAAGAAGAAAAAACAAAACAAAACAGAAAAAACAAAAAACAAAACCTGGCTGTGTATTAGCAACCCTTCCCACAGTGCCAGTTATTGGAGACCCCTGCAGTGGGTTCCAATCTCCTGCCTGAGTTACGGTGCACGGTGATAAAGGAAAGAAAGAGCAAGAGACAAAGCAGAGGGATGCATAGCAGGGATCTGGGACCACCAGTTGCTCTCTAGGAGCAAAAGGCCCTGAATCTCCAGCTAGCTAGCATTTTATTAGCCAATGTAGGGGAGCAGGTAGGGTGATTTTCCTTGGAACAGCATAGAGGCTGTGGTAGAATGGGCAAGTTTAAAGTCATAAAGGAAACAAGCCAAGATCCATCCCCTCACCGGGTGCTAATCTCATTGACCAAGAGGAAGGTGATTTCCACATTCCAAAACAAGGCAGGCAGGGCAGAGAAAGCCTAGGACAGATAGTCTGTCAATTTACAATTTATGGTCCCCAACAACTGTGTATTGTACACCATATCCATTTTGCATCTCTTCTCAGAGGTCTGGGAGCAGGAGCAAAGTTCTAATCATCTTTTACCGCCCCCGCCCCGTGCAGTGCCTGACATATGGTACCCACGCAGGACATTGGGCATTGCTTCAGAGGGCATAGGAATTCAGCTGCCCATTGTATTTTCTTGCAATTAGATATTCTTCTCACCTAATGACTTAAGTTTACATTCTGTAGATCAAGCTTAAGGTGAACAGAGAAGGCCCATCTCCCCAGCCAGAAAGAAGCATAATGTATGGTCCTGAGGGAGACAGGGAAGAGGAGGGAATCCTTTATTCTCCTTGTGGAATGAGGCGGTTCTCCCTGAGTCCATCTGTGACCCAGTGCAGCTCCGTTCTGCAAACCCAGGATGGCCATGATTTTGATGGGAGTGATGGGTAACAGTGGGTCAGGAACAAGAAAACAAAAGACTCAGAATTCATGACTATGGGCATCACAATATGAATACTAGAGACTCAGGTTGATTAAAGGGCCACTGGGCAGCATCTGGGCTGGTTAACTTTATCAGTCGTACCCCAGGAAAGTGGAAGGCCGATCTCTCTGTGCCCCCTGCTTTTATGTGTTATGCAAAGGTCAGGGAGCCATGGCTTCCCAGCAGGTAGCTTGGTCTTCTGCCCCACCCGGTGGTGAATCACTATCCCCAGGGTTACGGAGACCTACCTCCACACTTGGTTTTGCCACTTGTCAGCCAAGTGGCCTCTGGCAAGAAATTGGTTCTGAGCCCTGGTTTCCATCTCTGCTACACATGTGCATTTCAAAGTTGGTGCCAGCATTGTACAAACTGGTGTATACAGAGCAGCAGCCTAGAACCTGGCCTAGGATTCAGTGAAGGGCGAAAAAAAGCCACCTCTCAGACCCTAGCAGCTCATAAGAACCATTCTAGACACTTCCCTGCTCACACCTGGTGCTTCTTCCCTATGAAGGCCTCGAGCTTGAGCCTGTGGGTCCCCTTAGGCCCAGCATTGCCCAGCAAGATTTCCTTGAGGACCAGAGGGGAAGAGAGGCTAGAAGCCACATGGTATTCTCACAAGTCTTTCAAATGAATTTAAGGAGCAGGATATTGCTCTATACCTGATACCCCATAATAAGAAATGATATATTTTGATAGTTCTTTGATTTTTGGGGATCTTAGTATGAAAGAGCTAGAATTTTGGAGAACACAGCTATAATTTGGGGCTTGTGGCTAAGTACAAGTTAGATGCTGGATGTAATTCACTACCATTATGTATCTCAAGTCTTCCACATGTCCCCCTTCGTGAAGGTTTCTCTGAGGATGTCCTGTTTCCTCCCCTATCTCTGACCCATTTTCTGAATTCAGGCAAAGAATAATTCCACTTAAAGCACTGCTCTAAGAAACTCTTATTTGAGTGGTTGCTCTGAGCCCACCTAAACCCAAACCTTCAGTCTACCAAAGAGGAAAACAAAGGTCCAAAGAGGTTAAGTGGCATGCAGGGTGCGTTGCGGAGGAGTGGCAGATCACCGTGCAAGGACAGGCCCAGGTTTTTCCAGGTCAGAGACCGTCCTTGAGTCCTGTTTCCCATTGTCCTGTACCTGCGGCCACCTTCATGACAGTTCCTATGCTCTTACGTCTGCTGTGCTCTTATTCACTCCATACTTTTTCTTCCAACTGATTCACATTTTTACTTGAGTAAATTGATTTTAAGGAGAAATGGCACATCATTACATTAATGAAATAGCAGAATCACTTGCCATTCATAGGAAATCATAACTAAAGGTGATACGAAATATGATTATATGAAATAGTAACTAGATACTTTCTTACTATATATTTTCCTCACCAGGCCAAACAAAACAAGCTGGAAGTCTGTTCTTTTGATAAAAGAGAATGTTATAAGAGAGGAATGGCAAGTTTCAGAGGTGATAAAGACCTAAATTGGACTGGAATCCAGACTTAGACTGGATTCCAATGGTGTCTATGCCATCTTTGTATCTGAGAATTTTTGTCCAATGCAATAAACAGTACATCGTCACACTTTGAGACCACTGCCGTCCACAATGCCACCCCACCAACCTCATGTCCCCTTCAAGGTCAGCAGACTCCTCTCCTCTCCCTGCACAGAAAGCCCCACCAAGGATTAAACTGAAAAGGCTTTCTAGATATTTTGTTTAGTGACCAAATGCCAATGCATGTCCAGCTCTCCTTCATTTTCACAGTAGAACACATGTTGAATTTTTTTTTTTTTTGTGGGTACCAGGGGGTCGACCTCAGGACCTCGCGCGCCAGGAGGCGCCCGTGCCACTGAGCGATATCACCGGCCCCTTTTTCGTATGTGGGTTCCGGGAGTCGAACTCGGGCCCTCGCGCTTGCCGGGCAGGCGCTTAAGCCGCTGAGCCATCTCACCCGCCCCACATGTTGAATTTAAGCATAACTCTAGTACATTTTCTGGAGGACTATTTTGTTCACCCCAGAAACAATGTCAAGATAATTACATTTTAGATAATGAATCAGGGAAGTTGATCTCAGCGGTGGATAAATTGCCAATATACAAATACTTTTAGTTCTTGGAAGCCACTGCCAACTGTGCCTGCCGGAAGTTAAATTTTCAATAGCTTGGTATGATTGATGCAGGCATTAGTCATTAAAAAAAAAAAAAACGAAAACAAAACTTGAGCTAAGTAATTTGTATCCAAAGGATGACACGTTAACACCATGAGCTTGTTGTTTTAGAATTTTATCACTAGATGGCGCACTTGCAACTCAAAAATTAAAGAAAACCTCGGCCTGTAAGGTACAAGCACGTTACCAAAGGACCCATTGTACTTACAAACCTGCATCTACACAAGCGAGAAGTCACTACTTGCCCTGAAGTCGGTATTGTTTTTTTCTTTCCTCCCAGACTTTGATATGCCTCTCCTTCTTTCCTCAGGACAGGTCACTTCTCCCCACAGGCAGTGTTTCTGTATGCGTTCACCTTTTGAAACTTCTAGTGTGTCATTATTCTATTCCTAGCCCTGTGCCCAAGTCGAAAAATGTGTTCCTTAAGATGTGGTTTCTTTCTTCCCCCTGCCTTGACACTACTCACTCCTGAGAACGTAGGCACTGCATCTTCATGCCCCATTCCCGGATGCTAATCCAATGCAGCCTGCAAAAGCACCTTGATTTGTAGGACTCTCATTCTTCTCTGTGAATTACACACCATCTTTATTCTCCCCGTATGATGACAGCAATAAATCTTCTTTAAAATTTTTATTTTTTTAAAAAAAGTCCACATCAATGGAGTGGTTGTTCTTGTACCAACTCTTTAAATATGGTCATAATAAGATATATGAGCCTTGTTCTCAAAGTGAGGACATGAAGTAGGAATGACACCATCTTGCAACAGAGTCTAAAACAATGGAATACATTGAAACCATTGCAGCACATCAAGGAGTTTGTTTGGAAGTTCTAATCCAGGGCCATGCTATCCCTTCTTCTTGGCTGTGTGTGTGTGTGTGTGTGTGTGTGTGTGTGTGTGTGTGTGTGTGTGCGTGTATTGGTGTAGAATAAAGGGGGAGGGCAGAGCACAACTGAAACATTTATTTTCTTTCTACCCAAATAAAGGTGTGTCAACAAAATGAAGCACAGAAGAGTCTCTTTGTGGCTAGGGTTTCCTGGCTGCAACCCCAGAACCTAAGAACCCAAAGCTCTATTCCCTGGTGGCTACTCCTAATTTGCTAAATAACCTTGGGCAAGTCACTTAACCTCCCCAAACCTCAGATTCTCCATCCGTAAAGGAGGGTGCGGAGAGCTGTCTTTTCCCAGCTTCTCTGGGAAGTTGTGAGGATTAACGATGAGAGAAGGGCACTCGGGGATCTGCAGTTTCTCTAAGAAAGGTGCCGTTTATTCTTGGATGAGAATCATAGAAATAAATAGAACAAATACACACTGGCAATCCAGGCCAAAATCACGAGGGCTCTGCATCCTGTGAGTTTCCACATTTTTCATTCCTCAAAGAAGGTTGGCAGGGACAAAACAAAAACTACCTAAGAAAGCCTTTGTTTGACAAAATTCTCACTGGAGTGTTGATCTGATTAGTCTATGTCTATAGATGAAATGGTTTTAAATGTCCTAAGAGGACTAAGATGAAAAAACAGCACTGCCCAAAGACGTTGAGTATTCCTGTCTGGCCCTTCATTGCACAGAGAGGCGTGAACGCCTCTGACAATTAGCCTTCTATTTAGGTGACAGCAATTATCACCACTTGGTGCATTGCTTTTGCTCTTATGATAACATATATATACATGCTGCAGGGGCCCCACTCTGAGGACTATTTGGGCAGAACCCAAAATGTAAGGAAAGGATCGATTTTAACCTATCTTAAAACATTTGATCTAATTTGATATTTCTAGTTTTCAACAGCTTACAGCAAACAGATGAAAATAAATGTCTTGTCACAGTTGTGCTATGGAGTATGCCTTTTGGTTTTCAAAGACTCCTGAAAATGGGGAGAATCCTCTATTAGGAGTGTCTGATACCTCAGGATTTTCCAGCTGTCATTGCACAAAAGTCTATTTTTGGGAGCCTCGTGGAATGACCAAGTGGATTATTTGCTCTAAAATTCTGTAAGTGATTTGTTTCTCAGAGTCCTTGGATATGATGATGAAAAGGGATGGAGCAGGGTGGGAGGCATCAAGCCCTCTCAGGAGTTTTTTGGGGTATATTTGAATTGTCGTGTGTATTTTCAGGGCAAACATCTCATTCTGATATTTGAAGAGGAAAAAGAACAATAAATAATCATAGATTGTGCTGCTGCTCCTTTCTTTTCTGAAGTCTAATTATTGTAGTGGCCTGCTGCCTTGATTAAGGCTTTCCTCCCTAAATAATTAATTTGCCTTTATGCAAGCGTGTTTGCCTCTGACAAATCCTAACGCATAACACCGAGGACCTAGGCTCAAGCACATAGATAATTGCCTTGGAATAATTAACAATTAACCTTGGTAAAAGGAGGGCTAACATTAGTATACTATATTAATTCAAAACAGATATTAGCTGCTTGGTGTTAGAAAATATAAACACATAAGCTTTTATAAACTTACACTGTTGATATGTTCAGTTAGCTGGAATATGTTAACTAGTACAAAAGAATAGTTTTAATGTAAATATTTAACCAATTCACTTTAACATATTTCACAAGGATTTATGTCAGCAAGACCTTTGCTTTGCTTTTCTTCCCTTTTCTTTTTAAATGAAGGACCTGGAATCAAGAAGAACTGTGCTTCATTCTTTATCCCACCTGTAGCAAATCTAGGCACACATGGTTGATAACAGAGTGGGTTGCATCTGTCAGGAATTTGGGTGTGAAACACACGCAGGGTTTTCTGTTTTCTGTTTTGTTTTATTTGTAAAGGAACATCCTAAGAGGGCTCTCTAGTTTTCTGAGTGTTGTCTCTCTCCATTGTCTTCATGTGAGGAACAGAAGCCCTGATAGTATTTTCCAAGCACATTCCTTTTCCCACCTGTTCCAACTCAGCTAATGGAGCTCGGGACAGTAGACCAAGGGGATTATTGAGTGCCCTTCCACTTCCTAGGCTCAAACCCATCAGACCCTGGGACCTGCATTTTATCCTCCTAAAACTGAGCCTTCCACACCAGCTCCCTCTGGTCAGGACCTTGATCTCAACATCTGCTGACGCGTTCTTTTTTTTTTTTTTTTAATATGCGGGTACCGGGAGTCGAACTCAGGACCTCACGCTTGCCAGGCAGGCGCTTAAGCCACTGAGCTATATCACCGGCCCTCTGACACGTTCTTAACCCTCAATGATTTTATGATCTCTTGGGGTTCAGTTTTATCTTGACCTCGTTCCTGAGTTCAGGTTTGAGGTTCTATGAAAAGGCTGTGTCCGCTGGAAGTGTTCCAAGCCATACATTCAAGGAAGAGCCATTCCCAGTCACATCAGGTACAGGGGTTAATTCCAGCTCCCTCTCAACCAGACGTCAAGCATCAGCTGTTGGGGTTTTTTTCCCTTAAGTCCCGGTCTCCAAAGCCACATTGTTATTTCTACACTAGCAGAAACTCTTTCTTCCCGGACTAATAAAGATTAGTGATGCTTCGGTAAGCCTCACTTTTTAAAAACTCATTTTTATTTTATTTTTTGGTGATGGGTTTGGTTGCCTCTTTTCCTCATTTTCTTTGATATTGTTGATGTTGCCCATGTGAACTGAAATCCCAGAGGAAAGTCTACCAGACTTGTGCTTTGAGAAAGCTCACATGAGCTACTTTTTCTGCAGAACTTCCTTTCTGTCATTAGACTCCATCCTTAAAGGTAGCAGTGAGGATATCGGGCAAAGCAGTGACATGGAAGAAACTTGGGGAGGGCACATTTCCCAGGCTCCAACATTTTTCAACAGGTCAGCTTTCAGGAAACAATTCTCTTAGAATTTTTGGTAAATTTGCCACTGTCTTAAATTGCTTTTAGCTGTTCTATATCAAGAGCTGGGCAAAGAGAGAGGCAGAATAAATTTCCCCTGGATGAGCTGTGCCCTGAAGTGATATTCCCAGCAAGAGAAAGGATTCAACAAGGCGAGCCAGGAATCATCAGCATTTATAAGTAGTATTGACTGTGTGCTGTACTAATCTATTTCCCGGTGCTATAACAAAATACCTGAAGCTGGGTAGTTACAAAAAGTCTATTTTGCTCACAGTTTTGGAGGCAGAAAAACCAAAACCAGGTGCCCCATCTGTCTGGCCTCTAGGGAGGGCTCACTTGACAACATGGTGGAGAAACAGGAAGGGAAATGGCCACATGCAGAAGACAGCAAGAGGGTGGGGTGGGCTTGCCCTATAACAATTCACTCTTGTGAGAACTAACTGGGGTCCTGTGCGAACCACATTCATCTTTTCTGAGGGCAGTGCCCCCCAGTGACTAAGTTCTTCCTAGCAGCTCCACCTCTCCAAGCTTCCAACACTTCCACACTGAGGATCAAATTACCAGCACATGAACTTTTGGGGGACATACTCAAATCATACCCGAACCATGGAGTGTGTGTACCTGGTGCTGGACAGCTAAGGAATGGGGGTGAAGATCAGAAAGCCATGGAACAGATTGTTTTTGGAAACTTTATAGATGATTGTGTTAAAAGGAGGTACATCCAAAGCCTACGAGTAAATTATCAAAAAGGGGGAAGAAAAAGATGGACTCTCCAGGTCCACAACTTCAAGGTTTCCCTTGAATAACTGAACTGATGAAGGAAAGGAGGGACTTGGAGAATACGAAGTGACAGTATATTCGCTCATTTTTTGTCCACTGAAAGATAGAATGCTTTTTTATTTATTTATTTTTTGGGGGTTGTTTGCTTATTTGATTGATTTTTTTTTGCCAGATTGAATGTTTGAAATTTCCTTTTTTTTGATCTTTAAATAATCCTGGGGGAAACACTTATAAGGCAGACAAGATGTCTGCAAACTTTTGTATATTTCATTAGAAAATAAATTACAGAGGAGGTTGTAGACCAGATCAGTCAGTCACTGCCATGTAATTAGCTAAGCAAATCCACCCTTCCCTCTGCTGTGACTGTAGTAAGGCCTTTAACCTCAGTTTTTCCATCAGTAAATTGTGGATGCTACATTTTCTCAACTAGCTGAGTTGGTATTTAAAAGGGCTTTAAGCATCTCTAGAACTCTACGTTAGATTATAATAAGATTTATAGCTCTGTACATTTTGTGCAGTGATAGAAAGCTACTGCTCTATATAATCATTATTCTGAAATCTTCAGGTCTTTGCAATAATTCACAACTTTGACAATGAAGGATTTAGCCAAAGAATCTGGCATATTGCTCTGTTCTTATTCTGGGTAAGGTTTGGAATTAATCCAATTGAAATTTTTAGAGACAGTGCTTATATTTTTCCAATATCAAATGTGATTATTAAATTTTTGCGCTTTTGCATATTTCTTAACCCTTCATGGGCATTTAAAACATGATTCCTTTATGGTTTCTTCTAAATAGGTTTTAGTGACTTATTAAAGTGCCATTGGTCTCATCCACCAGCTGCCGTTCAATATTTACCAATAAGCAGATAGAGGAAAAGCCAGATTTGTTCACATGACAGAGATGGTCATTGTGATAAATATTTGCAGCACATTCTTTTTTGAAGTTGAAATTTTACTTCCACCATAAGGAATAGCTAAGCCTCAGGTATTTTTTTAAACTTTAATGTAGCTTTCCTATTACATTCATAAGTTAAAGCAATAAATACTTGGGAAATCCACAGATTTCCAATGCTTTGTGCTTGTGATTTGGAAACAATCCTATGATTATGCTGATTCCTGAACAATTCAATAAAATACTTTTTAAAAATATCATATTATCATAGAAAGGGAAGTAGTATTTATTGAAAATCTACTATAAGCCACTCTCTATGCTAAATGTTTCCTTAAATTGACAAATAAAATACTAATTACAAGTCCATGGCATGGTGTACTAGGTTGAATTGTGTCCCTCAAAAAGATATACAGTTGTATTCAAATTCTAAACCCCCAGTGTCTGTAAATGTGACTATATTGGGAAAGAGAGGTTTGCAGATGTGATCAAGTTAAAATGAGGCCATAATGAATTAGGATGTGCCCTAAAAATCCAATGATTGATGTCCTTAGAAGAGAAAGGAGAGGCAGGTGGGTGAAGAATACAGAGAGCACACACAGAGAAAGTCATGTGAGACAGAGGCAGAGATTAGAGGGATGCAGTAGAAGCTAAGGAATGGCAAAGATTGCCTGCACTACCAATAGCTAGGAGAGAGGCATGAAACAGGGTCTCCCTCAGAGACTGAGAGGAACCAGCCCTGCCCACACTTTGATTTTGGATTTCTGGCTTCCTGAACTATGAGAGAACAAATTTCTAAAGTCACCCAGTATGTGCTACTCTGTTATAGAAGCTCTAGGAAGTTAATCTACATGGCTACTAAGATATCACTTCTATTTCACACACAAGGAATTTGCCCAAGATCACCTAGTTAATGTTGGATGCTCGATCCAAACCCAGGCCTGATGTCAGGTTCTACGGTACATGCTTTCCCCCGCACTTGCCAGGTTACTGTTCATATGTCTTTGCAAACTTGGCCACTTCTCCCTTGAGTCAAAGCTCTATGAGAATAAACTTATGGCCTCATGTCCTTATGCTTGGGAGGTCATGTTGTAACCCAATGCCCTGTGTTTAGGACTTGAAATAGCAAAGACCTCGTAGACTGTGGCCAACTCCTAACATCATAGACTCTCCCTTATGACAGCAAATTGATGTGAAATTATGCATGAACTGGTTAAATACTTGAAACATACCAACTATAATAATTGAACTTTCCATTTTGATGAGACCTATAAAGATATTTGTTACTGCTACTAACATTTATGTCTTAAAATTGAGTCCCTCAGACAAATAGCAGATCCAAGGAAAATTACTCTTTCAGATGCCAGTTGTTTTGTTTTTCAGTGTAACCTATCTCCCCCAAAAAGGTTTAATTTTTGTTTCCTAAAACCTACACAAAAATTTGATACTCAATTAAAGATTCCATAATTTATGCATGATATTAGCTTATTTGGAAGCTGCTATTCATAAGATAATAATTTGAATGTGGATCTTAGTCACTTTCTTGGTCATTGAGACACAATAACTGATGCCTACAATTTAAAAGATGAGGGATTTATTTTACCTCATGTTTTTTAGAGGTTTCAGTCCATAGCTGGCTGGCTCCAAGGAGAATGGCATGGTGGAAGAGTCTGGCAGAGGAAAGCTGCTCTCATCATGGTGGACAGGAAGCACAGAGAGAGAGAGAGAAGGGAGGAGCTGGTTGGGGCAAGGAGATGTACTCTTCCAGGTCACCTCTTCAGTGACTCAACTTTTCTAATCAGACACCATCTCCTAACAGCATATTCATCAGCGGTTTAACTGATGATCCAATCACCTTCATAAAGCCCCACCTCTGAACAATGAGACTCTTGGGGGACACTTAAGATCCAAACCATAATAGGATCCTTTTGGTGTTAAATTTTCTCGATTTGAATAAATTCAGAACGTTTGACCAAGAGCTAATTTTCTAATGCCAGAAGTTGTTTTGAGAAGTGATTATTTTTCCTTTAAATAAGTGGAACAAAGTACAAGGAACCCAGATACATGGCTTATGATAGAAATACAAGCAGACTTGAGTGCTGGTGAAGAAAGGGGAGGAGGGCTGGCACATGGGAGGTCTTGGACTTAGGCAGGGGACAAAGTACACCGATGGTGAAGGAGGGCAGGTAGGATGGAAGCTCTTTGATGGCTTTATGAACTCCAAGAAAATGAAGTCCTTCCTTGCTCATCAGTGAGGCTCAGCAGGAACCAAGATTCTTGGTCCAAAGAAGTCCCCAGTCCTTTTAAAGCTTATGGAAAAAGCCAGTCTTCACCAACTTTTCAAAATCACTGGCTACCAGCTTCAATATATATAATACATTGCAATCAGTTTTATCAGAAATGTATATCTTCCAAGTCTGTAAGCTTCAGTCACTTTAGGAGACAGGCAGGTTACCAAAACAGACTTGAGACAAGACTGGCACTTGCTTGGAGATTCTCAGGCTCCATGCAAGGGGTTTCCTGGATACTAGAGCAACAAAGGTAAAGAATTTTTAAGCTTCTATTCCCCAACCACAACTCATCTTTGCGTGCACTGTGATCTTTACCAACCACACCTTTGACAGTGTCTCTCTCCATTCCGACAGCTTTGCTGTAACATCATGTTTCCCTGCTCATCCCACAGCACAAGCAGAAGGTAGGAAGGTTCAGCCTGGCCTATTCTCCAGCAATCAGGGGACTGGTCTTTGGCATTCGGAGTGGAGCAAAGAAGCACTGCTCTAGATCAGGGATACTCAGTGGGGTGAGGTGGGGGTTGTGATGTCAGAGTGCCTACCCAGGAAGAGCATATATGGGTTACCTCAGAATCCTGGGGGATGGTGAGCAAATCTGGGAATGTTTCAACGCCCCAACCTTCACCCCCATCCCAGAGTTTCTGGTCTGCTTTCCCATTTCCTGGCTAGCACAGAAAGACTTCCATTCCCTTCATAATTTACCTTGTCAGATAAGGAGCTCCTAACAAATTGTAGCTCTTTCAGACCTTCTTGGGTGATAGTGTCTTCTTTCATCATTATGAGATTTTTTTTAAAAACCGGGCAAATAATTGGTTTGCTTAAAAACAGACATGTATTTCCAAATGCAGTGGCCGGGTAAAACAAGTAAATTTATTTCCCTTTTGTTGAGTACTTACCTATATTCTCTTTCTGATATCATTACCCCTGCGTGCTTCTTGTCTTCTATTTTTTATGTAGAAAGATGTTTTTGAACTTTTAGACAAGCACAGAAAATAATAAGACAAATACCTTTGTACCAATTTCCAAGGATTAATAAAATTTTTATTTTGACATTTTCTTCAGATGTTCTTTTAAAAGCTTTATTGAGATATGAATCACATACTTTATCCATTCAAAGCATAAATTCAATGGATTGGGGGATATTGCATTATTTTAAGGTTATGGATATATACATATATATATATATATATATATATATATATATATATATATATACACATAAGACAAAACTTGTGATTTTAACTATTTTTGAGTATATAATCAACAGCATCAATTATATTTATAATTTTACAGCCATCATAAATAACTATGCAACTAACACATTTTTCATCACCCCAAGGAAGAATCTGTAAGCATTAAACAATAATTCCCAGCACATGTCCCCTGACTCTGGTAATTCCTAATTTACTTTCTGTCTCTATGAATTTCATTTTGCTGGGTATTTCATGTAAGTAGAATCATATAGCATTTGTTCTTTTGTGTCTGGCTTATTTCACTTATGGAATGTTTCCAAGGTTCATCCAAATTGTATCTTATTTCAGTGCTTCATTTCTTTTTATAGTTAAATAATATTCTACTCTATGTATATACCATATTTTTAATTTTAAACAGAAAAAAGTAAGAAATAAAAATAAAACAGAATTTCAAAACAGGCAAGTAGGAGAGTAACATTAATCAACACATTGCATATTGTTATGTTCACAGTAGTTGTTCAAAGTACAAGATACAGGCATGAAACATTGTCCAGAAAATTCCTAGCACAAAACTTTCCCTTCAATGAACCAAGAGAAACCAGCTGTACATCTATCTTAACAGTCTTGTGTTTATATATATATTTTTCCTTTTCCCTTTCTTCCTTTCCCCTTTCTCCCATCGCAGTTTGTCTTTTCTTTTGAACAGTTCTTCCCTATTCACAATATCTATTGTACATTTTGGATCTTGTTTACTCTTTCAGATTCTTGCACTAGTGATACAATACGATGTTTACACATGTGGGTCTGGTTTATTTCACTTACAAGTATGGTCTCGAGTTGTATCCGTTTACCTACAAAAGTCTCAAGTTTATCCTTCTTTATGGCTAAGTAGTATACCATTATATATTAAAAAAACACATCTTTTTTATCCATTCCTTGGTTGATGGGCATTTGGGTTGTTTCCAAGATTTAGCTATTACAAATTGTGCTGCTATAAACATGGCTGCTGTGGTATGTTGTTTTTAATTCTTCTGAGAAGATACCCAGAAAGGAAATAGATCGGTCAAATGGGACCTCTAATCCTAGATTTTTAGGAGCTCTCCACACTGATTTCCACAGTAGTTGCACCAGTCTACATTCCCACCAACAGTGCAGAGGGGTTCCTTTTTCCCAGCAGCCCCACCAGCATTTGTTATTAGTTGTTTTCTTGATGATAGCCATTCTTTCTGGGGTGAGATGGAATCTCAGTGTCATTTTAATTTGCATTTCTTGAATGATGAATGATGTTGAACATTTTTTCATATATTTATTTGCCATTTGTATTTCTTCATCTGAAAAATGTGTATTCATCACAGATGCCCATTTTTGGATTAGGTCTTTGAATTTTGGGGGTCTAATTTTTTTCAATTCTTTTTATGTTCTACATAGAAGTCCTTTGTCTGAGGGAAAACTGGCTATAATTTTTTCCCACTCTGTGAATTGTCTTTTCATTCTGTGGGTGATTTCCTTTGTTGTGCAAAAGCTTTTTAATAAGGTGAGGTCCCATTTATTGATTCTTTGTTGTATTTCCCGTGTGGTCTGGGTTTTATTCATTAAGTCACTACCTACACCTATGTCTTCAAGATTTCTACCTATTTTCCTTTCCAGTAGATTTAGTGTTTCTATTTTAATGTTTAGATCTTTGATCCATTTTGACTTTAGTGCATGGTGATAAACATGGGTCTAGTTTTAGTCTTTGGCATGTAGAGAGCCAGTTTTTCCAGCACCATTTATTAAAGATACTATCTTCCAGTGAACATGTTTGGCTCCTTTGTCGAAGATAAGGTGGTTCAGTGTGACTGTAGTTGCGTCTGCATCTTCTATTCTGTTCCACTGATCCTCAGATCTGTTTTACTGTTGTTGTTGTTGTTGTTGTTGTTGTTTTTGCCAATACCATGCTGATTTTATCACAGTAGTTTTGTAGTATAATTTCAGGTCAGGGATTGTGATGCCCCCTGGCTTGCCTTTGTAGCCCAGAATTGCTTTTGCTATTTTCAGTCTTTTCTGGTTCCTAATGAATTTTAGGAATATTTTCTCTAGTTCTGTGCGGTATGCTAATGGTATTCTGATTGGGATTGCGTTAAGTCTGTATAACAGTATTGGGAATATGGCCATTTTCACAATGTTGGATCTTCCTATCCATGAGCAAGGGATACCTTTCCATTTTCTGTTATCTTCTTTGATCTCCTTTTTCAGAGTACTATAGTTTTCAATATGTAGATCTTTTACTTCTTCTGTTAGATTGATTCCTAGGTATTTCATTTTTTTGGATGCTATTGTAAAGGGTGTGGTTTCCCTAATTTCTCTCTCTGTGCATTTGTTGCTTGTGTACAGGAATGCTATTGATTTGTGAGTGTTGACTTTGTATCCAGATACACTACTGAATGTAGTTATTAAATCTATAAGTCTTTTGGTGGAGTTTTTGGGGTCTTCCATGTTGATAATGTCCTTCAATGAAGTCCACTTCATGTTTTCTTTTATTGCTTTTGCTTTTGGTGTCCAGATCTTCTGCAAAATAAGAAATAAAATGTAACTGATAAAGACACAATTCCCTCTATATTCTTCCTCAGTCCAGCTCCCCTTCCTCCTCAGAGGCTACCACCATCATGAATTTGGTGTGACACTCCCTATTCACGTTTTTATTCCTTCAACATATATGTACATAAAGAATCATAAGCAGTTTTCTACTTGCCTTTAAAGTTGTATATATTAGAACTTTTCTTTATGTACTTTTTTGAGTCCACATTTGAAATCTATCCATATTGACTTGTATTGACTTAATTCATTGATTTTCATTACTATAATGTGGTCAATCAAATGGTCAAGGAGTGATATTCAATAGTGGACATGATTCTGGCACCAGTCTACACACATACGTGCTCATCATAAATAACAGCTCTGGCTACTTGTGCACACCTTTGTGTACCTGCACATATCTGGCTTGAATACCATCCTTGTTTTCGCACTTTACCCATTCCATTAGTAGAAATTTAGGCTGTTTTCAGTTTTCACCACTATAAATGATACTGTTGGAAGTTTTCTTGCAGCCGTCTCTTCATGAACATGTGTGAGAGCTCTGCTAGGATATACACTTACACGCTGAACTGATGGGTGGTCTGTGAGACACATGTTCTACTTTATCTTTCTTGTTGTATCAGAATTGTGGCTAAGGCCTAAAGATGAGGACCAAAGATGTTAAGTTCCCCACATTCCATATAACCACCATGACCTCACAGCAGTTGTGACCAGCTGTCTCCTAGCAGGGCACATTAACAGGCATCAATGCTGAGAATAATTAATTCCTTTCTCTACCACCCCCACCCAAGTAAACCTAATGGGAGAACAGGCAGAGAAAAGGGGGCCTGTTGGAGAGCACTAAGTTCATGAAGAGGATGTTTCCTGTCTTTACCTTTCCATAATATTCATCATGAAAGCCAAAAAAATGAAGACCAGAGACATGCTCTGATAAAGCTTTTCTGGGCATTTGTCAGAATCATTCTCCTGTCTTCCATGTGTAGACTGAATCAAAGTCTAGTGGTCTTGTCTCATGGGAAACTTGATGAGAGCTTGGAGCTGCAGAGTGACTGCCCGAGTGTGAAGAAAGGCAGGAGAGAAAATGCAGGCCTCGGAGATGGGTAGTACGCCCTGTCATTAGCCAATGTGCCACCACCAGTCTAAATTGAGGAGACACCATGTAGGGTGGTTGAATTGAGCTACCTTGTGGCACTCCCACAAGAGTGACACACTCTAGGACACTGGTGGTGAACCTATGATATGTGTTATTGAGTTTTTCTTTTAAGACAAAAGATGTTAATATAGAGCGGTTTTTTCTAAATTAAAATCTCAACATTCAGGTTTAATTGCAGTGTTGGCACTTTATGATAAATAAGTGGGTTTGGGGTTGCAGTTTGGCACTCTGTCTCCAAAAGGTTTGCCATCACTGCTCTAAGAAAAGTCATTCTCTGTGGAGCCACCGAGGCAGGGAAGAAGGTAAGGAAGAGTAGCCAGAGCACAGGTCCAGTGGAGCCTTTTAAAGAATCCACACATGTGCCCCAATAAAGCTTAGCATTTGGTTCCAACCATGTAAAGGAGGAGAACGACAGCTCAATGGCGTGGGCAAAAGAAGCAGCAAAAACTACAAGGAGAAAGAAGTCTACAGAGAGAAAACTGCACCTCATCCAATCACACAGAAAATAAACTTTACCATTTCCCTTTTCCTTTCCCCCACCTGATGCAAGAGGAAGAAAAGACAAAGAGAGGGGGTATCTGAACATCAAATGGCCATGACCCCAGCTTTACCGGGTAAGAGCACCCTGGCAATAGCTTCACCTGAGAGGAGGAAAAGAGCTTTGCACCAGTTAAGAGATCAAAACTTTAAAACAAGCAAGCCTGAGTTTTGAACACACCAAGGAAACTGTCTAAAAGTGTCTAAAACCTGGAGAATCAGGCCACAGATTATTAAGTGATCCTGTTCGTCAGCTGGTAAGGGGACTCAATATGGTGTAGTTGGGCCATTTGTCAGAGAGAATAAAATATCATTGTGTTTATAACCCAGTGAGACCAGATCGTTCAATAAACTAATGAAGCTCCATGAATAAGTGGTAGCAAGAACTGCCAAGATACTCTCTAGGTGAGAAACTAATTTATATCACTCCAGCAGGAAATGAGAGTTCCAATGCCAATCTCACGTGTGTGCAGTAATGTCGCAGTGTTGCGTCTCCTCATTTATGTCTTCTTTTCATTCACAAAAGGCATTGATTTTGAGCAAGAAAATAAAATGGCCCAATCAAAATCCAATAAAATTACCAAAGGAGTCATCACTATATAAATGAATCCATTTTTATTTTCACAAAGATAAATTAGCTCCAAAATATGAATATTTAAGTAGTAAATAAAACTTTGCAGTTGAGTATTTTTCCTTCATCAGAATCCTGGCTTCTTCATGGCCCTTAAAAGCTCTCCCTCTGTCTCTCCTCTCAGTGGTGGTTGGGGAATCCTATGATAATAGTCTATGGCCCTGGAAGACCAAAGGCTCAGGAAACTGGACTAGGCTTTCCCTACAACCTTTGGTTCAGAACCCCTTGCTCAGGTCTCCTGCTCTCCGTTCCCATCTGTCTGTCTTGCTTTGGTCCTGCCTCTCTTCTAGCACCTAGCTTCTCCAGATGGACAGACACTTGGACTGTCAGCTTGGTTTCAAACAGCAGATGTGTCTGTGTGGAGATGGCTCACCACTGCAGCCCACGGGACAGGTCTGCACCCTGCCTCCTTCCATCCATGACCAACCCTCAACTTCCAGCCTCCTGGGATCCCAGTTCTGGGAGGAGGATTAGATTTACCTCGAATCTACTAGAAGGGAGTTTGAACACACCCTGAATGCAGTCACTCCAAATTTTGCTTTTAATTTACATGAAAAGACTTGCAGGCTAATTGTTATCCTGCCACCATCAGCTGACAGGATGTATAAAGGGAATGGCCCTTGAAGGTAAAAGAGCATTACAACTGGATTTAAGTAATAAGGCGTCTCTCACAAACCTGCACAGGTTGCAGTTTGATGAAAATTACAGTCAAACCTTGTGTTGTAAACTGCTGTTTACTGGAGAAAAGAAAAAAAAGTCCTGAAAGATATAGAAATAGTATGTGAGACAAGCTGGCAGGGGCTCGGAATCATTATGATGTGTAAAGAATTCCTTGACAATGACGGATCACCTCGGGAACATCTGAGCAGGGCCTTTTGTTTATCTTTACTTGCCTTTGCATTTATGTCATGTCTTTCACTTGGGGGTGAGATTTCGCCTTTGAAAGCTGAAATGATTTTTAACTCCAGAAAAGAAGTTTACTCAGTTTTCAGGAACTTGTTTCTTTGTGCCCCTTCCTCTCCCCACATGCTTCTCCTTCCCCTCCTCCCTGCCTTTCACCCACCCTTCCAGTGGGGGGTGTCAGTCCTGGGTGCCAGATGCAGATGATTAAGCCAGTGCAGGTCCCCAAGTTGGGCTTGTTATTGATTAGCACTTCCTAAATCAAACAGAATTGTTAATCGCTATTGCAGAGCATCTACCACTTGCTTGGGACCCAAGTTCAGCTACACTGTCTGTGCCTGAGTAGGCACAGGGGGATTTTCGATGGGCTCCCCCATCTTAATCACTGCTGTTGCCTGCAAAGGAAGAAGAATGGCAACTTTCATTGCCAATTCATGTTTCTTAATCACCAACTGTGTGTGTGGTAGTGTGCAGTCATGGAGGGGATTTTGACAATTAGCAGGAGCTGCTGTCTTTACTCTCAGCTGTGATAATTAATGCCTTAGGACATTTTTATGAGTTGGTATGTGCCTGGCACCTGACACATAGTACCAAGAGCATCAATTACATATGACCCTTTTAAAAGGATGGGGAATTTAACAAAGAGGCTATTTTGTCCATTTGGTTTGTAAATACACTAGCAGCTAATTTGAAATATTTGTGAAATAAAATTAGAGATGGTCTTTAGGCAAATCAGCCACTGCCCAGTCATCTATCCAAAAGTGTGAAAACCAACCCAATTTTTATGCCATCTCCCCCTAATTTTTGCTCTTGGTGATATATTAGGACAGGAGTTGGTGAGCTCCGTGTATACGTATATGTTGTCTTTTGCATCTCTGCACTCTGCCCTCTAGTCACCTTGGAAAGCTATGAATGAACTTTAAGTAAATTTTTAAAACCTTTTTATTTTTAGGTAATTTCAAAGTTAAAGAAAGTTATGGGTGTAATAGAAAGAACTTCTGTATACCTCTTATATATATTTACCAATTGTTAACATGTCACTACATTTTATTATTCTCCCTCTCTTAAAAATCTACAACAGGTTTTTCTTATTTATTTGAAAGTAAATTGCATGAAAATTCTCTTGGTTCTGAATACATTAATGTGCATTACCTAAAGAGAGTGTTCTTTTATATAACCAAATTATTGTCAAATTTAAAACATTTAATATTAATATACTATTATGTAAATTTAGCCCATGTTAAAATTTTATTAATTGTACAGAATTGTGCCCCCCATTTATATACTGACACTCTAGTCCCCAATGTGAGAGTATCTGGAGACATAATTAAATTTACATGAATCATGAAGGTAGAACCGTGGTCTCATGGGATTAGCACCCATATAAGAAAAAACAAGAGAAAGCTTGTCCATTTTCTGTCGTGTGAGAAGACTTCCAGAAGCTGACCATTTGCAAGTCAGGAATAGAGCCTTCATTAGCCTGATCATGCTGGCACCTTGATCATGAATTTCCAGACTCTGCAACTATGAGAAAATTAATTTCCATTGTTTAATTGACTCAGCCTATGATATTTTGTTATTATAGACAGAGCTGACTAATACATGGCCCAGTAATGTCCTTTATGGTACTTTTTTTTTTTTTTTTTGTGAGTACCGGGGGTCGACCTCAGGACCTCGCACGCCAGCAGGCGCCCGTGCCGCTGAGCAATATCATGGACCTTTTTTCATATGTAGGTTCTGGTAGTTGAACTCAGGACCTTGCGCTTGCCAGGCAGGCACTTATGCCACTGAGCTATCTCACTGGCCCATTTTATGGTATTTTTAACAAGATGAATGCATGAATTATGCATTTATTTAGTTATCACATTTCTTTAGTCTCCTTTAATCTGGAGCAATTCCTCAGCCTTTTAATATTTTGTCTTCTATGAAATTGGTGTTATTGAAGACCACAGATCAGTTGTTTTGTAAATTATACCTCGATTTGGGTTTGTCTAATATTTCCTCATGATTAGATTCAGGCTGTACATTTTGAGCAGAAATTCTACATGAGTAGAATTATATCCCTCTCAGTGTATCAGATCAGGAGGCATGTGGTGTCATTTTGTCTTATTTTTAGCAATGCTACTGAGGGCAAGTTTGTAAAAGTGTTTGTAAACTCACCTTTATAAAAAACTGCTAGTATAGCTGGCTAGTAGGCAATATTGAATATATTTCACCCCAGGTGTAAGCATTACAGAACAATTAGCAACAAATGGTATTGGGTCTGACACTTGATATTTACCTAAAACGCCTAAAAGTGATCCTTTTTGCTCTTAACATCAGCACAGATGTAATACTATACAAATAAGACCATTTTGGGGGTGACTAATAAATTACGAACATTTAACTTTTTACTTTCTCTTTCATCTTTCTGTCCATTCATGTATTAGTCACTTTTTCCATTGCTCAGACACAATACCCAACATCCACACTTAAAGGAAGATAAATTTAATTTAGCTCATGGTTTTGGGGGATTCGGTGCCTGGTTGGCAGGCTCCCAGGCAGGAATATTATGCCGGGAGGTTATGGCAGGACAAAGCTGATTAGTTTAGGGAAGTAAAGCAGGAGAAGTAAAAGGATGAGGGAATAGATACAGTATACCAAAGGTCACCCATCCATGACCCACCCAGACACACCCAGCCAGTCAAGCTGACACAATCAAGCTTCATCATAATCATCATCACAATAATAATATTAGTATTAATATTAAACTTGCTGTTATGGTTTAGATACAGTTTGAGTGTGTCCCTCAAAGACTCATGTGCTGGAAGCTTGATTTCCAATGTAACAGTATTGAAAAATGGTGGTACCCTTGAGAGGTGGGGCCTAGTAGGAGATTAGGTTTTGACCACCCTTGTGAAGGGATTAATGCTGGTCTTGCAGAGCACATTAGGTCTCCCAGGAGAAGATTATTTCCTATGACAATGGGTTGATAAAAAAGAGCCAGGCTGGCCCCTCCCTAGCCCCTGGCTTCCTGTTTTGCCATGCGATCACTCCTAAACACACACAGTCTTGGTATGTGATACTATTTGCTGTGTTATATTATAGCCAGGTCACCAGTGGCCAAACAGATGAAGCTCTCTGATCTTGGACTCTCAGCCTCAAAAACTGTAAGCTAAATAAACCTCTTTTCCTTGTGATATTTTGGATGTTTTGTTGAGGAACAGAAAACAGACTAAGATAACTGGACCTTATTGTCGTCATCCATAAAGCAAAGAAGTTAGATTTGATGATTCATAAAGGCACAAGTATTCTCAGTAACGAAGCCAAAGAATCTGAAACTTGTAAAATAGAGAGCATTAGATTTAGAAAATAGAAAAAAATATCCTTGAAAGAGAAAAATGATGAATAAGAGCTTTCCCTCAGTGATTAGAGCCAGGAAGGAAGGGCTCCAAGTTAAGGCTTGTTTTGACAAAATTTACGACTGTGCTTACATGTCTCTCTGCTTTGTTGGCCACCAGAATATCTCAGATCAATCTTGTGCTTAGTAGGGCACATAAGTTGTCCTTTAATGCAATTTAAAAAGTAGCTATTTCTGGAGACAGACAATAAAAAATATATGATAATTTTTTATATTCTTAGTGGAGATGACCTGAAATACCCTCTATCTCTTCTATCAGGAGAAGTGTTTGATGTTTGAACTTTTTGTTTACTTATTTGGTATGTTGATTTTTCTCCCTTGACGTAAAACTTTGCTTTGCTTACTTTCACTTGGTGGCTAAACTTCTATCCAAGGCTTGTGGAGGTTCTAGGTGGTGTTAGGAGGGCAGCCGGCCAATAAGCTGTTCCCTGGTGACTGCCTGTTTTCCTGGTAACAAAGAATCTCAGTTTTACAACAGTCTCAGCCCAGGGTTAGAGCAGGGATCAGGAAGGAGAACTACATGGCTCAAAAAAGGTTCTGAAGAATTTCTCAGTGTGTCACTGAGAACAGAGTAGACAGACCAATGCCAGGCATTTGAGCTAACTCATTGTCTCTGCAGAAATTTAGAAAGGGACTTTCCAAACATCCATGTTACTGAAGTATGAAGATTGTCTTGCCAGTAGTAAGAAACTACTAATGATAGCTACCATTTTCTAAAAGCCTACCATATGTTTTGCACTTTATGTATATTATCTTTGATTCTTAGGGCACATGTATGATGTATTATGATTCCTATTTTGAGATCAAAAGTCTGAAAAAAAGTTAAACACTTTACCTATGCTTACTCAGCTCATGGGTAGCAGAGCCTGGCATTGAACTCAGGCTTAACATATATTAAATTCCGTGGATGTTCCTACACAACATCATTATAAAAGACAGGCTAGCTGGAATACCTATTCCATCTTCTTGTCTGTTATTGTCTTGTCAGAGATGTATAGAATTTGTGTGAGTGATGCTGTTTGAATTCTTTCAAATCAACTTACCTTGGCAATGGCTTATTATAAATTGTTTTCACTTATTGGATTTTCTGTTTATTCCCTTCCTGGCCACAAGTTCCACTGAGGCAAGAATTGTATGTGTGTGTGTGTGTTTTTTTTACAGTGGTACCTTGTGCACCAGCACAGTGCTTAAAATACAGAAGATGTTTGGCCACTTATTTTCTCGGGCTGTAGAGTGCACTTCTTTTCCTACTTTTAGTTGGCCCAAACTCACTCTGCGGTGCCTGTTTCTTTTTCTACCTTTAATAAAACTTTGCTTCTATTAGAAAAAATATGCTTATTGTGAAGAAGGAAAGAGGAGAAAGGAGGAGGGAAAGAAAGAAGGAAAATGAAAGATAAAGAAGAAAAAAATAAAGAAAATTATAGAGGAAACAAGTGGAGCTCTGACTTTATAACATTATTAAGGCATACACTCTTGTTGAAAATTGCAGAGAAAACTAATTTAGTGATTTCTCAACACATACATACATACACACGGATGGCATTATGTTTTGATTTTTATGTACAGTAGAGAAAATTGCAAACAACCTAATTACTCAAAAATTAGTGACTACTTAAGTAAGGGAGGTGCCACCATGTATTAGTCAGCTTTACCATCACTGAGACACAATACCTGACAGCCACAATTTAAAGGAAGGGAGGTTTGATGTGGATCATAGTTTCAGTTCATAGTCTACTGACTCCAAGCCGAAACATTATGGTGGAAGGGTACAGAAGAGCAAAGCTGCTTAGTTCATGGTGGTCAGGAAGCAGACCAGGGGACCAGTGCCAAAGTAAAGAAGGCAAGGGACAAGGTATGGATGAAGGACAAGGTAATGCCTATACGATCCACCCTGACACACCTAGAAGTGTGCTCCATCAATCTCTGGGCCAGATCCCTAAGCCAATCAACCTGCAACTGTACCCAAATGGCCATACCCCACTCAGTGAAAGAATAATGTAAATACCAAAAACAATTCATACAAAGACTATGATGAAATGTGGAAAATGTATTGGATAAGATTGGATAACTGGTTTAAAAAGGAAGTAGAATATAAAAATGTAGAGATGTACAGATGAATGAGACAAATGAGACACAGACAAATGAGAGGCCAGCTTTATATCACACTTATTTAAACCCGTAGGACCTAGTATAATGTTGATACATAGCTAGAGCAGAAACTAAAAATGCCCATGAATTATTAAGCATTTATGCTGATTTCCAAGATGGAGTAACAGGGAGTAGATATACCCACAAATCAACCATTTCAAACAACTAACAAAACATAGTATGCAATGATTTTCAGAGACTGAAAATAGGCTATAGAGTATAACAATCTGTGAAGGCAGGGAGATAAGTGAGGTAAGCCTTATGACTGCTCTAACTTACCAGCTGGAGAATTTCTAGGCTACCATGTAGGGAGGGAGAACCTAAAGAGAACCTAGAAGTCTCTCTGAGTGAGAGAAATCTGAAAATTAAGGAAGGCCAAAGCAACTATCATTCTCAGGCTAGCATTACTAAAAGGAAAGAGCTGTCCAAGAAAAAGATTTCTAGAGATCTCAAGATGTTCCCTTTCCCATCTTCTGCTGAGTGTTCATCAGTATATCCAAGTGAAGAAACTGTCATAAGCAAAGGGATGAGCTACTGGGAAGCAACAGACAAGGATCATTCATGCTGTCACTAGTCATAATGAAAAAGCTTTGTGATACATGGGGTATTGTGTAGAGTACCCAGAAGGGTGTTGTTTCAGTGGAGTAAATTTGTGTAGATAAAATGCTATTCTGGTCTGTCTACCAAATATTAAAAACAAGCCTTGGAAGGGCCAAACTGCTTCCAAATAATTTCATTTCATCTCTGGGGGAAACATCTCAAAAATGTTAAGGGGAGTGTACCTACAAGGTAAAACTCACAATGTTTGTGTTCCAACAAAAATTATCAGACATGCCAAGAAGAGGAAAATAGGATTTATAAAGACAAAAACAGCAATAGCAAAGCATCAGATATGTTACTATTATAAATAGAGTCAAATTCAAAAGGATAGAGAAAAACATACCAGTTAAACAGAGGAAAATATATAAGTAATGCAATTTTTAGCATCTAGACATGAAAACTGCACTGCTATGTATGGCAACTACAATGGACAGAATTAACAGGCTACATTTTGCTAAAGGAATGATTAGTGATATAGCTTGAGGACATAGCAATAGAAACTGAAACACAGGGAGACAAAGGACTGAAGAGAGCATCTGTGAGCAGTGGGCAACTTCACGGACTCCAATATACATATAATTGGAGTCCCCAAGGAAAGGTAGGGATTAAAAAAATATTCAAAGAAATAGTAGGTGTAAAGTTTCCAAGTTATAAAAGATAAGCCTGCAGATCCAAGAAGCTCAACTGACCTTCAAACCCAAGAAAACTGAAAAAAGCCCACATCAAGGCACAATAATCAAATTGCTTTAAAATAGTGATAAAGACAGAATCTTAGAAAGATCCAGAGGAAAGTAGACGCATTATGTACAGATAGAAAATTAAGTATGACTACAAAACTTCTTGTCAGAAACAATGCAGGCCACAAGACAGTGGATCAACATCTGTAACTCCCAAAAGGAAAAAATTCCATCAAATTCTTATACCCAGCAATATCTTTTGCAAATGAAGGTGGAATAGACTTTTTCAGACAAAGGATAAAATAATTTATTTAATCTATAAGAAATGTCAAAGGATCCTTTATCTAGAAAAAAAATTATACTAGGTGGAAACTACATGCACAAAAAGTAATGAGGAACACGGGAATCAGTAAATATGAGCATTTTAAAATTTCTTTCTTTCTTTTTTCTCTTTTTTTCTTTCTTTCTTCTTTCTTCCTTCCTTCTTTCTTTCCTTTCTTCTTTTCTTCCCTTCTCCTGCTAGTTGTTTTGCACACATAATTGATCCTTACACTACCCCGTAAGGTAGGAATTGCTATCCCAGTTTTACTGAAGAGAAAACCAAGACTCAGTGAACTCAGGGTCTCACATCTTAGTTGGTGTGGCAGTCAGGATTGGTAGCCAAGGACAGCCCAAAACACACAGCAGATTGAACTAATAGATGCTGTTTGAAAATGTGGATGGATGTTCTACTAGAAATCAAGCATGAAAGGGCACTGTGGAATCTGAAAACATAGAGAGAAAGATTTGAATTTTTAAAAGCTATTTTTTTATTTTGCATAATATTTCCCAGGGAAATCAGAGCAGGCAAAAAAGTAACTCTTGATTTCAATACAAGATGGTAGACTGAGAACACACTGCAATATACGGACTCACATAACTCCCCAAACAAGGGAGTATCAGTAGACCAGAAACTAACAGAACTTCTATGAAAAAATATCAAGGTTCAGTAGCAATAGCAGGGGACTGTCATCCTGGTGCCCACTGGAAATCCATTGCAATCAGTCAATCAATCAATATCAGACAAACAGAAGCACCTGGAAATCTAGTATCATAAAAAAGATAGGCTAGACAAAATAAGTAAAAAAAAAAAAAAAAAAAAAAACTACATAGGAAGAAACAGAGTTAAAGCCATCAGAATTTAAAGTAATTAGATAATTAGATTTAAAATTTCTAACCAGATAAAGGAAAGAATTGTATTCATGAAACAAGAAGAGAAGGTTCTAAGACAAGAATGCAATGTTGTGAAGAATACATTAGTAATCTTGGAAAGAAAACATCTACTTTACAGAGGCAAAAATGTTTAGGTGTCAAAGGGCAGTGTTTTTTTATTTTCAAGTGGGAAAAGGGTAATTGCTGTAATAGTTCTAGCCAACCTTATGCGTAAAGTAAAAACCGAAGTTCCACCAGAATCGAGGCACTATGGTGGTTCCTACAGAAGTTGCCTCGTTAGCCTTTTTTCCTTCCTCTTCTGTCAAGTGTGAAGAAGAAAAGAAGTCCTAACAAGCGTTTTTTCTATGTGTGTATGTTCTCTCTAATAATAGACATAAACTATGGTAGGAGAAACAAAGAGCCTGTTGGCAAATGGTATCATGGGCCTGCAGAGCTGACTCGATCTATGTAGCAGCCAAGGTTGGAAGTGAAATGCTGTGTGAAGTAGTTCCATGTTGTCCTTAACCCTCTCATTATGTCGGACCATGCAAATTAATGCCTGTGAAGGAACAAGCAAATGAAAGACTTTGTAGAATTTCAATGAGCCCGCAAATAAAAGCTTTTGAGAAGGTCACTTCATATCTCATAAGTTAGCAAGAAGGAAAACAAACACAATGGTGAAAAGAATGGAAGATTCAGATTAAGCAGCTGGATTTAAACATGCTGAGACACGAGGCAAGCACGGCTTTGAATTGCTATTGGCTCTGAGGCAAGTCTAATGGCAGCCTGACTGACCACTCAGGCGGACGAGAAGGCATCACAACCCATGCTGCAACGCTCCTGCATGTCGACATGGCCCTGAGCCTCCAAGGCTTGTGGGACCTTACTTCCTGCCTTCAGTCCTTGAAATTGGCTTTGATAAAGTTTCAGCAATTTTTATTTTTTATTTTTTATTTTTTTTATGTGGGTACCGGGGATCAAACTCAGGACCTCGCACTTGCCAGAAGGCGCTTGTGCCACTGAGCAATATCACCGGCCCTTTTTTCCGTTTTTTATGTGGGTACCGGGAGTCGAACTCAGGTCAGCAACTTTAAAGAGAAGATGATCTGAAAATACAGCAAGGCCACCTTCTTATTTGAGTCATATTGGGTAGATTTCTTATTAAAATATATTTCATAAAAAACTATTGATAGATCCTTTTAGGAAACAGTAAGCAAACCTTTTCTCTGTAGTTTTGATATTAAAAAGGTCATTATATTTGTACAATGATAATAATATTCTAACTATTCTAGATAACAAGGATAAGAAATAATTAGAATGGGAAAAACCCATTTTTTTTTCATACCCCTTCTTGCTAAATGCTGGTCTCCTAAAATACTCAAAGGAAAAAAGTTTCACAGACCTTAATTTGGGGCAAAGCCTTGTAGTACAAGTTTCTCTTGGAGATTCAGAATTTACATTGAAATAATAAAAACCCTGAGAAATCCCACAGTAAAGAAATCGTGAACTTTGTTAAACTCAATATTTCCAAAACTTAGTTATCTTTGCATTTCTTTGTCTATCTATTATCTATCTATCTATCATCTATCTATCTATCATCTATCATCTATCTATACGAATAATGATCCATATCATGGGATTGTTGTTCCGTGGAGCACACAATGGGAAACGCGGTATACTAGACACACTCTTACAGCTTATTCTCAGCTCTGGACGCTCTCCTCACTCCCTTGCCCAAATTACCCACACAGTCTCTGCGTTCCTATTGAACTTTGCACCACTCATTTAGAGGATGCGTAATTACATTAAATGAAAGTTAGAGAAATTAACCTGATGGATTTAATAACTGATAGTATACATGTGTCCAGATTATTCACTATTCCAGGCATGAGATACTTCCTTATGTGTTTTAATATTCTGAGCACATAATAGATTTTTCAATATTTGTTCAATCTTATGGCTTGTAGGTGAGCCAGGCATGGCTATTCATATAACAGAAATATCCTATAACTTACTAGATAAAGAAATAAAAAAATTTCCTTATTTGTCCATAAAAGTTTTGTGCAAAAACAGTTGGTATGTTTTGCTTAAAATCAGTCCTTACTTGTTCAAAACAACAGAGGACATGGGCAGGGGCCAGGAAGGTGAGAAGTGTAAATATCTAAACCCCCAGATAATCTTCACAGTGTGATATAGGTAACAGTAAAATTCCTTCCCTGCTAGACATTTTCATAAAGTTTATCCACGCAAGGTACTTTGGTTGGTAAATTCTAGTGAAGAAAAAAAGTGCTGTGGAAATGATATAGATTAAGAGGACTCAGATAGAGCCTAAATTACAAGTTTAGCTAGACTGTTACGTCTTTATGTTCCGACTCTTGCTTATTCTTTCTTGGGACACATTGTCTGTCAGTGTTTCTTTCCTCGGTGGAAGCTCCCTTCTCTTGCACACGGCCTTTGCCAACAGGACTCATAGTTTCTGCTCTTCCATGACTTCAGCTCACGTGTTGATTAGACTGGAGCCAACTTTGGTGCTGGTTCTATCTGACGTTAGAGATTTGGAGTATACCATTTGCTGCCAACTGTCTCTGTGACTAATGTGTCCGTCCCTTCCCACCACCATAGGTGTGCTTTACCTGCCAGGTATACTTGCTCTACAGAGGCCCACGAGGAGCAGCATCAATTCCTCTAGTCTCTTTTAAGGCTTGTACTCTCAATTCTCAGAAAGAAGTGAGATAGTGGAGCCTCATAGTGCTTAAAACTTTTAAGTCTTAAAAGCACTTAAAAGGCAATAGCCAGCTATGGATCAAGAGAATCATGAGCCCTTGGTATTCGTGAAATGAAATAATTACCCATTAAGTAATCAACTGTAATAATAAGAAAATATTATTTAATGCCTATTTTTGTTTTGTGCGACATCCATTCCAAGTGTTCAATGTGAATAGAGAAAGGGATTTCAGCTAAAACAATGCTTTTTCCAGATACCTGGGATTTTTTAGACAGAGCGTTCTGTCTAAAAAAACCCACACAGTTCTAGTTCCTAATATTACCTATCATAGTAGCAGCTGGTTTTGAGCACTTAAAAGCATATGCAATGGTTAAAACAAAATTCTACAATTTTTCTTTAATACTGATTCTTCTTCACTAGCAACGAGAAATTATTTTTAAAAACTATTTGTTTTTTAGTGTTAGAAGAATCTTAAAACTTTTTACTTCAGCCATCTCAATCATTTGCTCCCATCCCCTAATTTCAAAGCTAATCATGGTGATCTATAAGCTATATTCATCGTTTTAAAAAGTCTAACAAAAATCAACATTCATCCTTCATAAAACTCATGGGTTAGCATAAAGTTTGCATGGGTTAACATAGTAGTTTTCCTTGTTTTAGGCTTAAACATTATTTGTTCAGTGATAACACTAGCAGTTTTATATTAATCAGAGAATCTAATGGGCAGTTATAACCACAGAAGTCCAATCTTTCTTATTTTCCCACATTCTGACCTCATTCACCAAAGAAAAGAACTTCTGCTGAGTTTGGCTGTGCTACAGAAATCTATGGAGTTATCTTCCAACCTGCCTTCCCCTTACTTGTTCTCCCTCACAGAAACAGAGATAAGGAGAGAGTCCTTTACCGTAGGGCTAGTTTCTCTGTCCGTGTGGTTGGTACATTAGATGTGGTCTCCCAGAGGCAGATTCTCTCATCACAACTTCCTTCTGGAGCTTCCTGAGCTCACCCTGGGAAGTGAGTGGAGCAGTTCCTCTTTCTTGTGGCTTCCCCGATGGTCACTGGCAGAAGCTTCGGTGGCTCTGACAGTGATAAGGGATGATGTCAGGTACCGCCGTGTCAGCTCCTAGATAGGAGGTGATCACCCCAGTTGTGTTTTCTAAGATAAATAAAGGATAACATTAGATGCTTGCTCAACTTAGTACTTAGCAGCTGCAGAGTATTTATCCAAATGTGGAAAAGAAAATAGCTCTGTAGCAGAATTGAAGCACCAGGCCACTTCTTCAAACTTTTGACAGTTTCTTTAATTTATTTGATTGGAAAGATGTTAATTAACACTTAAATGGAATTTTGTTGATATATATTTTTTAAATCCATTAAAGGAAAGGGAGGTTTAAGTTGTCACTGAGTTTTCATAATTTCAGGTTTTCATTCATGTCTTTGATCCATTTTTAGTTGAGTTCTATATATGGTGAAAGATAGAGGTCTAATTTCATTATTTTGCCCATGTGTAGCCAGCTTTCCCAGCACTATTTATTGAGGAAACTGTCCTTGCTTCAAGGTACACTCTTGGCACTTTTGTTGAAAATCAGTTGGCTTTAAGTATGTAGAGTACCTTGGGGTCTGTCCTGATTCATTGGTTTGTGTGTTATTTCTTATGCCAGTATCATGCTGTTTTGGTTACTATAGGTATGCATTATATTTTGATCTCATAAAAATAGAGAGTAGAATAGTGGCTACTAGAGAGTATAAGAGATAGAGGTCAGATAAAAGGTACCAAAACACAGTTAGATAGGAAATAATTCTAGTGCTCTATACCTCTAGAGGGTAATTGTAGTCTATGACAATTTATTTTTTATTTTTTTTTGTGGGTACCGGGGGGTCGACCTCAGGACCTCGCGTACCAACAGGCACCCATGCCACTGAGCGATATCACCAGCCCCTTTTTTCGTATGTGGGATCCGGGAGTCGAACTCGGGCCCTCACGCTTGCAAGGCAGGTGCTTACACCACTGAGCCATCTCACCGGCCCAGTCTATGACAATTTAGTACATTTCAAAAAGAAGCCTAGAAATGAAGAGTTGGAAAGTTCTCAGCACATAGAATCAATAAAATTTTGAGGAGATGGAAATGCTAATTACATTGATTTGATGATTACACACTGTATACATGAATCTAATTATCTTATTAGGCCCCTTAAAATATTGTGTCAAAAATTTCCAAAAAGGTAGTGATTGGTGATAATAGTTTTGGAAACACTAATCTAATGTTATAGTTTGTATCTAGATGCCCCACAAAGCCTCATGCAGTCTAGGCAGGGCTTTTCAAAGGTGGGTGGATCTGGGGTGTGTGACACTGGAATTAAGGAGGTATGGTACTGGGTTAGTCCACTAATTGGTTTATCACAGTTCTGGCAGTGGGTAATGGGAGCCCCATTCTTGGTGTGGGTGACACCACCCAAAAGGCTTGTAGCCTGGATGGGATAAAAGGGAAAGGGAGGCTTGGTGCTGCTGCTTGCTGCTTGTGGCCTTCTGCCTGCCATGGCATGAACTGTTTCTCCTTTGCCATACCACCCTGCCTTAGAGCCAGTCAACTATGGAGTGAAACCTCCACAAAGTGTTAGCTGAAGTAAAGCTTTCCTTCTTTAACTTTGGGTGTCAGGTATTTTGTCTCAGTAATGAGAAACTGACTAAGAGATTTAGTTTAATTCCTAAATTTCTCAGAACAGAAAACTGAAATCTGAGTAGTCAAGACAAATCACATTTCTAATAAAGAATAGAACAGAGCCTTATATGGAGGCCAGATCTCTTCACCACACTCTTTGAGGTCTCTTTCCACCTCAGCACTCTTGTCTCAAATCCAGTTAGTAAATTAGATCCGGAGGATCTTGGATTTAACATTATTTATATAATGATTCTGATCACCACTCTGCAAAAGGCTTAGACTGGAGATAGGCTTAGACTGAACACAATGGTTTGTAACCTTGACTGCATATAACATCCACTTGGCAAACTTTTAAAAATCCCATTGTCCAGGCCACATCCCAGACCAATTAAATGAGAACACAGGAGGTGGGACCCAGACACCACTATTTTTAAAACCTCACCAGGTGAGTGCGGCTGAGTGGAGCAGCACTGCTCTTACATTTTTCTCAGTAAAGACAGATACAAAGGTTTTGATTAAGAATTACCTTAACCTCAGCCACCCAGAGGGCAATTAAGAAGCACTTAAAATTAACTCAATTCCCTCTAGCACAATGCCTTGTGCACAGAGGTGATCAATACATATTTGTTGCTGTAGGAAGATGTGACACTTAAGCATCAGCTTTGACTTAAATAAGCCACCAAAAATGAGAGCTACTCTTTACTGCCGTTTTAAGAGAATTTGGGTTGGCGAGGCAGACTGGAGCCTGTTCTCTTGAACACAACTTTTGTGGAGAACAAAAACCCTCATTCACTCTGTGGGAGCTCAAAATTGGTACCTGAAACCTACAAAGACCAGACAGGAACTAAATTTGGGTGTTTCTCTCTTACTTTATAGTTTTTAAATGGTCCCCTTTTAAAACAGAGAAGGCATTTTGGCTAACTGCCTCCCTCTTCATTCCCAAAAAAGGGATGATAGCTATTAATGCATCTCCCCATAACAGCAGTCATGGGAAGCAGATAAAAGCTGATACCAACAGGTTTGGAGTGATGAGGAGTAGTTGCTTTCTGTCTTCTCTGGGGTTGAGTTCAGGATAGGATAGAAAAGAACCCAGAACTGAGCCAGAAAGTGAGTTTCCATTCTTTCTTTGCTGCTAAGATCATGTGATCTTAAATACAAAAATCTTTCTGGTATCAGTTCTCTCGTTTACTAAATAGTATCAGAGTTGTGTGTGGAAATCATGTTAAGTAGTAAATGGGAGTGTTATGTAAGAAGCATAATGTTTTCTGACAATGTAACCCATCTGGATCTTGGCACAGTTGATGTTCAATCTAGTATTTAAAGCTACACACCCACATCTTCACTGAGCAAAACTTAACAAGAAGCAGACCTGGGTGCTGCTCTAGGAGCTGCTGCTACAAGAATGAGTTAAGTGGGCATGTTGCCCGACCCCAAATTGTTTACTGTATGGGAAACAAAGACAATTTATACAGAGTTGTCAGCATTTGCTGGGTTACCCTGCAGTAACCGCCAAATGTCAGGGGGCTTTCAATCACAACTTTTTTCTCATTCATGTTGTATGATATTGGTTGTGACTTTGCTCATCGGTCCTTTTGTTCTGAGATCCAGGCTGAAGTAGAAACTTTTACATGAGATACACTTTGCCTACATCCAAGGAAAAGCAACTGGTCTGGCAAATACCTACCAGACTCCCAAAGCTAACTTGAAATAAGGGTGTACTTTTCTCAAATGGCAAGGAATTTGGAGGTAGGAATTTGCCCAGACTCGTTCAGCAATTCAGTAAGACCAGGACTGTTACCTCCCAAAATGTCTACACAGCTCCAGGGACACGTCTGCCTTCAAAGCTCGAAGAAGAAGGACTTCCATCTTAAGAGATTTTGTCTCTTAGGGAAAGAAGCTCTCCTCTGCCCCACCACCAATACTACCACCAGCAAATTTCCCTTGCTTCTCATTGGCCAGAACTGGGCCACACCCTCCTCTCCTCCCCATTGATTGTTTACTGTTAAATGGTAAGGAGTTTGCCAGGACTGATTTACATCAATCTGAATTTTCTCCTTGGAGCTGGGGTGGAGACCTGCTCTGTGACCTTCGGTATCTATACTTTAGTAACTGAATACAGCGACATTTTGCTGCAGGGAAGAAGATACAGGAGAGGCAATTGATAGCATCTGCTAGCACCCAGTGGGTTTTGGTTTTCATCCCTACACCCTTTGGGGTAGGGAGGAATCAAAATCAACAGCATGTGCGTCCTTCCACCTTGAGTTTTCACTGTGGCAGCTGGATTCAGGCGAACGGCCCTCCTGGATGGTACAAGGCAAATCTGACTCCTGGACAGGAGCAGTCAAATATTCAGAGAACAGCTAGCATCTTGTCCCAGCATGTCTGACAGTCTCTGATTCAAAGAGCATTCATTAACGTATTTGAAGAGCCCTATTCTGTGGGACTCGGTGCAGATTTATTCTATAGTAATTTGAAACAACAAAGCCTAAATATTATTCCCCAATTCATTTTGATCTCTGATTATCTGAAATGTTTATTAAAGAATAATTAGCCATCTCACCAGCTGATGGTCTAGCTATTATTTTATTGATTGCCCATCTAAAAGCTACTTGTACTTCCCTTTTCTTGCTTGGGAGATAAAACACTCAACAAAAAGATTTAATTTTCTGCCCTCTGTCTGAGATTATAAGAACGCAGATGTGAATCCTGGGGATGCCCTCTCTTGCAAGCTTGAAGCAATAAGCAGCAAGAAGCAGCCAGTGTCAAGGGGCAGAGTAGAGCACTAGGGCACTGCGGCGGACTGATGTCACATAGCTGGTAACGGGCTTGTATCATCTATCTCTAGACTTCCTTATAGCTGAGACAATGTAACGTGAAGCTCTGTAGGTGGGTTTCTGTGACAGACAGCCGCACACAATTGCAACTGATGTAGTTTCCAAACATGTTGCAATTAAAACAATTGCCCTGTAAGTGGGAGTGTGGTTTCAGAATATTTTAGGTTAAAAAAATTAAAACCGGGCCTTACCTCAAGATGTAATTTTTGAAGGAAAGGGGACCAAGAGATGGAGGGAGTGGGGAGGGAGAGGAGGGGAAGGGGATTAAAAAATAAAACAGAATTAAGGTGTGTTAGGTACATGTACTAACTCCCCATGATGAATGTAATCATTTTATACTACAAACATGCACTAATAAAATTTTTTAAAGTAATTTTTAATTAAAATTAGATCTTAGCCCACAGCAGAGGTGGTCAGCTTGAATGTCCTTTTGGGCTCATTCCTCTTTCATTTCCCTCTCTTCCTTAATAAATAGATAATCCCTGAAAATCCCACAGCCTAGTATCTGACTTATAGAAAGCACTCAAAAAATTGCAGATTTTAAATATTTTAGGTTATCTCAGCTTCACTTTTGCCATCTTTAAAATAAGGCAGTAATATTCTACTGAATAGTTAGGATTAATAGAAGTAACATACATGAAGCAATAGAACATTCAGTCATTCATTCAACAAACATTAACTGAGCATCTACTATGTTGTCAGGTACTGTTCTAGCCACTGAGGATACAGCAACAAATGAGACAGATATGAAGCCTGCTCTCATGCTAGTAAGAGCAGACAATTAACTATAAACATAGGAGCCAACCAGAGTGCTGCTGATAGTGCTACTGAGAAGCCAAAATAGGTGCTGACATAGAGTTGCATGGGCAAGGTTTTATTTTAGGTTGGGTCAGGGAAAGCCTCATTTAGGTTAGCACACTCTGAGCTGAATGTGAATGCTGAGAGAGCACCAAGGAAGGCAGAGAACTCAGTACATGGTCTATCAGTTATTTATATTATTTTTCTCGTGCTTCACAACTTTATTATTTTATTCTCATATCACAAACTGGTCTAGTGTGGTTTAGCAACTGTGTTGGGGTTGCAGGACAAATAAGGGGCAGAGCCAGCATTTGAACCACCACTTAGCCCCAAATGAACTCCAGTGCTCCTAAGGGGACAGGCACTCAGCTGAGGTATTTTTATGCCACTGGAAGTATATGCATAAGAAGGGGGTTTCTCAGGCTGCTGGACTTCAGCCTACGTTAAAAACAACCTTGAAAAACAATGGCCTCTGGTAGAGCTACCACAGCAGACACGCTGCCTGGTCATCCGGGTACCTGCAGTCCGTGGCTACCTAATGTACCAGACTGGGAACTTGATGTGATTCCCAGACATTGCCAAGATGACCTGTGTGCCCAGAAACTCTGGAAAGATGAGCTGTTGGTTCTCTCCCAATTTCCAATCTCATGCTGGTATCATCTTTGCCAAATCAACTGGTACATTAACTCTCTTGGGAGAACTAAAATAAGTTAATGTCTGATAATAATTTAATGCAGAAGAAGAAATCTTGAGAAGGAAATCTTGATGTTACTACAGCCCCTTAAAACACCCACATATTTTGTTCATACAAAAGTATTGACTGAGAACTTCCTATGTGCCAAATACAGGTGAAAAGATAGCCAAGTTGTTTTTCTCAAGAATGAGGGAAGGAGGGAAGAAGCAATGAAACCAGAGAATCTCAAGAATAAAGTGGCAGAAGGAAAACACAATTGGGAGGTGATAGGGACAGGGCGAAGGGATCACTTCAGAGAACATGGCCAGCAAGTGTTGTAAACTGAGGCTTGGGCATTGGGATGTCGAGGAAGAAGCTGCCCTCGGGAGCTCTTGAGCAAAGTGTCGCATGGTCCTGTCCAAAAGCATGGTGTGGGGAAGGAGAAACCTGCTCACATCAAGGAATAGAAAGAGCAGGCGGCAGAGCAGGCCAGAGTGAGCTGGCGGCAGGAGGAGTGGATGGAGTGGAAGTGATGGACGGGAGCCAGTAACCAGAGACTTTTGGGGCACACTTTCCACTGGATTTTGTACCCTTAGTTCAGTGAAAGTCTTTGGGGTACTCTTGTGCCATGTGGCCATGCACATGTGCTCCTTTGTGTGCGGGGAGTTTGGGGGATCCCATGGCCACCCTCACCCATCCGTTAAGAGGTCTGTGTAGAAAGCTGGGGTCATCTTTTGCTTTGGTCTGTTACTGACTTCTGGTAGGATAACTGGAATATAAATGAAGCTCTCCGGAAGACGTGGACTTCCGTCTTGCTGCTGTGTGTAGCCATTCATCACTGGGAGGTGACAGAGACTCCAGGAGGCAAGAAGCCAAGTGAAAAATGTTCCTGTATTTCTTTCTCCACTTCAGCATACACATATTTCAAGAAACAAGCCTTTTCTTCACCAGCCTGTCCCACAGCTATCCTGAGTTTCTTTGGGGTGAAAGACACGGTCGTTTCATGCTAAATGGTGGAATACACTGAATGCTAGTGAAGCGAGTCCTTGGTCCAGCCCCATGCAGTAATTTGTTGAGACTATCTTTGGGTGAAAAAATGTCTTTCGCAGGATCTTTATCTCTTATCTGTAGTTATCCCAATGACACCCTCAAGAACCTGGAAAGGTCAGATATTTTAGTCCAAGCCCATCTCTAATTAATTGTAGTATTTATGTTTAAATAGATCAATAGCCAAGTTTGACCTCAATGTACAACATGAGCTATTACAATATCACTGCAGCATGAAGTGAGCTGCAATATGTGGGTCAGGCAAACCACTTCTATCGAACCCAGCAACACAGCTTTTGTTCTAATGAACACTGTATTTCAATGTTGAAAATGGCAAGACCACACTCGGAGTCTCTCTAGAGCCAAAAGGAGCCCAAAGGAACAGGAGCCCGGGCAAGAGAAAGCTGTAGTCTCCTTTCAGCATTAAGACAAGCTTGGTGGGCTAGAAATCCCTGCCATGGTTCTGAGTCACTTGTCTTCTTGAATAGTTAACTATAGAGAAAAATAGACAATGACACAAATTCCACATGTTATGCTTTTGCATTTAATGATTATTTTAGCATTTATTTTTAAGTGAGTCATACTTGTGGGAAAGTGACTCTAGCAAGCTGGGTTAGGGATGATTAAAAAGAAATGTTAACATCTTTTCAAGAATACTTCTTTTGGTGAATGGTCCCAAGGACAAGAACCCTCCCAAAAGAGACATCTGGAAGGGTACTAGGCAGGCACTCAGCCTCCATTCTCTGTCAGAAATTGTACCAATAAAATTCTTTGCTTTGGATCTTGAATTTTGTTCCATTTCTGGAAATATCTATGAAAATGTAAATATTCTTGGGGAAGGGTAGTGCCATCCCCTATCAGGTTGATAATGAAGATTTTAGGCAGAAAATTTGACTTCAACGGAAGTGAGGAACTTTATGTGTGTGTGTTCATATGCATATACATATATGTGTATCTAAGCACATGTATGTCTGTATCTAAGCACATGTATGTCTGTGTGCATGCTTGTTTGTACCCGTGTTCATATGTGCATGGTGTGTCTATGTACATATGCATGTGTATGTATAGGAGTCTGTATGTGTCTGTGTGAATGTGTGGGTCCATGTGTAGTAGATACATACATTCCTAGTAGCTCTAGATTGGGAATCCAAAGAACAGAATTTTCCAATTGTAGCAAATGACATGCATATTCTGACTTTAGTTTTCTTGTTTACAAAACAGGAGACCACACAGAATTCTTTCAGGCTTCTCAATGTTCCAATTCTACTTGTACAATTTTGTCCAGAGTCAGCCCTTCCTGGAATAAGCTTTATTTTCTGATTTGAGATTAGATCCTTACTTCTACCTTCACATCAATAAGCACAGGCCATTCAATAATTGTGAAAAAAAATTTCATGAAGATACCAACTTTTTAAAGTCAGGGGGCTGAGTAAGCAGTCTATTTGTTGCTTCTCTTTTGTACTTTTCAGAAGAGTTCTTGAGTATTTTTATGAAAAAAAGATAGCAAATTCTTTACCACCTACTCTCTGGCATCTCTCCAGGAAATAAATTGTGTGTCAGAGTTCAGAGTGGAACTCTGCTGAGGAAGGCTAGTGGATAAGCCAAGAGCACAGATCATGCAAGATGGACAATTTTCTGACAAAAAGGGAGGAGAAATAAAGGAAATTGTCACAGCTCTTTTTCCTACATATTATAAAAACCAGAATGTTAACAAATCTCACTTTTCCCAGACTGCTGTATTTCAATTTTATGTATCATACCACCTATATGGCTTCCAAGTCTCCCATTTATTGGCTGCAACTTCAGGCAAGTTTCTTAGCCATTCTGTGCCTTAGTTTCTTTGTATATGAAATGGAGATAATAATATCTCATTCATATTGTTGATGTAGATTTAGTTACTTTTCTCATTGCTGAGACAAAATACCTAGCACCCAAAGTTAAAGGAGGAAAGGTTTATTTAGTTCACAGTTTGTAGAGGTTTCAGTTCATAGTTGGCTGTCTCCAAGGCAGGGTGGAATCACAGAGGAGAAACAGTTCATGATGGGCAGAAGGTAGCAAAGCAACAAGGGGCAACCACGGCTCTTTCTATGCCTTATATTTTATCCAGGCTGCTTAGGGTGGGTAACACTTACACCCTTAATCTTAGTGCCCTTGAGCCTACCACCAGGAATCAATGCCAATGTCACACACTCTAGATCCAGCCACCTCTGAAAAAGCCCCACTTATGACTGTATGAGGCTTTGGGGGGATATCTAGACACAAGCCATAACACGTGCTAATATAAATAAAGCTTTTGGAATAATGTCTGACATCTATTAACATTATATGCTTATCACTTGACATCTATTAACATTATATGCTTATCATCTATAATGTTAAATTTTGTCATTCAAAATGTATTTTCACACTAGTGAAATGCACCATCGACAAGGGCAAACCTGGGAACCAAGACCCTGGAATTTCCAGGGATTCCTTCTTCTACACTTATGTTAATAAATTATATTGTTGTATTTGCATTTCCACCTATTTAACACCAGCTGGGAATTAAGTGCCAGCAAATCTGAGAACTACATGGTTGTCTTTTCAGTTCAGGCTACTATAGCAGAACACATTCAAACACAACAAACATTTATTTCTTACAGTTCTGGAGGCTGGGAAATCCAAGATCAAAGTGGTAGAAGATTCCATGTCTGATGAAGGCCCAGAGTTTAGTCTGTAGAGATTCATATTCTCACTGGGCCTTCATATAATAGAAATAAATTGAGAAAGCTCTTTGGGGTCTTTTTTTTTATGGAGGCACTATCCCATTCATGAAAGCTCTACTCTCATGAGCTGATTATCTCCCAAAAGCCTCACCTCCAAATGCCATCATGGTGGTAGGATATAAACATAGGAATTTTGAGGGGACATAAACAATTAGTTCATTGCAATGGTGTTTCCTGGGGTGCTCGAAGTAGATTTTCATGGCTCTGAGTCACATGATGCCAGAGAAAGCTTAAAGCATTCTGTGACCCTTATTGCCTCCCCCTTCCACACACTGATATACAAGGTATGATTGAAAAACAGAGTGAATGCTTACATTTTCAAAAATTTATTACAGTGAAGGACTCATTGCCATTAATCCCCCTCAAAGTGCTCCTCTTCAGTTCAAACACGCTCATCCCATCATTCTTGCCACTTCGTGAAGACGTTCTAGAAGTTCTCTTTCATGAATGTCTAGGCGCACTGTATTGACTCCTTGATATCCTGAATTAATTTAAAACATTTACCTTTCATGGTCATTTTGACTTTGGGGAAGAGATGTAAGCACTCTGGCGTCAGATTTCCTGAATGAGGTGGATGATGTGCATAACAATGGTTTTACGACCTTGCCTTTTTGTTGTACAGCACTCAGTGGCACCACTCGCTATATTTTTATTATACCCCACAAAGACACTCACGAAAGAGAACTTCCAGAACTGCTTCGCAAAGTAGCAAGAATGATGAGTTAAATGTGTTCAAAGTCAGCAGAATTAATGGCAATGTGTCTTGCACTGTAATAAATTTTTTAATTTAAACATTCATCATATATTTTTATTACACATCATAATTCAGAAATGATGGTTCTCTGCACAGTTTGAGTAAATGATGCACTTAATTTTTAAAGTGTGGAAATGTGAGTCTCGTTTTAATGCCATAGATTGCTTTTGGGTAGTCAGTGAAAGCACTTTTCTACAGGATGAATTTTTCCTATACTGAACCGATTGTCCTGGATGAAAGGCCTCAGTCCCACACTTGCCAGGTGCCTATGACCCACTTTTTGGTCTCTATTCCACCCACCTTTGACCAATATCATAGTTTCAGTAGCAGGTTGAAAATGCACAGTCAAGATGCAGATGGCCCAGTAGAACATTCTTTGTTTCTCTGTGAATTAATTCAGTGTTGCTCTTAAAGCCACTTTTTAAGTGCAGCTGAAAACTCTTAATCATCAAATAACTCACTTCCTTCTAATTGCATCCTTGGGGTAGGAAACAATTCTAACTCAAAATTTTCCCCACTTCTCTTAGAGATGGGTGTTGCACTACTGCTTATTGCCCTGACTTTGAAGGGAGGCATCTTCTCCTTATGCCCTCTTCAGTCATCTCCACCCCCACTGAGGCAGGGATTGTCCCTCATGCTCCACCTCCCTTCCAATGTCTTGACTTCTGGTGCAGATGTTCCAGCTGATGCAACTTGTGGCCTGATGTCACTGAACTGTCCACACAGGGAATTTTTCGTCCTGTCACAGGCAGACAGTGGGATGCTTGTGCAGATCAGATCCACGAAATCTCCCCAGCCTTTGACGTGGGTCCCCAGTCTCCCCAACCTCATGACAGTCTCTTGGAACTACCAGTCTTTTGAGGTTGAGCTAAGTCCAGCATCAGGTCTATAGTTCAGGATGACCACCCAGAGCCTAGGACACAGAAATCAACCCACACTCACTGCCGTCAAGTTGAGCATGTTGTTTTCGAACTCCAACTATCTTTCCAGCCCGTCTCCAGGGGTCCAGGGATATTTTTAGATATTCTCCAGAGCCTTGGAATAGAGAGAGCTATAAAGGATGGAAAAGTCTAGGTGCACATCTATCTCAGGTATTAAAACTTTGTGGACAAAATAAATTTAAAAGTCAGTTGGGAAATAAAGGATTCATGAATCAGGCAGTACTCAAAACCAAGAGAGGGGGGCCGGTGAGATGGCTCAGTGGCTTAAGCGCCTGCCCGGCAAGCGCGAGGGCCTGAGTTCAATTCCCGGAACCCACATACGAAAAAGGGGCCGGTGATATCGCTCAGTGGCACGGGCACCTGCTGGCACGTGAGGTCCTGAGGTCAACCCCCGGTACCCACAAAAAAAAAAAAAAAAAACAAAAAACAACCAAGAGAGGTTCGAAGAGTTCTGCTTGAGCAGTGGGCTTTTATAGTCTATACATGGAAGCAAAAAGAAATTACTTGACTTGCTACAGTTATATGTCTTCCTTATTTAGGTATGATCTGGCAGAAAGTTTCTAGATAGAGGTTAGTTGGAAGTTGTGGACTGGGTAAGTGTAAATTTGATTTCACTGTCTGCATCGAATTGGGCTTTGGTTTGCTTATGTTGGGACCCAAGGCACTAGAGCTTTCTCAGCCAAATGGAGTCCCAAATTATTACTTTAACACAGGTTATATCATACCCTTTACCCCAAATACTAGGCTACCATTTCTATTTTAAGGCTTGGAACAAGCCAAGATCTCTAGGTACAACTGAAAGCAACTTCGTTCTTTTCCTCACAGCTGCCCTGCCCACCCATTCTGTAGGATGTTTGCTTCTCCTGCCACCTTCTTAGATGAAAACCTGCAAAACCCATGACTTTTCCCGTCACTCTTGGCTAAGAAGTTCTCTGGTCACTTTAGTCCTCAAAAATTCTCACCAATAATGCATGTGTCTAGCCCTACCTTAATAATCAAATATCTGAAATTTATTTGAGAGCATAGCTTCTGTTCTCATGCATCTGGATCTTTGTGCAAGTGGAAAAGCCAGTCGTAGAAAAGAAGACTGTGGCCTACTTCTCTATTTCTTTACTTTATCTTGTCTGATGGCCTCAGCTTCTGTTTCTTTGTAGAAATGGTGTTACCTTACTGGCTTGTATATGGCGTTGGTTTATTCTGCTAGTACAGATGGTTAGAGCCAATCTTTTTCACGGGGGGTTGACTCTCACTTCAATCTTCTATTTCCCTGCATTATCTATGATAAGTCCCTTACTATGACTTCTGTAGTCCCTGGAGACTGGTGGACTACCTCCAAAACCTTTCCACCAACCTTTTCTCACTTGATGTTATGGCCTGTGTCTAGATGTCCTCCCAAAACCTCATGCAGTCATCAGTGGGGCTTTTTCGAAGGTGGCTGGATCTAGAGTGTGTGATGCTGGGATTAAAGGTGTGTGATTACTAAATCAATACACTGATGGGTTTGGTACCACCCTAATCCTGGTAGCCTAGATAGAGTATAAAAGGGGCAGAAAGAAGCTACTAGGGTCTCTTGCTTTGCTACCTTCTGCCTGCCATGAATTGTTTCTCCTCTGTGATGCCCCTCTGCCATGCCACCTTGCCTTGGAGACAGCCAATTATGGTCTGAAATGTCTACAAACTGTAAGCTAAATACACCTTTCCTCCTTTAACTTTGGGTGCCAGGTATTTTGTCTCAGCAACATGAAAAGTAACTAAAACACTTGGGTATGTTGTCTTCTTAGATAGTATTATGGGTTGAATTATGTCTCTTTCCCAAAAGATTTTAAAATTCTAATCCTCAGTGCCTCAGAAAATAACTTTATTTGAGAATAGGGTCTTTGCAGATATAATCAAGTTAGGATGAGGCCATACTGGTTTAGGGTGGACCTTAAGTCCAGTGACCAGCATCCCTATATGAAAGCAGAAATTTGGACACTGACATACACAATGAAGGAGCAGGGATTAGACTTTTGCTGCCATAATTCAAGGAACACCAAGAATTGCTGGCAGCCACAAGAAACTAGGAGGACAGAGTTTTCCTCAGACAGAGTCTGAGCTCCCAAGGAGGGCTTGCCAACACTTTGATTTGGGACTTCCTCACTCTCCAGAACTGTGATAAATTTTTGTGTTTAAGGCACCCAGTTTGTGGTATTTTGTTATAGCAGCCCTAAGAGACTAATACAAGCTCTCTGGACTGAGCTCCTTAAATGCAGGGATTATGCATTCCTCTTCTTGCATCTCCCTACATCCATCCAGCATGGTGTCCTATATAGAAGTCAGTTCACTGAATGTTGAGTGAGTGATGATTAGAGAAAACACTGAGATGCTTGGCTGCGATTGAATGGCTTGAGCAATTTGCTTATTTTTCAACTTGGTCTTGCACAAAAGAGCTATTCAATTACCAAACATTTTTAAAGTTAAAAAGATGTAATATTTTACGTAATTAAAATAAACCTTGTTGGCTAACTTTGTATTTATTAGTTAAAATATACAATAATTCCATTATTTTTAGTTCTTACATTCTCTCCCAATGTGAAGAAACCTCTGTCCTATAGAACTGTAGTTTGCTGGATTCTGAATGCTTTTTATCAAAAGAGAAACAAGGATGAACCTAGTAGCTAGTACAATGACGTTCATCCACAGAACTGCCATGTCATTGCTTACCTTCTTATTCTCTTTTTTTCCTTGTTTTAAAATTACTTTAAAATGAAAGCAATCTTGCAAATTCCTAGCAGTCTAAAAGGTCTCCTTGGACTGACTCTACCAGGAAGCCCACACATCTGTGCAAAAGGATCATTACTACTCCAAGCATAAACTCGGCAGAGTTTCTTCTCCCTTGTTCCTTTGACCTCTTGTCTGGCTCCTCTTGACTGTAAATATGTTAATGTTATCAGATGCATGATCATTGAAATTACGGGAGCCCATATAACAAGACAGGACCATAAAGGAAGGAGAACTGAGGTTTTGTTTTGTTGACATTAGTCTCCACCTAGCATGGTAGTCTGAAAAAAGCAGATCAAACAAATCAGGCACACATACCTTCAGCCCTTTCCTCACCAAACCCCTCAGATAATGTGATTACAAATTAATAACCCCAAAGCAAAAGCTTCAACTGCCCAGAGATGTTCACGTCCCTGGGCAGTCTGTTCTTAAACCAGTCAACATGTACTGAGGGGAAATCATCCTCGTGACACCCTGGAGCTAACAGGATAGAATTTGCAAGCAAACTGAGAAGGTGATCTAATTGGTAGGGGAGAAGTAAGGTTGGTAGATTTCAGTGTTTCCTCCAGGAAGGTGGGTCATTGATGTAACATACTTTTAATTAAGGAAGTTTGAGAGGCTTCTTTATCACAGGGGTAAACAATTTCTTAGAGTAATAGAGAGGTTGTCAATGATTCTTTTATGTTCAAAAAACTCTATATTGTGCTATGGGTCAATGAGAAGCTGCAGAAGGTGAGATCTGTTCAATACTCATGGCCTAAGGTCTGCAGAAATTTCCATAATATAAGAAAGGATCCTACAGGGACAAGAATGCTAAACTGCAGGTTTTTGTTTTTTTTTTTTTCCCCTCATGGCTATTTTAGCTCCTTTGCCTCATCTTCTATAAACATCCCTAAAAACGCAGATTGTTAAACTGTCTTCTTTTAAACAAATCCAAGAATTAAACTTTTGGCCAATCAGTCTATCTTAAAAAAAAATCGTATCAACCCAAACATGCATCGGACAGTAGGGGGAAAATTGCGTGGATAGAATGAGATTTTAAAATGCAATTACAGAAGAGGCAGCTGTTTATCTGATTATTTCGTATCTTAGCATTGTGGACTTGAACTCTGTAAATGCCTGGTAAATTATCTGGCCTTTTTACTCACTGCCACGATTTCTCTTTGCCTTGTATTTATTTTTCATTCAACTGTTGTTTCTAATGAATTGTGGTGGGGGGGGTCTAATGATGAAATAAATATTCCCCAAAGAATCACATTTTCTTAGTTTTCTTTCAAATCATGACTGCAAATTCTATCTTTAGCCTACCGGGCCCATTAAAAAGAACATGCTGTTCTTAGTAAATAAAGACAAAGGTATAAATAAAATAGGATATTTCACCTAATTTCAACCTGATGAAGATCAGCTTTAAAAAATAAGGATCCTAAGACTAGAGCAACAGATTCCATTCATCTAAATTTAATAAAGTAGAGTATTTGGGGAATAAAATCTTCTGCAACCACCTTTGCCTATGGCAAGGCATCCTTCTCCCCAAGGAGGTCCAGGCTGCTGGGTTACCCGTTCCCTTCAAAGGACAGTCCTTCTGCAGGTCTGATTGAGGGATTGATATCCTGCGAAGTACGATTTCTGATTATGCTGATTTGAAGAGACATTTGTCCATTTTCCCCCCTTTCTGTGTAGTGCTTCAAACACTTGGGGATTTCCCTGACTTTTGAGTTTCAGAGATAGGTAGGATCCCATTCCTACTTTAACAGACAAAACTCTCATATCCTTGCTTTCTTAGCTTCTCTGTGAAGAGAGATGAGCTCATGGTATGGTCTCTGAGAATCAAAATCAACCACATCAAAAGAAATGACACTGCATGGACGGTCCCCCTAGTGATGATGGTGAGTGGTGGTCAGGGCTATCCCGTTCCACGTGCCATAGCAGCTTAAAATTAAGTGGTGTCATTTTGGGTTTGGTGGGTGCAACAATGGTTTTCTCATCAGGCTTACTCAGTGGCACAATTGTGGCTATCGTCTCTGGCTGCTTAGGCTTAAGTGTTTCACCAGCCTTCACAGTGATCTGTGAAGTAGCCAGTATCCTTCTCACACACACCTTTCTGCTGAAATCAGCCAGGCTTCTGTTGCTTGCAACTAAGAGCACTGACGTTCATAAATAAACGTTAACGTCTCCTTTGCTCTCACTGCTGTACAGGGTATGGAAAATTTTTCATTATATCCCCTAAGGGAATGTTGTTACTGAATGTTGATTGCTTTTCCTTAGTCTAAATTAATTAAATGACATAGTATCTATTGTAGAAAACAAAGGAAGATCATTTTACACAGATACTGTAAATAGTGATTATAATGTGTGATCTTTCCAGAGAAATAATAGGAAACAATGTGTTCATTCAGACAGCTCCTGTTGGAAATTGCAAGGCTATCTTCTACATTGTAATCCACTTCCTCCTTAGCTCTACCAGGGCAAAATCCACAATGATTTAACAACAAAGTGACAGCAGTAAAATGTAGTGTAGGGGTAAGAGTTGGAAATAAAGCCTGTGAATCCTGCTATATATAAGTGTGAAGGGCACAAGCATTTCTCCATAAAAGATGGCAAAACAGGGAACCAGACTATTGTTTCTGATTTGTAACCAAAAGCAAAGAGAGAGAGAGAGAGAGAGAGAGAGAGAGAGATTGGGTTCTCAATGCTCTACTCCATTATCTTGGGTCCACCCGAAAGCTAGAGAGCTAAGAGGCAAGGTGTACTTGATTTTAAAACAATTTCATGTCTCAAATTTTGCTTTTTGCTTTTTCTTAAAGCTGGCCAGGGAGGAAAGGCTGTTTATAAAGTTGAGAAATGGAAGTCCCTGGCCGTTTTGTCACATGGGAAGCACCTCCTCCCAGCTCCACATCATCTGTACATAGCTCATTTTGCGTATTTGTTCAAATGCTAAACTATCTGTTGGCTCCCTGACAGTGGTCCTTTCTGTTTTTGCCTATCTGTCTTCACCAAGAGCAAAATTGGCCCTAAATGTGCATTTATTTATTGATAAATCAGAAGAGCTCATGGATGCATACTTTTGGGTAAATGTCATAATGAAATAAATATGTCATCCACTTGAAGGAGATTTGGATAAAATCATACTGAAGGAGAAGGCTCCATAAATGAGAGTGTTAAATATTAGGCATATAGACAGCCTGAGGGAGAAGGGGGGAAGGCCAGGGACTTTCTCCTTCTAAGAATAGAAAAAACCCAGGTTTTAGGCATTTAGTTAGCTAGTTGGTTAATTTGCCTATTTGGTTTATTCCCACACACAAAGTACAAGAACAGACAAGGACAGTTCAACCCCAGGCCCTTTCCTGTGATCAGCATCCTCTATCAATGAGCAGGGCATGAGAGCTGGTTGGGCAATGCTGTTCTATATTTACTGAGTGCCTATTAAGCTCAATGCACTAAAAATATGTTAGTTTATTTAATTCTTAAAAACTCATGTAGCACTCACTACATTTTCAATTATTTTTCAATCTCACTTTGAAGATAAGAAAACTGAGGCCCAGGTATGTCAGCCCCTCTATGGATGCTTATGACTAGCAGGTAGCAGTGAGTTGAGGCACATCCCGAGCTTTCTTAAGCCATCCATGATGCTTTGTTAGATCTCTCATCAAATTCCTTTATAAATATGGAAATACGTTATCATGAATGAGTGATGAGAGCTGTAAGCCATTTATATGTTTGTAATACATTTCCCACTCTCAAATGCTCAGGTTTTAATGACTGGGAAATGTGTTGTGTGTGAGACAACAACCAAACAGATTGGACTGAGCTACTTTAAACAAGGAAGTCTCAGGGATGTCTTCAGTCCTCTGCTCTCTTCTCAGAAGACATTTGTTTTCTAAGAAGATAATGCTGCTCTCACAGCTTCAACCTAACCTGGATTATTCCTGAATGACATTCCTGAATGTCCACCTCCAGGCCTTTTGTGCCTCTTTCTTTGATGTCCCAGCCCTCTGGCACTGCTCCTGTGTTCCCATGAGTGTCTTTCTGGCTATGGCCTTGGAAGGGCTTCCGGAGGGAAAAAGCATGGGACGCTTTCACCCCAGAGCCGGATCCATCTCTGGATACCTCCCCATATCCATGCAGATGCTTTCGTGGACTCATTTGATTTTATCTGCATCCAACTTGCAGGGTCTAGAATATCTTTTGTTTAACATCATTCTTTCTGGAAGGTGGTTGGGTTTTCAGAAGCCATCTGAAATACCCAGCTTGGCTCTAAAATACAGAAAACAGCGAAGTGGATTCTGAGCAGGTGTAGCAGAGAGAAAATTCAATTGTTATCCTGGTAATCTCTAGGCAACTATTATAGCCTGGATTGGAATGCTGTCCAAAGGCTCACGTGATAAAGGCGGGCCATATGTTAAGTTTGTAATTAAGTTGGTAGTTGTTGGGAGGTGGCAGAAACATTAGGAGGCAGGGCCCAGTGGCAAGTCACAGGGGGTGTGCCCTTAAATGTGGATGATGGGACTCTGTCCCTCCTTCTCTTTCTTTGCTTTGCAGCTGTTATGAGGAAGGCAGTTTCCTCTGCCGCACATGCTCCTCACCATGATATTCTGTCTCACCCCAAGCCCACAGTAATGGGGCCAAGCAATCATGGACTGAAGCTCTGAAACAGTGGGCCAAAAGAAATCTTTCCTTTTTTTAGGTTGTTTTTCTCAGGTATTTTGTCACTGTGCCAGAAAGCTGACTACCACAGAAACCCTGTTGGAAAACTATTTGAGTTAACTTTCTGTGTGTGGAATAACTTAATTAACTCTAAGGCCTGAAAGAACAGAAAATATTTATTCAAAAATGGTTACAGGCACCTGTATGCACTTGACAATTTATACAAACTATCTTATTTGAGCCTCAAACAGTTCTGGGGAGCATTACTATCATTATTCTAATATTTATGAAAGAAGAAAATCAGGCTCAAAGGGATTTTGTGATGAGGAGTGAACAGCAGTGGTACAGACATCCAAAGCTATTCTCATCCCTCCCCCATTACTGCCACTGCCATAGTCCACTTCATCTTGTCAACCAGAGATGAGCATTTTCATTTGCTTTTCAAATGTCCGTGTCAATGACTGCTAAGGATTTATCACCTGAAAATTAATTATTAAACACATTCATCTCTTTCTACTTGACCTCAAGTAGGCAAGAGCTTCACTTAACTTTATTACAAGGAAACCTCTTCTTACCACACTTAACTGTCCCAAGGCTCAAGTTCTAGTAGTTCTATATGAGCAGAACAGATTGAAAGAATAACACAAGTCAGGTTACAGATATTTGTGCAAAGTGTCACACTGAATTACTGGCTTTGACTTGTATTTGTACATTTTCATTGCAAATGGGGACTTGATCTACCTGAATCTAGAAGATATGGGGAAAGGGAATGTTTCAGTTATGTAAACAGTTCAAATTTTTGAGTTAAGAGGTTGGGCTACATACGATTTATTTTTTAAAAGTGGAATTCTTAAAAAATAACCACATTTGTTATAGACAGAAAACAAATAAATTAAACATTCTGAACTTTTTTTGCCATTAAGAATGGGAAAACAGGGCCGGTGAGATGGCTCAGCGGCTTAAGCGCCTGCCCGGCAAGCGCAAGGGCCTGAGTTCGACTCCCGGAACCCACATACGAAAAAGGGGCCGGTGATATCGCTCAGCGGCACCAGCGCCTGCTGGCGCGCGAGGTCCTGAGGTCGACCCCCCGGTACCCACAAAAAAAAAAAAAAAAAAAGAATGGGAAAACAATAAAACCAGTATCCATGTCCCTGCGTTATATGTTGGAGGGATTGTTAGGACAACTATAAGCAATTTAATGAAGTGCAAAACTTACTAGGGACAGGTGATAAAATTGTAGCATGGACCTCTTACCTCCTCTACAAACAAGTAAATATGGTCACATTTAAGAAATCAAGCAGTATCTGTTAAGTAACATTTAAATCCATTTCCTTCTTCCCTATTGTGTTCCCTCTACACCATCATCAATTTTTTGAAAATCTAAACTTTCAAGCATAAGGCAGTAGGAATTATTCTAGAAAGCAGATAAGCCCCATCAATGTTGATGAAATCAACATGTAATAATAATGAAAACATACTGGCCCATAAATACTATTGAATTTATTGGGTTTCCAGTAACTGTGCTTACATAATGAGTCCTGTGCCCAAGTTTAATCAATCTCCATTTTGATTCTTCCACTTATTCTCTCTTCTAACTCATACTTCCCATAATCTGCTCTTAGTGTATGTAGGACCTCTTTCAAAGACCTGAACCATTTTCTTCCTTCCATTGTTTCCTAAGGTTTGTCTTGGAAAATTTGGCTCAATTCAGTGAGAATGAGGACATGTCCACATTGGAGCAAAGTATAAGCAATTACAAATGCAGGATACATAGCTGTGCTAGTGGCCTTGTGGTCACATTTATTTGTGTTCAAACTCCTTTCATAGCATTTATGAAATGTACCCATAAAACAATGTGTTTTACTTTGTGGCTGTATAATTATAAATATTACAGGAGCAATACTGTAACTTAGTAGACACTTGCAAATGAGAAAATTACTCATAATTCCACTTTTCAAAGAATCATGTTTCCATTTCTCTTTTTCTTTTCCATCTGTGTGTGCATACATAATATATTACATAGATTTAATTCTTCTCTAAGGCACATTTTGTAAATTCATAAATTACCAACACTAAATGACACACATTACAGGTTTTCATATGAAATTAACCTTCTCCATTTCAACCCTAATGTCTTGATAGGCGTGATTTAATTATCCCTAGTAGGCTGTCATTGTTCAACAACTTTTGAGCTTCCACTCTGTAAACTACTTGTGGTTAATTTCATATGTTAGTTTGATGAGGCCATGGGTCATTAAGCGTTATTTCTCAGTGAGTTTGTGATGGTGTGTCTAAATCAGATTAGCTTTTGGATCAGTGGACTCAAAAAACCAGATTGCCCTCTTCAAGGTTCATGGGCATCTTTCAATTTGTTAAGAGTGGAGGAAGGCGTAATTTACCCCATTATCTGCCTCACCCCTTGAGTTGGGACGTCTCTATCTTTTCACGCCCTCAGACTGGCATTTGCACCACCAGATCTCCTGATCTTAGGCTTTGGGGCTAGGACTAAACTACAACCATTAGCTTTCCTGGTGTGTTAGTCAGCTTTTCATTGCTGTGACCAAATACTTGAGAAAAACAACATAGGGAAGGAAAATCTTGTTTTGGTTTATCCTTTCAGAAATTTTAGTCCATGGTTTCATAGCTGCGGGCCTGAGGTGAAGTAAAAACATCACGGTAGAAGTGTGTGAGAGCTGCTTAACCTCATGGCAGCCAGGAGAAAGAGATAGTGAGAGACTGCTAAACAGCAAGTGGCTGGGGACCAGATATAATGCCCAGTGCTACGCTCCCATGAGCCACTTCCTTCATTTAGGCCACCTTCTGTTTTGCAGTATGCAACCACGGCAGCATGGAAGATGAAAAGATTATTTAGAGATGAGATTTGGTCCGAACACCAAGAAGCCCAGATGGACTGTCCCAAAGACAGCACCCAGAGTGAGGGACTCTCCAGGGAGCAGCCCTGAACCGAGAACTCTCTGGCTTTTATTTAGAATATCAGCACAAGAGAAAAAACAGAAGAAGAACAGCACGGGCAAGGAAGTGTATCAAGCCTAAACAGTTTATCGGGGAAAGAACAAGGGCAATGGCTGGACATGACATGTTTCGCTAGTCTAAACAACATGCTGTTTTTAGTACATTATATTCAGGGCCTGCTTTTGCCCTGCAGCCTCCCTTATGACTCTCGTCATTCATTCCTCTGGCCAAGTCCCCCACAACCTCCTGTTTCCATTACCTCCCAGTAATGTTATCAAATTATGATCACACCAATGGACCAATCTGCTGATGAAGTTAGAGCCCTCTTGGTCCAATAACTTCTCAAAAGTCCATCAGCTGCCAATCAAGACTTTAACATGAGAATTTTGGGGGACATTTCAAATCCAAACCATAACACCTAGGTCTCTAGCTTGTAGATGGCAGTCTGTGGGGCTTTTCAGTCTCCATAATTGTATGAATAAATTACTAGGTCTTTTTTTTTTTTTATGTACTAGAGAGGGATTGAACCTAGGGCCTTTGCAATGAGCTACATACCCAGCCCTTTTTTATTTTGTTTTGAGACAGGGTCTCATTAAGTCACTAGGTTGCCCAGGCTGGGCTAGAACTCAGTATCTTCCTGCCTCAGTCTCTGAGAATGCTGGAATTACAGGTATCTGCCATCATGCCTGGCTTCAGCCTCCATAATCGTAAGCCAATTAGTCAACTCCTTGTGTATGTGTCTGTATCCCTTTTTGATATATATGTACTATACTTGTGACACATAGACACTGTATATATCATACACATTCTTGGTTCTTTTTCTCTGAAAAGCCCTAACTAATACACTACTTTTGAGCTTGCTGTTAGGCTTTCGACCATCTCAAGCATGACAAATCTTCATACATTGAGAGCGGGTTTGATTTTTGGTCTATCATATTTTGTACCAACTTTGATAAATAATATTGAAGTTGGCTAGAAAATCAAGCAAAAGAAAAAGGTAATGTGACCTCCTGAGACACTAAGTTCTTTCTGTGACACACATATTAGTTCCAAAGATCATTTATAAAGAGAGGTTCAAAAGTGTATTAAGAAATGGCAGAATCAGTGTAGCAATGCCGGTCTCCCACGGACTACATAGAAGAGTACAAGGCTCATTTGGAAATCTCAGTCCTTGTGTGTAGGACTCATAAAAGCAATTTCATTAATTCATAGCTTGACATTTCAGCTCACAAGCGGTTGATAGTTGCCATGTGCTTGGTTCTTCAAGGACAGCTGCTCTGAAAGTTGTGGGTTCTAAAGAGTGCACACTCCCCAACCCTCTCAGTCCTGAGGTTCAACATCTCATTAGTTTTGCTACATTCAGGAAGACTACCTCTGCTATTCTTTGCAGTTCATTTTAGTCTTGAAGGACTGGTCATCTGTGGCTGCAAACACAATGGTTCATACAAAGACCCTCAATGCATGAGTATCAAAAGATCATATTCCAGTCTTAGCCTACACCAAATGGCCTTTGAGAAATCATTTCTGCTCTCTGGCTGCAGCCTCTGAGCTGGTCATTTCCTGTTATCTGTCCTCAGGTTTATTCTCTGCCCATGTCTCTAGTGTCTTCCTTACCCTCTGGCTTCTCACTGGGTTTGGTGATTCAGAGGGTGTGAGGAGAGAGGGTTGGGGTATTAGCCTCCCATCCCTACATGTACACGCACACATGCACACTCCTCACACACATACCCTCTGGGGCTGTTGTTTGGCAGTGGCTGTGTTCCTCCATGGCCTCTCTATATTAGGTGACATCTTCAACTCTTGCTAGTTCTACCTCATAGTTTTGTCCCTCTGGTCGAGTGGTAAAAGCTTCTCATTGTTGATAGTCTTAGAATGCTTCAACATCCCGACTCCCATTCAGACTTCTGTAAATAGTCCTTTCAAGAAAACTCCCTTTAGTTTCAAATATGCTTTCTATTTCCTGTGAGGGACCTTGCCTATTATGGGGTTTTCTAATATGTATAAGAAAGAGTCAGACAAGTTGAAGCTCAATGTTTCTCAGCTCTACCGTTCTCTGTACCTCTGATCACATTACATTTGCTGGTAGACTCAGGGTAATTTTACAACCACAGGCTTGCTCAAAGAACAGTAACCTACTTTTCTAAGGAGGCCCTGACTTTCAATTTCATTATTTTTAAAGTCAACCCAAGATGACTTTAATAGTCTATCGTCATCATCCATTATATAGTTAAGTGCTTATTCAAAATATTTGGCTTGGAGTTGGAAAATAGACCCTAAAACTAGTTTTTTCTTTTCTTGTTCTTCTTCTTCTTCTTTCTTTCTTATCCAGGCCTTATTTAAGAACCTCAGGATTCAAAAGCCTTTAATTAATTAGGGCACCTTTTTTATCTGCCTGATTCATGCAGTCCACCTTGCCCCAGCCGTGTCCCTGCTGACCTGTGTGCAGGTTTGTCCTCCGGTCTCTCCGGACCCCATCCGTCTGGCCTATCTAATTGTAACCGCTGGGACGTAACTAGACACGGATGGCATTCTTCTTTTTGAGTAATCACATCAATGAGTTATATTAGCTGTCATATTAAAGTAGTTCTCTGCTAACCTCTGGTAATATGAGAACATAGTCACCATTAGCTTTTCTTTCGTCGGGTAACACCATCTCCCCAATGTTTTTGCCTCCTTAATACAAGCTGGGATTAAAAAGGCAAGAGAAGTAACAGAAAAAAGGGGGTCTTGCTTGCAAATTGTTCAATATTTCACTTTGTGTAATTTTTTTTCCCTCAAAAAATAAAACAAACATGTTAAACTGAGAGCCCATGGCGTTTCAGAATGGCGACCTCCTGGGATAGTGGGCGAAGATTTTCTCAGGAGGTGAGGAAGGAGCTTTGGAAGCATCAAACTTGCCTTGGAAATGACTGGGTGTGGGGTGGTAGTACATGTAATCATTCTGTCAGTTTTTACCATCTTTGTCCCTTCTCCAACAATATTACCAGAATTAGAATAAATATCAGCAGCTTACTTAACTGCCATATTTTATTACTCATCTAAGATGAAAAAATAAGTGGTTTCCAGTTTTTCATCTCCAGAAACATGGGTTCAGGCCACTTTACAGGATTTGAAAGGCACGTTTACAAAAATGCCTGAGATTGCATTTTTTCTTATTTAAAATGGATCAAAAATATTTTACTTTCAGTGTCTTGTGATGCCAATATATTTCTCGATGAGTGTGATTTGAAAATAACAAACACAGATTTCATAAGCTGATGTCACCTGTCATAAATTCAAATTTTCCAGCCTTGTTAAACTCAGACTCTTGCTACTTGGCATTGTCATGGTCTCTATGGTCTTTCTGAACTTGCCCTGAAGGCAGGGAGATGGGAAACAGGAAAATCAAACTGAGACGCAGACAAGAAGTGAGAAGAACTTGAGTGGATTACTTTTCCATACAAAATTCAAAGTAGCACTGCTCTATTTATATGCACTTGCTCTTTCTTCCCTCTTGCCCATGTGACTGTAGCTGTGGAGGAAGGTTGTTAGTTAACAATAGTTTTAAGAAAAACAAAATTATTCAGTTGAGTAAAAATGTATCAAATCAGAAATTGTTCTGATATTTTTCTATCATTTTCCTTCCTTACCTTCCTTCATTCCTTCCTCCCTTTTTTCCTCCCTCCCTCCCTTCTTTCCTCCCTCCCTCCCTTCTTTCTTTCTGTTCTTTTTTTTTTCAGTAAAGTGCAAAATGCCAAAACAATTAAAATAATAGAATTATATAAATAGGAAAACCGGGACAGAATTAGACTCCTTAAAATATATTAATTAGACGCCAGACATGGAACCTTGTGTGTCATGGCCTATTTTGAATGTTAGGAAAAGGGTGACTCTATGTTTGGCATAGCCTGTTAAGGTCCCATTAGTATAAATACACAGATTAAATTTCCCCTCTCTTGGCAGGCCACTTCTGTTGCTTTTAACAGCAGCTGCTTCTCCTACCACTGCTGCAATTTGCTACTACCATTTCTGCTCTGCACTCCTTGGTGGAAAGTCGGTTTGGTAAATTGCCAACTCCAGAGATGATTTCTATATTAATGGGATGCCCAGGGCCATGGAATTACACACAAAATCATCAACTTCTGTCTAAATCGAACAACTGTGATAACTATAGTAAAATACAGCCTTTATAATTAAATGCTTAGAAACAGAGCCAGCCAGAGAAAGGGAGGAGGCAGGATATCTCCCTAATGAGTAAAATTTCAATTGCATAATGCAGTCTTCTTACTTCCAGCAATGTATTTATTATAAACAAGACAAGGAAAGTAATTCCTATTATGGTTTTTCTCTATTTGAAAATATCTTTGTAACCATATGCATCAACGTATCAAACCCAGATATAATTCCAAGTAGCACTTGTACCTATTGCAGATGTAGGGCAGTAACATTTGCTCCAATAAAATCCCTTCCCTCCTGGCATCATAGAAGTGGTCTGGCCCAAGAACATGAAAACCCTCCAACAAATACTGCTCTAATTTTTTCTAGAAGACCTCAGGCACTGGTATATTCCAGTATCACATGATCTGAGACACAAAATGCTTCTGTTCTAGTTCAAAGAGGGATCCATTTCTTGTCCATTGTTCCTCTGAGAAAGAGAGGACAACCACTTCTCTGTAGCAGATCTGGTTTTCTCCTTTTCTATAAAATGAGGTCTAATGAGATGATCTGCACATTCCTTTGCCTCGTACATTCAGATACTCATTCACTGACATTTTGGCTGCTGTTAAAAAGCTAACAACCTCTCAGGTGTCTCCAACCTTTTGGCTGGCTGGGCTACAATGAGTGAAGAGAAATTGCCTTGGCCTGCATATAACTTATATAATATAGTTAATGTATATAAGTAATGAAACTCCTACTACTTTTTATATTTGTTATTGTAATATTTATAAGAAGAAAACAAGTGGCCACAGGTTGGACATACATGCTAAGAAGTCTTATGCATAGCAGTCATTAGTGTTCATTCAATGAACGAATGAATAAATGAATAAATGAACACATGCATGTTTTTTTCTCAACCCTGCTTTCTGAACAAAGCAAGTTTCCTCAACTTATGTTTTTACTTGACTAATTTTTCATCACAAAAACTAGGGAGATTAGGATGCATACTGGAAAGAACTCTGTGGCTTGGGTATTTTTATTTTGTGATATACACTAATGAAAATGAACACAATAGGACCTTGTATATGTTGTTGTATAACATATATAAGCATAATATAAACATATATACTGGTGTATGTTGGAAAAATGCAACAAAATTTTGTCTCTTTTCTAAAATGATTTGAGTTTCTTTTAAAGGAAAGTATGTTAAAGTTTATTTGCCTGCCCAGTTTACATAATTCCTTCCTTCTAGTAGCAAGACCCTAATTTGATCTGGCCCAGCCAAAAAGCACATCTTTTAGCCTCCCTGAAAGCTATATATAGCCATATGAAAAGTTCTTCCAACAGATATAAGCCAAAGGGTCATGCACTGTCTTCTAGGAAGTCTTCTCAAAAAGAGAACAGATACTTTTCACTCTTCTTCTTTTGTGTTGCCTGGAACACAGATATTACGTATGATGTTTAATTCTGATTGTCAACTTGGTTGAATTAAGAAACATCTGGGGAGGGGATTGGGTTGTATGAGTGCTAACCATATCATTAAATTAACCCTTTGATGTGTTCATAACTGAGTGTATAATTAGGAAGTAGGGCCTTGTTGGAGAACATAGGTCACTGGGCACATACTTTGAAGGGTATAACTTTTCTCATGTTCTTCCTTGCTCTCTCTGTTTCCTGGTGGCCATGAGGTAAGCAGCTTTCTTCCACCATGCCCTTCCACCATGATGTTCCTGCCTTTGAGCTAGCTGACCATGGACTCAAACCTCTGAAATCATGTCAAAATAAACCTTTACTTCTTCAGTTGAATATGTCAGGTATTTTGCCCCAGCAACAGAAAGTGACTAATACATTATGGCTGAAGCTTTTGCTATCTTAAACTCCAGGGATGCAGATCATATGATAGGGTGTCAGAATGGAAAGTAGGAAGGCGTTCGGGTGACTTATTAAGGCTCTGTGCCAGCTGTACCCACCTACACAGAGACTTCCTTTGATGGGTACATAAACTGTCTGTGTAAGCCGTTGTTATTTGGGAGCTTTCTATTATATGCAGCCAGTTCCAGAAGATAACAGCAAGGGATGAAGTATATATTAAACTTTAATTCTAACTAATAAATAATTAGTGTAGATTTTTAATCACTTATGTATTATGTTTCTTCATCCCTGTCGACTTTGACTACAATAAAACTGCAGTGATGGTTCACACTTAATTTGTAGTACCTATATTCCTGCTTTAGTACTTGTAACTAGGTTGCATTGAGTTTTATGTTGTTCTTGGCCTCTTCTCCAACAGGTCAGGGTCCTCTCCATTTGAATTTATTTTTCCAAAGTCATTGATATTATTTATTCATAACAATTTAGAAAACAGTTTGGTAATGTCGAATGGCCTTTGAGGTGTGAGGGCCTAGACCAATTCTCATACTAGTGCTTATTAGTTATGTGACCTTGAACAAGTTCTTTAACCTCTATGATCATTAGTTTTAGCCACAGGAAATTAAGGTAATAATATTCCTACCTTGCTGACTTATTTGCATATAGTAAGAGTCAAAGAGACTATATATGAAAGTGTTTTGTAAAAAATAAAGCATCACCCAAATGTTGGTTGTTATGAATACTATTAGAATCTTCAATTGTAAGAGACACATTCTAAGTGTCTTTATTCATGCAGATATTCAGTGGAACTATGAGGGGATACCTTTAAAGATTTCAATATATGACACTTTCCAATATCTTCTATTGCTTTTTGAGGGTAGAATGGATCTTCAATTAGAGATTTCACTGCAGATATTCATAAGTTTCAGAAAAAAATTATCATTGCCTATTGATGTTTTTTCCTTTGGAGTTGTATAGAGGATAAATATTTAAGACTAAATTTTAAACAATGGATCTGAGAATCTTTGTACTCTTGGTTCTTTCTAGCTTCCTTCTCCCCACGTCATGTTGGTATGGATCTGTGGAATCTGAGTACTTTGCCCTTGGAGAGCATGACAGAAAGGTCAAAGTCAGTCTTTTATATCTTGCCAATCATTTGTAACACAACTGAAAGTGTCAGTAAAAATTGAGATAACTTACATCTGTTACTTTCTCATTGTCCAGGTGGGCAATCATAACAAGAATTATTCAAGCTCAATTTTCTCTTCAAAAGCTGTATTGATTACCGCATAACATTTTCTGATGGTTCAAGGATCTTATGTTAACTCCCCCAAATGAACTGGAAACACCATTTGATTCCTACCACTTAAAAAAAAATTCCAGTTTCAAAGAAGGTTCTGATGATGAACGTGATTTAGTAGAACTGAGTTTTAAATTATATGTATTTATCTAAATTCGGTACATTGATGTATCCTTTTAGGGTGACCACACATCTCAGCATACTTGGAACAGTTTCAGTTTATGTCTTCAGTCTCAGCATAATTATTAATAGTGCCCTTTTTACTTCCTAAGGCAATAATAAATTATATACTGTACTTCTGCTATTTTAGAAGCATTTTATTGTAATGACTGAGTGAAATGGGATGCCTTTGTAAAATCTAGGCAGGAACCATTCTTTCATGGACAATGTGCTCTGTTTTGGATACTTTAAAACAACATCTCTTATTATCAGTGTTTTGTTGAAACACAGGAATAAGTCTGACTGAAAATTCACCCTCTTTTTTGGTGGGGGAGTAGTGGGAGTCAAACTCAGAACCTCACATTTGCCAGGCAGGCACTGCACCACTAAGCTAAATTCCTGACCTCACCCTCTTCTTAATGAAGTAAAGGTTTTAAATATCACTACTTTTGAGTATCTATATCAGAGATTGACAAACTTTTTGTACAGGACCAGACAATAAATATTTCGATCTTTGCAGGACATGTAATTTCTGTCTCAACTACTCAACTTTGCTGCTATAGCACAAAAGCAGCTATATGACATGTAAGCCTGGGGATGTGGCTGTATTGCAAAAAAATTGTGTTTACTAAAATAAAAAAAAGCCAGCTCTGGTCTGTGAGTCTTATGTGCAGGCACCTGATTGAATGTTGTAATATTTTCTCTTGATGACTGACTAAATAGAATCCATATTGTCCAGATTTCTTTTCAAGTGTTAAGAGGAGCAAAAGGGAAACAGTTGGCTCAGTTAGGTAGTAAGTAATATCATGGAAAGACTCTCCCATTTCTTACCAACAAATCATCCTTTTATCAACGCATCCTATTCAATCCCATGAGTTACATTCCACTTTTAATGTAATGAAGCACATTCAAGATTCTCTCTTTAACGAGGCAACACAGACATATGTCCTTTGAGTGTAGAACTGACTGTCAGCTAACTTTTCTTGTGTAGGTGTTCAAAAAATTATTTGGTGCCCAGCATGTATTGAAAAAAGTTTCTGGAAAATTTCATTTTATTCTGTATCTTTTTGTGTTTTTATTGGATGAGAGGAAAGGTACAAACATACATTTGGGAAATATATCCGAAATACACAGATAAACAAGTTTGCATCTGTCGAAGAAGAATTGGGGAGAACATAGAATTGAAAACATGCCAGTAGTTAGAGTACCAGAGAACCGTCCACTGCCCTTTAAATTCAAACAGAAAGAAAGATATGAAGGAAAGTCTGGAATAAAATGAAATGAATGCTGCAACCATGCTCAGAAACACATCAAAACACTGCATTGTTTTCATGCTATGTTGAGAACTGTGATAATACGGTATGGTGCACAGTGCAAGTGTGTGTGCGTGTGTGTGTGTATGAATAGAAATTACAATTAAATAGTAACAAAATGTTAAGATCAAGATATTGAACACATTAAGCAAAGAAATGAGTTCAGTCAGTGTAAATAGACAAAGTGTGACATGCTCTAAATGATGACTCAAATTCTTTGCTGTCTGAGCTGCAATCTGAAGCCCCAGCCAGGAATGAGCGGATGGTCTCTCCTGGAGAGGTAGACACCAGTTACAGCCTGGGGAAAGAGGAAACATAAAAGCAGATCTAGATTTGCCTTGCAATGACAGCTGCATATTAATCTAAAGAATTTCTAAAAAATCAAAAAGACATTTTTTCAGCAAAATACACCCCTAGCGCCTCAATCATAAAGCAGGGGAATAAACTTGAAACAGGATTGATTTCATCTTAAAGGGAATATTTCTTTGAAATGCTACCAACTGTAGTTGTCTTATTTGCTTTTCAATCCTATAACAAAACTGTGCCATATTGTGTTAAATAAGAAGATAATATAATGGCTTTAAACAAATTTTGTAATTATGGGATCAATCAAAAGTACATTAAATTTATGTGTATTTGTGAAGCTATGCTGTCGAATACTAAGTAGTTCTAAATATCAACCTTCATTTTTCGTTTCAGTTTCAAGACCTTGACTCTGAGAGGGTGAGATTTCCCTAATAGACGTTACAGATAAACAGGCATCCTATAAATTTTAGTTGTTTGACGTTTTCTTTAAAAAATGCTAGGAACTGCCCTTTCAGGATTGGAGTCATTTAGGCACAAAAAGAGGTATATGTGGTCTAATGCTTCTTTTACCAGACTCTAAGTACAGCTGGAATCTTAGTGCATCCTCAGGTTTTACTGGGACATAATTTCCAGATGCATGAAAAGCTGGGTTGTTTTTGCTAAGAGAAGAGTGGATGAGTGAGTCCAATTTGGTTAGATTTTTACAAAACTATTTTTCCAGCATTTTGTGTCCTTTGACTCGGAACATGAAGAAGTTAGGCCTTACAGATGTTCAAAGATTCAGGCAACTTGAATTTGAAGCCCTGCTCTAACAATTTGGAACTTGGGCAAGGTATTCTCTTCCCCAGACTTTAGCTGCCTCATATATAAATGAAGGGAAATTTAGTATCTTTTCATTGTGAGAATTATCTAAAATAATAAATGGAAAATACGTGACCCAAAGTCTGGCATATAAGGGCTCAATACGGTTGTTGAGAAGGACCTCAAAGTCTTAATTAACTAAAACCACCAATGTTTCTGAGTAAGCAGGTAAGGGAAATGCTCATTTTTGGGTGATTTTATTTATCAGCCCTAAGAACAGAATTAATTAATAGGATCTCTGAAGGTAGAAAATATGAACATAGAATATTGGGGCAGCATGCAACATGTGTGGAAAAGTAATTATCTTTTATTTCTTAAGACTTGATTCACCTTAAATTAATATTTTCAACTTCATAACATTTTACACTGTTCTTTCTAGAATTTTCTTCAGTCACAGGGCTGTTATATTGAAAATATTTTACTGTAGTCTTTCAGCATAAATTGGCTGCGTGTTAAAGCTTGCAGTGCACAAATTTTGAAAGCAGTACTACATCAATATAGCTTTCTATTTTTTCTCTTTATTAAAAAAGCTCTCTGAATACAAAGTCCATGGCAAAGTAATAGCCTGTCCTTTATCTGATAAGACACAACATACCTTAAACAAAAAAATTTAGAACAAATGTGCTGTAAAATAAAACTAACTGTGCCTGACACTTATCACATGAGTGTACACGAAACTTGAGGAATAAATAAGTCACTTGAAACTGCTCAGGGATATAGAGGGAGAGGTGAGAGGAAGAAACCCAAGTGGGCCTGTCCTTTGCTGGGCAGCAAGGGCATATCTTGTCCTACACTGGGTACTTTATACAAGCTCACAGCAATCTTGTAAATCCCACAAATTTTATGGATAAGGATATTGAGACTCAGAGAATTCAGTTATCAGCTGAAGACCATATGACTACCAAGTGGCAAAATCGGGATTAAAACCCAGAGTTTACATCCCTTCTACCTGAATCAAGTGTCCATTAATGCCCATTTCATCTTACAAAGTAATAGTGTCTAAGGCTAATTATCTCCCTTGGGCTCCACTAGGAAAGCTGTGGTCCTAATGCCTAAGGAGTGGTGGGAACAGGAGAAGAAAATAGTTTCTCCATAGCAGTGTGTAAATGTGTCATCTCCAGACCTGCAGCATCACCTGGAAACTTGTTAAATGTGCAACTGATCTGGCCCTGTCTTAGTTACTATTACAGTTTGTGTCTAGATGTCCCCCAAAAGCCTCATGAAGTCATAGGTGGGGCTTTTTGGAGGTGGCCGCACCTGGAGTGTGTAATGCTGGGATTAAGGGTGTGTGATTACTAAATTAGTCCACTGATCAGTTTGGCATAGTTCTGGGAGTGGATATTGGGAAGGCCTTCCCTGGGTGTGAGTGCTACCCACCCTAAGGGCACCTAGCCTGGACAGGATATAAGGGACAGAAAGAGGGCTGTTGGGATCTGGGATTGCTTGTCACTTGCTGCTTGCTGATTTTGCTGCTTCCTGTTTTCCACGCCCTGAACTGTTTTTTCTCTTCTGTGATGCCCCTCAGCCATGCCACCCTTCCTTGGAACCAGCCAATTATGGACTGAAACCCCTACAAGCTGTAAACCAAATAAACCTTTCTTCCTTTAACTATGGGTGTTGGGTATTCTGTCTCAGAAATAAGAAAAGTAACCAAGACAGTTACTTTCTCATTCAGACAGAGCACTTGATGCCCACAAGCTAAAGGAAGAAATGTTTGTTTTAGCTCACAGTTTGTAGAAGTTTCAATCCACAGCCAGCTGGCCCCAAGGCAGGGCAGCATGGCAAAGGGGCATGGCAGAGGAAAAGGAGCTCAGGGCATGGCAGGCAGGAAGCAGAACCATCAAGGGAGGAGGGCCACACCCACAGTGACCCACCTTCCCACCAGGCTTCACCTTCCAACATCACACCCAGGTATAGTATCATGAGCCAGTCACCTCCCAAAGCCCCACCTATGAGCACGTGAGGCTTTGTGGGACATCTAGATTTAAGCCATTGTAACAGAAAATGCCCCTCCGCAGCCAATATACTTCAGTTGCCCAGGGGACAGTTCCTGTTACAGTTCCGGTTGCTTCTGTCACTTAGAAACAGCTGGTCACGGTGATGCACAGCTTGTCACTATAATGCATATTGTAAGATCCAATCCCCAATTGACAAGCCATTCTGCCTCTGTACTTCCTGCTTGCTTATCCCATATAAACCCTATACCACGAGAGATCAGGGCCTGACATTTTGAGGAACAATTGGTTCTAGTCAGTGCCTGTCTGATATTAAATAAATCTGCCTCCAAATCCTGGGTGTCGTTTTGGTGTTTCTGTTTACCATAACAGGCCCCATCCTGGACCTCCTAAATCAGAAATTCTAGAGTGGGACCAGTAGGCTTTGATTTAACAGGCCCTCTGAGAGATTTTGATGGATGCTAAAGTCTGAGAACTACTATAATGTAGCTGTACACTTCCTGCCTTGAAAATAACAGATGTGAACTGTGTACCTACTCTTTGCCCTGACTTTTCATTCAATGGCCAGTGATGGAGCCTGTTCTGGAGGGCAGAGGTGAGAAGAATCCTATGAGCCCTGTCAAAAATGTTTCCATGTGGAACCCGACATTAGTTTTCAGCTTTTCCAAAAAAGTAGACAAAACATTCTGTCTATTCCTGACAACAGCATGGAAGCCTTTTAATTAGTCCACCCTGGAGGAAATAGAGATGTGCTTGTTAAGTAATTGCTCTGATTACCGGTAGGCAGGGCTGTGCATTGTTTTCTGATGCATTTGTTAGGAGTGAGCAGTGCTACCAAACTGAAGGCTTCTTACCGAGGGTGTTAACATAAAAGGACTCCAGCAAGCTGTGTGGAAGGGTGGGGGGTGGCACTGATGACAGGAAGAATTACAGAGCCAAACATACACAAAGATACACACATACCCACAAACTCACCCACTCGTAAACACCATTTCACACTGTGCAGACTGATCAATGGCCTACACTCTTGGAAAATGAGCATTAGTACTCCTGGTACTCCCTGAAAGTCCCAAGCAAATATTAAAGCCTAATACTTTCTTCCTGGTCCATTGCAGGATGTAAAATGTCTATGTTTTACTGAAGATGGCTTAGCCCTGTGATAAGACATATAAACACAGATTATAGGGATATAAAAAATTGACATGCATGTCGCTTATACGAATGTCCCATCTTGTAACTGTGGGTGTCTAATCCAGGCACACACACAATCCTGGCAGTGAGTGTGAGTAGTGGTTGCAAAGTGAGTTGGAAAGGAACTCCAAGACCATCTCCTTCACCGACTCCCCTTCTCTCCCCATTAAATAGTCCTTTCTATTGTAGCTCTACTGCAGGACCAGTCAGTACAACTTCCTAATACCACAGAAATGGCATCAAGCCCCTGCGACAAATGGGCCCAGTTTGTTGGAGTCACACACAGAAAGGGGCTCTGGACAAAGCCACAGAGGCTGATTCCAGGGTTTTGGGTCCGCCAAAGCCCCTCATAAAAAGGAGGAAAAGATACTGCAAATAATTGACTGGCCTTTCTCTCCTTTCCTTTAAATTTCCAAAGATAAAAAAGGAATTGCCTTAGTTTAACAATCTACTTTGGACAAGGTGTCTTGTCCCAGCCATGTGATCTTTTCAGTGAGAATCTCTATAAGGAATGCAGTCTCTTGGAGGGGCCAGTGGAGAGGCAGATTCTCTGGGTGACATGCTGTGATGGGGCTGATGGTGAAACACCAGTTGCCACATTGACCTAAAATTAGTGGCAGATGTGTTTGTCTCCTCCGCCATATCAGGAACATCACTGCAATATCTTATTTATTTTAACAAAACCACTTTCTAGAGGAATCTCCACCCATTACTGTGTACTCATAAATTAATTTCATTCAAAAGAATCAGCCATAGGCTTCAGGACTAAAAACAAATACTTCCAGTTTCCTCCTTGAGGCTCTCAGTAGAATTTTACCTTATGAAGTTAGGTATGACCATATAACTTTTCTTGAGCAATAAACTGTGAGCAGAGGCAAAGACCACGTCTGTGTAGAAGCTCTTGAGTGTGGTCTGTAGTGTGACTAGGTGAGCCAGACCGTGCTCAAAGCTCCTGGTTTAAGGCAATACATTCCTTCCCCAGGTGGTTCAACACTGAGGGGAAGACAGCACTATGCCTACTGCGATCAGGTTCTCATTTAATTCCCTAACAAACCTGTGAAGGTTTCACAGTCCCCAATTTACAAATGGGGAAAATATGATTTGGGGAAATTCAGTTGCTCCAGGTCACTTAACAGAGTCAGGATTCAAATGAGGCCCTGATCCTGGCACTGCTCTGTTACTCTGCTAGAATACATTTATTTCTTTTGAACCCTGTATTAATTTGCAAGGGATTCTATACCAAAATACTCTAGGAATTTATTTCCTTTCAGTCTGGAAGCTAGCAAGGTCAAGGTGCCACCAGGTTTGGTTCCCTCTCCTTGGCTTGCAGATGGCCACCCACTTGCTGTGTGTTCATGTGGTTTGTCTTTTGTGAGCAGGCATCCCAGAGTCTGTGTGTCCAAATATCATCTTTTTGTAAGAACACCAGCAGACTGAATTAGGACCTACCGTAATAACCTCATTAACTTGATCATCTATTTATAGTCTCTATCTCCAAATACAGTCATATTCTGAGGTATTGGAAGTTAGGGTTTCAATATATGCATTTAAGGGAACACAATTCAGTCCATAACAAGCCCCAACTTGGCTCTCTTCAATTTTCCAACATTGGACATAGTCCTTTCTCTAGTCCCCAGAATACGCAGAATGCTTTCCTGCTTGGGACAGCCACCTAACCATACGGCCTCCATTCAATGTGGAGACCAGTTGTTGTAGTCAGGGTTTGCAAGGAAAACAATTTAATACTGGACACATAATTTATAGGATTATTTTATAATAGTCACCTGAAGAATCAAATACAAAAATGTGCAGGAGATCTGTCCACACACTAGAGACATAAAAAATCGAGTTGAGGGCCTGGATCCCATGGCAATGTCCTGCATGAGTCCAGCTGAAGACCTAAAGCCCATGACAGTGCCCCCATGAATCCAACCAGAGGCCTAGAACCCATGACAGTGTCTCATGCAAGTCTGTTTCATGGATCTGCACTGGGAAGGCCCCAAGGTCAGTGGTGGAAGCTAGAAAGTCTGTGCCAGCAGGAGGAAGGATCTGTGCCAGCAGGCTGAGGGATCTGCACTGGAGCCAGGAAGTGACAAAGTAAGGACAAGAGCTCCCCCGAAAAGTACCATAGCCATCCTCAGCAACAGCGAGGACCCAAGCTCCTCCAATGATGAGAACAGCCAAGTTCATATCAGGAAATCCAGTGCGACAAGCTCCTACACGAGAACCAACAGCACCACCTCTTTCTCTCCAGTTCTCCTTTTTATGTTGTTGACAACAGTCCTCAGGTGGGTCTTCCACACCCAGCACCACACTGACTCAGTGCAGCTGAGTGTTACAAGTTGACCACCAGTTGTCAATCCACCACCAGTGCTGATGGTCATGCAACTCTTGCTTCTCTTGTTCTGAACACTACTAGTTCAACAATGATCCTTCTGCCGGTTCTAGCAGTATTTTTCTAAACATCTGTTGCTCTGATGGTTATTCATGAACTCCTGTTCAACATAAACTCTAGAGTTTCTTTGGGGTGGCTTTGATGTCCAAGTAAAATTCCCTCATTTTATTTTCATTAAGTTAATTATTTTGAACCCAAGTGCAGGTTGTTTGGATTCACATTTGTGTTTATGATTCCAAATGCATGATTGCTATCACTCTCATTACATTCCTTTGATTATTTGTGACTTCTTAAGTGTGGCTCTCAGGAGCTTTTGTACATTATACTGTTTCCTTGTCTACTCACTGGTACTCTCAGCTATATGATCATTACTAGTTTTATAAATATGCCTTTTCTATCTTTTTTTAAGTTGTTGAGACATTGTCTAACTGGAAAGTTCCAGCAGAGCTGCAGGTCATCGTTGTACTGCCCCATCTGTCCATTCATTCGGGTGTTTAAAAGAACACTGACAAACTCACCACTCTACCCAGCATCCAGCCGACATTTGCTACCAGGTGTTCCTTTCTGCTTTTGGTCAAAGAAACTGATGGCCCCCATACTTTCCATGTTCGTGGGGAGGGAGGCCCTGGGCATTGAACCCAGACCTCACTCATGCCAAGCATGTGGTCTACCACTGAGCTATCTCCCCATTAGCATACTTTTAATCTTTTTGAGGGTCTATTACACAGGTGATTACATCCCCCAGTACTGGACCACATCTTCTTGACCACTGGAGTTTTGACTTCTTTGCTGGCTCTCATTTAAGGCCCTGTAAGTATGTGTCTATAGCCTGGTGGCTCAGCAATCACTCAGCTGGATGGGTCCAAGCAGAGCTTGCTCCAGGGAAATGCTCAAAAGACTCCCCCTGGCTGGGGAAAGCTTAGTCCTGACAGGTGGAGCATTATGGGGGGAGTTCCCTTCACTAGGGGTCCTCGGCACTGTATTGTGGCCATTCTCAAATTCACATACGTGAAATAAAAAACAGCCCCTGATTTAATCTGCTGCTCCAGCCCCTGCGAGGACACAGCTGGTGAGGGTGTGCTGCTCTATTCACAGCCAGTCCCTTCTCTCTAGCCTTGCAATAATTTTGTTGTCTTTGTTATTTTATATCCTGCGGTGACTTCCCTGAGTGCAGTGAGTGATTAATTTAGCTGGTGTCATAGCCTACAACATGTTGATATAAAGGAAAAAGAAAGAGAAAAGAAGAAGGGTGGAAGGGGTGGGAGGCTGCTGGGGCAAACATGCACAGAATCCAAGCACCAGCCCTTGCACAAAGTGCCCCATTGGCCAAAGTGACCCCGTGACATTGTTTTTGTGAACGTGAATATGAACCTCTGAATGATTGAGTTCCGAAATTCAAAGGCTGACACTCTCCTAAGGCTTTCTCACTTCCCCCACTGCCTCTGAAACATCAATAGCTTCAGGAAATAATGAAAAACAAATCAGAAATAAAATCAGCACTTGAAAACCCATGGTTATCTATGAAAAGGGATTCTACTGTTCAAATGCCAGTTTACAATAGAGCAAGATTCAGAATCTTGTGTGAAAACAAACTCGAGATTTTTTGAAGTTCAAAGTCTCCGGTTCAATTCTTTATTCTTGGCTCATGAACCTGAAAAGGGCTCATGTGACTATGGATTTGGGGTTCATCGTATTGTTCCCCAATTCTAGGTGGAAGCTTGTTTGTGCCTATGATTGTCAGTAGTGGTGAGGGAATTATCCAAATGATAATTTTATCTACGTGTACCCCATGCAAGGCAGTTTATGGGAAATGAATGGGAAAGGGTTTATTTTCATAATGGCTCAGCTGCTGATAGTGGGTCTGTAAATCATCAAGAGCTTTTCTGTCATACAATTTCCACCATTTGTAATCCAACCTTCCTTCACAATTTTGGAATCTTGCTTTTGAACACTGTGTTGAGAAGTAACTCAAGAGGGAATTATATATTTTGTTTTCACACTAAGCTCAGATTTTGACAACTTTAAGGTGATTTTAAGAGATAGCTATAAAAATTTTAATTTAAAGGTGATATTTCTTAATTAAAGAAAATATTTTCTGAATAGTCAGTTAAAATCCCACTACACAGAGTTTACCACTATTAACATACTGGGGATAATTTTCATAAATGTATGCATGTGGATGTGTATTTTAATACTTTATTATAAAAATGAGATGATTCTGTACATATTAGTTTATAACATATACTTCTCAACTAAATGTAAACATCATTCATGCCATTCGATTATTTCTACATTATTTTTAATGTCTGCACAAGATTTATTTAATGGAGGGTAAAATGACACATGCATTGATTTCATTTAAAAGTATACAAAAGTATCCTCAGACAAAGGATTACTATCGAGAACATACAAAGAACTCAAAAAAATCAGACCTCCCAAATTTAAAGACCCAATCCAAAAATGGGCATCTGAGATGAATACACATTTCTCAGATGAAGAAATACAAATAGCAAATAAATATACAAAAAAATGTGTCACTAGTCATTTGAGAGATGCAAATTAAAACAACACTGAGATACCATCTCACCCCAGAAAGAATGGCTATCATCAAGAAATCAACCAATAACAGATGCTGGAGGGGCTGTGGGGAAAAAGGAACCCTTCTCCACTGTTGGTGGGAGTGTCGACTGGTACAGCCACTGTGGAAATCAGTGTGGAGATTCCTCAAAAAACTAGGATTGGGGCCGGTGAGATGGCTCAGCGGCACAAGTGCTTGCCTGGCAAGCGCGAGGGCCTGAGTTCGACTCCTGGAACCCACATACGAAAAAAGGGCCGGTGATATCGCTCAGCGACACGGGCGCCTGCTGGCGCACGAGGTCCTGAGGTCGACCCCCGGTACCCACAAAAAAAGAAAAAAAAAAAACTAGGATTGGAGGTCCCATTTGACCCAGCTATTCCCCTTCTGGGTATCTTCCCAGAAGAATTAAAAACCTCGTACCACAGCGATATATGTGCACCCATGTTCATAGCAGCACAATTTGTAATAGCCAGATCTTGGAAGCAACCCAAATGCCCATCAACCAAGGAATGGATAAAAAAGATGTGGTATTTTTATACACTGGAGTACTACTCAGCCATAAAGAAGGGTAAACTGGAGCCTTTTATAGGTAAATGGATGCAACTCAAGAAAATACTCGTAAGTGAAATTAACCAGACGCATATGTGCAAACATCGTATTGCCTCCTTAGTGTGAGAAACTGAAAGAGTAAATAAGATCCAAAATGTACAATAGATATGATGAATCAGAAAGAAACTGGTCAAAAGGAAAGAGAGTCTGGGATGGGGGAATGGGGAAAAGAAAGAAGGGAAAAGAAAAAAATTGTATTTATATATAAGATGGTTAAGATAGATACACTACTAATTTTGCTTAGTTCATTGAAGAGAAAGGTTTATGCCAGTAATGTTTAGACAACTGAATGTTGATATCTTGTACCCTGAGTAACTAATTTAAAGATAACAATACATAATGTATTAACCATTGTTACCCTCCTATTATGTTGTTTTGAAACTTTGTTCTTTTTTGTTTTATTTGTTTTTTTTTTCTTCTCTTTAAAATTGAAAAAAAAGTATATGAAAGTAAAAAATACCTAAATTCTTCCCGCTCAATAAAACCACTGTAAATATTTGTTTGAACAAATTTCTCAAGAGATCTCTTTCCATATAATATTTTGTGTGCTACATGGTGCTTCATAATTTGCTTGTAAGTACTTGACAGTGGGTCAAGGAGAAATATGCATGTCCATACCTATTTTATTTATTTAAAAAAATTTAAGACCATACATATTTTAAAAGACAACATAGTATTTTATTGGATGTAAGTATGATTATTTATATCACAAATGCTTCATCGATGAACATTTAGATTGTTTCCTATTTTTTGTTTTGTTTTGGTTATTCTACACAACACAGTGATAAACATCACTGAGATTCATCAGTTTGTATGATTCTTTCTTCAGAATAATTTCCTAAAAAAAATTACAGATTGCTGGGACAAACAGTATACACATTGTGCATTTTAACTACTAAAGTGATGTTCAGAAAACTAATGCTCAAAAAAATTTTAATAAACTTAAAAAAATTTGTCTAATTTATAGATAAAAATGAAATTTATTATTTTTATTTACTTTTCACTGATTATTGTCATGATTGAAATATTTTCATGTGTTGAATGTTTACTTCTGTGAGTTATCTATTCATATCTTATGCTGTTAATAAAATATTTTCCTTATGCATTTGTAAGGATATTTAGTTAATATTAATAATATTGACTTATGATCTATCATTTATCTTGCAAATATTTTTCCCATTTTACTTGTCTTTCAACTTTATGATATTGTTAATCCAGCCAAAGTTTACATTTTTGTAGGTGAATTGCTCAATTCTTATGTTTTTATTATATGATATGAAAGTTATTTCCCAATGCAAGCTTATAAAAAGTTATTGCCATCTTATTTTAGAGCCTTAATGACTTCATTATTTGACCCATCGAGGATTTATTTGGGGGCATCCAACTTTCCTTTACTAATGGTCAGCTAGTGTGTCAAGACAGTTATTAACAACTCTTTCCCTAATAACTGGAAATACTACATTTATATATTCTAAATTATATATGTTTTAGGATTTATTGAAGAAATAATATATGCACATGGTTTAGAAAAGGACACAAGCATCAAAAAGCATACACAATGGTAAGTCTTTCTCTTATCGCCAGTTCCTAAGAGTTCCTCCGCTCTCCTTAGGGTCAGCTGTTTTCTAGAAGTGCTGTAGCACAGGGATACAAAGATAAGGGATGTGTGTGTGTGTGTGTGTGTGTCTGTGTGTGTGTGGAGGTGTGTGTGTGAGTACATAATACATATATGTCTGTATATATGACTTTTAATCTTTTATATATGCACTTTACAAAGTTCAAGGATACTATAAATACTGCTTGGCACCTAGCTATATTTTCTTTTCCAAACTAAATGATATATCTTGGAACTCCTTATAAGATCAAAATTTATTCATTCCTCTTTATAACTGTGTAGCATTCCCTTCTATGTGTGTACCACAATTTATTTAAACAAACAGCTTACTTGTTGCCATTTTTTTCAGTCTTTGTTATCACCAACTATGCTATAATGAACATCTCTCCTTGTATGTAATTTTGCGTATGTGTGAATACAATAAGGGACAAATTCCTCAAAGGGCCAGCTTCTGGGCCAAAATGGAATGTGTATTTTATATTTGGTAGATACTGCCAAGTTGTCCTCTGAGTTATGAATGAGCATTATTGATCTTTGTCTCATAATTTTTTATCTTCTCAATCTAAACATTTTTAAATGTTATATAATTCCTAAATGAATTTCTTTTATCATTAATGAGATTGAGAATATTTTCATGTATTTATGAACTTTTAATCTGTTTTTCAAATACGTATTTCCAGACCTCTTAAATTCAAAGACCCAATCCAAAAATGGGCATCTGAGATGAATACACACTTCTCAGTGTGTTGTAAGAAATACAAACAGCAAGTAAATATACAAAAAAATGTTCAATATCATTGATCATTCAAGAGATGCAAATTAAAACAACACTGAAATTCCATCTCACTCCAGTAAGAATGGCTATCATCAAGAAATCAACCAATTACAAATGCTGGAGGGGCTGTAGGGAAAAAGGAACACTTCTCCACTTTTGGTGGGAGTATAGACTGGTGCAACCACTGTGGAAATCAGTGTGGAGAGTCTTCAAAAAACTAGGATTAGTGATCCCATTCAACCGAGCTATTCCCCTTCTGGGTATCTTCCCAGAAGAATTAAAAACATCATACCACAGTGATATATGTGCACCCATGTTTATAGCAGCACAATTTGTAATAGCTAAATCTTGGAAACAACCCAATTGCCCATCGACCAAGGAATGGATAAAAAAGATGTGGTTTTTTTTTATATAATGGAGTACTACTGAGCCATAAAGAAGGATAAACTGGAGACTTTTATAGGTAAATGGATGCAACACAAGACCGTGCTCATAAGTGAAATAAATCAGACCCACATGTGTAAACATCGTATAATCTCACTAGTGTGAGAAGCTGGATGAGTAAATATGGCCCAAAATGTACAATAGATATTGTGAATTGGGAAGAAACTGTTCAAATGAAAAGAGAAATTGTGATGGGGAAAGGGGAAGAGAAGGAAGGAAAAAGGAAAAAAAAATATATATATATAAGATAGTTAAGATATAAGATAGTTATAATACTAATTTCTCTTAGTTCATTGAAAAAAAAGTTTGTAATAATATTGTTTGGTCATATTTTCATGCCCATATCTTATACTCTGAGTAACTATTTTGAAGACAACAATATGCAATGTATTAACCATTGTTACTCTCCTATTATCTTCTCTTGAAATTTTGTTTTATTTTTTTTCTCTTTAAAATAAAATTAAATAAAAAATATGTATTTCACATTTCTGTGCCTTTGGAGCTGAGAGAACTCCTTATACTCCTTATTGAGAAAACTAATCTTTTGTTGGTACTGTTTCTCTGGTTAATCATTTGCCTTTTGATTGTTGTTAATTGTTTGGTAGTGAAATTTAATTACCTTTACCTGTATGGCTTCTAGGTTTGTTTCTTGCTTAGAAAGTCCCACACTATGTCAAAAGTATAAACAAACCTCAAGTTTGCTTCTACTATTCCTTTGTTTTCATTTCTTTAAGTTTAAATCTCTGATTCATCTTGAATCTTATTGTTAGGAGGAAAATTTAGCAATTTCAGTTTTATTATTTTTCCAAAGGTCTCGCTAGTTTTTCTAAAACCATTTATTGTAAAATGCATTTCCCACTGATTTTAACCAATGACTTCATGATATCAGAAATTTCCATCTAAAGTTAGGACTATTCCTAGACTCTCCATTGTTTCATTGCTGTTTCTAGTCTGTAGTGATACTGCATAGTTTTATTTATTATAGTTTAATAATACATTTTAATACACGGTATGACAAGTCTCCCCCAATAGTCGTTTCCTACTTGTCCTCACTACCATTGACAAGCCTCAAAATAAACAAGCAATGCACTAAGAAAACAAAATAAACACAGTAGGATTTTTATTGAGATTGCATAAATTTATATATTTAGTTAGGGATGATTTTCACAATTACAGTATTGAGTCTTCTTGCCTACTCTTGTCCCTTTTATATCCTGTAGTCATTTTCGAAGTTTCTTCATGTATTTCCTGCACATTTCTTTTTGAGTCTCACATGAGCTATGTAATTGTTTTCGCTTCTGTCCTGAATAGGATGATTTCTTCCATTAAGGTTTTTTTTTTTCAAATTTTGTCTATTTAAAGCAAACTTAAATGAAACTTTTTCCTTGTCTCGCTTCAGTATTGATGTTCTCATTTTTATAGAGAATTCAGATTTGCAAACACCACAGTTCAAAAAGAGTTGCGTATAAGACCCACTCCAAACCCCAGCTGGTGTGAAGTGATGAACAAATGATAGGAAACACTTACCAAGTAGATTGTTAAAATACAGATAAGGGACAATCAATTTTGTCTTCAGGTAACTGTGCAGTTTTAAAGGGTTTTATAATCTAAAATAAAAGCAAAGGATAGTGTCATTCTTAGCAAAGGACAGTAACTTAATATGAATCAATGCTGGTGACCAACACACTATGAACATCACGGTTCCTGCCCCCTCTTTCCTTGCTTCCTGTCTGTGTCAGACAGGCTTTCTCTTAATGCATTCAAAAGGGCTATTTTGGGACTCGAGTCACCTTTCTCTCCTTGCATCTCGACAACAGACACAATCCATCAACCTCCTATCATACACAAGGGAAAAATATCCACTCTCTAAGATAGTGGGGCACTCACTGATGTTCTGTGTTATCGTAAGGGCTGAGCCAAGGTCCTCTGATGTTTCTGAGTGTGAATTTTGAGTCACCTCCAAAGCCCACATTGGGGGCCTGACCAGCTCAGTGTGAATAGAACACTTTTACTGACGAGTTCTGGGCTGCTAATTTTATTTTAGAAGTATGGGCAAAAACCTGCAGAAAGAAGAATTCGTAGGAACTGACGCATAATGATCATATTATGGGACAAAGAGGATATACCCTGAGCCTAATGTATATAATAAATCATATCAATAACTGAAGTAATAAATGCTGATTTGGCGTGAAATCGTAAGCAACCTTCATGCCCACCCTATCATGAGACGGGCTACAGAGAAAGAGACTCTCATGATTATTGCAACTGGGTGGGGATATCTGGTCATACAGATAAATCCTAAGAAAAACATCCTGTATAATAATTATTCTTCATGGAAAAAAGTCTTACCTTTAACCACAAGTTAGACCCCCTTTCTCTTAGGACACAGCTACCTCACTATTAATTTACAACAGTTCTATTCCCCAACATATAGGAGGATTGAATAAGCCTAGAAATAAACCATGTCCCCTGAGTGACAGAATCAAATAGCTGACTGCCTACTCAACATCTCCACTAATTTTAACAAGACCAAAACTGATATCTCTTCCCCAAAACCTGGTCCTCCCACAGCCTCCTCAACCAAGAAATCCCCTCCATGTTTGATGCCTTTGTTTTCTCATAGCCCATATTTTATTTATTAGCAAATCTGGGTAGATCCACCTTCAAACTCTCTCTGAAACCCAGCCACTCCTCACATATCCACTGCTACCCTCCAGGCCCAACGTACCACCGTCTCCATCCTACACAACTGCACTGGCCTCTCAATGTGTCTGTTCCGAACAAGAGGTCAGACTGACCCCAGTAAGAACTAAAGAACATTGGCCATTGCTTTGCTCAAAACTCTCCAATTGCGCCTCCTTACATTCGGAATAAAAACCAAAGTTATCATGCCTTACAGAGCCCCACATTTCTGGCCTCAGTCACTTCTCCATGGCTTGCATTCCTTCCTCCATTGCACTTTGCCATATCCACTCTGGTCACTTTGCCTCACTGACAGTGCTTTCACACACCGGACAAATAAAGGAGTGGATGAGTAATTTTTGGTTATGCAAATAAAGGAGTGAATTGGTATTTGAGGGCAAGACATAACAAAACAACAACATGAAACTTTAATAAGATATTTATGTTTTACTTCTTAAATACTTGAAAGGCTCACTCATAAAAACATACACTGACATCTTTTTATCCTTTGTAAAACATCAAATTTTTGAATTATTAATTATCAGCTACTTCACCTTCAACTTGTTTTATTAATCCTTGAAGATCATGAAATACAAGAGAAGATAGGTCTGTGTGGTTCTTAGCTTAAATTGAAAACTCCACAACTCCCCTTATAATTATGATGTATTGAAAAAGATATATTGTCCAGTGTTGTTCTTTTCAGTAGAATAAGGGGCTGGGGAAGGCTTTCACTAAATCAGTTTAAAACCTAGACTCCCCCCAAAAACAAGACCCAGTCAAAAAATTGGCAACTGAAATGAATAGACACTTCTCAGAAGAAGTACAAATAGCCACTGAATACATGAAAAAATGTTCAGCATCTCTGGCCATTAGAGAAATGCAAATTAGAACAACACTGAGATTCCATCTTACTCCAGAAAGAATGTCCATCATCAAGAAATCAAATAACAGGGCCGGTGAGATGGCTCAGCGGCTTAAGCGCCTGCCTTGCAAGCGCGAGGGCCCCAGTTTGACTCCTGGAACTCACATACGAAAAAGGGGCCGGTGATATCGCTCAGTGGCATGGGCGCCTGCTGGCGCGCGAGGTCCTGAGTTCGACCCCTGGCACCCACAAAAAAAAAAAAAAATCAAATAACAAATGCTAGTGAGGCTGCAAGGAAAAAGGAACCCTTCCACATTGTTGGTTGGAATGTAAACTAGTATAACCACTATGGAAATCAGTTTAGAGATATCTCAAAAAACCAAAACTAGAAATTCCAATTGACCCAGATATTCTCCTTCTAGGTATATTCTTGAAAGAGTTAAAGACATCATACCACAGTGATACAGGCATACCCATGCTTATGGCAGTACAATTACAATAGGTAAGTCTTGGAAGCAGCCAATATGTCCATCAACAGATGAGTAGAATAAGAAAATGTACTTACACACAATGGAGTACTATTCTGCCATAAAGAAGGATAAACTTGAGTAATATTTAGGAAAATATGGTCTAGAGACCATAATGTTAGGTGAAATAAATCAAACACACAAACTTAAAGATTTCATGGCTTCTCCTATATGAAAAATCTAAAATATAAATAAAAAGCAAAATAAAAGAGATGATGGGAAATAGAAAGATAGTTCTTTTGCAAATGGCAACGGACTAAGAGATGGAGAAAGGGTAGAAAAAGGGGAAGAGATAAAAAGAATTAAGATGTATTATGTACCTGTACCAACTCCCCACAAGGAATGTGATCATTATGTACTGCAAACATGCACTAATACAAACTAAAAATTGAAAAAAATAAATACAATGTTGTTAATAATAAAAGGAAAATCCTAAGTGTTACAGCTTAATCTGGTCCAATTGAAGTCAACCTAAAAAGAGACAGATTTTAACATGGCCAAAAGCACTTAGTACCCTTTCCATTGGTATTAATTCTAACAAAAAGAGAAATCAGACTGATCTAACCTAGGCATTTGCCTGCTGGTACACTGTAATGACTAGAGCCTAGAAGGATGTATGCCGCTGAGTCTCAGGCTCTCTGCTCATTTATTGTATCTGGTGGTCTTAGTCATCTTAGTCATTTGACATTTTACCTCTTGCTCCTTATAAGTACACACCTGAACATGAATTTTTATTTAACAATAGCTAATTAATATTCACTACACATACTGCTGTCATAAATATTTAGCCATTTAGATTTTTGTTTAATATTGCCCCTTACCTATTAATTCATTTTGTAATTGGGCCTCTAAAGATTAGAAAAGGAGGGCCGGTGAGATGGCTCAGCGGCGTAAGCGCCTGCCTTGCAAGCGCGAGGGCCCGAGTTCAACTCCTGGATCCCACATACGGAAAAGGGGCCGGTGATATCGCTCAGCGGCACGGGTGCCTGTTGGCGCGCGAGGTCCTGAGGTCGACCCCCCAGTACCCACAAAAAAAAAAAAAAAAAAAAAAAAAAGATTAGAAAAGGAGCAACCAATATATAAAGTCAGGTTACTTTTTTCATAAGTCAGATTATTTTAATGTTAAAAACACTGAATGATAGCTATACTATGAAAAATAAACTTTATTCTAAAACTAGTAGATGAAGTCAACTAAGAGCAGGACAGCGTAGAGAGGGTAGTCCCAGATTAAATCTACACCACTCAGTTTACATGTACTATGATTCATAGGTGTCAATGCGACTTGTTGTCTCCTAGAACATATATACATTAGAGTAAAAGCATATATATGAAGGCTTTCATTAAATCTTATTTGGTTTTTTCCTTATCAGTGAGACTTTTTACCTCAATTCCTCCATGGAAGTTCAGTGCCACCATAATTTCAAGGAAGTTCTGTTTAATGAACCCTGGAGGACTGTGTACTTACACCACACTGGAAATACTTAAACATGAATAACGCATATTCTGGGTCATTCTATACAAGTAATTTTCTCAGTTCATTGGTCAGTGGGTCACTTTTTTTTTTTTTTTTTTTTTTTTTTTTTTTTTTTTTTTTTTTTTTTTTTTGTGGGTACCGGGGGGACGACCTCAGGACCTCGCGCACCAACAGGCACCCGTGCCGCTGAGCGATATCACCGGCCCCTTTTTCGTATGTGGGTTCCGGGAGTCGAACTCGGGCCTTCGCGCTTGCAAGGCAGGCGCTTAAGCCGCTGAGCCGTCTCACCGGCCCAGTGGGTCACTTTTTAAAACAATGCTATCTGAAGTCTGAGATTCCTTTCTTGGATGGGAGTAGGGAGATTAAGTATGAAACACAGCTAATGAGAAGGTCATTCTGTTTCACAACTTGTTAATGTTGGAGGAGATAAGGAGAAACATTCACCCAAGCATCAGGGCTCTGTGTTTGGTTTTGTTCTGTCTTTATTTTTAGCTACATTTCAGGGTAACTGTGTTAAAGAGAAATGTCTGAGTAGTGAGTCTCATCCCAGGTGGGACCCACACTACACAGGTGGCGTCACTGAATTCTGCTGTATCCAGAGCCATCTAGCAGATTTTTTCATCATAAGGCCCTCAGCACTTGCGCTCAGACACCCCATACCTGCTCATTGCAGGCAGGCCACCATTCTTTGTCTGTGGTAAGAGCAGAGGGATTTTATATTCAGGCTTACAGGTGGGAATAGTATTTTCACTCTGCCAGATTGTGAAACTAATTTAATGTGGCACAAGTAGTATTTTAAGTGAAATACTATAGAACAAAAAATACCAAAGGATGCCATATGTTATAATAAGAACATGATTCATTCAACAGGTTCTAGGTGTGTATTGGATACTGATATGAAATTGATCACTCAACATAGGTAAATCTAAAAGGTTTTAAACCCATTTATGACAAACTGCATTTGTTCACCAATAACTGCATTTTCTTCTCCACAGGCAGAAAGCCTCACACTTCTGCCATATTGCTTAAGTGTACCTACAGGACTCAGATTTGGCCAAGGAAATGTGAACATTTCTAAATGCGTTCCTTCCAGACTTTGCCCATGAAAATTTCCCAAAATGATCCTTGCTTTTTGCCATCTGTAGCTGAATTGAGAAGATTCTGAGGACGGTGGAGCCACAAGATGGGAGGAGCCCAGGTCCTTACATGTGCCTGTGGGATCTGCTTGCTGACCAACCCACACTGAACTGTAAAGGGGTGAAAATAAACCTTTTCTATTAAGCTGCTGGCACTTGGGTTTTGTAACAGCTTGTTTTCTTTCTTCATCACAGGACTGATAAAAGAGTGAAATCCAAAGCGAGGTGTGCTGCTCTCCTGATCTTGGGTCTTATTACAGCTCTTTAACACACAGCACCCAACGAGTACTAAGCTCAGTACACAGAACATGGTTGAGGTTAGCTTTCTTCACAGTCGAACTTCACTTCCGTATTTTAACTATGACTTAATCTCCTAATTGGCTCTTGGTTTTCTACCTGATTATACTCATATCCTTGGCTCAATGCACTTTGTAACTGAGTCACGCTAAGTCGCTTGGACCTACCCTGCAGTCAGTCCTTCCCTACCAACTTCCTATAGATTTCTGGGCATAATCTGGGACCTATCATGAAACTAATTTATAATAAATTAATTTCTGTTAAGACGTTTCAACGTATGTGAAGAACATTCTCATTCTCAGAAAAGAATTTGAATAATTACAATAGCAACAAGGGACAATAGTAAGCATTGTCTTCAGGCATTGTGCTAGATGTTTTATATATCTATTATTCCTAATTCTCACAAAAGTCCAATAAAGTAGGTATTACTATGCTTATTAAAATATGAAGACAATGAGGTTCGGAGAGGCTACAAAATTCGTCCCAGGTCACACCATTAAAAATTTGCCAAAGCCAGGATTTGAGCTCACGTTTGTCTGATAACCAAACTCATGCTTAAAAAAAAAAAAAAAAATGATTCTCCTTCCTGAGGACAAAAAGAGTAAGTGCTCAACAGTCTGAGGTTTAGACTCCTATAAGCTAAAAATTTTCTTGGGAGCTTTCAGATCACCCTACAGAAGAAGGAACTTGATTGTGGAGGTCTCACCATGCACTGAGCCATCGTGACCTTTTAGTTCACTTGTGGTCTAGTCCAAAACTAGAGACATCAGAACTAAACTGAACAGCTCAATGGAGACTACAGGTACCCTTTATTGCCCATGTGTAAAAAGAATCCCAAGCTTCCAGCTAAGAAATGCATCCAGCGCGTTACTCTAACCCTTGATCATGTAGCTGGGAACTAACAGGAATAAAAGAGGAGATTTGAGGCTCACTTCAGTATAAATAGAGCCAGTCAGTGTGTTGTCTTCAGACATAAAATGTGGATCCATGGTCTTGGGATGGGGGTTGCTGTAAATGATTCCCTGAGAAGTGGGAAGAAAGTACTGAATTTCTCGTAGCATAGTAATTTTATTTTAAACTAAGATAGCTAACAAGTAGGCTAATGCTGGTGCTCTCATTCCTTCCTTAGGTCACACGTGACAAACAGCACACATGGCATGCCTTGAGGGAGGATGAGTCCACACACAGCAAGGCTGAGAGCAGAGCCATTACTTCCTATATCATTTTGCAAACCATTTCAGTGGACAAAGCCCTGAAGTGGATTTACATGCTACTTATCTGGCTTTAGCAAAAGTAATCTGTAAAAAAAAATAAAAAAAAAATGCCCAGATCCTGTGGCTTAAAATCTTCCTATGAAGAATTTAAATGCTGAAGATGATCCTGGTAAGGCAAGCACAGGTAAACCAGAAGAAAATAACAGGCTAGCCTTTATCCTACTGATGCCCTCCTTTATATTTGTTTTGATTCCAGCCCCACCACAAGGTTAAAACCACGAGAATTTATTCAGATATAACAGAAATCATCAAGAGTCCTTAAATTCTAGGCTTACCCATTATCACTGAGGGTGAGCCTCCAGCCAAGTGTATGTTGTATTTTGAGATGTGCGTAACTGATTACTGAGCTACATGTAGATAGTTTATAAAATAAACTGGGGTTCTGTGCAATATTTTTGTCTCTAACCAATAAAATCTGACCAAAAGTTTGATGTCGAAGACTTTGATCCGATTCATTCTAGGGCACTTTCCATAATTCAGAAGGCATGATCAGGTACAGAGCAGCTGGATCTGGATAACTGCGGGAAATGGTGGCCTCCAACATCGCACCTCCCTGTCCCACCAATGAGCCTCCAGAGCTGCGCTAGCACAGCCCGAATTGCCTTCGTAAACACAGGAGAAATCATTTTCAGCTGCCTGGGACTCTGCTGGGCAGATTTTGCTTTTCATCAAACTTGCTGTTCTCCATCAAGCGTGGCTGGAATGATTTGGTCTTCATTTGGATTCAGAAGCTTCATTCACACTGCTCTAAGCAAAATTTAATCAAAATATTTACCTCAATAATTTGGCCCAAACTTCCCTGAAATTAACTAAGGCAAACTGTTCAACCAGGTTACTACAGAAAGCCCTAGAGCAGGGCAGAGCTGTGAAAAAAAAGGGCGGGGGAGTGGCGGCAGGGGGAAGCCACACGCTGAGGAGACGCAGTCAAAAGTGTATACAACATTTATTAGCTAAAGTACCACGAAAAGCATTCTAATCAGTTGGTTTCCTCTCATTAAATGTTAATTAGTTCGTATAAGCTTCCTGCATAGGAAAGTATCAGGTACTTAGAACGCATTAGGAAAGAGACAAGTCACACGGGGAACTTGGACACAACAGACACAGAGCAAGGACATTGTTACATCGCTGGGTGACATTTTTGTTTGAAGGCATATGTGAGCCCCTTGAGGGGGACCTGGAAGATCTGCCAGAAACAAACACAGACTACAATTTTCATTCTAGTAACGCGTCTCTGAAATAACATTCGCTGGGTTTTAAAAAATACACTTAATGGGATTAGCTCCTGAAGCAAATGCTATGATTATATTTAGATATGCTTGCTCACACCATTTAAAACCACAGAACAGGATAATCCTATCATATTAAATGGCCTGTTACCCAGATTGTTTTAGTATGCTGGCTTATAAACCACCTTGGCAAAAAGTTATGAAAGTAAGGAGAACAACATTCAAGGACTTAGTGGATTTTGAATCATTAAGTGATTTGGAAATACGTCATGGGATCATAGAGGTCTGGGGCTAGATGGGACTGTCAAGACAACTTCCTGAGCTCACACACAGCCAGCCCACCTGGACAGCCTCTCCCTACTCCTGGCAGTCCCTGCTCTGACCGGCTGGTGCCTGATCCCATGAGACTACTAAATGTCATGAATCTCGTCCCAATAAAGTTAGAAGCACTCATTTCACAGATGAAGACACAGCCACCCAGGTTGATGATATGACGCATCTTACTAAGAGAAAAACAGAATTTGTACTAAGGCCTCATTCTATAGGGCCCCTGTGGTGTTGGCACACCCCTCTTTGGCCTTGAACTGTGTTACTGCCATTTCTGTGTGAACTAGTGACACAACAATCATCTTTTGACATGAACTGACAAGGGCCATAATGCAGATTGGGCCAATGTTTTGGCTGCAGGAAAAGGGACTGTAAGTTGATTTCGTTTTCAAAAAATGAATGTTGAACTTTTACTGAGTGCTTACTATATGATGGACACCGATATTTTACAAATAGTAACATTTAATTTTCACAATAGCCCTTTTAAGTATTTACTATCATCCCATTTCAAGGATGGAAAAATTGAGGCACAGAGAGATAAGCACATGGAAGACTTTTTTTTCTTTTTTTTTGTGGGTACCGGGGGTCGACCCCAGGACCTCGCGCACCAGCAGGCGCCCATGCCCCTGAGCAATATCACCGGCCCTTTTTTTGTATGTGGGTTCCAGGAGTCGAACTCGGGTCCTCGCGCTTGCCAGGCAGGCACTTACGCCACTGAGCCATCTCACCGGCCCCATGGAAGACTTTTGAGATGGTTCCCAATGCTCTACCTCCCTTCCTGGTATTCACACAGTGTAATTCTCTTTCTTTGGTTGTGAGTTGGACCAAAGGACCCATGTCAAACAAACAGAATACAACAAAAGTAATGGGATATCACTTCCGTAATTAGATTGCAAATGACGTGCCATCTGGCTTACTAGGAGAATCTTTTCCTGCTGACTTTGATGACATCCGTGGGGAAGCATCTGAGGACAGCCTCCAGCCGATGGCCAGTGAATGAGCACTTAGTCTAATGGTCTTACAGGAACAGAATCTTAGCAATAACCATGCGAGTGAGCTTGGATATGGATCCCTCCCAGTCAAGCCTTCAGATGAGATCACGGCCCATGGGCTAGTGCCTAGATTGCAGCCTTTTGAGAAATAATGAAGCAGAGGACATGGCTAAGTCATGCCAAGTTCCTGACACACTGTTTATTACCAAAACTGTGAGGTAATAACCACATTTCTCTGAAAATAAGATCTTATTTTCAGGGAAAGAGGGAACTTAATGTTGGAATATCTTGCTAGAAACAAAAGATAACTAATATGCTTGTTCAAGACCATACACCTAGTAAGTAACAGAGACAGGATTTGAACTCAAGTACTGTGGCTCTGTTCTATAATTTTAATCACTGATCCCATTACTGTCCCTCAGAAGGCGTGCCATAGTCCTCACTATGATCACAATTATCATAGCTATCACAACCCCACAATCACTTTCATTGTCACCAACTCATTATCATAAACAACACCAGCGTCATCATGCCTACTGTGCTAAGTGCTTTACATAAATTATTTCATTTAATCCTCAAAATGTCTCTCAACTTTACACTTGAAAAAAAAACTGACACTCAGGTAACATAAGCTTATTCAGGGTCCCATAGAAAATTCAAAATGTGATCCAGTTGACTGCGAAGCTCATGTCCTTTCCATCAAACTTTTGATTCTGTGTAACCCCAAAGAGGTAACCAACCAGTTAATTACACCCTGAGGAACAATTCCTTCTAACATTGAAATAAAATTTAAAATAATTTATTATTAAATCTTTGATAACAAAGTCCACTAGCTGTAGACTTTTCTAACTCTACCATAGCTAACAACTCCATGGAGGATTTCAGGATGTGGGATATAGAAATATCAGGGTAATCAGGAAGCAGGAAAGAATGCTTTATCACATTATATACAGCACTTCTTATTAGTAAATAGAACAAAGTACTATAACATCAATTACATGATTTTAAGTTTCTTTCAAGGATGAAAATTATAAAATCTGATCTAATAATAACTTGTACATAAAATTTTGAATGATTCCCTATTGCACAGTAGATGAGAGAGCCCAGATTCCGTGATATATTGTAGCCCATTCTAGCTTCCGGCTTAATCCTCTCTCTGTACACTTCCACCCACAAAACTGAAGTCTGACTGTGTCATGCCAGAGCCTTGAATCAGAATCTTAGAGTTTTGCTCTGGACTAAGCACATTAATTAGTGCGAGCTCAAAAAAATTCTTTTTAAGCACAAAAAGGGTGAGAATAGAAGGGGAAGGAGACAAGAAAAGAAAGGAAGGAAACCAGAAGGGACGGAGACAAGGGCAGAAGACAATTTTGCTCTTTTGACTCTAGTAAAGAATACTCAAGTTCAATAAAATATTCCAATTACAGCACAAGTGAGTCACCAAGTATTCTGATACACTTGTTTATAACGAAGTTCCCTATACAAATTAAAGAGAAAGAAAGCAGGATTACTGGGTACATAGTAATCAAGTATTCAACCATAAGTCATATATTCCACTCTTTCTCCACATACTGTTACCATAGTCCTATGGTACCTTCAAATTTTGCCTTCCTGGTTTTTGAGCTTTTGAACCACAACTAAACAAAAAGTACTATGTATGCTTTTTAGACAACTAAGAACTCTGCTAAGTCTGTTAGAATAGAATAATGAACTACAATTTATAATGACCCTCATTGTGTTTCTTACAATATTTTCATGGCTTGCTGGGAAGACATGGCATACACAGAACCATCCAAATAATGGATGAGCCAATAAGGATCACTTAAATATAGTACTCAAGTCTACTTTGTAGATAGGGCTATTGACATGGTCCCATATACTAGCTGTCATTTGGCTGTGCACTGGGGGGGTTTCTTCTGTTTCTATATTGAGGCTCTGACCTGCTTTTTAGTAGGCCAGCATCATGGTTGTTGTCTTGACAGGCTCCTTCAGCCTTCAGCTGTCAATTTTCTCCTTCTGAGCTCGCACACTCTTGTACCTGACTGCATCAGAATAAGAAAAAAAGAACATGACCTTGGTAGTGTTGTTTTGTTTTGTTTTGTTCTGTTTTTGATTCAGCAGGATAGAAACTTAGCTGGAAGAGGAAGCAGTGGGGTTGCTGCCCAAATTCCAAGAGGAAGCTCTGGAAAATACCATATGAAACCTGCCACTGTCTATTTCTTAAGTCCAAAGTCAGGCAGAAATGGTTAAATCGCAGCTTTGCCACTTTTCAGTATGTTTGTCTTCCTTTCATTTTCTTATAATTTGCCCATGAATAACTATTTAAAACAATGTGCCTAGAGCTATATAACAAAAAAAGCAAATATTGCTTTCGACCATTTCATTCTCTTTTTCCTCTCAAAATATTTGGTATTTAAGCTCTAATCATCTCTCTCCTCCCAAGCACCCCCTGTTTCCTCCCCCACAAGACACCTTCTCTGCCTTTTAGGCCAAAGACCACTTCATGCCATGTTTAGAAACTTCTTTGGATGGGAACAGATCACGTCCTTCAACCTAGAGCTGCCCTAGGGGACACTGAGGTGTGCAGAGCTGTCTGCCCCTTCACTAAATGTTCCCAGACAACTCTGCTTTTCCAGTTCTCAGGTCTGTTTTCTATTATTTTCTGCCTCCTCTCTGCTGCCAATTTGTTGTGCCTACTTCATTTCCCACAAACTCTGACCCACAAAATGTGTCTCCTAAAAATCAATTTTTGTTTTTTGGAAATCAGAAATAGCTAGGATCTTAGCCATCACTATTCACTTTCTGACCGAGGAGTTTAAAGCACAGAGGCATGTGATTCTTTAATAAGTCTTCCAAGGGACTGAAGAAATGCTATTGTATAAGATATAAAACAGAAGAATAAAACTAAACCTAAACAGTATTTGTAATGATAGTTACAGTCTATATTTAACATTTTTATTTCAGAAATTGATTTCTCATTTACTCAAAGTCCTGGAAACAGCCAGATTGATCAGAGGCACTTTTTCCTGTAGTCACATTTGCCTGATTTTATTGAATTTCCTTTTCTTAAATGAATCATGAGGGTTGAGTGAAATGTTAAATATCAGTGTTTACATAAGGAATGTGCATGTTTGCTTTTTCTTCAATTAAGGTAAAGCTGATTGACCTTTCTGCCATTGAACCTTGTGCTAATTAATGGCATAGTTCTCCTACTTAGCAAGACATTCTGGTAAAACCTACCACACTGTATCATAAGTGCAGAAAAAGAGAAAGCATGTGACAGTTGGCTACCTCTTGGGTGGCATTTGCCAAAAGAACCCAAGTCCTGGAAAGTGGAAGATGAGAACATAGGAGGTATCTCAACATGATGCCGGGAGTTGCTTCTGTTTCTGTACAAATATACACATTAAGAACATAGGGGTGAAAAAATTATTCCAAAAATTCAAAATAGGGAGAAACTTATTCCAAGTTTGAGAATCCAGTTACAAGCTAGTTATGGTGGCAGCACTCTGGGAGGCTAAGACAGGAGGATCACAGGTTCAAGCCCAGTCCAGGCAACTTGGAGACTTAGTGAAACCCTGTCTCAAGAAAAAAAAAAAAGCCCAGAGATTTAGCTTTAGCTCAGTGCAAAGGCTCCGGGATTAATCTCCAGTACTGAAACACACACACACGCACACACACTCAGAGAGAGAGAGAGAGAACCTAGCTATACATAGAATCATCCAGAAAGGTTTTAAAATACAAAATTCTGGGGATGTACTGAAGATCTATGGAATCAATTTCCAGGAATTGGAATCATAAGAATCTGTATTTTTAAAATCTCCTTCTAGCTCTCCACTCCTGCATCGTACTCTAGTGGTGCACCTTGGGAATCCTGCTCCAGAGGCCATTAATCCGGCACCTTAGAAACATGTGGGTGTTCCATCCAGCACTCCTGGGATGTGGACTTTTATGCTCTGCTTGGATACATCTGTAAATGAAGAACTCACTGTCTTGTCAGGTAATCTGTGTCATCATGTGTCAGCTGATACCACAAGAAAGTTTTTCCCTTCCAAGGAATCAGTGTCTACCTCCTAGATCATTAATCTAGATCCTTTTACCTGGAAGTACATACAATGGCTCTTAAACACATAACAGTTCTTCAAGTATTTGAGGACAGCTTCTAAATTGTGTCTTCCTGATATATCTCATTCACTCTCAAGCACTCCATTACTTACTTCATGCTTCCTAACATAACCAATTTAGCTTCTACCGTGTTCTGAATACCAGGCCCTTATGTTCACCTACCTACAGGACATCCCCGTGTTGATAGCCCTCTTCCGTTTTGGCATGTCTAAAAGCATACCAACCCTCAGATCCTCCTTCTCTTGTTTTCCCCATTTAGTAAATTAACCTCTCTCCTTTTGTCCAAGCTGAGATCTCCCGAGTTGTTAAAGCTTCATTCCTGACCCTTTGTGCTCCTTCACACCCTTATCAAATTCACCATTATCGGGTCATCTTTCCAGCTTCCTAAATCTGCCCCCACAACACACATTGAATCTATCCATTCCATTCCATCTCTACAAACACCACCTTCCTGGTCCAGACCCTGATCATCTTTCCAGAAGTTCATGCGAGATCATCCCAACTCTCAACTGAACTGTTTCCAGACTTGCTCATTTGAACTCTTCTCACTATTGCCAGAGTGATCTTTCAGAAGTACAAAGCTGATCAAGACTTGTCTCTACTAAATGTCCCTAATATAAAAATTCGGAGTCCTCAAAAAAAGCCCTTCATGATCCAAAACATGCCCACATCTTTATCATTGTCTTTGCCTTCCTCTGAGCTTCTGCTATTCCATGGGAGGCCCACAGGCTGGTAGCATCAGTACCACCAGGGAGCTTGCTATAAATGCAGAATCTCAGACTCTGGAACAGACCCTGCATCTTAACAAGATCCCCAGAGGATCTGTGTGCACATCGAAGTTGGAGAAGCTCTGCTCTTCTGCAACTCAACCTTCTCACTTTTGAGGCTTCAGATTCACTATTTCTTCTTCCTGAGATAGTCTTCTTGCTCTCATACCCCGAAGCCTTTTCTGCCTAACACTTTCATGTGTCCTCTTAGAAGTCATTTTCTAGAGAAAATTTTGTAATGTCTTGTGATTAAATGATCCCCGAAATCTATCCCTGGCACTTTCTACATTGTTCCCTAATAAAGTTTGCATAATCAGTATCTTAAGAGCAATCTTATCTACCATCATATCCCCAGTGTCTAAAATAGACGTTCACTAAGCAACTTGGAACGTTAATAGTAGGTGCTTATTAAATATAAGTTCCATATCTCTTGCTGAAATCCAGATGTGCTATGACCCTAACCTTTCCCTGATAATATGATACCAGAGGCCCTCTCACAAGAAATGAAGTCAGGCTGGTGTTAACTTGTTTTTGATAAACTGTTGCTAGACTCTAGTGATCATATCCTTTCTCTGCCAATGGCCAAATGCCCACCTTTGAATAATCTTACAGGTTCACAGACTGTTACAACACAAAGGGACCATGGAGTTTATGTGATCCCATCTCCTGTTCCATAGATGTAGATAGGACCCAGAGCTTGACTTTCACCGAGTGGCACATAAAGTTTATTTGGGAGCTCATTAGCCCTCCTTTTTCTGAAAATCAGGTTGTATTTTCTTCTTAGTCTTCTACATCACTTTGCAATTCACAACTCTTTCAATACCCTCAGGAATCTCTCAATTCTATAAAATATATTTTGACCACATATAAGTTTTTAATTATTAGCACTGCCTCTATATTTTATCATTTACTTTGGCTTTTAAATGCCTTTGACTAAGATGAGGTATTAAATACCTGCCAAGTAATATGTTTTCATGAAAGAGGATGGAAGTTAAAAAATAGTTGAGGAGAACTAACATCAAATTATCTTCCTATAGCAATACGCTTGTATCTTATTTCTTACCCTTCTTGTTCTCGACATAATTTTGAAGACCTATTTTGTCATTCTTGACAGGTTTATCTTTTCTGTATATTTTCTATCCAACATGACAGCCAGTAGCTATGTGGGTTTATTTAAGCACTTGGAATATGGCCAGCCCAAATTAAGATGCATTATAAGTCTAAAATACATAGTCATTTTTAAAGACTTAATGAAGAAACTACCTCATTAACAATTTTTATAGTGGTATAAGTTGAAATAAATTTTTAATTATATGGGCTAACCAAATATACTACTAATGTTAATTTTCCTGTTTCTTTTTACTTTAGTGTGGCTACTACAAAACCTAAAATTGCAAATGAGATTTGTATTATATTTATATTGGATAATGTTGCTATAGGCTTTATTCATTAAGAAGGTGTAGTACTTTCAGTTTTATTTTCTTTATTTTTCAACTTTCCTTTGTAATATATTCTTTCATGTCTTGTATATATTCTACTAAAGTACAGTTCAGTCAGGTATTTTCACTACTGCCACATATCTCCTCAATTTTTCACTAGTACCCTTTGCTTGAGGCTTGTCAAAAATTCACTGTTAAGTGCTTCCCCAAATTCTCAATTGCCTTGACTTAATGTAATACCATTATTAAAAATAGTACCATGATGTTAATAATGGTGATGGATATCTTAGTCAAATGGATAATGACAATTTGTTGTGGAGTTACTATGTGTCAGACACTGTGCTAAGTACTTTACATACATACATACATTAATTAATTAATAATATTTAAAATAACCAGCCGGGCATGGTGGTACCTGCCTGTAATCCCAGCACTCCAGAGGCTGAGGCAGGAGGATCACTGTGAGTTCGAGGCTAGCCTGGGCTCCATAGTGAATTCATGGCCATCCTAAACTACATAGCGAGACCCTGTCTCAAAAAACAAAACAAAATGAAAAAAATATTTAAAATAACTAAATAATGTAAGCATTTTGATGCCCACTTTCCAAATGAAAAACTTGATGCTCAATGAGGTTATGGCAAAGACTGGTTAGCTCATCCCCAATCCATCTCTCTTTTCTTCTCTGGTCATAGCAAGGCTGTTTTTCCTACTTGTGATAACTAAAAGTGTCTTCACATATTGCCAAATATCCCCTAAAAGACAAAATTTCCACCTCTCCCCCTAGTTGAGAACTATTGCTGTAGAGTGGCAGTTACCTTTAGTTGTTCCTTTCAACTGGGGAATGAAAGTTTTGGAAATTTTTAGCTGTGTCCTCTACACCATTTAGGCAAATGAGAATTCTTACTTATTCCCAATATTTGTGTTCTGCCCTCTTTGTCCATGTGCCAGCTTCAGGCTCTATCTGAAATTACTCTATCTACTTAATTTTTCTGCCTGGTAAATCCATGTGATAATCCCTCATAGCCTCATACCACTGTTGTTTCTCTTTACTCAAACAATTTGCTGCATGTTAGCGCCAGTCTGAAAGTCATAATTGTGGCTTTCCTACTACATATGTGGCCACCTTTATTTTAGTAGTAACAGCCAGCCCAGAGATTTTTGTTGTTTTGTTTTGATTGACAAAAGTGTTAGATGTCTGATGGGTAGAAAAAAAGAAAAGGTCAAGAGATACCTTTATTAAAATGCTCAACAAGTGTAGATGGAAATTTAATGCTCATTTTATTTAGTTGAAGATTTTTCACCCTCTCCTTTTATTTACCCAGTTCCTCTAAAGCTAGATGGTTAGGAAAGAAAAACAATTCCAATGTTCATTCAAATGACTTGGAACTAGGCTAAAGTCCATTCCTCAGTCATTTACATAATAATTTCTGTTCTGAAATGCACAGTATCCACGTGAGCTTCCCATAGTACATAATTTTTTTCTTCCCTACAGATATGCCCTGGAGCCCAGTCACATGACCCACAAACAGATCACTTGTTTGAGTGTGTTTCCTGAGGATTATCCCAGTCCGAATCCCCATTTGGCAAGTCCGGCAGTCTTTCAATGACACGCTGCCATGATCTAGTTAACAACAAGTTCTAAGTTCCACAAAGCTAAGGCTATTGTGTGCATATGTATATGCATGTGTGTACACGTGTGTTTAAATATTGATTTTATTCAAACAAACAATGTCTTAACTTTATGTCTCCTTTTCTGTTTTTAATTTATAGGTTATTTGGTGTAGAAAAAGAGGAATCATTTTCTTTCCCTGACTCCCTTTCAAATCAGGTATAGTTTGGAGAAAATGTAATGATTTTCTTTAAGTCCACTTCCTTTCCAATAATGACAAATATAGAAAGGTGTCCTGCTGCTTCACGTAGAATTATTTTAAGGCTGTTAAATTGGTCTATCCAACTTTAATCAGGCACAGACAAAAGCTTGCTGATTAGTGCGTTCTGAAATTTCATTGCTTCAACACAAATTCACTGCCTGGAAACAAGGAAGCCTGACACTTGGAAGGCCGTACTGTCTGACAAACTGGATTAATAATGAATGAACCCATCTTGTATAATCAGAAAGGGGAGGAATGCTACAAATTAGAAATAAGTATGCTCTTCATTACAGATGGCAGCAGGATGCTGCTTAGGGTATCACTGATGCTCAAATTAGCTGTGAGGCACAGGAACCGCTTGCTGTTCTCCCTGTTTCTTACTTTCCTCTTGAGAGTCTCTTTCTCAAGGGATTTGCAAAATGAGCAATTCAAACTTGGGAGATGCATCTGCACTGCATGAGAATGACAACTGATTATTCCTCTAAGGTGTACAGATATTGTAAATGGGTTACTTTCCATCTTAAATTAAGCTAAAGTTCTCATATTTTCCATTTAAATTAGATCAAAATTATGCCAAGATGGGAATTTTTGCAAGATCTCTGGTATTCTCAAGAGATACTTATTCTGAATATCATGTGCTTTCAGAGAAAATGAGCTGCTCATCTTTGAACAAAGGGAAAGTTGCTGGTGTCTTTTTGGTTGGAGCTTGTTTTGTTTTAACATATGCTACTAGGGACTAGCTGTGGTATGAATGCTGTGTGCACACGTGTGTTTGCATGTGTACCAAAACCTGAACAGACACAGAAAATGGTATTGGTGCTGTGTGTGCACATGTGCACCAAAAACTGAATAGACGTAGAAATTAAATTAAATGGAAAATGTGAGAGAAGGTGCAGGAGAAAGTCAGTTAGCGTCACTTCATTAAATCTACTTCTGTAGGGTGAAGAATGAACAACCTGTATATGCATGCATAACAAATATGTCATAAAATATCCAAACCATTTCACTGATCCAGGAATGGTTATTAAGGCTGAGATTAACTGATAATCAGCCCACAAATCTACAGTGGTAGTCATGGAGAGGGTGAAAATTTCTTTAATTTGTGGTCTGGCTCTTTTTATCTGTCTTGGTTTTTTTTTAGCACCATCTTGGTTCTCTGATGACATGAAGGGGTCTCTCATGCTGAGGTGACAGCAGAGTGAGGTCGGTTTAGGTGGCCTGGAAGCCAGTAGGTTTTTAAATAAATGGAAAGGGGTAATGGAAATCCCAGTTGTACCATGTGTACTTTGCAGGAAAGACCTGTGCTGGGTCAAAGGGAGGACTAAGTGATGTGAGCAATAAGGTGTTTCCAGGCCCCAAACATGCTGACCATCAGGAGAAATATTACTCAAAAGTTTACATATTTCTCACTTATTGGCATCTAGTACGTGGATGAGAGTATGAGTTTTGGTGTGGAGGTCTTGAAAAGATCTGCCAAAGTTAGAACAGTACCTCCAGCAGCTGATTAGATGATAGGGTCAGAGGGTTTGGAAGATGAAAAATTCCAAGAAGGAAAGCAGGGCAGTGTGTGGCAGCCTAAGCCTTTGCAAAAATGGAAAATGGTTTCTTTAATCAGGATAGCTAGACTGTAGCTGATATATACTTACTCCAAGGACAAGGGCAAATCCTAAGTCACACTGAGCCATGTTCACTCAATCAGACTTCCTGCTCATATATATATATATATATATATATATATATATATATATATATCCCTTATAAGTAGCTATCACTGAGCTATGCTTTTTTATTTTTTTTATTTTTTTATTTATTTTTTTTTTTTGTGGGTACCGGGGGGTCGACCTCAGGACCTCACGCGCCAGCAGACGCCCGTGCCGCTGAGCGATATCACCAGCCCCTTTTTTGTATGTGGGATCCGGGAGTCAAACTCGGGCCCTCGCGCTTGCTGGGCAGGCGCTTAAGCCGCTGAGCCATCTCACCGGCCCCAATGCTTTTTTAAAAAGTAGGATAATGTAAGTTGTCCACAACAACATCCTAATTCCCAGAGCCTCTGAATATGTTATATTACAAGGCATGGAGGAATTAAGGTTGCAGATGGAATTAAGGAATCAGTTGATCTTAAGAAGGAGAGACTATTCTGCACTATTCAGATGGGCCCAATGTAGTAACAGTGGTCCCTACAAGTGGAAAAGGAATGCAATAGAGAGAATACCTCGAGAAATACTTTGTTTTTCATCATGAGGAAGTCTGGGCCTGCCATCACTGGCTTTAAAGATGAAGAGGGCCATGAGTTAAGGAAAAGATTTTGCAGTCTCTCAAAGCTGGAGAAGAAAAGTTTCTCCTCTAGAGCCTCCAAAAGGTACAGACCCCTGATTTTACCCCAGTAGACCCATTTCAGACATTCTTGACATCTAGAACTATAAGTCATTACATTTGTGTTATTGCCAAACACTGTGTTTGTGGTAATTTGTTACAGCAGCAATAAAAACTAATAAAATACCAGAGCAAATTGTCCTTAATATATCTTTAAATATGTTTATAACTTGTACTAGAACAAATGATGCAAGCTAGATGGGCCTCATGACAAAACCTCACGAAGGACTAAGGATGAGAAAGAGAGGCTGGGGGGAGTGCATGTGGTATTCGTCATTGGTTTTGTTCCCAGCCTAGCCCCCTGGGGAGGAGCTCTGTCTGGGGGAGGGGGATACAAAGTAATAATTAAAATAACTGTTTTCAATAAGAACAACCGTTAAGCAACAGACGCAAAGAAGTATTGCTTTGGAGCTTTGCTAATAGGGAGTAAGATCAGAAGGCAGAGAGCCGTGCTTGATTTTGTGCTCCAGCTGTATGGACTGCCTAGTGCTGTGGAGCCACTGAAATGGGGCAGTGATATCTGGTAGTGATGGGGTTCTGGTGCTCAGTGTATGGGAACACAACTTACACAGCCTAGAAGACACAGTCATTTGCATGGTAGATATAGCAGGCCTCATTAAAAGGGACATTGACCAAGAGTGCAATGGGGTCCCAAAGAGACAGCAATACCCAGCAGATGCCCCTTGGTAGTTGGTCATATTTGTTTACAGACGGAGCAGACGCCCCTTGGAAATGGTCAGGCAGAACTTCGTGGCTGGCTAATGGTTCCGCATGAGCAGGGGAGAGGCAAGGCTGTCATTCCTCATGTAACTCTTTCATAACACAGGGCTGGGGTGGCCTGGGGTTCCAAGGATTATCTGACAGTACCCCAGACTGTAATAATGATGTGCTTGAAAGAAAAGAGAGAATTCATTGATAATATTGGGACAGGACAAAACTTTCCTGGGAACTTTGTATCTGGGACTTCTGAAGTATTTCTATGTGGGATCTAAACCAGATTTAAGCCTAAGGCAAGAGAGCTGTGAGGCAAATTAAATTGCTTTGTTACCAAACTGTTAGCAGAGAGCATTTTTCATCAACTGTGCCTTCACTGATGTGGTATCAGCCCTTCAGAAACTCATATTGGAAAATAAAAGACATAACATTCTGACTTAGAACCTACATCCTGGAGAAGTCAGATGTTTAACATCAAAAGAGAATGTGCTCTAGTTTTTGTCCAAGAGCAGTGTTCAATAAAAGGGGAGGCAAAAATGCTCCTATGAGGAAGACCTAAAAATGCCCTCTAGCACTACAAACTGCATACAAAAGAGGACACAGAGGTAAGGGGTCTTGCCCCACTTGCACCAGTTAAGGGCATTGTGGCCACCTCTTCCTGAGTGCTCTGAGCGTGAAATAGTCTTCAAAAGCTTCATGTCATTCTGCTACAAGACAACCTCCTCTCTCCTTCAAAGTGTTTTCTCAATGTCTTCCAGTATTACTGATGGTATTCCTTCTAGTCCTGCACTTACAAACTGTCCTGTTTGTTACGAGCTTCTCTGGATGTACTCCTGGAGATCGCCTGCCCTTTCATTCTGGTTTGCCATATGTGTTAAGTAAAACCCCTGCCATTTGCTTTGATGAGACTCGAGTGTACATCTCAGGGAGGAAAGGAAAGCCGCTTACTGGACAAGATGAATAGGGAAGAGCAAAGATTGGTTGGATTTAATCAGAGCTCACACAAACACCAAGGAAAGTGAATCTGAAAAGAACCTCTTTTAACTGATTCAAAATCAAATTCAGTTACCAGTTTGGGGCAGCTACAAATCCCAAACCATGAGCCAGATCCCTACACAAGCTCATTTATCCACCTTGACTTCAATATGAGTGGTTCTTTAGAGGTTATTTTCATTTTTTTGAGATGTAGATAATTCATTCTTTTAAATTAATTTCATGGTCATTTACTGAAGCAGAACAGAGTAAGGAAAAATTAGAATGTAAAGTCAAAAGACTTGAACTCAAGACTAAAACTCCTACTTCCTGACAATGTGATTGGTAAATGGCTTAATATTTCTGAACCTCAAGTTCTACTTCCATAAATTAGAGAAAGTACTCCCTGTTTTATTGCCCTTGCAAGATTGTTATAAGCAGAAATGAAGAAAGGGCATGTGAGTGCTGTGCTGTACAGAATGTTATATTAAATATTAAGATTATTAGTCTTGGATAGATCCTATGAGGTACACAATGTATACAGCCCGTAGCCCAGAATCTCAAGGAATTTACAGTCCAGGATGAGGGGCGGGGGTAAATACACAACTGATTATGAGATATGATGGAATATGGTCAGTATCATGAGACCCCGAAGGACTTAGGGACTCAGGGAAGTGCAAAGGTCATAAGAAACAAGGCGTAGTTCCATCCTGAGTGATGAGTAGCATTCCAGAAGGATGGGGAGAAACACATCGCAGAGCAAGTAGCACATGACTGGGATTTCCAGACTGTGCTTGAATAAAATGAGGAGACTCTTGTGGCTGGAATCTGGTGCCTGACCTGGAAGAAAAAGGCCCTGAGGAGATGGTCTGTAATCCTGGAACTGTGGAACCTTGGGAAATGAGTGTGTAAGTAGGAGGTACAAGGTCTCATATCCCAGTAACAGAGCAGAGTTTCATTTGGGAGGACAGTTAATAGGGGCATGGAAATTTATCCCAGCGAAGAGTCTTGTCCCTACTTTAAAGCTTTCCACACGCCAACCCCCTCCCACTGAACTGATCCTCAGTAGGGGTTTGTTGTTGTTGTTGTTTTTATCTTCCCCATTAATTAGAGAGTATGAGCCTCCTCAACTAATATCCCACTAGATTTTTATGCTTTTTCATATCCCTAACCAGATGCAAGCTGAGGAAAGCTTATAGTGTAAAAAAAGGTCCAAGGTGAACTGTAAATATGCCAGAAGTCACAGCCTATTATCTTTCCTGCAGCTTCTAAACAAAGCATGGCAGTTAATTTCCCTAGCCCACACATGCTTTAGGTACCAGCATCCCCATGGCCAAATGGGGGTTTGCAGCTGTCTTGCAGCTGAGGAGTGAACTGCACTGTGCTCCATGACACATTGTATTCTTCTTGCTGTCTCATCTCATTACTTTACATGCACAAGAACTGCAGCCCCCCCAAATCTATGCCCCTAATCTGGGGCCCTTCCTACATTACAGAAACACTTGATCCCATTCCTTTCTCCTCTCGTCAGCATCATCATGGGAAAATGTACTGTGCCAAAATGTTAACTTATCCAGTGTGATTAGTATAAAATCAAAAGAAAGGTTTAGAGACATATTACCTGCTATTTCTAAAATTGTTTCCTTTTGCCAACACCTACCATTTATTGCCCCTCGAATATTTTGATCTGATCTACTAGTTATTCCATACATAAAATTTTAATGTTTTAAAGTAAATAAAGCTATTAGAAATTCTAGTGTCAAATATTTTCTCCTCAACCTACTAAAAATGTCCCTCATATTCTTCCTATAGTAATATTTTGATTTGTACTAAACATATTTTAAAAGGTCTCAAATATTTTCTTAAACAGTTTTAAATTCTTGAGCACAACTTCTATTAAATAATGAGAACTTTGGCCTAGACAATCTGTGATTTACTTAGTCAAAATGTAAGTCTCTCAGGCTTTCTTTTTTTTCATGCGTTATAAATGTAGAGATGCAGGTTTAAAAAATGATCACACAAAAAAAGCAATGATTACTTTTGGATTTATGGATCAACTCAAATAAGATATTGAAATAATTATTAAGTATAAGTTTAATTTTTAAAAAAACCACAACTTAAAATTTAAGAATTTGAACATTTAGGAAATTCATTCTACAAGAAATGTGCTTTCATAGCCTTAATCTTTTCTTCCTAGGAACATATTTTTTCCAAGGATGAAGATACATACAGTAACACGAATGAGAATATTATAATATCACCATGAAAAACTATCATGTATTTGACATATGTTCAAGCTTTTAACTCCACCTGTCACAAAAGGTGAGCTTATTATAGAGTTCAGATGTCCAACACAATCAACACCATCCATCCTCCTCAGGCCCCAAAACGAGTCAACTTGATAATAACTTCCAAATAGCTATTTGGCATCAAATGAAAGAGTTTTATGAACCTTTCAGTTGGCAATATCAGTTGACATCGATTTAATATTCTTGTCATTTAAAATGAAGACAAAATTATTATATTGCTTAACAAATTATAACTTGACTCGCAGGACTTACCTGCAATATTTTAATTGCTCTTTGTATGGAAAGTCTCAGCATGTCATCCTCTTGGTTTTCCATACTACACAGGATACGATAATAGGTATGAAAGCTGCAAAAAATGACATTTAGCTGAACAGATCTAGAACAAAGAGAAAAGAACAAAAGAATGCCAAGGAAACATTCTGGCTGAAACTACCAACCAGTCATCTGGAAAACTTTTTTAAAAGTCTAACACTACTAGAATAGAAGTTCCATGAGGGCAATGACTGAATCTGTCTCGCTCATCATTGTAGTCCCTGCATTTCCTAGGAAAGCATCTGATACACAGTTGGTGGTTGGAAAACGTTGAATGAGTGAATGGGAAAAATTAAGTGAACTAACTTTATTCCTAAAAAATAGTTGGATAAAATTTAGGGAAGCAGGAAACTACAGTGAGATAAATCAGACAATTTAATAGTTCATCTTTATTCACTGAATAGTTAACTATCAAACTATTACATGCCATATCCTGCTACACAATGATGACAGAAAGGCTCATAGTCTAAAGTGAGTGAGAGACAAAATCAATCAAACATAGTGAAGGTGTTTGGCCCCTTTGTCAATGATAAGGTAGCCAAGTGTGCTTAGAGTTGTCTCTCCATCTTCTCTTCTGTTCCATTGATCCTCAGGTCTGTTTCTTTCCTAGTACTATACTGTTTTTATAACAGTAGCTTTGTAGTATAATTTCAGATTGAGGATTGTGATGCCCTTTGCCTTTCCCTTTTTGCCCAGAATTGCTTTTGCTATTCTAGGTCTCTTCTGGTTCCAAATGAATTTTAGTATTGTTTTAGTATTGTTTTCTGTAGTTCTGTGAGGTATTCTATTGGTATTTTCATTAGGATTGCATTAAATCTGTTTATCAGTTTTGGAAGTATGGCCATTTTCACCATATTGGCTCTGCCTATCCAAGAACAGGGGATATCTTTCCATTTTCTGATATCCTCTTCGATCTCCTTTTTTAGAGTACTACAGTTTTCAATGTATAGGTCTTTCACTTCCTTCATTAGATTGATTCCTAAGTATTTCATTTTTCTTGATAATATTGTGAAAGGTATGATTTCCTTAATTTCTCTCTCAGTGAGTTTGTTATTCATGTACTGGAATGCTATTGATTTTTGAGTGTTGGTTTTTTATCCAGCTACACTACTGAATTTGGTTATTAAATCTACAAGTCTTTTGGTGGAGTTTTTGGGATCTTCTATTATGTCATCCACAAATAATGATAATTTAACTTCTTCTTTTCCTATCTATATTCCTTTTGTTTCTTTCTCTTGTCTAATTGCTCTGGATAATGTTTCCAGAACTATATTGAATAGGAGTGGTGGTAGTGGCCATCTTTGTCTTTTTCCTGATTTTAGAGTGGAAGATTTCAGTTTTTGAACATTTAGTATGATGTTGGCTGTTGGTTTGTCATAGATGGCTTTTATCAGACTGAGATAAAGACCTTCTATTCCAATTTTTTGTAGGGTTTTTATCACGAATGGGTGTTGGAATTTGCCAAATGTTTTTCCTGCATCTATTGAGATGATCAGGTGGTTTTGTCCTTGGTTCTGTTAATGTGGTGTATTTTACTTATTGATTTGCATACATTGAACCATCCCCACATCCTTGGGATGAATCTTACTTGGTCATGGTGTATAATCTTTTTGATGATTGACTGCATTCTGTTTGCCAGTATCTTATTGAGGATTTTTGCATCTATGTTCATTAAGAAGTTTGGCCTGTAGTTCTCTTTTTTGGTTGCATCCTTCTCTGGTTTTGGTATCAGAGCTATGCTTGCTTCCAGGAATGAGTTTGGGAGTATTGCTTCCCTTTCATTTTCATCATAGAGTTTGAGGAGTAGTGGCATTGGGTCTTCTCTAAATTTCTTGTGGAATCCAGCAGTGAATCCATTAGGATCAGGAGTTTTCTTTGTTGGTAAGGTTTTTTAAAATTAATTTTTCAATTGCATTGACTAATATTAGTTTATTTAGAATTTTTATAACTTCTTGATTTGGTATATCTTTTTTTTTTTTTTTTTTTTTGTGGGTACCAGGGGTTGACCTCAGGACCTCACGCGCCCACAGGCGCCCGTGCTGCTGAGCGATATCACCGGCCCTTTTTTCGTATGTGGGTTCCAGGAGTCGAACTCGAGACCTCGCGCTTGCTAGGCAGGTGCTTATGCCACTGAGCCTTCTCACCAGCCCTTGATTTGGTATTTCATATGTACTGTATGTAGGAATCTGTCATTTCTTCTAGATTTTTCATTTACTAGAGTAAAGATTCTCAAAAGTAGGTATTGATGATCTGGATTTCTTCAGGAGCCATTAATTTTTCATCCTTTTCATCCCTACTTGAATGAATTTGGGTCTTTTCTTTCCTTTTTTAAAATAAGGTTGGTTAAGGGTTTATCTATTTTCTTTAGTCTTTCAAAAAACCAACTCTTTGATTCATTGATTCTTTGTATTATTTTCTTAGTCTCAGTTGCATTGATTTCTGCTCTGATATGTATACCTCATATGTGCTTTGAGTTTAACTTGCTCTTCTTTTTCTAAAAGTTTGAGGTTCAACATTAATTTATTTATTTGAACTCACTCTGTTTTTCTGATGTAAGAATTCACTGCTATAAAGTCCTCCTAGGACTGCTTTCACTGCATCCCATAATAAATGGTTCTGGGAAAACTGGCTTTCTACATCCCCAAAATTGAAACTGGACCAGTATCTCCTGCCATACAAAAAAAACTAAAATAGAAATGGATCAAAGATCCAAATATAAAAACAAAAGCAATTAATCTGCTGGAAGATAGAATAGGTAAAACTCTAGAAGATATAGGTGTAGGCAAAGACTTTATGAACAAAACCCTGATCACACAGGAAATATTACAAAGAATCAACAACTGGGAGTTTTGTACAGAAAAGGAACCACAAACAGAGTGAAGAGACAACACACAGAGTGGGAAAATTTTTTATCAGCTACTTCTCAAAGAACTAACATCTGGAATAAAAGAACTAAAAAAAATCAGACCCCCCCCAAATTAAAGACACAATCCAAAAATATGCATCTGAAATGAATACACATTTCTCAGATGAAGAAATGCAAAAGCAAATCAATATATGAAAAAATGTTCAATATCACTGATCATTCAAGAAATGCAATTAAAACAACACTGAGATTCCATCTCACTCCAGAAAGAATGGCTATCACCAAGAAATCAACCAATAACAAATGCTGGCGGGGCTGTGGGGTGAAAGGAACCTTCCATTGCTGCTGGGAGTGAAACCAGTACAACCACTATGGAAATCAACATGGAGAGTCATCAAAAAACTAAAACTAGAGGTTCCATTTGACCCAGCTATTCCCATTCTAGGTATCTCCTGAAGAGTTAGAAGCATCATAATGCAGTGATGTATGCATTCCCATGTACATAGCAGAACAATTTATAATAGCTAAATCTTGGAAATAGCCCATATGCCCAGCATAAGATGAACAGATAAAGAAAATGTGGCATTTATATACAACGGAGTACTACTGTGACATAGAGAAGGGTAGACAAGTCATTTGTAGGAAAGTGGATGCACCTGGAGACCATAATCTTAAGTGAAATAAATGGGACACAGAAGTTTAAATATTCCATTGTTTCTCTTGTGCGAGAAACCCAAAGGGTAAATAAAGAGCAAAGTGTAGGATGCCTGTTGGGAAGTAGGAAGAACATGTTCAGATGGGAAGGGGAACAAGGGAGGGGGGAGGAAAGGAAGGGAAAAGAGAAAAAAAAAAGAAGGGAAATAGTAGAAAGAAAGCTTTTGTAAATAAGGAGGGGGAGAAAGGTTGAAGGGGAGGGTAATGGGAAAAAAGAACTAATGTATATTATGTATAGGCACAAATTCCCTATGATGAATGTGATAAATATGTAATAACAAAACATAAAGTTAAAAAGAAACACAATGTGAAAAGTACTGTGACTGGAGTTTGTAAAATATTCAATGAGAATATAAATGAGAAAATTCCTAATTCCTCAGAGGGGGAGACCTCAGGGAATGTTGCCCAGAAAAGGTGACATTTGACTTGGGGTTAGATAAATGAATAACTAGGTAATTTGTAGGACCATCAGAAGAGTGTTGTGGGCAAAAGGAAACACAAGCAAAGGCACATACGCCGAGAAAACATTGCGAATTGTGGTATTTTTGACAGTGTGTATGAGGTAAACACTGAACCTGGCCACATAGGCATGAAGCACAGAATAAAGGCTATGTTGTGGGCTATGTTCCCCCACATGTGCCAAATCTGGGGTGATCGAGAAACTTTAAAGGGTTTTAAGTAAGCAAGATACATGCAAATTGTGTTTTTGAATTGTTATCTTTTGGTTTTAGAAGACTGGCTCATGGCAGACCAATATTGTCAAGAGCTAATTTAAAAGATAGATTTAATATTTTTTAAAGTTCTTACTTTGAACACATTAGAGAACTACTAAATCACATAGGATTGATTCATTGATTCATTGATTCATTCATTCATTTGGGAAACACTGAACCAGATTCTTTTTTTTTTTTTCCTCATTTTCTATTAGTACGTATTTGCAGTATGTATGTTTACATTCCTTGTGGGGAGTTAGTACATGTACAATCACCTCGGATTTAAAGGGTCAGCCTCAGAAACAAGGGAAACTCTCTGAGGAAAGCACAATGTTCTACATTTCTTTTTTCCTTAAGGTACTTCCAGTTCATAAACACCATGGGTGGACAGGCATAAAAGCAAAGGAACAAGAAATGCTAAAAGACAGAAATGAGCGGAGCTTTCAGCAATCTTATGGAGTTAGACAAAAATTGGAGTTCAGGGCAGTGAGGACTTGAGGGGGTCAAGATTCAGGAGAGAAGGGAATTGCAGAACAGTGAAAATGACTGTCTAAAATCCTCAAGGTTATATGTTGATCTATAAGCTGTATAGGGAGATAATTCAAAAGCTGACCAGAGTTACAAACTTAAATGTAAAATACAAAACTATAAAACTCCTGGAAGATAGATAATACAGAAGATCTAACTAACCTTGGATTTAGTAGTGGCATTTTAGATACAATATTAAAAACATGATTCATGAAAGAAAAATTTGGTAAATTAAACTTCATTAAGATTGTAAATACTACTCTGTAAAACACATTAGTAAAAGAATTAAAAAAGACAAATTATGATGGCAGAAAAATACTTCCAAAGCATGTATTTGAGAAAGGCCAACTATCCAAAATATACAGAGCACTCTTAGGGTTCTATAATGTTAAGCAAATGACCCAATTTAAGAATGGAAAAATTCTGTAGAGATAGCTCACAAAAGAAAATATACAGATGGAAATAAGCGTATAAAAAGATACTTAATGTCCTTTGTCATTGAGGAATTACAAGTTAAGACAATGAGATACTACAATACATCTATTAAGATTTGGGGGAACAAATCTCAAATACTGATGACACCCAATGATGACAAGAACATAGTTACGGGAACTCTCATTCACTACTATTTGGAAAGCAAAATGACACAGTCACACTGGAAGAGGGTTTGGCAATTTCTTACAAAATCAAACATATTTTTATCATATGAGATAGCAATTGTGATCCTTCAAGTGAATTGAAAACTAACATTCACACAAAAACTGCACACTAGTGTTTGCCTTTATTCATAATTCTAAAACTTGGATGCAATCAAAATGTTCTTCCTTTGATAAACAAACTGTGGTACATCCACACAAAGGAATATTACTAAGCAATACAAAGATATGAGCTATCAAGTCATGAAAAGAAATGGAAACACCTTAAATACATAGTGAAAGAAATATATCTGAAAACGCTGCATACTGTGTGTTTCCAACTATATAACATTCTGGAAAAGAGAAATTATGGAAAAAAATCAAAGACCAGTGGCTTGTATGTGGGAGAAGAAAGAGAGTGATGAATACATGAAGCACAAAGGATTTTTAGAGCAATGAAACAATTCCATAGGTTCTACATGTGTTAGTGAACTTTCAATTGCTGTGACAAAATACTTGAGAAAGATAAAGAAGAAAAGGTTTCTCTTGGGACATGGTTTCTGAGTTTTCAGTCCAGGGTCTGATGCTTCTGGGGTTATCGTAAGGCAAAACATCATGGTGGGGAGCATGTGGTGCAGCAAAGCAGTTTATTTCATGGCAAACAAGAAGCAGAGAGAGACAGGGAGCCCACACTAGTAGGCCTCCTCCTTCCACTTTTGTTCCATTTGGGCTCTCACCCTATTGGATGGTACCATCCACATTCGCCACAGGTCTCTCCCATCAGTTTGCTGCTCCATGTGCCAACCATCTCTGCAATCACCCTCACAGTCACACCCAGAGTGTGCTTTGCTAATTTCCTAGGCATTTCTCAACCCAGTCAAGTTGATAATCAAGATTAACCATCATTACACAATTGTCAAAACCCATAGAATGTACAATACAAAGAGTGAATCTTTTTTTTGTGTGTGTGTGTGGATACCGGGGTCGACCTCAGGACCTCACACGGCAGCAGGCGCCTGTGCCTTTGAGCGATATCACTGGCCCTTTTTTTCGTATGTGGGTTCCGGGAGTCGAACTTGGGCCCTCACGCTTGCCAGGCAGGCGCTTACACCACTGAGCCATCTCACCGGCCCCAAAGAGTGAATCTTAATGCAACCTATAGATGTTAAATAATAAGATCAATATTGGGTAATAGACTGTAACAAATGTACCACACTAATGCAAGACATTAATAATAGGGGGTACTGTATATGTATATTTGGGTAGAGCATATGTAGGACTTCTCTATACTTTCCACTCAACTTTTCTCTTAGTCTCAAATTGCTCTAAAACATAGACATTAATTAAAAGAAAATTAAGCAGGCAGCATTTAGAAAGCTGAACTGTCAATTGTCTTATAGTTCTGGATATATAAAAAGTAGGAGTGAGGATATACTAAGTGGAGAGGGCATGATAAAAACCAAATGCTTCAATTTGGGACTATGGAAGGATTAAATTCTAAGGAGAACCAGAAGACTGATTCCCAGAGAGACTGGCACCCAGCCTTGAATCTGGTCAATCACTCATGATAAATCATTCAGTGGATTAAATTTCCATGCTACTCCCTCCATGCATGCTAGAGGCTAAAGAAAATCCTCTAGAAGAAAATAACTTCATTCTTAATCTCTACAATTTATCATATCCAAAGTCTGTAACTCAATTAAAATTTACTTGATATACCAAAGATAAAAGTAAAAGAAACAATACACAATGAAAACAAAACCATAAGAAATGTAGAGTTTAAAATAACTGTAAAAAGAAATGAAAATATAGAACATTTTATTGCAAGTATGAAATCTACTTATTAAAATAATCAATATACTTTCTAGAATTTAATACACAGCTGGAAAAAAGATTCATGATCTGAAAGGCAGGTTATTAGAAAGTATGCATCTTGAAGCAATTTGACGTTTAGACAGGACAGAATAGAAGAGGGATCATATGGAACTCACCAAATATATCTACTACGCAAATAACTGAAGTCCAAGAATAGGACAGAGACTATAAAGGCAAAGCAATGTTTGAAAAGGTGGTGGCTGAGAATTTACCAAAATTGAAAAAAACCAAGCCCTTGAAAATGAGTACAATGAATCCAAGAAGGATAACAATTTTTAAAAGCATGTCTCCGAGTATCATTTTAAAAACTGACAAAAAAATAAAGGCAAAAAGGAAATATTTAAAACATACATGCATACATGCATAACATATAATTTTAAAAGAAACAAAAATAAGGCTGACAGTTGACATATCAACAAAAACAATGGAATACAGAGGAAAATGTAACAGCTTCTTAAAAAAACTTCTTGAAAGAAAATAAATGCAAACCCAGAATGCTACACAAGGAAAAGTGTTTGTCAACAATAGCTCCCCCTCAAAAAAAGGAAAAAGTTTATCTTCATTTTATGAGGCTAGCACTACACTCATAGAAAAACAATATAAGAAAATACCAGACTCATTTTTTCATTCATGATTAAGATGCAAAAATGCTTAACAGGGCCGGTGAGATGATTCAGCGGCATAAGCACCTGCCTGGCAAGCGCGAGGTCCTGAGTTCAACTCCTGGTACCCACATACGAGAAAAAGGGCTGGTGATATCGCTCAGCAGCACGGGTGCCTGCTGGCACGTGAGGTCCTGAGTTCAACCCCTGGTACCCACACACACACAAAAAAAATCTTAGCAATATATTAATAAATGAAATCTAGGAATATATAAAAAGTATAAAAGAACATGATTCAGTGGAATTTACTTCAGAAATGCAAAGTTCATTTAACATTCACACGTTAAAAGTTAGTAGTCATATGAGCACCTCAATAAATCAGGATAACATTTAGTAAAATCCAAGAGTCATAATAATAAAAATTCTCAAGTAGAGACATAGATAGAAAATTCCTCAAATTGTAAGACTGAATGCTTCCCTCCAAAACTCAAAAGAAAGACAAAGATGTTCACTCTCACCACTAGTCAGTACAAAGATTTGAGGAGTCAGTAAAACAAAAAAGAATTAAAAGAATTCCAGATAAGAAAGGAAGACATAAAACTATCTTAATTCCTTTGCATGTTAAATGACATAGGAATTCTTTAAAATCTATGAAAAAGCTCTGAGAAATAGTGAGTTTACCAATGTAGCAGCATACAAGACCAATGTATAAAAATAAATTATATTTCTATATTTTAGCAACAGTAAAGTAAACATAAAATTTCTTAAAATCCATTCACGACAACGTAAACATAAAATACTCAGGGAAAATCTTTAAAATACACATATAAGACATACACACAGGAAGTCACAAAACATTGTTGAAAGAAATTAAACAAGACCTAAGTAAATAGAAAGATATACTATATTCATGGATTTGAAGTTTCAATATTATCAAGATGTCAATTTTCCCAAAATTGATCTATAAATTCAATACAATCCAACCTCCTCCCAAAGAAAACCTGGTAGGCCTATTTAAAGACGTAGTTTGCAGAAATTATCCAACAGTTTTATTACTTACACAGAAATGCAAAGGGACCAGAGTAGCCAAAACAAAATTTTAAGTAAAAAGAAGCAAGAGACAAATTGCAAAGAGTTGCAGTGTCAGACTTCACAATTTACTAAACTACCGTAACAGGATGACAGTGTGATATTGGAGTAACAACAGACATATAAATATGGAATAGAATAGAGACTCCAGAAGTAGACTGTGTATATGATTTTTTTTAAATGTAAGGGTAATTCAATTGGGATAGGATAGCTATCATTTGCAGTAAATGATGCAAAGAAGTTGAATATTTATGTGCAAAAATGTTAGCCTTGACCCTTACCTAACATTATATACAAAATTTGGCTTGAAATTAGTAAAATATTGGTATGAAGGAACTGGAACTATAAAATTTATAGACAAAAACAGGATAAAATATGTGTAACCTTGAGTTAAATGTAAAGATTTTGAAATAAGAAATATAAACCATAAAAGAAAAATGTATAAATTGGATTTCATTGAAATTAATGTTAAGAATATGCAAATGCAGTCTGACTGGGAGATTATATTTGCAAAACATATATCTGGTAAAGGATTTATATCCAGAATACATTAATTTTTAAAATCTTACATTGTAATAACCAAAAATGCAATTTTGAAACAGGCAAATGAACAAACACTTAAAAAAAAAGATATACAAGTGGCAAATAAATACATGAAAAGACTCTCAGAATCATTAGTCACCAAGGAAATATGATTAAAATCTCAACAAGATGATAACATATACCTACTAGAATAGCTAAAATTTTGATGACTGAAAATACCAGGTGTTACCAAGGATGTGGAACTAGATCCCTCAGAGAACAGTAAAATCATACAGCCATTTTGAAGAGCAATTTAGTAGTTTCTTACAGAGTTAAACATAACATATATTACAAACTCAGCAGTCTCCCATATTTTTAACCAAGAAAAATAAAAATGTATGTCCTGAGGAGGGTAGGAAAATGGGGAGATACAAATTCCCTATGATGAATGTGATCATTATGTATATCTAAAATGTACCAATAAACTTAATTAGTAAAAATGCATATATCCATGAAAAAGTGCATGTGGATATTCATAGCAACTTTATCCATAGTAGCCAAAATCTAGAAACAATCCAAATGTCCATCAACTGGTGAATAAATAAACAAATTGTGGTATATAAAATGATAAAAATGAACAAACCAGTTCATTTTTATACAGAGTGAATTTTTTTAAATACTGATTCAGATGACATAAAAAGGAGCAAACGGTTTTATATATATATATATATATATATATATATATATATATATATATATATATATGTTTATGTTATATACATATGTTATATATATCCATGCATGACTCTTAAAAGCATTATGCTAAGTGAAAGAAAACAGATACAAAAGACTGAATGTGCCCATACATATGAAATCTTAGAAAAAGCAGAGTTTAGCGATAGAAAGCTATCCCAGTGGTTCTTAGGGAGTGGGGTTGTGGCAAGAGGATTAACTGTAGAGAGACACAGGGAAAATGGAAACATTTCTATATTGTGGTCATGGCAATAGCTACACAAATGCACAGATCTGTAAAATCTCATTAAATTATGTATTTCAAACTGGTGGCTCCTACTGTACATAAATAATACCTCCATAAATATTCTTTAAAAACTTAAGTTGAAATAAAAAAAATTTTAACTGTGGTACTTTGTTGCCAGCAGAGCCCATATTAAAAGAAACATTTAAAAAAGTCCCTTAGAGAAAGAGAGCTCTTCAGAAAAAAAAAATATGATGGCATATGGCAGCACAAAAGATAGGATGGGTTAGTGAAGCTAAAGAGTTCTAAACTCCTTTTCATTTCACAAGAAGTGTGAGAGAAGTCATTCGTATTAAAGTTTATAAATTGAAGATATAGGTTGTGATTTTAAGATAATCACTCAAAGGATAGTAAAAATATACAAACAAATAGCTAATGAGTGTGAAGGAAATAGGGTAACAAAAATACAGAATTAATGAAAAGAAAAGAAGAACAGGAACAGATAGAAAACAAATAGGAAGATTATAGATTTAATCACAACTCTGTCAGAAGTTACATCAGATATAAATGGACTAAGTACTTCAATGGACAGATAAGTTTCCCAGGCTAGACAAGAATGTAACTCTGCATAAATTACAAATGATAGATGTTAAATAGAAGGACACAGAACAATCAAAGGACGAAAATACCTCTATAATAGCAAACAGTCATCAGTGTTAATATATGCCTATATTAATACAAGAAAGATAAATGAAAAGAGCATGTATAAAAATTAAAAAGGAGCATTTCATAATGACAAAGGATCAACTGAATAGAAATACACAGCAATTCCAAATTTGACTGTACAAATTAATATCACTGCAAAATTTATAAAGCAAAATTTGACAGAACTAAAAGGAGAAGCAGACAATTCACATAATAGTTGTAGATCTTAATAACTTCTCAGAAATAGATGAAATAAGTAGACAAAAGTAAGGCTGTAATAGATCAAATAACTGGATTAAAAATAATTTTATTTACCCATATATAAAAGTGCAGAGTACGTGCTATTTTCAAATCTATGTGACACATTTACAAAAATTGACCACATTCTGGTTTGTAAAGCAAATTTAACAAATTTTGAATAACTAAAATCTAGAGTATATTCCCTGACTATAGTGAGATTAAGGTAAAAAATTATTTTAAAGATATTCCAAATGTTTCCCAAATTCTTAGAAATAAAGGACTTCAGTTTAAAGAAATCGTGTACTTTAGAAATTCTTAACTGAACTTGCAATGAAACTCAGTGTAACAAAATTTATAAAATAAAGCTAAAGCTGTGTAGATGATCCATAACTAAGGATAGTTCAACTTATGATTTTTTTTTTTACTTTGTAATGGTACAAAATTGATACACATTTATTACTTCACATCTTGAATAGTGATCTTTCCCCAGAAGTTGCTGCTCTCTTGTGGTGCTGGCCAGTGTGGGGACCCACAGCTCCCAGTGACCCACAGGATCATGAGGGTAAACAGCCAATAAATACTCTGCAATATGCTGTGTTTGTCTGTGTTTTTGCATCATATCATATCTTCAATACTACACAAGATTCTCAACAGTTTTTAATGAATAGGCTTTGTGTTAGATGAGTTTGCCCAACTGTAGGCTAATATGTGTTCCAAGCACATTTAGGATAGGCTAGGCTGAACTATATTGGATGTATTAAATGCTTTCTTGACTTACAATGTTTTTGACTAAAAAAGGGTTAATGGGGATATATAACCCCATCAAAAAATGAGGAGCATCTTTACACAGAAGATTATAGTCTTAAATGGAAATATTAGAGGGAGGAGGAGAAGGAGGAGAAGAAGGAGGAAGAGGGGACAGAGAAAGGGAAGACAGCAGAAAGTTTACCCTCAGGAGATATGGAAAAATTAAAAGGATATTATAAACAACTTTTTAGCAATACAATTAAACATATATATAGAAGGGGAAATTCCTAGAAAAATACAACTTAATGAGAATTGGCCTGAAAAGAAAAAGAAATTTTGACTAGTTTAATTTAGTAAACAAATTGTTTCAGTGACTAAAAACTGTCAATGATTTAAAGAAGAAATAGCACCAATAATTAAACTCTTATATGGAACAGAAAAAGTTGGAATTCCTCCCCAAAACAAGCTCATTTCAACTTGTTTTTGAAACGAATATAACCTGATACCGAAACCTATGAGCACATTATAAGATGTTTAAAATTATAGCCCAATTTTTTTCCTGAGCATAGGTAATAAAATCCTAAGCAAAATATTAGCCAATTAAAACCATCAGAACATTAAAAACATAGTATTTCATAGTTATGTTGGATTATTGCAGAAATATAAGATCAGCTTAACAGTATAAAATCAATCAGTACTATCCAGATGAGCAAAACAAAGAAAATAACATGACCAAATAGTATGATTAAAATAGTTGTAGTACAAACATTTGATAAAATTCAAAATGTGTTTACTTTAGAACCTCTTAGCAAACTAGGAGAGAAGATTCCCTGAATCTGATTAAAAAGTATCTGCAACAAATGAAAGAGTGAATGGTGTGAACAAACTTACAGCAAAAAAATCATAGTCGGTGAAAATCTTCTTTCTTAGATGAGAGATGAGAGGATGAATAGTCTTTATTTTTACTCAACATTGTACTGAGGATGTTGGCTATCACAATGAGGAAAGAAAAAAATACAAATTACATATGGATTTATAAGGAACATACACTCTCATTATTTCTAGGTAACACATTGTATGCCTGGAAAATCCAAAACAATGTATAAACACTGATAAAATTTTTAAATGAATTTGGTAAGACCTTCAGATATAAAAGCAATATTTTAAAATCAACTTGTTTTTATCTTACAGCAATAATTAAAAAAGAAAAAATTTAAAACATTTATCATAGTATCAAAAGACATTAAATGAAGCTAATTAAACTAAATTAAACTAAACTAAAAATATATCTAATAAGATGTGCATGACCTTCACACGGAAAACTGCAGAGCTTATTCAAAGAAATTGAAGAAGACCTTCAAAAAAAGTGTTGTGAACTGAATTATAATGAAATTCAACAAATCCAAATGCTCATGAATTGGAAATTTTAACTATATAAGAAATAAATTCTCCCCCAATTGATTGATAGATTCAATAAATCTCTATCAAATGTCCAAGATATCTTTTGTCCTGTTTTGTTGTTCTTAAAAATTGATGGACTGACTTTAAATTGTATTTGGCAGTGCAGAGGGCAAAGACTATTAAAAGTTATCTTGAAAATGAAAAACATTGAAGTCCTTGCATAATTAGATGTGAAGAATTACCAACAAGCTGGAATAGTTCAAGAATGTGGAATTGGCTCAAAGCAAGACAAAAAAATCAATAAAACAAAATACAGTGTTCAGAAGCTGACCACATATTTCATGAACAATGAAAGATGGTCTTTTCAAAAAATAATGTATAAATTCATATTCATATGAGTCTTAAATATATAATTCTTGAAAAGAAAAGAATCTTGACTTTTTTGTCATACTGCACTCAAAAGTCAACAGTGAATTGTAGATATAAATGTGAAGTGTAAAAGAACAAAAAGAGATGAAAACACAAAAGAATATTTTCATTATCTAGTATAAGCAAGACTACTTAAATGAGACACGAAAAACATTAATCATTTTTTTATAAAATGAAAGCTGGATAATATTAAAATTAAGAATTTATGTTCCACAAATGACATCACTAGAAATATGAAAAAGTACCTATAGAATGTGAGAAGGTATTATATATATATGTGTATATATATATGCATCATATATATATATATGTATAAATAAATGATATGTATATATACATATATGTGTATATATATGATATGTATATATGTATACATATATATGATATGTATATATATGTGCACACATATATATGTATATATGTATATATATGTATACATATATATGTATACATATCTGACAAATAACTTATATGCACTATATATAACAAATTACTACAAATCATTTAAAAAAATACTAGAAAAAATAAGCAAATTATTTGTCTAGTTATTTTCTTATTGCTGGGACAAAATACCTAATACCTGCAACTAACGGGAGGAGAGGTCTATTATGGCTCACCTTTACAGTCCATGGTCTGCAGGCCCCAGGGCAGAACAGCACTACAGAGGAAAGCTGCTCCCATCATGGCAGCCAGGATGCAGAGAGAAAAGAGGAACCAGGAAGGGAGATAAACCTTACAGGTCTGACCTCAGTGACCCACCTCTTCTGACTAGACCCCACGTCCTAACAGCAGGTCATCTATAGCACCTCCATAACCCAATCATCTTCCAAAGACGATTTGGGGGCCATTTTAGATGTAAACCATAACAGTATTTGAAATAAACACTTAAAAGTAGGGCCGGTGAGACGGCTCAGCGGCTTAAGCGCCTGCCTTGCAAGCGCGAAGGCCCGAGTTCGACTCCCGGAACCCACATACGAAAAAGGGGCCGGTGATATCGCTCAGCGGCACGGGTGCCTGTTGGTGCGTGAGGTCCTGAGGTTGTCCCCCCGGTACCCACAAAAAAAAAAAAAAAAACACTTAAAAGTAATTATCTAAATCATTGAGAAGTAATATGAAAAAGCATTCAGTTTTGTTAGTCATGATAGAAATACAAGTTAAAACCCCAATGGGATATAACTATGCACTGACCAAAATAGCTAAAATGTAAAAGATTAAAGGATAATAAAGTCATGGAGTAAATGAACCTTTCCCACGCTGCTGATAGGAGTATAAATTTGGATTACTCCTTTGGAAAGATGGTTGACAGTAGCTACTAAAACTGAGTTTTCATATTCTATGGAAACAAGTACATTCTAACATAAATATCTACCAGACATGTAAGCATAACAGTTATGTACAAGAATATTATAGCATTATTCATTATATCCCAAACCAGAATGAACTAAATACCTATTAACAGAAGAATGGATACACAAATTGTGGTATATCCACAAAACAAAATACTATATGGCAGTGAAAATGAACAAATTACTGCATATGCACACAGCAATATGGATGAATCTCATAAAAATAATGTCGAGTGAAAAATACTAGGCACAAAGCAATATATAGGAATAAAGGAATCTGTATAAAGCTTAAAAAATAGACACCAATCTACGGTATGAATAGTTGAGCCAATAGCTATCTTTGGGGAGGCATGGATGCTCAAAAATAGGACAGGAGGCAAAAGAGAGGGCTTCTGGGAGTTTTTGATGTTCAGTGTATTGTTCTAGATTGTTGTTACCTGTGCAAGTTCATCTTGTAATAATTAACTTTATTCGTGTCCCACCCAGGTCTCCTTGACTCAGCTTGTGCATCTATCCACAGCTGCTAACAGATCACAGCTCTATCTTTGTTTTGAGAATTACCTTAGGTCAAAGAAAGTCGCCTCCTTTGAATATTCTTAGGAAGTTATGTCTTCCTATCAGGGTGACCCATAGCCAACAGCTGAGTGAAACAGAGGTACAAAAGTTCAGCCCCCTTGTTTGAGAGGCCGCTAATATTCCAGAGCTGCCCATGGGATCACAGTACTTAATTGAACCCAAATTCTTCTTTCGGGAGACAATTTTTTGTGGGCCTTTCACATTTCTGCATATTTTGAAAGCCAGAGGTACCGACTACCTTGATTCTGCACTATCCTTACCTTGGTATTTTTATAGTAAACAGCCTGGGAAGATAAAAATAGGGTCTCCTTGGAACAAAAGGCAAGTTTTTCTGTCATATTTTATAAACGTAAGATAGTATCTCTTTCTATGGCAAAATTCAAACAAATTACTGCCTTTTATAAAACACACAGGTTCTCTAAGTTCAGGGCTCCTCTCCTCTAACAAAACCCACTACTTGCGCAAGGCATTACCTCGTACTATTTACATCACCTTATAGGAATTAAGGATCAAAAAATTAATTCAAGGGCCGGTGAGATGGCTCAGTGGCGTAAGCGCCTGCCTTGCAAGCGCGAGGGCCCGAGTTCGACTCCCGGATCCCACATACGAAAAAGGGGCTGGTGATATCGCTGAGCAGCACGGGCGCCTGCTGGCGCGCGAGGTCCTCAGGTCGACCCCCCGGTACCCACAAAAAAAAAAAAATTAATTCAAATGCTCGCACTCTGCCTGCTGCGATTGTTGTAAGTAACAAAGCACTTTATTTCTGACCCAAGACTTACCAGCATCCATGAAATTGTGGCAAACCTATTTGTAAGCTTGAAAGTAAGAGAAAGTCTCAGACCCTTCACAATTCTTTACAATTTTTCTCCTCCCTGTCTCACTTCATTTATTCTTTCATAGGTTACAGTCAAGGGTACTCCCTCAATGAATCACTTACATAAAAGTTCCCATCTCACATTTGTGAGGTCATGGGTTTGATTCCCAGCATTGGGAAAATAAAACAAAACAAATATCTCAGACTTTACTTCTAGGAAAATTTTCATAAACAATACATCTGTAGCCTTATGATTTGTGCACTTTTCCATATGTACAGTATACTTCTGGGTTTTAAAAATAGTTTACATAAATATAAAAAGCTAGAGTGTGGAGCATGAATTAGAGAGTAGGAGGAGATAGGAATTTAAAAACCAGTTAAAATCTATTGCTAGGAAAAAAGAAAAAGAGTAAAACACTAATAATCACCCTTAAAAATGATTACTACAGTTTAAATTAGAGCTAACAAAAATCTGACCTAAGATAGTACGTCAACAGAGATAAAGAGACATATTCAAAAGATAATTAAATGGTAGTTTGCAGGAATAATGTACAAAAAATTTTAACAATTAGTACTGCACAAATATTAATGGACTAGAAAGTATACCAGCCATGAACAACTGCTATGGCAGAATAGACGTCCACGGGCAGACCATCTCTGGGCCTGCTAGAACGGACGGGACTTGGTAACTAGTTGAACTAAATGGGCGAGAAACAAATTGAGAAACCTCTAAAGTTTTCAAGCTTGGTAACATACAGAATAGTGGCACCCTTAAACTGAAACAGATAACATTTACATTTGCATAATCTCAATTCTTTGGTTTTAGTTTGAATGATTCCCAAATATATCCAACTCCTCTGAAAAAATCATTGAATTATCCGAATATCTTATTCCACACACACGCAATCTAGCATAAGATGTGTTTTTCATTTTAAATATATTTTCAAAATCACACCAATTAGAAACCATAAAGAAAGGAATGTAGACCAATAAAGTAAGCCAGCTTGGCAGATGATGTATCACTTTTAATCACACAGCACATGCCGCTGCCATTTGCTATTTTTTTCTGTTAAAGAACACTTTACAAATCACTTGACTTATTCACTGATCTTTCTAAGGTAGCAGCAAAGCAGCTGGATTTTATGGAGTGAGACTCTGAATTGCTAATTCACAATCTTTTAACATATATCCCTTTTTAATGCAAACAGCTCAGAATTAACTCACCTTAAATGATTAAGAACCTATGGCTTTCCATCTTCCCTTCCTCATAATTACCAGTATCTTTTAAGGAAGAAAGTGTGTTTGCTGTTCATTAATGGTAATACTACCTAGGCAGACCAATCAGTAAGTCCATGATCCTTCAGTCACTGTGGAAGCCAAATTACCCTCTCCACCAGGACAAAATCAATTAACACCACTAGGGATGTCATTATTGTCACATTATGTCACTCGATAGTCTCCAGGGCCTATAAGTGATTTAAATTTTTTTTTACTGCTATAGTTCGTGTGTGTGTGTGTGTGTGTGTGTGTGTGTGTGTGTGTGTGCATGATATGGGGGTTGTAAAGCTTCACATTGACAAGGGAAATTTTTATTATACAGAAATTAATTTTACAACATAGAAAAATGCAAGCTACAGTTTTAGGTCTTTGGGAGAAAATGGTTACACACTAGGATAATTCCAATGCCTAAATGATTTGTCATACTAAACTGTATTTTAAAGCTTTGCTTAAACAAAAACCACATTGGCAGGGTCCATGAGGCACTTCGCTCAGTGCAGAGTCCGGCAGGGGCTGGAAATCAATCAAATCGTGGCAAGTTACACAGATGTGGAAATCCAAGAGGCCAAAGTTGCGAATTCTCTTCTAATAAAATCAACTTGTTTCCCATCATGAAAAATGGTATAATTTTAGTTTTGCAAAGATCAGAAAAAAAGAGTGGCATGCCATGAGTGCGTATGGCAGAACCAGATTGCATTTGGGAAGCTGGAATTCATGTTTTGAATCCCAAGGATACCCCATGGCAGGAGACCCAATAGTTTGTACCTTCAGAACTGCTCCAATTCCTTCGTCTGTGGAGTGGTTGGCACAGTGGCAAGACGTTCAGAAGAAGCCACATTTGACATCATTCTCTTCTGACAGTTATCTTTTCCTTTTCCATTTCCATAACTCCTCAACACTACCAGAGAATATTAAATGGGGTCTGAGTTCAGAGTTTGTAGTTGCTGTTAAAAGGGAATTTTAAAAATTCCCAAGTAAATTAAGCAGAATGTTTTTAAATGGCTGGTTTCCTTTTTAAAAAGTAGACCCAACTTCTGTATTTTGGCCTCCATCAGGGGGTATTTAATTAAGTCTATTCTGTCTAACATGATCTGATGTCATTGTACAAGGATATGTTCTTTGTTAGCAGCACTCTTAGTTTCGGACTCCTCTGTGTATTTGAAACCATGGTAACAGAGCAGTAAGCTAAAGCCAATGAGATAATGAGATATTCTCATTGTAATTGTGTTTCATGAGGGCACAAGATCCCACGGGTGGTATCTGACTGTCTTACAACTGCTAACAGAATTTAAGAAGCAGACATATATTTGCATGGTACTGTTTTCCATAACAGCCATGTAAACATTTGTGACTTGGCATTTTTAGCTGTTTCCAGTACATAAAAGTATGTAATGTGCATTTATGTCACAAAAAGCCACACAACTAATGAATATCAATATTTTAAAATCCTTAGAACTTCAAGGAACTTCAGATTTGAAATGCACCAAGCAGGCTGTAGGGATGCTGTTTTGCATTATAATTACGGGCTGGGCTATGGTTTATGAGGAGAAGAATCCATCAAAGCAAAGAAAAGGAGAGCAGAGAGCAGCTAGCCCTTCACCTCCCAACCACCCCACATGCCCCTTCCAAAGGAGGGACAAAACTAACCCTAAGCAAGACTCCCTGTGCTTTTATGAGGAAAGCTACACTTTTCTCATAAATGAAAGCATTTTACCTTGAACAAGGGAAAACACATTTGGAGAATAAAACCAAAATATTTACAAGACATCTCTTCCTCTGAACTAAAATCAGAGAGGGAAACACCTCACTTTTGAGTGCCTTCTCTTCTGTTACTGTTTGAAGTTTCCCCACAGTTTTCATTTGAGTTGCAGATTTATGCATAAGTCACTGAATCCATGTTCTCCATCCTGATGAGGTTGCCCTAACAGGCGTTGTGTCTTTTAATAAATAATTTAAAACCAAAAAAGAGAAAGTGCAATATGGAATGACTGGTTGATTTAAGCAGGACTAAGATTTATGCACTCTCATGTCACTAGGCTTCCCACCAGGAGCCCTGCTTTAGTGAAGAACTGACCTAAGAATGTGCATTTTGTCAGCTTTGTGATGCTGATGGCCCATGGGACAGGGGTGATGCTGAACACTGAACTTTATAGACAAGGATTCTGTTTGCTTTTCACTTCACAGACAAAGGGTGTCACTCTTTGGTTTTTAAAACGTGCTGGAGCCATTTCTAAAATGTTTTACCATAGAGATCTAAATTGGTATAAAAATCAAATTAATAGAGAAAGGGAAGTTGGTTTTGTTAAAGTCATTCAAGTACAGCAGTTGTAGAGGAGAGATCTCTTTCAACATATCAATAGCGGAACAGTCCTGTCATGTAAAGACAGACCTCTCTCTCTCTCTCTCTCTCTCTCTCTCTCTATCTCTGTGTGTGTGTGTGTGTGTGTGTGTGTGTGTTATGCACATGGGTAATTGCAGTTGGAAAATAAAATCTATGCCATAGGTGGTTATACAGAAAGAAGATGTCACAGGGCTGAAGAATATGGTCTTCCTCTCTGTGAGATAAGGGTGGCCTCATCACTCATGGCTGCTGTGGCAAAACACAACCCCAAGTGGGTAATGAGGCCACCCCTACTGAGGGGAGATAACTTCTATATCGGAGCTGTCATGACCCATTAGGTCCTCACACTGCCTATTCTTGGATATGTCTCCCAGGCAGCCCTTTATTTCCACATCGGAAAGGGGGAGACCTCGTTTTCTCATAAATCCCTCTTTCTTGTTCCTGACAAATAGGAAATGGCTGTCAGGTTTGAAGCCTCCCCCTGGGTGCCATGTTGAAGTGTTCAGCAAAGACTAGAGTTGACAACATTGGCAAGAGTTTGTTAAATAGAGTGATAATTATTGCAAAATGGCTTTACTTTGTGGGCTTTAAAATGAGTTACTCCTTTTTAATCCAGATGAGTGCATCTCCTTAAACCTTGGCTAATTCTACTTTTAGAGAATGACACAAGAACTAAGGGATAGAATATGTTTAAAAAATATTAGAATCACGGAAGTATCACTTATAGAATAGATTTTGCAATGTACTTTCTCCAGGTGGGAATCTTTTAATATAATAACTTAGCCCAAGAATAGCAGGTGTCCACAGAAATTGATTCTATTTTGTTAAAATGAAAACCAGAGGTTGGCACTGATTCCTCCCTTCTATCCCTTGCTTTTTATCATGATAGATAGCAACATTTCTAGGTTTAAGGAGTGAGGACACACATGTGTGGAGAGGGTTGACAAAATCCTCATTTTCAAGTAGAATGAAGCAGGCAAATGACACTAAGGAGTGACTTGGCAGCTCATGCTCACCAGGTGCTGCAGCAGTGACATAAGTTTAGAGAAATGTAAATGAGGGAGTGGGTGGGCAGCAAGCAATAACTGGCTGTATGTGGGAAACAGAAGCGAAATATCTGCCTTTGTTGAGTGAGGTACCAACCCCCACCTTTCCACATCTCTGACACCGAAGTTCAGAGCCTGGGGGTCCTATAGGTAAAGCATCCACCCAAACCCTTGAGTGAGCAAGGCCACAATGGCGAAAGGTGTCTCCCAAGCAGGCAGAGGCCTCTGTGGACACAAATGGGAACAAAGCATTTTACAGACAGGAACATCCACCAAAACCTGAACACTGTGAGTGCCTGGAAGTGTAGGTGGAGGTGGGACAAGAACACCTTCCTCTGGGTTCTCATTTCTTCGTTTAGAAGGTGAGTGATTCTTACTTGTAAAAACATAAATATTACGAACAATACCTAATCCACAGTGCTGTTAAGAATTAATTACATGAAATTATATTCACTTACATAATAGCACTATTCCTATCAATATCATATTCATTATATTTTATGTACGTGAAAGTGGCTTTGGAGTTCAGGGGGTGGGTGTATGGATCTTTCTTCCTTCTGGGGAACAAATAAAAGATAATGGGATCCATAGAGGTGCCACAAGGATCAAATAAGTAAAAGTATATGAAGTACTTTGTGAATGCCAAAATATCATGAATTATGGTCAAAATAATCTTTAAATGTAAAATTATATATATATATGTATATATACATATATATGGATAAATATATTTATAAATGTAAATGCTGAGCCTTGTCTCAAATTTAAGCTTCCTACCTTTTAATTCAAAAAGACTGAAAAATGAAAGAATAAATAAAACTTTATTTCTTAAATTTATTTCTAAAAGAATGATTAGAAGAATCACCTTGGGGTTCTTTTCGCCACCTTCCCGTGGTTCCATCTCAGGAAGCATAGTGATAAGGACTATAGCTGTTTCACTCCGTTCAGCAGTTCCTGGGGACAGGTCTCAAAACAGAACCATGCGCCATCCAGAGATAGGCTGAAAAAGCCACAATTTTGATGAGGGAGGATCTGACAAAAACAATTACACACGAGGTGCACATACACAGTATTAGAATGAAAAACATGCCTTAAAAAAGTCAAATCAGAATTTAGTTCTAAGTTTTTAGAATTTTTGCTTAAAAGACCTGCATGAGTTGGGATTTTTCAAATGTGGAGAATGAAGAGTTTTGCCAGAACCACTCCCAGATGCCTCCTCCTTCTCTCTAGTCATCGTAGACATGGGAGAGCCACCCCTTAGTCGATTTATGCGCTTTTAGAATAAGCAAAGAACTGAGCAGAGCCCAGAGCCCTCTGCCTTTTCCCTGGCCCTGCCTGAAATCTACCATCGCTAACTCATTCAGGCCTCAGAGGCATTAGCAGTTGTTAAAGGGGAAACCATCACCCTGTGCCAGGTATCTGCCAATGATGGTTCAGGCTGACTAAGTTTATCAGATGTTTCTGTTGCCCGGCAAAATCTTAGCAAGACCTGGAATTGAGACACAGGAAAAATCCAGCTGGAAATGTGTACACAGTGTCTGACGCAGGCGGGCAGCCCCTGTGTGATGCTCAGCGGAAGCATTTGAAGGACAATGTTTGGAGAGCACCAGAAGGGACAGAAGAAAGTCACCAAAGCTTACTTCCCCATTGTGTCTGCTTTGCTCTCACTCATTCTTACATCAGGGGACTAAATTCTTTAACTACCGCACAAAAATATTCCAGCTCCATTTAAGGATAACGTACATGTTACTCTGCAATTGTTCTTTCCTGCACACAAGTATGTCTGTCTAGCAGAATTATCCATTAACTGCGGCTTGCCAACAGTCTTTGAAATTGGGAAAATTGAAAATTGCTCCCTCCAAACCCGTAGCTTCTGAGGAATCACAGTGAGGTAGAACCGACAGGAGCCCCTCATGTCCGGAGGATGAACACTTGCTGTTCACATGAATGCATTCTGGGAGGACTGGAAAGACCTCCAGGTGAGTTTCTCTCTGAGCAAAGGGTAGGAGGCAAGCAGTTCCTGAATGTACTTTTGAGACTTTCCTTCCCAGTAGACCCTAAGCACTCCAAAGGCAGAAAGGGTGTCCATTTTGTTCAATGTTGTATCCCAGGCAACAGGCACGTGAGGTCCTGAGCACAAAGTAGGCACTCAGTTTGTTTAGTAAATTAATATGTGAACCAACTAGCATCCTGCTCTGTGCATCTCTTTCTCCTTTTTTCCTGCAACTCTAAGAACAAATTCAAGGTCTGCTATGATTTTGCTACTTTAAATCCTTCCATCTTTTTTTTTAAAAAGCTCTTCCCTTTTCTCACATCTTCTTTTATTGTCTCTGCTGTGTCAAAAACAAAACAAAACAAAACAAAACAAAAAACCCAGGTTAAAACTGCCAGCTGCTAAATATTTAAGAAGCAAAATAAGTGGAGTAAGTGACCCCACAGTCCTACCTTGCTCGGTGCTTCAGCGTCTAACATTTCCACTCAACCCTACTTCAGAGCATGAGGCTGAAACCATCACACACATGCAACTGATTAGAGCTAAACACTCTGTATGTCACATTCATCTTGCGAAGCTTCAGTTCTAGCCAGCTACAACAACCTAGGAGATTACCATAGCAAAGAAAATTATTTTCTTAAATGAAGGCGGGTTGACCATCACAGTGTGGTCAAAATAACTCATTTTCCCCCTTTAAGAAGCACTAACTCAAACATAACAGGGACTTGTGCTCACACTCAGCCAGCCCTGTCATTTATCTGTTGTGGCATGGCCCCTGCAGGGACCCAGGCTCCCCAAGGTGCCTGTCAAAAGCAAAGGGACTTGTACATTCACAGTCTTGTTCTTCAAAAGTCCTTCACTAATAATGTAATAAAAAAAAGTGAGTGTCCTATGTAGAAAACCCACTAAAAATGAGTTTGAGGAAAATGATCCCTTTTTAGAATTTAAAACTAACATGTATAAAAATAGTCCTTATTCTAGATCGAGAAAGAATAGAGTAACACAAAAAATTGAATGCATTCTTTAGTAATCCTTGAGACAGCAATTGAAGACACATAGCTTAGTCTTCATGATGCATTTAAAATAAAAACAAAGTTCTTAGGTAGAAGAGAAGGAAAAATTTGCAATCTAGCTATTTCTTAATGTACAAATTTGAAAAGTTGGAGAAATAAAGAAGTTCACAATGATTAAGTTAAATTTTATGTTCATGATTGATTTTTGAGAAAATTCAAGGGCAATTTTTTATTAATGCAATGTAGTATTTCTTCTGAAACAATCATATCTCGTAAATTAACATATGTATTTTCAAACTGAAACTATTCAATAGCTGAATACTTTTGAATCAGGTGCTGAAGATATGCTTGACTATAATGATGAAGGACTGCAAAACTACCAGGATTTACAGAGATATTTCAGGTTATCCTCGAAGAGATTTCTAGTCCCAGTGTTATGTGCTTGTCTGGGGCATTTTACAGTCATCTTGTGAAGAGCTGACTATAAATAGATGGCTTCTTGCTACTCTGATTCTTAGTGCATTTTGAGGATAGAGCATCAAATAGAAGCATAGAATTTCAGAGCTGAATGGGACACTGGAGGTCTTTTTGTCAAATGTATTAATTCACAAATGAGGGGGAAGAAAGGCCTTGAAAAGCAAATGATATGCCCAAAGTCATTCAACTAATGAGTGGACTCTAACCCAGGTTTTCTGACTTTAATTTCTACTAGGTTTAGAAATCACGATTATATAGCACAATATATATATATATACTAGTTTAGGAAAATTTCAATTCTAGTTTTTTAAAAATATTTATATTTAGAATATAAAGTAATACAACAAAGAGTTGTAATTTACTTGACAATTTTCAAGGTTTATTAACCATAAATTTTCATTTAATGTAGACATTCTCATATATGAGGAAAGTGAGGCTCAGAGAGGTTTGGGGACCTGGCCAGTGAAACACAGCTAAAGAGCAATATGACCCTTGGACACTGCAGTTTCAATAAGTAAAATGTGATGCCTAGATATTTGGGACCAAAGTGAAAATTTAGTCAGAACTGAGAATTGTAATTGAAAAATGGATGAGCAGTACGGTAGGAATAATAATAAAGATGTCTCCCAAGCTTCCCATCTCTCAGCTCTTCAATGAAACGTTCATCCAGGCATGCTGTGACAGGACTTCTCAGGTGGAATTAAAGTTACTAATCAGCTGAATGTAGACTAGGAAGAGTAGCCTTAATCATCCAGGTGGATTCTGTTTAATCACCCGAACCTTTCAAAAAAGGCAGCAGCAGGAGGTGCCACAGAGAGAGACTGGAAGTGTGAGGAGAACTCAACTTGTCGTTGTTGGCTTTGAAGATGGAAGAACGGGGCATGAAACAAGAAATGTAGGTGGCATTTAGAAGCTGAGACAACAGCCAGCAAGGGAACAGGGACCCCAGTCTTACAATGCTATACAACTGAATCCTGGTCACAACTTGTGTGAGCTTGGAAGCAGATTCGTTCCCAAAGCCTCCTCCATAGTCAGATGCAACCCTGCTGACACCTTGACCTTGGCCTTATGAGATGCTAAGCAGAGAATAAGCTAGAACACACTGTGCCTGACTTCTGATCTCCAGAGCTGTGAGGTAATAAATGAGTGTTCCTGGAATTTGTTATGGCAGCAATAGCAAATGAATGCAACTAAAATGCTGCTTTTGATTTCTATATTGTTTCTGTTATTGTGTTATGAATTTGAGGCCCTTCACATTCTTCCTTTCACGGGTTTGTACTAGGAATTTATGTGTCCAAGGATTGAGAGCCACATAAGCGGGAAGTGCCATTTTGTTAATTGTAATATTGCAAGTACCAGTTACACCCTGAAAACAGGGTCCCTGGTAATCTCATATCCAAGAATATACTTAGGCTTGAGACCAAGTTGGCGAGTCCCACATCCTCACTCTCTGTATTCAAGATAGCTGGGTTTGAAGCTCTTCAGAAGCTGCAGGAAGAGGGCTGAAAATATGACCAGGGCCAACAAGCTGCCAACAAGCAGGTCACTACCCCCAAGGGTGTGCAGGACATGAGGCCAATCAGAATGCAGAGATATCATCACTGATAAGAGGTGGCCCTGTGAATGTGAAGTTCTTACCAAACAGATGAAACATTCACATTTGACTGAGAAAGTATAGAGGACCTGTGGCAGACAGGATGGAAGCTTTTCTATGCGTGAGGCTGCAATATGAGGAGAGCTAGAGAGGACTTTCCCTACCATTTTACAAACCAAGTGTTCTTTTTAGGTGGTCATTGGATGGGGAGGAGATTGTTGAAAACAGAGTAAGTACCATTTGGAATACTTGTCTGAAGTTGGCAGAGAGAGTTCCTTTAAAGAACTAAATCCCAGATGCTTTTAAAATAACTGTGATGACAGAAACAATCACTGGATATAAGAAAGGGAATAAAGAATTAGATTTTTCTCTAAAAGTCTCATATGTGTTTAAAATTCCTGACTGATACAAAAAATGGATCATTTCAAAGAAGTTATTTAGGATAATGACGATATCCATCTCATGAATAAGAGAGAAAATTATGTTGAATGGCCTGAAGCTGGGTTCATTGGAAGAGAGGGATTAATGGTTACTTTATGCATACAGAGTTGAGCCACCAAAAAATTAGTCTGAGAAGTCCCTGAAGATTTACCAGCTATATCTGGGGTCAGAGGATGGGGAGAGTGGAGAGGTTCTTGAGTTCAGAAGTAAGTGTTCAGTTTTAAAACAAGGCTTTCAAAGGTGCTAGGGACACACAATATTATTTAGTAACTGAGTTTAAATCTACATTTGTATTTACAGCTATTTATAGTGTTCCTGGCCCTGATATTTGTCCCAAATTTGAGAATATAATACAATAGCTGCATTTCAAGAAGGTTCTTGATTTACATTCCTCTTAGTTTTCAGAAGGAAGTTCACTAGCTTCTCATCTTTAGAAAAAAATATGTCAGGCCGGTGATATAGCTCAGCGGCATAAGCGCCTGCCTGGCAAGCGCGAGGTCCTGAGTTCAACCCCCGGTACCCGCATATAAAAAAAAAAGAAAAGAAAAGAAAAAGGAATGTCACTTAATCTTTATGTCTCCCTCCTCTTTGTACCTCATAGACACTGAGGTTGTGATATTGAGTACTGTGATAGCTAATTTTACATGTCAAATTTGTTGGGCCGCAGTACTTTAGATATTTTATCAAACGTTATTCTGGATGTTTCTGTGAGAGTGCTCTTGAAGAGATCAACATTTAGACTGGTGAACTTTGAGTAAAGCAGATACCCCACTCCAATGTGGGAGGACTCTATCCATTAAAGTGGAGGCCTGACTAAAACAAAAGACTGATCTCCTTCAAACAAGAGGAACTTCTCTATCAGAAGGCCTTAGGACTTGGAGCATCGCCTCTTGTTTGGGTCTTGAGACTAGTGTCCTGCCCAGCAGATTTTAAGTGATAGCTTTCGTAATTATGTGAGCCAATTCCTGAAAACAATACACACACACACACACACACACACACACCCTGCTAGTTCTATTTCTCTGGATAACTCTGGACTGGACATATGCATTTGAGATGCACCAGTTTGTAGAGGCATCAGCACCATGGAACTTAAGGAGAGAGCAGCTACAAGAGCGCACTGTGATCTGAGTCCTGGGCCCACCTACATAGAGTTCTTTTAGCGAAAGAAGAATCAAAAAGGGCCCTGAGTGAGAGGAAGCAAGAGCATGGTGTCTCAAGCCAGAGAAGTGTGTTCCACGTGGGATGCATGTTAGAAGAGTGTGTTCAATTACTACTGAGGGGGAAAAAAGATGAGAACAAGACATTAGCCAATGGCTGTGGCAGATACAAGTTACCAGTGAGTTTAATAAGGGCCATTTAGTGGAACAATGAAGTAAAAGCCAGGATAAAGCAGTTGAGCAGGGAAAGAGTGGTGAGGAAGTGGAGACACCATATATAAGCAACTCTTTCCACGAATCTTGCTGAAATGCAGAGAGGAGAAATGGAGAAGTATCTAAGGAGCCTTGCGTTCCTGCTTCTGTTTTATTAGACGGGTATGCCAATGGAAAATGAAGCAAGAGGAGTGAAAACAAAGTTAACCAATAGTAAAGTGTTTCAGAAGGCACGTTAATATATAATCATTAAGCATAGCATTTGTTTGGCGTTATCTTCAGTGGAATGAAATAAGTTTGATCAATCAGGTCTTCCTAACCTGAATATGCAGTATTTCACTGTCAGTCTCACCCATGTCTTGAGTTTATAGCCCTTTTCAAACAGGTAGGGTATTGGTGATAACAAATATGGTACAATGAAGGCAGCTTTCAGTATCACTTCTGCCATCCCTGAAGGTGGACTTCCTATTTTATGTTCCAAAAGTAGAAAGGAAGGAAATAGTGAGGTGGTTTCTTCAATGTAGCTCAGAAGCTGTGTGTCAGAATTCCAGTGCCCAAACCCTCTCCTCTTAACCACATATTTGCCGACCCCTTAAACAGGAAAGAGATGGCAAACACAAGAAATTAGTAGCTTGCCGAAGTTTTTATCCTGTCAAAAACTTGAAGGCATGAGTAATATAGAGAAAAACTACTCTACAATATACCACTCACCTCCACCACAAGGTCTGAAACGTGAGAATGTTTCCCTAAATAGCATTTTTCTCCAATTGAAGAATGATGAGAAAATTGTAGCCTGACTGTTGTGGAGAAAGAGTCTCCACTGATCCCTGTGTAAATAGATAGTCGGGGGTTAGGTGGAGTGGAAGTATTTTCTTGCATTTGATGAAGAAATAAATGTCCAGCTTTTGCAAGATTTGTGATATAGAAGAACGCTGATATACTTTGTGGGAAATTATAACAGAATTATTAATACAAGTAAGACATTTTAAAAAGCCATTACCTTTGTTCCCTTGAAATGAGTGACACTGGTTAGCAAGATTATTCAATTTAAAATAATTAGGTTTCTGGTTCCTGTAATTTAGGTCTTACCTGTCACTGCAAATTATCTTAAATATATATATATATTTTTTTTTTCTAAAATGTTACAAATATAATTGTATTATATCAATAAGGCTAAATATTTTTGGACATTATGCTCAAAGATTATTGTTTAATTAGGAAAAAATACATTTGTAATGTACTTTTGACAAAAGGTAAAGATATTTGCATAATTATTTTTATCAAAGGATATTATTTAAATCATATTTTGCTAAGATTAGAGGCAGATTTCTTTTAGACTCTTTTTTTAGGAACTTGAATTTTCTTCTTATCAAAGAAATTTTAAAAGGCTATCTAGCATAGCATTAAATAACTGTAATATTTGGGGTACACAGATACTTTAATCCATAGTGACAGTATGCCTTACACTATAACCTTCTAGATCATACTAAATCCAACTTTGACTGTAGGGAATTCATTCTGATTCCATTATTTAGCTCTGTAGAAACTTATAACCATTAAAAGCAAAGCAATAATTCCTTTCGCTGAAGTGGAGCATAAGACATAGTTTAATACATTTAATTACAAACTAATTGAGTCCCAGGACACTGCTAGCCCACTGATGGACTTCCAATGGTATTATTAATTTAATAATAACTTTTATTGAGTACATATCCTTACTCTGTGCCAGGCATCAAGCAACATACTTTACATATATTATCCATATCCATAATCATCTAAATAGCTATTTGAATTAAGTACTAGTTGTGTCCCAAATTTATATTTTAGGAAAAGAGGTTCAGAAAGGTTGTACAATTTGCTCAAGATCACACAGTCCATTATTAGAGCCACAACTGCATCTGGACCCCATCTGAGGCCATATTATGATATATTGAAATAGAGAATTTCCCTGTCCCTCTGTAGCCACTCAATCTCTAGCAATCTGCTGGGACATAGGATACTCCTTGTCATTCCCTCTGGTACTCTTCATTGTTCCACATTGCTCAAGCAGGAAAGAGGGTCACCCTACATGTACATGCGGGTATATGACAGTTACTCATCCATCAAATCATGTTATTTATTTATAAACACCTGCTGCTTATTAAGCACCACTCTGTGCCAGGTAGTGTGTTAGAATGAGGAACCAAACAAATGTGGACCTCATTTTCAACAAAGTTTTCTGTCAAATGGACGAGACATACATTAAACAAATATACCGCAAATAAATAGATGTAATGCATACTATAAGGTGAACCTGTTTTTTAAGAGAGAGAATAACTAGTATTGGGGGTGAAGCCTTTACAAATAAGAGGTTTTACAGGCATTCACAAAAAAGGAAAGAAAGATGAAGAGATTTATTTGTAATCAGTCATTCAATACAATTTGTCAAAGACTTGCTATGTGCAAATTACTGTGCTAAGTGCAAGAAATGTCAGTGAACAAGTCAAAAAAGTCCTTTTTTCATAAAGCTTTTAGTCTAGTGAAAAATGTCAAATATTATGTCTCACTGAATGGGGTTCTCTTTCCTTTTTTTCTGGTCAGTTAACAAAAGTACGGCAGACACATTCAGCTGCAAAACTATGCCATAGTGTTAGGTCTAAAAAATCATTAATTTTTAAAAAAACAAAAAACAAACAAACAGAAAACCCCACAGTATTTAACGTGCTATGTTCATTCAATTTAGGTATTAAGGAAAATAAACTACCAGGTTGCTAAGAACTAGAGCTGTGCTGGGCGTGGCAGTGTGATGCCCACACGTGGGTTTCCTGCAGGTGGTCCCCGAGGCTGAATTGTCTTAGGTCGACTTCAGTGGTGGATTCAGTTCCAACCACAAACACAGAGACACGCCAGCTAATCATTCCTGCCAGCCAAATCATCAACCACTGGTCACTTTTCACATGCACAACTGTGTGTGCCAGGTTGTTGGTGACGGCCTTGTGACAGATGTCATAGTTATAGATGGTGAGTAAAAGCTCAGTTATCTATTCATTGGACCTCCGACCTACAATTTCAAATGACATTTATTAGATATCAATTAACTGCTTAGATGCCATAATTTTTGCCTTTAAGGAAGGAAAATCCCTGTTGATGATGATCATTCAGAATCAAAAATTCACTTTCTCTCTAGAGATTAATCACGGGACTATTTGCTTCAAATTAGGTGCCTCTGGCCTTTTTGTTAGCTGAAGTACCAATTATGGCTGAAGTTTCCTGAAGTATTTGTGAAACGAAGGAGCCAGATAACAAAACACAATGAAACAAAATGTCCATCCTAGAAACAAAGAAGCAAAAAGCTGTTAGTTAGGTACCTCTTTCCTTAAAAAAATAACACCAAGAGGGTCCGGTGAGATGGCTCAGCGGCTTAAGCGCCTGCCCTGCAAGCGCGAGGGCCCGAATTCGACTCCCGGAACCCACATACGAAAAAGGGGCCGGTGATATCGCTCAGCGGCACGGGCGCCTCCTGGCGCGCGAGGTCCTGAGGTCAACCCCCCGGTACCCACCAAAAAAAAAAAAAAAAAAAAAAAAAAAATACCAAGATCCTCTAAAGTGGGCTCTGGGCGGAGCCTTTCCCTCAGCACTGGGACAGTGGCAAGGCCCCAACATGAGTGCTGAGAGTCCTCCTCCTCTGCCCTCAGTATTGTCTCTCCCTCACTACTGATGCCACCACCACCCCAGTCTGAAAGTCACTGTCTTTATGAGTCTTCTGGATCAGGTACAGCTCAAACCATCCCTTAATGGCCAGCTGAGGCCAGTACAATTAAGAAAATACTAAGGGCTTTAAAGAAGAGAAAGATGTTGAGATAGAAACGTGTAATCAGTTCTTCTTACAGAGCTTGTTGTAACGTCCACGGAAGAGGGGTCCGAGAAGGGAGACGCTCCAAGAACCACACAGGCTCTTATGTAAAAGGCACGGGGTTTACTGAAAGGCTACACTAGCGTAGGGTCACCCAGCGAATGTGCTAAGGCGACCACGAAGGGCAGGAGCAAGGGGTTTCTATAGGGTTGGGTATGGTAATGAGGGATAGGCAAGTGAAGTTTTACAGAAGCCAATCGCAAAGAGTTAAAGGGTAATTAATACATTCATTGGTTACTTAGGGGAACCTATAGATAGGGGAGCTTAGCAAACGGGCAACCAATCAGTTTGGAGGAAAGGCTAACAAAGGAGACAAAGGAGCCCGGGCGCGGGAATGTAGCCCGCGCGGGAATGTAGCCCGCCAAGTCACATGATTTCCAGGAATTTGCCCTGAGACAGAGTAACAGAAACTTAGTCTAATAGGTTAGAGCCCAATAAGTTAGAGCCCTAACGGCCATCGCATAGTTCGGCCTAACACATCAGAATTACAACTTGTATAACTTTTATATGAATCTTTCAACAAACATAACTTTATGTCACATCAAACTTCACATTGTAAATCATGGCTTTTCTCCTGGGTTCAGGACTGTCTCATCCCAGCCTGAGTCTGCCTCCTTATGGTGGGTGCTGTCTCGGTACCCAGCATCTCAGAGCACATTCCAGAAGACAGCAAACTGCAGGAGAGGTATTGTCCCTCTTCTTCCAGACAAAGTGCCTAGTACTCAGTGTCCAGTTTAGGTAGGCCTCTTCCTAGCACTGAAATCTAGGATAACCATCCTCTTCCAGAACATGCTGCTCTCTAGTCACAGGGTGAGGCCTTATTGAAAGCCTAACAAGACAACCAATGTGAACTTCCTTTGATATTTTTCATACAAATGGTCCTGTTGAAAAATAACAGGAAGATCATAGGTCCCCCAAAATATAAAACAAATCAGCCAAACATTAACAAGATCTTAAGAGGAATGATAAAGCCAAATCACATTGGATAAGGATCTAGAATGGCATTCCAATGGGTAACTCATCGTAGCATAGTCCAGTGGACTCTGAAAGGCAGCAAAGGAGATCATGACTCGTACTATTTCTGTTTTGTTCTATAGCTACCAGGTCAAAACTTCTGAAGTCATTTTGCAAATCTAACATTTAAAGAGCCTCTTTTCTCTTTGATGTGGATCTGTGCAAAACTGATGATCTAAATGCCAGACAGAATAACTATATTAATCATTTTTTTCCTAAGCCACAGGAAGAGAAGTTCTCTAAGCTTGACCAATTCAACTTGTGCAATATGGATCATCCAGCTACACTCTGATGCCTGAATGCCTTTGCCCTGTCTCTCTTGAACATAAAGTGAAAAAAGTCAGATAGATAATCTTCATCAAAAAAAGAAATTTCTTTTATCATTCATTAATTCAGTCAAATGAGTTCAGTATTGATGGTATTATCAGTAATGAGTACTTAATAAGTTCTTTTGAATATGAATGTTTTTTATCATCATCAGAGTATTATGAAAAATAGTGAATATCCAAGTTCTCATAAAAATTCAACAAGTGAAGTATTCTGGAAGAAATATTTAAGGAAATACATGAAAGTACTTTTGGGCAGTAAACACCATATGTATTCAAGTATTATTTTATTATCATCATTATGTATTAGTGTGATTTAAAAGAAAGGCTAATTTCCCTGGGTATTACTGCCTCAGATTTGAGTGGACATTAATTAACAAAATATAATCTTAACAATGTCTACAAAGAGAATTCAAATAATTTTTCTTTCCCAGGCCTAGGTGCAGAAGTAGCTAGAAATGGCCTAGAAGGGGCCGTGGCCTCCTGATTACTAATGCTACTCCCTGCAGATCTGCCCTCCAACTACCAACAAGCTAAGCATCTTGGCTTGCGAAAACTAAGGAGTGGAAAGACTGAAGCTATTATCATTGTAAGTGGTGTGAATGTTGGGAGTAGGTGAGGTAAAGATGATCATTTATCTCAAATAGTTAAAACAACTTAAAAAAAGAAAAAACTTGGCTTGCAACTAGGTAACGCCTAAATATTTTCAAAGGCCCAGCCAGGCAATCACCACTCAGACAACACTTCCCAATTCTTCCCTGCCAAAATTCCTCCTCACTTGGAACCTTTTAAATTTTCATTTATAACCATACTCCTCCCTGTCTGGACACAATTGCTATATAAGTGGGGGTGGGGCTGGAGGGAAAGGGCAATGGATCACAGAAATCTGTAGCTGCACCTTCCCACATTTTAAAAAAGAAGGAAGACATTCCCCTTTACAGTAATAAAGGCATACCAGTTCCTCCCATCTGTGTGAAGCATAACTTCCGCATTCAAAGGAAACTGGTGACTAACATTCCACTCCAACACAGAGGCTCCAGGCACACCCGCTGCAACCGAAAGTCCTCTCTTCTGCACTCCATCTTCATGCTTTTTGTGTGACATGAAATTAGAAACTAAAGGATCCTGAAAGGGAACAGTCTCCTTAGTATAGGAGAACTCTGCAAAAATGATATTTCACTCGATTGACTGTCTCTTGCTTTTAGGATCTGCACTGCCTCCCCTGAGGCAATGTGGAAATGTGGGCTTCAAAACTCAACAGAGAATAGAGTTGGTGTCATCAGCATAAAGGACATCAGAGCAAGGGAATGAGTTCTCAACCACAATATGTCCAGTTGCAGCACCTCAGATTTTTATGTTCCATTTTAAGGTGTCTCCTCAATACCCATTAACTTTGAACTGCCACATCCTCCTCAAAGAGAAGCAAGATTGTATGACCCAAGTTGTCTGATCATCAATATCTTGTATTTCTAGTTAAAAAAAAAATTCCACCAAAATTCCAGAGACTTTACAGAACCTCACAAGTAGGAAAGTGAGGCACAAACTGTCCACTAGCAGGTATTTCCATAAGATGAAATAAAATCACGTCCTGGCTCTACCGCCAGCTATAGTATAATACTTGAGCAAGTCTGTTTGCCTCCCTGATTCTTGATTTGCACCTCTGTAGAAATGTACGGACTATACTGAATTGTCTCTAGGGTTCCTTCTAGCTCTGAAATTCTATGACCTGTAGTTATGCGTGGGTGGTATATTTCAGTACTTAGCAAAAATTAGAAATGTCAAGAAAAAGATCTTTAGACATTCCAAAAACTTGGAACTCTCATTTTGTAATAATCTTAAAGGCTTAAAATCCTGCCAATGCTCCAAGTTTATGTCTTCTTCAACCAACAATGGAAAAAATGGAAGATGTTTGAACAAATCCCATCTACGACTTTTGCCCAGGAGTATTTCATTTCACTTAATCTTTTTTACTGATGTTAATTTTGAGACAAATTATTTGAAACTCCCCAAAATCCATTTAAATTTGTCTTGGTTACATGCTCTCTAATTCCAAATTCTGTACGCTCTTTCTTCTTTCAAGCAGGCATTTTGTTAGCAGTGACTAGATTCTAAAACATAACAGGTCCAAATCGGATTTGGGACATCATGCCAAATTGAAAAGACAATTGGCCCAAACTTTATCTTTCTTGATTCAGACTATTTGGCAGACCTTTATTGGGAGCATGGCTGCCTTGTGGCTTAAACACAAAGTTCATCTTAGGAACAGTTGACCCAACCTACCTCTTTTTAGTGGACACTCTTATATCAGGTCTTTCAGAAGACATGGGACCTTGCATGTGACACCTCCAGGCCAACTTACCATCACTTTCTGTCTTCCTTAAACTCCATGGAGGGGGCAACATGTTCATGCTAAATTGCTAGAGAAGAGAAATTGTTGGACAACATTTCTCAGAACGGGGATATTATCTGCCTGGTTCCCATAAGGTTCTGTCACAAGGGTGGTGCTCAAAAAATGCTTGTAAAATAAATGTTCTCTACCACAAGGTGGCACACATCAGAATGAATGAATAAGATTTAGGAAAGAAATAAAAGCATACTCAAACCTTTCTGATTGTGCAGCAGGATTTTCCCCAGACACAATTATTTTCTTTTTAAAAAATAATCTATGTTCTATTTCTTTCAGTAAAGTCTGAACTAGAATGGAAGATTTCAAGCATCATAAGCTCTTCTAGTTAATTTAAGCAAGACCTATCAAAAGCTATAGTACTCTTTAGCACCTGCTGTTATTTTATTAACAATGAGTTAATTCTGTAACTGAATTAACTAGTTGCCTGGGCTGGATTCAAACTAGCAATCCTCCTGTCTTAGCCTCCCAGAGTGTTGGGACTAGAGGTGTGTGCCACCAAAACAGCTTTTTGTTTTAGAGTGTCAACATAAACCAAATTGCATTTTCGTATCATTTCTTCTTTCTTTTCCCTTAGTCAGTAGTTTCAATTCTTAGCTAATGCTCATTTATTCAGCAAATAAATTTGAATGCTGTATATGCCAGATGCTCTACTAGAAGAAATAGTAGAGAACAATACAGGTCTAGTCCTTGACCTCGTGGAACATATGTTTGATAAGGAAAAGCTGAATAATAAATAGTTACACCAAAAAATGTTGGAAGGTGAGAACTAAAAGAAACTAGGATGAAGGAAGATGGAGGAGGCTGGTGGAAGTGGCAGGTACTGTGAGCAGAATGGCCAGGGAAGGCCACCGATGAAGGAAGATGGAGGAGGCTGGTGGAAGCGGCAGGTACTGTGAGCAGAATGGCCAGGGAAGGCCACCGATGAAGGAAGATGGAGGAGGCTGGTGGAAGCGGCAGGTACTGTGAGCAGAATGGTCAGGGAAGGCCACCTTGAAGAAGAAACAGTGAAGCTCAGACTTGACATATGTCCAGGCAGAACCCCACAAGGAAACCTGGCAAAATGCCATTCCAGAAAGAAGGAACAGCAAAAGCCAAGTAGAAAGAAGACTTGAGCATTTCAGAAATTGGTTAATAAGGCCAGTGTGGGAGAGACAGCCAGAACAAAAAATTGAAAGCAAATAGGGCTGCACCTTGTAGGGTCCTGTGGGCCATGATAAGCACACACCACAGGGCGTGAAGTCAAGGTGACATAGCATGGTCTATTGCCAAAAGACTCCTCTGGCTGCCATTGAGGGTGAATTGGATGTGGGCTTGAGTAGCCACCACCCAGGTGTGAGGTGAGAGATCTCAAATTTGAGCGGCAGGAGTGGAAATAATGCGAACAGTAAGAGAAAGATCTTATAGGGATACTTAACAGGATTTGCTGACTGGGGAGAAGGGAAGCTGGCTGGAATGATGCCTTATTGAAATTAATGAGATCTACTAATTAGGACGGCATTTTACCATAAACAAATTATTAAGCACTTTTTCTGTCAGTACTACTGCCCTGCCTTTAGGAATAAGGCTTAAAGATCATTAAAAAGGAGTCTGACAGGAGTCAGGGGACGTCTAATAATTTCTAACCATGGGGAAGGGAACTGCAGAAGTCAAGCAATAATAACATGTCACATTCACAAAGCACATTGCTGTTTACAAAGCGCTTTCATATCCACGGTATCCCTCATGCTTTTATTTTCTTCAATTTTATGGCATTTCCATAGAATGGGGTGGATTAGTAGGCTGGTGCATACATATAACAAAAACTAGATTCTAATGAAGAGTTTGCCGATGATCTTCTGCTGCCTATATATTTTTTTTCCCTAAAACTCTGTCTGATGACAAGAGTTCCTCTTCTAATAACAATAATTCTGGTAATTGAAAAGAAACATTTTTCATTATCTTTTTATTCAGTGCTATACAAAGATCACCCTAGGCAGACTTATGAAAATAAGATTCAATTGGATTTTTAAGAATTCAACCTTATGAAAGCTTTGAAATGATTATGCTTTTCTCTGAATGGAAGAAAGTCAGATTGTTATGCATGAATTAATTAAGGCCCTAACCTCCCAGGCCTGCACACAGATCAAAGCAGGTTCCTGCCCCAAAGCGGCTGAGGGTGTGAACAGTATCCAAACAAGGGCTGTGATCTTTTTCAGCAAATGGTCATGACACTTGTCTCAGCCAGAGAACAGTAGCTACAGGGACTTGAAGTCTGGGACAAAGTTACATGTGAATGCTGCTCCTGTAGAAAGGAGTCAAGCAAGATGCCCAGCTCATCTCTGGTGACCTCCTGGGGGAATGCAGCTTGGCTGAGAATCACAAGGGCATCATGGCTCCAGGAAAGTGTAGAGCGTCAGAGTAACTCTGTTTTTTCCCTTCCCATGAGAAATCTCAGAGCAAAGTGGGAAAGGGCAGTGGCTTTGGAGGACAATGACTGGAATTTAAGTGGTGGGTCCATGCTGAGAGTTTAGCTTCCTCAATGAGATGGAGATAATCCACCCCTTCCAGGGAGAATGAGAGAACCAAGCCCACAAAGCTCTTTGTAAAATGGATATAGAAATGATAGTTGTGAACCTGACTAAACTTTACACAAGTAATCTGTATTAGACATGAGAAATAAGCAGTAGGTTAGTGATAAACGTCCCTGTTGACCACACAGCAAGTCCTTTCAGGGATGGTTTACTAAGGTATGGTCCTGAGCACTGTAACGATGGTGGTCCTGCTCTCACATTTGTCTCCTGAGGTACATAGTCCTCTATAAGTCAAGGTAAACTGGAACAGCTGGGTGTAAGAAGCACAGGGGGGGTCTCCAAGGCTCAGACCCTGAGCAAAGACCCTGAGGATTTAAGAAGACCTCATGCAGAAGGCAGCATTGAACAGGGAGAGGGGCTTCAGGAGACACAGTTGGACAGAGAGAAGACCAGCAGCAAAAGCACAAAAGAAAAAAATCATGAGACACAAATTCCCACTTAAGGAACAAAAGCAAAGACAGAGGCAGTCAGGTGGGAGAGATGGCTTTGAATTTAACTGAAAATCTAGTCAGGAGCTAGAGAGATACAACCAAATGCAACTTATCTTTCAGTAGATATGTAATTGGAGAAGTTCATGATAAAAAGAATGTTAGAAAAGTCTACTCTTCAGCATGCATAAAGTCAGCCAACCAATAAAGCCCACCACTGGGTCCTACTGATGGTTTCAGGAAATCCCTGTGACACCAAGAATCACCCTGATCCAGAACTTTGGCAGAAACCCAGCTGGGTGCAGAGGGTGACTGGACTCTGTTTTACAAAAAGACTTGGTGGGAAGGGGCTGCTGTATCTCAATTGTTTGGCCTTTTTTACTATCCTTGGTCAGAAAGGCAGCAGTCTTGTCTCAAAGTCCCATGCCCAACTCCTAGGCCGACATCTCCTTCCCGAGTTCCAAGCCCCAACATCTGGGTCTAGTCCCAATCTCCCTGAATCTCAGAAGGAGCCTAGCTCAGTCAGCAATCCAGCCTTCTCCGGGTTGGAAAGAGATTCACAGAGACAGGAAATTGGTCTCTCAACCTGGTGACTGAACAGAAAACAGGGTAGTGAGGTGTTGTTTCTTCATTACCACCTCCTCACTCACACACCGGGCTAGATCCAAGCACTTTGTGTGAGATGACGAGAAGGGGAGTTCATGTCAGGGCTCTCAGAAGAACCCCAGCAGCCAGGTCTTTCTGGAGCTTTCTAAAAATTAGAGTCAATTGCCCCAGAGATTCCTGCTTAACTTTTACAAGCCCTTTTCATCTTGGCACTCTAAAGATTGCAGACACCAAAATAGTCTCCTGAGAACTATTTCTTCTATTTTACTTCCTGTGGTCTAAGCAAGCTGTAAACTGGTGACCCTTAATATTCCTGCTGAGGCGCTGAAGAAAGCTCTGAAACCCCAGCAGAGGGGAAGCACATACCTGGAAAGTTTTGCATGCATTTTGGGGAATTTGTGTTTTCCTCTCGCCCTTAACCCCATTCATGGACTGAAAGAATTAGAGTAGATTGACTCCTGAACAAGACTTCTGGAGCTATAACCTCCTTCCAGATATCCCTGATTTTCTAATTTCAGACATGGGGGTTAGGGTTGAAAAACTCTCAGGACTGTGGCTCAAGTAAGAGGCAGTGCTAAGCTTGGAGAGATTGAGATTGTCCTATTTCATGTAATATGTGAAAAGAAATCTATACTGCTATTTCGACAAAAAAATCACAAACAATAAATGGTGTGTCACTGAAGCTAAAAAAAAAAAGCCCAACTTTCCTTTCCTTGACAGATAGATAGATGATAGATAGATAGGTATAGACAGAGACCACAAAAAAGTATATGTATTAGGAAAAAAAACTCATACAAATATTTTAATACTAAATTTATTGAGACATCATGAGATTAACACAAGTTACCTTTGGCCTCTACAATTACAAGAGGCACTCAAAGTGGTGGCCATTAGCTTCCAGATGTTTATTAGTATGGCACACTGCTGAAGTGTGTGTACCTTTTTTCTGGTGGAATGAATATATATGTAATGAAATTACATGTTGCAAAATGATAAGTTTGGAGTGGTTAGTGGGCTGCTACAGGATAAAGCTTTAAAGAAAAACAAATGCATGTGGATGTAAACAGTATAAAAGCCAGATCCAGACCATTTCATGATTATATCTGCTTCTGACTAATCATCCTCACTTTCTATTGAACAACACTTAATTCTTCATTACGTGTCAGGACAAGACTTTGCTTTCAACATGAAGGTGTTGCTGTCACTGCTTATTTTTTTCTTGCTCTGTGATTACAAGTGCTGATCACAGCTTAGATAGTTGTAAAAAATAAAACTGCTATCATAGCTTGCATGTAATTAGTTCTAAATGTGTGGCCTATTTACAATAGCAAGCTGTACATTAGGTACCACAAACACTTAAAATGCCAGATATTGCCACACTTTTATGACAGTCATTAACTGAGCCACAGCAGCAAATATTTAATGTGACAGTTACATTAGCATACCTCTCTGCTGATAGAGGCATGCCTTGCCATTTGCATTACACGACACAGAGCTGAGCTGTACATTCTGACAAGGATGTGCTGCTTGGTCCAGAAAGCCTCGAGGAAACATGGAGTTCCTGAATCCTCTACCTTGTTGGAAAGTGGAGAAGAAACATTTCATTCAGATACTGATTAAACATTACCTGCTTTGGAAAACATGCCTCTCACCTGGGCACACTTGATACATGCCTCTGGGACCCTGATGAATCTAAATGATAGGACAACTCCTTCACAGATTGTAGTTTGAAGAATAGAAATACTTTTATTTCATGCCTTGCTCCAAAAGAAGGATCCAGGACCAATGTGATGGTTTGGTGTGAGTAAACAGCTACATTTAAGATTTAAAATATATTCCCCATCCTGCTGGATGTACCATATTTTTCCTTCAGACTCCCTGCTTTTCATTTCAGAAACAGAAACTCAGTGTCCATATTTTTAAGTGTACAGTTTTGGAAAACATATCCCTACAGTTGGTTTCCAAATATTTTCAGTTTTTTCCCTCTGGTTTTCAAGGAAACTCTTGTTTCCAGCATTTGTACTACAAACCTATAATTATCAAGAATATTGCATTTAAGTATATTTTGTATAACTCTCGAAAAGTCATACTAATCTGGGTACCATTTCTAATGATTTTCAATCTATGGTGAACATTTTCTGGTAGTGACTGCTGCGTCAGACATCGAGGTGACAGACCGGAGATGTAGATATTGACTCTACTCAGAGACACTGATGACAGTTCGTGTGAAATGACCCCTCTGTAGGCTGAGGGACATGCCAGGAATCAAGACTAAATGAATAGAGTCTTTTTCCAGATTACATGTACCACCTGCTTTGCATCACAGCAACAATTCTTTTATATCAATATACAGTAAAAATTCCAAATTCAGAGGCCTATGTGGGTTAAGCAACAACGTTAATGAGTGAAGTAGGCCAGATATAATATAATATGGAGTGGTGGGACTGTGGAAAAAGTAAATGATCAATCTAAGATGGGCAATTCTATACAATTAAAGCAGATGGCCTCCTACAGGAGACCAAAACCAGACCTATGGATCCTCCAATTGTTTCAAAAGCAGAAAATAAGACTATGTGAAATAGCTCAAATTTTAAATATTAGCAACCAATTTTATTTCTTTTTATTTGCTGTTTGGGAACACATAATATGTCTATGATTAAGTTAGGCCTATGAGCCAACAGTTTGTAAGTGTGCTCATGGTTATTAAGAAACAGACAACTTCTTGCTCTTCACAGAGGCTTAGTCAAGGCCTTCAAGTACAGCCAGCTTGGCCACGATCTTCTGCAGACTTTCGTTGCTACTTTAGCCATTACTAATACTTTCTAGTTCTGGTCCTAGAGATCATTCTGAGTCTGGGATTATTTTCAAGAAGTTGGGATTTATGGATCAGAAAACTTTGACTATATTTTATAGAACATATAATAATAACAATAGCTAACATTGATTGAAATTGTCTTAAATGCTTTCCATGTAACTGACCAAAAAATAAACCATTGACAATAATCATAGCCATAACCCTTACATGATCCCAAGCTCTGATCAATATGCTTCGCATATATTAACTCGTTTAATCCTCAGGACAATCCTTCCGACTTTGTAATCAGGAAACTGAGGCACTTAGAAGTTAAGAGTCTGATCAAAGTTATGCAATTCAAATCTAGTCAATCTGGTTCCAAGGTCCACATTCTTACCACTGTACCATCCTGCCACTTATCAAGGGGGGCTTGATCAAAAACCAACAAAACATCCACTTTTGAGACCCATGAACTTATATTCCAGTATAAACTATCTAATATATACATAAATCCACAAAAACTTATAGAAGCATTATGAAAAGCAGGAAACAATTCACTGTCTACTGCTATCAGGAGGAGAGGAACTGACATTTATTGAGGGCTCTCTGTGTGCAATTTATTCACCTATATCATTAGCTCCCTTACTTTTAACCAAAACATGGTATAATATGCCCTCTTCCCATTCAGCACCTGTGCAGCAGAGACAAACCTGTGGAGATGAATCTGATCAAGGGAGTCCAGCAAGAAACCACAGAGAAGATTCCAGAGTTGGCTTTGACTGGCAGTACATCACAGTATGAAGAATGAGCAATCTATTCTGATCATGTCAGTATTGGGCTTTGAACCTAATTAATTCTCCACAGGGTAGGATTGGGGTGGAAGTTGGGAAGACTATCAGAATCACTAGAGTCATATCCAAGACATACTTGACTCCAACTTCCCTGGAAGGTGGGTCAGTACAAAAGGAAGGACAATACATTCCCTCTCTTCCCTGGTAAAGAATAAAATCTAACCCAGTACACCTATGATAAAGAGAAATGCTGCATGCTTTTGCCCTGGTAATTTTTGAAAGTTCAAATGTGAGCATATTTTCACTTTGCCTACTTTTTGCTCCAGTCCAGCAATTTAGACTCCTGGGACATTTCGTCTCCTGCTCCTCTCTTCCATAATGACACCCTAGTTCTCCTAATCCAGCTCCATCCTTCCACACTTAACACACTCATCCTCCCATGGTGTTTACACATTTCAAATATTTGTAGTCCATTAAAAAGATATCAAGCACATGGAGAAATAGATGTCCACATTTGGAAAGCATAAATCTGAGGCACTGGGGATTACAGGCTCTCTTTATACATTTTTTTAAAGATGCAAAAGGTTTCCTTTGATATTAAACAGAACTCCAAACCTAGCAAGCTGTGCATTCTTTTTAGGGTATCCCTCCCAAAGAGGTTTACCAGCTCTCAAGGAACTCTTGGACTGAATATTGTGTCTTATCATCTCCCCCACTTTGTCTTGGTTCTGCTCATTGCTTTTCTCTGTTGCTAGAAATTGCCAGAGATATCTTCTTCCAGGCCTATGGAGAATATGTCTTCTCTGTCTCTCGCAAGTTTTCTCATCTTTTCTTATCACAAGAATACGTGCAAACATAATTCAAGATACAAGAATACCATAACAGAGAACAGAATGCCCAAGTTCCTTATATAAAATGAAGTCTTGGCACCTTCTGACCCCCACCTATGTTCAGGCTTTCTTTTAGGAAACCTAGAAGTTGGGCAGAGACAGCTAAGAATCCATTTCCTTCAGAGCTCCAGCAACTCACTCTTCTGTCCCACAGAATGACCCCTCCATCTGTCTACTATGTCCCCCCAATTCCTTCCCCTGTTACATTTTTGCCCAGGGAAGGAGCTGACTCATTCCTACAAAGGTAGGCATTATTTGCTGTGCTGCCTTTCTTGAACTAGTTGCATTAACAGAAGACAATAACCTCTATTTGAAGGAAAGATCTAATTGTGATCACAGGAGGAGGCATTATTGAACTGAATGAAGGAGGTTTTGCAGAGATTTGTAGGATGCATGTGCTTCTTGAGAGCTCATGAAATTAGTCTCAGTCAAAATAAGATGGTCTTTCTTTATGTCCCTAATAAACATTACTACTCCACTAAAGGGGGGAGTAGAAGTATGTCATTCTCTTCTCTCTTCAAAATCTACTCCCTAATAAGTTCATCACTGCTCCTACTTCTAAGTTATTGAATATTTGGTGAGAGGAAGACATATATAACACAACCTTAAAAACTCATGCCAAAAAGGGGGCAACGTTTAACCCCTTAGGCTCACCGCCCTCTGTTCTGCACAGAGCTATTTTGAAATTCTCCCTCGTGCACCTTCCATTGAAAATTTCATCTCCTCTCCACTAAGAAACAGAACAACCAACAAGCCAAGATGCCTGTATATCCTTCTATCAGCACACAAATACCCCATTCCCACCACTACTACCATATCCACCATCACCATTATCACTCCATCACCATTATCTCCATTCCTACCTCAACCATCATCACCACCACAAACACCACCACAGGCATTGTTCCCCAATGACACCTGAAACAGGGTGACACTCTCCCTACCAATACACCCTTTCCATCCTTCCCATTCCTCAGGCCAACACCTGTCTCTTCTTCCACTTACTCAGACATCTAGTTTCAACAAGTCTCTCCTCTTAATACTAAAATTTTTAACTTATTTATCTCTAAGTCCTTTTCTTCAAGTTCACAACATTTGTTCTACAAATGCTTTGAAAAATAAGCAAGCAAATCCACATCCTCTGCCTTAGGGTGGATGTTGATCTTCTGTTCCTTTTGTCTTGGCAATGACTCCTAATTCATCTCTCTACCTTTAATCATGCATCTCAGTATCTAAACTTCACCCTACCAGAGCAGATATCTCACAAAGACAGCAAATCTGATATTCCCAACTCTGAGGAAAATCTTTTAATGCCACTTTTATGAGTTTACTATTGCTACTTTAAACTTGGTGGCACAGACAGAATAGATTTGTTATCTTATGGTTATGTGGGAATCCAATGTAGTTCTGACTCTTGTTGGCTCTTACCTGAATGAGTTAATATACCTATTTCTCTTTTGTTAGATGATGATGATGATGATGTTGATGATTGCCCCTTCCACATAGAGTTATTGCAAGGATTAATCGAGGCATGTACAAGTGAAACATTTGACACTATAATTATAACCCGTAAGTGTTCAACAGTTATAACTATTTTTGTTATTAGGGACTATTGCAATTAGGAATTCATTTGTCTGTAAGTAACGACAACTGAACCACAAGATTACTTTTCTTATATAAAGTGAAGTCTAGAGGTAGGTGGTTTCTTACTGGCTGGCAGCTCAGTAATATAAAGGAATAAGTCTATGATTCTCTGGGTTTTTCCTCCATGATTCTAAGTAGCTATTGTATCTGCCCTGAGCCAGGACTTTCTTGTGTAGTGAAGGACCATGAGGCACCATGCTAAACATAATATCCCTTTGTATCAGGAAAACAAATGTTTTCCCAAAGCTCTCCCAGTAGACCTTTGCTAGGACTCATTGGCCAGAACTCATTATATGGCCACCTCTTACTGCAAAAGAGTCTGGAAACGTGAATATGTCACTTCTGCAGCCCTTAAAGTGGAAGTGGCAAAAGAGAAGGGGTTGAAAAAGTCTGTTCAGTTTGCATCTGTTTGCTACACTGCCCTTCATGATCTGTTCATCTTCATCTCCTTCCCATATCATGCACTGAACAGCTATGCATTTACTACATTCTGTGTGCTGGTTTTTAAGATGGTCCTGGGAACTAAAAGGCCTAGAATCTAAAGGAACAGATAGATAGGTAAAGAGGCAATTAAAATATAATGTTATGAATATTAGGACAGTGGAGGATACTGAATACTATGGTGATCATCTGAGTAGTATTAAGAGAGTTAAGTCTTCTCAGATAAAATGACATCTAAAACCAAGGCAAGAAGTCTATGATAGAATCCATCTAGTAAGTGGGCAGTGGGGTGTAAGGGGAGTAAATTGGGCAAGGAAGAGGCCAAACTAGTAAACAGAGATGTGTAGTTTTAAGTTGTCTTCATTTAAAACGTTCTTTCCCACACCGAACTGTGACAGGCTCTCAACCATCCTGAAAGCTCCAATTCAGTCGTCACCTACTCTGTGACACCTGTTGACTCCCCCAGTCAGAGTAGATGTCGTATCCTCAGGGCTTCTGTCCTGCAGTATAGACGGTGCCTGTCTGTGAGTCTCTTAAAGGCAAGAGCTGTGTTTTCTTTTGTTCACAGCTATATCCTTACCACTTCAAGGAATATCCAACTCACAGAGGCTTTTAATGAATGCTTATTGGATAAATGAATGAAACACCCAAAACTTAAAGGCCAATGAATTTCAATGTGTACAGTGCATGCACACATATGTGTAACAAATACGGTTGTTCCACAGTCCTGTCAGACCTGTGATGTAAAAACCAAATTAGTACATCCCTCTGCCAGTTTGCACATTTTTCATGCCTCAGTAAATGAAAGCTCTGGGGTCAGATGGGCAGATCCAAATAGCGTATTTACTTCTGTCTTAGCCCATTTCCTGTTGCTATAACTGAGTAACACAGACTGGAAATTTATGAAGAATAGAGGGTTTATTTGACTCATGGTTTTGGAGGCTGGAAAGCCCAAGAGCAAGGCACCAGCATCTGCTCAGCATGTGAGCATCATAATGTGCCTGAGGGCTTTGCATAGTGAGACAAAGCAGGCCTGCCAGCTCAGTCTTTCTTCCTCTTCTTATAAAGCCATTAAAGTCACCATAGGGCCCACCCTCATGACCTCATCTAATCCTACTTACCAAGGAAAAGCTCCACCCAAATTCCATTTACATGTGAATTTAGGGATTAAGTTTCCAACACTCAAAACAGCATTTTTAGCATGGGTTTTGGCAAGTTATTTTATCCCACTGGCTTTGGTTTCATCCAGAGGCCAATAACATTAATACCAATTTCATAGGGTTATTTCAAGAAGTGAATACAGTGATCTAGGCAAATCACCCAGCATTCAGTAAATGTAAGAGGTTATAATTGATGCAAAGCAGAAAAGGATCGATGTTCTTAAAAGACACCAAGTGAAGAAGCCCTTGGCTTCCACATAAGTATGATATATACCCAGAAACAGAGAAGCATCTTCCTCCCTCTTCATCCCAGGAAGCTCACATCCTATGGCTTAGGGAAATAAGGCAGGTAAATAGCACAATTAGCCCACCTTACGCACCCTAGTGAGGTCTGCTAATGAGAAGGTATGAAGTGCGTATCTTAAGAAGTCAAGTTCCTTCTCCAAAACTGTATCGAGTTTTAATTACTAAGAATTCAGGATAAGAAACAAAATTCTATCAAAAACTCCAGATCTCATTTGCAAAGCACTTGTAGTAACAGGGTTATAAAAGTTATATGGATACATATTTATGCTACTATTAACTTTCTGGAATTAGTTTCCTACCATGTAGAAGTGTGAACATGAATGAATTCTTCCCTTCCTGTCGATTGCTTTGGCTGAACCAGAGCTGGGCAGCCTGCTTCGCTGGCTCCATAAGTCCCATTTTGTGGTTTCGGTCTGTCAGAAGGTCATCACTGATGACTCAGACACGCTGGCCTGAAGGTACTTATGTGATCTCCCCAGTCCGCTGAAAACTTGCCCTTAGAACAAGGCAAATATATCCCTGCTCTTGATGGCTTCAAGCTCTGCAATGGGGGGGGGGCTGACCTGACAGCTGCTTGTCCTGAGGGAGAAATAAAGGAAACTGGAGAAACACATGCTATTTCCATGAATTCCCACTCATCTGCTGTTAGAAAATTCAGCTGAGACCCTGACAATAAAGGTTAGACTTGTAGTGTCACAACAGAAAGGAAAGGAACTTTAACTTGCCTTCAGCATACCAAACAGGCTCCACTTCACAAGATCTGTAACTCGCTGAACCATCTAAGATGCACCACGGAAAAACTATCAATGGGCATTTGTCTGAATTCATATTTATGGCATTTGTTTGACATGCGGTTTTCATTTAGATTGCAATCCAGATACCACTTTGCATAAAGTTCTGGCTTTTTGAGCTGTCCATATCAATTGTCTTTTACCAAATATCAAATTTTCAGATGTTTACAGATGCACCAGAAGAATATTTTCAGATCGTTCAAAAGAATGGCATCCAAGGAAAAAAGTCTGAACTGAATGTTAATGAAAATTCTTGTGTTTCATGTAGAAAAATGCTCTAAAATGGAAAAAAATCATTCTGCCCAAATTTACTACAAAAGAATAACTTATCTGTCTTTGGGACTGGATTATACCATTGGCCTTCTCTCCCCATTCCTGATTTAGGCAAAAGGCCCATATCAAATGCATTAAATCAGAGTTTAATCATTTTTAAAACTAGATGTAGTTTTTTAGAAAGCCGTAAAAAATTCCCAATGCAATGACACAAGCATTTCTGTGAGTCAACTGTTATTTCAGGGATTTATGATAATTCCTCATCTCAAGGAAAAATGAAGCTAATTGAAACAAACTCTGTACTTTATATTAATGCCATTTGAATACAGCGTGCACTGCCAGTTACAAAGTGACATGGAAAATGAGGCCATTCTCAACAACACCATGGTTTCTCAGTTTTATGTACTTTTTAATTTCCTCTATGGAAAATCTGGTCTTCATAAAAGAACTGCTAGAGAAAAATGTGGAAAAAGTTGATTCATTCCATATTTACATTCTTTCTGGTACCTGGAAATGAACCAAATGCAAAAGTATGCCAAAAAAGAAGTTAGTTAAGTCATTTTAAAAACTCATCTTCCCCCAGGCAAAAGGACAAACTGCCTTAAGAAAGGCCTGCTTTGATAATATAAAACACCCTTCTGCCTCATGAAATCTTTCTCCCTAACCTTTTACCCAGGTTTCAAGTAGGTCAACCTTAAGAAATGGCTGATTTTCTTTAACACACAATATACTCCCATGAACCACCCACCAACCTGGGAGAGTTAGTGCTATCCAAATCCAAAAAATTCCTCCTCTGATATTTTAACAGATCAGGGCATTTGACAAAAATGGGTCCAACAGCAAAGAAACACCAAATTTCACTACATAGTTGCCTGAAGCCCTCCTGGCCTGGTCTGCTAATGCTATTTGCCATTTCACTTTGAAGCACGGGGAAAAATAAAAGCAAGGTGTCTTGCTCACGAGTAGAGGGCAGCCTGCCTCATACCTCACAGAGCTTCCAGATGCATTTCCCATCCAGCTTGTCATTAACAGTTTCATTTCATTTCATCTGTGATAAAAACAATTTAGAAGCATGGAAATGGCATTACAGTTAGGTTGCCCTGAAATATCATAGCAGTGAGAAAACTATTACACAATTGCATCTTTCTCTTTGGAAATCTCTGATTTTTCCCTGGTCACAGACCGATAGAAGTCATGGCTTTTGACTTAAACATGTGTCAAAATTTTTCCCAGAACAAAAAAGCCTTTCATAACACTCACATAGAGGAAACATGACCACTAACCTAAGGAACAGGGAGCACATATGGGACTCAAAATGGTGGCCAATGGGTGAAAATTTGATTGCCTTTTAGGAGTGTCATTCTAGAGGCCTCTCCCCTGGCCACAATGACAGGACCTCAGAGATTAGTCTGGTGTGTTGGCGTGGAGTGAATGTCAGGGATGGTCACCTTATTCACTATTGCTTACTGACAAACTCTTGCTTCTTGCCCTAGCTGGGCCAGATTCCTCTTTTGTATTTTTCTTCATTCAGTTCTTTCTTCTACATTCACCCCTTTGGTGGTATACAGCAGAAAGACAACTGGGCAGAACTCCACAAAGCCCAGGATTCTGAACGTAACCTGTGCCACTTGGTAAATCTCACCTGATCTCACCTGATCATAGGTAATCTGATAGACTACACCAGTGATGGTGAGCCTTTTAGAGCTTTCAATGATGCAAACAGCCTGCCACAAGATGGTCCCTGATTGTCTCTCCAGTTTCAAAGAAGCCATGACTCCATTAATTGACATCTGCATCTTACATGTCCCAGATACAGAGCAGTACTGATTTACCCTTCAGTATCCAGTTTATTTATTTATTTATTTATTTATTTATTTATTTATTTATTTATTTTTATGTGGCTTCTGGGAATCAAACTTAGCACCTTGCGCTTGCCAGGCAAGCACTTATGCTGCTGAGCTGTATCACCGGCCCTCAGTAGCCAGTTTAGATCTAGAAATCTTAGCCCAGATCTCTCATCCACATTCCAGACCAGTACATATGTCTAGCTCCACCCACTAGACATTTCCCATCACTTGGGTATCCCACAGTCACCTCCCACTCAACACACCAAAGCTAAACTTTCCATCTGCCCACCAATACCTTGTTCTCCTGTTTCACCTTGGAGAGAAGGAGCTCCCATTTTCCAGCCAAGAAACCCAGGGATCATCCTTGGCTCTTCTTCTCTTCCCTCAACTTCTACACTCAGCCACCAAGCATTGCTGATTCCTGTTCATGTTATCTTTCCTCTCTATCCCCTTTCTCTTCCGTCCTCCTTATTCCCAATTATTCACCACACTGCACCAGAATAACCCTTCTAATCATGTTACTTCCTTTGCTAAAAATCTTTCAGTAACTCCCCACTTCTTATAGGGTAGAGTCTAAAATCCTGAGCTCAGCAAATACAACCATTTGGACCTGCTCTCTGTCTTCAGCAGTACCTCCTCTCTCCATCAGCTCTTAGAAAAGGCAGGGGTGAGCTTCTGCAAGTTTTCAGGACTTCCCCAGCTCATTATGATCTTCAAAGCGATGGAGAGTCCATATACTAATATAAATATTTAGAAGAAAACATCAAAACTCATTATGAAAATATCACTTTTTTAAAGATAGGAAAAAATAATAGTACTTATATTATAGTAATCTTCACATGAAAGTTTACAAATAATATTAACTTCTTTAAACCCACACACCAAAAGCCCCTGTAATTTTTAACATATTATAAAACAATATTATAACAGCAGGAGGAAATTTTCAAAGATTAGCATAGTCATGACTTTGCAAATTCTTTTTAAAAAGGGACAAGAAATGAATAATTAAATTAAAGAACACACCATCTCAATAAATCTGCTGTATATAACTTTTCTATTCACACTTCTCACTTTTATCCATTTAAAAACATATTTTTACATACTTGAAGTCATATAATAATACATACAATTTTGTAACCTGTTTTTTTCATGTTTCCATGTTTCTACTTAGTAATAATAATTATAATTGTTAGGGCTGAGCAATATTCTACCACAACTATGGGTGATAATGACTTTATCTTTAGCATTTTCTCTTTATACTTATAATAGTCTACTGGGCTACTCCTCCTGAACGCACAGGAGTCTCGAATTCAAGATATGCTATGACTAAGTCCATTCTTGTTTTATTAAACCTTCTTTAAACCTGATGGTCCTCCTATATTCCTGCTTACAAGAAATATGGCACCTTCATCTTCCAAGTACCCTAACCTCTCTCTTTCCCATTCCTTTACTTTTAAATCAAGCCAGCAATTCTCATCAACTTTTAAATCTCTTGAATCTTTCCTTTTTCCCTCCCTTTTGCTATTATCATTGCTCTTCAATTCTCATTTGAGTTTTGACACAACTTTCTTTTTTTTTTTTTTTTTTTTTGTGGGTACCAGGGGGTCGACCTCAGGACCTCACGCGCCAACAGGCACCCGTGCCACTGAGCGATATCACCGGCCCCTTTTTCGTATGTGGGATCCGGGAGTCGAACTCGGGCCCTCGCGCTTGCAAGGCAGGCGCTTACGCCGCTGAGCCATCTCACCGGCCCTTGACACAACTTTCTTACTGTTCTCCCCACCTCATTTTCCATCAGACCACCAATGTCATCTTTCTAAAATGGATATTGATTTTGTTTTCAACCTGCTACTTATATTCATCCAGTTGCTCACCATCATTGTGGATAATCTGCAAACACCTTAACTGAACAAGCAAGGATCTCAGCAATCTGGCCTTCTCCTACCACTCCTGTTTTACTTACTGGACACTGGAACTCCAACCCAGGCATCCAAGAGGAACAAGGCTTGGGCTAGGAGCCTGGGACAGTCCAAAACGGGTGTCACTTGCCTGCACGAGTCCCCACAGAAGAAAAACCCAATAAGTCAGAGCCAATTTTTGGAAGAGGCTAGATTAAAATCCTGGCAAACCTCCATATTAGCTATTGTCTCCAAGACAGCAAAAATAAGGAGATTGTCTGAAGGCAAAGGAACCAATTTCAGGGAGCTTACAGAGAAATGAAGACAGTTTGGGACATAACAAAGCAATTATCAAAGAAAACCAAAGCAATTATCTGAGCTGAAAAGTGAGTGATAATTGCACTTTTATTTAGGAAACTAAAGCTGCAGGGTGAGATCTTCCAAGGCTGAGTTTGGGGCTAGAACTCGGGGCCACACTGGGTTCAAAGGCACCACTCAGAGTGTCCCAAGTGCCATGCTTTCTCCCATCTTCATAGAAATAGTCTTTGGTTGCTTCTGCTATAGCACCCACCGACCCCTTATCTGCCTGATAAAGTCACTTTTCAGGTATCACCTCCTCTATGAAGTCCTCCTGAATCCTAAGGCAATGTTAAGTCTGTGTGATATTCTGGGATTGGCAGAATGTAAAAGGAAGTATTGAATTTTTTAGTAAGCATCCAGTTTATCTTAAAACCACAGAAAATTATTAGAAATGCATATAAAAAGAGGAAGCCCTTTCTCATGCTATTTACAAATGGAATTTGCTTTGCCTACTGTGATTTGATGCGGTATGTTGACAAATGCTATAGTGGAACTTTCAAAGGCTAGATCAAGATTAGATGGCATGTCTAATTGGCAGTTCCTGTATATGAATCTAAGGCCATTGATAAACCAATAAATGCTACAAAATGTCTAAAATTATTCTTAAACTTTTAAAATTTATTTACTGTAGATATTGTTCTGATAAGTAATAGAATTACTAAAACTATAGTCTACCTGCTCATTCTACAGAGTAACAGATTGAGATATTCAGACCTGCAGTTTATTAAAAAGAAAGTCCATTTAGAAGTTTGAAGAGATACTCAGAAGTCAATTTGATGCATTTGGCTGTCCCAAATTATTGCTTTGTAAATTATATTGACCCTTTTTTGTGCCCATTTTACTTAACTACATCTAAAGAGTTAAGCCAGTTGGGCTCTACTCAGAAGGGGCGCTCCAGTGACTTAGGACCACCTGAATCTAAGTACATATATTTTGGTATTAAGAAAAACTACTAATGTCACTGTCAAGAGAATTTTGCTTACATGATTTCTCTTTCAGAAGCAAGGCTAGGAACAACCTGGGACCTTTGCAGGCTTACCAACTGTACTCTTTGGGATCAATAATATTAAAGAAGAGAATAAAGGGACTTGATTTTTTTTTTTTATAGAATCTAACGGCCCTTCTCAGAAAGCTAAGCAGTTAGCACTAGTTATTTATACCAATTGCTCCTTGATAGGAAACACTAATGAAATTATCCTTAGGATAGTGCTGTGGGTTACTATTTAATAGCTTTAAAATGCAATTATAGATTAATTTGATCAGGTGTCTTTAGCACAGTCTCCAGAGTCTTGTTTTGTGGTGAACCAGCCTGCCTAGTCCAGATAACCTATAGTTGGCTCTTCAAATGAACTTTCCTTCTGCAACTCAGTTTCCAAAATATTTATGCACCTCAGAGAAGGTCCTACAGTTCTGAAGGTTGATACAGGCCTAATCAGTCTACGAGTCCTACCAGTGGAGTTTCATTTATGAATTACATAGAAATTACAATGATGGTCAAATTAAAATGGGACCTGAAATCTTGACCATGAAGAATTAATGTTTAGAAATTCAGCTTTCTTACAAATGCATCATTTTGAAGGGCTGTCAGATGATTATCAGGCAGGGGTGTCGTGCTCTGTTCCCTGTCCAACCATGTTTCAGGAGAAAATGTTGACGCACTGTGGGTTCTGCTCAAGAGAGCCCAGGAGAGGCAATGTTAGCCTCCTGAGCACTGCCATGGTATATTTCCTGTACCTGCTAATTCTGCTAACCCTATTGGAGTTGCATAAGCCTCACATGCTAAGCCGAGATACAACACTGCCAACCTCATAAGCCCTTTGGTTCCTTTCCTCTGGAGAGAGGAGAAATACGAGCTGCAGCTAGCCACAAGGCTGATGTTCTGTAACAGATGAGAACAGACTGCTGGAGCTGGGACCCAAACAATCACAGTATATATAATGGACACATTAGAAGACAGAACTAGATCACACAGACATAAGAAAGACTTACATTTATTGTATGCTTGCAACAGAAAGTTAAGGAGAAAATAGTTTTTAGAGCCATAATTTCACTCTATAGATAGACTAATTACCCGAAGCAAGAACATCATTTGCCAATCTATTGATCACTAAGATATAACAAGCACTTTTTCATTCCCATCATATTGAAAATAACCAATACATTATTCCAAAAAAAGCCAGTGGTATTCTATAACAATATCTATGCCAGTCAATTGTAAGGACCGTATTAATAGGAACTTATAACCTGTTTGGGAAGAGAGCTACACAAGAAGTATTAGGGAACTATTAGGTTCTTACCAATACCAAACAGAGTAAATGTTCAATAATTCTCAAAGAAAGTGTTTTAATTTCCTGTGACTTCTATAACAAATTACCACACAGTTGATGTCTTAATGCAACAGAAATCTATTTTTTCAGTTTCCGAGGCCAGAAGTCCAAAATCAAGGTATCAGTAGAAGTGCACTTCCTACAAAGATTCTAAGAATCCCTTCTTTGCTTTTTCCAACTTCTAGGCATTGCTCCATTTGTAACCAGAACTCTCCATGCCTCCACTGCCTCCATGGCCACAACGCCACATGACCATTTGTGTCCAAACTCCCTATCCCTTTTTTTCATAAGGACATTTCAAATGGCATTTAGGGCTTATCCAGATAATTGAGGATGATCTCCTCTCAAAATCCTTAATTTAAATTAACCTAAAAAGACCTTTTTCCAAAGAAAATTTTTAAAATTCATAGGTTCTGGAGAAGTAGAACACTGACATATAGGAAGTGGGGGTGTTTTTCAACCTGGGTGAACTTCAACCTGGAAGTTCACTGCAGGAATGAACGGTGAGAATCTGTTTCTTCTCCTTGAAATGGTAGAGTTTATAAGGCACCGTTTAAAACGGCTAAAACTTAAACTGACAGAGACAAAAACTTGGGCATCAAATATGGAGGAAACAGCATGTGCAAAGAACACCAGACGTTTTCAGCAAATGAGGTGTGAGGATATGTGTGGTGCCCATGGGGAATGATTATCACTGCTCATCAATGAGTCTTTAATGGAGGGCATGTAGTAATGAGCAGCGTTAATCAGTCTGGACTGTTAGGATGGAGCCCGATTATGCAAACTCTAGAAACACAAATAAAGGAGCCTAAACTTAATGTAACAGGCACCAGGGAACCATTGTGGATTCTTAAATAGGGAAATACAATGGTGGCCAATTTTCTAAGACCCTAAAACAGCATGTGCTCTTTTACTTATCCTGTCTCATTAGCAAAATCTTAGCCATTATTTTTATTTTCTTAAATTATCTTTTCCTGGAAACACTAACAATAATTCAGTATAATTCCCATAATGAAATGATTTTCTATTGCACTTAGCCATTTCTATTAGAAAAAAATAAAAAATTAAATTAAATAAATTATATATATTATATATATATTTCCGTTACTTTGCTTGAAGAAAAGGCTCTCTTCATGAACAATTATTTATACATCTGGCTTATAATAAAAACATATCATGTAAATGAACTGTATTGACTCAAAGATGAAATTCTAATTATAACAATATGGGGGCTTTGCAGTATTCCATTAGAGAGAAAGGAAATGCGAGTCAGCAACACGGCAAGGAAAAAACTATTTTGGTACATAAATTATGCAGCTTTGTGTTTATTCAATTAAGTTAATCCTAAATGAATCCTTCTGTAAAAACGCTATGTAAACACTGCAATGTCCACCAGGAAGGCAGGCTGAGGATGCTGTGAGAGAACTGTGGATCGGCTCTGCCCACCATGGAGGACCCCATTTGCTCTTTTACTTGATTCCTCGGATATCTCCAACAGTGTGAGATCAAGTTTAATAAAAACTTTGTCTGGCTCCAGGGCTGCGCAAATCCAGGTGAGGCCTCACAAGTCCATAAAATTTGATTGTTCGGGGCTGCAGCAACACCAAAATTTGATGGAGATTTTATTAAATCTGTGAGAGCCTTAAAAAGATGTATTTTAAAAGGCAACATGGACCATTGGGAGGGCTGCCCCAGTGGGCATACAGTCAAACTCTGTGCTAGTATGGGGATCGAATAGGCAATTGTCTCTTTTCATGACTGCCCATTGAGTAAAGCAGGCCGGTATTGGAACCTAGGATACTCCATCTATCATATATTCATCTGTATTTTCTATAATTCCATTTCTATATTAACAATATCAGTTGATTTGTCAGGGCAAAAACAAAGAACTATGAGAACTTTCCACTTTAGGAAAGGAATTTTACCTCTCTGCAGTTTGCTTTGTGGTGGGCATTCTTCTCTAGGCCTTAATGATTGTCACCTTGAAGGTCAGAGTTTGATTTCTAACTGATAGAGAGACTCCACATTGCACACTTATCCTGTTCTTGCTTTTCTAGTAATACAGTCAATACTGATGCGACGGTTCGACTACACTGAAACACGAGTGGTGGCTTAAATAAGAGAAACTAGGATGAGGTGGTAACAGAACAGCTGGAAAACATTATCTCCCTCAGAAAACAACGCTGGTGGTCAGTTAACATTGCCGGGTTTCAAGATAACAATACATGAAAACTCTTTATGATGTTCTCCCTACTCCCAAAATGTGGGTTATGTTAAAATTTCATGAAACTAAGATTTTTAATTTGATGGCTTTGGATACCAAGAGAAACATTTTCAAAATGGCATTCATTGTAGTAATTTAACCTCTGTAAGCCATCTGGAAGACACAACAATTTGGAAATTACCAATAGTAAACACAGTCTTTTGTTATTCTTTCTGCCACTACCATTTAAGCTAAGAAACTCTCATAGCCTTGTAGAGCTATTCCTATTTAGAATTTTTTTAAAGGAAGAAACAATTTATACACAGTGGTCTGACAGGGAGATAGATCCAATAGCCTAGGGTGACTCATCAAAGCTCTAACCTCGACCAAAATTTGGAAATACCAACGGTCAATCTGAAAGTACTAATCTGGAAAGTCATCGAGTTGATAATACTAGGAAAGTACTTTTGGGTTACTTTGAATAGAATGGTGTGCAACTGCAGACCTTTAACTAAAGTTCATGGATCTCATAAACATAACCGCATAATGTCAGAAATTCTCTATCACCAGGACCCCAGTCAACTCACTGGATCATTCTAATTTTTTTATAGCATATAATAAGTGAACAGTAAGAGAACTGAATCTCAAGGTTGTTTGAAATAAATTATGTGGAGATGCATAGCTGTCAGATTTTTATAAAGAACAATTTCGGCGATAGTTTAGACTAAAATTTTGTTTTTCGCTTCCACAGTAATGAAAAGCAAAATTTCTCACAGCACTTCAGAGCAGTGTTCCTTACACTAAAGTTGCCAGTTATAGTTCTTGTAAGACTGTTCACTTTCTTAGTCTTTCAGAAATTAAGTCTTTCAAAGGTTAACTGATGAAACTGGAGATTAGGAGTAAGGTATCACGACGACCTTGGTCAATGTGGACCCTGCAGCTTTTCAGACACAAGATTGCCAAACAACGTGAACAGCTTCCTGTGTCTCCCATCCACAGTTTGCTCTGATTTCTTCTCTGTGCATTGGTCATGGTGGTGGTAGTGCTGGTGGTGGTGTGTGTGTGTGCACATGTGTGTGTGCACATGTGTGAGTGTGAGTGCATGTTTGCATGTAACACGTAAGCCTGTGTGGATCTGGTAAATCAGTGTTTGTGTGCATCTCTCGGATCTGTTTTCCCAGTTAGGGAATGAAAAGAAGGCACATACAGGAAACCCCGGAGGGCCAGTTCTTTGTTTAAAAGCCATGGGCATAGAAGACATAAACTTTTCATTCTGATTTTGTAATTTATTCAAAATTTAGAAAGGCAGAATCATTTTACCTGTAAAGTAAATGAGCACCCTGCTCCAGGACAGCCTGTGACCTGGAACGTGTGAACACTGAGGAGATCGTTTCCAGGGTTGCCCTGGTGCCTGTGGGGGTCCTGATGGACGCATTGACCAAAAAGCGCTCTGACTTCACCAAACCACCTCCTGGGAACACCCCAACTGTCCCCTGCAATGTTTCCAGAGTATAGAAAGGGCCCACCCACAAAAGCTTTCTTGACCTTACAAATATTCTTGTTACAAACTGGTAAATGAGAAGAAAAAGTTGTTCATAGTTCTTCATACATTTATTTAACAAGTTTTAATTTCCCAACTCCCTGTGTTCTACTAAAAAAATAGAAACAAAAATATATAAAGCAGAGCCAATCCAGAAGGAAAACATCAATAAACAGGCCATCGAATTGCATCCTCCACATTGTTAATAATGTTATCATCGTTTATTACAAGTAAGCTTTTGGAAGAGAACTTGGTGCTTTTTGGCCCAATAGAAAACAAGTCTCCCATGACTAAGTTGCGACCGCAGCGGAGAGGCAATTCTGCTTGGACAACACCCAGAAGGATGCTGACTCCCACAGAAGCTGAGCACAGCTGCAACAGTGTTTGTCTCTTCCACCATGTTCACCTGCAACCTTAATTTTGATAATTTTCTATTATTCAAATTTACAATCTATTAGTGATTTTTTTTAATTTTGAGATAGGATCTGTCTACATTGCCAAGGCTAGTTTCTAACTCCTGAGTAAAAGGCATCCTCCGACCTCAGCCTCTCGAGAACCTGGAACTACAGGTACATGCCACTATGCCAGCTTCATGAATTTTTTTAAAGTTCTTTGAGGGGACAGAACACATGTCACTTTCTCTATGTTCCCCCATACCTAATATGATGTCTTACATGGTATAGCTTTTTAATGAGAGGTTACATTGACTTGGGTATACTTAGAATTTTCCAAACTATCTAAACAATGACTAAAAATAAGTTGTGACTCTTAGGAAGAAGCATTGTTATAATAAGAGACCTACTCATTTCTAGTTTAAATGAAAAAATGTGGACAAAAATGTTTATCGGAATTACTCCTCAAAACCAACCACTTATAAATAAAACATGACATTGTCCAACAAACACACATGTAAGCTTAGTTATTTATTAATTGAGTCAACTCATTTTTATTGAACACCTACTGTGTAATTGATTTTCTTTTTTTCTTTTTACTAAGGGCTGCAGTTTTAAAATATGATCACAGAGCAAAATGGATAGGTTGTTGAACCTCAAAGCTATCTCTGGATGACTGTGGGTCCTTCCAAAAGCATGAGTGTACCGGCTGATATGTGAGGCATACAGCAGAGTCCATGCACTTGTTTATTCCAGACCCACTTGCTTCCTCCTCGTCAGCTTCCTCCCCTTCATTCAAACTCAGGTCCTTTCTCTGTAGCTCTTGGCACATTCCCAGAGGTTATCATTACATTCCATGCTGGTAATAACTACACCTGCTAAGAAAGCTTACAAAATCCATTTATGAAATGTCCATCTTGTTAAAATAAAATTGCTATGTAACGCATTTGTCAGCTCTGGTTTCTCTCATCCTGTCAGTCCTAAAATGACAACATGAGGAAAATCTCAAAGATTGCTAGCAACATGATAGTTACCTTCAATTCTGATTGTCATTGTCATTGTACTCTTAAAAGGGAGGTGGCACTATATTTATTTTACCCTCTTTTGTGTATTTTTATCTTCTCCCCCCAACATATCACCAAGAAACTTTTCCCTTGGCTCCATCAGTGGGCGGCTTCCCAATGGTTCTGGACTCCTGGTCTCTCCTTTCCTCTTCTGTAGCTCCAGCCCGGATCATGTTATTATGGCTGAGGCATGGGAAGAATGTGTAGTAAATTCATTAATCTCCATGATGACCCTTCCACTGATTCCTGGTGAGTAATATAAACCTCCTCTTCTCGCCTAAGCAGCTCCGAAGACAGGTTTGATAAGCTCATAATTTAGGCAGCCTTTATGACCACAGCAAGATCTTCCCTGGGCTAATAATTATCTCCCATAGGTAATTTTTTTAGGCTACTGATCATTTGTCTCACTAATCTCTATTTGCTCCTGCAGCTAATAGCAGATCCCCAAATACCCTCTGTAATTTTCTAACAAGCAGAATTCCAATTCCCCATCAAGAAATCCTGCTTTAAAGTGTAATTAAAGATCATCTAAGAAAAACAGGGCCAATTTTGAACAACCCATGAGCAATTTTTTTCCTCTGCCAGAAGGAAGGGTGTTTAGGGGGAATTAAAAATCACTTTACAAAATTATAAACAGGTTTAATGCAGCCGTTTTGATCAACAGTCTTGTTATCAAGTAATATATCTAAAATTAAGATAATGGATTTTAAAAAGAATAGACTGAATAAAAATCATCTGCTATTCAACAAGCATATCAACCAAGCAATTACTAATTCTGTTTATAACTACAGCACTTTACTCTTTTGAAAAGGGCAATGAAAGCAAAACTTGGTTTGTGAGCACCTATTAAATTAACATTGATTTTGTTTTACTGCCAAGCTAAAGAAACATCAACATTAAGGACTTTTTTTAACCCTATTTAAAGTATGCACATTTCCACCAAATTTAGTCCACAGATTATTTATCTTCCTATTTACAATGAACTAAAAAATCAATCCCCAGCACAGTTTTATGTATGGCTACAGAAGAAAAACATGGCTACTTAAGAAATTGTTAGAAAGCAGCACTACATGATTAAGTAGGACACAGACGGTTTCTGCTATTCAGATGTAAACCCACTGAAGTGCAATCCAGCGTTAAATGTCATCAATTGCCTACATTTGAGCCATTACGGAAAGAAGGAGCTCATTTAAAGCAAATACTGTAATGACATGTGCCAAAGTTATTTTGTCAGTTGTTCTTATGTTTCTAAGTTTTTAGGGTTATTTGGAGGCAAACAGATATAGATAGGTAGATAGATAGATAGATAATAGATAGATAGATAGATAGATATAGATAGATAGATAGATAGATAGATAGATAGATAGATAGATAGATAGATAGATAGATATAGAGATAGAGATGATAGAGGCAGAGATAGATGTAGGATCATACATATATATGACAGGCAATGTTAATTGTATTAGATTAAACAGTGAATAAACTACAAGTGTTCTGGTTTTAGAAAATAAGTTCAAACGAGAAATAAAAGTAATCAAGCCTCGCAATAGCTATGACAAAGTATGGCTCAACATTGCCAGAAGTGTTGAAACCACTAATGAAGGTCAGCACATGGAGCTAAGTCCTGCTAATATCTGTAAAGACATCTTGCACCAGGTTTGTTACAAATATGATAGCAATGTGTTGAATTCTCTTAGTCTTTTCCAGATTAAGTGAATCTAAAATTGATTTAAAGAATGGCATCTATTAGACTTGTGTCAAAAGGCCTTCCTGTAAGGGACATGCACTAGCCTTTTTGAAATTTAATCATAACCCTTCAGATCTAAGCCACTAGAAACAATTTTTTTCAAAGTATGTTGTAACTTTAAATTAACTCTCCATATTCTATTTTTTTCTTAAATACTAAGGATATGTTGAGTACCTCCGGAGTTTTTTTAATAAATTAAAAAAAGAATTAGAGAGTAGAAATAAATTCTGTGGTCAAAATAACTCAGAGCACTATCTTTCATTAAAGGGTTTATTTCCAGAGCTTGTCTGGGTGTACCAAGAATATTGTCACATGGTCACCACTAACCTGTCAACCTAGTTGTTGCTTGAGTAGAATTTGCCTTTCTTCTGGTGATATTGTTCTTGTGCTAGCAAGATAACAGAAAGGGAGGGAATCTAAAAGTTTTGCATCTTCGTCCTGTAGCTGGTACTATGCTAACCACTTTCATGTATTAATAGAGTCAGTCTTCACAATGCTCCCATGCATATTTTCATTTTTCAGAAAAGAGAACCACCCTGAGGGTAACTTTAGTCAGACCAAAAAGCTGTCTAACAGGTTTGTCTATTAAATAGCAAGATCAGTGGAAACCTATAGATGTCAGATATTTGACATCTTTCCTCTCAAAGTGGAAAAAACTATTTCAATACATAGTCTCCAGGTGTGTGTTATGAAATTGCATATGGTCCTCAGGAAGAAAGAAAAACCCTTGTGCATATACATATACACATATAAAGATAAAATATCAACTAAGCACAAGGTTTGCAGCTTTAAAATAGTAGGTGTAAAGCTACATGCCATTCTGAATATTTTTGGCTGAATTTCTTGTCACAGTATTCGCTTAACACTGACTTACATGTCTGTGTGAAGTGGCTCAGGAAAAGCCTATCCAGCAGGAGGAGAAGGATCCCTCTGCCATTGTCTGGTGAATTGCTTGTTCTGTAATAGGTTCAAACCAATTTCTCTATGGGAATCTTGTCAACTACCTAAGCACATCATGAGTTTGTTAAATTATTTTTGCCGGGGATATAGCTCAGCAACACAGTGCCTGCCTGGCAAGCACGAGGTTGTGAGTTTGATTCCCAGCACTAAAAAAAAAAAAAAAAAAAAAAAAACTATTTTTAAAAAGATAACATTCATAGACACTTGACACAGAAAAAGAAGTATACCTAAAGATCCGTGTGGGAGTCGGAGTCGCCCCACCATGTCCATCCGCCCTCTGTACAATTCAATGCCCTCTTCTCATCCTCCCTCGTTCATGTGATTGATACTCTTTCATGGTTCCCAATGAAGTCAGTAGTGCCAGTCCATATCTTAGATAATTCGAGAAGTTTGATTTCATTCTTAGATTCTTAGTTTTTTAAATAAACACCCCAATGCCTTATCTGGCTCACCCACACCACACACACACACACACACACACACACACACACACACACAGTGCCAGCCATAACTCAGTAAAGAGAGGGCTACTACTTTGGATCGCATAGCCCAGTAAGGAGAGTTAGAAGTCAGCATGGGAAGAAACGTATCTTCAATACAGGGTCTTCTTGATTGGTTTTAACTAATATCTCAAGACACATTTCTCTAATTTGCCAGCAAAAAATAAAGAGATAGAAAGAATACTACAAAGTGGGGAGATATCCCAGCTCTGCCATTTACTAACCACACTACTTCATCCCTATGAGTCACAAACACTTTAGCTACAATCGAAAGGCTTATTTGAGCAACACCTTACAAAATATTTAGCTCAGGAGGCACTGAGTGAGCACATGCATTTGCTGAATTATTACAAATCTGTTGATATTTTAAAATATTCCCTCCATAGGAAATTATTTTCCCATGAATTAGGAAAGACATTCCCTATTTCCACAAACAAAGGCTGATTATATCAATGTATCTCTTCTACCAACTTAGTCCTAAAAATTTGTCTCTACTCTTGACATGGGAACATAGGAGACAAGTTCAAAGAAAAATGTTTTGATTTTTAAAAATAACTTAAAAATACGTCTTTTTAAAAAAATTAGAATAAATCAGTGTTCCCCAGAAAAGCAACATCAGCAGCACCTGGCAGTTTGTTAAAAATGGAAATCCTTAGGCCCACCCTAGACCTCTTGACAAGAAATTCCAGGTACAGGTCTCCAGGTGATTCTGATACATGCTAAAGTTTGAGAATTGCTAGTATAGATTGTACTTGTTTTCTAAAGCAAAAATATGTTTGAATATCAGCCTCAATTAATAGGTGCATTGACTACATCTCTATAACTTCCTTATAATGAAGTACTGAAAACCCTCTTCCCTTGCGCTCATTGCAGTGTTAGAACATTGATATTGGTAATCATACTTGTTGAATTTGGTCTGATTTGGTTAAACATCTCAAAGTTGAAAAGAAATATTTTTAATTCTGGAATGTTATAAATTCAGTGTTCTCGCTGCTCATGAAACTTTTGGGGTGAGGGTTCTAAGGATGGAACCCAGGGTCTTGCAGGTGAGAACCACACACTCTGGGCCCTGATGAAATATTTTAAACAAATCTATATTCCGGGGTTATGATTTCAATACAATTTGGTATAATTAATAAGTTTCTGTATCTGTTCTTTTTTCCATTATCTTGGAATAGATGAGTGGGTATCTCATAACAGTTTTTAGAATGTGGAAACAAAATCTCCACTTAATTTTCTCAATATTGCATTTGATACTATCTATTAGTTTAAAAATATTTACCCTTGTTATCATTTTATTTTCTTTCAGTCATTTTAATTCATTGTATGTTATTATTTTTGGGGTATTTTTTTAATTTGGCTAATCTAGTTAGTCTTGATAGCTGTCTTTTTTTTTTATTCTGTCCAAGGTATAAAGATGTTTATAGCTCTGTAAAGGCAAATCCATACCTGATTTTAAATAAACCATTTGAAGGAACAGTGATAGCCAACCAAATCACCATTATTCTCTAGTTTGGAAAGGAGGACCTATGCATTTTTCAATTACAGAAATACACATCTAGCTAGCTAATTCTAACTAATGTTTTATTTACTGATTCAACATAAGCACACACATTACGAGGTGACACAAAAAATCCAGAACATACAGCACTTCATCTCCTATCTAAGTATTTTTCCTTAATACACATGACCTTTCCTTTGGTTGAGCCATAATTTATTAATGGGCTGCTCTCTGATTTAACACATGGATTGGGGCCTGTTGGCAGAAAATTTTGCTCACTCATATGATATTACTTATAATACAGAATATAGGTAATTTCAAGGCTTAGATGACCATTCAGTATTAAGACTGACAGATGAAATGTTGTAATATATTAGCAAAATTTGATGAAAGAAGAAAAGAACATTTTCAAATAATAAAGTATGGCTCAACTCCAGACAGCCAGCTGTGAACCTGATTCTTTAAAAATGATTTACATGGTCCAATTGTACTGTCTCTACAATCTTCTTCTTGCACATCAATCTCAAACTAGGATATATATATATATATACATATATATGATTTATTTGGTACTTTTTGTTCATTTTGATTTATTGTTACACTATTTGGACTCAACTTTCTCTGAGATGTCTTCTATGAAAAATGATGTAACATTTTTGCATTTATTATACTTAATGATAAACCTTTCAGTAAATTCAGTAAAAAAGAGTAAAATTGCACACATTTAATTTAATGCAACACAAGATTTTACATTAAGAGTTTTTACAGGCATAAAAATCTCTAAGATATTGGCCTTTATCTGGGGCAACTTGCTTTCAGCAAGATACTAATTTGAATCAATTCTTTTTCCTTTTAGACTATATTAGGATCAAAATTCTTATGTGAGCCTCATGGTTATTTGTGGGACCTGACATAGTAAAACAAAACCTAACCACTTACTTCTAGCCAAAAGGTTTAGATACTGTTTATTATTTGATTACATCTCTTTTGTGTAAGATTTAAGTGTTTTATTTCTTCTACCAAGAAAAAAGGAGTTTATAAAATCTAATTCTAAACCAACTTTATTGAGGTCAGATATATACTTCTAAACGGAACGGAATGCCTTCATCAATTTAAAATGCTTTGCAAATCCCCAGTCACGCTGGAAGACATGCAGTCCTCAGTTGGGGATAGATTATAAGGGTTAACATCTTTTCAAGTTAATCAAGACTCGATTTGAACTAACTCAATTCTTTCCCCCCAATTTAATGCTTCCATTTTTTACCACTGACCTGAAAACATTTGATTTCATAGATGTCAGTGTAGGGAGAAAAAAAAAAAAAAAAAAAAAACACCAAAGAGTAGGTATTCACTGCAGTGTTTAACTTTATTATCTTGTTTAAGCTGGTCGGTAGAATTCACATTTCCATGTCTAACACTCCAAATTTTATATTCACGCAATTTTGGCATCTTGTTAATGTTGCCATAGAAAACTTTAGTTCATTTTTTTTTTAACCTATCATTCAGTTTTAAATTTTGGTTATTTCTCCCATAATTTCTTTTGAAACCTAAAGGCCTCCCAATTTCTTAAATTTTTAAAGGTTTGAATATATGCTGTCATGAAATTACTTAATTATGCATTTTCAGTCTAATCTATAATGCAAAAACAACTTACAGTATTAAAAGCAAATAAATCTGAAGTTGCCTAATTCAGCTGAGGGACCTCCCTAATTTAAAGCCAATACCAAATAAATTATGTACTTTATCTGTGATTAAAAAATGAAATTGTTATCAAGAAAAAAATGCATCTTAAAAAGAAATTAACTTTCCCTTATTTTTGTAACAGAAAAGAGTTATCTCTTAAATCACTCTATTCCCAGTAGAACATATCACCTTCACCAGGGAAAGTTAGGCCAGCTGAAAACTATGTGCTCTGTGAAGAGAGCTTGGGAATTGAGGGAAGAGAGGGATAAAGGGACTAAGGAACAGTGTTCACTAGATAAAACACTAAGTTTGTATCACATACCCAAAATGGTTGAGCTCAGAATAGAAGATATTTTACTTCAAACCATCCCATATCGGAGCTGATTTTGGTTGTTTCTTTTTTCTTTCTTTTCCCCTGTGAAAGATGAGACTTTTGATTCATAATTTTTTATTTTTTTATTTATTTTTTTTTTTTTGTGGGTACCGGGGGGACGACCTCAGGACCTCGCGCGCCAGCAGGCGCCCGTGCCACTGAGCGATATCACCGGCCCCTTTTTCGTATGTGGGTTCCGGGAGTCGAACTCGGGCCTTCGCGCTTGCAAGGCAGGCGCTTAAGCCGCTGAGCCGTCTCACCGGCCCTCATAATTTTTTAATAAATCAGGCTTAAGTTCCCCCATTTTAACTTGGAAAATTTCAATGATTTATATAATTTAACCACCCAATTGGCTTCATTTTCCTGTCTGAACACTTTTATTTTCACATCTCCTTTCACAGAAAAGTCTATCTTCCATGATCCCAGTATTATCGTTACAAGGCAACAGAAATTCACTAAACAACTGTGGAATTTCAAACCCTACTGACTCTGCTGGCAGCTGGCCTTCTGTAATCACCGACCGTTAAACCTGCCTTTGGTCACTAATGCACTAAAATATTGTTAATGACATGGAGGCATGACAAGATAAGACCAGTCTCATAATGAATGGCTCTACAAAAGCAAAGTGGCAAAAGCAATTATAGAATCACATGGACTGCTGGCCTTGCAATGCCATGGACATCCCATTTTGTATTCGGCTAGAACGACTCAGAGATAACCTCTGTTCAGCAGAAGCCGAGGTTGTATCACACATGTGCTTCAACTAACACATGCTTCTGTTGGAAGAACTAATTGCTCTATAGGAAAATATCTTCAGTTTATTTCCAAGATGAATTAGACAACTTTCCATACTTAGGTTGCATTCTGACTACATACACAAACACCGTGGAAATGAAGGTAAATGATTTTTAAATATTTTAATGATGTTGTTCTACATTTTATTAAATACCACTTGGCATCACCAACTTCCCATGCATTTTCATAAAACTTCACAGGAAGTTTTAACTTATATATAATACATAATCAGGATGATCACAAAAAGAGTGGATTGCATTTTAGTATGACAAATATTTCAACTGATATATTATAGCCAAGGAAATTCTAATCAATAACCTGCATAAAGTGCGTATCAAAAAATATTTATTTTTTTTGTACCGGAAATCGAACTCAGGACCTTGTGCTTGTCAGGCAGGCACTGTGCCACTGAGCTATATGCCCGGCCTTAATGGTATTTTAAAAACGTGTTCCAATTCAAATAAAAATCCTGTGACCAGAATAATAAAATTTCATTAGACTTGGCATGGAAAAATCAAAAATGTATCTTTTAATCATGCATTCAAAGGATTGCTTCACTCAGGCCACACCAAAGCAGCCCAGTTGCTCCACCATAAAATTGAGCTGTAGACTCCAGATCCTGGTAGTGTCGCCTTTAGCCAGATGAACATTTTTCTCTACAGCCTGTTAATAGACAACGTGGAGGTGATGATAAACCCAGGAATCTGCCCACATATATCAATACACTCTGTGATGGGAGTGGGAAAAAAATGAAATAACCACAAATTCTAAATAGACCTACTGCTACGATAATGGCCACAGCAAATGCAACACTTCAAAGTCTTTCTAAAGAGTAACCATTTACTTGAGTTCTGGGTCTAAAATAGCATCATCCTAATCTTATCAACTGGAGCCTGAGAAAGAAACAAAGTCAGAGACATGCTTGCTCTTGGAGGACGTGCAGTCCCAGCCACTGGTCCATGACTGAAGAACGCTAAATGTTGGTTTTTGGTAAGCTGAAGTCAGTAGTGACAAATGAGACATAGTGTTGTCAGAAAAAAACAATCGTGAAGGAAATAAAAATGTTGCAAGATCATAAGGAAAGAGGGAAAGGAAATTGGGGAGAACTAGAAAAATCTTAAACAGGAAACTGTGTGCAGAACATTTGTTGTATATTAAAGAATAATTTACATGGAACTTCACTTTAAACTTTCACTAAAATAAGCCTAAATTTTGTAAGCTAAGACTTAACTTTTTAAGCTTTTATTGTTTCTGTCAAAAAAGATACGCTAATATCAACTATTCTCTTATGTACCGTTTTTTTCTGCAAAATATAAACTATTTTCATTTCCCACATTTCAGTTACTATTGAATGTGTTGTACCATGATTCAACTCTGTTGTTTCAGTAAAACATTTAACCAGAAAGTAGGAAAAACCCTTTCACACAGAAGTATATCCTAGTGAGGAGAGAATTTGGCTCCCTAAATTTTTCATACCTAGAATAATATGAATTTTACATAAATTTTGTGAAACTTTATTACAAGTTAAGATAAATATTCTCTTGAGGTTAGAGTGCTGTGTGTGGATACTGGGAAAATGAATCATTTGAATCAGAATTTAAGATTTTTGTTAAATGGTAACTATGAACAGATTTTCATTTTTCATCACTTGAGGCTTCAAATATATTATATTATCCTTCTAACATTTCTAATTGAATGTTAGGTCTTATAAATATATCTTCAACTTCAAGCAACTCTCTAGTTAGTGTGAAGAGAAGCTATCATCTAAAGCCTAAATATACTGTATGTATATATACATGCAAAGGCACACACATACCCACATTATTTGAAAGAACTCCCCAGTGAAATTTTTAAAACCTGGTCATAAGATAATTGGCAATATGAATAGTTGGAAGTTAGCAGTGATTTGCCTGAACACAAAACATTTAAACATTAATGATGGTAGAAATCTAATTAGTAAAAATTTAATTGGATGTATGCAACATGGTGTAATGAAAAGAGTTCAAACATATTTAATTTTTAATCCAAACCCAAACTCTGAAGTAGAAAACCAACTAAAGCCAATCACTGTAAATCACTGTAAAAGGTAGACTGACACATTTTATTTAAAGACTACCCTATTAGCCCACAGAATGAATTGAGGTCACAAATTAAATACAGTAATATATTCTGTCATTTTACACACACATATAAAATGCAATTATTTAAGCTGCATAAAGACAAAGATTTGATATGGAAGGACAGACAAATGTATATGGAAAAGTGATTCCAAGGAATATAGTTTGAAAAATGAATTGAATTTTATTATATGCAGATAAGCATCCCTAGCAAACCATGTATCAAGCAAGAGAAACCTAGAAAGCAGCAAAGTAAAAAGAGACATGTCAGGAATAGTGCCCAATTTCACTGAATCTGATACCAGGGCAACATGATAAGGGAGTCAAAAAGGTCAGTGCCATTTCAGGGAATATATGTCACAGAGAAGTCGATAGTCTCTCTCTGTACACATGACACTGAAACCACACCCAGAACTTGGAGGGCAAGGGTTCTGCTGAGAGTGGCTCACAATCCTGGCTTCACAGTATCACCATCTAGGGAAGTTTAAGATCCTGATGTCTAGGCCTAGACATTAGGATTCCGACTAAATTGATCAGCACTAAGGCTGGGAGTGGGGATGTTTAAAACTGCCTCAGATTTGGAAAAACCTTGGAGTACTTTTTCTTCTTGTCCTTAATTAGTTCTAGCTTTAGCCAATCGGCAGGTATGTTATCTTTTTTCAAGTAAGTGTCACTTTTTGGTCTTGGCTGATACTTTTAAAGTAGAAATATGATATTTGCACATGGCATAAGTAAAAAAAAAAAAAGTCAGGGCCGGTGAGATGGCTCAGCGGCGTACGCGCCTGCCTGGCAGGTGCGAGGGCCAGAGTTCAACTCCCGGTAACCCACATACGAAAAAAGGGGCCGGTGATATCGCTCAGCGGCACGGGCGCCTGCTGGCATGCGAGGTCCTGAGGTCAACCCCTGGTACCCACAAAAAAAAAAAAAAAAAAAAAAAAAGTCAACATTTGGGTAAGTCAGAGATACAATATCCTAAGCACCACAATCAACTTTGAAGTGTTTCCGTGTCTTCTCTGCATTGTGGACAGTTTTATGATAATATCGAGCATTGAAAAAGCATGGCTTTATGGCTTCTCAGCAGAGCCTCTATTTCAATCAGGTCATAGCAATACACGGAGCATAATCGAGTATGAATTGCATCTGTTGGTAATCTTAGAAGCAAGAGAAACAATCAACTTAGTCAGAAAAAGAATTCTTAAAATGCTACTCTCCAGAAAGCTAAGAACAAAGCTTTATGCTACAAAAGAGAGACATTGTCCTCAGCCACCCCTCAGAATCGCCCTGCTCCGGGGCATGGACTTGGCCATTCACCAGGCACTTGCACTGTTAGCATCCCTACTGCCAGTGGCAGGACAGTGTGGCTAGATCCCCCACTGCTGCCATCCATGCCACACCTGAGCCTTCACATCCCTGCTTCTGTGCCACTGGTACTGAGTCTAAACCAGCAAAGCCAAGTTGTATGCTTGCCCCTGACCCCTGGGAGCCTGACAGAGGCCACATTTGGCACCTTCACTTCCACATTAAGATGTGTTCTCTATTTCCCATTAAAACTCTTAAAATGGGGAATTATTCAAACTGAAAAGAGCTTTGTTCGCTGAGAAATCAAAAAAGAACTGTAAAAAATACTTCAAGAATCTTTTTTATTTTCCTGGAATTAAGCAATGCCATAGGATATTATTTGTTCTCTATTTTACTTCTGTGACCACAGCTGCTTTATCTGAGATGAGACCTAATTTCAAGCTCCCAAGTTCATTTCAATCTATCTTAGTTTCATCAATATCTCAGGCATACAAATATTTTATTAAGCACTAAAGCAAAGTTGCTCATATTGACTGTTGTTAGCTCCCCACACCTCACTAGGGTATTTTCTTTTTTTTTTTGTGGGTACCGAGGGTCGACCTCAGGACCTCGTGCACCAGCAGGTGCCCGTGCCAATGAGCAACGTCACCGGCCCTTTTTTCGTATGTGGGTTCCAGGAGTCGAACTCGGGCCTTCGCGCTTGCCAGGCAGGCGCTTAGGCCGCTGAGCCATCTCTCCAGCCCTAGGGTATTTTCTGATATCTAAAATTTGCCAAGTCTAAGTAGATATCACATGCTGCAAAATATTAATGCATCCTTAATTATATTTGGAATATGAAATAATCCATGCCCCTTATATTCTGGACATTTATTTTAAATTTTCCATTTTCCATTATAAGTAGAGCTCATTTTTAGAGGACACATATACGAAGTAAATATCAGGAAACTATGAGGCTTAATAGGTTTCTGTGGCCACGAGATCTTAACTTGCCCACAACAAAAATTTTGTGTTTGCTCAAAGACATCTCTAAAATTTCCCTGCCCTTGATGCTTAGGTTATTCTTAAAATGTTTTCTGGTTCTGTAAATTAAGGTTCCTCCTACCATTTGTTGGCAAATATTTTGAAAAGTTAATATATACTTTTTCAGGAGAAAATGAATAGTATGATTTCAAACTTACATAGTCACTATTTAGTAACCTATCCTTGTTCTGACAGATGAACCCAAATCTTCTCATGGAATATATTAGCTTAGTATCTCAAATACAAAATCAAACAAATCTTCAGCCAAATCTTTTTCAGAGTTGTTTCTTCTAATGGGAACTTTTTTTCATGAGAAGGTGGAAAATAATGAAGAAATACTCAAGAGCCAGCACCCAGTCCAACTGGAAAACAAATAACAAGCAGGCAGTCCCAATGCACAGGAAACAGAAATCATTTTGGAGGTGGAATTCCACATTCTCATGAATAGCCTTCCTAATACAAAACTCTAATATTCCCCCTGGGGAAAAAGACAAAATCACATTATTTTTGAAACACAAGGAATATTTCTAAATGCAAAAGGTTCTGGCTTTAAGCAAAGAGTAAACATAAATAGAACTCTCATGGGTTACCGGACTCTACCGAGTCTATGCATATTTCTATGGAAAAGGGGCATAGCTTTCAACATCTCAAGAAAAGCTAAGAAACAATGTTCTAGAAAATGAAATGAAGCATTGTTCCAAGGGTGGGTTCTTTACCTACCACCACCCAGCCATCTAATTCAAACAAGAAGAGATAAATTTGATTTTCCAAACTCAGTATTTGTCTAGGGTCCTACTTTCCGTATTTCTGAGGTATGAGGACACAAACTGCAAACAACTTTAGCTTAAAGGAACTTTTTTTTGGCAGTAGTGGAGATTGAACCCAAGACCTTCACACTGAGCTACATCACTAGCCCTTTTATTCTTTTTATTTTGAAACACGATTTCACTAAGTTGCCCAAGCTGGGCTTGAATTTGGGACCCTCCTGCTTCAGCCTCTCAGTGTGCTAGGATTACAGGCATGTGCTACCATGCCAAGCTTAAAGGAGTGTTTTATAAAGGACTGAATTATTCTTCCATTTTTTCCAGAACATTATATTTAGTGCTCCTAGTTTGGGGCACCCTCACCTCACCTCAAGAGCTGCACCATCACATACAACAAACAGATGCCTCACTCTTCAGTAGGAGCCATCACTGGTCAGAAAAAGATCATATAACCGAGATATCCAGCCATACAAATGGCACTTTAAGAACTCTAAAGTGATAATCAGCAGTTTAAAAGTCTAAAGGTACAATCAGTCTGTGATTATGTCACAGCTGAATTAATCATTTAGCTTGCTTTTCAGAAATTAGTCCCTCCCAAAGTGTCCTCTGCTATTTTTAGGAATCCCCTACAATCCCAGTGTATTTAGTCCCATGATACCACTACACTAACATTTTCCAATACTCCCAGGAATACTGGACCACGAGACCCCATGACAAAAAGGAATTCAAAGTCTTGGAAACGTTGTATCTCTGTCCCGCTTTTAGGAAGAGAGTGTGCACATCCATACAGTGAAGAGGCTGAGAAGACCCCGTGACTCTTTAATTTTAGAGTTACTTAACTCCTGACCCAGAAAAGAAAGCTTATTCGGGTTTACTTCCAGCTGTACCATTCTGTGACTTTTATGACATTAAACTCGTGACAAATATCAGCCATGTAAGAGATGAGGAAATGGAGGCATGATGCGGTTAATTACTTGCTCAACATCACCTTGGATATATGTAATAAATCTGGGACTCAAAATTAATTTTTTTTCTTTTACCCCCTACTAGGGGTTATCAAATTGCCACAAGAATCATGGACAGTCATATATTATCTGCCATCCAAATACAGAGAGACACTTGTCGTGTAAGAAGTGTAACTGCAGGGAAAATTTCCCATGTCACGGGATTTCTCCCAAGTTCCTGGTCTTATCATCTTACCTGAATGCCTCAGCAAGGCCAGTCAACTCCCTCACCAATTCACACCCAAATTATGTCCCAGACTTTCTCAATTCATACCAACTGGTGATGGCAAATCCCCTGAAAATTTCAAGAAATTGTGAAATTTAATGAGTCAATGAAATAAAATGTGCGCAAGCCATGTATTTATAGCTTCTAAGATTTTTTTTTAAAACCCTGTACAAACGTAAAATTACTCATCACCTTATGGAACAGGAAATACATCAATTGTAACTTGATTTGCTCAAAAAATCATTAAGTTTCATTATAGTTCTAATAAACCTTTCAGGGTATTAATTGAATTTAGATGTAAATGTATCATATTTTCATATAAATGTAACATTATATTGCCAAACTTTAAACAGTTTAGCTGGTTTTATTATTTTTGAGATTTTGGGAAGCAGGCAAATTCTTGGGAATAAATGAAACATTCTCTATTAGTAAAAGAAAAAAGTATTATATTTTGAGGGGCGGAGTCCTCTAGCATAGGATGAAAGAGAAGCCAAAGTTTCACACACACAAATTAAGAAAAATAAAAAGATAATTTATTAAAGATGAACAAACACGCTTAACACTCTCTGAATGATGAAGACGTTCCCACAGATAAGAAGAGCGTATCAGTGTCTATTGTCCAGAAACTTCTCTAAGTAGTTTCTGCCTTTCTAAAATTTCTCTTGCATCCTTTTAACTTCAGAAGTCCATTCTGATTGGGACAAAGTTTCTCTAGCCTACTTTTCAGCACAGATCACTTTTCTCTCCCTGAGGTAGGATTGTGCGCATGTGTCTGACTCAAATTTAGAAAATCTCTATTCCATGTAAATCCCATACTTCGAGTACCTCCCTTGGCCACTCCACGAAGCCCCCTCAGCCTCCTCACCAGCCTTCTGCGGGTTCCTCATCCTGAGGCCACTCAGGAGCCTTGTTGCTTGAGGTCTTCACCCCTCGTTAAACTTCACCTCCCAGCTGCTTCCTGGTTTTCAACCTAAGTGTCTTAAAAATAGTTAGTCAACCATGTTTATGAATTTCCTATTGGTAAAAGGCCCTCTCCCTACCATTTCATTCACCCATCCCATGGACTTTCTTGAGGATCTCCACTGGCTGAGGGCACAGAAAGCGTTAAAACATGACTCTTGGCCCACAGGACCTCTGTGTGGCAGAAGACAGTGTCCAAAGCAATTACATCACACACTGCACACACTGCACCAGAAATGCTGAGAAAAAAAGTGACTACTCTCCTGGGAGAGTGAGGGATCTTTGCAAAAGGCAGTGGCCTTACCACCAGGCCCTGAAAGGGGGGTAAAGGCCCTGCAGTCTGAGGATCAGACACAGGTGCACCTGAGGCAGTAGCATATTTTAACTGATACATGGAATGGCCATTTTTACACACAGGCCGAAAAAGTTTTGAAAGTGCAAATGCAGTCAACCTCAAAATCTCTGTGAGAAAAATTTACACTTTCTGGCCAAAGGAGGGACATCAATCATCTTTTGAAATCCCTTCCACCTTACCTCACTGTCCTGTCAGTAACCTCTCCACGCCTTCATCAAATATGATTCAAATAGGTTATCCCTTCTCCCAAGTTTTCAGGCTTACCTGTTAACATCCCTCCTTCACACCTGATAAATGAACCAGCAATTTATTCTGGTGGAAATACAGCTGTAAAGGTTCATAAATAATGAATTAAAACTTGCAGTTGGAGTCTCAGTTAAAATTATTGTTAGGACTATTGGCAGAGCACTTAGTCATTGCTTATGAGAGAACATGGTTCCACTAAGTTCAATTGTAACATGGGAATTTTCTAGGTATCCTTGGACAGGACAATAACAAAAATGTTTGAATGTCTGATATTATGTACTATAGTTTTATGGACTAACTATTATTTATCTATGCATCTTCGTTTTCCTCAAAAACAAAAATTAAACAGATAAAACTTCTGTTTCTCCTCTCCTCCATCTCTCCTTCATTTTCCCAGCAAACTCTGGAAGCCAGTGATCCCTGCGCCTCCACTGATTCTTGCCCCATCCATTCTCCAGCCATCACCCTCCTCTGCCTCCCCCATAATAAATTTTCCCTTGGACCATTCCAATCCTATTTCACTAATTCTGCCTCTTGAAGGTCCTAGTGACACTAATATTCTATGAAAGTTTCATATTTCATACTGCCCCATGTACTGATCTAAACCACCATTCCTCCTTGTCGAGCCTCCTTGTCTCTCTCAGTTCTGTACGCAGTTAATTTATCAAACATCTCTTAAACTTCTACTCTGCACCCTGGTTGGTGTGAGGCACTGGGGTTAGCACTATTACAACCTTCAAAGAATTTTCAATCTTGCAGGGAAGTCAGAAAAGACACAATCACATTTCATTAGAAGATGAACTAAACATCTGAGGCACACAGCCAGGATATGAGATGTGATGTGAGATGAGACAACACGAGGCTCATGTCAGCTTCCTGGAGCACTGCCCCACATGAGCAGCACACATCTCCTCCTCGGTGTTTTCAGAATGTAATCTACGCCCAAAAGTGGTCCCTTCACCATTTAAGGACTTCCAGCAATATCGCCACTCTTCTCCTAGGAATTAGAGTTCAAAACCCCGAGAATAATCTTCCATTTTTCTTTACTTCCTACTTGGTATTCCACACATTTATGAATGAGTGAATGAATGAATGAATGAATGAATGAAACCACTATTTATCATGGCTTTATCTCATTCAAAGGCCTCTAGTGAACTCTTTTTCATTCTCAAGATATAATAAATTTTATCCGAGTTCTAAGTTTCTCCACAATCTCGTGCATTTTCCCATCTCAGCTACCTCTACAATCCATCCTCGTTACATTTATGTAACACCCATAATTTTCTAAGTGTCTTCCCAAAACATTTTTACAAATATTATCTCTTTTGATCTACCACAATGTTGATAAGATAGGCAGGAAATGCATCATCATTATTATTCTTTTTTTGGAAGATATGAACAAGATTCTGAGAAGCAGATTCTGTCAGACCTTGTAGTTGTCAAGCCATTGTTCCTTTCCACTATGCCCCCTTATGTGTGGTGTTTTGGTTGTCACATAAGTGCAACACCAATGGTTTCATTTGTGAAACGCACTCTTGCCAAGTGTGAGCTTCTAGCAGATGGGAAGATTTTTTTTCCAAAACTCATCACCTAGCACTGCACTATGCATAGAAAAGACTCCCGATAAAAGTGCCTTGAAAATATGTCCTAACCCATATGGTTCTGCTTAGGGAAGTACAGTCCTACTCTCTTGCTTAAATGCATCACTCTCAGCTCTTCTGAGATGCTTTTAACCTAAACTCATGACCATGGGTCTCAAGGCCTTCATGAGCTTGCATTTGCCAATCCTTCTGACCATGCTCACCTTCTCCCTCTTGCTTCCGAGGTCCAGCCACATGGGCCTTCTTCTTTCACTCAGGTTTGCTGAATTCATCCTGCCTTGAAGCTTTGTGTCCACTGCTTCCTCTAGCTGGCCTGCCCGAACCTCCCATGCCTAAGCTCCTTCTCACCATTCATGTCTCAGCACAAACGCAAATCTCATAAAAGCCCTTCCTGACCCTTTCCCTAGAGTGATCCCTAGTGCTTCTCTCTTCCATTTCCTGATGTATTTTCTTCCCAGCATGTGTTGTAATGTAAACTTAGTTACCAGCTATTTGTGTGTTTATTGCTTGCCTCCTTGTCTATCACTTCCCTCAGTGGATCAGAAACGTTACCTCTCGTCCCCCCAACCCTTAGTACATAGATTAGGGCAATGTCTATTTGTCCAATGAATGAATGAAGAACTAATAAACCTCAGTTTCCTCATCTGTAAAATCAAGGGGCTGGAATAGATACCTTCTAAGGTCTCTCCCAGCCTAATGTTCTTTAACGAACCAAGTTCTTGTCTTTTCATGGAATCAGCTGAGGTTTCTTTACGGGTTTTCATTAGGTCATGTTTCCTTTTTTCCTTGACTTCAGTTCTCACACTGAGGAGATTCCCAGGAGTAGAGAGACGATATTGAGAAGAGATGAGCACAAGGTCAAGCAATATAGTTCTGGTAAAGAACACCTTGCTTCATATTGCAGCACAGCTGCCTGTGCTGGCAGAGCTTTGTAACAGGCTGCAATTCCCACAATCACATTTGCCTTCTACTTTTTGTTTTTTTAATATGTTTGCATTATTCTCCCAATATCTTGCTTTGTTTTCTTTCACCTTGATAAAGGTATTCCTAAGATAAGTATTATTTCTGAGTTTTCCTCAAGGTACAAAGTTTATTGCCTGAGAAATTGGTGCTTTTCAAATGGGCAATGTTGGCACAGACATGATGGGACCAGTAAGTACTTTAACTGCTAGTGACAATTAATAACGGGGCAGTGAGATGGCTCAGCGGCATAAGCGCCTGCCTGGCAAGCGCAAGGGCCTGAGTTCAACTCCCAGAACCCACATACGAAAAAAGGGCTGGTGATATCGCTCAGCAATATGGGCGCCTGCTGGTGCACGAGGTCCTGAGGTAGACCCCCGGTACCCACAAAAAAAAAAAAAAAAGACAATTAAACAGTGGGAGTTGTACATGTTTGTGTATCATTCTCCCTATCTGTTGAGCATCCAGTTACTGATAATATAATTATTCTTGGAAAATATTATTTTGTATCTGCTTTGGAGATACCAGACACATAAGGTACTGTGGTAAAGACCGAAACCAGTTATAAGCATTCGCCAGTTTTTATGAACAATTACCAACAACTAATGGTCATTCCAGTCACTGATGATTACTGACCTTTACCTGGCATTGTCCTGAAAAACACAACCTGCCACTGGATATTTCCTTTATCAAGAGTCCCCAGAAAACACATTTTTCAATTTGTTCTGAAGGTATCAAATATTTACCCCTCATTTTAGCAGTTTTATACTTTCATTGTTTTTTTATCTGTATTGCATGTTACATACATGGAGATAAATTGAACAGTTCCCCCTTAAAACCAGGCAAGGTCAAATGTCCTTATTGGTCACAATATGAAATGTCAGAAGTGGAAGAAGAAATACTTAAAGGTTTATGCCCTTTCAGGTCAAATTATCCTCTCAGTAGACAGTGGTATTGCATTCTTCACTTTGGTTTAGTTGTGTCAACTACTGGTTTGCATTTTAGGCTATGAAGATATCAGCTGCATCATGGCTTTATACAGCCTTTGCCCATACATGGTTGTACTGACATCTTAGATTGTTACAGTTAATTAGCACTCCAAAGTACATACACACACACACACACACACACACACACACAAAGAAACAGCTTATCAAAATTTAACATTGTATGGTGGCCACTGTAGGCATAGGATAGGTGCATACCTTGTATCAGAGCCACAGGGCAGGCAGGGAGGAGGTGGTAAGGGCAGTGACCAAGGACAAAGGGTTCTCCTCCTGAGCTAGACCCCCTCTCTTGGATCCTCTACTTAGCATCTGCTTAAATCCCAGTTATTTGATTACAGAGATAAGATAAATGGATCCCTGAGGACTACATCAATTAAATTAATAACCTAGAATTTCAAGGACAAAAATTCTCAAGTCAAAAGATTCAGAATAATGGAATATTTACAGAGAAACTGTGAAAATCTGTCTTCCAAAAATGAACTTTATGAAATAAAGCCTCTTCAAATGTGGCAGATTTAATTGATGATTATAAATAATGCTATAAAGTACACTGTTATTAAATCTCTTTTCCCTGTAAAGGGGCTGGACAGAAACAATAAAAAAAAAAACTATCAAGTCAATTTCAAAGCTAAGATGTAAATATCATAATTAGTTTTGCTGTGAGCCATTTTATTTTTTATGAAAGCTTCTCTATTGATAGAGAAATAATTTATGAAAACAGAAGGAATATTTATTACAGCCTGCCTCTTTGACATTATTGATCATTTACTTTATAGCCTGAAGAGTTTATTTTCACCTTTAAGAGCATTTTAAGATCTGTTTTAAAATTTTATTAGTACATCTTATTTCATATTACCTAAATATATAATCTAAATAAGGTTTAACTTATTTTCATTACTTTAGAAAAAAAGTAATATGTTTCTCAATCTTTATCTTAGAGATTAACATATTTTTCCTCCCACTATTATTCCACTTATTTAAAAATAAATGTGTAAGTACTATGACAAAGAATAAGGCACTTAGCTTTTTCTTCCCAAAATTGCTAACTCAAACTCAAGGAAAACTTCTCTTTACATAATAAAGGAAATTATAACAACTCTTTTTTGTATTTAAAATAACAAAAAACAGATAATCATGAAAAATATTACTTGGTGATTATAGACAGATAAAGCTTTAAAAATACAATAGGGGGGCCGGTGAGATGGCTCAGCGGCGTAAGCGCCTGCCTTGCAAGCGCGAGGGCCCGAGTTCGACTCCCGGAACCCACATACGAAAAAGGGGCCGGTGATATCGCTCAGCGGTCCTGAGGTCGTTCCCCCGGTACCCACAAAAAAAAAAAAAATAAATAAAAATAAAAATACAATAGGATATAAAAGATAAATTTATATTTATAAAGGAAAATATAAAAGAAATTTAAAAAGCAGTATGTGTCTTCTATTTCTAAGTTACAAACCAACAAAAAGCAATTGCCAAACGTATCTATTTTCTTAATTTCTGCCTCCCCCAAAGTATTGCATAGCACAAGTTTAAAAACAGAACTTTCAAAACTGGCACTCATCATTATTTTACAGTAGAAAACCCAAAACTAGAGAGGAAGTGACTTGCCCATGCTGACTCAGCAGTAGTGACAGGTCACCATTCCTTGGAGCAGCTTCTGCATTTAGGCTCTGCTTCCCCTCGGGCTCATACATAGTGAATGTGGTGCAGCTGAGCCAATAAAGAGCCTTCTTTCAGAATGAAATAGGTCCTCTAAAGTACATGTCCCCATAGGCTATGGATTGTGCAACTCCAAACTGTATCATTTGTGTAGAATACAGTGTTAAATGGAAGCCCTGAGCACTAGGCAGTGCCCCATTCACTCAGCTGTGTGTAGCAGCCTTGTTTTGGTGCCGTGTCTCTTCTACTGCACTACATCCACGCTACTTTAGTCTGCGCTGTCTAGCAACCATTTTCCGACTGCCTTTATTCCACTTCCACTGTCCTCTCTGGCATTTAACCTCCCTATTATCCCCTCCATTTTAAGAAGAGAACTTCATGTGTCGATTAACCAAAATTATCAATTTTTATTCAATATTCAAAAAGCTGTTTTTAAACCCACCTATTAAACTGTATAAGTGAATTTCAGAGAGGTTGTTATTGTTCCTCCAAAAGGTATAGAAAAAAGAACATGAGATTAACGTCAGACAGACCTTCCTAGATATATGACCTTGAGCAATTTTCTTAACCTCTCAGAACCCCAGCTCCTTCTTCTGTGAGGTGGAAGACAGATAAATTACCTTCATATCTTCTTGTAAAGGCCAAAATGATAGGTATGAGAGTTTAGCATAGTACTTGGTACAATTTGTGCTCAGTATATGCTATCAGCTGTATTATTTTCATTACCTATATTTTGAGCAAATTTCAACACACCATCATGCTGTTGCGCGTATTTTCCCCACTTTGTCAAGTCATGACACACTATTACAATCTATGCCGGGATATCAGGAACCATACAGGACTTGTGCCTGGCCTCATCTCCCCACAACCCCCATTAGGAAGCCACTGTTTTGACAGCATGATAACAATTCAATGGCACCTCCTCCTCTCAAGACCACTGAGTAAGTCTGTGGCATTTTCATGTGGAACATTCAAGAAATCTTTGGGCAAGCAATAAGAGATCAGTGCAGAAACTGATCCTGCAAGTTTGAAACTTGACAAGGCATCCCACACAGAATTTTAAATCTTTTCAAGTCTATTCAGCCCAAAGAGTTCACAGTTTGCAAATAAATAGCCTCAGTTTTTGCTTTTCCCTCACTACTTAGAAATAGACCCTTTTTCTGGATGAACAGTCATCTCCCTGAGTGGAATAACATATTCAACCTTGCTTCTGAGATATGTAACATCTCTGCCTCACCTACAGAAAGAGAGCTGCAAATGATGGAGAAGGTGAGGGATCCAGCGATTTTGAGCACATATGTTTTCCCCATAAAGCAGCACATGTTTTTCAGGTTGATGTTGGCCAGGTTAAATTGATCAGGTCTTTGCTCACTGGGTTTAAAAGAAACTTCTGGACTATCTCAAGTGGCGTAGCAATCAGACAGGTGATAGCCCTGTGCTGGAGGAGTACTAACCATGTGGATGTTTGTAGATGGATGATGGGGTGTGTGTGTATTTTCTCTGCTAGGATGAGAATATGGCACAGAAGACTGCTGGATATGCATGAACATCTTATATCCACATAGGAGATACTAGTGCTATTCAAAAAGAGATGGAAAATCTATCACTTCAGAGACAACTCCTTGAATGATTGCAGCCATATATTCCGAAATGAAGTGTCAGAGACCATCATCCAGGCCTCCTTTCCCCAATTTCTAATGATCAGAAAGAAAGTATAGCTCTGAAGCTAAAGACCATGCAGGTGCTTACATGCAGTTCCCCCAACTCAACATGGTACACATTTCCTATGGAAAGCAAACAGAGTCACTCTCCCCAAACACGGCATTTTTCTGTCTGCTTGCTCCGCCTTTGCTCTTATCGCTCTCAATTCCTCCTCACTACCTGTTAAAAACCTTCCACTGCCTAAGGCCCAGCTCAAAAACTCCCTTCCCATGAAATCTCCACGCCTCCCTTGCCAACAGTAACATCTTTGCACCCAGAACTTCCAGAGTATTTCTATGCTATATTAGGCATGTGCTTGCACACATGATTTTCTCTACATATTTTATCCCTTCTGAGCCTGGAGGATCCTACAGTCCACTCCTGTCTTACTCATCCCTTGGAGAAACTCTATCTTTATTGATTGAATGGTGTATTTTCTTTTCATATTCTCTCTCAAATGATTAAAACTTCCATCAACCTAAAGCATATAGAACTTGGGACTGGCTGCACTGTACAACTCCAGGGAGCCCTATTTTTATTGCCAACCATGTAAATGGTTCCCTGAAGTCATACAATGTGATTTTCTTCAGGCCATTCACCTTTCCACATACACAATGGCTTTAAAAATTTAGAATTCGGAAGAGCTTCTCAGGATAGATAAGTATCTCAGTGCTTTTCTGACCATCTCCTGGGGGAAAGAAACACTGCTGTTATTTTATATTTTTTATGTCCATCTTATAAGTGTCAGTTTTAAGGGTTTTTAGAGGGGTAGAACTTAGGGGCTTACAGAATAGGAGAAAAGATAAAGCAAGAACCAAATAAAAGAGGCACATTATTGGAAGACGCATAAGAGATGTGCATGAGGTCCGTCCCCTTTTCTGTTGAGGCAGGCCGTTGGGCCACTCTGGGGAGACCTGTTTTCACTCTGAAAGAAGAATCTTTATTGGTCACAGCTGTACCTACTCCATAATATACGAGCCTGGGAGGAGGCAAGGGCCCAAACCCAGAAGCTGCTCCAAGAAAAGGGGAAAAGAGCATATTTGTTTGATACAATCTCTTCCTTCCAGTTTAATCTACTTACCTTGGGGGACACACCAAAATTACATCTTCAGAACAAGCAACATGAGGAAGGAGTGGAAAAAGGAAAGGATAAGATAAAGTTCAAGGCAACTAAGGGAAGCAGAGTATTTGTTAAGAGTAGGGAATTAAGAGGAGTCTCTGCTTATTTCAAATAACATGGCAAAGTGTCAAACAAGAGCACTCCAAGATGCAGAGATGTAAAGGGGTTACCCGTGTTGCACAGCAACAGACATCATAGCCCAGGTCTCCTGCTTCCCAAGGCCAAGCTCTCACCACTACTTTGCAGCATCCTATGATTACCTTTAAGTGTTTACTTTTCCCAAGTGCACTGTGCTTTCTCAGGGCAAATGAAACAAACATGATGCTTAGTGGATTTCTGACATAAGCCTAAAAGAAACTGTATTTATTACTAATTTGTGTGTGTGTGTGTGTGTGCACAATAGCTTGTATCTGGAATGTTCCACAAAGGCCCATTTCTTAATGGCCTGGTCCCCAGTCTATGGTGCTACTAGGAATGTGGGAGCTTTAAAAGGTGGGGCCTACTGAAAGGAAGTTAGGTGAATGGAGACATGCTCTTCAAGGGTATATTAAGTATCCAGCCCATTCCTGTCTCTCTATTTCCTGGCTGCCAAGGAAACAGGCCTCATCCACCATGCATAGAACATGTGCCACCACAGTTCCAAAAACAACTAGGCCGGTGACCATGTTGGATGGAAATCTCTGAAACTAGGAGCCAAAATAAAACCTTTCTTCTTTTAAGTTGATCATTTTGGGTATTTTGTTATCACAGAGAGCTAATACAGTGTGCTACTATTATTAATCCCCAATATTTCAGAGAATAATCATTAAAGTCCAGGATTTTGGAACAGGAGCTGGGTAAACTTTTTCAAACAGGGACAGATAGTAAATATTTCACTTATTGTGAGCCAAGTGGCAAAATTAAAGATGTCATACAGGCAATTTATCTCATAATTTATAATATAACCATTTCAAATTGAGAAAATCATTGCAAGTTTGCAAGTAGCAAAAAGACAGAAGTGAGCCAGATCCAGGAGCCATAATTTGCTAACCTCTGATTTAGAGGACAGAATCCTAAGCAATGTAAGGGAGTCACAAGTTGCACTTAAAGGCATCATTATTTTTGGAGGAAATAAAATGCCAAAAGGAAAAATGGAGGGCAGCAAAAGTCTGCATTGCGGAGAATATAATTCCTTCAGAGTTCAACAGCACAGTTGGACAGCCCATCCACGTACACATGCATGTCACAAGTCGCAGAATGAAGACATTCTGCGGCAACAGCCTAGGAGCTATGCAAGACCAGTAAATAGCTCCCATCCTGGCCTTGTTCTAGCTCTTCACTCATTCCAAACCCTTCTACAACAAAAGCATCAAGAAGTTACTTTTTCACTCATCAAAATCAACAGTAATAAAACTTTCAGTCAGGGAAAAGTGTTACCCATTCTACTGAATAGACAGATTAAACAAGGTGTTCCTGTAGTTTCCAGGGTTCTAAGACTTCTTTTGTGAACTTCAAAGGAGACAAACCCAAACAAATACATTTAATATCTTAACCATTAAGAAAATGTTATGTTGGGTCGGTGAGATGGCTCAGCAGCATAAGCTCCTGCCCAGCAAGCGCGAGGTCCTGAGTTTGACCCCCGGTACCCACAAAAAAAAAAAAAAGAAAAAGAAAAAGTTATGTTAATATTGGCACGGCCGGACTTTGAGATCCCTGAAATGCATTTCCTTCTGGGGAACAATTTGCATAACGCCAATCCATATCCCTGGTGGAGGAGAACCTTCTGAAACTAGTATCTGCTTACATCCCCTCATTAATTTATCCCTTTCAAACAGTTATAAGCCATAACACTTAGTCCTCCAATCTGCACTCATTAGAGAAACTGGATGATTCTCAAATTTTAGAACCTTTTGAACACCTTCAGTTTGGAAGGCACTCTTGGCATATATACCAGAACAAAAAGCCAATCCCTATTTCTTTGCTTTTTAAGAATTCTATATCGGGCCGGTGAGATGGCTCAGCGGCTTAAGCGCCTGCGTGGCAAGCGCGAGGGCCCGAGTTCGACTCCCGGAACCCCACATACGAAAAAGGGGCCGGTGATATCACTCAGCGGCACGGGCGCGCAGGCACCCGAGGTCCTGAGGTCGACCCCCCGGTACCCACAAAAAAAAAAAAAAAAAAAAAAAAGAATTCTATATCATCGGCCAATTACATAATCCCTTTTAATTTATGTTCTCACATTATTTTTCTTGTGAATTAGAGTCTATAATACTCTTTCTTAGCTTCAAGTGGATTTCAAATTCCCAAGTCAAATGGGCTCATTCTAACCGCATTCTCAAGAGAACTTGGGGCTTAGAGACTTAGGACTTGTAAAATATTACCTTTTCATGTGACCATGCTTTGGCCCCCAAAATCCAAAAGTTTTCTTGTTCCTGACTAAAAGTAAATTAGGAACAACTGCAATGGTTTTGCAAATAAGAATGAAAATAGAGTGCCCTTTAAGGAAGGGAGCCCCAACTCCTGTGCTGAATGGCAGAAGGATCCCAGAAAAAAAGAAGAAATTTCCACCAGCCTCTCTACCAAGCTTCAAAGGGACTGGATTTCCTAGAGCCCAAAACAAAAGCTGAGACCATGTAGCTTGGTTCCATGTAGGAGATCCATGTAGGTACACATCATGAGTAAATGATTCTTAGAAAAAGTATAATTTCATGTAGAGTAGCTTGATCCTTCACACATCCATCCAACCCTCAGGCTGACTACCTACACTTTTGACCATTTCTGGAAAAGGAGATTTAACTTACGGGCTTCGTAGAGCACTCAGTACTATTGTTGGTTGGCACCATCTATTCAGGACTCTCCACTATGGTAGACCACGTAGGCCTCTGTTGTTTTGCTGGTGCTGTCTGCATTCTTGCCCATGTAGGCTACCCACACCCTCAGTGTATCCTAGCATGGGAAATTTCATACCTTTTTTCCTGATCCAACCAATGATTACCATTCTTCTATAAGTACCTGCTGCAGTACTTCCTGGTGGCCTATCAGCTGGACTAAAAATACCTTTGGGATCTGCAGTGGTCATGTAGGGTGGACTAAATTCCACATGAGAAGATGAAGTTATAAGGATGCTTCCTCCTTCTCCAAATAATAAAACTTAAAATTTACTTTACCAGCTAAAGCAATACAGCAAGTTGAAGTGGCATGGCATTTAATATGTGTGAAATTGCCACCATTGTGGCCTTGCTCATCATAAGTTATGTCAGCAATAGTCTCATTTCCTGCTGCCAGTCCTTGGTTCCTACTATCCCAGCTGAGCCACAGCCCTCAACACTGGGCACTGAACTCTCAAGACAGAAGAAGCTAAGACATGAGTCTTGCTACTACCCAACTTATAGGCTGGGGCTAAAACTAGAGACATCAAGGAGATCGTTATGTGATCGTGATTATGTTATGATACATAACAGGAATGTCTGAATCATAGCAGACAATCAATACTGTTATGATACTGCTGTGTGTGGTAAATGTCAAATTTGCTTTGCCCAGGAGGCCTTCAGCCCTCATCTTCACAGTAATTCCCTTTAGGACTTCTTCTTTGATTGACAAGGACTGTTGTTCCTGAGGACAGAGCCTAAATTGTCTTGTTTATTACTGCTCCTCTCCCTGAGGCTTAGCACTTTGCTTGAGATTGGGCATAGGCAACATAATCACTATCTGTTGAATGAATGAATGAATGAATAGAAAAGGCACCATAAAGGAAGTAACATTTGAACAAAAGCCATAAAGGATAAGTTGAAACTTGACAAAAAGATAGAAAATGACAGTAAGAAATAAAACTCATGTCTGGGGTATAAAGGGTGGCCACCATGATAATAAGTTCAGGTGCAAATGTACACAGGATGGGGAGGGAGGAAGTAATAAGTTACCATGGAAAGATTTAGGGTAGATCAACATATAACAGGCACTGTGTAGCAGGGCTTTATCCTGGAGGCAACAGGGAACTGGCAATTTCTGTAAACAAGATATAACAAAATTAGCCAGGTTTATTTTTTCCAAATGATAACCAACAGCAGGATGGCAAGTGAGTTGAAGGCTTCCTGAACCTGGGCCAAATATTTTCAAGACTCTTTTTCGCTTGTTTTAAACCCAACCCTTGATCTTTCTTTAATATTTTACATTTTCTGGCAAATTTCTATTATTTTAGTTACTGTGAAATGAATTATCATGTCATGGCCCCTTCTGACATCTGGGAATGAATTTCTCTGTATCCTGTATTCTTTCCATCTCATACAAAGAAGAGTAAGCAAGGAACACGACTGGGACACATCCTCTTGGTTGGCAGGCGTTTAGCATCCATCCTTCCCTATCGCAAGACCTTTCAAAGATGCCATCTTATCACTGAGTGCAGCAGAATCAAGGCAGGCACATTTTACTGGCATGAACACAACCACCTGGAAAAACATCAACCTTCCATGCAAGCCACCGTGCCGGGCCTGCACGCTGTCCATGGAACTGTGGAAAGCCCCTTTGACGGAAGTCCTTCCAGCTCTAACAGCACCTCCATGGGGAAGCCTGCCATGCTTCAGGCCTTTTCAGTGTTTGGGAGGTCACTGTTATTGGGGCCCCTACTCCAGTATGCTTGATATGAACAGCCAATGTGCTTACATCAACACCTTCTTCAAATCCTTCCCGCAGCGTGTCTGCAACCTCTGCCTGCTGCTCCGTCTGAGCACGTGCTTCGGAAAAGAATAGTGACAACAGGCCCTTGAAGAGAAACCAGGAAGAGTCAAGAACAGCAAGAGAAAAGAGAAAGCTGAGCCAGCCAAGATTTTAAAAGAGCCCCAGCACTGAGAGTAACCTTATAGGTTTCGAGATGAAAACCATTTTTGTCTAATAAAGGGATTATTATGTAGTATTTATGTGTAGATTTGTGTTTAAAAGACAGGAAATCTTCTACTCAGTAGGAACTGAACGCACAGTTCCTCTTTACAGACAAATGGATAGAAGCTTAATTGATTTTAAAGCTGCAGAGTGGAATTTCAGGCTCTGCGCCCCAGTCTAAGCCCTCAGCCTGCTGCCTACCCCATATGAAGCCAGTTGCTGCAAGCTCAGCACAAGCCCCACTTTCCCCACCACTCCCTCCCAACCCACCTTCCCTTAGCCTTGCAATTCTACTCTAAACTACCCAAGCTTCCACTGCTTCTGCTAGCTGCAAAATGCCCTTGCACCCCAGCCACACAACCTGTCCTCTCATTAAAAAAAATTTAAAACTTTGTTTAGTTGGGGAAATGCTTAAAATAAAAGAATAGGAGACCAGGAATAATTCACAGGCCATTAGAACTAAAAGGATTTTGTGGCTGCTTTAATCCAAATCAAACTGGGCATAGGCAACATAAATATCTTTCAGCTCTTTACAAATAAAAAAATTCAGCAACAATTCGAATACTTACAAAGTACAAAGCATAGGCAACTCTGGCTTTTTTTTTTTTTCCTTTAGCTTTATTTGGGCTTTTTTTGTACTAATGAAAATCAGGCATTGAAAGTAATGTTGTTTTGTGTTTACAATAAAACCTCATTAACTCAAATGCAACTAATTTGTAACTTGTGATAATTTTGCCACAACAGAGCTGAATTTGCCTATGTGCAAAATATGATTTTGCTAAGCAAATTAATAGTTTAAATCAAATCAATTTTAGAAAGCTTATTTAACTTCCCCAGACAAATTACCTTTAAGGACATTATTAGTAGGCATTTACATGCAGAAGAAAAGAAAATTAAGGCTTATTTCTGACTACTGTTTCATATCCTTTATCTAAAACCCTTGGATACAGATATGTTTCAGATTCAGAGTTTTTCAAGGTTTACAAGTCAATAGAGTGCAGATATCATATATTCTATCCCACCCTGAGTTGAGTCTGAGGCAGTACCCAGAATCACAATGCCTAGATATTTATACTAAATGAGATAAAGCCTAAATGAGATACATAGCCTTATATCACTTCCAGTCAGGTTGTTCGATCAGATAAGTTCAAATGTGTTAGGTTTTGCCAACAAATAAATTATAGCAGACTGTGCTGTGGGCCTGCAGACCTGTACTGAATTATCGCTTTGTGAAGGCAGCAGCCCTCTGGTTAATGTACGTCCTCTGGTTAATGTACGTCCTCTGGTTAATGTACACTGGGTAGTTGTTCAAAGTGCAACTTTGACTATGTGATGATTCCTGAGAAAATTTGCATTCTTCCAGGCCAGTATCCATTAGATGGGCCACCTCCATTTTCACTGACACTACATGTAACAACTTAGCTCTAACGAAGACCTCTGTGTGACCCTTCAAAGTAAAGCAGGACTGAAGAATTGTGTCCAGATGCTTGATTGCCTCCAAAGATGACCACAACTATGCTGAAAAATCTAGGTCGCAGAGCCTAAAATAGGTCCTACATTCCACAAACCTTTGTCACAGTGTATAACCACCAACCATCCTCACTCTCTACATGCCTGAAAACTGCTGTAGGCGTCAGTCTACATACACGCCTGACCAGATCTTCAAAATGGTAATGAATAATCAAAGGTCTAATTCAATGATCCAGCACTTCCCCGAAAGATTTTTTTCTTTTCATAAAATGTAGGTTAAATAGTCATGAGAACTAAGTCATGAGGGCCTCCTGAGGTTTTGATGTCTTCATATCCCGCTGTTCTTCCTAGTGGTCTGTCTGTCCAACCAACTTCCCAGAGTGGAATAGAATAAAAACCAGACACAAAGTGATGTCAAATAGATAATGTTTCTGTCTCTTGAATAGGTTCCTAGTGATTCTCCTTGCAAAAGAGGCTTGTGGAAATTGTTTCCTGGGTACTGTTTATCTCTTTATCCATCCCTTTTGGGTTTCTGATTTTATGTTCTGGACATGCCAATAAGGCATTATTTCATGTGAATTTTTAATCTTTTTTTTTAAGTTGGGCAGAGATTTTTCAATAACCTGTTCTTGGTAAGTGAGTTTCTTCCTTTCAGGTACATCCTTGTCAAAGACCATTCTTTAAAAAACCTTTGGAAAATATTTACTTTATTACTTTTTCTTCACTGCCAATACAGTTGTAACCTTAAAATAATTTGTTTAATGTCAGTTTTTAGAGGATCAGAGATTGCACTAGAAATTTTCATAAAGACAGGAATTCGGAGACTATTTTTTCCTTATTGTCCATGTGTATATATCAGCCGTAATTCACCAGTGGAACTGGAGGTCATTATTTCTGAATTTGCACATTAAAAATAACATCTACCCATAAGGGAATATCTTTAAACCACAAATGCCAGAAATAACAATTGTATTAAACTGCATTTCATGAATACATAATAAAGTTCAATTTACCACTATTTATCATGTTACTTAAATTAAATCTATAATGGAAAAGAGATTTAGCTCTGTTTTGAAAATAACAAATTCCTTTATGCCAATTGCACAGGATTTATATTAGTTCCAATGCATCCATGTCAATTTGTTTATTTTTTCTTAATTACTGTTGCTTTCCATTGTTAGGATCCTAGGGAACAATTCACATTTTTTCATGTATTTTTTAAAGCTTAAAGAGACACATACACACATGATACATTAAAAATTACTGTAGCTTTATTTATATTTATTTTCAGAATCCAAGACATTTAAAAAATGACACTGCGACTCACATACACTCTCACCCTCTCATAAATCCTCCAGTTTGTATATGGATGCTTCACTGAGGCTTTGATAGTTGCCTGAAGTGCCAGGAAAATCACTGTGGAGGCAGATAATACCAACTTCAGAGCTAATATTTGTGCTGCACACATATTCGTATAGAAAGAATTGAGGAAACCAGCCCAAGAATCCAAGATAAACACACACCCATTTTCAACTACCTGAACATCTTGGAGAGAAAGAAAGCAGAAGAATGCTGGGAGACCTTCAATTATCAAGTTATTAGGTATTCTGGAAGAAAAAAGAATTTACTGTTAATCCCATATTGAGCTCCATAATACCTTTGATATGGGTTTACCTAATAGTTTCATATAGCTACACCAATCCCATTGTGTTTTCATCATAGTAAATGACTCCAAACACCCAGACTACAAAACTGGGAAATGACCTAGACCAGTCCCTCTCCTGCAATCAATTGGTCACTGTATTAATCAGGTTTTTGTCACTGTACTGAAATGTTTGAGACAGACTAGCTTTGTTAAAAAAAAAAAAAAAAAAAAGAATGTTTATTTAACTCATAGCTCTGGCAGTTCAAGGGCAAAATGTTGGCATCAGTTCAGCTCCGGTGAAGACCTGATGGTGATGATGTCACAGTAGCAGGAGTGTGTACTGGGAGAAAGAAAGCACTTGGCAAGGCAGGAAGCAGAGAGAGAAACAGTCCTAACTCAGGCTTTTGTAACAATTCTCTCTTTCAAGAACTACCTTAATCCCCTCCAATGGCGATGCCCTCCATGATCACGGCTGAAAGACCTCCCCCATATCCCACTTACTTCTTAGAGGTCCCAACACCAACTCCCAATACTGCCACCTAGAGACGAAGCCTCCAAACACATGAAGTTTTGGAGGGTACTAAAATCATTTTCAAACCATAGTAGTCACAAGACAAGACCGATGCATTCTAGTCCATGATATCCCTCCAGCCCATGTCCTCCCCGGCTAATCCCATTCTCCAAATACAAATTTGGCTCTCTTGGTCTTCTGGGATGGAACATTGATCTCCTAGCCATTTTTTCTAGGTGCCAAGCTAGATCTCTTCTTGTCTACCTTCTATATTATTCTATGTTCTCATTCTTAAAGAAAATATGAAAATATCATAGAGTAATTCCTTTGCTTACAACCCCTCACCAACTAAATCAAGAACAAAATTTTATCATGGCTTAACAAGATCCTGTATGATGTTGCTCGTGCCTTATTGCCATCAAATTCTCCCTAAAACTGCCCCAAGCCTTGAAAAAGATTATCTGCTTGACCAAACTCTAGTCAGGATTCTCCCTTTTGAATCCTTTTCCCAATGAGGCTCTGGTTTGTAAGTTCCATGTTTTCCCTCTGTATTGTCCAATTTGAGCAAGAATCCTGCTAAGTCAGTTAACCAGAATCCCCTACCCTCAACATCTTATCATCCTTGATATTTGATTAGATTCCACATGTTTTATTCTCCCTTGCAATACCCTAGTGCAGTGGTTCCTGTGCTTGTCATGCTGGTCCTGAATAAACTCTGACTCACCATAGTTAGCAAGTGCCATGAATAGTCTTTTCCTTGACATTCTCATCATCCTGGGCTGCTGGCCCTAATGCAGCCCTTCCCGCACATTCGCCCCCTCTGTGCCCACATTCTGCATTTATTAGTACCAGCTCAAGCCTGACACTTCCCAAAATCTTTCCTGGTCCCATGTAAAAGTGAACCCTCCTCATTCCACTCACTTCCCATGCACACTTCTCGCCTAATATCCTATCAAATATATTGTGTTTGTGTTTATATTGCTTGCATCTCTTTCCCTCCTTGTATATAAGTCTTTGCAGACAGATGGTCTACTTTATTTACCACTATATACCTTACACATAGCACGGCTTCATGGCATATAATAGATGTTTAATCAAATTCAAAAGAACCTGGCATACATGTTTATTTATGACTCCGAGGACCCCTCATGTTAAGGCAGAAATCCTTTCTGGTAGGAACCAGCTGACTGCTGTGGAATCCCCTCCAGCATCCCTGAAGTATGTTTTCTAATGAACAGCATATCTAAAGCCCCAAGTCGAAGGCATTTCCTTTGGTGGCATAGAGTGACCACCTTTGGCTGTGGCATTATCTTGAAAATGTGCAGTTACTATTTAATACTTATCAGGTGGCAGGTTTATCACCAGAGCAGAGCTCAAAAAATTCTTGAAGAAACAGTTTCCCAGCAGCTAACTTCTCCAAAGTCTCCTTTAAATACCAAATGAGGCTGGCTGGTGCAGCACTTCCAGTAACACTCACTCCTGCAAATGAATACTGCAGCAGACAGTCATTGCTAGTGACAGGAGCCTGGAACTTCCCAGTGACGAAAGAGTTGTCATCTGAGGCGCCAAAAGTGCCCTTACCCCTTTACCAGGTTTGGATGAGGCTGGGAACACAAAGAAAATTTGCCCAAACTCTGTCTTGATCAGATTGAAATGGGGAAAGTAAGCTTAGGATGATAGCACCCATAGTTTTGAAATCCAAACTCAAAACCTACTACATAAATAGAAGTGCTTAGTGACTTAGCAAGATTTTATTCTCAAAATAAAAAAGGGTTGGGGATGTAGCTCAATATGAAGGCTCTGGGCTCAAGTCCAAGTACTGCCAAAAAAAAAAAAAAGTGCACATTGGAAGAAAACAAAGCCAAATGTATGTCAATCAGGAAATATAGACATTGTCACCATAATATAGACCTTAGAAATAAATGAAACAAATTCGTCCTCAAAAAGACATGGTTCTATTCACAAGCGATGCCCAAGAAAAAGAATGAGAAAGGTAATAGAAATCATATTCAGATTAGATTATACTGTGAACCAAAGAGAGGAAAAAACTCTAAACCAAGTATTTCCGGTCCCAGAGTCCACATTTTAACAAAGGTAAAGAAATAAATTACTGCATATTATATGCTTGGTCAGAGCAGTTTAAAATCACCATAACTAAATTAGATTTTTCATCCAAATGAAACAAGCAGAAAATCAAGTTTATTAAGCTAAAATTTCTTGAGCACAGAAAAATCAGTTCAAACTTTAAAAAATGTAATCTAAAAGCACAAACACTAATGTAAATTGTCTTTCTATAGTCCAGGATATTTACAGGAATTTGGCCCAAGCATTGAAGACAATAGCTGTAAACACCACCCCATTTATACTAAGCAATGTGTCTTCTTCCTTGAAATAAGTACTCAGCAGGCTGCTTTCTCACCTCAAAGGTGAAACTCAATGGCAGGCTGCAAGATAGCTCTGACACGAACTTGTGTATCAGAAAAGTAGAGAAATGCCACTATAATCATGTTTAATCTTTTAAAGCTGTGATTGAGAAGTGGCATTTGGACAGGATTTAAACTTGGCTTTGGCCACAACAAAGATTAAACTGACTATGGTTCTCTCCTAGCCTTATTTTTTTTTTTTCTCATTAGTTAGATGTCACATAGGAAATGAAATTATTATAAACATATTTTACTTGTTTAACTTCATAACTTATAATCAGTGGGTTTTAAAATTCAATAAATCCTCTCACTTATTAGTTACAGAATATAGTTGCATTTAACCTAATAAACTTAAAAACATGGCTTTAAGGGATATTCTTTCTTGGCAAGAATTAAATTGGCCTGGCTAATTTACATTGTTTTAAATTTAGAGAGAATTGTGTACTGACTCATGATTACAATACATAAACCATTTCCATGAAATGGTCTGAATTAACCTCCAAGCTATTTATATAAACAATACATATCATTGAAATCATTGCTGTCTACTAGATTTTTTTTTAAATAAGTAAATTAAGCTTGTAATTTAATCCCTAGCTAAAGAGGAGTATAAGAAAGGTTCAGTATTTCATTATGTTCGAAATAATGGGAACTCACTGTTTCTGTATACTTTAGTATACCTGAAAGGAGTTGTTGTTAGTGACTAATGCAAAACAATACAGTCTTCAAGAGTATGTTTTTAACACTATGTAATAAAATCAAAGGCAGCTAAACAATAGATGAAACAATGATTGCCAAATAAGTTCATAGATAAATATAATGCATGAGTCAGGCTGCAAATCTTCCTGAGCTTATGGCTTAAAAGGATATTCAATTACAGCATTCACAGTGGAGACCATAATCAAGATTTGGGACTATCAAAAATTTTTCACCTGCCAGTTAGGAGCTCCATCTTTACTCTAATTAGAAATCACTTTCTATTTAATCATGGGGAACTACATGAACTCAAAATAAGACAAGGATTAAATCTGTTAAAATCTGACGACAACAACAACAAAAACATTTTTAAGAATAATAGGCATGTCAAAAAATCAATTACTCCAATTCTAAAAGATGGTGCATTATCTTTACTCCAACAATTTTAGAAAAATGACAATTTGACCTTAAAATTTCTTTATATACATAAAAAACAGGGGGCTTTTAAATCATGTTGTATTTAGCAATTCTATATTATTTCTTAAGTGGAATTTTTAATACCTAAGTTATTTGACAATTCATATATACTCTATGCATCAAAGCTCCCTTTCTACTACAGATTGATTCAAACCAAATATTGTTTTCAGTTATTGATATGCTCATAGCATTCCAAAAATAACTAGATCAAAGCAAAGCTTTTGGTTTTACTGCCAACTGGGTTTCTCCTTAATCTTCCCTCATCTAAGGAAATATTGTAATATGGCCATCTCCACAGCTGGTCAGTCCAAGGATTTAGTAATCATTTGGGGGTCCATCTTCCCTCATTTCCCAAATGTCAATCCACTACCAAGCTCTATCTCCAAAATATATCCTGAACTTCACTGGATAGGGCTCTGGTCCAGCCCTCATCGCCCCTGACTTGGGTCACTGCAATGGCAACCTCTTTGGTCTCCTCACTTGCCCACTTGCTCTACTGCCACCCATTCTTCACAATGCAAAGTGAAATTGGTGAATAGTACACTGCACGTAACTCGTTTGCTTGAAATCCTTTCTGAAATAGTGAAATACTAAAAACCTAAACCCTTCCCATGGCCTCTCCTCATGACCTGCCAGCCACACTGGCTTCTCTTTTTTTTTTCCAATAGATCCTGCTCATTGCCACGTGGGGCATTTTCTTGAATGCGATGTGCTCTCTGCTTGATCCATGGCCCCAAGGTCTTCACAAGGCTGGCTCCTGGATCACTCTATCTCAAGAAATGGCCAACCACTCCACCCCATCCCTTGCCATCATGTCACTATCTTTTACATTTTTCATTGCATTGTTTCTGCCATTAGAAGGTAAGAGACAGCTGGGCACAATGAAGCACACCTGTAATTCCAGAAATCTGGGAGGATGAGGGAGGAGAATTGCAAGTTTGAGCAAGTTTGGGCAACTTACCTGGAGACCTGTCTCTAAATAAAAAATAAGAAGGACTGGAGGTGTAGCTCAGTGTGAAGCCCTGGGTTCAATCTCCAGTACTTGGGGAAAAGAAAAACTGTAAGAGACAGCAGGAGACTAACCTCGCCAGACCTGTTCACGGCTGAACCCCCAGAGGTGGATAGTGTATAGGAGAGAACAGGAGCTCAATAAATACTTGTCAAATGAATCATTTCTGTGGAATTTTATAACTCACCATTTTAGATCAGACTGATGCTTAAGATGCAAAAATGTCAGAATAGAAACAAGACATCTGATACCATTAAATGGATCTCAAGTCTTGCCTAATTATAGACATTCAATATTTCAAATTTGCAGTAAATTTACATCACATGCCAGCTTTTTCTGGATTGTGTTCCTATTTTCTACTCCTTTCCACACTAAAGCAAAAACTGTACTTTTTTGGCAAGAGAAGTACATGGAAAGTAGAAAGAAAGTAAAATAGAAACTCTTCCAGGTATCTTTATGATTTCACTTTCATTGCAAACAAAAACCATGGTATCATAACCATTTAGGAAAGAATAGAATCTACAATTTTATTTAATTAAATATATAATTGAAAACAAATTTAAACAAAGTAACTTTCACAAATAATGATACTTTAATGTGTTTATACTCCCAAACAGCATCAACTTAAAATGGTACTAATAATAACTAACATTTACTACGTAACTTTTTCTCTCTCCCAAGCACTACCCTAAGCATATTCTTTGTTTTAAATCATTTAACCATCACAAAAACCCTATATGAGGAGTACTATTATTATCCTCATTTTATAGATAAGAAAACTGAAGCACAGAGAATTTAAGCAACTTCTCCCAAGTCACACAGTTTAAAAATGTGATCAGAATTCAAGTCCAGGGATCCAAATGCCCAAGTTTGCCTTCCTATACAGTATAGCCTCATTAGGTTCTAAAGATACCACATTATGTTAGAGATAACATAGATAAAATTCCTACTGCAAAGTCTAGAACAAAACAAGTACTTGACACCTGATAGATATCCTTTGCATCATCTTCTTTCTATGTTTTTCCATATGGCAAGATTCAGAGGTCTCTAGCCTCTACCATGGTATAGGCCTCAGGATTTTGATGCTGAGATTGTTGAAAAGAATTTATCATAGCTGAAGTCAGGCTATGGGCCTGAGGTCAGGGATTCAGAGGTCAAGATTTAGGAAGAAATTAAACCAGGATGCAGAGAGTCAAACTAGGAATGTAAGACATGAGGATTACATTGTCAAGTCAATATCAGGTATATTGTGGAACAGCCATGACAGATGAAGGAAAGGTCAGGACAACAGAGAACAGGGTGTAGCTGATAAAGGAGGCAGCAAGTGGAAGCCAGTGGTATTAGAAAGGTAGCATGAAACCACAATGAGTGTAACTGTGGGCTTCTATACCTGCTGGCTACTGAGAGAATCACCCCACTTCCCTCTGGCTCACACACTACCCCAGTGTTCATCCCCACAGAACATCCATTCTTTCATGGTAGAAGAAATTAATTTGTGTATATAGACAATGTCAGTAATTTTCCAGAGAGCTCACTTTTAATCAGTGTTAGAAACTGAATTTATACTTTGATTCTTTCCCAAGAAAAATCAAAGATGACTGAGAGAACTATCTCTACATATCTTCTACATTTTTGCTCCCTTATCTCCTTTGCTTATTACAGGGTGAGCCTTAAGAAAAAGAATGAAAAGGAGAAAGTCAAGAATGGGATGGATATTAACAGTCTAGTCTGAATCCTAATGATCAATGGCTGAGGGTGACTTTTCTCCTCATCAGCAATGTCTCAGCTATGTCTAGCTGGTCCCAAGGGGAGAAAATGACTTTCATCAAAGCTTAGGAAGAGCCAGAAATCCCATATGTTTCCAGGTATTTTTAGTAAGCAGTTAGAGGTATGACACACAAGTCTTTATTAAGTACAATCTTATGATTATGTCAAATCATATATATATATAAGATTATATATATATATATAAGATTTTAATATAAAAATGAAAAATATTGTCTCCCAAAACCACTGTCAGAAGATATTTCTCTGTGTGAACAATTTTAAGATTCACTGGACACAGTTGTCTCACTTCTTATGTTCCATTGTTTGTGAAGTCTGTAAAACTGAGAAAAAACATGAATGATTTCTAGATTAGATCTGAGGAGAAAGGAGGCATGGAACATTCTTCTTTCTAAACTGGGGGTGTTATTTCAGGAAGGCCAGGAAGGGAGTCAAAGATGTCACTGAAAGAACATGTCAGACTTCTGAGCAACATAGGGATTTTCTGAATAGTGAATCTAATTTTATATTTTCCTTTAGCTTCTGGGACAAGTATACAGTTTAGAGTCCTAGCTGTAAAGTAATGGAAATTAGCAACTTGTAAGTACGAAAAGAAAGAAATTTCCTGGTGTGACAATCTGGTACTTCATTGTATGGTGAAAAATGTCTACATATTCAGGATTATGAATGTCACTAATACACCTAAAATCAGCACGTGTCAGTCATTAATATTCATATAGCTGAAACAAAACAGCTCATACTGTAGCTGCTCATAAATCTGGCAGAAATGGAGAGAAAAAAAGGGAAAGGGAAGAGATAAAGAAAGAGCTCAGGGATATATTGAACACAAGGGGGAACTCCATTCATTCAGCCTAACATCTGCTCAGCCTGAAGTGGAACCACCTGTTAGTTTATTAAATTGTAGAATTAATTTATGTGGAAATAAGAGAGGAGGGGGGAAAGAGGCTTTAATTCATTCCCCCCCAAAAAAACTCTATTTATTCCTGTCTAAAAAAGCCTTTCATGAGTTGTAATCAATGCCATGAAACCTAGCCCCATTATATAATTAATTGAAGCACTGAAATGTTTCCCATGACTGCTATGTAGGCACATTCCCTGTAATGTTTTTGTTGGCCACTTTTTGGTTCTCCTTGAATAAAAGTCCACTGCTACCTCTTTTAGCGTTTCCACAACATCTTCATCAGCATTAAAACAAGCAAGGCAATTCCATGGGGATTTTAGCAAAACCAAGGAAGATCTTACCTTTTAAACATCTCACTATTTCTCCAGAGGGGAGGGGTAATGTCTCCTCAGCAGGGCAGATGAGAATAATACAGCTGTAGCTAAGGGATCATAAGAAATCTGGTCCTGAGTAATGCAGAAGTCTCCATTAACCTCTCTGCCTCCTTTAATGAAAGACATTCTGCTTTGCTTCCTCCAGTATTCTCAAGTCTCAGGATCTCAAATTGGCTAAATTAAAATGATGGATATTATATCTATAGTTGATTTCCTCCTAAGTTTGCCAAGAATGTCAGATGATCATCAAGGAGCATAAATATGAAATGTGATTACAAGAGCTAAACAAACTTTTATATGAATGTGGATAGATGTTTCTCACACAGTAACATGTCATCTTTTTATAACCTGTGGACTAGTTATCTAAGTTGACCACAGTTAGCTGGGATACTGTATAGAACAACCTCTCCCAAGGTTTGAATATCAGTCACAAAAATCTAGGGTTTTCTTTTTAAGGTGGGGAAGAGAAGAATGATTTCTCAGTAGTTGCACTTTATTATTTATTCAGACAACTAATGCTGTCCTTTCTAAAGATTATTTATATCATGTAGCCCAGACTTCATAAAACGACTTCCATAAGCAATGCATTTTGTATTACTAAGGCTTATAAACTTCTTTGGGTAAAAATGACAAAAGATTATTTCAAGTCACATGTTTCTTGTCTCTTGAAAAACCTACCTTAAAAATAGAGGCTAAGTTTCCTTAAAGCTTTTGTAAAATGCAGTGGAAAAGCCAGCTTTCCCTGGAGACTTATCCAATTACACCGACTGCATGGTCTTACCCTAAGAGAGAGGAGCATTCAAAATTGTGTTTTTCTGATCATGGCAGAGAGTATAAAAGGGAGAAATCTAAGAAATTCAATTATCTCCCTAGGTGTCACTCAGCATTGGGACTAATATAATTGGCTATAAATAATACGAGCACATTTCAGACACAGCCTCTGTAGGTTTCATTACAAAATACCCTTGCCACTAAGTTGCTAACAACTGGACTTGCCATGTGGGTTAGTTAGGATTGCAACTGCAAGGAGATTACTTTGCCAACTACTAGTTTTTCTCATTTTTATGGTCTTCTTTACATTTTTAAGTTAACATCCCCAATGTAGCATTTAAATCATGTATTGCCTTTTCAGCAAACACCAAAATGACTTTTTAAAGTAATCACTGAAAACCCAAACCAATGCTTGATTACCAACTCAGTACCATATAGCATAACTGCTCTTTTACATGCTTGTGAAATTTAATGGAGTCCAACAACAGCAGAGGCTATGAATATGAATGGTCAATGTAATAGAATTCTAACTCCCAAAGGGTCACACTGGTGGCCCACTCTGACTCCATCTGCATGGGGATTTCCCCTGACCACACTCCAGTAGACTTCCTAAAAATGAAATGGAGAAAACTGAGGCTCTCTACTTTATTGATTACGTATAGTAGGCAATCAATAAAATTTGTTGATTTTTTCCTAATTAAGCCTTTTGAAAATAAAAACATGTTGATAGACTGTTTGAATAGCATCACTAAGGATGAGGGTTTCACAACCATGCCCACATGGACGGGCAAACTCAGATGTATTTTGAAGTCATCCAGTGTTCCAAAGGGTTTTTCAAATGTTTTCAGTTTAACTAAACCCTAAACACATTGTGCCAAGTACTATTTTCCTTTAAGTTTCAAACCCATGTGAATTTTAAGGGAAATTAAATCCACATGTTTCTGATTCATTTTTACTTAAATCATTAAAATGCTGCTTTGGATGAGCCATTTGACTTCCAAGAAGCTTTTCTTCACAGACTCCTTTACGCCTTTTTTGGTGTGGGGTCAAAAGCAGGAAGTCATACTTTGACGATAATAAATGAATTTTGACATCAAACACTGCAACTCCAAACCCAAGCATTCTAACAATACTTCAGCAGTTGACAAGTTCATTTTCTTAATTGTCCATCAGGAAATGCTTACTCTTGCCTTTATTTTGTCAGTATAACCTAAGAAGAAAAATATCTCACCTATAAGCACTATGCCACTTAGAATCCAGCTCTGGAGTTGCACTGATTTGACAAAAGGGCAATACCATCATTTCACAGCTCATTTAATTTGGACAATCTTATCCAAGGAAGAGTTGAAAATATATACAAAATTCGGTCTGCTTCATCTAAACTTAGCTATCCTAAGCAAGGTATCTTATAAATGCAATGCAAAATCTAACAGGAAGTCACCCAGCACATTGCAAGAGAAATAGTCCTCATCCATGGGTCTCACTTCACCAGCCTCCTGATTTCATGCTTCACATTAAAGTCTTTCTCTACAACCCCTAAATCTTAAATAGCTTTCATCCCTCCCTATCATTTATAACTTCAAACTTCATAACCTTTACCCATCTTTGAAGAAAAAAAAAGAAAAAAGAAGCACTTGCCTTGTTTCCTCTAGCTATCTTCATATATCATTCCTGTCTTCCACTTCTGCATTTTTAAAACTTAGTCTCACTAATCATTCTTTCCTTACAATCACTGCCCCTTTAACTACTTCTTTGTTTAGTAGACAAAAATTTACACAGGGCTGGTGAGATGGTTCAGCAGCATAAGCGCCTGCCTGGCAAGTTCGAGGTCCTGAGTTCAACTCCCGGTACCCACATATGAAAAAAGGGCCGGTGATATCCTCAGTGGTACAGGAGCCTGCAGGCAAGCGCGAAGTCCTGAGGTCGACTCCCGGTACCCACAAAAAAAAAAAAAAATGTACACAGAAGATTCGTGCTTCTGATGAATTCCCCATTTCTGTAACTGCTATTTGACTTGAAGTTACCTTGTCACACATCAGTTAGAACCACTTTGAGGTACTTTGACACAATAGCGCACCTCACATTCTCCCCACCCTTTCATTTCTTCCATGCAGTCCTTCATCGCCTCACAACTGTTCTTACTAAATGTTTGTTTCTAGTTTCCCCTGTGATTCCAGTCCACATTTGACCAGCAAATATTTCAAATCTTTCTGAAATATCAGCTTGCCAATTTAACTCCCCAATTTGAAATCTTTACTTTTTCCTCACTGCCAACAGAACAATGTTTAGACTTGTTACCCTTGCACTCTGAACCCTGTAAATGCTATCTTTAACCTAAAATTTATTAATTTTTTCTTCTACATCAACTGATCAACTGAGAGTTGTTCTCTGAGAGTTGTCCCCCGCCCCACTACTTTTACCTTCCTTGTATTCTACCCCCTAAGTCTACTCTATCCAATAAGATCCATTGCTACTCATCCATGAGGCTTTCCAAGATTAGGATTTCTTAGTCAAAACCTTCTCTCCTCTTTTATATTCATGGCTCCCATTTTCTCTATTATAATATTTTAGCAGCTGGGTGTGGTGGTGCACACCTGTAATCTCAGCACTCTGAGAGGTTAAGGCAGAAGAATCCCAAATTCAAGCCTGGCCTGGGCAACTTTGTGACTTAGTGAAACCCCGTCTCAAAATAAAACATAAAAAGGAGGGCTGGATTTCAGTTAGTTGTGAAGGCCCTGCATTCAATCCACAGTACCACACAAAAAAATAATTAATTAATTAAGTTGCCATACTTTTTGTAAAGTCCTGAATTTGTTGTCCTTTCACATGGCTATGATTTCTATCTGTAAGTATAATTTAAATTCCTTAAAATCAGGGAGTATCTATTACTCACATATTTCAATAACAATCTGATTGATTAATTGGGCTATTGCTAATAAAAACAAAAAATTAGACATTTTTAAAAGAGAACTGTTACTAATTTTAAGTCTTTTAAATATGACCAGATACTTTAGCAGTTGCTTTATATATACCTCACATATAAACCATTGACATCATATTTCAATACCACGAAGTAATATAATGATGAGAAGGAAAACTATCTGCACTTCGGTCACACCATAATTCTGCTAATGCTAACAGGTTATTTTCTTAAAAATGAAAAGTACAGATACACAAAACAACTACAGGTGGAAGAAATTTACATGGTAAAATGAGACTATACAAGTCAGTGATAATGAGCCATGTCTAATACTTTAGTTGCCAGCAATAATAGGGAGTTTATTGCAGGTCCTGTACTAAGGCATCTACCCATACCATATCATTTAATCTTCACAATTGCCCTGTAATGTAGGTATTAGTATCCCATTTTACCAGTGCAGAAAGACAGAGACTCAAATTGGGTAATGGATCTTCTCAAAGTCACAGAACTTGTGGATAGAATAAGTAAGTTGAGAGGCTAGCAGTAGTGGGACCCAAAGCCATATCACTCAACCACATCAGTTTGGAGTACATACCAGATATGGCTCAGTTTGTATTCAACAAAGATTACATCTTTCACATTTACTTCATAACAGCATCCTGCCTAGAAAAATATGTGTATTATAGCACAAATTTTTGCACCATAATTTCAAAGTAAGTTTGGTTTAAGAAATCCTAAAAACTAAACAATATTTTATAATGTCTCAACACTGAGGGCAAAAACTTCACTGATCTGAATAAAAATATAGCACTTGTTTGTGCATCATTTGGGGAAGAATAAATTATATTGTGGTTTAATGAAAGATGCTTTAGAGTAAGAGACTGGAGGGATGTAATTTCACATCATGGCATCTACGCAGATTACTCACTTGGACAAGGCAAATGGCCTTTTTGGGCCTCTCATTCCTCATTTATAGAATGAATGAGTTGATCCCTTTCAGATTTTAAAAATTCTGTGATCCAATCAATATTCACAAGTCTGAAGTGATGAGGGATATCAAACATTTTCTGGATCTATTCCAAACCCTCAATTGCATTATATCTAAAATTCAATCCCTGAGTTAAATTCCCATTCCTATTATAATCATGCTGTTTAATCATGATTCACACACAGGAACTCCGTGCCATAATCATTCTTTCATTTGTGGAACTTTCTAATAAACAATAAATTCCCGGAAGAAAGTGACTGAGTGTTATTTAATTCTATATCCTCAGTGCCTAACGCACGTGAGGTTCATACATACGGGCTGAACAAGTAGGACTAGGGGTTTTTTAGATAATACAGGTGTCCATAGTTACCCATACTAACAGGAAAAGAAGAACAGCAATAAATAAATCAAAACACAAATCTCTCTCCCAGAACAAATAATAACTACAAAACAAATACAAATTGTACCTCTCTTCGTGCTCCTTCTTATCTAACAGCCCTCAAATGTAGGCTGCAGATGACTGGTGAAGTATGAAGATGTTCCACATCCAATCAAGAACTCCAGAAGTTTTGAGGCACCATCTTCTATGAATACAGCACTCCTCTTTGACAAATCAATAGTTAGCAGAGCAAAAATTGATCTTAATCTAGATCTATTTTTCTCCTAAGATATTTTAATCAAATATTCATGTATCAATATGAAATTGGTTAATACTACAACAGATATCAACAGATATATAATACATATAAAAGAACTGCAAGCCATCAGTGTTAGCAAGAAAAGTAATCAAGGTGGCTAGACACAAGATTAACATACAAAAATAATTTTTATACAGCAGTTAAATGGACTTTGGAAATTACAATAGCACATAAGATGCCACGGTCAATGCAAGCAGTTCTGTGCCGTAAAATAGCCCAGCATAAACTGTCTGAGCAACGAATACAAGCTACAGAGAGAAAAACTTTAACTTTATAAAAGGACATGAGAGAATATTTTATTAATTGGAGAAACATACCAGTTTCCAAATAGAATGGCCTAATATTTAAAAGGTATAAATTATTTCTTCAAATTAATATATACATTTAATGCAATCCCCACCAAATCCCAACAATAAAGTTTCATGGAACTTGACAAGTTGATTGTAAATGTATAGAAAAGAGAAAATGACAAGAATGTTGGAAAAAGAGTGCAACAACAATTATTCTTCCAAATATCAACATATACTTAAAGGCTATGATGATTAAAACAGTATTATATTAACGCAGAAATTGACAAATAGCTCAGTAGAATAGAACAAATAATTTTGAAAGATTTTGAAGGGTTCATTTTATTATAAACAGTATGACAAGTGCAAAAGGAAATGTGGAGACTAAGGTACTGCTTAGTAATTACTACATAAAAGTCAAAAGCATGAAAGAAGAGCATTTAAGTCTTAAGACAGAAAAGGACTTCCTGTGCAAGACATAAAGTTTATAAACCACAAAAATTATTAATTTTGACTACCTAAAAATTTAGAATTTATATACAAAAAGTTATAAACAAAATTAAAGGATAAGCAACATTTTTCAAAAGACACCATTACTCAAGAAACAAGTTACAAAGTAGAATATATTTACAGCACACATAAAGTAACAAAATAAACTCATATCTACACTATGTAAATAATCCTTACAGGTCTTTCTTTTTTTTTTTTTTATGTGTGTACCGGGAGTCGACCTCAGGACCTCACGCTTGCCAGCAAGCGTTTGTGCCACTAAGCGATATCACCGGCCCTTTTTTCCTTTGTGTGGGTTCCGGGAGTCGAACTCAGGACCTTGTGCTTGCCAGGTAGGCACTTATGCTGCTGAGCCATCTCAATGGCTGTGCAGGTCAATTTTTAAAGCACATAATTCAATAGAAAAAAAATGGTTAAGAAAGTTAGACCAAGTAACTTGTGTAAGACATTTTACATGAGAGAACACCCAAATGATCAATAAACATATTCATTAGTTATTAGAGAAATGCAAGACAAAACCATAGTGAGATCACTAAACACCCACTAGAATGGCTGAAATTAAGAGGATTGACAATATCAAGTATTAGTAAGGAATAAAATGGAGCAGATGAAACTCTCATGCAATCCTGTTGGAAAGGTAAGTACAATGTCTTTTATCTACCAAAATCAAAGGTACATATTCTCCTTTGTTTATTCCCAACAAAAATACAATTTACCATAAACTATGCATAAGCATATCATTCGTTGTATTATCTTAAAACTGGAAACAGCCCAAATGTCTATCAAAAATAAAATGAATAAATTGTTGCATATTCATACAATGGAGTACTGAACAGCAATAAGAATTTTTAATCAGTTAATTAATTTTTGTTATATAAGTTCTTCTACTCACATGTTTAATTTTGTAATTGTCCCTAAGCCACACTCTGGTGAGTATCTCTAATTATATGTATAGACAATGCATGGAGAAGGACATGAATACTGTTATGTCCTTTTGCAAGGTACCTTCCTCAGGTAAAAATATGAGAATAGCTTCATCTGCCCATGGAAAAGGGTCGGCTCAATCTGGAGATCAAGGGAGCTGGAATGAAAATTGGGGCTCAGCATAGTACAAACTCTTCTGAAATTTCTTGTATATTCCTATTCCAGATTTCTTTCACTTTTTCTTGACCTTTTACTTAATTGCCATGTAAAAAACTCAACAAAGCTATTACTTTAATTGATATTGTAGCTTGGGCAGTTCATAGAATTAAACCTAGATTTGATGTTAAGACTAGGGTGCAAGAAAAGAGTCCTTTAGCCTAATCACAGTAAGTCTTCCAGTTTCGGCTCAAGTTTAGAGAGCAGGACTAGCTAACCCTTTTCTTTCAGCTGCCAGGCCCTGGAGCACCTAGCCCACTCACAGCCTTACTCATATCCTCTCATACTCCTCTGTGGCAATAAAGAAATGGTTTTCCACATCCTTATCCTCGACTGTCACTTCATTCCAGGTCACTGCAAGGAATAACTTAAATAATTTTCCATGATAATAATTGTTGTATTGTCCTGGCCAGCCACTGTCAAATTCAAATCTTTAAATACCAATAGGAGTTTTCCTTGCCTTTATCCTCATTCCGGCTGCATAAACAGTTCCAGGTCATTCCTCAAGGGTCTTTAGACTGTGCTCTTGTTAATTATTATAGCTTTTGGAATGTTTTGTTGCAATCACTAGAAATCATCTCTGGCTAACTTGAGAGTTTTTAGAAAGCTATCAGGTAGCTTATCGTATCAACGGAAAGCTAGAACTGGAGCAAGAACAAAGGGAGGTCAGACAGTCAGAAACAGGCCAAGGTCCAACCACAGAGACATTTGGTGAGGACACAGCCGTTGGCACTGCCCCTGCTGTCATGGATGAGGAATCAATTGTACCTGTGGTTCACATCACCTCCCCAAGCTTCAGTAACTTAGTATTAAATAACACAGTAGAAAAATGAGCAAAGTTTTTTGTACTTTACAAGAAGGTAAAAAGTTGACCAATAAACATATGAAAAATAATTCCTCCCTATGGAAATGCAAATTATAAACATAATGAGGTATAATTTATCATAAAAATAATGAACAATAAAAATATCAGAAGACTAATAATATCCTCTGTTTGTGAACATAGAGACAGACACATTCTACAATATACACATTCCATGGTATAGATTAGGTATAGTGTTTTTGATAGACAATTTTTCATTATCTCTTAAAATCTACAATGTGAGGGCCGGTGAGATGGCTCAGCGGCTTAAGCGCCTGCCCGGCAAGCGCGAAGGCCTGAGTTCAATTCCCGGAACCCACATACGAAAAAGGGGCCGGTGATATCGCTTAGTGGCACGGGCGCCTGCTGGCGCACGAGGTCCTGAGGTCAACCCCCCGGTACCCATAAAAAAAAAAAATCTATAATGTGCATATCCTTTGACATAAAAGACCAACTTATAGAAATGCAACCTAGAGAAATGTTCACATATATCCACAAAGATAGATATACACAGATGTTCACCGCAGCGTTGATTGTAATTGTACAAATGGAAACAACCTAAATGCCTCAGAGTAAGAGGCAGGCTAAATAAGTTATGGTACATTCCTGTCCTGGAAGTGTACAAAATCATCATAAAGAAATAGATGGCTTTCTATATACTGCTTGGAAATTTCTCTTAGGTATACTCCTAAGAAAAAAAGACAAAATGCAAAATAAAATTTAAGATTTCATTATATATAAAATAAAAATATGTATACAATGTATGTACGCAAGAAGAGCATAAAAAGATACCCCAGACATTTTCAGCAGTTGCCACAGCTAGAAGGCTAAAAGCAGAGGCCTTTCACATTTTTCTGTATGAACTGTTGTGTAAATTTTTACCACAAACATGTACTCACCTTTCATTTCTATATGAAGGAAATGAAGGATACATGAGGTTGAAAATGGACACGAGGTTTATGTGGTAGAAGTGAAAGTCTAGCCGTAGTCTTTACCTGGAACTACTGTATATTGGTCAAAAGCAGAACAGACTTTGTAGATAGCAGTGACCTGAGTTCAAATTTCTGCCCCACCATTTCTCAGCTGTGTGCTAGTAGAAAAGTTACTCAACTTCTCTGAATTTCAATGTCCTCTATTTGTTTATAAAATGATAATAATTTAATAATAGTGAGTTTCATAGAGTGATTGTGAAGATTAAATAAAATAATTAAAATGCTTGGTACTATGCTTAACCCATGGTAAAAAGGTACTGGCTGATCTCTCTCTCTCTCCTCCTCTCGCTCTCTTTCTCTCTACCTCCCTTTAATAAAATAGGAAAAGTATAAAACATCTCTCTTTATTTTTATAATATCTTCTTTAAATTTAAGGAATTCTACTGTACAAGAAATCATTTATAAAGCAGTTTTTGTTGTTATTACTGTCATGTCCTTAGTTTTCAATTCATCCTGACTGAGGCAGGATTGTCTTACTTATCTCCACTTTCTCAGATGAAGAAACTAAATTCCCAAAAGATAAAATGCCAGGCAGAGGCCCAAGCCCCAGGACTGAAGAGTGAACTCGCACTCCTGCACCAGCACGCGGCCACAGCCCACCCTTTTCCTAAACAGACTTTAATCCGTGCCACTGCAGAGCATGTAGCAGAAGAAAAACCCAAGCACCTGAAATATTTCCACACAGACATTCATGCACAGGTTTGGGGTCTACACTTAAAAGCCTCTTGTTTAATAAAGGAAAATAAAAAGTTCAAAATCTGATCAATAGGGGGGAAGCTGTAATACTGATCTCTTTCACTAGAGAAATTTACAACCAAATAGGGCTTTGGAGCCAAGATTCACACAGCAAGGAAAATGATGTGGCCAGGGAAAGGCGGGTGGAGAAAGACATGGGCGATAATGTCCTTGGGATATCTCTAACCTCCATTACATTATCCAAAAGAAATATAATAGGATTCGAGGCCCAATTATTACTTCCTCCATCTAACCCTCTTCATTTAACATATCATTAGTATTTTTAGACAAGTCCCTCAGGGCTCACACTTTTGTAGGTGAGTCAGACAGCAAGGGCCATGGCAGCTATCCAAGGAAACTGATCCCCCTTTTAATGCTCCTTTCTGGTTACCTGCTATAATGCAATTATCATGTACTGAAGCAATTTTCGGGAAAATGGTTTGACAAGACGAACTCTGTCATTTTGTAAACAAGAACAAACGTTGTAATTGGATCTTAATTACACAATGTTCTGAGAGGTTATTTTTATTTCTTTGTTTGTTAATGCAATTATTTAGCTTCCCTATTTTAGCCTTGACCTTGCAGGAAGGGGGTATTTTCCAGTCAGCATAATGCTTTATCTTTGAAAGCTACAATCAATAAGGATAATTAATGATGCCGGCTGCAATGATAGCCTCAGCAATCATTATCCCACATTAATCCCTGCAGTCAGGCTGGGGTCAAGGCCATCTAAATCATTCACCCAGGGGTGGAGAAATTCAAATACTTTACCAATTTAAATCCCTGCAAACAAATCCCACTTTATTTTCAAAGCAGTTTGAATGCCAACTAGGTTTGTTTTGTGTATTACGACCACTGCATTTTTTAATGACAGAATACTTTCTTTATGCAGTATTAGCATTGCAATTTGCTATGTTTGTGTTTTGATAAATTAATGTAAAAACATGCAGCACATGAAATGCCACTGAGCCTGGAGGTACAACTGCATATTTAGCATTTCATACATTGTCCCTGGTTTTAAAAGATGGAATGAGGAAAGGAAAAGAGAAGGAGAAAGGGGAGAAGAAGAAGAGGGAAAAGAAAGAAGGAAGGGAGGAAGAGTGCATGGGAGGAAGGGAGGGAGGGACGGAGGAGAAGAGAATGGGGGTCATAATTGTGGCCAGTTGGCTGCAGCCTGGCAGAGACCTGCGGAGCAAGGCTGAATGGTACAAGCTGGGAACTCTTTGAGAGGAAATTGCAGGCTTACTCAGCATCATTGACAAGACTGTCAGATGTGAAATTTCATCTTGGATTTCACAAAACACGCTCCACTGAGACCTATTTTTCCCTCATTTCTGCTTTTTCCCCTGCCTTTCCTAACATGCAAGTTGGATGACTTGCTATCTGCCTGTAATTGTCTGCTAGAGATCGTACCCAGTTATAAAGAATTCCATTGGGCTTCCAATTTTTTTTTTTTTGTGTGGGTACCGGGGGGTCGACCTCAGGACCTTGCATGCCAGCAGGCGCCCGTGCCGCTGAGCGATATCACCGGCCCCTTTTTCGTATGTGGGTTCCGGGAGTCGAACTTGGGCCCTCGCGCTTGCCAGGCAGGCACTTATGCCGCTGAGCCATCTCACCGGCCCCCAAATATTTTTCAATGATTTCATTTTAATTAGTGTTTTGCTATAAATCATATTCCTAGTCTGCATATGCTGAATATATCAAATTGATAGCTGGTCTATCTCTCTCAGTGTGTGTGTGCGTACGTGAGTGCATGTGTCTGTGTCCGTTTCATGTTCTACAACTGAATTTGTAAATGAAGAGAAGTTTGAATCCATTGGTTCTCAATAAATATTTGTTGATATAATATAGCTAAGTTTTCCTTAGTCCCTTTTTCCCCCCATTCATTTATTATGTGGAAAGTGATCAGAGCAGCTACAGTGCACTTTCCTGGCATGATAATTAGGAGTTAGGATATTTTCATGGGTTTAGGGGAGATGGAGGACTACTAAGAGATGGCTGCAAGAAGCAGAGTAGAAGATCTGTGAGGAACTCAGCCAGAGTTCGCCTCTCCCTCCCTGTGAGAAGTGGTCTGCAAAGACTGCCTTGAAAGCTGCTGAGAATTTATCATCAGCTTTTTCATTATGAACAATGACTGCTAAAGAGAAAACACTTAACGTTTCTGAACACAGCTATTATATTCTTGATAAGGAATTCTTTCTAATGAGATTTTATCAGTATTTCACCATCTTCCAAATGTAGATCCTTGTTTCATCTTGGCAAAAGATAAAAAGCAGAAGATATTTGTGGGGGAGGTCTTGTGATAGATTGATTGGCAAGAAAAAGTGAATAAGGCTGAATTTAAAAGGGGAAAATATACTATGCATTTGAACTGGAAAAACACACATAGTTCTAGGTTGAACTATGAAATGGCGTGTTCCCTTCTAGCTCTCCCCCTGTCTAGTCACTTGTTATATTTTTAAGATTGTGATTTTTTAAATTTTTTTTTTTATTTCTTTGATGCTGGAGATTGAACCCAGGCCTTAAGCACACTGAGCATGTGCTCCACCTCCAAACTATATTTTCACCCCCTGGGCATGCGATTTTTGATAAAGACCCTGTGGTTGCAGATGCTTCTTCTTGAGTCTTCTCTCTACCCTCCCTGGTCTCTTTACCTTGCATTCCTCTAGTAAACACTTTTTGTTGAGTGCCTATGGGTAAGGTTTGTTTACAAAAATTAGCAGCCTGGTGCAAAATGAAAATTCAGGGCCTCACCCATGGAAGTTAAGTTAATCTGCCCTCCTCCTGGGCCAGTTCACAGCACATGGGCGCCTATAAAGGGTTTGCAACTCTTGCCCCACACACTTGTATGTACTTGGATCTAGTAGTAGACAAGAAGTCTACCCTGAGTTCACCATGCAGTGCACCATGAAGCTGCCAGCCTGAGAAAGAGACAGCCACTAACTTACCTCACCAGAGATACCACTGATAAACACCAAACTCCAGCCCTTCCCTTCTCACCTTCATGCACCCACTAGGAAGATGAGCATTCCCTTACCTCAGCAGCATATCTTGGTTATCACTCCTGACACAGGGTGACAACAGTCTTGGGACAGGCAGGGAAACAAAAGCTACATGAGGCCAGGGTACCAGGGGGCAGCAGCAGGCTGTCAAGTACCCATTCTGAAGAGACAGAAAGATAATGTGAGCCTAGACTCCAAGCCCCTTGATGTACAACAAATTGCCCCACTGGACTTCATTTATGCTAACTTGAGGACAAATACAAAATCAAAGATAATTTTTTAAGAATTCCAAGAGAGCAGTTACAGATTATTAAGCCTCACGCATAGTCCCTTCCTGAGCATGTGGCCCTAGTCAGTTGTACTGGTCACTTGCCCATACAGCCAGTTTTTCTACCATGCACAAAAAGACCCAAAGAATAAAATTCAATGCCTGACCTCTGGAAGGTCATTATTTATAGGGAACACAGGGAAGTAAAAGGATAGAAATAGCCACCCCATGATGAAACTGTGATTTATTGAGCATCTACTATGTGCCAGGGCATTGTACGAGGCATCCTACATATATCAACATAATTTTCACAATGATCTCAGGAGGTAGTACTTTTATTATGCTTATATTTTATATAATGAAACCGGAGCATCAGAAATGAAGCAAATTCCTTAAGGTCATATAACTAAAACAAGGCAGAAGCAGGATTTAAATGCAAAATAGATGCTCCTAAACCTGGTACTTTGCTGCTTCTCTTGTCGGAGAGATTTGTGCAAAGTACTCTAAAGAGATTCCAGAGGTCACTGGTACCACCCTACAGGAATTAAGAAAGGCAGTACAGAAGTGATGAATTTGAGATAGATTTTTTAAAATGAGCTGGAATTTGTCCATCAGAGAAGGAGGAATGCTGTGTATATAGCCATGGAAAGGCATAGAAAATTCAAGAAGTTCTTGTGGATGGAACAAAGGATACATGGCAGCGAGTTCAGGGGAATAAGGCAGAAACAGCAGCAAGAATTGTACAAGAAGTATGTGCTGTTAAGGCCTTGCATTTTATTCTGTAGGATGTATGGTAACATCACCAAATTACTAACTTCTCTAGAAACCAGGCCAAATTTATATAGAGCACGAACAAGAAAACAACACCAAAATGACCGTCATAATTTTGGAAATCATTTTCAAATATGCCAACGATTTTGTAAAAGGCCTTCAACAGCAAAGTAAGCCATTCAGAACAGCTGCCAGCTTAGAACAAAAGAGCAAAAGAAGAATGAGTGGAGACATATTAGTCAATGGGGAAGATCTCTAAGGGAAGAAAACATCAGGTGATCAGAAACATAGGCTTATTTTCATAATAGCAGAAGAAAGGAGTCAAAGAATAAGAGCTTCTTTCAGAAGCCATTGTACTGATATATTGTTATGGCCTGAACCAGTATTTGAAATGGACTAGTATAGCAGACACAAGCATGAAATCTCAAAGAGTAACTTTATTTACAATCAGTGACCCCAAACTGGCTTGGAGTCAAGTAATGTCGGGTTTAATGCTTACTCTGCCTCTACTGAGCTGTCCAATCTTGGGCCCAAGTACAGACAGGTCTTGGTTCAAATCCCAGCTCCATTAATTGACAGTTGCATAACTTTGGACAAGTTACTTTCCCTCCACAAGGCTTGGTATTCTTACCTGTAATGAAATTTAAAATTTTAACTGTAGAAGCATACTAGGATGTACTAAACAATATAACAAAGCAGTATGTGCCTGGAATAGCACACATAGGGAATGCCAAAAAATGCCATTCACCCTTACCTTTCCTAAGTCTTCATTCTTCTCGCCTGTGGAGGGGGGAAGTGCTAGATGAGTTCCAAATGGACCCTTCCCTCCTTCATTCTTTGACTCTAAAACCTTTAGTTTCCCTCTTCGTGCCTATATTTTGTGTTATGCACCATGCTGTGTCTTGGGGACTTAGTGGTGAACGCTGTCTCTGCCTTCAGGAAGTTTACTGGGGCCTGGAGTATAGCTCAGGGGTAGGGCACTTGGCTAACATATATGAGGCCCTGAGTTCAATCCCCAGCACATCATCAACGACAACACAAAGTAAGAGAATAAGTAGTTTATTATTCCAGCAAGGACACACTTTTGTAATATCTATATAAGAGCAACAACAAGGAGCGTGAATTTCTCAACAATAGTGTCTATATGATGAATGCTGGTACAGCTGCTTGTCTCAGTGTCTTTCCTTACACCTGAAAAGTCCCTATTTGAGAGTAAATTCTTTGAACTTTGAATCATTGAATGGGGAAGAAAACATCTTGAGATATATTGACTAATGCTTCATGGTGATGAGTTAACTGTGAAGTAAGATCTGGGAGGGAATCAGGGATGGAGGCACAGGGCAATGGCAGGGGTGGGAAGGCATCATCAGATTGCACATCTGTAATATTTGTGGCAAGGTGGACTCCTCTGCCCCTAAAACTCAACTAATAACTAACCTTTGTGGGCCAAGTTCTAGAATCCAGTTTTGGAGTCTAGAAGTTTCCTGGGCTTTGAGTTGACCAGACTTGCCATGTTCTTCTTGCTAAACAAACTCTATAACCTATGCAATCTTAGTTCCCAGCTTTCCTGGGCATCTATTGACTCTATCAAATCCCACATAAAACTTGAAGACTGAGCACATACTTAATTGTCCTCATTCTTTCTTTTAAAAAAAAATCTTAGTCTAAAGGCTCTTGAAATTTTTTTTAAACAATTATACCCTCTTTTCATATTTAAATATATTAGGTTGAAATGTAAGAATGGTTGTGGTGAAAGCTGAGAACTGTTAGGATTTTCTTTTGGTAAACTTTTCAAAGGAGATGCTCAAAAATGAGTCTCCTGTATCAAAAGTGGGCAGTGATAACCAAATTAAATTAGTACAGCAGCTATATCCAAATCCTCCTGTCCATTCCTTTGCAATGTCTGTTATTTGAGAGATACAATGTCTTGACATTTCCCTGTGAGAAATAAAGAGACCTCCCTCACACCTTTCTGTCCTAGATATGAAAACTGGGATTTCGTGAGCCTCTCAATCACTTCCTGATGGCTCTCAATGCTGAATTGGCATTTATTTGGCCTTGGGAAGGAATCAGAGGGAGGACTGGCTGCTTTCCAAAAGAGATGCAAAAACAGAAAAGGGGAAGATGCTTCCTTTAGCATCAAGTTTTTAAGACATTGAATCCTATCTCTAAGGCATTCAGGCTCCTCCTCCTAATTCCTTCAGAAGCAGAATCTGGTCTGTAATTGGTAGCTGTGCCCCTAATTTTACACACATGGTCACTTAACTTGAACAAATTCAGCCACACACCAGAGAGAGAGAGAGGAAGAAAGAGAGAGAGGGAGAGAGGCATTTTATTGTGAAGCCCATGCCAACCGCCATTGCACTCAGTGCACAAGCTTTCAAGAGAGGAGAAGTGAGGGACTTGGCTCTACTTCTCCCTCAGCTGATACCAAGCCTTGCGTGCTTTCTCATTGTGTATCTCCTCTGTTGAATAGATCTCTAGTGTATGAAGTTTTTTTTTTTTTTTTTTTGTGGGTACCGGGGGGTCGACCTCAGGACCTCGCGCGCCAACAGGCGCCCGTGCCGCTGAGCGATATCACCGGCCCCTTTTTTGTATGTGGGATCCGGGAGTCGAACTCGGGCCCTCGCGCTTGCAAGGCAGGCGCCCATGCCGCTGAGCCATCTCACCGGCCCTGAAGTTGTTTTTTTAAGATCGCTCCTAAATACAAGCCAGTCTCAGTTCTTCACCTGATATACAAGCAAAGAAAAAGTCTACCTGAGATTTGGAGAGGGGAGCAATTTTGACCATACATAACCCTTGCCTTATGTACTGCCTTGGAAACATAAATTCTCTGAGTGAATTATTCTTTATCCAGTCTCAAGTTCTGGGCAGCTGTAGTGCACCAAGGAGAAGAAAGTGGCATCAACTCTTAAAATATGATAGTTAGAACGAAATCTGGAAGACGTCTAGTCTAGTCTTTACCCTTGGCTTCATAGGCTCATGGAGAAGTCTGGCCCAAGGCTCCACTTGCAGAATTGAGATGGAATTTGGCCTCTGGGGCTTACGCTGTATTTGACAGATGAGATTCATTTCATTTATATGAGGCCAGTCTTCAACTTTGTATGTGGTGTCTGTAGTAGATTACAAACAATTATCAAATTTACAGTGATCATTAGCAATTGAGAACAACAAATAGAAAATCAATCAAGCTACTACTGGAGGTACTGTGTGAGACAACCTCCTGCTAATGATGAGTCTCTGAAAATGCCATGAAGTACTCTAGAGAGTAAACTCAAATTCAGTCAATCAATAAATATGTACTGAGCACATTATATCTTTTACAATGTACAAAACATGGTGTTGGCTGATGTGGCAGAATCAGTATAAAACAAGGTTTCTGCTCTTTTATATACATGTGTGTACATAGATGTCCTTATGAGATTGACGAATGACTCTCTGAAACCCTTCAAGTTATAAACATTGAATGCAATTAGCCCTCCATATCTATAGGATCTGATCCTTGGATTCAACCAACCATGTATCAAAAATAATTGGGAAAAAATGTGTCTGTACTTAAAATTTTTTTCTTGTCAATATTCCTTAAATATGTAATGTAATAACTATTTATACAGCTTTTACATTGCATTGGGTATTATAAGTCATCTAGAGATTATTTAAAGTATGTGGAAGGATGTATGTGGGTTACATGCAAATATCACATCATTTTATATGAGAGACTTACTTGAGCATCTGCAGATTTTGGTATGAAGTGACAATGAGCAATAAAAAGCTGCCTGTGGTAAGTCCTATAGGCTGTCTAGAGACCAAGTTGTAAGAGTGAGTTATTAGATTTTCTGGAAGACAGAGAACTTAAGATAGGGAATGGGATGGGATGGATTGGGATGGGATGGGATGGGATGGGATGGGATGGGATGGGATGGGATGGGATGGGATGGGTTAGGGAAGGAAAGAGAATGACACAGGCAAAGATGAGGAAATAAGAGCATTAACAGCAGGTTTGAGAATAGTCTGCCATATAGCTAATATAGGTTTTGCAATAAACAATGAAATATGAGAGTTTAAAATTTTTGGTGATGGGGTTGAGACATACTCTAAAGGTGATTTGTTTAGGGTTATCTAACCATGGGATGACTTATAATATTGTGTTTTAAGAATGTACATATGACTTCAGAGTATGGAAAGGGTTGGAAGTAGAAGGGAAAAGAGGAAAAGAAACTAATTAGGAAATTATTGCCTTAGTATAACCTGAAAGGACAGAGTACTAATGGAGAGTGGTAAGTGTGTGAGTAAAAATAATGTTATAGACGTGAGCTGCATCAAATGTGAAAACTGACAGATACAGTTTCCAGGTAGCACATGAGTGACAAGGGAAACCCTCATCTTGATGACAGAAATGGAGCCATACAGTGAGGAAGCTAGCTTGAGTGACAGAGGGAAAAGTCTGTTTCAAACATATTTCAGTTAAGGTGATGGGTCAGATAAAGGGTCTCGAGTAAATGAGATACTTGAGATTGGAGATCAGGACTCAGGACTAGGAGACCTTGGTTTTGGGAGTCACCTATAGAGAGATGAGGTCTCAAGGGTTTGGTTTGCTGAAGACAAGAGTAGACAGAGAGATGCGCAGACATTACCCTCACCTTGACTGAAGCATCTGCTATAGTTGTTTCCTACTTAGGGATCATCCTCCATGGAGTTCTTTTCCATGACCATTGAAGTTTTTCCCCAATCAAAGTATAATAATAGCATTAGAATCACCTGGGAGATTTGTGAAAATATTGTGCTTGACTCACACCCCCAAGATAGTCTCATTTCATTGGCCTGGGGTCCAAGAATTTGTAATTCTTCAAAATCCTCCTGTATGGCAATAGTATGATGATTTTGTTTAAACAGCGGCATCATCGTCTTCTAGAGATCTAAGATGAAATATTGGGGGATTAAATGCCATTATGTCTAAGGTTTACTTCAAAATAATGAAACAAGTATGAAGAATGGGTCAGGTATAGAGAGGAGACAAGATTGGCCATAAGGTGCTAGATAGCAGTTAAACCTGAGTGATCGACGCTCAGGCATTCATGTTTAGATTCTTTCATAATAAAAAGTTAAGATAAATCGATAAAATCTTCCCAGGCAATGCCACAGTAAAACCAATGCTGAAGACCACCAGGATACAAGACTTTTTGTAAGTAGAGTTCTCCTTGATCCTCTAACTCAGTCAGCTGTCTCTACCAGCTTTACATGAAGAGTTCCCGCCAGGCTGAGAGCCAAGCTTTCTTGCTTCTTCTAATTCTTTGAATTCTTGTAATCTACAGCTGAGGAATTTATAGCAACCTAGACGCCTATCTCAAATTCCCCAACAACAAAGTTGACAATATTGGAAAAATTGCTCATGGAGATAGCAGAATTACCCACAGCAATCATGTCTTTCTTTTTTTTTTTTTTTCTTTTTGTGGGTACCGGGGGTCAACCTCAGGACCTCGAGCGCCAGCAGGCGCCCGTGCTGCTGAGTGATATCACCGGCCCTTTTTTTTTATGTGGGTTTCGGGAGTCGAACTCAGGACCTTGCGCTTGCCAGGCAGGCACTTATGCCGCTGAGCCATCTCACCGGTCCCCAAATCATGCCTTTCTTAATCCCTGATTGCAGATGGACAAAACAGCATGCCCAATGCATCTACTGTAATTGATTTATTGAAAAACCAGCACTTTTAGACACATGCTTCCAAAAGAGATGGGATTCACTGTCCCCATTTACCTATACCAGTGATAGTGAAACTTTTAGAGACTGAGTGTTCAAACCGGAAGCCAAAACCCATTTATTTCTCGCCAAGTGCCAACACTGCAATTAAACCTGAATACTGAGGTCTTAGTTTAGAAAAAACAACATGGCGACTTGGCTCACATGCCTACAGAGAGGGCTCTGCATGCCTGCAACAGCACGCGTGCCGTAGGTTTGCCACTACTGACCTATACCTATTAAATAAAAGAAGACAATTCAAACACTTCTGAAATTCTAACAATACCTTGGTAATGTTATAAATAAAGCCTTATACCTATTCCATTCCACTTTCTGGTGAAGCTGTCCCTGGGGCCAGCACTTCCAAACAGCAAATTGAACTCCCTGGATCCAATGGAAGCAATGATTTAAAAAAAGAGAAATAGATCATAATAGAAAATATCACATTGTATTACATGTGCTAAGTATTACATGTGCTAAGTATTACATGTTAAGTATTGTTCATATGAACATTAGTTTCAGTAATTATATTATATGTATGTGTGTGTGTTTCCTTGGCCTTAATGTAAAATACTCAAAATGGCTTTAAATCTACTATTTTTAACTTCATTTTTTATGCCCAGTTCCACGTATGGAATTCCTTTCTCTACATTTGAAGAAGAATCAAAGAGGTCTGGAGTCTGAAAGATGAATGAGATCAAGACTTAGAAACAGCCAGTTGGAAGAGCAAAAACAAACAGCAAAGCTGGATCCAACAAGAAAAGAAGGGCAAATCAGACTTTGAGGATGCCAGGCAAATCCAGTTGCAGGACTGTCCCACGATTCTGATATTCCTACATTACAGGGATCTCAGAAATGGCAATCTCAGTGGAAGTGGTGTTGGCATCCTACAGCTGTACGTGCATGGAAGACTTGGGTTGTATCTTTTTAGGGTGGATCTACTAGCTGTAATAGACATTATGGGGAAACTAAAGCCTAACCACCCCTGCAACCAAGTTCACTCCCTAAAACTAAAGAAGCACACGTTAGTTAAAGTTGATTAATGAAACCCAAAGCCCAGGTGGAGTTCTTACTCTAGCCCTGCTGTTCCTCCAGGAATGCTAACCCTCCACCAGCAGGAAACTGCTGGCCACCACCAGTGATGTCTGCGTAAGGCCTATGAACAACATGAAATAGGTCAACAGCAACAGAGAGAAAGAATAGAAACGGATTCAGGAGATATTACAAAGACTGAGTTGACAGATCAGTTTAATTTGCTAGACGCTGGGTAGGAGTGGTGGTAAAAGAGAGGGAGGCCTCAGACATAGATCCCCAGTATGACATTTGAGTTACAGGTGGTCTCTCCTTTGGGCAAGCTGTGTGCCAAGTTCAAAAGGTTACACTAAGTTTCTCATCCAGGGACAGCCTAAGTGAGTCTATTAGAAACAACTCAGGAAGACACAAAGAGATTGGAGGTCTCCACTGTGAGGGTCGAAGAACCCAAACCAGGGAATTTGCTTCACAATAATCAGTGACTATTAGGGTCGTCACACTGCATGATAGTAGTAGAAATAATATCCAAGTCCCGTGTAGGACCACATGAGATAAGGGTAAACATACTCAGCCTAGAACGTAAAGGAAGTTCAGTCAATATTAGTTCCACTTACGGTGTAAAAAATGTTATCCAAACACAGAGATGGTCTTTTTTGAGTCTCACAACAACTATGAAGAAAGACAAAATGGTGGTGTTAACCCCATCTTAGAGACAAGGAAACTTAGGTTTCATCCAGTTAAATAAACTGTCAAAATAAGGAATATTTTGACTTGTAACTTAAGTCATGCTCTGTCTTACATTGGAAAAAATTAGCACAAGGAGTTCACTCCAACACTCGGGACCTATGGTACAAGAAACAGTACCTGAGGGGGAAAAAAACATCAGATTAGATAAAATAAATAGCTCAATGTAAGTGACTAAGTAAATAGTGGACTATTTAAACATTCAGTTATTGATTATCACCTGATAATAAACCTGAGGGTGCAAAGCCTTGAAAGCGAACAATCTAAAGGGAAAACAATCTGGTAAATAAGATATTTTCAAAGAGCACCTATCCTTAACTCAGAAATGTGTATACCTATTATATGTTATTCATTTTTTGGTATTGCACTTTCCCTGTTGACTATTTATTTTTATGAAAGTGAAATTAAATAATGTCTAGTTCTTTATTTCAAATACAGAAGGCCATTATTACTGGCCCTGAAAAGATTATAAGCCTCAAATGTAACTCATAATTGCAGCTGGTTGTTCATTCTCAGATGAAACAAATAATGTATCAAGTGTGGTTTGTTTAGATTTAATGTAACTTTTCCATTCAAACTAACAGCAAAATAACACCAATCTTCACCTTATTTATGCCAAGGCCCTAGGAAAGATCATTTTCAAAAATACACCAAAGAACTTCAGCAAATTTTCCAACAAAAAAGTTGAGACTTCAATATTTCTCATTTGAATATTAACACTGAAGGCATTCCTCTGGACTTTTTAAATTGTTGACCCTGAGAGATTCTCACTTGCCAATGATTTTACATGTGATCCACATAGCTCTCCAATGCCACTTTTGTCGACTTTGTGAAATCGTTTACCTTTTGCAAAATTTCTTATGTTCTTCTGCAGTCAATTCCCCTTATGTTTTTATTTTATTGTCAGACATTTTCCACATCAGAAAACCAGCAGGAGCCAGCAGAGAGGAATGCTAATGATATGAGCAGAGAGAGACACTACTGTTGAGTGGGGCCTAATTTTATAGAAGACTGATTTATGATATAATAACTTATCCTTGAAACCAAGGAAATTTAGATGTTACATACTCAGATGATAAAAATTCTCCTATAATTACTTTTTCTTGCATCCACTTGGTAAGAGTGGAACAATATGGGCCATGTCTGAAGAATCTATGTTACTGATCTGTAAGACTTGTCCCTTCCCACCACCATTAACCTGTCCATGAGAAGTCATAACTCATCACTTGGCACCATGGGAAAGGCATTAAGGGCATAGTCAGTAGCCCTAGTAGGAAATCATCCTAACATCTCATATCATCTCAGAAACATCCCAGTTACAGGGTTAACCTGATCTCTTCACACCAGTCTGCACCTTATAAACATCAGCGCAATTATTCAGGTTTGTTCATGTTGCCATATTTCCCGGCATTGTCAGTTGGACACATGAAACCTGACTCTGTTTTAGCATAGTAAAGATGGCAGCTCATAGGAATTAGTACGTCAGAGAAATAAAAATCATTAGTCTTGTCCAGTACAATCCATAAATAGGCAGTTGTACATGTGTGTCTATAAAAGGCAGTTTAGGAGAAAGGAATGTATACCTTCAGATAAAGCCAATCACATTACCAATGCTGCTGGTATTCTTGACAAGCAGAGATGTCAATAGAATTAGAGCTCTAGGCCTGGAGGTCAGGAAGCAATTACTTGGATAAGGATCTTCCTTTTGGTCACCACATCAGCAAGTCTGTCTTGTGAATTTTTAACTGAAGAAAAGATTCTAGTTGAATGAGTCATCTTCTTTCCAGGCCAAGAAATAGAATTGCTGAAATCCTTAGGGTAACACGTTAGAGTAGTTAAACACTGAAAACTTGCAATTCTAGCCAATCACATTCTCTGCAAGGCTCATAGAGACAGTTTCCCAGCTGACAAATATGGTGATGACTTAAAATAGACAGCTCTGGAGGTAGTGAAATCTGTCACATCCATATGTAGCATTTCTAGTAGATTCCAAAAATGCCAAAGACATAAAAACAAGAGTCCATTTCCAGGATTGGTATATCTGGGGAGAAGCCTGCTGAATATTAAGCATATGTAAACTAAGTTTTGGTCCCTAAATGCTACATAACATTATCATCAGTAAAACGACATTTTAGCTATTGAGAGTGAATAAGTGTGATGCAAGTTCTGAGAAGGATATATACTAGAATGTAGAGGTAACTTAGAAAACATTGTTTAAAATAAAAGTGAACAAATAAGAATCAGTATGAACAAAAACATGTCATCTGGATGGAAAAAAATCCATGAAAATATATTTTATAATGATAAATACTCCCTTGCCAGTACAATGTGTGTGTATCTTTTTTACTGGAATAAAAGACTACCTGAATGAAATAAAAGCAAGTAAAAGCTAACGGAGACACTGAAGAAAAAGAAAAAACAAGAATCTATACGAAAACAGTTAAAATGGCTACCTACAGGAAGTTTTTATTTACATTTCCAGTAAATAATCACATGCCAAATCTAACTACAGAGAGGCTGGAGAATGTAAGCAAGCACGTGGAATATTTACTACCATTACTATATTTGCCTCAATTCACTCTTTTCATCACCAAATATTTCTTCATTTTTTTCTTATAACACAGAATACACTTAACCCTCTACAAAGGAGACAAGCCAGTGCTCCATCCAGCCTCTGCTATGTCCAACTCAGTTTAGTCTTTCTGGATAACGTTAATATGATCCAGGTAGGCATGACTTTTCTTGGTCCTAATGTAAACACACATCTTGAATGATATTTGCTCTGAGACATACTAATCAACTGAGAGATATTTCTCCCCTTATTGTTTTGGTTCTAAAAGGAGTCAACTCTTCAATATTCCAAGGCTCTGAATTTTAAACTCTAGAGAGAGTACCTTTACTTTTTCTTTTCTGCTTTATAAACTGACCGCTTTTCTTCTGAGCTTGTCTCTTTCTTGTAGTACCTCATCAAACAGCCAATAACAACACAGGCCCTGTTTTTCAAACTCTTCTCATTGCAGTACAAGTTAATTGTGTAAGTGGTCTGCATACTTAGCTATTAGTACAATAGTTTACTGAAATATTTTACCACAACACAACAAGGGTCATCATCTCTCCAGCTTCCAATACTGGTTTCCTAAAACCTACCTTTGATGAATTAAGCTGATGCCATATGTTTAAAGTTTCTCTAGTGGTAGCATCTTACCTTAATACGACTTCTATATTGGTAGAAGTTGCCACAACAGATCAACCTCCGCATCTTAGTGACTTAGCTCACCATAAACTCATTACCTGCTCATATCAAATCTCTAACATATCAGCAAGAGGTCCTCTCCACTCAGTGACAAAGGAGGCTCCTTCCATCTGTCACCTAGAGCCTGATCCATCATGGTTCAGCTTATAAGATCTAAGTACTAAACATGTAAGGCTGAGGGCCAGCCCCTAGCCCATGTTGACAATCAAAGGGAAGTCTTATTGGATATAGTCACCTTTTGTCTCCATGCCACCTTCATGAAGGCAGCAAAAGCATCTTTTCATGCATCATTTTAAAATATTGGTTTGTAAGCTTTTGTGGGTTACAATTAAAATGACCAACTATCCTGACTCATTCAAGATTAAGAGGATGTAAAGGACACAGGACTTTCAGTGCTAAAACTACAAGAGTTTTAAACAAACTGGGACAAGTTGGTCACCCTAGTCATTGCCCTAGTAGAAAAGCAGATAAAAACAAAAAAGACGCCCATGTTTTTGGAAGTCATATAGAGCATCATCTTCATCTTCCTTCCGCTGTGAACTGACATGGCCTACTTTCCAAAAGAAGACACGAGCTTCTGGATGAACAGCCTGGCCTACATTTCCATGTGACTCTGATTAAGTAAGAAAGCTTTGTTATGCTCTTTTGAAATTCAAAATATGTGCAGACCCTTTTCCCCCAATACAAAGCATGTAGATGAAGTCATAACAGGATTCAAAGAAGGAAATATTAAATAAGACCTCCATAGGCAAGACTTCTCTCCCCCTAAAAGAGAGCAAGGCCATGATCTCTGCATTGAGTAAGAGCTCATTGTGAACCTGAAGAAAGATCTGCGTAGGGCCTTAGAGTTATGATGGAGTAGGTCAATTTTCAAAACAAACGTTCGTTATATTTTTTGCTCTGAAGAAAAATGCTGCTTGGCTTGAAACAAATTAAGAGTGCTCAGGCTTTTTATTTGGGGCGTTTTTTTAGTTGAATATTATTAAAAATAATTACAGGCTGTGGATTTAATCTAAAACACAATCAGCACCCCCAAAGTCCCCTAGAGTGAGTTAAAGCATCCTCCTTCTCAAAATTCAAAATTAAGTGGAAATTCAGATTAGTTTTGATTTATAACCACATTATGAACTATTTAATATTTTCAAGAAGTCATTCCCTGCGCCCATATTAAATTAATTTACAACAGAATATTATATAATTTATATATGCATACATATAATAAATTATAGCCCAACTATATAATTCTACATGTATAATTAATTACATTAACCATCTACACTTTAAGCCTACAATTAGATAACCCTAAAAGACAACCCCGTTAGCATTTTTTAATAAATACTTGTGTTTGGAGCTGTTTAACAGAGCACCTGATAGCTGATAGAGCAGTGTTAACATCTGTTCCATTATTTCCAGAGGACATTGGTTGAACGCAATACTATTCACATAAAATATGCATTTGTTCTTGACTGTCAAGTACCTCTATTATTTTATTAAAAAGTCAAAAAAGAATATAATCAGACTTCATAATTTATGTGTGACATTTTCATTACAGAAAACTTTATGCAAAATTGAATTCTAAAATTTAATTTCCTGTGATGTTTAAATTACTTACTATCTGGCTCCTCTCCAAACATCGTGATCATTGAAGGCCCCATATGAATTCTATTAAGGATACATTTTGCTGCTGCCAGAATATACAGGGTATTTTTCTAAGTAACTCTAAGAATATGCTTCTTAAATATATTTCATGCCAGTTTAAATAGTTTTCACACACAGGAAAGAAAAGCAGGATCTTTTCTTTTCTCTTTTGTATTTAAAACCACAGACAGATTTTTTTCTGCTTCTCTCCTTCCCACCTTGCCTGTGACCTCTTATTCCTGATACTTTAACCCAAAAGAAGCCAGGCTGGTCCAGCCTTGTCAAGTAGGGCTCACCACATCACAGATGATAACCAGGTTCCCTTTGGCCTTCTTTTTCTTTCAGGAAGTGCCGAAAAAGAGGCTTTGTCCGGAGCAGAGCCCACAGTGGGGAAGCCCGGCTTTCTTTCTCTTTGCCATCTACTTGATAGGATGGAGAGCAGCTCCTTCCACCAGTCCCTGTAGTTGCCACGTCAATGGGAACAACCTGACTTAGCATGATCATTCCCAAGGCGCTTTGAGAAACCTGAAAATGTCATTGCACCTCACAGCTATCAGGGGGAATAGGACTGCTTAATAATGAGCAATCATTTAAATAATGAGCCTTTGAGAGAAGAAGACTACCACAAGCAGAGTTACCTTAATGTATTCTCTGGGGAAAAACTGATTTCCAAAATGGCATTTTAAATGGGGAAAACATGCACCCCCCATCATCGGTAGGGGGAAGGGAAAGTATGAGCCTTGTCAATCAGCCAATGTGAGGCAGGATTCACTGCCCAAGGCTGCGCAGCAATCAGCAATAAACCTTGGATTCACCCAGCCCTCCATTCTACCACAGGGAGCTTCCATAGCCATGCGTCATGCAATGGGCTTCTACTACATAGGGAATACGACAAGATTCCTGCTTTAAAGCATTCACCATCCCATAGAAAGGTAACGCCTCACACTTTGGAAACTCTACACTTGACAAAGTTATTTGACATGTTTCATTTGATGGTCACTTCCTCGCAAGGAAGGTATTCCAGTTTAAATCTATCTAATGAACAATAAAACTAGGCCCTGCTGGAGTGATTTTTTTCCCCCAAAAGTCATACCTAGAGCCCAGACAATCATCTTTCCTTAAATCTTGAGTTGGACTTCAGTGGAGGAAAACAGGAAGCCATGATCTGTTCTTGTTCTGCTAATGGGCACAGAGGAAGAAAAGCTCTGGATTCGGCTCCAGCACTTTTCCCTCGTCTCCTGGGTGTTTCAGCCATAACCCCTTGCAGGATGCTTCTCCTTACAGCTCTCCTCCTCCTTCTGCTTGAATGTTTATCTGATCTGACCTGACGGTTCTTGAGGAGGTCCTCCCTCTACCCTTATTCACCAGGTTTTTCACCCCACTACCTGAAGTACGTCATTTTGCTCCATCAAGTCTTCTCTTTTTTTCTGTGTGGGTACCGGGGGTCGAACTCAGGACCTCGCGCACCAGCAGGTGCCCGTGCCACTGAGAGATATCACCGGCCCTTTTCTCTTATGTAGGTTCTGGCAGTCGAACTCAGCCCTCGCGCTTGCCAGGCAGGCGCTTACGCTGCTGAGCCATCTCACCGGCCCCCAAGCCCTCTCTTTTTAAAAGCTTATCCTAAGAAAGCTAGTACATTTAAGGTGTGGTGGCTTTGGAATGCTCCATCGGGATGAATAGGTGCCATTCTCTCAACCCACCAAACACACTCTCATGGCCATTAGTGGGTAGATGCAAAGAGGCTGCAAAGTGTCCCCAGGATAGTTTCTACTCCTCTGCCTGCTCCCTTTCCCACTTACCATCCTGCTTCCTACACTTTAAACTTGGCTTTCTCATCCACCATATCAGAAAGTGTGAAGTGCGAAAGTGTAAAATGAGAGTGCCAAGGGAAAAGACTGGGGAGACTCATAGGGGTTGTTTTTTTGTAGGGTGTTAACTTTAGCTTTTAGCAGCATGGAGCAAATGCTCTCACCAATAAAAATCCCCTTAATTACTACCTAGTAGTGACCAAAAGCCCCCAAAAAGGCAAACTTAAGGATATACAGTCACCTAATAGGACTTGTGCTCTTCTAAAAAACTAGTCACCCCTTTTGATTGCCTTATATATCATTTCCCCCCAGAAGCCTTCAATTACCCATTTGGATAGGACCTTAAGAGTGTCCACATCCATTTCTTAGGCCTACCCTTTCATAGCACTAACACTCAGTCATCATGGCTGAAGGGCTTGGCCACTGGCCACTGTTCCCTGCCCCCATCCTGACTGTGGGCACCATGAGCATAGAACTCATGGCCTGCAGTAGGTACTAACATTTGCTGAAGATTTACCTTGACTTCATAACCCTTTCATCTACCCAATATATCTCTTTTACTTTCCAGCAAAATTTTTGAAAGAGCTGTCCATACACACTGTCTCCACTTTTCATTCAAGTTTCCACATATACTTTTGTGGGGTTGTTTGTTTGTTTGTTTAACAGTAATAGTGACCAAACCCAGGGCCTTTCAAATGGTAGGCAAGGGTACTACCACTGAGCTACACACCCAGTCATCTTTTTAAAAGTTTTATTTTGACACAAGATCTAACTAAGTTGCCCATGTTAGCCTTGAACTTGCAATCCTCCTGGTTCTATCTCCCTAGTAGCTGAGATTATAGGTGTGGGCCACCATGCCCATCTCTCGTGCTCTCTCGAATCCACTCTGATAAACTTGCCCCTCTCCTCTACACGAAACTTCTTTTGTAAGGGTTACTGATACTTCATATCCCAGATTCAATTGAGATTTACCACTGTTTCTATTAATCCCAGAAACATCGGACACATAGGACAACTTCTTCCTCCTTGAATACTCTCCTTTTAGCCTCTGGAGTTCCTTTCTTTCTTGGGTCTCCCACCACACTTAGCAGAAATTTTAATTCCCCTTTACTGCTTCCTCCTCATATCCTCAACCTAAAAATGTGCCCCACAACAAAAACTTCAGACTTCTCTATCCTCACTCACCCCCTGAGTGGCCTTATCTCAACCCATGGCTTAGTACCCATCTCTCTGCTGACAGCTCCCACCATGGGTACCTCTAGTCTCAAATTCTCCCTTGAATTTCAGACTCCTTTTTCCAGCTTTGCATTCAGCATCTTTACTTGGAAGTCTGTTAGGCATCTCAAGTTTAGTATGTCTAAAAACCAAGCAACATACACCAAAAAAAAAAATATTTTTTGTCCCTTTTCATTTTTCTCATCTCAAAAAAAAATGGTACTTACATTTGGCCAGTTGTTTGGGCTACATACATATATGGCAATATCCTTACCTCCTTTCTTTCTTAAGCACCTACATCTAATCCTTCAGCAAACCCTTGAAATCCATCCAGAATCCAACCACTCTCCATCACCTCCACCAAACCACAGGCTCCCAGCTACCAGTCTCTTATCTCTGCTACTGCTATAACATCCTATTCTGTACCACCTTAACTCCACAAATTAGCCAGAGGGAAATTTTAAACCATAAGAAAGATCAAATCACCCATCTGCTCAAAACCTCCCAAAGGTGTACCCTAGCCACACCTTCTATCACTCTCCCTATTCTCCACTCCAGTCCAGCTTCTCCTGGGGCCATTACTATTTCCACTGGAGAGCCATAGGATTTGTTCTCTCACTTCCTTCAGGCCCCTGTTTGTATGTCATCTCTTAGAGAGGTTTTTTCTGAAAGCCTTAGAGGACCTTTCCCTTGTTCTTTGGTCTTCTTTTAATGTTTCCACAACCTGACATATTTATTTCTCTTTTCAAAATTGTCTTTCTGTCTCCAGGAAAGAAAGGATTTTGCTGTTTTGCTCACTACCAAATCCTCAATATCTAAATCAGTGGGCCTACAATAAGTGAATGAGTTAGAGAATAGATGAATTGGAAGAAAAATTTGGTATCCTCAAGACATTTACAGCAGGGCTTCATTTCAGAAATATGAAAGATGGTTTCTTCAGTCAACCTGGGTGAGATTTGGTGGTGATGGTAGTGGTGGCAGTGGTTCTTTCTGTTTTTAATCTTTGTATTAAACTCAGAACTACTCACTATTTAACCTTGCCAGCAAAAGCGAGTTTTCCCTTCTGGTGCTGTGATCACTGTGGCAGCATCAACCAGGAAATGAAATCTTAATCATAGCATCAGCCATGCACCCCTCACTTACAAGCCCACAAATGAAACTCCAGCTAGGCAATCTCATGTCACTAAAATGTGGTTGAACCCAATAACTGGAGGCTGGTGCTCATAGAAAATCCTTCTGCCTGATGTTGCTTAATCTTGAAAAGATTCAAGGTTTATGGCACTCTAGTCTTTAACTTAAACAGAAAATCATGTGCTGGAGTACTTACTCAGCAACCTACAAGCAAGACTTGTGTTATAAAAGTCTACTGAGGGATTTTCTGTGTTTTGACCTCAGTTCCTTGCCAGGCTAAAAGAGACAAGGTTTAAAAATCTTTTGACATGAATGGCTACCATTGTCAGTACAAGTTTATAAGCTAATGGCACTTGATGCCGATGGAGAGAAAAAGGAAAAAAGCCATGCTGGATCCAAATTGACCTGCCTGTGAACACAAGGACAAAAGGATGAGAGGAAAGAGGGGCGCTCTTCATTTCCCAGAGGACTGGGAGGTAGAAAACCACCTTGGGGTCTTGGAGGAAATGGTATCAAATCAGATTGACATATGTCAACAACAGCCTGAGAGCATCTCAGAGCTCCTGTCTTGCTTCTTGTTCCAACCAGTATGATTTCCAGGTTCTTGATGGGGCTGGCGAGCCAAATATTGAGCCTTGTGAAAAGCGATTAATATTCCAGAACAACTGTGTTGCCCACAATACACCACTTCCAGGAGCACCTGGCCACTGAGCCAGGTGCAGGCTGGTCCCCATGGCCTCAGAGAGTCAGTTGCAGATCAGAGGTCAACAAGTGGAGCAGCAGTCACTTGGGTAGGCAACTTTATTGATGGAATTGAGTTTATAAATTACCCTCAAGACATGCTAAAGTGAAATATTGAGTCCCCAATTTCCCAGCATCTGGATTTTAAAGGAGAGACAAAAAGCCACCATTTTTAATAGTCATAACCTTACTACCATTATACCTATTCAGAAGTAGACTGGAGGTACACAGGAATGATTATTGTGAAGACGCACTGGGCAGATGCTATCTTAAAACTCCATGGTGCTACACCTTGGAGAACAAAGCCAGGGAGAGAGATTACTACAAGCTGGAAGACTCCAAAGGGCGTTTATAAGCTGGTCAGTAATGTGCCTGTCCAGAAGCCTGTAGTTCAGTACATCCAGGTCCCTGTATTTTCCTAGTATATTAGGACCTAGGAGGAAATGGGGCTGTGCACCTGCTTCTTCCTGCCTGCAGAGGGGCCTAGCTAGAAGAGGAAGGAACATCACGAAGGAAAGCGATCTGTGAGCTGAAGACCTCACAAAAGAGATGGGCTATAGAAGGAATCAGAATGATTAAGGCTATTTTAAGTACTCTAATTGGTCTTATTCTTAGAATAATCTTTCAATTCATCTATGCCACTGTACACATACTAAAATTAACTGAGTCGTGGGAAAATTATTATATTAATGAGTTTCTTAGGAAAAAAACCTGAGACCAAGACTCTCCTAAAGATCCACTATTTAAAACTTATTACCTTCTGAGGTAGGTAAAATGTGTTTTCAGTTTTCCTAGATCCACCCCTTCTACTTTTGAAGGGGGAAAACAGAGTAAAAACTGGGATGTACTAAGTCTATGGTTTGTCTGCGAAGCTTAGAACATCATCTCAAGACCCTGAAAAGTCTGTGAAAAGCTGATGCCTTTAAAAGTGAAATCCAGGGCCGGTGAGATGGCTCAGCGGCTTAAGCGCCTGCCCGGCAAGCGCGAGGGCCCGAGTTCGACTCCCGGATCCCACATACGAAAAAAAGGGGGCCGGTGATATCGCTCAGTGGCACGGGCGCCTGCTGGCGCGCGAGGTCCTGAGGTCGACCCCCCGGTACCCACAAAAAAAAAAAAAAAAAAGTGAAATCCAGATACTCCCAGTCCAGCACTTTAAGGTAGACATAGATGCTGACCTCACTCCTAAGAGCGGTAAGAGTCACATGTCAACGCAGGACAGACTGAAGAGCTAGAAGAGCCCAGACGGAACAAAGCCATTCTACCAGACTTTGTGGAACTACTGAACTGACAGACAGATGGTATCTGACTGAGTTTTTTTTTCTTTTTTAAATAATCTCATGTTATTTTTAGTAAGGTTAATATGTCAAACTCAGGAATAATGTAGCACTTGGAGAGTTTTTTGTTTTTGGGGTTTGTTTGTTTGTTTGTTTGTTTTTTATGTGGGTACTGGGAGTCAACCTCAGGACCTCGCGCTTGCCAGCAGGCGCTTATGCCGCTGAGCCATCTCATCAGCCCTGTTTGTTTGTTTTTTTATGTGGGTTCCAGGAGTCGAACTCAGGACCTTGCGCTTGTCAGCAGGCGCTTGTCCTGCTGAGCGATATCACCAGCCCTTTTTTTCCTTTATGTGGGTACCGTGAGTCAAACTCAGGACCTCGCGCTTGCCAGGCAGGCACTTACGCCGCTGAGCCATTTCATCAGCCCTGTTTGTTTGTTTTTTTATGTGGGTTCCAGGAGTCGAACTCAGGACCTTGCTCTTGTCAGCAGGCGCTTGTCCTGCTGAGCGATATCACCAGCCCTTTTTTTCCTTTATGTGGGTACTGGGAGTCAAACTCAGGACCTCACGCTTGCCAGGCAGGTGCTTACACCGTTGAGCCATCTCACCAGCTTCTTGTTTGTTTTTTTAATGTGCCCCTGTTTGCAGCATGCATGAACTTGTAATTGTGCTAAGACACCAGGAAGACCTTACTTCACTACTCTTCTAAGTTCTGTTCTCTTCCTTGGCTTCCATCTCAAGCATGAGTAGTTGTGTTCAAGGGGAGTAAAACCTATATGTAGTTTGACATCCTAGAAAGGTACATCCTATCTGAGATTAATATATTTCTCTATCTGAGATTCCACAGATACCTACAATACCTAGAGGAGAGGTCTGTGGGGCCCTGACAAATGTTGTATTTGTACTGAAATATGAGTCTCCTGTGTGAAGCCAGAGTTGGTCCTATTCTAATAAAGAATTGCTGAATAGTGGTAATAATACATATAGCCACCTTCTAATAAGGTAGATATTTGATGTGTATTTGGGCTATTCAGCACTTTTTCTATTGGGGAATTTCCTACTTTGCCAAGGAAGAAGCCAAAAATGTATTTTTTTGGCCTCTCTTAGTGCAAGTTCCAGGCCTATTGTCTAGGCTTGGGGCAATTACCTACTCTGTGATCAAATGAAGTGATTTCAAATGGGAAGAGAGAGACAAGAAAAAGGATGAATACATGAAAACATATTATCAAAGCACAGAGCATGGTAGAATGTCATCCAGCTCCAGAGAGGACAAGGGGACAAGCCCAGCACTAGGGTCCTGTTTGGCGAATGGCAATGCCTGAGCCCAGTGGCAGTGGCATGGCATTGGCGGCTGCAGAGCCCCCACAAATGTGATTTGAGAATGGCCCTGGGTTTTGCAGCCTCTACACTTTTGTCTCTGGTCCTTTCAGAGGCTCTATCTGCAACCTCATGTTCTGTAAGGAATTCATTTTCTACTTAAACCACACAATGATGATTCTGCTTTCTGAAACTAGGTTCTCTGATTAATAGATATAACCAACTAGCTATGTGACATTGACAAGATGATTCACTTCTATGGGCTTGAATTCTCTCAGCTGAAAATGAGGGTTTTTAGCTAAACCAACTCTACATTACTTCTAAGCCCTATCAACATGTCTTTATTTAATACTGAAAACTGATTTTTAGGGCAATTTTTCAGAGCAATTCACATACTAGCCTTCAGAGGTCCTGCAGTTTGGAGAAAACTGCAGAACATACCATGTTTCAAAGTGCAATTTCAACTCCTAGAAATTATTGCTTCTATGATGTCACTGTTATCTCTTGTCCTCAACAGGCATTATGAACAATGCTGTAACCCAACATCATCCCTGTCAAGGAGAGGTACCATGTCACTATAGGAGACAAACAAAAAAAGGAAAAGTTAACATTTTTGAATGCCCATTAAAAGACCACCATGTTAAGCACTGTAATGTGTAGGAATTGTCTCATTTTCAGAATAACCCACAGGTAAAATTATGATTTTCATTTTACAGATGAGAAAATTAAGACTCAAAGCCTTCAGCTATCTGTCCAAATTCATAAAATGAGTGAATGTAGAGCAAAGGGTCAGTCTGGGTCTTTTCTCTGAGTACAGGGCTCTGCCTCACACTCTGAAAGTAAATCTGACATAAGAAGGCTCTGTCTCCTCCCTCATTATCAAGCTTGCTCAGTCCAAGTGAGCTTTAGCATTGAAATAATTGTCTGATTTAAAATTAGGCAGAAGTTGGCTTTGCCTGAATAACAGAAAATTCCTAATAAGGCTCATGATGAGTTTCCCAAGAGAGTAGAATCTTAGAGAGGATTTCAAAGATAGAAAGAAAGGCGGTCAGATGCATACCAAGAATGAAAAGACTCAATAAGGAAAATACACATTCTTGTTTCCCTATGCCCTCCTTCTTTTTAAATAATCTTTCTTATTAACCCAATTCACTTTCTAAAAACAGAAAACAGAATGAAAGACTAGCATCCTAATGTATATGATGCTCTTTCAGGAAACTACCAAATGTTTATTAAGGCCATACCATACTTGAAAGTGGAGAGGGAAGGCCTGAAGCCTGTTTCACATATTGTTACAAATCTGTAATGTTAGAATAAAGAGAAAACTGATTCCTACCAATTATGAAAATATACAGGATTAAATCAATTGCTCTGCCAGATCTGACCAGCATCTGGTCTGCAGCAGGGACCAAATAGATCTCATTTGGGATATTTATGAAAAGTAACTTCTAAAACATAAATCAGGACTATAAAATCATCATCTGATTACCAAAAATTTTAAAAGCAGAGAAGAAAGTGTATTCAAGTGCGAAATGTGTTTTTGGATGAGGGAGGAAGCAGGCAGCTTTAGCACAAAACAAGAAGCAGAAACTTGAACAGCAAGAAGGAGGGATAAATGTCTAAGGCAGAAAACTTAGGTTGCGTCTTCCTGGACATGGAGCTTGGTGAGGCGTCAAAGAAATTAGCTATCTCATTTCACTCATTCTTGCAAACCCAATCCTTTCACGTCAGCTGATGTTTTCGGTCAGCCAAAAAGAGGCTTGGGGCCTTACTTATTCACATAATCTCTTTCATTTATGGAAACCCAAGGAAACCTGAAGGACGCGTTATGAACCTAAGAATCAGAGGAGGGAAATGTCTGTATATTGAATAAGTAAAAAAGGTAGACAAAGGAGTTTTATTTAAACACAGTTGTAGTTTGGAACACAAAGACTTAGGACTGTGCAGCTGCCCATGGTTCTATATCAGGAGGAAGGCATAAGTGCTTTGAGCCTTCCTGCTCCTCATCCTTGTCCCACGATGGAAAAATTCAAGTTATAACAAGATCCCATTTTCTCAATTGCAAGGAATGTCTAATTTTAGATTCAACCTAGAAAATTTTCTATGGTCATCTGATTTTTTTCTTGGATAATTTTAAAGATCTGTATTTCCATTTTCCTCAACTCATAAAGAGGTTTATAACAATCTTTTCTTCAGCAGGACAGTGGGGAGGAGAAGGGTTCCTCCAATGGGGAGGAAAAAAATCACTGAACATAACCACCTTTTCAGAAATCTTTTCTCTGGCTGGACACATGAGCAGCCCATAGCTGGTCAAAAATTAATTTTTTCTAATTTCAATACATAAAATTAAATGAAGAAATCAATTCCTTTGACAAACATTTTTAACTCTTTGTCATATATGGGATGACAAAATAAGGTTATATCCTCTTGGAGGAAATACATAGTTTACCAGGAATACTGAAGAATATAAGCAGATTATTTGAATATGCCATGGCAATAGATATGAAAGACTTAGGTTCAGAGAGTTGTAGGTGCAGAGAGTGGGAGATCAGGACCAATTTCTTGGGAGAAGAGATGACTTCTGCTCTCACAAGCCAGGGAAAGGATGGCCAAGTGATGAGGAAAGGGGCTGTGGCACCGGGGAAAGAGCTCACACAGAGGCCTGCTGGTAACCGCAGCATGGTGGGTATGGAGAACTAAAGGGGGTTCCACATTTCTGGAGGTAAAGTGAGAAGTAGGGAAGGGCAGAAGGTCTAGAAGACCCAGATGGAAAGGAGCATTGGAGGCCATGTTAAAAGGGTGACATATTTTCTCTGAGGGAAATTTATTTGCCATACAGAAGGCTAACAGCCACAGGTATTTGGAAAGTCCAAAAGATGCTGGAAGATTTTATTAATTGCAAAGGGACCATACTCATCACATTTTCCCCCTTAGATGTAACTATAGCCTAAAGTCCTTATGAGATACCTAGAGCCCAAACGGCCTAAGACAGCAGAGGAGAAGGTTGACACTAGAAGATTAAATTTGCAAGATTAAAATTGCTCTGGTAGTGAAAATGGTAATATAGACTTGGTCAGCAGAAGAAATTCAAGCCCATCTTTTTTTCTGTAAGGAGTTACTGATGTTTGTTTGTTTGTTTTGAAGTAACATCAGATACACAACCATTTTGAAATTTCTACTTAGCCACTGCTTATCTACTTTAACAAATCAGTATTTAAAAATTTAATACCTTCAAATTACATGGTGATTTGTACTCCAATGTTTTCATGGACTTTCCCTCATTTGCTCTTACTGTTGGGATAGATGGGAATTATCTGCTCCATTTTTCAGGCAAGAACACTGAGGATAACTCCCTTGCTTACATCATTTGGCCAATCAGTAACAAGTAAAGCACTTGTTAGAATGCTGCCTTCTAACCCCAAATTCAGACACTTCCCACTGGTATCGTCTGAAATAGTAACTTATGAAGAGAAAGATTGAAAAATATTGGCTTAATAATTTTGTCTTCGTTTCAGGAACCTAGCTGGAGTCCATACACAGAACTATGTTTTATAGATTTCAGAGCAAGACAAGAAGAATTGAGGAAAGAAAGCAGCTTTACAGAGACCAGAACTTAAAAATCTGTTATTTCTTAGCTATAGTAGACAAGTTACTTTATTTAAGTCTCAGTTTTCTCATCTGTAAATTGGGATTAATAAATAACCCCCACAAAGAATTAAAAGAAATAGAAGAAGATAATTTTAGTTATCTAGTTCATTCAGCACGTTAAAAGCGATGGTAGCTACCACTAATATGACCATTATCCTCAACCAATTTATACCCTTTGTTCCAAAGGATAAGAGTAAAACACTTCCAGCAAATCTACAGAAAGCTTTGCCCTATATACACTTAAAAAGGTTTCAAGATAACAAAAGCTCATTTTTGGTTGTACAGTGACACTTTTGTGCTTGACAGGCACATAGTAACTAACCAGGATAATGTTCTAATGCCTCCATGAACTATTTTATTATTAATTTCCCTCTGCTGATCAGAAAGGATACAAATCATTGATCACTGCCAATTGTTTTTCCATGTTTGGGATATGATTCAATGGCCTACAATGTTGAAAAGGAGATGATTAAAAGGAGAAAAGTGATAAAACAGATGTTGAATACAAAATACAATTTCCCACTGAATAAAGTAGTAGTTGTACCCAGGAGAATTAGCTACACAATACATTCTTCCCTCATAGACTAGAGAAGCATTTTGTTACTGTTCATTTGCCCCCTGGAAAAAAACCCACCCCTTAGGGAGTCATGAATTATTCTGTTTATTACTTTAGCCTATAATATACTCTATCTTTTCTTAAGTATACAGACTTCGAGGTTAAAATCCTGGCTTATTTTATTTTATTTTATTTTATTTCATTTATTTTTTTTTTTTTGTGGGTACCGGGGTGTCGACCTCAGGACCTCACGCGCCAGCAGATGCCCATGCCACTGAGCTATATCACCGGCCCCTTTTTCGTATGTGGGTTCCAGGAGTCGAACTCAGGCCCACGTGCTTGCAAGGCAGGCGCTTACGCCACTGAGCCATCTCACCGGCCCCTGGCTTATTTTAGTTGAGCTGTCTAACAAGAAGCACCATGCCTTTTATGAACTTGAACAACAACTTTAGCAAGCTGGTTTGCTCTCACACGCAAAGAACCAAGAGTAAAATGTAATATTACACAAACCTTTCTGATGCTGTTGGTTCAAGAAAAGAATCAAGTACTCTTCATGTGGCTGTTTGCTAGAGACCTTCTACAGCCCAGTAACCAGAACAATTCAGTATTCGTCAGCATTGTCCTTCCTAGGTACAAAAATAAATCTAAAGGGGAATGGAAGGATGAGTGGGCAGAAATAAAACCAGAGAACTGTAACAGCACTATTATTAAAATGATCTGAAACATTCTAAGTGAAAAGAAATGTAAATATCTATCATGTGACCAGAAACCTAAAGAAGAAATATCCAATTACTTGTGACTAGATTTTAGTAATATTTATTAGAAACTTCTAAGCAATTCCCTTGTTACCTTCTTACCTCTCATAATGCAAAGATACTCCACCACAGGAAGTCACTGGGCTTCAGTTTTAGGATTCTGGACAGAAAGCAGCTAAGATATTTTGAATAAAAAAGGGAGGCATGAATGATGACTGGGACTTAGAAAAAGGAAATTGTAAGAAGAGGCTTCTCAGGCCTACTTATTTAGTTTTAATTCTAAGCCCCTTGTTGCCAGGACTTTACACCCTGAAGCATTTAGATTAAAGTCATTTCTTTTTTTTCTTTTTTTTTTTTTTTTTTTGTGGGTACCGGGGGTCGAACTCAGGACCTTGCGCACCAGCAGGCGCCCGTGCCACTAAGCGATATCACCGGCTCTTTCTTTGTATGTGGGTTCTGGGAGTCGAACTCAGGACCTCGTGCTTGCCAGGCAGGCACTTACGCCGCTGAGCCATCTCACCAGCCCCTAAAGTCATTTCAATTAAGTCATGTACCATTTTCTTTTGGATTAAGCCATAATCGTTCATTCGTTTATCCCATAGTTTGACCTAACTTCTGAGGATATTGTAGGATTGTATTTTCTGGCCCCCTCATATTGGGAAGAGCCAGTGGCTAGCTCTGACCAATAACATCTAGGGAGAAGGGGTATGATGCTTCCAAATTTTACACTTAACTGGTGGAGTCAGACTCTCCAGAGAATTTGTTTCCCTTCTGCTGTGATAACTTATAATAACCCCCTAATGATTCTTCTTTCATCCTGGGTGCAGAAATGAGAACAACCATGACAAACAGCACCTTAACTAATGTAGTGGACATATAACATCAAATAGAAATAAATCTGTATAGTTTTAAGCCAGTGAAGTTTGGAGTTTTTGTTATAGCAGCACGTTTTAACCCAACCTGACTAATATACTTTTCATAACTGTGCAAGTTCTATCTCAGTGAGGGGACTTCCCTCATTCATGAATGCTGTTTGTTCTTGCATCCTCTCTCTTCTCTACTATTAATTGAATCACAGTAGGAACTCAATCTAAAAGTCTTCTAAGCTGTACTGTGGTTAACAAATTTGATGTTGACAAAACACTAATTTATGGCCAGTATCTTAATTTATTTATTGGGCACTTTATTAACCTCTACTCTTTCCAACCTGTGCATTTTAATGGACTTATAGTAGGATTATTCATTTATCCCTGTGTGTAAAATGGGGTCTTCATAATTCACCTGTGGCATGACCAGACATTAATTATCAGGATTAAGGTCTTACTAATAGTGAGACCACTAAGTGTGAAGATAAAATACATTCCCGTACACATTGCAAAGTCACTTGCAATTTCTAATAACAATGGTAGTATATCTTATAAAATTTAGATTACTGGGCTTGAATGTAGTTTAGATCAAAAATTTGGCTAACATTTTACCAATATTATAGAATAGGAAGGAGAAATATGGTTATCAAAAAGTAAATATGTTATTCCTCCCACTACAGAAATAATTTACAGAAATATTTTTCTAAAATTTTTAGTGTTCTAGAAAAACATTTAAGTGCCTGTTTGGGCAACTCCCAGATTATGTATATATCAAGAGTTCTTTGATATAAGCAAGAATCCACCTTTATATAATCAGAAAAGACAGATTTTGCTGTGATGCTATGGAAAAACTCACAAGATATAAATAAGGATGATTGAAATCTCTAAAAACAAAGAAGAATCAAGCAGTTCTAAAGAGTCTTGGCAAAAGAAATGGCTAGCCAGCCTTTGCAGGGATGGGGGCCCTTCTGCTGAAATAAAAGCATTCGTACAAGATATTGGACCTTAGTTATTCTCTTCGTGGTTTAAAGGTTCAAAAAGAAAATATGATCACTAAGCTTGACTCACATGTTCGTAACAGACCCACACTAGGTGGAAGAAAGAAGAACCTGGGAGAAGGAAACTTAAGTTTTCTTTAGCCTACAGAGCGGAAGAGCAGAATCCCTAATTTACCATTCTAACAAAACTACACACAGTGAAAGAAATTTTATTCCCCAAAAGGCAATAAATTACTGTTAATAGGGGAAGTGGCTTCTGAGTAGCTAAAAATATCAAATGTCAACTATAATCTACATAAAAACTGAAGGTTTTCATTAGTTAACATATACCAAGGAACTTGTAGTCTAATTTTACAATTTACCAGTCAGAGTTTTGTAATTTAGGGAATTAAAAGTTTACTAAACCATAGGCATGCAGACAATCGGGAAGTATAGAATGCAGGAAACCAGCAGCAAATATCAGTAACCTACAATCCTAAAAGGGGTAGCTTACCAAGGACATCTGAAGCCAATGACAAAACTTCAGGTCCATCATCTGCAAAATCCTAATGTATACCTACTTTTGCCATGGGAACAACGATGTTTTCTGCATCACTTCTTCCTTTGGTGCCTCAGACCTGTCACTGGTAGACTCTAACCTGGAACCCTGCAACAATGTTTCTTTGCAAAAAGCAGTTCACAAACTTCCAGTCCATACAATTCAGAAAAGAACATAAAACTGGTGAAGGGTTCTGAGTTTCCAACAGACAACTTGGCAAATTTAATAACTAATACCTAAGTACATGGCATTTTTTCCTTTCAGAAAATGTCACATTCTCCAAAATCCATGTAAAGTTGAGGTGTTGAAGTTATTTATCCCAATCTAAGTCTTAGAATATCTATATGATTCAAGATTATTCTCTTCCATCTCTGTTTCATCTTTTATTCATTCAATAAATATTGGGTATCTTCCATGTGCTGGCCATTGGATTAACATAGGCTTTGGTGACATAAGTTAAAGAGCATGGTTCCATACCTCAAAACTCTTACAAACTAGACAGGCGACTAAAGCAAATATGAGTGTATATACAAGGTACAATGAAAATATAGGAAAAGAAGGAATATTTTCCAAAGGAGATGAGCTTGAAGTTAAAATTCGAAGGATGACTATCAGTCTATCTTTAGTCAGATAACAGTGGGGAAGGTTTTACTGGCATTTCTCTGTACAGAACTGTGCAGTTCTGTCTGCCTTTTTAGCAGCAGTATCTCACAATTTGGACTATTGTAATTTTGGTTTGTGAGTTTTGGGGGTGTTTTTTGTTTTTCTTTTTGTTTTGTTTTATTTTCGTTTGGTTTGGTTTGGTTTTTTTTGGGGGGGGGTTTGAGACAGGGTCTCACTATGTAGCTCAGCCTGGTCTTGAACTCACTGTGTAGTCCAGGCTGGCTTCAAACTCATGACAATCCTTCAGCCTCAGCCTCCAAGTGCTGTGATTACAGGTGTGTGCCACCATGCCCAGCCTGTAATTTTATTTTTTAATATCTGATTAGCTACTTTTTCTTCGTACTCTTCTTTTTCAATTATCTTTCTTTTTTCCATACTCATTTTTACAAATAAACTAAAATTATTTTCATAACTTCCAAAAGGATATTTTATTAGGTTTGGCTTATATTTTAGTAGTTGGCAATTGAATCTCCAGAAGCTCAAAAATCAAGTCATGGCCTGGCAGAACTATCAGATAACATCTAGTCAGCTCTTATTTGACAACTTTTTGTTACACTTTTGTTCTATTTGTAAGTGTGGCTCTCCATATGATTTGTTAATCCCTGAATTATGGTATATATTCACCATAGTTTATTGGTGTGGGATACTCTGTGTTGTTATTCTGGGGATATACTGTACTGATATACTGACAAGTTTTCCCTTAGTTTGGGAAAGCTTTCTTCTATCATATCTTTAAATATGTTTTCTATACCACTTTTTCTCTTTTAGTAATATCAGTTACATATATGTTAAGGTTCTATCTATCATTTTCCTTGTGATTAATTTTTTTCTTCTTCTGCAGTTATGTTTCTTAAACATATATAATACTATTCACCTTGTGGTAAATTTTTTTTGAATTTACGTGGCTTGTACTGTGACTTTCATCTCACAATTTTTCTCTTTTTTCTTTATTGGTTCTCTTCTTTCTTGTTTGTTTTCTTTTTCTTTCTTTTTTCAAACCTTCTATCACTTTTCTGAACTTACTTTTTTAAAGAGATCATATTGTCTATAATTTCTTAAAATTTGGAGTCCTATTTAAAATTTTCCATTATTTCTTATGAATAATTCCTTACTGACACACACTCCTCACCCTCCTTTAGTCCGTGTTAAAGCAGATTTTCATTTATAAATTTATTTTTCTGCTATTTAAAAGAAGTCATTACCTGCTTCAGAGTATCACAGCTTTGGCTTATCAGAAGACAGGAAGAAACTGAAGAGTACAGGATCCTCACTAAATTTCATCAGTGTTTTGCTCAGCTATTGCAGCATTAATAATGCTTAGCAAGCTACTCCCAAACCCAGTATTTTATAACACAATTGTTTGTGAGTTTGTGGGCGTCTCAGAAAGCTTTGCTTCATCTAGGTTGGCTGCGTGGGTCCCAGTGAGGATTAATGTCTTCTCCATCTTATTCTCAGGCCAAATGGAGAGAAAACAGCTGTGCAGGGCATGATCTTCTCACAACAATCACAGGAGCACAAAAGGGCTAAGCTAGGCAAGATCATTTCAAGTTTGTATCTGCATCGTATTTGCTAACTTCCTATTGGCTAAAGCAAGTCACGTGACTAAACCCAAAACCAAGAATAGGAAATACACTCTGGCACCAGAAGCCATGGAAGAGCATGGCTGCATTAAAGAAAAAAGTACATAGTACCATAGTGCTTTCAACAAACCGATTGTAAATGTAATTAAAGGTACAGCTTTATCTTCAACAAAGTTTACCAAATCTGTTGTTTCTGCTGTCCTGGGGCCTTTTTGCCTTACTGTTTTTGGGCTCATAATAAAACCATTAGGTTATAAGCCCTCTGAGTTCTAATCTAGTAATTACTGGCTTCTCTCACCTTCTCATTTTATTCTTCACTTTTTACTTCTACATTGTCTCTCTTAGCAAATTCCATCTTTTTTTATTAGTACATGTCTGTAGTACATAATGATAACATTTCTCATGGGGAGTTGGTACATGTGCATAACACATTGTAATTCTTTTCTTATCCCCTTCCACTCCCCTCCCTGCATCTATTTATCCCCTTCTCATTTGAGATAGATGTACTCACTGCTTCTAATTATCTACCTTTTATTTTGCTCTATATTTTGGGTTTCTCATATAAGAGAAAACAGGTGATATTTAAGCTTGTGTGTCTGATTTACTTCACTTAGCATTATTGTCCAAAGGTGCATCCATTTTCCTACAAATGACTCAATTTTATTCTTCTTTATGGCAGAGTAGTACTCCACAGCGCATAAATACCACATATTCTTTATACATCTGTTGATGGAAATATATGCTACTTCTAAGATTTAGCTATTATGAATTATGCTGCTACAAGCATGGGTACGTATGTATCACTATAACATGATGTCTTTATATCTTTGGAGAAGATACCTAGATGGGAGAGAGCTGGGTAAGATGGAATTTTTAAGTTTAGTTTTTGAAGAAATTCTATACTGATTTCCATAGTGGTTTTACTAGTTTACATTACCAAAAACAATGTAGAAGTGTTTCTTTTACCTAACAGCCTGGCCAGCATTTGTTATTATTTAATTTCTTGATGACAGTCATTCTTTCTAGAGTAAGATGAAATGCTATTGTTGTTTTAATTTGTATTTTTCTAATGGCCAGTGATGTTGAATATTTCTTCATGTATTTATTGGCCATTTGTACTTCTGAGAAATGTCTATTCATTTCACTTGGCTATTTTTTGATTGGGTCTTTTTTTGGGGGGGTCCAATTTTCTTTAGTTCTTTATATATTCTAGGTATTAGTCCTCTGTCTGAGGAATAGCTCACAAAAAGTATTTCCCATTCTGTAGTTTGTCTCTTCAGTTTGTTGGGTGTTTCTTTTGCTGGGCAGAAGCTTTTTAATTTGATATGGTCCCATTTGTTGATTCTTGGTATTATTTCCTGTGCAACTAGGGATCTGTTCAGAAAGTCCTTACCTATGCCTATGACTTTAAGAGTTTTACCTAATTTACCCTCCAGCAGATGGTTTCTGCTTTGACATTTAGATCTTTGATCCATTTTGATTTTAGCAAATTCCATCATTGTAGACACTGAAAAGGACAGGTCAGCACAGTTTCTCCCTCAAATCTACATTCCCCACCTTTCAGTAATGTAGGGCAACATCTATCAAGGGATATTTTTAACCTCTCCTTTGACTTGTTTTTGCCCCAGAAGTGTTGCCCATGTCCAGCAAGTTTCTGGCACATGAATCCTGTCCAATTTAAGGATCCATATTTCTAATCTCACCGAGCTCCCTCATCTCAGCCCAAAAGTCACAGCATTCGCCCTGCATAGTTCTTGCTTTGTGGCTTGGGGTGTGTCATTTTTCTGGTTTCACTGAATAAAGAGGGCTTTTTCTCTTTTAAGTTTGGGGCAGATTTTGAGGGTTAAAATGTTTTATTTTGCTATTTTCAAATGGAAACCACAAGATTATATACCGAACATATAATCAAATTAAAAAACCCAGGATTTTTTTTACATTTGGTTTCGCTCGGTCATGTCATCTGATACTATAGTTATATAGTTGAGCTTCTAGATTTAAGAGCATAACTCTAAATTTATCCCTGTTAAATGGTGTCTTGTTAAATTCAGCTTTGCCCAAGATCATGAATATCGTGGTCCTCGCATCCAGTATATTTATCCATGCTTTCCATCCTCACATTATTCATAAATTCAAGGAGCTTACAGTTAATGTGCTCATCCAATCTCTGCTAACATTGTTGAATGTGGTCTGGTTGAAGGCAGCCATTCCTACCTCTCCTATCGTCTGTCAAACATTGTGATCCACTTAACCTCTATCTATCCATCTCTGTCCAAGGAAAGCAGATAAATTCTGTTAAGTAGTTACTCAAATTCAGATGATTTGTGCCTACAAAATTCACTGTTTAACTACAGTGGGGTGCTAATTACTTTAGAAGATAAAGACAAACATGAAGATGAAAAAAGGAAAAGAACAAGGATGAAGAAGGAGAAGAGGAGGACAAAGTGGAGGAGGGAAGAAAAAGGGAAAAGAAGGATAAGAGCATAGAAATTTTGTTTAAAATGATTTACTTAAAGAGTAATTAAAAATAAAAATAACAGAGAAACTGATAATATAATTCAGCCACACAACAAAGAAAACTGCAAGATATTTTTAATCTCATTCCCTTCATTCAGGAAAGAAAATATCTAAACCAAATTTACCAAACCTACGTTGTGCAAAACAAAATATTTAGAAGCGCTGCATTGTAGAATAGGTGTTTTAATTGCAGGACTTCTCCCAGCCTTAATCAGGCTAATGTATCTTGTTAATCTCCAAAAGGCTACAGTATCCAGAAATGAACAGATGGATTCAATCAGGAACCATTTTTACATGAGCCATCTCTCACGATCAGGGTTACCAGAGCACATTTTGTGAAACAGTAGAATAAACCATCCATTTTATTGTTTGACCTACTGTTGAGCACATGGAAATGATTGTCAAATTTATCTTGACTTTATGAACAGGAATTGCTTTAGTGTGATTTTTCTTCATTGCAAAAGAGGAAGATAAAGCAGTCATTTGTGATATTTAACTCTAAAAAGTACAATCAAAATAAAATTCAAATAGGAAATCAGACCTGAATTGGACAAAGGTATTAGGTGAAAGATTAAAAAGCATCAAACTCAAAAGCAAGCCCGTGTTCTTCCATTTACTGCCTGTAGAACAATGAGCAAAGAAGCTCCTCTGTGTTCCTACGATCTCTTCTGTGAAATGGCACTAATATTACCCTTACTAAGTCACAGAGCTGTTGTGGGTATCAAATGAGATAATGTCTATGAAAATGTCTTATAAATGTAGAGCACTTTCAATTTGTAACTAATTTGTTAGAGAAAACTCAGTGGCTGACCAGAACCAAGGTTTACTTCATGCTCAAGTCAGTCTGCTGCAGGTCGTGGGGGCCGGTCAGTGTGTTGGTGCCCTCTGCTTCGTCATTTAGAGTCCTTTCCATCTGGTGGTACTACTGTCTTCTCCATGCGACCTCCAAAGTTTACTGTGTGAAACTGGGAAAGACAATGGAAGATAGGAGTATAGCAGGGCTGTGTGTGTGTGTGTGTGTGTGTGTGTGTGTGTGTGTGTGTGTGTATTTTATGGTCCTGGGATTGAACCCATGGCCTTTGTGCTGAACTTCATCCCCAGCACATTTTGTTATTTTTTGTTTTGAGACAGGTTCTCCCTGAGTTGCCAAGTTGCCTAGGCTGGGCTCAAACTTGCAACCCTCCTGCCTCACCCTCCCCAGAGTGCTAGGATTACAGGCATGTTCCAGAATGCCTGGCTGTACATAGGAGTTTTTAAAGGAGCCATCCCATCAATAGAACATGGACACATGGGCCCCACATACCTACTGAGGGCTCACAAAGTCACTTAGGCATGTGCCCAGGCAGAGAGGAGAAGGATATGTATTGATATTTTCTGACAAGGTATTTCTAGCAGATGACTCTGAGAAGAAAGAAGGTCCTTTATTTTGCCTTGCACCCTGCCAACTGGAGGGCTGTTCTCTCTGAACTGTCTAAATCTGTGGCAACTTAATTAAGACTGACTCAAAAGGAGGATTTCATATTTTAAACTAACAAAGTGCAATTTAAATCTATTCCCTCTAAATAAAAAGAATTTAAGTTTTGGAAACCAGGCAAATGAGATGATCCTCATTAGAACTTTCTAATAATTAAATAAAGCTAATGCTCTGAGAAAAAAAGTTTCCCTACCTTCCTCACAGCATGAGGTGCAGCATGCCTGAAGGTGCTCCTCCTCTCACAGAAAAGCTAAGTAAGAAGCCCATTAACTGTTTTTAATAATATTTTATCTTGTTATGGAAGTTACAGCTTTCATCATAGAAATGTTTAATATAGATAAGTAGTTTTTATTCAACATTTTCCTTTAACTGTTTTGTACCACATGAAGGTTAAATCTTTGAAGGCTGCTTCTCCATAGAGAAAAATATGAGTGAAACAAACCTTCTCCTCTCTTTACCTTGTGCCTAACTTAATTTGTGCCCATTCTCTGGCAATCGTGAAGAAAGGCTGTTCTCTACTAGCCCCTTCCTATGGCAGTCACTAGGCTATTGGTGATCTGTTCCTGCATAACAAATTACCCCACAACTAATGTCTTCAAGCAACAACCACCATTTATCTTCACTCACAAGTTCATGACTGACTGGGCTCAGCTGGGTGAGTCTTCTGCTCTCACTGGCTACAGTTCCGCACAGACTCAAACAAACTAGAACATCTAACAGCTGACTTCCGTGGCAGGCAGTGGGACTGACACTGGCTGAAATCTCAGTTTGAGCTGTTGATGGAGCATGTCAGTTCTCTTCCACGTGGGACTCTCCACGTGACTGAAACTTCTCATGACATAGAGGCTGGGCTCCAAGAAGGAGCTCTCCAAGAGGTGGAGGTATAAGCTATAAATTTCTTAAGGCTCAAATTCAGTAGCTAGACAATATGATTTTTTTGTTAATTTTCTTAATTAATTAAACTTATTGGTACATTTTAGGTATACGTAATGATCACATTCATTATAGGGAATTTGTACATGACATAACTTGATTCTTTTTTTTCCCATCCCCTTACCCTCCCTTCAACCCCTCTTCCCTTCTTTATTTACAAAGCTTTGTTTCCATTTTCTCCTTCTTTTCTCATCATTTTTACCCCATTCTTTTGGTCAAAGTAGACCACAGGCCAGCCCAGATTCAAGGGGAGGAGAAATAGATGACTAACAGATTTACATAGCCAGGGATGATAGGAGGGGAGGCATTGCTGTAGCTATCTTTGTAAATACACTCTACTGCATCTCTTTGGCATCTCTGGCTAGTGCCTTTGAGGACTCCCTTCCCACCAAGCACAATAGCTTACGAGTACTTAGAACATACTTCAGGCACTACCTCTTTTACCCAGAGACTTTCTCAAGGCTGTGCAGCCTCTCTCCTCTTTAAGCCTTCTCACTCTTCGGTATGGCTTTCCTCTCTTCCAAGTCTCTGTAATTTATGACTCATTACAGGAGCAGAGGCAGCTCTAGCACATCTCCTTGTGAGGAGCTTGGACAGAGCATTAGAAGGGAACATCAGAAGTGTGCTGCTTACTTTGGGCTGTGGGTTAACTTGGGTGAAGAGTAGGCAATAGGAGGGTGCAATGGAGGTCATGAGGGAGTTAAATCACCATGGTGCTGCCACTGTAGAACTCTGCACAAAGCCACATTCATCCACACAGCACACACAAACATAAACACACCCTCACACATACATTCGCGAAAACACACACAGACACATACTAACACACATTCAGTCACACAAGAGCCACCTGTCAGTTTTTGGATGTCAAACGTCCCCACAAAGTCTCATGTGTTCAGAGGTGGAGCTTTTGGAGGGTGATCAGACGGGGGGAGCTATACTTATGAGTGGATTAGTCAGTAGATGGGTTCATAGCTGAATGTGTTGTTAGAGGCGGAATCGGGTCCGAAGAGGCGGGTCACTGGGGGCTTGACCTGGCAGGGTACATCTCACTCCATTTTTACCTTCCACTTCCTGGACACCATGACATGAGCTTCATTCCTCCACCAGACCCTTTCATCACGCCCTTCCTGCCTTGGAACAGACTGAATCTTCTAAAAGCTGAGAACCAAAATAAACCACTCCCGCTTTAAACTGTGGATGTTGGGTTTTGTCACAGCGATAAGAAAATGACTAAGACATCACTCAGAGATACTTGTGTCCCTACAACACACACAAGCATAAATACACATACATATGTTCACATAAACACAAACACATTCTCACATACACACACTGCACAAATCAACACATCCACACAAGCATACACACTCACATTCACGCTCATACCCACTCAGCACGTGCAAACACACACACATATGCACTCACATAAGCATGTTCACTCCTAAATACATGCTCACGTCACTCAAACACTTACAAACCCACACTTTTTAACACAAGCACACACACAGAAACACTGTCACTCGCTCACACGAAAACAGACCAACACATTCATACACCAACACAAAGTCACACGTAAAGCCCAATGTTCCAGTCTCTTAGCAAATACAGAGAGTGAGGGGGTCATTGATTTCCCTTGAGCTCATTCTCTAAAGGTGACACCTTTTCAACCATGTGCAGGTAAAATGTGGCCATGATGCTTACTGACTGTGATCCTGAGATGAAACAGCATGAAAGCAGCGCAGCGATGAGAATGTAGTCAGAGGGGGCTTTCTTTGTGCTTACTCCCACGCCACCAAATGAACACCCCTCCATGTCACCCCAGGCCCACCTCCCTGCCATTAGAACCTGGCTGGGCCTCTGCTCAAAGCCCCAGTTACCTGGGCGGCAGCCCAGGGTTCCTGGAGATCATTTCTGGGGACGGCTTTCCCCACAGAGACATTGATCAGTGATTAGATCAAGCCGCACACCAGCCCCAGGGGTTTGGATTCCAAGAAAAGATGATGTAGCAGAGGGCTTTCCATTGTGTAGACATCTATTGTGGGCTTCAGAAAGCAGAAGAAGCCCATCCTGGGAAGGGTTTGCAGAGGGAAGAGGAAGAGAAGGTCAAGGTTACTCTAGGGCAACCGGATGGAAAGGGAGTGGAAACTGATCCCTTTCTAAAAATTCACCAGCCCCTACCATTTTTAATATTTCTTTAGTATTGTGAAAATAAAAGGGTCAAAGGGAGATAAAGGTGAGCTTTTATTCAATTGAGGATACATACTGTTTTTGTCCCTTTGCACATTCATTTCATTTTAGTGTCAAAGAGAAAGCAGCAAGTCGAAATCCCATGGACACAGTTCATTTGTTTTATTGGTAAGGTTGAAGCAAAATCATTTGAAAAGACTACTACTTTATATCATGATGCATACGTCAACCTTTCAACTTCAAATGTAGCCTCCAAAAAAAAAAAAATCAAAGTTGATTTTTTTTCTTTTTTGGCTAAGTGTACAATGACAAATGTACCAATTTTAGGTTCCAAAAGAAAATCTCAGCCTCACACTGATTTCTCATCATTGAAGGCTGGTAAATCAGAGAAAAGGAAATGATTGGCAAGGAAAAGAAAGACCAGAAAACTGCACTGTCAAAAGTGTGTTCAGCCCAATAAATATTTACTGAGAATCTTTTATGCGTTCGGAACTATGCTGGGTACTGGAGATAGTAAGATGAAAAAAAAAAAAAAAAAAAAAAAAAGATCTCTGTGCTGAAATGGTTTATAGCCTAGTTAGTCAAGCAGACAAGGAAAGAGACAACATTATCTAAAAATAGCCGAGTTGTGCAAAAGGTGCTATGGAACATGGAAGAAGACTCTTAGCCCCACCCAGAGGAGATGGCATTAGAGCTGAGAGCGGCAGAATAAATAGAAGATACTCAGGCAAGTAAAGCAGCTGACAGGGGACAACCTGGCATCAGAAAAGGCCAAGAGACATGAAACAACCAACAGAACACGAATGCTAAACCATTCAGAGCCTCTGGGGCATTAAATGTTAAGTAGTAGTCAAGAAGTAGCCGGGGATGAACCTAGGGAGGAGAGAAGGCAGGGAAGACCCCGTGTGCATGTAAAGAGCTAGTCATCACCTGGAGGTGACTGGAGACAGTGGACTCCGGTAGCAAGATTTGCATTTGAAATGGGGTCCCTCTGGCAGCACTGAGGAGGATAGAGAGGAGGAAGGCAAGACCAGAGGTAGGGACCAGGTGGGAGGCTAATATGATGGCACCAGCAAGAGATGACAAGGCCCAGGCAAGGGCAATCTTGGCAGGGACAGAGAATGGTAAATAGATTCAGAAAATATTTAGGGCCAAAAATTGGCAGTATGTTATTAATTAAGTGCATTAATTAAGTGCATTAAAGAAAGAAAGGAAAAAGTACCTCGGGGAAATGGTGGAATTAATTAAGGTAGGGGCTATAGAAATAAGAGGAAGACTTTGGGAAGTCAGTTTGGGAATGTTAATTTTTTTAAAAAACCTGGGAGTTTCCAAGTAGACAAGCCCAAAGCTCAAAGCTGTGGAGAAAGGCCAGGAGGAGATGAAAGGTACTGGGAATTAGCAGCCAGGATGGACAGAAATCTCCCTAGGAGAAAGGTGAGAAAATCAGCAGCTGAGGCAGAAGACAATATAATTATACCAGAGGCAGTGTTCACGTAACACAGGTAACAACTGTGTGGTTGTTATAAAATGGCGTCTGTGTTTAAAAGTCTGGTACCAAACAGCCCGTGCTTTTTATTGGGTAAAAGCCAGGGAATTATATTCTAACCAGAGAAATCCTGGTGCCCGTTGTCAGGTGGCAAATCTAATCTTACTGCTTCTTCTCCTCCAGCTTCCCTTCTTCCATTCTGGGATCACCCTACAGATAGCAACAATGGCAATTGAATTTTTTTTCAGTCTTTATTATGAAGCACCTACCACATACCAGGCACTGGACTGGGCTCTACGGTGAGCAAATGAACAGAGTACGATCCCTGTCCTGGAGAGGTCAACGCTGTGACTGAACTTTCTGTTGTCAGCGGGTTGCTCTTTCATCCTCCTGTCTGCTTATTCACTACCATGAGTCGTACTGTCTGTCCGCCTGCTGGAATCAAGGTGCCCTTCATCTGGTATCTTTACCCTGAAATGTTTTGTGCTTTATTTTTGTGGTCTGGAAGTTTTTATTAGAGATACAGAAGAGACACTTGAGAAGACTACGGTGAGTTGAAATAGTAGCCTACAAGGTAGAACAAAGAGCAGATATTCTCAGCCCTCTTTGGCCTTTTTGTCCTCCTTTATCTAAGCTGAGTTTTCAAGATCTCCCTTCTGTCCTCCCACCCTGAGAATCACCCCTCCCACTGCTTGTGTGGAAAGAAGGCTTAACATTTATATGACACCCTGAGATTGGGCAGTATTAGCATAGTAGCCTCCAAAGTCTCAGAGAACTCTGTTTTCACTTACTTTCATTCAGTCATTCAACTAATACATAGTGAGATCCACCATATATAACCATCTAGCTATGGTGTAGAGGAAATGACAAGCAAGAAGGCAGACAGAATTTTCTGCCTTCATGGAGTTTATGTTCTGGTAAACTCAACCACCAGCCTAGAGTGGCAGCAATACATATACATGCTCTGGGGTCCAAGTGGACTGTGCGACCCCACCTCCAATGTTCACCCTCTATCCACTCTGATGTGAAAACCTGCTTTGTCATGGTCCTCCCATCCTTTCTGCCTCACTTCAGATAGGCAGCAGCTACATCTTCATTACCTTTGGTTTAACAGCCTTTGCCTCAGGGAAGTAAATATGAAACAGATTTGGGAGAGCAAAGGGACACACTGAAATGACTTTAGCAGTAAAAAAAAAAAAAAAAAAAGCAGGATTAGCACAAATTTTTTTTTTTTTTTTTTTTTTGTGGGTACCGGGGGTCGAACTCAAGACCTCGCCTGCCAGCAGGCTCCTGTGCCACTGAGTGATATCACCGGCCCTAGCACAAAGTTTTAATTATAAAAATTTGGTTTAACTTATAAGCCACATTGATTTACATGCTTTAATATACACCAATTCTATGACTGCCAGTGAAGGAGGAAGATTAAAAATAAGTACTGCATCTAGTAAAAAAGGGACTTCACAGTGACACTGCCCCATGGAAAGGAGAAAAGGAGGAGGGAAATGGATCCAAATTAGTTTCAACTACAGAAAATATCATTTAAGCAAGAAGATGCAATGTGATAGATTAAATTGTTGACCACATTCTTTCACTCCCCTGAATAAAATTACTCATGCACACCCTTGTGTGGGCTGAATATACCTCCTTGCCCTTTGATTTTGGATTGACCATGTGACTACCTCTGACCAAGGGGATGTCAGCAGCTGGAGCAGAGGTTGAAACGTGCTTGTAGAGCTTGGATTAGAGCTCCCCTGTACACCTGCCCAAGATGAGTCGAGCGTGCTTGGCTAGCCATCACCCTGTCAACCCACGCTCTGGTGAGTCACATGGGGTAGAACGAACCCCCAAATGCAGCTTGTGCCAAGATCAGCCAAATGACTGCCTACCTATTAGCAAGAACAATAAGTATTTATTGTTTAATTCACTGAGATTTCAAAGTTTTAGTGCTGCCTTGTTTTGGCACCTGCTGACTGATAGGAAGCGCTAAGACACATTCATGCAAAGGGTTTCCTTGAGTATCCTATGAAACTCAGTTTGCTACATACAGCAAGACAAAAGTATCTACATTCTTCACTCCACTGAGGCAGGACATGCAGAGGCCAGGGTTCTCTAGCTCTCTCATTCTGTCGCTGCCTTCCTTCAGGTTTAATGAACTGCTCCTCTATCTGTCTAATGTCACTATTTTCCCCCAACTTGGCTGTACAGTACCTGGACTGTCTAGGAAAACCCATTACCTCTATTAGTCTGCCAATAGCAAATCAGTAGAATTGCTTGTTCCTTAATTGATAGAATACACTCCCCTCCTTCTGATAGATTACCCTGGCCTAACAGCTCCAAGACCAATTCCCTGGTGTCCGACTGCCATCCAGTCCAGAGCAATTGGTTGATACTTTCAGTAATAAATCCTAACCTATCAATATATAATAGCTCTTCATAATCAACATCCACAGATTCTGTCTGGGTCCAGAAGTAACCACCAGTCATTTTTTACATGCCTATAATTAGCAGTGGCCAGATGATATTTGTGCCTCTTAGCACAATACTCCTTCCCTGTCCAATAACGATAACACATTTTACATAAATTCAAGTTGATTTAATTCCCTTGTCAGAGTATGGATATATAAATATATGTATGCATGTGTAATGTTCTGTAAATTAAAATAGTTTGGCTGACCTGAGTGCTGCGGTGAGAGAATCACTTCTACCTCTCCAGGAGGCTGACTGTGGGCTGGTGCAGGGCAACTGTCTCCCATGGATCAGCAAAGATGGCCAGCTGCAAGAGGTAATGCACATCATTTATTAAAGCTCCGTCCATCTAAGTGGGTTTTGCAAGCTCATGAAGATCTCATCTCCATCTAAGAGCAACCAGTCTTAGACGAGCCTGCACAGCCCACTGACATTTACCACCAAAAGGATGCGTTCGCAGAGATAACCTTTGGGGGCAGAAAAAAAAATTCACAGTAAGGTGGACTAGTGGGAAGGAGGGAGCTCAATGCATACCCATCCCTCAAGTGCCCCCTTTCATGCAAGTTTATCAGCCACGGGCAAAAGAGGAGCAAGAATGTCCCCTTGCTTCTTATAAATTAAATGCACAAAAGAAAGCCGGTGAGAGGAAGGAAGAAAAAGTGACCTAAACATGGTAATAAAACTATAAACTTAATGAGGGCCAGTTTACCATTTTGCAGTCTCTCTACTTTATAACATGCCCTTATGAGCCAGCCTGTCAGGATAATGTAATTGAGAACTTGCTATAAAACATATGTTTAATGGAGCCAGGGGCCAAGGAAAACACTGTGTAATTGTAATAAGCAGCCCCGTAAGTAAAATGATATCTTTTAAAGGCTAAAATAGAGTTGATTTCAGAACTGGGCCAGTCTGCTTCTTCAAATATTGCTTCGCTAATGATTTCTTCACTTCACTTACAAAATGTATCTCTGAGGAGATTTGTTACAAATATGATCCTTGCCTGGGAAGTAAACTGCTCACCCTACAGAAGGCTCAAGCATTTATTCTCCAGTTTTATATAACTTGGGGAATGATGTTAAAATTGGCAAATGCATCTGAGGCACACCAGGCCACAGGATTTTTTTTTTAATCCACTCATTGTCCGATGCAGTTTAACTTGAAAGAGATACAACAGAGAAAAGATTGATCCTTTGTGGCCTATTCTCTTTCCAGAAGGTAAAAGCAATTCCTATCAACAGAGCCCAGTGCTCTGTGGGGTCATCTCCATTCTGCTCTGGGGAATTTGTTACTCATCAGGACATGAATATTTTTAAAAATAAAAAAGAAAAGAGGAACAACTTAAAACTGATTCTGCGATCTGGAAGATGCACCTGTTTAAGGCCTGTCCCTCATCTAAATCTAGTGCTGGCTGACTCTGACTTCTAAGATCCTTCCTTTGGGGAACTAAAAGATGAGTTTACTCAATAATAACCTTTGAGAATGGTGCTTCTTGGGCTCTGAGGTTGGCATTTGTAAAAATATTCAAATCTGGCGCCGGTGAGATGGCTCAGCGGCGTAAGCGCCTGCCTTGCAAGCGTGAGGGCCCGAGTTCGACTCCCGGATCCCACATACGAAAAAGGGGCCGGTGATATCGCTCAGCGGCACGGGTGCCTGTTGGTGCGCGAGGTCCTGAGGTCGACCCCCCGGTACCCACAAAAAAAAAAAAAAAATATTCAAATCTACTGACTCCTCAATTCCACTAGCTGGTGTTCGTTATATGACGGATGGGGGACCAGGAAACTCACAACTTGTTAGAGGAATAGCCTGGTTCCCACTGAGCAGACCTCAGGAGGCAGCATGCTCCCATGGGGAACAGCTGTGTGACACCAGGTGCCTCACCTTACTCTCTGGACTGTAGCTAAACACCTGTGAGAAACAGGACTGCTATAACTGGTACCACAAGAGAGGTTGACCTAGCAGATCTCTGAGCCACTTCTAGCTCTAATGAACTGAGATCTGGAAAGATTGTAAAATTACGTACCAGCAATTATGTGCTAAATGGCCCTTAGTTTCTGCTCTCCCTTTTCTTCTACAATAGAAAACTCCTGAGTTCTGGGTGAACATAAATCTGCCCAGAAGAAAGACAACGCTTCCCAGCCTTTCTTGCAGTCAAGTGTGAACATGTGACTAAGTCCTGGCCAATGAGAAATAAGCAGAGGTGTCAAATGTCGTCTTCCCCAGGAGCCTTCTTTAAAAGACAATTTGTACATGCTCCTTTCCACTGATCTGTCATGCTGCCTAGAAGAGAGATTTGTGGCTCAAGCTTTTGCTGTTATTTTGGACCATAAAAATGAGGGCTACAGGGCCGGTGAGATGGCTCAGCGGCGTGGGCGCCTGCCTTGCAAGCGCGAAGGCCCGAGTTCGACTCCCGGATCCCACATACGAAAAAGGGGCCGGTGATATCGCTCAGCGGCACGGGTGCCTGTTGGCGCGCGAGGTCCTGAGGTCGTCCCCCCGGTACCCACAAAAAAAAAAAAAAAAAAAAAAAAAAATGAGGGCTACACCTGGGGAGAGTGGACGAGGAAGCTTAAAGGGGACTGTACCCCGAGTTCTTCATCTAGTTCTGCCCCTGTATCAGTCCTGGATTGGCCACCTCCACAATTCTACGCACCAAATAGTTTAGAAATAAACTCTCTTGTTAAAGCCACTGTTGAGAGTCTGTTACTTGCAGATGATCTATGCATTATATACAATATGTAACTATATAACTAAATTATTCATTCCACAAATACTGACAGGCATATGTATAGTAGTCATTTGACAGAGTGATCTTTTGAAGAAACAAAACACATTATATCACTTCCATGCTCAAAAGCCTCCCGCAGTTCCCATTACCTACAGAATAAAGCCAAACCCCTTCCATGCCCTGCAAGCCCTTCTTCAGCAGGCCTCTGTCTGACCACATTTCACACCTGTCTCCATCATGGCCCAGTGTTGCCCCCCCCCACACACACTTGTTATCTTTCTATTTTCAATAATCCATAGAATTCATTCTGGTTAGGGAAAAATTTCCATCTGCTATTCGCTCTTCCTGAAATATTCTTATCCATTTCTTTGCATGGTTGATTTGCTTTTATCATTTCTGCCCGAAAGCCGCTCTCCAGAGAGTTCTTCCTTTATCGGCCTTTCTAAAATAACTACACACCACTACCACCATAGAGAGAAATTCTCCACCATTATTTTATGTTCTTCAAATACTGAGGTGATCTTATTCCTTTACTTAATCTCTCCATATAATAAAAGGATTATGAAAATAAAGATATATTGTTCTTCCCTGTATCTGAGAGCCTAGAATGGTGTATGGCAAATAGATGAGTATTCAGTGAATACTGATTAAATAACTGGGAGATCTGGAGAACTGTGTTTGAAATAGAGGAGGAAAAAATGAATTTTTAAAAAGAAGTGAAGTGTCCCTCTGGCCTAAACAAGAGCACATATAGATCCACAAATCCTTGGACACAGATCTCTCTGGCATTCAGGAGTTTTCAAACTTTAGAAACATAATTTAGTGCATATATCATTTATCGTTTAGCACTTTAAATGGGTTTTGGGACAATATCCCATAATAAAGTATGTTAATTTTTGCAGAAAACATAGAATATTCACACTAAGTAGGATAAAATAGCCTTTTGCCAGCTCATGATGCATTTGGCCATCAAATGCAGGTCAAATTTTGCTGCCAAAGATCATAGAAAAAATTTTAATTTCTCAGCACTTTTTGGATTTCAGAATTGCAAATAAGGAACTCTGGACCTGTACCTAAAAAAATCACTGGAGAGATTTCTAGAAGAGGCGATGCATTGCCAGCGATGTCCAAACAACTCTTTGAACACAAGTATTATGAATTTGTTATTTTTTAGTTCTCCATATTCAAATCCAGCCTAATTACATTCTCCGTAAAGACCGTATTTCATTATCCCCAAAGATCCAAAAAATATTTAGAAAGAAAATATTTGTATAAGTGATAATTTAGTAGTCATGGAACCACCCAAAGTTATTTGGGAATGAGGATAAACAAGTGATGAGACAGAAGTAGTGAGCATTTCCTGAGCACCTACTATATGCCAGCAGTTTTCTAAGCAGTGCTTGTGTATTTGTTCATTTGTTCTTTACAACAATGCTATGAGTAGGTACTATTATTATTTTCACTTTACAAATGACAATGTTGAGGCTGAGAGGTTAAGTAGCTCTTCCAAGGTCATAGCACTAACAAGAGACAGAACACGAACCCAAGACCTCTGACACTAGAGCCTGTGCTCATGGTTCTCACCCCAAACAATTTTGTTGACAAATGATTGTGTTCAGCAATTATGAGTTGAACACTAAAGGTGAGTATACAATTACAGTTACTTCTTATGCAGCCCCATCATATCTATTCCTTCTCTATCTTAAATGCTAGCCAAATGTGTGACAGAAAAAGACAAAATTGGGCATTACCAGTTTGGAAATGGCTACATAGGAAAATGAAGGAAAGAGTAGTAAGACTGTGGGGAGGGGCGCATAAAGGAGCAGAGTAGGATAAAAAGTGAATAGTGATCCTAAGGTTAAACAGAAGGAGCCAGAGACAAGACTGAAGGTAGAAGGGATAGCCAGAAAGAGGGTGGGGCTGCCAGAAACCAGGAGTGGGGAGGTGGGGGGCCGTGTCCCCTTTGGCATCCTAGCCTGGGCTGCCATAATCTTGCTGGCGCTTCATGATCACCAGCCTAGCAGACCCACTGACCTCCACTCTCATTTGTACAATTCTTTCCTATATGAGGAGAGCAACTGTTTTAAAAATGTTTGCTGAGCTGGGCTAGCACTGGGGACACAAAAACGGATAAGACATCCTTATCCTAAAAGATCTCATAATCTCCCACAGAGGACAGATTATGTGCAAAAAACAATGTGTCTCTTCCATTCATTCAGCAAATATTTATTAACCATCCGCTATCTGCCAGGCCTCAGGCACAGAGCAGAACTAAGAGTTGCCATAGACGCATAAGTACAGGAGTCAGGCAGGAACATGCTCATTGCCCGAAGGAATTAGGCATGATAATAGGAGGAGTCAGAGTGGAGGCAGGGTTCCTGTGACAACCTGAAGAGGTCAGTCTGTGAAGGGATCTTATGCTATTCCACCCAAAACTCCATCCAGAAAGGCAGATCCAACAACACCAGATCTTCTGATTTTGCAGAAGAATCCAAATATTGTAACTTTTCTGTGAAAGCTTTTTAAGTGTTAGCAGCAAATTCAAACTATTTTTAATGGTGTACAACCTAACAGAGAAATACTACAGGCCACCGTATTGTAACCTGAAAATATTCACAACACAGAACTCACAAAGTATAGCTGACCCTGCTGCCCACTGAAACCACCCTCAGCTCTCTGGAATGTCCACCTCTTCCTCCCTTCCCACTGCCAGCCCTTTGTCCCTGTCCTACCCCTTCCCAATGACTTTCCCCAGTCCTTCTCCCACCACTTACATGCTCCACCCACTTTGACGCCCCATCCTTTACTCCTAAACAGCCTGTCTCTTCCCTTCCAAAGAGCGTGGCTCAAAGGCTTAACCATGCCCCCTATAAATCCTTCCTGCATTTCAACATTGCAGCCTTTTCCTTACCTGTTTTCTCACTCAGATGAGGGAAGTAAAAAATTAATTTTACAGAACTCAATCCAGCTGGTTAGGGAGAAAAAAAAACAATAGAAGCTACGGATTAGTCCTTCATGAGATAGGGCTCATGGCTTTTCATATGTGTTCATCTCTCTCCATCATCAACTTTATTGCCCCATGGAGCCAGACCTGCTCTCCTCACAAAAATGTATGGTTATTCTGAGTTTTTAACTGTCTTCTTCCATACATCTAATCCCTTATTCCTTTGAAGTTAAGAGAGCCTAAACCAGATCTCTTTCTAGGACTGGGATGCATTACAAGCTAAAAGGTCAATGATCACTTGTAAGCAATAAGAAAATATATATTATAAATTATATATGTATATTTATACATATTTATGTATATTCTGCTGTATAAAACTTTCTAAGAGTTACTTCTAAAAAGGTTTGTTAGAAAAAATAACTTTTGTAGATTTGTTATCAAAACTTCAAAAGATGTTTTCATTTTTTTTAAAACCTTAAGCTTCTGTTGCAAAGATATGAGACATCATAAAAACGATTGCAGGTGACTAGCCAGTCTTTTGTTATATCTCTAAACATAAAACAAACAATAATGTGGGGATTTTTTTTTCTTAAAAAAAAGAACTCAGTATTAGTCACAGTAAACTTGAACATATGGGAATAGGTGCAGTGTGGGAAAGGGGGAGGGGAAACCACTCATAGTTTTTTGAATCTTTAAAACTGAAAAAATATGTATCCCTGCTTTCTGTATATGCACGTAATGTAAAATTTCATCAACCACAATATTTTAAAAGACAGAAATCATGAGATATATCACATCTAAATGGAAATATCATCTAAGGAAGGCACCATTTATCAATATCACTTTGAAATGCAGTGGAGGATGTGATGGCATTATGTAGATCTCAAATATCTATGGGTGAATGAAATTGGGTAACCTTAGCAACCCCAGGTACATCCATGCAGCTATAAATCAAATGTCAGCACTCTGAGCTATGCACAAAATAAAGAAATAATTCTTTGAAATATTCATAACGCTATGCAGTGTATTATTTTGTAAGTCTGTCCCCATTATGCATTTTTGAATCTAACTTAAAAAACAGACATAACATTTGCATAATGTACCACCCCCACCCACACACCCACCCATCAACCCACATCCATCCACACAAGCTTCTGGAAACTGGCGGATTTGCTCTATATACTAATGGCCACAACAGAATTCTGGTTCTTGTGTGTGAGAAGGAAAGAGAATTTTATACACAGGCATCTAGCCTGACAGCAACCCAAATGGTTTCATATTGATTATTCCATTAAAAAAATAACTAAATAAGATATGAGAATTCTGGTAAGAGTGTCATGATGTAGGTACATTTTTTTATGTGTGAAAGTAGTAATTCAATATTTCACTCTCTGAAACTGGAAAAGATTTACTTTAAAAATAAGTAAATTCTTGCTGGCAAGAAAATATAGTAGTCTTCTAATTGGGAATATTTTGTCAATATGGAATTGTAGCACAAAATAAAGACTTTTATTTCATTTACACTTAAGATTTTTTTTCTTCAATAGTTTATTTGAAGGGATATTTTTATATAAATACATCTGTTAGCTCTTCATTTTTAAAATTCTGTCCTGCTCCTTTCGGGAACTGCCAGTGGAGTACCTGGATATCATGATACCTATGATGGATTCACTGAACCATAAGAACTGTGACTTACGAATTAGTATGGTTCTAAATCACACACATGTAAATATGCTGACACAACATGGTAAAGGGTGAAATGCCCACAGTGTGGCTAATTGTTTTGCTGTAAACGTTTTACAAGCATGTTCAGCTTAAAATGTTCAACACAGTGAACCAAAGGAATCATTTGGATATGTTTAAGTGGCGGCTGTAGGAAATAGCACTGCTTCTCATACACAATTAGTATAATCGTATATGTGTCATTCTGCAAATGAGTTCTCTTCACTTTAAATACTTTGGAAGTGGCACCAAATGGAGAAGGGTTTTAAACCAGGAATTAAACAGGCTATTCTAAGGGAAATCATCTTGTTTATACTCTATTTTTTTTCCAAGTTGCTATCCTTCTCAAGCTGTATTAATTGCTCTGGACCTATAGCACATGCTTCAGTGAAAATAAATTACTTTATTTCTATTACACCACTAATGGCTGTGTGACTTAATTTCATTAGCTCGAACCTGTTGAGAGCATTCAGATTTCCATAGCAGGATGCACTTAAAATGAAAAGATTCTTTCGATTCTCAATTAACAGAATCATTCTCTTTCAACTGAAATGAATGTTATTGAAAACAATTAGCATAGACTGGAAAATCTCTCACTAATGAGGGGAGTGTGGGTGAGTACACAGCAATGAAAAGATGAAATTAGAGGAAAGCCTCTTCTCGTTGGCCTGAATAATTACATGCTTAGTTGCCTAATTGTCTGGTGAAAAGCACCACGGTGATAGTAACAGATTGCCATGTTCATTAGGCAGCAAAAGGCCACCTGCTGCTAAGCTTCATTTTCCTGCAGTCGATATACACATGTTTATCCCTGGGGATTGATATTTGGACACAACACTAGCTGGGAAAAGCAAATGAGCTTGCCAATATGCTGCAATATTGTGTCCTTTATGCCAAGATACAGAAGCTTAATATGTCAAATAGAATGAATAAAACCAACAGTGATAACGAAGTTTATGAGGAAACTGACCTTAGAACAGGCCAGTGTAAAACTCTAAACTGTGTCGAGTTCAACCTTTCAGTACAGATGTTCCTTTCTGGCCTGAACGGCTCCAAATTATATAGTACAAAAGATAAATTACAACGGTTAGGGCCTCGGCAATATTTCAGACAATGGTGTAACGAAAGCATGCAATGTAACTGTTAAAATTGAAAACAACTGTTCAGTCCTAAAGGCAGAGACACGTATGAGAAAAACAGCATCATTGCTATTGCCTCACAGAGGACAGATCAAAGAGAGACCCTTTGGTTCACCAGCTAGCCACCTTCAAATCCCCTTCATTTCTTCAGACTGTCCGTTTGCAGTTGTTCTCACATGTCCTCCGACAGCCGGTGTTATCTACGACACACCGTCCGCGTTCCCTCTACCATCCTACCAGGGCTCATTGTCTGTGGGCTAAGGAGATAGGAAAGCATAGATTTTTAGTAATGCCAAGCTTCTTTTGTAGGCATCATCATTTTCATCCTTGGTGATGTTGGAAGGACTGTCAATATCCTAAATCATGCTCTGGATAAAAGGACATTTTCTGAAGAATAAATTCAGGGGACTTGGTAGGGGGCCTTTCCGTATTCACATAACAGCGCCCTCCAACAGGTGGAGTGGAATAATTGAGCACTTGGACCACCCAAGTAATGCGAACCTCCGCCCACAGGCTGGATGGGGATGGCAGACATGTTTGCCTTCTACTGTTTTCCAAATCTGTTTACATGATCTGTCAACATTTAAAAGAAGATTTAATATAAACACTCTTACATCTGGCTTTTCTGAACCTTCTTGAGGACCTAATAACACTGGTCTCTGTCTCAATATGACACCAATCAAATGGACAGCAATTGTTACAAGCTTTCAGTTTGCCACACTCCCCACCATATCCAATGCACCCCACCACCCCGCTGCAGCATCAGATGCCATTTACTATCGTCTGCACTATGGTTTTTCTTGCAAAATACAACAGCTCCTAGTGCCCATATCATTCTCCAGTGTGACAAAAGTTGCTCAAGAAGGCCGGATGTCTTCTAAGAAAAGTTCATCTTGGGACTGGGAGTAGCTCAGTGGTAGAGTGCTTGCCTGGCATGCATGAGGGCCTGGGTTCGATCCCTAGCACTGCAAAAAGAGTTATAGCTAGCCAGCTTCTATCATCATTGTTACCCACTTTGTTTCTGCAGGCATTTCTGTTCGTAATTCTGAATACGGTCCTACCCCTCATTTCTAGAACAAAACAAAAACAGCCTCAGAGAGGGAAGGTGACTAGGAACTAGAGTTCAGGCCTCCATCAGTAGTCCTCCCTCTGTACAGGCCTGTCTGTAAATGATACAAAATTCTAAGAATTAAAGTGTGTGAATCCTGGTCTCAAGGAGTATATCCAGATGTATGCATTAAAAAACACAAAAGAGACAATAGACACGTCAAGATATGTGTATATCATGGATGAACAGATTATTATAATAAGATACACAACTTTAGGAGATGGGGAAGCTAACAAAGGGAGAGAAGGGAAGCGGGAATTCAGAGTGCAATTGGGGTTTCCCTTCTATCCCTTTAATCTGAGAATGGAAGGAAAGTTGAAACTTCAGTGATGGTTGGTTAAAACATCCGTCCTCTTAACAGAAGCAAGAACCTCACAGTGATTACTTAACAGGCATCAACTATACCATGCATCTCAGCAAAAAATGACATTAGGAACTGAGGCCTAAGGAGATATTCTTTCAGTGAAACCAGCACTGCTCAGAAATAAGAGGAAGCTCAGGTTCTGCACGGAACGATGCAGAAACCCAGCAGAGACAAAAGCCTCTGCTGTGTGCTGTATTCCCCAGAATCCCAAATTTAAAAATTCCTTCCACCCTATCAGTCAACCTGGTTTTGCAACTCCCAACATTAACACATTGGGCCTGCATTAGTGAAAGTAATCCAAGGTAAAGGGCCAGAATCAAAACCCATGTTTAGGTTAGCAATAGGGGTGCCCAGCCTGGGAATTTAGTGGCCCTATAAGGTCCCAAACTATGTCAAAAGGTATTGAAAAATCTTAAAAATAAACTGTCCTCCCCTAAAACTAAACACACATTATTTTGTTTTTTTAATTCCAGATTTCATAATCAAAGTACATAAATTTAATTGCTTTATTTCATAATTTCATTATACAGGTAATACAACTGTTTGAAAATTAGTAGGTACAGATAAACAAAGAAAAGAAAAAAGGCCACTATTAAGATTTGTGTAATATTACAAATTTTATGTGTGCATTCATATATAGATTTTATTTTCTTCTTTTCCGATATTTTTACTTTCTCAATATAAGAATAATATAACCATTTTTTAGTATATGAATTTTAGAATAAAGAACTTTTAAGACAGCTATAATCCTACTACCTAACGGTAGCCATTTTAGTATTTTGAAATATTACTTCTACTTAATAAGTCTTACTATTATAATTTTTAAATAAATATTGTTTATATTTATATCAAGAATACATATAGATAGCAAAATGGTTATTTATTTATTATTTTTTTTTGTGGGTACCAGGGGTCGAATTCAGGACCTGGCACACCATCAGGCGCCTGTGCCGCTGAGCGATATCACCGGCCCTTTTTTCGTATGTGGGTACCGGGAGTTGAACTCAGGACCTTGCACTTGCTAGGCAGGCACTTATGCCACTGAGCTATCTCACCGGCCCTGAGCAAAATGGTTATTATAATGAAACAAATTAACAAATTTATCATCTCACAGTTAGTCTTCTTTTGTTTGTTTTGATGGCAAGAGCAGCTAAATTTATCAGGAATCTCAAATGTAGTACAATTTCATTACCTTAGCCCTCATGTTGTACATTAGATCTCTAGACTTGTTCACCCTACATATTTGCTACTTTGTACACTCTGACCCACAGTTCCCCATTTCCTCCGTCCCTAGTAACCACTATTCATTCACTCTCTCTGCATCTCTGTTTATTAGTCTCCTCCCCATTTTTTTGGTTCAACATGTGAGTGAGATATTTTTCTGTGTTGGCTTATTTCATTTCATGTAATATCCTCCATGTCCATCCAATGTTGTCACAAATGGCAGGATCTGCTTCTCAAGGATCTATTGTGTGTGTGTGTGTGTGTGTGTGTGTGTGTGTTTGTGTGTGTCAGTTTCTTTATCCGTTCATCCTTCAACAAATACTTAGGTTATTTCCATGCTTGGCTAGTGTGAATATTGCTGCAATGAAAAACGGAGTGGAGTTATCGTTACAAGGTGGTTGTCTCATTTCCTTTGGTTATATGCCCAAAAGATACATCTCTGGCTCCTATGGTGGTTCTAATTTTAATTTCTTTAGAAACATTATATTGTTCTCCATAATGACTGCACCAATTTACATCCTCACCAACAGTGTACAAAAAGAAGTGTTCCCTTTCCTCCACACCCTCACTGACATTTGTCAACTTTTTAAAATAGATGTTTCTTTTTTTAATTTTTATTTTAAAATGCTGAAAGCACAACATATACAAATTATTCCTAAATTAATCTTACCCACAAGGGTAATAACTACAAATAATTAGATGTTTACTGTGCCCAAATTCTTCCTAAGTTTATGCGAACATATTTTTACCAAAAAAAAAAAAAAACAGTTTCTAAATCGTGTCATGAGTCTTTTTTTTTGCTCAAGAATTGTGATTGCCTTTTCAATAAATATATAGTCATATTAACATTCTTAAATGTTTAAATGTTTGCAGAGTATTTCATTGTAGAACTACACCAATCCTCTATTGCCAAGCACTTAAATTATTTCTAATTGTTCACTATATTTTTAAAATCTAATAAAAACACCTTTGCACATGTCCAATCATTTTATTTAAGAAACATTTCCAAAAATAGTTTAGCTAAGTCACGATGTATGTCCTCCAATAATTTGAGTCTGACAATGTCTCTTGTCTTTTCCTTGGGTTATGCTGGATATTATCAATGCTACAGTTTAACATGGTTTGTTTTGTTTTTGTATCTCTTTGTTTACAAATCACATTGAACAAATGTAAATTGTTTATTGCCCATCTTATTACTTTATTGAATTTTCTGCTCACATTTCTAGCACATTTTTTATAAGAGGGATAACATTCCTGTTATTTATTTGAAAGAGCTCCTTATCTTTACATTTTGTCATATGTAGCAATACATGTATCCTTTGTGTTTTACCTGTGTTTATTCTCTATTTTGCCATTCCAAAAATTTAAATATATTAATATCCCTCTTTGCTTTTATGGTTCTGCCTTCAGCCAGACTTTGAAGGTCCTTGTTTTGCCAAGATTTCATGGTTTTCATCTATAATTTCTTTTAAATATTTTATCATTTTATTATTTATCTGTAAATTTTTAATCCACATGCAATTGATTTTTTCATAAAATATTAGGTAGGACTTTATCCACTTTTTCCAAAAAAAGAAGTCAGTTTTTCCAGTACCACTTATTAAAAATATATCTTTTAGGGCCGGTGATACAGCTCAGTGGCATAAGCACGTGCCTGGCAAGCACGAGGTCCTGAGTTCAACTCCTGGCACCCACATATAAATATAAATATAAATATATGTGTATATATATATTAGCCACTAACTTGTGATAATATCTATTTTATCATATAATTTTTCCAGAAGAATTTCAGAACAATTTTTCAATATCTTTCCAAAAAAGAAATTCTCAGATTTTGATGTAAATTTTGTTGAATATATGGATTAACTTAAGAATGCAAATTCATTTTAAAAGTTCAAATGCAGGGCCAGTGAGATAGCTCAGCGGCATTAGCTCCTGCCTGGCAAGCATGAGGTCCTGAGGTCGACTCCCAGTACCCACATTTAAAAAAAAAAAAAAAAAAGTTCAAATGCATAACAGCAATTTTAGAAGAAATTGAGATGTTCAAGGAGAAAAAACTTGTACAGTTTATAAGAGATTTCAATAGGTGGAAGGCATTTTATTAGTTTGATTAACACAGATGAGGAAACTGTTTCAGAATAAGGTAGCAACCACCAGAAACACCACAATAGCTATGCGACATTTAATGATGCCCACTGCATAGCAGCCACCGAGTCTTTCACACTTATTTTTTTCCTTTTATTTGAACTGAACACTTACCTTCAAAATTGCTAGAGGTATTTTAAGGGAGAGCAAACAGGTATCAACATTATGAGGAGTTTTTGCCAGAAGGTAGTGACAGTTTAGGCCTGTTCCAAATTTCAAATTAAACTTTTGTTTTTTAAGAAAAGATACATTATCTATCTCTGCTGGCTTAAAATTACAAAAACAGAATTTATGTGCTCAGTGACCCCACTTCATTGATTTGACAGGGGTAATTCCTGTGTAAGAATGAGTTATTTCTCTCATGTATTGAATATATGCTTCCACAGCAGCATATTTTCTCCATTCCTTTAATTAAATGGACAATAAATGGAAACGCAAAGGAGTTCTCTGCAATAGATAATGTACCCTCAACTCCGTGTGTGTGTGTGTGTGTGCACGCATGCGTGTTGGCAACAGTAAAGAAGCAAACATCAATCCTAAAACTCCCCAGAAAATTTGCCCGGGTAATACTGGGGGAGGGGCCCAACAGGGAGAAGAGACTCAGCAAGCTCATTCCCAGTTTTCATCTCAACACTCAGGAAGAATCTTGCGATCACAGTAAAAGCCCCTCCTTGACACCTCATTGAGCAGTGTTGGCGCTGCATGGCGTAGTGAGGAGGAATCATCCTTTCTCAGGAAAGTCATTACTCTTGTCCAGCAACTTGAGCCTGCAGAACACAGAGGTGGAGAAAGAAGACACCAGGCCACCACATCAGCCTAATTGGCCCAGGCAATCAATGGGGTGGAGGGTCACAGCTAGGTCACTCTCGCATTCAGCTCCCTGGGCAAGTCCCTCGTGGTGGACTCCAAGGTTAGCTTTATGCTTAATTATTTGATGGGAAGCCATAAAGGGCAGTGGGTGCCCAAGAGCTTAGGAGTCAGCCAGTCAGTTTGAGTCCTGAAAGCTCAACTTGTCTTCTCCAAACTTCCATTTACACATCAGTGCGATGAAGATGATAACACTCACTCTCTTTCCTAGAGCAATCGTATGAATCAGTGAAAAACAACATGTATGCTAAGTGCCAGGCACACAGAAAGCGCTCAATAAACAGTAGCTATTATTGTTTTTCTCTGCAGGAAATAAAGCTCGTTTTTCTCATTTTCAAGTACAATGTAAATTTCCTTTGATCTTAGGTCTCTTTCTAAAGGAATGGTAGAATCACAGAATTGAAAGGGCCTTCTAAATTATTAATTCTTTCTTTTATACTATGTCCTCAAAACTTTAAGGTAGAAATATATGTTTAATAGCTAACAAACAAGTAGCCTTGGTGCTACTTGGTGGGAGTTCAAGAGAATCTTTACTTTGTGCCTGGCAAAAATCGCAATCCCATCCACTGTGCACATAAATCCTGTCAATTCAGAATGATTTTAACAGATTTTTCAGGCTCAATGTCAATTAACTTTTTGTGACTTTCCTTATCTTCAAATTACTCCTTTCAGGACATAAATCCCACTACATACAATACTGTAAGGCCAGAAGCCTGCTTTCAGAAGACTCATCTGCATTTGCCAAAGCGGCTTTAGGAAAAGAAAAGAAGAAAAAAGAAACCTTGCACCATACCATAACCGTGGTTAAATTGGTTATGTAAATGTACATATGAGAAGAGGTACCATGGACGCACCCAAGACTTTCTATATAATTTCAGGGTACACTAAAAAATGAAAGCATGGACCCTTTTCCAAAAATTATTAAGAACTTTAGGACAGAAACAACAGATCCTCACACCACACTCACAGTACACAGTAGACACAGCCCTGGGAGTGGGCGTGCTCAGCATTACAGACCAGCAGGTTCTCTGTAGCTGAAACACATCTTCGTATTTGCCAACTGCTAATACACTAACGATAAACCAAAAACATTGACTTGAGCCAGATTGAAACTGGCTTTAGTTCAGAATGGAATCAAGCTAGGATTAACCCATATAGATTAAATCTTGCCCTAATTTCTACCAAGACACTAATTCTGGTATTCCCAGCATCAGAATAAAACAATATACAGGTAAAGCAAATACCATTTACCTATTTAGGGCAACACTATAAAACTGACAGAAAAAAAAAATTGTCACCAACCTCTGGAGGAATGTTATGGCTTTATCCAAACTGAATATCCAAAATACCCATTTGTATTAAGGTAAGCCTCATGTGGTTGAAGGCTCAATTAGTAAATTGGCTACATTAATTACCAAGTTCAGTTTTATTATTATGACTGGTGAGTAGCTTACTAATTTCTAAATAGACTGATCTGATTTATGGGAAAAGTAACTATTAATGTTTGCTGTGGGGAAATATATGCTAAATATCATTTCAGTGAAGTTCTCCGGTCTACATTCCAGAACATAGTGAAAAATTCAATAAAAGTGAGCTGAATTAAACCTTAGTTGAAGTCATTCCAAGTCATGAAAACAAGTGATAGGAACAAATGACAAAATATATGTTCATTAAATCTAAACTTTTTCAGTGACAGGTGTTTGTGTTTTTTTTAATCTTTCATTTCAGATATGATTATTCTGAAAATGGAAAAGTTCTACTAAATTAAGGAGAGGTAAATTACATGAATTTAAGAATAATGAAAGTAAATGACTAGAAAATAGTACTGTCCACTAAGTGAAATCATATGTTCTACAGGATAAGCCAGGAATAACAATCCACCATGTGTTTAACTCCTAATACCTTCACACTCAGAGATGCTGATACCCTGTGCTGAGGCAGACTTACAGAGTACTTGTATCAACCAATCTCAAAGAATTTTCTGTCTGCAATGGCCAGTGTACAAGCTACCACCAGTTTTGTCCTAAAATCTCGGCACCCAGTGTCTTTTTACTGAAAGATCTGAGATCCAAACCAAGTCTCTCCATTTTGAGAGGGGGGACTTTTAAACCATGTTTGATTCTGGCAAGTGATGGGATATTTCAAGATTGAGTCTAAACCTAAAGACAACTCCCACCGGACAGACACTGTGGGTTCTAAAGAAGCTTCTGTGTGTGCCCCCTACGTGCCCAAGTCTACAAAGAGTCTATCTGTTTAACCAGTATACTCCCGTTATCCCACGGGCAGGACCACAAAGCAGGACCTTTGTCTTGCTCAACTGTGAAAGAATTGTTGAGTGAGAGAATTAACAAAGACAAAACATTTGCAGAGTCCCTACTCTGAGTAGGATCTATGTTATGCACCTCTCACATTTAATGCTTAGTATTAACCTGCAAGGTGGATCAGAGAGACTTCAGGTGAGAAAGGGTCAGCAGGCCTACGCAGTTTGTTCATGAACACAGTATCATGCTGTGATCAAGCTGAGATTGGAGCCAAAGTCCTCTTTCCCAAGACATGCTTTTTTGAAATTACTGGGATGTTTTTGTCACTAGATATATTAGAACATCTTACCTCATTTTTGAATTTTTTTGAAACGCAGCCTCTCCCAGGATGTAGGTCTAATATTTGTAATATTAAAAAACTTAGATTGCCAATTATGGTATCTATTTGGATGAGTTTCTACGCCTATATTTTCCTACCAGATTGAGCATATGATAGTCAAATATCAAGATGAAAAAAACTGGACAAATTTCTCCTACTTGGGAGCCATATCTGTTGAATGACTAATAAGTAATTACCAATAAAGCAAGCTGAATAAAATTCTCCCTGTCAAAAAATAAAGATTTAAATCCTCAAGTTTGAAGGCTCAATTTTATTTTATTTATTTATTTTTTTTTTATATGTGGGTACCAGGAGTCAAACTCAGGACCTCGCACTTGCCAGGCAGGCACTTATGCCGCTGAGCTATATCACTGGCCCTCAATTTTTTATTTTAATAACAACAACAAACTATGAAAGTACACATATAATACTTTCTATCAAAAACAAAATATTTAAGACCAGTAATGTAAATAGAAGTTGAATTCTGATTTTACAGAGAGCAAAAAATCGCCAACCCTTTAAAATGATATTCAAACATTTAGCCAAAGATAGTTCCAAAATCCACGTCAAGGCAATTGACTAACTATGCCTCCATTTTCATACCAGCACACTCAACCACATACACGTATATATCCACACATTACTAGTAGTAGTAGTAGTAGTAGTAGTAGTAGTAGTAGTAGTAGTATTTTTAACTATTTGTAAGTTGACTAATTTCCCTTTATTTATTAAAACTTCAGTGTATTTTTCACGAATCAATGTTATCATGAGTGGGACAAGGGGATTGAAAATGATCAAGATATGTTATATACAAATACCAGTTTCCCAAAACAAACATCTTTATTCTGTACTACAAACATGCACTAATAAAAAAATTTAAAAATCATTTATTTATCAAAACTTTTAAAAAGAATGTTATCATGTATAATAACAGTACAGTTATCAAAACTGAAATTAAGCATTGTAATAATACTATTATCTTCATGCCACACTCGTTTCACCAGTTATCTCAATGAGGTCTTGTACAGCGGTTTTCCCCCTTGTCTCAGGCTCCAGTCCAAGACCACGCGTTGCATTTAGGTGCTATGCCTTTTTAGTCTCATTTAATCCAGTTACTCAGCTTTTCTTTCCCTTACCTTATCTTGACATTTTTTAAAAAGGAACAGGCCAGTTGTTGTGTAGGATGTCTTTCAACATGGATCTGTATGGCGTCTTTTTCTCATGATTAGGTTAGATTCAGGTTTGTTTGTTTGTTTGTTTGTTTTTTTTTGGCAGTAATATCACAGAATGATACTGTGAGCTTCCCAGGGGATCACATCAGGAGGCTGGTGATATCGGTGTGTCCCATTAATGATGATGCTGACTTTTTTGATCAGCTGGTGAAGGTGACATCTGTCAGTTGCTCCCCTGTAAAGTTATCATTTCCTTATGTAATTAATGAATAATTTGGGGACATGTTTTAAACTGTCCTTTGAAACTTTGAAACTTGTCCCTCATCAAATTTTTACCCACTGCATTTAGCATCTATTAGTGTTTCTCTCCTGGTGACTACAAAATGGTGAGTTTTTTAGCTCCATCAGTCCGCATTCTGTCTATATTTCTTAGTTTTATTTCTACTGCAAGAAAGAAATGTTCTTTTTTATGTAACCCCTTTTATTTGCACAGTCATTATTAATACAGACTATTGAATTTTTGTTTTATTCAATGTGTTATAACCCAGTAATTTTTTTTTTGATGTTCAAATCCACAAATACTTTGAATATGGTGTTAAAAACAAAAGCCACTTCTCAAATACCAAGAAACTAAGACAGCTTTGGATGTAAAAGAAATTGCCAAGAAAGTAAACAAATTGGTTTGTATTTCCTGCCTCCCCCAAAAAGCCAGATGTCAATAGAAAATGCTTAGAGGAAATGTTAAGAATAGGAAAATTAAAAATCACCATACAACTGGATTTTGATGAGAAAGGGCCAGGCCCTGCTGTGCCTTCATAAAATCTTCCACTCCTTCTGCATTTCATATTTCTGGACATTTTTTTCAAGGAAGCAGCAGATCAACACATGCCCTTGAATCAGATCATTTTTCTCAAACCAGGTGCCATGTCCATTTGCTGAAATGCTGCTCAAAATCTGGAAAAAAAAAAAATTAGACACTGTGTTGCTTAGTTTTCATTATTTCCCAATCAGATGTTCTTTATTTGCAACCCTGAGATTTTATATTCAGTGCTTGAACCTAATGTGGACGTATTACTATTCTTATTTCTTGAAAGTAGCACCCAAATGCTCTCCATTACTAAGTAGCTAGCATTTACTGAGCACCTACTGTTTACCAGTCACATCGCAAAACGTTTGTTTTCATTGTTTCGCTTAATGCTTAAAACCACTCAAAGAAGTAAACTCATACCAGGACAGTGAGGTTGTGAAGGGTAGAGACACTGGCCCAGGGTCCAAGGTTATTGTGTGTCTTGGGTAAGTAATGCGATGACCCTCCAGGGAGCCTCCAGTCATGACCAACGTGCTTGTAATGGCCCCATGAGGAGTGCAGAAGGGTGGGCCACTGCTCTAGTGTTGAAACCAGAAGCCTGCGCTTAGAAGCCGTGACATGATAGTATCCCTCCTGAGCTACACTAAAAAAATTCACGCCCAGGAACGGGACTCTAAGCTGTGCTGCTTGAACCACTTGGCGCCAAACCTCAGGTTGACCTTAGATTCATATTTCTCCTTCATCCCCTCCTCCCAGTCATTCTTCACACCCACAGTATGGAAGTTGTCTCAATAGACGATCATGGCCCTCACCTGCTCAGAAACTCTCAAAACTTCCCCATTGCTTGCAACCTAAAATCCTTATCTGTCAGCTTGGAATCCAGAGACTCCTAGGATAGGGCCCTTATAGTTCTCTCTCCTTGTGCCATATTCCTGATACACTTGAAATTTTCTAGACCATTCCTCCACAATCCAGCTTCCTGCTTTTATTCAAGCTGTCCCTCTAACTGAAACATTCTCCTTCTTTCCCTTCTTCCTCCCCACTCCAACTCTACAATCTCACCCCTGTTCTTAGTGTCAGTTTCTTCTCATCATAGATCTATCTGTTTAGTGGAGAAGGTCAGGCCAGGCTTAAAGGGCTCAAGCGAAGCTAAATTACCATATATCGTATTTTGCCTTGCCTTAAACTAATTGTGCATACGTCCATGTCTACCACAACATTGTGAATGCTTAAGGAACAAAAGTCACCTTAAATATCTTTGTTTCCTCACAGACATATGTTGAAATGAGTCTCCAATTGTTGGTGAGAAATTTTGTCATTATAGGAAAATGGTGGTTTTTTATCTGTCTATAGAGGCAAAAATTATGAGATGAACAAAAATATGTATCAAATATTTATTTGCTCTATACATATATACACATACACATATATGGCTGCACATATATAACTACTAATAGTAGATAACTAATAAATATCTACTGCTTAAATACATTTAAGATGTGGACTATAGATACTAATTTTAAAATTTTATACTAAACTATAATCATTTGACATTTGGCATCTACCTATCTTTATCTTAAAAAGTAATTATAAAACCTACATGATCTGCTTCAATTACAAGATGAATGCATAGATTTAAAATGGGAGATGGAGTCAGTATGTTTTTCTATATAGAGTTGTAGCACATCAATGAGAAAAGTGATAATGGCAACAAAGGGTAAAATGGCTAGAGACATGCATTTTTCAAATAAATATAAATGACTAATAAACATTAAAACTGGTTACTTAATAATCACAAATTGCAAGTTAAAACAATGATACACTTTTTTTTTACCCATTAATGACAAAATTTTTCTTTTCTTTCTTTCTTTTCTTTTTTTTTCTTTCTGTTTTTAGACAGGGCCTCACTGTGTAGTCCAGGCTGGTCTTGAACTCACTATGAAGCCCAGAGGGGCCTAGAACTTGCAGCGATCCTCCTGCTTCACCCTCCCAAGTACTGGAATTACAGGCATTTGCCATCACAAACGGTGACAAAATTTTTTGAAGGTAATACTCATTCTCAAATCTACAAGTTGGGGCCAGTGAGATAGCTCAGCAGCATAAGCGCCTGCCTGGCAAGCACAACGTCCTGAGTTCGACTCCTGGTACCCACATTAAAAAAAAAAAAGTCTACAAGTTAATAGACTTGTAAATTTGTACTCTAAAAAGTACAAGGTATGATTGAAAAATATGGTGGCTATTTGGGGTTTTTCTTAATGTATAAGAGTAAAAGATACAGTGCCATTGATCTCCTATAGTAGTTCTGGAGGTTCTGTATTGTATCCTTAGTTGCTCTGATGTGGCTGCCTCAACATCCTGAGTTGATTCAAAATATTTATCTTTCATGGTGATTTTGACTTTGGGGAAGAGTCAGAAGTCACATGGTGCCAGATCTAGTCAGTAAGAGAGATGAGAGCACACCATATTTTTACAAGCCTGTCTTTCCATTGGATGACACTTGGCAGCATCATTCACCCTACTTTTGATCATACCTCAAAAATACACTCAAGAAAGAGAGCTTCCAGAACTGCTTCAGAAACTGGCAAGAAACATGGGATAAGTATATCTGAAGCGAGGAGTGAGGAGAAGTATCTTTAGTGGAATAAATGTATTTTTTTATGGTAAAAATTTTGTTCAATTTTTAAATTCATCATATATTTTCATCACACTTCATATTTTGGTGATATATGGAAGCTATGAGAAATTCTTACTATTAAACTCAGTAACCCCATTCCTAGCAACATATTATGAGAAAATAATCAGAAGTACAGATTAAAGAGTTATGGTAAATGTATCCATCACTTTCCAGTCACTGGGACAAAATACCCAACACTCCCCAGCTTTTAAGGAGGAAGATTTTATTTTGGTTCATGATTTTAGAGCGTTCGGCCCAGAGTGAGCTGTCTCTAAAGCAGAAAAAGCATGATGGAAGAGCATGAGGGAAGAAGGCTGCTCAACCCATGGCAGCCAGGAAACAAAGAGAGGCGGGAGGAGCCGGGGGGGACACCTCTCCAAGTCCCACACCCAGGGACTCCTCCAACCAGGCCCCAACTCTCAACAGCACATGAACGCACCAGTGGATTAATCCACTCAGGAGTACTGCACTCCATGATCCCACCGCCTCCCCAAACCCCCACATCTGAACACATGAGACTTACATCTAAACCATAGCAAGGGACTATTTTATATCTAAACCAAACAGTCAATGATTCTCATCAAGAGCTATTCATGACAATAAAAATTGGAAAAACTAAATTATTAAATAGTAGGAAAATAAATTATGTAACATACATATAGTAGAATATTTTATAATCATTAAGAATAACATTTTCAAAACTCTGTAATAGTATGGGAAAATATCAAGGTATTAGGATGTAGGACTATGTATTATGATCCTACTTTCGTGAAAGTTGTTTGGTAAGGTAACAGGTGATGTTTTACTTTATATTCATCCACTTTTTCCAAGTTTTTACACTGACAAAATAGTTTTTATTCTTTAAAACTCAAAATGGAAATAAAAATTGATACTTAATTGTCATGTTCCAGTAGGAACCAACACTCAAAGACCAAACAAGTCAGTTTTTTATTTCCTCAGAGAATGAAAATGACTGACTTCAAGAAACCACCAGAATGCCGCTAGAAGGTCCCATTTCAAAGAAATTGTGTGCTGTTTGTAATGGATAAATTTGAAGAGACAGCCAGTATTATTCTCATCTGTGATATATCATTTCTGCTTCTGCTATGACCTTTAAAAGAAAAAATCCACTTCCACTTCTTTTTTTATTTTAACTCCCTACAACTGTACCGACACCATTCAGTGATAAAAACAGCCTTAAAACGATGTGCCTCATTATTTCGCGGCTACTAACCATAAATAATAATCTCATGCTTTTGAGATTATAAATTATTCATATGAAAGTAAAAACAAATTATTAAAAGCCACTGGATGAATCTGTGACCTTGTATGACAGCCACTGGTTTGAGTGACAGCTTGAGAAACAGTGCGGTCAAAGCCAGGGTGGACTAGACAAGGCGAGCCCTCTCCTCCTATCCACCAAGTTACTTTGGCTTGAAACCAGACAAACCGCATCTCTAAGAAGAAAACAGGTCCCCCCTCCCATTCTGGAACTCTGCTTGAAGTAATCGGCATACTTTATTTTTTTATTTTTTTGTGGGTACCGGGGGTCGACCTCAGGACCTCGCGCACCAGCAGGCGCCCGTGCTGCTGAGCGATATCACCGGCCCTTTTTTTCATATGTGGGTTCCGGGAGTCGAACTAGGGCCCTAGCGCCTGCCAGGCAGGCACTTACGCCACTGAGCCATCTCACCGGCCCCATCGTCATACTTCAGAAAACAGAAATAGTCTTAATTCTCCACAGTTACCAAATCATGTTCACAGTGTATTAAATGCAAGTACTTGCCATTTTTCTAGAACCACTGAGATAACTGGATGTTTTCTGCAACAGAAAATGCCTTCTAGTCTATGTACAAGAATGAAGAACATTTTTTTACAACATAGTATCGGAAAGATCATGTTCATTTTGTCTCATTTTTGTACTAAATAACTTTTTGCTAAATGGTACTAATATCAGAGCAAACACATACACACACAAATAATCAGAACTTTACTTGCTCCATCTCATTAAATCATTTTCATTTAGCAATAGTTGACCTAGTTCTGAATTCTGTACACACATCTTCGCTTGGCCTTCCTTCCCTTTGGAAAGTCACATCTTTGCTCAGCTTATAGCAAAAGATGCTAATTTGATCACACTGATTCCTTTTAATGCAAAGAGTGAATTGTTTTTAGACCACTGGTGATTAATGTGCGTATTGATTAGCTAATCAATAAGGCCACAGTGTCTAATTATTGATAATCCCTCTCCAAATGAAAGATCGAGTGTAAGGAGTCCTAGTTACAGAGTTCAAAATATAAAGTGATTCAATGTGATGCCCGGTAATTGAAAGTCAAACTAATCCCATAAATTAAATCACAACAATCCATAACATTTACCTGATAAATCCTTTGGAAGCTGTGTTTAACTTTCACTATTCTGGATTTTTTTTAACCGTACAAAGCGCTCTGAATGTCTTAAAGCACGCACCTTATTGAGGGAGATAAAAATCTTTCTAAAGTGATTCGACTTTATGAAGTAAGGGATCTAGTGACACCACTGATGGGTACGTATTTAAAAGAGCGGCTTCGGGCCAGTGAGATAGCTCAGCAGCATAAGCGCCGTCCCGGCAAGCACGAGGTCCTGAGTTCAACTCCCAGAACCCACATTAAGGAAAAAAAGGGCGGGTGATATCGCTCAGCGGCACAAGCGCCTGCTGGCAAGCGCAAGGTCCTGAGGTCGACTCCTGGTACCCACATTAAAAAAAAAAAAAAAAAGAGTGGCTTCATGTCTATCACATCACAGAAGGAAGTATAAAAATTCACTGCAAACGCTGAAGAGAACGAAGGCTGTCTCTGATACTTAAACTCACAGGCCCGGAAGGAACTTGGGAGCTCGTATAATCACCCTCTCACTCTCTCCAGACGATTTAAGGGAACTGACAATTGTCACACAGCCAGCCAGAGGGCAGGACAGGACTGAGGATCTAGGTCTGTTACACCCATTGCCTTTCCTACTGCAGTAGGATATGTTGACATTACTTTGTACCAGGGCCACAAATTTACTCACATAGTCAACTGTTGTAACGTTCAATAAAAACAAAGCTTCTTTCATATTCTGAAACAGAGCTGTTTGAGTTTCCATTGGTGATGTGGGGGCAAGACAGGGAGACCTTGCTAATGAAAGATCATAAAATCTCTTTCCATTTGCAGTCACCTCATCTCTTTTGTGGACATGTTCCATTTGGAAAATTTCTTCTTTCTCTCTTTCTACTCATCAGTGAATCTAGGAGGAGCCCCACGGCACGGGGAGAGAGCAACCTGAGACTGTATGGGGTTTGGCTGCACATTGCAATTCCTGAAAATTTGCCATGGGGTGGCTGGTCTGGTCCCTACGGGTACTTTACTGGTCACCTCTAAAGCAAAGTTGCTCCTGCCTAGTATTTTTATTCTTCTTCTTCTTTCATTTGTATTTTTTATTTTGACACCTTTGATCTATGCAAAATAATATACATAAAATATATGAAATTAGTATAATAATTAACACTTAACCACCCACATGAGAAATGGACTATAATCAATACGGCTGAAGTCCCTTGTCAGTCCTTTCCCATGCTCCCCCACCTGCTTCCATCCAGTTGGCAGTCACTTTTTTTTTTTTTTTTGGTGGTCACTTTCTTAAGCATTTTGTTTGTCACTTTTGTTATCTGGATGAATTTACAATGTGAGTGTATGAGCCTAAAAAATACTGGTTTTTTCATTTTGTTTATCTTTTAAATATTATATCATGGTTCACAGTGTATGTCTGTTCTGTGGTTTACCCTTTTCATTCAACATTCTAAAATCTATTTATTCTTATCTCCACAATGTCTTAAACCAAAGCCTAAATTAGTGAGGACAAGGTCCCTGAGAAAACCAAACTACATTTTTACTCTGCTTTTCCTCCTCAAAAAATGTCCCCTTCCTTGGTGGTGAGTCTTCCAAATTCTCCTGCCTGGTGAGAACGTCCCTTTCGTTATATTCTGTCCTCGCTGCACATGGTTCATAGTAAACCTTGATTGTACATAGATTAATCAAACCTAACTGTTTGTATGTAAAGGGGAGCTTTATAAAATTTAGAAAATATTTATCTTTTTCGAGAAAGACTACCTTTTTTGGACTTTTGTTTCTAGTTAAAACAGTGTAGCTTTCATCAATCCAGACTTCACACAAAAACACCTACAAAAACCTATAATATTTTGTTTTTTTAAAGCAGCTGCTTGAAGCCATCTAAGAACCAAGGCGTCCCAGACTTGGAAGCCAAACTCCCAGAGAAAACAGAAGAGTTTTGAGGTGAACTTGAACTTGACATTTTGACCTTCTCTGCCTTCTCTCCTCACAAGGCATTTACTAATTTGTAAGAGGTTTACATGAGGGGCTGGGAAGAAAGTTGCAGCTCAGAGCCAGTGTCAAGAAGTAAAGATGGGTCACCAGAGTATCCATGTGGAGAAAAAATAATCTTGACCCTTTACTCTGCACTATACACAGAAATCAACTTTGGATAGATTTTGGACATAAATGGGAAAAATATCTAGTCATAGTAGTGCATGCCTTGTAATCCCAGCTGAAATTAAGTATTGTTAATGAGAAGACACTATTAAAATAAAGCAGAGGATAATTACAAAATACAAATTTGACAAAGGATTTATATCCAAATGTATAAAAAGCTCCTAAAATTGAACAAGAAAACACTGTTGAAACAACTTCAATGGGCAAAACAAACAAGCCAAAAAAATTGAATAGATACAGTATTTTGCAAAAAGAGGACACATAGATGGCCAATAAGTATACAAAAGATTATGGACTTCATTAGTCATTAAGAAAATGCAAATTAAAACCAAAGTGAGACACAAAACCAGTAGCCACGCAATTAAACAGCTAAAATTTTTAAAAGTCACAGTAATAAGCATTGGCACCTGGTGTTTTCATTGATTATATTGAAAAACAAATTGTTACATATTCATAAAATGAAATACTATACATCAGTGAAATTGAAACAAGATAATACTAACACAATAACTTGGCTAAATCAAATTTTGAGAAAAATAACCAGTTAAAAATTCCCACACTCGGGATGAGTCATTTTGTATAAAATACAAAGATAGGCAAAAGGAGTCTATGGAGATAGAAGTTAAATTTGGGGTTGCTCAGCTCGGGAGTAATGATGGAGGGACAAAGAAACTCCGGGGTACTGATCTTGCTCCTGCCCTTGATGTGCATTAATGACTACTGCATGCACACACTGCGTGAAAACTCTCCAAGCTGGACACTTAGGATTTATGCGACTTTTTGTCAGTATGTAATATTCAATTCAAAAGTTTGCTTTTTAAAAAAAGCCTATCATTTGAGACGATTATCTTAATGCAGATCAGAAGTCTTATTTTAGAATTCAAAAGCTAAATGTTGAACATCTTCCTTTCTCTTTTCATTCTGTTATAACAGCCCTATTCTTCCCCAAAGCATTAGATGCCTCTGGCTGGATAGGAGAAGAATCATGTAAAAGGAAATACAAAAAGAAAAAGAACATTAATATATTTCAAAAATATTATCCCTGTTACACTCTTCATAAAGCCCAGAATCAAAAGAACAAGAACAGATGTAAATTAAAACTGTGATATAGTTCTTCAAGATAATGGCAAAAATATCTTTGAAAGGATATGATTCATTGTAATGAGGATGTTTAGAAATAGACACTCTGTACAGCACTGGTACACGCATTCCAGAGGAAAACTTGAGGACAAGCTTAAAAAGTACATACTGCCCAGCCCAGCGATGCCCTTTCCATGAATCTGACTTAAAGAAAAGAGGAGCTAGGCAGGCATCTATCTACAAAGCTTTTATTATAATATATTTATATGTAAAACTGTAGAAAAATAAATATTGAGGAAAAGAATAATTCTATCTTTCTTTCTTCCTTTTGGTGTGGTACTAAGGACTAAATCTAGGGACTTCACACTGAGCTACATCCTCAGACCATTTTTATTTTTTATTTTAAAACAGACTCTCGGGCCAGTGAGATGGCTCAGAGGCGTAAGTGCCTGCCTGGCAAGTGCGAGGGCCCGAGTTCGACTCCCAGAACCCACATACGAAAAAAGGGCGGTGATATCGCTCAGCGGCACGGGCGCCTGCTGGCGCGCGAGGTCCTGAGGTCGGCCCCCCGGTACCCACAAAAAAAAAAAAAAACAGACTCTCACTAAGTTGCTAAATTGCCCATGCTGGGGTCACACCTCCCAGAATGCTGGGATTATAGGCATGGGCTACCACACCTGGCACAATTTTTAATATTTATGGACAAATAATAATTGCATATATTTATGCGATACAATGTAATATTTTGATGTATCAATACATGCTGACACGATTATATTAAGCTAATTAACATAACTTTCACCTCATATATTCATCATTTTTGTAGTAAGAACTTTTCAGACGCATTTTAAAAATAATTTTAAAGTATGCGTTTATTAACTATGGTCACCTTGGGGCGCAATAGATCTTGAAACCTATTCCTAGTGTGTTCCTGGAACTTTGTAGCTTTTGGTCAATTTCTCTCCATTTTTTAACCTCCCCAACCTCAGCCTCTAGTATTTGCTATTTCTATGAATTCAAAATGTTTAGATCTACATGTAAGTGAAAAAAATGAGACATTTGTCTTTCTGTGCCTGGCTTATTTCCCCTAATGTAATATCTTCCAGTTCATTCATGTTGTTACAGTGATAGAATTTCCTTCTTTCTTAAGGTCAAATAGTATTCCAGTGTGTGTGTGTGTGTATATAGTATATGTAACATTTTCTTTACCCATTCATCTGTTGAGGGACATTTAGGTTAATTCCATGTGTTAGCTATTTTGCGTAATACTGCCATTTCATACAATTTCATGGATAAGAAAAAGCAAGCCATTTAACAGAAGTAGACACAAGAGTATTTATTTTGTTAATATGCATTGAAGAAAAGTCCAGAAGAACATATTTCAAAGAATTATCTGTGGGTGGTGGAATCATTTGTTTGTTTATTATTTCCATTTTTGGGCCCAGTGTTAGGAACAGATATACAAACATAGACATATAGTCTGACATTATGGACAGTAAAACCTGGAAGATGCAACAAAATATTATCCATCTCATTCTACTAAGAAGCCTAGTAAGCAGAGACTCCAAACCATCACAGCACAAGAGTTGTTCAAAGTATTCATTCATAGGCAAACAAAAAAAAAAAAAAAAGAGTTTTTAACCTGAAGTTTCCTAGCTACAATTTAAGGATATTTTCTATGGCCATTTCCTTGACAAGGATGAGAGAGAGTTGGTCACCTCTCATCTCCAATCCCTCCTCACTAGAAAAGGAAATCAAAATTTTAAATTGTTGAATCATTTCTAAGAAACAAAAGGGTAAAGATGCCATTTTTGTTTGTGTTCAGGCTTGTTTACATGCTAAGGCCAGACTCAAAGTATAAAAATAGCAGGTACATGCATAATTAAAATGAGAAATTTCAGAATGAGATTCATATTTACTCATTTTATTTATTCTTGATGTAGGCATCTGTGAAATAATATTTACCTTTGTAACCTTAAACATACCGGAATTATAAACGGTGGTTGAAAGCAGAGACACTGGAAACAGACTTCCCAGATTCAAATCCTTAGTTCTACCATTTTGAGACTGGTGATCTAGAGCAAGTTATTTAATATTTCTGAGCCTCAGTTTCATTATCTAAAAAATAAAGGCGATAAGAGTGAAATATGCTGTTGTGAGGGTTAAATGTAAAGGTGTAAAGTTCTTGCGATAGAACCTACCTAGTGGGAAGTTTTCAAAAACTGTTTATGATTGCATTCTCAATGTAAAGCAACTCCCTTCTTCAGCAGAAACAATTTCTGTCATTACTTAAGTCCCCATAGACCCAAATCAAGGATTTACACGAAGGAAAAAAGGGCATCTCAAAGCACAATCTAGCAGATAGGTCTGAAGTTTGAAAACTGAGTAATTACTTAGTTGGTTAACTTTTCAATTTAGATAATCAATATGGATTATTAAACATGTTTTCTTCACACAAAAAAATTTCCTTTTAAAATATATCCTCTTTTTCTCCACTTCATTTTACCATAAATGTGTTGTAAAATGTGTTGATTTCTGGTGTCCCGTGCTGCTCAGCATCCTGCTCATCCCATAGCTTCCTGGAATCTACTGATCGTGGCTGCAGAGGAGCAGGCCGGTGCAAAGACTGCTTGGAAGTAATGTGGACCCTGAAGAGGTCGCATTTGACAATGACTTTTTTTTGTGTGTGTGTGGGTACCAGGGGTCAACCTCAGGACCTCGCGCGCCAGGAGGCGCCTGTGCCGCTGAGCGATATCACCAGCCCTTTTTGCGTATGTGGGTTCCGGGAGTCAAACTCGGGCCCTCGCGCTTGCCAGGCAGGCGCTTAAGCCACTGAGCCATCTCACCGGCCCTTGACAATGATTTTTGCCCTGCCAGTTTCCAAGTTCATGGGTTATTTACATAGTACAGTACAATTGCTAGGACGGATCATATAATTCTCTTTCCAGGTTTCATTGTTGGTTTAATAACTCTAGTTATAGCTAAATGTACCCATAATGAAATATGACCGTATAAGTCACAACAATTCCATATGAACAAACATGGATTGCTCTGCCTAAAATCCAAGGTCACTGCATTCGGTATAATCACGATCCCACCCTTCTTTCTTGCACCATCTGATTTATTCCCTTCTTATGAATCATACCAATTGGCACACAAACATGCAATAATATCTCTCATCTTGGAAGGAAGGAAGAAAGAAAGAGAAGGAAGGGAAAAAGGGAACTTTTGGTCCCATATCACCTCAAGCTCTTCTCCTTTCCTTTTCTTTTTACAGGAACCTAAAAAATAGAAGAAACTCCCTCATTTAGGTGACTCAATGGCCTTTCTTCCAATTCCCTTCCTTTTTATTTTTTGAGACAGGGTGTCACTATGTAGTAGAGGCTGGCCTCGAACTCATGGCAATCCTCTTGCCTCAGTCTCGTGAGTGCTGAGATTATGGGTGTGCACCACCACCCCCGGCCCAATACCCTTTTAAACTCCAGAGTTTCGTTTCTAATGTACTACCAAACCCTCTCACTCCATACTGTTAAAAGCAGATGTCAGTTCTCATCTACTCTGGCAGCCACACTAGATACAACTGACCACTCTATCTTCCTTGAAATGCTTTCTTTACAGACACATGCATTTTCCTGCTTTCTCTCCAACTTCACTGCCCACTCTTCCAGCCTGCTTTTTGGTCTTCTCCTCCCCTTCTCAACATCTAACTAATCAAAATGCCCCAAGACTTCTGCCTGATGATATCCTCTCCATAGCTTTAAACAACATCTATAAACTGATGATTCCCAGATGTGTATCTCCAAGCCTGACATCTCACCTAAGCTACAACTACCTAGTTAACATCTCCCTTGATTTCCACCACCTCGCAAGCCAGTTCTTTTATCTTGCTTCTTTATTTCAGTAAGTGGTACCTACCACATCTTAAAACCTTAATGTCATCTTAACATCTCCCTTTCAAATCTCTCACCCAGTTTATCATCAAGTTCTCTCCTTCCCTCCTACAAAATCTATCTGACATCATCACTTTACACTCACCACCATTATCATCCTTGTTCAAACCACTATCATTTCTCCTACAGATTGTTCCATTGCCTACCAAGTATCTTTACCTCCATTCCCCTCCCTCTTCAGTTCATTCATGACACAGTGTGTCCAACTTAAAATGTTGATCAAATTTGCCACTCATTGCTTAGAAAACTCCAAAAGCTTTCAATTATATTTGGATAAACTCAGAAGCTTTACAGTGGTCTATAAATGCCCTACAACATCTTATGAACATTATCTCCTTGTGGGCCCAGTTTCTTTTCCTCCTATATTGTAAAGCTCATTTTTGCTTTAGGGCCTTTGCACTGCTGTTCTTTCTTCCTTGAATGCTCTTTCCTGATATTAATGTAGCTGACTTCTAGACATTTATGTCTGAAATCAGATGTTGGCCCCCAGCCCCCAGAGAGATCTTTCAAGTCATCCCTTCATGCTGCTACCCACTTAACTATCTAGCACATCATCCTGTTCTATTTTCTTCTTTTCACCACTAACTAGTTCATGTCGTTTTTTACTTGTTTCTTCTTGGACTTCCCATTAAACATTAAGTTCCTATTGTTCGCTCTGCTATCCTTGAGTCTAGAGCAATGCCTGCAACATAAATTTATTGAGTGGATGCATAATTAATATTTTGCTTAATGGACCATGGAATACCCAGATAGGAGGCTGGAAATTTATTGAAGCAGTGCTTCTGTGTCCTAGGGAAAAGGTGATCAGAGCCTGGAAGATGGGAGGAAGCCATGAAGTATGTGTTCACTTCCTACTTCCTTGAGTTTAGGCTGTCAAGTGTGAAATACCTCCTTGGAGGCTCTGCTAGGGGTGTGAAAGCTTGTCTGGAGGGCATGGTTGTTGGCCCATAGACCTATGATGGCTTCAGAGGTTGCACAGTCATCCCAGACTAGTTTTCAAGGTGTTGTCTTGCAGATTTCTGTCCCAATACTACTTATGACCCTTCAAATACACCATTTCTTTCTCTAATCCTTCTTCATGATTTCTGTCTCTCTTCCTCCTATTCTCCAGCACTAGTGAAATTTCTGCTCACAAGAACAGTAAATAACTCGACCTTCTGACTTTACCTTCTGCTCCAGAACTAATGGAAATCATGTGTGTCTGGAACCATGAGAAAAATAACCATCTTATATATAAACCTGTCTTTTAGTGACAAACCACCACCTTGTTGATCTTTCCTCTCCCACAAACACAAAAAGCCTATTTTTTTTTCTGAATTTATTGTATCATTTGATTTTTTTTATTTTAAAGAGAAAAAATAAAAACAACGATAAAGAATTTCAAAACAAGATAATAGGAGATCAACAATGGTTAATATATTGCATATTGTTAACTTCAAAGTAGTTCAGATTACAATATTTGGCATGAAAAATTGAGTAAACAGGGGCCAGTGAGATAAGCAGCATAAGCACCTGCCTGGCAAGTGCGAGGTCCTGAGTTCGAATCCCGGTACCCACATTAAAAAAAAATTGAGTAAACAATATAGGCACAAACTGTTCTTTTCAATGAGCTAACAGGAATTAGTAGTATAATTATCTTAGCTTTCTTGTGTGTGTGTGTATATATAGATAGATAGATAGATAGATAGATATATGTGTGTGTGTATTTTTTTTCTTTTCCCTTCCTTTTTTTTCTCCTTTCCCCCATCCCAGTTGCTCTTTCCTTTTGAGCAGTTTCTTTCTCTTTCACAATATCTATTGTACATTTTGGATCTTATTTACTCTTTCAGTTTCTTACACTAGAGAGATAACATGGTGTTTACACATGTGAGTCTGATTTATTTCACTTATGAGTATGTTCTCAAGTTGTATCCATTTACCTATAAAAGCCTTGAGTTTATCCTTCTTTATAGCTGAATAGTACTCCATTGTATAAAAACACCACATCTTTTTTATCCATTCCTCAGTTGGTGGGCATTTAGGTTGTTTCCAAGATTTAGCTATTACAAATTGTGCTGCTATAAACATGGATACATATATATCGCTGTGGTAGGATGTTTTTAATTCTTCCGGGAAAATACTCAGAAGGGGATACCTGGTTCAAATGGGACCTCTAATCCTACTTTTTTAAGGAATCGACACACTGATTTCCACAGTGGTTGCACCAGTCTACACTCCCACCAACAGTGAACAAGAGTTCCTTTTTCCCCACAGCCCCTCCAGCATTTGTTATTGGTTGATTTCTTGGTGATAGCCATTCTTTCTGGAGTGAGATGGAATGTCAGTGTTGTTTTAATTTGCATTTATCAAATGACCAATGATGTTGAACATTTTTTCATACATTTATTTGCCATTTGTATTTCTTCATCTGAGAAGTGCATAGTCATCTCAGATGCCCATTTTTGGATTGGGTCTTTGAATTTGGGGGGCCTGATTTTTTTCAATTCTTTATATGTTCTAGATAGAAGTTCTTTGTCTGAGGGACAGTTGGCTAAGATTTTTTCCCACTCTGGGGGTTTTCTTTTCACTCTGTTGGTGATTTCTTTTGATGTGCAAAAAAACTTTTTAATAAGATGAGATCCCAGTTGTTGATTCTTTGAAGTACTTTCCGTGCATTTTGGGTTTTTTTCATGAACTCTCTGCCTACCCCTATGTCTTCAAGTTTTCTACCAACTTTGTCTTCCAGTAGATTTAGTGTTTCTGTTTTAATATTTAGATCTTTGATCGATTTTGACTATAGTTTAGTGCACAGTGATAGACATGGGTCTAGTTTTAGTCTTTCACGTGTACAGAGCCAGTTTTTCCAGCACCATTTATTAAAGAGGCTATCTTTCTTCCAGGGAACACGTCTGGCCCCTTTGTCAAAGATAAGGTGGCTGAGTGTGTTTGTAGTTGTATCCACATCTTCTAATCTGTTGCACTGATCCTCAGGTCTGTTTACCTGCCAGTACCATGCTGATTTTATCACAGTAGAAAAAGCCTATTTTGAAAGCAATCAGATCATATGAAATTCCTGGGAAACCAGTGCTGGGACAGTTACCTTCTGTTGTCTCCACCACTGATTGTAGGAAACTCTGTGGTAATTAATAAATTAAAGTGAGAGTCTGTATGATTAGCAATGATTGTTAAGCACAGAAGCGAGTTCACATAGTTCCTCTTCTTTTCCTTTATTTTCTCACTGATTGTGTAATAAATGTATCAAGAAGAAAAACAGGATTGAAAAAAGGAAATTATTTATTATGGTTCCACTGAGTATGTTACAGCCTCTCCTCCTTTCTCATTCTAACATGCCCAAGTAAATTGTTATATTCCTATGTGGAAAGAAGCATATTACCTCTTATAAAATACCTCCCCCAACACACACTCCCACTTGTAATAGTGCACATTGATGATTTTATGTAAATTTGTATATATTAGTTTTCACTCAGTAGATGTTCAATAAAGGTACCACTGGATAAATAAAAATAGCCCATTCATGAAACTTAGCAGAAGCTCTTTTGTGAGAATGGAATGACAAACCAGATCTTAGAGAATTACTGTTAACGGGAGAAGCACTTTTAATAGACAAACTCACTGAATGAATTAAAATTCTGCACTGATTAATTGGTGTCTTTTTAAGATAATTAATTCATTCCAACAACATTTTATTGTAGTCTACTGTTCAATAACCTAATTATTCACGTGTTAAGCACTAGAACCTGATGATTTTAAAGACAGAAAATGAGAGACAATAAGATGCAGCCTCACTAAGGCCCAAATATTGCAGAACTCCAGGATCAGATCTAGAGCAGCCAAGATCAAGCTAAGCCATTATATATGAGCTTAAACCGTGAACTCAAATTCATTACAATATTTCAAGTCATCCTAATTTAAAACAGCAAAACTTACCCAAAATCTTTCTTTTAGTGGTTACTTATTGACACATACTTAGAAATATGTCAGAAGTTTCAGGACAAACAAAAGTTTGCTTTATACCCCTGTAGAAAAACTCATAGAGCTTGCCCTACAATATGAAAATATTAAGTTGAGTAAGAGCTTTGCTTTCCTTGCAGATTGGAGGGTAAATCTCTAAACTTTCGAAGCTAATGTCATAGAGGACAACCAGTTTCATACTTTTATCTATTAAGCTAAGTTTGGAGCCAGGAAAACAAACTTTATGAATTACATTTTATGGAAAATCACTTCATATTTCATAAGGATGAAAAACTCCTTTAATAATCTGAGTAAATTCAAAGTTGCTAAATAACATCTTCTTTTACTCAATGGAAATGTACTATCTTCGTCTTCTGTGTCAGGCAGCGTACTCAGCTTTGTAAACATTTATAGAGTACAGAACAAATGCATCATTTCTCTTGATCCTAACAGCCTTTGCTGCTACTGTTATTATTATTTCCACTTTGCAGTCAAATAAACAGAGGCTTGGAGAATTCAAGTGCCAAGACCTATAAATAAAAAATGGAGTTCATTCTTAACCTACAAGTTTCCCATGGAATTGGATATCTTGCTTAAAACTATGTAACTATTAAGTCTCAAAATAAAATCTTCACCAAATTTTAAGACTCAATAATATAGATTTTTCCATGTCCTTTCAGCCAATCAAAGCTGAAAAATTCCATTAAAAAAACCACCACCCTTCACAGCACAGCTTTTGAGTTGTCCCTCTTTAAGTGAGACATGTTATTTTGGACAGTCTCATGTGATGAAAGAGATAATGGGCCTCTTTGGGCAGTAATAAAAGCAAAATCACTGCTTTGACAGTAAGTAAATTAAAAACTGAAACTTTAAAAAATAAGATTTTCTGATTTTACAGATGAGTCACCAAAAACCTTTAGGTTTTGAGTCTCCGTGTTACTTTCCCTGTCATTTGAAATAATAACATACCAATTTATGAAGTCCTTTGGGCTTATTTTAACATGTATATAAACAACTTAAATTGTACTTGAAAGCTTTGACTTTCATATATGGGATCAAAATTAGGGAAATACAGGAAGAGGCTATCTGGTCTGGGTAAGTCTTCTAGCCAAGGCAGCAGAGAAGGGCGGCTGAAGGGAGGGCAAAGCAGTACTGGATTCAGAAACCCAAAGAGGAGTGGGGCTTCATAGTTACAGCGATCAGGCCAAGCATCCCTGGGGCAGTGTTTTTCTGTTGATTTGGTTTTTATTTATTTTGATGGTGGTGGTGGTGGTGATGGTGAAAATCAAGGTGACACGTGACTAACCAACAGAGACCAGGTGTGAATACCTGAGGGGAAAGAGGCCACTCCCAATGGGCCAGTCTCCAAAACCTATTTTGGCAGACGTTGCAAAGGCATTAAGACTGAAATGAGATGCATAGCATAGGGAAAGAACTACTAGTCGTTCCCGAGCAAAAATGTATCACGTGTAGGATCTGAGATTTTACCCTGTTTTCAACATAAGAAGTTAGCCTGTCACTCTTTTTTAGAGGCAGGGAGAAGACACAAGACTCCTAGGTCAGAGACAAAAGATTTTATACCTAGAACATAATAAACAGCATGAGCATCAGCTCATTTGTATTAATTCCCTCTTGCTCCCAAGTTTCCCTGTGCAATGTGGATGGACTCCTAGAGATGCCTGTACACACAACAGGTTACACCATGGGGAAGGAACCCTGAGCATAAAGAACATAAATCTTTGATAATGAGCAGAAAACATGCTGGCCTTTTGTTTTAGAAGGAGACACTAGCTCTGTCTCCAAGGCTGCTTACCATGCATAGACCTTGTAAAGATAGCCTGGAACAAAGGACAATCAGTTCCACTTCCAAGATACATAGAAATGCTGTTACAGAAATCTGATACCAAACCAAATGGAAGACTCTTTGCACCTGAGAAGTTGGAAGGCAACCTTTATTACACTAGCGGGCTGATGAGAATCAGGTCTCAAATCATCAGCGTAGAGTCAGCTTAGAGTTTAGCTTAAATTCATTTTTGCAAGCCAGAAATACAAAGCTCATTGCAAGTTATTATATGATTGGTTACATAGAGTAAGGCATATGCTGTCAGGCAGATTTGTTCTGGGTGGGCTCTGCTAGGGAGGGGGCTGTCCGAGCAGGCAGGTGTAATCAGGCAAGCATATCCTTGACTGGGTTATTCTGTCCTAGGTGGAAAGTTCCTGGAATAGGCAAGCAAAACAGAATATGTTTGTAGGCTAGAAAGTACAGGCAATGCAGGTGGATGCAGTCAGATAAGGCTGAGTCAAACTGTCTCTGAGTTATAGCTGGCGTGGTGGTCAAGGCAAGCTGAGTCTAACTATGTGACAGGCAGCATGAGCTTAGGCAGAGGCTACTAACTGATTTCTAATTTCTGCTATGAAATTTCTCTAAGTTTGCCATTACAATGCAAGAGACATAGAAATGCGAGAAAACACCCCTCTAAGCACTGCTTCATGGATGGTTCTACATCCTGCTCCTCAGCTATGGTCACTTAAAAGGACAACTGCGACTTAATCATAATGTACTTTCTGAAAAGCTAGGTAAGGAGGAAACAATCTGTCTATGTGAAACTCTCTAAAAGCAGATTTTAAAATGAAAATTGATGTGCAAATGATTTTAAATTTTGCAAAGGGCAACCCAGTAAAGGAATTGGGAAAGCCAAGCCAGGGTTGAATTTGAGGCAATATTCTGTGATAGCTTTGGCCTGATCCTGAGGGGAAACTCTGGGGTGGAGTCTATGCCTCAGAATTGTCCTGACCTGAGGAAAGGGATCTGGGCCATCACAGCCCTTTCAGTTGTTGGCTAAGAACACCACAGAGATGTGGTGAATTCATAACTCTGTGTGTGTCCAGAAAAGCAGCTCCAGTGCTTATGGGCAGCCCCCTGAGGGGAAGGCACAGGTGAGGGATATGGGAAGCAAAAGTACACTGAGATCAGGGCAGAGGAACACAGAAATGGTCAGAGAGTGTATATGGCTCAGGGAAAGAACTACAGAATCACTTCGGTCCACTCACGTAGGTTCACTCCTTGCTGCCACAACTTCTTCCAAATGATGGGTGGCCAAAATTTCTAGGGAAAAACCTGCAGGAGCTGTGTTGGTGGGATGAGGGAAATCACACTGCCACAGTAGATCTCAAACTCATAACTAGTATTCATTATCTTATTCCTCTATCACCCATTCTACATGTCCCTTATCTTTAACTAGCACTGCTACTGGTCTAGGCAGGTAGCCTTGTAGAATGAACCAGACCTTCATCTGTGAGGGACCTGAGCCCAGTTAACACTCTCCTGTCAGGCTATTGTTGCTGTAATTGCCCATTCACAGCTAAAAAAAAAAAAAATGATAATAATAACCAGAGAAGCACCAAGATAAAGACCCTAGATCCACTATCTCTTCATGATGACCAGAGCCAATTAGCCCTGCCAGTATGATAGCACCTTTCTTTCCTTACTGGTCTACTATCACAGAGAGTTCTAAAATGCCAGGTAGCAGCACTCTCTTTACTACAAATAGAACTCTTACTGTATCCCTTGGAGGAAGCTTCGTTCTCTGTGAACCACGACCTCTAGATCCACAGAACCTAAAGTTATACAGTCACATGCATGCTGTCCTACTTGCTTTGCTCTGAATGAGTCCCTCAGGCTGAGCTATAAACTCACAGACACCTCCAGTTTTCTGTACTAGCAGACACAATGACTCCAGAAGTTCAAGGGCATACTTTCAAAGAAGAGTCACAAGTTCAGAGGATCAGATGGAAAAGCACACTAAAGTCAGGGGAGAGGTTTAAAGAAGTGATAAAAGAGATCCAAGGAGAGCTGGGTAGGTTACCAACAGTGTTTGCTGCAAATCAGACAAGAAGGCTCCAAGTAAGTTATTGTTTCAAGGAGCTTATACTTTTCCATCCTTTGTCCATTCAACAATGAGTATGTACTCTGAACCAGTCACAGTGCCAGATGATAACAGCACAGAGATAAATAACACAGAGTCCATGCACTCGAAGGACTCATAGTTCAATGTAGGAAGGCTGACAAGTACACCAACATGTGATATTCGGGTGAGAAGGAGCACATGGGGAAAGCAAGGTGTGATTGAGAGTCAAAGAAGGCTTCACAGAGAAGGTGGCTTCTTAATTAGGTCTGAAAGATGAGTAAGAGTTCACTAGCCAAAGTATTAGCTCCAAGAATGGATAAGAGATGGACACAAACCAGAAGCCTCCATCCAAATCTAACACACACACACACACACGCACACACTATCTCCAGACAGTGTGGACAGACGGGTATGCAATATCATCATTAGTACTGTAGCATACCCTCCACTTCTAATGGAAGACCAGATCTTCCTGCAGTCGTCCTCAATTCTGCCAGGCAGAAGAGGAAGACAGCACGAGTTAAGTTCAAGGGTAATTTGGAGCATTGATAATAAAAGATAAGGCATTCATTCAAATATATAGAGAGGTCAAAAATTGTTATTGCATTTAATTCTCTTAAAAATGGTAATGATAGTACCATTGTAGGAATCTGTGTCTTGGTTAGGGCTCTCCCTGTATTATATTGTTTTTCTTTTCTTCTTGCCTTGATCTCTGATGATAAGATGGACACCGCAAACCTTATGGTCAAGTATGAATCAGGAGACACACAACAAAGAAAACTCAAAAACTTCCTCAGAGTCCCCTCAGAGTTCATCCCACAAGAGGAGTGAAGGGCTGGACCATATGAAAATTGCAAAGACTTTTTTCTGCATCGGCCCAAGGTTAAAATAAAAATCAATCTTCCTTGAGCTCATTACTGTATTTAACTGTTAAGCTCACCCAGATCTTGATCCATTAGTTCACATCCTGCATCAGCCAAGGTTCCACCTGAACACAGATTGCACAAAGAGGCACTGTGGATTCAGGGGGCTACCTACACCCTGTGGGCCCCACCACAGGGTACAATTTCAGGGATGCAGACAAAATGCTGCCTCTGACTGCAAACTACAACCTAAACGTTCCTAATTCCTTTGTCCACAAAAGCACAACTCCATCAGTCCCATCTGGAATTTTCACCTCAACAAAAATGGACATACTGAATTGGAATCAACAGAGGTTTACAGTGAATATTTTTAACAAATATTGGCTGTGATAAAGAGTAAGGATTGATTACCTACTCTGTGCCAGATATGTGCTCTGTGTGAATTATTCAATGCTCAACAAAAGAGGCATGTTACCTGTCCTCATGAACTTTAGATGAGAGACAAAAAATAAGAAGAAAGATGTGATAACAATTATAATTACACTCGCAAAGAAAATGTATAGAATGTTTTGAGTGATATTGGAATTGGATAAAAGAAAGCAGTGAGAAAGGTCCCTAATGGAGCCCTAAAGGGTTGATGGAACCCAGCAGTTACCAAGCTGGGAGAAGAATATTCACTGTAGAAAGAACAGTTTATGCAAAGCATAAGCAAGAAAGATCTTAGGAGGTGTAGGGAACAGAATGAAGACCAATGTAGACAAGGTACAATGAGAAAAAAAGAGATGGCCTAGATTAGATCAACTATGATAAAGAATAAGGATTAATTCTGAATGCTCCATGAGGTTTTAAGAGAATAGTAATAATTCAACTTAGGGTTTTTAAAAGATCTTTCTGATTGCCGAATAGAGAATGGATTCAAAAGGTAGGATGACTAGATAAGAGAAAGGCAAGACACACCCCCTCTAGTAGGCCTCAAAGAAAAATTTTCCCTGCTTCATCCCTTTACCTGAGATTGATCCCACATAGAGTATACGAATAGGATGGGAGGCAAGCCCTTTATTTGTTACCATTTCCAGCTGTGTATTGGAATCAAACTGGGAGTAAAAAACACAAATGCTATGCCAAAATCAACTCTTTAGAAATTAATGAATGCAAATTAACAAAACAGACACTGTTTTATTATCCACAAATTAATCTGAATATATTTCTTTTGGCTATTGGGGTGAGAGGTGGGCTATACATGCAAACCAAATCAGGGAATGATTTTGACTTTAGCAATTGCCCCATACTTGATACAACATAAATCACCAATAAAGTGTTTTTCCACTGGGAGATTGTGTTTTACATATACAAACTCATAATTTGTGTTTATTGAAAAGATCTGGACATTGGAATGTTATTTATGTTTTTAATTTGTCTGCATCAGTAAATAACATCCCACTTAGCAAGCAGTTCCCGGGCAGAGCATTTACTCCTGAAATACAGTATCCACGACCTGTACTGGCCACCTCCACGCTTGGTTCTGCTGATCCGTAAAACCATAATCAATATGCTTAATAAATATTTATAGACTAGATGGATGAATGAGTGAATCCTTATATCTTGTCTATTTACAAGAAGAATCTACCCAATACAGAACTTGCTTCACAGACTGTTATGCCATTTAATTAACAACATCGGTACCCTTTTGTATTTCACGACTTTTATTTTGCTGTAACTACATAGAAATTTGTCATCTTTAATCTCATTTTATATTCAGTATCCATTTTTATATTACAGTTTTTTCAACTTATAAAGCATATTTTACTACACAGCAGCAGTCACATTTTTTTGTTTGTATTGGTTTTGGTTTTTGGTTTTTGGGGTTTGTTTTTTTTTTTTGAGATAGGGTCTCTCTATGTAGTTCAAGCTAGCCTTGAACTCATTATGGAGCCTGGGCTAACCTCAAACTCTCAGTGATCTTCCTACCTCAGTGCTGGGATTGCAGGTATGCGCTACAGTGCCTGGCCCAGCAGTCACTTAGGAGGCTTCTTAGAAAACTGGTTCACACTCATTTCCTTTTAACTTTTGTGCAAAGATTAAATGTGTGCAAAACACACTCCCAGGTCCTGAGGGCATCTATAAGCATGAAAAAAGCTGGAGAATACAGTTTCAAAGGCCTTTAAACTGGGAGATAACCTGGTTGGTGAAGAAAGCCTATTGGTTCTACCTCTTGATATTTCTTTAAACCATCCCTATAGTCCAGTCACTAGAACAGTTCAGGTATTCACCATCTGTTACCTGGACTACTGCAATAGTCTTCTGTCACTTTAAAAAGAAATCTGTCTTTTCTTTCCTCTTCCCTTCACTTAAGACTAAAATATATTTTGAGAAAAGACAATATCATCAATCTGGGGTATAGAGATTTTAATAAATGGGCTTTTGACATGTTACATCATAAATGAACCTTCCAAGTTTATAAGTGGTCCTTTGACAGGATGCATCATGTCAATCTATAGCTCAGAATCTTCACTGATTTAATCCATAATTCATATAGTAATGGATCCTGAAAATTCCATTGCTTCCTTTCTTCCAGAAAGGCAGTTCTACTAGTATAATTTGAAAATGGTTCACTGGTGCTATGCGGCTAAAACTGTGCCATGTCCTCCAAATGAACCAGTCAGTGGGCCCTCATCTGATGTTTTTCAAACTTAAATCACTACCAGACCACCTCATTACTTTGGCCCTATCCACTTATCTCTTAAAACTTCATTTTTAAAAAATCAAATAATTTTTTAAGTTATAAATGTAATTTTATACCACTAGCATGGGCAGAAAAACTATGGCAACTGTCATTAAAGAAGCTTCTACAATACCATAGAGGCAGAGCTCACTGATATAGCAACAGCAGAAAGAGCATCACAATTCGAAAAGACTCAACTAGCCAGCTCCACCCTCCCACTGATCAGGAAGGAAGCTGGGGAATAATAATAGGACATCATGGCAACTCAACATTGTCTTCACTTAGCATAAATAATCTAAAATTAAATTGAGCATGTGACCTGTATATCACAAGGGTCTCCTGTGCATCTTGAAGTTGGCTGTGTTGGCCAGACCTCCTAGTCTGGGCCAGGTTTGGACACATTTGTTTCATTGTCTCATTTTTAATAGAATCAGATGGCTTTCTTGAAAAATTGAAATCCTAGGAGGATCAAGGGAAGAAAAAAAGAGGAAACAAAATGACTTTTGGTGAATAATATTAAAGATATGGAAAAAGAAGGAAACACAAATACACAGCAAGGAATCATGAAAGCGGAGCATACACAGCCAGAAAACAACTTGGTAACTCTCCCAGAACAATTCTGGCTAATTGCACATGCACAAACCTGGAAATATTATTCATTCAGAATAAAGAATATAAAAATCTTCTGAAACATTAACTATTCTTAATTGTGTACATCCAATTGGAAGAGCAATGTGAAGAGGAGAGTATTCTGCTTTGAAAGTCTGAGCAGAGTTAAATTTCAGATGCTATAATTTTTTTTTCAAATTTTAATGTTCTTGCATGATGTTAAGTGAGAATGACAATGATGGTAGTGACAAAGATAACAACAATTTCTGGCACCATGTAACTTTATACAACTCCAATTCTTTTTACTCTTTTATTTTATTACAAAATTTGTAATTTAACCCTCTAATTTACCATACCTCCTCAGGCAGACAAATTTATCATCTAATTTAGTCCATATTTCCTCAGATGGACAAATTTTATTCATCTTTCCTCAATTTCTTTCATTCATTATTCTCTTTAGCATATATCTGGTCCTTCAACTAAATTTACTGTGGGAAGCAAAATAGACAAATGTAGTCATACATTTCACCTACCACTTCTCTTGGTAAAAGACCTGCAGCACGCCATGCCTGAAGCCCAGTCTTCCTCAGATACCCATGCTTCTTCCAGACAAATCTGCTACAAAAAAAGGGAAGGGAGGAGTTTAAGAGCTTTGCACTCTACATTCCAGGCACCATATGGGCACCAAGAATGGCTTGACCCTGCCAGGCTTGGATCTGGAAACTCAGCTATAGCCTTCTTGTTATTTCTGTCATTTCTGGGATACATAGCTTACAAACAGCCCTAATCATTTGTTTTCTTGTTTGTGATGCTGATGGAACAAAATAAGAAGAATCCCAGTGCCCATAAAACCACTGCCAGTTCCTTGGCATCAGCCCATCACTCAGTCCCATTTAGAGGATGTTTTTCAACATGACTCAGAATAATCTTCTAGAACAGAGTGTCCTATAAATAATATCAGGCTCATTTAAAATGAAAATGACTTATAGAGCTTGTTTTTGAATTAGCAGCTCAAATGTCCCATAACACAATTAGTGCCTTGAATTCTAGGCCTTGCTTAAACTATAGTATTAGGGAAATTTTTACTGAAAACAACTCCAGCAACCACATCTAAACAAAAAGACCCAGGTAAGATTATTTTTCACTCTTGTTTTAGCCTAAGGAAAACATTGTCTTGGGATTTTACTCAGGAAATTTTTTAATAGAGAGATTCAATCTTCAGTTCTATCAAAATGCTGCATATTTCAGTCATGTCAAATTAGTGCATATTTAAGTGCCCACTTCTGAAAGTGCCACTAATTGAGGCAGTGGAAGCATAGCATAAAAAATAATATATGGCACTTGCCCTCAGGTTGTTGTAAATAATTGCAGGATGCCTGGTTAAATTTGAATTTCAGGTAAGCAACTAATATTTTAGATATTGATTAATAGAAATGTGTCCCATACAACAGTTGGGACATGCTTATCCTTTGAAAGTTGTTCATTGTTTACCTGAAATTCAAATTTAACTGAATCTCCTACTAAATGTGAAGCAGAAGAATCATTTAATAAATAGTTATTCAGTACCAACTCTGTGCTACTGACCATTCTTTTTTTTTTTTTGTGGGTACCGGGGTGCCGACCTCAGGACCTCGCGTGCCAGCAGGCTCCCATGCCACTGAGCGATATCACCGGCCCTTTTTTTCGTATGTGGGTTCCGGGAGTCGAACTCGGGCCCTCGCGCTTGCCAGGCAGGTGCTTATGCCGCTGAGCCATCTCACCAGCCCCTAGTGACCATTCTTGATACTGAAGGGTAGAAAAGGCAAACAAAATCTTCTCTTATGCACTTAGAACTTAACAACAAATAAGAAAACAAACGGGGGATTATAAATATATGCTGTGTATTATAAATACATGTTATGAAAGAGAGATGACTATGAATAATACTGCAGAGATGAGTATCAGTATCATATAAGGTGCTCAGCTACAAAATGAAGAGTTGCTAGGCAAGAAAGGACTTTGGGTAAAACTTCCATTAGACCAAATTAATGCATAAGAGCTCTGATATAGGATAAAATTTGCTATACCAAGGTCTCCATTCTTTTCCTATACATTGCAAAACTGTCTTGCACATTATAGGACAATAGTCCAGCTACTACCTCCTAGTCACTAAGGCAACAATAATTTCTCTCATGTATTTCCAAAGGCGTCCTCCATCACCAGGCCACTCCTATCAACGCTTTCCTCTCCCTCAAGCATTACAAATCACTGAGTAAGAAGAAATAGGACTCAGTCACACCAAGCAGTGTGGACCATGTTATGGGGTCAGGCTTTAAATGAGTAGCTAACCATTATCCTTCTCAGTAATTGAGACAAGAACCACATGAGAAACTGGGCCATCTTTGCAATGAACTATTGGCCTAGTTCATATTCTAGGAAGCAAGTACTCCAAGATCAGCAGCAGACAAGCTCATAGTTGATCCCGTGGCTTAGCAAAGTCATCGCAAAAGATAAGAATTCAAGACTTGAAGGAAATGTCTAGGCAGAAAAGATAAGGAGAGAAAAGAGGCCATCACCAGTCATAGGCAATGATGTGAGCCATTATGTATGTGTATTTCTTTTGGGATTCAAACACTCCAATAAAACTCTCCTCTCAGCATTCAGGTTTGTAGGAGGCTGGTCTCCAATGTGTTCTCCAAGGAAATACAAGAAGCAGAGCCCCATAACTCCCTCCCCACCAACCTGCTGTTATCCATATGAAGCTTTGGGATGTAATGTGACAGGCACTAGCAGCCTATGTTAGCAAGTCCAATGTTAAGACCCAGGTGTATCAAAAAGATGAACAGGAAAGAAGGCTCTAATTTGGTTCAGATAACCAGCTTAAGATTTATTGACAGTTTTACCAATGCTAGAGTAAGAAGCACACTCAAGCCCTCAGATTACCTCATCTTTTTGTCTCCTGGTGTACCCCACACACCCTGGCCAGCTCACATCATTTGCTACCATCCCAACACACCTTTCACATTTGCTCTTGTTGTTCTCTGGGCCCAATAGGGCTTTTCCCACTAGTTTGCCTGAAAAAACTCTTACTCATCCTTCACAGCTCAATTCAAATATTCTCTTCTATCTTAGTCACCATTTTTGTTGCTGAGATACAATACCTGACACCCATGAATTAAAGGATGAGATGTTTCTCCATATAAATCTCACTAAAAGTAGCAAGCAATACCCATATCACCATCTGAACATCAGACCGCCTTAAAATTTTCTCCCCCAAATTGATTAATCCACCATCCTTAATCTCAGTCTCTTGTGAAGTCTCAGGACATGGGCAAAATGTAGACAAATTTTCTGCCACAGCATAACATACATGGTCTCAAGTTCAACTGCCAATGGAGTCCTTGTTCCCAACTGAAACTACCTGAGCCTGGTTTTTACCATCTGTATTTCTATCAGCATTCTGGTCTTCTGCATTCTGACCAGTATCACCTATCAAGCTCAGTTTATAGCATTCCAGGACTTCTCTAGCCAGTATCTCTAAATCTTTCTAAACTTCTCTTATAAGTCACTTGCAAAGACTTCTAAACAATGTGGTCAGGTAGTCACAGCAACTACCCCACTTTCCTGGTATCAAAATCTGCCCTAGTCAGTTCTTCACTGAGACACAGTACCCGACATGCACAAATCACAGGAGCAGAGGTTTGTTTTGGCTCATGTTTTCAGTCCATAGTCAGCCTGCTGTAGGGCAAGAGCACGGTGGAAGCACATGCTCCAGAGAAAGCTGCTCACATCATGGTGGCCAGGAAGCAGAGAGAGAAGGGAGGAGTTAGGAAGGGAGATATACCTTTCTATGTCATGCCGCCAGTGACCCACCTCTTCTGACTAAACTCTGCCTCTTAACAGTAAGTCAGCTACATTGCTCCCATAATTCATTCACCTTCCAAAAGCCCAGCCTATGAGCACATGAGGCTTACAGGCGACATCTAGATATAAACCATAATACCTTCTCTGTGAAGTCCTCCTCCTAACAAACTATTTGTGTGTGCCCGGACATGCATACTCACCCAGGCAGGATCCATGACCTCCTCCTTCGGGCCCAGCATAGTACACATTTCTCTCCTGCAGCACTCATCAGGTCGTACTACCCAAAGAGCTGGTTATTCCTTTTTTCTCTCTCTTCTCTGTGAGCTTTTTACAGATTAAGTCAATCCATCCTCTATCCTACATTAACACAAACAAGACATTTGTTATGTGCTCAACCAATACAGGAAAAGATGAACAGGGAAGAAGAAAAGGAGAAGGGGAATGAGAGTGATAGAATAACTTTCCATTGAATTTGACATATTATTAAAAATCCCCGGGCCGGTGAGACGGCTCAGCGGCTTAAGCGCCTGCCTTGCAAGCGCGAAGGCCCGAGTTCGACTCCCGGAACCCACATACGAAAAAGGGGCCGGTGATATCGCTCAGTGGCACAGGCGCCTGCTGGCGCGCGAGGTCCTGAGGTCGTCCCCCCGGTACCCACAAAAAAAAAAAAAAAAATCCCCACATTCTTAACAATGCATAATTTTTAAAGAACATATCTGTCATTTAAGGGAATATACAATTGTATGCATATTCTTTTTAATATGCAAGAAATGTGTTGATGATTATTCATGGGTCAGAGAACCTCCATTGAGAAATGAGTCTAAATCATGAGCTCTGCTCCAGGGAGAGAAGAAAGAAAGAGGAAAGCTTCCCTCCCACATGAATTTGGGGGACACATGCACATCCCAACTCATGAGAGAATTATTTAATCTCTTGAGCAAACTCCAATAAATGTATATTCATTTATTTTGCAAACTAATTGGTATAAACTTTGTAAATTCACATACTTCAATTACATTTATCTTAAATAATATGATTCCTGCTTCTATCATCAACACTATTTGTAACCTATTTCTGATTATTTTCTTCTGAGCTAGCTATGGTCTACTGTTACTAGGACAACGGTTTAAAAGAAAACCAAGGGAAAATGTAGCGTTAAATGACTGGCAAAATGTTTTTTTAATTTTTTCTACTACTTAAAATTTGGCTTTATTATAAAAGTTTACACAGGGCACACTTTAAGAATATAACTAAAAATAATAATTTCATTTTTCATGCTGTACAAGCAGAAGATATAAATGATGAGATTTTAAAAAACAGAGTTACCTAGTGAGGAAGGAGTTCAGGAGGTCTTATTAGTGGCTCTGTTTACAACCTAGCAATGTCTTTACATAGACTAATCATAATGCAGGGCCGGAGGAGATTTACAATCTGATTTGCTACAGAGAACTCCATGTAATCTTCGTTGAGAATTGACACCATTTTATCTTCACACGAATCCCTGTTCCTCACACAAGTAATTCCGTCCTTTCTACATTGTCAGCTCTGACAGGCTGATTTAATCTGCAGGATTCTGAATGCCTCTGACCACTGCAGCGAGTCATTAACCTTGACTTGCATAATTGAATTCAAGGTTGATTGCCTGTGACCCTCTGTGCTGAGGTCTTCTAAATGTACATATTCATTACGGACAGCCTCACTAAACGGATTGCACACGGAAAGCTGTAGCAGCGGCCTGCTTGGTATGCAGGGGGCGAAGAGGGCACTAATTGCATGTTAGAGCTGAGGATTAGATTATGAAACGAGTGAGAAAATGAAGATAGATCCTCTGACACTGTCAGATTAGGGGCAGCAATGTGCAGGAATATGACATTGAAATTTACAGTGACATTAACAGAAGGAAAATTAGAAACAAATAGACATTGGACATTTTTTGAAAATCTTCATATTTTCTACACTCAATAAAGGGGATAAGGAAGCTAATGTTTGTATCTTTTTTAGTTTGCATAAATGCAGCAAAAAGAGAAAAAAATTTAAGTAGCTTTTTTGAAGACTAGAAAATCACATTACGGTCCCTTTAACATTACATGTTATGCAATATCTAAGACATGTTTAAATAATTGGCTTTACATACCAAATGCCATTTCGAGTTGCCAAGAAAAGACAGTCACACAACTTCAATAAACTAAGAGAATACAGAAACATTTAAGTGTTCAAAACTATTGCAAATAGTTCTGTCAATCAATACTATAGTGTTGTTCACTTCTGGTGAAAAGCCAGCTTATAAAATTATCACTATTTCCTTTTTTTTTATTGATTTTGTGTCACTTTATATTTAAAACCAATGCCTACTTGTTTACATCAAACAAGTGTTCTGGTACACACACATATGCTTAAGTTAATCACAAACAGTTCTACAAATCACTTCCATTTTTCAGAAGAAATATCCACACTATTACAAATGCGACAACAAATAACTTGACCAGAGATGAGGGTGTGTATAAATTTCAGGGCCCATTTTTTTCTTCCCATTTAGGAATGGGGTGCAACTTGAGAAAACTTTCCTTGTACTTTTTGCCAATTGTTTTATGATTTATTCTCAAGGAAAATGACAGCTTATCTTCCTGAAAACAAAAAACATGCCAAATTTAATGACATAAGATGTTTAAAACCAAAAAGACAAAAGTCCAGTGTTTAATGACAGCCAGGAATGAGTGTTGCATTGGTTAGAAGTTGAAGATTCTATCTCTGGAGATGAATTCAGTTTTGTTTTGTTTTATTTTGTTTTGTTTTGTTTTGTTTTGCTCTGCTTTTCTTTTGCTTTTAAAACAAGCCCACAAAATGATCCCTGTGGTACTACAAGGTAATACTCCAGAAATGTTCTACAACATTTTCAAATGATTAGCATGGTTTGTATTGATCTTTCAAAATGAAATTTATTTTTCATACTTCAAGAAACTCTAAATGGAAGAAGTAACTTCCTAATCATTGTGTGCAGGTGGGAACTCTTCCATTCTGTGTAGGAAATGAACCCAGGCATCAAACTCTACATAGAAAAGAAAGAGCTGTACCTGTCTTCAGTATCTGAAGATTTTGAGACACTGCATATATGGTTTCCAGCGCATCTTCCTGAGACATTTAAATGGTAGTTGTAGATAATGTCTGTCATCAAAATCTCTTAAGTACATAATGAAGTCAACTTTCAAATGAACCAACATTGTTTTTTCTATTAATCAAAGGAAATATGGAGCTCTGGAGTTCATGCTAGACAAGGGTCAAGATCTAGATTCCAATATCAGCTCCATTACTTTCTAGCTGTGTGGCGCTAGGCCAATCACCATTTCAGGTTGGCGTGCCTCACCAAGTTTTAATGAAAATGGCTGCAATATGGTACATAATTTAGGTATTATTAGAATCACCGAAACTGCTTGTTATCTCTTGTTACCTAACAAACCACATCAAAACAGAATGACTTAACATCACAATGATTAGTTGATGTCCACAATTCTGTGAGTTAGCAGTTTGGGCAGTTCTTCTACTGATCTTCCCTGGGATCATGCATGAGGCCACTATCATTTATCCCATGGTTTCACTGAGGTGAGAGGTTCCAAGGTAGCCCCATTTGCATACCTGGAAGTTGGTGCCGGCTCTTAGCAGAGATTTCAGTCTATTCCAAAATATTCCTCCAGTTTATGCCTTTCACTCTCTAATAAGCTAAAATATACTTCACAGCATGATTATCTCAGGGTGACAAAAGAGTAGGAGCAGACACCACAGGCCTCCTAAGGCCTAAACTTTAGACCCCACACATCACATCTACCACAATCTATTAATCAACCCAGATTCAAAGGAGTAGAGAAATACATTATACTTCATGGCAAGAGAAGTGGCAAGATTCCATACCAAAAAGATCGACCCAGGAAGGCTTGATTCATTGAGGGTCACTCTGATAAAAATCTATTCTCTACAACATATGTGGTAGTAATGGCACATTAATGTAAAAGAAAACACACCATTTCATTGATATTGAATTTTTTTTCTGATACTGCCAAGATTGAAGTTCCTGTCCATCCTCCTCTCCTTCTTCTGTTTTATTTATCTACTGTCTGGGTTGTTGGCCTCCAGTCACTGACGCACAGAATTTGATCTTAGTTTTTACTCTGATAGGTATCTGTGGAAACTGATACAGCTTCCCTCTTCATCCACTTTGCCACCAGCATTTGGCACCGTACTATGCAGTGATAAAGCACGCTGAGCTTTCTCAAAGTCTCAAAGCATGAATTTAATTCCCAGCTCCATCAATTGCTAGCTAGGCTTCCTTCAATAAATTACTTAATCTCTCTAAACTTCAAGATCCCCACCTACAGAAGAGGACCATTGATAGCGATGACCTCGTTGGGGTGTAGTGAGGATTAAATTAGCATAATGCTTGTGAAATACTAGAGAAGTGCCCAACACACAGTATATGCTCAGCATGATAGTTGCTGTTAGAGGTATTTGTTTGTGTCTGGATGTAGTATAGAGCATCGTGATGGAGAACCAGGCTTATCAGACCATCATCCAAGGTCCTAAGACATAACTTGAGTTACTTATTCCATAATTAGATAGATAGATAGATAGATAGATAGATAGATAGATAGATAGATAGATAGCTGGATAGGTAGATAGATATTAGGGCTGAGGGTGTAGCTCAGTAGTAAAGCGCTTGCCTAGCACACACATTGCCCTGGCTTTGATCCCCAGTACCATGCACACATGTGCATGGACACCATATCTTAATATTAAACAATTAATAACAGTGATACAGTGATTTAAAAACAGAGCTCCCTAGCCATTAAGTTTGCTTTACAGCTTAAGGTGTTGATATGCAGCAGACCCCTACCCACATTAGACACAGGTGGACAGCTTTCATTCCCCTTTCTGGCAGTTAGGAAATATGCATGTTTCCTAATGGGAAAATGATATTAGCTCTATACTTGTCCACCTAACAGCTTAGATCATCCACATTCTTTCCATTCCTGCTTAGAGCGTCACATCTTCACCATATTAATCATCCTTCATGATTATTTGTTCAGTGCAAAGAATCAATGAATCAAAGAGTTGGCTCTTCAAAAAAATAAAAATAGAAAAACCCTTAACCAACTTAACCAAAATAGGAATGAAAAGACCCAAGACAATGCAATTAGAAATGAAAAATGTGAAATCACAAGACACTGCCAAAATCAAAAATATTATTAGCAACTCCTTCACAAACCTGTATGCCAATAAATTGGAAAATTTGGAAGAAATGGATAGAATTCTAGATCCACATGAATTAGCAATACTCAACCAAGAAGATTCAAAAACCCTGAATAATCCAATAATAGGCAATGAAATTAAAGCAGTAATAATAATTATAAAACCTACCAACTAAGAAAAGCCTGGGTCTGAATGGATTTGCTGCTGAAGTCTACAAAAATTTCAGGCAAATCTAACACCAATACTCTTCAAACTCTAAGAAGTTGAAAAGGAAAGCGTACTCCCAAAGACATTCCTGGAAGCTAACATTATCCTCACTCCAAAACCAGACAAGGATCCCATCGAAAAAGAGCATTATACACCAATCTCCTTAATGAATATAGATGCAAAAATCTTCAAAAATACACTGGCAAACAGAATGCAACGAAGATCATACATCATGACCAGATAGTCTTCATCCCAAGGATGCAAAAGATGGTTCAACATACTCAAATAAAAATATGTAATATGTAAATCACATAAACAAAAGCAACACAAAAATCACATGCTTTCTCAATAGATGCAGAAAAAGCTTTGACAAATTCCAACATCTTTCATAGTAAGAAACTCTAAAGAAAATAGGTTTAAAGGACCTTATCTCAATCTGACAAAAGCCATTTATGAAAAACCTATTGCCAACTTTGTATTAAATGAAGAAAAACTGAAAGCTTTCCCTCTAAAATCAAGAACAAGACAAGGATGTCCACTATCACTTTGTCTATCACCTTGTTCAACATAGTACTTGAAACATTAGCAAGATCATGTAGTATATTAAAATCAAAATGGATCAAAGAACTAAATATTAAAACAGAAACACTTAACCTACTGGAAGATAAAATAGGTAAAACTCTTGAAGTCACTCATATAGGCAAGAACTTCCTGAACAGAATGCCAGTTACACAGGAAATAGTACCAAGAATCAACAAAAGGGATCCCATCAAATTTAAAAAGCTTCTTTACCACACACACACACACAAAAACTAACACAGTGAAAAGGGAAGAGGAAGTTAAAAGGATTAAGATTCAACATGTACTTGTACCAACTTCCTACCATGAATGTATTCATTATGCATCACCTACCTGTACTAATAAAATTTTTAAAGCAGAGTATTAAATATGAATTATTTTAAAGGAAATTTGCACTTGGTTTTACTACCACATTTAGACACTATTACCCCATTTGATCCTCACAACCCTCTCTAGCCAACATATGGCACACTAAGAGATTGGGTAATACCTGTGAAGTCATCAGCCAGCAATTGACAGGGAAGGAGAAGCCTGGTTTCCTGATTTCCTTTGCCATAGGTTGTTGCAAGAATTAAATGGGAGGTCAGACATGTAAAATGCTAACAACAATGCACAGGGCACATTAATGTGAACTGTTGTTACTGTTTTTATCATTCTCATTACATACCCGACACAAAGTGAGGAGTTTAGACTTTGCCTTCTAAACCCATGTTTCCTAACCTTTACACACTCATGTCTGCCATATTTGTTCACTTTGCCACTTCTACCCTATTAGGATAATGTCGGCCATAAATAACCAAAACATGGCAATCAAGGAAATCTACTGGCTCAAATATGTGAAAATTTCAAAGCTGGGACCTGAACTGGTCTCTGATTTTTTTCCCTTTTCTAGGTTCTGGCCTCCTTAAGATACCAATTTCATCCAGATGAGGACAGCCTTCCAGTAGTGGGGTGGCAGGGAGAATAGCTGCCTCCCTCCGAAGACCACCTGGTGGTACACAAGACTTTCCAAAAGGAATGAGAGGGTGGCTTCCTTGGATTGTTGAGTAAATTCCTGAGTTTCATTCTGACAGGCTACATGCCCACACCTACATCTAGTCATTGGGCATGGGGTTAGGATTCCACTAGTTGGTATAGGACATTGAAGGCTCTTTCTTTGCCCAGTGAATCACCATGGCTGCACAGGAGGGAAAATAAAAAGAACACTAAGAACACATTATAAAATTCTCCATACCTGGGTACCACTCATAATATTATTGAATGAATATTTTTCTTTAAAATAACTTCCTTTTTAAAAATTACTCCCACATTTTAAGCCTGACTATCTACTGAATCACAGGTATATGTAATAACAATTTTTATTTAAAATAAATATATAACTGTTAAATTGTTGGCCAGGCATAGTGACACACACCTGTAAGCCCAGCATTCAGGAGGCTGAGACAGGAGGATCACTGTGAGTTCGAGGCCAGCCTGGGCTACATAGTGAGTTCAAAGCTAGCCTGTACTGCATAGTGAGACCCTGTCTAAAAAAAATTTTTTTTAATTGTTGATCCAATGATAAATACTATCTCACTTATATCACTACTGAAGGCTCATGTTCTGAGTTCAGTCTTCAGAGTTCCATTCCAGATCTTACTAATCTCTAGGCTATAGTAATATCCATAGTCAGTTTTTTCTATTCTTTTTGAGTAACATTTCCTATGTCCTGTGTGGTTTCAATGGAAAAAAAAAAAAAAATCACACTGCAAAGCCAGCACAACTGCTGCCTAGTTGACACTATAAACAAAAAGGAACAAAACAAAACAAAACACCCATTACATTGTGAAGCCAACATAACTGGCACTTAGTGTCCAGAGAGGCCCATGGCTGAAGAGGGATGGAGTCACTGGCAGAACTTCAAACCACAGCCTGCAAACACCCTGGCCTGTGAAAGGACAAGCTAGGCCAGCCATGGCTTTACAGTTCCCATCTTCTAATAAAAGCATTCCTTAGGAATGGCTGCTAGTGAAGATGACTTCAGGAAAGACCGAGAGAAAAACTGAGAAAGCTGGCCCTGGAAGAAATTCTAAACCAAATATACCTATATCATAAATTCTTCCGGCTATAAAACATAATATTATAAACAGACACAGAAGCCACGGATAAGGAGGAATCTAGGAATTAAATTTACACCATTCATCTGGATCAAGGGATCACTAGGAAATTCCTTCTTTCTCTTAGTAGCTGTCAGTTGTGATTGGCACAAGTTTCCCAGGCCGCAGCAAGAAGCCTCTGCCCAGCTTGAGAAGTACTTTCTTTGAACCACTAAGGGATGCTTTCTGCCTAGAGGCACAAGCTGTAAAATCTGTATCAAGGCAAAAGAATCACCAAACCCATCCCTCACACCGCAAGAAAGGGCACCTATGGTAGCTTTAACCTAGAGGAAAGCTTTAACTCTAGGCTCAGAATCTAGAAACTATACACTGGCCGTCCCACTTAAAGGCCATCAGTATGTCATCTTGTGGTGGGTGACTCCAGGTGCTGTCTGTAAACAGGATTTGGCACTATCCACTATCCACATGACTACAGTTTGAAATGAGTTATCAGTGAAGAACCTTAAATACATAATAAAGCAGGTAAATTTTACTGTTAAAGATTAAAAGCAAAAGTAGTTTTTTAGAAATATATGGAAAGACTTCTTTAAAAAGTTTCAAAAGTTGACAATTTCAAAAGCTGGCAATATGTTAAATAGACATCTTCCTTGTCATGTACCCACACACACATACCTGCACACAAATAAACACACACTTATGCCAGTTGCCAAGTCTTCTCTCATAACTATCCCACATATCTGCCTCAAGACTAGGCCTCATCAGTGTCTCTCGGAGATGGCAGGAAGGACTTACCAACCATGGTTCCACTCCATCCCAAGCCAGCCTCCCTAGTACTTCCATGGGCTCTTTCTAAAATGTAAATATGATCCTGCTCTGCCTAAAACCGCTAGCTTCCAAAGAACATCACACCTCCATGACCAAACACCATCCCCTTTGTAATGTCACCTGTCGATCACCATTTATCTCTCACCACTCATGCCCAACCTATGCACTCTTCTTTTTTGCCAAATGAATTGCATAAAGTAATATCATGCTCATAGATCTACATCCTCCATAGGCACTAGCCTCTACCAAGAATACTAATCCCTACTTTTTTCTCAAAATTTAATTCCAAGAAGCCATCACACATACACACACACACACACACACACACACACTACTTTTTATATGGATCTCTCTTCTTAGTGAGTTCCCTTACCTCCCACATACTTGTTCATGGTACCTACCACAGTGTCCATAATTATTGACATAGTCTTCTCTTCCATTTGACCACAAGATCTTTAAAGACAGAGATTTTCTTTCACATGACTGAGAAATTTAGTATCTTGCCTGCCCCACCAGTATCTGACACCTATTTAATCAACACTGTTTTGTAGTGTGCTAGAGTAAGGAATTTGATAAACTGGTTTTAAATACATTATTTGGTATGAGTTTGCTACCACTTCCTAAATAAAAATGAAGTGTCATTTTTATCAGTCATTATTCTCTACCAAAAAAGGTGTAACACAGGGTGCAGTGCCACACACCTGCCACACACCTGTAATCTTATTACTCAGGAGGCTGAGGGAGCGGGATTGCAAGTTCAAGATCAGGCGAGGCTCCATAGTGAGACCGTGTCACGAAACAAAACAAAAACGTAGAAAGCACCTACCCCATGTTGAAAAGCAAAAACCTGGTCATAACATTAACATACAGAGAGGTATTATCCTAAATAGAAGGCGAAAAACGTGCCTGGGAAGGGTGAAAACTTCAACTTCTAAACTTAAAGACTTATAAAGTGACAGTTAATCTCACATGGGTTAGAAGATGATGTTTTAGTGACTGTTTGAATCTCACAATTAGGACAAATCCTAGATCACAAAACATAATTCAAAGCCCTTGAAACTTTCTTCTTAGATTGGTCTCTTCAGACTTGGGGCCTCTCGTGCAAAGAAAGCTAGGGCAAAGCACTTTGAGCTCTTAGGATAAAAAGAACTTCAGAACTGCAAAGCATTGTTTGGATTCTCCTGCAGCCTTGTTATGCCTTTGCCGCCATATGATTCCACTTTTACTAGTATCTGCCCATCTTTCATGGATTCGGCATTGCTCCCCTTTTAGCCTCCAGTCTTGTAGTGACTCCAGGGTCTCCTTCTGAAGTCACCTGATGTGCCAAGCAAAGATGATTCCAGTATCAGCCTTGACGTGCAGCCCTAAATCTTTAAGACAGCTGTAAACAGCGCTCTGTGCTCTTTGTCATCGTTTTATTTTGTCTACGGGAAAGGGTAAGCACAGTGAATGGTTCTGTGTGTATGTGTGTGCGTGTTTTCTTAATTGAAGTCTTTTCTGTGGTAGAAAATACTGTTCATGGTTTTCAGCCCTGTGGCTTTCCAAAATCTAAGCCAGAAAGTGTCCTTTGGAAAAACAACCACTCTTAATACCTGCTGGATTTTCTTTAGTGGAAGTGGAGGTCAAAATCTGAATTCTAAAAACAGAAAATCACCAGGTCAGTGAATTCTCAATGATATGTGGCATTTTCAGCTCCTCTGTTTCATCTGCTTCCATTCATACAACTTATTCACATATTCATTCACTCAACAGAGACGTATTGGAACTGTGTGTGGTGGGCTGCCAATACCCAGAAGGAACAATACCCTCCTTGACCTTAATCGGTTTACAGCTTATTGTACAAAAAGATATGCAATTACAAGGTGACATTGTCCTTGACAAAAGAGGGGCAAGAGTTAGCACGGGGACAGAAATAGAGGACTGAACTATTGAAAGAGGCCACAAGTAGGAGAGGAAAGGGGTCAGCTGAGAGTTTCAGGAAAAAAAAAAAAAAGATGCTTGAAAGGCAAACAGAAGATGGGCATAAGAAGTAGAGAAAGGGCAAACCAGAGGGAAGGAAGGAAAGAACGTGCCAGGTTTTGAAGTTGAGTTCTGAGTACTCGCGTGTGACTAAAACAAAATGAGTCACAATGCTGAGCATGCAACCTGGGTCAGGCCAAAAAGTGTTTGATAGGCCGTGCTGAGGAGTTTTGCCTCTCTCTGACATGAGAGAAGAAGCACTGAAAATTTTCGAATAGAAAATGACCCAAGGAGATAACAACCCAGGGTGATAGGAAATCACCCTGGTGGCTGAGTGATGGGTGATTTGCAAGTTCATGAAATTAAAGGAATAAAATCAGGAAAGGAGCTATAGCAATAGTGCGTGAAAGAGAAGACAACGGATAGAACCATGTAGCTACAGTGGGACTGGAGAAGAGAGGCAGAAACAAAGAGAGTGGCTTAAAAAGAAAGAAGGGCAGGATTTTGTAGTGGAGAAATGAGGGGTCTCAGAAGAGGACATAAGATAGTGAAGTGGAAACATCTGGACAGAAAGCAACCCTATGAAGGTGTTCATATCACCAGTTCTTGGGAGAAGAAATTTAATGTCACCAACTCCAGGAGAAGAAATTTAGGAGCCAACCGGTCTCAGTCCTCCTCTTCACAGGAGTCATTATTTCTTGAATCTTTTACCAGTTTCACAAATATCAGGATTCAGCACCTATACTACCAAAACCCAAGTGCTCATTTATCTATTTATTATCTATTATTTGTGGTAACAAATAATGCAGAAATTTTTGTCAGTATTTTCATGCCCTGTAATGTCAACTCAGTTTAATTGGAGTTCTTTTACCTCCTTGTTCTTCTTTTTATTACATAACACAGCAGAGTTTGGTTCCCACTGAAATGTTTTCATTTCAGTAAGCATGGTCATCTTGTCATTGTTTTTAAAAACACACACTATTCTTTTCTTCCTCACTAATGGGGATGTTTTAACTTCCTTCCACATCAACCCATAAAAACAGACCAGCAAATCTTATAAAGTTTTGTGCTCTGAAATCCTTGAAATACCTAGATAATTTACTTTACACCAGTGTAATGATTTTGAACTTGGGACGAGACAGCAAGCAGGAAAGTTAATTGCCCTTTGCACCCTTTTATAACCCTTTTTTTGTGCGGAGAAATCAAAGCTGTTTGATTCCAGGATGTCTCTTCTTTCTTCATCTCCCTAAAAGGGATAATTTTGCTAATGAAGTTTCGTCTTTCCTTTTCTAGTACAATTTAATTTTTTTATTTAGAAGTGATAGAAAGCCATAGGCACCAAATAAGGTCAGTAGCACACTGTTTAGACCTGAAAAGAAAAATAAGGTACAAATCTGGGAAGTCATGTGTTCATGGAAAAGCCTAGAATCATGGTGGCACATGATGAGTCAGGTATGTAAATACCAGAGGCTAAAGCATTGTACAAATTCAGATATCACCCATCAAAAATTGCTTAATCCTCTAGAAAAGTGGTAATTACAGGGAAGATGAGCAGATTTAGAGAAAGATGACAAATTTTAATCCAGATCAAAGATAGTTTTATTGTAATTGGACCTAAAAGAAAAATTTAAAACTCTACTTTGCTGTAAGCCAACTAAAACACATGCTAACTTTCATTTGCATTTTTATACAAATAGTTTTGGGCATAGAAATAGCATAGTTTTGCATTGGCAAATCCTCTCTGTAGTCTCCTTTAATAATTTATTCTCTTGAAGGTATTTTTCAACTCTTACAATTTAAATCTTTTTTAAAAGGGTAATTCTACCTTCCATTCAAAAGACAGACTTTCCATTTCTAAGCCTGTTACCTAGAGGCACAATTAAAATGGAAACATTAAATAGAAATAAAACATAATTCTTTAGTTCTTTTCATCCACCAGCTGGCTCATTTCATAGACTCCCTCTTCAGTGGGTTCAAAATACATTAATAGTCCATTACCTATTTGCATATCCTTCAAATTATAAAATTTAATTGTTAAAGTTCGAATTCAGGTAATCCTAAATGTTTGCATTTTATAAACAAAGCTTTTAGTGACAACAAGCTGGGGCTTTAGTCCAAAATCCTTAATCAATGTTTTCTCCAGATAGATCTTCATATTCCCTAACATTTAAGAATTCTTTAGCCAAGTTCCCTTGTTCTCTTTCTGGCTGTGAGCCTACCTCAGAAATACACCAATCTCTGAAAATTTTCTTGTTAGTATCTGAGGGAAGGCTTTGAGTTGTTAGGAACAAACCTAAAACTAAAATGTCCTTTTTACTAGCATAAGAAAGAGTAATACTGTATGCTTCTATTTATTTTTATTATTAGGCACTTATTATTTATTAGCCTCTGAATGAGGTTGCACTGCATTCATTTAACTATGTGGTGTTGTGATAGCTGGTTATGATTTTCTGATGTTTTTCTGCAACTCTAACCATATGTAATTTTGAATTAAATGAAAGTTAAGTACTAAAACGTTTTGCCCAAAGGGAATTCGGATTCTCAATGTGCTTTTAATAACTGTTTGTAAAACATTTAGGAAAATCTATGGCAACACATTTAGGGGAAAAAATCAAATTACTATTGCCTTAAGATGTTATTCTAATGTCTAAACTTCATGAAACGTCCTGTGTGGCCCAATTGTTGAAATAATCTACTTAGCAATACTTTAGAGTATATCATATACAATATATAGGACCTGAATTTGTATAATATTTTTAATAATATTTCTTTAAAATACTTCTTTAACACTCACTAAAAATGTTGTGACAGTGCAAAATAAGTTTTATCAAGTATTTCTGAAAAATTTCAAATGAAGTGTAATTTGAAAGCACTAATATTCATGAGTGGAATCAAATTAAAACAATTTCACAAGGACTTCTTTAAATTAGAAAAATATTAGAGAAATCAAGAGTTTGGAGAAACCTAAAATAAGATGCCATTGTGTACCCAAGACCTAAGATAAATAAATATAACCTTCAATGGAAGTGGGAACAATGGGAAAGGGCTTTCTGGAAGGCTAGCTGGTTGTGTATACTTTTCTTCTGAAGGTGTAATTTGAAAAAACTCAAGTTGAAATGTGACCTGAATTTCCATTTTTCTCTCACACAGAAAAATGGCCACGTACCTAATTTGGGAAAAATTCAAACTATAACCTTCAATGTACTACTCAGAATCTGTGCTAAATGTGAATACTGGAATCACCTTTTATCCAGAAATACAGTGTCCTTGAACCTAACCAGGCAATAATGAGCTTTTTTTTCACACATTTGTAAGCCCTCACCCAAAGTGTCATTAGAATACAAGCATACTATAATACAGTTGGAGTCATTTTCTTTACTATTTATTCATGTTTTTATTTCCTTCTATGGCCATTAAAACAATTATAGAAACTTGTAAAATTTGTAATCCATATTCACTAAGAAACAAATGAATTACAATGATCTAAAACAGAATGGCAGCTAAAAGGCTTTCCTCTGAAAAGATCAGGATATTTTAAGTAACGGATATGTCAGAACCAACCCCAGTGAGGATATGACCAGAATTTTTATCCCATACTCATTAAGTTACAACACTATGTGACTTTAAAAGCCCTAACTGACACAGTATCCTCACTAATGGGATTATTAATAAATAATTGGAAATATGGGAGTTCTACTTGTACTTCACACACATTTGTATTATTTGGATTTTTTTAATCAAAATATATCAAATCAGTTTTATTAGAGGTCTTTTACCTCTAATAAATATCTATGATATTTTCTGGTGCTTGATATGACTGACAAAGCAATGATTATTGTTAAAGATGGGTGATGTATTTATGCAAGTTCATTAAATACTCTTTCTGATTTTATAGATTATGAATTACTGGACAATATCCACAATAAAAAGTTTTTTAAAGAATGTATCATTTTGCAAAATATGCAGTTCTAGGGGAGAAGGTTTTCTGCAATCTATACAGCTTTATAATATGATAGTACACGGGTTGTTAATCACAATGCCTTTATTTTAGGACTTAAAACTTACATAAGAAGCTTCCTTTCACATGCTGTGTTCGGAAAGAAATATCACTAATGTAATAATGAAAAACAAATTCCAAATAAAGTTATTTGCAAATATTGACATTTAGTTGACCTGAAGCAAGAGTTCAAAAAAAAAAAAAAAAAAGAATACTGAGGCTGAATTGAACTATTGATCAAGACTTCTAAACTGTTATTTTTTTTTCAGTATTTGCAATAGAATCCAGGGCTACTCTAACACTGAGTCACACCTCCAGCCCTTTTTATTTTTTATTTTGAGACAGGATCTTGTTAAATTGCCCAGGCTGGTCCCTGACTTGCGATCTTCCTGCCTCAGCTTCCCAATAGCTGGGATTACAGGCATGTGCCACCATTACTACTTCTTAAAATGCACCACTTAGGATGCTATTATTTTTTCAAATACAGAAATGCCTGATCTTGTTGGATTTTTTAAGCACCTTTCATTTAATAAGAAGAAAACATTTCTTGGAGTGCCCAATATACAGAGTACACTAAATGCTTTATAAGCAGTATCCTTTTCCTTGTGAAACCATGGAAGAGGTACTTTTATGCTCATTTCACAGAGAAAAATATTGAGATGAAAGGAGGGCCACAAAAGAAAAGGGGGCTGGAGCTGTGGCTCAGTGGTATGGCACTTGCTTGGCATGTGTAAGTCCCTAGGTTTAATCCCCAGCACCGAAAAAAAAAAAAAAAGATACCCCCAGTGTAATCAGTACAGGGTTGGGATTTACCCCTAAGCAATCTGATTCTAGAACCTGTGCTTCTAGTCCAAGTAACTGGCTTACAAATATTCTTCAAGGACAAAGCCTAAATCTTCACCCTACTTTATGTCCAAATCTAGATCTAATTCCAGAACTTCCCAACTACCTCTAAAACATGGCATTCCAGGTATATTTTTTCCAGTTTTTATTGCGATTATTTGAATTTACTTCTCCTATTTTATAACTTTGGGTACTAAAACTTGAAAAGTCTATTTGGGGGACATGAAAAAAGAACCCTTAGCCATTTTTTTGCATTTTCAAGGTCGTTTGAGGGTCTGCTAGAAATGGTTTCTGGGGGAACTGGGACGAGGAAATTACTTTAAAGCTCAGTAAGCAATTCTAATGGGCATCAATAGGGTGCAGAACCGCTTTTCCTAGCGAACTGATAGAACTGAACCTGCAAAGCTCAATCAAGTTAGGCTTAGGCACCACACACAGCACACAGAAACCCAGCTTCATAGCCCACGCCTCAGGCTGAGTGTACAAAGCACTGAGGGTAGAAAAATGAGAGAACAGAACTCTAGGATAGGTAATTCTGCCCTACAAATAAAAGAATATGGAAGATCCTCCAATTCTCTCTCTCTGTGGCATTTATGTTCGGAAGTGGGGGGTGGGGCGTTGCACATTGAAGGTGACTGGGGATGGGGGGAATGCTTACAGGTGTGACTGCAATTTTATTTATCCCTCACTATTGAGATGTTCTAAATAGATACACTTCTTGGCCCTATAATCTCCTACTCTGCTACAGGTGACATGTGAAACTAAAATATTTGTTTGAAAAAAAAAATGCCTAGAAAGAGAGTTGAATGCATGGGCTGCCAAAGTGGATTCATCTTCGAATCCATAACAGCATAATGCCGTGACTAGTGGTCTACTAAGAATTGATCAGCAATGAGATTTGATATGAATGAATATATCTGAAGCTTTAACCCACCAGGTGAGGGCATAACTTGGGAAGAAAATAAGTAGAAGCAGATATTGAAAAGAAAAGGGTACCTCATACCCACCAGAACAGCAAGACTGAAAAAGATGGGCATACCAAGTGTCGATGATGATGCGGGAAAACTGGAACCCTCATACATTCCTGGTGAGAATGTTAAATGGACCAGCCACTGTAGAAAATAGTTGGGAGTTTTTTTTTTTTTAAATTAAAAACACTCTTCCCATATTACCCAACAATTCTACTCCTAAATTTATATCCAAAAGAAAGGAAAACATGTCAGCACGACTCTTACAAGTGAATGTTCATAGGAGAACTACTTATAAGAGCCTAAAGATTACGCTATATTCATTCAATGGAATACTACTGCTGGGCACGGTGGCACATGACTATAATCCCAGCACTAAGAAGACTGAGGCAGGAGGATCACTGCGAGTTCACTGGGCTACAAAGTGAGTTCAAGGCCAGCCTGAACTGCATAGCGAAACCCTGTCTCGAAAAGAAAAAAAAAAAAGGAATACTACTAATATGAGGAAATAAACTATTGATACACATGTATAGATGAACCTTGAAAGCATTAAGTGAAAGAAGCCAGACACAAAAGACCACATATTGTTTGATTCTATTAACCTGAAATTTCTATAAAAAAAAGAAGCAAAACTGTAGACAAAGAAAGCAGAGCAGGGGTTGTCTGGGCAAAGCATAGGAGCAGGAATCAATAACAGATGAACAAGGAAACTTCTGGAGTGGTAGACATGTTCTAAACTTGGATCATGATGACAGTTGCACAATTGTTTAAACTTTCTAAGTCACTGAATTGCACATTTATTTATAATAGATGAATTATGTAGCATATAAATTATACCTCAGGAAAGCTGTTAAAATATTTTATAAGTAAAGAATAAGAAACATGGAAAGAGTCAGAACATTCGTGGGATAGGAGAAAAGAAAGACATGCAGAAACTCACTAAGAAGCGATATCCCTATAGATTGTGGAAATAGGTACAGTATTTCCTTGTCTGTGTTTTATTCTTTAAATGTGTTTTACTGTCAGCTTGTGCACTGTAAGAGTTTGGAGTACTTTAGAAATGTTTAGGATGAACAACATAATTTCAAATGCTCTACTAGCTAAGGAAATGGGTAAAGTGAAACATCATATAAGTGTCTGCCACTGTTTCTCTAGATGCTGAGCACTTGTTTAATCAAATTAAATCATATGTTTTTACAGTACTGTTGCATCAAGTGACGTCCTTTGCATTGGTCTCCACTGTAACTCATCTATCCTATTCCCGCCTGGCAGGCCAGCCTGGGAGTTCTGTCCTCCCAGTGTTCTGTGTTACGTTTCTTGCAATGTACATGCAGTATTGTTGCCAGGTGATGTTCAGCACAGGAAACACAATGTTTTATATTTTTCACTAAAGTCTCATATTACCTTTTTCTTCACTTAGAAAATGTATGTCTAAGCTACACTGAAGAATATTTTAGTGACTGATATTTGAAGCCAGTCATATTGGAAAATGTAGTTGTCATTTGCTGAAAGTGTAACACAATGTCCTATGTGATCTCAACCTGAGGACTTCCATAGAGAAATAAATTGGAAATGTAAATTCTCTGAAAGGGAGAGTTAGGGAAGAGTTATCTCAAAAATCAGTTCAAAGACAAGGTTAGGAGGCCTTTGGAATGTTTGCCTGCATTCCAGTGCACACCCCATCTTGCATTCTGCAAGGATTCCAGCGGCTGAAAGGTATACCATCCATTATGCCTGTGTCTGCTCCTTCAGAAACTGTTTGATGACAGTAGGACAGAGTTCCTCAGCTTCAGTACTAATGACATTTTGGCTCAGTACTGTTTGGAGTGTTCCACGGCATCCCTGGCCACTTCCCAGTACATGTCAGTAGTCACTCCGCCCATCCCCGTACTCCCCACCCCCCTGCCGCCCCGCTTGTGAGTTTCCACAGCCACAATTGCCAAATGTCCCTTGAGGGAAGAAGTCACCTCCAATTCAGAAACTGCTATGCGGTATCCCCAGTATGAGCCTATAGACATGGAAACACTGGATTGGTGAAGACTCAGCCAATGCATTTCAGGGCCTCTACAGAAAGGAGAGAGCCCAGGGCCTAAACTTTAATATAATCTATGAAACATTTAAATACCCTGGGGGGTGAAAGAATCATGTCCTGCAGTAATGCGCCAATTATCATACCTTGCTTGTGGACACTTCTGGAAATACTGGCATTTACACTCTTGTTGTTGAGTTGGTAAATTACCCATGAACTCTCAGGTGGCAAAGATACAAACATCTATGTAGTAACATTAAAAAAAGGAAACAAGTGTCAGTCACATTTTAACAACTGACAAGTAAATGTTCCAGCCTACCCTAAATATCTGTCACTAGATTATTGTTCAATCTAGCTGAGTTTCTTTAAAAAAAAAAAAAAAGTCTAATAAAGAGGCACAAATGGCTTTAAAAAATTAAAGCGTTTGACAAAAGAAGCATGTGAAACTGAGCAGCTTAGCAGATAAATGAAAGCCTCTCCCTCGCGGGAAAAGAATAGTTTTTGTTTCACTTACCAGGGCTTAACATACAGACGTTGAAGGAAATCTGTTCCCGAATGGCCATTTCTTCCCTCATGACAAAAAGATCCTAAATATTTTTTGTTTGTGGAAAAAAAATACTAACAAAAAACAGTTGTAGACATTTTGTAATTCTTTTTAGAAAAAATAACTGAGGACACGAGTCTAATTCACTGCAGCTGAAATCGCATTTACTAACTAACCACACTAATAAGCAGCTGCCCAGGGACTTCTAATTAGATTCCCTGTATTTCTGTTATTGACGTTAATTTCCTATTTCAACTTCTAGAAAAAGTATTATATTTTCTGGATTTTTTTTAGGCAGGAAAACTTAAAGATTTCAACAGTTTTAACTAGTTCTAATTTTTAGAACTCCAGCAGTTTTATGGCATAACATGGTATTGAATTGGAAAAACACAATGTTGACATTCATGTACATGTCAATACTCATTTTATCGAGATAACTGGTAAGTTCATATTTAAAACTGTTGTTCATTATACTATTTTTGTTCTCTATGTATACTCTGGGGCTATGTCAGAAAATTGAGTCCATATAGCCATCAAGCTGTATTCTCCAAATCAAAATTATATTCAAAGGTTTACAGAAGATTGGCTTCCAACTAGTTTTCTATTTGCTAATTCTGCGATTTAAAACAAAATGTTGTTTTGCTACTATTTTATTATAATTATATTACACTAAACTTCCTGCATTATTCTCAGCATGAAATTGGAGGGCACACTTTTCAAATGAATCTTATGTGCATTTTTATTATATGACTGTATAAATAAACAATGCAAGCATTGCCTATTTTATAAATGCCATGCTTGCAAAGAACCCATACATATAAATGGCCACATCTGCCCTCCCCTAAACTCAGGCCATTTGCTGTCTCTATTGTAGAAGATGTGGAAAAGCTCAGAACTTTCAGAAAGAATGTCAAATCCTAAATAGCAGGCACTGTCATGCAGAGGTGACCCAGCAGAGAATCTACATGATCTTCTCCCTTCTCACAAATACCTTGCACTATACATTGCCAAGTTTTGTATACCTCTTTATCATAATGCCTAATATTTTCAAATTACAAATCTCTTTGGATTAACAGCTTCCTTTAAAATGCAAATCTTTCCCAGAGAAATAATTACATTGCTCTGTCAAGTCAGATTGCATTGTTCTTGATACATAACATTATCTGAAATGAAAGATTAGCAAGCAGTAGCAGCAGCTGAGCAGAAGCAGTGGCATAAGGATAGGCTGCTGTCATTATAGCTGTGGTCATAGTAATGGTAAACATTCACTGTGTGCCAGGCCCTCTGTGTGCTAAGAACTCAATGTGGCTTGCCTCATGTAACCGTCTCTAAAAGCCTAGGAAAGAATTTCAGAGAAACAAAGTAGTGGTTCTCAAAATGTGGTCCCTGCACCAGAGGTATCAGCATTTGAGAATTTGTTACAAATATAGTTCTCAGGCCCTAACGCCAACACACTGAGGCAAAATTTCCAGAGGTGGGCCCAGAAGCCTATGTTTTAACATGGTCTCCAGTAGATTCTGATGCTTGCTAAAATATGAGGACATCCAGGCTCATATTTATAGAAAAAGATCATATGCATGCATGTATACAAATATGCATACCATTAAAGTAGTTCAAGTTTTCACTTATTTATAGACTAATATAGAATCTAAGAGGAAGATAAGTCATCCTACAAAGTAGGGTCACACTGCATGTCCCTGAGATTTTTTCAGTGCTCCTAGTGGGTGACAAATGACACTGGTACAAGTCAGATCCAAGGAGTTAATTTTATGCTGCACCATAATCTGCTATTTCAAAGGAACTCAAATTCTTTATTAAACACTCTCATTTAAGGGAAATAGTGGCTGATATCTGACCTTTTCTAATTCTTCAAATAACTCAAAGACCACATTCTTAAGCCCAAGAGAAACTCACTCAGAACTCTTAAGTGACTCCATCTCCAGCTAGCTGGAGTTCCCAAAAACTCATTACCTACAAGTAGTACTAATACTATCCCTAGTTCATAAGGGCACAAACTGAAGCCCAAAGGAGCTAATTCAGTAATCCAAAAGCACAAGTAGGAAATAGCAAAGTTGAAACTAGAGAAACTCAAAGCCAACTCCAAAACCCAAGCCCTAAATCACTTACAATACAGGAGAAAAAAATTAGTGGGTAACTTGAGAACATGAAGTATTCAGAGGCAGAGCAGGTTGTTGTCCCTGCAACTTCTTCAGAGTAGAATGAGAAGAGTACCCAGCAGGAATGGGAGTAACAGTCTATCCAGTTAGAAATTTACCAGGGCCAATCCCAAACTCTAGACATGGAGAAGAGGTGGCTCATCTTTTTTACCCTCTGCACCATACCAGTCTTTGTTCTTAAGACTCAGAATTCACTCCTGCCCCATTAGTACAAGACTTCAGACAAAACTAAACTGTAGAGCTTGGAGGAATAAGTGGAGACCTGAATCAGCATTTAAAATGCATCTAGGAAAAATACACTCTGAGTTACTACCAAACAATCAAAAAACAAAGCTTTGGAAACAGTCCATTCCTAGAGTAAGGTCTCCATATTCCACTGTTCACTTCCTTCCTTCCACACTTATGTATCATTTATGTTGGTATTTCTCCTGATTGTACACTGATATTTCCCAGGATGACCTTCCAGATGAACTCTCCACACTGCTCTGTGCTGTGGCCCAGGTAACTGACCTCTTGGGCCTTCTGGTTTCTAAGTGGGTTCAACAAATAGAAGATAAAAGAATGGAAGGAATCTGAATATTTATGCTTTCCATCTCTCCCTACTGTGCCAGTTTAACAGTAGCTATGTTCCTTTATCTAAAGCCACAGCTTCTGGGAGGCAACCCTTCTCCCAAGACTAGAAGCTCACTGAGGTTTGGCAACAGCTTCCTCCCCTTCCCCCTTGTTCCTAGTCCCTCTGTAGTTCACCTTCTCCTGGTGACTCCCTGCATCCTCCCCACACCTTTGTAAATAGTCCCACTGTTAAACTGTTCCCAGAGTGGGCCATCTGTTTCCTACTGAGACTTTGAGCTTTGCAGACCACGTCCAAGAATGACTATGCACTATGCTTTCTACCAGATCCATATTAGTTTTTATTTCAATGAGTCACTTTGCATTATGCTGCCAATTTTAAAAGTCATGAAGAATCGGTAACTTATGTAAACATGAATTTGCATAGCAAGTGCACTATAAATGGAAAATAATATTATTATCCTTATCATGTTAGCGGCAAATTACCTTTCATAATTAAGAAAACTAAAAGCAATGGAAATAATTTAGAGAAAGGAAAATTTTTAATTAATGTAGATGTACTTTTTAATAATTATAAGGTCTCAGAATGAAACAGCCAGCCTTATAAATAAAATTTTCATGCCTGTGGTCTTCTGCCATCTTCACAACAACCTTATAAGGCAGGAATATCATTAGTCTTTGTTCAGATATGGAAACTGAGTCATGGACTTACCCAATGGCAGAGCTCTTAGATGTTAGAGGTACCACTGAAATCTTACTCTAGGGCCAGATTCTGCCCTCAGTACTCATCTGAAAGTCCAAAGGAGTAGTTAATGAAGGTTCAAAGAGAAATGGACTGTCCAATTAACTATGGTTTGTTAGCATATCTTCATCCTCCTACCTCAACCTGAGTCACGGTTAGCTATGGTTATGGTTTGCTATATCATAAATTCTCACTCTGACAATAAAAGGAAGAATAAACTGGATATAGATAAATGCTAAAACAGATAACCAAGTGTGTGCGATGACTCAGGCTGGGGAGGAATGAAGCACTGTAGGGAAGTATGTGATGAAGTCTTTATGAAAAATACACTTCTTAAATATTTGACAGCTGCTGAGAGCCACCTGGGAGAGAATGAGTAATCTATGGCAAACAGAGGGAGAGTGAGGGAGTGCATAAAACAGCAGTAAGCCATGGCCTCCGCACATCTTGAGTCTTTCTAAACAACAGTGGAAAAGAGTTTCATGGTCAGTGATGCAAAATTGATTGAATGAGCTGTCCTTCTGTTGGTTAATCCTCTGAATTGGCACTTCCAAATGTTATCAAGTCTCAGAAATTATGGTGCATGCCATGAAATTCATGTTTGGCAAATTTATCAAGGAAGGCAACAACCCTAGTAAACACATGGTATTGGGGAAGAGGGATGAGACTTGATGCTTAGCCTAACATTTGACTTTGTTAATATAAATAATATATTAACAAGTGAACAACCTGGCTTTCATCCAAACCACTCCACTTTAAGTGCTTTGCTAAAACTTACCAATGGCATTTACTTCTATAAATAACACTCATAATTGGAATAGTTTTCTAGGTACATCAGTTTATATCTTACAACAAATTCTCTTTTAAAGATCATCATTTCAAGTGTTTTAGAGGAATCTTTGAATTATATGGTTGGAGAGTGATAGCTAACCACCCCATCTGGACTCATATACGTTAGCATTTAACTACGTAATGTGATACAGTCTTTTTTTTTTTTTTTTTGTCTATTACATGATAAAGTAGCATGATATAGCAGAGTTCTAGTCCTGGCTGACCAATAACTAGCACTGTGGCCTTCAGGGAATCATATAACCTCTCCAATACTCAATTTTCTCATCTTCAAATACATATTCTCCAAAATTCTCTCTAGTTCAAAGAATGCTGTTTACATGGTCATAAGTACTGACCCATCAAGAAGAATGCAAGTTTCTCAAAAGCTCATATTTTTGTTTTTTCCAGTAACTTCATGCTGAGAGAAAACACTGAATAAGTACTTGTCAGTACTATGACTGACGGGTGAAGATATAGGTTTGAAATGATAAGCAAAAAATAATAATAAATTAATAATAGGATCTAGTAGCATGAAGAATGGGATGTAAGAAAGACCTAAGGTAAATATTGAAGTTCTAGAGGGGCAATCAGCAAAATAGGGTAAATTTATTTCATCTGCAATGAAAAATAAACTGAAAATGCCTCATTTATTATAAATAAAGCTCCCAAATAATATTGTCAATGGATAAGCCAAAAATAGACCAATGACTTAGAATTCATAGCAAAAAGATAAGCTTATGTTTTTTGAACATTATTTACATAGATTAGAACTCACCTTTGTTATTTGTAAGAGGAAGAAAAATTGTTCAAAATATAGCAGTGGCTTGTCACATTCTAACAAATACTGAGGCATTGTATTAACATAAAAATTTTCTCACTAGCTAGCTTCTATTTCAATGTCTTCAGAGAAAAGGTGATTGAAATTGTATGAAAAAGAATGAAAGGATGTACGTGTAATCAGAATCCAAGTCTCGTTTTGAAGAAAGCCTCAATTTTCTGCTGCTTGTTCTCAAAAAGGAAGCTGAAATTTGATTCATTTATGCTCTGGATTACTTCTAAACCTATTCATGAGTACTGATCTTCCATTTTCTTCTTTTTGGTCAATAATTACTTTTATCTTAAATCACACTTGATAACTGACATTAAATAAGTGATAGTGAATACACTTATACTGATAAGGAAGTGTATGAGAAATTAAATACCAGAACATTCAGGTATACCGTGACATCATAGCAACCTGAAAATTGTTTTTTAGTTTGTATCCATTATACAGTAAGTATGCAAAAGATTTAAGCAAAATGGAGGATGAGAGCCATAACTGCTTTAAGAGACATATCGACCTCATTTATGTCCATCAAAAAAATTTCAAAACAAATATGGCTAAGTATGGTAGTAAAAGAAAGAAAATATTTTCTGAAGTATTCCTTGAAGAGTTTGCCATTTTAGTAAATCAGACTTCCATGTGTAAACATCGTATCGTCTCCCTAGTGTAAGAAACTGAAAGAGTAAATAAGATCCAAAATCTATGAGGCCGGGGATATAGCTCAGTGGCACAGTGCCTGCCTGGCAAGCATGAGGTTGTGAGTTTGATTCTGGGTACCAAAAAAAAACAGATCCAAAATCTACAATAGATATTGTGAAAGGGAAAGAAACTGCTCAAAAGGAAGGAACAACTGAGATGGAGAAAAGAAGGAAGGGAAAAGGAAAAAAATATATATATACACACACAAGATATATATATATATATGTATATATATACATATGTATACATATATATATACATACAAGGTATATATATACACAAGGTAGCTAAGATAATTATACTACTAATTTCTTTTAGTTCATTGAAAAGAACAGTTTGTGCTTATATTGTTTGATCAATTTTGCATGCCTGTGTCTTGTAATCTGAGCAACTACTTTGAAGATAACAACACTCAATATATTAACCATTGTTAATCTTGTATTATCTTATTTGGAAACTCTGTATCATTGTTTTTATTGGTTTTTTCTTTTCTCTTTAAAATAAAAGAAAGAGTTTACCATTTTCGCTTATGAACTGCACAAATTAAAGATTAATAACAATCCTTAGCTGATACCTTGTCTCAAAATAAAATAAAAGAGGCTGGGGCTGTAGCTTAGTAATAGAACACTTGCCTAGCATGCACAAGGCCCTGGGTTTTATCACCAGTACCACAAATTATAATAATAATAATCTTTAAATTTTAAAACTCTACCTGAATCGATCTTTAATCATTGTTTCTATATTCTTATAAAGATATGTGAGAGCATTTCCCACATTCTTTCTTTTTTATTTAAATGTAATTTATATGATATAAAATTTATCATCTTACAGCGTACAATTCAGTGGTTTTAATGTTCTCACATCTGGGGGTTGGACATACAGCTCAGTGGTAGAGTACTTGCCTAGTATGCAGGAGGCCTGGGTTCAATCCTCAGTGCCATAATGTTCAAAAGCTTACCCAACTCTGTAGTGAGTTAAATTGTGGCCTCTCAAAATATACATTTAATTAGAACCTGTGAATGTGATTTTATTTTGAAAAAGATTCACTGAGATGTAATAAGGATCACAAGGTAAATTCTTCTACACTGAGCAGTAAATCCAGTGATGAGTATTGTTTTGGGGGTTGTTTGTTTTTTGAGACAGGTCTTCACTATGTAGTTGAAGCTGGCCTTGAACTCACTATGTAGCCCAGGCTGGCCTCAAAATAATGGTGATCTTCCTGCCCTAGCCTCCCAAGTACTGGGCTTACAGGTGTACAACACCATGCCAAGCTATTGATAAGTGTTCTTATAAATAGGGAAAAAGAAACACAGAGGAAAAGGTGATGTGAAGATGAAGGCAGAGATTGGAATAAGTGCCTACAAGGCAAGGAATGGCAAAAATTGCTGGAAGCTATCAGAAGTTGGAGTCTTCCTCAGAGACTCCACAGAATGAGCCAACCCTACCAATATCTCGATTTCGGATTTCTGGCCTCCAGAACTATGAGAGAACGAACTTGTGTTGGTCAAGCCACCATGTTTGTAGTAATGTTATGGCAGCCCTAGGAAACAAATACCACTATCACCTAATTCCAGGATATTTTCATCACCCAGAAAAGAAAGCTATTAACAGTCCTTTCCCTCTCTAACCCCTAGTAACTATTAACTACTCTCTGTTCTATGGATTTTCCTATTCTGGCTTTTTCACATAAATGGAATTGTACAATATGTGGCCAATTGTATCTGGTTTCTTTCACTTAGCATAATGGTTTTATGCATGTTACTATATATAGCATCACTGCATTCCTTTTTTTTAGTTGAATAAAATTTCATTGTATGGATACACCATATTTTGTTTATCCATTCACCAATTGATGCACATTTATGTTGTTTCTGATTTTTTGGCCATGAATAATGCTGCAATGATCTTTACTGTACAGGTTTTTGTGTGGGCACCTTTTCAATCCTCTTGGCTATATAAATACACCCAATTACCTTGGTTGTACACAAACTTATTCCATCATGGTTATCTTATTTGTTGTCATATAATTATTTACAATACTCCTTTATAATACTTTTATTTCTAAAAGGTTGGTAATATTATCCTCTCTTTCACTCTTGAGATTAGTTATCTAAGGCTCTTTTTGTCTTTGCCAGCTATGTTTAATATTTATCAATATTGTTGATTTTTTAAAACCCCAATTTCTGGTTTTGTTATTTTCTCTGCTGTTTTTCTATTCTTATTTCATTTATTTCCCCATATTCTTCATCATTTCCTTTCTTATGCTTCTTCATTGGGTTTAATTTGCTCTTCATTATTTATTTTTAAGGTAGAAAGCTAGGTTATTGATTTAGTATTTTTCTTCTTTGTTAAAGAAATTTGTGTCTATAAATTTCTCTCGAAGCACTGCTTTATCCTCGCCCCATAAATTATGTTATGTTGTGTTTTGTTTTCATTCATCTCGAAGTATACTCTAAATTCCCTTGTGATTTTTTTCTTCATCTATTGATTATTTAGGAGTGAATTGCTTGACTTCCACATATTTGTGCATTTCCCAAAGTTCAATCTATTGTCTTATTTCTCAGTTCATTTTACTATAGTCAGGTCTATCTTATATTTCAGTCCTTTTAAATTGATTGTTTTATGGTCTACCATGTGGTCTGTTCTATATAATGGTTCGCATGTACTAGAGAAAAATGTGCATTTTCTATTTTGGGTGCTGTACCATAGTGTTAGGTCTAGATGATTATAATGTTGCTAAATCTTCTATTGCCTTGTTGATAATGTCTCTGGTTTTCTACTATTAATATTGTTAAATTGTTTACTTCTCCCTTCTATTTAGCTATGTTTTTCTTCATGTATTTTGGAATTCAGTTGTTAGATGTAGATATAGATACAGATACAGGTAACTATAGTATTTTTTTATTGGTTGTTGATCCTTTTATCATTATAAGGTGTTTTTTACTTGCATCTAGTAACAATTTGGTCTGAAAGTCTATTTCATCTATTAGTATAGCTGCTCCGTTTCTTTCCATTACTGTTTGTATATATATCTTTTGCTATCCTTTTACTGTCAACCTGTGCCTTTGAAACTGAAGACTGTCTCTTGTAGACAATATATAGTTAGATCACGTCTTTTTATCCATTTTGCTAACCTCTGGCTTTTTATTGGAGTGTTTAATCTGTTATATTTTATGTAAAACCGATACATTTTACTTTTGCCATTTTACTTTTGTTTTCTATATGTCTTATATTTTTTCTTCGTATATTCATTCACTTCTAACTTATTTTGAGTTATATATATTGTTTGTCCTCAAGGCTACTACAAAGCTGAGAAGGGGGGTAAAACTAGGACAAGTTAAAATCCACAAAGCTCAATTTTATGAGCAAGATGCAGCTATATTTCTTGAATACTTTTTGAATTCTTGCAAATTCTTCTTTTGACTAACTTTGTTTAAAAAAAAACATTTTTGACAATTTTGACAGTGTTTTCATTGCTCTTATGGAGAGGTGAATTTTCAGAGGTCCTTATAGCCATTCCTACTTAGGTCACCTATTATCTCTTTTGATCCTCTAATATCCTTGTAGAAAAAGAGGTATGCCATTATTATCATTTATAAGTGGAGAAAATAAGTGTGTTTTGTTTGTGCCATAACAAAATTTCCAAAAATTTAGCAGATTAAAGCAACACAAGTTTAATCCTACAGCTGTCCAGGTCAGACCGAAGTCTGGCACAGGTTTCACCAGGCTAATGGCAAGGTGCTACCAAAGCTATATTCCTTTCTGGCGTCTCTAGGGGAGAACTCCCATTTCCTTGCTTATTTCAATTGTTGAAAGAATGCAGTGCCTTGTAATCATAAGACCAAGTTCCTTTTTTCTTTGCTGGCTGTCAACTGAGGACTGTTTCCAACTGATCTAGTTTTCCAGTATTGCCTTAACTTGTGGGCATCTTCCTCAATATTCAAGATCAATGGTGGGTCAAGTCTTTGAAACCATTCCTGCCTATGTTTTCATCCTCAAATATCTGATCTGCCCTTCTTCCCCTCTTTCGGCTTTCAGGAACTGGTTAATCCAGAACAGTCTTCCTTATCTTAAAGTTTGTAACATAACTCCATGTGCAAACTTCCCCTTTCCAAGTGACACATCACATGTTCTAAGAACTACGGCACAGCATCTTCAATGGGGCACAGGGAAGGGACATAGTTCTGCCAACCACACTATCGTTCAGAGAACAAAGCTAGCAAGTGGAAGAGCTAGAACTAGAATGTAGGTCTTCTGACTCCTTGCTCATTTCACCACAGGAAGCACAAACAAACTGCCTATGTGATACTCTCAGGAACACTTTGACCAACCTGCTACTTGTAAGTATAAAATCATAAAATGTTATAATACAAAAAACTTCTGAGTCCAGCCCTATGATTTCACAGGTGAGAAAAAGAAGCCCCATGCAGCTAAAGTCCCAATCTAAATTCCCAGAAAATCTAGAACCACAACTCAACCCTTCCCTAACTTACAGTTCTTGTGATTTTTTGTTTCCACTGCAAAATTATTTCACTTAAACATCTACCCATTTCACAAGATATCTCACAAGATACCCCACAAGATACCCCATCTACTCAAGTTACCTTCATAATATTCAACTACAACAGCCATGCAAAATTGGCTTATAAACATTTATTCTCATAATGTCAACCACTTTCATCTATCCATGACTTTCTAAATCTCCCATTTAAATTTTATGACTTGAATTTCTTTTTACAACTGCTCTAAGCACAGATTTCATATAGATTCTGCCACTCAAAAGGATCAAAGAAGGAAAACTACATTCTATTTTTTTCATTATGCTGATTTATTACTATTAAATCTAATCCAGAACAAAGTCCCTTTAGGATTTCTCCAAATTATATTTCAAATTATTTCTCATAAAGACCAGAGAGAGAAGGAGAAAGAATTAGTTTATGTCACAGCTCCATATCCCACTCTAAGTCAACCCTATCAACCCCATCAGCTTTGCAATGGAGAGGAGTGGGAAGGTCACGTTACTGAGGCTACTCCGTTTAGACCTATGCTGACTGAATCATGGTAGATTCACATAAGAGTACCTTCCCAGACGTTTGTTCTTACAGAACCGAGGTACATGAAACCCAAATACCATTTCTACTGGATTTCAAGTTTACATAATTTTTCACACCATGCTAACCTTCATGTGTTTTTCTCAGCCCCAGTGCTGCCCAGAACACTTCCGTCTGTCCTCCTGATACCAGCTGGGGTTCACTGACAATGAGTTAGCCTCCTCATCGCTTATTAACCTCCCTGCTTATATCACAAAAACTGCATTCTTCTCATATCCAGCAGATTACTCTGAAATTAGGATCAACAAACTTGAGACCCAATACCTTCCCTGCAGGCCATGTCAGAATTTTTCTGTACTTTTTCAGTTTCATGTTTCTGTCTTCTTCATCAAAGAACTAACATCTCTCTTCTACTCAAATTCCGTTATATATGCACTTCATTCTCCTTCATTCTCTGTTTCCATTAATTATATTTTCTACATTAATCTCTACCTTGCCTCTGGTTCCTTCCCTTTTGTCTTCAAACCTGTTTGATTCTCCCCAGTAAATAAATAATCCCTTTCCTCACTCCTCCCTTATATTAACCAATTTCTTTCTTTGTGCTTTTACACAGCCCTTTTCCCGTACAATTTGGCTTCTGTCTTCAGCTGTTTTCTCTGCATAACACATTCAGACATCAAAATTTGTTTTCTAATCACATAATCTAATGTTATTTATTCATTGTTTTTTTTCTCCTTTATCTCCCTGCCCCACTTTCATGGATGAGCAGTTGCCAATTCCTATTCATCTCTTCAATATTTCAAGTGTATTCCATCCTCTCCAACATAGAGTTGACTGATTGTAACTACTGAGATGCTTCCTCTGCTCTAAAGCCTTTCAAGAATGTCCACGGGCTGAAGGTCAGGGCTGTATCTTCCTTCTCTTTGAATTGTCTATAAACATGTATCACTATGACCACCATAAGTACCATACATCATACAGGATCTGTAGACGGATGAACATACTAACAGTAAGGGAAATCTCCTTGGAAATACAATTATTAGCAAGGAAAAGCTATCCTGAGATGAGAAATTTGCTGTGGGACATTCACACAATGGAGAAACAACCTGCAGATTGTTAACTCATACAGATTCCAGCATTTGCTTAGTTTATTGCTCTTGTGTCCAGGACATTCTTTTATGCCAATATGTAGCCTAGTTTGAATAATTCTGAGTTTCAAACACTCTAAAAGATTTCCAAATAATAAGAAAGCTAAACTTTTTGCCAACATTACATCTTTAGACTTGAAAACATTACTAAGTAGTCTAGCACCGCATTATAGACAGCTGGAATAAATATCATTGAGCATTGGTTACAACATGGAAAAAGACTCCTTAAGAGCCAGATTATTTCTGTATACTATTTATGTTTTGGCCTCCAATTTGCATCATGACTGATCTGTAAAGTAAGTGGAACCAAAGTGGCAAAAACATTGAAATTGGCACTACGGCAAAACTTGTAGATAAACAAATTTATACAAGCTAGCTTTGTAAGCCTGAGGATAGTCTGATTTTTAAAATGAGGTGGTCTTTAACTAAAAACATGTTTTTGTTACTGAGGATTTTTTTGTTTGGCAATGAATTATTCAATACCCAAAACATCATAATGAAAAAAAGGCAACATTTTTTAAAGACACCAGCACTCAGCATATCCTATAATTATGACACTTCAGCTGTCATGTAATTCTGTGAAGGACAATTAAAGCTACTAGAGGACGTCATCACAATTCTCTTCTTGTAATCATAAATCTCTCTTTTTAAATATTTAAAAATCTGTGAAAATATAACATGTAGACATATAAACAAATAAAAATTATTCCTGAAAAGCCACAATTACAATTACACATTTTGTAGCACCAATACCCATAAACTTAAAAAAGTCAAAGGAAATTTGGGAAATTAAAATAAGGTAATAGAACTAAAGAAAATAAAATGTATGCTACTTCTTCCCACCCTTTTTATTAGGCTATTTTGGGCAATTAGCTTATGGAACTAATCATACCTGATGTCTGTTATTCTGGTTACAGAACTAAGAGTAGGAAGGAAAGCTTTTTTTTTTTTTCTCCTAGAATAGGAAGGCAGATTGAAAAATTGCACAAGTATTGATAAGTTCTGAAATGGAATACACCCAGAAATGTGGGTGTTTCAACTTCACGAAAATGAGTTTCAAGGCTGCAGGCCAAGTCTCCAGTCATTACCATCACCCTCTGTGAAGGTCATGCGTGGGTTGCAGTACTCTGATCCCACTCAGCCATAGGCACACAGCACCATGGAATCAACCACCTATGAGAGGAATGTGAGCTTTAGAATCGGACAGTCTGGGTTCAAATTTTGGTTCAGTCATTTTTTAGGTGTGTGATCTTGACCAGAACTCCGGCTCTTCGCCTGCACCAGAGGAGTTAATGTCGACTTCAAAAGATGTTTGTCAGAATTAAATGAGATAATGTCTGAGGCTCCTAACACGATTTTCTTCTCCTCTTTAGAAAAGAAATGGAACTGCAGCCCGGGAAATAAAAGTTCCCGGCATTAGAGGGTTAATAAGGAGAAGTAATTCTAAGCTGCTGGTTCAGGTATAGGCATCCTGTCCCAGAGAGCCCATCTGTCCCACTAATGGGATTTAAAACAGTTGCTGCCTCTTCCTCAGTCGTGTAATGATTTCTGGACAGCCTGAGAGGCCCATTATCTGCAGTCCGTACTTCTGCTCTGTCTGGCAATAATGACTTCTTAGCACAACAGCAGGGCCGCGGTCTTCCACTTCCTGCTGCACCACTGCGCACAAGACCCTTGCTGAAGTCAAAGACAAACTGTCCATCGCACCACAGAGGCCAACAGTTTGTGAAATGCTGCGTGCTGACGGCCGCCCCAGCTCCTGGAGCGTGGTCCTCTAAGACAAGGGTGTCCTCCTAGGAGTTTCCTGGGAGAATGTGAATATGATAGTTGAGTCCTTTCCCGTGAGAAAGTGAGATCCCGGCATTCCCAGAGGGCCTCTGAGGTTGATTTCGAGGTACTGGGGAAACTCCCTAGCCTCTAAATTGCTGTCTCATCCCACTCCATTTTTACAAGCCGTCTGCAGAGCCCAAAGGCAAGAAAATTTAATGTGTGAACAACAACAAAAAAAAAAAACAGCCACAGAACTCCCACTTAAAAAAATCAATGCCCAGCTGTGATAATTACCTTAGGTTTCCATTAGCATTTCTTCCTTTTTTTTATTTTCTTAATCTTACTGTTTTTCAACTTATTATGTATAAGTTATTTTAAATCATGTTTAGTAGTAAGCAAAATATAAATCCTAAACACATAAAACAAATAGGATAATAAAGGGCTTCTATCAGGCTTGAACAGATCCCAAAAGAATTCATGGAAAAGAATCTCTTATCCAAATTAAGGAAGATATAACATGTTCATTCCACAGTGTGATTAATGGTAATGTAGAACTTAGTATTAAAGGAAAAAGATGTACTTGTTATGAAATGAATGCAAATAAATTTTTAAAAACCGATTTGAAAGTGGAAGAAAACTTCCTCCTACAGTTAGACAGTTACTTAAAAGTTTTGTCAACTGTTTGTTCGAAGTAAATATCAAATTTATTAAATAGTATCTCCTATGTTACTTTAGGAGGCAAACGTATAATTTAGAAAGATTTACCTGCTGAAACTGTAGGCCATGTCAAATGCTGCCTGAGTTTAAGTATACATTGTACAGCCATTTGGAAAAGCAATCTGGGGCCGGTGAGATGGCTCAGCAGCATAACCGCCTGCCTGGCAAGCGCGAGGGCCTGAGTTTGACTCCTGGAACCCACACACGAAAAAAGGGCCAGTGATATCGCTCAGCGGCATGGGTGCCTGCTGGCGCACGAGGTCCTGAGGTCGACCCCCGGTACCCACAAAAAAAAAAAAGCAATCTGGCATTATGTTTCAAATGCTTGAAGATGTTCATTTCTGATATTCCATTTCTGGGAATCTATCTTTTATAGCAAAAAAAGGAAACAACCTATTATAGAACTGCCCTATTGTAGAAATTGTCCTATTGTAGAAAAATAGTCATGTAAATTATGGCAGGCTTCCATGATGAAATAACATTAATCATTAATATTTTAGTGGTAAAAGGAAAGATAATTGAAAATAAGCAAGATTTAAAGAATATAGTATATACACCATATAAGAGCATTATGTAAAACAAATGAAAGTACAAAAACGTTAATATTAGCATTACACTCAGATTTTATTGGGACATTTATATTCATCCAAAATTCCTCAGTTGCATAAATGAGTATGCATTATGTTTATAATGTGGGGAAAATAATGCGTCATACTTATGAAAAATAGAGTTAGTATATAAAAGAAAAAAGTCACTTTTCACTGATTGATATAATCTATGCAGTCTTGTTCACCAAGAAACCTGGGTCCAGAAAAGAATGATGAAACAGAGAATGAAGTAAGACAATAGTTTAAAGAACTGAGTAAGAATTCCTACTCAACTGGATGGCTGGCCCCAAAGTGGATGATCAGCTCCAAATCACTGGTTCCCATAGGGCAAGGTGAGCCAAAGTCCAAACCAGTGTATGATTTCAGCATTGCATCAGCAGTGCTGAGACCAACTGTGACCAGAAAATAAATCAAACAATTGAAACTGACTGGAAATAACATGGATCAAGGATATTTAATGTTATTATCATTATATTCCATATGCTGAAGAAGCTAGAAGAAAAATTGGATATATTAGGTAGAAAAGTAGAAAATATAAAAAGGCCCAAATCAAACTTCTAGAAATTAAAACTACAATCTCTGAAAAGCAAAATATTGGAGCGGTGTTAACAGTACATTACAATTTACAGAGAAAAGATTAGCAAACCTGAAGACATAAATAGAAACAATACAATGAAACTCAGAGAGAAAAACAAGCCTGATCCTCCAAGAAAGAACAAAACCTCAGTAAGCTGTAGAAATCCCAATATTTGGAAATTAAATAACACACATCCAAATAACCAATTAACCAAAGAAGAAATGATAAAAGAAGTTTTAAAGTATTTTGAACTGGATGAAAATAGAAACACAGCATATTAACATTTACAAAATGCAGCCAACAGTATTTATAGGAAAGTTTATAGCAGTACATATTTGTAATAGAAAAATTCCCAAATCAATGACCTTATCATGTACCCTAAAAAACTATAAGAAGAAAAGAAAATTAAACCCAAAATGATTACAAAAAAGCAAATAATAGAAACCAAAACAGAATAACAAAGAGAAAAACAATGAACTATTAAAAAAAAATGAATCTTTGACGAAATCAATAAAACTTTCCCCAGAATAACCAAGCGTTATTCTATTTAACCCAGGGTTAAAGGCAACACAAATAACTAATATTGGAAATGAAAGAGATAGTATCCCTATAGATTCCATATTAAAATGTTATGAACAACTTTACACCAATGGATTTGACAGTCAGATAAAAAAGACAAATTCCTTGAATGGTGTACATTAGCAAATGTTTACACAAGAAGAAATAGATATTCAGAATACTCTGATATTTATTAAAGAAATTGAATTTGTAGTTTAAATACTTTTCTACATAAAAAGCTCCAGACCTAGATAGATTTGCTGATGAATTCTACCAATCACTTATAGAAAAGAATAATATCAATTTTACAAAAACTCCTCAAGAATTTTGAAAATCAGAAAATAATTCCCATCTCATTCTATGAGATCAGCATTATTCTGATACTGAAACTAGACAAAGATAATTCAAGAAAGAAAACCACAAGTATCACTCATAAATAAAATTCATGACATAATTTTGCTGAATTCTTGATAAAAATTTAACAAGTCAGATTCAACAACATATAAAATATAATACAATTAAATAAGTTTCACAGGAATGGAAGGTTGGTTTAATATTTTAAAAAATCAATTAATGTCCACATTAGACTTTAAAAAAGAAAAGCATATGGTCTCAAGAAATGCAGAAAAATAATTTAACAAAGTCCAACATCATTTATTATAAAATCTTTCCTAAAATTTGGAATAGAAGAGAACTGCTTCAGCCTCAGAGAGCACCTATAAAAAACCTGTAGTCAACAGCATACTTCATGGTGAAAAATGAATACCTTCAAAGAAACACACAGGAAAAGGTAAAATTATATTTACCAGAAGACAACATGATCATTTCTATAGAAAATTCTATAAAATCAATCAATAAGTTATTAGAATAATAAATGAGTTTAGCAAGTTTCCAGGATATAAGATCAATATACAAAAATCAATTGCACCTCTACTCACCACTAAAATTGTAAATTGAAATTATAGAAAATTGCATCATTTGTAACAACACAAAAAATATGAAATACTTAAGAGATAATCTGACAAAATATGTGTGAGACTTGTACACTGAACGATCACAAAACATTACTTACAGAAGTTAAAGAAGGGTTAAACACATGGACAGATATTATATATAGTTGGGTCAGTAGGATTCAGTATTGCTAAGATCTCAGTTCTCCCCAAAATAATCTAATGTCAATAAAATTTAAAACAATGTCAATAAAAATTCCAGTAGACTTTTGCATTTAAGTAGACAACTGCTTCCAAAATTTATATGGAAGTGGCAACACATAAATAGCCAAAGTAACTTTGAAAAAGAAGCACAAAGTTGAAAGACTTATACTACTTCACTTCAAGTTTCATACTGTTATAAAAATAGAAAACTAGTAAGTATGACAGAAAACTAGTAAGTGGGTTCAGAAATAGATTTTTGACAAAGGTGCAAAAGCCATTCAGTGGAAAATACATAGTCTTTTCAACAAACAGTGATGAAACAATTGGATAATCATGTACTTTTATCCATATCCCACACCACATACAAAAACTAACTCAAAGTGGATGACAGATCTAAATACAAACCCTGACACTATAAATCTTCTAGAATAAGATATAGCCAAAAAAAACCTTTGCAACCCTTGCAAACCTAAGCAAAGACTCCTTGGCTACAAGACCAAATATATTATCCACATAAGAACAAATTTATAAGTTAGACTTCATCAAAATCAAGAACTTCTATTCTGAGAAAGACAGCATTAAAAGAATGTGAAAAGATAATCCATAAACTAGGATAAATTATTTCAAGTCACAAATCCGATAAGAGACATATCAAGAATATATAAAGATTCTCAAAATTCAATAAAAAAAAACAACCAATTCAAGCAGGCTAAAGTTTTGGTTTTATTGTTTGTGTTGTTGTCATCATTGTTTCATTTGTTTGTTTTGAAACAGGGCCTTACTATTTTGCCTAGGCTGGTCTCAAAGTTCAAATATGCTAAAGATTTGGACACATATATCACCAAAGCAGACACATTAATGGTAAATGGCACATAAAAGATAGCTACCATTACTGGTCATTAGAGAAGTGGGTATTAAAATTTCAATAACATAGCACTACATAACTATTAAGATATCTAAAAACTCACAATATCAATCTTGAGAAGGATATGGAGCTACTGGAATTCTCATACACTCATTACAGAAAAGTAAAATGATGCAACTATTTTGGAAAAACCTGAGTTGTTTCTTTAGAAGTTATACATCTACCATAAGACCCATCCATCTACCCTGGGTGAATACCCAAAAAATATAAAAGCATATGTCCAAACAAAATCTTATACATAATGTCCACAGCAGCTTTACTTATATTAGCCCGAAACTAGAAACAACTCAAATGTCCACTAACGGGTGAATAGATAAACAATTTATGGTATGTCCATGTAATAGAATATAATTCAGCAGTGAAAGGAATAAATTACTGATACACAAAACAACATAGATGACTCTCAAAATAATAATGCTGAATGAAAAAAGTCAAACTACCAAAAAAATACATACAGTATGATTCTGTGATTACAAAAAGCAGGTAGAGGCTTTCTGGTGAAGGTATGGTGTGCAAGGAGAAGCAGGATAAAAGGTTGCAAAAGAAGCACGAGGAAATCTTTGTTGCTGATGTATATGTTCATTATCTTTATTGTGCTAATCACAGGAGTATACCTATGTCAAAAATCATCCTATCATATTCTGTATATATGGAAAATTTATTGTATATCAATCATACTTTAATTACACTTTTTATTTAAAGCCAAAAACATGAAACATTACTCAGAAAGGTAAAATCAGGTGAGATGCTATAGACGTGAAGAGAAAGAATAGGGAGGAAACCTAAAAATGTCATAAAAGGAGTGGAGAAATCAGAGAGAATGTATATGAAACAGGGTTCCTGCAGACATATCTACCTACTCAACAATTTTGCCTAGGCAGCAGAGCACACCATCAATAGATAAATCCCACTGTCAAGTTCAATTAAATTTTGTACTTAGCTATAGGTAAAAATTTTTAGGCCTGGATGGAATTCTTTCAGTCTCTATAGCCATGCCTACTTGCCTGATTATTAAATCACATAGGAAACCTAGAATGATGATACTGACCAAAAGAAAGGATTTGTGACTACACCCAGAAGAAAATTTGATTATATGTTTGCCTGGTTAGATTCAAAAAGAACAAGTGGTGACTGGTTTTTCCCATTACCTTTCAAAAGTATAAAATTTTGACACCCACATAAATATGAAAGAAAGAAAAATAGTACAGGAATTTCCAAAAATTATTGGAAAACTGATTTGATTTTATAACATGAGGAATAGAAATCACATACAGTCTAAAAGATAAACACAAGAACATAATGCAAAATTTAAACTTTCAACTATGTCTGAAATCTATAAAGCTGCAATCAGATTTACCATTGGCAAGGCACAAGTACTTTGTGTGACACAGGGACAGAAGCAAAACAATCCTTCAAAATTGGAATACTAGGCCTGGCTGCTGATGTAATAGGGAACAATGATTAAACTATCAATCAAACAGATTTTTTAAATATGTTGCATGTCATAGCCAGAGATTTCAAACCTAGGACAAAATCTGGTGTTAGTTATAACAGAGATGAATTGGGTGGTCTCTTAGTACACAGATGATCACAAAATCAGCATAATGTGGAAATCAATTCAAGGACTATTTTCTTCATCTCTGTTCATGAAGATTCCAAATTAATAAAAGCAATGTTATAGATTTATGAGCCATGGCCCTGCAGAGCATTTCATGCTATTCTCCAAGTTATTTACCATGTTTCAAAGCAAAATTATTTAATATGAACTCCATCCTCTAAGTATACCTAAATATCTTTACTCTTTAAACAACTGAATTCTAGTTATTTTTTCCAGATGCACAGCTCTTCCCCCCACAACAACAACAAAAAAAAAATTAAAGGAGGGTAAATCTCATCCCTGAACCATCTGGAAAGCCAGTAGAAATGAGGTTGGTCTCATTGCCAATTTTCTCTAGAGCCTATTTTATACTCACTCACATCAAATTGAACATCCTTCCCTGTATGGGGACATTTAATTGAAATATTACGAGGTCCCATGTGATCACTTCCTATTCAAGTGTGTTTCCAAAGAAAACCTTCTCTGCTCTTGAATGTTGTAGTTTGCTATCAGAAAACAAAAGCACATTATGATTTTCTGTATGTTACAACTGCCAGGAACTAAATCCAAATGTCCTGCCTGAATATCATACTCTGCTTGGCCTTGGTGCCTAAAAGAAAGAGAAATTTCTCCTTCTGAAATATGGCCTCTGTTTCTTAGCAAGTATTCTATTTCAACGTGTAAGCCACTGCAAGACTTTTTAGAAGTAGATAAAATGTATAACTAAAATAAATGTAATTGGAATGCAAATAGTAAATGTTGTTTCATGTTTGTACCTCGACAGTGGCTTTCATTCATCCCACAAGTATTTTGCATTCATTATTATGTGTCAGGCACCATATTAATGGAAATGAACAAAACTTGGATCCTATCTCAGTGGAGGAAACAAACAAAAAATAAAAATTCTGTGGATGGTTGTAGAGTTCCCACAAAAAAGTAACTGTTTTAGATATTCACATATTTCGTTTTACCTAAAGCCATAGTACCCTTAGTATGACAGTTATTACAAGTGACAGCATCCTTCTGCTTTGTCCTCCAGTTATTTACAGAACCCGAACATTCCTTTCCAGTCAATATCCATTCGCTCCCTTCCTATGTAGACCCCTGGCTCCCATTTCAAACATTCTGGTACAATCTTTACACCAGATCCCAAGCCTCATGCTTCAGAAATGAAATCACTAGATTCAGTCATTTCTACCTTCACTCCCTGATCCATTTTGTTCTCACACCCAAAAGCATCCCATCCCCTACATCATCATCTCCTCACTCATCCAAATACTAAGTAATGTTAAGGCCCAGAGTAAGTGCCACTTTTTCCTTGCCATGCCTTCTGTTGCTACAGCGGCCTGACTCTCTGTTCTCTAAATTCCTAACACACTTATGAGAATGTAGGCCCACTAATATCTCCAGCTGTTTCCCGTTTTCCTTCCCCAATTAAACTCAAGTTTCTTCAGGAACCATGTGCTCAGAACGCAAAAATGCTCAAAAACATAGGTTAATCCTAATTTATGTGGAAATTGAGGTGAAGTGAGGCTATAATTTTTTCAAGGAAACAGAGCTAAATAATAAGTACACATCAATAGCTACCATTTATCAAGTACCAACATGCCCAGTCCCATTTTATTTAAGATTAGAACAAAAATAGATTCTGAATTCTCTAACTTTTGAGCAAGCAATCATATCATATTTTTATTTAAATCTACCATATTATTATAAGTTTTATTTTTGAGTATGCATCTTGTGTCAAGAACTGTATAACAGTTCTTTCATTTTATCTTCATAAAACCATATGTAGCAGATATGATTATCATCCCTCAGAAAGGTTAAAGCATTTGCCCATATGCTCATTGTATGGGGCTGAGACAAGATTCTCCAGTAGGTCTGTCTGACTTCAAATCTTCTGTTGTTCACTACTCTGCACCACCTCCAAATTACCAAACCAGTTCATTCCTATGTAATTTATTCATTAATAAAAAGTGTATCAGACTTCTTCATCCAATTCATACTATTTAGCCAACTCATACCTGAGTCTGCCTTACGTAGCCCAAAAAAGAGAGTTTGCAGTTTTCCATAAAACTTTATTTCTTAAGATGTAAAGCTCCCAGTTATCTAACACTCATTCAAAAAAATATGCAATCAGTCTCCTGATCACTAGAAAACCAAGAACTGACCTTGGCATTATGCAGTTCCTGATCCCTCACCTGGCATTCCAGAATTTGTTGTTTCACTACAGTGTGTGTGTGTGTGTGTGTGTGTGTGTGTGTGTGTGTATTTTCTTTGTTTAAACAAACTGATACCAGATGCTCTTGATTTCAGCTTGAAGAGTTCATTATTTTGTCTTTTTTGTCTGGGTGAAATCATTGAATCTATTAATTGTGCAAGTTTGGAGATGGGATTTCCCCCTACCTATTGCTAGTATATAACAATTGGTATATTAATTACCATTGGAGCAGAGAAATTTATTATAGAATGCATTTCTCCTACACACTCACACATTTTGTTAATGCAAGTGGTAATTATCTGCTTACTTATCAATAGTGCTTCAAAGTTGGTGGGACCTTAATTACTTCCTAATTACCCAGACCCGTATTTCTTTATAAAGACTGACTTGAAAACAGCAATTCAATAGCTCAGACATTTTACAACTACCATTGATTTCTCCTCCCTCCTCATTTATTGATGGGCCATTCTGCCTTTTGTACTTCTTTTTCCATGATAAAGTTGTAAATGAGCTTGTATATTCTTTTTAATTCCTTCAGTTAGCCTTAGCTCGGTTGGGCTTTTCATTTTCTTTGCTTCTTCCGGCTATCACAGTTCTATTGAGAGTCACTTGTTTGAATCCTTCCCTGGGATGCATTTCCAGTCAATGTTCCTTTCACCTTTACTGTTTTATCTCCTATAAGGCTGTGCCCATTTCCACAAAATAATGCTGCAGAACAATCATTGTAGTCCATAAACTTCCTCACCTCATGCCAACTATCAATTGTTAAGTTGTGCCTTTTTCTCTTTGTAAATTTAATGCACCAAAAAGCTGCAGATACCCTATCACAGATTATTTGAACAGAAAAATAAGCCAGATTCGTCAATGAGTAGCATATGTATTTATCTCCAACAGCCTAGGGAAAACAGAAACAATCAAAATAGCTCTATAAATAGAAGTTTCATCAGTTTAATCTTTTCAAAATTTCCACAAACACGGCCATTCTGCCCAAGGTAAGATTCTCCTCTGTGATTTGCTCCATCCGAGGCACAAGACCCTTATCTATCCTCCACTCTTATTCCAAGCTCCAATGTGCGCTTCAAAATGTGAAGTAATCTCTGCTTTGCAAAAGGAAAGAGAAGTAACCTTTCCACCTAAATAGCAGAGAACCTTTCTTTACACACAACTACATCTTGGGTGGTAATTTTCACTGCATTCCCTTCTGAAAGTGATTTTATCCTGCTTCTAAGTATCTTAAAATAATAGAGACACAAAACAAAATGACTACAGTTTTAATCTTATGGCATGATATATGACAAAATACAGTTTTATATTAGTTTCCCATTGCTGCTATAACAAATTGCTGAAACTTTGGCGACTTAAAACCATTACATTTATCTTATAGTACCAGAGGTTAGAAGTCTGAAGTGAGTCTCACTAAGTTAAAACAAGATGACAGCAGAACTGTCTTCCATCTGGAGGCTCTAAACAGAGGAGAACCCTTTTCCGTACCTTTTCCAGCTTCTGGAGGATGTCCACAGGTTCGGCTCCTGGCTCCCTTCCAGATCCAAAGCCAGCAATGAACAGATGAGTTTCGCACAGACAACTCTGACATTGATTCTGGGCTTTCATCTTTTACTCTAAGGAGCCTGGGATTACATTGTGCCCACTTGGATAATCCAGGGTAATCTCCCTCTCAAAACCACCTATTAGCAACCTGATTTTTCTTGCCATATAGCATATTATATTTCAGGTTGTGGGGTTAAGATACAGACATCCTTGGGTAGCAATTATTCTCTCTATCATGATATTGTGAATGAGTTTGAGTGTATTACTAAACAATAGAACTTGTATTTTTAAAATGAATGCTATCCTCTTCAAAGTAATCACAGAGGGAGACCACATATTTTCTGATCATGCTGAAAATGTTAGCAGGATTACTTTTTTGGTGCTGTTGGCAAGCTCAGTGAAACATTCTTAAAAGAGTCACAATTTGAACAATTTTTTTGCATTTAAATATGAAATTGCATTTAAAAACAGCCAAACTTCATATGAAAGCAAATGTATTGACTACCATAATCAAATGAAAGCATCGCTTTGAGTCAAAAAATAAGATGAAACTAAAAAAAGCATGAGATCAATTTTTCTAGTACACTGATTTTTTTTCTTAAAAATAGTGAATTGAGCACTTGCTGAGAGCCCAGTAATGCTCTAGAAGCTTTAAGTGAATTATCTTAGTTCTATGAGGTAGGTACTATTATTAACTCCACTTATGAGTTTGAGAACCAGAGAATTTAAATAACTTCCTTAAGACTGCCCTCTAGAAAATGGAGGAGCAGAGATTCCAACGCAAGTAATCTGTTCTCAACCTTGTCACTAGCAACATACCTACACAATCTTCTCTATTTCTTCAAAACTAATTCCTGACCTACATCCCTCATTTCTTTCAGCAGCAAAGCAGTTTGCTAAAAAGCCGGAAAAATATTTCAATATAACACTAAAAATAATAAAAGCAAAGTAGTCCAATGACATATTTATTTGGTTTGTGCTTTGTGGCTTTTAATTTAAAAACAGCATTCTAACCACAAAATTAGACATGAGACAAAGACCAAGAGATGATGCCAAGCAGATTGTTCAAAACATTCATCTAAAATAATCTCATGCCTCAGATTTTCTTCCAAGCATTTCTGGGTACAGACATTAAGTAAAACATTAAAATAGTTAAACGTTACACTATGATAGAAAGATCAGCTCTAGCTGTCATCTTTTTTTGTTGCTGTTGTTAGTACATGTTCGTGGTACCTAATGATCACATTTCTCATGGGGAATTGGTACATGTACATAACAAACTTTAATTCTTTTTTTATCCCCTTCCTTCCCCTCCCACACCTCCCTCCATCTCTTGGTCCCATTCCCATTTGCAAAAGATCTATCTATTTCCTATTATCTATCTTTTATTTTGTCTAGCTATCATTTCTTTGACAAGAGGTGGGGGAAGTGGGGGATTTCAGCTCAGGAGGTAAGCCAGAAAGACACAGGTACCCACTGTACAATGTTTCCAGTGTCCATGAAAGGGGTAAGAGAGGCCATGCTAGCTACTACCTAGGCAGCAGCAGCATCAGGAAGAGGGCAACTTAGACCTGGACGTAAGAGGTTGTTCGGGTGTGCCACACTAAAAGAAGAAGACACTGGTAAGTCTACAAAGTCAACTTTATCTGTAGAAAAACCCAGCCTGTAACCCTGTTGCTTAAGATCACAATTAAGGAAACACAAGTCCATACCTAGCGACTTGTAGGGAGTTCATCTACTCCTGGGGGTTCTGCAGATTCCCAGAATTCTATTTTCATGAGCACCTCTGGCTTTCAGCTCCCACTGCTACTCCCACCTCAGATACTTCAGCTGAAAGATCATCTTGCCTTCCTAGTCCTAAGTTATTTTCTGTACACCACCAACCTCTTTTTCCATATTACATCAACCTTTATAATTTACATACACACAAAATAAAATACTCACGGAACACAGTATCTGTGTCTGAGTGTCTGAGAAAACTGAAAAAAAAAAGTTACAACATTACACAAAACTCACATGTAATATTAGGCAGCTCCATTCATAAAAGTTCTTGGCTACCCTCCATGTCTCCTCTACCCTTCTCACATCTTCCTGTACACCAACCCAATCTGGAGCAGTGTGTATGCATGTACCTGTGTGTGTGTGTGTGTGTGTAATATATTATGCACCTATATAATTTTAATGCAGAATAATGCATCTCCCTTCTGTCTGTCTATACCAGGACCCCTTAGAGTAACCAAAGTCTGATAGTTCCATTGTAGGAGCCCCAAAGAAGTTCACAAAGATTATCTCCTCCATTTGCAACATAACTTCCAAGGTTAGATTGGGATACATTACTTATGCAATAGGTAAGCACTTAAGATCATAACTGAAGGTATTATCAACTACTCTATTTCAGCTCCACCCTGAGTCTATTACCAAACTGCACCATTCTTCTAACCAAATTGCCTGTTGGAATTGCACCCTTACTTTCTAGTCACATGAACACTGCCCACAGCCATGTCAGCAACGTCTGGATTATCAATACCTCCGCAGACGCCACTGTCTCCCCATCCTACCCAGACCCTCTGGCTCTAATGACATTCAAAAATATTTGTTTTATAGTCTTCTTTTGTTTTGTTTTAAGGACACAAAACTTCCCAAATTCAGAAAACATTTTTAAATGTAAGCTAATATGCATCTGATCATTAATCTAATCAACCTTATCATTTTTGCTCCCATCCCCTGTACAAATCTACCTCTGACCAAACAAATCTATCTCCAAAGGAAAATCAACATGATTTATTTAGTCTCAAAACCATGTTTGTGTTTATTTGCCTGTCAGTTCCACTGCTTGAAATATTTTCTCCTTTCTTTATCTATGAATATTCACTGGCACTTCAAAACAGAGTTAAATGGCATCTCCTACAGGATGTTCTCCCTGATGGACATCACCTCACTGGTACCTCTGCTCTCAGCCCCTTTTTATCAGTTCAACCCCTTTATCTGTCATCCATGAGCATAAATCTAGCCAAAACAGGTAACATTTGTTGAGCACTTACCATGAGGCCCCAAGCACTTTGCATGAGTTTTAACTCATTTATTCCTCACAAAAACTTTTAACATATATACCATTATCCCCATTTAACAGGTGAAAAAATTGATGTCTATCAAGATTAATCATTTGCCCAGATCCAAATGGCTGGAAAATGTCAGAATGAAATTTTGAACTTGGACTGCATGAGTCTACCCCTGTGCCTTAACCACTACACCATAAAACTTCCAGGACATAGTCATTTAAGATTGTCAGATCCACTAATCCACCTAGGCCATGAGCTACTAAAGGTAATAGATGATTCTGACCCTAGTTATCTGTATTTCTTGTCTATTTTTCTTTGGCTATTTGATTTTAAAATGGAGCATGGAATAAATATATGAAAAAATGTTCAACATCACTGGTCATTCAAGAGATGCAAATTAAAACAATACTGAGATTCCATCTCACTCCAGAAAGAAAGGCTATTATCAAGAAATCAACCAATAATAAGTGCTGGAGGGGCTGTGGGGGAAAAGGAAACTTTCTCCACTGTTGGTGGAAGTGCAGACTGGTACAACCACTGTGGAAATCAGTGTGGAGATTACTCAAAAAACTAAAACTAGAGGTTCCATTTGACCCAGCTATTTCCCTTCTTGGTATCGTCCTGAAAGTATTAAAAGAATCATACCACAGCGATATATGCACACCCATGTTTATAGCAGCACAGTTTGTAATAGCTAAATCTTGGAAACAGCCCAAATTCCCATCAACGGATGAATGGGTAAAGAAGTTTTGTTTTTTTTTTTTTTTTTAATATACAATGGAGTACTACTCAGACATAAAGAAGGATAAATTTGAGGAATTTCTAGGTAAATGGATGCAACTAGAGACCATACTCTTAAGTTAAATAAATCAGACACACATGTTTAAATATTGCATGGTTTCTCTGGTGTGAGAAACTGAAAGTGTAAATAAGGGCCAAAATATATAACAGATATTGTGAAATAGGAAGAAAATGTTCAAATGGGAAGGGGAACTGGCGGGGGGAGAAAAGGAAGGAAAGGAAAAGAAAAAAGAGAAAAGAAAGAAAAATGGAAACAAAACTTTTTTAAATAAGGAGAGGAAGAGGGTTTGAAGGGAGGGTAGTGGAATGGGAAAAATAAAGAAGAATCAAGATATACCACGTGTATGTACAAATTCCCTATGATGAAAATGATCATTATCTACATCTAAAATGTACTAATAAAATTAATTAATTAATTAGAAAAGATAAAATGAATCATGGGAAGGCAATCAAAATGAAATGACATAATGATATTTATTCTTCTCATAAGTGACACTTGGTTGCTTCCACAGCCCATCAGTCAGTACCACTAGCTAATCTCTAGTTAACTACTTTCAAGCATTATCAAATAATAAAAGCAATAAATGTACACCTAATATTGCTTCAAGTGGGATGACTAGACTCCTAAAGCCAGCATTAGACATAATTATAAGAAATTCTGCAAAATCAAAATCTTTCCAGGTGCATCATCTGATGTTTTCCCTTATTCTAGAGGAATAAAAAAAAAAAAGTAGAATTTCTATGAAATCAAGTTTCTTTAGAAAAAACCGAAGAAAAATATACATTTCTCAACTAGAATATGTAAATTCAGTATTTGTTTACAAAAGTATCAAGAGGAAATAATTCATTTTTCCTACCTAGACAAAATTAAGAACACATAACAACCTGCTTGATGATATACCTGAGTAACCATGGACATAATTTATTATATAAAGAATCAAATATCTTCTTTCTTGCAAGTGTTACTAAGCTTTTAGATGTTGAATAGCCTTCCAGGAGGAAGATTAATCAAAGAAAATAAATCACATTTCTTCCTCAAAATTGTAATAGGATAAAATTTGTAAAAGGGATGGAATAAGTAAGTAATACAGGATCTATTTCATAATCTTCCACCTCCCCAAAAGACCACTTCCACTAAAGCAAACCTCAAAATCCTCTGTAGAAAATGGAAATTTGATAGATGTGGATTTTTATTCTACTTGTTCTTATTGGTTACATAATGATACTTGCATTCAATTTTCAGAGCAGATCTGGGTTTGAGGATTTATATTGGTGAATTTATAATCCCCCCATGCAATAGCTAGTCTTCTCAAGAAATACAAAATAGGGCCGGTGAGATGGCTCAGCGGCGTAAGCGCCTGCCTTGCAAGCGCGAGGGCCCGAGTTCGACTCCCGGAACCCACATACGAAAAAGGGGCCGGTGATATCGCTCAGTGGCACGGGTGTCTGTTGGCGCGCGAGGTCCTGAGGTCGTCCCCCTGGTACCCACAAAAAAAAAAAAAAAAAAAAAAAAAAAAAAAGAAATACAAAATAATTTTTATAGTACTGCTCTTTTTTGGAAAGCATGAAGAAATAAATCCACTACCAAAAAAAGCAATTATGTAATATATTCTGGGCACCCTGCAAATAATTTTAAAAATACATGCTACTTCAAGTTATCCACTTTTTTATTTCCCTTCTGTTAGCAAAAACCTGAGAACTGAGGTATTTGGAGATGAATTTTTTAATAAACAAAAAGTGAGTATAATAAAATAAGCTAAAATACTGCCATAGAAATCAGACATTTATTTTAGATAAATTCATAGATTCTAGTTTATTCACTTAAAGTCGTAAAAACGTTTTTACTATTAGACCCTCTTGACGCAAGTAATTAAAGACTTAATGCCAATTTCATTTGCCTGGAGGTTTTGCATACTTCATTATCAAAATAGAGTTTAAAAATAAAGACCAACCCTTGGTAATGTTGATAAAAGTCACTTAAATGCATAGAATAGTCAATGAGGCTTTGTGATTGCATTAAACTCCTATCAGAAAGGAGAATACTATTAATTCTCAAAAATTCTCATACTTTAAAAGATATTTAACATGTGATAAGGACTATCTAATTTACTTCATGGTGATTTGGGCAGGAGGCAAACAGCAAATAAGAAAGAAAGAGAGTAAATTAAATCAAATAGACATTTGGTCATATAGAAGGAGGGGAGGGCAGAGAAGGAAGGTGAGGAAACAAAATAATAACCAGCTCATGTTTGCTTTTTTTAAAAAATTATTTTGAACAAATAGTTTGATTGAAGAAGAAGAGAAAAAAGAAAGGGATAGTCAGGTATGTAACGTAACAGATACAACATTTCTTTCCTGGGATGGGAAAAAATGTGTTCACTATGAGTCCTTACTTGGGTACTATCCTTGTTTTCGCTGAGATTTATGGGAAAGTCTTTCTTTCCTATGAGAACAGGAATTTCTAAACACCACAATGCAGGAGAGTAGTCTGCCAGATCAAGCCTCTGTAAAAAAAAGAAAAAAAAAAAGTAGAGGGGGAAAAGTATCCTCTCCTGGAGGATGCACTGAAAAAACTCAACTTTTCTTAACAGATGAATTTTTTAAAAAGCATCTACTCCAGGAGTATCAGAAAGAAAAGACTGTACTTCCTCAGGCTTAAGTCACATGGAGCCAAAGTCCACAGCCTGGCATGCAGGAGGTTAGCCACTTTTCGCCAGGAGTTCTTGTGCAGTTACTGAGTCCTGGGACCAGATAAGTGTGTTGGTTTGTTAAAAGGCTTCGTACTGATTAGAAGTGTAGCTCTGTGTTACAGTGCTTGCCTACTATCCACAAGGACCTGGGTACAAATTCTACTAACATACACACAAAAAAAAATTAAACATAAAGGCTTCATAGTCTAAAAACCTTGGGAGATTCATTTCCCGTTTTCCTCAGCACTCCCTTGAATCTAGGATCCAGCTGCACCTTCCCAGTCTCAGTGTATCTTGTTCCTTTGCCTGAAACACCTTCACTGGCTTTCTGAGCTCATCTACCTGGGTAATCACTGCAGAACCTGGCTCAATGTGACCTCTTAGAAGCTGCCCATAAAAGGCAATGAGAAAGAGTCCACAGGCCAAGCAGGAGACTGCTGTTGCCTGAAGGAAATGTCTAATAACCAACAATCGCTAAATATTAGTCTAAGAATTCAATGTTAAAAAAAAGAAAGGACTCATGTTGAATCCCTTGTTCTTTCCTTAATTTATTACAAGTTAAATAGTAAGGAAGCCAGTGATCACACACTTCTAATAATTACCCATTTTATAAATGTTTTTGCAATCTCTCTTCCAGGTTAACCCAAAATCTGAAACCTAAAATCTGAATTCTGAAATCTTAAACTTTTTGAGCAGCACTTAGCAAACTGTTATAATACATGCTTTCTAAATGTTAACCACTCTCATTCTCTTAGACGGTGTGATATATGCTTACATTTCCCCAAACCCACAAATCTGTACTTCTAGAGCCAAATCACATCTTATTTATATAGATTCTTTCTTTCTTCCCACCCTTCCTTTCATATCATAATACTTTACACATTAATATTTGCTGAATAAATATTTAATAAATGCATACAAAGATGGCACAAAGTACCAACCCTTAAGGGGCTTAACAATCTATAGGAAAGATGCTAAGCTTTCCCATAAAAGCTACAATACTCAAGGCATAACTGAGACAGTAACTAATATACTGTCTCCTTGGACAAATACATTGAGACCCAGTTTGGCCCTGGAAAAGCATCACTGAAACAATCCTGCTAAAAATTCTATGTAGTTAGAAGTTGATCAGTGACATGGAAGGTAGCAAACTTGCTTCCCATTTAAGACCTTCAACTGGGCTGCCAGCTGAAGTCCAGGAGACTGAGCAAGCACTCATGTGTGGGAACTGGGTCTCAGAACACCAGAGCCTTGAGTGGTGGATTGTACAGGGCATGTCACACCCCTTCCCTTCCACCTCACTCTATCCCTGTGTAGATAGTGGCCCCACTTTCCAAATAACTACCTCAAAGGGTGTTGAAAACCAGAATTAGTCCTGTGAGTACATCAAGTAAACCTCCCTTAAAAAATTTCTGCTGCCAGGAACTTTGCAGCTCTACAATAGATTGTACTGATGAATGGGGCAGCTGAGGGTTATTCCAACTGGCTCCATTTCTAAACCACTACCACTAGACACCTGACAGGCAAAGTAAAAGTAAGAAATGAGTGGTTGAATAACACCAGGCTTTGCTCTCTCGAATGGATGCATGGCCAAAGAACACATGGAAAGAAGAGCTGATTGGCATAGGTAGTGAACATCCACTCCTGGCAGCATGATCAACCACCTCAACAGAGACAATACTTTCAAATTTTATTAGGACTTTTTGTATATACTATTTGTTTCATATTTTTTTCCTTTTTTTCTATTTCTTTACTCTCTCATTCTGTTTTCTTCTTTTAATATTCAAATTTTTATTTTTTTGTTTTTGAGTGTTATTGCTTTCATTTTCTATATCTCTCTTCATTTCTTTTTTTTTTTGTGGGTACTGGGGGTCGACCTCAGGACCTCATGCACCAGCAGGCATCCATGGCTCTGAGTGATATCACTGGCCTTTTTTTCGTATGTGGGTTCCAAGAGTCGAACTCGGGCCCTTGTGCTTGCCAGGCAGGCACTTACACCGCTGAGCCATCTCACCGGCCCCTCTCTCTTCATTTCTTTTCTCTTTTCTCTTTTTATAACTTTTCTTTTGCTGTCTTTTTCCTATTTTTTTGTATCTTAATTAATTTGATTTTTTTAATTTTTAGTTTATTCTATATAATTTTTGCTTCAACCAATCTTGGTGGTGGTGGTGATGATGTTGTAGTTTTTACTTGGTTTTCATTTTGTTCTTTATCTGGTTTGTTTATATTGTGATTGTTACTGCTATTTGTGTTCTTCTTTGCATAGGATGCTGGGGATCGAGCCCAACACTTTAAGCATGCTGAGTAAATGCGGCTGCCACAGAGCTACACTCCCAGACTAACTAAGAGAAATCACATGTTACTCTACTCGTGACCTAGGCCCACTCCAACATCAACAAACACCTCAACTTAAAAAATATGGGAGATAAAATCCCCTAGTTGATGACCCAGCACAAACTAGGCATGGCTAAGGAAGGCCTGAAGGTCCACTCCTGCACATTAACCTCCATAACATCAGCAAAAAGACACAACATAAGTTGTGGACACTGCACCTATGAGGGACCACAGTACAGGTTGCTTCTATAGCCTTTCAGACCACACATTGCTGACAAGACTGGAAGAGGGTTACACCACATACTCCACTGTCTAAAACATAACTTCCTGAACAAACAAAGGGTTCCCACTCTTGTGAGATCTACACAGAAAGTGGGACCTTCTGGTTCTGACACAATATGTTCTGAGTAAAACCCTACTGATCACTGTGAAAGAAGCAAAAGGAAAACTACAAAGTCCAGGCAAAATTAAACTCAACACTGCACAGCAAACTGATATCCCAGGATATGTCTTACAAGAGAAGTCTCTTCCCTAGGAAGGCCCTCACTTAAAAGTAGAAGACACCAATTCCAACAAATGCCCAAATACAAACATAGAAAAATAATACCCAACTATTTACTGTCTATGAGAAACTCATCTCACTGGCAAAGGCACATACTAAAAGTAAAAAATATTCCAATCAAATGGAATCCAAAACAATATTCATATCTGACAAGTAAACATCAAGTCAAAATTGATCAGAACAGAAAAGGTTACTACCAATTGATAAAGGGAATAATCCATCAAGAAGATATGATAATTGTAAATATATAGGCATCCAATGTTGGAGCACCTAATTTGTAAAACAAATACTATGACATAAAGGAAGATAGAGATCCCATACAATAATAGTAGGTGACCTCAATACCCCATTCTCACCAATAGATAGATTATCCAGACAAAAAAAATCAACAAAGAAACAATAGTATGTGTAGATCAAATGCACTTATTTATGAACATCTAGAGAATATTCCATCCAGTGGATGCAAAATACACATTCTTTTCATCAGTATATGAACTTTCTCTAAAATAGATTGCATTTTAGGTCATAAAGCAAGACTTAGCAAATGCAAAAAATTGAAATAATTTCTTCAATCATTTCACACAGTATCAGAATGACTAAAAATCAAAAGAAACTGCAAAACTTATACAAACAATTTGAAATTGAACAATACACTTTTTAATGAGCAGTGAGTCACTGAAGAAATCAGGAAAATTTTTAAATTCCTAGAATCAATTGAAAATGGAAACACAACCCACCAGAACCTGCAAAACACAGTGAGAACTGTAAGAAGGAAGTTTATAAGTGTTTACATAGAAAAACAGAGAGAGGTCAAATAAATATCGTAATCATGCTTCTCAAAGCCTTACAAAAACAAGTACAAACAAAACCCAAAATTAGTAGAAGAGGGCCAGTGAGATGGCTCAGCAGCGTAAGCGCCTGCCTTGCAAGCGCGAGGGCCCGAGTTTGACTCCCGGAACCCACATACGAAAAAGGGGCCGGTGATATCACTCAGCGGCACGGGTGCCTGTTGGCGCGCGAGGTCCTGAGGTTGACCCCCCGGTACCCACAAAAAAAAAAATTAGTAGAAGAGAAGAAATAATAAAAACCACACCAGAAGCAAATGAAATAGATATTAAAAGAATTATACAAAAAAAATTAAACAAACAATTGATTCTTTGAAAATATAACAAAATTGACAAATGCTTAGCCAGCCTAACCAAAAGAGAAGGAAGACCCAAATAAATAAAATTGAAACATGTAAGTAAACATTACAATAGACATCATTGAATTCCAGAAGATTATTACAGAATATTTTGAAAATTTATATTCTAAAAAATTGGAAAATGAAAATGGACAAATTTCTAAATATATATGACATAACAAAATGTCAATATATTTAAAAGCCAATATGATATTTAAAAAATTGAAATAGATGAATAACAAAAGGCAGCAGCATCATACTACCTGATTTCAAAATATACTACAAAACTATAGTAATCAAAACACTGTAGGTGTGGAATCCCCAATGTAAACAAGCATGCCCTACACTGGCCACTCAGTGACCCATACACACAAGGACCTGACCACCCACCAAATCCAAGTCAGCTCTGCATTTTGCTTCCCCTTGGCACATGGCAACAGAGGCACAAACTAACCAACTCACCTGATCCTGGAAAAGGACAATGCCTAGGGAAAGAATGTAAGCCCAGAAAGCTAGCAGAATCAGGGAGAAAGCATGGACCGGGCCAGCAAATTCAGGGATTCCCATGTTACCATCCCAAAGTTCTAGGCAGGAAATAACCACAAGAGACCACTGCAGAGAGCCCCTGAAAAGTATAAGCTCAGGCTGGAAAGGACCTGGGCCCTCAATGTCCCACCATAGGGAGCAACCAGAACCCCTGAGTGTCAACATTAAGTCCAACAGTCCACTTGAACTCCTGCCTTGAGGCCTACATACAGCAGAAACCACGTTTCCCATCTAACAACAAGAGCAAGGACATGCCGTGGTTTGCATGGTAAGCACAGTCTGGGGTAAATGGATTGAGGGGCCTCTGGCATAGAGAGGACACCTCAAAAACCCATAGGCCCAAAAGCTAGGCAGAGAAAGTTATGACTGGCTGGATTCCAAGACTGAAGATCCTGGAAATAAACCAATCATTCAAAAATAATAAACCAATCATTCAAAAACACAAAGGAGGGCCGGTGAGATGGCTCAGCGGTGTAAGCGCCTGCCTGGCAAGCGCGAGGGCCCGAGTTCGACTACCGGTACTCACATACGAAAAAAGGGCCGGTGATATCGCTTAGCGGCAGGGGTGCCTGCTGGCGCGCAAGGTCCTGAGGTCAATCCCAAGTATCCAAAAAAAAAAACAAATAACAAAAAGAAAACACAAAGGAATGTTTTCTTTGACTCAATCTTTTTTATTATTTTTTTTCTCTTTCTTTAAATTTTTTGTGAGTTGGGTTTTCCCCTTTTTTGACCTTTTTTTTTCTCTTTTAGTTTCTTTTCTCTCCTTTTCCCTTTTCCCCTTTCAACCTTTTTTCTCCTCCTTCTTAACTTTACTTTCTGCATTTTTCTCTCTGTTTTTCTTTTTCTTATTTGTTCTTTCCTGAGACTTTTCTAGCACTAATTTCTGTTTACTCCTCAATAGGAAACCCTATCTTATTTTTTTCCTCCTCTTTCTTATATCCCATTGATTAACTTTTCAAATTTTTCTCTTCTCATTCTCCAATTCACCACTCCCTGTACCTTTACCAGTATAACTACTAGGCTTTATGCATCTTTAAATAGCTAGTTAAATTTACACTATTAGTGATGAATACTATTCAATCGTTAACAGAGGTAAAGTTGCTTCATTTAGTAGATATTTACTGTAGGTCAATAGTTGGTTTGTCTATAATCATAGATCTCTTTTCTATGGTTAAGGATGGTACATTATCTGTCCTTAGGGTTTGTGAATATGCCACTTGACTTTGACACTATAACTGATGTCCATTTTATTGCTATAGCCAAGGTAATGTAGTGGTTGCTCTTAATTGGCTTTCTTGGGATGTCAATATCCGGAATACCTTGGAGTCATTAACAATACTGGAGCCCATTTCTGGAGAACTGGGTACTGGGCCAAATATGCTGCTACCTTCCATCTTGGGTAAAGAGAGGTGGTCAGATCCTGGGACAGAGGAAAAGGCCAATAGTTATCCATATCCAGAGGACACTGCTGAAGAGTAGACATTAATTAAAGGGGTCTCCATACTAGAAACAAAGCTTTCCACTATAATCAACCTACAAGCATCAACAAAAGAACAGACAAAAAAATAGAAACATGAGAAGACAAGCCAACAAAATGCCTCCAAAAATTCCCAACAGCCCCAAAGCTGATCCATGGCACATGGAAGGGGAGGAAACCAAAGCCATATGGCTGAATTATTCAAAATGATACTAGCGGCAAAAACAAAACAGATGAATAAGGCATTTGGCAAGGTCACAGAACATATAAGTAAACAGATAATGAGCTAAATAAACAAAATAATAAGCAAGTCTACAGAAGACACAAATAAAAAGCTAGCAGAGCTAAACAAAATGATACAAAATACGAATGAACAGCATAGAAAAGAATTGGGGTCCATAAAAAGGCTTCAAATACAAATTCAGGAGATTAAAAATTCTATCAAAATTATGGGAGCAGAAGTGGCCAATGTGAGGACAGAGTGTCAAAACTAGAAGGCAAGGAAGGCAGTTATCAGTGACCAATTAATGAGACATACCTTAAAAACAACAAGAAGACATGAAAAATGGATCCAACAACTCCTATATGATGCAAAGAAGATTAACTAGAACTAGTGAAAAATCACAAGTGGCATTTAAAAACCTGTTACTGAAATAATAGCAGGAAATTTCCCAAGTAAGGGAGAAAGAACTTCACATACAGATAAGTGAGGCATAGAGAGCCCCAAATACCCATGGTCAGAAAAGAGCCTCTCCATGATGTGTCATAGTCAAAACCCCAAAAGTCCAACACAAGCACAGAATCACAACAGCTGTTAGAGGAAAGCAATGAATCACTTATAAAGGTAATCTCTTTAGAATTACAGCAGACTTCACAAGACAAATTTTAAAGGCTAAGAGAGCTTGGAGTAAAGTATTTTAAGCCATAAAGGAAAAAAATTTCCAACCCAGGGTGATATATCCTTCAAAACTATCTTTTAAAATGGACAGAGAAAAGTCGCTGAAATCTCTACAGATTAGTTGACCATTGCTGCCAGACTCTACTCCGAGTTCTTGTTCTTAATCCATGTTTCAGATGGTGGACTCAGTGCAGAATATTGGAGATGGGAGCAGCATCCCACCATGAAGTCAGGTTGCAAACTGGCAGAGGATACCAGCAGCTTAGTATTGCAGGCCTCTTGAGTCACCGTACAGAGGCTCCACTGGCCAACTTCTCCTCAAAGCTTGCTGGAGTACTGGCCTTGGATCAGGTTTTGAGAACAGTGCAGTTTTAGAGTTGGCAGCAGCACAGCCCAGGAGGAGACTAAGGACCCAAAGCTGCCATCGATTTGGTCTGAGAATCTAAATGACTTGAACATTTGGTACAGAAGAAACAAGCTACTTATGTCTTGTATCAGAGGCCTTTCTTCTCAACAGAACTGATGTATCTGGCAACTTTTTCTAGGACAGACACATTTATTGTCCTTCTTTAACCTGCCCAACAAATAGGAGCTTCTATGTCTTTGGATAAATTTATGCTTATAAATGTTATTATTAAATGCTATTATAATAATAAAATAAAATGGACAGAGAAGTAAGATATTTCCATGATAAAGAGCACCTAAAAAATTCATGATCACCAAACCAGCACTCCAAAATATTCTCAAAGATATCCTAGAAAGAGACAGTGAACCAACAATGACAAAAGGTGTTTCTATCAGACTTCTGCTGCTTTCTATTAGACCAGGGAGGATGAGTAGCTAAGTAGAAGGAAAAGACAGGGAATTAGCAACATGAAAATAAGACAATGACAGAAATAAGTCAATACTCCACTCAGAAAAACACAGGTTGGCAGAATGGAGCAAAAAACAAAACCCAGCAATATGCTGGATACAAGAAACACACTTAACCCCAAAATAAACCCATAGACTAAAAATCAAAAGAAGGGAAACAATATTCCATGTAATGGGAACCCCCCCAAAAAAAGCAGATGTAGCTATCCTACCTTTAGACAAAGTGAAATACAAGCCAAAACCAATTAAAAGAGGTGAAGAAGGTCACTACATATTGGTTAAGGGAACAATCCAACAAGGAAAGATAAAAATTATTAACATTCAATGGTGTACCCAACATCATAAAACAAGTACAACTGTACATAAAAGATCAGATAAATATACACACAATAATAGTTGGGGTCTTCAATACCCACTATAACAAATAGACAGATCAACTAGACAAAAAAATCAACAAAAAAATATCAGAGTTGAAGAAAACCTTCAAACAAATATACTTAATAGATATCTAAAGAGTGTTCCACCCAACAACAGAATACACATTCTTCTCAGCAGCACATGAGAGTTTCTCCAAAATAAACCACATACCAGACAAGACACTAAGACTAAGGAAATGTAAAAGAATTGAAATTATATCATGCATATGAATTACCAAAACCGAATCAAGAAGATTTAAAAGCCCTGAACAATCCAATACCACACAATGAAATTGAAGCAGAAATCAGTCAATCAATCAATCAATCAATCAAACCTACTAAGAAAAGCCCAGGTCCAACTGGATTCAGTGCTGAATGCTATAAAAACCTCAGAAATGATCTAACACCAATACTCTTCAAGCTCTTTAATGACATTGAACAGGAAGTACTCCCCAAGTCATTCCTAGAAGCTATCATTACCCTGACTCCAAAACCAGACAAGGATCCAACCAAAAAAAAAAAAAAAAAAAAAAAAAAAAAAAGAGAGAGAGAGAGAGAACTATAGGCCAATCTCTCTAAAGAATATAGATTCAAAACTCCTCAACAAACAGAAGACAATGAGTCATCAAAAGATCATACCTCATGACCAAAGTTGACTTCATCCCAGGGATGCAAGGATGGTTCTGTATATGCAAATCAATCAGTGTAATACATCACATAAACAGAAGCAAGAACAAAAAGTCACATGATCATCTTAATAGACACAGAAAAGTTTTCAGCAAAATGCAGCATCCTTTCATGATAAAAATACTGAAGAAAATAGGTGTAAAAGGACCTTATCTCAATCTGATAAAAGCCGTTTATGAAAAACCATCTGCCCACATCCTGTTATATGGGAAAAGATATGAAAGCTTTCCTTCTAAAATCAGGAATAAGACAAGAATGTCCACTATCACCACTTATACATGCAGAAGGTTGAATCTATACCTGTATCTCTCATCATGTACTAAACTAAAGTCACAATAGATCAAAGAACTAAATATTAAAATAGAAACGACCTGGTAGAAAATAAAATAGGTGCAACCTTTAAAGTCACAGGCATAGGCAAAGACTTTCTAAACAGAACCCCAGCTGCACAGGAAGGAAATAGTACCAAGAATCAATAAAGGGGATCATATCAAATTAACAAGCTTCTGCAAAGTAAAAGAAACAACCAACAGAGTGAAAAGTCAAATTACAGAATGGGAAAAAATTTGCCAGCAATTCCTTAGACAAAGGACTCTTATATGAAGAACTAAAAAAATTAGACCCCCCCAACTAAAAGACTCAATCAAAAAAATGGGCAAGTAAAATGAAAAAACACTTCACAAAAGAAATGGAAATGACTGATAAATACATGAAGAAATGCTCAACATTGGTGACCATTAGAAAAAAGCAAATTAAAATAACACTGAGATTCCATCTTACCCCAAAAAGAATGGCCATCATCAAGAAATCAAAAAATAATGAATGCTAGAGAGGCTGCAGGGGAAAAAAAAAAAACCTTCTATATTGGTGATGGGAATGTAAACTAGTACAACCACTATGGAAATCATTATAGAGATTCACCAAAAAAAAATGAAACTAGAAATTCTATTTGATCCAGATATTCCCCTTCTAGGCATCATCCTGAAAGAGTCAAAGACATCCATAATATTTAAATCTTGAATGTGACCCATATGCCCATCAACAGATGAATGAAAAAGGAAATGTGGTATTTACACACAATGGAGTACTACTCTGCCAAAAAGAAAGATAAATGATTCATTTGTAGAAAAATTCATGCAACTTGAGACCATAATGTTAAGCGAAATAACATCAGACACACAAGCTTAAATATCACATGGTTTCTCTTAAATAAGAAACATCATCACTTCTAGGCCTTTTGGCTAAAATCAAGTGTTAAATGAGAAACTCAAAGTAAAAATAAAGATCAAAATAAAAGATAGATAATAGGAAGTAGGGAGATAGATATTCTCAAAGGAGAAGAGATGCAGGGAGGGGAAGGGAAGGGAGGGAAAAGGGATGAAAAAAAAGAGGAATTGGGATGTGGCATGTACATGAACAAAGTCCATACAAAGATTATAAATATTATGTGCTACAAACATGGACAAAAAACAAGAAGAGGATAAAGAGATGGGAAGGGGAGGGAAGGGAAAGAGGATAAGAAAAGCAATTAAGATGTGTTATGTACTAAATGTATCACCTTCCCACAAGGAATGTAAACAGTATGTACTATACACATGTACTAATAAACTAAATTTAAAAATATATATATAGACAAATCAATTTTTCAAGACATATAAAAATTTGAATAAACATTGCATGAAAGAGAATATCCATGTCTCTAATGTGCATATTAGAGATGATCATCATTATTAGTTGACATTAATCACTAGAGAAATGCACATTTAAATCACAATAAGACATGATTATAACTCCATCACAATGACTAAAACTTTTTTTTTTTTTTGTGGGTACCGGGGGGTCGACCTCAGGACCTCGCGCGCCAACAGGCACCCGTGCCGCTGAGCGATATCACCGGCCCCTTTTTCGTATGTGGGATCCGGGAGTCGAACTCAGGCCCTTGTGCTTGCAAGGCAGGCGCTTACGCCGCTGAGCCATCTCACCAGCCCCTGACTAAAACTTTTTTAAACAGCTGAAAATTCACACTGAGTTTTTGTGAAGTGAGTGCTATGGGTAAATGAAGCCCAAAAGCCCATGTTAAGGCTTCACTCCCTGTGGCACTACTGGGAGGCCATAGAACATTTAGTGGGTTGGGCCTAGTAAAAGAAGCTGGGTAACTGGGCCACACCCTTGCAAGGAGCATTAGGATCCTGGTCTCTACTTGTTTCTCCTTTTGCCTCCTGACCAGGATGAGGCGAACAGGCCTGCTTCATCACGTGGTCCACCATAATGTATTGTGCCACCACAGGTCCAAAGCAATACAACGAAGTGACCATGGGATGAAACCTCTGCAATTGTGAACCAAAGTAAACTTTATCTCCTTTTAAGTTGATTGTTTCAGGTATTTTGCCACAGTAACAGAAAACTGACTAGAAGAATTCCACTTATATTAATTGAGAGATGGTACGAGGGATCTTGTGTGTGGGAACAGTTCTATATTGTGATCTGGTGTTAAATATTTTTTGAATGGTGGGAGAACCTCACAGAGTCATTGTAAGGATGTACATGTATATAAAAATGCATCAAATTATACACTTAATCTGCACATCACTATAAGTTATACTTCAATAAGAAAGTACAAAATGAAACTTTTAAGGTCTTTGCATATATGTTTACAGATGAAAGAGGCAATAATTTTCTTTTCTTTTCTTGTATTATCTTACCTACTATTGGCATTAAGGTTACCCAAGCCTTAGAGCATAAGCTTAGCAGCTTTTACCCTTTAAATATTTTTGAATGGTGGAAGAACCTCACAGAGTCACTGTAAGGAATACATGTTGAATAACACAGAGCTCTGAAGCATATTAAGAAATTATTTTACCATTACTGTTGCATTTCAGTTCTGCTAATCCAAAAATGGGCATCTGAGATGAATACACACTTCTCAGAAGAAGAAATACAAATGGCAAATAAATATACGAAAAAATATGCAACATCACTAGTCATTCGAGAGACGCAAATTAAAACAACACTGAGATTCCACCTCACCCCAGAAAGAATGGCTATTATCAAGAAATCAACTAATAACAAATGCTGGAGGGGCTGTGGGGAAAAAGGAACTCTTCTCCACTGTTGGTGGGAGTGTAGACTGGCGCAACCACTGTGGAAATCAATGTGGAGATTCCTCAAAAAACTAGGATTAGAGGTCCCATTTGACCCAGCTGTTCCCCTCTGGGTATCTTCCTGGAAGAATGAAAAACATCATACCACGGTGATATATGTGTACCCGTGTTTATAGCAGCACATTTTGTAATAGCTAAATCTTGGAAACAACCCAAATGCCCATCAACCGAGGAATGCATAAAGATGTGGTTTTTTATACAAAGGAGTACTACTCTGCCATAAAGAAGGATAGGCTTGAGACATTTCTAGGTAAATGGATGCAACTTGAGACCATACTCTTAAGTGAAATAAATCAGACTCACATGTGTAAACATCACATTGTCCCCTGTCATGCAAAACTGAAAGAGAAAATAAGACCAAAATGTACAACAGATATTGTGAAATGGGAAGAAATTGTTGAAAAGGAAAGAGGAACTGGGGGGAAAGGAAGGAAGGGAAAAGGGAAAAAGTGATTTTAAAAAAAGGATAAAATGGAAACAAAGCTTTGTAAATAGGGAGGGGAAGAGGGGTTGAAGAGAGGAGAGGGGTTTGGGAAAAAAAGAGGAATCAAAATATACCATGTACAGGTTAATTCCCTATGATGAATATGATCATTATGTATATCTAAAATGTACTGATAAACTTAATTTTAAAAATTCTACATCAAATATATATATATAGATAGATAGATAGATAGATAGATAGATAGATAGATAGATAGATATTAGGTGAAATAAAGAAAGGTTTATGGACATGAATATCAAATGCAGATAATAGAATTAATGAAGAGATATGGATCAAGTTCTAAATGTGGCTTAGATAAATGAGAATAAATGAGAATTCACTTGTACTTGACTGAGCCTAAAAGGAAATATTAAATAAGTTATGTTTCACTTCAGTTCTCTTTAATTGTGTCACCTTTGCTGTACTCCAAATTGCTTTAATAAAAAAGAACAAATAATTTCAAAATATTAGCATTGGATACTGACATGATGACACACATGCCTCGCTTTGATATTCTGCTATAATTTTCTATGTCTCAAAACAAATAAAATATGGTGCTTAAATATAATTATAATGAGCAAGTAAACCTCCACAATTTTATAGGTTTTAGCTACTTTTAGGATGAGGCTTAAGGGGCAAACTTCCAGGAAAAGTGTTAACCAAACTGGCAAGTTAAGCTAGGTTAGTGCCAGGGGCTTTACACTTCATTGCAAGAGCACCGCAATGAAGAAAATACTGCCCCCAATTAATTTTAAAGAAACTAGGGTCAAAGGTTCTGTAACATGTGGACAATCATATGGCCAGAAGACTCTCATTCCATGATGGGAGTCAAGGTATCTCCTTCTCCAAGAATCACCCTTTTTCCACTAATACCAATGAGAGACAGCAGAGGCTCCCACTCTACTTGAAAATGATTTGTGAGAGTTGAGAAATGAATCAGAGTAATCACAGACATACAACATCAGCTGTAAGAAACACACTTGAATGTCATCTGAACATCTTGGGGTTTTGATCCTTTTTCCCAGGACGAGAAAAGCCCAGGCCCATTACGTGCCATACATCTTCCAGAAGACATAAACATTTTCTCTTGTTTCTTTATTTCTCTGACTCAACAGACATAATGAAAACAAACTAGCTTACCAGTAAACATTGGTTTCTTTTTTTCAATAGGCCCTATTAAAGCTTAATTAAGTGACAATCATAGGACTATTAAAAATTAAAGAATGATAAAACTTAAATGTTTTCAATACATTGAGGAAAACCACAGGTAAATGTAAATCAGAGAGATAGGCAGGGATAGGGACAGCTGTTTAATAGAAATCTCCATCCAACAATAAATCAAGCTAACCAGATGCAAACATTTTCTAACACAGTGGCTCCATCCAGTCACTTACGTTGTGTTCACAGCAACACTGCACGGGAGTGGTAGGTCTATAGCAGGGCAGAACCCATGACTGGAGAGCCGGTTAAGTGTGGTTATGGTCCGGCCCTAGGGAAATTAGAGTAAGAGCTGAAAGGGTAACATGGGAACCCAGCCCTTGGAACTCCTACCCTGATCAGCACAGATATCATTTAGCAATCATTATCATAATTACTGCTAAATTATTGTTGCACTGGGGCGGGTGGAGGGAGAAGGCCTATTTTTATACTCTGGTTTCATGGAAGGTTCCAAGATGACTATTTCAATTTTCAGAATAAATAATTTCCTTTCCCACAATTGTCTCAGAGAAGCCAAGTCCTCCCTTGTGACTTTTAATTCTAGTTCTCTAATCAGAATTTGCTAGTGGCCTTGGGCAAGGCATTGGAGCACTCAATTCCTTAATTCCTCCTTGCTAAATAGCAATAATGATACCTGCTGTCTTCAGTCTGTGTGACTGATTGCTTAAAGATTTCTAAGCACCTTGAAAAATAAATAGCTTGTGGTAGGAAAGATTACTCTCTTTAGGGAAGGTGCATGTAAACGGCACTTTTGAATCTTTGCCTCTTTGCCTCTTTCAATTTATTTTGAATTTCTCTCAGCTCTTCAAACTCAATTAATTCTTTCTCATCTCAAAGCCTGCCAACACGTGAATCCCTGTGCACATCCACCCATACTCCAAACTCACCCAGTTAACTCCTACATATCTTCATGCCTCAGCTTAAGTATCTCTTCCCAGGAAAGCTCGTGAGAGCAGGGACAGTATATTTCTCGGTCACCACTAAATCCCCACTGCCTAATACAGTATTTAGTATATGAAAAAATTTCAGTCAATATTTATTTATTTATTCAATGAATGCATGTGGGATCTTGAGTGATTTATTTAATCACCCTGGACCTTGGTTTTCTCATATGCAAAATAAACAGCTAAAATGAATCATCCCCAAAGTGTCTTCAGTACTAACATTTTGGGATTATGACTTGAAAAACAGCAGTCCCTCACTGATTTTAATTTTTTTTTTTTCATTTTATTCTGCCTAATAGTATCCACTTAGCTACCAAGATTACTGTGATAGTTAATTTTATGTGTCAACTTGGTCAGGCCAGAATGTCCAGATATTTGGTCAAACATTATTCTGGGTGTTTCTATGAGGGTATTTTGGATGAGATTAACATTTAAATTGTGGGCTTTGAGTAAAGCAGATTATCCTTCACAAAGCGGGTGGGCTTCATTCAATCCATTTACAGCCTGAATGGAACAAAATGACCAGCCTCCCTTGAGCAAGAGAGGATTCTCCAACAGATCACCTCTGAACATCATCTGCAGCATCAATTCTTCTTTATTCTAGAGCAGAAAGTCTTCAAACTCTAAGGGGAACACTGGCTCTCCTGGTTTTCCAGCAAGGTTAAATCTGTGGAGAACGCTGCTACAGTAACAGTAGCTCTTTCTGTCCCCTAAAAGCAGTATAGTTCTACTCTGAACCTGGGAGAGTGAATTCTGAACCCAGATTAGAAAACCTGGAGAAAACTGGTACTGGGTACCTGGCAGGGTGAGCAGAAATTTCACTGATCCCAGGTACCAGCTTATTCATCTCTCTGTCCACCAGTCTCCCAGGCTGGCATTGACCCAAGACAGAAGTGATGTGAGTAGCTGGACCTGTCCACTTGGGAGAATTCACCCTTCTGCCTTCTCAGTGGCTCGCTGCCTTCTGAGATGCTTGTGGCACTTGTCAGTCTCCTTCCCAGCACCAAAACTCCTTCCCCTGAGCCTGAACCCACAGGATCAATCTATGCCACCTGCCTACAAATTCCTTCGTAACAAAACCCTCGATGCCTGAATCTTGGAGCTTTGCTTCCTGTTGCTGATCCCCTCACTATGGTGTCATTTTAGTGTTTTGCGTCCCCTTAGATGCCAACTAAGTTGATGAATGTCACCTTGTTTTCTATCTTCTACAACAAAATTTGCCTCAAGGTCACATCTTCCAGCCAGTTTCCCTGGCTCTAGTTATACGGAAAAAAGAATGTAGGTGTCAGAGTTAATTCAGGCCCAGGTTCAAGTCCCAATTCTATCCTTTTACTGGCTGTGGGACCTTCAGCAAGTTTCCTAGTCGCCCCAAGCTTATTTACAAATCTGCAACATTGTAAATATTAATAATAATACAACATGAAAGAAATATTATGAGAAATATTATAAAAAATATGCATGTCAATGTGTACAGAATAAGGCTGACTTTTATTTAATACAAAAGGGAAACTTTCTTCCCCTAGTCTTCTCTGCCTCTATATGATGAAATTTCCTGGAGCAATAAGAAAAACTGAGGAAGGGCTACATAAATTCCTATGGTCAGAATCTTAAGAATGCTTGGTTAAGTGAAAAACACAAAGTACATAACAGTGTTTAAAGCATATGACTATTTTTATAACAAAAAGCTGTGAATATCTATATAAATACTTATCTCATTGAATTTTCAAAAAGAAACAATGGTAGGATAAACTAAAAGCTAATATAATTAATAAATTGGTTACTTCTACAGAGACCTAGGGACCCACATTGATACTAGAGGCGTGAAAGCTAGAGGGATGATTCTGAAAGTGTCATTGCTTGGTAACTTTTACTTTGGAATATGTGGTTGTTTTATACAATCACATATTCAAAAAGGAAAAACAAAAATCCGTAAAAACTTGAAGTGAACTAAAAAAGAATGAATATTAAATTATCTAAGTGTATAATGTTTGGGACTTACTCAAAAATACTGCAACCAATTCTAAAGTTGTGAAACGCAGGGAAATGGGTGGGAAGAAAAAACATTGCTGCATTTACTGTGCTCCACAGGACCACTTTCCCTCCATTTGCACTCATTTTTATATCATTCTTTCACAAACTTTGTACAACATTACAATTCTCAAATTTACAATTTATTTTTCATGAATGCAAATTTGTTTCATTTTGAGTATATTTATGCAAACTTTAACTAGTATGACACCACGATTTTACCTGAAGACCTAATAAAAGTTTTAATAAGGCCATATCAATTTCTTCCTTCTCAGTAGCTTTTCAATTGACATATGCATTTAAGAATAGAATTGCTAGAAAATTAAGTGTCTCATGAAAGAAGAGGTAGTGACATATCCACACCATTCTGGCTCATCCCCAAAGATTCTGGAATAGCCTGGAAGTAATCCCATAAGAAAGTCTAACTTCTTCTCTGACTAAAAAAGAATTAAACTCCCCATATGTGGCAGAGATCCTAAATGAGCAGAAGCAACTCAAACTCCAGGTAAGCAGTTGTATGTTGTTTATAAAGACACTATAAAAAAGTAACATTTATAGTTTCTCACTACAATCAGCAAAAACTTCTGTCTTGTCTATTTCTTTTTACTTTTCAGTACACAAGTACTAGCAAACTAACAGCCAGATGGCAACAGACAAGTCAGAACAGGTCATCAAAAATGACAATAGTATGACAATTCTTTCATGATGGGAAAATTTAGCAAAGTAGGACTACGATTAAAAATAGGATTGCCGGGCTGGTGATATAGCTCAGTGGCATAAGCACCTGCCTGGCAAGCGTGAGGTCCTGATTTTGACTCCCAGTACCCGCATATATAAAAAAAAAAAAAAAAAAAAAAAAGGATTGCCTGTGACATTTGTTATGTCACTTCATTTGAAAGGGAAATACTTAATATTATGTTACACTTAAGTCTACCATAAGATTTAAAACCCCAACAAAAGGGCCGGTGAGATGGCTCAGCGGCTTAAGCGCCTGCCTTGCAAGCGCGAAGGCCCGAGTTCGACTCCCGGATCCCACATACGAAAAAGGGGCCGGTGATATCGCTCAGCGGCACGGGCGCCTGTTGGTGCGCGAGGTCCTGAGGTCGTCCCCCTGGTACCCACAAAAAAAAAAAAAAAAAAAAAAAAAAAAAAACCCCAACAAAATAACTTTTACTCAAAAATTATTCACTGCTTTCAACAATATGAAAATAGACAATTTTATATATATATATATATATATATATATATATATATATAAGATGGTTAAGATAGATACACTACCATTTTTACTTAGTTCATTGAAGAGTAAGGTTTGTGCCAATAACGTTTGGACAATTGAATGCTAATGTCTGGTGTCCTGAATAACTAACTTAAAGATAGTAATACGTAATGTATTAACCATTGTTACCCTCCTATTATGTTGGTTTGAAAATTTGTTCTTCTTTTGATTTGTTTTGTTTTTTTTCTTCTCTTTAAAAAATAAAAAAAAAAAAAAAAGAAAATATATGTATGTAAGATTATTCATTACTGCACTGTTTGAAATTGCAAAATATTGGAAATAATCTAAACATCCACACATAAGAATATGGTCAAATACACTGTAGTACTTCCTGACCGTGGACTACTACATAGCTGTAAAAAAAGAAGGAAAGAAAAAAGAATAAAGAAAATCTCCATACACTGATAAGATATAACTTCTAAGACATAAGTGAAAAAAATGCAAAAAGTACTTAAAATATGCTAACTTTTATTTTTTTTAAAAAGGAAAAACAAGAAAATATATATGCATTTATGTGTATGTGTGTGTGTGAGAGAGAGACAGGGAGAGAGAGAGAGAGAGAGAATTTATGAACTAGGGACTATTATGATTAGTTAACCTGGGGGGTGGAGATGGTAGGGGAAAGTAATAGAAGGAATTGGGGAAGAGGAAATGCTGCTTCCCCAAGAAATACCTTTTTGTATAGTTGTTTGGAACCACATTAATGTTTCAGACAGAGGGGAGAAGGGAAGGAGAGAGAGAGGAGAGACAGAAGATAAAATTAACAAAGAGAAAAGGAAAATATGAAAAATTATCTAATGTTTGGTTTGGGGGCATTTTTGCTGGGAATAATGTTCAGGATACAGTTTACTTGGTGATTTTTTTTTGTTTTTTTTTTTGTGGGTACCGGGGGGTCGACCTCAGGACCTCGCGCGCCAGCAGGCGCCCGTGCCGCTGAGCGATATCACCGGCCCCTTTTTCGTATGTGGGTTCCGGGAGTCGAACTCGGGCCCTCGCGCTTGCCGGGCAGGCGCTTAAGCAGCTGAGCCATCTCACCGACCCTACTTGGTGATTTTGAAAATGTTTTCTCTGGACTTTGTAATTTAATTCTTTATCTATACAGATTAGTAGTAGTTCAGCTTATAAAATATTATCAGAATAAAAATTTCAAGAAGTTATTTTTTGGTGAATGCAATAAGATAGCACTTATATAACACATAATCTAATTTTTAAGTATGTACTTCCATAAGTGACATTTGAAGACGTATTGTTTTTCTCATCATACATTGGGCTTAATTGATTCAAAGCAAATGTGCTTTTACCCACTTATGTAGACACTGCCCTCTTCCTTCACGCTTTATTTGGCATGGAGTCCTTCATGACAAGCACCATGATGAGTCTCCCCACTTACCCAAGAGAAATGAAAAGTAGCCAGAGGATACTTTGCCAATGTCACAGATAACAGTCAGGGTAAATCTACATGAGATGACACTGGTTTCTTTTTCACCTATCCAGCAGATTGCTACTCATTTTTTCTTTGTCTCGCTATTGCCTGTAGATAAAATAGTAATCCTTTTTTTATCTTCACATTTTACACAGGGCTTTTTTCAGCTTAGTTTGAAAGACTCAATTTTTAACTTCAGAAGCTAGAATAAATTTTCTCACCTAAATTATATTTTTTTCCTAAATAGGCACATACATATGCTTGAACTACAAAATTATGCTTAGCATATGCTAGAATTGAACACTGACTTATAAAGGATTACATCGAGATAAGTTGATTCCTGGTAAATAATTCTCTTTTCCTAAAAATGCATTATCACTGATAATATTATAGCCCTAGTAAAACAAAATTACATCATCTTTAAAGTCACTTTCTGCAGTGGAATAAGAAAATGATCCTCTATTTTGATATTAAACATAGAACTCCAGATTTGTGAGAATTTGGACAATATAAACCTCTAAACCCCATTTCAGTTCTAAAACCTACAGTTTATAAACTATACCATAAATCAGCAACAAAAGCAGCTTCTCAAATCCTTTTTAAAACCATGAACTAGGGCTGCTGAGATGGCTCAGCGGCATAAGTGCCTGCCTGGCAAGCGCGAGGGCCCGAGTTCGACTCCCGGAACCCACATGCGAGAAAAAAGGGCTGGTGATATCGCTCAGCGGCACGGGTGCCTGCTGGCACGCGAGGTCCTGAGGTCGACCCCCCGGTACCCACAAAAAATAAATAAATAAATAAATAAATAAATAAATAAATAAATAAAACCATGAACTATGGTAAAAATTTACACAGAACAAAGAAGTCGTTTCTGTAGTGTGGAAGCCCTCTGTACGTATAGTCAGTTCTGGCTATTTCAAAGGATGAAGTAATAATCATCACTCATCAGAAAGCAAGGTAGCAAAATAGGCACGGAAGCCTGACCTGAAAGGGAACCATTCACATGGTACACAGCTTAGGTCTTCCCTCTGGGACTGTCTTTCTCAATGTCGCTTCCATTAGTAGAAGGGAAATAACCCACTCGGCTTCAAAGAGAAGAATCATAGATTTTCTTTCTGTCATTCCAGCCAAATGGAACTTTACTCACTGGAACTTTGGCTTTGTAGTGGGCATATTGTCCATGTACTTCTTGTCAAAATCTCACCTTCTCTACATATTTGTGCATGAAAAATGACATCTATATATCATCAATTACTACAAATGAAGTATCTTTTCTCTTCTCCTTGCCTTTACTGATTCTGAGGTTTCAAAGGTTAATGTGGATAAGGTTATATTAAAAAAAAAAAAGGATCAGTCTGAAATTTAAGCCAGAAAATGAATGACTCGCGTGACAACTAAATACTTACAATCTGAATGTATTACCTTTATCAACAAAGGTAAACTCACCATCCAACTCTTAAGTCAGCCACTGATCAAGGTACAGGTACACACATACACACACACATACACAACTTGCATTTAATACAGGACATGAAACTTAGCATTCATAAATTTACTACAAAGCTAGCTTTGTTAAATGAATCGTGTTCCCATGTTGATTTACTGGATGTTTAAAACTAGTTAATGAATGTCATAAAGCCATAACCAGAGAATTGGTGAATAATTTTATCATATTAATGGGCAACAATGTTTCAGAGAATATTAGAAGTAAAAAGTTTAATTGTAAGAATTTCATTAATGTGGTGAGTCCCTTAAAAACCACTGAAAATTAAATAATTGTATCAAAAGATTAAATAGCCCAATTGTCTTTCTCATCCATCTGCTTTGATTATATAATAGAATTTCTAAAATTTTAGAACTTTGAAAAACCTTCTATTAACTTTAATTTTATATCACATTAAAAAAACAAGTTTCAGGCCAGTGAAATAGCTCAGCGGCATGAACACCTGCCTGGCAAGCACAAGGTCCTGAGTTTGACTCCCAGTACCCACATAAAGGACAAAAAGGGCTGGTGATATTGCTCAGTGGCACAAGCACCTGCTGGCAAGCATGAGGTCCTGAGTTCAACTCCCAGTACCCACATTAAAAAAAAAAAAAAGTTTCTCCATTTTTTGACTTTGTACCTGTACCAATCAATGTATTTGCAAAGTTAAATAATGCAATTTGGTGAACAAAAGGACTATCATCAATGGTAGAGCTGTTAATACATCACCATCATGTTTTTATGCCTGATAAGTGGCAATTTTGGGGCCACATGACAAATGGGAACTCCAGGTAGTAACAGAAGAGGACACACTATGTGGGCTGTAATATGCAGGATGGGAAGACATCAGCTCACAAAAACTCAGTTAATTGAGTTCTAAAATTTAGGAAACTAGGCTTTTTAATCAGTTTACAACAGAAAATGAAATCCTGAGACTTAGGCATTCACAGATTAGAGAGTTATAGGCCCACTAAACTAGGAATGATTGGAGAGCTCTTTTTTACTAGATGCTGTTCTTTCTGTATACTTACTAATTTGATGTGATTATTACATCTTTATATGGCTTTCTACACAGTTAAGGAAATAAGAAAGTAAGAAATACTGAAAAACAGTTGGAAAAATAAAAGTGATCAGGCAAATTAAGAAAAGATATAAAGAAATCAATCTCAGTGAAAGCAAAATTCACTCCATTCATTCAATAAATTAACAAATATCAGTGAGGGTTTTACTATGTATCAAGCACTTCTTAATACCACTTAGTCATAATGAACAGCAGATTTAAAAATTTCATTTCTCAAGGCATTCCCTGTGTCATATCTTAAATTTGCAAATAAGATACATGGATTTTCCTCAAAATATTGATTGCATGAAAAATTCTGTTCACCTCAGCTAAGTTTTCTTGGCCACTCTGGGCTACAGAAGTAAGGTGTTCTTCCCAACCACCCACCCACCCCAGAGCACTGGGGATTGAACACGGTGCCTTTGCACTGAGATGCATCCCCAGCCCTTTAAAAAAAAAAAAAAAATTGGAAACAGGATCTCCCTAAGATTCTAAATTGCCTGGACTGGGTTTGAATTTGCGCCTACTGCTGAGATTACAGGCATTCACCACCACGCCCAGCTGGGAAGTGGAGTTTTCCAAACCAACAGTGGGTGCCAATAGGCCAGTTTAAGCCTTGAGTATAAGAAGATTGATTTGACTTTTAAGTGGTTTATTTGAAAGCTACTTTCATTGCATTAGTATTACATGTCAGGAATGTTGACTCTCATCAGAGGAAAGAAAATTCAAAGTGGTAGACTTTTACTGAGAGGATAAGTATATGTATGACTTACTACATCACTAAGTTTGAAGGGCAAGGATCCTTCATGGTGAATATCACTTAAAATTTTTTTGCCATATTTTAACTACATAAGGGTCTAAGAAAAGTAGTTTGGATTATTCTATGCTAAGACTTGCATTTCTTGCTCCCAAGTCCAAAACAATACACATTAGACTCAAACATTCAATCACAAGAACAGAAGCCAAAAATGGTACTTGTACCAGGAAATATATCAGAGGCAGTAAAAGTAACAAACTTTCTCTTTCCCAGTATATAATTTAGGACTGGTAGAAAGACATAGTATTTTATCAACATACCAACCAATTATATGCACTATTGACAACAAGCAAATATCAAAGTTCAGAATTCCCTCATACAAATACAATGAAAATCAATTTTTTAAAAACCGACAAGTGATTTGCAAAAACATATTTATAAGCATGAAGTTAAAAATAAAAGAAGGAAACATAAGCCAAGCAATATGTGTGTCTGCCATTCCATTCAGCAAAAAATGTACTACCCTACATGAATTCCCCATGGTGGAAGACTCTCCTTTTTTATTGATCAGGATGAACAGAATTGTTCTCTGATTGTATTAGCCACTGATATTAACAGAGATGTTCAGCTCAAAGAGCAGACTTGGAATTCATAGAAAAGGAGCAGCCA